>OY987329.1:124402468-129402468 GCA_963920685.1 Polydrusus tereticollis
GAATAGTAGCATAGAATAGCTCCCTTAAGTAAAACCACAGAAAATATAGCTTCGCAACAGAATTCTGGAGACGTGGCAGCAAATTGCCCCCCGAAAAAGAGCTCGGCTGGCGGCAGTGAAGTTCGTAATACGATTTCAGCGGCTTGGACGCAACGGTTACCCACGAGAGGTCGTTAAATCGAGTCCATAGTCAGTACCATGTTGCCAAACAAGCCGTTTTATCCATAAATGCGGGGAAAATAGCACATGTAAGTTTGAATTAGTACCTTGTAAAAAAGAAGTAAGTTAAAATTGGGGTTACTTGCATCCACGCGTCTCTAAGTAAAATTTCAATTCCTTTTTGGAGTGTGTTTATTTTATACAGGGTGACAATTTTAGAACTTAAAATAGCTATACAGGGTCGTCAAAAAAGGATCGAGTTGAAGACTATGAGAAATTTAAATCATCCAAAATGTTCAAATATAAATATATTATAATGTTGGCGGCACAGACGCACATTTTAAAATTATTTTACATTATATTGGATGGCCCAAAACGTTTTTATGAAATAAACTCATGCTTTATTTAAATTGAATAGCCTGTAATTTATGATTTTAGATTATAGCTTCCTCTCCGTCCTTTCTTTCATGAAATTCCTGGAAGATCTGAAAACAAATGAATAAAATATATGTTTATCAAGGATTGCTTTGAAAACTGTAGTGTATGAGCAAACTAGTTTTGTTTCCAAATCTTTTATTTTATACAGTGTGTTAAAGAGCATACAAATCATAAGTTGTCAAATTTTTTTAGGTGAATATTATTTTTATTATTTTGAAGGAGCACCATTACCATACACCATAATTTATTTGATTTTCCACTGATCTAATATCGGCCGATTTTCTGAAATATAATTCAAACCTTACACATACAATTACACATTGGCACGTAAAAAAAAAACTGTAAAATTTTTTACATCATGTTCCAAAAACTGATTTCGTTATATTTAATCAATTTTGGCATTTTTCATCATAAAATATTTATCTATAAGAGGTCTATTTTTTAAAACATACAATATCCCTCGATTCAAATTTTATTTAGAAAATTGTAAGCAGACCTTGCCTACACCCTGAGAGTAAGCGCTTTTATAGGGCGTGGTTTGCCAAAAACAAATGTTTTAATTATTGATATAAAGATATTAAAATATTAAAACTGATTAAACATAACAAAATCAGTTTGTAGAAAAAAATTTAGAGTAATTTTTTTTCGGGACCATGCGATTATTGCTTAAAATGATGCAATAAAGGAAGTTTGAATTGTTACTCCAGAAAACTGCTTCTTTCAAAATAATAATATAATGATAATAATAATACAGTAAACTCGCGTTAATATGAACTTGCGGTTATGTGAACTACTCAATAACATGAACATCAAAATATGTCCATTCATACTTTGTACTGTGAACAGGCGACACTTTCGATAATGTAAACAGTGTTAAAAATAACTGTTATTTACCTGCAGGAACCAAGATTTACCATTCGCAGCTTATTCGCCGAAGCAAATAGTTGTGATTATTTGTGTTTTGTGAATTGTTCGTTTTAAAATGGCCAATATAAAAACAAGTGTTTAGCACTTTATAAAAGTCGAAAATTATAGAAGAACATTAAAAGGTTGAATATAGGTATAACAATGTTATCCAAGAAATATGGAGTAAATAAATCCAATATACTAAATGTTCTATCAAAAAAAAAATTAAATTCTAAGGGTCATCAGCCAAAGTTTAAAGCCAGGCAAAAATCTGAAACGCATTTGAGAAAGAGTGCAAATCCTAAAATGGAAAGTATACTATGTAAATGGTTTCTTAATCAACACACTCGTAGTAGTGTGAACAATCTCATTAATATGAACAGGATAAATTTTTTGTGTTCCCGTTAACGCGGCTCTACTGTAAAAACATTTATTTTAAAAATTTGTGAAAACTAGTGGTTTTTATTTCATTCAACACAACTGGAAACAAAACAAGTCTACTTATAAACTACAAGCAATCTTTGATAAGCATGTATTTTATTTACTTGTTTTCAGGTATATTACCTTCCTGTAAAAATTGCTAACATTTGACCCCGCACTCCTGTATTTAATTATTTAAATGATAAGGACAATGACAGCAATAATTTAAAATAATAAAATACGAGGCATTATATTTAAAAGTAACAAAGTTAATTTCATAAAAACTTTTTGGGCCACCCTGTGCAATATCAAATAATTTAAAAATATACTTTTCTCAAACTATATTCTACCTCTGTTTCCAATTTACCTCAAACAAATATTAAAACAAAAACGTTGACAATAAACGTCTTGATTCAATGCCGTCTACCCGATCAATCAGCTTAACAAGAAGTGCGCTGCCTGCGCCGCGCCAGTCGAAACCCTTCAAATACCAAGTAACGCGATTAACTAAATAATTTTTTTATTTTTACAAAAATCTAACTTCGAGCGGTAAGGACGATATGACAACACTCGGTTGGTGGTATGACGACATGAACGCGCTAAATAAAAATAATATAGAATCTGCTTATGGTGGCGACCTCCTCGAAGATTTTGTAGAACGAAAAAGAGAGTTTCCGCACGTTCGCCATTTTCCTATGCTCTTTAGAGTGCTGTTGCGTAGCTATATTTTCTGTGGTAAAACCAAACTTTGTCTCCGTCTCAGGTCGCATACTTTAGAAACCTTGTTAATCTAACTTATAAAATGAAATGTAAATTCAAAAAGAATGGGTGGTTATCAATTTTAATTCCCCAACCTCCGAGTTTCTTACAGTAGGTATACTTATATAACATACAGGGTGTAATTTAATTGAGTGCCGATACTTAAGGGTGATAATCTATGAATGATTCTAAGATAAAAAGTTCATATGGACATATGTCCTAAACCTCTTCATTTTTGAGCTACAGGGTGTTAACATTTTAAGAAAAATATAACCTTTTTATATAAATCACTCTTAGATATTTTTATGAAATTTTGTACATACCTTTTAATCAATAAGGAGCATTTTTTGACCTAACAGATTTATAAAAATTTTTACCAGTGACGTCCGTACGGGGTTGAACTGAATATTTTTAAAGAAAAAATGGATACGCCACTGCTTTTTCTAAAAACGAAACTTACTTTTGAAATTCTCATTTATTTTAAAGCAAATTTCGTTTATAGACTTACTTTTGTACGACGCACCGTTTTCGCGTAAAAAATAAAAACAAAAAAAAATAAAAAATTTTAATTCAAAAATCGCGATTAATTTAAAAGGAAAAATTCCAAACCTTAAATCGAAAGCGAAATGACAAGAGAAGATAAACAGAATAAAGAACCCACATTATTTACAGTAGTTGTTCGAAGTGTCGTCCACCCACACGTATGCAAGCATGGACTCTTCTTCCCATAGACTGACGCACATTTTCGAAGATTTCCGGGGTGTTTCTTATGGTTTGGCAGCATACTAATATACGATTTCGTAACTCTTCTTCGGTATGAATCGGCACTTGGTACACTAAGCTTTTCAGATGCCCCCAGAAAAAATAGTCTAAACTGTTAAGGTCCGGAGATCTAGGTGGCCATGGCTGCGTTCCTCCGCGACCTATCCACCGATTGCGATAGGTGTGATTTAAAAATTCACGCACTCGTAAGCTAAAATGTGGAGGCGCACCATCGTGCATTAGCCACATCTGGTTTCTTAATAATAATGGAAGGTCTTCAAGCATTGGCGGCAGATCTTCTTCAAGAAAGTGTAAATATGATTGTCCATCAAGTCTTCTTGGGAGAAAAAATGGGCCTATCAAATAATCATCAATAATGCCAGCCCAAACATTTATTGAGAACTGTTCTTGATGATTTGATTCTACAATTGCATAAGGGTTTTCATCCGCCCATAAATGGTTATTATGGAAATTTCTTATTGAGTTTCGAGAAAAATTAGCTTCGTCGGTAAAAAGAATGTGCCTGTCAAATAACGGATTTTCCATCAGGTTTTGAAGAAACCACACACAGAAATTAATGCGCATCGGGAAATCTCTAGGGAGTAATGCCTGGACTCTTTGAATGTGATATGGGTATAATAAATTTTCGATGAGAATTTTCCAAACAAGAAAATGTGAAACATTAAATGTTGCCGCGATTTTCCTCGTGCTACTTTCGGGGTTCTCCTCAATTTCGTGTAAAATTCCTTCTTCAAGTTCCGGTGTTCTTACTGTTTGATGGACTCCTTTAGCACTGTGGTCTACTTTTAAAGTTCCGGTCTCGTGGAGACGTCTATGAATCCTAGAAAATGTTCTCGGATCGGGTAGTACGCGATTTGGATACCGCTCTTGGTATATCCGCCTGGCTTCGTATGCATTACCGTCTGCAAGCCCATAAATAAAATGCATGTCAGTTAATTCACTGTTTGTAAAATTTACCATTCTTTTATTATAATTTAACGTCTTACTGTAATAATAATTATTTAATAATGCAAAATCAATGCCAGGCCTTTTGTCTTTATGAAAAGAAACGTCAAAATTGATGTAGCTTTACCCAGCCTACTGATTTTTATTTGATTTGCTTTAAGAGGGCATTTAATATGGTTACCGTTTTTTTCTTTTCAAACGTTCAGTTGAATGTCACTGGTGAGTAGAAAATAAATTGTTGTCCCAAAAAAAGTGTTTCCACTCATGGTGGGTGCCAACCAAATTCAACAAAATAAATAAAAGCAGTCTCAATGAACCGAAGAAAAAAATGTTTTTTTTGTTTTTATTTTTTTACGCGAAAACGGTGCGTCGTACAAAAGTAAGTCCATAAACGAAATTTGCTTTAAAATAAATGGGAATTTCAAAAGTAAGTTTCGTTTTTAGAAAAAGCAGTGGCGTATCCATTTTTTCTTTAAAAATATTCAGTTCAAACCCCGTACGGACGTCACTGGTAAAAATTTTTATAAATCTGTTAGGTCAAAAAATGCTCCTTATTGATTAAAATGTATGTAGAAAATTTCATAAAAATATCTAAGAGTGATTTATATAAAAAGGTTATATTTTTCTTAAAATGTTAACACCCTGTAGCTCAAAAATGAAGAGGTTTAGGACATATGTCCATATGAACTTTTTATCTTAGAATCATTCATAGATTATCACCCTTAAGTATCGGCACTCAATTAAATTACACCCTGTATATATTCTTTGTATTATTTTCCCCTTTCATTTTTTATGGACAAAGAAACGAGGAACATTTACCCAAATAATAATGAATTTTTCATCGTTATTTATAGCAAAACAGTGGATATTGTTAAAGAACCCGAACTAATGGCCTTAGTCAGTGCTCCCCTTGTTCATACAGGAACTCTGCAATGACGCCTTCAGGCCACTAAATCATTCTTTAGTTTGGTAAAGAGTTTTTGCATGAACGGAGATGAATGTGGATAAGCATCTTATATAGCTACTTATTATCAAAGATAATGCTTGATAAAGCAATCAATAATATGACTAACTTGCTAAAGAAATAACGAGCAGAGAACCAACATTATAATAAACGAAATTTATCTAGCACATTAAAGTTTTCAAATTTCGCGACTAAATAACGGACACAAAAATAAAATTATATGTTTATTTATCAAGGCTATACAGGTTGTTTAGAAATGACGATTACAAATTTTTAAGTATGATTCTACATTAAAAAAAAAATAAAAGAAAGTTAAACATAATCAAAGTGTTTTCTTTTTAATTTATTAAGATCTAGTTACAATACAGAATTGAACATTTAAGTATAAGTTAGTGTTATTGGAGGTTAGTTTTTTAAAATATCAGGTGACTTATGTTACAACCAGTGGCATGGTAACAAAAGGGCGTGTAACGTTTAATGGGAAAGAAAAATCTAAAAGATTTTCTCAAAGAAAAATTTAAAAAAAAATTAAAAAAAAAACAGATAGGTGTACCCACTTATTTTTGATCGTGCATAATTAATTCTTTCAGAAACAACATCTTCATAGTTTGAAAATTGCCTTTTCCAACTATTTTTCTCAGGTTTTAAAATTAGTGTAAAGCCGGTTACATACGTTGCGGTGATGATGCTGACATGCATCCAATTTATGGACAAGCACGCGACAATTGTGTGGCGGCGAGCAGAATTTATTTGGATACATTTCCAAATCGACGTTTACCGCACCGAAAGAGTTAATCATATCTTTAAGAAAAACAGCCAAATAGTCAAAGAAATAAAAAAAAATGCTAAAAATACTCTTGCTAGTTCAATTTAGAAAGTTTTTTGACACATCGTAGTGGAGAAGGGCCCCCAAGAAAAGCAAGGAACCCTCGGTTAGAGAAAAAAATTCTGGATGAGATGAAGCTGAAAATCCCTCTAATAGTGTAAGAAAACTGTCGGTCCAAATTCATGCGACAAAGTGGGTTGTTCATGAGACCCTTTGAGCACATTCAAAGATATTATGTGAAATGTCATTATTACATGCATGGTTGTAAATAAAATTATTTAGTTGCTGATGATTATGTATTATTCCTTTTAGGTACAAAAACAAAGTCATTACATTACAACTTTTATTTTGTATTATACAGGGTGTCTGTAAAAGGTCTTTACAAAAACCTACCACATATTCTTCAGACCAAAATTAGCCGATTTAAGTAAAAGTACAAAGTCGCTTAGTTTGGGCGCTAGACGGCGCTGAAGTGACAATTTTTAAATAGTTTTTTTGGATTAATTCAAAAACTGCTCATACTATTTTGCCGAAACTTGGTGCGTTGGCATAGCTTTATGGGACAAAAAAAGCCATGCCACAATTCTGATTAATATCAGTCCATGGGCGTAGAGCCTGGGTTTTTTACTAATTGCTTGTTTCAGACTTCTATGCCAACGGAACAAGAGGGGTTTGGGCACAAAATTCATATGAACGAACTCATTTCCTACAAAAAAGGTACTCTTAATAAGACTCGATTCCTTTGACGGTTTTCAAGAAATTTGCATTTTATTACTTAATACGTATTAGTTTTTACAAAAAAAGAAAAAAATAACTAAATCATAAACAGAAATCAATAGAAATATCATAAAATTTGCTCAAAATGTCTACCATTTTAATAAATACAAAGATTTATACGTCGAAGAAAATTAAAACACACTCTTTGCAGAACTTGTTCATCGCCCTTAAGAATATTTATTGCATCTTGAATACGTTGCCATAGTTGTTCTGCGTTATCTGGAGTTGTCCTGTAAACGACTGTCTTAAGATGCCTCCATAAGAAATAATCCAATGGATTTAAGTCCGGAGATCGTGGTGGCCAATTTACAGGGGCATTACCTTTACCAATCCATTTATTTGGGTACTGCTGATTCAAAAAGTAAAGGTAAATCTTCTAGCAAATCTGGCAGCGTATTTTGTAGATGTTGCAAATAAAGTTCCCCGGTTAATCTTTGTGGAATAATGACAGGACCAACAATGTGATTACCAATTATTCCAGCCCACACATTATTTCTAAACTCATTTTGAAAATGTTTTACCTTGATAGCATGTAGATTTTCATCCGCATAAACATGTCCATTATAAAAATTTGTCATCCCTCTTCTTGTGAAACATGCTTCATTGGTAAACAAAATATTGTTGGCAAAGTTGGGATTCTCTTCTCTCTGCCCATGAACAAGCTGACTAAAAACCAGGCGCATTTCAGGATCATTAGGTAAAAGATCTTGAACTGGCATCTTATGGTATGGATATAGCAACTGTTCTTAAAGTACTTCATGAACAATATCTTTGAACACTCATATTTCCCTACCTAGCCTCCTGGTGCTTATTTCTGGCTTTTCTGCAACACGTTCTAAAATGTCTTCCTCGACTTCAGGAACCCTTACAAAACGCTGTCTTCCATTATCAATGGCTTAAGGAGTAAATTGGCCGTTTTCCCGCAGGCGTCTTTCAACAGCAGCAAGCGTCGGGTGGCTTGGTATACGACGATTTGGAAACCTTTCGGAGTAGACACTGACACATTCTCGACCTTGGCAAACCCAAATACCAATATCATATCGGTATATTCTGCATTAGTGTATTGCACCGCCATGATAATTCACGACAATTAAAGTTTTCTAATAATTAATGCAAGCAGATAAGATGATTGAACGTTAGCAACAATATTAAATATTAGAAATTTGACAATAATTTTATGTTGTCAGATGAAACTAATAATAACCAACAATAACAATCGTTTGTGAGGTGTAAGGTCGTGTTGTACATACCTGAAAAATACCGTGAGAAAAAAAAAGGCAGATGATAAGAAAACCGTTCAAGAGGTTTTTTGTAGTAAATAATTGGTTTAATCTAATTTTTAAACTTAAACTTCTTATCTTCCATTGGCGTAGAAATCAAAAATAGAAAAATTCTATAAAACCCAAGTACTACGTGGTAAAAACAAGTACGTATTAAGTAATAAAATGCAAATTTCTCGAAAACCATCAGAGGAATCGAGTGTTATCAAGAGTACCTTTTTTGTAGCAAATGAGTTGGTTTATCTGAATTTTGTGCCCAAACCTCTTTTGTTCCGTTGGCATAGAAATTTGAAACAAGCAATTAGTAAATACCCAGGTTCTACGCCCATGGACTGATAATAATCAGAATTGTGGCATGGCTTTTTTGCCCCTTAAAGCTATGCCAACGTACCAAATTTCGGCAAAATAGTATGAGCAGTTTTTGAATTATTCAAGAAAAACGATTTAAAAATTGTCACTTCAGCGCCGTCTAGCGCCCAAACTAAAGTAAGTTTACTTTAATCGGCTAATTTTGGTCTGAAGAATATATGTGGTAGGTTTTTGTAAATACCTTTTACAGACAACCCTGTTTAATAAACACTCACAAAATTTATGAAATTTTCTTACCGAATATCCCTCGAGCTTAAATTATTAAGAGGAAATTTTTCCTCGGTAACGAATATGTTAAAAATTATCCAAAGCCGAATGCGTTCGTTCCCTTAAAAAAATTTCCACAAGCAATACCATAAGAACTTGAAGAAGTAGTCCATTACAGTGGAGTTGATATAATCAAATAAAACAACGGCAGTCTACCTCCACAATTGTGGAGGTAGACTGCCGTTGTTTTATTTAAATACCATAAGAGCACAGATTTAGCCGGATATTTTTTATGCTTGGTATCGAACACTTCTGTCCGATCTGTCCGACAAAATCACTTGAGCTACGCTCTCGTGACTTTATCGGAACAGCTCTCGTTAAATTTTCTGAAAGTAAGTATGAGATAGCAAGCATAAAAAATATCAGGCTCATAATCTGAGCTCGAATGGTATTTAGTAAGGCAATTCCACGAATAGGAATGTTTTCTATTTCGTTATTTATTTCCTTTTCGACAATTGTCCCAAACCGCTGCATGTTAAAAAATACTTTTTTATTTAAAAATCGACTTTAAAACAGCTTAAACAATTATTTAGTATTTGTGACAATTGCCTCACAGATGATTTAATAACTTGTTTAACCCTTTAGCAGTTAGTGGCACCTATAGACGCCACTTACAGTAAGGTCGTTTAACGCTTAAAAATGCGGATGATTTTGACCCATAATCGTTTGTTACACCTCGCGCAACGCTCACTGGTTTCTATAGATGCCATTTCCCTATCCCCGCCAAAATAAAATTAAGTGGTTTCTGTGAATGCCACTAACCATTGCGAGCCGTCGTTTAATTTTGTGTGCACGTGTAGTCTGTTTACATTTTATTGTGCTGTGTTAAAGTGTTTTATATTAGAACAATAGTAAGTATTATTTTAACTGCCTTAATAATATAATACTTAGTCTCTGCTGCATTTTAATGAAACAATATATGCACTAAGGAAATACAACGATTTTCTTTTCTACTTGCCCTATTTTTTAAGGTTATTATTCGTTTTGTCAGACCGGACCAGTGGCGGATCCAGGATCTGTCACAGTAAAGGGTAAATATAGGCGATGCGCACGTTGTTCCACCAAAACAAATGTCAAGAGATCAAAAATAACATGTAGTGAGTGTAATGTTGGTCTATGTTTGGAATGCTTCGCAGTATTTCATAAGAATGAGTAGATTTTTATTTAAGCGTCATTATTTTGCGTTGGTATTAATATTAGCTTGCGAAATTTACCTTTTCGTTTGTATCGTTTTTAAATAAATATGTTTTAGTACAATTTTTGTGTTTTCTTTACCTAAAAAATAAGTGGCTATATTGCTAGCCACCAAACAATAAGTGATATTGGTGTATGAGAACGGTTACTGGCTTATATAGAAGCCACCTCATAAAAAATGTTCTAACGAAAATGTTTTTATAATTTATTATTTTTTATGAAATAATATTCCATATCAACCAGATCTTACTTTAAAATCCGAGAAAAGTAAGAAAAAATAATTTGCCCGTTAAAGGGTTAAAATGCAATTGTTACCACGGTAACGATTGGAGGAGCAGAAAATATATCCGATTTTTTTATCCAGTTACATCTCCTCTTCCTTCCTTTTTATCCGACAGCAAACTACGATTTTTGACATTTTAAATGGGACTATTTATATATGAGTGGAATTGCCAGTAATAATTCAAGCACTAGGGATTTCAAGTATAATTGAAAATTTAGAAACTAGTTTTCTTATTCCACAAGATTAAAAAATACTATGGACATAATTTGTCAGAAACTTGTCGAATCGTAATCCTGCTGGAACATAGCATTAACTGAATAGAAACCACACATTCAAAGAAGAATTTTCCAAAGTAGTAATCCAGATCCAAAACACTGTGGCGTGGATTTTCCAGCGGATTTAACTTTATGCACATATAAGAGTTAAAACGCCTTAAAGGGAGCAGGGAGCCAAATCTAAAGTTCTGAATGTGGTGAATATAGGTTTCAAAGTTTTGATAGTTTGGGATAATTATTTCTGAGATAGGTTTATACAGAGTGTATAAAGGAGATTATTCCTAATATGGCGTATATCAGTTAAATGTTTAATCGTCAAAAGTCAAAGTCACTGAATAAGAAAATAGGTTCAAATATATTTAGGTCGTGGTTTATCCCTTGCCATCAACACATAAGATATTTATGTGAACGTAATTTGCATAACATTTGGTTCCTTATTTGTTTGATACGATTATACGTTCAAATCTCTTTTCCTTTAAATTGATTCCACTAAATAATTAGTATAGTACAATAGTCAATGCAATACAATGCACTCCATCAATCATCTGATAATTTTAAATCGGTAAGAAGACATAAGAAAATTAAATTGGAGACAAAAATATTAAAATTTCATGCGATATTGAATATCGATGGCTTATATGCAATAGGGCGTAACCCCACTTTGGCAATTATTCAGGAAATGAGAAAAACTAAATAAGTATTAAACAGAAATAGTAAATTTACAAAATTTTAAAGTGCGAATATACGGTGGGTTGTAATGTTTATATTAAGTTGTTCATTTGATATTTTCAACTTTTAGAAGATAATTATGTGTAATACGACATACCGCTTCATTAAAAATTATATTTTTTGTGGGTTACGTCATTACATCAAATGATACACCAGGTATCAAAAATCAGTCTAATAATATTATTAGCAAAGATAAACTCCAAAATTTTGAAAACATTTTTTCTGAATCCTCTCTAGTTATAGAAGAACAATATCGTTGATTTTTTAAACATTGATCCGATTCGCAAATAACCAAATTTCTGGATGGACGTTGTTGGTTATGACTTACTTTTCCATCCTTGTTGCGAGTAAATCCCAAATAAGCCTGCCCTTTCATTCTTTTAATTTTATTTTCGTTTCGTTTCCAAGTTTTTGGACGTGCTCTTTTAAATCTCTTATTTCTTGTATCATTTCTAGTACTATCTCTTAGCTCTTCTTGTATAATTTCAGTATCTTCTTGTAAAGAATTATTATGTATTTCTTTATTCTCTTCATAATCGTCCTCAGCCTCTTCATCTTCTTCAATTTCATCAGGGTGTGCAACGTAGTCAGGATCAAAATTATTATATGATTCATCAGAGTCCACCTGGTTATTATAATTTGGCGCACTTGGTAAACTGACAGGTGTTAGAACTGTTACGGTAGCGCTTGCAGTTCTGTTTTCGGATCTTGTTATCGGACTTAAGTCATGAATATCGGCAACGTCAAAACAATGCAGTTCTGTAATTACATGATGTTGTACGTCATGTTTTGCCAAAACGAAATTTTTGTCGGAATCCTCCGTACTAGAATAAACCGGCTCCTTATTCAAGAACAAATTGGAATCAGCTTGATAAGGCTCATTTTCGAAAATTAAACCAGCATCTACTAACTGCTCTATGTCATATTGATTAGGTTTGTTGTTTTCTTTGTCTTTCGTATTTTGAGTTTCAGAAAATAATATCAACGAATTGACGGGCTGTTTTGCAATGGCTAATTTAACCATATTTCTGCTTCGGGCAGACATTTTTCTGAAAATAAACGAATAACTTAGTTATGTATCCTGATAATATATACATCACATCTTTAAAATAGAATAATTAACAGAAGATCTTGCAAAGTTGTAGTGCAAAATATCGAAAATCATTACCTACTGAAAAATCATGTAGTAAAGTAAGCTTATACACATAAATCTAAAAATTTCAATAAACAATTCTGAAAGCAAAAGAAATATGGTATAACTGAAAAAGTTATATGCAAAAACGTAACACAACACTAATTAGATAATATTTTGGCCAATTCTAATAGGACGTATTACACATCATTTTCTAAAAAGTTGTACTGGTAATAAGACGTATCAATAAAAGAATGTAAAAAATATACCTGGAATTGATAATTAAAGTTAAAACATAATACTCACTTTACTGAACACCCCGTACCACTTTTATTGTAAAACTAACAAGCGTTTACGATAAAACACCTCAAAACTTAGCAATAAATTGACATGCTCTAACCGGCAAAACAAACCAGTGGGATACGCGAAATTACATGCAAGAATCTGAGGTTTACGATACGATATATTGAAACAAAGCTGAAATGGTGGATTTTGATTGGTCATAGGTTTATGAGTCATTACAAATAGGCGCAGAGTAGTATTCTTTATTTATTGGCGCGAAAACCTATTATTTTAAAAAAAGTGGGTTACGTCCTATTGCATATAAGCCATCGATATACTAAAAAGTTAAGGTTTCTTCTTTGGTACTAACCCACTTATAGCAATTATTTTTTAAATTTTGGCAACAAAACTGCTACGGTGGCGCCAGCTCGTTCGTTGGCCTGTTTTAACGTTTTGTTTTGTGTTGTTGTGCGTGTATTTTTTAACAAAAACTTCAGATTTTTTTATAAATAGCATTTAAAAAACTGTTCTTCTAAGAACCACAAAGGTGTGCATTGTCGATTGCGCTGTTTACCATATGTGAAAAACGCCGAAGCATTTAAATACCCGATGCAAAGAGCTTCTCAAATAAGCTATTTTCAAAAAAAAGGTAACAACAATAACTCATTGTTACCCTTGAAAGCAGTTGTGTCTATCATGTGGCAAGATTGGACATAAGTTCTATTCGTGACACTATTTATGGAATATACGGAGCAAGTAAGTTGTTTTGTTCAAAAACTTTAATATTTTACATTGGTTATACTTAAGCGTGATCCATAGTTGGTGTAACGTAAGAGTTAAGATGTAACGTTAAGCCGTAAGGAAAATAAACATGTGGTTAGCAACGGAGCTATTCAATATTCATAGTACAAGGCCGTAACAGTTAGCCGTAAGCCGTAAGCAGTAAGAAATGGTTTAACTTCATTTCTTACGTTTCGGCTTACTGCTTCGGTCGTACAAGTCCGTTATGTTTGCATACACAAATTCGGATGTTTTTTTTTTAAGTTAATTGCTTTTTTTTTCGATAAAAAACAACACAATTTTGCTCCAACTATAATTATGTTTTCAATGGAATCCATATGTAGTTGAATTAACCAAACTGTTTTGCCAAATATCACACATAACCTACAAATCCATAACAAGGTTCTTTAGCGATCTGGAACTATGAACGGATATGTCGTTACGGCTTACGTCTTTCGTCTTACTTCGACCTACTCTTTGCTTCGACTATCGATTATGTCTCACGTCTTACGTTACGGCAACTCTAGGCGCACCTTTAAGCTCTAACTTCTTTTAGAACATCATGTAACTTTGATAATTTCAAGTAAAAATTAAAAGACACACAACTGTTTGCTGGTTGGCTTAACTCTTGTTAAAGGAAATACGTTTGAGACGGAAAAAAGATGAACCGAAACGAGGGCTCATGAAAGAAAAGAAAGAATCTTTGTACCAATTCGTTTCCTTGGATGAAACGTGAACTTTTCAGAATGCCACTATTGGTTGATCTTGGCAAGATGAAAATAAAAGAAGTGTTATACTAAGGTTGATGGTAAAAGGTATTATGCAGTAAATAAATATATAAACTATGGGAATTTTACCTATGTGAAACATATTTTTCTAGGTTAATAGTACTTCATGTTGGTAGTCCAGATGGTTTTATTGAGGGTGCAGAGGCAATCTTTCTTCTAAATCTAAGCCTAGTGACCACGGAAAATTTAATCGGCAAAAGTTTTACAATGGTTCAAAACCCAATTATTTCAAAATTTTACAAAACCATCGATGAGTGTAATAGACAACGCCCCATACCATAGCACATTGGTAATACCTAACACGTCATGGTATAAAGCTGCAATTTAAAAATGGTTAACTACTAATAAAATTTAATTTGCTTATACAATGTTCAAAGCCGAACTCTTACAAAACATTTATAGGTTGGTAAAAGATATTGTTTATGCCCTTCTTTTTTAACGTGTCCTTAAATATGAAACTAAAATACTTTTCAGGCATAAGCCACCAAAAAAATACATATTTAGTGGACGACCTGGCTGAGCAATATGGACATAAGCCTAACGGCTTCCTATAATATAAAATTCAACTCGGCATACAGAGAGTCAGATAATAAAATGGTATTGAAGAGAACACGTATTAGATAGATTCGAGTGATTTGGAGGATGTTTGATGATCTATATATGTATTATTATTTTTAATATTGCAGCTCAAGAACTAGAAAAATTGCAATAGCAAGTAGATTATAGGCGATTCTTTCCTCTACCGCTGAGTATTATTCCTTCATCCACTTAACCACCCAGGCCCTCGTAAAAAATAACCCTTGCAACCAAAGCGTGGAGCGTGTGATTTAAACACAACCGACATGACTAAGTGAAACTTAAATTTTGTAAACGCAAAAATATCAAAATAATGACAACCCTTCTGGGTCGCTATAATAATTCTTTAGCTTCTTGTTCTCTTTTCGTTTTTTTTTTAAGCTTATGCGCCTTATTTAAGTGTTGTTTGAACGAAACTGCATATGGTTGAAAGAGGAATTAATAAATACGATATATTTAGGGCAACAAAAAATCTGACCAACAATAAACACCCAAATACAGTACACAAAGATAGTTAAAAAAGGAAAAGAAACATATCGGAACGAGTGGTCAAGAGTTTATGCAAACCTTGTAGAAGTACCTACACTCATAAAAGGTAGCACTTGCCACAATAGTATAAATTATCTTGACTTTAAATTACTTAATCTGAAGGTAATAATCTTATTTAGAGTAAATGTGCTCTTAATATATGTTCTGTGTCTTTAGTCATTTCTGGTTATGTTCTTGACGGCAAAATTTCCTATTTTAAAGCTGGCGTCTTTGAAATTGTAACATTTTAAAATGGTATTTTTAACAAAGATAAAGTTCTTTGTGCCAAAGTGATTGTCAATTATCCTAAGACTATGGTCTAGGTATTTACATACAATTCGGCATCTGCGCGTAGTCAAATCAGTACTCCAGTTATCGAAGAACTTGAGGTTTCTATAAAGCATCTCGGCTTAGTGTTATACCGATAATTTTTTTTATGGCTTAGTGGATTTGGATTATGGATGGTTACATTGGATGCAGATGGGTGCGCCTTTTAAGTGTTTCGACATCTTGCGATTATGTGGCTACACTGCTTGTGACTTGTGGCGTGCGTAGTTTAAACTGAAAATGGACGACGAATTATTTATTTATATTTTCATGAAGATAATTGGCTTCGCTAAAGACAGCAATTTTGGGGGCGGCGGAACTTTCGGCCCCATATTGGGTAAGGTACCTGCTAGAAATTTTAGGTCAAGTAATCTTGCAAGAAATTTCGGCCCCAAACATTGCAGGTAATGCGAATTGAACCAAAAAGGTGGATTAGATGCCGTGTTAGCGCTGTTTAACCAATATAAGTCTATAAAAGGGGCAAACAATTAATAATATTATTCCCCGGTGAACTTGAAAAAGGCGAATTGGAACCAAAAAGGTGGATTAGATGCCGTGTTAGCGCTGTTTAACCAATATAAGTCTATAAAAGGGGCAAACAAATAATAATAATATTCCCCGGTGAACTTGAAAAAGGCGAATTGGAACCAAAAAGGTGGATTAGATGCCGTGTTAGCGCTGTTTAACCAATATAAGTCTATAAAACCGCATTAGCCGAGTTGCAGGTCAAAAATTGAGTTAGTTCAGGTTAGTTGCATTTTCATTTTATAAATGATTCAAAACACAAAAGATCATAAAAAAATTAAAATGTTATAACGTTAGACCATTGGGGCCGAAAATGCCTGTAATAAAAACATGACCCTTCCATCCCGGGGCCGAAAGTTCCTGTCAAAATCGGGCTGCTACCTGGCCGGGGCCGAAATTTCCTACGCCTAATTATGGTTTACCATGTTTGTGCGTAATGTGCGTGTCTAAAAAAATCCTTATATTGTGCGTATAGCTAGGACAAATACGTCCTTCTAAAATATTGAAAATATCTATTTATAAACGAACACCAAACCTCTAAAGTCGTCCAGGTGTTTGTACGTTTGCTGCAAAGAAATATATTCTTGCACCAAGTCATATGAACTTAAAACAATTTCATTAAAACTGTCAACGAAAGAAATTATGAATTTCTTTGTCTTGATTCGAGGATGCCGTCTTTGAGTCAGGGCAAAAACAAAGACTTGTATCCTTGAAGCAAAGACACATATACTTGACATAAATATATAAATACTTGTACACAGTACATTCAGATTTAAAAGCATCTATTCGAGGATGTCAGTATAGTATAAGTCTTACTTCAATGATTGATTCTTTAAGATAAGTACTAAAAAATTACTAGTCTTTTTTTAGGATAATGAATGAACTTAACTCAATGCTATGCTTGGAATTGTGTAAATCTGTTACCTTAGTTTAAGTGTAAAGTTTTCTTTCTGCTAAGATAATTACGAAAATTGCTTCCAAGGATATAGCTGACTCCTATCAAAGAAATATTCATTTTGACATATCGAAAGACATGACGGCCTTGTTTTAAATTCGTTTTGCTTTACATTAAGATATCCCTTTTACCTGTGTAAAGGGAAAAGATACAAATAGGAACAAAATAAGCCTATAGTACAAAATGAGATTGGAGCACTGATTCCCTATCCGCACATCTCCATGAAATCACAACTAAAAAGAACACCTCAATAGCGATACAAAACGACGCGACGTAGGTGGTCTGAATTTTCCAAAAGACTAAACATTGGAAGCGTTAAGACTAAATGTCTAAGAGCAAGTTGAAAGTGGAATTGAGACAGAATGTGGCAAAACCGAGTTTCAAACTTTTGATGAAGTAGGCTAATTATTTATAGCATATTATGGAACTACATAAAGTTTCAAGTCACTGATTAAAGGAGATTTTCGAGCTCCTTTGAAGGTATAACGACGTTTATTTATTTTCCATAAGCATTAAAAGAAGACACATTTATATTTAGTTGTTTATACCAGTGGCGTACGGTGAGGTATTATAGGAAGCGTCAGCGTCTGTCTCGAGGGGGCACTATGAAGAAAACACCGCGGAGATTTCGCTGCAGGCAAAAAAGTTTTTTCCAGATTAAAAAGGAATGGAATTGTCGTACGAATTTTTTAACCGAATCAACTTTTATCTCTAAATAGTGGTTATAATGTCAGTTTCTTAAGTTAGCCAGATTTGGCTTTTACTTTTATTCATTATTCTTG
This sequence comes from Polydrusus tereticollis, assembly GCA_963920685.1. Classification (NCBI taxonomy): domain Eukaryota; kingdom Metazoa; phylum Arthropoda; class Insecta; order Coleoptera; family Curculionidae; genus Polydrusus; species Polydrusus tereticollis. The sequence continues at coordinate 124,420,518 of OY987329.1, forward strand.
TCTTCCTTTTTGGTGACTATTGAAGCTGGGTTTGGTGTTCTTTTATTATTTTCCTTCCAGATGTTTATTGCTTCTTTGCCTATTTTTATTATTTTTTTAGACTAATTTGTTGTCATTTTTGAATTTATTCTATTTCATTTAGTTGAGCTAGGGTGGGAGCCAATCTTTAGGGAAACGGTGTGAGTGTAGAGGATTTGAACGTATGTATGAGTTTATTATAAGTGGGTTAGTCGATACGTCTGTCCATCTATGGTAGTTTGTTATTAACTAATAGTCATGTCCTGGTAGACTGATCAAAGGTCAGAAGTAACCTTAGTCTTCGTTAATTTGTTTTTACACTTATTAAATTGTGGAGGAGGACTGCATTAATTTATTTACATATTTTTTTGTTTAATAATATAATACAAGCTATACAAAATTATGACGCCTCACAAGGGTAAAAATACATGTAGGTGGCTCTCTCTACAAGTGGGAGCCATACTTACACCAAATTCACATTTTGCATTTTAATAAACCCCTAGATACCAATCTTAGTTTAAATTATTATTATTAAACGTTTTTATTTGCAATATTACAAATATCAAAGCCCCAAAATTGTGACACTGACAAAATTTACTTATTCGCTCCAAACTTTGATGTAAGTTAATACTGGCAATGTTGGTATGATCAGGTAGGGATGCGCAAAATTATTAAACATCGATGTTGACATTAAATGATACATCGAATACAGAAAATCGATGTTGTAATAAATCGGACAGAAAATATCGATATTTATAAACATCAATGTCTTTATAAATTTCGATAAATATGTTTAAAATAAATTATACATTTTAATATAAAAAATGCAAATATAATAATTATATTAAATAAAAACATAACCAATAAAAACAAAAGTGGAAATACATTTGTCCATTTGAAAACAAACTAAGAAACTACCAAATTTGCTAAAAAAAAACTGTAGTCTACTTAAAATACAAGTAAAATCCATGAAATCGCAATAAACCATGAGCATCCCACTTACGAAAAAAAACCCGTCGAGTACCTATATACCTAAAACCAAAATGCTAAAAAGAGCCTGAAAACTATATAAAACCTGGATTCAAAATATCGGAGCAAATTTCAATAAAATGGGGAAAAGGATATTTAAAAGAATGATAAAAAAACAATTTTTTTCAAAAAAACTTTACCACCTTTATGTATATCAAAAACGGGGCAAGTCCTGATACATGTTCAAATAAGCTTTCTCTTAGAATATCACATAGAATCACTCCCTTAAGTTACGCACCGTACTTCTGAAACACCCTGTATAGCTGATGGAACGTAAAATTATTTTCTAGAAAATTTAGCGTATTATTTTAACAAAAAATAAATATCTCTATTTAATATTTTTAAAATGTGAAACTAAAGCTTTGTAGATATTTCCGCCGACAGCGTTACCCCGAATTTTTGCGCTGCTGGCCTCGGAAGATATTATAATGTAAGTAGATTCAAATTTCTTTTTAATATTTAATTTACTATTTTGGTAATTGTGGATAGGTCAATTTTATTTGTAATACTTTTTGAAATAAAATGTGAAAATGAGTCTGCTGATGCGGTCGCCAGGGAGGGTGCGGGCATGTCCGCCGATCTAGTAGAGAATACCGTAGCTAGACCACTCGGATCTGTCAAAGAGGAGATAGATCGCATAGCCAAACAACTTGCAATAAGCAGATGGACAGAGCTAACAACCTGAAGGATCTCCAAGCAATTGTGGTCCCTACTTGATAACAGGAAAACCGCAGCGTTATTACAACACAATCGAAAGGACATAAGAAATATTTATTACCGGACACTGTCTTTTCGGTAGACATGCCGAACGTATGCAAATGCCAGCTAACAGCTGCAGAAGTTGCAGAGATGAAGAAGAGGAGGAAAGTATTCAACGTTTCTTATGTAAATGCCCTGGCCTTGCAAGAAGAAGGTTCACTGCCTTGGACGAGCCAGTCTTCAATAATCTGGAGGAAGTAAGCAGCTTACAACTGGGTCGACTTACTAGGTTTATTAACAGTAGTGGCTGGTTCGAGTGAGCTGCAAAGATTCTTCTGCATTATACGTCGCACTAGCCATTAGGGAGCTGATGCTGATAGTTTTGCGGAACATGTGCTGTATCACAACGGTCCTTAGAGGACTACGTGAGACTGTCTGGATATACCAGAAGTCTGCCACTCTAACCTAACGCTGCTTGAATGATACTGAACAAATTGTGACAATATATAATACTTACTTACTTACTCCGTAGCACTACAACCCAGGGTGGGTCTTGGCTGCCTTGACTATCTGCCTCCACCTGGAACGGTCCTGGGCCATCTCCCTCCATTCTTGATGGTCTACTCCAAGGGTAGCTAGATCCTTGATTATGTTATCTCTCCATCTAAGCTTAGGTCTTCCCAGTGGTCTTTTTCCTTGTGGTGCTTCCTCCCACACCCGTTTTATTAGTCGATCGTTGCGGCTTCTTTGTACGTGCCCTGCCCATCTTAGTCTGCCAGACTTTATTTCCTGAATGATGTCAGGGCTTTGATATATTTGGGCAAGCTCTACGTTGCTTCTCATTTTATAACGGCCGGTTTCAGAGTCTCGGTCGGGGCCATATATCATGCGTAGGATTTTTCTCTCAAACCTTCTTAGGAGTTCCGTGTCGCGGAGTGTCAGTGTCCATGTTTCACTGGCGTACGTTGCTACTGGTCGTATTATTGTTTGATAGATTATGGTTTTTGCCTTTCTTGTGATAAATTTTGATTTTAGCAGGGTTTGTACTGCAAATGTACATTTGTTTGCTTGTGTGATACGCTGTTTGATCTCTTCCTGCATATTATTGTCTGCCGTTATCACTGCGCCCAAGTACTTGAAGGTTCGCACATGCTCAAAATTATAGTCGTCCATGGTGATGTTCTGCCTGACTCTGTCTCGCGCAGGGTTGCGGGAGACATGCATGTATTTGGTCTTTCCTTCATTTACTCGTAGGCCTATTTTCTGGGCTTCTCTTTCGATCTTTATAAAGTTTTCCTTTACACTGACCGTGCTTTCCCCTACTGCGCCAATATCATCCGCGTAGGCCAGAACAAGTTTAGGGCCACCCGGACCAAAAACCTCCGCGTTCACTGATGCTGTTCTTATCGCTTTTTCTAGTGCAAGGTTAAAAAGTACTGGCGACAAAGCATCTCCCTGTTTTAGGCCTCTGTTGATACAGAATACTTGGCTGTACTCACCTTCGATCTTGACGCAGCTCTTTGCCCCCTAATATATAATAGACATGTGAAAACCTGTATAACCTTCCATTGTTTACAAAAATGTGAGAAGTTTTAATTGAAAAAACATCGGAAAGAACATCGCAAAAAATATCGATGTTAACGAATAATATCGAATAAAAAAATATCGATATAAACATCGAAAATCGAAACACAAAAACCGATGCTTTTAAAACATCGATACATCGTGCGCATCCCTATTATCAGGCCCAAAACTAAAGTAAACCCGAGTATCGTCGCATGAGTGAATATATATACATTGTTTACCTGGCTATACAAGTCCATGGTATAAGTATATCAGGAACAAGAGCGGGACTAAGATTGAGTCTTGTGGCACTGCGGAGCTGACCAGCTGTCCCGATATACCATTACCAACTCTAACACTCCCAGATCGATTGTTTAAGTATGTTGAAGATCTCTTGCGGTTCAAGTACCAACAGTTAGAAATGTAAGCAGCTAACCTTTAGATTTATGTTTCTTTAAACGTTATACATCAGAGATACATATAAGATAAAGCTACATTTAAATTAAATGCTTGTACACACACAATGCATAGTTAGCCTTAATATTAGCAAAGTTTTTCCATTTTCCCGTAATAACTTAACAACTTTCCGTTGACTTGCAAACTAAAATTAATTTTCCCTTAGAGAATATATAACACGTATTTGAAAACTATTATCTCAAGAAAACCACTGGTTCTGTCGCGTACACGAAAATGCAACTTTAATTAAAATCAGCCAAGTATGGAATGCACTTTAGTGGAAATACGAACTTTATAATTTTCCCAGAATCTTACTGATGTAAGGTGCTTGTACCAAGTTGGCAAATAAAATGAAAATTAAAGTAAGTACACAAGGACAACATAATATAATAATTATTTTTTAAAAGTTAATTATCGGTACCAGCGAATTTAATGGTAAACGCGATACCTACGAAAAGAAATGGCTGGAACAATTTTTTAACTCGTAAGATGATTGCTAGGGGCGTAACACTAATAGTAACACAATATCTCCAGAACGCCTTATCAAATAATGTTAAACTAATTATGGTTTAAAAGAGTTTTTTTCCTCTACTACCCGCAGGAAGAGGAATATCGGCAGTGGTGACTTTTCAGGGGCGGCAGTATCAAACAGGCAACAGAGAGTACATTATATTATTTATCTACAGAAATTTGCATTTTAATGACTCTGAAACTGCCAGCGAATAACCGTTCCAATTTTTAAATCGCAAACTATAGCCGTCCTAATAATGACATGGAAAACTAAGTTGAAACTGAGGTAAAAAGTGATCTTATATCTAATTCAAAATATTTTAAGTTTAAAATGTGAATTTTCGTCATTGTATGTAAGTTCAAGTTATTCATATATTGATATAAGCAATGGTCCTTGACCCCTAAAATGTTGAATTTAATTAGCAAGGGGGAGTTAACTAAAACTTGATTTATTTTATTTGGTAAAAAAAAACATTTACCTATTCGACTTGACTCGATTGTCACCCACACTTCATTTTAAGGGGTAGTTATTGAGTTGGATCAAAGTGATCCTTTACTCTGTAATGAATTTTTAATTTAATGACGTTGGGACGCCAATTGTAATCAAAATTTGGCTCTCAAACCAGAAAAGTTGTAATGAAAATTGTTGTAATTGTAATGAAAATTTGTTTAGTCGTTGAGTGCCAATTTCTTACCTTTTGTTGCTTTGCTAGCTCAGGCAGGGCGTGGTAAGTTCGAGTTTAAATTTTAACAGTCCCTTCCAGTATGAAATAAAAACACATTCAGTTCAACTTAACAATTAGTCTATTTACATAAGTATTTGTATGACAAAGATTTTTGACAAAAGGAAAATTTTAAAGATAAGTAGTTTGAATGAATTAACAATTATTTTTGCAAAGGAAAAATAAAATAATAGTTTCAATGATGATATATCCAATCAGATAAAAAAAAAATTAACAAAAGTTAAATAAAGATTTTTGACAGGTTTTTGCTTTATTTTATGGTGAATCACACACACAGCGTCAGTTACCTTTACCCTTTTTCTTCAATGGTGGTTTTCGGATCCCTGTAGAGATATAACCAGTTTATGTCAGAGCTTCGGGTGAAGCTTAGGAATCGACTCTTTACAAGTATAGGAGAGTAGAGCTCAACAGACTTAAGGCCCCTGTCGTGACGTCACGTCAGCTGCGTTGTCCGGCTCCAATAATGAAGTTCCGAAGTGGGGTACCGAGAAAAGACCAGGTATTAAGACTCACCAAATAAAACCTTATAAATTCCCTTGCTCTGCTTGAAAAGGAATATTTACAGAACCCAAAGAAAAAAGAAATATATTTTAATTTTAATTAATTAATTAATGTAATAATAAACTGAATTGTAAAATTGCAGTGATACTCCTTTTCAACAGAACTAGGTTTAAATAAAATGATCAATAACTTGACAATGATAGTAATTTTATAAAATAGATAAAAGCTATAAGAGCATAAAATAAGGTAGTTTTCTGGTGCAAACTATTTCGACAGAACCAGGTTTAAATAAAAATAATTAATCGTAATTTTATAAAAACAGATAGTAGCTATACAATTTATAGAAACACAAAATGAAATTGTGCTCTAGGAGAAAGCCCTGCACAGAACCAGGTTTAGATAAAAATATTCAATAGTAAATTGTGCTCTAGGAGACTTCTGCACAGGCAAGGCAGGTAATAAGTACTAAATTAGCAAGAGATAAATGAAAATTTAAAGAGATATGCAGTGAGATTTCATCATAGAACCCCCGAGACAAATCTTCAGATATTAACACATCAGAAAAAACTCAGTACCCAGTGATCAATCACCAAAGATAGCGTAATGTATAATGGCAACTTAAAACTTATGCTCGGTTCTCTAAATTAGAATTATTGGGCAGAAACTACAAAGATGGCATACGCCGACTCTCTAGAGAGCAATTAGTTTCTTTTCCAAAATCTATAGAAAAAAAATAAAAACCAGGGCAGTGAAGTTTTTCTTTAAGTTGTCCAAAATAAGAAATAGGTAATGAACCTCTAAAATTCAAAACCAAAGATAGGGGTGCCCATGTGCCTATGCACAAAATGGCGACCAGGTAAATCTTTAAAGAGACAATTTATGCCCTTTAAGACAAGATAAGTAGATAAAATAATCAATCAATCTTTAGGGTAACATTAAAAGATAATTTTAAAATAAATAAAACAACTGAGCTCGGGGTTCTATGATGAAACTCAAAAAAAAAATAAAAAAATTAAGAAAGAAGAATTTTAGTACTTGCCTGTGCAAAAGCCTGAACACTAGAGTCCCCAGAAAAATTACCTTTTCGTCCTCCTGCTGAAGAAAAATCCCCTCTACATATCCCTGCGACCTCACTTGAACCAATCAGAGATCACTTTATAGGTCACGCACTCACCACAAAAAAAAGTCTACACCTTGCTCGATTCGCTCGCGGGTAAAACATCCATTTTAATTATCAATTCATTAATCAAAAATAATTAAGACTCAATCTTCACATTAGATAGACATTTCATTAAATTAAAACAGGTTATGTACATATAAACGTGGTTATAAAACCCACTAAAGGCACGATAAACTGTATAATATGTTAGAAAGAGACAGTCATGACCCGGACTAAAAATAAGATCACCCTGGTTGACCAGTGCCATCTTAATTAAAAAGAAATAAAACCGGTACCGCCATATCTGCCGTGGCAAGGTTGCAGCAGATACCCTAATTGAAATTTAATTCTGTCTCAAGAGGTGGCGATAGTATTACTGAATTTGAGATTAATATTTCAATTTAAGGATGTTTCGGTAAATGTGAGATTTACCGTAACAACTCTTGTTTTTCTTAGAGATATCTATTTGATTACAATGGTTGGAATTTTGTGATTTTTTGGTTACATATTTTGATTGGTGAGAAAAATATTTATTTATAGAATCTTTACTACAGCGGTCGCTGTCAGGGTGGGAGCCAATCTTTCGGGTATTTGTATTTGTTTCTATCTGTAGATCTTATGTGTGACTCGGTAATTAGTCTGTTTGTCGAGTTTTCGGCGCGCTTATGGTATTGGGTAATTATTTTATTAAAGAATTCTTTTATTGTTTCTATTCTTAGGTCTAAACGCAATAAGTCCGTTGGAAAATATCTCGGCATGTTTGTTATTATTTTTAGTGCTTTATTCTTCATTGTCACCCACATCTGTGTCAAATGAGCGAGGATTTTCGTGCCTAAAGCGCGTTAAAACTTATTCTCGTAATACAATTAATCAGCAACGACTGTCAAGTTTGTCACAATAATCATTTACAAAGACTTAATAGAGAACAAAATTCTAAAGAAATCTGCAAAAAACATCTTAATATAATGAAGTAATTCACCATTTTGTCGCCATTTTGCAACATCTAAAAGTCTAGGTATAGAATAAATTTAACAGGTTTCAACAACTCCAAATTTTTTTCATGATAGTTTATTTCTAGATAGCGAGTAGTTAAAAGGAAAAACATTTAAACAAAAATTCAGTAATCAATCACATAACTCTATTTTTATTTTATTAGCAGTTATGTTATCTAAAGAAATAAAAATAATGTACCGAACCAGGAGCGGATCCAAGGAATCGGGGAATCATGGAGGGCCATGACCAATAGAAATGTAATACTGCCTAATACCATTATCATGAATAAGGAATTTGTGATTCACATTTTCTCAAGCCTACCTTTTTACATAAAAATAAATAAACGTGAATTTGAAATATAATAATTTGTCACACATCTGTTCAATGCAAATGTTAGAATAGCAGACAAAAACGAAACTTGGACCTGCGGCGCTATTTTTACAACCACAGCGCCCGCGTCAACCCACGAGTCGCCACTGATATTTTGTCCTTCCTTTCCACAATGCTTCAAGTTTCACCCTAGAATTCTTAACCTGTCGGCCTGCAACTTTGACCAGGAAGAAACAAAATTTCTTCAACAAGGCTTAAAGTTATGTTCGATATAGGAACTTTCCCAAAAAAATATTAAGTGACTTATTGCAGATGTGGAAACGTCCCTATAAAACAACCGGGGCTTTATGACAGATGTCGTTAGAGGTAAGCTCTCATCTCATCAACTGTTAAAATGTTTAATAAATGTAAATAATGACATTCTCTCCGAAAAAAAATTAATTAAGAAATTATAACTAAAGATAAAAAACTTTGACCTAATTTTGGGTAAAGCCGATAACTGCCTTGCTATTCTTGACAAACAATCTTACATTAACGAGGTCTCTGTGAATTTTTACTAAACAATAACAACTTCTCTGTTGATAGAGACTCATGTCCTTATACAGAGTAATCTAAAGACCTTAATATAAAAGCATAGAAATATTCTTGATGGTTTTGACTGCCCCATGCCCAACATTTCTATGAATTCTATCACCCGTTTTCAATATGGTATGGTTAGGATCCACAAGGAAAATTAACCCATCCATCCGATTGTCTCCTTTGTTATCTCTCTGCATATTTTCTTGCGATTCGACTTAAAAACTTCCTTAAATTCCATTTAAACCTAAAATTTGTCCACATCATAAAAAATTCAATCGAACTGGTCAAAAAATTGCAGAACACGACCCTACCGAATAACTTTCTTCTTCCGTATTATTGAGAAACTCCTGAATAGCTCAGCTGACCTTAGTTTGGCTCAAAGCTTTTGTATTCTATCCCTAATTAAAAAATTCTTAGAGTTGTGTAGATTTGATGGCAAATTCCATAGGCAGACAGGTAACATCCTGATGGGTTCCGCATTGTCTTCATTAGCGGCGGAAATTTTTATGGATCATTTCGTAATGGAATATATCTTTTAATCTCACCACCAACTTGTCAAGAACCTTGCATTCTGGTTCAGGTAGGTAGATGACACATTGGTTGGATGGACAGGTTCTCTAGACCTTTTCGACCTTTCTTAACAGCTTACACTCAAAGATTAAATTTACTATAGAAATAGAATCAAATAATAAACCCAAATTTTTTGGGCATTGCTTTGAACAGGGAGAATAATTCAATTAAGTTTGCCATCTACAGGCAACCTACTCAGACAGATCACACATGATTTCATGGAGACAAGAGATCACATTTCACAAAAAACTAGCTGCCTTAAATACTTACTTCCACCGCCTATGTTCTATTCCAATAAAACGAGAGTCCTTTATTACCGAGAAGAACACTGTTTTTTAAATTGCCTTAAAAATGGCTTCCCATACCATATCATTAACAACGTTTTCAATAAACTATTAAAAAAGTCTTTGTGTGAAAATGCCTATACTAGATTAATTAAGAAGTAGAGATTGAGCTCAGACGCTTTGTTTTCCTTCTCTATTTGCGTAAGACTTCCACCATTATAGGACGCATAGTAAAAAAATTAAGTAACCATATTTTGATTTGTTATAGATCTGTAGGCTCTGTTTTAGATCTCTTTACTCGGCTAGAAGATGGAATGCCAAATTTACAAAAGAGCGGAGTCTTTTTACTCTCCTGCGATTCCTGTCCTGCAGAATATGTAGGACAAACGGGCCGATCCTTCCACACGAGGATTTAGGAACATTTGTGCTCAAGTAGACACCCATATGATAACAAATCAGCTTTTGGAACCCATCTCAAACTGTTTAATCACCATTTTGACATCCAACTTTCAATCCAACAATCAAACTTTAAAGTATTACATAATCTTAATAAAGAAAAAAAAATTGGACAATTTAGAAAAAATTGGAAAATTTACAAAAAATTGCCCTTTTAATTTATTATATCCGATCGTTTTTTATTTCACTTACAAAAAGATGATGGTCTGATAAATGCCCTTAAAATGGAAGACATTTTAGGATTTTTTCCGAAAAATTTAAATGAAGAAGAATGAGATGATATTATTACACCGACCGCTACAAGGAGGACTAGAGGTAAAACTTAGCGGTGGAAACATCAAGTTGGTATATTTTTTAAACCGCAGATATTATGGAAAAGCCATTAAAACAGACATTGAAATGAGATTTAAAAGTAAATTAAGTATTAATATTTAAAACAGTGATAATTTCAAATCTATCTTCAGCAATTTAAATTTGACTTGTTTTCCCCTAAAACACCTAAATTATTACAGCTTTAATTTATTTCGTCTTTGTAACGTAACGGCACGTTTGATAGCAATTTGGTGCCGTTAGGTCGGGCGGAGGTAACTTAATTAGAGCGTTCAAATGGGCATATTATTCAAAATAATGGCTAATTATCTTGATAATTTTGCAACAGCGCAGCACAGAGCGATGCATACAAGCGTCAGGCCATTTATGATCATATTGCAAATACTGTAGTATCTGTTACTACACACTCAGTCGCTTTTCACATGCCTGGAATCAATCAATATACAAGGTTAAAATTAAAGCCTAAAGGTTGTAAAATATTAATACGTTAAAAAAATGGCTAATGGTTTCATGCTGCTTAATTTGATGAGGGACTACTTAAAACATGTAACACCAAAACTCTTTCTCTTTATATGGAACCGCTGGAGCCAAATATTAGAATATTAGACAAAATCGAATTTGGGTGTGGTCAAAAGGATTTTCGCCTGTGGCGCTATTTTTGCGCCTTCGACACTCCTTGACCCCCCCCCCCCCGAATTAATTTCTGGCCCCCCCCCCCATTCCTAAATCCTGGATCCGCCAATGATTTTGGTTGCTCTATTTATTCTGGGGAATACTTTACAAAAACCGTATGACTTTCTATGAGTTTCAAAAAATTTAACGGTGAAAAATCAGGAATCACTTTATACAATTTTTGACAGGAAAATGTGTCGATAAAATTAAAAAACAAAAGCATAATGTTCCTTATTTGACTTGTTGCCACTATATTTCACATTTTACCTATGTCCTATTTGTTACCGAAACCGCACATTTGGCTGCGATTCAATACCATTACCCTGGTTAGAGTTAATTGAATTAGAACGTTCAAATAGGCATATTGTTCATAATAATGGGCAATCGTTTTGAAATATTCGAGAATACAGCAATGCACACGTCATAGATAATGCGCCAGACTTGTTGGATTAAAATTATTATTCATTAAAAATCAACTTCATAAAATTATCCATTGTTATAACATATACAGGGTGCGCGAAAAATTCGCACCATATGAATTGTTTTCTATTTGTGGAATTTTTCAAAAACGATTTTGAGCGTTAGGTTCTGCAGGTAACTCAAAAAGAGCCATGGGAATATCGTATCTATAAGACCTGTCAAGTGTCATTCGACAAATTTAAGTAACCAAAAATCGCATTATTTACAAAATTTGTTTAGAGGAAAGGTTGTTTACATTAATTTTATGTGTATAGCCCAAGTTTGATCCAAAATTGCTATAAACTATTACGGTATAAAACAAATAAAGTTAGTTAACAATACAAACTTGAAATTGAAGAAATAGTCCATAATTTCAGTGGACTCAAAGTAAGGTAAATAAAACAATGCAGTCACAATCAAATTGAAGAGGAAGACTGCATTGTTTTATTTAAAATACGAACTTGGTTAATTATGAATTGAATACACAGTATATTATTTCAGAAAAATTGAATACTTCGTTTTTTCCTCTGATTTCAAAAATATATGATATGATATGGATCCAAGGGCGGTTTTACGGGGGGGGGGGCGGTAATAAGGTAATAACCCCCCCCCCCCCATGAATTTAGAATTTTAAACAAGCGAAAAGTAAAAAGATTAAAAAAGCAGAAGAACTATAGGTACAAGGTACAACCAAATGCTGTTTGCGGCGCCTCGATGACACGACGCGACGCCCGTTTGGCTTCGCATTGCCTTCTTGCCGTTCATACTTAGGTGAATACGCGCGATTTATCCTTACGAGGTTACGCGGCTAATTATAACTAACTTGCTTTCGCGGATATCGTGGCAACCAAGCATTGCATTTTCTTCTTGTTTCTGTTGAGCAGCATCCGCTGTCCGCCACCATACGTCATCTACATTTTAAGGCTAAATATAAATGTAATCATTTTCCCTTACCTTATTTTATTAAAACACTCGACTAGCCACAAAACTGTAAAATAAACCCCTGCACAGCATCAACATTGAACATGCACGATAGAGGTGTGTCGTTCACGAACGATTCGTTCAATACGAACGAATCACTTCACTGACTCGAAAGAATTAATTCATTGTTCCTAAAAGATTCGATTCTTTTTTGATTCACCAAATCAGGAATAATTTAAAGAATTGATGAATCAAAGTCGCATTTCGTTCACTTTACCCGAAACTCAAAAGCAATTCACCAGTTCAGTAATTCACTCGTTCGCAAGTCCGCAGTTCGAACGATCGAGCTCGAGAGTTGGCCTGACGGCCGTCGCTCGGCGATGCGGGATGCCGTCTTCCATTTTGATGATGTAGAGGAAGACAGCAGTTTAATTAGATACGCAAAGTACAGTAGAAGGAAAAGAGATAAATGTATGGGATGAAATATTTGATTTGTTTGGTATTTATTTGATTATTTTTTTATAGTGTAACTGTACAAATGGTTGAACAAATTTTAATAAACAAGAGAAGAATATTATTTTTGGATAGGAATCTATTTGTTATTCATTGAAGACATTTCAAGAACGTAAACATTGGGCTCAACATTTGGGTATTTTGTTACCACTTATGGCAATAATCTTCATAACAAACGACTGGCTGTTATTTAAACAAACATCGATTTAGCATTTTTGCGCTTAAAACGTAAAATTATTTAAAAGTAGGTAAGTGAATCATTTAAGAACGAATCTTACTGAACGAATCTTTTTAACTGAATGAATCAAATGAATTGAGTCACCAAAAAAAATCGAGCTTCCCACCTCTAATGCACGCACAAATAACTTAGCTATGGATTCACCGGCGCACGGCAAACGAAACCATAGTGCAAACTGGTGACGAAGCAAGGTGGCGGCGTGGCGGGCAGCGGCAGGCTATACTGAGCCTACACTAAATGTCACCGAAACCTCGGAAGCATTCGGCTCATCGGCTCCTTTCGGAGATACGCTGGCTTTTATTCTACGGTTACTAGATTAACTGAAACTCTGAAACTAGTCGGCAATTGAGTGGTTCCGTGGATATAGCATCTGTTGATGCCGTAGGTCCCGGGATCGATTCCCGTTTCGGGCACTTTTTCTTAATGACTTTTTTAGTTTTCTTATGACGTCCGAGGTTTCGGTGATATTTAGTGTCGCCTGCTATACTGCTATACAGATCGGTAGCCTACACTAAATATCACCGAAACCTCGGAAGCATTCGGCTCATCGGCTCCTTTCGGAGATACGCTGGCTTTTATTCTACGGTTACTAGATTAACTAAAACTACTTAGCAATTGAGTGGTTCTATGGATATAGCAGCGGGGTGAGATGCCGTAGGTCCCGGGATCGATTCCCGTTGCGGGCACTATTTTTTAATGACTTTTTTTTAGTTTTCTTATGACTTTTTTTTAGTTTTTTATAACTCTTTTATTTTTTTTTAACTAGATCGACTCAAAAAGGGCTGGTAAATAATTGGCCGGTGAACTTGAAAAAGGCGAATTGGAACCAAAAAGGTGGATTAGATGCCGTGTTAGCGCCTGTTTAACCAATAAAGTCTATAATTATTAGTTACATCATTATTTAGTTGAGTTAAGCAATATAATGTTCCAATCCGTTACGTAACATAATATCTTGTTTGATATTTCCGACCGACATGCGCCTATTTCTAACGCCACCAACAAATCCCCATTCGAAATTCCCGCCAGGGTATCTCCGAAAGAAGCCGAATGCGTCCGAGGTTTCGGTGATATTTAGTGTCGCCTCAGATCGGTACCATAGACCAAAGAGGTACTGTGATCGGTACGCGTCGGTGTCGTGCCACGCCGTTCCGCTCGGCGCTGTTGATAAAATATCGTAACTACTAAATACGTTAAGTCAATATTGTTAAGCACTGGTATTAATATTAAACAACGGATTTAATTATTACACATATTTTTTAACTGTTAAAATAAATATGATTAACAAATACCTTGTTTAATAATAACGAATGGATATATTCATATGCAAGCGGCCATATTAGGTAATAATCTGATTTATTTTAAAGAAATCTTGTCCAAATAAATCCGTTTGTTAACTGTAATCAGACTTTTTGCTCAGTGTATGTTCAACTAAGCCATGCATCACCCGGTATGTAGCTACGTATTTCATAATTAGTTGAAGATAATGATTGATATTTCGGAGACTATATTATAATAAAATGAGCTTTACTCTAATCACTATCGACTATAAAAAACCCGTTGCCTGGAATTCTAACTAAATTAGGGCATTGAAATAGACATATTGTTCCAAATAATAGATAATTATCTTGATCATTTGGTAACGCCTCCTTGCCCAGCAATGCATGCATCAGAGATATTGTATTAGACCCAGTTTATTGGAAATTGTATTGAGAACTATGTGGCCAAATTAGTGCTTAATGTAAATTTCAAAATCATCAACGACATTCACAATAATTTTACTAATTTTCAATTTCTATAAGTATCTGTACAAGCCTAGTAGTTGTTATGGTTAAATGCCAATTGAAGAGGTCTCAAAGTCACAATAAATTTAATAAAACCTATGAACAGGATAAATAGGAATAGATTTTCAAAAAAATATATCTGTTATATATGTATCTAATATACGAAGTTAATCACCACATAGCAACTGTGGTAATTTTAAAATTAACAGCCAAACTGTTAATCATTTTCAGTTGTTCCAATAATTGACTCGTAATTTTAAACTTTGTGCTCTGTTCAGCGCTAAACAATTAAATTCAAATGCCCCGAATGACCTACTAAATCACTGATGAATGATCTGCTAATTATCTGCAAACTGTAGGAATATTCTTTACCTTAGTAGATGAAAATATCAGAGAAACAAAATGAAATATTAATCTCTTTAAATTAGTAATTCAAAAATCAGAGGTTGGTATACAGGAGAATTTGCAACCGGCAAAATAACCTAAGCAAAGCCTTTGGAGTGTTGTAGTGCTCCAGATTAATGATGCTGGTCTTATTATAGACAGGTCAGTTCGTGCAAGTTAACTGTATTCAACAAGAGTGCCCTATCTAAACCAAATATTATGCTACAGATAATAAAAATATTAGAGAATGCAGTTGCACCAGAATTTTTAAACAGTGTTCATTTATCGAATAATTCGTTTTTTAACAAACCTCTATTTTGAATAATAATAGCGCTAGAGAAAAACCTGAAAAGCATTTCGGTGCAGTATTGTCCCATGTTGTAAAATTTAGCCTAAAATTCGTATTTGTTATGTAGCAGCGTATATAAGACATATCTTTATACAGGTTGAAGAGTTTAAAGTGTCCCAATGCAAAATCTGAAAAGCGGCTGGAAATATTTTATTCAATTTTTAGGACGCCTAGGGTGATTGCGCTAGTAGTCGGCCTTTTTTGATCATTCTATTCTTGTTTTTTAAATAAATCTGTTCATTTAATACTTAAAATAATAATATATGTGTCCTTGTCAAGTAAAAACATTAAGTAAGCGATCGAAAAAAACATAAATACTCGAGAAAATACGTAAATATTTTATTTTTAAGTTATTCTAAGAAATATCAATTTTTCCAGAAATCTATAATAATACTAAGAATACATAAAATATGCAAAGACTTTTTTAAAAGTATAGGTAAAGTTAAAAAAGTATTCGCAAAAATCGCAGTTATAGTCTAGACACACAATCTATATAGAAACCACCTGGGACACCAGTCACATCCCACATTCTTATCACCTTTTGCTTCTGCATCGCTATCTAGTTCATCTTTACATTTAGCACAATACTTCTTTCAAAGCATTTTTCTAAAATCTCGCTTCTTTCGTTGGGTCTTTTTTTTTTATTAGTATTAAGTATTTACCATTTGGCTTTTATTTGGTTCTAACTCATTACTTTTCCTTTTCTTTGCTTCTTCTTTCACGTTTTGTACTCTATCTTTCTTCATGTAACTGTTGGAATATGTTCTCCAAACATTGAACGAAATGACACTTCTGGAAGGGTTCAGCTTTCGGACGTTTTGTTTTTGGACTTGACTTAGGGTATTTAAGATATTTTTTAAATGCATCGGTTGGGGAGGTAGACGTCGGCATCGGCTCTATAACATGTAAGATTATTGGTGACTACTTATGTGCTTATATGTGGATCTGGTGTCCATTCATCAAGGCTTATTACTTGCGGAACGACCTGCGAGCCGGTCCTGCAGAGTTGCACGTGGTATACCACAGTTTCGACAAGTTTCTCGAAGTTGAGCTCCATTTCTCATAGAATCTAAAGCTTTTTCTAAGGACTGTTTAGAATACCTATGGAACTTCCTTTTTGGCCTGCATGGCCTGGCGTGGCATCGTCTATAATGTAAAGAAAACATTTTTTCGTTTAAAGTGCTCTTGTAGACAAAAAAATCTTCTGGCCGAGTACTAGAACAATCATTAATTTATGACTTTGCCAGTAGTCGGCCACTAGTCGGCCACTAGCTTTAATATCCCCTAGAGATTTTATCATTCATTTTAGACCCGGCCGACTACTGATACGTACGTTTTCAATACACCAATGATGGTGAAGGAAGAATCTGTTTATATGTATTTGTAAGCGTGATAAAGACAAAATAATTTTTTTTTAATTTTGCCAGTAGTCGGCCACGGTAGCCGACCACTAGCAACTTTACAATAATTTAATGCCATTAACCGGCCATATTATTTTTGTACCTAAAAATAAAAATGAATATATCTCGGACTTGTTACTAAATATTTAAACATAATATTCATCCAAAAAATCTTACTCCGGTAAACATATCTAGAATATATTTAGTTTAACTTACCTTTTAAGTTGCCTTGTTTGATCTTCACTGGCTTTTGTAAACTGTTTTTGGAGACACAGTGACTAACATCTAATTTTTCGCGCCAATTACGGAAGTTAAGTTTGACTTATAATAAAGAAATATTGATGTAGGTATGTGTTCCTGGAAAGTAAAAGAAGATAGCAAATTAATGTAAGAAAAAGGCTCAACTCTTGCGAAATTCAGATTATAAGTGATTAAAGTCATTTTTGACATTTAGCTCTCCTCCAGATCTAATCTGACTGGCTATAAATTTGAAATATCAAATGGTATTTTTATTTTCGATAATTCGATTCTCCGTCAACAACTATAAAAGTAAGCAGAAAACTTTTACATTTACTCTATTGGTTGCCTAGATACGAATTTTTGAACAAACAAGATTAGCACACCTGAAACTACACATTTTAAACTAGGATACCTACCTCCACTGATTTATTGTTTATCAAACCTTTTAATAATAGTTGTATCCTAGGATACTACTTTTGACTTTGGTAAAGTAGTATTCTGATTCGAAGATATTCTTTAAGCTTATTAGAGTTCCTTATTAAGTGTTATATTGTAACAATCATACGGCATTGAAACATACATGTTATTAATTCTGGGAGAATGTGGAAGGAACTACCCAGAAGCTGCGCAATTGTGGGCTATTAGGTTTCCGTGCCACTAAAAAATTTCATGTGGC
Organism: Polydrusus tereticollis; assembly: GCA_963920685.1. Taxonomy (NCBI): domain Eukaryota; kingdom Metazoa; phylum Arthropoda; class Insecta; order Coleoptera; family Curculionidae; genus Polydrusus; species Polydrusus tereticollis. The sequence continues at coordinate 124,438,371 of OY987329.1, forward strand.
TTTAAAGCGATATGAAGATCGAATACACAGTACCGGAAACCCTCAAAATAAGAACAGAGCTCGAAGACAAACAAAAACCAACGACGATGAAGTTTTGGGTGAAGTAGCTATCAATCCTTATTCAATTGCGTGTGATTCAGGAATATGTCAAAAATTGAAAACGGATGGATTGGTAATCTTGGTCCTGTGAACTGGCCTGCAATGTCACCGGATTTAACCCCATTGAATTTTTTTTGAATCGCGTGCGCTACTCATTTAAAAGAAAAATTGCAAATTGTTTAAAAGTCATTTCGAAGATTCTTGAAAGCACGATCGTCCTTAAATTTGAGGTAGTCTGATAGTTTTTTAGTATTCTAATTTTGATTATTCAAAAATACGTAAGCAACTAAAAGACCGTCATAGCTCCCTTCACAAAGCGAAGGAAAAAAGAGGGATTAGGTATTAGGGCCTCTAATCCTTCAAGGAAAAACGTTGCAGCTGGCTGGAGAAGTAAAATATCTGGAGGTCATCCTGGACTCTAGACTTACTTGGAATGGCCACATGAAAAAGTTATCCGTAAATCTGAAACTACTGTTGCAGTAACAAGGAGAATCTACGAGATGAAATGGGGTTTATCGCCCAAGATGGTGCACTGGATATACACCAGAGTGGTGATACCCTCAATTACCTACGCATCCGTGATCTGGTGGTTAATAGTTCTGTAGAGGACCTCTATGCCGAAGCTAGGAAGTCTTCAGAGACTGGCCTGCTTAGGAATAACAGGTGCAATGAAATCGACCCCTTCTGCAGCGATGAAGCGCCTTTTTGACCTCCCTCCTCTTCACTTGACGATACAGAAGGGAGGCGAGAACAGGCCTCCACCGCCTTCAGATGATGCTGCCGACTTTCAGAGTAAGGAGGGTAGGTCACGAACTTATAGAAGACATAGCACATGTGCCGGAGATGAAGATGAGATCAGACCACATGACACCAAGACATTCAGGATCGAACCGTGTGGATAAACAACGAACCAGATTTTCTGTCTGGAGCTCTGGTGTGGTTCACTGATGGATCCAAGACTGAGGAAGGTACAGGGGATGGGATACACGGATTAAGACCAAGAAAACACTTGTTCTTTCCCTTGCGAAAACTCCCAACAGTATTCCAGGTAGAAACCTATGCCATACTACAATGCGCATGAGAAAACAATAGAAGAGCCTACCAAAATAGACGAATCTCAGACAGTCAAGCGGTCCTCAAGGCTCTCACGAGCCAGAGGGTAACATCAAGGCTAGTCTGGGAATGCCAGAATGAACTGAGAACACTGGCGGACAGAAATTCTGTTAAACTATTCTGGGTACCGGGTCACATAGGCAATTTTGGCAACGAAAGAGCAGACGAGCTCGCGAGGCAAGCATCAGGTGTTCCATACATTGGTCCTGAACCAGCCCTAGGAGTGCCTAAATGCCCAGCACGAGAAGTTATTAAGCGATGGACCAAAAATGAAAACAAAGTCTACTGGAACAGCGGGCAGGGACTCAATTATAGCAAGAGAGTTATGGGGAGTATAAGTCCTAAATTCTCAAAACAGTTGCTTAACCTTAGCAGGAACGAACTGAGAACAACATCGGGAATCCTAACAACACATATGGCTGTCAAGGATTACCTGAACAAAATTAAGATATACAATGGAGCTCTTAGCTGCAGGCTCTGCGGCAAGAATATAGGGAAACTGCCTATCATGTTGTTTGTCAATGCGAATCTTTGGATCGCAGACGCTATGCCATATATTCGGGAGAGTAAATCTGGAACTGAATGAAATAACCACTAAATCAGTAGTTGACGTGTATAAACTAATACACGGAACCAAGATAACCGAGTGGATACAATAAAATTAAGGTTTGCACAATAGGCCTACTTATGACCGCAGTGCTCCGGATAAGGAAGGGCCTAAGGACAAAAAAAAGCAACCAGTGGACTAAATGTAACAAACTACTACTTACGTAGTTGTTGATGGAAACTTGAGTTATGGAAGTAAATATACACTTTTCCATTTGACATTTTAAATTTGTCACAAGCCCGATCAAATCTGGAGGGGGGGGGGCAAATGCTTTAAAATTTATTCCCCAACCTTCCTATTAACGTTCTAAATTTTGAATAAAATATTTCCTAACGTTTTTCGGATTTTCCATTGTAATATTCTAAAATCCTCACCCTGTATCAGATGATCTGATTTTTGCACCCTTTGTATATTTCATCCGCACAGTAGGTGTCTCAGAAGTAAAAAGTGATCTGACAAACCAATGCGAAGCATGAACAATTCTCTACAGTCTCTTGTCAAGTTAATACAGGGCATATATAAAAAACCAATACCCTTTAAAAAAAATTTCTTTCTGATTTATCACAGATACGACAAACCACTTAAATTGGGTTTTGCAATTTGTCTATGTGTTCATTTGTGTATGGTAAATTAATACCTAACAAAATGTTTGCAAGATTTTGGAAGTAATGAAGTTGCAAAATTGTAAAGGGTTTAATGAACACCCTGTATGCAACAGTTGCTATTTGATTTAGATCTCACGGTCACCTGCACACATATTCTTGTCGATAAAATTTGAAAGAACCTCTTAAAACCCGTAGGCGCGTATTTCTATTAGTATAGAAAACATTTCACTTCAAAATGTATCTAAAATTTTTTTAATTCTGGCCAGCAGTGTATATTTAACAATTTTTGAACTACTTTATATTTTCCACAATATAATGTATATTTATACGTCCTGTGTATTCTAGTAATAAAAGGCACTAAGACAGGTAATATACGTTTAACCTCGGCTTTAGCTAAATTAATATATGCAGAATAGTACAGATTACAAAGTTAACAAAATGGTGTTCTCCATTTAAAGCTGCATTTTCGTACTCGTATTATAATCCATGCCAGCTGGGACACAATACTGCCAATACTACAAACTAGGTGCAATTATTTGATTATTACAAGCTTATTCCTAGCAAGTTTATGAATGCAGCAGGAATTAGAGATTATATGATTGTACAGGGACATTTTTTTAATTGTCTCACCCGACTGGCGATTTTCCTGCTGACTATAAGAAAAAATAAACGATTCACGAATTTGACAGATACGACGTCATTTTGAATTTTTTTACATGGCAACCCTCTTAAATAACCATACAAGTGAATTGTATTTCGCGATCCGATTTCAAAAACATATAGTTGCTAATATTTATTTTCAACCGTTTCGGAAATACGGGGGTTTCTAAATTGCCTTAATCTATTTTGTCTTTTAAGTGTCTAACCCATTTAATAAATAGTTTAGTTTAATAATAGTTAAACCTTTTAAGCTAAAAACCCCAATTGTTTACGCAGTAACATAATACGACAGATGTCATAAACTGACAGAAACGACGCCATTTTGAAATTTTTTAAATAAATACGGGGTTCATACATTGCCTCCATCGATTTTGTCTTTTAAGTGACTCGCCCCTTTAATAAATAGACCTTTAAAGCTGAAAACTCCAATATTTTACAAGCTAACATAATTTCCCGTGGCCGAGCTAATTACTCTATAAATTAATACAGATGAGAAAAGTGACAGATACGACGCCATTTTAAATTTCCTTAAATGGAAACCCTCATTAATAAGCACACGAGTGAATTGCATTGTGTGATCCTATTATTAAATTTCTTACTCCCTTACTCATGGATTCTTTTTTGCAACAACCTGTATATGTTAAAATATATTTAAATTGTCATCGAAAATTCTGCATTTACGTTTTCCACAAAGACCGCATCGTATATTAGGATAATATTAATGAAGATTCCACGTCAAGAAATATTCAAATAAGACTCACAATATTCACCCATCAAACCAAAAAATAATGCCAACATATGAGAAAAAATTAAATAAATTCTTCCTTGTGCCAGCGTTTTCCTGAAACTTTTGGAACATGTAGTAAAATTGGTTCCATTTTTTTAAGGTCATTGTACGCATTTTTTATAAATAGATAAATGCATTAATTTGGTTGCTATACATTTTTCTTAAGATTGATCTATCATTTTGGCTAGGCGCAAGGTTGTCAAAGCAATAACAATTATTAATACGTTATTATATTTCATTAAGTTTTAATCATGAACGCTGTTCTTTCGAGTGAAGAGAAATTCGATATGGTACGAATTTTCTTTTTATGTGAAGAGATTGCTACAGATGCCAGAAGAAGGTATTTTTTTATTTTGAAGGTTTTTTTTACCTTTCCTACTACCTTACCCAATAGTTGTCCGTAATAAACTAAAGTGCGTAAAATATGTTAAAATAAATACCTATTAAAATACTTTGTTATTTTATGTCGTGATAGTTTGCTGAAAGGTGTCGAAATAAAACCTTTTGGTTAAAGCCAATCACTATAATAATAATAAATATTCCCTTGTCACTTGTCAGAGCTTAATAATAGAAATTTAATAAAATTATTTAAAAAAGCATGTCCTGTCTTTTGATGCTAGATGAGCTGTATAAATATTATGTTACCCTTTAAAAATTTGGGTTGTTTAGCTTAAAAGGTCTATTTAATTAAGGGGTGAGACACTTAAAAGACAAAATCCATGAAGGCAATGTAGGAACCCCGTATTTCCGAAACGGCTGAAAATAAATATCAACAACTATGTTTTTGAAATTGGATCGCGAAATACAATTCACTTGTAGGGTTATTGGTGAGGGTTGCCATTTAAAAAAAATTCAAAATGGCGTCGTATCTGTCAAATTTGTGAACCTATATATTTTGTGACATTAAACTTGGCTTCCTTGCGGAAAAACATTGATCACAGTCTAATTTGTTATTTATTATAGCAAGCAAGAAAGTCGCCAATCGGTTGAGACAGTTAAGAAAATGTCCCTGTACAAAGAAATGCACATTTTTATGGAAAACTCGTAAGTGATAAATTTATACAACATTCACTCCTATGCATCTTAAAAATGTACTTTCCTACAACCGAGCGGAAAGTACATTTTTGCGCTTCCTAAAGAATGCACAAAATAGGACTTTTCCGAGGAGCGAGCGTTTCGTTCACTTTGCCGTTCGCCGAGCAACAAAGTAACCCAAACGCTCGCTCGCCTGATTACCTTGACAACCATCATCAAACATCTGGTGTTCCTCATGTTTGACCCAATTTTGAGAGTAGGCGTTGAGGGCTGTTTGAGACATGTCGACAATTTTGTGACCAATACTTATGCAATTTCTAATCATTATTTTGCAGTAATAGATATTTACGTTATAAGGATCATAATAATGATCATTATGGTACTAGCCGTGAGTATTATTGGACGAGGCGTCAGCCGAGTCTAATAACACGGCGTGTACCATAATGATTGTTTATGATCCGAATTTCATACAATATTTTATATTCCGACGATTTTGGTGTTTTTTTTGATGAATTTTAAGTTTTGGTCAGTAAACTAATAGCTTGATTTTAATAGAACCAGGTAACTATAGAAATATTTGTTTGTATTGTCATTGTCAGAATTGAATTTTTAATTTTAACGTTTATATAATATAATATGGATAATTTGCCATCAGAAATCGAAGAATTGGCCAATAAAGCAGTTGTTGGTTTGTTGCCCGAAAAGTCTAAAGGCATATATGAAAAAACTTATGCCAATTACAAAACTTGGTGTTCCCAGAAAAAGGTTGTCAATATTGTACACGAAAAGGTAAAAAAATAAATAATAAATTTGTTCATTTTTGCGTCTATTTTTCGTTTTAGTACTCAGTCGTATAATGAAATCATTATAGTACTCAGTACTCAGTCCTATAAAGTATGTCATTTTGACACTGAAAATGAAATCCATAATAATGTCATTATGACACGTCGGAATATAAATACATTTTTACAAACATTTTTACATGAACACCGGTTGTAGAAAACATTATGTGTATAATTCGAGAGCAAAGTGACATGCCGCCCCCACGAAATAACCGCGCTTCGCTACGCGACGCGCGTCAAACTTCCTTCTCAGAGCCGGTATTCTTGGGCTAGTTGCGTATCTCAAATATTGTTAGTTTGTAGGATATAGTCAACCTAATAACAATAATAATACAATAATGACCTCGGTCCAGTTTTTCAGAATATTCAGCCCTATGATCAAACACACAAGTGTGTTTGGTCATAGAGCTGATTATGTGTTAACTCTAGACGCTAACTTCAAAATTACCTGTTTTTCAACCACAGCGAAAAATTAAAAAGGCTTCTTTTGGTTGTCATGGAATGGGTACGTTAAAAGTTTACTTGTGTATTTGATCATAGGCTGTATATGTTTTAAAGCTATGTTAACATTTTTGCATGTATTTTAACTCCCCGTTAAGCTATAACTGCGCTCAGAAAATTATCGCTGATTGTCCGAACAAACACCATTAGTGCTCTTACTCACTTCCTATTTTGTTAAAATGCAAATTTTCAAATAAAACTGATCAGAGCTCTGCGAACTTAATTGCCCGAAAGAAAAATTCCCATCCTTCATGCTATGGCAGATTAACTACTTAGCTCTTCCCAATATTGATTTTTTCGCCCCATTAATTTTACATTTTTATCGCCAAAGTCGTATATTAAATGGAGGAATTTGGGGTTTACATCATTTACTTTTTTATGACAGCTTGTAGGATGTTTGGGTTGGCTTAGAATGAGCACTTCTTAAGCGGTCCAAATGTCGCTATACAGGGTGTTTCATTAATGTTGCGAAAAAATTCAGGTTAAGTTTTTCTGCTTAAAAAATATTAAAAAAAGTTGCTATAAAAATATGTCCAGAAAAAAAATTTCGACATGCAATGAAGTGGCTTTTATTTTTTTCCTAGTAAACAAAGCAAGATACGAAAAAATGTCAAGAGACAAAAAAGTTAAACTTTTAGCTGCTTAATCCGAAATAAGATAAAATTTTTAAACAAGTCAGTGGCGTACATTTCTTTTGTCAATGTTATTCGTGAGACTGCCCCTCGGGACGCCACTGGACCTAATAATTAATGTATTAGGTTCAGGAATGCGCCTTTGAAATTACGGCCTACCATTAAATAAGAACAACATATTTCCCCATTTTTCCCCATTTGAAGAACAATATTTTTAAAACACCAGTTGAAAATTTGGAAAAGTTACAAGAAAGGATTATCCAAGAATGTGGTAACATTTCTCCACAGACGCTGATCAACGCTTTCAAAAATATGAAGAGACGTGGGAAATTATGCTTGGAGCAACTTTTATTTTCCCTTGTCTATACCTATTCTTACTTTGTCAATTTTTTAAACAAAAATAAATATGTATTTATTAACTTATTTTAATATTCATGAGTTTGGCATATTGTCAACAAAATGGCGGGCTCCACATTATAATTATATTTCCTACACCTCTGGACCACTGTGCGTTGAAGTCGCGGACCACTGTGCCACCCAATGTCAAGATCAACTAAACAATATTTAGCACTCTCGATGTATAAATACTCGAACATTGGGTGGACACGGTACCTTCGTCTCAACGAATGGTCACCTTCCCTGAGATCAGGAGCGCCCAAGTGTCTAATAGACTCCACGCCTCTCTCCTGGGCCCCGTAAGCCATTCTCGTCCTCCGGAGACGTAGCCGCGGAAAGCCCCTCAGGCGCATTCCCTGAGAGCCCCCATTCGACAGTGCCGGCCAGGTTAACACCCCCCCCCCCCCCCACGGAGATATACTGGGTTTCCTTCTGGCTACCTGGTAAACGATTAACAAGTATAAATAAAAGTATGTATTGTTTTCTAGCCGAATCGTTTTCATTCACGCCCGGTTAGGGAAACCTACCCCCAAGATGTGACATAGTGGAGGCGCCTACCGATTCCCGAGCAGCTTAAATCCCCTATTAAGCTGATACAACACCAAAGGGACATCCACGACGATGGTTTTCAAGTTTTCAAAGACCATAGGGATCCATCTACAGACGGCCCGCTAGTACCCCCAGTCGTGACAGTTCAGTTACCCCTAACAGAAGTAGAAGCTAACAATTTGGTGGACGCAGGCTAAAATGCATTGGTCATTGTCCAAGGACGAGTTACGAAGAGAAGAAAAGTCAAGGTTGAATTTGAACAGGACGGAGCCACCTCATTTTTGAAAACAACTTGATCGTGATATGAATTTGGCGCAATATTAATCTAGATTTGGTTAGATATATCGTCCCCTTATACTTGTTATCTAAATCAAACCCTATGTTTTTTAGTCCAAGCCATCTTGGATGAAAATAATTTTTGCTCGCAATGTATTATACGTAAGCACATGAATATGACTTCCTGACAATTCACGCTCAAGTCACATCAGTTGTCAGTCAAAGTTAAAAGTCAAAACATACTTTATTGCCTAAAAGAAATATCTTTATCGACCAAGCTTTTAGAAGTTTTAAGCTGGATTTATAAACTCGAAAAGTTGGCGAGGTTGAGGTTCAGTTGGTGTTGGAAATAGGAGTTTAATTTAAACTAAAGGGAACACTCAGTTCCATTTATACACTCGTTCATGTTGTTCATGTAAAGCTCACGTAAGGTTCGAAAACTTCCCGGGTAGTTCGAGATAACCAATTTTTATGCCCGGAGTTCGGAATATCTAACCTCACAAACTTGATCATAACTTCAACCTCACCAACTTTTCGAGTTTATAAATCCAGCTTTAATCCACAATAAAATATAATATAGTAAAATTTGAAACATTGTGAAAAAAAATGTCAATAATTATGACAGATTATCATCAGAAAATTCATTTATGCTATAATAAGCTTTTTTTAATAATAATTTTTTAACAGTCTTTCTAAACATTTTAGAATTTGACATTTCTTTAATATAAAAGATAATTAAAAGTTTTTTTAGAATGATAAATCATATATTTCTTTAGAAGACTTGAAGAAGAAATTAGTGATAGTATATTATTAACCAAGGTTTAGACAGCCATCATTATTGCCCGAGCGGCAAGTTTAAATCACGAGGAGCGAAGCAACGAGGGATTTAAGCCGCCATCGACAAATCCATTTTTGCTACCAATGTGCGTTGGTGTCGAAGAGCGTTAAACACATTGAGAACAATAATTTTCTTATTTTTAGAAAGCTCAGTTTTACTAATCCGTTTATCAGCAACAAATTCAGAAATACTAGCCATTTTTAAGAACGAAGTTTCCCAACAACTGGCGAAAAGTAACTAAACATTTTAAATTTTTGTATCAGTGAGGCACAGGTAGGTAAACTATATTAATTATTTTAATTAATTCAAAACAATATTTACTATGCCAAATTATTCTGTCATCAGTCAAGAAAATAGTATAGGCCATCGTTTAGTCTGTGTCTACCAAAACTATTTAAGGAATGTGTAGACAAAGCTAGCACGCCCATGGATTTTCCCTGTTAAAGGAGCTTAACCTATGGCCTCGCTTCCCCCTTACAGATACGTTGCCTAAAAAAAAACTGGCATCTGGATTTCTTAGCAATCAATTCTACTTTATTATATCAACCCGTTACCACGTTTTGTTACCTGTGGTAAATTATAGCTACAGAAAAAGCTTATTTTTATAGTTCATAGATTGAAAAGCTTTTGTCTGGAACAAGGAAATGCATTTTCCTCAAACATTCTACTGGTTGCAATACCGACAACATATCACGTACCTTTCATAAACTACCATATAACGTGACATACAAATACTCGTGCGCATCGACAAAAACTAAAAAAATTCAACATATTGCCAATTTTCTTCGACAAACCCACAGCACGAACACCGAGAACAAATTTTCCCTCAATCAAAAATATATTGTAGCTGCCCAGGATTTAATATATAAAATATAAAACGTATATTTTTCCTCCATAATCACCTTCTGATGCGATTTAGGCCAGAGTTAACGCCATATGCGGTAAATTTACTGCCTGTTTTGGTAAGACAAAAAAATGACCGACCGTATACAGGGTGTAGATTGAAAGAAATAAGACAGAAAAATTGAAATATCCAACCCACAAAAATAGAAAGTTCTATCCTTATTTATATATTTATTACATCCGCCGCTATATGTCAATCTGATACGGCTCCCCTAAAGAGGGTGTGGATTGGGGAATATGTATGTATTTTTGGGGTACCGGTTTCAAGTTTCAAACTCAGAAAAACATTTTTATGCAGTGTCAAGTCAATATGGGGCGGAAATTTTTAGTTTTGGGGAGTTTTAAGAGTGTTGACGGTAACATTACCAAGTAGAATTTGATTTAAATGTTGGACACGTTGGGAATATTATGATGGAAACTTTTTAAAATCAACCCTACTTTTTAATAGGATGAAGTAAAATTCTGTATATTTAGGCTGCTGAAAGTAAGAAATTTTGACACAAAATTGTCCATCCAGTTTAGTACGAAAATAAGGCGAGAATATCAAAAACTCCCTTGTCTGTGTTGGGGAAAAACGAAAATGCATTATTGGAGGGAAATTCGGTATGTTGCCTTTCAGAAGAACTGCCGGTGACATCGGTATAAATGTAATAAAAATCACACGTAAAATGGGACAACACTTTTTCGCGATGTATTTTTAATGGATTGCAAGTGCACATTTACCAGTTAAATTGTACAGGACAGATATTTCGATTTTTATGAATGTACTATATTAGTCCGCGTGGCAACAAAAAAATTTCGTGCAATTCAGATTGTAATTTGTGTAGATTGTAACTGCACGTCAATATTGTTTTCATGTTTTTGTCTTCTTCAAAATATTTCTCTATTCACCCTATATCCGACTTACAAAAAAATCCAATAATCTTATACTGATAGGGCCAGCTGCTGACCAAAATAATTGCAAAAAGGAATAAGAATCGGTCTCGGCTTAACTAGGGTCGATTCGCTCAGTGGAGATCCATCATTAGGTATTGACTCAATCGACATTTGTGATATTAAGTTGGTATTAGCAGAGAACTAAACAAAGACAAATAGATTTAGCGGGATTTTGACCTTTCTCTCATGGGGGGATAACAAATGGGGAATTCTGGGGTGGGGTTATTATTTCTATTTACGTTTTATTATCTTCTTTCATGTTCAAATTAATATAAAATCGAAAAGGGTAGGTACTATCATCGGGAAAACTAATGCCACTTCCTGTTGAATCAGAACATTGCTGATAAAGGGTTTGCAAGGGAACATTGGTAATAACTATACCATGATACTGGTTTATGAACTAGACATCATAATCTTCTATATCGAGCAAGTTATCATCAGCATTATTGACGTCTTCGCTGGTTTATAAAATGTTTGACAAACTAGGCTTATAAGTAGTGTGTAGTATTTCTGGTCTCTGAAAAATTGTATGCATGTCGATCTAGCAGGTTAGTTGATTGGGGACGAAAATGGTCAAATTGAGCAATAACTCTAAAAATAATAAAATAATTAAGTCTACTAAAAAGATGGGCAATGCCACAAAGTCTAGGTTTCGTTAAAATTAGGTGTTTATCTTTATTAGGTGATACGTGTTTCGCCTTTACTTGGCATCATCAGACCTACAATGTAACCCAATTAACAATAATTATATTAGATATTAACAAAAGCAATATTATCCAACTTAAGGTCTAGAAGGTTGAATACCATAAAAACATAAAAGCTCAAAAGACACAAACAAAAGTGACATTTTATATAAAGGGGGACAAAACCATAAAAAGAGAATAAGGACGAACCTGAATCACATAGAACAGTAGATACGTTGAAGTCAACACGTGGACAAGTACTTTAGCTCAAGTTGTAAAACACTTGGAATTAAACACAATAAAATAAAATAAGACACGATAGTACTGGAAGGGAGAACCTAACCGCACAATTATTTGTTTATATTGTTGAATATTAGATGGGGCTCGAAATCAAAAACATCATTCACACAAGTGAGTACCGGACTTTTCTTTGCTTTCGTAATTTCCATCTTCTCTAACAGATGTAATCTAACACCCTTGGGGCATTCGTGTAAACTTTCTACATTTTTAGATGGAGAAAACTGATGCTTTGAGGTTAGTAAATGATTTGCGAACGCTGATTTGGTTTCAGTTATATCGGAGTTTTGATATTTTTGTTAAAGAAACTTAAGTGTTCTTTTAACCTTGTAGAAAATTTCCTTCCAGACTGGCCGACGTACACCGCAGGGCAATCTCCACAGTTTAAATATTCAGAATAAAAAATAAAAAAGTACAATATAATAGGCAATTTTATTCCAAACTATCTTCACTTTTGGTCGCGAAATTAACAGGAACCAAGCTACACGTGAAAGGCATTTTTAAAAATGTTCAAATCGAGCAATAGCTCGATAAATAATAAAAATATGAAAATGTTTAAAAGAACATAGATACTTTTATTACCAACCAATTTACCTCTTGACTTTTCGTCGCGAAATCAACAAGAATCGCGCTACACTTGAAAATCATTTTCAACCCCTTCGAAAATAGTCTAATCGAGTAATAAACAATAAAAATATTGCAAATTCTTAAAAGTACAATATTATAAATAATGTTAGTTCAAACCATATTACCCTTTTCATTTCTCGTCGCAAAATCAACAGGAACTGAGCTACACGTGAGAAGCAAAAGCAAAAAACAGCCCCCTTGAATAGAGCAATAAATGCATCCCAATCTAACGGGATGGTAAATTGGCCGAATTCGGGGATTTACCAGAATATTTCAACAACACGCAACATATAAACGTAGAAAAGAAAAGGAATATTACATTTTTAATCTAAGCCCTGTTGTTAGATGTTAATCTCATGGTAGGTAAAGTTAACATGTTTTTGTTTTATTAAAGTTAGGTTTTCTTAAACCTTTTTAAAACAAATTACTTTATTTCGAAATAAAGGACGGTTAGCAAGCCTACTTATAAGCGGCAATAACTAGAAGATTCTTCTTTCGCTCCACGGTGGTGGGAACGTTGTTTTGGTAACATTTTTTGAGAACCAGTTTATCGTTTTTCGTTTTTTCTTTCCTGCTGATGCTCAGCTTTCCAAATTATCTGGCATCTTCAAAATTTGTCCAGATGCTTAAAATAAATGCCTCTCTTGTATATCTAAACCATCTAGCATGATGCCATTTGAATGGAAGTCGGTCTTCATCTTTTTTTACGTAACACAGGATAACCTTTGTAAAGTGGTCGAAAATCTGAAAACATTTCGTGTGCGAGTTCTTTGCCAAAAATTTTGTTTTTCTTTCCAGTTAAAAGCACTAAACTGATGTTAGTCGCACGGATGTTCAACTTGAATTCCATGTGTATGATTGTTGATTAATACTTCAGCAATCATTTTTGCTGGTTTATCTTAAAATATTCATGATCGTGACATTATTTGTGCTGATGATACTACAAACCGCTAATATTATATTTAAACCCAAAATATAAATTCGTCTAGACAACAGCATAATTATGACTTTACAATATACCATAAACGGGGGTCGTAAATTCCCTGGTTTATTGTATAACACATAATTTAGGCGTATCGTAAAACTGGATGGAATCAAACTGAGCGCTAATTCCTTTGAGCCTGTACACTAACATTTTGTATTAGTAATTTTGACAGTATGTATAATACAGTAGATTATTTCTGATGTTAACATTTTTTTGTTTGCATATTGAGGGTTTTAGTCTAAAGGTATACCAAAGAGCATTCTTTAAGACCTTTTATTAGTGGCATTAAGAACAACATTAGTTTTATAGTGTAGGTACGTACATTAACGTACAGTGCCTTTTTAATGGCACTTGCTGCAACGAGTGACAAGTCGTGTCCTCCAACGAGTGTGATCTCCAAAGATTCAAGGTCAACATAAATCGCTTCCTTTACATACGCACCATCTTCAAGCGTCACATGTCCATATAGAGGTCACTGTTTCTGTTAGAGAGCAACAAGTCCTTAATATATTATTTTGAATATTTGGATGATGCCTTTGTTGCTTGCTCGTTTGGTATTTATTTGATTGTACCTTTCTGTGGATCCTTTGTTACTATTGTGTGAACATTAAATACGGCCATACTATTCTCAAGAGTGACCAAATGAAGCACTGATATACCCCAGAAAGGAGGTGGGATAATATCCTAAATATTGCAGGGAGCAATTGAACCCAAATTGTTGCAATAGAAAGACGTGGTAAGATTGGATGAGGCCTAATTCAGGAGTGGATGAATACATGCTGAGAAGAAGATAGAAGGCGATGGTATATTCTGATGTAGGAATACCATAGCAGTGCAATAGATACAGGACCGGATCTAGTACATTTTCTTGCCGTAGTCCTGCATAGACTTTTCTTGTCCTGAGTTTTACTACTTCTGATTCTACACTGTGGCTCAAATTAAAGTACACTTTTCAATTTTGAATATTTTTTTCATTTTGCACTGATTTAATTCATTCTTGGAGTGATGATGAACTGAAATCTTCTTAGTAAAATGTGTAATTTTTATCAAAGTATTTTGGTCAGGGCCGAATTGACAGGTTCTTTTAACAAACGTGCGCTTAGGTTCGTTGCAAACGGAAACTGATTTATTTAAATTTCAGATGATACGTTTTTTTGGTAGTTTAACTATCGATAATTCTCCAGTATAGCTCTCATTGCAAAATATTTTAAAATTCAAGAAATACAATTTATTTTGTTCATTGTACTAAAACATTGCGGTTATTATTTTGAAAATTTGAAGTGGTTTGAACCATGATCGCAGCATCCATGACCATTATTAAAAATCAGAGTATCCACGACTGCTATTAAAAATCAGAGTATTATGAAACTATGTTATTTTTGATGTTTTGTACGCTTCGTGACAGCTAATCCGTACCCAATGGCAGTCTTAAGCAAAGAGGATCGAATTCTTATCAAGTATTTTCGACAAAAACATAATTAGGTACTACCATCTTAGAGAAAATAATGGATCCATAAAAATAAAAGTTGGAAGGGAAGGAAGAAAATCAAGATCTTAAGGAAATATTACCATGGTAAGCAATAATATAGAAAATGTACGACCTGAAGAATCTGTAGGTACCAGAAAAATAGCGAAAAGAACAAGAATTCACCGTTCTACAGTTCAAAGAATTATAAAAAATGATTGCCAACCTAAAGTCTTTAAAAAAGTTTACTGCCAAAAACTTAATGCCAATGTGAAGGAGAAACGATTAGAAAGATGTAATCTATTACTACTTTTGATTTTAAGTGATAGTTAGTCTTGATATCATTAATTGTTAGTATTATTAAATTTGGTAATTAAGATTGAACAAAACAAATTGTATCTCTTGAATTTTAAAATCTTTCACAAGGAGACCTATACTGGAGAAATTTCGACAGTTAAACTACCAAAAAAACGTATCATCTGAAAATTAAATAAATCAGTTTCCGTTTGCAATGAACACAAGCGCACGTTTGTTGAAAAAAACCTGTAAATCTGGCACTGTTCAAAATATTTTGATAAAAATTACACATTTTATTGAGAAGATTTCAGTTCATCATTACTCCAAAAATAAATTAAATCAGTGCAAATGAAAAAAAAAATATTTACAATTAAGAAGTGAGGTCATTTAATTTGAGCCACAGTGTATTTTGAAGTCTTATCGAAGCATTTTTAAAACTAAACAAAGGAACATGCAGCACGCGCTCTCAGAGTAAAAATATAAGTGTGTCGACAGCATCCTAAGCCATTTTGTCCGTACGCAGAGCGGTGCATATGTACCCGGAAATATGATCGAAGTGGACAGAAGCCTTACTTACTAACTTCAAAAGATTCTGCGGTCTTAAATTGGACTAGAATTAAGTTGTTTATTATAGTTACTTGCAATTTGTAATAATATAAGTTTAAGGGATTTGGGACAAAGGTTTAAATTGCGGAAAATCTAAAGTTTCTGAAAACTATTTGGAACACAACAATAATTGCAACCTAACACTGTATTTAATATTTTAAGGCTCACTAATCAACCTATCAGAAACTTGAACTAATCAATTAATCATATATTTTTAGATTTGGTGAGTAGTGAACATAACCCAAGTTATACAACATCACACATTTATTCAGCCTTTCCTGACACGCATTTTAACAAATTTTGTAGTCATTAAAATAAGAAATTAAACACCCTTTACCTTTTCTCCAAAGATATCAATTGAAAGCTCACCTCCATACCCCCATAATAAATAGTTTCCACCCCGTCAATTCCTAAACGCTTCGCCTATGTGTGGTTTTTCTGGATACGACTTTCTTCACTTTTCCAAACGGAAAGCCGCTCGGCCTTTTGTACACTAAACCACGTTAATTGATTGATGAGGTGCACCAGTCCGCGAAATTGTCACACCGATCTGGATAAATCCCCCGTTCGATGAAAAATGTATTGTGAGGGACTGTTTGTTTTTTGGGCGTCTCTAAGTGATAAAATACTTTTGTTTTTGTTTTTTTGGAAGGGGGGAGGAGGGAACTGGGATATTTTTGTGACCTCCTAGTAAATTCTGTGTTAAAGAATTTACTAATAGTGGATTACTACCTTCATCAATTATAATTATAAAAAAATTATTCATAAATTCTTAATAATAACCAAGATACAACGATAAGTGTTTGGTGTTTGGCACGAACGTAGGTTAGGTTAGGTTGTAGATATGTTAGGTGTATAGGAGTTGGTTGCGGTTCGTAAAAAATATGGAGACAGCTGAAATTGTAGTGTCTTTGTCCATAAACATTTAGTAGAGTGCCTTTAGAGAAGTACCGTTAGAGTTTCACATATTAAGTGCGTTTTTCTCGAAAATGCCGCTTTTTCCACGGCGATAACTATTTACTCATAAAGTTTTTAAATATTGAAATGTAATCCTTTTTTAATTCTTCAGCATACTTCTCTCTAACAGGCGCGTTTTGACGTATCACGGTTCGTCAGTGGGGCTAGGATATGACGAGAGGAAACGACATCTGTGGAGGTATCCTTACAGTTCTAAATTAGTAATTTTGGTTTTCCTACCCAGTCTCTCGAGTCACTTTTTTATATTTCGTTATTAATTATTCATTAATAATGGAAAAAACTGAAAGTCAATAAAATATTATTTTCTTTAAACTAACAAAAAAGTTGGACAGCGGTTTATTACAAGAATGAAACTGAAGAAGAAAACATGATTTATTTTTCTGAATAAAAACTATTAATTTTTTTTTCTACGAGTGACCGCAAAGAAGCTACTTTGCGCACACTTTTGCATACGCAAAGTAGCACTTTCCCGCACACTGTGCGGGAAATTTTTTTTCCCGCACACTTATTTTAAAGCAAAATTACCATATTATAGACGCGTTTTTTTCTTATATTTTATAATTTTTTTAGATATTTATACAAAAATATTGTAACAAGACAAAGTTGACAGGTGGTTTATGTGTTGCCTTATAAACTATACCGAAGTATTGTGCCGTGCGGCTCAAAATTTTTTTGAAATCTGCATTATTATATTTTCCTCTAATTTTGTTCAAGTTAAAAAAAATCAAGTATTTTTGTGTCAAATGCGGTTTGTTCCCTTAGCAACCAAAATACATTGTCATACAACGCTTTCATGTCAGTTTAGAGGTCTTCTTCAAAATTTTCACTAGCATTTTCACCTATTTAAAATAAAAAAAACTGTTTTAAAAATGGATATCACTGAAGAAGAACTTCCAGAAGATGTCCTAGAAGCCGCCAACATGGCTAGTTTGCAATTGCTGCCTGCCAAATCGCGAGAAAAATACGAGAAACAGTACGAGTTGTTTTCCAAATGGTGCGAACAAAGGGGGATAAAAACGTTAAAGGAAGAGGTACTTTTAGCCTACTTTCTTAAGTTAAGCAAAGAATTTAAACCTAACACAATGTGGTCAAAATATTCAATGCTCAAAAATGTAATAAAAATAAAAAGAGACATCGATATTGGTGAATTTTATAAGCTCACTGCATTTCTGAAAAAGCAGAATATTGGGTTTAAACCAAAAAAAGCAAAAATATTTACGAAGGAAGAAATATTCAGTTTTATTAATTCGGCACCAGATGAAATTTACCTTTTAATTAGAGTTGCCACTATTTTTGGACTTGCCGGCGCATGCCGAAGGGAAGAGCTAGCAAATTTAACCACTGCCGATATTGAAGATTAAGAAAACCTCATAATTGTCAAAATTAGGAATTCAAAAAATCATACAGCAAGAAACTTTATAATATCGGAAGAAATTCATAACGGAGCCTACCTGCAACTGTACAGAAAATACAAAAGCTTACGCCCGATAACGTCAAACAACCGTTTTTTCTTAGTCTACAAAAAAGATAAATGCGTTTCACAATGTGTTGGAGTAAATAGTTTCGGAAAGATGCCTTCTGAAATAGCTGCCTTTTTGAAACTGCCAAATCCGGAACTCTATACAGGGCACAGTTTCAGAAGGTCATCAGCAACGTTACTGGCCAATTCTGGAGAAGGAATCACTGACATAAAACGTTTGGGGGGTTGGAAATCTACTGCGGTAGCTGAGGGATACATCGATGAGTCCACAACTTATAAAAAAGGGCTAAGCAACAAAATTTTAAGCTGCAGCCCTAAAAAATGTGAAGCAGTTCCAAGTACTTCAAAGAATGGATCCATTTATTCCTTTTGCAACACGACAGTACTGATGAACCAGGAAATGACATCTACTACAACATTTTCACCTCTAGTTGCTAGATCTGCAATAAATGTAGAAAAAGCGACCAACTGCACATTCCATATTAATGTAATTAATAATAATAAATAGGCAATTTAGGTATAAGTAGTTATAAGTTGTTTTTGATGTCAATAAAAATTTAAAATTAAAAAAATAGTTCTTTTTGATGTCAATAAAAATTTAAAATTAAAAAAATATATAGTTATTTCACTCGTAGAAAAAATATTGTTCCTAACACGTGCGCAAAGTAGTTTTCCCGCACTTAAAGCTTATCCGAACTCCGCTTCGCGTCGTTCGTCTAACTGCTTTCGCGTGCGGGAAAACATAACTTTGCGCACTGAATAGGAAAACTACTATTTTCGTGAAGAGTACAAAAATGAAATATCTTTTTCGTATTTAGTTTTTTTTAAATATTATTACCCCTACATCTATATTCTGTTGGGACAGTAACAGAGTGAAATTCAATACCAAAAAGACGACGCAGCCAATTTTTCTTTAAAAAGTTAACATTAAACAATAATAATAATATGAGGCGTCAATTTGCATGGTAAAATATAATGTATAATATATTTCATTAATATTGCGAAAGAATTCAGGGTGAGTTTTCTTGCTTAAAAATGAAAAAAAAAACTTCGTTTTGGAGATACAGGGTGTTAAAGTTTTATTTTTATTTTTGTCTGCTCGTATATAAATAAAACGATACAGCTTTTTGCTTTTAGAATTAATTAATTAATTTCGTTATTTTTACATCGTAGCCAAAAAATCTCTGCCGTCTACGTTTCGTTAAAGGAAATTCTAAAAAGGAATTCACCAGTAATGCAATAAAAGCAAATCTCGTTAAAACTCCTAATCAAAGGGTTCTCTTTTCCGTCAACACAAATCAGACTCGTGCTCATTTATTTTACTGTTCTATAGAGAATCCTTTGAAAAAATACCATTGGCCAGCTTAAAAGACTAAGGGTCGGTTAATACGCTTCTCCCGTTATCTATCAGCTAATTAGTTGAGCCCTTTGAGCAAATTACATTAAACCGATTACAACGAAACCCTTTATAGACCAGAAACAGACGCATCCGATCATGGGTAAAGCGATTGAAAGGAGATTCCTGCATTTTACAGTGTTGCCACCATAAGCAATGAGAGACCTGCTACTCTACTAGAACTGATTATAACCTCCATCCTATAAATAATAATTATTAGTTATAGCGCTTTATGACTAGAAATATGAACTAAATAAGTTTGTGTAAAACCCATGATGTTAAAAGAACATATATATCATCAGGAATATGATGATGGATTTCTACACACAAACAGGCCTTTGATAGAACAATCTTAGATCTTAATGGGGAAATTATAGGAGATAACACTGCAAGAAGGTTTGCGACGTTGAACTTGGGAGAGAGACCTTAGTACCTACCATTCCTCGACTCCCACGAGACGAGGGGTTAAGTTAAAGGGCTACCAATCGACTTATTAACAAACTGTCTAAAATTTCCTTCGTATTATCCAAGACTTACTAGATACTATTAGCAAAGAAAAATCGAAATAAATTTTTGTTAACATTGGCAGCAATGCTGCTCTGTAAAATTGAAAACCATCTTACCGCCAATCGCCCACTATCACAAGGCATTAAATTGGATCGGTCAGTTTGAGTAAAAGTGTTCATAGAGCCATCGTTAGGGAGGTTTAGCATTTACAAATTATATAACTTCATATAATGGGTAGGAACGTAATGAAAATAATCGCTGCAAAGAAAAAAGTTATTTTACTATGAGCCAAGAAAACACTTGCAACGGAGACAAGCAGCAGTGGCGGCACGCTGCCGCGCTGGGTAGAAAGTGGTGAAGCGCTATTTATAAGATTTTTTATAAATGGGGTAAAGTGTGGGTCCGCGAGGTAAGTCGGTGCTAGTGGCAAACCGCCTGAGGCGAAAAATTTGTTGAAACAATGCTCAAATTATATCCCAAATTCAGCTAAGAGTCGTTAAAAACACTCTACACTTGTTCCGATAAAATGAGCCGTTTTGGAAGAAAAATAATTTTGTTTAATATGTTATTGAAATAATAAATCAGAATACTACAATAAAACACCAGCCGTTTTTATTTCGTTAACACTGTGTTATTGACAACACTTTTCTAAATTGTCTGATTGATTGAGTACATAAGACTTAAGTAATGGAGGCTTATTCCCACGGTGAAATCGACGTTTACCGAACCGAGGAACTTTTGAAGGGGTTGATTGTTGCGTAAGAGAAACAGGTAAAGAGTCAAGTGAAATAAAAAAAAAATCTAAAAGTAGCTAATCTTTTGCTAATCCATCTTATGAAGTTTTTTGCCACATCGTGGTGGTCCAAGAAGAGCAAAGAACTCTCAGTTAGACGATGAAATTCTGGACGAAATTGCTGAAAATCCCTTTAATAATGTAAGGAAACTGTCGGTCCAAATTCATGCGACAAAGGAGGTTGTTCATGAGACCCTTGGAGAACAACTTCAACAACCTTATCACGTCCAAAAGCTGCATGTCATAATATCTCCCGCTGATTATCCTGCAAGAGTCGACTACGCAAATTAGTTCTCGCAACGATTTGGGCAAAATCATAATATTACTAGTATTGTTTCGTTCACGGACGAAGCCGGTTTCACCCGACACGGAGTAATAAATTGCCATAATTTGCATATTTAACATGAAGAGAATCCGTATGCAACAGTACAGACAAAGTACCAACAAGGGTTCATGGTTAACATGTGGGTAGATACTATTGAAAATCACCTCATTGGACCATTTATATTGAAGGCAGATTAAATTGTGCCATGTATTTGCAATTCTTGCAACAAAACCTAAACGATTTATTAGAAAATGTGCCCTTAAAAATTAGAAATCAGATGTGGTATATGCACGACGGTGCACCGCCCCATTTTAGCAATTTAATGAAAATGCTGACGTCGGTAGTAGAGAGATATTGAGAGAGCGAGATCAGGTGGTGCTGGTGGTGCTGGTGGTGCAACTAACCCAGGTGGTGCAGGTGGTGCGTTTTACGATCTAACCCAAGTGGTGCTGGTGGTGCGTTTTATGATCTAACCCGGGTGGTTCGGTGGTGCGTTTTATGACCTAACCCGAGTGGTTCGGTGGTGCTGTTTACAAAATAACCCGAAATTAAACCCGACTTTTTACGACCTAACCCGGATGCTTTCATGAGGCGACTTCTTATCTAACCCTAACTTGATCCTTAATATTTATGAACTGACCCGAGATAAAACCCGACTTTTTATGACCTAACCCGGATGCTTTCGCGAGGCGGCTTCTCATCTAACCCTAATTTGAACCTGAATATTTATGATCTGACCCGAGATAAAACCCGACTTTTTATGATTTAACCTTAGTGAAACGCCGCTGCTAAAGCGGGATAATTAAATCCCAATTTTTATAAGCCATCCTTAAACCCAACTTTTTACGATGCGACCTGATCCATCCTTAAACCAGACTTTTTATTATTTCCCCTTAGTTGAAACGCCGCTGCTAAAGCGGGATAATTAAATCCCAATTTTTATAAGCCATCCTTAAACCCAACTTTTTACGATGCGACCTGAGCCCTCCTTAAACCAGACTTTTTATTATTTTCCCTTAGTTGAAACGCCGCTGTTAAAGCGGTATAGTAAAAAACATTATTTATATTTTCTAACTTAGTGAAACGCCGCTGGCGGGTAGTAAAGCGAAATAAAACCCTAATTTATATGGTCTAACAAGATAAGTATATTAAGGCGGCACATTTGTCACCCCGCAATAATTATTTATACCTAAATGATCCTCTCAAACCCTCTGCCGACTCGATTTAAAAAGAAAGGGACATAAACCTTTATTTATTATTCCGAAGGACCCTCATTAAAATTCAGTAGCATATCTAATAATTGTTTCCAATTTTTTGCACCACTTATAGAAATACAATAAAATAATTACCATCTAGAACCATTAACTAGCGATTTCTTTGTACTTGAAATGGATAAATTATAGGACTATCTTGTAATGAGAACAGAGTAATAAAAAGTAAATAAAACTTAAATACGTATAAAATACCAAGCAGGTATAGGTACTATACAACTTGTGTTCGCCATCAGGTAAAAGCCCTCATAATGCTTTTATAAAAATTTCGGATAATATCATAATATAAGTAAATAGGCTACAATTTCAGGAAAAAAGTAAAAAAAATTAATTCACAGTGTAAAATTGTAGTTAAATGGATTGTAAATACGAAATAATATAAAAAGCTACCTTTTGTTTGCGATGATGTATGCACAATAACTCTATATTATTCGGTCCTTAAACTGAAAATACCCACTAGATAGGTATCATAAGCTGTATTTGTCATCAGGTAGAACCCCCAATAAAATTATGAATATCAGGCGTAGGCAACAATAAGCAAATCACGTTGGTTTTTTAATTTATTATTAATCTGGCTAACTTAAGAAACTCACAATATAACGACCATCCAAAAAAATCATAATACATTACTGGGTGTGAAAGCAATTGCGCTGCAAAATATAGTGTATACCGACTCTGAGGTAGTTAATTAAAATCCCAATTAGCGCTAAAAAAAAATCAATTAGATATTTACTTTAGATATTTTAATAAAAAAATTCAATATTCTCACCAACATTTAACTTTTGAAATTAGCATAATAACAAATCCTTTACAATGAATTAAACAAACGCATACATAATTTTAAAATCACATAATAAGAATATAAGCTAAAATCTAACAAGTTCGGACTACTCGAATGACTTCAGTTTACATCTGTAGAGAATACCCAACTCTCGAATCATAAAAAATGGTCAAACTTTGTCGGCAAATACCCTTCTATGATGCAGGGGAAGGACAGGTAACTCGAGATGTTTATAAAGAAACGTTAAAGAACATTATTTGCTTATTTCTAGACTCTTAAAAATTAGATGCAATCGAACAATAAATGTTTTCATCATGTATATTTATGAGTAACACATTACCTTCGACATACATAAATTCAAATTGATAATTACTTGCCTTAGTACTTTTTTAGAAGCTTGAATCATTGCATATAACCGTCTGAGGATACCCAAACTTCCCCTAACATATTTCTCCGCAGCCGGGGAAAAAGAGGTAGAAAAAGTAAAATAACAACTCCAAGTGTCTTTGCGAACAATCGGCAATAAAATAGAGTATTTCAGTTTTTAATTTTTCGTAAATAAAAGTTGGTTAGATTAATAGTCTCTGTGAATATATTAACATAAACAAAGTGATATGCCGTAAATTTAGGAGTACAGTATAAATTATGCCTCTATTAAAATATACCGCAATAACTAACTATCAAAGGATTTTTGATATTTTGAATATATTTGATGCTCATAGCATTATCACATTTCCAAAGGCTCTAAATTTTAGAAAAATGTTCTAATAGAATATGTCTATCAATATAAAGTAAAGGTATTGTTAGGTTTTTTTAAAAAATACGACCTACAACAGTCTCTGCTACAGCATGGCTGACTCTGTAGAAACTTCTGTGAAACCATAATAATTATATCAATAATCGAGTTGTCCTTATGATAATATTTTCTTCCAATATCCGACTCCACTATCCATAAAAGTTATGTTAGAAAATTCATAATTGAGCGCATTGTAATTTTTTAAAAAGAAATTCACTTCACACACAAAGATGTAGCCATTCAATCCATGAAAATAATGCAAGTCAGTATGCGTATGTTATGGCTAACTGTTTAAATGTCTATTCCTTCCACGTTTATCGGAAGAAATACTTTTTTTATACTAGTATTTTAGTTGAAAATAAGATCATAAATCATCTATACAAAACAAGCGCCCCTTATGGATTTGAACGAAAATCATAGATTCGACTATTTTCATGAAAAATAAATCTAAGTACGGAATAATGCAGGAAGATTATCTATTTTCTTGGTTTAGAAAGTGATGTAGTTAAGATTTATAACTTAGGAATAAATAAATTATTATTAATCTTTTCGACCTATTTCTCTTGCATATTTAATTTCTTTGATAGTAAGAACTAATCTTTTTATTTTACAAAGTAAAAAAAAGCTAAAGATCGGCGTTGTCAGTCAGGTATAAGAACTGATTTAACACGATGGTTTTTGTACAAACGTTCACATACAATTGTATGCTTTTTAACCGATTGTGTCGGAAAAAATGACGATTTATAGATTAGATATTTAGACGAAGAGCTAACCTTCTCAATAAAGTATTGATTATTGCCCTGCTAGCTAGACAACACTTTTTATGTTAGTCAAAAAAAAATTTTTTTTTTCGGACGCTATTACAGATTTCATCGTTAACTAACAAACATTAAGACCAAAAAATTAGCGTGCAAGATGAAATGTATAGGTTCACTTCATTTCTACATTATTTTACAACTCTCAATCGCATTAAAAACAAGATCGAATAAAAAATAACTTATGACATATGGACGAAAAATGTTTTTCGGGCTATTTAGGTTAGCGACCGCATTACGTCTGAAATACTACATTTTTCGAGCTTATAACATAATTTACTATTTTAACGTTAAAATAGGGGAAATGATGTATCGAAATGGATACTTTTTTTTGTCGGTCACGAGATTATAGTTTCTTTTAAAATGAACTCTAATATTTACAACACAAATTATCCTTTAAGCCACATTAGTTTAAAACTCGTCTGTCGCTTTCCCTCTATTGTGAGTTTGATTAAAGTATAGCGTAGTATATATTTAGATGAATTTCGCAAATGTTGAATACTTTCAAAACTGAAAAAGCCGCCCTTTGCAATAAATATCTCCGTAGAGTTAGGTACCCTGCAGATTAAGGGTATTTCAGCGGATAATCATATACAAATTCAAAGATTTTGTCTATTTTAATGGATTAACAAACAATATCTATAGGATGACTTTACTGATAAAAAAAAAATAACAAAAATCCATAAAGTCTAGGCTCACATGAAATTCCATAAAGAGCAGCTGCATAGCCTTATCACATCAAACTATATTTTTATTTCGTTCTATTGTCAAAAGTCTGTGTTTAGGAGATTATCGTCCATTTTAAAATGAACTCTAATATGTACATCACCATAAACTACCTCTTAAGCCGTCGTAAAAATACACTTTTCGATTTACCTCTATATTGATTTTCTAATATTAAATATCTACAATAGTCGAAATTCGCTCGCTAATACCTATGTATGCAAGGTTTCTTCAAAAAATGACAATTTTGTTGTTTAATGGCTTGAAAAAATGGAAAAAGGAGGTTTTTGCATCCATTTATTTCCAGATGAGTGTTAAAAATACTTATAAAACTCGGTATACCGAAGATCAAGCATTAATGAGAGGGTTGAGTCCTGTTTGCCAAATCCTGATTTTTAATTTGACGTTGGCAACGGTACAATTTTTTAACATTTATCATAAGAGGCGTATATTTTTGGAGCTTAGATCTACCAGTTTATCCACGCCCCATTTATTGTTAGTGCTTTAGTAATTTTACTTTCCAATTATTTTTTACCAAAACGCGTAGTTGAAACAGTGTCTATATCAGACGATATAATAAATTTTAAGGATTAATTTGCTTACAAATACACTTCAATTTATTTAGGCTAAAGCAGCCAGACATATACTGGAACTACGAAAACCCTATTACAATTTGGTTGCCTAGAGAAAATTTTGTAAAAAACATAGCTTTCTACACAAATGCTTGCACATTATGTACCTATCATTTTAAGATACCTGGCGACATCAATGTAAGCATTGACATAATGACGCAAGATATAGGTAGGTACTAGAATATTCAAGATTTCTATTAACGATACACTTCAGCATACATGCGAGATGTCATTAATGTCTACGGAAGGCAACAGACATACCAGCTATTTTTACATGGGATTCCATAGACTTGGACGCTTCTTGTTTAGAAATATTTGATGTCATCTTGAGGAGTTCCGTATTGAAGCATCAAACCTACCTGCCAAATAATTGACGAAATATGGGATATCATAAAATATGCCCCCCATCGAACTAAATGATCCTATAAACCAGCTTCACAGACCGTAATTTGTGATGCTAACACGATTAATACGCAATAGAACAAGATTAAGAAACAAAATTTAAAGTAGCTCTTTATCACACGAAAATAATTAAATAATTTACGGTTACAGAACAATAATTATTTTAAAAAGCTGTATAACTAAATATATTATGTTATTAGGAATATTCTGTCTAAAGTAACAGCTGATCTTAGTCGAAAATGAGATCGTATTATTGATTGTTGAATTCGTTAGGTATGAAATAAAATTAGAGATTTCGTCTATTTTTTCACGATTAAAAAAGAATACCTCTATTTAGCTAAAAATGAAACGATTACAGTGGTAGATTAATTCACTTTACCAAGCATGTAAACTACTAATTTTGCAATAAATATCTTCTATATTTCTAGGTAGGTTTACTCGAAAATGTTGGGCTATTTTCATCAAAAATCC
Source organism: Polydrusus tereticollis (assembly GCA_963920685.1). Classification (NCBI taxonomy): domain Eukaryota; kingdom Metazoa; phylum Arthropoda; class Insecta; order Coleoptera; family Curculionidae; genus Polydrusus; species Polydrusus tereticollis. The sequence goes on from OY987329.1 coordinate 124,465,480, forward strand.
CGATACGAAATTGAAAAATTTGCCTATTTTTGTCGGTTTACAAAGTGATAGTGGAATAATGGTTTGATCAAAGAACAATAATTATTTTAAAAATGTTGTATAATTAACTAAATGTCGGTGTTATCAGGCAGGCAAGAAGTTATTTATCTGAATCTTATTTGTACCATTAGCGTTTATATACAAATGTTAGTGGTTTTCAAAAATTGATATCTCGGAAATTATTAGGTTTAGACTTATAATACGCTTATTAAAAAATAATGACTACTTTATGCAAAATTCAAAAATATTATAAGATGTAGGATATCCCAGTAACTTAACCAAAGATTTTCGGTCTTCGTAAAGCTTTACACGTTTCTTCAGCGTACCAAACATTCACTTTTTTTAAATATTGACATCGGGTTAGGATTCTGAACATAGGATTAACATCACTCCAATAGTGAACATGTTGCGTTGTCACAGTTCCATTCGTTGAAAAGTAAACAAAACCGTTTGAGCTACGTGGGGAATAAATAAAGTTGGCTTGTTGAAAAATTTTAATATTTATTAAGGTAAAAGACTATAAATATATCGATACAACACTTTGGCATTTCTAATACTACAAACATGAATATCTAAAATGTGATATTTACAACCATCAACTCTATCTCCCTCCTCTAATTTTGGTACACCAATGCTGTCTTCTAAGTTTATAATATATGGCGTCCTGCAGTTTAATTCCGAAAATGTTTTAACTAAAAATTCCTCTTTAACACATCCTTTAACATAAATAATGTCTGCGTCTATCAGATTGTTGGATATGATATTATGTAGTTCCTTGTAATCGGTATCACCATAATTATAAAGGATACCATGATGATTTCCAAATAGATATTTGACTTGTTTCTTGCAAGCCTTACTTAAGGTGTCGAATGGTTTAACTGGTTTAAAAAAGTAACTTTTCATACTATTCCCATCATAAATAGCCAATTCTTTCGCGCAAAATTCAGGTATGTTAAATCCTTGAATATCGACTACAACGAACTTCATTGTCTGAAGACTCAAATCAAACAAGTATATTTTCATATTTTTATCGCTCTTAAGTTCGATTTCAAAAGCACACCCCCACTTTTCGATAATTTCACAGTCTTAGCACATAGATCTTATATTTTTATTTACGATCAATTCATCTTTATTCGCCAATCGTCTCAAACGAGTCTGCTTTTGAAAGTAATATAGCCTTAGTATTCAGAAAATATTAATGATATCGGAGCCTAAAACATCCTTGACACTAAAAAATCATTGTGTTTCCTAACAAAACCCATCATCTTGTCTATTTAGCTTGCTTTCCTATTGTTTAGCAGGTTAAATAAAATTATTATTTCGCTCTTTTTGTCTGTACTGAATCGTTAGGGGAATACGTTTCTAGTTCTATAAGAGAGACAGTTAAAATTTATGTAAGCAATCAAAAATCCTACACTATGAGCTACTTAGTTAAAATTTCATATTTCCTTCCTGGGTCAGGCAAAATTTGTGATGTGTCGGACAAAATTTATAAAAATACAAAAAAAAAAATGCTGGATGCATTTTTAGCGTGACTTTCTATTTAATACCATCTTATTTCAAGGTATAATTCGGTTGTCAAAATGAGAATAAAATAATTTTCCCATGGTTTATGTCATCTTAAAAAAGTCAAAAGGTTATATTCTGTAGAGGGTCAGATACATTCAAATTTAAATATTTTCTCCAAGAAGAATTTTAAGATAGTATTATAGTAAATAAAAATTCTATACCTCCAATATTTCATGGAAACATATCGTGTTCTAGCGACATAACCCAAAAGTACCTCTATTCAGAAACGCATCGTACTTTTCTTGTCAATAATTGTCTCATTGTCCCATCCATTACATTATTATAATCTTAAAGCACCTGTTACCAGCATTATCTGTTTTTATGGTTTTCATAAAACATAGCGATTACCGATGAAAATTAAACGAAAACTTAATAAATAACTTTTTTTTCAACTGAAATAGACTGATTTTCGATGGAAAAATGTTACTTATAACTAAAAATGAATATAAGACATATACGCAATGATATTTAGAATAAATCAATCTTTTCTAAAATTACTATGAAATATTCACAAAATCGTTTCGTTATAAGCAAAGTAGCAAGCCTTGCAGATTTCGTATAGAGTTCAAACGCGATACTGAGATGATCTTTTTTTTTTTATATTTTTGTAGGATAATGCACCACTACGTTGTAAGTACTTGAGAGAGGACTTTCTTGAAAAATCCTCAAATTTCTCTGCAATTTTGTTCCTTCTAGAGTTAAATTCACACAGAAAACCCCGTATTCTTATCTTTCAGGTTGGTATATTAAAAAGGGCTTATTAGTATGGTTTAGAAAACAAGCAATATTAATCAACGGATGTTTTTTCGTCGTATGAAGAGTTGAAAAATTTTTTTTTCCACTCCAATGGTTACGATGCAGAGAGTCGGGTTTCATCATAATCTTTCAGGGTAGCTCAGGTTTTGATTGCATGTAGAGAGTCGGGTTTCATCATAATCTTTCAGGGTAGCTCAGGTTTGATTACATGTACTAAGGTTAGTGCTCCTTGCAATCGGTTTCAGGTTTGACGCGCCCCCCTCAGGTTTGTTCAGGTTTCTCAAACGTTTGAGAAACCTGAACAAACCTGAGGGGGGCGCGTCAAACCTGAAACCGATTGCAAGGAGCACTAACCTTAGTACATGTAATCAAACCTGAGCTACCCTGAAAGATTATGATGAAACCCGACTCTCTACATGCAATCAAAACCTGAGCTACCCTGAAAGATTATGATGAAACCCGACTCTCTGCATCGTAACCATTGGAGTGGAAAAAAAAATTTTTCAACTCTTCATACGACGAAAAAACATCCGTTGATTAATATTGCTTGTTTTCTAAACCATACTAATAAGCCCTTTTTAATATACCAACCTGAAAGATAAGAATACGGGGTTTTCTGTGTGAATTTAACTCTAGAAGGAACAAAATTGCAGAGAAATTTGAGGATTTTTCAAGAAAGTCCTCTCTCAAGTACTTACAACGTAGTGGTGCATTATCCTACAAAAATATAAAAAAAAAAAGATCATCTCAGTATCGCGTTTGAACTCTATACGAAATCTGCAAGGCTTGCTACTTTGCTTATAACGAAACGATTTTGTGAATATTTCATAGTAATTTTAGAAAAGATTGATTTATTCTAAATATCATTGCGTATATGTCTTATATTCATTTTTAGTTATAAGTAACATTTTTCCATCGAAAATCAGTCTATTTCAGTTGAAAAAAAAGTTATTTATTAAGTTTTCGTTTAATTTTCATCGGTAATCGCTATGTTTTATGAAAACCATAAAAACAGATAATGCTGGTAACAGGTGCTTTAAGATTATAATAATGTAATGGATGGGACAATGAGACAATTATTGACAAGAAAAGTACGATGCGTTTCTGAATAGAGGTACTTTTGGGTTATGTCGCTAGAACACGATATGTTTCCATGAAATATTGGAGGTATAGAATTTTTATTTACTATAATACTATCTTAAAATTCTTCTTGGAGAAAATATTTAAATTTGAATGTATCTGACCCTCTACAGAATATAACCTTTTGACTTTTTTAAGATGACATAAACCATGGGAAAATTATTTTATTCTCATTTTGACAACCGAATTATACCTTGAAATAAGATGGTATTAAATAGAAAGTCACGCTAAAAATGCATCCAGCATTTTTTTTTTTGTATTTTTATAAATTTTGTCCGACACATCACAAATTTTGCCTGACCCAGGAAGGAAATATGAAATTTTAACTAAGTAGCTCATAGTGTAGGATTTTTGATTGCTTACATAAATTTTAACTGTCTCTCTTATAGAACTAGAAACGTATTCCCCTAACGATTCAGTACAGACAAAAAGAGCGAAATAATAATTTTATTTAACCTGCTAAACAATAGGAAAGCAAGCTAAATAGACAAGATGATGGGTTTTGTTAGGAAACACAATGATTTTTTAGTGTCAAGGATGTTTTAGGCTCCGATATCATTAATATTTTCTGAATACTAAGGCTATATTACTTTCAAAAGCAGACTCGTTTGAGACGATTGGCGAATAAAGATGAATTGATCGTAAATAAAAATATAAGATCTATGTGCTAAGACTGTGAAATTATCGAAAAGTGGGGGTGTGCTTTTGAAATCGAACTTAAGAGCGATAAAAATATGAAAATATACTTGTTTGATTTGAGTCTTCAGACAATGAAGTTCGTTGTAGTCGATATTCAAGGATTTAACATACCTGAATTTTGCGCGAAAGAATTGGCTATTTATGATGGGAATAGTATGAAAAGTTACTTTTTTAAACCAGTTAAACCATTCGACACCTTAAGTAAGGCTTGCAAGAAACAAGTCAAATATCTATTTGGAAATCATCATGGTATCCTTTATAATTATGGTGATACCGATTACAAGGAACTACATAATATCATATCCAACAATCTGATAGACGCAGACATTATTTATGTTAAAGGATGTGTTAAAGAGGAATTTTTAGTTAAAACATTTTCGGAATTAAACTGCAGGACGCCATATATTATAAACTTAGAAGACAGCATTGGTGTACCAAAATTAGAGGAGGGAGATAGAGTTGATGGTTGTAAATATCACATTTTAGATATTCATGTTTGTAGTATTAGAAATGCCAAAGTGTTGTATCGATATATTTATAGTCTTTTACCTTAATAAATATTAAAATTTTTCAACAAGCCAACTTTATTTATTCCCCACGTAGCTCAAACGGTTTTGTTTACTTTTCAACGAATGGAACTGTGACAACGCAACATGTTCACTATTGGAGTGATGTTAATCCTATGTTCAGAATCCTAACCCGATGTCAATATTTAAAAAAAGTGAATGTTTGGTACGCTGAAGAAACGTGTAAAGCTTTACGAAGACCGAAAATCTTTGGTTAAGTTACTGGGATATCCTACATCTTATAATATTTTTGAATTTTGCATAAAGTAGTCATTATTTTTTAATAAGCGTATTATAAGTCTAAACCTAATAATTTCCGAGATATCAATTTTTGAAAACCACTAACATTTGTATATAAACGCTAATGGTACAAATAAGATTCAGATAAATAACTTCTTGCCTGCCTGATAACACCGACATTTAGTTAATTATACAACATTTTTAAAATAATTATTGTTCTTTGATCAAACCATTATTCCACTATCACTTTGTAAACCGACAAAAATAGGCAAATTTTTCAATTTCGTATCGGGATTTTTGATGAAAATAGCCCAACATTTTCGAGTAAACCTACCTAGAAATATAGAAGATATTTATTGCAAAATTAGTAGTTTACATGCTTGGTAAAGTGAATTAATCTACCACTGTAATCGTTTCATTTTTAGCTAAATAGAGGTATTCTTTTTTAATCGTGAAAAAATAGACGAAATCTCTAATTTTATTTCATACCTAACGAATTCAACAATCAATAATACGATCTCATTTTCGACTAAGATCAGCTGTTACTTTAGACAGAATATTCCTAATAACATAATATATTTAGTTATACAGCTTTTTAAAATAATTATTGTTCTGTAACCGTAAATTATTTAATTATTTTCGTGTGATAAAGAGCTACTTTAAATTTTGTTTCTTAATCTTGTTCTATTGCGTATTAATCGTGTTAGCATCACAAATTACGGTCTGTGAAGCTGGTTTATAGGATCATTTAGTTCGATGGGGGGCATATTTTATGATATCCCATATTTCGTCAATTATTTGGCAGGTAGGTTTGATGCTTCAATACGGAACTCCTCAAGATGACATCAAATATTTCTAAACAAGAAGCGTCCAAGTCTATGGAATCCCATGTAAAAATAGCTGGTATGTCTGTTGCCTTCCGTAGACATTAATGACATCTCGCATGTATGCTGAAGTGTATCGTTAATAGAAATCTTGAATATTCTAGTACCTACCTATATCTTGCGTCATTATGTCAATGCTTACATTGATGTCGCCAGGTATCTTAAAATGATAGGTACATAATGTGCAAGCATTTGTGTAGAAAGCTATGTTTTTTACAAAATTTTCTCTAGGCAACCAAATTGTAATAGGGTTTTCGTAGTTCCAGTATATGTCTGGCTGCTTTAGCCTAAATAAATTGAAGTGTATTTGTAAGCAAATTAATCCTTAAAATTTATTATATCGTCTGATATAGACACTGTTTCAACTACGCGTTTTGGTAAAAAATAATTGGAAAGTAAAATTACTAAAGCACTAACAATAAATGGGGCGTGGATAAACTGGTAGATCTAAGCTCCAAAAATATACGCCTCTTATGATAAATGTTAAAAAATTGTACCGTTGCCAACGTCAAATTAAAAATCAGGATTTGGCAAACAGGACTCAACCCTCTCATTAATGCTTGATCTTCGGTATACCGAGTTTTATAAGTATTTTTAACACTCATCTGGAAATAAATGGATGCAAAAACCTCCTTTTTCCATTTTTTCAAGCCATTAAACAACAAAATTGTCATTTTTTGAAGAAACCTTGCATACATAGGTATTAGCGAGCGAATTTCGACTATTGTAGATATTTAATATTAGAAAATCAATATAGAGGTAAATCGAAAAGTGTATTTTTACGACGGCTTAAGAGGTAGTTTATGGTGATGTACATATTAGAGTTCATTTTAAAATGGACGATAATCTCCTAAACACAGACTTTTGACAATAGAACGAAATAAAAATATAGTTTGATGTGATAAGGCTATGCAGCTGCTCTTTATGGAATTTCATGTGAGCCTAGACTTTATGGATTTTTGTTATTTTTTTTTTATCAGTAAAGTCATCCTATAGATATTGTTTGTTAATCCATTAAAATAGACAAAATCTTTGAATTTGTATATGATTATCCGCTGAAATACCCTTAATCTGCAGGGTACCTAACTCTACGGAGATATTTATTGCAAAGGGCGGCTTTTTCAGTTTTGAAAGTATTCAACATTTGCGAAATTCATCTAAATATATACTACGCTATACTTTAATCAAACTCACAATAGAGGGAAAGCGACAGACGAGTTTTAAACTAATGTGGCTTAAAGGATAATTTGTGTTGTAAATATTAGAGTTCATTTTAAAAGAAACTATAATCTCGTGACCGACAAAAAAAAGTATCCATTTCGATACATCATTTCCCCTATTTTAACGTTAAAATAGTAAATTATGTTATAAGCTCGAAAAATGTAGTATTTCAGACGTAATGCGGTCGCTAACCTAAATAGCCCGAAAAACATTTTTCGTCCATATGTCATAAGTTATTTTTTATTCGATCTTGTTTTTAATGCGATTGAGAGTTGTAAAATAATGTAGAAATGAAGTGAACCTATACATTTCATCTTGCACGCTAATTTTTTGGTCTTAATGTTTGTTAGTTAACGATGAAATCTGTAATAGCGTCCGAAAAAAAAAATTTTTTTTTGACTAACATAAAAAGTGTTGTCTAGCTAGCAGGGCAATAATCAATACTTTATTGAGAAGGTTAGCTCTTCGTCTAAATATCTAATCTATAAATCGTCATTTTTTCCGACACAATCGGTTAAAAAGCATACAATTGTATGTGAACGTTTGTACAAAAACCATCGTGTTAAATCAGTTCTTATACCTGACTGACAACGCCGATCTTTAGCTTTTTTTTACTTTGTGAAATAAAAAGATTAGTTCTTACTATCAAAGAAATTAAATATGCAAGAGAAATAGGTCGAAAAGATTAATAATAATTTATTTATTCCTAAGTTATAAATCTTAACTACATCACTTTCTAAACCAAGAAAATAGATAATCTTCCTGCATTATTCCGTACTTAGATTTATTTTTCATGAAAATAGTCGAATCTATGATTTTCGTTCAAATCCATAAGGGGCGCTTGTTTTGTATAGATGATTTATGATCTTATTTTCAACTAAAATACTAGTATAAAAAAAGTATTTCTTCCGATAAACGTGGAAGGAATAGACATTTAAACAGTTAGCCATAACATACGCATACTGACTTGCATTATTTTCATGGATTGAATGGCTACATCTTTGTGTGTGAAGTGAATTTCTTTTTAAAAAATTACAATGCGCTCAATTATGAATTTTCTAACATAACTTTTATGGATAGTGGAGTCGGATATTGGAAGAAAATATTATCATAAGGACAACTCGATTATTGATATAATTATTATGGTTTCACAGAAGTTTCTACAGAGTCAGCCATGCTGTAGCAGAGACTGTTGTAGGTCGTATTTTTTAAAAAAACCTAACAATACCTTTACTTTATATTGATAGACATATTCTATTAGAACATTTTTCTAAAATTTAGAGCCTTTGGAAATGTGATAATGCTATGAGCATCAAATATATTCAAAATATCAAAAATCCTTTGATAGTTAGTTATTGCGGTATATTTTAATAGAGGCATAATTTATACTGTACTCCTAAATTTACGGCATATCACTTTGTTTATGTTAATATATTCACAGAGACTATTAATCTAACCAACTTTTATTTACGAAAAATTAAAAACTGAAATACTCTATTTTATTGCCGATTGTTCGCAAAGACACTTGGAGTTGTTATTTTACTTTTTCTACCTCTTTTTCCCCGGCTGCGGAGAAATATGTTAGGGGAAGTTTGGGTATCCTCAGACGGTTATATGCAATGATTCAAGCTTCTAAAAAAGTACTAAGGCAAGTAATTATCAATTTGAATTTATGTATGTCGAAGGTAATGTGTTACTCATAAATATACATGATGAAAACATTTATTGTTCGATTGCATCTAATTTTTAAGAGTCTAGAAATAAGCAAATAATGTTCTTTAACGTTTCTTTATAAACATCTCGAGTTACCTGTCCTTCCCCTGCATCATAGAAGGGTATTTGCCGACAAAGTTTGACCATTTTTTATGATTCGAGAGTTGGGTATTCTCTACAGATGTAAACTGAAGTCATTCGAGTAGTCCGAACTTGTTAGATTTTAGCTTATATTCTTATTATGTGATTTTAAAATTATGTATGCGTTTGTTTAATTCATTGTAAAGGATTTGTTATTATGCTAATTTCAAAAGTTAAATGTTGGTGAGAATATTGAATTTTTTTATTAAAATATCTAAAGTAAATATCTAATTGATTTTTTTTTTAGCGCTAATTGGGATTTTAATTAACTACCTCAGAGTCGGTATACACTATATTTTGCAGCGCAATTGCTTTCACACCCAGTAATGTATTATGATTTTTTTGGATGGTCGTTATATTGTGAGTTTCTTAAGTTAGCCAGATTAATAATAAATTAAAAAACCAACGTGATTTGCTTATTGTTGCCTACGCCTGATATTCATAATTTTATTGGGGGTTCTACCTGATGACAAATACAGCTTATGATACCTATCTAGTGGGTATTTTCAGTTTAAGGACCGAATAATATAGAGTTATTGTGCATACATCATCGCAAACAAAAGGTAGCTTTTTATATTATTTCGTATTTACAATCCATTTAACTACAATTTTACACTGTGAATTAATTTTTTTTACTTTTTTCCTGAAATTGTAGCCTATTTACTTATATTATGATATTATCCGAAATTTTTATAAAAGCATTATGAGGGCTTTTACCTGATGGCGAACACAAGTTGTATAGTACCTATACCTGCTTGGTATTTTATACGTATTTAAGTTTTATTTACTTTTTATTACTCTGTTCTCATTACAAGATAGTCCTATAATTTATCCATTTCAAGTACAAAGAAATCGCTAGTTAATGGTTCTAGATGGTAATTATTTTATTGTATTTCTATAAGTGGTGCAAAAAATTGGAAACAATTATTAGATATGCTACTGAATTTTAATGAGGGTCCTTCGGAATAATAAATAAAGGTTTATGTCCCTTTCTTTTTAAATCGAGTCGGCAGAGGGTTTGAGAGGATCATTTAGGTATAAATAATTATTGCGGGGTGACAAATGTGCCGCCTTAATATACTTATCTTGTTAGACCATATAAATTAGGGTTTTATTTCGCTTTACTACCCGCCAGCGGCGTTTCACTAAGTTAGAAAATATAAATAATGTTTTTTACTATACCGCTTTAACAGCGGCGTTTCAACTAAGGGAAAATAATAAAAAGTCTGGTTTAAGGAGGGCTCAGGTCGCATCGTAAAAAGTTGGGTTTAAGGATGGCTTATAAAAATTGGGATTTAATTATCCCGCTTTAGCAGCGGCGTTTCAACTAAGGGGAAATAATAAAAAGTCTGGTTTAAGGATGGATCAGGTCGCATCGTAAAAAGTTGGGTTTAAGGATGGCTTATAAAAATTGGGATTTAATTATCCCGCTTTAGCAGCGGCGTTTCACTAAGGTTAAATCATAAAAAGTCGGGTTTTATCTCGGGTCAGATCATAAATATTCAGGTTCAAATTAGGGTTAGATGAGAAGCCGCCTCGCGAAAGCATCCGGGTTAGGTCATAAAAAGTCGGGTTTTATCTCGGGTCAGTTCATAAATATTAAGGATCAAGTTAGGGTTAGATAAGAAGTCGCCTCATGAAAGCATCCGGGTTAGGTCGTAAAAAGTCGGGTTTAATTTCGGGTTATTTTGTAAACAGCACCACCGAACCACTCGGGCTAGGTCATAAAACGCACCACCGAACCACCCGGGTTAGATCATAAAACGCACCACCAGCACCACTTGGGTTAGATCGTAAAACGCACCACCTGCACCACCTGGGTTAGTTGCACCACCAGCACCACCAGCACCACCTGATCTCGCTCTCTCAATATCTCTCTACTGTCGGTAAACAACGTAAACAAACAATTCCCGCTCGATGATATGGAGTGTTTAATCAATATCATCATTGTTGCCACACCACAGCTATATCTAGTTTTTGATATCAAACTAGAGATTGATTATTTATACATTTTATTCCGTATCAGTAGATTCTTTTTAAAAAATGTTAACTTTGGTAATGCCCTGAAAATTCAAGAAGAAGCGAGAAAGCGACCTGCGCGCAGGCGGGATTGAAACGCCTCAACGATAACGAGATATACATTGGAAATCATATCTCTGCTCTGTCCCGTTAGCCTAAACCTAAACGAACTTAACGCCCTATAGGGGGGACAGCGCCGATAAATTAGAGACAAACAGATGGGAGCCTCAGCTTGGACTTGCAATCCCGTGCTCGGTTTTTACTCCGTCACCAAGTTGTCAAGACAAAAAAATTTTTAAGAATTCCAGCTTTAAAAAGTATCTAATATAATATTATCAATACCTGCATAAAAAGAAAAATTCGACAAATTATTTTACTTTTTGTATACTGAGGCGGTGAGGCGCTGCCTCAGTTACCTCATCTGGCCAGGCGCCACTGAAAAGCAGCATTGATCAAAAAAGTCTTGGTGGGATACATTTGTGTGACGTTTTCCTTTACATAGTGATTAGGATCTAGGAACAACATTTGTAAGAGTAAGGTGTAATACCTCAGCAAATCGAATGGCCTTTGCGAACTAACCTGAACTAACCAGAACGTTCATTTCGCGAGCTATAGTAATAGAAGTAGTTCGAAATGAAATAAAATTTTACCAGATATTTCATTTGTTTCTGCGTCAATATCAACCAACCTGAACCAATCAACCAACGACTTTAATTTTTACTTCTTACGTTACCATTATGATATTTTCCTTATGCAAAAATTCCCTTATTGGAGCTTGATACGGGTCCATAACTCTGTGGATTCTGCTATAAGCTAAACAACGGATGGGTCAGATCCCTTTGAACATCGACAAATTAGGTAGAAGAGACTTTGTTAAGTTGTAGAGATTCACTGGAATCGTTATACGGTATTATAAGGTAAGCTGGACAAAAGGGTTTATCAATTACGTTGTAGAGTGATGGTCAGTTTCCTGAAAATTAGGTGCGGCATGACCTTAAACCCTTTTTAATGCACGTATTTGAATTTATCATATTTACTGTTAACCGTGCGTAAGGTTAATAAGGGGTCAGAGACCAAGTATTAAAATGACAGATGCAGAAGTAACATTGCCAACTCTTCTAACTACAGGATACAAGGCTTGATTACGTATATTAGCATTGGCGAGTCTGAAATCTGTAACAGTAATACATACAGGACGGCCCATTAGTGCGAGGAAGTCCAATATCTCCGCTGTTGTTGGAAATATCAAAAATTATTAAATACAAAGGTTCTAGGATGAACAAGTGTACATAAAAGAATAATTTGGATATACAGGACGCCCCAAAAACCCGGAGCATCATCAAAGCATTTTTTTAAAATGGCAACATCCATTTATTTTTATCTTATCGAATTAGGCATAGGGAGACCGGGGCTAATTGTCGCAAAATTTACTTTTAATTTTTTTTTAGGGTTCTTTTTAAATTTATATGGAAATCAGTAAATTGATATTGTACTTTCATATGTTACGAACACTATTTACATGGCAATTGTAAACAAAATGTACTGTATCTAGAATTTTAGTCATTTTTGTTCTGCTCGGGAAAATGAGACAAGCTGCCCCAGTACGGGGCATATTGTCGTAATACCTGGGGTAACTTGTCGCTAATAAAACAAATGCGATTATTTTATAAAAAAGTTACAGTTGTTCATTTATTTATAATTTTTAAAATAAATAAACAAAAGACAATTCTAAACATAATGGCAATGAAATTAGTAGTCATCGTCAGAATCACAATTCCGACATACGTAGTATGGGTTCCCATCTGTGCAACGTTCATGAGCCCAGAATTTGCATCTGACGCATTGCAACCAGTCTACCATTGAGGAACTGTAAGGTCCATGGCACATGATGCAGAATGTTTCTTCTTCATCATCACTTAATATTTCTTCGTCGATGAGTTTTGCTTTTTTAGCTGCTTTTCTTTGTGTGGTTTCTTTTTTCTCAGGTTCACTTCTAAATATTTTTTTTTAACTTGTTTTACTTTTGACAATTTTGAAACTTCTATTTCATCTTTTATAGGGGTATCTGTTAAAATTGCAGACTTTCCCTTTTTTCTCCCTCCCTTCTTTCCTTTTCGCTCCCCAGCTTTTGGAAAAGGACGAATATCTTCCGGTGATAATACGGTTATGGCAGACGTTGAACAAGTAGCTGTGGTTTCGGAAATAGGAGTTTTGGGTAAAGTGGCGTCGGACCCAGTGGCTTTGAGAACAGCGACTTCGGGAACAGTGGCTTCGAGAACAGTGGATTCGAGAACAGTGGCTTCGAGAACAGTGGCTTCGAGAACAGTGGCTTCTAGATTTGACGATGAATTTGAATTTTTTTCTGTGTCATGCAATTCTACTTGAACATCATTGTTTTCTGGAGGTATTGGTCGGTCTGTGACGTAGCTTGGTAAGTAGTCTGCCTCAGTGAAAATGTCTCTGTTCAGCGGATAAATTCCAGCCACTCGAAATCCTGACATAATGGTAATCGGCGTGATAGCATGTGGCAAAGAACTGGCGACAATTCCAGGAATATCATATATAGATATAGTTGTTCCAGGATGATTTTTCATCCATGAAGCACAAGCAGAATTCACAAATTTTTTAAGCGGACCAAACACACTTCTGTCCAGAGGTTGGAGTTTGTGCGAACAATGGGGAGGAAATGATAGCATTACGACCCCATTTCCTTTGGCAAAATCTAATGCTGGAATCGAAAGATGTGACTCGTGATTATCCAACAAGAGTAGAACAGGCCTATCTTTACTGCACTTGACATTGTTGACAAAATGCCTCATAAAAAGAATGAAGTTTTCTTCCTTCATCCATCCTGAAGGATTTGCGCTTCCCGTACATCCTTGAGGACCGTCACGGATAAAATGTTCCTTATAATGGACACGTGGGAACACAAAAAAAGGTGGTACGCTATTACCACCTGCAGAGACTGCAATAGCCATCGTTACTAGGGTGCCTCTCTTTGCTGAAACTAATGATCCAATTTGTTTAAATCCTCTTCTTGCAACAACTCTATCTAGACGTTGCACGGTGGTGATGCCTGTTTCGTCCATGTTATATATGTCGTTTGGGCGAAAATGATGACGATCCAAAACGGCACAGAAATTGTTGCAGAATAGCTCAACATTAGTCTTGTTAAAACTTGTCGCTCTAGATAAACTAGTCGCCTGTGGTGTTCGAATAGAGAGTCGTGAATGTCTTTTAAGAAAACCCGAAAACCAATCTGGGCCAGCCATTAAATTATCATTCCAGGTATGTGGAATTACTTTTCTCAAAGCTTTTCCGTAGTCATATGCTAGGCGCCGGACTTCCTTTGGAGTAAGACCGAAGTAAATATCTGACGCCTTCTTAAGATATTTTTCCAAGCTATTTTTCTCTTCGTCAGTGAAGATAATCCGTGTTTTAACATTGAAAATGTTTATATTATCGCACGGGCACGTAGTATGGGTACGGAATTCGAAATTCTTGTGTTGCATTTGTCCCTGACGTCACACCGAGTTAAATGATCGGGATTAGACCAAGTCGAGAGTAATCGTATGGTTTCGCTGGAGCAGTCAGCGGGTGCAGGCTGGCGCGGCTGGAGCGCGCTTCAGATCATATTTGTATTTCGTAGTGAAAGCGCTTATGTATGACTTATAATGAACGCCGATAACATTAGTTGCATGCTGTTGTTGGAGGAAGAAGACGAAAAGGAGATGTTAGCCCAAATTCCTCCATTTCGACAAACGTCATATTAACACTTGAATTTATACTATAGGTACCATATTTAAATCAAAGCTGCAGCATACCAAGTAAACAAATCAATTTGATTAAGACGTCAAAGTATCAAAGCATTTTAAAATTGTATCATTAGTTGGTATATCCGAAAAAAATATCAAAATTAGAAAAAAGTCAGTGGCGTGCATTTTAACATTGAAAATGTTTATATTATCGCACGGGCACGTTAGTATGGTTACGGAATTCAACAAAATTATTGTGCTGCATTTGTCCCTGACGTCACACCGAATTAAAATGATCGGGATCAGAACAAGTCGAGAGTAAACGTATGGTTTCGCTGGAGCAGTCAGCGGGTGCGGCTGGCGTTCGCGATCGAGCGTAGCAATCGGCCGTCGCCACAAGGTGGTTTGGCTGGCGCGGCTGGAGCAGCGCGTTTCAGTTCATATTCGTATTTCGTAGTGGAAGCGCTTATCTATGATTTATAATGAACGCCGATAACATTAGTTGCATGCTGTTGTTGGAGGAAGAAGACGAAGAGGAGATGTTAGCACAAATTCCTCCATTTCGACAAGCGTCATATTAACACTTGAATTTATACTATACCATATTTAAATCAAAGCTGCAGCATACCAAGTAAACAAATCAATTTGATTAAGACGTCAAAGAATAAAAACATTTTAAAATTGTATCATTAGTTGGTATATCAAAATATCAAAATTAGAAAAAAGTCAGTGGCGTGCATTTTTTTGTCAATAATATTCGTTGAAGTGTTTCCCGGGACGCCACTGGACTTTATAAATTTAATCTAGTTAGGGCTAATTCAGCCTCTTATCATTATGAATGACGGTACCAAATTGCAATAAAATCGGGAAAAGGATATTTACAGAAATAAAAAAAAAACGTTTTTTTTAAAAAAACTTTAACACTCTGTACATCAAAACGGGGCAACTCCGGACACATATTCAGGTTAGTTCAGGTTAGCACTTCTGAAACACCCTGTATACAATCAAATACAACGGTCAAAAACACAAATATTTATATCAAAATATTGATAACAAACAATAACACCAAACGATACAATGCAATAATGCGAAAATCACGGGTAAACTAAATTCAACCCTGTCGCCCAGGGCCTTTTAGTTTTATTGCCGCTTGACCAATCGAAATAGAGTTACGGTTGTCATTAAGTACTGATCAATATTTCCTTCGTATGCATAATCTTGGATTTGAATATGGTATAGGGTAGACTGGGGCAAGTGTAAAAATGGGGTAAGTGGAAAATCAGAGCGCCAATCAGGCAATATTGAAAGTTTACTTGTCTGTGTGGTTCGAGGCAACTAACTATACGTTAGCGCTGTTGAATTATCTACTCCCGGCGAGTTACCAGGTGTTTTTTTCTTTCTGAGTAGTCATTTGTAACATAACCTCCGAATCGGTCCGTTGAATAGTGTGTGATATCTCCATAAAAAATTGGTCAAAGGTAAAAACTTATAATATACTTTTAGTTTTATTGCATTTTCTTATGTTTAGTCAATTGTTGTAGCTTTAAAATCCTATATACCTACCAAATCTTAAAGCGGTTTTTACTCACGAACAGGTTTGCACTTCCCCCATAAAAAACATAATGTGGGGCATGTGTGAAAGTTGTAATGGGGAAAGTGTAAAGGTTAGTTTACACTTGCCCCATTTTCCTGGGAATGCTAAAGTTCATTGGCACTGACACTTAAAGCTTTTATTCTGTACAGAGAGTGGACGTCATGGTACGAAATTATAAAAGAAAGTCCGATAAAGCTGCCTATGGGGAGGAGCAATTAAATGCTGCAGTAAATGCCGTCAATCAAGGTGAATTAACCATGTCGATGGCTAGTACCGAATTCAGAATTCCATACATTACAATCTACTGTAGAATAACTGGCCGCCGTGGCGAAAAAAGCAAGACACAGGGCCGACCTCCAATACTTTCTTGGCAAGATAAGTGTCAACTGGCCGAAAATATAAAAACAATGGAGAAGTGGGGATATTGATTAACTTCGAGAGAGCTTCAAGAAAAAGTTCGGGACTTTGTAACTTTAAATAATATTCCCAATCCTTTTAAGAACAATATGCCAGGCACACACTGGCTAATAAAGTTTAAACAGCGTCACTCTTTGAGTATCAAGAAACCACAAAGCTTAGAGTACTGCAGAAAGAAATCTACGGACCCATTCATAATAGACCAATATTTTGTTTTATTGGAAAAGGCTATATTGGAGTTGGGTCTTCAGGATCGTCCTGAATGTATTTACAATTTAGATGAGACTTCACTGTGTACAGATCCTTCTCGTCTTAAAATTGCTGGCGCGAAAGGCAACCCCTCTTCAAGCATTATTGCTGGATCGGGCAGAGAAAATATAACCGTCCTGGCAGGAGCAAGTGCTAGTGGTTGAAAATTGCAACCATTGATAATATTTAAATGCAATAACATTGATAATATTTAAAGGCAATAATATTGCTGGATTTCAGAAAGAAATGAAGACTTCTTCAAAGACACCGTAAATGCAGCCAGCGCCAATGGATGGATGACCTCCGAAATATTTAGAAATTACTTTCTAAAGACTTTTATTCCTTTGGTTCGTGATCAGGCACCAATTATTGTTATATATGATGGGCATGTCTCGCATGTGGATTGCTTATTAATTCAAGCCGCAAGAGAAGAAAATATTCATATACCTAAACTGCAGCCCATACAAGTCATTTACTTCAACCTCTCGATTTGAGTATGTTTAGATCCTTTAAGGCAATATGGGAGAGGGAAGTAATAACATGGCAAAGACGTCATCAGGGACAATGACTACCAAAAAGGGACTTCGCCACATTGCTAGTGAAAACCTGGGCTGAAGTAGATTCCGGAATCATAAAAATAGGATTCAGAAAGGGTGGTATTGTTCCATTTAATAGACATGTTATTCCTAAAGAAAAGTATGACATCGATGCCCTAAAAAGATGGCAGGAACACTTAAAAAATCAAAGATCTGTAACAGATTTACAACCGAGGCCAGAACGCATTGATATTGAAAGGAATGAACATGATTCTGTAGCACCGAATGTAACAGAAAAAACCGCTACTTCCGAACAGTCAATGTTAAAAACTGTAAAGCCTTCTACATCTGGCGCTTCATTTAAAAGGAAACTAGCATCTAATGCAGAATTACTTACAGCTCCTTCAGCATCTAGTGCCACCAATCTCAAAGTAATTGTCAGCTCTGACAAAAATGAAGCAATATACTAAATAATCATCAGGAGCCTATAACTGAACCTGTAGTACCAGCTACAACCGAAAATCGGCAAGAAAAGAAGGCAAGTTTTGATGATTTACTACTTGATTCGCTCCGACAGAGTCCTTCTTCTAATCCAAGGAAACGAAAGCGCTTAATTCAAGGTGGCCAAACCATTGCAGGTACTATCGCAAGTAGTCAGTCAAAAATCTCTACAAGTTCATCTACTATATCTAAACCAGCTATTAAAATTGACCGAAAGAGTAAACAAAGTCGGCCAAGTCCGTATCAATTTGAATCCAGCTCCAGTGAATCAGATTATGAAAGTGTACCTTTTATGGAATCGGATCAAAGTTTCACTTTAGAATCGGATTGCGAAGATCAGATTCCTGAAATAAACAAAGACAATATTTCCATTGAAGACTGGGTACTGGTTAAATATACATTACCAAAAGCAAAGAAACATTTTATTGGCCAGGTAAATACTGTTGACAACGGCTTTGAAATCAAGTTTACTAGAAAACTAAAATACAATTTGTTTATGGCCACTCACCGATGATGTCGATGTAGTATAGCTAGACGATATAGTGACTCGTTTACCTGAACCGGTAGTAACACGCCGAGGAGGTTTTCATTTTAATGTGAAATTTGCGGGATACAATATTTAACAAGTTCCATAAAATTATTCGAATTTTTAAACTTGAATTTTCTTTTCTGTTTTAGTTTCTCCTTGGGAAACTCCTACTGTTTTAGAGATTAAAGCCAAACATTGGGTTTTGAACGGATAAATACGTTTATAAAAATATTATTCTTGTTATTAGGAATTTTTTAAGGGTTATTTTGGATTACTTATTATTTTTCAGAGGTAGGTACCTTTTAATTTTTCGTTTTTATGATTTGCTTGGCTAACTATTTCCCAACAATAAAAAGTTCATAACTTCACAGATTTTTATTTTTTTTTAAGTCTGTAAAAAGAAAAATTGGCATGGGAGATATAAACTTCATTTACACTTTCCCATTACCACTTCTGCAAACATGCATGGAAATTGTATTCCGATTTTACACTTTCCCTTTTTGGGGTACCTAGGTGTAAAATTTCGGTACAAAAAAAATCATTCAAATCTCAAGATCTCAAAAATAATTCATGAGTGCCCTATGTAGTATGAAAAGTAAACATATTAAACTATTACTTTTTTACAAAGACACTTTTATAAATATTGTATATTTGAAGTAGGAAGGAAATAAACTTGAACTATTAAAAAGGGCTTCGCAGTTGCCCCAGTCTACCCTAATTATAAGCTTTGTAATGTAATGCTGAAAAATAAACAGAATAGTTTTGTACACTTTACCGTTCTTCCCTACACTTGCTGCCACTTTTTTTCATGCATTTTCTTTCATTACAACATTTTTGTAATTTTCGTTCTTATAGTTGTATAAAGGGGGGTACTTTTGCACCTCCTCTATCAAACACTCGTCAGCAATTGCCGAAAACGGTGGCATTCTGCTGAGCGATCACGGCTGGACTGGTCTCTTTAGCAGTCCGAACGCAGCCACTGCAATTGACGGTGAACGCTGTGTCGCTGAACTGCGGCAGTTAAACCGTGTACATACAAATCGCATTAAACCAGTACCGAGCTACCAATCGCGAACGCCAGCCGCGGCCGCTGACTGCTCCAGCCAAACCATACCTTAGAGGCGCGTTAGAATTTATAACCTTTATTTTACTATTTTTTTATATTATGAATCAATAAACCTTATATCAGCTACCTAAATATAACATTCAAATCTATGAGTTTTCGCAGATCACAAATCTCACAATAGTCACAAGCGTTGCACTATGCTTCGGCATTTTCAATGTCCTCCCCGGTTGCATCTTTGTAAAGGACTGTAAATTTTTTTATAGCCGAACTCAACTTGTGATTGTCCCGCTGCAAGCTCTGCGCCAGTGACTTTTTTGCAAAACCTTTCTAGGGCTTTGCAATGAACATTAAATTCCTCGGCCGCTTTTCTTATGGAAAGTGGAGGTTCTTTTAATTTAACTGCCCTTGCAGCTGCCATCATAGTGTGTGGGTCGGCGGGGGTACGATCAGTTTTTCTTTTATATGTTCTAACCATCTGTAATATAAATTGTCCGTTTTAAAATCTGGGAGAAATTGTTGCCCCGCAAACAATGCGACATATAACCCCAACCGGTATGACCTAGGTTATAATCAAATAACTTCTCGGTTTCAGAATAGAACCCACAAACAATACTATGAAGATATAAGAAACATAATAAACTATCAAAAAATATACATTTTTCCTACCTTCAAGCTTATTTTTTTACAGAATCACAGGAAACAAATTCAGGGTAAAAAATTACACACGTGCTAGCAAATAAGATTATTCAAACTGCAGTGCCGCCATCTAGCGGAATCAATTACAACATTAGAAATTAGAGATGGGGTAACTATATCGATTCAGAAAATATCGATTTGGGAAATCTGAGTACTCTACTTTTCGCGATATAACGATTACGACAACTTGCCCCTGCGACAACTAGCCCCGGTCTCCCCTACATTTAACATAATATTATGATACACTATTTACTATACGACATTGCCGGATTTTTTAATTTTTCCTAAAATCTTCTGGGAGAACATCATATCGAAAAACTAATTTTAAAATATTACTAATGTAAACTAAAAAATAAAATTTTATGTATTCATAAACCTTATGGTTATCTGGAAATATTGTGTTATAACACCACATCAATATCCTATGCAGGGTGTTCTTTAAATCGATACAAACGTAGCAATCTTGAAATAAATATTACTAGATTTTTTCAAATGAACCTCCCTGTATAATATTAGGTCACTTTACAGATAATTTCAACCGCTCTAAACATGGTATTATAATAAATACTATATAACGCAACGTTCTTATTAAGAAAATGTAAAAATATCGGTCCTTTAACTAAGCCCATGAGTTCAACAAAAATCAACAATTCTTACTGTTATAATGAATTCAGATTTCTGACATATTTTGTCTACCAACTTTATAGTGTTTAAAAATAAACAGAATCGAATAAAAATTTTATAAGGATAATATCTATAGGATTAGAAGCCATCACGCGCTCTACCCCAAACATAAGAAAAAAATTGGGTTGCAGAACAATGTAAAATGTGTTTGCGGTGAAGTTGGAGATCTAGATCATTATATATTAGGATGTCCTAGTTATAATATAGTATACACAAATAGATCATATATCGAACTTGTAAACTTAGTAGAAACTCCTTTTAATATTGACTCAATTATTTGTACAGAAAACATGGACGCATACCGTAAGTTATTTAAATTTTTATTACTTTTGAATCTTAAATTGTAAAAAGGTTAAGGAAAAAAAAATAATAAAAAGAAAATAAAAGAAAAAAAAACACAAAACCTTAAGTATGTATAACATTAAAAACTATCAAAAAAACACGAGATTAATAGTTACTTATATTGTAAAAATCCAAAATTTCAGCAAATTAATAAAAAAAAAAAAAAACAAGGATAGATGCTGGCCATTTGGTGTAAACCAGAGCCTTAAAACATAATAAAAAAAAAAAATCGTCCAAAACATTTTGAGTAAAAATAAAATGCATCCATACCACGTTCAACTGATGCAAGGGCTGAACCACCAGAATTATGGAGTCAAAGTTACTTTCTGTGAATGGCCTTAACAAAATTCAGCGGGACAGGTATTTTTTAATTTATGTATCGTTCATTGACGAAGCTAGGTTCCATAAAAAGGCATAATTTTCATTATTATGCACCCACCAACCCAAATTTTATTAAAGCTGACAGTCAAACAAGAGGGTGGATGGATGGTGAATGCGTGGGATGGCATGGTTGGAAGATATGTAATTGGCCTTTATTTTTTTAAAAGACGGGTAACTGGGCAAGTATTTTTATCGCCACGTGCAATATCTCCCATATGTATCGTTACATTATGTGTTGAAATGCACTGCAAGGTCCCTTTCCTTTTCGTCAGAATCTATAGCTTTTCCGATGGGCGAAACGCGTCCATGGATTGGGTCTGATGAAAACAAAAAGGGACAAACTTCTTTCTTTTTAGTCTTTGTATTACTTACTTCACACAGGTTTAAAATTTCAAAACAAAATTATAGTTTATGTGAATCATCAATAAATTGAATTCTGATTCTGCATTTATTCAAAATAATAATTACATTTTTAACGATTACATTTAAAAGTGTAACTAACGTCTTGCCAATAAATTCTGCAACTTTCATTCATTGTCGTTCCAAGAATACAATTTGCATCTTCATAGTCCATTCAAATGATTCTGCTAATTTCTTTTATATAAATTTCACTAAAAAGCACATTCAACGGCGATAAAAGCAAACTTAATGGAATTATTATAACTGAATAAAGGACATTGATAACAGAGCGGCGATGATATAAAACAATAGAGCAAAGTTTTAATAGGTCAGCTACGTTCGTAAATGTTTTCATTGGGTCCCAATCTCAATGAAAAATGATTCTAACATTGTCCGTTAATTTGAGGATGTCTTGTAAGCGTTCTGATGTTGTCAAAAGTTTAGTGCATAGCCATATAATCATCAAAATAATGCTATTTTGTTAGGGAAATAAATAATTCAAATATATTATAATTTCTAAGTGGATTAACGAGTTAATAAGGTTAGGTATTTAGATGTTAATATCAGAAATATACGAGCAATTCTTAGAGAATTTAAATTACAACGTATTAGAAAATAGGATTTTGAAACGTAGCATCTTAATAAAAACAACTTAAGCTTTTCGTTAGTCGAGCTACCCAGTTCGAAAAATAAAAGCTTTTGCTCATTACACGAACAAAGGGAAAGTTTCTTTGTTTATTGCAACGTCTCGTTGTATTTCATTTTATTTTCTATATTTCTGAGACTCGAGACTTACTGCAAGTCAATATTAAAAAGGCCTTCGTTAAGGGCGTATCTGATTTCGAAATTCAAAACTGTCAGTGTTATCTTAAGGGTAAACGGGCTTGACATCAGTTGCTGCATTCTCAGGAATCAAATATATAAGTTCATTTATCTTTGCATTTCAGTGCAGGAGAAAATAATCGTTTCTTATAAGAGCAATAAACATTTTGATCGAGATACGTCCACAGAAACTTGGTTTAATGCCGAGAAAAAAGATAGGCAAGGGTAGTGTTTCTCAACCCTTTTAATACGTGGAACCTT
Source organism: Polydrusus tereticollis (assembly GCA_963920685.1). Taxonomy (NCBI): domain Eukaryota; kingdom Metazoa; phylum Arthropoda; class Insecta; order Coleoptera; family Curculionidae; genus Polydrusus; species Polydrusus tereticollis. Next base: position 124,488,699 of record OY987329.1, read on the forward strand.
TTTCAACGTCTACTTTTGTAGCGGAACCCCTGGTCTGCTTCGATAGAAAATATGCAACCGAGTATCTGCTGTAATTGGATTATTTGCGACCAATTCCACCAAACATTACAATTATTTCAAATCATATTAATTTACTTAAAACAAGAAATTCAAAAATTAAAAAAAATCTTGAAATAATCGCAGTTTCAAAATCTAAAAATAAAGCAAAACAGGGTTTCTGTTCAGGCATATACCAACATAGACAATAATAGACATGGTTCAGGTTAGTTGTAAATTTAAAATTTTAATACTGCTTTATATTTTCGCGGAGATGCCATTGAAAAATGTTTAAATTGAGGATAACTGTTAAGATATGATATAATATACAATCATTTTATCTTGTCGTTTTTGTTCAAAATTTAATTAGATATATAATATATACACAGCGAGTAAAAAGTCCCGGACCGGTCAATTATTTAGAAAATGGCGCACAATATAAAAAAACTTTCGGTATAAAAGTTGTAGGCCTTAAAAGAATCTATAAAACTAGGATACCTGTAATTACACAGGCTGCCTTAAACAGTAATGGTAAACAAAACTTTGTTTTATTTAAATGGAATGACCCCTCTTTAATCGCGTTTTCTGATTCCACTAAACATTCTAAACAACAATTATGAAACATGTCATATGGCTAAACCCATTAGTTTAAGAAATAATTTTGAGTTAAAGGACATAAATACAACAGGTAAGATATTACCTACATTTTGCATTTTTACAAGCTGGTACTAGAATGTTTTGCATCACTGTCATATTAATTTCTGAAAATGTCTCTCAACGAAAGGGAACGTATAACTTTACTAATGATCAGAGATTTTGGAGACCGACAAAGATCATTTACCGAAACAAAGCAATTTTTTAATGTAACTTTTCCAAACCGACAGCCTATATCAAAATCTACAGTTGTGAGAACAGTTCAAAGATTCGAGGAAACCGGGTGTTGCAGAAATAAAGTTCGTTCGGGAAGACCAAAATCGGCAACTAGTAATGAAAAAAAATTAGAGACATTACTTCATTTTGTTCAGGATCCACATTTGTCGTTAAAAGCTGCTACCCAAGTTGATGTATGTTTTAATTCAGTTGAAATTATTTTAAAAACAGTAATTTTTACCCCTATAAAATAACTTTAGTCCAGGAATCAGAAGACGATTTCGAACGTAGAATTAAATTTTGCGAAGTAATGATGCAAAAACAGGAAGAAAATAACAATTTTTTTAATCAAATATAGTTTTTTCGGATGAGGCAACATTCATGTTAAACGGGAATGTCAATCGACATGATTATTGTTACTAGGCTGATCAGAACCCACATTGGATGAGAAACACACACTCAACAGCCCCAGAAAGTAAATGTGTGGGCCGTTATTATTGGCAATAGATTAGTGGAACCTTTCTTTATAGAGGAGAATTTGAATGCAGAATATTATCTCCACGTGCTGCAAAATCAAATTGTGTCAACAATACCCAATACAGTAGAACCACTATTACGACATACGTGGTTTCAGCAGGACGGGGCTCCTCCTTATTTTGGGCGAGCTGTAAGAGTTTACTTAAATAATACTTTTCCTATAACCGCTGGATGGGGCGAAGGGGCCCCATGGAATAGCCCGCTAGGTTGCCAGACTTAACGCCCCTTGATTATTTTCTCTGGGGACAACTAAAAAATAAAGTGTATGTGACAAAACCTGCAGATCTGAACGAATTGAGAAGAAGAATTATTGAAGAATGTGAATCTATTAACCAAGAAATGTTACAAAACGTCATCGACAAATTTTATTATAACCTAGCCCATTGTCAAACTGTGAGAGGGTGACATTTTCACCATTTAATTAAATAACGACTTACTTAAATTTATTTCTTAAACTAATGGGTTTAGCTATACCGGGTGTTGCATCGTCGAGCGGGACATAGGAAATCCCATGTAATTTTAAATGGGGTCAATTATTGGCTTCCCTAATTATTTTAGAGAAAAATTCTATTTAGGTTTATTAATGAGCACTAAAACCCACATCCAAAAGAATAACTTTAGATATTTTTGATGAGCCCGTTTACGGGTTATCGCCGATTTCTTTTTAACTATTTCTCCTTTTTATGGCCCCGTATTTGCGGGCACCAGTCAAGGTAAAAGAAAATAAAGTTGTCATTTTGAGGAATATTTGAACAACTTCTTAAATCCTAAAGTTCTAACAATTTAATAGTACCTACCTATTAATTAGTAAAATATTGAAACATGTAAAATGTCGTAATTAACCTTGTAATTGGATACTTTATTTTAGTTTTATTCAGATTAATTTGTACTCATAAATACACCTTTAATATTTTCGATGTACGAGTTTTTATAACAATAAAGCACACATTTCAAAATGACAACTTTATTTGACAGTCATCTTTTACCTTGACTGGTGCCCGCAAATACGGGGCCATAAAAAGGAGAAATAGTTAAAAGGAAATCGGCGATAACCCGTAAATGGGCTCATCAAAAATATCTAAAGTTATTCTTTTGAATGTGGGTTTTAGTGCTCTTTAATAAACCTAAATAGAATTTTTCTCTAAAATAATTAGGGAAAGCAATAATTGACCCCATTTAAAATTACATGGGATTTCCTATGTCCCGCTCGACGATGCAACACCCGGTATGACATGTTTCATAATTGTTGTTTAGAATATTGAGAGGAATCAGAAAACGTGATTAAAAAGGGGTCATTCTATTTAAATAAACCAAAGTTTTGTTTACTGCTTGAGGCACCTTTTATAATTATAGGTGTCCTAGTTTTATAAATTTTTTTTAGGCCTACAACTTTTATACCGAAAGTTTTCTTTATATTGTGCGCCATTTTCTAAATAATTGATGGGTCCGGGACTTTTTACACACTGTGTATATACAACACACTCACAGTTTACCAGATATACCAGATTAATAACAATAATTAAGAAAATTGATTTTTTCCTATCGGATTATTCCTTTAATTCTGCAACATAGGATGTCATATGTGTATGTGAATTTATAGGATGTCATAGTTTAACCATTTAAGGTGGCAACAAAATAAGACTACTGGTATTTTTATTTAATAAAGTTTAAGGTACCTCAGCTAGCTCAAGCTCGTGGCAACTGTAACCAGGGTGGCTCTTTTTTGAAGGGTCTTTGCTAGTAAAACAACAATGTGAATATATATGGTCCCCAAAACAATGCTGCTCTGCAAGCTAAAATATATAAGATTGAGTTTTGAGTGCCATTTATAGCTGCTTTTAGCTGTAACCTGTCACAACAACACCGAATTCCTGTGAATAAACAACGGGGTCCACACAAAATGCCAAAATAAACACAAAAATAGTAAATAGTTATTTAAGTCGAAAAGAGGTAGGTAGATGTAAAAAAAAAGGTGATTTTAAATTAGAAATTAACAAGGCTTAATTCAACTTCTAATACGAAATTTTAGTCAATTGATTTACCAAATCACACAAAAATAGTAAAAATATAACTTTGGCAAGGCTAAGTACTCATTATTATAGCGCAAAAGTTGAAACTCTTTTACATTTCGCTCTATAAGTAATCTGAATATCTAAGATTAATAGGGTAAATCACCTACAACGTTGAATATGTTGAAATATTTATACTGTTAAATTAGGTTATGAATAGTTAGGCAAAATAGCTTAATGAGATAGCCCCTTGTTGACTTTGTATAGTAATATAGGCCCTCGAATAGGCCTCACAAATGCATCGGAAACTCAGGACCAAAAACCCAAGGGTTCAATAAAGCGGCAAGTTGTAAAAACGGCAAAGTGGATAAACGGCAAGTGAAACAGAAGACTGGTCCTATAGGTGCCTTAATCAAGTTAAGGTGTGAAAAACCAAAAGGTGGGAAAATGTTTTCCTATTTTTTCCACAGGGCCAAAGTATGATCAGGGTGTAGAGTACCTATAATTTGACCGAATGACAACGGTTTTCCGTCAATCTCGAAACCCACAGCAAAGGGCATACAGAATAATCAAATTTTGAGCCCACACAGCCTAAAATGAAGAGCGGCATACCTGAATGTAACCACGTTACAAGGGCCAAGAAACGTTTTTGAAATTTTCACGTTAGGTTTCCTCAGGTAGGAGATTAAACATTTCGCTAGTGTAGACCAGACTACTATTATTACTACTTATTCTAGAGACTATTTAGGATACGACACTAAAATTTACGAAACAATTTTAATTTCCTCTAATGCAAGTAACAAAACAAATATTGGTTCGCTGTCGAACATAAAAAGGGACACGACACATCACATGAGTAACAGACAAAGAAATAAACAAATACCGAAATATATTTGTTTGTTTTAGGGTGCTTTAAGCTGCCCCATGTAGCGTTTACTCACGCATATTGCTCGACAGTCGGCGCGGAATCCATAAAATACGGAGTTTTGTCATTGACAGTATCTGTTCTTTTTATAGATTAAACTTTTACCAATAAAAGAGTCTTAGATAAAGTGACATACAGAGCAAGGCTTTAGCTATACAGGTTGTCTATTATTTCAAATTGGAAATTATAAATATAATAATATGCATACTTTGTTTAAACAACCTTTAAACATTGTTAATAACTAGGAATGGATATATAGGAAATGGGAGTGCCCCCCTAACAACGTTCTTGCTGGTGATAAGTTTTCTAGATGCACGATCACACTTTTTCTAATGTACAATAATTTTATTTTTTTGGTAAAATATTGTTCGGTATTTTTTTTATATTGAATGAGTTTTTTTTTGCAAGCAACTCAGGCTTAGTGTGATGGTCTTAGGCTTATAGAAAGGGAAGGGTTAAAATTATTTCGTGTCAAAACCACCGTATTGACGCCGACCTGGATGAGATCTGATATTTTGAAAGGGAAAAGCATAATTTTATCTAGTCGGAGAACTCCGGGGTTGCTGATAGCCCATGGTGGGTGCATCCCGAGTTAGTTCGACGGAGGACCGGTTAAGGATATCCATAGATACGCCGATCAAGAACGGGGTTGAACTGCTATTTTATATGTTTTTTGGTGCAATTCTAACATAAATTATTGAAAAACTTTCCGTACGGTAAAAGTTTCGGGAAAAAAACTGTCTTTCTAAACGATTGTACACCCCATTTAAACTCCGTATTAAAAAAACAACGAGGGACCACCGGGGAAATATTTACATTTAGACGAAATTCGCTTTTACGACGGCTTCGATAATAAAATTTTGTGTTCTCGACTTTATGTCTTTATAATCTTGGTATGGGGCGGTATCGGGACAAATGTTTTTTTGATCACATATGGCGGCAATAAAAGGACAAGCGACAAAAGTGTTTAATTTTGTTTGTTTCTCTTCTTTTCTAAATCAAATTTAAAAATTAATAGTGTACAGAATGTCCCAAGTTCGAAGTTCAAACCTTGAGTTAGTGAAGGCTCTAAGGGAGACTTTTTCAATGTGTAGTTAATTTATAGATTTTGTGGTTTAAACCAAATTTTTGGTTTAAGTTAGCTCAGGTTAGATTGTCAATGTGCAGGGTGTCCGGATAAGGATAAGGAGCGGACATATCTCGAAAACGATATGTCTTACCGATCTGAGATAAAGCTACGATTATAAAAATTGCTAAGAGAAATTCATTAGAAACAATTTCAAGTTTCGGAAATTACCGCAAGAGGGCGTAATGGCTCATTTGTTTTTAAAAGTTTATTTTACGGCAAAAAATGGCACTTAAACGTACAAACTCAAATAAATAATTCAAATCAGTAGATCGTTAGCTACAAATTTTATTATTGGTATTTTTTCTAAATAGGGGAAGCTTTGAAAATTATTCATTTTTTATTTACGGGTACCCGGAACACCCGCAATAAGCAAGATGGCAACTAGTTTCATGACCTACTGTGTGACAATCTTTAAAAGGTATAAGACAAGGCCCAGGGGCCGAATGAACATTAATAACACCGAATAAAATATGAATATGAAAATATGCACAAATCTTAGAACTAGACATAACTAGCAATTTACAGAGAAAAAAAAATTTGGTTGGTTTAAAATATTTTCCATAATTTTCTAAGCAATTTTGTTTCCCTGGCCGGCTTGTTCACCGGATCTTACTTGTCTGGATTTTTTACCTATGTGGAGATTATAAGATCTGGTTTTCCAACCGAGACCAGCAACCAGGGAAGAACATGATGGAAAGAAACAAAAGAAGGACGGAAGAATGGTTAAGTGCGTAGAAAATGATAACAACATTTTGAACAATAATTTGTGATTTTTTCTCGCTAAATTGTTAATTATTTCCTGTTCTAGGATAGGTGCACTTTTTCACATTCATATTTCATATTCATATTATATTCAGTATTATTGTTGTTTGTTCGTCCCCTTGGCGTTTTATTCTACCTTTTACGGTTTACTACGCAATAAGTCATCAAACTAGTTTCCATCTTGCTTATTGCGGGTATACCAGGCACCGGTAAATGAAAACTGAATAATTTTTTTAAGAAAAATGAAAATAACTCTTAAACTGTTGGTGATATTGATTTCCGGCTTAGATATGTCGTTTTCAATGCAAATTGCTTTCTATACAGGGCTGCCCAGAAGTCCGGAATAAAATTAATATAGTCTTAACCTGTAACTGTTGGGGAAAATGCTCGGACACACCAATTTAGTTTTATACATGCTCACATTTTGACGTTATTCGTTTGTTTTTTTTATAGATATTTGTCACAGATATGACGACATCGATCTTTTTTTTTTAATGGAAACATATAGCTTGTGATATATCATTTGAAAGCTAAAATCTCGTATAGTATGCTCATAAATTTTGGCGCGATTCTGTCAAGCTATTTCAAAATAGCGACTGTTAAAAGTTTTAAAGAAATCCCTAAATCCTTAAATAGGCGGAAATGATAAATCATTGATGTTTTTTTTACCTATCAAGGTAAGAAATCTTCATTGTTTCACGTTCTGACATTTTGTGACATTGTGAATTAACAATAGTTATGGTTTATTTGTTATTTATTTTGTCAAAAAAAAAAAAAAATGTAATGAAGCAAAACAAAACACAACAAAAATGTGGTCTGACGTGGCAAATGCTGGAAATGTCCTCCACCCTATACTTGGCATGCTCTGAGACGATGGTAAAATCTGTCGACGGAATTTCGAATGGCTTCAGCCGCGGTATGTTATGTGTGTCTCCAATCTAATTTTGTTTTTCAAATCTTCAATATTATTCGGCCTATTTTGGCAAACTTTTTCTTTTAAATAGTCCCAAAGAAAATAGTCTAGAGGCGTTAAGTCTGGGGACCTCGGTGGCCATTAAATTGTACGACGTTGTCCAATCAAGCGACCTGGAAATATCTGATCTAAATATCTTCTCACATTCACACCAAAATGCGGGGGAGCACCATCTTGCTGGAACCAAATTGCTTTATTAGGTATATCTTGATCTACTTCGTTGGGAAAAATTACAGCTAGAGCAGGCCTCAACTCGAAAGTTAAGAAATCCAGATACCGTTCAACTGTGAGGTCTCCTTCCAAAAAGAATGGCCCTAAAATTCGGTTATTAATGATACCTGCCCATATATTTACTTTTTGGGGCCGCTGAGTATGCGCTTCAAATATCCATTGTGGATTTTCTTGACTCCAGAAACGATAATTATGTCTGTTAACCACCCCGTTTAAATAGAAAGTAGCTTCATCCGAAAATAATATGTTCTGTGAAAACCTATTATTCTCGTCACACCGTCTCATCATTTATTCGCAAAATTGCAAACGCCTATCATAGTCATCTTCTAAAAGCTCTTGGACAAGACATACTTTATAAGGGTGGTATTTTTCTGCTTTCAAAAATCTTCCAATAGTACCTCTAGATGTATCATGATTTTGAGTCAATGAAACTGTTGAAACATGCGGATTATCCTGCAGAGATAATGCAATATCCAATTTTTCATCGTCGCCTAAAACACGTGGCCGTCCATTCCTAGGCAAGTCTTTTTCTATGCCATGTTCATCAAATTTGTGGAATATTTTACTAACAGTGCCCTGTGAAATTTGATTTCTCGGATATTTAGCATTAAATAAAGTGCACACTTCACTTTGACTTCTTATTTTATCTCCACATCCTAACAATATCAAGACTTCGATACGCTGCCTTTCCGACAAAACCATTTTTGTTTAGAAAATTCTAAAATAATACTTCGGAAATCCCTAAATTAATCTTACAAGTTCATAATGTCACAAAATGTCAGAACGTGAAACAATGAAAATTTCTTACCTTGAAAGGTAAAAAAATCAATGATTCAGCATTTTCGCTTATTTAAATAGGGATTTTTTTAAAACTTTTAACAGTCGTCATTTTGAAATAGCTTGACAGAATCGCGCCAAAGTTTACGAGCATACTGTACGAGATATTAGCTTTCAAATTATGTATCACAAGCTGTATGTTTCCATTTAAAAAAAAGATCCATGTCGTCATATCTTTGACAAATGTCTATAAAAAAACAAGCGAATAACGTCAAAATGTGAGCATATATAAAACTAAATTGACGTGTCCGAGCATTTTCCCCAAAAGTTACAGGTTGAGGCTATATTAATTTTATTCCGGACTTCTGGGCAGCCCAATTTAAAAATACCGAGAAAAATCAAGAAATAAGTTAGATTGAGTAACAACGCCATCTTAAAATTTCATTAGGAAACTTGTGACAATTCCTGAATCATTAATTTAAACTCCAACGAATTTCCTTTTAAACAAGTTTAGGTTCAAGAAAGTCTGTTGAAGGATAACGACATGAAGTCTTCCCCCACTCCTGTATTAGGCGAGATTCGAAAGAATACAAATTATAAAGGTTGTAGAGAACGACTACTGATTTTAATTACTTATTTGTTTTTCTACGGTTAAGTAGCATTTTTTCCCGTAAAATGAACTTTTAGAAATAAATGAGCCGTTACGCCATCTTGCGGCAATTTCCAAAACTTGAAATTATTCTTAAACAATTTCTCTTGGCAATTTTTATAGTGGTAGCTCTTAATTCAAATCTCTGAGAAGTACTGTTTCCGAGATATATCCTTATCCGGATACCCTGCATATAACCGATGTATTTCAAATTTGTTGCATTGTATAAGGAGTATTCCTCTTTTTTTCATACTATTTTCACTCAATAATTCCGCAAAATTGTCATAATTTCTAGTTTAAACCATAGATTGGAGTTTAGCTAGTACTTCACTCACAGGTTAGGGTTAGGCAGTTTGGTGGTAACCAAAGGTTGTAAAACAGATAAATTTAGGAAAAATCTATGTTTCTTAGTTAACTTGCAAAATTGAAAAAGCCGCCCTAAGTCAATATCTAAAAAGTCTAATGAAAATGTTGATCGCCAACTTATTTTTGTCCGATCAAAACGAAATCATGTTAAGAAAGCTCTTTATTTGCTTTTTTGGTACTGAACTAATAAAATGAGGAAGGAAAACAAAAAAAAAATATTGTAATACAATTATAATAAGGAAACAAAAATATTTTTGAAAATTTGTTACTTACTTTATTTTGTAAACACCTTAAATTATTTTTTAAAATTTTTCCTTTTTTTTGTTTAAGCTCATTTCGTATGTTTTTGTATTCGGTACTTAGCAAGTACAAAAACATTTAAGAAATGGGCTTAAACTTTTTACTTAAGTTTTTTTTTGTAGACTTCTTATGTCACCTGACGCTTCATGGCCTTCTTTTTTTCGCTGACTTTCGACCTTCATTTTGACTTATTAGCGATCACTTTGAAGGGCAAGAGCTATCTATCAGCATAACAACATAATACTTTAAGGTTTGGTTTATAGGTTGTTAGGATCAGGGAGCAAATGAATAATAGGTATAGATAAGGAGTCAATACGAGAGGCATTGTGGGGGGGAGGGGGGGGGGGGGTTGCGCATTAAAATAAATACTGGGCCTTAGAGACACGAAGGTTCTAGCATTCAGTTCTGTTATACTAACTTCTTTCTTAATATAAGTTATAAGTCTACTCTTCAGTAATAATAGTATACAGTGAGTGCCAGAAGTAATGTCTAAAAACATCTATTTTTTATTTCATTTTTAAATTTTGCATCGAAGTCTAAGTATGTCTCATGTACCATGTGTTATACCTAAACTCAATATAATGTCGGATATGGATTGGTACCCTTAATGGATAGAGCACCCTTAATGGCTAGAGTACCAGGACTCCTAATAGTGGTGGAGCTTATAAGAAACGTATTTAATAAGGATGGTGCAACAAACAGTGACAGCTCTAGTATTCTTTATTTGGAGGAGTTAGATGTAATATAGATGATAAAGAATAATGGAATACAATTGGTTGGGATAAAGGGTATCATTTTTAATAAAGAAGTCTGAAAATCCTCCTCCAAGTGAGCTTCCGCAAGTTTTTGCAAGCTTGCAAAATATCGGCAAAGTTAGCAAAAAGGGAACCCCCTCTCCTAACCAATACGGGCTAAAAAACACTATACAAGGCTTAGAAATCATTTACGAAGTGGAGTTGTTCACCTAACTAAGTAGGTATTCGGGAAATCTTTGCACGTTTGAGTTGTCAAAAATAATTCAGTTATGTATAATAAGTATAATTTTTCTGTAATTATCGACATAGCCAAACTAGCACCCAAAACTTGGTACTTTCGAGCGACTTCCATTACGTTCTATTTCACGTATTATTTATTTTATTAGTAAGAAGTGTATAATAAAATTATAGTGCAATTTAAATTTCGTTTTAGAAAAGGTCCAGCCTGATGACTTACAGACAATGCTTTTTTTTTGGTGGGTCGTCAGACTATTTCTTCTCTTTGAGAGGAAACATATAGTTCACATGTTTACTAGTTTGTTCCATCTTGTTCAACTTAAGGTATAATAACTAATTTATTTATAAATATCTTGTATGTATCCTCTTATGCTTATGCTGATTATTAAAGAAAAAATAGATAACAAGAATCTTACTTATTTCAGTTAACTGACTAAAAACACCAAAACCAATTTTCTTAAATTAATCAACTTTACTAAATTTATAAAATTCTGAGCTGCGTCCGAACGCAATGTGACAGAACTTAGAATCTAATCACAGAATATAAAAAACAAAAGACATGTGCCGACTATCTATTAACAAAGGTCCGCAGCCGCTTTAATTTTGAGATACAGGTTGTTGAAAAATTAAAAGTAAAACGGTTATTTCTTAATATTTTTGAGACCGCTTTAGGTATCATCTTGAATTTTAGTAGGTACTAATTAGACATAAAAACACATTTACTTCACAAAAAAGATTTTCCCTACTTTTACCAGTGGAGTATTATTTTTAAAATTGCGCTTTATCGCTTATCGCAAAAATGACCCCAAGACTTTTCCTTGTGTGATCGACGGATATCGATTAAAAAAAAAGACATTTATTTGCATATCCCTATGCCCATATCAGAGTTTGATAAAATTGCATTTATCTCCTACACAAAGCCAAAATCTAAAAAGTATAAACGTGTACCTCGCATTAGACATTAAACTGCATACATGCTTAAAAATTGTAAAATATTTCATCAGAAAAATTAAGCTCGATTTATAAACTCAAAAAGTTCGCAAAGCTGAGATTCAGTTGCATGGCGTTGGAAATAAGAGCTCAATTTAAAGTAAAGGGAACACTCAGTTCCATTATTTATAGACACAGTTCATGCAAAGTTCGATAGTTTCGAAAAGTTCCCGAGACAACCAATTTTGATGTTCGGAGTTCGGAAAGTCCATTCCGATCAATAAAGACGCTATTTTAAAGTCATGTGGTTCGTTGTTTACGTCGCCATTCCGCCATCCTACCGCCGAAAATCGTACCATCTTTGTTAAAAGCTCGAAACCAATGCAAGCAAACGTTAAACCAAAGCAAGGACGCAAACAACCAGAGAATCAAGACAAACTTCTTGAATGCCCTAACGGCTCATGGTCATTTTGGTCGCTAGCTAAGGCCGTCAGTCAGAACTTTACCAAGTCAACCATTCCACCTCTAACACGTTCTGATGGCACCATTGCGACCAAAGCACAGGAAAAGCAAACTTACTGGCGGAACTGTTCTCTTCACATTCAACGGTTAATTTTCAGGGAAGTACTTCACCGAACATTCCCCCAGTATAATTGAGAATGCCGAGATTTTTTTCCGCCACCGCCATGTTAAGCGAATCTTGAGGAGCCTTGACACTAAAAGGGCTTCTGGTCCTGACGATATTCCAGTCATTGTAATTAAGACGTGCGCTGACGAACTAACACCGGTATTTTGTAGGCTTTTTAACTTATCCTACAAAAAAGGAATATTTCCTTCTTGCTGGAAAACTGCGCGAGTCCAGACCATACAAAAAAAAGGCAAGAAGACCTTGCCAAACAACTATCGTCCAGTCGCATTGCTTTCAGTTATATCAAAAGTTATGGAAAAGGCTATCAACGTGAAGTTATTAAAATACCTGGAAGGCTTCAACATTATTAGTGACCGCCAGTATGAATTCCGTAAGTCTAGATCAACAGGAGACCTGCTCGCTTATGTTACTCATGTTTAAAACAACGCAATAGAACATCATGGGGAGTCCCGGGCGGTAGCACTGGACATTTCCAAGGCTCTTGACCGAGTATGGCATGAGGGGCTCCTAACTAAAGTGAGAGCATACCGAATGCCGGTTCAATTTTGTTCATGGCTGTCGAGCTTTCTTAAAGACCTTTCTCTACGAGTGGCGATGGACGGATTCCTTTCAGACACATTTAACATCAACGCCGGAGTCCCTCAAGGTTCTATATTGTCACCCACCCTTTTCTTACTTTACATTAACGATCTTTTGGAAAAAACTAACAATCCTATATGCTTCATCTTTTACTTTGGATGCTCGGACATCGACTGCTAATGTATATCTCTATCGGCAGCAAGAGGTCTCACATCTCAACAAAGACCTGGAAGAAATTCTGTTTTGGGGTGACAGTAACCAATTAGAATTAACCGCTAAAAAGACCCAGGCGGCAGTTTTTTCTAAAAAAGTTAATGTTGAAGAACCGGATATAGTTATGGCGGGACACTTGATTCCCTTGACTTCATCAATTCATTTATTGGGCGGTAATTTGGATAGTCATATGTCTTGGCATAGTCACGTTGCGGCCATTGCTAAGGCAGCCTCACAGAAGCTTGGAGTACTTTTCCAAACAAAGAACCTCTATAGACCCCAACAACTTTTGATGCTCTATAAAGCCCAAATTCGACCATCGCTGAGTACTGTTCGCATATTTAGGGCTCTGCTCCTAAGCATACCCTCAGATTGCTAGATTCCATTCAAAGAAGAGCCATTCGCTTGATCGATGACCATAGTCTGACAAACAATCTGGAAAGCCTTGAACATCAAATGCGGGTTGGCGATTTAAGTCTATTTTACAAATATTTTCATGGCAAGTGCTCAACTGAGGTTGTCCGCTTGATACCACCAAGAGTGGTGCATGGCAGAAATACACGACGAGCCACTGCAGCCCACCAGTACGTGGTTTAGCATAGTGTCCCTCGAACAACACTGTTTCAAAATTCGTTTATCTGGAGAACGTCATCACTCTACAACGACCTCCCTGAGATCGTGTTCCCCAACGAGTATAATCTCCAAAGATTCAAGACCAACGTGAATCGTACCCTACGCACACGTACCGCTCCCAGAGCGCCATAAAGGATTTATCATAAAAAAAATTGTATTTGTATTTTCTATAAATGTTGTAGTTTGAGTTTTGTGCCGGAAATTTGGCAAAGAAAAAAATGTATAATATGGAGAATGATGACAGTAATTGGTTGTTACTCGACTTTATTTAAAATTAAGACATATTTTAATTCATTCTATTGGACACAAACTTCAACTTTTAGAGTTTATAAATCCAGCTTAAAGCGGCTGTAGAAGCATGTTTATAGTAACTATTTGGCTTATTTTTGGGTATGAACACCACACGAGCGATAACACATGTTTTTCTAACGCGTGTAAAATAATCTTGCACTATAGAGGGCGAGAGAATTTCAAACATCTATGGAATACGTAAAAATAAAAATGAAGTTGTTATCCCAGCATTTTTTCTTAATAAAATAAAGCGAAATAATATTAAAATTTCGTACTTATAGATACAAAATATCTTATTTTTTTCTGTGATTTACGCAAAGAATTCTATATGGCCTTACATAGGTACTTTTTTGTTGTGAAACCAGCCCTATCCAAAAAAACGAGCCTCCTTTAACACAATCGTATAGAATTTCGATACAAATGAGAAACGAAACAATAAAACAAAAACAAAGTGGCTCTGCGAGACAAAAGAAATTGCCAACTTCGAACGAAGCTCCGTTTCCGAAATTATACGTAAGATAATACGACCGGCTTTCAAAGTTATTTATTTACGCAACCAAAAAAAATGTATAGCAGATTGCAAAAAATGAAATATTTTTGAAATTTTACCATAAAAGTTTAAACGGATATTTAAATTCATTTTGTAAAACACTTATCGCGATCAGCCTGTAATTCGCTTAAACTAAAGCTTCAATTTTGATAACCCAGATGTATCAAATATTGCATTTCTAAAAAAAAATTGATAAACTCGTAAATAATAGTATATTACAATACAAGTACGGTAGGTACGTCTTTACCGCATGTGCGTAATGTTTAACAAAACGAGCCGAAAGCGAGTTTGGTAAATCACGCAAATGCGGTAAAGACACCTACCGTAAGTGTATTGTACGATATTTTATCTACAAGCATGTTTTAGGGCACCAATATTAAAAACTCTAAAAGACCACTGTTTTAATTTACCCCGTAGGTGCCTCGTAAGTCGTTATCAACAATGCATTAACATCAGGTTGCTAGGGATAATAGTTGGCTTTTATATGACAGATGTAAAACTTGACAACGGAATAAACGATAATTATTTTTGTAACAATTTCGTGAAAGTGTGTTTTACGTCCTTTAAATGGAAGTCAGTAGCAGCAGTGATGATGAAATTCCGAAGGAAGTTGTGGACATTGCTAAAGCAGCAGCTACCCTTAATTTATTGCCGGATAAATCACGGCATAGATATGAGAAGGAATATGGGCTCTTCATGGACTGGTGTTTATCAAAGAAAGTTAAAGCAATTAGTGAAGATGTGACGCTTGCCTATTTTGTGGATAAATTTAAGGACAGTATATCATCCTCTTTATGGAGTTATTACTTAATGCTCAGATCTACTATAAGTATCAAAAATAATGTAAACATAAGCAGGTATGCAAAACTGATGGCATATTTAAAAAGGAAGTATGTGGGATACAAAGCTAAGAAATCAAAGGCATTCTCCAAGAATGAGATTGTAAAATTCCTTGTTACGGCACCAGATGAGAGTTTTAAAGTTGTCCAGTCCCAAAGAATATACGGGACATTGTTATCAAAGGACGTCAGCTACATTATTAGTAGATGCTGGCGGGGATATCATGAGTTTAAAAAGACATGGTGGATGGAAGTCCTCCAGTGTTGCGGAGGGCTATATTGAAAATTCGGTGCAAAATAAAATAGGAATTGCAAAGCAAATGGTGTAGAAGAATATGCAGAGAGAACCTCATGTTTTAGTAAATCTGCAAATTTCAATCTTGTGTCTCATCGGATAGTAAAACACTTTCTTCATCGATATCGTTTGGAAATATTACAAATTCTACAATTAATATTAATATTTCTTAATTTATAAGTTTGGATTAGTTTAGAAATTTAAATATGTAAGTATTTGTTATACATATAAAGTTTAATAGAGTTTCTTTTAACACGTTGACGGACAGTTTGTCATTTTGAAAGTGATTACTTGATACAGTACTTTTGGTTAGTTAAATAATAGGACGCAGATCAGCGTTCCGTCCTATTATAAGGATAACTTATAACCTTATCTTGACAGAACGCTGAGCAGCGTTGGACACCATGTAGCATTCTCAATCATTTTATTGAATCTGTATGGATGTATTTGTGTCATTTTTTTAATATAACGAAAACTGCTCTTAGAAAAACAAGCTTTATTAATACTACTTTTAATGTGTAACAACATATTAGTCAAAAACCTAAAACTAAACCAGCTGATCTATATTGCTTTTCTTTATTTGTGCCACTCTTCAAAACATTCTGGACACAGGGGCGGTGTATTTAAGCATCCTTTGCATCTATAGGCTGTTTCTTTACGTAAACCGCTTTTTGTCCACATTCTGCATTTCAAAAATACTTTTCTCTTGTTAGATTTGGCCGACGGTTCACCTGGAATTATTTCAGGCCAGTGGCCTTCCAATGAATTTTGACTTGTGGATGCTTCGGCCTCATATAAGACGTTTTCCTGCCTTCTATTGTCATGTTTTTTAGGTCGAATTAAATGTTTCCCCTCAATGTAATCTGGAAGCTTTAGAAAAGATTTTATAAGGCTGTCACGAAAATCTAAAAATCTGCAGGATTTTGCATTATTTTTACAGTATTTTTTATACAGATAAAAGGAATTCCATATGGTAACATCCAGCATGTGAAATATTACCTTCTTATACCACCGAATTGTTTTGCGTGGCGTCGAGTAAGTTGCCGTCATCTGATCGCACCTGTCAATACCAGACATGTGACGATTATATTCGACAATTTCTTCAGGTTTTGTCATCTCCTTGCCATATCTGTTTCTGGTTAGCACCAATCGGGGATGATTTCGAGTCGTTATGACTAAAACTTCGCGTTTATCGCGCCATTTTGAAACATAAACCTGTTTTCTGCGGACCCAAAAGTGATCACCCTTTTTTAATTTTTTCTGTACCAGGTCACGTGGATTGCCTTTACGGTTAGATCTCAAAGTTCCATTAGTATGAGTTCTTAAGGCAAGCAGTTTTTCAGAGAGCCGATAACTGTTATAGAAATTATCCATAAATAATTCATGCCCATGCATAAGGTATGGTCTCATTAGTCTTAGAACCAAAGACTCTAATTTCGTGGAATCCTCATCTAGGTTTTCAACTGTGCCACTGTACATTTCAGTATTTAGAAGATAACCATCTGAGGTTGTCAACTCATAAAATTTAATACCGTACTTGGCTTTCTTATTTTTATGATACACTCGAAAACCAAGCCTGCCACGAAAATGTAACAAGGATTCATCTAAGAAGAGCTGCTTAGTCGGACCATAAACAGACTGAAATTGGGCAACCAACAGGTTCAGAAATGGTTCAACTTTGTCTTTCTTTTTTGCAAAAGTAGTGGAACAATATAAAACTCACAATATTTGTTCAAACCTCCTCCCGACATGACATAACTGAATATGGGATGAAAATACAAAACATCGGCGTAGGAAAAAAAACGTCTCATATTTGTAGTACTAATTTGTCCCTGTAGAAGACATAAAGCAAAAATTTTTTTCATTTCATGAGAAGTGACAGGACGAAAGTTGGCATCTCGGGAGTTTTTAGTCTTGGGTCTATTTGTTGCGCCTAACGCTTTTCCATAACTATTTGTACAATCCACTATAAATTGCATTATTGTTTCCGTAAATAGATATTCAAAAACATCTTGAGGACTAGCATTGGGATTTATATCTATCTTCAAACAGTTTGTGGCTTCATTAAAATTAAAGTCTGGTATATCAGTAGTTGTCTCTTCCCACACTGAATTGTCTAGTTCTGGCACGTTTTTTTCATCTGAAGCTTCTCGTGCGATATCGTCATCCAAACCTTCCTGATGTTCTGATGATTGTTGCGTAATGCCTTCGTCCGATTCTTGTTGATGCTCTGATATGTTATTTTCAATATTTTGCAAAGTGTCTTTGATTTGTGTGAATCCTGTACTTTGAGCTAAGGTACCCTGCTGTATCACGTCAGTCTTCTTCTTTTTGGCGGCCCTTACAGTTGATGTTAATTCCTCTAAATCTGACATTTCGCTTTCATCTGATCTTGTAGTAGAAGAGCCGCTTTGTTCGCTTGGTACGTAATTTTTGTCTGATCCATACTCACCCGTCGAATCCTCATAAGGGTCTTCCATTTCTTCATCTGTCGACACATCCTCATACAAATCACGCAATCGCTTCTGCTGTCTTAGATACGGATCGTATATTTTTTTATCTTCTGCCATCTATAAAAAAATATATTCGTATAAAATCACCTTATATATTATAATAAGTCATTTCTTACTTACGATTTGGAAACAAAATGGCAGCGCTAAATTTTAGAAAACACGTGCTATACACAATATGACGGACAAAGCACTCCCCGTAGCAGTTGTAGTATAACTGACGACGCTGTATACCGTTGTGTACCACGTTCCCGCATCAAATATAAAGTCCAGATCCTAAAAGTGGGGAGGGGATGTAGTTTGCACTAGCGTGACACGTGCACGAATTTGCCTTGCTATAATGTGACAGTGCGAATTGAGTTACGTTGTATTTAAAGAGCAAACCGACGCTGCTTCCCGTTCAGTCATTACTTGAGATTTTATTGCCGACGCTGATAGACGTTGTGTCATATTGTAACTTTTCCAAATGACGCAGTCCAGCGTCACTGTCCGTCAACGTGTTAAAAATAAAAAATACAGTTGAATAATATAAAACTTGTTTTTATAGTATGTAATTACTTACAGCACTAGTGCGGTAAAGTGATACTTACCGCACTCAAATCAGTGCGGTAAGTAGTTACTTACCGCACGCTTGTAGATAAACGAAATTAAACAAGCTTTTATATCAAACTTTCCTATTTTACTTCAAAATGTTGCCTAAAAAAAAACGTCCCCTAAATAATGCCCTCGCTTTTTCGACAGCGTCCCATGCTAATAAACTTCGTACAAACTTTTGAAATGTACATTAATATCTTAGTCAAATTGCCCTAAGGGTCTCTCTTGGCTCTACCCCATCTCCGCTGTTATAAAATGGCCGATATCAAGATATTTGCGATTCCCATAGGCAGCAAGTTATTGGATTTTAAGGGCACAATGGTTTTACAGGGTCTCCAATGTTGAAGAAACGTTCAAAATTGTTTACTTATATAGTTTATTGGACAAATATTTATACACCTACATATTTTGATATGAATTATTGGTGGGTCTGGAGATTAAAGATTTTAAATAATTTTAGTAGTTGAGGGTTTCTTTATAGAAGTAGCAAGGTTTAACACCTTAGAAAATTTAGAAATACTGGAATAAACTCTTATTTTGTTACAAAACCAGTGTTCCAATAGCATTATTTCACAAGGAAATTAATTTAAACTTGAACGTCGTAGGGGTAGCCTAAACTCGTCAGCATAAGGGAGCACTGGATTGAAAGGGTTGATCGCGTTTCAATCGTTAAGGTCTGGTTACAGTATTAAATTAATACTTGGGCCAAGGGCCGCGGGCGAAAATGATTTAATTTTAAATTTATTTGAAGAAAATGTTTCCGAATTATTAAATTTTAACTAAGAGGGGTCATAAGTTTAACTTTTGGTGTTGGAATGATTGAGGTATTAAGAAGCAATTTCGGTTTTAATCTTTCGAGAAGTTTAAAAGCAGTTTATTAGAGTTTGAGAGCGGCCTCCGGCTAAAAATGTTTGAATAAATATGCCAAAGTATTAAATTTCTTGAAATGTACTTGTGCTGCTTTAAAATGATGTAATTTACTCTTTTAATAACATAGCAATTTTATCAAGAGACCAATATTTCGAACGAGAAGTCTTGGAAATTGCTTAAAATGTGTAAGATAATAAAATTACTTACATATTAACAGGCAAGCATTTTACTGCTATTGCCACTAAAACTGAAAACTAACATTTCTCTATAGAGCTATCGGAAAGTAATTTATGAGGCATAAAAAGTTTTTCTATTGGCCAGAGTTGTAAGGGCAATAAAACAAAAAGTTAATTGCCGTATTCGCACGCCCTAAATCAAAATTCGGAAAGAAATAATGCATGGCTACAATATTTTATGGCTATAAATGCCATTGTACTTTATAAGTGGCCATTGAAGTTTAATAGAGCCATGCGTAATGCATTTATTGCATCATTCGGTCAAGTATGTTTGTTTGGATTTTAAAATAAATAGGATTGCTCATTGCTACCCGATTTTAAAAAGACATAACACAATAGGCAACGTAAGATTTAAAAAAATGCCTTCAAAGTAGGGATGCCGTGGAATTAATTACTCATGTCATGAATTATTACGTTCGAAAGGTAAAAGGTAAAAGTGAATAAATAACATCTGTGATATTGTTATTGCAATGCAGCATTAAAAAGAACATATTATACAATCAAGAACCTAAAAATCATAAGTCCAAACATATTCTTATTCTTCTTTCTACAGAATTGAAAACATTGGTGAGCACTTGGGGGAGTTTTTAATCTTATGAAATTTATATTAATTCTAGCCCGTCGGTCTCAGAAAAAGTAGCACAACGTGAGATCGCAGGACCTGTAACTGTAACATTACGAGTAATGATTCGTTCTTTGAAAAATTCCTCCAAAAAGTTTAAATTATCACGAATTACGCGAATTGGAGCGCCGCCGTGCTAGAAGCGGTCTTGTCGCATCTCCTGTTCATCGTCTAATGCGTTTTTGTAACATTTCATAGCGGTATCGAAAAAGAGGAATAGGATGAGTCCACCTTGAAGGAGTAATCGGGGGTCAGAGCTATCTTAAGCTCTGATCTCCGCTTACTCCCCCTAGACTTGCCTGCCTCTCCCCCCTGCAGTCCTTTCGACAGGGCCTCCCATTAACAGCAATGCTCCGCTGTTTACATGGAGTCGGGTAAGTGAGTTTATAGAAAGATTTTGGGTGAATATCGAGGGGGGCTTTTGGCAGGGGGTGTGGCTACACATAAAGGAGTTGATGACGGGGGCGCTTGTGTCTTTTTTTCATTTTAAATTCATTTATTTCATATTCTAGTTTATCTACATATGCGCTTAAACTACGGTTTGGCCTAGATAGTGGCGCATATTTACAATTAACATAGATAGCGAACAACTTTCCGGTGATGACCTTACAGCGTATTATGCAAGTATATATTGCCCTGGCTCAAAGATAGTTCCCGCGTTTACGATAATCAACTGGAATACGGCTTGGCATTTGGGGAAAAATTTTCCAAAAAACCCCATTTACTTTCTTCAGTCAAACATTATGTCCGCCATAGCAGACAACTTCAATGCAGTGTGTATCGACCGTGTGAGTATTAATGTGTAAAAATATATTTATTTTTTGACGTGTTTGTGTGGTGATGTTTTTGGAATTGGGAATGGGCACCTATATCATAATTAGAGTGGCGGTGAGGATTTTGATTCCTCTTTCGTCGAGGTATTGGGTTAGGAGGTGTGTTTGATATCTCGGTGTAGATCTACGTTACGGATGAACCATGAGATGTCCATGGCTGGGCGTATGAAATGGTTTTCGAGGGATTGGAGACGGTTAAGGCTGGATTAGGCTGCGTATCCTCAAGCTGCTGAACCGTAAGTGATGGCGGCGCGGATGATAGAGTTGATGAGGAGTTTATTTTTGTGACTAAGGGTGCTGCGTCGATTAAGCAGTGGGTATGATTGACTGTAGAATAACCTGCCTTTGGTGGTGGTGTTCTGAATGTGGGGACGCCGGTGGAGGGTTTTATCGAGGGTGATAAAGAGATATTTCACTGTCTTATGCCAGGAGACGTCGCGTCTATCCAGGTTGATCACGTCGAATGGTGGTTGCCTTCTACGAGCAAACTGGATGGTTTGTGTTTTATCGGGATTTAGGCGAAGTTTTCAGTTTACACATCAGTAACTGGAGAATTCATTTGCTGCTTCTTGCAGCTTTCGCGTGACTATGTGTGGAGCGAGTTTTTTGATGAATTTTCCAAATAAATTTTACGATGAAGGCGGTATGATCTGCGTAGAGGGCTAGAGTGTTATCAGGGGCTTTGGGGACATCATGGATATAGATGTTAAAGAGATGTGGGGAAAGGACGGCGCCTTGAGGAACGCCGGATTATAGGGCTCGGGGGGTGGAGAGAGAGTGGCCTACGTGGACGCGAATTTTCCGCCGGCTTAACTATGATTGAATTAGACGGGCGAGATTGGAGTGGTAACTAAGGGCTGTCATCTTGTGAATCAGCCCATCGTGTCAGACGGTGTCAAAGACTTTTTTAATGTCGAATAGGATCGTACCGACGTACTGATTCCAATTGATGTCTTTGGTTATGAACTCAGTGAGTCTAAGAGCTTGGAGTTCGGTATTTAAGTTTTCGCGAAAGCCGAACTGCTCGTCTGGAAGGACTTCCAGATTGGTTGTTCTATTTATTTGAGACACTTGGTCACCCAAAAGTTATATCGGATGACGACAATATTCAAGAACCTTTTACTAATAATGTAGAGGATTATAGCATTTTAAACTACGACGAAACGAACATTACCGACATCCCCTCATCCAGCAACCTGTGCCCGCCATTGTGAGCTTGTTTGTGTCCTTAATGTAAAGTTTGTGTTTATATTATACAGCTCTTGAAAATGGTTTAAGAAACCGAAACGCGTAGAGCGAGATATTAAATATTTGTGAAGAATTTTGAATTTTTCTTTCCTCTTTAATATGAATAATGTTCACCCCGGAGATATCTATGATTCAATTGATCTTTACTTTCATTTAATTTAAAATTTCTCTTTAATTCAAAATAAAAATATATCAATATGTAGATAGCTATATTTTTAAGCCGACCCTGCACTCATTTATACTACATAATAGGGTTTTATCAGGTAGTTGATTTATTGCAGTAAAGGTCAACGATATAATGTAAACTTTTACATTATATCATTTAATATAGGGGGTGAAAAGATTATCCATTTCTGTGGCAGTTTTTCAAATATATTTTTCGTACCTGCAATAGTAATCTCTCTTACCTTCTATCCAATGGACATCTCTTGTTGCATTTGTTTAGTTAAAGACCCCATGGCTTATGTACCAAGTTTCATTGCTATATATATTTATATTTTTTTCTTCCTTAAAAAGTTAAGTGAAGAGTATTGCCGAGAGCAATCATTATCTGAACATCATGGTTTTGTCTAAATAAATTCTAAAAATGATTCTATTCGTCATTGAAATAGAATTGATGAATCTCTCCCCGTACATAGATAAACCTCGAAGGGCCAACCGTATTATGTTGGACACCACATGTAAAGCACGCGGAGCTATCTGTAACGTTACGATATTACATTACATTAATTACTTGCGAAACGTAGTGACCGGAACAAGCCGGAACGGGCCGATCCCGCTTCCGGGCAGACGAATCCCGAGGGACGCCCGGAATCATCGGCTCTGGCATGTGCTAATGGATAGGATGCTTAATGACAAACCTGTGTTGTAGCTAATGTTCTGTTCCGGATTTTTTGATAGATACTCGGTGAATCTTCCGCCGGGAGATTAACTTGACTTGTGTCTTACAAAATGTATTAGAGGACGCATAAAAACATCGGTCAAATTTTAACAATACGAAACTACACGGAGTTGCACCGTCAGACTCTCAATATGAAATCCCATCATGAATATGTTTCTACCCTCAAATATTGACTTCCCTATTAATATTACATCGAAATGGTATTAGACATTTTTGAAGGGCCTTGTATGATGAACTCGCACACTACATTTTATTATTTTCTAATAAGTCAAAATCTGGAATCACTGAAAAGAAAATTCGTCGATTGAAAACAAAACAAGTGAAACTTAACCTGCAGTCACTTGTGAGCAATAATTGATGTCTGGTGAGTTTTCTTCGCAAAATTATAAACAGGAGAGTATGTTAAATAACGTAACCTTAGAAGAAGTTAACAATAAAAACATCAGTTCAAGAAATGGATGGGAAGTTTAAACGATGATAACAAGGCTTCGTTTCTTTAAGCTCGTAAAGTTCCTGAGGCTTAGCAAAGTAATGATATTATGGACGATTATATTATAGCTAACCTCCCTAAAAATCTGAGTAGTGAACTTGAATGTTTTAACTTTAAAAATGATATAAAAAATAGTAGTTCCGGCTCAGAAATTATCGAAAGGCAGGACTAAAATATTTCATTTGACCCGTTAATAGATTGGCCTAAAACTCCTCATAGAAAATATAAGCGTCGAATAAAAAAAACTCCATACGTAGTTACGTCTACCGGTTGGAAAAAAATGCAGATAGGTTAAAAACAACGAAAAGGAAGAGAAAAATTAGAGAAAACTGGCACAAGAGCAAAGAAAGAAGGACACAGAAAACCGAATAAAGAAAAACTAATAAAAAGCTGCCACCTTCCAAAACGATTAATAATAGATCCTTAGATGTTAATTTGAACAAGAAGAATCAAATACCAATAGGACACTCTGCAGAGAAGGTCTTTTCTTAACTATTATAAAAAAGATTTCTGTTAAAAACGTAAAAATGTAATCTCTAACATAGTGATTAAACCACAACATATAATATAACAGGAATATTATTCTCAGAGTTGCATACGATTAATACTAATATGTTAGAAAATCGCATAGTTAGCAGCTTTTGTTACCTTTGTACCTAAAATATATCTGATCATACACGAGGCTTCAGATGTCTAAAGTGCTAGGGTAGACAATACCATTTACATTATTTCAAAAACGAAAACGTTAACATTAACAATTCTTTACTAGGTAGTATTGTTGTATAGGATATAACTAAAATATTAATCAGAATGTTTTTTATATGCCAATAACTGGGGTGTCAATAATTGGCTATTCTATGCCAATTATTGGTAAATCGGCATTTTAAAGTAAAATCATTATTTTTAAGGTTAGTGAGTAAGTTTTCAGTTAAACAAATAATATGATACATGAAACCGTAATAAAAATATGCAACTGCCCAATGGTATTGATTGATATTAAAAGTTAAGAGATTATTTACGATATTCTTTCTCTAATGTTTTTTTATATTCTCTTAAAGATACAAACTATGTTCCTCCCATCATTTGTTTAATACGTTAAAGCTAAAACTGGCCTTCAATTTGATTGTATTTCATGTGTCAAAGCTTAATCCCCGAACCATGAATATAGTTGGAAAAAATGTCTTATTATTGCTGAGGATGATCTTCTCTAAGGTCTCTAACATGTCCTAGATCAGTTACTGTCATGTACAGATTCTCTCCCCCCCTATTTTGATATTAATTGTGTTTGTGATTCTAGACAGACTCTTATTCCCACCATATTTTTATTTTAGGTTACCTAGTGGTTGTACTAAGAATGCGATTTGCAGTCTCATAGTTATGATTGGTAGTTTCATTCTGGTATGTATTTGTCGTATTTAATTTTTAAGAATTTTACGAAGAGTTTTCATAAATAACTATTAATTGGCTTATTATAAATTAATAAAATTTGGTGTGCGAGTCATACAAGGACCTTTCAAAACGTCCAAAACAATTTTGATGAAACTATTAATAAGGGACTCAATATTTAAGAGTAAAAAAATTTACAAGGGCTTCTCCATGGCCAGTCTGGCGCTGCACCCGGTATACTAGAGTTGTGTTATTTAACTAGATTTAAGTCAATGCTGTTGAAGAGAGATACTTTAGACAAGCCACTATATTATGTTTAAAAGGCTGATCATTTTTGACTTAGAGCAAGCCAACCGAAGAAGATATTTTATGCATTTTTTCAACCATCTGTTAAACAGATCTGAACACACCTTATTCTTCATCTAATACCCACTTTAAAAATTCATTTCGGAATACCCAATGGCCATTTATAACCATTTAGCAGCCGCATTTTTTCTGGAAGGATGTGCCCTATTATTTTAACCCTTCCGTGCTCCTAAAAAGCCTTTAAAACGTCCGAAACCGTGTTATTAAAATGATGAATTTAAAAAGGATATTTAATAATATAGGTCATAAATACACGTATGCCATATCTAATAGCCCAAGTCACTAATCTTATGTCGAAGATATTTTAAGGGGGGTACCATATATTCTATGCAATTTGCATAATTCGCATAAACTTTGGTAGAGCATTTGGTTTTCTTGGAGCAAATATGTTAAGATAAATTAGTACCGAATTGTTGACTCTTTAATATAGCAAAAGTTTATATCGTAGCACAGAAATGAAAATAAGAGGATCTGTCATGGACTGTCAAAAGCGGACTGTATATATCTGTTCTGATAGCCAAGCCGCCCCTAAGGCAGTCTGCCAGCCCAGGAGCAGTTCGACCCTCGTGCAGGAGTTTGCGGACGCACTTGGGAGGCTGGCAGAACGGAAACAAATATTCTTGATCTGGGTCCCTGGATATTGCGAAGTGCATGGCAACAAGACGGCAGGCGAACTCGCCAGACTTGGAGCCGGAGTTCCCTATCTAGAATCCGAACCAGCAATAGGCATATCAAAACAGCAGGTAGGGATAACCCTGAAGGAATGGGCCGCCAACCTCTCCTAGGAGAAACGGCGGCAGACGCCAGGCTATAGACAGGCCAAAGATTTAATAACCTGGCCTGATAGGGCCAAGTTAGAATGGATTCTTAACAGGAGTAGGCTTGCCCTGAATCCTCTGGTAGGACTTCTAACAGGACATTGCAAGTTAAGGAAGTACCTGCATACGATGTGTGTGGAGGAAGACCGGATATGTACGGGATGCCTGGAGGACGAGGAGACACCACTGTACTTCTTGTGCGCTTGTGAAGCCCTGGGAAGACTCTCTTTGGGACAGTGGTGATCCCACAGGAGGAAGTCAGGACCCTTGCCTGGAGTAACGTCCTGACCTTCATGAGAAGGTTGGGTAGGTTTGGCGAGGGCCTGGGTAGTTAAGTGGATTGGGGGCGACCCAAGGGTAGGTAAAAAGGATCACATTTGGTCTACTTGCCAGGTGCGTGTGCCTCCCCTCACCGACTACTACTACTACTGCTGTACCGGGTGAGTCAACGATTGCCCGGAGTAATTTTATGCCTTGAAGATAAGATTTGTTGATAATAAGCCTTCGTATTAAGATATGGTTGGATATCTGCCACATTTTAAAAATATTTTGATTTATACAGGGTGCGTCCAAAAAGTAGGATGTCATAAAGTTACATTATTTTAATGGAACACCCTATATCCTAGAATATTTTTGGATTTTACATAAAATTACAATTTTTTTTTATTAAGTGCATTATAGGTCTACACCTAATAGCTTTCGAGATATCGACTCTTGAAAAATGACATTTTTGAATTTTGACAGCGTCTAACTTTCTAACGATACGCCATAGAGCAAAACGGCTTACATGTCCCTATCTCACTTGTTTATTATCTTCTCAAAAATACCAATTTCCGGTTAAACCGGAAGTACCATATTCCCGGATTTTGAGCCACATCCGGTTTAACCGGAAGTTGACAATTATCGAAAGATAGTTGAAAAGTAAGATAGGGACATGTAAGCCGATTTACTCTAAGACGTTAGAAAGGTAAAAGCTGTAAAAATTCAATGTCATTTTTTAAAAGTTGACATCATGGAAACTATTAGGTTTAGACTTGTAATGCATTTAATAAAAAATAATTGTAATGTTACGTAAAATCCAAAAAATATTCTAAGATATAGGGTGTCCTATTTAAAAAAAACGTAACTTTATGACACCCTACTTTTTGGGCGCACCCTGTATAATTCAAAATATTTTTAAAATGTGGCAGATATCCAACCATACCTTAGAACAAAAGCTTATTATCGACAAATTGTATCTTCAAGGCATAAAATTACTCCGCGCAATCGTTGACCCACCCGGTACTGGGCATCCCTCATTGTAGCGTATTTAGACCGCAATGATAGCTATGGGATTTTAACAAAACTAGGGATAACAATATATTCCTAATTTGATCTAAGTAAGTTGGAAATATTCTATTATGAAATAAGGTACAGGGTTATCCAACCAAGACTGGACAAGGCGATTTTTTGACTTTTCCTGTACTTTTATAAAAAAACTGAAATAGCCATCTTAAGTCATTTTCTCCCGCGAATTCGAATATCTTCAGCAAAAAACAATTGAACATCAAACAAAAGTACTAGGGGTCACTTTGATATTTTTTTAAATGGGATGCCGTATTTTTAATGAGCTTATCCGATTTCTCATATAAATTTTGATCTAAAATGTTGGATTTTTAATTCAAAAACGCCTTTTTTCTTCAGTTTTAAATTCGGAAAATATTCGTCTGCCGTAAGATTAATACCTGATAGATGGATACCCGTTTCACCTGTTCACCTTTTAACCTGCTTTAAAGCGTCCGTCAGTTAGACAAAATAATCAAGTTTCAAATTTCTATATATTTTTCACGAATTAATTACAAATTTAGTAGTTTTTGCAAATCTATTATTGCTTACGTATAAAAAAAGTATGACATATTAGAAAAAACTATAAACTAAAGTGAATAACTTTAATCTCAATAATATAATAAAATTGTTCTATGTGTCCTCCATTATTTTCAAAACATGACCGATGCCGCCTTTTCAATCTCTCCAAAGAATCTCTTACAATATTTTGGTCCTGGTTAAGTCTATTAATTTCATTTATAATTTTTTGCTGAATGTCCTCCAGACTTCTGTTGGGTCGTTGATAAACTACATTTTTTAAATGACCCCATAAAAATGTATCCATTGGCGTGATATCGGGGCTATTTGGTGGCCAATGAATTGTTCCGTTACGGCCAATCCACTGATTGTAACGCTCGTTTAGGTATGTTACCACTTCTCGAACTCCATGAGGCGGAGCACCATCCTGCTGCCAAATGATATTGTTGTAGGCTTGCAATGGCAACCTTTCCAAGAAATCCTCGATATCGTTATGAAGAAAATGGAGGTATCTTTGGCCTGTTAAAGAACCACGATAAAATAGTGGTCCAATAATTCGATTTTCTAACATCCCACACCAAACATTAAGTGAGCTCCAACCTTGAAACTTTATCATTTCATATCTATGAGGGTTAACTGCTGCCCAGTATCTTGTATTTTTCCGATTGTATACCCCCGATGTTGTAAATGACGCTTCGTCACTCCATAGAATTTTATTATATAAATTATAATCTTCGTCTTGCTCTCTCATCAGCATTGAAGCAACAAATCGAAGTCGCAGTTCTTTTTGAAGCTGTGTTAAGTATTGAACGGGAAGGATGCAATATGGTTTTAGACCACATTTTTTTAAAGTTCTGTGAACTGTTCCATAGCTTACTCTCCGGAGCCCTGGACCATACCTTACTTCTCGTACCGCTTGCGGAATAGAACTCTTCGGATTTATAGTAAAATATTGAACAATAGCTCGATCCCTTATATTCCGTCTTTTCATCTTTCTTGGCTTATCTTTCAATGTCTTACTTTCTTCAAATAGGGTCTTAATTCTGAGAATTGTATCCACTGAAATGTGTCTCTGGAAACTCTCAAAAAATGTTCTTTGTGTTTGTCGAGCATTCTCTCCACTTTTGTAATATAATTTTATTACATTTAGCCGTTCTTCTAAAGAATAGTTCATTATTTGTAAAAAAATATCAAAGTGACCCCTAGTACTTTTGTTTGATGTTCAATTGTATTTTGCTGAAGATATTCGAATTCGCGGGAGAAAATGACTTAAGATGGCTATTTCAGTTTTTTTATAAGAGTACAGGAAAAGTCAAAAAATCGCCTTGTCTAGTCTTGGTTGGATAACCCTGTACCTGTGTAATTTAAGACCAGGTACCTGTTATTGCCACGCCTATGATTTATGGCAGTTTTACGACTAATGACCCCACTTCACTGTGCTGTTCACCATTAAGAAATAGAGTATACAACATAATTATTTACTTATGCAGTACTGCTCCACATTACAAGCCCTAATAACTCATATCACCTAATTAGATATATCTCATAAAAGCACTCGGGTAACCCAATCTTATTAATCTTAATACAATTCGACAGCTTTAAGAATGTTTTGAGAATGTCTCGACACGTGAAGAGTTAAAAAGTTATTTGAAATTGCGTTTTGATAACGGCGAGAACTAAGGGCTATCGAGTTACCTTGTTCTTTTTTACCTGGTGTGTTATTTGAGGTGGTGTAATCAATGTGTCTTTGATTGAGCTTAGATGATAAACAAGGAATAAGTGTCAGATTACCTTCCTTTTGAACATGGTTTTAATTTTTAGTATTGAAAATACTTATGGGCGCGCTTAAATGGGAATAGTCGACGGGCGACATGCAGAAGAAAACGACATGCAGCGGCGCGCGGTGGCAGTCGGCAGTGGGATATCATCTGTCTTTGATTCTAGTCGCAATGTTACGGGCTCGAGACTGCTTAGCGTATCTAATATGAATGAACTTTAAAATTATTTAATCGGTGACAAATTTGTCTAATAAATAAACATACATAGTTTGGGTGTTTAATAGTTTTCAAATTGGTATAATATAAAATAAATAAAATTTCGTAAAGGGGTAGGAAGTACTATTATACTGGTGACTGGATCGTATAGTAATTATTTTACTATTTTAGATGACGGGATTTTGTCAAAAAACGGAAATTTTATAGGTAAGGGATGGCCAGTTTCCAAGGTTTATAGATGAAATATCCATGATAAATATGTGTTAAATGCATTGTTAAAGAAAGACCATCGTATCGTATTGAACTGATTTATAAAAACTATTATGTTTAATTCGAAACCGAAAAAGACATTTCTTAAGTACTAAATTTTACTTTATCGTTTTTGCCTACCCTGTTTCCAACGTCACTGCACGCCACTGCCTTCCACTGTTCTACAAGAACTACTTTGATTTGTTTCAATTGAAGCCAAAACGTTTACTTCATCAATGTCCTGGTTTTCCTTATTGTAAATCTAGGTCGGGGTGTGTAAAATGAAACGACTTCAATTAAGTTTAATTTTATTTTTAAAAATATTCTTTTATCCGGCTGTCTTCTTTCTGGGAATCTGCGAATATTACGTTTTTATAAATTTTAAAATATAATGAAAAATATAAAGAGATGCCCATACCTGTTAAAATAAACTTCTAATGCTTCATCCGAATTTTCGTTACACTGAATATAACAAACGAACATATCGTACTTTTCATAATTCTCGAATTTTGCATTCGCAGCCATAATTAAAAAAAAACTGCTATTTATCGAAACTCAATAGAAATAAAGAACAGAAAATGGAGAACCTATTCTGACAGTAAATAAAGATTTTTTCAGATAACAAGCCTGTCATCTTTTGTTTTCCTAAATACCCGTCATGGCTTACTAAAGAAAAATTTTAATTTGTTGAAAAATGTAAATTTTGAGCTTCACATTGGAAACAGCTATAAAGTATAATATATTTTTAAAAAGCTTGAAACTAAATCATAATAGCTAAAAATATATAGGTTGTCCCATTTAAAAAATGCAAGTTTGCTCTTTTTCTCGAAAACAATTAAACATAGAAAAAATCTGACTAAGCCACTGGATTCTACGTGAAAAAAAACTAATAAGTTCATTTTTTACCTTTTTGATAAGTTGCAGCATAACCGAGATACGGGGTGTCCCAAAATGCAAAATTTTCAAAATCAGTATCTAAAAAACTAAGGGGGCTATGAAAATTCTGTTGATGGCATCGTTTGTTTCTCAAAAAAGTAACACAGTGCCGCGAAAACCGCAACCTTCTATCTTTACTAATAACGCAGATAACCCGTAAAACATACGAAAACTGGACACCCTGTATATCGTTAGAATATGACAGAATTTCTCAATAACAACTGAGTAATGTTAATACCTAAAATAAATACTACTGAGTGAGACCTTTTATTTAAGGTATAACAAAGGAGGTGGTGTAGGGCGCCTAGGGGGTGACTGACCCCTTGACTAAAGTATGGTGTTTCTAGTTCCTCCTACTCAAATAACATTTATACCAAATCGCGTTGTTCTAACTTTTGTAGTATTCAAGATATTTGCATTGAAAGTTTTTAAATTGACACCCTGTATATTTTAAAAAAACTTGCTCCTACTATTGTGTATTTAATCCAATCGAACTAATATGGCACCAAGTAAAATCAAATATTAGAAGAAATAATATTTTCCCCACATTAAATAAATCTGTAATCTGTAAAAAAAACATACTAAGTAACATTTTTGCAGACAGTTGGAAAATCTGCATACAACATGTAATTAAAATGGAAAATTCTTATATGTTTGTGAGTACTAATGTGTAACCCTTAATAATAAGTTTAGATCAAGATAGTGATAGTGACAGAACTAGATTTAGAGTAAGGTAGAATTAACTTGCCAAAATTGGTTATTGCAAAACTTTCTGTGTACACACATTATACTGCATTTAAATCTTTAACTTAATATTAAGTATTAGTGTGTAGTCTAAATCCTAACGTTGTAAATTTTAATCATAATAACTTGCAAACATTTTTTCATATACCTACCATGTGTACTTTGTTTGACGACTCTAAAACTTAATTTTTATTATAAAGAATAAATCTATATTTCAGCACTTCATGAATTCTTTTTTGTATCTACTTATTATCATTGTAAAAATGACCTTTTACTTTAATTCGGTTTAAAACGTCTCTTTAACCCTTGTAGGGACATTTAAAGTCTAAAATTTGTGCAACCCAACCCAATTCCTTGGAAGACTTGCGACAACGAATAGTGTACGAGTGCCGAAAAATAACTCCCGCAATGCTCCATAATGTTCGCGAACATTTTGAACAGTGCCTTTACAATTGCATGGAGGTTGGAGGTGGACATTTTCAACATTTACTTGATTGACACAAGCGGCAATAAATTGTATTACTTTTAAATTTTCTTTTCTTTTTAGCCCTATTTCTCAGGAACTATTCATTCGATTTAAACGAGCAAGGTTCTGTTGGAAAGACAATTTAATTCCTTTTAAAATAAGCTGTCGCTCGACCTGACCTTCCTTTTCATTTAGGATTTTAAGGGTGAAAGCCACCCCGTCGTAGGGGTTCAAGCAGGAGGGGTGAAAATAGCAAAAAAATATGTCCCCCTGAGATCTAAGGTTCCCGTGTTCGAGCGAATTTTGATTTATTTATTAACAAGAAAATAAACCTGGGTGAAAAGTTTTCGGTGTGCCACCCTGTATAGTTCTTTGTATTGTACTCTCGATTACTCGACTTAATCATTACATTGTCTCATCTCTGTGTAGTCCCTCCTTCGC
The DNA here is from genome assembly GCA_963920685.1 of Polydrusus tereticollis. NCBI lineage: Eukaryota > Metazoa > Arthropoda > Insecta > Coleoptera > Curculionidae > Polydrusus > Polydrusus tereticollis. The sequence continues at coordinate 124,521,780 of OY987329.1, forward strand.
CCTATAATTACCTCAAAATTGTTAAATCTTTCCCATCCCTTGCGGCTTCCTTTACATATTTCCCCCACAGACAAGCGACGACAACTTCACCTGATTGTCTTTCTGCCACCCTGGTAAAATCTTTGTCCAGGAGCACTCTGACGCGTTTAAACTCAGCAGCGCAACCCAAAGGTCGGGACAAGCGCAACATACTGTACGTACGTCCTGATTATTGGTCATGCGAAACCGCGAGAAATCATGTTGCCACGATTTACGTGGGATATGTTTTTCAGACAATGACGTCGCTAGTGAAAACAAGCGGGATTAGTTAAAGGCCGATTCGCACTTACGCATGTTTTGCGCACGTATTTCACTGTCGCAGTAACATTGCAGTATTCTCATTCCTCCAACGAAAATATCACCAGGTTCAACTATGATAATAATCGCTGATAGAATTCCCCTAGTAAAAGCAACATTATCAATAATTAATCATTAAAATCAAATAATTTTTTTTAACTGGCTGTGTAAACAGAATCAGCTCTAATTTCACCAAAATTTCCGTGAACAAAAGTTATGACTTACAAGTTCACATTTATATATAGAAAATCTTGGTTGCTTCTGTTATGCTCGACACACAACATTAATGAACAAAAAATATTATTTCAAAGAATTTCTATTTAATTAAACCCGACAAGGTGCTTATGACGCTTGTCCTTGGCAAGGCGATGCGCTTTCATGCTTTGACGCGAAAGAATGCTCACAGAGGGGATTTGTACTAGGACTGCAGCAATATTAGGAGATAAAAGTATAGTACAAAAATTTAAAATTTTCTCAAAATCAATTAGTATACATAGTAGGTATATGAATAAACCTGAAAAAACTAAAAGCTTATGGGGGGCATATTTAAAACTGTAACTTCATCACAGCTATCTTAAACTGAAAAAATGTTGATTTTTAGTCAGTGTACTAATATAGAAAATATACGAAAATTGTTGTGTAGCACGCGGTTTCTCCCTGTTGGCCCAAACCAATAGTGGAGAGGCTAAAACCAATAGGGAAGCACTATGAGCATTGTCAATAAGACAAAAAAATGCGTCAATGAAACAGCAAAAATTATTAGAACACACACATATGACTGTAATCAACGAAGCTCATGAAAATAGCACTCAAAATTAAATGAAAAAGACTGAAAAGTCAACAAAAACCCAAGAGAAGTCAATTGTGCTAAACTAACTTAAGAGCCCAAGTACTTTTTTTTAAGCGAATGATAATCACGTATAGTTATTCCAAACTAGGATTTTCTTGTCTGTATATACACTGTGGCTCAAATTAAAGGAGTACACTTTTTAATTGTGAATATTTTTTTTTTCATTGTGCACTGGTTTAATCTATTTTTGGAGTGATGGTGAACTGAAATCGTCTCAGTAAAATGTGTTGTTTTTATCAAAATATTTTGAACAGGGCCGGATTGACAGGTTTTTTTCAAAAAACGTGCGCTTATGTTCGTTGCAAACGGAAACTGATTTATTTAAATTTCAGATGATACGTTTTTTTGGTAAGTTAACTATCGAAAATTCTCCAGTATAGGTCTTACTGTGGAAGATTCTAAAATTCAAGAAATACAATTTATTTTGTTTAATCTTAATTAACAATTAACGCTATCAAGACTAACTATCACTTAAAATCGAGAGTAGTCTAAATATTTAAAGGATAACATTATGAATATGACCACCATTATTTTCTATCGCCGATTGCAGTCGCCTTCGCCATAGGTCAATAGCTGCATTCATTATGTCCTGGTTAAAATTATTCCAACAGAACTGTAACTTTTGGTTAAACCTTTGACCATTGTGAACATTTGCCTCTAAAATTCCCCATATGGAATAGTCAACAGGGTTTAAGTCTGGACTATTGGGTGACCACATCTCCGGTTCGATGTAATCGGAGCTCCGTCTTGTTGGAACACGTAGTCGCAGATTGCTTCAATTTCAGGAAGCAAGTGATGTAAAATTTGTTGTTGATACGCGTCCGAGTTGAGTTTTACTCCGGCATCTACAACAATGAGACTTGACTTCCCCAATTTGGAAACTGCCACAGAGACCATTACGCCAGGTGAAAAGTGACTTCTCTCGATTAAAAGAGTTTCCAAAGGGATTTCCCTCTTTACTGGCACATTTGCGTATACCCGATTATTTTGTATATCTGAAAACCATATCTTTGCGATATTTTCCCGAGAACGGAATCTTCGTAGTAATAGGTTACATCTTTCTAATCGCTTCTCCTTCACATTGACATTAAGTTTTTGACAGTAAACTTTTTAAAATACTTTAAGTTGGCAATCTTTTTTTATAATTCTTTGAACTGTAGAACGGTGAATTCTTGTTCTTTTCGCTATTTTTCTGGTACCTACAGATTCTTCAGGTCGTACATATTCTATAATATTTCTTACCATGGTAATATTTCATTAAATTCTTGAAGTTTTCTTCCTTCCCCTTCCAACTTTTATTTTTATGAATCCATTATTTTCTCTAAGAAGTCTTAAAAACCTACCAATTTTTTTTAGGAAACTCCTTCACAATTTCTCATGCATCGTAATTATGTTTTTATCGAAAATATTTGATAAGAATTCGATTCTCTTCACTTAAGACTGCCATTGTGTACGGATTAGCTGTCACGAAGCGTACAAAAAATCAAAAATAACATTATTTTAATAACAGTCATGGATATTCCGATTTTTAATAACGGTCACGGATGCTGCGATAATGGTTCAAACGACTTCAAATTTCCAAAATGATAACCGCAATATTTTATTACAACAATGAACAAAATAAATTGTATTTCTTGAATTTTAAAATCTTTCACAATGAGACCTATACTGGAGAATTTTCGATAGTTAAACTACCAAAAAAAACGTATCATCTGAAATTTAAATAAATCAGTTTTCGTTTGCAACGAGCATAAGCGAACGTTTGTTGAAAAAAAGCTGTCAATCCGGCCCTGTTGAAAATGTTTTGATTAAAATTACACATTTTAGTGAGACGATTTCAGTTGATCATTACTCCAAAAATAAATTAAATCAGTGCAAAATAAAAAAAATATTCACAATTAAAAAGTGTACTCCTTTAATCTGAGACAGTAAATATAGAAAAAAGTCTTTGCTCGTGTGTTTGCATGCATGAAAATTCATCAACATTTTCTTGTGTCAGAGGTAATTAGGGTCTGTCCATAAAGGACCTTCTTTTGATACAATTAAAAGGACAGCGGTTTTTGATGTAAAGAAATTGAATAAAATCAGGACAAATATAGGAGGATAGTCACAAATGTTCAAATTTTGTTTCATTCAAGCCTCCCCCTCCCCCTAGATAGGTGGGCATAGCTTTTAAGTAAAGAGGACTGGAATTCAGTTGCGAATGAGGCTGTCCTTAATATTGGTGTTACCAACTTTATTAATATATTACAGCAACAGATACTTGACTCAACGAATTTCTATTATGTAACATATAAAAAAATAATCAAGCCATGGATAACTTTAAAGCTAATTAGGGCTATTAGAGGATATTAGGGTATTTCTGCTTTGTACCCTCATAGCAACATAAAATATAAGTTGACGAATAAGAGTTGCAGCACGTGGCTACATCTCGTGGCAACCACACGTATTCTTTTTTTAATTTAAACATAAAATATGTTTTTGTGTTTTCTTTCTAACATAAAAAATCAGTACGACACTTTTGTTGCATACAGGTAGATAAAAAAAATATTTTTTTCCAAGGTTTTATTATATTATTATCTTAAAGCAGGGCAACCTTTTATTCTATCTGCAACGAGTGCGTCCCTGCCTTGATTCGATCACCCGCTGGGTCTTATCGGCATTAGTAAATAAAGAATTGAATTGAATTAATGTGTGACGTCCTATATGTACAGGGTTATCCAACCAAGACTAGACAAGGCGATTTTTTGACTTTTCCTGTACTTTTATAAAAAAACTGAAATAGCCATCTTAAGTCATTTTCTCCCGCGAATTCGAATATCTTCATCAAAAAACAATTGAACAGCAAACAAAAGTACTAGGGGTCACTTTGATATTTTTTTAAATGGGATGCCGTATTTTTAATGAGCTTATCCGATTTCTCATATAAATTTTGATCTAAAATGTAAAAAAAAAAAAAAAAAAAAAATCTTACGGTAGACGAACATTTTCCGAATTTAAAACTGAAAAAAAAAGGCGTTTTTGAATTAAAAATCCAACATTTTAGATCAAAATGTATATGAGAAATCGGATAAGCTCATTAAAAATACGGCATCCCATTTAAAAAAAATATCAAAGTGACCCCTAGTACTTTTGTTTGATGTTCAATTGTTTTTTGCTGAAGATATTCAAATTCGCGGGAGAAAATGACTTAAGATGGCTATTTCAGTTTTTTTATAAAAGTACAGGAAAAGTCAAAAAATCGCCTTGTCCAGTGTTGGTTGGATAACCCTGTACACTGATAAAACTGTGCTCCCTTAATCAAATAATCTGATTTATTTGGTGAATAATTATTGGTAATAAATAAATGTGATTTTAAATAACTAAGTTTTATTTAACTGAAATAAATGAGAGTATTTTGTTTTATTTGTAAAATTATTTGAGTGTTAGTGGATTTGTGTCAAACCATTGAACTTTTCAAACAAATATCTTGCCAAAAAACAACTAAAATAACAAAATCTAAATAACTAATTATTTAATCGAAATACATTTTGAGTTAAGAACTAAATACATTTAACCCTAATTTAAGTCATTTAATGCCGAACTTTTCAATCAATTTGGTCATCCAAACTAATAGGTAATTATGTATTTAAATTAACTCCTTTCGATTGTTTATACAAAAGTGGCCTGATAAATCATCGTCGCGTTTTTGGTTATTCGTGTTTGGTCTTGTCTTGTAGAAATTTCTGACTGAGAGTGAAATGTTCTTTGTTAGTGGCACAGAAGTTAGTGGTTCCAGCAAAAATTAAAAGTCAGATATTGGGAATGAACGTAATATGAATAATTATTCAGAAGATTGGGGTATATCCCATCTGTTAGATACTTTTCAAGGTAGGAAACTATATTTGAATATTTTAGTTATGCATGAAACGAGTTAAAAAAATGAGATAAGAGGCAAAGAAAAGATACTGGTAATACCTAATTTGAAATTTTAAATACAAGGAAAATGTAGCCAGGTATTTATAAATCGTAAGGTAACTACCTAGGTGTATTTTGTTAAATCGTGTTACAAATAAGACAGTTTTACTTAATTTTCACCACATTTCAATACCTATCAAACCTTTTAACGTGAAAGATATAACATGGTTAATATAATATTAATAATTATTGTACCTTATATTTGCAAATTTGCCTTTTTTTTATCAAAGTTATTAACTTCTCTATAATGTTTTATTGAGGTATATTTTAGGGGGAACAACAAACTAATAATTGGTTTATACAGCAAAATACCGACATAAAAATAAATTAAACAAACATGTACTTGGATAAAATAAGAACTGATTTAAATGAACTTTTTGATCTATTTAAAATTAAAAAAAGGTATCTCAATCAACTAAAATTATACTTGGTCTAAATAAATATAAAAGACAAGTTAAACAATTATGTACTTAAATAAAAACACAACGACTTTGATGGAAGTTACCGGTTTATTTAAATCCAATCACTTAAATTGTTTAATTAAATAACGTTGTTGTTACGGCAAATACATGTAAAACAAAGTAAACCAAATATACACTTGATAAAATATGTATAAAATATCAATCAAAAAACATTTTGTTAACTTAACTTTTAACCTATTTACTTTAAGTCATTGAGGCGGCTTATTTAAGTTAGGTTAGTGTTAAGGAAATAAATATTTGCTTGAATTTTGTATTCAGTGATTAATTCCAAATAAATAGTAATTTGTATCAAATCAGATAATACGAATTGAGGCCAATAATCCCTTGATATTTTTCAAATAGGTACATATTATGTGTTTGGCTAATAGGAAACAAATATTTATTTGAGTCAATGGAAAATTTTTTTAATTTAAATAATTAATTTTATCAGTGTAGAGTCCGCAAGACCAAAAATAATAACAACGGTTATTTAAATAAAAACTTTAGTTAAAGGTTGCTCAATATTGCATACTCTTAGGAGAGATATATTGTTTCACTCTCAATAAGTGATTTCCATATTATCCGATTATTTCCGTGCCCACCGGTTTAGTAGTTTTAGGAGAAAAAATATTTTATGATAAAGGCGTTAAAAGCACTTATTTTGTTTGACTAAATGGTAACCTTGCTGCGCTTATGTTCCAAACTTCTGACTAAATAGATTGGCACACATCATGGATTGCTAATTTGAGTCAATTTAATAAAACCTTTCAAATTTAATACACGTAGATGGTTTGTAATTAAACCATATAAAGCAATCCTTCAGATATTCACAGAGACAGGTATGTTAAAACTCAACATACCTAAGATCAAAGTGTCTCGCTTGAAACTAAACACTATAAGGGATTTGTTTGAGCTCGCGTGTCCAAGAATGCTCTTTGTAGTTTCTCCTAAACTAATTTCGACAGGTGACGTGGAGTAAAATCTCGAACTTTGAGCGCTGAAAGTTTAGTGTTTCACGGCTTTGTGTTCAGGAGTTTGGGAAGATTAATTTTTGGAATTAACGGACTTAATCAAAAGGATTTTTAAGGTGTAGGAAGAGTGTTCAGAGTAAACCAAATTTAACACTTTTAAGCGGGTTCTCCGTATAACTGTTGAAATTAACCAAACATTGATGTATCAGTCGCGAGCTATTTTTTTGGGGATTTTAAAAATTCTTTAGGCAGAACTTAAAAATACCCATTATTTATATTTTTATTGATTAGAAAAATGAGTTTCCCTTTTTTTTTGTAATTATACTACTGTCGTTTTTAAATTATTAAACAAAGATAGTATTTTTCAGTTTAGGGAGGAGTTAGTTAGAGGTTAGAATTTTATGACATGTGTCACTATCTAGTTACTAAAGAAGGCCACCCAAAAATCAAAATAAACTATTGTTAAATACAGAACCGTATTCAGGCGTATTTTATTTATTTTGTTTGCTGATTGTCACGAAACTGTCACATTGATTGCATTCATGAGGTAGCATTCCGCAGATTTTCGGGGCAAATTTTACTGCTCCTGGTGGTGTTTTTGAGTTTCTTTGTGGAAGATTATAATTACATAGTGTGAAAATTAGAAAATTATCGATCACGATTACTATGTTCCCAGTACTTCTGGAAGAAGAGATGAAGTAAATATGGTAATCTAACTAATTGATATTTACGATATGCACAATTTAAAAAACCTTAACTTATTTTCCATTATTAATTAAAAATAAAATAATTGCTTTAAAAAAATCATAAAAATTTTAGCATAAAAAGATATAATAAATTATTTTTACCTACATGAACTTTTCGACTACAGATTCGCCGATTTATATAAAAATATAACATTAAAAGCGACACATCGTATACCAATTATTTCATTAAATTAATTAATAATTTAAATTGTTAATGGGTGCAGAGCGCGCTAGAACACTGGGGGTCACACTTCAATTAATTGTCAGATACGAGTTGAGAAGATAAAGTTACGTATGTCGCAAATTGATTCCTAATTGATTGAATTAAAACGGGAAAGCTTCAGAGGTTATCAGATCAAACAATGCCATCATGTTATATTATTGGTGTTTATTTATACTTAAACATCAAGAGAAATTAAATTTTTCTTCCCAATTTCACGGCGGAATTCAAATTTTTTGAATATATAAACCCATGTGGATAACATTGCAATTAAAAAAATTTACGACAATTGATTATTAGTCTTTATTCCACAAATTCATTTTTGGTGGGGTCCGGTTTCGATTGAATTAACTACCAATCATCTTCAGCCAGACAATGTTTTAGTTTTGAAATGTTGGGCTGAAATGATTGGTAGTTATTTTATTCGAAACCGAAAAGCACTAAGAAGAAATTGATGGAATGAAGACTGGTTTTCGCACAACTTTTTGGTTTAAAATTAAAGCTTTTTGACAATATTTTAAAAATAATTTGATCAAAAACCTTAAAGTAAACAAAACGATAGAATGAAAATACTGCCTCACCGACAAAGCGAGTTTAAATTAAATATTCTTTGTATGTTGTTAATAAATGTAATCCTTATAACATTTCATGTCATATAACTAATGATATTGACGATCAAAACTTTGCACGGGATTGACAGTCGAATGCGCAATGGAGCTCAGCTCATTCATCATCGTTTTGTGGTTTTGATTAGAGACCTGTTGTAATATTTACTTAAATACGACAATGGGCAAAAATTACACGATTTTCCTGGTATAGGTAACAGATCATTGCACATTTAATAGTGATCGTTGTGACGTTGTCATCCTAATTGTTTCGTAACGAACTTTTTTTTTCAAATGATGCACTCTGTATATTTTGAATTTTTTTGAGTGCTATCGGAAATACCTTTCTAACGATGTAATTTTTTTCATGTAATTATTGTAAAAAACTGATTGAACTAATTCTTGTAAATTTTAAAAATTAATAAGTAAATTGCATTATGGGATTTTAACTAAATATTTAAACCGCTAACCATTTATTTGCAGTATCCTAACCTACACCACCAAAATTGTTTATTTGTAAATTTACTACTTCGGAAGTTAATAAGTGTGTTTAGAATTTTGCTCTATTTAGTTAAGTCCAGACTTTGACCCATTTCTGTATATGGTGCAAATTCGCACTGTAATTTTGACATGAAAAAATTTGTGACATACAAAAAACTTTAGAACAACATGGGTATAAAAATAAGAAATAAAATTAATAATATAACTTTCTTCTATTTGGGATATTTGCTACAAACAAAGTCATTTTATTGTCTTGTACCTGAAACTACTTTACAATAAATTTTTTAAAGTCGGTTAAAATGGGCTATGCCCCAATTTATCATTACGTGCAATACACTGACCTATGACATCAGTAAAGTCGGAGGCTTGATCGAAGTCAATCGCCGACAAGGGACAATGTATTTAGCTATACAATATACATAAGATAGATTTCAAACTTAACCGGTAAAGCATGCATATTTTAACAAACAACATTTTTTGTGTATATTCGTTTTAAGTTCTAGACAAACAAATCTAATAATATTATTAAAATTTGACTCTTTCGAGTAAATTTAAGAATTGCATATAGTCTCTTCTCTCTCCTAACTTGCAAATCTAATTTTGAATTAAAGTAACTAACGTTACCTTAAGGTAATTCGTATAATATGATAACTGGCAAATAACAAACATATTTTACGAAATTCATAACGCAACAAGTCTCTAACAGCTGGCGCTTTTTTATTTAAATCGTCCAATACAAAGTTAGTAACATAACACCGTTGACAGAGAAAAATTTTATTAATGTATAGGTTTACATCGAAGTCATTCATCAAGTTTGATCGTTCATAAACAGCTTTTTATACTCGGATACACCCGCATGTACCCAATCCGAGATACTGTATTTTACATTTTGGGTCCTTGATATATTTTTTGAATTACATATTGTCAATAAATTTGTAATATTATTTAATTTTCTAAGCACTGTTTCTTTTAAGGAGGTTCATAATAGGATAAAAGTATGACTTACCAATTTTCAGCAGCCGTGTGGGTTATATGTTCTTAAGTTATGGAGAACCTGAAAAATTCATACCATTACTGCGATGCTTTATATGTAGCGGTTTATTTTCTGATTTATAGAGCGCATTTATCTTGTCAAGCTTTTACAGGAATTAAAATCTGGAGATAGAAGTGGTCACTCTTAAGGCTGGACGATTATGAGTTTTCACAATCGATTGTCGATTGTTAAAAATAATCGATTATTTCGATTTAATTGATTAATCGAAAAACAATCGATTAATCGATTAATACTGAATACTATTCACTTGAAGACGACTGGAGATTTTTACCAGTTTAAACGTTGTGATCAAAATAAATAAAGGTAATGGAAGTCCAAAAAGTCCTTAACATTCAAACATAATATTATTATATTATGCAGTAATTGCAGTATTTCTAACTTTTGGGAGAACAATATATCTCCTGGAATTTTGTAATTTGTTTATAATATAATCTGTCCAAAATTGCTAAAAAGGATGTTTCTTTTCTGCAAATTTAAATGTTGAAAAAAAAATATGAATGAAGAAATTGTAAAAACAAACTATCCATTTTTTTTACTTGCACACTCTATACCTATATACTATAAATTATGATTTAATTTTTTGTTAAATTTTTTATATTTGCCTCACTTGGTTAGCCTGGTTCATTTATTACTTTGTTTTCTTTCAAAAATTCCAGCAAACAGTAAACATAATAGGGGGCACAAATTTTATTTTAACGTTATATTACTGTTTTTTCTTCGAGAAAAAGATATGTAGGTATAATAGATAGTTTATTCCAACAGGATAATTTGATTAGCAGGCTGCTCAATAGAATTATGGAAATGCATAATCGATTAATCGAAAAACAATCGATTAATCGAATAATAATCGATTAATCGATTTTTAAAATTTTCACAATAGTTTAATCGATTAATCGATAATATTGCCCACCCGTAGTTACATGTAGATTTTAAAGGTTAAGAGTAAAATAAAATAATTTTCAAGAATTTAAGTATATTCTATCTTAGGTTCTTGTTTGATAATAGTCAATCGGTCAATCCAAGGACTTACAAAAGTTTTAAATTGTCGTCTCTTGACGACTTAATGGAAGTTTTAACTATAGCTCGAAAGGGTAGTCCGAAATTTGGGATAATCCAGTTTAATCTACCCCAAAGTCTACTCTAAAAAGGCAACTTTGCCTAAGAGGATTACGACTGATATATAACTTTACGTTTTCAAATTACCGCGTAATCGCTATACAGATGCCCGATTAGTAATGAATTGTTTTTCAAATTTTATTATCACTCTTAAAAACAAAAAGTAAAGGGCACGGCGAGGTAACCATGCAAAGTGGAAGTGATACATATTCCATTAGCATAAGTAGTTTTAGTAGTGCACTTTCGCAAAAACTGTTCTAAAGGTGTTTACAATCATTTTCTTTCGATTTTTTTTAGTCAAAATTTAATAAAAATAAAAATACATTTTTATGCTTCTACTGGAATAGTCATTATTTAAAAAAAATTATAATTTCATTAGGCTAAGCTTTAGATCAATAAATTTAGTAATGGTGAGCAAAATCAGTCTTGGTTTTACACAGTTTGCAAGTATAGTTTAAGGCCAAGATCATGACCAAGCCAGCAAAACCTTTATATACTAATTTTATTAGTAAAACACTAAATTTCTTTTCTTTCTAAATTCGACATCCTCTCATCACTCCACTAAACTTGCTTATATGACTGGTATTCTTCCTCGTCCTTATCATTAGAATCTGACTTCTCTCAAAAAAAGTCACAAAAAATACATGAATATATCGCAATAATACATCTTATAAATAATTAAGTTAATTAATTTAAAATCGTGCTATAATTGTAATATTAGTTTATTTAATTGTATTTTGACGCTAAAGCTACACTAGGACCTTGATAACAAACGCTAAAAATTACCAAGAATATGTACTATATTTATTTATATTCGGCAACACCGATTCGTTGCATTGATAAAACCAGAATTGATGTCTCCCTATTGCTTTTTGTCTTACGTACTTCATATCGGAAGTCGCGAGAAGTTCCGATTTGTTTCGATCATTCTAAAATATCTGCGCGGCGTGTATAAATGCTGCATCTCGTTCAGTTCCAGCCAGTCTCAGTTAAGTGGATCCTTGTATGCAGTAAATGTGTATGTTGTAATTTGAGTGTTATCTACAATTATGGATACATATTTAAGTGGGCGTAAGCGAGCATTAGACGATAGTAAAGCATCAACAAGTGCTTAGACGAAAGTGGTTCCGAAGATAAAATCAAAAAGATTTTCTCAAGAATATTTAAATTTTGGGTTTACCAGCACTGAAGTAAATAAAGAACAAAGGCTCCTGTGTATCATTGGCTCAAAAATTTTGTCAGCAGACAACATGAAACCTTTTCTTTTTTATTTACTATTTTTTACGGTCGTCGGCGTATCAGAGGCCATCTTGAACCGGTCATCGACCGTACGGTTTTTAATCGAGCGGCCTACCGACTGGGAAGTGTGAAACGGCATCTTCATCCTACGAGATATTCGATCTCATCCGGCCTGTCCGGCGTGAATAGGATGGTTTTGATGTCGATTCATTTTACACTCTTCCCTGAGACAAGAGCACGCGGTGTTTCCCAAGCGGTCACCCATCCAAGTACTAACCGCGCTCAACACTGTTTAGCTTCGGTGATCTGACGGGAACCGGTGCTTTAAGTGTCGCTAGGGCCTTGCCTGACATGAAACCTAATAAACTTAAAATACATTTGGAAACGCTTCATTGTGAGTACGTTGGTAAACCCCCAGAATTATTTGAAATAAAATTAAAATCATATGAAAACAAAAAATCATTTTTTTAAAAAATTATGTTGGTGTATAAAAAAAAGCTTCACTTGCCTCTTACAAGGTTTCATATTAGATAGCTAGAAGTAAAAAGCCTCATACCATTGGAAGAGCTTATATATTCTGCCAGCTGTAATTGAGATTGTACAAACTGTGTTTGGAGACAATTTTGCCAAACAATTGCAGTCCATGCCTCTATCAAATGATACTGTTGTCCGTCGAATTGATGACATACCTAAAGATGTACAGCATCAGCTTTTCGAAGAAGTTGCGTAGCAGATTTTTTCAATTCAGCTTGATGAGGCAGATAGCAATAAACATGCTCATTTAATTGCCTATGCTCGATTTTGTGATGGCAGTAGAAGAACTACTATTCTGTAAACCAGTAGAACTCAAAGCAAGAGCACTTGCATTATTTGCTATCTTAAACGATTTTCTGAACGAGGCAAACATGGAGTAGAAAAATTGCGTCGGAATATGCACCGTACAATGTCTGGAATATTCCAAAGTGTACAAGCACTTGTGAAATAAAAATCTCCACAGTATACCTGGTCATATTGCATGATCCACAGAGAAGCTCTGGCTTTCAAAGAAATGAGTTCTGGCCTGAATATTGTGCCAAGTAAATTATAAAAAAATGAGACCCCTAAAATCAAGACTCTTTTCCGCACTTTGTAAAGGCATGAGTGTAGTACATTCAACGTTACTATTTTATTGCGAGGCAAGATGGTTACCGCATGGGACGTTTTTGCAACGTGTTTATGAATTAAGAGATGAAATCACCATCTTCAACTCCAAGGAACCGAAAAAACATATGTTGGATACGAGTGATAAAGCTAATGCTTTTTGTAGAAAACTGGAATTGTGGAGCAGAAATGTAAAGTAAAAAAACCTAGAAATGTTTGCAAATGTGGATGAATGTTAAAACTTACAAGGCTGAAAAACAACATGTGAAAGTTGCTTTTGAAACCATTAAAAATCAAGTAATCATGCTGGCAAAGAACTTTAACAAGTATATTCTTATTGACTACAACTTGATAGCAAGTTACTTATTTCAAAATACTCCCAAATGTCTCTCGACTGCCGAAGAAGAAATCTTTATAGACTTTACGGCAGATTGCAAAATCAAAAGAAAATTTAGTAATAAATCACTCTTTGAGCTTTGGGCAGGGCTAGATGATGAGTTTCTGCACTGAAAACAAGAGAATTTCGTATACTATTACCATTTTCGACACCCTACCTTTGCAAAACCGATATTTGTGCGGTGGCTGCTTTGAAGACAAAATTTGAATCTCAGCTAAATATAGAAAAAGAGCTTAGAGTGTTAATTACTAATATTAAACCTTCTTTCAAAAAAGCTTGCTTTGCAAGACAGGCCAAGGAAGTTACTAATAAGTTAATTAAGAAATAAATACATTGTGCAGTACTGATATAACTCTTTCAGTAAATTAAATACACTTTTTAATAATATTTTTTCTCTCATTTCTTCTCGATATGAAGATGAGTATTTAAGATATCTATTTTAGTCATCTAAATTTACTAACAAGCTTTTGGGTTTTTATTATTGTTGTGGGTGTGTACAAAATTGTTTTTTTTAGATGCTGGTATAGTGTATATTTTTATTGTTTATGCGCGATATTCTTTTTTATATTTAGTCCTTAATTGAGTAAGTTTTTTTAAAATTGATTTTGGTTAAAGATATTCATATATTTGACATTTTCCAATGGAATTAAAATTTATTTATATTTATATTTGTAGTTGCTTACATTCTTGATGTTAGTCTTGTGCTTGCTCATCACTATCTCTTACTCATTTGCAAAAATGTAATATAAGATTTAAAACACTGTGGCACCACTAAATCAAAGTGTCTTTGTGTAAAGCCGACTGCAAGAAATTAAGATTATTTTGATCATTTTTATGTAAAAAATATTTGGAACAATTTTATGCTAACGTGAAAATAGAAAATAAAGCTATTTCAATGGACCGGGATACAGGAAGTTGCGCTTCAATAGTAACCAAACATATTATTATATACTTTTAGAAAAAAATAGATTGCCCACATTAAATCATCATAATTTTTCTTCGATATTAATACACAAATACACAAAACTATATTACCTTGAAGAACATTCAGTTTTCATTACAGCGTTTATTCGAACTACAAAAAAAAATCTGTATTTGTTTTTACCAAAACCAATTTCATTTTTGTTTTCATATAACATGATAGCACGATTTCGAAGCATTACTGTAAAATAGAAAGGCAATATTTTTCTAAATAGCTCCGCAGTCACTTTTTCATGTCGGCATGGAGAGAGAAAAATGATGTGAGTTTTACTTTAGAATAGGGTCACGTGCAAATTCAACTGTCACCCCACGTTTTCACTATGTTTCTCTAATCATCTCTTTCCTTTAGATCAGTAGCGTGGATTAAAATAAAATTGTTACCAAGTGATAAAATTTCATAATTTTAATTCCACTTTTATTTTATTTTATTTATCTATTTATCTTATCAAAGATTACAATACAGTTTTGAGATTTATACTGATATGTTTCATACAGAACAATAGGTGCAATATACCTAGGTGCAAGCCACCCATGTGCGTACATATTTCTATCTATATTTTAGTCTCAATAAGTAATAAACACATTATTTTATGTTAGAATTTTAAAATGCGTAAAAGTAACTTAGGCTTAAACATTTGCATAAAAGAACTATTCTCAAAACACAAACATTCCATTAGTCGGTCCCTAAAACAACTTAAGAAAACTGTGTAAGTTAACAAATATATAGTTCTAAATGAAATGTAGGAAAAACTTATACTAAATAAAGTTTCTCCATATATATGGGTACCGGGATGGCTCAGGTTAGTGCCAGGTTTTTACCTATTAAACTTTTAGTATTACTTCTGTTTAATAATCCTATTCCTTATTTTAGAAAAAAAAATTAATTTTAATAAAATTCAAAATTACACCAATAAAATAGTTGTGCGCGCAACTAGTACACTCATCAGCAAAAAAAACCGGACAAGGAAAATTATTACCAACTTTGATATTAAATAACTTTTCTGATTTTAAAATATGTTTAATGAAATTTTCGGAAGATGGTAGCCACATGTCTTAAGATTATTACCCGCTTTTCGATTTAAGAAAAATGTTGACATGTGTGATATTATACCGAGGGCAACAAATGATACTTTTTTTGCCTTACGTTCTTAACACCCTGTGGAAAAAGTAGGCGGTGCGATGATATTGCAGTGCATTTCATATGGAAGTCGCATGTTTTCTTAACGTTTTGTTTTTTGATTCGTCCCAATAACTCTTCTTTTTAAAAAGATATAATCTTTTTAAAAAATCATTTTAAATTTTCCAATGTTAATGAAAAACCAAAAAATTAACGTGATAAGTTGCCTAGCAACTAGCGTTTTATTTCATTGTCAGTGTCAAGCTTGAAATATTGTCGAAACATGCGCACAGAAGATGTTGTCCGTGCTGTGGCACTAAACGACGATGGCCGAAACATACGATATATCGCTAACGTCTTGGGTGAGGCTAAGAGTACCGTACACGATGCAATCAGCCGCTTTCGACAAACTGGGGAGTATTCTAGGCGTCAAGGATCAGGAAGAAAACGTAAGACAAATATGCATGATGATCGTTTCATGGCGTTAACGGCACTACGCGATCGCGGTTTACCATCTTCAGCCATTAGTCGTCAATTAAGAAATATTCGTGGCACTTATATTTCCTCAGATACCATCCGCCGTAGACTGGGTGAACAAGCATTGAACTCAAGGAGACCAGCTGCATGTCCAGCTCTTTCCCCAGCCCACCGTACTGCCCGTTTGCATTTCGCTCGCGAACATATTAATTGGACAGTCGAACAATGGGGCCGAGTACTGTTTACAGATGAATCCCGTTTTTCCTTACGTTCACCAGACGGACGCGAGCGTGTATGGAGAAGACAAGGGGAACGATTTGCGCAATGCTGCATCTCTCCACGAGTACCATATGGAGGTGGAAGTATAATGGTATGGGCTGGAGTATCATCTAACGAACGTACCGAGCTCGTTCTAATCCTAAATGGTGCTATGACTGCTGACCGCTATATTAATGAGTGTTTAGCAGAACATGTCGTTCCATTTGCTCACTATATTGGAGCCAACTTTTGTCTAATGCATGACAATGCAACACCACATGTGGCACGGGTGGTAAACGAATATCTGAACGAAGTTAACATTCAGCGGTTTCAGTGGCCAGCCCGTAGCCCGGATCTTAATCCCATTGAGCATGTTTGGGATATATTGGGGAGACGAATTCGAAAACGGGAACCAGCTCCCGAAACCATCCCTAGCTTGCAAATTGCTCTTTTGGAAGAATGGAACAATATTTCTCAAGAAAAAATTGCTAACTGTGTTCAAAGTTTACCACGCCGTATGAGAGATGTAATTCGAGCTCGTGGGGGCAATACACGCTATTAATTTCTGTTACTTATTTTGTTAAATTTTGTTTGTGTATTTATTAAAAAAATTATATTTTATTTTCAAGTATTTTTTAAAAAGATTATATCTTTTTAAAAAGAAGAGTTATTGGGACGAATCAAAAAACAAAACGTTAAGAAAACATGCGACTTCCATATGAAATGCACTGCAATATCATCGCACCGCCTACTTTTTCCACAGGGTGTTAAGAACGTAAGGCAAAAAAAGTATCATTTGTTGCCCTCGGTATAATATCACACATGTCAACATTTTTCTTAAATCGAAAAGCGGGTAATAATCTTAAGACATGTGGCTACCATCTTCCGAAAATTTCATTAAACATATTTTAAAATCAGAAAAGTTATTTAATATCAAAGTTGGTAATAATTTTCCTTGTCCGGTTTTTTTTGCTGATGAGTGTAGCTAGGGCAAAAACTTGACACCTGAGGTTTAAAGCCAGCGGTCTTAGGTCTGGGGTTATTAGGAACCCAAGCAATTCCAATAAACTGATTGTTTTTCCATTGATTTAAAAGTTCGCCTCTTCTTCTTTTAGTGCCGTGCAGATTCCTGCGTAGGCGTTCATCTTTTTCTTATCATATGCTTCTATTAGTTGCAGCGTTCTGTAGTGTTTGGAAGTCCTTTATTCCTGTCCATTGACGGATATTTCTCAGTCACGACATTTTTTTTCTGCCTAATCCTTTTCTCCCCCCTTTCATTTTACCCTGAAAAATGAGGCGTTGAAAGTGGTATCGCTCTCCGCGCAGTATGTGTCCGAGATAACCTATTTTTCTTTTCTTGATATTTTCGAAAAGTTCTCGTTCTGCTAGACCGGCTCTTTGGAGAACGTCCTCATTTCTTACGTGATCGATCTAAGACACTTTCAACATTCGCCGTAGGATCCACATTCGAAGGCTTCAATTTTGTTGATGATTGATACCTTCCACGTCCACGCCTCAACACCGTACAGGAGAACGGACCAGACATAGTACTTTACCATCCTATATCCAAGGTTGCAATTTAAGTTCTTGTCTATAAAGAATTTTCGAAGTAGTATGAAGGTTTCTCCAGCCTGTTTGATCCTGCATCTTATCTCTTGATCCGGATCCCATTTTTGGTTAATCATGCATCCCAAGTATTTAAATTGTGTGACCTGTTCGATGTTATCTTCGTTAATATGTAACAATCGGAAACTTGGTTTACTGATGTTAATTTTTAAGCCTAGTCTTAAGCTTTCTTTATTGACCCGATTTAGTAGATTTTGGAGATCATGTGCATCATCTGCCAATATCACGGTATCATCCGCATATCGGATATTATTGATGGGGATTTCGTTTACCTTAATTCCAAAGGGGCTATCTGAGGTTGACTCGGAGAATGATTTCCACGTACAGGTTAAATAACATTGGGGATAAGATACATCCTTGGCGAACGCCTTTTTTAATTTCAAAATCTTCAGTTGCTCCAGCGTTGCTTATTCGAATTTCTGCCTTTTGGTGCCAATACAGATTACCGATTAGTCTAATATCTTTCTCTAGTTCCGAATCCGCTTTTAAGTCCGAATTGACTGACTCCACTTAATTCCTCACATTTTCGATAAAGCCTTATGTGTAGAACTCGAAGGAAAAGTTTCAGACAGTGGCTCATTGAGCTAATAAGGCAATAATCTTTACACGAGGTTTCGCTGTTCGATTTTGGTAGGATGATAAACGTGGAGCGGAGCCAATCTTCAGGGAAGTGTCCAGTGTTATAGATGTTATTGAAGAGTCTTACGATCGTTTCAAGATTTTGTTCGTTAATTAAGTGAAACGTTTCTGAGTACATATCATCAGGACCTAGTTCGACTAAGACAGACAAAGTTCGCTAACCGGTTCATAATAAACAATATTGTAAAGGAGGTTCCCAGATCTAACTTCACTTTATTTTTACCTCAGGGGAAACAGCTAGCTATGTGAAGCTCCTAGTTGCATAGATAAATATTTAGTGAGGTTTATATACTGAATTCGCAAAAATGTTCTAAAAAATAACAGTACTTATAACAGAATGCATTTTTACATTTATAATATTACTGCGTCACTGTTTGCCAATATTGTCACTGTTTCAAACCCCCGCATGTCATTACAAATTCCTGACAAATAGGCTTTATGCTCCCCTCACTTCATTTTATTTCCGTATGTATTGTATTAAAAGAATGTTCGCCCCCCAACTTGTCATTTTCTTGGCTTGAATGGGAAAATAGCTGCAGGCAATCGAACGGTAGAGACGTAGGTGGTTAAAATGTTTTTTTAATCAATCGTAAATACTCGGTTGGCGGAAAATTTGGGAAGTTTTAAGAAATACTTATTATGATGAAGAAAATGGTATTACAAAGTCTTATGTTACCTCTAAACAACAAGCTGCTGTCGACTGAGTTTGTGTTGGGAACTAAAATGAAAACTACAGAAAAAACATAAAAACCAGTTTTGTAGTAGTATATCTCTAAATTTTAAACATATTCATATTTCATCACAGCCATTACCGTCAAACCCAACAACTCTGCTAAGTTCGTTTTTTCGGCGCATTAAAAAAAACTGAATAAAGTAAGTATGTAAGTAATGTTAGTGTGTTTAATTTTTACAGTTTGAACAATAATATATTTTAGATTTAGGTGAAACATTAGCATATTTTGTGTGAGACCAAACTTTACATCTGAGGCACTGAATCATCTCTTCAACCAATCCAGTTTCGTATATTTCATAATGTCAGATTTAGATTTAACCGGTTCTACTGCCTTTTCTGAAGTTGCGATTTCTGATAATTTTAAATTTTTCTTAAAAGATTTTGCTTTGAATATTTCAGATTTTGCTTCCAGTTCTTTTGTGTATGGTGAACTGGTCAGTTCTATGGCATCTTGAGTACGAGACACTTTTGAAGATTTCATTGTTTTTGTTGGTAACGGTGAAATATCGTTAACGGAAACGGTGAAAGAAGTTGATGCCACGATCTTATTTTTTGAAATAATTTGAGCCAAAAGGATATCGTTTCCGGAAGAGGATTCTTCTGCTTGGGGTTCAATATTATCGTCAACGGGACTACTTAGTAACATCGAAGCGGCAAAATCAGTTTCTTTAAATATATTTGGATCGATTGGCCAAATACCTGAAGCACGAAATGCATTTTGAGCATTCCTTACAGTAGCGGCAAGACCATAAGCTTCACCAATTAAACCGGAAACTTCAAACATCGATAATGTACATATTAAAGAGGAAAGAAAAATTCAAAATTCCTCACAAATATTTAATATCTCGCTCTACGCGTTTCGGTTTCTTAAACCATTTTCAAGAGCTGTCTAAAAAAGTTTATTTATATAATAATCTCAATTTCAATTCAAAATTATTTGGTGTTACCCACATAATATAAACACAAACCCTACATTAAGGACACAAACAAGCTCACAATGGCGAGCACAGGTTAACTAACTATATAAAATTGATGAACGGGACAAATCATCAATTTTATATAGTTTGCTAAATACAGGAAACCTGTCCATGTTTTTTTCTGCGTTATTTGCACGTTTATTTTGGTTTTCAAGGTGTCTTTTTAGTGTGGCTTTAGGCACTTTAAAATGCCGTGCGCATTCATTGAGGCCATAGTCACCATTACGAAAAGCCACAACAGCACCACTTAAGTCTTGTATGGTCCATTGTCCATATATACCAAGCTTTGACATTCTGTAAAAATTAAAAACCTCAATGAGAATCCTAAATTGGGCCGGTTCAATTTACAGCGTGACTGCCGGTCCAATTTAGGGTGCGGTAGTGCATTCCTAAAAGTACCTGCTATTTAAGTATATAGTTAACATAATATACATATTTATATTCTGGTTACTTACTTGAACAGCAAGTTGTAATATTTTACTATCGTGTTCGTAAAAAACACTACAACTGTTGTATTTTCCTTAACGTTAACGCAATAGAAACACGTGTTAGAATCTTAACTAATATTATAATGTACTTTTGTATACTTCGTTCATTTAAAACAGCGATGGTCCAATTTAGGAGTCGGTCCAATATAGGCGACTCTACCATATACTACTAAACTAATATTACAATAAACTAATCAAATTCCCTTTTCAGTTAAGCTACTTTGCGCAAAACAACATTAAATGTCTATTATTTGTCTACCTAGGGTAATCAGTCTTACTGATCATCATCATAAGTCACATTCGTTTTTATATAAGTACCCTGTAAAAATGAAATATCAACTGAAAAAGTGTCTGAATATAATCAAACTGAAAATTCAATGACAACTTTAAATTGCAGATAAGATTGAGACTGAATTTTTACGTAAGAACAATATTTTTCCATATGAGAATTAATGAACTTTTTTAAACTGTTAGTTATGATGATGTCAGTACTTTAGAAAAGGGCAAGTTATTTTAGCTGATGGTAGAAGGACAAATTCTAAAGGAATTGAAATAGGACAGTTGACTTGTATCATAGAATCAAACAAAAGTAACTTTGAAAAATTTGCTATTTGTATCTAGTTTAGGAAAGTTAGTTTTGTGAAAAAGCTCACCATTCTAGATTACACGGTTTTATTTGAGAAAGAGATATGCAAGGTTAAAAGTAATAATTCGCCTGCAGCAAACGGTAAGAACTATGACAGTCTATGCAAATAAATTTGCGTTCATATATGGGGTGGCTAAACTCATATCTGGTATAAAATGTTTGGTCATCGCGAGCTAAATATTGTAACTGACATGTGATAGAAAATATTGGTTTCTGATATATCAGCTGTAACAAACAATATTTGAAATTTGTATTCGAGAAATGACAAGATATTCTTTTCCCCAGAAGTCCATAATAAAAGTCATGGTACTTTAGATCTTGGTCACTCAGATGTTCGTAAACTAATGCATGCTCAAACTCATAAATCTCAGGGGGGTTTCAAAGAATATTTATTTAATAATTTTTAAGACACGATTTTATTACTCCGAGATCTTCTTCTATGACTTTGCACGAACTTCTAGTGCCTCTACAAAAGCCATACCGTTTATTTCGTCCCTTTCGCGATTCTCCTTATTTTACAGGGTGTTATTTAATAAGTGTCCGATATTTTACAGAACGATTCCTCAGTTATCTATAGGGTAAAAAGTTCATATAAGAGTGGGTTTGCAAACCCTGCATTTTTGATTCTCTTTATTATAGGTTTAGGTCTTGGCTTTATAAATGATCGATTCTTAAATAATTTAGTCTTTAAACTTGAAAATGTTACTTGATTGGGCTGCCTGCTCTCTGGATATCTATAAAAGTAAGAATTCAATTAGTTAGTTATTTATATTACAAATTTCGTAAACTTATCTTTTTTCATGGCCTCTATAAAGCAAACTAACTCAAAATTTTCGTACTACTACATTTTAACCCTTTTTTAAATTTTAGCGACATGGTGACATGTATTTTAACAAAACCTTACTTTTGCTTATACATTTTAACAAATAGACATGCCAGAGAGATATTACCTATTTTGTTTGTTTCAATGGTTTCATGCATAATTACTATACCCTAATTTCTAAAATTTGTTCTGTGCGGTTATTGATAATAATAACTATCAACTATTATATATTTTTGAAAAGCTTAAAAATAGCCCAACAAAATAACAAAAAAATATACAGGGTGTCCCATTTAAAAAATCATATCTTTGGGCTAAATGTCGAAAGAAAGTAAGCACGCCACTAAATTTTACTTAAGTGTGGTCAAAGAGCAAACATTTTCGAAAACACCCTGTACCTTAAAAACTAAGAAAGCTATTCTGTGCGGTATCTCTTGTTTTATGAAAAAATAGCGCAGGAATGTAAAAACCGCAAGTCTCTATCTTTACTAGTTACCGAGATACCCTGCAATTACATCGAAAAATGGACACCCTGTACACCTTGCTACATAATAGTATCCGAGATATCGACTTTTGAAAAATAACATTTTTGAACTATTACATCTATTATTTATATGACACTATTTAGAAACCATTATTATCAACAACTGGATGTAGGTAAGTTTCCATCTACTATGCGGAATATAAAACTTTAAACCTAAGAATAAATAAATTTATCCATGTCAGAAAAACATAAAAATAAACACTAAAAGGAAAATAATGTAGTCGGATTTGCATGCGGTAATGTAACACTCCTCCAAAGGCAGAGAACAGCCACTCGGTTGGAAGTTCTTAACACACTTAAATTCCTGTTTAAAAAATCGCGACGGTGGAGATTTTTCCAAGGATTTTTCCATTACGGCCAGGACAGGATTAGACGAAAAATTCGGGGCATCAAATAAAAGTGCTACTCTTTACAAAAGAATCATACAAATGGGTTTGAAGTAATTACTGCTGTTGTCAGTCAAAAAAGAAAAAGAAAACTCCTGCAACGACCAGACGAGTTTGTCACTAAATTTCTGGGGTCGCCACCAAGAGCGCAGCATTAAAGAGATGTTCGGCTTACGGACAGAGTATTAACAATTAAAAATTTGAAGGTTAGTTTTGAAAGGAAGCAGCTAACCTTTAGTTTCCTGAATGTTGAGATGTTTGGAGAAAAGGATAGGTATTTGATATTAAAACAGAGGAATCCCACTAAGTATTGTAATTGCAAAGATAATTAGACAAATTTGTCGACATCAGGTTATTATAATTAGGGACAGATCGGACGTCCGGTCGAGGTACCGAATCGGGATTGATCGATTTCTATTATTTCTATTATAAAACTAAAGACGCACGATGTTTTTCGATACATCGAATTTTCAATACATCGAAAATTAAAAAAAAAAAAGTCAAATTACAATTTTAGTTTAAAACAGTTTTTATTTCTTTATAAACCTTTAAATATTTGATGTCAAGGTGCAAACGTCAAACATGTGTGGGGGAACAGTTCTTTCTTTTTCACTTGGTTATTGTCATACGACTTAGCATTGAGAGGAGGCCTCGAAAGCGTACTGCGTATTTCAAGAGGATCGTAAAGAGTGAGAGAGACGTGACAACCAAATTCTATCCATTTCTGAAAAGTGCGAGATTAAAAGGAAGACAGAAGCTGGTGTCACAAGCTGTATCTCTTTTATTTTTTATAACCACTTTATTAATCACTTAAGATACGGATGGCGCTGTCAAATTCTTTATACCTTATGGCTGTTATTGCTGTCCCAGCCTCTGTACCATCTTCATCAGTCTTGGATCCATCAGTGAACCACACCGGAGCTTCAGACAGAAAATCTGGTTCCTTGTTTGTTTACACGGTTTGATCCTGAATGCTTATCACAAAGGTGATAAACCCTTCGGTGTGGGGCTCTTTTGCCAAAATATGAAAATAAACTCATCCAGTTTTTAGACAACATGCTTTCATAAAAAATTATCGGTAATTTTGATGCACTTATGTAATTACTTACGATAATAATATGTAGTATTGAGTTACAATTAACTGTAAATTAACTATCATGAAAAAAATTGGAGTTTTTCATATCTGTTAAATTAATCCTATTCCGCTAGTTCTAGATATTGCAGAATGGCGACAAAATGGAGAATTACGGCATAATATTGAGATGCCTAATTGTATTACAAGAATAAGTTTTAACGCGTTTTAGGCACGAAAGTCCTTACTCATAATATGACACAGATGTAGAGTTTGAACTACGCCCTACGCACTAATTTGAAATAAAATGTTTTGCCAACAAAACAGTTTAATTTTGGTTTCACCACAGATCTATGGTTATTGCCCTATTTTATTTTTTTATTAATTCTGAATTATTTAATTAATTCGGTAACATGTGAAAATAAGTTGTGTTTAATCTGGACTGCTATTCTAATTTGTATTGCGTTGACTGTAGGAGTTGCTCTATTTTTTTGACACCACACATTTTTATGATAGTTTCGCCTTTACTAGTAATGTGCTAATCGATATGGAAATAGATCGGCCGGACATCTTAGGCCTAGTCCGGTAGCTTACCAGGATATCCTGTGTCCGGTATTCCGGTATTTTAAAACTCGCTACATAAGAAAAACCTTATAATTAACGAGAACGCTAACTGCCATTTTATTTTGAAATGGTAAGTTTAAATTTAAAGTCTCCTGCAAGTTTGTGGACTGATTGTGAACACTATTGATTAAATGTGATTTAGGATTAAATAAAAAGACATCAAAATGTAACTCATAAAAATATTAAACATGGGATACCTCTAACTTTCTTACACCCGAAGACCTGTTACTGGGGAAAAATAGTTTTTTGTCTCTTATCTGCACCAAAAGCCCTATATGGTGTGATGTAAGTTTTATAAGTAATAAAACTGAAAATAACGGTCCCGGTGGAAAATTTTATTCAGCTTTATCTCAGGCCTGCAGTGTTCCTGGCTGCTCCGCACTGCATTCTAGATTATTCTATAAAAATAACTTAGTTGGCTTACTTTTAGTGTTATAAATAGCTGGCGTGCTTTTGTGTGAAATTTTCTGGAAATATCGTAAAAATGCTCTTGTATATAAACCTATTATTATGTAGGTTTTTGAAGAAAGCGAGGGCAATAATAAATAAGATAAGAATATTTTAGGTTTGAGTTAGCTCTAGCCACTGTCAGCCCTCCTCCTAACTACTGTCCTGTGCATATTACACAGATACTTTTATGTGAATAAAAAACTCCTTTTCCCTTATCGGATTTCCTTCAAATCAGATAGACCACTAATAGGTACTCACTAGAGCAAAATGGTCTACAAATAGGCAAAAAACTAGATACGTTGTAATAAGATAAAAACAAGAAAAATGCACAATTCCTATTCATACATCAATAACTTTTTGATCGGCCGGCCGAGTATCTGTTCTGTGAATGAAGGTTCATATTTCACGACAATCTGCGGAGTTCAGTTTCAGATGCTCGGCCAGAAATTTACGGTCAACGCTGTTCATCCAACTCAGAGGCGCAGCATGGGAAAAAAGACTAAAAACTAAAACTCGAATAGGGTGAGTATTGAACAATAAATAAATGTCAATAGTAATATTTTAAATATACAGTGTGTCCAAAAAAGTATGCAACATATGGGAAAGTTCTTTATTATCGATTTCTCAGAAAACTTTATTCTTGATAAAAGTTGGTGCATGCCTTAAAACTATAAATGCATATTTCATATTTCACCTGTGGTTAATAGTAAGGTAGCAAATTCCATTTTTTCTAAATTGCCTTAAAAGTAAAGTACCTTAATTATTAGAAATACAGCAAAATTTTCTATGGAAATGTTTTTGCAAATTAAGGACTTAGTCCAAGTGCGAAATTTGAGTTAGGTGCCTCAATTTTTAATTTTTTCTCCTTAATCTCTATTTTCCCTTAAACGGTACGCCCCTGGTCGATTTTTTGTTAATGCAATTTTATTATATTTACCAATTAACTAAAAGTGGGTTTATAACAAAAATGTATTAAGTAGTTGCACACCTGTTAAAACCTTTCAATGTTTAGATATTAGCGTGTTGCACGCCTACTTAAACACATTTTAGCCAACTTATGTTCTAAACAAAATAATGATAGAGTCCAACTCTATTCAAAGTACTGGAAATAACTAAAAATGTATTTGTCATTTTCACCCAGTACGCTCAAGTCCAAAAACCTGCTTTAAAAAAGTGCACATAAAATAGGTATTTTGCTTTTTTAAAGAGTAGGCCGTAAAAACAATTTAATTAAAAATCAATAACAGCATACTTGTCGGCTTATTAGGCTTATTATGTCATTTTGCTTTTTGAATTATTGTCAAAAGTTCATGGCGGAAAAACTAACTTTACAAGAAACAGCAGAGTTAGTTCTTATTGTTGGGGATAAATATAAATCGTTTAGAGAAGCAGCATTTATCTTCACTGAAAGACACCCTGGAAAGAACATACATTATAGTACAGTTTCTCGAATTTATAACTTCTTCAAAGAAACGGGCTCATTGGAATTTAGTTACAAGAAAAAGCATACCCAATGGCTTAGATGTGAGGAGAAAGAACTTGAAGTTTTACAAACAGACTCTAAAAGGTCTACAGTAAATAGCATACTTAAAGAATATAAGTATCGTGCATATAAACCTGTATTTGTTAGTCAAATTTTAGAACGCGATTATGACAATAGACTTTATTTTTTATTTTGGGTACAAGGAGAAATAGAGAGCAATTGTTATTTTCACCGAAATATATTATTTTCTGACGAAGCTACCTACAACACAAATGGTGTAGTTTCAACGCAGAACTGTCGATGGTGGGCAGACGCTAATCCAAATTTTGTAATAGAGTGTAAAAGCCAGTATTCAGCAAAAACTAATGTATGGTGTGGCATTTTGAATAATAAGATAGTGGGTCCTTTCTTCTCTCGGGAAAACCCTAATTCTGAACGTTACTTCCAATTTCTACAAAACGAACTCTAACAAACAAGACGAGTTGCTTTTAAATATTAGATGCAGTATGTGGTTTCAACAGGACGGAGCACCAGCTCATAGTGCTCGGATGGTTACAGATTAGTGGCCACCAAGATCTCCATATTTGTCACCTTTGGATTTTTTCTTTGGGGATATCTTAAAGAAACTGTTTACAAAAAAAGACCATTTCGTGATTTAGATCATTTAGAAACTGAGACTGGTGTAGGCATTTCTTTAATTTATCCCGAAACGTTAAGAAGAGTTATTGATCATTTCAGTAAATAAATAACAAAATGTATTAAGAGAAATGGCGGACATACAGAGCATTAGTTAGCAGTGATAGCATGATTAATGTCTGATACTTTCTTTAACATCATTCTGAAAATAATATGATCTT
This sequence comes from Polydrusus tereticollis, assembly GCA_963920685.1. NCBI lineage: Eukaryota > Metazoa > Arthropoda > Insecta > Coleoptera > Curculionidae > Polydrusus > Polydrusus tereticollis. The sequence goes on from OY987329.1 coordinate 124,549,551, forward strand.
TTTCTTATTAGTGCTGATTAGGAAATATTCATAGACCAAAATGAAAAAAGACTGTTAGTCAGTAAAATTAAAAATTGAGACTAATACTCAATCGTAATTATTTATTTATTTATTATGACAAATAAATTATTAGTTATTTCCAGTACTATGAATAGAGTTGGATTCTATCATAATTTTATTTAGAACATAAGTTGGCTAAAATGTGTTTAAGTAGGCGTGCAACACGCTAATATCTAAACCAACTCGTATCATTAAAAGGTTTTGAAAGGTTTGCAACTACTTAATACATTTTTATTACCTACGTTTAAGTTATTTGATAAATATATTAAAATTGCGTAAACCAAAAATTGATCAGAGGCGTACCGTTTAGGGGTTAATAGAGATTAAAGAAAAGAAAATTAAAAATAAAGGCACCTAACTCAAATTTCGTATTTGGACTAAGTTTTTAATTCGCAAAAACATTTCAATATAAAATAATAAGGTACTTTACCCCTATATAAGACAATTTCGAAAAAATGGCATTTGCTTCCTTACTATTAGCCGCAGGTGAGATATGAAATATGCATTTATAGTTTAGGCCTGCACCAACGTTTATTAAGAATAAGATTTTCTGAGAAATCCGTAATAAAAAAACACCCATATGTTGCATACCTTTTGCACACACTGTACATATATAATGAATATATAATAAATATACCTAAATAAATATTTACAATGCCAACTATACCTATATGGCCCACAAGAGCCTGGACATTTTCTAATCCTGAGTTATAAACAATTTCCCGGCAAGAGCATTTCAATGTGTTGCAAGATTATTTTATTGCCTTTTAGCGCGAGGGAAGAGGTTTATTTTAATTTCAATTCAATTTACACGCCTATTTCTAAAAGAAAATATGACAAACAAACCTTTCGACTTTATTCAGTCTTTGTGTCATTCCCGACTTGAGTTCTCTAGACTATTATTTATGGGGTCACCTAAAGTCTCTTGTATACAAGATGCATGTACTAGATGCAAACGACTTAAGAATTTTTGAACGTGTAAGAGAATCAATGGTGAGACGATTGCAATCGTGTGTTTTATCAGAAAGTGGCCATTTTCAATATTTGCTTTGAATAACTGTTGCATTTTTTTTGTATCATTGCTTAAAAAAATAATTTTATTTTTAATTAACATTGGTATTTTTTTTTGTACATGCATTAAAATGGTTTTTATTTATTCTCTCGAAAACGAAGCAAGATCCGAAAACAATACAAGGAATAAAAGTTGTATTATTAGTTGGTAAATTTCATAAAAAATATCAAAATTAGAGAAAAGTGAGTGGAGTAAATTTTCTTGTCAATAATATTCGTTAAGGTGCTCCTGGGACGCCACTGGACTTAATGACATTTAATCTAGTTAGGGCTAAGTAAGCCTTTTATTATTATGAATAACGGTACCAAATTTCAATAAAATTGGAAAGAGGACATTTAAAAAAATTATAAAAAAAACGATTTAATATTTGGAAATTGTAATTTTTTTAATTAAAGATACCAATGGTAATTGTAAAACAATGGTTTTTAAATCGTGTCTATAACTGAAAAACCTTACATGATGGAAAAAAATGAATACCGTGAATTTTAGATGTATGCGTTGTCGCTTTGATATTGATAACTCTGGGCTATTTTTTGTTGATATAATGAAAGTCATTTTTTTTTGCACGCTCATGATTTCTACCGTGATATTAATCAAACCGAGCACTCGCGCCCTTGTAGATGTCATGGCCGCCATCCGCCATTACCGATGATAATTAATATGCAAGTGCTCTGAGCCCTTGCTTCCATTCTTGTCCTAATGAATATGAATACCCATGCAACTTGTTGGAATACTTACCCACAAATCCCACAATGGCGAAAATCTAATTTGACTAAGTATTTTAAATTTTAAATGAAAATTACGCGTGCATGGTCATATCCTCTTGTTTATCTTTTTTCTAAGTGGATAATAAATCTGCCAAATGTTAAAAATGAGCAAGTGCGTAGGTATAAATCAATTAAATTTTTTATTTTTTTTTAAATCATATTTTAAAGTTTTTAAGAGGCTTGGAAAGATTCCTAGTTTTGCTAAAGTTGTTTTTCAAATTGCCTTTCATAGACCATTAGTTCTTATCATTAATTATTGTTATCTGCTGTCCACAGATAGAAAGCTAAATCGTCATCAAGAAAGAAAATGCCATATCATCCCCATTTTATTATCACACCCCAGAAAATAGCTTCCCTCCTGCGTAATAAATAGTCGAAAGGAACGAATAAATACATTTCTTGTCTCCAAGGAACTTTAGAACTAATTTTCACCATACACCCCTAAAGAAAAAGCCTAAGCGTCAATTCCACCCTTATTATTAGACTGACACGCAGAAAGTCTAACTATTTCTGTACGGCAAACGTCAGACTATATTCGAATGGATATTCCCACGACCGTTACTTTAGACTCTGAATACATTAGAATGTAACATTACAAATGCGAAACTAATACAATCAAGCTGCATTCTAACATATAAAAATACCTTAATGCTATTTTTACGAATCCCTCTCTCGTTCAGATGTACCTTATAAGAATCTTTAGGGCGACTAAGGGTGGCATCTCATTCCGAAAATCGCGTGGTATGGGAAGCCTGCTCATCAACTGTATCACGCAGAGACCCTAGAGACTTGTTGCAGAGGCCCTTACGAAATATTGTCTGGGGACTCTTAAGTCCCTGCGGAAGGTCGGCACTTGCAGGGTTGAAAGAATAAAGAATTTGTGGGGGTTTTTAAGTTTTGTAACGCGTCAATTATTTTTCTGAATTTTTTTAGTTATATTTATTTAGGTCTATAGGTTTTCAAATGTTCTTATGGAAACTTAACGGTCAACCATGTAAAGATTGTCTGTCATATCTGAATACATCAAGATCATTTGTAGTAAATGATTGGCCTAATGAATGCAATTAAACCCCTCATCAACTAGGCTTTCCCTTTCGCAGAGACGTATTAACCCACATTTATTTTTAATGCCAGTTTATAATAACAATAGATAGCTTATGTAAATAGTAAACATAATATTCGAAATAGATTAGTACCCATCTATTTTGCTTTGAAGCAGTGTGCAACAAGTTAATATTAAAAGTGTCTGGAGACCTTGGGAATCTTCAGTTAATGCGATATCTAACTACCCTAAACATTCCAGGAATCATTTATGTTCTGACGCCAAAGTGATCGTGAAAAATGTGTGTGAATCGTTATTAAAGAGCGGCCACCCTAAAGTAATTGCCATTAAAAATACGCATACATCAAATTGAATCAAAAATGAGAACTGAAAATAGCACACCTACTCTTAGTGGCAGTGTAATAGAGCTAATAGAGAAAGTTTTCGGTGAAATTCCAGATGAAAGTTGGAAAAATTCGGTTAACCATGTCTTAAAAATTGAAGACTCTTATATACCCAGGCAGCAGAAAGACGTCGTATCGACGTCTTAGTAACGTCAGGACCAACCAAAATGACGTCTATGAGGACGTTGCATGACGTCCTACTGACGGGAGAAAGTCTCGTCGAGTGACGTTAATAATTACGTGTAATTACGTCATCATTGACAATATACTGGACCTAACATTGACGTCCTAATTGCGAATTATGACGTAAATTGAATGTTGCAAGATCATACTTTAATAAGGGAAGCTTCCATAATTTTGTGTTGTCGGCTTAACGGAACGTGTAATTTATTTAAATTGGCAGTTTAGAAGTTCACAACGTTGCCCGACTTTGTTTTGAAATCGACGATACAATACGTTGGATAACGTCAGTACCCATACGTTACTTTAATCTCGTTATATAACGTTATTTTACGTCATGGTTTGGTACTAAGAACTTTTCGAACTTGATAGGTTGGAAATCGACGACACAGTACGTCAAATAACGCCCTTTTACGACGTCATTATTTATTACGTTATGCGACGTAACAAAATGACGTTATGATACGTTATATTTTAGACCCTCGACGTGAATCACGTCAATATGACGTTATATTGACGTAATATGACATCAGTCTGCTGCCTGGGTAACTACACAAAAAAACGAGATACGTCCTCTTATTATAAATGTGGATGATAGTGATAGCGAAACTGAATTAGGAATAGATTGAAACGTTTTATAATTATTAATTAAACCTTCTGTCTATATGTTAATATATATTTTTTAAGTAGGTATATTAATTGTTATTATTACTTTTACCTAAATGCGTGCGAAAAGTTGCCCTTTCCGCACCAAACTTTTCACACTTGTTTTTTACTTATAATAAATTACTATACATATAATACAAGTAATGGTAAAAAAAAACATAATACACATTGCTACTATAAGGTATTACTATGGCTTTTCATTTAACTACAAAATCCGTTCCTGTGCAAAGCAGTAGCCTTTATTTCATTTCATTTCAGTAATTTAACAGTGATGCCAGCTCGAGCTAGGTAGATTTCGCTGGTTGTGCCAACCATCGACAGTTTTATATAGGTAATTTTACCAAGAAATTCTTTGAAAACGTAGGTTTGGCAATCGAACACGTAACGGGGTTTCTTTGGGTGTTTGCAATATAAAAAACTATTATTGCAGTTATTAGATCAAACGAAATATGTTTGGATGGACTTTACTTAAATGTTTACCGCAAGCATGTGGCTTTAAGACCAGGAGACTTGATTAACATCCTAGTTTTCTTTAAGTACGTCGCTGAGGGATATATAGTAGAGTCTCTGGCCTAATAAGGTACAGGTAGCAAATAAAATTATCGCGGCCGAAAATAAACAACAAAAAAACTCTGCTATAGTGTTAATGTTCCCCCAATGCGCAATAATATTTATTGCCAAACAAATAAAATTATTAGTATTAAAAATATTCAGCAAAATAAATCCCACTAATTTCCATATTCTTGTAGTGTTCAATACTTGTACTAACTGTGAAATAACTGTAAATATAACAAGTAATTAATTTTAAAATATATTCTATAAAGTGCTGAAATTCTTAAAACTTTATTTCGAAAATTTTAGGAGTTTATAATTTTTTTAAAATTGGGTCCCCTAAACCAGGTTCCCACCTAATAGCCATTTCTTCTCTACAAATGCTTTAAATCACGCTGAATTCATCTAAATGCGAGCAATTATGGAATATTTTGCCCCCAATCTGAGAAACTCAAAAGATTCTATTTAAGCCATGATTTTCATCATAATTTTCCATCTTAACCCCCGAAATCTGCGTATAAATCCTACCAAAATTAATAATAATTTTCAAACAGATCTCCCTGTAATTAAAATCGGTAGTAAGCTCAATTATTTACATTTCTAACCAAGTCGCTATTTAAGTTTCGCACAGTTTTCATGTTGGCTGTGGGAACTCTGAGATTTAAAGAAGTTGGTAGTCATAGGCGTCGTTTTCAGATATCCAGGTTTAAATGGATTAACATTGCATATTAATTAATTCAATGAATGTGAAATTGAAGCTGCGGTTCGTGGTTTTGTCGCAAAACATGTTATACGCCAAATTGCATAGCAAAAAACAGCGAAAAAATGTTTTCTGTTTATTTTCTGGTTATTTTCTCGTCTCGTTTCAACCAATCATTTGAACAGTGATAAACGGTCTTAGGTGATTAGGGATAAAACCTCCCTATTGGTGAGTCTTCATTCTGTCAATTTTTTTCCATGAGGTTGTCGAATTTTCTAGTGTCTAATAACATAGTTCTACGGGGAACCAACTTTGTACTTATTTATATTTTTAGTGCTGTGGTGAGCATGACAATTCCCCCTATGATATTATTCATATTGCTCATAAATTACACAATATTTTAAACAAGGTGTCTGGTGGGCCAATTGCAGAGCTGATAATATTATTGATATCGAATTAATCGCCAAATGCTTTAACAAACATCTCATAATAAAGTAATACCTTACTGTATTCTAAAAAAAAATTAAACCTAATCTCATAGTTAAATAATGAAGAGTACTTGTATAAACAGAATAAAGGCAGGGACACATTGTTCGGATACGATACCCAGCGAGACGCTCGATTCCCTTAACTTCATCAATTCATTTACTGAGCGTCAGTTTGGATAGTCACGTTGCGGCCATTGCAGAAGCTTGGAATACCTTTCCGAACTAAGAACCTCTATACACCCCAACAACTTTTCATGCTCTATAAAGCCCAAATTCGACCATCGCTGGAGTACTGTTCGGTGACCATGATCTGACAAACAATCTGGAAAGCCTTGAACATCAAAGGCAGGTTGGCGCCTTGAGTCTATTTTATAAATATTTTCATGGCAAGTGTTCAACTGAGGTTGTCCGCTTGATTCCACCCAGAGCGGTGCATGGTAGAAATACCTGTTGTGCCTTTTCATAAAAAAAGCCACGTCATTCGACATGATGCATCAGATGTGCTTTGTATTCCACGCTATCCGACATCACGATACTTTTCCAACAAAACCAAATAGTTTCAATTTAGAAATTAATATATTATTATATATTAGTAGTGATCTGATGAGTGGGATCAAGAAATAAAATGTGCTGCAGCTCTATTAGTTTTAGAAAAGAAGTAGCAAGAAAAATATTGAGTGCATTCAATAAATTAAGAACGTCCCTTTCATGGAGAGTGTCACACGTTAATAAGGTTTCATGAAATGGATGACAATAGTGACCGATTCCACGTATATTTCCGAATGAATGAGTAGTTTGAAAATATACATTTATTAGTGGAAGTAAATAATATTAAAAAGATTAGCACAACTTTCTGGAAAGCGGAGCGACTAGCAGTCATTTTACTCGCATGATTCGACCGTCTCCATGAACACTGTTTGGTCGCGACATCACTCTACAAGATCCGACGCGACGTGTCCAAATTCAGGCAAGTCAGGATTCGTACCACGTCAGATGGCGTCGCGTGGTATGGGATAGGAGGCAAAGAACGACCGCTTGGACTGTAATAATACACGGTGTCAGATCTTTCTGACATTGTGTGTGATGGCGTGCACTGTTAAAACTGTGCTCCCTTAATCAAATAATCTGATTTATTTGGTGAATAATTATTGGTAATAAATAAATGTGATTTTAATTAACTAAATTTGATTTAACTGAAATAAATGAGAGTATTTCGTTTTATTTGCAAAGTTATTTGACTGTTGGTTGATTTGTGTCAAATCATAGAACCCTTCAAACAAATATCTTACCAAAAAACCACTAAAATAACAAAATCTAAATAACTAATTATTTAATCGAACTAATTTTTATTTAGGAACTAAATCCCGTTAATCGCTAGTTAAATCACCCAATAGAGTATTTAAATGTCTAGGTCATTTAAACTAAATAATTATGTATTTACATTAAATCGTTAATATAAAACAACCAAATATTTACAAATAACTAATTATTTAATCGAAGTACATTTCAAGTTAAGAACTAAATACCTTTAACTTTAATTTAAATCATTCATTGCCGAACTTTTCAAATAATTTGGTCATCCAAACTAATAATTAAGTATTTAAATGAACTCCTGTCGCCTACTTTGGGCTTTGAGTAATTTGATTAGTTATACAAAAGTGGCCTGATCATCGCGTTTTGGTCATTGGTGTTCGATTTTGTCTTGTAGAAATTTATGAGTGAGAGTGAAATCTTCTTTGTTAGTGGCACAGAAGTTAGTGGTTCCATCAAAAATTAAAACGAAGATATGGGGAATAAACGTAATATAAATAATTATTTAGAAGATTGGGGTATATCGAGGGGTATATCCCATAATATGTTAGATACTTTTCAAGGTATGAAACTATATTTGAATATTTTAGTTACGCATGAAACGAGTTAAAAAAGTAAGATAAGAGGCAAAGAAAAGATACTTGTAATACCTAATTTGAAATTTCGAACACAAAGTCTTTTTAGAGAAAATAAATGTAGCCAGGTATTTATAAATCATGGCTACCTAGGTTACAAATAAGACAGTTTTTCTCAATTTTCACTATAATTCAATACCTATCAAACCTCCTAACGTAAAAAATATAATATAATTAATATAATATTAATAATTATTGTACCTAATATTTGCAAATTTGACTTTATTTAATTTTTTATCAAAGTTATTAACTTCTCTATAATGTTTTATTGACGTATATTTTAAGGGGAACAACAACTAATGGTCGGTTTATATACAGCAAGATAACATAACATAAAAATAAAATAAGAGTTGAATCTACAGATCTGCCATAAGACGTTTATAGAAACACATAACATAACATAAAGTAAGAAATAAAATAAGAGATGGTTATCTTTTAAATTTTATGTTATTTTTATGTAAAAATAGTTGTGCGCGTGCGCGTAATTTGTCATAACCTTTATTTTCGGCAAAAATGTGTTTTTTCTGTTGGTTTGCCTTATTATTTGAACACTATAAACAATTTGATAAGGTTTGTGATTATTATGGTATAGGTACTGATTAAACCATCTTCATTAGCAACATTTCAATATTTCTTATTTTTATGTGACGTCTGTATAAACACGTACTTGGATAAAATAAGAACTGATTTGAATGAACATTCTGATCTATTGAAAATTAAAAAAAGGTATTTAAACCAAATAAATTTATATTTGATCTACATAAATATAAAAGACAAGTTAAACAATTATGTACTTGAATAAAAAAACAATCACTTTGATGGAAATCACCGGTTTATTCAAATCAAATCACTCAAATTGTTTAATTAAATAACGTTGTTGTTACGGCAAATACATGTAAAACAAAAGTAAAATAAATATGTACTTGATAAAATATATATAAATATCAATCAAATAAACATTTTGTTAACTTAACTTTTAACCTATATACCTTAAGTCATTGAAACGGCTTATTTAAGTTAGGTTAGTGTTAAGGAAATAAATATTTGCTTGAATTTTGTATTTAGTGATTAGTTCCAAATAAAAAGTAATTTGTATCAAATCAGATGATACTAATCGAGGCAAATAATCCCTTGGTATTTTTCAAATACATATTTGTTTGGCTAATAGGAAACAAATATTTATTTGAGTCAACGGAAATTTTTTTTAACTCAAATAATTAATTTTATCAGTGTGGTATAGCATGGTGTGGTATCATATCAGAACAACATTTCTCCGCCTCAATGCATAATATCGAAATATATTTAAAATTTCGATGTTTTGCTTTTGCTTTTAGAACCCACATTTATGCCCCTCTCTATTTTGTAATAATATATTTGGTACCAACCTGCACCTAAATAGTTTTCACTGAATACCAATTATATGCTTGCTATCACTTAATACAGTATTTTCGGCGAATAAACCTGCAACATGACGGCGGACAATTCATGTCAGCACACTTCAATCACGTATAAATGAAGACAAAAAGTTACTAGGATTTCACAATTAATTTTTAGTTCAAAACACAAACAAAACCTTTTTTTAATAGATGGACCATATATGTTTCTTCTTGTTAAGTTAAATACATGTTAGAGAGAGACACATATTGTTGATAACTAAAACGGAATCATCATAAGATTACAGGGCAGGCTAGGCTTTGCTTGACATTGTTTTGAATGTTTTGATGTTCTGATTTGTCAACTTCAATTTGTATACATTTTTGTGCCTTGAAACTTTAGTTAATTCTATAACTCTCTTCAGATCTATTAATTTTCATCGTACTATTGTGTTGCCGGTAAGTATTTTTGGAAGTTGTTATTATTTATTAATGTTAGGTCTTTTAATTATGGAGAATATCATATTTTATTATATAGTTTGGGTCCGGCTCTGTCCCTAAACGGCTGTCTGCCATTGTATTGCTGCTAATATTATTCCTACTAAAAATTAAATAGCTATAATATGACTTTTGTCAAATGACATGTCGTCCATCTTGCAGGTTTATTCGCTGAAAATACTTTAGCAGGTTTTATAAAAATTTTATTTCTTAAAATGGCATTTCTGTACCTATTTATGGCACTAAAACCGAAAGGTACATTGCAAGCTTACTATAAATCACTATTTTATGCTACATTTTATGAAATAATCGTTCCTAATATAACTCGAACGACTTTTTTTCTGTGTTAAATTTGTCACTGTTCACTCACACAATCCTATTTGAGGCAATTCTGTGCGTTGTTGAAGTTTGAGCATATGTATTCAAAGATTAAATCCCTCGAGCTTCGCTCTTGGGATGTAATCGGAATAAGCATGCCCAAATTCAAATCGTAAAATTTCTAAGCAAAAAAGTTTTTCTGACAGCCGATAAAAAATGATGTCTTGCTATATTGTGTTTGATTCAATTTATTTGGCTATGATGATTCTTGGAATAATTTTAATAGAGAAATATAAAACTGTCTTAAATTTTATACGTGCAAATTGACCACGACTTCAACCAACAAAGAAATAATTATATTTCATTCTATTCCGGGTGTCCTCCTGCTATAGCTACTTCTGGAATATTGCTCATCGCGCAGGTCTCTACTCATCAGGAATACCGGATATCTGGACACTAGAGATCGCGACAGAAACAAATACAAAGACAGAAAATATGCAAAAAAACTTGAGTCGGATTATTGCATATAATTATAAAATATGACCAAAAAGTTTGATAGATTTGCGTAAACCAGTTTTTCTCATTATTGCTTTCAATTATGTTTTACTCAAAACTTTCACTGTGGATATTTTACCATCCAACATTGACTAAAATATGTACGCCATTGAAAATCAGAGCCGCTAAAAGTAAAATATCATTTCGAATTGACTAGATTTTAATTAAATTCGTAATTAATGTTACTATTGAGACCTGAAAATGTCAAATAATAAAACGGCAAGGCCTCCGCAGCGGGGTTGGAGAATAAATTTACATCGGAACTAAAGCACAGACAGGAGGCAAACTTTATTAAGATGGGAGTAAAAGGGTAAAATACCCGCGAGTGAAAAATATTTATGAAATTTGGGTCATTGCGTATTTTACTATAAGCTAAGAATATTGAATTCACAATAAAAATTATGGTCAGTGTAAATGTGACAAGTATATGAGCCTATGAAAGCCATAGTGGTCCAAGTCAAAAAATGTAGTTTTGAGATAAATTGAGTCAAAGTTAAAGAGTTATTGAAAAATCCTTAAATAAAACTCTAGGTATTTTACCTTATAAAAAGGATAAAATATAACTAACTTAAATTCCTATAGGAATATTTTTCAATTTTTTGTTGTGTTAATTGTTTTTTTTTCCATTTTTTTTTGACTTAGACCATTTTGGTTTTCAATTACCTAGTAGTTATAGTGCACATTCTATATTACATTTTATTAAAACGGGCAAATTTTTTAACATAATATGTTTTTATTCTGAAAAAAACTTCTAAATCCTAAAAACATACATAAAATCCTAAGTAGAGAAATAAAAAACCTCTAGTTAAGCTCTTCATCTGGCAAAATGTTTTCTAAAGGGCCTATGTCATTGAGTTCTGCTTCTTGGTTTGCCACTTGGTGTAGTGGTTGTATAAACTGATACAGTTCTTCCATGTCCTCCTTTTTCTTGGCACTAATAGGCAAAGAAGATACATGTAGAATGGGTAAGCTAATATTTTTGAATTCTATCGCGCGACCTTTTTTCCCTGAAAGTAAATCAATTACTTTAAAAGGGAATTCTTCATTCAAAGTTTCCTTGTAAAATATTTTATAAGCTTCCCACTTTTTAAAATGTAGCCACTGAATTTGTAGCCAGCGCACTTGTTCCTTATTTGTATTGGTTTTTCGTCAAATAACTGCCTTTTCTAGTAAATAGGTGGATACAAAATCGGTTCCCTGAATTTTGTATACCTGAAAGGGCTTTTGGGTTTTGCACTTCTTAATGATAGAATACCAATCATCGGAAACATACTTTATTCTATTTTTGGCGTACTGTTCAATGACGCCGTAATCCCTGTCATTCGGTAAAAAGGAATGTCCTGTTGCCATAAATTTATGGTCTATTTCTTTTGGATGTACTTCTGGTTCTGTAGGTAGCTTCAACCATAACAAACATTGTCTTAAGTTCCTATTTTGGCCTCCGCAGGCGTCGCTATAGGCAATAATATGAGTTGCAAATGTTGCATGAGTGAAAATATGCTTCCGCAAGCATGATCCACTTTCCTGAGCTCCACGAGAAGAGATGGTTTCATCCCAGGAATACATAAAAGCATTCTCGTCTTCGGACAAGACGTGTATACCAAGATTGTATACATACATGTTCCTTTTATAATAGGCAACTGCACATGTCAGTACTGAAAAAGGGAGCGATTTTTGTAGGTCGAATGTAAAAGAATATACTTTTCTCTTGTTTATAATAGCCTCAGCTTTATCTAATTTCAAGGATTCTCGAACTTTTTCTGCCTTTTGCAAATGAAGATCGTGCTGAATCTGTTATTCAAGTTTTTCCTGTTCATCTGTCGTAATAATAAATTTTACCCTAAAAGTGTCACATTTTGAACAAGCGTCTTTTAAAGGCAAATGAAAAGAGAGGGGAAAATCCCGATGAAATATTTTTTGATACATGGCTTCTGGACACAGAAGTAGTGTTATCGTTATCGCATTTCTCTTTATAAAGGTTGAACATAGTACGTATATTCAGGTTAGTATCTAGGGATTTTCTATTTGGATTATGAGCCCTAGTGTAGTGTGATTGGTAAGCGGGAGAACTCTCGATATGTTTACGAACCGCGTCTAAATTTTCTACAACAGTTTTATTTGCTGAAGGGTGCTTACCCCGCAAGTCTTCTTCTGGAGAACTAGTACGCCCTCGCGCCAAAGCTCGTGAAAGTCGACCATTTGATATTTTGCATGTGTCGAGAAAAAACTGTTTGCATACTTGGATGGATGTTTCCACGGTGATGAAAAACTTATTATTTACTGTTCTCGCGGATCTACTTCCATTTCTAGGACGGCGAACTTGGGGAACGTACTGTTTTACAATGCCACACAGAAACGCATTTTGTGTTTAAAAATTTCCAATTTGCCAAAAATTGTCAAAATGCCCCTTTTTTGCGTTTCTTCAGGTACTTTCTTCAAACAAATACTTTTAAACCAGGCTTTGTAAATTGTTTTTCCGAAACTAATTTCTTACTGACACTTACATACTGTTCCCCGCGATTTCCTTTTGTTTTTCTAATAGTTTTTTCAGGTTTATTTGGCTCTCTAGAACGTTTTCTACCAACGCGCTTAGTAGAGGTCTGCGGTTGATTTTGAACAGTCTCATCAAACTCATTATTATCTGAAATTAAACAACAAAAATTTGCTGACAAAGTATTAAGAGCCAACTAGTATATTTTTTTTTTAATCAGAAAGCAATAAAAACTGCAAATCAAAACAGATTTTCATAAAACAGAGAAATTTGCTGCAGAATTACAAAAAAGCTTACCTGATATGGAGGAACCTTATTGTCCAGGTTCTCCTGGTTCGTATTCACTTTCGCTTGCGCTAAATGGTTCGCTTTCGGATTCACTAGCACTTATTATTTTACTCATTTTAATATGATCGAATTAAAAACGTACAAAGAAACAAATATAACGTTTAATGACAGAGTGGTCAAGTCAGACTTGTACCAGTATGGCTTTAAGCAACAATCTCATTGCGCTTTACGGTTAATGTTTCAGCGACATCTGTGAGCGTTTTATCAAAGTAACATTTTTTAAACTTTCTGAGTATGTAGAAAACTACGTTATGAAAAAGAATTATAATAAATTGGAAAAACCTAATTTATTGACTTAGACCATTCTGGGTTTCAACGGCTCATATGTCAAACATGTGAATTTAAATTTAAATACAAAACTTGTATTTCTTATTAATAAATAAGAAGAACCTCATTTGGTGTTAAAAGATAAAATTATTTCTAACTGTACACCAAAGAAATTAATATTTATAGCAGGAATTAAGACGACCCCAAACGATTGGGAAATAATAGCATACCATCAAATAAAACCACCAAATAAGTTATAACTTGCGTACAAATAAGATAAACTTAGCATCCAATTTATAATACTTTTTTACGACATACAATTCGCCAAATCGGGATAAATCGTATTACTAACCCTAGACGAAGGAACTCCTGGCTAAATTGAGGGTAGCGGTTCCCTTCTCCATGATTTTACAACCCTAATTTTACGGTATCCATTATTTTATCTCCCTGGAGATCTGCCATAATCTCTAAAAATTGGAAAAGTTCGAATCGCTTAATTCCGAATGTGATTGACGTTTCTTTGCGCGATGCGTATTCGGAAGAAAGTTTGGAGGTTAAAAAGACGTACGGACGGGCTTTTTGTCGAGGTCGTGGAAGTTTTGCAATTGATTTTTGGCGTAAAAACGATTGATGAACGAGTTAAGGAGTAAATTTTTGATTTTTCCATTAAACTAATGATTTTAAAGCAATCAAATTGAATAAAAATATATTTAGAATCGATTTCTTCAAGACAATACTAATCTGAACTAAATTGATAATCACAGTAAAAAACATAAATACATATTTTAATTTTCCAGTCTTATTTAGTATTCCATACAGTCGGAATTGTCTGTTTACATGTCATTAAATTACAATTTGAAAGCTTGCGGTTTGGGTTCGAGTGTTGATTTTAGGGGAGACTTTATCACCTGAGCGTTTGGTAATTATAGGTAGTTATTTGCATGGCGGTGAATGTCGTATATATACATACTCTTGCACATTCACAAAAAAATTTGTCCAGGATTATAAAAAATAGAGATGCTGAAAATGTGTATGATTGTATTTGTTTAATTTTGTGAATCTGTTGCGCTCTGATTACACTAGAAAAGTAATTAAATTTATATTTTGATTAAACAAAAACGATTATAATTACATATTGTAGTTGCTATTTGTAGAGATTTGGTAGAATTTATTCGGTGCAATCTCTCTGGTAAATTTCAATTTAGAAAGTTTGATCACTCATTAATTGATTAATTGATTGAATCAATATCAGTTTAACCGTTTTGTGTAAGTTTAAAATATCTTTGTAGCAGTATACAGGGTGTCCAAAAGTGATAAGCAAAAAACTTAAGGGATAATTTGGCTCGAGAAAACAATAGTACAAGTTCATCTAACATTTTTTCGAAAACTCCAAAAATGTTGAAATCCCAGTGTGTCAAAATTTGTTTTTTAAAATTAATTGTGCTTTATATTATTTTTTCTAGTTAGCCTATTCTCTTTAAACTTGGCATACTTACTACTGTCCCTGTGTATGTGTATATGTATTTTCGCTTTAAATTTTATCATTAAGATAATGCCCTAAAGTTTTTTGTTTAAACAGAGAATGAAACCAGATGGCTGGATGCTGGTAACGAACACTAATTTCTAAGCATACTTGCGCCCTCTGACATAAACTTATAAAGCGACAAATATCACAGGAAAACCTGCAAAGACAAAACGTCACAAATGCAGGAGTCCTCGCTAGGCAGCGCTATGCCCGGGCTGGGTGTCTTGTCGGTTTAGTAACCGAAAACTTAACACAATGACACGGGTTTGCTTTTTCCTTCTGCCAGAACCATCCCCAGACGCGATTCGCTGTATAGCAGCTCGTCAGTGAGGCTATAGGTTCTGACAAAAGGAATAAGCATCGGCGTCTGTTTTAAAACAGAAAAATCGAGATGAAACAAAGAATGAAACCAGATGGCTTCATGTCGTGGTGCTGGTAAAGAACACCAACTTTTAAGCATACCTGTGTCCTCTGACACGGACTGATAAAGCCACAAATATCAGAGGAAAAGCTGCAAAAACAGAACGTCACACCTGCAGGAGTTCTCGCTAGGTAGCGCTATGTCCTTGTTAAAGTTTTTCTATACATTTTAATAGCTCAGAATTAAAGGACATTAAAAAGTCTTTAAGAGATGTCCTCATTTTTAATACCGATAAAGTTACCAGCTAAAGTAACCCGAAAAGAAAGGGGGTCTTTCTTTTACATCGAGTTTTCGGTTCGCAGAAACCGACAATTGGCTTTCAGCGCCATCTGGCATTAGATATCTGCTTATGCGGGTTTCATTCCAGCGTTTGGTTTTCTCTAAGTCCTCGCTGGTCTGGTTGTGTGGATAGCTCGATTGCCACGAGATGTCGCCACGTGCAACATCTCGCATGTATACTAACAAATGAGTTCCAAGCTCTGGATTCTTGTGTGGTGGGCTTTTTCATAAAATTAACATCGTCCAGCAATTTTCTACTTTATGGCCCAATAAAAATGCCTACTTTTAATTTGGCGTCACTTAGCTGGGAAAGGACTTGTCTTAGGTATTTAAACCTTTTACTTTCTTTATTTGTAGCCTTCACAAAGTTTTTCATTATTGCAAGTTTAATGTGAAGAAGAGGCAAAATAACAATTCACTTTCTTCCGGCCAAATTTTCGTTACATAATGTTCATTGTCACTGTCCCACAAATAAAGAAAACAGCAGTATTTCGTAAATCCTCTCTGAAGTCCCACTAAACTTTTCAATTCGTACCGGTTGTAGTTAATTTTATCTAAGAGGATGCACATTTTTCAATAGGTTTCTTTCATTGGCACTGCATGGGCAACTGGTATAGATAATAATACAGCTTTTAGGCTATATTCCGATAAGTCTGTGAACAAGCGCCACTCACAAGTAGAATACTCGATATTAAATTCCTGCATTAAATCATCGATATCAGTACATGCACATATCGTAAAATGCAGAAAATTGAGAAAATGTTGCATTTGTTTTCCTAAATGTCGTAATTATTATTTCTTTGGCTAGTAAGTTCCACTCCTTAAGACAGGAACCAAGAAGTCCTGACTGTGGCTTTGACAACTTCGAATCATGTACTAAATCATTTAACTCACTTTGAACAATTAAATGTGGCTCGCCGGAACTGGAACACTATGATGTAGAGTAAGGTACTCAAACTATGAAAGCAGAAGCTCGTGTTTTGAATTTACTTGAGAATAATCGCAAAATAAGTAAAAGATTAATTGCTTCCCCAAAAATATTCCAGAGGGTTCGATGCATGAAAGTTACCAAAAGGCGCAAGCTTTACTTCCTGAATATCCTGTTTCTCGTGTGAATTTATGAAGTAAGTTTCGAAATCTTCATAAGAAAGATCGATATTTCATATACTTTATTCTCTTTGCAGATGAAGCTGGCATTGGACAGGATGGCCCTATCAATTTTCATAATGGACATTATGGGTCTGATGAGAATCGTCGCTTGGTGATAGAACGCGGGTTTCAAAACAAATTTTCGGTTAATGTGTGGACCAGTATTATAGGAGACCACATAATTGGGCCACATTTTATCCACATAGGCTTAATGTGAGATTTACTTTGGTGCGATGCTTTGATAATATTAAAAATGAGTGGAACTGGATCGGTATCTAGTCATTCCTAGCATAAAAATGTTTAAAGGCGATTTGCTTCAAGACTGTTTATCATATCGTGATTGATAAGGTGGACAGTTTTTAAAGATTTTTTGTTGGCGTTTAATTGCGAGTTCTAAGAATTTCTAAAAAACTTAAAACACAATCAGCTGACTAGGAAAAAGTTATAAATTGATTTTAAAAAACAAATTTTGGCACCCTGAAGACCAATAGTTGTTGAGTTTTCGAAAAAATGTTATATGAACTTGTATTATTATTTCTTCGAGCCGAATTACCTCCCAAGTTTTTTGTTCATCATTTCCGGACACCCTGTATAAATATAAAACAGAGCGACAAAGCCACAGGCGAGTGCTTTAAAGATTATTTTGTCATTACACACAACTAATTACAAGAAGATAGTCTCTTATTTAAAACTACTTGCTCATCTCTGAGCCTTTTGTTAAAATCTGCGAGAGTACACCAACGTTTGCTCATCGCGCGATCCTTAACATTACCTCTTTATATTTTAAACAAACCAGGACCTCGCAGATGTCTGTATTTCATTAATGTTGTAGTTTTAACTAAGTATTTCCTTAAACTTTATGTGAACAGAGTTATCTTTCCAGTTGCTATACAACAGTTGGCATATTTCCTGTGTTTCGGGTCTATAGAGGCGGCAAAGTAAATGTCAACAGTCGCTTAAACCTGTCATCAACATTTTGTAATTATCTCTCAGATAAAAAGCAAAGATGTCGTCGACCACGTGTAATCGGAAAAAAGTTTCGGAAAATTATAGGGAAAACTGAAGAAAAACGACGTTTCATGAAAAAAATAAATGACCCCAAGTATTCTGTACTGACGTGTTTGATATATTTATAGAGCAAGGGTTATAAATAAAAATATGTGGGTATTAAAACTTTAGCTTGAAAATAGGTGTCTAGGAACGGATATATTAAGATCTTTCTGCTATTAAATGATTAAATATTATACACTGATTGAAATTGAAATTGAAGGCTTGAATGGAACATAAGTAATCATCCCCAATTATCACGAAGAACCTATGCTTTAGATTCTAAAATATTTAATGCTGATGCAGGAAATTGTTGATTGATAAAAGTAAAATAATTGTAGCAACCTGTCGTGCTATCAGTCCTCTTGTGCGTAAATCTGTATCGCGCACTGCCTTGCTAGGTAGAAATGACAATCACAAAATATGATTGGATTGTGATTCGATTTGTAAACACTTCTCCAGTTTGGAATACCCTCTGTATTAACATTTTCGTTTTAACGTCTATTTATATGGATCTCCGGGAAATATTATCAACAAGAGCTGTTTAAGTTATTCATAAACTTTCTAAATTCAGAATAATTGCAGCTAACGCTATGCAATTTAACTTTGAGCATTTTTAGAATTTATCTAAGTTTATTAAACTATTTTAATTAATATACAACGTGCTTCAAATATAAATGCGAACTACCAGCTATTATATGAGTAATTTCAATAAAGCTTTGAAGTTATTGAATTAAATTCCTGCTTTTGTTTACGGGACTTTGAGAATAGTATGTCGTGTAGAACTCGCACTCAACATTTAAAATGTTTTTGTCTGTTGATAAAGGCAGGGCAACATTTTTAGTTGTTTTTTTTTTTACCGGGTGCTCCTTGCAACGGTACAGTAAAAATTAAATTGGTTAGTCCCTGTACTATTCTAAGAATATCTTGTCCTTTGATGATCTTTGAAAACCCGCTTTGTTTCGTAGGTACAGGGCGAGAAAAATTTTCGAAAAACCAATTTTAATATTTTTCGAATTATTAATGTTGGGCTTACCGAGTATAAATTTTTTTAGAAATGTGTAGTTATCTTTTAAGGAAATCAGTTTAAACATGTATTTCATTTGAATACATCTCGCAAATGATCATTTTGTATGTGTCGAATTTGTCAGACTGATTGACGTTTTATAGTTTGACGTGTATTCTCTGTCTTTAACAGTTAAACTTTTGTTAGTGAAGTCAGGCTAGGATAACTTAAATGGTGAAGATCATTCCCCGTTCGTTTAGTTCTTCAACCAGACGCCGATGGCGCTATTGTAGGGATTTTCTTTTATAAGGTTGTTCATATTGTAACGTTGGTAGTGATAAAACATGTAGTTAGAATGAGCGTAGTGAACGTTCTGTATCTTCCGGAGTCAGACTCAAAGTTTATTAAGTTTATTCTGCTAAAATGGCGATTTATTGTTGCGTTCCCGGATGTACAATACAAAGTGGGCAACGTGAAAAAATGCACAGGTTTCCAAAAAGCGACCAGGTAAGTTTTTTGTTGTTTTAGCGAAGTAACAAAAAGGGTGTATCCTGAAGAGCCAAAAAGGCACCTTGCGCCTATACTGTATATAAAATAATTGTTGATATCTAAAAAAAATGTATGCAGGACACCTTTTGATCCTGAATAATCTCCTGAATAATCGAAACATTACTTATATACTGATTTTCTATGACAGTTTACGATCTTAGTGTACTGTCCGTTTATTTTTAGACCATAAACTTTGGGTAAATGCTATTTAAAATCCATTACTCTGTGGCAAAGACAAGATTGGCATTCAAAAACTTATAGAAATTGTCACACACATTTTCAATATGACCAGAAAATTGAGCATTGCAGAACAGGATCGTGTTTAAAGTTGAACGCTGTTTCTATGTTAAATCTTTACAGCACAACCCTAGGTAAAACTTGCCTTGTTATTATATTAATTTATGTAAATATCTAACATTAATAAAGCTTGTCGCAACATCAAAAACATTGTTACAACTTCCTTTTATTCTCCGAAATTATATTGACTTTAATTCAAAGGGTTCGCGCTTCTAACTTTTCCATCAGAGTTAGAAGCGCGAAAATTTGAATTCAAAGTTGTAAAATTTAAATTCTCAAGCATGGCGCCGACCCGTCGCCCTTCTCCACCATTGCTACATTTAGTTCTTCAACCAGTCACGAATGGCGCTATTAGGAAACCAATTTAGTATGTTAAGTTGCCTATCTATCTCTACCATAAGCGAATCTCCCTTGTCTATGAGTGAAGTCCTCTAGCATGAATCGCTAAATGAACGCCGATATGACTGACATGCATTTTATTTACGGACTCGCTGATGACAATTTATTACAAGGTAGGCGGTTGTATATTGAACGATTTCCTGACCGCAATGTTCCCTCCAAAGCATTCATCAACGTCTTCATGAAACAGGCACCTTGAAACAAAGTGGGGGATCAGAAAGGCCAATGACAGTAAGGACAATAGAAGTAGAAGGGAATATGCTGGACATGATTGAGGAAGATCCAGGTACTTTTACTCGAAAAATTGCAAATACTTTGAATCTAGGTAATGGGACTGTTTGGAAAATCCTTAGCGACTATTTGTTGCACCCATACCACATACAACGCGTTCAGGCACTTCTTCCTGCTTACCTTCCTCCACGGATTGCATAATGTTAATAGCTTTTCCACACATTGGTTCAAATCCCTCAACTACTGACGCTGATTATTTTTACCAATTAGTCCAATTTCTCAATAGATGCAATAAGATATTCTCACAACATGTGTGGGCCGAAGAAAATTTACATGAGGTACTTGAAGATCGTTTTCAACATCAGTTCTCGTTCAACGTTTGGGCTGGAATTGTGGCTGACTAGTTAATTAAACCGGTATTTCTACCAGGAAGATTTACCGGCGAGATGTATCGCAACTTTTTGAAACAAGCACTACCACAGTTTCTGGATGATATACCATTAGTAACAAGAAATGCAATGTGGTTTATGCCCGATGATGCACCAGCGCATTTTAATGTGGTTGCTCACGAGCTTTTAACAGTAAGATACGGTAGAGGTGGACCTCACTTATGACCTGCTCGAACTCCCTGGATTATTTCCTATGGAGCCATCTAAAGTCATTAGTTTATACTACTCCAGTGGAGAATGTAAAAGAAATCGGATAATTGCTAGGTGTAACTCAATAAGAAACAACCCTGGTATTTTTAAAAGAATTCGGTACTCAATAAGGAGAAGACTGGATTCTTGCATCCTGCATCCAAGATTTTCTGTATCAAAGGATAAAATATTCTTAGAATAGACCAGAGAATAATTCCTTCAATTTTTGCCATTGATAATAATAATAATAATAAATAATAATAATTAATTAATAATAATACATTTAATACATAAACACCGTGTATATAAAATCGTGTACAAAGAAAACAGACCAGAGCATTAAAAAATTTTCTCTATTTTGAAATTCGCATTCAGAAATTTCCTGACCCAAAGGTATCGACTGGCTGATTTCTGATTCGAGGAGGGCACTTTCCTTGAGGTTTGAAAAGCCAACCGGTCGTAAACGGGGCTATGAACGAAGAAAAATAAAATGCGGTTTCTATTACAAATTTGGTCGAATAACATGCTCGGAATTTGTAACTAAACAAGCTTAAACGCTTTAGTCAATATTTGACTAGGAAGATTTATTTATTTTACAGATGAAATTGATATTATTTTAAATTAGAATAAAATTTGGCTAGTGAACATGGGCGTCGAAAAAAAATTGAAATTAGGGAGGGAATAGTCTCTATTTGCTTCTGTCCTTCTTTCATATTGTAAATAATATTCGATGTAGATAATATTCTTGGCAGAGACCAATCTAAAAATTTGTTAGTAACCGCCTAATCGAAAAACTTTCCCTGAACTGACAAAACGACGACCTTTACAGTCGGTACTCGCGCTAACCTGGGCCAATCATAAGTCAGTAATGGGGTCCGGGCCCGCAGTTTCCGGCCATTATTTTCAATGGCGACACCCTAACAAGGAGGAATAATGAGGAGATAATTGGACCGGAATTACTATTTGGTTTAGGCCGCTTGGGAATTTGTTTTTAATTTGGTCGACCCGCAACGATAACTAACGAGCTCATAGCCTATAATTATTTTCGAATGCATTTCGCTAAATAGTGACGGTAATTTCATACTTTTTATTATGGATTTATATTTTTTGTGCCATCACCTGCCGTTGAAATTGGCAGTTTTCTTTTTTTTGCTTTGTTGCAGTTTCTGGTATTATTTTGAAGTCGAATCAAGTATTTTTATATCTGTAATCAGGTATCTTTTTGTCTTATTAACTTATAAATTAAGACACAACGCTTTTGTTAAGCTGAACTAACAAGCATTAACAATTCTGTGCTCCCGAGGTAAAAGTGCTTAAGTCAGTTTCATTACTAAATCAAATACATTTTACCTGGAACACAACTGCCTACATCAAATTTACGTTGGGTAGAACATCCTAACAATACATAAAATAATATATATGAGAAAATTCCGTGTGTAAATTTTCTTAAATAATATTAAGAAATAAGACTCAATAAAAACTACTGAAACATGTTGTGAGTAAAACAACTTAGGTCGACTTTATCGCAAATTTACAGCAAACAGCTATCGGCCTAAGTCGAATTGGTCATTTGAATGTAGACTGAAATATAACATTAGTATCTGCGAACAATATCAGAAAGTTGAGTTGATATGACACGTGCCATGATCGGAGAAAAGAATAAACGAACCGATATGAGGATGCATAACCCTCGCGACTGTGTACAACTTATTCGGACGGTTGCAAAGAAAAATTTTTAGTAATCGAAATGGAACAATAAGCCTTTTTTGACTTCAAATGTTTTTATAAGCAAAAGCTACAAATCAAAACGAAAAATTTACCCGATATGATGCGCAGTGGATGCGTTTTACCAGGTGACGAGATCGATTGATATTAATCAATTTAAATCCTGGGTGGATATTCTAAACACTTCCAAAACAATATTATGTTTGCGAAGGCATCGAGAAAATTCCATACTTCAAGCTACATGCCAGTTCTCAGAATGAATTAAAATTTTTGAACTAAAAGAGAATAGTTCATTGAGCATTTTACACTTACTCGACCCATTTCTCCACGAGTGTTATGGCTCCGAAGATGAGAATTGAAGAGTTCGATTATATTTTCTTTGTTAAAAAAACAAAAGTTAAATTTTGTTTGTTAAAAAATGACCAAGAAGAATATAAGAGAGTTCAGTTTGTCAAAAAAGAAAACTCATGTTTGTTTTTTGTATACCCTAAATAAGAAATAATAAAGTTCATATAAAAATTGTTTCGATCTCGATGTCAAAAAATCGGTATTGGGTCGTTGCGCTTAAGTCAGTCAAAATAGGCTTAATATTGAATATTATGCCCACATTAGTAATAATTAAATAAGCAAACAGTCATAGAACGGGATATCATTAACAATAAAATGTGTAGAAAGTCTAATCTTTCGGTTTTTTATTTTCGTTTAAAATATGAGCAAAATTCGTTTGGTCAATATCTCTAAACTATCAATTTTGACATACGCACTTTTACCCCGGGACCACAGAATTTTTTTTTTTTTTTTTATTTACAAAGAAAACGCATCAACCACTTGGGGTTATTAGCGTGACCATAGTTACAATTTATTAATTATATTTGGTTAAGCAAGTCACTGTCTTTAAGAAAGTTTAGCACATTTTGTAAGTCTGTGTTCAAAATTTCCTTCATATTGTCTTTAAGGTTAGATTTAAGTCTTAGTTGTTTGAATTTTGGGCAGTCTATTAAAATGTGTTTAATGGATAAAGGCACTTGACACTGTTCACAACTGGGTCGATTTTCTTTTGACAGGATGTAACTATGCGTTAGTTTCGTGTGACCTATTCTCAGTCGATTTAACGTGACTTGGTCTCTTCTATTTCGTAGGTTGCATTCCCACGGTTTTACATTGCTCTTACATTCCCGTAGCTTTGCCGGTGATCCGTCCCATTCACATTGCCATGAGTAAAGTATCCTGTTCTTAATCCAGCACTTAAAGTCACTAGTCATGGAGTTTGGCACTAGTATTGAGTCGGGATCTTCTATGGCAGCGCGCGCTGCCTTGTCGGCTTCCTCGTTTCCCTCAATGCCGATATGTGATGGTATCCATATAATGATAACTACTACAGCTGCTCCGATTCCTTCGTCGGTTTTTGAGGCATCGGTATAAATCTTGACTCCTTTGGGAAGATCATCTAAAAGCGCAGCTAATTCTGTTTTAATTAAACTATGACATGATTCATGTTTATTGTATTGAGTCAACTTTGTAACACAGTTAGGTTTAGTAATAATCCAAGGGGGGGGCATTAGGTGGTCCTGTTGGAAAAATGTAGGAAATTGAATATTGAATTTATCTCGATATCGATTTATTCGTTCATAGAATGTTGGTCTAGAGCGTTTCTTTGCGTTGTACAATTCGTGGTATCGGTCTGAAAAAACGTTTTGGTGAGATGGGTGTCCAAAGTTTCCAGCTACAGATGATGCATACGATAGGGAGAGATAGGTTCTGCGGTAATTAAGAGAGGGTTCGGATGCTTGACAGAGTAAACTATCCACAGGCAGAATTATTTTAAATGTTTTCAGCAAATAGTGAGAGTACTTTTATAATTTTTAATAAAAACATTTGAAATCGGTAGATTTCTCCTTGCTTCAACGTAGATTATTTTATTCTTTGAAAGTCAAAGATACCAATCTGAACTGTATATAAAACACTTTTGTATCATGTTTAATATTATTAGATGTTTTAAATTGTAATTTACTAAGTACACGGGAAGACTGTACAAAATGACAAAGTAGGGTAAAATTACATATCGATCGTTTACAGTTCAATTGAACCTCGGAAGTGTTCGAAAATCCGTCATAAAGCAGAGTATGTATGAAGTCCTCGATAAGTTTAGTTGAAGCAAAGAAACTTATAGGTACGCAATAGCTATAAGTTTTTTTATTTATTTATTTATTGACGGCCAGTGCCATTTTTTACAAATAACATACAAAATTAAATAGTAAGGACTATATCTAAGACTAAGACTAGAAATAAAACTATAACTAAAGCTAGCATGCATAGTTCGTTAATGTGTGAATAGGTTCTATAATAACAACTTTACAAGTACTACCACTAAACTACAGTATGAAAAAGAAAAGACTTGACATCAACGTCCACCCATTCGCAGTCCAACAGCGTTCACCTCATATCATTCATCACCTCGTTTAATAAAATTTTTAAGGAGGCAAAAGAAGTTTAAGCATTATAGCTGATTCTGGTTAGCGAGAGATACTAACCTGGGAAGAAAGGAATTACAACCATAGTTGGTGCGTTGATATAGTTGGTAGAAAGTTTGAACGTTTCTTGTGTTGACAGGGGGTGCATGCAAGGTAACACTAGAATTAAGGTATGGACAGTCGACAATAGAGTTAATGATTTTAAAGAAAAGGAGAAGATCATGGAGACTTCTTCTATCATGAAGTGGTGACATACCCAGTCTCTGACACATTCTCTCGTAGTCATATTCAGTGTCTCTGAAAAATCTAAAGTGGATATGATGCATAAACTTCCTCTGCACGCGCTCAAATATGTTAACATGACAGGCATATTGAGGATTCCACACAGAGGCTGCATACTCCAAACCACTTCTGACAAGGCTGCAAAAGAGGATTTTAAAGTAACGAATAGTCATGGAGTCATGGAGTTCTGCTTACGAATCCCAGCATTTTAAACGACTTGCTCACTAGTGTATATAGATATATAAGTAACAAATGATAATTTTGAATCGAGAATTATACCCAGATCTCTCATGTTGTCAACAGAAGGTAAAATTGTGCCGTCTACATTGTAATCGTAAATACTTTTTAATTGCCGACGAGAGAATACCAAGAGATTGCACTTTGAGGTGTTAATATGCATACCATTGTCATGAGACCATGCTACAAATCGGTCGAGGTCATCCTGCAAAGCAATGCAGTCCTCGGGAGTTAAGATAACTTTGAACATTTTTAGGTCATCCGCGAACAAAAGGAACTCAGAAGATCGGAAACAAGGTGTAACGTCATTGACGAAGAGGTTAAAAAGAAGAGGACCTCTGTGGGATCCCTGGGGACTCCCGATGGTACTAGTATCTCTCGCGATAGAAAGTTATTAATTTTAACTATCTGGATCCGATCAGCAAAATAGCTAGTTATCCAGCAAAGCATAGATCCAGATATCCCCATAGTTTCTAGCTTTCCAACTAATATATTGTGCGGGACCTTATCAAAGGCCTTGGAAAAGTTTGTATAGATTGAGTGGACCTCTACGCCACACTCCAATGCCTGTGTTATAGAGTGAGTCTAAGACAACAAATTTAATTCGGTATTTTTGCCCACAGAGAATCCAAATTGCTGGGTGATGACCTCAATAGTCAACAGCGAAGTTAGATATTTAGGAACAAGATTTTCAAAAATTTTTGGGATTGTATTAATGATAGAAATTGGTCGGTAGTTTTTTATGTTAGATTTATCCCCCGATTTATGAATGGGAACGACAAAACTTGATTTCCAGAATGTAGGGAATAATCCGCTCTCTAGCTATTTATTGAATATGATATGTAAAGGCCTTGCAAGAATGAAAGAGCAGTTTTTAAGAAAGATGGGATGAATATTATCAGGGCCAGGTCTTTTGTGTGGACTCAGACCACTAAGCTCTGTATAGATTTCAGATATGTATATTGAGCAGTTGTTTATATTATGATGATTCCATGATAATTCCCTACCATACCCGGGACTTTCAAAAAAATAAACAGATGAGAAATAGTCTGTAAATAGATTTGCAGCCTTAGGCCTCATGTTTACTGTTTCATTATCTGATGTCAGCACATTGGGCATCTGAGATGTTGTACGTCTCGAGTTGACAAAATTCCAGAATGGCTTAGTGTTGCTACAGAGAAGATTTTCAGTACCTTGCACAAATATTTTATAGTGTTCTCGAGAGAGAACCTTGCACTGAGATCTTAGGTTTGAAAAGACCTCATAATCGTAAGCGGACTTACTAATTTTGTAATTCTTGTGAGCAGTTTTTTTTTTCAATTGTTACATTTATTAAGTCATTGCCAAACCATCTAGGGAACTTTCCGCTAGGCACCCTCTTAATTGGAACAAAAGGATCAAAGCAATTATAAAGTATATCATAGAAAATATTAATCATATTATGAACATCCGTGTTCACCAAGATACTGTCCCAGCAGAAAGTAGCCAAGTAGTCATTTATCAATCAAAAATCGGCAGACTTAAAATCATAGTAGAAGTTGTCAGCTCTCGGACTGAAAATTCTGAAACCAGGGTTTGGAATATCCAGTTTGAAGCATAAGGGAGGATAATGGTTATCAACAGTGACCAGAGGATCGCACTGTTCGACTTTATATAGTTGAAGTCTAGAAGACAAGTCAGATACATAAACATATTGCGTATTTTTCTGAGCTTTGCTCATGTTTTTTAACTCACGGTAAAAGTGCCGGATAATAAACTGGTAGGTAAATAATTTCTAAAATAGTTAGCCGCTGGGTCCAGTAAATACATAAGTGTTTTTTTTTTATTAATATGTTTGGATTTTAATCCAGTAAGGGCAAATAATGTTATATGTATTAGGAGAGAAAATTGATACTATATACCTGATTTTACCCGACCAGTAAGTAAAAAAATATTAATAACTTAAACACAAATTATATACAATATCTGCTAGAGATGTTACAAATCCGCCGCGGTCGTATATAAAACAAAAACCTTTTTGTGCAAAGTCTGTACTGACGATTAATTGTTAAAATTATGATATGATAAGCAAATAAGCATACCATTTATTTTGCTAAGCCTTTTATAAAACAGATTATTAGATAGGGCAAAGGCACAATTTAATGTTTTTGTTTTCCAACTATAGAAAAATGTTTTTTTTTGTTAAATACATTTTTTACTTTTTAAGAATCCCATGCCATTTTTTACGCCATGAATCGCTTGCTATAATTTATTATATTTTTAAAGCGGCGAAGAAAATATTTAAGAAATAATAACTAATCATTTATTTTGGTAAATCTGGCAACCCTTTAATAAAGCGCGGATTCCTGGAGCACAAATTATCACCTGTACCTTGATACTGGCTTTGTCTCTTTCTACAGTATATAATGTTGAATTTGTGGGAAGGTGCTTATCATCATAACATCTTTAGAAATTTTACAGGCATTGGCGGAGTTTAGAATTGTATAATTTAATTTATCATTAATAATTATATTTAAACATATCTAGCTGTTTATAAAATAAATACATATATAAAAGGTAAAGTTATCCATATTCAGGCTAGGGAGGTATTTGCCAAAGTTGATCAAATTCTTTAAGTTTGCTTACTCCCTTGAGCGTTATTTACATGCATCAGAATATTGATGTTTTTTAAAAATTTTACTAACGGCAAGGCAAAACAATGCGGAAGAGTTGACAATAAAGTTATTGGACTAAAACGGGTGTTGTGACCATATTACGACAAATCTGCGAAAAATATTGTTACCATGTCATAGACATTGAGAATAGATTTTGGGAAAATTACCAATGCATGGAAGAAGTGGCGCAATTAATTATGTCAGTTGATGATGAGAGCAGCGACAGTAATGATACGGACAGGCAGCAATAGTAGCGATTCACACTAGGAAACCCAGAAATAACTTGTATGTGGTTTGTTTCATAAATATTTATAAATAAGTTGAGAAGACCATTAAAAACCTCGCAGATTATATCCTTCGGCGCTTCGCACTTGCCTTGAAATAAAAGCGCTCGGTATTATAATAGTATATTAATATGTACTTGAATGAATGAAACGTATTTATAAACCTAGAAACATTTTTTTCAATTCTGATCTATTACGAATCTAATAAATTAATAAAATATTAATATAAAACGAAGCACCGCCTATGCCGCTACAGTTAAATCTGACATTTTTGACCCCCTGTCTCCTCAGTCGTCGGAGCCAGACTCGTAAGGCGGACTATAGATAGGTGTCCGTTCTGAAATGTTACCACTCAATTCATGTAATATCTTGAGTCCACTCATGGCTAAAGCAACTACTTTTACTGTAAAAAAATATATAAAAAATAGGTCTATAGTCTATATCAGGTAAAGGGTTGGTAACAACTACTGACAAATCATTGTTTGGGTAGTTTTGACTTTACAGCATTTTAAGTTGTTCATATTTGTTTGGAGGACCCACGAAATGACAAAGCAACGAAAAAGATATTAAAGTGTAATTTACCAGAGAAAGGAAAAGCAGATTTACGTTCAAGGTGTTACTCAGAGATATATATCTGGATTAAACCAAGGGGAATGAATAGTCGACGTTTAATCTATAAAAGAGTCACTGCCTATAATACCTTGACAACTTTAAATTAAGATCGTAAATGCGAAGCAACAACAATTACAACAACAATTGCGACGCACAATGTTTTTTTAGAAAAAAATGTAATGTCAAGTTAATGTAAGAACTGAAAGAATTTTAATCTTAGAGAAGCCAAACAATGCCTAACCCAAAGGCCATTTCTTTTATTTCATAAAGAACAATTAATTAAACTCAAATAGCTGTTGTCATCGTGTAATACAAAAACTAAAAACATACCGCTTGTCGACCAAACAAGACTTGAAAACGCTTTCTCCCTTCGGAGTTCTTGCCGACTCATTGGAATGAGCATTGCCCGTCTGGCCGACCGGCCAGCTTGTTAGATTCCAATGTAATTGCGTTTCTGCACAATCATTTTTTTCTTTCGTGTTATAAGTCCTACTTTGGAATTAGCAGGACCGCATTTTACCTACAAGTTTTATTGTAGGTGCCAGAAATGACATAATAATGACCTTTGAAGCTTTCGACTTTGTAGGTGTAGAACAGAACAAAATCTTAGAAGAAAAGAAAATCGAGGTTATAAAATTTTATAAAGAAAATTGAAGTTAAAAGCTGGATATCCAATTCAAATAAAGTATTTGCAAAGAAAACAAAATTGGTTTGACCTTCCGCGGGGGTCAGACTTTTGGTCAAAGTACCCATACAAAATTATGTGAATATGTCCCCCAAAGGTGGACCATCAACAAGACTTACTCAATCAATTCCTCTAGTCCATATACTTAATGATGATTATAATAAGTATGTAGTGAATGGTACGATGAGCTATTCAAGACAATGGTCATGATGAGCGGGCCATTGGATAAAAACATTGTGTAGTCGTTCACACGGAAGTTCACACTGCAGTATCGAAAATTGGCAATGATTTAGAAACTTGCTAGGCGTTCACGCTAAGCTGAGTCGGTGTTTTGCCTATTTCTTAATTATTGCTTTCAGTGTCTTGTATAGTTTGAGATTGATGTTGTGGTAATTGGGGCTATCGGGATTTATTTATGTAGGGGACACCGGGGTTGGTTGTGACAGAGGTTGGTTGTGACCATGGCTTTTTAGCTTCGTTCATAGATGGCAGCAGCGTCGCCATGGCATCAACGGATACATCATATGTTTGGCCCCATACACTGTCAGTATCAGCCCGGTGAGACCCAAATGGGAGGAAGCGAAGCAGAAGAATGACAGCTGTCACAAAGCTACACTGCAAAAACCGCCGCAGAAAGAATCGCCATACTCTTTGACATTTCTCGTGTTATCCTTTTTTACAGTGTGTTATTTGAAGTTGTTCCATCACTCTCACTCTTAAATGTTCAGACTATACGTAAGTTAATCTTCGGATTTTTTAATAAATGGTGGGTGAGGTTGACGTTTCCTTTTTGTGATTTTATTAGTTTTTTTCCAATTTTCTGCAGAAAATGGGTCTTTTTGTCGCAGGTAAGTCATTTCAATCATTTATTGGTGCTCAAACATCACTATTATATCGGAAAATTCGAAAGAAATAGTAAAAATTGGTCATTAGCCTCTCAAAACCTTGCAAAATTTCTGAACAATTTTTCCTGCTCGATTTCCATCTAATTTTTTTTATATTTTAGAGCTTGTTTTAAATTATAGATAGTACATTTTACTATATTACTGTAAGTACCACAGGATAGTGACAATGTAAATAATATATAATTTAGGTGTCCCTCGGAGAAGTTGTAAAATACTGAATCAGTGCCCCCGATTGCAATGTATGTTTTTAAACTGTAAATATTACTTCTCGACGACTATTCCCACTATCAATTTCATCACGATATCCCTGTAATACCTTTGTTTCATGGTTTTATAGTTACACCGAACCAGCCAGACCATCAGTTTCCAGTCCTCCGAGTCCAAACTACTATTTTATTAGAAAGTATGTATACATTTATTTGTTTTTACTTAGGTATATGAAAAACAGGTTTTGAGTGTTCTCATATGTAATATTTGTTTTAAAAAAATTGTTCAATTATATAAACATTGTATGTTGCTTTTATGTGGGGCTGTTTATTATTATATATTGTCAAGTATATTTATTTTCATATTATTAAATTAAATATGTTTTTAAACCATCCAGTTTTGTGTTTAATTACCATAAAATATTTAAAAAGCTTTAATAAAAATATAAGAAAACATCTTTTGAAAGAGCCGGTCTTGCGCATGCGCATATCGCAGCTACACTGCAAAATGGCCGCTGATTTTGACATTTAATTAGACATGCGTGCATCGGTTCAATAACATGGGTAATTGCTTTCTTTAACCTTAGTCTTCATTGGTCAGTATGGTTTTAGTCGCGCAAGTGGTGTATGTGTTGCGCTGATTTTACTGTTTTCGCCATCTTGGAGTAAATTTTATTATTTTATGATATTGTTTTATATACCTGCATTAGCTAGTGAAAAGATTTCTATTGGGTCATCAGAATACAAATTCAGGTATGTTCTTTCAGATTGTCATGTTTTTATTAATGTATTTATTATTATAGTTTAGATAGTATAATTAAAATAAAAATAAAATGGCGGACGGGGTCAGTTGTGATATTGATAATGAAGTAGGTTGTGACTGTCACAGCCTACCCCGCTAAAACTTTTATAATACACGCTTACGGTAAAACATTGTTGTAGAAATAAAATGAAGGCATACAAAAGAAAAACCGAAAGGCGAAAAATACCCTTACATGTCTTCCAACAAGCAGCACATGAGGTTTTGGTAAACAAGAGATCTCTTCGGACAGTTGCTGATGACTTTAATATAAGTTATATGACTTTACAGAGGTTTTACAAAAAGCAACAGTAGCAAGAGAATAATGGTAGGTTTTATTTCAATTCTAGTTACAGGACTTTTCAAATTAAAACTTTAAATTATTAGGATTAGAGGCACCTTTTCATGTTGGTTATGTACGTAATCATCAAATTTTACCTGATAAAATGGAAATTGAGCTAGAAGAATATTTGATACATCAATCAAAATTATACTTTGGGTTATCCACAAAAGAAGTTCGAAGGTTAGCCTTCGAATTTGCCATCAAGAATAATGTAGCTGTTCGTCCAAGCTGGTTAGAAAACAAAATGGCATCTGCGGACTGGCTTACAAATTTTCTGAAACGTCATCAAAGGTTATCCCTTAGGACTCCTGAAGCGACTAGCCTTAGTCGAGCGACGATCTTTAACCAGACAAATGTCAATAATTTTTTCTCTCTTTTGCACGAAGTGTTAAATCGGTATAAATTTGAACCACAGGACATTTATAATGTCGATGAAATGGGCATAACCACTATGCAAAAGCCAGACAGAGTTGTTGCTCTAAAAGGAATAAAACAAGTGGGCTTTGTAACATCGGCTGAAAGGGATACCCTGGTAACATTTCGTTTCGTTGTTAGTGCCAGTGAAAACTCAGGTCCACCTATGTTCCTTTTTCCAAGAAAAAACTACAGGGAATATTTTGTAAGCAACAACCCACCTGCTTGTATTAGATCCGCCAATCCGTCGGGTTGGATAGCGGAGAATGATTTCTTTATATTTTTCGAGCACTTTGCGAAACATTCTAGGTCATCAAAGGAAAACCCGATTTTATTAATTCTCGATAACCATGAATCACACCTTTCATTAAAAGGTATGACTTTGTGCAAAGAAAATGGAATGGTGATAATTTTCTTGCCGCCACATTGTTCCCACAAGGTACAGCCTTTAGATAGGTCGGTTTATGGTCCCCTTAAGAATTATATAAATACTGCTAGTGACTCATGGATGCATAATAATCCCAGCAAAACCACAATATTTTCCTTACAAGTATAAAAAACATCAAGAGCTACAGCAAGGTAATGAAGAACGGAGAACGATATTCTGTTTTGAGGTAATGGAAAGAGCAAATGATAATAGGGATTTTTAAGAAATATTTGTTTTACCGATGAATGTACATTTACCCTCAACAACGAACCAAATGATTAAAAGTGCCGGTATTGGAGCTAAGAAAATGAACATCGTCTTGTTCATATCCGGACGCAATATCCACAAAAAATAATTATTTAGGCGGGGACTGTAGGACATCACATTGCTGGACCATTTTGTATGGAAGGCAACCTTACAGCAGTAACCTATTTGGACTTACTACAAAATCAAATTGAACTTGCACTAGAAGAAGTTACACGCGAAAATCAGGAGATCTGGTATCAAATGGATGCTTGTCCTGCCGATAATTCTCTCATGGTTAGGGAATACTTGCAAACTATTTTTAACGGAAATATTATTGACCCATGGCATATAATCCTTTGGCCAGCCAGGTCCCCTGACCTTTCGCCCAACGACTTCTTTCTGTGGGGTCACTTAAAAAATATTATTTAAAAAAATGTAAAATTTGAATTTCTAGACCAGCTAAAAAACTGTATTTCGTTAGAATGTGACAGAATTTCTCAATATCAACTCTGTAATGTTAGAAATTAATTTTATGATCGGTTAGGATATTGTTTATCTGTTACTGGAGGGTTGTTTAAACATTCAATTAATTTATGTTTTTGTGAAAATCTATAGTCTTAGGTATGTTATGTTAAATTAAAGGCTTAGTAAGAAAAACATAATGGTCTCTTTTATTTTGGATGTGTGATTGTCGCATTGGTGAACCAGCTTTACGTCAATTTTTGACAAAAGCGCTATAGAAATTATTTGCTGATGCTTGCTGTTCTACCTAAACTATGAAAATTTCGTAATTTTTCCATCACATTTAATTAAATAAGCTAGGATTGGCTCATTAAAATTTATTCAAACTTGGCACATGGGTTTACTGTATCGGCCTCTTCAAAAAATTATAATACAATTTTTCTCTAAAACGTACAGGGGAACCAATATTTAGCCACTTCAAAATTTACATGTGATTTCCTATGTTCAACTAAGCCATGCATCACCCGGTATACGAGTACATGGACAAGGTAAATAAATTAATCTTTTCTTATCTTTTATAGAAACATAATATCTACTTTATAGCTTGGGTCCGTTCCTGCACGATAACCTCTAAAGAACCCGATGCGATGCGAGCAAGATAATACGTAAGGTGTTATTAGGGGCACTAAGCAGGTGCCGAAAGAGGCAGGCCGCGCGTCTGCTTATTACCGGAGCCTCATTATGTTGTTTGCGGCTGCTTAGCTAGGTCGGCTGAAGAGTATGGACCGACGAGGGAACAAAACATTGCTCATCTGCACCATACTTTCTTATACTTTCTACGGATAAAATTAATATAAGCTCATTTTTGTTCATGTTGTTGAGATCGCATCATAAGAATTATAATAAAATGGTTAACATGAAAAATTATGCTGGATGCTTATGATATTACGATAAATAAGAATAATATGTTTAGGTTATGCTTTGGTTGTTAGCAGTCGATACATATTTCTAGTGGATTATTAAAGTGTTTGATTGAGTTTAATTTTCTTTCTGGGAAGTTGTTATAGAATTGGTGCAGATCACTTATTTTGTTCCACAACAGACATCGTAAATTGACGTTACCTAAGCACCACCGACCTTCGCAAAAATGACAGGTTAAGGACTAAGGGGCCATTTTCATTTTCGTCTAACTATATTCACATTATCTATGCTTAAAAATTACGACAAAATTGCTGAGTAAGAGCGATTATCTTTTTTAATTATTGTGGTTATGTGGTTGGTTTTTTTCCTAGCATTTGCTTTTGAAGTCTTTTAATTTGCTTAATAAAGGGTTTTATACCTGTCAGTTATTTATTTTATTACTAACTATAACTAAACGTGAGCTCATGCCTACACTCAGCTTCTTCCAAATATCTATACGCCTTTTTGGTAATTAATTATTATATTAAATTTCACATTTCAACATCTAGGTACATGAGTAGTATTATTTTTGATAAAATATTCAGATAATAATAATAATAATAATTATAATTATAATAATAATAGTAATAAATGACTTTATTGTAATGATTAAATTACAAACGGCAAAGTTAAAACAAAGCTTCCTCACTCAACCCCTATGATATTATTTAAATAGTAGGTAATCAATAATCACTGTACTAAATAATTAGTTAACCAAATAACCGATGTTTGAACTCTATAAATCCAGAGTAACGTTATAATATTTACTATAGTAAGTAGTATTTAAGTTTTGAGTACTTAACAATATTAAAAATATCAAACTATATACAAAATATAATCAACTAAGAACTGTTAAACAAAATTTTGTATTATTTTTTTTATTCACAGCTTAAATTTGATGTCAGTAGAAAATTTAATGCTTTCAAGAACCTTATTATAAAGTCTGGCTGCATTAAAGCTGAAGGATCTTTCAAAATATGTTATATAAAGCAGAGCTGCAGTAATTGTAGATTTTTGTCGAATATCCAGATTATGTTCATCATCACGGAATTTTATTTTCTAATATAAATACTGAGGGCGTCGTTTCAAAATAATTTTGTTATAAAGAACAAGTGCATGCAAAGCTCGCCTTTCATCCATTCTCAGTCATTCAATATATCGCAACTTAGCAGAAACACCACGCTCTCGTCCTCTTATACCTCCAATCAGACGGACGCAACAGTTCTGGATAAGCTGGATACGGTACACGTCTGCACCCACCAGACATGGCCCATAGACCGCGTCCGCGAAATTAAAGTGTGACAAGACAATCAAGTCACATAGAAGTATTTTCATACTTTCATTTTAAATGTTCTTATAACCATAAATCAGTTTTAAATTAGCAAGGGCTCTTTTGACGCAGAGGTTAACATGCTCGGAGAACCTCAGGTTAGTATCGATAATAAGACCGAGATTTCTTGCTTTCTCGACCAGTTCTAAATCTACGTTGTTTATTTTAATTGATATTTTTTCCTATGTAAATTACGCATTTGTAAGCTACCGGAAAATAAAACTTGTGATTTTGTAGGACTCATACTAAGGCAATAAGACTCTGAGGACAGCACTTAAATCAGTTTTTATCATATTATTAGATTTTACAATGTCATCAGGCTTAAAAGAAAAGTAAAGTTGCATGTCATCCGCGTAAAAATGAGATTTGCAATGTCTTACATACGTTATCAACTGCGATGTATACAGAGCAAAAAGTATAGGTCCTAAAATCGATCCCTGCTAGACACCATGCTTTGATTTGGACAGCTTACCATCTGCCATTGTTTGCTGACTTTTATCACCTAAATATTTATTCAAAAATTGCAAGTATTTTCGCGAAAACCAAGATAGCTCAAAATAACTAAAAGAAGCGTGTGATTTATTTTATCGAACGCCTTCGGGTGATCTAGGGGGACCAATACTGTTAGTTCACCACGATCAGTTGCCTCAAAAACATCATCTGTTACCTTAAATAAGGCGGTATTACAACTATAGTCCTGTCTATATTCAGATTGCACATCGGGCAGAATGAATGGGTGTCGTAACTTTAGGTAGCGGAATTGTATAAATCTATATATAGATCTTTTTTTTAAATAGTAAAAGTTAAAAACAAGAAATTATTTCTCTGCAATTATTAAAGAAATTTTTTAATTGTACCGTTATATTTTATGAAACAAAAATACCTTACATGTAGAAAATAAAAAATACTATGAAACCGCTTTACTCTGCGAAGAAAAATAATTATTTTCTATGAGCATTTTTGTTTTATAATTTATTTTCTAAATTCGTATCATCGATAATATAGTGGAATTATGAAAAAAAAAACATGAATTATCTGATATCCCAATCTTAAGTAAGTAAAGAAGGTGTTTATTTCAGGCTATAAACAATAGGAGATAAGTAAGTTAAAAAACAAAAACAACTTATAATACGGAAAATTCCAAACATTAGCTGCGAGTATAAGACTTCAAAAGTCTCTCCGTCGAAGATTCAGCAATAACAATTGATTATAGGGGAGAAGGGGTAACATTTCAACTCAGGGTAAATTTAAACAGTTATAAATTTCCCGCTCACTCACAATGTTGAAACTTGGTATTTTCTAGTTATTGCCAAACAAATCCTTTGCTTAACAAAACTTTTTAATTAAAAATGATTTTCTGAAAATCTTCGAATCTATTCCCTTCTCCTATAACTAATAACTCAATAGCTAAATGAATAAGGGAAAAAGGGGAAAAAATCAAGAAAATCCATCGTGCAAATGAAACATAGACAAACGAAATAATTACCACTTCAAGCAATCAGTCATTCTCTACAAGGGCATTGAACCAAAAAGTAAAAGGGCTGCGAACAAAGACATAACATGTAAAAAACTTTTTCAAATTCTGTAAGAAATTGTAACATTTGTTACAATAGCTATTACTATTGCTCTTATTGGCTTAATAAACATTTTTTATATGCGAATTGAAATGGTTTTAGATTCACGGAAATTTCAGTAAACACTTTTGAGGTTTGGTACGAAACATATTTTCTAAATTGAAAAGCCCCCTAAATCTTATATTATTCAAATTGTGAACATCAGACCTAAATGTAATTCCCTTGCGCAAATAAGAGGGGTTCCTCTTCGCATTATTCGATGAAATAGACAAGCTGCATGCAATAAACACCTATTACTCATGTTCACCCAGCCAAGAACATCAAACTTATGAGATATATGATTTCTTTTACGGATATCAAATATATGATGAAGAATTTTGCATCATCTGGATACGACGCTTATCTGAAAAGTGCAACGAAAAACTATTCACTGAGTCACACAAATTTAATCCTGGCAGAACCAGCGCTTCACACAGCATAATGTGAAGCACTGATTCAAGTAGCATCGGGAGTAAGCTCCCTTAATTTAGAAACGGTTGCTCAGGTTTTTAAACCTCTTTGAACATTGTTGCCGGGATTGTTGCCTTCTCAAGGAGAGCGGTAGATGATTAAAAATTTTCTTAGCACCATATATTCAGAATTTTTTTATTTGTTCTGCATGAGGATTAGGTTAAAAGAAAAAATTTGCGCCTATCATAATGAAGAGTCGACGTAAATTGAGTCCAACATCTATTAATTTCCTTTCGATGTAGGTAAATTCAGTCCCGGTTGTTTTTAAGGTGTACGGACACGCCCCCACGTATTTATTAACAAATTTATTCCATTTGACTGATACACACTGTATAAACAAATAAATAACACCCCAGTAAAATATTTCTTAGACACCCGATATTATAGCATCAACTGCCTAAATTTTCAAATAAATTTTCAACACGTAATCACCAAGTAATTTTAGTTATTACCGGCATTTACCTTAAATCCGACGGGATTAACTAGTAATTAATTCTAACCTAATAAAGACTGCAAACCTGCGAGTTGCGTCACAACCTAATCCCGCATTTTCAAAGAATAACGGTGATGAAACAAATAAGTTAGAAACTTTAATAAGAGGAAATCTAGCGCTGTGCTTTATGCCATTAAATAGTTTAGGAGAGACGGCGGTAATAAGTGGATTTGGATTTGATAAAGGAAATGTGCACTACTTTCAGCTCGGCTGGATAAAATGACAGTATTTTCCTGAGCAACGTTGTCAAGTTTTAAGACTTTTTCTAAAATAATATAAATGATTTATTTCACTCCTTACTAGAATATTTCAATTTTCGCAATGCCTTCAGTACAAAAAGTTTTACATTAAGGCACTGGGTGGCACTACAAAAAGTAGATTGATATTTGGCATGGAAATCACTAAGCCAGTGTATTTGTGTAAGTTATTGCAAAATTATACAGGGTGTTTTGTAAGTAATCAAAAATATTTCAAGTATTTAGCAAGGTTTTTTATGAGAATGATACGCGAATATTTAAGGGTTTGAATCTACCTGAAAAATTAATGATAATTTGTTTTATTAACTATGATCAAAAAATGTTCCGTTACGAAAATACTAAAGGTTTAGGAAGGGATAGAAATTAATTAATATATTGGTTAATATTTGAGATATTTCAGTGATATTTAGTACGTAGCGACAAAAATACGAAAATAATTTTTAGCTTTAACAGTGGCGCGCCAACAAGTACTGACTTCGATATTTTTAGGGAAGGAAATGATTTATTCCCAAATAAAAAATATTTTTAAAATCACCGTTCAATTTGAAACATCTCTCCTGAGTTGTTTTCCTGCGATGCGTCGTCTTTGAGTAAAAAAAACTAACCTGAACCTGTTGGAAACCAGTATTAACCCTGCTCTAACGAATGTCATAGAAGAAAATGACCGTTATTATGCTATGCACCCCCGCATTATGCGTTTCCTGTTAGACAGTTTCTGGATGAAAATTTGGATTGGAAGAAGAGGTCCTATTAAATGGCCTGCAAGATCTCCTGATTTGACGCCACTGGAATTTTTTTTGCGGGGACATTTAAAGTCTAAAATTTATGCAACGCAACCAAATTCTTTGGAAGACTTGCGACAACGAATAGTGTACGAGTGCCGACAAATAACTCCCGCAATGCTTCATAATGTTCGCTAACATTTTGAGCAGTGCCTTTACAATTGCATGGAGGTTGAAGGTGGACATTTTCAACATTTACTTGATTGATACAAGCGGTAATAAATTTTATTACTTTCAAATTTTCTTTTCTTTTTAGCCCTATTTCTCAGGAACTATTCACTCGATTTAAACGAGCAAGGTCGCGCTGGGAAGGCAATTGAATGTCCTTTAAAATAAGGTATTATCCCCCCTTGCCATTTAAGATATGTCCCCTTGAAAACTAAGGTTCCCGTGTTCGAGCGAATTTTGATTTATTTATTAACAAAAAAATAAACATGGGTAGAAAGTTTTCGGTGCGCCACTTTGTATATTATATCGGTAGAGATAAATTAAGACGTAGCGGCCAGGAGAATTCTGGCTAAATTGAATTTTGAAAATGAAAAAAGATAATAGGTATCTATTAAAAAGTCAGTTCAAGAAGAAAAACATATTTATATTGATTCACCAGGTTAGTTTCATATTTGTGGTAAATTGCTGTTATGGTTTAAGCGTATAGTAGCTTACATTTAAGATGGCAAACCTTAACATCACCCAAAGGCTTTGGAGCTCCATATTCAACTTAAAAAGTAAGTTCCAATCACTATTTACATCTAAAGGCTCAGTTACACTTAGAAAGTTAACTGGCGGAATATCCTTGCCATCAGAAAATTTGTTAATGACGTGTAGTTTACACATTGCATGGTTTATTATAGTTGACTAGTGGACAAAAATGAAATTATAAATATGTAAAAAATACTTTTTTTAAATAAGTTTTTATTATGTAAATATAAATAAAAAAAAAATAGTTAGAGGTATTTCAATGGGGCCATGTCCAATGCTAATAAAGGTATACTCTATTTATTAATGATTGACAGTACAGCGAAGGGTCATTAGTCGTAAAATCGCAATAAATAGGCGTGATAATAGCATCAGGTACGTGGTCTTCAATTACACAGGTACCTTATTTTATAGTAGAATATTTTCAACTTCCTTAGCTAATTTTTAACGTGTTATCGACAGCTCGTGGATCTATTATAAGAATGGCGAACAATTATTTCCCAGTATTGTGTAAGGGTTTGCTTGACGTAAAAGCAAAGTCAATAATTTTAAATGCGTATGACGCACTTGTACACCAAACATCCCCTAGTACTGTTCGAAACCTAGTATCGGTATGTAACAATATGACGGGAGTTAATGAACATAATCTAGAGGCTTCTTCGGGAAAGAAAATCTGGAACGGCAACCCATCCTAAAAAGTCGCCAAGAAGGACACCTGATGATGTGAAAAGTGTCATAAGAAGAAAAGTTCAAAATTTTTATTTGAATATGGAGATCTCAACATTCGTAAAATTTTAAGTCGTATAAGAGAAGATGAGAAGGTACCCAACGTAAGGAAAAAAAAATTGTGGCAAATTTAACACAAATTAAATTCTTGCGGAAAACACAATCAAAAGTCAATCTTACTGCATAGACAACATATTGTTATTTGGAGACACCAGTATCTAAGAGATATAGAAGTGAAAAAAGAACATTTTGTATTTAGACGAAACCTGGTTCAACGAAGGATATTCAGAGCATAAGATTTGGCGGTATAACTATATTCAAAGCTCTCGCCAATTATTTATAGAAGGTTTGTCTACTGGTTTGAAAATACCTGCAGGTAAAGGTCGCAGGGTAATAATAACGCAGATAGATAGTGAAAATGGATTCGTAAACGGTGGTTTGCTCGATTGAGTCAAAATGAACTAAAGATTATCATGAGAACATGACTGGTGACGTCTTCAAAGTGTATTTTGACCAACTGATTAATTCCAGAAAAACGCCAATCTGAGAAAAATATACCCTTTGAGGACAATATGTTAAAACCAAATGCTTTTAAAAATAGTGCGAGAAAATATTAAGGGTGTTATTTAAAAAGTGTCCGATATCTTACAGAACGATTACTCAGATATTTATAAGGTGGAAAGTTCGTTTAAGCATGGGTCCGCAAGCCCTTCATTTTTGAGATACAGAGTGTTAAAAATTTATTTTTATTCTTGCTTTTCGTATATAATTTTTGAAAGAATGTCTATATTTGGACGAAACTGGAATCTAGGAGTTTTTTGAAATGCGAAATTCGAATTTGATGTTAGAATGGCTTCCACTTATAGAGGGAGCCGCCTACGTGTCTTTTTACTCTTTTGAAGAGTGAAAACTTTTCGCAGATTGCCATAACTGTCGAAGTATGTTATTTGATTTTCTTTTTTATGTATGCCCCATTAAGCTTATCTAGATTAATATTACGACATTCAGTTTTCTTATTTTTTTTAGGTAGCCTATCACTCATGATTATACTTTTAAAATTGGGAATTTGCAACAATTTAACATATTTAATTAGATCATAATTAGTGAGGGTTCTAAGAGGTATATGTTTTAACAGTTTTAAATACAAACCGCATCCTGTCCTATATGGTTATAAATAGAGACCACTTCCCTTTTTTCCTACTGCCATAGATTCTATCGTTCGATTGTGTCTTTTATCTTCTTCTAAATTTTGTCTAGCAGCTTTGGCATCATGTACAACTTTGGCAATGCCCGCCGCTCCACCTCCCAGAGCACCTAAAGCCGACAAACCGGCAAATAATGGTATAAGTGGTAAGAATCCATCGCTCTTTGAAATATGTATTACTCTTTTCTTTATCGGTGAAAATACACCTTAGACCTAACAGCTGTTTTAATACTCTCAGTTAAACATTTAAATTGTTTTCCTTTAATTCCTTTTCTAGCTTGTGAGATGGCTGGAGACAATGAAAGTCCACGACCTTTGCGTGTCTTTTTTCTTCTCAGACCCATACCGAACTTTCGCTTAATTTTCATAGCACCACTAACTCCTAACGCAGCAGCTTTTTCTCCGAAACTAGAGTGTTTAGCTTTAAACCTCTCGAATGCCTTTTCACCCAATAGTTTATCTGCAGCGTGTCTGCTTTTTATATCGTTTGATTGAGAATATCGTCGTGCTCTTTACAAGCCCCATCTAATAAATTTGTTCCCTTGTCACATCTCGTCAATCTTTTTTCCAACTCTGTGCCAGGCCCACAAAGATTGTAACCAGGAAAATGGAATTCAAATGGTAATTTATTAATAAGAGTGTTTAGTATGCCACACCCTATTTTCTTTTCGCTCTATTTGTAAGTAACACGTTTGGTGCGTGATTGAAGAATTATATAGCTAAAATCTTAACACAAAATGACCAGTTTTACTTTGACTGCCAATTTAAATATTATTATGTGAGTTGAAAAACAACCATACTCTATGATAATTAAGGACCATGATACATAAAAAAAACAAACACAAAAAAACAGAGCCGAAATCAAAAAAGTATGAAAATGTACTTTGCATTAGCCAATAAAGTACCTATATAACAGTGTTATCAAAAGAGAAAACGGCAGTGGCGTACATGTTTTTTGTTCAAAATTCCAAAATTGTAGCACTCTGTATCTCAAAGGGCTTGCGAACCCACGGTTATATGAACTTTTCAGCTTATAAATAACTGAGGAATCGTCCTGTAAAATATAGGACACTTATTAAATAACACCCTGTATCATCGACAAAATGGCTAAAAAGTGTGGTATTGATTTACTTTGACGAAAGGATAGCAAAATAACATTTGATTTAAAATAAAATATGTACGTTGATTATTGAAATATTCGTTCACAAAATTATTACCAGAGAAAATCGACAAGAAGCTTTAAAACAAAGAGGGAAAAATATGTGAGACAACATGATGGAAGAAACGGTAGAACCACTAATTCTTTCAGTTTACTCCACAGACGAGCCCTTAGAATTTAGTGATGATGAAGACACCTATACTTTTTAAACTTTTCCGATCCTACTGTGAAAGATAAAATTACGAGTGTGTCGATCTATTCAATGTTAAAACTACCTGTATTGTAAGTGAAAAGATCTACTTTCAGTCTCGAAATAATAAGTTCACACTGTAACTCAAAATTTGTATTTTCATTTATAATGTGGTAACTTGCTGCCAAGCAATAGGAAACACAGCATAGTATCAAATAATTGTAAGTACTTTGTGAAACAGATATTATCTTATATTATGTTGAATATACAAAATAAATGCCCTTGTTAACTCGAGCGCGACACACTTTTAAGACAATAAATTCAACATAATATAATAGTGTAGATCTTATGTTTCAGTGATTTTAGTACGTTAATACTACCATTATTAGAATATATGCACCTCGTAGGAAAATCATATT
This sequence comes from Polydrusus tereticollis, assembly GCA_963920685.1. Classification (NCBI taxonomy): domain Eukaryota; kingdom Metazoa; phylum Arthropoda; class Insecta; order Coleoptera; family Curculionidae; genus Polydrusus; species Polydrusus tereticollis. The sequence continues at coordinate 124,593,871 of OY987329.1, forward strand.
CTTTGCTTCTGACGCTGTATCGTCAGCAAAGAAAATATTATTTTTCTACTACAGATAGATATACAATATTATCCTATTACAATAGCCATGTGGTTTTAATGTATTGATAAATAAAAGGTGATACTATTTATCCCGCGATAAAAATATACTTTAGTCCCGTGGTGTTTACACTATTTAATGAACTTTTCAAAATTAAAATAACCCTACTTAACGGTACTGGTCAGTATATTGCTATTTCACTCAAAATTTTGGTGCATGTTGGCAAGATGTTATAAGAATAAAGCCGCCCATACACACTGCAACATGCGGCGATGCATGCAGAATCGATCTATATATACACACAGTTGTATGCTGTGAAGCACGCATCGCTTCCCAAGACTCTTGAAATAACCTGTTGTTGAAAAACTCGAATTTGTGTTGCCTACGGTCATAATAATATAATTGGTATGATGTATGAACTTAAACTGAACCATAGATAAAGGATTTATAAGGAGAAAAACTGAAATACATTGATCTTGTATCGATTCAAGCTCACACACGCTGAAACCTGCATCTGCATCACCGATTCCGCATCTCTGCTCACCATCCAGTACGGAGTCTAGATGTCGCGGTGCAGCTTGTTGCAACTGATGTAAATCGTTCGACTGCCATCCACATACTATGCAGCATGAGTCTTGAAACGATGAAGTCACCGGATGTTATAGTGTGTATGGGTGGCTTTAAGAAAAAAAAGGTGGAATTGGTGATTGGTGAAAGATGTAACAAATCAATAATTGTCGATCGAGCAGAATCATAAGAACTCTAAGAATGGACTTTGAAAAAGCCACCGAAGAGGCTATAGGCTAGCTACTACCTCAAAAATATCCCCATCTCATTTGTATGAGAAACTGCTTATAGATTATCAAAAATAGTTTGAAAAACGGAGTGTAAAAAATTTCACTGCAGAAAAGCTTACTTTTTGGACAAGTCACGCATTGCGTCATTGTGCTTCCTTGGATCATGTGCTTCTTTTTAAGTCAGTCTTACTTACTCCTCCTAATTGATTATGGCAATCATCCTTTTGAAACTTGGTTTGGAAGGGGCTTGTTTAGTGGCAGACGTGGTAACCGGAGTAGCAGTTTAAGTCTTCGGGGAATGTGGTAATTACATGATGGTAAGTCATAGAGGAGTAAGCGGTCTTAGTAGGAGCCATTCTCTAGGAAGTCGATAAAGCTTATGTTGTAAAAAGTAAATGTGTGATCATGTAATTAGATGATTTAATGAAATGGTATTTAATGTTAGTGGAGTAAGCATGCCTGTGAAAATAATGTTGATACCAAAAATTAGGGGTTAGTTCTAAGAGTAGCTATAAGTTACTTTTTAGTGTTCAATGTTTAGGTGTTTTTAATAAACTAATCGGTGAGACACATCAATTTTGCATTGTCCTCAAAGTGCATAAAATATATTATATTATCTATTTACTTCGTAGATCCCACAATACATAGCATTTCATGTTTCACACATATTTAAAAATTTCTTTGTAGTTCGTATATAGATATATTTCCGGCATTAGTGTTGTTATTTTATTAATTCTGTATCAAAACTTGTTTTCTGGCTTTGCCTAATAAAAACAATTTATATTATGGAATCGTTGTTTTAAAGTACTTTTGGAAATTACACCTTATGCTTAATTATTTAGATATATTTCTCATTAAATTAAAATCTGAGCTAAACCTCGACCTGATAATATTTCAAATATAAGGGCTTCGATGATATTTTTTTTTATTACTTACTATTACTTTACCCTTATTTTTAAACAAATTGAGGTGCAATGATATCGGTGTGCTTTAGGTTCGCATACAGTGTTATCGGATCAATTATAATGAAGCAGCCAGGTAGCTATTATAATCAATATATTGGAATAGATATTTGTTTAATAATCCGTAATGGCAACATTGTAACAGGAGAACGTCATTACAAACTTTAGAAAGTTAAAGGAAAAAGGGTCAATCGTTTCATAAACCTGAGATTGTCATAAGCGGAACAGAAAATTAGCTTTTCGAAAGCTTTTCTATTCGGGCCCTATTTTATACAAAGACACGTAAACGATGTTTGCATGCTTATGCATTTAGAGCGCCGGTTTTTCGGTTATTTTTGCGGATAAAAGGAAAAAGTGGAAAATTGCGAAATGGAACGGCTCGGGATATTGAAAATAAATGTCGTATAAAATTTTGATTGAGGCTTTTGTGAGCTCTGAACGCAGGATAATGTCAGAAATACTCCACAAATATAATTATATAGGTAACTTGAGTGGGTACAGAGGGTTTTGAAAAGCTTTAAAGAAAACTTTTATGAAAAAGGGTCAATATTATTAGCTCTAAATGCGAACTAAATAGGTAAGAATACGTATGGTTTACTAATACCAACTGGTTAGGTCAAAAAATTTTTGTGTCCTACAGGTTAAAACTAGCCCGATGCATAAATTGAATGCTTCAATGCGACTGGAATATTTTAAAAACTAAAAATCTTTAAAAATCCTTTAGTAACTGTGTTAGCCAAATACGGCCTTATAGTATAAGGTTTTACATCAGATGGCTAGGAAATATTTTCCTAATTAGTATATTATATGGAATATTTTCTTCAAAAATCTCTCTCTGTATCCTGAATGTTGCCCATCCTAATACGATCCCTGTGAATAATCTATAAGTCTGATTATTTATCTCTGTTTATTTTTATTCCATCTATACACTTTCATTTTCAAATCTGCTCGCTTAGCATCATAGGTATTACACTGGTCAACACATAATTTGGTGCCGGCAATTTTTTTACTGTTTCTAGGTGATTTGGGTCTGCTAAACCTAAAAATAACCTCAGGTGTGCTCCATCAGATCGTTTTCAAAAACTGGGGTCATAAGCTATATTTTCGAGATTAAGGGTATTTTATATCGCATAATTATATATGTATTACTGCAACTACCAAAAAAAAAAATCAGGAATGGAAGAAAAATGTTTATTAGACACCACAAAAAATACAAAAATCATCTGTCTATAACATTAACAATATTAACTTAAGTTATTAATTTAAATTAACCTAAACAAATGAATAAAAATGAGCTAATCAGCATCACCCAAAAACTTCCTTTTATAAGATTTTCTCGCATGAGATTGAAAAGGACACTCTCGTTGAAGATTCCAACAGTAATCGGCCATCATGTGAATGTCCCAATTATCCCATCTACCCTGATATCTCTCTTCCATAGTTTTTATATCCTGGTGAAATCGTTCCCCCTGTTCTTTACTAAGGTCGCCAAGACTTTCTGGGAATTGTGCCAAGTGGCGTGTTGGTTTAAGTTGTTGAGCATATCTTCCACTATCTATCGGTAATTTTCTGATTTCTTATTTCCGAGAAAATTTTGCACAACTTTAACAAAAGAGCACCATGTATTAAATTCAGTTTCGGTCAGCGATTCTGTAAAATGTGAATGTTTTATCAGCTCTCTGATCTGAGGTCCATAAAATATTCCGGTTTTCAATTTCTCCTTGCTGAGTGCAGGAAATTTACTGGACAAGTATTCAAAACACGCACCATTCTGGTCTAAGGCCTTTACAAAGTGTTTAATTAGTCTTGGTTTAATATGCAAGGGAGGAAATATGATTTTTTCCCGTTCAACCAACGCTTCATTAATTACGTTAGCTTCTCCTTATACTAAAGCATCTCTACAAGGCCACTATCTTCTAATTCAGTGTTAATCTTTAGCCCTGCTGTCCCAAAAACACAGAAAATAAGGATATTTTGTATAACCACCTTGCTGTCCCAGAAGAAAGTTCACCATTTTTAAGTCAACACAGATTACCTACTGATGTTCGTCATATTTATTTTAAAGCACTAACGATATTGTTTTATATTCTTCTTTTAATTTTGTAGAATGCCTAATTGGAATCCTTCCATATATGTTACCGTTATGTAGAAGGACATACTCTAAACTTCATTTGGAACTATCAATAAAGAGACGCCAATGGTCTGGTGTGTACTCTGTTATACCCATTTTCTCTAACAGACCTTTAATATCATTACAAAAAACCATATTATCCTCCTGAGAGAAAAATGGCAAAGGACCCTTTTCTCTGTTACAGTAGTACGTAATTTTGGTACCTGAATAAAGAAGATTCTTTTCATTTAGTCTGGGGGCAAGTAACTCGGCAGACTCTTTTGGGAGGTTTAAATCTCTGAGAGGGTCACTTAGCTTCTCCTACGTAAAGCGTTCGGGACTTGTTAAATCTCCTGCAAAATCCCTATCCTCTTTTTAAATCGGTCACTCTGCAGCTTGTCAGATGTCGTTTATACTGTATCCTCTGGTAACGTAGGCAGGCTGCTATATGTTGGAATTGGTATTTCTTCAGAATGCTGAACAGGTCTTCTTGCTGACTCCAGGTGAGGATAGTTTCACTTATGCCGATTGTTACGATTATTGCCCTTTATCTTCACAAGACAAAAATAACAATCGTCAAAGTGGCTTTTTTGTTCCCTCCATACCATCGGAACACCAAACTTTAAACACTTTCTTTGTCTTTTTGTCCATTGTCGCAGGTGTACGACACAGGTTTTGCATACAACATGCAAAGCCCAGGGTTTGTTTTGGTCTCCTAAGTGAACACCAAAATAGGTCAAATTAATAAGCTTGTTTCAGGAAGTCACAAATCACTCTTCTACTTTCTTTTAAAATGTACTCGCCACATATGTAGCAAAAAACGTCCGGATGGTTTACGCAACTACGCCCACTTGTAGAAGCCATGCTTAAATACGATTTTACAAAAAACACCCTCTTGCAATGCAGCTCAAGTTTTAACTAAATTCATGCAGGCAATATTCCGCATAATATAATCCCTATAATAGTTACCGATTTAATGTATGAGGCTTACGGTATACAATTTCGTTCAGTTTTATTGCCTTCTATTGTATATTTCGTGCTAATTGCAAATACGAATATAAGAAATCTGCAGGTGCAAAAAAATTCCAGGAAAAATTATTTCTTATGTGTAATAATTATATGGCCTTTTGCCAATATAGGATTAGGTATTTCCAGTGATTTATGAATAAATAGGTATAATTAAAAAGGCATTAGTCTTGGAATTAGTGAAGTTTTTGATAAAATGTATGACCATTATAATTGTCAAATATATTAACATTATAATTTATTATGAGTAGGCTCTATCTCAAAAACTAGAGCTGGTATTGGTACGCGACACGAGTTGGAACGCGTGGAATTCTATTTTGTCCTCGTTGAATGTAAGTTATTTCAAAAAAACTTTTTAACGTAATGCCTAACTTTACTAAAAAGCACAAAATTGAAATTTTATTTTTATAGAAAACTTCACTTTTGCGAGCTAGCGATGGACCTACTAGAGGAATAATCTAAATATAGAAAAAATTATTTTCTCTGATGAATCAACGTTCATGTTAAATGGTAACATAAATCGACAAAATTGTCTATTATTGGGCAGACGACAGTCCACAATGGATGAGGGAAGCCCACACTCAACACGCAGACAAAGTCAATGTTTGGGCAGGTATTGTTGGTGATCGAGCAATATGGCCAGTTTTCTTCAAAGAAAATCTTAATGGGGCAAGATATTTGGAATTCCTGCAGAAAGACCTAGTTCCGAATTTGACTCTTCTGTTTCCTGATCCTGTCGACTTTAATGTCCCGAATAGACACATCTGGTATCAACAAGATTTTGCCAGAGCTGTCCGTCAATGTCTTGATGCAGAATTTCCAGGAATATAGATTGGTAGAAGGGAACCCATTGAATAAAAAGCAAAGTTTTAAAAACGAAACCGGTAATTGAGAAGTTGTAAGCACGAATAAGATATGAGAGCAGGTACATTTCTCCCGAAGTTATTAGAAATGTTCATAACGAGTTTTTCTTCCATTTTGGATATTGCTAAATAATGAAAACAACATGTTGGGAATTTATTAACAAAAACCTTTTAAAAACGAACAGAAGTATTTTTTTTTTTTAATTTATAATAAATAAAATTAATTTTTGTTTGGTACTGGAATAATAAGTTTAAAAGTTCAGTGATCGTAAGTTTTCAAAAGTTGTGTTTTAATTTCAGTATTGTTTAATTATTACAATATACGGTGCAGCTTACTTCACGGAAAATACTTAGGTTTAGCAATTAAGTTTATTCAAAAAACACAAACTTATAATAAGTTTGTGTTTTTTGAATTTTCGGCTTTCGGTAGGCTGAACCGATACATTGGCTTCCAGCGAGACCCAACGTAGTTTGCCCGCGATGGGCCGCCTTGCCAGCGTTTGAACCTATATGGATTCTCGCTGTCCTGGTTGGGTTGATACGTGTGGTTGCCACGAGATGTAGCCACGTGCTGCAATTCTCATTTGGTTAATTAAGTTTATTTTACTTATTTATTGATGACAAAAGCTTTAGTTGCAATTTTAACTTGTACATACAATATGTGAATATAGAATATAGAGACTGAATAGAACCACGTAAGGTGTGGTTTCTTTTAAGCTTAATGCGAAAACCCCTAAGTTGACCACATGGCGATCCTGCCAGTCCTAAATGAAGTTTTGACAGTGATTTTACCGTGTTGAAGAAGTGTACGTAATAATGTGAAAATGGACAAAACACAGTCAAAAGAAGAGATAATTATCGCTCAAGCAGGAAAGAGTGGAGGTGCAACTTTACAAACCTCAAAGATGTCCCAAATGGAGATTGCTACCATAGTACTTAGTACAGTAGCTATATGTGTCATTTTATTCTACTGCTGTTCAAAAGCCAACAAACAATTATTGGAAAAGAAAATTATACTAGACATTAGAAGAAGCCAAGATCTCGTCTAGCCCTCCAACCAGCTGTTACCACACCGGGGCTGGCATCGAGGGAATGGTGATAGTTGTGGGCGCAATGCCGCTAGTTCGCTTCGAGGGACAATAAGCTTGCTGCAGTGACACTAGGACAATAATAGGAGAAATTACAAAAAAGTTAAAAGGTTAGATATCAAATTTTAGAGTTTCATTTAAATATGTCAGAATAGGTTAGGAGTGACATAAAGTCAAGAGATTTTCAAGAATTTTATGAAAATTCAAAAAAGATATATAACAATATTAATAAGGAACCCTCAGATAGACGATAAAACGTTGAAAGGGTTAATACATTTTTAGTAGATATAGGCATTTTAGAAGCAAAATTTTCTAAATTAAAAGTAAATTCTGAAACTGTCCAAAGAGGTGAAAAGGAATCTGAAATAATTGCGACATATCTAAAGGAAGTAGAAAAGATTATTTTTAATTCTCGAAGGACACTTTTAGAGAGATTACATATAATATTAGATAGTAAGGATAATAGTAGCAATTCAACCATGGCGACCGACAAATTTGACTTAAGAACGGCCGCATCTTTGTTACCTTCTATTGATGGCACCGAAGATACTACAAAACAGCTTATCGACTCGATTGAACTTTATAGTGATTTACTAGATAATAACGGGAAAAAATTATCAATTAACTATGTTCTTAAAGCAAAGTTGTCACAAAATGCCAAAATACGTTTAGAAAAAACTTATGATACCATACACGATTTAGGTGCCAATATAAAAATGCATTTATTGACAAAAAAATTCGCTGCCGCTTTGGCGGCTGAGTTACATTACGTCAGGCAGGATGGAAAGACAATTGACGACTACGCAAAGACTATTGAAATTTTGTTTACAAATTTAACATTAGCCCAGGCAGAGGGAAACGAAAATAATATGTCCATTTTGCGCGACGTAAATGAATAGTTAGCCATAAATTTGTTTGCAAATGGTTAAAAAAATAGCGAGCTTCGCACAATCATCAAAGCAGGAAACCCTAAGTAGACCACATTTTCATCTTATAAATGACAAGAAATATAAATTTGAAATTTGGCAGCTATGTGCAACTTAATCTGCTGTTTAAAAATGCGAAATAAAAAACTAGGGTTGCCATATAAAAAAAATATCGATGACGTCATATTTTTAGTTTAGGACACACTGTATCAATATTTTTAAGGTGAAAAGACTAGACTTAAAAATATCAATAAACGTGTCCGAGAATTTTTCCAGAAAAAGAATATACAGGACTTGTTATTCGAAGTTACAAACTCGCATTGTAGGTAATTTAAAAGTTATCTGAACTATATTGTTCCCTAGATATTTCGAATAGAGAAATGTTCATCATCAAAGGATACCGGAAGAATAATCATGCAATCAAATGCTCAAGTAAGTATAAAAGTAAAGTGGACTTACCAACGATCAACCAGGGTAATTTCGCTCATTAAAATTGATATTAGTATTAGTAGAAGTTTATCATGAATTATAACAAGTGGTTCGAGCTTTTGAGAAGTCAACAATATAGAAACCATTGACGATATTCTTCAACAGAAGCTGTAGCACGTCCATTACAGGAACCATAAACAAACACCATACTTGCATATTCTAAATTTGAATAGGTGTCTGGCATTTTGTAATACTTTAATCATTCAATCTTGAAACTAAACGTTCAATTCCTGTCAAAGTACACTAATACATTGTCAAAACAATAAAGTTATTAAACGTTTTTCAGTCTCGAACATGGCATAATTTTTTAATTACGCTATAACTAAAAGCAAATGGAAATAGGATTAGAACATATTATGAATTTTCACGTGTATAATACATTCCTGAAGTTTGGTGCATTCCTCCCGACTCACCCTGTACACTGTGGAGGTAGACCATCTGTGCTTTATTTAAAACCTACCTAAATTCCTAGCTGGTGATAACCCAGTAAAATAAGCAGGCCTGTCAAGGGGGGGGGGGCCCGGAGTTTTCGAGGGGCTGTGATTACTGATCATTCCAACAACAAAAAATCATGAGGGCATAACAACTTTCTGCATCATCAGACTGAATTCTAAATTTAAAAAATTACATATAAGGGCCCGTCATTCCCAGCCTCCAGGCCCGGTTTTTCTCTCCACGGGCCTGAAAATAAGAGTCCGTTTTATCAAAATAGATAATAAAATATGACTTATGAGTGGTGCCGTACAGATTTATTTTTCGCGTGAATTATAAGTCATCCTGTCTAAACTATAAAGTACGTCTTTCCAGTCTATACCTAGGCGGTATCCATAGGGGGGACGCAAAGCTATAGGTTAAGCTCCTTCAACAGAAACAATCAATGGACGTGTCTACACATTATTTAAATAGACAACACAGACTAAAAGGCCGACCTATACGTGATCCAGGAAACCTTTAAAAGTGCATCCAATCCCAAATTCTAAGTACCCCTAGGTACTATTGCACAAGAGTTAAGGCGAACAACCTTATAAAGGTTTACAATCATCTCGTGGGACTCTTAAATCTTTATGATCACCGATATAAAAAGTTAATTCTAATGTTTTTAGACACAAATGGACATAGAACACACACCAACGACTTTTATCAAAGTTCTAAAGTTAAATTATCTAATAAATTATTTTTAATCCTATGCCGGTTTTCGTTAAGGTCGATCTACAATACAAGCCATTATAAATATCAAAATATTAAACAATGTGTATTCGGCGACAATAAAGCTCAACTAACCTCATCCTCTTCTTGTCACAGATAAAAATGGCCTTTAGATTCAGTATCAATTTTTGATTTAGCTCCTCGTTAAAAGAACAGGATTATTGTAAAGTTATCAATTTTTTTAATAATCGGCACTGCACTAAAAATATATATTATGGCGCTCCGCGAGCGATGCGTGTTATGGTAGCAATCCATATTGGTCTTGAATCTTTGAAGATTGTGCTAGTTCAGAAACAAGACCTAAGGAAGGTCATTCCAGAGTAATAGGGTTCTTCAGATGAAGGAATTTTTTAACAGTGTCGTTCAAGGAACACTAAGTCGAATCATGTACTGGGGGAGGGGCGGTGGTATTGGTTCATTGTATATTTCTACTATGGTACCATCGGTTGAGTCTGATGCAATATTCAAATAACTGATTGGCGTTGCCAAGTCACCCCAAGAAAGACAGATCCTTGTTGAGATGTGAGACTTGCTACCTGAAGAGATGTGCATTGGCAGCCAGAGTCTGAGCATCCAAAGTAAAAGATGAATCAAATTTGCTGTCATCAGTGAAGCTATAATATATTGAATTTTTAGTTTTTATCTAAAAGGTTGTTAATAGAAAGGTGGGTGATGCAATATTCGCATTGCTGGTGAAAAACTACGTTTATCGTCTTAGTCTTAACATAAATACCATTATTATTACGTCGCTTAATCCTTTAAGGTATTTTTATGCTTTGGATATCATTCTCACGTATACTTTAAGATCAGGTATTCTAATTTCTGAATTTGTGCATGGTAATCGATTTTGTAAATCGGTACTCTATTTTCTTGCGTTAACCTACTTTACGCTACGATAATCCAAATAACATCATTTCTTTTTTAACCAGCTTCTAGCTTCAAACCATAACAAGTATTGTAAACAGACCTTAAGAGCTAAAACCTAAAGCTTCAATTATCTAGAACTATTTATCGTCCAATAACGAGATAACGGCTGATCCTCTTACTTAATTCTAAAATTAAAAGCGCTTTTTAAATGCGCACCTTACTATCTCGAGGAAATTAAATTAACCGAATAGTAACAATATATAACACGAAAATCCTTTTAAAGTTATAAGACAAATTTACCCTTATTCGACCCATCTGCCTGATAGACAGACCATTTAACCGCCGTTAAGTCAGTTTGGGTAATTTTCGACGTATTTCACGATCTGTGCGTGTGTGAGATAGAGATGGAGTTATTGGAGAAAGTTTATACCATTTGATTCTTCAGTAGCTCGCGTTAAACTCTTGTACTCTCTCGTTAAGTTCCAGGATTTTTTAAAGCCCGTTTTTGACTAGACTCATTTAAAACCAGAAATTCACTAGCATATTTTACAGACAAGCTTCTTCATGTGTGCCAAATATCATATTTCTCAGCTTTTATTCAAGGATTAAATACAAAATTTGGCTTGCCCCACAATGTGTTTTATATATTGTGCTATATATTTCTGGGTTTTGCAACGCGTGGCGGCCACCCAACTGGATTCTTGTCGCTGATGTGTCATAAATCATACTGCTTTAAACTGTAAACCGTGTATGAACGGGTTGTGTATCTGAACCACAAAACGGGAATCGTGTGCGCTCTTTCCCGGTAAAAAGTTTTACCAGAGTTTATGAGATAATGCATGCACAATGTTGAGGTAGATGCCTATGTTTACGTTACTTTATAGTTAGAAGCAAAAAATATAGTGCAAAGCTGACCTTAATAGCATTAAAATATACATAAACTATTTAGCAAACTAGATTTATCTATAAATATCAATTATCTTTATAAAAGTTTCATTTTTTGAATATCGTGGTTCATTTTAATGGTTTTAATTGTACTATATAAGCAATTACTAACGGCGGTATGCAAGGTTTACAGAACAGTTTAACAAATCTGGTTTACGTAATCTACATCTTGGTCTCATGCACCACCCGTGTGACTTCATGGTTCAATTAATTGTTAAATATATCTGGCAACATTGAAAAAATTGCCCACAGGCTGGACCAATTAACGTAAGAGAAGAAGAATTCTCTTTTTTTATTTGACAGTTTTAATTTGTACCTTAAAATATGGATAGAGATGATGGTTAAAAATTTCTCAGCGACACAATAACAATATTTAGTTAACTTAATTGCTAATGAATATGATCTGGTTCTTGAAGATAAAAAAAATAGGACAATAATACAGGATAAAACTAAAGCCTAGAAGAGAATATAGAGGTAGAATTGAATCCAAGTGATCCTACAGTATACTACAGAAGTCTCTCGACGGTTTCTATAAAAACGGAACAGAAACTTGCGTAAAAGAAATTATCTGAAGAGAATAAGTAGAAATTTGTTACTGGAGGAGGTGAAATGCCTGCTATGAAAAAAGATTAGACGGATTAAGTTCTAATATCTTCTGTAAAATTTCATGTTATCCATTGTACCAAAATATTCTCCCTATCATAAATCCTTCTTGGAAATCCAAAATATTCTTCAAGAAATATTTCGTCTTCTAACTCCATTCTTAGCTACTTAATATTTATTCTCAAACGAAAATTCACTTCATTCAAAGGTTTGATTAGAAATGACAGCTAGAGCTTAAACTGTACAAAATAGACCGATTAAGATAATCTGAAATGGTTTTTTGAACTGAGCATGGCAAATACGAATCTGAGTCTTTAAACTACACTGAGCGCAATATCGAGTTGATATAACTCAAATATGAGTTGTTCTGGATCGACGCGTGTTGCTAATAGGGGACAGCTCAGACCTGTAAATTACGGTAACTAAATCGAAGAAATTGCATCAAATCACTGTTCATAAGTTAAAATAGCCCTGAAGATAGGTTATTTTATGCACTGGACCCGACTTAAATTATTGGTAAGCTAAGGCTACCGTAGCTAATCATAACTGGGTTTGACGAACACATGCGACGTGGGCTGCAGCAATTCATTGTTTAAGCCGCCAGAGAACACTATGGGAATTGTGATGCGTTACTACTCGGGCTAGATTAATTCATGACTTGACCTTTCAGTTATTCTATAGCTTACGATGATTAACTTAACGACTATAGATTTAATCTGTCCTAAAGGTGGAGAATCCTCGTTTTTACGCACCTGTATGAGGAGAACAAACTTTGAACAAAGATTAAAGATCCCACAGACCAACGATTGCGCGGATAGCAAGTCCAGTTATGTTGTCCATGGCGACGCGACGTGCATCAGGTACTAATAACAACGGGAGGAAGTTACTGCGTCAAAGCGGCACGAGCGCGAATTCGGAACTTTCCGTGACCTTTCGATCGGTGATTTACCCTCGACATGGGTTTTTAAAGCACTCTTTATGACTTATTCCAACTCAAAATAATTTACACATGATAACGAGTCGATTGTGGTCATTTCAAATGTGTTTAAAATGTTGATGAAATATTTCCTTCTGTGTTGAGGTAAACTAAAAAAAGCTGAGTTTTTGTAGCGTTTTTAAATAATTCGTGATAATTCGTAGGCTCAGTTTGAACAACATAGAGACGTGCGTTAAAGTACCTCTAATTCTGCAACCCACTACATCGATAAATCATTTTTGTCAGTGTAGTTTAGAGACTGATGGGTATTAACAGCAGGTAGTGCATACCGCTGCATATAATAGGAAATTAAAGGTATTCTTTAAATTTTTGGTGTCTTCTTCTGATTGGGATGCTATAGTGGGTTTTTCTACGTTAGGTTTGGTTTAAATTAGAGGGTTTCTTTGTTGATATTGATTTCTTCATTTTTAAATGATTTTGTTGTTTGCACTTGTTTTTAGTTTGGTTGCTTTATTGTTCGGTTCACTATTTTCTTGTTATCTTAGGGGGTTGCCGATCTCGAGAATTTGAATTTGGTGATACATAGAGCGTGTCCGCGCGATGATCATATAAAACTTGACATCGTTCCTAGAAGAAATAAATGTCACATAGTATTTTTTTTTAAATTAGCATTAAAGGTGTATGTTGATTTAGTTACATACTCGTTTACACCACGCATATTTAATTGTTTATGCCAGTGGCGGCTTGTGGGTTGGCAGTCAGAGTCGACAGTTTGGTAGAGGCGTGGATCCAGGGAAACATGTGGTGTGGGGAGTGTTAACGAGCGTCGAAGGAGCAAAAGTAGCGCGGAAACTTTTGGAGACCACGCCCAAATTTCGGGTTTGTCTACTATTCTATTATTTGCATTGAACAAAATGTATGATAAATTATATAATTTCACACTGCAAAAAGGTAAGTTTGAGAAAATGTAAATCACCAATATATACCAAACAAATTAAGTTCTTTTAAAATCTCCTATAAATTAATTTAATTTTTTCCTTTTTGATTTGAAGATAAAATGTATAGTATGGCCAACAAAACAATGTTAATTGAATTCAATATTTTAGTGGTCGTCGGACAAGACCATTGTTTTTTTTATTTTACTTTGTTCCTCAAATGAAAGGGAAGACGAAAATACAATGAATAAGATCCCTTTTTACCTCAACTTTAACTTGGTTTATCATGTCAATGCGTGGTGCGTGCGTCCAAACAAGATAATTTATTTAAATTTTAAAACACTTACCTGAGGTCCTACTCCTGAACAAACCTACAAACCAATCCGAAAGTTCTGTTTTTCAACATACCACACTCACTCTGACTTATTTTACACTAATTCAGTCCTTTTTATAATAACAATAAATAATTAACTAACCTCACTATCTTTAAAGGTTGCTCCAATCCGCTATTCCATGCCAGAACGATCAAACGAATTAAACGTTAAACTTGGCAACCGACTGTATCAGTGGTAAATTAGTCGTGCGACCGTTAGGGGTACTGTAGTACTGCTACGGTTTTTGGTCGGGTTCGAACAAACCTTGAATTTAACGGCAAATTTATTTTTACCGTTTCTGACGATGTGTCTTCAAATATATAGTAGTGACAGTAGTGTATGTTTGGTTGCCTATCATAAAGCCTGGGATTTTAAAGCTCTTTATTATGGCAGGGTCGGCTTGCAGGACCTAGTTATGGCTGTAAAGGCGACTTGAAAAGTAAAACAATTAATTTGATGATGGAGTGTTTACGAATAATCCACTATGAAGTCCTGGATTATACAAGTTACAAGGACGATTTCAAAAATGGAATGGTTATTCGCTGGCAATTTGCGGGTCATTAAAAATGTAAATTGATGCAGATAAATAATAATATATTCTGTCTGTTGTCTGACAATAGCCGCCTCTGAAAAGCCGCAACTGGTTTATGCACTCTTCAGTCGGAGATGTTTGTGTGGTGTAGTCGTGCCATTTTTTATTTTCTCCAAAATGTTTCACGGTATAATATTTAAACTTTACACGAAATTGGACAAATAATTAGGTTACCGTAGATAAATATGGAATATAGGGTAAATCGGTAAAAAGGTACCTATTAAACTTAAGAGTCGAAATTACCTACGTCTTGAACATAAGCGTTCTTCGTTGCACGAGATGAAAATCTTCTTCAGCAGTTGTATTAACAACATTAGATTTATGTATGCAAGCAGATTTTAATAAAAACCTACGAAATAAAACAGGACATTAAATAATCATGAACAACCGCCATGAGAAAAACATAAAATATGCATTATGCATCAGAAGCCTCCAGTTAATTTTGATATTAGATTGTGTCGAACATACATTTTGAAATTATGAATCGCCAATAAGATATATTTGCAATTTGATGGAAAACAAATTCTCGATGAGAGCTTAAATAGCTTTCAGTATGAAGCAAATCAACATCCCTACCTGACGTGGTGTTTAGGAAACAAAAGCTGTAATATCGAGAGTGTGCATTTATTTTCTTTAGTAACCGCTGAAATTAGAACTAAACAGAACTGAAAATTGCAGAACAGTACATCTTCTGTTAAAATAGATCCACTGTCCTAAATGCGATCTAGGAATTGGCCCAACAGATGAGAATCTCATGCAAAGGTTCCTTGGGAATGATCTAGAATCTATTTTAGCACAATTCAAAATAAGACGATTTTTGAAAAGTATCTTTAAAATATAGCTTTCTTAAAGCATTATTTACGATAGGTAGAAATGCTTCTAATCAGATTCTACCTGTTTATGATTCTGAAACGAACTGTACTGGAACTACGCCAATGCAAAGGGCAAAAGTATGAACAAAAGCAACGGTTAGGCATTAATTTAGAAATAATGTGTCGGGTCTGTAAATAAATTGGAGGCAACCCTGCCAAAAAGGGATGAAAATGTAGGTATAATAAGTAAATAATAATTTTATTGCGATATGAGGCAAAAGCCGCCCTTCGCCTAATTCGAAACGAATTGCCTTAGGCCAAATGCTAGATGCCCTTTGTTTCATTTTCACGAAAATTGGGTTGCGAAATATGGACAGAAATATTGATGTTGCAAACGAAACAACGGCAAATTAGTTTATTTAGTTTGCCAAACGAAAATTCTATTAAAATCGGCTAATTGAGCAAGTTTCACATCGGCTAAAACTTCTAATTTTATACGGTTAATGCAGGAATTGATTCTAAAATCCTACGGAATAGTCATTTAATCGAAAATGGCATAAAGAGTGTTTTAGGAAATACCCGTCAAATTTTCACTCAAGTAGAAATATCGTGATCTTCCTAGAATCAAATTCTAATTTTTATCATGGTGATGTAAAAATAGATGGCGTAAATATTTAGGTGCTCCCTAAGTTTAAAATCCTAGGATCAACGGTCGATTCTAGTCTAAAATAAAATACAAGAAATAATTAAATTTAATCTGATACTCAATTCTGCGTGTAGCTATATTTTCTATGACGATGTATAAAAGTCGTTATGTCAGTGATCAGAACTATTTACTAGGAATATTTTCCCTTACGAATTTGCTATGTGGTACAGTTTTGGGGTGAAGAAAATGCGATAACCGGAGTTTTTCGAGTCGAAGAAAGTTGTATACCCACGTGTTATAAACAAATGTAGCCCCAGAACATCCTATCGAGATGTTCCTATGCTTTTAACCACCTAATAATCTTTAAAAAATATTCGCTTCTAGATTTAGTTACACATCTTATAGTTTCCGCAAAGACTTCATGCGACTTCAGACTAACCTGCTATTTCCAGTTCTGCACAATATCTGAGTAGCCTTTTTTACCCACTTTTATAGCTTAATATTAATACATTTATAAAAAGAAAGCATAACTCCTTTCAAAAGAAAGCTAAAAAAACTACTGTTCATTGCTTCAGTAGCAAAAAGAGTTTAAAAACCCGAATAAAAGACTAACGGTGGGAAACAACGCAAGGCGACATCTCGTGATTTTCAGACGCCAGACCATCTACTAATTTTAATAAAAATAATCTATATTATTCCTGGTTGCGTGTTTTATTTCCCTCCATCTTTAATGTATTTATAATTTAAAAAAATATCTAAATGTGGATGCTCTGTAGATACTAATTAATTATTGTTATTTTATCTCTTTTGGTTTTTCATTCTTAATAGTATATTCGTCTTGTCTGAGTAAAAATACTTAAATCTTTACTTATAATGCAAAATAAAAGTGTTTGATTAAAATAACTATACTAAAGCCTGGCGCTAAACAAAGGTCCGTGGGTTGAAATATTCAGCAGAAAGACGACATAATTTCCGTATATCTCAATGAGTTAAACTCTATGTCAGCTAAGTCTTTAATGGCGGCTGACGCCATATTTTAAACATATTTGCAAACCTGTAATTTAAAAGTTCCTCAATTCAAAAGACATCTCGCGGACATAGGCCATCGCTGCCTTGATTCCAGGGCCACTTATTTATTAACTTTAAGTTCCTCTTAGTTAAGAATATCTTAAATCCTATGTTAACCTTAAAATATTCCGTTTTGCACCAACCAGCTTTCAAATAAAGTTAACCAAGTCTCAAAAAAAGGAAACAACACTGCTTTTTTCCCTAGATATGTTTTGGGGAAATTCTGTCAATTCCAAAAGGATATTCGTCTTGCAGAAAAAATGTATTAAGACTATATTTGGAATGGGTTTCAGGGATAGCTGCAGAATGGTTTTCATTAACAAACATATACTAACGTCACACGGCCACTTTTTGATGAACTAAAGGGGCAGCATCAAAACCTACAGTACAAGATTCAAAAGTAACCTGAACTAACCGGAAAAACCTAACTATACCTACATCCAACGAAATGTTGACTGTCAAATTTTGAAAATTTGCAATAAACTCCCAGTTGCCTTTGAAGAACTATCAGTTGTTAAAATTATAAGTAAGCTACGCAACTTTCTTCTCCTGAAGGAGTATTACAGCCTCGAGGAATTTGCTGATGATGTTCGGCTGGTGAATGAGGCACTAATATAAATAAATTATCTTAATTTTATTATGTATATAAATCAATAACTTCTTAAAGTGTGTGTGTTCTTTTTATACTTGATTTGTGTATTCTGAGAATGTTATTAGAAATAACAAAAGGCGTCGGCCGCCATTAGAGACTTAGCTGGCGTATAGTTTAGCCATATAGTGTTTTTAAAATATGTATACGTGGCTCTACAACTTTATGTGTGTGAGTTCATATTTGTTTTAAATGTACAGATAATGCCTAAATAAAGAAGAGATTGTTTTAACATAATAAACAAAATAATAACTTTCTTTGTCACTTAATGAATCAGATAACTCTTCATCATCTTCCAAGTGTTCCTTAATTAGAGCAATTATTATCGTTGGTGATAATTTTACATCCTGTACCTAATCCCGATGCCACCAATCCCCTACTTATTTCTGTGTATGATCCACTGACTTCCTCCAATCCGTAATATGATCAAGGGCATCTGGCCAAACCAATTGTACTTGATTGAATTTAAGACGATCACCCAAATTTTTTCGTAACATGATTTTCCCCGGCCAACATTAGTTAGCCCAAACTTGTCGATTTTGATCAGAAAATTAAACTTGCACCTGTAACTAATTTCCTTTGAAGAACCGGTATGCAAAATGATAAACCGGTATTAAAATTCTAAACACATCCTCTTTTCCTTTTAACATTTTTTAAATATTCCTCTTGCCAAAATTTTGATTCACTTCCATTTGTAAATATCCACGTTTGGTTGGTTTTAAATTTCGACCTGTAATTTTCAGTAAAATCTTTTAAAAACTGCTCACGTTGACTTATGTGGCTGTTCACAGAAATACCTTCTGTTATAATTTTTCTTGCACCGAAAATTTTTTTTTCTTATTTATTTTAATAACGAACCAATACCTCGATTATTTACATACCTATTTAAAACCCTTAATACTGTAGTATCAGTTTAATGACGGTAAGCGTGTAGTGCGGTCATGATGATCGGAATATATAAATACCGTAAAAAAATAGATGTTTTTGTTTCTTGTATTGTTTTATTAATAATTATTATATTTGGGATGGTTTTTAATGTTTGGTGCGGTATCATTGGCAATTATTTGATAGGCCCATTTGAACTTCCACAAAGACTTAGTGGTGATGCATATTTGCATTTCTTACAAAACGACTTATTTGATTTATTAGATGATGTACCTTTAAACATAAGACTAAATATGTGGTTTATGCAAGATGGGGCACCACCTCACTTTTCACCTTGTAGTTCAAAAGCACCTGAATCAACGCTTTCCACATCGGTGGATTGGTCGCGGTAGTGACTTTCCTTGGCCCCCTCGTAGTCCAGATATTAACCCGCTTGATTTCTATTTGTGAGGACACATGAAGTCATAAGTTTATAAGGACGAAATTAATACACGCACATATCATTAAAAACTGGGTATTCTTTGGATATAATTTTTTTTCTTGGAACAACATTTTTTTTAACAAGATTTGTCGGGATATTTATAATTAGGTATTAAACGAAAAAACTAATAATCTTAACACGAAACGAGATGTTTTTTCTATAAGACCAAGGTATAAACTTACAAAAAAAGAAACATTAAATAGACAACGCCGTTTTTACAAAAATCCCATACCATAAAAAAGTTACAAATTATGCCTACAGTTAATACAGAGCTTTGTTGAACATTCGACACAAATGGGCGTAGTACACATGTAACACAAGTGAAACGTTTTTCTTTTTATTCTGCCAGGACAAGTGTAACAGGTTTTTCTTTTTTCAAGTTTATCCATGCCGACTTGTTCCAGACGTTCTTTAGGAATATTTAAAATCCTCTGTATTGAAGACCGTAGCTCTCGAGCAATCCTTGGATTAGCAGCCTTCTTTCTAAAGGAGCCTAACCAGCCTATCTGCAAGTATCTTTAAAAAATTTGTCTTTTCAATTCATTTATTATTTTTAAAAGTCTGATGAATAATATGAGCATTTACTACGCTTTCAGATTCAAAAAAGTATAACCATAGGACACCTTCTTGTGCGACGGCTTCTGGAGTGTTTAGCGCATTTTCATCAATAACATCTGCTTCACCCTTTGTAGAAATATAGTAGGTTATAATCTCTGGCTTTCTTGTATAGAATAACCGCTTTATTTTGTTTTGTGACATATGAAACCAGAGTCATATCTTTTGTAAAGTCAAATAATGTTCCCTGCTCACCAACTTTTCTGCTCCTTTTTGGTAGACACTCTGGGGAATTTCCTTTTTTTTTTTTTTCTTTATTATTCCAACGTACGTGAGTCCTCGGTTTTTCAACAATTTCTAAGGAAGTGAACCAGTTATCGGCCGTAATGTTTCGATTTGAACCTTCTATTGGCTTTACTATTCTCAATACAGATTGTGTTGGTTTGGCAAATTTTCTTAAATTTCCTTTCAGTCCTTGCCAGTATATATATAGTCATTCAAAAAGTACTGAATGCGGGCATCTGTCATGCATACGATCTTGATGTCATATTTGCAAGGCTTGTTAGGCATGTACATCTTAAACCTGCATCTTCCCTGAAAAGAGACCCACATCTCATCAATGCAGTAGTTAACTCCCAGAGAATATAACCCCTGGCAATTTTTGATGAACTGTTCATACATTTCAGATATTGGAGCTATAGGATCTTCTTTTTTTCTGAGATTTCGGTCTAAAGAATTATCAAAGCGTAAGCACGCTGAAATAAATGCAAATATCCGCTAAATTTTCATGATTTGTTACAAAAACTGCCGTATAAAATAACAGGCCGATAAATGCTTTTCATTTCAATGATGTCCAAATCTTATTTTCTCATTAGTCCAATGAAAAATTAAATTTAACATATCATCTGGGATAAGCAAGTTCTACACTGCAGAAGGTTGTGCTTCATATCAGACCAGCGGATCTTCGTAAAGTTGGTAAACGCAGAACAATATTGTGCTTTTGTGTTCGGCTACGGGACACAAAGCTTTCAGATGACCACTTATACCGATTTTTGCAATAGAAATTTCTTGAACTTGCTTCATCTCCCAGTTCTTCGTCAGCATCCTTAAGATCTTCCGGATTATTTAAATTGGCCAACTCCTCATTTTCCCCTTCCTGCTCCGAAACAGTGTCATGCTGACTTGGTTCGTAGACACTTTTGCTGGCACTATCTTCGTTACTCTCAATTGCGTTTTCAGTTTCAGTATCATCCAACCACTTAAACTAGTAACCTCAAAATCGGGATCGCCAAACCGAATTCTTTTCGATGGACCTGCGCTATAGTCAGCCATAATAAACCAAAATACGCGTAGCAAGTGAAGCAAGAATTAGTTTCACTAATACTGTGCTGCGGTCATTATGACGGCAAGAGAATTTGAACTGGACATTATTTAAAAAATAAGCGCGTAAGACACGGCGTACTCGGACTGCATGCTTTCTTAAAATGCCCTGGCTTAAAGGTAGACACGCTCAAGGCAATACAACTAGGGAGGGGGTAACTTATAGAGGTGTTAATACACGAATCGATCATGATGACCGCACCACAGTAGTTAAGGGCTAAAACTAGTTGGTTCAAATAGGTTTCTAATCTATATAAATTATAAATCATAATTTATATGTATGTCCACTTTTACACATCACACGCAAATCTTCAGTCGTTGGTTTTCTATATTTCATCAATTTTTTAATTTCTTTGATATTATATTATGCTGTTTTTGTTGTTTGAAATCACAATTTGGAATATCCCGAAGAACTTAATAAAACTTGGCTTTGACACAAATTAAACCAAGCCCAAAATACACATGGAGCAAAGTGTGCCTCTGTCGTGACATTTTACGACTTGACCAATTATTGCATTATGTACTCTTCGGGCTGCTGTCATCGGTCACGTGCTTTTGTTTCTTGGCTTCATGCTGATTTGGATTTAGCCTTATACCCTTTCTGCATTAATTATGTGAAGATGCAAAGATGAAAACTTTGATTAAAACATAGTTTTTGCCGAGGTGTCTCGTAATAGGTTTTAAATTCAAGGCACCTTTTTTTATTAAACGTTTTGTTGGATATTTAAAAAATAAATGTGAATTAAATTATTTTTTGTCATCGTTCAGCTTAGTCGAAATTAAATTTTAAATTATAAAAATAGAGATATAAATAAGCTGTTTTTTCTTTGCGAGATTCCAACGACTAAATAATTGAATTTCTTGAAAGACATCTGCTTTCAATATGTTTATGTTATGTAATCTTAGATAAATTTATGAAGAAGATTTGTCACAATTACTCCAGTGTTTTCTTAAATTTATGATTTGTTTACATTTCACATAGCAGTTAATTTGTATTAAATGTGGTGTGATGGTAAATTAAGCGCTATGTGTAATTTGTCATTTTTTCTTTATTTGAAGGATGTTAATGTTGATAATTGTTTTTATCCACAACTATTATTAACATTTTCTGATTAGTACGTAGTACACCAATTATTACACTAATGTTGGAACCAACAGATATCAGTAGCAAAACCAAGGGCGTAGATATATTTTTTTCTTGGGGGGGGGGGGGGGGGGGTAATAACCTGGACATATGCAAAAAGGTGAAAGCTCGCCGCAGACCAAAATTTTTTTGGGACCACGCCGAAATTTTAACAAATTTGGTCAATTTATAGCAAAATATTTAAAATAGACTATCGACTAGATTTCTCACTACTGTCAATTTTTTTCTAAAAAAAATGTTCTTATAAATATCCATAATTTCTAAAAATAAAATACTAATATTTTTGTATGCCCCTCGGTATGTCCCTTAAGGAACAGAAAAAATTAATAAAATATGAAAAATCGTTTGAAAAAAAGTGGAATACTTAATAGAAAAATCCTAGTTTTTATTTGACTCTAATCCTTTGCTGGTCAAGCGAACGCCACATTATGTTAAATAGGCAGTTAAAACTAAATTTCATTTTTATTTTTTATTATTATGATCCTGGGGGGGGGGGGGGGTAATTACCCCCCCCCCCATATCTACGCCCTTGAGCAAAACTATTTAAACTTTTAAAACATTGCAAAGACGCGTGGTATCAAAATGAAATAACCTTTATTTCCTGTATTTTATAGACCATAAGGTCCCTTATTTATATCTCCAAAAAGATATGAAAAACATTCTTTACGATCAATAAGTCTTTTAACAGTGACCAAGAAACTGAAAATTCCATCTGTTCTTATTTTAAATGTTAACACACGCTAAGAAGACATAACGATTCGAGGTGATGACAAATAAATGCATTTGTAGAATTAACACTGAGTATATCTTTCTGTCCCACAGGAAGATTAAACTTTATCTTTAACGGATTT
Organism: Polydrusus tereticollis; assembly: GCA_963920685.1. Taxonomy (NCBI): domain Eukaryota; kingdom Metazoa; phylum Arthropoda; class Insecta; order Coleoptera; family Curculionidae; genus Polydrusus; species Polydrusus tereticollis. The sequence continues at coordinate 124,617,101 of OY987329.1, forward strand.
AAAGATTTTATATTAAAAATAGTGTTAATAAAAATAGAGTTAGGTATTAAATAGTCTTGATATATAAAATATTGTTTATGAAATTGGATTGGGTCAATAATTTAAGGAGGATAGTTTTTGAATAGTGTTAGAAGCATAAAGCTAGTTACTGCTTTATGCTTCCAACAATATTCAAATCAATCAGGAAAACATCATAGTGGTGCAAAAGCAAAACGCATATAATTCTTGTTTGTTGTTTCTAAAACAATAGATAACATGATATTGTCCTACACTTAGGACATTCTTCAAGCCTTTTAGACTTCAGACTTGTTTATTTAAGCTTGTAAAAATTAATATAATTCGCACTTTATTGGCCGATAGTTAACAACACAACTGTAAACGGTGCGGCGGCCCCAGCTCTTTCGTTGGCTTTGTTTGACGTTCATACAAAACTAACCTTAATTATTTTGTGATTCTGTGTTGCTGTGCCGTCTATTTTTTAACAAAAACTCCAGATCTTTTCATAAATAGCATTAAAAAACTGTTCTTTTAAAAACGACAAAAGTGCACATTCATATTTCAGTCGATCATGTTGTTTACTATTTGAGAAAAGTGCCAAAGCATTTAAATACCCGGTGGAAAGAGCTTATAGCCTCTGTAGTAAGCTATTTTCAGGAAGGTCTATATATTTTATATATTTTAATAATTTTTAGGGTGTAGCAGCTGCTCTAAATTTGAATATGTCCACTGTAAGCACAGTTTCAACAACAGTTAAGCAAAATAAATTATTGGAGTCACCTAAAAGGAAACGTTCTTATTTAAAGAAAGTTGTAAATGTGGCAAGATTGGATATAAGTTCTTTCCGTGACACTATTTATGGAATGTATGAAACAAGTAACTTGTATTATTCAAAAACTATATTATAATATATAAGTCGATATATTCTGATAAAAAGTGTTAAAAATAGAGGTAATTCGATTTATAGGCGAGTGTTTACCTGAGTTTGTTCTACAAATACGGTTGGAAAACAGATATGTATGTGTTAGATAATGTGCGTGAAGGAATATTAAAATAAATGTTTGATAACAAATTTGGAGCATCGATTTGATTGTTTATAACTTTATTTAGAAAACAGACATCGGAATTAGTACGATGATGCTTAGACTAACAAACTGAAAAGTTAGCATGAAGATCAAATACACCATTTATTTTAAAATTATTTAAGTAAGATTCCGCTAAAACTGTTACCATATGAGAAAATGCTAAAATTTCTTGAAAGAGACATAAATATACTTACATTTATCTAAGTTTAGATATAGTTTATTATTTTTGAAGTACAGTGAAAACTCATCTAAATTGTTCTGCAGCAGCAAACAGTCACAAGTACTTCCTGTGAAGGAGAAAATCTTCATATCGTCAGCACAAAGTAAAATTTCATAATCTCTGTTTTATGCCATTTAAGTAGATAATGTACAGCGAGAACTTAAGGTTGAAATAAATTTATTTAAAATTCATGTATTTACAGTTCTTCCCGAACGATGGATTGACCGACGAGGCCAGCCATTCAGGTCAGATCTCCAGATTTAACCCCTATAGATTTTTTTTTGTAGGGTTATCTTAAGTCTAAGGTATATGTTTATCGATCAAATGATATTGAAGACTTAAAGAACAAAATAAGAGACGAAATAAGATTGATAGAACCTTACGTCGTTAACAACGTTCTGCAATCATTTGAAGATTGTCTCGGATATTGCCAGACGGTTGGTAGAGGTCAGTTCCAACATTTGATAAAGTGACTTTTAGTTTCTTCTAAATATTCTCTTCTTTTCGCTAATAAATAATGTGTTTTAAATTAAAACGCAGTTCTCCCGCAAAAACAGCTAAATTTAAGTATATGATATATTTCATGAGATATGTTTAGAATTTTATGCAGAATCCAAAACAATATTATAAAATTCATTTAAACATATAAAGAGAACCGTCATAACTTGTTCTTGGGACAACCTGTATGCATGAAATAAGCTTTAAAAAAATGCACAACAAAAATTAAACATTGACGGGTCTGAGCGTTTTTTCGAAAAAGAAACCACATGCATTTTAAATTAATTTGTTCCAACCTTTACGTTCTCACTGTATAGAGTAAAGGCCCCAGATGGAAACCTTGTAAAACTCCAGAAGTGACATTATAGACAGCGGAATAATTACCGTTCACTGCTACATACTATAATCGCATGTCGCCAAGATTTTTTATTAAGATATTGTGGTCGATTTTATCGAATGCTTTGCTAAAATCAGTATAGACGGAATACACCTAAATTTGATTGTCAGTTGAAGAAAGACTGTATTCAAAGTAGCTTACTAGGTTAGATTCAATTGGTCGTTTAGGGAAAAAGCCGTATTGTTCAACAACTTATGTTTACGATATTGATCAAACTATTGTGAACAAGTGATTCTACAACTATATCAAAAATGTTAAGCTTGCAAATACGCCCATACTTTATTGCACACTCACACCACTTTTAAAAATTCGAATCACACTTGCCAGTTTTCATTTTTCAGGAAACTTGCCCGGGTTGAAGGATAACTTAAATAATGTGGTGAGAGGAATAGATAGTGAAGAAGGACATTTTTTAATAAAATAGCAAGTGCATCTAGAGCCTTCTCAGGTTTGACACGAATGTTAGGCAGGAGACAGTTATCACTGCAATTTGCTTGCGTACTTATCCCTTACTAAGCAAATGAGTTAGGTATTGGGTTGTTACAAATTTGTTTCCTAATATTTTGTTTTCCTTTTCAAAAACAAAAATACTAATGATAATATACCCTTCCCTGTTATGCGCTGAATTAGGTCTATAGCCCAGCTGTTTTAGAATAATTCGTTGAAGAACATGTTTCTCACACATGTTTATCTAGTTTATGCATATTAATACAATATACCACTCGTTGCTATCCTTGTAATCAATAAACGTATGCCTTTCTCATAATAATCACTGGTCTGTGTTGGAAATATAAAAATAAATATATTTTATATCCTTTTGCCCGTAATACCTTTACTATTTCCTTTCTATACGAGCAGAATATTCCCTTTACCTACCGCGATATGCTTTGTCTCAGAACCTGCTCTCTCGTTCGCAACTTATAAGGTGACTTGCTAAGTACTGGTCAGTATAAAACAAGGCGGCTATGGAATAAATCTTAAATAGATCTGGACTTGTTCACACTGGCCGGTAATTACGTCTTACCCCTTTTGGTTTATCTCACAAGAAGGTATGATAGACAGTGGCGGGCAACGATGGAATATAAAAGGATAATTAATTTATGGCCAGATGCGAAAAAGTGTGGCCAAAAGGCAATATTTACACTCTTCCACCTTAGCTAATCAAAAAGTATGTACCTATACATGGTGTTACTTAATGATAGGTCGTAATTCCTGACTTTTTGGGACACATATTTATATGAACTTTTCTACTTGAAACTTGCACTTACGCCCTATCAATAAGTAACACCCTGTAGTTGCATCTACTTCTCTTAATTGCGTTTTTCAATTCTGTTATATTTTTAAATTCTTTATAGTATATAAATATCAATAATCAAAAATTTAGGACTGCTATTATAACTGGATAAGAAGTTAACCTAAAAGTATTGATTACTGGAGTTTTTTCAAAGAACTCTGCAACTTTGCCAAATCCGCAGTTATGAGCGACAAACGGACTTTCTTACAATTTCAAATTCAGCAAAGTAATATCGATAAAACATTATAAACTGGTATTAATACAAAAACAAATGTCTTAATTCCCACACATTTATCAGATACCTACTGACAAAAAAACAGTTATTTCGTTAACGCTTGTCAAAACCTGGAACAAGGTGATAACGTAATAATGTTTTATAACAAACAGACAGACAGAACACACTAACCTACTTTTAACCTTCAATATGTCAATGAAACTGAAACTCTAAATATTGGTATTGTTCGCTCTGTCACATTCTAAAGCTCAGGGTGTAGATGGGATTAACATTAAAATGATTATTTGCTGTTGTCCTTTGTGACTCACATAATAAATTCTAATATTCATTGAACAAAAAATGCTTCCGAACATAGGAATAACCTTCTCCAAAGAAAAGTACCAGAAAATTCAGCATAGTGTAGCATTAATGTTTGCTGTAGTTGTATATTTATAGGATGCTACATGGTTTTATGTAAGATATTTGTATACGTTACCTTTTTGTGTTATCTGTGGATTAATACTGCCTTGGTAATGTCGAAGAAGAAGTCCTAAGTATTGTGACCATATAATTACGGAGGTTCTAGGACATACTTTTCCTATCTTATTTTAATCAACTGTATTGTAGATTGAGTTAAAACCGAGTAAAAACCCTTCGTGTCGTGCCTTAAGTGTTTGATCTTCGTAATAGTTGATTGATTTTTTCGAAAGTTTAAATGGAAAATAGTTTGGCAATTAAATAAATAATTACCATTTTATTTTTTACAACTGTGTTTTATTGTTACTCGCTGTACTACCAGAAAAACTAGTACCATCTTTAGAAGCAAGCGGTTTTCCTATTTTGAAACGCTGTGTAAGTATTTAGTTTCTTAACGACTGGAAATAGGTGGCGTCAAAAAAGTGTACAACTGCTAAAAGCAAGGACTCCGACCCTCCGACATAATAGCTACTATATTGATCTGGATGGTAAGGCAGTGGAATCCTTACATAAAAACTTAACATGAAAGACCCAGTATGTTCGGCTCGGTACAAAGGTATCCATGGAGCTTAAGAAACGAATTGGGGGTCTTCAGAGTTCCACACTGGGCCCCGTTCTATTGACATTTTATACATTCAACTTCTTTATTGTTACTCTCAACGACTCTGACGATAAGCAATGTACTCAGAAAGAGCATTGGCCATTTACAAAATAAATTCTGACTTAGACTCTTGATAGTTAGAGCCGCGGCGACAAAAATGCCTTGGAACTCCCAAACGGATGAGAAGCACGTTCTTCTATATAGTTCGAGTGTCGTTCTCGAAATCGTATTGTCGAGTAGGGGTCTAGCGATCGGCGGTGAGCGGCTATACTATTTTTTCCAAATTTTGACCAGCGGTTTAAAAAAACATTTCCCAAATGGGTGAAAATTACTGGAGGGCATCTAGGCAACCCCCCAATTAGCGGAAAAATAATTTCTTTGCAAAGAGCTCTTCCAGGGGCTAAAAAAAATGGAAAAAAGGGGGATAAAAAATTTGCTTATTTAAACTTGAAATTGGGCAGGAAGCTAGAGTTCGTGTCTGAGAATATGTAAAAAAATTTTTTTGCTCCATGTGTCGCTATCACTTTATAACAGTTTTTCAAAATTTAAATGGACAAAATTTGATAAAGTAATTCCAACATGGATGAAAATTTGCAAACAGGTTCTTTGACACCTACAGAACATCGAAAAATTATTTTCATCCAAATTTATTGCGGCCAAGACCAGATCTTCCAGAACATGCATGAAAATTTTTACTTACCATTAAATAGTCACTCAAAATTTTACCGCCTCTCGGGAGCATTTAATTTTTTTTTATATTTTTAAACCAGAGACAAATAAGTTTACGAAACTTCCATCTAAATCTCGCAGGAGATTTACGGAGAATTCCGGGATCAAAATCACGCGTGCTGGTGAGGTTTTTTGTTGGCATAGTTTAGCCAGGCTCATTTTGGATGAAAACTTTTTTTTTTTAATAACATAAATAATAACGATTCATTTTAGTCCGGTTGGATGCATGCGGCTGATTTTTTTTTAATTTCGGAGTTTGGGTCCATTTAATTGTACTGGAGGTTACGGCAAGGATCAAATCGGATGAAAATATTTTTCCGGTAATTGGGGGGTTGCCTAGATGCCCTCCGGCATCCGTTTGGGAAATGTTTTTTTAAACCGCTGGCCAAAATTTGGAAAAAGTATTATAGCCGCTCACCGCCGAGCGCCAGACCCCTACTCGACAACACGGATTTCGAAAACGACACTCGAACTATACAAAAACGTGCTTCTCATCCGTTTGGGACTTCCAAGGCATTTTTGTCACCGCGGCTCTAACTATAACTTAGAGTATGGTTATAACTTCGACTGCTCACACACATAAAAAAAATGAAAATGTTACCTCCAGATTTAACTACCATGTTTTTTTGTTTATATTGTAGGTATTAGAAATTCCATCGCCACCAATGATCATCTTAGTCAATACCTTTTTTGTCTTATCCAAGTATGAAGAACATGTACTAAAATTGCAGGGAGCGCATAATTGAGATTCAGATAATAGTAATGCGATGCTGGTAACACGAGGTGTGGTGCACGAGTTTGTTAATATAACATTATCTGAGATCGACCGCTTTGGTTTTTTTTGTACGTAACAAGGGATTCTAATTATTAAATGGCTTCGGTAAATATTTTTTTAAAACTATAAAAGATGATTAAAAAATCTGAGATCTTAGAATCAGCTGTTTGAAAATTAAATTGTTGCAAAGATGCTCTTATACAGGGTCGTCCTCCAGTAAAAAATAGATCACAGTAGTATCACATTAGTCTAAGTTTTGGTTCGATGGGCCTGACTAAAACCTTTAATTCAACCGGTGTGTTATTGACAGTACGAGTGTAAGAAATTGCAAAACAAAACCCAAATTTATTTAGAATGAATATTTAGGTAAGTAGTTAAATTATTCTTATACTTGGTGGAAAATATGAAGCAAATTTGACCGGTTCTCATTGAAACAAGAATGAACAAAATGTACTTTTCGTCCATATAAAATACAAAAATGAGGGATTTATCCTAAACAAAAGACTAGAGTTAAAGCTGCCAAACAAATCCCAAAAAGAGCAAAAGTAACTCATTTGCCAATTTCGGGATTTTCATTTCTGCTTTTTAACCAGCGAGCGGACGCCTACTGTTTGGGCCCGGGAATGGATAAAATTTCAAGCGATTATTGTGGAACAGCTGAAAAGGAATTCTTTTTCGTTGGATGCAAAAAATCGACACAATCTTAATAAATTATTATATTATACTATGTTTAGATAGGTACATAATAATATTATGTAGAAATGATAGTCTTGGAGTTTTTTCGGAGACTCCTTTGCTATATGGCACAATAATTATGATGGGTTCAGCTTCGACATAATCCTTCTGTCTATTGGCGTGGTTCTGACGCTTCTTGATGGTCTGGTCTACTAGTCTAGTGGGATAGCCATTTGTGTTAAGTCCTTTTTAACGTTGTTAAATTCTTGTGAAAGAGCTTTCTGGGAGTTGCAGAAAGTGAATGCCCTGTCGTAGATATTTAGTGCTGTTTAAATGATTTGAGACATAATTAAGGTATTGACTTGTGTGGGTTTGCTTCCTGTAGAAACGGCAGTTTATTATTTTCTTCTTTTTCCATGGCAAACTTTATTGTTGATGCCAAGTTATTCATGTAATGCAGAAAAGTTTGGAGTTCGTCAACGTTTCCATTCCAAATAATAAATGTGTCGTCTACGTAGCGCAGCCATACTTTCGGTTTTATTCTTTCCTTTTCAATTACCTGATTCTCAAATATCGGTAGTCCACCCAATTAGCTGCAGAATATATCCTTTTCATTGAAGCAGGAATCAATAAGGCAGCATTCCAGTATGTCCATTATGCGCCGATGTGTAGTGATGTTCGTCTCTCAAGTATTTGGTCCTTCCCAAGTTTTCTTTGGATGAGCTAAAGTGTATCCTTAACTGCGACGTTGATGTAGAGACTCTCGACATCGAAGCTGATCAATCGATGATCTGGAAGGTACTGTTCATGCTTCTTGAGTGTACGGTATATTTTCCCTTCAATGGTAGTAGTGGGGTGCTTTGGGATGCTCTGGTAGGTTCCTCTTTTCAAGACTTCTTCGATTTTTTGGTTGTAGGTGTCAACATCCTTCACGGCGGTCGTATTTCCCTCATCTTCAGGTAGAATCTTGATGTTCGTGTCTTTGCGTAGTTTGCACAGGGCAATTAATTCTTCTTTTTTAATGTCTGACTTCGGGGGTTTGGATTTCTATAATATTTCTCTTACTTTCCATCGAAATTCTTCTGCGTTAGTCGCTTCAATGGCTACTGCACACATGTCCAATAGTGGGGTTACTTTTGGGGCAATCGCAAAGTTTAAGCCCTCTGCGAGCAAAGATTCTTCCATGGTGTTCAGTTGTTTGGGTAAGATGTTGACGATGATTCTCTGGCTCTGTCTTTATACTGTTGCAGTTCCTTGATCTTGAGGTTGCAGTAGTTTCTTCTCATTGATGGAATGGTGTTTACCTCGAATTTTGTCACATAGGGCGACAACTTTTCCGATTTATAGTCTTCCAAAGTGGATTCTTTATTGTCCTTAAATTTTTGCTGTGCGTCGGTTAGTAGAGTGGATTTCATGAAGCGGTGGTAGCTAACAAAGGACCAAAGAACATCGAAACCACACACTAAAGGGAGAAACAAGCATATCCGGTGCAGCATATTACGCTTGGACCTTCGTCTGAGCTTGGACCCAAGGCCACCACTTGAAGTAGTCAGAGGCTAAATATATACACAAGGAAATACATTGGCGCAACAGGAAATTCATATCCCAGAATCATGACTGCTTCAGTAAACCCTCTTTAGACATAAGAAATATTTGGAAACTCTTGTTAAGTAAATGTAAGCTTAGATTAAGACCATACAGTAACACATAACTCTCCAACCCCTAGGTAGTATAAATACTCTTGTAGCTTCGTAGCTTGTTCAATATTCACCTGAAGACGACTGGAGATGTTTACCAGTTGAAACGTAGTGAGAAAAATAAATAATAACAATGGAAGTCCAGAACACGTTTGTCATTCAATATAATATCATATTAAATATTCTAATTTTACTTTCCTTTACTCAAGATCTTATACGAGATCGAAAACAAGTAGAGATCAAAGCAAGTAGGAACAATAACAACTGCACAAAATGTAATCGGGAAAAATCTACAAGATCGGCAGCATTCTTTATCAGCTATCTCATAAAAGTGACAGTGAACAACATTATTACCAACTCTAAGCAGGATCCACTCAACTGACGACAACGGACGGTCACGAAACCAAAGTCACGAGTTCAGAAGAACGTGATTCATGCACTCTGTGTTCAATCACAATCGTCGGTAAGTGTAGTAGATCACTGCAATCGACAAGTAAAGAGACCTCTCTGTACGTTTAGTGGAGCGGATGTATCGAATTACAGAAAAAAAAAACAGGAGAAATTTACAATGCATCGTTTATGATATATTCTATCACTAATTTTGAGCAGATACCTAGTAAAGTTATATTATTAAATAAAGCTAGCTAATTAGCTATGTATTATCTTCTCCCTTCTATACAGAGAGTCCAGAAAAAGGTAAATGTGAATACTTCCTTATTCTTAAGACAAGCGCTGCCGGGCCAAGATCAAATTTAAGTTAAACATCCGCTCTTTAACAATAATTGTCTTAGGTTGGAAGGATGCTAGACCAAAAACAATAAAAACACACTGATAAAATTAATTATTTGAGTTAAAAAAATTTACCATCGACTCAAATAAATATTTGTTTCCTATTAGCCAAACAAATATGTATTTGAAAAATACCAAGGGATTATTTGCCTGAATTAGTATCATCTGATTTGATACAAATTACTTTTTATTTGGAATTAATCACTAAATACAAAATTCAAGCAAATATTTATTTCCTTAACACTAACCTAACTTAAATAAGCCGTTTCAATGACTTCAGGTAAATAGGTTAAAAGTTAAGTTAACAAAATATTTATTCGATTGATATTTATATATATTTTATCAAGTATATATTTATTTTACTTTTGTTTTACATGTATTTGCCGTAACAACAACGTTATTTAATTAAACAATTTAAGTGATTTGATTTAAATAAACCGGTAATTTCCATCAAAGTGATTTTATCCAAGCACATAATTGTTTAACTTGTATTTTATATTGATTTAGACCAAATATAAATTTATTTGGTATAAATACCTTTTTTTAATTTTCAATAGATCAGAATGTTCATTCAAATCAGTTCTTATTTTATCCAAGTACGTGTTTATACAGACGTCACATAAAAATAAGAAATATTGAAATGTTGCTATTGAATATGGTTTAATCAGTTCCTATACCATAATAATCACAAACCTTATCAAATTGTTTATAGTGTTTAAATAATAAGGCAAACCAACAGAAAAAACACATTTTTGCCGAAAATAAAGGTTATGACAAATTACGCGCACGCGCACTACGATTTTTGCATAAAAATAACATAAAAATTAAAAGATAATCATCTCTTATTTTATTTCTCATTTTTATGTTATGTTATATGTTTCTATAAACGTCTTATGGCAGATCTGTAGATTCAACTCTTATTTTATTTTTATGTTATGTTATCTTGCTGTATAAACCCACCATTAGTTGTTGTTCCCCATAAAATATACGTCAATAAAACATTATAGAGAAGTTAATAACTTTGATAAAAAATTAAATAAAGGCAAATTTGCAAATATTGGATACAATAATTATTAATATTATGTTAATTATATTATATTTTTCACGTTAGGAGGTTTGATAGATATTAAATTATGGTGAAAATTGAGAAAAACTGTCTTATTTGTAGCCTAGGTAGCCATAATTTATAAATACCTGGCTACATTTTTCTAAAAAGATTTTGTGTTCGAAACTTCAAATTAGGTATTACAAGTATCTTTTCTTTGCCTCTTATCTTACCTTTTTAACTCGTTTCATGCGTAACTAAAATATTCAAATATAGTTTCCTACCTTGAAAAGTATCTAACATATGGGATATACCCCTCGATATACCCCAGTCTTCTAAATAATTATTCATATTACGTTTATTCCCTATATCTTCGTTTTAATTTTTGATGGAACCACTAACTTCTGTGCCGCTAACAAAGAAGATTTCACTCTCACTCATAAATTTCTACAAGACAAAATCGAACACCAATAACCAAAAACGCGATGATCAGTCCACTTTTGTATAACCAATCAAATTATTCAAAGCCCAAAGTAGGCGACAGGAGTTCATTTAAATACCTAATTATTAGTTTGGATGACCAAATTATTTGAAAAGTTCGGCAATGGATGATTTAAATTAAAGTTAAAGGTATTTAGTTCTTAAATTGAAATGTACTTCGATTAAATAATTAGTTATTTGTAAATATTTGGTTGTTTTATATTAAGGATTTAATGTAAATACATAATTATTTACTTTAAATGACCTAGATATTTAAATAGTTCTCTATTGGGTGATTTAACTAGCGATTAACGGGATTTAGTTCCTAAATAAAAATTAGTTCGATTAAATAATTAGTTATTTAGATTTTATTATTTTAGTGGTTTTTTTAATAAGATATTTGTTTGAAGGGTTCTATTATTTGACACAAATCAACCAACAGTCAAATAACTTTTCAAATAAAACGAAATACTCTCATTTATTTCAGTTAAATCAAATTTAGTTAATTAAAATCACATTTATTTATTACCAATAATTATTCACCAAATAAATCAGATTATTTGATTAAGGGAGCACAGTTTTATCAGTGTAGTCTTAGTCTCAAAATTATTTGTTTTATATCGAAAATGGTTACATGTTTCGCCGCTTAAGGCATCATCAGACCTAAAAATTACATATTAGGGAATAGCGTATTAAACAGATAGAATATTTAAACATTAAAGCCTAGAAATAATTATTCAAATGACCATCAGCTCAACAAACAGAAGACGGTATTATACACACGAGAAAGAGGAAGACGAGAAACAAATTGACGTAATACCGTGCGAACAGCGGACATATGACATAGTTTTAAGAATTTAAATAAGGTTATTGAACACCAAATGGGGTTCAAACGTAAACACATCATTCACACAGGTCAGAATCGGGCTTTTCATAGCCTTTCTTATTTCGAGCTTCTCCAATAAATCTAGTTTCTTCACGAATAATTTCTACATTTTCAGGTGTTATACAGTCGGGTTAAGCTGTAAAGAGGTGGTTCGCAAATGCCAAATTAAATACAGTGATATCGGAATTCTTATGTTTATCGAACTGTTTCATGTATTCCTGAGATCTCGTAGAAACTTTACGCCCGGACTGACCTATGTATACAGGGTGAGTAAACAAGGTGTTCGCCTTCGATACCGCCTAAACTGTAAGAGATATGAAAAAAAGTTTTATATAAGAGTTATAGGGTTTGCAATGGAGCATAACGTAAAAATATTTTGCGTTATACAGGATGGCTAAAAAAATTGGTACTACATACAAATTATTTTTTTCTAATGAAACACCCTATATATATATATTTCTCTTTCTGATTCCGCTAGAAAGAATCACTACAGTCATATTTACTTTTTAAATTTGATTGCAACGTTGGCAAGTAGATAATTATTTCCTGGTATATTATGATTTTTATTTGACTTATTAAAAAAATTATAGTTGTCTATGAAATCAATAGAATTAAACAAAACTTTTACCATAAGTACCTTAAAGTACTTGGTACGTAACCATATCACTATTTGTTCTATTTATTATACGGGGTTTGTGTTGACTTGGCAACTTTCGCTAATTTAAATATGCATTATGTAAATTTTTTTAAATGGAACACTCTGTATTTTTTTAACTGATAAGGTGTATTTTTCAAATGCCTCTATTATTTGTTAAATATGTCATCAACCTAAATCTTCTAGTTTCTGAAGTATTGTGTATTTTATGAAAAGCTACACGAAAATTAGTAATTTTATTATTTTAATCAAGAATGTCATTGGCAAAATAATTATAATGGGCATAAACATCAAAACTGATATTTTTAAGAGTCCTCTTTAGAGAATTTTAAAAGCGAAAAAATACATAGGTATTCGGTCAACGAAAGAATCATCTGTTCTTTTAAGTATTAACATTAAAAGTATTATAATTAAAACGAATATTTTACACATTTATATTATAAATAAACCAAACTAAAAAGAAATATTAGAGATCATAATTAAAGAAAAACCGTCTTGTTACAAATTTTGTTCGATGTGTCCTCCAAAGTTCAAATTACATGAACGAATTCTTTTCGCAAATGAGTCGTTTACATTTCTCAAGTTATTTGCAGTTATTATATATTTTGCAAACTGATCTAGAAGCTATGTTAATTGTTGTTGTAATTATTGTGGGCTATTTGTTTAGTTATTCTCTTAAGAAAGCTACCTTTGCTAAGGGTAGATTAAACAGTCTATAAAAAGATAATTAAATGCTGCAACTTGAAATGAATGGGGAGAGACAATTTACAGTAATAACCCCTGAACTTGAGGAAGACATTTTGAATATGATTGAAGAATCTCCAGGCGCAAGTACGAGGAAAATAGGAAACGAGTTGAATGTGAGTATCAAAACAGTATGGAGTGTCTTAAATGACTTTTATTTCTATCGTTATCACATACGAAGAGTGCAAGCTTCATTGCCTCAAGATTTTCTAACTAGATTTAACTCTTGTAACTGGTTTCAAGAAAGTCTTTAAGTATACAACATTTTTTGAAAAAAATCTTATTTACAGATTACAGCATAATAAATTTTTATAATATCCATATTTGGGCTGAAAATAATGCTCATGCTATCATCGATGGACGTCACCAGCATAGATTATCAGTTGATGTGTGGGCAGGAATTATTGCAGATAACTTAGTTGGATCACATTTTTTTCCGATTCGACTTACTGGTGAAGCTTACTAGAATTTTCTTAGAGAAGAATTGCCAGGACTGCTGAAAGAATGACATTATCTGTTGTTGTGGGCTTTCTGTAAATTTTAAATATTAGCCTTTCTTATCAGGAGCAAGTCTAGAAATGGCAACTTCCCTTCAGTTTCTATCTCGGGAGCAAATTGAATCTGTGGGTGCAGTGAATTGACTCCAAAAAATTCTTCAAACGATCATCGTCTTCATTCCACAAAATGCAGATATTGTCTATATATCTTTTGTAGGCAAGAAATTCGTCTGAAAGGGGCTATTTATAATATTATTATCCAGACTGCCCATAAAAATCTCGCTGAGGAATGGGGATAGGCAAGAGCCCATTGCTAAGCCAGAGTTCTGCTTAAAGAACAGGTTGGCTTAAAGGGAGATATTACGAGAGTATTAAGATCGTCAATTACTACTGCAGGCAGGTTCTTTTGGAGTAAAAGTTGTCTTAACAGGGAGGATGCAAGAATAGATTAAGCCGATGAAACCCCTGAATATGGCAATTATGACTAGAAGTCTAGTGAAATCGGAGTAATAATTATAAACTACCAAGAACCATGATCGCGATGTTAGAATACCATTAAACTAAAAGAGAGTGAAGACAGATATTAAAGTATTGCGACAGCAGTTTTCGGTACGGTAGAAAGATAGGGAGTTTTAGTATGTAGGAGACTTATGTTACCCATTACAACCATGTCTTATGCAAGATGAGGATAAAAGTTCGTTTTATACCAACCGATAGAGCCAAACGAGTACATGTAAGTAATGGTGCTAGTCTCAGTAGATTAATGAACAAAATCTGTTATGTAGCTTTAACAAAGAGGACGTTTGTAGAATTTATGAAAAAATTACTCATATGCACATTCTCTAATATGTTATTGGTTAAATTTAATGTCGATTTCCCGATTCGTAGAAGCTAAATTTTGGTAGAAATAAAAATTACAAGAAGCTACATTGTGCTATCAAAAACTTCTCCACTACATCGAAATGTTAAAAAGACTTGTCGTGGTCTTCCAAAGACGCAACTTTGCGGTCCTTATAACTAGAATCTATACCTCTTCCTCTGCTTTAGGATTTCATTACTCGCTGCGAATACCTTGGGCTTTGATCCACTGATTTTAGATTACATTTAACTAGGTGATGGTGTTTGGAATTTTAAACCATACTAGTAATTTAAATAATTTTAAATCAACGGGAGTGGTGTAATAATTTAAAACTTGGTGTCAACCTTTATTTTTTTAATAAAAAGTTTGAATAGACTAGTTTAGATTAGATCAAAATATTTTATTATTATTACAACTTAAAATTCGTTTTTTTTAGGAGCTTGCGGAGAGTTGCCATTTTCTGCACTAGTGTTGAAAGTTTTTCAACACTGACGCGAGAAACAGTACGTAAACAATCACATATGGGGCGTCGTTTACGTCAGTGTCGCCCAAAACAAAAAAATGTGTCGACAAAGATAGTCCGCCCATGGATTGCCCCTGTTGAAGCAGCTTAACCTATAGCGTCGCTTTCCCCTTAAGAATACCGCGTAACTACAGACTTAAAGGACGTACTTTTCCTAAATCAGCTATTGTTATTTTAATTCATAAAGAAGGTGATCATGTATCTGTTATTTCTTTTCTAAATAAAAATAATATTTTAAATCTAAACCAATGCGCATCCCAAGAGAGTAAAAATAATAATCTTTTCATTTCTTGAACATCTTTATTTTAGGCTTAATGAAGGATATATTGCCGCAGCAATATTTTGTGATATTTCTAAAGCTATTGATTGTGTTGACCACGACATGCTATTTAAAAAGCTTGAATTTTATGGCTTCAGAGCAGGTATATCATTAAAGTGGTTTAAATCATATTTATCTGAAAGGTCTCAAGTAGTATTGTTAAATGGCAAGAAATCGAAAAATAATAAAATTGATTGTGGAGTAGCTCAAGGTTTAGGTCTGGATCCTTTGCTACTTTTAATCTATGTAAATGATCTTACGTCAATTTCAATAAAAGGTAAATTTACCATGCTTGCTGATGATACAACAATACTTTGATATAGTAAATATTATAATGAATTAATTAAAATAATTAACATATTAACTTTGAAATGATCACTTAATGATATTATTATTGACAATCCAATAATTAACAACCATAAATTTATAAAATTTTTAGTAATTTACCTTACTCAAAATCATTCTTTAAATGAACATATAGACAAGTTATGTAGAAAACTAGCTTCAAGTTGTTATGTCCTGAGAGTACTTTCTTAGGAAGAAAATGATATTATAATAGGATCCGTTTTAAGATATGGAGTTTGCTTTTGGGGAAATTCATGTCAATATCTTCCTAATTCATGTTTCATTTTACAAAAAAGAGCTATCAGATATTTGCGCAAAGCAAGATCTAGAGATTCTTGTACACTTTTGTTTATCTTACACGAAAGTTTAACACTAACTTTAATTCTTATAATGGAAACCGTTTGTTTGATTCAAAAGGACCATAGGAATAATATTAATTTACCTACTGATAATACAAGATAAGACTTTGATATAGGTTTACCTATTCCTTCTTCAATTCTTATAAAGGAATCTATAATTTATGATTCTAAAAAAATGTCATTATATTTCTGTTTGTATTTTAAAAATGTTTAATTTTAAAATATTTAAAGAAACTGTCATAACTTTATTATTGAAAAGGCTTATATTAATGAATATTTTGATGAAAATTTCATACATTTATTTTTAGCCATTTCGAAGTATCCTTTCTGTTTACCACAAATTATCGAATATCCCTTGAGCTTAAATTATTAACAGGAAATCTTGCCTGGAAAATTTTTCCAATAATAACTTAATCATTATGGATATAATGTAATATATTAAAAAAGAAAAATCATCAAAATTTCTATCATCGCGTATAGGAAAGGTCACAAAGAGTAGAATTCCTTCTATTTGAGTAATACGAGTTCAACAGAAATTATCAATTTAAACTATTTTTAATCTAGTTTAACATATTTCATGTCACTAAAGTTAAAAGGAAAAATAGTTTTTTTTTTAACTCAAGAATGCAAGAACATAAAAGCAAACTAGAACAAACAGTCATTTTTTGGACTTTTAACGTGAAATGATAAATAAGAAACTTGCTCTAAATTAAGACCTAACCCTGATTCCGAACTTACTGAAGGCAAATTGGAATTAAACATTTTTGCAAGCCCGCATTTTGCTACTTTTACTTGATTATTTATTATTATTATTATTATTTACTAGACATTAATAAAAATAAATTTACAATGGATGAAACATAATACACAATAGTCATAGTTCAAAACCCCCTCCCCTATATTCAACACACTTTTCCAACTGCTTCCTACTGTGATCAAAACTGGCTTGAATCTCTTCAACTGATAATGATTCCACTGCTCGTCTAATTCTTTGTTTTAAAATTTCGACTTTACTATCCATTGGTTACGCAAAAGTAAGCTGCTTTATACGGCCCCAAAGGAAAGAATCGGCTAATGTCAGATCGGGGCTTCTTGGGGGCCATAAAACTGGCCCATTTCTTCCTATCCATCTCACATCGAATTTTCTGTTCAGCCATTCTCTGACCTCTCCAGCGTAATGTTCAGGGCACTCATCGTGTTGAAAATATATTACGTTGCGATAATCCAGGGGCAGCTCTTCAAGATGATCGCAAAAGAATGTATCTAGTAACTGCAAATATCTCGCTTTGTTACAATTACCTTCGAAAAAATATGGCCCAATGATAGCGTAATATGAAATAGCACACCACACATTGACTTTTTTAAAGTACTGACGTCTTGCGGTACTTCTAAATTCAGGATTCTCTTTACTCCAATACCTGACATGTTGAGAAGCAACAGTTTCGTTGGTTGAAAATGTCGATTCATCAGAAAACTTAAAGGCTTGTGAAATATTCTATTGACGACGCTACAAATCTCATGTCCAACCCATAAACAAAACTCTAGCCTTTTAGCTTCATCCCCAGCCTCCAAGAGTTGGTTGAAATGAGGCTTATAAGGGTAAAGTTAACAAGAAGTTAGAAAATAGATATTATTTTATGATATGACAACAGAAGGTTTTAGAAAAGTTGACTTGCTGCTACTTCATTAATAGGGTTAACTAGAGAGATAATAAGTGATAATCTGCCATAACTATTTGCATTTTTATCCTAATATTTCAAATTTTACTATATTTTATTTTATTGTTGACTAAAATTTCTAAAAGCTTTGTCGACGAGGATATTTCTTTCAGAAAATAAAGCACATTTTGACTTTGACTTTTATTTACTCCTTATCTTCACAATTTTCTTTACACTCTATCGATCAACTTAGTCAAGTTCGGGAGAGTATAACTTTCCACACATATGGATAAATATCTATTAACACTATTAACAGCTAAAGTTTAAAATAAATTTGACCGACTCCAGTCAAAGTTGTCAAGTGATTCCAAAAAATTCCTGAACAAAAAATTACTAAATGAAGAAAAAGCGATTCATCTAGATTAAAATTCGCATAGTATTTCTGTCTATCCTACACGATTACAAAAACAAAGATATGATATCAGCAACATATGAATATATTTGTAGCCCACTAGAGTAAACTTATTTTTACTTACATTTTTTCTAAATGATAGCAACATAAATCTGGAAGCTCACCTGAAAAAAATATATACCTGTATTAAAAATTTACCCCACAGTTCACTATGATATAATAACATAATGATATGCTGATATTGCTGATATTTCAGTGGGTGATTCTTGGGATTAATTTAAGAAAAAACATTCATATGATCAAAGTGTTATAAAATTTTAAGAAAGAAATATTGTTTTATAGTAACTTTTGATAAGGCCCCAGTACAACTTTTTTTTTATTTCTACCAGTGGTGTACGTGCTGGATTTAAGCTAAATACTTTTGAAGAAAAAAATGTTACGCCACTACATTTTCTTAAAATAAAAATTATTTTTTGAATCCCTAGTTATTTCTGAGCCAATCTGGTCTCTGACGAACGCACAGGTTTTGCGTAAAATAATAAAAGTCATGTTGCTTCAGGTCATTTTGCTAATATCCGATAAGGTAATTGCCAGGCACTTAAAATCGTTTTTTGATTTTGTTAAGTTATTGAGTTATTTATTATTAAACGTTCGGAAGGATTAAAAATATTTTTATACCTAATTGTTTTTACTTTAGAAAAATAATAAAAGAAAAATTACTTTTCCGTATCAATTATCGTACCAGATATTAGCGATATGACAATGCAGAAGAATTGTTTGTATTATTGTACGCGAAAACTGTGTGTCCGACAAAAGAAAGTCAAGAACCCAGATTTGTTAATGGGGATACAAAATCATATTTCAAGAAAAAGCAATGGCGTAATATTTTTTTCTTTAAACGCATTTAGCTAAAATCCAGTACGAACGCCACCGATAGAAATTAAAAAAAAATTATAACTTGAGCATATTTGCTGCGTTTTATCAGATCCCCAAAACTATGACATATAAATATGTATACATGTCAGAACTTTGTTCTCTAGCCACTTGCTGAGACCTTATACAATAAGGATTAACCAAATTATGCTAAAACATCTATCCTCTGGGCTACATGCCTCAACGAGCGCTGAATTAAATGGCACAATTTGGCGTATTTTGACTAACACTGTTAGTACTAAAATACAGACTCAGATTGCAGAAACTACCGGGAAAGAAAATAATTAATCTTTATTTCCAATGATAGGTTGCTACGCTGCTGCTACCTGTAGACCTGTAGACCGGTTTCGAACTCTTTGGCTCTCGTCAGTACAGGGCAAGCATGACAAGCGAGCACACCCACCATTGGAAAATCGAAACACCCTATAGCCACAATATTGTTCTGCCTAGGCAGTACAATACAGGTGGCGCCATCCTCCGGTAGCAATCTGATGTGAAAGATACCGTATGGTACTATAAACACAATAAATAGTAAGAGAATACTACTTGGCAAGTGGTAATCATAATATGACATATAAATATGTATACATGTGAGAACTTTGTTCTCTAACCACTTGCTGAGGCCTTATACAATAAGGATTAACCAAATTATGCTGAAACAGCTATTCTCTGGGCTACATGCCCCAACGAGCGCTGAATTAAATAGCACAATTTGTATAATAGCACAAACTTGTTACGATTTTTTAGAGAGCATTTCTTAAAACATGGCTTTATTTTAAATCTTTTATTATATTAAAAATTGGTTTTTAAGTTTAAAATTAAAACAAATACAGTACCTAGTTTTAAGCATAAAATAGATTTCTTTTTGTGTATTTTAATTAATAAATCTATTTAAAACCAAATATTAGTATATTTTCACAGGCTATAGATAAGGTTGCATGTTCTTGTCACATAAGTTACTGCAGATCACCTATTTTACCATTTTTACTTTTTTATGTTCATCTTAGTTTCCTCATTAAATCTAATATTAAGGAAATACTTTTTAGTAGTCGTTAGTAAATCATTAAACAAGATATAATATTGTATTTTATTTATTAATTTTACGTTAACATCTTATTCTTTCTCTTAGTAACATATAGGTACATGTGACTGTCACATATGCTTTTTCTCTAATAATTAATAAAAGATGTAGAAAAAAATACTTCACTGCTGATGCTAAATTTCTTATTTAAAGTATATATTACTAACAAGTATTTCACAATATATCACGGCTGCCAATCCACAAAAAAAAAATGTATTACTTATTAGCAACTTATCTTGGAATAACCCTCGTATATTGTGAATTCTTCTTGTCTCAATGTTTTAAATTTTATAAATGTTTCTTTTTACGATTAACCAAACAACTTTCAACATTAATAACTTTAACATCCATATTTTCTATGGTGGCTTAAAAAACACGTTCTTTTACCCAAAATTCAAAAATCGTGACAATATGCCTTTGAAATGAACAATTGAATTACGTTTTTATGTTTGCAACGACACAGACGTGAACACTAATTAGTATTCTCTTAGTGATGAAAAGGTTTAACGACTCTAAACATTAGCAAACGGCCTGCACAAATAAGTACCTACTAAACTATAAAAACGGTTTTATTGTTCACATCCTCTCTTAACACTTTTACAATGTTCCGGTTTAATACTTCGGTTATCTTCGTCCCACTTAAACACGAAACACGAAATAAAATGGGGTTTATAGTGTTTTTAAGATAATTACAAATTCTATAATTGTAGCAAACCTTTAACCAATTTAAAGTGCCACCCACCCTATAATTTTAAAGAAGTGGGTACAATTTTTCTGTCTTGCTCATTCAAGTGAGAAAAACTGTTTAATTTTGCTTTTTTTTGTAGTCGGATATATGATTATATTAAATTCATACTCTGTTAAAAAGTAACGTAACTGCTAACCTGCTAAATACAGTGTGTCCACGGATGGACTTAACTATACATGTAAAAACATTATTTTCAGTTTTTCGAAAAAAGTCACCCTTAATAATTTCCTTTGCTTGTTGTATTAATACTATTCTCGTTGAGAAAATTTGATTTTATTGTACAGGGTGCGCAAAAAACATGAAAACGTAGATTTGCAAAATAAAACATTTTTTAATGAAACTTTCTTCACGCGTCAAAATGAAAGAGCAGTAGCATAAATCGAAAAGCCAAATAAAGTGTTTTCATAGAAGTTATGGTTACTAAGATATTATCTGATATTAAAAATAGGCCTAAAACAGAATTTTTAAAACTAATAATTATTGCAAGAAAAAATCAAAATTTATTTAAGTTAATACATTGAGATAAATGACAAGGAGTAACGTTTTATTCAACATGAAATCCTTCAACGTCAACACATTTCTCCATTATTTTTCGAAATTCGTAATAAACATTGTGAATAATACCTGGTGTCACTGTAGCAATGGCGTCAGTGATTCTGTTTTTTAAAATATCAACATTATCTTGCATGTCAGTAGCATAAAATTTTTGTTTAAGATACCCCTACAGAAAATAATCCATCGCGGTGGGGTCTGGAGACCGCGCTGGCCAGCGTATCGGTCCATGGCGGTCCATTCATTTTTCGGGGAAATGTTCATTAAGTCAATTTGTTATAAGCAGTGTACTATGCGCTGGGCAGCCATCTTGCTGGAATATCACCTTTCTCATAAAGTCCAAATTTTCTTCCTCTAATAGAGGAAAAAGTATTCACTAAGAAAATCATCCGTAAATCTGAAATTACTCTTGCAGTAACAAGGAGAATGTACGGAAGGAAATGGGGTTTATCGCCCAAGATGGTGCATTGGATATACAGATACACCAGAGTGGTGATACCCTCAATTACCTACGCATCCGTGATCTGGTGACCAAAAGTTCTGCAGAGGACCTCTATGCTCAGGCTAGGAAGTCTTCAGAGACTGGCCTGCTTAGGCATAACAAGTGCAATGAAATCGAGCCCTACTGCGGCGTTGGAGCGCCTTCTTGACCTCCCTCCTCTTCACTTGACGATACAGGAGGAGGCGAGAACGGGCCTTCACCGCCTTCAGATGATGCTGCAGACCTGCAGAGTAAAGAGAGTAGGTCACGAACTCATAGAGGAAATAGCACATGTGCCGGAGATGAAGATGAGATCAGACCACATGACACCAAAATTTGTTTACGACACACCCTTTGAGATAATCATTCAGGATCGAACCGTGTGGACAAACAACGAACCAGACTTTCTGTGTGGAGCTCTGGTGTGGTTCACCGATGGGTCCAAGACTAGAGAAGGTACAGGGGCTGGGATACACGGATTAAGACCAAGAAATGACTTGTTCTTTTCCTTCGGAAAACTCCCTACAGTATTCCAGGCAGAAACATATGCCATACTACAATGCGCATGGAAAAATAATAGAAGAGCCTACCAAAATAGACGAATCTATACATGCTCAGACAGTCAAGCGGTCCTTAAGGATCTCACGAGCCAGAGGCTAACATCAAGGCTAGTCTGGGAATGCCAAAATGAACTGAGAACACTGGCGGACAGAAATACAGTCAAACTATTCTGCGTACCGGATCACAGAGGCATTTCTGGCAACGAAAGAGCAGACGAGCTCGCGAGGCAAGTATCAGCTGCACCATACATTGGTCCTGAACCAGCACTAGGAGTGCCTAAATGCACAGCACGAGAGGCTATTAGGCGATGGACCAAAAATGAAAACAATGTCTACTGGAACAGCAGACAGGGACTTAATTATAGCAAGAGAGTTATGGGGAGCATCAGTCCTAAATTCTTAAAACAGTTGCTCAACCTTAGCTGGAACTGGAAATGGCGAACCACTACACTAAAATGTGCTGTTGGTGCACCATCGTGTATGTACCCATATGGTTTATTATTGCTTTTGGAACATTCTCAAGCAGCAAAGGCAGTTGTTCTTAGAGGAAATCCAGGTAAGATAGTCCGAGGTAAGATAGTCCGTCAAGTCGGCAATAAGAATAGGCTAATAAAGTAGTTACCAACTATTCCTGCCCAAACGTTTATCGAAAGTTGGTGTTGGAGATCGGCTTCGTTTACGGCATAGTGATTTTCTTCCACCCACAAATGATTGCTGTGGAAATTCTGGATGGAATTTCTTGAAAATTTAGTTTTGTCCGTGAACAGAATGTGTGTGTTCAAGTTACGGATTTAGTGCAATGGTATGAAGATACCACTGACAGACGATCACATGCCTTGGAAAATCTCTGGAAAGTAATGCCTGTAAAAAATCTACTAAAATTCTCCAAACAATTTGATAGCAAATATTCAAGTTTCTTACAGTCTTCCTTGTACTCGCTTCAGGATGTTCTTCGACTTCGTGCAGCACCGTCTACTCATTTTCAGGTGTTCTCACACTTAAAGGTCTACTTTTAGATGTACCTCTTCGGACACTACCAGTTTCAACAAGACGACGATGAATGTGAGAGTAGGTTCGACTATCTGGCAAGGCACGATTAGGATATCTCAGGTGATAAATACGTCTGGATTGCTCTCCATTACCGTCGGCGCTTCCGCCATTTCTGCATTTGAATTGACGATTTTTAACACGATGGTAAAAATGAAATGATGTAAATAATTCACAAAGCACAGACTTGAACGACAGAGACTTACTAGAAAATGTCAGATGTAAAAAAGCAAGTGACATATTCGACGGAAACTAAATTTATTGCAAACTTGTATTCTTCAACAATTATTAGATTAATTTTCTCGAACAATACAACGGTTTTTACATTTTTACTTAAAAAGGGGGCATCGCAGGCAAACGACTTAGGAGAGCTCCTATGTTTCAAATTGAACTGTAAGTTCAAAAATATTTTCTATTTTGGGAAAAGACATTGGCGTACTATTATTTTCTTGAAGAATCTTAAAGTCGGTAGCCGTAGGCCGCCACTGTTAAAGTTGAAAATTATTTTTGTATTGAAAAATATGCACCTTTATTAGCTGTCGCTACGTACTAAATATCACTGAAATATCTCAAGTAATTTCGAAAATATTAATTAATTTGAATTTGGTTCCTAAAACTTTAACACCCCGTATTTACGGAATATTTTACTACAAATTACGTTTTCTAAAATTCCTTTGCAAGGTGTAAATCATTTTTAAAATATTGACTTGTTACAATGTAAAAAACTCACTTTGCCCTGTAAAAACTCAAGGGGAATCTTTAATCTTATTTTAAAAGATGGAGTCTAAACGATAAGTGAAAATCGACTCTTATTTAACCTTCAATACAACTACTATATTTTATGTCGATATTGATTTAAAATACTCCATTTTTGAACCTGTAAAAACCTTTAAGAAAAACTGTCATAAATAATCAACGCTACAAAGCAATAAAATACTTAAAGTAGTCTAAAAAGAAGAAAGAAAACACGTCAATAGGAATCAGTGAAAATAAAGAAATACAATTCTCCTTAACAGATGCCTGATTTAAACATCAAAAGATTTTCATTTTTTGCTGTGTTGAATATCAGACATTTATTTCATATTTTCCCGACCCAGGCACATAAAAATTTACTTTTTTGGATCGAAAACAAATTGATGTCAATAAAATAAAATGGCTTCGTATTTCACCAAGGCTGTCTGTTGTCTGTCTAACTAAAAAAAATGTGTCTACATGGTGTTATTTTTGTTGCTGCAAAATGTTTTTTTAAACCAAGAAAAACGGCGTGCTTATACAGAGTGTCCGGAAATAACAATGACAAATTTTTAATTTACATAAAAAAAAATGACAGAAAGCTAATATTTATAAGTCCGCAAATGCTTCCATATGGAGCAGCTAGAGGCTCTTGAAGATGGCGCCCTGAAAGTGGTTCGGGAATGCATTGATATAAACGTAAATCATTGCAATGCTTATTATAAAACTTGTAATAACACATATAGGGTAAACCCGGGGGAGATGACCATATTTATTTCATGCAGCTGCCGATCAAAAAGTGTTACGGCTAAAATGACTAAATCAATTTTAAAGTAAACTTTATTTAACTCTTATTTATAAAACAACATAAAAACAATACTAAATGAAATGTAAAGGTAACAAAATTCTATTTTTTACAAAATGTTCAATTGGCCATCTCACCCGTTATGTCCGGGAGTGATGGCCGTAGATGCACGGGTGAGATGACCCGAGCTAGATTGCGTTTTTCCTTTGCATTGACCTCTACCGTTATGTTTTTTTCGCTCATCTTCTTTTTTCCACCACATGGATAACACATATCATCATATTCTGTACAATTTTCATGTGCCCAGTGCTTACAAATCTTGCATTGTATCCATTCATCTAAAAGTTGTGTCTTGTAATAATTCTCTCCACATCCAACGCAACTATTTCGAATATCTTTTGGATCATCCTCTTCTGTATCTGAACTGCATCCCAAATTAAGTTCCGCGTCAACATCGCTATCTGAGGTAGACTCTTCAATTTCTATGGTTTTCCTTTTTCGAACTGTAAACTTTTCTTTTATTAATTTTCGTCTTTTCTGTCGTGTTAAATTTATTATATTCTTTGTTTGCCTTTTCCTTTTCTTTTATTTTACGCTTTTCTATGTGGTCCTCAGACGTCAGAAGTGCACCTATTTGTTTGGCCCGTTTACGTGCTTCCATTTTCTTAATAGGTACCGGTGATATTGCCTTTAACATTTTTGATGGTGTAGAATCATCATTTTTAGTATCTCTGGAAGTACTTGGAATAGCATCTTGCGTCGTAACATGAAGTTCTTGGAAACTAATTGGTGATCTTGCTGGAATAGGCGGGTGCAATTCTTCATGATGATTAAATTCCTTTGCGGAAGCGTATGTCTCCCGGGTTAAATGGTACAAGTTCAGTAGCTTTGAAGGCAGAAATGACCTTTTTCCGAGTAGCTACTTTCACCCGTGCCCGACTAAGTAATGTACCAAACTGTAACCGCGTAAGTCGTCTGGTAGGATTTTGCTTCATCCAACGTCTACACGTCTCATAAAAATTACTCTTAAGGGATTTGAATACGGCTCTGTCTAAAGGTTGTAGATAGTGGAAGGTATGACTAGGCATTGATACCAGAAGAATATCATTTTGAACGGCAGATTCTAGCATTTCAACTGAGTTACAATGGGTGGAGTGAAGGCATTCCATCCTCGAATTCTGGCTTTTGGTTATTTCCTTTCAAGATGCAGGCTGGAGGCAAGAATGCTCCCTCTGCATTACAACAAGCAATAACGGTAATTGTCTCCCCTTTTTCAGTTGATGTGACCATATATGGCTTTGGATTATTTTTTAGCTAAGACAGGACCGGGACGGTTGTTTAGCTGGAGGCCTGTCTCGTCCATATTAAACACAGAGTTTGGTTTATCAAATAGATCATTTTCATCTAGAACTTTCTCTAAGAGAATAAAGTTAGTATTCACATCTTGTTTGTTCACGGCTTCGGCCCTAGCTTGAGAAACGCCTTCAGATTTTCGTAGCGTTATGTCAGGATTTTTGCCGAGAAACAACTGCAGCCAATCGTATCCAGCCTTTTCTTTCACTTTATTAAACTTATGATTAATTTTGAGGTGTTCCGCAAATTGAAATGCAATGCAATGATTAATGGAAGACCATGTCCCTGCATAATTTTAATGTGGTTAACAAGTTCTATCTCATTTTGCTGTCCAAAAGCAGATGAGGGTCCCATAGGACCTTTTTTTTAATTATTATTTTTAACACGTCATGTGTCATGAGCGAAATTGCCGAAAAGCAACAAACTTGAATAAAACCTTGAGAACAATTTTGCTTACACAATTATTTCTCGAGTGGTATTCGACATGACTATTTCACGAGAAAAAAGACAAAGAACAACAAAATTTTAAATAATTAACAGAACCATGGTAACAAAATTTCTTTCGATCAAATATTAAAATTTTGTCGCTGTAAAAATCACATGTGAATTTTGTCCAGGTAGGTGCAGGTAGTAATTTTGCCAGTAGAACAGGCCGTTGCTATGACATTTTGGCAGTGTAAAACAATCTAGTAAAATAGTCAGTTAATAATGTGAATTTTACCTGCTAGCGTTGCTATGGATTTATTTTATTATTGTATTGTTTGATATAGACGCATAATTTGATTCGACAAGTGTCAATGAATCTTATTACAAGCAATTTCCAAGCTTTAATTTCCTGTTTTAAAAATACCATTTTTTTCAATCGAATACTTTACTTTAAATAAAAATGTCAGAATCAGAATTTACCTGTACGCCTCCGGAGGTTGCCAAAATTGCAGCAGATTTCGTTGACAATTTGTTGCCAACCAAATCCAGTAGTATTTACGAAGCTGCGTTCAAAAGTTCCAGATATGGTGTATGAGAAAGACATCAAAAATAATAATTCTGAAAATGTACTCTTGGCGTATTTCTGTGAACTGGCGAACAAACAAAAAATGAAAAGTTCAACAATGTGGTCACATTATTCTATGATAAGGTCAATGCTAAATATCAGGCAAGGGATAGACAAAGGCAAGTTTTTGAAGCTACGTGCTTATTTAAAGAAGCCAAATGAAGGCTATACTCCCAAAAAACCTAAAGTATTTACCACGGAACAATTTGAAAATTTTCTAACTGAAGCTCCTAATCAGAAGTATTTGGGAATTAAGCTAAATTTAGATATTACGTTATAGAATACAAGTTTTTTTATGAAGTATATTATGTATTTTTAGATTGTACTTGTTATTGGTATTTCTGGTGCATGCCGATGTGAAGAAATTGTAAAAATGACCGTTGATGACATACAAGACTTAGGATCTGTCATTTACATAAGAATTCCTGATATAGTAAAACTAGAAAACCGCGATCGTTTACTATTGCTGGGGAACAATATTTAAGCATATATAAAAAATATGCATCACTACGCCCAGAAGGCATGAATGAAAAAAGATTCTTTTTAAAATTTGTAAATGGTGGCTGTTGTCGTATGGTAATGGAAATTCATGAGATAAGTACTGTTGCTAAGGAGGCTGCAGTTTTCCTAAAATTACCTGATGCTACAGAATATACCGGTCACTGTTTAAGGAGAACTTCAGCTACACTGCTTGTAGATGCAGGTGCAGACATTACGTGTTTTAACCGCCACGAGGGAAGGAAATCCAGTAGTGTAGCTGAAGGGATACATTGAGGAATCGATGACCAACAAGATGTCGCAAAAAAAAATTTTACAACCTCATTTTACTGAACCAATTCCTACTAACATTGACATAAGTTCAACAGTAAGGGGTTCCACAGAGGGTTTAACGCTAGAAAATACAAGAACAAGTCAGGATCGGAAGATCGCAACAACTTGTGTTAATTTTTTTGGGGCCACAATAAATAACTGTACTTTTAATCTAATGTTTAATAAATGGTTCATTGTTGTATTTTTTAAAAATAAATAAAATACACAAATATCCAATATTTCTTGTATTTTTCAACATTATTTATTTATGACACTCACACTTTTTCTTCCGCTCTCAGCGACGTTGACGTTTCAAGAAAAAAAATATATTTGAAGAAATTAAATCTTTATACGACAGAAAATGGAACTCACAAAGAAGCAGAAAAGACCAATCCATTTTAAATTATTTTAGTGTGAATCGCACAAAATCAACTTCGGATGCAGTTCGGGACATTGAGTAGTCGTGTAGTATGTCGAAGAGTTAGCAGGGAAACCGTCCACAGAATTTTAAAATACCTTTTCAAATACTCCCACTTCAGCACTTAGCAGCTGCACAGAAAGAACTTCGCTTTCAGTTTGTTTCTTAAATTGTAACTCGAGAACAAGACAACTATTCTTATTAAAAACTTATTTAAAAAAATTGTATGGACAGACGAGGCAACATTTGCCGGGTCCATGACACTATACATACACAAGAATTTGAAACTTTTAGTTCTTTTTTCTAGAAACACACATTTTTAGTTGTCGTTTTCAACCAAAAAATTTGCGGGATACACAGTAGTTTTTAAGAAATTAATTATTAAAAGTAGCGATTTAATGGTGTTGACAAGAAAAATGTTTGCGATGTTGCCAGATTTTCGATCTTATAACAGAAAAAAAGTAAAACAACAGTTAGGATTTTTAATAAAATATAAAAGTAATGTGCTGAAAATTAATACGTAGTAAGAAAACTAGCCACATATTGGCTGAATTAGCGCTAACCCGCTTCCAATCTACCTTTTTCTTTGCAATTCGCCTATATTTAAAGAAACATGTATTATTTTAAGAATACCTATTAATTATTAGCCTTACATTGGCTGAATTAGCACTAACCAGCTTCCAATCCACCTTTTTGTCTAAAATTCGCCTATATTTTCAGAAAAAAGTCTTCCAAAGAGACTACAAAAGTAAGGAAAAATAATACTAACGTGAATACCGCCTAATTATTTATTATTTTCAAAACGCCTAAGCGCCTCTGCAGTTTCTGTAACGGGATTGGTCATGCCAAAAATCCATAGCCGAACTCGCGACCAATCAACGTCCAGACGCGGTTTAAAAAGTAGTCATCACTTTGGCAGATATTATAACAACATTGGCAATCAAATTTAAAAATCTAAATATTATATCAACATAAGAAAATAAAAACAACCATAAAAATGTATTATTATAGCACACCTTTCTATGCGACAACTGGCAACACTGTTAAAATCTGTCACTGTGCAAACAAACATGTCCAGAACTAAATTTTACGAACCAAATCATTTTTTACATTTAAACACAACTTTTATGGATTAATATGTGTTTTCCGCATGTAAGTGTATATTAGTATTAAACAAGAACAAACGCAAAAATGTAATTACTTAGCCTTAACGCTAACCAGCTTCCAATCCACCTTTTTGTTTAAAATTCGCTGGCAACTATACCTTGTATATACATTTTCTACATTTAAAAATAATTTTAATGGATAAATATGGGTTTTCCGCATCTAATTATTGTATTTAAAAATATTAATATTACAATATTAAACAAAAACCAATCCAAAAATGTAAGTGATTCTTGTGTATGGATGGTGTAACGAAACCCATTTGTCATATCGTAATAATTTAATCGACGCAACACTCATTATTGAGCTGCAGAAAACCCAAAGAAATGTCACCAATAAATAAGGAAGGACTTCGATTCATGTTTGGTGTGGTGTTATAAATAATAGAATTTTGGGTCCAATATTTTATAACCAGGTTCTTCAAAATGAAATTGAAATCATTTTAGATGAATTACCCTTAGAAGAATAACGGAACCTAATTTGGCACAAAGATGGGGCTCCTTCGCATGCTGTGCGTGATGTAGTTAAATTTTTAAACCAACACCATAATGAATGGAATCCTTCCTTGTCCACCCAATAGCCCTGACCTCTCCCTTTCACACATTTCTGTGGGGTCATCTAAAGAACATGGCATGTCAACAAGTAAACCAAAATAATAAGAAGATCATGGAAAAAATTGTTACTGAAATAAATCAGAAAATGACATTATAACAGCAAGCTACAAAGAGGATTCCGATCTTGCTTCAAGAACAACGGGGGTCATATTGTACCCCTAAATCATTAGTCAGTTTTCTTCTATTAACTTATTGTTTTCAATGGTATTTGCGGATACTTACTGTACTAACCTAAATAACTAACCTGAAAGTTAATTTCTGTATTGTAACCAGATTCTAATAAATAAAAAAAAAACACTTTGATGACACCATCTTCAAGGGCATGTATGGAAGCATTTACGAACCTATGAATACTTGTAAAATATGCTTAATTAAAGAGAAGACTATTTCAAATATTAAAAAGAGAGCAACATACAGGACATCTTGAAACAACAACTGCAGATGATCGTTGACTAAATGACAAAGTAAAAAACCTAAAAGTAGACCGAGACACATAGTGAATGGTTTAACAGTTGAAGTAGGACAGATAGACAAAAGTGAAAAGCCCTATCATCATTATCAATTTCTGCTAAAGATAGTAAATATTTGATAAATCATCAAGCCAAGCTAAAATTTGTAAAATGTGTTAAAATCTGAAAACTTATGTGTAAAACATATCCGGTTATGACAGTTAAAAACACGTGCTGTATGCAGCGGAGTCTTCTCCCTGGAACCCAAGAAGAACTAATAGGTTTCGAATGAGCTGTTAATGACAGAAATTTTTACAGCCCGTAAATTTTTACGGTGGCAACAAAACGTAGGACCTTTAAAACTTTCGGCATATGGTCGACGTCTTTAATAGCTTAGGTGACATAAAAATAAACAGTGAGACAAGCTGGTTAAATAGCGGACCAAAACAGCAACAATAATGACTTTAAACATAAGTGTTAGAGTCTATGGTGACTATAAGTGGACTGAACTAATTGCAATATTATAACTATTATTAATTAATTCAATTATAAGGTTTAACGTATGTAGGCTATATCAACTTAATGTTTATCGGTGACAATGCGGTCTCATTTTCTTAAAAAAATATGATCAGGCACAAGAACAGCTACTGTAGTTTCATCGTTTAGGGCACTTTACGGGCGGTGCTTGTACGTTGTGGGGAGAAGCGGCAATGTTTGATCTAGAAAAATCTCCAATTTAGTGATTTTTGAAACTGAAATCGCCTAACTAACTAAACTAACCTGTTTTAATTTTGGCTTTCAATCATTCAACGCTTAGTTGATATGGACTATTTATTTTAATTCTAGTATTTTTGTCCCTAGATTTTTTGCAATACTGTCCCACAACGAAGCAGTACAAAATCTTGGTTTTATTTTATGTTATTTCCTTTTTATATCAATTTTATTGAGTTTATATGATGGTAATGAAAAGTTCTAGAAGATTTTAAAGGTTAATTATCAACAGTTGGGCGATGGTATGCACACCATAATTGTCATTTTTATAGGATTTTTGTCTAGTCTGGTATCTCCCACGACATGTTTTACATTTTCGTTTTGACAGAACCTATAACACAACTCGAAAATATCACAACTGTTTCATGAAGAGAAAAAAATAAGAAAATAGCTAGTAAGTTCCCAGATTCGACCGGACGTGCTTCATTTGTTGAAAAAATAGTTTTTTAGAATATTCAGTGTGGTCGACTAAGTGTGCATCAAATGAGAAACTACTTTTATATCGCTTTCGCAGACAATTTATTCTTGATAAAAGTAAGAGATTTTATTCGGTGATATGATTACTGAAATACTTAGTTTTGAAGAAGAAATTGCAATTTTTTTATTCAAGATGGTTGAGAGGCGCCATTTTGGAAAACTTTCTAATTGGGAAAGACGATCGAGTGATACTTCATTTTAAAGGCCTCTTTACGTTAAATTTAACGTTAGAAAGCAATTGAAAAAGAACCTACTGCGATATCAGCTTATACTCATTTGAATAAATATTTACACTAACAAAGTTCAATTTATTATCCAAGGAATCATATATGTATAATCGTGTAATTTGTATAATCGGAGTTTTCAGTAAACAGGATAAAACATTTTCATAGGTTTATGGCATGTCATTTTTTGGTAAAATAACTTTTATAGTAGTTAACATAAAAACAGCTCTTTTGGGACACAGCTGTAACAATTTTATTTTGACATAAAATAGCGTTCCTAAATACTAATTTTCAAGACAACGAACTTTTAGATTTAAGAAAGCCCAAGTTAAATGATTAAGGGCAACGAGGCCTCTAAAATGAGGTATTATTTAATCACATGAATTTCTTATGAAAATTTTAAGATGGCAGTAGCCGCCATTTTCTCTTAATTGTTTGTTGTTTCTACTTATGGCTTAACTATCTTGTTTATTATTAAATGTATTATTAGTCTATCAATATTTCATAGTTCAAAATTTATAATCGAATATTTTTTCCATACTTTTCCGAACAAAATTATTTGCCATTTTTAAGTGGCAAACTGTAGAGCATTAAAATTTTCGGGGTAATATTAACGTAAAAGGGCCTTCGAAAGGAAGTATCACTAGACCCCCCCCCCCCCCCCATTCATTTAAGAAAGTATTCCAAGATGGCGGATCTCGGAAAAGCAAAAACATATGATTTTTTTCCTCAAAAATATTTTGTTACCTATGATTTACAGTTACCGAATTTAAGTGGTGGGGGGGGGCTGCCTTATGTCTAGGACTCACTGATACTAAATATTACTAACTATATACTAATTTTCGTCTTTGGTAAATTTTTTGATAAGATTCAGATGACTTGTTAATAACCTGAAAAATTTGTAATTAATTTTGTTTGTTTTTCCTTATAGTGTTCGCCCTAGAAAGGCTGGGAATTTTCAGAAAATTGATGACCCTGTATGTAAAAAATATCTAGTACAAGCGTTTTCTTTGTCAAATGTAGGCATCAGGGTGTTTCTAAACATAATGCGAAAAAATTAAAGGTGTGATTATGATTTCATTGGTAATTTTAAGAGAACATTTTATCCTCTAGGCCCAGTTTATCATGTCCGGTTAGCCATACAACTTCCTTGACATGTTTTCACAATAATATCCTTAAAATGCGGAAAAGAATATCAAAGTCTCACGCCAAACTTATAATAAAACCAGCCAGCTTTTTGTTTGCAACTCATTATTACTATTTAGTATATTAATTATTACGTCAATTAAATACGATTTGACAAGGGAAAACTCCTGAAGACCTAAGGATGGCGTAATAAAAAGCCGAAAACGGAAATTTGCCTTTGTTCCACAGTAACCCACTCCCACTATCACCTGAACAAAAAGAAAATAAAACTTTTGCTACGAATTTATTTACTTCTTGCACTTGAATTTTTGGCACTTATCGTCTGAGCCCCTTCCCGTCTTCTGTCATAGGTACAGACTATTTTTTGAATATTATTGGAGATTTTACTATACCATAATACAGGCGTGGGTGGAAAATAAGCAAGTATTACGCGACGGCTACTAAGGTATAAGTATTCCTTTTAAAAACGGAATTTTTCACAATGTCTTAAACCAGCTATTGTTATTGTAATTCATAAAGGAGGTGTTATGAATCTGCTTACAATTTTCGACCAATAAAAATAATGTTTTAAATCCAAACCAATCATATGCATTAAAAAAAAACACACTGATGAGACTATCTTTTCATTTCTTGAACATCTTTATTTTCAGCTTAATGAAGGAGATTTTACAGCAGCAGTTTTTAATGAATTTTTAAAGCTTTTGATTGTGTTAACTACGATATATTATTAAAGAAGTTTGAACTTTAGGGTTTTAGAGAGATACCACTACGATTGTGGACTACCTCAAGGTTCAGTTCTTGGTCCTTTGCTATTTTTAATCCCTGTAAACGATTTCAATCAAATTTAATAAAAGGTAAATTTACCATGCTTGCAGATGATACAACAATACTTTGAATAATGACTCAGTTATTTTTTTTTACATATTATCAGGACAAGACTCAACTAACTATGTAAGGCCAATGCTAACAATAGTGTTGATCTTGGTCTTGCGTTGGCTTATCACTAACTACCAATTGAAAATAATTCAAGCCAAAACTCGAATAAGATGTTTTCCGCTTAGTAACAATAGGATTTGTTTCAGCTTTGATTTTATTTTCCTTTTCCGAAGTATTAAGAACAAAAACTAGACTAGTCCGTGTAGTGAAAAACTGGTTTTAAAATAAGAATGTCATATTAAGTGTAAATTATATCCATTTTTTCCATTTACGTCGTAGTATATTCACCTTTCAGCCAGGACTCTAAATTTTGTCTAGAGCAAGACAATAAGCAATATATCTTGGGAGAAAATGCAAGAAACTGATAAGAAGAGACACACCGAGGTCCCCGCTAACGAAATAACAAATTTTATGTTTGTAAGGGGAAATAACGCTAGCTTATTTGTTTCCCTTCGCATATATTCGTGAAATTGATAAATATATATCCTGCCTTTGAATAGATAAGGTTGTAGACAAACATAAATTTTGTAATTTTCTTTGATGTCCTTTGTTTTGTTGTTTTCGGATGGAATATTGCACCTGTCCTTGTTTACTTTTTGACTAATAAATTATAATTCATATTATTATATATAACGTGTTTTATTAAGGTTCAGATTATCAATGTCCTGTTAACTCTAACTACAAGATGACTTCATAGGATACCACTATTGGAAAAAAAAACTTGTCGTAGAAGTTAGATGGCTGTTATCAATAACATTACATTGATTTTTAGGACACATGTTTATATGAACTTTTCTACTTCAATTTACTTCAGGAATACGCCCTAGCAATTACGGCCTATCATTAAGTAACACCCTGTATTTATATCATTTTGGAACGGTTCCAACAGCCAATCAGCATCAGCATCAGCAGGGAACTTGACAATAATTATTACAACTTCTATATGGTCATAAAGTTATAATCGTAAATTTAATGTATTACGCAACAGACAATATAGAAAAAAATGGTAACAATACGACTAATGAGACAATCGATAAAGGAAATGATCAGATAATTTGCGACGGTGTTAACTTTAATGAGCCATTAAGCCAGTTGAAAATAGTTGCATAAAATTTAGATAATTGCTGCAGATACACTTAACGACAATACCTGAATATTTAACTACGCCGAGAGAGTTACAGCGGCATTTAGCAGTCCTAATTTAAATGGTTTACCATATCCAAAATTTACGCTTCTTCTTGTTGACGGTTTGCGTTTTTGGTAGAAAACTTTGCTTTGACTAGAACAGGTTAAACAACATATTTTTTTAGTTGAAGGTAAAAATTAAATTACTCCTTTTTAACATAAGGTAGGTCATTAATATGACTTAAAAATATATATACAGGGTGTCCCAAAAGCACACAAAGCAACAACAGATTCCTTAAGGCGAAGTAATGCGATTTATTCAAACTTGCCTATCCCAAAATTGATAACAACCAAGATACAGGGTGTCAAAGTTTTAATTTTGTTTTCGTTTTTTTGCGATTATTTCTTAACGAAACGACATAGCAGCACAAAATTAAGGGTTTTGGGGTTTTTTAAGGTAAGGAATTCAGAATTATCCATAGTTTTTGTGCAACCAGTAGAGGGCGCTATCTACAGCATGCCCCACTCATTTTAGCTGGCATAATATTATTTAGGCTTCTTATATCGATCCGACTAATAAAAAAATAAGTTACTTTACTTCTTTTACATCAAAAACGTATAATTTAAAGAAATAGTCCATTCTCGAAGTGGAGTTGAAATATAGGGGAAAGGGGAAAAAATCACAAAGTCGTATATAACTTATTAAAGTCGCTAGGAGCAACCATTTTCGAGATAATGGCATTTCATATATCCAATTAAACTAAGTACGTGGTCCAAATGCAACAAAAAATCGAGAAATGGTACATTTCTGACTTAGAATTATTGTAAATCAGCTACATTTGCTAAGTGTCAAGTCAAAGTTAATGTAGATACTTAAGGTTGACTATAAACACGCTTTTTCATATACGGAATTACTAATTTTATTCTAATCCAAAATTTAATTTAATACTTAGTTTAATAACATTTAAAAGTAACAAAATAGTTAAATGGTAACGCCGTGATAGCAATTGTTCAAAATGATCACCATTGACCTCAATACATTTCGCTATACGTTTTACAAAAGACTGTCGGACAAGAGATCTTCATCAATTCTGAGAAGATTAACAGAATTTATAATTTTTTGATTTAACTCATTACGGTTGTTTATTGAACTGTTCTAAACGATGGTTTTTAAATAACCTCAAATGCAGAAGTCCATTGGATTAAAATCCGGACTTCGCGCCGGCCAAGTCAAGGGGCTACCACGGCCTATCCAACGTTCAGGGAACTGTTCATTTAAATAATTTCGCACTTGTCTGGAGATGTATGCCGGCGCCCCGTCTTGCATGAAATAAATATTTCGCCGGACGTTTAGTGGTACATCCTCTAAATGCCCTCAAAGTTCATTTTGTAAAAAATTCAAATATGAATCTCCGTTTAGAGTTGGCGGTAATTCAAAAGGACTATAAGATGATTTGCGGTAATTCCACACCAAGTGTTGACCTTAAACTCGTGTTGGCAGTGACGTTCATCAGCTAAATGCGGGTTTTCATTTTCCCACGCATGTCTGTTTCGGTAATTGAATACACCCCGTCGAGTAAATGTCGCCTCGTCCGTGAACAACACACGATTTAAGAACATTGGATCTGCATTTTGCAGATTTTGGAAGAAATGAGAAAACTGAAGTATGGCTGGAAGATCAGGCGGGAGTAAACACTGTACGGGTGTAAAGTGGTATGGGTACAGGCCTTCATCGTGAAATATTCCAATAATTGAAGATTTACTTACACCTGTAGCTGTCTTCAATCTCCTGGAACTCACTTCTGGATTTTCTGCTACACGAACTAAAATCTCTCCTTCCTGTTCTGGTGTTATATTTTTTGGACGGCCCGAAACCTCTCTTTTTTGTCGAAACGAACCAGTCTCTCCTAGTCGGTCATAAATATTTTGAAACAATTTGCGGTTTGGTTGCCTCCTATTCGGGAACATTTCTTGGTACCTGCGCCCTGCACTCCGACCGTTAAAATTTTCTTCTGCGTAAATACAAAGTATATCACGCAATTCCGCATTGGAAAATAAATTATGTCGAGGCATTACTAAAAAATTGAATAATATCTGCGTATTGTACTTAGAAAATTAATAACTTTGACAGATGATACTTTCTGTAACATGTTGTTGCCTTAGAAACGTCGTTGTTTTTAATTAAGGCCAGCTGTGATAAATAGCACTAATACGAATACACAATTATTTTAAATATTTTAGCATTCTTGGATTAAAAATGTGAAATGCCATTATCTCGAAAATGGTTGCTCCTAGCGACTTCAATAAGTTATACATTTTTGATGTAAAAGAAGTAAAGTAATTTATTTTTTTATTAGTCGGATCGATATAAGAAGCCTAAACAAAGTTATGCCAGCTAAAATGAGTGGGGCATGCCGTAGATAGCGCCCTCTACTGGTTACACAAAAACTATGGATAATTTTGAATTCCTCACCTCAAGAAACCCCAAAACCCTTAATTTTGTGCTGATATGTCGTTTCGTTAAGAAATAATCGCAAAAAACGAAAACAAAATTAAAACTTTGACACCCTGTATCTTGGTTGTTATCAATTTTGGGATGAGGCCAGTTTGAATAAATCGCATTATTTCGCCTTAAGGAGTCTGCTGTTGCTCTGTGTCCCATTACTTTTGGGACACCCTGTATACGTGAGGGACTTTGTCGTATCTCTAGCCACTTAGCTTTAGATTCTAATGCGCGTTAAAACTTTAGACACGAAAAGCCTTAGTCATATTGTGGATGAATATGACAATAATTTATAAATTTCCAAAACGGTGTTTTACAATAAATTGTTATAAGTTATGCCTAAATAAAATAAGACATTATTTCCAATTTACAAAAATAAGCGGATCAACCTTGCATTTCAAACTGCTCCTCTACGTTAAAAAAAATTATTGATACCATTGACAACAGATTTTCCAACAAATACCTACTTATTATAAAGAATGTTGTTGTTTACCAAATAAATCAAGTTCTGTTAAATTGTCGTACAGCACGATGGATTTTAATTTTTTTTTTTTTTTTATTTGAAAATAAATTCATGTTATGGCCAATAATTAACAAAACAATGTTAATGTGTCGTCGGACACATCTATTTTTTTTTAATTTTATTTTATAATACTTTATAAAATAAAAAAAAAACTCAGAATTCAATGACAATTAAATCAGGTTGAGACTAAATTTCCACAAAACATCCTTAATTTTGCAAATAAAAAATGTCAACTGGAAATTAATGAGAATCAGTTAATAATAAATAAATAATTGTTAACACCTAAAATTCTAATGACACTGACTAGCTAAATAAGATAATACAAGCTGTACCATAAATTTAATAACACGTTTGACTATAAACTTGATGTTCTCCGATGGCCGAGGTACCAGATAATTTCAAGTATTTTGAAAAACCAAATTATTGATAATTAATTATTGCTTTTGTTTTGGGGGACTGTAATTTTCGATTTTCATGCTCGAGGGCAATTTTTATGTTTGAGGGGACATCGGCCATATTTCATAACGGGTTTAATCAAATTTAACTTATTATCAAATTAAGGGCCAAATCATTCATATAGTATGAGCTAAAACCACCGTAGTGAGGGGCACTTACCCCTCCCCGTGGAAACTAGGCACATATATTTGACAAAACGATTTCCAAGATGGTGGGGGATTTTTGCTGCAAGTTAGTTTTGTGCAATATAAATTCAGTTATACGTAAAAGTTTCTATAAGTATACGTAAACCGTCCTACAGTCGCCTATTTCTCTATCTATCCTATAATATGTCATATTCGATTGAAAATCCGCGTTTGCGAACAAAGTGGACAGTCAACCGTATAAAATGAAAAATAAATTGCATCGTCCAAACTTTTTGATTGAAAATAAACAAACACACTTCAAAGACACCGAACAATGCTAGACTGGAAAATTCTAGAAAGTTTCGTGCAAATTTTAACTGGATAAGTTTTTGATTTTGATCGAGATTGAGGTTTCGCCTGCCAGCAAACGTTCATTATGTTCTTCTAAATAAATTATATAAAAAAGCATAATTTCAATTTCATTTATTTTAATCTCTAGCAGGGTGCTCCTACTACTGCAACAACTTTTCAATTACTACTTGAACCCTTTGGTTAGATTATTGTTCGTTAGATTAATATACAGGGTGTCCGCTAAGTATATGGTATCCTCTCGGAAGCGTATAGGGGAGGTATAAACTAATCTGTCATAGAAAAAAAAATCTTAAAGTGCTTCTTAATTGAGATGCAGAACCCCAAAGGGGTACCCAGCGACTTATCTTTTAACAAGTGTCATTTAACAGAGCTGAAAACTGATTTTTTAAATACTGTGGTCATTTCTCTTTCAAAAAGGGAGTTTACATGTATCTCAATAAACTTAGCTGTTTTCTAAGAAAATAATTTCTTCGTATAACACGTTAGTGAAACAATAAATCAGAAAACTACAATAAAACACCAGTCCTTTATATTTCGTTAACATTGTATTATTGACAACACTTTTCTCAATTGTCTGATTGATTGAGTATATAAGACTTAAGTAACGGAGAATTATTCCAATAGTGAATAAGATGGCATATGCATCCAATTTATGTACAAGCACATGCCAGTTGTTTGAAGACGAGAAGAATTTATTCTGATACATTTTCAAATCGACGTTTACCGCACCGAAGAACTTTTGAAAGTGAAATAGAAAAAAAAATGCTAAAAGTTTGGTGCCGCATCGTGGTGAAGAAGGGCCCAGTAAGAGGAGGAAATTCTGGATGAGATTGCTAAAAGTAAAAGTCCCTCTAATAGTGCAGGAAAATTGTCGGTTCAAGTTCATGCGACAAAATGGGCTATTCATGAGACCCTTCGAGAACAACTGCTACATCATTATCACATCCAAAAGGTACATGCCATATCTCTCGCTGATTATCCTACAAGAGTATACTACTCAAATTGATTTTTGCAGCAATTTACACAAAATGATAATTTTACTAGTATTATTCTTTTCAAGGACGAAGCCGGTTTCATCCGAGACGAAGTAATAAATTGCCGTAATTTGCACATCTGGCATTAGGAGATTCCCCATGCAATAGTACAGATAAAGCCCCAACTAAGGTTCATGGTTAGCATGTGGGCGAGGACTATTGGGAATCATCTCATTGGATCCTCCTTTATTCAAGGCAGTAACTCCAATGGTTTGTTAAAAAATGTACCCTTAGAAATTAGAAAATTAGATGTAAAATATTCATGACGGTGCACCGCCCCATTTTAGCAATTTAGTTCGTCAGCAGTTTTGGTAGTCGATGGATAGCTCGCGGTGGGCCTATAATAGACCATTGACGTCGCCCGATATGATTCCATTGGATTTCTTTTATGGGGAAATTTAAAGATTCTTGTATATTGGACGACAGTTCCCACCAGTCAGAAATCTTTCACATGTTTGACATTCTGGCGTTTCAGTGATTTCCGAAATGTCAATGAATGTAGCTCAAGGCTCTGATTAGAACGAAAAAACGAAAATTACATAATATGTATTAGGTAAAAAAAAACACATTTGGTAGTGTTCAATATCAAAATCACTGATATCATCACAGATGTAATAATGAGAAGTTTTATTATTTTAATGCGAATTATTAGTTACGTTGTTATTCGATTTGTTACTGTGTTTAAATAACTTATGTTAATAAGCTCTATTATAGGGATGCGCAACTTTTTAAAACATCGATGTTGGCATCAAATGATACATCGAATACAGAAAATCGATATTGCCAAAAAGTCGGACAGAAAATATCGATGTCTTTATAAATATCGATAAAAATGTTTAAAATAAATTATACATTTTAATATAATAAATGCAAATATATTCATATTAAATAAAAATGTAGCCATTAAAACAAAAGTAGAAATACATTTGTCCGTTTAAAAACGAAATAAGAATTTACCAAGTATGCAAAAAAAAACTGTAGTCTACTTAAAATACAAGTAAAATTCATAAAATCGCAATAAACCATGGGCGTTTCACTTACGAAAAGAAAACCTGTGGAGTATATAAAACCAAAATGCTAAAAAGAGGGTGACTGGATTCGGTACCAAATTTCAATAAAATCGGGAAAGAGATATTTGAAAGAATGATAAAAAAAACGATTTTTTTTTAAAACATTTTACCACGGTCCGGATACATGTTCCAATAAACTTTTTCTCCTAGAATATCATATGGAATCACTCCCTTAAGTTACGTACCGTACTTTTAAAACACCCTGTATAGCTGATGGAACGTAAAATTATTTTCTAGAAAATTTAGCCGACTAAAGCGTATTATTTTAACAAAAAATAAATATCTCTATTTAATATTTTTAAAATGTGAAACTGGAGCTTTGTAGGGTATTTCTGCCGACGGCATTACCCCGAATTTTTTCGCCGTTGGCCTTGGAAGTTCTCGGAAGATATTATTATGAGGAGTAGCGTAGCCACAAAGGGGCGAAGGGGGGCGATAGCCCCCCCCCCCCCCTTGGCCTGGCGCCTCTTTACTACTTAAATAATAATTCTTAAAGAACAAGATCGGTGTTATTTTATTTTTAGTAAAGAAGAGCGATGGGAATAAACGTAATAAAACCGGTTTCGAGAGCGTCCCACCACATTATATTAATTTTTTTTCCACTACTAACCTATAACATCGCCATTATTGACCGATTATTAACGTTAGAAATCGTTTTTCTCTACATTATAAGTTATAATTGACCATGGTCAATAATAAGGCATTAATAGTATATTATTAACCTAGGTTTAGACAGCCATCATTATTGCCCGAGCGGTAAGTTTAAATCACGAGGAGCGGAGCGAGGGCTATAAGCTGTCTAAACCGTGGTTAATATAATATTTTTTCCACTACTACAAACTTTTATAATACATTTATCTTTATAGTATTATTAATTATAAAAAATTATAGGTAGGTATAAGTATATTTTTTAATCAAGTTACCTGCGCTTTGGAATTGGCAAAATATTTTGTTGTTTTGTCAGGTGGCTTTGTGAATGTCAATTTTTGTTCATTTATGTCATCAGATTTCACGAGTTTTCCGTTTTTTTAAAAAATGAGCGAAGAAAATGTTAGTGATATTATTATGTGTACACCTCCAGAATTAAGGATGGAAGCAGAAAAAATGTTGATTGTATCGATATTTTACATATCAAGCATGTCTAAAAATCTAATATGTATGAATAATTATCTGGTTGCCTAACTGTTTAAAATATTTATGAATTCATGTTGTCAAATCAAAAAATCAAGTTACCCGCGTTCAAATAGATTCTTGAAGATCGGTCAATAATGGATTTCAATGCCATGGTCAATAATAACTTATAGGTATTATAAGGTCAATAATAACTTATAAGGTAGAGAAAAACGATTTCTAACGTTAGTAATCGGTCAATAATGGCGATGTTATAGGTTAGTAGTGGAAAAAATCCATTATTGACCGATCTTTAAGAATCTATTTGAAGGCAGGTAACTTGATTTTTTGATTCTACGACATGAATTCATAAACATGAATAAACTGAAAGGCGATTTCTTGTGGTTAGACAACCATATAATTATCAATACATATTAGATTATTAGAGATGCTTGATATTGTAAAATATCGATAAAATCAATAACAAATATAGGGTATAAGAGACAATAATTCGCCATATTCATTAGGAGGACAGATTCGGGTCGTAATAACAAAGCCACCTGACAAAACAACAAAATATTTTGCCAATTCCAAAGCGCAGGTAATTTGATTAAAAAATATACTTATACCTACCTATAATTTTTTATAATTATTAATACTGTAAAGATAAATGTCTTATAAAACTTTGTAGTAGTGAAAAAGATATTATATTAACCACGGTTTAGACAGCTTATAGCCCTCGCGTCTTAAGTCACGAGGAGCGGAGCTCGGGCAATAATGGTGGCTGTCTAAACCTTGGTTAATAATATACTATTATATAGCGCATTTTCACTTTATGTGGGACCAGACCCCCGTTCCCTAGGGAGCATAAAGAAGGTGAATTCCTACGAAATTTTGACATGGTCCCAAAATTTTTGCCTGCGGCGCTTTAGCTCCACATTCTGCACCCTTCCCACGATTCGCCCCCCTTGCTCCAAAATGCTGGCTACGCCACTGATTATAAGGTCTTTGCAGTTTGCTTTACACTGATATCGCGTGCCGCACTTGTACCAATTAAAGTAAGTTTTTTAGGCTGGAGGGTTACAATAAGTGAAAAGTGAAAAATATACATAGCTATTTGATATTAGTAAACAATAAATTTGGACAACTAGATGTAAATAGCATAAAATTCCTTTTTAATATTTAATTTACTAATTTGGTAATTGTGGA
Organism: Polydrusus tereticollis; assembly: GCA_963920685.1. Lineage (NCBI taxonomy): Eukaryota > Metazoa > Arthropoda > Insecta > Coleoptera > Curculionidae > Polydrusus > Polydrusus tereticollis. Next base: position 124,661,210 of record OY987329.1, read on the forward strand.
TAGGTCAATTTTATTTGTAATACTTTTTGAAATAAAATGTCAAGTTTCAACTGAAAAAAACATCGGAAAGAACATCGCAAGAAATATCGATGTTAACGAATAATATCGAATAAAAAAACATCGATATAAACATCGAAAATCAAAACACAAAAATCGATGTTTTCAAAACATTGATACATCGTGCGCATCCCTACCCACTATTTAATAAGTTTCGAAAGTCAATGCTTAAACGTGTTATCAAAAAAATTACTTTCTTCGAAAACGGCTAATTTTATCGACACAGAACATGTAAAGTATCTTTTTTAAAGAGGAATGACCAGAGTATTTAGAATATCAGTTTTCAGTTCTGTAAAATGACACCTGTCAAAATTTTGGCCCAACAAGTGTGGTGGCAACTCCATTCCTGACTTCCCTGATAATGTAAAACATCTTCTGTAGTATGGTTTTATGAGCCTTTATGACAGATAGAGCTGAAAAGGTAAGTCGCTGATGGGTATACCCCTTTGAGGCTCTGTATCTCCATTAAGCACAGTGGCGGCTCGTGAGTTGGTAGCCCAAGTCGGCAAGAGCGCCGAAGGCGGCACAGACCTAAATTTTGTTGTTTTCTGCTGTTCTAATATTTGCATTGATTATTGATTAGATGTATGATAAATTATTTAATTTATCATATACATACATTCTTTATTCATGAACATGATATTATATTTAGTATCACATTTATTGGTCATAACCCCCCATCCCTTCCCCCTTAATCCGTGCCTGGTTCAGTATATTATATTGTTTTTATTTCTTTACCTAACACAACTACTAATAAAATATAAAAAAAATGTTTTGATTAAAAATCCGAAAAAAATAAATTTGTGTTTTTTTTTAATATATTTTTTCTTTCAGCTACTCGCTAACTATATATAAATTAACTGCCATGAATTCGATAGACATTAAGACATAACCATAACCTCACTTTATATTTAGCGGCAGGTCCCTAGTTGCCGACCCTGGGTTTTAATTTCAAGCGGTGTTTGACAGTTCAGTACATAGTGTATTATATGTGTATGTTTGGTTGCCTATCTTCAAGCCTGATATTCTAACGACAGGGTACTGAACCCTTTGAACGAATTCATAAGAAGCAAGTATAGATTGATTTATTGGCCGGTTCGTGTACTAAACTATCCCCTCTCAGAAACTTTCTTGACGAGTTTTAAAGTTTTTACTGAAATTTGACGTTTATTTGTTAAAGAAAAGCATTCTTATACTGAAATATTCATCCTAGCCCGTTAATTAAAAATTCTTAGTGAAACTTTTTTTTTATTTATAGAAGGAAACTTAATAAATTCAAAAATATACCCAGCCCATTAAGTTCGATTTTAAATACGAACTATGTATAACAACTTCGTTGAACTCTTGTTTAAAAATCGAGAAAAATTTATAAGAAAAGTTAGTTAACGCCATTATTATTATTCTCCGGTAAAAACTTGCTAAATGGTGTGTTTAAAGTTTTCTGGCGATTTATAAAAGTTTCAGACGGCTGTTTTTCTTTCGCTGTTCCATATTAAAGAAAAATTTCGCCACATTTCGCGCAAAGATACCAGTTTTATTAATTAAAGACTTAATAATTATCTTTTGTTCGAGGAAAAAAGTCATTAAAAACGGATGCTTTTCGAAGGAAATTACGTTTTTTTTGTCAAACAAACCTTTTACCTTTGTAGGTGTTTCTCTTTGCAAAGCAGGACCCAAAACAAATCACTTTCATTATGAGTGTTTAAGTTGCCATTTTATTAATAATTAACATAAAGAGACGTGCCATTTAATTTTAAAACTTTTATAAAGGTTACGCTTGTTGATGTTCAGTACCAGATATTTTGCTTGGAATGACAAAGGTTTTGTTTTTCTTTCCTTTAAGGTTTATAGTTAGCGTCAAGTATAATTAAGGACACACTAAAGACCAAGCAAGAAAAAGACACAGATTCATTTAAATGTTTACGTCAAATTATTATTAAAATGAAATATAGATACTTGAGGAATAAATTTTGAGAACTGTCTGTAATTATTTTACTGCTTAAAATTCATATTAAATTTAATCAAGACAAAAGATGAAGCAGAAAAAATTAAACAATTGTTAAGCTTACGTTTAAAATAAATTTTATAATATTCATATGTAATTGACCTACACCTTGTTCCAAGAGTCATCATATAGGGCTGCTCAGGTTGAAGACAGCGCTATTGCCAAACATTGCTGCAGGTGACCTCCCCATTCGAGGATAACTTACCACACATTTTGGAGATATAAATTTTGCAATAGAATAGAATAGAATAGAATAGAATAGAATAGAATAGAATAGAATAGAATAGAATAGAATAGAATAGAATAGAATAGAATAGAATAGAATAGAATAGAATAGAATAGAATAGAATAGAATAGAATAGAATAGAATAGAATAGAATAGAATAGAATAGAATAGAATAGAATAGAATAGAATAGAATAGAATAGAATAGAATAGAATAGAATAGAATAGAATAGAATAGAATAGAATAGAATAGAATAGAATAGAATAGAATAGAATAGAATAGAATGGAATGGAATGGAATGGAATGGAATGGAATGGAATGGAATGGAATGGAATGGAATGGAATGGAATGGAATAGAATAGAATAGAATAGAACAGAACAGAACAGAACAGAACAGAACAGAACAGAACAGAACAGAACAGAACAGTACAGAATAGAATAGAATAGAATAGAATAGATGTTGAGGTCACTTTGATATCTAATGAACTTATTGTCGTGTTATTTGCCTTAGATACTGGATGCTTAAGTAAAATGCAACGTTGCTAGCAGGTGACTAGGTAATCCAGTCTCGGTCTCAATCATAAGAAATCTGGTCACAATTGCTAATAAATACTGTAACCTGTTATTTATTTACTAAATGCCTTTATGTATCATTATAGTGCAGGAGCCGCAGGTTGTTGAGTTTACGATATATGAGGACCGAGAAATAGTTTGAAAATTTGTCGTATATGTTTTGAGGAAACCGCATTGACATCGCCAGATTTCAAAGTTTTATCTTGGTGATTTCTGTCATTTACCCTTAAAACACGGAAAAACTCGAAAAAAACTCACCAAATTTAGTCATTTTTAACACAGAACAATTTGAAAGTATTTTCGATATTTTCAATTAAAATAATTTATTAACAGTTTTTTTTCAGGTATCAACATGTCAATAGAATTTTATTTAATACGTTAATTTTCCATCCTCAAAAACTGCAATATTTCAATTTCTAAAATCATCATTATTTTCCTTAATAACTGAGCAGTTGTGGTTTCAAAAATACAGGGTGACTCGGATCTAAATGTACATACATCACCAGGAGATAGTGGACATCTTGGGGGCTCTAAATAATCTATCTTTAGTGGGTCCATCTTTCCTCGTTACTTAGATACAGAGTGTTTTATAAGGTTTGGCTCATTTTTGTTTTTGCCATAATTCTTTTAGCACCCGGTATAAAATGTTTATATTCCGTGGAAATATTTTGAGTAGCTATCGCTTCAAAATGCCGTATGAAAATTTTTTGAAATTCAGGTCCGGACTTTAAAAACAAGACTGATTTAATTTTTTTAAATTCAACACCCTGTATATCATATTTTTGTAAATTTTATTTTTTATTTGAAAAACACATTAGAAACTAATTCTAATGACATACTTATCAAAATCCCCGCACTCGCCGCTCAGCCATAATAAATTGCTCTTCTTTAGATGTTAAAACAAATACAAAATAATAACTGTTTTTATAACGACAATAATACCAATAATAAGAAATAAACTAAAGTAATAAAATAGCGGCGTGTTAAAATTTCAAAATTTTTAATTCAATTTGACTCCATGGCTCGGCACCTCAGAACAACGAAATATTGGGGGGCAACAAAATATAATAAGTCATTGTCAGTTGTAACCTGACAGATTTTTGGGCATTACGAGGATATTTTTGTTAAACGTTTACTTCTCGTTTAAAATGCCCCATTAATTTTCAAACCAAAAATACGCTGATATAATATTTGTATATGGATTTTGCGATGGTAACGGGCGAGCCGCTTCTCGAGAGTATGAATTAAGGTTTCCTGGAAGAAGATGTCCAAACCATCAAACATTTTCAAATGTATTTTCTTTTGTTCGTGAACAAGGACATTTTCCGACACAAAATAATATTGATATCAGCCTGTAAGACACCCAGTTCAACAGGAAGAAGACATTTTAAATTTGATTGAGGAAAATCCAAAAACATCCACAAGGAAAATTGCTAGACGTCTGCATATAACGCAAAAATTAACCCATTCAACAATAAAAAATGAAGGCTTATATCCTTATCATATTCAAGAGGTACAAAGGTTGGAACCAGGTGATTATGCTAACCGTTTGGTTTTTTGTCAGTGGATTAGGAGGCACCAAAGAGATATTCACCGGACTTTGTGGACCGATGAAGCTCAGTTTACCAGAGATGAAGTCAACAATTCCAGAAATTGTCATCTATGGTCTCTAGAAAATCCAAATGCTATTAGGCAGTCGCACTTGCAACATAGATTTTCCATAAATGTTTGGGCAGGTATAATCAATGGTAAATTGATTGGCCCACACATCTTTGAAGAAAGATTAGATGGAAACCAATATTTACAATTTTTGGAAAACATTTTGCCAAATCTTCTTCAAAATGAGAATGTTAATTTAAGAGGAATGTATTTCCAACACGATGGAGCCCCTCCACATAATGCAAGAAAGAACTTTTAAACAATAGATATCCCAACAGATGGATAGGTCGTGGAGGGCCCCATTCTTGGCCAGCAAGATCTCCCGACTTTAACCCGCTGGACTTCTTTTTTTGGGGGTATATGAAAAATTTAGTTTACGAGGAAGAAATTAATACACGGGACCAGCTCTTCTTGCAACGCATTATCTCTTTATTTCAGGAAATAAAAAATAGACCCGGTGTAATCAGAAGTGCAGTTTCAAATTTATATATCAGAGGAAGAAAATGTGAAGAAGTTAATGGTGGGCATTTTGAAAATATTGTCAAATAATTATGTTTTTGTTATTTTTGTTATTATTGGTATTATTGTCGTTATAAAAACTGTTATTATTTTGTATGTGTTTCAACATCTAAAGAAGAGCAATTTATTATGGCTGAGCGGCGAGTGCGGGGATTTTGATAAGTTTGTCATTAGAATTAGTTTTTTATGTGTTTTTCAAATAAATAATAAAATTTACAAAAATATGATATACAGGGTGTTGAATTTAAAAAAATGAAATCAGTCTTGTTTCTAAAGTCCGGACCTGAATTTCAAAAAATTTTCATACGGCATTTTGAAGCGATAGCTACTAAAAATATTTCCACCGAATATGAACATTTTATACCGGGTGCTAAAAGAATTATGGCAAAAACAAAAATGAGCCAAACCTTATAAAACACTTTGTATCTAAGTAACGAGGAAAGATGTACCCACTAAAGATAGATTATTTAGAACCCCCAAGATGTCCACTATCTCCTGGTGATGTATGTACATTTAGATCCGAGTCACCCTGTATACAAGACATGTTATAAAGCTATAACCAAAGAATTTCTATTCATATCTACAAGGTGCTTTACTTTAAATGGGCTCCTCGAGACACTCGGAAATATAGAAGATATACCCAGATCCGACCTATTCCTGCTTGGAAAACACGTTTTCTAATAATCAAAGTAATAAACATAAATTAATCTATCAACGTCGCAAGGACGTCTGTGAATCGGCAACGCTGCAATAAAGGAAAAACGCCGCTTGTGTTCAAAAGTCCTTCAGTCTTCTAGCGTAGCGATAAGATACTTTTATTCTATTTTATTGGCAAAATCGCTAAATATGTAGGCTATGGGCTATGGTTAAAAATAATTAGTGTTTTATCCCTCAGTATTCCAATTCTCAGAAAACATCAAGTCTTCTGTATACATAAAAACTTGCTATATTCTAAACTAAATAATATTAAGCTCACGTCTACGAAAGACGTCATGTTAGACTTTAAAGCAAGCAGATGCCCCACGTGACTAAAACAATAATACCACGTGTTTTAATCTGACATGGTATAGAGATTTTCTAATGTAAAAGTAAGTGATATTTTGGGGTCGTGTGCCCGGTAACAGAGGTTACCATTTTTTTAAACTTACATTAAAAGTACCGTGTATTTCGCAGTTAAATAGGCTACATTCTTTGTATTTGGTTAAGACGTGCACGAAGTTGCATCTTAATGTTTTGCAGTTCGCGTAAATACGTGAAATATTCCGTTCTATACTATATTCTAACAGACAAAATTACAATTGTGATGAATAGCTTGTTAAATTTGTATTAAAACAACTACAATGACAAACAATGAATTTTGGGCGAAAGTTTTTTGAAATTAAATATGTAGATTAATATTTTTGTTTATTTCACTACATAATGTTGTAAACTAATTACGTCACAAACTATTTGCGCTATTAAATCTAAATATTTAGCTAAACTTAAATGAAACGTAGCATGTGGTTGAAGAATAGAATAGAACTCCCTTATTCTAGAAATCCGTTCTACATCTATTCTTAAGCTTGCAATCCTTTTTGATTCCTTAACTTCTTTCTTAGAATTCTCTTGGCTGGATGAGACAGATGGTGTCTAACAAGTAGATTATTATTGGCTGCAAGTTGGTTTACGAGATGCTTAAAAAGTCGATTTCTCGACTATCATTTTCTCAGTACTTCTACCACCAAAACCAGAAGAAATGTAAGAAATAAAACCAGAACATGTCTCTCAAATAGCACTCGTGATATTCAGATGGCAATGAGGCTGTAGGCTGTAACTAATTCAACTTCTGATTCATTCTCTACGGTAAAAACCAATGAAATCCTAACGGTATCTTGTTGCAGTGCTTTAGTATTGTTAAGATGATGCATTTGTGTTGAACAATGTAAATAGTGCAATATTCAGTCTAAGGATGGGCAATAATGGAAGAATAACATTCGCTTTGAACAGCATTAATTCTTAAGTCATGTTTCTAATTTGTGCCTCTTTTACCAAAAAGAAAAGAAAAAAAGAAAATTTGCAACGTAGACCTGATTAAATTCATATAATTTAAATAATAAGCCATGAATATGGAGAATTTGATGACCCCAACTTACTCAATGACGTAAATTGTTTTAACACATTTTAATTTCCCTCCTCACCCCCCCCCCCCCCCACCCCTTTTACTTTATTACTATTCTTATTAAAAATTCTGACCCACCAAATATAAATCATATTCCCTCTCGAAGTTGACTCATGAAACGTTGATTTTATTGAATTTTCATTATAGACAGCTATACATCATATCATAACTATAAATGATTCCATTTGGAATTTTGTCCTCTATTACAATTTTCACATCTAATTTCCTTCATTGCTAAAAGTAGCATCATGTTAGTGATTATCTTCTGTCGAGTCCATTGGCTGCATAAGGTACACGTTATGACCATGTATTGTTGAACCACTTCGTTCCCCCCTTTTAATTTGTTTTAGTTCGTTTATTTAGGTACATCCTAAAAAACATAATTCTTAATTATATGGTTGCTGAAGATGACTTTGACTAAAGTCGAAACTAGTACAACCTAAAGTCACATTAAATTATGTACACTCTTTAATCCTTTTTTCACCCTAAAGGGACAAATAAATTTTAGTTTGGTGGTATAGACAGACCTTGTTTTCTTTTCTTTAAGTTGTGATTAATTGATCTAACAAAAATAAAACGAACCAACCTTATACAGTGATACAGTGCCTAAGTGAGGCCAGGGCGAACCCCTATCTAAAACATTACCATTGAACTAAAAAATGTATGGACGTCAAACCTTTTACATGAAAAGGGGTAGGTAGCTTTTTTCTTCCCTTAGCTAAACATGTACCTACTGGTAGCAATAATTTGGTGATCATAAAAGTTTTGGCAGTCTGTAAAATTCAATAATCTGGCATTTCGCAAATAAAATTAATAGTAGGTACACAAATAAATATTGCACAATTTTTTTTGAGTTCCCTTGAAGTACAAAATGGCATCCGTTTTTTCTTTATATTAATAATTAGTATTTTGTTTACGAGACAAAGTCAAAATATAAACAGAAATGCCTCATTCTTTAAGGAATTTTAGATTGTGTCATTCGTTATAGCCGCTGTAACGAATTTACCTCGCTAAATATTTTTTTAGGGTACAGAATCGCAATATCTTATATTGCATGTAATTATCGATATGCTCATATCGCTCGTAGATTTAAAAAATGAGCACCATTAACATGAGTAGATAATATTTGATATTTTCCAAATAAGCTTACTGTAAAATTTAAGTACCTTGCTGTATTCTAGTGTGGTATCTGGTTGTTGTGAGATCTGGATTTTATTTTGAACAATTTTATTCATTATCATTTCCTCCATATTTATTGATTTTTTTTAGAGCAGCTTGTAGTATTACCTTACTTTGGCTCCTTGTTGCAGTTTCTCAGTGCACTGCAGAATTAACTATAATACGTACAAAACCAAATTTAATTTTGTTTTAACTTTATATTCTGCCCACTGGCTGAATCAGCACCCTATTTATCCCCTTAACGCATTGACATGTTTTCGAAAACGCAAAAAGTATTTAATTACTCCCATTCGTTAGCATGGGTATATCAAAGAGTTCTATTTTGGACCACATATAAGCTGACAAGTGCCCGAGCACTAATTTAAAGACTACACGTCGACTGTGACAAATTGGCGCTATAGATCAAGCGGTTAGAATTAAGTGAACTAAAACGGCCGCTTTGCTAATTACATTTGCCAGAAATGACAGTTATTTTGTTTTTTTGTTGCTGCTCCTTTTAGCACAAATTTATTTTAATTTAATAACCATCAATTTCCCTCATTTTTTGACTAGCGCTTACTTATGCCTAAATTCTCCAAAACTAAAGTCCGTAGGTCTTTAAAAATACTTTTATTTTCGTACTAACGCTTTATCAGTTTTTTTCCATATATGACCTTTTCCTGATAAACTTAAGTCAACTTTGTTACATTTACTACTCCTTCTAGCTTTCAGTGGCTACTGAAATAAATCTACGAGAAGCCTGGTAATATTGTTTTAGAAATGTCAATTAATAACAGTTTTTTAAAAAGCAAAAAATCAATCGAAATATTTATTGCCAAAACGCCCATATTTTTTAAAAAATATTTTTCTGTTATTTTTGTGACTTATGTAAAATAACTCACTCAGCAACTTGAATGCAAATATCTCGAAAACGGATACTCCTATCGACATCTACAACGTAAAAAATAGAAAAAGTAATATTTTCATTTAAAACGTAAATACACTTAGGCGCAAAAAAAGTTTTGACTTTCTAAAGATAAGCAAAGATTAGCAGGCAGCGCCCTCTACAGCCTACATAAAAATTCTTAAGGAATTTACATTTATCTTTCTAAAGAAAACTTTGACACACTATCTCGGTCATTTAGAACTTTTGGACAAAAGAAAGTTTGGTTAACTACTAATATTTTTACAAAAGAAATCCATGGTTTGGCTTTGTAGGTATCATTAAGTAGAAGGCACCTTATACAGGGTGTTATTTAATGATAGGCCATAATTCCAAGGGCGCATTCCTGAACCAAATTCAAGTAGAAAAAAAGTCTGGTTTTCAAGATACAGGGTGTCTGTTTTTTATTAATATCTCAAAGATCATTTTGCCCATTTTGCTAAAATTTGGCAGTACTGTCCGTTGTGATAAGACGCTAAGGTAGTACTAACTAGGTAATAATCATGAGTTCCAGTGGCGTCCCGGGAGGCAGTCTCACGAATATTATTGACAAAAAATGTACGCTACTGACTTGTTTAAAATTTTTATAATATTTTCAGATTAAGTAGCTAAAAGTACAATTTTTTTATATCTTGATATTTTTTCGTATATTACTTCGTTTTTGAGAAAAAAAAATAAAAGCCTTTATTGGACCCGCACGGCAACCACTTTTGATGGTCAGAGACAACAATTATACTCAAGAAAGAACATTGGCGACAGAGGCGATGGTCATATCTCAGAATCGCGACTGCTTCAGTAACCCTCTTTAGACATAAGAAATATGAAAATCCATGTTAAGTAAATGTAAACTTACATTAAGACCGTACAATAACACATAATTGAACCCATATCGGTCATGCTCTGCTAACCCCTATGTAGTATAGATACTCTTGTAGCTTCGTAGCTTGTTCAATATTCACCTGAAGACGACTGCAGATATTTACCAGTTGAAACGTTGTGAGAAAAATAAATAATGAGTAATGACAATGGAAGTCTAAAACACGTTAAATATGCATGATGTATCATTGTCTCTAACGTTCCAACCAGCACTAGTACTTAGTACTAAGTATTTTAGTTGTTCTAGAACGCACCAAACTTTTTTATGCTCACGCATTTGTAAATCAAAAGATAAGAAGAGGCGAGAGACTTAATACGCGCATGGTAGAAGTATTGATAAATAATAGGAAGCACATACATTCTTAAAAACATGAACATATTAACCCCACAGTTTATAAAAAAGTGATTTTTTTATTATTTGAATATCTTTTTCCTCTAGTTACGAAACAAACAAATTATTCGCGGCTAGAAGGCTTTTAATTAAAAAGTCTAATTGTGTTTAAGTAGTCAGATACTATTCAATTAATTAAAGCAAGAAAAACGCTAGTAAGTTTACTTTTACACGGTTATTTCATTCAGCAACTTCGAAATCAAATAAAACTTTAAAGTTCATTAAAGCTGAGATGAAAATGCGAGAAAACGTAATTATAATTAAACTGTTTATTTAATTACTCAAGACATTTTTCTGGATTTATTTGGGGAACCTAATGACCGAGTACAGAATATTAAAACTTTATTTATTTTTTGTTCTAAAGGACCCTGTATATCGCAAGTCAAGTAAAGTTCAATCTCCATTCATGTGTTTCTATAACTTTAATCACATTTCAATTTGCTGGTGGAAGTGCAAGTCAGCAAATATACTGACAACCAATAAACAATAATAATTGAATGGGGAAATCATTACGTTTTAGTCAATGACTTTTTAGATTTAGAATACCTATAGAATAAATAATTTTTTCTACTTGGTTCTTGGTAGGTACATAGCCAGGAAGAATGTGACAGGTTTGTATAACAGTGATCAGAATAATTTTTACATTTACCTAATATATTATATCAGCCTTTCTTCAATCTGTGGGGCGCGCCTTCCTAGGGGGGCGTGCTAAAACTAAATGGGGGGCGCAAGCATCATATCGACAAAAAATGAGGAAACGAAATATTATTAAAAAATTTGTTTAATTTACTGAAAGAATTGTATCAGTTCTGCACCATATATTTACTTAATAACTAACTTATCAGTGACTCCCTTGGGCCTGTCATGCAGAGCAAAGTTTTTCGAAAGAAGGTTTAATAATACAAATTGACCCACTAAGCTCTTTTTCTGTATTTAGCTGAGATCTATATTTTGTCTTCAAAGCAGCCACCGCAGAAAATCCGGTTTCGCAAAGGTAGAATGTTGAAAATGGTAATAATAAACGAAATGCTCTTACTTTCAGTGCAGAAAACATATCATCTAACCCTGCCCAAAATTCAAATAGTGATTTATTTCTAAATAGTCTTTTGATTTCGCCACTTGCCGTGAAGTCTATAAAGATTCCTTCTTCGGCAGTTGAGAGACCTTCGGGAGTATTTTGATATGGGTCCTTAACTTACTCGTAAATTGCTATCAAGTTGCATGACTAAATTATTTTCAATGGTTACAGAAACAACTTTCACCTGCTGTTCTTCAGCCCTGTTTTGACACATTCATCCACATTAACAAACATTTCTAGATTTTTTTGCTTCATATTTCTGCTCCACAATTCCAGTTTTCTACAAAAAGTATTTCAAAGATTCAAGGTATTTAATTTCTCTAATATGTCGATCAAGTAGCTCAATTTCATCATAAATAAATCATCCCGAAATTTATCGGCTTCCGGTAGGTTTTCCCCTTCTAGAAATATGGCGATTTCATCTCTTAATTCATAAACATGTTGCGGAAATACCCCACGTGATAACCATCTTGCCTTGCAATAAAATAGTAACGCTGAATGTACTGCATCCATGTCTTTACAAAGTGCAGTAAAGATTCTTGATTTTAGGGGTCTCATTTCTATATAATTTACTACGTCTATCACCGTCGTTTGTACAATATTCAGAGTAGGACTCATTTCTTTGGAAGCCAGAACTTCATGGGCAATTAAATGAGCATCTTTATTGCTCTCTGTTGCCTCATCAAGCTGAATTAAAAAAACTTTGTCACGCAACTTCTCGTGAAGCTGATGTTCTACATCTACAATTTTATCACCAATTCGATGGGCAATAGTATCATTTGATAGAGTTATGGACTGCAATTGTTTGGCAAAATTATCTCCAAACATGATTTGTACAACAATCTCAATTGCAGCTGGCAGAACAAGCTCTTCACCAGTGGTGTGAGGCTTTTTACTTCTGGCTATCTGACATGAAACTTTGTAAGAGGCAAGTAAAGCTTCTTCATTAACGTTCAAGCTTTTTAATATATAGTTCTTGCCTTTTATATGGACTTAATTTCACTTCGAAGGATTCTCGGGGTTTGCCGACGAACTCACTATGAAGCGTTTCCAAATGTCGTTTACGTTTATTGGGTTTCATGCTATCTGCTGCCAAGATGTTTGAGCAAATGACACACTGGGGCATTTCTTCTTTATTTACTTCAGCGTTGGTTTTATTTTTGGAACTACTCTCGCCTGTGCACTTGTTGTTACTTCACTATCATGTAATGCTCGCGTACGCCCACTTAAATATTTATCCATGATTCTGTATAATTCTACTAGCTACTCGAATATCTTTAATTGCAGATAACACTCAAATTACAACATACACATTCAATGCACACAAAGATCGACTCGACTGAGACTGGCTGAAACTGAACGAGTTGCAGCATTTATAAAAGCCGCGCAGACGTTCTAGAATGTTCGAGACAAATCGGAACTCGCGAAGTCGCGGGAATGTCCGATACGGGGGACGTAAGACAGACAGCAATAGAGAGGCATCGATTTCGGTTTTATTTATTACCTATTTGTGGTAATTCTAACGTTTGTTATCAAGGTCGTAGTGTAGCTTCAGGGTCAATATACAATTAAATTAAATAGAAACTAATATTACATTTATAGCAAGATTTAAGTGAAAATTATTGTTAGAGCTCCCCCCCCCCCCTCTGAAGATTGGGTCGCGAATACTAAAACGTTGAGAAAAGCTGTATTACATGTATGTATTTTAAGCAGCTATAGAGTAGTAACATTTCAATTGTGTAGATATACTTTGATTGGCCGTATACAGTTTGTAAATAAACTGAAATCACAGAAAACCAACCAGAGTGGCATGGAAAAGTTTTTGAAGCGAGTAGCATTCAGGGGTGCTTTTTTAACTAACTGTTGCAGGGCGCTATGTAAAAACCTTTTTCCGTTATCTCTTTTTCAACAAGAATTTAATAACGATTTGCCGGAATCAAGATATTAAACGAGCTCCTAAAATAATTACCTCCCGAGATTCGTCGAAGTACTTTTTGTGACCTTGTAAATTTAGAAAATTAACTAATTAAGTATTAAACTACAGTCAATTTAGTAATCAAATTGACAACACTAAGTTTCTACTTCTAAAGCTTCGAATTTATTGCAAAGTCATTCGGAGTCCCTTAAAAGTGAACTGAACATTATAGGGAATTTCATTTTGCAAAGTCATTGTCTTAAGAGAACTATTTCCTTTGGACTTTGTTGGATTCGGGACGCCTCAACAAAAATAAAACTTTAGGTTTTGCTCTGATAATCGAGATTAAGCTAAGTTTTCAAATAAACCGAGAGAAAATAGAAAAAAGGGAAGATTTTGTATTAGGGATAAAGGACGGGATATAAAGTGAACAAAGAAGTCGTTGGGTAAAGTCTGGAATTCTAATAGCCCGAGATGAAGTTTATTGTGGTAGTTATAAAAGCCTGTTTATGGAAGACCAACTTAATATATTGAGCCTGTCGTGGGATTTGACTCTATATGTTTAGCTTGCCGTAAAGCATCTTAATGCCAAGTTTCTACCATGTCGTGCAGCTATTTTTTAAATTATGTTATTCCTACTATTTATATCCACAATATACAGGCTAGAGTACTTCTTAAATGTTTAATAATTTGGAGAAATTATTCTATGCTAAAAATCAAGGTGGCACAAGAGTCTACCTCCACAAGTTTGATAAAATGTTATTATTTTTTAAGGTCTACAAAGTCTACATGTTTTGAACGTAGGAGACAGAAAGAAGAGTTATGTTGCTGTTGGTATTAGCAGTAGAGAAAATTGTTCGTGATAATTGACATTAATGGAGCTATGGACACAAAGAAGTAAAATGGTTTAATATATGAAAAGTTATAAAAAGATTCTCAACATACTGAATGGTTGTGTAGAAAAATTTAATTTGTCTAATGAGAATAGCCCTAACAACACCTAGTATCCCAAATGCAAAAAACCTTTTAAAATACGACATAAAAATATTTTTATAATAAAATAGTTTTATTCTCCCACTCTACAAGAGCAGCCTTTTTTTATTTATTCAGAATGTTTTATAAAGTCTAGTGGACATTCACCATTTAAAATTTTTATCCTAATAATAATTATTTTTCTCCCTCTCAGCCAGTTGGTCATGGCTATTCTCATTAGACAAATTTAAATTTCGTTCCTTTGGCAATCTTTGCATAACTTTTCATATATTAAACAATTTCACTTATTTTTAAAGCTCAAATAAAGATATTGAGCCCTAACAATTTTGCCTATTGCTAATACCAACAGCAACCTAACTTTTCTTTGTCCCCTGGTGATGAACGATTCTACGTTCGAAACATGGAGGCCTTTAAAAGAAATGACAGTTTATTAATATTGTGGAGGAATATTTTCTAATTTTCTTCTTGTCCCGTTAATATTTATCATTTTTGCCCGGTATAGAGGTTTGTTATAAAGAAACTGATCATCATATTTCGAAAACCATCAATAATCAAAATTTGCATAACATAATATTGTCAGTTTTATTTATTTAACTGTATTTTGCAAATATACTGAAATCATATTCTATGGTTACTCAAAAACAAGCCCTGAGTATATAATTTTTTTTTATGAAACACATACCTAATATTTAACCTGAACTGTTAATTGTGGCTATTTTTGTAACCCATGCTTACCGATTTTTAACTGATTTTGACGTACTTAATAACGTTTCCATTATTTTAAGAACAATACAGTGTGTCCACAAAATGCAGTACGAACCTTGCAGGAATTATTCTGGGCGATAAAACAGAGGTGATGAGTAAGCCATAAAGCAAAAAAGCGAAATCTCAATATTTCCTAGTTACATCCTATGAAATTTAAATTTTTTTACTAATTTGCAGCATTTAAGTAGCATTTTTTCTTAAGAAGTAAAATAAGTATTAAGCGCAGGGATTGGTGATTACTACTATTATGTTACAAAAATGTTGCTCTCCTGTGCCACCAAACCTAATACCCAAATTTCAATTTTTGCCCAATATATCTTGTTTATTGGGCGGAGGTAAATTCCTCACCAACCGCAAAGGCCATAAAATTGGATAGGTATATTCCTCACCAGAAATATGGAGACGTATTTATCCTATAGGTATTTTCCTCACTCGTTAACTAACCTGAACTAACTCAATTTTTGACCTGCAACTCGGCTAATGCGGTTTTATAGACTTATATTGGTTAAACAGCGCTAACACGGCATCTAATCCACCTTTTTGGTTCCAATTCGCCTTTTTCAAGTTCACCGGAGAATATTATTATTAATTGTTTGCCCCTTTTATAGACTTATATTGGTTAAACAGCGCTAACAAGGCATCTAATCCACCTTTTTGGTTCAACTTAATTGACCACCCCTAATCTACTAATATTTGCATTTAGTGAGCAAAATACCTATCGGATTATCGGACCCTTTTATTTACGCAGGTAAAACAAGATTTCTGGTGAGGAAAATACACCCGCCCTGTTTATTTTATCAGAAATTGCAAAACGAACACAAGAACGTTAAAGAAAATAAAATACTAAACAAAAAGGTAGTCTACACCTGCGCCGATAAACGTTTAGGTTGACCGCGCGCTACGACTTTTAATCGCGTGAACTATAGGTCGACACACTTATCTGTAGCTATTTAAAGAATGCAAGCAAAAACTTTCATAGGTTTACGAAGTTACCGCCCCGCCACTATTTATGTTAAGGTAAATATCGTGGACCAAGGAAAATGTAGCGTCATCTGTACTTTTACCAGATACAAAGCCAAATTGAACAGAACTTAGAATGCCCTGATCCTCCAAAAATCTCATTACTCTCTTTTTAACAAGTTTTTCAATTACTTTTGAAAGTGTTGACAAGAGAGAAACCGGTCGGAAACTGGAAAAATCAGTAGAATCGCCTCCTTTGAATAATGTAATATCCACCGAATGGTTCATTGACGGAGTGTGCAAGCGCATGCAAGGCCGTCTCAGGCAAACTCTCCAGTATTTTTACAGAAATTTCATCATAACCTGCAGAAGACTTATTTTTTAATTCCTTAAAAATTTGCTTTACTTCAATTGCATCAGCAATATCAATTAAGAATCCATCACTAATATGAACACCTCTTAGATACTCAAGAGGAGCTTTTTTAGGTCTTAAACTTGAAGTTAATTTTTCCCCAATTGTACAATAAAAAAGCATTTAAAATATTAGGATCTATCTCGACATTCTTTCGTAATATGTTCTTTTTGCTCCTTAAATTATTAATTATTTCCCAGGTTTTTCTGTTTTTATTCTTTTCGTTTTCAAAGTTTTCTTTATTATAGAGATCCTTAGCCTTTCCAATAAGCTTTCTATAAATTTGCTTAGACTTATTAAAATATTTTATTAAAAAGTTGTTTTCACTATAAAACTTTCGTTTTGTATGTAGCGATCTTAGATTCCTTGCCAATGTAATATATAATAAAAAGGATTTTGAAAAACTCGTACATTGTTATGCGATTATTAATTTTTTTTTAAGTCATCATTGCGAAACCAATGATCGGGATAATAATATATTAATATGTTTTATAAAATTATTTTTTTGGGTACAATACAGTTCGGGCTCACCTTGTCTTTTTTTTTGGTATATTACGTAATATAAAAGTAAATATTCATTTAAGTCAAACACATGATGTACTTGCCATGCATAGTGATAGGCATCCCAAACCTTTTTATTTTTTGGAGAATTGTATACGTTTTTTAAAGAAATAAAAATAATTAATTTAATAAGAAATATTTGTATTTACTAGTTATTGATTCGTTTAAATATATCAAATAGTTAAATCAAAAACATTTTTATTTATAACGTTGAGTAATAGATAGGGATAAAAAAATATTTATTTGTTAGAAAATTATAGACTATAAATATTTCAATAATTCCCATAAATTGTGAAATATTTCTTCCAAACAAATAGAAATGATGCCTTATGTATACACTGCTTCCATAAAGTCTTGCACAAATTCATTTAAAATTCAGGGGCTTACTTTTTTTAAAAACGGTCGGACACGTCAATTAGTACTTTTGTTTGCGCATTTTTTAACGTAAAATGTTTTTATACAGGGTGTCGCACGTATGAGGTATGAGGTCATCAAGGATTTTTTTTAATGGAACACCCTGTATATTATATCAATTTTGAATTCTATGATGAACACTTAACACCTCTGGAAATCACGGTTTCCGAAATATTGACGTTTGAAAATTTATTTTAGACACATTTATTGATGACCTCATACCTCATACGTGCGACACCCTGTATAAAAACATTTCACGTTAAAAAATGCGCAAACAAAAGTACTAATTGACGTGTCCGAGCGTTTTTAAAAAGTAAATACCTGAATTTTAAATGAATTTGTGCAAGACTTTATGGACGCACTGTATATACACTTAACTAAAAAATCTTAAGTTTGCTATAAATGTGTAAATGTTTTCACTAAACAAATTATTTTAAGTAAAGTAACAAATACATTTTTAAATTACCCTAAATATACATATTGTCCCCCTATAACAAATACATAATATTTACCTGACGGAACCTAAAAATTATTTAACTCAATAGATTTTTTTTGTGTAGGTATATTGTCAAAATATTTCGATGAACCATTTCTTTACCACTACGCGGTACCCTATATTATATGATATATGCACCGTTAAAAACTCGTTAAAGATCAGCATGAACAGAAAATATCTTCATAATATTACCAACAAACTAAAATTAGTCCATAGCTTATCCACGCTCTAACATATTAACTTTTTTGCCCTTCATAAACAGAGTTTTATAACTACGGCAATAAACTTTATCCTAAGTTATTAGAGTTTCAGCATCCTGCTAAACGTCTTCTTTGTTTGCTTTTATTCAAGCTTTTATCCTTAATACCGAAAAACCTGGACTTTTTCATTTATTTATATTAAAACTTAGTATAATGTTTTGACTACTAAGCCTACACCGAGTTTTATTTTTTCCAGTGCCTTAGGGCCTCCATCCTCCATAAAGAAAATGTGTTGGAAAAAATATAAACCCTGAGTAGTTAAAGATTATTTAACATTAAATTAATTTTATTATTAAAATGCTGTATACTTCCGAGCACATCTAATAGCGTTTGCCATAATATTACTTAACAGTGGCTGCCCGTCGGGGTAGGCAAGGTAGGCGCCACCTACCCTTAATTAATTCCCAGGCATCCCACTTATAATATTTTCCAGTATCAGTAACCCAGGTTCATATTTAGGTAATAATATGATTGTTATACAGGGTGTTCCTTAATGATATGCGAATATTTGAAGGTGTGAATCTACACGATAAATTAATGATAGTTTGCTTTATAAACTATGGTCCAAAAATGTTCCGTTAATAATTAAAGTTTTAGGAAAAAAATTATGTAATTAATATTTTCGATACTATGTGAGATATTCCAGTGATATGTAGTACGTAGCGACATTTAATAAAGGTGCATATTTTTCAATACAAAAACAACCTAAGCTTCAACAGTGATGTGCCTACGAGCACTGATTTCTTCGAAATAAAAAATATTTTTGAATTTACTGTTCAATTTCAAATATAACAGGTCTCTAGAGTTGTTTTCCTGCGAGGCGCGTTTTTGTGTAAAAAGAAATTGTAAAATTATTAATAATTTAATAGGAAAAATAAGACACATTACGGACTGGCATCTGTGTGTAATGAGCAACTGAGAACATACAAGATTAACATAACATTACAACTAACATGGAGCAATTATTACAAAAATTGTTGACAGTGTCACTTAATATGCATCCTTCCGCTCTCCTTCCCATGGAATTGCGCACTCGTTGAAATATCCCCGGAGTATTTCTTATTCTGTCACATACTGTAACTATTATTTCTATTAATTTCTCTACTGTGTTAACAGTACTGGTGTAAACCAACATGTTAAGAAAGATAGAAATCTAAGCTGTTGAGGTCGAAGAACCTTGGTGGCCATTCTGGAGGCCCACCACTGAAATGTCCTGATGCACCATCGTGCATATGGTTTCTAATTGCTATCAGAACATCCTCAAGCAGCAAAGGCAGTTGTTCTTGAGGGAAATTGAGGTAAGATTATTCGTCACGTCATCTCGACAAGAAGAATGGGTCAATAAAGTGGCTACCAATAATTCCTGCTCATACGTTAACCGAAAATTGGTGTTGGAAATGGGGTTCGGTTACGACATAGATTTTCTTCGGCCCACAAATGATTGATGTGGAAATTCTGAATGAAGTTTTTAGAAAAAATTGGCTTTATTGCAAAATTGTATTCTTCAATAATTAGATTAATTTTCTGGGGCAATACAACGGTCTTTTTTTACTCGAAAATGGCGCGTCGTAGGAAACAACTTAAGAGAGCTCTTATGTTTCGAATTGAATGATGAATTTAAAAATATTTTGTATTTGAGAGAAAAACATTGGCGTACCATTTTCTTTTCAAAAATATCGAAGCATAGACATCAAAGTGAGTGCCTGTAGGCACGCTACTGTTAAAGCTGAAAATTATTTCTGTATCGAAAAATATGCAACTTTACTAACTGTTATTACGTACTAAATATCACTGAAATATCTTGAGTAGTTTCGACAATATCAATTAATTTCCATTTCTTTCCTGAAACTTTAGCACTTTAAACTTTCGTAACGGAACATTTTTGAACCATAGCTTATAAAGAAAACTATAATTAATTGTTCATATAGACTCACACCTCTAAATATTCGCATATAATTAAGGAACACCCTGTATATTCATATTCAATAATTTTTCCTGCACCCTCAGAGCTTTGCTTCAATAATACTCGCTTAAAATGGGAATTCCGTAAAGCAGGCGATCCATTTAGCGCTGGGGGATGTCACGACTACTCGGAAACCAATTGAACGAGACGGAGGCGCGAGCAATGTTCCTGCAGCAGGCGATGGATTCGGCGCCTTCCTTGACCCGTCGAAGAGCGTCGGCTGATCAGTAAAAATATTTACCGGCCGACACTTTTAGGGTTATTTCAGACGCCACCACTTGTCCACAAAATAGTTCTATGTATACCAATTTATTATAGGAAACACATTTCTTATTGCATTTACATTGATTTAAATTTACGCATTGTTAATATTTTTGTTGATGGCTGGTACAATTTTTTCATTTATATAAACCAATTTTTGATCTGGCGTTCAAAGAGTAACATTCTTAAACCGGATAAGTATTGAAAGGGTATAAGGGAGAAGGGAGCCCCTTTTTGCGGTGCTTGAATTTCTGTGTTATTTCTTAATGCCAAATTTAAAAAGAAAAATCCGTAGCGCTTTATTATTTGGTAATTTTTATGACGTTACGAATCAGAAACTCGATAAGTATGATTTCAATAATAATCTTGACCAACTAAAAAAAAACATATTGGGGGCTATTGACACTATAAATAATGAAGACATGATCACATCCTATCTACAAGGAATTCCGAAATAGGTTAAAAAGGTGCATATATCCAAAACTTTTCGTTATTGTTTAAGTTGAAAACAATATCCATTTCAATAATGTAAAAGTTATGCCTCGTTTTTTTCTTAATACGATTGTATTTCTTTGTCCCTGATTTTTAACATTTTTGTTAAATAAATTTTCAAAAATCTTTAAAGTAATAGTAGACGTAAGATTAACTTATTTTTCCTACGAGCGTGCGCAAAGTAGTACTTTGCGCACGCATTTCCGTGTGCAAAGTTACACTTTTCCGTACTAGTGCGGATAAGATTTTTATCCGCACCGGGTGCAGAAAATTAGCACTATTCAAAAATCTCCTTGGCAGGGAATATTTATATTTATTTTAGTAGCTGTAGACAATTTTATGCAATGTGCGAAGCCGTTGCAAGTGTATTCTCTTTTACCTTTTAATCGTAATTCAGGATATTCGTATTTCAGCCTAAAACGAAAAAATAGTATATTACGTTACAAGACCGGAAAGTACTATTTTACAGGACGAAGCAGGCAATTTCCAGGGCGAGCCGCCAGGCGAGTCCTGGAAGCCTGCGAGTCCTGTAAACGTACTTTCCGGTTGTGTAACGTACAATATTTTTTTTTAAATCGACGCAAGACCAGTGGCGTACAAGAAAATTTAGATAATGGCTTACTACATTAATATAGTTTTAAACAGATTGAAAACTCTATAGTCAGGAATTTTATTTATTTATAATAGTTATAATAAATATTATTTGATAATAGGTACTTAATAAATAATTAAAATTAGAATTATTCTAATAATTAATAATATCTATTTTTGAACTGTTATGTTAAAAGTACAATTTTTTTCTTTACACCAACATTTGAAAACGGCAAACGTTTTTTCATACTTGTCCCTGGACTTATGCGGCAACAAATCGTGAGTAGCTCTAGCAGCCGCTTCAGTTATTTCAAGAGGAATTTCACCTTCATCCACATTCATTTCCATAATATAATCTAACTTTTAACTTTTAAACACAATTTTTAATAAGCAGTATCAAATTTGACAGTTCGTTGCCATGAAACGCCATGAAAGAAACAATCAAGTCAAAGCCTACTTATTATGGGTTTGGTTCGTTTTCTCAAATATTGATCGGAATGTAAAAAAAGGGCCCGGTAAAGTAAAAAGAGGGACCGGTAAAGTACTTTACCGGTCCCTCTTTTATGACTTTCTGGTCTAGACCGATAAAATGACATTTTCCGGTTAAAAAATTGAGTAGAAAGTGGTTGCTTTCCGGTCGATTTAAAAAAAAAATTTTAAGTACCTCGTATAGTGCTAAATGATTATAATATTACCAAGCAACAATAAATGTACATGTTGATTTTGGCACATGATGTAAGATTTTTTCTCCGTTTCTATGTCAACAAGAATCTACAAACACCGACACTTTTCTTTCCATAAAATCCTCAAAAAGTATAAACGCTGTTAAAATGAGCAGCTCTGACGAGGAGCTACCAGATTCCATTCTAGAGGCCGCAAACTCTGCAAATTTAAATTTATTGCCCGCTAAATCCCAAGAAAAATACGAGAAGCAATATAAACAATTTGAATACTGGTGCCGCAACAAAGAGACAAATAGTTTTAAGGAGGAGGTCTCCTTAGCGTATTTTGCAGATTTACGAAAATCAGTTCAGCCAAATACTTTATGGAGTAAGTACTCTATGTTAAGAAGTGTCCTTAAAATCAAAATAAACTTGGATTTAAGTCAATATTTCAAGCTAACATTGTTTCTAAAAAAGCAAAATGTGGGATATCGTCCGAAAAAGGCCAACATTTTTGACAAAATTGAAGTTTCCAGATTTATGGAAGAAGCACCTGATCAAATTTACCTTCTAATAAAAGTCGCCACCATTTTTGGGTTGGCCGGTGCTTGCAGGCGCGATGAGCTTTGCAAGATAATGGCTGATCACATAGAGGACAAAGAAAATTTGATAGTCGTGAAAATTCCTGACAGTAAAAACAATACTTCAAGAATCTTTGTAGTATCTAATGAAACAAATAAGGGATATTATTTACAACTCTATCATAGATATGCAAATTTTCGAAAACCATCCACTCCGCACAAGCGCTTTTTTGTGCAGTATCGACAAGGAACATGCGGTACTCAATGTATTGGAATAAATTCATTCGGTAATATGCCTTCGGAAATAGCTGCATATCTACAATTGAAAAATCCAAAGCATTATACAGGACATAGTTTCCGTCGTTCATCGGCTACCATGTTGGCCGATTCTGGAGCAGGAATCACTAACGTCAAGCGACTCGGAGCCTGGAAATCGACGACTGTCGCCGAGAGCTACGTTGAAGATTCGACAAATCAAAAAAAGGACATGTCGAATAAAATATTGGCCACGAACAACTGCCCTTCTTCATCAAGCTACATAAATCTTTCTGAGTAAACACCTTCATCGGCCTATTTAAACAACTGTCCTTCCACGCCAAGTCAGTGCTCATCAAGCCATACCATAAACCACCCACTGAATGAACTTACTGCATCGGCAATCAATTTGAATAATGTCAGCACTTGCTCTTTTGTTATTAATGTTATAAACAAATAATTTAGTTTCCTATTATTATTTTTTATTGTTAGTTATGTAATTTTTGAATTTTCTATTATTATTTTTTTTGTTATGTAATTTTTAGTTGTACTATACCAAGTTCTTTTTTTAATGTTAAATTAAAAATTATTGAATAAATTATCATATTCTTATTTTTGTTGTTATCTGATATGAAGCTCGTAAGAAAAATGTTGTTCCTAACACGTGCGCAAAGTGCTTTTCCGCACGCAAGAATTTATCCGAACTCCGCTACCCGTCGTTCGACCAACTATACTTGCGTTCGGAAAAGTATCACTTTGCGCACTTGTTAGGAAAATAACGATTTTTTATTGTTATAAAATACCCTGTATTGCGGTCCCTATCCGGGCACACACTTTATATCATTAATCCAATAACTGAACTTCGTTCCGAACTTTACTCATGAAATAATAATTCTGTTGCTCTGTCAGAGGCCGTCTTCACTTCAAAACAAGTGTTAAGAAACGATCTTTTGTCGGTGAATTCAAAGTTATTCGTTTTTCAAGAATCCGTTGTACGCGCTCAATAGCATCCGGCCCCGTGACAAATTCGACAAAAGGGCAGAATTAATTCGTTTCTTTTGTGGTAGCGAATTCTTTATAATGAAATCTATTAAAAATCCGGCATATGCGCGTCATTCCGATTTTGGAAATCGGGCCTGACAAATTCACCGTGTTTAATTTTGATGGGTAATCTGGTAGCTATTACTGGGCCCCGATGAAACGTATACCTGTTTTATTTATTGAAGTTGATGGCCCGTGGAAATTGGGTTCTCAAGGTGCCTTGGCCTCTACGGCGATGATGGTATATTATTATTTTTATATTACAGTATTGTTTAATATTTGTCTATTCTTGTATTGTATACAATACGATTTCTAAAAATAAAAAATCTTTATGATCATATTGTTCCTTTATATTGCCTTTAACAACTAAAACGTCTCCATTTTCTATTACACCTTAATTATGAGGGTTCGGAACATTGATCATTATTAATCTCTTAATCATCAATATACAGAGTGCTACAAATTCGAGTGTGTGCATAGTTGTGCAATTTGTAGTCTATCTTTAAATGATGTGAAGTAATAAATGAATCCAAACCGTATTCTCCATTGACGTGCAAGATTTTTCGGCATGAATAGATTTAAATAGGTCTGAATTTTTAAATTTGTACAAAATTAGTACAAGTATCGACATTAAATTAAAGTTTTGTCTTCAAATGCATATTTTAATATTAAAGTGTTTAAGCTTAAAATGGCGTACAGCCCCGTACCATTTACCTGGAATTTTAGAAAGCAATTTTTATTAAAACTGATTAGGGTCTAGGTACTTACTCCATTTTTTGCTCTAATCATTTTATTCCTTTTTTTTGCACCTAATCCTGGTTACGTGTTTGCTAATTATGTGGTTATTATGCCTTTATGGGTGCCTCTATTGGAATAATACACCTATTTATATCTATACATACCTACCTTGGGTGTTTGTTTCTCAGTGAAACTACTTAAAGTGTGAAGTGTCAGTGTTTTTTTATTTAAATATTAAGAGTTTTCATTAATTGCCTACACGCCCTAGAATCGGTCCATGTAGGTACAGTAAATGAAAAAAAAATTAATTCTTAACTGTTACGATTCTATTGAAAGTAAGAATGCGGATTTGAGTGTTGATAATGCAGTGCAATTTACAGCAGACATGCTTAACGTTGGGAAAACAACAATATATAAACTTTTAAAAGAAGAAAAAGTGTTGGCGTTAAACCTCCAAAAACTTCTCCAGAAAAACCAGAACTTGAAAAATTGTTAAAAAAAAATGGGAAATGGAAGAAATGGTTGAACTGCTTATTATAAACGATGTTAATAAAAGTTCGTCTTCCGAATCGGACTATGACTTTGTAAGATTCTAATTATATCCTGTTTTTGTAATGGTACTATGTAAAATAGTACCACCCATTGTTATTTATTAGTAAATACGATTTTTTTAATGTTATAAAAATCTACGAATATAATAATAATACAATTTTAGGAGAGTAGGCATGTTTAAGATTTTTAATTTGAAAACTTCCCCAATACACGCTCCTGGCTAAGGGATTTTCCTAATAATAATGATAAATCCTCAAATATATTAATATCTTGCGTGGACCTACCTAAAGAATACTCCTTATTTGGATCCTTTAATTTTGTGAGGCCCCTGTTTAAGGGTGGGAATACTTAAGATCCCTAGTGTTATCGTCCTATTTCTCTACTTCCAACGTTGGCTAAATTAGTGGAAAAAATTGTAAAGGCTAGAATGATGGACTTTCTTCGGAAACATGGGTTGTTGAATGTTTCCCAATTTGGATTCCAAAATAATAAAAATACTTGTGATGCTGTGTTTAACTTTCTAGAGAGACTGTATTTTGGCCTGAATCAAGGAGAAGTGTCCGCGGCAGTGTTCTGCGATTTCTCGAAGGCTTTCGACTGCGTGGATTGCGGAATACTGCTGCGGAAACTTTCCCATTATGGTTTATGGGGGGTCGCTTTGAGCTGGCTGGAATCATATTTAACTAATAGAAAACAATTTGTTAGGGGTCTGAATGGTATATCAACGGGGCAGATCATTAAGCACGGGGTTCCACAAGGTTCAGTGCTGGGCCCACTCTTATTTCTTATATATATTAATGACCTGGCTTCCATCAGCATTAATGGGTCCTTTACATTATTTGCTGATGATACATCAATATTATGGTTAGGAACAGATAATAACATTTTAGGGAATACCATTGATCGTGATATTAAAGCGATAATGGACTGGTGCAATAGCAATAGGTTGATTTTTAACATTGCAAAAACCAATATTTTGACTTTTAAGTGATCTGTAACAGACGTAACCCTAAACAATGTCCCAATAAGTATTACAGATAGTTATAAGTTTCTGGGACTGTATATTGATACTAGGCTGAAATTTAAGGATCATATTTTATACAGATCATGCGAAAAAAGTTGGCATCGGCATGCTATGCTGTAAGGGTGGCAAGAATCGAATCAGGCCAGGATGTTGCCAGGGGAATATATTTTGCCTTAGTAGAATCACACTTAAGGTACGGTATTCAATTTTGGGGTTTTGCCAACAAACAGCTTATGCAGTCCGTCTTTGTACTACAAAAGCGGGCTGTGCGATGCTTGTGTGGGGTTGGTCCTGGGGAGCACTGCGGGCCGCTGTTTGTTCGGGAGAGGATCCTGACTTTGACCTCCATTTTTATTCTATTAACTGTGGATATGGTCCACAATAAATATAAAGTTTCGCACAATAATGCAGCAAGAACAACAAGATTTAATAACAATAATTTGAGATTGCTCATCCCAAAAACTGCCTTGACAAAGAACCCAATTATATACGAAGGGGTAAAAATGTTTAACCACCTGCCCCAGGAACTTAAAAACTTGAACAATGGTAGGCATTTTGATAAGCAGGTTAAAAGGCTGCTGTTGAGTAAGGCTTATTACTCCCTTGGCGAGTTTTATAGTGATAGATTGTAGTTTTTGTTTCTGTTGAGTGTATTTTGACAACTCTGATTACTATTGATGTGTTATTGAATTGATTTATCTTTTCACGTGTACATACATATTTATTTGAATGTTTTTATTTCTTAATGTTTTTGAATGTTTTTATCACTTATAATATGGGTATTATGTAATTTAAGTAATATTTTTCTTCCAGCTTTGTAAATGAGAGTGCTCTTTATACAATAAAGCATATTTTGATTTTTGATTTGATTTTGTAAACACAATACATATTAAGGGATGGCGTTTAAATTGTTCATGACACCCCGGTATGCGTTTGAATATTTAATGAGCTAAAGTCAACTTATTTTAAAATACCTCTTAAAATTTTTGCAACGCCATTCGCCTCGAATAGCACGCATTAATTTTTAATAATACAGTTAATTCACCAAATGATTTCTTCACCTGGTAACAGGAAGAAAATTAAAACTAAGAATTACCTTCATTAGTACGATGTTTTTGTTTTTATTTTACTAAAAGAAAATTTTATTTTATTTTATAATATAACATGTGAATAATGACCACTTGATGTATTCCCAAAAATTTTTTACCAGAAATGACATAGTTTTGTTTTGACAATTCTATAAGGAGAAGCAATTTCATTTAATTTAATTTACATAAAATCTAATCCACCACAACAATATACATGTCCCCTCACTAAGTCAGTCTCATTTTAAATTAGGAATTAATTTCTTCTTTTACAACATGTTCTAATTTCAACATTCTTAAATCACTGTATTATGATTAGGGTCTTTTATCCTACTTGCGTTTAAATCATCTCCTACCATTACATAGAGATACTTCGTCCTTATAATAAGCTGCTGTCTATTCTAATGGTTGCATAATCTGCATTTCATTGTACTTTATTGTTGAATCACCCATTGTTCTCCCAACTGTTTTAACTACTTTTCATAACAAAATTTCTTAAATGATTAGTTGCTGAAGATGACTTTCCCTAAAGTCGAAACTAGTACAACAACTTTAAGAAATTTATTTTAATTCTTCATCATTTCATGTATTTTCTATAAGCCTTGTTTTCTACCCTAGAGGGGCAAATAAAGTTATTTGGTGGTAAAGACAGACCTTTATTTCTATCTTAAAATTAATATATTGCAATATTTCATTTTTTTTTCGGATATATCCGGGAGTAACCGGAATTTATTCCTTATTTTGAGGCCATTTTATTAAGCATTAAGTTGCATCAATTTGACCGAATTGTATCTCTTACGGTTTTCAAGATACCTAACTAAAGTGTGTAGCACCCTGTATTGCTCAGATTTGGGGCCCTCGCTTTCAAACAAATCAAAGTTCAATCCCTCATCTGGCGAACGTTATCACCCTGGAATTACGTTCCCAAAGTCGTGTTCTCCAATGATTATAACCAGCAATATTGTGTAAATATAAAAAAATTCTCATTAAAAATTATTTTGCTTTAATCATTATTGCTGTATCATACATTGCCAGTGCAAATTACCTTCCGTTTAACTTTTTGCGATTCCGTTTGATAGAACGGTGCTTATGGACACAAAAACTTAATAGAGATGTTATTTCCCTAAGGACCGCTGTGTATTAACCATTATTAACTATATAAATAAATGATGACAAAAAAGAAGAGAGGCGCCGCAAACGAAATGAAATGCAAGTCATTTCACCTTTCTGGCGTTATGGGCGACGTTTACATGCCGGAAAATTAACTTGGGGTTGGAAAATACACTCTTTTATAGGGATGGATTATTCTCGTCTTGGGATAGGGATAATTGGGCGCAGCCGACTGGTCGATAGGAGCAAGGGTACCTACAATTATTTTGTTTGCAATTCGCATATGTTTATAAGAAAAAATACTTTGGAAATATCTAAATATTAAAAATTATATATAATTTATTTTACAAGAAAATTACACATAAAATAGTAAATTCTATACAAAAAATTCTATGAAATTGTAGTGTGTTAACATTTTTTTTCTTGGCACTGGTCTATTTTGCATGTGTTTCCTATTGCCTCCCCAATTAACCCTTATTATAAATGCAAAATAGAAATTTTGGGTTGCGGTGTGTACATATTATTTTTAGACTGAAAATTTGTTTTTCCGTTACAATACAGGTAATTATAATCTTGTGTGTATCGACACGTCCGTAATTTTATCTTTCAAAATTGGATCGGAAATTTATAACAATAGAGCAAGCCGATAATTTAGGATAGATCTCATTTACAAGAATTTACAAATAAGAGATCTAAAAAGTGTCTTCACCATCAATAAATTGGATGGATTCGTCTGTGGAGTCTAACTAACCTGAACTAACATATTATGTGGCTCTATCGTGTTGTTTAAGTCCCATATTTTTCACTCTTTAATTACCAGTTTTATAGCTTCTTGCCAACTCTCTCGTGATAATTGTTAATGAATATTTCAATAGCTCACGTTCATCTTTCATTTAAATTTTTTTTTTATTTACTATTTTTACGGTCGTCGGCGTATCAGAGGCCATCTTGAACCGGTCATCGACCGTACGGTTTTTAATCGTGCGGTCTACCGACTGGGGAGTGTGAAACGGCACCTTCATCCTACGAGATATCCGATCTCATCCGGCCTGTCCGGCGTGAATAGGATAGTTTTGATGTCGATTCATTTTACAATCTTCCCTAAGACAAAAGTACGCGGTGTTTCCCAAGCGGTCACCCATCCAAGTACTAACCGCGCTCGACACCGCTTAACTTCGGTGATCTGACGGGAACCGGTGCTTTAAGTGTCGCTAGGCCTTAGCCTCTTTCATTTTAAATGTAGTGTTATTTCTTGCTACGTAGCCTTTCGTTTGTGTCCATATCAACTCAACTGGATTTAATTCTTAATTCACAATGGTAGGGCAGCAGTCGAGGTTTTTTCCTTTTCATTGATAAGTCACATCACTGCAGGACCAATCCTTCATGACGCTCTGCGAGCGGTGCGTGCGCGCAGGAAACTATTCACGTTGGTCTTGAATCTTTGGAGATTATACTTTTTGGGAACACGGCCTCAGGGAGGTCGCTCCAGAGTAATGACGTTTTCTAGATAAAAGAAGTTTTAAACAGTGTCGGTAGAGGAACACTAAGCTAAACCACGTACGGGTGGACTGTAGTGGCTCGCCGTGTATTTCTACCATGCACCGCTCTGGGTGGAATCAAGCGGGCAACCTCAGTTGAGCACTTGCCATGAAAATATTTGTAAAATAGACTCAAGTCGCCAACCTACTACTAAGCCTTTCCTTGAAATCGAACAACGAGGAAAATCAAAAGACAGAATTTTCGTTCGTAGGTTTCGAAATCAGTGGTATTCAGATTTTAATTGGTTGTGTGGAATTTTTAGATTCTAAGCCTATGACAAAATTTTCGGAAACTAATTTTATCAGTTGATCAAAATGCACTTCAAAGAAGTCAGCAGTCATTCCCTTATGATAATCTTTAGTCGTCTTTGACGCAAACTCAGGCAAGTCACCGTTTACAAATCTATTTTCATTACCTATATACGTTATTATTAGCCTGCGACCTTAACCTGCAGGTATTTTTAAACCTATAGGCAAACCTTCTATTTCTATAAGTGCTTGACGAGAGCTTTAAAAACAGCAAGCAGTGGAAATACATTATCATAAGATACTTAAAACAATCTTTGTAGAGTAAAAATGATTTCAAAGAATTCTTGTGAAATAAAGATTCTTGAAATAATGTTTGTAAAGTAAAATTATTTGAAAGGATCTTTGTAGAGTTAAGATACTACTAGAAAGAAAGCTTGTACAGTAAAATTATTTCAAGGGATATTTATTAAGTAAAGATCCCTGAAAGAAACTTCGTAGAATTTAAAAACTCGGGGCAATTACGAGTATGACAATCTGCACTGAGAGCACGAGACTCGATCATTCGACTTTTTCTGACAGAACAGCCGAAATTGGGCGCACGTAACTCGTTAAATCGAATCGATTCGATCAAAATTTGTCGATAGCGGCAGGACAGTTGGGTCGCTGGATTTTAATGTTATAGATATCTGATAGTGTTTAGTTTTTCAATAAACTTGTTTATATTTTTCTTGATTCGTATGGCACTATGGGCCTGGTGGAAAATTAAAGGTGTCAAGTTCAGTTTTTAAGTTGCTTGACTTAAAAATTTACAGTCCTTTACAAAGATGCAACCGGGGAGGACATTAAAAATGCCGAAGCAGAGTGCAACGCTCATAGATTTGAATGTTATATTTAGGTAGCTGATATAAGGTTTATTGATTCATAATATAAAAAAATAGTAAAATAAAGATTATAAACTCTAACGCGCCTCTAAGGTATGGTTTGGCTGGAGCAGTCAGCGGCCGCGGCTGGCGTTCGCGATTGGTAGCTCGGTACTAGTTTAATGCGATTTGTATATACACGGTTTCACTGCCGCAGCTCAGCGACACAGCGTTCGCCGTCAATTGCAGTGGCTGCGTTCGGACTGCTAAAGAGACCAGTCCAGCCGTGATCGCTCAGCAGAATGCCACCGTTTTTGGCAATTGCTGACGAGTGTTTGATAGAGGAGGTTCAAAAGTACCACCCTTTATACAACTATGAGAACGAAAATTACAAAAATGTTGTAATGAAAGAAAATGCATGAAAAAAAGTGGCAGCAAGTGTAGGGAAGAACGGTAAAGTGTACAAAACCATTCTGTTTATTTTTCAGCATTACATTACAAAGCTTATAATTAGGGTAGACTGGGGCAACTGCGAAGCACTTTTTAATAGTTCAAGTTTATTTCATTCCTACTTTAAATATACAATATTTATAAAAGTGTCTTTGTAAGAAAGTAATAGTTTAATATGTTTACTTTCCATACTGCATAGGGCATTCATGAATTATTTTTGAGATCTTGAGATTTAAATGATTTTTATTTGTACCGAAATTTTACACTTAGGTACCCCAAAAAGGGAAAGTGTAAAATCGGAATACAATTTCCATGCATGTTCGCAGAAGTGGTAATGGGAAAATGTAAATGAAGTTTATATCTCCCATGCCAATTTTTCTTTTTACAGACTTCAAAAAAAATAAAAATCTGGGAAGTTATGAACTTTTTATTGTTGGGAAATTCTTAGCCAAGCAAATCATAAAAACGAAAAATTAAAAGGTACCTCTGAAAAATAATAAGTAATCCAAAATAACCCCTAAAAAATTCCTAATAACAAGAATAATATTTTTATAAACGTATTTATCCGTTCAAAACCCAATGTTTGGCTTTAATCTTTAAAACAGTAGGAGTTATTCCCAAGGAGAAACTAAAACAGATAAGAAAATTAAAGTTTAAAAATTCGAATAATTTTATGGAACTTGTTAAATATTGTATCCCGCAAATTTCACATTAAAATGAAAACCTCCTCGGCGTGTTACTACCGGTTCAGGTAAACGAGTCACTATATCGTCTAGCTATACTACATCGACATCATCGGTAAGTGGCCATAAAAAAATTGTATTTTAGTTTTCTAGTAAACTTGATTTCAAAGCCGTTGTCAACAGTATTTGCCTGGCCAATAAAATGTTTCTCTGCTTTTGGTAATTTTTGTTTGTTTCAGGAATCTGATCTTCGCAATCCGATTCTAAAGTGAAACTTTGATCCGATTCCATAAAAGGTACACTTTCATAATCTGATTCACTGGAGCTGGATTCAAATTGATACGGACTTGGCCGACTTTGTTTACTCTTTCGGTCAATTTTCATAGCTGGTTTAGATATAGTAGATTGTAGTAGAGTGTAGAGATTTTTGACTGACTACTTGCGATAGTACCTGGAATGGTTTGGCCACCTTGAATTAAGCGCTTTCGTTTCCTTGGATTAGAAGGAGGACTCTGTCGGAGCGAATCAAGTAGTAGATCATCAAAACTTGCCTTCTTTTCTTGCCGATTTTCGGTTGTAGCTGGTACTACAGGTTCAGTTATAGGCTCCTGATGATTATTTAGTATATTTCTTCATTTTGATCAGAGCTGACAATTACTTTGAGATTGGTGGCACTAGATGCTGAAGGAGCTGTAAGTAATTCTGCATTAGATGCTAGTTTCCTTTTAAATGAAGCGCCAGATGTAGAAGGCTTTACTGTTTTTAACATTGACTGTTCGGAAGTAGCGGTTTTTTCTGTTACATTCGGTGCTACAGCATCATGTTCATTCCTTTCAATATCAATGCGTTCTGGCCTCGGTTGTAAATCTGTTACAGATCTTTGATTTTTTAAGTGTTCCTGTCATCTTTTTAGGGCATCGATGTCATACTTTTCTTTAGGAATAACATGTCTATTAAATGGAACAATACCACCCTTTCTGAATCCTGTTTTTATGATTCCGGAATCTACTTCAGCCCAGGTTTTCACTAGCAATGTGGCGAAGTCCCTTTTTGGTAGTCATTGTCCCTGATGACGTCTTTGCCATGTTATTACTTCCCTCTCCCATATTGCCTTTAAGGATCTAAACATACTCAAATCGAGAGGTTGAAGTAAATGACTTGTATGGGCTGCAGTTTAGGTATATGAATATTTTCTTCTCTTGCGGCTTGAATTAATAAACAATCCATATGCGAGACATGCCCATCATATATAACAATAATTGGTGCCTGATCACGAACCAAAGGAATAAAAGTGTTTAGAAAGTAATTTCTAAATATTTCGGAGGTCATCCATCCATTGGCGCTGGCTGCATTTACGGTGTCTTTGAAGAAGTCTTCATTTCTTTTTGAAATCCAGCAATATTATTGCCTTTAAATATTATCAATGTTATTGAATTTAAATATTATCAATGGTGGCAATTTTCTACCACTAGCACTTGCTCCGGCCAGGACGGTTATATTTTCTCTGCCCGATCCAGCAATAATGCTTGGAGAGGGGTTGCCTTTCCCGCCAACAATTTTAAGACGAGAAGGATCTGTACACAGTGAAGTCTCATCTAAATTGTAAATACATTCAGGACGATCCTGAAGACCCAACTCCAATATAGCCTTTTCCAATAAGACAAAATATTGGTCTATTATGAATGGGTCCGTAGATTTCTTTCTGCAGTACTCTAAGCTTTGTGGTTTCTTCATACTCAAAGAGTGACGTTGTTTAAACTTTATTAGCCAGTCTGTGCCTGGCATATTGTTCTTAAAAGGATTGGGAATATTATTTAAAGTTACAAAGTCCCGAACTTTTTCTTGAAGCTCTCTCGAAGTTAATCAATATCCCCACTTCTCCACTGTTTTTATATTTTCGGCCAGTTGACACTTATCTTGCCAAGAAAGTATTGGAGGTCGGCCCTGTGTCTTGCTTTTTTCGCCACGGCGGCCAGTTTTTCTACAGTAGATTGTAATGTATGGGATTCTGAATTCGGTACTAGCCATCGACATGGTTAATTGACCTTGATTGACGGCATTTACTGCAGCATTTAATTGCTCCTCCCTATAGGCAGCCCTATCGGACTTTCTTTTATAATTTCGTACCATGACGTCAACTCTCTGTAAAGAATAAAAGCTTTAAGTGTCAGTGCCAATGAACTTTAGCATTCCCAGGAAAATGGGGCAAGTGTAAACTAACCTTTACACTTTCCCCATTACAACTTTCACACATGCCCCACATTATGTTTTTTATGGGGGAAGTGCAAACCTGTTCGTGAGTAAAAGCCGCTTTTAGATTTGGTCGGTATATATAGGATTTTAAAGCTACAACAATTGACTAAACATAAGAAAATGCAATAAAACTAAAAGTATATTATAAGTATTTACCTTTGACCAATTTTTTTATGGAAATATCACACACTATTCAACGGACTGATTCGGAGGTTATGTTACAAATGACTTCTCAGAAAGAAAAAAACACCTGGTAACTCGCCGGGAGTAGATAATTCAACAGCGCTAACGTATAGTTAGTTGCCTCGAACCACACAGACAAGTAAACTTTCAATATTGCCTGATTGGCGCTCTGATTTTCCACTTACCCCATTTTTACACTTGCCCCAGTCTACCCTATACCATATTCAAATCCAAGATTATGCATACGAAGGAAATTTTGATCAGTACTTAATGACAACCGTAACTCTATTTCGATTGGTCAAGCGGCAATAAAACTAAAAGGCCCTGGGCGACAGGGTTGAATTTAGTTTACCCGTGATTTTCGCAATTTGACCGTTGTATTTGATTGTATACAGGGTGTTTCAGAAGTGCTAACCTGAACTAACCTGAATATGTGTCCGGAGTTGCCCCGTTTTGATGTACAGAGTGTTAAAGTTTTTTTAAAAAAATCGTTTTTTTTTTATTTCTGTAAATATCCTTTTCCCGATTTTATTGCAATTTGATACCGTCATTCATAATGATAAGAGGCTGAATTAGCAATAACTAGATTAAATTTATAAAGTCCAGTGGCGTCCCGGGAAACACTTCAACGGATATTATTGACAAAAAAATGCACGCCACTGACTTTTTTCTAATTTTGATATTTTGATATACCAACTAATGATACAATTTTAAAATGCTTTGATACTTTGACGTCTTAATCAAATTGATTTGTTTACTTGGTATGCTGCAGCTTTGATTTAAATATGGTACCTATAGTATAAATTGAAGTGTTAATATGACGTTTGTCGAAATGGAGGAATTTGGGCTAACATCTCCTTTTCGTCTTCTTCCTCCAACAACAGCATGCAACTAATGTTATCGGCGTTCATTATAAGTCATACATAAGCGCTTTCACTACGAAATACAAATATGATCTGAAGCGCGCTCCAGCCGCGCCAACCTGCACCCGCTGACTGCTCCAGCGAAACCATACGATTACTATCGACTTGGTCTGATCCCGATCATTTAACTCGGTGTGACGTCAGGGACAAATGCAACACAAGAATTTCGAATTCCGTACCCATACTACGTGCCCGTGCGATAATATAAACATTTTCAATGTTAATAATAAATAAAAATATGTTGCGTGCTGTGAAAGCCTGTTGAAGCAGGAGCCAGATATTACAAATTTAGGTCTTTTGAGAGAGCTACTTTAATAAGCAGTCGTAAATAGTACCCTTAATTCACCTAATAAGCGATTTACTGAACTATAAACTGACTTCTTTTAAGTGGTTTAGGATAATGTCCCAAAGTTTGTCTCTAGGTTTGTTTATTAATTCATTATCCCTCTCGCTGTCCACAGAACCCACCAGGAAATATAGCGGCAATACCCAGAGTTGGGTATCTACCTACATTTTTATTTTCGACCTGCAAAAAGCGTTTTTCGACGTTGTATGCTTTTGGATACTCTAAAATGTACAAAAGGCGGAATTCTCTTATGTACTGACAAAAATGTGAGGTTATGTTTAATTGTTCCTTTCCTTCTCATGCTATGTTTTTGATGCGTCTACATGTAGAAAACCTATGTTGTCGACACATGTCGAAAACTAGTTTTCTACTGTTTTCTACCTAAGTAGATTACCTAAAGTGTTCTACGGACCCAACCTGGGCAATCCCAAATAATTTACTTCAAATATTTTTCTTTTCAACTTTTCAAGTATCTATTAATGGTGCAAAGCCAAAAATGTCGAGGACCGAAGCTTACCGAAATTTAACTCGAACGAATTTCGTGGCATATCTACGTGTCCACTCGATCGAGTTGAGCATCGAATTGTTCGATTGTTTCATATTGAGTATTCTGCTTTCACCACTAATCAAGTTCGATGAGTAAGTTGTAGAAACTTAAAAGACTGTTTCTACCCTGAAATTAATTTACAGATTCCAACGATGTAAACAACAGGCACCGTCCCCGAACGATCATAATTAGTTGAGCGACCGTTCGGGGACGGACTTAGTACGTCGTGTTCACGTGCTCTTTGCATGCTTTTATTAATATCGTTGGAATCTACAAATGAATTTCACTGTAGTGAAAAAATCCCCGAAAACATCTTGGTAAAATTCTACATGCCACTGTACTATAGGTACGTGAAGAGTCGGAAAGTAGTTCAATTTTCACGAGATTTTATCGTAGTAACCAAGATGTTCTACCAATTGTACTTTTTTCCTTTCTCAATCCTTTAGACACCTACTACACTTTAGAAAACAAATTTCGAGACTTCTCCGCTCCATTCCTAAACTCAAGTTGGCAAATACAGTCGCTTGTACTGTACAGGCATATTTTCCGCTTCGTTAAAAAATTCCGTACTTTGCTCGCAAACCGCCGCGAACTATTTTTGGCCGTAAAAACCTCAGACGTGGCTTGGGGAAAAAAGCAAAAAAAGGATTCGCCTACGTAAATCAGAGATTATAAAGGGTAATATGCCCAGATTTGTATAATAAACTGGGGGAAATTTCAACTTGGAAAAAGAAATCTCTGCTAAATATATTTTTTTCTACGAGTGACCGCAAAGAAGCTACTTTGCGCACACTTTTGCATACGCAAAGTAGCACTTTCCCGCACACTGTGCGGGAAATTTTTTTTCCCGCACACTTATTATAGACGCGTTTTTTTCTTATATTTTATAATTTTTTTAGATATTTATACAAAAATATTGTAACAAGACAAAGTTGACAGGTGGTTTATGTGTTGCCTTATAAACTATACCGAAGTATTGTGCCGTGCGGCTCAAAATTTTTTTGAAATCTGCATTATTATATTTTCCTCTAATTTTGTTCAAGTTAAAAAAAATCAAGTATTTTTGTGTCAAATGCGGTTTGTTCCCTTAGCAACCAAAATATATTGTCATACAACGCTTTCATGTCAGTTTAGAGGTCTTCTTCAAAATTTTCACTAGCATTTTCACCTATTTAAAATAAAAAAAACTGTTTTAAAAATGGATATCACTGAAGAAGAACTTCCAGAAGATGTCCTAGAAGCCGCCAACATGGCTAGTTTGCAATTGCTGCCTGCCAAATCGCGAGAAAAATACGAGAAACAGTACGAGTTGTTTTCCAAATGGTGCGAACAAAGGGGGATATAGTTGTTTTTGATGTCAATAAAAATTTAAAATTAAAAAAATATATAGTTATTTCACTCGTAGAAAAAATATTGTTCCTAACACGTGCGCAAAGTAGTTTTCCCGCACTTAAAGCTTATCCGAACTCCGCTTCGCGTCGTTCGTCTAACTGCTTTCGCGTGCGGGAAAACATAACTTTGCGCACTGAATAGGAAAACTACTATTTCCTAAAAACATACCATATCAATTTAAAATTGTTACAATTTTTTTTAAATTATTAAAGTAACCTTTTGCTCCTATACTCCTTGCAAGACAATTTCCCATACCCATCGGGTGACGTCAGTTATCGGTAGTGTTGCCAGCTTGTAACAAAAATAACCGAGTGACGGACTGTTTTTTTTTTATAAAAACAAGTTTTACACAAAATAAACACAAATTTTATTACTTTATTTTCAAAATTTTCCAGCATGGCAATATACGTGGCTGCCCAGAAGTCCGGAATAAAATTAATATAGCCTTAACCTGTAACTTTTGGGAAAAATGCTCGGACACGTCAATTTACTTTTATATATGCTTACATTTTGACGTTATTCGTTTGTTTTTTTATAGATATCATCATCATATCATACATCTAGAAGTACTGTTAGAAGATTTTTGAAAGCAGAAAAATACCACCCTTATAAAGTATGTCTTGTCCAAGAGCTTTTATAAGATGACTATGATAAGCGTTTGCAATTTTGGGAAGAAATGATGAGACGGTGTGACAAGAATAATAGGTTTCCACAGAATTTATTATTTTCGGATAAAGCTACTTTCTATTTAAACGGGGTGGTTAACGCTCATAATTATTGGTTCTGGAGTCAAGAAAATCCACGATGGATATTTGAAGCGCATACTCAGCGGCCCCAGAAAGTAAATGTATGGGCAGGTATCATTAATAACCGAATTTTAGGGCCATTCTTTTTGGAAGGAAACCTCACAGCTGAACGGTACCTGGATTTCTTAACCTTCGAGTTAAGGCCTGCCCTAGCTGTAATTTTTCCCAACGAAGTAGATCCAGATATACCTAATGAAACAATTTGATTTCAGCAAGATGGTGCTCCCCCCGCATATGTGAGAAGATATTTAGATCAGATATTTCCAGGTCGCTGGATTGGACGACGTGGTACAATTGAATGGCCACCGAGGTCCCCAGACTTAACGCCTCTAGACTAATTTCTTTGGGTATATTTAAAAGAAAATGTTTACCAAAATAGGCCAAATAATATTAAAGATTTGAAAAACAAAATTAGATTGGAGAAACATAACATATGGGCTGAAGCCATTCGAAATTCCGTCGACGGATTTTACCATCGTCTGGGAGCATGCCAAGTAGAGGGTGGAGGACATTTCCAGCATTTGCCACATTAATCCACCTTTTTGTTGTGTTTTGTTTTGCTTCGTTACATATTTTTTTTTTTGATAAAATAAATAACAAATAAACCATAACTATTGTTAAGTCACAATGTCACAAAATGTCAGAACGTGAAACAATGACGATTTCTTACCTTGAAAGGTAAAAAAAAACATCAATGATTTATTATTTCCGTTTATTTAAATAGGGATTTTTTGAAACTTTTACCAGTCGCCATTTTGAAATAGCTGGACAGAATCGCGTCAAAATTTATGAGCATACTGTACGAGATATTGGCTTTCAAATGATATATCACAAGCTTTATGTTTCCATTTAAAAAAAAGATCGATGTCGTCATATCTTTGTCAAATGTCTATAAAGAAGCAAACGAATAACGTCAACATGTGAGCATATATAAAACTAATTGACGTGTCCTAGCATTTTCCCCAAAAGTTACAGGTTAAGGCTATATTAATTCTATTCCGGACTTCTGGTCAGCCCTGTATACCTAAATTGTATTGGAATAGTCATATAATTTTAATTGTTACTATTTTTGGCTATTAATCTATTTTAATATATTATTATTTTTATAAAAGTAGGCAAAGCAAAAATATATTTAAAATTACACGTAGATAGTCCTTATTTAAAGACTCAAAAATTTTTTTACTTTTTGAGTTTCAACATTAAGAATAATAAAAATAATAATACAAGATGGATCATCAATCATCCTCCAAATCACTTGAATCACTTGTTTCATTTACTTCAATAATAATGGGTTGAATGTTCAGCCTATCTAATACACGTTCTCTTTCATAACATTTTAATATCTCGCTTCCTGTGTACCGAATTGAATTTTTTTAAACAGTAGGAGTAGCAGTACGCAATGATTCTTTCCTCATATTCATACAGTCAGTTTCCGTACTGCCGTCTCGACCATTATGTCTGTTGTAATAAGTTTTGGTAATCCCTCAAATATGTTCAATCGGATTGAACATACAGTGGTATAAAGGAAGCCGTAAGACTTTATGTCTATATTGCTCATATTTTAATAATTTATTTTCCTTAACTGTTGTTGAAACTGCGCTTACAATGGAGATATTCATATTTAGGGCAG
This sequence comes from Polydrusus tereticollis, assembly GCA_963920685.1. Taxonomy (NCBI): domain Eukaryota; kingdom Metazoa; phylum Arthropoda; class Insecta; order Coleoptera; family Curculionidae; genus Polydrusus; species Polydrusus tereticollis. The sequence goes on from OY987329.1 coordinate 124,701,843, forward strand.
CTACTACACGCTAAAAATTAGTAAAGTAGAAATAAAATATATAAACCTTAACATGTGTTTTACAGTTGCTCTAATTGCTGTCAAGGGTAACAATGAGCCATTTTTGTTAAGTTCTTCCTGAGAATAGCTTACTAGAGAAGCTATTAGCTCTTTGCAGTGGCTATTTAAATGCGTGCTTTTTTTGTTCTTAAAATAACACTTTCTTAATGCTATTCATAAAGAGATCTGGAGTTTTTATTAAAAAATAGACGCACAATAACACGAAATCACAGAACAATTAAGGTTAGTTTGTCACGCAACGTAAACAAAACGTCAAAACAGGCCAACGAGCGAGCTGGCGCCACCGCATCGTTAACAGTTCTGTTGTCAACTGTCGGCCAATAAAATTCAAATTACATTAATTTGTACATGTACAGGGTCTTTGATTATATTTACGTGAACTCTAGAGCCTTTATTATTAGAGATGGAAAAAAATCTTATATACAAAATTTCTAGGGTTTTTCTTTTATTATCTTTTGAAGTTATCAGAAAAAACAAAGTCGCATCGGAAAATGAAAAAATATAGGCAACTTCAAGTTTTTTAAATGGAACACCCTGTATATTATGCGCTAAAATGAAAGATCTTTTTTCCGTGATTCTAAATATATATATGTTGATGACATTTGGGTGAGCTATTTTTGACATGTCTTAGCTTAAAATATAAATAACTTGAAAAGAAGGTTGATAAACTTGTCAAGCAAACCATGGAAACAATTCATAAAGCGTAATAAATAACTTAACAATTGTTTCCATGGTTTGCTTGACAAGTTTATCAACCTTCTTTTCAATTTATTTATATTTTAAGCTAAGATATGTCAAAACTAGCTCAACCACATGTCATCAACATATATACAGGGTGTTATGGAAATGACTTATTATATTTTAAGGGGCCACTCCTGGGGTGGTCTAGAGTTACACTTGATAGTTTTTTTTTCTAAAATCGGAAGTATTTTGAATTTTGTAAAATACCTTACAACCGGACTATGTGCGCCTTCCATGATAGTTCAATGCCCCTGAACACATGTGTTTTTGACAAGACAAACTGCTGGAATGGTAATTGTTTAGTTTAGTGCAATTAATGTTGAATTTTGTGCTAAAATTTCGTATATAGACTAATTGAGGGTAGCTGATCACAATTTTCCTTTTGCGTTTTTACGGCAAATGCACTGGTTTTGAGAAAAAAAAATGTTAAAGTTTTTCACTTACAGGTTAGGGTATTCTTTGGGTGTCGCGTTTCACTTTCCTTTCAATTTCCTAGATTTTATGGTTTTCCCTTCAAAATATGTGATAAAACTTTCACCAAACTATCTGTTCATAAAATAAGAACAACATTTTAGCAAAAAAACAATGGAAAAGGCACAAATTTAATTAAATTCGTTGTTAATACGCCGACAAAGTAGAAACGTCTCTTTTCAGATTCATTGCACTCACGTTGCCAGATTGTTCTTCTTTTTCTTGTAATTATTAATGGCTTCCATCCAGGAGAATGATATGCTAGCTCGAGCCAATAGGATTCATTCAATTAATAAAAATGAATTGAAAGTATAGGCAATTTATAATACACTAACAATCTGACAACATGGGTCGTGCAGTTTGCTTCTGCTTTTTTGGCCAGCTGTCAGTGAGCTGTCTCCCGTCTTTTTCCAGATAACGTAGAGTTTTCTGTTCGCTTACAAGTTATCCCGTTTTTCAGAGTTTCCTTGTGGCATGTTTCGTTTATTTCAACTCAGAAGTGTATACTATGACTCCGACAAGTAATATTTTATTGAAAATAGCAACATTTTAGGATTACATGCAAAATAACATACCGGTGAGTTAGAAAAACTTTAACATTTTTTTTCTCAAAACCAGTGCATTTGCCGCCTAAACGCAAAAGGAAAATTGTGATCAGCTACCCTTAATTAGCCTATATACGAAATTTTAGCGAAAAATTCAACATTTGCACTAAAGTAAACAATTACTCAAATCAGCTGTTTGGGTCATTGGCGCGTAGGTGTTTTGGACCTAAATTTTTGAAGGCATTTTTCTCGAATTTCTAGCTTCGAGCGCCATTTATAGCAATTTTTCCCCAATTCGTCTCGACCTATATATCTACGGGTTAAAAAATAATAAATCATTTCCATAACACCCTGTATATTTATAATCACGGAAAAAAGATCTTTCATTTTAGCGCATAATATACAGGGTGTTCCATTTAAAAAACTTGAAGTTGTCTACATTTTTTGATTTTCCGATGCGACTTTGTTTTTTCTGATAACTTCAAAAGATAATAGAAGAAAGACCCTAGAAATTTTGTATATAAGATTTTTTTCCATCTCTAATAATAAAGGCTCTAGAGTTCACGTAAATATAATCAAAGACCCTGTACATAAATAAAATGGTTGCTATAAGTGGATTCGTATCAAAGAAGAATACATTAAGTTTGTTCTACATTCAACATCGCTTGAAATTTTAGTAGTTTTGCCCAAATTTAATTTTTTAATGTTTTCTTACGGATTTAAAATTATCAGTTGATTGATGACGTACAGGATGATTGTTTATATTTTACTAGATGGATATCTTGGTTAATATTGGTCTTACAATTAAGTTTAAATTAGCAATATTGAAGTATTTTTAATGGGTATGCAGAATCCGTTATCAGAAAAAACAAACAAGCATCAGAAACTTAAAATTTTCAAGTTGCCTGATATAATATTTTATATAATGGGGCCTTAACAGGTGTTAGATACTTGGAACTCCTTAAAAATGAAATTGAGGAAGAAATTAGTATATTGCCTTTACATATATTTAGAAACTTAATATGGCAACAGGACGGGGCACCACCTCATAGCCGTAAGACAATTGCAATGCAAATTATAATATTATATGGATTGGCAGGAACGAAACTATTTCCTGGCGTCCTAACAGTCCAGACTTAACCCTCTTGGATACTACTTTAATGTGTAGTTAATAATTAAATTAAACTTAATTTCTTTGTTTTATTTATTATTCATGACTACTTTGATAAAAACAAATCAGCATGGTCGAATAGCCTTCCACTGCTGCCTTGGATTTATACGAAAAAGTCTATTTTTTTCGAAAATTACCAAAAATAACCATAATAACTTATATATATTTGAACTCAGGAGAACGATATCTCGCGATTAAAACTTGAAAACTTCAAGTTTCTGATGCTTTCTGGTTTTTTTCTGATAAGGTATTCTGAATACCCATTAAAAAATACTTTAAAATTGCTAATTTAAACTTATTTGTAATACCAACATTAACCGAGATATCCATCTAGTCAAATATAAACAATCACCCTGTACATCGGAAATTGTTTTGCAAGAAGTATAGCCACTCTATAGGGATTTACTACAATGCCACATATAACCTTATTAGGTTATCTGTGACAATGCATTGGCCATCCCTAATCTCCGAGTTACGACATAATCTTTATTTTTATTTTTATTTTTCATTTGTTCTTCACTCTTTCATGAGTGGGATGAGTGACTGTTAATAGATCACAATGTATTCCCCGCTCAGTATTGGTAATCAATTATGTCAAATTGACTTAACAGGTGTGAAATTCGACGATTGACCACCACGTCTCTGCCGAAATACGACCGCTGAGTTTGTTTGGGTACCAACAACTCTTGAATTTTATTAAGACGAATTTTACGTTGGACTAAAGTCCCTACCATAAGCGTACAAAACGTCACACATTTTGCTAGCAGTGCCTAACCGACTTCTCTTTCCTGCGACAATCTGAACTATGTATAGTATAATGACAGTACAGTACACGGTGGTTCTTTACCGGTGCGTCATGAATTAACGATTTGGAGACAACGTGATTTACAATACCCCATATTTATTTATTATAGCATTAAAAATGAATCAAAAGAAGAAAAAAAAAAAAAACATAATAGAGAGCGTCTCCTGGCTTGCGCAATACGTCTCGAAGTCAAAGTAACGTGCTAGACAGAGACAACAGATACCTGGAAAGTTGGTTATTATTATTAAGTCCGGACGATAGCCACGAAAATTTAGACGCTTAGGAACTTAGACTTTGTTTTGATTTTTTGAACGTCGTAATTTTTGATTAGATTCATATGGTTTTAGTCACGTGGAACTAATGCCGCACCGGCAAGGAACCACTGTAAATATTATGTGTAATTTAACAGCGTTAAGTTATTAATTGTTACCATTTTCAGTCATTCCAACTGAGCCTATATCTTCCGGTATACAAGAAAAAAAATCGCATAAATGTCATTAAAAGGTGAGCAAACTCATATTGGACCGAATAAAAATAAAGCGAAAGGAAAGAGGGACGTGTAATCGAGTGAAGACGCTGCAGTCGCGTCGTTTGTCACGATTAGTTTCAGAATTTCTTCCCTTTCAGACGGACAGCGACGGCGGTCGTTGGCCGGTCGGTGGTCTATAATATGAGAAAAAAACAATGGTGTAGGGATTAACAAGATTATTGCCATTTTTACTTATTTAAGTGACCTACTGCGTAGATATGTACAGTGACGGAAATAAAATTTCGTACACTGAGGCTAACATATTATGCCATTTTTGAATATTTTGATAAACTGGGCTCTTTACAATTATCTCACCTCTATACCTTGCGTTTCTTATTTCAGTAATGATAGAAAAAAGGCTATATATAAAATTATTTATTCGAGAAAGTATTCCTAGATAGTTGAGCAAGTTGGGAAACCAAGAAGCACTATACAAAGCCTCAGAACTAAATGCGAAAATACAGGATCATTGGATAGAAGGGCTGGAAGTGACAGAAGAAAAATTTCAAACGAAAATCAAGATAATAATATACAATACATGACTTCAAAATTAAATATAAAACAGATTATTCAAATATTAAAAAAAAATAAAAACATTGGTATATTTTAAAGCGGCACCATTTTTTTCCACTAATGAGTTTAAATGTATGGGCATTAATGCAACCAGCATTTGGGCGTGATGAAAATTGTAGGTATTCCAGGTTTCTTCAATTCTATTCCACAAATTATCACTGTTTTGAGGGTGGAAATCATTGTGCTTGTTAATTTCTTTCAAGATATATCCCCAAACGTTTTCGATTGGATTCATATAATGATATTGATATACCATATTTCTCAATTCCGAATTTTTCCTTATACGATTTTTTGCCGTTCTTACGGTCCCGGGAATATTAGTTTGGTTGTGTGCTTCTACTGCCGTCTGAAATGGATTGTTTCGCAAAAAATCTATTAGATCATTCTCTTGATTATCGTTTGAAATTTTTCTTCTGTCACTTCCAGCCCTTATTTCCAATGATCCTGTATTTTCCCATTTAGTTCTGAGGCTTTGTATAGTGCTTCTTGGTTTCCCAAATTTCTCAGCTATTCTTCGTAGAGAAACACCGTCTTCGAATAAAGCAATTAATCTCGCCTTCTCGAGTTGATTCACGTTCACAAAATTTGTTAAAATGAAATAATATAATTTTCAAATCTGATGACACCAATAACAATTTGTCAAAAAGTGCATTTCTAGGTGATCTAGGTATACAAAACCCGATATCACATCAGGAAAAATAATTGTACGAAATTTTTTATTTACGTCACTGTACTTTAATTTTAAAGTAGGGAGTAATTTGAAATTTCGTTTTTGTTTTCGGTAGTGAAGGGGGCGAAAAACTCTTGTTCCATTAATGGCCAATAAAAACTTTTTAATTTTAACTTGTGCTTTTAGGTATCATAGCCAAGATCTGCACAGTGTTAATAAAAACTAACCGCATCCCATCACATATTTATTAAAACCACTATGAATATTGCATTTGCTGTGGATTATCATTTGGTAACAATTCATGGACTGAGCTTAGACGATAAGCGTCACATTTCAGCATTGTGTTGCAGGTTCCGTCAGTGCCGTAATTAGGGTGGTGCCGTCGGTGCCCCCGCACCGGGCGCAGCCTCGTGAGGGACGTAGAATATCAACCTCAACATAGCTTAACGCTTTGGCTAGCCCAGGCTTGTCGTTCTCGTTCGCTTCGCCCACCATCCACCGCCACCACACAGGCGATGCCATACGATATTTTTGATTTTATAGTGGCCCGGGTTATATTAGATCAATCACTAAAATGACACGTTCATGTGAAGGAGTGTCAATCAGTCAGTCGCAACAAGTTTGATTTAAAATTTTTGTTTAAACGTAAAAAATTAAAAAGATAAAGAACTTATTATTTTGAAATGAACACTTCTTATGAACAATCTGAGAACTCTCTCTATCGACGTATAAATCGATTGGCAGCTCCATTAGTGGCCCATACACCAAGGTCATTCTTTCTTTTAACATTCTTCCCTTTCATGAAACTAAATGGAAAATAAAACTGTTTTCGTACACTAACACAATATATTATTTAGCGTTTTTTCCTTGTCTAATTTCTTGACGAGTGAATTGCAAATGAATCTAATCAAGCTATTACTCACTGACCCGCATTTGTTCCGTCGGGATTCATCTTTCTCGCAGGAAAGATCGCTTGTGTATGCCCGGCTATTATCCATCCTTCCATACAACATCATGAGAAAGAAGTTTCAGCAAGTTGAAACTTGGTTATTCATTAAAAATTTGATTTTCGTGCAGTGCAACCTTTCGATTTCCCACTGCCTTCCTTTTCGTTTGTCTTAAAACTGGACTAAGCAAAGATTGTTGAACAACAGCTGAGCAACAGTTGGTCAGCTGTTGTCCAACTTAAACACTTCTATTGATGTACCGCCTCGCCAGCGAACATTGCACACAGTTCATGAACAGCGGCGCAACTGTTGAGCAAACTCGTGTGTTGCCGAACTGTTGGCAAACCAGTGTTTGCTTAGTCTGTTCCCGCCTTAAGCAAGGACACAGATCTAGTCAAAGCTTGGCAAAACTGGTCAAAATCCATGACTATGCGTGTGGAAATCCTAAATGGCGTTCCGTGTTGAATTAAGCCACTGGCTAGCAACCCGCCTACCACTTTTAAAATAACTTTCGATCATAAAAGCTATTTGTTCTACCATGATTACCATATTAAATTTTCTTAAAAAAAGAAACTTTAAAACTTGACGGCTCCCTTTTTCAATCACCTTTACCCTTTTCCAAGGTTACCATTTAAGGAGTAATAATAAAATTCAAGACATGCAGTGGTCATTTTACACCATACTTTAAGGACCTTGTTTTTTTTTTCTGATCTGAATTAACGGAGATAGTAGCAATAAAAACCGAAAAATAATATAAATAAAAAATAGGGCTGTTCTATTCCCAACCAAGAAAATCTGCCCAAATTTGCAAAAAAAAAACGAAAAGAAGAACGCAGTTTTATTCAAAGTTGTGGTCTTTGGACGGTTTAGAAATTAAGGTATTTCCCCAAGATCGAGCTCTATGGTTTTACTTTACAAATTATTACTTTCATATTTTTCAAAATTTTTTAATTCTCCGAACAGTCTCCGTCTCTGCAGGACGGCACCCTTCTTGATCAGTGCATTACTTTGTGACTCCGGGGGACTGATTTGACCGAGGAACAAACACCTGCAGACTAATATCGCTTCCTGGCCGCACATAAATCTGATGTGGCCAGGAAATACGCAACAAGATGAGAAATTCGGCAGCTATTTATCTTGTGAGCTCCTGAAAATCTGATAAACTCGTAACATATACTTGATGAACACCGAATGAAAATTGAAATAATCAAAATACAGGGAAAGTTGTTTAAAATGTTACAAGGAAATATCTCGAGAACGGCTGTAAATATTTTCATGAAACTTTGGTGAGATAATAGGGATATGGTAGGACATATTTAACCATATGTTTTACATTAACCCCTTTCCCAATATAGAGGGGTGCGGGGCAAGTTTGGAATTTTATATGAGATGATGCATTTTTGTTGCGAAAGTTCGAATCTACGAAGAACTACGTATGTTATCAAAAAATGACTTGCTCCCCTGGTCACGATAGAATGAATAGACGGTAGATCTACTGCCCACATATTTCTAATTTCGCTTCCACCGCTCAAATTCGAAGCGAAACCAGTTCTAACTGGTTAGTGGCTAGCGCGAGCAATAATTTGGAGCTTTGTGCTTAACGAGGGTACCTGCATATCAAGAACGTGGCAACTCCGGACACATGTTCATATGAAGTTCTTCTCTTAGAATATCATAAGGACTCACCTTCTTAAGTTACGTACCGTACTTCTGAAACACCCTGTATAATAGCTCACTTGTCAACCTCCGTATATAATGTACTATTATTTGAGTGGTCGCGTCTGATAATAATAAATATTTAGCTACACTCACTTTCTGTTTAAAATTATATTGAGTGAAGAATTTTTACCGAATACCTATTGAACCCCCCCCCCCCCCCCCCCCCCGTATAGCAGCTGACGAGAAACTGCACACACTGCAGTTGTCTGGTCGGCTTTCTGCATTAATGTGAAAACATCAAAGGATTTTGGGTGAGTGACTTTACTCGGTGATGCCCTGGTTACGGAATTATGAATAACCAAGATTTGATTGAGTTTAGAAAAATAAATAAATATTGCCAATAAACCTTTGAAAAAGATACTAAAAAGTACCTAACTAATGAATCTACCCGAAAGTTAAAGTAACAATAACAGGTATAAAGTAACGGGTACTGATACTAAACCCATAACAGGTATTTAAAAGTAACGAAAGTTTACACCACGAACTCCAACAGGTTGGTAGTTATCGCGTTCTTAGTAGTATACTAATTTTAATAAATAAAGACATAATACAATACCATATCGTATTTGCATCAGTAATTACGCCTTAGTGTCTTACCGTAGGGTATGTGGGCATCAAGGGTAGGAGGTAACCGCATTCATTAAAAATCCATTCTTTGTGACACCTTTATTCTTCCTTGTAGGTATCATAAAGCCTTATACCTCAGGTAGAAATAATATAACTATTATTACTTGAGGTTTTAAATTAAATTTGTTTACTTTTACCACAAGAATAAATATATATATTATATTAATTAATTATATTAACGTTATTTATTCTTGTGCTTTTACAGTACTCTACAAGTGGAACAGATAATAATATAAAGATCAGTTCATTTATTTTAACTTTTTTAACAATGCTTGGCTTTTTATGATACATTGCGCCTTGTCCCGATTTTCCTCGCTACAGTTCATAAATAATCCCAGACACATTAATTTCGATTTTTTTTTACAACAAATCCTTTGTATTTCGAGCGAATGGATGATTACCCAAATAGACTCTTTTAACAAAATTAATAAAAGCAATCCCTTGATGTGATCGCCATCGGCCATTGGGAAAAAATGGATGCCCATGCAATTACTAAATTGGATATAAATCATCAGAAAACTGGCATGCTAGTTATGTGGGAATTCAAAAGATTTGCATTTCAAATTCCCTTTGCGTTCGTTTGTCAGTGTAGTATGTTCATATTATTGTGGCTTTGAGAACTTTTGGTTTCGAAACGTGGCTTTGTTAAGAAGGTTCGATATGTAAAGGTATTAGGGAATTAAAATGTTTAGGGGAACGCGGGGTACTGCTGTAACCTTAAGTAAAGCCTACTGTAAATAAATTTTAAATAACTATTTGCCGAAATTTTTGTCTGCGCTTATGTGAAAAAAGAAATTCAGAAACATTAAAATGTTTTAAATAAGTAAATCATCGCTAATTATATTATTATACACATAGATTCAAAAGTTTTGCATCTATTGGTTTTGGCATGTTAAGATAATTTCAAGAGTTAATTTTTTTTTTCTAAATGTTTATTTATGTTTATCAGTTAAAACGATACCAGTTTTTGTAGCAAAAAAAAAATGTTATCAAGACATTTGTTTAAGATAACATTTTTAGTGTTGTGTTTTGTTAACGCTGGCCAGTTAAATTTTTCGGTTCAGTGTGTACAAATGAATCGCCGAGTAATATCTGAAATTGATCGTGCAAGAATAGTCGCTTTAGTTGAAGAAGGGCATTCCCAAAGATTTGTTGCTGGGAGAATAGGGGTTTTTCAAAGTGATGTGTCTCGCATATGGAATCGCTATCTAGAGACCAATTCTGTGCGAGACAGACCGCGAAGTGGTAGAAAGCGTGTTACTAACGAACAGCAAAACCGCTATATTACGTTAAAAATTCGGAGAAATCGTTCTATGCCAGTCCCAAAACTTCAGAGAGATGTTACGCATGCAATTGGAGTTCACGTATTCGTCTCTACACTAAGAATACGAATTCTTGAATCCGGCTTAAGATGTCGGCGACTAGTAAGAGTTCCCCAACTACAATATGACCACCGAGTTCGTCGACTGCAGTGGGCTGAAACGCACGTTCGCTTACTCGAAGAATTTTGGAATTCTGTCCTATTTTCCGACAAGACCAGGATTTGTTTGGTAAATGATAGTTGCCGGATTCGTGTTCGGAGAGGACCAACAAGAGCCGCTCAACTTCCCCATGTTCGCCCCATGTTCGCCCCTTGCCTCCATACGCGGGAGGAAGCGCCATGTTTTGGGCAGGTATTATGTCTGACGGGCGTACTGAGTTAGTTCACGTTCAAGGCACAATGACTGGCGATAGGTATATTAGGGATATTCTACATCCTTATGTTAGAACGTGGAGAGGGGCTGTTGGTAACAATTTTGTGTTTATGGACGATAATGCCCGGCCCCATCATACTAGAGCTGTGGATGAATACCTAGAAAGTGAGGGAATCAAGTGGCCTGCTTTGTCCCCTGACATGAACTCGATAAAACATGCTTGGGACATGCTCTCTAGAGCAGTTCGCGTTAGAAGAAATCCCCCTAGAACTTTCCAGGAGCTTGTCGTCGTTGCTACCGAGGAATGGCAGGTTGTTCCACAAGAACGGATTGCTAACCTTACGCACAGCATGCGGCGTCGTCTTCAAGCTTGCATTGAGACCAGAGGAGGAAATACACTTTATTAGAAGCTATATCTTTTTAAATTTCTCAAATTATTCTATACAAATAAATTTCACTTTTGTTAAGTTTCTTTTTTTGGAAGGTTTAAAATATTGTGGTAAAATAAAAAATTTCCAAACTCATTGAATTTTAATTTAAACTTATCAATGAACTAATATTTAGTCTATTTCACCATAACGTAATTAATTATTCAAGAATCAGAGTGATCCAAAACTTTTGAATCTATATGTGTATTTGATATGCAGGGGCTCTATATCTCCATTAAGGGGCACTTTCCGATTAATGAATATGCTAATATTTTAGGGTTTGATTGTTGGCACCTTTTTAAGTAAGAAATCTTTTTTAATAATAACTTTACATCCCCGGATATTTTTGTGAAATTCGGTACATCAGCATTTTCAACAAAACAATGAAAAATTCCAATTTATTCATTAAGGCGGTTTGCGTAAGGCGATAGAAATTTGTATTGTTTATTGCTGATGTGTGTAACTTTATAATTAAGAGTAAAACTGTTGTCTGTTGCTTAATGCGAGAGAGTAATAAATCATTATTGAACCATAAAAACCAGTCAAGTGGTCCTCGCCGTATTCCATAGCTGTAGTCCCATTATTATTATTGTATCTATGTTTATTTTAAGGGGTCTCGAGATCGGGTAGGTAAAGGCACAGGTAGTTTACCTACCTGTGCCTCACTGTTTCAAAAATTTGAAATGTTTAGTTACTTTCCGGCAGCAGAAAATGGCTAGTATTTCTGAATTTGTTGCTGAGGAACGGATTAGTAAAACTGCGCTTTCTAAAAATGAGAAAATTACAAAACGCGGCCCATCAGGTCACTAAAGAGAAGTACAGGAAGAGAAAAAACTGGAATAAATGAGGATGAAAAGACTGCCATCAGAAGAGTCATGCACTCGTTTCCTTAAAAAAAGAAATACCTACCGTGGACAAAAATGTCTGACATGAAAAGAATGATTTCATTCGATAAAAAGAAACTAGAGGAAACTTTGGAGGACATGAATTTTTGTTATAAAGAAATCACTTTTAATTGTGAAAGATGAAATCATTTGCTAGCGATGACGATATTTAAGAGCAGTTAGACCGTTTCGAAGGGAAAACAGGAATATCTATTATATGAGCGAAACTTGGTTAAATGAAGGATATACCGTTTGTAAAATATGGCAGGATAAACGTATAAAAAGCGCGAGGCAAGCTTTCGTGGAGGGATGGTCCACTGGAATAAAAGCACCCTCGGGAAAAGGTAAAAGATTAATAATAATTGCTCACATTGGTAGCAAAAATGGATTTGTCGATGGCGGCTTACTAGCATTTAAATCAAAACGGACCGGAGACTATCATGAAGACATAAATGTTGATGTCTTTGAAGAATACCTCCAGCAAATGCTAGATCTTATTCCTCCTGGGTTCAAAGGCTTTCCGCCATATCACTGTGAATTAACCCCCATAGAATAGGTGTGGGCGCAAGTAAAAGGGATTGTAGTAAGGCATAACCCCACTTTTAAAATGAGAGAGTTTGGAGTGTGAAACCTCTTGCAAGAGGGAATAAAGACAGCAGATTGTGAAAAATGGAGTAAGCGCATCGAACATGTGATTGAAATAGAAGAAATAATGTGGGAAGCTGATAACATGCTAGAAAACACTATAGAGTCCCTTATTATTTCTCTGGACCCCAACGACGATAGTTCATCGGAATACTCGGAACATGATGACTAAAATTTAAAAATTAAGTTGTTGTATTGTGCATAGTAGATTTTTTTTTATAAATATTAATATTTATTCCAATTTATCTATTTTCATATTATTCTTACTTCTATATAAGTTCTCATCTAGTTAATGTTAGAATAATTAAGATCTCAATTATCTGCCTATCTCTATAATTGTATTCAAGTATAATTATTATTATTCTAATAAACTACCTGTAGTCTTTCTATTGTATACGACTAAGGTGACCGCAATTTAGGACTGGTTCGGGGTGTGTAGCTCTGAAATATCTAAAATACGGAATTTTTTACACTATTCATATAAGTTATAATGCAACCTTTAAGTGATCCACCCTGCTTAATGGATCCTGTCATTGCAAATTTACATTTTATTACTCTCTCGCATTAAGCAACAGAGTATAGTGTCAAATGTTGTCATTATAGAATTTTTCCCTGCGAGAGTCAATAAGCAACTTGAAATGTAACGTCAACGGTAACGTACAATTTGCATTGACATTCATCGGTAATGTCCGTATCGGTCTCCGATTCACGTACAAGTCAGTCTCGACTTTTGCAATCCAATTATTTTTTTGGGACGATCATCTCAGTTTCGTGATTACACGGTCGAGACGGACTGTTTTGTAAAACCAATCTTTTGCGTGATTTCCAGGCTACTGCGGTTATTATTGCGAAAGAAAGACGAGAAACGAACGAGGGGATATTTAGTATTTTATGAAATCGAGTAATACGATGCAATTTGATTTAAATTATTTATTGCGTATCATTTATCTTACGAATACTGATCATAGTAATCGAGATGATGCGAACAGGTTTGGCTGGAAAGTTTGGAATAACATTAGTTTTCAGAAAAATATGTATAGAAAATTCAAATGATCGAGGCGGTACTTTGCTGTACGTAGAGTGCTTATACCCTTTCTAATAATTTATGCGTGCTAAAAAAGTAATTTATTTTGCTAGACAAGTACTTCACGGAAAATACAGGGGGTTATACAGGGTGACTCGGGAGGAACGGAACAATATGAAAAAAACCCATATGTCCTTATCCGATTTTCAAGTTATAATTAATTATAATTAATTAAAGAATTTTATCTAGAGTTCCACTTGTATCGAAATGTTGGCATAATCAGAGCATGCCATGTTCGAGACTTAACAACATTTGATAACTTTGTTGACTTCAGAATGTGTCAGTGTACTGTGACAGTAATTGAAAGTTTATTTTCAAGTTTGAATGATTAAAGTGTTGCCAAATGCCAAACACCTTTTCAAAGTTAGAATATGCGAACATGGTGTTTGTTTATGGTTTCTGTAACCAGGGCCGCGCCAACCACGTGTGCAATGGGTGCACCGCACACGGGCGGCAAGTCTAAAAGGGCGGCGCGCGACGGCCGCCACCCGATAAAATGTTTTGTCTATATTATAATATAGCAATATCCCGGCGCCAATAAAAATAAAAATAACACCGGAAAATCAAGTAAGGCCGCGCCGCGATTGCCTCTCATCGTTTTTATTACTTTTCTAGGAATACATAATATAGTAGGTATGGTTTGGTAGGGTTTGTTCCAAATTGTCTGTTGCTTTCAGCTAAAAACATAGCAGATTCTTCTTTAGATTACCATTAAGAAAGATACCGACGCACAACTTTTTGAAGATTGGTTTAAACATAAACTCCTTAAAAATATACCTGAAAATAGCGTCATTGTAATGGACAATGCTAGTTATCATAGTCGGCAAGCAAAAATCATTCCCAATCCTAATAATACAAAAGCAGAAATTCAAAATTTTATGATTGAAAATGATTTATATTTTGAAGAAATTTACAAAAAACGAGAACTGCTAGACGTATTAAAAGCTTTTAAAATAAATAAGGAATACGAGTGTGACAAACTTGCATCAGAAAATGGACATACAGTGTTGCGTCTTCCTCCATACTATTGTATATTCAATCCTATTGAGCTAATATGGCACCAATTAAAATCCAATATTAGGAGAAATAATATTTCTCCTACACTAAATGCATCTGTAGTAGAATTAATTAAAAACGAAGTAAGAAAAATTTCTGCAGACAGCTTTATCTATTTCTATATGGTATGACATACTAACGAAAATCAATGTTGTAAGTAAATTATTACAGAAAACCGATATCCATATGAAAGACTGTTTAAATGAGCTTAAAAATTTACATTCATATTTTATGGAAAAAAGATCTGATGCTGAATTTGAAATTTATTTAAATAATGCTACAAAAATCGCTAAAGATTTAGATTTGGATCCGGTATTTAATGAAAATAGACCCTTAAGGAAAAGAACAAAAAAGAGGCAGTTTGGCTATGAAGGCGAATATGAGCCCATAGTTGATCAAAAAATGAATTTCAAAGTAAATTTTTACTATGCCATTTTTGATACCACTATAGCATCAATAAGTGAAAGATTTACATTAATAAAAGAACATACCACTGTATTTGGCTTTTTGTATGACTTCACAAAATTAAAATGTGTTGATAAAGAAAATCTTATAAAATATTGTGCTGATTTAAGTCTAAAATTACGTGATGAATCTAGAGGTGAAAATGATATTGATGCTCTTGAACTGTGTGATGAATTATTGTCAAATTTTCCTTTTTGAGAGAATGAAAAATGCCCTTTAAAAGTTTTGCAATATATTTTTAAAAATTACTTATTTGATACCTTTCCCTAATATTTCGATTGCTTTAAGAATCCTATTAACCCTTCCAATATCAGTTGCAAGCGGAGAAAGATCATTTTCAAAGCTAAAGCTGATTAAAAATTACTTAAGATCCTCGATGAACCAGGAGAGACTTAATAATTTGGCATTCATTTCGATTGAATCCGAGTTATGTGAACAACTAAATGTAGACCAAATTATTAAGGATTTTGCAACAATTAAGGCAAGGCAAGTGCCTTTTCTATAAATACCTACGTTTTACGCATAATATTTTATTTTAATTTCTCGGAGTTGTTATTTTATTGTTTTAATTATATAATATATTGCTTTTCAGTTGCTTAAGTTTAATATTTTGTTTAAGGTTTTTTTTTATGCGTTATTTTATTTGTGCTGTAAAAATGTAATACACAATTTTATAGTTTTTTATTAAAACTTAAAAGTATAAACGTCCCTATAGGGGTAATAGGGGGCGACCACTTATCGTTTGCACACGGCGGCAGAAACACCTGGCGCGGCCCTGTCTGTAACGGAAGTGCTACAGTTGCTGTTGAGGAATATCGTCAATGGTCAGAGACATCCTAATAGAAACCTATTTATCAGAGTTTTCAACAAATTGTGCGAGACCGGTAAGTTTCCCAGTGCTAACATAACCTCTGAACGAGCTACTCGATAAGGCTTAGTACTCAATTGGGCATTCCACAAAAAAAAGTAATAAATGCACTCCACGAGCATGGCTCTATATCCATACCATATACAGAGAGGGCAGCATCTAAAATCGGAAGTTTATGCTAAACATGGGATCTTGTCGGTGAAAAAATAATAATCGTCGTGTTGTATCGCGTATACTTTTTACGGATGAAGCAACATTTTCCCATGATAGTATTAATACCATAGGTATCGTAACTATAGATCCGACACGCCATTCATAAATGCTATAAAATTGTGATGTCAAAATCGTTTGGAGGCGAGACGCCGTGAGGAGCTAGGTGGGGTCGGGAGTGGGGATTACTCTGAATTTACATATGCATGCGACAAAACCACAGAACAATAAAGGTTAGGTTGACAAAACTCCAGGAAAACCCACAGAAAAGCGCTGTCACAAATCCGAGTATTGCCGAGTCGACGCGGATGGCCACGAAAATGATGGGATCTGGGCGGATTCTTTTTTGCTGCGTTGCCATACTACAGATTTTTTACAAGGTTTTAGGCAATGTTATATATTTCCCACTTCATGTTATTCTAGTAAATCATAGAAGTTAATACTTTTAACAGAGTAAGCCCAGAAAACTACGTTTTCTGTGGCGTAAGTCTGGCAAACCAAGTGAAGGGGAGCAGCTTGAATGTTGATTTACTTTACGCTGGAATACAATGATGATAACACGTTTATTTGTTATTGTTCGGTCTAATAGTTACGAGGTCTATGATTAATACTACTCGTAATTCTCATGTATGGTGAATCGAAAATCCCCACGCAAAAGTCGAAAGTAATTTTCAATATAAGTTTTCGGTGAACATGTGATGCTCGATAATTAATTAATTGGCCCTTTCATCTTAGGCAATCGCCTCATCAGAGACCACTACGTCACTTTTTTGCAAGGACTACTAGAGTATGTTCCTGTAAACATCAGAATGCAAGTGTACTATCAGCACGATGGAGCTCCTGCACATTTCTTTCGTCAGGTCAAGCAACATTTGTACGAAAAATTTCCAGGGTGTTGGATTGGTCGTGATAGTCCTATTAATTGGCTTCCAAGATCCCCAGACCTCACAGCACAAGATTATTATTTATAGGGCTAGTTTAAAAATGATGTGTACAAAGCATTTAAATGTTTTTGTCACTTCCGCTTATACCGGAGGTAGCTGTCAACTTCAGTTTTTTAAATACAACATGGTATTTCTTATTATATTTTTGGACTTCCAATTAAATTCAAGTAAATTAAAAAAAAAAACATGTTTTTGCGCAACTCTACCACTTTATGAGATTTCTGCACTTTTTGTAATTACTTGGCAATTGCGTGGCAATTATGTAGCAAATTGCTTGAAGTTGGGATAATTTTTGATCGTTTTTTAAAAGAAGTGAGTACCTAACTATTTAAAACATTAAATACACATTTTCTAAAACTGAACTAGCTGCTTTTTATCTAATCATAAATTGTATTTCTTGAATTTTAAAATCTTTCACAATGAGACCTATACTGAAGAATTTTCGATAGGTAAACTACCAAAAAAACGTATCATCTGAAATTTAAATAAATCAGTTTCCGTTTGCAACAAACATAAGCGCACGTTTGTTGAAAAAAACCTGTCAATCCGACCCTGTTCAAAATATTTTATAAAAATTACACATTTTACTGAGACGATTTCAGTTCATCATCACTCCAAAAATAAATTAAATCAGTGCAAAATGAAAAAAAACCATTCACAATTAAAAACTTTACTCCTTTAATTTGAGCCACAGTGTACCTATATAAGTTACTTCACCTACATTTGTTTTCATACCCCATATAAAAATGTAGTATTTCTGGATTAAACTTGATTTTTGAAGAAAACGCGTGTATAAAGCAAACTTATTTTAAAGTGCAATTAGTTTGTCGTCAAATTAAAATAAATTTTATAGGGTGTTTCATTTAAAATAAAAAAGTTTTTAATGTTTGAATTTTTTCAAAATTAACCTTGAATTGTGACCACCCTGTAAATTTTATGCCAAGTTTAAAGATTTTCTCAGAATTGCTAATCCTTATGCTGTACGATAAGACAAAAGGTTTAGTCTAGGAGTTCAGGTAAAAAATGTATTATAGGGATAAATCCTTCACCATGTATTTACCAAATAATCACAAAAACTGCAGATATCTCGAAAACTAGTAGCCCACTTACTTAGAACCTAACTGGAAATGCAAATATATGATAAAAAATACCATGTTAGATTTAAAAAACTCAAGTTGGCAGCTATTAACCGGAAGTGACAGAAACATGTCAATATTTTAGTTAAAGCATCGGCAAGCCTAAATCTTCAAAGTTTTTAAAAAACATTTTAGTAGTTCCCCCAAAAGTTGTAAGTCATCCTTGTTGTGAATTACCCTGTAAATATGATTTTGATTATGACGCATAATTTTATTAAAAATAATTTTTTAAAGCTATCCTAAATATTGTGTCCTTTATTAATTTGATGAATGTACTGTTCAAATAAATCGTGCTGTTTTTCCAATTTACCTCCAAAAACGAATCTAAGGCCTCTAAAAGTAGTTCAGCGAAATTAAAACTGTCCACGTCACTTATAATACACCTTTAACTCTTTCTACACCCAGACTGTGTATTAGGAATTATCTTATTATTGCAAGATTATAATAAACTGCAACTGATTATCAAGAATTTCTCATACTTTAGAAAGGTTTGGGAGAAAACGGCGTAAATCGTTAAACGTTGAAGGGTGATAACCTTGGGAAATGATGTCACATGAGCTTTTCTTCACACATTAGAAGAGAAGGAGCAGGATATTCTTTAATTTATGATGTGTGTTATATTCGGAAGTAAATATGGAAGACACTAAAAATTTAGTGTTAAAATATTTATCCCGCCAAGGACTGTAGCTGCACATTTTACTGCAGTAAAAAATTTTAAGACTTCCATTTGATTTGAGTATGTAATTTAAATTTTTATGATATTGTTTAGTTTTGTTGTAAAAACATATTTGATTTATACCAGCTTTTAATTTTAGCACAGTATCAATGCTAATGTAGTCCCTATTCCTAAAAATAACAACCCTCTATCGCATTCAGATTTTCGTCCAATAAGTATATTATGTTGTATGTCTAAAATTTTAGAGAAAATAGCTAATGAACAATTGAACCAACATTTTTTACACAGTAAGGCATTACCTTCTACACAATCCGGCTTTCGAAAAGCTCATAGCACTACAACCGCGCTTCTTAATGTAACAGATGACCTTCTGAGAGCTCGGGATGAAGGAAAGAATTCCTGCTTAATTTTACTTGATTTCAGTAAGGCGTTTGATACTTTGAATCATTCTATTTTGCTAACGAAACTAAAATTCTATGGTCTACGTAACTCATCATTAAAGTTTATAGAGAGCTATCTTGGTGGGAGGAGTCAGCGTGTGCTGTTACCTGGTGAAGCATCGCACTTTGTGACGACGCACAGAGGGGTACCACAGGGTAGTATATTGGGGCCATTGTTGTTTTCTATTTATACCGCTGATTTTTCTAATCATTTAAACAATTGCAAGTCTCATCAGTACGCCGATGATATGCAAATTTATTATTCTTTTTTTTATAATGATAATCCACCATCGGCGCACATTAACAATGACCTCGCAATTGTTTCTAAGTTAACAGCAGCCCATGAACTTATACTTAATAATAATAAAACCCAAATGATGATATTTGGGCGGGATAGAGATATTTTAGCCAATAATTTAAACATTACCTTAAATGAAGTCGCAATAAACCCATCCTCAGTATGTAAGAATCTTGGTGTTTTATTGGATGTTGACTTGCGATTTGAGCAACATGTCTCCCAACTTTTACAAAAATCGTTCATTAAATTAAAAACGTTATACATTCATAAAGATATTTTAGCTCAGGACATCAAACTTAGACTCTGTGATAGTTTGATTTTATCCCTACTCGATTATGCAAATGTTCTTTATTGGCCTGCACTGACCGTAGCAAGTAGGAGTAGTTTGCAAAAACTACTAAATTCATGTATTAGGTTTTGCTACGGTCTAAGAAAATTTGACCACCTAACTCCATCATTTCTTGCTTCTGGGTGGTTTTCGTTGGCTGAAAGATATCGAATGCATCTGGGTACTTTGGTGTATAAAATAAACAAATTTAAAGAACCTGTATATCTCTATGAAAAACTTGTTAGAGGTCGCGATATTCACAACAGGGTTACGCGCTACAATGAACTTTTCCAGATTCCCAGACACAACACTGCCGCCTTCCAGCGCTCCTTTACGTATAACGCTATGAAAACATATAATAACTTACCACCTATAATTAAATCATGTTCATCTGTAAATAGCTTTAAGAATCATCTTAAAAAGTGTGTAATAAGTGAGAGAGGCTGGATTGTTTTTTAGCAAATTTTTACTTACGTTATATTTTTGTTTTTCTTCTCTATTTTAAAATAAATCCAATATTTGCGCTTTTTCGGCCAATTCCGGATTATGGATAGTTAAGTCGTTTTTTTTTTCTTTTTTTTTACTTTTGAAATTACTTAAGGTAATTATTTTTTGGTTTTTCGACATTATTATTATTGTTAAACTTTGAAATGTAATTGTCTGGTGGTTAGATGAACAGCTATGCTGGATCTCGCCACTTTTTGTATTTTTCTTTTGTTGTTGTTATTGTTATGTATTAATAAAAAGCCTTTATTATTATTATTATTATTATTATTATTAATAGAATGATTAATAATCATATTGTTCGGATAATTTGAATATATCATTATAAATTTAAGCATCGCCCATAGAAATAGAAGGCCTACTAACTGATCAACACCAAAGTACGGTATTCGTCAAAATGGTTTTGCTAGCGCTTTAGCAGATTAAAATGTATTCTTCGAAACGATGCGATAAAAAAATTATAGGGTGCAAAATTTACAAATTTATCAATTTTATTTCCCTGATGACCGGAAAACGCCGATTGTACGTCAAATTAAACGAATTGAATATCTGCATGAAACCAGAGGCCGACCCTTTCCAAAAGAATAAATCAGCACTCTATAAGTATTTCTTATTTCTTTAACTTCTTCCAAGGCGGGGCGCGAAGCCCATCTCGTCGCCTTCCGAGAGCTTTCGTGAGCTTTCGGAAGCCCAAAAGCTCGTGAAGTCCTGACTGTCCGCGTGAATTTCACTGCAGCACAACAGCCGCCAGTCTTGATTTCGCTGCTGTTAAAAGCAGTCGGATACGACCGGTGTCCGGCGATATATTATATCGGGCGTAATTCTAGTTCTCTAGTCTCGATAGATAATTTCACCTTACTTTAGAGATACTTACGGGATTCATGTAGTGCTTCATCCGAAACGACCTAGTCATCGTTAAAACGGAAAATTTGGACTCACTAAAAAAATTTTTTTGTTGGTGCTTTCTTTTACTGGAAGAAAGAAATGAAAATAAACTGCCAAAAATGTCAGTCCTACTTGCCTAAGCGACGATAATTCACTAAAATTCGCTTAAGTGAAGGTAATAAATGTCAATTACCTAGTATTATTAATATTTACGAAGGGTCGGGGAGCCCTTTTGCGAGAATGCGCGGATTTAGAGCGTAGTCTTTAGTGAAAAAGAGTATATTATACCAACCCCATCGCGACTGTTTGACAGTTGTCTTCGTGACTTCGTCGCGATAACTTCACGGCCACGATCTTTCGAATTTACGATGTTGGACAATTGTTTTGACTTGTGACTTGAACGAATTTGAAATTTTCTTTGAGAAAATGTCTTTGTTTACCTTGGCGAAAGTGTTCCTTACAGTTTTAGTGACGAGGTTACATTGTTATGCTAGTGGTACTGAAGTGACGCCTACAGATTCTTCTAGTGGATTAAGATACGAGGCTCCGGATGACTGCCAATGGTGGATCAGAGATCCTTCGACATCGAGCGGACAAGATGAGGTGGCACTAACTTGCAATCTCCGAACTATTAATAGTGAGTTTGATACCACGAATTTTAGTGTTATTCCATCGGAGCATACAACATCTCTTAGAATAGAGTGCAATGCAGATATTATGTCTAGGTCCGGTTTGGATGACAAAAGCTTCGTACATTTAACCAAGCTAAGGGCGTTAGAACTGGAACATTGTAAGCTGGCACGATGGCCGGCAGGTACCCTTTTGGGGTTACGAGATTTACGGAACCTAACTGTCAGAACCCACAACACGGACTGGCCGGCGATGAACCTAGACTTTTCACGCGAAAGCTTTTCTCCAGTCCGGCAATTGGAACGTCTCGATCTCTCCTGTAACAACATTTGGTCGTTTCCAGAAAATATATTCTGCCCCTTGATCAATTTGGTATTCCTTAATGTGAGCGAAAACCGCCTTCAAGATGTCAGTGACCTGGGCTTCAGGGAAAAAGCACCCGGCTTACCGCAACCGTTGATCAGTGTGGCGGAAGATGACCAACCGCAACCGGAAAACGCCAGACCCTTCACACATCCCTGCAGTTTGGATATTCAGGTACTTGACACTTCTTTTAATCACTTTGTTTTGATTCCCGCAAACGGGTTTAGTGTGTTACGTAGACTTCGCGAGTTTTACATTCATAACAATGAAATAAGCATGGTTGCTGATAAGGCTTTAAACGGGCTGAAGGCCCTTCAAATTTTTGATCTGTCGAATAACAAAGTTGTCGCTTTGCCTAGTGAACTATTCAAAGACTGTCGCGAAGCTATTAAGGAAATCTATTTGCAGAATAATTCGATAAGTGTTCTTGCTCCGGGACTTTTTGCAAATTTAGAACAATTATTAGCATTGGACTTGTCAAGAAATTTGCTCACCAGCTCGTGGATAAATGCCGACACGTTTTCCGGACTGATTCGATTAGTGCTTTTAAATTTATCGTATAACCGAATTTCGAAATTAGACCCATCATTCTTTCGAGATTTATACACTCTGCAAATCCTGAATTTAGAACATAATTCACTGGAGACCATCCCGGCCGACACTTTTGCGCCCATGAATAATCTGCACACGTTAATTATTTCCTATAATAAAATCACGTACCTCGATGCATATTCTCTCAACGGTCTGTACGTCCTTTCCCTGTTGGCCCTGGACAATAATTTACTTGAAGGCATTCATCCGGAAGCGTTTAGGAATTGCTCCAGCCTGCAGGATTTAAATTTAAATAGTAACCAGCTCAAAGCAGTCCCTCTGGCTCTCAAAGACATGAGGCTACTTCGAACTGTGGATTTAGGAGAAAATCTTATAACGTATCTTGAAGAACCGGGATTTAGAGGGTTAAGCAACCTGTACGGTTTGCGAATGTTGGGCAATAGCATCCAGAATGTCAGCAAGAGAGCTTTCGCAGATCTGCCCGCTTTGCAAATTTTAAATCTAGCCAAAAATAAAATTCAAAGAATTGAGCACGGGTCATTTTCGAACAGCCCGAATCTCCAAGCGATCAGGTTAGATTCCAATCTATTAACCGATGTTAACGGTCTGTTTGCCGATATTCAAAGCCTGCTTTGGCTTAATGTGTCCGATAATCAGCTGGAATGGTTCGATTACGCCCTTATTCCGCAAGGGCTGCAGTGGTTGGACCTGCATAAAAATAATGTCAGAGAGCTCGGTAATCGCTACAATTTAGATTTTGAACTGAAGCTGCAGCAATTAGACGCAAGTTTTAATAAAATTTCGAAAATCAATGCAGCTTCGGTACCTAGCGGGATAGAATTGCTATTTTTAAATGATAATTTAATTAGTATTGTTGAGCCACATACGTTTATAAAGAAAACAAACCTGACCAGAGTAGATTTGTATGCTAATCAAATTGCGAGCATGGATTTAAACGCCCTGCGACTTACACCAGTGGATCCAGAAAAAACGCTACCCGAATTTTATATTGGCGGAAACCCTTTTCAGTGCGATTGCACCATGGAGTGGTTGCAGAGAATTAACAAACTCGATCATCTGCGACAGCATCCTCGCGTCATGGATTTGGAAAGCATTTATTGCAAACTACTGTACAATCGAGAAAATAATTACATGCCTCTCGTCGACGTCGAATCATCGCAGTTTCTCTGTACCTACAAAACGCATTGTTTTGCTCTATGCCACTGTTGCGATTTCGATGCCTGCGACTGCGAAATGACGTGTCCTACGAATTGTACATGCTACCACGACCAACTATGGAGTGCAAATGTTGTCGAATGCTCCAATGTCGGTTACACAGAAATGCCAAATACAATTCCCATGGACGCCAGCGAAGTTTACCTAGACGGAAATAACTTCGGCGAGCTATCTAGCCACTCGTTTATAGGCCGCAAGAATTTGAAAGTTCTCTACGCCAACAACTCAAACATCGCTGCGATATATAACCACACGTTCAGCGGTTTGCGGCGTTTGACCGTTCTCCATCTAGAGAATAACAGAATCAAGGAATTACTCGGTTTCGAACTGGCTTCGTTGGAATCTCTCAAAGAGCTCTATCTCCAAGGGAACTTGATACACTTTATTGATAATAGAACGTTTCTTGAGCTGAAACAATTGGAAGTGTTGAGGTTAGACGAAAACCGATTATATTTCTTTGAAGTATGGCAGTTGTCGATGAATCCCTACCTAGTGGAAATAGGATTGGCCTATAACCACTGGACGTGCGAATGCTTGTACGTGAATCATTTCAAATCCTGGCTGAAACAGAACTATGGAAAAGTCGTGGACGCTACACGCATTACTTGCGTAGTAAACAATGCCACTAACCTTTTAGGACCTAAAATGTCGGACTTCAACTCCTCAAAATGTCTTCACTTTTTTCAAGACGGCAATCACGCCATTGTCGAGCAGCAAGTAATGAACGATTATTTGCCCTTACTCCTCGGTACGATGTGCATTTTTATTGCCAGTGTGGTAATTGTGTGTGGAGCGTTTTACTACAGGCGCGAGCTACGCGTGTGGATTTACTCTCGGTGCGGATTAAGAATGTGTTACAAAACGACAGCGTTCGAGGAGCAACAAGACAAAGACCGACTTTTCGACGCCTACGTCAGTTATAGTGTTAAAGACGAAGCTTTTGTAAGCCAAGCTTTGGCTCCCGGGCTCGAGAGCGGAGATCCGTCTTACAGACTGTGTTTGCATTACAGAGACTTTAACGTATCGGCTTACGTCGCCGATACCATAATCGAAGCAGTCGAATCTTCCAAACGAACTATTATAGTTTTATCAAAAAACTTTTTGCACAACGAGTGGTGTAGGTTCGAATTTAAAAGCGCGTTACACGAAGTGCTGAAGGACAGGCGCAAAAGACTTATTTTTATATTAACCGGGGAGTTTCCCGTTAGAGATCTCGATCCTGATCTGCGTTTATATCTCAAAACTAACACAGTTCTAGAATGGGGCGACAGACAATTCTGGCAAAAGCTTCAATTTGCCATGCCCGATGCGCGAAGGTGTATACATCAAAGATCTTCGGTGAACATCTATGCTACGGCGACTCCGTCCCATCTGATGGACAGGTCCAGGAGTCCCGCGTTGCCTCCTCCTCCCCCTCCCGGCAAGTTGCCGCCGTTCCTTCAGAATTCTTCGAGTTTGCCACGTGACTCGAGGACCATGCCGCATCCCTTGTGGGCGTAGCGGTTCAGTTTTAGCAGGTAAGATTTTTTATTACAATTGAATTTAAATATTTTGAGTTTTAAAAGTATATCAGTAGCTTCAGTGACATCGTGACATGATTTTATTTTGATAAGTTAACGCGACTAATATATTTTTTAAATACAATGGGTGAGTATAGCTCAAATAAACAGGAGCGTACATATGAGAAAAATCATCTCTTCCCCACGATTTCAAGTTGGCTGAAACGAGACAACGTTAAGACTTAGACCCTGCACTTGTAAAGCAACTTATCGTTATCAACATATTAACTATACAGGGTCGTTGGTATGTATGGAAACGGTCGATTATTTCTTAAAGTATAACTGTTAGCAAAAATATTTTAGATAAAAGTTTTAGGATTTTTTAAGGTGAATTAGAATTTAAAAAAAATAAGTATGCAGGATGAGTCAGAAAATCGTAGGGAAGCAAAGTTTACCTTTTTTTAAATGGAACACCCTATATCTTCACACACAATTTATTTATTCCTAACTAATATAGTACCTATCTGTAATTTAAAATTATATGAACTAACTAATTTTATGTGTATTAACCATATTATCATAAAAAATATCCCCTTCTCATGACGTTTGAACGCTAACATAATAAACGATGACAGAACAGAAGGAAATTGCATATCCGGTAGAAACGGCAACACCTAATTATCATAAAAAAAATTGCATGTGTTGGATGAGGGTATTAAATATGCATCAAAAAGTTATTAAGATGTAACGACTGACATTAGAAAATTAAAAATACATATCTTAGGTTTTCTATTTCCCATGTTAAGCGAGTGACGTTGCAAATATTATTATAATATTTAATTTTCACATAAAAACAAATTAAAGGAAATTGAATAATATAAGTAACGCATATTATTCCTACTTTGCTATTTAATATTCTCGAGAGATGAAATAGAAAAAGTGGGTCGCGTCAAAAGATATAAAAGCCGCATATTACACAAACAGTTTATTCTCCATCGATACACAACACACCCCAACATAAATAAGAATCAACTTTTCTCATATTTTTTCTCGACACTTTTTTATCATCTCCTCCTCTTGCCAGACAACCTTCAAGGGACAGCTAAATTGGCTCGATACACCCTTTTTTTTAGATCATCTGCCCTGAGGCAAGCAATTTTATGACCAGTTTGAATCTGATACCGCTCCAGGTCATAAATAAGATTTTATCGTTTTTAAAAAAGTGATTGGAATTCTTTCTGGCTTTTTAGGTAGCTGTCAATTGTTATTAATAGACAGTTTAAATGGCATTATCGAAAAGTTTATTCTTACCTATGTTTCTGGTTTATTTACAATCCTTAGAAAATACTTTAATCAAAAGCAAATTTAGAAAAAATGTCATTGGAACATAGTTAACTTAATTATTGAAGTATTAAAGTTTTATCACTATAGCAAAGGTAGATTTTCTACATTGTTTCTTTAACAATAGAATTTGTGGCTTTATTTGCTGAATTATGTTGCTCGCGGTTAAAAAAATGTGCATTGGCTATGTTCACTTTAAGCTAGTAGAAAAATTTAGCTTTTTTAAGTTTATGATGTAGCGTTAGTTAACATATTTTCTAAATTACATATTTTTATTGATATCAAAAGCCCAAAAACTTAATAAAAGTAATATACAGGGTCGTTGGTATGTACGGAAACGGTCGATTATTTCTTAAAGTAAAACAGTCAGCAAAAAATATTTTAGATAAAGTTTTAGGGTTTTTAAGGGTGTATTAGAATTTAAAAAAAATAAGTATACAGGTTGAGTCAGAAAACCGTAGAGAAACAAAGTTACTTTTTTTTAAATGGAACACCCTATATCTTCGAATATTTTTGGATTTTACATAAAATAACAATTATTTTTCATTACGTGCATTATAAGTCTAAACCTAATAGTTTCCGAGATATCGACTTTTGAAAAATGACATTTTTGAAATTTGACAGCTTCTAGATTTCTAACGGTACCTTTTAGAATAAAACGGCTTACATGTCCCTATCTTACTTTCTTATTATCTTCCCAAAAACATCAACTTCCGGTTAAACCGGATGTAACTCAAAAGCCGGAAATAGAGTACTTCCGGTTTAACCGGAAATTGATGTTTTTGGGAAGATCATAAAAAAGTAAGATAGGGACATGTAAGCCGTTTTACTCAAAATCGTACTGTTAGAAAGCTAGAAGCTGTCAAAGTTCAAAAATGTAATTTTTCAAAAGTCGATATCTCGGAAACTATTAGGTTTAGACTTATAATGCACTTATTAAAAAATAACTGTTATTTCATGTTAAATCCAAAAATATTCGAAGACATAGGGTGTTCTATTTAAAAAAAGGTAACTTTGCTTCCCTACGGTTTTTTTGACTCACCCTGTATACTTATTTTTTTAAAATTCTAATACACCTTAAAAAACCCTAAAACTTTTATCTAAAATATTTTTTGCTAACTGTTATACTTTAAGAAATAATCGACCGTTTCCATACATACCAACGACCCTGTATATTTACCTGTACCCCATAAAATACAAGAATATTTGCTGTGCCTCTGTTAATTTATTATGCCATTCCATAGTTTAGATTTTGTTCGTCGTCGTTTAAAAAAATGGTTTGCATGATATACATATTATTATATCAACATTGATATATATCCGATATAATATCGTTGATATGAAATAAAATAGCTAAGCCACATATCACGATATGTAGGCTATCATATAATATATATCATATTATTTATTAGAGATCGCACTATATAATACTTAGAGCCGCGGTGACAAAATGCCTTGGAACTCCCAAATGGATGAGAAGCACGTTCTTGTATAGTTCCGAGTGTCGTTCTCGAAATCCGTGTTGTCGAGTAGTGGTCTGGCGCTCGGCGGTAAGCGGCTATAAAATTTTTTCCAAATTTTGACCAGCGGTTTAAAAAAACATTTCCCAAACGGATGAAAATTGCTGGAGGGCATCTAGGCAACCCCCCAATTACCGGAAAAATATTTTCCTCCGATTTGATCCTTGCCGTAACCTCCAGTATAATTAAATGGACCCAAACTCCAAAATAAAAAAAAAAAATCAGCCGCATGCATGCAACCGGACTAAAATGAATCGTTATTATTTATGTTATTAAAAAAAAAGAGTTTTTATCCAAAATGAGCCTGGCTAAACTATGCCAAATAACAAAAAACCTCGCCAGCACACGTGATTTTGATCCCGGAGTTCTCCGTAAATTTTCTGCGAGATTTAGATGGAAGTTTCGTAAACTTATTTGTCTCTGGTTTAAAAATATAAAAAAAAATTAAATGCACCCGAGAGGCGGTAAAATGTTGAGTGACTATTCAATGGTAAGTAAAAATTTTCTTGCATGTTCTGGAAGATCTGGTCTTGGCCGCAATATATTTGGATGAAAATAAATTTTCGATGTTCTGTAGTTGTCAAAGAACCTGTGTGCAAATTTTCATCCATGATGGAATTACTTTATCAAATTTTGCCCATTTAAATTTTAAACAACTGTTATAAAGCGATGGCGACACATGGAACAAAAAAAAATTGTTTACATATTCTCAGACACGAACTCTAGCTGCCTGCCCAATTTCAAGTTTAAATGAGCAAATTTCCCCCCCCCCCCCCTTTTTTTCCGTGTTTTTTTAGCTCCTGGAAGAGCTCTTTGCAAAGATCAAATCGGATGAAAATATTTTTCCGGTAATTGGGGGGTTGCCTAGATGCCCTCCAGTAATTTTCATCCGTTTGGGAAATGTTTTTTTAAACCGCTGGTCAAAATTTGGAAAAAATTTTATAGCCGCTTACCGCCGAGCGCCAGACCCCTACTCGACAACACGGATTTCGAGAACGACACTCGGAACTATACAAGAACGTGCTTCTCATCCGTTTGGGAGTTCCAAGGCATTTTTGTCGCCGCGGCTCTAACTATAACTTTTTACTACCGATACGATATATCGGCCGATACCGATATTTATTTATTTATATTTTAATACACATATTTATCTACTTTCTTATTTTTCCTCCTGTGCGTCTCACCCAACCATAATGGGGGATATGGATATTTTGATTATTTTGGAAATGTTGTTTTTCATTAGTAAAATGAAATAAAATTTCGAATATTTGCATTATTTATATTCGTTTTGTTTTATATAATCCTTGAAAAATATAATCGGTACCTAATATCAATAATCTGATTTTCAATTAGAATATGAAAAAATGTAAGCCATCCTCCCGGGTTTACCCTATGTTTAGTTTTTATTAGGTTTGAAAATTCACGACTTTTGTAAAAAAAAAATAAGACTTAAATCAATGTGTTAAATCATGCCAACCCTGGTTTTTATAACGTCGATATAAATAAATATAATTCAAAATTGGTTCTGACCAGCAATTTGCGTAGTGTGTGTTATATTAATATTATTTATCGAAATTTTTAAATATAAATATTAAAATAACTTGAAAAAACATCACACAATAAACACCTCGCAACTGCCACGCTTTTATAGGTAACTAAGAAGTAAAATAGAGAAAAAAGAATCGGCAATGAAAATAAACCCCAAAAATGGATTTATTTTACTTGTTTTGCTCGATCCTCGGACTTAAACCCCCTGGACTATTTCCTATAGATCCATCTAAGGTCATTAGCATCAAAATCGGAAAACTGCTGGGTGTAAGTCAATATGAAACGAACCTGGTGTTTTTGTAACAGTTCAGTGCAGTCAATGAGGTGAAGATTGGATTCTTGCTAATTTTCAACAGTTCTTGTAGATTAAGAATCTTCTTTTAAATTTATTATTTATCACAGTTTATTGACAATAATTTGCCAAAGGGCAAACGACCGGAGTCTTCCTGCCCATGAGCTTTTACACATATAATATAATACAATTTCTCCCTAAATAAAAAAAACAATGATCCCTTATCACTTAGGTATTAAAGAAAGCAAAAAAGAAAAAAAAATAGATAAACACATTCATAAAACACACATTATGCACGTATTATTGTTCATTGAAAACGTAATGATAAAATAGTTTGAAAAAGGTTCATCACTGGATATTTTCTTCTTGCTTGGATCTCTGGATTTGGTGCTATGGTAAGTCTCTGCATGATTTCGATATTCGGCGGTCTGTTTGCAAACTTTATATTTAAATTGTTCAGTCGTTGATCGATTGGAACTATTCTGGTCTTTTCATAGAGCATTATGTTTGAAGGGTTGTGAAGTGGATTTTGTGGATGTCTAATCTTTGTGATGATCCGCAGACAGTTTCTCTCACCCACCTCCAACGGTTGAAGTGTTGGTCTTCTGGCATTGCTGTACAGGATGTGTCCATACTCCAATAAAGGCGGCATATCATTGTATATATATTACTTGCAGTTTGTACTGATACCCCCTGATCTTTATATGTTAAAGACCTAAAGTGTTTCGCCCGGTTAATGGCATTTCTTTTTGCAGCGTTGGTATGTAGCTTAAAGTTTGACTTTTGATCAATCATGATTCCGAGGTATTTGCAATGATTTGTTGGTTTTACTGTATTGTTATAGAGTCTGATGATGGGGTCGTGTTCATTAATTTTGTGGTGGAATATGAGAAATCGGGATTTTTGAGGATTAAGAAGTATTTTCCATTTATGCATCCAGGCGATTATTAGGTTTAAGAGATTTTGCAGTTTGGTCAACGTATTAAGGATGGTTTTTCCATGAGCTAACAGGGCTGTGTCGTCCGCAAACTGAAGGATGTATGCTGATTGGTCTATGTCGTTTTGAAATGGATTAATATGGCTGTATATGTCAAAACAGAAAACATTAAACAGTAGTGGTGAAAGTGGTGATCCCTGGGGAACCCTTTGTTCAGGTGAAAACTGTGCAGAGTATGAATTTCGTACTCTAACCCTTAATGTCCCGAAAGATAAAAACCTGTGGACAAGTTTTATTAAATAGGTTGGACAGTTCATTTTGGAGAGTTTATAGAGTATCCCGTTATGCCACGAGCTGTCAAATGCCCTTTGGATGTCCAGAAATTACATTTTTTACATAAAGAGGGTTATTAATATTATTAAATGTAATTTTTGGTAATAAAATGTTGTTATTATCAATAATTTTTCTTGTCCTGTATCTTCAAAACAAAGCGGCTTTTCTAAAAGTATCAAAGGACAAAATATTCTTAGAATAGTCTAACCCTTCAATTTTTGCCGTAAGTTCAAGGAAAAAAGGGAAAATGGCTATTGAAAGGGCCTAATATTCCAGAGAAACTACAAAAAAAAATTTGATAATGTCAACTTACAATAAGCAATCAGCAACAAAACAAATTAAATTCCATATAATGCAACGCACATAATGGGTGTTAATGAAATTTGAAAACATGTCAGAAGCTTTATCCGCGTAAATAACAGCCACCATTATTATGCTTAATGAATAATATAGGTATTATTTTGTCAACGTAAGATACAACACGAAACTAGTGCAGAGAAAAAGATGAACTCAAAAGAACTGTAACATTAGCTTAAAATTCTTCACTTCAGAATCAAACACTTTCTGCATTTCTTGCAGTATCAGTCTACTGCATCCATAGCACAAAAAATATAGCTATATTTTCTATGGCAATAGGTACACGTAAATATACCTCTTTATAAGCAGTATCCCATCATTTTATATGGGACGGCAATAATAAGCGACGAGTTGTTGGAGTTTATTATTAATCAGCACAGTTTATCGCGTAATTACCTTCTAATGATTGCCTTTAACATCCATCTGTTATAGCATCGTACCCTCTATGGCTTGACCTGATATTATCGTCAATAAATTGCATGTACTTTTGACATTAGAGTAATATTTTTGACCTAAAATTGTCGATTGACCTACAATTTGTTAGAAGACGGGCGAAATTTAATTTGAAATTACATGGCGATAAAGAGGCTCATTTGATTCATACATGGAGTAGATGATTGCTTTTGTTAGCACAGGAAAATTATAAAAAACATACATTATAAGATGTAGCTTGTTGTGGCTCCTACACTGATAAAACTGTGCTCCCTTAATCAAATAATCTGATTTATTTGGTGAATAATTATTGGTAATAAATAAATGTGATTTTAATTAACTAAATTTGATTTAACTGAAATAAATGAGAGTATTTCGTTTTATTTGCAAAGTTATTTGACTGTTGGTTGATTTGTGTCAAATCATAGAACCCTTCAAACAAATATCTTACCAAAAAACCACTAAAATAACAAAATCTAAATAACTAATTATTTAATCGAACTAATTTTTATTTAGGAACTAAATCCCGTTTATCGCTAGTTAAATCACCCAATAGAGAACTATTTAAATGTCTAGGTAATTTAAACTAAATAATTATGTATTTACATTAAATCGTTAATATAAAACAACCAAATATTTACAAATAACTAATTATTTAATCGAAGTACATTTCAAGTTAAGAACTAAATACCTTTAACTTTAATTTAAATCATTCATTGCCGAACTTTTCAAATACTTTGGTCATCCAAACTAATAATTAAGTATTTAAATGATTAATGAACTCCTGTCGCCTACTTTGGGCTTTGAGTAATTTGATTGGTTATACAAAAGTGGCCTGATCATCGCGTTTTGGTCATTGGTGTTCGATTTTGTATTGTAGAAGTTTATGAGTGAGAGTGAAATCTTCTTTGTTAGTGGCACAGAAGTTAGTGGTTCCATCAAAAATTAAAACGAAGATATGGGGAATAAACGTAATATGAATAATTATTTACAAGATTGGGGTATATCGAGGGGTATATCCCATATGTTAGATACTTTTTAAGGTAGGAAACTATATTTGAATATTTTAGTTACGCATGAAACGAGTTAAAAAAGTAAGATAAGAGGCAAAGAAAAGATACTTGTAATACCTAATTTGAAATTTCGCACACAAAATCTTTTTAGAAAAATGTAGCCAGGTATTTATAAATCATGGCTACCTAGGTTACAAATAAGATAGTTTTTCTCAATTTTCACCATAATTCAATACCTATCAAATCTCCTAACGTAAAAAATATAATATAATTAATATAATATTAATAATTATTGTACCTAATATTTGCAAATTTGACTTTATTTAATTTTTTATCAAAGTTATTAACTTCTCTATAATGTTTTATTGACGTATATTTTAAGGGGAACAACAACTAATGGTCGGTTCTTCAGCAAGATAACATAACATAAAAATAAAATAAGAGTTGAATCTACAGATCTGCAATAAGACATTTATAGAAACACATAACATAACATAAAAATAAGAAATAAAATAAGAGATGGTTATCTTTTAAATTTTATGTTATTTTTATGTAAAAATAGATGTGCGCGTGCGCGTAATTTGTCATAATCTTTATTTTCGGCAAAAATGTGTTTTTTTTCTGTTGGTTTGCCTTATTATTTGAACACTATAAACAATTTGATAAGGTTTGTAAAGTAAGTAGTAAAAGTAAAATAAATATGTACTTGATAAAATATATATAAATATCAATCAAATAAACATTTTGTTAACTTAACTTTTAACCTATTTACCTTAAGTCATTGAAACGGCTTATTTAAGTTAGGTTAGTGTTAAGGAAATAAATATTTGCTTGAATTTTGTATTTAGTGATTAGTTCCAAATAAAAAGTAATTTGTATCAAATCAGATGATACTAACTGAGGCAAATAATCCCTTGGTATTTTTCAAATACATATTTGTTTGGCTAATAGGAAACAAATATTTATTTGAGTCAACGGTAAATTTTTTTAACTCAAATAATTAATTTTATCAGTGTAGAAATGGATTTGGTGGCTAATAGTTTAGGTCTGTTTGCTTAGACTTTTCTCGACTGAGACTAAATTTTAATTCTGAAGTAAAAGTTTAAATCTTGAAAATCAATAATCCTACAAAATTTGGCCTGTTCTTCACGACTGACTTAGATCCGATATCACCGTGGACCATAAATAAGATTTTATCAGTTTTAAAAAAGCGATCGAGATTCCCCGTCTAGGCGCGCAACCGTTTTTCAAGAAGCAGCTTGTTAGTAGGTAGTTTCACTTTAATGAAGGGTAGTTTAAGGAAATTTATGGAGGACAATTTATTAAAGATCGTTATTTCATCTTGCCAGGCGCTTAATAAGATAATTTATATTTAAAATCGTGGTCCGAACGGCGCGTTCTAGACCGAGGCGCATAGCTACACCGTGCGATGCTCATTTATTTAATTATTTTCTTAATTAAAAATGAAGGTTCGAGATAATGGCTTCCTTTCTTAGAAATTCATGTAAGTAGAAGCGAGTTTTGACATTATTGTTTTAATGACCTAAAACGGCAAAATCAGGTGCATGTGCTTGTAACGTTTTGCATTAACTGATTTATATTTACCTTCACGTCATCAATAATAGGCTCTAGAGAAACGTAGATCATCTTCTTCGTTGTTGTATATTGTTCTTGAGTTGCAACGAATGCGCTGAAAGAAATAAAGAGAAAAATATGATAAGAAGTTTTCTACAAGATTTACTACACAGTAAAAAATCCACCTGGTAAAAATCATTTCAGGAGTGGTAAAAAAAGTAGTTTATATTTTTACACCCATATGGGACCAAAGTTGTTGTATTAAATTTGCCTATGAATTTAACTATCTGAAAAATTAATTTTGTTGAATGGGTGTTATTCATTCCATTTTACACTCTATCAGGAAAATTAAATACAATGACAATTAATTACACCATTTACATTGTTACAGTTTTCCTTTTAGCTTTTAAATTATTCTGATATATTAAGCTTCTACTATAAATGTATTCCTTTTTTATATAAATACTTAGGTACCTACCTACATATTTTACTTCATAGTTCTTTAAATAAATATACAATTAATATAATACTCGTCATTTCTATTCTTTTATATTGTTCCAAAGCATATACTTTTATTTAGTTGTTTAGTGTTCTAAGTATACATATATTTGTTATGTTATTTATTTTGTTAAGCTTAACAATGAGGTACGGCGTAGATATTTATGTTTATTCGTTAGAGAGGGGTTCTGTTATATCATTTACATAGATAATGAATAGCAGAGGTTCCAATATACTCCCTTAAACACATCTACATTGTCACGTCCACTAATTTTGAAAATTTGTTGACGTAACAATAATCGAATTAATTTCCTCTATTTGTAGTCAACAACAACCAACGACAATGACATTAGACTAATAACAGTCCATTGATAGTTATTGGGTTATCACTTGAATTGAATTGAATCTCCTGTACTTGTTACAATTTAAAATTTCATTAATTTGTTTCCACCGAATATCCCTTGATCATTCTTAAAAAACGTGAAATTTCATTACAACTTCCTCAAGCATGTTACTTTTTGGCAACAGCCCTCTACTTAAGGCATTGGGCTGTTGTTAAGTAACGTGCTTTCGAAATCTGTAATAAAATTATCTCGTAGTTATCAAAGCTCTTGGGATAATATGGATGATAAATTCCTGAATTTATGAAAAAAACTATTTACTTCTGATTGTATTTATCTTTGTCTTATTTCGCCCTGTTCAAAATGCATACTTGTCAAGCTAGACCAGCTTTAGTTGTGAAACCCCTTCGTGAATCTGTTTATTAGATTGCAATTTTTCATTGCATTTCGAATGAAAGCAGTGTAAATCTACACCCTAATTATAAATAAGCACCACTGCCATAATAATTGATGTATAAATAAATGGTGTAAATACGTAGAGCTGAGTTTACAATAAAATCCGTTTTAACAATCCAGTATAACGAAGCTGGTCTGCTAACCATGCGTTGATATAAATTGGAGACAAAGGCAAAATTAATGCGATATGCTCAGTATTTTCTACCATATTATCAATAGTGCAGTGGCGTTCAACGTAATGTTTGCAAGGGTTAAAATGTATCTAGTTTAATTAACTATGCATTCTGTTGATGTAGTTGATTGATTGTAAGAATTAATTTGAATATTTTTTATGGATGTCTAAAAGTTTGTTGAAAGCACACCCTGTTTATTTATGCTAGCCTGGATTATTTTGAGCCTTGTTAGTATCAGTGTAGGTTAGTTTGGGCATTAATACACAATATGAATTCTCTGCTTTCAAAACCAGACAAATCCATATTGGTTACATACAGTGTCAAAACCCTATAAATCCAATCTCTATTTGTGTTCGAAATATGCAGTTCGTTTGAAATCAAATGCCTACAAATCCGAATCTACCAATCACGATAATGTTTAAAGTCACGTGATCAATATGAATGCATTTTAGTTCAAAAACAAAAATTCAATCATGTGCACCAAATGTCTTAGTGTAGATACCTACAAAGTCTTGAAAATTATATTCCCTGTGGTTGGACATTTAATTATTCTCCTCAACAAGGTCTTTGTACGGATGGAAATAGTTATAAAAAGAAAATATGTCATTGTTCAACAATTCCTTCACCTGGACAGCGTCATCACTCTGGAACGACTCGTTAGCTAGGTACACGTACCGCTCACAGGGCACCATAAAGGCTTATTCATGCGGTGCTGTGTTTGGTTATAAAAAAAGTTTTGAACTTGGTAGTCTAATTTTTTAAAATAATATATTTTTGTTGGATTTGTCATTTTGAATATAATAAAATGTTTGGTATTTTCTATGAATAGAATTCAAATCCCGACGAATCCAAAGTTTAACATGAAAACCCAACAAATCAATTTAATTTCTTAAAATTTTGACTATACTAGGTATATGGATATAATTTTTCAAAAAACCAAGTTATTTCAACCAGAACCATAAATTTAACACACACACACATTTTTAGTAAATCGGCTTGTCCTTTATGTGCCTAAAAAGTGTTTATACAATTAATATAGTAACGCATTAGAACAACTTTTGCCTTTTTCCCAACATTTGACCTAACTGATAAGTTCGGGTTTTCAAACCAGACAATTCATATATCAAAAATTTTAATACTAACAATACCGATCATTTCTGAGTCCAGAGATATCTGTAAATTCAATTTATTTCTCTTGCTGATTATTTGGCTTGTAAGTTTATTACAGTTATTTGGCTAAATAGACTAAAAGGTCTCAACTTTTGCTTTTTAATGTAGATATTTTTAAGAAACGTTAATATCTATTATTTGTTTAGGTTTTCTTAATTTATCTTATTTGTTTTTAAAGATAATTAAGTCAAATTTGGCACATGTAACCATTTTGGCAGTCCCGATAAAACGATGTTTTGTAATGTGAAGTAATCTACAGATTAATACTTATATTCCTCAAAAGCTAAGCGTTCTCGAGAATATTATGTTTATATGAACTTTTATGCTTAGAATTAGCTCAACAATAATCCTTGAAGTTATTTCGCACTTACTAGGAAACACCCTGTATACAGGCACGCAATAATTGGGAAAGTATAGAAAACAGAATTTCTTGTACCATGTTGTCACTAAAATCAGTTAAGATAGTCTTGTAGGAAAATTGCAATTCAATGATGTTTCATTAAAAAAAAATTGTCCTTATTTTGTTTTGTAGAACTACCAATATATCTACCCACTTATCAAATCGGGTTTTTTACTTTGATTTTCTCATGAAAATAATGTAAGAGATCATTCAGATGTTACGCCCCTGCATCCCGTTAAATACACCATCCCCGCATTTGCTCCATGAAAAGGGGCCGAAAATGAAAAGCGGTTTTGTATACACTGTGTGTACTTTATACGTCAGCTGTCTAACTGCGATTTCGGAGGTGTTTGGCAACATGTTTTGTTACGACAATCGCTGTTTCATAAACGGATTATCATTCGTTTTTGTTCGTTCGGACAATGATAGACGAGACACAGAGAAGGGGTTGGACGGGGCTAATACTAATAAAATGGCTCATTTACTTTGACATTCGCTTTAGCATAACCGAAAACTCAATCGAAAAATAATTTTCACAGTTTCTCACTGTAGCATTGCTTTAGAAATTTAAAAGTAAGCTATTTATGTATGTGCACAGGGTGTCAATTTGAGAACGAGCAGCATGGACTATGCTCATGACATTCTGAAAATCTTGTGAAACTTTTAGGGGGGTTGCATCCCCTAAACGGTCACAACCACCTCCTAAAAAGTACTCAACTGTTTGACAAAAAAAGACATGATACTACTTTATGGTAGAGGAAATTAAAGTCTTACTTGTTATATTTCACAATTTAATTCAGTTTCCTGACACGTGTTTCAACCCTTGGTAGAAACTTTAAAACTAAGCTTAAGGAACATAAAACATCAATTAAAAAAAAAACAAAATAAAACAGGAATAGCGGACCACTGTATCAAAAAAGCCTTAAAAAATCGATGTAATGTTGTTAATAATCAAACTGAAATACCTTCAGGTGCCAATCTAATACTTAATAGCCTAATAACTTTTAGGGGTAGGTGCCCTGGCGGTGAGGGAGTTGAATTTAATATAAGTTGTCCCACTTTATATATAAAGTGACGTGCTTCACCAAATTGTCTTCACCTGAAGAAATATTACATGCTCTTTGTTTTCATATTATTGAAGTATGATAATGTCCTTTGTCCTTAGATTTTTGCCTCTAATTTCAACAATTTTTAGTCGAGGTTGCGAGAGTTCAATTAAAAACTGCTATAGCAACAGCTTATTAATAGAAAACCATGGATGAAGCGAAAATTAATATAGAATGCATTTTGTGTAATATGATAATTAATCAGTTTTATAAGTCAGGAATGAATTGTGCTTTCATAGGCCTTAACGATTAATAAAGAGGAATTAAAAATGGTCTTTAAGATGATTAATTATGCGTTTTACATTATTTAGGCTTAGGGACATAAAAGAAGAGTTAAGACAGGTATTAAATGTCGTTAACAATCTTAACAAATGTTTTCATCAGTTAAAATATCTATGATTATTATGTTACACCGAGTATGTAGATATTATTATGTTAAAAAGTCGTATACAGGGTGAGGATTTAAAAGTGTTACAATTCAAAATCCAAAAAACCGCTGGAAATATTTTATTCAACTTTTAGGACGCTAATAGGGAGGTACAAATTCAAATGGAGAGGTTTTTACGATCTTGGATAATTTGATTCTCCGTCAACAACTACGTAAGTAAGCAGAAAATTGTAACATTTACTCTAATGGTTGCTTAGTTACGAATTTTTGACTAAATAAAATTAGAACACTTAAAACTATCGTACTACCTTAAACGTAACGACGATCATGCTATAAAAGATGTGTGAAATGACCCCCATCCACTTCTAAACGTCTTGCAATTATGTTCTGGCATGAATAGCGCATGCAATTTAACATTTGACGAGTTACTCAATTACATGCATGTCA
This sequence comes from Polydrusus tereticollis, assembly GCA_963920685.1. NCBI lineage: Eukaryota > Metazoa > Arthropoda > Insecta > Coleoptera > Curculionidae > Polydrusus > Polydrusus tereticollis. The sequence continues at coordinate 124,741,853 of OY987329.1, forward strand.
AATACGAGCTTTCATGTTTTTGGTGTGGTCGGTGTTTTTTTTTATAAACCCCACAAGAAAAATCCGATGGGGTTAAATGCGGTGACCTTGCCGGCCAGTTCACAGGACCACCACGACCAATCCATATGTTTTCAAATATTTCATTTATTGCATCTTGAGCTGATCGCTCAAAGTGTGGTGGGGTACCATCTTACTGACACCATAGTTCTTGATGATTTGCATTATTATTCAGAAGTTGTGACACACCGTTCCTTAAAAACATATTGTAAATTTCTCCATTTAGGTGACGATCCAAAAAAATATGGTCCAATAAATCCAAATCTCCGACTATAATACCGCACCAAGTATTAATCGAACAATATATATCCTATTTTGAAAATCTTGGCCATACAATTCCTGATGAAGAGTTATGTGATAAGGGTGAAAATTATGGTTATCCTTAATAGGCAGTACCTATCGATGTTTGGCACATAGCTAGACCCCTTGAAGCAACATTAGAATTTATAGCTACTGCACCCAAAACTCCAACGGTCATATCGTTATTGGTTCTTGTTTGTCTTCGAACTCTGTTCTTATTTCGAAGTTTTCCGGTACTGTGTCCTCGATCTTCTAATCGCTAAAATCCCATATGAGATTTTTGAATGACGGGAAATCTAATAGCCCACAATTGCGCAGTTTCTCGGTAGTACCTTCTATATTCTCCAAGACTTAATAAAATGTCTATTTCAATGTCGCATGATTGTTCATTAAGAAACTATCAGACTCAAAGAAAGTCGTCGAATTAGGTTACTACTTTATCAAAGTCAAAAGTAGTATCCTAATACCACGATAATTAAAAGTTTTGATAAACAATAATCGGTGGAGGTCAGCATCCTAGTTTAAAATGTGTGGTTTTAAGTGTTCTAATTTTGTTTATTCAAAAATTCTGTAATTAAGCAACCAGTAGAGGAAATGTAACAATTTTCTGTTGTTCGTGGAACTCCAAGTGCCGGTTCTGAACCAATGAATGTTTTTTTCGACCCCTTTCTTGCAAGTTCGTCAACCTTTTGTTTCCTGTAATACCTTCATGTCCTGGTACCCATTGTAGTATTACTTTGTTGACTTTTGCCAAGGCCACTAATTTCTCTTAGTATTCCTATACCAGTCTTGATGTGACCTTATTGCGCTCTTAGGGCTGCTTGGCTGTCAGAGTATATGTGGGTCAGCTTAAGATAAGTCCTCCTATTATTTTCATACGCACACTGTAGGATGGCGTAGATTTCCGCTTGGAGCATCGCGGGAGACTTACCCAGAGAAAAAAAAGCATCTCTCTTCAGTCATACTCCAGTACTATACTCCCTGCTCCAGTACCATTTTTGGTTTCGGAGCCGTCTGTGTACCAAATTATTGCCCCAGCAGTATCTGGTGTTTAATTGTTCCACGCATTCCACTCGTCGATTACGGTGTTGAATTGTATGTCATAGCGATATGAAGGGTTTACGTGGTCTGATCTCATTTCTAACTCAGGTCCCTTTATGGTATCGCATATAAGTGCTTGTCCAGTTCTATGCCGCCCAGAAAGTGACGTAGAACTCTGTAGTCTGTATAGTCCCATTTTTGCCTCTCCTTTAATCACCAAATGAAGTGGAGGAAGGTCTAGGATGTTTTCCAATGCGGGGGTCGATTTCATGGCCTCTGTGATGCTCAAGCAAGCTAGTCTTTGTAGGTTTCCTAGCTTTGATATTGTGGTTTTCTGCTGTGTCTTTGGCCACCAGACCAGTGCTGCATAAGTGATCGCAGGTCTCACTACTCTGGTGTACCGCCAATGCACCAGCTTAGGTAAGAATCCTCATTATTTTCCGTACATTCGTCTAGTAACTGCCAAGGTTACTTCTGACTTCTGGATTTTTTGCTTCCATAAGTAGTTCGTGACGGAGAATCGAATTATCAAAAAAAAATAAATACTTTTCCATTTAGAATTTGTCACTAGTCAGATAAAATCTGGTGAGGTTGGGGGTGGGGGCATAAATATATTAAAATATGTCCCCCCCAACCCCGCTATTGGCGTTCTAAAATTTGAATAAAATATTTCCAGCCGTTTTTTCGGTTTTGCATTGTAACACTATAAAATCCTCGCCCAGTATAATATGTGTAGGCGCTAAAGGACCCCGGACACACCTTATGGAAATTGGCCCCCAGTCAATTTGGCTGAAACTTTCAAGGTATTGTGAGTTATGCGATTCTGATACAAAGTTTGTATGGCACCAAGATCCGTTCATATTTTAAAAATACTTATTACTATACAGGATGAATCAAAAAGTGTTTTTTTTTTAATACTTTATACAGGGTGTTATTTAATAAATGTCCGATATCTTACAGAACGATTTCTCAGGTATTTATGAGGTAAAAAGTTTATATAAGGATGGCTTCATTTTTGAGATATAGGGTGTTAAAAATTTATTTTTATTTTTGTTTTCCGTTAATAATTTTTGAAATAATGTCTATATTTGGACGAAAATTTGTATCTGGGGGTTTACAAAATTCGAATTTGATATTGGTATGGCTCTCACTTGTAGAGGGCGCCACCTACTTGTCTTTTTACTCTTTTGATGAGTCATAACTTTTTATACGTGCTTGTATTACATTTTGAAGTTAAAAAATGGATTTCCTCGTCATTTTTACATGATAAAGATACACTTGGTAGAAGTCGCTACGAGCAATCGTTCTCGAGGAAAAGAGTAATAAAGAAATAAATGGCATTTCTTTGCATATCGCTATGCCCATATCAGAGTTTGATAAAATATCATTTATCTCCCAAACAAAGCCGAAATCAAAAAATTATGAAAATGTACTTTGCATTAGCCAATAAGGTGCCTACATAACAGGGTTATCAAAACAGAAAACGACAGTGGCGTACAGTGTCTTTGATTATATTTACGTGAACTCTAGAGCCTTATTATTAGAGATGGAAAAAAATCTTATATACAAAAGTTCTAGGGTTTCTCTTTTATTATCTTTTGAAGTTATCAGAAAAAACAAAGTCGCATCGGGAAATGAAAAAATATAGGCAACTTCAAGTTTTTTAAATGGGAAACCCTGTATATTATGCGCTAAAATGAAAGATCTTTTTTCCGTGATTCTATATATAACTATATGTTGATGACATTTGGGTGAGCTATTTTTGACATATCTTAGCTTAAAATATAAATAAATTGAAAAGAAGGTTGATAAACTTGTCAAGGAAACCATGGAAACAATTCATAAAGCGTAATAAATAACTTAACCCTGTACATATTCTATGTTCCCATTAAAAATTGTAACACGCTGTATCTCAAAAATTAAGGGCTTGCGGGCCCATGCTTATATGAACTTTTCGCCTTATAAATAACTGAGGAATCGTCCTGTAAAATATCGGATACTTATGAAATAACATTCTGTACAGTAAAAAATATTTTTAGAATATGCACACTCAGTAACCATATAGTATTGTGTTTTTTCGAAATCCTATTCAAAAATGCATACAATTTCTTAATCGGATCGTTGACTCATTGCATTCTGTATACAATAATAACTAACTTTCCCCGTATCTAGGCTCCCTAGCAGATTATAGGACCAGGTTGGTGCCATGAGAACTTTTGATCAGCAATACTAAACCAACAATTTCCCAAGATTTTAGTGTAATACACCGGAAGCTCGAAAGGGTTTGTGCGGGGTCCTTCATTTTTTTTATTTTATTAGATTTATTACTAGTTATATGTATGTATTGATTATGTTGTCAATTTAGCTCAAATTTATCAGACACTGCTGGACGACCAAAAATACAAAACATATAACCTTAAACATATCCCCCGTAGGGTTCAAAACACTACCGAACCTTTCTTTATATCTTTTAAAAGTAATAAAAATGAAATCAAGACAATAATCTTCATAAAAATTGACGGTAAGAACTGTTAAAAACAATGATATATTAAAACTAGCTGTCAAATTTCATGTTTGCCTTTGACATCCAATTGTAGAGACTACAAGAAAAAAAGTAAAATATGGCTGTTAAAACATGCCAGGCCCACTGTATGGGGTCTATGTAGTATTTTGTGATCTTGAAATTCATTAAAGATGCTGGCCATTTGGTATAAACCAGAGCCATAACAAACAAAAAGAAATAAATTGATTAAAGGGTATACCCCATTATTAGGCATTTATTTTATAAAACCAGTATTTTGTTTCTGGTTAAAACAAAAACAATAACTTCAACATCAGGACTTACGCATCAACATGAAACCAGATATAAAATTGGTGACAACTTAGAAATGCCTAGAACACAAAAACAATAGGTGGTCGTTCATTTGTCAGTGTTGGATATAGGGTGCACAACGTGTTGCCACATGAAATAAAAAAAAACAGATTTTTAAAAGAAAATTTAAGATAATCTTAAATAATTGGATTATTCAAACTCCAATTAATATATTGTAACATACATTGTAGTTCATTTTCCCTTCGCTTTTTTTGCCATTTTTTTGGCATTTTTTTTTTCTCTTACTTTCTAAATAGTGTAATATGGGAGGGAAACTATTAAGAAATAGTAATCATGGTTTATTCTGGGAACCACAAAGAGCTGAATGAATTTGTTTTTCCTTTTTTTTTTAATTTATTGTTTGATCTCTGATTGGACTTTTATCTTACTTGAGGGGTGGGCTTTGAACTTAGAGACACGTATATTATAACATGTCTAGTTGTTTGCTGTCAAGTTTTATTTTAGTAAACACTAGATATGAGCTGATTTTTTTTTGTAGTATTGTAAAGAACGAAAACGAAGAAGCCTTGATTAATATTTATTTGTATAGAATGTTATGTTATTTCCTTTATTTTTATTCAATTTTTTTGTAAACCTTGGCAAATAAATATTTAAAAACAAAACCCCTTTATTGGTACTACTATTTGCTTTTAATAATTTTTGAAACAAATTGCATGTTTATAAAGCAGATTACACGATCAAGAAAAAGTTGTAAGGATCTTTTATTTTTTTTGTCTTATTAAACGTAATTTTTTAGACAACTTTAAATTTTTTTCTCGTTGAGCCTTAATAAATTTTCTAAGAAAAGATTTGATGCCTAAATGAAAACTATTCTTATTTTATATCACAATAAATTCAGTTTTGACTAAATTCAAATCCAGATTGATTAAAATATTTTATCAGTTTATCACTGCACACTAAAATTAAATCATTTGATACATGGATAATTAAACTTTCTTATATACCAAAATGATTTAGCTGAAGATGATGCTATTCTAACCAAGTTCCATTAATTATTTAGAATAAATAATTTTGATTATAATGTCAATTTTAGTTGAAAAATTTGCTCTGTTCAAACTAAACCCTAACAGATCTTTACAGAACTAAAAGCAAAGATATCGTCGGCTTGCTGCAAAAATTCATTGACTGAAAAAATGAAAGATAGAAAATGTGGATGATTTAGGTGGTGTTATGTCAAAATCATTTTATAGTTTTCGGTCCTCAAAATTAAAATGTATTTTTAATTGTGACTCCTTGCAATAATAACATAATAATATTGATACTGAGGTCCTGTTGTTTCAATATATAAATAAAAAAATGTGACTCGCGTATAAACTTAATATTCAAACAATATTATTTCTTTTCGGAAAATGTCTTTTATTGCCAAAGAGTGAAAAATATTACAAAACTGATAATACTTATTTTTAATTAGCAAACTACTAAGAATTCTCCGTGTCTTTATATCCAGGTTCTGGAATCACATCCTTTAATGTCGTACTTGTTGGCAGCGTTTCATACTAACCATGGCACTCATTTGGAATCGCACCTTTTTTGTATAATTATTCTAAAAGGTTTTTTTTTTTACATATATTGGCAAAGATGTTTAGATTTCACAGCTGCCTCGTCTTCCATGCAGCCCGATGTATTTGCGGAGCTTCATCAACCCTTACGCTACAACAGGAAACCTGTTGTAGCTTTATCAATTCTCTTTGATTGGGCTGCTTAATTTTTTCCTGTAATTTGGTAATTGTATTACTCTTCCTATAGAGGCTGCGATCTTGATCATTAGAGTCTTAATAGCGGTAACAGGCACTGATCTCGTTTTGGCTTAAAAATTAAATATTCTAAGTGCAAAAAAAAATCTATATACGTTTGAAGAAACTGCTTTAAAGTTGTTTTCAACATACCAGATAGCTTATTATCTAAATAGAGCCTTTGAGTATATTTGCATCTATAATTATTACTGGAAAGCTTTCAGTGTGAGTTTTTACAATATCCAAGCTAGATTTGAAAATTTCGTTAACAGAAGCTTTTTTCGTCTTCCATCTTCACCTTCAAGTACACCCAAATAATTCCTTTTCCTAAACGCTGTTATTATAGAACCATTATTAATTTACATAAAAAAAACCTAACAAACTCTTAGTTTTTGTTAACTTTATAAAAATAGTATTTTTAGCATATGATCTGATCTGGTTATTCATTGACAAATGATATTAAAAAAAATAATAGGATACTTCTTGAGTTTTTAGCACTAAATGCCAACTGAAGAAGTTTCTTTGTGGGGTTTGCACACATCTTTAAACAAATAATCATTAGGAAAAGACAAATTCTGTCCGGATTATGTTACACACTTCCTACCACAACAAAATTAGCCATAAGTTAAATTACGAAACGGATTTAAATTTGACGTTCAGGTTAGTCACAGTCAGTCCCACTAAGTTACATGGGCAATATGCAAAAGTCATTAAATCACTTAGTAAGTTTTTGCATGAATGGTAAAATGATAATTGATATTTACAAAAATATTAAAACCTGAAAATGTTGACTTAGTGAGATTTTGCGGCAAGCCGACGATATTATCTAAAACATAAGGGGGATTCTAAGTTAACGCTTAAGTTTTAATGCATGGCAATTTTAATTATTTCTTATTTTAATCCTAATTTATCACTAAGCAATTGAATTTCTTACTGTGTACCGGAGAAGAAACAATATAATTTTTAACACTACCTGAAATGGATGGCCCCGTAGTCTTCTATTATGTCCATATAACAATAATAAAATAGTCATTTATTATACTTACGTGAAACTAGGTTTTTATGATATACGCCGACCAAATATTTCTACCAAAATTTATAGACAATACGGACATGGTCCCTAGCAATGAGCACAGTAGTAGGCTATTCTGAGACACGTTTTTAAACCAAATATCCCTATGGGGTCAGTGTTTTTATTCCAAATACAATACCTTAACTGTCCAAAAGTAAATAGAGAGATACACGCACACAAAAGCATAATTTATTTAAAATATGACTCTGTGACAGGGAACAAAATTTTTAAAGCTTTATATATATGCATAATAAACGGCTTTTGTCGTTGCTTGCTCTCTGTAAAATGTAAACCGCAAAGTTTGTATGTCCGAAAGTTTCATAGGGTGGATTAAAGTAAGTTTGTTGTGTGTTGTTTTGATTATATGCTTTTGTTTGATTTACGATATTAGAGTGTTTGAGAACTGGAATGATGTTTGGAATACGAGGAGGTTTATTTTCGAATTTAGTGCATTCTTCTTTAATCTTGTGAAGTGCATAGTGCGAGAACGATGTTCTGAGTTTTAAATGTTTGTTATATACCAGGGGTACTATTTAAACTACGTATTAGGTTAGTTTTGATGACTGAACAAGTTTATTTGGCCTCACAGTCTATATTCTGTGGCTGTTGGCATTTAAACGCTATACTTTGAGGCGTACATGCTTAAACGTTTATATGCCTATACAGACACTGCCATCTTTGATCATTCATTGGTGGCAGATGCGCAAATCATTTCTGGCCCACTTTTACAGAACGAAGTCTAGGAATACACAACTTAATACGCAGAGAAAACTTGCTAATTTTCTACACTAACTTGGTAAATATATTAAATTGTTGTTATAGTGCACGTACAAATGTTATATAACGTGAGTTATTTGTTATAACATCAAGACTTTATTAAAAAAAGTGTTTACAATGTGAATTTGATAATCTTGGGAATTAAGAACGTTATTGAAGTAGAAAATACGACAATATAATAACTATACCTATGGGGTGTCCAAGATAAGAATGGGATATCATTGGAATCTTGGAAACGGTAGGAATTACAATGTTGGTTACATTAGTAAAAGTTGTACAATTTAAATACCTTGTACATGATGTTTGCAAAACTTAAATTATCTTTAACCGATTTCAATTAAAAAAAAATTATTTTTTGATATCATATTTTTTATTTACTTTTTACATTATTTGAACAGACATAGAAAAATAAAAATAAAATATTTTTCATTGTCACTTTTAAAGCTGATCAAGATAACCTTTACTGATTTTCAGTACGACGTATCGTTTTCGAGAAAACATCATTAACTTTCTTTGTTTAAATACGGCTCTGGTTTTTTTATTTATTGAAAGCCATTTTGAACTCTAAAATAGTTGATGTATCACTTGCAATGATTTAAACATATTATGTTCAGCTTTTTAGCCATCATATGTTGTCAATAAAATGTAACAAATAAACTGCCACAATACAAAATCTAATTAGGTACGCGGTCTTTCAATTCGTTTAAAAATTTCTCTTTTAAAGAAAATTTTGAATGTTACATTGTTACATTTTATGCCATAGAAATATTGGAGAAGCTGAGGAAATGTATTTAAATAATTACCCGAAAAGATTACAGCCGAATAAAAAGATGGTTGGAAGAATATAGATATATAGATAATTTATTGCAGTTTGGGTCATTTAATAAAGCAGTTGTTACTAAAAACAATTGACGTAAATGTCAAAACGTGTCAACATCAAAAAGAGAATATACGTGCGTTTTCAGATCGAAAATTTGAAATCTAGAAGAGAAGAGAGGTAGTAGTAATATCGAGCGAATACCGGGAGGAGATGAGCACATCTCTGACTCCGGAAAAACAGCCGATCCCTCCAGGGGGACGGCAAAAGCGCGAATTATCCCTGTCATCCGCTGATGGCAGGGACGCTAGTAGTGAAAGTGAATGCGATGAACCACCGATGCCGAACAGCCTTCGAGCAGAGATGGAACAAAAAGCCCAGCTGCAGGAGGAAAGATGGGCAAAAGCGCTGAAAGAACAGCATGAGAAATGGGAGAGGAAATTGGACGAAACCATCAAACGTATGACGGCAGAAAAGGATATGGAGATGAGCAAAGTGGTAGAGAGCAACAACAGGCTATTGAGGATTATTGAATGGTATGAGAGCCAATCTATTAGCACAACACCCCAACAAAGCAACAACAAACATGACAAACTTAACCAAAAAGTTGACGAAACAAACCAAAGACAAACAAATACAAAACAAACAATTGACGAGACTGAAGACATCACGATGGTAGACATACACGACGCACCACTTCCTGACACGTCGGAAGACGAAAAAACAAACGAGACATACAAGCAAATAAACGAACAGAGAAAGAGACACGCGACACAGACACTCACCAATTCTGAAGCCAAAAGGCAAAATAAACAAACAAAGAATGACTTCCCCGAACTACCGACGAATCAAGACAAAATGGACGACTTCATCCAAGTGATGAGACATAAGACAACAAAGAAACCAACAAACAACAACACACAAACGAAAAACACAAACGTACAACAGACAAATACACAAACAAAGAACCAGACAAACGAGAATACAAACACAAACGAACAAGAGCGTAGAGTGAGGGTACCCCCCATTATATTGAGAGAAAAAGACAAATACAGCAAGGTCTCTAGATATCTCAATGCTAACAATATTGATTTCGGCAATGCCGATACCATCCCCGTAGGGGTGAAACTCCACCCCCCAACACCTGTCCATTATCGAAAGATAATTAAATTTCTTGTCGATGAAAAAATTCAGCATCACTCCTTTCCCTTCGCCGACGAGAAGGAGCTCCACGTAATTCTACGTGGAGTTCTGGAGTCGTGGACGGAGGAGAAGGTCATGGAAGATCTAAGGGAGTTGGGATTCACCCCTACGAAAGTCATTAGATGGAATAGGGCGGATGGTACCGCCATGCCCCTGGTCCTTGTAATTTTACCACAATGCGATAAGGGCATCTATCAGCTCAAGGCCATCGATGGCATTCGCATCCGTGTCGAGGCCCAGCGGCAAAAGCCACAAGTCACACAATGCCACAGGTGCCAGATATTCGGTCACTCACAGCACAAATGTGCAGCGAACCAAAAATGTGTCAGATGTGCAAAACAGCACGCAGCGACCGAATGTCCGACACCTGACGCACTGAAGTGCGCAAATTGCGGGGAAAACCACCCAGCCAACTTCAAACAGTGCAGCAAAAGACCGCAACTTGCGCACCGTGGCCCCGGCACGGAGGCGAAAGTAATCGAAGCCCCCCCTGGGAACTTTATATGGGGTTCTCAAAACAACAAAAAGCTAATGCCAACAAATTCCAACAAACAAAATAATAAAAATACAGTAAACACACAACAAAACGGACCAGAGGCATGGCAGGCCATCCTTCAAAAATCCATGCAGTCGCTTCTGTCTGAGTTCCAGACAAAAATGCAGGAGCAGGTTAAAAACATGATGACGACACTTATGTCTAATTCACGTTAATGGCGGTACAAGTGGAAATTGCTTTTTTCAGCTTGGCTACGATAAACATAAACGGCATGAAGGGTAAAAAAACTGAAATAATTGACTTTTTGGAGAGGTACAGCATTGATGTGCTTCTTGTACAGGAAACTTGGTTTAAAGGCGAGAGGTTCACCTGTCCCAATTACACCATCTATCGACACGATAGAGAAAATAGGCGGAAGGGCGGAACCATGGTTCTTGTCAAAAAGCACATCATTGCGCAAGCCGTGCCAGGCCCATCAAACTGTGCTCATATAGAGGGCACATTCATAAAAATAAAAACCAGAAATGGCTGGATAAAATTGGGTTCAGTCTACTGCAGCCCCTCTGTCAATTTTGACGGAGACTGTCTGGCAAAAATTTTCGATTGCGATGATTCTATTATTATAGGGGGAGACCTAAATGCAAAACAACGCATTTGGGGTTGTAGAGGTCAAAACACGAGAGGTCTCACCCTATATAACAAGTCACTGGACTATAACTATCAAATCTTGCCGCCGGAGGAGCATACCCATCATCAAGTAGGCTCACTTCCGGAAATACTGGACGTCTTTGTTATCAAGAACACAGGTCAGCTATCTCAGCCAATAGTGCTGTCAGAGCTGACCTCTGATCACAGACCAGTCATAGTGGAATACGGGAATATCGCGGACAGAAATCATGGATTTCTGTCAAGAACAAGAACCAATTGGCCAATGTTCAAAAGGATAATGTCTGATCATCCTCGAACTGGTCAGTTGGATTCCAAAGAAGACGTAATGAAAGAGGTTGAAACAATTACCTACAACATAAATTCTGCTATGGCACAGTCATCGATGACAGTGACGTCCAGATTTTCGAAACGAGGAATAATTGAGGGCGAACTTGCTCAACAGATTAAAAATAAAAACAGGATGCTGCGTTTGGCATACAGGACTGGTGATCCGAGAATAAAAACAGAAGCTAACAGACTCACAACTGAACTCAGACACAGACTTGACGAAAAACAAAACGAAACTTGGACAAGGAAGATGGAGGGTCTTCGAACAGAAGACTACTCCATCTTCAAGTTCACAAAAAATCTTACGAAAGGTGGGCGAAAGCCCACCTCGTACCTCAAAAACAAAAATACTAACGAAACAATAACTGACCCACAAGACAAAGCCGAACTGTTCGCGGAAACATTCTACGAACAGTTCAGTGAATTTCCATCAAAGAACGTATCAAGAAACGCACAGGTCACCAGAACTGTGCAAATTTTCAAAGAAATGCCAAGAGTAAATATGGGGGACCAAAATTTACCCAGGGTCACTGTTGAGGAAGTTCGCTCTATACTGAGGGTCATCAATCCAAAAAAGGCGCCCGGTTTCGACGGCATAAAAAACAAAGCAATCAAAAACCTGCCAGAAAACGCAGTAATGGACATTGTAGATATAACCCAAGCCATTATAGAAAAGGGCTGCTTCCCAGACACTTGGAAACGGGCCAAAGTGGTGCTAATCCCTAAGACGGGCAAAGATCTGACGTTGGCGGACAGTTATAGACCAATAAGTCTATTATCTTGTCTTGGCAAAGTCATTGAAAAACTAATACTAAATCGGGTAACCGATTTTGTATTTAACAATGACGTTTTACCACCAGAGCAGTTCGGTTTTAGAGCTGCTCATTGCACGGTGCGCCAAACGACAAGACTGGCGACCAATATACTCAGAGGGTTTAACCACCACCAGTCAACAGGGGCAGTCTTTTTCGACGTCTCTAAGGCGTTTGATAAGGTCTGGCACGACGGACTTGTCTTAAAATTAATTAGATTAGGCATGCAAGACGCTCTAATCAGAGTTGTTATATCGTACCTTGAGGACAGAAAATTCGCGGTGTCAACAGACAATACACTATCACAAACCAGGGTTGCACGAGCTGGGGTCCCGCAAGGGTCACCACTCGCTGCAATCCTATACAACATATACACAGCGGATATCCCGCACAATCAATTTACACAACTATACCTGTTTGCTGATGACACCGCGATTACTGCCACTTCAGGAGTGCCCTGGAGAGTAGTTTTACGCTTGCAGCGCCATATCCTGCTTCTGCAGAATTGGCTGGATATATGGAAGATGCGACTTAATGAGGGGAAGACACAGGCCATATTTTTCTCAAAGGCGAGACTAAGACTGCCAGAAACAAGGGTCAAAGTAAATAAAAAAGCCATAGAGTGGAGCCCTAAAGCGAGCTATCTTGGTCTCGTCTTTGACAAAAAGTTGTCCTGGAACGACAATGTCGAGACTAGACTTAAAAAAGCACACAGACAAATGGGTGCAGTGTATCCCCTACTCTGCGCCAAAAGCAAACTTAATTTAAAGACAAAGACAACAGTTTACAAGACCATAATTAGACCTGTACTGACATACGGTGTACCAACATGGTGCACCGTAAACAAAACAAGATACCAAAAACTACAGATACTACAAAACAAAATAATGAGGATTATGACTAACGCACAAAGACACGTACCGACAGCTGTATTACACAGAGACCTAAAAATGGAAACAATTGCGGAACACAATACAAAATTAATAACTAAATACTTTGAAAGGACAGATTTATCGACAAATCCAATGATACAAAACTCACACATACGATCGACATTACACAACAACTTTAAATATCCGAAAGATTGGCTCCCACCCTAAAAACACAAAAACAAAAACAAGGATTAACAAAAACAATAGAGAAACAAAAAAAAAAAAAAGTCATGAAAAGTACCAAAATAAAAAACTGATACAACACAAAAAAAAAAAAAAAAAAAAACAACACGGAACAAACTAGCGAAAATAAGCAAGCAAATCAATGAAGAAAACAGAACAATGCAAGAAGATCATCGCAACAAAGAAATTCCAGTATAGTAGAAGAATAAGCACCAACAAATTTAAAAGAAGTAAAAGCTCAAGGGAGCTGACTTAAGAGAAATACCAATACCATAATATACTAAAAACAAACCATGTTATGAGGAGGTTGAAAATAATGTGGCATTAGCTGTAACGGAAGATTCTACAACATCAGTTAGAAACATTGAAAAAGCAAGTGAAACGTCAAAATCTGCAACACATTTTACTTTGTGTAAGAACAAATATCACCCCTATAAGTTTTGAATCTGCCAAGGAATAAGACCGGGAGATGACGTAAGGGGAAGGGCATTTTGTGAATGACACGCTAGGTACTGTCAAAATGATGAACATTCTGTCTATAAAATTTTATTTTCTGATGAAAGTATGATATCTAACAACGAAATCTGTAACAGAAGGAATACGCATTATTGGTCCATAGAGAATCCACGATTCTACAAAATGTCTAGGTATAAATACCTTTTTGGTTTCAACATGTGGGTAGGAATATTGGGGACAATGATAATTGAGCCAATTCTTTACCACGGAATACTTAATTCGGAGCGGAGGCGAAATTTACTGCAGCATAATTTGAAAGAATGGTTCGATAGTACCACTAGCCTATAGCCCCGCTCGTAATTTTGTCCAAGAATATTTATCATATAGATTTCCTGCCAGATGGATAGGTATGCATTCAACTGTTTCTTGGCCTGCATGATCGCCTGATCTTACTTCTTTGGACTTTTATTTCTGGGCGTACATCAAAAACTATGTGCATCAAAATAATATAATACGACTCGGTACGCTGATGTCGGGCAAAATAAATATTGCGATAGATATCGATGTAAAATTTCAGTAATTCGTCAAACAAATTTTTTCACTTTGAAAACTAAAATGACGTTTTTAATTATTTTTGACAATGACTACAGTGTCATATTTATTTCCCCCGGGATAACATAAAAAAAATGTAGTCCCTCGGGGATTACAAGAAAGATAATCCACTCTGAAATAATAGTTTTTCTTGAGTAAATAAAGCAGCTGCAAGGAAACAAAATTTTTTATTTTAAAATACATAATGTGCCTTTCTGAAAACACTTGAGGAATAATGATTACAGATTGGTTAAATATATTGTAGTAAACATGTTATCCGCAATTAAACATAAAAACATAAAACAACTGATGTAAGGTTCACCTGTTTCATTATGAACTTTTAAAAAAATAATAATAGGTATTGTCCATCCTTGATATAAGAGTAAAAAAATTCCAATCTTACGCTAACCAACGTAAAACTAGTATTTTCTTAATAAATAAAAAAAAATGAAATTTATCTATTCAACAACATGTATTCTCTTATTCTTGTAGTAGTCATTTAAAACACCTAATTATTATCAGATTGGACTAGTTTTAATTTTAAAACTACCTCAGAGTTACAAAAAAAAATGCAAAAAAATAAAATTTTTTAATAGAATTCTCAAGATTGGTATAAAATTGAAAGAAGCCAAAGAATAAACGCCAACCAACTTCTTAGACAAAAATAAAATTTAATAAAAAGAAATCTGTAATTTACAAAATTGTTAAGAGGTACTACATTTATTTTTCTGACGTTTCTTATTATTCCGCATTACCTTACAAAAAAAATATTGTATTTAAGCAGAAATCGCCAAAAATAAACGTCACGTCTAATACGAAACCATTTCTCTTATTCAGTGTCCGTTTTTGTTTCGATTTTTTGCCGGATTTGGCCGAGTTATCGAACCAAACAGCTTAACGAACCTCTTCTCGCAAAAACCAGGCTATATATTACACCAAACGCTTATTATAGCGATATACCGGAGCAACTCCTTAGTAAATATGAAACGAGCAGTATTACAAAATTTATACCAGTATATTCTTGATCTAAGTGCCACAAAAACTGTCAAATATGAAGGATATTTGAAAGGTTTGATGCACCCTGATATATGAAAGCATTAAATGACAATAAAGGAATACTGAAATATATGTCGCAAAACAAAATTCAATAACATCATTCCATAACAAATTCAAATTCTTCAGCTAAATTCTCTATTTTATTATTCATACCATGTCAGTTTTCCTTCCTCTATCATTTATTTTAGAAGCAGAGTATAAGACATAAAAATTGTGTATGCTGAAGAAAAATATAAATTATAATATACAAAGCTACGAAACGTTTGAATAATAAATTTATGTATACGAGATTTATTTTTAGCTCTCGATATATCTTTTATAAAATAACTGTTTCTTTTTAAATATCCTGAATACTTGTATTTGTTTCCTTTGTGCAGTGATAACATAAAAATCCTACTAACTGGCTAAATTTTAACGGTTTCTTTAAAAACCCCATGTTTTTAAATGCCCGCCAAAGAAAACTTTAGGGGTGGATTTACTAGGAGACCTTTAAAATTAGGTATGACACACAGCCCCTTTCCAATTAAGAACATATTTAGCCCAGTCGGCATCCTAAATAGAACAACCACATTTCTTTACCCAAAATTAATTATTTTATCTAATTTTTTCGTCTTATATTTTAAGTTGTTCCAAAGAAAGGGGTGACTGACTTTATATTCGCACTATATTATAGTCTTCCTTCGACTTCTTAACAAAGTGTCTTCGATTTTCGTAAAGCTGTATTGTCTATACAAATATAAACTGGAAAAAATCTGGAGATCGGACCGATATAAGATCGGGGCTCTAATTCTTGAATCACAAATAGTTTCCTAAGATATCTATTCACAAAAAGTTGTTAAGCGCAATGCGTTGGAGTTTAAAATAACATCAAAGTCCTTTTTCTGAGCCACGAAATCAGTTTTTTGAGACAATGTTGGTAGAAATTGTGAACAAATTGTGGCCAGATGTATTAGATTTTTATACTCAGGAATCAGTCTCCCAACCCCGAGCACTTGCTCTCGCCTTTTCTGCTTTATGGGTTGTTTCTCATCTTGGACAGACATTATATTGTCCTGTAGCTTTTCGCTATCTGTCGACGGAACAAAGAATTATGTAGGAAGCTCAATAGCTTACACCGAGCAGCGGGAAATTCCCGCCAAAATGGCCACGAGATTGTTTTTTAACTAGATTTTTTCGAAACTTCATAATTCATTTCCAAGCGTTATCTTTTATATTCAAGGTAATACAAGTAATACAGTAACATTATTCAGTATTAATGGGTTCTTACATTACAACAAATCCAACACCACTACCATCAATTCCCCCTCATCGACTTATCCAAACATATTTACCCAACCTAACAACGCATGACTACTTGAAACCGAAAAATTCTCTCGATCGTATTTACCGACTACTCCAAACTTTATGCATGTGCGTTGTATTCTTAAGAAAAATGTCAACCGATATTTTCTCAAGAGAGCGAGGAGAGGACCAAGTTAAACCGTAACCAGGGTGCACCTTTTATGGTAGCTTTCTCGCTTTAACCAATACCAATTAGGGAACAAAAGAAAAGGACGGACGATGGTATTATGTCGAGCTTCTTTGAGCATCAGTTTGCGTTTTATAAAGTGTACACAATGGGTACGGGGACGTATGGCTATATACATTCACGGGTATTGAATTTTGAAAGGACAATATATACAAGGCTTGGGGACATTTGAAATTTGAGATCCTCGAAACTTAGGTAGTTTTTACACGGGTGACAGGAGGACCTTATGCGACATTTCTATCGACGTCAATCCCCGAGTTATACAAACTTCCATAGGTATAAAAAAGCGGTTGCATTTCACATCTAAATAACTACCTACCTCGTAGCTTCAAAGGCATTTATCTCAAGAATTCTTGTGGTAATTATAGATAGACTCTGTCATTGTGTAAGGGTTTAATTTAGAATTATAGGTCCTTTGGAATTTAAATGCGTTGTACGTTTTTAAGACCAAATATATGGTTTTGGTATGTGTTGGAGAGATTCAAATTCGAAAATAATTAATGATTTGGTACAGTTTCTTACCTATTTCTACAGGGTGTTTATTAAACATACGGCAACGGGTTGTTCCCTGGACCCTTATTCTTGAATTGCAGGAAGTAGAACTTGCGAGAGAAGTGGGTGTGGTTTTCTTAAAAATGTAAAACACGTTATTCTTGAAAAAATATTAAGGGACGGAGTCACTCCCAAGAGAACTTGAAGTTCTCCTACTCGTGACCGAGAGAAGCAGCAAACATAACCTAAAATTGTGTTGTGTTTGGTTGTACCTATTTGTTATATTATTTTTTTATGAAAAGTGAGCTAATGGTTAAATACTATGGTTAAATATCTAAAATAGATATGGAAAATTTTAACTTGATGCTGTGGAATGAGATTTTTAACGAGGATGTTGAAACAGCGGTGGCAGAACTGGCTATTGGGAGGGATGTTTTTCCCCAAACAAATGCATTTCAGTTATCTGACAGAAAATTTGTTCGGTTATTCAGGGTGGATAAGTGGCAGTTAATTTGCCCTTATACATATCGGGCCGCGCGTACACAAAATCCACTAAACACTCTTTTTGTTTAGAACTCAATTGCCTCGATTTAAATTCCATTTTAATGAATCCCTAAATCCAAATACAAATTTAAAAAAATTAAAAAAATAAAAAAAAAATAAAACAAAAAAAAAAGAGTGTGGAATGTCAAAATTTGCAGCAATGCCATTGGCTAACCAACCTGGCAACGCTGTTCCCCGATTTTGCTCCCTCCCTGATATTCCCCGGCGCATTCGGTGTTTCAATCTAGAATAGTCTAAATAGGAAATAACCCGTTTATTTCTTGCCGTATGTTTATTAATCACCCTGTATATATTTTTTATTTATTCCTTGTTATTTTACTGATTTCTAACCATAGGTATTTTTTGCGAAAATCGATCTATCTTCTTCATCTGAGACTGAGGGAAGAAAATCATTAAAATAAATCACAGAATGGCAGAAATATTAAATGAGTTATCTCGGCTGACTCTAGGGGAACAGTCCGGCACTTATTCTACAACAAGTTTTATCCTAGATTAAATTTATTTGCAGAAATACTCGAAATTGAATAGTTGAAACCCGGACAGGTATTTTCTTTCATATATTAGGCAGCACAATAGCAAACCGCAGGGTCTTTGAATTTCAGCCGTCCTTTCAGATATCAAAGACACTATTTTCCAGGGATAGTTATTCGGCTTTTGTGCAACATTTTGCTTGAATTCACCTGGTTGAACATTGCAAATTGACTGTTTGTTCCGAATGATATGGTCAAAGGGACAAAATGGTTCCAGGACCTGATTTAGGAGCTAGTTTACATCATCAACTAATTTCTTAAAAGAAAACTACTGAATTTTTGAAGATAAGTGTGTTTGATATATTTTTGATTTTATATTCCGATACTTTTAAAGATATAAGTTGGAAGTTATATCTGTAAAATAAAAATGCGAACGGCACGCGGTGAATTATTTAAACGATCGGAGAAAGGTGTGCACCCTGGGGTACCCTCCAAGGGTCTAATGGGACATAAGGGTATTATTTATTTTAATTACTAATTTTCTGTCAGAAAGTTAATTGGAAATTCGGCCAAAGGGTCATAAATAAACGAGGTTTTTTTCAAATCGAATAATACCCATAAATTCCAGAAATTTATTTTCTAGGACCATTTTTCTTACACAGTGTAAATATTAGGATTGATTATTTAATATACCAAACGAGGTAAAAATAGACACGAGCTGTGTTTAGTAGCAGAACAACTACAGAACAGAATCAGAATCAGAATCAGAGCATAGCTTGAGTAGGGTTACATGCTACATCAGCTCAACGGGTAGAACTCAAACGAGCAAAAACATGGTAGTTGGTGTTTTAGGAGCGGTAGCTATTGACTCTCATCTCGGTTCCAGGCGGTTTGCTAGAGATGCTGGAATGAGTCCAAAATCAGTTATAACCATATTGCCCTTGTACAAGATTCATCCATAATCCATACCACATTACGCTTCACCAAAAACTGTATGGGCAAGACTTTAGGAATCGCGTTACCTTTTGCAATTGGGTCACATGGCAAATATAAGAAAAAACAGGTTCCTGAATGTAATATTTTCTGACGAAGCCAGTTTCCCTTATTAAGGTAGGATTTTAAGACATTCCTTATTACTATTAACATAATTTCGTATTTTCGCTTGGTGGAACTCTTCTAAATCATCCTCTCTAGTGTTGTGGAATTATCAGGGATAGAGTTATTGGTTCGCATTTGTTTGAAGAACATATAATAGAGAAATGTACACATATCTTTTAAGGAACCAATTACCGGAATTATTAGACCAACACATAAATCTTCACATGTGATTTCAGCAGTAAGGGGCTCCACTCCATCATGCAGTACATGCCCATAACTATTTAAATGAAATATTTAAAAATAGGTGGAGTGGTCGAACTGGTCCTGTCCCCAGATTTGACCTCTCTTGTGGGGCATTATAAAGGACAAAATAGGGCAACCGCACTTTCAACCTCAGATGATATGAGAACCGAATCCGCTCTGCTTAAGCTTCTACTGAGAGAATTGGTGATAGAAGATTCTGATTCAATTACCAATAAGTTATCTTCGGATGAGCGAGAGTAGATTTGTCTTCTCTATACGTATGTGAACGATGAATGGCAAAAATTATTATTATTATCTTCAGGCGCGGATCTAGGATTTTGTCCAGGGGGGGGCAAAATGGAAAAGCGCCGAAGGCGCTAAAAAAATAGCGCCGCAGGCGAAAATTTTTTGGGTGCCACGCCCTTTTTTGAATCATGGTCCTTGGTTCTCAAGTGGGAAAATAAAAAATACAACACAAAATCCTCAAGAAAATCACAAAAGCAACCCCGTGCGTTTAGGAGTGGGGGAGTTAATTTTTGCGATTTTACCTATCTTCCAGAGGATTCGCTGTAAACAAACAATTTCATAAAATTTTAATTTGTTATTTATGTAATAATGCATTTGATTTGAATAATGCTGTCTAAAAAAAAAAGAAATACAAACAATTTAATTTGAAGTAATTAAGTATGCACTTAAATACTAAATTCCAATCTTGTCCTAGGGCCAGCTTTTGCAAATCTTGAAATTACTTTCTCAACATCAATGGGAACATGCCTATGGATGTGCATTAGGGCAAGACCGAGGAGGCGATTTTCAGTCATGGTTGCTCTTAAATATGTTTTAAGGCGCCGCAACGACGAGAATGACCTCTCAGCAGATGCATTTGTCACCGGAAGGGTTGCAAGGATTAGTACAAATTCATGTATTATAGGAAATACATCCTTATCGCAACAAGCCAATATATCCAGAGCTCTTATGGGAAGCTCTTTTCTGAAGCTCTGTTCTTGAATCCATTTCTCTCTCCACAACAACAATTCATCTTTTAGCAGAAAAGAAGCAGCGCCCTTGTCAACTTCAAGAAGCAATCCAAAGCGGTCGAGGAGGGACTTTATACTTATGTCATTTTCACCAGCAGAATTTTTGACAATATTTTCTGGAATGAAAACTGATAGCTAAAAGATGTCCAAGGTTTCGGCTGAGAATCTTTCTCGCAGATCTGTGAGAACAAAGTCTAGCAATGGTGCATAGATTGATACTCTGTAGTATTCCTCCGCTGAATTCATTTGATGGTTGGCACGATAAATTTGGCGTCCACCATGGCGAGGGATCCGAGGAATATTCAGCTCGACACCCAGTTGATCGGCTAGATTTTCTGCACGCTGCCAGATCAGATACCCTATACCCTCTTGGGAATTTGCGTTTGCGACAGTTTGCGTAGCTCTGGTCTGGGACCGCATCAATAAGTAATTAAAATTAACTTGCGGAACTGCGGAAGGATACCAATATTCTAGTGGTTAGCGCGTAGACTTTCACGAGTTTAAAGTACAGAGTACAGAAGGTTTAAAAGTAGACTTTCAAGTCGTGAACCCAGGTGCAAAGCTGGTGAAGGGAATTTTTTGTTTGTTTCTTAAAGTTTATGCAAAAAAAGGAAAAAGTCAAAAGGTGGATTTATTGCAAAAAGGTTAAAAGGTAGATCTATTCTGTAACAGGTTAGAGCTTGTTATTGGTTATTGCTTGTATACATCGTGTTACCTATGTGCTTTGGTCGGTCTCAGGGGGGGGCAATTGCCCCCATTGCCCCCCCCCCTGTATCCGCGCCTGATTATCTTATCATTGCGACTGTACACTAATGAATAATAACTAATTAACGATTCATTTTTATGTTTGGATTGTTATTAGTGACACCTGAAATGTTCATTTAGATAAAGAGTGAGAAAGTGTTTGGAAGTTGAAGGAGGGCATTTTGAACAACTTCTCAAACAAGGTAGACGTTAAATAATTTTTAGCTATTTCTTTATCGCAATACCATAATAACTAATCTGAACTAACCTGTATAATATAAGGGAAACCATTTTTTGGAATAACTCCAGTAAATGCTAGCCTAATCCGACTCTGAAGAAACCGGATGGCTTCTTTGACAACACGCTCTACCTGAAGCCCTTTGACAATATGGCAGATGGGTTTATGTCTTTGTTGTATTCCGAATTTGCTACCGTGACATTAAGGTATTATTTACCGCTTTACATATTATGACCTCTAAATTTGAGTTAAATACGTGAAGAACTTTGTATGTTTTAAGCAACAAATAGATGGTTATTGCTGATTGCAGATTATTAAACCATTGTTTTCTAATTCGCTACTATACAAAAATATATAAACACCTAATTATGTAACAGTAACTTTGCCGTGCGAAAATTCACAAAGTTGTCCATTTAACCAAAATTCAGACTGATGGTCATCAGGCAATCGAGGCCGTGCGCCCTGCCGCCATTCTTATTCCACCGGAAGCGGAAAGAGACCGCTTGTCGCCGGTGGTGTCGCACCGCAGCGATCGAACGAATTCGAAAAATTTACTGTATAGGTATTCAGCAAATGCAATCAATTTAATTGATAATATAATAGTTTTACTAAAGTTAACTTTTACTTTAATGACTTACTTTTGAAGCTGGCGTTCAGCATCAACAAAACTACTGTGTTTCATGCCGCAGCGTGCGCTTTCTCCGTTGGATTAGGCCTATTCCCGAGGTCTATTTTATTTCAGATTTGACCTAAGTCTGAATTCGGAGCAACTGAAATTATTGATTATATGTCGGGGGATTCTCATTCGTATCTTGGAATTCCGGTTCTTAAATTAACAGTTTGTACCAGAGGAGTAACAAAGCGCTTGTAGCTGAAAAGCATCTTATTTTAAATGATAAATGATTTAATAGAAAATTATTTTTGGAGTAAATTTAATGTATTACCAGAGAATCATAATAATTAAGTGTAATAAATTATTTTTCTTTCTTAATAGATTAAAAATTGATCCAGTACTAATGGCAATTGCAAACTATCGTCAGTTAAATTTTTGACAGTAACAGTTTTAATAGTAAGTCTCATTTGTCTATTATTTTATGATTAGTGCTACTACACACGAGATCATAACGTTTTTAAATTTGTAAAGAGAATTAGGCTTATTTTACACGATATATCAATTTATTGAATAATTAATTAAACAAGTGCCTCAGGGTGTCCCATACTTAATTTCTTATGATAAAATATCTTTTGTTATCAATAACTCACTTACATTTAGTATTTTCCCCGATGAATTAAAATATGCTGTTGCAGTGCCCATTTAAAAAAAAAATTATTATAATTTAGAGAATTATCGTCCAATCAGTTTATTACCATCATTTTCTAAAATATTTGAACATATTATGTGTAAACGAATTTTGAGTTCTATGAATGAAAAGTGCATTAAATAATATCCCTTAGAAGGGCAGCAGAAAGTAGTGATAGGTAAAGGTAGAAACAGAGTCTTGTCCAATAGAAAAAATACTTTAATTGGAATACCACAAGGTAGCGTTATTGGCCCAATTTAATTCATTGTTTACATCAATAACATAACAAAACTCGACTCTCTATATAATACTTGCAAAATCACTAGTTATGCTGATGACACTAATGTTCTGTTGACTAATAGAGATGTGACCACCCTTGAGCAGAATGTTCAAGTATTTATGGTTGGAGCTGACGAATGGTTTTCTAAAAATAAACTAATTATTAATAGCACTAAATCTGGTCTGACCATGTTCAGGACAAACAGATCACGGATTGAACAACCTGAAAGTTTTCATATAAAAAATTATTGTAACATAGATGTACAAAATAGCACCAAGTTGTGAAGTATATTTTTGGATAGCACTCTATTATGAGATCGTCATGTCGATTATATTGTCAGTAAGTTAAATAAGGTATGCTATAGTTTTCGAGTATTAGGCTATGGTAACGTTCGCAGTTGCCTTCGTTCATTACCTAGTTTTTTTTCGTTAGGTTGTTATGAAGTACAATATTTAAATGCATATATCTCTATCACTAATTGAAATATCGAGAGTAATAAAGTACAACTTTTGTACGTATTAACACGTCAACTGTCACAGTGTATAAAAAATGAGGTCGTTGGTGTCATTTGGTGATTCATAAATTTTTATGTTTAAAATTATGTTATTGTGTAAATTAATGGTAATCTTTTTTTGGGAGTTTAAAAGGGCGTAATATTATGACACGACATTTGTGTCATAAAACCCCAAGGTAGTAATTTTCCATACAGGTTACCACAGCACAATTATCGTGCCATTGATGAGTATACAGGGTTATGATAAAGAAACGGATCAGCCTTTTATATGGAAAACCGCCCACTTAATCAAAAATCGCTCGGACCCGTCAAATTTATTTTTTTGAAATGCATTTTTTTTTTTAAAAAGATGTTGTACAGGGTAGAAAAGTGCTACATGTGTCAACTTTAATTTTTTTAATAAAACATATTGTATATTTTTACATTTTTATATTCTCCAATTAATTCTAGACTAGAGATTTATAAACTGAATTTTTGACGTAGTTCCATAAAAAAAAGTCCAGTGGATTAAGATCAGGCGATCTGGGTGGCCACTCTATTGACCCCCGTCTACCTATCCACCGCCCCGGAAAAATTGTATTTAAGTACTCCCTTACATGAACAGCATAATGCGGGGGAGCACCATAATGTTGAAACCATAGTTAAACTTGGTAAATCAGGATCATTATGATCTGGAAACAGAGTTGTAAGAGCGGGAACCAGATCATTTTGAGGGAAATTTAGATATCTTTCTCCAGTGAGACTCTCATCAAAGAAAAATGGTCCGATTATCCTATTTTCAACAATGCCCGCCCAAACAATAACCTTTTCATTATACTGGGTGTGATTTTCTATGAACCAGTGACGATTTTCCTGTGTATATTATGT
This sequence comes from Polydrusus tereticollis, assembly GCA_963920685.1. NCBI lineage: Eukaryota > Metazoa > Arthropoda > Insecta > Coleoptera > Curculionidae > Polydrusus > Polydrusus tereticollis. The sequence continues at coordinate 124,766,644 of OY987329.1, forward strand.
AGTTTTGTCTATTAACCTAATCATTCAAACAAAACGTAGCTTCATCTGAAAAACAAATTCTTTGGACAAATCTTGCGTTATTATCTGTTAGCTTAATCATTATTTCACAAAATTGGTCTCGCCTATCATCAGGATCATCGTCCAATAACTCTTGGTACAAATGGTGGTTTGTGTGGATGAAGCTTCTCTTTTTGTAAAAATTTAGATACGGTGGTTTGGTGAATATGGTAGTCCTGTCCAAGTTGTGTGCTTGAGCTATGAGAATCTTCCTCTAGTTATAATATGTTCATTTTTTTTCTCCTCGGATATACCAGGACGATCGTTTTTAACACTATCTTTAATAGTACGGGAAGTTCTCTACTTACTTGCTACTCTAGACACTGTTGATTGGCCAATAGGCGGGCGATTTGGGTATTTTTCATTAAACATATCACGGACTTCCCTATGACTTCTATTTTTATCTCCACAACCCAACATAATCAAAATTTCAATGCGCTCGTCTTCGGCGAGGCGCATTTCGATGAAATATCAGCAGAGCAAAATTCAAATTTGATTAACATTCACTGTCATTTTTTGACGTCTCAAACTTAAATAAGAAATTGTCATAGTCAAAGGATTGTGACTTTAAGTTTAGAACGTTGCTATGTCGAGAAACATACCACTGGTGCTTACCAGCATTAAAGTGTTAATATTTCGTATACGGCTGAAGATAAGTATAGGGCATGATTAATGAAAAATATCTAGAATTGATTGTAGAATATAAAAATGTGAAAATATATAATATGTTTCATTAAAAAAATTAAAGTTGACACATTTAGCATTTTTATGATCTACCCTGTACAACATCTTTTTAAAGAAAAAAATGCATTTCAAAAAAATAAATTTGACGGGTCTGAGCGATTTTTGATTAAGTGGACCGTTTCCCATATGAAAGGCTGATCTGTTTCTTTATCACAACCCTGTATAATATATTGATATCATGTTGGCAATTACTGTTGAAAAGATAAAATAGATATAGTTCAATCAGCTTTTACTCAAGTGGTATTAAAACTGATGGATAGTTTACTGGGGAAAGGCAGGGCTCTCTATACAGATAACTTCTATACCAGTGTGTCATTAGCCCACATATTGTTAGACAAGCACCCACATTTGATGGGAACTTTACGCGCATATAGAGCGTTGAATTCCTGTTGACAAAAAGCTTTCAAAGAACAAACATTTGGAAAGGAAAGCAATACAGGTATCCTTGAACTTAAATGGAAAGATAAAGGGACATTTTAGCATTATCTACTAAGCACACTGATGAGATAGTAATAGTGACTACTTCTAGAGAAGAAGAAAAAAAGAGCCGGCGATCTTTTATAGATTTGTCAGATCACCTAGAATCATACAACACCTGCCTTAGAAGAGGTGTAAAATGGTACCGAAAACAAGCACTTGAATTTTTGCTAGGGGCTACTATCGTCAATGCTCATCTGGCTTCATGATCTCCTTACCAGCGCACTGCTTGTCAAAAAACATCTGTTAAGTTGTTTTAAGTTTTTTGATGTATTTAGTACTTGTGTATGTTGTTGGGGTTAGTAATAATATTTTTTTTTTTAATATTTCATTTACATTTACTGCTAATATACGGGGGTTTTCCATTTTTGAGTCTCTAGAGGCATACTCTAAACTCTAAGAAGTCTCATTTAAATACCCTGGTATATCTCTATGCCACTGAATTTATACCGATGACCACATGCATGGCCCAAATTCGTGCCATAAACCATGAGTAGAAAAATTATTTTGGCACAGATGCTATGCCATATGCAGTTAGCGTGTTAAAGATCCCTTTCATAAGTAGTGGTGAAGCGGTCAGAAATATGAGAGACAAAAAATATATGCTCATATTGTATAAATAGCACTCTCTAGGAGGTATCTTAAAACTAACTATGGAATCGTCCTTCTGGCACTCGAAAACATAACTACACCAAATTTGATTAATATCTACTTAACCATTTTCAAATCATCGCTAATTTTTAAAAATAAATTTTTACTTGGACCACCCTGTATCTCTTAAACCATGAATATTTTATAGTATATCAAATTAAGCATAATTGACCTCTTTTTAAGTCTAATCTTCTGTTGCTGTATGACTCCTTAGTTATGGGACACCCTGTATTAACCAAAAACAAAATTATAAATTTTTAATTTTTCAGTCAATTATTTTATCAAAGAGTTATTGAGCAAGTTGTGTAATTAGCTGGTTCTATCAAGTTTCACCGGTTTTAAATTTAATAGCATTCTTAGTCTGTTTGTTTCATCCGTCTTACTAAATTCACAATGTATCCACTTTTTAATGGCATACCAACTTAATTAAAAGTTAAACACAGCTAGAAGCTCAATTTAAAAACGTTGATAAGAAAATTACTTAGAGGTAAATTAAAATACCCAAATACTAGGATTTTAATTAAACAAATATGCATAAATAACGCCCATAAAATCCATATGAAATATTGTTTGCAATATTTGCGGAAATTTAAAATATTTATGGTTTATAATACTTTTACAGGTCAACGAACACGTATTAAAATTGATTCCATTAAAATTAAACAAAGCCCCGCGCAACTAATGGATAAAAATGATCTATGTTGGATTTATATCGCGATAATGAAAATACGGGAATATGGTTTTTGGTATAGTTATTACTACGCGGACTTTAACTCCTTTTAATTAATTTATTGATTGATCTATTTGGTTTTCGGTATTATGATTATGGGTAAAATTAATGAGAAAGAGTCAATAGGTGAAAGAGAAAATACCAGTCACGCCTCTTTTTTATCATGTAAGAAACTTTTTCTACGATTGGTTAAAAGTTCTCGACTAACCGGAACTAACCTAAACGTTTTCAAGAATTTCGTATTCATACTGAATGTTGACCATTCGAAACGGATAACTGCAAATTTTTAGGTAATATACTTTTGAAACTTACTCAATGCCCAAAATTTCTGTCAGTGCCTCATCACTAGCATATTGCAGATGAATTCCGGTGGCGTGTGCATTTCAAAAATAGTAAATGATGATATTTCGTCGGAACGTCATTTACTTTTTTATAAATTTAGCTTATTTCATTAACCCTCAAAACCTGACCCTTTAAGATTTCTTAGTCCTTGTGAAAATCCATTCATAAATGCCTACCTTGAACTTGTAATACACTCCTGGACAAAATTAACGCAACAATATGAAATTATCCAAAAAATTAATTTATCTTTATCTTATGCCACTTTTGAGGTTTATCGAGTGTTTGAATAGTAGGCTATGGATATTTTGTTTCGTTGTTAATGACAGCAATCAAAACAATTCGTTTAGATTTACAGTTTTAAAGAATTTTTTAGAAGATAACCAATTTTGTGCAATACTTGCGATAGATGTTCTTTAAAATTAAGTTTATAATTTGTTACTATTTATTTTTAAAGTAATACGTTTTTATGGTAGACTGTTTTATTTGTGTCAGTTTTATTGGACGAGGGATATTGTCAGAGTTATGTTGCCAATTTGTTAGGCAAACATCGTTTCACAATAAGTCGTATGTTAAGCCTGAAGTTGGAACTTAGTCTAGAAGGCCAGGGCAAGGGCGAAAACGTTGCACGAACAACCGAGATGAACGTTTCCTTAAACAATACGCTTTAAGAAACAGAACTGCCACTAGTTCTATGATGAGAAGCGAACTGGAAGCTGCCGGCAATGTCGCAGTTTCTTCTAGAACACGGTTAAATGAAGCTGGATTAGACAGTAGGAGACTAGCCACTGCGCCCTTCCTTACTAGAGAGAACAGAGTTACCAGGTTACATTTTGCTCGAAATCATGAATCATCATCTGCTTTGACGCTCGCACAGAATTAGTTCCTATTCGTACGAGATCCATAAATAATGATTACTATCTTCAGAATATTGTCGTAGAACATGTGATGCCTTTCGGCCATCTAGTGGGACCCAATTTCTTGTTTATGCAAGACAATGCTCGACCTCACGTGGCTAGGGAGGTACTCGATTATCTTAATCAAGTTGGTATACCAATTATGCAATGGCCACCGAGAAGCCCGGATCTGAATCCGATTGAACATGTATGTGATTACCTCAAAAGAAATGTGAAACGTCATATACCAGCACCTAGAAACCTGAGGGAACTTGAAAATGCAGTTATCACAGCATGGGAACAAATTTTCCAAGATTTTATTCAAAACTTAATTATAAGCATACCTAGACGCATAAATGATGTAATCCGAACTAGAGGAGGCAGCACACGGTACTAGTGTCCTAGTTAAATCATTAATTTCTTTCCTTCTTCATTTCATCATTTCAACGATTTTGTTATTAGATCTTAAGAATAATTTTAATTCAAATCTTATACAGACATATTGTAGCTAATTCACTTCTAAAGTATCCGATAATGTGTTTTTTCTAACTTTTAATGTAACCAATGTCCATAAAAAAATATTGAAATTAATTCATTATAGCGATTTGGCTGATTTAATATAATGTTGCGTTAATTTTATCCAGGAGTGTATTTAGATCTTGTCATTACCTTCCTAACTGTATGCCCTTCATTGAGCCATGTTTTTCCTTTTTTTCCCGAAATTCCAAATATTTTCGCCGCCATACAATAATTTCAGTTTTTTTAATTAGTATGTATTAATAGGCTTTTTCGACTTCGTTTAATATATCCAAAATTAATTCTTTTAAAATTCGTTTAAAATCTCTTAATTATATGTTAGGTAAAAATGTGTCCTTCTTAATTTCAGCCATCGTTTATTGGCGTTATTTCATTTAGGAAAAAAATCCATGGATTTTGCGTAGAATGGCGTATTTTGTGGCATCACCCAGGATAATTTTTTTCCGTCCTCTTGTCTGGGCTCCTCGACTATTTTCTTCTTCGTCATTTCTTTGAAGAGGGCTTTTCAAAACCCTGAATACAGTGCGCGAGAAAAGTGCCACATATTTCTTCAGCATCCAATGTGGTTAGTTCAGGATTTCGTTCCCGAATTCCATGGTATAGTATTATTCGTGATTAAAAGCAATTAGCAAATCCTATATCCTAGATCTCATAGGGTCAGATTTTAGGGGTTAACAAAATAAACTTAATTTATAAAGAAGTTAATTGAGACTTTTTTTTGTAGGCGGACAACTAGTTGAACATTCGTTAGTATCCATAGTTTACTCAATTAAAAGCAGTTTACAACACCAAATAAATATTAATAACTATATATATACAGAAAACAATATCTATGTAAATGACGAATACCTATACTACGAAAACTGAAAAGAACTCACAAAATCTATCGATAAATTACTAATAAAAACACAAGTTAATCAAGCAGTGCGAAAACCCTACCAGCACGCTTATTTTCAAGTATTTGAAGTTGTGAACTCGACCACTGTGTATTGCCACATTCTTTTTCTCCGCGATCAAAATCCCCGTATCGGAATCGCCGAGCTATTTTAAGTGCATGCAGCTGATTGCGCCTTGAATGACAACGTCATATCTAAAGTTCACTGTATTTGAAGCGGAAAACATTTTTATATGCTTAAAGAACATTTACTTCTACAATATTTTTATTCAGCCACTTCATAGCTTTGGTGGTTGGTATTCTTAGGAAATTTATCAGTTATCCCATAGTTTTACCTTAAGATCCTAATGGAATATTTACAGGTTGTTCTTTGAAACCGTTACAGTTTGAAAGACCCGCGCACAACAAAAGAATACAGATCAGTGGTGCGTGGGCAATAAAACAAAACGTTTTAACAATTAAATAAAGCATTTAGAAAATCCGATTATTCAAATATAAATTGTATTTGAAGCAAAGCAAAATACGTAACAACGAAAATCATTTTACCACCCTAATACCTAAAATTGTTTATTAACACGTGCGATAATACCAAATGAAAATAGTCACATAAAAGTTAAAATTACGGCTGTCGAATAAATTTCGAAATTAAAATTTCCAAGTATTAAGGGTACCCGAGGGATGGCCTAAATACCATACGAAAAGTTTGATTACGGGCACAATTTCGCGCATTTAATTTAATCAAGTCGGTTTGTGCGTATATTCGGGACTCTCGACACCATTTTAACAACATGGACATATTGTAATTTCATTTTATGTGGCTTTTTTAAATTAAAACCGAAGGGAGTTGGGATATTCTCTCTGGGAGAAAGGACACACAAATTTTTCAACTACCCCAAAAACTACTAATTCAACCAAAGTAAAATAAATGTTAAGTTAGTCTTTTTTATTTAGAATTTCTATTATAGTTAGCCTAACATGTTTCTTGGTACCAAAAACTTTTTGAAAGTGCACCTACCACTATAATAACTAATAATTTTTTTAGAAGTACCCATTCAATTATCCCTTTTGATGTATGGACCTTTCTGAGTTTGTTGTTTTCCTTTTAAATGCAACATTAGTAAATTAAAAAGAGCTGTTAAGTTAAAAGGTTGCCCCTTAAATTTGTTGAATGTTTATTATATTTTTGTGGCCTTATTCTGCGATTTTAAACAACCTAATAAACACATGATGATGATTCACAAATTTGTTTTTTGCATAAATGGGCATGTTCTACCCCACTAAAATATTTTCGACAATATTATATTGTACATAGTAGCAACTTTGACATTTTATACATAACTGAACCGGCAACTTAAAATCACAAACGAAGGAACGCCACTTCTATTAAATAAATGGTTGGCATAGAGCCTAACAATAAAATTATTGTTTTCATGACCTACTAGTAAACTCATTGAAAATTACATGTTTTACGAAATTTGAAGAAATGCTTATAAATCAAAAACTTGAAGAATTAAGTATAAGCAACGTACCTATACATTGTTAAAAAGCCTTTTTTATCGGTCTTTCAAATCAGTATTTAAATAGACATTCAAATAAATTGATTTTCGACCATTTTTCCAAGTAATATGACCAAAATATCAAATACATAAAGGTATTTTGTATGCAAAATTTCAACTTAGTAGTGTTTTATAGTTTGGATGGAGAAAATCAGATCTATTTGAATTCATGTTTTCGTTAAAAATAAATGAAAATTAATTAATACCTAAAGAACGGCTACAGATAAGTAATATTCAGAAAAGTTGATCAGAAATACGTATGGAATTTAAAATTTTAAAAATGTATAGGGTGATCCGTTTAAAATAACGAATTTGTCACCTGTTTTGGGTAGAAGAGGTAACACAGGATTGCTGAAAATGTTTTAAAACGATAGACCATATTTCTTTATCCGGGCAACCAAATTAAAAAAAAAAAACATATCACCTGTTGTTCATAAACGTGTAACGTTCCATCCACCTTGAAACACCCTGTATACTTTTAGTGCTAAACTAGTTTGTTACAGAAGCACAATTAAAACAATTAAACAGCGACTATTTTTTTTGTCGGTTTAAAAGATTATTTAGGAATTTTAGATAAAAAGAAATAATCATCTGGGGAAAATTTAAATAAATAAATAAAATAAAACTATACAATAGTGTATTGTATAACGTTTACATAATGTCATATACTATAAATTAAGGATATAGGGTTAAGTGGGGTAATAATGAGACAAAAAAAAACAATCTTTTATTGTGGAGGATACAAAGAAGTAATTTAAAAAAGGTCTTTAATAGGTATATAATTAATGAGACAATGAATGTATACTACGAAACTGCTAATAAATTATAGTAAAAGTAAGAGATTCAAATAGAATAAACAAAAATTTGTGTCTCATATTTACCCATTGAAAAGTGTAAAAATAAGACACTCTATGTACAAATATGAGACACCTTTGAAACTGAGGTTTTTTAGCTTTCATATGATATCTGGGGTTAAAGGAGACAGGCGAGGATAAAAATGAGACACTGAAAAAAAAAATTATTTCTTCTTAAAATTTGTTTTTACCCTTTTAATGATATTTATTCACAACAGGTTAACAGAACACAACATCAAATTCGTACAAAAACTAAACATTAAGTGAGCTAGGTGCCTGAATGCATTTCAAACTTAAAACCTACAAAACAAATATAAACTGAAAAACACATTTAAATGATAATGCATTACTTAAAGAACAGAATAGGTGTCAAAATCTATACTAAACAGGAGTTGTTTAATTGCACGTGCTGTTCATCCACATGTGCTTGGGGCAGAGAGTTTCATTACAATATCGTCACGTTGGACATCATATATCTCGAGGTTGTAGGGATAACCAAACTTGTTACCCTTACGTCTTAAGTATGAAACTTGGACGTTAGAATCACGTACTGCAAGAATATTGGCTACATAATGCACAACCTTTTTTTTAGTCGCAAATTTCACAAGAACATAGTCATTTATTTCGATAACATTGTTTTCACAATCAGAATCATCTCCCTCTTGTTTAACTAAGTTTTCTATAGTTAGGTTCTCTAGATCGCTTTCGTCTTGGCAGAGTACTTCTTCTTGTTCTTCACTTTCACTATGGACTCATTTTTTTTACATTTCCTAATTTGGTTAACGTCCTTTTTCTTTCATCCTAGTCTTTGTATTGCTTTTTTGGATCATCGCTAAATATTCGCTACTGGTAAGTACTTTTGCGTTGCCATCAATTTTCCTTCGGCGATTTTGCTGGGGTGTCGACCCTCCAATTTTTCTCTATAGCATTGATTCAAAAGATACTGAAGTAGCTGCAGGCATGTTATGCAATGATATTAAAGCTGCTGATATAGTATCCTGCGATGATATAGATGCTGTCGACAGGTTCTGCGACGATGTTGAAGCTGTTGGCATATCCTGCGACGAAGGCAATGCTGCCGGCAAAGGATCATCAACATTGACTTCAGATAGGTCGGTTATCTCTTGTACATGTTCAAATATATCTTCTTCCATTTTATTTTTCTTTTCTAGAGATTTGTACCAAGTTACCAGTTTTGTTGGATCCAAACGGGACGTTGGGTATTTTGATCTGTCACAAGCGTATACTAGTTTTTCGTCCCTGTTCGTTATTTAAGCGCCTGCTTAGCAACGATTTATCTATTTTAAGCATTCTGGTGGCTTGTCTCACACTTAACTTCTTTTCTCGAATACACGAGAGTGCCTTCTCTAGATCTTCTTTACTCTTTACTATATGGTTTTGATGATGATGATGCTAAAATACAATTTTACGTTAAAAATGCGTCTCATTTTTATCCATTTATTGACTCATATTTACCCCAAAGCGTGTCTCGTTTTTGCCCTAGCAAAAAACTACACCGTCTGACGGTTACAATTATTATACTAAATATGGCGTATTGACGCCGGTTACTAACAAATAGTCTTTCGAACATGTTGCGACCAATCGGGACTTCGTACGAAGTTCTGTTGCTGTTTGACGGGTAATTTAGGCGCCAGAAATTTAAAAGTTTAAAGCTATATTATTATACATTCTACTTTATTGCGTAAATGTTATCGGCAGGGTTATAAAATATTTAAATTGTTGTACATTCTAATATGATAATGGAGGATGCACAGAGAATTTTCTAAAAAAATTTACAACAAATTTTTCTACAAATTTGAAAGGTGTCTAATTTTTTTACCACTTTTTTGACTGTCTCACTATTACACCACTTGACCCTATTAACTAAGAATAGAATACATTTCGAGAAGTATTATAAAATTAATTTAAGAACTCACAGAAATTGGATATAAAGCAAAACACAGAGATGCTGGCCCTTTGGAATCAACAAGGACCATAAAACATATAAAAACAAACTTAGATCAGGCTTTGATAGAGGCTAGAAAATATATTTACTTTTAAGAGTAATAAAAATCATATGTCCATACAATGTTCGGCATAATAATATCTAACAGTTTTGAAAATAACTTGAAAAGTAATTTTAAGAATTACCTTAATGAAAGTGTTTTTATTTTTTGCAGAACCGTCCGTTTAATTACACATTTTGTCGGCTATACGAAATAAGCCGAATTTTATAATCGTCGTAAAAGAAACATTAGTGAATTAAAAATAGCAACTGTACAGTATAAAAGTTGGTACTTAAATAAAATCGAGAATAAAATTTTGTTATAAAGTCCAAGTTTTATCGGGGCAAAGTGGAGCTTAATTGAATTTAATTATAAATTGCCGACATAAAATTTTGCGAAGAACACAATATTATACGACTAATAAAAATTTATGACGAATAATTTTTAACATAATCGTCCGGAATTTATTTACTCAAATATTTGCTTTCGAAAATATCACCCCAATTAGTTAATTAACTTTTCAATCTCTCCACCGCTCCAGTGCCCTTAATAATAACAAAAACATTAAAAATACACATATGAATATGAACTTCCTAATGTCATCTTAAGTTCAAGAAGAACAATAAAACTACATCAAATTTACCTAAGCTCATCCCACTTAAATAATCAAATTAATTAAGCTTAACTGCCCACTTTGTCTTAGTTTGACCATACCACAAAATGAATGCATTTGTAAGAAGATTACATGGGATTGGTATAATGTACTAAAATAGAGGATTTAACTATCGATTTCAGCAGGTTAGGAAAAAAATTAAAAGGAAAGATGATAGGGTAGGGCTGTGTATACTTTTTTGAATTAATAGAGAGACTAATAAACTTTTGTATTAAGTGTATAATCTTCTATTTATTGCTGATCGCTTTCGTCCTAAAGCTATCATCAGTGCTTCCTAAAAGCAAAGAAAACCCATTGATAGAGGTGTCTAATTGAGAATTTATAGAAACATGTAATTGTACAAGAGACGAATAAATCAGAAAATTATATTGTGTAAAAATTAATCAAGTTATATTTACTTGTTGCTAAAAGTTCTTCTCAAAATTTTTTTGGATTTTTTGGTTTTTACTGACATTGATGAAGCTCAAGTGGGACATAGTATAAAAAACTCTTTACATAAAATATTAAGTTTGTGTAGATGTAGAATTGTATAAGATGAACCACTTAGAGAAAACTCTATGAATTAACATTTTCTTTTCATATTTGGATTCGCTTGGAAACGTCCTTGCAAATTGAATATTTTTTTGAAACTGTACGTTATTTGTTGATTTTAATATGGTACTGTCTATAAAGTTGATTGTTCGGTTTTCAAAACCCATTGCGAAAATTTAACCTATAGGCTAAAATTACAAATAAATTCAGGAGATTAATAACTCCCCCCAAGTGCTCGTCAATGTAGGCGATTCTATAAAAATAAGAATGAGAAGATGTTTGGCAGTGGACATGGACAATGGACATGTCTGACAAATACTTTTAATTTATAATTGGTAGGTTCTTTGTTGCAAATGCTGTATTATGCAATCACAATGGCAATAATCTAATTTTTTTAAAAAAACTTAAAAAAAAATTTATTGTTTTCTATTTCAAGAGTGAAAGATATATTAGGGTGTATGGTGTTAAGTTTATTGGGTAATTTAAGGGCTCCTTCGTTATTAAAATTCAAAAAACATAAGCAATCTTTATATACCTGTATCATTAGAGGATCTCAGGGGCGGTCTCCGAGATGATGTGATTGTTCTCCAAGGAATCCATGAAAACATCTGTCAAAAATGGAGACAAAGAACTTCCCATGGCATGTTCGTCTGGTTGTTGATAAAATTTGTTGTTGAAGTAAAAAGTAATTTTGGGATAGGCAAGAATTACGTCAACATAAAATAAATGTTGTCCACCAAATATTTATCTGAGCATTTAATCTAAGGAGATTTCCAACAAATCAACCGCCTCTGACTTGGAAACAATAGTGAATAAGTTTGTTACGTCGAAGGAGAGTAAAAAACTTTGTGGTAACTTTAAAATCTTGAGATTATTAACTAAATCTAAAGTATTGAGTATTGTGTGTTTAGGTTTGAAATTAATGATTGACTTTATGAGATTAAGTGAAAAGACAGAAAGGTTGGAGACAGGGGTGTTAGTAAAACTTATCACTGGCCTGATAGGGGTGTCAATTTTATGGATCTTAGGTATTTATAAACGTGGCAAGGTGGAATTGCTGGAAATGATGTTTCTTGGTGCGTCGTTATCTTCCAAAAATTCACTAAAATGTTTTGAAAATCTATTTGTTTCTCTAATTAACTTGTCATAAGGATTATCTGTTATAATTTTGAAATTGTAATCCTGTAAAAACTTTTAACTTTCAATACACAATCAAATTTTGTAAGATTAACCAGACAATTGCCCTTGGTGACAATTAGATTTTGGTATTTAATTTTTTTCAAAATTGATTAAAGGTTTTTAAGAGGATGAAAATACTGAAATAGATGAATGATCAGATGACAAATGACATAGAGTATTATAAATGTCATTTCTAATAGACTTTTTTGAATTTAGTTCGTTTGGGATTTGTTCTATAATGGCATCTAATTCTAGTGCGTAATGTAGAATATCCAACTTAATGTTCATGTAAAGAGTTTTTGTGGTGTTTATGTCCCACTTGAGTTTCTTCAATGAGTTGTTCCTGTTTCCTGACAAAGTCAGTAAAAACCAAAAAATCCGAAAAAATTTTAAGAAGAACTTTTAGCAACAAGTAAATATAATTTGATTAATTTTTACACAATAGAATTTTCTGATTTATTCATTTCTTGTACAATTACATGTTTCTATAAATTCTCAATTAGACACCTCTACAAATAGGTTTTTCCTCGCTTTTAGGAAGTACTGATGATAGCCTAAGGTTGAAAGCGCTTTGCGATAAATAGAAGATTATATACTTAACACAAAAATTTACTAGTCAACCTCTTTAAAGAAAAGAAGTAACCAAAATATGAAAAAGGAATAAAGCAAACAAAGTAGAACTTAACAAATTTACACGTAAAATCCAGTAATTCCCGTTTTTTGCAATATGTTTCGAATGACTTATTATTAGAAAACCTCGCGTGAGGCAACTAAAACCCTTATTAATGCCTGCAATGCCAATTCGGGTTAGAAATATGGCAGGTATTCGAGCCTCGCATATTTGGTGGTAGTTTTCGCCGAACTGGATTTTTAATTAAATATCGTTTTAGGATTTATTCGAAAAAGCTAAAATGTAATTGTGATATATTTACGTGATTGCTTTTTAAAAAAGCCAGCCCGTGAAAAAGCATATTAGAATTATTAATAAATATCATTGGGCATACAAACTTTACACCTGTGCAGCTCTATCGTATTAATATTAAACGTTTGTTTTAAATGAAAATATCTTGTTGCAGTAAATCCTTTTATGGCTGATATTGCAAACTATTCAGTAACTTATAAAATAATCTTAAGAAGCGAATAAATGTTACCTGAGGTTAATTCACTGTAATCTTGCAGGTACAATAAACTACCTATGTAAAGGGTGGGATTAAAAGCTAAGACGACAACCCCATTAAATTATTAATGTTAGCCTGGATAAGCTAACAAACGTAATATTACTTTAACACAGCTTTCAAGAATAGTATTTGATGTTAAATGATTTAATGATCAAAACTCAAAGTTGTCAAACTACACTGGACAGCAAATTTAACCGGACAAAGAAAATTTTGATAAAGTTCAATTATCAATAACTATTTTGTGACTGTACCAATTTCAATAAAACATACGACAGATTCTACCTTAACATATTCTCTTTGTTCTCTAATTCTCGACGTTAATAAAATATACACGAATTTTATGTTAAACGAGGGAAAAACAAACAGTGTTTTTTTTTCTACAATAACGTTATGTTCAATCTCACATTAAAGTCTTATCCTTTCTCAACATTTTGTTTTCTCATTCACTTTGCAATATTTTTCCTAAAAGGAGATATAGCCCATAAAAATACTTTACATTTACTAACCATCCAGCACATATGAAATACTATTGCTCTTATTATTGTATTTTATATTGTATTGCTGTGGTTACGAATTAAGTTAACAATATCAAGGTTGACAAATTGACAATGAGTCCTGAAAAAGCAGCTAATATCAAGCTATTGCTTTACGTAATAATGGTTGTAACATTTGGTATATCGCAAACTTCCTTCGCATTTCTCAAAGTAGGTACCGTACTCGATGCAACATAAAGATTTAGAGAAACTGTCACTTACTTAAGGAGACCTGGATAATGAAGAGCAACAAATATAGTTAAATATGTTTTTTTTTCGGCTAAAAGTTATCCGTGAACAAACAGTTGCTACCACAGCGTTGGCTAGGAAATTTACAGATGCCCATGATAACATTGTTTCATTCGATAATGTAAGAGAAATATTGTGAGAACCAAATTTAACATCCCACTGTTGGACGCAGATCATAGTGGGCAGCGGTTGCAATTTGCTGGAGCAAGGATGGAGTATAGATGATTGGCGATACGTTACTTTCACGAATGAATGCCGCTTTGCAAGGCACCAAAGAGTGTAATATAGAAGACCCGGAAAACAATGCCCAGTGTTGCTGTTCTCCTAGGGTATTTTTATGTATACAAGGTAAGTCGTTTAAATAGAACACCCTACATCTTACAATACTTTTGAATTCGGCATAAAATAGCAATTATTTTGTAACAGGTACATTATAAGTCCAAACTTAATAGTTTCCGAGATATCGACTTTTGAAAAATGACATTTTGGAACTTTGACAGCTCTTAGCTTTCTAACGGTAGGTCTTAGAGAAAACGGCTTACATGTCCCTATTTTCCTTTTTCGTTTTAACCTGGACTAGATATTTTTAGGCAGATAATAAGATAGGGACATGTAAGCCGTTTTGCTCTAAGACGTACCGTTAGAGAGTAAAAGTTGTCAAAGTTCAAAAATGTCAAAAGTCGGTATCTCGGAAACTATTAAGTTTAGACTTGTACTGTACTTATTAAAAATTAATTGCTATTTTAAATAGAACCAAAAAATATTGTAAGATACAGCCAAACGACTAACCCTGTATACATTTTTTCTTTGAACTTTTTTTATAACTCTTACAGTTTCCGAGAATAGGTACTGCGTGGACGTGGACCACCCCGTACAATTTGACTGTGGAGGTGTGATAGCATAGGGGAGGGATATTTTTGGAATCAAGAACGAAACGTATAATGTTTTGAATATGTAGAACCAAAGCTGTAAGGTACATCAGGTAGAGTTTGGAAGAAAATGTAGTGTCATATGCGCCCTTTATATAGAAGAAAATTTTCATGGCAACATGATAATGCTCCACCGCTTATAGCCGGGGTACCTCTCCGATACATTTATGATACTGGTATTCAGTTGCTAGAATGGCCAGCCACAGGTCCATACCTGAATGCTTATAGAACATATGGGTGATGAGCTAGGAAGAAGAGTTAGACAACATTATGTATGTTTCAAACTCTAGTTCAGCGGGAACAGGCGCTGGAAATTGAGTAGGAGGTTATGCCGCAAAATGAAATTAATTCAAAGTATGACATATATGAGAGAACCTTTGTTCTCTAGCCACTTGCTGAGACCTTATACAATAAGTATTAACCAAATTATGCTAAAGCAGCTATCTCTAGGCTATATGCCCCAGCGAGCGCTAAATTATAGAGCAAAATTTGGCGTATCTTGACTAACACTGTTCGTACTAACTTTCTTTCTGGTAGTTTCTGCAAGTAGTACTCATTAGCTGTTAATTCAAAGCATGCCTGAAAAAATTAGAGCAGTTTATGGGCTATAATATCTCTTATTAGCAAAATATTTCGAAGGAAATAAGGATAATGCCCTGATCAAGTGGTTGACAGTGGGATGTTGTATTCGGAGACAGAAAAATAATCTGAACATTTTTCAATTTAAATTTTGGATGTGAAGTGTCATTGTCTAAAACTAAATAAGATCACATTTCTGTTTTGTTTTTCACTTTTTTATCGAATTTTTGCAACTAAGTTGTCATGATATCTGTGTTCATGGATAATAATAAAGCATGGAACTTAAGTGTGAGATTTTTTCTCACGCCCCAATAATTTCACAGAGTGTTTCAAAAATGAGGTATAAAATACTGTTTTATTTTTTACTGTGTAAGAGCAAAGCCCTGCACAGTCTATTAACGTCGAAAATTGGCTAAAAGCTATAGGTTGCCGAATTTTTTTATTGAGATTGGTAAAATAATAAAAAAACAGTTACTGATAATTGATCTTTAACAAAATTTTCTTTGTCCGATTAAATTTGCATTCCAGTGTATTACAGGAAATTCCTAATTCTGTCCCTATCCATGATTTACTATTAAGCGAATATAATACCCAGTTTCACTACAATCACGTTACTCTTTAATTAACTGTAACAAATCAATGTTATTGACCTGTTTTATTTATTTTGGCGTAATCCACTTCAACTATCATCTTACAGTAGAATACGGGCCATTGTATTTACCTTATCTTTCTAAATACCAAGGAATTATCCTTAAAACCACTCGTCCCAAGTCGACTAATCCTCGAGCGCTGCTTACTTATTCAACAAAAAAAAGTTCTATGGAAGTTTGTGACTAGCACACTTAAAATACCATCTTAATTGTTCCAGCGAGAACTCAGGTGTGCTTCTTATTAATAGACGAACAATGTAAAGCAGCTTTCTTTGTTTGAACGTGCCGGGCTGCCTCGCCTTATAGCCGCATAGCTGCTGTTCCTGCAGCGTAATGCCATAATACAGGAAGGATATATCGCCAGATAGATTATTAATAAAATTAGGTGCATGGTGTTATGAAAAGTGTAGACGAAAAGCTCTCTGTGATTAAGTTAGGTTAGTTCGGGTTAGGTAGGCCGATAAATTGAAGTTTATTTGGATTTTTAATATTTGTTTGGAAGAAACCACCTCAAGAAACTGTGAACTATGTTAAAAAAATCGTGTCGGTCAGTGTAATGCTTTCCGAGGAGCACTTAGTTGAGTTTCTGCAGTAGTTTGCCAAATATTTCCGTGGAATTAAGCCAATATTCATAGACGGACGTCTTCGTCTCCAAGGACGTTGACAATCATCACAGCTGTATCTGTACTGTGTCGACGGCTTTGTATTTGTATTACATTAAATTCAATTGTTTCAAGTCCTTTAGGCAGGATGTTCTTTTGCGTCCTCGACTATTAATTTCTCCTGCTGATAGCCAAAATACTCTACAGACTACAACACAAAATATCTATAGGGATACCCAAGGTCTCTTCATTGTTCTAACCTTTTAAGGTGTCTTGTAAGTTAAGTCTAGCAGCTCCAGAGTATGTTGAACCATGAAAGCATTCTGTTTTTCAGCGTTGGATAAAATCGTTAATCTATCTAAATACAGCAGTATGGGTTGAAAGAATTTCAACTATGATCGCAAATCAAATTCACAGAGCCAGTCTAATTGAATATCTAGCCATAACAAGAACTAAGCTCAGCTCGCTTTCTAGACTAACTTAAATGTTGATGCTCCTATAAATTTCACCAACGTATATTATTGCATAAGATTCAAAACACTTCCAACCCCACATATATAATCTCTTTCTCACCTATTAAACATTTAATAATCTGCGAGAGGTAACGAGAAGACTGCAGTAATACAATACCGGCTCTACATCCATTTAAACCTTCCTTTGTACGCTGTATATAACAATTAGTGTCACACTTCTCTCTAGAAATACCATTATCGTGAGATATTGCGAGGTCCTATCGGATCCGTCTAGGACAATTAGCTTTAAAACTACGGCAGCGCCACCTTCAGAGTTATTTTAAGTGGCGGGTTACTCGTTGTTATTGATAATCTGTGGTCAAACAATGGTACTGGATTTACTTACAATAGCCGGCAAATATACATACGATATGCAACATATTTTAGTACCAATCTGAACTAGTAAATTGTTTCTAAGATGTAGAGCACAAAATATTAATTTGTGATTATACAGGGTGTCCATATTCATGGGCGTACGCAGCATCAAATTTAGGGGGGGGGGGCAAATGTAAAAAGTAAAAGTTAAAAATAAAATAGGTGTTTTTTGAAATAAACAAAAAAAAAACGAAAACGAGAAAACAAACATTTATACATATTATCATATTATTTTTTATCTTAATCTAGGTTATAGCAAAACGAAACGTCTGGGATCTTCAGCAAATCTGCTCAAAACCTCTTCTTCTATGTGTTTCTTTTTTTTCTGAAACTAATTTCCGGTGTACACTCAGCATACACAAACCGCTTAATCTATTGCCTGTCATTGTGGACGACTACACTGCACAGGTGTCGCGATTAGGCATATTTTTGAAGAACAATCATGAATCATAAATCTAATTTTGCACTTCCAACTGAATACATTATGAGATCACAAATAGTAAAATATAGTTAGGAATAAGTGTATTGTATAATATTATGTAGGTAGAAGGTAGGTAAGTAAGATAAGTTCAAATTTTTAACTTGTTTCATTGATTCTTTTATCTTTTGTTTAGGAATTAGGAAATTATTAAAATTATTTTCAACATCTAGGGGGGGGGGGCAAATGCCCCCCCCCCCTTCCCCCCTCTTTGCGTACGCCCATGTCCATATTATGTACGTGTAAGAAATTAAGTTGCGTGTTTCTGACATCAAAACAAGAAGAAAAGTGGTGGTGGTTATGACACAGAATACTGACTTTTGTGTTAGTTAGTAATTTGAAGATGCATCAGTGGTGCGAGTATGGGTCGGGTCTAATCTAATAAATGTCAAAAAAGATACGCCACTGCACATTGTTCTTTAATTGGATGTTCCACTAGATTCTACACTATAAAGAATTATTCTTCTAGATTTCATAATAATTGTGGATCGTTTTCGATTTAAAATAAAAAAGGAATCGGGTTGTGCACAATTTCATACCTACTAATAATAATACATATAATAAGATATTCATGGTAAAATATATTTATTAATACAAAAATTTTATATTGGGCTCCTTAGAAATATAATATTATTTATACGCCCTATTTATTATCATTTTTATTCATTATTATTACCGATTTTCTAACAGTTATTAAATAATAAATCTATATAAGTACTAACAGTTTTCTTATTCATTTTAAATGTTCTTGTTTCATACTACACCAGGTATTGAATGCGATTTTAATGAATCCCAAAATTTTTGTCGGATTAGTTTTCTTTATGTATATATTTGCTAAATTATTTTCCTGGCTATATAATCTATTTAATGAAGTATTATATTATTCAATAATCTTTTCAGCTATACTAGTAAAATAATCACTAAAAAAATACTTACTTTGCTTCATCCGATACTTTTTCCCATCATTATCAAATAGAATGTACTGATTTAATGACTTCTAAGTTACTCATCTCTTTATTCCAACTTTTTTTAGGGTTTAGGGTTTCTCTCTACATTTTTAAGTTCATGTTCATAAAATTGATTTTTATAGTATTTTACTAAATTTCTTACCTTAACTTATAATTCAAATAATGTATTTTTTTTATTTAATGGATACTTTTTAAATAATTTATATATTTTATTTTATTTTGAAATGCAGGTACTTTTGTAAACCAACCTTCACCTAAATTAAAGCAGTATTTATAATTTTTCGTACAATTGAATCTTTATCAATCTGTGAAGTGTGAAGTACTTATTGTTAAAAATGACCACCTGTATACATTAGGCGTGCGTCGTGCCAGCTCGTCTTCTCATTAACCAACAATTTCAAAATATTAGTAAACCTATGGTTTCATTAGATCAACTATATAGCCCTGTATCTCGAAAACGAGGAACTTACGGACATATGTTTATAGGAACTTTTCTTCTTATTTTGACATCAAAAACGCGTCCGTCAATTTTCTACTCGTACTCAAGGAACACCCTGTATAAGTATATCTAATGCATGAAGATATTTTGTCGCGTTGTATACAAAATTAATAATAGTATCTATCAGGTAGATTTTAAAGCAGAAAATTTAAATAATTATAGCCCCATATACGAACCACAGCGTGGTGAGGAAATTAGGGAGTACTTTTAATGAAGCAGCGAAAGTGATTTGTATTCACGTTCAACGTTTCTTAATAATTTGAATCTACGGCCAGTTGGTTATGATAGATCCGTTGTGTAAACGAGTTAATTTATAGAAACTTGATAATTAAGACTTGATTGTCATTATTATCGCACTGTTTTCCCACTTAGTGATTTTAACATTATTAATTGCCTGCAATAGCAATACAACTTGGACTGTCGACCATCTTTTGAGCTGCCATAGATTACGTATAATAAGCTGGTTTACTAAAATTTATCCAGATATACACGTCAGTCGTCCATAATTAGAGTGTTCAGCTATTTTGGAAAATACGTCGTTTTGCAAACGACAAACTAGCTATAATTATTATAGCTCTGAATGATGAAGAGCAGGGAGTTTCTCGTTATTCATGTTTGTTTAATACCAAATAAAAAGTTTTGTATTTTTACGATCAAAGTCTCCTCTCCGCCTATTTGAATATATTTATTTACAATAAAGCAACGCTATTGTTTTTCACTCTGATAGTACTTTATGGACCGGAATCGAGTCATTGCTGATGTGTGTGAATGGACCTTTAAGCTTCTGCTTTGATTTAGCAGATATGATAAAAGATGATTTGTAAAGCAATATTTCATCATAATCAAATTCTCCTAACTTGACTTTTAGTAAAAATGATGAATGTCATGCTCACTATTTAGCGGGAATATTTCACACAAAACTTACATTTTCACCACCAGCTTGCCCTAGTTCTTTAATAACCGAAATCAGAACGTCAGACAAAGCTTCTCCGAAATTGTTAACAAGAAAATTGGTCTCTCCGCATGACGAGCACCTCGAATGATATACGAGGCTTGTTTGAATTCTTGTAGCCCTCAATTATCGAAAATTAGTAGGTGCCTCCGTGGCCACGTTAAAGGTGCCGCCATTTGCTCGAAGGAAGTGATGGTGCAGAACAACACGGTGTGCCTGATAATTTCGCTCCGATTTGACTTGTAAATTTTTTGTATGTGGCCTCGGTTATAGGCGGAAAAGGTACTAAAAAGTATTCAATTATTAGGTGCTTCTCGGATACTCGGATTACCAATTATCGATCAGGTATTAATATTGTGACGGGTATGTGGTACTTATAATTTTTTCTTAACGTAAAAGAGAAATATTTTAAATCAGATACACCTGTTGTACAGTCTGTTACACGCACAAAGCCTGTCATCGAATTAAAGTCACTTTTTGTTACTTGATTTACACGCTGGTATTGACCAACAACTATATTTTATTATATAATTTATGGTGTCAGGCAGTGCATGTCATACTTAGGATATCGCAATTAACCTGAATTTTTTGTTAAGCTATGAAAACACTTAAAAAGAACTTTACTTTTGGATATTTACAACAAATTTAGTATGAGAGTTTCTATACAGTGGATACTCAAAATATAAGATCATTGTGGCAGGTGCCTTTAATGTCACTTTCGAATGACCGTGTATATCAAATATTGGACTGGTTTAACACCTATAAACAAAAAAAACACTTTGTATACTATATGTGTTTAGGAGTTTCCAACAAGTAAAATATTGTCTTTTAAATAGGAAGTAGGCCCGATAGATTGGTCTCTGGCAGCTTCAGTGAAGGGTGCATACTGTTTATTCTTAAATCTCGACCCACAACTACTTTAATAGGAGTTTTATTGTAGAAAAATGTAATTTATCAAACAACAATCATTGGATCACAAGGGGTATAATAATAGGAATAGGAATAAACGGATCCTATATTTTAAAAGGATAAAGGGATTGGTATGAAATAATTTCTTTAAAAAGTATTGTAAAGTTCTGAAAAAGGTAATCAAGGAAGTAAAAAGAATGACAAACAAGAATTTTCTAAATGATTCTGAAAATAGCGTTAAGGCAACCTGGCAACTTGTTAACATGTCACGAACAAAAATAACAGCAAAACAGGTGTACAAAATATTTCATAGAAATATTATGATCCTTTTAAAGTAGTTGACACTTTAAACATATTTTGTGGATTATTATCCTTAAGTAAGTTCCTCAAAAATGATTCTTTTCCATTCTCCAATTCAATGCAATCTATTTATTTACGTTAAAATATCACTCCACTGAGAGATGGACTTCTTCCATAAAAAAAATCAATCTATTTATCTTGGACCAACTAGTTAATATGAAGTTCAGTTAAATCTTAAAAGTAAGAAATCAATTGGTGTTGAAATCATTTCATTAATAATGCTTAAGGAGATTGCTGACTCTATATCCGAACCATTATCTTTTATAATTAACCTTTGTTTTAAATCTGGTGTCTATCCCGATCTTCTGAAAAACATACGTAGTGTAAATCACAAAACATTAAGCTCCAAAATTGAGAATTTTGATATCAGAGGGAATGCTATTCAGTTAATTTAATCATACCTAAGTAATCGTGCGCAACAAGTGATTGACAGTGACACTTATGGTAGACCGATAACCTTAAATAAAGTAAAAGTTGCTAAATAAGTCCCCAGGGTTCCATATTGGGCCTTTACTATATACCAATGGACTCTCTGATATAACAAGTCAGTATACAGTTTTATATGCTGATGATGCTACCTTGATTTTCTCTGGAAGGACTCTGAGGTAATGCGTTAAACATGGCATGTTCTTGACAGGTACTTTGCAGCTCATGACCTGCTCTTAAATGTTTTAAGAACACAGTGTCTTGTCTTTGCCAATCGAGTAGATAGCGCCTTTACTTTTTCCTACAAAAATAATGAAATCTAATCGACAGAACATGTTTCTTTTCTTGGTGTCGAAATTGATAGGAGATTGGATAGGAGGGCGCATGTGAAGAATGTTGCAGTGAGTGTGTCTAGGTATTATTACGCCTTGAGAAAAATAACTGAAAATGTTGACACTGATGCTGCAATGTCTGCCTATCATGCCTTCATTTACTCTAGAATACTGGTCTTATATTTTGGGGTAATTCCACAGAAATAGAGAGAATTTTGATACTGCAGATGAGATGTATTAGGTCTATTTTTGGTATGAACCAACTTGAGCAAGTTGTAGGTCGGTTTTTATTAGTAAGAAATTATTAACACTAGTGAGTATGAGTAATAGAGACTTGTTTGAGAATGCAATCAACAAGCGCAACTATTTCACTAGGAATAAAGCAAATTTACTTACAGAAAAAGTAGCGTAGTCGGTCATAAAAATATTTAATAGTTTCCCAGAGAGTGTAAGAAATCTGTCTTATAGTCAAGTCCAGATGGTACTATTTTAATACTTAATTAAAAAGTCATATACTCTGTGCAGGAATTTTTTTAAGACTGTGACAGGTCTGATTTGCTTTAGCTCGGGTTATGTTTTTTTCTGTTGGTTTTCTGTTCGTGTTGGCTGATATCTGTGATATAAGAAAGTGTTTTGTAAAAAAAATATGACTAGGATATTTCTGATTATCAGATAAGTTTAAGGTACATATAAGATGTGTTATTTATAGATAAAAAGTGATATCTTACAAAGTCAAAGCTGTTTAATTATAAAGGGTGTTCCAAACTGTACGCACATTTTAAATATCGTGGCATTTTCCTTTTTGTCATAGTAGGCTTCTGAAAATTTGATAGCTGTCATGTAATTTATTGCAATTAATAGCCATGGAACGCTACACGGTAGAACAGCGCATTGTTATCGTGAAAACGTATTATAAATGTGGAGAATGTTATGCGGAAACAGTTCGTAAAGTGCGAGCCGTTTTTGGAAGAAATAATACATCAAAATATACGACACTGCAAAGATTGATCAAGAAATTTGAATAAAGTGGTTCCGTTGAAAACATAAAATCAACGGGGCGGCCGCGTACTGCTCGATCTATTGAAAATATTGCAGCAGTGTCGGAAAGTGTTGATGAGAATCCAGGCATATCGATTTGCCGTCGGTAACAGCAAGTAAACATTACCAAAAGCAGTATGCAGCCAATTTTCACAAAATATTTGAATTTGCATGCCTATAAAATCCAATTAATCCAAGAATTGAAGCCAGCAGATCATGGGTTGCGCAGTGAATATGTTTATTGGATTCTGGAAAACGAGGCAAATGACGGAGATTTTTCGAAGAAAATCCTGTTTAGTGATAAGGCACATTTTCAATTAAATGGATACGTCAATAAACAGAATTTTAAAATTTGGGGGGAAGAGAATCTTCGTGTTATTCACGAAAAATCAATGCATCCTCTACGAGTCACCGTTTGGTGCGGTATTTGGTTCGGAGGAATAATTGGGCCATACTTCTTTGAAGACGAGGCTGGAACTGCACTAACAGTGAATAGCGAACGTTATCGTGCAATGTTAGAAGAGTTCCTGTGGGCTGAATTAGACCGAATTAATGTGGAAAACTTATGGTTTCAACAGAACGAAGCGACCTGTCACACTGCGCGTGAAACAATGGACTCGTTACGACTGACATTTCCTGGTCGTGTCATATCTCGCAATGGTGATCAGAATTGGCCACCACGATCCTGCGATATAACACCATGCGACTTCTTTCTCTGGGGTTTTCTTAAATCTCCTGTTCATGCCAATAAACCAGCCGCAATTTCTGACTTGAAGAACGAAATTCGACGCGTCATTGATGAAATTTGTCCACAAATATGTAAAAATGTTATCAATAATTTTGTAAAAAGGGCAAGGGCCTGCTAGCAAAGCCGCGGTGGAAATTTGTCGGATATTGTGTTTCACACTTAATCGTGATATGTATTCTTTCTAATCGCAGTAAAGTTTTGACATATTTTAAGAAATAAATGTGTTTTGTTAACAAATAAAAATGTGCGTTCATTTTGGGACACCCGTGAATCTGAATTTTATAAAAATAAAATATAAAGTCATTAATTTTTTATAAAGGGTATGCCTCGAGGGCTAAAGGGTATGCTGCGAGGGCTACTGTGATACTACGATACGATGTTTGTTTATATACCTACTGTATGTTGAGGTTGTATGGATGTTTCAGCATTGAAATCAGATTATGTAAGTTACCTAATTATTTACACATACTTTAATATATTAAGTACAATTAATTGTCTGTAATTATTTTAAGTATTTATCTAAAGGAATACAATTATATATGTACGTTGCTAGGAACCAACATTATTCGCAAGATACACTAAATCAAGGAAATAGTTCTTTTACGACAAAATTCGGATTGCTTTATTTCATGGAATTATTTAGTGGCCTTTACCAAATTGAATCAAATAAATTCAACTATATTTTTAGGCTAGTTCACTTCATTTCTTCATATTTTTAACACATTTTTATGATTGTTCACTTTCCCCTGATTCATACTCGTTAAGAAATTGTATTATAAATGAGCAAATTTAAAGGAAACAAATTTTATTTTTTAAACTTTACCACATTGTTTTTGTTTATGTCGACGTGACTTCATGAATAATTCATATCTGGAAAAAGCCGTTTTTCTCGTACATTTTCCCGTTATAAAAAACCTTCGAATCCACCTAACATACCTGACATTTAGACAGTTTGATAAGTGAGAAAGGTAAAGCGGTAAAGACACAATTCCTCATTTCTATTTGTGCCAAAAATTTAGTTCTTTTGGGTCGTCCCACGCGCCCTTAGGGGTTGGTAGCGTAGAATTTAAAATTGAAAAGGGTCGAGTGCCACTTACTTTTAAGCTTTTAACCCATATCAGAGACTAAGCGGTGTTAAAAATGAAATTATTTAACACGTTACGACCTAGAACTGCGGTTTGAATGACGTATCTTTTGAGAATTATTTTAATTTCGGGTCTGACGCTCTTTGTTTATCGAAAACGGCCCTTTCTGGGGCGCGTCACTCAAAAACATCTGAATCAGCGGATTATTTTGACTTTCAAATACTTTTTCAATACCTTGTTTTTGGACAGGATAGTATTACACCTAAATATAAATGCACACACTTATATAATATAAATTTCCTTATTTTGTTAACTAAAGAACATACGCCATTTAGCGAACAATAGATATGACTTTTCAGCAATTTTGCAATAAGATGCTGAAAAAGTCCAAATTACACTGGATATAAAAAATATTCCTTTTTGGTTCATATTGATATTTTTTAATTAGAAAATAGAGTCATGTTACTTATTATGCCGTAGGATAACCTTTGTTAGCAACTACTGAAATTAAACTGTATTATTTGCACTATAACAATTTTAACATTAATTGATTTACACTCCTAGAACTTCAATTATTACTGGACATTTTTTCGAACAAGATTATCATGACATTCAGAGCTGGGTAGTAGCTTGTTACTTTTTTGGTAGCTAATAGCTTTATTCAAATTACTTCTAATCCAAGTAGGTTGGAGCTGTAGCTTTTACATTATTTTTTAGTGTATTTATGAAGCTATTTTAAAAACTAGCTAGTTACTCGAAAAAGCTACATAAGCTACTTTCCGTAGCTTAAAAAATTAAATTGAATTAGAATTTTTAAAGTTTTTGGATTACAAAAGGCAGCACATCAGTATATTAGAAGGTTACCCAATCATTAAATAAATATTCTTTGGATTCAATACCTTCCCCGCTTCTTCAGCTCTAGTAGAAATAATATTTTCGTTTGCTACTTACTAAGATGAAATAGATTGTCGGACAGCTTATTTGAAAAGCACTAACAAAAGAACGTAGTTTTTCAAAACTATATTTACTGACATAAAGTAAAGTAACCTGTTGAGTAACTTATATGTAGAAGCACCTATTAAAAAAAATGGCTTGTTGCTTAGCTAAGCTACTTTTAAATAATGGTAGTTTAATTACAAGGTAGCTTCATTACTTAAATTTGAAGTAGCTTTTTTTCCCAATAGCTTACCAAGCTCTAATTACATTATATTCAAAAGTATGCACGTGCAAGAAAAGATTTCCTGTTTTTCATTGAAGCTCGAATGGTATTCGGTAAAAAGATTTTAAACCAAAGTATTAAAAAATAATTGGAAAGACGGCTTTTGGTGGTTTTCAGATTTTAAATAGTACGCATTGTATGTTAATTATGTGAAAAAAGTAATAATTCGTCATTTCATGTGCGTGTATTGTCAAAAGTTAAATAATTATTTTTAAGTTTATTTATGAAAATGTCTCTTAATTGCCGACTTCACTTACGTAATGCATAGTTATTTATCTATTAAGGGCATTATGAAGATGTTTATGCCTCCGAGGGCAACAAGTTGCCCGAGGGTATATACATCAACTGATGCCCGCGGTACATACAATATTTTATGTCCTACTTCAGATAATTCCAAGTTAAATTAAAGGAAAATTCAAAATCACGAAAGGTTTTTTACCTATATAGTTGCTAAATAAACAAAGGTAATAAGTGTTTATTGTTCTGCTGTGTCAAAGTCAAAACTGAAATTCATATAAAATAATGGATTTTCCGTTGATTCCGGATAAAATTGCTGTGAATGCTGACAAAGCCTTGGATACTCTTGTCCCAAAGAAGTCTAAAGACGCCTATGATAAGGAATATCAAGGGTTTTGGGATTAGATGAAAAATAATGATGCAAAAATTATCAACGAGACGTTGTTACTCGGATATTTCCAGAAATTGGTATGTTAAAATTGCTGTTGTAAATTATATTAAAATACTAATTATGTATGTCGATTATAGTCTGGAACATTCACTCCTAATTCCCCATGAACGAAATATTCAATTTTAGAGAAAACATTAATAGTTAATAAAAATATAGACATTGCAAAATATTGCAAGTTAGGCCAGTATTTAAAGCAAGCATCCAGAGGATATGAAGCGAAGAAATCCAAAATTTTGACTCGAGAAGATCTGCTGAAATTCATCCGCGAAGCTCCCAATGAAAGTTTCTTGATGTACAAAGTGGCTCTGTTATTTGGTGTATTTGGTGGGTGCCGCCGCCAAGAGCTCGTTAATATGTTGGTTGAACATATAGAGGATAGAGGATCCGTAGTAATAGTTAATATTCCCGATACAAAGACCGATAAAAAGTATGTCTTCACAATTATTGATGAGAAGGAGATGGGTTGTTGAAAGCTACTGATTACTTATTGGTCTTTACGCCCGACGAACTGCAACATCAATAGATTCTTTTTGTGTTACCGTAACGGTCGTTGTTTTTCACAGCCAGTTGGAAAGACCACCATAGGCAAGATTCCTTTCATTATTGAAAAATACCTGGGTCTAGCGATGCGGACAAATATACTGGTCATTGTTTGCGCAGAACCTCTGCAATTTTGTTGGCGGACGCGGGGGAAAACATGACCACATTGAAAATACATGGCGGTTGGAAAAGTTCAGCTGTGGTTGAGGGATATTTGGAAGACAGTATGTCTTCAAAAAACAAAATTTCGAAATTGATAGCTGGAGTACCATCAACGAGACCATCAACATCAAAAAACGGTCAATCATCGTCAATTTCTGTTAGTGAAAATTACGAAATAATATAGAAAACATTGACTAATCAAAAGCCGGTAAATTCGTTTTTACTGGGTCTTTTGATAACTGTCTATTTAATATAAATGATAAATATGTTTTTTCGTTACTAAAAAGTTGTTACTTTGATTTTTCCTATTTATTTCTCTTAATGCCCGAGGGCTAAATTAGAAACTTCCTTAAGGCGTATATACCACTTAAAGTGTCTGGTAACTATGGTATAATGAAACAATAATATTCGAGTTGGACATAATAGCTATTTATGTATCAAGGGCGTTACGGGGACTATAATGCCCTGAAGGTAGAAATAGCCCGAGGGCCTCTGGCCCGAGGGATAGGTTTCTGCCTGATGGGCATTATAGTCCAGTAAAGCCCGTGGTGCATACAATGCTTTATGTTTTACCTAAAAAAGAGTTTTTCAATGACTAATTACATTATTTATTCGCAATATAAAAAATAAGTTGCACCTGTACCTGTATACGTAAGTAGATAATGACTGGTGTTAAGTTTGACTTTGATGTTTCTGTCAGTTAGTCAGTTGGCATTTTTTATTTAACGATTTGCTCAAAATGGAAGAAATTCCACAAAATATAAGAGAAAAGGTCATAAAAGCGACCGAAAATCTTTTGCCAGTTAAATCAAGGCAACAGTATGATCGGGAGTATGGCATATTTGGTATTTGGAAAGATACGAACACAATTCTTCAAATAACCGAAAACGTTTTAATGGCATATTTCCAGGAACTGGTAAGTTATTGATTTTATTTTAATACATATGTTTAACAAACTTTATTATTTTTAGTCGGAAAAATACAGTCCGAACTCTCTCTGGACCAAGTATTCTACCCTAAGGTCTACGTTGATGGTCTATGAAAATATAGACATTTCGCAATACCATCGTCTCATATCTTTTTTAAAAGTTAAGTCGAAAGGATACGTCCCGAAGAAGTCTAAAGTTTTGGAAGGAGAACAAATATTAAAATTTATTAAGAAGGCTCCTGATGATATCTACTTGGTACACAAAGTCATATTGGTAATGGGTGTTTTTGGAGGTTTAAGACGAGATGAGTTGGTCAAAATGACCATTGATGACATTGAAGATAGAGGAACAGTCTTGGTTATAAAGGTACCAGAAACTAAAACTTCAACTTCAAAAAGTTTTACTATCATCGAAGAAGATTTAGGCGCTTTAAATTTAATAAAAAAGTATACAACATTAAGACCAGCTGGAATAAAGGAGCGAAGATTCTTTCTTACCTATAGAAAGGGTCGATGTACAGTACAACCCATTGGAAAAAATACCATAGGAAGCGTCCCAACATTGATCGCAAAATTTTTAAAACTGGATAATGCAGAAGCTTACACCGGCCACTGTTTGCGTCGCACATCGTCAACTTTACTTGTTGAGGCAGGTGCTTCGTTTGAAACGCTAAAACAACATGGGAAATGGAAAAGCTCTTCAGTAGCTGAAGGATATATAGAAGAAAGTATTTCATCCAAAAACAAAATAGCCAAAATGATTGCCAATTCAGTTAATTCCGAGGTTAATTCCGTAGCGACTATTGAAAATTCTTTAATAGACTGTTCTTCTATACAAAATAGCGTTAGTGCTACCACCGCTGCTACCATCACAAAAAACACCGACCATTCTATAGTGGGATCAGCTACATTTTCCGGGACATTTCAAAATTGTAATTTTTATTTTGGAAATAAAGTTTAATTTTTAGTATTGTTTAAAGAAAAAATTATTTTTTGTATAAACTTGATCTTTATTGTGAGAGAAATAAAATTGGATAAGCAATAAAATTTCCATATTAGCGCATTAGGGTAATATAAGCGGGCATTATCATAATGCCCGCTTATAATGCCCTAGGTGTGATAGCAGGTATTATTGCTATCATAACATATTCCGTTTCTAAGGTATTATAGATCAATAATAGATAGGTAAAACATAATAGCTATTTATGTATCAAGGGCGTTACGGGGACTATAATGCCCTGAAGGTAGAAATAGCCCGAGGGCCTCTGGCCCGAGGGATAGGTTTCTGCCTGATGGGCATTATAGTCCAGTAAAGCCCGTGGTGCATACAATGCTTTATGTTTTACCTAAAAAAGAGTTTTTCAATGACTAATTACATTATTTATTCGCAATATAAAAAATAAGTTGCACCTGTACCTGTATACGTAAGTAGATAATGACTGGTGTTAAGTTTGACTTTGATGTTTCTGTCAGTTAGTCAGTTGGCATTTTTTATTTAACGATTTGCTCAAAATGGAAGAAATTCCACAAAATATAAGAGAAAAGGTCATAAAAGCGACCGAAAATCTTTTGCCAGTTAAATCAAGGCAACAGTATGATCGGGAGTATGGCATATTTGGTATTTGGAAAGATACGAACACAATTCTTCAAATAACCGAAAACGTTTTAATGGCATATTTCCAGGAACTGGTAAGTTATTGATTTTATTTTAATACATATGTTACACCGGCCACTGTTTGCGTCGCACATCGTCAACTTTACTTGTTGAGGCAGGTGCTTCGTTTGAAACGCTAAAACAACATGGGAAATGGAAAAGCTCTTCAGTAGCTGAAGGATATATAGAAGAAAGTATTTCATCCAAAAACAAAATAGCCAAAATGATTGCCAATTCAGTTAATTCCGAGGTTAATTCCGTAGCGACTATTGAAAATTCTTTAATAGACTGTTCTTCTATACAAAATAGCGTTAGTGCTACCACCGCTGCTACCATCACAAAAAACACCGACCATTCTATAGTGGGATCAGCTACATTTTCCGGGACATTTCAAAATTGTAATTTTTATTTTGGAAATAAAGTTTAATTTTTAGTATTGTTTAAAGAAAAAATTATTTTTTGTATAAACTTGATCTTTATTGTGAGAGAAATAAAATTGGATAAGCAATAAAATTTCCATATTAGCGCATTAGGGTAATATAAGCGGGCATTATCATAATGCCCGCTTATAATGCCCTAGGTGTGATAGCAGGTATTATTGCTATCATAACATATTCCGTTTCTAAGGTATTATAGATCAATAATAGATAGGTAAAACATAAAATAATAAAAAGGCGTTAGTCAAAACTATTATTCTCCAACAACCTCATTCCACTAAAGTTGGTAAAAATATACCTACTTTCTTCCAAAGAACTTGAGGCAGTATCTACTATCAATGAAATTCAAATGCATAGGGATATTACGTTAAATGAAATACAAATAACTTGAGTTTAGTTATAAAAATAACAAAAAATATGTCGATAGTAGCTCAATTTCTGTTTTTACAGGCAGAGTATACAGATAATTCAGTTTATTTAGTTATCCATAAAAGGCTATGTTATTTATGTCAAGCACTGTGGTTGACGTCAAAAAAATTTCACTTATAATATCCCTAGTGCTTAAATTATTACTGGAATTTTTTTTTAGGTAAGGAACGCCTTTGGCTCTGGATAATTTTCAAAAAAATATTCGTT
This sequence comes from Polydrusus tereticollis, assembly GCA_963920685.1. Taxonomy (NCBI): domain Eukaryota; kingdom Metazoa; phylum Arthropoda; class Insecta; order Coleoptera; family Curculionidae; genus Polydrusus; species Polydrusus tereticollis. Next base: position 124,798,435 of record OY987329.1, read on the forward strand.
ACCGACGAAAAATTTCCTGTTAATAATCTAAGCTCCAGGGATATTCGGTAAGAAAATTTCAATTTCCATGGGTATGTAGGAAACTTTAACTTTCATGTCATTATTTCATTGCAAAATCATCTGCAGGAACCATAAAAAAACATTTGCAAATCGGAAATTCAAAAATTTTGCCAGTTTTATTAAAAAATACATTTTTATTTTAAAAATAAATTTTGTCTAAATCAAATCAAATCAAAATATGCTTTATTGTCATAACGTATTATTTTTATTGACAAAGCCTTTTTTTTTAAATTAAATTAACAATAAAATATAATAATATAGTAAAACTTAAAATATCGGAATAAAAAAAAAAAAATGCAAATAATTATGACAGAGTATCACCAAAATATTCATCTAGAGTCTAGAGTATCATAAGCTTTTTCCAATAATAAATTTTTAACTTTTTTTTTAAACATTTTATAATTTGACATTTTCTAATGAAATGTGGAAGATAATTAAAAATTTTTTAGAATCATAAATTATGGATTTTTTTACAACACTCGAATAAGAAATAGGTAAACATATTAAAGGTTTGTCTTGTATTATAAGTATGTGAATTAAAACTATTCCTATGCTTTTTATGAATCAAACAAACTGTTTCCAATATAAAAAGTTAGTGTTAAAATTTTTTGTAAGATAAATAGAGTTTTACAAGTATCTCTATAATATGTAGCTTTGCACAAATATCAAGCTCTTTTTTGTAAAATGAAAATTGAATTTAGAAGATATTGGCTTGAATTTCCCCAGAAACAAATTTCATTTCTTAAAAGAGATTCTATTTAAGCAAAATTAATACTTCGAAGAACCGCCATATTCATTTCATGAGAAAGTACTCTCAGGGCATAACATCCTGAAGCTAATTTTCCACATTACTTTTTGATATGTTCATTAAAAGAAAGATTTTGAATAATATAAATTCCTAAAAATTTTATAAATTTGGGGTTATTAATTATGAGACTGTCAAAAATTATATTATTAAGTGAACATTTAAAAGGTAATATATTTGCTTTAGTGGTATTAAATGAGAGTAGATTAGAGTCACACCACTTTTTAACATTTATTAAATCTTCATTGATTATTTTAATTACTTCAATACAATATTTACTATGCCAAAGTATTGTTGTATCAATAGCAAATATGGTAAATTTACCATTTATAAAACTTGACGCAAGGTCATTTATATATATTAAAAATAGCAATGGACCGAGAACTGAACCTTGAGGTACTTTACAATCAATTTTATTACTTTTTGATATCTTACCATTTAACAATACTACTTGAGATCTTTCAGATAAATATGATTTAAACCAATGAAATGATATACTTCTAAAGCCATAAAGCTCAAGCTTCTTTAATATTATATCATGGTTAACACAATCAAAAGCTTTAGAAATATCACAAAATATCGCTGCAGCAAAATCTCCTTCATTTAATTTGAAATAAAGATGTTCAAGAATTGAAAAAATAGCATCAGTAGTATTTTTATTTTTTTTAAATGCAAATTGGTTTGCATTTAAAATATTGTTTAAATCATTTTATTTTTAACAAATTTTTCAATTATATTAGCAAGTGTTGGAAGCAAAGAAATTGGTCGAAAATTAGAAGCGGATTCACAATCACCTTCTTTATGAATTGGATTAACAATAGATTTAAGGCATTGTGGAAATATTCCATTTTCAAAAGAAATATTTATTGCCTTCGCTAAAGCTTCTAAAGCAGGAATAGATAGTTGTAAAAAATTTTATTGATAAATTATCCCATCCAGCAGAATTTTTATTTTTTATCTCCAAAATGAATAATTTTATTTCTTGTACATCGGTTGTAGTAAAGAAAAATGTATCCTTAATTTTAAAATTCTTCATGTACGAAAGTGGATCAATGCATTGATGAATATTTTCAGAAAGATTTAAAACAATCGAACAGTAAAAACGGTTCGTTCAGCTCGTGAGAAGATAATGAAGTATTTATAGGTATTATGTTGTTTTTTCCTCTCAAATCATTAATAAGGGGGGGGGGGGCAGTGTTAGTAAGTGGGTATCATTCATCAGCAACTCTAATCCGACTTAATAATTAAAAAATTCTGAAATATCCCAGGGAAATATCATTAAAAATGGTTGCAAAATACTATAGGTATATATACACTTCATATTTTAAAATAAGCTCAGTCATTGAGAAAAAAAAACCCAATTTAAAAAACAAGTTCTCGCTCATCATCCTCTTTTTATTTTCACTTTTATCCCTCGCAAGCCAATTTTGCTGCATTACAAAACAATGGGACGGTGCTCTTCGAACTAAAAGCCCTTAAGTGGTTCGTTTCGGAACTGTTCGGCAGCATCATAAATATGTATTTTAAAATTTATTCCAAAAGGTAATAACCTACCCCGTAGATAAAAGTTAGGGAGTACGGTCGGTGTTGCCAAATTGCAAGTTAAGAGTTCTTTTCTCGGTTTTTATGGAGAAAAGCAAGTCCACAGCTGATTTAGTGAATTGGTTAAAAATCAGTCTAAGTGTGTGCAAAATAATCGATTAATCGATTTTTCGTACTAATTAAATTTTCTTATCGAGATATGGATTTTTCGATATATCGATTAATCGATAATATATGTTATTGGATGATTTTGAAGTTTATGGTGAATTATTTGCAATTACTGTACTGAACAATTACTGTATACAAGTTGAGATGCCTGTATCGCATACATAATATAAAACCTACAAGAATTGTACTTATACCGGGTGTTTCAAAAAATATGCGTCATTGCTCGTGTGGTGATTCCTTACCCAAAAATAGGACAAATAGTTCCTTCAACATACTACCCTCCTAAGGAAAAGCGTCCTATCTGCAAATTCTATGTTTTTGAATTTTTTTCTTTTTTTGTCCTATGTGTGTGTGTGTTCTAACTTGCTCTACTAAAGAAAGTCCTATCGACAGCAGGATTCAGTAGAGTAACACCTGTTTTGTTTGTTTTAAATGCACTTTTCCATGATATTACAACTATTTCGGTCCCAAGTACATGATACTAAATGGATTCGTCTCAACTACATTGAAGTTGGTAGATAAGACTGGTCGGCCTAGTAATATTTGCACCTGTTAAGTCCTAACTTATTCTATAATTGCAATACGGACAATATTAATAAGTACAGCAGCCTGTTTTACTTGTGTTTACAATAATTTACCTAAACACTTAGGACGTATTTCTTCTTTAATTTAGTTAACATAATCTTTAAATTGCGCATCGGTTTGGTGTTTTATCACATTTCCTTATTCGTTTTTAAGTTTAGGTAAGTTAATGTAATAATGTTTAATTCATATTATGTTTTTTCTATTACTTCATCTAGTATGTGCTTAATACTGCCTACGTTATTTTAATTTTTAATTTTAAAAAGTATGTAGGTGCTTGAAATGAAAAACATTTTCTTTACTTTGTTAATTTAAAATAAAAACGTACAGACAATAATAATAAGTACATGTTTTTCTTGAGAAGGACATCCCGAAGCAAAGTTATTTAATTTTTTCATTTTTATTAATAATGTCCTAAATGTAGCTTTAATAACTATTTACTAAGATGTTCAGTCTTATCTGCTGTTAGCTCGGTTGTTAGTTTTGCCTAAAACCACTAATGTTTTTGGATTTAAAATTTCTTTTTCAATTTGTACTTAAATAATAAAAACTTGCATAAAATTCTAATACTCCAATATTTTTTGCCTGCATGGCATAAGGAAAAAACTGAAACCCTAAATATCTCGAAACAATCAAAATGCTAGAGATAGCTTTTAATAAGGAGGGCAGCATAGGCAACCGCTTTATTTTTGAACTTGAGGGTGTTACAATTTTTAAGCGGAGCAAGAAATATGTACGCCACTGCCGTTCTCTCGTTTCATAACACAGATATGTAGGCAGTTTAGTGTCTAATGCGAAGTACCTTTTGATAATTTTTTGATTTTGGCTCTGTTTAGGAGATAAATGCAATTTAATCAAACTCTGATATGGGCATAGCGATATGCAAATAAATATCATTTATTTTTAAATCGAAAACCGTTGGTCACAGGAAGAAAAGTCTAGGGATTATTTTTGCTAAGTGATAAAGCTCAATTTTGAAAATCATGTTTATTTTGAAGAAAAACTGTGGCGTATAATTTTTTTCGTTAAAAATATGAAAACACATGTGAGCGCGGACGCCCCTGGTAGAAGTAGAGCAAATCTTTTTTATGAAATAAATGTGTTTTTATGCCTAGTCAGTACATACTAAAATTTAATATGATATCTAAATCGGTCCCAAAATCATAAAGGAAACCCGTTTTTTTTTTACTTGTCGACACCCTGTATCTGAAAATTAAAGCATCTGCATGTTGATTGGAACAATTTGTCTTATTTTTGGGAAAGGAAGTATCACATGAGCGATGACACATGTTTTTTGAAACACCCTGTATGTACTATGTTCATACAATTCTAGGAATAATAATTAATAAATTGAATAAATAATTAATATTATGGAAAAGAAATTTAGGGGCAGCGTTGTTTAATATTTTGTTACTGCTTTGTTCGAATAAAATTATTATTCAAAAAAAGTTTATTAGCATTAAAAATTTGAAAAATTGCCAAAATACACTCGGCCTAAAAAAAAAAATTGACCTTGAATATCCCAGGGTGCTTACCACGCCACTGGTTGCATTATGGGTCACCTGATATTTTAATAGGTCACTAACTTATACATAAAAGTTAATTCTTGTATTATGCCTAGATCCTAATAAATAAAGAATAAAAGAAAAACACTTTGATCACACCATCTTTATGGGCCTGTAGCTCCGTATTGAAGCATTTGCGGACTTAGGTTATTATAAATTTTTTTTCATATTTTTTATGCAGAATCATATCTTAACTTTGTCATCGTTATTCCGGACACGCTGAATAAACGCCATTAATAGTATATTATTAACCAAGGTTAGACAGCCATCATTATTGCCCGAGCGGCAAGTTTAAATCAAGAGGAGCGGAGCGACGAGGGATTTAAGACGCGAGGTCTATAAGCTGTCTAAACCGTGGTTAATATAATATTTTTTCCACTACCTACTACAAACTTTTATAAGACATTTATCTTTATAGTATTAATAATTATAAAAAATGATAGGTAGGTACCTATAAGTATATTTCTTAATCAAGTTACCTGCGCTTTGGAATTGGCAAAATATTTTGTTGTTTTGTCAGGTGGCTTTGTTAATGTCAATTTTTGTTCATTTATTTCATCAGATTTCACGAGTTTTCCGTTTTTTTTTTAAAATGAGCGAAGAAAATGTTAGTGATATTATTATGTGTACACCTCCAGAATTAAGGATGAAAGCAGAAAAAATGTTGATTGTATCAATAGTTTACAATATCAAGTAATCTAATATGTATTGATAATTATCTGGTTGCCTAACCACATTCATGTTTATGAATTCATGTTGTAGAATCAAAAAATCAAGTTACCTGCCTTCAAATAGATTCTTGAAGATCTGTCAATAATGGATTTCAATGCCTTATTATTGACCATGGTCAATAATAACTTATAAGGTAGAGAAAAACGATTTCTAACGTTAATAATCGGTCAATAATGGCGATGTTATAGGTTAGTAGTGGAAAAAATATTTTAATGTATCGACAGCTACCTAAATACCACAAAAAATCGGTCAAAAACTATACCATTTTAACAAAAACAAGTTATTACCTGGAGGAGAATTATATAATAAACATTACATTTAAATTATACTTACATTTTATCTTTCGTGTATACCCTCTATGCTGAAACCTCATATATCTGCAATTAGACGTTTAACTGCATTAATTATATCACATCAGTCATTAAGTCACTAATACCGAATTAAAAAGGAAATTAAACACCACCGAATATTTAACCACCGTTTTAAAATGTTCAACGTCCACGTCCCGACAAAAATCGAATATTTGTCGCGATTTCCGCAAACAATACATTCTGTATTGGCTTGTATGGTGTGACTCACCATCAAAAAACTGTCAGAAAAAGCTCTAAACATGAACAAAAATAATGGCGTTGGAAACAGACAAGAAAGCGCTTAAAATATATTTTGTTAACCATAGCCACCTTGGATCAAAATATTAGGATATTACTTATTATAATAGTAGTAAGATGCATTGTATTAAGGTGAAGATACTAACCAATTAATTAATGGCCGACGTATGTTTTTTGGGTTTAATTCGTACTAATCTTAAGGCGGCTCCACATATTCTGGCATTTGTGACAAATATCTATGGATTTGGCAAAGAGACGAATATGTTGATGGGGTATGTAAAGGCTAATAAGGTATGCGTATAGTCATCGCTCCTATGTCAATAAACAAAATAAGAATTAGACAAACATACACATATTCGTGTATTTGCCAAATATCCGAACGTGTGGAACCGGCTCTAGGTTACAGCAGATATGTAAAATTATCTGTAATATTACACAGGGTGTCCCGCAACTAATGGGCCATAGAGGAAATGGAAATACTGGACATCAGACTTGGCCGATTAAGGCATGTACATTTTTTCGAAATAATACTCGTTACAGAAATACAGGGTGTTGAAAGTGGAAGTTTACTTTGGAAAATAAGCAATACTTTTAAAACGGTTAGATCCATCGGATTAAAAGTTATCATTATTACGTTTTTATGGATGAAATATTAGAATTTGTGAACACTTTTAGGTTTCACACTAGAGGGCGCTAGTTATACATTACACCGAGTTTTATAAATCTGTGATTTTTTCATATCTGTGCTAGTAGGTACGTTTCAATGCAACTTATTTTAAAGAAGTAATATTTCTAAACTAAAAAGATATACCTGCTCGGAGTTGATAATAATATCTCTAACCGTTTTCGAGATAATTCCTTTTAAACATCACCATGCATTAAACAAATCTAATTTATTACATTCATATTTTGATTTATGGCAATCGCTTATGTTAGTAAAAGTTTAAAAAGTCAAGTCATAGACTCAATATAATTTTACTTAACCAATGAAAGAAACTAAAGTGACATGTTTCACCATTTCTGGCATCATCAGGTCAAATAAAACACCCTAAAAATAAAGTTAAAACTAAAGACAAGTGGTTACTGTGTTTGTATTTAGTTTTAACTTTTTTTTAGGGTGGTTTATTTGACCTAATGGTGACAGAAATGGCGGAACATGTAGCCTTCGTTTTTTGATTAGTTAGGTAAAGGTTTTTACTCCAGTGCTGACCTGATTATAAAAAAATAGAGTTCTGAAAGTTTTGGTTCTTTCTAGTTACCTGGTTAACTAGCACCTGATATACTGCTCAAGCAGAACAAAACAGTGACACATTGATAGATCATTTTAGAAGGTAATTTATTTTTCTGTAAGAAACTCCACAAATTTTTTTTTAAATATCAGAATTTATAAAAGAGTTTATTATCAATTTTGTAAACGCTTGCTCAGCTGGCAACGCTGTAACGCCTAATTTGAACGCGGCATGTAATCACAAAAAGGAAACCCGCAATGTCGCTTTAATCGCGCCGATTTCTCCTCGTGGAAAAATCGAGGAAAATCACGTGGCAAAAATGGAACAGATTCTGGATTTGTTTGGCCCTTTTGTTGTAATGGAAAACAGGGTCAGGGCGTCAAGGACGAATGAACGAAGGATAACTAAGGATAATTCAAATATTTGCTGTAATTTGAATACGCAAGAAAGATACAAATTTTTCGGGGATGAAAATGTGTCTTTGATTAGAAATTCTCCTCTTTGTTGATCCAAGGGATTTTCCATTGGAAATTTAAATGACTTCATAATGCATCATGTCTCTTCCTTTATGACAAATCACCTTCGTGAGAGATATTTTACGATTATGTGAAAAATGGTTTTTTTCCTATAATATCTTAAAACTACATTTAGAAATTATAAAGAAAAATCGTCTTATATCGATGTTATATTTTAGACCGGACGTAATATCCAATTTGAAATCCAAGTGATAATTCTTTCACTGCATCACGAGGGCGGAAACAAAATAAGGATGGACTTTTGAAATACTATTTAGATGGGATAGATCTTATTTTTCCATTGTCATGTAAAAATATTTTCTGGGAATATATATGAAATTAAAAAATAAAAATAATTGCTAGCTATACCTAGAAGTTTTGTCACTTCACATTTAAAAAAAAATATATACAGGGTGTTTCAAAAAACATGTGCCATCGCTCGTGTGGTGATCCCTTACCCAAAAATAGTAACTATCAATCAAATAGTAATTATCAACAGGTCGGCCTAGTAATATTTGCACCTGTTACGTCCAAACTTATTCTATACGTGCAAAATGGACAATATTAATAATTACAGCAGCCTGTTTTGCTTGTGTTTACAATAATTTACGTTATACACTGTTTTGCTTAAAACCACTAATGTTTTTGGATTTAAAATTTCTGTTTCAATTTGTGCTCAAATAATTAAAACTTGCATAAAATTTCAATACTCTAATATTTTTTGCCTGCATGGCATAAGGATAAGACTAAAACCTAACTAAATATGTAACTAAATATCTTGAAACTATCAAAATGCTAGAGATAGCTTTTAATAAAGAGCTCAGCATTCATAGGCAACCACTTTATTTGTGAGATACAGACAATACAATTTTTAAGCGGAGCAAAATATATGTACGCCACCGCCGGTTTCTCTTTTGATAACATAGTTCTGTAGGTAGTTTAATGTCTAATGCAAAGTATTTTTTGATAATTTTTTGATTTTGGCTTTGTTTAGGAGATAAATGCAATTTTATCAGACTCTGATATGCATGGGCATAACGATATACAAATAAATGTCACTTATTTGTTAAATCGAAAACCGTTGGTCTCACGAAGAAAAGTCTAAGGACCATTCTTGCTAAGTGATTCAGCGCAATTTTGAAAATAATATTTATTTTGAAGAAAAACAGTGGCGTAATAATTTTTTTTCTTAAAAATATCAAAATAGAAGTTAGCGCGGACGCCACTGGTAAAAGTAGAGCAAATCTTTTTTATGAAGTAAATGTGTTTTTATGCCTAGTTAGTACCTACTAAAATTCAAAATGATATCTAAAGCGGCCTCAAAAATATTAAGGAAAACAGATTTTTTTTTTAAATTTTCAAGACCCTGTATCTCAAAATTGAAGCGGTTGCGGACCTATGTTGATGAGAACATTTGTCTTATTTTTGGGTATGAAATTACTACACAATACACCCTGTATATTAATAACAAAATTAGGCAGGGATCTGAAATTTGATTTAACCATAAAATATTTCGCAAAAAATGCAACAAATCATATTCGAGAAGTTTCGTTCCACATAGAATAACAAAGACAATACTGAAGTAACTCTCCCATGCAGCAGACAGATTATATTCGCATTATATTAATAAAAAATAATTTGTAGCATTTATTGACTTTTTGCAAATATGATCTTACTGCGAACATAATGAATAAATGAGAACTAAAAAATTCACCATATTTAAAATTTTCGCATTTTCCACTCGTAGCAGGAAAATACTATAAAAGACAAAAGTTTTAGGGCTCCTTATCAGAATTTTAAAAATATAAGTAAATAAGATGAGTCAGAAAGCCGTAGAGAAACAAAGTTCCTTTTTTTCAATGGAACCCTCTATATCTTAAAATATTTTTGGATTTTACATAAAATTACAATTAGGTATTACCATTTTGAGCCTAAACCATACTCCAAACATAAATTCACACGTCTCTTCATATTTTCGGAAGCGTTGACCAGCAGCTCTGGAGAAATGTTCCACATTCTCGGATATTCCTCTCTTGTACCTGTTCTAAATTTTCAACTGGTGTTTTAAAAATATTGTTCTTCAAAAAAGTTCATCGTCAGGTAATTGATTTACAAATTGTTTCGAAATGTTGTCCTTATACTGCAGTTCTGTAACTGTTTCATGGAAAAAAATAGGACCAACAATTATTCCTCTTTGGGAAACAGCCAACCAGACACCAATCTTTTGGGGGTGCAATGTGGAATTGGGGTATTCACTACTCCACATGCGCGTATTCTGAGAATTCACATAACCAGTGAGGCGTAACCAGGTGTTATCAGAAAAAATTTACAGTCCTTTACAAAGATGTAACCGGGGAGGACATTGAAAATGCCGAAGCAGGGTGCAACGCTTGTGACTATTGTGAGATTTGAGATCTGCGAAAACTCATAGATTTGAATGTAATATTTAGGTACTTGATCTAAGTTTTATTGATTCATAATATAAAAAATAGTAAAATAAAGGTAATAATCTCTAACGCGCCTCTAAAGTATGGTTTCGCTGGAGCAGTCAGCGGCCGCGGCTGGCGTTCGCGATTGGTAGCTCGGTACTGGTTTAATGCGATTTGTATGTACTATGTACACGGTTTCACTGTCGCAGCTCGGCGACACAGCGTTCAGACTGCTAGAGAGACCAGTCCAACCCCGATCGCTCAGCAGAATGCCACCGTTTTCGGCAATTGCTGACGAGTGTTTGATAGAGGAGGTGCAAAAGTACCCCCCTTTATACAACTATGAGAACGAAAATTACAAAAATGTTGTAATGAAAGAAAATACATGAAAAAAGTGGCAGCAAGTGTAGGGAAGAACGGTAAAGTGTACAAAACCATTCTGTTTATTTTTCAGCATTACATTACAAAGCTTATAATTATACCATATTCAAATCCAAGATGCATACGAAGGAAACATTGATCAGTACTTAATGACAACCGTAACTCTATTTCGATTGGTCAATCGGCAATAAAACTAAAAGACCCTGGGCGACAGAGTTGTATTCAGTTTACCGGTGATTTTCGCATTATTGCATTGTATCGTTTGGTGTTATTGTTTGTTCTCGATATTTTGATATAAATATTTGTGTTTTTGACCGTTGTATTTGAATGTATACAGGGTGTTTCAGAAGTACTAACCTGCACTAACCTGAACATGTGTCCGGAGTTGCCCCGTTTTTGATGTACAGGGTGTTAAAGTTTTTTTTAAAAAAATAGTTTTTTTTTTAAATAGTTTTTTTATTATTTTTGTAAATGTCCTCTTCCCGATTTTACTAAAATCTGATACCGTCATTCATAATGATAAAAGGCTTCATTAGCCCTAACTAGATTAAATTTATTAAGTCCAGTGACGTCCCGGGGAACACTTCAACGGATATTGTTGACAAAAAAATGTACGCCACTGACTTTTTTCTCATTTTAATATGTTTTTTGTATATACCAACTAATGATACAATTTTAAAATGTTTTGATTCTTTGACGTCTTAATCAAATTGATTTGTTTACTTGGTATGCTGCAGCTTTGATTTAAATATGGTATAGTATAAATTCAAGTGTTAATATGACGTTTGTCGAAATGGAGGAATTTGGGCTAACATCTCCTCTTCGTCTTCTTCCTCCAACAACAGCATGTAACTAATGTTATCGGCGTTCATTATAAATCATAGATAAGCTTTCACTACGAAATACGAATATGATCTGAAGCGCGCTGCTCCAGCCGCGCCAGCCAAACCACCCTTTGCTACGCTCGATCGCGAACGCCAGCCGTACCCACTGACTGCTCCAGCGAAACCATACGTTTACTCTCGACTTGGTCTGATACCGTCGTTCTTCGTCCCTTCTCCCTTCCCCGTCATCATCGGGCCACCGGCTCGGCGGCGGCGGTTCGAGTAATTCCGCTTGTGGATCATTTTAATTCGGTGTGACGTATGGGACAAATGCAACACAAAAATTTCGTTGAATTCCGTACCCATACTAACGTGCCCGTGCGATAATATAAACATTTTCAATGTTAAAAAACTGAGAGCAATTCCTGCGTCTTTCAAAATTTGCGGCGTATTTCTTGGATTGCTTGCACTTTATAAGGAAACAAATTTAACTGTTTTTTAAGACAGGCGTCTTACATATTTTTTGGCGTTTTTTGCATTATTTCACGAACTATTGCAGCAAGTTCTTCTGTTCTTCTTTTTATGTTGTATAGTACCTGTTTCTCTAAACAACCACGGTTCTTTTCAGGCAATGAGAAAAATTCTCAGCAGAATAAACGACGTTAGGAAAATTTTTACTCACCATTTACTAACCCCGTTTTGAAAAATAAACCCTTCAATCATATATTTTGTGTAGTTCTGTAAAACCAGATGCGTAAATTATTCAAGAAATTGGATAAATCAGCGATGAATCGAATTACTTGTAACGACTGTTAAAGATAACGAAATAGCTGATTGATGCTGGTAGTTACTGACACCCACGCTCTATCGCTAAGCAGTACGACCTTAAATGCAAGGCACGCTTTGATGATAATAATCTATTCTCGCACGGTACAAAATTTATTTTTTCTTGAATACTGTAACATGTTGAATCTAATAAAAAATAAAACGTCTAGTAACATTTGACATTATCATAATTATTACAGGTAGTTTTATTGCGGTGTGTATCAGGGCCGTATTTAATTTTTAAGAATTTTACGAAGAGTTTTTTGTAAATAACTTCTAAAAGGCTTATTAGAAAATAATAAAACTTACTGTGCTAATTCATCATACAAGGACCTTCAAAAAAGTCTCATACAATTTTGACGTAAAATTAATAGGGGTGCCAATATTTGAGAATAGCAACATTTGCATGGTATTTCCTATTGCAGTCTGTTGTTGCACCACCCTGTATACTTATTTTTGTAAACCCCATTAGAGCAAAACAAGTCTTTCTAGGGCCCCTCAGACGATCAATAACAACTATATCAATATTTCACAATTGTGAATATTAGTGAACGTGTGTGGGAATATATCGACGCATTAACATTGATGAAAACCGAAGTATGTATTTATATTACTGACAATAAATAATATTGACCGTCTCATACCCTTATTGCTAATAAATCAATAATTTAACTAATGCGATCCGAAAACTAGATATATTGGCAATAAATATAATGACCGTCGGAGGCAAAATGTAGTTTGTCAATAATTATTGTCGGTATTGAGAATCTTTATTAATCGTTCTAGGAGCCCTTAAAAGATTCAAATAAAAACAAAGTTACTACGTCCCTCTACACCCAAATTTCATTTCGTAAATACATCGGATATCTTCCGAGTTATCGATAAAGAAAAATGGATGGCTTCAGATATGTCACTATGATTCATTGAACAGTTCACTTTCCAGTGCCTTTCATAACTGTTTATAGTCGAGATAAACGAATGTCATCCAAAAACGATATTGATTTTATAGGTTTAACCGTGAGTTGCAGTTTTTTTAGAGGGGAAATTCTGAATGCTCATTAATTTTTCAGAAGGATTAAGTGAAGGAAATAAGCTTAATACAGATCTCCGGTCATATTCTATCTATATTTTTATGACAACGTTAAAACTAATTGGTTGTAGCTTATTGTTAAGTGTACCTAATAGGGCAATTTTAAATTTTAAACGAATGGATGAATAGAAAAAAAAATATTAAAATGCCTATTTTACGGTAATCTACAATTTCTATTCCTGGCCATAAATTATTCTGTTTGCTTCAAACTATTCAATTAAACAATTTGTTTAAATTTACGCTTCATCGACCAAACAGCAAAACAATCTATCGAATTTTCCAATCAACAATATATAATTTTAATTAGGTCATTTAGTTCATTGTATCATTCCGAATCGATACCTCTTTAATGAATAAACATTGATTTGAGGTTAACATAAAATAACTCCCATTACAATTAGAACACGTAAAATTAATTAACTGTTAAAATATCAAAACCCTGATATGGTATGTTGTTTTTGAAAAACTGATTGCTTTTGTAAGAAAGCAATTAGGTATACTTTGTACATTTCCTATAAGTAAAATTTTTTAGGAAAATAGTTGCATAACTAACTTGAAGTAACCTGCGGCACGGCACCCCTTTATTCCAGGCTGCAGTTTTTGAATGTTTTTTTAGTAATATGGAGTAGGTAGAAAATTTAAGTATGTTATAATGGTTATACCTAAATTTTCCGTTTTTACACAGCACACGCCACATGCTTTGACACATCAAATCAAAATATTTATTCCTTCTATTGAAATGTACAAGCCAATAATTAAAGAAAACGTCAATACAAAATTAAAAGTAAACACATTTAAAATATACACTTAACATAAACTGCTAAAAGAAGTAAGCACAATATAATAGCCTTAAAAGAATTCCTGCAAACTATAACCATTCACTTGCAGCAAATATTTTTTTAAAACGATGCTTACCTAAATACATTTAAATTGAAAACATCTGTAATGTTACTATCTAGTACATTAAAAAGTTTGCAACCTGTGAAATATACAGGGTGTCCCGAAATCAGCTGATAATATTTTAAGGGGATACAGTATCTACATATAAAGTGCATCCAAAAATAAGACAAAACTCTCTATTAATACACCTTCAAAAACGCTTCGCTATGGGGCTTGAGCCCCTCGAATGGGAGCTATGACAAGCGGTTTTTTCTCAATATCTCAGAAACCGATTATGGTATCACAACAAAATTTGATACATGTTTTACCCATGCCAAGATGCAATAAACGGTTTATTTAGCTTAACTGTATTTCTTCCAGTGGCGCCCCAATGGGTAGGTACTAAGGAGAATATTGCCGTAAGTTTTTTATTTGTAGGATTTTTAACTTCAGGTGCAATTTTTAGAAGCCTTGAAGTCTTTTGTTGAAAGAAAGGTACTTTTGTTTCATTTCGGTAAGATTCACCATTTTCCAATAAAATCGATTTTAAAATTTTCGGTTTTTGGTGTCCCGGAAAATGTAGGAAATCTCTCGGATTCAGATAGAACGTGAAAAAATAAGATGACAAGTTCCTATACATTTTTTTCTTACAGGCCTTCCCGACGGAGGTAGGTATGTGCCCCTGAAGGACGCTGGAAATCGTTTTTTTTCTGAATAACTTTTAAAGTACCTAATATAATTTAATACAAATTTAATGTGTTGGACACTAGTAAGGACCTCCTAATATAGTGCCCTTAACATGTTTAGCTTTTTTATTTTAGCAGGGGCGGACTAAGCTTTACAACGTAATGCTTAAATTTTTAACATCCTGTATGATAAAGACTTAAACAAAAAATGTTTATTAATAGATATAATAAAATTATTTTTTCATGTTCTATCTGAATCCGAGAAATTTCCCACATTTTCCCAGACACCCTGTATATCTTTAAAATTTGGCAGATCTATGCCTTTCCGGCAATAAAAGAGTTTTTAATCTGATGTTGAAAACCTTGTTGATTTTGATAAATAAAACTACAAACCGTAAAAACATAAATACCAGCCACAGTTAGGATTTTTAGTTTCTTAAACGCGTTCTGCAGGATTGTCTATATCCAAGCCACGCTATCAGACGAACTGCATATTTTTGTAGAATAAAAACCCTGTTAATATTAGCACTCATACCCCAGTTTAAAATCCTACATTTAATTCGCCAGTGAAGTTGCGTAGTTTTGAACAAAGCTCTTCTATATGAGAAAAAAATTTCAATTGTTATCCAAGGTAACACTCAGTAACTTCGTGGTATTGGACAATTTTAGCTGCATATCAGAATTATGTTAGTTATTAGGTCTTAGAGACAAATATGTAATTGTCGTTTTATTCTTATGTAAATTAAGTTTTAAATGTATCAGACTAAAGTGATATTTTAAGTCTAAGGTATATTGTATAGTCTTTTAGCCACTAATTTTAGAGATGTGACGTTGCATTTCACAATTAAAATGTTAGTGTCGTCCGCATATGACACAACACAAATATTCTCTGATATATCCGTAATATAGTTCATTAAATCGTTGGCAAAAATTAGAAATATAAAGGGCCCCATGCAGAATGAAACCTTAAGGTACCCCTTTTTTTCGATAGTCTTAAAAGCACTTTTTAGACACACAAGTGATATATCGCAGTTCACATATGCTCTACTGACAATAACGTCAAGATTGTTTAAACATAAACTCCTCTGCTGGATAGAGGGTATAGGAAACTCCCTTATACTTACTGTCAATATGAGAATGACAATATCATAGCTCACAAACTTAGTTGTATTGATAACATGCATCATTTCTGTTGAAAATTAACCTTTTTTCAGCAATAAAACAAACAAACGAACTTCAACTAAAGCAAAAGCAAATTAAAGATAACTTTTTGAGGTCCTTGTACATTCATTTTATACCAATTCTTCATTTTGATAAAAACTTCTGTTCTTATCTTAACGACCCCGAGTTGGCATCGGAGCTAATCGGCCCAATCACTTCACGAAAATGGCGCCTTCGAAATTTGGCTGGTGTGGGATTATTATCTTTATTTTTTATCGCCAGCTTGCCTGATTTTATTGGTTCGAAAGATTTAGGAGAGACATTAATATAATTTGATTAATAAAGTTCCCGAAGGCCTTGTGGATTACTCAAAATATACGGTTTTATTAATAATTGATTTAGTAGGGATAAGACTCTGAGAAAATAATAACCATGAAATCGAAATTCATTATAGTCAAGTAATAAACAACAATTTTTGAGGAATAAATAATCTTCTGCATATTTTTTGATAGTTTACTGGAACGTGTCCTATACCATTGTACACAAATGATGTTTCTAAATAAGAGAATAATACCTTCGCCACATTTGCAGATGACAAAGTCATTTTAGCTGTAGGCAAAGACCACGAAAGAGCGGCGCGTCTCGATAAAAACGACATTAATTACACACATCGGTTAACAAAATCAGTAAATGGATAAAAAACTGGACAATCGAATAAAATGAAACCAAGTCTATAAATGTAAAAATTACAAATAGAGTTATTCAACATAAGCGTAAATGATAAACGAATACCATTAACAAATAAAGCAAAATATGTAGGTATTACCCCTATCTGGTTTTTGGCTTTACTGAAGAGCCATATTAAAAAGAAAAAATAAGAACTCGGAATTGAATATACTACTTAATAAACTTATAGTTTACAAGCTTATACTTAGAAATCTGAGGACATTGTTGAGTAAATAAGATCTTAGTTTTAAGTATTTCAAATTAATTTTTTTAGGTTAGTAAAAAGTTACTACTATTGATCTTTATTAATGATGAGATTTTAATAATCTTGAAAAAAAATAAAAAATTTGTTATTTTTGCCTTATTGTAATGACAACATTTTCCAATAAGTATTTACCACGTCAATCATCGACATTTCTATTCATTATAGTTGTGAAGCAGCAATAATTCAGAAACATGAAAATATCTGTAATTGAAAACGCATAAATCTTCGTTAGTACGAAGAAGGGGACATCTGGCCAACAGTTATAACTCAAGAATTTCATGGGACACAAAGTGTACGTCATGTTGTAGACCCCTTGTTAGAATAGTTAGGTACAGCGGATAGTTTTCGCACAACACAGAGCTTTCCCAAGTAATGTATGCAACAATTGATAAGAAACAAATTAAATCTTAGGTTAAGTTTAATGCCTCATAACTTATAAATTATTACACGAATTTAACAAAACCTAATGCAGATTTGGCGAGGTCAATTAATTTTGTTTAGGTGTACAGAATTTTTGGAGTCATTCGCATAATATACGATATCAATAATAAATGTTGTGAATCTGGAAGAATAGAAAATCTCCTCGTGGAACGTTTTGAGATTATTTTTATTATCTAGGTATGGGTGTCTTTTTGAAAAAATACATTAAATATAATATTAAATTAGCTCTTTAATTTTTACTCAGGTTATAGGAATGATCATGATTTTGCATCAACATCTTAAAAATTACCAATATAATATTAAATTTCATGAACTATTTGTGTCCGCTTAATTATTAGGGACATGGAAATAGTGTTTGCACTACGAAAAGTCTCCCATTCTTATTGCACAATACAATGTTGACCACAATCATTAACGTTATTATAAAGTGGGGTGCTCGTATAATAGCGGGCCGGTTGATACGAATCATTGAGCGCGATAGAAAAGGGGGAATTTTTGATTTTTAGAAAGATAACATTGTCAAAATTTTATTCTGTTATGCCATATGGGATAATATACTGGTAGTTAGATTTATATATGGGCTCTAAGCTTGACATAAAGACATTTTTAAAGTTCTTTGAGAAGAGAAGTATAATGTTAAATAGAGTTATGAATTAATGAAGGAAAAAAAATTGACAGTTGAGATTTTTATAAAATAAAAAAAACGAACAATTAAGCCACGCAATAAAAGATGATTTACGTTACATTGAGAACTGATGTCTCCTACTTGAGGATAGCGGAAAAGAGTCACGTACTACCTATAAGGGGTCCACTTTAATAGCGGGAAAGGGTACCTATACAGTCGAAAAGAGCCCTAATGCGTTTTTCCTGAAGAGTTCATCATTATGCATACTGTTATGTCATTATAATTAAGGGGGTATTATAAAATAAGTTACCTTACCTGGAGTATTGGTCCCAACCTGAAATCTGGGCGGAAAATTCTCCAAATTTTTCTAGAACAACAAATTGTTGGGAATCCTTTCACTCAAGGTTCAATTCGACTTTTTACTCTCATTATCCATTTTTATATAACTTTATGAGGACTTTCAATTTGATTATTACGTTAAAATGCAGAGTCTCTAAAAAACTACGGACAAAAAATATTAAGAAGCAAAAAAGCGGTGCAATGTCCAGGTTACTGTTCTGTCCTGTTTTTTCTATTTTCCTATGACCTCTTGCCGTTCTCTGCATATCGCCCTTATTTATTTTCTTTATTTGGTAAACGAAGGCATAAGGGTTGTAAAGGTTTGTAAAGAATTAAGAGAGGTATCATTTAGCTTAAGCGTTATTCCTATTTATTTTTTAAGCGTTATGCAAATTTCGTATCTTTTAGCAAATGTTACATGCAATAATAGTTATTTATGGTACAAGTGTGTTATGTTACCTACCTATATATAAGTCACGGTGGGAAATGTTTAGCCCTCAAACCGTAGGCCGAGAGGGCCAATTCCCCAGTGACTTATATTATGACCTAACACACGAGTGCCATACAAAATTGTATCCAACACTTGATAATATTAATAAAAAATAGAAAATTATATTGTCTCAATGTAAACTGGAAAACCCTGTATTATATTTTATTTGACATATTTTTGAATGACAAATTTGACAAGTAAGAGTAGGCTAGTGTGGTTATTGTTGTTATGAAATTGATTAATAACAAAAATTTAAACAGAGTAAATCAAATTATTATTTTTGCCATTCTCGATGGTGGTTTTTCAAAATATAAAAAAGCTCCAGCCGAAATTCAAAAAGAAGCTGACCTAGCGTATTTATTTATTATATTCAGCCTCGTCTCATAAACAACTATACGTAGTACCTCCGCCTCTGGCCGGATCATCCACAATTTTTAAAGCTAAACACAAAATCAATAATCCCCTCCGCCTAACCCGGTACCGCTGTTGAATCAGTCTTTATCTTTGTGCCGGTTTGTCCACACGGTGTCGGAAGAAGTGCGTTATTTTTTCGTTTTTTGGTACCAAAATTTAAACAAATATGCCCAAAAGAAGAAAGAGTCGAAGTCGTTCGCCTGTTCCGTCAAAAATGTATAAATTATTGCAAAAAATGAGTGATAGACTTGACAAAATAGAAAATAAACAATCTGGAATGTCTCGGTTTAATCGTGAAAAATCTTCTTCATCTTGGCGTCGCATTCGTCGTCCTCTTTTAACTTCAGCAAGTGAAAGCGAGACAAGTGATGCTGCAAGTTCGCCAAGAAGTTTCTATGCGTCAGACGACGAGAAAGGGGGTGATCGAGACATCGAAGATGGGCAGGGTGTGTCAGGTAGGAAAAGACGACAAATTAGAATATAATTTAATATTTTAGTCACGTACCTACCTATATATAATTTGTTCGGGATAACAAAGTCTGGTATTACTAGGCAGGCATCAATCAATATTCGAAAGTATATTTAATCTTATGGTGAATATTAGCATTTAACCCAATAAAATGTCTGTTTGGGAACACAGACTTAACATAATATCATGTCTGTTTGGGACAACGGACAAACAATTTTTTCTGTTCGGGAAAACAGAACTAACGAGAAAAAATGTCTGTTTGGGAACACAGACTTAACATAATATTATGTGTGTTCGGGATAACACTTTTTTCTTTTTTGTTTTTCATTTCACCTAAAATTTATTTTAACACTTTTAAATATTCTTTGCAGATAGCGTATACCCTGCAAATATAGACAATACTGGCAGTGAAAATCACAACAGATCACAGGTAGACATCTTAGCTATAATAGGTAATACTGTGACCCCAAAAGATACATTCGCCAATCCCATCCAGGCAGATGTTGCGTCCTGCCTTAAGACTGTGATAACCACAGGGCTACAGGACGAACCCCTGGAGGAGCTATTCAATAAATATCCAACACCAGACAACTGCAAATTTTTTAATCCACCCTCTATAAATCCAGAGGTAAAGGTTGCAGTGTCGGAGCCAATTATACAAAGAGATGCTCGCTTATTGCGTTTACAAAAACATATTGGAACCAGCCTCTCTGCCATTGGTTTCACCATAACAAAAATGCTCAACGAAGAGGGAAGGGACAACACAGTTTACATACAAACACTCAGCGACGTGGGAAAATTACTTTCAAATGTACACCACTTAGAGTCAGTGTCTCGCAAGGAGTTAATAGCAAGAAATTTAAATAGAGACCTAAAAGAAACTTTGTCGAATACACCTACCGGTGAGCTTCTCTTTGGCGCTGATCTTGACACTACGATAAAATCAGCCCGTGAATTAGAAAAATCGGGACAGCAACTAAAGCCATCTAAAAAACCAGTTCCATTAAATAAATTCACACCAAGAGCCCAGTCTTCGAACCCCAAAAACCAGGAAAACTACCGAGGTCACCTGTTCCAGAAATACGGAGCCAGGAAGAGGGGACCTTCCTATCGGGCTCAAGTGCCTGTCAACCAGGGTCGACGAGCACAACAATTTTACAAGAGAAGACCAGAGAGGAGCGACATGAAATATCGTCAATACTAGTACAGGTTAGTAAACCTTGTGGAAGGTTAAAATTCTTTGTCAATAGATGGCGCAATCTTGCTGTACATGAAAAAATTTTATCTTACATAAATGGACTTAGTATCCCATTCATCAAAAAACCCGTACAACCTATTGTGCCTATAGAACATAGGTGGTCCAGCAAGGAATCGCCTATTATAATCTCTTTAATCAATAATTTATTAGAATCGGGCGCAGTGTCCAAGGCGGACGAATGTCAGGGCCAATTTATCTCAAACATTTTTACTGTATCAAAACCGGATGGGTCTTATCGCCTAATACTGAATCTTAAAATATTAAATAATTTTGTAAAAAGTAATCATTTCAAAATTGAAGACAATAAAACTGTGGCTAAACTTTTATCGAAAGGTTGCTATATGGGAAAAATCGACTTAAAGGATGCTTACCATTTAGTACCAGTTAAGCAATCACATTGTAAATATCTAAGATTTAAGTTTAACGGAGAGTTATATCAATATAATTGTTTACCCTTCGGATTAAGCTGCGCGCCACTGATCTTTACAAAAATTTTAAGACCCGTTGTTAAGATACTAAGAGGAAAAGGGATACTCTTAGTCGTTTATTTAGACGATTTCTTAATAATAGGGAAATCATATGAGGAGTGTCAAAATAATATAAAAATTACTATAGAGTTATTATCACAGTTAGGCTTCTTAATTAATTACAAAAAATGCAGCTTACTACCAACTCAAAAATGTATATTTTTAGGATTTATTTACAATTCACTTGCTATGACCATTTCTTTACCTGAAGATAAACAAAAACGAATAATAAGATTGTTAAAAAATTTTTTTACTCTGCCACGATGTAAAATTAGAGATTTCGCAAAATTTATAGGAACACTTGTGTCTGCGTGCCCAGGTATCAAATATGGTTTTCTACACACAAAAATATTTGAGTATTATAAGTATAAAGCCTTAAAGGAATCAAAGGGGAATTACAATGCTGTAATGAATTTGTCAAAAAATATCCTACATGACCTCTCTTGGTTTATTAATATAATACCAAATTCATTCAATCATGTTCATATTAATAATTATTCACTAGAAATATTCACAGATGCGTCAAGTACGGGCTGGGGAGTTTTTTGCCAAGGAAAAAGTACATATGGTCAGTGGTCTGAGCAAGAAAAAACGCTCCATATTAATGCATTAGAAATGTTGGCTTTATATTTTGGGTTAAAATGTTATACATCAAAATTGTCTAATTGCTACATTTTGTGTAGAGTGGATAACACAACTGCAGTAGCAACGATCAATAGAATGGGCAGTGTTAGATTTATAAGGTTAAATATTATAGCCAGGAAAATTTGGTCCTGGTGTGAAAAAAGAAATATTTTTATATTTGCTAGCTATATAAATACGAAAGAAAACATAGAAGCAGACAAAGCATCAAGAAAAATTCAAAAAGAAACAGAATGGAGCTTATCGAACGATGCTTACCAGAAAATAATAGACATTTTTGGCACACCTCGTATAGATCTCTTTGCTAGTAGGCTAAATAAAAAGTGTGAAACGTTTATATCATGGATGAGAGATCCTGAAGCATTCAAGGTGGATGCCTTCACAGTACACTGGGGAACACTTAGATTTTATGCATTTCCCCCCTTTTCTATGATTTTGAAAACATTACAAAAAATTATAAATGATGAAGCAGAAGGTATAGTCGTCGTTCCGTTTTGGATCTCTCAGCCATGGTATCCACTTTTTAAATCATTGATTGTAGGAGAACCATTAGTTTTTAGACCTAAAAAATATTTACTTTCTTCTAGCAGAACTCCCCATCCTTTGTGGCAACACCTTTCCCTGGTGGCAGGGAGGTTATCAGGGAAGCGCTTCTCAAAGGGAATGTTCCCCCAGAATCCTTAGACATCTGCTTATCCTCAATAACTCAGGGAACAATAAAACAATATAACTCTGGTCTAAAATTATGGTGGGAGTTCTGCTGCGCCAAAAATAATAATCCTTTTACTATAACGGTTTCAAATGTCTTAGAATTTCTATCAATTCAATTTAAAAATGGAGCATCCTATGGGACTCTAAATTCGTATAGATCGGCCATAGGTCAGATTGCAGGTCCGGACCTGGGACAAGATTTTAGGATTAAAAGGTTTTTTAGGGGAGTGTTCGGTCAAAGACAACCTAGACCTAAATACGAACATACATGGGACCCAGGGGTTGTAATTAAATATGTTCGAAATCTTGAAAATAGTACTCTGTCATTAGAACTTCTTACAGAAAAACTAGTAACACTATTAGCACTTGCAACAGGTCAGCGGTTACAGACCTTAAGCCTGATAAACCTTGACAATATTATAAAAACTAATGATAATACAATCGAAATAAAAATTCCTTATAGAATTAAAACTAGTGGTATTAACAAATCTCAACCCCTTCTTGTTTTGCCCTTCTTCCAGTGCGATCCAAATGTCTGTGTTGCGAACGCATTATTAAAATATTTGGAAGTAACAAAACACTTAAGAGGTTCATGTACATTCTTATTTATATCGTATAAAAAACCCTATCATAAGGCTACAATACAGACTCTGGGTAGGTGGATTAAGAAGATGTTAAAACTAAGTGGCGTTGACACTGGACAATTTAAGGCTCATTCTACCCGCCACGCCTCTACATCAGCCGCAAGTAGAGGCGGGGTGAGCTTCGACTGTATAAGACTCGCTGCAGGTTGGACTAGAAACTCTCAGACATTTGCAAACTTCTATAATAGGCCAATAGTTTGTAATAAGGAATTTGCAAATACTATTTTAAAATTAGGAAATTAATGTACTTCTAAGTTTTCTGTCTTAAATGTTATATAACCATGCAGTTCCCTTAAACTGTTTTTATGTAACTTCCTACGTATGCTCATGTATAGTTTCTTCCATAATGTAGTTTTTCAATTTTACCTCTTGACAGGTTTTGTTTCGTTTTTCGCTTTATTCTTAATGTTGTTTATTATTATTATATGTTTTATGTTATTTTTTTTTTTTTTTTTGTGTATTCACCTAATTTAATAAATGCATATTTTTTGCTTATTTTGTTGTTGCAACTGCTTTAAACATCTACGTATAGTTGTTTATGAGACGAGGCTGAATATAATTACAAGATCAAACGAACTTACCTAAGTGATGTTCGATCTTGATTATATGAAGGCCTCGTCGAAATAAACAAAGTCCCTCGCCACCCTTTCTTATTTAATAAGAATAACCCAAAAATATTATTGCAACAACAGCTTTAAAATAGACTAATTCAACAGCGGTACCGGGTTAGGCGGAGGGGATTATTGATTTTGTGTTTAGCTTTAAAAATTGTGGATGATCCGGCCAGAGGCGGAGGTACTACGTATAGTTGTTTATTTCGACGAGGCCTTCATATAATCAAGATCGAACATCACTTAGGTAAGTTCGTTTGATCTTGTAATTATTCCCCACAAGTCAAGAGATAGTTATGATAAAACCTTCAAAGAATTTATCGACTGGTGTGATAAAAGATGTACCTGCGTGAGTTATAAGCTACTTTATTAGTCGGGAATTGAACTAAAAATGTTCACATTATATGTAAGTGTTGGATAAACAATTATATTCTACTATACTATGCAGTAATACTGACAGTTGTCAGTTAAGTTGGTAGCAGGTCAGGTAATGTGGATTTTGTCCATAATTTTCATCATGGAGATAGTGTATAGGTTGTTTGTGTTTTCGTTATCACAACCCAAGAGTATGTGATTTAGGTCTCCATACCCTCTACATCAACAGCCTAGATCTTCCTCCAGGTTTAGTTTGTGTAAGCGGGTGCTGTGCAGCAGTGTAAGGATCTCATTCTACACATTGTAGAAATTTGCTTCTTCTTGGTGTACTGGTATTTGTTGAACCATTGTTTCTTAAGTGGGACTTGTTGGACTTTTACATATGACATCCCATTTTCTCTACCTATTTTTTTATAGATGTTGCTCCAATTTTTCCATAGAAGCTTTTTAACTTTCTTCATTACTCCTGTAAAATATAGTTTGTTGTTAATTTGTGTACCGTTGTTTCTACTAGTTAAAGCTAATTCGTATGCTTTCATTTACCTCTGTGATTTGAAATCCCCATAATTTTGACATCTGTTCCATTTCTGATTGCTCCTACAATTTCCTTTCTAGTTTGCAGCGTGATATGATCATTTCTAGCTTGGATTCTTTGGAGTTTTTGAAGTCCACTTTCTGAGTCCGATAGAATTAGAATATTATTTGTCTATATTGCGGCTTTAATTTCCAGGACCTCTACTGTACAGATATTGGTATGGGTTAAAAGCTGGTTGCACTATTCTGTTTCCAGATTCGTACTATTATATACCCCGACTCCTACACTATCACTCTCTGGGTCCACTGAAGCATCACAATAAACTATGTAGAATTTCCTATATTTTTGCTGTTTTATGTCTTCAAAGATTTGCTGGCTGTTCGGACTGTATTTTCCTATTTTAGAGTCGATAATTTCTAATTTGGTGAATTGATCCCCCACTCTGTGTAATAACAGGGCATTCTTCTATTTTTTGCTATGTACTCTGCATACTGTATTGCCAAGTCAAAGTACTCCAGTATTGTTGGAACCTTATTGTGTCTCTTGTATGCAGATTCCTCGTTGAACAGCAGCTTAGAAGACCTTGATGTACCCTACTTGTGCGAAAAGCCATGCGTTTCAGTGACAGTTTTGTGCAGATAAGGTGTCTTCTAATTTCCATCGGTAATTATCCGGATTCTGAGAGGATGATATGTGCTGGTGTATTTGGTCAGTCCTAAAGCAATTCTTAGTGCTTGATATTGCGTTCTGTCTATTCTGCTCCAGTTTCTCCTGGGTGTTTTAAAGATGGCTTGACTGCCGTAGTCAGGTTGTCTATCTTTATAGATGTTTATAAGTATGTTTGGAACTGCTTCCCACCATGCTCTTGTGAGCGATTTCATTATATAATTGGCTCTTAAATACATGTTGTCTTGTATGTTTCAGACGTTGTTATTTTTGAATATACGTTTTAAGATACCTGGCTAGGTCATGGCAGTTTTCGTCTATGTATATTGGACAGGTATCTTAGTGGTTGTTTTTGTCAGTCTCGTTTAAGCCTAACCTAATTTAGGTACGAGGAACGTATAAAAAGTGTATATAGGTATTCAAATATGCACGTTGGAGGTAATCAATGCATAAATAGACAGTAATATTTTATAATACCTATTCTGCATCTATGATATTAAGTTAAATTGGAGTAAATATATGCAACATTACGTACCTAAGTAAGTAGGGGAGGCTCTTGTGCCTCTGGCATGCTTGTACCTCTGGCCACTCACTAATTTTACCCTAAAAGTAAATGCTTTAAAAATATATATAATTGACAACACTCTGAATTTTAGTAGGAGAATTACCAAAAGCAGTAGCTTACGCGAACACGCATTTTATAACCAAACTTGTGGTTGACGGGTACACCGCAAATTTGTGTGTGTGTGTGTTAATATGATATATAAAAACTAAGATAAGCATTTACCGTTGCCGTTATAGTTTGTAATACCTTCTGGCAGATCCAAGCTCAATTTTGATAACAATCTAAGGTTAAATTCACTTTATTTTATTGTTAATGCGTCTATATTTATAAGTATGAATATTCTCTTGGTCATCAAGCATCTTGTACCTATGACAGGCCTAAGGTACATTACAATATCGATTTAATTGAGAACATGCATGTACCAGTAACTAAGTCAATTTTGTTAGTGGTTTCAGATGCCACGAAGTAAACAAGGTGTGAAAAGGCAGAAAATTCATCCTGAAGCATTAAAAAAATTCCCTGGAATATTTTTTGAATACAAAAACCACTGTGATGTAAAAAAGTTTTTTCGAAAGTTCAGGAAAAAATGCTTGAGGAATATTTTGTTATGTCTAGTAAAATGCTTTATGGGTTATCTATGCTTGATGCGCATAAACTAGCATTTGAATTTGGTCCATTTACGAAATTTTACAATGAATATTCCTCAAACTGGCTTCAAGTGCATCCAGGAAAGAAAATTACTATCTATGATGTAGCCGTGTTAGTTGGAATTGCATATCCTCGAGCCTCTTTACTCCAGTAGGCTTTAGAGCTGCTGGGATTTGGCTATGTAATCATAACATTTTTGGTGAGGACGAGTTTCTATGTTCTAATGTCATAGACAGATTGCATGTGACCGCAGATGCAAACGACAATGAATTACTAAATGTCAAACCGGCAACGTCATCTGATTCGTCTGTTAACACAGAAATTTAAAACACCGGAGCAAATTCGCCCCTTTCAGAAGAAAGCCTGGCAGATACCGAGTATTAACAGATACACCAGAAAAAACTGAAATCGAACAAGAACATTCCAAAAGATTAGTCAAGAAAAGGAAAGGAGCAAAAGTCACCAAGGTTTTTGAGTCATCCTTTTCTTGTGACGATCTCATAGAAAACCTGGATAGTGGTGCTTCTGAAAATGACATTGATTGGGCGCCAACTGAAAATGAAGAGAATATAGAAACGATGAAAATCCCAAAAGGCGATTACTGGTTAACGAAACTTGAAGGAAAAAGGAAGCTCATTATTACATAGCAGAAGGTATAGATATAAGAGTTGAAGAGAGTTTGGTTAAATATATAAAAAAAAAACTGACTCTGATAAATTTGTATATAAAACTGAAAAGACAATAGAATTTCTAATAATGATTTTATGATGCAGTTAGCGTTTTCTGTTAATTCTGGAACTTATAAGGTTGAATAAGCCAAAAATACTTTTAAACGTTTAATTTTAATTAGAATTATTGATAAACAAAGAGCTAATATCTTCACATTAATTTTTGTTAAAAATACTAGACCACGAAATTTTTTTATACATATATGAAAGATTTACAACTTTTTTGGTGTTTTGTTTTATATTCTAGGCAATATTAATATGTAACAACAATAAAACAAACTCACTTACAAGCCGGCTATATAGGTACAAGCTGGGGTGGCTAAAAGTACAAAACCGTCTTGTACCCATAGCATTTTACACTGCTATACTTTTTTTTCTTGTAAAATGTGGAAAAAAAATTGTTTGTGTTTTCAATGGTGTTTGTATGTAGTACAGACACTGGGCTTCTGATCTGCACTTAATTAACACTTTAAAGACATTTCAATTAAAAGATATACGTAAGAAAAGAACTGTAGCCAGAGCTACAAGAGGTTCCCCTACCTAATTTGTTTTTTGGAAAGAAAAATAAAAAGAATTAATACCTGTATATTTTTAGATGTTTTTTTTTTTCATCGTTTCTTCGCTTTAATTCTAGAGGCAACACTCGAATTCGGCGAAAAATTCCCGATTTTCCGCCACCCTTGCTCGAAAAAGATTCAGGTGGATTCGATCAGAAATAATCGCCACTTAGGAATGACAAAAGCAAAGACCGGGACTTACTTTCGTTTGAGTAGCTCTTTTGCGGAAACCAATTACTTATCATTTTTAAGCCGATTTCCTTTTTAATTTTCTCAGAAGGAAATATTCAACCGGCCGTCGCACCCCTTTAAATTTTTATAAAGGGATTTCGTTAAAGATGACAATTTTTAGAATAGAACGGTAAAAACGTAATACCTGTAACAAGGCTTTGTGTAATGGCATTTGCCGGAAGAATGATCGACTAACAAAGGAAAGGGGAAGGATAAAAATTTGTCTCTTAAGAAAACATATCCCTTTATCGTTAAAGCAAACCATTTTTATCCACTTGGTTTTTAAAATGCAAATATATTTATTATCGAAAACAATCAAATCAGCGGTTCAGTGGTTCAGGTTAGCGCGCCATTTTTAATATTTCGCAAAAAACAATAGTTCCAACTTTTTTGATTGTTATATGCCGATCCGCACCTATGCATGTTCACTTTATGTTTTTAACCCTGCGTTAAAATTGCATGCAATTTAGGATTCACATTTATGCATGTTAGCGTGGTAAAAGTTGCAGCATTTTTCACCCTTAAAATAACGCACTTTTACCCCGGGACCACAGAAGTATTAAGATATGACAGTAGTTTTCGAACTCTTTCAACGCGAAAACTCTCTTAAAACGTCTATGAGAGACAAGACTACTTACAGTGTGGCCTAACGTGACTGGTTTTAAATCGATCCACAATTAGCGCACATCCGCGAAGGAAATAATTGCAATAGCATTTCTACACTAGACTTTCAAGGGTTTAAAGGGCGCTAACCGGTATCTAATTCGTCATTTTGTTTCAAATTCGCGAGGTAAAAAATGCTGTTGTCCAGCAGAGACCACGTGAACATTCTCTGCCAAGATGGGAAATGGGAAATGTTCTAACAGTTGGGTTATATCTTATAATTACCTTCTTAATCTCGGAAAAGGAAAATAGCAATCATATCGCTACAATGTAAACATGGCAACAGCGCAACGATCAGCTATTATAAACGGTCGTCTTTGCGGCTGTCAGCTGTTATGGTAATTTTCATTTCTTTTAATAAACAAGTGTATATTATGGCTTCTACAAGTAATATTTTAGTGCAAATAACAGAATTTTAAGGACACATGCCAAATATCGTACCAGTAATTGAAAAAAATGTAATATTATTTTTCTCAAAAGCTACTATATTCTGAAGAAAAATAACTTCGGATTTGTGATCAGATCAGCAACCTCAAATCAGACTTTAAATAAAAGAAATTAGTGAAAAAATCGCAGTAGATACCCAGCTTTTCAAATATTTACCAAAAATAATCTTGAGAATAGTCAATTGCTGTTAAACTAAACATAAAAAAAATAAAAAATGTTTTTTCTACTCCTATACTAGTAAGAACCTACTTACGCACTGTCTACTGTATCAGTAAAACTCTTATAACACACACTATATTGTTATAAGCCAAACTGTGCGTAAGGACAGTAACGTAATATATATATACCGGGTGTTGCATCGTCGAGCGGGACATAGGAAATCCCATGTAATTTTAAATGGGGTCAATTATTGGCTTCCCTAATTATTTTAGAGAAAAATTCTTTTTAGGTTTATTAAAGAGCACTAAAACCCACATTCAAAAGAATAACTTTAGATATTTTTGATGAGCCCGTTTACGGGTTATCGCCGATTTCTTTTTAACTATTTCTCCTTTTTATGGCCCCGTATTTGCGGGCACCAGTCAAGGTAAAAGATTACTGTCAAATAAAGTTGTCATTTTGAAATGTGTGCTTTATTGTTATATAAACTCGTACATCGAAAATATTAAAGGTGTATTTATGAGTACAAATTAATCTGAATAAAACTAAAATAAAGTATCCAATTACAAGGTTAATTATGACATTTTACATGTTTCAATATTTTACTAATTAATAGGTAGGTACTATTAAATTGTTAGAACTTTAGGATTTAAGAAGATGTTCAAATATTCCTCAAAATGACAACTTTATTTGACAGTCATCTTTTACCTTGACTGGTGCCCGCAAATACGGGGCCATAAAAAGGAGAAATAGTTAAAAAGAAATCGGCGATAACCCGTAAACGGGCTCATCAAAAATATCTAAAGTTATTCTTTTGAATGTGGGTTTTAGTGCTCTTTAATAAACCTAAATAGAATTTTTCTCTAAAATAATTAGGGAAGCCAATAATTGACCTCATTTAAAATTACATGGGATTTCCTATGTCCCGCTCGACGATGCAACACCCGGAATATATATTACGTAACAGTTGCGCCATCACATTGGCCATGAGCCGTCAAAATCCTGAAAATATTCAATACATTTTTTATGCGTCGCCTTGACAACGTCAATGTCTGTATTAACCGAGGCAATTTTAAACGTCAACATTTTTAATTTGTATGTTATTTTTGGTTAGTACATAGTTATGGTGGATTTATAAACTCGAAAAGTTGGCGAGGTTGAGGTTCAGTTGGTGTTGGAAATAGGAGTTCAATTTAAACTAAAGGGAACACTCAGTTCTATTTATACACTCGTTCATGTTGTTCATGTAAAGCTCATGTAAGGTTCAAAAACTTCCCGGGTAGTTCGAGATAATCAATTTTTATGCTCGGAATTCGGAATATCTAACCTCACAACTTGACCATAACTTCAACCTCACCAACTTTTCGAGTTTATAAATCCAGCTTAGTGGTTAGCAGTTAGTAGTATGAGCGACTCCAATAATGAGATTGAGGGAACGCCACCAGAAATTGCATTACAAGCTGCTACCGCGGCAATTTATTACCCGAAAAATCCAGGGAGAGGTACGAAAAAGTATATCAAAAATTTATTGACTGGTGTATTGATAACCATGTAAGTACCTACTCAGAAAATGTTTTATTGGCATATTTCGATACTTAATTTAACAAAAACCTTTAAACCCTCGTCACTTTGGGCGATTTATTCGATGCTACGCACTAATTTAAGCATAAAGCACAATATTAATATTGAAAATTATCATAAATTACGAGCCTATTTAAAGAGAAAATCAAATGGCTATAAGAGTAAAAAATCCAAGATACTCACCGCAATCGATGTAAATAAATTCCTAAATGAAGCGCCGGATCAAGATTTTTTATTTATGAAAGTAGTTTTAATTTTTGGAATTTCTGGAGCTTGCAGAAAACATTAGAATATAAAAATTACTGATATAGAAAACACTGGAAACACTCTTATTATCAAGATTCCTGATACGAAGACAAAAATACCACGTTCCTTTATAATTTCCGGAAAATTTTATGGCATATGTAAAAACTATATAGAACTCTGAAACCTTATTAAGGACACCAACATTCAATAATTTTTCTTAAACTTTCAAAAAGGCAAAGTAACACGTCAGGTAGTCGGTATTAATAAGTTAGGAGCAGTGCCAAAAAATATTGCAGAATATTTAAAACTGCCCAATGCTGCTTTGTACACAGGTCACTGTTTCCGAAGAACTTCCGCTACAATTTTAGTCGACGCTGGAGGTGATTTCATGGCCTTAAAGAGACATGGCGGTTGGAAATCTTCCACTGTGGCGCAAAACTATGTAGACGAATCCATTCTAAATAAAACTATAACTTCAAACAGAATCTTGCACTCCGTCGTAAATCATTCAGCATCTACATCCACATTTAATAAGTTGCCAGACCAGGAAGAAACTACAGAATTTATTCCAACAAATATCATGACAATGAACACCAATCTAATTGAGAAATCAGTTGCTCCAATTATAATAAAAAATTGTCAAAATTTTACCATTAATTATAATAATAAATAGTTTTTATTTTCCATCTGTACCTACATTGTAAATTATACCATTTTCAATAAAGTTTGTTCGTTTGTTTTTTCTTGCAAAATAAAGCCTATTAATTGTATTTTTTCCCTAAGGTTTATATAGGTAACACTTGCTCTAATTTATAAAAAAAAATAATATGAAGTCATAGAAAAAGTATAGTACACATCTCGAGTGGTAAGCCTATTACATACTCTTTCGAATTACAATACTCGCTAACGCTCGTATCGTAAATTTCGAAATCGTCTGTAATAGGCTTCTTACCACTCTTGTTATGTAATATACTATTAGTATTTATTGCTCGTTTCTCTCGTCATAGATATAAGCTGGATTTATAAACTCGAAAAGTTGGCGAGGTTGAGGTTCAGTTGACGTTGGAAATAAGAGTTTAATTTAAAGTAAAGGGAACACTCAGTTCCATTTATAAACTCAGTTCGTGCAAAGTTCGTAAGTTTCGAAAAGTTCCCGTGTAGTTCGATCAATTTTTATGTTCGGAGTTCGAGAGGTTTGTTTCGACCAATGAAGACCCTATTTTGAAGTCATGTGTGTCAGCGAAATGTCAAATGTCTTTTCGTTCTTTATGTCGCCCTTCCGTCATTTGTATTTGGATTTTCTGTTTGTTGTAAGCTTGGTATTTTTTTTTTTTTTTTTTTTTTTTTTTTTTATGATAAGGCACAGCACTACAGGATAAATCCTTTATGGCGCTCTAGGAGCGGTGCGCGTGCGCAGGAAACGATTCACGTTGGTCTTGAATCTTTGGAGACTATACTCGTTGGGGAAGACGATCTCAGGGAGGTCGTTCCAGAGTGATGACGTTCTCCAGATGAAAGAATTTTGAAACAGTGTCGTTCGAGGGACACTAAGCTGAACCACGTACTGGTGGGCTGCAGTGGCTCGTCGTGTATTTCTACCATGCACCGCTCTGGGTGGTATTAAGCGGGCAACCTCAGTTGAACACTTGCCATGAAAATATTTGTAAAATAGACTCAAGTCGCCAACCTGCCTTCGATGTTCAAGGCTTTCCAGGTTGTTTGTCAGACTATGGTCACCGATCAAGCGAATGGCTCTTCTTTGAATGGAATCTAGCAATCTCAGGGTATGTTTAGGAGCAGAGCCCCAAATATGCGAACAGTACTCCAGTGATGGTCGAATTTGGGCTTTATAGAGCATCAAAAGTTGTTGGGGTGTATAGAGGTTCTTTGTTCGGAAAAGTACTCCAAGCTTTTGCGAGGCTGCCCTAGCAATGGCCGCAACGTGGCCATGCCAAGACATATGACTATCCAGATTAACGCCCAATAAATGAATTGATGAAGCCAAGGGAATTGAGTGTCCCGCCATAACTATATCTGGTTCTTCAACATTAACTTTTTTAGAAAAAACTGCCGCCTGGGTCTTTTTAGCGTTAAATTCTACTTGGTTACTGTCACCCCAAGACAAAATTTCTTCCAGGTCTTTGTTGAGATGTGAGACCTCTTGCTGCCTATAGAGATGTGCATTAGCAGCCGATGTCCGAGCATCCAAAGTAAAAGTTGAAACAAGTGTGCTGTCATCAGCGAAGCTATATATAGGATTTTTAGTTTTTTCCAAAAGATCGTTAATGTATAGTAAGTATTGTGTTTTATGCCAGAAATTGGAAAACTAGAAATGGACAGTAGGTATAGAGAATGATGGCACTAATTTATTGTTACTCGACCTAATCCAAAATTATGAATTTACCTACAACACTCACTCTATTGTACAAAAATTTCAACCAATCAAATAACAACTTTTCGAACTTCGCTACTGACTTTATAAATACCATATTCTGGACTGTCAAATATCGAACCTCACCAACTTGAACATAACTTCAACTTCGTGAACTTTTCGAGTTTATAAATCCAGCTATGCTCATGTTTCACTTGTTTCCCAATCAAATTAATAACTAATTGGCAATTTCATTTGTGACATTGTTGACAAAACCACCTACCTATTGTAAAAAATATCATTCACAAAATTGCCTAACTTTGCCTCTTCATATTGTATGAAAAAACTGTCCTAAACATCAATTACTAAATACTTTTTGGCCTTGTACTATAGATCAATAAGTCAAAGATTTCAAGGAGCCTATCTCTTATAAACGTTTTCTAGAATTTCTTTTTGTAAAAGGCACAAGACATATTGGCTATTAATCCAAAAATAACCTCCCACCGGAGTCGTAGGTGCGGCTTCGGTTAAGCTATCCGAAATGCCTAAACAGAAATAAATTTCTATAAGTGCCCGCATACAATCCCAATACTCTTTGCAAATTTATAAAGGGCTTAAATAGGATTAGGAAAGGAGATTTAAAATTAATTTAAATAGTTTCGCATTTTAATCCTTGGACTTTGACTAACCGATGAGCTAAAAAAATTTACAGTCCTTTACAAAGATGCAACCGGGGAGGACATTGAAAATGCCGAAGCAGAGTGCAACGCTTGTGACTATTGTGAGATTTGAGATCTGCGAAAACTCATAGATTTGAATTTAATAATTAGGTAGTTAATATAAGTTTTATTGATTCATAATATAAAAAATAGTAAAATAAAGGTTATAAACTCTAACGCGCCTCTAACTCTCGACTTGGTCTGATCCCGTCGTCTTTCGTCCCTTCTCCCTTCCCCGTCATCATCGGGCCACCGGCCACTACCACCGAAAAGCAAGGCCTTGAAGCGAGAAAGTATGAGTCATCACATGTCGACTCATGGCGGCCGACCTCCTGATTAAATAAATTGCAATAAAGATTTTTTTTTAATATTACGATTTAGTATGATACATTTTACTTACGTAAAGTATAATCCCATTTCAAAAAAGTATTTTAGAACTTACAAATGTATAACCTAAGTATTTTTATTTGAATTGGTATTATTTCTATATACACACAAAGCACTTTTATTTTATTTTGCCTGGATAGGAGATTAAATTGGAAAGTAAACGTGGAAAGAAATAATAGTTTAACTGTCGGTTATATATTTTATTAAAAAAATATTAATTGTTTCACAAAATACAAAAGAGAACATGAAAATAAATCATATTCCAGTAATCATTTCAATCGCAAATTTTACATTGTTCAAAATAGAAATTTACACAGCGTATAATTACAAAATGCATAGATATGTTGTCTATTTTCTTGACATACCTATGTATTTAAACTAAAGTAGGTAACTTAAACTGATGGGTGCACAAATAAGTATTAATGCTTTTTTGCACGCTTCAGATTTGGCATGCTTTTTGTAATCCCTGTATCATTTCATATTTTCATTTTGTGCGCATGAAAATATAAAGTCTATTTGCACTTCTTAAAAATATATATGCCTGAGGGGAGATGAAGTGTAATAAACAAGCAAACAGTGACAGCTTGCAAGAATATCTGAGGCAGTTATTGTTACCGTTACTAACTTAAGCTTTTCTTGAATAAATGTAAAACTCCTTTTCTTTTTTTTCTTGTAAAAACTCGTCAGATATGGACTGTAAAAGTACAAAAATAAAGTTAAATTTTTGTGTTTCGATAACACAGTTTTTAAAGTATTAATGTTAGTCACTTAGTCATTTTAGAACACTTTTGTCACTTCACAGAATTTTTTTCACTTCAGTATAAAACACTATTATATTAAGTTCGTCATTTAAAAACACTGACAATTTTGGGGCAAGATCATTCTGTGATTCATTTATATAGAAAAAAACAAATATTTTCTTTTCCTTTTCCCTACACTCATCCACAGCCTGGTTCTGTCAGCTTGTCAAAAGCTTCAACCAAGTTGGAGAAAGTAATTGACTTATTGTAAATTGCGGATGCTCTTATACTTTCTGTAAGTTTTCTCAAAATTTCATTCGTAGGCGTTTAAACTCTGGAGAGATTTTCATAGGGATATCATCTTTCGACAAGAACAATGGACATGCAAGCATCTGGGGTAGGACAGCCCCTAAAATAAATAAGAAGTATTTTCAAAAGTAGTACAAATTAACCATAACAAGCATAAAATATTTTACCTACATCAAACATTTATGTTTATGTTTACATCATATTTTCTAATATCTCTTACCTTTAACTAATCGTGGAATTTTTAGTGCTGCCTCTATAACTTCACCAGTCTTTTAGTGAAGTTGGGTTGAAAGTGTAATTCACACACCTAAAAATAATTTTATTTTCGATAATTACAAGTTGTTAAAATATTCATACCTTGCTTGCTTTAGTAGTTTAGTTTGTTTCTGCAGCCCGGGGTCTTGAGAAAATTCAAAAACTGTCACTTTTCTCACTGGTATCATAATTTCCCCTACAGTTTGGAACACAACAACTATCCGGCATGATTTTTAATTAAAAGTTCTATCAAAATAACATAACCCAATGTTTTTCGTGTTTTATGTGTCTGAGTAAAAGTAAACGATAGAAGCACAGACAAGCACACTACTTAAACACCAAAAAATATCTCTAATTTACAAGATTATAGGTAGTAAATACCATAAAATACACATATAAAAAACATGCTGCATGCACCGCGTAAACTTATATTTTAGAATTTTTGGGCCGACTTGTGATGACTCATCGGTCCATAAAATCGGGCGTTTCGCGGCCTTGTCTTTTCGGTGGTAGTGCACCGGCTGGACGGCGGCGGTTCGCGTAATTCCGCTTATGGTTCATTTTAATTCGGTGTCGTTAGACTGTGTGACGTAAGGGACAAATGCAACACAAGATTTTCGTTGAATTCCGTACCCATACTAACGTGCCCGTGCGATAATATAAACATTTTCAATGTTAAAAATATTGTTCTTGGTAAATAGGTTACAAGTTACAATGCAAACTAACCCATTGGAAAATTGCCGACTGACTGTACTACCAACTTCTTAAGTACGTACGTTTTTTGGACTAAACCGTACAACCTGTGCCACAACGACATTCGAAATTATTTACAGTCAAACTAAAATTTAATGGCCCATGCTTTATTATTTTTTCCTCTAAGAAATGTATTTCTCCTGCTTATATTAATGTTTTGATTTATATTGTTGAGTATGCCCGTGATAATAATAGGAAAAATAAAACAAAAGAATGCTATACGAGTATAACAAGAAACGGATGTAAAGCATTACGCGATAATAACACAATATATCTAGCTCGGGAACAGTTTTCGAAATGCTTTTTTGTTAAATTGTTAGGTAAGTGCAGGAATGAGGATCTGTTATAAATATATAAATTCAAATACATTTTACCTAAATCTTGAGACAATAATTGTTTAGGATAGCTCATATTAATTTAGTTCTACATAAAAATTATCTTTATTAGTACTTTTTATCGACATAAACCCTATAATATATATTATTATTCTACATGTCGTGTATACATTATACATACAGTGTGTACATAAAGCAAGAACCAAGTTCAATATTCTAGAATCCAAAAATATTTCGGAAAAATCCTCGGACGCGTATATATAATAAATGTCCAATTATTATACAGGGTGTCTCAAAAGTTTGGTACGTTACTTAAGGGGGTGATTCCTTATGATATTCTAAGAGAAAAAGTTCATATGAACATGTCTCCAGAGTTGCCCCGTTTTTGATATACAGGGTGTTAAAGTTTTTTTAAAAAATCGTTTCTTTATATTTTCTTTAAATATTTTTTTCCCGATTTTATTGAAATTTGTCACCGTTATTTATAATGATAAGGGGCCTAATTAGCTCTGACTAGATTAAATTTATTAAGTCCAGTGGCGTCCCGGGGAGCACCTTAAGGAACATTATTTACAAAAGAATGTACGCTACTGACCTTTTTCTAATTTTGATGTTTTTTTCCGGTTTATCAACTAATAATACAACTTTTTTGTTTCCTGAATTAGATAAACAGGGTGCTAAAGTTTTTTAATGGTGAGACAATTGCAATCGTGCGTTTTATCAGAAGGTGGCCATTTTCAACATTTGCTTTGATTAACTGTTGCATTTTTTTTGTATCATTATTCAAAAAAATAATTTTATTTTTAATCTAGATGTTTTAATTAACTTTAAAATACACAGACATTTTTTTTGTACATACATGCAATAAAGTGGTTTTTAATTTTTCTCTCGAAAACGAAGTAAGGTACGAAAACAATTAAAGGCACAAAAAAGTTGTATTTTTAGTTGGTAAATCCGAAAAAAAATATAAAGACTAGAAAAAAAAATCAGTGGCGTACATTGCTTAAAGTACTTACTGAGAAGCCACTGGACCTAATAAATTAAATCCAATCAGGACTAATTAAGCCTCTCATCATAATGAATAGCGGTTCTAAGTTTTAATAAAATCGGGAAAAATTAATTAAGAAAATTATAAAAACCGATTATTTTTTGAAATTGTAACACCCTGTATATCAAAATCACCTCCTTAAGTTACGTACCGTACTTCTAAGACACCCTGGATACGAATTTTTCCGAAATATTACTGTTAAATAATGAATTTGTTCCTTACCCTTATGAATACACTGTATAAAATCAATCTACTGCATGACTACTAGTGAGTACAAAATATTGCTTTGCTATTTCTTCTTCTAAATACGGTACCTTTACAAAATTAAATACCAGAATCCGAGTTTACTTTCTTCCGTTCGTATTATCTCGAAACAAGATAGTTTTAATAACACGGGTTAGAAAAACGTTTTATCCCTTTTTCTTTGAGCGCGCTTTAACACAAAATTTAAATCCAAACTAGTTTAACTTTTTACAGAGCATGAAATTCAAACACGAATTCAACTGCTAGACAAAGAAATTTATATTTAAACTTGGTAGTTTTAAAACTGCAATTTTTGTCACATCTGCAAGTTTTAATGGTATTATAACCGAGTTAAAAAAGCGTTAAATCCCTGGACGTAAACCATATTATGAAGACTAAAGTTATTAGTGTGAAACAAGTGCGATTATTTTCATGTTAAATTCAGCTTTAATCAAAAAGTGTGAGAACATTGTAAATGTATAGTCAGGAAATGATTATAATAGCAGTAGGACAATTAAATTGTCGGTGATGCTTAAAGTTAGCACCTACATTAGTTCTGTTCTATCAAGCAGTTCTTGACAGTTTCTGTCAAACACAATTAACCAGTTGTAGGACCTACAAGGCATCCTGGGCCCTACATATTATAATATTCACTTGGTAGGCTCTATTTCTAATTCCCTGACTTCTTGTTGGAACAAACCTACACAGAGAGAAACGTTTAGTTCCCATTACTTGAACATAATTCAGTCAATGAAAAAATTTATTTGATAACAGGTAACTAAATCTTGAATTGAAGGGATTATGCAATTTAATTAAAATTTCCATTAAAACATCATTGCCCCAACACAATAATTCAAATATCCAATAATAATTTATTTAGCAACAATAACGTTTATTTGTTACACACATTGTTTAAATGTACCACTAAACTCAGTAATTATTCTCGGGACTTCGGTGTATTATTGTAAATAAATATTTATTTTATTGTTACAATTTTATTATGGCCCTATTGCAAAAAAC
The DNA here is from genome assembly GCA_963920685.1 of Polydrusus tereticollis. NCBI lineage: Eukaryota > Metazoa > Arthropoda > Insecta > Coleoptera > Curculionidae > Polydrusus > Polydrusus tereticollis. The sequence continues at coordinate 124,838,259 of OY987329.1, forward strand.
AAGAGGAATATTTTTTACAGATAATGTATTATTCCATCTAATAAATCATTTTATTGTTACAATTATAGCTTTTTGTAGGAATAAATATATATTTATGAGAAATAGTGGATATTCTAATATTAACTACACTCTTGGTTCTTATTACAATCACAAAAGGTTTAAGTATTAAACAATGTCTTGTAGCTAATCCGGAAGAAAGATACTAATATTGAAATTTAAAATTATATTACAAGCACTACATACAATGTAGTATGTAGATTTGGATTCGGGCAGATACAGGACCATGAGGTATAATTAAGCAACTAAAACGAAGCAAAGGATAGTTTATTCTCTTTATTTAATACACCCTAGGCCGTCAAGTTAACTTTCAATTTTATATTTTGCCTCAAAAAGTATGACAGTATTTTTGTCAATGATATAATATTTAACTTTGAGAGAAAAAAATACTCTAGGAGTAAAATAAAAAAATACAAATTCTGTATGCAATAGCAATAGTCATATTGAGACTGTAGAAAAGATAATATTGTAAAAAAACATGTAAGTATCTATACAGCCGGTGCAACAGACATTTTCTTAATTTTGGACCATTTGGATATCTAAATAATTAGAATATTTCATTAAATAACTTGAAAACATGAAATACGAAACAATAATTAATACTTAATATTGCCGTTATTAATGTAAGCTCTTAACAAAAATTAGAAACTAACCTATCGACGTCAATATGGCGCGGCCACTACGAACGATTAGATACGCATGGCCAAGTATTTACAATGAATGCGACCAATATTAAGTTATGCCATAAGTGTAAATTGCGTTTTACTTACCTTCAAACACCGTTGTTAATATTTCCAAGTCCCAAAGTTTCAAAAGTACTACGCACCTACGAAATACGCATCACAAGTGCACCAAACAGCACAAATTCCTTGTTCTTTCGTAGCCTGCAAAACGCGGCATGAGCCTACATGTCGTTTACTACGGGGAATAGCTGGGTTAAATATCCAAAGTAAAATCTAATTCGCTCAATTTTGGCAGAATACATTTATTTTATAATCCCTGTATAATTAACAATACCAAATTATTATTGCTATTACTGAACGGTGTATTATTGTTGTAAATAAATTTAAATTAATTTAATAAAATATTTATTAAAACAGTTCTTCAATTAATAAGATTAGAAAGGCGTTGTTGCTGAAATTAAAAGTTAATTAAATGCACTATATTATTTTCAGTTAAATCGTGTTTTCGGAATTCGACTAAAATCTTTTAAAACATTGTCTCAAGTTGTACTTAGTTTAGTAATAAATTTTTGTTTTAGTAAATAAATTTTTTTCAACTAAGTCGTTTAACAGCGGCAAGAAAGAAATTTCTCTCTGTGTATTGACCTTATTTGCCAAATTGTATCTAGAATTAATGATAGACCACGGTAAAATGCCGACGTGAGTAGCTTTGTAGATATAATATGTATTTAATTTTCAGAGAAATAGGGAGATTTGATCTGCACACAATTGGACTGTTTGGGATCATATATTTATTTATCATATTATAGTAAAATCAAAACCAGGAGGGAATGTCACTATGAACCATTCCTATGCATACAGCACAAATTGCGCCAATTGCTGTACTTCAATTGCGTGTCCTGCTCTGCATGTATGTCAGTTACAATTCGCGTAAGCTTGTTTGTGACAAATTTAATTAAATACGGTTACTATTTTGTTACTGGCATCAGAAAAAACGTTAAACGTATTTTACTTTCACAAAAGTAAGCATTTCATTGATATGATTTCGTTTAAAACTGACTTAAAGTTATTTACTAAAACATTAAAAACAAATTTCAAATAGATTAGTTGTGTCACAGGAAAGGCATACCCGGTGCTAATAAACCCATTCCTGTTAATTCATATTAATCATGTTATATGCTAAGTTATAATCTGGATGATAACATTGGTGTTGATTTATTGATTACTATTGTGTCTAAAGATTGCAGAAATAATGTGATGTGTAGAGATAAATATTAGGGGTCGATCGATGTTAATTTTTTTCCGCAGATTTTGCTGCCCATTTTGCCTATATAAATTATATAATATCGTCTCGGCAATGGTTATAGTTTAACCCCATTATTATATAATATATTATGTATTTATAGGTACAGTGCTTTCATTTTAATTTGTCCCATTTTTACATGGCTATATAATACTTACTTATTATATTTGACTGTAGTTGAGGTTATGCCATTACATCAAAAATTTTATAAATGTTATAAAATGTCAAATGTCAAAATTATGGACATAACTTACTTTCTTTTAAATGGAACATCTTATGTATTATTAAATATTTAAACATAATAATATGTTCTTTTGCTGAATACGAATATATGCCACACACGTCCTATTTTTTTCATTATTCCTAAATTAATTTAAATATCATTAAAATTGGATTATTATTTTTGTTTTCAATAATTAATTATTTATTGTAATAGTTTTTACAATTTTATAATTTTGAAGTATGTGGAAGATTTTGTGCTTTATAAACCCACAACATTTTAGTAAATTACTCAAACCTAGGTATAAGAAATTTATTTAAAAATTAAAATTTACAAATAACAAGCAATTTGAAAAAATTAAAAAACATGTTTTTCATTTATTATGAGTTCCAGCGGCGTTCCGGGGTGCTGTCTCAAGAATAATATTGACAAAAGAACAGTGGTACGCCACTGACTTGTATAAAAAATTTATATTGTTTTCGTTTTTTCTTTGTCTTGATATTTTTTCATATCTTATTTCGTTTTCGAGAAAAAAATTCGACAAGCCATAAAGTGGCTTTTATTTTATTTTTCTTCGAAAACGTTTTTTACACACATTTACTTTCTGGGGGTGTTGAGTGTGTGTTCTCTCATCCAATGTGGGTTCTGATTAGCCCAGTAACGACAATTATGTCGATTGACATTCCCGTTTAACATGAATGTTACCTCATCCGAAAAAACTATTTGATTAAAAAAATTGTTATTTTCTTCCTGATTTTGCATCATTACTTCGCAAAATTCCATTCTACGTTCGAAATCGTCTTCTGATGATTCCTGGACCAGAGTTATTTTATAGAGGTAAAAATGACTGTTTTTTAAAATAATTTCAACTGATTTAAAACATAGATCAACTTGGGTAGCAGCTTTTCTCAACTACAAATGTGGATCCCGAACAAAATGAAGTAATGCCTCTAATTTTTTTTCATCACTAGTTGCCGATTTTGGTCTTGCGGAACGAACTTTATCTCTGCAACACCCGGTTTCCTCGAATCTTTGAACTGTTCTCACAACTGTAGATTTTGATATTATAGGCTGTCGGTTTGGAAAAGGTATTTTGAAAAATTGCTTTGTTTCGGTAAATGATCTTTATTTCATACTGTATTGTAAAACACACCTTTACATATTTGAATTTAGTCCAGAAAATAAGGTTTTACAGCAATAAGTCCGGTAAAATTTTTTTACCGGACTAGTCCTGTAAAATTTCTTTACCGGACTGAAATTTGTAAGTTTTAGTTTAATCAATGTCAAACACACAATGTTTCCACCAGTAAATATAAGCACTTTTCAAATATACGACGCAGAATAAAACTTCATTATAATTTCAAAACATAATTATAATTTTCAACAGAACAGTATGAAATAAAATATTGTACGTCATTCGTCCGGCAAATCCTTTACAGTATTCGTTTCAAAATTCCAGACTCGGCTCCTTCGTCGCCTCGTCTCGAAACATTTCACTCGTACTGTAAAAATTGATTTACCGGACTTATAACGTAAATATCTATTGTCGGTCTCCAAAACCTCTGATCATTAGTAAAGTTATACGTTCCCTTTCGTTGAGAGACATTTTCAGAAATTAATATGACAGTGACGCAAAACATTCTGGTAACAGCTTGTAAAAATTCAAAATGTAGGTAATATCTTACCTGTTGTATTTATGTTCTTTAACACAAATTATTTCTTAAACTATTGGGTTTAGCCATATGACATATTTCATAATTGTTGTTTAGAATATTTAGAGGAATCAGAAAACGTGATTAAAAGCGGTCAATCCATTTAAATAAACCAAAGTTTTGTTTACCATGACTGTTTGAGGCACTCTGTATAATTACAGGTGTCCTAGTTTTTTAAGGCCTACAACTTTTATACCGGAAGTTTTTTTTTATATTGCGCGCCATTTTCTAAATAATTGACCGGTCCGGGACTTTTTACACACTGTGTATACTTTTTTTGTATGGCCTTTAATTTTTTAACAGAATTTGATATTATGTTGCAAAATTTTAAAATGGTTAGTGAATGGTCAAAACCAATAACATGTTAAAGAAACGGTGAGTAGGAATGCTGAAATCGTGTGTAATTACACAAGTTTTCATTATTTTCATCATTTAGGTGATTATTTATTATCGTATTTCCCTGGGTAGAGAAATTTTACTTCTCATTAGAGAAATGGAGTAATTATCGGTGTTAGTTATTTCAAGTCAGTAGTAGAATTTTTTTTTTAATTGTCATTTGTAAATTTCATTTATTTTTATTTTTAAATGAATTTGTTGTCCCTAACTTTAAGTAATTAACTAAACTGTTGTGAGTTTACAACTAACCACAAAATTTTCCATCTATCTAATAAATGCTCCAAAAGTATAAAACTATAAAAACAAGGACAATAAATTTATTATTATTAGATACAAAAATAATAATCCAATTTTAATGATATTTATATTAATTTAGGCTAAAATAGTTAAGAGAAAGGGCATGTGTGACATATTCAGAAAAATAATGCCTCTTTAAATATTTTTAATAGAAAGGGTGTTCTATTGACAAATAAGTAAGTTATGTCAATAATTTTAGCATTTGACATTTTATAAAAATTTTGAGTTAACGGCTTAAAACTTTACGCATAATCCTACAATCAGTTTTTTAGTCAACCTTCTACTCGACCTTCTAGCTCGAAAAATAAGTATTTTAAAGGCATGAAAAAGTGGGACAAAGTAAAATGAAAACACTGTACATATTTTATTTAGGCATAGTTCATGTTGTTATTATACTTTTAAATAAAACTCGTTTAGTTTCTTTATACACGATAGAGCCTTAAAGTTAAAATACATTTTCAACTACTATTTTCTGTGCCCAAATCACTTCAGGTTCTTTGTACATTTTTGTATACGATTCCTTAATTAAACGTAAACGTTTTTCACCATCCATCATTAACGCCACTTTCAAGTTTGCTAGTTTTTTTTGTAATAATATTATTATTATTAAAATGTGAAAGCATTGTATATGCAAATTTCAGTCGAAAACGACCTTTTACGTTCGCTCGTCGACCTCTTATATTAATATAAAAGCCTGAGCTACCCCCTATATGCAACAATAAACATTAATATAAGTTAGAGCATAATATGGCATTTTTGATATTTTATCAGGTTTAATTTATTTTAATACGTATTGATATTTTATATAGGATGGTTGGGAAAATGTGTTTGGATGGTTGAACAGGTGATTTTACGTGACAAAATAAATAAGTCATCTAATTGATTGAAATTGTAACTTCACTGGTTTTTTGATAATAAAAATGTTTATGTACGATTGCTTAGTAATGGACAGTTTATTATGCAGTTTGGCGGACATAAAATGGTACTTTATTGTACTAATACAATAAAGTAGTATAATGATTTTAAAATTAAAATAATTAAAACATTTTTTATTCAAAGGAGTCCTTGGCAAGTTTTATATTAGGGATATTCCTTGTCTTCTAAGTCGGGCTATATCCCTTTAACTTCTATTTAATGATCGGATAACTGGAGGTAGCCAATTCTTAGAGTACTTATAAGTGGAGCCTGGCGGAGAATGTATGTGTGTTTGTCTAATAAGTGGGTTAGTGGCAATGTCCGTACGTCTGTAGTAATTTGTAATAATTTTATTGTAAAATTCCATTAAAGTGGGAATCTCAAAATCTCTATGTAACACCTTATTCACAGCATGCCTTGGAGCATCCGCAATGATTTTTAAAGCCTTGTTCTGAAATGTCTTTTACGCAGTGCTGCTTATCATGCACCATGTTGGCACACCATAAGTCAAGACCGGCCTGACCAAAGTCTTGTATAAATTTACTTTAGTTCTATAATCTATATCCTATTTTACTCTTTATATTTAAAAGAGTAAATAGAACCTAGCTGCTTTCCAGCATTTTTAAGTCGTGTCTCGGGATTTTTCTTCCAGTTTAATCTTTGATCAAAAATTAGACCCAGATACTTGACTTCTTAAACCGAATTTAATTGTATGCCGTTCACCCTTAGAGGGGTCTCGGGCTTTCTCACTGTGGTTTTCGAAAAGAAAATGACTTTCGTCTTGGCGGGATTCAGACGAATCTTCCAGTCCGAAAGCTATTTTTCTAATAATTTAATGTGTCTTTGCAATCTAGACACCAGTATCCGCGGTGACTTTGAAACAGAAGTAATTGCGGTATCGTTAGCAAACAAAAATAACTCATTGAATCTGTCCCTCGGAATATCATGAACATAAATGTTATATTGGGCTGAAATCGCGCCTTCTAAAGAAACTACAAAACTTCTGTTCTCCAAGAAGGAGATAATGACTTTAATGACATAATTGGTGGCACCCAACCTTATTAGTTTTAATATTAGACCACAATGCCAGACCTTATCAAACGCTTTCGAGACGTCAAAGAAAACCGCTCCCGTGTGTGCTCTCCTGTTAAATCCTTGTAATATTTTGGTTGCCAGCTTTGTCGTCTGTCTTACAGTGCAATGTTCTCCCCGAAATCCAAATTGTTCATCCGGGAGAATATTGCGCTCGAAAACAAAATCTTGCAGACGACTAAGAATGATTTTCTCAATGACTTTGGCCAGACTTGATAATAAACTTATCGGCCTATAGCTTACAACCTGTGTAGGATTCTGGTGGATCCCTAATAAATATCAATAACTTTTGGTGTGTCTGGTATAGAAAATCACGATTCTATTAAAATTTTTCTTAAAAGGCGCCTTTTTATTTGATTTATTTTAAATTAAACACTAACACAAAAAGGGTAGGTATTTGAAATAGAATTTTCGCTTAGAAGCACAAAAAAGTACATTTGTCTACACTTAGGGACCGTCTGGAGAATTTCATTGTAGCGTCTGCGTCTTTTAATTTTAAATTATATTGGCGTGTCTGAAAGACCTTTTTGTTTTTCGTTTAACACCCCCTACATTCTATTCGCTTTTATTTTTTGTAAAACGTCTGGGGAAATTACGTGGAATTACAAAGAAAACTTGATTTTACCCAGCCAAAAAAATGGATATTTCAGGTTCTGTTTGCGAGTTCTAATTGTAGCATTTACTTAATAGCAAATAAAGGACCGAAAACAAAAAAAAATGCCAAAATCACCACAACTGAATAAGATTTCTTCTGCATTTTTTATTATTGGTCATTTTTGAGATAAAAACCATCATGGTGTTGTTAGAAAAACTACGGGAATGCCTAATGGACTTCAGAACACACACACTTACTTCATACTAGCATTCGAATAATAAATCAGATCGATAAACAAACCTTTTATCTATGAACTATATAAGTAGTGGTAAACTCACGTACAAACGTGCGCTTAGAATAAATATTTATCCAACGAAAATGTAAAAAAATACTGTTTGCACCGGGATCAAGCATTAAATCGACCATAATCTCCAACAAACAAAACCCTAAACCAAAAAAGAACTGGCACAAAAGCCGGTAAGACCGTAAAAACGCATAGAGCTTGTGACACTAAGGTTGATAAATGATACCCCAGTTGATTATTGCGGTAAACATTCAAACTGGCAAAATCATCATAAACTGGGCTAAAACGAGCCTTTTTTTTAGTTCAGTGACGTAGGCAGATTTCTAAACCTTATGAAATATAAGCAAATATAACCTCCATTCTGTTTAATCAACATCTAGGAGCTCTGTCACATAATTATGTATTGGATCAAAGAAAATTCTAACAAACCATTTTATTTCTGCATTAGTGTTCACGTAAGAAATGAATACCAGATGCTATTAACACCTTATGCAGGTATCAAATTAACTTCTGTTAAAATAATTAAATTGATATTCAGGTTTGCAACATGATATCAGGTCTTAGGTATCAACAAAATATGTCTTTGTTAATTGTTAAGAGTTAAAACTTTTGTTTTAAAAATTTGTTTGATTTAATTCGAAACATAGGTATTTAACGTATTACACTCAAAGTTGGTGGAATTACGTTTTTAAAACTGAGAAATAGGAATTTGTAACCACATATTTTTAATATTTCTCCTGAAGATGTTAATTACGACCCACAGGTCCGACGAATTCTTGCAGTCTTTTTTAAACTATAAGATTACTATCCTTTTAAACTCACATTTTGATTCAGAAAGCTAGTTTATTATATTATTTATTATTAAAGACCAGATCATATGCAACCAAAAACCTTAAAAATATGCGCATATACCGGGTGTTGCATCGTCGAGCGGGACATAGAAAATCCCATGTAATTTTAAATGGGGTCAATTATTGGCTTCCCTAATTATTTTAGAGAAAAATTCTATTTTTATTCCGCAACCCTATTTAATCCGTAAGCTAGGCAAGTTACATGAATCAAATTTTCATAAAATATTTTTAAATTCTGTCTTGCCTTTATCATATACGGCGTAGCATCGGACAACAGGACAAGAATTTTATCTGTAGGAACTGAATTCGGCAAAAAAAAATGTGGTAAGGTTTCTTGAATAAAAGGTGTAACTGTGAGGTTGTTTGTTTTTTCCACTTCTTTTATGGCTATAAGGTAAGCTTTTCCAGGTTCTTCTTCTGTGAGTTTCCCGATCATTAAATTAACTATATAACGACCCCACGAATCAGGTGTTTCGTCGACGACAATATACATATAGTTACCTCCAATTTCTTTCTTTATTTCATCTAGCACGGTACCAAATACCTTTCCAACGACATTCTTTCTTAATGTTGATTCATCTGGAGCATTACATTTTGTATATTTTTGCAGAAAGGCCTTAACTTGCGGGTTGGTTAACTTGTTTAAAGGAATATTAGCAGCCAAGAAACTTTTATATAGATCTTCGTTAAATTCTGACTGGTCATGGTTTCCGTTCTTAAACTTCTTAAACGACTGCTTCAGCGTTGACTGTATGGGACCAGACTTCATTTTGCTAGCCTTAGCAATGTGAGACGGCGTCTTAATGTGTTGGTCTATTTGAAATTTCTTTCAGCAGGAAACAATTTTTGAACCAGACTTGCAAAAAACATGGTCGCCGTCCAAAGCAAGTTCTGGGTAAGGCTTAATCCACGAAATACATAGTTTTTCGACATAATCACCGCTTTCACGTTCACTTTGTTTGCGTTTACAATACTAACTGCGGCTACGACAAACGACAACCTCAATAATACTGATAAACTGTAACAAATGTGAGCAAATAAATAATTATAGAAGGTGTAGATAAAGAAATTCTAGTTAAAACATCCGGTCAGAAATACCCACCCACTAATGGAATTTCTCAATAGAAGAATAATAGTCAATTTTATTAGTTTATTACTTTATTAATTAGCCTATTTATTGCCCTCTTATCTTTAGACCCCGACAGCACAGGCGACACGGGGCGTGCGACCATAAAACGTAAGAAAAGAACACAGAAATCCCAAAACATTCTTAAATATACAATAGTTCTTAAAATATGCATTTGTTCCTTTAAAATCACAAAATATGCAAAAAATGCACATATGTGCAAAATGCATAAAATCCGGTCTTTATTTGTTATATTTATTACTTTAGGCATCTTCATCCGTTTTCAACATATTCAGGTTTTCTTAATATATCATTTCAGCCAACAAAATGAAATCTTAAACCTTCAAAACAATAACTATAAATATACATAAATCAAAAAAATATATAAAAATAAAAAGTTATTTATATTTTCTGGTTTCTGCCTGTAATATAATATTAAAATGTAAATAACTCCTTTCATCAAATAATAATCTTTAAAAATAAAAAAAATATGCGAAAATACCATCAAACTTCGACGCCGACGCTCGCGTATAAGCGTCGTTTGTCCAAAGTTTCCTAATCGCTCAACTTGATAATATTTTCTGTGCTTTTTATTTGTCTAAAGGCCTCGTCCTGCCTGCTCGTGATGATTGATGACGCGATGAGTCGCAGATGTTATTCTATGTTATTAATGCATTAGAAGAAGATAGAGTTAATCTTTAAAGCCTGTTTAAAATTTATTGTCGGCCAGGGCAGAACGTTTGAAAGGCATTTATTTTGCATTAACAGCTTCATTTGATTACGAAACGGGTTATATGTGTTCGATTTTGGTCACAGGGCTTAGCCGGATTACGATGGTTATTTTATATTTAGCGATTTAAATTTTAAATAAAGGCTTTTAATAACTTTGTGGATGTATTGGGTATTACAAGCTTTGTGACAAGCTCAGAGAGTGCTTAGAATTTTCAAACAGGAGTTTTATTTTCATCAGGATGTTTACTGAAAGCATGGGTGGCACTTTCGTGTTACTTGCAAAGTTTGGCACACGGCTACGAAAGGCATCCAAACAAAAAAAAACATAATTGTGGCCGTAATCCTCTGTTCAAGTTTCCATGAAATGTTAATTTGTATGTAGTTCAAATGTATTAATTAAAACAACCTAACGTATGCACATTCCTGTATACTGTATACGCTGGTTTAGACAGGGGTTCGCTCTGGCCTTACGTAGATACTGTATCACCCCTAGTATAAGGTTGGTTCGTTTTGTTATGTCTTTTTATTCTTTCAATTTTGACCACTGCACCGAAATACTGTTAGAATTACATTGGTTCTTACCGTAGAGAATAAATCAGAACTCGAATTAATTACAGCCTCATTGCCATCTGAATGTAACGAGGGTTATTTGAAAGACATGCTCTGTATAGAACGGAGTATTTACGCGACCTGCCAAACACTGAGGTGCAACTTCGTGCACGTCTTAACCAAACACAAAGAATGTGGTCTATTTAACTGCGAAATTTACGGTACTCTTACTGTATGTTTAAAAGAATAGTAACCTCGGTTATCGGGCACGCGTCTCCAAAATATCAATTACTTTAACGTTAGAAAATCACTTCACTGCCTGACACTCATATCAGATCAAAATACGTGCTATTATCTTTTCAGCCACATGGGGTGTCTGCTTACTTTTGAGTCTAAAAGCTCACTGATTTGTCTTGACCAACCAACGGATGCCGCGTCCGCCCAGGTTGGCAGCCCTACCTGCTCACTGATAGGGAGATTGAGGCATCCGTTGTCGGTCAAAATATCACAGAACCTAATTTACATATTCTCGAAGCCGTAAACCTATTGCATAGAATATAGCACGTTTTTATGTTTAAAGAAGACTTGATGTTTTCCGAGAATGAGAATACTGCGGGATAAAACACTAATTGTCTTTAACCATAGGCTAGACATTTTTGGCGGCTTTGCCAGTAAAATGGAATAAAAATATATTATTGCTAAACTAGAAGCCCGAAGAACTCTTGAACACGGGTGTCGTTTTTGCTTTATTGCAGCGTTGCCGATCCGCAGACATCTTTGCGACGTTGACAGATTAATTTATGTTTATTACTTTGACCGATGAGGCTAATAATATGTTTTCGTAAATTTGGCAACCCACGCCGAAATCAAGCAATAAGCGCAGATTTCTGTCCCTTACTAACGGTTTTGTTTCTTTACCGTATATGATATTGAATTAGTAGGGACACAAAGCAAATCATGACACCTTGAGAAATTTGACAGGCATTGCCGGAGTTATATTATTATAAATTATTATATATGATTTATAATTAATCATATTTAAATGTTTATGTTTGTAAAATGAATAAATACGTAAAAGGTAAAGTTAATCATAGTCAAGGTAGGGCAGTAATTGCCAATAAGTCGGATGGGAAATGGTAGCGATTTTTTGATCACGTAGGGTAATATCCTCGTCCCTGTTTATCTTTTACTCTTGACTAAGCAGGAATTATATGATTTACAGCGATCTAATAATTAGCAACACTTTATTTGGAATTAAATTTATTTCCTTCTTTCCTTGATACATTGCCTCCTTTTTTATATCTTCTTCCCCTCCTTGTCCTGTTGTGAGTATATTTTGTATGAGCATGTACATGTACAACTGAAGTGGTTGTGAAACCAAAAGTAACTAAGTAATTACTGATTTGTAACCACGGCCTAATTAAGAGGTTTAAAGCTGCAGTGGTGTAAGTCAAAATACACTCTTTTCAGATATTTAGTACTAATTCGCCATTAAATTTTTAAAATGTTTTCAGAAGTATTGCAAAAAAAAAGGTCGACTCATCTGTTGCTTTAATACAACAAATAAATAATGTCTTACGTAAAGTAAATGAGGGACTCGGAAATACAATAATTTCGACAAAATTTAAGTCTGATTTGCATCTCTTTTGCTCTTATCTCTAAACTTTTCAATTAATAAAAGAAATTATAAATCGACATCAATTTAAAATATTTTAAGTTCTGAAAAAAAAACTGCATCATGTCTCACTAATAACTTTATAATTAATGGCCTCACATTACAAAACAGACGATCTCTCTTTAAAAAAACTATTATTTCTGCCAATCTACCTGGTATTTGCCAGAACACCGACCATCTGCCGTTATTTATTTTTTTTATTAAAACCAGGTGCCTGCACCTATCAAGTCAATTTTAGATAATCATTTTTAAATTAACACCGACATTTTTTTTAATTAATACCTAATTATAATTAGTTCAGGTTTTGATATTCAATTTTTATTTAAAAAAAAATCACGTACCTACATTTTTTAAAATAAACTGTTCTGAATGCCTTTTTACAACACTGAGAAACTTTTTCCATACAAACAAAACCTTGATATTGAGATGAAATATTATACAATTTTTATTTACTTTAGGTCTCGTTTATTTAAAGAATTTTCCAACATGTTTTATGAATATATTAACCCAAAAAGGGCTTTTAGAGATGTGTTTGTACGACCTACTTATATAAGCCTTTTTTCTACTCCAAACGACGACTATAATAATGTTTTTCCCCTGGGCTGTAATGTACACAATCTGGATTATAAAATACGTTCTCCCTGCTTATTGTTGTAAGTCTGCCGCAATTCTAAACATGCGGTTAAAAGCCCATAAAAATACTAATAAATGTTTCTTTTTGTTTCAGTATGCCCAGATACAACAATAGAAGAATCCAAAGAAGTAATACTAATCCTAGAAGAAATGAAGGAAGGCCCACATTGGTTTACTAGAGACCGACGTAATTACTGTCAAAATATGAAAAAAAAAATATTTAAAATTTAGTTTTATTCAGGATGTCCCAGAAGATATGGGCAATCTCCCGGATTTAGATAGAACACATAAAAATAATTTGACAAGTTTCTGTACATTTTTTTCCTACTTATTGAATAATTTTCAATATTAGCTCCTTCTACTCTTATGCATTCCCTAGCTCTAAGAATTAAATATTGTTGGACACTCCATAATGCGTCAACATTAGTTCTTATTTCGCGACAATGAGAATTAATCATTTCATTAAGTTTTCTCGATTGTCTATTAGATTGGCATAGATTAAAGTTTTTAAATAGCCCCACAAAAAAAAGCATTAACGGATTTAGGTCGGGTGATCGAGGAGGCCAAGTCACTGGTCCTCCTCTTCGATTTTCTAAGTTATTCTTGAACTACTAGACTAAAATGTAACGGGGTCCCATCATGCAAGTTCTGGCAAACTGTTTTGAAGAAATTCCAAATAGAGTTCTCCAGTTAACTTTCTTGGCAATGCAAATAGTCCAAATAAATGTTGCCCGATGATTCCGTCCTACACGTTTATGGGTTCAAATTGATGCTAATGATGCATTACAATAGAAGCATTAGGATTTTCCTCTGCCCATAAATGCAATTTATAATGCCGTTTTTAGAAAATCCAGCTTCGTCCAGAACAAGGCAGTCCAGACAAGTTTCATTGATTCATGAAATTTGCATCGTTTCTGTGCCGATCTAAAACCCAGTTCAAAAACTTTATCCTCCGCGGAAAGTCTTCAGGAAGAAGCGCATGTACTTTTTGAAGATGGTACGGATGCAACTGATGCTCTCTAAGGATTCTAGAGACCGTCGATTTTGGGCAACCAAACTCGACAGCCAATTTCGGACACTTGTAGAAGGATCTGCTTCTACGACATTCAGGATGTTTTCTTCAACACCCTCACCGCAATGGATTTGATTTCCACAATTGTAGCTGATTTTGTTAAACTTTCCTAAAAATATTTACGACACTTTACATTAAATCTGTGTTAATCGATAAGTACTCAAGCACGTATCCAGGGGGGGGGGGCGGGCCCCCCCGAAATCCCGAAGTTTGAAAATTCTTTCAATTTGAGGTTTTTCATAGAAATTTCATTAGTACTGATTTAACTTTTGTTATTAACAGATATTTTTTGTTGAACATTAAAAATGCTCAAACTTCTTTCAAACATAGTAGCTGTTTATTGTACACCTTGTTTGCTTAAAAACAAACGATTTCCAGAGGCGTCCTTTATGGGCTCGTATTTCAGTAGGGGGACCGTAGGAAAAAATGTATAGGAACTTGCCAAATTATTTTTATGTTTTCTATTTGAATCCGAGAGATTGCCCACATTTTCTGGGACATCCTGTATACCCAAACTATTCATGAGTTTCCGAAAAATTGTGGCCCATATTCAACCTACATTCACGTTCTCCTACAATCCTTAATTAAGTTGTAATCAATGCATAGGTATATTATGTTCTATCTGAATTTGTATTACTCACTCTCTCAGGTTCTTAAAGTTAAATATTAAATAAATAAATAATTTTTATTATTAATTGAAACGAATTCAACCATACGATATGAACACAAGTGCATAAGAAAATGTATATTCTATCTTGTCTCATAATCTGTAGTGATGTATTCTCTTTTTTATTAACTTTTGTTCCGGTTAGTAAAGTTCTCGTACTTAGCTCACTTCAAGTCACATTTATTGAGCCACTTACTTGGGGTTAGTTGTCTGGTGGGTGAGTTTAAAATAATGTTTTAGGTATATATTCAAATTTTGACAGTAGTCGTTTTTCTTACAGATGTTGGGGTTGCCAAGGAACAACCAATTCTTTTGGTAACTGTTGTGATTGTGATATTATTGTGAATAATTCTAAATATTTAAATATAGTAAATTGTTAATATTTATGAAAGGACTGATTATTTGTAACGAATTTAATCTAAACCTATGATAAAATAAAATATCTACCATCTATCAGTGTCTTTTTCAAATTATCGCTTGTCGAGCTTAAATGGAAAAATATTCCGTTAATTTATACAAAAGTGTTTAAAAATATGTACCTATATTAAAATGCGGCAAAATCTTTTTTGCATTAATTTGAAAATATAAATAAAAATTTAACCGACAATTTCAATTACATTGATTTGTGTCTTTATATTGGTTGCGTATGTGTGTTTTAACTATTTAAATATTATTTTTAAACACTTTACATAGATATAGTAGTGTAAATAGTAAATAAAATTGGATACATATATTATATTGTAAATATATAAATATTTTTCTTATTGTTTAAAATACTTGTGAATATTTGAAAACGGGTTACAGAGACTTTTCTCATAAAAAGGGTTGTGATTTAGGAGAATATGTTGAGATTTATAAGAAGTATGTTATAAAATGAGGCAACGAGATCATAAGACAATGTAAGAGATTCTTGTAAAAAGACAATGTTAAATTTCGAACAGAAACTAATAAAAAATTACAATGTTATAAGCTTATAGTGACCTACGTGTACCAACCGCACACTCATTTATAATAAAATAGAGTTTTTCTTTTCTTGCGGATCCTACTGTAAGCTAACATAAAGTATAATATTAAAATTTGATTCCAGAATACCATCTCAAAATACATGTTATATGTTTTTATTTTATATCAAAACTAATAATATACTCGTCGTAAACACAAAGTTAAGGTATATTTCACCGATATTAAAATGTTTTATTGTAAGCTTTTAATACGAATCTATATTAAAACAAATCGGAGAGTATTTGGTATATTGGTAAATGTTTAAAATGATTCCTATTATTAGTACTGTAAATTTAAATTGTAAATATGGTGTACATATAATTTAAATATATATTTTCATCAAATCCAAAGCACTATGTTGTAAATAGTATTTGAAGCTTCAGAATCGTAATGTAATTAACTTAAATAAAATTATTTATAATTACAAAAGGTGTTTTACTGTATTCAAAATTAAATTTTTGACCAAACGATAATTCGAAACTAAAAAAAGGACTAGGTAAAAATAGAAAAAGATACGGAAATAAATTCTGTGCAGTCCCATCAATTTTTTATTCCGTATAATAAATAAGTTTAGTAAATGTCATGTCAATAAATCGTTGGAATAAATATATAGTTTGTGACATCAATAAAGAATTAGGGATTGGGAGAACCACAAAATTCTTGAGCAAATCCTTTGTCTGGCGCTGTGCCCGTTTGGTTAAATGTAGTCGACGAGTTTTCTTTAAATACAGTGCCACTTCCAAAATAAAATAGTAAGTTTATCCAATTTTCATGCAAATGATGGAGGTTAGTTCAGGTTACTTATTGGTACAGGATTTTGTCATCACGACGTCGCTACACCAATCTGATCAAAGATAACCTTAACTGTCATTTTTCAAACAGTAGATCAGTTGAATGCACCAGTTCTCAGATTCACAACAATTCTATGTGTTTCTCTCCTATTACAAGGGAAGATGTAAAGCAAGTCATACAGAATTTAAACAATAAAAAATCTACAGGCTTTGGTGAAGTGCCGATCTTTCTGTTAAAAAAAAGTTTTGTAAAGTGAAAACTAGATAACAAAAAAATGGAGAGCTATCGACCAGTGTCGCTGCTTAGTTCTTTTCCATAATATCCGAAAGAGTAGTATGTGATCAACTAGCTCTGATTTTAAATAAATATATCTTGTTGTCTAGCGCGCAGCACGGATTTATACAAAAACATTCTACCGAGCTATAAACCTTGCGGTTTCGGGAGAAAAATTTTATTGACTAAATCGACCACAATAAATTGCTGAAAGATACTTTCAAGTTTCCAAAATGGCCCCTAGGGGACACAGTTACTAGAATTTATCTAAAAAGTAAAATTTTATCAGATAATCGCTATGTAGGTAGGTACTGTTTTAATGACGGAAATAAATAGTTTTTTAATTTTTGCGGAAAGTTGTTCCTAAGACATTTTTTGTATCTTCGAAAATATGCAAATTGAAACGCGTACCTCAGATTTTTTTTGTTATTAGAAATAAATAAAATGACCAAAAAAAAAAAAATGTATTTATTTTATTTAAAAAAAAAATGGTACTCTTCAGCGATGGTATGATGAGCACCGCTGAATAAGCAAAACCGTAATATTAAGACAAAACAAAAAAAAAGATTTGAATTAAAATACTTATTAAATTAGTGCTTAATAAAAAAAACTAAAGAAAGTGGTGGCCAGAGAGCACGAGCAGCACTAGCTGTGGAGCACGCATGCCAATTACCCTAACTCGCGGGCGGGGGTTTAACAAGCGCCACCAGCTTTCCTGGAAACGTCCAAGATGGTCGTGGAGCTAGCTCCGACTGTGCAACCTGACACGACGCAAACTGAAGTAAAAAAAAACAAATAAAACTAAAGGTGGAGCTGCATAAATAAAACAAATTATTAAAAAAAACATTTCTGGCTTTATTTAAAAAAAAAGGGGTTAGTACTTGAATTTATATTTAAGCTTATCTGACAATGTTACTGCAGATCGTGATGACAGAAAGAAGATTTTGACGAAAGACGGTAATAGAAAGACAGGACAGACCGAACGATAGGAAGACGGTGGACTTCTTCCAATGGGGAAGAAAGACCAGACGATAGAAAGAGCAAAAAACACTTTTTAAATTGCTGTATCTTCTATATGCTTAACCCAAAGTTAATTATTTTAGGCTCGTTTAATAGACCCTTTTATACCTATTAAAAATTCCAGTTTCGTCGTGGTCACTAGTACCTATATACCGCGTCTTCTACGTAGCGCTGTTTAAATAGGATTTCGTTTTTAAATTTTCTTAAAAAAATTAAATGGCATGGTACATTTTTTATAGCTCAGCTTGAAGAGCACAAAAATAGATACATTTTGGAAAAAAACGTGATTCGATATCTTTATTTGTTTTCGAGTTATTTACAAATTACTATTTTAATTTAAAAAATTAAATAAATGCACCAAAAGGCTAAACATTTTAATAATTTAATTTAATAATTATTATTGATATTAAATTGATGAAAACCTGATAACATTAACCTTACAATTTTTTGGTTTAACGGTAAACATTAATTTTTTTTAAATAAAATAGTAATTTGTAAATTTTTGAAAACGAGAAAAAAAAAGTTTTAGAAATAAGTTTCCGCAAAAATTAACCAACTTTTTATTTCCGTCATTAAAACAGTACCTTAATATAGCGATTATCTAATAAAACTCGACTTTTTAGATATATCCTTGTAAGTGTGACCCCTAGCGGTCATTTTAGAAACTTAAAAATATTTTTCAGTAGTTTCTTTCGGTCGATTTAGCAATAATTTTTTTTTGCCGAATGCGTAAGGTTCATGGCTTCCATAATCTCGCATCTTGCCGAGCTTAGTGGAACATCCCGTACAAACAATTTTTAACCATATGCGGATATAGTGATCGATACACGGTCGGAGTGTTCTTTAATATGTCCAGCGCGTTTGATACTGTGGATCCGAGCTTTGTTGCTAACAAACTGCATAACCTGGACATTAGGGAATCTTTAAAAAGGTGGATTTTGATTTTATCCTTCTTACAATACAGAAGTTTCGTTATCAAATCTGTATCGAAGCTCCGGATCCACATATTCTTGCGCTGGGGGCACCTAAGCGACGTATTCTTGGTCCCCTGATATTTTCATTGTATATTAATGCCTTGTCAGAACATGTTACAGACATGTATTTTTGTGTATGCTGGTGACACCAGTGCGTTATTGTGGGTGACCAGGACACAGTTGTTTTGCGTAGGAGGGTGTACGATGTTGTTGCAGAGTTTAGAGGCTGGTGCAACAGAAACAACTTAATTATTACTGCAACTCCAATCACTTTTATCGGTTAGTTCAGATTATTTTAGGTTAATTTAGGTTTAACTTAGCTTAAAATTTGTTTGTTAAATCACACTTTCTTCTCACAGCTTCTCCTCAAAATTATTACTTATTATACTCATTCTTCAATTCTGACAAGATATACCTAGCTCGCAGACTCGCAGCAGTTCTCTCTTGCACCATACGACGCAGCGCGAAGCAACGTTCACCGATGACAGCGGATAGCTAAATGAAACGACAGCTGATAGGTCAGGATTTGTTCCTGCGTATTGAATATCTTGTTTTAACATACAGTATTTTAAAATTTTAATATACAATATTTTATAAAACTTTTCTTTAATATTTTGTATATTAAATTTAAACATACACATTTTAATGATAATACAGTATTTTAGGTATTAACATATAGGTGTGTTATTATTTAACTGTCGCCAATGAAAATATGGTATACGAAATAGACACCTGCTGAATGTTAGTTTTAAATATACCACTAGGCAATAGGCCTAATATATTGTTTTTTTTTATTCTAAGCATACAGTATCATTTATTTAGCTATAAAACATGTGTTATATATTCTTCTAAGCACGATATAATTTTCTTAGTGTACAATTACCAATTTATACAACTTTTTTCATAATGTGGAGCTTTATTTGTCTTAACATGTAAGCGTTATTCTGTAATGTCATTTAGTCGATTAATTTCTAATTGATATCTATTCATTTTTGGGACATTCCCTATACCTATCAAAATTCACTTTTACTTTGAACATATAAAATTGTTGAAATTGTTAGAATCGTATTTCTTTTCTACACATGCACTGTCCCATATCTAATGAGTGGATAGCCATCAATAAGTTCGAAATCTTGCCAAATGACCCGAAACCAAAAGTCACCATACATTCACCAAAAACTTTTACGACATTTCCTTACAAAACGCTATTAAAACCTATTCTAGAACTAATACGAATTATGGCCCAAGTCCGACACCTTTTCTCTTGACCCATTCAAGAAACACAATATACTCAATAAGAACCTATTGATAGCATTGAAAACACCTTTTAAACGTTTTCAATGTCATTCTGCAATTTGTGAAGCCTTTTGTATGGAAGGCACTTCACGCAGAGAGGATATCTTAAAAACTAATTTTATTTGGTTTATGTATTCGAAAATGACACGAGAATTTTTTACAATAGGAACAATGCCTTCGGGGACGATTTCGAAGAATTTTACCTTCCAAACGATAAATTTTGGAAATACATCTGCTTGGAATTCGACTGGGATCAAAAAAATTAATGGCTTCCAATTATTTGTTTATGCATGTGTTTTTGATATAGGTAATCACAAGAAAATCTCAAGTTACAACATTTTTTTGGACAAATTATATGCCCGAAGGTGGCAAAATTATGGCCTTGCTATTGAACGTATACAAAGGTGCTAGGAAACGACCAAGCGCACTACAAAATCCTTGTTTTTTTGTAGGGTAGAATTACCCTTACTTTGTTCATTCAAATGGAAGAAAAGACAAAAATACAATAATAATAATAATAATAATAAAGTTTATTCAAAATATTTACATAAATACAATACATTTTAATATATTTTACATTAAAAATAAACTTAGGAATAAAACCCCTGAAGGTTAACTTGTATAGGGGTTAATTTTATTAAAATATTTGGTTAATATATTATTATGTAAATAATTGAGGATAACATTTTTATAAATTTATTTAATATTATTTAGATTTGGTATTAATATATTAATATATTAATACCTATTTAATAATTATAGCATTTCTAAAATATTATCTAAACTATTTTTATTTAATAACCACCATTTAATTTCTTTTTTATATAATTTAAATGATTTTATTTTTTTAATATTATTTATTAGACAATCGAATATGTATAAACTTAAAATTTTGAAACTTTTTTGTCCAATAGATTTATTTATTTTTGGTTTAATAGAAATTTCATTTTTAAATCTTGTATTATAATTATGCTCTTTAAATTCAATGTTATTTTTATTTTTAAAAATATATATTAAAATATTATAAAAGTAAATTTGTCTCACATCCATTTTTTTTGTTTCTGCATATAATTTTTTTGAAGAGTATAAATAATCTTTATCATAAATAATTTTTAAAAACCTTTTTTGTAATATTTCTAAACTTTTTACTAAATTTCTATTTATTCCCCCCCAACCTAAAATACCATAATTTATATGAGTTTTGACTAATGCATAATATAATATTTCTAGATTTTTTATATTTAAAATTTTTTTTATATTTTTAAATATTGGCAATGTACTTCTTAATTTTTTAATTAAATTTTCTATATGAAAATTCCAGTTTAATTTATTATCAATAATTATTCCCAAATATTTGATATTATTAGTTTTCATTATTTGAATATCATTATTTATATTTATATTTTTAAAATCATTTATTTTTGATGTAAAAGGAATATATTTTGTTTTATCAAAATTAATTGTTAATAAATTTTTATCAAACCAATTTTTTATAATTTCGAAGTCTTTTTTTATTTTCTTATGTAAATTTTCCCAAGATATGTCGTTGTAAAAAATAACAGTATCATCTGCAAAACTATGAATTTCTCCGTCACATTTTATATTAAATAAATCATTAATATAAATATTAAAAAATAAAGGTCCTAAAATTGTGCCTTGTGGTACAATGAATAGGATCCCTTTTGACCTCAGTTTTAACTTGGTTATTCATGTCATTGCGTAGTGCATGCGTCCAAACAAGATATCTTATTTACATTTTAAAGCACTTACCTGTGGTCCTAATCCTTAACAAACCTATAGACCAAACCGAAAGTTTTGTTTTTTGAGAGACCACCGCACTCACTCCGACTTGCAAGAATAATAACAAAGAACCGATAATTAATGAGTATAATAACCAACGAATAATAAACAATAACTAACTAAGTAACCTTACTTTCTTTAAAGGTTTGTTTCAACCCGCTATTCTATGCCCGAACGATCATTTCCAGCCTGTCAATTAAACTTTGAATTTGGCAATCGACTGTTCCAGTGGTAAATTAGTTGTGCGACAGTTCGAGGGACCGTACTGGTATGGTTTTGGTTGGGTTGAAACAAACCTTAAATTTACCAGCAAATCTATTTTTGTTGAGTTACACTAGTCTTCATCTACTTGTTCTCTTGGTCTGAGAGCCACTTCACTATTGGCGCAGATTGAAATATTTTAATGATTTTTGTGTAAGTTGTCCTATTATTGTATTTCCTGTTCTATAGTAGGATTAATTAATTGTGAATTAATGTAAAACCATCTAGCTGCCCTGCTCTAAAATATTCAATAATTATTGTGGTCGCTTCATTTTGATGTGATTTTGCCAAGTTAGATTCTTATCCAAATATAGTCCTAAATACGGAACTGCAGTATGAACCCGAATTGACTTATTGCTCATAAATTGTTGCGAAGTCAAAAGCAATTAAAAAAAACTATTCCCTATTATATAGCGGGTGACCTCCATAAAACAATATTTAAGTAAATAATACATGTTTATGCTTCAGAGTTACAGCAATTCAGCAATTTTTCTTACTTTACATTAATAGTCTGTGACTGGTAAAAAACAATGGAGGTATTATATTTCACAATATTTACCAGAGTCATTTAACAAATCAGCACAACTTGAATTTGTACATAAAAACACATGTTAAGTATGTGTAAAGAGTGGTATAAGTGCTTAATGCGATCAGACCCGGCCTGCGATTGATTTCAGGAATGCATTAGTCAGCTGTGGTAGATTATATGGTTTCTAATTGCCTTACAAGGAGTGTTCTGTTTTTAAATAATTGTGCTAAGGGTAACGGTAACTATTGAGGTCTGTTTAGACATACTAGGCAACCGTTAAAAAGAGCAGAGACATTAGGAGATATTTATTGCCTTCTAACTTTAAAACCACGACTTTTAGAATTTAAGACAAATTGGAAAAGCTCAGTTTCTTGACTATCTTAGGAGTATTCGCATTTATAGTATAGGAAGGTATGGGGTTGTGATCAAAAGAAAATTGATATTGTCATTTAAGCCTTTTATTTTAATTTAACTTTAGCCGTGTCTTATACATACGAATTCTATTTTATAACTCACTGTGTTGGGGTTGGGTGTTGGGTACAAATCAAACTTAAAAACGTATAGTCATAATTATAGTTGATAAGAATATACAAAGCTACCGCCACACATAAAAACAAACTGATTCAGCTTTCTTGAAAACTCCATCGACTAAACAAACATTAAGATAAACGAGTATAATTTTTGCTTACAACCAACATATAGGATTGAGAGTTTTTATTTTAGCTACCGTTTGGAGGAACAAATATTTGTCTATTTTGAATTAGGATTGGATTTTTTAAATCAACTAGCAAAACGAATTCCTTCGGCGTCATGCTCCTCTGCTCTTCCCCTTCAGGATCTTTTAGAAAAGGCAAATTACAAACAGAATTGGATTGGATGCGGGTTAGCGCCTGGTAAACCAATTAGTGGGCACATACGTCAAAAAAAGTCCGGAGTTGAAACTTACTGACACTTTTTGTAAGGATAACAATTTATACTTTCGAAGTCTCGAAGAAGCTTCGGTCAATCTTCTCTCAGTCAATTGTTTTAGGGTAATTTTCCTTCGTGCAACTGTTTTCGAGGAATTTTCCTAGATCCTAGTTAATGTACCACTGCCTAACGATAATGCGGACATAAAAACTATCATTATCATAGTTCAATAATCCTCAAAATTATAAAAAAATTCGTGCAATGAATAATATGGGATATGAATTATAAATTATTCTTTTAATAGTTTACATAATAATATATCGCAAATCTCGTTTCACTTTCTGTCTGTCTTAAATTTTTCATGCTGTTTGGTGAGTACCATTTTAAAAATGGATGAAAGATACAATTCAGTTTTTTTAAATAATTTTGCTAATTAATGCAAAATCCGCATTTGTCCCGAATATGTTAAATTTTAAATTGATGAAATTTATTTCTGGTCTACTCTTAAATAAGAATAAGAATAAGAACTTTATTGTTTACTTTAGGCTGTTACAATAAACAAATAGGACAAGTCACAAAAATAAAAATAGATAACAAAAACATTTTTCAATAATTATATCTGAAAAAATTCAGTCAGGGTTCATAGTTCCAGCCTGCTTAATGAAGTAAGGTAAAATATTTATGTAATAGGGTCCAGCGAATTAGTGACTTTCTATAGTAAGGGTTTTTCTTCTGTATCCTAAATTTTTATTTTTCTCGCATATTGAAGGTTTGATTTTTATCATTTGTTGCAAAACAAGATTTATTTTCATAAACATAATGTAGGAGCTTTAACAAATAAATGTTGACAACGGTCGTAATATTATGTACGCGGAATATATCTCTAGATGAGTCTCTATAATATAACCTAAATTATTATTTTTTTCTACTTTCATTTAGTAATATGAATTTTATAGCTTTGTAAAGACATCTATTACAGTCATAGTGCTGTAATGAGATTCATGAACCGTAGAGGGTAAAAAGCTTAATAATTCTTTTTGCTAAGGTATGGACAAAATAGAATTTGGGCAGATTTAAATTGAATAATAATATAGCTTTACCTCGGGGTCATTTTCCCTTGTAAAGAATTCCTTATTTTCACCGTATCTCTATATGATTGAGATAATAACGTACATTATACTTATTAATGATACTATTTCGATATGAACACTATAAGGCTAATGCTACGTGGTTTAACGTTACACGCATTCTATTAGCAAAGTTCATATCGAACGTGCATCATCCAAATTTTAATCTACGACGGCCCAAATAGATTTTATTTGCCCAGATTCGATTTGTCTCAAAATTCCAGACACGTTTTCATAAATTTAATTAAAAAATTAATTTAAATTAATGATCAGAAATAAGAGTGGGTGACTAACTTTTTTTTTGCTTGTTTTTTATTTTAACATTAGGGTGCTATTATGAATTCATATTGGTACTAAGGTTTATTATAAAGGTCATAATGACATCCAAAGAGGATGCTATATGTGTTATAATGACACCGTCGTAGATTAATAACTTAAACATATTGTTTTTTAATTTTTAATGAGTTTATTCAGCAAATTATACACCTGTATTTGATATACAGGGTCGAACCGATAGTTTACAGTCTCGAATTTCGTATTTATTATTTTTTAGGGAAAAGAAGGGAATACAAAAAGTCTTCCTCCACAAATTTATTATAAAACCAATTAGTATATCATAATTCTACATGTTTCGAACACAGTGGTGTTCATCATCAGGAGATATGAAATTCAGTAATGTTGCTGTTGGTGTTAGCAAAAGAGAAAAATCTGGTGATAGAACTTTAATGGAGCTTAAGAAGGGATAAAATGTTTCCCTATAGTTTGAATTGAATTATTGAAGTGGTCAGCATACTAGGAATGTGTGAGGTTCATTGTAAAGCAAGGGTTTTTTTTATTATATTTATTTATTTATATTATATGAAATTGTATATTAAATAAATCTAGTCGTGGCTAGCTTAATGGATGAGACAAGATACAAGATTATTTTTTGTCTTAAAAATACTAAATACATATATTATTATATGAAGTGGGTTCTGACAAAACCAAACCCACCCAAAAACGACTGCGAAAAAAAGATTTTATTGCGGAAGTGACTGAGCTGACATAGAGAAACGAGCTGCTAACAGATTTAATATTTTTAATTTAAAACACACGTCAGATTAAAATTTGCCGTATTTATTTTTTTTTTAATTCTCATAAAAACACATTTTAAATTATTCTTTAAAATATCGACAAATAATAGTACGGCATTGTCTAGGATACACAGGACGTACTGATCACGTGAACAATTTATGAATACACTTTTTTCACAATATGAACTTCCTTGTTGTAACTTTACCACAAATAGAGTATCAGGTATTTTCCTTAGGTGAATGATATATTTAACTGCGATAAGTCCTAGTGTCTTAAAAAGTAAAGTGACTTGGTGTTAAGATGTACCCTATAATAATTATGGAGATGTTTAGTTGTGTTTAAACTCCAAGGCATCTTTATCAGTAGGATACCGACTTATACTCCCCGAAATATCGTCCTTTTTGTAACAGGCTTGAATGATATTATCTTATTTTCCCAAAAATATAAAAGAGCTGTTCAGAATTCAATTCGAGTTAGTTCAGATTGCGTGTGTCTGTCTCAGTGTCTCACACAACTTTGAAAAACTGTGAATATGGCTTATTTGCTGGAGAAAGTAGTAATACTTCAACGACTAGAAGATACAAGCAGAAAATGCAAATAACTGAAATTTAAACCTACGAAGCTATAGATAACAATAATTTACAGTGTATGATGTACATATTAAAAAAAATAAACTAACCCAATTAAACAACAAACACAATTATTGCAAAAACATTCGCAATCTGTACAACATAAAAGTCAGATTCTCCTAAACCTAATTTAAACAAGTCTAATTTAAAAATGTCTTTTTCTACAAAACGTCCCGTCATCTGGTGTGTTTAAAACAGCGTCATTATTTTTAGTTTTCCTGAAACTCACAAATTTATTTTTATTAAGTTTCGCGTCGTTCTAAACTACAAACTGTCGAGTGACGACTATTTTAATTAGACTAAAGTTGAAAATAATGCATATTTTTCTTGAATATAGATAATTTACGAGGGATGTGTATAATTTAATGCTTAGCCTAGATCATATTTTTTATAGTTGATAATCACATTTCTTGTGTTTAAGAATAAGTTTTACTCTTGATCCATGCCTATAAATTAACAAGTATTAAAGACGCAAACTTTCAGCCCCATACTATTATTGCTTTGTCATATTACATGTTTCGTTCCGAAAGAAAAATCTTCTTTGAAGATAAGAATGCATGCAGAATTCATCGCCTATCAGAGGTCCCTCCTAAACGACGCCAAAATCACCAAAATATCAAAAGATACTCTACATTAGACATTGAACTGTGCTATCAAAAAGGGAAAAGGCAGTGACGTACATATATTTTGATTGGCCTAAAAATTGTTGTCATGACTATGTGTGTGCGTTACTGAACGTTGATAATTTTTCGTTCTAACCTACCACTCGCCCTGAGGATGATCTATTGATCGAAACGAGTAGGAATTAAATTTTTAAATAAAGAAGGTGATAGGACTTTCCCTATCTTATTTATCCCTCATTAAACATGTCCCTTCTGGAGAGCAGTTTCGACTTAAAAATATATACAAAGATTGGAATTAGACGTTAAAAAAGACCTCAAAAAAGTTTGATCTTTTGTTAAAAGTAAAAGAAAAATAAAAAATCTTCCCATTAACATGACCCACAATAATACCAATGCCGATACACCCTTAGATATTCTAAACGTCTTTAACCAGCCAGTGTAGCCGACGTAAACGACCAAAGTATAAATACCGATGTTACACCCATTAATAATATTAAATTTTTTATGGAAGAAGAGGTCATCCCTGCTATAAAAAAGTTAAAACCTAACTTTATGACAGGTCCGGATTTTATTTCTGCACTTTTGGTGAAAGACTGTAGATTTGTTCTTGTGAAACCCTTTCTAAAAATCTTTAATCTTTATCTTAAAATAGGAACTTTTCTCACAATATAGAAAACATCAAAGGTTTGTCCGGCTCATAAAAAGGGAACAAATCGAAGGTAACTAATTATTATAGACCTATGTCAATAATATGTAATTTTTGTAAAGTTTTTGAATTTTTTCTACACGATTCTATATTCCCTTTAACACGAAATTTAATATCTGGTGCTCAACATGGATTCTATAAGGGTGGAGCAACAACTACAAATTTAAAGATTCTTACTCAGGATGTAGCGCAGGCGATAGATGAAGGTTCTAGAACTGACGTAATTTACCTAGAATTGTAAATTTCAGGTAAATTGCAATCATAGTTTTTAAAAATTCCCACATTCTTTTTTCTATTTCAATCACATGTTCGACACACTTACTCCATTTTTCACAATCCACTCTCTTTATTCCCTCTTTCAAGAGGTTTCCAACGTCTCTCATTTTAAAAGTGGTGTTATGCCTTGCTACAAACCCTTTTACTTGCGCCCACACCAATTCTATGAGGTTTAATTCACAGTGATATGGCGGAAGGCGAGGTACCGTTAAATTTCGTTTTAAAAAGATTTCGTCGAAAACAAATTTCGTACAAAGAGGTTTATTCAACTTCACAATCTGCAGTAGCTCCTTTTCAGCATATCTTTTCTCCAAGGAGACGTTGGTATTTTTTCGGATTTTTTTGAGTGGCAGCTGACATTATCCATGGCTATAACAGAACCAGGAGGAATAAAATCTAGCATTTGGTGGAAGTATTATTCAAAGACATTAGCGGTTATGTCTTGATGGTAGTCTCCAGTCCGTATTGATTTAAATGCTAGTAAGCCGCCATCGACAAATCCATTTTTGCTACCAAGGTACGTATTTATATCTTTAAGTAAATGTGTAAACGTGTTTGATTGATGAGACTGATGGCAGTCTTTTCATCCTCTTTTATTACAGTTTCTTTTCTTCCTACACTTCTCTTGGTGACCTGATGGGGCCGCGTTTATCCTCGTGCACAAATCGGTATATTGTTGACTGTCCGAGTCCAGTCATATTCGAACACATTTCAACAACTCCGAATGTTGAATTTTGGTGGCGAGGAGACACATTGAGAATAATAATTTTCTCATTTTTAGACAGCAAGTAACTACCTATGCCTCTACCTACCTGATCTCGCGACCCCTGACAATAAACATAATTAAATTATAATAATTGGACTACACCTATGGAATACGGCGAAGACCACTGGGTTTTATGGTCCAATAATGATTTATTACTCTCTCGCATCAAGCAACAGACTTCGTGTTTTGTAATATTTAAAGGATATGAACCTGTCGGTCGTACAGAGAAACAGTAATACATTTCGGGTTATAAAATATGACTGTTAAATAGCGACAAAAGCACACTTTAAAAAATAAAAATAAGTACTTTCTAAATGTAACATATTTAAAAACTTATTCTAATGTCTAAATAAATAAACAAATACTTAGTTAACACCCTGTATGTTTTTTGAAAAATATTTAATTGTCGGGTCCAAGTAATTTTTGATCGGCGGTATTCCATTTATAAGGCTGATCTCTTTCTTTACCACAACCCTGTATGTTGTTTCGTGTATAGGACGTTTATGGGTTTCTCGGTATAAACAGTGAATTTTATTTGTTTTCATAAACCGATATTTAACTGCAGTCACTGACAAGTTCCGTCGGTCTGAGTAAACACTAACGCCATGTAAATTCCTCCAGAATAAAATGACAGCATAAAGAACACATGGTGCAATTTAGCCTTTTAAGAAATTAAAACCGTTGTCGATCGTAAAAGATAATTGCATTTCAAGGAAATAAATAATGTTTGCGTTCATATTGTTAAATATTCACAAGATGGCTAGAAATGACTTAAAAATAATTAAGAATGATAGCAGGGCGTAGAATATACTGAGTTGGACAATTAAAATGAGCGAATATTTATCGTCAGCTATAAAAATATAGCTCAAGGCAGAGGGAAACCTGAAACCTTTTGCTAATATTTCCAAACCTAACCACCTAGCGGAGGTGTGCGGTGTGTTCAGGGCAAACAGGCGGCAAATCCAAGGGGCGGCCGTCCCAGCCAAAATCAAGAGAACCAAAACCATAAATATAAATATTCTACACAATAAATAAATTAAAATCTTATACTTATTGAAATTTGTCACACTGTCACAGTTTAAATCTTGTAGTCAAGGATGCAGCCAAAGTAAGCCTCGAATTTCTAAATTTTCTAAATCTAATGCAGGAATTGTATGTTTACTTGTCGGCGTCAAATCATAGGTGGAGTGTGTTATTAGTGCATATTCCGAAACTTACATTAAAACCATTGTCAGATACTAAATGGGAAAGTCGTATAGAAGCAATAACGCCACTTAAAACACAGATCGGTGAAATATGTTATTATACTTTAGTTGAATTAAAAGATTATGCAACGAGCGACATAAATACGAGAACAATCGCAAATTCTCTAGACAAGAAAGTTAGTACCTTTAAGTTTTTCTGTTCAACAATAATCTGGCTTGCAATTTGTGAGTTGTGAGTAAACTTATGCAAAGCTCAAAATTCAATATTAAATCTTCAGATAAAGTCCTAGAAATTCAAAAAAATTGTTGAATTATGATCTGACGGAAAGTTCAAAGTATTTATGAAGACTAAAACATTTGAGATCCGGAGAAGTCATCTAAAGTAAATTTCTACTTTAAAATAGGGATGCAACTATACTGGGCCTATAAATAAAATATTTTAATTATTGCACCAACACACTGACATTTTTAAAAAGTAATCTCGGAAATGATGAACTATAGAGTTAAACCATTGCGACATTAACAGCGAGTAATTATTCAATGAAATTAAGGCAACAGAACCCCATTTTAAATTCAATATTGATACAATTGGAATTGTTGAATACATACTCTAAAATAATGTGACATCCTCTTTTCAAATTTAACTCTGCTAATTAGAATTTTCTTGACATTACCCGTTACTGTTGCGACCGGTGAACGTCCGTTTTCCAAACTCAAATTAATAAAAAAACTATCTTAGATCATCTAGCCTGAGCGATTATCGGCCTTAGCAACTCTGTCTATTGGACACGAATTGTACGATACAATAGACCTAAATATTGTAAAAAAATTTGCGGAGACGAAAGCCCGGAAGGTGCAATTTTTTAACTTTGTAACAATTCGATATTTTGGTGTTTGAGAGCTTATACCGGGTGTTGCATCGTCGAGCGGGACATAGGAAATCCCATGTAATTTTAAATGGGGTCAATTATTGGCTTCCCTAATTATTTTAGAGAAAAATTCTATTTAGGTTTATTAAAGAGCACTAAAACCCACATTCAAAAGAATAACTTTAGATATTTTTGATGAGCCCGTTTACGGGTTATCGCCGATTTATTTATTTCTCCTTTTTATGGCCCCGTATTTGCGGGCACCAGTCAAGGTAAAAGATGACTGTCAAATAAAGTTTTCATTTTGAGGAATATTTGAACATCTTAAATCCTAAAGTTCTAACAATTTAATAGTACCTACCTATTAATTAGTAAAATATTGAAACATGTAAAATGTCATAATTAACCTTGTAATTGGATACTTTATTTTAGTTTTATTCAGATTAATTTGTACTCATAAATACACCTTTAATATTTTCGATGTACGAGTTTTTATAACAATAAAGCACACATTTCAAAATGACAACTTTATTTGACAGTCATCTTTTACCTTGACTGGTGCCCGCAAATACGGGGCCATAAAAAGGAGAAATAGTTAAAAAGAAATCGGCGATAACCCGTAAACGGGCTCATCAAAAATATCTAAAGTTATTCTTTTGAATGTGGGTTTTAGTGCTCTTTAATAAACCTAAATAGAATTTTTCTCTAAAATAATTAGGGAAGCCAATAATTGACCCCATTTAAAATTACATGGGATTTGCTATGTCCCGCTCGACGATGCAACACCCGGTATACTTTAACACACTTAGGGTATAAGTTTTCGAGAATTATTTATCTCTATTTTGATATTACATTTTTTAAGAAAAGGTAGATTTGCTTATTGATAACACTTTTATCTAGATACTTTGAAAAACGGTTAAAAATTTTTTTAAAATTAAGATTTGGAAGAGAGAGGGTCGCGTAAAAAGTTGCTGCACAGAGGCGGTATACACCCTGGCGGCGACTTGTGCATAATTGCACACGGCGCCTAGTTTTTAAAATTTGGTTCAGTAGTTTGTGAAAAAATTCTTTTAATAAATGGTAGAAAAAATAAGATTCTTCCAAATAGACACTGACTTTTCCTGGAAAAAATGTCTAGAATGAAAGCTGGTTGTTTTGCATCAAAAATATATTTTTAGAAATAAAATACGATAGAAAGAAATGATATGACTTTCTCTAAAACTTTAATATTCTTGAAATATATTTTCGAATCAAACACTTACTTTTGCATACTTCAATATAGAAAATGTCGCGGTTTTTATTTTAAACTTGAAACAAGAATATGCACGAGTTTTAAGGGCGCAGCCCACCCCCGCCAGGGGGTTTTGAAGTTATAGGTTTTAAAATATTAGCCAAAGGTTTCCCCCTCAAAACAAAATTAATTGACATTTGACGATAAATATAAAAAAATCCCTTATGGGAATATATTATGCTTGCACCTACTAAAAAAATAAGTGCTACTGCCCTATATTTAAAAAAAAAACTCAGCTATAACCTTGGAAGTGATCCAAACCTGTTATATCCGGCACTATAGGCCAATCCTCAAGTTAAACTGTAATCTTAAAAGTAATTCGCGACGCTGCAATACTCTTATCTGGCGTTTGCGCAGTGTATTTTAGTTTATTTTTTTAAACTAGTATCGTGTGATTTTATCTAGGTAATGACCTGTTTATTGTTTACTTGCTATATTATGCCCGCCAGACTGGTCATTGGAAATACCATTTGTAAATTTTGCTTTTTTGCGTGCCTCAAATATTGACCCCCTATTCATTTTACTTTTAGAAATTGTATTAGACATATTTGAAGGTCCTTGTATGATGGAGTCTTATCATACCAAAAGTTATTATTTTCTAATAAACCAGGTTTATGTATTTAACAATAAGAGAACGATTTATTTCTGAAGAATAAAAATTTGATGTTCAAATATCAGCTAATAGATCGATGATATTTTTCCAAAAGGGCGAATGCGCCAAATTTTGCGATTTTGACTTTTATGTGCCATATTTTGTATGCGAATTGCATTATTTTAATCCCAACTGCCTCTAAAAGATGATAATACACATCATGAAATATCTTTTCCGTCAGAAAATGCCACTTTATTAAATATGCCAAACATGGATATTATTATTTATATTACTTTATTCCTAAGAACGAATTTATTACGATTTGGTAAATACATGCTAATAACAAATACCCTTTACATTAAAAAAATATGGTTAGCAGTAAATGATGTAAGGAGACATTGTATTTTTGCCTTGTGTCCCAATTATAAAAGGTAACGCAATTTTCAAAGTCTTGCCCATATAACCCTTGGTGAAGCGTAATGTGGCATGGATAAAACTTGTATTATAAGTGCAATATGGTTGTAACTGATTCTTGACTCATTCCAGCATCTCTAATAACCCGCCTGGAACCTACATAAGGGTCAATAACTACCCCTCCTAAAACACCAACTGCCAGTAGTACGACATCTCTGGTTTCCTACCTTTTATATTCCATGAGATTTCGGGTTCTTAGAAAACCTCTATGCCCATACAATGTAGTTTTTCTGCACTCCCCCAAAATTAACAACATATCAACTTGCACATTAAAACTCGTTTCCATGTTTTGGGCAATAAACTAAGAAATAATTATTAGTCTTCAAAATTTTCAACTGACAAATAGAAATAAGTGAACTTAATTTATTGGTAAAATTTATTAATTTTTTAAATTCAATCAAATTTTAGTTAATAATAATTCCGTAACCAGAGAACCATAATAATACCTAATATTTCACGTAAATTCGAACTTTAGCAATGAAAATGCATCATCTCATAGAAAATTCCAAACTCGCCCCCCGTCACTCATAATTGAGAAAGGGGTAAAATGTAAAAAATATGTTTAAATATGTCTCCCATAATATCCCTATTACCTCACCAAAATTTTATGAAAATATTTCAACCCGTTCTCGAGATGCCTTGTAACATTTGAAATAACTTACACTGTATATGTGTAGAAATACACGGCAAACCACCTCCTCCCTCCCTCCTAAGGTGATATTTAACCAATGTGAATCACTTCCCTCGCCCTCGCATATGAAACGCGCTCAAAAATTTTTCCGCAGCGCTTCTATCAAGCACAAAAAATATTATTCGTTGCCAATAAGTTTAGTTAGAAATTGTCAATTTTTCAAACACTCAATACATTAGACTTTGCCATAAAACTTACCGAAACTATAATAGAATACACATTACCTAAATTTCGATTTCATTCCTGATATATGAGCATGTGATGTCAAATTTATGGAAGACATTTATTTGAAACCATGCCGATTCACTTCATTCAATTAGGTTCGTTTAAACTAAATCAGAAGAAAATTTAGGGGCCTTTCGGATGCTCCAAAAGTGGAAGCTATAATTCAGGGGAAATCGGCAGAACTAAATTTGAATGTGAGCCTAATAATTTATGGGTCGGTTTCATGATTCCGTTGTCTTATTAAAATATAGAACGGATTACTGTCGGCGAAATTAAATGATAAAGCGCGATAAAGTTAAAATTGAACTCTAAATTTCGTGACATGTAAGCTGCAAGGTATATTTATTAGAATTTACAAAATCTGATTTATTTTGATTATTTTTTTAGCATTTTGTAAAAAAAATCGATATTAATCAAAGTTCACATGCCGTTCTAATTTTGAAGATATGTTGTATAGTTGTTCCGAGCTTAATTTGATGACATAAAAAAGCATTAAACTCCTGACCATAAGCGTCGCTTCTACCAAATAATTAAAATGCGGATGGTTGTAAATTTTTAATATGATTAAATAGTATACAGGGTGTTTCAGAATAAGATGCTGATCCTTAACGGTGTGAATCCTTAGGTGATTTTAAGAAGAAAAGTTCAAATTAACATAATATATCCTTAACCTATCAACATTCGAACTACAGCGCGTTCAAGTTTTAAGAAAAAAATCGTTTTTCTATCATAACTTTAACAACTTTCTTGCTATTTTTATGAATTTTCCACACATGCCCTCTAAGCATCAATAGCCATTTTTTGGTGTAGAAAAATTTTAAAATTTTTTAACCAGTGGCGTCTTGAAAGGGTTTGGACTAGACATTTTGGAAAAATATTATGTACGCTACTGCTTTTTCTCAAGATAAAAATTATTTTTAAAATACTCATTCATTTTAGGTCAAATTTAATATCTTGCCTTTTTATCGTCCGACAGTTTCCGACAAAAAAAATAAAAAGCATTAAATGCGCATTCGCTATGTGCCTATGGTTTCTGACAAGTAGGCTATGAACTTTGTTAAGGAAACAATGACAATAACGAAATATTTAATGCCAAATAGTTTTGACAGCTATTTATTTATGTACACGGCTTTCCATTTAACTTAAATTTTAAAAACGTAATACTTTTTAAACGTATAAGTATCATGGTAAATTTTACGATTGTCGAGTTTGCGGATATTATTATGCATTACCTGTACGGGCTTGCTGACGGCAATGCATTCGAAGCCAGACGATTATACCAAGAGCGTTATCCAAATAAAATAGTTCCGGATGCACGAACGATTTCAGGAATTCACAGGAAGTTATGTGAAACGGGATCTTTTGAAAGAAAAAACTACTTAAAAGGGGCACACCAAACTACACAAACACCGGAAACCGAAGAAGCTGTTTTAAATTTAGTGGAACAAAACCCTAATATAAGTACCAGAAAAATTGGGAATATTTTAAATATTACTCATGTCCTAGTCTGGAGAATTCTTCAAAGTTATTTGTTATATCCATACCATATTCAACGGGTCCAGGCCCTACTTCCTACGAATTTTCCATTTCGCATCAATTTCTGCCAATGGTTTATTCAAATGGTTACCGAAAATCCCCAATTTGATGCCAGAATTTTGTTTACGGACGAAGCTAATTTTTTCAGGAACGCCATACAAAATTTTCATAACAATCACTTCTGGGAAGAAGGAAACTCACATGCCATTACGGAATCCCACCACCAAGAGCAATTTTCTGTAAATCTTTGGGCTGGAATTATTGGTGATTATTTAATTGGGCCTTATTTTTTACCAGCCAGATTGAACGGAATCAATTATCGCCAATTTCTTGGACACACTTTACCAAATTTGCTAGACGACGTCCCTATTTTAACCCGACATCGTATGTGGTTTATGCACGATGGTGCACCTGCCCATTTCAGTCTCTTAGCACGAGAGTTTTTAAATCAACATTATAGTAATCGATGGATAGGGCACAGAGGAACACAATCGTGGCCACCTAGATCCCCTGATCTAAACAGTCTAGATTTTTTCCTGTGGGAACATCTGAAAACGTTGGTTTAGAGCATCCCAATAAATACTGAAGAGGAGTTGAGAAACCGCATAATAGTTTGTTTCGACACTATCAGGAATACTCCATGAATTTTTCAAAGGGTACGAGACTCAATGAGGAGAAGAGCTGAAGCATGCATTCTTGCAGGTGGTTGCCACTTTCAACAGCTAATCTAAATTATTTTCGTTTTTGTTCACACGTTATTTAATGTTAGTTGTTTTAATTTAATGTTAAAAAATAAACCATAGGCACATAGCGAATGCGCATTTAATGCTTTTTATTTTTTTTGTCGGAAACTGTTTGTCGGACGATAAAAAGGCAAGATATTAAATTTGGCCTAAAATGAATGAGTATTTTAAAAATAATTTTTATCTTGAGAAAAAGCAGTGGCGTACATAATATTTTTCCAAAATGTCTAGTCCAAACCCTTTCAGGACGCCACTGGTTAAAAAATTTTAAAATTTTTCTACACCAAAAAAATGGCTATTGATGCTTAGAGGGCATGTGTGAAAAATTCATAAAAATAGCTAGAAACTTGTTAAAGTTATGATAAAAAAACGATTTTTTTCTTAAAACTTTAACGCCCTGTAGTTCGAAAGTTGATAGGTTAAGGATATAATATGTTAATTTGAACTTTTCTTCTTAAAATCACCTAACGATTCACACCGTTAAGGATCAGCATCTTATTCTGATACACCCTGTATATTATAGCTTGTTCATTATAGTTTATATCGATGAAAGGTTTGTACCCGTGACTTAGCCTGTAGAGAATATTTTTAAAATGATCTTTCTGTAAAGAAAAAGGCTAATTTTGCCAAATACAATTTAAAATATAGTTAATATCGATAAGAGGTTTGGACCCGTGACTTCGCCTGAAAAAAAAACACACATTTAATATTTTTTAAATGGTCATTCGGTAAAAAAAAATGCTCATTTTGCCGAAAATAATTTAAAAAAATTGTCTTTCTCCAGCCAGGACCGCCAGGAGGTATGAGTTTTCCTTGCAAGAAAGGATAGGGGCAGGTACTATGTTAGTTGCAATATACAGTTAGTAGTTAGAATTCACTATATACAGGGTGATTTCTAAGGTGATACTTTTTTTGCAACTGCGTATACAACTACTTAAAAGAAACAACTTTTTCAAATAACTTTTTTTAAATAACTCAAAAATATAGGAGATATTTTTTCATACACATGAGCCGTTTTTATTTTTAAACACTCCCAAACTAACTGAAATCTATCACGCGATGAACTGACAACAAATCGAGACTTCACTACTTGACATAAAAAAAAAAATAAACACCAACAAAAAAAATTATCAGCAGTCGTATCGTAAGCTTTTTACATTAGCGTATCTCCTTTATTTTTGAGTTATTTAAAAAAAGTTATTTGAAAAAGGTTTCTTTTAAGTAGTTGTATACACAGTTGAAAAAAAAGTATCACCTTAGAAATCACCCTGTATATTTTAACAACAAATTGATCGCATCAGCAGAATCACAGTAAACGTTCTGTAATATAACAAGTTTTTACGCGTTAAAGGGACATAATTAATAATTTAAATTTCATAAAAAATTTAATGACTGGAGTCGTAGGAACCTTAAGAAGTAGAATCGTTTCCAGGTTGGATTACTACTGGCGCTATAGGTGGTGGAACAGAATATCCATTTTCTGTTTTTATAATATGAGCTACGCAATTTTTCCATACATCGCTACTTATTTCGTTATTACCTACCGAATATTATAAAGGACAACCGCGCTTAAAGTTGTAAATTGATTATTAAGTGATATTCTTGGTTGAGAAAAGCAACGCATTAGGTACAAAGCCACCTTTACTTCCGGCAGGATAACGCGTTTTCCTATCGAACAAGGTGTACCAAAAGTACAATTTGTACTGTCTACCCAACCATACTTAACAACATCATGAGTATTAAACCAAGTATCGTCTAAATAAATCACTTTTATCGGATTCAAGATACTGCTTTATTTTGCGCAAATAGTCCTGACGGTTCAATGATACGCGGGGATTCCATTATAACAATTGGATTACCTAATTTTTTATATTTAAAGTCACATTTTAACAAAACACCACGCAATGTTTCTAGAGATTGTTACTTATAATCAGGGACACTATATTATCCTCGTAAAAGTTGTAAATAGTTTGCAGAATAAAATCCCTTGTAGTATTGTCAGCCTTTTTGAATTTTTGTTTTATTGGTTTGCGCTTTAAGGAATGACCGGTTATAGTCCCCAAATTAATTACGTTATAAATTCTTATAGAACCCAGGTTCTATTAAATTTTTTTTTAAACACACATACAATACATATTTAAAATAATGCGTTTACATTGAACGTATGTAAATCTTTGTTTCTTAATTCCGGACTTTTTTCGCTTTGGATGGCCGACTCTGGCACCGACTCATTATATTCCTGCGATAATTCACCTTGACCTTTTGTTTTAAATTGCCAAAAAGTCATACTGATATAATAAAATATAGGAACCAAGTAAAAACTTACTTGCCTGAAACCACACCGTTATAGCAGAAAATGAAATATGCAAATTACAGTAAGTCGTTTCAACCAGTCACGCCGATATCCGATTCCCAATATCGCATACCTCAAACATCAACTGATTTTAAAGCTGATAAGGGATCACCCAATATGCAGAACCTTTAAGTATTAATTTGCTGTTCTTATCTACAGCATAAAAATTCGTATTTATATGTTGCTCTATTAATTTTCCCACTCAGAAGAAAAACTTCGCACGTTAAATTGCCAGCGGGCCTCGACGGTCCATCGCCAGGGTGTTGCCAGTTCCACAAAGTTTTCGTAAGTGTAGGAGGAATGTAAGGGTTTGTTAAATGTTTATTTTTTTTGTTTAACAGCAGTGAAATTCCTTCTAGTTTGATTTAAATTATTTTTGTATAAATAATATTTCTCAAGTACTAAAAAAATTATTGCAATATTCATGAATGGCTTGTTCCTTCTGTCTTTAACATTGAAAATTTCTTGGTTTAAAGTACATTTGAAAACTAGCTTTCAAAGATAGTTACTGACTATCAATTAAATAATGTCATCAACCTGACTTTGGAAAAAGTATAAGAGCTATGGGCGTTGACATTGACAATACTTTTTCTGGAATTAATAGCAGAATATCCTGGGCTTACTGCAAAAACCCTACAACTCCCAAAAATGAATTAGGTATGGAGATTTATAGTTTGCCATTCTTAGAAAAAATCTGTATACAGGGTGTTTCATTAAGGTCGAAGAGCGGCCATATCTCGGAAACTATTGGGCATAGAAATTCAGGAAAAAAAAATTTATGACTAAAGTGGCCATGAGAAAATCCTGGAAATAATTTTTAAGTTCCGCATTTTGCCGCAAGGGGGCGCAATTGAAAAGTAAATTTTTAAATTTTAGATATCTCCGAAAATTGCACGTTAAGGTATATTTTTGATAACACCATTAAAAAGCTTGGTCAATTTTACATAATTTTGGTCCCATGCTTATTGGCGTACCGACTTTAGTAAGAGTGGGGGAAGCTGTTGAATGTGTAATCATTTAAATCGCTGTAACTTATAAACCACTTATCCGATTTTAGCAAACTAAAACTTGTTTGGAAGAGAAATGTAAGTACTTTTAACTATCGTCTTGAGTGGTCCATGATACTTCTCAATAAAAATACAAGAGGGCGCAATTTGCAATAATAACACATTTCTTAACTTTATTCATTTATTTCAAATCATACGGTAAAATTATGATACCATAATCGAAAAGTAGATGAAATTTGCTACAAAAAATGTCAAAACCGCAGTACGATATCTCCATCCGTTTCAGAGTTATTGCCAATAGAATAATTTTTAAAACTTTAAATGAAGAAGCGGTTGTTTTCATAGTTTTGTGATCAAGCATTCCATGACAAAAAATATTTTTAAACTTTATGGTTAGGTAGGTTTGTTTCTCATTATTCCAATGGCCCAGAAACCACTCTAGAATTAATGGCAATCATGAAAAACGTGTCATTTAGCATTTAGGCGTAACTCTAACAATATGATGTGTTTTAAAAAATAAATCTAGATAGCTGTGAAATAAAATCTGAAAGTTTCCATGGAGATAAGACAAATAATGCAAATAGTTGTCAACTAGTTTCATTTTGAAAGGTGTTGACAAAAGTTTATCCGTAATTCATCTTAAACTTCTTGATAGAAAATTGTGATACGTACCTTTCAAAAATGGCTTATACCAATGCCGAAGCTTACGATATGCTGGCCGTATATTTTGAATGTTTTCAAAATGCGCCTATAGCGGAACGCGAATATGCTCTCAGATATCCTGAACGAAGGCACTATGGCAGAGCAGTATTTCAGCGACTGGCAATATGCGTAAGGCAAACGGGAAGTGTACGACGCATTTCAGTTGCTTTTAGAAGACGTCCAGTAAGAAATGAAGTCAACATTACAAACGTTCTTGCGTACGTAGAGGCCGATCCGCATTTAAGCATAAGAGCAATTTCTTTAGACCTAGGTATAAGTTGTACTGCAGTGTTCCGAATTCTAAGGGATTTTAAGCTGCATCCCTATCATATAGTTTTACATCAGGCGCTATCAGAAAGTGATTATGACAGACGGCTCGACTATTGCTATTGGCTAAGAGAGATGTGTAACGAGAATCCTCAATTCCTCTCCCACGTGTTATGGACTGATGAAGCCACTTTCAGTAGCTGTGGCAAAGTTAATTTACACAATATGCACTATTGGTCACAGACAAATCCTCACTGGATGCGCGAAGTGGATCACCAAAACAGATGGAGTGTTAACGTGTGGTGCGGAGTATTAGGACACAGAATTATCGGACCGTTTATTTTTAATGATTATCTAAATGGTGAATCTTATTTAAACTTTTTACAAAATGACTTGCCTATCCTTTTAGAAGATGTTCCTATTGGCCTAAGAACATCCATGTGGTATCAACATGATGGATGCCCGGCACACTTTTCGCATATGGTCCGTGATTTTTTAGATATTGGATACCCAAATCGCTGGATTGGAAGGGGTAGTTTGTTTGCTTGGCCACCTAGATCCCC
The DNA here is from genome assembly GCA_963920685.1 of Polydrusus tereticollis. NCBI lineage: Eukaryota > Metazoa > Arthropoda > Insecta > Coleoptera > Curculionidae > Polydrusus > Polydrusus tereticollis. The sequence continues at coordinate 124,879,713 of OY987329.1, forward strand.
GGATTTAACTGTGTTAGATTTTTACTTGTGGGGGCGAATAAAAGACATTGTATATAAAACGCGACCAACCACACGAGACAACATGATTGAGCGAATTGAAAATGCACTAAATTCGATTTCACGAGCTGAAATTGAAACAGCTGTCTCTAGTTCTAGAAAAAGAATTAATCGTTGTATTTTGCACAACGGAGGTCATTTTGAACATTTATAAAGTCTCTCAATTGTTTTCCTAAGAAGCTTTCCATGAATATTGTTTCCTTCAATAGTTTCCGATAATTATTTCAATACTGTTTTATGGCCCGTTGGCCTTGAAACACGCTCCAAATTTTGTATTTTACATGATTTGGACTAGTCCTAAGCCTAGATAAAGTGTGAAGGAAGGCACGGAGTTTGACATTGGAATAATGAGAAACAAACCTACCTAACCATAAAGTTTAAAAATATTTTTTGTCATGGAATGCTTGATCACAAAACTATGAAAACAACCGCTTCTTCATTTAAAGTTTTAAAAATGATTCTATTGGCAATAACTCTGAAACGGATGGAGATATCGAACTGCGGTTTTGACATTTTTTGTAGCAAATTTCATCTACTTTTCGATTATGGTATCATAATTATACCGTATGATTTGAAATAAATGAATAAAGTTAAGAAATGTGTTATTATTGCAAATTGCGCCCTCTTGTATTTTTATTAAAAAGTATCATGGACCACTCAAGACGATAGTTAAAAGTACTTACATTTCTCTTCCAAACAAGTTTTAGTTTGCTAAAATCGGATAAGTCGTTGATAAGTTACAGCGATTTAAATGATTACACATTCAACAGCTTCCCCCACTCTTACTAAAGTCGGTACGCCAATAAGCATGGGGCCAAAATTATGCAAAATTGTCCAAGCTTTTTAATGGTGTTATCAAAAATATACCTTAACGTGCAATTTTCGGAGATATCTAAAATTTAAAAATTTACTTTTCAATTGCGCCCCCTTGCGGCAAAATGCGGAACTTAAAAATTATTTCCAGGATTTTTCCATGGCCACTTTAGTTATAAATTTTTTTTTCCTGAATTTCTATGCCCAATAGTTTCCGAGATATGGCCGCTCTTCGACCTTAATGAACCACCCTGTATTATTATAGAAGTTTATGATTAAAAAATTAAATTAAACTTCTCTCGCTTAACATATTATTAGCCTCATGCATAAGCAATAAGCGCTGCATATTTACGTATATTTTAAAAAAAAATTAGACTTAAAAGATTTTAGCAGAAAAAAAACGACAAACCCTGGTTTTAACAGTTTATTACTAAAACAACTACACAGTAATTTATTAAGTACATACAAATAATATTCAGTTATATAAACATATTTATTACAAACAGACAGAAAAGTTATTCATGCACTGGAAATTAAATAGGCAACCATAACTTTAGTACTACGCCGTAGAAATACATTACTAAGTATGGGAAAATTAATAAAAAAACCGCTATCCCAACTAAGCTTAATTGGAAGCACACAGAACTTGGTATAAATATATCGAAAACAAACATTTTTAAAATTATTTTAAGTAGCTTGGACTTACCTACAGAAGTGAATTTTGGTCGTTGACTAACAATAAAATTGTTGTAGAGCAACACCACGCACTTGTTTCACATTACGAACTATACTAAAAGGCGCTGCACTATAGTCTCAACGAACCTAAACTCTAATAGTCTAATCTAGTAACCACTTTTTAACACAAATACAATAAAGAACTAAAAATATCGCCACAAATCTCACAATGCATACGCCAAACACTGAGTAAATAAAGAATAAAGAGATGATCGGCTTTGGACAAGATAAACGTCAATTTTAGGAGAATATCCGACGTACTGCGCATCAGTAAAGCTTCCGATTTTTAAGGTGCATACCTGTCACCTTTTTAGATTGCTTTGTTTTTCTACTGGTGGTATATTTAGTGGTATTTCTACTATGTATCTAAATATTTGCACCAGAGATATCTGTAAAAGGCTCGAATCATCAACCTGTCTTCGAAGTTTTATAAGCTTTCAAGCTTCTGTTTGCCAGTCAAGCAAATGGTTTTTCTTTGTATGGAATTCATGTCTATCCCTTCCTAATATTAACCTTTAATAATCTCATTTACGTTAGTTTATATGATTTTAATGATTCATAAAAAAATCAATTTCAACATAAAGGCATCATAATCCTGTCATTGACATTAGCTTTGTCGGTACTTATTTATATGTACCGTTGTGTCCAAACGCGCTTTGTGTCATTTCCTGTAACAACATTAAAACGTGCGTTATGTCTTATTAAAATATACAATTAACTGTCAATAAAGATGTTAACGTGACGTCGATTCCGAATGTTAAACTTCCATAAACTTCCATATACATATTATATTGTATAAAAGGGATTGCGTTGTTTATTTTATTTATGAATTGACCGTTAGACTTGAATAACTTATTGAAAAACTTATATACCAAGCTACAGGTGTGCCATGTGTGAACAAGCGCCTAATTCATAAATGTCGTTTTTGTTTTCGGTGGATAAAAGGAATAAATAACGCTGATTTATAATGCAAAACTAAATAAAACCTCCAGAACATAATATAAAATTTTATATTAAACGGACACTTTATTCTCTCACTAAAACCAGCGTCAAATCGCTGTATATAGTTAAATTTTATGATACGGGAGTTATGGGACATGTTGGACAGAAAATACCCATCTACACTTAGGAAATTAATTTGTTTTTATATCTTAACTTTATTGGTTCTAAATATTGTTTCAACGGTCGCCATTTTACTTTACATAACTTTCTTGGTAAATAAATAATATTATTAACAAACATAAATAATTTTATGTATTTAAATAAGCTATTGTGCAAGTGAAATCAGACAACACTGGTAGGGATGACGCTTTCGAACATGATCTTTTTTTTTTGAAACAGGTTTTAATATGGAACAGGTTGAAACAGGTATGAATTGATAGTAGAGGTGGGTCGTTCACGAACGATTCGTTCAAAACGAACGAATCACTTCACTGACTCGAAAGAATTAATTCATCGTTCCTCAAAGATTCGATTCTTTTTTGATTCACCAAGTCAGGAATAATTTAAAGAATTGATGAATCGAAGTCGCATTTCGTTCACTTTACCCGAAACTCGAAAAGGCAATTCACCAGTTCAGTAATTCACTCGTTCGCAAGTCCGCAGTTCGAACGATCGAGCTCGAGAGTTGACCTGACGGCCGTCGCTCGGCGATGCGGGATGCCGTCTTCCATTTTCATGATGTAGAGGAAGACAGCAGTTTAATTAGATACGCAAAGTACAGTAGAAGGAAAAGAGATAAATGTATGGGATGAAATATTTGATTTGTTTGGTATTTATTTGATTATTTTTTTATAGTGTAACTGTACAAATGGTTGAACAAATTTTAATAAACAAGAGAAGAATATTATTTTTGGATAGGAATCTATTTATTATTCATTGAAGACATTTCAAGAACGTAAATATTGGGCTCAACATTTGGGTATTTTGTTACCACTTATGGCAATAATCTTCATAACAAACGACTGGCTGTTATTTAAACAAACATCGATTTAGCATTTATGCGCTTAAAACGTAAAATTATTTAAAAGTAGGTAAGTGAATCATTTAAGAACGAATCTTACTGAACGAATCTTTTTAACTGAATGAATCAAATGAATTGAGTCGCCAAAAAGAATCGAACTTCCCACCTCTAATTGATAGGCTTTCCTGTTCCGATGAAGCAGTTAACTAACTGCGATCGCGGTTCGCAGTCGTCTCGTTTACTTGTTGCCGATCCAGCAGCAGTTCCGGCTATTGCTGTACTGTTCTGTCGCAGCAGTCCAGTCGGATAACCTGTTATCTGCTTTGCGAGTCGGATCTTTTACCTCGTCTGCTGTGGCGCTCGGTGCATAAATGAGAACCCGTGGCTTGGCCCGCGCGGTGTTGTCAAAGTTCAATATTTTTTAGAAAATACACAAAAATAGAAACATATTTATTACTTTTTATAAAAAAAAATATTAAATAAATATAAAATAAAGACTCTTTGGATAAAGTCCATAGTATCAGTACACATTAGTACAAAATAGAAATATTATTAAAAAGAACATACAAAAAAAAATCATCCTTATAACAATAAAACTACTAAGTACATTAGGTCGTACCATAATGATAAAAGCACATATTAATAAACTAAGTGGAGTGAACAACGAAAACTAGCAAGTATAGAAACTTAATTTTCTCAAAATTTATAATAAATAACCAAATACAGTATATCCAATAATGGTGTTTTTTTAAGATTGTTATCGAAAATTTATAAGACATTTACAATTTCAAAATTTGCACTGTGTATTTGTCATCGATGACGGTAAAAAAATTTCACACTGGGCTACTTTTTTTTCGCATTGTTAATCTTTCTATTAAACTCATTACACATTTTATTTAAGAAAACAAAACTGTTGTACTTGCTTAGTTACTTAAATCGGCGAGATTAATATAGACAGTCGACACAACACGATTTACTACGTACGACGTATAGAACAAAAATAGTAAATATAACAAACAAATAGAAAACAGCGGGGAAGTCCCTAAAAGCGAATATTTTAATTAAACTCTAAACATTATCTGCTACCGGCAACCTTGTCTTGAACAACGGACACCGCGTGATCGCAACAGGAGAGCGGCGTCAGCCGCCAACGCGAAACAGGTAGGTACAAATTAATTATCTGCCTTTTGGAACACTTGGAACTGAAGCAGGTTTCTTAAAACAGGTACTTTTTAAAACTAAAACAGGTTATACCTGTTATGAAAAAAGCCCTGTTTCAACCATCTCTAGCCACTGGCGATTAATCTTAAATCTTCAAAAAATTGTTACGCAGTAATTTCAATTTTCTTACGTTAGGTGCATGGTTAAACATATTCTCATTTAATACAAAAACAGATGTAAAACAGTAAACCAAAATATCTATTATACAATTACGAAAATACTTTAAAGCCAAGAAATTGTTTTAGTACTACGAGTAGTAAAACAATTTTAACCGAAATACAAAACTCGAGATAATATTGTCCAAATAAAAGGAAAACAAACGGCAGAATGGACTGGGATTCAGTATATTTTGTTACTTAAAATAACATAAAAGCGCCTTTATGGGCTATTTTATGAGATAGCAATGCTGTGCTACGTTGGTGTAGAGTGAAATATAATTTATTTGACAAAAATACCTGCATTAAGGGTTAGTTCAGACATACAGGGTGTAAAAGATCTATATAATTAAATGTTTAGGTTTGGTGGAGGTGCTTTTTTACGATTAGGCTCAGCACTGTAGGACAGATGCTTTATAATGCTCTGCGAGAGTTGCGTATGCGCGCAAAGCGATCCTCGTGCATCTTGGATATTTGGAGATAACAAAGTGTGTTGATCATGTTGTGTGTTACTTAATCTACAATTGACTGCCGAATCGAGCAGGCCATAAATGAGTTCCACCTCGACCAATTCAGCGATCGCCGTATGTTACTGTTAAGAACTCGCGAGGAAAAATACTAAAATGCGCTAACCTGAACTAACCTGCACCATCGTGTATAAACCACATTGAATTTCTTGTTGCCAATGGTGCATCCTTAAGAAACTGAGGAAGCGCTTGTTCATCATTAAGGGACAAAATACTCTTAGAACAGTCCAGGGAATAAACACCCTGTAAACCCGCTGGGAGCAGAACCCCAAAATGTGTGAGTAGTATTCCAGCGATGGTCGAATTTGGGTTTAATAGAGAGTCCATAATAGCTGTTAAGGTGTATAGAGGTTCTTAGTCCGGAAAAGTGTCTGTGAGTAAAGCTTCTGCGAGACTGCTTTAGCTATGGCTGCAAAGGGACTATGCCATATCGAAATTAATGCCCAATGAATGAATTATTGAAGCCAAAGGAATCTAGTGTCCCGCCATGACTATATCTGGTTTAACATCAACTTTTTCAGAAAAAGCTGAAACCTGGGTTCTTTTCCAATAAATTCTACTTGGCTATTGTCACCTCAAGACATAATTTCTTTTAGGTCTTTATTGAGATTGCTGCCTATTGTAATGGACATTGACAGCAGGTTCGAGCATCCAATATAAAAGATGGAATAAGTGTACTGTCAGCGAAGCTATGTATTAAAATTTTAGTTCTTCTAAAATATCGTTAATGTATCCCTCACGCCATACTCGATCACACACCTGGATATGTCTAGTGCTACCACCCGGGACTTACCATGACGTTTCATTGCCTTGTTGCAAACATTGGGGCTATCAGTGAGAAGGTCCTATTGATCTATACCTACGAAATCCATGCTGGCGGTCACTGATGCTGTTGAAGCCTTCCAGGCACTTTCAACATTAAATTACATTAAAGTAGTAGATCATAAAAATCTTTTATAATAACAATGCTGACATGAATATGTTTCGACCTTAGTGAAGGTTATCTTCAGTGCGAAGAAGATGTATCGATCAGGGAAAAGTTATGATATAAAAGAACAATCTAGGTGCAGTTTATAAACTTAAGAGTAGATAAACATCAAAGTGGGTTGACATATAAGTACAATATCAACTGACTGTTATTCCCTCTTAATATCAACATTATTCCACATAAACAAGGACTCAAATATGTTTTTTTAAATATAGGTTGTTAACGAAATAGGCAATGAGACAATAGCCAAATGTTTAGGACTTAACCTTTTCTCATCAACCTTGGGCTATGTCAATATTTTATTATGCCTATATAGCAGTAATTGTATGAAATCATGGTTTTAAATATGACCACAGCAATTTGCCCTCCACTCCTCCTCGCTCTAATTCATGATCAGAATAAGTCAAGTTTAATACCTGTTTCATTCGAACCCATATACAAATAAATGTTGGTGATCATCAAATACATCGTAAAGGTTCTGTCTGTGGCATGCTTTTGGCTAATTTCAACAATTACGGAAAAACACCATAAAAGTGCTCGTTTTGTTATACCCTGTACCTAACCCGTTGTATATTTAATCTAAGCTAAAACAAAAACTTTTCTCTTAGGAATTTGTTTATTCCAAATATACCTGAATAAATGAATTCACCTTTTTGAATCTCGAGAACTAGGGCAAAGTAGCCCTAAATTATTGAATTATTAAACAAAGTATAATATTCTCAACATCTGCCGGCATTTTCCAGGCCATGTTTGTCGCTAATAAAATATAATGAGAGAAAAATACAGAAATGCTGGGGCCAGATTAAAAGCGACTCCGTTTCAACCAATTAAGAGAAACAAAACGTCATTTCTGAGAACATCCTTGGCCAGTGCAGAGTTAGTGAAGTTTTATAGAGTATTTAACCCAGAGGTCGGGCTTTAATTATTCAGAGTTTAAGTATTTAAAACGGAAATTGTATGATTCAGTTCAAACAGGAAATTGTATAGTACAATTATTATTGTCCCAAAAAGAGACTGCAGTTCCTACATGACTGCAATTATTTTTGTTAATTGATTCGGTTTGATAAATATACTGATTTCGATGCTGCATAGTAAAATTAAAGATGCTGGCAAGAACGTGCACAGTTTGCAGATGATATTGTTCTCATTTCTGATAACCCTGAAAACCCAAAGCTGATTATGGTGGACTTGCCAAGAGCATGCGCTGGAGTCGATATGAATATATTAACTGACTGACCTCTTCACCATTGCTTTGGCAAGAATGGGATCGAGAGAAACAGCGAAATATATACTTATGCTACGAAATCCACATCTCATAGTATGTAAGGTTAAAAAACGTTTTCAAGAACAACGTCACAATCTGCTTGAAACAGAATGTTTTTAACCAATGTGTGCTATAGGTCATGAGTCATGATATAATATGGCTCCGAAACATGTACCTTGACAATTATTGAGACCGCTAAGAAGCTCAGAATAACATAAATAAAGATACTGGTTTTAACTTTGAAAAACCATTTGAAACACGAAGATCTACGTAGATAAACTAGCAGCAATAATGTCATCCCGACCATCGCAAAACTCAAATGTAACCGAGTTGGTCCTGTGACTGAGGGATAAGAGGCACAAACAAATCAAAATACAGTTATAATTTATAATATAAATTATAACTGTATTTTAGTAATGGGGACCACGTACTGAACTAAACTGAACTAACGATATCAAGATAGTTAGAAGGAACTAGATCCAAGCAGTAGAGTATTATATCCTTGAAACTCTAATTATTATACCTCTGGCCATAAAGTGCCCCAAATATTCACCTTCTCGGACAGACCCAGAGAACAAACTACCTGCATCCCTAACTGCTATACCATTTTAAGTAGGTTAATTTTATTTTTATTTTAGTTCAGGTTAGTTCCAGATGGTTTTCCGAACAGTGAATTTTGTTTTATTAGTGTTTGGTTTACCCGCGCGTGATATTTTTTGTTGTATGTATTAGTGTTAGAATGTGGCGTCCATGGGCTTGTACTAAAAGTGGGGCATCTAGCATAGAATCACTTTCAGAAGAAAGTATTTATCTCCTGATGCTATGGAAATTAAAAATATGTATCGATCTGTGCTGAAAAGATATATTAATTAAAGTGACGCTTTAGCCTTGTTTCACTTGTCCAAGCTAGCGTAATATATGAAAATTTGACTGGCTGCGTACAAACCAGAAAAAGAAAACATTCGGTGGAAAAGAGGCATGATCGCGCCACCGATCGGTGTTGGTGCTTCTTGGATAGTACAGTCTAACTATACCGTTCTTTACTTTATGAAAGTCTCGATAAAAATGACAAATTTTGTCTTTAGCCACGGCGCATCGAATGGGCGGTACATATTTGATATTCTCGTATATTACGCTAAACTAAACATCTTTTTTCTACTTTGAATGCCATTATCCAACACAACTTTTCAGAATTTCAAATAAACGACAATTATTAATTCGAACGCAAAAACATTTATTTTGTAGAATTTAAAGGTTAGTTCAGGTTAGTTTGTTGGTACTCGGTCCGTTCACCGAACTGGCTCTTAATGCTGCACACCTGGCGGCGACTCCTGCAATAATGACCGGCTCGTCTGGTCCTTGCAGGAGTTTCGTTCTTCGTTTCCGACTGATTCTTGTCGGACGGGGCAGGTGATGCATTTGATTGCCAAGAGGTGTCGCTCGAAAGCTACATCTGCCATTCAACATTTATTTTGTTACAGATGAACTAAGTTTTTTAATTTTTGTACTGATTTTTTGGACGAGTTGTACCTACTTCTTTATCTTCGGTAAAGGATATAGTGCTGAAACCTATCGTTCTCAGAAAAAAGCGAAGTGACTGTGGCACATTTACAAGTATTGACCAGAATGATTTTGGTTTATTAAGAAGGAAAATTTATCAAATGTATAAAAAACAATCTGAAACCCTAGATTCCCTAAAAAAAAGCTTACCAACGATGTAACAAACATTTCTTGTAGTATTTCAAGCCTAAGAAAAATATTGCCTAAAATGGGGTTTAAATATCACACAATTAATAAAAGGTAAGGGAATATCAACGTTTACTACAATGACGTCATAAATATTTAACGGCTATTAAAAACTTTAGAGCAGACCAATTATCTATCTTGAGGAGGCACACTGAAAAAAAAGGATACTTTGAACCAAAAGCCTATAACATTCATTCAAAAGCCTCGCGCTTTTCAATAGGTCCAAATGCGCGGTCTCTTGCTTCAAAACTTTAATTCTTTTGTCGTAAGTTCTTTCGTTTCTTTTTAACCAACGTTACTTTTCTTTTAGCCAAGAGCAATGGCGTTTAAGGCAAGGTCTTAAAGACAGATTAGTAATGGTGTAATGCAGGCAACATCGGAGGTGTATTTAAGCCAATGTCGAAAATCCTTTGCCCCAAGGTCTTCGGTTTTAGGTAAAAAATAACGCACTTGGTCCAAGAAAAAAAGTCTGAACCAAGAAAAATATATTCCAGAGCGTCTTTCACTAACGCATTTGCAAATTTGGCTCAAGACCCACAATCTTGAGTTAATTCCTTCATTCATTTTTTTTGTTGCTTTTTACATTGAATCAACGAAAAATACTTTTGGAGCAAGAGTGTGACGTTATTCGTTTAAATGCAGGCTAGATTTCTAGTAGCGTATTCGCAATTCTATTATCTTGGTTTAATACCTACGCTATTGGATTAATGCCTAAAATATTTTAGTACAATTACTTTTTTCATTAAGTCAACTAAAAGAGTACTTTAGGTAAGAGCTTTAATGTTCTTTGTTCAAGAGCGAATTTCTTAGGAAACCACTATATATACCTAGCAGCGCCTTCGTCACTTTATAATTTCAGTCCACCATATTAATATCATTATTATTATTAACAACGAACTAAGTACAGCACAGTAAAAAGTCAAACATAATTGTTTCAACTGTGATATTTGGAAAATGGTCGAATATTATTTTTTAGATACTTGTGGAACTATTGAAAAATATATTTTTTCATATTTTCTTTAGATCGTTGAAATTAGGTACCCAGCAAGGTTTATCAACAGTGAATAAAGCTTTTTAAAAACTAAAATCATAATATGACGAAATTAATTAAAATTAATAGCTATAGATATATGAATACAGCATATCGATAATGTCAAGTCAATATGTTGAATAATTCAGAACGTCCAACTTTTCCTGAGATGAGAAGAATAGCAATAATATTACAAAGGTAAGAAAATAACAAGCATCTTATTATTCGTTTCGTTATTCCTTAAATAACACTCAGTAGGTAACAGTTATCGTATAGAAACTTTAGGCATTGTAATTGTAGGAAAAGTTGTCAATTTTGGAATTACGACATATTGACTTGACACTATCAATATCATCATCTAAAATCTTAACACACAAAAAAAAACCTTTTTTTTTTCTGGTTTTATATTACATTACATAACATGACTTATAATGTCATAAACAAGTCAGTTAAACAACATAAATAACAGAAAATATATTATTTCAAGTATTGAACATTTATATAGTTTTAATTCCAATAACAACGTATAACTAGTACATACATAATGTTATGTAGTAAACTAAAGTGCATTGCAAACCTTTTTTGTATAAAATATTGTTATTGCTCACCCAAGGCACACTGACAGCATCAATGCTAAAATTAAGTCTCAATATTTTGCAGTCTCGATTTAATTTACTCCGTGGTCCAAATTTCCTTTCAATCACAAATCCTTTATTACTTGAAATTTTATAGGAAATGATCAATTTTCTGTTCTAAAAAAATAATAAAAGGTGATGTACGAGTCATAAACTAAGCCACAACACAACAGTTTATTGCATATAGAAATTAACAAAATCTTCAAGAAATTCCACTTTCTGCGGGCACAATCATTAAAAGGCTCTATAGAATACGTTTTGGGCCATCTATTATAGACCTACATAGTGTTTCGTTAAGGGTGGCCACCGGCCATAGCTTGGAAATTACTATAGAAATTTAGGGAAAACAAATTTTGTCCAGGATCTTCTTACGGTCACTTTAGTAATAATTTTTTTCTCTGACTTTCGATTCCCAGTGTTTCCGAAATATGGCTAAACTTTGGCAATGTAATTTCTGGACACCCTGTATTTATTAATAATATACATATATGATTTTCTTTTTCTACACGATAATAAGACTATATTTAGAAAAAAAATTATTAAAAAAATTGAAAATCAAACACTGAGTTGTGCATAAAGTAATAGAAAATCATAATAAACTAAAAATATTAGGTTCCAAGAGTTAATAAAACGTTTTTTTTTCTATATCCATTACTGACTACCATCAATACATATAACATTTCCCTCAAATTATTAATATTTTGTCCTAAAAGCGTAGGGTTTTATCATAATACGTTGGTCTTCCAGTTCTACGTGTAACAACGGATAACTGCAGCCATTTTGCAAAATGTAAAAATACTTTTAAGAAACCTTAAATTTCTTAAACTTTCGGTGTCAACATATAAATGAAGTTTTAGTTTTTACATTATAACCTGTATTATATACCTAGTCATAAATATCCCCTTACATGAAAAGGAAATTTTTAATGCTGTTTCCATCTAAAAGGACGTCTAGCTTCTTAATACAAATTAATTACCTACTCTATTCTTACCTTCAAACACAGGCGCTAAGTGGTGTAATCGCCACGTTTGTAATAGGGTATTCGCATCACTCATACTAATCATAATACTATAATACCTATACACTATCACGTTGGCACAATCAACGGAACTAGTAAGCCCGCAACACTAATGCAGCGAAAAACAAATGAAGGTGTACCGCGGAAAGAAATATGATTTACCCCCTTCCTAAGCACACGTCGTCGGCGTCGCCGCGGTTCGGACTTTAGGCAAGAGAAAATTCTCTTCACTTCAAACCGAAACCGAAACTTGGGGCGACCGCCAAGAGTTTTTAATTCACCGTTTAAGAAAGTTTCTCTTTCTATAAGACCCAGCAGGATTTCATCCAAAGTCTCTTAATTTGCCCTAATTGGCAACTTTCTCATGAAGAGAAACTTTCTTGGTTTAAGGTATTGCTTGAGTTTATTTTTTATATATTTTGGTTCAATAAATTTCGACTTACGCGAAGAGAAATTAAAACCAAGAGAATTTAAAAAATATGGCAAGAGACACCGTTCACTAGTGACAAGACACTTTCGTTTGCTTCAAAGAAATGTCTCTTGTAATAGGAAAAAATTGGCCAAGAGAGTCAAATATATTGGGTCAAGACACCCATTTTTATCAGTGCATAATTAGATACACATAACACTGCCAGAAAAGGATGGAATGATTTTTCAAAAAAATGTTAAACCAAGAATCCTCCAAATAAAGTCACAAGAATAACAATAATACACGCCGGTTCACAACATGGATTTGTTTCGAATTGTCTATTGCTTTCAGCTAATAAGATAGCAGATTCTTCTCTATATTACCACCAATATACTGACGCAAAACTTCTTGAAGATTGGATTGAACATAGACTTCTTAAAAATATATCCACAAATAGCGTTATTGTAATGGACAATGCTAGTTATCATAGTCAAGTAAGAATGTTTCCTAGTTCTAACAGTACAATAGCAGAAATCATAATATATATTTTGAAGAAACTTACAAAAAGCGGGATCTTGTAGAAGTATTACAGGCTTTTAAAATTAATAAAGAATACGTGTGTGAAAACTTGCAACCGACGAAATCGACATAAGAGTGTTGCGCCTTGCTCCGTACTATTATGTATTTAATCCAATCGAACTAATATGGCACCATATAAAATGAAATATTAGAAGAAATAACACTTCCCTCACATTAAATTAACCTTTCGTATAAACATAGTTAGTAACATTTCGGCACACAGTTGGAAAAATTGTACTATATGTGTATGAGTTCTAATGTTCAACCCTTAATAATAAGGTTAGATGAAGATAGTGATAGTGGCACAGAACTAAATTTACAGTAAAGTAGAATTAAGTTGCCAAAATTGATTATTGTAAAACTTTTCTGTGTACACACATCGCCCTGTATTTAACTCTTGAAAATTGAAGAAATTGTTAAATTAGCAAAGTTATAGCATTTTCAACAAACCTTCAGAAAATGAAATTAACAAAAAACAAGTGAGTATCGGAAGTGACAGCTTTTTGATAAGTGACAGTTTTTTCATGCGGAATACCCCCTATTTTTTCATTGTATCAGTTAAAGAATTTTATCCTCTCTTTAAATATATAGTGGTTATTGGGGTTATTTTTTACCGTTCTGGAATGAGATTAAAACATAGCACAACATATTATATAATATATCACTTTTATAATTATTGCTCAAAATGGCCACCGTTCATTAAAATGCAGGATTGGTAACCCTTTTTTAGTTTTTCAATTGCATTAGCAATCATATCTGGCCTACCGAAGTTGAGAAAGTCAATTTAAATTTGGATTTGTTCCTGTAAATCGGCAACACTATTTGGTCTGGATGCAGATATTTTGTCCTTGAGGTAGCCCCAAAGAAATGTGTCTAATGGTGTTAAGTCGGGACTATTGGGAGGCCATGCAATCGTCCCTCCACGACCAATCCAATTGTCATAATTATCATTAAAGTATTCTCTAACTGGAAGAACACTATGACATGGAGCACCATCTTGCTGCCATATAAAATTCCTCGCGGCGTTTAGAGGAAAAGTTTCAAGAATATCCTCTATTTCACGTGCAAGCATTTCACGATATCTAACTCCGTTTAAAGATCCATCAATGAAAATTGGACCGATGATTCTATTTTGCACTATGCCGTACCACACGTTTACTGATACCCACCCAGAGCGTATCACTTCAACTGTAAGATGCGGATTCTGCGATGCCCAGAAGTTTGTGTTTTTGGGATTTGGAGCTGAAGCCGTATTAAAAGAAGACCTATCGGTCCATATAATGTTCTCAAACAAATTGGCGTTATTGTTGAGGATGTTTGTCATGTGACGGCAAAATTCCAAACGTCTTTGCTTCTGTTAATTTTTGAACTTTTCTGATTTTAATGTCGTGGAATTTATGCCGTTTCAGAATTTTAAAAGCTACTGTGCAACCTTTGTCAAGATATCTTGATAGTCCCTTGTCGAATTTTGTGGATTTTCTGAAAGCAAATTAAGCTTCTAAATGATACAAGGCGATTCTAAAAATAAATAAAAATTACCTTGAAAATATGAAAGAACAGCAAGTTCTTCATCCTCAAGTATCCGACAATGCATTTTCTTTCCTTGTAATGTTTTTCGCTCAGAAAGTTGACTAAACACATTTCGGAAAGTGTTTTCGCTAGGAATTACTAAATGTGGATGTCGCCTTCTGAATTCGCTTCTCGCTTGTAGTGTCCACATTTGATATATATTTTAAAAATTTTGAACTTTTGCTCTTCAGAGTATCCCATTTAGACCCTGAATTTGACAACGTTTATTAAGATTTGTCAAGAAGACAGAAGTTGCCAAGAGCAATTTAGTCAAGGTGACAGGTATTGCTATTAGTAACATGAGCCATTTACAAAACTTTAATGAGGATAATGATAATTCTATTATATTTTCGTATAATTCCAAAACGGTAAAAATTAACCCCAACAGCCATTATATATTTAAAAAGAAGATAAAATTCCATTCCATTTAACCATTTCTCTGAAATCCATAGTAATGGAGATATCTATTGGGCAAAATTTACGCAAACACCCTGTACTTTGTTGACGACTGTAAAAACTTAATTTTTATTGAAAGGAATAAATATGTATGTCAGTATTTTATTAATTTTTGTTGTACTTATTATGTCTTAAAATATTACTATTATTTTAACAATTGATCTTTACTTTCGTTTGGTTTAAAATGTATTTATTGTTTAATTCAAAATAAAAGTAAATCTGTATTTAGATACCCATATTTTCAAGCCGACCCTGCATCCATTTATTGGGGTTTGAAGATGTTGGAACCTACACAATGTGGTTTGATCAGTTGATTCATCGCAGTAAAGGTCAACGATAAATGTAAACTTTACTATAACATAAGTGTTTAACTCCGGAAAATATAAACTCAAGTGGATTCCCGGATATCGTAGCAGACAGAAAAAGACTTTAAAAATAGGCGTTCAAAGAAGCGTTTGCAAATGTTATTTTTTCAATAACGTTCAAAACCATGTTATAGTTTCTAGCAAGAATAAGAAGGATTAGGTGATATCGTTTACCGGTTAGAACTTCTAAAACTCTCGATACAGAGTAACTTGTGACCTATGCGTCACATTTAGCCATTTCCCTGTTTGGCAAGCGTAAAGGTTTATGCAAATTTCCGCCAGGTAGATACGTCAAGGGAGGAAAACTCGAAGGGCGGAAATTCATATGTTTTCTGCTGATACCGATTTTATTTTATATGGAAATGTATTTTTTATTTTGATTAATTATAGAAGAAATACCTACACAATCATTTCACTACCCAAAACGGAATGACTTTCTTTAACTTTCAAATCACGTTAGGTGTTAAAACAACAATTTCGGCTTGATTAATTAATTAAAAACTTAATGTTTTTTAAAACAATTTATAAAAAAGTTCAAATTACTGTGCGAAAATGCTCCATTAATCTGGGAGCCCCTTATAAATCAAAGGGGCCGTCAATATGTTTACACCGGCGGTAAATGGACGTGGCCAAATACGGCCCTGATTTATGGAAGTCAGTAAATTACGCTTTAAAAATGCAACTAACCCTACATGTCAGATAGTAACTCTGGATGTAACACGATACGAAAAAAAATATTATCAAATAAATCTGGATGAATTTGGTCTCGTTTTTTGGTAAATACAATGGAGCCGAAACAAGTTTAATGCATTTTCGATAACACAGGCGCCAAAAGCAAAAAAAAAATAGTATGGCCTATAATAGGTGCTTGATCACTTAAAAAGGTCAACCATATTTTGCATAATTTTCTTTTGCTGGTGGGTGCAATTGGCGTCTTAAAACTGATTTGGAACTATTAATTTGTATATACATTTGTAAAAAACAAAATTAACTTAAAAACTATGATGGTTACAATACACCGTGTAAACAGCAATCATATCAAAAGCTTCGTTATCTGTTAAAGGCATTTTTAAAATTCAAATAAAAAGCAAATTATTAAATTCATATTTCTTTGCAATATTATTTCTGCAGGCTTCCCTTTTCTTTTCCAAACTACTTGTTTTAGAGTATAATAATACGTATTATCGGGGCGAACCAAAAATAACAACTTATGGCTGAGTTATTACTTGCAATGTAAAAGTAATTTTTAATTGAAATATACCACACTAAATTCGCAAATGACTTCTTTAGTTTTAATATACAGGGTGAGTCGGGAGGAATAGGCCTAACTCAAAGGGTGTAATCTATGCATCAAAATAATAAGAAAAAGCTCAAATGTTGTTATCCAATATTCATTTGTTTTCAAGTTATAAGGCAAAAACAAAATATTGTATTAATTTAGTTTTCCTGTAATAAATGTTATTATTGTTTGATTTTGATTGTTGTGCTGTCGCTATCCTATTAGTGTCAGTATAAAATGTTACATTAATTCACCGTTAACTTTCGGATTTGTATCATTTTAATTTTATAAAATGCCACACATTTATTCACATCTCGAATACGCCAATATGGTTTTATTTAACGCCCGGAACGCTTCCAAGTGCTAATGTAACATCCGAACGAGCCATTCAACAGGATTTAAAAGAAATAGAAAATGTTCTAGCTTTAGTAGAAGAAGATGCGACGACGAGCTCACGAATAATTGGAATTCAGTTGGGGATTCCCCTAAAAAGAATGATCAATAGGGTTTACCGGGTCTAGGACGTTCAGCCGTCGCCGTTTCGCCGTCGGCGTTTCGCCGTCGCGACAATTCGCCGGCAGCTGATTCGCCGTGGGCCGTTTTGACGTCAATACTTATATTGGTTAAACAGCGCTAACACGGCATCTAATCCACCTTTTTGGGGCCAATTCGGTATATGCTAGATATAAAAAAATTGTAATAATTATAGACTTATATTGGTTATTAATATATATTTAAAGCAATATTTAATACATATTTTATTAATTTTTACTTGACGTCAAAACGGCCCACAGCGAATCAGCTGCCGGCGAATTGTCCTGCCGGCGAAACGGCGACGGCGAAACAGCGACGTTGAAACGACGACGGCGAATAGTCCCATCCCCTGATCAATACGCTTCACGAGCAAGGCTTATACCCGTACCATGTACAGCGTGTAAAGAATCTTCAACCTGGAGACTACGCCAAGCGTATGCAATTTTGTGAGTGGATAATTAATAATCGTCATCTTTTACCGCACATACTTTTTACTGACGAAGCTACATTCACCCGTGACGGCATCAATAATAATCGAAACTCCCATGTATGGTCGGACGAAAATCCTCACGCAATAGTCGAAAGTAATTTTCAACACATCTTTTCAGTAAACGTGTGGTGCGGCATGATCGATAATAATTTAATTGGCCCTTTTCTTTTGGAAAATCGCCTTACAGGGGATTACTACTTCAGTTTTTTACAAAATGAATTGCAAGGACTACTGGAGGAGATTCCTTTAAACATCAGAATTGAAATGTATTATCAACACGCCAATGCGCCTGCCCATTTCGATCGTCGGGTCAAGCAATATTTAGACCAATTGCGAATTCCTAGTGCCTGATTATACAGTAGCGAGCATATAATAAAAGCACAAATGCATTGCCTACACTGACGTTTTGATATTTTTTTTTCCCATTTAATTTTAAATCCGATAATACAAATTATAATTCGATTAAATTGCATAAAGAAAATTTAAAAAGTCTGTTTTAAGCGCCAAATAAAATATTAAATATATCATAGAAAAACATTACAGTCTAACACTCATTTAACGCTACATATATTAAACGAAATAATATTCACCGCCCTGACCTCCTGCGACCGCAATCCGCTTACATTAAAAAGCATCCCATAACAAATCAAAGGCATGCATTTAGACCGTCAATACTGGATTTATATGCAAGCGAAAAACAGTGCTTAAAAAAAGACGGCTAAATGAAACGATACATAAAAAGAAAAGAGACGAGCCAGAAGCCATGCGACGACTTACGACTCCCACTGACGCCGAAGGAACGATGAGTGAATTCGACTGGATTCACCGTTGCCAAAATGTGCGTCCAATAATTAATATTCTGATAGACATCGTTTTTGCCCTTTAGTAATTGGTTAGAAAGCGTCTCTAAATTAAGTTACAGTACATCGGGCATCCCTAAATTTATTAATACTGGGGCAATAATAATTTAACACTGCGAAGCAATTTCGTAAGACACTGAAACCCGATAAGACGATGCAGGCACCGCGCCGGCCCGCTATTAATTACCAATAATTTCAGTTTTCCTATACTTAAATTTCTGTGCCCTCTTCTTTTGTGAGATCGGGATTTCACGCGCCGCACTTTTAATAATTAATTGTTTTGAAAGCTTATTAGTAACTTTTTTTAGTAATTTACCTATTTACCTGGTTGTGGTTCTTTGTAAATAAAAAAAAAAAAAAGAGGGATTGTTGTTTTGTTTGAGAGTTAGTTTTGTTAGTTAGAAAGATTTTTGGAATAGTTTTAGTGTTTTTTATTATGGAGTGCCAGTGCGATGACAGTGTAAACTATCTGGTGAAACTTATTAACAGTAAGCCCTTTAAAAGTATGACATTTAACGCAAAACGGAGCAGTTCTTTGCAGCTATTTATGCCCTAGTTTACGTTTCCGTAAGACATTCGTGAAAGTACCTACCATATTGGTAAGTACTATTAGTTTTATTTTTTTGCCTAACGCCTATATTTTTGGAGGCTTAAAAAAAACTTTTGGGCGTGGCACTCGAATAAAAATTTCGGGCTTTCTCCTTCTTTGACATTTTCCATTCTGTTGCCTACCCTATTTTAAATGGCACTGCACGCCACTGTGAGTATAAGTCGGGGCCTGCGTTTAAGGAATACCGGGATTTGAAGAATATTAGCTGTAAACAACTTTACGCAGACAGACAATCTATTTCGTGGCGAAATATTTTTGACGTTAGTGGCATAGACGAAAAGGTTGAATTCTTTGATGGAAATATTACGGCGTTGTTAAATATTCATGCCCCTGTAAAAACTGCTAGGTTTACCCAGAAAAATGAACCGTGGATAACTGATAGACTTTGCGACATAATTAAGAAAAGAAATAGAGCTCTTACGCGCTTTAAAATGTTGAAATCACGTGCACACTGGGATTATTACAAAAGCATTTGAAGCTACCTAAGTAACACTAACAATTCGTAGGGAAAGAAAGGGCTTTTTTGATGCAAGACTACACAACTCCTCTAATGTATGGCAAGACCTAAAAAAATTTCGATTCCTAAATCTAAACAAAAAAGCAGATATCCTGGACACCCTTAAAAACCCTAAGGATCTCAATTTTTTTTACCGTTGAGCCTCCTCAAGCAGTAAATAATAAACCTAAATATGAACAAGAGTGAAATCAATGCAAAAGCATCCTTTAACTTAACTGTCAAAGAAGTGTCTGAAGTTGATATTTTCAAAATATATAATAGCATGTATTAGCAGTTACATCCTAAAATTAGGGTGTCCATTTCTATTGCCATATATTGCGCACGTGATTAATCTTTGTGTTGGAAACCCAGTGTTTCCAAACTTGGACGAGTGCTTTTGTAACTTCACTGCCTAAGGTCTCCTTGCCAAGGGAGTTTAGAGATCTTCGTCCTATTAGTGTTTTACCATGTTCGTCGAAAGTTTTGGAGAAAATTATAAATATACAACTATCGGAACACTCCGAAAGTAACAACATTTCGCCAGAAATACAGTCTGGATTTCAAGAACACCATGGATGCTCCACAGGACTAGCCAATATCATTAACGACATTTCTGAAGCTATGACGATGGTAAAATTACAGTTTTGGAATTATTAGATTTTTTCAAGGCTTTTGACATCATTGACCACGAGCTACTTTTTTGCATCATATAGGCCTTTCTGAGAGTTCTGGAAACGTATTGTCAAATAGAACTTAGTTCGTTCGGATCGGAAACATAGTATCGACCACCATTACCTATAATTCGGAATGACGTACCACAGGGTTCTGCCTTATCTCCACGATTATCTGCTATTTATCGTTTCTCTCAAAATCGCAAAGATAGTGCTTTGCTTAATACTATGCTGACGACACCCAAGTTTACATGTCATTTGACAGGGCCGATGCTGTTGAGAGCTGTAGGACTATGAGTATGGAACTAAATTCCTTAAATCAATTATGTGTTCGGTCGGAAGTCTGATGTCGATCAGGTTGAAAAGGAAATTCGTGTTGGGACAGTAAAAGACAATGTTCGCAATTTGGGCATCATTTTTAATAATTCCTTACGATTTAGTGCACATGTGTCAAGATGTATACAAAATGCCTTTGTAGGATTGAAACTGTTGTACCATATGCGTAATTTTTTGTCACGAAAGGTAAAGACTTCATTGTGCGACTCTCTGATCTCTCACAGTTTATTTTTTTTATGTAGCTATATGTTATGTAAATAACTACTAATGAATAGCTTACTTTACTTTACAAGTGAAGATATATTATGTTGGTAGAGTGTTGTGCAACCGAGTAGTAGAGTATTAAAATGAAGCATATTATTCACAAGGAAAAAATAAAAGGAACAACGGTGAGATCTTTGGATTGATAGCTTACTCAACTTATCTATGAGTTCTTTCATCTGGCCTTATTTTATATTTATCTATATTTTAATAAATTACGAATCTAACGCAATCCGATCCAGTAACGGATTATCCACCATAAACTTATCATTCAAAATCAATTACCGCATTGAAATTCATTTCTAAATGGACTAAACGACGAGCACTATATCACAAAAAGATAAAAGCATAAATTCTTCCGGGTACGCTAATGAAGCTCATTCATTTTGGGCCTTTCGAATCAATAAACTCTCGATTGAAACACTTTTTGTAGCCGCGGCACTTTGGCAATCTTTTTTGTGAAAATTGCCTATTATTTTCATGACCTAATAAAGCCCGATTGAAGCAAACTTAATTTGAAGTATACAACGCTCGGAAGAAAGTTTGCTGTGATTAGTTCCCTAAGAAAATCTAAAAAGGCATTTGTATTTCGTTTCGATTGATTTATCAATAATTTGTTAGTTAAATTCTTTAAATTGCCGTTTGCGCTGACTTCTTTCTAAGCCATTCTTAAATTAGGCCATTCTTTAAATATAAGTATTCCCTAAAAATATTTGCTTTGCGCAGCACGAATTAAATATCCTTCCAATTTTAGCTAAATTCGGCCAAGTTTACTTACATTTTTAAACCTGTGTTATTTTCTTCGGAACCTTAAAAAATATACACTTGTATGTAAATTTGCAATGACAGGATTCATTAAGCAGGGTCGACAACTTAAAGATTGCATTGTAAATTTCAGGTAAATTGCAATGATAGTTTTGAAAAATTCAGTAAACTAGATATTTAAGACAATACAACTTCATTTTTAAATTTTAGTCATCATGTTCCGAGTAGTCCGATGAACTATCGTCGTTGGGGTCCAGATAAAATAATAAGGGGCTCTACAGTATTTTCTAGCATGTTATCAGCTCCCCACATTCTTTCCTCTATTTCAATCACATGTTAGTGACGCACTTACTCAATTCTTCACAATCCACTGTCTTTATTCACTCTTGAAATAGGTTTCCAACGTCTCTCATTTTAAAAGTGGTGTTTATGCCTTGCTATAAACCCTATTACTTACGGCCACACCAATTCCATGGGGTTTAATTCACAGTGATATGGCAAAAGGCGAAGTACCGTTATATTTGGGTTTGAAGTGATTTCGTCGACAACAAATTTCGCACAAAGAGGTTTGTTTAACTTTACAATCTCTAGGAGCTCCTTTTGCAGCATATCTTTATGAAATGGCTTCTTATTTACAGTAAGCCAATGAATGATGTAATTTTTTTTCCAAGAAAACGGTGGTATTTTTTTGGATTTTCTTGAGTGGTAGTTGGCATTATCCATGACTATAACAGACCCAGGAGGAATAAGATCTAGCCTAGTTTTCAATTTTAGAAAAATGTTCCTCAAATAGGAACTTGGCATTATCATGGTCATAAGTCTAAACTTAGTAGTTTCCGAGATATCGACTTTTGAAAAATGAAATTTTTGAACTTTGACAGCTTCTAGCTTTTTAACGGTACGTCTTAGAGTGTGTGTGTGTGTGTGATATGTTTATTTGGCTCTGGATTTAACCAACCGGCCAGCTTATATTTTATTTATTCTTTCTATCTTTAGCTTATTTACACAAATTGCCTCTACATATTGTAATCATATTCATATCTTCTTTTATTCATACTGGACTTATTCTTAAAAATTTCTTTTTTATTTCTTTTTTTTTTCAAAAAGTAATTTTTTTTTCTTCTCCTTTTTCTTTTTCTTTTTCTTTTTCTTTTTCTTTTTCTTTTTCTTTTTCTTAAAACCCCTAAAACTTGAGTCTAAAATATTTTTTGATAACTGTTATACTTTAAGATATAATCGACCGTTCCATAGATACCAACGACCCTGTATATTATGCAAAATGCATAAAATCAGGTCTTTAGTTATTATTATTAAGTCCGACTGCTATAGCCACAAAAAATTTGACGTTTATGAACTTAGACTTTGTCTTGACTTTTTGAATCTCGTAATTTTGATTAGGTTCATATGGTTTGTATGTATCTTCTCTGCATATTATGCTCATTCAATATTAGCCAATCAAAACCAAATTGAAATATAGAGATATTGCCCTGTAGCGTTGTAATTACTGTAATGGTATTTATGATATAAATGGTACTTATAAATTTATTAATTAAATCAGGATATTTCTACGAGTAAAATAATAATGTATACTTTACTGTTCCATAGGTGAAATTATTTCATCAGAGATTTTATCAATTACAAAACGGACTCCTTGTTTAGATCACTTAACGCGTTTCCTAAAATCATTTTCATTCCATATTAAGAAAAGATTGATCTGCATGCAGTGGCGTAGCCACAGGGGGTCAAACCCCCCCCCCCCCCCGCCCTCCTTGGCCTGGCGCCCCTTTACTACTTAAAAAATAATCCTTATAAAACAAGATTGGTCTTATCTTATTTTTAGTAAAGAAAAAATATATTTTTCTATTGTAGTATTTACGACCTCTATATTGTCATCTATTTTTAAATTGTTACACTTTGTATTTTATAACATTTTTATCTGACAGCTTTGTAAAAGAGAAGCTATCTTCTTCATACAATAAAGCTACTTTTGACTTTGACTTTGACTATAGGGGGAGGTCAAGATAACCCTAATTTCTTGTAGAAAAAAATTCCTAAAGGAAGGTACAGAGCCCCAAAGGGGTACCCAGCGACTTACCTCCATCTAACTTATGGACAAGCACTTGGCAAATGTGTGAATGCAAGAAGAATTTATTTTGATACACTTCCAAAGCGTGCCGCGTAAAGGAACCATTGCAAGGGTTAACATTTCGGAAATCACTTAAACGCAAGAATGTTAAAAATGTGAAAGACTTGCTTCCTTTTTTAAAGAGGAATTACCAAAGTATTTAAAATATCAGTGTTCAGATCTGTAAAATAACACCCTGTCAAAATTTTGGCCCACCGAGTGTGGTAGCAAGTCCGTTCCTGATTTCTCTGTAAAATATTTATTGCAGTTTGGTTTTATGAGTTACGACCCTTATAAAAAATATTAACACTTTATTAAATTATACATGTCGATCCAAAAGTTAGAGCCGAAAATGTACGTCGCTGGGTACCCCTCTGGGGCTTTGTATCTCCGTTAAGGGGCACTTTAAGTTTTTTTTTAATGATAAATTAGTTTGCTTTTGACCTCCTCTATACGCCCCCGAGAGTAAGCCATATATTTACCGATTACCCTGTATATCGGTCATAAAAGTGATAAAAAGCGGAGAACCCAGTTTAAGCCTAGAATATTGACCGCCTAACTTGAACCCCTAAAGTAGATGAAACTGAATAAGTTTAGCATTGAACTGGCATTGTTTAACATACACCATTTTCTTTAACTAAGTTTAAGCTTCAAATTCAGTTTAAACTGGAATTGTAGAACTGGGCCTTAGTATCGCAAAGTTTCCCATAGTAATATCTACTTATGTCATATTATAAAAAAATTAAGGGCCCAAATTTGTCTGACTTTCTTTTGTTTACGGCAGATTACGACACATACCTCTACTTGATCAAAAGAGAAATTTTTTGTCTAGCACAAAAGTTTAAAATAATACCGCAGTCGATTGAAAGAAATCATTTTAAAGTTTCCTTGTAATTCTATTCTTTTGATGCAAGGTAATTTTTATTAAATTTATATCGAGAGCGGTGAATTAAAACGTATTTAACGGAGAATACGTTCTTTTCAAAACAAACAAAAAATTTGTTTAGCCTAACATTAAAAAAAAAAGCAGAACTAAAAGTTAGGTCTATTTTTACTACAATACCCCTTCTTCTGCCGCTTTAAATGCCTATATTTTTAAAATAATAGTCCCACTAAGCGCATATAAAACTGATTCATCATAAATATTAATTAATTATCCACGACGACACAAAATGACCCCAGCTTTTTTCCCAGAATCGATAAAA
This sequence comes from Polydrusus tereticollis, assembly GCA_963920685.1. Taxonomy (NCBI): domain Eukaryota; kingdom Metazoa; phylum Arthropoda; class Insecta; order Coleoptera; family Curculionidae; genus Polydrusus; species Polydrusus tereticollis. The sequence continues at coordinate 124,904,875 of OY987329.1, forward strand.
AACAAATATTAAAAACATCCTTTAACCTCTCATCATATTTTTTTCATTTTATAAACTTCCTTACGAGGCAAAAAATCCCCGCGATCCCATAATATCTATCTCAATCTTGCCCCGAGCAGTTTACTTGAGCCTTGACAAATGTTTGCAGGAAAAAGTATAAGGCAACATTTTCGGTATCAAGTAACGAGACGAGATATAATAAATGACGTGTCATCTGCATAACTGATGTCCCGATATAAGGTAATCGGTTTGCGTCATCAGCCAAACGATTTGGGGAATAAAAGTGGGACGTTCGGTCGGTAATACTTAGATCGGGAGGATTGATAGACCACACGAAGGATAATTTTGGTTTGGTGGATGTTATTATGGGGTGTGGACATGAATGACGGGGATAATGATGGTGTTTTTGTCATTATACCTTATCAATAATATATTACTTTATGTAGAATATTATACAATTAATCAAACATTGTTTGGAAAGCGTAGACATATAATAGGTGAATAATTGATTTATAAAAATGTAAAGATAAATTGGAAGTCATTAATATGATATTATTTTAATTGTGCTGGCTTGAACCATTGTGTTAAGTATCACTTTTTAAAGCGTGTATTTTTTTAATATCCCGATTTTCTCGTCTTCGTTATGTACAAAAATTAGGTTTTGTTTCTAGTACACCTATACAACCAGACAAGTCTGAGTTTTTCATTTACAACATGGGGTTATTAAATTTCCTGGATTTTCTCGCCCCGCTTTTATTGTATTAATTATAAATAAAAAAATATGATTATTCTTGACAACTAAGTTGAGAGGGAGCTTCAGTGGCTGCTATATTCTTATCATGGATACACTGATAAAAAGCAGTACTTGTCACAATAGAGCAAATTATTTTGACTTTAAATTACTTAACCTGAAGGTGGTAATGTTATTTAGAGTAAATGTGTTTTTAATATATGATTTTCGGTGTCTTTGGTCATTCCTGGTTATGTTCTTGGCCGGCAAAATTTCTTGTTTTAAAGCTGTCGTTTTTCATTTCATTTTTAAATTGCATTTTCAGCAAAGATAAAGTTCTTTGAGCCAAAGTAATTGGCCCTTGTCCTAAGATTATGATTAAAATCTGTTATCTTAGTTTAAGTAAAGCTTTCTTTTAGCTAAGAAAATTACGAAAATTACTTCCAAGGATTTAGCTGGCTCTTATCAAGGAAATATTCATTCGGACATATCGAAAGACATGGCGGTCTTGTTTTAAGTTCGTTTTGCTTCGCATTAAGGTATCCATTTATCTGTGTAGGATTGCCTAATTAAATCTATTTAATTGTTTATTACTCCATTTAAATAAAACAAATAACATGAATCTATGTTATTCAGGGTATTTTGTGTGAATCTAAATGAAAATTAATGATAGTGTGTTTTATAGATTATGCTCCAAAAATTTTCCGTTAGGAAAATACGGTGTGTTAAGTTTTCAGTTCCGCCATTTCTGCATTTGAATAATTCACCACTTTTAACGAAAACTAAAAATATAGCGAAATAAATAATTCACAACGTACAGACTTCAACGACAGAGGCTTACTATAAAATCTCATATGTGCAAAGCAAGTGATGTGTTCCATGACAACTAGATTAAGTGTAAAATTATTGTATTCTTGAATGATTAAATTTATAAATAATAAGACAATAAAACGTTCTTCATTTTTTACTTAAAATCGGCGTATTGTAGAAAAACTCTTGTGTTACAAATTGAACGGTGAATTCAAGAATATTTTTATTTTTGGAAAAAACCATTGGCGTGCCGTTTTTTCCCTCAAAAACATCGTAGGCACGCCACTGTCAAGACTAAAAATTATTTTTGTATTGAAAAATATGTACCTTTATTAACTGTCGCTACGTGCTAAATATCACTGAAATATCTCAAGTAGTTTCGAACATAATAATTAAATTTCATTTCTTTCCTAAACCTTTAACACCTTTAACATCGTAACGGAACATTTTTGAATTATAGTTTATAAAACAAACTATTAATTTTTAACTTAAATTCACACACTTAAATATTCACATTACATATCATTAAGGATCACCCTGTATATTTGTTGAATACTTAATCAAGATGGTAAAAATTTTGGGTTTTTCGGTAGGATATAAATTTATAATAAGTGTGCAAACATGTTTTTAGTTTACTTCTTACTAAGATAAGAAAGAAATGTATTTTCCTACCAAAATCGCTAAGTCTTTCATTCATAAACTGTATGTGCGGACTCACGTTTGTAACAATTAGGTACACAAAACTTTAACCTGTATCTCCACAAGTCGACTGGTTCAAATTTGTTGAAAAATTGGAAAATAAAATCCTTTTTGAATTTTACTGCATTATTTCTTTATTAAACGATTAATAATACTCCTCCTTTCTTCACCCTAGCATGGGCTACAATGGATAACAGCTTTCAACGTGATGGCTTTATCCACTCACGTAGCGGGCCTTAACTTTCTAGACTTTCGCATGACACTTTAACACTTTCAAATACTTTTACCAACTTTTAACGTGATGCCTTTATCCACACACGGAGTGGCGGCGACTTAACTCTGTAGAATTCCACCTGACACTTTGTAAACAATAACAACATTAACGTGAAGGCTTTCTCCCTTCACGGAGCGGCGACTTATATCGTTCGATCTCTGCCTGACACTCTGTAAACAATAACAACTTTAACGTGAAGGCTTTCTCCCTTCACGGAGCGGCGACTTAACTCGTTAGATTTCCGCCTGACACTTTACTAACAATAACTACTTTTAACACCTTTTTAACGTGAAGCTCTCCACGGAGCGACGACTAATCTCTTTAGATTCTCGAATGACACTGATTTGTTTACAAACAATAGAATATAATATAACCCTATTCAAACACTTTGACCAATCAGATCTTAACACGTCGAAACCAAAATGGCAACGTCTCTATCAGGCCACTGTCGATCGGCCAATCAGAATAGCTTCTCCTTGTTACTACGCACGTGGCTTATGTCGTACTTAGAATTGCGTTTTAGAGAATATTATAAAATAGCAGACAGTTTTTTACATTACAGGATTTTGATTGAACGTATATTTTTATGGATTTGTACAACGTTGCCACCACTTTGATATGCGGTGTTGCCATTTATATTACATGTGAAATTAATGTGTTTTTCTATATTTTGGCATTTAGTTGTTGAAGAAAAACAAAGTACTTTAGCACGAATGCGACGTTGCCGCTTGGTTTAGTATTACATTACATTATATCCCCTAAGATTGATTTCAGCGTTTTTACTTTGCTTTCCTACTGTGTCACGACAGAAATATGAAGTGTGTCCCAAACACTGTAATATTTAAGATAAAAACAGGAGGTAGTTTTACTCTGTGCACGTCCGAGGGAATCCAGTCAGTGGCGTAACTGTCTTATATACCTACTTTATTAGCTTCATTTACCCAAGGCGTTAAATAATTTCCATTACAGTAAAACACCGGTTTAGACTGTTATCTATACACTAAAGATTTTGAACAGAAGTGTAATAAAACGCGCTGATTAAGTGCATCCGGTTTCCTTCTTTACACACTACTGAATAAGTTTATATAATAAGAAAAAATTAGAGTCTTTAAAGCTCCAAGTATATTCTTCGCAAAAGATCGTAATTTTTCTTCAGTTGACAGCATAATAATAAAACTTTTCCTGAAACTGAAATTGTGCAATGTGTTCAAATTTGGTCGTAGTCATATTTTCCCATATTTTCTCATAAAACTACATTTTGCCTACACTTTATAACGGCCGACTCCATCTTGAGGCAAAAATCTCGGTAAACACGATGTTATCTACTTTTAAAAGCGCGCCGAGAAAAATAGGAAAATTAATCTGTTTCCAAGTTCTGGGCAACTTTGGAAATATTTTTATATTTTCTGGACGTTTATGCTGTATACGGTATAAGGTCTAAAATTTAGGGGAAGATTGGGTGATACAATAAAATAAAAATGTACAAAAGATAAAAATAACAAACGTCATATTTTACACAAATGGGGAATTTCAGGTTTTTACGATAATAATAAAAGTATAATATACATATATATTTTTCTACCTTACCTGACTTTTCACTCCTGTAACGTGGCATCCATGCAATCCAGCACCAAAAACCAGCTTTAACCAAAACCAACTAACCTAAAATAAAATTTGAATTGTTAAAAAAGGTATGTGATATTATAACAGTACAGAACCCCAGAAAATTAAACCATACAGAAGCGACACGGAGCAAAATTCGTGGCCCTGTATTTTCGGTTGCTTACTTGGGGTGGTAGTATAAACGTCAATCGATTACAGCTGATAGCTGACAAACTGACGCTTGTTTCTTGGTTTTTGGTTTTGATATGTCACTTGCATTAAAGTGAATTCTGTGCGTTAAAGTTTGGATAGTGTTTGTGAGATTTTATAGGTTTTTTGTCGAGGTTTTGTGATTTAAATTATATTTAAGGAATATTTATTATTTTTATTATTAATATAGACGTTTCTGTTCCTTTAACGGCTGTGTGATTTTTGTTAGAACTAGAAATATTGATAGCAATCATCTGCAGAGCCTTTTATTAAGATTTCGTTTATTATTTCTTTTAAAGACTTTTAAATAGTGTTTAAGTTAAGGTGGGTTTATAACCATAATATAAAAAAAAATATCTTTTAACTTTCTTGTCATTTTTATGTAAAGATCGTTTCGCGCGTGCGTCGAAGTATAAGCTTTTATCTTTCGGCAGATCTATTTTCTGTTGGGCTGCCTTTCAATTTAATTTGAAATATTGTTCTGGTTATAGACACTCTATAAATAAACGATTTGATAAGGTTTGTTAGTATTTTGGCGCTGATTAAACAATAATCAATAAAAAATAAGGTATTGATCTGCTTATTTTATTTTAATGTGATGTCTGTAGGCTTGTTCCAACCCGACCAAAAACTAATTTACCACTGCAACAATTGTCAAATTCAAAATTTAATCGACAGGCTAGAAATGATCTTTCGGGGACGGTAATTTGGCTGTATTGTTGGAACAAACCTTGTATGATTGTTTATAACATTGAAAAATTTATATACGCTCCAATATTCCAATAGCGAAATGCAAACTAATAAAGACAAGAACTGCAGAAAAATTACACAAGTTTTTCAATTGTAAATACTGCTTTTTCCAGTGTACATCTTAAATTATTTGAATTCTTCAATATATACTTTCTTCCAGTGTACCAATTAGGCGAAACGTCAATGCCATCAATACGTCAGTAAAAAGCTGGTGGAGTGGAGTCAAGGGACAATTTATGCTAAGTGATAAAGCGCAATTTTGCAAATAGTATTTATTTTGAAGAAAAATAGTGACGTATAATTTTTTTCGTTTAGAATATCAAAATACATGTTAGCTGGTAGAAGTAGAGCAAATCTTTTGTATCAAATAAATGTGTCTTTCTACCTAGTGAATACCTACTAAAATTCATAATAATATATAGAGTGGTCTCAAAAATATTAAGAAAACCCTGTTTTTTTTTTTTTAATGTTCAACGCCCTGTGTCTCAAAATTTAGGCAGCTGCGGAACTATCTTGATAGGAACTATTTGCCTTATTTTGGGCAAGAAATCACCACACGAGCGATAGCACATACTCTTTGAAACACTCTGTACTACGGTAAATACATACTTTCAATGTTAAAAAATTTGGCGTTACTTTTAAAACATCCTGTCTGTTTTGCCATAGCCTGGTGAGTCAGACGCGCTAAACAAATTACTGATTAAATAAATGAATTAAAGATATATTTAGCCATATGATCAAATACACCAAATAACTCTAGACGCTAACTTCAAAATTAACTATTTTTCAACCACAGTAAAAAATTAACAAGTAAGTTTTTTTCGGTTGTTGTCGTGGAAACGGTACGTTAAAAGTTAACTTGTTTGTTTGATTATAGGGCTTAAATTGCTACTATTTATTTGACTTAAGTTATTAAAAAAAAAAAAATAATTAATTCTGACAACAGCACATTATCTAAAAAATCAGTAAACTTGTTTTACCATATAAACCTATGCGTTTAATAAATCCAGTAAAAGTTTAACCTGAAATTATTTTCGTTGTAAATATTGCTCTGTCTTATATACGAAGAACATTAGTGGATTCTTAAGATCGATTTGCTTTTGTCTTCATCCACTCCACGGTCCCCTACCAGGAAAAGATTTGGTCTATCTGAAGATTATAAGATTTTCGCAAAGCTGCCGAGACAAAAATACGAAACGCCGCCGCAAGTTTAGTCGAAGGAAAACTTTTTTTGAAAAGTGTTAAACAAACTTTAGATTGTGGGCGGAAAGCAAGTGTGTAAGGAATGTAGAGAAAATTAAGAAATATACGAAAAAGTATATAATAAAGTTGTGAAAGTTACACGCGGATTGTTTATATACCATTAGAAATTATATATCGTGAGATCAGTGGCGTAGTTGTTTTTTAATGACACTGTGTTTATAAACCTTACACATTAGGATAAAATAGTTTAATTTTCGAAGCTGCAGATTGGTCAGGAAAAATATTTAAACATGCGTAAAAATTCTTCTAGCACTCAAAATAAAAATATAGGGAAAATTCATTTACACTTCCGAGTGGTTAACGTCCTTAATCACTGCAGTTTATAACACTCATGCCTCCAAGGTGGAAGCTATGGTTTCAGGGAAACATTTTAACGACTTGTTCAGATAAATCGACGACATAGCTTAAGGTCGACGTCACTGACGAATGCATTACTATCATTCCTGAAATATATATTTTGTACACGGCACGTCACCTCAAAAATCGTGCAAATAAAGCTATTGAATAAAACGTTTAACCCAATATTTTCCTGTAAACACGAACACGCTTTATTCCTTTTAAATAGCAATTTTACAGCCCAATCGCTCAGACCTCTTTGTACCTTTTAAATAAATTCCCAACTAAGTTGTTTCAAACCCTTTTCATCGCGAATTTTCCTTTAATTTCCAACTGAAATAAGACATAAATAGAATTTTCCGCTGCAATCCTGCAGCAAGGCGAAGTCGTTTTCCAATTTTGCCATCAAAAGATTTTCGTCGTTCGGAGTGGATCAAAAGTGTTTGCGGTTCCATCTATCGTTTGAGGGATAAAAAGTCGACCTTTAAAGTTCCAATCAAAGTAATGTAGTTACTTTATTTTATTTTGATTTGTTATAAAACTTTATATCTATATATCCCAACCAAAAGGTTAATAGACCAAAATACAATATGCAAGCCAATGCGGCGAATTCCTAATACAAGTCATAGGTAGTAGAAGAGGAAGCCAGAAAAACCATTAAAGTAAAAACGACAAAAAAAAAAAGCAACTAGAAAAATCAAAGAAAAAATTAGTTGGGTAATTTCGAGATACATCAACCCTTAAATAAAAAGAAAAAGTGGAAAAAAGCAGAAAAAAAGGACAGAAGCCGAAGTAGGTTGAGAAATGGCTTTATTATTAGAGGTGCAGCTAATCAGATATAGAAAAAGAAGAAAACAACACATTCTTATTCAACCAGGTTAGTTGTAAATGCCCTGTTAAGGCATGTTAATATGATAACAAATTTCCTAGAACGGTATCTGATTCTAATATGTATACATACAATGTATTAAACATTATAGTTTCATCTCGCGAACAACTTGTAAAAGGAGATAAAACAAACCTAATCTTGTTAATATTAATTTAAATCTAAGCTTATTACCATATTAATTATTTATTTCTATGACGAAATTTAGCCTCTTTGTTTGGCTCCGCGGACAATAGATCTTTATTTTGAGATAGTACATCTTCATTAAGGCTTTACCCGTTGTCTATCTCAGATGAAGCGTAAACGAGACTTTTTGTACACTCACCTAATACTAAACCGCAACTGTGGGCACATTCTAACGTCATTACTAACATGACTATCTTTATTAAACCCGTTTAGAACATAACTGAAGTCGTCTTTTTATATGGCAACGACTGTATAAGACATGGTTAACTTTTATTGGATACTTAGGAGTGATTTGTGCTTCTTTTGTTCTAAGTTTTTCAGGGGTTGCTTTAATTAAGATAAGGTGAATTGCTTTTTTTATAATATATAATGTGTTCCTACGATTTAAATCAACAATTTAAATTCGTATTAAATTTGTCGGCATATAGATCTTTTATGAGTTGTCGTAGATAAACTGAATTGATCAATTAATAAAAGATGGAACGCGAAATATTAGATAAAAAAGAAATGTAGCGTAGAGGTGGGAGAGTCTTCTAGAATAACAGCCCTATGTAGGGGCTAAATGGGATAGAGCAATTTATTTATCAACAAAATTTGTACTTGATAGGTCCTGCCACCCTTTTATGCGTGGATATGTCATTAGAATGAATATCAATGTAATAATAATAAATGAACTAGTTCATGCTTTAAAAAATACACAAAATAAGTATTAGTTAAATAGGAGAAAGAAAACGTACCTACATTCCCATTAGTATTATGATAAACATTTTAGCCCCTAGTTTCCTTACATTACCTTCAATGTCACCTCCCACGATGTTTTAATTTTATTTCAGCTTTTTCCCGAACGACACATCTGTCAAGAAAAGTTACCACCCCCATTCATTTCTTATTCCTTGCCTTTACTTAATTTGTCTCTGTGCACTCTGACAGATGCACGTCCATTTGGGGTTGCAATACACGTAACAATTTAATTTTGGATTCGTCTGCACAATTAGACCGGCACTAATCCCGACAATTCACTAATTGGAAAGTTCGCCGTGTACGGTCTCCACTATTCTATTATTTAAGCTTATTTTCCGTTTCTTGCTTTGGTCCGAATTTATATCCAGCTTGTGGGTGCTGATTGCTACGATTTTTTTCAGGACTTTATGAATTAACCTAAAGATATGTCAATATTTTGATTATGCTATACTCATCGTTTCTCAACCTGGAGGTCGAGATTAGATGTAGGAGAGGACGCAATCTACCAAAAAAGTAACATGACAACAATGTGTTATAAATATACATGTCTAGTATGAACTGAGCGCTCGTTGATAGTCGTGGCAAGTGTAAACACATGCTTGGTCACGTTATAGTTAGAGCCGCGGTGACAAAAATGCCTTGGAACTCCCAAACGGATGAAAAGCACGTTTTGGTATAGTTTTGTGTCGTTCTCGAAATATGTGTTGTCGAGTAGGGGTCTGGCGCTCGGCGGTGAGCGGCTATAATATTTTTTCCAAATTTTGACCAGCGGTTTAAAAAAACATTTCCCAAACGGATGAAAATTACTGGAGGGCATCTAGGCAACCCCCCAATTACCGGAAAAATATTTTCATCCGATTTGATCTTTGCAAAGAGCTCTTCCAGGAGTTCAAAAAAAAAATGGAAAAAAGGGGAGAAAAAAATTTGCTCATTTAAACTTGAAATTTGGCAAGGAGCTAGAGTTCGTGTCTGAGAATATGTAAAAAAATGTTTTTTGCTCCATGTGTCGCCATCGCTTTATAACAGTTTTTCAAAATTTAAATGGGCAAAATTTGATAAAGTAATTCCCACATGGATGAAAATTTGCACACAGGTTCTTTGACACCTACAGAACATCGAAAAATTATTTTCATCCAAATTTATTGCGGCCAAGACCAGATCTTCCAGAACATGCTTCGATATATTCATTATCACCGGAAACTCCAGGATCCGAATGTTCAATCTTTAAAGTAGAAAGGCCGATTACAATCAAATTTTATATTATTGTCCTAAACATTGATGAGAATATTTTCCTCTGATTTGACGATTATGAAGTGAAAACTCTGACTTTTATACCGTATGAACGCGACAAGCGCATACTTCATCCACATTTTAGCTATATAGTATATCTTTAGTAGGGTTTGACTTGCTTTGCTCGTGGATGAAATTTGGTTATTATAGTCGCCTTATATTTTGTGTTAGAGATTCGGATTTTGACTAGATTAATATTAGAAGACGGTTCTTTCCCATCCTGGTGACTTTCCAAGCAAAAATCTGCTTCTGACAGCAGGATCATTGGAATTTCAGCTATCGTACAAGCGTCTCGTTTTTCCGGTTGCTCCGATTGATACCAAAGTATATATATAGCCACATATTTTCGGATATCAGAGGAAGGTTCTGATCCAGTTTGGTGCCATTACTATGGAAACTCTGAAATCGGCAGCCGCAAAACATAGCAATTATGGAAATAGGTTAAAAAAATTATTCGATCTGCAAAATCAAAAACCGCCCATAACTTTCTAACCAGTGATGGAAAATGAGTCGTGGGTTTATTATATTTGGGGGTGATTATTGAAGGTTGCCCAGGGTTCAGGAACGATGAGGAAGACAGAAAAGCGGGAGCGGGCTGATAATCAGCCAATTTTCACGAAAATATACGTTTTCGTGCTTTCAATTACAAAATCTAAACGAATTTTTACTTACCATTGAATAGTCACTCAACATTTTACCGCCTCTCGGGAGCATATAATTTCTTTTTATATTTTTAAACCAGAGACAAATAGGTTTACGAAACTTCCAGCTAAATCTCGCAGACAATTTACGAAGAACTCCGGGATCAAAATCACGCGTGCTGGCGAGGTTTTTTGTCATATGGTATAGTTTAGCCAGGCTCATTTTGGATGAAAACTTTTTTTTAATAACATAAATAATAACGATTCATTTCAGTCCGGTTGCATGCATCCGGCTGATTTTTTTTTTAATTTCGTAGTTTGGGTCCATTTAATTATACTGGAGGTTACGGCAAGGATCAAATCGGATGAAAATATTTTTCCGGTAATTAGGGGGTTGCCTAGATGCCCTCCAGTAATTTTCATCCGTTTGGGAAATGTTTTTTTAAACCGCTGGTCAAAATTTGAAAAAAAATATTAAAGCCGCTCACCGCCGAGCGCCAGACCCCTACTCGACAACACGGATTTCGAGAACGACACTCGAACTATACAAAAACGTGCTTTTCATCCGTTTGGGACTTCCAAGGCGTTTTTGTTACCGCTGCTCTAACTATTAGTAATGTGAATCTGTGACAGACTTTAAAATACATAGTGAGGGGGTCGTTTAGTTTTTTAATTTATTTTTTGGGGTCGCGATACTAAAAGGTTGAGAGACGATGGAGCTATACCTAGCTAATTCTTATTCCATCATTTTTCTTTAGATGGGACTTTATCCAAAATTTGAAGTCCTTGAAACCTAATGACACTGGGTAGAGCCAATGGGGTCGGACCTTTTCAAGCTTAGTAAGACAATAATATGTAACCAGTAAGCTAATTAAAAATTAAACAGTTTCGGTGTTGTAGGACACAGACCAAACCATTGCGCAATTAATGGTAATCGAAGTGACGTTGTCAGACCTACAGTTTTGTCAGAACTCTTACGAAGTTTTTTTTAAAAGTGAAACACTGTATATTTTAACTTTTTTGAGAATCATCGAAAAGACCTCTCCAACGATGTATTTCCCTCTTATCGTTTGTTTATACCTTTTCATCGTTGTTGTATTTGGAATTTGACTGACCTTATCTATTACATTGATTTAACTGGTACCTACTAGTTTGAAAATTTGTGTTGTCGGTTTCAATTTTCGGTTTTTGAAAACGCCTTTAACTGAAAGAGATAGAGTTTTGATACGACAGACAAAAAAGCCATAGCGATGTTGCCGATTTATTTAATCCAGTGCATATTTCACAATTTTCAAAATAGTGAGAAATATCGATGTTAATGGAACATTGAAGGATTAACCCTGTAGTGTTCATTCAAGTACTTATAAAAAATCTAACGATAACTTAACAGTGCGTTTATTTTAACGCGGGACATAGGGATTTATTTACATGGTAAATTTTAAATCCTATGTTAGGCACATTTGTATTAAACGAATATTACTAAAACTTGAGAATAGACAAAATTTGAGATGGGATGAATAAGTTATAGTACAATTTGTGCAAGAAGGCCATAAAAGATACCCAATAAAAGACTGTTTCATTTTGGTAAAATTACACTTTTTAACCCCCTTGTAATTTATGTAATTAACTACCTTAGATAAAGAAAAATATTGTGACACCGCTGTCAGTATTTTCGTGACTTTCATGAAACTGGTTTTGTAATTTATCATGTCCATCTACACCGTAAAAGAACGAATTGAAATGGGTTTAAACTGCATAGAGAAATGTCATATCGGGAAGGTACTGATAATTTTGCCGCTGTCTATCAAAACCGTCCCATTCCCAGCAAGTCGACCGTACAACGATTGCATGTAAAGTTCATGACGTCTTGATGATTCTCATAAAAAACGGAAAAGAAATTCCTCTGTGTTAACTAAAGAATTCCTAATAGGTCTGTGCATAAGAGATAGAAGAACAACCATCATCCAATTTAACACACCTTGCTGATCGCTTCGACAAATCTAGAAGCAGTTGTTACAACGCATTAAAAAAAGAAAAATACAAATCTTTTAAAATTCGAAACGTACAGGAACTTTTACCGCATGATTATTTTGAACGGATGCAGTTTTGTAAAGAATGGATGGATCGAATTAATAATAACCCATCAGGTATTGCTGATAACATACTGTATACAGATGAAAGCTCCTTTAATATTAATGGAACAATAAACAAGCAAAATGTTAGAATCTGGTCGCAAGAAAATCCCTACGTGGTGCACCAAACGCATACCCAGTGGAGTGGCGACAAAATGTAAATGTATAGTCAGGTATTCTAGGAAATAAGATTATTGGTCCATTTTTTATAGATGATACACTTAACAAAGAAAAATACATCGATCTTTTACATATAGAAGTAGGTCCTGCGCTAGCCCACAGAAGGGAGAAAATTATATTTCAACATGATGGACCTCCAGCTCATAGCGCAATAACTGTAACGGAGTATTTAAATAATGTGTTACCGGGCAGCTGGATAGGACGATTTGGACCTTTTAAATGACCCGCTCGAAGCCCGGATATCACGCCTTTGGACTTCTTCTATTGGGGATACCTCACATCAAACGTTTTTGATAACGTAAGAGGAATATCAAATGATGCAGATGAATTAAAAAACAAAATATTCGAGGCTTCACGCAGCATCACAGCGCGACAGTTGTTGAGTGTTAGAAACCATTTTTATTATTGTTTGGGGCACTGTTTGGCTGTAAATGGAGGGCACTTCGACAGTTTATATGGGTTTTAAGTTTATTGTTGTAGATTATATTTAGGAAAATTATTAAACTTAATTGAAATAAAAATCCTAAATAATCATCAAAATTGTATAATCTACAAGTTGTCTAATATTATAATAATGTCACATGCCAGCTTATGTCAAAAATACCTAAGTAAACTTAATATACAGGGCAGGGGCGTACGGTGAGTTATGAAGAAGGGGAAGCACCGCCGGTGGGCCCGGCGGAGGCAAGCCGCCGGAGGCAAGCCGCCAAAGGCGAAACATTTTTTGAGGACCACGCCCAAATATTGGCAATTTTTCGACGTTTAAATACAGGTATAATACTGTCATGTAGGTACTGTCGAAAATGTGTGATTATGTACCCATGATTTTTTAATATTTCTTCTATTTTCTAAATGGCTAGGTACCTATGTTTTTTTTATTAATTTTTACGTAATTTGCCCGTCGAAAACCAATTCTTTAGTGACCCAACCCTGCCTAAGAGTCGTTAAAAACAAGTTAACAAAATTTCATAACAGAAACTAATACAGAAAACTATCTATACATTTTTACTTTGAATTCACAGTTTGTTTAATTTTAAACGGATTTTTTAGCCGCCTTCACTTCTGTCTTTAAATTAAAATCTGGTGTAGGCCTACCTGTTGCAATATTATTCCTTTTTTCATCAAAAAAAAGCGTTGAAAATCCTTTTTCCAATAACTTGCATACAGAACAGATACACTTTACATTTCCCGAACTCGATGGGCCGGCAATTGGTTGCTCCATGACAAAATAAATCAAGAAGTAAGATAAACAAAGTCAAGTCAGACGATCCTCTACCGTGTAGCGCGTATTCCTGGCGAAAAATCGCGAAAACAATCGTAACTGCCGAGTACAAACACTTGGAAACTAAATATTTTGGCGGCTTCGTTCCGGCGTCGCATCGCGGCGAAGGAAATACCGAAGTCTAACGATTTACCCTTTACTTGGCACGGCAGACCATATTAATTATTACTCGTATTAGAGTGTAGTATACACGTATTGAGATCACTTCGATTCTTCGATACATTTAATATTGCGTTGGTCAGGGATGCATACAGGGCCGGATTTAGTTTGGAAATTAGATAGAAATAAATACTTGTTTTGTCTTATGTCTTATGAAAGCGGTAGGGGAAGCAGTGCTTCCATCGCTTCCATGGACCGCACGCCCCTGATACAGGGCTAGGCAAAACAGCGTGACATTATAACTTAAAATGATATTTTTGAATATTTTGCGTTAGTAAAGTGATACAAACATGATCCTATCTTGGGTATGATACCACAAGAAATATTTGGGTAAAATTTAAACTTGTAGTTCTCAATAGAAATGTGCCTAACATAGGCTTTAAGATTTACCATGTAAATCCCTATGTCCCGCGTTTAAAAAACAAAGTATACAAAAATCCGCTTCAAAATGTGGAAGAACTTAAGCATCATATGCATTAAACAATAAATGAGATTTTATTACAGGTTTGGTTATTGTCTAAAATGTGGACAGTTTGAAAATTAAATTAAAAACCCCTTATGCAATTTATTTAATTTTTAAAGTTTATAAAAATTAGATGAAGACATTATGCGCGACTCTTTTGCCACTCTGTATAGTAACCACTAGGTGCCCTCCTCCTCTCGTGGCACAAAATTGGAAAGTCGTCATGTTAACCCTAGTTACAGTTTTTGATATATGGTCCCCCTAAGAGAATTTACTGGCCACGCCGTTGCGAGTACTAGGAGCTTATGGATGCAGTAATGTTGTTTTAAGTTAGTAAGTAGATTGTAATCCTTTTATCTGGGTGAAACATATATCTTATTACAAAAAACAAACACACACACCGACAGATTTATATCTACTAGAAATTACAATCAAAAGGCAAGAGCCTATTTTAAATTTTATGCTGCAAGGCGCTCAAAAGTATGATGGATTAACCATATGAAATTCTCACCTGTATATGTATACAAGGTTCCCGACAAGGTATCAAGATTAAGATTTTCCTTTTGTATTTCGATAACTTGATAAAATCGGTATCTTGAGTCTTGCGAGAGATTGATAGCTTTTGTTGTCTTCGTATGGGCACATACAAACGTGTCCAATGCTAAATCAAATAGACTGCTGAGTTGAATTTTAAAACCAATGGAATTTTATTATTTTTATAAGCTAAATATCTGCTGGTATTATTATACCCACATCTATTCGGAGACAATATACAGGGTGTTTTTTAATAAGTGTCCGATATTTTACAGGATGATACCTCAGTTATTTATAAGGTGAAAAGATCATGTAAGCATGGGTTCGCAGGCCCTTTATTTTTGAGATACAGAGTGTTTTATTAACAGCAACAAAAAATATGTTCGCCAGTGTCGTTTTCTCTTTTGATAACACTGTTATGTAGGCACTTCATTAGCTAATGCAAAGTACATTTTCATAATTTTTTAATTTCGGCTTTGTTTAGAAGATAAATGCTATTTTATCAAACTCTGATATGGGCATAACGATATGAAAATAAATGCCATTTATTTCATTTTTATTCTTTTTCTCGAGAACGATTGTATGTAATATATGTAATATAAGTACGTATAAAAAAGTTATGACTTCTCAAAAGAGTATAGAGACACGTAGGTGGTGCCCTCTATAAGTGGGAGCCATACTAACATCAAATTCGAATTTCGCATGTCAAAAAACTCCTAGATACCAATTTTCGTCCAAATATAGACATTATTTCAAAAATCATTTACGAAAAGCAAAAATAGAAATAAATTTTTAACACCCTGTATCTCAAAAATGAGGGGCTTGCGGACCCATGCGTATATAAACGTTTCACCTTATAAATAACTGAGGAATCGTCCTGTAAAATATCGGACACTTATTAAATAACACCTTATATATTATTTAGATATTCTTCGACAAAAATCAATAAGAATAATATCGTTGGGAATGACAAATCGGTGGCAAACTTAACCGATTTTGTTTTAAAAACTTTTTGCAGAACCCCATATAAATAAACTTCATAATACCCCACAGAAATCCATTTTTTTTTCTTAATTTCAACTTAAATTAGAGGGTCCTTTACATGCAAACACTGGTCTGCTACCATAAGAACATATAGTAGGAAACGTTCCAATAATATATATAAAATGGAAAAGAAGGATTTTGTAAGCACTGCTGTAAGAAATTATAAAAAATAATTGTTCATAGGAAAAACAAATATGATGCTGAAAATGTCATCTAGCTACATTTTAAGAAAATTAATTTCTTTAACGAAAAAAAAAAGTAGCAAATTTATCAAGACAGGCTACGGGGACAAAAAAGAATATAAAGAGATTAACATAAGTAAAGAAAATGGAACATACACTGATAAAAATTGGAGTAATTTTACATTACTTTTTACACAAAGGTTACAATTTTTATGCACAAAAATAATAAAAAATGTGTTTGAACATATCAGTGAGAGAATATTTGCACAGTGCATGGTAAAAATTCATTTTGAGTCTATTTTCACAATGTTTTATGTAATAACTCTTTAATTCCATGTAAATTTACATACATAAACTACACGCAACTATGTGGAAATACCAAAAACAATGTGAAAATCCATAAAAAATGTAAATTTACAATAGTAAAGTTTTCTTCTTGACCTTATGATTTAAATTTTTGTCTTGTTTATTGGGTTTTTAGGTCATTTATAAATAAATAAAGGTTTGGTTTAAGTTGACGTTTCGGTTTATATTACATTAAACCATCTTCAGAACTACAATTACAGGAAAATGTGATTATTAACTAATTTTTAGGATTAAAAAGTAGACATACCTCTATATAAATCTTAGCACTATCACTTTTATTTTTACATGTTTAACTATTCTATTCTTAATTTAAGAATAGAATAAACCAAATTTACAATAGCACAAATAAAACGGATCCCCAAAAAGAAAATAACTTCATCTCCCTACCATACATTCCAGAAATCAATACAAAAATTAGAAAGTACTTAAACCACACAAAATAAATATAGCTGATAAACCACCAAACAATACAAAAACCTTTTTTACAAAATTATAACCAACCATTCCTAAACTAAATCAAGCAAATGTAATATATAAAATAGACTGTTTGAACTGCCCAAAGACATACATTGGACAAACAAAACAATACCTAAAAAACCGAATATATGAACATAAATACAGCATGAGAAATACGAACCAAGCACACACAGCCTTATCAAAACATGCTATTGACAACTTACATAATTTTGACTTCAATAATACAACAATTCTAGACCATGAAATAAATTATAAAAAACGAAATATAAAAGAAATGATCCATATTAAAAAAAATAAAAATACATTAAATTTTCGAACCGACACTGATAATCTTAGTACAGTTTACAGTAATTTAATAACCTAATTAAAAATTGCAAATTTTTACTACCGTTAACAAAAGAAACAATAAACCGTAATCAAATGGTTTTTCCCATTTTTAATAAATGTACCTACCCTCCCTCATAAAGAATCCCTTCATAAAATCAGTCTTGCATAGTTACCACATAGTTAAACATGTAAAAATAGAAGTGATAGTGCTAAGATTTATATAGAGGTATGTCTACTTTTTAATCCTAAAAATTAGTTAATAATCACATTTTCCTGTAATTGTAGTTCTGAAGATGGTTTAATGTAATATAAACGGAAACGTCAACTTAAACCAAACCTTTATTTATTTATAAATGACCTAAAAACCCAATAAACAAGACAAAAATGTAAATTTACAATGTACTTAGCTAACTCTACCAATCGGATTAACGCTTCGGGTCACGCGTTAATCAGACCACCAATCATCAGACGATGCAGTCGACCAAAGAACGTGCGTGCGTGCGGCCATTTCGATCGTTCCTTGTTTGTTGTTTTATATATTCTAAATTATTTATCTGGTTAAAAAAGTTCGAAGGGTAAGTTTTATAAATATGTTTATCAATAGACTGTGTTATTATTATGTTATAATTTTTTTAAAACCGTAAGCTAGTGTCAGTTAGGTTAAAAAATGATAGAATAGTAGAGCACATAAAATCGTCAACCAATTCTAATTAAATTATGTTGGCATATATTCTCTGTTTAAAACCATATTTTTTACGTTCAACTATGTCATATATTTCAATTGCTGTTAAATAAGAACTTTTGTCTAATTTTTTATTGGTCGCATATTATGTACCTAACATGCTCATGTTAGTGCTGTACCCTTGTTGCAAATTCATATTTTACATACAGTTCTCGAGAGTATTTAAAATATGAATATGTCATTTTATTCACTAAAAGCAATCCAAATAATTTATTATTAACATATTTGACTACCTTTTGTTTCTTTTTGTTGAATTTACGTATATCAGTTTAAAATGAAAGCCTCAAGCAGGTCTTTTTTTTTTGTTCAAGTCCCTTGTTTGTTACATTTGTTACTGTATTCTATTTTTTTTTTAAAAAGAACCCTATTTTCTTTAATTTGTTATTAGTTTAAGATATCTATACATCTATTATGCTTAATGTAGGTTTGTAGAACTTAATCCTTAATATAACTTGAGGTCAATAGAAACTTAATTAAACGGATGGGTTGTTTTTTTATAACAACACCTTTTCAACAAATTTTGCCACTTCTTGTTAATATATTTTATGGGTTCAGCTTGGTAACTTTTTTTTGTTAAAGATATATTTTTTGGCTGTTATAATGGTGTGTTTATTGGTAAACTTTTTTTGTTGGGCATAACCTATTTGTTCCGTCCAAAAAAAAGAGATTATATACATCAAAAAAGGTTTGCCAATAAACAACCCATTAATAGCTGTAGAATATATTTTTACTAAATATTATTACACTATAATAATACACCGTAAAAATAACATAATAGATTAAATAGTAAAAATTAAAAGGTATTTTACATATACCTACGTATAATGTGGAAGTACACACTAAAATTTTGTAAATATACATGAATTAAAGTCGACCAAGTTGTGTAATTACATATCCACAATACTATTTACCTTTTATTATTACACACTCACTGTAATAATCCATTCTTACTGGTAGATTTACATTATAAAATTTTACAAGAACAATGTATAATTACATGATAAATGTAGAATTTCAGGCAAGATGTAATTAAACACATATTTGTGTGGCATAAAAGTGACCAATGTTTCAGTGTGTAGTTTTACATGTGCAGGTTTCTGAAGTTTCTCAGTTTTTGGAATCAATATATCTAAACGGCAAATCACTAGCTGATTTAAAATACAAGGATATCCAAAGGTATTTGTACCTAATTCTAGCAGCATATAATGTTTTTTATTCAAATCTTATCGGTGACATAACAGAAGACATAGATGGATATAACGGTTGACATTTTATACGAAGTTCTACAACAAGTTAAATAAAACTATTTTTCCACTACTAACCTATAACATCGCCATTATTGACCGAATATTAACGCTAGAAATCGTTTCTCTCTACCTTATAAGTCATTATTGACCATGGTCAATAATAAGCCATTGAAATTTATTATTGACCGATCTTTGACCTTAACCGAATTTTGTTTGAACGCAGGTAGCTTGATTTTTTAATTCTACAACATCAATTCATTGTGGTTAGGCAACCAGATAATTATCAATACATATTAGATTACTTGATATTGTAAAATATCGATACAATCAACATTTTTTCTGCTTCCATCCTTAATTCGGGAGGTGTACACATAATATTATCACTAACATTTTCTTCGCTCATTTTTTAAAAAAACGCAAAACTCGTGAAATCTGATGACACAAATGAACACAAATTGACATTGCCAAAGCCACCTGACAAAACAACAAAATATTTTGCCAATTCCAAAGCGCAGGTAACTTGATTAAAAAATATACTTGTACCTACCTATACTTTTTTATAATTATTAATACTATATAGATAAATCTCATATAAAAGTTTGTAGTAGTTGAAAAAATAATATATTAACCACGGTTTAGACAGCTTATTATAGCCCTCGCGTCTTAAATCCCTCGTCGCTTCGCTCCTCGTGATTTAAACTCGCCGCTCGGGCAATAATGATGGCTGTCTAAACCTTGGTTAATAATATACTATTAATCGGTTAAGTCTGCCACCAATTCATCTTTTCCTACCATGTTGTTATGTGTCGAGTTCAACGGGAAAATAGAGTAGGGTTGTAAGGTAGATTTTTGTATGATGGGAGCTCCCACTTTCCACTATTAGCTTAGTATTCGTCTAATACCACTGTTCAAAAATACCTTTACCTCGTGTTCCTCAGCGAATAAGATATCTAAAAACAAACGTGAATCGCTTCATTCTTATATGCATAATATATAATTATAATTAACATTATACAAATAAGTTCAAGCCAATATCTTCTAAATTCAATTTTTATTTTACAAAAAAGAGCTCTCAGATATTTGTGCAAAGCTAAATCTAGAGATTCTTGTAAACTCTATTTATCTCACAAAAAATTTTAACACTAACTTCAATTTTTATATCGCAAACAGTTTGTTTAATTCATAAAAAGCATAGAAATAGTATTAATTCACATACTTATAATACAAGACAGACCTTTAATATATGTTTACCTATTCGTTCCTTAAGTCTTGTAAAAAAATCCATAATTTATGATTCTAAAAAAATTTTTAAATATCTTCCAGTTTTTATTAAGAAAATGTCAAATTTTAAAATGTTAAAAATTTATTATTGGAAAAAGCTTATTATAGGTACTCTAGATGAATATTTAAAAAAAGGCTTTGTTGATAAAAATAATACTTTACAATAAGCTTATTTCGCTTTCTAAACTGAATGATAAAAAAAGTACTATATAAAAAGTGGAGCAGTTCGGATATGTCCACCACATCGAAATGACTCCATGTAAGCGTAACATATTACATCAAATTTAAAGTTAAAATGGGTCGTGAGTGTCTAGGGACACAAATGGGACAAATAATGGGAATGTCTTCAAAATCTGATGGGTACCCGAATTTTGGGCATGCCTTTTGTTGTTTGGATGACATAAGAAATCAAGATAGCGAGCTAATTTTAATAATATCAAGGATAAAAGTGACACTGATGTCTGGGTATCTTTTTTCGGTATCTGGTATTGGTAACACAATATTTTGATAGTAGATTGGACCGATTAGGAGACTATAACTATATTGAATCGTTGGAGGTACACTTAGGTACCATACCACCATGCAGTGATCTTGTTTCCCCAGAAATCGTAAGGCTCTTGCAATATCTTTCAAATCCTCTTTAAAATTACAACAAACGAGATTTTATTCTTAATTGTAGTGGGACACACATCGCCGGTTTGAAAGAACACCGTCACAAGTCAAAAATTTTCATATTTAACTTTTTACGACCAATTAGCTATATTTATATAAGAAAAAGTCACTTCTTGAACTCACTTGGATGGCGTGATGCGACGGTTTGATTTTACGTATTTTATTTCGGGCAAAATCGTTACATCTCCACGCTAAACCCTATTTTTTACCAAATAGGTTAAATTTATGTTTATTATTTGGTTCAAGACTGTCACGTTTTGACTTAGCATAGTAGTCTTTATAAACCAGGGTTATTTTGTATCCATCACTATGTGCGATATCGTGTCATTTTGACTTTTAATTCTTTCAAGGACAATATCGATTTATGCGATTATATAATCACCTATTATATTATTTAGGTATGCATCAGTTTTCTAGGTACATAAATTCTCAATCAAATAGTATAGTTGCAGTATATGGTCGTCGGGCGGTATTGCATTGGCCTACAGGAAATGCATCGTCGTATGTATCAAAATTGAATGTATTCATTTTTGTTTGTTAAACTACTGTATTGTTCAATTTTAGTCCAAAAAATAACTAACTATACAAGTTCTTACACACTTTTAAGGAAAATCAACACAAAGGTTGGTTAAAGGTAATAAAACCTTTACAGGTGAGACAACAATTAAATTTCTAAGGTCTAAGGCTAGCACTTGTTAAGTACTTTTGCAACCACAAACCGGTAAATAGTAAGAGAATACTACTTGGCAAGTGGTAATCATAATATTAAATAAACCGGTTATTGTATACAGGGTTTTTCACTTAAAACTCCGCACGCCAATATCTTGAAAACGAATATGAATATTTATTAGTCAAGTAGATATTTTTCAAAGCTTCAAAAATTCGACGCCTACTAAGAGCTACGAGTCGCGACGCGTCGAAACCATAAATCGATTGCATTGACTTTGAAATTACGCGCATGCGAAAGTACATGTTATTTATAAACTTTTTTGTTATTTACTCGAACTTATTTATTTTACTTATTTCTGAGTTATACCGGTTTATAGTAAACATTTCTTGATTGACAAGAAATGCAATTACGGATGATTTTTACAAGAATGCCATGAATATTAGTAACTATGGCAACCATTTTCATCGCAATTGTTTTAAGTGCAATTACAAGCGACAGATGTTGTCATTGCTGCGTCAAAGATATATTGTCACATTTTGTCACAAGAAATATTGAAACTTGTTCGGTTTAAACAAAACTAACAATATTTATATGAAAATGATTCAATTTAGCAATGAGGAAAAAGTAGACATGTTAGGTACTGGTGTTTGGAGAATGCAGGTCCAAATGTAGAGAAGCAAAAAGAGTGTACGTACAGCGTTATCCGCGTAGAAAAGTCCCCGATGCAAAAATCTTTCCAAGTTTATGTAAAAACTTAAGAGAATATGGCAGTTTCGTAAAACCTAAGACAAATAGAGAAAAGACGACTACAAATGATGAAAATACTGCTAGAAGAATGGATTTTTTAGCAAGATTTGCCGATTTGTATAGCCAAGATGCAAATGGTTGCCATAGTAACTAATATTCATGGCATTCTTGTAAAAATTACCCATAATTGCAATTTTTATCAATTCAGAAATGTTTACTATAAACCGGTATAACTCAAAAATGAGTAAAATAAATAAGTTCGAGTAAATAACAAAAAAGTTTATAAATAACATGTACTTTCGCATGCGTGTAATTTCAAAGTCAATGCAATTGATTTATTGTTTCGACGCGTCGCGACGCTTAGCTCTTAGTAAGCGTCGAATTTTTTAAGCTTTGAAAAATATCTACTTGACCCCATACATTGACTACTTTTTACAGAAATTAAATATTCATATTCGTTTTCAAGATATTGGCGTGCGGAGTTTTAAGTGAAAAACCCTGTATAATTTGCTAAGTGCCTATATTCTACCGTGCCAATTAAAAAATTAATGCTATAAATATTAAAAAAAAAATACTACTTGGCAAGTGGTAATCATAATATGACATATAAATATGTATATATGTGAGAACTTTGTCCTCTAGCCACTTGCTGAGACCTTATAAAATAAGGATTAACCAATTTATGCTAAAACAGCTATTCTCTGGGGTACATGCTCTAATGAGCGCTGAATTACATAGCAAAATTTGGCGTATTTTGACTAACACTGTTACTGTTAGTACTAAAATACAAACTCAGATTGCAAGAACTACCGGGAAAGAAAAGAATGAATCTTTATTTCCAACGATAGTATGCTTCTACCTGTAGACCAGTTTCGAACTCTTTGGTTCTCGTCAGTACAGGGCAAGCATGACAAGCGAGCACACCTACCATTGGAAAATCGAAACACCCTATAGCCACAATATTGTTCTGCCTAGGCAGTATAATACAGGTGGCGCCATCCTTCAGAAGTTTCTAGCAATCTGAAGTGAAAAATACCGTATGGTACTATAAACACAATAAATAGTATGCATGTAGCCCAGAGAATAGCTGTTTTAGCATAATTGGTTTAATCCTTATTGTATAAGGTCTCAGCAAGTGGCTAGAGGACAAAGTTCTCATATATATACATATTTATATGTCATAAAAAATTAATACTTGAAAATGCTTCTACTGAAAATAACTGATTCTTTTGACGTTGTTCTTCCAAACCAACGACATGTGTGGGCTATTTTCAAAAACATAGCAAGAATTATAACATAATGCGGCAACAAGTAAAAAAGATTGGTTCTTGAAGGAAGAAGCAGTAATAAATCTAAATTAGTTCGACTATCCAACTTAAAAACAAATTTTCTGATGTTACAACCGCTAAGTAGAATTAAAATTTAAAGCACCAAAAATTACCATTAATTGTCCAAAAGTTTGTAACTTGTCCCCTTTAAAGACAGATGGTCCGAAACCGCGCGTAGGCCGTCAACGAACAAACTTACGCAAATTTATTGGGCATCTCGGGCGTCGCGACGCAGTCCCGCCATCTTAGAGCTTTCTCCTGTCCGGAAATTAATGGAAGTGGAACATTATTTTATTCCAGACTTTGGGTTATTAATTGTTTTACATTTTTCTAATTTAGGGCTCATTGCAAAAAGGTTGATAGCATAAGTAAATGCCTAAAAGTTTGATTCTTTTAGCCGCAATCCATAATATTATTCCGCATTTTCTTGTCCAGCATATATTATTTTTTTTTTAATAAGTGTGGGTATTTTGATCATTGCCTTAGAAGAACCGTGGCTTTGTTCAGGGAAACAGGTTCTATACAACATAAAAAACGAGCTGGAAGACTGTCTGTAAAAACAAAAGAACTTATTGCAAACGTTCGTGAAGTAATGCAAAATATGCCAAAAAATGTGTAAGACGCCTGTCTCAAGAAGTGGGAAGATCTTATAGAATATGCAGGAGCATTCTTAAAAATCAGTTACATTTGTTTCTTTATAGAGTGCAAGTATTGCAAGTAAAGCGAGCTGGAGATTTTGTAAAACGCCGGAATTACTATCAGTGGTTTAACCAAAAATTATTGGAAAAAAATTATTTATTACACCTCACCAGTTATGTGAATTCTGAGAATTCACGCATGTGGAGTAGTAAAAATCCCCATTTTCTTTTATTTCATTGCACCCTGTTACAGTTCGAAAATTGCATTTCATAAGTTTGATTATCTCTGTTAAGTTTTCGGTTTAAAATTGTTAAAATACATATATGTAGACTCTCACCTTAAACATTAATTACTAATTAAGTTACCTGTAATAGCCAAAATTTTCATTATGTTTAGCTTCAAACCTTTGTTGATGTTTATATTCCAGGAGTGTTTTGTATCTTGTAAGACATAGCCAAGTGGATTGATTTCTTCTGTTCATCGTTTAAAACTACTTGCAGATAGGTTTGATTTCAAATATTTCTTTTAGTTAATTGGTAATTGGTAATTTATAACTTCTTCTATTTGAGATGTAGGTTAAATGTCTCGAATGTTGTAAATCAGCTGTTTTTTGGGCCGTGCAGGCTAATGTAGTGCCGATAAAGCATCCACAAATGTTTTAAAAAGGATATGGTTTTGTAGTTTGCCTATTCCTTTGGGCGGAATGCCGATTTAAAATGCTTTAATGAACTTCAACAGCGGTCATAGACGCCTTTTTGGTAAATTGGAACCCCCGTTAGCTATTAGAGGTAGGTTTAAACTTTAGTATCTGAATTACCCTCGATGGGTGTTATGAAAGGTTTCTCTCTCATGTTGTATATCTAAAATTCGATTTTAGGGTTTTTATTTGAGGGGCTAAAAGAGTCCGAGTATAAACTGAAGTACTAGTTTACTTTTGTTGGAAATGCCTAGACGCGGGACGTGCCAGTTGCCGTGTACTATTGGAATTCTTGGATACTAGCTGTGTAGCAGTATCCACGTTAGCTGTTTCAGGGACCATGTGTGTGTGTGTGAAGATTGAGTATTCATGAACCATGGGTAGCACGTAAAGTTGCAGCTAAGTATCATTACCCTGTGTTCATTTTTCTTTAAAAAGTAGTCAACTTAAAATTTTAATATTTTGCATTTGCGTATTGTTTGATTAACAGTGCTTTGATAAAGTTTTGCACCCATGTTATGTACAAAGCTTGTGCAATGTAAACGTGTAGCGTATGTGGACATATATAAAACAAATTGGTGTCCGGTTGGCTGGCACAGCGGTATAGGGACGATATTGTGAATCCATTTGTGGAGCAATTACTTGAAGATGAACTGAAATGGTTATTTTCAAGAGGACGGTGCAAGAGCCCATACATCCACCGAAACTATTAACTACTGACGCAATTTGTTCGACAGCAGATTGATCAATATTCGAACAGACATTAAGGAAAGAAAGAAAGAAAATGAAGAAAAATATCTAGGCTGAAGGACCTCGGTCGATGGCCATTTGAATTGTATGTGTGTAATAATACATATAGTTTAATAAATTTCGTTAAGTAAGTAAGTATCTTTAAAACACCAGTTGATAATTTAGAACAAAGGATTATCCAAGAATATGGTAACAGTTCTCTCGCAAATTTTAACAATTTCTATCATTTTTATTATCCCTTCTCTATATTTTTACTTTGTTAATTTTGTAAACATCAACAATAAATTCGTATTTGTTTACTTATTTTAATATTCATCAGCATGGCATATCATGCCATATTATGAACTTGACACAATTTTAACCTCGATTTGGTTAGATATATCGTCCCCTTATAGTTGTGATCTAAACCAAGCCCTACGTTTTTCAGTCTAAGCCATCTTGTATTGAAATGAGTTTTGCTCGCACGGTATAACATGTTGCAGACAGCACATAAAAATTCGCCCTTAAGAAGCAGCCTTGCAATTTTCCAGAGATCTATAAATTATAACATACAACAAGCAGCCTGGTGAAATAAAACCGAAAAAATATGTTTTATGTGCGCCCGTATTGGAGAAAACATTTAAGCTGTCATTCGAAAAGCCATATCATGATAGTAAAACGACAAGATAAGATCATGCGCACGTTACATTCTGTCTCGCTTTCTCCTCTTACGTCATAGCGTGACAAATATCGCGCGGGCTAGCTGTACGCTGTACAAAGCCAATAACAGTTAAAGCCATTTTGGTTCGTTTCATCTATTTAGTTCGGCTTGAATACGTTATTTTGTCTATTTATATTGTACTTTGGTTTGTTTATATTGTATAAACAATAGTTTACTGTGGAGTGGTGGGTTGTGCTGCTAACAATAATAAAAAAAGTAAAAACAATTCGTGTAGTTCGTACCGATACTTCAGTTTTCCAACGGTTAAAGAGATTCGCAATTTGTGGGTGCAGAAATGCTATCAAAGGCATGGTTTTAATATTAAAAATGCTTGAATATGTTCGAAGCATTTTGGGGATGATGATTTTTGTGTGAAGGAGAAGCTATTGCAATTGCCCAAAAATAATTGGAAGTTGAAAAACGATGCTGTACCTTTACTTAATCTGGCCAAGACTCCCAAATCTAAAACATCTAAGCAAGAAGAACGTGATAAAAGAACCAACAGAAGAGATTTGGTTAAAAATATAAGTAACATGTACCTAAGTACTTAATATATACAGTGTGTTCAAGTGTGTTTTGGTCTTTCAATCATACACGCTGGTATTTTAGAGTTTTGGTTAAGGATAGTTTAGAAAAAATACATTTTTAGAAACGAAAATCATATTGAAACAATAAATAATAATGGTGAAGGCTCGGCTGAAGGTGAACTATTGGTTATGGGTACAGAGGTAGAAACTACAACTGTCGGCAATAGTAGAGATATTGCCACCCAAACAAGGTACTTACAAATAATATATAGGTATATAATTAATATTTTTTACAGTTACTGAAATTTAATAGCATTTTAGTTTAATAGAATCAGAATCTGATGTTATAAAAAAAGTAAAGAACCTTCAAAAGGAAAATTTAAAATTAAAAGAACTTTTACAAAAAGAAAAAGAAGATAGCAAATCGGTCGAACAAATTTTTACTGAAGGACAACTTCGTAAGCTTAAAACTGGCAAGCAAATTCGTTGGACTATTGAAGATATCACTTCAGCAATAACTTTGTATGCTGGAGGACCAAGATCTTATCGCTTGCTAAAAAAAGGGGCTATCCTTTACCTTCTGTACCAATTATAAGAAGATGGGCAAACAATATAAATATGCATCCAGGTTAGTTTTTGGATAAGTAGGTACCTACCTAAGTAAATATTAGCATTTTATTATAGACCTTTTATTATAAAATGATATTAGTAGAAAAATATTTTTTTGCCATGTAAGACATTATAACCGAAAATCCTTTCTTTTTTTTTGTTGCTAAATAACATAAAAAAAGATTAGTTTTTATTTCTCGCGCGCTTCGGAAATCAGCACCTTTAAGGCAATATTCTATTTGATTTTCAGGTATCTTAAACATAGTGTTAAGCGTAATGGAACATACAACTTAAACAAAAATTGAGAGATCGTGTGTCCTACTGTTCGATGAAATGAAAATACAAAAGTGTTATGATTATGATAAAAGAAATGTCACAACTATGGCTCCAACCAACTATGTGCAAGTTGTTATGGCACGCGGGGTATGTGGGAATTGGAAGCAACCAATATTCTTTGATTATGACCGCAAAATGAAATATCCAACATGCGAAAGCCAAAAATTACAAAAATAGTGAAATAAATAATTATTATTTATTAATATAATGGGTACCTATATTATTATTATTATATTCAGGACTTATTGTTTGAATTTAACTAGTTTATTTAATTCAAAACCTAATTGTATTGAAAATGGATAAATGTATGCAAAATATTTTCAATTACCTTTATTCTTATGTGTTTTGTTACACTGCGACTGCCGTACTATTAAACATGGACAACTTATATTAAAATAAATTACTTTGTGTACCTACATGGGCTTGTTTGTTATTTTGTATAATACCCAAAACAAGTTATAAATAAATAAATTTCAGTAATTT
This sequence comes from Polydrusus tereticollis, assembly GCA_963920685.1. Classification (NCBI taxonomy): domain Eukaryota; kingdom Metazoa; phylum Arthropoda; class Insecta; order Coleoptera; family Curculionidae; genus Polydrusus; species Polydrusus tereticollis. The sequence goes on from OY987329.1 coordinate 124,933,867, forward strand.
TAAAACAGAAATACCTTAAAAGCTAACTTCCCTACATAACCGCCATCAATATTTGTCACGCTGTGACGTCATGCGCCAGACAGTTCGAGATTCGTTCGGCGAGTGATCTTATCTTGTCGTTTTAGTATCATGAGCCATATGTAGTAGTAGTAACAGTAGAGCATGAATCATAATAAAGAAGTCGTCAACAGACGAAGTCATTTGCCTAATATTAATATTATGATATAATAATTTAAAAACTGGCACTGAACACTGCGCAGGATATAAAATGGAAACCAAAGCAACCTTTGTGCGAGTTCAAGCATTCTTGCTATCTAAAACTTCCTTTCTAGAGAACAGTTTTATAGAAATCGTAAGACGTAAAATAAGAAGAGGAACTCTTCAGCTTGTGTCCATAGTAGGTACTTTTCCCAGTTCAACGGGTTTACCCCAAAAGCTAAAATCTTCTTAATATTAGGTGCAAGTGGCTTTATGCCAGTTTATGCGATGCAATTAAATGTCTTAAATGGTCGTTTACATATTATGAAGCAAGTATTTTTTTATTTAGGTATCTTAGTCTCAGATATTACCAACCTTACAAATCCACCCAATATCAGCTGATTAAAGATAAGGTTTGCCTCCTATTTTCTTAAAGCTAAGTAGTTTATTTTACTTTATATTTTAGGATTATTTAACTTCAAAAATCGTTTTAAGGATTTTAACAAAATGGATTTAGTAGCGCAATTTGTTGTTTCACCCTTCATGGAAATTGGTGTCCGTCAGTTTGGAACTTGTGTTATGCAGAACTTTCGAGAAGACATAGCTGCGACAGAAATGGAAGTGATTGCATTTCAAAATGATTTGGCATTAAAATCGTTAGTCTCAAAAATAAAATATATCTAGTAGTAGTAGTAGTAGTAACAAGATTTATTTTAGCAATACTGCTACAATATTATAAATTATAGTTTTTTTAACAATAAAAAACATTTAAAATTACAATCAATTTTATGCACCAAAAATATTTTTAAATATATTTTTTTGTACAACTGTCAAAAAAAGTTGACATTTTTTCATCGCTATCGATACGTAAACCTTTTGTTTTTTTAACAGTGAAAAAAAGACTTTTTTTCACGGTGAAAAAAAGCCTTTTTTTAACTGGAAAAATGATTTACAAAAAAAACGATAAAACATTACTTTTTAAAAAATGTATTGAATTTTTTTGTACAAATTTACTAATTAATTACCAACTACCAAAAAATCTCATTTGTTACAATAATAATTGATGGTGAAGTTCGAACAATTGCTTCCAATATTAATTCCCGAAGCTAGTCCACCTTGCTGCTGATCAGAAACGCTAGATATTCCTTGAAAAGTTGAGTCCACAATTGTATCAGTTATATTGATTTGTTTGGAAGTAGAGGAACAATTTAATTTATTAGAAATATCAATTTTATTACTCAAACTATCTTCTATATATCCTTCTGCTATGGCGGCAGATTTCCAACCACCGTGGCGTTTTATAGATGTCATGTTACCCCCTGCATTGGCTAAGAGAGTTGCAGAACTCCTCCTAAAACAGTGACCTGTGTAGCTCTTATGCAATTCTTTTCCCAGCCATTTTGCAATCAAGCTAGGAATTTCCCCTATTTTATTTATTCCCACATGTTGGTCAACACATTTTCCTCTTGAATATTTTAAAAATAATCTCTTTTTGTGTGTATGGGACGGCCTTAGTACTCTATACTTGCGATATATCTCAATATAATCAGAATTTGAAACGGTAAACATTCTTGGGCAATAGGTCTTTGTATCCGGTATTTTAACAATCAATATAGACCCGGTATCTTCAATGTCATCAATAGTTACCTTCAATAATTCTTCACGGCGACAAGCACCGCTGATTCCCAAAATTAACGCAACCTACAATTAAAAAAATATTGAAATTACTGAAATAATACAAAATTTTGATCATCTGTACCTTATAAAGTAAATTTGTTTCATCATCAGCTTCTTGAATGAATTTATTAATATCGTCTCTCGATAAAACTTTAGATTTCTTCCCTCGGTATCCGACGTTTTTGTTCTTAATAAAAGGCACCAATTTTGAAAACTTCTTTATATCAATATTTTCTTTAACATTCAATGTACTCTTCAACATTGAGTAGACACTCCATAAAGTAGAAGGTTTTACAGTTTTTGATTTCTCCTCAAAATAGCATATAAGTACCTTTTCAGACACTTTTTGTATATTTTTCTTGCCGCACCATTCACGGAATTGGTTATAATTTTTCTCGCATATAAATTTTGATTTCGCCGGTAACATGTTAGCTATAGCCGAATTTGCTATATCGGCTATATCTGAAGGAATCTCGCTATCACTATCGTAATCTACATCCATTTTAAGTACTTATACTATTTATTTAAAAAATTGCAATAAATATGAACAGCTATCAACGTATGACAACAAAACAAGCAACGTGCCAACAAACCATTTCTATAGTAACGACAGGGCTGTTAACTTGATTATGTGAAATTATATGGTAAAATTTTTATTATAATATACAATTTTACCGATTAATTCAAACTTTCAGTTGTACGAAAAATGTTGTTTGTATTTCGTTTGTGAAATTCGTGTTTTAATGGCACATTCGAGAGAATTTTTCGCCTCGACCTGCGGTCTCGGCAAAAAATTGACACTCTCATATGCCATTAAAAAAACACTCACTTCACGCACTTAATACAAAAATAACTATATCAGGTATTTTGTTTTCTAAGTAATGATATTTTTAAGGATTTTTTAAATTTACTTAAGGAATTTTGTTTCTTTATTAAAGAATCTAAATTGTTATATTCATGAAGTTCTTTAAAAAAGATTGATTTATATGTCAAATTTTTTGTCACTTTCCCTAAACAAAAATTTTGATTGTTTCTGGTTTGATAGTTATGATTTTCAAAGTTTTGCGTTATAAAGTCTTTTAAATGAGATGGTAATAAATTATTTTGAATTTTATAAATAAAAATACAAACTAGGAAAAATATTAAATTTCTTATATTCAACCATTTAAGTTTTTTTAACATATAATTTATCTTTGTGTATTTATCAACATTTAATATTATTCTCATCGCCTTATTTTGTAAAATTTGAAGTCTACTAAAAATTCCTTCATTTGCAGTATATAAAATTGTAGAGCAATACAAATAATGAGGTAAAATTATTGTGTTATGTATTGTTTTTCTTGAAAATAAACTTAAATTTTTACTTACTCTTTTGAAATAATTAATTTTTTTTCCAATTTTAGATATAGTGTTTTCAAAATGAGCATCAAATTTTAATTTAGAATCCATTATTATCCCTAAATATTTAAAAGACTGAACTATTTCTAATTTTTGGTCATCTATAAAAATATTTATATTTTCATAATTTATATTATTTCCTATTGCCATAAATTTCGTTTTAGAAATATTAAATTTTAATTTATTTACTTTTAGCCAGTTTGATACCAATTTTAATTCAGAATTTAGACTATCTATGCAACTTAAAATATTTTTACCTTTTACGTATATTAAAGTATCATCAGCAAACATTTGAATATTAGTATTTGACAAAATATTTGGCATATCATTTATATATAAAATAAATAATAAAGGACCTAAAATACTTCCTTGTGGTACACCGATATTATTAAATTCCCTTTTTGAAAATGTTTCATTTATTTTAGTTATTTGTTGTCGAAAATTTAAATAATTTTCAAACCATTTATATACAGTACCCCTTAAACCATACTGATATAATTTATTTAATAATTTGTTTCTGTCAATAGTCTCAAAAACACGTTTAAAATCCAAAAATACTGCCAGAATGATTTCATTTTTGTCAACACTTCTCTTCCAATTTTTAATAATATATTGTGCTGCTGTTTCTGTTGAATATATTTTTCTAAAACCTGCTTGAATATTTACTAAAATGTTGTTTTCTTCTATAAAATTTATTATTTGTTCATAAACTGTCTTCTCTAAAAGTTTTTCAATATCCCATAATAAATTTATCGGCCTCATTTCAGTACATTTTTTTGTATTTTTTACTTTTGGTACTGGTGTTATACATGAACATTTTAAATCATCAGGTATTTCTCCATATTTCAAACTTGTATTAATTAATTTAAGTAATATATTTCCAATGCTGCCAAATGTCTCTTTCATTATTTTTTTTGTTAAAATTTCACCATAGTTATTATTTGATTTTATATTCCAAATTTTTATTTTTAGTTTTTTATAGATAGTTCATGAAAATGTTCTATTACATTATTTGATTTACTGATTTTTTTACAAATATTTTCATTTCCATTTTCTATATCTGCAACTATTTCTTTAATACTATTTATGTAATATATATTCATTTTTTCTGCGATTCTTAAATGATTCGTTTCTTTTCGATCTTCAAATATAATTTCTCTAATTTCACTTTTTGCTTTTGGTTTGACAATTTTTTTTAAAGTTTTCCACATTTTTTTTGAGTCATGTTTGTTTTCATCAATTTGTTCTTCATAATATTTTTTCTTCTCTTTTCTTAAAATGTTGACATTACGATTTCTTAAAATCCTATATTCATTCCAATCATCAATATTTTTGGTTAAAATATATTTTTTATACATTTGATCCCTATTTTTTCTCGCTTTCAAAATATGTTTATTAAACCATGGGGTCATATGATTTCTATGGGTGATTTTCTTTTCAATTTTCACTTTGTTTATACAGTTTTTTATATTGTCCATAATTTTTTTAAACAAAATATTTATATCTGAGTTATCAAATATCCATTCACATAAAGAAAGTTCGTTTGACAATTTTTTGTAATCAATGTATTTCATTATTTTGCTTTCTCCTTTTATTTTAATATAATCTTCAGTATCTATATAAATCCAATCATGGTCACTAATTTTTGGTTCTGATGTTACTCCAGTCTTTAAATAATGGTCATTTGATATTATCAAATCTATAATTGTTTTGGTTTTTTGAGTTATTCTTGTATAATCTGTTATTAATTGTTTCATACCATTGAAATCTATCAATTTTTTAAATTTTTTGACATAATAATCTTTATTTGCATAATTTATATTGAAAATATATTATTATTAGTAAGTAAAGACAAATATTCTATTTTTCTAAAATAGTCTTAGAAACATATTTAACTACATGTATGTATTGATTTCTTTATAATATATAAGATGTATCTTAGTAATTCCATTAAATTATTTTAATTTGAATTTTATTATAGCTAAACTCTTATTTGTTTGTGCGTATATTTGTTATTCCATTCTATTCTATTCAACCCTACCTTACCGTACCCTACCCTACCGTACCCTACCCTACCCTACCCTAGCCTACTCTAGGCTACTCTACTCTACTCTACTCTACTCTACTCTACTCTACTCTACTCTACTCTACTCTACTCTACTCTACTGTACTCTACTCTACTCTACTCTACTCTACTCTACTCTACCCTAGTCTATTCTATTCTATTCTATTCTATTCTATTCTATTCTATTCTATTCTATTCTATTCTATTCTATTATATTATATTATATTCTATTTTATTCTATTCTATTCAGTTCAATGTCGTTTCCGTTCAATGTCGTGTTGCCCTGAAAGTGAAAACGTTATTTAGTATAACCCATTTGTGTGAATCTTCCTTCTTCAATATAACGTATAGTAAGAATAAATTCCGCAATCGATTTACAGATGTACATTTGGATAATTGTATTCAAATGGCTGTATCAAACTATACTGAAAACATTAAAAAATTATCCATGAGAGTCTGCACACTTTCTGTTAAAAATAGTGCCTTACTTTTTTCTAATTTTACGAACTAAAAATAAAATGAAATTCCTCAGAAGAAAAAAATACCTTATTGAATATGTGCAGAACCAAAGGAAGGTTCCTGCATCTAATTTAATGTAGGAATTTTTTTTTAACATGAGAAATAACAAAATAAATAATCTTGAGAAATAACAAAATAAATAATCTATAGTTCCCAAGTTGAGGTAATGAGTAACAGTCACAGTCAGATACCACTACCTCCAAAAAGACCATGAGCGATTACACCTTGAATGTGTCATCTCTTTAAAATACCCAATATTTGAGGTTATGCATCTCAACGAATCTCCTACAAATATTCAGCATATTATACTGTAAAATTAACTGTAGATTTTTCGAGCACTTGATGAATTAATAGGTCCCAAGTTCAAGTGGTAAATATTCTGCACGTTGGTTAACGTAAAGAATTATCATCTTGTCAGAAGTTTTATTATCTTTCGGGAAGTTTCCCTAAATTTATTTACAGAAATGCTTACGAAAATTAGAAGCGCCTTCTTTAATACAAATTAGGGAAATATTTGGAATTTAATTCTTCGGACGGATTCCTTTGGAAGTAATTAATTATTATTCTTGTACCGGAGACGTTCCTGGAATAAAATTGTAGCAATAATATGGGAGTTGCTGTTCGCGACAATTTCCGTTGACATAATACAATTTGTACCAAGTTCTTTAATAAAAGCTTATTCCAGGAGCAGTTTTAAGCTCTCCGTGATCATTTGTACCACGGAACAGGCTTCGATGGGAATTTTCAACGAGTTTTTAACTAAATATTATCTGTTTGAACAATATAACTAATTTTAAGACCCTGTCATAATATTAATTAGATTTGAAGGATTTATTAAATTAACCATAATTTTACCGACTAGATTATAAACTTCAATATAATTTTACAGGCTAGTCTAAACGCCGAAATTATTTGTAACCATGTGACCATGAGAATAAGGAACACATCTTAATAAAAAATATCTCGGACATTCCACTTGTCATCTAACTATGTTTCTTTGCATAACTATTCCGACCAGATATTTAAATCTTGGGTTAAGATCTTCTTAGTATTAAGCCATTTCTATAAGCAACAACAATAACACATTGATTATGTGAAGATAGAGTCACGGACTCACTGACACTTATTATTCAGTAGACTTTTTTTTGCAAGAAAAGAAATTTTCGACGTCCAACTGAAATCTGACGAGATAAAGGTACCTAATAATAATATTATATTTCAATAAATTTTGATGCGCTTTCCCACGAATAAAATTGTAAAAATGAGGATATTCGTAATGCTAAAATACAAATTTTTTTCCAGCAGCTTGCCAGTGCGAATTGATAATAAATTTATCCAAGAAAATATATGTTTGATTATATTGAGACTAACCCTTTACTGAACACTAGCATTTAATTATAAAAGAAAAACTCGTCACTATGATTTATATTTAATTTTTAAACCAAACTGGCCCCCTTAAATATTAGAACAATTAAAATTCAATTTTTAAATCTCGCAATTAGGTCTTATTCCATTAGATGTGCGATCTGACTCTGAGGCTTTGAATTGAATTTACTACAATTTTCTTAAATCTCAACTCAAATTTGATTAAAGTCTAATCGCTTTCGCAGGGTATTCAAAAAATCATGCAATTAATTAAAAATTAAATGGGAATATCTAATCAGACAAATAAAATTAGATATCACTGGCGCGGCGGTTAGAAATTAATTGTATTTTCTAGCTGGGTAGTGTTTTTAAACACTTCTTTAGGCTATTAACACTTCTTGTTTCTTGTTGTATGTATATTTTTAGACAGTCTGCGTGTGTATTAATTGTAGAAGCACCTTAAAAGGCATTTTGCAACCGCCATGACTACTTAACAACTAACGACGAATCAATTTGAGAGTTGGCACGCTTTGTTCATTGAGAGAACTCGTTGTATCTCGCCGGTAAAAATTCATTTCGACACTCCAGGCGAAACAACTTGAGAACATATTCACCTGCGGTATTGAAATTACACCTTAATAGTCCAAGCAGAACATATTCAAATATTTTAATTGACAATAGTAATAATAAATAGTAATAAAAAGAAGCTAATCAGCATTTCTTGATATGAGCTTTAAAACATCCTCCAGATAAAATTATTTACATGCAGACAACTAAATAAAGATAAAGCTTCTTTGAAGCAAACTGAAACCTTAAGTCTCAAAAATTTATTTTCCGATGCAGGGATGTAAGCACCATAATTCATGTAGGACCGTGTAGTGAAATACCTCTACTATTAGGCAAGAGACACTTAAGAAACAAATAATTCAGATCTGCAGAGTCCAGACCATTGTTGGCGTTAATGAAATTTGGTATGAAAGCAGAATAAAAACAAAATAAAGGAGACCTGGACTAATCTGAACTAAATGAAGATTAAAACTTTCTGAAGCAACGCAAAGCGTCAGCCATAATATTCCGAAAAAAAACTATACAAGATACAGCTTAATATTAAAATTATAGGCAGTTTAGTTCTGATTCCACCAGACTAAAATAATCCACCTTAAACATATTCATCGCTTGGCAGCAGCATTAACTCTTCAAACATATGAAGACGAGCGTAGTCACTGGGCGCTCACATTCATGTTATTACTTTTCCTGACATATTATCTTATAACCCCGAGAAATTATGTCTTGCTTAAAGTGACGCAGATAAGGATCGTAGTTAGTGACAAGACGAATGCACCGAGCAAATTGCATGGAACGCGAGATCCAGGGAAATAAGAGATGAGGATACATCTAAATAATGGGAATGCAAATTGACTTTTAAATGAAGATATGGTAGGTAGTGCTGGGCAAAAGTACTACGTGTTAATATTATATATCTATGGATTTCTTGTAATAGTTTAAGAGCATTCTTAAAAGCGCTGTCTCGGTATAATGATGGAAACGACCCAGCTGACACATTACTTTAGTGTTCCTCTGTCTTAAGTTATCCACATTTAATTGATATGATATACCGGGTCCGCCAACGCAGAGGGGACGATTACATACTTATCGAAGAACTTATCAGAAATACTGAAATAGCATGAAGTCTGGAATTAAAAGTGGCATATTTTAAAAACGTTTTACATTATACAGGGTCGTTCAAAAAAGTGACGCGAACAAAACTTGTATTTTTTTAAATGGAACGCCCTATTTTACATTATTTTAATATCGACATCGACTTATGAAAAATGGCATTTTTAAATTTTGACAGCCTCTAGCTTTTTAGCGGTATATCTTAAAGCAAAACGGCTTACATGTACTTTTGTTAAACCGGAATTAGGGTTCTTCCGGTTTAACCGGAAATTTGTATTTTTAGGAAGATAATAAAGAAGTAAGATAGGGATATGTGAGCCGTCTTGCTCTAAGACATACCGTTAAAAAGCTAGAAGCTATCAAAGTTTATAAATACCATTTTTAAAAAGTCGATGTCTCGGAAACTATTATGTTTAGACTCATAATGCATTTATTAAAAATAATTGCTATTTTATGTGAAATTTAAAAATAGTGTAAGATATAGAGTGTTCCATTTAAAAAATAGAAGTGTAGTTCGCCTCACTTCTTTGAGTCACCCTGTATAATGTAAAATATTTTTAGAATATGCCACTTTTAAGTCCAGACCTCATACTGTTTCAGTATTTTTGATAAGTTCTTCGATAAGGAGGTAATTTTACGTCCCCACTTCGTTAGCGGACCCGGTATAGTCTGTTTACGTCAAAAACTCACTAAGGCATAATACGTAGTCTAGAGCAAACGACAAACATTGTTAAATCCAGTTTTTTAGCACTTATAACTAAATCTTGAAATATTTAATTTTTCCCAGACTGCTTAGGAAAATTTGCACTTAAAGTAGTAATTAGTAGATACGTAATAACCAATAAACATATTGAAATTGTGTATAACCCATTAACGCCTAACGGGCCCAATTGAATCTGATAGTAGATAGGGTTTTACGTAGAAGTAAGGGGTAGCGGCATGCTGACAGATTTCTCTCACTTATACAATTGACTGCATTTAGTAAGGTTCTAAATATAGTTAGTAATCAAAAATAATTTTTAAAAATATGGGCATAAATAGTTACATTGTAGTTACTATTTTCATCTTAGTACCGGGTGTCTCACTAAGAATAGCTGTCGGCCGTATCTCAGAAAGTGTCAGTCGTATGGCTTGCGGAAAAAAAATATATTAGGTAAAGTGGTCATGAGAAATTGCTGGAAATAAAATTCACCTATAGAACATGTTCGTCACTTTTCAAATAAAGTGGTGGGGAAGGTTGAACATTACTTGTAATAAATGCTGATAAGTCCGGTCTGGCTTAACGTAATTTAGTAAACTTAGTTTTGTTAAAAAGGGCTCTTCTCACTCTATATATCATCTTATGAACTACGGCCATATGTGTTTTACACTAGGTGCTAGGGGGCGCTGTCTTACAACTTCACAAACATTGCGCGTTTTCTCCATAATTGTAAATATAATAGTATATTCAATTTTACCTGATTACAAGGATGATAAAAAGTCTAAGAAGTCAGCGAAAACCGCAAGTTAATATCTATTTTCAATCCGGAGATATCAACAACAATAATTATAATTACGGAACATTATGATTTTATTTTCAAGTTGCCATTGTAAAGGTTTTTTTAGAAGTCAAATAGGCCTTGGAAAAACGGTCAGAATGGATTTTATTGAATAATTGAGCTGTTTCTATTTGAGTACGTGTTCTATCACCAAACCCAACCATGCATAGAATTTCAATTTTTTCTCGTTCTGTTAACTTCACAATTGTGAAATCTGCAACTTTGCAACTACGCTTGACAATTTTTTATTTGAAGTAAAATTGTCACACAGTTTCTATGGGACTAAACGGTGACAAGTCAACATTCAGAAATACCAAAATTGAGAAAAAACAAAATAAACACACAATGGAATGTTTTGCTCGATTTACAAATAAATCCTCAGAAATACGGTCTTACTTATTACTGACATGTTCAATCGTAATTTTTTCGATAACTGTTAAGTTTAGGTATAGTAAGTACATGGTACACGAAATATATTTAGAATTCGATTCAAAATTTAAAAATTAAATAAAAGATAGGTCTTTTCATTTGAAAAAATGATGTTGATAGCCTTAACTCATTTTTGGGCTACCCTGTATACATAAATTTACCATTAGAAAAAACACATTAAAAAATATAAATCGACGGGTCCGAGCGTTTTTCCGAAAACACACCACTAAATTTTAAATGAATTTAGACATTACTTCTGGGGCTCACTGTACCTATAAATAGATCTACAGGGTGGCCTACTCTCAACGCAGGCTTCCATAGCATCTAAACTACTCAACTTTTTAATATTTTTTAATAACAGAGTCATAGGGAGGCAATAGGCCTACAATTTAAAATTATTTTAAATTATACAGGGTCTCCCAAATAGTCAGGGCATATCAAACATAATTTTTTTTAAACGGAACACCCTATATCTTACATTACTTTTGAGTTCTACATAAAATACAATTATTTTTTAGTAAGTGCATTATAAGTCTAAACTTAATAGTTTCTGAGATATCGAGTTTTGAAAAATGACATTTTTGAACTTTGACAGCGTCTAGCTTTCTAACGATACGCCATATAGCAAAACGGCTTACATGTCCTCTTACTTTTTTATTATCTTTACAAAAATGCCAACTTCCGGTTAAACCGGAAGTACCTACTATATTTTCGGCTTTTGAGCTACATCCGGTTTAACCGGAAGTTGACACTTTTAGAAAGATAGTAGAATAGTAAGATACGGACATGCAAGCCGTTTTGCTCTAAGACGTACCGTTAGAAAGCTAGAAGCTGTCAAAGTTTAAAAATGTAATTATTCAAAACTCGATATCTCAGAAACTAGGTTTAGACTTATAATGCACTTACTAAAAAATAATTGTTATTTTATGTAGAATCCAAAAATATTGTAAGATATAAGGTGTTCCATTTAAAAAAATATAACTTTGCTATGGATCTTTTTTTTTGGGACATCCGTTATATTTCAAAATAATTTTAAACTGTAGGCCTAATGTCTTCCTATGACCCTGGTTTTGAAAAAGATTACAAAGTTGAGTAGTTTAGATGCTATTAAATCCTGCGTTGAGGGTGGGCCACCCAGTGTAGTCTTTTTGTATTTTAGAAATTGAAACATTTTTTTTTCAGCTCCAAGAAGTTATTAAAATGATTCAAAAGGCGTGAGAAACGGTATGGTATCAGACGCTCCGCGTAGAGATAGATTTTTACAAATATGTAGGTAGTTCTGGATTAAAAAAAAAAAGGATGTGGTGGTGACAATAATTGTAGCAGCCAAGACCGAAAAATGTCTTGCAAATGCAATACCGGCCTTTGCGTTGGCTGCTTTCGAAATTTTCGCAGGAATCAATTTAATTTATGTTTCACAATTAATTGATGCAATGTCATCTTTTTCAAATTTGTGAAGAAAAATGCAAATCCTATGTTAAAAATCATGTTTTAATGTTTACATTATTTAGTGTTTTTATTTACAATAAAAAGCATAATTAAAAAAAAATTCGTTAATCGGCTTATGACTAGCGAGTCATAAGCCCCTCGAGTGAGCCTTTACTGCAAGCCGACAATATATTTGGCCAATTTACTTGCATCTAGAAGCAGCATTGAAATTTGAACACTTTCATGGAATATATTCCGACTCAGTTGTTTAGGAGTCATTAGAGGGAAGTATGTCCAGTAATTCGACCTTAATCGCTTACCTGGTTTCTGTTGTTGGGTGTTCAAAACCGCGTTAGGGCCGTAATTGTCTTAGCAGTGTAGTTTAACATTGTGTAATGTTTAGTAAAACCTTAAGGTAATTAAATAACGCAAATTTAATCTGTGGCTATCATAGTATAGCAGATAAATCTGAATGTTATTTAATGATTCAATGAGTATGTGGTGTTTTTGAAACAATTTGGTTTATGTTACTTCAGACATTTATTTCAAATCTTTTGGACCACCGAAAACAAATAAAAAATTGTGTTATAAAAATTCATGTTAGAAAAGAACCTGAAAATTTAAAATAAAAAAAATTCATAGTTTTCCGAGTAGAAACCAAATATGCACTCATATGCAGAGTGTTCCATATACAAAAAGTAAGTTAGTCTCTATGGCAACCAAATCAGAAATGACAGAAAAAATTCATGCAGGTAGAAATGTGGGGAATAATTTACTGAACAACTTTCATAAAGGTCACTTTTTCGTATACGAGGTTATTCACGAGCTACAGGCATTATGCGCGACTTTCTGGCCACCCTATATAAAGCTTTATAACTTTTTTGTGCCTTGGTATATTAAATTTCTAACAACAACAAGTCATCTTTTGTTCAAAAAGCAATCGTTTAAATTGAATATATACATATAATATATGATTTGTTGATTAGTGAAATCCGTTGTTGCTCTCACTTATGCTTTGCCCAGGCTTAGAACTGGTCCTATCAATAAGGCGCGAGTTCAAAGGCCAACGGGCCAACAACAATAAAATTTAGATAAAAACGTATTAACACTAACAGAAATATGAAAACGAACTTGCAAAGAACCATAGGAGTAACACAGAAGATCAATAACGAGCTATAACAGCACTGCTAATTGTTCTAAGAAAGTATCAGAAAATGTTGAAAAGTATCTCCGTACGTATGTAGTAATTCGACGGAGAAAATTGACCTGTATTCGTGCCGACAATTCCTCTTTAATTTTTACAGATCTAGAGTATACCGTATATACAAGAGTTTCCCATAAGAAGTAATCTAACGGCGTTAAATTCGGTGAGCGGGGCGGCCAATTTGCAGAAAATTCTCATTTAAACACTTAAAGTGAATGGATCACATAGGTATTTTGTCTTGTAGCCATTGGAAGATATTTTACTAAATTTTGCAAATGGCATCAGTGTTTCTAGGGAATTTAATTCATTTGAACAACGTGGTAGGGTAAGAGGAACAATATTAAATATATATCATTGATTCTTGCCCATACGCTGATTTTAGATTCATGTTGATAATGCACATCCGGGTTTTCATCAGCACAATCTAAACCGGTTCATAATGCAAAGTTGCCATCCCCCTTCTAATAGAATAACCAATCAACAGCACTCTCGTCAGACACATTAAAATTTCCACAAATATATGGTTTTAGTTGTTTAAAAAATCTCGTTTAACAAACAACCCATTACATCCAGAAATACAGACATATCACCACAACAATACCAATAGTTTCCCAATCACTTGCATTTCTACCTGTTTATGAGGAGGTTTAGTTATCGCTCTGGCTATAATTCTGCATACTTTTTCCTAATTGCATGCAAAACGTTATTACAACCTGCAAAAACATAATATTTTTTTCAAATACCCTGCTACCGCAGCGTTTATTTCAGGATAAGATATTTAATTTGTACGCCGAGTTTCCTGCTAAGCCATCCCTAGTCGTTGCACATATCTTATGCAGAATGCAGCACTGAAATTTTATATTTTATTATGCATTTTCACGACTTAAAAGAGAGCAAAACTTCTGCGGGATTTTTAAAATATGCCGCTACGGATGAGCGCTTTTCAGCTTTCCGCAAGTGGCTACAAAAGGTCATTTTACCTTTGAGCTTTGGCGTAATTAACGGCGTTTTTTTTTTTACAAAATGGCTAAGTGATCGATAAGTACCTAAAATGATAAATTTGAAGAAAAAAAAGGAAAAAGGCTGTAAAAAATGCGCACTTACAAACTAACAAACCTGGGGTCGAAGACGGTTATGCCAAACTTGAGATATAACCAACCAAAATTTGGTTTGCCTATTAGGCAATACAAACCAGGTTATGTTTGCCCACCATGATCATATTGGAGTCACAAAGTGCTTCCAATATGGCCGCCGATGGCAAACGTCCGAAAAACTAACGTTTATTTTTGTGTGAACGTCAGCTTGACGTGCTCATTCGTGTTAACAGCGATTTTGGTTTTGTGTCTTTTATCAAGTTATTGTTGTTTAATAATATGTGTTTTTTTTTTCTGTTATTTATACTTAATAGCACTTAAAGTTGGTGATGTTAACAATGACAAGTGTATATCTAGACAATTTATTGAGGGAAAGCCGTGAAGTTGGTAAAAGGTAATTTGAAAGTGTTTATGGTATTTGTTTTAAAAACCTCAGGGTTTAAACTGACTGAAATGTGGCTTGTGTGTTTATTTTGGATGTTAATTAGGTGTTTCGTGATTTAGGTACCTACAGAAGGTGAGCATTATTGGGAACAGCGATCCTTTTACTCTTGAGGATATTGAATTGGATTTTCCTATCATTGGAGTGCCACCAGTGTCTAATATGGATATTGTTTCGTATTTAGACCTAAGCCACAATTATTACCAAGGAAGAAATGAATGCCTTTAAGAGTCTACAATTCTATAAATATTTTGAGACAGGATTTGCTATTAATCTGGGCACAAAGTTAGTTCAGGTTTTCTTTATTTTGGTTGAAAACGTTTGCCATTTTATGGTCTGGCTTTTTGACTGACTATCTAATGAAGGTCTTGTTCTAGGTAAAACATTCCCAGGGAGCTAATTTAAACCCCAGATGTGTGGACAATAAAATTATTTCAATGGATGGAAGTATTTGTACTGCTCACTATTCATGTATGGCAGAAAAAAGTTTGTGGTGTAGTGACATGGACTTTGGAAAGACCACTGTCCAAGAAGTAAAAGAAATTCCAGCGATGTCTGGTATAGAAAAAGACAGTATGTTAAAGAGAATTGAAGAGCTTGGTTACAGCTCTGTACTAATGAAAATTGTGAAGCTTTTTGCTTCCAAATTATCAGCCTTAACTCTTGAAAATTTACCTTTGGTGTTAGGGATATATCAAGAGAGTTATTTATCAAATTTTTTCCTGATGAAAAGTTTTTTAAGAATAAGAAGAATTGTGAAATTGCCTTAAAATTTAATTCTTAAGTAATTATGCCAGAACTGTTGTGAAGATACTTTACTAGAAACCCTGGGACTGCGAAAGTACATTATCGCTGCATTTGTAAGGGTATTAACGGTGGAAGCCTCTGGTATAATATGATCGGAATGAGTGTAAAATTGAATGGTTTCATATTACATGTGTTGGGTTAAAAGACACTCATGGGAAATGCTTATGTATTAATTTTGCATTAAAATGTTATTTATTTATCATTATTTATGTCAAAGCAAATTTACACCCTGTAAAGGCCTTATGACGAACGTAACAGTAACAATAAGTTGACAATGCAAACAAAAGGTGTCATGAGTGTATTTGCTAGAGAAGCGGGGGCTATTTTGTAGTTCAAATTATAAGGCTTTAGTAAATAAGTTTAAACTTTGTTTTTATTGTTTATAAATTAATTTAATTGTAGTTACTCAATAAACACAGTAGAAGTCATACTATCGAGTTTTAACCAGTGTTTTATAGGCATGCATACAACTCATTTCCTGAATTTTTTTTGTTTATTATAAATTTAGGTCGTATTCAAAGAAAATACAGAATTATATGAAAATGAAATAAACTTCCATAGTGTTAGCCTCGTAGCACCTTCATCAACCTTGATCTGTAGTTATTTCTCCTGAATGGATGTAACTAGCAGGATTTCCTAAAGTTACAAACATTGCATTATTATATATTAAAATTATTGGTGCTAAATGCTTTTACCTGTTTCTTGCTGCAAACTCTGATTTTTCAATTTGGTGTCTTTTTGGATAAATCATTCAGGTGTGTTTAAAGTTATAGTTTTAGATGGTAGGTACACGATAAAACTTATGAATAGCCCTGTTGGAGCGACTCTTATAGCCAACAACTAGATAAGTCGTAGGCATATTGTTTCAGAATTAAACACTCGGACTACTCAGTAAAAAACCAATACCTTCCGATAAAAACAGTTTTATACAGACACATAAAAACCGTTAGATAAGGTAGATGCGCTTACGGCCCGTTGGAAAGCAGACCAAACGGTCTAACCAATAATTTGGTGGCTAATCGATTTTTAGGATTTTGAAGCGCACAGGACTTGACTGTAAACTAAGCATTGAATTCGTATATATTTGCCTTCCACGGCCATATTGAGTTGTTCGTTCAATGTTTTTAAGTTTTGTGGAACGAATTTAATATGGCCGTGGGGTGCAAATTGGAATTTGACACATCGTTGGATTGCCTAATTTGCAACTACGCCAGATATAAAATTGAATCATCGTCATGACGACAGCGACAAATTCAGAATTCGGCCCCTCATCTAACCTGAACCTATTTTAATTTTAAAATTACTCCCTCTAGAAAATGCTAATTTTTAAATATACTGGCGACACTACCTCTACAATATAGAAATAAACAAATCGATTATCCTGATTTAGATTAGGAACCATAAAAACGACTGTTGGTAGTCGAAGAAATAAAAAAGACGTTTCTATTCTTAACGGTGTAGAATCTACATAACCATAAAACTAGACTATAATATCAAAAGCCACCGAAAAGCTGCAGGTTTTGTGTGTGGGATTTTTTTAAAGAGATAAAATATTTCACAGATATTTAAAACTGTAAATGAAGTTAGTAAAAATTACCATAAACTTTATTACTTTTTTAATTTGTATTTTTTTCTTGCTTCTTTATTAGGCAATCCAAACCAGGTTATGTTTGCCTGCCACGGTCATATTGGAGTCACAAAGTGCTTCCAATATGGCCGTCCACGGCAAACGTCAGAAAAACTAACCTTTAATTTTGTGTGAACGTCAGTGTCAGTTTAAACAGCGATTTTGGTTTTGTGTGTTTTATTAAGTTATTGTTGTTGAATTTGTGTTTTTTTTTTCTGTTATTTATATTTTATAACACTTAAAGTTGATGTTATTGGTGATGTTAACAATGACACGTGTTAATCTACACACAGCACAGGAATCGACTGTAAACTAAGCATTGAATCCGTGAATATTAACGGCCATACTGAATTGTTCGTTTAATGCTTTTAAGTTCTGTGGAACGAATTCAATATGGCGTGGCAGGCAAATCGTAATTTGACACATCGTTGGATTGCCTAATTCGACGGTCTAAGGCCCGGTTGTACAATTTGAGTTTAAGGACCGGTTCACTTGAACCGAGAAGCGCACTGAACCCGTACTTAATTTGCATGGACGTTGTACAAAGCTTCTTGAACTAGAGTTCAACTGAACTTGGTTCTGTGTGGCAAATATCAGTGCACAAGCTGGCAATACCGGATTCCACCGGTTGTAAACACAGGGACCACTAGCCACTTCATCAAGAGAAAATTTCTTGACGTTTGGGCGGTTAACCTTCATTAATGTGGAATCACCTTTTCACAAAGCAACCCCCAAAAGATCCATTAACTTTAGCCATTCTGAAGAAAGTCTGCTTATTTACCTGGCAAAGAAGTATAAACATATTTTAGAAAATAAGAAATCGGATACAAATGCTAACAGGCAAAAGACAAGTTGTTGGGTAAAAATTGCAGAAGAATTTAATTCGCAAACTGGTAATGTTCATAGGAATGCCCTGGTACTGAAAAAAAAATATGAAAACCTAAAGAAGAACATAAAATCAAGATGCAAATTTTGGAGCTACAAAAATATCAAATTTTACAAGAAGTACAAAAAAAAATAGGTCATTTGTTTATTGTTCGTGTTTCAGATGTTAAGCCTATGTAAATATTAAGAAAAACAAATAACATTACAAATAAATTTATTTTACATAACAGATTCAAAAAGAACAAATGTATTATATTATTATTAATTAATATCAACTAAGTACAAGTACTGGTAATATTACAAACCAAATCAAAGTTCAGCAAAATATTCATTTATAAGCTGTTGCCTTTTTAAATTATTTATATTTTGCCCCCTGTTAGGTTGTGGTTCATACACATTAACATTATTTACAAAATTTACTGCTGCTTCTTCTTCCTCATTTAGTGGAGGATCAGGCTCATTTAAAAGCTTGGCAATATTATACAATACACCAGTTACAATAACTACAGCTTCCCACCTTTCTTTTTTAAGTCGAATGCCAAAAGCCAATATTGGAAAGCGTCTTTTCCATATTCCAAATGTCCTCTCAATGGGATTTCTTGTCCTTATTTGTGATTCATTGAAAAGTATTTCGGCAGGAGTACCAGGATTTTCTAAAGGGGTTATTAAGTAGTTTTTTACAGCATACCCACTATCTCCCACAATAACATTGTTAAAAAAATCACCTCTTTCAAATTTCATTCTTATTGTTGAATTTGCAAATATTAGAGAATCATATGTAGAACCTGGCCAACGACAAACCACATCTTGCAATATACAATTAGCACTGCATACTGCTTGTACATTTAGCGAAAAGAATCCTTTTCGATTTCTGTATATCTCGGCATCGTTACCTCCCGGGGATAATATCTTTACATGCGTACAATCCAGTGCTCCAATGCAGGTTGCAAAACGACTGATGTTATAAAACTCTTGTGACATATGCCTCATTTCTTCTTCTGTGGAGGGCATCTTTATAAATTCATTATAAAACCTTGCAATTGCCCGGGATACTTTCCATACTATGCGAGATGCCGTACTTTTATGAATCTCAATAACATCACCAACTACTTGTAGAAAGCTAGCACTTGCATAAAACCGTAAAGTTAATAATAGCATCTCCTCTGGTAAAAGTGCGTGATTCCTGAAAAGGAAATATATTGTTCAAGCAGAATATACGATAGGTACGAATATTTTATAGAATCTTTTATTTTATGTGTATGGTATGTTTACCTGTCTGTAGCCGAAGAAATTAAATTTTCTATGTGATTTAAAACAAACCGTACTCCGATTTTGGAAAGTCGGAAGCGTTTAATGAACTCATCATCATTCTACTTTTCAAAGTGGTTGTCTCTGTCTCGAAATCTTTAGGGTCTTCTTCTACCTTCTTGTACAACATCTATTAACTCCAGAAAATCTTCGTCATCACTAACATAATCGGCATAATCCATTCCGAGATAAATTATTTTAATTTCAGGGAAAAACATCATTGACATAATTATTATGTTAATGAAAAACATACAAAAAATTTTGGTTATGATCTGCGAACTCTGCCCTGAAGAATGATGCTGGTTCAACTTGAGCCAAGCTTAAACTAAGTTTTATTGTTGAGCTACCATTGTACAACTCATATTTTCGGTAAACTTCATTTTGGCCCTGAATTTATGTTGAACTTCGTTTGTACAACCGGGCATAACTCTAACACCCCGATTCACAAAAAATTTGAAATTTTACTTTTTTGCGGAAATCGAAAAAAATAACTCTTCTGACATGTTGAACAATGCCGTATTAAACAGCTATATGTGATTAAGAACGCAAAGTGATCCATTGCCGCTCTGAGCGAGAAGCTTGATGACTATCTCGCGGCAGTGTCACTTTGCGTTCGAATTACACACATGATTTTTTTCTACAACCGGTGTTTTTGTAAAAATTATTGTTAAAACGTATTTACTGCAAAATAAAAATTACAAATTGCATAAGTGCATATTATTTATTTAAATACCGCCTTACTGGTCACAAAATTGTCGATATGTGTCAAACACCCTTAACGCCTACTTTCAAAATTGGGCCAAACATGAGGAACATCAGATGTTTTATGATGGTTTTCAAGGTAATGAGGCGAGCAAGCGGTTTGGTTAATTTGTCGCTCGGGGAGCGGCAAGGTGAACAAAACGATCGCTACTTGGAAAAGTGCTACTTTGTGCTTTCTTTTGGAAGCGCAAGGAGAAAAGTATTCAACATTTCTTGTGTGAATGACCTGGCCTTGCAAGAGGAACGTTTATTGCCTTGGGTGTCCCATTTTCGACACTTTTATAGGATATCTCCGTAATTGTTAGTGCTATCAAAAAAGTATTATAGGTGTCATGTGCTCTTTTTGGGTCAAGCTTAAAATGGTAAAATCAAAATTTGAAAATTTTCGCTCTCTTAAGAGATACAGGGGAAAATAAAAAAATGACAATTTCAAAATTACCCTATATTTTCTTAGTTAAAATAGATACAGCAAAATGTTTTATACAAAAGTTTCTTTATAATGATTGTTAAACAATCTGCCGTTTTCAGAATAACTATACGGGGTTAGGTGAAAAAGTTATCGGACCTAACCTCATTTTTTTTTAATGGAACTCCCTGTATATTTTAATCCAAAAAGATAGCACTTTAAATTCTCTTTTCTAATATATAACACACCATGGATGATATTGGTTTTCTAGGCGATTTCTCCAATCAAACCTTTTCGATATCATTGATGATGTTCCTTAAAATGAAGTAACAGAGATTTACTTTCAACAAGATGGCGCCCCTATCCATAACGCTCTTCGAATAAGAGAGTATTAAATACTTATTTAGAAATCGTTGGATAGGAACACATGGACCTATAAGGTGGCCACCACAATCTCCGGATCTAACACCTCCAGATTCTTTTCTTTAGGGAGCGTTGGAAAATAAAATTTATAAAGAAGTCATTTTAACCCGAGAACAACTTGATCAAAGAATTCATGAGGCCTTTGCAGAAATAAAACCATTACACATCATGAGTGCCTTAAAATCCGTTCGAAAAAGATGTCAAGAGTGCATCGAAAACAACAGAGGAGCTTTCGAGCATTTGTGACCATTCCCGTTATTTTTTACCTTAATCTGAATCTTTTATTTCGATTCAAAATAATAAAGTTTAAATAAATCGCCTAGGAAACCAATATCATCCATGGTGTGTTATATATTTGAAAAGATAATTTAAAATGCTATCTTTTTATATTAAAATATATAGAGTGTCCTATTTAAAAAAGTGAGGTTAGGTCCGATAACTTTTTTACCTAACCCCCCTTCCCTATTCTGAAAACGGCAGATTATTCAACAATCATTCTAAAGAAACTTATGTATGAAACATTTTTCTGTATCTCTTTTAACTAAGAAAATACAAGGTAATTTTGAAAATGCAATTTTTTGATTTTCCCCGTATCTCTTAAGCGAGCGAAAATTTTCGAATTTTGATTTTCAGAAGTACGGTACGCAACTTAAGAAGGTGATTCCCTATGATATTGTAAAAGAAAAAGTTCATATGGCCCGATAGGAAGTGAATCCTAGTGCAGAACCTAGAATGGCCTTGATACCTCAAAATCCAGCGAATAAAATGCTAGGCAAGCTTAAAGCTCGTCAAACAAAAGGTATAGTCTGAACAAAACATCAATAAATGATATTCTACAGCGTAAGACTGTAACTCCCAACTATTTATAGGTATGCAGTGTCTGTTACCAAAGAAGCCTTAAGTCGATCAAACTAAAAATTACAAGGCAACAGGGCATTGACAAGGAAATAAGATGAAATCTATAGAACCATATTTAAGGGTCATGAACAAGCAATGCTGAGGATCACTGGTAAGTGTGCAATTAATAAATTATCAGGCAAAATAACTTGTGGTGTAAATACTTATAAGCCAGTATGTAGGTAGTCACTAAAATGGCAAGTTTTATTGGCGAAAATTGAACGTTACATTAGTAGAGGCTATAATTCGAGAGATGGAAGATGATCTTTCAACTAGTACGAGGAAGGTAGCAGTGCAACTTCAAACAAGTGCATCAACTGTTTGGAGAGATTTGAATCTTTATCAACTATACCCATACCATATTCACCGTGTGCAAGCTCTGCTTCCCCGTGATTTTCAGCCCAGGTTTGAGTTTAGTGGGTGGTTGCTGCATACAGTGGCACATAACAACAATTTTTTACCGAACATTTTATTTACTGATGATACCTCTTTTTTAAGAGAAGCTATTATGAATTTTCATAGCGAACATTTTTGGGTGGACGATAATCCTCATAAAATTAGAGAAGGTCATTTTCAGCAACAATTTTCGGTCAATGTATGGGCAGGGAATATTGGACCATTTTACCACCTCGATTGAATGCTCCTACTCTTGAAGATAATAATCTTCTGGTTAATTTTATAGAAGAAGGGAAGAGAAAATAGTCGACATCAATTAATGCAGAACTTGAGTCAGGTGAAAAGCGAGGAAACTGATGACGAGGATACACCATTCGGTAGTCACGTGAGGTCAATTTTAAAAAATTGTGACCTCGATTGAAACTACAAGCTAAAAATGAACTTCATGTTATGTTGACAAAATTCGAGAGATTAAATCTGGATATACAGGAATGCAGGTCATCAGCATCCACGTCTTCAGCTATATTATCTCTATTTTCTCCTATAAGTGCTGCTTCCACTGCTGAACCAGCTGAACCAATGATTTTGTCAATTTAACAAGCACCACAGCCATACTGCAATGAAGAATTTTTGTATGAAGCTCCTATGTTATGTTCTCTACAATAGTGATCAGTTATTAACATAAAAAAAATCCTTCTGTCCTTCTAGAACTGTACACTGAAGTAATTTTTCTTCGCCTTTTTCGATGTAAGTAGTAGAACATTTTGTCATCATCCTTTTCTTTTTCAAGCAATATTTGTCTTAGATGTTTTGAAGTCATTCTAGATTCATGAATTAAAAGTGTACTTGGGTTGTCAAGGCAGTGAATCGACTGATGATTTCAAAGTTAATAGCAGTGAACATTGTCGTTGGTCTCGATCACGCTGGAAATACTGGCGAAACGACAGACGACACTGTATTTGTCTCGTGCCTTTTGTCCCGCATCTCCATCGCTTGTGTCGGTCGCGCGTTCCCGAATACCATCTTTACAGCTCGCAAAATTACCTCAAAATGATTCTCTCTGCAGTTTAATCGACCAACTATAAATAAAAATGGCTCTATCAAGAGATTGCAAGATAAATGACGCTTTATTTTATCGCAAAACGATCTCACTTAGTTAGCCATTCCTCACGCTTCCAGGGGCATAACTCATATGGGTATTCTTACGCCTACTTGATTGTTTTTAATCTTCTTTCACAGCTTAAAAAAAGGCAATCTTGGCAAATTTCATTTTAACGACTGCCCGACTAATTGCTAGTCTTTTAAACCTTCTTTTGCACCCAATTTAAATGTAAAACGATACAAAGTTGCAATGCTGATGCAGGTCGTTGCTAGGCATTTGTACGAGGACCTACCAAGAAATTACAAATTATAAGCTTCAATGAATATTAACAGAACCTAAAGTAACCAACCTGTATAGTAGTATTATGACATTATTAGAAAAAAATAGGAAAATTAGACTTGACAATAATAAATTCCAATGACGTTAGAGCCTATTGGGGTTCAGTTTGGGCTTATTACAGATTAGATTACTTTTTATTGACCACATTCTGTACAATAAATACAATTGTAGCAAGTCACAAGTACACTATAAAATAATAAAATACAATAAGTTTCTAATATATGGACATATATCACACAAAAAATACTTATAAAATATAAACGTATATAAAAAACAATGCGACTGCAATAAACCAACAAAATATACAATGGCTGGATACTATTCAATATTAAATAAGGAAGAACACCTCTCCGGGTGTATAAGGGCGTCCGTGTACTCACGCACCGTGTAAAATGCATTGGATAAGAGAAATTTTTTAAAAACTGATTTGAAGGCAATAAAATTAAGATTTTTTACTGCTACGGGTAAGCCGTTATAGAAATCAATATTCAAAGATTTTTTTAAAGTTTTATTAAGCCGATATCTAGGGGCTTTAAATAAATTTGCTGATCGAGAATTATAGTCATGATAAGAAGAATTAAGTTTAAATTTGGACGCGCTTTCATAAATCTCTAAAAGTTGAAAATATATTAACAATGATGGCAGTGTCATTATTTTTAAATCAACAAAATAAGGCCTGCAATGATCACGAAATCCCGCACCAGCAATTATCCGAATCACCCTCTTTTGAAATCTAAATATAGATAGAGTATTTGAAGAATTACCCCATAAATAAACTCCGTAAGAAATGTGACAATGGAACATAGAAAAATAAACCGTGAACACTGAGGAAGCACTAACCACGCTCTTTAGCATTCTCACAACAAAAATCATTGATGATAGTCTACTGTTTAACACCGCTATATGAGCATTCCAATTCGGTCTATTGTCTATGGTAATACCCAGGACTTTTGCACTTTTTTCACAGGTATTATTGATTTTAGTAGAGAAAATTAGTTCTTGTGTTTTATCGATATTTAGTTTTAGATTATTCTGAGTGAACCAAGCTTCTACTCCGACCATAGCCTCATCCATCCTCACAATCAGCTCCTCGCGACATCTAGCAGCAGTTATCAAAGAAGTGTCATCCACATAACAAACACTCTTATTTGGGAACAAGTACAAAAACAAATCGTTCATGTATACAATGAAAAGTGAAGGCCCAATGCCTATTCAAATTTGAAATATCCAAATTTGATGTTTTTTATGGTTTCTGTTATGGCAAAGAATACCAGCAACGGTTCCCACATTAGAGGCATTCTAATAGAAACGTATTTATCAGAGCTTTCAACAAATTGTGCGAGACCGGTAAGCTTTCCAGTGCTAACATGATATCTCAACAAGCTACTCGACAAGGTTTAGAAGAAGTAGAAAATATTCTGGATTTAGTAGAAGAAGAGGCAACGACCAGCTCACGAAGAATTGGTACTCAATTGGGCATTTCACAAAAAATGCTACTAAACACACTCCACAAGCAAGGCTTGTACAGAGTGGACAGCACCTAAATCCGCAAGATTATGCTAAACGTAGGGAGTTTTGTTGGTGGATAAATGATAATCATCGTGTTGAATCACGCATGCTTGAAACATAAGTTTTCGGTAAACGTGTGGTGTGGTATAGTTACCCAATTAGCCTTTTCATTTTGGAGAATCGCCTCACAGGAGATCCCTACTTTAATTTTTTATAAAATTAATTACAAGGACTACTAGAGGATGTTCCTGTAAATATCAGAATGCAAATGTACCATCAGCACGATGGAGCTCCTGCACATTTCACTTGTAAGGTCAAACAACATTCGAACGAACGATTTCCAGGGCGTTGCATTGGTCGCGGTACTCCTATTAATTGGCCTCCGAGATCTCCAGACCTTCCAGCACTAGATTATTGTTTATGGGGCTGCTTAAAAATGAAGTGTATAAAGGAAAACTGGACACTCGGGATGCACTAATTCGACGTACTAGAAATACTGCAGCCAATGTTAAAAAAGAGAGACATGAAGCAATTAGGTAAGCAACAGGCGCTCTCTATCTTGTTTATTTGTTATTACGCTATAACTTGTAAACAATTGAAAATCGGAAAAGAGCACATGGATTTTTCACATTGATTTCGCGTGTATGACACTGGCGTTTGGTCCATTCCTACAGACTCGCCCTGGTATAATTATGTAGGAAAGCTGACAACCATTGAGAGCTTAAAAAAGCGATGATACGATTTTTATTGCGTGACTACGAGACAACATTCTTTAATACTCTTATATAGATATGAGTAGATATTATTCTAAATTAATTAGTAGCAAATAACGGAGAAAACCGGACATTAGCAAAAAGAAGGAAAGTCTTCCCATGACTTTAAATAAACATTTAAACGTTTTTCTATGTATCTCAAAATACCCTCATAACTTTTAATTAAAATCGTAATAGCAGTAGTTTCCAATATCAACCAATTAAACTAGGGACCAGTTTTAATCAGAATTCTTCGATGTGCAACTTGAGTGGAATTTGGTCTTTATTCACACACACACAGACGTTGCTTTTGATTATATGAACATCTTGATTAAAACTCTTATCTCTAGAAGAGTCGTTTCTTACTTGCAGCAGATTAGGAGAGTTTTTGCATTACGGTTTATTATTTATTTATTTATTTTTTGCTCAGTTTTCCCTTTCTCGTCTTTGTTCTGTCCTAGTTCATATATCTGCAAGCAAACCTTGCTTGTTAAAAAGTGCTTTGCATTGCATGCTATCGAAATGATTCTATTAAAATAAGAATTATATTTTCAAATAAAATACCGTTTTACAAAACGAGTTTTTTATAATTTCCGTCGTTATTGCATTTTTGCTCACTCCTATACTTCAGTATTTCTTATATTAAACTTGCAAGCTCTTTATCCCATCAAGCAAATACTAATATCATCTCGTTAAAAATTGCAATTAAAGTTAAAGCAATGTAGACTCAGAGCTAAGTTGGCAGATGGAATTTCAACATCGTACAGTGTGGTGAAATTAGCTTGCAAAAATTAAAGAATTATCATCATAGACTGCTTTTAGTATTTTTTCTAATTTTAGGTTTGGTATAATATGGGTTATTAGGATTAGTTTTAATAAGCTGAAACTTAAGACAATATATTTTCTTCTTCAGGGCTCTGTAACAGAATGAGAGGGAAAAAATATTTTTGATGTCTATAAGTAAGCTTGGTGAAGCTTAGTTCTCATTTTTTTTCTTTAATCCGGTAGCATAGATTTTCTTTTGTTAAATTGGAATAGTTCCAAGAGACATTTTACACACATTTATACAGAATAAAAATAAAAATACAAATAAAGTCTGTTCAAAGATATAAGAAAGTGACTAACTGATCCCTATTAGGAGAGACCTGGGTCAGCTGATTTAAAATATGGCCGAATAGGTTCGTATTTTGCTTAGAATTTAATCTAATTTTAATTTAATTTAATTTAATTTAATTTTAAATAATATTTTATTTATGTTTAAATGCGAAATTACAAGTTAATTTATTAAACATTATAATAATATATATGATTACAAAAATATTCAAATTATTCGGTACTTATAATAATTATTCACTTAATATATCAGTATCACTATCGCTATCATCGTCTGTTCTAATTATTATTTGTGCTATATTGTTTATATGGATATAGGATTTTTCCACATTTTTAACATGTCATTGTGTAACAGAATTTGCCCAACTTTGTGAAGAGATGTTAAAAACTTCAGTTTCTATAAGCTCAAGTACACTGAAGTTAATAGTAGGGCAAATATTGTTACGACGAATGGCAGATTTCAGTTGGTGGCAAACATGTTCGATGTGATTAAATATACAATGTTATGGTGGAAGCCTTAAAACTGTATGCCCTAGATTTTTTGCATAATTATCACAAAAGTATTCCTTTTGTAGTTTTAAACTTTGTAAAAACCTCAATTAATTGCCTTTTCGTGTAATCGTCCTGAAAATAAATGTCATTATCATACATGTAGTTTTGGATTGTAGCTTTTGTGTCATTTGAGGAGGGAGTCTTGGTCAACTGCCTACTATGGTATGATATATAGCTTGCATTGTCCATTACAATTACGCTATTGGGAGGTATATTTGGAATTAGCTTATTTTTAAACCAATCTTCAAATAAATCAGCAAATATGTACTCATGGTAATCCAGAGAAAAATCTTTAATGTTTTTTGCAGACAGAGAAAGTCTATGTGGAATCCATCCGTCTTTAGATCCAACATGCAAAATCGTAATTCGTTTACCTCTTTTTGATGTCGCGCTTGTTTTACACTTGAGTCAACCCAACCCTTTTTACGGGGTATTATATGTGTCGAACCAGGTTTCATCCAAATAAATAATCGGCCTTTGCTGATCTCTGTAAATCCTAATTTTTTTTAGATATTCGGATCGCCATTCCCGAATTCTACTGGATTCCATTAAAACTTGCCTTTTGTTAATTTTTTTAAATCTAAAACCCATGTGTTGGATATATTTCCATAACGTTGTTCTGCCACATTTAACGCCGGTTTCATCTTTTTTAAGCCTCTTAATTAAATTATCTATTGCAGGCACGCTTTGTTCCTCGTATAACTTGTAAATTTTACGCCGTATTATATCTTGATCACTTCCATCTACCTTCGAGAAAATGCCGGTATAGGTTCTTTTTTTCCTCGCTAAAATGGGATTATTCACAATTTTCCATACAGTTGATGTTGGAATTTTTGTTAATGTGGCCGTTTCTTTTAACGCTGCTTGCTTGCTGACCGCACGTTCAATGATAGTTGAATAAACATTGTATATAACTTCCTCAGTTTCCACAGAAAAGTGTTTTCTGCTTTTCGACGGGGTTGTCTCCTGAGATACATTGGGCTCGCACATATTTTCCATGACTCTCACACGATTAAACAAATGCTGTATTACACACCAAGTAAGAATAATTACTAAGCTCAAAACTAACTATAGTGGCTATATATCTAGTCTTTAGAACATAATTTGTTTTATGGGATTAACCCTCTCATTTTGAACTAGGTAAAAATCGGTTTAAAATCACCAAACTATTACTTTAATAATGAAATTACGTCTTCCGGATTTGCAGTTTACTTTAAGACATTTTTAAGTACGGACCATAATTTAAGTGTAACTTTCTTATATCTCTGGACAGGCTTTACCTTGTTTTCATTACAAACTTTAAGTAACAGGCAGGTGTTTCTAGGGTTGATAAAACTTAGTACAGATTAAGGGAACAACAAAAGCAACAGTACGGGTTGTAACCTTATTAGGTGATAACAAAATATCAATTTTTTTATTTTAATATAAAATGAGTCTGAGGTCACCGGGGTAGCTCTTTTAAGTAAGGCCCTCTCCAGTAAAACTACAATGCGTACGAGTATGGGCCCCAAAGGATGTTGCTTTCTTTTTAGTGCCAACTTGATACAACAACACCAAATTCCCGTGAGTAAAACAATGAGCTCCACACACAGTGCCAAAACAAACACAAAAATATTTATTTAAAAGTTATTTAATTAAGAAAAAAAAGTAAAAAAAGGTGACTTTATTTTGGAAATAATAAACACTTAATTCAACATATAATAAATATGTGTCAGTTAATTTTCCTAAACAGAAAAATAGTAATAAAAGGATGAGTTTTCTAAATAAAACGCTCTTTATAACAGTGTAAAAGTTGCACCCTTATATAATTCGCTTTATAAGTATGTCTAAATATTAAGATTATTGGGGTAAATTACTTAAAATGTTGAATTGGTTAAAGTAGTTGTTAAGTTATATCGAAAATAGTCAGGCCGGTACTGTTAAGAGATAGCCCCTTGCTGGTACTCAGTAACGTGGATATACAGACCTCACAAATTCCTTAGCTACATAGGCCTAAAAACTCGGCCGGAAAAGTATAGTTATTGGAAAACGCAACGTAAAGGATACTGTAGTGTAGTACAGAGAGGTTTCAAGTGGTAGAGGAAACTCAGCGTGGCAGAGGAGTAGCAACTGGTCTAAAAAAAAAGGTATGTAATTTCAGGTTATGTGGCAAAAATATTGCTAACCACGAAAATATATGTTGTGAACTTACCATATATGTGCCTCAATTAAGATTAATTTCCCGAATTTTCCCACAAGGACTAAGGGTCTAACCAGTGGCCACAATTTAGTTTGACCAAATGACACCAATGACCGTTTTTATTGGCATAATTTTTGATTTGTTAGCACTTCCGGTTTAACCCGAGGTTTAACCGCAAGTGACCTTGACTTTGGTATTTTAAATGGGACACCCTGTATATTTTTACCTATTTGGATTCAGCATGATATTCTGAGTAAAATAACATCCCACTTGTCATTTTTTGACGTGTTATAACAATTTTATTTTCATTTTTTGTATTGAATCTAGAGGGCCATGAATCAATTAAATAGGTTAATTTATAGTCAAGTAGTTTACGAAAAATAAAATTATGTCATATTAATTGACTTTCTAAGTTTCGCAAGCGTTAAATAATGAAATGACGTTTACTCCATTTTTCCAAATGGAACGATAGTGGTTCACTAGGATATTTTAAACGAGCATTTTTTTCCCAACAATTTGATGCCATACACTCTTATGTTATTTTAAAATTAACACGAAAAAATTTGCCTTAAATCCCAATCACATATTTAAAAGCGTTATGTATTATTATTGCCGCCCTGTCCTTTCTAAAGAAAAGAAATATAAAGGCGGCTTTTAAAAACAATTGAATTGAATATCAAAACCAATATGGCCCTAATTAATGATATTAGTAGCTCGTCAGTATGGAGGATCTTACATAAATTCAAATATCATGCATACAAATACCAGATTCATCAACATCTCTATCAAAATGACCATGCCAGAAGGCTTGAACACTTTAACTGGTTTTTACATAGACATCAACAAGATCCAACATTTCCGTCAAAAATTCTTTATTCGGATGAGAGTCGATTCACAAATTTGGGCATGTTTAATAGAAACAACAAGCGTTATTGTTCACAAGATAACCTGCATTTAATGGAAGAAGGCAATTTTCAAGAGCGATTTGGATTCAATTCTGGTTAGGTATCATTGGAGATAGAATTGTGGGACCAATTATTTTTGATGGTTACCTTACCGGCGAAAGATATTTAGGTTTCTTGCAAAATAGAACAATTTCTTGATAACTTGCCTGTAGTTGAACAAATGGCTATTTTTTCAACAAGACGGGGCTCCACCACATAATTCTCGTGCTGTTAGGGAATACCTTCATAACACGTATGGGGAAAATTGGATTGGCACTAACTGACCGATAAGATGGTCAGAAAGGTATTAAGCTTTTTGGTAGGTATGTCTTTTCATCCTTTAACATTTTTATTTTCTAAATTAGATCCCCCGACCTAACTCCGTTGGACTTTTTTGCATGTGGAACCCTCAAAAACAAAGTCTACAAGGTTCCGCCAGTCACCCGTGCAGAACTTGAAAATAAAGTGAGAGCAGCAATTCAAGAAATGAATGTAAACCAGTTGAGAAATGTAATGAAAGCAACTGTCAAAAAAGTGGAAAATTGTTTTCATCAACAGGGAGGACATTTCGAACATTTAGAGCGATGATAATTGGTATTATAATTAAAGTCCTAGATTGATTTATTAATAATGATAAACAATTACTATCTACTATTAGATGTTTGTTGAGAATGAATTAGTTAACTGTTTAGTTCCTTTAGTTTAGTTTTAATTAAGCCTAGTTGCCTAGATCAATTTCTTAACACCTGCGTAAGTTTTAAAATAGCATAGGAGTGTATGGTATCAAATTGTTGGGAAAAAATGCTCGTTTCAAATATCCTAGTGAACCACTATCGTTCCATTTGGAAAACTGGAGTAAACATCATTTCATTTTTTAAACGCTTGTGAAACTAAGAACTTGACTATAAATTAACCTATTTAATTGATTCAAGGCCCTCTAGATTCAATACAAAAAATGAGAATAAAAATGTTATAACACGTCAAAAAATGACAAGTGGGATGTCATTTTACTCAGAATATCATGCTGAATCCAAATAAGTAAAATTAAACAGGGTGTCCCATTTAAAATACTAAAGTCAAGGCCACTTTCGGTTAAACCGAAAGTGCTAACAAATCAAAAATTATGCCAAATAATGCAGACTCATCTCTTATGCACAATTCCAAAATTTCATTTTAATCTCTATAAATACAAAAAAGTTATTGGGATGAGCGTCTTTTGAGAAACACCCGGTATAAGAAAATGGTAAAATGTAAATGAATTAAAGATTTTTTTTTAAATCTATCAATAATTTTAAAACCATACACCGTACTACAATCGAAAATGTTAGAATTAAGTATTTGAAGATGATAAATACGAATATGTATTAGGTACATGTGTTATTAAATTTCCTTATGAACTGCAACTATCAAAAACCTTTAGCTGAACAAAGACCACTTCCTCGTTTCTGGTAAGAGCTTTAAATATGTTTTTCTATTCCTTTGTCCTTCACAATATCATTAGGTACTTTATTGCAGAATACCCAAAGTAGGACAGTTGTTAATCTCGGTTAACATATTGAGTATTTCGAAAAGATTATTTCTTTATTGGATTTTCATAAATTATCCAGACGATTAAACATTTACAAGACATCATAAGTCGAACATAATAAAAACATTAATCTCTAACAAGCCAGCCATTGGTCTCCGTCCTTTATCCGTATGCCCAGTCATTCTGTAAATTTTTGTTTGATTCTCCATGGGGTTTCTTATTGTGTCAAATCCAATCACATAATCGTAGCTAGGAATTATAAGAATGAAACGTTTAACGCTTCACCACCTCCATTAGATAGTTGGAAAGTTTTGGGTGCCCCGGCGGGACACAAATCGAAAATAAGTAATCCGGTGAACTGTAAGGGAGATCATTGACGTCAAGGTTTGTTTCAGAAAAATATTGCTCCCTATAATCAAAACTGTATAATATATGTCACTTTTGCTGGTATGACATCGTCAGCAGCAGGAAACTGAGCCTATAAATAAATTATTATATTATCAATTTTCTTTACAATTTTCCCTTTAAAAATATTAACGAGGCATCATTTATTTACCTCAAAAAACTTCGATTTTCCGCAAATTACCCCGGGCAAAGGTTCAAAGAGGCTTTGGAAGTATTTTTGTGTAAAAACGAGGATACAAAAAGGCGCGCACTGCCTTTTACATGAAATCGGAAAAGGGAAAGGATGGTATGTAGGAAAATGCACGTATTTTCGCAGCCTTGGGCGTTTAAGCAAATGTGTTTTGTAATTTCCTTGTTTTGTTACGTTAAAATAACTCTTGTTAATACCGCAAAACCCGGGAATTGCCTTTTCAGATTATTTTTTATATTAAATTTAAAATAAACTGCATCTTTTAGCACGTCAAAAAGTTCATGAGCTGGTACAGCTCAATAAACGATTGGCGTAAATAACCCTTGGTAAAAGTTGGTTAGTTAATTAGATAATTATCATCTGAAGTTACAGGTACAATTGCAATCACTTTGCCCTTTATAAAGCCCTACAAGAACAACTCAAGGGGGGTCAAATCAGGCGAGTTGACCGGACCAGCTCGATCGATTCACCTGCTTTCAATTATTTCATTTAAATAGTTACGGGTCTGTATTGCATAATGGGGTGGAGCCCCATCCTGCTGAAACCCCATGTGAAGATTTATGTGTTGGTTTAATAATTGGGGTAATTGGTTTCTTAAAAAATTATGTGTACATTTCTACATTTAAATGTCTTTCAAGGAAATGCGGACCAATAACTCTGATAATTCCACAACAAACATTGACTGACCAGGGTTATGGATTTGTAAGAGTTCTTATCCAGTGAGTATTATCCAGCACCCAGTAGTGCATATTGTGTCTATTGACTTTAACAACAATAATAAGAAATTAAATTTCTAATAATAAGGAATAACTTAAAATCCTACCTTCTCACACACCTCGTCAGAAAATATTACATTCAACAAGAACCTGCTATTATCTTGTATTTGCCTTATGACCCAATTGCAAGAAGTAATGGATTTGTACTAGTGTGATATGGTTATAACTGATTTTTGACTGATTCGAACATCTCCAGCAAGCCGCCTTGAAACTACATGAGGGTCAATAGCTACCGTCCTAAAACATCAACTGCCATGTTTTCGTTCATTTCAGTTCTTATCCGAACTCGTGGTATCACCGTCAAACTGCCAGTATATTAGGTACGACATCTGATTTCCAACCTTCTGTGGAATGTTAGAAACTCCTCTCTGCCCACACTAGCGCAGCTTCTTAAAAGTTTTTTTTCAGCACTCCCCCAAAATTTACAAGATATCAATTTGCACATTAAAATTAATTTCCATGTTTTGAGCAATAAATTGAGAAATAGTTACTACAAGCTCAAAATTTTCTAGACATTACGCATTTCCATGGAAATGCATATATTAATTCCGGAATAAGCGAACTTGATTTATTGGTAAAACTTATTTATTTTTTTAAAAACCTGTATATACTGATAAAGTTTTATTTAATTTGCCATTACTAAATTATAAGGCGGATAGTATAGAGTTACATGGAAACCCCATGAATTAACTTAATAAGGATATTGTTATTATAGAGTTTATACAGATATGTTTTGTGGGATAAATTACCCTTATAAAATACGATATAGGTACAGCTTTCTGAGAGTTTGCTTCTATTAACATTTTAGGTTTTTGTTATTAAAGTATGGATAAGATATGTATAACACAAGGATATGTTTACTTTATTCTAAATTGAAATAATACCGGTTTATGAACTAATAAAATGTCTGTAACATTTTGAGGTTAGATTAGAGTTTTAACAATTCCAATTCCTTCTACGATTCTGAATTAAGTTTATCTAACTTGATTTATTTCTGGTATGGCGGACAATTCAAGAATTAATCAGATCAAAACTTGACCAGTTATGTAAAGGTATGGAATTATTGTATATACAGTGAGTCCCAGAAGTAATGTCTAAATTCATTTAAAATACAGCGGTAAGTTACGACCATCAACTTCATTTTTTCAAAATAAAACATCTACTTTTTATTTAATTTTTCAATTTTGCATCGAATTCTAAATATGTTTCGTGCACCATGTCCTATAACTAAACTCAACAGTTATCGAAGAAATTACGATTGAAGATACAGACCATATTTCTGAGGATTTATTTGTAAATCGAGCAAAACATTCCATTGTATGTTTATTTTGTTTTTTTTTTTTCAATTGTATTATTTTTGAATGTTGACTTGTCACCGTTTAGTCCCTTAGAAACTGTATGACAGTTTTACTTCAAATAAGTAATTGTCCAGCGTAGTTGCAAAGTTGCGGTTTTCACAATGGTGAAGTCAACGGAACGAGAAAAACTTGAAATTCTATGCATGGTTGGGTTTGGTGATAGAACACGTACTCAAATAGAAACAGCTCAATTAATCAATGAAATCCATCCTGATCGTCCTCCCATATATGTCAAAAGGTGGTGAGTAGAATAGAGGCTAAATTTCGAGATGAAAATGAACAACTTGATGTTTTGATTTTCTTGGAAGATAATCCATGTACTCCTCTGTCGCACATTGGTGCCAATTTACACATGCGGAAATCTGTTGTTCACGAAATAGTTCAAAAACACAAATATCACTCACACAAAGTTATTTCAGTGTATGAGTTATTTGAAGATGATGTCGATAGGCGAAACAAGTTTTGCAAAATATGTGCAATCTAGATAATAATTTAGTAAAAAATATATTTTTTTCCGATGAAGCTACGTTCTGTTTGAATGATAATGTGAATAGACAAAATTGTCGTTATTGGGAAACAGAAAATCCGTATTGGATGATGAGAGATTTATAGCCAGTACCCTCAAGAAAGGAATAGTGCGCAAGATTAATTGATCCATATTTCTTTGAACAATCTTTAAATGGACAAGTATACCTTGAATTTCTCCAACTTGAATTATGTCCAGCATTAATGGCTTTATTTCCGAATCCATTTCGAATGTTCCAGCAAGATGGTGCTCCTCCTGCTGCCACTATGCGTATATTTTCGGATAAAAACTTTTCCCAATCGGTGGATAGGAAGGAGAGGCCTGCTAGGTCTTCAGACCTAACGCCGCTGGACTTCTTTTGTGGGGTTACCTTAAATCGAAAGTATTTGTTGACAGACCAAAAAATTTGCAGGAGTTGAAAGAGAGGATCCGAAGTGAAGTGCGTGCCATAACTTCAGAAATGGTTAAAAACATGCACAGATAGTTTATTGATCGCCATGGATATTGTCAAGCCGTAAATGGCGCACACTATCAACATTTAATTTGATTTGTTGTTATGTTCTTTGTAAATAAACAGTTCTTACTTATTTATATGTTCAATCGCAATTTTTTTGATAACTGTGTAGTTTAGGTATAGGACTATATACATAAAACATACTTAGAATTCTATGCAAAATTCAAAAATGGAATAAAAACTAGATGTTTCCATTTGAAAAAATAAATTTGGTGGTCGCAACTTATTTTTGGGCTACTCTGTATACATGAATTTACCACAAAAAAATACATTAAGAAATAAAAATCGACGGTTTCGAGCGTTTTCCAAAAAACATCCCGCTGAATTTTAAATGAATTTAGACACTATTTCTGAGACTGACTGTATATTTAATAATTTGTTGCAGTTTCATTAAAAAAAAAAATTCTTTTGGATAATTTTTCATGTTACAAAAATACCAGTATCTTCAAACCACCCTGTATATTAAAGCTAAGATTTAGCTACAGTATAAAAAGCCTCCTCAGCCCTCAAATTTTAGTGTCTTAGTATCTCAGAGTTAAAAAATATTAGCGCTTAGTTTAGCTTATACTTGCAGTTATGTTAGATCACTAGGAGCGACACTGCAGCTTCAATGAATTTAGGGGAACTAATAATGCTTATCGTATTGCTGTTTCACCAAAAAGGAAGTGACGCTTTTAAACCTTTTAATCAAATATTTACCTTACTGTATTAAATTCGAGCTTTAACAAATTTAATGTTAATTTGCTTTCTTAATATTAGAGCATTATTTTCTTCTATTTAACAACAAATTTCAAAATACGTAAGTTTTAAATTTTAAAGTTAAATCGAGCTGTTTGTGGTTATTTTTATGGCCCCTGCAGCAAGGGGTACCTACACTGTTAATGTCGTAGGCTTAGTGTAAAATTAGTCGTATTAAAATACGTCTAGGCTTTTTCAATATGACTAGGCGTATTATAATACGACACAGAACATTAAAAATCTTACAATTAGACTGGCAATTTTGGACGTTATAATACGCCAGCCATTTCTTAGTCTTGTTTATTGTCATCATGAACCTGTGCGTGATTATTTTACAAGACGACTAGATGAAATCCGTCCTATTATAATGCGACTGACGGTATGCCAGGCGAATTGTAAAACAATACCTCACAATAAAACAAATTAAAAGACATGGTAGAGGAAATTAAAGTATTACCTGTTATATTTCACAATTATTATAATTCAGTTGCCTGACACGTGTTTCGACCCCTTGCGGATCATTATCGAAGGAGTACAATACTAATAACCTCTACCATGGAATATCCATTTCACCAAGCATGTAGCCCATTACAAATCGATTATAAATTAAAATACGGTAAAATACATATCAAGAATGTTATAAGGGAAGAGTGGGACACATTCGTTCCTAGGGCACATACAGCCGTTACCAAAATCCAAAATTGATTTTGACGTGTTTTTTTTCGGATCTCCGGAATTAATGCGAATTTTTGATATTTATTTTTAACACATTATTCAGCAATAAAATGGGCCTCCATTTAATTATCTCTAATTTTTTATTGTTACCGAAATCGCATCGAATGCATCAAATACAACACCAAATCAAGGGCCAAAAGGAAAGAAATTGATTTTACAATTCGCCTGGCATACCGTCATTCGTATTATAATAGGACGGTTTCATCTAGTCATATTGTAAAACAAACACGCACAGGTTTATGTTGACAATAAGTGACTAACAATTGGCCCGCGTATTACAATACGCCTAAAATTACCAGTCTAATTGTAAGATTCTTAATGTTCTGTATCCTATTACAAATACACCTAGTCATATTGAAAAAGCCTAGGCGTTTTATAATACGAGTGATTTTACAATAAGGCTACGACCTATAATATAATAATATGCAGTTTATACTCAATCCTGCAAATAAAACTATTATCATACTAACATTCTCTAATTCACTTTATAAGTAACTTAACTACAAAACAGAAAGAGAATACACATTTGGTAATCAAAAGTTTATAAAGAGAGGGAAAGAGGGACTTCATACGCGCACTGTATAATAAAACTGTTTATTGGGAGACTACATCCTCTACAATCTTGTTGCATTAAATATAATTTATCGTGTATGGTCACCTTTAAATCTAATATAAGTATTCTCGATTTTAAACGCAAAGATCGCAAATAGTCGATAAAAATTTTATCGTCTAAAAAATTGGTTATTTTAGCGTGAGACTATGACTTTTTTGACATTTTCGGCGATAAAAAAATTGATATGAATTACGACATTATTCGATGGAACGAAAGTGGATATAAGCCAAAAAAGAAGGCAGGATGAACGACAGGGTTGTAAAATATTTTTAGGGGAAATATTATGCGAGTTGGTACTAGAACGTGCAAAATTTAATATATTTTTTTAAGAAAAGATGTGTTGTAAAATGGTTTATTATTTTAAAGGATAATTTCCTTGAGATATAAAAAAAGTCCCTATATAGGGTATCCCAAGCTCAATGGTAGATTAGGAGAATCTAGAAAACGAATATAAATTTGGAAATGGCGATGAGACAGAGCTAAAAATATTTTTGAAAATGCGGTGTTGCCAGTTCTACCTACACTGGATACAAACTTTAGAATTTTAAATGCAACCTCCTATATATTATTCGATTTTTTCTCCTATTCTTCCTTAGATATTAATTATTTTGTTAGTTTTTGCGGCCAAAATAGGAGTAACAAAAAATCAGATATCGTAGGTATCTATGAACCTTATGATCTGAAATTTTCACAATATATAAACAATATATACCTGCAAAAAAAAACAAATTATATTTTTTTGCGCCTAGCGTGTTGTTTAGTCAGCCCGGCACAGGCAGCAGAGGAAGTTTTGTCATAATCAGTCGAGCTTACTGAATCCTGGTAAAATATTTACTTATGAAATAAATATATAATATGGTAATTTTAGCGTTTTGATATGTAAGTTGCTTACACCAAGGCTTACTTGTGTTTAATTTTGGTTGAATCTTTTTTAATCCATGTTTTTTTTTTAATATTATTTAATGATTCTCGGGAACCTGGTCTTAGGATCCTCTCAACCTTTCAACCTTTTTTGAAAAATGCTATGTCTGATTTGCAAATTGGCCCAACTACTCTCTTTCCAGACCAGCCTGAAGAGGCTAATGACTGAGCTATTAAAACAGGAAAAAGATTAAAGGAAAGCTAAGACTCAAAAAAGAAAAGTTAAAGATACTATTAACGTGCAAACAAAAAAGAAAAAAGAAATGATATCAAGAAAAGAAAAAGTTAAGAAGGAGGTAAAAATATAAAAAAACAGACCCAAGTCAGAAAAGTAAATTAAATTCAAAGGAACATAAAAGTATAGGTAAAGAAAATAAATCAAAAACAACAAAGAAAAATAACTACGAATCCGGCGATTTGGTGTTCTCTATAGCGAAAATACAACAGGAAATGACTAGGTTCAGTGTCTTGTATGTAATAATTGGGAACAGGTAAACTGCATTAAAGGTGAATCTACATCATTTATATGCCCTGACTGCTCAGCTGACTGTGATTATAAAACATAGCTTAAAATGCAATGCAACGAGACCGCCAAAAGTTATTATTTTTTGATACACTAGATTTAGGTGCCGTTTAAACTCAGATTTCGTACATTCATTTTGTTAAGTTATCAATACAAGAGATTTTACGTAATGTGCCTTAGAATAATAATAATAATTAATGCTCAAGAATAATTTAATGATTAAAGTTTCTGTTAAGTTAATTAAAAATTAAATAAACAATGCAAACGAAAAGCAAATACAATGAGACTGCTAAAAGTTATTAATTTCTGTTATGCTTGATTTAAGTGTCGTTCAAATTCAGATTGTTAACAATAATTTTGTTAATTTAATACAAAAAGAGCCTTTTATTATGTGTGTTAGAATGGTCACTTAATGCTCAAAGAAATAATGATTAAAGTTCCTGTACAAGACTGGTTTGGGTATAGAATTAGTATAAACCATAAATAGATCTGATTTTCGTTATTCTTGGGCTATTACAAATTAATGGTTACAAGTATATCTTTTACTTGTAAAATAAATAATTAATAAACGTTAATTTCCTGGTTACACTCTCAGTTTGCTGCTGCTTGATTTCCTTGAAAATTTTTTTAAAAATTTACGTTATTTTTTTGTTTTAAATGCATTTGTGCTAATATTTTTTAGAGATTATGTTTCTGAAATTTGTCACACATTCAGGCATAGGTGATACGCTACTGTTTTTTGCTAATTTCATATTTCTGTCAATACCGCTAACTTTCCTTCATTTTACATAAATTGAGACTTAATTATAAATATTTTTATAACTTTATCTATAAAGCAATTAATTAGTGAGAATAGCAATTTTATTAATTAATTACTTAATACTATTTTATGTTTCTAAAATAATTGTTTAACTCTTTTCCCAGGAATCGTATAACAAAAAAATAATGTACGAATTTGAGAGATAAGTCAGTTGCTGATATTAATAAAAGTATGAAATTAAGAAAAAAAAAACAGTTGCGTCGCATAGACCAAAAGAAGTCGTAACGATTGCACATGTGCAGGCAACTGGTGCTGATGTTTTCGTTTTAAATAAGGCTAAATATAGATACTTGATAACTACCATTATAGCAAGGGTTATGTAAAGAGCGTACAGCGTTGGTGTAAGGAAGTCAATCTCAAAGTCAATGCTTCGAAAACGGCAATACTACCATTTACCAAACGAAGAACAATCTTTGAAGAACAGATTAAGACAGTAAGTGAGGTAAAATATCTGGGACTAACCCTAGATGCCAAACTCACTTGGAACGCACAAACCAACAAAACCTTAAACAAAGCCAAAATGTGCTTCATGGCATGCAGAACATTGTTTGGGAAAACCTGGGGTCTAAGATGGTAATCTAGCTGCACGTCACAGTTATCAGTACATTAATAACATACAAGTTGAAGCAAAACAAAAACCGATGCACGTCATCAATCAGCTGATAATTGTGAAAACCGTAAAAAAACACGAGAAAATTAAATTTGGGCAAAAAGTATTAAAACTTTGTGCGATATTAAATGTACTACAAACTTAAAGGATTCTTCTTTGATACGAACCCACTTATAGCAAATATTTTGTGTATTTAAGCTTGTAAAAATTAATATAATTCGAATTTTATTGGCCGATAGTTGACAACACAACTGTAAACGGTGGTGCGGTGGCGCCAGCTCGTTCGTTGGCTTTGTTTCACGTTTCATGGAAATCTAACCTTAATTGTCTTGTGCCTCTGTGTTGCTGTGCCGTCTATTTTTTAACAAAAACTCCTGATCTTTTCATAAATAGCATTAAAAAACTGTTCTTTTAAGAACAACAAAAGTGCACATACATCTGTCGATTACGTTGTTTACTATTTGTGAGAAATGGTGAAGCATTTAAATAGCCGGTGCAAAGAGCTTATATCTTCTTTAATAAGCTATTTTCAGGAAGAACTTAACAACAATGGCTCATTGTTACTGTTGACAGCAGTTAGAGAAGTAAATTTAAAGTGTGTTAATGTCTATTTATTTTATATCTACTTTACTAATTTTTAGCGTGTAGCAGCTGCCCTAAATTTGAATATGTCTACTGTAAGCGCAGTTTGAACAACTGTTAAGCACAATAAATTATTGGAGTAACCTAAAAGAAAACGTTCTTATTTAAAGAGAGTTGTAAATGTGTCAAGATTGGATATAAGTTCTATCCGTGAAACTATTTATGGAATGTATGAAGCAAGTTAGTTGTATTATTCAACAACTAATATTTTACATTGGTTATGCTTAAGCTGTAACTTTTTTAAGGACATCATGTAACTTTGATAACTTTAAGTAAGAATATTTAACAGGAAAGAAAAATCCAAAATTCTTCACAAATATTTAATATTTCGCTCTACGCGTTTCGGTTTAAATATTTGTGAAGAATTTTGGATTTTTCTTTCCTGTTAGATATGAGTAATCTTCACCCCGGAGATATCTATGATTCAATTTGAGTAAGAAATTAAAAGACAGACAACTATTTGATGATTGTCTTAACTCCTCAAGGAGCCTCTTAAAGGAAATAGGCTCCGGATGGAAAAAAGATGAACCGAGGCGAGGACTTATGGAACTTTCCCATGTAGCTTTCAAACGATTGATATTTTTGAAAGAATATATTAAAAAAAAGGAGCATCCTTGTACCAATTCGTTTTCTTGGATGAAACATGGATTTTTCACTTTTCAGAATGGTACCATTGATCGATCTTGGTAAGATGAAAATAAAAGAAGTGTTAGATCTACTAACGTTGATGGTAAAAGGTATCATGCAGTAAACAAATATATAAATTATAGGAAATTTTTGTAAATTAATCTTGTTTTTATGAAAGAAAAAACTAATTCTCTCACTCGGATATTTTGGTTACAAGCTGGCAACACTGTCGATATCTGATGTCACTCGAAGGGTATGACGTGCATTGAAGTTGAACTTACTTCAGACGTTTTGTCTAGTTTTTATTAGGAGTTAATTTTTTACAATTAAGTTATATTTCTTATGCACTAACCTAAATAACATTTTTACGTCTTTCTCTTATTCTGTATATTATACTCTTGTGTAACGCCACTGTTCAAATCTTTGTTGTTGTTTAATCGATAATAGCGGGATCAGAAAAAAACGGTCAGTTTTAATATAACCATCTAGCTTTAAAAGATAGAATTATAGATATGGTTCCGTTTCTTATTATAAAAAGTCAGTCTTAATCTGGAATTAGAATCGATAGCTTTTTTATACTGCCTTCCATTTAGTGTCACTTTCTCTGAAATGTTTAAAAGCGTACGATCAAAAATATTTAATCTGATTTTTTGTTATTTACGGGTATCATATTAAGGTGTTTCGAATTTAAGTGCATTTTAAATTTTTGATATTGTTACAACGTCAATCATTCTTGTAGTCTCGCTTTTCGATTTTTATCCGTAAAATTTTATATTATTTAAAAGTGATACAGGATATGAAATCACTTTTTTATAACTTATAACGATAATAAAAATCTTCAAAAAAGTATGTGTAATGTCATTGAAAAGAAATAACGTGTATTGGGTTCTAGTACTATTTTTCAGGTGTAAGTACACGCAATCCTAACCAATCCTGAAAGTCAAGGCAAATTTGAACCATCTACAAAGATGTTCTTGGAGTCATATACCTGGTATGCGCTTCGCCTCTATTTTTTTGTTTTTGCAGATGGTTGACTGAAATTTGGAGAATTAATATATATCACATAAAAATGCATTTTTTGAAAGGTGACTCAACTCTATGGAACTTCCAGTTTAACTGTCGATTCCACGGACATGAAATAAAAATTAGGTTACGTTAATTTTTGACAACTCCTCTTTTAACTGCAACTGCAACTTTACTAATCAAAATAGGTAGGAAGCTTCCAGCTTATGTTTTTGGAATTTTTTATTAGGGAGGTTCGTAGTTTATTGCAATTTTTGTATTAGAAGTGGGTACAAAAATCTTTGATCGATTTTTTTCAATTGTTCAAAGTTCTACATCTACCTTGGGTATTAACAACTGATTTTATTTTTTATTATTTTACAATTACAAGGCACTAAATATTCACTTAAATGTCATTTGAAATTGTTGCTTAATTTAGTTTATCATAAAAATATAGGGCGGATTAAATCCAAATATATTTTCATTGGAACTCGCGTTGTTTGCTGCCTTGGCCTCTTTCGGCTTATTATCTGCTTATGTATAACTTTCCAGTTTACATTTGCCTTAATTAAATCAGGAACATAGGTGCCTCCATTGTACAATTTAGTTAATTAACTTGTTT
This sequence comes from Polydrusus tereticollis, assembly GCA_963920685.1. Classification (NCBI taxonomy): domain Eukaryota; kingdom Metazoa; phylum Arthropoda; class Insecta; order Coleoptera; family Curculionidae; genus Polydrusus; species Polydrusus tereticollis. The sequence goes on from OY987329.1 coordinate 124,978,052, forward strand.
ACAAGGTTGTTGAATTCGAGCAAACTTTATACACTCAAGGTTTCTAAGAATTATATTTAGAAAGTTTCCCCCAGTTATATGGATATTGACTGGATAAACCATACACAATAAACGACGTCTTAACAACAAAGTTTACTAACAAAAGGCTTGAGTTTGTACCTATGAATAAACGTAGCTAAGGGCAGATCTTGGGTACCAAGCATCCCCTCGCATCATTATTTGTCACCTACAATAATCCTGGCCTACGTTCGTAATCCTGGAATTGCCTTCCACGCGTTAAATATTTATCTTAAACATTGAAACAAGCTATTCAAATAAAACAAGCAGCCATACAAATTTATCAGAAATAGTTTTCGTCCCATTTAAAAAGTAAAAATATAAAACAGTGCCATGAATAAATTAATTTGAGCTTTTGAAGCTATTGTACCATTTGTGAAAGCTTTCATGCTAGAAGATGGGGCTTTGAATTGCTGCTAAAAACCGTCTGTTGCTGTTTGCAGCATAAAATGATGTCTGTAGTATGTACTGCTAACTGCCGCGCAGGATATTCAGTATGAAAGTGTTTAGGTTACTTTGCGTTTATTGTTATGTCGATGAGGCTTGCAAGGCATGTTTGTTATTCATATCATTTACTTACTTAAAAATAATGAAAAACCATGGAAAGCGTTCTTACAAGCATCAGATAGTAATAAACCGAAGTGTTCTGTTTCAAATAGACTGTTTGATACTAGTGACGGAATAAAATAAGGCGATCAAATCCAAGGAAGCATTCTGTGTCCCATAACCTAAGCTGATACCATTGTAGAAATTCAATCATACATATTTGTAAGTTTATTAGCACCATGGTCGTTGAAGTAGACGGAAGTAATTATTAGTAAAACCATGTGTTAAGTCCAATGACTTCGAAGCAAATTGTTTTAAGCAGAAAATGCTAAAAAGATACTCTTGTCGGTGCTTTCTAAGAACAATTGAGGAAGCAAGATAAAGTTGAAAAGTGGAAAGATATGGTAATATTGGCTCAAAGTATTTGTTTAGTTTCTACGGATAAAAATTGAACGTAAAGTTTACCGTCTGGTAGAATTTAAAGAAAACCGCAATGGTGACTAGTTTAACGTGCGACAGGTATTGGTTACTTTTGGTAATTATTGTTAGCTTATAACCGATAACGCGAAGAAAGTTGGTACTGGCAGAACGAAGATGTTAACCCTTGATAATATGGTACTGAATATAATTGCAAAGAGTCGTCAGTAATTTGTGGGCTTGGAGTAGCTGAGTCATTGAAAGGACCTCATGCTCAGACACTATGAAGCCAATAAAAGTCGATCCCCTCAGAAACCATGAAGAATAATCTAATTTAACAGAACTATAAAGCAAAGTAACGCACAAAATGTAACAACCTTATACAATGCATTTTATAGAAGAAAAAGAAAAGTTGAAGAATTAAAAAACTAAATTAGAGATTCTAATATTGGAAACAGCGCTCCAATTGCCAAAATCAGAGTTTACGGCTACGTCACCAACAGCGGCAGACATGGCATTAAGTTGGTAATTTTTGCAATCTGTAATTTAATATGCTGGGTATCATGTAATTAAAGGAGATGTAAATTTTGTTTCTTTATTAGCATTACGTATTCATTTTTATTTGTGTATTATATTTGGGTTATAATGAAGCTAATTTCTCATAAAATACTTTATTAGCTCTCGTAACCTAGCTTCAGTTCCGACAGAGGAAGGTATACCTTCATCAAGATTTTCAGCATTATCTTCATCATCTGGGATGGGCTCGTTAACCGCAAAAGCTTCAGCATTTTTATAATCGCACATTTAAAAATATTTGAAGCACCTGTGCATCGTGAACACTACTGGTCCAGTTGGCACTAACATAGTAGAATTTCAGATCGTCACCATAAACAGCCATGCAGTTGATTGAATGTTTGCCATGACGATCTATGTAAGCTGGTTCGTTAATTCTAGAAGCATCTATATTTATAAGAGTTCCATCCACCGCACCACATACTTCAGGATAGCTGGTTATTGCATGAAATCTTTGTATAACATCCATCATATTATGGGATCATTTACAGCATTAACGGTGTCATGCACGCATCTACACACAGTTATCTTTGATACTTCATGCTTATCGCAAACACCATGGTAGCCAGTGCAGGGCAATTAAAGTCTTCTGCGGGAGTGCCAATCCATACCATCTAACAGTCGTATTTGTAAGCTGTGAAGAAGGTTTTCAAGTTGGTCTTAACTTAGATAAAACCTTTCATTGCATTCGCTATCATTGAGAAAGGCGAAGTCTTTTCTCGAATAAAATCGACACTCTCCAACAGTTTTATTTTCAGGTTCGGAATCACTTGACCACATATTAGGAACAGATACGAAAGCGTTCGCAGTACGAGAGTTGATGAATCTTTCTATTCCGTACATTCCTAGTGACATTAAAAGATTCGCTCGCAAGAAGAAGCCAATAGACATCTCGACAACCAGAACCTACTTGGATATCTAATTACAGAACACCAGAAAAACCTCTAGGACGCCATTGGATGAAATATAATATCTGATATGTTTAGTTATTAGAAATTTAGGGAAACATTTTATAAGTTGACCTAACCGACAAATTTATAATAAAAGAAAAAGCACATACTATAAAGACTTCACCTAGGCAATATAATAACAAACTTTACAGTTATTTCCGTGTGCAATAACCAATATTATTAAATCTCTATTGAAAATCGTATAGTTATTATTACATTTCAATAACACCCTAATGAGAAAACTCTCCGTGAAATTGATATGAAACACGCAGATTAAGGCAGAAATAAATTTGCACCGTGTACGGCGTTCACGTGCATCCATTTGTGGCTAATGCTACAGTTACCTGAAGTATCGTGGAGCGAAATTGATATTCTATTCTGGGCAATTCTGAGAGGATGCAGTTTCGAACTAAGGTGAATCTGAAAGGTAATCATGGGCGCCTACAGCTATCTCATAATATGTTTAATATTTTTGAATAATACACCGATCACACAATTTCCGTTGTGTTTATTTCCTACATCAGAATGTTTCAATTTGAGAGAATGAAGTTTAAGCCATAAATTAATATTATATATTAATGATAACAGCCACTTTACTTCCATAAAAGCAATAAAATTGTTCCAATGGTATCATTGGAAGTTATCTTGTAGTTGCTTTAAATTGTACAATAACAATCTGGATCTTTTTGATTCAAGGACCCTTCGATAGTTCTCGTATACTTAATATCCGTCGATAAGCGATAGTATGGCAGATTTATGTAAAAAACTGAACAAACCTGAACCTTTATCCTCGAATCGGTGAATGGTCACATCACGCTATTTATAGTAAAGGGTACATTATATCGTTGATATTTACCGCAATAAATCAACTAAATCATTGTATAGGTCCCAGCATGTTCAAACCGCAATAAATGGGTGCAGGGTCGGCTTGGAAACATAGCTATCTACATATTCATTTATTTTTCAACCAAATGAAAGTAAAGATCATTGTAATAATAATATTTTCAGACGTAATAAGTGCAATAAAAATTAAAGAAATACTGAAATACAGATTTATTCGCGTCAATAAAAACGAAGTTTTTACAGCCGTCAACAAAGTACACTAGGTATAGGAAAAAGATTTTTACAAGTTATAATGATTGAAATTTACAATTACGCCTTAGACTACACACTAATACAAGATTAAAACTAAGTTTAATATATAAATATAGCACAACGTGTGTACACCGAAAAGTTTTACAATAATCAATTTTGACAACTTAATTCTACTTTACTTTAAATTTAGTTCTGTGTCACTATCACTATATTCATCTAAATTTATTATTAAGGGTTAGCATTCATACACATAACATAAAAATTTTCCACTCTAATTATATGTTGTAAATAGTTTTTCCGACTGTCTGTAGAAATGTTGCATACTATGTTTTTTTATTAATTCTACTGCAGATGTATTTAATGTAGGGGAAGTATTATTCCTTCTAATATTTGATTTTACTTGGTGCCATATTAGTTCGATTGGAGCCGGAGGCACCGCCGGAGGCGAAAAATTTTTCGGGGGCCGCGCCCAAATATGGCTATTTTGAGGACCCAAAAAATAAAATTCGCCTCTTGAGCCTTAAAAAAAATAATAAAAAAAAAATACTTTGTCCGGTGCACGGGTGTACCTAATACCGTGAAAAAATTGTGCGAATAATTTAAAGAATATAGACTCACCTAAATTTACTATTTGAACTGCAACTCTATTCTTCTCGATTTTTGACAAGCAAACTTGTCTATCACTTTTTCGTTAAAGTTTGGAATGTTGTTAATCAACTGTTTTTCTATGGACAACATAGCCAACGCGGAAAGTCTTTCTTGGGACATAGTATTTCTTAAAAAAGTTTTTATTATTTTTAAGGTCGAGAAACACCTTTCACTTTCCACAGTTGTTACGGGAATCGTACACAAAATATTCAGTAACTTAATGGATTCAGAAATCAAGAAATAAATCGATTTTTATATTTTTAGACACCTGTTTTTGTTTACAAACACTCAAATACGATATACGCCGGTCACACCACGCGGGTTAAATCAGTTAAACTGAACTGTGAACTCTGATCTAAGAAACGAAATGCGGGATAACACGTGACGAATTATACGTCATAGAGAGGGCTGTGCCCAGACTTGCCGTATAATGCTGAACGAATAGCCACAGGCCACAGGCCACAGTAATTTACTTATCCAGTACTCTGTCCTTATTTCGCATACGATTTAAAACAAAGAAGCATGCAGGGGCTCACAATAGTGTGCCAGGTGCCTATGTTCGTTCGTTGTACGTTGCCCGGTTGCCGTTCGTTCATAGTATGTTGCCCGTTCAACAAATAATGTAGTGCGAAATATCAAGAGTTTACTTAATAATAGTTATACCTTTATACCTCAGGAATTTTCTAGGTGATTTTTCTAGATGGGGCACGTGCCCCAGTGCCCTAATGGATGAGCCGCCACTGGTAGGGAGGAAGACCCAACACTGTATGACCATTTTTGGTTGCAAGTTTATCACACACGTATTCTTTATTAATTTTAAAAGCTTGTAATACATACTTCTAAAATATCCTGTGTTTTTTAAGTTTCTTTAAAATATATATTAGTATTCACCATAAAATGTTTTTAACTGAAAGCAACAGACAGTTCGGAACAAATCCATTTTGGTTTGTTTTTAATCAATTGTCTGATATTTAAAACCTATTTTAAGCAAACTTTTTCTTGAAATGCTACAAGAAATGTTTGTCTCGTCGTTGGTAAGCCTACTTTTTAGGAAAACCAGGGTAGGTGCAGATCGTTCTTCCTATATTTCATATATTTTCCTTATTAATGAATTCAAATCATTCTCGTCAATGCTTTTAACCGTGCCACAGTCACTGGGATCGATAAATTTTGGTATTATATCCTTTACCAAAGATAAAGAAGTAGTACTTGTTAAGACAGACGTCGCAGCTAAAGCATCCATATAACATTTTTGTTATTTCTTTAGCATCAGAATATTAATGCTTTCTTCTGAAAGTGACTACAAGATACTCCACTATCAGCACAAGCCCATGGACGCCACATTCTAGCGCTAATACAATAAAAAATATCACGCACCCGTAAACCTAATATAACAAAATTTATTCGTCAGAAAACGAATTGGAATTGAAACTAATAAAAATCTAAGAAGTAGTCCATGTTCTGTGGCGAGATTGTAAATAGAAATAAAGGTCTGTCTTTACCACCAAATAACTTTATTTGCCCCTCTAGGGTAGAAAACAAGGGTTATAGAAAATACATAAAATGATGAAGAATTAAAATAAATTTCTTAACGTTGTACTAGTTTCGACTTTAGGGAAAGTTATCTTCAGCAACTAATCATTTAAGAAATTTTGTTATGAAAAGTAGTTAAAACAGTTGGGAGAACAATGGGTGATTCAACAATAAAATATAATGAAATGCAGATTATGCAACCATTGGAATAGACAGCAGCTTATTATAAGAGCGATGTATCTCTATGCAATGGTAGGAGATGATTTAAACGCAAGTAGGATTAAATGCCTTAATCATAATATAGTGACTTAAGAATGTAGAAGTTAGAACATGTTGTAAAAGAAGAAATTTTAATATGTCAATTCATTCTTAGTTTAAAATGAAACTGACTTAGTGACTAATTCAGTTTCATTTTAATCACCAATTGTTCTCCCAACTGTTTTAACTACTTTTCATAACAAAATTTCTTAAATGATTAGTTGCTGAAGATGACTTTCCCTAAAGTCGAAACTAGTACAACGTTAAGAAATTTATTTTAATTCTTCATCATTTTATGTATTTTCTATAACCCTTGTTTTCTACCCTAGAGGGGCAAATAAAGTTATTTGGTGGTAAAGACAGATCTTTATTTCTAATAAAAATCAATTTACTATTAATACCTACTTAAAATGGTACCTATACCTAGAATGGTACCTACCTAAAATGGTATAGCGATTAAAGATGCAGGTAATTAATACGGAAAAGATGTAAATTTGGGTACATTCTATGACCAGAGAGATAATTACGGTTTTATGGCAGTCAAGAGATAAACGGTATAATGTGAACTTTACTGTACATTTTGCAGCTTTGCGTATACCACGTCCGAATTCAATTTGCGCATGCTTTACGGGCGAACGATCACACTTTTGCTGCTTTAGACCATGAGAAGTGTGATGTGACATGATCCTGCAAAACTGCAATTGGTAGGTTTATCGCTTGATGTGATCATTCACCGATTCGAGGTTAGAGGCTTTGGTGTAATATCAAAAAGAGCGGCTTTTACAATGTAGCTAATTTTTGGTTTAAACCTGAGTATAATCTTAAGTCAACAATTGGACATTTGTATCAATCAAAAATGTCCTAATATTACAGGCAGCAGCCCAATTTGTTTAAATGTATTACTTACCCATTACCGTCATTAGCCGCCAACAAAAAAAGCATATTACGTATATTCTGAATTAAAGCCAATAATGGGGATTAAGTTACAATTCAATTCATAAATTCAGCTTTTCCTTACAATTTGCATGCACCGGCGCTTATCGCGAGCTGCTTTGACATTAATTTGACTTGAAACCGACGAAGAATATTCATCAATTTGTTCTCGATTTTCATTTGTCAAATATGCTTTGAATCTCTGTGCCTTCGAGTCTTTGTCTTTAATATGTCGGAGCTCTCAGATATCTTATGTTCCTATTGCAAATGCCAATTCCTTTGGATTAAATTACGCGTACTTGTCGGATTTTGCCAGTGGTGTAGATAAGATGATTGGAAAAATGGTCTAGCATTAGTAAAATAGTAATTTTTGTTGCCCGTATTTCCGCCAGCCTAAAAGAAGCACTTTATTATACAGTGTGTCTCAGATGCCAACTTATATTGACGAGAATTCTATGCATATTTTAAATAATTATCCGAAATTGGCTACACATTTCCCTACTTATTGCTACTCAAACTTTGTCATTATTAGGGTAATTTTTTGTGCCGAATATTTATTAGGGCAATTTTTTGTGCCGAATATTTTCGTCATCGCGAAAATTTTCGATCTTCTTTTATTTCGATTTCACAACACTATCTTTGTTTTTCTTCTGAAAGCCATTTAGAGTTTCTGTTTCATTTTATAGTCCCAAAAATTACCTTTATAAGCATGCTATAAAGAATAAAACCCGGATCGATATTTTGAAATAAAAGAACATTAAATTAGTTTCAAATATGGCAATACCGCTAATTATTACAACGCGAGAAACTCTCAAACCAAAAAACACAATCTTACAAACCTAAGTAATAATTATACAAACTTCTTGATGACTAATTATCTATACTGTCTTAATAATTGTTCCATGTGTGTTCTATTCTTTTCAACACATTATTGGCATATTTTTAACGGTTCTGCAGGCTCATCGAATAATGTTTCTCTTAATACACCTTAGGACATCTCGAGTTACAATAATAGTTTTAGGCAGATCAAATTTATAAACCCCACAAATAAAAGTGTAATGGTGTAATATCCGGAAAACGTGCAGGCGATGATACTGGACCTTTGTTAGAAACAAAGAAAATTATAGTTGCTAGAAATCAGACGGTCGTTAAAGTTGTCTGTTAAAATATCCTGAACTCTTCTAGTATTGTGCGCAGGGCAATCATCTTGTTGGAATTAGATATTGTTTAATTGATCGGGATTGAAATGATCTCTGATTGCTGAAAAAAATTGTGTTCTATGGAACTCAGCATATCTGTCTCCATTTAAATTTTCAAAGTAACAAACAGCCCAAAGAGTTACCCTTCTAAATGGTACATAAATTATATTTAACTATATATTGTAAAAAATTAATATGTAATTATTTTATCTACTATTCTGCACCAAGCCAGACGTTAAAATCAAATCTGCTTTGTTCAATTAAACGAAAATTTTCAGTTGGTCAGTAATGATTGTTGTGTTTGTTAGAAACACTGCAGTTTGTCAATTGGGTTTTATCGGTCCATAAAAGTTTTGACGGAAAGGCATGATCTTATCACATTTTTGAAGATATGTACCAGGTACCATGGGGAAGATTTCATTATTTTATGGTAATTATTTTCGTTTAATTTTTGGACAAGTATGGATGAAATTTCTTAGCTTGCAAAATTCGGTGTACAGATGATTTTGGGATTCTTGTTTCTCGCCTAACTGATATTTCTAGGTTATTAATAATAATCCTTCGCTGTTTACTTTAAAACTGATGTGGGCACCGTTATTTCTTAAATTGTTAAGCATTCTTTTAAAAATAGTCCTGTGTGGTGGTCGCCTTTCGGAATAAAGTTCAAAATGCAAATCACAAGCAAGTTGTGAATTTCTGTTTGATTTAAAATCCAAATATCAACTTTGTCTTTATTAGAAAATGTTTGGGCCATTCTTATTCTTAAATAAAATAATGCGTCTACTAAGAAGATTACTTTCTTATGAAGACAACCAAGACAACTAACTGTCGTTGTCATTGCCGTTTCATTGTTTCTAAATTGAAGCGTGGTATTCCCAAAGGGTCTAAGTGCAAGGTTGGTCAAATATTGTTTTATTCTTTAAAAAGAGTCTACGTGCCATACAGAACGACTTAAAAAAGGTTCGAACTCCATATTATCTTTGTAAGTATTTTATCTACTATTTTATAGATGGCTCTGCTCATGCATATTTTAAACAAAATATTAAAAAGGGTCTAAATGCCAAAACAGCTGACATTTTAATTCTGTAATAAAATAGTATAATATCGTTGCCGTGTTAATGCAAAGAAAATGAATAATATCGAAGAAAATAAGAAAAGGAGAGCGCCTGGAACTGAAAATATAAAAAAAGAAACAAAAATGCTAAGACTTAGTGGTTTGGAATATGAAAATCGAAACAAAAAATTGGTTCCTGCAAAGAAAGCACCTGTTTTGGAGGTTAGAACTTACTCTTACTTAAAATTTAATGAGAAAATATGTGAACATTTGTTTTATTTTCTTTTAGACGACATGTAAGTGCAAGTACAAATGCAAAGATTTAACACCTGAACAGAAAAACTTTTTGTCTACTGATTACTATAAGATTGTTGACCAAGTGAAACAAAAAACTTATCTCTTGGGTCTAATTCAAGTTGGCAATGTAAGTAGAAGACGTCACGGAAAATTTAAAAATCCGGAAAATAGTCGTCGCCAAGCAACATTGTATTATACTGTTCTGAATAGAAAGGGCCAGCATGTACAGGTTTGTCGTCAAACATTTTCAAATATATTTTCCCTATCCCACAAAGCAGTCCAGGTTTTAACAGAGACAAATTTAGGTGAAACTGTCTACGTAGATAAAAGAGGAAAATCAAACAAAGCAAGAAAGTATGGTTTATTGGTAATAGAAAAAATCAAAGAACACATTAAAAGTTTCCCTACAGAGGAAAACCATTATAGCAGGAACAAGTCCAAGAAGCAATTTTTAAGTGCTGATTTGAACATTAATCGTCTTTTTTTGGCATTTAAACGCAAATTTCCGCAATCTGATGTGACATTATAAGATCTACAGACAAGTTTTCACAAAAGATTTTTTAGAACTGCGATTTGGACGACCAAGGACTGACACATGTTCAGTGTGCGACCTCTATCAAAATAAAATCCAATGTACAGAAAATAATCATGATAAGGATGAGCTAAAATCTAAACTTGAATTACACCAAAGAAAGGCAGAGAAAGCCAGAACGACGATGAAGGAAGATGCTAATTTGTCACAGGCACCAAGTGCTAATATTTCAACTATAGCCTTAGATTTAAAACAAGTTTTATCTTTGCCAACTCTGACTCATAGCAAAATGTTTTATAGTGGGCAACTGTCATGCTACAACCTAGGAATCTCTCTCTGAGACAATGGTACTGCTAACATGTGCCTCTGGGATGAATCTATGACAGGCCGAGGTGGTAATGAAATTGCGTCTGCACTCCTTAAGTGTATTTTTTCTCAAACTTGTCCACTAAATAGAAAACTTGTCATTTGGTCTGATAATTGCATAAGACAAAACAAACACAAGATGTTTTTTTTTTGTTTATTTATTTGGTGGCCACTGACAAATTTGATCAAATCGAAAAAAATTTTTTAATAACCGGCCATTCGTATTTGCCCTGTGATAGGGACTTCGCACAAATTGAGTGTCGCAAAAGGGTGACACAAACCTTTGTTCCTGATGACCTTGAAAAAATGATAAGAACTGGACGACACAAAAATCCTTTTAACGTTATTCGCCTCAAAGAACCCGATTTTAAAGATTTCCAACAGATTGCTGATACCTTTCTAAATACCACTAAACTAAATATCTCAAAAGTTTGTTGGATCAAAATTTCAAAAGAGAATCCTGTGATCGTACAAACGAGGGCAAGCATTAATTGACTTAGATGGATGGGTGTCATGTAATATTTTAAAACGTGAAAAAACTTTAAATGAGATTAAAACCAGTCCACTTCCACAACTACCTTGCAAGAGTCGCATATCCCAAGAAAAGGCTAAGAACTTGGAAGATATGTTGGATTATCTACCCCTAAAACATCTGCAGTTTTACGAAAATATAATTCAGAAAACTTATGAGGCAATAATACAAAATAACCACCTTTTATATGACAATATAGTTTGGACATAGACCCTGGCTTGACATGGACTTAGGCCCTTTTTTACAGTAGCTCAATATGGACTTAACCACCTTCTAGGATTTGTTTTTGTTTTTTGACTAGAAATATTCGTTTTTTTTTTATTTTTTTAAAAATTGTGTTTTAAATGAAAATGCTAATGTATACTTAGTTAATAAATGATTACCAACAATTGTTTTGTCTTATTTGCACTTTCTACATAATCTTGATTTGTTTTTCGTCGATTACTCAAAATTCTATTTTTGGAACTTAGACCCTTTGGGAATACCACGCTTCAATTATGGGCAATTAACCTACTTGATTTGTTTCAACAAAAAATTAATTTAATTTCTACCTTTCGAGCAGAAATTATTTTCATCCAGGAGGGCTTCGACTGAAAAACGTAGGGCTTGCCTTAGATCACAATTATAGAGGGACGATAATATATTATATAACCAAATCTGGGTTAATATTGAGTCAAATTCATATTATGACATGATATGCCAAATTGATAAATATTAAAATAAGTAAACAAATACAAATTTATTTTTGTTGTTTACAAAATTAACAAAGTAAGAATATAGAGAAAGGAAAATTAAAATGATAGAAATTGCTAACATTGGCCACCGCCATGCTCCAAGCATAAATTCATACGTCTCTTCATATTTTCGAAAGCGTTTTTTTTTTAATTTTCAACAGGTGTTTTAAAATCATTGTAATTCATAACCGTCAAACAATGTGATCTGGGTGGAAATTCAATGTCTATTGGAAAACTGATCAATCTGTCGTCGCAAAAATTGCGTAAGTAGTCAATAGTTTCGGCGGATGTATGGGCGGTTGTGCCGTCCTATTGAAAATAACCAAAACGTAGTCCATCGTCAAGTAATTGCTCCACAAATGGATTCAAAAAATTGTCGTTTATATCGCTATGATGTAACTGTGTCATGGGAAAAAATAGAACCAATAGCGAAACAGCTAACCAGCCACCAATTTTTTGAGGCTGCAATGTGGACATACAGAAAAATGGGGATTCTCACTACTTCACATGCATGTATTCTGAGAATTCACATAACCGGTGGGGTGGAACCAGGCTTTATCAGAAAAAAAATGTCAGGTCTAATGAATCATTTATTTCCAATAAATTTTGGATAAACCACTGACAGTAATTCCTGCGTTTTTCAAGATCTGCAGCTCGTATTTCTTGGAAAACTTTCACTTTATTCTGTTGGCGTTTTTTACATTATTTCGCGAACGCTTGCAACAAGTTCTTCTATTCTTACAGATGTTCTTCTATTCTTACAGATGTTCTTCCAGCTCCTTTTTTATGTTCTCCAGAACATGTTTCCCTGAACAGAGCCATGGTTCTCTTCAGGCCACGATTAAAATTCCCAGGAGTAAAAGCGACACTAGCAAAATTTTAGAGAAAATTGTCCATGCACAAACGCTGATTATTTGCCACTCACCATTTATTCTAACCCCTTTTCGAGAATACGCTTCAACTATAAACTTTTTGTGTTGTTCCATAAAACCTATTGCTCGAATTATTCAAGAAATTGGTTAAACTAGCGACGAATCAAATTACTTGTAACGATTGTTGAAGATGACGAAATACCTGATTGATTGATAATGCTGGTATTTATTGACACCCTACAGGTATTAAGCTCTGCCGCTAAGGTACGGCCTTGGATGCAAAGCACACTTTAATGATAATAATTTTTGCTAGCATGGTATAAATACTTTTATCGGAACAATTTTATTCTATCTGGAATAATAAAGTCGCTAGAAGCTGTCAAAATTTGAGGAAACAGCCTGTACATGTTTTCCCATGTGCAGTTTTGTTTATATTTATTTTTTTTTGTTTTGGTCTATTTAATAACAGTTATTAGTTATTGACACATGGTTTGGGTAGCAATAGCAAAAAACCATATTGACAATTTTCAGTTTTTTCGACCTAACTCAAAAACGAAATATTTTTAGTCAATTCCGCATAATTATTTCAAATCGGCATAGAATTCTCTTAGACTTTCCCTTTTAACCATGTCTCCAGCTTTAATAACAACCATGCAAGATCCCAATGGTGAGCTTCGAATTTGAGAATATCTTTAAAAAACTACTATTTTATAATTTTTAATTTAATCGCTCACTTACGTAATGAAACTCCATTTAATTTCAAAATAGGAATGGAGTACTTTCATCTACCACGAAACAAATAAATCAATAAAGCAATAATTAACCTAAACCCTCCCCGTGACGTGCGGTTTGGGATAGTGTTCCCGCTGGGCTTCACCTGTTTCCGATACACTCGCGGTTTTAATTTCAATACGGGATGCAGATCTCGTGCACATATCATGATATATTGCGGATTGATTCTTTTCGGCGTTCGGAAGAATGGAAAACTGTTAACGAATATCCATTTTTAATTAGTAATGTCTATTCTTTGATAATGATTTATTTGTTCCATCTCTTGTTGAGGCAAGTAATTAATTAGAGGAACCGCCTTTACTGAAAACGCTGTTCACTTACACTAGATAAAACTATTTTTCTTAAGAATAGAACAACACATTCTAGAATGACAAGGAAAAGATGGATGGAATTAATCTAAAATGTATATTACTTTGTCTATTTAGAAGGTATTGTCAGGAATTGTAAGAAGAATACTGAAAAGTCGGCAGTTATAATTTTTGCGTCATTATTAATGGCCATAAGTCACACACGACTAAACACGGAAAACCTTTCAAGCAAACTTCGATTTTTCTATAAAACTTCTAAAAAGCGATGCAATAAATTTTCTACGTTAACCGCCGTCGCGTGCGCAGGTGTCTACTGCGTGAATCAAATCGCGTGCTGCACATTCTCACAAAACTATCGTCGAAATTGAATACGATTACCTGAATAATAATTTTAGTGACCGCAGAGTTGGTATTTTTATATCATTTTTGTGGTTTTTTGGGCACGAACAGTCGAACAAGCACAGAAATTAATAAAGCTTGTGTTGTCTGTGCTCGTTGGTACTTATAAATAAAATACGATAAATTTGTCGAACAGACCTTTACAAAATAGCACAAGTATTTTTAACCCCGTAATCATTAAACACATTTCTCAAAAATGTAATTATAATTTGTAGAATTACGCAGTTTCGTGTTCGAGCGCAACGCTCTGCCCAACGAACAGTTCGGCTTTAGAAGCTAGCATTGCGCAGTTATATAGATAACGAGTCTCACGTCTAACATAATGAAGAGCTTTAATAGATGTCTTAAATAATGGTCTTTTACTGAAGTTAATAAAGACTCGGGGCTCCGAACTACCTCATTAAGGTAGTAGGCCATTTTTTGATAAAAGAAGTTTTGTAGTTTCGTTGAAGAACGCACTTTCTTCGAATAAACATCAGAACGGGAGTGCCGCTCACCTATCTCTCCGATGCTGTATAACATTTATACGCATGACATTCCATGAGATGGATAAACGCAGCTTTACCTTATCGCTGGCGACACTATAATAACTTCAACATCTAAGCAACCGTGGCTAGTCGAAAGTCATCTTTTCTCCAAAAGTGGCGTTACACGGCTCGAAACGACGCTCAAAGACGGTACGGTTCAAGTGAATTGATGCCAGTAAGTGGAGTACCCGGGAATTATTTTCGATTAAATACTGAATTGGAGGATAAATTCAATACACCTATCTTGGTGCAATATAAGTAAGCCCTAGCTGACTACGTTCCAGGTGATTTAAAAGAAGGCGTTGAAACTAATCGCAAATGCCCCAAAATATATAATAAACCGTATTTGACATCAGAATTTTCGAATACCGACAATAAATATATTATTTTTTAAAATAATCACAGACTATTACAGACATACGGTATGTACGTATCGACCAGCATACTAAAAAGAGACTAACACAGTAACACACTATACATACAAAGGGCCGAAAGCTTGGCATAAATCTGTAACAGTAGAGAAATACTATGAATAGCTATATAGTAGAGAAGCACTACCATCATCGTCTAATAGACAGGTAACAAGCGCCAAGAACCATTCAGCTTTCCAAACTTCCTAACCGACACATGATACAAATTCAAATACAGCAATAGCCGGATAAAAATTCAAAACTTAAGCGACAAGACCCAAAAACTCTTTGATCAAAGAACAGATGTCAAAGGTATATCTTTTCGTAAAAACTTATTCAAAGAATTCACTTTTCTTATTAATATTCGTTACCTGATTCACCCAATCCAGGTTTTGGTCTATGCCGGACCTTCTCTGGAATCATTTTTCGGATTTATTTTAAATCACAACAAGTTACTTTTATCCATACTGAGAACCAATGTGTTTATTACAAACCAATCGTAAACTGTCTGTAAGCGTTCATTCGAGAGATTTAATAGATTGCACAGATTTGATCCAGTTATGAGAATGTTGGTATCGTCAATTTTCTTTATGACACTACTGATCTAACAATCATTACCACTTTCCGATTTTTTACTTATTAAAGTAGTTTCCATGCCATACTTAGTTTTACATAGTAGTTTCCATGCTTTCCAACTTTAGGGGTTTGATTCTCCATAACTAGAATTATCTTGTGTCCTAAATATATATAACTTTCCACCGTTTCCAGGGAGAGATCTGTAAGAGTGTGTCGTGAGAAATTTGTGAAAATTGTTGAGGTTCAGCTTGAGGCTATTTTTTCGGATTTCAGTAATCGCATCTCATCACATGAGAACGATGTCCTTAGAAATCCAAAATTTATTTAAGTGCTTGCAATTCAATGTTACTTCTCAATAATTCCTGAGGCATTCCAGTTGTTTAAAAATGTTTTCCGGGGATAGAGTGAATAATTTCGGGAATAATATAGTATCACCCTGACGAAGCCTCTAATGGAAGATCCGTCCATACTGTAAAGTAGAGTAGAGTGAAGGACAGTTATCTTTTTAACAGGATTGTCGTCATAGTACGGCTGCTACATCCCCTATATAGGCAGGAGATTTTCCCTTACGGGATTTCGGTACTGCCAACTTAAAACCTGTAATACAGATTCATGATTATTATTCTTAATATACAAAAAGCTCGTCATAGAATATAGAATACATTTTTTAATTTAAGCCATGTTGGACCTATTGAGGCTTAAATCTAGTTTGTCTATTTAAAATTTATTATATTTCAGTTCCCATGGCGTTTTAATATAACAATAACTAACCACAATGCATAAAACAGATTTGTTACTAATTTATAATATATAACTTATCATCGTGGAAAAGCACGTAAATCGTAATAATATTTTATTTACTAATTTGAATAGAACGTAAACTATTTATATTGTACACTAACGATGCAAAAATTAAAATTTTCAATGGACTATAATTTATAGCAAACAATAAATATATTTTGTCAAATAATGTACCCAGTCGATATTCAATTTGAACAATCATAATTCAGAAATGTATTTGCCTATATTTATTTAAATCAACGTAATTACAGGGTGATTTATCGAAAATTAAATACTGTAATAGATTGAAAATTACGCCAAAAAGAGTTTAAAACATTATTATTTATTATGACTTCTATTCCAAAAGACGACATACTAATAACAGACTCACATACAAGAGTCAGACCAGACTCAACCTACAAACAACCTAGAGACTAACTTCCTATATGAGAGCGCAATTACCAGTAGAGAGGGACAGAAAAAGTAGAGAGGCACCATCCAACACCGTCTAAAAGATGGTTAAAGGCGCAAAGCTAGCAGCCCCATAAAAAAAATCTAAAGAAACATACAAACAAAAGCTTTTGCAGAATTAAAAATTCTAAATTCCATTGAAATTGCTGAATAAGCAAGCGAAGAAAGAATAAATATCAAAAGTTTACCTGACATAAAACCCCCTCAAGATCCTGTATATATTATAAAAAAATATAATTTTTGAATGGTCATCAAAATAGATTATACCCTATCTATCGGCCCCTCCCAAACCAAAATCCTGGTTACGCCAATGATAAGCAAGTTTTCCCTCTGAGTAGATACGCAATCGAGTTCCTCATAAGTTATGAGTCATAACTATATATACAACAATAGCACTGGGCCGGTTCAGATCGATCAATTTTGATATTTTCTAAGTAAGCAAGAGATGATAATACATGAATATTATTTACTAAAGAAGAATCTCCTATATTTCAAATCTTAGCCAGTGATAGCAAATAATATAGTTTATTTTTAATCAGATTAATTCAAACTTTGGTCATGAATTTGTTTCATACTTATTGGCTTCACTCTGTGGCTCCATTTTATATAGATATAAATTTAATTGAATAGTAGACTATCAATTTTAAATGGTTCCTTCTTCTGGCTTTTGTTACCATTCTATCTTTTCCCATTTTTTAAATTACAAAATAATTATGACGGATTTAATCACCATTCCTAACAACTATTCCGTAGATTTTTAGTTCGGTTGTAGTTTGTTTTATCCCGCGAAAGTTATTTCCTGACGAAAATAATGGATTTTCATAAAATTTTAGCATTTTATTGCGGTTGAGCGGTTTTGATGTCGCATAAAACTGTTACGAGTTATGAGTCGTTAATAATTTTATGAAAAATACTTTAGTTTTAAAAGAACATTGATTCCGATCTTACTGTTATTGCAGTACCGATTATAAAACATAATTTGCGTTGTTTCCCGTCATTGATGGTCGTGTTGGATAATTTGCTTCAGAAATTTATGACCATGGTGAGTACTAAGCAGCTTAAGAGATCCAATTTTATAGCTTTAACGGCCGAAAGTCAGAGGTTGTCAAGCTACCGCAGGGAACTTTTAATTAAAAAGTCACTAAATTAATGTAATAACAGAGGATATCGATGAATATGTCAATATATTTTTATAAAACAAACAAATGCTGTTTCTCTGCCACACCCTTGGGTAATTCCGCACACATCTTTGTGATATTTGCTACAGTTAAACCGATCTTCGGTTTATTTTATTTTTTTCCTGATATACATTTACAATTTCATTTCTCGTTTCTCTAGTCTAGTACATCACAAATTGTTCATACATGTAAAATAAGACCAGAATAATAATTGACAATACTTTTAGTTACTGTTAGCATTTTACCTGAAACTGGGTATACATACCGGGTGAGGCATGGCTTAGTTAAACATAGGAAATCCCATGTAAATTTTGAAGTGGCTTGGCTCTCCAGTACATTTTAGAGAGAAATTGCTTTATAATTTTTTGAAGAGGCCGATATAATAAACCCATGTGCTAATATTAAACAGAAAAGAAAAATCCAAAATTCTTCACAAATATTTAATATTTCGCTCTACGCGTTTCGGTTTCTTAAACCATTTTCAAGAGCTATCTAAAAAGTTTATTTATATAATAATCTCAATTATAATTCAAAATAATTTGGTGTTACTTACATAATATAAACAAAAACTTTACATTAAGGACACAAACAAGCTCACAATCGCGAGCACAGGTTTACTAACTATATAAAATTGGTCAACGGGATAAACCCAAAAAAACATTTAAAAATAAAACACTTAAAAAATAAAACAAAATACACCGAACCAGAGCGACATCTAGATTGCAAAAAGAGAGGTTCCATTATTTAAACAATCATTCACTACTTAAACTCGTTTACAATTCTCGCCGCTTCCCTATAGTGGGCGTTGACAGGATCGTTCAAACACTCAATTTGATTATTTATCTCTAATTTCGCTATTTCTATGTTTTCTAAAAAATTCAGCTTTAGGCCTTTATTCGCATTATGTAGCATTTTAAAGTTGTCTTTAGTATTAAAACTATGTAAATTCTCTCTTAAATGTAGGCCAAAAGCTGATCTCCTGTCATTAGGCGATTTCTGAGAGTTTAAATGTTCTTTTATTCTAACATTAAAACTACGTCCTGTCTGACCAGCATATTTAGCCGTGCAAGAGTTACAGGACAACAAATACACCCCACTCTTGTCAAGCACGTTAATTTAATCCTTTACTCTCGAGAATAAGCTACGTAAATTGTTTACCGATTTGTAAGCTATTTTAAAATTGTTGTTTAAAGACTTCAATACATTACCCACTCTCACCACCATGTGCTAAGTTTAAACAAATTTTAATGAGCCAATCCTAACTTATTCAATTAAATGTGATGGCAAAATTACGAAATTTTCATAGTTTAGGTAATACAGCAAACACCAGAAAATTATTATTTGGCATTGACAAAACGAAAAGTAGCGTTAGTGACAACATTTTCACTGAAAGCGCTTTAATTATAGCTATACCGGGTGTTGCATCGTCGAGCGGGACATAGGAAATCCCATGTAATTTTAAATGGGGTCAATTATTGGCTTCCCTAATTATTTTAGAGAAAAATTCTATTTAGGTTTATTAAAGAGCACTAAAACCCACATTCAAAAGAATAACTTTAGATATTTCTGATGAGCCCGTTTACGGGTTATCGCCGATTTCTTTTTAACTATTTCTCCTTTTTATGGCCCCGTATTTGCGGGCACCAGTCAAGGTAAAAGATGACTGTCAAATAAAGTTGTCATTTTGAGGAATATTTGAACATCTTCTTAAATCCTAAAGTTCTAACAATTTAATAGTACCTACCTATTAATTAGTAAAATATTGAAACATGTAAAATGTCATAATTAACCTTGTAATTGGATACTTTATTTTAGTTTTATTCAGATTAATTTGTACCTACTCATAAATACACCTTTAATATTTTCGATGTACGAGTTTTTATAACAATAAAGCACACATTTCAAATTGACAACTTTATTTGACAGTCATCTTTTACCTTGACTGGTGCCCGCAAATACGGGGCCATAAAAAGGAGAAATAGTTAAAAAGAAATCGAAGATAACCCGTAAACGGGCTCATCAAAAATATCTAAAGTTATTCTTTTGAATGTGGGTTTTAGTGCTCTTTAATAAACCTAAATAGAATTTTTCTCTAAAATAATTAGGGAAGCCAATAATTGACCCCATTTAAAATTACATGGGATTTCCTATGTCCCGCTCGACGATGCAACACCCGGTATAGATATGAGCTATTCCATTAAGGAAAATGTAACTATGATTAAGTGGTATTATACAGGAAACAGTTTAAAAGCAGTGTTTGAAATGTGTTCAGTTCAATTCCCTGATAAGCCTATCCCTTCCATTTCATTAATTATACTTATTATTAGTAAATTTGAGTCCAAAGACACTAATAAATAACTGTAAATGCTTAACTCAGAATGTCAATAGAGCTGAAGAAAGGGATAATAGAGATCTTTATATTTTACAGCACGTGGAGGAAAATAAAATAATTAGTACGAGGATTCTTGGGCAAGCTGTAGGAAAACATCAAACCACAGTGTTGCATACTTTCAAAAAAAACATAATTATTTTCCTTGCAAGTATGAAAAACATCAAGAGCTATGGCAAAAAATAAATGTTAGGGCGGGAATTGTAGGACAGTACATTACTGGACCATTTTTTATGGAAGGCGACCTTATAGCAGTAACCTATTTGGATATACTACAAAATCGAATTAAACCCGCCCTAGAAGAAGTTGTAGATGAAAATCAGGAGATCTAGTATCAAATGGATGGTTGTCCTGCCCATAATTCTCTTATGGTTAGGGAATACTTGCAAAATATTTTTAACGGAAATATTATTGGCCCCCGGCATCTAATCCTTAAGCCAGCCAGGTCTTCTGACCTTTCGCCAAACGACCTCTTTCTGTGGGGTCACTTAAAAAATTTTATTTATGAAGATGTATTTGAAAGTTTAGACCAGCTAAGAAACTGTAGTTCGTTAGAATGTGACAGAGTTTCTCAATATCAACTCATCATGTTAGAAATAAATTTTTTGTGAAAGCGTTTCGAAATAGACATATTTCGATATTGATTAGAATTTCGAAATGACACTCTTTTAGGCACTAGTGTCTAAATGTGACAGTTTTAGGCACTAGTGCCTAAAAGTAAAAATGAAACATTAAAATCAATGAAAATATCTATTTATTATATATGTTAAATGTACAATTATGTAAACTGTTGAACTGAATTCTAGAGGCATCTAGCTTCTCTTCTTTGAGAGCAATGTAATTATTAGTAGTAATCGTAAACATTCTTGGAACATGAGTTTTTGTGTTCGGAATTTTGACACTGATAAACGACTGACAATCTTTGATGGCATCTAATTTCAAAAATGTGATTTCTTCCCTCCTACATGCTCCAAATACTCCAACGATTAAAACAACTTTGGCTAACAGGAATTCTTTATCATCAGCTTGTTTTATAAAGCGTTCTATTTCCAGCTTTGTAAATATTTTTGATTTCTTTGGCTGATATCCGGTAGCTTTCCTTTTTAAAAATGCAATAAGGTTTGTAAATTTGCAAATATCTACGTTTTTGTTCAGATAAATCATGGTGCGGAGCATCGAATATTTGCTCCACAAAGTTGACGGCCTTAAAGTGGTGGATAGCTTGAGGAAATAGGCTAGTAATACCTTTTCTGTAAAGTTCTCAATATGTTTTTCTTTGGCCCAGGTTTCAAAGTTGTCGTAGGTTTTTTCGTATAAATGTTTCGATTTTTCGGGTACTAACGTGGATAGCGCAGCTTCAGCAGCTTGTTCAATATCCAAAGACTCGTCAATATCACTCATTTGAAGTAATTTTTTCGAAAAACTTTGCGGGAAAAAAGGCAAAACGCGACGTTCGAACTTGACAATACACTTGACATTAAATAATGCATAAACAATGCCTTAGAAACAGAAATTGCCTGCCTACTTTTCAAAATGTTTAAAAATACTAATAAAAGCTTAAATTATCAAATTCTCCGCTTTCACAAAAAATCTTGTATATAATTCGTTACGAAACGATGTCTTTTAGCCACTAGACGTGTTGTCCAACTCGGCTTTGCCTCGTTGGACAATTTTCACGTCGCGTGCCTAAAAGACACTCATTTCGCAACTTATTGTATAAATAGCTATTATGATCGGTTAGGATATTATTCAGCTGTTAATGGAGGGTTGTTTGAACATTTAATTAATCAATGTTTTTATGAAAATCTGTAGTCTTAGGTATGTTATGTTAAATTAAAGGCTTAGTAAGAAAAACATAATGGTCTCTTTTATTTTGGATGTGTGGTTGCCGGCTTGATGAAACGAAAATGTGTTCTTAATGTGAAATGATCTTCATTCGTTATGTCCAGCTTTATTGCTGGTGTTTGCTGTATTAGCTAAACTATGAACATTTCGTAATTTTGCCATTACATTTAATAGAATAAGTTAGGATTGGCTTATTACAATTTATTCAAACATGACACATGGGTTTATTATATCGATCTCTTCAAAAAATTATAATCCAATTTTTCTCTACGAAGTCAATATTTAGCCACCTCAAAATTTACATGGGATTTCCTATATTTTACTAAGCCACGCATCACACGGTACATCTATTTATTTAATAGTCCAGTGTGATCATTAACCTACTGTAACTGTTAACCATTTCAAGCATTTCCTTTTAACCTATATTGGATGAAAACACAATATGTTGTTTGACATTTGAGAATTAACAAGGAAAATTGTACAAAGGCCCACATTGTACCGCATTATGGTTTTACTAATGCATGAATGGCATAAACAAATCACGATAAATTCTCGGTTATAATTGTGTGCAATAATTAATTGTAAATTACAGTAGAGAACACGTTGAATAATATAGATTCAGGGATAAAATCATTGGAGTTAGACAAATGTTTAGTATCCACCTGCAAAGGGAAAGTCACTCACATTTAATTTTAACCTTTATGCAAAATTTTCATATTTTCATGGATATTGAAATTCCGAATACTGAAATTATTTATTCTATAGACTTCTAATTTAATATTATTAATTAATAAATATATACGTTTATAATTTTTTTCGGCAGGTTTTAGTAAATTTTCCAGTAATGTATAGTCCGCCTTACGGTCCTGTGGCTATGGATGGAATGCGAATAAAAAAAATCATGTACCGGGTTTCGTAAGTTTACCAATAAATTTTAAATAAAAATGACCTCATTTTAAAATGATAAGACCGCGTATGAATTTTTTCTCGCTCACGCCATTCCAGCCAGCCGCTTTCATTCGATGAAATAGTTGTGGTGGACATATAAATAAAATAATGTATAAAAAATGTGTGTTCCAGCGCGTTTTTTTTTACCTGTAATAATTAAAATAAGAGGAAGTAAATTTAGTTTATTAACTTAGAAAATATTAATATGTAACGAGCACGCCTATGTTGCTATAGTTAAACCTGACTTTTTATGCCTTTTACCCCCCTGTCTCCTCAGCCGTCGTAGCCACAGACTTATAAGGCGGACTATAGTTGCCATAGATTCGCCTGGAACAAATATATAATTCCTATAGTTCTTCAAATTTAATAAGCTTGCAGAGGTTCGTCCTTTTCGTTTCCATCAGATCCAATCCTTGGACGCGTTTCGCCGTATAACGGCTCATCAGCAAGGCTGTAGGGTCTGAGGACAAGTTTAGTTAGTTGTATACGCCGGTTTAAAATAGATACATTTCACAATATTCTTTCTTCAAATAATTATTAAAATTTAGCTTAGTTAGCTTTTGATATCATCAAATTATACAATTTGGTTTAGAAGTTAATGAGCAAAAATTGTTCAAAGGATATTATTGCGTTAAATTGCCTAATGGATTTATTAATGCATGAAATGGGTTTTATTAACGTGTTTGGCACAGCAAATCATGATACATTACCGGTTTTGAATGTGCGTACATAAATTATTTAATATATTATATTTGGATTAGTAAATCATCGGGGTAAAGGTAATTTTAAATATCACATGCAAAAATTAATTATGCGCTCATGCAGTCGTGATTTCGGCTAATTTGAAAACATGTTTATTTCCGAATTATTATTAAAAATATTCGTAAATATCATAATTATTTTGCTGGGTTGTTTTCATAAAACGACCTGAAGAAACAAATTGGCAAACTATTATTATTGGATACCGTGCGAGCAAAAATTATTATCATCAAAGTGTGCTTTGCACCTAAGGCCGTACATAATCAATTAATCAGTTATTCCGTCATCTATAAAAGTCATTGCAAGTAATTTGATTCATCTCTAATTTATCCAGTTTATTGAATAATTCACGGTTTTACGGAACAGCACAAAAAATTCATGGTTGAAGCGTACCTTGGGATCTTCTCTGTGTTTTTAAGTCAGGAACGCTCCTTTGACTTTAATTGGTTTATCGAAAACTGTTAAGGTCTTGTCACCAACTTGTAGAATTTTGAAATCAGTTCTTGCCTTGATTATTGTGATTGTGGTTCGGTGTATTGGATTTAAGAATTTTGTTCTGCATAATTTTGGCGCCTTTTCCATTAATTTTTTTATTGATAGTGCCTCTCTACTATTAGTGCCTCACAACTATGGGTTTGGACCGAGAGGAAGCCAGTATTTCGGTAGTTTGTACGTAGCGTTTTGTCCAGATCTCGTGTGTGAGTCTGTAATTAGTGGGTTCGTCGATACGTCCGTGCGTCTGTAATAGTCTGTTATAATTTAAAAAAAAAGTATTTATCGTTTGCATATAAAAGTACTGATGAAGTACGCGCTTCATTATATATCTAGAGACGTCAGCAATAATTTTCAACGTTTTGAATATATATAAAAAAATTCGATGTAATGCTGTTAATAATCAATTGAAATACCTTCAGGTGCCAATCTAAAACTTAATAGCCTAATAACTTAAGATAAATATGCAATAAACACTGTCAATAATTACGAACGAAAAACCCCATAGTTATATACACAATATAATTTTCTTAATTTTATTACTTAGATGTAAATACCTCTATAATCACACCTGTAATTTAGTTGTACGTTTGGCCAATACCTGTAAATTAAGTAACACGTATCAGAAAACTGAATTAAATTGTGAATTATAACAAGTATGACTTTAATTTCCTTTACCATGAAATATTCATTTCACCAAGCATGTAGACCATCACAAATCAAAAATATATTTGTATTTGTTTACTTATTTTATAAATCATCAGTTTGGCATGTAATATCATAATATGAACAATTTTAACCTAGATTTGGTTAGATATATCACCCTCTTATTATCTAAACCAAGCCCTGCGTTTTTCAGTCCAAGCCCTCTTGGATAAAAACAATTTTTGCTCGCACGGTATATATTTCAAATGTAACAATATTTTATCATATATAGGGGACATTAGAAAAAGTGTACACTATAAAGGTTCCCAAAAGAATGCGAGAGGTTCCAATACACTTATGTAAATATAAGTTTTTGCTCTTTTCGAAATGCAGGATATTGTTTTTTTTTTTTAATATTAATTTTTTAATTCTCTTCCGACTAAGTGGAGGGCATTGAACCAAAATTGGTACATATTATCTTGTATATTGCCATATTGTGTAAAAATAATAAGATTGTTAAGCAATCACTGCCGAAGTTAAAGGACTTAATCTGATAAAATTGCATTAGTAAGTTATTACTACATTTTGCAATACAAAATTTGATTTACTACAAAAAGAGTTTCAGATTTAACCTAATAAAGAACCCATGACAATGGAAATCGCTAAATCATCAATTAAAAAAAAAATAGCATTACATTCATTCTGCTAATTAAAGTACTAACATATGAAAGAATAATTATAGAGTGTAAATCTTTCTTCAATACACATTTCCAATCTTCTCAATATCGATTGACGGATGACGTCTCTGAACTATCCCTGGACTATTTCGAAACCTATCAGGACCTTCCATAATAATTCTGTTCCATAAATGGTGTTCACTATCTATTTCGACGGAATACACGTCATTTTTCATAGACCCCCCATCGAGACGATTACGGTCGGGATTTGGTGCTGGCCATGGAAAGGTCCAGTACGACCAATGCACCTGTTTCCAAATCTTACATTTAAAGACTACCTTGCTATTCGTCAAAAATGAGCTGGCGCCCCATCATGAACGTAGTACGTCCTTCTAATTATATTTTTCTATTTTATTCTTTTTCTCTATTTCTATAGAGCTCATCTGGTGAACGATTAGGCATTGTGAATTACACCTGCCGACACATTAATAGAAAACCATGCTGGTGGTTTCTCATTGCAGTTTCATAAGGATTTTCATCACTCCAACAGTGCATGTTATGCATATTTAGGACCCGTCGCGTCTAAGTCTTGCTTCATCAGTAAACTAGATGAATGAAAGAAAATCTTCATCTTGATTTTGCAGCCACTCACAATATTGTACACGGGGTAAATAATCGTCTTCTACTAAGTGATGAATTTTTTGAAAATGGTAGGCGTTACCAAGCTGTTCCTTAAGGATCTGTCTGGCTGACTCCCGGTTTATATTTTGTACAGCTGAACTTGTTTTTCTTGTACTTGTCCCCGAATTATATTCTACTCTTTACAAAATAGCTTCTTCGTTATTAACAATACGATGAGTCCCTTGAATGCCACTGTCAACCTTTGCTTTCTAAAGCGCCCATCTTATCCCAAATGCACTATTAACACGATAGAGCTCCTGCACATTTCGCATGTCAGGTCAAGCAATACTTGGACAAAAGAGTTCCAAGGCGTTGGATTGGTCGCGGTAGTCCTATAAATCAGTGGCCTCCGAGATCTCCAGACCTCACAGCACCAGATTATTGTTTATGGGACTGGTTTAAAAATGAAATGTATAAAGTAAAAATGGATACTCGGGAAGCTCCAATTCGACGTATTATTAGAAATACTGGAACCAATATTAAAGAAGAAAGGCATGAAGCAATTAGGAGAGCAATAGGCGCTTGCAATAAATGAAAATCGATAAGAACATAATATACGTTTTTTTACATTGTATTCGCGTGTATAATACTCTCTTGGAGTTTGGACCGTTTCTTCCGACTCACCCTGTATAACTGGAAATACACTAGTCACACATTGGGGTCTGCTCTCCTAAAAATACTATAGGACTGCTGGATACCATACGAACAAGAACCATTAGTTATGTTGTGACAATAAAAAATAAATATGTCAAATCAAAAATATTTGTATAAAAAATATTAATAAATAGATTTACTTCATTTGCACAAACAAGGGCAAGTATTTATTTATCTTTTAAATATATCTATTAAAGATTTGTTTTAATGAAGCACAACATTTATGAAATGTTGTGTATATATTAAAGATATATATCTACAATGTTACAAATAATTTTAAATATAAAAGATATACTAAAATATGAAATAAATGTTTTTAAAATATGTATTTTTTATATTAAAATTTTACAAAGCCACAATAATCAATATTGCATAGATGATATTTTGTCAATATTGAGTGCTACTAGAGTACTGACAATTTTACAGATAGTATCATGGCAAGTGTCCTTCTTAGATGGCCCCTTGATTCCACGCATAGCGGTACATGGTAGAAATATACGACAAACCACTTTGTTTAAAGTCTGTGCGTTTTAAGAAGTCCGATATCGGATTAAATCACCAAGGGATGTTATCGCTTTTAAAACAGTAAGTCGGTTAAGTTACAATATCTTCGCACCTTCGCTATACTTGATCACACCGAACATCCCACTGGTTTACTGTATTCTATTACTGGGCGAAATCAGAGGTTTAAAAACAAAATTATCTTAGAATTACGCGTTGAGCATAAATAATAATTAAATAGATAAATAAATTATTTTGCTATTATTATAGTTAAATCTAAAGCAGAAAAAACTTTGCGATATTGGAACTAACAGTTTGTCCATCATCTTAAAACATATGGGTTTCAAATATAAAAAAACGAACAACAGAAAACTGCTTTGCGAGCTGTCCAATGTTGTTTCGAAAAGATGGCAATTTTTAAGGGATTATTTATACAACAAAAAATCGGAATTGTCAAGACAAGTTGTTTTTCTTGACGAAACATGGGTACTTGAAAACGGAACTTTAACAAAAACGTCTTGACAGGATGACTCAAAGCATTGTTATTCAAGTACCCGTGCAAGTAATGGAAAAAGGTATATTATATTACATGCTGGTAATGAAGAAGGTTTTGTTTTAAATGCCAGTTTGATATTTTCATCAACAAAAAAAACTGATGATTATCACGGCAATATGGATGCTGAAATTTTTGAGCATTGGTTCGAGGAAAAACTTTTAAAAAGTTTAAAAAAACCTTCCTTAATTGTTTTAGACAATGCCTCTTACCATACGAGACTCGAAGAGAAATTCCCTACAAGCAGCTGGAAAAAGGAAGAAATAAAAGAGTGGTTGTCAAAGAAAAACATAAACCATGAAAATTTATATTTAAAAAGTGAACTTTTAAGCAAGTGTAAAGAGCAGTCATTTAAAAAAAAGTATGTTGTTGACGAATTAGCCCTCAAATATGGACATCAAGTTTTGAGATTGCCGCCCTACCATTGTCATTACAACGCAATTGAATTGGTATGGGGTATTAGCAAAAACTATAATGACAAACATGCCTGTAAAAATATCGGTAAGCCTAGCGTTATAAAGTTATGGGAGGAGGCGCTTAGCCAAGCGGGCAAAGAAGAATGGCGGAAATGCATTGAACACACAGAAAAAATTATTTTTGAATCTTATGAGACAGAACAGGTTATAGACGAAGTAAGACCGTTAATTATTACGAATGATGATGATGATGACGATGATGTTGATTCTGATGAGTCTGAAAGCATGGGTGAAATTTCAAATGCAGAGGAAGACTACTTTTAGTAGTACCTATCTACAAGTAGGTACGTTCTGTCGCAAGACTACAAAATCGGTTCTTTTTAGAACCAAAACTTTATAAAAAAGAACTCGTAAAACTAATTTGTCTGAATACTACAAAAGCTAAAAAATTATTATTTTTCTTTACCTAAACTAATTTTTTATTTACTTTAAATTATTTTATTTAGAAAATGTAATTCATCAACATCCAAAATTACCTTCAATATAATTTATTTTTTGAGAGCCACCGACATAATGCTCAAGAGGTTTTATGGCTTAGCGGACTTCTTAAAACGCACAGACAGTACTCCTCTAACGGTACTGTTTAAAAAAATTTTTATCTGAAGAAGGTCCTAACTCACGGATTGTGTTGCCCAACGAATATATATAATCTCCAAGGAATCAAGACAAACGTAAATAATTTTATTCGTACACGCACCGCTCGCAGAGCGCCATTAAGGACGTTTCCTGCGGTGCTTTTGCCTAATAATAAAAAAATATAATGTTGATTTTAGGCCATTTTCGGACGGCCCGTGGATACTTTTATTTCATCGTAACGAATACAAATTAAACATTAAAACTGATTTAAATTGGAATTTAAAAATTAAAATATCTCGTAAAATCCAAAAAATATATCAGACGTTAATGGGGTTTCAAAATTTTTTAAGCTAGATAAGACGAAATTTGTACAATAAAAAGCATTTACGACTGCGTAGGCCGTTGTTTGTACCTAATTAAAGATCATTAAGGAAGATTTTTTATTGTTTTGGAAATTTGTTATTGTGAACTGTAAAAAATTATTACCCCATCGTAAAGTTTTTATCGTCTTGCCATAGCGTTTGAAGTATCCAGTATGGCCGCCATTTCTTTGCAATTCCTAGTGTTATTGACTTGCGAATGCCATGAATATTAATAAATTCGATAAAGTTCATCCAATCATTTTTTAAAACTTTAATAGATTCACTTTAGGTAGGCTGCACCATTTAATACATAACTGGTTTATTTTATCAGTAGGTATAGAAAAGTCAACAAACGTACATATATTAAAAACAATATACATCTTAACGTCAGGGAGTCTATTCTTTAACAATAACTACTAGAGAATATTTCCAGATGAAAACCGTCATATTTTTTGAACTTAACAGCATAATTTGATATACCGGATATCCTGGTAAGTATATAGCATACTCTCTATGACTCTTGTTATAGAAAAAAAATCCTAAAGTGCCCCCTAACGGAGGTACAGAACTCCCAAAGGGTATAAAGAGCTAAAAATTGATTTTTTAAATATTCTAGTCATTTCTCTTTAAATAAGATGCGCTGCATTTGTTGCAGTAAAGTCGTCGTTTTCAATGCATTTTTTGTATAACACGTTTAAGCATTGACTTGGAAATACAGGGTCGTTGGTATGT
Source organism: Polydrusus tereticollis (assembly GCA_963920685.1). NCBI lineage: Eukaryota > Metazoa > Arthropoda > Insecta > Coleoptera > Curculionidae > Polydrusus > Polydrusus tereticollis. The sequence goes on from OY987329.1 coordinate 125,008,379, forward strand.
ATGGAAACGGTCGATTATTTCTTAAAGTATAATAGTTAGCGAAAAATATTTTGGACAAAAGTTTTAGGGTTTTTTAAGGTCTATTAGAATTTTTAACAAATAAGTATACAGAATGAGTCAGAAAACCGTAGAGAAGCAAAGTTTTTTTTTTTTAAATAGAACACCCTATACCGGGTGTTGCATCGTCGAGCGGGACATAGGAAATCCCATGTAATTTTAAATGGGGTCAATTATTGGCTTCCCTAATTATTTTAGAGAAAAATTCTATTTAGGTTTATTAAAGAGCACTAAAACCCACATTCAAAAGAATAACTTTAGATATTTTTGATGAGCCCGTTTACGGGTTATCGCCGATTTCTTTTTAACTGTTTCTCCTTTTTATGGCCTCGTATTTGCGGGCACCAATCAAGGTAAAAGATGACTGTCAAATAAAGTTGTCATTTTGAAATGTGTGCTTTATTGTTATAAAAACTCGTACATCGAAAATATTAGCCATGAATTACACTTCTGAAGAAAAAATATTGATGATTAAATGGTATTATCAAGGAAATAGTTATTAAAATGTGTCAGACATGTTTGCTGCTCTGTATCCGAATAGACCGATACCTGCAAAATCTACAGTCGAAAGGACTATCAAGAAATTTGAGACAAAAGGCACTGTAATAAATAACTGCAGATGTGAAAAAAGGCAGGAACAAAGAAGAGATGCAAGAAATGATAGGGACTTGCAAGTTTTATTGTGCGTGGAAGAAAATGATGGGAAGATCAGCACAAGGAAACTTGAGGATGACATAGGATTAGATCACACCACAGCGTTACGAGCTTTGAAACGACATAAATATTATTCATACAAATATGAAAAGCACCAAGAGCTAAGAGATAGGGACGAAATACGACGACAGGAGTTTTGTTTTGGTATGATGGAAAGAGCAAACATGGATAGGGAATTTTTAAAAAACATTTGTTTCACTGACGAATGCACATTTACCTTAAACAATGAACCCAATGTTCAAAATTATCGATATTGGAGCAAAGAAAACCAACACAGGTTTGTGGAAACAAGGACGCAATATCCACAAAAAGTTAATGTATGGGCTGGGATTTTCGGAGAAAATATTATCGGGCCATTATTTCTTACACGAAATTTAAATGCAGAATATTTTTTGGAACTACTTGAAGATCATATTTTACCTACTTTACATGATGCCGCCAGGGAAAATCAGGAAGTTTGGTACCAAATGGATGGCTGCCCGGCACATAGTACTCTGGCTGTCCGGGAATATTTAAACCGTGCTTTTAATGGAAATCTTATTGGCTTAAATCATACAGTAAATTGGCCAGCCAGGTCTCCTGATTTATCGCCAAATGATTTTTTTCTCTAGGGCCATTTAAAAAACAGGATATACAAAGATAAAAAATACCCAAATCTAGACGAGTTAAAAAATGCTATTTCTGCCGAATGCAATAGAATTTCAGTTTACCAACTAGCGAATGTAAGAAGAGAATTTTATGATCGCCTCGGTTATTGTCTAGCAGTCAAGGGAGGAATATTTGAACATCTTCTTAAATCCTAAAGTTCTAACAATTTAATAGTACCTACCTATTAATTAGTAAAATATTGAAACATGTAAAATATCATAATTAACCTTGTAATTGGATACTTTATTTTAGTTTTATTCAGATTAATTTGTACTCATAAATACACCTTTAATATTTTCGATGTACGAGTTTTTATAACAATAAAGCACACATTTCAAAATGACAACTTTAATTGACAGTCATCTTTTACCTTGACTGGTGCCCGCAAATACGGGGCCATAAAAAGGAGAAATAGTTGAAAAGAAATCGGCGATAACCCGTAAACGGGCTCATCAAAAATATCTAAAATGATTCTTTTGAATGTGGGTTTTAGTGCTCTTTAATAAACCTAAATAGAATTTTTCTCTAAAATAATTAGGGAAGCCAATAATTGACCCCATTTAAAATTACATGGGATTTCCTATGTCCCGCTCGACGATGCAACACCCGGTATCTTAGAATATTTTTGGATTTAGCATGAAATACTAATTTTTTTTTAATAGGTGCATTATAAGCCTAAACCTAATAGTTCCCGAGATATCGACTTTTGAAAAATGATATTTTTGAACTTTGACAGCTTCTAGCTTTCTAACGGTACGTCTTAGAGTGAAACGGCTTACATGTCCCTATCTTACTTTTTTATCATCTTCCCAAAAACATCAACTTCCGGTTAAATCGGAAGTACTGTATTTCCGGCTTTTGAGTTACAAATATTCTAAGATATAGGGTGTTCCGTTTAAAAAAAAGGAACTTTGTTTCTCTACGGTTTTCTGACTCATCCCGTATACTTATTTTTTTAAAATTCTAATAGAACTTTGGAAATCCTGAAACTTTTGTCTTAAATATTTTTTGCTAACTGTTTTACTTTAAGAAATAATCGACCGTTTCCATACATACCAACGACCCTGTATATTTAATAATCAAGTTTTTCCACTACTAACCTATAACATAGCCATTATTGACCGATTATTAACGTTAGAAATCGTTTTTCTCTACCTTATAAGTTATTATTGACCATGGTCAATAATAAGGCATTGAAATCCATTATTGTCCGATCTTCAAGAATCTATTTGAACGCAGGAAACTTGATTTTTTGATTCTACAACATGAATTCATAAACATGAATGTGGTTAGGCAACCAGATAATTATCAATACATATTAGATTACTTGATATTGTAAAATATCGATACAATCAACATTTTTTCTGCTTCCATCCTTAATTCTGGAGGTGTACCTACACATAATACAATCACTAACATTTTCTTCGCTCATTTTTTAAAAACACGGAAAACTCGTGAAATCTGATGACATAAATGAACAAAAATTGACATTAACAAAGCCACCTGACAAAACAACAAAATATTTTGCCAATTCCAAAGCGCAAGTAACTTGATTAAAAAATATATTTATGCCTACATATCATTTTTTATAATTATTAATACTATAAAGATGTCTTATAAAAATTTGTAGTACATAGTGGAAAAAATATGATATTAACCACGGTTTAGACAGCTTATAGCCCTCGCGTCTTAAACCCCTCGTCGCTCCGCTCCTCGTGATTTAAACTTGCCGCTCGGGCAATAATGATGGCTGTCTAAACCTTGGTTAATAATATACTATTATTAACATAAGTTATTTAAACACAGTAACTACTGGAATAACAAAATAACTAATAATTCTCATTAAAATAATAAAATTTGTCATTATTACATCCCATTAATGCTCACATGCATCTAACTTATGGACAAGCATTCGGCAATTGTGTGAACGTCTGAATGATGCATTTACAAATCGACGATTATCGCACAGAAGAACTTTTAAAAGAGTTGACCGTAGCTAAAGAGAAGCAGGTAAGCGTCAAGTGAAATAAATGCTAAAAGCTTATCCACTTTAAATAGTTTTTTGCCGCATCGTAGTGGAGAAGGGCCTTCAAGGTGAGCAAGGAAGCCTCAGTTGAAGGTGGAAATTCTGAATGAGTTTGCTTCAAAACCCTCTAATAGTGTAAGAATACTGTCGGTCCCAGTTTATGCGATGGGTTGTTCATGAGACACTTCAAGAACAACTGCTACATCCTTATCACGTCCAAAAGGTCAATCCATGTCTCCCGTTGATTATCCTGCAAGAATCAGCTACGCAAATTGGTTTTTGCAATGATTTATGCAAAATCATAATTTTACTAGTACTGTATAATAAAATGCCATAATTTGCATATCTGGCCTGGGAAAAATCCCTATGCAACAGTACAGTCAAAGCATCAACAAAGATCCATGTGTGGGCGGGATAGCTCTGTAAAATGACACCTGTCAAAATTTTGGCCCAACAAATGTGGTGGCAAGTCCGCTCCTGACGATGTAAAACATCTACTGTAGTATGAGTCTTTATGGCCTACATAAGGTTTTAAAATTTCATTAAATTATACATGTCGGCTCAAAAGTTAGAGCCGGAAAGGAAAGTCGCTGGGTATCCTTTTGGGCTCTCTATCTCCGTTAAGGGGCACCTTTTTTATGTCAAATTAGGGTTATTTTGACCTTTTCTATGCGCTCCCGGGAGACTAAGGGTCTACCTAACATTTTCGGTCATTTTCAGTTTTTCAGCTCATTGTATACTTTTAAGGTGCAGTTGCCTTTTGGTGCAGAAAGGGACCATCTTCCCAAAATACAATGTCAGTAAATTCGATCTATATAGTTTCGGGCATTTATTTGAGAAAGGTACCAAGTGACATCAGTTAGCCCCTTTCTCATATAAAGACTACTAGCGCCACCGAGCTTTACGTCACTATCAGCCAAGTAGAATTAACCTATAACCTATAGCCTCAAACCGATTCTTTAAGAGAAAAAATTTCATTTATTTCAAAAAGGTACTGCATTTTTTTTTATTTCTTTTTTTTTTTTCGTCATTATCAAAAAAATGCATGTTCTAATATAAAAAAAACTCTGTCTTAAAACACTTATGTCAAAAAAATTGTAGTGTAATATTTTTTCAAACTCTCAGTAAATTTTTACTCATTTTCTTAAAAGTAACAAAATGTTCCATACCTACTACCTTTCTGAAATAAACGATTCAATTATATTTATAATTATTTTAAATGATGGTCTTTTGTGGCCAACATCTGCATTTTTTAGTGGTTTTTGAGTTTTGGGTAACTACTAAGAGCTCATCTAGCAGTTGGATGTGATTGCCATCTACTATGGTTTAATCCTCAATAGTTTGCCTTTACAAAAAAACTTTTATTTCTGACCGGTATATTATTAGCTTATAACGTCTTAGTTACGCGGGAATTATAAGGGTCATAACTCCCTTGGGATATTAAGAAAAATTTGACATAAAATCAAACGATTGACATCTAATGTCAATTTGATTGTCATCTATTGAAACATTTATTCCACTTTAAAAATGAACAAAATGTTACTAAAATCGGTCAAAAATAAAATTATCTATGTATCACTGGAATTATAAGGGTCTTAATTACCTCGGGCAATTGCTGTCTCTCGGGTTAAAGGCCCTCGGGACGTAAACTTTGCCCTCGGTAATTAAGACCATTATAATTCCCTAGATACATAAATAACTATTTTCTGTAGGTTATAGGTAACATTTTGACTTTTTTGGCAAATTGGGCGTAAAAATCATTTATGGAGAATCATTGCTGAGAAATTTTTCGTAATTCGTTACGCTTCAACAGTCGCTTCATTTGTGCCGATGCACGCAATGTGCAAGAATTTAAATTTCTTTCTTTATAGTATTAAAAAAAATAATATATATTATTTAAATTTACTCACTTTCAGGTTGAGTTTCTGCATCAATAATTTTAATTCTGCTATTTCACTGAAAATATAAAAACATTAAAGCTGCAGGTTTTATCTCTCTGGTTAGTGGTTATTTAAATTCTCAACAAATAAGGATGTGAAGTTCTGAATATCCACATTTCTTTATAGAGAAGCCTCTGCAATCTCAGACAGTTGGTGTTTGGGCGGCCATATCGGAAAAAAGGTTAATTGGACTGATTTCTTCTAACATATGCTCATTTGAAGTAATTGGACGCGATTCAGTCATGAAATTTAGAATTTGGAATAACTTTCCCGAAAAATAAATTGTAATATGCCAGTTAGGTGGCTACCACGGACCTGCCATCTCACGCAGTGCAACTAACATTGAAAACTGAATTTTCAAACCCCCTTGTGAAAATTTACATCCTAGAATTTCAAATAAATTTAAGGATATAAACACTTATATACCACCTATATGCTCACCAACGTTCTGTAAAAAGAATAATAAAAATATGTTTGGAAGTAGACGGTGGACATGTCTCTCATTCAGCTTAAATTTACAATTTTTAAGTTATTTGTTGTATATTTTACGTTTTTTTTTTTTTTCAATTCTGTATTAGGCAATGATAATGGCAATAACATAATTTTCGGTAAGAGTTCTATTTTTCATTCCCCTTTACCATTTACCCAGGATTAACCTGTTTTCAATCTACGTTATACATATGTATTAGTACTATATGGCTATTACCCTGAATATCTTGAAGCAACAACAGAGATAGAAGTGTGAGCTTTAGAAAATTAGAGCAATGATAAAATTAGCAATGCTAGAAAATTACAAAATAAGCATTAAGTCCGTACTTACAAGTGTTTTTAAATTATTTGTTTTCATTTGTAAACTAAAACGCGTCAATTAAAGATTTCATATAACTGCAGGCTGACAACATGACAACGTCTCATTTTTACTCGACATAACCTCGAAATCTCTAGCAAACGTTGATTTGTTTGACAGTTCGTTTCTTCGAGTTGTGTTAACGGCTTTTGTGTACTGTTTATCTTTACCTTTCTTTAAATTTTGATTATAGCTATAAGTTTCTTTGGTTAAACCAAAGAAAGAAAGAAACATCCCGTCTGGGAACATACCTGTGTAACAATAAATCTTTGTTAAGGTTTTTACGCCTGTTGCAAATAATGCAAAATATTTTGTTTTGCCTCGGCTTCTGCACAAAATTATCACACTTTATACAGACACAATCAAAATTTTCAGAAAAGTAAAGATAATCAGTACACAAAAGCTGTTAACACAACTCGAAGAAACGAACTGTCAAACAGATCAACGTTTGCTAGAGATTTCGAGGTTATGTCGAGAAAAAATGAGACGTTGTCATGTTGTCAGCCTGCAGTTATATGAAATCTTTAATTGACGCGTTTTAGTTCCAAAGTAACCAAAGAATCTTATAGCTGTAAGTTTTTTTGGTTTAGCTTACTTACGTTAATTTTGTGAAGAAACAATAATTGGGTGGTTCATTTCCTAAAAATTATAATTGCCTCTGCCGATGTTGATATAATTAGGTACCTACCAATGTTTACCGAAAATTGCATGTAATCCAAAGAGACTTACAAAAACCTATATTTTACCTGTTGAACTCTAACAGTAATTGGAAAATATCTAATAAAAGTTTTATTAATATATTTACCTGCGTTCTTTTTCTTCCCTCAATTGGAATAAAAAAAAAGCAGCATAACCTCATTTTATTCCGGTAAAAACAAACGTCTATTTATTTTTTCTCGCGCATGTGCACTGCGCGAAATGACCCTAACGAAACAAGGGACCTCGGCTTCAGTACGTTTACATTGGTTAAATGGGTAAGACGGCATATTATAGTACTAATACATATATGTATGCATAACCCATAAGTAAATAAATATAAATATTTCTTTCGTAGAGCAAGATAATCTTTGTGATCACCGACCTACAAATAGGGTGTTTTGTTTAAAAAAAATTAGATGTTTCCGCTATTCCCAATAATTAGCACGTGACACTTTTTGCCGTAGTTAAAGAATAGGTTCCCATTTCAAATCGAACGGTCCCAAAAAATTTCAACAAAAACCATAAGAATATTAATAAGGCTTAATTTGTTTGTTCGATAACGTCCGTCCAATCGTAACGTCTTCTTTAATTCCCAATAAATAGTCAGCTTATGTAGACCGCGCCACATATATAGAAACATTCTTTTCCTATTAAAACGTGAAAAGAATGTTTTATTAAAAGAGTTTCGGCATTCTGTTTGCTTATAGTAGAAAAGGTAATTTTGGGCATCCGGTTGTGGCCTAACGATAAATTAATGCTTTTGGTTGTTTTATTTATTGGGCACTAAGAAGCTTACTTCGAGAAATTATGAAGCTGAATGGCGTAATTTAGTTTTCATTGGGATTTTATGTGGACTTCTTAAACTACCGGTTAGGTACCGGGCGGCGGACTTTCGGGAGAAAATACGTTATCAGATTAGAATTTAACAGCTTTTCTTCGAGTTGTTAACTTCATTAGAGACTTTCTTGTTTTTAAAAGTTCTAAATCTCTTTTATTGCGGTTGGAGAGATTTCAACAGTTGATTTCTTACTTTGAAGGCAGAAAACACAATGTAAGCTAAATGATTGTAAGAATGTTTTAAATGATCTCTGCTTAGGACATATTTTGGTATATTTCGAATGTAAGTAAGTATAATTTAACAGTTAGATACTACCCAAGGTGGTTCGTACTTATCCACACCACAGATTATCAAATAAATCAAAATTGCTTTCGATATACAGATAATAAGTTTCTTTCAAATAGACAACATATGAAACATACTCACTCTTTAGGTATATGGTCACTAGTGGTCAAAGTAGTAGTTTCTTTCATGGCAGACGGGGTCATTGAATAAACACAATATGAATGAAAAGAAAAATAAATTTCGTACAAAAAATTTGAATTAAAAAAAAATTCATAGTTAATTACATTCCAATTTTTTGCACACTCTATACTGGGTGGCCCACTCTCAACGCAGGATTTCATAGCATCTAAACTACTCAACTTTTTAATATTTTTCAAAAACCCTGTATAATAAATTTTAAAATTCAAGATGAGCATTTTGCGTCTTTTGAGGAACGGTTTCCGATTAGGTATTCAAAATTTTGATTAAAATCTTCTTTAACCTAAGAAAAATAAAACCCGTTTTAAAAGACGTTCAGTTTTTCTCGAAAATCTACGATTTTTAAATTTTTTAGGTTTGGAAATATGCTTGGTGAAATGGATATTCCATAGTAGAGGAAATTAAAGTAGTACTTATTATATTTCAGAATATATTTCAGTTACCTGACACGTGTTTCAACCCTTGCGGCTCATTATCAAAGGCATTGTAAGACAGTTAAAAATTCTACATGTCATTAAAATAAAAATTGACAGATGAGATTTATTTTAGTTATTTTGGTCCTTAATTTACAGGTATTGGCCATAGGTACAACTAAGTTACAGGTGTGATTATAGAGGTATTTACTAAGTAATAAAATTAAGAAAATGATATTGTGTATAATAATTATGGGTTTTTTCGTTTATTTGTCTTAAGTAATTAGGCTATTAAGTATTAGATTAGCACCTGAAGGTATTTCAATTTGATTGTTAACAACATTACATCGATTTATTTAAGCTTCTTTGATTGCTAATTGAAAAAATGATATTGAGTGGTTATTTATTATACAGTGGTCCGCTATTCCTGTTTTATTTTATTTTTTTAAAATGGATGTTTTATGTTCTTTAAGTCTAGTTTTAAAGTTTCTACCTGTGTGACCTATATAGATTGCATCACAGTCATCACATTGTATTTGGTAGACCCCGCTCTGTGTTAATTTGTCTTTACTTTCAATACGCTGAGTCGCTCTTTTTCAGATTTTTTCTTCCTGAGTGGCCTCAAACAATTTAATCACGTAGTAAATCAAAACAATAAAATCCCTGATCTTTTACTAACTAATTTTGGTAATGTTAACGTAAAAAAATGTAGTATTCCGTTTGTTCGGGAGGATAATCACCATTATTCATTAGATATAATTTTAAATTTGTGCTGCTTCAGAAACTTGACTAGTAATTCTTACGAGAAATTCAAGTTTAACAATATTAATTATTCAGTTATTGATAGATTGATACATAATCACAACTGGGAGGGATCATTTCAGTCTAGTGACATCGATAGAGATGTGGAAAGTTTTTATAATGTTTTAGAGGACATTATTCATACTAATATTCCAAAGGTTAAGATTAAGAAATCTTCTCACCCATTATGGTTCTCAAAAACAACTTTGAAGTATATCTCAGATAAGGATAAAGCTCATAGAAGGTGGAAAACCTTCCACAATAACGGTGACTATACTGCTTTTTCGGACCTCCGAAAAAAGGTAAAAATTTCTGTAAAAAATGACTATAAAAAATATATTCAAATTACTGAAAATAACTTGAAAAACAATACTAAAAGTTTTTGGTCTTTTTTAAATAACAAAAAGAATTGTAAATCCCTACCCAGTAAAATGAATTTTGGTGTTTCTTCCGCTTCAAATGATGTAGAGATTGCTAATTTGTTTCAGGAATATTTTGGTAGTGTGTATGAGAAACCGAATGCTCCATGTTTGGTTAATGTAGCCGAACCACTGGACTCGTTTACAGTAAATTATATTCCGTATTCGATTATCGAAAAAACTCTAAAGGGTCTCGACCCTAAGAAGGGACCCGGCCCTGACGGGATCCCATCGATATTTTTGAAGTCTTGTCCTAGTCTAAGTAAACCATTATACAAGTTATTTAATAAGTGTCTGTCTCTGGGAATTTTTCCAATAAAATGGAAGGTCGCACAGATTGTTCCAATTCATAAAACCGGAAATAAAAATAATGTTGAAAATTATCGGCCAATCTCTCTATTGTGTCACTTTGGAAAAGTTTTCGAGTCTGTTATTTTGGAGCTCCTTTTTTTTCAAATTAAAAGAAATATCGACATTAATCAGCATGGTTTTTACAGGGGTCGGTCCATTCTGACCAACATTGTTCCCTTTATTCAGAGAACCTATGAGGCAATGGAGAAGGGTCGTGATGTCTGCGCTTCTTACACCGACTTTTCCAAGGCCTTCGACAAGGTCCATCACCCCACTTTGGCTGTGAAACTTGGAAACTTCGGTGTGCAGGGCTGGCTACTCGATCTTTTAAAAAATTATTTGCAAAATAGAACTCAGTATGTAGCTATTAATGGAGCTAGGTCGGTCTGCTTGGATGTGACCTCTGGAGTTCCGCAGGGTTCACACTTGGGTCCCCTGCTTTTTGTATTATTTTTGTATAACATAGGGACCTGTTTTCTGGACTCGAATAGTGTGTATTCCTTATATGCTGACGATCTTAAGATTTCAACTATCATTAACTCGCCTTTGGATATAGTAAAATTGCAGGGGGACATTAACAGATTCTTTGAATACTGCACACTGAATCGTCTGCATTTAAATGTTGATAAGTGTCACTACATTGTTTTCTCTAAGTTGGACCTCTCAAGAAATCCAAATATAGATTTGAGTTTAGATAACACACAATTAAAACGTGTTAATGTGGTTAAAGATTTGGGGGTCACCTTGGACTCCAGACTGTCGTTCGAGTCTCATATAGAGGCTATTATGTGTAAAGCATTGCGCCTTTTAGGATTTATTCTAAGAACTACTGAAGGCTTTAAAAGCCCTGCATCGTTAATTACTTTATATTGCAGCATGGTAAGAAGTGTTCTGGAGTACTCGTCAACAGTCTGGAGTCCGATGTATCACAAATATATTGATCGAATTGAAAGTGTCCAAAAAAAGTTTATCAAGGCTCTTAATTTTCGTTACAATAGACAACGGCATTTTTACTCGTATAACGAGAATTTGTTATTTTATAGATTGCAATCGCTGAGGTCCAGAAGGCAGTGTTTTGATATTTTCTTTGTTTATAAGATAGTAAATAACCTCATCGACTCTGAATTTTGTGTAAATTATGTACTTTTTAAAGCTAACCCATACACACTTCGGAATAGGCTAACTTTTGGTGTCCCTGCTTTTACAACTAATTACCTTTCTAACTCTCCTCTCATACGTTGCATGAGAACATACAACGATCTTGTAACGGGTGATAGAAGCATTGACCTGTTTAACACTAACTTATCTACCTTTAAAAAACTTATCAGAAAAAAAAATATCTATTATCCTTTGATTAGGGAGTGCATTGCTATCACTCGCGTATTTTTCTAGCTTTATAATTTGTTTTGGATTTATTGTTTGATTGTACAAAATAGCCTTTATTCTTTAGTTAAACTTATTGTGTACTTCTACCGAACTTTGTAAATATCTTTTTGTAATCCGTGTCACTCTATAATTGGTCTGCTCAAAGCAGTCTGTTGAGTGACCTTGTTTGTCTAAATAAAAATAAATAAATAAATAAATAAATTTTTGAATTTGCTATGTATTTACCTAGGTTATTGTTATTGACTTGTATGGGGATAAGTTTATGGTTTTTGAGTTTTTTGGAGATTATTTGGCTTGTGTGACCTGTATATCTGATTGAACTGTATTTCGCGTTTGATGGAAGGGGACGTCCTTGGTAGAATAGTTTTTGTGTTTTTTGTCTGATTTTTTTCTTTAGTATTTTGTTTATGAATGTTGTTGAATAGACGTTGTTTAAGGCTATAGTTTGTATTATGTCTAACACAAAAACTACTCTACCAAGGACGTCCCCTTCTATCAAACGCGAAATACAGTTCAATCAGATATACAGGTCACACAAGCCAAAAAATCTCCAAAAAATTCAAAAACCATAAACTTATCCCCATAGAAGTCAATAAAAATAACCTAGGTAAATACATAGTTAATTCAAAAATTGAAAGTAAAGACAAATTAACACATAGCGGGGTCTACCAAATACAATGCCATGACTGTGATGCAACCAAATAGGTAGACACTTTGAAACTAAGCTTAAAGAACATAAAACATCCATTTTAAAATAACAAAATAAAACAGGAATAGCGGACCACTGTACAATAAATAACCACTCAATATCCAACAAAACAAAACCGATATATATTCAATACAAGGGTAGAAAACTCAACCTATAAGAGACATTAGCAATCAAAAAAGCTTTAAAAAATCGATGTAATGTTGTTAACAATCAAATTAAAATACCTTCAGGTGCTAATCTAATACTTAATAGCCTAATTACTTAAGATAAATATGCAATAAACACTGTCTATAATTACCAACGAAAAAACCCATAATTATTATACGCAGTATCATTTTCTTAATTTTATTACTTAGATGTAAATACCTCTATAATCACACCTGTAATTTAGTTTTACCTTTGACCAATACCTGTAAATTAAGGACCAAAATAACCTATCTCATCTGTCAATTTTTATTTTAATGACATGTAGAATTTTTAACTGTCTTTCAATGCCTTTGATAATGACCCGCAAGGGTTGAAACACGTGTCACGAAACTGAAATATATTGTGAAATATAACAAGTACTACTTTAATTTTCTCTACTTAGAAATATGTATTGTAAAAAAATGTATTTGAGATGCTCTATCTAATCGGGGCCGTTCGACTCGATTGTAACAGAATCATAATTGTACTTTGTAACTTTAGTTAACTCTTAAAATATCCGTGTAAGTCTGTGGAAGTTTACCTTTCAGTTTATGCCATAGAATATTATGTTCGTTACTAACTTATCTAGAATCAAAATGCTGCCATAACACAAAATGTGAGGTTAATAATTTTGGACATTGGCCAAACTCGCAAACAAAAAAAAAACACGAAAAATGTATTACTCTCCGTAACACTTTTCTGAAAACAATAATCTATTTGGTAAACGTTGATTCTGCAATAAATAAACAACCATCTTTTACCTACCATACCGCAGCAGTTATTTTTCAGTTAGTTGATGCACATTTGTACAATTTTTAGCGGTTTTAAACATTTTTTGTGGCTAAATCTCAATAAACAGGAACTTTAGGGAAGTAATTTACACTTAAAAACTTTTTTAGGGTTCAACTTTATTATCATTGGGTTGTAAAAAACGAATTTTCTGAAAACTGGCAACTTCCCGAATAAAAAGTTTTCAGGATACAAAATATTATCGTCATATACGGAAAAAGTTAAGATTAAAATACTTATGAAACTTTTTTTTTTTGTAAAATTAGGTACGGCAAACTTCAGGTATCACAATTTAAATAAAAATATACAGAGTGTACTTCAGTCTATGTTACTGGAATATAAAAGATTACAAAAAACACATTTTTTGCAAAAGTCAATTTAAATATCGTCAATAATCGAAGGGGTCCCATTATACAACATAAAAAGGATAAGTTGCCGACTAAGATGCACTACATTCTAATGTGTATTCTAATAAAAACCTTAAACTTGAAGAAGTAGTCGATTTTTGATCTATTTCTCGTACACCCCTGCGCCTCTCTTGCATGCGACTGTCACTGTATTTTGCTTTTTGACTTTTTAAACTGTCATGACCATTTGACAACCAACATTTTCCTGCACGCCAGCATGGTAAAGTGAAGTATCTTTGAGCTGTAATATCCTCTAATTAGCTAAAACAATGTGATTTTAACATAAATACTTCACTTCTAGTCAAGATGGTAAAAATCCAATTTTAATTTTCTATATCTCCCTTTTTTCAATCATAACATTATGTTAATTTTCTACCCCCCTTTAACCTAACAATTTGCTAGCCAATCCTTCAGGCATGGTTGGATGAAGCACCTTTGAGCACCTATCTACATCATTTTCCTCTAATTAGCTACAACCTACATAATTGCTTCACCACCTGCTCATTGGCTTCAAATTAATAAATTCCAACCTTAAAATAGTATAATTTCATTTCATTTTTTGTTTATCTCCTAAGAATGTGTTACTCAAGTCTAACCCAGTATTTTGCTGACCACACCCTAGACACGGTTAGATGAAGCATCTTTGAGCACCTCACTTAAATTAATCTCCTCTAAATAGCTACAAATGACATAATTGCTTCATCACCTGTCTCAGTGGCTGCAGACTGGGAATCCCCTTCTTCAAAGATACCTTGACCAAAATTTCAAATATCTCATCTCATTCAGTTTTGAACATTTATTAGAACCTACAATTTCAATTTTAACATAATTTTGATCGTCGCTTATGCAAGATAGAGCTGTCGTAATCGACTACTGGTAAGTCCTCTCATTTTACTTAAAACTTTTAACTCACACTGTAAATTTCTTTTAGTATCCCTGATAATGGACATTTCTATGTCCGAAACATGTAGGATATAAACATAAACATTGAAATACATATTGTGGAGGTAGACTGCCGTTGTTTTATTTGATTTTATTTGATAATAAAAACCTTATTGATTTTGCGTAAAACACTTTTGCAACTCTTGTCGAGAAAGTACAATTACGAAATGATTTGCTGCGACAAATATCTGTTAAAATATGCTTATTTAGTTTCCGTATGTAACCTCTAAATAATGAATAACAGGCAGTAAAATATCACAAGTAAAAATGTTCATTATTCAATATTTTCTTAATCCATAGAACCGTGAAAATTTAAACCTATATAAACAACAGAACTAATATGTTCCTTTAAAACCTGCAATTTCCGAGTTTTTACACTAGAAATCTTCGAGGTGAAAGGTAAGTTTTGCACAAAGCACAGCGGTTTCCGAAACTAGAGCTAAGAAGGAAATAGACCGCGTTTTAGTCCGAACGATTGAGCACGGCAAATAGGAGGTATTGTTATGAGTTTAAATGGAACAGAAACGGGTAGAAGGTACATTTTATACTATTTTATAACGAAATACTTTACTTCGCTTGGGTTCGGTTTAAAATCAGTGACGGAACAAAGTTTTTGGTCGCAAGGTACTTTCCAATTTTTAGAGATTTGTTCAGGATAGTTTACTTAACCGATTCGTTTACCCATCGTCTCCCTGGCCAAAAGTTAAAGATATCAAGCAATTTATCGCGAACCAAATTGGAACACAGCGAGGTAGGCCTTTGTCTATCTCTTAGTGTGAAACAAGCAGAGATAATTTAAATTTAAAGCCTACTTTTGCATTGAGAAAATATATCGTTAGTTTAAAAATAATTATATTTATTTTATGTGTTCATTTAAGACAGCCACACAATATATTTAAATTACAAATATTTCAGTTAAAGTATTTAAATTAATTTTTGTTCCTGAATCCAATACGGGTATTTTTAATATAAACATATTTTATCTGGTAACTATACAGGATGTTTCTTAATAACATACTAAAATTTAAGGAGGTTATCGTTGGGTCCATTTTGAGAAAAAAAAACTTCATATGAACATATGTCTTAAAAGTCTTGACTGTTGAATTACAGGGTGCTAAAGTTTCAAGAAAAAAATATTTTTCTTATGATAACTTTGGTATGACCCTATATATTTTTGTGAAACGTGGTACGCATCTTCCATGCACCAAAAGACATTTTCTGCTGTACAACATGATTTTTTATTCTTGCCAGTGGCGTTCGCACTGAATCATTTTAAAGAGAAAGGTGATACGCCACTGCTTTCTTAAAGTAAAAACTATTTTTGAAATCCTCATTATTTTCTGAGCAAATCTGGTATCTTCATTTTGTTCCGTTCGACGTATGGTTTTGGCATAAAAAAATTAAATTCATTCATTTGCATCTCGCTAGACCCCTTACGAGATAAAACAATTTATGTAACTTTAAATAATAATTAGTAGTTTTTACCACGTAGTATTTGCCAGTACTTGGGCTTTATAGAATTTTTCTGTTTTTGATTTCTACGCCAATGGAAGATAAGAGGTTTAACTTTAAAATTTAGATTAAACCAACTTATTTACTACAAAAAACCTCTTCAACAGTTTTCTTATCATCTGCTTTTTGTTCGCACGGTATTTTTCAGATATGTACAACACGACCTTAAACCTCACAAACGATTGTTATTGTTGGTTATTATTAGATTCATCTGATAACATACGATTATTGTCAAATTTGTAACATTTAATATTGTTGCTAACGTTCAATCATTTTATCTGCTTGCATTAATTATATTAGTATTATTGCATTATTATCATGGCGGTGCAATACACTAATGCAGAATATATCGATATGATATGGTATTTGGGTGTTGCCAAAGGAAATGGTCGAAAATGTGTTAGAGTCTACCAGGGCCGGCCCTAGACATTTTGGCGCTCCGGGCAAAACCTTAATTTTGCGCCCCCCCCCCCCCCGTTTTTTTTTTAAGTAAATCTCATGCGACCACATCAGAAAGTCAAGAAAACATTGAAAAAAAAAATAAAAAAAAAACGTTTTATTAAAAACTCAATCATCAGATAACAAGATAAGCAATTTAGCACTTAAGGCAAAATAACAAAAATTAAAATGTAGTAATGCTAACTAAACTAATATCCCATATTATAAATAAATTCTAACTAACCAAAGTAATTAAAATGCCCTTTTCCTAACTTTTCTTTCGGCAAACTCACCAACCAGTGATTTCAAGTCTAATTTGTCACTAACTTGGTGTTTCCATTGAGACGATTTTGCGTCTGCATCGTTCTGAGATAATTTTTTATTATTTTTAGTTTTGAAAAGCTTCTTTCCCCTGAAGCCCAAATTTGTAACATTTAATATTGTTGCTAACGTTCAATCATTTTATCTGTATGCATTAATTATATTAGTATTATTGCATTATTATCATGGCGGTGCAATACACTAATGCAGAATATATCGATATGATATGGTATTTGGGTGTTGCCAAAGGAAATGGTCGAAAATGTGTTAGAGTCTACGTCTACTCCGAAAGGTTTCCAAATCTATACTACGTTTGCTGCTGTTGAAACACGCCTGCGGGAAAACGGACAATTTACTCCTAATGCCATTGATAATGGAATACAGCGTTTTGTAAGGGTTCCTGAAGTCGAGGAAGACATTTTAGAACGTGTTTTTGTCGCCATTTTGCAAAAATTGTAATTCGTGTAAAAGTTCTGTTCCGTCTATATCGTTCTCGTTTCGATCTTTGTCAGTTAAAGTTTCTTCTAGTTTTTTACAAAAATTAAATTGATCTTGGTCAGAATATTTGCCGAAATCCGAACATTCCGAAGAAGCAATTTACTTTAAATTTCATTTCTTGATTTTCAATCGGCTGGTCATCACCTTCGTAAGAAAATTGTTTCTTAATCTTTCGTGGCCTTAAAATTTCTGCAGATATAAATTTTGCATCAACTTCTAAGCAAGAAGCTAGTTCTTTGGCATCTTCTAATAAGTCACTGAAGCCTTTGTCAGATCGATATTGTTTTACAAATTCATTGAGGTTATTTAAACTTTAGCAAGCCTGGGAAATATTAAATGTTTTTGATTGCAGAATCTTAGTAATAACATCCACTTTACTTAGAATCTTTAACCACAAGACTACCATACAAACAAACTCATAATTTTTAATTTTTTTACCTAGTGAGGTAGCTAGATGTTTTGTAGTATTGTTAAAATTATTTCCGGATCGTAAATTTCGCCCAACTGAAATCTTAGAGGGGTTATTGCATCAATTCTGCTAGACCATCTAGTATCTGACAAATGCTTTAATGTCAGACTTAAAATTATACTTTTCAAAACAGATCACCGATTGGTTAAGGCAGAAATGAAATTATATTACTCTTGAACAGTTGAAAAAAAATTTATACTAGAAACATTGGATTTCACAGCATCGTTTATAACAAGGTTCAAACTGTGGTTACAACATGGTACAAATATTGCTCATGGATAACCGTCAGAAACAGAAAACTGCATTTTTTCAATAGAATAATAGCAATTTTGATAATGCATTGAACCTTATTCGGATAATTCGTCTTGCTTACTCGAACATGATGGTACCGACACTGACTGAAACGTATCAGGATCTAATTCTTTTGGATCTTCATCCTCATTAGCTTGCTTTTCTAATTCTGATTATAAGTTTGATTTTGTTGAATATAGAAAATCACTGTTATCAGAAGTAGTGTCTTGCGTGGTCTTTGAAAAAAAGTTACTAATTTTGAAATTGGTTTTCTCCAAGTCTTTACCGTTTTCGCTTGTTAAGCAATTTTTGGTAACCAGACAATTTATTTTTTTCTTCTCTGGCCATCTAAATAAAATAAATATAAAATATTAAACACTAAGCCTTAGTTGTTTCATAAACAAAAGTTATTAAAAAGAAAAACAATTATTTGCATTCCTGTTAATTAATTAACTTAATCACTTACTTACCTTATTGGTAATTATTTTTCACAATTGCGGTAGATACCTAATAGTAAATAAGGCCCTCTATAGGTCTTCTGCGCTTATCAAGACAAGAATGAAAAATTAACCTGCTATATCGATTACGAACACGCAAAATTTTTCAGTTTAAACCAGCGCGCCGAACGCACGCGGATTTTCGCGCCCCCACAGGAAAAGGAGTAGTAAAATTTCACCACTGTTACTGGTCGCCGACCGGCGGTCGGTGTTGGTGGATAATGCGTTTTGACAACCGGTATTCATATAGATAAGTTTTTTTAGTTTTATGTTAATTTGTGTTGAAGGCATGGTGCCTTTTAGGCCTTGGTGCCGTCGTGCGCCGCACGACCTTGCCCATATGGACGGCGCGTCCCTGTCGGAAGTATGAAGTTTTGCAAAATTGTTATGGATTTAATAAGTAAAAATCTTTAAAAATCCTTACTTGTCAAATGGAGTAGAATAAATATCTATACTAATTAGGAAAATATTTCCTAGCAATCTGATGTAAAAACCTTATACTATAAGGTCGTATTTGGCTAACACTGTTAGCGCTACAATACTAAATTGATTGCTTAAAACTACCAAGAAAGGAAGACCTTTCTGTTGGTAGGATGCTGCTACCTATGGACCGGTTAGTTCAGGTTAGGGTAAGCGCAGACATACCTAACAACAGAAAGGCCTCAAGTCTTTATAACCAGTTTTATCGTCCTGCTCAAGTAGTGAACGACAAGTGGCGCCGTCTCTTAGAAGTTTTAAGCAATCAGAAGAGAGGACTATACCTTTAGGTATATTAGAAACTAAAAATCTTTAAAAATCCTACGGCGCCACTTGTCGTTCACTACCTGAGCAGGACGATAAAACTGGTTATAAAGACTTAAGGCCTTTCCGTTGTTAGGTATGTCTGCGCTTACCCTATGCTGACGAGAACCAATAAGTTCGAAACCGGTCCATAGGTAGCAGCATCCTACCAACAGAAAGGTCTTCCTTTCTTGGTAGTTTTAAGCAATCAATTTAGTATTGTAGCGCTAACAGTGTTAGCCAAATACGACCTTATAGTATAAGGTTTTTACATCAGATGGCTATGAAATATTTTCCTAATTAGTATATAGATTTAATAAGTGCCTGCATTCAATTCATATTTTATTTAGATGTCACGATTGACACAAACTATTATCGATCAAATTCGAAAAAAAAAACTCCTAAGAAGCGTAGGCGTATATCTCTGTTAATATATAAAATATTTCACCTCGAAATGTATCTAAAAATTTGCAGTATCTGACCAGAAGCATATAAAGGTTTGAAAAATGATTGAATAACTTTAATTATTTTCAGAAACAGAAAACTTTCCGGAACTGTTTGAATATTACAAACTCAATCTGCACAGCGAAGATTTCTCAAGCAGTGCAGAAAACGTAAAGTCTATTTTTCTCGCTACACGTCCGCCATCATTTACAGAATGCTCGTATTTGCCTAATGCAATTTTTGTTGTTTGCCGACTCAAACAAATGCAGGCCACAGTAATGTAACAAGAATAATACTCTCTAAATCATTTATGTATACGTACATACACATATAGAGTCCAATGCCAATATCCGGTATGTTGGTAGTGAATTTATTATGTTAGGGACTTTTTGCAGATTATATTCTGAACCTGTCGCTAAATTTATTTGTGAGAGGTAATAGTTATTTTCATAAACACCAATAGCAATAACAAAATTTATCTAAAAACTTCATAATATTTGGTTGATATATTTGTTAGGGCGGTTTTCAATTTCACAAGATTTGTTAAAAATTTGAGTAGATTTATTTTCTTGTCTTCATCCATGTTTTGCTTTAATTCGAAATTAACACTACTTATGACCTGGGTTGAATTTTCGAAAATAAAAGTTTCAAACTAAAGTTTGTAGTATGAAAATTAACTAGAGTATAGTAACGCTCGGATTTATATTAGAGTTATGTCTAATTCGGTGAGCTTTTACCGTGTTTTTTTAAGTGCGGATTGGTGTTAACTCCGCTCTGAGATTGATAAGAATCAAATTACCAAATATTTGGTATGTATATTTTAAAACCTAAATTAAGAACATTTTTTAGGTTTATGTTTGATATTTGGCTTCACATTTAACTGGAGTGGGTATGCCTAACTCAAGGTATTTAAACGAGAGCTTATATAATCGAGCAATACAGTGACAAATTTATTAATGTAGGATAAGAGAGGTTAAGAAACGTTCTTAATGCTCCTGGAAATTCTAGAAACGGTGACTTCCATTGTAAGCATTACAACTGTCCTAGCAGCATTTTCCTACAAATTTGCTGCTACACACATAAAAATAATGTCTCAAATTAAGATAGTTCTCTTTGCCACATATTAGAGTCAAAATGCTCCCATCTATGACTTAGGATACAGAGAGCCAGGCTTAGAACCCAATTAATTAAGCATCTCTTAGAGCATATTATACAGGGAGAGTCGGAAGGAACAGACCAAACTCCTGGAGTGTGTTACACAGGCGAAATCTATCTGACAAACCGCATACGTTCTAATCCGATTTTCATTTGTTTTCAGGTTATAGCGTAATAAGATATAAACAAAATTTCAACATTGCATTTTCTTAATCATAGCTTCCTTTTATTAGATGTTCAAAAATACCGCCATTGAGCTCTAAACATTTTCTGCTTCGTCTACGAAGAGCGCCTGTTGCTTTCCTAATTGATTCATGTATTTCTTCTTTAATACTGGCTGCAGTATTTCTATACGTCGAACTAGTGCATCCCGAGTGTCACTTTTACTTTATACGCTCTATTTTTAAACCAGCCCCATAAACAATAATCTAGTGCTGTAAGGTCTCGAGATCTTGGAGGCCAATTAATAGGAGTACCGCGACCAATCCAACGCCCTGAAAATCTTTCATCCAAATGTTGCTTGACCTTACAAGCGAAATGTGCAGGAGCTCCATCGTGCTGATAGTACATTTGCATTCTGTTGTTTACATGAACATCCTCTAGTAGTTCTCGTAATTAATTTTGTAAAAAATTACAGTAGTCGCCTGTGAGGCGATTCTCCAATATGAAAGGGCCACTTAAATAATTATCGAGCATACCATACCACACGCTTATCAGAAACTTATGTTAAAATTTATTTTTGACTGTTGCGTGGAGATTTTCGATTGACCATACATGAGAGTTACGAGTATTATTAATATCGTCACTGGTAAATGTTGCTTCATCCGTAAGAAGTATGCGCGATACAACACGACGATTATCATTGATCCACTGACAAAATTCCATAGGTTTAGCATAGTATTCCGGCTTTAGGTGCTGTACTCTCTATACATGCTATGGATATAAGCCCTACTCGTGGAATGTGTTGATTAGTCTTTTTTGTGGAATACCAATTCTACGTGAGCTGATCGTTGCATCTCCTTCTACTAAATCCAGAATATTTTCTACTTCTTTTAAACCTCGATATTCGAAATTTAAATAGGTGTTTGGCATTTTGTAACACTTTCATCATTTAAACTTGAAAACAAACGTTCAATTACTGTCATAGTACACTGACACATTGTCAAAACAAAAAAGTTATCAAATGTGTTTGACTCTCGAACATGGCATGCTCTGATTATGCGAAAATTTGGATACAAGTGGAATGCTAGATAAAAATTTTTAGTGAAGTTGTAACTTGAAAACAAATGAAAGTCGGATAAGAGCATATGAGTTTTTCATAGTATTTTCACGTGTATAATACACTACTGGAGTTTGGTCCGCTCATCCCGACTCACCCTGTATGTGGCAAAAAAATATGATTTTAATTTAAGATATTATTTTTATACGTGTACTCGATAGATGCTACCAAGTAGCTAAACCTGTTGACAAGATATTTTCTTATACTTCAGTGTATATTTAATTTGTGGCGTATTCATACAGTATGAATAATAAATATTAACAGTACCTACATATTGGACGAACTATAATCAATTTTAATAATAAAAAGACATCTAAAAATAATATAACCAAATTTAAATTTCTTTTCGAACCTCGTCAGTTCAAGATGGAATCTTGGAGAAGGTCATAGAACAAATTAATAGGGAAGTTTCGTTCTTTCTTTTTTTCTACAGTCTCGGAAGAAACAAACTAATCGTCGCAGCAGGAACTGAGTAAATTGCAGGAAACTAACATCATTGAATTGGATTGGCAATATTTTGGCGACAACACCACCAAGGAATTGGGATAAACGACATTTGAAGAACGAGAATATCCAGCTTCCAAGCAAGAGTAGTATATTGAGAAGGCTAAAAGAATGGAACCTACTAAGTTAGGCTTAAAGAGTCAATACAAAAAGTGTGGATAATTGACACAGTTTATAGGAATAGTTAATTTTTAAAGTGAAGTGTTTTTTCCTGATTTTTTGATACACTAAACAGAAATACTATGCGAAAACGCCCAATTATAATATCATTTCCCAGAAAACAAAGCGAAGCATATCACCGAAGTCTGAGTGAAGGAATTCTGTTCAAATATTTATTGGGGTAGCATACGTGCAATTTATTGTAACGGAAGTATCCACGGGGAATGCTACTTTGGCTTGTAATATAGGTAAACTTACTAATTTATTTATTTATTCAGTTTATAGGGATCCAAATACCGTACATACATCTGCATTGTTTGAGACTTATGAAAGAATGCAAAGGTTGAAAATTGGAAATACGAGTTAAAAACACACGATAAAATTTGTTCTCTAGACAAAAACTTCTAGTAGTTTCAAGCCGCACTACTAATATGGTATAGACAAAGAAACATTTTTGCGGATGCCCCCTTTGTCCAGGTGCCCATATCACATAAATCATTATTTTCGCAGTAGTTCGGTAGTCAAGCAATATATTACTTTTTTACCACTAACTTGAGAAATCGCCATTATTTACTCCATTCCTCTAAGAAGTAGGATTTCTCTACCTAGGTAAATAGCGATAATAAATAATCAGCTAATTAAATAATGAAAGACTTTCCGTGTAATGAGGTTAAGTTACGCACGATTTTAGAATTCTTTCACACCGTTTTAACGTTATTGGTTTTAAGCCTTAACTAACCATTTTAAATATAAGAATTCCGAAAAATGGTATCAAATTTTTAACAAAACAGGAATTTTCATTATAAATTGGAAGATGTATCAAAAGGAAGCTGTCATATTCAATAATGTCAACACGAGTGACACGCTGACACGACCATAAATTTGACAGAATAGAGACTCGTCTTGCTATCGGTAACAATATCTTACAAGGTTGCCAAATTTAATAATAATAATAATAATAATAAATCGTCTTTATTCAGATATTCTTAATAACAAAAAAAAAAAAAAAATATATTAATATATAATTAACAAAAGTAGATAGAATACATCTGAAAGGGCGAAGTGTCGTCCGTGTAGCGGGCGTTTTTCTACTTAACCACGAGAAAGTAAATATAAAAGTTAATTACTTTAACAACACTAATGTAATCTATTAAATAATACACATATTATTATATACTACCAGGCAAGACATCCATACAACGTATTATATCAAGAAGTTAATCATTGAAACATCATCAATCAAGACGCGGATTAACCTAAAAAAGTACAATATTGACATTCAACCCAAAAGCATTCCCTATGAGTTCATCCAGAAGCAACAACACTGCACAGCCAGCATATTTTATTTCCAGAGATCAGGCCTGTGAGAGAAGTTCCATCTTAAGTTTCTTTTTAAAGTTTAATATATTATAGTCATAGAAGTCATTCGGAATATCGTTATAATTACTACTAAACTGGAAAGTGAAAGAGTTCTTAAAAACTGCGGTAGTGTGTTTAGGTATGACCATAAGGTTTCTATTCCGTGTGTTAAGGTTATTTATATGCTTGAACTTAGTGAGCTTATTTAAAAGATATGTTGGTTGCTTGTTGCTTAGTATACGGTGGCCCAGGGTCAGAAGATGGAGGTGTCGAAGTTTGTCCAGTCTTAGCCGACCACTTTCTAAGATTTTATTTCTAGTGCTATCGTATTTTCGGATACCAAAGGCGAAACGAAAACAGCTGTTCTGGATCTTTTGAAGTCGATTTTTATCAAGAACAGTTAAGCAGGGACCATAAACAGAATCGCAGTATGATAATTTTGATATTATTAACGCCTCGCACAGTTTCAGTTTCAAGGCAGAGTTTAAAATCTCGCGACTATTGTATAAAAACTTTAAAGTTGTATAGGAGGTTTGGCAGAGGTAGTTGACATGTTTGGTAAACCGCAGGTTGGTGTCAAACCAGACTCCTAGATTTTTACACTCGGCAACAAAAGCGAGACTTTGTCCATCAACATTAATTTGAAGTTGCTCGGCGGCAATGTTTCGTAATTTTTTTGGTCCGAATAGCGTAACCGAAGACTTTAGCGCATTCAGTTTTAGATTGTGCGCACAGGATATATCGACTAAAGCTTTTAAATCACTATTAATTTGTTCATTGGCAGTGGCACACTGTAAGTTTTTAACTTCTAGATAGATCTGGGTGTCGTCAGCGTAGTGGTGGATTTTACAGTTATTAAGTACACTGTAAAAATCTGCTGTGTAAATTGAGAATAACAGTGGAGAAAGTATGGATCCCTGTGGAACACCAGATTGAATATTAAGAGGACTAGAGGACAGTGCATTGTAAACGACTCTTTGCGATCTGTTACTTAAAAAACTTTGAATCAGTGACACAGAAGAGTTAGAAAACCCAAAATAAGATAGTTTATCACATAGTATGCGATGGTCAAGGGTATCAAATGCCTTGCTATAATCCAAGAGTACCAGGCAAGTAGCCATGCCCTTATCATGGTTTCTTAGAATATCATCGGTGATATTAATTAGGGCCGTTGTTGTACTGTGCTTAGGTCGAAAGCCAGATTGCACTGTAGGTATAATGTGGTTTGAAAGGACGTATTCTGACATCTGTTTGTACATAATTCTTTCTAAGATTTTCGAGAGCGTTGGCAAAATACTGATAGGTCGAAGTTGACCATAATTTTCTGGGTTCGAAACCTTAGCCAAAGGTAAGACATTGGCATTTTTCCAAGTATCTGGGAAGATATTTGAGGAAAGGACTGTGTTTATGATGTGTGTTATATGTTCACTTAAATGTGGAAATATTAGGTGTAACATTGTCAGGGATATATGATCCGAACCTGTGGCAAAGCTTTTTATGGAATTTAGCTGTGTTCTCGTTTCATTGCTTGTTATCTGAGAGAATTGAAAATGTACATTATGTTGTGAAGGGGCACCATTATATTTATTCAGAAGGCTTAATTGGTGATTTGATTTGTTTACCACAGGCACCGCTGTAAAATTTTTATTAATTTCATCAACATTCTCCAGGTTTGATGGTAGATCAGTGTTGGCTTTATTTTTGACTACTTGTAATGATCTAAGGGTATTCCAGGTTTCCTTTGAACCTTTGTTGCGCAGAACGTATTCCATGTGCGCCCTTTTTTCGCGTTTAATTGCACCCGCAGTATAATTCCGCAGCTCTTTATAATAGTCAAAGTGTATTATTTGCTTTGATTTTTTAAATCTGTCATACGCTCTGTCCCGAATCTTAATCATATCCTTTATAGTGTCAGTTAGCCACGGAGCTGGTGGTTTAGAGACTCTTTTGGTGCATATAGGTGCAAAAATATCAAATACTTCAATTATTTTTTGTGTAATGTATTCCACCATCATATTAGAGCACGTAAGATTGTAAATATGATCCCAGTTGATATTATGAAGATATGCAGAAAAATTATTGTCATTAAAATTTTTGAAATTACGAAAGGTAACAAGTTTAGAAGACTTCTTTTCCTTTATTTTGTTTATTCTGCAGGCAGTTGCGCAATGATCAGATATTTCTGTATGAAGGTCGTTTACTGTTACACTGTTAACAACTACATCCTCTGAAACCATTATTACGTCCAATAAAGAACTAGATGTGCTAGTAATTCTGGTAGGTACAGAAATTATTTGATTGAGGTTATACGCAATTATAAAGTCATTAAAAAGTTCGACACTCCTAATATTTGGTGATAATAAGTTGATATTCATATCCCCGGCAACTAAGATAGAATCACAAGTAGGGATCAGCTCAGAAATGGAATTTTCTAGAGATTCAATAAAGCTCACAACATGGCCCTTAGGGGGTCGGTAAACTATTCCTATACTATATTTTTTTCCCCTTCAGCTTTAGAGAGATCCATAGCTGTTCTGAGTGGGGTTCAATTTTATTAAAAATTTGTTGAAATTTTATCTTCCTATTTATGTAGATACCCACGCCTCCGCCCCTGGAACCTCTGTCAGCTCTCACAAAGAAATAACCCTTGATCGACACACTGTCATTTAAGATATCATTAGTAAGCCAGGTTTCCGATACCCCAAATACATCAAAATTCTCCGATATAATAAAATCATTAAAATGGTTGAAGCCCGATGTAAGAGATCTCACATTTAAGTGGCCGAACTTCATGACTAGGCAGGCTGTTTATTGAATTGCTGCTGCCTAAACCTATTCTATATAAAAAAAGAAAAAAAAATATATCTAATACAAACATAAACAGTCCCAAGTATTTTATTCTTTAGTAGGCAGGTAAAAATACAATAAGATAAGAGACCGATAAGGCATACAAAGGATCAAAATCAAGCGACAGCAAGCGACACGAGTTTAAAGTAAAAAAAAAAATATTTATAAATACACTGAATTGTTGCAAATGAATTAAATATCTTTAAAGAAACAACAGAAAAAATTATAGTCTATAAGATTTTTATTGCTTAGCAGTGTTTTTGTTGAAATTTGATCGGGTGGCATTGGCATTGCCTCATTTATCGGTATATTGCCGGGATGCATAAACCCTCGTTGACCAGCAATTTATTTCTATAGGTAGCATTGCAGTTGGCAAGTTTTTCTTTCTGAACAAATTTTTTATTGCAGCAATTTTTATTTGCGGCAATGAAAATTGTCAATAGCTTGACAGCGTGCAATTTTTTACCATTTTTTTTTCATTTTGTACAGGGACATTTTTTTAAGTGTCTCACCCGATTGGCGGGTTTCTTGCTGACTATAATAAAAAACAAACCACACATTTCGCAAAGATTTTTGACAATATTTATTTTCAGCCGTTTCGGAAATACGGAACTTCCTAATTTGCCTTCATCGATTTTGTCTTTTAAGTATCTCAAACCTTTAATAAATAGACCTTTTAAGCTAAACACCTTAATTTAATAGGTTTTTGAAATCGGATCGCCAAGTGCAATTCACTTCTCTGGCTATTTATGAGGGTTGCCATTTAAAAGAATTTAAAATGGCGCCGTCTCTGACACTTTTTGACATCTGTCAGATTTGATTATAGCGTAGATAGCTTTGTCACGGGAAATTATGTAACTGTGGAAAAAATTAAGGTGTTCTGCTTAGAAGGTCTATTTATTAAACGGGTGAGATACTTGAAAGACTAACTCGATGAAGGCAAAATAGACACCCCCCCTGCCGTATTTCCGAAACGGCTGAAAATAAATATTAACAACTATAGGTTTTTGAAATCGGATCGCCAAGTATAGTTTACTCGTGTGGTTATTTATGAGGGTTGCCATTTAAAGAATTCAAAATGGCGTCGTATCTGTCAAATTTGTGAACCTACATATTTTTTTATATTAAATTCGGCTTCCTTGTCGAAGATCATTGAGAAATGTGTGGTTTGTTTTTTATTACAGTCATCAGGAAAATCGCCAATCGGATGAGACACTTAAAAAAATGTCCCTGTATAACCTGCTACTAACTAAATAAAATGGCATATCATTATAACCTTTTTTTCTTGCTTTGTTTTAAGTATGCACGGTTTATTAATTCGAGTTTAAATGGATAAATCTCATCTCAACAACAAGAACTAATCACAACATAAATATCATAGAAATCTAAGTTTAAATGGTAAAACAAACTAACCTTAGTCTTTATTGTGTAGAACGAAAAATACTCAAATATTTTTAGGTTAGTGGCACTGAAGTAATTACCATATAATTCCCTAGACTTGCGCTTGCAACTGCAATAGAAATAGGTCCGGAGCTATTTCCAGCAATTGCAATACAAATTGCAACAGTTGATTACTATAATAATACGCAATAAAAATCGTGCAACTATTTATTGCAGCAATAAGAAATCCCCAACTGTAATGCGGCCTTATAATACAAAGATCGCAACGAGTCAAATATGTGATATGTATAGTATAGTGTAGTAGTAAATCTATATATACCTCAATTGAGAAAGCTATTACATACCTACCTCGCACATTATGTTATTATCCTGAGGCGCGGATATTATAGCTCACTTCTCAACCTAGATATATAATGTACTATCAAATAGAGTTCAAAATTAAACATGGTAAAAGCATACGGGATACTTTGCTGAAAATGTTTCACTTGACATGTATAACGTTTTTAGATTGTTTAATGACCAAAATCATATTTGAAAAGTGTCAAGTATTTCAACGTCTCTAAAACTCAGTAAAATAGGATAATGGCTTTCTAATTGGAAAAATCGTTTGAATCCTTCGAAGAGAAAAGTCATATTCTTCTCCAAAAGTCGTGTTAGACGGCCCGAAACGAGGCTCAGAGTCGGTAGGGTTCAAGTGAATTGGTCCCCGGAAGTGAAGTACCTAGAACTTATCTTCGATCAAAGTCTTAAATTCAATTAATACAATCAAGGCAGCATTGCGCCAATTAAGCTTAGTCTACCCCCTGCTTCACAGGCGGAGTAGACTTACTATTCGAACCAAAGATAACCTCTATAAGATCTTGGTCAGGCCAGTATTTACTTATGGAGCACTATCTTGGTGCAATATAGGTAAGTTCGAGCTGAATAAGTTCAAGATGATTCAAAACAAGGCTCTGAAATTTATCGCAATTGCTCCAAGATATACAATAAACCGTGTTTTTCACCGGGACTTTCGAAAACCGACAATCAACGAGTTATTTTTGAAAATAATCATAGACTATTACAGACGTACGGACGTATCGACCAATATACTAATAATAGACTCACATACGACGGCCAGACCAAACTCTACATACAAACTGCCGAAAGATTGGCTCCCCGTTGGCATAAATCCCCAACAGTAGAGAAGCATTATGAGTATACAGTAGAGAGGCACTATCAAGATCGTCTAATAAACAGGTAACAGACGCTAAGAACTATGCAACTTTTTAGCCTTCATAAACTATACACGACACACGACACAAATAAATAAAGCAACAGCCGAATCAAAATTCAAAACTAAGCGACAAGACCGAAACAACAGATGTCAAAGGAATATCCTGACGTAAAAACCCAATCAAGGCCCCGTGTATTTGCAAGTCTGACTATAAATAATTGGGTACTAGGTCAATATGATATTATTATAATTATCAAAAATAAGTATAGTTTTCTTCAGGCAATGACAGAAATAATGGTTCTGAGGTCTCCAACTATTAAGAAATCATTTTCTCCAAGAAATCCCTTAAGAAAATACAATTTTTTTTTTCTGTATACGATTAGAAACGTAAGCAATTATCGAAGATTGATGTACTTCCAGTCAATTTACTTTCTTTCCCAGACTAACCAATTTTTGGTCCATCAAATTATCCACTTTGCTAAAAGCCTTAAAAACCTCATTTTCTAGTCCAGACCACGCGGGCTATTATTTCTAAAATTCACAAAAACTCACCGGAGCGCAAAAATTTAACGAAACAGGTCTAGCGTTAATAATTAATTTAAGTAATTCAAAAACCCTTCTCGGCCTCCAAGATGTTTGGTATTTGGGCCACGTTTATCGCCGGAAGGGAAAATAGTGGAGACTTTTCGTAGAAAAATTAGTTTAGGTGTGTATAACGGTGCCGATATAGAAAGCCCGTAAAAAACCATAAAATCTGGACGTTGAACATAAAAAATGCAATTGGTTATACAGGATCGTCCATTTGGTTTCAGACTTGTCTCGAAATCTTTGCCTTTTAAAATATGTTGTATAGAGCGTTGCCTTGGAAGTAATACTGACAAAATACCATGAGAATTAACGAGCGGTTTTCTCTTGGTAGAATGATATAATATATTTTTTTACTTCCGGGACTATAGAAGGTACTTTAGTTCCGCCAAACAAGGACTAAAGTGAGTCAGTTAATCCCGAGGGACTAAAGCAACAAATTATTTAAAAGAAGGTCATGTTGTCAAAGTCATTTTGCTGTCAATCTTTTTCTGTAATGAAATCATATTTATTCTTTCTGATATATTAGACGTACTACAGTACTAAGAACATTTCAGAGCTTATTTTTAGTTCCCCATAAAGACTACCCATTTTATATTATTAATAAATTCCCTACGAGATAACTAAATAGGTTGTTCTCTGTGGGATTATCTTTTGTAGTCTTTGGGATTTAAGTAAATTATTAATCAAGTAGGCGCCTATCACAAATAAATTTTAAATTAATAATTTCGTGGAACGTCATTTTTCTACGAGAAGTTTGTTAGTTTCCATCAATAATTATTTAATTTTTTTGCTTTGAGACATCATTTCAACATCCGTTTGAACTTTCATGGATTACTCAGCCCAACAACGTGTGTTTTGTGTAAAAACATAAGAAGCAATTCGATAGAAGAAGTCTGGCGTGCATTCCGGCGTCATGTCAGTTTAATAACAACAATAGGGGTCACGCGCCAAATCGTAAAACTGTTAAGTTATGGGTTCGTCATTGGCGTGAAAATGGTTCTGTACAAAATTTGAAGATTCCTGGACGTCGAAGAACAGTTCGTACACCAGAAAATATTGAACGAATTAGAATTGCGTTTACGAGAAGTCCTAAAAGGTCTGCTAATCGACAAACCCTTATCCTAGGAATATCGAAGGGAAGCTTAGATCGAATTCTTCAAAGGGATTTAAAATTTTATCCCTATAAATACCAAATGGCACAGCACCTTAGCAATCAAGGTAAAGAAGCAAGGTTAGCATTTTGTCAAGAATGTTTGGATTTACATCAAGGAGCAATTCACTGTCTCCTATTGACCGACGAAGCAAATTTTTATTTGAACGGCATGGTCAATAAACAGAATTTTAGATACTGGTCAAATGAAAATCCTCGTGAAATCTTTACACAGAACCTCCATAATCCAAAAGTTGTTGTGTGGTGTGGAGTAGGATCTTTTGGTATTCTTGGCCCTTATTTTTTTGAGGATGAAAATAACCGCGCTGTAACAGTAACATCCGAGCGCTACGTTAATATGCTAGAGACATTTCTCATTCCAGAATTAAATAGACGAGGATTACTAAACAATGCCTTACTATTCCAACAAGATGGGGCAACAGCTCATACCGCCAGAAACTCAATAAGGGTCCTGCGAGAAATGTTTATTGGCCGACTCAATTCTCGATTCGGAGATTTGCCTTGGCCTTCGAGGTCCCCCGACTTAACGGCACCCGATTTTTTCCTGTGGGGATATTTAAAAGCCAAAGTGTTTGCGAGTCGTCCAGGTACAATCGAGGAACTAAAAGTCAAAATTCGTGAAGAAGTTGAAGGAATAGACGAAGGTTTGCTACGCCGCGTAATGAGCCACTTTTTATCTAATATTGAAAAATGTGTTGAAGTTGGTGGAGGTCATTTAGAAGACGTGATTTTTAAAAGTTAGAATTAAATTAGCCAAATATTTCTAAGTTATCATAAATCCCAAAGAGTTAGCTGTAATTTAGTAAAATAAAAAGTTTGTTTTGTTAACTAAAAAATTTTTAATTCAAATATTAAAATGGGTAGTCTATTATGGGGAACCCTGTAGATATAGAGGTAACCCTAGGTAGGACTTAAAATGTGCTCTATTATGTCAAAAACGATTGAAGCCATGATCTGTTCGCGGCATTCTAATTGTTATTCAAATCAAGCTCGGAAATATGTAGTCAGATTTTTGGTCTTACTGGTTTCACCAATCAGTCAGTCTTGTTAATTCGTCAAAATATAAAGAATATTCTCAGACACAAGAAACAAAGAAAGGCACATTCTTTATTAGCAACTCTAATAACTGACACTGCCATTATTATTTGACTCTAAAAAGAAATACAAATTAAATAATTTATAGAAAAAATATAGCATTATAATGCACGAGCTATTTTCCTTTAAAATGGGAACAAAGTGAAATAAACAAAAAAATGACATTGCGAAAAGTATCGCATCTTCAAGAAGTGAAGTCTAGACATGAACCAGGAGTGGAAATGTAAGCGGAAGGAAAACTACGGCGTCCGGAGGTGGCAGATGAATTATGTACGAAATCTAGAGCAACCGTTGCCTTTTTTCTATTTTTATTATGGACCTTGAGCCCCTTTATACGAAAAATACAGCCATCCACAATCAGAACCGTAACCGATGCATTACTCTCCTTGTTAAGTAAATTATGGCCAGTTCGGTTTCTTATTTCCGGCATTATTTATATATACAGGGTGATTTTTAGTGAGTATTCGATATTTTACAAGACAATTTCTCAATTATTTAAAAAAAAAAGTTCATGAAAACAGCTGAATATCGAAATAGAGTATGTTACATGAAAAATATTCAGAATTTTAAGTAGAATTCAAAAATCGAATATAATTTGGGGTATGTCATTTAAAAATTAAAGTTGACGTGTGCCCCGACTTCTTGAGCAATCCTGTATAATACTAAAATGTCTCACAATTTGTAAAAATGATAAATTAAATCGACGAGTCCGAGCGTTTTTCGAAAATATACATGGTTATCATTTCAAGTAAATTTGTATACTTATGCCAAATATATTGTTGCTTTCTTAATCTTATAAGAGGGAAACAAAATAATTGCTTTAATTAAAAGAAGATTTAAGAAAGACAGCTTAGTATGAAACGTAAAAGTACATTGTCTTAAAGAGATACCTAATAGTATATTGTTTTATTAGGAGTAAGAGCAATACTTTTTATGACGAGTAATTTTGTTAGTCCGGCAATTACAGACGAATCATAGCAAGTTGCTTTTACTACGAATAAAACATACTATTTTTTCTTCGAAAATATACATGGTTATGAAAATATTGCGGGTGTTCCATTCTTTTTGACCACGCTGTGTATTCAATGGATTAAAAATTCATTTTTCTTAACCTGATTAGCTATTTTACTTACAAGTATAATTTATTTAAGAAGTAACTATGTTTTTCCTTCAAAATATTTGAATTCCCAATTTTAAAAATAGTTTTTTCCTAATTTGCTTTAATCAAGAAGACACGAATCTCATTCGGCCGGTTTTAGGGGTTAATGAAATAAATTTAATTTATAAAGAATTATATGACGTTTCGACGAAATTCCATAATTTATTATTTTTTAAAATGCCCAAGCCACTGCAATTCATTCTCCTGACGTCGCACAACCCGGAGTTCTCTAGATGCTAGCGATGAGTCAGTGACAGAAATTGTGGGCTTGAAGTATAATATTATCGTCAAAACTACAAAAAATTTACTACAGAGAACAGAATTCAATTACATGAATTTATAGTGTTGATTGAATTAGAAATAATTAGGATAACTTAATCGAGCATCTACTGCAGAAATTTGATATTATTATTAATATCAAAGTTTTAATATTTACCGAATATTTTAGCCTATTAGATGCATACAACTGCTAACGTGCTTATCAGTAGAACCAAAACAGTAGCCCTGTAAAGTAGTGTAAAGTATTGAAAGATCAATTATTTATGTGTGTGTACTAATAAGCAAGTTAGCAATAGTACGCATTTAATTTAGAACATCCTCTAGTCTAAGCTAACATGATTTTTTTATTCGTCGGAGTGTCTTGTTTATTTTTGTAGGGCGAAGATTTTTAAAATTAATTTGAAAGAAATCGCATGTTTGCTTATTTTATATGTCCACTGACTTTTAACTTTTAACAGTTGTGTAGTTACACATCTCAAGGGAACACGGCAATCGACCGGCGAAATTATTTTCTTTCTTTTCTTTTCAGAAAAAACATATTAATTACAAAATTTTTGTCTATACAGGCTTCTATTTAAAACTGTGCAGTACTGGATACTGGATGCCCACAAACTGCTCGACCAAGGACAGGACTTGGTAAATAAAGAAAATACGCATAGTTGGTTTATTTCGTTAAATCTACCTTATTACTATAAATGTGGTTACATTATTCTATGATAAACTCAATGCTAAATATCAGGCAAGGGATAGACATAAGCAAGTTTTTGAAGCTATGTGCTTATTTAAAGAAGCAAAATAAAGGCTACACTCCAAACTCACCAAAAAAGCTAAAGTATTTACCAGGGAACAATTTGAAAATTCTCTATCTGAAGCTCCTAATCAGAAGTATTTGGAAAATAAGGTAAATTTAGATATAACGTCAAAGAATACAAGTGGCTCCACAGAGGGTTTAACGTTAGAAAATACAAAAACAGTCAGGATCGCAACACCTTATGTTAATTTTTCTGGGGCCACAATAAAATAATTGTACTTTTAATTTGATGTTTAATAAATAGTTCATTGTTGTATTTTTTAAGAATAAATAAAGTATACAAATATCCAATATTTCTTGTATTTTCAACATTCTTTATTAATGACACACACAGTACTTTTACTTCCGCTGTCTATAGCAACCGTCTACTGTAAAAATAGCAAAACTTTAACGTCAAAAATTAGTAGAAAAATGTCAAGTTTATTGACGTTTGAAGAAAATAGTATATTATTGTTATAAAACAATACATTTCCTTCCTCCATTACTATACTATTCTTGAAACGAGATTAATTGATTAATTATTTAAAATTTAATAGCAACCTAATCGTAAAATATCACTGATATGGCTCTCAGCTAACCACCTTTTCAATATAAAAATGTCTGTATTCCGGTTCTGTTATTCGAATCGTATTAGGAAAAATACACCAGCTACCCTGTGTGATAAATATGCAGGACAAACTCAATAAAATTACATCGCAGCACATAAAAACTGGATGAAATGGCAAAAATATTATAATGGGCTTGATAAAACGGGGGCAAATTGAAAAAATGTTTATGGATATGGCATTAGTATGGGGACAAACATATTAGATCGGAAAAAATATGCAACTAATTTTGGAGGTTGTACGCGCATATTTTTTTATTATGAAAAGTTTCCCCTTAAATATCAAAAATTTAAGGGGAAACTTTTCAAAACTTACGAAAAGTCTCATTTTACAGTACCATAAATAGGCTAAATTCGTTCTAACCTGAATCGGTTAAACGATTTCATATCAGACAATAGCATACCAATAGGGCAGTTTGGATTCAGAAGTACTCATTGCACAGTGCGCTAGATTACTAGACTGATGTCCAACGTCCTGAAGGGTCTTAATGAACGCGTCCACACGGGTGCCGTTCTTCTCAACGTCAGTAATGTTTTTGACAATAGCTCCACTCATGAGTAAACTCAACTTTAATCTCTATTTTCTTTCTATTCGGCTGAATAAATAGAAAATTAGCTCCAGAATATACTACGTAGATGACAATCAATATCTGGATCTTTCTATCGACAAGAGGATGGCTTCCAGTAATAACGCGGATTAGCACTTAAGAAGGCAAACCGTCAGCTAGGCGACAATTATGCACTTTTAAACCGGAGAAGTAAACTTAATTTACGGACAAAGACAAACGTTTAGAAGACAATAGTAAAACAATCAGTAATAGCATACGGAACACGAACTTGGTGCACTATATGCTTATAATATAAAATGAAGATCTTTCTTTAAAATGTCATGCAGACTCATCTTGTAATGTTGACTTGCTGTGAACGTTTTCGAACTGAAATTTTCGGGATTTCACTCACACAGGCCTTACCGCAGCAATATTTTCTTCTGATTGGGCACCACGATTGTAAACACGACGCCTGTTAATTTCTGCTGACCCAACTGTAACAGATCCTGCAAAAAACATTCCCCATTTTGGTAATACATTTTTACAATAAAAAGACGTTCTGGAACGCTTACTCCTTGTTGATCAAGATACAACTAACTGC
The DNA here is from genome assembly GCA_963920685.1 of Polydrusus tereticollis. Classification (NCBI taxonomy): domain Eukaryota; kingdom Metazoa; phylum Arthropoda; class Insecta; order Coleoptera; family Curculionidae; genus Polydrusus; species Polydrusus tereticollis. The sequence goes on from OY987329.1 coordinate 125,045,060, forward strand.
AAGGTTTTTACTTGACATATGGCATCACAGAAAAACTGTCAATGAAGACTAATCAAAATAGGGGTAAATTTAATCGACACCCTTTAAAAGACTAAATATACATACTGGCTCCACGCAAGACCAAATAAAAGGTCCCGAGAGATTGCCAACCTTCGTAAGATAAGAACAACAAAATAGTAAACAAAACAGTAAAACAAGAAACCCGAAAACAAGTACAAAGAAATGAGAAACAGTACAACCATTGAAAAATGAAGAAATCAAAATAAGCAAAGAAGAGAGCTACTTTGTTTCAACCAAACCTAACGTAGAAAAGTCCACAAGTAATTCAATCAGAAGAACACGTAATAGATAATCGGTCTAACTTGATATACGAATACCTTTGATGTCATATAGCCTCATGCACTTATACAGGGTGTTTCAAAACAAATGCGAAAAATTTAAGGGGGCAATTTCTTATTTAAAATAAAGGGTAGTTTGATATGTAAACGTTGGATCAAAAGTCAGCCATTAGGGAGATATCGCGGTACAAAGATGGCGGTAAAATAAGGGTTTTTTTTTTTATCTTAAAAACGAAAAGCGATAGAATAATGAAATTCTATGGAGATATTACTATTATGAAAAAACATTTTCTGCATATTTTTTCACTTTTTTAAAATGAGTGGAAGGGGTTGAAGTAGACAGCCCCTATCATTCTTGTTAACTAAATTTAAAGGCAATGACTTGGAAAAAAACAAATTTGGATAGCCTGCCTTATTTAGAAACATTTTCATCTTTGCATTTTTTTCATAAAGTTTACTGATTTGAAAAAAAAAAAAAATATATTGCAAAACTTGTTTTTAGAAAAAAAATCTAGTTGGCCGCTGTCACTTTTTTGGACGTTTGTAATATTGCTTTACTTGACATTGCTCAGTTAGTTTGAATACAATATTTTACAATGAATTTAATCAAAAATTTGTTACCTGATGTGTTTAATTGTGCCGTAATTAGAGGTTTAATTAAATCAATAGAACAATAATGGTTAATTACACTAATGCAGAAATCGCATATATGCATTTTATGTACGGGCGTGCAGACAAAAATTAATTGGAAGCTTATCGTCTTTATACACAAGCGTATTCTAATCGTAGACCTCCTCATCACAGCATGTTTACCAGGCTTCATCAAAGGGTACATGAATCTGGAACTTTCGAAAAAAGAAGTTATATGATACCGGTCGACATCTCGAAGTTCGAACACCCGAATTGGAAGTTTCTGTCCTAAATTGTATGGAGGATATTAGAAAAACAACTGCTATATCCTTACCATGTAAAGAGGGTAAAAGCTTTCTTACCAAGATATTTCAAACCGAGCCTTTTTTTTTGTTCAAAAATTCTCTTTTCGGACGAAGCTAGTTTCTCAAGAGTTGCTATTCAAAACTATCTTAAGAAGCACATATGGGCTGAAGGTAATCCACATTCAATAACAGAATCTAGACTTCAATTTCAGTTTTCCGTTTACGTTTGGATAGGAATTGTCGATGAAGATTTAATTGGGCCACATTTTCTACCTTTAACATTACCTGGTGCCTGGTGAGTCATATCTTTATTTTCTTCAAGAAAATTGCCTGCTCTACTTGAAGATTTACCCCTGCGAACTAGAAGAGACATGTACTATACCGGGTGTTGCATCGTCGAGCGGGACATAGAAAATCCCATGTAATTTTAAATGGGGTCAATTATTGGCTTCCCTAATTATTTTAGAGAAAAATTCTATTTAGGTTTATTAAAGAGCACTAAAACCCACATTCAAAAGAATAACTTTAGATATTTTTGATGAGCCCGTTTACGGGTTATCGCCGATTTCTTTTTAACTATTTCTCCTTTTTATGGCCCCGTATTTGCGGGCACCAGTCAAGGTAAAAGATGACTGTCAAATAAAGTTGTCATTTTGAAATGTGTGCTTTCTTGTTATAAAAACTCGTACGGTAATCCACATTCAATAACAGAATCTAGACTTCAATTTCAGTTTTCCGTTTACGTTTGGATAGGAATTGTCGATTAAGATTTAATTGGGCCACATTTTCTACCTTTAACATTACCTGGTGCCTGGTGAGTCATATCTTTATTTTCTTCAAGAAAATTGCCTGCTCTACTTGAAGATTTACCCCTGCGAACTAGAAGAGACATGTACTATACCGGGTGTTGCATCGTCGAGCGGGACATAGAAAATCCCATGTAATTTTAAATGGGGTCAATTATTGGCTTCCCTAATTATTTTAGAGAAAAATTATATTTAGGTTTATTAAAGAGCACTAAAACCCACATTCAAAAGAATAACTTTAGATATTTTTGATGAGCCCGTTTACGGGTTATCGCCGATTTCTTTTTAACTATTTCTCCTTTTTATGGCCCCGTATTTGCGGGCACCAGTCAAGGTAAAAGATGACTGTCAAATAAAGTTGTCATTTTGAAATGTGTGCTTTCTTGTTATAAAAACTCGTACATCGAAAATATTAGCCATGAATTACACTTCTGAAGAAAAAATATTGATGATTAAATGGTATTATCAAGGAAATAGTTATCAAAATGTGTCAGACATGTTTGCTGCTCTGTATCCGAATAGACCGATACCTGCAAAATCTACAGTCGAAAGGACTATCAAGAAATTTGAGACAAAAGGCACTGTAATTAATAACTGCAGATGTGAAGAAAGGCAGGAACAAAGAAGAGATGCAAGAAATGATAGGGACTTGCAAGTTTTATTGTGCGTGGAAGAAAATGATGGGAAGATCAGCACAAGGAAACTTGAGGATGACATAGGATTAGATCACACCACAGCGTTACGAGCTTTGAAACGACATAAATATTATTCATACAAATATGAAAAGCACCAAGAGCTAAGAGATAGGGACGAAATACGACGACAGGAGTTTTGTTTTGGTATGATGGAAAGAGCAAACATGGATAGGGAATTTTTAAAAAACATTTGTTTCACTGACGAATGCACATTTACCTTAAACAATGAACCCAATGTTCAAAATTATCGATATTGGAGCAAAGAAAACCAACACAGGTTTGTGGAAACAAGGACGCAATATCCACAAAAAGTTAATGTATGGGCTGGGATATTCGGAGAAAATATTATCGGGCCATTATTTCTTACACGAAATTTAAATGCAGAATATTTTTTGGAACTACTTGAAGATCATATTTTACCTACTTTACATGATGCCGCCAGGGAAAATCAGGAAGTTTGGTACCAAATGGATGGCTGCCCGGCACATAGTACCCTGGCTGTCTGGGAATATTTAAACCGTGCTTTTAATGGAAATGTTATTGGCTTAAATCATACAGTAAATTGGCCAGCCAGGTCTCCTGATTTATCGCCAAATGATTTCTTTCTCTGGGGCCATTTAAAAAACAGGATATACAAAGATAAAAAATACCCAAATCTAGACGAGTTAAAAAATGCTATTTCTGCCGAATGCAATAGAATTTCAGTTTACCAACTAGCGAATGTAAGAAGAGAATTTTATGATCGCCTCGGTTATTGTCTAGCAGTCAATGGAGGAATATTTTAACATCTTCTTAAATCCTAAAGTTCTAACAATTTAATAGTACCTACCTATTAATTAGTAAAATATTGAAACATGTAAAATGTCATAATTAACCTTGTAATTGGATACTTTATTTTAGTTTTATTCAGATTAATTTGTACTCATAAATACACCTTTAATATTTTCGATGTACGAGTTTTTATAACAATAAAGCACACATTTCAAAATGACAACTTTATTTGACAGTCATCTTTTACCTTGACTGGTGCCCGCAAATACGGGGCCATAAAAAGGAGAAATAGTTAAAAAGAAATCGGCGATAATCCGTAAACGGGCTCATCAAAAATATCTAAAGTTATTCTTTTGAATGTGGGTTTTAGTGCTCTTTAATAAACCTAAATAGAATTTTTCTCTAAAATAATTAGGGAAGCCAATAATTGACCACATTTAAAATTACATGGGATTTCCTATGTCCCGCTCGACGATGCAACACCCGGTATGCATGATGGTGCCCCAGCACATTTGAGCATAAATGTGCGAAGATATTTAAATCTTACCTATGAAAACCGCTGGATAGGAAGAGGTGGGCCTCATCTTTGGTCGCCTCGATCTCCCGATTTAAATCCTTTGTATTATTGTATCTGGGGATATCTAAAAGAATTAGTTTACACTACCCCAGTTTCAACACTTGCCATAAAAAAATGTAGTCGCTTCTGCTAAGGGCGTGGTTTTATTTGAGTTACAATATTTAAATAATATTTTTTTGAAGAACGATTTAATTTATGCATTAATAGAGGATTGGTTAGTTTCAAAAATGTTTGTTAATAAATTATTTTTAAAATGTGACTTCAGAAGAAAAATTAATAACATGAGTATAAAATAAAACTGTGTTTGACATCGGTCAACTAGATTTTTTTCTAAAAAATGTCCCCGCCCGACATGTAATGTCCGACATTATTTATTTCAAACTGATAAGTTTTATCAAAAAAATACAAGAGATAAAAAAATTTCTAAATAAACCAGGCTATCCATATCTATTTTTTCTCAAGCCATTGCGTCAGGCTTTAAATTTAGTTAACAAAAATGATAGGGGTAGTCAATTTTAACCCCTTCCACTCATTTTACAAAAGTGAAAAGATATGCAGGCAGTGTCTTTTCACAATAGTAATACTTTTACAGAATTTCATTATTCTATCGCTTTTGGTTTTTAAAATAAAATATAAAAACAGTTGTGTAAGAGGATCTGACGAACCGAATGAAGATATTGGCGTTGTTGCCAGCTTTTGAGTTTGTCTGGAATTCGAACGAATCTTATATTTTTAAATGTAACACCCTGTATATTTTTTCATTAATAGTTTTTACTCTAAATCTGCTACACTTTTGGTATAACATACTTTGTTCCTAATATCAGTAGTTTTCGAAATAACGAGCACAATCCAGGAAAAATATATTTTTTATATTAACTGTTTTCCCTGTACAGCTTGACAGTGTGCTAATTGAAAATAAAATTTTTCAATTGTGTTGTAAATCATATTTGGCGATATTAATTCAAATTCGTCCAAAATTCGATGCTGCAAATCGGCCAAATCTTGAGGTTTTGTGGTATAAAGTCTGTTGGAAGAGTGTACTTGCATAATTTGGACCCATCACATTTCGTATAGTTAGGCACTGCGAGAGGTCGCCTACGCTCGAATGAGCATGGCACATAAAGAAGAAGAAGGCACTATTTGCGTTTTCAAGAGCTCAAGGTAAAGCTGTGATGTCAAATTTCCATCCATAAAAAATGGACCGATCTTGTGGCTACCCAGAAGCCCAGCCCACACATTCAATTTTCCAGGGCGTTGTGTATGACCTTCTCTCATTCAGTGGGGATTTTCATTTGCCCAAAACTTACAGTTGTGTCTATTGACTTTGGCCTTGACATCATAATATCACAAAATTCAATTCTTCGCTCATAATCATCTTCTGATAATTCTTGAACTACATGTATTTTGAAAGGGTGGTATGTATGTTTTATTAAACAGACAGAAAGAAAGAAAGAAACATTGTGGACAGATTTAAAGCAGACGTCACTTATTTCAGAAATTTTTCTTAATGAAGAAACAGGTTGTAAAATTTCTAAACTTTTCTCTTCATCTACTACTGCTGGTCGTCCTGATCGTCGCCTATCTCTACAATTTCCAGTTTCTTCGAACCGTCGGGCAGTTTTTAGAACAGTTGCTTTTGAAATTGGATTTCGGTTTGGAAATGCGTCCTTAAATAGATTTTTAACCTGTTCGTAAGACCTGGGGCCCAATTCTCGAAGTAATTCGAATAAAGTCCGTATACGATCATTTTTCGTTTATCATTTTCGCATACGAACGCCAAATATCATTCTCGAGCAACCTTCAAAATAGATTTCGATTGCGGATGTCTTATTCGAATGGAAAGCATTGGCAACAACGCGTTTGACCAAGTGCCAGTAGCCCACATAGTTAAAGACAGAAAATTTTAGCTGAACGGCAAAAGGAAGAAGAGGACGGCGGTTAACCAACATTATAAATATTTATATTTTTCATGTCAGTCAAGCGTATGTTTCTCTGTTATTAAAATATCTAATATGGAGTCAAGAACAGGCAGCAGTTTAACGAAAGAACAAAAAGGACGTTAGTTCAATTTTTTGAAGACCATCCTAAACTTAAAAGTTCTAAATTTACTAAGGATTTTACCTATAAAAAAGGTCAGCATTTATGGAAAGAGATTCCCTCAAATTTAAATTCTATCATTAAGGTCGTTCATAGTTGGTAATTAATTATTAAAATTTAACTATCACTATGTTGTAACCCTATGTTTCCACATGTGTATATAAGTTTATATGTATAGGTACGATACTTTATTTTTAGTAAGAATACGTCATTCAACCTTATTTTTATAGATACCTAATTATCTTAGATATTATACCAGACGATAGTAAAACGGCGACAGACCCTTCTATTGTAAGTTTATTATTATTTCTTCTAAATTTTAATTACTGTTTATTTAAAAACCTTTTCAAACAGAACAGACTAATTTCTATGATAGACGCCAGGTATCGAAATATTTAACCATAACAAAACTTTCCATTTTAGAGAAATTACTCATTTTATTAAATTAGTTTATTGTATCACATTGTAAACTTTGCAAATGGGCTTTATCACTCTTTGTTAAAAACATATTCTTGCTAAATAACAAGAAAGCTTTATTTGATTTGCTTTGAGTTGATTTAAGACCGCCCATTTTCAAAGGCACGCCCAAATTAGTCCTTAGGTTAGCTCTTAGAAATTTGAGAAGGGAGGTTACTTCTGAACATTTGTAAGAACAACTTGTGCTCCCAAAATATTTTAAAATCGTATTTCTTACAAATAAACGAAAGTGTTTTCTTTTTCTTCGTATAAAAGAGTTAGTTTTATTTCTTAGTTTAAAACTTAAGGTTCTTGTGAATTTAGTCACAACGCTCGTGGCTAGATCCACAACATTGGTGGCAGCGGAAAACTTTTCGGATTTTTGAAGGAGCGCCAAGACGCAGCAAATATCCAAGAAGTCTCAGAGAAGGAAGCAAGAAAGTCCAGAGGCAATTTGAAGGTGCGCCAAGACGCAGCAAAGACCCCAAGGAAACAGAAATCAACTGAATTAGTTTGAAGGAGCGCCAAGACGCAGCAGACTTTTACAGCCGGAAGTCGACCTTAGTTCACAACCATCTGCAGATTCCCGACGCGGAGTACGAATCCAGGTTAGCCAAGGCCTTGGAAAATCGGAGACGTAGTGCAGGATGAACAAGTAAGTCCCTTCTTTGTTTTCTGTGTGACGCTATTTTCTTTGTAACCTTTTTTAGTGTTAGGTTAAGGATAGGTATTTGATTTCAACATAAAAATATATTTTTCTTTTGTGATACTGCAAATAACAAATTATTATTATAAAAAATTATCAAATCAACTAAAATTATACTGACAAATTATCAATTTATTATTATTACATTAAGTTAAGTAATCAAAAAAAAAAAAAATGAGTGATAAAAATGCATTTGACGTTTTAAACCAAATAGACTCTTTTGATGGGCATGGCGATACAAATTCACTAAATTTCTTTCTTAAAAGTTGTGACGCTATGATGAAAATTGTTAAGGAAACAGAAAAAAATAAGTTAGCTGAGTTAATTTTTGCAATGAAATTAAAAGGGAAAGCACAAGAAGTAACTCAATATCACGAATTTGAAAACTGGGAAACAATAAAAGACTTTTTACTTGAACATTTTACAGATAAGAGACCTCCTTCACATTTTTTAAATTTATTAATGAACATTAAACAAAACTATAGGGAAAGTATAAAAGAATACGGAGAGCGTATTCAAGCTCTTTTTAATAAGTACAAAGAAACTTGTAATTTAAATCATAACTTAAATGAAGCTAAAGTGCTTATAAATAGTTTACAGTCTGTGTTAGTAAGCAATTTTAGAAAGGGTTTACATGACGAAAAAGTGCAGATGCGAATAATAGCAGAAAACACCGTCGATTTAGATAGGGCAATCTCAGTGGCAATAGAACTCGAACTTGAGCAAAATGATAAATATAAAACTAGTCAAAATTTTAGAAATATTAATGTCACACAAAATCGCCCAAGTAGAAATCAAAATGTTATGACCCCCCAAAGTCAAAGCTCGTGTATGTTTTGTCACAAAAATAATCATTTTACATCACAGTGTAGACAACTTTACCGCTTCGAAAATAATCAAAATAATAGTAATTTTAATTCAAATAATAATCATCAAAATTTCTATTCACAACAAAGAAAATTTAGTAATTCTGGAATACATAACAACCGCCGTGATTATTTTAGGGAAAATAATTCTTATACGCCAAATAATAATATGAGTCGTTCAATTCCAAATAATAATAGCAATTATCCTCGCAATTATAATAATCAACAAAATTATAATAATCGTAGTTCTAATAATCATAATGACCACAGGCATCGATTTTCTAATCAACAAAATTTTCCTTTTGAGAACGCCAATTATCAAAAATACCCCATGCAACAAAGAACTTTTAACGAACAAAATCATTCACATCAATATCACCCCAATCAACAAAATTCTAGTGAATCTTTTATTCCACAAGTACAAACTGTTCAAGCACAAATGTCAACCCAAAACAATCCCGTCAATTCTACCACACTAACTAGCGCGCCTCGCGAAAATTGTTCGGGAAACGAATTGTAAACCATAGCCGCGAACAGCCGACAATGGTTTCTTATAATAGCTGTTCAAAAAATAATAATAATACATTTTATTCTCCAGATACGCCTAATAAAAATATTTTGAATAATAACATAAAATCAAATATTTCGTGCAAAACAATTTTACTTTCCGAAAACCATAAACAACTAGATATAATTGAAATAAATACTTCTGATACAAATAATTCTACAGTGCAACTTTTATTAGATACGGGTGCCGATGTCTCTCTTTTAAAAGCAGGTAAATTAAAGGACCACTCCATTATAAATAAAGAAATAATCGTAGAATTAAAAGGTATTAGCGAACAACCAATTTACACCTTAGGTACCTGTTGTATTTTAATCAAATTAGAAAACAATAAAACCGTAACACATTCATTTCACATTGTTTCGGATAATTTACCAATCAAAAACGACGGTCTTTTAGGGCGTGACTTTTTGCAAAAATATAGAGCCAAAATCGATTATGAAAAAGAAACGTTGTTCTTTAATGGTAATTATTTTAAAATTTTACCATCCGAACCGTGTAAAATTTTTATTCCTGCGCGATGCGAAACAATAATTCCTGCATTAGCAAATATTTCAAATACTGAGGGAATAGTAGAATTAAAACAAATTTCTGATAAACTTTATTTAGGGTCTACTTTAACAAAAGTGAAAAACCATAAATGTTTTGTCAGTATTCTAAATATTTCGGACGAAACTTTAACAATAGCAATGCCAAGAGTTAATATTGAACCATTTATTTCTAATGATAATAATGTTATCGAAACAAATAATATTAATCATATCGAACGTTTAAATAAATTAAGAAACGCTATTAATCTTGAAGGCTTAAATACTGAAGAAACTACCTCATTATTGGAAACTTGTAGTCAGTTTAGCGACATTTTTTATTTAGAAGGTGATAAACTCTCTCACACAAACACAGTTAAACACAATATACAAACAGATTCCGCCAAAGGACCAATTAACATTAGACCTTATAGATTACCATTTAAACATCGCGAAGTAATAAAAAATCAGACCGATCAAATGTTAAAAGATGATATAATTTCACCTTCTTGTAGCCCATGGAATAGTCCTCTATTAGTTGTACCTAAAAAAACCGATCCGTCGGGCGAACCAAAATATCGCGTATGTGTAGATTTCAGAAAAATTAACGATATTACGATAGGTACAGATGCGTTTCCCCTCCCTAACATTACAGATATTCTTGATCAACTCGGAAAAGCTAATTATTTTACTACCCTAGACTTGACTAATGGTTTTCACCAAGTACCAATGGATGAAAAAGATAAATTAAAAACTGCATTTAGCACTTCAACCGGACATTACGTATACAATCGAATGCCATTCGGATTAAAGGGGGCTCCTGCAACCTTTCAACGATTAATGAATGCGGTTTTAAGCGGTCTTAATGGTTTAAAATGTTTCATTTATTTAGACGATGTAGTAATTTATGCCAATAATTTAACAGAACATAACCAGAGATTAACCGAAATATTTCAAAGATTTAGGCAACATAACTTAAAAATTCAACCATCAAAATGCTCATTTTTACGTAAAGAATGTTTATATTTAGGACATATTATCACAGAGGACGGCATTAAACCCGATCCTGCAAAAATAGAATGCGTCTCAAAATTTCCTCAACCCAAAAATTCAAAAGATATAAAATCATTTTTAGGTTTAGTTGGCTACTATAGGAAATTTATTCAAGATTTCGCAAAAATCGCTAAACCTCTTACCAAACTATTAAAAAAAGATGAAAAATTTATATGGGATAACGAATGCAGTATTTCATTTCAAACACTCAAACAAAGTATAATCTCGCCACCTGTACTTCAATACCCCGATTTTTCGAAAGAATTCATAATTACTACAGACGCTAGTAATTATGCAATAGGCGCCATTTTGTCCCAGGGTAAAATTAACAGTGATCGACCAATAGCATTCGCCAGTAGAACATTAAATGCGGCTGAACAAAATTACTCGACCACTGAAAAGGAGTTAGCAGCAATAGTCTGGGCAGTAAAGCATTTTCGGCCATATGTATTCGGCACTAAATTTAAAATAGTCACAGATCACAAACCGTTACTTTATGTTTTTAACATAAAAGACCCAGGCTCGCGACTTACACGTTTTAGATTAAAATTAGAAGAATATAACTATGAAGTAATTTATAAGGCCGGAAAGAAAAATACAAACGCCGACGCATTAAGTAGAACAATTAATATTGTTAACAGAAACCTAATTACGGATTATACCGAATTTCAAAGTTATCTTAAAAATCATATTGTTTTAAACTCTAAAATAAAAGAAAAAAATACGACATATTTTCAAACCAATGAAACAGACCCAATAGTATTATTTTTACCCAAAAATTTTGACAAAGAAAAATTTAAAGTCTTAGAAAATAACCAACAAGTAAAAATTTTTTTTGAATGCTTTAATAAAAATACCGAACTTAATATCCCGTCTGCTCTCCATTATCAGGAACTCAATATGTTTTTGCTAATCGATAATGAAAATACTTTTAGTGACGCTAATTATGAAAACATCTGGTCCTGCTTAATTGACCTCAGAAATATTGTAAGTAACACTAAAACTAAACTTTCAATAATTAAACACCACTATAATCCGTTAATCAAATGGGAAATAATCTACCCAATGCTTAGATACCTTTTCGCAAATATAGATGTCGAAATAACAATATACAATAATAATTTAATAAACCCTACCGAGTCAAATAAAACCACTATTCTAGAAGAATACCATAATTCTCCGTTAGCAGGTCACCAAGGAGTATCTCGTACATATAAAAAACTCGCACAATTATACAACTGGAGAGGTATGAAAAAAGACGTAAAAAGGTTTATAAAAAAATGCAAATTTTGTCAAAAAAATAAATTATCGCGAAAACTTAAAATGCCAATGGTAATAACTACTACCGCATCTAAACCTTTTGAAAGGTGTTTTCTTGACGTAGTCGGTCCTTTACCTGAAACGGAATCGGGCAATAAATACATACTTACCTTCCAGGATGACTTAACAAAATATAACATTAACATTCCAATGATAAATCAAGAATCACTTACTGTAGCAGATCATTTTGTAAAAAATATAATTTGTCTCTATGGAATACCGGAAATATTAATTACCGATCAAGGAACAAATTTTTTAAGTGAACTTTTTAAAAATATGTGTAAAATGCTAAAAATAAAAAAAAATTCAAACAACTAGTTATCATCCAGAATCAAATGGGGCATTAGAGAGGTCTCATAGGGTTTTGGAGGAATATTTGCGACATTTCATATCAGATACGCAACAAGATTGGGATAACTGGATTCCATTTGCTACATTTACCTATAATACAACTACACACACAGCCACAAAATTTTCACCTTTTGAACTTTTATTCGGTTTTAGTCCTACTTTACCAACGTCAATTAATCAACCTTTAAAAATGTCTTATACATATGATGACTTTATAGAAAATCTAAAACAAAAAATGCAGTATTCCAGGCAAATTGCCAGAGAAAATTTACTTCACAGTAAACATATTTCAAAAAATAATTACGACAAACATAGTTTTCCCAGAAATTTCACAATAGGAGATAAGGTACTACTATATGATGAGTCTGTCCGTAGAGGCAGAAGTAAAAAACTTTCCTCATTATGGATAGGACCATATATAATTTCAGATAAAATTTCTGACCTAAATTATGTTATTCAAAAAAGGAAAAAATAAACAAACAATTCATGCAAACAGATTAAAGCACTTTTATGACTAAAAAAAAAAAAAAATATATTTTTATAAAACAAGATAAAAAAAATAAAAAGAAAAAAAAATAATAAAAAAAAAATGTCTAACAATACTTTTTCTCTTTTCAGATTTGTCCTTTTCATTAATATTTTCGTTTTAACGATGGCTCAACCTGAGTTTAACGTAACGTACTATGACCACAACCCTGGCATCCATTTTGAGAAATTGGGAGAAATGCGGCTTTACAACAACAAGTGGAAAATAATAACTTTTGTAAATATAGATAATCTTAGCGATAAGTTTTTAAGCTTAAATAATTATTATAGGAAAACCTTAGATTTGTGCGGCCACGAAAATGCACAATATCACTATTACATATGTGAATCTTTTATAAAACACTCTAAGTATAGTCTACAAAAAATTGATAGAGAATTACAAGTTTTGCATGAGCTAATAGGGCATAAAATTGTTGCTAGAAACAAAAGAGGATGGTTTGATATAATAGGTAAAGCTACAAAAGTTTTATTTGGAGTTCTAGATAGTGACGACGCAAAGTATTACGACCAAAAAATTTCGGAATTTTCAAAAGATGAATCCTCGGTACTTCATCTATTAAAAGAACAAACAAAAATAGTACAATCCACCCTAGTGAATTTTAACAATACCATAGGCACCTTAGACTTTAATGAAAGCATCCTAAAGGGCAATATAGAAAAAATTGGTAAACAATTAAACAAAAACCAAAAAGATATACAATTCTTAACGTTAAAAACAGTATTGGAAGATCATGTAGTAGTAACAAATATAATCCTAAATCAATTACAACTAGAAATTATGTCACTCACTAACGCAATCCTTGTTTCAAAGAAAGGTATACTACACCCTGCTATTATCACACCTGTTCAATTAACAAAAGAATTAAGACAAATAACTGAATCTCTACCTCATGGGCTGGAATTCCCCGCACCTTTAGATTTAGCAAATGCAAATATGTTCCTAAATATAGTTGAGTTACAAGTTTTCTTTGAAAATAAACGTTTAGTATATATTATAAATATACCACTAGTAGAAACACAATTATTTTACTTATATAAAATAACACCATTTCCCAAACTAATAGCATTAAACGAATTTATTTTGATCCACCCTTCATCTAAATTTATAGCAATTGACGAAAGCAAACAACAGTTTATACAAATTTCAGATATCGAATACACTTCTTGTCTTAAATTACTAGAAAATAAAATTATTTGTAAGCAACAAAAACCTGTATCTCTTGCCCATCTCGTAGACAATTGTGAGATAAAATTGTTACAAGGTACAAGTAAAATACCAGAAAATTGCGATAAACGCATTGTTATGTCAGATAGAGGAATTTTTATTCAATTATTAACAAGCAACACTTGGTTATTTGCAGTACCTCAAACAGAAACTTTAACTATTTCTTGTGTAAATAAAAATAAACCGATAGATTTAATGTTAAAAAATTGTGGTAGCGTCACACTAGCGAAACAATGTAAGGCCTACAGTCCATCGGCAATGTTGGTGCCCCACGACAACACATATCAGTCCGAGATGTATAGTGAAATTGTTCCATCAGTTGATATAAGTGATGAGTGTTGTGAAAAAGGTAAAACAAACCAAATGAATTTTTCTGAAATTTTGTTAAGTGAAAACTATAAAATCTTAAGTAAACACATACCAGAATTAAATATTGCTAGTCATAAGCTGGACGACATAGAAAGGCTGGCAGATAACATTCAAAAAAAGAAAGAAATTTCTCATTACACAACTTTTACTTCAACTCTAGCATATATTTTAGCAATAATTACTGTTTTGTTTATAGTTTATAAGATATATAAAAAATGTTGCTGTCCAAAAAATAAAAATTCATGTTGTGGCATAATACCAAATTTTTGCATTAGAGTCAATCAAAATGTAGAACCATCTTTCGCCGACGATAGATATGTAACACGTTATGTTCATAGAAATAGAACCTCGGAGAATATAAACAATGCTGACGATTCAGAGGAAGAAAGTATTGCTTTACAAGTTCATCCACGTAAAAGCATTGGTTAGACACCCACGAGGCGACCAACCAAACAAATTTAAAATGTATAATATCTATATAGGATAAAAATACTGATTTTATATATCGCCATTTATTTTTAAGTGCATTAAATTAGTAACGAGTAACTAGGTATATTAATTTAAATAGCTTTATTGATCTTATCAACATGTAGCTTAGTCAAGAACCATATTATTAGGGTTATTAACGAAATAATTTAGTTTAAATTTCATTATTGTATTTAAGTCAAGTTTTGAGATTTTACTCCATTTAGATTACATAAAATCTCTCATTAAGGTGGGAGGTGTTGTAACCCTATGTTTCCACATGTGTATATAAGTTTATATGTATAGGTACGATACTTTATTTTTAGTAAGAATACGTCATTCAACCTTATTTTTATAGATACCTAATTATCTTAGATATTATACCAGACGATAGTAAAACGGCGACAGACCCTTCTATTGTAAGTTTATTATTATTTCTTCTAAATTTTAATTACTGTTTATTTAAAAACCTTTTCAAACAGAACAGACTAATTTCTATGATAGACGCCAGGTATCGAAATATTTAACCATAACAAAACTTTCCATTTTAGAGAAATTACTCATTTTATTAAATTAGTTTATTGTATCACATTGTAAACTTTGCAAATGGGCTTTATCACTCTTTGTTAAAAACATATTCTTGCTAAATAACAAGAAAGCTTTATTTGATTTGCTTTGAGTTGATTTAAGACCGCCCATTTTCAAAGGCACGCCCAAATTAGTCCTTAGGTTAGCTCTTAGAAATTTGAGAAGGGAGGTTACTTCTGAACATTTGTAAGAACAACTTGTGCTCCCAAAATATTTTAAAATCGTATTTCTTACAAATAAACGAAAGTGTTTTCTTTTTCTTCGTATAAAAGAGTTAGTTTTATTTCTTAGTTTAAAACTTAAGGTTCTTGTGAATTTAGTCACAACGCTCGTGGCTAGATCCACAACAACTACTA
This sequence comes from Polydrusus tereticollis, assembly GCA_963920685.1. Classification (NCBI taxonomy): domain Eukaryota; kingdom Metazoa; phylum Arthropoda; class Insecta; order Coleoptera; family Curculionidae; genus Polydrusus; species Polydrusus tereticollis. Next base: position 125,060,672 of record OY987329.1, read on the forward strand.
TTTTCGATCTAAATTTTAACTATAGTCTGGACAAAGAGAAACATAAATTAAAGTCGACAACATCTTGAACTGTCCGAGATTTCCGACCGAGAACGTCACCAATGTCACTTTTGTGAGGTTGAAAACGATCATCCGTATACATGTCTTAAACTTTGGGAGGTACCTACCAGAAAACATTGAGGAAAAACTGCGCTTGAGGCAGACGATCGAAATACGTCTGAAAAACTCGCATACGACAGAAACTCGCATGTTTGAGAATGCAATTTTTTGTTTTCGTTCGAATAATTGAAGATTTCGGCAAATTTCCGTATGCGAATACATTCGAGAATAGCGCCATATCCTTTCGTCATAAGAATTGTAATTCTTTCACTTCTAGCTAAAGATATATTTGCATGTAAAAATGACAGCTTTTATGACTTTGCATTAAAACTGAACTGGTGTTGTTGATATTTTCAAAACACGTCCTTATTTCGAAAACTACTAATATTAGGAACAAGGTATGTTATACCAAAAGTGTAACAAATTTAAAGTAAAAAAGTATAAATTAAAAAATATACAGGGTGTTACATTTAAAGATATAAAATTCGTTCGAATTCCAGACAAACTAAAAAGCTGGCAACAACGCCAATATCGTCATTTGGTGCGTCAGATCCTCTTACACAACTGTGCCAAATTTGGTTTAAATCGGCCCATAAATTGTGATGTTATTAAGCTGTTTCCAGACTTTATACACACACTGTATATTAAACTACCCTTCATTTTAAACAAGGAATCGCCCTTTAAGTTTTTCGCATTTGTTTTGAAACACCCTGTAAAGGTAATTCTGTAACTTTTCATTCATTTTTGAGATCTAAAGACGATATATATTTTTTTAAATATATCGAGGTAGAAGATACCAATTTAGATTCATAGCTACTGTTATATCCTTTCGACAATCGAGCAACATCCCTTTAACGAAACAAATGAACGAACTTTCCCGTTTTATTTTAGACGAAATGGAACAAATATATAGGGTTTAGGCCAAGTTTTCTGGGATTTAGGGGTTGCTATTAATAATAGATTAAAATTAAAACGATTGAATTTTGGGTGAGCCTATAGTGTTGTTTCACAGTAAAAAATTGACAGATACGGTAATCCATACCATTGATACTGATTTCACAATACATTGACAAATATGACTTTCGACCATCAGACATCTACTTGGCATACACTTCATGTATGTTAGTACCACCAAAACAACAAAAAAAAATCTAAAGCACCTCCAAGTTGTTTTGGTTTTATATTTTGTTAGGTCGAGTTGTCTGGTCCAGCTTGTCCCGGCCATTGTATCGGCGACGTTTAGAACAAAACAATGCGACGGTTCGGACACTTTTATCCCTCGTCCGATTTATCATAGAACGACGGAGTTTTCTAAAAATTAACGATGCCATTGTTATGCTATCAGCGTCACCGCCAGTTTGCTTTGACGTAGAGCCGAATGCCCGCGAGCCATTAATAATAATGTCCGTGCATCTTTTGGATTTTGTGGTGGTTCGTGGCACTGAATGGACGGGCGGATAAAAATAAAAAACAAAAAAATTATCGGTTCAAACTAAAAAGTATGACTTCTATATTCTTTAACACTTGGACCCTCTTGAAATATTTTCCTAATTCTCTTAAAATAAACTTAAAGTAACTGTAGTTTAAGGACCTTTTTGTAAAATTTTTTCAATTAAATAACACTTATGAATCTATTTTGAATACATTTTAAACCAAATGAAAGTAAAGTTCAATAATTATATATTATTAATAATATTTTGAGACATAATAAATACCATAAAAATTAATGAATTACTGAGATAGAGATTTATTCGTTTCAATAAAAATTAAGTTTTATCTTTTATAATAAGAGAGATGGTATATGAAAACACACGAAAACTGAACACCCTGTACACTAGGTATATGAAAAAGATTTTTACAAGTTATTATGATTAAAATTTACAATGTTACGATTTAAGCTAGGTACACACTTATAAAAGATTGAAATTAAGTTTTAGATGTAAATACAGTACAATGTGGGTACACAGAAAAGCTTTACAATAATCAATTTTGGCAACTTAATTCTACTTTACTCTAAATTTAGTTCTGTGCCACTATCACTATCTTCATCTAAACTTATTATTAAGGACTAAGCATTAGTACTCATACACATATAAGAATTTTCCACCTTGATTACATGTTGTATGGTACAGTTTTTCAAACTGTCTGCAGAAATGTTACTCACTATGTTTTTTTTTATTTATTCTACTATAGATGTATTTAATTTGGGGAAGTATTCTTCCTTCTAATATTTGATTTTACTTGGTGCCATATAGTTCGATTGGATTAAATACACAATAGTAGGGCGGAAGATGCAACACTGTATGTCGTTTTCTGTTGAAAGTTTCTGACACATGTACTCTTTAATAATTTGAGAGCCTGTAATACTTCTAAAAGATCCCGTTTTTCCTAAATTTCTTCAAAATATACATTACTATTGTTTGGGAAACACTTCATATTTCTGTCGTGACCCAGTAGGAAAATAAAGTAAAAATGTTGAAATCAATCTTATGGGATAAAATTTAATGTAATGTAATACTAAGCCAAGCGGCAACGTCGCATTCGTGCTAAAGTACTATGTTTTTCTTTAACAACTAAATTCTAATAAATAGAAAAGTACATTAATTTCAAATGCAATATAAATGGCAACACCGCATATCAAAGTGGTTGCATCGTTGTACAAATCTATAAAATATACGTTCAAATTAAATCCTATAATGTAAAAAAAAACTTTCTACTATTTTCAATCTAAATAATATTCTTTAAAACTATCAAATAATATTAGCTTCCACGTTTTAATTCTGAGAACAAGCCGCAGTTGGCGAAGTAAGCACAAAAAAGAGTCGGCATCGGCACGTTACATCTTTGCCTTTGGTTTGATTTGATAGCGTCCCGCGACGCAGTTGTAAATGCGACGCAATTATAACTACAACGCAATTCTAACTACGACACAAACCTACGTGCATAGCAACAATAATAAGCTGTTGATTGGCCGATCGATCGTTGACTGACGTAGAGACGTTGCCTATTGGGTTTGACATGTTAATATTTGATTGGTCAAAGTGCTTGAATAGGGTTATTATGATATTCTGAAGTGTAAACAAAGAAGTGTCAGCTAGAAATCTAAAGAGATAAGTCGTCGCTCCGTGAGGGAAGAAAGCCATCACGTTAAAAAGTTGTTAAGTGTTTTCAAAAGTGTTTTAACTAACATGTCTTGTTAGTAATGTTGTAGCCCATGCTAGGGTGAAGAGGGGAGGAATATTATTAGTTTTTTAATAAAGAAATAATGCAGTAAATTAACAAAAAGGATTTTATTTTCCAATTTTTTAACAAGTTTGAACCAGTCGACTTGTGGAGATACAGCTTAAAGTTTTGTGTACCTCATTGTTATGAACGTAAGCCGCACAACTATTCATCATTGAATTTTGGATTTCTGCTTTTATACTAGTAGAACGAGGAAACATTTGTACTCGACGACTATAATCACTAACATTGTACATTACAATACCACTAATTATGGGTATACTTTTAAGAAGTCGATGTTCTAATGTGCGTCAGTGTCTTGGTGGTAATCTCGAGAAGAGTCAGTTATGTTCTTAGCTTTAAGCAACAGATAATTCGGATTAAATTCATTTTGTAAACTCACGTGTACTATTGTTATTCTTTTGCCTTTATTTGATCGAGCCTTAGTTTGACATTTTTTTGAAAAATTATTCCATCCCTTTCTTGCATTGTCATGTGTATCCAACCATGCTTCGTCAAGGTAGATAATCGGTCGGTTTTCTGCTCTATATTGTTTAATAGCCGTTAAATATTTTGACGTTATTCTCGTAAACGTTGATATTTCATTTTGGTTTGTCTTTTAGGAATTGTGTTATATTTGAAACTCATTTTAAGCTAAATTTTTCTTAGGCTTGAAATGTTAGTAGAAATGATTGTTTCGTCGTTGGTAAGCCTCTTTTTTTTATGGAGGGTAGGTACAGATTGTTCTTCATACATTTGATAAATTTTCCTTTTCTTAAATCTAAAACATTGTCGTCAATAATTCTAAATGTGCCACAGCCACTTCGCTGCTTTGTGGTTTCAGTACTATATCCTTTACTGAAGGTATAGACGTACTTGTTAAAAAAATGTCTCTTATAAAGCATCACTTCAATTAAAATCTCTTTGTAGCAAAGATTGGTACCAATTTTCAATTATCTTTTTAGCATCAGGAGATAATGCTTTTTTCTGAACGTGACACTACAAAATGCCTTACTCTCAGCACAAGCCAATGTACGCCACATTCTAACACTAATACAACAAGAAACATCATGCGCCGGTAAACGAAACACTTATACAGTGACCGGCAGAAAGTGCGCAGCATATGGGAAAGTTTTTTATCTTTAAGTTTAGAAAATTAATTTTATTTTAGATAGGTTCTGCATGTTCTCAAACCAAAATAACACCCATTAAATCCGGTAAAAGTATTATGGTATACGAGGTAGGATCAAAAATTTGAAATTCCGCTAAGAGTAAAGTACCTCCATCTTTCATTTTAGAATATTTTTTTACTAAGAATTATTGTTTTAATTTCAAAGTTATACCCAAATTCCAAATATCGCTTATTTTGGACAAATAAATGGATTTAATCGGGTTTTCTGAATAACCCTGTATAAAAAATAAATGGCAACCGAACAGTACTACAATAAGATTTTCTGCACACTTTGTTAGAGATAACCGTCGATCATAAGTCCGATTAGTTTGTTTTCATAATATTATGGCTTTTTAAAATAAAAACATAAAAATATTAAATATTTTTGCTGCACACCGTATTTTATTTTCTGGGGGAACAAGTTAATTTCATCTAACTGATATTTTTTGATTTACTTTGACTTAAAGCATCTCCTAAATAGCTTTTTATATATTGAAGTATGCATAGAAAGTTTCCTTTTGATTTATAAAGAAAAAAATTAAAATTTAAAATATATTTTGAACGGATTTTATTTCTCACGCAAAATAAGGATCAATATAGGTTATTTTCATTTATCAAATACACTTTTATGATAATCCAACTAATAGGTAATACATTCTTTAACTCAATAATAGGAAACAAAAAATGCTAATTAAGACTATTTACATTAACAATAATTATTATAACTTTATATTTCTACATGTCCTCCTCCATGTTCTATACATTTTATAGTTCTTTTGTTAAATTTGGCTACGTTCCTTATTCCTTATTCCAGATGGTCCAAATTTCTAAAAGGGCGATACTTATACACCTGGTTTTTTACGTATCCCCAGAGAAAGAAGTCTAGAGGAGTAATATCCGGCGATCTTGCAGGCCAGGGATTTTCTGAAAACCGTCCAATCCATTTGTCGTAAAATTGTTGATTTAACCAATCCAATCCCTTACTTGTAAGGTACTATGAATAGAAGCACCATCTTGTTGGAAATACAGATTTTCTCTTAAGTTTAAGGGCAGATCATCGAGAAAATCGCTTATTTAATTCTGCAAGAAGTTTAAATATCTAGCGCCATTTAAATTTTCCCTGAAGAAATATGGCCCTACTATTTGAGTATTTAATATACCACACCAAACGTTAGTCTTAAAAGAATATTGATCTTTACATTTAATTATAAAATGGGGGGTTTGGTCAGCCCACCACCTGCAATTTTGGGAACTTACAGAGTGCTGTTGCTTGTGAAGGTTGCTTCATCAGTAAATAATATACTATTTCCAAAATGTGGATCATCTTCTTTTTTGCCTTGAAACCAAAAGCAAAAGTCAAGCCTTGCATCTAGATCCCTATCTTGAAGGGTATGCAGAAATTTGGGTCTATATGGTAAATACTTGTGATTCTTAAATATTCTTCTAATAGACTTTTCTGAAATACCAACTTATTCTTCTCTTTCGGACAACGGCATTGTAGGAACTTCATTTACTGATAACTAAACATTTAAATCGTTTTCTTCCGTAGCTGCAGTTTTTCTATAGACAGTTTTATACTTATTTTCCACCGATCCACTTTGTTTCAATTTATTGACAATTCTAAATATAGTGGAATTGTGAACATTTTTATTGTATCTATTGTTAAAAATAATTGCTGTCTCGCGATAACTGTGATAATTGTCACCATGAATTAAAACTATTGCAATTGTCTCCTGTAAAGACAACTTTTCAACTTCCATTTTTATAGCAGAACTAATTAAATGTCATTAATTTAATTTCAATGTTTGACTTGTTTTCATGGCTGCTTTGATCTTAAATAGTATAGATTATGAGAAGGAAATTAATTTGTGTTATCATTTTTAGGCTTTAAGCTTGCCCTTGGGGCATAAGAAATCAGTTTTTGAAGAAACATTATTTTAAAATTATTTAATATGTGTACAATATATATTATTGATCCTCATTTTGCGTGAGAAATAAAATCCGTTCAAAATATATTTTAAATTTTAATTTTTTTCTTTATAAATCAAAAGGAAACTTTCTATGCATACTTCAATGTATAAAAAGCTATTTAGGAGATGCTTTAAGTCAAAGTAAATCAAAAAATATCAGTTAGATGAAATTAACTTGTTCCCTCAGAAAATAAAATACGGTGTGCAGCAAAAATATTTAATATTTTTATGTTTTTATTTTAAAAAGCCATAATATTATGAAAACAAACTAATCGGACTTATGATCGACGGTTATCTCTAACAAAGTGTGCAGAAAATCTTATTGTAGGACTGTTCGGTTGCCATTTATTTTTTATACAGGGTTATTCAGAAAACCCGATTAAATCCATTTATTTGTCCAAAATAAGCGATATTTGGAATTTGGGTATAACTTTGAAATTAAAACAATAATTCTTAGTAAAAAAATATTCTAAAATGAAAGATGGAGGTACTTTACTCTTAGCGGAATTTCAAATTTTTGATCCTACCTCGTATACCATAAGACTTTTACCGGATTTAATGGGTGTTATTTTGGTTTGAGAACATGCAGAACCTATCTAAAATAAAATTAATTTTCTAAACTTAAAGATAAAAAACTTTCCCATATGCTGCGCACTTTCTGCCGGTCACTGTATAACAAAATACACGTATTGGAAAGTCAAATGGATCTAAAATTAATAAAAATCAATTTGTTATTTATATAGTATTTATATAAGACCCACACGAAAAGAGCTTATTACATAACCCATTTTAGCCTGTTTGCGTTATGTAATATACTGTATTATCGTGCTGAGTGATGTCATGAACTCATTACATCGCTCAGTGATGTAATGAACTTATTACATTACTCATTTTCAATCAAACCATGGTTTTTTTTGTTCCGTCAGTCACTGTCATTTTTGTGTAATGTCACTTTCATAATATGAAAATCATTTTGAATACGTAAAAAAAAACAAAATTGTGGGTCTTATGTTGTTGTATATCACTCGTACGGTAAGGCTCATTACAGACGAGGTCGTAGACTGAGTCGTAGTAACCACACGAGTGCTGTGAAGCTCATACCGTACTAGTAATATAAATAACTATAAGATACTTAAAATGGTACTTACTAAAAATTGTATAGCAATTAGAGATGAAGCTAATTTGTATTCCGGCTCTACCCAAAAAGATGTAAATTTGAGGCTTTTTATGGTCAGAGGGATAATTAGGTTTTATGGCAGTCGAAGAGTAGTGATAAAATATGATCAAAGCACACACATTTACGTTGTTTTCCTCAATCTTTGAAATTTATTTTAGCAATCATAAGCCGTTTGCTTCAGTTTTAAGCACAATTTAATAAAAATACAATTAAAATAATTAACACCTGATCCCTCTTTCTTGTTAAAAACTGAAACAAGGCGCACTATGATTTCAAAATTACCTTATTTTTAGCAAAATGTGGTAAGCTGCGTCGTACATTTTTTATCTGCATCGCTGCAAAACAAACCGTAAATGTATTATCCGTAAACTTGAGAAACAATTTTGATGTCCAATTTGTGAAGAATTATTGCGACAATAAAAGACGGACGCTGTCGATATGATGCCCCCAACAGCCTTGACATGCTCTTGACATTAAAACAAGTCAAACTACATGAGAGTCTGTCTACAGGAACTCATATATCTATGTTATGTTTATTTTTCACAATATCCATTTCTATGATTTGTTCAGCATGACGTGTTATGTCGACGCGAAACCTAAATTTTGCTTTTCAAAATATATGTATGTAGTTTTATACTCGAAATATAATTTTAAAACAATATACCATGATTTCAGCAAACTAAAATATTTATTTTAAACCTATTCAAAAACTATGCGATTCAGCCAAAACGCCTCGATTTAAATTGTGTATTTGTATAGCAACACGCCTGTAAAATATAGATTCCCTAATTTATTTGAAATGTTTGTTTTTCATTTCCATTTAATTTTCTAGAGTAAATATAAATATTTTTGTTAAACCTTACATTTCGTTTATCAAAATGTTTTATTATATGGGTACAGGAATATCGTTTTGTACCAAAAATACGCACGTTTAGTTTCGTTCGCAGGACTCAAAATGAAAACAAGGTCCTTATAACAAAAATACAAATAATTCGATAAAGAAAACAAAAATACCAAATTTTGAAACCATCTTAGCTTCTACGTAAAGTTAGAGTTCAATCATTCAATGGTCAACTCAGCAGAAAATGAAAATAATGTTTGTTCTACTTTTAAAATATCCATAATCGATCAGCCAAAAATTCATAAAATTTAGCTGGCAAATCGAATAAATCACTCAACAAATGAACCTAATTCTTTCGCTATTACCGCTATGTAAAATGTCACTGCATTTTCTAGCAAAAACTAAGCCAATTTGCATCAAAAACGATAAGCCGTTTCGATCACCTCACCGATCAACAAACGTTTTGCATTTCATTAAAAAATATTAGGGCTGTTATTCTTGAGCTATTGGTCTTGTTTTACTGGTTACTACTGTTGAATTACTAATTATTAGTAAGGAAGAAAAGTATTGTGTGGCTCGCTTTCGTATTCAAAATACTTTGACAGATGAAATTAAAAATCAAATAAAAATTACAAACCGGTTAAAGAATAGGGAGTATCGTACTGGGCATCCTCGCATCAAGGCGGAGGCTAATCGGGCGGCCGGGGTAGTCAGGGAATTATTGATAAAACGGCAGTCGAACCTGTGAGATGACAAGGTCCAAAATCTACCTATAGAGGATGATACCATTTATAGAATGACAAGGACTTTTAACAGGGGCGCGCGGGCACCCATGTCCTACCTGATAAATCAGGAAACAGATGTTGTTTTAGTCGATGCCAAAGATAAAGCTGAATTGCTCAGGGCTAAACTCTGCTAATAATTCATCGAGAACCCGACCAATATCGCGTTTCGAGATGAGAGAGTCTCAAGGACGATACAAATTTATAAATCAATGAATTTTTCGTTCCAGGCCTATCCACAAGCCACAAGTCACCTTAAACGAGGTAAAGTCCCTATTAAGCGTATTAAGTATTAGGGTTTTGACGGTTTAAAGAATGCGGCGTTGCGAAATCCACCTGACAAGGCTTTGGGAAACATAGTAAGTTCCCCGTTCTCCTGGAAGCATGCAAAAGTCATACTAACATTTAATAAGATAGGTGAGGACACTACGGCGCCGGCTAGCTATAGACCAATCAGCCTGCTGTCGAGCTTAGAAAAAATCACAGAAAAACTACATTTGAATAAACTGAATAACTTTGTGTTTGTGCATAAAGTTCTGCCTGTCTAACAGTTTAGGTTTGGACCTGAACATTACACAGTCAGGCGGACGACGCGATTGACTTCAAACATAATAAAATGCTTTAACAGGAGAGAGCACACCGGAACGGTTTTCCTTGACGTTAGCAAAGCATTCGACAAGGTCTGGCATGATGGTCTCTTGTTGAAATTAGTAAGACTTGGAGCTTCGAACTAATTAATCAAGGTGGTAGCTTCCTTTTTGGAGATTAAAAGTTTTGCTGTCTCGTCAGAGAGCGCACTTTCTTTAAATAAGTACATCAGAGCAATGTTCACCTCTCTCTCCGATGCTATTAAACATTTAGACTCATGACATTCGACACGAACTAGTGGTTCAATTCTATTATCAGAGTAAAGCTAGCACTGCATAAATTACGCCTGCTTCACAGGCGGAGTAGACTTGCTAATAGGACTAAGGTCAACCTCTACAAGGTATTGGTCAGGCCAGTTCTAACTTATGGTGCACCGTGCACCTACGTGGTGCAACATAAGCAGAACGGAGCTTAATAAGTTTTAGGTGATCCAGAACAGGGCGCTAAAAATATTTCTGATGTACCCAGGAACACTATCCCATTGTAGAGATGCACTAATAGTAGTGAGGCACTATCAATATCAAAGTCAATAGAACAGGCGCGCTAAAATTTTGCAGTACAAAAACTTTTAAAATCAAACAAGCACAAACAACTAACCTAATCGAGGCAAAAGTAAATTTTAAAATTTCTTCAAATGATAAAACTTAAACAGTTTGCGAAGATCCAAATGAAGTCGCAAGAGCATTCCTGACTTAAAAAACAGAGAGATCCCAAGAAGATTTTGACAATAAATGATTTGGATCATTTTGCGTTGACAAAATTATGTTTAGTGGTAATATAGTCAAGACAAAGGAAAACATTTGCTTTTCATCTTTTTTTTTTGATGGGGCATAATCAGCACCCTAAGGTTAACCGCACAACAAGCTTATTCACCATTCTACTGGTATCACCATTTCAGGTATTTTCTTGGCATCATCTTGATTTCACCCTACGTCCTTTCTTTGCCGTAGTGATTAGGAGTTCGGGAGTTCCACACCTACTTGTTCCTATTGTTCTTGTCTCGTCTGTTTGTTGGATTAATCCTATTATTTTTTACTTTGTATCCTTTTTACAAATTTGTGTACCTCGACCCAGCGTTGTCACGAATGGATCAAAACTGCATACACCCCAACGTTGCAAATACAAAACTATGTAATATTTTATTAAACGCTTTATTATTTCTGACGGGGTTAAACGGTTGGTGTTATTTAGATTGCCTTTTAAAAAATACGCTGAAAACAAGAAAACACCTTGGCCTTGAAATACAAGGAAACACCTGATTTTGTCGGCTTTCCATAATTGATGAAATCATGTTCTCGCTGCTTATGATTCTGCCCATGGCTGTATTTATCTACTTCCTGCCTTTCTCGGTCTACCTATCGCAGTAGAAGAATCATGTGCTTAGCGGTGTCCACGTCGTTATTACAGTGACTGCAGCGCTCGTCTGGAATCTTACATATTCGTTTTGTGTAGGTTCAAAAAGGACCATGTTCTATTAGAACTTGTGTCAGCTAATATTTTATGTATCTCCATACGGCTAGAAGGCCAATAGGCGGTACTCCTGCCACGACCTGTATCGCCTCTGTTAATATGGTGTGGTATCCACTGGCAATCTCTAAGGATCGATATCCTTTCGACTCTTTCCACTAACTTCCTGTATTTCCTCAATCTTAGTTCTGCCTCGTACCATATGTCCTATTAGGACTGTTCTATTCCCTAGTCTTGAGAGTGCTGCCATCTTTTTCTCTCCTCTTTTTGCTGCCGCTATTACATGTGGCCCAAAAGAACCTTGGTCATCTACTTTTATCCCTAGGTGATATTTCTACTTCTCTTGATTTAAACTTCACGCCTCTCCTGTCTCTAAGACACGCTGAGATGACGACTTCTGTTTTCTCCGGTACTAGTTTTATGTGGTTTGCCTGCATCCAATCGTCAGTCATGTCCAGCGTTTCGTTGACTTTCTACATGAGGGTGATTTTTCCACTTCTGAGACTACAGCTCCTATGTTATGTGCAAAACCAATCAATCTTCTAGTATTTCAATGTTGAGTACTGGCTCATACAAAATGTTCCTTAGCATCGGCCCAATAATAATCTATCTAGCCTAAACAAACCTGACAAGTTATAGAGCGATACTATCAATTTACTAATCGCTTACTGCGGGAAGAAACATGTCGGATTTAAGCAATAAATAATTGAAAATGGTAAAGCTTGCCTCATATATAAAAAGATATAGGAATTTATTTAGATTTTATCCAAGTAGCTGAACCAGTAACGTCATAACAGGGGGCATTGAGATAAAAGAGCTGCCTCAAAGTCATTACTTCTGTGAACGACAATGTTAAAGAACGTGAGGAGATCCCAAATATGAAGACAAGATTTTTTTTTTCTTTTGTAATTTTTCACTGAAATAGTAGAGATGTCCCAATCTATAAAACGATAATTTGACCTTTTGTTGCAATATTAATGATTGCTTTTCATGAATTTTAAACCAGAAGCAAAGCTTATAAAAGTCTCTCCTGTCGAATTTTTTTCACGAACACTTCACTGCATTTTCATTTGTAATGAAGATAAATTAGATAATTAAAACTTGGGTTAATAGTTTTGGAGATTTATTTTATATGCAAAGTTCGAGAGGGAAACTTGTTGGCTTCTGTGCGCTCACTCGTGAGGATTATTTATATTAGATTCCATTTGCAACGTAAATCCTTACTTACTTAAAATACTAGGGAGAGTTTAGAGTCGATAAAAAAATTAAAAGAGAGAAGGTTGCTGTGAATTGGACGAAATCTGACACCGAGATTGTATAGTATTTTTGCCTAATTGGGTTACGCGGTTATGGATGAAAGAGGAAGGGGAACTCCCTATTGTTGTTTCTTAAGATTTAAGATAAACTCAAAATATCTCGGCTCTATTAATATTCTAAAATCAGCTTTAAATTATAATCTCACGAATAACTGTTCATTTTACTTAATAGGTATCATTTTTATTGAGTAATACAAAAAGGGCCTATAATTGACTTTAATTTCACTTTAAGCATCAATTTAAAAGTTAATTTATTTCTTTGCGTTTCTAACCTTCGAGAAACTTAAATCCTTAACGCAACGACCGACTGTATATTCGTAAAAAGAACTAAAACTATCAATTACAAGGCAAAAACAACGAAGAACCAACCGATTTATTGCGCTGTTACGGTCGTAGTCAATATGATTTAATGCTGGAATAATGCTTGTTAGCGCAATTAAAACCAATAATAACGAATAAGGAATCGCATAGTTAAACCTCGACTCTTCTGATAAATAGGTGAGTAGTTTTAGCAAAGGATGAACTACCTTTTTTTTTAAGATAAAAATTTGAAAATTCATTATGCGAGGTTGGCTACGACAATTTTTTAAAAGAACTGTTTCGGGCTCTCCAAAAGTAAAATAGTTGAAAGGAGCACTCCTACGGCCAGCAAGCTAAAACTTGATTTATTTGGTAAATCAAACATTTATAACGCAGCTCGATTAGAATGTGTTAAACACAACGAAAACAATCACTCTGTTTTGCGCCGAATAATTGACATCGTAATTTTTTGGGTTAATAAAAATTGTAGCGAATAGGGGTCACGATGAATCTAAAGAATCTTTGAACCAAGGCCGTTATAAACGATTAAACCACAGATATTTCGTGTCGATTACAATTATTATCTATCATTATTAGGTACGCGTTGAATTGGGAGGTTTTTAAGAAATTTTTAAGGTTAACTGATGTAAGTGAAAGTTACAAAGCTGAGAATACAGTAAAACCTCTGTTTGCAATCGCTTCTATAAAGTGACCACCTGCGGTAACCGACCGGTTATGAATTCCCCATATTTAAAAATGGAATCATCATCGGAATCTTTAGTAAACAATGATGCTAAAAGCACCATTAGTGGCAGTCAAACCCGACCTGACTTCTTAAGAAATATATACACTAATTATTTTATTGTAGGCGAATCCATTCTATTTGGTTTAGTTTAGTAATTGTGTGTTCTGGAACTAACGAAAAAGATTGAAAAAGTCGAGGAAAGTGAAAAACTGTTCTAAGTATCAGGAAGTTGACTGAAAATTTTATGTTTTATTTATGTTTTTAAGTGGTTGTTGGGGAAACGATCATCCAAATGTGTTTTTAGAATCAATACTACTATTAAATATCTGATTTCAATATTATTTTATTAAAGGAGCAAAGTGTATCAATGTTTGCGGAACGAATAGTGTTATCGCCGGGATAAACATAAAACTTGCAAATATCATCTTTTAAAATACATATAATATCTCCAAAATAGTAAGCGGAGAGTCGATCGTTATTCCAGGAAAAAGCAGTGTTCTACATTTAGATGTTATTAAGGTGACACAGCATGATACATTTTGTTGATTACCGTCCAATTAGTTAAAAGAAAACATGGCGGTTGTGTAGCCTATCAGAGTGCATTGTTGGTTGTTCGTCGTGACAGCGGGGGCGTAACCTTGCTTTCAGATGGTATAGTTTTCCATTCTGTATACTACTACACTTTTGACTTCCATAAAGCAAGGTTGTATGTCAACAAACGCACGTGTTTTCTTTCCGTCGGATTGAAACAAATAGCATTGCCTAAAAAAAGGCACCCAGCAAATGTACTAAACAAATGTAGTGACTAGTTATCTGTTTGTAAATCAGTAGTGAATATTTATGTTATAGTATGTTATTGTAAATCATGTACTAAAGAAGTTTTGTGTGATTTGGAGAAATAAATGCCAAATTACCACAGTAGAGAGCTCGTTTAATTCCTTCACGCACTAAATAAAAGAATCAGTGAAATTAACCTACAATCGAGGAACATAAAAGCCTCATGAACTGTTGACGCAAGTTAAATAACAACACTTGGCTTGCCTAATAGTGGTATTGTAGGGCGCAAAACAAGCACTCATCAATATACGGACCCATAGTTCAAGCAAAAGCCCTCGAATCTGATCAATGTCTAGGACAAGATAACTTCAAAGCATCAAATGGATGGTTAGAAAAATTCCGTCGTCGGCACGATATTACCTTCAAGAAAATATATGGCGAATCAGCCGATATCAATATCGAAGACGTAACTACTTGGAAAGAAAGGTTATTGACCATTTTAAAGGATTATGCCCCATTAGACATATTTAATGCAAATGAAACAGGTCTCTACTATCGTGCATTGCCAACAAAAACATATGCATCGAAAGATGACAAGTGTAGTGGAAGAAAAACAGCAAAATAATTTGTAATTCTGTCTGTGCAAATATGGAAGGTGAGAAGGAAGATCCACTTATAATAGGCAAAAGATAACTTACCTTTCCAATGAGTCTCGAACAAAAAAGGGTGGATGAAAGAAGACATCATGGGAACATGGCTTCACAGATTTGATACCAAGATGAAGAAGCAGAATAGAAGAGTGGTATTGCTTCTGGATAATGCAACGTCTCATCACAAAATTGCACTGGGTAATGTCAAACTTATTTTTCTTTATTGTAAGGTACCTGTAAAAATATTAGGGATTGCCGAACTTTTTTTGCTAATATAAGTGGATTTGCATCACTTTTTTCTATGTTCTTAAAAGTACGAATATCATTACTCAAATAACTGAAAGATGAGAAATGTGATACTAAATTACATTTTCTCAAACCTACCTTTTTGTGTAGAAACAAAAAAAAATTGACGTGGAATTAAATAATTTATCATACATCTGTTCAATGATAATATTAAAGTAGTAGGCAGAAATGAAATTTGGGCGTGGTCTTCTAAAATTTTCGTGTGCGGCGCTATTTTTATACCTTCGGCACTCCTGCTGACCCTGACTGTTAACCCACGGACCGCCACTGGTGCCATGCCAACCTAGGGGTTTGTTTTAGTAGTAATTCAAAGTTAGAGAGAGTAGTGAGTTACACGTAACCAGGTTGATTTGGGTCACCCTAGAGAGAGTCATAGAAAAATTATATGAATTTGCGAAGTAAATTTCACGTGATCTGTTATAGGAATCCTAGAGGTTGCCCACGAATTCTGGATTACCCTGTTTTTTGTTCTTCCTTGTTATCGTATTTTTCTGTAGCTTAACGGAGCATTATTCCTACCTACAATGCTAAAGCTCTCTCTCCATAATTATTTATTTGCTTTAATTCTATAAAAATCAACATTCTTTAAAATAAATAATTCATTTCTAATTAACACAGGAGCTCTTGTATACTAAGCTATTTCTGCTAATTGTCCTGTGAACACGACGATAGCCGATGCAGTTTCTGTCGCTATTTATCAACTATTTATATTAAATCCAGTGTTAGTTTTTCATTATGAAAATGTTTCCTTTTTTTATAGAGACATACGTATTTTGCATCAGCCCATTACAATAATTTATACTGTTGTACCCTCTTTTCATTTTCTACTATGTTGCGTTGCAAATTTATCAAATGATATTTTTTCGCCTCCCGATTAAGAACTTCCTCCCTTCACTCGATCGTTACATTTTTTTATGTCTGCATTTGAAATACTTTTGGACCAGCTTTCCTTACTGTGTATTTTATTTTACTGCACGCGGTGAGACGCCTTACATGTTGATTTCCTTTTCCTCTGTATTCCTTGCTTGCTGGAGATGGAGAAAGTTAGGTATTATTACAAAGGATATGCATGAATCAACGATTCGATTAAGTAGAGTTAAAATCAACTAAGAAGAGGCCCCCACGTCATCCGCTTGAAGCCGTAAAACGAGTTCTATGTCACATTGACTTTAAAATGTTCCTATCTCGGTCGAGATCGATAAATCCGTAGCGTAAGCAGATGACGCGGTGGCCTCTTCTTACTTGATTCTAAGTTTAATTTCATGCATTTCTGAACACTTTTTCAAAAGCCTGTTTACACAATATATATGATAGGGGTATGCAGATTTCAAAAATACGTATTACTACACAGGGCCTAAAAGAAAGTTCATATTTCTGGCACACCCTATACAGGGTGGCCGCCGTGGTATGCAATATGGCTAATTTTAAGCAAAAATGATTCTATTTACTTTTTCCGAATTCCTAACGTTTCTTCAAATATTGGGGTTTCAAGTTGAACTAAATTACTAGAAGGCTTAGGAAAAAACGTGGTTTATTTTAATAAAAGCGTAATGACGTTGCAATTATTAAAGCTGCTGAATGCGACCACCGCCATGCATAACTCAATCCTCCATCAGAGTTCTCATTCCCAGTTGTAGTTCTCCATATAATTATTCACTTTATAAAACGCTGCATAAATATTTTGGATGAGTAGGTCCCTTTTATTAGGCTTGTGGGTTGAACTCCGGAGATTGCGGTGCACGAGCAATGGGACCACAGCCAAAAACCATTAAGAATTAGGAGAAAGTAAATTTTTGCTTAAAATTACTCATAGAATTAATATACAAAGAATCTCGCATACCTTGGACGCCACCCTGTAAAGAACAATAAATATTTTTAAAATAGGCAGACCCAACAAACATATTGGGTAAACAGTTTCATGGAAATGTTGTTCAAGAATGCATAAAATTTTCTTAGCAGTCTGTCGACTTCTGCATCCTAGATCAACTTACTAACATTCCCTTTTATGCGGGCACCTAGTTGAAGGTTCGTAAACATTCATCGTTTACTAAATTACAAGCAGTTACAGCAAACAAACAAAAATGAATATTATCAATTCATTTACGCTAAAACAAGAGAATGGTTAAACTATTAGCGATCCTATTGAAACTGCTAGGGCTTTCTCCAAACAGTTTGGGCCAACTGCTACACAAATTAATAACTCTCACCCTATTACTGATAAAATTTGCCATGCAAGTATATTTCTTAACCCTACTAGATATCAGGAGATATTCAACTTAATCATGAATCTTTCGAATAATTTCTCATCAGGGCTTGATGAAAGACCTTCTGTGCTTAAAACGGGTGACTCTCAAAATAGAAGCCGGTATCATTGCTACCATCAGTGTCTAAGATATTCGAGAGATTGATCTATCACAGGCTGATGAACTTCAACGAGACTTAC
Source organism: Polydrusus tereticollis (assembly GCA_963920685.1). NCBI lineage: Eukaryota > Metazoa > Arthropoda > Insecta > Coleoptera > Curculionidae > Polydrusus > Polydrusus tereticollis. Next base: position 125,078,586 of record OY987329.1, read on the forward strand.
AATTTTTTCACAAATACTCAGTATGGTTTTAGACCAAAAAAATCAACTGAACTAACAATCTATAAGGCTATAGAGTTTATAGTGGATCAGATCGATAGGGATCAAAAAGTTGCTGGGCTGTATTTCGATTTCTCCAAGGACTTTGACATGATCAACCATAATATACTGATGCAGCAAATTGAGAGATATGGTATTCGTGGTGCGTGTGCTGCACTGATAAAGTCTTATCTGACCGGAAGGGAACAAACGGTTACATATGAGGAAAAACATTAAAACTCGGAAGCGATTGCACTGACACAGGGTGTTCCACAAGGGTCTATTTTAGGACCAATCCTGTTCTTGCTATACGTAAATGGCCTTTGTGACGACGTGACGGCAGGTGCAATCTGCCAATATGCGGACGACACTTCGAAAATGATATCTAGGTCTTGCCTGGAGAATCTGTCCGTTGACTCTTCGGTCGCTGCGGAACAGGTGAGGCAATGGTGTGGCAATAATCAATTGAAATCCAAAGAAGGATAGTGTGGTGTATTTGTGGTCTACACCCTATGACCTACTGTTAACCATATTTTGTGCAATTGGGTATTCTAACTGTACCGTACTTGTACTTTCTATCGCTAGTTCTCTTCATGAAGAAGCATCCTATTTAATACAAATAATTAAATGAGTTACTAACAGAAATTGTGCAATTTTAACCAATCTTTCTTCACCTCCTCCTTTGGAATCTTCACAACCTAGTTTGTTACTAATTAGACTCTGTAAACTTGACATGATTAAAAATTAGAACACTTTTAGGATGCAAAATTTTGTTTCTAATTATTATTATCAAAGACCATTACAATAAGTACACAAATGCCGTCCACGTTGATTCCTTAATCCTCAGTCTTTCATGACAAACTTCTTAGTAGCCGGTACGCTTCGCATGCTTCGTAAAAACTTCCATAACGATATTATTGTTATTTTCTTATGCCCACAATCTTAACTTCTATATATACTTCCAGAAATCTGGCACCAATTATTATGAAAAAAGCAAGACGTCGATAATGTAGACACCAAACTTTTGGGGTCTAACATAAGCCCTCTGAAAAGATAAAAGCCGTTGCGTATTTTCGACACGTTTCGCAATAGTAGGGGAAACTTCTTGTAGGTGCCAATTGAATTACTATGACTTTTATGCGAAACGACAGGACTACGCATCAAAGCAAGTTAAATACAGGACTGCATTTAAATGATTCTTCTATAGACAGTGTGAGTCAAATACTTTGTTAATTGAAATTGAAAATAAACTATAATAATAAAATATAAAAGAGTGAATTCTTTTAAATAAATTATATAGATAATGCCAAAAAATGTTGGTGTATACGATTCCTGTTATAGAATAAAAATTGAAGTATTGTATATTTTTCTTAAACAGCGGCGAAGTCAGTTGACAATTCTTTATAAAATAAATCGGCGTTTGGTTTATTCTTAATAAATCTTATCAATTTAATTGATTGTAATAATCTTTAACCAACCTAACTTTAAGTGGGACTTATACCGGACCTAAGCCCGTTAGATATTTTTCTGTGGTGATTTCTAAAAAACAGTATTCATTACGAAAGACCTCAAAATATACGTGTGTTGAGACAAAGGATTGAACAAGAAATATTCATGCTCAATACAGAACACCCAGATTTTACTTCAAACGCGATCCATCACAAACTGAGAGAAAATATTCAAAAATGTGTCAGAAGTCGTGGCGGGTATATAGAAAACATATAGTCATTTACTTTACTTTATATTATTGAAATTGAATTATAAAACATAAGTCATTTTTTCTTACTGATTGTTTCAATTTAAAGTAAACAGACAAATATGTCACGTTGAAGTATGCGGAACGCCAGCTCGATTATAATCAATTCAATTTATCAAAACTCAAATATTTCACAAACGACTGAATTAAATGTTGATATGTTATATTTTTTGAAATCAGGAGAAAAGGATCTTTCCCCCTGGTGGAAAATATATAGGGTGTTCCATTTAGAAAAAACAAAACTTCATTTGTTTTTTAACTTTGTGATGCGCGTATGATTTTTTTAATAAGTCTAAAAGATATGACGGGAAAAATTATGCAACTTGTACATTAAAAGTTTTTGTCTGTCACTTATTTTAACCCCTGTATAGGTGGGTATCCAAATATAAAAAATAACCCTGTACATTTTTAAGTATTTATTTTTACCAAAGGATTATTACAAAAATAATTAATAATTTTTAAAAAATTTGAAAACAACGGATGTGGTGGGTATAAAGAACCTCAAGGTTCAAATAAATAAAGTAATCTGAACTAACAGAAACTTTATCTTTATCACAGCAAGACACACTGTTTCATTTTGCCAACAATAGCGCCATTTTTGTTTACCATTGTGTCATAGATTACTCCTACATAGCGACATAAAACACGCTAATAAACTGCCTTTACTCACAAATTTGAAAGTTTAGTGAAGCTAAAAGGAGGTTAAAAATAATATCGGGATGTTTCATCGCTTGTATTTATTTCAATAGCCTTAATTCTGTCCTGCACACAGAGCAGTAAAGTGGGACATTTTATTCTGAACAAAACTTGGGGTGTTTGATTAAAGGGAAAACTGCATTTTAGTGTCTTTGTTTGTCAACGTAGCGTGAACACTGAGTCCTTTGGAAGGGTGCTTCAAGTAATTGGCAGGTAGTGGAAGAAATTGCTGCATTATATTGTCATTGGCAGTTATTAAAAAGTACCATAAGTGAAACGAGCATGAGAAAAGGAACATCAATAAGTAGATATACAAGCATAATGGCTGTCGTGAGTGTTTTCTTTTCATTCTAGTGAGTAGGTATTCCTACCCTCTGTATCCTAGTGTTAATAGGTTATTTTACACTATGACAAAATAATTGTGAAATGATAAGAGTACGAGAGTTTTATTGATACAACTACATGATTAATGAACTATTGAAACGCTAGCCACCTTGATGTTTCGTATGTGACACCACTGTATTATATAAAACAAACCATATATTTCTAAAATGGTGAACAAAACGATCGACATAAGCAATTTTTAGCACCACAACTATTACCTGTTTCAAAGTAAGTTTTCCGTAGTTTTATTAATACAAATTTTAAAATTTCAGGAGATTCTAAGTGTATATTTTGCTACTTTTTAGTGAAATCGTACTTTTAAAATCACTTCCGGTTTGACCGGAACTGGTATCAACTCTTTTATTTTAAATGGAAACCTATTATTTTTATTTGATATTTGAATTCTAGGGCCAATTTCCTTTAAAATGACGTATCACACATTATCATTTGTTTTTAAAATGGCTTCCAGGCTAACTTTTCAAGGAAATCCTTAGATGGCCATGGATTCGCTAATACAACATGATTCTTTGAGAGTGGGCCATGGAAGTTTTAAAATGGTCTATTTTAACCTGTTTTATGTTGAACAATTACATTGCTTGCTTCTGTCAAAAATATTTTAGATATGTCATTTTTTTTAAACAATGAGGAAGAATTACTCAATATTTTTAAATAGCAACAAGGCATTTTTTTAGGGCCAAAAAATAGCTTATTAAATTACCTTTTTGAAAATGTATCATAAGTATGGTATTATACTTAATGGAGCGGCCAAAATTGAAAAATAATCGAGATAGGTCATATTTCAAAAAAATAAAAAATAAAATGGAATCCTTAAATTAATGTTTGTTACGAACACTTTTTATTTAGTAAAACAATAACAATCAAGGTAGCAAATGTTCAAAATGCCCACCTTCCACTTCAATGCATTTATTTACAACCGTGCGGGTTTTTCGCATGACATTTTCTAAAATCCTTGGTGTAACAGACAAAAACGCGTTTCGTATCTTGTCCTGGAGTTCATTTTATTTTTTTTTTGTTTTGAAATATGACCTATCTCGATTATTTTTCAATTTTGGCCGCTCCATTAAGTATAATACCATACTTATGATACATTTTCAAAAAGGTAATTTAATAAGCTATCTTTTGGCCCTAAAAAAATGCCTTGTTGCCATTTAAAAATATTGAGTAATTCTTCCTCATTGTTTAAAAAAAAAATGACATATCTAAAATATTTTTGACAGAAGCATCTTTCGCAAAGAATGTAATTGTTCAACATAAAACAGGTTAAAATAGACCATTTTAAAACTTCCATGGCCCACTCTCAAAGAATCATGTTGTATTAGCGAATCCATGGCCATCTAAGGATTTCCTTGAAAAGTTAGCCTGGAAGCCATTTTAAGAACAAATGTTAATGTGTGATACGTCATTTTAAAGAAAATTGGCCGTAGAATTTAAATATCAAATAAAAATAATAGGTTTCCATTTAAAACAAAAGAGTTGATACCAGTTCCGGTCAAACCGGAAGTGATTTTGAAAGTACGATTTCACTAAAAAGTAGCAAAATATACACTTAGAATCTCCTGAAATTTTAAAATTTGTATTAATAAAACTACGGAAGAAATAGGGGGGTAACAACATTCGTTGTCACCCGGTATACTCAACACAAGGGTAGAAAACTCAACCTATTAGAAACATTAGCAATCAAAAAAGCCTTAAAAAATCGATTTAAAGTTGTTAATAATTAAATTGAAATACCTTCAGGTTCTAATCTAATACTTAATAGCCTAATAACTTAAGATAAATATGCAATAAACACTGTCAATTATTACGAACGAAAAACCCATAATTATATACACAATATCATTTTCTAATTACTTAGATGTAAATACCTCTATAATCACGCCTGTAATTTAGTTGCACCTTTGGCCAATACCTGTAAATTAAGGACCGAAATAACCCATCATCTGTCAATTTTTATTTTAATGACATGTAGAATTTAGTATTGTCTTATTACATGCATTTGATAATGATCCGCAAGGGTTGAAACACGTGTCAGAAAACTGAATTAAGTAGTGAAATATAACAAGTACGACTTTAATTTCCTCTACCATGTTATTATATTTTGTTTTTACCTTTTTTTTTATTCATATTAGAATGTAAAATCGGAAATCTTTTTTTTTTCTCCTTACTCTTTTTAAGTATTCTATAAGAATATCTAAAAAGAGGAGCTGGAGAGCTAAACGTTCACATTAAATTAAAAGTGTTTTAACTTTCCAAAAAGAAATCCTGATACCGTCGAGAAAGATATGCAAGAAAGCGTAAACAGCACAGCAGCAAGTAAAAGATCAATTGGCCCTCCGTTTTTCCGTTCGGCATCTGAAGTGATTGATTTCTCAAGGGAACGACACCCCCGATCCATCAGGGCTGATTAAACGGTTCGTCTGACGATGTGTAGCTAGATTATCGGCTAATATCTGGCCTAATGCATTTTTTATGTGAGTTGTAAGACGCGACTGGTATATTGAATACACTTGATGACCTGTCAATTTAGTGAATTCAGATACAAAAATCTTGGTTAAGCTTGGACGAATACAATCTCGAGAGAATCAAATCTAATTTCCCAACAGCAGGTTTGAGAACCAAAACAGTAAATTTTTATCACGGTGTTGTCTCTACAAATTTTGATATTATCTGTGTGACAGAAACTGGGCTGAGAAGTAGCGTAGTGTTTTCCGAGTTATTTAATGATGAGTATGATGTTTTCCGGTGCGATCGGGAGACGACGGCGCGGCGTCCCTTAAGGAGGACAGAAGTGGCGTGCTTGTAGCAGTGAAGAGTGAGTTGCAAGCAAAAAGGTATTGTGAGCTAAAATCTGATGCCGAGGATATACGGATTTTAATGGAAAATGATAATGGTGAAAAGGTTGTATATATTCCTCCAGGTGAAACTTATGGCTTTATGGCATTCATAAATAAATTATATACCCTTGGACATGTTTTTTTAGAGAAGGCCTCAGTAACTATCGTGGGGGACTTTCATTTACAAAATATAAATTGGATTTCTATAAATAATGAATTTGCAACCTACGCCAGTTGACGAAAATGGTCGACGGTTCTCGTCCTTTAAATAAATGCAATTGAATTATGTAATTAATAATAATGGTAAAATATTAGTCCTAATCTTCTAAATATAATTTCTAATATCATTTGCTTGGATAACCATTTGGTTGATGAAGACAAGCATCATCCATCTTTGGAATTTGAATTAAAGTTTCTGCAAACAGGTAATATAAAAAAGATGGAAATCAAATACCAATTTCAGGAATTCATTACCTGCGTCCGATGGCAGTTTGTATACAGTACAGCATTCTCTTTTAGTTTGTTGTCTCCTACACTTACACATAGCCAATATATGGTTTAATTTTTATCTTATTTTTCCAGTTCTTGAACTTTAATATCGTCTCTTACGTATATTGATGCACCTCCACCTCTCCCCTCTCTAGTTGAATAAACACCCTGAAAAATCTTTATTTCGTACAGTGAGGTTTCTGCTTCATCCAGCCACGTCTCCACTAACACCAAAACATCACAATCTTGATTAATAACAAAACATTGAATCTCGTCTACTATATTCTTTATTGGATATTCATGTACACAATAGTTAATTTATCTTAAGGTCTTTCTAGTTTTTTAGTTGGTCCATATTCTTTACCAATATTACTTTGCTGCTGTCATCCTTTCTTAGCAAAATGTTTCCATTGCTAATCCACAAGTACTTAAATCCTTTCTCCTTCAGCAGGGCTTTCAACAAAATCAGTCATGGGTGTTGATGAAGCGACTTATTGATGTTGGGGTGTGCGGAGCGTTATTGAAATAGGTTTTGTCCTACATTTGTGACCGGGAACTGATTGTTGTTGTGAATAGGTATCACTCAGAACCATTTGCGTCGACTTCGCAGATTCCCCAGCAATGTCCCTTGGGGCCTATATTCTTTATAATTCATTTTAACAGCATATACCAATGCATTTTAAAGAGTAATTTTATTTTGTACGCAGATTTATCGTACAATAGACCCCGGAGGACTGTCTTAAGTTGCAGGAGGACCTAGACAGGTGGCTCGAGTATTGCAATGGAAGTAGTATTTTTTTGAATTTGGACAAATGTATCTCCATACCTTTTTCCAAAAACATAAATTAATTAACTTTTACTATAATATTGATTGAAAAAAAAACGAGTTGATCAAATTAACGGCGTTGGTCTGGTTTTGGATACTAAATGATTTTGATAAGATCGTGGCTGAAGCTAGCTTTTATTGTTAGAAGTTCTCAAGTCTTTAGTGATCCAAAAACATTGCCATCGCTTTACTTTGCCTTTGTTTACAGTAAGCTCTCTTTGGGTTCAGTAATATGGAATCCAAATTATAAAATATACATGCATAAACAGAATCGAAGCAATTCAAAATAAATTTCTTAGAGCATTGGCATATAAAGCCGCTTGTACCCCTGAGAGTGCAGCCCGTAAATTTAAAATTTTACGGCTTGCTGAGAAGCGGACATATGCACAAAATTTAAACTTGTTAACCATCAGGTCCATTCCACTTCTTCAATCTTTTCTTTTTTGTGCCTGTGGGGGAATTAAGTCAGGAAGTATTTAACATACCGTTGCTTAGAACAAATTTGGGACCCAATACCCCTTAAATTAGAATACAGATAAGCTGTAATAAATATTTGAAGCCTATTCTACTACACTTCTAAAATTTAAGTCAAAACTAAGAGAACTTTTCTTCACACATGTATTTGTTAATGTCAACTTTGATACATTATGTGTTTAGTTTTCCAATCTTTAATATTACACGAATGTAGAAACCCAATATTATTATTAGATTGTAAATAAATAAAAAAATAAATTTGTTTCAATTTTTATTTTTACATAAAATATAAGTTAATACAACTTAAGATATATATTTATTACATAATTAATTCTCCATTTTTCAGCATTCAAAACCAAGTTTCTGTTCGCCATAAACAAAAATATAATTTCGCTTTCTCGCGCTAACAAATCCCCAAAGAAAGGAGAGCCATAATACAAAAAGAAAAGTTGTATTTTAAGCAAGAAAAATTACTACATCAATATGAAAAAACGGCCTGGAGGTGCCGCGCCACCAAAATAAATGGGCTCCGGTATAATTTGCTTCATATGTGTCGGAAATTTTGATTAGAAGAAGTATTTGCGAAGGAAAACCGGATAATAAAATACAGAATGATGACGTTAGATTAAATGTTAGAAGACTATTGCCAGATTATACCCACATAATATTAGTTCACAAAACTGAAGATACGACTAGTAGAGAAAAAAAAAACGTTGTGTAGTGGATCCATTAATAATTATATTAGACGCCTGTCAACATACAGGGTCGCTCATATGTATACAATCGGAGAATTATTTCCTAAAGTAGTTAAAAGTCTGTAGGGATTTTAAAAATATGCACATACACGATCAATCAAAAAGTCATGAAGAAACAAAGTTTTTTACTTTATATAGAATAACCCTTATATTTTTTGTTTCTGAAATTAAGTATTTGAGGGATATATTGGATCCACAATAATTGTGCTTCAGTAATCATGTGGACTATATGTGCCGGAAAATTGGTAAAAAAATAGGAGTTTTTAATCAGGTAATGACCTGTTTGTCTCAGTGGACTACGATGTTGATGTATGATACTATTATATTGCCACACTTTAAATAGGTATGCATGTTCTTTATTAATTTCTTGCACTAAGGAGAAAATTTAAAGACTGCAGGTGTTGGGGAAAGGTTGCTGTCTGCAATCTTTCCGAGAATATACGCCGTCTACAACGCCAAGACTAATTTCTGAGAATATCCGCCGACATAAAGCAAGCGTACATGACCAAAAGCCGAGTGTGAAACAGATATATATGTCTTAGTTGAGTAGTACAACCGCGGTAAAGAAAGGGCTTATTGGTAGGCAACTAGATATACTTACGTGTTAATTGAAACAATGACAATGACATCTTAATAAAATTTTACTATTACTTTTGCTATTATTTGCTTTTATCTGTCATGGCTAACTATAAAATAAAATTTAAAAAAAAAACATTTTTATCAGACTTTTTATTAAAAAAAAAATATTACGCCAAAATGAGCAAAAATAACTATTGAACCTTTTAACAAAAGTTATAGAGGGCAAAAAACTCTACAAGATAAGATATTAAAATACAGAGTAGGGTGTTCCATTTGAAAAAAAGAGTAAATTAATTTTAAAAATGTGAAAATTTGACCTCAGACCCTGTCAAAAATATGGAATGTTCTGAGGATCTTGAATAGGTCTTTGTCTGTTTCTTCTAAAAAAATAATATTTTTAAATAAATTGGCAACATTGCAAAATAATTAAAACTATGTTTGCCACGATACGCGTAATATCGAGGGGAATTTAAAAGTGCAAAAATATACAGGGTGTTCTATTTAAAAAAAAATTATTGTTCCTCCTTGTCGAGCCACCCTATAGAGTCAAAAATAATTTTACGTTATAACTCACCTACTGTCCTTCAACTTTTATATTAACAATTTTTGTGTATTATAAATACAAACGGAGATATTCTACTTTGCCGCACTAAACGGCCATCCTGTATAGCGAGGGTATTCTATTTAAAATAAAGTAATTTTGTTTTTCCATTGACATAGTACATTCTTTTTAAATCTTTAATCTTAAAATATTGTGCTTAACATTTTCATCATACATTAGGAAATAATCGTCCGTTTCCCTGCATATCAGCGACCCTGTACAATTATAAAAAAGCAATTTTATTATACAACCACGTTACCGATCAACCAATCGAAAAAAATAAACAAGAATTCCCGGGTATGACGAGCAACCGCTGTAATGGTATATCATTATCTTGTTGTGGTAACCAGCTATTAATTACAAGTAATGTGTGTGTGTGTGACTAACGAAAGACCGGTTACAGCCGACTTAATTTTTATAATTAGAGCTGTAACTTGTCATAATCGCCCGAGTTTAGATTGTCGAGATAACGAGCAAATTTGAAAAAACACTATAATATGTATAATGTATACAGGTTGGTGGAAAATAGTGGTATTTAATTGTAAGGGAAGATCGGTCGACTCAAAATAAGCCAAAACTCCTATAAACATGGATTAGTAAATGTAGCCTAGCGATAAGATGACTTTGAAGAAAATATTTTTATTTAATTACTTTTACCTGTTAAATAGATGAGGGATGAGCTTTGGGTGCAAGATACCATTAATAAATCTTATTATTTGAGGGTAACAGTCGATCCAGATTATAACCAGGTGCGTACGACCTTGTGACCTCTATCCGTGAACATATTGTATATTAATATAAAAAAAAGAAAGGACAAAGAAAAAAAAAAGGAAAATAAAAAAAGATAACAACAATAATAAGTTAAAAAATAGGGATACTAGAATCAAGAAAAAAAAATGAAACAAAAGAAAAAGGAAAAGAAAAAGAAAAATTTGGTACTTCATTTAAGGCTATGTTAGGTAGACATACATTATAATGTCCCGTATACTGTAAACCACAGTGTTCTGTTAATATTATGTTATATTACGAAACCTAAATTAATTTAAAAACGCTTCATTTCCCTATTATATAAACAAAGAGAGATGCTGGCAATTTGATCTCAGTCAGTGCCACAGAAATATGCATTAGAAAAAAGTTATTAACCACTATTTCCCGAACATCTTGTATTACGCAAACTTAGGGTACGTCTCTGTTGGCTCTGCGATAAACGATAAGAACAACGATACTAGCAATCCATGTAATAAAAAAGTGAGACTCGCATTTAGTACATGTATTGGCTCTAGTATCGCCACTCTTAACGTTTATCGCAGCTCCAACATAAACGCACCTTCAGTCGAGTCGTAATAATGTCTATTTTGGCCGCCACTGTTCCATCCCATCCGATCGCGACAAGTTATATCGAAGTTGCAACTCTGAACCAGGCAAAATTTCTCAAGTTTTAATGTATGCGAAACTTCCACACAACTTTATTTTATTTGCATGTAAGAAAATGTTTTTATTTGAAAAGTTTCGCCAATGTGTAACGTAGCGAAATTAAAAATAGACGCCGAGGCTGCCAACCAACTTGAACCATACGTATTGAAAATAATTTGGAACGAAGAAGTTCCGCGGAAGTTTGTATGAGTTGACGCAGGAAATCGGGAATAATTTAGTGCTGATTTTTCTATAAATAATAAAACATTTTGTTCGACCACCAACTGATAGTCTCCCTACACTAAATGGAAAATGGATTTCTTTGTTCCTATAGATTTTACGTCGAACGTATTATGTATTATATCCGCACCACTGTCTATTTTTTTTTTCTCTTTAAGACCCCTAAAACGCCCTTTAGTTAGTCCGAACACATCTATAAGGCATTGGCGACCTAAGGCGGGTTAAGGGTCAAATCAAATGTGTTTATCGTCATTTTTTGCCAATAGGCTTTAGACATTACAGCGATACAAAATAAATAAAATAACAGTAATACATTAATTCCAATACACACTAAGAGAAAAAGACAGAGAGAAAAACAAATATAAATAAAAATAAATAGGTAAATAGACAAAGGATTCAAACGAAAAACAATACTCATAAAATTGCAGGTATCAACAAATCCGATTATGGTTGAAAAAAGTCTTCAAACTCTTGCACGCTATAAAATATATTATCCTATAAGATTCTCTTTAGTTTTCTCTTGAACAGATTTATGCTTTGATTTTTTAATTATGTAGGTAACAGGTTATATAGTTGCATTCCTTGATGAAAAGGGCTGTTTAAAAGTTTAGTCGAACCCGGAAAACTAGGCCTTAGCAGATCTTTTCCGAAAACTATATGTGTGAAAATCGGAAGAAGATGTAAATTTTCGTTTGTTCTTGTGTCATCATCAAAGTTCGGTAAACATAACATGATAGAACCGTCATTATCCTAGTCCTCTTAAAAACATCACGACAATATGCCTGTGGATACATTCTATTCATTATCCTTAGGCTCTTTTTCAGAGTTCTAAAAATCCCAGCACTACGACTCTGATTCCCCCAAAATGCAATTGCATACACCATCTTACAGTAAAAGTAACCGTAATAGGCACATTTCAGGACTTTGTCTGGCACCACGTCATATTCTAGGCATAATCGCATTAGGCATGTTTCTGTTTCCAAACACTTATATATTTGTCTTTCCTATATTAAGCTCCAACTGTTTGCATCAAACCAATCTACAAGCTCTTTAATAGTTTCTTTGGTTATATCCTCCAACGTGTCAAGTTTTTTGTAACTTACAATACATGTGGTATCATCAGCATACATAACTATTTTATTTGATACGTGATTTGGAAGGTCGTTAATAAACAGGTTAAATAGCATAGGACCCAGAACAGAGCCCTGGGGTACTCCCGCCGACGCTATTTTTTCCTCAGAGTCAAATGTGTTCATACTATCCCTGACCCTAACAAACATGGTTCTGTTGTACAAGTAAGATTCAAACCATGACAGCATTCTACCTCTCACACCATAATTCGACATTTTCTCTAGCAAGATTTTGTGGTCTATCATATCAAATGCTTTGGTTAGGTCACATATATGCAATCATAGCACAGTAGTTTTCCTCATTTCGCTGCTAATAAATTTCCCACAAAATATCGTACAGGGCACTGTCTGTCGATAGGGTATTTCTAAATTCATGTTGGCATAATGTCAGAACCCTTCATCTGTTTGGAAATTTTATAATCCTATTATAAACTGCCTTTTTTATGACCTTGGTGAGCACAGACGCGAGAGCAATAGGACGATAATTGGAAATTACCTCTTTTAGTCCTTTATTTTTGAAAATTGGGATTACTTTCGAAGCTTTTAGTTGAGCCGGGACATATCCAGCTTCAAAAAACTGGTTGATCAAGTCAGAAATTATAGGAGCGTGAGTGTCAAAAATGGTTTTTAGCTAAAATTATTAAGGTTCCTTGAAACAAAGAATCATCGCTGGCATAATATACATTGTAGAGAACTGACTTCAGAAGAAAGAAAATTTGAACTTCGGTGTGAAGAAATAAAATGAAGACTGCAAATGGATTAGGAGAAAAGGAAATTTGAGGCTGGTATGGATCTCTTACAGTCAACAAAAGCTTCTAGAAATTACGTTGCAAGTCAAATGTGGCTGCAACTAGCATTAATTTATAAATATAGAGTAATTCATTAAATTATTAAAATTACTATCTAGTATTATTATGTTTAAATAAATAAATCTTTATTTAAAACTGCCTAAAGCAATCGTACAAAGGGCGAAATTAAAGCAAGACGGTATGTATAAATAAAACAATATTAAGGTTTCCTTATTTGTTAAAATTTAAAATAGTAGTTTACTATGTGAACGACAACTAGATCATCTAGATCGTAGTCCTCATTGCCCTCATCAATAAAAAGGGGATTAATGACAATATTCTTCATTTTGCAGCAAATACATTTGAAATAAAATTGGAAGCCCAAAATATTTTCGAATACTAGTATTAACCTAATAATTGAAAACGCGACAGAATAAAATATAAATTAATTCAACCATAATTAATAACAAAAACCGTTTTGTTTCCCTCCATCAGTTGGATCTATTTATCCTCAACGCCTTTTCTTTGCCACAAAAACAGACACTTACTTTACCCCCGTTGACTGTCCTTAACTTTTCCAGCAAAACAGAAACATCGGGACAATTTATTCTGTGAAATTAACTCAAACACTTAAAATAGGAGTAAAACCTGTTATATCTGACACATAAATGTGTCACTTTTCACGCCCTGGTTCCCTTGAAAAGGGAGAAAACTCCCTGCATTTTGGTCCACTTTTGCAACCCTCTTGTGCTCGTGGGTAATACACAGTGACATATTTGGCAGTGGCGTCCTTAAAAATTTGCATATGTGCAAATAGTTTAACAATAGGGTCAAGTGGGGTAATAATGAGACAAAAAAACAATCTTTTATTGGGGAGGATACTAAGAAGTAATTTAAAAAAGGTCTTTAATAGGTAATTAATGAGACAATGAATGTATACTACGAAACTGCTAATAAATTATAGTAAGAGTAAGAGATTGAAATAGAATAACCAAAAATTTGTGTCTCATATTTACCCATTGAAAAGTATCAAAATAAGACACTCTATGTACATATATGAGACACCTTTGAAACTAAGATTTTTTAGCTTTCATATGATATCTGGGGTTAAAGGAGACAGGCGAGGGTAAAAATAAGACACTGAAATATGCGGTAAAAAAATTATTTGTTCCTAAAATTTGTTTTTACCCTTTTAATGATATTTATTCACAACAGGTTCACAGAACACAACATCAAATTCGTACAAAAACTAAACATTAAGTGTACTAGGGGCCTGAATGCATTTCAAACTTAAAACCTACAAAACAAATAGAAACTGAAAAACACATTTAAATGATAATGCATTACTTAAAGAACAGAATAGGTGTCAAAATCTATACTAAACAGGAGTTGTTCAATTGCACGTGCTGTTCTTCCACATGTGCTTGAGGCAGAGAGTTTCATTACAATATCGTCACGTTGGACATCATATATCTCGAGGTTGTCGGGATAACCAAACTTGTTACCCTTACGTCTTAAGTATGAAACTTGGACGTTAGAATCACGTACTGCAAGAACATTGGCTACATAATGCACAACTTTTTTTTTTAGTCGCAAATTTCACGAGAACATAGTCATTTATTTCGATAACATTGTTTCCGCAATCAGAATCATCTCCCTCTTGTTCAGCTAAGTCTTCCATAGTTAGGTTCTCTAGATCTCTTTCGTCTTGGCAGAGTACTTCTTCTTGTTCTTCACTTTCACTGGACTCATTTTTTTTACATTTCCTAATTTGGTTAACGTCCTTTTTCCTTGATCCTAGTCTTTGTATTGACTTTTTTTTTGTATCATTGCTAAATATTCGCTACTGGTAAGTACTTTTGCGTTGCGATCAATTTTCCTTCGGCGATTTTGCTGGGGTGTCGACCTTCCAATTTTTCTCTATAGAATTGATTTAAAAGATACTGAAATAGCTGCAGGCATGTTATGCAATGATATTAAAGCTGCTGATATAGTATCCTGCGATGACATAGATGCTGTCGACAGGTTCTGCGACGATGTTGTAACTGTTGGCATATCCTGCGACGAAGGCAATGCTGCCGGCAAAGGATCATCAACATTGACTTCAGATAGGTCGGTTATCTCTTGTACGTGTTCAAATATATCTTCTTCCATTTTATTGTTCTTTTCTAAAGATTTGTATCAACTTACCAGTTTTGTTGGATCCAAACGGGACGTTGGGTATTTGGATCTGTCACAAGAGTATACTAGTTTTTCGTCCCTGTTTGTTATTTAAACGCCTGCTTAGCAACGATTTATATTGTCTCACATTTAACTTCTTTTCTCGAATACACGAGAGTGCCTTCTCTAGATCTTCTTTACTATATCGTTTTGCTTTCTTTTGATATACACGAGACATGATGCTGAAATACAATTTTACGTTAAAAATGCGTCTCATTTTTACCCATTTATTGTCTCATATTTACCCCAAAGCGTGTCTCGTTTTTGCCCCAGCGAAAAACTGCACCGTCTGACGGTTACAATTATACTAAATGTGGCGTATTGACGCCAGTTACTAACAAATAGACTTTCGAACATGTTGCGACCAATCGGGACTTCGTACGAAGTTCTGTTGCTGTTTGACGGGTAATTCAGGCGCCAGAAATTTAAAAGTTTAAAGATACATTATTATACATTCTACTTTATTGCGTCATTAAATGTTATCGGCAGGGTTATAAAATAATATTTAAATTGTTGTACATTCTAATACGAGAATGGAGGATGTACAGAGAATTTTCTGAAAAATTTTACAACAAATTTTTCTACAAATTTGAAAGGTGTCTTTACAACTTTTTTAACTGTCTCACTATTACACCACTTGACCCTACATAATTAGCATAAATATATAAAAGAATTTGAACTATATTTTTTCTGGTAGCCAACGATGGCTTCGATCAATTCGCTTCGAGTTTCTACACCAATTAATTGATTAAAATGGCCATTATTGTAGTTTATCACATAATTTGTTTTACAGCTTTAGTCCAAACTGTTATAGTCTATGTACCATCAATGTCATTATTTTTTTTATTTTTAATGTACTCGTATATACTTAACAACAATTTGCGTTGCACTAGGTTAGTTGGATTAGAAGGTAAGAAAACGGGATATAATATAGTAAATAAGGGCAAATACAATAAATCTAATTTAAGTCGAAAATAAGGTAATGCTAATATAATTTAGATGATTGATGAGCCATTGATACTTTAGCTGCAATAGACTATACAAAAGATAAACATCTACAGTGTCACCATTAAAGTCCGCACCATATAAACCTTTTTTTTATTAATGCGGTTAGTTAAAATTAAATTTCGGCAATCGTTTTTGCTTCAAATTAGACTAAAAATTATATAATCAAATGTCACCATCCTGTCATTCGGTATCTGTCAAAAATTACATTTTAATCAAAAAATGCTGAAAAATGGCATTGTTTTACCGAATTTCAAAAAATTTTATTAGAAAAAGTTGTTTCTAGTACAATTCTTGGTCTAAATACAAAGTTTCAGTTTTCTAGCTCAAAGTTGATTTTTTTGCCATTTTTTCTAATTAACTTTTTTTTTATTTAATGTAGGTTCGCTTAATGGATATTAAACTATTTGCTTATACCATACTCAATATTTTATTTAGTTTGTATGAGCTTTTTTTTACTAGAATGTTATTTTTTTTCGAAATTTAAAATTAGAGGCAAAAAAATTTGACACAGGTGGTGCAAAGTTATCCTAATTTAAAAATTTTAACAGATAGACGTCAGATGTTTCGTTTTTCAAATGGCAAATACATCTAAATATTTGATAAAAATTTTATTTTATACTTAAAACTATCATTATTATTAAAAGGAACAAAAAGGAACTTTAATCATTTTAAATAGGTAACACAAAAGCAATATAAATTTCACATTTCAGTGTGACGTCCTTCTCGCTCTATACAAACACCCGTCCGTCTATAAACGTCTTTGACAGCATTTTGTAAAAAGCTTGGTCTTATATCGGCACAACACTGTCTTATCGTTTGTTCCAAATGCTCGATATTTCTAAACGGTCGATTCTTATAAACTTTCTGCTTAAGATAACCCCACAGAAAAAAGTCTAGTGGGGTTATGTCAGGCGACCTGGGTAGCCAGTGACATTCTCTATCACGCCCTATAACTCTGTTTTGAAATAATTGGTTTATGCGTTCTTTCACTGCTACAGTTTGATGTATGGGTGCACCATCAAGCTGATACCATAAGTTATGTCTATGGTGTAAGGGCATGTTATCCAAAACTTCGGTAATCTCGTTATCAAGAAAATTCAGGTACCTTTCACCAGTTAAGTTTACTCTAAAGAAGTATGGTCCAAAAAGCTCATCTTTCAAAATTCCACACCAATATGCCCCAAATCGATTTTTCTGAAGAATTTTTCTAACGCTTTCCCTCTTGCGCCCTGTTGAATCACTTATCTTGGTTACACTAGTTTGACCGTGGTCAATAACAGTTAAACAAACATCAAGTTGTGCTGCTTCATCGTATTTACTTGCCGCGTGAGGTTTCTTAAAATTATTTTGAACAGATCCAGTTTCTCTAAATTTTGACATTATTCTTGAAACAGTGCTATGCTGCAAATTTTTTTCTGGATGCCTCTCATTAAAAATGGCAGATACTTGCCGGTGAGGCATATTCTCTCCACAAATTAAGACAATTTCTATTTTTTCTTGAATGGACAACATTGGTGATAACACTGAAAACTATAACTTGCGAAAATATTCAAATTTATGACATTTCTTTTATTTATTCGGCACTCCAATTCGTTTTTTTTCCATAGCCTACTTATAAAATTCAAAATTGCCTTGATATTTTATTGTGGATAAAAAGAAAATGTGTCTAAATTTTGAACTAATCTGATATCTGGGAATTTTATTATAAGTTTTTTAAACTTCTTAGGTGTATGTACTATCAAAAAAATGGAATATCTGACGTCTATCTGTTAAAATTTTTAAATTAGGATAACTTTGCACCACCTGTGTCAAATTTTTTTGCCTCTATTTTTAAATTTCGAAAAAAAATGGCATTCTAGTAAAAAAAAGCTCATACAAACTAAATAAAATATTGAGTATGGTATAAGCAAATAGTTTAATATCCATTAAGCGAACTTATATTAAATAAAAAAAAAGTTAATTAGAAAAAATGGCAAAAAAATCAACTTTGAGCTAGAAAACTGAAACTTTGTATTTAGGCCAAGAATTGTACTAGAAACAACTTTTTCTAATAAAATTTTTTGAAATTCGGTAAAACAATGCCATTTTTCAGCATTTTTTGATTAAAATGTAATTTTTGACAGATACCGAGTGACAGATGGTGACATTTGATTATATAATTTTTAGTCTAATTTGAAGCAAAAACGATTGCCGAAATTTAATTTTAACTAACCTCATTAATAAAAAAAAGTTCCATATGGTGCGGACTTTAATGGTGACACTGTATATCTCCACCACTGACTAATATTGACAAACCTTCTAAGCTAATATTATTCGAGACATTTTCTGACATACAATGACTGTTTCTGACAGACTACAAGGCGACTGGTCTGCAGCAGGAATCCTTTGTCCTGGCAGGCCAGAAGCCTGTTCTAATAATCCCCCGGCATGTAATTGCCGGTTATGCAACTAACGGTTTGCCATAATTGGGTAGGTACATTGATATCAACTACACTGGGTAAATACCGCCGAGGAAATTTGTAAGGCATGAATGTTTTGAATAAAATTATTTATTTAATAGTTTGTTTTTTTTTTAAATAAGGCTTGCAGTAAATGCAGAACGTATGTCAAAGCGATAATACTATAATCGTTCATGGTAAAAAATAATTATGATAACTAAACAACTGAAATAACTAATGGTTTTGACTTTAAGTGTTATATAAATAGAAAAAATTGACAAAAAAGAATTTCTGCATCTATCGTTAATAGCATTTTAATTCGGTTAAGATCATTTTTTAGTATATAAGTCATTGCTTAAAATTAATTCAATGCCTAGTGTAAACCGCAACATTGTCGTTTAATTTCCGGATGCAGGATGCAAGTAACAATTTGCGAGTGTAGTTATTCTTTTTAAAATACCATTTTAAATAAAATAAATTATGGTAACGTTAGTGAGGATTGACCATACGATGATGCAATAGAACGATATACCCACTATTATAGTGAATAGTTCGCATGATTTTTAACCCAGTATTAGGGATGAGTTAACCCCAGGATACCCTACAATTAAAGACATTTGATTATATAATATATTAAGGATGATGGTATATTAATGGTAAAATAAAGATTTTCAAATAATCAAATATTAATCACACAATTAATTGTGATTAATTACTGAGAAGATAACCAAAAATAGGTTTACACAGAAAAAATGCTAGCTGGTTACACTGTGTTAATGATTTTAACGCAAATATAAGTTTTTTAACCAATTATTGAATGATTTTAAAACTGAATTAATGCTATTAAATTTGTTTACCACTAACTATAGTTAAAGCTGAAAGCAAAAGTAACATACAACATATAGTGTTAATAAATCCGAATGACTTACTTAACTAGAGTTGCCACCTGTCCTCTTTTGTACAGTGTAGCAAGATTTCTCGCGATTATCGTAACCAAAACCGCAGTCAGACTACGATAATTCGATACGTATCGACTCCACCATATTTTTTTGGAAACGCGATTATATACGTATTTGATGCGAGTCGATCCGAATGAAAGTCGTTGCGGAGCTCTCGACACCACGATTGATATCGGAATGATATTCTATCTTTTTTTCCTATTGTATATGTCTTTGTTGTTCCCAGATACTTGCTTTTGAGCTTGCAGTTTTTATTAAAGGTTAATTAGCTTCAAAAAGCAAAGTCCTTAAGCCGTCTAATTTATAAATCTTATTAGTATCGCACAAAATTGTAAAAAAAAAGAATGCGTAACAGAGATGTATTAACATTTAATTATCTGTTTTTTGTGTCTATAATAGGAGATATTTCATATTTGTCACCCTCCTTAGGGAACGAAGAAGTAAGTTAAGAATTGTGAATTTGATAGCCTAAAAGACCATGGTTAATGACCTTCTTGGATAATAAATGAAGTAGGTACTGGTAAACAAAAATCATTTTCGTATTTACCTCTATTTGAATTATATTTCTTAAATTACATGGTATATTTCAACCACTTAGATTATTCCTCAAGTACTATTCAAATTTTAAATTCAAATTCAAAACATGCTTTAATGTCCAAAATACATGGTATTCATTGACAAAGCTGAACTATAACTATTTAAAAATGAAACACTTAATCTAAGATAAGACCAGACTCAACGATAACAAATAAAATTGTTAAAATCTTAAAACACACCTAAGCAACTAATAGATACTACGTAAAAAAAAAACAACTCCGAAATTAAATGAATCACTGAAACAAATGTCATCACAATACATATCCTAGTCAATAAAAAAAAAAACAGAAAAAAAAAAAATTTAATAACATTTAGATGTAAAAAATCCTAACTAACTCACTTAATGTCACAACTGATCCTCAAAATACTCAGTAACAGTATAATAGGCTTTCCGTACAAGCAATCTCTTGGTCTCCCTCCCAAATTCAGATATATTCTGAATACATCTTACATTCACCGGAAGATGATTGAACATTCTCTTGGCGTTATAAATAAATGATCTTTTTATCTGGCTTGTTGCTGGAATCGGTAGAGGGATGTTGTAAATTTGTCGAGTATTATTTGGACCCTCAGTAATGGTGTGTTTATACTTCTTAAAGATCAGGTATGCACTTTCTGCTATATATAGACATGGAAGAGTCATTATACCCTTTCTTATAAAAAAGGGTCTACAAGAGCCTCTTTCTCGCATTCTAAACATAAAACGCATAGCTCTGTTTTGCAAGACAAACACCGAGTTAAACAAATACTCACTGCAGCTGCCCCAAAAAGGAACCCCATACCTTAGGTGAGACTCAATGAGAGCAAAATAGACCATTCTACTAGCAGATGAGTCTGGTTCCTTTGCCACAGATCTTAAGGCATAACAACCAGAGGACAATTTTGCAGTAAGCTTTTTAATGTGTGTTGCAAAAGTTAGTGCCCTATCAACATGAACGCCCAGGAATCTAACAGTATCTAGGTTATTAATATTTAATGTCCTAAGCTGGATGTCATTTAAGGTACATTTAAATGTCAAAAGATTTGTTTTCTTAATATTGAAGGTCAACAAATTACTATCAAACCAGTCCTTAATCTTTATTAAATCTGCAGTAATCAGCTGATTTAGAGATTCCGAATCAGTCCCGTGCCAAAGAATGGTGGTGTCGTCAGCAAAGAGTGTAAATTTGCCCCTAATATCCAGGTTAGGTAAGTCATTAATAAATAAAAGGAACAAAATTGGTCCAAGAACTGACCCCTGGGGCACTCCACATACCACACCACCGATATCAGACCTCTGGCCCACAAGAGAAACCACCTGAGTCCTTGCTGAAAGATAGGACTCAAACCACCTTAAGCATACACCCCAAAACCATACAGCTCAAGTTTCTGTAGCAGTATACTATGACTGACGCAATCAAATGCCTTTGTCAGGTCACAGAACACCGCGCCAGCGATAGCATTGTCATTTAAATTGATATACAAGCGCTCCAAGAATGCAAAGATGGCATCGTTTGTACCCTTCTCGTTCTGAAAGCCGAACTAGTTAACATTAAGTATATTATACCTTAACAGAAAGGACATGATTTTACCTTTAACCAGTTTTTCAATTATTTTGGTTAATGTAGGTAAAAGAGATATTGGTCTAAAATTGGAAGTAGTATACAGGTATGGGTGTAACTAGTTTATGTCCTACTCTTATCCTTTTTCTAAATAAAAATACTTGCTAGTTTACAAAAGATTACTAAAAACGTTTCTTTCATAAAACTAGTTTTATTATAAATTATTTTAGGAATCAAAACATTTTTTTAATGAAATTAGTTCCTAAAATATCTATTCACATTTCTTTAAAGTGCCTGCATCCCTACATGCTACCGAGGCAATTCGTGTAGTATACAGGTATTGGTGTAACTAGTTTATGTCCTACTCTTATCCTTTTTCTAAATAAAAATACTTGCTAGTTTACAAAAGATTACTAAAAACGTTTCTTTCATAAAACTAGTTTTATTATAAATTATTTTAGGAATCAAAACATTTTTTTAATGAAATTAGTTCCTAAAATATCTATCCACATTTCTTTAAAGTGCCTGCATCCCTACATGCTACCGAGGCAATTCGTGTGGATAATTAATATATTATTATAAACTCCTCTACAACTCCTATATTTGCTTCAATCTGGTGGGATATTGTTACTGTTGTCACTGATGGAAAGTGAGAAAGTAATTTATCTATTAGATTACTTACTAAAGTCTTGTTTAGTCGAAATAGTCCTAAAAAACGTGCATCCGGTAAAATAAACGAATTGTATGATCTCTTATGGCCCTTCTTATTTGTATCAAGCGATTATCCTGCCGCGTTCTTTCGTTATTTCACCGAATTATGTGTAAAATGGGGAACTTAAATAGATTCGATTTTTAATAACTTGGTATCAATAATTTCGGTAAAAAGCTTGGTGTTATGGCAGAATTCTTAAAGCTCCCAGATACAAAGCTTTACACTGGTCACTGTTTCCCTCGGTCTTCGGCTACTTTACTGGCAGACTCTGAGAACTATCAAAGGACACGGTTGATAAAAGTCCTCAACAGTCGCAGAAGGATATATTGAAAACTCAGTGAAAAATAATATGAGCAGAGAATTGCTAAAAGCCCCCTTACGACGTCCAGAACTATTGTCTATTCACTCCACAAGCATACAAAATTACAACAGAACCCTGAACAGTGGAACTGCAGCAGGAATTCATATTTTTGGTTGCGCAAACTGTACAACAAATGCTTGTGTTAATAATAAAAGATAAAAATATCCTTGTATTTATATTTCACACTAATGTTAAGAGTAATCCGCTTCTAACACTATTGTCATAATATGACATTCTAGACACTGACAACAAGCGTTAAAAGGTGTACTTCTAATAGTATTTGTGGATAACAATATTTTGTTAACTCTTAGTTAGTCCTCGTTAAGGTATTACAAAAGGTGGCAAGCCTAGTGAGTTAATTTAACAAAATCTGTAAAAGTAAATTAAATACTCCACAAACAACTAATTTCTTGTCTAAATGCATTTTTTTCTTGTACAAGTAAATATCTGGAATTTCTGAGAACTTTATTTTTTGAGTTGTATAACATCGACACGAATAGAAAACGTGTTAAAACGTACCACTGCAATAAAAAAGTAAAAACCCAACACGAGGATATATCGTTCTATGTTTGGTGATATTCTGTCGATCGTCGTATGCTGCACATGTTCGGCCACGGTCTTTGAATAGAGAATCAGCCGGCACAAAAACACGGTCAATCCGGTCTTTGGTGTTAAGTTCACGGTAAAACTGGACGAGTTATGTTTATTTTAAATAAGTTAACAAGTTAGTAAGGTAATAGGCCAATAAGGAGGTAGTTGATTTTTTGCAAGCATCCCACACGCACTTCTTGCAGAGCACCATGAAAGATTTTGAATCAGAAGAACTGAAAGGGATAGGACTATAAAATCGGTTTTGCGCGGTTAGGGTGGGGAAGGGAGCTTGTGCTTGTGCTTTAGCCACCCTCTGAAAGTTTATTCGATTTTATTAAAATACCTTGTACGACCAAAATACGTAAGGCATAATAGTCTGTGTAATTTTGATTTTATTATTTTTTTGTAAAACTAATACATAAGGGGTTATCGCACTTTATTTGAAACTTATTTTTTATACTAATATATTTTTCAATAAACTGTAATGGGCACATTTTCCTGGAGTAAGTTTTACAACCTTTCCCAGACTCCAAGTTCATTTCAAAATGAAACCTTTCAATAAGTCATACGTTTTGGTTGAAACTGTCAGGTGAAAAATTGTTTTGTTAAATAGTAATCAAATCAAAATATGCTTTATTGTCATAAAGTATTATTTTTATCGACAAAGCCTTTTTTAAAATTAAATTAACAATAAAATATAACAATATAGTAAAACTTAAAATATCGGAATAAACAAAAAAAATGCAAATAATTATGAAAGAGTATCACCAAAATATTCATCTAGAGTATAATAAGCTTTTGCCAATAATATATTTTTAACATTTTTTTTAAACATTTTAAAATTTGACATTTTCTTAATAAAAACTGGGAAGGAAATTAAAATTTTTTTTAGAATCATAAATTATGGATTTTTTTACAAGACTTAAAGAAGGAATAGGTAAACATATATTAAAGGTTTCTCTTGTATTATAAGTATGTGAATTAATACTATTTCTATGCTTTTTATGAATTAAACAAACTGTTTCCAATATAAAAATTGAAGTTAGTGTTAAAATTTTTTGTGAGATAAATAGAGTTTTACAAGAATCTCTAGATCTAGCTTTGTACATAGTATTGAAGTAGAATCCCTCTTACTTCCTCCCTCAGCATTTGACTTGACAATAACTTAAAAAATTTGCATCATTTTAACCATATTAATATCAGCGAGCCTTTAAGCCAATATACAGGGTGTTTATTAATCACACGGCAAAAACTCAAGAGGTAACTCCCTGGGCTGTTCTAAGAAAATGTTAACACTTAATCAAATTATATACCATCTTTTCTGTAATATAGACCTAACTCCATTTTGGACCTAATTTCATTCGTTATGGTACTTCCTGACCTTAAAGCAAATAACCATAAATATTCCTAAGGTCGAGTTTTGAATTTAAAAGAAAATATTCTCTATGGATACTCAATACATAAATTTGCTCGAAACAAAACCTTTCTTGGAAATTATCCTTACCTTCTAGGGTTCAGTTTAGAAAGTGGGAGAACACATGGATTTTATTGCATGCAACGGTTCTCGAAAACAAAGAATGCGCGGGAATTGAATCATATAGTTTGATATTAAGAAAAAAATTGATAAAGTTGCGACTTTGAGACAAGCCGGTATCTGCCCTATGCACTTTGTACAAAAGCTAGATCTGTCTATTATTCCTACGTAACACCTTAATAACACAGGAAACAAGCAAAA
This sequence comes from Polydrusus tereticollis, assembly GCA_963920685.1. Classification (NCBI taxonomy): domain Eukaryota; kingdom Metazoa; phylum Arthropoda; class Insecta; order Coleoptera; family Curculionidae; genus Polydrusus; species Polydrusus tereticollis. The sequence goes on from OY987329.1 coordinate 125,103,770, forward strand.
ACGACCTTGTAGGTTTTTTTTAACATGTCTAGTTTTTTAGGTATAATTAGATTAGGACTTTTTTGTTTTGTATAAATTATAGGTTTAAGTCATTTTCTATAAGAGGAATCAATATTTTCAATTATATCGTTTCCGTGGACTAGGTGAGCCATCTATCGGCGAACAGCCTAAGAATATTAAGGGGGTGGTCAATGAGAGTTTAAAAGTTAAAAGTGCAATTACACTAGTGATTGGCCAAAGTACCATCAGACATGGGACGCGGGAACGACCATTACTTGTTTTTTGGAGTTTTTGATTGGGTTAAAGTTGAAAGGTTGGGATTTTGGGAGCCAAGGGGTGTAGTATTAGGGTCATAAGTTCTTTTCAAGAACGCAGTAAAATCAGTTCCGAAATTTTTACCGAACTCTCTGGTCGACTTACTAATTCTCGTATTAAGTGATTATATTCTTATTTTTATACAAGTTCCGAGATTTTTACCGAACTCTCTGGTCAACTTACTAATTCTCGTGTTAAGTGACCTTTTTTTCTTAATTTTATTTAGTTAAATTTAATCTCTTATCGTTTATTAATCAGTGTTTTGGGGTAAGACGTATACCATCTGGTAGTTCATTCTGTTCAATTTTTTTTTATTTCTTTATTTGTTTCATTTGGGGATTTTCATTAGACGCATGTCGATTTTTCAGTTTGAATACTGAATAATTATCTAGTTGGGCTTTAGTCTCGTAACCTCTTTTTCTCGCTAGATGTAAATATTCGTTTGTAAATATATTTAAGGCTCTTTTTGTAAAACATCACTTTCTTTTTCGTTGTAATATATTTTAAGTGTTTTGAGAAAGTACTTGTTTTATGACCAGCTGACCAGACGAGTAAGGGATCTTTCCCCCAGCTACAACTGCCTGTTAGATTCAGATTAGGTCCAGGTTGGTAAGTGCATCTGAATAGGTACTAACAATATTAATTAATGGCTACACCCGACGATATCAGAACTTCGAGATACCGTCTGATCTTCCAGATTCTTCAAGAGTGCTTCTGTCCCGGTTATAAGATAGATAGAGAAACGTTTCCATTAAATTGTGCGGAATGATACTGACTTGGTCTCCACGCTACCACGTTCTCTAAACCAAGTCTGTCACCACCACGTCATTCTGTCACAACGGCATAGAAGTGAAAGAGAATGTGCTGGACATGATAGAGGAAGGTTCAGGTGCTTCTACTAGAAAACATCCAAATACTTTGAATGTAAGTAGTGGGACTGTTTGCAAAATCTTTAGTGACTATTTGTTGTAGGCATACCATATACAGATACACTTCTTCCTGCTGACTTTTCTACTCGGATGGCATACTGTCAATGGGTTTTGCACACATTGGTTCAAATCCCTCAATTACTGACACTGATTCCTTTTACCGATGAATAGAATTTCTCAAGAAATGCAATAAGCAATCTTCACAACAACCATGTGTGGGCTGAAGAAAATCCACCTGGGGTACTTGAAGATCGTTTTCAACATCAGTTCTCGTTGAACGTTTGGGTTGGAATTGTGGGTGACTGGCTAATTGGACCGGTAATTCTACGACTATCGGCGAGATGTATTGCAACTTTTTGGAATAAACGCTAGGTTAGTTTCTGGAGGATAAACCATTGTCAACAAGAAATGCAATGTGGTTTACGCACGATGATGCACCTGCTCATTTAAGTGTGCTTGTTCGCGAGTTTTTAACAGTAGCATACGGAGATCGGTGGATTGGTCGAGGTGAACCTGACTTATGGCCTGCTCGATCCCCAGACTTAAACCCCCCTGGGTTAATTTCTATGGTGGCATCTAAAGTCATTAGTTTATACTACTTCAGTGGGGAATGTGGAAGATCTAAAAAATCGAATAATTGCTGGGGTAACTCAATAAGAAACGACTCTGGTGTTTTTGAAAAAGTTCGGCAGTCAATGAGAAGAATATTGGATTCTGTCATCCCAGCTGGAGGTAGTCATTCTCAACAGTTCTTGTAGATAATGAAACTTCAATTTTTCCCGAATGTTTAAAAAACACACTGTATATTTGACTCAGCTTAGTTAAAATATTTCTTCTGCACTTAAACTATAAATGATTGTTTAAAAGAAATGATCACACCAAACTTGGCTTAGTTTAAACTTAAAATATTGACTATGTTCTTATTGTTTCTTGCTGTCTCTTATGGCTAATAATAATTGTACATTGATATAATATATTATATGAAATTATCTTTATATATTTTTATTGTGCAGTCTGTACTATCCTGCACGTGCCAATCAATACCTTTCGGATTATATGGCTCGATCCCAATATCAAAGACAACAGCAGCTATGCCGCCAAATGCCCTTTTTACCGTATTTTTTGGTCGGAACTTTTATTATTTGATATTTTAGCCACATATTGTATTTTTTAATAAATAAACTGCAAAATAAAACACATACCTACAAGGGCTGAATAAAAAATTATAAATAAATTTTAAAGGGATTACGTGCCAACAACAGACGTTTCTGAAAATACATAAAAATTATCAAAACATAATATTATAGAAAATAAATATATGAAAATATAACCAATTTTTTTTATTTTCATCGAACGATATTTTTGTTCAGGTTTTAAATATAGATTACCTGTGTGTTCATACGCGCGCTCAAATAAAACCTTTTCACAAAAAACGGGCTGTCCTTTTTGCTTAAACTACCCCGGAACAACTCACGACAGGTAAAGCTAAGAAACATTTATCATGACACAGAGAAGAATTATGAACTCCACGGAAAAACTCAATAGGCGTATTTCATATCAAGAGGAAAAAATATATTTGTCTGAGTCAGAAGCGGAACAAGGAATTTTGGGAAAATTATTTAATATTTTATTTTTGAATTGTCGGGGTAAAGTAGGTTTTTGAGTGCTAAGGGGTAAGTCATGTATTTATTCCTTAGGGATTAACTGCCGTCGCAGCTCACACTTCGATCTTTTTTTATGTCTGCAATTATTATCACAAGTCATATCCATAGAAGTAAACAAATTTCAAAAATATCGACAGTGGAGACTAAATTGGTTCAAGTGACATCGAAATTGAGCTAAGCAAAAGCCCAGATGGTCATAGAAATCTCTTTTAACATTTACTAACCTGCCTAGGAGTAATGGTGTGCGAAGCCTCTATAATGCCGTTTGAAAGCTGTTCTGGCCTGCCTCAAATAATTTTGAATATTTTAGATGATAGCAAATTGCCCAAATTAAAGTAATCTAAAGAAGAAATTTCAGGGCGTCGCGTAGGCCAATAAAATGGCGCAAAATTCAATCCACCGTCCTGCATAGATATTGTGGTTTCGTGTTGCTATGCATCTATTTTTTAACAAAAACCCCAGATCTCTTCATAAATAGCATTAAAAAACTGTTCTTTTAAGAACAACAAAAGTACACATACATATCTCTGTCGATTACGTTGTTTACTAGTTGTGAAAAATGCCGAAGCCTTTAAATAGCCGGTGCAAGGAGCTAATAGCTTCTGCAATAAGCTATTTTCAGGAAGAAGTTAACAACAATGGCCCATTGTTACCATCGACAACAGTTAGAGAAGTAACTTTAAAGAGTATAAATTCATATGCGAGATCTTACACGTGGCGACATCTCGTAGCAAACATCTTTCTTTTAAAGACTATGTTAAGGTCTATATATTTTATTTCTACTTTAATAATGTTTAGCGTGTAGCAGCTGCCTCAAATTTAATGATCTTCATTAAATGCACAGTTTCATCAACAGTTAAGGAAAATAAATTATTGGAATCACCTAAAAAGAAACGTTCTGTCCGTGACACTATTTCTGGAATGTACGAAACAAGTAAGTTGTATTATTCACAAGCTATAATATTTTACATTGGTTATGCTTAAGATATAACTTTTTTTTTGAACATCATGTAACTTTGATAGCTTTAAGTAAGAAACTAAAAGACAGAGAGCTGTTTTATGGTTGTCCTAACTCTTTAAGAAGCCTCTTGAAGGAAATAGGCTTCGAATGGAAAAAAGATGAACCGAGGCGAGGGCTTATGGAACTTTCCCATGTAGCTTTCAAACGACTGATATTTTCGAAAGATGTATGAAAGAAAAAGAAGCACCCTTGTACCAATTCGCTTGCTTGGATGAAACATGGATTTTTCAGAATAGCACCATTGGTCGATCTTGGCAAGATGAAAATAAAAGAAGTGTTAGATCCACTAAAGTTAATGGTAAAAGGTATTATGCAGTAAACAAATATACCTAGGTAAAACATGTTTGTGAAGGTATATAATACTTCATATCCGTAGTAAAGATGGTTTTGTTGAGGGCACAGAGGCAATTTTATCTTCTAAAACTAAGCTGAGTAATTACCATGGAGGAATGAATCAGCAAAATTTTTGAAATGGTTCGAAAACTAATTATTGAAAAATTTAGCAAAGCCATCTGTGATTGTAATAGACGCGCCCATACCATATATACCATAGCATGTTGTTAACAAAAATACCTAACACATCATGGAATAAAGCTGCAATTCAAGAATGGTTAACTATAAATGAAATTGAATTTGATTATACAATGTTCAAAGCCGAACTTTTACAAATTGTTAATAGGTTGGTTCAAGACATTTTCTATGCCCTTTTTTTTTAATATATTCTTAAATATTAAACTTAAGTTAATTTCAGACATAAACCACCAAAAAAATATTTAATTGATGACCTAGCTGAGCAATATGGGCATAAAGTTTCACTGCTTCCTCCATACCACTGCATATTCAATCCGTTTGAACATATTTGGGGGTTACCAAAAATTATTATAGCAGACATATTGGTCGAGATGGCAGTACAGAAACTGACTGTATGAATATGTGGAAAGAATCATTGCGTACTGCTACTTCTGATGTTTGGAAAAATTGGAGATATTAAAATGGTATGAAAGAGAACATGTACTAAATAGACTGAATATTCATCCCATAATTATTCAAGTAAATAAAACGAGTGATTCAAGTGATTTGGAGTCTTTAAATAAGTGTAATTTTAGGTATATTTTTGTCTCGCCTACTTTTATAAAAATACGGAATACCTAATAAAATAGATATTGTCAAAGCATATTATATAAAAAAGTAACAATAAAATTACATGACTATTCCAATACAATTTAGGTATATATTGTCATCCTGAAAGATTTTAAAAATAAAGTAAATAAATTTGTATTTATATTGTTAATTTATCGTGTTTTTATGAAAAAACAAACAGTGTAACTCCCTCACTCGGTTATTTTGGTTACAAGCTGCAACACTGCCGATAACTGATGTCACTCGAAGGATATGTCGTGTAACGGAGATTGTTTTACAAAGATTATAAACTCAAAGGGCAAATACATTTTTTTTCATTGGTTAAACTCCTCATGTTACTTTTTAATACTTTTATGTGGAAATCCAAATTGAATCTCCCGTTATAAAAGGTCAAGTCTCGAAATATTTTTCCAAAATACATAGAATTTTTTTACTTTACCCCGTAGATCAGGATCTAAAGAAAAATATGTATTTCATCCCACCGTATAAATATATAATACATTTTTCCCCAGTTGCTGTTTTTACATTTATGTGAGAAATTAGTTCCTTAGTTTATATCTTTGCTGATTTATGTTTTTCTACATCCCTTTCTTGTTTTCTTCTAAGTTTTTGGTTTATGGCATGTCTAACAACTTTGACAACGTATATGTCATATTTTTATGTGCTCGTTTGGCGATCGAAGGGGTAAGAAAAAATATTTATTATGATTGGGATTATTCGGTTGTTTGGCAAGCAATAAAAAGTTTAAATTTATTAGTTTACGGCGAAGACAAAACTATGTACCAGTCAACACAATAAGCAGTATTACTGATTATCATTTACTCATTTTTTCTATTATGTAGTACTAATATTCTGATCTGGTCACCCTCAGTATCAAACCTAGTTAGGCCACGTCAACTGATACATCAAAACGAATGTTTAGACCAGCTATACTCTAAGTGTGTTCCGCGGAACCCTAGGGTTCCGCGATACCTCTGAAGGGGTTCCTCAAGAATTTAGAAAAAAAATCAAAGCACCTCTCTCTGGTCGAACGTTTTGCCTCCGCGGCCGCGCGTAGGTATATTTATTTATTTATTTGTATTTGTATAAACATGTGTTACAATAGCTGGTACAATATCTCATAAGTTTGGTATCAACATGTATACTTGTATACTTGTGAGCGCGCAGTCCCTTTGATAAAAGCCGCCTCTGAATTGTTTACAACGCAATTTTTATATTTCTCTTTTTATTTTTGCTTTTTGTTTATCAAAGGCGCCGACTCGAGTATTTTCGAGAATATTCGAGATCGAGTCTAGGACTAAGTATAAAAGCGGCGATCGCGCGTCGCGCCTCGTCAGTCAGTTGACAATTAGCGTTCGGAGCGATAAGTTCCTACCTACCTACTTACAAGCTCGCTAGCGAGAAACTAGTGTTCATTGTTCTACTGCCTGCTGTATTCTGTTGTCTCAGTTTTATACATTTCTTTATTGTACTAAACTTAGTCTCTTATACGCAGTAACGATTGTGCATTATTTAGACCCCACCATTCTGACGTGTAACATTATAAATAAAGAAGAATGGAACGTTGGCTTAAAGGTGTTAAACGTGTTGCAACAACATCTTCTAATGACGCTGAATGTTCAAAAGCAGTACGCGCGGAGAATATAGCAATCACCGATATAGACGATGATGCCACGACGTCAAGCTCGACGGTTTCAAAGACGAAAAAAAGGAAGTATGATGAATCATATATCAGTTTCGGATTTGTTGATTCCAACGGCTCACCTCTCTGCATGCTATGTAGTAAACTGCTTCCTAATAGTTCCATGGCACCTGCCAAATTGCGCCGACATTTACAAACTGTACACCCCGAGTCTAAAGACAAGAATAAAGAATTTTTTGTTCGTAAAAAAGATCAGTTATTGGAAAGTCAAAAAAATATGATGCATGTAACAAAAACTATCAACGAAAAGGCCACGGAGGCATCATATTTAGTTAGCTATCGCATTGCACAAGCAGGTGAAGCGCACACTATCGCTGAGAATTTAATAAAGCCATGTGTATTAGACATAACAAAATGTATGCTCGATGAAAAATCTGCAAAGCATCTTTCTACTGTGCCGCTATCAAACGATACTGTTTCACGGCGAATCCATGATCTGGCAAGCTACGTCAAACAAGAACTAGTTACACGTCTACAAAAAACACGATTCGCCTTGCAAATGGACGAGTCAACTGATGTCGCTGGTTTGGCTATCTTGCTGGTTATCGTGAGATATCCATATGAAAGTTCTTTTGAAGAAGACATGCTTATGTGTTCACCGCTGCTCACAAACACTACCGGGGAAGAAATTTTTAATAAAATAAATATATTTTTTAAAGAAAATAATCTCAGTTGGAACAATTGCATTGACATTTGTACAGATGGGGCCAAGGCGATGACAGGTAAAACAGCAGGAGCAGTGTCACGAATAAAAAATAAAGCGCCTAATTGTAGTTCCAGCCATTGTATTCTGCATAGACAAGCACTTGCGATGAAGCAAATGCCGTCAAATCTAAATTAGTTATGGATGAAGCGGTAAAAATAATTAATTTTATCAAATCACGACCACTACAATCCCGATTGTTCTCATTATTGTGTGAAGATTATGGCAGCAAACATAAAACACTGCTGCTCCATACAGAAGTGCGATGGCTATCTCGGGGTAAAACTTTAACAAGGCTATTTGAACTTAGAGCCGAGTTACAAATGTTTCTTTCAGCAGATATTTCTTTTAATTTGAAGGACCGTTTGTATGATAAAACTTGGTTGTTCCGATTGTCTTTTATGGCGGATATCTTTCAAAAACTGAACGAATTGAATTTATCATTGCAAGGTAAACAGACAACAGTGTTTCAGGCCAATAATAAAATAACTGCCTTCAAAAGAAAATTAGATTTTTGGATTATTTGCGTTGGTAAGAAAGAAATAGAAAGCTTTACGTCACTCAGTGAGTTTGTTAGCGATAACGACTCAGAAATGTTTCAAGATGATGTGTTTGAAGAATTGGTCCAATATCTCAGTTCGATGCGCGCATTTTTTGAAAAGTATTTTCCCGAAGAACAGAATACAAAAATGAAACTGAATTCATGGATTCATAATCCTTTTTTACCCAACTTGGAAAAGCCCGAAAGTATGTCAAACGAGATATATGAATCTCTTTTAGAAATGTCATCAGACACAAGTATGGAGTCACTGTTCAAAACGACGCCTCTCAACGATTTTTGGTGCAGAATCCGTGATGAATATCCAATGCTTGGCAAAATGGCTCTGAATATTCTTCTCCCGTTCCCAACAACATATTTGTGCGAAACAGGATTCTCAACCTATGCAGCCACGAAAACAAAATATCGCAATAGACTGGACGCCGAACCTGATATGAGACTTTAACTGTCTTCTATCAAACCTGATATCAACCAATTGATGAAAGATAAAAAACAGTTTCATACCTCCCATTAGTTAGATTTTTTCTTTTTTAATATCTTCTATTATTGTACTTGCCATGTGGTAAAGTAAGTAATAATTAGTAACTGTTACATTGTACTTTTATTATGCTTATTAATAAAGAATACACTTTTAAAAACTATTGTTTTATTGTAGGGTTCCATCAAGTATTTTGCTTCCCAAAAGGGTTCCGTCACCAAAAAAGTTTGAGAACCGCTTAGACTAACCAATTAACCTAAACTAATAAGGACTGAATTTTCGGTTTCACCCAGCTAAGTACCCATAATTTAGCATTCCAAACTATACCCCCATTTTTAGGTATATCATTCTTTAAGGCCGTAAAAATCAGGATCTAGGTACGTTTAAAATTCTTTATTTTAGTTGGTCGTTTGATGGTCAACACTTTTAGGCTAAATTTACAACTCCTACAAAATTAGTTTCCAGTACGATGACCAGTTAAAAAAAAACCGCTATATTACTGCTGTTTAAAATCTTTATTATTGACTAGACAATAATACAGTATTTTAGAACTCTTTTTGGATGATTATATGGTTCAGCCTGAGGATTAATCCGCCTATATCGTTGAACATAATTAGATGAAGATTCTTGCGATTTTTAAAATGCAAGATATTGAATATATTTTAAAATTTCAAAGTAAGGGTAATTAGGGATAAAGAAGTAAAACTGAGAATTAACTATGATGTAATAGATTTAGACACTCCAGTGAGCGTGCTCTTTTTTGTTTAAATAAAATTTAGTTTAAATCAAGTGTTATTGAGGGTAGCTAGTTTTGAAAGGAAATCACCGTTTAAGAGCCTAATTATTAATAAAAGCAGTAACAAGCAGCGCCTTCGGTCGACAGGAACCGGAAATTCATTGACGTATTTGGTTACATCCAAATGATACTGCAAAGCGAAGTTAGAAAACATTGGCCCCAAAAAGAAGTTATCTGTCGATAAAAAAAAAGGAAATATATGTAGCTAAGAGAAAACCTAAGAGACGTACGCCCAAAGTAACAGATTCTTCTTGATCTGAATCAGACTTTGAACAAGCACCAAAGAAACACAAATTTAAAGCTTATTCGTCTGATTCTGATATTGTAATGGAACCATTAAATATTGAAGACCTTGACAAACTAATAGATAATTGGATATTTTCATTTATAAATATTTATTCCTAAGATATTTATTCTTTTATTTCAGATGATGAACAGATCGCCTGTGATGGACCTGGTCTTAGTGAAATTTCCGACAAAAAAAAGATAGTTCTATCAGAATTATTACATGACGTGCCCCGTCAAATATCGATGAAATCGACCCAACCGTGCTCAACCAACCGTCCGATCTGGATTTTGTCGGTCCGACATGCCTACACACTACCCAACTTGCAGGGTCCCTGCAGATTGGACTCTGCAGATTGGACTCTGCAGATTGGGTCCTGTGTAGAGGTTTTTTTTAATTTTGGTAAATACAAGAAATAATCTAAAACTGAATCTAAACTTCCCTGGTACCTAACAAGCTGACGTCATTTTGATGTTCCAACGAAAAAGCTTCCGTAATAGTGAATTCAGTTACAAGCTAACGTTATTTTCTTACTCAGGTCAATACTAAGTCGATACTGTAAATAAATATTACAGGATATATTCTCGAGTTTCCTTTTTCGTTGTTTATAATATATTTTTTCATCGTACTAATATCTTTTTACGACGGCCGTATTACGCGTACAATTTCTTTGTTCGTCTACCACAACAAATCCTCACGTCCCGAGCACACTTTTTTGCCCATTTAAAAATTGTCCGTCTACGTGCTAACTGCCGTAATTACATGGGGAAACGGCCCATAAGACGACTGTTAAGATTTCGTTTGGACCGCGTTATTGCTCCAAAACACAATCGGACCACAAAAAAGTTACGTTTTGGTGTATCAAGACACGATCTGTGAGATCGAGCGGTGCAACGATAAAATTCCATAGGAAAAATGAGAACGAAATTGTTCTTGACCATTGGTAGCGTGTATCGAACAAAACTAACCTTAAATATTCCTGAAACGTTTGAATGTCCAAGATGTTTATTAAAAGTACATTTTCTGTCACACTACTGGGTAGAATTTCCAATGTTCGTCCATGATTTTATATCCCATTGGTGCTACATCCAGTGCTGCACATATTTTCAAACCTGCAACTTCAACCCCTTAGCGGGGGCTGCTACACCCCTTAGAGTTTAATGGAAATCAGGGATCAACAGATATCCTAATTTAAACGTCCTTAAATTCTCTGTAATGGTGCCTAATTTTCTAAATTTTGTTCAGTAGTTTGTAAGAAAATGCCTATTAAAGATTAAAAAAAAAATGTCACAAAATAGTTCAAATGGAACTTAAAATATCACAATTTATTTTTTTATTTGATAGAGCTGTAATCAGACAGCGCTAAAAAGAGAAGAGGACCTTCTCTTTATATATTTTAAACCCTGATTCCATTTAAACCTTGAGGGGTGTAGCCCATCCCCGCTAAGGGGTTGAAGTTACAGACTTGACAAGATTAGCCAAAAGTTCCCCCCAAAAACAAATTTGATGTGTTTGAGCGATTTTATTTTAGAGTAACGATAACTATTAAAAATCGGGCTTGTTTCGTTTTCACAGGACAATCCTTGAAAAATCATAAAAATTTAATTCATATTCACATTAATAAATTAAAGAAAAGTGAAAATCCGTTACGAGAGAAATGACATTATTCAATATTTTAAACAAAATATTTTATTCATATAACAAAATTTTTTTTTACTACTAACTAAGAAATCGGAAATCGTCATTTCTCTAATGAGAACTAAAATTTCTTTACACAGAGGAACAACGATAATAAATATTCACCTAGGTAAATAATGAAACACGTTTCGTGTAATGAAGTACTTTAGCTTTCCTATATTCACAAAAACTGCTTCTGTCTTTTAAAAAATCTATAACTCAAGTAATGGCAGTGACCATGACAACAAACGTTTCATCAGTATTAAAATAGTAGTAGAGGAAAACTAAGAGTTCTGGATCAGGTGGTGCTGGTGGTGCTGGTGGTGCAACTAACCCGGGTGGTTCGGTGGTGCGTTTTATGACCTAACCCGGGTGGTTCGGTGGTGCGTTTTATGATCTAACCCGGGTGGTTCGGTGGTGCGTTTTATGACCTAACCCGGGTGGTTCGGTGGTGCTGTTTTACGAGACCAGTGGTGCTGGTGGTGCTGTTTTACGAGACCAGTGGTGCTGGTGGTGCAACTAACCCAGGTGGTGCGGTGGTGCGTTTTACGATCTAACCCAAGTGGTTCGGTGGTGCGTTTTATGATCTAACCCGGATGGTTCGGTGGTGCGTTTTATGACCTAACCCGGGTGGTTCGGTGGTGCGTTTTATGACCTAACCCGGGTGGTTCGGTGGTGCTGTTTTACGAGACCAGTGATGCCGGTGGTGCTGTTTTACGAGACCAGTGGTGCTGGTGGTGCTGTTTTATGATCTAACCCGGGCGGTTCGGTGGTGCGTTTTATGACCTAACCCGGGTGGTTCGGTGGTGCTGTTTTACGAGACCAGTGGTGCTGGTGGTGCTGTTTTACGAGACCAGTGGTGCTGGTGGTGCTGTTTTACGAGACCAGTGGTGCTGGTGGTGCGTTTTATGATCTAACCCAAGTGGTTCGGTGGTGCGTTTTATGATCTAACCCGGGTGGTTCGGTGGTGCTGTTTATGAGCTAACCCGGGTGCTTTCGTGAGGCGGCTCTGTCAATATCTCTCTACTGTGTTAATTTATGCGGGTAATAAAACCGACAAGGGTCGGATCGGCCTGCATGCTTATAGAGGTAAAAAACCGCTTTAGAATGTTTTTGGTATATCTTTTTTAGATAATTTTGGGGGAAATAATTTGCCTGAGATGCCAATTAAAAAAAGCCTACATTTAATTGTATTTTAGATTCTTGAATTTTGTACATGGATTAAAAATCTACTATTTCTTGAAATTGTATACATTATGTTAGATAATTATTAATATAATGTTATTAAGACTTTGTAAATATCTGTAAAAACTGTTCTAAATCCTGTCATTTCTGAAACTTGTATACTGAGTGTTTAGAATTTAGTAAAAAATTAAAAAAATGTTTTAACGTTATTAAGCCCTGTGAAACTTTGTAAAAATGACTAAAACTGTACAGAATTGTATTATTTTCTGAAAATGATATACTGAGTGTTTAGAATTTAGTAAAAATTAAAAAAAATGTTTTAAATTTGTTAAATCATGTGAAATCTTGTATAAAATGACTAGAACCGTTCTTAATCATGTCATTTCTGAAAATTGTATACTGAGTGTTTAGAATTTAGTAAAAAATTAAAAAAAAAATGTTTTAACGTTATTAAGCCCTGTGAAACTTTGTAAAAAATGACTAAAACAGTCGCAAATCGTCCTATTTTCTTAAAAGTGTATACTGAGTGTTTAGAATTTAGTAAAAATTAAAAAAAATGTTTTAAATTTGTTAAATCATGTGAAATCTTGTATAAAATGACTAGAACCGTTCTTAATCATGGCATTTCTGAAAATTGTATACTGAGTGTTTAGAATTTAGTAAAAAATTAAAAAAATGTTTTAACGTTATTAAGCCCTGTGAAACTTTGTAAAAAATGACTAAAACAGTCGCAAATCGTCCTATTTTCTTAAAAGTGTATACTGAGTGTTTAGAATTTAGTAAAAATTAAAAAAAATGTTTTAAATTTGTTAAATCATGTGAAATCTTGTATAAAATGACTAGAACCGTTCTTAATCATGGCATTTCTGAAAATTGTATACTGCGTGTTTAGAATTTAGTAAAAAATTAAAAAAAAATGTTTTAACGTTACTAAGCCCTGTGAAACTTTGTAAAAAATGACTAAAACAGTCGCAAATCGTCCTATTTTCTTAAAAGTGTATACTGAGTGTTTAGAATTTAGTAAAAATTAAAAAAAATGTTTTAAATTTGTTAAATCATGTGAAATCTTGTATAAAATGACTAGAACCGTTCTTAATCATGACATTTCTGAAAATTGTATACTGAGTGTTAAGTATTTAGTGAAATGGTGGCTATTTAGTTAATTCGTGACTTGTTTTGTACAGATTCTTTAGCATTTCTTAAGAACCGAAAAAGAAAACAGAAAAGAAAAAATAAAAGAAAAAAACAACTCCAAGTGTCTTTGCGAACAATCGGCAATAAAATAGAGTATTTCAGTTTTTAATTTTTCGTAAATAAAAGTTGGTTAGATTAATAGTCTCTGTGAATATAATAACATAAACAAAGTGATATGCCGTAAATTTAGGAGTACAGTATAAATTATGCCTCTATTAAAATATACCGCAATAACTAACTACCAAAGGATTTTTGATATTTTGAATATATTTGATGCTCATAGCATTATCACATTTCCAAAGGCTCTAAATTTTAGAAAAATGTTCTAATAGAATATGTCTATCAATATAAAGTAAAGGTATTGTTAGGTTTTTTTAAAAAATACGACCTACAACAGTCTCTGCTACAGCATGGCTGACTCTGTAGAAACTTCTGTGAAACCATAATAATTATATCAATAATCGAGTTGTCGTTATGATAATATTTTCTTCCAATATCCGACTCCACTATCCATAAAAGTTATGTTAGAAAATTCATAATTGAGCGCATTATAATTTTTTAAAAAGAAATTCACTTCACACACAAAGATGTAGCCATTCAATCCATGAAAATAATGCAAGTCAGTATGCGTATGTTATGGCTAACTGTTTAAATGTCTATTCCTTCCACGTTTATCGGAAGAAATACTTTTTTTATACTAGTATTTTAGTTGAAAATAAGATCATAAATCATCTATACAAAACAAGCGTCCCTTATGGATTTGAACGAAAATCATAGATTCGACTATTTTCATGAAAAATAAATCTAAGTACGGAATAATGCAGGAAGATTATCTATTTTCTTGGTTTAGAAAGTGATGTAGTTAAGATTTATAACTTAGGAATAAATAAATTATTATTAATCTTTTCGACCTATTTCTCTTGCATATTTAATTTCTTTGATAGTAAGAACTAATCTTTTTATTTTACAAAGTAAAAAAAAAAGCTAAAGATCGGAGTTGTCAGTCAGGTATAAGAACTGATTTAACACGATGGTTTTTGTACAAACGTTCACATACAATTGTATGCTTTTTAACCGATTGTGTTGGAAAAAATGACGATTTATAGATTAGATATTTAGACGAAGAGCTAACCTTCTCAATAAACTATTGATTATTGCCCTGCTAGCTAGACAACACTTTTTATGTTAGTCAAAAAAAAAATTTTTTTTTTTTCGGACGCTATTACAGATTTCATCGTTAACTAACAAACATTAAGACCAAAAAAATTAGCGTGCAAGATGAAATGTATAGGTTCACTTCATTTCTACATTATTTTACAACTCTCAATCGCATTAAAAACAAGATCGAATAAAAAATAACTTATGACATATGGACGAAAAATGTTTTTCGGGCTATTTAGGTTAGCAACCGCATTACGTCTGAAATACTACATTTTTCGAGCTTATAACATAATTTACTATTTTAACGTTAAAATAGGGGAAATGATGTATCAAAATGGATACTTTTTTTTTTATCGGTCACGAGATTATAGTTTCTTTTAAAATGAACTCTAATATTTACAACACAAAATATCCTTTAAACCACATTAGTTTAAAACTCGTCTGTCGCTCTCCCTCTATTGTGAGTTTGTTTAAAGTATAGCGTAGTATATATTTAGATGAATTTCGCAAATGTTGAATACTTTCAAAACTGAAAAAGCCGCCCTTTGCAATAAATATCTCCGTAGAGTTAGGTACCCTGCAGATTAAGGGTATTTCAGCGGATAATCATATACAAATTCAAAGATTTTGTCTATTTTAATGGATTAACAAACAATATCTATAGGATGACTTTACTGATAAAAAAAAAAATAACAAAAATCCATAAAGTCTAGGCTCACATGAAATTCCATAAAGAGCAGCTGCATAGCCTTATCACATCAAACTATATTTTTATTTCGTTCTATTGTCAAAAGTCTGTGTTTAGGAGATTATCGTTCATTTTAAAATGAACTCTAATATGTACATCACCATAAACTACCTCTTAAGCCGTCGTAAAAATACACTTTTCGATTTACCTATATATTGATTTTCTAATATTAAATATCTACAATAGTCGAAATTCGCTCGCTAATACCTATGTATGCAAGGTTTCTTCAAAAAATGACAATTTTGTTGTTTAATGGCTTGAAAAAATGGAAAAAGGAGGTTTTTGCATCCATTTATTTCCAGATGAGTGTTAAAAATACTTATAAAACTCGGTATACCGAAGATCAAACATTAATGAGAGGGTTGAGTCCTGTTTGCCAAATCCTGATTTTTAATTTGACGTTGGCAACGGTACAATTTTTTAACATTTATCATAAGAGGCGTATATTTTTGGAGCTTAGATCTACCAGTTTATCCACGTCCCATTTATTGTTAGTGCTTTAGTAATTTTACTTTCCAATTATTTTTTACCAAAACGCGTAGTTGAAACAGTGTCTATATCAGACGATATAATAAATTTTAAGGATTAATTTGCTTACAAATGCACTTTAATTTATTTAGGCTAAAGCAGCCAGACATATACTGGAACTACGAAAACCCTATTACAATTTGGTTGCCTAGAGAAAATTTTGTAAAAAACATAGCTTTCTACACAAATGCTTGCACATTATGTACCTATCATTTTAAGATGCCTGGCGACATCAATGTAAGCATTGACATAATGACGCAAGATATAGATAGGTACTAGAATATTCAAGATTTCTATTAACGATACACTTCAGCATACATGCGAGATGTCATTAATGTCTACGGAAGGCAACAGACATACCAGCTATTTTTACATGGGATTCCATAGACTTGGACGCTTCTTGTTTAGAAATATTTGATGTCATCTTGAGGAGTTCCGTATTGAAGCATCAAACCTACCTGCCAAATAATTGACGAAATATGGGATATCATAAAATATGCCCCCCATCGAACTAAATGATCCTATAAACCAGCTTCACAGACCGTAATTTGTGATGCTAACACGATTAATACGCAATAGAACAAGATTAAGAAACAAAATTTAAAGTAGCTCTTTATCACACGAAAATAATTAAATAATTTACGGTTACAGAACAATAATTATTTTAAAAAGCTGTATAACTAAATATATTATGTTATTAGGAATATTCTGTCTAAAGTAACAGCTAATCTTAGTCGAAAATGAGATCGTATTATTGATTGTTGAATTCGTTAGGTATGAAATAAAATTAGAGATTTCGTCTATTTTTTCACGATTAAAAAAGAATACCTATATTTAGCTAAAAATGAAACGATTACAGTGGTAGATTAATTCACTTTACCAAGCATGTAAACTACTAATTTTGCAATAAATATCTTCTATATTTCTAGGTAGGTTTACTCGAAAATGTTGGGCTATTTTCATCAAAAATCCCGATACGAAATTGAAAAATTTGCCTATTTTTGTCGGTTTACAAAGTGATAGTGGAATATTGATTTGATCAAAGAACAATAATTATTTTAAAAATGTTGTATAATTAACTAAATGTCGGTGTTTTCAGGCAGGCAAGAAGTTATTTATCTGAATCTTATTTGTACCATTAGCGTTTATATACAAATGTTAGTGGTTTTCAAAAATTGTTATCTCGGAAATTATTAGGTTTAGACTTATAATACGCTTATTAAAAAATAATGACTACTTTATGCAAAATTCAAAAATATTATAAGATGTAGGATAACCCAGTAACTTAACCAAAGATTTTCGGTCTTCGTAAAGCTTTATACGTTTCTTCAGCGTACCAAACATTCACTTTTTTTTAAATATTGACATCGGGTTAGGATTCTGAACATAGGATTAACATCACTCCAATAGTGAACATGTTGCGTTGTCACAGTTCCATTCGTCGAAAAGTAAACAAAACCGTTTGAGCTACGTGGGGAATAAATAAAGTTGGCTTGTTGAAAAATTTTAATATTTATTAAGGTAAAAGACTATAAATATATCGATACAACACTTTGGCATTTCTAATACTACAAACATGAATATCTAAAATGTGATATTTAAAACCATCAACTCTCTCTCCCTTCTCTAATTTTGGTACACCAATGCTGTCTTCTAAGTTTATAATATATGGCGTCCTGCAGTTTAATTCCAAAAATGTTTTAACTAAAAATTCCTCTTTAACACGTCCTTTAACGTAAATAATGTATGCGTCTATCAGATTGTTGGATATGATATTATGTAGTTCCTTGTAATCGGTATCACCATAATTATAAAGGATACCATGATGATTTCCAAATAGATATTTGACTTGTTTCTTGCAAGCCTTACTTAAGGTGTCGAATGGTTTAACTGGTTTAAAAAAGTAACTTTTCATACTATTTCCATCATAAATAGCCAATTCTTTCGCGTAAAATTCAGGTATGTTAAATCCTTGAATATCGACTACAACGAACTTCATTGTCTGAAGACTCAAATCAAGCAAGTATATTTTCATATTTTTATCGCTCTTAAGTTCGATTTCAAAAGCACACCCCCACTTTTCGATAATTTCACAGTCTTAGCACATAGATCTTATATTTTTATTTACGATCAATTCATCTTTATTCACCAATCGGCTCAAACGAGTCTGCTTTTGAAAGTAATATAGCCTTAGTATTCAGAAAATATTAATAATATCGGAGCTTAAAACATCCTTGACACTAAAAAATCATTGTGTTTCCTAACAAAACCCATCATCTTGTCTATTTAGCTTGCTTTCCTATTGTTTAGCAGGTTAAATAAAATTATTATTTCGCTCTTTTTGTCGGTACTGAATCGTTAGGGGAATACGTTTCTAGTTCTATAAGAGAGACAGTTAAAATTTATGTAAGCAATCAAAAATCCTACACTATGAGCTACTTAGTTAAAATTTCATATTTCCTTCCTGGATCAGGCAAAATTTGTGATGTGTCGGACAAAATTTATAAAAATACGAAAAAAAAAATGCTGCATGCATTTTTAGCGTGACTTTCTATTTAATACCATCTTATTTCAAGCTATAATTCGGTTGTCAAAATGAGAATAAAATAATTTTCCCATGGTTTATGTCATCTTAAAAAAGTCAAAAGGTTATATTCTGTAGAGGGTCAGATACATTCAAATTTAAATATTTTCTCCAAGAAGAATTTTAAGATAGTATTATACTAAATAAAAATTCTATACCTCCAATATTTCTTGGAAACATATCGTGTTCTAGCGACATAACCCAAAAGTACCTATATTCAGAAACGCATCGTACTTTTCTTGTCAATAATTGTCTCATTGTCCCATCCATTACATTATTATAATCTTAAAGCACCTGTTACCAGCATTATCTGTTTTTTATGGTTTTCATAAAACATAGCGATTACCGATGAAAATTAAACGAAAACTTAATAAATAACTTTTTTTTTCAACTGAAATAGACTGATTTTCGATGGAAAAATGTTACTTATAACTAAAAATGAATATAAGACATATACGCAATGATATTTAGAATAAATCAATGTTTTCTAAAATTACTATGAAATATTCACAAAATCG
This sequence comes from Polydrusus tereticollis, assembly GCA_963920685.1. NCBI lineage: Eukaryota > Metazoa > Arthropoda > Insecta > Coleoptera > Curculionidae > Polydrusus > Polydrusus tereticollis. The sequence continues at coordinate 125,122,958 of OY987329.1, forward strand.
TTTCGTTATAACCAAAGCAGCAAGGCTTGCAGATTTCGTATAGAGTTCAAACGCGATACTGAGATGATCTTTTTTTTTTATATTTTTGTAGAATAATGCACCACTACGTTGTAAGTACTTGAGAGAGGACTTTCTTGAAAAATCCTCAAATTTCTCTGCAATTTTATTCATTCTAGAGTTAAATTCACACAGAAAACCCCGTATTCTTATCTTTCAGGTTGGTATATTAAAAAGGGCTTATTAGTATGGTTTAGAAAACAAGCAATATTAATTAACGGATGTTTTTTCGTCGTATGAAGAGTTGAAAAATTTTTTTTTCCACTCCAATGGTTGCGATGCAGAGAGTCGGGTTTCATCATAATCTTTCAGGGTAGCTCAGGTTTGATTGCATGTAGAGAGTCGGGTTTCATCATAATCTTTCAGGGTAGCTCAGGTTTGATTACATGTACTAAGGTTAGTGCTCCCTGCAATCGGTTTCAGGTTTGACGCGCCCCCCTCAGGTTTGTTCAGGTTTCTCAAACGTTTGAGAAACCTGAACAAACCTGAGGGGGGCGCGTCAAACCTGAAACCGATTGCAGGGAGCACTAACCTTAGTACATGTAATCAAACCTGAGCTACCCTGAAAGATTATGATGAAACCCGACTCTCTACATGCAATCAAACCTGAGCTACCCTGAAAGATTATGATGAAACCCGACTCTCTGCATCGCAACCATTGGAGTGGAAAAAAAAATTTTTCAACTCTTCATACGACGAAAAAACATCCGTTAATTAATATTGCTTGTTTTCTAAACCATACTAATAAGCCCTTTTTAATATACCAACCTGAAAGATAAGAATACGGGGTTTTCTGTGTGAATTTAACTCTAGAAGGAATAAAATTGCAGAGAAATTTGAGGATTTTTCAAGAAAGTCCTCTCTCAAGTACTTACAACGTAGTGGTGCATTATTCTACAAAAATATAAAAAAAAAAAGATCATCTCAGTATCGCGTTTGAACTCTATACGAAATCTGCAAGCCTTGCTGCTTTGGTTATAACGAAACGATTTTGTGAATATTTCATAGTAATTTTAGAAAACATTGATTTATTCTAAATATCATTGCGTATATGTCTTATATTCATTTTTAGTTATAAGTAACATTTTTCCATCGAAAATCAGTCTATTTCAGTTGAAAAAAAAAGTTATTTATTAAGTTTTCGTTTAATTTTCATCGGTAATCGCTATGTTTTATGAAAACCATAAAAAACAGATAATGCTGGTAACAGGTGCTTTAAGATTATAATAATGTAATGGATGGGACAATGAGACAATTATTGACAAGAAAAGTACGATGCGTTTCTGAATATAGGTACTTTTGGGTTATGTCGCTAGAACACGATATGTTTCCAAGAAATATTGGAGGTATAGAATTTTTATTTAGTATAATACTATCTTAAAATTCTTCTTGGAGAAAATATTTAAATTTGAATGTATCTGACCCTCTACAGAATATAACCTTTTGACTTTTTTAAGATGACATAAACCATGGGAAAATTATTTTATTCTCATTTTGACAACCGAATTATAGCTTGAAATAAGATGGTATTAAATAGAAAGTCACGCTAAAAATGCATGCAGCATTTTTTTTTTCGTATTTTTATAAATTTTGTCCGACACATCACAAATTTTGCCTGATCCAGGAAGGAAATATGAAATTTTAACTAAGTAGCTCATAGTGTAGGATTTTTGATTGCTTACATAAATTTTAACTGTCTCTCTTATAGAACTAGAAACGTATTCCCCTAACGATTCAGTACCGACAAAAAGAGCGAAATAATAATTTTATTTAACCTGCTAAACAATAGGAAAGCAAGCTAAATAGACAAGATGATGGGTTTTGTTAGGAAACACAATGATTTTTTAGTGTCAAGGATGTTTTAAGCTCCGATATTATTAATATTTTCTGAATACTAAGGCTATATTACTTTCAAAAGCAGACTCGTTTGAGCCGATTGGTGAATAAAGATGAATTGATCGTAAATAAAAATATAAGATCTATGTGCTAAGACTGTGAAATTATCGAAAAGTGGGGGTGTGCTTTTGAAATCGAACTTAAGAGCGATAAAAATATGAAAATATACTTGCTTGATTTGAGTCTTCAGACAATGAAGTTCGTTGTAGTCGATATTCAAGGATTTAACATACCTGAATTTTACGCGAAAGAATTGGCTATTTATGATGGAAATAGTATGAAAAGTTACTTTTTTAAACCAGTTAAACCATTCGACACCTTAAGTAAGGCTTGCAAGAAACAAGTCAAATATCTATTTGGAAATCATCATGGTATCCTTTATAATTATGGTGATACCGATTACAAGGAACTACATAATATCATATCCAACAATCTGATAGACGCATACATTATTTACGTTAAAGGACGTGTTAAAGAGGAATTTTTAGTTAAAACATTTTTGGAATTAAACTGCAGGACGCCATATATTATAAACTTAGAAGACAGCATTGGTGTACCAAAATTAGAGAAGGGAGAGAGAGTTGATGGTTTTAAATATCACATTTTAGATATTCATGTTTGTAGTATTAGAAATGCCAAAGTGTTGTATCGATATATTTATAGTCTTTTACCTTAATAAATATTAAAATTTTTCAACAAGCCAACTTTATTTATTCCCCACGTAGCTCAAACGGTTTTGTTTACTTTTCGACGAATGGAACTGTGACAACGCAACATGTTCACTATTGGAGTGATGTTAATCCTATGTTCAGAATCCTAACCCGATGTCAATATTTAAAAAAAAGTGAATGTTTGGTACGCTGAAGAAACGTATAAAGCTTTACGAAGACCGAAAATCTTTGGTTAAGTTACTGGGTTATCCTACATCTTATAATATTTTTGAATTTTGCATAAAGTAGTCATTATTTTTTAATAAGCGTATTATAAGTCTAAACCTAATAATTTCCGAGATAACAATTTTTGAAAACCACTAACATTTGTATATAAACGCTAATGGTACAAATAAGATTCAGATAAATAACTTCTTGCCTGCCTGAAAACACCGACATTTAGTTAATTATACAACATTTTTAAAATAATTATTGTTCTTTGATCAAATCAATATTCCACTATCACTTTGTAAACCGACAAAAATAGGCAAATTTTTCAATTTCGTATCGGGATTTTTGATGAAAATAGCCCAACATTTTCGAGTAAACCTACCTAGAAATATAGAAGATATTTATTGCAAAATTAGTAGTTTACATGCTTGGTAAAGTGAATTAATCTACCACTGTAATCGTTTCATTTTTAGCTAAATATAGGTATTCTTTTTTAATCGTGAAAAAATAGACGAAATCTCTAATTTTATTTCATACCTAACGAATTCAACAATCAATAATACGATCTCATTTTCGACTAAGATTAGCTGTTACTTTAGACAGAATATTCCTAATAACATAATATATTTAGTTATACAGCTTTTTAAAATAATTATTGTTCTGTAACCGTAAATTATTTAATTATTTTCGTGTGATAAAGAGCTACTTTAAATTTTGTTTCTTAATCTTGTTCTATTGCGTATTAATCGTGTTAGCATCACAAATTACGGTCTGTGAAGCTGGTTTATAGGATCATTTAGTTCGATGGGGGGCATATTTTATGATATCCCATATTTCGTCAATTATTTGGCAGGTAGGTTTGATGCTTCAATACGGAACTCCTCAAGATGACATCAAATATTTCTAAACAAGAAGCGTCCAAGTCTATGGAATCCCATGTAAAAATAGCTGGTATGTCTGTTGCCTTCCGTAGACATTAATGACATCTCGCATGTATGCTGAAGTGTATCGTTAATAGAAATCTTGAATATTCTAGTACCTATCTATATCTTGCGTCATTATGTCAATGCTTACATTGATGTCGCCAGGCATCTTAAAATGATAGGTACATAATGTGCAAGCATTTGTGTAGAAAGCTATGTTTTTTACAAAATTTTCTCTAGGCAACCAAATTGTAATAGGGTTTTCGTAGTTCCAGTATATGTCTGGCTGCTTTAGCCTAAATAAATTAAAGTGCATTTGTAAGCAAATTAATCCTTAAAATTTATTATATCGTCTGATATAGACACTGTTTCAACTACGCGTTTTGGTAAAAAATAATTGGAAAGTAAAATTACTAAAGCACTAACAATAAATGGGACGTGGATAAACTGGTAGATCTAAGCTCCAAAAATATACGCCTCTTATGATAAATGTTAAAAAATTGTACCGTTGCCAACGTCAAATTAAAAATCAGGATTTGGCAAACAGGACTCAACCCTCTCATTAATGTTTGATCTTCGGTATACCGAGTTTTATAAGTATTTTTAACACTCATCTGGAAATAAATGGATGCAAAAACCTCCTTTTTCCATTTTTTCAAGCCATTAAACAACAAAATTGTCATTTTTTGAAGAAACCTTGCATACATAGGTATTAGCGAGCGAATTTCGACTATTGTAGATATTTAATATTAGAAAATCAATATATAGGTAAATCGAAAAGTGTATTTTTACGACGGCTTAAGAGGTAGTTTATGGTGATGTACATATTAGAGTTCATTTTAAAATGAACGATAATCTCCTAAACACAGACTTTTGACAATAGAACGAAATAAAAATATAGTTTGATGTGATAAGGCTATGCAGCTGCTCTTTATGGAATTTCATGTGAGCCTAGACTTTATGGATTTTTGTTATTTTTTTTTTTATCAGTAAAGTCATCCTATAGATATTGTTTGTTAATCCATTAAAATAGACAAAATCTTTGAATTTGTATATGATTATCCGCTGAAATACCCTTAATCTGCAGGGTACCTAACTCTACGGAGATATTTATTGCAAAGGGCGGCTTTTTCAGTTTTGAAAGTATTCAACATTTGCGAAATTCATCTAAATATATACTACGCTATACTTTAAACAAACTCACAATAGAGGGAGAGCGACAGACGAGTTTTAAACTAATGTGGTTTAAAGGATATTTTGTGTTGTAAATATTAGAGTTCATTTTAAAAGAAACTATAATCTCGTGACCGATAAAAAAAAAAGTATCCATTTTGATACATCATTTCCCCTATTTTAACGTTAAAATAGTAAATTATGTTATAAGCTCGAAAAATGTAGTATTTCAGACGTAATGCGGTTGCTAACCTAAATAGCCCGAAAAACATTTTTCGTCCATATGTCATAAGTTATTTTTTATTCGATCTTGTTTTTAATGCGATTGAGAGTTGTAAAATAATGTAGAAATGAAGTGAACCTATACATTTCATCTTGCACGCTAATTTTTTTGGTCTTAATGTTTGTTAGTTAACGATGAAATCTGTAATAGCGTCCGAAAAAAAAAAAATTTTTTTTTTGACTAACATAAAAAGTGTTGTCTAGCTAGCAGGGCAATAATCAATAGTTTATTGAGAAGGTTAGCTCTTCGTCTAAATATCTAATCTATAAATCGTCATTTTTTCCAACACAATCGGTTAAAAAGCATACAATTGTATGTGAACGTTTGTACAAAAACCATCGTGTTAAATCAGTTCTTATACCTGACTGACAACTCCGATCTTTAGCTTTTTTTTTTACTTTGTAAAATAAAAAGATTAGTTCTTACTATCAAAGAAATTAAATATGCAAGAGAAATAGGTCGAAAAGATTAATAATAATTTATTTATTCCTAAGTTATAAATCTTAACTACATCACTTTCTAAACCAAGAAAATAGATAATCTTCCTGCATTATTCCGTACTTAGATTTATTTTTCATGAAAATAGTCGAATCTATGATTTTCGTTCAAATCCATAAGGGACGCTTGTTTTGTATAGATGATTTATGATCTTATTTTCAACTAAAATACTAGTATAAAAAAAGTATTTCTTCCGATAAACGTGGAAGGAATAGACATTTAAACAGTTAGCCATAACATACGCATACTGACTTGCATTATTTTCATGGATTGAATGGCTACATCTTTGTGTGTGAAGTGAATTTCTTTTTAAAAAATTATAATGCGCTCAATTATGAATTTTCTAACATAACTTTTATGGATAGTGGAGTCGGATATTGGAAGAAAATATTATCATAACGACAACTCGATTATTGATATAATTATTATGGTTTCACAGAAGTTTCTACAGAGTCAGCCATGCTGTAGCAGAGACTGTTGTAGGTCGTATTTTTTAAAAAAACCTAACAATACCTTTACTTTATATTGATAGACATATTCTATTAGAACATTTTTCTAAAATTTAGAGCCTTTGGAAATGTGATAATGCTATGAGCATCAAATATATTCAAAATATCAAAAATCCTTTGGTAGTTAGTTATTGCGGTATATTTTAATAGAGGCATAATTTATACTGTACTCCTAAATTTACGGCATATCACTTTGTTTATGTTATTATATTCACAGAGACTATTAATCTAACCAACTTTTATTTACGAAAAATTAAAAACTGAAATACTCTATTTTATTGCCGATTGTTCGCAAAGACACTTGGAGTTGTTTTTTTCTTTTATTTTTTCTTTTCTGTTTTCTTTTTCGGTTCTTAAGAAATGCTAAAGAATCTGTACAAAACAAGTCACGAATTAACTAAATAGCCACCATTTCACTAAATACTTAACACTCAGTATACAATTTTCAGAAATGTCATGATTAAGAACGGTTCTAGTCATTTTATACAAGATTTCACATGATTTAACAAATTTAAAACATTTTTTTTAATTTTTACTAAATTCTAAACACTCAGTATACACTTTTAAGAAAATAGGACGATTTGCGACTGTTTTAGTCATTTTTTACAAAGTTTCACAGGGCTTAGTAACGTTAAAACATTTTTTTTTAATTTTTTACTAAATTCTAAACACGCAGTATACAATTTTCAGAAATGCCATGATTAAGAACGGTTCTAGTCATTTTATACAAGATTTCACATGATTTAACAAATTTAAAACATTTTTTTTAATTTTTACTAAATTCTAAACACTCAGTATACACTTTTAAGAAAATAGGACGATTTGCGACTGTTTTAGTCATTTTTTACAAAGTTTCACAGGGCTTAATAACGTTAAAACATTTTTTTAATTTTTTACTAAATTCTAAACACTCAGTATACAATTTTCAGAAATGCCATGATTAAGAACGGTTCTAGTCATTTTATACAAGATTTCACATGATTTAACAAATTTAAAACATTTTTTTTAATTTTTACTAAATTCTAAACACTCAGTATACACTTTTAAGAAAATAGGACGATTTGCGACTGTTTTAGTCATTTTTTACAAAGTTTCACAGGGCTTAATAACGTTAAAACATTTTTTTTTTAATTTTTTACTAAATTCTAAACACTCAGTATACAATTTTCAGAAATGACATGATTAAGAACGGTTCTAGTCATTTTATACAAGATTTCACATGATTTAACAAATTTAAAACATTTTTTTTAATTTTTACTAAATTCTAAACACTCAGTATATCATTTTCAGAAAATAATACAATTCTGTACAGTTTTAGTCATTTTTACAAAGTTTCACAGGGCTTAATAACGTTAAAACATTTTTTTAATTTTTTACTAAATTCTAAACACTCAGTATACAAGTTTCAGAAATGACAGGATTTAGAACAGTTTTTACAGATATTTACAAAGTCTTAATAACATTATATTAATAATTATCTAACATAATGTATACAATTTCAAGAAATAGTAGATTTTTAATCCATGTACAAAATTCAAGAATCTAAAATACAATTAAATGTAGGCTTTTTTTAATTGGCATCTCAGGCAAATTATTTCCCCCAAAATTATCTAAAAAAGATATACCAAAAACATTCTAAAGCGGTTTTTTACCTCTATAAGCATGCAGGCCGATCCGACCCTTGTCGGTTTTATTACCCGCATAAATTAACACAGTAGAGAGATATTGACAGAGCCGCCTCACGAAAGCACCCGGGTTAGCTCATAAACAGCACCACCGAACCACCCGGGTTAGATCATAAAACGCACCACCGAACCACTTGGGTTAGATCATAAAACGCACCACCAGCACCACTGGTCTCGTAAAACAGCACCACCAGCACCACTGGTCTCGTAAAACAGCACCACCAGCACCACTGGTCTCGTAAAACAGCACCACCGAACCACCCGGGTTAGGTCATAAAACGCACCACCGAACCGCCCGGGTTAGATCATAAAACAGCACCACCAGCACCACTGGTCTCGTAAAACAGCACCACCAGCATCACTGGTCTCGTAAAACAGCACCACCGAACCACCCGGGTTAGGTCATAAAACGCACCACCGAACCACCCGGGTTAGGTCATAAAACGCACCACCGAACCATCCGGGTTAGATCATAAAACGCACCACCGAACCACTTGGGTTAGATCGTAAAACGCACCACCGCACCACCTGGGTTAGTTGCACCACCAGCACCACTGGTCTCGTAAAACAGCACCACCAGCACCACTGGTCTCGTAAAACAGCACCACCGAACCACCCGGGTTAGGTCATAAAACGCACCACCGAACCACCCGGGTTAGATCATAAAACGCACCACCGAACCACCCGGGTTAGGTCATAAAACGCACCACCGAACCACCCGGGTTAGTTGCACCACCAGCACCACCAGCACCACCTGATCCAGAACTCTTAGTTTTCCTCTACTAATAGTACTTTGAGTTTTTATTTATTTAAGCAACTTTTACAAAAAAAGTTAGTACTACAGGTATATTCCCCCAGGAATTAAAAATTGTAAAGGTTTGCCCAATATTTAAGTCCGGATTAAGAACGTCGAAGAATAATTATAGACCAATATCTCTTATTAGTGTTTTTTCCAAGATTATCGAAATTGTTATTAAAAGAAGGTTTATGCCTTTTATGAATAAATGTATCACACCAGACCCTTTTCAATATGGATTCACAAATAATAGTAGTACACTAGGTGCCACAACAGATTTAATTAGTTCAATATCAAGTGACCTGGACAAGGGTAATATTGCCTTGGCAGCCTTTATTGACTTGAGAAAAGCCTTCGATGTTATTGATCATTCACTACTTTTGAGTAAACTTAAAAATATGGGATTTAGGGGTGTAGCGACTGGAGACATACCGGAAGACTGGCTGAAGTCCGTATTCATTCCAATTCCAAAAAAACAACGAGCAAAACGATGCAGCGAATATAGACTAATAAGCCTGATGAGCCACACCTTGAAGGTCTTTCTCAAAATTATTCACGGTAGGATAAGATCCAAATGTGAAGCAGATTTGGATGAAACTCAATTCGGATTTAGAAACGCTTTAGGAACTAGAGAGGCACTGTTTGCTCTGAACATACTCCTACAAAAATGTCGTGACCAGCGCAAGGACGTTTTTGTGTGTTTCGTTGATTACGAGAAGGCCTTCGACAGAGTACAACACAGAAAGCTTATAGACATCTTAAAGAACATGGGGGTGGACAGCAGGGACGTCAGAATCATCGAAAATTTGTACTGGAGACAAAAAGCAGCAGTACGACTAAACGGAAAACTCACAGAAGAAAGCCAAATTCTACGAGGCGTCAGACAGGGCTGCATACTGTCACCACTGCTTTTTAACATATATTCAGATAAAATCTTTAAACGGGCTACCCAAGAACAAGAAATGGGAGTACCTACAAATCAACGGAGAATATATAAATACGATACGATATGCCGACGACACTGTCATTCTAAGTGACAAACTAGAGGACCTGCAACATCTACTAAACTATGTAAACGCAGAAGGACAAGAAATGGGGCTCAACATAAATATCAACAAGACAAAATTTATGGTCTTCAGTCGACAACCACACCTTGATGCTGCGCTACAGATTGATACGGAAAATATAGACAGAGTAACCCAGTTTAAGTACCTTGGATGTTATATCACCGAACATCTAGATCCAGACAGAGAAATAAGGTGTAGAAAAGAGACAGCCCGAACAATGTTCCAAAAAATTAAACCACTATTCTGCAATGATAATCTGAACCTAAAATTACGTCAGAGAATGGTAAGAACCTACATATGGTCAGTGTTGCTGTACGGGGCAGAGATCTGGACAATTAAGGCCGCTACAATTAATCGGCTGGAAGCGTTCGAGATGTGGTTACCCTGGACAGCTATGCAGACCAACGAAATGGTGCTAAACAGGGCCGACACAACACGTTTGCTACTGAATACAGTTAAATGCAGGAAAATTTCATATCTCGGACATGTATTCAGAGGAGAGCGATACAGAATCCTGCAACTGATCATGATGGGAAAGGTGGAAGGACGTAGAGGAGTGGGAAGAAGACAAGCTTCCTGGCTGAGGAACATCCGTGAATGGACCGGTATACGCAGCGCAGAGGAACTGTTCCGATTGGCGCAGAATCGAGAAAGACTCGCCCAAGTAATTGCCAACGTCAGGGGGACCTGATATGGCACTTGAAGAAGAAGAAGGGGTGTAGCATTTAATCTAATTGAATCGTACTTAAATAACCGGAAACAGTATATAACCTTGGGTGATTGTAATAGTGTAACAAGAACAACTAATTGTGGAGTGCCTCAGGGTTCTGTACTGGGACCTCTATTGTACACTTTTTTGTTTTGAGTTTGCGCTTATCGGGATTGCAAGCAGAATATTATACTTTTGCTGATGACACGGTTCTTATTTATAAATCTAAAAGTTCTGCAGATATTGAAAATGAAGTTAATAATGATTTAAAGCAGTACTACATTTGGCTTTTCCAAAATAAATTAAAAATAAATATAGAGAAAACAAGGTGTATGATATTTAAGCAAAAAAATAAAGTAATTGACAATATTCACATACAAATAAATAATATCACTGTTGAAAAAACTAATAAAATAAAATATTTGGGATTGGTAATCGACGACCAGCTGAGCTGGGGTGCACATATTGACCACATGAAAGAAAAGATAATTCCCTTAATAGGAGCACTCTATAGATGCAGATATTTTTTAATTATAAATTCCAAATATAAAATATATAATGCATACTTTTTATCAATTATAAGATACCTGATACCAGTTTAGGGAACCTGTAATCAAACCAATTTTAATAAAATTCAAGTCCTACAAAATAAAGTTCTAAAAATTTTATTTAATTTAAACTATTACACTCATACCGAAACTGTATACCAGATGCTTAAACTTCAGCCTGCACACCGAATTCTAGTGCTTGAACAATCAAAATTAATGTTTAAAATCTTAAATAACAAATCCAAATGCAATAGTCGGATTCAGTATGTAAATCAAATTCACGAGCATAATCTAAGAAACAGTGATGATATTCGTTTGGCTAGTGCAAGGACAAATAAAGCACTGCACAGCCCGATAAGCGCGGCGTCCAATGTGTATAATGGTTTACCTACAGAATTAAAAAATGAAAGGCGGCAGGGTGTATTTGTAAAGAAACTACAAAGATATACAGGGTGAGGATTTTAAAGTGTTACAACGCAATATCTGAAAAACGGCTATAAATATTTTAGTCAAATTTTGGGACGTGGATAGGGAGGTTGGGGGACAAATTTTAAAATATTTTTGATATTTACCCCCCCCTCCAGATTTGATGTGGCTAGTGACAAATTTGAAATGTCAAATGGAAAGGTATTTTTTTTTTTTGATAATTCGATTCCTCGTCAATAACTACGTAAGTGAGCAGAAAATTGTTACATTTGCTCTACTAGTTGCTTAGTTACGAATTTTTCAATAAATAAAATAGGAATACTTAAAACTACACATTTTAAATCATGACACCTATGATTATTGTTTATCCAAACCTTTAATTATGTTGTATCCTAGGAAACCACTTTTGACTTTGACAAGTAGTGATAATCTGATAAAGTTCATTATTCAGTGCAATTATGGAACAATCTTATGACATTGAAATAGACATGTTGTTAATTCTGGGAGAATGTAGAAAAAACTACCGGGAAGCGGCGCAATTGTGGACTGTTAGGTTTCCCGCCATTCAAAAATCTCATATGGCATTTAAGCGATTAGAAGATCGAGGCCGCAGCACGGGAATCCTAAAAAATAAGAACAGAGTTAGAAGACAAACAAAAACTAATGACGATATGGCCGTTGGAGTGTTGGGTGTAATAGCTGTAAATCCTCATGTTGGTTCAAGGGAACTTGCTCGTGATTCAGGAATGTGCCAAAAATCGGTACTGGCTATTTTACACAAGCACAATTTTCACCCTTACCACATAACTATTCATCAGGAATTGTATGGCCAAGACTTTCAAAATAGGATTACATTTTGTACGTGGTTACAAACTTTAATTCACGAAAACAATGCATTTTTAAGAAAGATAGTATTTTCTGAGGAAGCTACATTTACCAATTGTGGTCAGGTAATTATTTAAATCAATATGGATTAATGTAACTTTTAATAATCAAAAATATGTAATCCACTACTTGATGGGTGTACATAAATAAATACATATCTAAACACCCGTTAACGGGTGTTTAGAGAATATTCACATACATTTAGATTTATTTTTAATTTTATACTGATTCAATCAATTTTGCTTTTCTTAATTTAAGGTCAACCGGCACAATTTACACTATTGGGCACCTCAAAATCCTCACTGGATTAGATTTCTGCCAAACCAACATCCTTGGTCGGTTAATACCTGGTGTGGCATAGTCGGAGATAGAGTCATTGGACCACATTTTTTTGACCGTCACCTAAATGGAGAAATGTATAATAATTTTTTACAAACCGATTTGCCACAACTTCTGAATAATAATGGAAATCAACAAGAACTATGGTTTCAGCAAGATGGTGCTCCGCCACATTTTGCCCGACAAGCTCGAGATACACTAAATGAAATGTTTGGAAACAGATGGATTGGTCGTGGTGGTCCTGTAAATTGACCTGCAAGGTCACCAGATTTAACCCCATTAGATTTTTTCTTGTGGGGATTTATAAAAGAGAAAGTTATGGCTACACCACCGACCACACCAGAAAACATGAAAGATCGTATTCAACAAGCATGTAATTTAGTAACGCCTCAAATGTTAACTCGCGTGCGCAACTCATGTCAAAAAAGAATTGCAAAATGTTTAGAAATGGATGGGGGTCATTTCGAACACCTTTTGAAGCATGATCGTCGTTAGATTTTTTAAGGAATTATCATTTTTAAGTATTCCTATTTTATTTATTGAAAAATTCGTAACTAAGCAACTAGTAGAGCAAATGTAACAATTTTCTGCTCACTTACGTAGTTATTGACGAGGAATCGAATTATCAAAAAAAAAAAATACCTTTCCATTTGACATTTCAAATTTGTCACTAGCCACATCAAATCTGGAGGGGGGGTAAATATCAAAAATATTTTAAAATTTGTCCCCCAACCTCCCTATCCACGTCCCAAAATTTGACTAAAATATTTATAGCCGTTTTTCAGATATTGCGTTGTAACACTTTAAAATCCTCACCCTGTATATTTAGTGCATAAGTTATTTTTTTTTTTTTGATATTTGAATATACATGTATATATAAAAGGTGGTAGTTGCTAACTGTAAGATTAACAAAGCAGTACCTTCGGTACCAATGCATCTTGCATTGTTTTGAGGGTAACCTTAATTTGGATGTTGTTATTACTATTAATAGAACTATGTTAACAAAATGTTGTCATATTGTCTAAATAAAGGATTGTTAAAAAAAAATATGCCGCTAGTGCAACTCAATTGCCCCAAGAATCAAAACGAAGGTATCAAAATGCCTGTAATAGTTTTAAAACGTGGTTTTATAATAATATGATGAGTTGTGAAGAAGTCACAGAAAAACTATTTCGAAAAATAGTTCATCGTACCCAAAGAGACCTGAATAAAGTAGCGAGAGGAAAATACTGTATCAAAGCACCTGAAGCTAAACGCTTTTCTGAAGAGAAAAGATGATGAATGTAAGCTAAAGAAGTCTTGTGTTTCCCTCGAGAACTTTTGACAGAGGCTGACGACAGGAGTTCTTTTTTAAGGAAAGTGGTAATGATTATAACTTGTGCTGCAGGGGTATGGCGTTCACAAGAACTTAGCGTGGAAAATCTCCAGGATATTGAACATTTAGTCATCATTAATATACCTATATAATTTTGTAGCTTATTATTTACTTGTTGACCAGGGAGATAAATAATATCTTTCCTCTCTAGGGAAGTAAAACGTATTTACCTCCACCAAACTCAATGTCATAATTTCAAAGTTCTCACCAGGTAAGGAGTAGAAAAAAATTATTTTACTCTTTTCCACCCTATTCGTGAACGTACTCTTTCCCTTTAAGAAGAATAAACACTAAAGAAATAATACATTTAATAGGTAGCGCAATACTACTGGAAAAACCCTAATATCTTATAACCTTCGTCTACGTCACTGGTTTCCAAAGTTTAATCTAGACCACTTTTTGTCGATCGTAAAGGTTGTTCTTCGCTCGGAATTAGGTAGTTAAGGCCAAGGCGAAAAACGCAACAATCAAAATATCACTTGGGTTTAATCATCTGTTAAAAGTGGTTAAACAAGCGAGAAGGCCAAAATTGGCACTTTTTCTAAGACTTTTTTGTACAATGCATTTTTCATTGTAAACAGGTGCTGGTATGGCGAGAAACAATGTTAGTCTTCAAACAAGTTCAGCGTCTGGTATCCCAGCCCCTATTTTTTGTATGAGTCGTTTGTGGATCAAATTTAGACTGGTGAATTTTTCGCCCGCAAAATGAAAAAAAACGTTACAATATTACACATCAACGCGGTGCCGGTGTAGCAAAAACAGCTGTTCTCGAATGCCTAATTACCTAAAATATGAGTTTGCCATTTCCAACTAACCTGAACTTTAGTTTTAACTCTATATCGTGAGTAAAAGTCAAGAACCTTCAGTAAAGTTTTATACAACAACACTCCATCAAAATTAAAGTTCTTAACTATACATTCTCACTCCATTCTCCGAAATTAAACCAACTAATTACGAACCAAAAGCCGGTAAGTACATCGACAACATCCAGATTAAAACTTTGTCGAAAATTGGACGACGAGAGAGCTCAAAGGAAGACCTTCGGACACAGCAAAGCTCTTTTCAACTTTTTTTAAAGCTGGTTCGGGAGACTTTTAGAGTCATTCGTTAAAAAAAACTCTTAACCTTTTTTCTCTGGATTATTGAAATCTATTACTGACTTTGAATTGAAGAAAAAATTGAAAAAGTCTTTGGTTTCGGAACAAATAAGTCCTAATACGTTTGGTCTTTGAAAAAAGTAAACATTTCTTTTTCAGTACCTTGTGTTGTGTGTTAAAAATAGTCTTCGAAGTTGAAAAGAAAGTTCCAAGCAAATCTCAAAAACTTGTCAGTTTAAAAATAAACGCATAAATATGAATATTGTCTAGCCATGTTACACAAACTAACTTGCTTCAGGTTTGTTTCAAATATATTCACTCATAGGGAATAATTTGATAAAAAGGACAAAAATAAATGCAGGAAATAAATTTTAAGGTTTGGCAAAGAGAGTTAACATAATATTTTTAACCAGGCGGTTTCATTATATTTTTTACGAATGTCCCTTTTAAAGCTTTTTTCCGAAAACTTTATCGCTTAGAATAAAAGTCGAGACAAAAGCCTTCGTTTTAAAAGGAAGTTTTAATTAATTTTAGAGTAAAGTCTAGAACATAATTTACTGTAGCTTTTTAACACGTAACTAAAGCACGTTTTAATTATTAATAGCTGTCAACTCATTGCTCATATTCATGTTTGAGTTTACAAAAAAAAGAAATACTCAATTATGTACGTATAGAACGTGTTTCATAATTGAATCTCAAGGGGATTAATCTGTGCTTGCTTTTAAGAGGAAACTCCATGTAAACGTAGGTCCGCAACCGCTTTTTTTGAGACACAAGGTGTCGTTTTATGTCGTTGTTTAATTCCCGTATATAGTTGATGCAAAACAAGAGCCAATGCACGTCATACCCTTCGAGTGACGTCAGATATCGACAGTGTTGCCAGCTTGTAACCAAAATATCCGAGTGAAGGAATTACAGTTTTTTTTTTCACAAAAACAAGATAAATATACGAAAATTTCCTATAGTTTATATATCTGTTTACTGCATAATACCTCTTATCAACAACTTTAGTAGATCCAACACTTCTTGTATTTTCATCTTGCTAAGATCGACCAATGGTGTCATTCTGAAAAATCCATGTTTCACCATCCAAGAAAACGAATTATTACAAGGATGCTTCTTTTCTTTTAATATATTCTTTCAAAAATACAAATCGTTTGAAAGATACATGGGAAAGTTCCATAAGCCCTCGCCTCGGTTCATCTTATTTCCATCCGAAGCCTATTTCCTTTAAGGGGCTTCTTAAATAGTTAATACAACCATCAAACAGTTGTCTGTCTTTTAATTTCTTACTTAAAGTTATCAAAGTTACATGATGTTCTAAAAAAAGGTTACAGCTTAAGCATAACCAATGTAAAATATTAGTTTTTGAATAATACAACTTACTTGTTTCATACATTCCATAAATAGTGTCACGGATAGAACTTATATCCAATTTTGACACATATACAACTCTCTTTAAATAAGAACGTCTCCTTCTAGGTGACTCCAATAATTTATTTGGCTTAACTGTTGTTGAAACTGCGCTTACAGTAGACATATTTAAATTTAGGGCTGATGCTACACGGTTAAAGTTAGTAAAGTAGATATAAAATAGATAGACCTTAACACACTCTTTAAATTTACTTTTCTAACTGCTGTCAACGGTAACAATGGGCCATTGTTGTTAAGTTCTCCCTGAAAATAGTTTATTAAAAAAGCTATAAGCTCTTTGCACCGGCTATTTAAATGCTTCGGCATTTTTCACAAATAGTAAAGAACGTAATCGATAGATATGTATGTGAAGTTTTGTTGTTCTTAAAATAACAGTTTTTTAATGCTATTTCTGAAAAGATCTGGAGTTTTTGTTAAAAAATAGACGGCCCAGCAACACAGAAGCACAAAACAATTAAGGTTAGCTTTCCATGAAACGTCAAACAAAGCCAACGAACAAGCTGGCGCCACCGAACCGTTTACAGTTGTGTTGCCAATTTTAAATACACAAAATATTTGCTATAAGTGGGTTCGTATCAAAGAAGAATACTTTAAGCTTGTAGTAAATTTAATATCTTTTTGCCCAAATTTATTTTCCTCGTGTTTTCTCACGGACTTACTATCATCTGATTGATAAAGTGCATCGGTTTTTGTTTTGCTTCAACTGTAGATGCTATTACTTACAAGTTAAGAACTATTTATTCAGCTCATTATCTATAAAAATATCATAGTATTATTCTGCTAGTGCGCTTTTAACGGCATAAATAGTAATACTTCAAACCACTTTAAAATCTCTTTGAACCAATTAATTTATGCAAATATGTTGCAGAACCAATTCTCCCGAGGTGTCCACAAGAGTTTTGCGTGTTGGCAACATATATATTGATGTGAAAATTGATCTAGTTTCTGAAACCAAACGTTAAGGTCTAATTAGAGTTAATTTTAGATATAACTTGCCATACATTAAGTTCTAAAACTTGATTATGTGCATAAATAATATCAGGGCAGTGGCGTGCAGGCTGGTATTTAAACGGTGCATTGTGAAGGACTTTTAGCAGCAGATTGGAAAACTTGAAAGGTAAATAATATAATACACTAACGTACGTCAAAAGTTAATATAAATTCATGATTCAAAGACACGTTATTTTTTTTCTTATATTTAAAAATTATTTTATGTTTAGTCGAGAAACTAACTTGAGAAAATATAACTCCAGTTTTTTATATTTTTATATGATTACTTCTTTGCGCTCATTTGGCCCTTTGCTATTTACTATTCACATGGATAGCAGGATTGGAAGGGGATAAGGTGTTCTGTTACGCTTATGTGGGAAAGAGTGCATGGGATTTGGTATTTAAAATACTGAAAGGGTTGACACTTAATGTTGATAAAACATCTTACTTGCACTGTAACGGAGAGTTATTAGGATTCATTGCTGTAGAATCTTAGTGTGTGACTGTAACCGGGTGTGGTCCAGAAATGATATAGAAAATATCAATGTACATGCTGTGGATATACATCTCGCATGGAGGCATCATATATCATACATAATAAATAAAATTAGGAACCTTGTACAACTTTTATCAACTACGATATATTATAGAGCTTAAGACCTTAACAATATTGTACATGAAATCCATTTTTCCATACTTTTGGGGGGTATTAAAGTTTATATCAAAGATAAAGAGTTGCGGTTTTCGCGCCAGTTTACTACTTTTTAATGAAACGAAAGGTTCCGGTGTCAAATATGTCACGGCACAACTCGAACTTTTTGTGTAGGGTTCAGGTTTTGTGTAGGCGTAATCAGACTTTCTCTAAAACTGTTAGTTGTTTAAATATTGATCAAACCTATGTTTTCTTAACTGGGATACCCTGTAGATTACTTTTTATGTTGATCAGTCATCATTTCGATGTTTATATTTATTTTGAAAACCAAGCTCAAAATTCGGTATTTTTACTTATTTACTGTATTTGTAACAGAAAGCCATGGTCAAACGCAAAATTTGTACAATAATTGACGTACTTTATTGAAACTCTTGGCTACCCCTTCTACCAATTAAATGATCTAAAATCGGTCCAAGAATAGTAACATTTTTTTCAATGAAATACGCCCAATAATACCTCTAAAAATTCAATAAAAGTTAATTTTAATGCTTTGCTATATTTTTAAATGTACCTATGTGAATACCTAATTCTTTTTACATTTTTTACTTTAAACAACTATAATTATACAACCGAAATATTGAAATTTTATTGCGAAGAAACAATAACAACATTAATACGTACATAAATCTAAAAAATCAATAATAAAAACAACAACAGAGTAAATACAACAAGCCTGGCTTATTTAAAGATGGTCTTCAAAATGCCGGCCGTTTTCTTGAATGCAATATTGGCACTTTTTTGTTATTCTTCCAATTGCATTAGAAATAATCATAAATCTATTATAAAGAGTTTGGAAGGCTAAACCAATTGCCTCACGAAGTTCCGCTAGAGATTCATATCGTGTCTTATATTATACTGGATTTTGCATAAAACCTTACAAAAAATTCCAAAATGGAAAGATCGGGAGATCGTGCGGGTCACCTCACGGGCCCTTTTGAACTTATCCATCTTTCAGCAAAGTTATAGTCGAGAAGTGGCCTTAATAGCAAAGGGTAGTGGCCCGGAGCACCATCTTGTTAGAGGTAGATAGAATTAAAATGGGCCAATGGAATATTTTTCAGCAATTCGGGAATAATGTCCTTCAGGATTTCTGGTTATTTACGTGCTGTGAGACCTCGGTCATACATACGGTAGACTATGCGTATGCCCAAACAGATCAGATGACAAGTCTGCCAAAAGATGCGTTGGTGCGGATTTGTTCTAAATATCATTGGCAAAAAGTTATGCGACGTTCGTCATCTGGGGTACAATAATGTTGCACTATTTTAAATTTATATGGATGGTATTTATATTTTTTAATATAATCGAAATTTGTTTAATAGGAACTGATAGAAAAAAGAATTGTTTCCGTGAGGTGCATTCACAAATTATTGGCGAAATCACCGTCTTCCTCTTATTTACTAGCTGCTATATTATATGAATATTATTCTATGTATCTTGCTTAAATGCTATAGAACTATTAATTGTGTTGGGATATAAATATATTTAAATGTTTGACATTATAATTGTCCAATTTTTAATTTTTTTTTTAATATTTTGATACCAAACACAGTAAATAACATGTGTGGAATTCGTTTTACAACATATCAAGAATGAGTCAGTTCAGCCACGAATAAGAAAAATGCTATAATTGTCATTGTTCGTGAATACAGCTACGTCAATGCAATGATCTCCTCGTTATAATTTCCACGTCCTTAACACAACCACACAAAGAAAACATCGAGCAGACTACTTTTTGCTCTAAAATGTGTAAAGGTTGCTCCGGAGTAGTTTTCTTAAGTAATCTGCATTATTAAAGCCCAATTTACATAACGTGTTTGAGGACTAGTTGTTTGAAAAAGCTTTGATGCCAAAGTTGTAGATATATTTAAATAATAAATTAAGGACAACTTAAGGAGACAAAAGCAGATTCAGTTAAAAAAAAAACATTTAAGAGTCTACAAAAAAACACGGCTTCCCATACGAAAGTCTAAAATGTTTTAGAAAGTGTGCAATAACTTAAAAAATTTAACATTTCATTTTATTGGAAATAAATGGTTTTTTTCTACCACTACTAACTTGAGAAATCGCCATTTTTTACCCCATTTTTCTACTGAGAAGTAAAATTTCTCTACCCAGAAAAATAACGATAATAAATAATCACCTAGGTAAATAATGAAAAACTTTCTGTGTAGTGAAGTTAAGTTACACACGATTTTAGCATTCTTACCGTTTCTTTAACACTTTATTGGTTTTGAGCCATGACTAACCACTGTAAATCTTAAGGAAATAAGGTTGAAATCATCATTTGAAGAAAAAGTGGAGATACGTAGAATTGCATTGACACCATCGATATATTGACTCGATTGTATTGATAGACCAATTTTTCAAACTTTTAAATTTTTAACAAATCACATACTTGTTTGTTTCTCATGGTAATAAGTCTAATATTGAAATCAGATTTCGACAATATGTTCAATATATTTAAAATATCAAGAAAAGTAAGGGTTCGTCCTAATCCCTTCATCAGACCCATTTCCACACGAGTTTCGCCGTTTCAAGGCTAGGTGCTACATTCGGCAGTCAGTCACAAAAATGGATAGCCTAGGACGGAAAAGAACTTAAGTCCGGCCCTGCGTAAAAGTAATGAATGTAAAAGCCAATATTGAGCAAAAACAAATGTATGCTGTGGCATGTGCTTCCAATAAATCTTAGGTTTAGTATGTGGTTTCAGCAGGACGGGGCACCGGCACATAGTGCTGTGACAGTGACAGATCACTTAGAAAGATAATTTAATGGTTAATAGATTGGAAGATAATAATTCAGCTTATCAGTGGCCACCAAGATCCCCAGATCTGTCACCTTTGGACATATTTCTTTGGTAATATCTTTAAAGTCCTTGTCGTCATTTAAATCATTTGAAATATGTGATTCATGTGGCGGTCTCTCTAACTAATTTTTCCAGGTGCCTTAAGAAAAGTTATTGAACATTTCAGTAAGGAAACAATAAAATGTATTGAGAGGAATGGTAGACACACAGAGCATTAGTTTTAAAGGCAATGCCGTGATTCTGTAATCCTTTAGTAAGCAATATTTTATAATTTTGTTGTTGCTAATGCTGGCTACGACATATCCACAAACCACGATTACTCAACATTGTTAATTTGAGTTGAAATAGGTATATACAAATATACAGTGTAATCTATTTAGTTCGTCCCACTTTTAAGAGCCCGCAACTTTTTTGTTTTTTAAGTTAGCGCGTTCATTCAAAAAACAGGATGTAGAATTATTAGTCAGTTTTTTATAGGGTTTATCAAAAATGACAGTAGGTGTTACATATCACATTTAAGAGCAAACATTTAATTTTTTTAAATGGGACGCTGTAGATTAGAAGCGCATTAGATTAGATGGTCAGACGCTGTAACACATAAACCAATTTCAGTACTAAAAATACTATTTCTCTTTAAAACATGAAATGAAAAGGGTTGGGTTCCTTGGTGATTTTGATTACAATAAATTTTGGATCAAAAGTTTTTAAATGCGCTTGCAACACGCTGATACCTAACTGACTCTCATTTCTGGAAACACTATGTGATTAATTTCTATCCTAAATAAATTTTCTAGTTACTTAGTAAGTACACTAATAACAAAAGAACAAAAGATTCACCTGTGGCGTTCCGTTTAAGTAAAACTGAGGAAAAAACGGACATATTAAAAGTTAATGTACATGGTGTCCAGTTTTCGTGTGTTTTCATATTCCTATCAACTCCCTTATTATTAAAGATAGAAAGATGGGATTTGCGGCTTATTATTTTATGAAACTTTCATTGCCGCAAACGAAATTTTCATAGCCCTCAAAGTTTCTGACATATGTATTTTGAAAATTTGTAATTTTTGACGTTCCCCTGTATCTCGACTATTTGATAACTTATCAATAAGGTGAAAATGGCTTATTATAGAGTTTTTTTTATGTAGAATTAGTGGTGTAGTTAGTTTTTTTCTGAAAAGTTTTATTTTTGAGTTATGAACCAAATTTGTGTTTTTTAAAAAGGACACCCTATGTAGTCTTTCTTTGTCTTATCCCTCTGTTCAAGAGCTTTTTAAAAATATATAATAGTCCAAATTTGTTTCTTTTAAAAAGGGATAATTAAACATTTTTTGTAAAATGAATATCATTTTTCGTATGGAAGGCTATGCCATGGTTAATCACGGATCACCATGACAGAAAACCAAATTCTGTAAATGCGCCATTACGGACTGTTGTCAAATATTGCTGGTATTTGTTCGATTTTGTAAGTTTATTTTTTATTTCTGTGAAAAATTGTTCAACATGGCACAAAATAATAAATAAGAAAATTATGAAAAACACGATATGTATGTTTGTTTTATCCAAGCTAATAAGGATATATTATTATTCTATAGGCCATAAAATTAATTGCAATTACTTGAAAGAAACCCAAACGTCAACCGTTTATAACAGAAAGCCAAAAAGACAGTAGACTCTTTAATTGAATTCATGGTCCTCCACCGGCAAAAAATCTCAACAATATATCTTCCTCCCCATACCCAAAAAGACGATTTCAGGCAATTACGTCTAATGAAGTGCCCTATAATGTTCACGTAATTTAGTAAAGTCCCTTTAAACCGTAACCCGACTAACCCTAAAAACTGCAATTTGTTTTGAGAAAGGGGTAGTAGGAAAACATTGTCAAAGTGGCAAAAAAGGAACGAGCTTCAAGGACCCTTACCCTATATTTTCGTAGTTAGGGACTCGATTCGGATTTCATATGCTTTAAGGCCCCTAGATGAGTTATGGTGCGTTCGCATCGGATTTTGTTAAAGCAGTTTATTTAAGAACGTGCCTATTAGGTTATTTGTATGGTTTTCAGTTAAAGGGCGATTAAATTCCTTATTGCAAAATGCTGCATTTACAGGAGGCCAGATATTGATACTCTTATTTAGCTATAATAGTATATTACAGTACAAGTTTTATAAAGCTCACTTAGCTTTATAAAACGTGTGCTTTATACTATTTTTTCAATTTTGGCATTTTTGATTTAAAAAGAAAACACAACATGCAAATTTTCAAAATTTTTAAGCCTAAATTTTATGTTGTTAATACAATCAAATTATTTATCACAGTAGCCTCGAAATCAACAAATAATTTTATTTCCGTGTCAGTCATTTTGTCACGAAGTTGTTTAATCTTTCTAACATACCTACATAATTTTAAAATATGGAACTAGATGAGTTTAGTTTAACTCCCTCAAGGTTAAGGGAAATTGCGGTAAATTTTATAGTTTCGTATAGTTTTATGTTTTACAATATAGTAGATTTGTAAGATTATTTGAAATTCTTTTAACTCATCTCCATTTGATAGAATTAATGCAACCAAACATACACGACAGCAAAATAAAACATTTGTGAACATCATTACCAACTTTAGAAAAACAAAGAAAATTGTTTCATAAAAAGTTCATTACGATACTGAAAACGATATCAAAACAGCTTTTTTATGAAACCAAATAAAAAAAAAAGATAATACAGATGTGGCCAATTTTTTAAAAAATAATAATTTGTTTTTAGAATTAAATAATCATATTTGTAAATTTTGTAAATAGTTTTAATTTCAAATGTTTTTGAGAAGGACAGGAAAATTAACCAGTTTTTCATATAGCGCCTCGAAGCGGTGGCATTATGAAATGGAAAATGCCATAAATGTGTATACCTATGTAGTAAAACAAGACCAACTTTGACAAAATTAATGAAATGTATAAACATTTCTTAATGATACCTAATTGCTTTTCTCTCCCCTTCTATTGCCCGAAGACCTAAAGTAAAAACCCCCCGTTTTTTTTTGTGTGGTAAGGCTTATCACTGCAGGATTAATCCTTTATGGCGCTCTGCGAGCGGTGCTTGTACGCAGGAAACGATCCACGTTGGTTCTGAATCTTTGGAGATTATACTCGTTGGGAATATGACCGCAGGGAGGTCGTTCCGAAGTGACGACGTTCTCCAGATTAAAGAGTTTTTAAACAGTGTCGTTCGAGGAACACTAAGCTGAACCACGTACTTCTACCATGCAGCGCTCTGGGTGGAATCAAGCAAGCAACCTCAGTTGAGCACCTGCCATAAAAATATTTGTAAAATACACTCAACTCGCCAATCTGCCCTCGGCGCTCAAGGTTTTCCAGATTGTTTGTCAGATCATGGTCACCAATCAATCATTTGAATGGAGTCTAGCAAACTCAGGGTTGTATTTAGGAGCAGAGCCCTAAATATGCGAAGAGCACTCCAGCGATGGTCGAATTTGGGCTTTATAGAGCATCAAAAGTTGTTGGGGTGTATAAAGGTTCTTAGTTCGGAAAAGTATTCCAAGCTTCTGCAAGGCTGCCTTAGCAATGACCGCAACGTGACTATGCCAAGATAACACATTACTATGCAAATTGATGCCCAATAAATGAATTGATTAAGCCAAGGGAATCAAGTGTCCCGCCATGACTATATTCGGTTCTTCAACATTAACTTTTTTAGAGAAAACTGGCGCCCAAGACAGAATATCTTTCAGGTCTATGTTGAGATGTGCGACCTCTTGCTGTCCATAGAGATGTAAATGATGAAGCCTTCCAGGTACTTTAATAATTTTTCGTTGATAGCCTCCTCCATAACTTTTGATATAATCGAAAGCAATGCGAGTAGACGATAGTTGTTTGGCAAGATCTTCTTGCCTTTTTTGGTTATGAGCTGGACTCGCGCGGTTTTCCAGCAAGAACGAAATATTCTTGTTGTGACAATTCGTCAGCGCATGTCTTAATTACGATGACTGGAATATCATCAGGACTAAAAGCTTTATTGGTGTTAAGACTCCTCAAGAATTGTTTAACATGACTGTGCCGGAAAACAATCTCGGGGATTCTGGGGTAATGTTCTGTGGCGTTTTTCCCTGAAAATTAACCATTGAATATGAAGATAATAGTAAAGTAACTCAAAAATATTTCAAAATTTCTTAATATTCGAAGAACCTATTATACCTAAGCTAGCTTATTTTTTGAGGAAACGTTTATTTATATGATTTTTCTTGGCTTTTTTCTCGTAAATATGTTTCCAAAAAGTGTATGATAAATCAGAAATTATATGATTTTTTTTGCGAAGCGGCCCCAACGTAGCTAAAAATAACACTTACATTTAACAAACACTATTTCTCAGTTTTAGGTTCTGTGCCTAAAAATTTAATTAAAATCCATTGTAAGCCCTAAGCTACGAACACACTACTCCATGTAAATTACCAACCGACAACCGTTTTTCTCCTGGTTTTTTTCAATTTCGCTTAACGGGTATTTAAATTCTACTCACAACATTCCTCAGCCATCAACGGCACGTTACTGTAACGTCATTACAAGCCAATTGCAATGTTATTTGTTTTAAGAAACAATGCTTCACACGACGGGGATCCGCCTGAACGCCCCTTAATTGTTTTTCATACAGAACTCGAAAGGTCGGGGGAAATGTGCGCGAGTTAACTTTAAAATTATAGGGGCGAGTCTAAAAAGATTTGTTTTCATTAATGTGTTTTTTATTCATACGACGGTGCTCTTTTATCCTTAGTTGTCAGGTGATTAAAAAATCTTAAAAATTTGCCGAAAATGACACTTCTACAGCTGGAGGCGACAGTAATAAAAATATGTTAATTTTAGCGTGATGATTCTTACGATTTACTACAAATAAAAAATATAAATTTCTGTGTCCTCTTCGACACTAATCCGATTATAATTTAAAATTTTATTTAAGTTATTTATAAACTTATTCAGATTTATGTACATAAAGCAATTCTAGTAGCAGGAACCTAAACTAACCTAAAAAATTTTTCTCGAGGGCACGGTCTAATCTTACTGCTATAAGACTTTGTCGTGAGCCTACAATATTATTACTTTTCTAGGCTACTATATTTCCCAATGCCTTAATATGTTACGTATATCCATTTGTGTTAACTTCGACTTGTAACTGGAGAGACTGGTACTAGGATTCTTAGTAATGGTGGATCTATCTAAATCCTATATATAGCTTCGCTGATGACAGCACACTTGTTTCATCTTTTACTTTTAATGCTTGAACTTTTGATTTAAGTAAAATTTAATATCTATGTAACTTAAAAAAAAAATAATTTAATTAATTTGAAATATATTTTTAGAAATTTAAATTAACACAAAAATGTTGGGAGGGATTTAGCTTAGACTTGAGAAGTTTATTCATCAAGTAAGTTTTGGTTAGTGGTTAGTATGGTATAATACATTCGTAAAGTCGCGCCACCACCACCAAATGTCACGTTGGAACGTAACAGGATTTTATAAATTTAGTAAAGTTGCTTAAGTTAATTAATAATCTTAAGAAAATTGGTTTCGGGGTTCTTAACCATTAAAGTGAAACAGTAAGATTCTTTTTTTTTTATCTATTTTTCTTTAATAATCAAATAGCAAGAAAGCATAAGCGGACACATACAGGATAATTATAAATTGGTTATTATAACTAAAAATAGAACAAACTACTAAACGTGTGAGTGTTCGTCAAAAGGATGGTAAAGTCGCCAGGCTAGACCCTCTCCAAAACAAAACTTAAATCAAACTATAATAATAATTATTATACACTTTTTACTATTACAGTAAAGAACAAGTGAGATAACTTAAGCAGTGGAAGTCGCTAGGAAGTAGTAAGTGCGAGGTTTGCCCTTTTAAGAGTTACAGAAAAGGTAAACTTTGTGATTTAAATAAAATATTTTTGGAAACCCAAATAGGCAGAGATTTCCCAAGCACTTAGTTATGTGAACAACTTCACTTCGTAAATGATCTCTAAGCCTTTTATAGTGTTTTGTGATCCCTATTAGTTAGGATAAGTGGTTGCCTTTCTGCTGACTTTGCCGATCTTTTGCAAGCTTTCAAAAGCTTGCAGAAGCTCACTTGGAGAAAGATTTTCATACCGCCCTAATAAAAATGGAACCCTTTATTCCAACCAATTGTAATACATTATTCCTAATCATCTATTACATCCAACTCCTCCTAATAAACAACACTAGAGCTGTCATGGTTTACTACACCATTCTTATCAAGTATTTTTCTAATAAGCTCCGCCAATATTAAGAGTCCTAATATCACAAACAAAATGTTTATGAATGATGACTGCATGCTCTAGCCATTAAGGGTACCAATCCATATCCGACAATATCCATGTTATCAATATCAAGAAACAATGTTTTAAAGTTGTAATAGCATGTTTCATAATTTTTTATAAAATATAAAGTATGCGCTTTGGAGGAATTTCGCATGCAGCAATATATAACTTTTTTAATATCCCTCGTATTTGAAGCTAAATAAGATGCCAATGCTTAGCTAAAGATGAGTTATCACTTGCTTGAAAACGAAGGTACATCCTCTAGACTACTCTAGAGGTTGTCTAAAAATCAGTTTAGTGATTATAAAATAAAAATATTAGCACAGAGAAAACATATTTCAAAATTTCTGGGTTGGTCGGATGGTAGACTTTCCCTTGCTTGCAGAAAATATTATCATTCGTAAAACTATATTTGATGACTACTAAAAAGTAGTCCTTTCACTGCACTACTGAATTTACCTACTACTATTTAACTAAGACAATTTTAAAATAAACATAAAGTCTCCGACATAACGAGAACGGACGTAAAATTTTACTGCGCATATGCTTTAAACTTTAGAAGCAGCGGCAAGTGTGTTTCAAGGGAGTAAAGTTTCATAAACTCCCGACGGGCTATAAACAGATTAGGAACGGGAATAAGACCTTATGGAAGGTATTACAATTTAATAAGATTAGAGTTCCTTGGTAGATTAATATGTGAATGGTATAGGGGGACTTTAGAATCAGATATAACGTCACTACAGTTTGGTTTTGTTAAAGATCTATAATGAAGATTTTATGTGATATATGTGTTTTTTTTTGTCGCGATACAAATTATTATTATTCCAAACCATCGTTGTATAATTAAATCGAAATTATTGGAAAAAGCACCCTTTAAACCGCCGACAAATATTAATTAAAAAATTTGCAATTTTAATGGGATATAAGTAACCCTGGTAATAAACTCCCCAAGTTTAATCCACAGGTACACAAGAAGGAAAGTTGGATAAACCAAAAAAGTTTTATAAATTAGTCCGACGCGGCAGGGTGTCCCGTTTTTCATTTCTGGCATTTACATAATGTTAGGCGCGCCGGTATTAGGAATATATTTTACAAGGTGAGTCAAGAAGTCGTTGAAGAGGCACAACTTAAATAATAAAATGTGAGTGAAACATTTTATAGTGCGTATTTTAGGCAACACTGTTTACCTTCCTCTATTCCTTATATTTATAAATAATATCAGGGAAAATTGGGTAAATGAAGTGGAACGTCTCACAATGTTTGCAGACGATATATCTGCTGTAGTAACCTCATTGGATGTGGATGATTTAGGTAATAAGGCTAGTACTTGTGCATTGAATATGCAGTTCTTCAGTGACGAAAGTAAACTTTTACTAAATCTATCAAAGAGTCAGACGATGATGTTTTCTACAAGGGAATGTAACTATAGCCTACTAATAAAATCGAAAACTGGCCTGATGAAACAGGTGAACTGCACTAAGTTTCTGGGGCTGAAATTGGACTCGCTACTATCGTGGAATAATAAAATAAATGATATCTTGACAAAAATGTCTCGTTATTCATTTGCATTATCGCGTTTAAGATCATATGTTAACAGACCAACACTTTTGTCTCGACACTGTCGTACCTATGGAACGGTGTTGGGGTAATGGCAAAAGGTTCAATGAGGTTTTAACATCACAGAAAAAAATAATAAGAACAATTATGTTTAAAAAAGTGACGTCCTTATGTCGTCAATTATTTAAAGATCTTAACATTCTTACTGTAATATCAATATACATATTGCAGTACTCTCTTCATGTAAGGGATAGTGTCAATACCCTCCAAAATGCTGATGATATGCCTCATGATTACCCATTAAGGGCGCTACATACTCTCAGATTGCCTCAACACCGATTATCCTGCACAGCACACGGCAGTCATGTAATGCCTATCAAGACTGCCTAAGCACATTAGAGAAGTCAAGTGCAGGAATATTTTTAAAATTAAACTAAAAAAAGTGTTGTTAAATAACAGCTTTTATTCTCTTCAGGAATATTTTAATTGTACATTTTAGGTGTCTCCTTAGTTTTACTATATTATTGTTTGAATGGTGTGAGTGGTTGGTATGCATGGAGTATAAAAGCTGCTGAGGGACTACACTGCAATATATTTTCTGGGTGTGAATGTTGTGCAACTTCGAGATTAATATTAAACCACGATTACAGTGAAATACATGCAAGCTAGAGACTTACCTTATGTTGCAGAAGCTTGCATGTATCGTGGTTTAATATTAATCTCGAAATTTTACAAAAATATTTTTTCCCATATACTAAACTTTTATTGATGACGCCTGTGTTGCTTTCACATTATCTAATTGTATTTTTTCCTTCCCCTTTCAGTTTAACAATTTAACAATGTCATTGGTCTCTTCATAAATTAATTACATCTTAATAATAACCCACTGAAGATGAAGGTTTATGCCTTCGAAACATGTATAGGCATATAATATGAACTTATTTTATTAAATTAGTGGAGCAGACTTTGTGTTTTATTCCATAAATTAAATATTACTCCACTGTGAGATGGACTACTTTTATAAAACATTTTATTTTATTTTTTTTTTGTGATAAAGCAAATAATATGAATTATTGATCAAACTGTAAATAAATAAATAAATAAATCTCCTCTTGCGTCCCCCAACATACAAGCGTTTTTTCTGTCGGCCATACAGTTCATGCCAGCTTAACGTTGCATACAAAAATTATTGATATTGTTTATTTACTTTTACTTTAACAACAATATTGCGTGTGGTTGTTCGGACGGAATCTGCGCATGTACGAGATGACACAATAAGGGAACGAATATGAAAGCCTAAATAAATCTTCGTTGATGTTATTTCAGATAATTCAAATAACTTCTGTAACACACTAAAGTTAAGAGATCACCGCACATTGTACGCAGTAAAGAGGTAGTATAGGCAGAGGATTATTTTGCTCTGCCGGGCTACGAGCTCTGTAAACTGAATAGAGAAAACTGTTCGTTAGTTTAAAAAATTGGACTTCTGATTCGTAAATTTGAAAATAAAGTTCTTTATGGTACAAAGAATAAAGATTGTATGAAAGCCAAATATAAACACGAAATATGGGGCAAAATCGTTTATTTATTTAGTTTATTCAAAGCAATAAACTCCCCACGAGTACCCACTCCTTTTCTTTAAACAATCATTCATCCATACAGCCTTTTTACGTTTTCTCGTAATACGGCATAATAATATCAGTGTCTCAATTTCCGAATATAATTAGGATTCAGAATCGAAATAGATTTCGTACGCAGCAAATATTATATAATAATAATAATAATAATAATAATAATAATAATATGCCTTTATTAAGAATATCTAGTAAATTTTACAAAAAAAAATAGTAAATATGAGGGCGGTATCCAACATTGTTGCTCTTATACAACCCCCTAGTAAAATAAAAAATTAAGCCATAATTTTAGCTATATAAA
Organism: Polydrusus tereticollis; assembly: GCA_963920685.1. Taxonomy (NCBI): domain Eukaryota; kingdom Metazoa; phylum Arthropoda; class Insecta; order Coleoptera; family Curculionidae; genus Polydrusus; species Polydrusus tereticollis. Next base: position 125,153,874 of record OY987329.1, read on the forward strand.
CTAATAAAAAGATAAAAAAAAATAGTAAATAACTTATATGTAACAAAACTTAAAAAACTATATAAACAATTTCAATAAATATACCTAATGTATGTTAATCTATGTTAGATCTCTTGATTGAGCAATAAACCGCTTTACTTTACATTTAAAAACGGACTGGGTGAAAGCTCTTCTGACAACGTCAGGAAGTTTATTGAAATTTTTACTAGCGGTGTAGCTGAAACACCGCTGAAACTGAGCTGTACTATGTCTGGGAACGCTGAACTGATCTCTGTGGCGTGTGTTGCGCAAATGAATGTCGGATCCTCTAGATAGTTTTTCAAAGAGATATGAAGGTTGCTGTGAGGTGATAATCTTATTGACAAGACCTAGAAGCTGTATCCTGTATCGTTCTTCCAAATTAAACCATTTAGAGCGGTTAAAACTGTCAGATATATGGTCAAACTTGCGAAGATTGTAACAGAATCTTATGCAAGAGTTCTGGAGCCGTTGAGACTCTGTTTGTCTTTCTCAAGAAGTGCTGGCCAATAAACATTATTGCAATAGGAGAGGTGTGACAAAACTAGAGATTCTGTAAGTTGAAGTTTGATGGGAGTATCAAAGATATCTTTATGAATATAAAGTACTTTAAGCTTGGCGTAACCAGTCTGTAGAAGCTTAGAGACGTGGTTTTCAAAACGCAGACTGTCGTTAATAAAAAGTCCAAGATTTTTACAGCTGGTAGAGGGATTTAAAATATTATTGTTAATTCGAAGCTTGCGATGCTGATCATTACAAATCCCTAACCTGTCCTATGTCACGTCTTAGGGCCGTGTTGTCCTGTAGGGTTACTTTTTGGGGGTTGAATAAAAACTCGGAGCTGTAATAAATGGTCGTATATTATAACTTTACTTATTGCACCTTTACCATTTATTACGGAGGGATAGTTCCCCAAGTTTGGATGGCCGGGGTGTGCTATCCGGGTAAGTGGCCTATGAGTTAGATGTTGGAACGGCCAAGGCGGCTTCAGCACACTGGGGAGGATATCTCAGGTAGGCTTGACTCCAGACAGATCAACTCTTGAGTATATAGGTAGGGAGGAGGTATTCAGGCAGGCTAGGCTCCAAAGCGGATAGAATATCTCCTGAGTATGTAGGAATGACCCAGTCGTATGGACCAACAGAGACAGAGGTGTTGCACTGATTCAAGCTCACACATACTGGAACCTGCATCTGGTTCACGGATTCGGCATCTCTGCTCATTATTCAGTATGAGTGTATGAGACTTTAGATGACGCCGCGCAGCTTGCTGCAACTGATGCGAATCGTTTGACTCCAGTCCACACACACTATGCAGGGTCAAGCATCGCCGTATATTGCAGTATAATGAGCGCCTTAAGAAGCACTGTTTGACTTTGACGTGTGATCAGCTAAACCTTATTCTTATAATTATTTAAAAACATTATTTAAAAAACTTGCTTAGTTCCTTCAGTTATAACTCAAAATACATATTGTATAATTCCGTAGAAGTAAAAAGACACTTTCTGTTTTGTTTCGAAAGGAGAGAAATGAAGAAAAGTTGTTTTCTTAAAACAGACTTTTTAAATTAAATTTTTATAAATATTATTTTTCATGAATCATTTTCTTTTACATTCCATTAAAAAAATTGTACTTTCTGTGTCTTCAGATGAATGAACAAGGGAAAAAGATTGTGAGTCGAAAATAATATGTTAGCTAGATTACGAATATCGTAAATCAACATGCGACTGCTCTAAGTTGTACCTTGGTAAAGTATCAAAGGGAAAACACACAATTGCTTACGTCGCATTTATCACGAATTAACCAGGTTTAGTATTAAGAATCTTGTTTTCAATAAACTTTATTCATTTATAGGAATTATTCTTTGTATAAATAGGCGCATTTTTAAGAACCACAAAATGGTTGAGTATCTTCTTGTTATTCTTACTTGTATGACAGTATAGTATCAAACCCGACAATTATAGATCGAAATGTGGTTGTCTGATAAGTAACAAGACTATGATGACTGTCTTGACCAGATTGATTAGAGATAAGTTGTTTGTAGTTTCTCTGTGGAAAAGTGTCCTTTTCGTGGGTAAAAAAGTACTTTTAATTGGTTCGAGTGATATAGTTGTATTAGTCGAAAACAATAAAGTGAATGATGTGATTATAGTACACTTATCCTTGCAACTGTTTATTTAAATTAAGAGAAATGGCTCGCATACTTTAATATATCCGAATTTTAACCTACTAAAACTTCACAAAGATATCATTTTTTACCTCAAGATCCGACCCGAGCACGATTGTCCTCCTTTTTATTGGGAGTGGCTTCTACGGACAATATTGTCTATTTAAGCGTATTTTTTAATGATCTGAGGGCCAATATTTCTTTACTGCCGCAAACGAATAGAACCAGATTTTGTGTAAATCTTCCTAAAATGTGCGAAAACTACAAAGAAAATATCAAGCGTAAAAACTGAATTTTGTCTGCATAAAATGCCTGAAGATATTTCACCCATCTTGTCTTAAAAGAAAAAAAGATGTATTGTTTTTACATACCTACAGAAAATACTGTGCAATCGACTGCCACAGTAATGACTATGATTAAAGAACTCAACAAAGTGATAAACATTCTAAGCGTTCTGTAGCAACAATTTGCGTCTTAAATAACATTCGCACTAGTATGTTAACGTCAATAGAGGCAACTGAGTACAATAATTCTTATGTTCATCAAATTGAAGATCTTAAAAACCAAGTCATTTGCTTCCAAGATATAAATGTTGAAGTGCAGGATAAACTCATGAAATATACACAGATAGACATCAGCGATGGTTGCATTTCTAATAATAAGAACAGAGAAGTGCTTAAAATGAATGGGAAGGTGTTGGTTATATCGGACACCTATAGAAAATTCATTTAAAAGCCGTTAAGAAAGCAGCTAGGTCAATAAAAAGGTTTGCAGGTCGTTTGCAAGCCTGGGGCATTATTTAGGGACTTAATTATCGACACTGACTGTTACATTGATGGGCTAATTAACAATGACTATGTCGTGTTTCTAGCAGGATTTCCCGAGAGTGTGACGCTGAAGGACTTAACTACTTTGGCTAACAAATGCTATTATACTAATCGCCTGGTGTGTACTTCAACAGTAAAATATGTTAATGACGAACCCTTTAAGAATGTAAAATATGCCAGTCATTCTATACTTCATAATGTAAGGAACCTACACTCGGATAATATAAATTCTATTTACTTGATTATAGATATTGCATCCATTGCGGGCTGTTTATTAATGCTACGGGTTTACTAAAATTATCTATTATGCGAAAGCTTGATGTATTCCGTAACAAAATCAATACTTATAACTTAATTCATTTAAGATCAGACTGTGAATGCAATAGTTAACCTGAACCTGTAAATTCTGCTTTTTTAGACCACAGAGATCTTACTTTAGTATTGCTTAACATTCAGTCGGTTAGAAATAAAGTGGATTAATTATTACTTCTTTTTTAAATCATTGAATAGTTCTAGTATTGTAGCTCTTGTTGAGTATTGGTTACGACTATCGGAATTTTTTTTATTTGCCTTATTATATCCTGGTATCAAAATACTCTCGCGTTCAGTGTGTTCATGGTGGTACTCTGATTTGGGCATGAAATAATTTAATGACCAATTTTAATTTCAACTGTGGTGATAGGTTTGATTATTCGTTGGAGGAAAATACTTTTGAGTTTTCCACTGCATTCTGTTCCCAATTAAATGCATACATTTTGGGGATTTATCGTTCACCCTTCTCTAAGATAGATATATTTTTCCAAGACTTAGAAATATTATTATATCTGTTGATTCCTCTCTAACTTTGACTAGGGACCTAAATTTAATTTGATACAAATACTAGATCACTATAAATCTTTTGGCTTCTTTTAATCTGTTGAGGAACCAACTCGATTATCAGCTGCGCCATCGTTCATCTTTGATTATTTATGTACAAATTTTACCAAAGGTATTTATTGGGGAACATAACACTAGTTTACACCCAATTTGCAACTGAAATGTAAAAGGCAGTTTTTTTGTTAATTTTTGGTCTATAAATGCGAAAATGATGGTAAAAACTTCCCAACACGTAAGATTTTTAAGTTTTGGTTTTTCTCAGCGAATATTAATGAGTACTTTAATCACATTATTTTAAAAAGTAATTTGTAATATACTGAAGCGCGACGTTGCCAAATTTACGTTTTCCCTAAGTTAGAGAAATTGTGCACAATCTGGCAACACCGCGTGGAGTTGTCTAGGGATGACACCTCAACCACGAAGTCTCAACCCTCTAAAGGGCATAAAATAACGGAAGTACCCATTTAAACCCAATTCCAAATTTCACTCCGCCCCGTAGCCGAATCTACTTATAGATATTCCCTGTATACGAGACTTATGCCGTCGCTTATTGAACTTCCGATACCCGATAGTTCTAGAAAATACCAGAGGTACGGAACGGCCATAAAAGCAGCTGGCCGGCCGTCGGATCATCAGTATTGGTTTAGCATGAGTAGTGGTCATGATTAGATAGAGGAGCGAAGTGCGCGAGCAAGCCAATAGTAAGAGCCTTATATTAGTGTTATCTTTGTGTTGAATAAAGTTAGTTGACGCCTGTAAACGTAGTATCACATCTGTGAACCGACGTACGCGACAAAATGTCTAAAGTACAGAAACATGGCTGTGTTAACCCCGCGGATAGTTTTTGCTAATTATGTTACCCCTAAATCGCAGAAGAGGATAATAATAATAAGTATTTTGGATGTGTTGTTGGCGATCAAGATCGGGACTGGGCTCCTGACAAATGTTGTTAAACCTGTTCAGCAAATCCAAGTAAGTGGTTAAATGGCAAGCACTCTTCTATGCTTTTTGCAGTTCCAATGATTAGGCGAGAACCATCAAATAATTTTGATGACTGTTACTTTTGCATCACAAAAGTGTCTGCTTTTTCAAGAAAGAGCAAACATAATATTGAATATTCAGATATTCCCTGAGCAATAAAACGGGTTCTTCATGGAGAAGGTTTACCAGTTCCAGCGCCCCCGGAAACTTGGAAGGAATATTTAGAAATATATGATGATAAGGCAGAACCAAATAATCTGTCAGACAAGGACGATTTTTATTTTCCCTTAAGAGCACTCTGAAGTATTAAGATCTAGATTACAACAACGGAATTTACTGGCCACTGGAACCAAAGTTACAATATTTAGGAACCGTAACCAGGAGCTATTCTGGTTTTTTACTATGCACGATAAAATGTGTGTTTGTGTTATTCCAAATAGTGTTATGGAAAACTTAGGATTTGCACATAACCGGATGAATGGCGCTTATTTATAGATTCTTCTAGAATAAGTTTAAAAGCATTTCTGCTCCATAATGGCAAAAAAGACCCTCTATTTCTATTGCACATGCAGTTGACATAAAGGAAACATACGAAAATATGTCACTTAGTCTAGATGCAATAAACTATGATCCGTATAAGTGGCAAATATGTGGTGATATAAAAGTCATAGGACTATTACTAGGGCTTCAGGGTGGATTTACGAAGTATTGCTGTTTTCTTTGTCTTTAGGACAGTAGAGTATCACAAAGCCATTACCAAGCAAAAGAATGACTTCCAAGAGATCAATATTCCAGGGCAAGCTAACGTAAAGAATATACCTCTTGTTGACCCCAAAAAAGTTCTGTTACCTCCTTTTCACATTAAACTTTGATAGATGAAACATTTCGTTAAAGTATTAGATAAAGAAGGAGATGCGTTTAAATGCCTTAAACAATTTTTTTCTTAACTAAGTGATGCTAAGCTTAAGGAAGAAATACTTATCAACAGTTTGATCAAAAATTAAGTGATGTGGAATAAGCTGCGTGGAGTCCATTTAAAAGAATTGTTTCGGAGTTTTTAGGAAACAAAAAAGTAGAAAACTACGAAAAACTTGTAGAATAACTACTTGAAAGCTACTTCAAAATGGGCTGTCGCGTGTCTCTTAAAATACACTTCCTGCACTTCCATTTAAATTTTTTCCCGGAAAAGCAAGGAGAAAGATTCCATCAGGACATACTAACAATGGAGCAAGACAGCAGTGCTGTGGTATTATATAATAAATAAAGACACGCTAAGTCTCGGCCTCAGTGAAATTATAATTTTAATTAGGTGGTGGTGGTTACATGTTTCGCCCAAACAATGGGCATCATCAGATCTTAGGAATTATAACTTAAAAATCAATAAAAACACAATCACAAATGACACATAACAGATGAGATCATGAGATCATTTGTGATTATGTTTTCATTAGTTTTTAATTTATTATTCCTAAGGTCTGATGATGCCCATTGTTTGGGCGAAACATGTAATCACCACCACCTAATTGAAATTATAATTTGACTGAGACCGAGACTTAGTGTGTCTTTATTTATCATATTTATATCAGGTCTCTTTGAGAATGGCGGACTATTTCTTTGAACTGGAGTATTATTGTTGGTTTCTCATAAGAGAAAACGATCAGGATAATTTAAACGAAAGTCAGCATTTGCAAAAAAGTTATGTACAAAAGACTTAGGTACTATAAATGCATTTTCATGTGTATTTTTGTAAATAAATCTTGTTATCCTTAAAATATCTTTTTTTTTCTTGGTTTGAACTTATGTATAAATCAAGTATATACGATGATGTGGATGGTGCATATACTGTTTTTTTGAATGTTTTTAAGAGCTATTTCAACCGAATATTTGTGTTCAAAAAAATAAATACGACAAAAAAAGGAAAATCCTGGATTACCACAGGAATTAAAAATTCTTGCAGGAATAAAATAATTCTGTATTATAAAAAAATTAGAGGTCACGTCTCTCATAAATTTTTCAACGGGTACTGTAAAACTCTGAAGGGTGTCATCGAGCAGGCTAAACGTATTTTAAATCGAGAATACTTGAAAAATTCTGAAGACAAAACCAAAGCTACATGGAACCTGGTAAATAACATAACTCGAGCAAATACTGAGAAAAAAAACATATTTCAAAACTTTTCGAATAAATATGAGAGTAGAGTCGAAGTATTGAATAAAATTAATGAGTATTTTATAAATGCATGCCTAACCTTTAACTCTGACGAAAATAAAAATTTCATTAAAAACAGAGTATATAGAAAACTCAATTTTTTTAAACCCAGTCACTAGCCCGGAAATTATGAAAGTTATAAAACACCTAAAAAATAAAAAATCGGTAGGAGAAGACGAAGTGCCTGTATCCGTACTGCAAGAAATAGCTTATGGAGTATCTGGCCCTCACTCTTATATTGTGAATCTTTCGCTGTCTGCAGGCGTTTTCCACGCATGTTGAAGGCGGCTCATGTAAATGCTATTCATAAAAAGAGTCAGATGGATGAAGAGAAGAACTACCGACCTATCTCTCTCTTGTCAAATATAGGTAAGATTTTTGAAAGGGTTATATTCGATAGACTGATATCATTTTTTGAGAGGTACTCAATAATCATTGACAGACAGAACGGTTTTAGAAAGGGTAAATTCACCATAAGAGCGATTTATCAAGCATTAGAAAAGGTCTTAAATTCGTTAAACAATAATAATCAAACGATGTTAATGTGTATAGACCTTTCAAAGGCGTTCGACTCTGTAAATCATGACTTACTATGTAAAAAACTTGAGATGTATGGGGTGCGTGATGCGACTCTGCGTTTGATTAAGTCATATTTAAAAGATCGAGTACAACAAGTGGTTGAATGCGATGAGTGCGGTGTTTTATGCAAATCACAGGAGATAGTTGTCACTAGGGGAGTTCCTCAGGGATTAATCTTGGGGCCTCTTTCATATATTGTATATACAAACGAACTACCTGATGTACCTGACGAGTATACTGTATTATATGCCGATGATACGACGCTCATATTTGGTGAAGAGAATAGCGAAACACTTTTGTATAAAGTACAGACTTCAATGGACGCCCTTGACGAGTATTTCTCGGCAAATGATCTGTTGCTGAATGTATTAAAAACGCAGACCCTAATCTTTGGAAACAGAAAAGAGAATAATGTTGCGCTCACATACAATGGCAAAGAGTTAAAAGCATTAGAGAGTATGCGTTTTCTGGGATTGCAGATTGATAGGAGGCTAGACTGGAAGGCGCACGTTGACAGTTTAGCAAGCACTATATCCCGATACTGCTACGCCCTTGCATGTAATATCCGATCACGTGAATACCGAGGCTGCCATTGCATCTTATCATGCATATATCCAGTCCAGGCTAAGATATGGAGTGATATTTTGGGGTAGTTCATCGGAAATACACAGAATTATGCAAAAAAGGTGCATCCGAAATATTTTTAGGATGAAACAGCAGGAAAGTTGTAGGTCTGTTTTTGTAAAAGAAAATATTCTGACGGTAATAGGAATGTACATTTTGGACTTTGTAATATTTGTATGTGATAATAGGGATCTTTTCCTCGATTGTAATGTGAAACATGATTATGATACTCGCCATAAACGTAATTTAGTACAAGAAAAATAAAACTATACATACCTCCAAAAAAATGTAAAATACTGTATCATAAAAATTTTTAATTGTTTCTCAGACGAAATTAGAAACCTGCCAAAGAATAAACTAAAATATACCTTAACAAAATATCTAGTCAGTAAGGCCTTCTACAACCTTAATGAATTCTTTGATGATCCTGATAAAGGAATAATTCAGTGTTAAATTTTAAATGTTTGTTACAATTTTAAGCCTGTGTAATTTTATCAAAATTGTCATTGTCTAAATGTAATGTAATTACAAATTTAAAATAGTTATTTACAAAAATCTCTCCAGACATTGTTCAACAGCCCTATTGAGTTTTTTTTTATTATGTTTATAGTAAATTTAAGCATCTTATTATTGAACAAATAAATATTATTGTATTGTATTGTATTATAACAAATGTTTGAATAAAATAAAAATATCTGATACGTTCTATAACTCAAAATCTATACTTGGTGGAAAATTTTGGTTGTTGAACTCGCAATAAGCATGCTTTAAACTTCCCCGTACAACCAGTATGACATCAGACGCAATTTTTACTTTTGTATTTGTTGACTAGTGTAATTATAGATACAGTATTTTGCTCCTTTTTGTAGTTCAATCTAAGATACATTTATTGTGAATAGATGAAACTTTAAAATATATTCAAATTCTTATTTTTTAAAAGTATAGAAATTTTTGTAGTGTGCACCCTATATAGAGCACCTAATGAGCAAACAAAATGGATTCTAAACCGTCCTCATATTACCAAAACAAATTAAACATTGATAGCAGGCCAAACGGCCAAAGGTATATAAATTATTACTATATTTTATTTAACTATGTTACCTGTCAGCAGCCGAATATAAACGATCTTATTTATAAAAACAAATATTTTCGTAAGCTGTCCAGCGCGCCTGTTTCGATCCCCACGTCAAATCCCGGCCTCGTTAAAAAATCATCGCCAATGATAAATCGGCCTTTGAATTTTTAATGGTAATTAAAAGGGGTTTACAATTATTTAAATAATAATTTAAAGGTGGGTTAATTGGATTTCGGGTTAGATTAATATTTGTTTTAATGAATTCGTTTTTTGCCCGGTGTAATTTGGGAAACGTTCGTCTCCGGTTTAGACGTTAGAAATGATGCACGCATTTATCATCGGCTATAAAAACTAATAGAAAAAGTTAAATTATCGTTTTAAAATGCATTACTTATACCACGCTGAAAAATGTTCGAAACAACTTGGGCCTCGGTATGACAGAAATTTAAAACTCTCAAGCTAATTAAGCCCATCATCATAATATCTATCATAAATACAGCATTTGACAGTTTTTTTGCACAATCTTAGGTCCTCTTACTTTTGGCAGTTGTTCAAGTTTTATCAAGGCTTTTTTTATATGCTTATGCAGACGTGCACAATACTCGATTTGCCTTCTAACCCAATGCAATATTTTCTTAAATCTTTGCCTATTTTTAGACTTCAGAGGCGAATGGCGTTTTAAAGCTAATATCCATCACTTCGCGAGTCTATCTAAGATATTTTCAAGTAACATATTGTTTTCCTGGCGTTTCCTACAAAAATTTCCCTTCGAAAAGGAAAAATTGGATAGTAGGTTTAGCAAATTGTTTCATTTAAAAACGTATTTAGTAGTATCTGAATTTTACACAGCTGCTGATTACACTGGGGAACAGCAAAAATGTTTCCGAGACCAAAATAACAAAATCATACTTATTTTATTATACTTACTAACAATCTGTCTTGCAAAAGTCTCAGTTGGCTCCGGTTTTATAGATCCATCCTAATTATGATAATTACCTACATGCCCGTAATATATGGGAAAATTCAACTATTAAATGAGAAATACCTGGATTTATTATACCAGGTGTACTTTATAAGAGGTTCAAATACATATAACATAAATCCTAAATTGTTAGTTAGTTGTGTTTCAACCACCAGTTGATTGAGAGCTGTTTGTATTTGAGAAATTAGAGAGTTTTGAGCAACATGTCGCGAGTTTGTTTAAATAAGCCGGATCATTTTTGTTATATATGTGGTGAAGGGACTTTTGTGAAACAAAAACGTACACTTAGCCCTTTAATATAAAAAGCTTACCACTTGTATTTTAGCTGTTAAATTGGCGACCAGAATAAAAATTGGGCTCCCCATATCTGCTGCTACAAATGTGCGTCAAACATTCGCGGCTGGCTAAGTGGAAAAAAAGCGTAAGATGCCCTTTGCTGTTCCTATGATCCGGCGAGAACCGAACGACCACGTTACTGACTGTTGCTTTTGTTTGACACCTCCCATCAAAAAAGGCTTTTCGGAGAAAAAAAGGTCTGCGATACAGTATCCAAATTTACAATTCGGCATCCACCTCAGGAATATAGCCTTGATTCTGATGATGATCCAATGGATTCATACGGTATTGTACTGGAAAATGTCGCCGGCCCGTCAACCTCGCAAGACTCCGATATTGCCTGTGAACTTCCCAGGAAAAAGCCTCACAAAATAAGTCAAAGTGAATTAAGTGACCTTATAAGGGATTTGGAATTGCCTAAGAAAAAATCCGAACCATTGGCCTTTCGATTGCGACAATGGAACTTACTTCAAGATGAAGTAAAAGTTTCTGTGTACCGAAGCCGTCAGAAAAACCTAACACCATTTTTTACCATGGAAAACAATTCGGTAGCCTGTACAGACATGGAGGGATTAATGGCAGTTTTAAATCTCAACTATGATCCAAAAGACTGGAGACTCCTTATTGATTCCTCTAAAGTAAGTTTTAAAGCTGTGTTACTCCATAATGGAAACAGGTTGCCTTCAGTCCCAATTGGCCATGCAGTCCACATAAAAGAAACGTATATCAATATGAAATTGTTACTGGAGACCATACAATATGAAAGGTATAATTGGCAAATTTGTGGGGATTTAAAAGTTGTGGCGATTTTGTTTAGAATGCAGCTAGGTTATACGAAATACTGCTGCTTCCTCTGCGAATGGGACAGTGGAGCACGATCGGATCACTACATAAAAAAAATTTGGCCACCGAGAGAGTTTTTTGAGCCAGGAAAGAAAAATGTTGCCAGCGCGCCATTAGTTCCCCCAGAAAAGACTTTACTACCGCCACCTCATATAAAATTGGGAGTTTGTGAAGGCCATGGACAAAGGAGGCCGTGCTTTTAGTTATTTAAAAGAAAAGATCCCTAGAATCAGTGACACTAAAATTAAAGAGGGAATATTTGGGGTCCCAAGATTAGGAAACTTTCTGGAGATGCGCAATTCGATTCTTTACTTGAAGGCAAGGAAAGGGACGCTTGGAATGCCTTTAAAATGGTTGCAACAAGTTTCTTGGGAAACATAAAAGCAGAAAACTGTAAAGAACTGATTGCCCAACTTCTTTTATGTGACGAAAACCTAGGGTGTAATATGTCGTTGAAAATTCATTTCCTAGATTCTTATCTGGATTACGTTCCGGAAAATTGTGGTGCTGTAAGTGACGAGCCCGGTGAAAGGTTTAACCAAGATATTCCAAACATGGAAAGAAGGTATCAGGGAAAATGGAACTGTGAGATGTCAGCCGACTACTGTTGGACTATTACGAGAGATGCCCCCGAGGCTGCTTTCAAAAGACAGGCTAAGAAACGTAAAATGAGTGTCTAAACTTTAGACTCAATGATAGAAATGTGCTATTTAATTGCTATTGTTAAACCAACAATATATTGTTTGTATGTTCATTGAAAATGCCTATAAATTAAAATGATCATTGTATATGCCTATAAATTAAAGTTTTGTAACAAATAATTCAGATTTTTTTTGCGAGCTAACATAAATCTTTAATAGGTATTTTTTAGTTACTTGGGTGTAGTTGAAAGAAAAAAAAATAGGTTTTGTTAAGGAAACAAAAAAAAAGTTCAAATTTGTTCTCCAGTGTTATTTGAACTAGGCTAAACTAGAAACATGATTTAATTGTACAATATTAACAACCAAATTACATTAAAAAAATAAAATTAAAAGATGTTACAAAAACTTCAAGATAATCCATTAGCATTACATTAAAGTCTTTCTTTAACAAAGTTTCCTTTTCAGTTTCAATATTATTACTATTGTCTTCGAGCTAAAAACTTGTCAGAACTTTCACCATAATCCCCCCAAACTCCATCCATCATCCCGCTATATTAAAAATAGACCGACGAAAAGTTGCAATTTATTCCACTCAAGCAAAATTAAGAGCGTCTTCTCGATCTATTCCTTAAAGTTTCCGCTTGTTTTTTACCGTAACCCCGATAGAGCTTTATCCAAAACAAACAACAGCCAATGAATTATGCATTTTCTGATAACAAAAACTTCCTTTTATGGTCTACCATAAATATCTAAGGGGTTGAGTTAAAACTCTCGATCTAGTATTTGCGACTCTCTTTTGGTTCTTACAGGGTGAATTATTGATATGTAGAACAAATTGGCAATTTACTTATATCTCAAATCATTATAAATTCAAAGCTGTTTCAGCAGTAAATAATTAATATTTACTTCGAAGATGAACATGATGATAAAGAATGACTCTCTTCTGGGCCTTGAATATGTTCTGAGCACACCTTGAAGAGCCCCAGAAGAGAATACCATAGCTTATGATTGATTGGATGTTGGCAAAATTGAAGAGTCGTATTGTGTGAATGAACAGTTGGTCTTTCAATCTCCTCAACAGACCACAGAGGCTATTTATTCTGGACTCCAACGTGACAACCTGTTTCTTCCATTTTAAGCCACGATCAAGGTGAACACCTAAAAACTTAATGTCGGTAGACTCTACAATTGATTTCCCATTCAGGGCAACATATGAGGATTGCTGAAAATTAAGAGGCCTGTTTTGTCGGCATTCAATTTAAGTCTGTTCTCTTGACACCAATGTCTCATTTCCTCTGCCGCAGCAGAACTGTCACTCGCGAGCTGAGGGAGCGTGGGATGGAAGCAAAATTGTTGTATCATCAGCGTACTGGCAGATTACCTCAGCAGAGGTTATTTACGTAGAGGAGAAATAGGATAGGCCCTAAGAAGCTAGACTCAACCCTGGGGAACTCCCTGCTCAATTTGACGCGACTCGGAGAGGAACTCCTGCCCCCTGTCCAAAATACACACCAGCTGTTCCCTCTCCGACAGGTAATGGAGGTAAAGGAATGTAAGGGCCCAGAACCTTTACCTATTGCCGTCTAACAAAGCGTCTGCAAGAGACTGGGATATAATAAAACCACTACTTGCAGACTATCTGAGAAAGAGGAATAAATCGTCTGCTACATTTGTTGCAACAGTGGATTCTATAGGCTTTTTAAAATGGCTTACCAGGAATTTGTTCAACCCTGGTGTAAGAATCGCAGGCAAGAGGGAGAAAATCAAAATTGGTTAAAGTGCTGCAGTAAAAGGTTAAGGACGCTTAATTTCTAACCAAAACTAATACCAAATCAAATAAATCCTAGGTTACTTTATCAGTCCAGAAACTGGATATTGGACAATTTTAATGGTCTTACTAAAGACGACACAGTATCTTGCTGCTCCTAGGACTTAAAAAAAAATACTGTCATCCAACAAAGCACTTGGGTTACTAGACGCTCACAACCTGTGGACCATATGAAATAGAGAAAGAAATCGCCTACCACATTTATTGCAAGTATAGGGCCTACAGCTTATAACAGATATTTGTCTGTAAATGACTATATCTATTATAATACCTGGGTAGTACTCGGTGGAGATTATCAGGATTAGATAAACGACTGAGATGAACAATTATTTTCTTTATTTAACGTTAGTATTTTATGACGTCATTAAAACTGGCTCCAACTTTCTTTTTTTCCTTGTACAGATTGATCTCTTCTTAAAAGATCTGTCAACTTCTAATCAGATTAACCTCTTCGGGTGACTTTCCCAACTCCTGTCAACTTCAAATAGGGTTAACCTCTTCTGGTGACTTTGTCAACTTCAAATATGGATAAAACCTAAAATCTAATCTTTGACAAGTCTAATCAATGATTTTCAATATAGTATCTCAACAAGAATCAAAGTTCTCTATGATCCTACTATCAAGGAGAACTATACTCGGGTCAGGTCATAGCTGGATTTATAGAAAAATGGGGTTACGCTGTTTCGGGGTACTACTCTCGTATCAGGTCACGAGTAGCTCAACAGCAGGAATGGGGACAAATTTTAGATATATAAGTTCTTGCTTCCTTCGAAGCTCGATCTCGAATAGATCAATCAGACCGATGTAATGTTGGTCTTCAGGTTAGCTTTCGCTTTGACTCCTTTTATTTTTCGATATATCTTTTCGATTTTGTTTTTTTTTTTGGTTTTGTTTCTTTACATTGTTTTTGATTTGTTTTACATTTATCATTTTGAGCTTGTTGTTTATTTTATGTTATTTTTCTTTCTTTTTTAAAGTTCTGTTTTTTTTTTCTCAGTCATCGCATTGTTAGGGTGGGAGCCACTCTTTTGGGTATTTGTGTGTGTGTGATGTTGTTGTGATCTTACGTGTGAATTTTGTATTAATATATTGTCTGATATGTCTGTTCTGGCGTAGCATTTAGTTATTAGTTTCGTGTGGAATACGTCTAGTGTGTCGATTTGTAATTATCTGTGAAGTGTGTCTGTCGGGAACCATCTTGGGGCGTTTGCTATTATGCGTAATGTTTTGTATTGTAGTCTTTGTAATTTTGTCAGTTTTATATTGTTGACGGTGCACCATGTTGGTACACCGTATGTTAGTATAGGTCTTATTATTGTCTTGTATATTGTTGTTTCTATCCGTAGGCCAATTTTACTATTGTAGCATAGAAGTGGGTAAATTGCCGCTAATTGTTTTTGTGTTTTCATGATTCTTTCATCGGCATTTAAACTCCAAGTCAATTTCTTGTCGAAGGTGAGCCCCAGATACTTAACTTTATTGCTCCAATTTATAGGCTTTTTATTTACTTTGACTCTGATCTCAGGTAATTTTAGCCTGGCCTTCGAGAAGAAAATGGCTTGGGTTTTATCCTCATTCAGTCTGAATTTTCAAGGGTCTGGCCATTTTTGAATTATTTCAACATGGCGTTGCAGACGCGAGACAACAATCCAGGGTACTCCTGAGGTGGCAGTTATCGCAGTATCATCAGCAATAAGATATAGTTGGGTTTGGTTATGCTTCGGTATGTCTGCTGGATCGCTGCTAGGGGTGAACCTTGTGGTACTCCAGCTTTGATTCCTTTAGTAGATAAGATTGTGTTTTCTGATGATACCGCGAGTGAGCTGTTCTCAAGGAATGAAATTATGAGCCTGATTAAGTAATCATACCTATCCTTATCAATTTTGATATAAGACCGTCATGCTAGACCTTATCGAATACTTTAGAGACATCAAAGAAAATTGCTCCCGTTGACATGTGACGATTAAATCCTCTTAGTATGTTAGTCGCCAGCCTTGTCGTCTGGCGCACCGTGCAATGAGCAGCCCTGAATCCGAACTGCTCTGGTGGTAGTATATATTGCTGTTAGATTCAAAGTCAGAAATCCGATTTAGTATCAGTATTTCAACAATTTTGCCTAGACAAGATAGTAGACCTATGGGTCTATAACTGGCGGCTAACGTAGGGTCTTTACCAGTTTTAGGAATTAATGCCACCTTGGCCCTTTTCCAATTGTCTGGGAAGCAATTTGTTTTAAGTATTGCTTGAGCTATGTCTACTATGAGCTTAATTGCTTTATCTGGCAAACTTTTGACTGCGATGTTTTTTATGCCGTCAAAACCGGGCGCTCTTTTTGCGTTGATTGATTGTAATATGGATTGAACTTCTTCTGTTGTGACTTGTACGGAATCAATCAGGAAATTTCGCGCGCTTTTATAGTCGTCGGTAACTAAGCGAGTTGTTTGTTATATGAAAAGATCAAGAATATGAATCTGTCAATGACTTCACGACAAATAAAAGGTTAAAATAATAAATACGAGGGAAATAAGATTCCAAACAATGATAACTTAATGAAACAAATTATAAACGACCGTTACAAGCTTTAGAAAATAGCTTTCCAGGAAGTTTTTGGCCTCCTTAGGGGGCATGCGGGCAAGAAGGAGGAAATACAATCAGCCAAGGCGTTGCAATGAAAATTTGAGAACTTTTTACGTCTTACCACAATTAAAACCAAACCAAACAGAACCCAAATTGATTTCTAAAGTATCTAATAAAACCCTTCGCGATTTATTCCGATATAATCACCTTTTAATGTTAATTCTATTTTTATTTGAATCACCCTGTTTAATTCTGGGCAATTTCATTCAAGAGCAGCACTTCTGTAGTTTTGTTCCGTTCCAGATTTAAACCGATTCAGGATTTGATCTGTGTTTATGGCCCGTCCCTCGTGAACATATCTTACAATCGGTGGTCTCCGGGAGACTATCTAAGCGTTCTTGAAGGAGTCTCCGAGTCTATCTTTACGATTATAGTTGCAACATACTCGAGCGGTGTCACAGCGTGCAATTTACAATGTTAGCTTTATTTCACTAGTTTTCCGGGTATCAAGAATTTTCTGAGTAGTTGCTGTGAATTTTAATAAATTTTTCTGCACGGGATTTTTATTATGTGTGCAGTTTAAATAAGACCCACAATGACAAGAAAAGGGTTATTTGGTGATAAATACGAGGAGTGTAACGTTTCTAAGGCGTGTCTGTGGCCCCAGAAATTGTCGCCGGACGGGAAAATTTATTACAAATATTATTAATTAAAGATGAATGCATTATATGTCTGATATTTTTTTTTGAGTAAAAATCGTAATAAATATGCAGTTAACTCGTCAAAGCATAATAGTAATAAATGCGTTGATTTTGCATTTAATAAAGACTAATGAACACACTTGGACGCATTTGATTGTAAATGTAAATATCAAATGGAAACACATAGACGGTCATATTTTGCACTTTCGCTAATTGGATGGTACATTAACGGAAACGAATTATTTACAACCATGTAGTGCGTGATTCGAAGAGTCTCTGTATGGAGTTTTTGAATTACGATCCTTACAATGAAAAAAAAAATTATTTAAGGTTCTAAATATGTTGGGATCTAAAAAAGATTTTATTCCTCCGTTTTTTGAATTATTATATAATATAAAAATCCTTTTGTCAGCAGAGGGATTCAGGCTTGTTTTTCATTTTATGCTATTTACTAGATATTCGATTATTTACTTAGATCACATCAACAAAACTGAAATCAGACTTTCAAGGGTAATATTTTAAACTTTCATCTTAAATTGTTTAATAACCAGCTGATGAATATTAAAATACAGACATCAGTGAGATCTTACATAAAGCCTATATATATATACGTCTCGTGGTTTATTAAAATAAGTTTTTTCTTACCAATGATGATCAAAATGTCTTTTTCATAAAGGCTTACCTAAAACAAAAATAAAGTAATTAAAAAATAAGTTTAGTACCAGTAACTTAGTATATTAAACAAGATATCTCAGTTTTGCGGTATATTATATTATTGATTTTACTGAATATATTTTAACAAATTTGTTGTTGTTAATTGCTCCATTAAAATAAAATAAACAAACAGCAGAATGAATGCATAAAAATGAAAAAATAAATTTATTTATAACTTTTTACATAATAGATAATTACCACAAACCCAATGCCTTCAATTACAATAAATTTTTCAGGTATCCTGAGCTAACCTTTAATTGTTGTGAGCGTCATATAAGAATAAAAGTTAGGTTAGGTGAGCACTGGTTCGAACTTCAGTGCCATAAGAAAAAAGGCATATTTTACCCAAGTTGACAAAAGGTATTTTAAGTGCTAGATAAAAAAAAACAACATTACTTTTAGAGCTAGACATAGCTCTCTCCAGTAAAGTAAAATATATCGTTTATAGGCTTATTGCAGGAGTTTAAAATGGATTCCATACAAGTATTCAGTGGTCCTTGAGTTTTCTAGTCCCCGCCATCCAAACAGTTTTGATAAGTAGCAATTTACAAATGAAGGATTTGTTGTTTATTTTGTAAAACTACCAACAAAAAGGTCGGTAAAAGATCTTATACAGCCTGTTTAAAATGAAGTCGGCACTATTGCTAACTCTCTTATTATAAGAGATGCGACGTTTTATGTACTAATTATTATGGCGGTGACAAAAAAAAACTGAACATCATATTCACGTGATATTAACAAAAATATATTTTTCTTTAATGAAATGGGGTATTTTTGCTGTCACAAAAACAAAATTAATAATTTTTGATTAATAACTCATAATTTTATTATTTATAGTAATGAATTGCATACATTTTGTACAAATTGATTTTAGTTGCCATTAACAAAAATAAAATATTATAACGTCAAATTAAGTGTTCAAACAAATCACATTCTACTTCTACCACTTTCGAGCACATTTTAAAACTTTTTTCGTAGCCTTCAAAACTGTTCGCTCATCAATGTTATTAATACTGTTAATAATGGATTCTTGCAGTTCATCAACATTGTTGTACTGTTTGTTATAAATATCGTTTTTTAAAAACCCCCAAAAATAAAAATCGAGGGGAGTAATGTCTGGTGAACGCGGAGGCCATAAAATTGGTCAGCGTGTAGCTAACCAACGTTGTTCAAACAGTTCAGTAAGAAGATTGGCAACAACATAGGTATTATGCGGCGGCGCACCATCTTGTTGAAAATATATTTCTTGATGGTAGTTTGGTTGGATAATGGTCAAAATAAAAACGGCTTAGAAGATCAAATTATTTATTTATCGACGTTTCGACCTATATTAGGTCATCCTCAGGATTCTAAAATATAGAAAGGATGACCTAATATAGGTCGAAACGTCGATAAATAAATAATTTGATCTTCTAAGCCGTTTTTATTTTGACCATTATCCAACCAAACTACCATCATCTATACCTAACTGTGGTCACTAATATCAAACATATATATATTTCTTGCCGATCTGCTAAATTAATGTTATCCAAAAATTCCTCCATTGTGTTTCTTATTAATTCTATACCGGGTCCGCCAACGAAGCGGGGACGGAAGATTAAATCTTTATCGAGGAACTTATAAAGAATACTAAAACAGCATGAGGTCTGGAATTAGAAGCGGCATATTTTAAAAATATTTTACATTATACAGGGTGGCCCAAAAAAGTGTGGCGAACTAAACTTGTGTTTTTTTAAATGGAACACCCTGTATATTATTAGCCCAGAAGATGGGCATAGAGCTGCTGATCATTTTAATATTTGGTTATGTGGGTTTATTTTTAATAGTTTAAGAAATAATAACGATTTTATCTTAAAAATTATCTAAGTTTAGTAACCATTTCCAAATTACTAAAAACAATTGAATGAAATAGTAAACTAAAAAGCAATATGTTAGAATGTTGCCTATCTTTCCAATTAAAAATATTTGTGTTCAGTGCATTTATCATACAGGGTGATCACATTATGCAAAATATAAAAAATCTATTTTTTTTTAAATGGAACGCCCTGTATATTTTTTTATTTTTAGAAAGCCCTTTTCACATTCTTTCTACTGATACTAATTTGATACCTCTTAGAGTTTACCGTATTTTAGTTATTTCGATATAAACTTTAAAACCCCACACTTTTGCTACTTTTTCGAAAAATCTAGCGGTAACCCTTAAATGGTTTGCATTTGTTATGCATAACTTCATTTTCTTAATACTATTTTAATAACCTAGCATCAAATGACATTCCATATTTTTTATTTTGCAATAAAGAAACTAAATGTTATTTATGAACTGATTTATTAAGACATTTATAAAACATAAATTTAAAACGATTATTATAAAAATAATGAATTAAAATTACAACTTTAAAAAAATAAAGGAGTTGACAAAACAAAATAAACATTTTATTATGCGGTAAATCAGAATTTATTGTGTGGCTCTAATGATATTTTCAAAGGTTCTTCCCTGTTCTTGAAGGCATAAATGTAGCCTTCGAACAAAATTTTGCTGGACATCTTGTAGAGTTCTTATTCTAATATTTCTAAATGCCTCTCGTATACGATTTTTCATATCGTCTCGGTTCGTAGGAGCTATGGCATAGACTTCTTACTTAACATATCCCCAGAGGTAGAAATCAAGGGGAGTTTAATCAGGGGACCTAGGAGGCCAAGCGATTGGTCCACCACGTCCGATCCACTGATTACCTCGCCAATGATTTAAAAATTGTCTAACCGGCTCATAATAATGAGGGGGAGCGCCGTCTTGTTGAAACCAGTGGTTTTGGAGAGTGTCGGCATCTACATTTTGAAGCAAAATGGGTAGATCATGTTGAAGAAAGTTTAAGTAAACTTGTCCCGTCAAACGCTCTTCAAAAAAATATGGCCCAATAATGTAAGGCCCTAATATTCCTCCCCAGACATTAACCGACCAGCGATTTTGGTTATCTACATGACGAACCCAATGTGGATTTTCACTAGCATAATAATGCATATTATGCCTATTTACGATTCCGTTATTTTTAAATGTAGACTCGTCACTAAATAGAACTTTTGATAAAATGTCTGGTACTTCTCTAATTTTGTTAAGCATCCAATTACAGAATGTGATTCTTCTTAAGAAATCATCTTCATAAAGTTCTTGGTGTAATTCTATGTGATAAGGATGATATTTATACTTTTTTAAAATCCTCCGCACGCTTGTTTCCTTAACACCGGTTTGCTGAAAAATGACAGTCTGACTTACGTGATGATTTTCCTGTACTGCCAACAGAACCCTTAATTCATTTTCTTCATTAATAACGGGTTTATTGATTACCATCCTTTTTTTGTAAGCAACGCTTCCTGTTTCTACAAATCTTCGCAACAACTTCTCAAAGGCCTCTGGTCTCGGCTTTCTCTCAATATTTGGATATCTTTCAGCATACACTCGACTCGCTAGAAGGCAATTTCTTGCACATTCTCCCAGTATAAAAATCATATTTACCATTTCCACAGTGGTAAAATTCGACATTTTGAGAAATTTAGTACTTAATTTCGACGACTGAACAAATAATGTTAAATAATTGTATTCGGTCGTCATAGTGACAATCTAAACAAAAAAAAATCATGGCAACTCGATTACGAATTAAAATAAAATGAAATAAATAAAAAGTAGCAAAAGTGTGGGGTTTTAAAGTTTATATCGAAATAACTAAAATACGGTAAACTCTAAGAGGTATCAAATTGGTATCAGTAGAAAGGATGTGAAAAGGGCTTTCTAAAAATAAAAAAATATACAGGGCGTTCCATTTAAAAAAAAAAATAGATTTTTTATATTTTGCATAATGTGATCACCCTGTATGATAAATGCACTGAACACAAATATTTTTAATTGGAAAGATAGGCAACATTCTAACATATTGCTTTTTAGTTTACTATTTCATTCAATTGTTTTTAGTAATTTGGAAATGGTTACTAAACTTAGATAATTTTTAAGATAAAATCGTTATTATTTCTTAAACTATTAAAAATAAACCCACATAACCAAATATTAAAATGATCAGCAGCTCTATGCCCATCTTCTGGGCTAATAATATACAGGGTGTTCCATTTAAAAAAACACAAGTTTAGTTCGCCACACTTTTTTGGGCCACCCTGTATAATGTAAAATATTTTTAAAATATGCCGCTTCTAATTCCAGACCTCATGCTGTTTTAGTATTCTTTATAAGTTCCTCGATAAAGATTTAATCTTCCGTCCCCGCTTCGTTGGCGGACCCGGTATAGCGTTCGCCTGTCAGGGTACCTTAATAAAAAACAGGTCCAATTATTTTTGAACCGATAAGACCACACCATACATTTAAGCTAAAACGCCTCTGTGGATTACAAGGCTAGTAAAGGTACGTGTACATTAGCAAGAAACTTGCGACATTTATTTCACAATAAACTTGGATGCATGTTTGCACTAGGGCAACTATTTGCCGCAAATCGTGTCTGGCAAGTAGTTGTGAGAGAAATGTCATGCATTATTGCAGAAAATATGTCTGGTGCGTTTACACTGAACTTGCACTGTAAATATTTGTGGAGGAAAAGCAGAGCAAAATTTTATTTAAAATGGCGGGTCAACAAGGTCGATATGCCGCTGCATGTATAGTATTACGTTTATTGAAAAAAACTCGAAAAAAAAGAGAATATGGACAAGAGATTGGATATTGAAAAGGTGTGATATTGGGGTTCATGAGACCTTATTGTCCGAATTAAGAATAGAGGATCCAAAACAACTTGACAATTTTTTGCGAATGTCAAAAGCTGATTTTGACTATCTGTTAAAATTAGTTGGACCTAACATAACCAAAATTGATACGCAAATGCGATGTGATATTTCGGCAAATGAACGCCTTTGTTTAACATTAAGATTTTTAGCCACAGGTAAAAACAATGTAAACTGAAAATGTATTTATTGAACGAAAAACTAGTTACAAAATGGAATAAAAAAAAAGTTACTTATTGTGAGGTACAGTACAAAGAAACTGTTATACCAAAAATTTATTTCAATTTTTGCAAGTGACTCCTATCATTCTCTGATGTACCTGTTCCGGATTCTAGTGTGTACGATTGCGAAAATAATACCGGAGTGTTGTAAGTATTTACTTTTTACATCCCATAATTCCGGATATAATTCCCACTGTGTTATTAAAGAAAAAGTGTCATCTTTCGACCAACGCTTTTTTTCTGCCATTATATAACTTTTTAACAGACATGGGTTTCTAATGACGGAATAACGAGAAATCAGATTGATCATGTGCTGATAAATGCAAGACGTGGTAGCAGTATTATCGACGTTAGGAGTCAGCGGGGTCTTGATGCGGACAGTGACCACTTTCTGGTTAGAGCTAAATTCAGAGAAAGAATTTCTAAGCAAAAGAACAATAGGCCAGAACTATCTCCGAGGTGGAACACCGAGGCGTTTAAAGACACAAATAAGACAATTGAATATCAAACATCTCTGAAGAATGCACTGGAATCCGTAGCAAATCAAAATAATGCGGACGAAATGTGGGAAACAATGAAAAAGTCAATTACTCATAGTGCCCGGATCACCATAGGAACAGCAAAGAATACTAGAAAGAAGAACTGGTTTGACGACGAATGCGAGAGGATCCTGAAGTTGAGGAGCCAGGTTCGACAACGAATGCTGCAAAATCCAAACGAGCAAAACATCCAGAAATACAGAGAGATCAGAAAAAAGGCAAAAAAGACAATAAAAACCAAGAAAAGGACACACGAGGAAAATATTCTTGAAGAACTAGAGTCAAATAGACTGAACAACAGAACTAGACATTTCTTCCACGAGGTAAAGAATATAAAAACGGATTTAGACCCAGAGTTGGAACTGTCATAAAAAATGACGAAGGTAACCTTATTGCAAGTGAAGCTGAAGTGATAGAGACCTGGAGAAGATACTTTGATGAATTACTGAATGTACAGACAGATGAAGTCGGGCGTGATTATACATATCTTACCGCCGAGCCTTTAGTGGAAGAACCTACAATGGGAGAAGTATCACGAGCTATCCGCAAACTAAAAAACAACAAAGCCCCAGGAAACGACACTATATCGGCAGAGTGTATAAAACATGGAGGAGAGACTTTGGAACTTGCTTTCTATCAACTCATCTGCCAAATATGGAAAGAAGAGCAAATACCAACCCCCTGGAAAGAAAGCGTTATAATACCCATACATAAAAAGGGCGATAAAATGTGCTGTAAAAACTATAGGGGTATATCCCCTATTAACACAGGGTATAAAGTATTCTCTATAATGCTATTAGAACGATTGACTGCGTGTGTAGAGTATCAAATAGGAGATTACCAGTGTGGTTTTAGAAAAAATCGATCAACAGTAGACCTCTCTCTCCAGAACAAACTACGATGACAATCACTATTAGACAGTTAATGGAGAAGTGTTGGGAATACAACAAAACATTGCACCAGCTTTTTATAGATTTCAAACAAGCCTATGATAGCATCATAAGGGTGGAACTGTGGAATGCCATGGCAGAACTGGGCGTACCGAAAAAGTTAATTAGGCTCACAAAAGCCTGTGTGGAGGGATCTACAAGTGCAGTAAGACTTGAGGGAAGACTGTCAACCTTTTTCTCAATCAACAGTGGCCTCAAACAGGGGGATGCGTTATCCCCACTACTCTTTAACATCGCTTTGGAGAGCGCCGTGCGAAAGGCGAACATAGAAACGCTCCTATTTAGAGACCAGGGTCCTCGCATTGTGGTGGCTTTCGCTGATGATATAGATATAGTGGGAAATACGACTATCAACGTCAAGGAGGAGTTCATCAAACTGGAAAATGCTGCAAAAGAAGTTGGCCTACGAATAAACGAAGATAAAACAAAATACATGACTACAACAAGAACAGAACGACGAGACAGGATAGGACAGAACGTGACAATGGACAACTATAATTTTGAAAGGGTCCATCAGTTTAAATACTTAGGAGCTACGATCACCTCTGATAACAATGTAACACAAGAGATTAACAACAGAATACAAGGAGCCAATCGCTGCTGTTTTGCGCTACAAAAAATAATGAAATCGAAAAATGTAACCCGCCGTACAAAAATAGCAATTTACCATGCAGTTATAAGACCTATAATGACATATGCATGTGAAACATGGACGATGACGAAACAAAATGAGAACCGACTGAAAATAGCAGAACGAAGAATTCTTAGAAGGATATATGGACCAGCCAAGGACAACGCCACACAGCAATACAGAATTAGAACTAACAGGGAATTACAAGAACTATATAACCAACCAGATATAGTGAAAATAATAAAGTCAGAGAGATTGAGATGGGCCGGCCATGTTAAAAGACAAGACCAACGTGTCGTCAAGCTGGTATGGGAAGAGACCCCGGTAGGAAGGCGGCCGCTGGGAAGACCAAGGATGCGGTGGAAAGACAATATTGCGGCGGATTTACGAAGCCTAAATATCCAGCGACCAGAAGAACTTATGATGGACCGCAGCAAGTGGAGGCAAATTGTAAAGTCAGCGAAGACCCACCCTGGGTTGTAGGCTACAGAGAGAGAGAGAGAGATTATATAACTTTACAATTCACTCTCGCGTAAAATTTCCAACAGATATGGAAATAAAATCTTGAACTTTGAGAGCAGAATATACGTCGTCTACACTCTTTGGTCTCGGGAGTGTTTACACAGACGCTGACATCTACTTGCGCAATAAATGTCGCAAGTTTCTTGCTAATGTACACGTACCTAAACGCATAAGATTTTTGCGACTCCAGTAATGCCGGTTTTTTCTATTAAACATGCCCCTATTGCTGAAATTAGATTCGTCACTCCACAAAATTTGGCGCAAAATATTTTAATTCTCATTTACCGTATTAATAAGCCTCTGACAAAATTCCATTTGTCTTGCTTGGTCACCTGGCAATAAAGTCTGTTGGTCTATACTTGTAGGGTAGATACTTTTACTTTTTTAATATATTATGAATAATTCCCAAACATAGTGCAAGATCTCGCACACAATCTCTTATAGAGTTTTCGCGGAACGCTTAAAAATACGCCAACACATTTATTTCAGTATCTTCGCTAATAATAAATACTTTCTTTGGCATTGACTTCTCAAGAACTTTTTCATTGCATCTAAACTTTCTGTATAATATCAAAAAGTATCTCCGATCAGGCATATTTCTTTCGGGGAATACTGTACGATATCGTTCTAAAGCACGTTCGCTATTTCTTTGGTACACTATGTACGTTTCAAGCAGATCGCATATTAAAATACATCATGTAAATACCATTTTATCCAAAAGATATTAAACTGAACTTATCACGACAGATTAAAAAATCTGTCAAAGATATTTTTTTGCAAATTCGGTAAATGGCCACCTAGGATAATAAATGAAAAATTACATAAAAAGGATTTTTTTGTGATGGCCGCATGGTCAAAGAGCTGTCGAGATAGGCCTTTAATATGGTACATGGCCGCCGGCAGTAATGAATTAAAAATTTCATTTAAATGTAAATATCTCTGTTATTATTGGGTTTAGCGATATGTATTAAAAGGAAAATATTCATTAGATTTTCTTTTTGTATCAAATAATTATAGCAAAAATACCCCATTTCATTAGGAAAGAAAAATATATTTTTGTTAACATCACGTGATTCTGATGTTCAATTTTTTTTGTCACCGCCATAATAATCAACACATAAAAATACAAATCTTTACTAATTTAACCTACGTCGCATCTCTTATAATAAGAAAGTTGGCAATACTGCCGACTTCATTTTGAACAGGCTGTATATTATATTTAACCCTGAAAAGCTCGAAATGGTATTACAGTTTGTCCATATGGAATGAAAGGAAACATCCAACTAGTCATTCTTTCTATTCTTAGTAATATTATAATGTTTTCATATAAGAGAGATAATTTTGTCGGCAAAATTGATTGCTATGAAAGTTTCTTGCTAGGCAGCTTGATGAATGACAATTTTTACGACTGCAGGTGAGTGGTTTTGTCAAGAATGGCATGAGATTGCCAGATAGCAATAAACTTAACTAAAAACAAGATACACATATTGCCAGTCAGAATTTGCTCAGTAATCACATCATCTGTGTTTTGTCAAAGTGAGCCCATTTGGTAATTATTTTGCCTTTATGAAATACTCTAGTGATAATATACTCGACTAAATCATAAATCATATTATCCTATAGAGAGTTTTCGTAAATGGAAGTCCGTCAAAGGATTAGGAATAAGTCTATCCAACGCAAGAGGTGATGTCGACATGCTGGTGACATGACAAGACCAATAACACATAATATATAGATATTCTGTGCCAGTAATATCAGAAAGTAGGTACTGTCTAATTTATTTTTTCTCTCTGTGATATATTTTAGCTATTTTCAGGAAATTAGTTATTCTGCAAATAAAGCACATATTTTATTTTTAATTGTGTTTTTTTATTTATTTTGTTCAATTCAAAATTTAGGAGCGAGTATACACCAGTGTCAAGTTAACGTGTCTTGCTATCTGTAAAATTAGCTTTCAGTCATTTTTTGGCAATACAATAGTAGTATCCGTTAAAAATCCTTGTATGCTGAAGAATTGCTTGAAAAATGTCGTATCGTTAAAAAAGTTCCATCCATATAATGACTTGCATGAATGATAATCTAAGTTAGAATTGCACGAAAATATCACTATCGTTTCATTGTTAACTAATGAAGGGTCTTCACCTCTATTTGTTTTTAGTGTGTACGTTCGTAATTGAGTTTGATACTGCTGGTAGTATTTTCCTCTGAGCATAGGTCGCTTTCTGCTTTTCTTTTGGCTGTTGTAGTCAATATTAGTATTACAAGACATTTTGTGACTCCGGTTCGTTTAAATGGTTTCGATTTCAATAAGCTAAAACTCGATCAGATGAATTACCAATGGTTTTCAAATGGGCGTTACATCCATCTTTAATATACATCCACTTCGTTTCCCCTGAAGATAATTTCCGATTGGTTTAACTAGTAGTATTTTACTTCGCTGCTAATAATTTCGCCCAATTCTCCAGAACCATTTATTTTTTTCGATATATCGTAAGTACTTCAGATGATCACTATTAAGATGTCAAACTATATAACTAAATTAACCCAATATTATTGATATGTCTGTGTTAAAAGATACCTGATAATACGGGCGCCCCACAATAATACAACCAGTACTAAAGTGCTTTTCGGTATCAATTGATTACATTTATATATCTACCTGTTTTAACTCTAGATAAAACTTTACAACTTTCCACCACTGGTTGTCAGAACGAGGCTGCGGAGGCGTGTTCATACCAATCATACCAATATCGAATTATACGTTTTGTCTCTGTTTAGTGCTGTCAAACATATAAAGATAACCATGATGCTATTAATCGGGTGAGAGTTTACAGAATGATCTGAAATCTCACCGGAAATAATTTTGCCAATCAGAATAATGCATATTCACATGTTGTCAGATTTGCTAGTAAATATATAATTTATTTTTGTCGGTTAATTAAAATTAGTTAGGTGTAAAACACATTAAATAAAATTAAAGAACCGGTCAATTTTTAAGTTTGAATGATAATGTTTTCTTACTTTTTAACGACCACGTTACATTCTGTATTCACAGGGGGTATATTAAGCATAATTTTTATAAAACTTATTACATTTCGTAAAGTATTTTGACAACATTAATATTTTGTCTACATATTTCTTAAATAGTTTTGGTAGACACAGACTTTATACATGACATTAAACTTCAAACGACAAAATGTGGCCAATGCTATTCTTTTTAACACGTTTTCATTTAGTTCCTAGGAGTTAAATGGAACATACTGTTACTAGTAATAAAATATACTTCTACCTACGATATTGCGCTCTAAAAAATGCTATTATTAGACGCTAGAAGAAAAATAAATTTTAACGGAAACTTGAGCAAGATGCATTTATTTTTCCAGATGCATCAGATTTAAAGAGAGTTTGTTATTATTTTTTCACGTTACACAATAATTATTGTAAATCCTCGCATTTTCTATTGTGTTACTATTTAATCAGATTAATTTGTTTGTTGGGCGACAAGGATCGACAAATCTTTATGTAGAATAATAATATTTTTAATATGATACTATTAAATTGCGATGGTACAAAAAAATGGGCTTCGTACAAAGCAAACAAGCAGTTTAGGATCGGGCGATAATTAGCTAATAATATCATGCTTGCTTGTACCAATTAATCAAATAAAATCAACCATGCCGCAGTAACAAATATTAATTACACTAAAAATGTACTGGCAAAGGGTAAAATGTGGTTCCAAAGGGGTTAATTATTGAAATGGTCTGGTCGGTAATGTGGGTGAAAGTGGGAGAATATTTACACGCTTCAATTTACTGATAATTTTAATGAGCAGAGGTTAACATTTTAAAATAATGCTAATTAAACAAGGGGGAGCGCCCTAAATAGGATCCTTTGCTTTTTACAACTTCCATGAAGGGCATTACTTGATTCGACAACAATTTAATTTTAAAGCTCGTAGTTTTACCTTATAGATCGCTTTACAATAACAGCTGTTAAAATTTAAACTGAGAAAATGGAGATTATTAAGCTATTGTTTTTCACTATTTTACACAGACGAAAATATATTTAATACATTCAGAAGAAGAAAAATAATTTTATATAGGATTGTGTATAGAGTACTATTTACTTTTGCCGCAGACCATCATTTTAGAAGTCTAGGAAAAGATATTAAAATTTTAGATTTGCAATTTTATTGTACTTTTTGTACTAGCGTAGTGGATACACAATATCAACTTACTTTAAATTTTAAATCTGTGGTAGTTTACATAAGAATACAATTCGAATATAATTTTGGAAGGAATCAAATATTTGTATACAGACGATTATAATAAATTTTCTATTACTGCAATGTACCAATTCTCCAAGCAGTGGCGTACCTATAATAGGAGGCCTTTGTATGATTTTAAACGGTTTTAACCAGCAACCAATAGGGTGGATATGAATAAAGGGTATTTTCATAATAATATATTTTATATACAGGGTGTTACTTAATAGTTGTCCGATATTTTACAGGACGATTTCTCACTTATTTGTAAGGTAAAAAGTTCATATAAGCATGCGTCCGCAAGCCCTTCATTTTTGAGATACAGGGTGCTATAAATTGCATACAGCAAGAAGGTGCATGGATATTTCCAACATTTACTGTGACTTTGATTTAGTTTTAGCCTTTCAGATTTCGTCCAAATATAGATATACAGCGTGTGCGTGGATTTGCTTGCCAAATGGAAAACTTCTTTATTATCAATTTCTCGAAAAAAAGTTATTCTTTATAAAAAGTTTTGCTTTTAAAATTATTAAGATTGGCATAAGAATTTCTTTTTAATGTTATACAGGGTGTCTCAAAAAACGAAAAACTTTAATTCTAAATGTGAAAAAACTTTATACCGATATTTATTAACCGGCAAATAGGAAAGAGCGAAAAGCGCATTAAATCGTCAACTAATTTGTAGTATACAGGGCAATGATAAAGTTTTTTTTTAATAGATTAATTAATTATTTATCTATACTTTTGCAAAAGGTGTTTAATGACTTGTACGAGGTACCATATGAAACAAAAACCTTTCTTTGCTTCATACATGATGGTGCTCCAACACACTTTAGCATTTTAGGAAAAATTAACTTAATGAAGATGGACAGAGATGGATCCGTTATATTATTGTATCTGGGGATATTTGAAAAAATGTTTAATATGCTACAGCAGTGAACAATGTTTAAGAGTTGAAGGAACGGGCTACTATTATTTGTTGTGGATGAACCAGAAATTTAATGGGGATATTAAACAAAATCAGAGGATCAATAAAAAATAGAGTAAAAAGATCCATTGAAATATTAAAAATTGTTGGTATACCTATTTAGATTAAAGTTGTTGATATTGTTATTTTAAACGTTAATTATTATAAAAGTTATTAAACTTACACCGAAATGTCATTAGAACTATTTCTCGTGTGCGCTGTGGTGCAAATGTGGAGAGATGGGAAATTTAAGTGAACTGCTTAATGACTTAAAATTATGTTCAAGTTCCATTTAACCTGGAACGCCTTATGATCATAAATAATATTAGCATACACAAGCACTTATACAACTTTATTGTGGAAAGAAATATAAAGCCTAATCTGAAGAAAAAAGAAATAAATAAAGAAAAAACAAAAAAAAAACCAACAAAAGTAAAAATAAGAATGAAAGCAGATATTAGGAAAAGAAAAATTGGCATCATAAAAAAAATAAAAGATAATAATATACCTACCTAGATACCTGAACAGAATAGATAATATATTAGTCAAAAAAGTAGAATATTACAATAGCAACAAATGACTTAAGTACTTAGGAAAATATATAGATTATAAAATAAATCTCAGTAAATTCTATACGAAAAAAATATATAATGTATCCTGTTTTAATAGTTGCGTACCAAGGGATATGCTGGCCAGTTGGTTTAACCAGAGCCATAAAACAAACAACAAACAAACAAGAACTTGTATCGAATTTTTAATTTTGAGTTCCTTAAAAGTATTGTGTATAGATTATCGAGCTAGATTATCTTTCATAGATAAAAAAAAAAGTCCACAGACCAGCCTAGTAATATTAAATTATTTCCTCGGCAAGAATAGAGTTATCACTAAATTGTTAAGATACCCCCCTAGTTGTAAAAAATAATCCATGTTTCTCTAACAGATTTCTATGTACAGGGTGTTCATTTGAAAACTTCCCACCACGGATTTATCGAAAACCACTGGTTAAAAGAAAAAACGCCGAGGCACGTCAAAAGATTTGCCAAAAGGGCCAACTTTTTAACCAAAAACTACTTCACCCCTTTTACCCTCTGCCCCCCGGGGTCATCCCCTTAAAAATTTTAAATGACAAGGGGTATCAAGTAATAGCTTGTTTGAAAGGTCTTTCAAAGTGCTTTATTTTGACGTTTGATTTTTTAAAATCGGTCAATTCGTTTTCGAGAAAATTAGAAAAATCTTTATTTATCTTAATTTGTTCAGATAGAAAAAAAACACACGAAAATATCACTTTTTATTTCAATAAGTGTTCAAAAACCAACATAAACAGCAATTCGGAAGATTAGACGTGGCAGCAACCAAATAACAACCCTACTTTTTTTCAGCCATCTATTTATAAACACAGATAACATGGCCGAACTGTATTTATTCTTATACCTGTTTAGTTTTTTATAGTTGCTAAGGAAAAGAAAGAATTTAATTTGCTGTCAGTTACCTTTGTGACAATCTTGGGATAGTGAAAATTAATTTATTGATTCAGATTTTACTTCCAACATGGTTTACACACTAGCCGAAAGAGTGGAAATGATTCTAATTTATGGTGCCCAAAATCAATGTGCTCGGCAAACTGCCGTCACATTTAACGCCAGACATCCGGAAAAGATAACTTCGCATAGGTATGTATGTTTTGGACCTTGTTACTAAATTTACTCAAACTGGATCTGTTGCAAATGAAAAACGTAATCATCGTAGAGTTTTGGATGAAGCCGCTCAAGTTGAAGTTTTGGGTCATTTTGGCATAAATCCTAATACTTCATTACGCAAAATTGTTGATGCGACTGGTATTTCATTAGGCTCTGTACACACAGTTGCTAAATTACATAAATTTCATCCATTCAAAATGAAAATATTGCAAGAGTTAACCGAAGATGATTTCGATAGGCGAATTGAGTTTTGTGAACAAATGACTGCAGCGATTAATGATAATACCATTCATGTAAAGAATATCTGCTTCAGTGATGAATGCACATTTTATCTAAATGGATTTGTTAATAAGCATAACTGCAGGTATTGGAGCAATGAAAATCCTCATGCTTTTGTAGAAGGGCATACTCAGTACCCCCAAAAAATTAATGCATGGGCAGGCATTTTAGGAAACAAAGTGATTGGGCCATTGTTTATTAATGGGAATTTAAATGGAGGCATTTATTTAGATATGTTGGAAAATACCATCAATCCGCTTATCACTGGAACCATTGAAAACCAAATCGAAGACAATGGAAACCCTATACATGATAGGGCTGAAATATATTTCCAGCAAGACGGCGCTCCTCCACACTATGTTCTTCCGGGTCGGCAATGGCTAGACGACGAGTTTCCAGATAAATGGATAGGGCGAAGAGGGCCTATAGAATGGCTAGGTCTCCTGACTTGACGCCATTAGACTTTTTTCTATGGGGCCATTTGAAATCTATTGTGTTCACTCCCCAACCTGAAAGTTTGGATGAACTTCGTCAACGCATCATCAAAAGCTGCCATGATCTCCCACAACATGTTTTTGAAAATGTCCGTCAGGAATTTGAACATCGCCTATATCATTGTTTGGCCAATAACGGGCAACATTTTGAACACTTATAGAAATAAAAAGTGATATTTTCCTGTGTTTTTTTTTTCTATCTGAACAAATTAAGATAAATAAAGATTTTTCTAATTTTCTCGAAAACGAATCGACCGATTTTAAACAATCAGACGTCAAAATAAAGCACTTTGAAAGACCTTTCAAACAAGCTATTACTTGATAGCCCTTGTCATTTAAAATTTTTAAGGGGATGACCCCGGGGGGCAGAGGGTAAAGGGGGTGAAGTAGTTTTTGGTTAAAAAGTTGGCCCCTTTCTCAAATCTTTTGACGTGTCTCGGCGTTTTTTCTTTTAAGCAGTGGTTTTCGATAAATCCGTGGTGGGAAGTTTTCAAATGAACACCCTGTATATTCTAAGGCTATAATAATAGCGACAACAAAATACCCACCTAGTTCGCACGCTACTGGTTATAATCTGAATCTATTACTATTACCCTCAAATAATAATGCTTTTATCTTAACACCCGAATCTTATCCCTCCTCTTCAATGCCGTTGAAACTCTTTAGGGTGCACTTGGGCCCATATTTATACAAAACGAATTTTTTCTTACTTTGAATCGATCAATCTACCCTTAAAGTTAAGTGCTATTCAATTATTTCCGTGCTACGGCACTGTTTATATCCATATTAATTCCAAATCATGCTACTCGTATATGTATTTCTTTACATTTCACGTTCAAAGTAAAATCAGAAATCTGTAAATATTGCTAGACTAGAGACATTTAAAAGGGTTTAGTACATACTATGAAAATTTCAGGTGTAGAATTTCTCACATTAGGAAACATTATTGACGTAATTATGTGGATACAATATTTAATTTAATACAAAAATAATAAAATGTATATCATACTAAAACAAAGTGTGAAGAACTGCTGGTTTAGTTTCATGAAATTAAAATTAAAATTTGATGATATTTAAAATCTTAGCGGTTGGTTTAAGTATTTTTTTCAACTAAGATGAAGGTCACTTGAGTCTATTTCATAAGGCGATAAGTACTCGTTTTTATGAAGAAATAGATAATAAATAAATTTTTATAAACAAAATTGGATTGGAATAAGCATATTACAGATTCATCAGAGTGTCTTAAATAAATATCCAGCACATTAAAAGAGAAAAGTGTCCCATATGGTACCACCAGATAGATTTATAAACTGATAAATGCAATTGCTGTATAGACACGCCAGAGAACTACAAAGCAAGATGTTATCGGTGATGACCGATAAATTTACCCGCATCGGGGTAAATTTCATTCAATTATTTGATTGCTGGATCATGTCAAATAATAATAAGTCACTTTTAAAACAATTCGGTGGTCGGACATAGATCAGTTAAAATAAAGTAGTTGCACGTGCTGAGCGCATTAGCATAATCGGCAGCCATGCATTCGCCGCATCAAGACGGACAGTGCATTTCAACAAGTTCCGATATTTGGAGTTCAAGTTAAATGGTATCACCAGACTTCACAATTGGTAGTTCTACGACTGCAAAAAATGAATTGGTAAAGTTGTGGTCGATAACAAGTAAATGTTTGATGGTCTAAAGTCAATTTTGTAAAGCTATTCTATGAAATTCCTAAGGCACGAAATAGAAAAATAGTAACGATTATTTTCGAGTTATATATACACAGGGTGGTTGGTATGTATGGAAACGGTCTATTATTTCTTGAAGCACAACAGCTAGCCAAAAATATTTCAAATAAAAGTTTTGGGGTTTTCTATAGTCTATTGGAATATAAAAAAAATAGGTATACAGGAGAAGTCAGAAAGCCGTAGAGAAATAAAGTTACTTTTTTTTAATGGAACACCCTATATCTTACAATATTTCTGGATTTTGCATAAAATTAAAAATATTTTTTATTAAGTGCACTATCAGTCCAAACCTAATAGTTTCCGAGATATCGACTTATGAAAAATGACATTTTTGAACTTTAACAGCTTCTAGCATTCTAACGGTATGCCATAGAGCAAAACAGCTTACATATCCCTAAAATTTGACACTTCTGTAATTGTTAAAATATCAAACTTTCTCCCTCGAGTATTGTTAAACAACTTGAAATTTAATTCTACTTTCTCCAGGACGTTACTTTTTGTCAAGTAACTTGTACTTTCGATGTCTGTAATAGAATTATCTTGTAAATATCAATGCTATTGGGATATTATCATACGCTAAACCACAAGAGCTTTTTTTTTATCGGATAAACTTTTATTTTTTACGAAAACTAGATTGCTTAGAAATTTAACGAGAACAAACGAAATGATAAAAAGCGACAGCGAAGCTACAGCGTTTTTATCTATTACTATTTGTTGGAGTTTAAATTGCTAAAAAGTGATCTAGTTTGAGTTTAAAAAATAAAAATTTATCCGATCTTAAAAAAAGATCAAGTGATTTTTAGCTAGAGAAATTCACGAATTTTGGCATGAATAGATACTAAAAAAAAATAATACTTCACTAAAAAAATGTTTGATAGAATCAAATTGTTATGTAACAATATGTCAGGTTGCCGAGCAATGAAAAAGAAAAGCTACTCCATTTTGAGCTGGAGAGGTTTTTACCATTTAATTTTTACCTGAAGAGGGTTTTATCGCGATAAAAAGATGCGCCTTTTTATCGATATCAAAGTGATAAAAATTCATATGTCAAATGGACATTTTATTGTAGGAGTGAATTTATCGATGAAAATCGTTTATGTCAAATAACAATTTAAACTATCCTATGAAATAAAACGGTAGGTGCCGGTACTTTTTTACTGATTAGCTCATTTGATAAACGATTAAAACAATGACGGTTTTAAATATGCCAATGCAAATATAAATTTATAAGGTTTTGGCACATTGGAAACCATGATTATTTTAATCGTCTATGAAATAAGTTAATCAGTGTCAAAAGTACCGGCACTAAATAAACTTTTACCAAATTTTTAAAAATTTGACAGAAAATTCTATTCGGTTTTTGGAAGAGTCTAGCGGAGCGGGCAGATATAAAACAACTGTCAAAATGTTTTCGAGGTATTCAGTCTAAAAGCATTTGCCGAATGGGTGGTTGTATTCTGTCATTTGTCAGTTCTAACTCTAGTCTCTCTAGCTTTCTTCGAGAAAAAAAAAAAAGGTTTTTAAAAAGGGTCATCTAGCACTATAGTATAAAAAATAAAGTAATATCTTGCAATGTAGCATTAAGAATTTATTTAAATGCGACCAAATTTAATATTTTTGGATAAGGGATTCCCGACATTGTATTTTTTCCAAACCAATGTTTGTTTACGCCCACTAGTTCATTTAAAGGGCTTACAAGACACACAAGACATTTTTCAGAATAACAAGTATACCTTAGCTAAGCAAAATTGTTACGCCCCCAAGCGATTTAACGAACATGAAAATAACTTTCATCAACATACATGTTTTTTTACCCGAATTTCGCCATTTTAAAACTTTGTTAGAAAAGCCTATGTCGTACAACGACGTACAACGAACACATTGCCATTTTGAATTTCAGAACATTGTATCAAACGAAAGCTTGTGATAATGTTATTATAATATATTGCTTAATGCGAGAGAGTGATAAAATGTAAATTTGCAATGACAGGACTCGTTAAGCAGGATGGATAACTTAAAGGTTGCATTGTAAATTTCAGGTAAACTGCAATGATAGTTTTAAAAAATTTCATATTTCAGACCACACACCCCGAATCGGTCCTAAATTAGGGTCACCCTGGTTTGGATACAAAAGAAAGACGAGTTTCGTGAACTAAAGGAAGGTGACAGCGGCGTTGCGTTACCTCAGGTAGTTTATTAGAATAAAAAGTATGATAATAATTATACTTGATTGCAATTATAGAGATAGACAGATAATTGAGATATTAATTATTTTAATATTAAGTAGACAAAAACTTATATAGAAGTAAGAATAATATGAAAATAGATAAATTGGAATAAGAAGTAATACTTATAAAAGAAATCTACTATGTACAATACAACAACTTAATTTTTAAGTTTTAGTCATCATGTTCCCAATAGTCCGATGAACTATCGTCGTCGGGTTCCAGAGAAATAATAAGGGTCTCTACAGTGCTTTCTAGCATGTTATCAGCTTCCCACATTCTTTCTTCTATTTCAATCACATGTTCGACGCACATACTCCATTTTTCACAATCCACTGTCTTTATTCCCTCTTGCAAGAGGTTTCCAACGTCTCTCATTTTAAAGCCTTGCTACAAAACCCTTTTACTTGCGCCCACACCAATTCTTTGGGGTTTAATTCACAGTGATATGGCGGTAGGCGAAGTACCGTTATATTTCATTCTGAAGCGATTTCGTATTCGATATTTACAGTAAGCCAATGAATGATTTTTTTTCCAAGAAGACGTTGGTATATTTTCGGATTTTCTTGAGTGGTAGCTGGCATTATCCATGACTATAACAGGAGGAATAAGATATAGCATTTACTGGAAGTATTATTCAAAGACATCAGTATATCATGTCTTCATGATAGTCTCCAGTCCGTTTTGATTTAAATGCTACCAATGTAAGTAATTATTAATCTTTTACCTTTTCCCGAGGATGCTTTTATTCGAGTGGACCATACTTCCATGAAAGCTTGCATTGCGATTTTTATATGTTTATCCTGCCATATTTTACCAACGATATATCCTTCATTTAACCAAATTTGGTCCATATACTAGATATTCCTGTTTTCCCTCCGAAACTGTCTAACTGCCATCAAATATCGTCGTCGCCCGCAGATGATTTCGTGTCTATTAAAAGTGGTTTTGCCTTTTGAATTTTTTCATAACAAAGATTCATTTTCTTCAAAGTTTTTCATAGTTTTTTCGTACCCATGGGTGGAATGAAATAATCCTTTTTCATTTCAGATATTATTTCGTCCAAGGTAGGTATTTCTTTTTTTAAGTAAAACAAGTGTATGATTCTTCTGATGGCAGTCTTTTCATCCTTATTTATTGCAGTTTCTTTTCTTCCTGTACTTCTCTTTGGTGGTATTGTTGACTGTCCGACTCCAGTCATATTCGAACACCTTTTAACTATTTTTGGAACTCCGAATGTTATATGAAATAATAATTGGATACGCCTATGGAATATGGCGAAGATCACTGCGTTTTATAGTTCAATAATGATGTATTACTCTCTCGCATTAAGCAACAGACTATAAAAAGGAAATTTAGAGCCCTATTTGAAAAAAAAAACAGTCATATATACTTGCTGTTTAAAATACGCTCACTTTCGGTCAAACTATATTAAATGATAATAAAGTGGAGTTTTGTAAAACTATGTCACTCGGTAGATAGCTCTATTTGAACGCGGCTATAACTTCAGGAAAAAAGGTCCGGTTCTTTTAAAATTTTGGAGAAATATAAAATAATAATAAAAATGTAAAATATGATTATAAATCTGCTTTAAGAAAATGTAATTAAAAAAGTCGATTTATACATAACCCCTTAAATAGACTAATCTGGGTAATGTAATTTATAGGTGCGTGTAGATACTGGGAGGTATTTAAGTGTACTTTTTACAAAAAAAAATATTGTGTACATAATATAGGACTAAATAATTTCCATTTCCCCTTGTAAATCCGTTATAATAGTATGCAGGAATTATCCGATACGTGTATTAGCTGTCTCCAAATTTGGCAACTTATTCCCAAATGAGAGGCATACACACGATTCGGAGGGTAATATCTGTAACTGGCACCACCGCACCGCGGCATAATAATGTCTGACTCGAAACGAAAGCCCTTTTGCATAAATTACGATCTGACGTTGAATTATTCCCGTCTGACAATGGCTCGACAGGCCATGGACTGTGTTATATCGCGAGCACGATTTTATACCACTAAAATAAAGGAGAATCGTTTAAGGCGTCTTTGTGGAAAAGTAACGCGTTCTTCACAAAACCAAACTAATAGTTTTTGGGTTACTAATGGTATTTCACAATAATGTACCGCCGTAACATACAAAAGCATAGAGATTTGACAAGGCGTAAAAGCAAGACTCCATCCATCATAAACGAATTTTCAGAATCTTAAGAAAAATGTTAAAAATTAATACATTATTTACAAAAAACAATAGTTTCAATAATTAACTGACGTATTTACATTCAAGAGAAAAGTAAAACACACTGTTTACTAATTCTACTATGATAAGAACCTACTAAATATACAAAATTTAACTAGTTTCTCTAGCACGGTAGTCTTTTTAAGTATGAATAATTTCATCTAGAGTAGAATGAGGTGCAAGTTTCGGTTTTTGTTTTTTTTTTGTACTTATTGTAAATAGGTTACTCTAATAAATTTAACAATGGTGATATATATAGGTCTTTTAGGCGATTCAATAAACCAAAGAAGTTTGTCCCTTTTCTTTCCGTCAGACCCAATCCTTGGACGCGTTTCGCCGTATTACGGCTCCTCGGCAAGGCTATAGAGTCTGACGAAAAGGAAAGTGACCTTACAGTGCACTTTAACACATGATGTATAGCTACAAATGCGAGATGTTGCACGCGGCGACATTTCGCGGCAATTGAGCTATCCACTCAAGCAGACCAGCGCGGTCTTAGAGAAGAACATACGCTGGAATGGAACCCGCATAAGCAGGTATCTAATGTCAGGTAGCGCTGAAAATCCATTGTCGGTTTCTGCTAACCGAAAACGCGATATTAAATAATGAAGTTTGTCCCTTTTCTTTTTGTTTCCGTCAGACCTAATCCTTGGGTGCATTTCGCCGTATTACGGCTCTTTGGCAAGGCTATAGTTTCTGACGAAAAGAAAAGGGACCTTACAGTGCACTTCTGGTTTCAAGGTTTTAGGAGAGCACACACTGGTGCGGTTTTCTTCGATACCTCAAAAGCGTTCGACAAGGTCTGGCACTGCGGTCTGATGTGATGTTGAAACTAGTAAGGTTGGGGGCCCCCAACTGCCTAATTAAAATAATCACCTCCTTCTTGAGGACCAGAAGCTTTGCAGTCTCGTCGGAGGATTGGTCGGGCCGATCCTGAATTATGATATACCAACATGGTGCACGAAGTTAAGTTTTTTCAATAAAAGATATAAGGTAGCAGAGAAAAAGAAAACAGCTGGTCTGATAGGATAATCTGTTGTGTGTTTAATATAACTTTGGAGGTAGGGGGTTCTCTACTATCAATCTGTTGAAATCCCTTTGATTATATAAACTTTTGCAACTTTCAATTATTTTTTTTGTAGTTATTGTAAATGGAGTATTCAAATACATTTAACAATGGGGATCTTCTTAGGTCTGTTTGGCAATTCAATAAACGGTAGGAATATTTAAGTATATTAATTTCAAGGGATTCCTATTCTTGTTCTATTATTTTTTTGACTGAGTCTTGGCATCTTTTGGTTGGATCTTTCCTTAAGACATTGTATTTAGTAGGGTTTAGAAACTGAAGAGTTTTATTAATATAATCGTGTTTAGAAATATCTACCACTGTGTCAGCTCCTTTTCGCCTTTATCAGCTTTGGTAAAGTTTATATTATCTTCTATGGATTTGTTGTAAAGTTTTAGTGTCATTTTTACAAGAGTGTTTTTTTATAAAATCTTATTTTATGATGTTAGTTGCTTCATATTTTAGGTGAGAGAGATGGGGAATCACTGTTGAGAGCTAGTTCTGTTTCTACTCCTAAGTTCGAAATTCTTAGGAGAATTATTACTGTTGGGTATTAAATTTAAAACATTTCTCTAGTAGTTTAATTTCTTGTTGTAAGAATAACAGTGTGCTTAGGTTGAACAAGCTGCTGTGCTAGCAAAACTAGTTGAATTTTTTATATTTTGTATTTAATATAGTGGAATTAGTAAACAGTTTATTCTACTTTTCTTTGAATTTATCATTGAATTCCCCCAAGTAACGGCAGAAACAGTGAAAATGAGGTAATTAACGTTGGATAAGTTGAGTTTACAAATTAGGTTAGTTCCGGTTTTGAAATAACTACAGTTTTTCAAAGACAAAATTATTATGTTAATTTTAAATTCATTATCCCATTTATTCTTGTTTAAATCAATTAGTTAAATAATTTTCAATTGCCTTTTTTATATGTCAATGACAAAATTGGTCTGTACTATCCAACTTCGGGCTTTAGTACAAAAGGATATAAAATGCATTTCGTCCTCCTTGACAGAACGTGACATCATCAACGAAACCAATCTCTGAATACGTAGGCATGTTTCGTACTACAATGGTCTACGTTTTTAAATGTTTGTTGTGCGATACAAATACCACGAAATAACATGTCAGAGGGAAAATTAGGAATGGTAAGTTTATATCGACGTAGGAATGCCGATAGTGCCTACCAGCCCTACCTAAAACGAAAATACCACTTGTCAGTGTCACCTTGTTGCGAAAATACCACTTGTCAGTGTCACTTTGTTGACAAATTTCTATTTATTATTTCAAAGTTGCGAATTCGACAGCTAAACATTATTAATTGCAGCTCGCAAGTCCTAAAGCTGTGCATCCTGAAAATACCGCTTGCAACTTTAATGGCCGTTCTCACCGCCTTAAGTTGTACTTAATCTAAGTTTAGCCTGATCTTGCAGATTTGAGTTGCACTAGTTAGTTTTGGCAAATAAGTGGTCCTTAGAGTCAAGCTAAATTAAGTCCAAGAATTTAGCAGCTTAGGAAATAAACGTAACCTTAATTGTGGCTCAAATCTCATGATATGTTTTGTGTATGACATGTTTACAAATAAATTTTTATTTTTTATACAATAATTAAAGATTGATTTACTTGATAGTGATGATATAGACGAAATAAATGTGATAGCTTTTTAATTGCCAAGGAGAATATATGAAAAAGCCGATTATGTTAACAATTTGGGAAATTTTACGTTTTTGAAAATATTTCGAACTAAAGTATTTTTAGCGAGTAAACCTGCAAGATGTCATCTGACAAAAGTCAAGGTCCAGCTGTTTTATTTTTGGTAGGAATAATATTGGTAGCAAATGTTTGGACGTTGATATTGAAATAAAGAAATAAAAATAACTAACTTGTCCATATTCTGCCTATCATGATGTGTGTTTGAAATTTTAATAACTGCCAATTATTAAAACTTCAATTATGAACCTTCACTTCCAAAGGTACAGTTCAATATCGAAATAATAAGAATAATTGCCCATCCCTATCGAAAATGTCCTTTTAAAAGTAACAGTAAGCGATGCATTCCGCATGCGATGCCATTTCGAGCGACGATTGTCAAAGTTCTAGTTAATATTGGAATATTGGATGCAATGCGACATGTTAACAGTGGGATTCTTGGTCCGTTTTGTAGCCGGTAAAGTGTATAAAAAAACTACAGTTTAGCGTTCCTGTTGAATATTGAACGGCATTGTAGTATTTTCCTTTAAAGCAAACGGTTGATAGAATATTAAAAATGTGTACCTTGGGATTTCTAAACTGCATGTTTTCTTTGTTATGGTTGGTTCCTTTGGTGGTATAGTATTTTTCAGCTTAGAAAGAAGCTAGTTGAGGTTGGAATTTTATGACATGTGTCACTTTCTAAGTTACTAAAGAAGGCAACCCAAAAATCAAAAAATCTGCTGTTAAAAAGAGCCGAGTCAGCTGACATGACATGCGACTTGATACATTTCTTTCTCTACAGCTTAAACCAGGCCATATCTCCATTTTTAATTCGCATGTCGGTGCGTTGATTACTACTTTACCGGTAGAGTACAGGGTGGTTTTTTTTCTTTGATATTATAGGGTATAGGCTAAACGGTAAGAGATAAAAAAAAATAAGATGTGTGTCCCGTTCTCTTTTTTAGTGTTTAGTTTAATGGCGCAATCCGATCTACGCTAACTAGATTGGTTTAGAAGATACAGGGTGATTATCAAAATCGGCGGTTTTTATTATCTCTTATGACTGGGTTATTTATGGAGATAAAAAGACACTTTCTACGTAGAATCCAGTGGCATATTTAAAAAAACATAGATGTGTTATTTTTTGAGATATTACCAAAACTAGCATTTTCTTAAATGTATTTATTATTTATTTTTATTATTTTCTGTATCTGGGTATCTCAAAAATTGAATAATTGGATTTTTTCTTGCGATTGCAACAATATGCTATATTGAGAGTAATAAAAATAAAGACGCAGCTTTAGACCTATATTTTGAGCGTTATACGGAACGACGACAGCAAGAAAAACAAATATTTCAAAGATTATATCACAATTTAAGTGGGTATGGATCATTTGGAAAACCAAGAGGTAAGATTTACAATAAGGAAAATAGAGAAGGAGATGAAATTAATACATTACCTGGTGTTGCCGCTGATCCGAACGGTATCTAGCTGTAATATTGAATAAGATATTGGCACAAGTAAATTT
The DNA here is from genome assembly GCA_963920685.1 of Polydrusus tereticollis. NCBI lineage: Eukaryota > Metazoa > Arthropoda > Insecta > Coleoptera > Curculionidae > Polydrusus > Polydrusus tereticollis. The sequence goes on from OY987329.1 coordinate 125,197,691, forward strand.
AAAGTTTCAAAAACGTTAAGAAAGCATAAGTATCAACCGTATAAAATAAGAAAGGTTTATAACTTACATCCTGGAAATGAAGAGCGGCGTTTAGAATTTTGTCATTGGTATTTGCAATAGATTAATCGGAATCCCAATTTTTTTCAGAATATAATATGGACTGACGAGACTTTTATATCTAGCGAAGGAATTTTTAATCGATATAACAATCGATATTGGTCAAACATAAATCCTCATCAGACGCTCGTCAGGGTACAACAAGGACGGTTTGGATTCCATGTATGGGTGGCTCTATATCAAAACAGGGTCCTAAACTACAGGATTTTTAATGAAAATTTAAATGCTGAAGGATACATCCAAATTTTGGAAGAATGTGTAGTAATCGAGTTGGATAACATGCCATTAGCTGCAAGAAATAATGTTTATTTACAACAAGATGGTGCTCCAGCATATAATAGCCATATGGTAAGGCACTTACTAACTGCCAATTTTGGCGACAATTAGCTTGGTACATATGGACCAAAAGATAGCCTCCGAATTCCCCCGACCTGACACCACTCGATTTTTATTTTTGGGGATTTATCAAAAATGAAATATATAAAACCCGAAGTAATACTATAGAAGAACTTAGAGCAAATTTTATTAATTGCATTGTAAGAGTGCCAAATATTCACATCTATAACGCGACTTATTCAGTTACAAGCCGAGTCCAAAAATGCATCGAGCAGAATGGAAGACAATTTGAGCACATTTCGTGATTAAGCACCTATGCCAATTGTTATATTTATGCATATGAAATAATTGTTGAGTTGTTATTATAAATTTTTGTTTGTATTTTATAATTGTTGTTGTTTTAGTTTATCAATGTTTTAATATTCCTGTTAACTGGGTTTTTAATATACCTATAATAAAATAAAAGAATAATGATTCAATCAATGGCCAACTAAAAAAATGTTTGTTTCTTGGTATTTTAGCTATTTAGAACAAAGCAAAATATTAAGTGTTATATTTTGTTGCAATCGCAAGAAAAAAATTAATTTATTGAGACACCCAGATACAGGGTGCCCCATTTAAGAAAATGCTAGTTTTGGTAATATCTCAAAAATTAACACATCTATATTTTTTTTAAAAATACGCTACTGGAATCTACGTAAAAAGTTATAAAACTTTCGAAAGCTTCTTTTTATCTCCATAAATAACCGAGTCATAAGAGATAATAAAAACCGCCGATTTTGAGAATCACCCTGTATCTTCTGAACCAATCTAGTTAGCGTACATCTGATTGCGCCATTAAACTAAACACTAAAAAAGAGAACGGGACACATATCTTAGTTTTTTTGTATCTGTCACCGTTTAGTATAATATACTCTATAATATCAATGGAAAAAAAACACCCTGTACAAACGAAACAGAATCGTATTCGGGCATATTTTATTTATTTTGTTTGTTCTTGCTGAGTGTTTCCATTTTCCATTCCGAAGTTTTCGAGGCATTTTTTTATTATTTTTGGTGGTTTTTGAGACAGTTTCTTCTGATCATTAAGTTGGGAATTTTTAAGTTTGTTTGTTTCTAAAGACTCAAGCAAATTTAATATTAAACTTTTCTTTTCTGTATGTAATACTTTAAAATTTTCATTAAATTGGTGATTATATTCTATTAAATGGTTGGCATAATTTAAATCAGTTTTTCCCTTAAGAAAGCTGCACTGGTGTTCTTTTATTCTTTTACCAAAATTTCTACCTGTTTGTCCAATGTATGAATTAGGGCAATCTTTGGAAATGAGTTTGTAGACTCCTGATTTTTTATTTTTTCCCGATTTTGTTTTATTATTTTTTATTAATTTACCCAAAGATTTTTTTGTTTTGTACGCTACATTAAAATCTAAGTTATTTAAAAAAGTACCTATTTTATCACTAGCCTTACTAATATACGAGATTAATTTGTACTTTTTTAATTTATCTTTAATAATTGGATAAACCATTCCAATTGCTTTTTCATATGTTTTCTTGCGTAGAATTTGGTCTATTATATTAGACGTGTAGCCATTGTTTATTCTTATTTGTTTTATGATATTCAATTCAGTTTCAAAATTTTTTTGATTTAATGGCAGTGTTATTATTTATGTTGTAAGGGATGGTATGAACCTTCATGTATCGTTGTGTCAGTGTGTGATGGTTTATGAAAGACTAAAAAAATGTGTTTGTTGTTTTCTTTTTTTATAGCTAAATCAAGAAAATTAATACTATATTATTGATTTGTTTCTCAATAGTGAATTTAATTTTATTATGTAAACTGTCATAAAGATGTCAGCTAGTAACGGGCTAAGGGGGTTGCCCATGATTAAACCTTCGCTACTTGTGTAAATATTATTATTGAATACAAAATAATTTTGTTCCAGGCATATAGTAAGTAAGTTGATAATGTTTTACAGAAAGCAGTTTTTCAACTAATATTATGGTGTCTTTAATAGGTATGCTAGGAGATAAAGTAGCAACATCTAACGAAATAAATTTAGCAATTTGAGGCAGTTGATTATTTTCTATTTTTTTGGCTAAATTATATGAATTTTTGATCATGTATTTAGCATTCAAGCAAAGGAACCAACACAAAGTGATTCTTTTACTTGAATATTATATTCAGGTCTCTGAGAGAAATATGGACACTTTTTTTTATATGTATTTAGCAGAGAATCCAGTGTGTTCTTTGATTAAATCTATGAGTCTTTTTGATATTTTATATGATGGGGCCCAAAACAAAAGAAACAACAGGTATAATAGGTAATCCCAATTTATGCAACTTTAGTAAAGAATATAATTTCGGTGGTTGAGGATTAGATTAGAGATCACATTAATATAAAATCGTAGTATTTTACATTATTTCCTAAAAACGTCCTATTGTTATGGATCTCCAGCAAGTATCGGCTAATTCAATAAAAAAAAATAAGCTTCAGATTAGGATTCACTCTGTATAGTCATTTTCAAACACCACGTGTCAAAATTTGAAGTAAATAGGTAAAATGTTCGACTCAATACGACAAATACGACAAGTTGGGAGCTAATCTCATCAAAATAACTGTAGCAAGCTGTTGGATTTTCGAATGACAGCGAATTAGGCACTTAGCGGTGGGTCGTGGGCCGGCCTCTTTGAAATGCTAATCCCTCTTTTCACATCGGGTTGATTGACGGGCCCTTTCTTTGCTCCGGACTCCGCTCTTTCACGCCCGAACGTTAATTTCTGTGAATTTCGAATAGAAAATATGCCTGCTACGTGCGGGAGAATCAAATAATTGATCAGAAAAACGGAATCAAATTCAATGGCGTAACAAAATCCAGAATAAAAAAGTACAAAATATTCCATAACTATGAGATACAATTTACGTAATTTTTTGCAAATCAACAAACATCCTTGCAGTTTTCTCATGCCGCTAAAATTCGTTTGAGTTCGGAAAGCAAGGGTTCTCGACGACATGAGTCTAAATCGATTGTGAATCCCTGTATATTCTAATGTTGTCACACTAGGTACCTAAAAGAGTTAATAAATTTCGTGGCAAGTTTGAATATTTTATGAATTGTTTTTATTAAAAACATAATACTATTTCTAGGCCAAACAAATACCTAATAATATTGGGCGCAATCAAAGATTGACAATTTAAGAGAACTCGAAAAAAAAGGCGTTAACTTAATTTGTTCACTTTGGAAGTTATATTTTTATTTCTTTCGCCAGATGGCAATTACATCAGTTTTTTTTAAATAAGGTTATTATACCTCCATATTCGACTAAGTGAGATCTATAAGGTGGCAAAATTTGATATGTCTATTGTATATGCCTTTTATCGTAAGAGGTACAAAGGGGGTCAAATTATGATATATTAAAAAATGTAATTCGATAAATGGCAAAATATATTACAATATCCTATTTTGTCTGCGTGCACATACAACTTTTTCTACCAGATATAAGTTGGCAAAGCATAATATGTGTACATATGTGATTTTGCCTCCATTACTTCGGACTTCTAGTATAATATGGTGAATTTCTAATATGCCAGAATAAGATACGAAGCTATAATATTTACTGGCTATACAAAGTGTGATATTAATTAGCATTAACAATAGGTATGTAGTATATACTTTATAATAGTCAATATTAACTTTGCTTCTGAATCAGGTATATATGCATTTTTTTGCAAAACTATCTGCTTCACACATACACTTTTGAAGAAATATTATCTTCATAATAATAATATGATGTATTATGCAACCACTAGCTTATTATTAATAATGAACCAAAAATTTTTGTAGCGTAAGCAGTGTTTAAGTGTTTTTTTAATGCTATAGAATGGGACAACTTAAAATTAGTATTTTGGTGATTGTTAAAGATGTGGCTATGTTCACAGTACAAGAATAATTTTGAAACTCGAAGTCTACTTATGTTACATTTTAGTAGGGATTGTAGAATAAACAAGAATGATCAAACTACCAAGATACCAGAATCTGACATTTCTGTAGCTTTGGATCGAGTTTTAGATGCTAATCTTAACGTTCGTAAGTCTTAGGATAGGAGTGATTCCGACCCCACATATGAACCAGACACTGATGGACTTTCTGTCAAGAAATTTCGACTCAACCGATGCAAAGCTCTAAATTTTTCTCTTTATGAATTGAATTCCTATAACAATGAGTGCTCAAACCTTAAGGATATAGCCAAGTATCTGAAATAATACTATTAGCCATGTTCTGAGATTTTCCTATTGTTCAGAAGACAAATCAGGCCTTGTTTGTAGAAAAAACTACATTTATTGAACCTCAGATCTTTGTACTTAAGTAGATCTTTGTGTCTTTTTGGTTCAATTTATGTTATATATTTTACTACTCATTCCATGAACCTTATGTGTTTAACTTGATGATGAAAACACAATACATATAAAAGCGTGGGGTGCCAAGCCATTTTTTTTTTATTACTTACTTAGGTCAATATTTTTTATCGGATCCCATTCCCAGGAATCCCAGGTAAGAAAACTAAATAAAAATTACCACACCAAGTCTCAATCTCTTAATTTCGAAGAAGTAACTAATGTTGTGTTCCCTTACAAAGTTGGGAAACAAGCGCAAGATGTTTGTGAACAACTAGTTGGGTTGGTACCGATTCGGAATGATCTTTTTGAAACTGATGAAGATATCTCTCGGAGATCTTTAGGACGTAACAATAATCGAAGAAAAAAAGTCAGAAAATCGTAAGTAGAAAAAAAGAGAAAGGAAGAAAGTTTAGCTTATGTCAATCGAAGAGGCAATATAAAATAAGCTAAATGTTTTATTCTAGTTAAAAAATGTTGTATAATGAAGTGTTACCTGAATTGCACACCAAGAGTTGAGGAAGGCGCATTTAACTATTTTATTTAAAGGCAATAAAAGACACAAAGTCTCGGCTCCAAACTAATTTTTCTATATTGGTTACATGTTTCGCTCCAGAAGGAGTATCTTTAGACCCTAGCATTTGAAGAAAAAACAGCACAAAACTAACAATTACAAAGAACAGCAAAAACACAAACTCTAAAACACATCCTGCATAATACAATGTATCAATAATCAATCAATGTATTGTACAGGATTTTCTTTAAGTTTCTGCTTGGCTAACTTTGGATGGCACAACACATTTTACATCTGTTCCCGATAAAATATGGATCATTATGCAAAATTGTTATTTACCAGAGCATAATATCATAACTGAAAATTGCTCTTCTGAAAAAATTTGAAAACTAGACATATTACAGTTTGTCATCTAGCCACAGACTTATGCCATTACCTTGTTATAAAGTTACTCTCACCGCTTATTTTATTACCAAAAAAAAATTAACAATATACACACTTTACAACTAATTAACATTTTAATATCAGGGAAAGGGGAAAAAAAGGCAAAAAGTCTTTCTCCACTAATTTAATAGTGAGCTATTAAAGGCTCAATTTTAAAATTAAATTGTCTCTACATGTTTCAAAGGTAGTAACCTTCATCTTCAGGAGACCAAAGTAGTGCTGCAGTTATTATTAGCAGTAGAGAGAAAACTGTTGGTGGAAAATGACGTTGATGGAGCTTTTTTTTATTTAAAAATATTTTGACAAGATATTAATAATTGAATGTAATCAGCATGCTAAAATTGGAATTGAATGTGGAATGTTATATTTAAATCAAAGTTTATGAAAAGACACTGTCAATCTGTGGTCGAATTTAAAAAGGGAAGATATTCATTATTTGAAAATCATACGTCAGGATATATAAAAAGGATCTTTTGGACATTCTAGATCTTGTTAGAGAAAGATTTTTGTTTGTGATTTGTTTTATGAGAAATTCTGTAATAAGAAAGAAATTTGTAATTAGTAATGAAATAAAATTATTAATAATGTCTGTACTTACATAATGTTGAAATTTCATTTGTAAAATTAGTTATTGAAGACCTAAGGTCCCGTCACCTTGCGTTATGTTCGTCCCATTATGTAGGGAAAACAATAGAGTTTTATTTAAAATCAAATTATTAAAAAAATTAAAAACAAAAAAACAGATCTTATATTTTATATACCCTTAAAGATTAAAATAGGGAGACGAACACAGTTAAAATGAAAACGTGACAACGTGTTCAGTCATTTTATAGTCGACCGTTGACAGCTTGAGAACAAAATGGTTGACAATGTTAGTATAATTGCATTAATGACAAAGGTATGAAAAGCTCAATCATCGTTCTTATAGTTACTAGTTAGTTAAATAAACATACATAAAACTTGAATATAACATAAAATATAAATAAAAGATATTATAATAAAAAAAAATTTTTTCCACAAGGTTGGGGGAATGGTCTTAAAAGACTTCTCTTTTATATTCTTTGGCGGTCTCCAGTGATCGTTAAAAGAAATATCGACATTTAAGTTGGGAGAAAAACAATCATTGTCAAGATACAGAATCCAGGAGTACGACTAATCATGTAGAAATTTAAAGTTTTAAAGGTTTAGCACAGAAAATAAATGTCAACCAAGCAACCCAAAAATCAAAATCAGTCGTCTTAAACTTCCTTTCCTCGGGAATAGGTGCTTTAAAGATCAGTGTTGTCATCTATGGGACCATCATCGAGGTGTAAGAAATAATTTGATTTAAAATACTAAAAGTAAAAGAATTTTTTTGTCGAAAATAATTTATGTTGTTAAACGATTGATGACTTGGTTCGATGCCGAAATGCAAGAGGTCATCGAAAATTTCGAACAGAACAGAACAGAATGATGGTTGACCAGAGAAGACTGTCACAGGTGGTTGTACATAACCTCTCAATTATACTTTTAGAGATTTCAGACTATTAAAGATTTACTGACAATATCAAAATAATTGAAATTAGAACATAGAAATAGAGAAAAAGAGGTAAAATTGTTTGTTTAATTTTTAAAATTAAGAGCATTAAAAAAATGGGTAGAAGTATGCTGAACTTGATCATTAAGACAAACTAAATTTTTGTTATGTAACGCTTTGTTAATTTCAAGAATCTCGAGTAGGTCAAGCCTGTTCCCCTTTTCACAGATGTGTAGATATTCTACATTAGAATCAGGATTAAAATGGTGTTTGTTAATATGAACGTGTCTAGAAAAACTAGACTTGATTCTTGAGGGGGAAAGATTTTGATTTGTAGCTTTCTCTATTTCTTTACAGTGTTCCTTTATTCTAACTGAAAACTTACGCCCTGTTTGACCTATGTAACAAGCACTGCAACCCTCTGTTGAACAAGTGATGCTGTAGACACCAGATTTGTTGGAGATTGGGATTGTGTCTTTGGAATTGGTTAGAAACTTCTTTAACGTATGCTGAGTTTTAAAGACTATTTCAATATTAAAAGATTTAAAAATGTTTTTGAGTTTATAGGAAATTGGGCCCCAGTATGGTAAGGAGTAAAATTTGTTTGTAACTTTATCAGTAGATAAAAGGTTTCTGTTCAGATGTTTTATCAAATGTTTATAGTATATTTTGTTTATTGTGTATTATTTGTTTAATATCAGCTTTGAAAAGTTAGTTTGCTACGCCACTGTTTAAATCCCTAGGTTTGCCTTGATGGTACACATCAAGGGTGCATTTATTTACTTTTTCTTTTTAGTTGTAATTCAAATATATTGCGATGCATGCTGAAAGCCTAATTGGATTGATTTGTCGCACGACTTGCATTATTTACTCGTGTTTCCTTAAATGTGGGGAATTTGAACAGCTGCAACTTTTGATTTGAATACGTTTTTATTTAAAGGAACTGCACAAGTATATCTATACTATATTATTAGTCAGCTATCAGCCTTCTGTCGCGTCTCGGAAGGTTGTTGAAAAACTCATACTTCATCGTATTAAGAATATGTGTTCAACCACAATTTACTACATTTAGTTTTCGGACAGCTCATTGCACGGTTCGCCTCTATTAACTCGGTCAAACAGAACTATATCTATTTGCTGAGGATACCGCCAAACTGACAAGATTGGTAGTCTCAGAGCTGCAACGTCACATAAAACTTATCGAGGCTTGGTTACATAAATGGAAAATTCGCCAAACTCCAAGCTAACTACTCCTCGAGAGCCAGAAGCAAATTTCCAAAAACAAAACTGAAAGTCAAGGCACCTGTCTGTTGTAGAAAAGTTAAATATTTGGGTCTGAGCTTCGATAAGTGGCTGGTTCGGATCAACAACGCAGACCAACGCTTAAGAAATGCAAATGGCCAGGTTCAACGGCTCAATTTCGTTAATTAATCCAAACCTAAGTTAGGAGTATTTTTTGATAACAAGATTTGACCCCCCCCCCCCTCCCGCACTTATTTGAAGAGTATAGACAAATAATCCTAAACTAAACTTGTTGGGAATTGTCGTACGAATAAAGAAACTTTAAAATTTCCAGCAATTTCTCTCGGTCACTTTTACCACAATCTTTTTTATTTCAAATATTTATGTTTAATGGTTTCCCAGATGTAGCCGGCCGCCTTTCTAAGTTGTACCCCGGTACATTGGATCGGAACACAGTATCGGAACTGGTAAAGTATGAGGCTGGAAATCTCGCGGACGTCGCTACGTGTTTTCTTAAATCTAAAGAAAGCATTTAATACTGTGTCGCCCAGTAAACTCTATGTAATGCATAAACGCAGAGTTAATACTACTTTCCATTGAAAATCACCCCCATGAGTGGGTGAAAACTACCCCTCATATAACAGGAAACTTAGAAAAATGCAGGAATTGCAAAAAAAGCTTACAACGCCCAGTTCTTTTGAAAATAGTGAGTAACTGCATTAGATCGGATGTGATGCTCAAGATCTACCCCCATAGAGCGGCGGAAACCACCCCTAGATTAAATTTGCAAGAAAAATCGGGAAAAAAATTTTTTTGTCATCGTGATTTCTATTTTAATGGATGCTAAAATTGGCTTAAGATATGCAACACTGCAGTTTGGAGGTGAATACTTGCATTGCACAAGAAATTCAAAAAATAGTTGCAGTACGTTTTAGAAAAGCTTAGAACATCTACATTTTGTTACTTAAGAAGAATCTTTGACAACGTACTTGAAAAGTAGCCACATCTTTTGGATTTATTTTCGAATGATCTTTTGACCGACTGCCGTTTATGCTTTTCAGCCATCTCTTTTTTTAAGGACCAACAGTAATCTGCCATCATGTGCTCGTCCCATCTTCCTTGGCACCTTGTTTCCATTTCTGATATATCTTGGTGGAAGCGTTCACTTTGCTGATTGAGATTTTTATTTGAACCAGAACTACTAGGTACAGATTCATCATTTGTGATTTTACGTTTTTTATTACAAAACATGTGCAATAACACCAGCGCTTCATGCAGCAAGGAGCGGGCTGTTAGGTTGGGAACGGATATACCCTCGGAAGGAATTCCTACCCCAGTTCCCTGAGGCCCAACCTACATTTAACCAGTTCCGGAATACGCGGACAAACTGGAACTCGCTCGAAGCAGTAAGGTGTCCTGGACTTATTGACCAAATGGGTAATCAATAAGATCCATTAGCACGACCAGCAGTGCTGTCATAGGCCCAATCATAACACACTCGTATACGGTTGTCAATGAGCCACCTACCGGCTGGTCAAAAAACTATATAGTCAGAAAATTATCTAGATATTTTTTCTGAATTTTTAGACGATTTTTTTAGAGGCCATATAAATAGGTAATAGTGTTTTCAGAGAATTCTTTTTAGGAGTCATCTAAGCAACTGCAATTTAAATTTAGGTGTGGTTTCCGCCACTCTATGGGGGTAGTTCTTGAGCATCGCATCGAGATTAATGCAGCTACATACTGTTTCTAAAATAACTGGGCATCGTAAGCTTTTTTCGCCATCACTGCAGTTTTTTTAAGTTTCCTTTTGTGTGAGGGGTAATTTTTACCTACTCTAACTGGGGGTGATTTTCAATGGAAAGTAGTGTTAACTCTATATTTATGCGTTATATACTTGATTGTTTATATTTAATTCGATTTATTGAGATTTAAGACTATTCGTGGAGCGTTAAGTCATTTTTACCCTGTTTAGGGAGTGTTTTTTAGTGCTAGGGGTTAATTTTGGGGGTGCATAATTATTTCTGACCTCAGATTCGGATTCAGCGTCGAAAATTATATAGGGATACAGTTGTCTCGATAGCAGTTCCAAATTTTTTTTTTTTTGTTGGGCTGTGTTATGTGTTCCTGGGTGAAATGTAAAACCTACGTATTGTATTGTTAATAACTAAATTATTTAATTTCCTATGAGATAAATAGTGATTTTCCACCATCCTACAATTATTTAATTGCTTATAAAATCTCCTGCGCGAAAGCGAGTGAAATATTGAGATAAGGCCGCTCACAAGTTTTTGCAACGTATATTAATGAATAGGAATGTTTGTTAGTGATTTATTAGTAAAATTGTAGAAAATAATGCTGAATGTAAATAAAAAAGTAAATACAACACCGGAACAAAAATTATTTAAAGGTAATTACCTCACTGCTGCCCCCACTCTAAATTAACTGTGAAGTTATCTTCTGCATCAACCCCCACATTATGTCCTGCTGAACAGCAACCACAATTACTGGAAATATGGGTATAATGTGAAAAATGCATATTTTTGTTTACCTTGTGAACTACTTCGTTGCTGCTAGTCATAGACTTAATTTGGTGTAACACACGGGTATTAAAATCACAAAATAAAAGATATCAGTTATTTTAGAATATCATCTGTTGATTCACAAATATACTCTGGCAACCCTGTAACAAATTTTTATTAATTCTAGTCTTTCACCTAACCTTAACCTTTCTAAAAACTTTAGGGCTCCAAAACCGAACAGGAAAACACTTCTGCGATCATCTTATCCCCAAAACCATCGATTTGGAGCTGATAAACTTTATACAGGACGTCATTGTGATACGCATGTTAAAACTGAACCTTTTGAATAAATTATGCGCACCTCGCCGCAAGTAACTTCGTTCCTAAGTTAAAGATGGATTGACGGAGGGGTTGGAAAGAACAACTATGTTCCTAAATTCTGGAAAATAAATAATGTCGGATAATTACTTATAAATAGATATTTTCCATCAAGAACCAAGAAAGTTCTAATAACTTCATTAAATAATTCAAAGAATTATTTATTTGGCCTAACTGAAATAACTTATTTAAGTGATATTAAATTCTCTGATTTAATAAGCCCTTTTTCTGTGCATACATCGGGTAACAATTGATTTTTGTAATTTACGAACGCAGTTTGAAAAAGTTCCAAACTTAAGAATGATGGCCAACGGGAAAAACAAAAGACCATTTATAGTTTGCACACCAGGGAATCAAATGAATTGAAATTTATGCACGGAAACGCCTGTGGAATAATTGGAGGAAGTTTGGATCGGTTTTAGATGGAGTAACGTGTCGATTCCGATTTGCGATGTTACTAGTTTGGTACGAATTTCTACGAGAAGTGATGCAGTTATGGAAGATTTAATCCAATGCACTTTGCGATAACTTACTTTAGGGATAAAAAATGTATCGAGTGAATAGTTCAAATAGGTTTTCAGAAATATTAATATAACCCATGCAACAGTAATCAAATCGGACAAAGAAAATTTTAGATTCTGCCTCGTCAAAAATGACAAATCATATTTTTAAATCTAGGACAGAGGTTAAAGGCCAATTTATGGTCGGGGTAATAGGAACTTGGGGTACAAAGAACGGTCAAACATTTCGGCTGAAAAAACTCCTATAAATAGTTTTAAAAATATAACAAATAATTTATACAGCCAAAGGTATATTAATCAGAATAATTCATACTGCCCTATTGTAATATTTTAGGTTACTGTTTCGGCTTTTGAAATTTCAGTAGGGGCTAATATAAAAATATATATATTTAGGTTGTAATGGTTTGGGCCTTTTATTATGAACCTATCTTAAAGTTTAAGGTCTCAAATAAAGGTTGTTTTGTTAAAAACCATTAAGTACAGCTTCTTTTTTTTCAACTGAGTCCTTATTACCGAAAAAAAAAACGTGTTAGGGTAATAAGAACGTGGGCACATGGGAAATAAGAACTCAATAATATAATTTTTTCTTTGTTGCAAACAATAAATTTATTACGTATTGTAAACTGTGAAACAATAAACTTTTAAGTGCTTAGTTAAAGATAATAAAACCGACAAACTGACCGATGTTATGCCGTATATTTCCACAACTCGAATAACTATTATATAAGGTGTCCTGAAAAAGGTGGGAAATCTCTCGGATTCAGATAGAACATGAAAACGTAAGATGACAAGTCCCTACAATTTTTTTTACAGGCCCTCCCTACGGAGATATGTGCCCCTTGAAATCGGTTTTTCTTGAATTACTTTTAAAGTAGGGAGAAGTGGCATGCAGGAGCCAGGTTTTGAAAGAACCACTTACATTATTTTGGTAGTTAAGGAACGGATTTGGTTGGCAATTTTATTTTTAAGTGGACTGCACATCGAGTCAAATTTTTTGGCACTAAAAAGTAAGTATTTTGCTTCATTTAACTTGTTTTTTTGGTATTTTATTGTAAACAAATATAGGTAAATGGATTGGAATAATGAGGGATAAATAAGATTGGGAAAGTCCTATCACTGAAATCCAAGACAAGGTCGATGCACTTGAACAACGTTTCAAACGTAATACCTTGCGTATTTGCGGACTGGATGAAATCAACGAAGATCTGACCAATGTGGTGTCCGAGTTTATTAAGGAGAAACTTGACATTTCATGTACTCCAATGGAAATTGACTACGCATTCCGACTTGGAAAAGAATCCGATGAGGAAGTTCGCACAGTGATTGTAAACTTTGTGAGAAACAGTAAGCGTAATGAGGTTTTTTACTCCAAAAATAAATTAAAGGATACTTCCTACGTAATATATGAAGATCTAACCCACTCCCGCTACGAATTACTGTCTGCAGCAAAGAAGAAATATGGGAAGAGTAAAGCATGGTCGTCCAATGGCAAGATTTACATTCTAAATCACTCAGGGAAGAAAAAAGCAATTAATACCATGGCCGATCTAAAATAATTTTATTCCATTTCATCTCCACGGCTTTATCAACGTTGTAGTGCTAATTACCATTCGTCGGCAAATACAATTTTTTTACAAATTTAATATACCTTTTTTCTTCTTCATTTGTTTATGGTATGAAGTACTTTGTTGGCAAAAGTACTTTTTGCCGGTGATAGTACATTTTTCCCGTGATAGTAGATATATTTTGCCCATGACAGTATGGTTTGCCAGTGAAAGTACGTTTTATTCAATTTCTCATTTCTTTTTAATCATGCTTCAAAGCAGGAAGAATATAATTATTTCTATTTTGTTATTATGGTAAATTAAATTTGAATTCTTTAAAGAGAAAAGGCCTTAGATTAGTTTAGAAAGATTATTATGTTTGGTAAAATATATATACATATATATATTTAGGTAGTTGTTTTTCCTATATTATATGCATAATTACCGTACTTTATACCTTGTATTATAGGGTAATTGTAAAATTACTATTGGATAAATAGTGATTGTGATTATTTCCTTGTTTGTAGGTTTGTAGTTTCTTAAATGATTCATTATTATTACCACCCTTATCTGTTTGTAATTACTAAAGGGGCATAGAAATGCGTTTACTGCTCTAATAATCAAAAATATATCGGTAAACAAAATGCCTATCAGCGATAAGATTAGCCTATTTTATTTCAATATTCGTTCTTTGTGTTCTGGTTTTTCTATATTTTCGGATTTCATAGATGAGCAACAACCTGGTGTAATTGGTTTATGTGAAACATGGTTAAATTCTAATATTTTAGATTCAGCTTTAAAGATCTCTAATTATCAGTTACTAAGAAGGGATCGTGATGGTCGAGGAGGCGGTGTAGCCTTTTACATTCATAATACCTTAAAATTTAAGCTGCTACGAATCGATCCTGGAGTAAGTGCCTTAGAAAGTATTTGGATTAGTATAAAGGTGAGTGGCAAGAGCGTATGCCTGGGAACCTTGTATAGACCACCTAACATCAATTTAACTCTGTGTTTAGATGACCTTGAAAATATAGTTTCTGATTTTTTACCTCGGTATGATTATGTCTTGGTTGGAGGGGATATTAACGTCGATTTTAAAAATTCAAATCATAATGGGTTAGCCTTGGTTAACAATTTCTTAAATAAATATAACTTGCATCAATTGGTAACAGAACCAACCAGACTTACTAATACTGCAGAAACTCTTATTGATGTAGTTATTTCTTCTTCTAGTAACCTTTTATGTAACATTACTAACATAGACATGGATGATATATCCGATCACTGCTTACTAGACTGTACTTTAAATATTAAAAAGGGTAAACCAGAGGCTAGATTTTGTACATACCGCGAGTACAGGAATTTTATTTATAATGATTTTCTGAATGACATGCATAGCATGGATTGGAATGAAATGTTCAATTTGAGTGATGTAGACGAAATGTTACAGTTTTTTAATACTCGTGTCGAATGGTTGCTCAACATTCATGCCCCGTTAAAAACTTCTAAATTTACAAAACCGCCAGCTCCGTGGTTGACAGACAACCTTAAACTCATGATTAGATTGAGGAAAAAGGCATTAGCGAAATATAAGAAAATCAAGACTGAGGGGGCACGCAATGAATATAAACAATTAAGAAATTTAGTAACAATGACTTTAAGAAACGAAAAAAAGGCTTATCTGAATCATAAATTTAGGGTCGACCCACAAAGTTTTTGGAAAACCCTAAAACAACTTAACATTAACTCATCGCCACGCTCGTTCAATGCTTCTTGGCTTGACCCTGATCACTTAAATAATTTTTTTGTTAACAGCATTCCAACTCCTAGCAGTGATAATAATGACTTAATTTCAAATTTGTATGCTAATAAGTTGCATAATGGCTTGATAAGTGAGTTCACGTTTTCCCAGGTGAGTGAAGATAAGGTTGAAAAAATAATTTCTTCCCTTAAATCTAACGCAACAGGGATAGATGGCATTGATCGTAAAACTTTAACTTTGGTAATTCCTTATCTTATTCCCCACATAACTTTTATTATTAACCAATGCATTTCCAATAATAAATATCCCGATCTGTGGAAGAAAGCGAATATAATTCCGGTACCAAAAGTTAATAATCCAACTGAAATGTCCAACTTAAGACCCATTAGTATCCTCTGCACTTTGTCAAAAGTTTTAGAAAAGATAATGTATGAACAAATCTCAGCGCATGTTACTAACAATAAAATATTGCCTCCTACTCAGTCAGGATTTCGTCAGGCGCATAGTACCACAACTGCACTTCTTACAGTTGCCGATGACATTTTTGGAAGCCTTGATAAAGGTGAATGCTGTTGTTTAGTTCTTTTGGATTGCAGTAAGGCTTTCGATACCATAAGTCATGACATCCTTTTAAAAAAGTTGGCATATTTTGGTTTAAGCCTTCCAGCTATAAGATTCATGGAGAGTTATCTGCATGAGAGGAATCAACGAGTATTGTTGGATGCCAGGTCCACATCCGAGTTTCTTTCAACCAACAGAGGCGTTCCCCAGGGTAGTATACTAGGCCCCCTTTTATTTTCGATATACACATCGGACTTCCCTAAACATCTCTTAAGTTGTAGTTCGCATCAATTCGCTGATGACTTTCAAATATATTTTTCATTTCATCCCAGCCAACTCGACCGAGCTGTTACCTCAATCAACGAAGACTTGGTAGGCATCTATAATTTATCACAGGCGCACGGTATTATTCTTAATAATGCAAAAACTCAGTTGTTAGTCTTTGGGAGTAAAATGAACGAGATCGTGGGAGATGATAGGTTCAAAATTTGCTTAAACAATATTACTCTTAATGCAACCAATGTAGGCAAAAACTTGGGCGTGCTCTTTAACACATATTTACGTTTTGACGAGCATGTGTCATATTTGCTACAAAAGTCCTATGGTAAGCTAAAAACACTTTATATGTACAGAGATTATTTTGACACTGACGTGAAGCTTAGACTTACTGACTCTTTAATTCTTTCCTACTTGGCGTATAGTGACATTCTTTATTGGCCAGCCTTAACAATTCAAAATAGAAATAGTTTGCAAAAGGTTCAGAATAGTTGTCTCAGGTTTGCCTATAGCTTGCGTAAATTTGACCATATTTCGCCTTGTTTCGTTAATTCAAAATGGTTTAACCTTTCAGAACGGCATTTTATTCATTTAGCGTGTCTTGTTTTTAAGATATCTCAGACTGAGCAACCTCAGTATTTGTTTGAAAAATTGAGAAAAGGTAGCAGTGTTCATCAGATAAGCACTCGTCACAGAGATCTTTACCAGGTTCCTAGGCATAGCACAGCTATTTTTCAGCGGTCTTTCACATACACGGCGATAAAAACCTACAACTCATTGCCAGAGAACATTAAATGCTGCTCATGAATAACGAGTTTTAAAAAACATTTGAAAATGTATGTCTTGTCACTACGTACAGGGATCAATCTTTTACATGTGACATAGTGCTCTATTTGTTCTTACTTTGAGCATAGGGTAATGGCTCATGTAGTACACAATATATGTTATATTCTTTATAGTACATAGTAATTAATATTATTAATAAAATATAATTTTCATTTCTCTCTAATGTTTCGTTTTTTCTCAATTATGATGTTTAAATTTTCTTATTAATATTCTCGTTTTGGCGATATTATAATTATTGTAAGTATAAGGGTATTTAGTTGTTATAAAACCTTTTTTTTACAGCATAGGTGTTTTAAATTAATTCTGGATTTAGGCATTTTGTTTTTATACAAATTAATATTACCATTGGGGTGGTTAGATAGAATAGCTTTGCTAGATCTCGCCACCCGTTTACATCATTATGTATTGTATGTATGTATTGATTATAAATAAAAGGCACTTTATTATTATTATTATTATTATTATTATTTAAAAATTTAATTCCTACGCGTTTCGACCAATAGATCATCCTCAGGGCGAGTGATAGGTTAGAACGAAAAATCATCAACATTCAACAATTAGTAACGAACACACATAGTCATAGATTAAAATCGGTAAAAGTCTTAAAATACATTTAAAATTAATTAAAAAAATTAAAATTGCGAAACAAAACCCATAACTACCACAAAACAAGAGTTTTAATTTGTTGGTGATAGGGCTTTCCCAATCTTATTTATCCCTCATTAAACACGTCCCTCCTGGAGAGCAGTGTCGACTTTAAAATGGATTGTAGTTTGAGTTTGTGCATATATTTAGCCTTGCAGCTGCCTAAAAACTGAGCCGCAAAAGTTTTGATATTGTTGTTACTCTAAAGGTTATATTTCTTTAAAGAATAAGTTATAAAAGAGCCGGGTGAATGGGTCTTAAAAGATCTGGCTCGTTCATAACCGGCTCTTTCATAACCACGCATTTAAATTTTGTAAATAAAATAAAATAATAATAAATATGCATTTTTTTCATAAATTATTAAATTATTTGCTTCAGATAATGCCACTATGGAAAAGACTGGTCCAGAAAAACGAAAAAGACCCGAAAAATCGATAATTGAAGAAGCAGTCAGTGAAGTTTTGGGGAAGGCGAGTCCATAAACAAAACTGCACTTGTTTTAAATATATCGAGGGCATACTTAGCTAAAATAGTTAAAAATGTGAAGGCTTCTGGTGAATCAGCTTATAAACTCTGTCCTAATATAGGAAATAAGCGTATTTTCACAACAGATCAGGAGAATACGCTTGCGGATTATTTAATGACTGCTTCTAAAATGTGCTATGGCCTAACAAGACATCAAACTAAGTAGCTTGCATTTGATTATGCCATAGCCAATGGAAGATTAATGGAAGGAAATTAAAACTGCGAGTGATGATAGGCTCAAAGGGTTTATGAGCAGACACAAAGATTTAACTGTGAGAAAACCTGAAAGCACTTCTCTATCCCGTGCAACAAGTTTTAACAAAACTAATGTAAACACTTTTTGAGAAACTAAGCACTGTTTTACGTAAATACCATTTTCCTCCCCATAAGATTTTTAACGCCGAACAAACAGGCTGCAGCACCGTCACCAAGTCAAGTCATAACTGAAAGAGGTTCGAAACAAAATCGTAAGTGACACTCCCGAAAAGAAAAACTTAGAAGAGAAAGAGGGTAATGCAAAGAAACCAAAAAATATTATTAAGAAAATGACCACAAAACAGTCCATAAAGACCCTTAATAGAAAATCAAGTAAATTCCGTACTGCAAGATGACTCTGATTCGTCGTCTGACTCTATATTATTGGCTGAGGTAAAAAAAAGGTTGTTCGAGGAAAAGCAAACACCAAAATAAATAAAAATGGTGATGATTGCGTAGTTTGCAGCAAATCATATGAAAACAGTGATCAAGATTGCAGTGCAAAATTTGTTTTGATTGCGCTCATGAATTATTTGGCATTAAGGGGAAATTTAACTTCTTTTGCAAGACATGTTTCTAATTTTAAAAAAATTACATTATATATTCCAAAGTTCCTAAAAAGTCTGAATCTTAAACTTAAGCAAATAGATAGTTAAGACTTTGAAGCTCAAAGTGAGCAATATTTTTTTTGAAGTTCTTAAAGGTTTAACGATGTCGTTTTTGATAGCAGATATTATTTGTTATTTTGTTTAATTTTCGAGATTGTTATTAATAAAAAATAATCCGTCTCTAATATGTTAAGATTATATATACAGGGTGACTCGGATCTAAATGTACATACATCACCAGGAGATAGTGGACATCTTGGGGGTTCTAAATAATCTTTTAGTGGGTCCATCTTTCCTCGTTACTTAGATACAGAGTGTTTTATAAGGTTTGGCTCATTTTTGTTTTTGCCATAATTCTTTTAGCACCCGGTATAAAATGTTCATATTCGGTGGAAATATTTTGAGTAGCTATCGCTTTAAAATGCCGTATGGAAGTTTTTTGAAGTTCAGGTCTGGACTTTAAAAACAAGACTGATTTCATTTTTTTAAATTCAACACCCTGTATATCATATTTTTGTCAATTTTATTTTTTATTTAAAAAACACATAAAAAACTAATTCTAATGACATACTTATCAAAATCCCCGCACTCGCCGCTCAGCCATAATAAATTGCTCTTGTTTAGATGTTGAAACACATACAAAATAATAACTGTTTTTATGACGACAATAATACCAATAATAACAAAAATAACAAAAACATAATTATTTGAGAATATTTTCAAAATGCCCACCATTAACTTCTTCACATTTTCTTCCTCTGATATTTAAATTTGAAACTGCACTTCTGATTACACCTGGTCTATTTTTTATTTCCTGAAATGAAGTGATAATGCGTTGCAAGAGCTGGTCCCGTGTAATAATTTCTTCCTCGTAAACTAAATTTTTCATATACCCCAAAAAAAGTCCAGCGGGTTAAAGTCGGGAGATCTTGCTGGCCAAGAATGGGGCCCCCACGACCTATCCATCTGTTGGGATATCTATTGTTTAAAAGTTCGGAAACAATTCTTGCATAATGTGGAGGGGCTCCATCGTGTTGGAAATACATTCCTCTTAAATTAACATTCTCATTTTGGAGAAGATTTGGCAAAATGTTTTCCAAAAAGTGTAAATATTGGTTTCCATCTAATCTTTCTTCAAAGATGTGTGGGCCAATCAATTTACCATTGATTATACCTGCCCAAACATTTATGGAAAATCTATGTTGCGAGTGCGACTGCCTAATAGCATTTGGATTTTCTAGAGACCATAGATGACAATTTCTGGAATTGTCGACTCCATCTCTGGTAAACTAAGCTTCATCGGTCCACAAAGTCCGGTGAATATCTCTTTGGTGCCTCCTAATCCACTGACAAAAAACCAAACGGTTAGCATAATCACCTGGTTCCAACCTTTGTACCTCTTGGATATGATAAGGATATAAGCCTTCATTTTTTATTGTTGAATGGGTTAATTTTTAAGTTATATATCAAATTTAAAATGTCTTCTTCCTGTTGAACTGGATGTCTTACAGGCTGATCAATATTATTTTGTGTCGGAAAATGTCCTTGTTCACGAACAAAAGAAAATACATTTGAAAATGTTTGATGGTTTGAACATCTTCTTCCAGGAAACCTTAATTCATACTCTCGAGAAGCGGCTCGCCCGTTACCATCGCAAAATCCATATACAAATATTATATCAGCGTATTCTTGGTTTGAAAATTGATGGGGCATTTTAAACGAGAAGTAAATGTTTAACAAAAATATCCTCGTAATGCCCAAAACTCTGACAGGTTACAACTGACAATGACTTATTATGTTTTGTTGCCCCCCAATATTTCGTTGTTCTGAGGTGCCGAGCCATGGAGTCAAATTGAATTGAAAATTTTCAAATTTTAACACGCCGCTATTTTATTACTTTGGTTTATTTCTTATTATTGGTATTATTGTCGTTATAAAAACAGTTATTATTTTGTATGTGTTTCAACATCTAAAGAAGAGCAATTTATTATGGCTGAGCGGCGAGTGCGGGGATTTTGATGTCATTAAAATTAGTTTTTTATGTGTTTTTTAAATAAAAAATAAAATTGACAAAAATATGATATACAGGGTTTGAATTTAAAAAAATGAAATCAGTATTGTTTTTAAAGTCCGGACCTGAATTTCAAAAAATTTTCATACGGCATTTTGAAGCGATAGCTACTCAAAATATTTCCACCGAATATGAACATTTCATACCGAGTGCTAAAGAATTATGGCAAAAACAAAAATGAGCCAAACCTTATAAAACACTCTGTATCTAAGTAACGAGGAAAGATGGACCCACTAAAGATGGATTATTTAGAACCCCCAAGATGTCCACTATCTCCTGGTGATGTATGTACATTTAGATTCGAGTCACCCTGTATAATAGGTATGACTGAATAATATGTTAAAATTAAAGAGTTTGCTAGAATTACTTAAAATGACTGATAGAATTAAAAATGTTTTAAAAATGTCATTAGTTCTTAAAAAGGATTTGCTAGAATTGTCTTTTTGTTTTTTTTTATTGGTGCAATTATTATATTTTGCATAATTTTCACAATTACACTTTATAATACAGACTGGCTCTTTCATAACTTTTAGTAGCTCTTTCAATACCGAATTGTTATGAAAGAGCCAAAATACACATTTATTAAAAATGAATATTTCGTTGAAATTTTTATAGTGTTTAAGGTTTTTTCGTATGAAATTACCTACTTTAATAAATAACTAATAATTGAAGAAAAAAATCATCATTTCTTTCATTAAAAGTATATTTTTTTGATCCGTTCAGTATACTGGCTCTTTCATGCCATTTCCCCCTACTTAATATAATTTAATAAAGATTTAATATGATGGACACTAGTAAGGACCTCTTAAAATAGTATTCTTGAAACATATTCCTGAGAAACAAAATAGAAATCGTGGTCCTTTTTATTAAAAGTAAACCATGGATTAGTTCATTATTATTTTTCTCGAAAACGGTTAATTTTATCGGCAATAAGCAAGAGTACCTTTTTTTTAGTGTAAGGTGCAAGCAACCCAGTTTTTTCAAGTCTTTATCATACAGGGTGTTCAAAATTTAAGCAATTAGTTGTAAAGCTTAGTCAGCCCCTGGTAAACTAAAAAAACTAAATATGTTTTAAGGACACTATTTTAAGAGGTCCTTACTAGTGTCCATCACATTAAATTTGTATTAAATTATATTAGGTACGTTGAAAGTTATTCAAGAAAAACCGATTCCCAACGGCGTCCTTCAGGGGTACATATCTCCATACGGAAGGCCTGTAAAAAAATTATAGGAACATTTACGTGGAAATACCATGCTATAGAAGAAATTGTGCGCCAGAACTTTATTTTTTATGGAATAATAACATTGGGAACTTACCCAAGTGAACTAGTTTTAATCCGTACTCGTTACAAAAATTTTAAGAAGCAGATCACAAGTGCTTTAATCTATACTTTTTTTTAAACTACATGAATGATAGGTAGGATTCATTTAAAAATCCTTTGTAGGATTGATTTTGCCTATATAACTAATGTAAAAAGTGAAATTCTTTAAAAATATTTATCTTCAAATGTCAAGATTTAAATGGTCACAACTTTTCTTCTAATAAACACATTTTAAAATTATCAATATCTATAAAAATTATGACTTTAACTGTATTCTGTCTAACACCAGTTGCTGTCTATTTTTGCTACTTCTTGTTCAACAAATCGGTAAATTATGAGTAACTAATATTACCGCCTATTTTTTCAAAACTGCCGTATCACAAGCTGGTTTATCCCACAGCAGTTATTTTATCAGGGTAAAAGGAACAAACATGGATAAGTTTTTATTACCATAGGCACATTCAAACAAGAGACATTATAGTCCATCCATTTCCAAGTTCTTATTACCCCAATCCGGGCAATAAGAACTTGATAGTCGGGTAATAGGGACTCGAATCTTTTTGTTAAAAAATATAGGATTAAATATTCGTTAATTTTTTTTCATCACAAAATGTCCACCACTAAAAATATGTAAAAGATAAAGCGATGGCATAGGCGATTTTTTTAAAGCTTATTACCCCAGGCTGCCCTACATCAAAATATATTTTTTAGCGAATTTTACAGGATCTGTAATACAGGATATAAAAGAAAGCGTGACTAGAAATCAAAATATGTTATGAACACTGGAAGGGGTGCGGTCCCACGTCGAAGGTTGAACATCATCCTGGTGATTATAATTTTTGACACCACCGCTCTGAAACTAACCTGAACTAACCCGAGTAGATTGATCAACGTTAGTCTTGTAGCCAAACTATTCTTTTAAGTTTTTTAGCCACCCTGAGCATGCGTCTCCTGCTGCCAAATTTAACCTTCTGTATTTCCTTCAATTATGAATGCGACCAAAGTATACCAGTTTCCTTGGGGTTATTTCAACTTATTCACAACCTGAATGCTGTAAATCTTCATTCTCTTTTTATTATTGTGTATTTTTGATGATAAAAGGTTCCATTAATCTGACAACTAATTTTGCAGGGTTCCCTTTATTCCAAATGCCATTAAGATCCTCGGAAAAGCTTATTAGAATTAAAATTGCCCAAAGAAAATCGCAATTCAGACGCCACCATCGATTTAATGAAAAATTTTCAGGAACGTCATTTGAAATGAGTTTAATTGGATCTAAAATCGAATTAAGTATATTCAACGTTTGTAATAGGATTTAAATCAAAATTGCCCCGTTCCTGCAATGGAATTAAAGCCAACAAAGTGGTTGTTGAGTTAAAAGAAAATTATTCAATGTTTTGACTACGTTTCTGAGAGTTATTGGATTAAGACGTTTTCGTTTTTGGAAGAAATTGTATAGCCGTTGAGTCAATATAATTTTGTCTAAGTCAATATCTTGATTTACGTTTTACGATAAATTTAATTTAATTTTAGATATATTTTATTGATTAAATCAAATTTAACAAATATTAGAAAAATGGGATAAGATACTTTTACGCAAAGAAAATATAACCGACACCCAAAATCCTGAGTCGAACAGAAATAAGTTGCCATATTCCCTCAGATATTTGTGTTTTACCAAAAATTAAACCGGCCACATAGGCGTAGCAAGGGGGGTACAAGAGGTTAATTCTCGAGCTACGATACGATTGGCGACGCTGTGCGCATAACATGATGATCAAGATTAACCGTGTTAATTAAAATAATACTTAGCATTATTTAATATTTTAGTTGTTTGTTTTTAAGTTAAATAGGTACCTAGTTTTCAAATGCGGTGCATCAGAACAATCAGAGGAATGTCTTTATCCAGTCAAACGGTAAAATATGGATGAAAGTATATACAAAAACATAGATCAAATGAAGTAGAAACTTTGAAAGTGCACAAGATGTGGCAAAATTTCCATATTTTTGTGACGCCCTCAAAATATATGTTATTATTGAATAGGGTCTTATTTTACAGGTACGTTTTTGTTAGACTTTTTAATAAAATTTGTACCGATATTTTCAATACTACCAGGTAAAGGTCTACCCTAAAGCGATTTGCATAAATCTTACCCTTTTATTAAAGGTTGTACAAACAAAATATGAAAAATGTTCATTTTATGGAAAAAGGGTCTGATAAGTTATAAAAAAATGTATATAGGCGGCAAATAAGGGCTCCAGAAAGGGGAATGGAAATACATTGCTAATTTATATAGGGGTTGTAACGGATTAATTTTCACGTGTTATCTTTTCGCGGAGATTCTTACCTCATAAATATTAATTAATTTGTAACAAACAACAAAGAAAACCAAAAAAAAAAAATACTAAATAATATACAGGATGTTTTTTTTTAATTATTGGCTAATGCACTACTGTTGTATAGAGTCTGTGGATGTCCTAACCTAAATTTTGCCTCTATTATACTGTGCGAGCAAAAATGATTTTCATTAAAGTGTACTTTACATCTAAGACCATACTGCTTAGCGGCAGAGCTTAATACCTGCTGGGTATCAGTAAATACCAACATCATCAATCAATCAATTATTCTGTCATCTTTAACAGTCATTAGAAGTAATTTGATTCATCGCTAACTTATCCAATTTCTTGAATAATTCACGCAATGAGTTTTACGGAACAGCAAATTTATGGTTGAAGCGTATTTTCGAAACGGGGTTAGAGTAAATGGTGAGTGGCAATATAATCAGCGTTTGTATATGGACGATTCTCGTGGAAATTTCCCTAACGTCGCTTTTACTGCTGGGGATTTTATCAATGCCTGAGAAGAACCGTGGTTCTGCTTGAGGAGACAGATTCTATATAACATAATAAAGGAGCTGGAAGATAATCTGTAACAACAGAAAAACGTGTTGCGAACGTTCGTGAAATAATGCCAACAAAATGTGCAGGACTATTATTAAAAAACACTTAAGAAATACGAGCTGCAGGAAAAGAAGCAGGAATTACTGTCACTGAGGACCCAAAATTTATTGGAAAGAAATTATGATTCATTAGATCTGACATTTTCTTCTGATGAAGCCTGTTTCCACCTCACTGGTTATGTGAATTCTCAGAATACACGCTTGTGGAGTAGTGAAAATCCCCATTTTTTTGGAAAAAGAATTATTGGTCCGATTTTGTTTTCATGACACAGTTACAACACAGCGGTATAGAGACAAATTGTGAATTCATTTGCGGAGCAATTACTTGACGAAGACGTTTTGGTTATTTTCAACAGGACGGTGCAACTGCCCATACCTCCGCCGAGACTATTAACTGCTTAAGCAATTTCTTCAACGACAGATTGGTCAGTTTTCGAACAGACATCAAATTGCCACTCAGATCACCTGGTTTGACGGTTATGGATTACTTCATAATTCCTCATTTGAGGAACAATATTTTTAAAACACCAGTTGGCAATTTACAAAGAATTATCCAAGAATGTGGTTCTCCAGAGATGCTGGTCAACGCTTTCGAAAATATGCAGAGAATTTATGCTTGGAGCGAGGCGTGGCGGTGGCCAGTTTCAGCAATTTCTAAAATTTTTATTTTCCTCTCTCTATATTTTTACTACTTTTATGAATTTTGTAAACAACAATAAATTGCTATTTTTGTTACGGTTCGGTTTGAAGTTCCTGTCATGTCCGGTATTTTGACTATATTTAGTAAAGAGACCCTAAGTTACTCTGTTCTCTCGGGCCTACTTTTTTTATATTTCGCCTGTGTTACTTTTCATAGAAATAAATTAATTTTCATCAGTTTAATCAATAATAATTACTACTTTATTGGAGCGTGATCGATCTTCACCTGACTTGTATTGAAAATATTTATTTTTGTCTATATGTAAAACAAATTTTGGAGAATCTCCGGGGTTCTATTGATACCATGAAAGGTCTGTATATTATAATAGTTTCGTGTTAAAAGCATTCTTAATAACAAAACTCAGAAGGGGTTAGGCAAAAAACATGGTGGTTTAAATGACATTAAAATAATGATATAATATAACGCGACCCAAATTACTACTACGTCATCTGTCGTATGGCGGTATTTCTGTCACAACATTACGCGATAATTTAAGGTTAGGGTAAAGCCTAGTTGTAATTATTTTTACATGGTTCGTGGTTATTATAAATATATCATATCAGTTTTTATGAATGTGCCGGTAAAAGCACTTTGAGACGGATAATTTTGGCTTACAACGTCCGGTCGTGGTAAAAAAAGATTCGGAGTTACGCCTTTATGTGTATTTGTGAGTTATATGGTAATTAGAGACGTTTTATGGGCCGGTAGTTGGAGAATTCAGTTATTTTAAGCGACTGTATTATGTCATTATAAATATAATAGAAATGTACTTTTTTAAATTATTTTTTATGAAAGGTGTGCACAAAATGATAGCTTATATGCTTTCTTCCACGCGGCGGAATTGGAGATATATCATTCACCCTCCTCTAATATAAATATATTTTTCCAAAAATTAGAAATATTATTGTCGAAGATGTCAGTTAATGCCTCTCTTACTTTGACTAAATATAAATTTCTTGGATATCTTTACTAGATCACTTATAAATCTCCTGGTCTCTTTCAATCTTACAATGCATGTTGAGGAACCAACTCGATTCTCAGCTGCGTCATCGTCCATCATGGATTATTTGTGTACAACTTTTAGTAAAGAAGAAATAAACTGTTCAATAGTCAATGCCGGAATGTTTTCCGGTTGCTTCTTATTTGGCTTGTATTGATAAGAATGTACCCAAATTAAAGGTTGGCAGGCTTTATATAGAAAGACCTTTTTATGTTAATATGCAACCAAACAGACTGGGATGGTGCTTTAGACACTAATGATCCCTTGAAGCACTTTCACTCCATTTTAGTTAATATATTTAATTGTCACTATGAGGAAAAAAACAAAAAACCTTGGTATATAGGGGCATTAAAAGTTTCTGGAAAGAATATGCGCTGCCTTCACTATATTAAGAAATTTGCAAATAATAATGTTAGCTTCGTACATTATTTTAACAAATATCGCAGTATCTATAGAACAAATATCAGAGCTGCTAAAAGGGTATGTTTTAAGAATAGGATGGGTGGATAGTTTCATAATAAGTAAAGGGAATCATGGAGGATTGTAAATGATTTGAGAGGGGTAAATAACAGGGCCCCTACTTTAAGTAATCTTAACCCTGACGATCTAAACCATTTTTATTGTAGTATTGCTAGGTCGTTGGCAAAAGAAATAACACCAGTAAATGATCCTGTAGACCGACCTCTGCTATGGAGATTAGGGCGATGTTTGGTCAAATCAAAAATTAAGATGCTTCAGGTTGGGATAGGCTCTCTCTGAAAGTAGTTTCTATCTTACCATTAAGGATGTTACAGGTCTTGGCTGACGCAATAAATTTCTCTTTTCTCGCAGGCATTTTTCCTCACGGTCCTCTTATTTTATTTAACTATTACTATTTAATAATGTGAGCGTAGGCCACTATGGTATACCTACATAAAATGAATAAAACCATAAAGCTTTCTTGTGGACAAGTGGTGGCGCCTGAAGCAACCCTCAAAGAGTCGGCCGGTAAAGATTTCTAGTGATCAACCGAAGTTCTCCGACGGGTCATGGAAGGCACCGAATCCATCGCCTGCTGCGGGAACATTGCTCGCGCCTCCGTCTCGTTTAATTGGTTTCCCAGCAGTTGTGACGTCAATCAGCCGTGAGCGTGATGCGTTTCACGGTATTTGCAATATAAGGCGCTATTTTGATCGCCTACCTTTGCAGGTTATCCATTTTAAGCGAGCAATGCTCTGGCGGCGCAAGAAAAATAATTGAATATGAATATATAAGAATAATATTAGTACTTAAATGGGATTGGGTTACTGTTACTGGAAATATTACAAGTGGCATGCCTAGGGTTAAATTAAGGGTAAGAGACGTCCACTTTATATACCCCGACGGGCCGCCACTGAAACGCACTGACGAAACATATTTATTGAAATTATTTTTAATAATGTTATCTTTGCGTAACATAAATTATGGATATAAAATTAAAGACATGCGTCGATTATTATTGATCAGTACACCTACGTTAATACAGCGCATCTGACTAAAGTCATACGATAACACTATTACTGCACTTACAAAATTACATTAAATAATCCCTACACCAAAAAAAAAACGTAATAGAGTCATTAAATTCGTTTCTCAGAAAATAATTATAATGTTTGCCCCCCTAAATTACTTTGATACAACAATGAAGGCTTCATGTTGGTTATCTTAAGTAAATATTTCACGAAATCTAACTATAATAACCTGTGTATGCCATACCTGCATTGTACAGTCACCCCTGGAAAGGAAACAGATAATTACAAAGAAGCTATGACAGTAGCGAAAAAGGTCCGCATACCTACTGGTAAAAAGGTGCATGATGTTGTAAAACTAAGAATTTGTAAATCAATAGATATAGAATACTTAAACTCTGATGTCAAACACAAACTGATTTGTTATATTATGTATTAAGTTAAAACCGATTTTTTCTAGTTAAGATCAGATTTTCCTAAATCTGCATTTGATATAACTAGTTTTCCTTTATAAAAACTGGAATACGTAACCAGTGCGAAATAATTCGGCTTTGAAACTTTATTCAAAATGCAAATAAAACAATCAAGTCTTCCTTCACATTTTTTTTTTAATAAAAAAAGGATGGTTATGTATGTGTTTTAAATTGATCTTTTAACATGAAGCATGTTTTCAAAAAAATTTACTTAAATTTCTCTCTTCTCATTTTAAAAAATTTTATTTAAACCATCACAAAATAAAACCTAAAATGTCTTAATTGCAAAAAAAATTATATTTAAACCAAAATACTTTCCCATTATTCCTAACATAAAATCTTTATGCCATCAACATGATAATTTCATTATTTAATTTGCAAGTTTTCTCTGTTTTCAAATTTTCGAAGATTCTTCTCAGTTCTAGTTGTAATCGATAATTTGAGGCACCTTGAAACAATTTTATTCAACTCAATTTTGGGTAATTATTTATTCTACTTCAACTGGTCGTTATACCAATTTGAAATCCCTTCTAGTATCCCTTGAAGATGGACGCCTAGACGCCCGAAACATGTAGGGAACAACAAAAACATTTTGTGGAGGAAAACTTGAATGTTTGATTTCAACTCCACTGCAAGTCGACCCATGCAACGAAGACTATAGTAAGTAATTTTTAATAGATATGAGAAAATCGCGTTTAAAGTTTTTTGGATATTTAATCGAACCTATTATTATTAAACCAAAATAACCTTTTGTTTTGCTGTATTCGGTTCAAACGCGATTCCATAGTAATGAAAAGGAATTATAGTTTTAAAAATGTGTTTTTTTTATACATTTTTTAATGACTTACGTAGTTTTCGTCGTCATTTTGTGGAAAAAATAGATCTTGCTATACTTTGTTTTTTTTATTCCTAAAGAAATATGAGCTAGAAAAAATATAGTTTTAACAAATTTCAACTGAAGCTAGGTAGGTAATCAACTTCAATTAAAAAAATTGCCATTTTTTTATTCTGATTTAGAAGTACTTCCTACTTCAACATCACTGTGTTCGTTTTGAATGTCAGTGTTTGTTGTTCTCTTATTTTTAGAAT
Organism: Polydrusus tereticollis; assembly: GCA_963920685.1. Taxonomy (NCBI): domain Eukaryota; kingdom Metazoa; phylum Arthropoda; class Insecta; order Coleoptera; family Curculionidae; genus Polydrusus; species Polydrusus tereticollis. The sequence continues at coordinate 125,227,801 of OY987329.1, forward strand.
CGTCTCCTTTAGCAGATAGAGATTAATAGAAATTGTGATAAATAGACGAAGTATATTTATGTTCGCAGAGTTCTAATAATCCTTTCAACTTTCTCGAGTCTATTGGCAGTGGTCCTGAATATAGCAAAGGTAAAGTTTCCCCGTCATCTTTTCCTCGGGTTCTTTTTGCCAAACATATTGTTCTAGGATTTGCCTCGTAAGTATATTTGAATTTCATTTCGTTAGGTCTATCCGGCAAAAATACAACTTCTTCTATTTTACTTATCATTAATTTCTCATGATTTTCATCTTTGATCCAATTTTGGCTTGTCATCATTTTTTTGAAACTATAAAAATAATTTTTACTCATTTCCTGGATAACATAGGGCTTTCCAGTTACTTTAGCCATGCGAATCAACATAACCCATTGATCAGAAGTAAATATAGATGATTGTCTTTTCTTAGCGGTCTCGATTACGGCGTGCATACTATCTCCCTCATTTTGTGTTCTCTATTCTCTAAAAATCTGTGGACAATTTCTATCTACAAGGATTTAGAAACGTAGTACGTAGGAAAACATACTAAAAATGGACCGGTTCTTGTTTTGGTTAGTTGTTCCATTTCAAGTTTTTCTGTTTCATTGGCCATTGCAAAGGCAGCACAGCCATCACACTGGTCTTTTTTTGGGTTTAAAAAACGCAATATTAAACTCTGAGTTAAACGTTACTTTGTATTGTCTTATCGTAGCAGCAGGAAAATTTCGTTGTTCTATAAATTCCATGTACATTCTGTACATTTTACTAATATTTAGTCCTTCTTCTAGATACATCTTTGTTGATTTTTTCCTAGTGTAATGTGATGGAACTACAGGAAACATACTGATGTGGCCTCTTACACTATTCTTTATTGCTTCATCGATTTTATGGGGTCGAGAAATATGCTTTCCTCTCATGTCTTCTGTGACCATTCCTGTTGCTTTTTCTACCCTTCCCAAAGCTGTTGTTACCCACTGTTCTGATATTCCGTGAGTGTTTAAAAACATTGTTTTACACACCTGCATTTTACTTTCGTTAATAAAAAAATTATATTTTCTAGAAAATTTTCTTCTTGATCCATTTGTCTTTCCTACTTCTTTATCTTGGACAATGACAAACTTTGTTATATATTCCCACTGCCGAGCATGATCTGCTAGCTTCCAAAAACCGTTAAATGTGTCTTTTCTTTGTTCTTCGCTAACTTTTGAACTGCATTTATATCTACAATTTTGTTGACACGTGGCTTTCATTTTCCGAGCAGGGATACATATTCCTTTGCGATTGTTGTGCTCTTGTCCTAAATTAAGTTTAGGTTTAGCGTCAACGTCAGTCCATTCAGATACATTCCTTACCCGTTTTTTAGATTTTTTCTCTTTTTTGCGTATTTTGCGCTTTTTTGGTAAAGTAATGCGTTCCGTAGGATGTAAAGGTTTGTTCTCTGACGAACTATCCTCATATTCAACTACATAGTCCGGATCGACATCGGAACAATCAGAAATATTTAAACCTTGTTCGGCTTCTTCCAAGTGGCTTTTTTTCTCTAAAAAAGACTTCTCGCAATGGGAAACTGTATCACGAACAGGAATATTATTTGTGAATAGCGAATTGGTTATTTTAAATAATTTAAGGCATCAATTACACTCAGAAATGAAAAAAGCACAATTTTTGCCTATTTAATTTTTTTTCATAGCTTTTTAAAAACAAAAAGAAATCAGCAGATATTTTCTTTAATTAAAGGTAACTCAATTAACCCAACTTACAACAAAATTATACATGCTTAAATGAATAAAACTTATCTACAAGGATATCAAAAGGTTATCAAAAACCTATCGGGATAAAAAACTAAAATGGACACCTACTTTGCTTCCTACTAGAATAACAATTTTTACAATATTGTACTTACCCGTAATCCGCACGGAGTTACACTGTAAACTACTTTGTAATGACACTTCGGGACTTTCTTTATACATTTTTGAGAGTTTTAGTATTAACTCAGTTCGTTTACTCATTTTTATAGTTCTTAATGAAGCACAGCTCTGAACATTAAATTCATAATTTAATCTCAAAACTGTCGATCAATATAGTAACTTAGTTTATACTGCGCTCTATCTCCTTTCGCGGCATGGAAGACTATTATAGTAACTCGTGATACGATTATTTTCGGCGCAGATTTCTAATCGTATGGTAAAGTAAATAGACATACTGTAGTTTTCGATGCAAATTTTCTTCTAGATGGAGTTACTATATTTAAACATTTATTTCCGGTTGCCTATGATATTTGTTTGGAGATACTATACTTTTCCATGTGAAATATTAAGTTAAAATACAAATATTATGACATATTGTAACTCAAAATGGCCATTTTTCAAGTTACTATAGTCTTCGTTGCATGGGTCGAAGTATGAACTACTTTTTCAATTTTATTATAAAAATATTTACTTTTAATAAATTCTAGATTTCACTAGCTAAAACCAGTTGCTACAAAAGAATTTAGTCAAATCTAGTTTTAACTGTATATTTTATATTAACGATGGTCCGGCCGTAGCTTCTAACCACCCCTAGACTAACTAGTTCCGTAAACTTAATAATGAATATCAAATAAAAAACATTTTAATGGTCCTTAAAAAGGGAACGTGGTTATTAACAAGAATACCTAATAAGACTAATGAGTGTAACTGTGTCTGTTTACCCCGTAATTTTTTTCTCTAATGACCATGACAAAATAAATAAATTAATTTGCGACCTCCTTAGTTTGTTAGCGTGTTTTTAAATTTTAATTACCCTTGTCTGAATGGAGATGTAATTTTAGATAACAAAGGCTTGAGAGATTGTGTATTTTGTGCAAAGATTTATTTTTGCACTAAATAATTTTAATTCAAAAGCCAAAGTTTACATTCATTTATTTTCTCACACTTTTATGCTTTGATATTTTCCAAGATATAATTAATTACTTAGGCGCATAATTTTGATGTTATCCTAAAGCGTCTATACTTTAAAATGACAAATAGATAAAGTCTGTTCAGAGATATAAGAAAGTGACTAACTGATCCTTATTAGGAATGACCCGGGCCAGCTGTAAAATTGAAATATGGCCGAATAGGTCCGTATTTTGCTTGGAACTTAATCATGGTTTGTAATAAAAATAAGTAAGACATTAAATAATATATTATTTATGTTTAAATGTGAAATTACAAGTTATTATATTATTAAGAATTATATTTATGATTAAAAAATATACAAATTATTCGGTACTAATAATAATTATTCACTTAATATATCAATATCACTATCGCTATAATCATCTGTTCTAATTATTGTTTGTGCTATATTGTTTATATGGATATAGGATTTTTCCACTTTTTCAACATTTGTAACAGAATTTGCCTAACTTTGTGAAGGGATGCTAAAAACTTCAGTTTCTATAAGCTCAAGTACACTGGAGTTAATAGTACGTCAAATATTGTTACGACGAATGGCAGATTTCAGTTGGTGCCAAACATGTTCGATGGGATTAAATAAACAATGGTATGATGGAAACATTAAAACTGTATGCCCTAGATTTTTTGCATAATTATAGCAGAAGTATTCCTTTTGTAGTTTTAAACTTTCTAAAACCTCAATTAATTTGGAGTAATCTTCCTGAAAATAAATGTCATTATCATACATGTAGTTTTGGATTGTTGATTTTGTGTCATTTGAGGAGGGAGTCTTGATCAACTGCCTACTATGATAGCTTGCATTGTCCATTACAATTACGCTATTCGGAGGTATATTTGGAATTAGCTTGTTTTAAACCAATCTTCAAATAAATCAGCAGTGGTGTCCTCATGGTAATCCGGAGAAGAATCTTTAATGTTTTTTGCAGACAGAGAAAGTCCATTTGGAATCCATCCGTCTTTAGATCCAGCATGCAAGATCGTAATTCGTTTACCTCTCTTTAATGGCGCGCTTGTTTTACACTTGCCGCTTGAGTCAACCCAACCCTTTTCCGGGGTATCATATGGGTCGAACCAGGTTTCATCCAAGTAAATAATCGGCCTTTGCTGATCTCTGTAAATCCTAATATTTTGTAGATATTCGGATCGCCATTCCCGAATTCTTACTGGATTCCATTAAAACTTGTCTTTTGTTAATTTTTTTAAATCTAAAACCCATGTATTCCATAACGTTGTTCTGCCACATTTAACGCCGGTTTAATCTTTTTCAAGCCTCTTAATTACATTACCTAATGTAGACACGCTTTGTTCCTCGTATAATGTAAATTTTACGCCGTATTATATCTTGATCACTTCCATCTACCTTGGAGAAAATGTCAGTATCGGTTCTTTTTTTCCACGCTAAAATGGGATTATTCACAATTTTCCATACAGTTGATGTTGGCCGTTTCTTTTAACGCTGCTTGCTTGCTGACCGCACGTTCAATGAGAGTTGAATAAACATTGTTTATAACTTCCTTAGTGTCCACAGAAAAGTGTTTTCTGCTGTTAGACGGGGTTATTTCCTGAGATACATTGGGCTCGCACATATTTTCTATGACTTACACACGATTAAACAAACTCTGTATTGCACACGAAGTAAGAATAATTACTAAGCTTAAAACTAACTAGAGTGGCTATATATACAGTCTTTAGAACATATTTTGTTTTATGGGATTAACCCTCTCATTTTGAATCAGGTAAAAATCGGTTTAAAATCACCAAGCCATTACTTTAATAATGAAATTACGTCTTCCGGATTTGCAGTTTACTTTAAGACATTTTTGCGGACCATAATTTACCTTCATTTATTCATTCATTTATTGTTTGTTTATGGCCACTCTTGGATAATCCCATTCAAAGGCAAAGTGTAACTTTCTTATATCTGTGGACAGGCTTTATCTGTATTTTCAGTTTTAAAAAATGCAAAATCAATCAATCAAATAATTTACCTGAAGACTAACACTTTCTAAGTAAGGGATAAACTTTGCCTGTTCAAAAAGCAAAAAAAAAAGTGTGAGAGAAAATTTATGGTCTTAAAATTTGTAGTTTGAATACACAATGGAGAAACAAAATCGTCCTAAATAACTTTTTAAGTTTTGCATGATTTTGATAATCTTTTTCTCAATTTTTGCAATTTCTTTTTGTTGATTTGGTGTTATACAGTGTAAAACCAAAAGTTTTATTCTATCCTACATTTTTAAACACTCTGTGGAAGTATTTATTGACACAACATGCCGGTCCCGACAGAATCAACGTTGAATTACTTAAATTAATTGCAGCGAATGAAAGCAACAGCCTAGACTTGTTGACATCACTATTTAACAGGATATATGACTCAGGCAAAATACCAACAGACTGGCTAAAGTCAAAATTCGTACCACTACCAAAAGAAAAACAACTCCTCGCAATACGATGACTACCGGATAATAAGTCTGATGTCTCATGTCCTTAAAACTTTTCTTAGAATCATCCATACACAAATTTATAGGAAGTGCGAATACCAGATGGATAACACTCAGTTCGGATTTAGAAATGGATTGGGAACCCGAGAGGCTCTTTTCTCATTGAACGCAATGACACAAAGATGCAGAGACATGACCGTAAACGTTTATGCATGTTTCATAGATTACAGAAAAGCGTTCGATTGCGTTAACCATCAAAAGATGATCGAAATTCTAAGAACAACCGGGGTCAACGAACAGGACTTACGAGTGATATCAGGACTCTATTGGAACCAAACAGCAACAGTCGAAATAGAACAAGCAACATCATAAGATATGTGGATCAAAAGAGGAGTCCGACAAGGTTGCGTCTTGTCTCCGCTCCTGTCTAATTTGTATTCGGAGTATATATTTAGAGAAGCACTAGAAGAAGTCCAAGGCGGATTAACGGGACAATCACCAACAACATTAGATACGCCGATGATACCGTGCTAATAGCAAATAACGCACAATAGCTACAAATATAGTAAATTCCGTAGTTCGTTACGGCGAAATGTTCGGCTTACACCTAAACGTCTCCAAAACCAAAACACTAGTCTTCTCTAAGACACCAATAAACGTAAATCTGCGGGTCAAGGGACAAACAATAGAACAGGTAACCTCTATAAAATATTTGGGTGCAAATATCAACAGCCAGTGTAATCCAAGGAAAGAAATACTATATTATCCAGAATCGTACAAGCGAGGAAGACACTGATGAGTATGAAAATATTTTTTAGAAGATCAGACCTTAGTCTAGGGCTAAGAACTCGGATGGTCACATGTTATGTCTTCCATGTTTTACTATATGGATGCGAGAGTTGGACAATGGACCCACAAACAGAAAAAAGAATAGACGCCTTTGAAATGTTCGTATACAGACGGATGTTGCGAATTCCATGTATACAAAGGGTCACAACGACGAAGTACTCCAACGCATGAACAAACAAAAAGAACTGCTAAACTCCATCAAAGAGAGAAAAATGCAATACCTAGGTCATGTGATGGAAGGTGAAAGATACGAGTTACTTAGACTTGTAATAGAGGGTAAAGTACAGGGTAAAAGATCAGTTGGAAGACGTCAGAACTCATGGCTAAAGGACCTCAGGAGATGGTTTGACCGCTCATCTACAGAAATCTTTCGGGCTGCAGTTTCCAAAACTACAATTGCCATTTGGATCGCCAACATTCGGAAGGAGACAGCGCATGTTGCATTGAATGACGATAGTCGTGATATATGCTGGAAGGCTTATTCGCAACCGACAACTAGAAACCATTCCAGATCTTCGATTGGCTCTTCTTGAAGGGTGGAGAAACACTCCTCAATCGCCAATTGTTTACAATTGCTCAAGTCGCTTGGCAGCAAAGTATTAGAGAACGTTGAGGCAATATACGATATTAGTGTTTGTTTATTTGTTTCAGTTATCTGTAATGTTTTTAATTTCTGCTAGTGTGGAAAATTGCATTGTTTCTTTCAAAAATGTGTGTTCCCTTTTAGAATAAAGATATTGATATGAATAAAAAAAATAGTATTAGGAAATGATGCGGCTTAAAAATGTCATACAAAGAGACATTATTGTGTTGTTCAATACACCCACAGAGTGTTCAGAAATCTAGGATAAAGTGCAACTTTTGGTTCTACACTGTATGCAATACCAAATCCATTAAAAATGCTTGAAAAACCAATACCAGATGATGGTAAAAATAAAAGCGCATACAACTTGAAAAAAAAAAAACAATGCAAAACTAAAAAGTTATTTAAGATTGACTTTGAACCAAACTTTGTCTGCCAGTTTCTCTTTTGTCCAAGAGTATATTATTGTTAATTAAATATTCTAACGGTACAGTCTAAAATTATTTTCTTTAATTTAGTTTCCTCCATATTACCATAACTTTATTTCCTGCTAGTTTAAAGCAGTTAAAATTCAACTTGACAAGAACGGAAAACATAAAAGAGAAGTAGATTTTTTTGTTCACTGAAAACAGCACCTATTTAAATCGCAAATTAGTATTTTTCACGCGATGCCATTTGAAGATGAGGAGTTTTACAATAACTTTCCGTAAACCGTTAAACTTAATTTCTAGAACTAGGGTTTTACAAAAATATTTCAAAAAATACTTCCATATTTTTATATTCAAATATTTTCTAGATATAACCCCAGCTTTATTAAATCACTTTTAAAACACTGGGTGGCAACCAACCATCATCCACCCTGCTTATGTAACAAAGTAAAATTTATTACTTTTGCATTTTTATGTCACCAATATCGACCAAACAAACCAAACAGATTAATTTATGTGTGAAAAGGCTGATAATGGTGCACAGGGCACGTGAGCACGCACTTTTTAAAATGTAGGGGCGAGAGGGCGAACCGGGATTTTATAAGCTCTTTTTTAATGTTGTGTGGGGCTTGTTATCACTAAAATAATTAAGGGCCTTTAAAATTTCGTATAGAAAAATTCATAAGGATATTTCTACATTGGACAATATAATATACGGTGTCTCATTAATATTGCGAAAACTTTACGATGTGTTTCGTTCATAAAAAATTTTACAAAAAGTATCTATACCTATACCTACAGTCTCACCATTAAACTCCGCACTATATAGAACTTTTTATTATTAATAACCGAATTTCAAAAAATGTTATTAGAAAAAGTTATTACTAGTATAATTTTAGGCCTAGGTGTGTACAAAGTTTCAGATGTCTAGCGCAAAGTTAAATTTTTTGCCATTTTTTCGAATTAACATGTTTTTTTTATTAAGTAAGTTGACTGAATGGATATTAAACTTTTTGCTTATCCCATACTCAATATTTTATTCAGTTTGTATGCTTATTTTTTTACTAGATTGCCATCTTTTTTCGAAATATATAATTAGAGGCAAAAAAATTTGACACGGGTGGTGCAAAGTTGTCACAATTTAACAATTTTAACAGATTGACGTCAGATGTTCCATTTTTTCTTATAGTAAATACACGTACACAGTTAAAAAATGTATAACAAAATTTGCAGATATCAGATTAGTTCACAATTTAAACGCATTTTCTTGTTATCCACAATATAATATCAAGGCAATTTTGAATTTTGTAAGTAGGCAATGGAGAAAAAAGGAATTAGAGTGCCGAATAAATAAAAGAAATGTCATAAGTTGGAATATTTTTGCAAGTTATAGTTTTCACTGTTATCACCAATGTTGTCCATTCAAGAAAAAATAGAAATTGTCTTAATTTGTGGAGAAAATATGCCTCACCGGCAAGTATCTGACATTTTTAATGAGAGGCATCCAGAAAGAGATTTGCAGCATAGCACCGTTTCAAGAATAATGTTAAAGTTTAGAGAAACTGGATCTGTTTAAAATAATTTTAAAAAACGTCACGCAGCAAGTAAATACGATGAAGAAGCACAATTTGATGTTTGTTTAAGTGTTGGGGTACAAGGGGGAAAGTGTTAGAAAAATTCTTCAGAAAAATCGATTTCGGCCATATAAACCCAAGTTTATAAACACATTGAAAGAAGGCGATTTTAATATCCGTCTAGATTTTTCGTTTTGGTATCAGGGTCAGTACGAGGAGAATATTATTTTTCTATACAAGATCTTATGGACAGATGAAGCCACTTTCTCTTCGAATGGTACCGTGAGCTCACAAAATTGCCGATGGTGGTCCCAAGAAAATCCCAACTTCACAATTTAATATCGCGACCAGTATCATTTTAAAACCAATGTTTGAAAGATCAGCTTATTGGAACATACTTCTTTAGAGTAAACTTAACTGATGTAAGGCACCTGACTTTTCTTGATAATGATATTGTCGAAGTTTTGGATAACATGCCCTTACACAATAGGCATAACTTATGGTATTAGCTTGATGGTGCACCCATACATCAAACTGCAGCAGTAAAAAAACGCATAAACCAATTATTTCAAAACAGAGTTATAGGGCGTGATAGCAAATGTTACCGGCACCCAGATCGCCTGACATAACACCACTAGACTATTTCCTGTGAGGTTATCTTAAACAGAAAGTTTATAAGAATCGACCGTTTAGAAATATCGAGCATTTGGAACAAACGTAATTGTCATTTGAAAAATAGGACATCTGACGTCTATCTGTTAAAATTGTTAAATTATGATAACTTGCACTGTGTCAAATTTTTTTGCCTATAATTTTATATTTCGAAAAAAATGGCATTCTAGTAAAAAAAATAAGCAATAAAACTAAATAAAATATTGAGTATGGTGTAAGCAAATAGTTTATAATCCATTAAGTCAACTTGCATTATAAAAAAAACATGTTAAGTCGAAGAAATGGCAAAAACTTTGCGCTAGACATCTGAAACTTTGTACATAGGCCTAAAATTGTACTAGAAACAACTTTTTCGAATAACATTTTTTGAGATTCGAATAAACAATGCAATTTTTCAGCATTTTTTGACAAAAGTGTCATTTTTGACAGATACCGAATTGTAGAGTAAGAGACAGATGGTGACAATTAAATATATAATTTTTAGTCTAATGTGAAGCAAAAATGATTGCCGTTATTTAATTTGAACTAACCTCATTAATAATAAAAAGTTCCATGTGGTGCTTAGTTTAATGTTGACACTGTATGCTCGAAAATGCTTCGTTTCGGAAATAAAGGGTGTTAAAGTTTTATTTTAATTTTTGTTTCTTCCAAATAATTTTTGAAATAACATCGATATCTGAACTAAAATTCTTTAAATGCGAAATTCGAATGTGATGTTAGTTTGGCTCCCACTTATAGAGGGCGTCACCTACATGTGTTTTTCCTCTTTTGAGGAGTCATAACTTTTTAATACGTACCTGTATTACATTTTTATGCGAAAAATACATGTTACTGTCATTTTTACGTGAAAAAGGCGCATTTCTCTTTTTAACTATTTGTCAACATTACTAAATCATAATATTACCTTTTTCTACTCATTAACATAAAAAATTACATAAGAAAAATAATTAAACAAACAACAATTCCATTAAAAAATGCTTCACTAAAGTTACAACATTTGTTGAAAATATGCACCCCAACTGTAATACAGGCATTTATTCTACGACGGATTTATTGGCGAACGCATTCAAATATTCCGGGTATGTTTCTAATTTCTTCATGCGATAATGCGATTCCTTAATTCTTCGACAGTTTCTATTAGGGTCGTACAAACTAAATGATTGAGGTGACTCCAAAGGAAATAATTCCTGGAGGGCAAGGGTTGTGCATGAAATAGATTTGCAACCTCAATGGCAATCTTCAAAAAGTATGGGCAATTTTAAAAATAATGGGCCTATCAAATGGGCTCCAACAACTCCGACCCATACATGCGTTACATGAAAACTGGTATTGATGACGGCCTTATTTACAACTGGCCTGGGTCTTTTCTAATAGGCATCAGTTAGTCACTTTCTTATATCTCTGAACAGACTTTACTTGTTGTAGGAGTTTTCTTAATTCTATGAAACACATATTTTCCTACTTATGAAGTTCCTACTGCGCAGGGTCTCCCGGTTCCAGCGGTTTATTTTTAAAAACTTTTAGTTTCACTAAGACGTTGATGGAGACGGGTAAACATAGTATGATGCAGGATAACCCGACTTGGTTATTTTTCCTTATAAAGCCGCCTGGCTGGTAATGAATTACTGTTGGCCAGGTCATAAACGGAATGCATATCGGACATTTCACTACTTGTGTAATTCATTTTGGAAAGCTTTACGGCTTTACAACTAAACACCTTACTAATCAACTTATGCGATGCAGTTTCATCTCTTTCTGTTCGTAGTGACTTCTATGAAGTATGCCTTTTCCACGTAAAAATGATAGAAAAATCTTTTCACTTATAATTGTAAAACAAAAAAGTCATGACTCCTCAAAAGTAATAAGACATGTAGGTGACGTCCTTTACAAGTGGGAGCAATACTAATATCCAATTTGAATTTCTCACTGCAAGAAAACCCCCGATACCAAATTTAGTTAAAATATCGCCATTATTTTAAAAATTATTTAGAAAAAAACAAAAATAAAATAAAACTCCAAAAAAAAAAGCATTTCCAGGCATAGGTTTATAGAAACTTTCTTTTATATTTTGAGGCAAGAAAAGTTATCCTGAATTTTTTCAAAATATTATTTTCTAGATTTTCGATTTTTAATACATTACTGAAACTTCTCTTTCTATCTTGACATTAGTTAGTTAATTCCTATGAGTAACTTCTAATAACTCTATTTTTTCTTATTGTAGCACTTGTCCTTATACGCCTTCTTGGTTACTCATCTTTATTAAGTTCATCTGTTACTTAAGTAAATATGTATGGATATTTGGATATCGTATCTCTACCAAACTAGCTAGCCATGATATCCGTCGCCATAGCAATCATCGCTACTTTTCTTTTTTTTTGTATTTTATGATAAGGCACAGTACTGCAGGATTACTCCTGAGCGGTGCGTGTGCGCAGGAAACGAGTCACGTTGGTCTTGAATCTTTGGAGATTATACTCGTTGGGGAACATGGCCTCAGGGAGGTTCCAGAGTGATGACGTTCTCCAGATGAAAGAATTTTTAAACAGCGTCGTTCGAGGCACACTAAGCTGAACCACGTACGGGTGGGCTGCAGTGGCTCGTCGTGTATTTCTATCATGCACCGCTCTAGGTGGAATCAAGCGGGCAACCTTCGTTGAGCACTTGCCATGAAAATGTCGTCGCCAACCTGCCTTCAATGTTTAACGATTCACCGATTAAGTGAATGGCTCGTCTTTAAATGGAATCTAGCAATCTCAGGGTATGTTTAGAAGAGCCCCAAATATACGAACAGTAGTCCAGTGATTGGCGAATTTGGGCTTTATAGAGCATCTTCAACATTAACTTTTTTAGAAAGAACTGCCGCCTAAGTTTTCTAGCGTTAAATTTTACTTGGTTACTGTCACCCCAAGACAGAATTTCTTCCAGGTCTTCGTTGAGATGTGAGACTTCTTGCTGTCTATAGAGATGTGCACTGGCAGTTGATGTTCGAGCATCCAAAGTAAAAGATGGGTAAAGTGTGCTGTCATCAGCGAAGCCATATACAGGGTGTTTCCTAACCTCTCTAAAAAATTGAAGGACATTAATCCTCATCTTATTTTAAGACAAAAATGTGGTATAATAGTTTTTCGCATGTCGCTTAGTTTTCGAAATACAGGGTGTTAAAAAAAAATTGTATTTATTTTTCTTTTCATTTTATTAATTAATGCCAAACGATATTATAATGATATTTGTTAAACATAAGGGATTAGAGCACTTTACTTTGGGTAAATTTTAAATTTTACAATTAGTTCATTGGCGGGGATCCGGGTAAAAGAGTACCTTAGTTTTTTAGTTATTTTTCGTATTTTTATCATTCTGTTGCGTCAAATGATACGAGTAGGCTTTGCTTCGTTCCATGGCAACAACATTTGTTTTCTCCGTAACAATTGTCTCCTGTTTAACATCTTTCAAATAATATCATTTTGAATTGTTTTTGAATTTATTTGTACTATATTACATACTTTTCATAATGGCTGAGTTTACCAATCAAGAAATGGCTCAAATTCATTTTATGTACGGTTTAGAACCGTACAACTTGAGGAAGAGGTCTTAAACATGGTGGAAGAATCTCCAGGCACTAGTACGAGGAAGATCGGGAACGAGTTGAATGTGAGTTACAAAACAGTATGGAGTATCTTAAAGGACTATTTACTTTATCCTTATCACGTACAAAGAGTGCAAGCTTTGTTGCCTAGAGACTTTCCAGCTCGAGTTAATTTTTGTAGAACATCACCAGTATACATTTTCTGTTAATATTTGGGCAGGGATTATTGGAGATAGCTTATAGTTGGACCGTATTTCTTTTCAAATCTACTTACTGGTGATGTCTATTACAACTTCCTTAGAGATGAATTGCCAGAATTGATGGAAGCAGTGCCATTAAGAACAAGAACTTTAATGTGGTTTATGCATGGCGGCGCTCCCCCTTCCTTTACAGTACGTGTTAGAAACTATCTAGATCAAAAATATCCTGCTCCTTGGATAGGTAGAGGAGGACCTCACCCATGGCCACCCGGTTCGCCGGATCTGAATCCATTGGATTTTTATTTCTGGGGTCACCTTAAATGACTTGTTTATACTACTCCTATTGATACTGAAGAAGACCTTCAACTGCGTATTATTGATGGTTTTAATACGATTCGCGCCAGTCCCGAATTTCTCCAACACGTAAGAGACAATGTAGCAGGTCGTGTACGTGGGTGTTAACTGGCTCATTATTGCGCCAATCCTCTTCAATATCTACACAAACGACCAACCCACAAACGAACAAACCAGACAGTTCATATACGCCGACGATACTGCTGTAGCAACCCAAGGCAGGGCTTTCAATGAAGTAGAGGATAAACTGACGCGCGCCCGCGATAACCTAGCAGCCTACTACAGGACCAACTACCTCAAGCCTAACCCGAATAAGACACACGTGTGTGCTTTCCATCTCAGAAATAAGGAAGCAAACAGGAAGCTAAAGAATTGGAACATGACGATGCACCGAAATACCTGGGCATCCGCCTGGACCGAACTCTAACCTACCGAAAGCACTGCCAGGAAGTCAAGGGGAAAATCTGTGCGAGAAACAACATTATTCGGAAACTCACAAACACAAAATGGGGAGCGCATCCACATGTCCTCAGGACCTCGGCGCTCGCCCTATGCTTCTCCACCGCCGAATACGCCGCACCAGTATGGACCAATTCTGCCCACACCAAGCACGTTGACGTGGCTCTGAACGAGACTGTCCGAATAGTGTCCGGCTGCCTGAAACCGACCCCAACCGAGGAAATTTACCCAATAGTCGGTATCGCCCCACCGAAAATCAGGAGACGTGTTGCTGCGGAGTCGAAGCGGAGGAAGCCAGAAACCGACCACAGACACCCTTTATACAACCATCAACTGCCACAGAGCAGACTCAGGTCCCGCAAAAGTTTTTTACGGACGACAACTCCCCTAACAACCAAGCCTGAAATACGTCTAGCAAATCTGTGGCAGGAGTCCGCCAACCATACAAGGAATGCTGTGAGAGAAGAGCTAAGCCCTGGACATCACCTACCTTTCCCAACGTGGAGGGCGCTAAACAGACTGAGAACGGGCGTCTCGAGATGCTACACTAACCTAAAGAGATGGGGCCATAGGGAAGATGACGTGTGCGAATGCGGCACGGTCCAAAACCACCAACACCTGACAATCTGTCCGAACATAGGAGAATCTTGCACAGGGAGGGACCTGATTGAGGCAAATGACAAAGCCGCCCTTGTGGCTGATTTTTGGAAGTACAGAATTTAAAAATGGTGACCCGGACACGGAAAGTAAGTAAGTAACTGGCTCATGGAGGACATTTTCAATAATTTATTTGATTTTTCTTCATGTAAGTTCATTATTAAAAGTTTTTAAATCGGTTATTAAAATGATTATTATTGCTTTACTAACACCCTGTATTTCGAAAAAGAAGCAACATGCGAAAAACTTTTATACCACATTTTCGTCTTAAAATAAGGTGAGGAATAACCTCCTTCATTTTTTCAGAGAGGTTAGGAAACACCCTGTATATAGGATTTTTAGTTATTTCCAAAAGATGTATAGTATAAAGAGGGTGGGCAACAATAGGGAAATGGAAAGAAATCCGTTCACCGCCACTCGCAGAGAACGGTCTCTAAGAAAGCAAAAATTGAACCGGCATTCCGTATGCTCTCACTTTAGTTAGGAGCCCCTCGATTGCTTAACAATCTTTTCTGTATCTTAACTATTAATAAACTATTAATTTTTTCTGAGAGAAGTGTTGGTGTAGGTGTTCCAGATAACATGATTCACGTATGTCGTGTGACTTAATGCAAAATCCATTTGAAATTTATGGGATAAATACTACTCAGATTTATTTTCAAGCTCCGAACAAACCCTATTTTTGGCTCACCCCGGTATAGGAGGGGTTTATATGTGGATGCTTTGACTGACATATCTAAGCCCTTTTTTCGACGGCGCTACTAATACCCCATAATACATTTCGTTCATTTTTATTTCTGTAAATTAGATTAACGTCGTAGTTCGCAGATTTATGGCCTATTTTGGTTATCCCAAAAGCAAACATCACGGTCTCGTAGATAAACATGAAAAGAATAATTACTTCGGTTATTTAGTGGTCTTTAATTTTGTTTTACTTTACATAGTATTCTAAAAGGACGTGGGAAAATAGATTGTGTACAAATTTACTTTTTGGTGAAATATGTAAAAAATAGATCACTAATTAACGCCAAAGCCAAGTTACATCGTATATAGAAGTAATAGCAATCATTTTTTTT
This sequence comes from Polydrusus tereticollis, assembly GCA_963920685.1. NCBI lineage: Eukaryota > Metazoa > Arthropoda > Insecta > Coleoptera > Curculionidae > Polydrusus > Polydrusus tereticollis. The sequence continues at coordinate 125,243,630 of OY987329.1, forward strand.
CTACTCCCTATAGGTGCCCGGTAAGTGGTCTATTATGACATGGAGTTGGTGGAGGTAAATACTTTTTACTTCACTAGGAAGGTAAGTTAATATTGATCTCTCTGGGAAAGTACGTAAATAATAGCCATAATTTTTCACTACAGAAAAGCCTTTAGTTTCAGAAACTTTGGGTTTTCGGTGGAAAAAACATTATAGACAATCGATTTTAATAAACAAAAGCGATATGATCTGTTGAAGAAGAAATTACTTAAGCAGCATCCAAAAAGCCAGAGAAGAAAAAAAAAATTACCTAGACGAAACATGGGTAAATAAGACCACACTAAATTTTGGCAGGATGAAAATAGTTCAAGGCAAGCTTTTTTGGAAGGATTATTCACAGGATTAAGACTGCCATCTGGAAAAGGACATCGACTTTTTTTTTTTTTATACTTTTTGAGGATTTGATGGAAAGAAAAGTGTCGGTGTTTGTAGATTCTTGTTGACATAGAAACGGAGGAAAAATCTGACATCATGTGCCAAAATCAACATGTACATTTATTGTTGCTTGGCAATATTATAATCATTTATCACTATACGAGGTACTTAAAAAATGGATTTTTTTTTCGTTTTAGGCTAAAATACGAATATCGTGAATTACGATTAAAAGGTAAAAGAGAATACACTTGCAACGGCTTCGCACATTGCATAAAATTGTCTACAGCTACTAAAATAAATATAAATATTCCCTGCCAAGGAGATTTTTGAATAGTGCTACTTTTCCGCACCCGGTGCGGATAAAAATCTTATCCGCACTAGTGCGTAAAAGTGTAACTTTGCACACGGAAATGCATAGGAAAATGACTCCTTAATGAAGTTAAGGGTAAGATCAGTGCGGAAAAGTGAAAAAAGTGCATCATATAATAGAAGAAGAAGCCAAAATGTGGCAGTTAGATATACTAATCCAAGTAATGGTTAAACCGCTTATTATAAACAATGTAAATAAAACTTCATCCTCCGAATCGGACTATGATTAAGCCATAACGACAAAGTATATTCGATTTTTGAAAATGTCATAAATACCTACGAATATAATATAATACAATTTTAGGAGAATAGCCATGTTTAAGATTATTAATTCAAAAACTTCCCCAATATACGCTCCTGGCTAAAGGATTTTCTCAATAGCAATGGTAATAATAACATGCAAAAAATTCAGGGTGGACCTACCTAAAGAATGCTCATTTTTGGGACCCTTTAATGTAAACACCATAGATTTTAAGAGATGCTGTTTAAATTGTTCTTGATACCCCGGTATGCGTTTTGCATAGTTATTAATGAGAATTTATTACTTCGCGCCATTAAATGATAGACTATAATGATTTTGTCAATTAAATGTGTTTTTGTATACCTAAATATTTAAACAATAATTTCAATCAAGTTACACTTGCGTTGTTCTGTCTTCACTTCTTTTACTATACGTATAATAATTTTCGTTGGTATAACTAAGTTTAGTAAATTATTGCTTACGATAGTATGTAATCTTACAACCATAATCTTTATAGGCTCAAATAACACCCTACAAGATTAACGTGTAGAGATACTGCACTTTACTCTGCCTTGCACTGCAACTATGTCATTAATTCAAAGGGTTTTACCTTTTTGAGCATACTTTTTTAACCCTTGTTATCGATGAGCAGGATAACCTCGACATTGATGTAGTAGAAGAGTCGTTTCTCGTTACTCTTTTAGCAAACACTATGTGTTTTAGTACTTTATTCTGAAAGCGTTGAATTATTAAAATGTTACCTTCACAGCTAATCATATCGTACCTAAACGCCTTTCCCCAGTCCTCTAACAAATCACTTAAACACACAATGCAGAAAATGAAACTCATACATTGTACACTATGCGCCCTCTATTGTCAGGAACCAAACTTGTACAACATAGAAATGAAGCGTCTGCGCGGCATCTTGCCGACTCACTGAATGCAAACGAGGAAGAGGATGGTCACGTGACCACTGCATCATAAAAGTTTTATGCTGGCAACCAATAATATTAATTTTACCTCTAAGGCTTGAAGGAATGAATAATTTATCCTAATAATAAAGCCTTAATAAAGTAAGTTTCGGAGAAAACTAAATAAGTAAAATTTAATTGACCCAATAAAGTTTCGTTTAAGTTAAGAAAATATTGAACAATTAAATAATTTAGTTCAATCAACTAAATTTTTTTTCAAAAATATCTTACTTGCAATAAATTTTACTTGATGAAATATAGCCGGTATTGCCACAATTAACAAAAAATTAATTAAGAGTTTTAATTCGCAAAGGAAAACTGCCCATGTATACTGAGCAGTTGACGGTTCATTGACACGACAGTTAAAACACAACTGACTCACCAAAATATTAAACCACTTTTGTGAGTTCGAAAGAAATAGTTAATAAAACCAAAAATGATACTAATTATTGTGCCCTTTAATATGACACATTTTTCGTTGCGTATAATAATTGTGCAAATTTTATTTAAATTTCCCGTACCATGAGCAATTATAAATTTTAAAGTACGATTCACAATAAACGCCTTAAAGCCTTCCTTTAAAGAAACGGGTCTAATTAACATTTTGCGATTTTGATGAGAAAATAAAGCGAAGGTAGCGTGTAACTAGATTTTAATTAGTTTCGCGTTAGCAGACCCGCCCTTTGCCAAAGGGGGAGAACTTCGTATTATTGACTTGAATGATTTCGTTTATCGCCTTAATTAAAAAAAAAAACTTTTTGAAAAATTCAAATTTTATATTATATTTATACAGTGTGTCCCCGGATCGACGCAACGATAGGTGAAAAAGGCTGGAATTCTTTGAGTTGAAACTTTATCTTCTGGGGTTCAGCCCTGATTGGATAGAAACTAATTTGTGGCATAATTTTAATTTCGAAAAATCAAGTGTGCTTTGGAAATTTTCAAAAAAATTTTTTTCCCACCATTAAAGTGCTTGATTTCTAACAGATACGAAAAAATTTTATTAAGAAAAGATGTTCTGAAACAATAAATAAGTAATAATACAAAATTTTAAAATCCTATGCCTACTTTGATGTTTTGCATTATGTTTATTGCACGCACCTCCCTATTGAAGATATTAAAAAATTTCGTTAAGAAAAGTTGTTCAAAATAATAAATTAAACACGATCGGTTTATAAGATACATCAAAAAATTAATTTATTTCAATAGTAACATTAACAACGGTTTATACAATACTTCAAAAAATTAATTTATTTCAATACTAACATAAACTGAAAGATTTATTTATTCAATAAGTTCGGCGCCTTTATTCGCACATTCTTCAATGTTTTCCCGAAATGCAGTAGAAGCTGCTCTTATCTCCTCCAGGGGAATAGAGTTTATTGCATCTGTAATGCGATTTTTCAAAACTTCTACGTCATTTGAAAGCCTATTCAAAAATACAATTTGTTTTATTCGACCCCAAAAATAAAAATCCATTATTGTTAGATCCGGAGATCTGGGAGGCCACAAAATGGGACCAGCATTGGCCATCCATCTTTTTTGAAAATGCTCATTGAGCCATTCACATACCCGAAATGTCGAATGGGCAGGGCAGCCGTCGTGTTGAAAATATGAAAAATATCTTGGTTCGTATGGTAGTTCGTCAAGAAACTGATTTAGGATATTTAAATAAGTATCTTGATTAAGTCTTCCCTCAATAAAATATGGGCCAATTACACCACAATAATAGGAAATGGCACACCAAACATTAACCTTATTAAAATACTGCCGCCTAGAATGTATTACATAATTTGGATTATTTTTAGGCCAATATCGGCAATTCTGTGATGAAGGTACACCGTTAGTGGTAAAAGTCGATTCGTCTGAGAAAATAATATTTTTATAGAAATCTCGATCCTCTAGAATCTTCTCACCTAAAGTTAGGCAAAACTCCAACCTTCGGGATTCATCCCCTTCTTCTAACGTGTGACGAAATGTAACTTTATATGGTTTTACCTTATTTGCTTCATAAATGCGTTACAAATGTGATTTGCTAACACCAGTCTCCTCGTACCGGTTTCTTAGTGACAGCTTTGGATTTTCGCGTAATGAATCCATTGCTAACACAGTACCTACATCATCTTCATCAAAGTTCTTCTTCTTTTTTAGTATATTATGTACAGTACCGGTAGTAACAAATTTTCTAACCAGTCTGGATACTGTAGATTTGACAAAAACTGTGTTCGGAAACTTCATATTAAATCGCCTGATAACCTCTGGAATAGATAATTCCCCTATACCATAACATTAAATTAGGTAGATCCGTTCTGGTATAGTAAGCATAATTGATATTTCACAGTAATGTTCTCGAAAGTTCGGATCAGTTTTAGAGCACAGAACACTACAACAATATTAAAAATGCCAAACTATTTTTGACAACAAACTGTCAAAATATTATTTTATTCTTTTTCCTTCCATGGCATACTATTTTTTTCTGAATAGTACGAAGGCGTAGAAAGGCCACCCGAAAGAAAAAAATATTTTAATCTCGGAATTCCGACTTAAATCTCGGAATTCCGAGAATAAAGTCGGAATTCCGAGATTAAAGTCGGAATTCCGAGAATAAAGTCGGAATTCCGAGATTAAAGTCGGAATTCCGAGATTAAACTCGGAATTTCGAGATTAAACTTAAAACTCGGAATTTCGAGAATAAAGTCGGAATTCCGAGATTAAAGTCGGAATTCCGAGATTAAAGTCGGAATTCCGAGAATAAAGTCGGAATTCCGAGATTAAAGTCGGAATTCCGAGATTAAAGTCGGAATTCCGAGATTAAACTCGGAATTTCGAGATTAAACTTAAAACTCGGAATTTCGACAAAAAGTCGGAATTCCGAGATTAAAGTCGGAATTCCAAGAATAAAGTCGGAATTCCGAGATTAAACTCGGAATATTACACAAAATGTTTCTTTCTTTCGGGTGGCCTTTCTACGCCTTCGTAGAATAGCATTGAAACAAATTTATTCATATTTAGAAGGAAGTGAATTGCTTGTTATTTTTATGTTTGCATTTCTTTAATTATCTTAATGTCTATTAAAGGGAATAAAATAAACCGATCGTATTTAATTTATTATTTTGAACAACTTTTCTTAACGAAATTATTTAATATCTTCAATAGGGAGAGGTGCGTGCAATAAAAATAATGCAAAACATCAAAGTAGGCATAGGATTATAAAATTTTGTATTCTTACTCACTTATTATTTCCGAACATCTTTTCTTAATAAAATGTTTTCGTATCTCCTAGAAATCAAGCACTTTACTAGTGGGAAAAAAAAAGTTTTTTGAAAATTTCCAAAGCACACTTGATTTTTCGAAATTAAAATTATGCCACAAATTAGCAGGACTGAACCCCAGAAGATAAGTTTCAACTCACAATTTTTTTACATTTTAGTTATAAACGCCCGGTTAGTTTGATACGGGATTAAATGAATTAAACAAAGGGGAAAGTATTCTAGCCACGGGTAGATTATTTTATTACACTCACTATAGGAAAGTCACACCCAAATAAAATAAAATTTATACTACAATCATATGATATTTACACTAATTAATCACAAATTACCGTTAAAAAATGGTTTACTTACACCTCTCATTATTTCTTTTACACCCTAGGAGGATAGGTTTACAATCTGTGAGTTTAATTTACTCTCGATAGTGTAAATGTACCTACCCATAAATAAGAAGAATTAACACTCATCAGAAAGTAAAAAAACCATTAAAAAATGTCTTTCTTACCAGATATACTGATTGGTTAATATACCCTATTAAGTGTGGTACTATATGTACCACCATTAAGTGTTAAATTTAACACTCAATTTTTTACTGTATGTATTGGAATTTTAGCAACTGGATAAATAGGCCCAAAGTTGTTAAGCTTTAAAGACCGGCGATTTAAATGGAGCACCCTATATACACCTATTATAATGGTCCCTCATACATTATAGTAGGAACAAACTAATTTTAATTCGATATGTATAATAGTGACACATAAATATGCAAAAGTCATAAATAATACTTAGCGGGATTAACAGGGTCGAGCACTATTTACGTCCTTGAGACCGCGTAATGTGCCAAAATGGCGCTTTAAATTACATTAGCAAAGGGCCCTGTGCCGCTGCCGGACCATTATTAATGACCCTGTAACTCTATTAGAGGTTTTTACTTGTGAATACGACTTGTATTATTAAATTTGACTTTGGGGGAGGAGGTCACGTGTTTTATTCATTTGTGCGGGTTCAAATTTCGGCTTGAAATATTACAAAGTCACATGGCCGCTTGGCCCTTTCTTCTCGTTTGTATATTAAGGGTGACGTTATGAGATTTTACTAATATGACAAGTTTACTGTATCTTATACAAATTTAGACGTAAATTACTAAAATGTAATTTTTAAATAATTGTTTCACCACTATAAGTACTTTAATTTTGGCAACATAGGGTCGCCGACTTCTATACAGAGTGTCCTAAAAATTAATTGCAATTGAGATTTTATAAATATGATCAAAAGTCACTTTTTTTAAATGGAACACCCTGCATATTATTGAAGTGTCGAATAGAGTGGACCAATTGAATTTTTTCATATGGAGTATTCCTCTACCTATTTTGTACCGCTTTCGATTTATAAGCCATTTTATAAATAATTACTATTCATATTCGAGTGTGTCATGATCAAAACAAATTTCCTTTCATAATAAATTGTGGTTCTGAAAAGAACCGATTTTTTTCAGTAAATTAAAACTTTTGGAATTCTCACCTAATACGTCAGATGTTTAAAGTGCTGACCATTTTCATGTAAGCAATCGGTAATACAGGTCATCACATGACCGGTAGTAGCTCTTTGAATTTCCCGATTTTCTAGATCTTATTTTGAATTTACTGGTGTTTTATAAACCACCTCTTTAATCCTACCCCAAAGGAAAAGTCTAAAGGATTAAGATCTGGAGATCGCGGTGGCCAACTCCATGGTCCTCCATCTTCAGCAAACTATTCTTTTAATATAATAAAAAATATAATAATGTAATAGAAAAAAAACTGTACGTGATAGAAACAAACGACGATTGATTTGGTTATTAGTACGTTAAAACTAACTTAGAAAACAAAAATTGTCTAATCACAAATTCTTCGTAGGCCTGTGTTATTATTAATATTGTAGTATAAGGTTCCATTACACGGTTAGCTGCAGACATTTCCAGGTCAGAAGCTTTATTTTAGGTATTTTCACCGTAATGGGTTAAAATGGCGCTTCAAATTACATTAGCAAAGGACTCTGTGTCGTTACTGGACCATTATTAATGACCTTTTAACCCTATTAGCGGTTTTTACTTGTGAGTACGGCTTGTATGCTTAAATGCCGACCCAAAATATGCATCAGTCACATATTTTGTTTTCACACCAGTATGATAGAAAATTATATTATATATATATGGGTATCATCAAATTATATGCGTTGTTTAGTGCTTATTGACGACATTTCTTTATTAACTTTTCGTGTGAAACTTTTCTGAAAATAAGGAAAATATCCATATGCTTTTCTTACTAAAAAACTACATAATTGGGTAAATATTCTTTCTTAAGGAAAAACTCACTTATATAAAAAAATATATACTACCTACTTGACGTAATATACTTCTAAACAGCCTTTTACCATTTTTGTATGTCAAAAGAAGAGAAAATAAAGCCACGACTTGTCAGTGTCTCTTTTATTTTTTATTACGAATTTTATTTGTGCAATATTTTTTCGTTGGCGTTTCATCATGTTTGAAAAAAAAAAGAAGAAGCCCTCTTGGCATAATAAAATATTCATTCCGTTTCAGGGGATTTAAAATTCTTTTTTATAATGTAACAATTTTTACCAGGATGCTTCTTACGTTGTGCCTTTACGTACAATTTTTTACTTAATTTATTATGGGAAATACACCCTTTTTAAAACGTAACATTACCTAGCGGATAATAAAATTTACACGCGCAATATGTTTTAGAAGGTATGAAATGGTAGTACCTAGTAGTAGTAGTAGTCGTAGTAGTAAAAGTTTCTTGTTAGGGATTGTGAGAGTGAGCTTCTGGTTCAACCTCAGCTCACCTTTGACTGACTCTGAGGGACAGTATTGGCATCTTCTTTTCCACCCTCGGAGCATTTTTGGGTGTCCTAAATTACTCACTCCTTTTCAGCATCCAGTACCCGCATTTAAGGGCATTAGCGTTCTCGTGGTTTCAGTTACACGCTTCTAAATCTTTGTACCTTTCCCAGTTTTGTGCGCACAGTGACCTTTTCCACCCCGGACCAAAGGACCATCAGTGATAAGGCCTCTTGGCCTTATGACCGAAATAACTATATATGAGCATTAAAAATATCATTCCAGTTATCACTAATTTCTTTTTATGTATTATAAGACCAAAGTATCATAAGGCTAAATTGTCAGGAATTATTTTGTTTGTTTGTTATATTATACAGTGATGGGCTAAAATATGGAACAAATTCATTTAAAAATCAGGTATTCAATTTTTGAAAAAACGCTCGGACACGTCGATTATAATTTTCCCTTCTGAATCTTTTGCCTTAAAAAGAAATTATACAGGGTGTGCAAAAAGTAGATGTAGCAAAAATTTTTTTGTATTTTAAATAGAACCCTATTTATTTCAGTCGAATTTTGAATTCTACGTCAAATTCTGCGCATAATTCATGTAGCATACCCTATCCTTATCTCTAACGGTTTTAGAGAAAAATTACATCGGACTACTCGGAACATAAAGACTAAAATTTAAAAAATTAAGTTGTATTGTACATAGTAGATTATTTTCATATTATTCTTACTTCTATAAAAGTTTTTATCTTCTTAATATTAAAATAATTAATATCTTAATTATCTGCCTATCTCTATAATTATTATAATCAAGTATAATTATTATTATACTTTTATTCTAATAAACTACCTGTAGTAACGCCGCTGTAACAATACTTTTATTCACCAAACTCGTTTTCCTCTCGTATGCAAATTAGGGTGACCTAATTGAGGACCGATTCGGGGTGTGTAGGTCTGAAATACGAAATTCTTAAAAACTATCATTGCAATTTACCTGAAATTTACAATGCAACCTTTAAGTTGTCCACCCTGCTTAATGAGCCCTGTCATTGCAAATTTACATTTTATTACTCTCTCGCATTAAGCAACAAAGTATAAGATAATAAGGTTCGTTTATTTGTTTAAATTTATCGAGATTCCGAAAAAATATCTGTGCCCAAAAGAAACTAAATCTGCATTAGACTTAACAAAGTAAGCAATGACCAATTATTTTCTTTACCATTATTTATCAGTTTGTAAATATTTGCTTCGCTTTCAGTCCCCTTTCGAAACCATCAATCCAAATAATTTCCTATGCATAAAATGACGTCATTTGGCACTTACTAAAGCCACCAAATTGAATCACCGGAAATTTAAAGTGATTAAAATTCTAAAATGTGTCCCCTTTCTGATTCTGAGGGCTCATACTTATAGAACTTTACAGACCCCGAAACATAAAAAGGGCCAAGTCGAAATTTTCTTTCCAACCCTTATTAGATTTTACCGATTTGGTGTTTTGCGATCGGGTGTTACTCATTGTCGTTACGTTAACCTTAACGGTATCATATAATTGTTTACACAATCAAGTTTTTATACATATTTAGGCCTTTTTTTAACAGAGTGTATCATGACCAAGTCAACATCCTATACAGGGTGTTAATTTATGTCATGCAGATATTTCAGGGGGTGATAGTACTCGTCAAAATAAGAAAAAAATGCAAATACATGCATGGTCTAAAACGCGTTATTTTCGTTATACAGGGTGGCAAATTTTCAATTTTTTTTCTCGTATTTTGCGTTTTCTCTATTATATTTCGTGATAATTTGAGAATCTCTACAATAAAGTATCAAAATTGTCGGTCGCAGTATACAGGGTGTTACATTTTCTTGAATTGGCTACAATTTTATCTTTCAGAACTTTTTTTTGGAGCTCCCTGTATGAATTCCGATATGAAATTTGAACTCTCTGTTTCTTTGTTTAGCGTTCTGGTCTCTTGCACTATTCTCGTATCTGTGACCGTTCTCGATTTATTTGCAAAAATATCCATCGATGGAAATTAAGTGTAGGCGAAATAAAGCAGAGTAAAAAGCTGTTGTTATTTGTATGTATTCTACATACAAATAAAGTATTCTAAGTAATTATTTTCATTTTTATTTTACATCAACCGACAGGGTTATCAACAGTCTAATAAATAATAAATTAAAACAAAACAATTAATTAGTTAATCAAATAAAAATAAAACAAAATTATAAAAACTGTTGAAAATGTCCGCCTCTTGATAAAATGCACGAATTAAGTCTTCGCCTCATGGACTGACGGACTCTGCCAAATATTCCAGGAGTATTGCGAATGATGTCGCATGAAGCTATTATTCTGTTTCTTAAATCCTCTTCTGTCTGGACTGGGGTCTGATACACTAATGCTTTCAGGTGTCCCCAGAAAAAGAAATCCAGGCTATTCAGGCATGGGGATCTAGGGGGCCATGGCTGAGGTCCCCTTCGACCTTTCCAACGATTGTTAAAAATTTGATTGAGAAAGTTTCTTACCTCTATGCTGAAGTGCGGTGGTGCACCATCGTGCGTGAACCACATTTGGTTTCTGACAAGAATTGGTACCTCTTCTAGCAGCCCTGGGAGTTCCTCTTCAAGAAATTGATGATAATATTGTCCGTTTAGCCTTGCTGGTAGGAAAAATGGTCCTATCAAATAATCTCCAATAATGTTGGCCCATATATTTACTGAAAACTGTTCTTGTAAATTATTTCCGCGTATCGAATGCGGATTCTCTTCTGGCCAAAAATGATTGTTGTGAAAATTGTTTATGGCATTCCTTGAGAAATTTGCTTCATCGCTAAATAAAATCGTGTTTTTAAAAAACGAATTTTGGGCTAGCATTTGTAAGAACCATTGGCAAAAATTAAAACGTAGTGGAAAGTCACGTGGGAAAAGAGCTTGAACCCTTTGGATGTGGTAAGGATACATTAAGTTGTCTATTAAAATTTTCCAGACAAGCACAAATGAAATGTTAAGTGTTGCGGCAATTTTTTTCGTACTAGTAGCAGGATTATTTTCTACAGCATTCAGGACTGCTTCCTCGACTTCAGGAGTCCTAACAGTTCTGTTTGCTCCTGCTAAATGAGTGGATTTCTTGAACGATCCATTTTCACATAGTCGATTATGTAGATTTGCGAATGTCCGTGGGTCAGGCAGTATTCGATTTGAATACATTTGTGCATACAGAAACAAGAGACCAGAGCGCTAAACAAAGAAATAAAGAGTTCAAATTTCATACCGGAGTTCATACAGGGAGCTCCAAAAAAAAGTTCTGAAAGATAAAATTGTAGCCGATTCAAGAAAATGTAACACCCTGTATACTGCGACCGAAAATTTTGATACTTTATTGTAGAGATTCTAAAACATGGTTGATGTTTCAAATTTGAAGCAATTATCACAGAATGTAAGAGAAAAAACGCAAAATACGAGAAATAAAAAATTAAAACTTTGCCACCCTGTATAACGAAAATAAAGCGTTTTAGACCATGCATATATATGCATTTTTTTCTTATTTTGACGAGTACTATCACTTCCTGAAATATCTGCATGACATTAATTAACACCCTATAGTGCTTTGCTAGCAGTGTCTCTGTGTCTCAGAGGATGCCTGGGGAAGAACCTTAGGTACCAAATACATATATGAGCAATAATATAAAATCGAATGTTTTGCCATACTCGTTATAAAATATGAAAACGTGTCAAATTGGGTTCAAATCAGTTAATTTTCAATATCTATACGTATGTAGTTTTAATTAAAAATTCTAATTAATACATTATAATATAAACGTTATACAAGATCAAAAGCGTATCCAAGCTCATTGAATTACCTTCTAGTGAAAGCGAAATACGTTGAGCACACAGGCTGCCCCTTTATGAAAGATTTAAGGGGATTTATATACGGGGTTTTAGGTCGTTTATTAAAATTGAGTTTTTAAATTGTAAACATCGTTGAATATTGATTGACGTTGTTGTCTAAGTGTGCTTTTCCTTTTATATGGTAGAGATACTATTTTGCGTTTACTTTTATAATGTAACTAGATGGCGCTCTAAAGATTCTTTTTTTGTATTTTTTTGGACTTGAAACTTAATAGAAACCAGGAAACTTACTATATACGTCAATTTCAAAGAAATTCCATCTCCGGTCAGTCAGAAATGGAACAAAACATTTTTCAACAAACCTCAACTCGAAACAAAATGACCAAATAAAAAGAATTATTTTTAAGTCTAGTTTCCTTTTGTGTAGTTGCCACAAAAAGCACTTAAATTAACGTCAAAAAGTCAAGTTTTACAAGAAACTCGGTCAACCAATTTGCCGGGAGAAAAGAGTTAAAAGTAAGAGCAGTTAGTTTAGCAAAATGTCACTCCTCCCGAGAGTGACAATGTAAACGGGCAATAAAATTCTAAATGGAATAACTAGACGTTAAAGGCTGGTTAACATTAAGCTAGTAGAGAAGCAAGTCAAATGAAGAAGTAACTTGCTGCAAATAAGTTACTTGTTCTGTATTAACATCTTAATGCCACATATGATGTGTATGATGTTTGCTGTCACAAACTTTGCAGATGATACAAATGTATTGGTAGGTGAAAAGAGCCTAAAGATTTGATCCAGCAAGTAGAGTAATTCTTTGCAGATGCAATAAAGTGGTTTGAAAGTAATAAATTAATAATCAATGAAGATAAAACAAACATTGTAATTTTAAGTACAAACAGAACAACAAAAGATAAACCAATGAATATTGTGTTAGATGGAAGGGACATGGGGACAGTAAAATGCACAAAGTTTTTGAAATGGTCACCCCAAATAGATAGTCTGGGTAAAAAACTAAATAAAGTCGGTTATGCATGTAGAGATTATGTAGATAGGAATATTCTTATGATTTTATATTTTGCAAATTTTGAGGCATTACTTAGGTATGGAGTGATTTTCTGGGGAATTAGCTCGGAAACTGAATCAATTTTCATTATACAAAAAAGGGTTATGAGGATCATTCTTAAGATGGGTATAATGGAATCTTGCAGGGGAAAATTAAAAGAAAATGGGATTTTGACAGTATATGGCTTATATTTTCACGAATGTTTACTTTATTTATTTAGACACAATGGTCTGAGATTGTATTTTAGTACTAACAGTGTTAGTCAAAATACGCCAAATTGTGCTATTTAATTCAGCGCTCGTTGGGGCATGTAGCTCAGAGAATAGCTGTTTTAGCATAATTTGGTTAATCCTTATTGTATGAGGTCTCAGGAAGTGGCTAGAGAACAAAGTTCTCACATGTATACAGACATATTTATATGTTATATTATGATTACCACTTGCCAAGTAGTATTATTTTACTATTTATGCTGAACAATAATATTACGCTAATGTATTAAATACCATTACTTAAGAAATATTTAAAATGTTAGTTTAATAGTAGCAAATGAAATAAATAATTAATAATGCCAAAACATAAAGTTTATTTATTTTTAAGTATTATTTGGCTTCTAAAGTAAACATTTTTATCTACAGTTACAAATATTTAGAAAAGAAAATCGTAATAATTATCAGTTTTTCTCTTATGTTTATTTTGCCAGTATATTTTATAATCAAAACTGTTTCTTTAATTCATACTTCATTTTGTTTAATAAATAAATATTACGTATAACAACGGCTGCTGTTGTATCTTAACCCTTAAGTTAACCGAAAAATATTCTGTTTTACACCAACCAGCTTTCAAACAAAGTTAACTAAGTCTCAAAAAAGCCGAATACCTATATGTATGTTCGGTAATAGACAAACGTTACACCATTATTTTGTTAAATTAAATAAAAATAAATGGAAACAATAAGAGGTGTCATTAGTTCTCACTGGTTACACATAAAACAGACTTCAAATTTTGAAGTTCAGAAATAGGCAATTTCCAATGAATAATATAATAAAGAAAAATGTGAATAGCAAATTAGTTTATCCTACGAGGAAATTATTTATTTTAAATTCTATTATGTTATTCCCTTTCATTAACAATATTGTAGAATGTATAATAACACATATACAGGTTTTATAAGTATACACTTTACCTACCTATATTATATAGCATTCTGGGGAATCCATTTTCAATTAATTCGTTAAATATCTCCATCTTTTCCAAACATAAAAAGTTAGTCAGATTGAGGTTAGAAATAAGCTAAGACAATTTTAGGGACTCGAAAACGGCAACTTACATTTAAGAAATCTTTAGCGATTTTAAATGCAACACAATCTCATATGAGCGATTTAAGTAGTTTTTAAGAGTTTGGTGCAAGTGGATTTTGGCCCTGACCGAATTTAAATTCTCCAAAAAAAATGTTTTCAGAAATGACTTATGGCTTCGGCCGCCATTAAAGACTTGGCACCTCAAATCATTTTGTTTTTACACATTATACGGTGATAACATTCTATGTGTGGATGATCTACTCAAAATACAAACATAAGGCATAGTGCAGTTTAACATTTTTCAAGCTGTTTATGATACGGAGTAAGAAAATTGGTTTTTTAATTAGGTATAAGATGCAATACAAATACCTACAATGGCGTCCCGTTCCACGTGATTTAAATAGACAGATTTTCGGGATTGAAAATTCGTGTTCAGATAATATCCCTTTGTCCCCTGAATATACTTTCACCAATACCGGCAATTTACATTTCTACAACTAACATCAAGAATAACAATAATTTAGCCCTAAGGTTTAAAAGTTTCTCACTAATTATTTCCACTAGAACTCTAGATCTACTGAAATACTGAACAAATCTGAATTGCCATACAAAAATATAAATATATCATAATAATAATATCATTAATATAATATCCCATTCTATGCACGCCTATGATTAAAACTAATATACTTTTTGTGTCTGCGCTACTGAAAATCGAATTAATTTAAAACTATAACATCCAAGTAAAAACCATCCAATAATATACCCGTTAAAAAAAGTCGTATCATCAGAATAAGCTACGCAAGTCGTTAGTTGGCTTACAGCATTATTTCCAGTGTTTTTGCCTAAAACTTCTTAAGATTTGTATGGGAATTATTATGAAATGGGGCATTCTTTAAAGTGGACAAAGGTGAATTTTTTGTTAGTTTTATGCTTCTTCTTTGACCGCTTTCCGTCTATCTATAAACATAGGTCTCTCTTCTACTTTGTGCAACCATTCTCAAGTGCTTTTCTGCTTTCTTCTTGAAATCGTCGCTTCACCATATCTGAGGTCGTCCTCCTTTTCTCCACCTGAGAACGGTGTCCAGAATTGAACTATTTTATTGTCTTTATCACGAGTATCACTCCCATCATTGAACCATTACTCAGCTTGTTGAGCTTACACAGAAAATTAGTTTGTCGTTGATATAATAAATCAGATTACTACAATTAAGCACCAGTCGTTTATATTTAGTTAACAATGTGTTACTGGCAACACTTTTCTAAATTGTCTGATTAATTGATTGATTTATTTTGATATATTTTCAAATCGACGTTTACCACACCGAAGAACTTTCGAAAGGGTTGATCGTAGCTTAAAAGAAACAGGTAAAAGGTCAGGCGAAATAGAAAAAATGGTAAACGTAGCTACTCTTTTGGTATTCCATTTTAGGGAGTTTTTTTTTGCCGCATCGTGATGGAGAAGGGCCTCCAAGAAGAGCAAGGATCCCTCAGTTAATGGAGGATGAGATTGCTCTCTAATAACGAAAGCGATCTTTCGGTCCAAGTTCATGCGACAAAGTGGGTTGTTAATGAGACCCTTAGAGAACAACTGCTACATCCTTATCACGTCCAAAAGGTACATGTCATATCTCCCGCTGATTATTCTGCAAGAGTCAACTACGCAAATTGGTTTTTGCAAGAATTTAGGCAAAATCATAATTTTACTAGTATTGTTCTGTTCACAGATAAAGTCGGTTTCACCCGAGATGGAGTAACAAATTGCCATAATTTGCATATCTGGCATGAAGAAAATTCCTCATGTCGAACTGAGCCTACTTTTTGGCCACCAAGGACGTCCGACATGAATCCGTTGGATTTCTTTTTATGGGGAAATTTCAAGAGGCTTGTATATTCGACGCCAGTTCACACTAGATCAGATAGAAAGAATAACAAACCATACCAAACATCCGTCGGCTAAGGAAATGTATAGAGATACAGGGCGCCTATTTCGAAAATCTACCGAAGTAAACAAGAAGAAGCAAATCTTTCACATTTTTGGGTTTATTGATTTGCGAAATGTCAACCCTTTCAATGCTTCCTTTATGCGGCACACTTTCATTTGGAAATGTATTACAGGAAAATCCTCTTGCATCCACACAATTGCCGAGTGCTTATCCATAAGTTGTATGATGCATGTGCATTAATGAGAAGCAATAATGACAAATTTAATTTTTTTAATGCGAATTATTAGTTATGTTATTCGATTAGTTACTGTGTTTAAATAACTTATGTTAATAAACTTCATTTTTAAATAAATTTCGAAAGTTAGTGCCTATACGAATAAAAAAAATTTGTTCGTAAACGGCTAATTTTATCGAAACAAATTTAGAGCACCTTCTTTAAAGACGAATGACCAAAGTATTTAAAAAATCAGTTTTCAGCTTTGTAAAATAACACCTGTCAAAATTTTGTAATTTAATGAAATTACCCCCTATTTAAAAATAATTATTTTTTAGGTAAATGAGTACATTCTCTTTGTTAACGAATCCAATGATGGAAATTTTAATTCAGCAAAAAGTTAATATAAGAATATTTTAACTTCTTTGGCAGTATATGGCTACTGCATATTGGTGCATATCACATTTGAAATCAAAATAACCGTTGTCAGATACAATAAAAACATCAGACTCATTATTTGGCATCTCAACACAACATTCTAAGAGTCTTTAGAGAATAACCCAATTGTATTTATCTTAAATAAAAAGGTAAGACCAATCTACCTTGACTAATAGAAAACCAATTTTTAACAGATTGTTAAGGAATTTATTACTTTATTTTGTCTGGCTAAAGTTCTAGATCTCATTGATTTTTTTAAGCGGACCAGTTCGGTCACGCCCAAGTAAGCGTGTCCCAAAACTAATTTTTGAGAACATATTGCTAAAATTAATAACGATGATATTATTAACAATAATTGCGACTTCAAGCTTTACAGATTAAATGGCAAAAATGATTATAACTATTTATACCTACAAATTTTTTCATTTGAGTAATTTTGAAGAAGCTGTCTCTAAACTTAGAGGTGCAACATTTAAAGCAATGATTAAAAGTAAAATATACTCCTCAGCTGTAGGGAAGTGCCTCACACTCTATATACTAAGGAGCCTGATGTACACACAGCGGAACGGTATCAGCCTGGAATGAATTACTGGCTGCCAACAAATTGAAAGAAATAAGAAAAATTGCCAAAATGGGAGCTGAAGCGCTATTAAGAAAAAAATTAGCTAGAACACCAGATCTCTAAATTGATATACGTGTGTTCTTGGTAAAAAATACATATTGTATAGGATTTTCCTTTTAACCATTTCGTTTCTTGTTTCTCCTCAAGAATGTCGATTTGCTGGATTTTTTTTAACGAGCCATTAAATTAGATTGCCAATTTCAATAAATATCCCTTTCTATAACAACAGGTAAAAACGTCAGTGTAACTCGATCCTTTCAATAAAAACGCATTAACACCCTTAACATCTTTATTGAAAACCAAATTTACCCATACAAAGTCCTCGCTACCACTCTACGAGCCCTTATTGTCCTGATTATCCTCCCGATCCTCTCACATTTGATTACCAAAATTGATACACTTGTATCGGCTTCCAGTGTTTGATCTGCCAAATCTCGCACCCGGTCTTTGTCTGGGTCGTTATCGACAGTCCGATCTTTGCACTCTCTCCGATTAAAAAAACGTTTTTGGAAGCGGTAGGCCCGGAGGGCCGACCCGAATTCTTCTTATAAAAACCTTTTGTTAAAACCCGTTCATTCATCATGGGAACAGTAGTGATATATTTTCATATCTCGAATCGGTGCAGTGGCGGTTCTTTCAGGCTCAAGAGGAAGTTGTGTTATCGAGAAACTTCTATACAGGGTAAATCGGGAGGAACGGAAAAAACTCCAGGCGTGCATTATGCACCCATAGGTTCTTTTCCGATTTTCATTAGTTTTCAAGTTATATTGCAATTAAAAATTATTATCTAGCGTTCCGATTGCATCCAAATTTAAATTTTTGCATAATCATAGTACAGGGTTATCCAACCAAGACTAGACAAGGCGGTTTTTTGACTTTTCCTGTACTTTTATAAAAAAACAGAAATAGCCATCTTAAGTCGTTTTCTCCCGCGAATTCGAATATCTTCAGCAAAAAACAATTGAACATCAAACAAAAGTACTAGGGGTCACTTTGATATTTTTTTAAATGGGATGCCGTATTGTTAATGAGCTTATCCGATTTCTCATATAAATTTTGATTTAAAATGTTGGATTTTTAATTCAAAAACGCCTTTTTTCTTCAGTTTTAAATTCGGAAAATGTTAAAAATAAAAAAAAAATAAATAAATAAATAAAAAATCCAACATTTTAGATCAAAATATATATGAGAAATCGGATAAGCTCATTAAAAATACGGCATCCCATTTAAAAAAATATCAAAGTGACCCCTAGTACTTTTGTTTGATGTTCAATTGTTTTTTGCTGAAGATAATCGAATTCGCGGGAGAAAATGACTTAAGATGGCTATTTCAGTTTTTTTATAAAAGTACAGGAAAAGTCAAAAAATCGCCTTGTCTAGTCTTGGTTGGATAACCCTGTACATATATGCCATGTTCAAGACTCCCAAAACATTTGAGAGCTTTGTTGTTTTGACAATGTGTTAGTATACTGGGACAGTAATTAAACGTTCATGTTCAAGTTGGAATGATTAAAGTGTTATAAAGTGCCAGCTTCTCAATTTAGAATATTCAAATATGGTGTTTGTTTATGGTTTCTGTAATGGAAGTACTACAACTGCTGTTGAAGAATGTTGTCAGCGGTTTCCACATCAAAGACATCCTGATTGAAACGTATTTATCACAAATTGTGCCAGACCTGTAAGCTTCTCAGTGCTAACATAACATCTGAGCGAGCTACTAGCAGACGAAGATGCAACGACCAGCTCACGAAGAATTGGTACTCAATTGGGCATTACACAAAAAAGAGTAGTAAACACACTCCACGAGCAAGGCTTATATCCATACCATGTACAGAGAGTGCAGCACCTAAAGCCGAAAGATTATGCTAAACGTATAAAGTAAAAGACGACACTCGGGATGCACTAATTCGACGTATTAGAAACATTGCAGCCAATATTAAAGAGACATGAAGCAATTACTAGAGCAACAGGCGCTCTTCGTAGGCGAGGCAGAAAATGTTTATAGTTCAATACCGATATTTTTAAATAGTTATAACAAGAACGCTTTTGTTTATTAGTTATTACGCTATAACAAATGAAAAACGGATAAGATCATATGGGTTTTTTCACATTGTTTTTGCCTTTATAATGTACTCGTGGAGTTTGGTCCGTTCTTCCCGTATGTTGTATATCAAAAAAATATTGTACTCGGTTTATAATAATTATTAATGAATCTTGTTGGAGAAAAAAATGTTTGAAATAAATTACCTATAGGGCAGAACTAACTAACAAATACCAAAACCCAATCTGCAACTTCGCTAACTATAACACAGATCATTTATTGTGTATAATCGAAAATGTCCACAGGCAGCCGGAAAGGCCGCTCACATTTCAGTAGACAACAAGACCAGAAATAAGTTTAGGGTGTCAATATCGACGAAAAACTTAATGCTCATGAACCGAAGTGGCAGAGTCTATATGCCTCAACAACTTTTGATGCTTCATTGCGACGACCATCGTATTGCTGGAAAACTGGTCATATTTTTTGTCGAAAAAAAAAGCTCTCCATAAACCTTGGAAGGTAAGAACATCGAAGACATTACTCATTTAATTCCACCCAGAGTGCGTATCATGCGTATGTGGTTCAGTTTTATACTCGAACCTTGTGGATATTTTTTGCTCTTTTTCTTATCATAATATGGCAATTAAATGTCACTGACCAGCTGTGTAGGTTTCACAAGTTATGGAGCAATAAAGGAAAAGAAGGATACACAACCATAGTGTGCTCTCATTATTATCATCAATTAAATAAAAAAGTGCTTATACTAATCTTTTTCATCAGAAACGTTCATCATTGCCACTCACATGCGACGTCCATGATGGCATAAGCACACAAAGATGAATCCATAACACCAACAATTCCCACCTCGAAAGCGTTGAATATTGTTAAGGTGTGGGCACCAATTAAAAATCGAGAACGTACCAGAAGGAACCAATAGGTGAAACAGGAACCCAAGTGTGACCGGGTGCAACGATATGATCGCTATCTTCCGGTGGTTGTTATTCTTTTTAAACACATTCAACGGTTGATGTATTGTTAGGGAATAAGTATGGCGGGAGGTATATACGGGTGACAGATAAAGTGAAAAATGGTGTTAAATGGTAATAAAGGATTAATAAGAGTGTAATTGAGGTAGCGGACTACGATGAATATTTTATTGGGGTCATGTCAAATTAACATCAAGAGATAAGAAGAGGTAAAGTTTATTTAAAAGTAAACCGTCTGGGTCTAACCGTAGTGTGTAAAATTCTAGAGAAAAAGCTAAAGACAATTTGTTGAGATTAGTTTGGATGTCAATCATTCTTTGATTGTCAAAATTTCAGTTTTGGTGAAGATTTATTGCTATTGAGACGTTAAGCTGGTCTTGCTTTTACAGCTTAGCACAATATTTACATAATTGAAGCCTTATTTCGCACTAGCGTGCTAGGTAATTAAATTTGGAATAAAATCAGCGTTTGTGTTTGGACAATTACTTCCCAACAGTATTTCTGAAGAATTTTTAATACATGCCTTGCAAACTGTGTTGGCATGTTTTGCGCAACTGGCTCCGTGACTCGAACGTGAGGCGCAGCCAGACGTCTTGCGTCCTGCCAATTATTTGTCAATAATTTAATGAATTACGACCTGGTAATCATAACATCTTTTTCTGACGGTGCGCCATCTTTCGGGGCGAAATATGAAAATGTAGGGCATTGACAATTTTATTTTTTTTTTAATTAGCTTATTTTTGTTGGAATTCCACTACATGCTCAAGAAATTGGTATTTATATGCGGAGGAGACGAGTTCACTCCCAAAATATAAATATTACCTGACTGCCAAAAAGGTGATGGTTGAATTCACTCCCAGACGATTTTATACCGTAATTAGAATAAGTATTTATGATACCTTAAAATCTAAACACTGTTGCCAAGTCATTCTTTTCGCCAAAGTTATTTTATTTCTTAAAATAAAACAGTAGCAAAGTAAAAAAACAAAATTAAAAAAAAATTAAATTTTATTATGTATACAAACTTTATGAAAAAAATCAGAAAATTCCGGTTCCGTACAAAAATTCCGAAAAAAAATGTGATATAAAGATTTTACTTATACAAATATATACAATTATACAAATACAAATAGTTGTCAAATTCTACATTTAAAAGAAATATTTTTTATAAATTGAAAATTGGTAAGGCGGCCGTTCTGTAGTTTCTTTAAATTATTTTCTATAAAGTTTTTTCTTAATACTATTTTCCGATCGTATACTTTCGCGACGGTATTAATACTTTGAAGCTTAATATAAGTATCTAGTTGGAAATCTACAAGAACATTTAAAAATTGATTAAAATTTGGATGTGCATTGTAAAATGATGCATTATAACGAGAATGAAAAGACTCGCATGCATTAATGTTAATTAAAATAATGAGTTCTCTAAATTTGAATTAATTTGCTGATAATCTCTTTTTAATTATAGTTAATGTTAATTAAAATAATGAGTTCTCCAAATTTTGCAATTAGTTATTCTGTGATTTATTAATATCTTTCACATAGTACGTTTTTCTTTCCTAAGAAAAAATAAATGACTAACTCACCGTGCTTTCATGGATAAAAATACAATTTGGCAAGAATGTATCAATTTCTGAAAAGTAATACCTTTTAATCATCCTTTAATGCATATTCGCTTGGGAATGATCTCGACCTATGTTGGGAGTGAATTCGACCCATGGAAAAACCACCTGGTCAGGCCGGGTGTGAACTCGTCCCTGCCCTTTATATGGCATGTTCTCGAAGAGGAATATTTTTTTTTTATTTCACTGTCAATGCAGAGATAAATAGATAGGTAAGTGTGTTAAATTGGCATCATCCGCCTAGTCTACTGCGACGTCCTCAGGTCCCTTTTTACTTTTTTTAGAGGATTTACTCCAGCTTTTTCCTTCTGATTAGGGCTAGTAGTCTAGTCAGCGATTGCTCTGTGTAGTTTTTCGCCTCGGGGTATTGTAGATCTATCTGTGCGAAGCTGGTTCTTACTAGGCCTTTGCATGTGCACAGGACATGTATGGAGTCTCGTCTTCTGTGTGACCCATTAGATCCTCTGTGAACTGCTTCGCATGTGTTTGTCCTACTGTTGTTTACCATGTTCCTATGGACTTTTCTGTTATCTAATGTCTATTGGCTTACTGAACTCTTGCTTTAGCAATGCAACAGAACCGTTCCGAGCAAATAAATTCCATTAACGAAACTTGTCTGGCCATCTCGTTGGCTTCTTAATTTCCCGGATGCCCGCCCTGTCCTAAAACCCAGATTGGGGTTACCCTCTTTTGTTGACTCAGATTATGTCAATGCAGAGAGGTACAGAAACAAAGTTAGGAGTGAATTTGTTCAACAACTACACAATTATTAGCTTCAGCATATTATCTAATTTGAGCATATATCCAACATGAGCTTCCTCCTAAGTCATCTTGCTTGACGATCATGCACGATTTTGTGTGCTTTTACATAAAGAATAGAATTTTCAGAACTCCTTTAAATAGTCTGCAAGAACTGGAACAAAGAATGTGCTTCCATAACGCCAGAAATGCCGCAAAATGCTTTTGAGAGCAGAGGCTGTTCAACTTATCCATTGAATATGGCGAGGGAAATTTCCAACAGTTAATTTATTTTGCCTTTTGTTGTTTTTAAAAACCTTATTAGTCTTTCATTTTTAAAATTATCCTTCAGTACTTTGCCTCTAAAATTATTAATATATTTGCGCGTTATTGATGATGTCAGTATAGCATCCAAACCAACCTAAATTATCAGATATATTTTAAAAGGCTTAGTTTACACGGGCAAGTTTCCACATTTCAAGTTTACTTCCTTAGTAATTATAAAGAAAATGGCTCCAAGTATCGTAGTTCATGCTGCCGCTAAAGATGTTGTATGTGGAATTGGTAATAATATTATAGATGTACTTAACCTTAAGAAAAATAGAAAAAAAGAGTCTGGGTCAGGGTCAGAAACTGGAAAGACGCAGAAGTACTCTTGGTGGTTCTAAACAACTATTAAGGAGTTAGGCAGTAGAAGGCCCAGAATCTTACAAGAATTTTATAAGGTTATCGTTATAGAAGATTTAAGGACTGTTGAAATTAGTTAAACCTAATCTTACAAAGTCGAAAACGTTGATGAGGGATCCAATACCTCGTCGAATAAAATCGGCCGTAATATTGCGATATCTTGCCACTGGTGACAGTTTTGCTTTTTTTGCAGTATTTATGATAGACTAGCGAAATGTACCAGGTATTAGTGCTACCGTCAATTTTCGTTTTACTTTTAAAATTTTATTCACTTCTTGCCTGTAAATTGTTTTAATAATTGTTCTTAACTTAGTTTTCAGTAGTATATGTTTATGTCAATGTTTTCAAATCCTATTTCTTGTAATTCCTTTCCTAGTTTTTCGAATGCATTATGGCGTTTTAATTTATTCTTGTGTGTTTTTTTTTTTACTTAACGCTTCACAAATTCTCATATCTTTCTTAAGTGTTTAAAAATTAAAATATCTCACTTCCGACCCACTTTATCATAAAAATAATAATTTTTACTTGCGAGGACAGTTTTATCACACGGAATTCACCAATATAGTACAAGTCGGCAAGTAAACTAGCTGGGTCTTCAACTTCGGAAGATCACTGGCTGACAAGTAGCCGGTGCAGTTTGCCGTGGTTTACACAGGGCAAGTATAGTGGCAGCAAGGGACTTCCGTCAGTAAACTAACCCAGTGTAAACTAAGCTCAAGACAGCTACTTTTCGTTTTAGTACCACTTTATACCAAGACAATTTTTGATATCTTAATACCTATGCCGTGTTTTCATTCTAGATTCGGATCAATACTGAAATATGATGTACAGGAAAACAATTTCTTAGGCTAGTAAATGATCAATAGTGATTGTTTCTGGAGTTTGTAGTGGAAAGCAATTATTAAATTTCAATTTTTATTTTACTTAAAATTTAAATTAATTGGAGGAAACAATGTCGTAGCAGAATGCATTTAAAGGCAATAAAATAAATCTAAAAATAAACAATAATAAAGTGTGGATTTAATTCTACTGGAGATCCATGGAACATGATAAACGAAAACTGTTAATTGGACGAATCTGTTTACGAAAATTTCAAATTAATACCCTGATTTATTTTTCGATTAATCTATTATCAACAACACCAACCAAAAATCCTCCGCAGAAAAATATCCCGATACTGATATTAATGATCTTCTAAGCAGGTGTCAATAATGTTTTGCGTAATCCATTAATTTTCATTTGTACGGAATAAAGTGTTGTTTCCTTCTTTTAACATAACCTTGAATGGCCGTGCACGCAATTTGATAAATAGGCCGCTAAGGGCAGAAAAATATCGCTTATTCAGGGCGACGCTAACTGTAAAGACGTATTTATAAAGAAGTTTTCTTGAATCAAAAAAATTCACTCTTTTAGGGCAGTGAAGTAGAAAATAATAAAAGTATGAAATATTTATTTCAAACTATCTTTAACAAAAGAATCATATATTAAGATAAATCGAAAAACAAACTTTATGTTATACAGTGTGTCCAAGAAAGTATGCAACATATGGGAAACTTCTTTATTATTGGTTTCTCAAAAAACATATTTAATGTGCTGTTTCCATGATAAATAGAATCATCCAGGCTTACTCCTAGGAATTTTGTTGATTTGGTTATATTAAGAGAGTTATTATTTATTTCTATTATTTGTGGTTCTTCCACCCGGGATTAACTTGTTTTTAATATCACTATGTGGGTTTTGTTACTGTTAAGTTTATTTTTGCAAACCAATTCTCTGCATCCATTATTTTTTTTTTTGTTTTTTCTTCAATATGTAATATTATTCGTTCTTTTTTAACATTTTAGAAGTCTTAAAACTGGCCTCTTTTGGTTTTTAATGATTACTAAATGTCTAGATGTTTCTTGCTGTCCCTTATCCCAGTGTTTTCAATATACTTAGCTTTGTTTAAGTTTCTTGGCTTCTTTTGAAGAGGGAAACACCTATTAATTTTTCTTTTTTAATTATTTATTAACAACATAAAACGAGTGGTGTTGGGGAAACGATCATCCAAATGTATTAAAAATAATTTCATTAAATGCAACAAATGTTTTTAGAATCAATACTACTGTTTAATATCTAATTTCAATATTATCTTAATAAAGGAGCAAAATGTATGAATGTTTGCTGAACGAATATAGTAACGAATATAGTTTTATCGCCGGGATAGGCATAAAACTTGCAAATATCATCTTTTAAAATACATATCATATGTCCTAAATAATAAACGGCTAGTCGACCGTTATTCCAGGAAAAAGCAATGTTCCACGTTTAGATGTTAAAAGTATAACCCTTTCACGGCGTTTTGACGCTCTAGGAGGGTGACACGGCATGGTACAGTTTGTTTATTGCCGTCCGATTGGTTGGGAGAAAACATGGCGGTTGTGTGGCCTATCAGAATGCTTTGTTAGTTAGTCGTCGTGCGAGCGGGGGCGTAACCTTGCTGTCAGATGATATTATTTTCCTTCTTCAAACACACTACACTTTGGGCTAAGATAAAGCAAAGTCGTATGTCAACAAACGCACGTGAATTTCTCTCCGTCGGAGTGAAACAAATAGCATTGCCTAAAAAACAGGCACCCAGCAAATGTATTAAACAAATATAGTGATTAGTTTGATTGTAAAATCAGTAGTGAATAGTTATGTTATAGTACGTTATTGTAAAATCATGTACTAAAGAAGTTTTGTGTGATTTGGAGAAATGAACGCCAAATTACTACAGTGAAAAGCTCGTTTCATTCCTTCACTGAGTAAATGAAAGAATCAGTGAAATTAACCTACAATCGAGGAACATAAAAGCCTCATGAACTGTTGACGCAAATTATATAATAACACTTGGCTTGCTTAACAAGTGGGCATGTACTTCCCAAATGATGGCATAACAGCTGATTTATAGAAAAAAAAAACAAAAAGCTTCTATTTATATTTATAAAACAACGCATTCAAGTGACATGGGAAAAGTACGGACAAAATCTAATAAGTTAGGCCCTTTAAAAATTCCTTTAATTCTGTTCATCAGTTTTTTAAGAAACCGATTATTACCTACGTATTTAGAAACGAAATCTTCAACCTTAGTGTACAAAATTTGTCTAAATGGTATGTATTTTTAATATTAAAGAAATTCATAAAGTAGCCCAATTTTTAATAAAATAACTTTTACCGTAACGCTGTAGTGCTCTCCACAATGATTTCGTTTAAAGAACTTAATACATTATTGCTCTAAAATAAATGAAATTTAGGTCATAAATGGTTTTATCAAAGAAAAATGGCCCATAAACAACGAAAGTCACCGAGTGTGTAAAGAATTAGATGTTTCCGTAGAGTCCGTAAATTTCAGTATTTTACCCATGTCAGAGGTCAGAATACCGACGTAAAAATAAAATAACTGTTGGGTTTAGCATCCGTAGATCTGAGAAAAAAAAGTGTTATTTATTGAGTTAAGAGCTTGCTGAGTTCTAGTTTGATAACAGTATATTTTTAATAATTTTATACTAAAAATAGCCCTCCAAACTTTATATTATTAATGTATTTCCAATGTCACTAGCGAGACGTACCCTAAACAATAAACATAGTAGGTATTTATATTCACATTCATCTAATAACATGCCACTTCTCAAATCAAGTTTCCAAATCTTACATACCTAATTGAACCAAATGTTATACTAAACACTTTAATTGACTCGAATAAAAATAAACCACAAAAAGACAGCGAATACATTGCTGAATGTCTACCTACGCTTTTTTCCAAAGAATTCCCGTTAGAGTAAATAAAAAAACCTGTCCAAATTGGTTTTTGCGCAAAAGGAAATGGTGGAAATTTAGCCGGAAAATCAAAAATAAACGAGGGTATCAAATGACAAAGTAAACATTGTAAGTTTCCGTGTCGGTTTTCGTGAAAATCCTCGGGCGTTACAATAGGGCATTGTAAGTGTGATTAAATTCAAAAATCTGGTTGACTTTGGTTACGTTGCAAACTATTTTATATTTAACTATTAAATTGAAAGTTTTAAAGGCATTTAATTTGTTATCCACGGTGCGGTTATCGTCACTCAAGTCACAATCGAAGCTCTGGAACTTTTCTGAGTCAATCGGAAAATTTTCCCCAGAAGAATAATTTTGTATTCTCATATTATACATTTTGCATTGAAATTATGCCGAATACAACAACTATGCCAAAGCCAAACGACATAACTACTGTAAGATACATATTTTAGATTTCAGTGATGTTATTGCATAAACATTCTTTTGCTTCTTAGAAAATGCTTAAATTAGGAAAAAAAACGTAACTTACAAATTTTTTTTTAATGGAATAATATACTTTTCATTATTTAGAATTAAAATATGAAGTGCATTTA
This sequence comes from Polydrusus tereticollis, assembly GCA_963920685.1. Lineage (NCBI taxonomy): Eukaryota > Metazoa > Arthropoda > Insecta > Coleoptera > Curculionidae > Polydrusus > Polydrusus tereticollis. The sequence goes on from OY987329.1 coordinate 125,271,632, forward strand.
GATGATAAAAGATGAATACCCTAAACCTAGATATTAAATAATGAAAAGTAGATCATACATCAAAAAATTACGTAAACAAGTGTCAAAATTACGATTTTTAGATTTTAAAAAAAATTTAAACGTTAGTACCTCAAGGATTATAAAAGGGCCCAATTTAACATATTTCGTCACAACTTTTCCCATGCCACTTTTTGTCACTTGCATACATTGTTTTACAGACGCATTTTTGATTTTGGTAAAATGGTTCTTATGCCTTCATATTGAAAAAAAATGGTGTTAAAAACGTAATTTTAAGAATAATTCGAGTATACAATAAAAATAAAGCTTGTCAATAAAAAACCATTACAACCCTAATCTGAATAAATTATCTTTTACCATGACGCTGTGGGGCTTTATTGTTTTTACAAAAAACAAATAAATAAGTTAAAAATTTTGTATTATTTTTTTACTTCCTTTAGGTATTCTATTATATTAATGCCACTCCCCCGTTTAAATATAATTTTAAAAAGTATCTTACTTTTCTAAATTTTTTTTATTTATACTTCCTTATATCCAAAACTATTAGTTTTTAAGATATAAGCCATTAAAAATTAGGCTTTATTGGGAAGCTATCGGAGAATACATAATAACAGAGTATTCTCTGGAAAAAAAATTCTATTAGTCTCATAGTTATTAAAATATTATGTAAAAACCACAAACTAATTACAAATAAATTAACCACAAATTAAATTCTCAAAACGATGGCCGTTTGGACACAAATGAATTCTTTCTTGAAATTCTCGGAGAACATTGTTCATTTGTATTGGCGTAATATTGTTTACTGCTCGAATTAGTCTGTCTCCTAGGTCTTGGAGGTTTTGAGGTTTCGTCCTATACACCTTCTTCTTGATGTAACCCCAGTAACAAAAATCAAGGGGTGTTAGGTCAGGACACCTTGCTGGCCACCTTACTGGGCCGTTAGTACCGACCCAACGATTTCCGGAGCGCCGTTGAGTTGATAAAATATTTGTGCGTATGGCCTAACAGGTAAATTTTCCAGAAGATATTCAATGTGGTTATGAAGAAAAGCTAGGTATTGGACTGCAGCTAAAAATTCTTAAACAAATTAGGGCCTATTATACGTATTCCTATAACACCCAACCATACATTGATGCAAAATCTTTCCTAAAACGCCCCTTCCCTAACTAGATGATTGTTTCCAGTTGGTCAATACCTGGTATTATTTCTATTAAACATCCTCAAGTTGGTGAAACGGTATTTTGTCAGAAAATCAAATTTGTAATTTTAAAAGTGGCTGTTGTTGCTCCAGTTACAAAATTTAAATCTTAGATTGTATCGCCCTCATAAAGATGGTGATGGATTTGGTATTTGAAGGATTTATGGCCATGTTTTTCATATATTTTCCTAGCACTTGCTTAGAAGTAGGTCACTTACAATAGGAAAGTAAGGACTAAGTTAAAAAATAATATTACGATAACCTCGTAAAATAGTTGAAGTCGGTAAACAGATTTGCGGGCATCCCTAGCTACCTCAGATGAAACTATAAATAAACTAAGATCAATAATTGTTGCTTGTTGGATAATGTAACTAAACATTTAATTGTCTATATCTTAAAAACTAATTAGTTTAGACATAGGGAAGCATAAATAAAAAATAATTAGAAAAGTAAGATAATTTTGAAAATTAGATTTAGAAGAGGGCGTGTCATTAATATATAATAAATTTATGTTTGAATGTCAAATTTTGCAGTACTTCCGGTTAAACCGGAGGTGAAATAGTTGTGACTCATTAATATCGAATACCTTAAAGGAGGTAAAAAAATAATATTAAATTGTTTACCTCTTTATTTGTTTTGAATCGCGATTCATATAAACACATCCAACAATGACATCGATCCGGTTCTGATCAATCAAGTTAACAATTCCGAAACGAACAATAACTAATAAGTTTCCAGATATTATCTAGTTGACAAAATATATTTGCATGTTTAGATATTTAATTATAAATATTCTATCAAAATACCCGTCCCATTTGGTTTTACCTTTCTTGCCTTCTCACTCCCGTTAAAGTGCCACTAAAAGCATTATCACACGCTGATTGCTTGTCTATTCGATCCTAAACTATTATTGGTAAGATTAGCGATAAATTGTTTTCACGGTACTCAATCATGTTGACTTCTTTGTTTCAGGAAAAAGGCGATATTTTAATATATCAAGGCTTCTTCATATAGCGAACGTCTCCGTATTAGACGTTTATAATTTAAGCAATTACGTTGATATATTTACTATATAATAATATCTCTATCTCATAATGTATTATGTTGAAAATAATATAAATAATAATTAAATTTCAACTAAAAGAATACAAAAATCAATGCAAAAAATGGATATTTTTAGTCTGCTTTCCCTTTACCGCCAATTTGTATAAAACGTTGAAGTTTTAAGTCGAATTAGTGCTTAAGGTTTACTAAATATGTAATTGTCAACTTGAATTTATTTCGAAAATATTGAGTAAAAAATCATCTTTAAGGGATATAGACATGGGGGAAATGTTATATGAACTTCCGGCGATATTTTGATTCACTCTACTAGATTATTAATTTTATTATTGTGCCTATAAAGGGTAATTGTTTTAAAACGTAAATGCTTGTTTTTGACTAGTTTTGACACATCTCCGGATTCGAAAAAATACAAATAGTAAACATGTTTGAATAGAGTAGCAGTTCACAAGGTATTAGCGATTAAATTTTATATAAAGCCGTGGTGCGAGTATAAATGAAGGGCTCGGTGCAAAAAGCGATTAACTACATTTTTTAATAATTTGTGGGAAATCAATAAAAACTTTTAAAAATGTAAGTTGTTGAATATTCGCTTTAAGACTTATTTATAATTCACTAAGGTTATTAGGCATTAGTTTAACTCCCAGAAAAGACAATATTTTTCTTAGAAACGCATCAGAAAAACAACTGGAAACTCTTGGAGTTGACTGCTTCTTGCGCCGAACCTCTAAACAATGAAAAAATAATATAAACTTTTTCAAATATTTATTTATGATGAAAAGAAATGAAACCATATAACACCATTTTAAGTAGAACAAACTGAACTATCAAGAAAAAATGTAAAGCATAAAAAAAATACCCAATAATGCGTGTATATTATAATATGAAAAAGTAAAAATCGTAATTTTTTTAATGGGGAAAACCGAGAAAAAAAACTAAAAGTCTCAACTTCACCGCTATCACTGTCGTGGTCTTTTTCATATTGTCCGGTATTATTTGCGATACGTACTTGGTCGCAGTACCACATATGTACCGGTGGCACATATTTATTAGTCAAAGACATAACATTTTTTCTATTTTCTTCGGATTTAAATTTAGGGGATAAGTGTTGTGCAATTTAGTGTTTGGTAAAACTAATATAGCGTTGGGTTTCTTGATATTAAATGATGCATACAGTGAAAGACCAGCTGTAGCACGGCATTGTATAATGTTTTTTTTTCCATATTTAAATAGACGATACCTTGACACAGTGAACTTTTCTTTATGTACGTTGGTGATGAATTTCTTGAAGAGGGTTTAAAGATATTTGAAAAATCGAGAATCACACCCTGGTTAACATCTATTATACGAAATTCAGAGGATAAATATACTATTTCTTTTTTTTATTTTTTTTCTTTTTCCATGATACCGAAGCAACGGTCGCACGGCAGAAAGCTGTGACCTGGTTTAGGAAACTGGTGTATGATTTGCTGAATGTCGCTGTACTAAAAATGCACCAAACATTATCATATGACAAATAATAGTGCGACAAGTTCTAACTTCTAACGCGAGACACAGTGTAGCGCGATTTCTTTGTTAAACAATGTTGCCGTTTTTATTAGTAGCAAGAAACGGTCATCTCCAGGAGTTGCCTGAATTTTGCACCCAGTTCTGTTAACTCCACGGCCTATATATCTTTATTAATTTTTGTTGGATTTGGCTGATTCTTGTACCAAACGATGCACAGTAATTTACTCATTATGATGCACTAAAAAAAGCATTTTCAGGAAAAAGTAGAGTTGACCGGTTTTTGCAAATGTAATATTTAGTTTTAATATTATTATTACCTTAGGCGGAAGACAGATTTTCTTACTTTCTCTGATCCTTCGCTTTTGGAACTATATAGGGTGTTAATAAATGTCACGTAGATATTTAAAGGAGTGATAGTGCTCCCCTTTCCCCTATTCTTCTATTTGTTAAAATTATTTTTACTTGATAGCGGTTTTGACAAGTTCCGTCAGTAGCAATTCATTATGTAGATATTAATAATAACAACCTGATTTTTACCTGTTTGTGTTTAGCATTAGTAACTTTTGAGTTTTTCACATAAAAACCGATTTATCTTAAAAACCACCAGTTTTATCGAAATAAGTACCTTTTTTGAAGAGGAATGACCAGAGTAATAAAAGTCCGTTCCTGACTTCTCTGACAATGTAAAACATCTACTGTAGTTTGGTTTGATGACTTTGTATGGCCTCTCCAAAATATTAAAATTTCATTAAATCGGTTCAAAAATTAGAGCCAAGGAAAGCAAATTACTGGGTAACCTTTTGAGGCCCTATATCTCTGTTAAGGGGCACTTAAGGAATTTTTTTTCCTACGACAAATTAGGAAAATTTTGACCTCCTCTGTATACTCCCCAAAAATTAGAAGGTACTTACTGGATACCCTGTATAATAATAATGTATACAGAGTGGCAAGAAAGTCGCGCATAATGCCTGTAGCTCTTGAATTACCTTGTGTACGAAAAAGTGACCTTTATGAAAGTTCTTTAGTAAATTATTTCCCACATTTCTACCTGCATAAATTTTTTCTGTCATTTCTGGTTTGGCTGCCATACAGACTAACTTACTTTTTTTAAATGGAATATCCTGCGTATGATTGCATATTTGGATTCTACTGGGAAAACTCTGAATTTTTTGTATTTCAAATCTTTATTTATTTAAAATTGTAACAAACTTTATAATAACAAAATAAATAGCCTAGAAAACTGAACAACTTAACATCAGAATATTTAACAAGTGAAACCTTTTCATTGGATCAGGTGCTCAAAATTACCACCATTTTCTGCTAAGCAGAGCGCCAGTCGATCCCTGAACCCGTCTACAAAGTTTAAAAGGAAGTCCTTTGGAATGGCCCGAATTTCAGCACTTATTCTGATTTTTAAAGATTCATTTGGACGGTTAACGTAGACCTTGTTCTTCGAGTGTCCCCACAAAAAGAAATCGCGCGGGGTTAAGTCCGGGGATCGTGCTGGCCAGTCAATAGCACCTCTTCTCCCTATCCAACGTCCTGGAAATTGTTCGCTTATGTATTGTCTAACATTTGCCGCATAATGCGCAGGTGCTCCATCTTGCTGGAACCATACCTGTTCGTTTAGGCCAATATCTACACCCGGTAAAACCATTCTGCAAGAAAGAATTATGTGATTCCTGAGGAAGTTCAGATATTTTTCGCCATTCAAATTACCATCTATGAAAAATGGTCCCACAATATGTCTACCAACTATGCCCGCCCAAACATTAACTTTTTCGGACCTCTAAGTGTGACCTTCCTGGAACCAGTTAACAAGTTCTATTAACAATTTCATTTAAATGGAAAGTAGGTTCATCCGAGAAAATTACATTTGTTGCGAAGTTATTATCGTTATTGCATCTTTCCATCATCAGCTCACAAAATTCAGCTCTTCTATCAAAATCGTCCTCGTTTAACTCGTGCACCAACTTTATCTTGTAGGGATGCAACTTCTCCTGCTTAAACAAATTTTTCACTGACTGATGAGACACGTTAAAATCCATTGCCATTGGCCTGGATGATTGTGTTGGATGTTTATGTATTGAGAGCATGATAGCCAAAGCTTTGGTTCCCCCGGTTGCTATTTTAGGTCGACCTGATATAGCGGCTTTCCTAACACTGCCTGTTTCTCGAAATTTCTTTACCACTTAACACACCGTTGACTGATTTATTGCGCTCTCTTCATATTTCCGTAACTGCTCTTTATTAAAATTTCAACTCGTTTTTACTCATTCAGATGAACCATGGTGCAAACAAATTAGAAATTAGACAACAGAAAATTAAACAGGAACTTAAAATTGACACCTCTTAGGTCGCTGTCATTAAAACACCCTGACTCAACTGGTGCGTATTAGGTAGGAATAATTATAATTAGGAAGTTTCTCATTTTTGAGCTGTCATTATCTCGGAAACGCTTGCAGATAGGTGAAAATTTGAACTACAAAAAATTCAGAGTTCTCTCAGTAGAATCCAAATAGGCACTCATATGCAGGGTGTTCCATTTAAAAAAAGTAAGTTAGTCTCTATGGCAACCAAACCAGAAATGACAGAAAAAATTCATGCAGGTAGAAATGTGGGGAATAATTTACTGAACAACTGTCATAAATATAATAATTCAAATGTTAGAGCCATTATGCGCGACTTTTTTGCCACTCTGTAGATCTGATAGCGGTAAGATATTTTGATCTGAACTGATCCCATGTTGCAAAAATTTTGTTAAAAACATTATTTTTTTCTCTTGAATATAATAAGAAACACCAAAAATATGGATACTTTATGAGGTCAAACAATTACAAGGCACTTAATTCGGTGCAAGATTGCTTTCTCCTTTTACAATCCTTTGCACGCAATTTGAAATATGGAACACAGTTAGAGGGGTTACTTATTAAGGTCACAAGTGTATTAGGAACACATCGTGGTGGTGGTAAATCGTATAATGGGTGATTTTAAATTATATTGGATAGATAATATTTTTTTGTTATTTCTGTTGGAATGAATAGTTAAAACAGTAAAAAATTATTCTAAACAAATTGTGCTGTTAGAGAGGAATAATTATAAAAGCAGCTTTTTTCCATTATATAGACAATATATCCAGGGTGTCCGGATAAGGATACGGAGCGGCCATATCTCGCAAACGATACGTCTCACAGATTTGAAATAAAGCTGTCAAGTTGCCAAAAGAATAGTTATTTATGGTACTGTGTGTTATGTTGAAAATAAGTCACGTGAGAAAGATTTATACCACGAGGTCATCAGGCCGAGTGGTATAAATTCTCAAGTGATTTAGGAAACATAACACATGAGTGGCATACAATGTTTTATCCAACAAGTGGAAGAAATCGTTTTTTTATGAGATAATAATTAATAAGTTTCGTGGTCGAATCAAAGCAACTTGCGTCTCAGTACCTTATAAATGTCAGAATGACTTGACAGTGACTTTTTTACGTTTTGGTCAAAGTTGGTTTATTCTTTGTTTGCCACGGGCATGATACATTGTTAGCAAATGTTTAAATAAATTTTGACACTTGTCAGTCTTCCCTGCAGAAAAGGGAAGCTTTTTTGAAGAAAAAAACCTATAGAAAATGGAGGAAACCGATGAAAATGACGTTCCTGAGGATATCCGTACGGAAGAAGCAGCGATGCAGATTTTACCAGAAAAGTCCCGAAATGCTTACGACAAGGAGTTCAAAATGTTTGAGTCTTGGATGAATTCACGAAAGATAAGAGGTATCGATGAAAATACAAGGTTCTAATGTGTCGGCGTCATCTAGCACTATCAGCAGCTGTACCGATATTGGAGCGTCTGGTTCCAATGAACCAACGAATTTTACAATGACTTCAAATTCGAATAAACCGTTAGCGTTTTCCTTTGATTTCAATATCAATGTGAATTCTGCTTGTAATAGTAATAAATAAATATAATACTACTTTAAATATGACACTAGTGAGTTATGGATTATAATAAAAAGTTATACCATCCAATTTCAAAATACCAAGAAAAATTAAGAAATAGGTTAGATTGAATAACAGAGCCATCTTAAAATTAGGGAACTTGTGACAATTCCTGAATCATTCACTCCAAGGAATTCCCTTTTAAACAAGTTAATGTTCAAAAAACTTTTTTGAAGGATATCGACATAATGACAGTTTTTTTAAAAAGGCACTTCTTTGTTAGGGGATATTCAAAAAAATACCAAATTATAAAAGTTGTAGCGAACGATCTACTTATTTTAATTATTTATGTGTTTTTCTACGGTTAAGTGGCATTTCTTGCCGTAAAATTACTTTTTACAAATAAATGAGCCGTTACGCCCTCTTGCGGCAATTTTCGAAACTTGAAATTATAAATTTATGTATACAGGGTTGCACAAAAATAAGTTACGACCATCAAATTTATTTTTCCAAATGAAAACATCTTCTTTTTATTTCTTTTTTGAATTTTGCATCGATTGATGTTTCATGTACCATGTTTTATAACTAAATTCACCAATTATCGAAAAAATTACGATTGAACATCAATAAGTAACACCTGCTTATTTAAAGAGAACAGACCAACAAATCAAATTAAATGTTGAAAATGTGCGCCCTTTACGGCTTGACAATATCCAAGGCAATCAATAAACTCTCTTTGCACGTTTTCAACCATTTCCGGAGTTATGGCACGCACTTCTCTTCGAATCCTCTCTTTCAACTCCTGCAGATTGTTTGGCCGGTCAACAAATACTTTCAATTTGAGGTAACCCCACAAAAAGAAGTCTAGCGGAGCTAGGTCTGGCAACCCGGCAGACCATTCGATAGGTCCTCTCCCTCCTATCCACCGTTTGGGAAAGAGGAGTCTAGGTCCAATGGATTCGGAAGAAAAGCCACGAATGCTGGAATTAATTCAAATTGGAGAAGTTTGAGACATACTGGCCCAGTTAAAGACTATTCAAAGAAAAATGGACCAATTACTCTTCCACGTATTATTCCACACCACACATTTGCTTTTTAAGGGTACTGACTGTCAACCTCCATCATCCAAAGCAGATTTTCTGTTGCCCAATCACGACAATTTTGTCTGTTCACATTACCATTCAAACAGAACGTAGCTTTCATCGGAAAAAATTAGATTTTTTACTAAATTATTATCTAGATTGCACATATTTTGGATGCGTTCACAAAACTCATTTCGTAAAAATTAAGAAATAAAAATTAGCGGGTCCGAGCGTTTCCCAAAAAGCACACCGCCGAATTTTAAATGAATTTAGACATTACTTCTGGGACTCACTGTATAAATCAATAGCAAGAATATGAGCATTTTTTTGAACATTTTACACCCTCAGCAAAAATGGAAAATTGAGGGTTTCTATTCATCACTTCACGTGCATGAAATGCTGTCACGTGTCGATAAAATTACGCCTGTAATAGACTTGAATTTTAAACGCTCACAGTCTATAATACAGGGTGATTGGAAACTCGATGCATTCATTTCAGAAGGTTATAGTGGAGGTAATTTGACATTTCTTTTCTAAATAATTGCCCCATGTTGTGGACGTTCCTGTCTAATTTAATCGATTTTAAACAATTGATATCTTTTAATTATTTTGATAATAGTTGGCAATCTGCACATAATTGGCAATAATTAAAAGCGAGCACAAATACGAAAACTTCATTGTCATGTTTAAACTTGAATTAAATTTTTGAAACAATAACATATTATTAAGTCGAGAACTAAGCATTTTCAGAATAGAACATGACATTTAGAAAATACTCACAAGTTATCTCTACTACTATTACCTATAATATTCTACAAGAAACACATCGAATAACCAATCACCCTGTAGGTATGAATAGTAAAATCTGAGGTACCCCTAGCAAGTAATTATATAGTTTCAGTAACAATTATAAGTTGGTTTTAAATTACCAGAAGTATGGTTTAAATTCCGCTAAAGATGAATGAAGATTTAAAAAAAAAATCAAATTTTGATCTAGTGGATAATTCGTCCCTTCGTTAAACGAGAGCTTAGACTGTGCCCCAATAAAAAAAACTTTGGTATCGGAGGGGTAACAATAAGAGGGTCGGTTTGAAGCGAGGTTTGAAGGCGTCCCAAATTAAAATTTATTAAAAAAGTTACTTTCGTTTTTAGGGGTAAGTTTCCTACACTCCAGTAATTCTGTAAGAAACCGGATAATGTTTCGGAGATTGCGAGACTAAACAGATAATGGGGAGTTTTCGAATTCGAAAATTTTATTTGAGCGATAAACTTATTTATTATTCAGTTATGTTTGATTGTATTCAAACAGTAAGCTATCACCAATGAGAGCCTTTGTTTACTTCCGTGAGGTTTCAATTCCCTCGAAAAAAACTAGGACATGCAATTTTACCTTTATCTCTCAGTTTTCAGCTTTGATATTTAAATCAGTTAGTTTAGTCAGTTAGGCAATTAGTCAAAAATTTTTATTTATTGTCAAAGTGGTAACATTAAATATAAAGTAGTAAAAATACCTGTGTTAAGTGTAGAACAAAAAGCTATTATATATATGCGAGTGAGAGAATATGTGCCAATAAGAGATATTGCTAAAGAATTATATTCAAATAAAAAATCGTGCTTTTTGTGTAAAAGTAAAATAGCCGAAAGTGAAACTATTGAAAGGAAGCAAGGTTCCAGCGGTCCAATCTCAACAGAGGTGCAAGATAGGAAAGTTATTAACTATTTGCGCGACAATCCCTTTGAAAAAGCTGCTCAAGAAACCAATTTTCCTAGCTCAGTTAAAACTGGTCGTCGAAGGTCGTTTCTCTGTCAATAAAATTTCCTTAACAGAGGTACCTAAGTGAATACACAAGATTAAATTTTGAACGTAACTATGTCAATCAAAATAATATATGGAAAGCACTCATTTTTCTCCCGTGAAAAGATATTTCAGTCTTGCAACAATGAAAATATCCATGTATACAGACCCACAGGAGCGAGGTATACTGAGCAGTATACTCGTAAAAGATTCAGGGTCAGCGAAGTAGTGCAACAAATGCTCACTGCCCGCGTATACTGCAATATATTAAGCCAAACTATGGTACCAACAGTTATGGCAGTACATAGAGAGAATTTCATATTCCAGTATGACAATTCTTCAAATCATAGATTTCTAGTTAAAGAATATTTGCAAGAGAATGAAATAAATGTTTTACCTTGGTCATCTAAGGATTCCGAACTTAAACCCATAGAAAACGTCTGAGGTGAAATAACCAAATCTATAGATAAATTCGACTTTAGACCCAGAAATCGACAGGAACTACTACAAAAAATAAGGGAATCATAGGGTCTGATATCTACGGATTACATAAGAAATTTAGTTCTCAGTATGCCTCGACTACTACTACAAAAAAAGGTCTTGATAATAATGATAATGACAAATTATTGAAATGTAAAAAATAATATATTTTGTGGTTTTCTAGCTTTCGATATTTTTAATATTTTCACACAAACAAATCAACTGTTTCGTTAAATGCTTTAAGCATTGTTTTACTTTAGAGGGTATATTATAACAATCCAGGACTACTTTCTGAAAAATAAGTGGAAAGATTATTATCTATTATAGTCCAAGACCTAGAATGTAAAGAAAATTTTGTTGTCCCATTTTTTTAGGACGTAATTTTACTACAGTGTTTCTTTTTTAGGGAATATGTTTTAAGTAAACATACTGTCATGGCAGGATGATTTACTTGGCTTAATCATTTAAGTTATTTGACTTCAATTTATGATCATAGACCATAACCAAAATTTATTATTGTATTGAGAAACTACAGCCAAATGGGCTGTATATGAAACTGATTCAGGAGACTAGAATTATGTTGAGTATAAAAAGTACAAAAAAGTTGTAGCGGAAACCCTAATAAACTTTATGATTCCACTATTGGATCTAGACTCTTAAATGTCGCATCGAAACACAACCACTATCCTTACTGGTAACTTCAGTTACAATTACTTTCGAATGGGTTATAAGGGTTAGAATAAACAATGAAACTTATACGGGCAGTAATCATAGGAAGATTAGAGTAAAACGTCTAGAGAAAGTAGCTTGTAGAGAATCGCGATTTATTTCAGAATCAAAAACCTCTTACCTTTTAACGGTCTATAAATTCGACCATTGGTGAAATACTGCTAGCACATCTGAAGCTCGGGTTTTAAACATATTCTGCTACAACGAATCGACTGATTCTGTTTACAGCTATTTCCATGGCAAATATTCAGTTCTTACTTCGCACAAGTACTGCCTACAAGGCGCGCTAAATATATGCAGTGCAGTTTGATCATCAGAGATGATTAAATAAGACAATGCCGCTGTTTTCATTTCATTCCTTCATTTTCAGTCTGTTAAGACATATTTTTTTTAAATTGACTAAAGCGAAAATTATACGAGAAGTTTATGTAATGCTACAACTCTATAATGAACACTTTTTTTCCTAAAAAATTGCTTATAATAAATTTTAATTTTGATCCCTATCTTTTGGCGTAGTTCATTGTTCTGTTTTAGGCTTCATTTTCGTTCATAAAGATAACGTTTTTGTTTTGTGTTTAATTTTTAACAGGGCTACTCATTTTTTGCGGCTTGTTTTTTATAAGCAAATATAATGGAATTTAGAAAAAGTTTATGGAAGCGTAAAAAGTGTAAATGCTTTGAGGAAAACATTTTGAGCAAGAAGCTCTAATCTAAAAGCCGACGCCGACGGTATAAAAGTCATATTATGTCATAAAGCTTTTGTTAAATGTCTTTCAAATTAAAATTTGGTCATATGATATCGGGATACGCTATGTTTACCACCGCCAATTATCGCCGCACTTCAATTTTAGGCAAGCAAAGGGGTGGTTATTAACAAGCGATTCTCATACTCTTGAAAGGTAAGGTAAAGGTCAGTGAATAATAAAACTGCCAAGTTCTCAAACTTTTATTTCTAAGAAAATTGAATTTGAAAACCAAGCTATGGCTAATTGCTGCTCATGTCGTTGTGCTTGATGTAGAAATAATTTTCAATAAAACCTATTACCACAATAAAAAAGAATATGAGATATGTAATAAATGAAAAAACAAAAAAAGAAAATGCTAAATCAATTTGATTAATTAGTTATTTCCCCATTAGTATTAGGAACTCAAAGATATTTTTTTTAAATAAAAACAAAAAAAATATTTTGCACCACGCAAGGGCTGTTTTGAACCGGACGGGCATGATGATAAGTATTCTTTAAAATCCTTTTTTTGTTGTCTCTTGATTATTAAGCTTCTAGAATATCGGTTACTCTTTGTTTTAAGTTGTTTTCCCCAAATAAACCGCTGGAGCTTTGAAAAGCATAAGAAAAATTTTGAGTCTATATTTGAAATGAAATATCTCGAGAAGAATTAAAAATATAAGGAGAGTGAAGTATATTAGGACCTACTATTTGGTCTCAGTGATAGACTGATTAGTTTTGGTTTGTATGAATTTTAATTCTACAATACAGGGTGGTAAATGAAACAGTGCAAATTATTTACAAAATTTGTTTTCAGAAATATGTTTTCCTTATTACTGGGTTTTAAAAGAATTAGTAGTTTTACAATAATTAGAGTTTAATCAAAAAACGACATTTTCGTATTTCAGCACCTCTCTATCCGACTCGCAATTATTCGAAAAAAGTGTTGTCAACTTATTGTTAGCTCCAAATTCTTGAATTTTTTCGTGTTTTAAAAGGTTTTATACAGGGTGAACAAAAAGTCTACTTTTAATACTCCAATAATAATTGTTAATTTTTTCCCAGCAACAGCCTTTTCTCGGTTTAACGTGATGGCACAGGAAATAAAATTGTTTCTTAAAATTCAGTGCAAGACGGATTTTTAATTTTTTTATTCCAGTAGCTTATTAGCAGAAAAAAAAAACTTTTCATTTAAAGATAACGTTTTTATGAAACAAATTAATACTAACATTAAGTTAGCAATTAATTAATAAATAAGTTTAAAACACTTTTTTCGAATAATTGCGAGACAGATATAGAGTGATGAAATTACTGTTTTTTACAATTGAACAACTACTGATTCTTCTAAAACCCAGAAATAAAGAAAAAAATGTTTGGAAAGAAATGGCGTCTTCGATAAACTTTGTTAAATTTGCACAGTTTCATTTACTACCCTGTATTATAGAGTTAAAATTCACGAAAATCAAAAATAATAAATCTACCCCGCAAGCGAACAATAAGTTCTAATATGCTTCAAACCGCGTTCAAATATCTTTAATATTTCCTGAGATATTTCATTTCAAATATAGACTAAAATTTTTCCTTATACATTTCAAACTTCCAGTAGTTTAGAATGAGAGATTCCTATGTCCAGCAACAACGCTTTATACATTCAGATTTTATTTAGTTAATAGCCGTCTGACTTCGTTTCACCCTTTGAACGACCTATTCCTTTCCAACTGTTTGCTTTTTATCTCGTTACAGCTTAGCCGCTCCAGCTTCTGATTGAATCGCTTATTGATTAAAGGAGAATAAGTCACATAATGATGTGTTGACAAAATTTATTAAATGTGTTTCCCTCCCAAACTGTTAATACCCTCAAACCTTGCTTGGGTAAAAGTTATTACTCAAATGAAGAAAACCAAAATCCGTAGTGCGAACTGTTCTGACTCTCCAAAAGCATGATATTTCCATGGAGCATATAGACATGCCTCAGCCAACTAAACCTTAATTTATTTTATTTGGTAAACAAAGCATTTACCTATTCGACTCAATTGTCACCCACATTTCTGTGTCAAATGAGCGAGGATTTTCGTGTCTAAGACGCGTCATTCTCGTAATAAAATTAACCAGGAACGACTGTCAAGTTTGTCACAATAATTATATATTAAGTAGGTACTTAATAGAGAACAAAATTTTAAAAAAATCTAAACAACATCTAAATTTGCCTTATAGAATTAATTTAACAAGTTTGAAAACCTCTAGATTTTTTTCATGGTAATTAATTACACATACTATTATTATTTCATTAGAAGTTACATTATTTAAAGAAATTAAAGTAATATACCGAACCAGACGGGGACCCAGGATAAGGTAGGGGGGGGGGGGGGGTTTTGACTAAAGAGTATTTGATTTACATAGAAACATAAAAAAATGGACCTGAAATTAAATAATGTATCATACATCGGTTCAATGCAAAAAATATGAGAATAGTAGACAAAACCGAGATTTAAGCGTGGTCTATCTTTAGAAGTAAGACATATTTTATAAAAAATTTCAATTACAAGAAATTAAATAAATTATTTAAATTGAAATGTTGTTTTACTAGTTGTATAATACAGAATATACGTAAGGATATCTTTACTAGGATCACGCTTACGCTGCTTTACATACATCCACAAACACTATAACCTAGAAAATATGCGACTGTGATTTACGTATATTTATTAATTTCAAGCACAAAACACTATAATATTAGACTATTAAAATAATAGTGAGACAAAAGTTAAATAGTGCTTATTTAGTTTATTTAGTTACAATTCAATTATAAATACTGTGGTAAAGAAACAGACTTGGTAATAGATGAGTGATTATTGTAAATATTTACTTTTACTGTTGAATGTTCGGTGGCGATAATGGTTATCCCTAAAATATTCTGGGTAGACATAATATTTTGTGTGAGACCTTGCTCATTTACAATTAATCTAGTCGTAAAGTAAAACACACAATCTGCTCCACTGGTTTATTTTAGCAATAATTGTAAAAATTGTCCAACCATACATGATTCGTATCTCTCATTTTGTTTTCTCTTCATTGGACGAAAATGTCGGGTTTTTCTGTGAATGAAAGATTCAAAAGAAAAAATAAGTATTATTTAAGTACTAACTACTAAATAATAAATATAAAATAAAAATTTTTTCTTTAAATAATAACAATTTTTCCATTTTCTATTTATTTTCACAACTATGTTTAATACAAAACGATGAAATTTTTTCTGCGACACAAGGTAAGTCGACACTATTTTGTTTGACCAAGGTATAAATCATTCTCTCGCTTAAGTATTCTCCTTTTCATCTATCATCTTTCCGCGCTCTCTGATGAGCCTATTGTAGTTTAAGTTTTTCTTGTTTCACTAACGCCTTTTTCTATCTTTATTTGCAGTTCTCACAATGTCCTGTTCTCTTCTACTAACTTAATTTTATCCCACTGATGATGGAGGTTTATGCCTCCGAAACATGTATGGCTTAAAAATTTAACATTAAACTAGTGGAGCAGATTGTGTGTTTTACTTTACGTTAAAATGTCACTCCACTGAGAGATGGACTTCTTCCATAAAATTAATCTAGTCGTTACAGATGCTCTAGTTGTGGTATTTTGGGATGTACGTGATAAGCAAGGCGGAGATACACCTTGTAAAGATTGTGTGGACAATGTCAGAAACCAATTAGAAGGTGAGTCAGTTGATTCATTTGTTACAGAATTAAAAAAGTTAAGTAAAAACTGTAATTTTGATTCAATAAATGATAGTCTAATAAGAGACCGAATAGTTTGTGGAATAATAGATAACAAGGTGAGAGACCGATTATTACGTGAACCAAAATTGGACCTACAACAGTGTATAAATATATGCAAAGCAGCTCAGCTGGCAGATTCACAAAGTAAAAAGTTACAAGAAGATAATGGAAATGTAAGTGCCATTAAAAAGTCATTTAAGCAAAATAGAAATGCAGGAAATCAGAACGAGCAAATTAGAAATGAAAGAAGGGGTCAATCACAAAACTCGTAATGTCAGGTAGTGTTGCTTAGCGATTGACTTTGACAAGGAAAGGTAAAGTTGTCAGATGTATGTTACGAGTTTTGGCTAATGATATAAAGTTAAATAATTAATTAAAAGAGTATAAAAATAATGATGTAGTTTATTATTAACAACATCACAGACAAAATATTTCCAACTTCAACCTTGCTTTTCATCGAAGTTCCAATGTAACCTTCGACCACTGCTGAAGACTTCCAGCGACCATGCTTCTTAATAGTGTTCAAGTCACCCTCACTATTTGCTAAGTGTGTAACACTGGACCGTCTAAAACAATTGCCTGTAAGTAACTTTGGATTTGGTAATTTTAAGTAAGAAGCAATAACAAAAGGAGCTTTGCCAATTGTGTTAAATGCAGTGTCCATTTCTATAAGTCAAGAAGAATCTGCGACTATTCACGTGATTTGGTTTAAGACTAAAATACTGTGTTACCATTTGTACCCAGTCACTATTTGTAATTATAAACTGCCTGGTTATGTAATTTTTAGCTTTGGGCACATGCACAATGATTATCTATCTAAATTCAATATCATCTACTGACATTTGTAATTTTGTAATTTCTTCTCTACGGCAGGCACCATTATAGCCCATTATAAGAATAACCTAAAATTTATATTCATGATCAACTACGTTTATTATGGGTAAGTTTTTTTTGTCAATGCCTATTGTATTTTTGTTTGAGATAAACGTATATCGTTGCTAACGCTGAGAAAGTTTTTTGAAGCAAAAATTTTAGGAATCATTCCAATCTTGTTAACTACATTCTTACTTAATGCAATACTTACTTTGATTGCTAGATAAACTTCTCATTAGCTTATCCAATGAAGCGATTAATTTGCTCAATCTCTAAAATTTTTGATTTTTTTGGCCTGTAACCCTCCGAAAGCCTTTTTAAATATGCCTGTAATTTTTTATATTTCGATATATCAATATTTCTATATATATTTTAACAACTTCTTAACATTGATTATTTGGACCACATCAATAAAGCCCTTTTAATTTTACTTTCTTTGTTAAAAACTGTTATCAGGATTTTTTCTGAAATATCTTTTACACTATTCTGCTCACACCATAGCTCAAAATCTGCATATTCTTTTTGATAGACATTGCGAGATTTCTTCGGTAAGAGATTATTTAAATTATTTTCCGCGATTTCTCGTAGTTCTGGTAGGGTATGTCTTCCGTCTCGGCTCATTTTTATTCGTTTTTACTATTAAATTTTTAAATAATATTTAATGATCCAATACAGCAAAAAATAATAATTTATTAATTACTTTTCAAATAATGGCGGCTGGGGTGCCCAATTGTTTTTTTTTGTAACATAGTGTTGCCAACCTCAAAAAAAATAAAAAATTTGACTAAAAATTATTAACTACATTTTTTTTTTATTCCCTTAAAAATTACCCATATAGAAAAAGTAAGTATTATAAAATATTCGTTTCATAAGACATTTTAGAGCACTTGTCTCATTACGACACTCCCCGCTACGCGGCTCGTGTCCTAAACAGACGCGTACTGTAAAATTGTGTCTTATGAAACTTATGTTATAATATACTATTTAAGCAGCCGTCCAAAATGCATAAAAAGAAATAAATAAAAAAAAAATACTTTTATTCTATATAGAGTGCCTATAAAGTCTTGGAAAGCTGACGGTTACATTTCCAACAACCAATTTCACACTTCGCCATTTCTTCTTACTGTTGATCTGAAATGCTGCATAATCTTCATTTTAAAGTTATTCCCTAAGCGCTGATAAAAAAATAACAAATGTAAAATAAATACGAATAGAAGAAAGAAACAGTTTGCCCCGCTGAAAACAAATATTTCATCATTTTCTTTTTAGCATTTTATATGTTTATGCGATTCGATGTATTAAGGGGGAAATGGATCAGAACAACCATGACTTCTCCTATAAACTCACAGTTTCTACGGTTTCTTGCGTTACAAGCCATTGAATTTGGCAGGAATACGGGCCTCATCGATTTTAAATGATGTTGCAATTGAGGTAAGAAATGAAGAGTTGCTTTGTTACGGGAAAAATATAAACTGTTGTATGGTATTAATAATTTCATACCTTAAACCAAAAGTAGAAATTAGAACTTGGCTCAAATAATGCACCGTTAATAAAAATTTGTATCAAAGACAGTTAGAATGATACTGCATGCATATATATTGAATTGAAGCAACAGACTTTCGCACTTTAGGAATTATTCCTTTTTGGTAAGTGTTATAGGTGCTTCAAACTAAACAATTACACTTTTGCAGTGGCGTCGGAAGAGAGTAGGCAGACAGTGGCAGGCCGAAAGGGGAGGGGGCTATAGGGGCTGAAGCCCTCCTCCCCCTGAAGCTTACTTACTGAACATTATTTGCTACGAAATTGATAGATCCGAAATTATTAATCACAGCAGTCATCATTTTACAAATAACAATGTAAGTTTAATGTATAAAATTCAGGAATAATTTTACCTCTGCAAATTTTAATTCGTGGGATGATGTTTAAACAATGCTACAATTACGTGTGGTCCACCCATCAGAACTCGAAGTAAAGAACGTGTATCAAAAACTGTCCTAAAAATTCAATATCTTAGGTATTAATACTCAAGGTTATCGAATAATAATTACTATTTCAATGACATATGAAACTATTCGACAATCAGAGGGATGGTTTCTCAGTGAGAAGAATATTTTTTGAATAATCAAGAAGATAACGTTTGGCAAATCGTTATTATAGTTCACCTACCCATCAAATATTTCATGCCGACCCCACTGCAATTTCGCAGATGAATGGACCACCATTTTTGTTGACTCTATGCGTTCAACTTTAAAGTAACGAAAATGTATCAGTCTTTATAGTATCATTCTCTTGATAAATGAATATTGACAACTGCGACGAAGCACAATACTTACATTCTAAGTGTGTCGCCTGTCAGAACAACAATTTTCACTTTATATGCATTTTACTTCCATTTACGCCCTTAAAGCGAGTTTATTTTGATGTTTTTTTTTTCCGATAGCTTAAAATGGATTCTCGCGGGGAAAAGTCGACTTTGTAGCGCGATATCTGGATATAGTTGTTATTGGCAATTTATCAAGGCATGGAATGAACAAAAGTTAGCGTCATGTGAAAAAAAGAAAACTATTTTTTAAAGTCCTACAGTGAACTAATAAATATTACTGTTGTGCACATGAGTGACTTCGCAACAAAGAAACCGTTACAAAACCTAGTTTGAATAGTTAGGGCCACCAGTCCACCAGAGGGCTCTTCGAACGGTCACGACCCTGTGCTCTTTTCTAATACATCACGTTTGCATAATACTCTGTCGAGTATCTCTCTCATAGTATTAATCTATAAAAAGAGACAGACCTTGTTAAAAGCACAATATATATTTCGCTTACTTACTAAAGTGTTTCATTATCCGTTTTTAGGATTAAAAAAGAAGAAGAAAAGTTTTGTCAATTTTGTGAAATGTGAACCCCCGAACAGGTTGTTGGTACGGGCTTGATTTTTTTTTCTTAATTTGTACGTGATAACTTGCCATTGAAAGCCTTTGGTTTAATCCTTTACAGGCTGTTTTACAAGTTTTGAAGATACTTAAGATGGTTACGCGACCTTATATCATGTAATGTGACCTAAATGTAAAATTTACGCTTTAAAGGTTAGGTTTGCGTAACTTTGAAATTTAAATTGGATCTTTTCACTATTTTTACTCTTTAAAAAGATCTACCAACCATAGTTTATAGAAGAGGTACATATCCACAGCCCAAGCGAATGAAAATAGAACTGTATGA
Source organism: Polydrusus tereticollis (assembly GCA_963920685.1). NCBI lineage: Eukaryota > Metazoa > Arthropoda > Insecta > Coleoptera > Curculionidae > Polydrusus > Polydrusus tereticollis. The sequence continues at coordinate 125,292,027 of OY987329.1, forward strand.
TAAGTCATGCCGAAGGAGATTTAAAGTTCAGCCTCGTGTAAGTTTTTCATTTTGTTCTTTGACATTTACTACTTTAAGTGTTATATTTAAGTGTATGCTTCTTATTTGCCTCTATTAGTATCTATGATAGCCTATGTCGCCCATTCAATAACCAAAATCAAGTATTACTGCAAATATCCTTGTTGCAAGAGTTCATTTAGATCTTCATCTGACCCTAATTGTGTCAATAAGCAATATATACATTTCCCCTTACTGATGTTAAAAGACTAAGAGTGTGGAAAAATAATTGTAATAATAATCCTGACATCGAGTGCAAAAATTTTGGGACTTGTGAAGGTCATTTTGATGAATGTCAATTTAAGAACTCAGTTTTAAAAAGGCGTAGTTGGATTGCTGATCTCAAAGCTGTCTGAGCTCTTGCCTCTTGATGTTTTAGGATCACTTTCATATTCCGTAGAACCTGGTAGTTCAAATTTTTCTACTTGCAGTCTAAAACATTTCTTTAAGTCCTCTAAACATATCCATTCTCCTTTTGACACAAGTACACCATCCACATAATATTTTATTGAATTTATCTCACTGTTTGCAGTTTCTCAGTATTTAATTTGAAAATTATGTTTGTACTAATCATAAACATTTTTTCCTGTTGCATGGACACCTGATTAAGCCCAAATATTATGTGACAATTTAACTCTGGCTGCAACATTTGACCTGCACCTGGCCTTTTCTGTAATAAAGAGTTCTTTACTGGAAAAAGGAAAATATATTTAATGGCAGTAGTTTTGGCACTGATTAACTCATTTGATAGACGATTCAAATAATCATGATTTCTAATGTGCCAAAACCTTCAAATTTATATTTCCATTGGCACATTTAAAACCCTGATTATTTTAATTGTCTATCAAATGAGTTAATCAGTGCCAAAAGTACCAGCATTAAACGTCACAATAGTTTCTCATTCGTTTTTATTATTTTCCTTCTACCAGAGGCTATAACTGTTTACATCTTTACCACTTGACTGAGCTAAGTTCAAGAGAAAAGCAAAAAAAGGAATAAGATTCTTATGTAATTAGGTCAAAACTGACAAGTAACTTACTGAATTTACTTGAATTGAACTAGGAAAGTATGCAAAACGTAAACAGCTAATTTCTATTATGTATTAATAATCAGTAACGTAACTAAAAGACCTGGGTTTGAGATGAAACAAATATTTTTTTGGAGCAACTCCCAAATTCAAGAATTCACCTATTTGCCTTAAGCAAGCTCAGGTTCATGAAACATTTGGAACCATTTTAGTCACGTCACTGTCATAAGTTACATCTTTGGTTTATTTTATATAGAACATTTTTTTATTTGTAGCTATAAGGTATTTCTATTCTTTCAATTTTTGTCAAAATTTGTTCACATTATTCTTTATGGTAAGGTTAAAATAAATTTAAAAATTTTTTTCATAAGCTTTGTTTGTTATTTGCATCGGCATTCATAAATAACAACAGTATTTGGTTCTTAATGACATTTATTGCTTTTTTGGTATAACTTTATAGAGAGTGGCAAAAAAGTCGCAAATAATGCCTGTAACTTTTGAATTACCTCGTATACGAAAAAATGACCTTTATGAAAGTTGTTCAGTAAATTATTCTCTACATTTCTACTTGCATGAATTTTTTCCGTCATTTCTGGTTTGGTTGCCATAGAGACTAACTTACTTTTTTAAATGGAATAATATGATTGGATATTTGAATTCTACCCGGAGAACTGAAAAATCGAAAACTTCGTAATTATAATTATTCCTACCTATACCTAATACCCACCAGTTGAGTCAAGGTGTTTTCATGACAGCGACCTAAGAGGTGAGTTCCTGTTTAATTTTCTGTTGTCTGATTTCTAATTTGTTTACACTATGGTTCATCTGAATAAGAAACAACGAGTTGAAATTTTAATAATGAGCGGTTACGGAAATATGAAGAGATCGCAAGATCAGGTTTGTCAACTTTTCAATAAATTAAATCCAAATAGACCTCTAATAAATCAGTCAACGGTGTGTCGAGTAGTAAAGAAATTTCGAGAAACAGGCAGTGTTAGGGAAGCCGCCAGATCAGGTCGACCTAAAACAGCAACCGGGGGAGACAAAGCTTTGGAGCTTTGAATATCATGCTCCCAATACATGAAAATCCAACAAAATCATCCAGGCCAATGGCAATGGATTTTAATGTGTCTTATCAGACTTATCAAAATTTGTTTAAGCAGGAGAAGTTGCATCCCTACAAGATAAAGTTAAACCAGGACGATTTTGATAGAAGAGCTGAATTTTGTGAGCTGATGATGGAAAGATGCAATAACGATAATAACTTCGGAACAAATATCATTTTCGCGGATGAAGCTAGTTTCCATTGAAATCGCATTATTCATAGATATAATTATCATTATTGGTCTGCTGAGAATACTCACTGGTTTCAGGAAGGTCATACTCAGAGGCCCGAAAAAGTTAATGTTTGGGAGGGCATAGTTGGTAGACATATTGTAGGCCCTTTATCTGGACCTTCTCAGAAATCACATAATTCCTTATTGCAAAATGGTTTTACCGGGTGTAAATAATGGCATAAACGAACGGGTATGGTTCCAGCAAGATGGAGCACCTGCGCATTATGCGGCAAATGTTAGACAATACATAAGTGAACAATTTCCAGGACGTTAGATAGCAGGACTTGACCCCGCTTGACTTTTTTTTGTGGGGACACTTAATACATAAGTGAACAATTTCCAGGACGTTAGATAGCAGGACTTGACCCCGCTTGACTTTTTTTTGTGGGGACACTTAAAGAACAAAGTCTACGTTAACCGTCCAAATTACTTAGAATCTATAAAAGTCAGAATAAGTGCTGAAATTCGGGCAGAGGACTTACTTTTAAACGTTGTAGACGGGTTCAGGGATCGACTGGCGCTCTGTTTAGCAAAAAATGGTGGTCATTTTGAACACCTGATCCACTGAAAAGGTTTTACTTGTTTATTATTCCGATGTTAAGTTGTTCAATTTTCTAGGCTATTTATTTTGTTATTATAAAGTTTGTTACAATTTTAAATAAATAAAGATTTGAAATACCAAAATTCAAAATTTTCCCAGCAGAATCCCATTAAAAAAAAAAGTAAGTTGATCTCTATAGCAACCAAACCAGAAATGACAGAGAAAAATCATGCAGGTAGAAATGTGGGGAATAATTTACTGAACAATTTTTATGCATGTCACTTTTTCGTATACGAGGTAATTCAAAAGTTACAGGCATTATGCGCGACTTTCTTGCCACTTTATATAAAATACATACATTCATCAAATTCTAAAATTTAGTGAAAACATGGTATTTTAGAGTGAATTAATTCAAAAAGGCGATAAAACGTCTTTAAAAATTACAAATAATATTTAAACAGTAAACCAGTAATTTGAAAACGAGTTATTTGAACTACCCGCCATCCGCAATAAATTTCCTACCGTAGCGCACGGGGTGGACTGGTGGCCAAGTTGAATCTTTGTTGCGCTGGTTTTCTATACATAGTCTGCATTTCTAACCTATTATCTGTTTTGCGCTATTGTATAGTCGGTATGGTCATATTACGTTATCGCGTTTTGGTAGAAAATCCGTCTGCAGTGCTCTTTATTTACAATGAATTGTTTTCTCTCGCTCCTTCCAGTTAATTTTCGTTACCCAAATATCATTATGTAAAATATTCTAACCAAATATCCTATATAGGTGTCGAGCTGTTAATTGAATTTCGGCTTTAGTGCAGCCGTCGTTGCATGAAACCCTATTAGCAAAGTTCGCGGCAAAGAAAGTGGCAAGTTATTAGCGAATTAACTATAAGACTGTGTGTGTCACGCTGCATTTATTTCTTCCGGTAATACACTTAAATCGTTGTCTAGAATGTGAACTAACAGGATGAAAATAAAGCCCTTCATTAGGTTTTAACTTTTGGTAAATTTCAAACAGTTTTTTTGACGATTGAGTCAATAGACATCGTAACTATTAGACCGAACAATAACAAATTAACGTGTTGTCATCATTGTATTCCAGTGTAAAGTAAATCAACATTCAAGCTGCTCCCCTCCACTTGGTTTGCCAGACTAACCCCACAGAAAACGTAGTTTTCTGGGCTTACTCTGTTAAAAGTATTAATTTCTATGATTTACTAGAATAATATGATGTGGGAAATATATAACATTGCCTAAAACCTTGTAAAAAATCTGTAGTATGGCAACGCAGCAAAAAAGAATCCGCCCAGATCCCATCATTTTCGTGGCCACCCGCATCGACTCGGCAATACTCGGCATAGCGGATGTTCCATTCATTTGTGACAGCGTTTTTCTGTGGGTTTTCCTGGAGTTTTGTCAACCTAACCTTTATTGTTCTGTGGTTTTGTCGCATGCATATGTAAAGGCAGCGTAATCCCCACTCCCGACCCCAACTAGCTCCTTACAGCGTCTCGCCACCAAACGATTTTGGCATCACAATTTTATAGCATTTATGAATGGCGTGTCGGATCTATAGTTACGATGCCTATGATTAAGTCAATTAAATTTAACTAGCGACATAGCATACTATCACTGTAAAATCGGTTTCCAATGTATAGGAAATCGGATAATATTATAATGGCTTTTCAACAATATGTAAGAGGCCTTGTAATTTTACTTACTTACAAATTAACAGTTAAGCATTTAATCCATTATTTCTACAACAACCATAAAAGAACGTGAATTAAGATGAAATTTAAACTGTAACTATACAGGGTATTTCTAAATGATATGCGAGTATTTAAGGGTATTAATTTACATGAAAAATTAATAATAGCTTGCTTTATAAATTATGGTCCAAAAATGTTCCGTTACGAAAATACAGGGTGTTCAATTTGAAGAAAAAATGGAAATTAATTAATATTTTTGAAACTACTTAAGATATTTCAGTGATATTTGATTGATAATTTTCAACTTTAACAATGGCGTGCCTACGGGCACTGATTTCGATATTATTGAGGAAGAAGACGGGACACCAATGGTTTTTCCGAAATAAAAAATATTTTTGAATTCACCTTTCAATTTGAAACATAACAGCTCTATAGAGTTTTCCTCCAATGCGCCATTTTCAAGTAACAAAATTAAAACCGTTGAATTGTCCGAGAAACTTAATCTAATTATTGAAGAGTACAATTCTGCAATAAGTTGAAAAAGTAGTCCATACTTACAGTGGAGTCAATGTAATATAAATGAAACAATGCAGTCAACCTAAACTGTGGAGGAAGACTGCATTGTTTCATTTAGAATTCTGCAATAGATCTAGTTGTCATGGAATATGTCACTTGCTTTTTACATCTCACATTTTCTAGTAAGTCTCTGTCGTTCAAGTCTTTGCGTTGTGAATTATTTATTTAATTTTGTTTTTAATATCTTGTTAAAAATGGTGTGGATAAAATGCATTACGCAAGCCAAGACGTATTATTCATCACCTGAGATATCCCAATCGTGCTTTGCCAGATAGTCGAACCATTTCTAATATTTATCGTCATCTTCTTGAAACTGGTAGTGTCCGAATAGGTACATCTAAAGATAGACCTCTAAGTGTGAGAACACCTGAAATTGATAAAGCGATGCTGCACGAAATCGAAGACCATCCTTAAGCGAGTACAGAAACTTGAATATTTCACATTATTGGCAATTATTTGGAGAATTTTAGTGAATTTTTCATTATATTCGTACAATATTTTTAGAGTACAGGCATTACTTCCCAGAGGTTTTCCAAGGCGTGTGATCTTCTGTCATTGGTATCTTCATAATCTGGCTCCGCAAATTCGCAGACACATTCTGTGCATGGATGAAGCTAATTTTTCAAGATATTCCTTTAAAATTTCCACAACAATAATTTGTGGGTGGAAGAAACCCCATATCCCGTAACCGAAACCCATTTCCAACACCAATTTTCGGTTAACCTATGGGCACGAATTATCGGTACCAACCATTTTATTGACCCCTTCTTCTTGCCGAGACGACTTGACGGACAATCTTACCTCAATTTCCTTCAAGAATAACTGCCTTTACTGCTTGAGGATATTCCGATAGCAATAAAAAACCATACTTATGTGGTTCGCAATTATTTACAAACTGTTTATCAAAATCGTTGGATTGCAGGCAGTGGGCCTCAAGAATGGCCACCAAGGTCCCCCTAACTCAACAGCTTAGATTTCTTTTTGTGGGGTTATCTTAAGATGGTAGTGTGTACAAGTCCCCTTAACACTGTAGAGGAATTAATAGAAAAAATATTTACAGCAGGTGATAAAAAATTCTACGGAGATATTTCAACGATTACGCAATTCCATGAGAAGGAGGGCGGAAGGATGCATATTAAGTTAAGGGGGCCATTTTCGACAATTTTTGTAATAATCGCTCCATGTTAGTTGTAATATTATGTTAATGTTTTATGTTGTCAGTTGTCAGTTGTCCATTACACACAGATGACAACTAAAGTTTTTTTACTCAATAACAGCGCATCGCAGGACAAGAACTCAGGAGAGCTCTGGTTGAAAGAACGGCAAATTCAAAAATATTTTTTATTTAATAGAATATCACATAAGCTCAAGGATATCAATTGGCTAAACATCTTCAATCGGTGAAAACTGCACCAAGAACGTTATTTTTTAAAAAATACTAAATTTAAAATTTCCTGATAATAATAAAGTTAATTACAGACTTACATTTCGACCGGACATCCATAATTTCCATTTGAAATACAAGAATATTCTTACTTTACCTAAAAGAAAGAAAGAAATATGTTAGCGATCCTTTTCATACAAATAATAATATTGCAACGTTTAATGAATAATGATACAATGGATGATCCAAATTTTGTAGCATCATGCAGTGTCTCTAAAAGAAATTACAGGAAAATATTGTTCGGTAGGCAGAACTGGCAGAACTTTTGGTATTGGGGAAATTGATCTGGAATTATTAATTATTGTATGGGTACCTGCTGCTGTGTAAAATTCATACATATAAATTTCCTAATTAGGACTGATATATTTTGTGTTGTACTTTTTTTGTATAACGTAATATTATATGTGTGTGCTTTTAAAATTTGGGCACACTAAGCCATACTATTGATTTTTTTTATTATTTTTTTAGATTTTTGAAACTGTTGTTTTTTTTTCTTTTTCTTTTTTCTTTCTCTTCCCTGGGGAAATCATATGATTTATATTTTATTAATAACTGGTATTAAGAAGCTTCTGGCTGTTGAGGAAGAATCGGTACCTTGGTACTTATCAACAGACCTTTATTCACCTTATTGTCACCATATTATATTGTTAATTGACACGCGGCTATGGTAAATAAAAATTGTTTAATATTATTATTATTGCTTATATGTTATGTCCGTATTTTAGGCTAGAAACAAGATATCAACTTGCGGTTTTTTTAATACTACTTTTAACTGTGTAAAAACAATAGCAACATTATTCCATTTGAAATTTTTAGGAAAAACCGCCACTTTTACCAAAAACTATTTTTTTCCCATAGCTGTACGAATAACTTAATTATTCATATTATACAATATAGGTACCTCTATATACAACCAAATAAATGTATGAATTATTTAAAAAATCAAATTTACAAGCACAAATGGATTTTCCCGCGATTTGACGTTTATAAAAAAAACAGCAACAAATAAATTAAAAAATATATATGAAAATACCGATGTGTCACAACCGAACTATTTTTAATAAATAAATCAAGCGTTCCAAATGGGCATGTTGATATAAAATTTAATTTTCTCATTTAATTGTAGCGAAATTGGTAGCAACAATGGGGGCAAACGTTTAAACCAAATATCGATAATAATTTATTGTTGTGTGACATAAATACAGAACATGCCGCATTGTTACGAATATATTATGTATGTACATAGCTCCCGTAAATTTTCATGTTGTCGTTACATATTTATGTTTCGTATCTTTCATTCAGGACATACCTATTACTATTAGTTACAAAATAAACTACAAATACTTTCAATAAGTACAGCGATTTTATTCAGCTGGTTGTCGATTAGTCTTCGATACACTTGAACACGCACCGTCAAAATATTACCCTTGCACTGAAAATTCAATCTTCGATTATGGTGATGTTATGGAATGTGCCGATGAACGGCGGGCTGCTGCTGACCAATGAATAAATTGTTTTAAGACAGCACCGTAAGCTATTCGTAGTCCGCCACACAAGGCTAGCAATACGATTATGAAGAGAACGGGGAAATAAAAGCCATAAATATGGAGTCTTAAGTCGCGTGTCATAGACGTACGTACAACTTTTCTGAATATGATTTTTCCATTAACAGCTCGCTTAAGATGTCTCTAAATATATAAACATAAAAAGAATTACAACGGGCAACAAGTGTATATACTCATTTTAAAAATCGCATTACGCATTTACAAGGCTACCCTACTGATGAATAACCGTAGCTAAACCACTGGAATCGGTGAAAGAGAGATAGATCGCATAGCCAAGCAACTAACAATAAGTACATGTACAGAGCTTACAGCCTGTGGGATCTTCAAGCAATTGTGGCCCCTACTTGATAACAGGAAAACCGCAACGTTATTACAACACAGTCAGAAGGACCTAAGAAATATCACTGCCGTGGTTACCGGACACTGTATTTTCGGTAGACGCATGCCGAACGTATGCAAATACCAGCTAATGACTTCTGCAGGAGTTGTAGAGACAAAAAAGAAGAGGAAAGTATTCAACATTTCTCGTGCAAATGCCCTGGCATTGTAAGAAGAAGGATTAATGCCATTCTTCAATAATCTGGAGGAAGTAAGCAGCTTATAAATAAATAATTTGGTGATCTCTATTTGCTTGTCGAATCGGCAATATCGCAATCTTTTATCGGCATTCTTTTCAAAGGGCAAGCCTCGTCCTTTGGACTATAGTTGTCCTTTTAGCGATAAGATGAATAAATAAAAATTAATACATGTTAATAAAAGTGAAACAAAATACATCAAGAGTGCTCAAAATAATAAAATATGTTTCATTAATATATTTTTATAACATGTTTTAATTTTATTTCGCAACAGTCCTAAAAATATAAACTAACCTGAATTCGATGTTAGCTGTCCAATTTGTTTTACTGGTAAATTCGCAGTCAAATATCTAATAAACGCCTGTTTTTGTGCAGCGTTAATATTAGCTATTATTCTGGCCGAAATAATGTCTGCATAATAGCAAAATCATGCTCATTGCCACAGTAAAAACAAATTCATTAAAATGCATTTAGTTTATAACAATACAATACAATAGCATACCATGAAAAGTTTAAAATTTTGAATGGATGTTATTTTTGACTCACGTATACAGGGTGAGGTCAGATATTTAGACTTCAAAATCCAGATTAAAAATATTTACAAATCCTTTAACTTTTAACTAATGCTTTTCTTATACAGTGTGTATCAGCCAAATGGAATAAATTCGATAATAAATACATGGGGGCGTGTCCAAAAAAACGCTCGGACACGTCTATTGGTATTTCTAGTTGCGCATTTTTTTTAATAAAAACTTTTTATACAGGGTGTGTCATGTAACAGTGGCCAATACTAACTTTCTTATTTTAAATGCAACACCCTATATATTATTCAATTATTGGATTCTTCAGAAAATTATAGACATATTTCATGTACAATATCCTATACCTATCTTCAACTATTTCGGAAATATTAAGTGTTTTCAGATTTATTGCAAAAATCAAGAGCACACTAAAAAACGAATATGTAATACTGTTTATTTCTTGATAATGTAGACAAAAAAACACATTAATGTTGAAAATTGATGTTAAAATGTTTGTGTTGATATTTATTTAAAAAAAGGTATAAATAGTTTTGTTTACTTTTGTTTAAAGCGCCTGACCTTAGCAAATTGTTGTCTGTCTGCATGACAGTAGTTGTCAGTGTTATAGTCGTTTGAATTTCGTTATTTGCAAATGTCAGAAAAATGGTTTATTTAACAGAAATGCACAAAATAACAATTCTACAGATGATTGGTTATGGAGATAAAACAAAGACACAAATGGAAGTTGCTCGCTTATTTCATGAAAAATTTACAAATTTGCCGCCTATAACTTAAGGGACAATTAGTAAAATGGAAAAGCACTTTCGTCAGCTTAGATATTAAAAGCAGATAAAAAAAAGTAGCTGCCAATGCAATAAGTGATGATACCAAATTAGATATTATGCTTGAGTTTCAGGAAAACCCACATACTTCTAGTCGAAAAACTGCCCCAATGTTCGATGTTTGCCATTCATCGATTATTCGAATATTGCAAGGAAATAAAATGTATCGCTATAAAATGATACCTACCTACTCATGAGCTCATGAAAGACGATTTTAATAGGAGAACGTATTTTTGGGAACAAATGATGGCAATGTTAGATAGATAACAATGTGATCCAATTAGAACATGTTTTGTTTTCTGATGAGTGCAACTTTACACTTCACGGTTATGCTAATCGTCAGAATTGCCGCTATTGGTCTAGGGAAAATCCTCACTGGATGAGAGAAGAACATACGCAATATCCTGAAAAGGTTAATGTTTGGGCAGGAATTGTTGGAGATCATATCATAGGTCCCTTTTTCATTAATGGCAATTTAAATGGCGATAATTATTTAGCACTGCTCCAAAATAATGTCTTGCCAACTTTGATAAACTTATATCCTGATCCAGCAAATCCACAACTTCCAGCAAATATGATATGGTTTCAGCAAGATGGAGCACCGCCCCATTACCAAATCAATGTCAGGCAGTACCTCAACCGAGTATTTCCAAATCGGTGGATAGGGAGGCGTGGATCGATGGAATGGCCAGCACGATCCCCTGATCTGACGCCATTAGACTTCTCCTTATGGGGTTATGTAAAAAATATTGTATACAAAACTAAACCCCTCGACTTAGCTGACTTAAGAAGACGAATAACGCTTGCGATTAGATCTGTCACGCCTGAGATGTTCAGTAACGTTAGAAGATATTTCTATTTAAGATTAGGATATTGCCAAGACGTTCGCGGCGAGCATTTTCAACATCTATTACATTAATGTTTTTTTTTTGTGTTTTACATTATCAAGAAATAAATAGTATTACTTATTAGTTTTTTAGTGTGTTCTTGATTTTTGCAAGAGATCTGAAAACACTTAATACTTCCGAAACAGTTGAAGATAGATATAGGCTATTGTACATGAAATATGTCTAAAATCTTCTGAAGAATCCAAAAATTGAATAATATACCGGGTGTTGCATCGTCGAGCGGGACATAGGAAATCCCATGTAATTTTAAATGGGGTCAATTATTGGCTTCCCTAATTATTTTCGAGAAAAATTCTATTTAGGTTTATTAAAGAGCACTAAAACCCACATTCAAAAGAATAACTTTAGATATTTTTGATGAGCCCGTTTACGGGTTATCGCCGATTTCTTTTTAACTATTTCTCCTTTTTATGGCCCCGTATTTGCGGGCACCAGTCAAGGTAAAAGATGACTGTCAAATAAAGTTGTCATTTTAAAATATGTGCTTTATTGTTATAAAAACTCGTACATCGAAAATATTAGCCATGAATTACACTTCTGAAGAAAAAATATGGATGATTAAATGGTATTATCAAGGAAATAGTTATCAAAATGTGTCGGACATGTTTGCTGCTCTGTATCCGAATAGACCGATACCTGCAAAATCTACAGTCGAAAGGACTATCAAGAAATTTGAGACAAAAGACAAATAACTGCAGATGTGAAGAAAGGCAGGAACAAAGAAGAGATGCAAGAATTATTAATTACCTATTAATTAGTAAAATGTTGAAACATGTAAAATGTCATAATTAACCTTGTAATTGGATACTTTATTTTAGTTTTATTCAGATTAATTTGTACTCATAAATACACCTTTAATATTTTCGATGTACGAGTTTTTATAACAATAAAGCACACATTTCAAAATGACAACTTTATTTGACAGTCATCTTTTACCTTGACTGGTGCCCGCAAATACGGGGCCATAAAAAGGAGAAATAGTTAAAAAGAAATCGGCGATAACCCGTAAACGGGCTCATCAAAAATATCTAAAGTTATTCTTTTGAATGTGGGTTTTAGTGCTCTTTAATAAACCTAAATAGAATTTTTCTCGAAAATAATTAGGGAAGCCAATAATTGACCCCATTTAAAATTACATGGGATTTCCTATGTCCCGCTCGACGATGCAACACCCGGTATAGGGTGTTGCATTTAAAATTAGAAAGTTAGTATTGGCCACTGTTACATGACACACCCTGTATAAAAAGTTTTTATTGAGTAAAATGCGCAACTAGAAATGCCATTCGACGCGTCCGAGCGTTCTTTCGGACACGCCCCCATGTATTTATTATCGAATTTATTCCATTTGGCTGATACACACTGTATAAAGGGCTGGTTTAGAAGTCAATAGTTGTTTGAATTAAAGAAATAAAGCTAAACTTAAATAAAGTAGAGATTACAAAAAGTTTTTACTTATAGTTACTTAAATTAATACCAGGATTAGTAGCAGCATCCATGCACCTGCCTTATTAAAGTGCATCTGACTATTACTATAGTTGTATGCAGTGTTAAAAATAGGAATTACCCTGTTTATTCTGTTCGCCTAAACTATCTATCGATTTATTGTTGTTTACGGCAAATATGAAACGGAATTGCGTATTTACGTAACTGTGTAGTCAAATAATACTGAAATAACCTGGACAGTGTATACATAGGTACATTGATTTTAGTCCTTCTAGTAAAATATAGTAAATATATCCTGTTTAATATAATATCAGAACTTCTGACACAGATTAATAAATATCGGTTTTATTTTGCATAGATTTTGTTTCAAAATACAATTTGTGATGGTTTTGAATTTTAAATAAATATTGGTTTTGTTTTAATTAAATCAACAATTATTTTTAATTTTAGCAAGTTAGATCACAACATATATTTACTTGGCAACATGAGTTTGTTGACAAAAATGTGTAAATCCCTCGAGGGCATTTTAAAAATCATGCATAAATTTGTACCACTAATTCCGAGATCAGAACTAAGTCCAAAAGTTTTTGTATGTTCTTAATATCCTTATTTTTAATATTATACAAGGTGTTGTAAATCCTTTACTTAGTTGCGAAGTACATGTCTAGGTAGTTGCAGATGTTGAAATTAACTACCCTTATTATCAGCATTGAATCTTTCTGACAAAGGTCAAAAATTGTACATTATATTCACTAAATTTATTTATTTACCTCCGCCTTATTAAATTTAACAACCCCAAAATAGTAATAAATGCGCTGGTGTTTTTGAACGTATAGATAATTTTATATTTATATCTACCTACATGTATAGGGCATATCCATTAAATTTAAAATGAACCGAATAGGTAGCAATAAAAGTGTACGTATGTGTATCACCGTTATTAGAATTTATAAATATTACTGTAATTATTATTTTTCACTGATATTTTATTCATCGATATTTTGTAACGTTATTTTTAATAAATATAAATTTTGGTAATATTTTAAAATATAACTTTAAATACCCCTTTTTAAAATGGCGTCTACAATCTATACCAATCTCCAATGAAATAGGGGTAATACTTTTTTGATAATAATAAAAAATGCTTTTGATAATAATAAAAAATGCTTTTGATTTTTATAAAATATACAGAATTATAGAAGTACTGTCATATACATTTAGTGTGTAATTCTTCGATATTCTCATGTAATATTACAGATAGTGAAAATCTTTCAACATAAAAATCAAGGGATTGTTTAAGGTGTATTAAAGCATATAGGGTTATTCACAAAAGTGGGACAACTTATCCTTAAATATTTTTAAATGGGACACCCTATATTTTTTACCCAAAAGTGTCCCACTTTATTGCTTATGTAATTCCAAATTTTAGTTTATATCTGTTACGGTGTGCCAAGATATTAATTATTTTCCTAATTTTTTTGCTTCGTTCACAATAAATATGCTAAACTTCCTCAATTGATTTAAATTTAGTCAATACTATTTGCGGGTAGTTGCACCTGGGTTATATGAGGTTATAAAAGTTTACGAGATATTTTTTATTTCCAAATTTCGGGAAAATTTGATTAGATTTATTCAATTTTCTTAAATGGGACACTCTGGATATTTTCTTAATAATTGAAACTTCCACTCCACTAAGTCCCCTTATAACTGTAAAATATTTTTATTCTTAGCTGTGACGTTGCCAAATTGTGATGATTTTCTCAATATTTTCGTTATTTTTGTTTAAGTTAGATGGTCTGGATTATTGCAAGACCCTGTGTTTTTTCGTATATATCTTCTTACAATAATTATAACAAATTTTTTAATCGTATACCGACCCAATAATCCCACTAATTTCATTTAGTTATGTGCGTTTAAGACTTAGTTCCTTACCCATGGAGAATTAATATCAATCGTCGTTTACTTTATTTTCTACATTTTATATAAGTAAGTAAACTTGAATTACATATATGAAACACAGAATGAATTACAGGGATTATACTTTGGGAGAAAGTCATGGGACCTCCCTTTTAGCCACAAGAATATATGCCCAAAATTTTTCCAGGAAGAGATATCCTTAGGAAATAGGATTTAAGGGGTTAAAAGAACGATTTGAGTGTACAGAGAATGTCAAGTGTGAAAAAACCGAAAGAGCTAAGACTGCTTTAGCCGAACATAATTAATTTTCCGTTGCTTTGTCAGTGACCGAGGTTCCGTCGTTGGGTGTTCGAAGAATTAGTGAAGATCCCAATATTAAAAAAAAATGTAGTACCAGTATCGTTTAGAAGAACTAAGTTTCATCCCTACCGACTTCAACTACACCAAGAACTCGCACAACGATTTTGAAGGACGAGTAACATTTTATCAATGGGTACGACGCAGAGTAAGGGAAACCCCTTTATTCGTTAAGAATGTTTTCTTCACCGATGAATCCACATATGATATGAATGGTTTTATGAATCGATATAATTTTCACTTTTACGGTACTGAAAACTCACATGACATTCAAGTTGTTCATTTTCAGCATCAGTGGTCGCTCAATATTTGAGGAGGTATAATAATTAATCATTATGCTATTAAGCCTTTTTCTTTAGCAGCACCTAAATGAAAAACGATTTTATATTTTCTACTAGAAGAGCTGCCACTATGTTCCAGCTTAAACTAAAAATAGTATGTGGTTTCAGTTGGATGAATCTCCTCAGAAATTAGTAGGTCGAGAAGGACCCATTAGCTGGCTTGCCAGATCTCCTAATTTGACCAGCACGGACTATTTCTTATGAAAATATGTCAAAAGTCTATCACTTATTAGACGAATTAGAGAAGTATTTTAAAAAGATGGTAAAATAAAAAATATAATTTTACACTTTCCACAGATTTCTGTCTGTCTTATTTTACCATCTATTTAAATTAACAATGGATTTCCACCAAGTAAAAGCCGAATCAATTCAAGTATTTTAAAACATAACACCTCAGACTATATGTATTAATCCAAACTTGCATTAATCAAAATGAACAACTTATTTAAGTAAATAATTCTTGGAACATAATTTATGATTGGGAACGCCGCAGAAACATTATGATAAAATATGTTAAAGTTTTATTTTGTTTTAATTATTTTTGACTTATTTGTACATTGTAAAACTTAGTATTTTCTTTAAACTTATGGACGTTATAATACAATAAAATTCAGGGAATTGCAATAATCAAGGCAATTCTAACTTAATAAATATAAACAAAAACTTTGAGAAAGTCCTCACGATATAATAAAAATATTTTGTATTTATAAAGAAACTTAGTAGAAGTTTCAATTTTTGACAAAGTATACAAGGTTTCTCACTTAAGAAAATTGAGTAAATCTAATCCAAACTTCCCGAAGTTTGGAAGCAAAATTAGAGCGCCCTGTATAAAAAAATCTCGGAAGCTCTTATAAATAGTACTCATATAACCCAAATGCAACTATCTGCAAGCAATTCATTAAATTAAAATCAATAAAGAAACTGAAGCATATTTATTGCGACCGTACAAAAGCAAAAAAATAGGACAACAATTAATATCTGGCAACACCGCAACAAATTCTAACGAAAATTTGGAATTATATAAACAATAAAGAGGGGTACTTATTTCGGGTAAAAAATATAGGGTGTCCCATTTAGAAACATTTAAGTTAAGTTGTCCCTCTTTTGTGAAACATCCTGTATATTTAAAAATATTTTTAAAATATACACCTTTAACAGTCCCTTGATTTTTATGCTTTAAGTTTTTACTTATCTGTAATGGTATATCAGGTATCAGGAGTTACTCACTCAAGGCTCCTTTTATATTGGAATTCTGAATGCGAGATTCAGTATTTGGGATACAGAATCCCAAGTTCATTCTGACGATTGCATACTTTTTTAATCTTGCACGGTTTCAGCAGTTTTGTGGAGAGGCGATTAATAGGTCCAGGTCGTCTTCAGAAGTTGAATATTTATTTAATAACTTATTAGTACCAAAAGTTTTTACAGTATCAGCAAATTGCGAGTTATATGCTGAGAATATTGGCAACATGTATGTACTCGGACACTCAGTTTATAGAACATTTTAAAGTCGCCAAAGCAATCGTAGGTAGCTTAGCGGTATTTTTGAAATTTGAAATATTTCAGGTTATGGTTGATTTTACCCCTCCTCTTCAATAAACTGTTTCGTACGAACCATTCTAAAACAGTCAAAGATTTATTTTATTGCATATCGAGTTCTGCGCAGTTCTGGAACTGCTTGGAATTAATCCCTATTTTACAACCAAAAGGAACCATTTTAAACCAATGCTAGATATGTCGCGGATTCGAATCTCGTAGCTGGGCCGCTGAAATTAGTGCGATACCGACTCTGTATCCGAGAAGCTGGCGATCTAAAGGCTCCGTTAAAAATGAAGCCAAGATTTCAGAGTGCAAGATTCAGAAGCCCAGTATGAAAGGAGCCTAAGAAGAAATGTAAACCCGAACGTAAGCGTAGCAGCACGTGCTCTACTTGACAATAATGTGACTCCCCTTAAGTGTTGATAGACATGCATTTAACTCTTTCGGATTTTCATAAGTAAAGATGGCAATAGACGATCCATAAAAATTAAATTTTGTCCTCTCCACCCAATATGCTGTGGGAATCCATTTAGGTCAGTGGTTGCGATTAGCTTTTGTTTTTTTAGTTAAAAACCAAAACTTCTGTCTTCCTCCACAAATGATATATTTCAAAGATTAAATTTTTACATAGCGATTGTCCCTACATGTTTCGACCGTACAAACAGTCATCTTCAGGGGAACTAAATCGAGTTTGGTCTCGGTTTTAGTAGTTGCCTCAAATAAATGAGTGCAACTCTTTTTAAGATTATTAGGCAATTGAAATTTTGTTAGTTGAAGACTTGTTTGGCTGAACGTGGTGGATAAATAGATGAGCACAGTTTAAAAAATATTCATTATATTATTGTATCAATTAATACTTAAAAGTGATGAAATATGGTTATATGTAGCATGATTTTAATTTGGATTTTATATTGTTATAAGAAACGTTAATCAAGTAGGTAGTATAGTGTGGAGAAATCAAAAAAGAAAAAAATAGTTTTTCATCTCAACTAGTCAAAGATGTATTCCTCAAAAGGAATTTTGAAAAATGTTTATCTTAAATACATTATTGAAATTTTAAAGTAAATGTTAGGGTTTTTATGTTTTTTATATATTATTTAAATTGGGATAGGGGGCTCAGCCAGCTTCTTTTCACGTTCGGCGTGGCATTGGTGAGCACTAAACCGATTCTTTTATTATAAAAATTTTCTAAAATACTCTTAATTCTATAATGATCGATTATTATTATTTAACACAACAGGGGCTGAGCCCCCTATCCCAATTTAAATAATATATAAAAAACATAAAAAACCCTAACATTTACTTTAAAATTTCAATAATGTATTTAGGATAAACATTTTTCAAAATTCCTTTTGAGGAATACATCTTTGACTAGTTAAGATGCAAAACTATTTTTTTCTTTTTTGATTTCTCCACACTATACTACCTACTTGATTAACGTTTCTTATAACAATATAAAATCCAAATTAAAATCATGCTACATATAACCATATTTCATCACTTTTAAGTATTAATTGATACAATAATATAATTAATATTTTTTAAACTGTGCTCATCTGTTTATCCACCACGTTCAGCCAAACAAGTCTTCAACTAACAAAATTTCAATTGCCTAATAATCTTAAAAAGAGTTGCACTCATTTATTTGAGGCAACTACTAAAACCGAGACCAAACTTGATTTAGTTCCCCTGAAGATGACTGTTTGTACGGTCGAAACATGTAGGGACAATCGCTATATAAAAATTTAATCTTTGAAATATATCATTTGTGGAGGAAGACAGAAGTTTTGGTTTTTATCTATATTACCTACTCCACTGTAAGGATGGACTATGTACTTCTTCAAATTTTGTTTTTTTATTAAAAAAAAGTTTTAATTGAACAGTCCATCGATTGTCAAAAACATAGCTCGCGAGAAAAAATATCAACTTATCCTTTTTACATTTTCGTCAAGTTCGTTAATTAATAAAATTAACCTAAGTATCCGAAAGTTAATGATGTACCCAAAGTCGAAACATAAAAAAAAATGCAAAATTTTAAATTTAAATTAGCGTGTCCTGATTAAGCATATAAAAGTTTTAGAAAGATGCCTCTCTGACAGTTTGCGATCGCTCTAATGAAAAATCGATGCCGTATTGAATCGACACCGGGTCAAAGCTTTAAAACTGTCGTTTATTAGTCAACAGAGAGATTTTGCAATTTTATGTCTTAAGTCATTACGTTAAAACACTTTAAAAATGGAAATGGTTACGGACTCTATCGATAACATTCAGATTTTTGTTGCAGTTATACATAAAGCAAAACTTTTAACCTATACCTAGCGCAAGGATGTACGGAAAAAACATAAATCTGTTGCATGTTATGAGGCAGTCAGAATCCAGCTTTTCTCATAGGAAGGGGCATTGAATAATTGTTTGGGATCACGCCCAAATCTTGTCATCAAATATATTATAATAAATATTTAATTATTTATTATATTATATTTACTATATATAATTAATACCACCTGTTCTTCGAACCTCTAATAAAATACAAAATAAAGACCATGGAATATTTTAAGTATATTTAATTATATGGAATATACTATGTTTAGCTAATGATCGATGACGAGAATGATCTCTCAGCAGATGCATTGATCACCGGATGTTACAAGTACCAGTAGAAATTAATTTATAATAAGAAATGCATCCTTATCCCACCTAGCCAAGACGTCTACAGCAGTTGTTTGCCAATATTCTCCCCGCTCCTTTCCCCGCATCCATATCTCTCACCACAACGGAATTTTATCTCTCAACAGAAAAGGAGTAATACCCTGATTGGCATCAAGTAGCAGTCCGAAGCAGTCCAGCGGGGACTTGATAATTTTGTCTTATTCTTCAGCAATAGAGGTCTTAAGAATATTTTCTGGAATTAGAACTAGTAACTAGCTAAAAGACGTCCAAATCTTTCTCGCAGATCTGTGAGTACATAGTCTAGTAAAAGTACGTATATTAATACTCTGTAGTATTACTCGGCTTCATTTCATAGTTTGCACGATAAATCTGACGTCCACCATCGCGAGGGATCCGAGGAGTTACCAGCTCGAGCGTCCAAATTTTTCCGATGACTGGCAAGAATGGAAATTGTATTATTGACTAGAATAGTACCGCCATTAAGATCGAGCGCCGTCTTCTGAAATATTTTACTCAGAGACTGCGTGAGGGGCAGTACGTCACTCAGACATAATATTGAGACGACAAACTGAGAGTCACATTAAGATGTCCCCAGCGTTGCCAGCTGTGCTCGGGTCACGTAAGTGAATTCTTCACCAGAGTTTCCACGAATTTGACCAAGTCAAGCCTGTCTATCTATCAAGTCTCACAAAATATAATATAATAAAATTATAATTTCCATATCTATATCGATATTTTTATTATATTAATTCTACACCAAATGCCCAAAGTATACAACCGAGTATAATGCAATAAGCCGTGGACACGATCAAACCATCAGGCCGATTATATTGAGTTGAGTGCTGCAAATTATTTCAATTCCGGTTAGTTCTCGGTATTCGTATCATCGGACTAATGTTTGCATTTGTTCTTGTCATTTGTTCTGCTTGATGGCGGTTTTTGCGAGAACTGGAGGGTGAATTTAAATTAGGCGAGACTTCCACAAGCTTACGTATGAAAAACACTTAGTTTTAGAAAAGCGCGGTCGCCCTATGCCCGATTTAAATACTGAAATTGCGGGTAAAAGGCGTAAAATATGTAAACGGCAGTTTAACAAGGACGCCTAATTAAAAAAATAGGTGGATTAGTGGTTGTTCAAATAAAAACGCCTTGTTTTGTTTTCCGTGGAAATTGTTTGGGACTGATCATGAGGAAAAGGTATGGAGAGAGGCGGGGGTAAGGAATTTAGTGAATTTAAGTTTATTATATCGAAAATTGTTGACCGAGGTAAGTTTTGCGGAGCGTTTGAGCTTGCTATGTGGGTGCATAATGAAACAGAAACATCTGAAAATCCTGTAATCTCTTGTGGCTTTATAAATTTTACGACAGAACTTGACCATACCCTTATAGAACATCTAGAAAGTGCATCGTTTTTTAAAGGTACTTCTAATTCAAATGACGATCCATTGGATGAGGAAGGTGAAGTCGAGCCTCTATGTTTTAAGAATTTTTAGTTAAGTCTAAATAAAATATAAATTTTCTTGGACATAGCTTTCAGAGTTGGAAAGTGGAGGGTTAAGTGCAATTTGGGCGTGGTGAAAAAAATAATTTGAGCATCGTGACGTCACTTGTCATGAAATCGGGAATATTTACATTGACAATTAAACTATCAACGTTAATTTGATAGTTTAAAATCCATCCACTAATAGAGTTGACGAGCCGCCTCTGATAAGTGTAGAAAACCTGGTTAAGGACAAAATTGGTGAATCTGCCAACACTGTTCACAGTTCTTTTAATAACAGTAATGACGTATTTATCAATATCAATTAAACAGTATAAAGAATTGACTTTAAGACGATTAACTAACTCTAATTTTACTATACATAATAATCATTCACTGGGCCTTACTCTACAATGGCTAACATTGCAATCCTTGAATCATGTGCAAAAACTCTTCAATCTGCAAGAAAATTTAAAATTTAATCAGGTTCCTTGTAAAAAATGAAAGTTTAACTGACTTGCAGATTGAAAAACACGCCTGGTTAATGAGATTTTTATACTTTGCAACGCGATGGTAAAAGTCGATAACTTTAAGAAAATTGACACCGATTCTAAAAGATACTTAGATATTTTCAATAATCATAAACTTTCTTCTTATGCCAACTCAAGGTATAAAGTGTACAATCAGATGACAGCAAAGTATAACTGATAGTAAAAAAATCTACAAGAAGTACATTCTTAATAGTGAGTCTTTCGTAAACCTCAGCTAAATTCTTGATATCTATTATCGGGTAAGATCAAGAAATATTACTTGTGACAATAATTATAAAATATAATTATTAAACACGCATTGTTCTTTTCGGTGGATCAACCTGCACACTCTCTACCTATGTTAAACTTAATGCAAACCTACATTGAAATATTTTTAGAGGCTTCCAGCATCCAGTCCTCTCCAATTTTCAACCTTCATTGTAACTTTATAGCATCCTCAAATGAAGTTTAAGCGATTGAATGCTCCAGAGTTACAGGCAACACAAAGCACTCACATCTCCTACACCTGTCGACATTTTACACCCCATCAGACTTAATTTAAAGTTTTAACTAAGCACCATTTTGATGATAACCCGCCACCCGATTACCGAACAGAGTTTCGACTTGTATTCGCTAATAGAATAATTAATTTATAGATACATTTGCCGTGAGTACTAAGTATGCTCATGCGGATTATGGTCGATATAAAGGATTATGCGAGGTTTTTTTTTATTAAAAAAGTGCAAAATATTTTACCAAATTGTTACAGTCTCCGCCAACTATAAGTCGTGTTGTTTACATGTATAACATCGACGCTATATCACTTAATTGTCTAGGAAAAGTGTATTTCTTTCTTTTGGATAATTTTTTGAATAAAGAGGATTTTGACTTTGACTTTGACTTTGGCAGAATTCTTGCTCAATGAGAAAAACTTTTTTATTATTCTATTATTAATAAAAGTTTTTGCGGCCCCTAAAAAGCGCTCATTAAAATTGAAAAAACTGTACTAGGGAGATTCAATTTTTTAAAAGTTTCTCGTTATTTCCAATTTTTCTTAAACCATTCAAAAAAATTATGTCAAAATTCGTTTATTGTTTTATTATTATTTATTAAATAATTATTAATTATTAAGCCAAAATTATTTTTAGAGAATATATTCAGGATTTTCCTAAATTACTTAAAAAATGTCTTGTCTTCCCAATTATAAAAGTTAATTTAAATGTAAAAAAATCTAAAAGTTCGGTAATTGTGCTAAACTACCAAATGCATATTCAAATTTTATTTACAAACAGTAGCCCCGGAAAATACTAAATTTATGGGTTGAACTATTCCTGTAAGATTTTCAGTTGCTTACATGCCGTTTGTGCTAAAAAATCACAGCGGTAGATGACCAAACAAATTCAAGTGTGCCACGATCACTGCCATGCATTAAGTAATTTATAAATGAACTCTAGAAGAAACAAAGTCTGCCATGAGAGAAACAAATGAAACACAAAAATGGAAAACCTTCAAAAAGTGAAATCGCTTTAAATTTCTTCATCGAAAATCGATGTATCAAATTTCTGTCCATCGATGTACCAGAAACATCGACCTTCAATCATCGATGTTGAAAAAACATTAATGTATTTTTTATTGCAGAATATACAAAGTGGCACGAAAGTCGCGCATAATGGCTGTAACTTTTGAATTACCTCGTATATGAAAAGTGACCTTTATGAAAGTTGTTCAGTAAATTATTTCCCACATTTCTACCTGCATGAATTTTTTCTGTCATTTGTGGTTGGGTTGCCATAGAGACTAACTACTTTTTTTAAATGGAACACCCTGCATATGATTGCATATTTGGATTTAGCAAGGAAAACTCTGAATTTTTTGTATTTCAAATTTCTATTTATTTAAAATTGTAACAAACTTTATAATTACAAAATAAATAGCCCAGAAAATTGAACAACTTAACATCGGAATAATAAACAAGTGAAACCTTTTCAGTGGATCAGATGTTCAAACCGACCACCATTTTTTGCTAAGCAGAACGCCAGTCGATCCCTGAACCCATCTACAACGTTTAAAAGAAAGTCCTCTGGAATGGCCCGAATTTCAGCACTAATTTTAACTTTTAAAGATTTTAAGTCATTTGGACGGTTAACGTAAATAAGTGTCCCCACAAAAAGAAGTCGAGCGGGTTTAAGTCCGAGGATCGCGCTGGCCAGTCAATAGCATCTCTTCTGTATATGCAACGTCCTGGAAATTGCTCGCTTATGTGATGTTTAACATTTGCCGCATAATGCGCAGGTGATACATGTTGCTGGAATCACACCTGTTCGTTTATGTCATTATTTACACCCGGTAAAACCATTCTGCAAGAAGGAATTATGTGATTCCTGAGGAGGTCCAGATATTTTTCGCCATTCAAACTACCATCTTTGAAAAAATGTCCCACAATATGTCTACCATTTATGCCCGCCCAAACATTAACTTTTTCTGGCCTCTTAGTATGACCTTGACTTTCATAAATGTCACTTTTTCGCATACGAGGTAATTCAAAAGTTACAGGCATTATGCGCGACTTTTTAGCCTCTCTGTATACTTATATTTTGGGCTGTGGAGCAAAGAATTTCAATTTTATGCTTGCTAAATGTTGGTATAAATGCCAACATTGGAAATAGCAATAACAATAACCATATAGCAGTGGCGTCCCTTATTAGAAGAATTTTCAGTTTCACTGTGTCCACGAAAAGCGAGTTCATGTTCGCCGAGAAAACATACGACATCTATCAACCTTTTAAGTATTTCGCGATTTTTTACTACTTCCTGGTTATGTTTTTCAGAAGCAACTTTTAGTTGGTTGTCTAATGCGTGTTCTATTCTTATATTACCAAAAGTTTTTTTTTTAATAATTGCCTGTAAATGCGACTTACTAGACCCGTCGTGTCTTTTAATTAATTTATGTAGATTATTTAAATCCGAAAATCCATTTTTATTTCACAAATTCTTTTTACTAGAAAATAAGAGACATGGCCAGCAAAACAGAAGAGACTTATTTTCACAACCGGTTAGCCATTCACAAGTTTTATATGATTCTTTTTGAAAATGTCTAATATAAAGTTTAGTTTTTTTTGTTAAATTAGGAATAGATGGAGTGGGCCTACCATTGGAAATAATTTGTTTTTTTTTCCTCAAAAATATAAGTGGAAAATCATTTTACCACTATCTGACACACAATACACTCACACAAAAGTCTATTTTCACTTTCAGCCAAACTTGAACTAGCAACAGGATCCATAATTAAAATAAAAATCTGTTTGAAAACAGCGTACTTACTTTTCCCAATATTTATGCACGGTTTTAAATTTCGCCTAGACACGCGCCACTCTAATTTGTTCGATGCACTAAAACAATATACGGCAATACGCTGCTTTCCAATCGCTTCCCGCAATCCGCGGGAGGCGGCACGGCGCGAATGGCGCGTCGGTATGTCTCGAAATCAATCGGGCATCACCGTGAAGTGGTCATCGAGGCAGAGAACTAGATAGCATATGGAGTTCTCTGATCAAGGGTGCTTTATGAAAATGCGGTCGGATTCGCCCGATTTACAAATAAAATTTAGAACAATTTTAAAAATTAATTGTAAGTTCTAGTAGGATTGTATTGGATTATTTCTTTTTTTAAGTAAATCGTTTAGGGGAAGCTGTGCTTCCCTAGCTTCCATGGTAAACACGCCACTGCCATATAGACATAAAGGCCTGGACAGCGCCATTCATATCTTAGACCGAAAAGTTGCTCTCCTCGGTCTTAATTGTTAAATAAAGTAGCCATCGAAAATACAAGAAATACAGTGATACCCGCTTTTTTCCTAACCTCGTGGTACACTTTGCAGAAAGGAATAGAATTTGGTCTCTCTAACTCTTGACAATCGTCTTCAAATACGCCGTACGCCTTCCAGCCCTCCTTTTCTATGTAATATATCCAAGTAAAAACCAAAATAAATGTTCCCTGACGTATTTTGCAGCATGTCATCAAACATTTAAAAGTTTATAAAAACAATAAACCCTGTTTTTAACTAAAATTCTATGTATTTCCAAAAACATCGATATTTCTAAATATCGCTCTAGCCTATCATCAATATCATATAATATCAAGTCAAAATTCATCGATGTAAAAACATCGATGTTTTGATCCGATGATCAATGTTTTCGATGTATCGAGAAGCATCCATGATGCATCCGTAAGCGTCACGTCGTCAAGTAGAACAAAAGTAACATACTCTTATTTATCCTGTTTTCTAGTGTTAAGTAGTGAAGAGTGAAAAGAGTATGGAACAGTTACTAAAGAATATAATTTAGACCATTAATGGCATATGTTTCAGGGTAATTCTAATTTCATGTAATTATTAGAAGTATACTAAATTGCTGATATAATAATATGGGAGCCCTGAAATCAGTGATTTTTTGGTTTAAGAACCAGAATACAGTAGTTTGGAGAATTGTCGCATTTAGACTAATGACTAACAGATTACTCGTTATATCCAGTAAGAGTTGTTTTAGATTTTAGATTTATATTTTATAGAAATAATTATTTGTTTGACGCAAATTAGATTTGATTTAATTGCAATAAAAATTATTTAAATCAAATAAATTCTTATTTTAATAGATTAGCTAGTTATTTTAGGTAAATAAAATATATTTAAACTGTAATAAAAGTTATTTAACTTACACATTTTCTATTTTAAAGAAATAGTTAATTGTTTTACGGAGTATTTCAGTTAAATGTACTGAAGTAGCTTATTAGTTTAGATAAATAAAATAAATTTTTGATCTATAATAATTATGTTTATTTTTTTCTTTGAGGAATAATCAAGTTTAGGTCAAACTCACTGCTAGGCGGAGTCGCCCACCAATGTATCTGATTCAGAATTACTTATTAATAATTGGTATGATTGAATTTTTTTACCGTAAATAATTTAGTTTGCAGGGCATAAAACTGATGGCAGAACTCTGTTAGCAAACCTGAATGAATCAAACATTGATATACTAACCCAAAAAGTTGTTGGAGATGCAATCAGATTAAAAAGGGGTATTTGGAAACTGATTTAAAGTTAAACAGATTATTTAGATTATGGTTGCCACTATTGACAGAAAAGTATCGAAATTAAGGATAGTTTAGCAGTACTGCCAAGGTATTAGCATACTTACTTTAAAAGCACAACATATTAAAATTAATTTCTTTATAGCTTCATTAGGATATATTAAAGAATGCCTAATCTAATTTTAGTTAGGGTAGTAATCACTTGGAGGTGCCTCCGGCAAAAAAAGTTTGTTTATCAGTGCCTACTCATGAGAAAAAATCTTTAATAAGAACATAAATCAGACACAATTAGAGATTATAGACATCAACCTGGACTGTTCACATTCCTAATAAATTCAGACAATACCATAAAGTTTTGATTCCACATCACACGCAATGCACTATTTATTTGAATCAAGAAGAAAAGTATTTTAGTGAAATACATTTATTTGTTTAAGGTAAAGCAACAAGTTTCTTAAGTTAAATATACTTTATTTGCAATAAATTATATAATTTACTTTTTTTTTACTACTTTTAAAAACTGTTTATTTACTGCAAGAAACTATATATTTTCTATTAAAAATTGCATTTTATGAAATGTTATGAAATAAATAATTACTTGGTGCAGCAAAATCTGTAATCCTTGTTACAAAATGAATTTTTTAAATAAAATAAATAATGACTTTGTGCAACAAATAATGTCCACAAGTAAAATAATTAATCGTTTGGATTTTCGTTAATCATTAATAGGCAAACAATTGAATAAATATTAATTTATTTCGAAAATAAAATTCCTGGTTTAAGTAATAATGGGAATTTACTCAAATAAATAATTTTTTGGAATATAATATGAAACAAATATTCGTTTAAATAAACTTTACTTTTGTTTTTCAAAATGTGGCTCTACTTTTTTGCGAAGCAAAAGATACCACAAACATAATTTTCATTGCATTCTAGTTTTTGAGCTACAGAGTGAATACGAAGAGTTTCACGGCTACGTATCGAAACGGTAAAAATTGGTTCTTATGCAGAATTTTGCATAGAATTCAGTGACATAGTTTTTCTAAATATTATCATTTTTGATAAATATAGTAAAGTTACGGATTTATAAATGCGAGACCCTAAATATTTATGCGTCATTGCAATTCGCTCATCGGGGGCATTTTAAAATTGTATAATACATGATATTCATTTTTCTTATTGAACTTTATGAAAGATTATAATTTTTTATAGTAAGTAGGCTTTGGCTAACAAAACAATTATTAACATGCAATGCAGTTATCGTTTGCTGTATTTGCTTAAAATAAGATCGTATTTAGTTCTTAAAATACCAAAAAGCGACTTTATTTGGTTCACTCTGCATAATACAACAAAAATAAAAATTGGCAGCTTTTCTGGAAATATTGTCAGCTTGGATAAAACTGGAATGCCCTGTACAACACCCGACTCTTGTTTGAAAAAGTACCTAATTTACATGTAAACCAATTACAAACCAGGAATCAACGGGTTTGCGAGAGCATACATATGTGAAATTTCGCGCGCCAGTGCCCCGCACAGTCCGGCATGTGTCAATTTGTAATATCCATGGTAATCAGCGCCTTATGCGGACGCCGCCCTAATTAAAAGCAGCCCTTGGTGCCCTTTCAATTTATACGCCGACTGGTGTAATTATACCACTTGTTTAATTTACAACACTCGGGCCTGCACGGACATTACGTTTCCGTAATGGTCAGTTCAGTCGATTTTAATTCGCGAATATGTATGGAAGTGTATTAATTCTCCTTTTGTTGGCTTTTACCTCTGTATTCCGAGAGCATAATTCAAATATTGGTCAGAAAATTTATATCTATTAAGCATGCTAGTTGTACCCAAGCGAAGGTACTACCGAAGGTACCAATTTCAACAAATATATCATAGGTATTAATAAGATCTTCAACCTCCATAATAAAATCCGTTCATATCATTGCATTAATCCAAATTAGCAGTTAATTCTTAAACTGAAGCGCTGAGGCTCTTGCGAAATTAATAATAGCTTCTCATTAAAATTTATACAAAATGCTCTTAAACCCTAATTATACCCACGCACTCTAAATAATGAATAGTCAGTTTCCTATATACTCCAAGATAATTAATTTGATGTTTGAGCTCTAATGCTAAAATTTTACTAATTGGATCAAGGTTAGAGACTTTTATCTTAAATCGAATATAAATTTCAAGTTTGTATGCAATTATTCTCCTTGAAACATTAAAAAAAAAAGTGTTTATTCAATTGGTAAATCTGTTTTATACCTGATGCACCAAATATAGGCTATAGATACTTCTAATCTGGAGAACTAAATAAGATTTTATTTTGAAAATTAGGCTGTGACTATAAGAGATGGTTCTTCACGTTTTTAAAATATTTTTGATGATGCGGTGTTGCCGGATCATACCGAAAGTGACAGCAACTTTCGGAATTTTCAATGACCCAACAAACATTTTAAGGTAAATTTACCTTTATTCGACCTTTAAACGGGTCAAATATTTTGCATGACCAATTATATATAGGGGTAATTTACTTACATTTGTTTTCCTATTGCCCAATGTGGGGAAAGAAACTAAAGTAATTTGAAGGTCGAAAATAGGTTGATAGGGTTTTTCTGTCCAAAATAAATATAGACCTATTTTATGTCTAAATGTGGAAAGTGAGACCAACCTTTTGGCCTATATATAACCTAAATAGGAGCAATAAGACAAAAATGAGAAAACATATTTTATCTGGCGTTAGAAATAAAAGACAACAACTTATGCCAACACTTCCAACAGGACAAAATAAATTATAAAATGGAGTTCGACTTAAGTAGAAATTTGGAATGGCCGCTTATTATAACTTCAACAATAAAGTGATATAATAAAGTTTTATCATTTTTCTAGACCGAAATTTGGATGCGAAAGAAATGTGTTCGTAAATTATGATGATGATAATTCGAAAAACAAAACGCGCCCTTAAAATATGCGTTTTTCTATGTATTATTACGATAATTTTAAATATTTTTACCATTAACCTAAAAACAGAGTGTCTTCATTATAAACATTATATGTACCTAAAGTTTTAAAAAAAACTTTCATTGACGAAAGATATCGTAGTCTAATGGATTTTCCACTTACCTTATGTAATTCTTAAAATTTTAGTTAATGTTTTTTTATAGTTGACGATA
Source organism: Polydrusus tereticollis (assembly GCA_963920685.1). NCBI lineage: Eukaryota > Metazoa > Arthropoda > Insecta > Coleoptera > Curculionidae > Polydrusus > Polydrusus tereticollis. Next base: position 125,321,667 of record OY987329.1, read on the forward strand.
AACAGGAATACTAATAATTATTAAATATGGCCGTTTTTATATTTTTAACCTTAAAGTTATTTTTCCCTTCATGATTAACTTTGAGAACATGTTTTCCTGGTCCGAGGTTAAATTGGCAATTATTTATCGAATTTAAAGTTAAATCGTCCCTAAATAAGACATTTCTAGTTATCAGTCAAAGTTAAATTTAGGGCAATTTGTAGGATCCGCGCTACCCAATACCGGAACCGATCTATTCGATTTAAATTTCGAGTAGTGTAGTATCGTCCGGAGTATAGTCTGGACCATTGCAGCTTTTGTCTGATATGAACCTGATTCGTTTTCACTGTCTCTCTCTAATAATATTTTGATCGTTAAACGATTTGATTCCGTTTTAACATTACAATTGGCACCGCGGATTTTGACAACTGACACATTTCACAACCGATGATTGCTGCAACTCGCGTTGATTTTTCTTGATGATCCTCTAATATTGTGTGTATGTCTGTATGCTTTTATTTTCTTATTATTCGAATTTTGTTTTGGTATTGCAAATGTTATCCCGCTACGGTTAGAAAGAAAATACAGACACAACTGAAAATATAAACAAATGTCGTTAAAGATATATAAAGGCAACATGTAACTTGAAGGTAATTTATAAAATGTAATCTACGACCTCAATAAGGACAACTTTTCTAACAGGTCAATTGTACAAGCAATGCTAGCCTTTGAGGTTATCCAGATCAGATAGTTATGAAGTAGCTCAATTTTTAACCACAAAAGATCTAAACTTTGGGAACAATTTATATGGCAAAATTATCCAAAATATTACTTATTTCTAAAACTACATCGTCGGTAAATTATTTGGACTTTTTTTAGGCAATAATTAGGTAATATTTACCTAGCGTAATAGCCAAAAAATTCTTTAATTATGAATGCATAATAATATATTAAGTAACAATTAAGTAAATTATGATTAATCCTATTCCTTATTAGGATTAAATATTTTTAATATCTCAAAGAGGTAATTTATTTGTAATTTTTAACTAGGTAAATTAAACTAAAAGTAGATTTTCCTATAACAAATTATTTAAGTTGTAGATATCCAAATTTTGACTTAGATTTTAGAGTTCGAATCTTCTGTGACATTTAAGAAAACATTTAAGGCAAAAATAAGCAAATATTCGCCAATTTAGGATTATTTTCTTTCCGTTCTGGTCTACATTACTTAATATATTTGTTGGGGAATCACCCTATGTAGTATTTAATTTTTATAATCTCTATTAGTTTCTTTACATCCTTATTATTCCGCTTAGCCTCGTAAAGGTTATTCCCGTTCTGTATTCATGTCTGTATCAAGCATTGCTGTTATAGGAATTAGCCTCGCGGACATCACCCGGTCTTAATCCATTAGATTTTTGCCCATGGGGTATATTTAAAGAAAAAAATCACAGTAAATTCAACAGAGTGTTTGAAAATTTCTATTTTAATATGGTTTAAGCAGCAGTTAAACAAAACGCATTGAAATGCGCTTCTTCATTGCACCCGTCGTGACAAATCTAATACCATTTGGATCAAGATGTTGGAATGCTGGTAGACTCTATGAAGGAACTCCTCTCTTGAAACTATAGTGAATTGACACATGACACTACACCAATTAACTAAAAACGAAGTGGAATTAATTTTTCCTAGGAACTCTTTCAAATTAGCGCTTACCTAAGTCAGACTCGGACCAGTTACGTGTAAATTTCAGCAGTGTTTTAACTGAGTGATAATATACAGGCTGTTTTATTTGGAGAAATATATTAGGCCAGATATTATTTTCCTAATAACCAACCAGTTTCAATTCATTGGTAAGAGTTGGACGATGATATAGAAAAATGAATCAGCCGCCAAATAGTTAAATGGGAAATAACAACATTTTAAAGTAATTTCTGGATATGTAGTTCTAGCAATCTATGGTTAATGCAAAATTAAAACCGATGCACGTCATTAATCAGCTGATAATTGTAAGTCCATAAGAAAACACGAGGAAATTAAATTTGTGCAAAGTGGATTAAAACTTTATGCGATATTGAATTTACTATAAACTCAAAGTATTCTTCTATGATTGAATTTGAGTTTTATAGGCCGATAGTTGGCAACATAACTGTAAACGGTGCGGTGGCGCCAGCTTGTTCGTTGGCTTTGTTTGACGTTCATGCAAAACTAACCGTAATTATTTTGTGATTCTGTGTTGCTGTCCCATCTATTTTTTAACAAAAACTCCAGATCTTCCCATAAATAGCATTAAAAACAACAAAAGTGCACATACATATCTCTGTCGATTACGTTGTTTACTATTTGTGAAAAATGCCAAAGCATTTAAATAGCCGGTGCAAAGAGCTTATAGCCTCTCTAATAAGCTACTTTCAGGAAGAACTTAACAACAATGGCCCATTGTTACCCTTGACAGCAGTTAAAGAAGTAAATTTAAAGAGTGTGTTAAGGTCTATATATATTTTATATCTACTTTACTAATTTTTAGCGTGTAACAGCTGCCCTAAATTTAAATATGTCCACTGTAAGCGCAGTTTCAACAACAGTTAAGCAAAATAAATTATTGAAGTAACCTAAAAGGAAACGTTCCTATTTAAAAAAAAGTTATAAATGTGTCAAGATTGGATATAAGTTCTAAACGTGACACTATTTATGGAATGTATGAAACAAGTAAGTTGTATTATTCTAAAACTAATATTTTATATTGGTTATGCATAAGCTGTAACTTTTTTTAGAACATCATGTAACTTTGACAACTTTAAGTAAGAAATTAAAAAACAGACAACTGTTGGATGGTTGTCTTAACTCATTAAGAAGCCTCTTAAAGGAAATAAGCTTCGGATGGAAAAAAGATCAACCGAGGCGAGGGCTTATGGAACTTTCCCATTTAACTTTCAAACGATTGGTATTTTTGAAAGAATATGTTAAAGAAAAGAAGAATCCTTGTACCAATTCGTTCTCTTGGATGAGACATGGATTTTTCAGAATGGTACCATTGGTCAATCTTGGCAAGATGAAAATAAAAGAACTGTTAGATGTACTAAAGTTGATGGTAAAAGGTATTATGCAGTAAACAAATATATATTACTATTCGGACTATTACAAACGTACGGACGTATCGACAAACCAACTAATAACGGACTCACACACGAGAGCTGGGCAAGACGCAACCTATAAACTACCTAAAGACTGGCTACCTAATGGTCCCAACTAATAGTAGAGAGGCACGTAATTCACTAACATCAAACATTGTTGAGAAAAGGCGCCGAATTATTTTGCACCTAAAAACTTTAAATCAACCTCGACACAACGCACTCCTCAATCAAGGCAAGAAGCCGATATAAATTTTCCACTTAAATGAAAAGACCTAATAAGTTTTCGAAGACCCAACAGATGCTAAAGGTTTTACCTAACATAAAAGCCCAAAGAAGATCCCGTATATATATACTATGAGAAGTTTACCTAGGTAAAACATATTTTTCTAGGTACATAATACTTCATGCTGGTAGTGAAGATGGTTTTGTTGAAGGTGTAGAGGCAATTTTCTTTTCTAAAACTTTTTACAATGGTTAGAAAATTAATTATTGACAAATTTAGCAAAGTAATTGTAATAAATTGGAATAAAGCTGCAATTCAAGAATGGTTAACTAAATAATAAAAATAATAAAATTAAATTTGATTATACAATATTCAAAGCCGAACTTTTACAAATTGTTAATAGGTTGGTACAAGACATTTTGTATGCCCCTTTTTTTTAACATATTCTTAAATATTAAACTTAAATTGTTTTCAGACATAAGCCACCAAGAAAATATTTAGTTGATGACCTGGCTAAGCAATATGGACATAACGTTTTACGGCTTCCTCCATACCACTGTATGTTCAATCCGATTGAACATATTTGTGGGATTACCAAAAATTATTACAACATTATTATTTGGAACACACTTCATATTTCTGTTGTGACCCAGTAGGAAAATAAAGTAACAAGGTTGAAATCAATCTTAGGGGATATAATGTAATGTAATACTAAGCCAAGCGGCAACGTCGCATTCGTGCTAAAGTACTATGTTTTTCTTCAACCACTAAATGCAATAAATAGAAAAAAATACGTTAATTTCAAAGGCAATATAAATGGCAACACCGCATATCAAAGTGGTGGCATCGTCGTACAAATAATATACGTTCAAATTAAATTCTATAATGTAAACAAAGACTGTCTGCTATTTAAAATCTAAATAATATTCTCTAAAACTATCAAATAATATTAGCACCCACGTGCGTAGTAACAAGCAAAGATTCTGATTGGCCGATCGATAGTGGCCTGATGGATGGACGTTGCCATTTTGGTTTTGACGTATTAACATTTGATTGGTCAAGGTGTTTGGATAGGGTTAATATATGTTCTGAAATGTAAACAAAGCAGTGCCAGGCGGGAATCTAAAGAGATTGAATCGCCGCTCCGTGAAGGGAGAAAGCCTTCACGTTAAAAAGTAGTTATTGTGTTTGAGAGTCAGGCGGGAATCTAAAGAGATTAAATCGTTGCTCCGTGTAGGAGAAAAGCCTTCACGTTAAAAAGTGTTATTTGTAGTCAAAAGTGTTCTAACTAACATGTCTTGTTAGTAAAGTGTCAGGTGGCAATCTAAAGAGATTAGATCGTCGCTCCGTGAGTGGATAAGGCCATCACGTTAAAAAGTTGTTAAAAGTTGTTAAAAGTTGTTAAAAGATGTTAAGTGTTTACAAAAGTGGTTTACCTAACATGTCTTGTTAGTAATGTTGTAGCCCATGCTAGGGTGAATAGAGGAGGAATGTTATTAGTCGTTTAATGAAGAAATAATGCAGTAAAATTTAAAAAGGATTTTATTTTCCAATTTTGTTTGAACCAGTCAACTTGTGGAGATACAGGTTAAAGTTTTGTGTACCTCATTGTTACAAACGTGAGTCCGCACAATTACGATCTTGGCAAGATGAAAATACAAAAAGTGTTAGATCTACTAAAGTTGATGGTAGAAGGTGTTATGCAGTAAACAAATGTATAAACTTTGGGAAATTTTTGTATAATTATCTTGTTCTTATAAAAAAAAAACTGTGTAATTCCCTCACTCGGATATTTTGGTTAGAAGCTGGCAACACTGTCGATATCTGACGTCACTTAAGGGGTATGACGTGCATCGGTTTTAATTTTGCATTAAGTATAGCAATTTTATTGTTTTAAAAGTAGAACTGGTAGACAACAAAAAACGTTGTTCCATAATATCATATCGTAAAATATTAAAAAAGTAAAAAAAAGTAAAAAGAGCAAGGCGCCTGGTTTTCTGCAAATTATCGCAAATTCCATGTTTTGCAGTTCGCAAAAAGATCAAAGGCTTTTTTTTGTCGCTTAGTTCCTTTCCCAAATTTTAGGTTAAAAAGTAATACATTTTTAAAAAATTGACTAATGGTTCCTTCCTCAGAAATAAAAAGAACTTGTTTTCAGGGTACAAGAGAACATAATGTATTAATATTCTTTTACACAACTGTAAGTAACATCTATTTTTACAGTAAGTAATGAAACAAATACAAACAAGTACTTAGTTAAAATAAAGAAATTATTTATATTTTTAAATAGTCTCGAAATTAGTCCACTTCTGCATTGAATCCTTCAGTATACTCAACAGTTGTTCCTAATTTTTTCTGTAACAAACTATCAAACATTTTTTAAATCACAAAAAGACAAATGTTATTACGTAATTACTTGTTAAAGGTACACATCTGACAGTAAGGTCACGATCCAACAATTGAACGGTGGTAAATTAGACGTATAGGGATAGGTCGTGCATTCTACCTTGAGCTCTGAGATGCGCAGATGATATAAAAGGAGAGTCAGTGTACGACAGAAATAAGTCAGTGCACGACAGAGATACCGATTTAGCTATATACTGTGCACTCGAAGGCCAGAGCTCATGCTATTTTGCTCGACGTGCAAGTAGGTATGTTTAATTTTGTGAAAATTAAGGAATTTAAGGATACAGAACCAACTACTTTTAACATAGGGACCAATTGGGAAAAATTATTTAGTTTTAGAATAAAGAATCGAATGCATAAAAAAATTTTAGGTTGGGAACAGTTTAAATATCTTTTTTTACTGACCTCATTCGATTTTGGTTACTTTTCAGGTTTCTTATGTTCTATAAGCACTAAACTTAGTATGGCTTTACATCTTGACATTTTCCCTGAACCGATTTTAATTAAAATCTGACTAAAAAGAAGCCGGGTACTGCCGGTGAAATATAAAATTTGGTTCAATTTTCTAAAACTTATTGCCCTCAATTTCCATTTGAGTAATAGGTCTTTTGGCTAACGGATGACGCTATATACATCATTAATTAAATAAAAGGTATTAAAATAGTAGGGGTCACTTGTTGTATTAAAATTTAATATTATTATTTTATATTTAATATTTAATATTCGAATAAATCTCATTTTTTTATCTTATGGCGCTTGGTTCTCTCTCCTCGTCCACTGTTCAAGAACATCAACATTTATTGATGAACGTGGTTTTTGAAAAAAAAAAATGTTAATAATCTAAGAGAGATTCTAAGCCTAATTTCACTGGCCGACAAGATTTTTCTAACACAGGTCAGATCTTTATTTTTAAAATGGAAATACCTTTCTAATAATAGAAAAGATATTCGGAAAGCCCCAACACGTACCATTTTTCAATAGCTTAATAAGACCATTTTACATTAGCAGGTAGTCAATTTAATTAGGGGACGGTTAAAATGGATGCATTTTATAACAGAAAAATTACCTGAACTGTATTATTTACAATATTAGACATAAAATCAACATTAAACATTAGTATTCTGTTCAGTTTCGAAGTGAGTGGTTCTCTGTGTATAGATAAAAAGTGTTTTTAAGAAAGAAAATGTCGAGTCAATCGCGCCGTAGTTGCAAAATTTCTCCTGACAGATTTTGTTACATTTGTGGAGCATTTATGGTGAAATCACAAGCCAGGCCATTTTCTGAAAATGTAAAAAAAGCATACCTTAAATATTTTGGTGTTTTAATTGGAGATCAAGACAAGCAGTGGGCTCCCCATGTGTGTTGTGTTAGTTGCAGCGTGTCATTGGTGGAGTGGATAAATGGGAAGAGGAAAAGCATGCCTTTTGCAGTTCCAATGGTATGGCGAGAACCCACTAATCATGTTGACGATTGGTACTTTTGCCTGACAAAGACGGAAGGTTATTCCAAAAAGGGAAAGCACAAGATTGACTATCCAAATTTGCCGTCTGCCATGCCAAATTAAAGGAAGGCATTTTTATTGGGCCACAAATCAGAAAATTGCTGGACGATGTCAACTTTACAGAGAAGCTTACCAGGCGCAGGAACTCAGAGCATGGAACTCATTTGTTAGTATAGTAAGGGGATTTTTGGGCAACAATATGGATGCAAACTATCAACAGTTAGTCGATGAACTTTTAGATTCCTACAAATCGCTTGGTGCCCGAATGTCATTAAAAATTCACTTCCTTCATTCCCATCTCTCATTTTTTCCTGAAAATTTGGGAGCTGTCAGTGACGAGCAGGGTGAAAGGTTTCACCAGGATATCAGGACAATGGAAATTCGCTATCAAGGACGATGGGATCCAGCCATGATGGGTGATTACTGTTGGTTTTTAAAAAGAGAAGATATGACCCCTCATAAAAGGAAAAGATAAAATTTAATTAGTGTGTTTAGTTAATATTTGTAATGTTTGTGTTTTTCTTAGATGTAAGGTACGTTTAGTAGGTGAAACAGTATAAATAAAGTCGATATACACAGTTAGAAAATTCTAAAATTATTTTTTCAATAGATCTTAAATATTGTAACATTTAATGTGGTACTATAATTGTATAAATGTAACAAGAAAACGTTACGTGTTACAACATTTTTTTTTTTCATTTTCGTATTTGGATAGGTCCATTCTACCACAATATGCCATTTAGCTTTGTGTTACAACAAAAAAAAAATTTTTTGTTGACCTGTGTTTCAAACAAAATCTTAATAGGCGCCTTTATTTCGTGAACCCTGTCTAGTCAAGGGTGATTCTGTTTCAAAAGTATGCAGTTCTACTAACGGACTTTTGCGATGTATTCAATTTAATTTTCTTCTTGCGTGAATTAAAAATTAGAAAAAATTATTTGAAAAATTCAATAGAATAGTGTTGGCTTTCTGTTCTCACCATTTTCAGCTTTAGTTTACTACAACTTTGCTGGGAAGTACAAAAGGCAGGTAAAGTGAGTTTTACATTTTAACTTCTTGTCGTGATTTTAAGTTTATTTTCATGTTTTTTTTCGTATTTGGCTACAAAAGGTATTAGTAGTGAAGCTAATGGTTCATTATCTGCAGATCCAAAAATAGGATGATTCTCCTTCCTAAATATGGATATGAAACTATTTTAAGGATATTGCTTGGATTTCAGACCTAAGAGTATTGAGTAAATGACACATACCACACCTTATCGTAAATGTACAAATATACCTTTTTTTCTGTGACATATTATGTATGTTTCAAAATTTCTTATTTATATTCACGAGCGAGAAATTAAAACGAGAATTCTTTGTTTTTCTTCTGATTTAAAATATTATATTAATTACATTTTACCATTCTATATAAAGTTTTAGTGCTGTACATTATTTGATCAAGTAAATACCCGGATTTATTTATGTTTACTGGACTGTTACATAAGGGGAGTTTATTAAGTAACCCCATAAAATTTTTTGATGAAGAATTAACAGTCGATACTCAAATCCTAAAATATACTTAGCAGGTTTTACACTCCCATGGCCAGATGCAAATTAGTTCCGATCGAAGATCTGCCGACACCAGAACTAATCTAAGCCATTCAGAAACATAACATTTTGGTAATTAACAGATAATAAAATTTAACATATCTTTAGATTGGAAGTTACGAGCTGGGAGAGTTTTACCAAAAAACCCTACGAGTCTTAAATTTGTTGGACTTCTCGATATAGTCTTTGCTATAATTAAATTTTTAATGGCGCCTAAGAGTAAGGCAAGGTACTATTTAGTAGCATTGATGTCAGGTATGAGACTTTAAACGGGTATCTCTTAGAGAAAAGTGATGAAATTTACGTTCAAGTTAAGTCAGAAGATGTAGGTTAAAGCGGTGGTTCTCAATTAGTCGCTTGCTCCACAAGGGTCCTTGGACTAATTTGGCAACTTTGAAGCAAAATAATTAGTAAATTAATTCAACATCACGATACTATATCTATAAACGCCATGCCTAATTTATAATATCATCATCAGCTAGATTTTCCATCCTCGGATATAAGCCTTTCCTGGGACTACCCTTTTAATTGTGTTTTTTGACGGTCTCTGTTTTTTTCTACCATCGATTTTCCTGCAGTCTACATAGTTCTTGTTAAATCTATTTTTTATGAGGCTGTGGACTTAATTATTTGATTGCCAACTAATAAATTTACCTAATTATTGGGTTCAAGTTCGTTGCTCATTATCATTGTTCGTCAGTGTTGACTTTTCGATCAATCCCTTTATACCTGTTGTTGAGTCTGTCTAATGATCCTTTTAATTTCTTTTCCCGGATATTAACACTACATCCTTGGAAAGAAGCAAATGGATCATGCTTTCACCGTCTTACTTAAATAATAGCTCTCCAAAAATACCGCGATGCGTATCGCAAAAACTCACCACTCATTAAGTTAAATGGAAGTGAATGTCTCGGACTCATAAAGATAAGCATTTCGGCCTTTTACGTCTTCTCGTGTAACAATGCGAAAATCCGATACAGCCAATGAAATTAATTGGCAGAAAAAGCACTTTCTCAGTTTAATTTCCCGTAGTTTATGACGGCTGTAAACATGTCATTTGGTCATTGGACGCGAACCAAAACGAAATCTAGTTATTTTTGATAGAGAGTTCGTTCTTTTATCGTTTCGCCTGTTTGGTAATCATCGTTTTGTCTTACAACAAAGCCGACAGACAAAAACGTTTAAAACCTAAAACTTCACATTGATTTTTATTATCTGTTCATCTCAAATTAGAAAAATTCAATTATTTACGTTGTTTCAAAGATAAATCGATTAGAAGATGAAAGTGTCCTACATAATTAGTTAGGGGCCCATCTAATTAAAAAAAAGGTTGTAAGAACATTTGTTTATTGTTAAGCTTTCAGGTAAACTAACCTGATATATTTTATTTGTTATCTACAAAATGTTAGGTCATACCTTTAATGTCATTTTGATATAAGTCTTAGTAATATACTCGATTAAGTATTTACTATATTATCTTTCAAGACACATTTTATAAAGGATTTCAAGCTACGTCCTGTATATATTGCTTTTGTGGGTTAAAAGATTATCTTATGGTTTTTACAGGTGATTATCAGAAAATCAGATCTAAATGGCTTTGCTTTAATCACGAATGTGGTTTGGGTCTTTAGCAAAAACTTTACTAATCTATTTTGATAACACCCAAAAACTTTATTTTATGGTCGGATTGACACCTTAACGTCTGGACAAAATTGATTATTGTACAAAATTCTCGGCATTTAGGCTTGAGGGATCAAGTCAAAAATGCGTAGTAATTGAATCCAATTATTCTAAAAGAATCATGCATTGTTCTTTATTTAGTGAAATATAATCAAGGAACTTTCTGCAATAGCTTGATAACCTAGACTTTCGACCATATCGCGTTTAGCTAGAATAGACTATAGCCTAGTAAAAACCTGAACAAAACGTAAAATACATATTTTTGACCACTAACCTGAACCTATAGTTGAAAAAATAGTCCATACTTTCAGTGGAGTCAATGTAATATAAAATAAAATAATGCAGTCTTCCTCCACAGTTTAATTGTTAACATAAAAAGTTTTTTAAGCCCCCGACATGTTTCGAGTACTTAGGTACTCATCTTCAGGGGATACCAACATCGAGTTTAACATCGAAATAAGTTGTCTCAAATAAATGAGTACAACAGAAAGGCTGGAGACTTGATGTATTAGATGGTTAATTATATGGAATGAGAAGTAAAGTTAAGATTAAGTTTGTAATTTAGATAAGTGAAACATATTTGAGTAGGATAATAAAAGATTATGACCTCTGAAGGAGAGAAGTTATCTTTTAATTTCAGTTCAGGTCAGTTGATCTCTTTTAGGCTCGATAACTTTTTTATTTTTAGTCCGATTTGAGTGACTTTTTTATAAAATTGTAGGTACAACTATCGACTTCAACATGTCTTTTACCAATCTTAAGTAACGTTGGTAATTCCGCATATTATACAAGGATAATTGAAATGTTGTTTTTTTCTCTAATTTCAAAACACCCTGTGGAATAACAAAGTAACAAAATTATTTTAAAATAACAGATTTCATTTAGGGTTATCTATTCTTTACATTTTGTTTTTTGGTTCATGTCAATACATGCATTCAATCTCACACAAATGCAAAATGATCTCGGTTATCAATAATTTAAATTTTTCTGTAAATCCATTATTGTTGGAACGAAAATAAAATGTTTGGTCTGCCAAGATAAACAAAAGATTATCAGGACGCAGAAAAAACTATTGTACTAATCAATATTTAATTATAAATTAATTAAGGAATAAGCTTGTATAAGATTTAAAAAATACATGATGATTCTCGAAAAACCAACTTAATTACTACCAATTAATTCGAACTTAAATATGCGTCAATACTCTGTATTGTCTCCTCTAGCCCTAATTACTGCCTGGACACGTGGGTTCATACCATCGATGAGCCCGCGAATGTCGCCTTGCGGAATATTCCTCCATTCTTCCTGAAGTGCCGCACGGAGCTCGTTTAATGTCTCTGGTATCACTACTCGATTTATAACGCGTCTTCCGAGCATGTCCCACACGGGCTCTATAGGGTTTAAATCTGAAAAACATGCTGGCCGGTTCATTTTCTCAATCTCAACTTCTACCAAATATTCAGTGACGCACCTTGCGGAATGTGGTCGGGCATTATCTTGCATCAAGATAAAACCATCGTCGATAAATGGAGCAAAAGGAACTACATAATTTTTGATAACCTCCTCAATATACCTCTGTGCGGTCAGCGATCCTCTATCAATAAATACTAATTCAGTATGGGCCTCACGTAATATTCCTGCCCAAACCATCACGGAACCTCCTCCATAACTAAGCCGGGGGCTGAACGTACATTCAGCAAATCGTTCATTCGTTCGTCTCCACACTCGCTCTCGTCCATTTGGTGAGTGTAGGCAAAATCGAGACTCATCGGTAAAAAGCTCACTATTCCATTGTTCCAGATTTTAATTCACATGTTCACTATTGTTCACGAGCAAGTTGTAATCTTGCTACTCTATGACGTGGGAGTAATCTAGGGCCTGTTGCTGGTCGGCAATACTTTAAACCTACATCCTGTAGTCTTCGACGAACGATCCAAGAACTGATATTTTTACCCCGAACTTCTCTAAGTTGATTTTTCGCCTGTACTGAAGTCAACCGGCGATTGCGAAGGATTTTAAGAACAAGAAACCGGTCATCAATTATTGCTGTAGTCTGACCACTACCCGCCCTTCGTGTATTTCTGCCTGTTTCCTAAAGCGTCTAACTACTCTTTCGATATGGTAGAGCGGCTATCCGATATTAGGGGGGGGGGGGGGATGAGGAGCGAGTCAGTCTCTCGGTAGTCTATTTATTGGGATGGGAGTGGATGTGTGATTGTGTGATTGTGTGATTAGGATATTCAGAGAGACGTTTGTCCGTTCAAAATAATCGATAATAAGTTTTGTTTGGAAAACACGTTTTCTAATAATCGAAGTAATAAACTAGTGTTTTATCCCGCCTTATTCTAATTGTCGGAAAACATCAAGCTTCTGTAAACACAAAAAAGTGCTATATTCTAAACTAAATAAATTCAAATAAAAAATAAATTAAACTCACGTCTACGAAAACCGTTAATCGGTAGCTTTGCCATAGGTTTGCGGCTTCTATGTAATTGAGGTTCTGTGATGTTTAACCGACATGGCAATATCATTTAATGCTGCAGTAAACAAGTATGGTCGCTCGCATGGACGGAAGCGACTTCCGTTGGTTGGTCAAGAGTGTCGACGTGCCCACATGTGGGTGGTGGCCCTCCCAAACTAGAGCAATGTGGCGCCGTAAACAAACCAGTGTCCTGTTCGACTTCAAAGTAAGCAGATGCTCCACGTGGCTGAAAACAATAATAGCACGTGTTTTGATCTGACATGAGTGTCAGGCGAAGTGATTTTCTAATGTTAAAGTGAGTGATATTTTGGGGACGTGTGCCCGGTAATAGGTTGCCATTCTTTTAAACGTACAGTAAAAGTACCGTGAATTTCGCAGTGAAATAGATGACATTCTTTGTGTTTGATTAGGACGTGCACGAATTTGCACCTCAGTGTTTTACAGTTCGCGTAAATATGTAAAATATTACGTTCCATACAGAACATGTCTTTTAAATAACCCTCAGAATATTCAGACGGCAATGAGGCTGTAATTAATTCAAGTTCTGACTCATTCTCTACGGTAAAAACCAATGAAATCCTAACGGTATCTCGGTGCAGTACTTTAGGGTTGTTAAGATGATGTACTCGTGTTTAACAATGTAAGTAAATAGTGTAATATTGTAAGGGTGGTTGATAGTGGAAGAATAAAAAGACATAGCAAAATAAGTTCTGTTTAATTGGTCTAGCAAACATAAAATAAACCAACCTTATACTCTGGATGATACAGTGTTTATGTGAAGCCAGGGCGAATCCCTTTCTAAAACAAGTTTAGCTATGTGTTTGGGCGAATCTAAGACGCTAGTATAGATATTCTTATCTTTTAAATTTGGTAAAGCGTTACAATTTTTTTGTGTTTTAGTTTTATACTTATCCCACTCTTACTTTTCTTAGGCTCAAGCTACGCGAAAAATATTCGTGCAAATTAAAATAGCATTATATCCCCGAAAAGCTAAAGTTTAAAGGTTAGACAAAGTTAGTATAAAAGACGGCTTAATTTAGAAGGGAAGAGAATGTGACTGTAATGCTAACGCCTCGAAAGCTAGGTGGGTAATAACGATAGTCGTTAGGATAAGAGGTTATAATTTCATTGGAGAAATAAGAAGTAAAATAAAGTAACGGGGTTATAAAACACACGGGTTTCCCGGTATGACGGAAGCCATGTGGAAAATTATCCTGCCAGTTAAGAGCAGATCTTTTTCAGCTCTGGATAACTTTACTATTACAAATTGCATGCTTTCTAAAATGCTGTTTAGAGAGGGTGTGACTTATACTTATTTTATTGAATAGTCAATTTCAAATAAATAAAGCGTATTCCAATAATATTTTGTGGATGTTTCTTGCTGCTACTATTCTTATCGCAAGTTTTTGTGGTGATATCCTTTGTTTGCTGCATTCTACAGACCAGCACAATTTTAACTATGAAGAGGTACACGGTATACATGGTGCTTCATTTAAATCGCCCATTATTAAAGCTTAATAACTTTGGTACTAATTATTCTATTGCTAAGATTCAAATGCCGTTTTGTATAGAGTACCTGCCAAAATTTGGTTCCTTGAATTTATATAGGGCTGACCACAAAGTCAGAATAAAGTAAGGTTATTGAAAACGAACTTTCTATTCAGGAAAACATAAGCAACTATCATTATAGGAAAAAAGGTAAATATTTAAATAAAGGTAATGATAATTCCTTATGTATTTTTGTTTTGTCAGTGTCAAATGAGAATTACTGGTTTAAGTATGGAGAGGTGCAACTTAGAGTAACGCGTCTACATTGTTAAAACTTATTTTGCAGTTGAGTTTTCTGCTATTAGCGCATATCGCAGACTTCGTAACTATTATGTCGTACATAATCGTCCTTCAGAAGGAACTATTCGCAATATACACTAGACCACAAAATTAACCGGATGGATAAAATTTTGCTTCAATTCAATCTTAAATAACTTTTAAGTTTTTTTATCAAGTTCTATAATTTCTTGACATGTTGCAGATGCTGTTGTCTTTATCATGTTCTAATGTCGTTTTTACGAACAGTGTAAATGGATATGTCGACATACAGGGTAGCCCAAAAAGTCACATTTTAAGCTCAATTTCTGAACATCCTGTGGAAAAATTTAAGAACTGATTAATGTTTTCTTGTACGATATTTTTAAGTCTCATCTTTTCTGAACAACTTGTTTTTCGATTCATACCGATATCTATATTATTAAAGGAAAAAACAGGTTTAGAAGAAATAATGCAATAATCCTTAATTAGCAACAAAGAATTAAAAAATGACATGGGCAATAGTGGCATTAAGATTATTTTACTAAAATCGAGTATTTCCTCCACGAGCCTGAATAATAGCCCTTTCAGGCATAGATTCAATTAATACAGCAACCGCGTCTTGAGGTATCTGCTGCCACTCGTTTGTCAGTGCCTGTGCTAACGCAACCAACTCGCCGTAGTTCTGCTTAGCTCTCCTTCCAAGTGTATACCACATATGCTCAATAGGGTTCACATCCAGACTCCTTAAGGGCCAGTCCAATACTTGAACGCCAACATCGTTTAAATATTGTTTTGTTATTTGTGCTGTGTGCGGTCGAGCATTGTTGTGCATTAGATTAAAATTTTCTCCTACAAAATGCGAATATGGTACCACATGTTCTTCTAAGCTGTGTCTAATGTATTTATCAGCGTTAATACCCCCTGAAGTGTAATGAGGTCTTTAAGGGCTTCCAAAGACATACCGCCCCACTCCATCACTCCTCCGCCACCAAATTGTGCTCTAGAAGAGAAACAACATTGAGAGTATCGTTGTCCGGGCCTTCTCCACAATATTTGACGTCCGTCAAGTGAATCTTGCGTAAAACACGTAAAGAGAACGTTTTGCCAATGGTTCATGTCCCAATCTGCATGAGCTCGAGCAAATTCAAGGCGCTGCCTTCGATACCTGCATCTAATAGAGGTACTAATGCAGGCACATGAGATGTTAGATTCTGTTCTCTCAACCTTCTGCTTACGGTTTCAGATGATACTAAGGTACCATGAACATCTGCCAATCTTATAGCTAAAACCGGAGCAGACGCTGTTCGTTTTCGAAGAACCTGAAGACGAAGCAATCGATCTTTAGCTGCATTTGTGGCTCTTCGTCTTCCCTACCCGGGTCTTCTCGAATAAGAACCAGTTTGTCTAAATCTTTGTATCGCATCGGATATCGTACTGCGTGGATGGCCAAGCCTTTCTGCGATATACAGAATCGGACGACCATCATCTTGTAAAGCAACGGCTTGGGCCACTTCTTCTGGTCTCATCTTTAATTTACATAAATATACTTATCGTTTACGAAACAGTTTTAAAACATAAAATACCCAACAACTTACTTAACAAACGCTAGAACACAGCAATTAATACATCGGTAATTTGTTGACAAAAATCTTCTTGACAAGCCTTGGGGCCATGGAAACTGGATTCAGAAAGACAAAAGACAGACAAACCAACTTTACCAATTAATTT
This sequence comes from Polydrusus tereticollis, assembly GCA_963920685.1. Classification (NCBI taxonomy): domain Eukaryota; kingdom Metazoa; phylum Arthropoda; class Insecta; order Coleoptera; family Curculionidae; genus Polydrusus; species Polydrusus tereticollis. The sequence goes on from OY987329.1 coordinate 125,338,195, forward strand.
TTTAATTTTTTCTTGCTAATTATTGTATTGTATTATTGCATTATTTCCTTTAAACCTTTCGTTTTAATAATCCAGATATCAATATGAATCAAAAAAACAGGTTGTTGAGAAAAGATGGAACTTAAAAATGTCGTACAAAGAAACATCAATCAGTTCTTAAATTTTTCCACAGGACATTCAGAAATTAAGCGTAAAATGCAATTCTTTGTGCTGCCTTGTATGTCAACATATCCATTTACACTTTTTGTAAAAACGATATCAGAACATGATAAAGACGACAGCATCCGCAACATGTCAAGAAATTATCGAACTTCGTAGAAGAACTTAAAAGTTATTAAAGATTGAACTGAAGCAAAATTTTTTTTCGTTCGTTTAATTTTGTGGTGCAATTTAGTACGCAAATTCCAAATCACTGGGTCTGTTAAAGATGTCAAAGTACCAGAACGTGCACGTCGAAGTCGTTTGATTGCCAATGTTGAGGCTGTTCGTGACAGTGTGACTGATAATCCCCGAATCTCCATTGAACGACGTTAGCAACAGTTGGGCATGACCATAATCACAACATGATGGATTTTGCAAAAGGACTTGGCTCTCCATTCTTTACAAGACTCAGCTAATACAGGAACTGAAACCAGGTGATCACGGGTAATACTGTGTATTTGCTAATTGTGTGCTTGAAATGAAGGCAGTTGACGATAATTTTTGCGACAAAATCATCTTCAGCGACGAAGCCCATTTTCATTGACCGACAGAAAGTTTTGTGTTAAGGTGTGTTGTGAAGTGTCAGAAATGAATAACATGAATATTGGAGTGCCCCAGGGGTCGGTGCTGGGACCATTACTGTTTTTAATTTTCGTAAATGAAATCACAGATTATGTTAGCGGGGGGCCTCTCACGATGTTCGCCGACGACACAACAATGATGGTCTCAGCAGAGACGCCCGAAGAACTTAAGTTGGGGCTTAAATCTGTCTTGGACCAGTTCGATGGGTGGTGTAGGGCAAACAGCCTAGTACTTAACTTGGAAAAGACTGTATACATACACTTTAGAACTCGTTCAAATATCCCAGTGGTTGGAATAGAATACTTAAACCATTCAAGGAATACTAAGTTCTTGGGATTATGTGTGGATGAAACACTTTCCTGGCATGCCCATGTCAACCATGTAGTGAGTAAAATTAATTCTGTTTTTTTTGCTATTAATAGATTAAGAGATTCTTTGGAAACAAAAGAACTTCTGTCTATATACTATTCATTAATATACTCCCACTTAAGGTATAATGTAATATTTTGAGGAGATTCTATAGAGAGTAATCGAATTTTTATAGCTCAAAAAAGAGTGATCAGACTGTTGTTTGGTGTGCCATTATTGTCCAGCTGCAGACCTCACTTTGTGGGGAAAAAGTTTTAACATTTCCTTGTTTATATATTTTTTAGACCTTATTATATATCAAGCATAATGAGAACACTCATCCAATTGGGCAAGATTTTCACTCTTATAACACACGAATGAATGATCTTATGGTAACTGATCTGCACCGGCTTACTAAGTTCGAGAAATGTCCAACATATGTTGGCAGGAAACTGTTCAATAAATTACCAAGGGAGGTTAGACAACTGTCATTTATTAAGATTTAACGACGCCATTTCCTTCGAATAGCATGCTGAGGCTAAGATTAAAATTAATTTCTTCACCTGGCAACAAAATGAAAAACAAAAAGTCAACAATCTAATGTCCTAATAATTTTAATTTAATTTAATTTAATTTTATTTTTAACAAGTGAATAGTGACCACTTGAAGCATTCCCATTTTATTTGAAATAACATAGTCTCATTTTGACAACCCCCCTTTTTTAGAATAATAAGTTCATTTAATTTCATTAACAAATATTCAATCCACCGTAACATTAAGCATGTCCCCTCGCTAATTTAGTTTCACTGAAAAGAGAATGAATTGATATGTTACAATTCTTCTTTTTCAACACGTTTTGACTTCAACATTGCTTAAATCACTCGACTATGATTAAGGTCCTTAATTCTACTTGCGTATAAATCAACCCCTACCTTCACATGGAGATACATCGTTCTTAGACTGAACTCCTGTCGATTCCAAAGGTTGCATAATCTGCATTACATTTTGTATTGTATTATTGAATCACCTCTCTGCTCCCCCAACTGTTTTAACTTCTTTTCATATAAAAATCTCTTAAATGGTTAGTTGCCGAGGATGACTTTCTCTAAAGTCGAAACTAGTACAACACATGCATTAAGAAATTTAATTTAATTCATCGTCATTTTATGTATTTTTATAACCCTTGTTTTCTACCCTAGAGGGGCAAATAAAGTTATTTGGTGGTAAAGACAGACCTTTTTTTCTATTTTCTATGTCATTTATTAGTTTTAAACAAAAAATTAGGCAAATTTTGCTTAATAGGGCTTTTTACTCGGTTTCTGAATTTATGACTGATACTTTGATTGGTTCATAGACTTTATTTTTAATGTGATATATGTGGTCTGTTTTGTACTACAATGTAAGTATTTGTTAACTATGTATTATTTTAAATCTGTTTTAAACATTGTATGTAGGTATATGCCATTGTATATATACCTATTTGACGTGTACACGCTTCAACTGTAAGGCTAAAGTATTAATAAAGAGTATTTCAGTATTTCAGTATTTCACTTAAGTGGGTACTTAGACAAGCAGAACTGTCGCATCTGGGCTAATGAAAATCTCAGGGAAATCCGTAAAAACCAATGCATTTGTGCAATGTGCAACATATCACAGTTTGGTGCGGTTTTTGGTCTGGAGGTATCATTGGAGCATACTTCGTACTTAAGTGAGAAGACGAACATTGGAGAGCGATACCGAACCATGATTAATAATTTTTTATAGCATGAAATAATAAATGTGGACTTAAACAATATGTGGTTCCAACAACGACATGCGACATGTCATACAGCATACAGCAAGAGAAACAATTGATTTATTGCGTACACAGTTTGAAGAAGAGGAATTGTTTCATGAAATAGGGACCTTAATTGACCACCTAGATCATGCGACCTGACACCGCTGGATTAAATTTTGTGTGTAAGTAAAGCATATGTGACGATCCCCAAATACTTAAAGAATTAAAATAGTAAATTAGCCGCATAATTCACGAGATTATGCAAAATTTCTACAAAAGAGCCATGTCCTGCCAGATGAGTCGCGGTGATCATTTTTTAGATATTATATTTCACCTATAATTGTAATCAATCATACTATTTATTGCGATTAAAAGTTTAACTTTTGTTTTATTTAATAGCCACATCCGGAAACTCTGGATACATTCTAAAATGCTAGGTACATATAAAACACCAAGCCTTATAGAATGTATTTTTTATGTCATCGTGTCAAATAAGTACATAACATTAGGCAACGCCTTGTATATAGGTATATGAATAAAATAATAGTAACCAGGTGAAATATCGATACAAATTTTTAATTCGTCACATGTAAGGCTTCCATCGTAAATATGATAATTACCAAAAGTAATATAAAATTATGACGTAACTTAAAAGTAGAGAAAAACGGAATCAAATTTGAATAAAATTTCATTATTTAGAAAAAGAAAATCGCACACCGCTGGAGACGATTATAACATTTGAAAATGATCTAGAAGGAAGTAGGTATGTTTTTTTAACTTCTGTACGTATCAGAAGCTGTTCCCCCAAAAAATGTTTACAATAATATTAGAGCTTTTTCCTGTATTAATAATGCCAATGATTATGTAGATATTCAATAAACTAAATAATCATTTGCAAATCTGTTTTAGGTTTTATAATCCCTTTTGTGGTAAAAGTCGTTAAACATTATTTAAATTTCTCCTCTGTTCAGGCTTCTGAGATGCCTTGTATAATAATTATATAACCTATTTCTTTCGTGTAGAATATAGTAAGTATATATTATTCCGAAGAAAACAGTTCATCAAAATTTAAAGTTAATCGAGCTTCTTTAAATACACACTATTTGCACTCAAGTTACGTCTTGTATTTGTAAAATATTCCAAGTTTCCTGGAAAATACGCTGAAGTAAATATTAAGCTTATAATTTATCTTGAGCCAAAAGCACTAGAGAAGAAATTTTGTAGGGACGCTTTCTACTGGTTTGTTATACAGGGTGATCCACAGTGGATTATTCTGCAAAAATTAGGATTTGTTGTATAAACGGATATGTTCCACCCAGCAAAAATATTTTCGTATATATATATACGCATTTAATTTCTGACATGAGAGATGGTTGAGGTCAAAAAAGGCAATGTACAGGTTGGCTCTTACGTCTATGACCAAACTAAAGAGGTAATGCCAAGGAAAAATGTTATTTGAACACATGTCTTAAAATGTTTCGTTTTCCAAAAACTTTTTAAATTTAAGGATTGTTACTGATATTTTTTTGAAGCTCGCCAGACATTCATAATTATTATGAAATATCTTCATTTAGCTATATTTACAGCGAGAGTAGAACCACCATTGGCGTGCGCATAGGCAATGGTTACGACTTTTTTCAGGCTTTCGATAATACGCCATGGTTTTTTTTATCATCTCTCGTCTTTTCTTATGACATTAACTGGTTTTGAGAGCTTCCCGAGTAACTATGTTGAAAGCCCAAAATTTCTGTCAGTGACTCGTCACTAGCATATAGAGAGCTCCGGGTTGTGCGACGTCAGGGAAAATGAATTCCAGTGGGGTGTGCATTTCAGAAAGACGACGACTTTTTCCACAAGGATTTATTAATCCTTGCGAAAATCCATCTATAAATGCCTGCCTTAATATTCAGATCTTACCCCACCTTATCAAGTGTATGACGTTCATTAAGCCATGTTTCGTCGGTGTAATATAATTTTTCCCTTTTTCAAAAACTGCCGTATTTCTTCCAAATATTTTCGCCACCATACAATAATTTAATTTTTTTCAATTAGTATTAGTAGGCTTTTAAGATTTCGTTAATTATACCCAGAATTCTCCCTTCTAAATTTGAGCCATCTTTTTTTTTTTTATTTCATTAATTTAGGAAAAAAATCCATGGATTTTGCGATGAATGGATTATTTTGTGGCATCATCCAGGATTCTTTTTTTTTCAAAACCCTGAACATAGTGCGCGAAAAAGTTTCGTTAAAGTGCAACATATTTCAGCAGCATCCAATAGGGTTTGTTCATGATTTCGTTCCCGAATTTCAAAGTAGCCGTTTTTAACTATTATTCGTTCTTTTAAAGTTTATTTAAATTTTTTTCTTGTAGGCGGACAACTTGACGAAGGTCGTTAGTATTCATAGCTTACTCAGTTATAAGTAGACGACAACACTAAATAAAGTTTAATAACTATATATTTACACAAAGCACTATCATGTAATAACCCATACCTGAACTAGAAAAACTAAAAAAGAAAATTACATAATCTATCGATAAGTTAATAATAAGACACAAATTACGCATGGTTATTTTCAGATCTTTGAAGTTGTGAACTCAGCCTGTGTGTTGCCACATTTATTTGCTACACGATCAAAATCCCAGTATAGGAATCGCCATGCAATTTTAAATGTATTTAGCTGATGTCGGCTTGCATGATAAGGTCGCCTCTTAAGTTCACTGTATTTGTAGCGGAAAACATGTTTATATGAATAAAAGACATTAATTTATTTGTACAATATTTTTATTCTGCCGCTTGGTGGTTGGCATTAACTAAGTTACTGACAGAATTTGTGCATTTTGGATATAGCCACTAATAATAATATTTTGTGTTATACATAATTTTATTACATCTACTTTTTTTCATTTCAAATGATTATTAATTTTGTAAACTTAATTTACGAACAGTCTCAATGAAATAACAATCCTGTTTCAAACATATAGGATTTAAATATATTTCTCAAAAACGGTTAGTCGTATTAAAATAAGATAGGAGATGAATTTTATAAAATTTTAGTCGCCGATATCGATGTATCAGATTAAAAAAGAAATAGTGGCGTAGTAGCCTGAGAAAAACCGTAACTACTGCCGATGCATACGCCACTGGTGGTGATATTTTCGTTCTAGATAAGGCTAAATATAGATCTTTGATATCTCCAACGTGTGTCAAGTCTAAAAAAAATATCTTAAAAGATGTTTAAAACGGCGTATAGGCCGGAAAATAATCGCAGCATCACAGCAACAACCAATGTTTCCAGGATACTTTTTAAATTGTTGTCGACAACATTTCAATACCGCTCGAGTATCTAATGGCAGAATAATCAAACAATGTTGAAATTAAAACTGGTATTAATTTCAGTTTGGTTAACTTGCTGCTGGATACGATTTACTCTAATTCAAAAGTTGCCGGGAAACATCGCTTTTTGCTTTGTGGCGGTGTCTGTATACCCATGTCAGTTGCTGGCGATGTTTCCTAGTCTACTCCCTGCTTAAAATATTAGCAAAAGTGCTTAAATTAAAAAAAAAATTAATGCTATTTCTGTAGGTGGTTCTAAGAGAATGTGTCTGTACTATCTGTGGGCCCTGTTTTTGATTTTTCAACCCTCTCTGGAGTCTGGAATATTTCCAATTTCTTGGAAAACTAGTTTCATAACCCCTATTTTTAAAATGGGTAAGAGGGAAAATGTCGCGAATAACAGGGGCTTCTGCATATAGTCAGCTATTCCGAAACTGTTTGATATGTTGGTCACTGCAGAACTGACGTGAAACAACATGGATTTCGAACTGGTAAGTCCACAGTGACTAACCTACTGGGATATAAGCAATACCTGTTAAGTACGTTCGAGAGCAAACGTCAGGTCGATAGTATTTATTCTGAATTCTCGAAGGCATTCGACAGAGTTAATCTAAATATATTGTTCGGAAAGTTCGAGGCACTTGGGTTTAACACTCAAATTTTGAAGTGGCTCAGGGGCTACCTTTCTGGCAGGAGAAAGTAAATGCGTATCAATAATTAATTATGTATCTAGTGAGATTGAGGTGACTTAAGGAATGCCACTTCTATTTAACCTGTTTACGATTATTGATGTTTTAGAAATTATTCAGAACTCAGACTCCTTACTTTTGCAGATGACGTGAGCTTTACAGATCTATTTCATCCGCACCGGATTATGGCTGTCTACAGGGTGTCTTCATTAGGTTTCAACGATGGTGTGAGTTGAATGGGCTGAAATTGGATCCAAACAAATACTATGCTATTACGTTCATACGATTAAAGCAAGAAGTGTGTCGATCCAATCCAAAGACCTTGGTATCATTGTTGACTCAAAATTAACATTCAATTTTCACATCGAAACAATGGCCAATAAGGGTCTTAGGAAGCTGGGTTTTATTAACAGAGTTACCAAAGATTTATCTTGTGCGTGCGTCTCTTGAACTCGGTATAGTTTTATGTGGACGAGTTAGGTAGAGTACAAGAAAGATTGGTTAACTCGGCTCTTTTCAGAACGCATAGAAATACTGTTAAATATCTAAAGTAGTGTAGAAAGCTTGACATAGTGAATCACTCTAGGACCGGAGGGTGCAGTCGGTAATGCTGTTTCTGTATAAGTTGTTAAACGGGAGCACCGACGGCCCAGAATGGCTTGGATGCATCTCGTTTAATACAGTTTATAGAACAAGGAACACAGAGTTGCTGCAAGTCGAACTTCATTATTCGAATTATGATATAAATAGCTCACTAACACGAAAGTGTAGATTGTCTAATTATCATTTTTATGATTATTTCGGGGATTGCTTCCTGCAGGATTAACTGATTAATTATAATATATATATTATTGCTTCTTGGTTATGGTTATTTAGCCTCACTGGCTGTGTTATGAAATTTAAATTTATATTTATATTATGTGTTTAACAGGAACTGTGCTCACTTCTATCTGGATGCATTAAGCATATTTTTGTTTGTTATAATATGTAGTGTATATTTTGTTATTTGTTATAAACTAAATGGAGCATTCCGTAAATAAATAAATAAACAGAAAATAAAATTATTTAGTGCATGCCTTCATGTAACATTTTCTCCTTAGAACTAACTTAAAAAAAACTACCTTTTTTAATTTGGAAACGTACTAGACCTTTTCTAAAATCTAAGAAGTTCTGATGTTAATTTGAATAGCAAAAACGAGCACCACGTCATTTCAAATATCTTAAGTTAATCAACAGATCTGTATACTGTTTATTACACAGTTGCAAAAACTCTACACCAACAAGAAAATATCTATAATGAGTGTTGATATAGCCGAAGCCGTACATCGTTAATGTGTGCGCTATCGACCACAATTTAATTAATCAATAATGGGGTTTTAAGTATAATACCTGGCGAACATGCAACGCCTCAGACAGGCAGGCACGTATTATCATCAAACATGCATAGTGTTTAAGTAATACGGATATCTAATTTAGCTTCTATAATTACATTACAAATTCATAGGTACCCAAGTGTACAGCATAAAATATTAGCACCAGACGGATTGGTTTAAGTAGTACTCTTCATCCATTATATAGTTTACAGTCTAAGCAACAGTACCATAATCCAGCAAATAAAAATATTTCTATTACAATCACCCCAGTAAGCAAGCTCATACTTTGAAATGCGGTGCTTCAATATAGCGGCAGTAAAATGACTTTAATGGCGTGTTCCACCAAAGGTCTGTCCGAAAATATATATCTATCCTTAACGGCATACTGAATCTACTAGACTCCGCAAGCTGGTACTCCATCCCAGGGGCCCAGTCTTGGCCATCTGAAAATAGCAGGCAGGATTTTATTACAGGACCTTACAAGTTTAAGTCCAGATGACTTCTCAAGTCCTTTATGAAAAAGGGAATTGATTTTATTTTTATTTTGGCATAAAGTACACACTTTCAGATTAAGTGCATATGGAACAAAATATCCGGCAAATGACTCCCACGACTCTGCTAGCACCCCCTTGCATTTTTAACTAAGTTTTCGATCACCTCCAGTAATCACATTTTTATGGTTGCACTTTGCAAGGAATAGAGGAGCTGCAAATTTTAAATCCGTCGATCTTACGTAAGTATAGCTAACCCATTCACTCAACTTGTGTGCAGAAAAATAAATAATGAAAATGCCTATCCTTATTCACAAATGCACTATAAACGAATCTAATATTGACACCAAGAAACGATCTCCTTAACCAAATAATTCGTTTCCAAAGGAAATTGGATCTGCGGCAAATACATTTTGTCAAATAAAACGCGTGCTGTGATATTTTAGGAAGAAGTCAAAATGCTGACTGTTTCGGTGTTTTATGATCATTTGCCATCAGTATTTTGCTGACTGTTTTATTTTTAATTTAATTAAAATTAATAAGTTAAACAATAGAGGCATTCAATTTCAAAACTGCTTTAATCTATAAAAGAAAATAAATAAGTTAGCGGTGGCACTGTTTTCTTTTAAATGACGTTTTTCTATGTCTAAGAAATGCTTTGTCAAAACCTATTAGATTCCATTAAAATTGGCCATAAATCTTGTCTATAGTTCCAAAACTATTTTACTCCATCACACGTACTGTTCCCAAACTATCTACATCCAATATTTCTGTTGCAACGCAGTTAATTCTTATAGAAGTTAATTTTTTACTTTTAACCAATAATTATATTGATTTTAAAGAAAGAACTGTGCTATAGATATAAAAGGACTACTTGCTGTAGTTACGCATGAAAGGTAAGGACTATGTTTTGGTTAGGTTAGATTAAGTAAGTTAATGCTGTTTTTTACAGGCATAGACCTAAAACACTGCCTTTGCTTCCAAATTGTTTGCATAAAAACATTTCTTTTTGTGCAAATTTATATATGCAAGATATAACAAAACTTCATATGTATTTTACGCCAGCAGCTCTACAGTAGACCCGGACAAATTTATTTTAAATCATACCTCACAAGCTAAGAGGGTAGTGATACACGAAGGAGGCAATATCTTAGACAGAAAGAAAATGTATGACAGTTTATCTTAAAATTAAAATGTTATGTCGCGTTATAAAAGGGAAAAATCCGAGTGGCAGAATATGCCTACACAGTAAAAAATATCCACCTGGTGAAAATAATTTGAGGAGTGGTAAAAAAAGTAGTGTTAATGTTAACCCCCGGATCAACATAATTTACCACATTTTTACACTCAGATAGGACCAAAGTTATTGTAACAAATTTGCCTATGAATTTAACTCTATAAAATGTTTTAATTTTGTTGAATGGGTGTTATTTATTTCATTTTACACTCTATCAGGAAAATTAAATGCAAAGACAATTAATAACACCATATTAGCGTGTAAATAAACCCTGCTAGAAGGTTATTTTAACATATTGAGTGTAAAACTTATTCTTTAGTCGTTTTTTTACACGCTCCCGGGTAAAAATACCTAAACCCGTGTTACCGAAAAGACAGGCGGCAACAAGTGGTGTGAAATTCTAGGAATTGACAGAGGACGCCGACGCTACATGCAAATTCAACTTTCAAGTCAGTCTGATTGTGCTCCTTGAATAGAATAATGTTATATTTAAATTAAAATATAGAAACAAAGCAAAGTTCTGTAAAGTGCCTCTTATGAGGATCTTGTTAAATTGGGTAAGCATATTAATGAAATTTAATAGAAACCTTACTAATAAGTACGCCATTTTTACGAAACTAAGTAGGTATTTACATTGCTACAGTTTTCCCTTTAGCTTTAAAATTATTCTGATATAAGCTTATAATATAATATATTCCTTTTTTATATAAATAATTAGGTACCTACCCATATTTTACTTTATAGATCTCTAAAATATAGGAGTAATATAATACTCGTTATTTTCATTCTTTTATATTGTTCCAAAAGCATACTTTTATTTAGTTGTTTAGTGTTCTAAATATACATATATTTATTATGTTATTTGTTTTGTTAAGCTTAACAATGAAGTACATTAAACGTAGAATCAGATATATATGTGTTTAATTTACTAAATTGTAAACTATATAATAGGTGTGTAATTTTTTTTAACTAATTATAATAATAAGTGTAACCCTCATTTTGTTTATAAATAAACGATAAATAATACTCAATATTTTCATTCATTTAACAAACCTTTTCCAAGCGATCTGAAGATTTGTATATATTAGGAGCTACTACTTTCGGCTTTGATTAAGTCATTCAATCATGTATCAAACTAAGCAGAGGTTAATAATGTAAAACATCTCGAATGCATAATTTCTTACATTTTAATTATAAGCGCCCGGTTAGTTTGATACGGGATTAAATGACTTAAGCAGAGTGGGTTGATTATTTTATTACACTCACTATAGTAAAGTCACACCCAAATAAAATAAAATTTACTCTACAATAATATGATATATTTACACTAGGTAATTAGTCACAAATTACCATTAAAAAAATGGTTTACTTACACCTCTCATTATTTCTTTCACACCCTAGAAGGATAGGTTTACAATCTGTGAGTTTAATTTACACTCGATAGTGTAAATGTACCTACTCATAAATAAGAAGAATTAACACTCATCAAAAAGTGAAAAAACTATTCAAAAATATCTTGTTCACCGGATAGGTATACTGATTGGTTAATATACCCACCATTAAGTGTTAAATTTAACACTCAATAATTTACTGTGTAGTGACTGCAGCATCAGGCGTCTACGGAAAATGTATTGTGATGAGAACCCAGATCTATTAGTTTAGTATAGGTATTTTCGGCATATCTTCACAGCTAAGTTTTAAAAAGCCTGCTAAAGATGCTTGCAGCTGCCGCAAATGTAGGCACCAAGACTGAGCTAATATGCAAATTTCGAGTGCATAAACTAAAATTAAAGGCATTTTCTGAAATGCTAAAATATCTAGAAGAAATCATAATTAAATTAAGTTTTGATTGCCAAAAAAATATGGCACTTCCTCGTATTTCTGACCAGGCAGCATAGTACTCAAGGTACAACTTTACAGTTTGCGAGGGGTATTTAAGATCTAGTAAAACCTCATCAATGGTATATACAAAACGACTTTTTTAAATCTTCAAAATGTTACAAGCTTAGAACTTTTTTGCGATGGATGTCCTGGGCAAAACAAAAATATTACTATGATGGGTATAGTTATGCGCTGGCTATATTTATCTAACTTAACCATCAGAGAGATTTATGTTACTTTCCCTATAGCTGGTCATTCATATTTACCACTTTTTTACAGACTTTTTGGTATAATTGAAAAAAGAAAAAAACAAGTAATAGTTGAACCCAATAAATATAGAGCTATTTTTTTTGAATATGCAACAGTGTTAGATATACAAAAAGGCTTTGGCATTTTTATTGAAAAAAAGCGGTAGAAGCAACTATTAAGCCTCCTGTTCAATGGTATTTTCAGTTCTCGTTAACTATACGAATCTTAATTAAAAAAATCGAGAAATTAGCGGCAAAAACAGCAATGGTAAAAGGTAAGGTCATTTATCGAAGTGACTTAGGACACGTGGTACTCAAAAAAGAAAAATATTTAACACATCAGTCCGGATCCCTTCCCAAGAAAGTCCCAATTAAACAAGCAACGCTAAATGATGTAGGTAAACTTTTAAAAACACACTTTGGACGGGATTGGAGAAATCTTGGTGACGTAAATTTAACGCTCTATAAAAATGTTTTGACAATACAGGAGATCTGGATGATTAAGATACTGCTTTGATGCCATGGCCGTGATGGGTTTCGAATTTTATTTTAATACCACCAAAAAAAATTTTAAGAATTGCTATTATTGGGTTATGTTGTACCAAATAATTTACTCTTTCAAAACTCGTTTACTCCCATTTCGACATATTAAAAGCTTTCTTATTCCACTATGTGGTTACGAAACTGCTCAGTCCGCCCGATGAGCAGCGAAACGTTTGAAACTTTTTTTTGCTTTCCTGAAAATTCACTTCCACTGGATTAAACTAGTTTTGAAATTGGGCGTCTCAAGGTAAATAATACCTATACTTAATGCAAAATTAAAACCGATGCACGTCATCAATCAGCTGATAATTGTTAATACGAGAAAACTAAATTTGGGCAAAAAGTATTAAAACTTTCATTGGTCGATAGTTGGCAACACAACTGTAAACGGTGCGATGGCGCCAGCTCGTTCGTTGGCTTTGTTTGACGTTTATGCAAAACTAACCTTAATTATTGTTTTATGATTATGTCTTGCTGTGCCGCTTATTTTTTAACAAAAACTCCAGATCTTTTCATAAATCGCATTAAAAAACTGTTCTTTTAAGAACAGCAAAAGTGCACATACATATCTCTGTCGATTACGTAGTTTACTATTTGTGAAAAATGCCGAAGCATTTAAATAGCCGGTGCAAGAAGCTTATAGCCTCTCTAATAAGCTATTTTCAGGAAGAACTTAACAACAATGGCCCATTGTTACCCTTTACAGCAGTTAGAGAAGTAAATTTAATGAATGTGTTAAGGTCTACATATTTTAGTTCCACTTTACCAATTTTTAGCGTGTAGCAGCTGCCCTAAATTTGAATATCTTCACTGTAAGCGCAGTTTCAACAACAGTTAAGCAAAATAAATTACTGGAGTCACCTAAAAGAAAACGTTCTTATTTAAAGAAAGTTGTAAATGTGTCAAGATTGGATATAAGTTCTATCCGTGACACTATTTATGGAATGTATGAAACAAGTAAGTTGTATTATTCAAAAACTAATATTTTACATTGGTTATGAATAAGCTGTAACTTTTTTTAGAACATCATGTAACTTTGACAGCTTTAAGTAAGATTAAAAGACGGACAACTGTTTGATGGTTGTATTGACTCTTTAGGAAGCCTCTTAAAGGAAATAGACTTCGGATGGAAAAAGGATGAACCGAGGCGAGGGCTTATGGAACTTTCCCATGTAGCTTTCAAACGATTGGTACTTTTGAAAGAATATGTTAAAGAAAAAGAAGCATCCTTGTACCAATTCATTTTCTTGGATGAAACATAGATTTTTCAGAATGGTGCCAATGGTTGACCTTGGCAAGATGAAAAAGTGTTGGATCTACTAAAGTTGATGGTAAAAGGTATTATGCAGTAAACAAATATATAAACTATGGGAAATTTTTGTATAATTATCTTGTTTTCATGAAAATAGGGCTGTAATTCCCTCACTCGGATATTTTGGTTGCAAGCTGGCAACACTGTCGATATCTGACGTCACTTGAAGGGTATGACGTGCAACGATTTTAATTTTGCATTAAGTATATGTTAGCACTATGGTGTTTTTTAATCATTTATTTTTGCCTAAAAGTTAAATGCTGAATCAGTATACAAATGTAGAAGTAGAATAATTAATTAATGTTTTTTTTTGTTAACAAAAATGAAATTAAATATTTATAGCCATACAGTGTTTATGTTACACTAAACAATGACACAATTGCAGGGTCTCGACATACAAACAGTGCACAATGCCTCAAAATATTTACTGGTTACCAAATGTAGCAAGATACGGGCATTACTGAGGTATTTACATGCAGATATATGCAGCTTTGTCAAAGTAGCGATGTCGGGAGTTGTGTTCTCGGGGTAACTAAGTCTCTTTAGGTTTCAAGGGAGGTGTTTGTGTAATTACTGCAGTAGGTATGCGGTGTTTATCACTGAAATTGCTAAAGTTTCTTATTTAATGAGGATATAGGTATAAGGGACAGTTAATTTTGAATTTTGCCCTTAGCTTATTTTGCTTGCATAAAATCATTGGTTTATGTTAAAAAAAAAATAATTTCTGTATAAGAAATGTAGCTAGGTCCACGGACAACCGAACAAAGAAACTAACCATCATCCCCGACTTCAAAAAACTTGGACAATCCGCAAAACTTACCATAGAACGGGATATCTGCGGTCACTGGGGAACACTATCACCCGAATAAATTATCCTTTCGGGAAATATGCAAAATGTAGAGCTCTAAATCAATCCTTGGAATCCCAGAAACAAAAACTATTATGTAGCGGGTTTGACTCTAGCTGAAAAAGTGTTAAAGCGTTTAAGCTCTGAGCATTTTACGGGGAAATATCGAAAAATATAAAGTTTAGCGCATAGAGAAGACAAGATTCTTTTCAGTATTAAGTTGGACCAGTTGACACAATCATCCACCTAAAAATATATTTATAAAAATAAGATAACAGGAGCGAGAAACGAAAACAAAAATTTATAGATACTTTCAAATTACAGAGGTTTTTTTCTAGTTATTACAGATTTAATTCAATTGTACTATTTGCAGCATTCGCTTAATCGGTAACCATGATCTGACAAATAACCTGGAAAGTAATGGACATCTAAGGCAGGTTGGCGACTTGAGTCTATTTTACAAATATTTTCATGGCAAGTGCTCAACTGAGGTAACCCGCTTGATTCCACCCAGAGCGGTGCATGATAGAAATACACGACGAGTCACTGCAGAACGTTATCACTCTGGAACGACCTTACAAACTAAAGGTATGAAAAGGTGTCTTTACCAATACTAAATTTGAAGGATTCGTCTATGGACTAAAATAATAAGTTTTTCTACCGTTTCTTCCATCACGTTGTCTAGGTTCCAAAATTTTTTCATCTTTACATCGTTACATGTTTTATAGCTTCTTGCCAATTTTCTCTCGTGATAATTGGTAATGAATATTCCAATAACTTACGAACAACTTTTATTTTAAATGTAGTGTTATTTCTTGCTACATAGCCTTTCATTAATTTGTGCCTATATCAACTCAATTGGATTTAACTTACAATGGTAGGGCGGCAATTTATTCTGAAGCAGTTTTAAGTGCTAGATAGAAAAAAATCCAAAGACATTATCTGACACAGCTCATCAAAGGAATCCTTGATAGCTACATAGAAAACCTCCCCCGTATCTACTTAATACAACTATAAGCCACAACTTAATACGAAGATATAAGGATGATTATCTTGTCCAAGAACAATTAATCATGGACGAGACGGAGTTTAAAGGGACCCAACTTCTTATAGTTTCCATATAGAATTTGCCAAGTTTGGGGACTCAAAAGAAACCTTTGTCAAGCGTCGGTTTATGTGGGTGTGTTCCTGAATGTTATCTTGGATTTTGGGAAATGATAATACTAAAACTCCAATAATAATTATAATAAATTGCTTGTGGTGATTTGTTATAGAGAACGAGTAATATGTCTAGTTATTTTTTTAATAACTTGACAAAAAAAAATTAGGAAGGTTGTTGATGAGGAACCTGATTATTTTGATAACTCAGAAAGAAAATGCCCTCACGGCCATTTCGGTACATTCCTAACTTCATTTAAGTATTACTCATTACCTAGGTATAGAAAGGAGACGAGGACATAAAAGTGTAATACGATATTATGGTTAACTAGTATTAAAAATTTTAATAAATAAATAGGCCATAACAGCTTAATGTATAATCACGACTAGAGAAGCCTTATTACTCTTTAGAAACTTTTAGTTTAGGTGAGTTAAATGTGTCAAAAAAAATTAAAACAAATTACTCTCAGGTTCGGTGTTAAGGTTGGTATCGTAAGGGTTGCGTTTGGATTAAACCAAGGGTATTTTAGGGGAACTATCTCTGTCAATCTGTCTCTAATAGAAGAGACAGGACAAAGATATTGCCCCCCAATGTAAAAGAAAAGCTGTTTTCCATTTAGGGACATTTAAATTTGGAATTGCCTGTAAGAGCTAGAGAATTTTACCCTCGGCGATTAAACACTGTAGCTGACAAAAAAAATGTATATAAAACCTTGACGAGTTGGTGAAGGTAAATTATTTAGGACATTGATATATTGATTATTTCATAAATATTGTCAAGGTTAAATAAACGATTTCCAAAAATAAATTTACTAAAAGCGGTTTGTCGGTATGCCGAATCCCATCACCCGAATAAAAATGAAAATAAATTTTGAACGCAGTTTTAAACAAAATTCTGTCTCCGAAAATAGAATGACAGATTTCTGAACTTCTTGATCGATTACGGTATTTGTTTATGACCTACTTATATTATATAAAATATTTTTTTATAACCGTGCGCAAAGTACGTTTTTAAGCAGTATAAACAGTATTCTTGGTGTGCAAAGTCTAATTTTTTTTAAACTGGGTTTCCTGTTGTCTGACAGGAAGCAACCCTCATAATGCAAAATACAAATTTTGGGTTGCAGTGTGAACATATTATTTTTTACAGAAATTATATCTTATACATCTTTTCAGTTACAATACAGGTAGTTTTAACGTTGTATAGATCGCGACTCCCGTAATTTTATCTTTCAAAATAGGGTCGGGGAATTATAACAACAGGGCAAGACGATAATTTATAAATCTTATGATAGTAGTGGATATTTCGGTTTCTATTTTTTTCAATTTTCATGGTGTACAAAAAGAAGCTACATATTTATCTGTATTAACTTCATCTTCTTAATATTAAAAACTGTACAGATCATATTTACAGAATATACAAACTAATGATCTAAAAACGGGTTTTTACCATCACTAAACTTGAAGGTTTCAATAACTCACGTAAATCTATTTGTATGCTCAAATTGTTATAAAGTTCCAGAAAAATAGTAAATATGAAACTTCAAAAAAAATGATGTGAATCCCTTGTTTTATCTAACTTCAACTATTGTAGCACAGTTTATGGTCCATGTCTGACGGCCCTAGACTCTCAAAGAATACAAAAAATTCAAAACTACTGCTTAAGCTTCATATATGGTATTCGGAAATATTAAGACATTTTCCATAAATTAAAGATGCGGGATGGCTCTCAATAAAAAAAACAAGACGTATCCATTGTGCAACTTTCTATCATAAAGTTATTTTTTCAAAAACACCATCATATCTTCACAGAAAGTTAATGTTTCGATCTGACGTACACACTTTGAATTTGAGATTTCGAGGTCTCCTGACACCTCCTCTTCATAAAACTACATTTTTTGAAAGATCATTCACATATAACGTTCCGGCAATGTATAATGAAATTCCGAATCGTATGAAAAGCTTGTCCTCATTTGTATTTAAGAGGAAGCTTAAAAGTGTATTACTTATGGAATAGTTAATAAACTTTTCTTTCTCTTTTAGTTCTGGCATACAGGGTGATTCAAAAGTACTTTGACAAACTTGGAGAGGTAATAGCCGACAATATTTTAAGACGAAAAGTTCTTATAAACAGTGGTCCTTGGCGACTTCGTTACGGAGATACAGGGTGTTGAAATGTTAGAAGAAATAGTAATAATTTTTAAATAACTCCTTAACGAGTTACATTTTTTTTTTATAAAATTAAGTGAGTTAAATAAGCATCTAGGGACATTTATTTTCATAGTTTAACATTTTGGTAAATTTAACTAGTGGCGTCGGTACAAAATGTTGCTATCATATTTTTTGTGAAAACTATGCTACACCACTGACTTATTTTATTTTAACTTTCTTTTTATAAATCCCCCTTCATTTACAACAAAAAGATTACGTGGGTTTTTTTGATACGAGGAACGGTTTAAGGGTAAATGATTATTTTATTTGACTTTACACAAATATTGAAAAATGTGTTTTAAATTCACAAATACCCTCAAATATTTATTAAAGTATTTTATCGAATACATACATACTTAATAATATACAAATAAGTATATGCCTAAGGAAGGCATCTGAAGATGCCTATTTTCTAAGTATAAACGTTCTCAGTGGCATACATATTTATTTATTAGTATGTTATTTTTTAATATTTTGTATTTTAACAAGGCGGCTTTGAAAATGCTTTTATAATATTTTGTATTTTTACAAGGAGGCTTTGGAAATGCATTTGTCGATAAATTAAAACATAGTTGACAGTTAGTTGCTAATGTGGTATATTTCTTCAGTTTGGTTTTTTTGGTTGGATATTATTAGTATTGTTTATAAGGTACCTACTATTTATTATTTATTAAATAATGCGCATTTAGCCGACATGCATTTTGTATATGGCCTTGCCGATGGAAATGCACGAGAAGCGAGACGAATTTATCAGGAGCGATATCCTAACCGAGTACTGCCTGCTGCTGCAACATTTACAAATCTTCACCGCCGTTTAGCTGAAACAGGGAGTTTTACAAGGCCACGTGACATTCCTGGAAGACCACGAACAGCCCGAACCCCAGAATTAGAAAAGAAGCTGTTTTAAACGCTGTAGTGGAAAATCTAGATACAAGGACCCGAATAATTGCTGATGATCTCAATTCCACCCAAGCCCCTTGATTTTTATTTGTGGGGACATTTGAAGTCAATTGTTTACAAAACGCCAGTCGAAAATCCAGAAGCGCTAAGAAACCGAATAATCGATGGTTTTGAAGTAATAGGAAACAGACCAGATATCTTAGCACGCGTACGAGATTACATGCAAATGAGATTAGATGCCTGCATTTTGGCTGAAGGTGGACATTTCGAACATTTTATTTAAAAATCATTTAATTTCTGTACTTATTTACTTAATTAAATTAAATGGTATATAAAACACATTTTTTAATATTTGTGTATAGTCAAATAAAATAATCATTTATACCCTTAAATCGTCCCTCGTATCAAAAAAATACACGTGATCTTTTTTGTTGTAAATGATAAGAAGAAAGTTAAAATAAAATAAATCAGTGGTGTAGCATAGTTTTCACAAAAAATATTATAGCAACATTTTGTACCGACGCCACTTGTTAAATTTACGAACGTGTTGTACTTTAAAAATAAGTGCCCTTAGATGCTTATTTAATTCACTAAATTTCATAAAAAAAAATAACTCGTTAAGGAGTTATTTAGAAATTATTACTACTTTTTTTAACATTTCAACACCCTGTATCTCCGTAACGAAGTCGCCAAGGACCACTCTTTATAAGAAGTTTTCACCTTAAAATATTGTCGGCTATTACCTCCCAAAGTTTGTCAAAGTACTTTTGAATCACCCTGTATATTATTATTATATTCTTTTTGCTGTTGTTCTTTATTACGTCATATAAATACTTACTACATTTATTCCTGTGATTAATGCTTTTTTAGGTGTACCGATTGTATATTTTGTTAGTCTTTATTTATTGTTTTTTTTTTTGTTTTTTTTTTAATATTTTTTCTTATTTTGAGCATTTAAATCAGTAGAAGTGCTGTTTAGGTTTTTTTCTTAGGTTTTAATTAATTAACAAAATATGCATCCTAATTTTTATTATTTACAATGTTAATGTTAATTATTTTGCAACCATTACTGGATTTAATACTTATTAAAACATTTGCGTTTCTTAATGTTATGTACTAACTTGCTGGTAGTATAACATGTAATTTTCAAACATTTAATTATCATTATGTATGTTGTGTTTTAAAAATTTCTGACCCTGTTTGTAAATCTGCTCTATGATAAAACTGTTCAAAATTCCGTGTAAACACTTCTTGTTTTCTATGATTTAACCGATAAAAACCAACCAATTTTCATTGGGGGGAGTGTCTGATTCGTCTACCTTTATCTAAAATCAACACCGATTTCTATTTCATTTTCGTAATAAAAAAGCAGAAATTTTCGAAATCATCCGAGCAATATTATTAGAAATAACAGGGTTAGCGATATCATCGGTAGGAAATTGAATTGGGCTGCGATATTCGTCTAAGAACTACCGTGGCGGTTTTCGTGATTGTCGTGTCAAAAGGGAATTTACCGTAACTGCACCGCCAGGAAGCAGATAGAGAAATAACTAACTTTGTTTAAATTCGATTTCGAGTTCTGTACGAATCGATGTGATAAATTCTGCTTTATTTATTCCGAATGTACCAGGCGATGCAAGAAAATATTTTTTAATATAAACTAGGGACACTTGATTGAAGTAAAACATTTTAGATCAATTTTAATGTCTCAAAATGGCAACGGATCCAATGCTAATAAAAATTTTTACGAAGGGGCCAACAGAAGCAAAAATAATTTGAAAATTTGAACTCGTACGCATAGAAATAATTTTGAGTCTTGACGGGGATCTAAATCTTAGTTTCCAATCTTGGTTTTTAACCTAAGGGGGTCGTGGTGTTTTTTATCTAGTATTGGCCGATCAAGATTCCAAGGACTCCTGCAAAAAATACTTGGCCCTATGATGAAAAGTTGTTAACTATATAAAATTTGTAGCAATTAACTCTTATATGTAGGTTTTATCTGCAAGCACATGTATTATAATCAAGTGGTTCTTCTTTGCTACACTGATGTTGGTTGGTTTTCAAAAGCAAATGTTGTTGGTCGCGTTTCTTAATTAAAAAAAAAACTAAATTGTCTTTAAAAAACATAACCATATGTTACACTTTAATCATGGGACCAGCTAAAGGTGAGCTTCAGGGACCGCCTATAATCCAGACGATTGTATTATAGCTGCAAAACAGGGATAAAATCTAAGTAATTTTGCAATGATTAAACTAATCTTTACTTTGAAAGAGAGATAATTTTTCACCTAATAGCCCTTGAAACAGGAATTCAAGATTGGTTCTTCAGACTATCGGAGCGATAAGCTGTAGAAGTCCTATTTATTGCATCTTTGGTTTTTGCCAACATTTCCGTTGAAATACATAATAACTTTTTTAAGATATACAATTTGTACTCAGTTTCTGTCAGCTACTACAGGTCTATCCTCTCCTAAAGTCACCGTATTCAGAGTATTTACCTTTATCGCTCTCTGCGAAAATAGATTTTTAACTCTTCTGTAGATGACGACAAGAGCCAATAATATAATTTTAGATATGCAACATGAGCTTTGAGGATAACTTGACCACTGATATCCTTCTGCGCATATGGAAGTACTGCAATTTAATAATACGATTTACATTCGTATCCTGGTGGATACACAAAGGCCCAAGTCACAAAAAAAACGTAATACCATCGTTGTCAGCTGTTTGGACACGCGCAGTTTGAGTTATAAAGTGAAATGCATAAAGTCTTCCAAAGAGCATTTATCTGCAGCGTATCCAAACATTGACCCATTGAAATACGCGAATTGCAACGGTGGACACTGGACATGCAACCAATTCTAAAGATTATTCAAAATATCCGGAAGTGACCCATGGTGTTAGAAGCGAAGACACGAGTACAGATCTTGTTAATAATATTCCTAAACCAACTTTTATATAGGGTCAACAAAACAATAAGGCTTTGAGGAATAATCAAAAGCAAAACAAATTTTCAAACAGCAATCAATGCACAGATGCATGGCAGAACATTCTACAAAAACCTATGCAGTCGTTCATTAAATCATG
Organism: Polydrusus tereticollis; assembly: GCA_963920685.1. Taxonomy (NCBI): domain Eukaryota; kingdom Metazoa; phylum Arthropoda; class Insecta; order Coleoptera; family Curculionidae; genus Polydrusus; species Polydrusus tereticollis. The sequence continues at coordinate 125,360,415 of OY987329.1, forward strand.
ATGACGACTCTGATGAATATTGGTAATGATCAATGTAAATAAATGGGATTAAGGGGGGACATCTTGCTTGTGTAAGGAACATGGTTAAAGGGTGATCGCTTCAGGTGCCCGAACTACAATGTTTTTCGCAATGATCGACCGTTGGGTGGAACCATGATTATCGCGAAGAAAAATGTTTCTGACAATGCTCACATGGAGGACACATTGATTAAAGTCAGTACCAAATATGAGTGGTTAAAATTGGGTTCTGTTTACTGCAGTCTCTTATTTTGGCAGAGATTGCCTGACAAAGATTTTTGGCAGCGACGCGGTTATAATCAGGAGAGATCTTAATGCAAAACATCGCATTTGGGGTTGTAGATTTAAGAAATTTCCGAGGTCTCACCCTATTTAATCATTCACTTGACTTAAATTTGCATATAATATTGCAGTTGGTGGAGCCGAGATATTTTCAGGTGCGCTCAGAACGCGAAATCTTGGACGTTCTCGTTGTAAAAACTCTCGCAGCGGACTATTTTATCAAAGCTGACGTCGTCGGGTCACACACCAGTAATGGTGGAGTATGGCACAATATTGTTACGCGTCTCAGGACTAGCTCAAAAATATTCAAAAGAATTATGAATATTTTCGAATAATTGCTCCTGATTCTTCAGGATAATCAAATTACTGAGACAAATGACGTCTAATATAGACTACTCCATGGTCGAGTCTCCTACAATGACTGTTGGGGAAACATGCATGTGCATTTCAAGATTAATTAACATAATTCAAACTCCTAATATAACTTAATAATTAGACCAAAACCATAATCGAATTTCAGAGAAAAGTCAGTAATGATCGGCAACGCCGCATTTGGGTTATGTTCTACTGTTCTAGAGAAATAAATAAAACTCATCTTTTAACATATTATAAAAACTTAACTGCGAATTCACGTTGCATTTAATAATCCTTTCGGTAAAGTAATAGAATAAAAAACCTTTCCTAACAAACCAGCTTGTTTACGTTTTTATAGAACCTTAAATTGCTTCTAGTCAGTCGACTCAATTGACGGGCGGTAAACATCAGGGTTCGGCAAGGCTTTCCCAATTATCACAAAAGGCGGCCGACGGGCGTTGAAGACGATGCGTACGTGTTAAGGTCAGTTGTTCTGGGTGCGGGATGAAGAGTGATCAAGGAGATGTTGTGTTGCAAATGGTTTTCGCGTGGGAAGAGATCAACAAAGCGAATATTTTTATTTTTACAGTGAGTAGGTTTTAAGATTTACTCCGTGGTGTACGTCTGGTGTGATTGAAATCGCCACGTAATATTCGGGCCATCAGCGCCAAGTGCTTTCAAACAGTCAGTAGGTTTTAAGATTATGTCCGTGGTGGAACGTCTCCTCCCCGCAGAGTGCTCGGCCAGCAGCACCAAGTGTTTCTAAACAGTGAGTCGAATTACAGATTATTTTCGTGCTGGAACGTCTTCTCCCCGCGGATTTACCTCTAGTCGTGAGTTTTCAACCTTTTGCAAAAATTGTGTGATTAGTCAATGTGGCCATTGATTAGTTAATCTATACCAAGTCATGTGAAGTAGTAGTATGATGTCACAAATTTTGTAAACACCTGACATTATCTGTTCAAATGGCATAGTTTGGTAGAATAAAGAAATGCTTTTGTGAAGAAAAGTGTTTACTTAAGAGTAAAAGTAAAGCTGAGACTGGGATTTTGAAACCCAGGCTTTGTACAATGACAACGTCCATATTTTCCAGGCAGGGCGCCTTTGGGGGCGAACTTCTTCAAAGAATTAAAGTTAAAAATAAAACGTTGCGATTGGCCTATAGAACGGTGAACCGAACATCAAAGCGCACGTAAACAGGGAACCCGCTGAAATTAAAGCAATGAGAAAATTAATCAGAAACTTGGTCTGATAAAATCAAGAACTAAAAAATTGGAGACAATTCTGTTTACAAATTCACCAGGTCTCGGATAAAGTCTATGTTTAAAGTTTAATGAAATCAAATCAAATCAATTTATTCATGTTAATATCTTACGATTTACATACGTCATATACATCTCATAAAATATTACATTAATAAAAAATAAATAAACACTTACAGCGTATAATTCTAAAAAGAAATCATACAAAGACAAAATTAAAAAACGTCACCAATGTTGTACAACACACTATCCAAAAGTACAGACTTAATCCTACTCTTAAATGTGTTAAAAGGCAGTCCTTTAAGATCATCAGGTAGCACATTAAAATTTTAACTCCCCAATATCCCGGACCACCCTGGCACCTTCTTAGTCTCCAGTATGTCAGAACAAGATTATTGGTATTTCTTGTATTATAATTGTGAATATCCCTATGGGCATCAAAACTGGTTAAGTTTTTTTTTACCATATGAAGATGCAAGTATAGACACGAGATACTCTAACCTCATAAAACAAATCTATGAGAACGCTACACTAAAAGTTTCCATTAACGAGGATACAACAACAGATAAGATCAAAATAGAGAAAGGAGTTAGACAGGGTGATACCATATCTCCTAAGCTGTTTACATTGGCAATGGAAAAAGCTTTTAAGAACCTACCCTGGGAAAACAAAGGTATCAACATAGACGGAACCCGTTTGAACCATCTTCGTTTTGTGGATGATGTTGTAATTAGTAGTGACATAGACGAACTAAAGACTATGCTGAAAGAACTGAAAGAGATATCAATGCAAATTGGACTTAAGATGAATCAAAACAAGACCAAAGTAATGACCGGGGAAGACACGGACATAATTGTGGATGGTCAGAAAATCGAGCACGTGGAGGAATACATCTATCTAGGCCACATCATCAAACTGGGAAAACATAACCAAAATTCAGAAATAACTCAAAGAACAAGACTAACTTGGGCAGAATTCGGTAGACTTGACTACATTCTAAAATCTCAAAACATTCCAATCAATCTCAAAAGGAAAGTGTATGAGGCCTGTATTCTGCCGGTTGCAACATATGGACTGGAAACTATATCTCTACCAAAACGCAATGCAAAAAAGCTCAGAACAACTCAGAGAGCCACGGAGCGTGCTATGCTGGGAATCAGTCTGAGGGATCGCATAAGAAATGACGAAATTCAAAGAAGAACAGGGGTTACGGACATCTTGAAAAAAGCGGCGGAACTTAAATGGCGAAGGGCGGGCCATGTCGCCAGGCAGGACTCGTCTAGCTGAATAAATAAAATAATGCAGTGGCAACCGAGAATCACAAAGAAAAATGCAGGAAAACCACCAAAGCGATGGCGAGATGACATTAAAAAATTAGCAGGAAGGAATGGGATACAAACAGCCCTTGACAAGAATACATGGAAGATACTGGAAGAGGCCTACATTCAGGAGTGGATGGACATAGGCTAAGGAGGAAGAAGAAGAAGATTATTGTGAATATTTACACTCCGTTTTTCACACCATTTTTTATAATCTGTGAACTGTTTCTGACAGAGATGGCAAGATTCTTGAGGTAGTAGCTGACCAATAGCCTCTTCGGCGACTTTTTCAATGTCCATCTTTGAAATTCTTATGATTCTGCTGGATTGACAATATATATGTGTTAGATTTTTGACAAATCAACTTAGCGTCATACTGGCTATTTTTTCTTAAATGTCATAGCAACTTGTCAAAACACATAAAGATTTTGAGTAAAATGTAATATTAACAGTATAATAACCAATAACCAGCATGACATTTAGTAAATAGAGGACCGTTATTTTACCTTTTTGTCTTTAATTAATTTCGCTTCGCTCAGGCTTCAAACTTTGCACCTCGGGATAAAAAGTATCAATTTAATCTCCTGATTAATAATATACTATTAGAAATTGAAAAGCAACAATTAACTTTTTTAAATAAAAAGGCGGCCAATCTTAGCTTCTAATATTTATTACTTGAACATTATTTACAAACACCCAATTAATTTTGAAGTTAACAAGCGACAAAGTACGAGAAACGTACCAAATTGATGCTGAGAAGAAATAAAGATGATGTATGTTGTTCTGCAAACCTTCAAAACGGTCTCGAGAATGGAAGAATTTTTACTCCAAGAATTATAGAATTTTAATGAAAGTTTTGTGACATTAGAAAATAAGTGTGATATGAAACCAATTGTAGCCCTTTGACATGAAGGTATCGCCGGAAGAAAGAAGTAATTAGTTTATTTTATACTTTCTTTTTAATGAACAGGGACGCTAGAATTATTACTGTATTGGTAGATAATTGTTCAGCCCAAAACAGAAACTGGTGCTTGCTTTCATTTATACTGTATGTAGTTAATTCCTCAAATGTAAAGTGTGAAGAAATCCCATATAAAATATTTTGAACCAGACCACACCTAATGAGTGCGAATAGCTTGTAAAAAAGTATATGATTACGACGATTTCACAAACTGTGTAAAGTTAGTAAATTCTAAGAATGTAATCGTTAGAAACCCTAACGTTAATGATTTTTTTTTGGCCGCATCTAAGTTTCAGGTAAAGATTTAAAAATGTGTACCTAGGCCGTATTTAAACAACATTGTGAAAATAATCGCAGTAGACATTTCAAAACGAACAAGGATGGCATTGAGAGTATTCCCAACTGCCTGATCGCGTCCCTGCGGTCATCCGTGAAACGTAACCCAGCGACCACTCGAATAGCCTTTCTCTGAAGCCCAAACAGAAATCAAACTAACTCAAAGAACTAGCTATACGATAATAATAATAATACGATTTAACACCATTGTTCATTCACTTAAAATGAGTAAAATTATAATAAATGCTGCTTTTCTGATCTCATTTAAACAGTGCCTTTCGCACCTAAAAAAAACTAATAGTGGTCCGAAACATTAGATTATTAAAAGGGTCGGGATTAAAAAAAGTTGGGACCACAGGGAAAAAACAGTAGTTACTTGTTGCTGTATAATATCGGGTATGTTGTATATTCTATTAAAATTTATTTATTAATTAACCTTATCCTTTAGCGCACCAAAAACCTAAAACTGCAAAGTAACCTAGAAAATGTGATCGAGAGCAATTCAAAGTATTGTTATCATACGGTGTCGGGCGCTTTCAGGAAAAATAGGAGGAAACCTTCTTACGGTTTCTAAACATGAACAGGCCGTTAAGTTTAAATTTATTGGCCATTTTACGTTTATCGGAACGATAGCCACCCTTGTTAGAGCCACGAACCAGACAAAGGAAAAATTTTAATTAGGTGTTAACATTTTTAAGCTAAAGTTCGAAATTAGTGGTGTAAAAGCCATTGCTTGTGCTTCATAAAAGAAATTAAAAAGTGCTTTGTAACAACCTTTTAAAATAAGTATCTGATTTGGTATTTAATTTTCCTGTAAAGAAGGTTCACTGTGGGTTGGATCATGCTGTCACGTGGGACAATAATTCACAGGGCGACAAAAAACATAAAGCTGAATACCATATTGTAGTAAAATGAACCTATCTGAATACGAAAATGGCCAAACATATTTATTAAAAAATTGATTTTACAAGTTTTTAACCCTGTATATCGACTATATTTATAATTTATACCCAACAAACATTTTAAGTTAAATTTACCTTTATTCGACCTCTAAACGGGTAAAATATTTTGCATGACCAATTATATATAGGGATAATTTACCTACATTTCTTTTCCTATTGCCCAATGTGGGGAAAGAAACTAAAGTAATTTGAAGGTGGAAAATAGGTTGATAGGGTTTTTCTGTCCAACAAATTAAAACGAAGTGAAGTAAATATAGAGCTATTTTACGTCTAAATGTGGAAAGTGAGACCAACCTTTTGACCTAAATATAACTTAAATAGGTGCAATAAGACACTAGACAATAATACAGAAAAAACATATTATATCTGGCGTTAGAAAGAAAATACAACAACTTATGCTAACACTTTCAACAGGATAAAATAAATTATAAAATGGAGTTCGACTTAAGTAGATATTTGGAATGCCCGCTTATTATAACTTCAACAATAAAGTGATATAATTAAGTTTTATCATTTTTCTGGACCGAAATTTGGATGCGAAAGAAATGTGTTTGTGAATTATGGTGATGATCCTTCGAAAAACAAAACGCGCCCTTAAAATATGCTTTTTTCTATGTATTATTACGATAATTTTAAATATTTTTACCATTAACCTAAAAAAAGGGGTGTCTTCATTACAAACATTATATGTACCTAAAGTTTTAAAAAAACTTTCGTTGACGAAAGATATCGTAGTCTTATGGATTTTCCACTCACCTTATGTAATTCTTAAAATTTTAATTATTGTTTTTTTATAGTTGTCGATAAACAGGAAAACTAATAATTATTAAATATGGCCGTTTTTATATTTTTAACCTTAAAGTTATTTTTCCCTTTATTATTAACTTTGAGAACATGTTTTCCTCATCCGAGGTTAAATTGGCAATCATTTATCGAATTTAAAGTTAAATCGTCTGTAAATAAGACATTTCCAGTTATCAGTCAAAGTTAAATTTAGGGCAATTTGTAGGATCCGCGCTACCCAATACCGGAGGAACCGATCTATTCGTTTTAAATTTCGAGTAGTGACGTAGTATCGTCCGGAGTAGGCTGGACCATTGAAGCCTTTGTCTGATATGAACCTGATTCGTTTTCACTGTCCCTGTCTAATAATATTTTGATCGTTAAGCGATTCGATTCCGTTTTAACATTACAATTGGCAGGTTAGAAAAAAAAAATACAGACACAACTGAAACCATAAACAAATGTCGTTAAAGATATATAAAGGGAACATGTAAGGAAGAAGAATGAAGGTAATTTGTAATATGCAATCTACGACCTCAATCAGGACAACTTTTCTAACAGGTAAATTGTACAAGCAATGCTAGCCTCTGAGGTTAATCAGAAAGTTATGAAGTAGCTCAATTTTAACCACAAAAGGTCTATAACTTTGGGAACAATTTATATGGCAATATTATCCAAAATATTACTTGTTTCTAAAACTACATGTTCAGCAAGTTATTTGTACTTTTTTTAGGCAATGGTTACCTAGCGTAATAGCCAAAAAATTCCTTATTTATGAATACATATATTAAGTAACAATTAGGTAAATTATGACTTAATCATATTCCTTATTATTATTAAATATTTTTAATGTCTCAAAGAGGTAATTTTTGTGTAATTTTTAACTAGGTAAATTAAACTAAAAGTAGATTTCCTTATAACAAATTATTTAAGTTGTAGATATCCAAATTTTGACTTAGATTTTAGAGTTCGAATCTTTTGTGACTTTAAGGCAAAAATAAGCAAATATTTGCCAATTTAAGATTACTTTCCTTCCGTTCTGGTCTACATTACTTAATATGTTTGTTGAGTGTTTAGTTAAAATGTAAGGAAAAAGCAGAAATATTTATTTTAAACACACTAATTCTATATTTTCCATTGTCCTGATATCTTGATGCAGCCCTTTATCCTGCTCTTCACTGGCAGTGCCCAAATTCTTAGGAAAAAATGATAAATTGGAATGGAGAAAGTGATTTCTTAATAACATTAGGCAACCAAGCGATTTGTAGGAATTTAAAAGTTCACTAGCAATAGTTGTTCATAGTTTGCATCCATATTGTTGACTAAAACTTCCCTCACTACACTTTCAAATGAGTCCAAGCTCTGAGTTCTTGCATCGTGAGTTTTTCTATAAAGCTGTCATCGTCCAGTAATTTTCCTGCATTGAATCTTCGATATCAGTACACGCAAATAACGAATTTTCCATATTGTAAAATGCAAAAAACGTAGCATGTCTTTTCCTGAGAGTCGTAATTTTTGTTTTTTGGCTAGTAAGTTCCACTGCTCAAGACGACAACCAAGAAATTCTGCCTGTTGCTTTGACAATTCTAAATCACGTACTAAATCATTTAACTCACTTTGAACAATGAAATGTAGCTCCTCGGAACTGGGACCTGGAGTAAAAGTGGGGTTGTTTTTCGGAGCTGCCTGATGATGCGTTATTATCTCCATTATCTTCCCAAACAAAATCTTGTCAATCTGAAGGCGCAGTCGGTACTGGTACGTCTGCATTGTGAGGAACAGGTCTGCAAAAGGCATACTTTTTCTCTTACCTTTCATTCATTGCACCAATGACACGCTATCAGCTGACACACATGGGGAACCCACTGTTTGTCTTGATCTCCAATTAAAACCTAAAATACGCGAAATATGCTTTTCTCACATTTTCAGAAAATGGTCAGGCTTGTGAGAAATGATATTTTCCACAAATATAACAAAACAAAACGAAATAAACGCGTTTCACTTGACATTATTGCAGTTGAAGAAACTTTCTTAAATACACAGAACCAGTCAATTCGAAACTCAAAAGAAGGCTCAATAAGAGAATACGTTTAATGTTATAAACATTTAAGGTTATCTTTCTGTTTTAAAATGCACCCCTTTCAATAAAATTGCCAGCCAATGAGCCTATTGAAAAGCGGTACATATTAGGGCTTTATGAATATTTTTTCTATTATTAATAAGGTATTATTATAAAAGTATTGTAAATATAAATATTTTTTACACAAAAGTTCGCTTTCTGATACTATAGAAGGGCAAGTTTATGTTTCGCATCTATCTTTACTTCATAAAAATTATAATGTTTCCCTATTTCTCTACTATAATATATATTATATATAAGATACAGTTTTGCATAAAAGTAATTCTTGTATTATTTGAGACAATCCAGATGAATCAAGTTACAGCGGAAAGTTAGCAATATAGCAAAATATACGTTCTGATAAAGCAGAGATTCATGTCAAGATATACATTGTATGCATGTTATCTAGACGAAATACATATTTCCATATTTTTGTATAATATGATAATATAACAAGTCCTAGAGATTCTCTAGGAGTAGAAACCGTCAGATTCAGCGAGGCAAGTAAATAAATAATATTTGATATCTTGATATTGTACGTATACTCGATTTAGATGAACAAGCGATGGCATTTTATATACAGAGAGTCCTGTAAGTAATGATACATATACTGATATAGAAGGTGTTTTGAGCCAAGGTATTTGACCCTCTTGACCAATAATCTCTTATTGGAACATAAGTTTCCTTGACGTAACGTGAAATGTCTTCTTGCAAGTTAATAGAGGGTTTTAAATTATTTTTGAAACTCTCTTGGTCTGCTTTCTTTTCAGATCAGTCATTCTCTATCGGAGAAAGAAATTTTAGAAATAAATTGAAATAAAACTTTAAGCCAAGTGCGATTCACTTTACTGAAAAGCTTTAAATAAAGGGGTTTCGGATAGAATTCCTAAGGGTTTCATGACAAAATAAAAAAAATTTAGGGGTAAATTAAACACCGGTAAATCTCGATAAATTAATAAAACATTTCGGTTTTAGGCGAAAAGGACTTTCCTATTGAAAACTTGCGGCAATATTTGAGGGGGACATCAAACAAAATGAGAGTCTAAAATTTTTGTCTTATATTAGATTCAAAGGCTGGAATTCAGCTATACCTGTTGCCAGCTTTGATTCCACCAAAATCCAGAACAAAGATTAGAATAAAGGCGCATTGGAAGCCCTTAGTCACAGAATCCCGAGGTGACCTTCTGGTACATCTGAATACTCCAGGTGATATTCAACCGGCAAAGAAATGTAAAGTTCGTTGTATGTATACTTATTTCAATGTCACCCTATATACACGTTTGTTAATTGGGATATATTATTATACATTTTTATGACTGTTTTCGATTTCACTTTCATTTTATTTCATATTTTTCTTTGCCTATAATGTTAAATCCATTCTTCAAAATCTCGAGTTTTGCAGCTGCGAATGCTCTACTTACTATTCTCTCAAAAAACCTATTCTCGGCCGAATACATTTAATATCTTGCTTTAAGAATACTTTCACTTGACTCAAGATAAAAAGTAATACAGGCAAACTACTCTGGATCGTAAGTATTGAGCGAAAATGACAGAGCTGCGATTTGGCTATCCTGGCCTATTTTCTGATGAAACCTGATCTTGGACGAATACCGTTAATATGTTGTTTAAATAGTCCTTTCCATTAACTTAATATAAAAAGCAATGCAGGCAAGCAAGTTGGGGCATTATACTGATAAAGGCAGCACTTGTCATAAGAGAATAAATTACCTTGCTTTTAAATTACTTAATCTGAAGGTAATAATCCTATTTAAAGCGAAGGTGTTCTTAACATACAATTTTCGGTGTCTTTGGTCATTTCGGGTTATGTTCTTGGCGGCAAAAGTTCTTGTTTCAAAGCTGGCGTCTTTGAAATTGTAAAATTTTAAAATGGTATTTTTAACAAAGTTAAAGTATATTGTGCCAAAGTAATTGGCCCTTATCCTAAGAGTATGGTATAGGTATTTACATGCAATTCGACATCTGCGTGGAGTCAAATCAAGACTCCAATGACCAAAGAACTTTTTCTATAAAGCATCCCGGCTTAGTGTTATACTGATAATTTTTTCTGTGACCTAGTGGATGTGGATTGTGGATGGTTAGATTGCATGCAGATAGATGCGATTTTTTAGTGTTTTGACATGTAACGATTATGCGGCTAGGCTGCTTGCGATTTGTTGCGTGCATAGCTTAACCTCAAAATGGACAACGAATTACATAACGTAATATTTTCCTGAAGATAAATTTTCATATTGGCTTTGTTAAAGACAGCTTTTTCGTTTTTTTATATTTGAGCGTAATGTGCATGTTTAAAAATAAATTTTTTATTGTGTGTATACCAAACTTTTCACTCCGTGCAAGTGTTTGTACGATTGAATACAAAGAAATAGATTCTTGCAACAAGTCACATGAACTTAGAACAATTTCATTAAAACTTTGAAGGAAAGAAATTAAAAATTTCTTTGTCTTGATTCGAGGATGCCGTCTTTGAGTCAAAGCCATAACAAAGACTTGTGTCCCTTAAGCAAAGACACATATACTTGACGTAAATATATAAATACTTTTACACAGTACATTCAGATTTATATGGTTCTATTCAAGGATGTCATCTATTATTGGACCAGTATAACATAAATCTCACTTAAAGGATTGATCCTTTAAGATAAATACTAACAAATAACTGGCATTATTTTAAGATAATGAATAATTTTAACTTAAGGCTATGTTTGGAAGAGGGTAAATCTATTTCCTTAGATTAAGTAAAGTTTTCTTTCCGCTAAGATAATTACGATGATTGCTTTCAAGAAAATATTCATTTGGAATATATATCGAAAGACATGGCGGCCTTGTTTTAAATTCGTTTTGCATTATATTAAGATATCCTTTTTATCTGTGTACTTAAGCTCGTAGGTCTTGAACCAAAAACTACTACTACTTGGGGTAAGCGTTCTTTTAGGATTAGAATCCGAATAAATAGCGCCAAAAGCTTTTGCATCTTGACCTAAGACAATTACGTCTTTGCTTAAGTGTCTTCAAGGCTTTCACTTAAGTTTATTTGCGATTGGCTTAGGAGAAGCCACTTTTGGCTAAATGAAAACGAACGAAGTTTAGACAAAATAATTGAAGTTTTCTGTTAAGACTCTGCGCATTTGGACCTACTAAAATGCTTTTAATTGAATGCCATACAGGAAATCAAAATAGGAGACTCTGTTTGATTTATCAAATGTTAATAGATAATGAAAAGGTAAACAAGAAAATTGTGTTATGGAGGTTAAAAATTTTAAAAATTCTATGTGCAGTTTTAAAGTATAGAAATCTGGAACTAGATTTATTTCGCGAGGCTTCGCACACTATCCTTACAAAAAAGGATAATTTATGTTTTAAGTCTGTGGGCTTCTTGTAATATTTGACCTTACAACCAACAAATAAATCTGTGTTAACCAAATCTGACATACGTCTTATCTTAAATTAAACCAACAGAATTAAACGACTTTCGTGAAAAACTTAACAGAAGTTAAAAGAGTTTACATTTAAATCGTTTCATTTAAAACTGCTCGCGCCGTACTTGAGCAATGAAAACAAAACGCCCTCAGACAAAATTTATAGGTTGACAGACCAGTAGTTCATTCGATAAAGGAAACCAAACACAAAACAAATTAATTTAAAGAGAAAATGGCACAGACAAACAGCATGCGATTTAGAGTATTTGTTCTTGATGCATCCGAACTCGTCCAAATATGTAGACCACAATAATTAATAATTGTTGTATTATGATTGATATTGGCTAAGTAATAAAATGAAAATTATAAAAAAAAAACTTAAAAAAATAAAGCTGGTATTCCTATTTCTGAGCTACATGAGACATGAATAATTTTAAACTACCTACGTAGCAACTTAAAGTTTTGCAGTAAAAAATTAAAAACTTTTCTTACTTATAGTATTTTCGTAGTACTGTATTAACTACTTTTCTCTCTTTTATCAGAAGTTTCTTCACGTCAAACAAACGAAGAAAAAAGAAAATAAAACTAAATGTGGTGCACTGATAAAAATTACCACTGGCCACAAGAAAATAAATTATCTTGATTTAACTATTTACTGAAGATAATAATGTTATTTAAAGCAAATATGTTCTTAAGATATGATTTTCTGTGACTTTTGTCATTTCCGATTATGTTCTTGTCGGCAATATTTCTTGTTTAGAAGTTGGCGTCTTTGGAATTGTAACATTTTAAAATGGTATTTTTAACAAATATAAAGTTTGATCGAATCAGCCGATACTTGGTGGAGATCCATAATTAATTACGGGTAAACAGAAAAACAGGAGTTTTACTGGTAAATTTTTAAATTTATATATAATACAATGGAAATTTACCAATAAAACTCCTGTTTTTCTGTCTACCCGTAATTAAATATAAAGTTCTTTGTGCCAAAGAAATTGACCCTTGTCCTAAGAGTATGGTAAGTATTTACATGTAATTCGAAATCTGCGCGGAGTCACAGTACTCCAGTGCTCAAAGAACTCGATGTTTCTATAAAGCATCTCGGCTTAGTGTCATACTAATGACTTTTTCTATGGCTTAGTGGATGTGGATTATGGATAGTTACATTGGATACGGGTGCGTGTGATTTTTTAGTGTTTCAACATCCTAGTCTTTCGATTATGTGGCTACACTGCTTGTGATTTATTGCGTATATAGTTTAAACTAAAAATGGACGACAAATTAGATAACGTATCTTGAAGATAATTGTCTATATTGGCTTGGCTAAATAGAGCAATTTCGTTATTTTATATTTCAGCTTAATGTGCTTGTTTTAAAGAATCTTGTTACTGTGTGTGTAGAGCCAGGATAAAAACATCCTTATAAAAATAATGAAAGCACGAATTTATAACTGAATACTAAACCTCTAAAAACGTCCAGATGTTTATGCGTTTGCTGCAAAGAAATCGATTCTTGCAACACGTCATATGAACTTCGAACAATTTCATTAAAACTTGCAACGAAGGGAACTAAGAATTTGTTTGTTTTGATTCAAGGATGCCGTCTTTGCGTCCAAGTAATAACAAAGACCTGTATTATTAAAGCAAAGTCAGATATATTTAACATAAATATATAAATACTTGCACAAAGTACATTCGCATTTAAAGGCTTTATTCAAGGATGTCATCTAAGCAGCATAATATAAACCTTATAATACACAAAATTGATACTTTAAGATAAGTACTAAAAAGTAACTAGCCTTATTTTAAGATAGAGAATGAACTTAACTCAAGGCTGTCCATGGAATTTTTCAAATCTGATATCTTAGTTTAAATAAAGTTTTCTTTCCACTAAGCTAATTACGATGATTTCCACTAAGAACATAGCTCATCTTCTCAACAAAATATTCATTTGGACATGGATGAAAAACATGGCGGCCTAGTTTTAAATTCGTTTTGCTTTACATTAAGATTTCCTTTCCATCTCTATAATGCTTTAAAATGTTTCTTTCTTTTTTCGAATGAGTATTTTGTACCATTTTATTAACCCCAAAAATAAAAGAGTGTTTTTTCATTTGTTTGTTAATACATATCGGAAAATTATATAGACTGAATGAAGAAATAGTTGTAAATTTTGTTACAATTAAAAAATTAATAAAACATTTTAAATAATGTCTAAACACGTTTAGGTCTTCGACATCAAGTGCTTTTTGTGTCTTTCTAAATCTAGGACCAGTTACACAATCAGGAGTGCGTTAATATTAGACACGCTCAATTTTTGACAATTATTGCTAAACTATTCAACTGCGCGACTTTTGTGCTTTTTAAAATTAATTTCAAAATATAATGTAAAAGGGTAAGGAGTATAAAATATGGCTGGATAGCAAGAGACCGTAGAAATTCTTCATGAATCAATCACTTCAAATACGAGTAATCAAAAAAAAATATTTTATTTTGTTACTGATGCCCAACTCGATTTGTTTCTGGGACTATAAACCAGAATACATCTCTGGACCATTTTGTCCGACTCTATTTTTCTTATACAATTGGTTCAGTTTCAGTATATTCACTAGCAAGGTTGTATTACAAAGCCGAGCGGTGTTGCGGACCGTATTTGTAAACCTGGAACGAAATCCAGAGAAACACGCAAAAGAATAAGCTTCGGTAAAGAGATTTCCTCTCTTTACTGTTTCTGTTCTGGATTAGAAGTTGTAGTTTTAGACAATACATTCAGCTGATATATTATTGGCCACAGTAACAAATTCAGTATGGATTTATTTAAGATAAGGTTACAAAAATCTAACGTAACTTAACTCAAAATTTAAGGGTATATCTATGGAAACTGGTCAACATTTGAAGTAGTATCGATTTTATTTTTATTATTTTAATAAATTTGCTTGAATTTTGACAGGTACGGCACAATTATTTTATAAAGGGCGTTTAACAAATTAGTGAAAGATCGGGCTGGATGTTATCATTTTTCAAACGTGTCCAAACACTTTAAATATAAATTGTCCATATTTATAAATTTACGAAAATAAACCAAAATGGTCTACTTAGTCATAGTGTTGAATTACCTTGTTACTATTTTTGATAATTTTATGACACGACATGTTATAATGTTTTGATAATTTATTAGATAAAAGTTTTGAAGTTATTATTACTGCTCGCCATTCCTCATCATTTGGATCTATTAAATCGGTAAAACTTTAATTCCATCCAGCAATCTACAGTGTGTCCACGGATAGAGTTCGGAAGAGGAAAAACTTTTTTATTTGTGGGTTTAGAAGAAAAATTTATTCTTTATAAAAACGTCTGCTTGTGTTGAAACTCCAATTTCAAATACCAAATTTACGATTAGTATACAGGGTACATCAAAAATAACATTTTTAATGATTTTGGTTTCGATTTTTTTTTTAATTATATGAAAATATTTTCGAAACCGTGATTTATTACACCAATTGTGCAAGAAAGTCTAATAAACATTTTTCTCAAAATGGTTAATTTCAAAGCTACTATTAAAATAATAAAATATTAAGTATAGCCTGTTCTAAATAAATGAAATGTTTTAGTTACTTTGCATCTTTCAAATTGTTGATAGTTGTGTCATAATTTTCTCATAAATCTGCATAATAGTGAAATTAGAAAATGCTAACGTTAGAACAAAGAATTTATATTGTGCGAAGTTATGGTTTAGGACATGAAAAAAGCTATATGGCAGTTCTTCGAGAATTCCATGAGATATGGTCTGCTGTTTCTCTCACGGACAAGGGTTTAAAAAAATTGTAATAAAATTCATGAGAACTGGTAGTGTTTTAAATAAAAAAAGGGAGAGAAAAAGTATGATGAAGATGATGCTGTAACTGTAATGACAATGGATTCAGTTAGAAATTTTCCCAAACTGTCTTTAAGAAAAAGATATTCTCAAATTGATAATGTGAGTAAATCTCTAGTTAATAAATATTAAAATTCAATAAAATTCGTCCGTACAAACCTAAATTTAATCATTTTCTGGAAGAAAATGACGACATGAAGCGTTTGGATTTTTGTTTGTTGTTAGGGAAACATATCCTTAGACAAAGAAGTTTTGTTAATAATATTATTTTCTCGGACGAGGCAACGTTTACCACAAACGGGGTAGTTAGTTCGCAAAACTGTCGCTATTGAAGCCGCGACAATCCTAATTTTCGTATCCGCTTTAGAAGACAGTATTCACAAAAAGTTAACGTGTGGTGTGCTATTACTTACAATGGAATCATTGGACCATATTTTATTGAAAACAATTTAAATCAACACACTTATTTGCATCTTCTGAACGCTTTTTTTTTATGATCATTTGCAAGATATACCTTTAGCTGATCGAATAAAATTACATTTCCAACAAGACGGCTGTCTCGCTCATTCCACGATAATTGTTCGTGATTGGCTAAATCATCAGTTTGGAAACAAATGGTTTGGAAGGTATGGTCCTAAATGAGTGGCCACCTAGGAATCCCGATCTCACAATTATGGACTTTCATTTGTGGAGATATCTGAAGCAACATGTGTATAAAACCAATTTCAATAATAACCTAGATCTCTTGAAAGAAAAAATTAGAGAAGTTATTGCAAATATCCCAATACAGCAAATTAGGAATTG
The DNA here is from genome assembly GCA_963920685.1 of Polydrusus tereticollis. Taxonomy (NCBI): domain Eukaryota; kingdom Metazoa; phylum Arthropoda; class Insecta; order Coleoptera; family Curculionidae; genus Polydrusus; species Polydrusus tereticollis. The sequence continues at coordinate 125,376,925 of OY987329.1, forward strand.
TTATCGGGAATTCAGATATCGAGGTGAACTATGCGCTGAACTCGGTGGTACCACGTTCGAATAGAACGTTATTTATTTTAATATTTTATAATTTATGATTAAATAAAATGAAGAAATACCTATGACATGTAATAATAAAAATACAAATAAGAATAGTTTTCTTACAATAAAATCGTTATTCGGCCAGATATAAAATTTTTTTTTTTTTACTATTTTTTACGGTCGTCGGCGTATCAGAGGCCATCTTGAACCGGTCATCGACCGTACGGTTTTTAATCGTGCGGTCTACCGACTGGGGAGTGTGAAACGGCACCTTCATCCTACGAGATATCCGATCTCATCCGGCCTGTCCGGCGTGAATAGGATGGTTTTGATGTCGATTCATTTTACACTCTTCCCTAAGACAAGAGCACGCGGTGTTTCCCAAGCGGTCACCCATCCAAGTACTAACCGCGCTCGACACTGCTTAACTTCGGTGATCTGACGGGAACCGGTGCTTCAAATGTCGCTAGGCCCTTGCCTAGATATAAAATTATATTCTAAGTAGGAAAGCAACAATAGTTTACGTAAATTTATTTTAAACGAAATCCAAAAAACTAAAAATGTTGTTTTTGGCTAACCTTGTATAGTAATCGTAAATTTAATATTTGAAATTGTAGTTTCAACACAAGCAGACGTTTTTATAAAAAGTGACTTTTTCTTCTAAGTCTACGAAAAAAAAAAACGTTTTAAAACATGGTTAGTCACAAACAACATTTTTAGTTTTTTTGATTTCGTTTAAATGATGAAATTAACCACTTTGAGAAAAATATTTATTAGACTTTTTTGCACAATTGGTGTAATAAATCACGGTTTTAAAAATATTTTCATATAATTTCAAAAAAAAATCGAAATCAAAATCATTAAAAATGTTATTTGTGATGTACCCTGTATACTAATCGTAAATTTGGTATTCGAAATTGTAGTTTCAACACAAGCAGACGTTTTTATAAAGAATAATTTTTTCTTCGAAACCCACAAATAAAAAAGTTTTTCCTCTTCCGAACTCTATCCGTGGACACACTGTATTTAAACAAACAATTAATTATTAAATTGAGAATTTGACATAAAGCGATCATAGCACGCAAACCCTAGAAAATTAATATTTTTTATATTCCTTAACTGTTTTTAATTACAGTAAAACCTCTGTTTGCGACCGCCTCTATAAAGTGACCGTCTGCTTTAAACGACCGGTTATGAATCCCCGATATTTACAAATGGAAATCCCATTATTTTATACTCCTCTTTACCGACCCATCTGTTAAACAACCGCGAGCACTCATCATCGGAATGTTCAGTTAATTCTAAAATCGCCCTCCACCAGGAGCAGTAAAACCCGACCCGACAATTCTTAAGAAATATAGGTACATACACTAATTACTTTATTGCAGGCGAATCAATTAAATTTGCTTTAAAGGTTGATAAATCAATTGCTAAAATTAGTGTTGTTTTGAATAGTTTTTGTGTATTTTGGGACTATCGTAAATATGTGAAGACGACGGGAAAAAGGAAATGTCTTTCTTTAAGCGAGAAAATTGAAATAATCGAGGAAATTGAAACAACTGGTTTAAGTACCAGGAAATTCGCTAAAAAATTTAAGGTGTGTAACACCCACGTGGCTTTCTTACTTCAAAAATAAAGCAGAAGTTAGAAATTTGTTTCAAGAAGGTGGCAACGGTAAACAAAAAAGAAAATTTCTCAAGAGCGAAGGACTGGCAGCGGACCAAGTTGTTTTTAACTAGTTTTGTAAGGCACGAAATAAGCACTTACCAATATCCGGGCACATAATTCAAGCAAAAGTCCTCGAATCTGCTCAATGTCTAGGACTAGATAACTTCAAGACATCACATTGATGGTTAGAAAAATTCAGTCGTCGGCACGATATTACCTTCAAGAAAATTTGTGGCGAGTCAACCGATACCAATATCGAAGACTTCGAAGAAGAGGATAATATTCTGATGAATTAAACAAAAATATTTAAAATTATTTACATATATGTAGATAGTTAATAATAAACAAACACTGTAAAATGCAGACCAGCTGTTAATTTTTCTCTATTAACCGACCACGTTGACCTGTGCCCTGTTGCCAATTCTACTCCTCCTTTGAAGCAGGGGGTAGATGGAGCTCAATTCTCGCAATGCAAGCTTTACTCTAATAATTGAATTTAGCCTTCAATTCAGCCTTTGGTCGAAGATAACTCCCAGGTATTTAACTTCCTGGCACCAATTCACTTGTACCCGTTGACGTTGACCCTAGTCTCAGGTCGTTTAACGTTGCTTTTTGAGAAAAATATGGCCATCGTCTTCGAAGAATTTAGACGAATCTTCCAAGTCGAAAGCCATTTATCTATAAGTTTAATGTGGCGCTGTCGGCAGTGTCCTTGGCAAGTAAATATACCTCATTATGTCTATCTTTCAGTATATCGTGAGTGTATATATTGTACAGGGTGTCCAGTTTTCGTATGTTTTACGGGTTATCTGCGTTATTAGTAAAGAGAGAAGGTTGCGGTTTTCGCGACACTTTGTTACTTTTTTGATAAACAAACGATGCCATCAGCAGAATTTTCATAGCCCCCTTAGTTTTTTAGATACGGGGTGATTTTAAAAATTTTGCATTTTGGGACACTATATACCCTTACGCTGCAACTTATCAAAAAGGTAAAAAATGAACTTATTAGTTTTTTTTCACGTAGAATCCAGCGGCTTGATCAGATTTTTTTCTATGTCCCAAAATGCAAAATTTTCAAAATCACCCCGTATCTGAAAAACTAAGGGGGCTATGAAAATTCTGTTTGTAGCATCGCTTGTTTCTCAAAAAAGTAACCCAGTGCCGCGAAAACCGCAACCTTCTATCTTTACTAATAACGCAGATAACCCGTAAAACATACGAAAACTGGACACCATGTACAGCATCGGAGATAGAGGTGAAACTTGGGGCACTCCAACCCTAATGCGTTTTATCAAAGAAAGCGCGCTTTCCGACGAGACTGCAAAACTTCTATTTTCAAGAAATGAAGCCACAATCTTGACAATATAGTTTGGAGCCCCGAGTCTTATTAGCTTTAATAGTAAAGTCCATACCTTGTCAAAAGCTTTACTTACATCAAAGAAAACCGTCCCCGTGTGCATCCTTCTGTTAAAACCCTTCATGATATTTGATGTGAGTCTCGTTGTCTGCCTAACTGTTCATTGTTCGGTTCGAAAACTTCCTGGCACCAATTCACTTGTACCCCGTTGACGTTGACCCTAGTCTCAGGTCGTTTAACGTTGCTTTTTGAGAAAAATATGGCCATCGTCTTCGAAGAATTTAGACGAATCTTCCAAGTCGAAAGCCATTTATCTATAAGTTTAATGTGGCGCTGTCGGCAGTGTCCTTGGCAAATAAATATACCTCATTATGTCTATCTTTCAGTATATCGTGAGTGTATATATTGTACAGGGTGTCCAGTTTTCGTATGTTTTACGGGTTATCTGCGTTATTAGTAAAGAGAGAAGGTTGCGGTTTTCGCGACACTTTGTTACTTTTTTGATAAACAAACGATGCCATCAGCAGAATTTTCATAGCCCCCTTAGTTTTTTAGATACGGGGTGATTTTAAAAATTTTGCATTTTGGGACGCTATATACCCTTACGCTGCAACTTATCAAAAAGGTAAAAAATGAACTTATTAGTTTTTTTCACGTAGAATCCAGCGGCTTGGTCAGATTTTTTTCTATGTTTAATTGTTTTCGAGAAAAGGAGCAAACTTGCATTTTTTTAAATGGGGCACCCTATATATTTTAAGCTATTATGATTCAGTGTTTATCACAAGCTTTTCAAAAATATATTATACTTTATAGCTGTTTTCAATGTGAAGCTCAAAATTTACATTTTTCAACAAATTTAAATTTTTTTTAGTAGGCCATGACGGGTATTTAGGAAAACAAAAGATAACAGGCTTGTTATCTGAAAAATACTTTATTTACTGTCAGAATAGGTTATCCATTTTCTGTTCTTCATTTCTATTCAATTTCGATAAATAGCAGTTTTTTCTTAATTATGGCTGCGAATGCAAAATTCGAGAATTATGAAAAGTACGATATGTTCGTTTGTTATATTCAGTGTAACGAAAATTCGGATGAAGCATTAGAAGTTTATTTTAACAGGTATGGGCATCTTTTTATATTTTTCATCATTTTTAAAATTTAAAAAAACGTAATATTCGCAGATTCCCAGAAAGAAGACAGCCGGATAAAAGAATATTGTTAAAAATAAAATCAAATATAATTAAAGTCGGTTCATTTTCCAAACCTACTAACCTGAACTAACCTAGTATTTACAATAAGGAAAACCAGAACATTGATGAAGTAAACGTTTTGGCTTCAATTAAAACAAATCAAAGTAGTTCTTGTAGAACAGTGAAAGGTTCTGTAGGTGTTACAAAATCAAGTGTTCAAACTATTCTAAAAAAACATAAGTTTAAGCCATACAAATTTCATGTCGTACAAAACTTACATCTCGGTGACGCAGAGCGCCGCGTAAAGTTTTGTAATTGGTATTTACAAAATGTAAATAGAGAAAATAATTTTGAAAGAACGATTATATGGTCTGATGAGAGTCATTTTACCAGTGCCGGTATATTTAATGGGCAAAATACTAGGTTTTGGTGCCAGGAAAATCAACATGTTATATTTCTACGGGAACGGCAAGGCAGATTTGAGTTTAGCGTTTCATGCTTTATACTGGGAAGTAAAATTTTATATAATATATTTAATGGCGGTCTTACTGCAAATAAATATTTAGAAATTTTAGAAAACATTGTGCCCGAAATAGTAGAGAATGTGCCCCTAGCTCATCTTAATAGCTTATATTTACAACAGGACAGAGCTCCCGCTCACAATGCTCAAATTGTAAGAGCATACCTTAACAAAAATTTTCCTGGCCGCTGGATTGGAACACATGGACCCGTAAGATGGCCACCCAGGTCACCCGATTTAACGGTTTGGGATTTTTTTTGTGGGGCTACCTAAAAAATAAAATTTATACCGTCCAGTACCAAACGATGGCAGATCTAAGAGAAGCCACTGAAAGAGCCTTTAGGGAGTTACAGCCATGGCCTTTTATTATTTTAAATGCACTGAGGCGAATCAGAACAATGTGTGAAACATGTCTTAGGCATAATAGAGAACAGTTTGAGCAATATTTTTGAGACAGTTTCCTAAATTGTCAAATAATTCTAGCCTTTAATTCTTGAACGTATAACACAACTGAGTTAATTGTTATTTATATTTTTAAAAGTTATTGTTATAGATATATATTTGTAAAATTAGTGTTTTATATTTGTGAGAAGCTTGTGACAATTGTTTAATCTTAAAATTTATACGGTGTGCCGTTTAAAAAAATGTAAATTTGTTGAAAAATGTAAATTTTGAGCTTCACATTGAAAACAGCTATAAAGTACATATTATATATTTTTGAAAAGCTTGTGATAAAATAAATCATAATAGCTAAAATATATATAATTAAACATAGCAAAAATCTGACCAAGCCACTGGATTCTACGTGAAAAAAACTAATAAGTTCATTTTTTACCTTTTTGATAAGTTGCGGCGTAACCGAGATACGGGGTGTCCCAAAATGCAAAATTTTCAAAATCACCCCGTATCTGAAAAACTAAGGGGGCTATGAAAATTCTGTTTGTAGCATCGCTTGTTTCTCAAAAAAGTAACCCAGTGCCGCGAAAACCGCAACCTTCTATCTTTACTAATAACGCAGATAACCCGTAAAACATACGAAAACTGGACACCATGTACAGCATCGGAGATAGAGGTGAAACTTGGGGCACTCCAACCCTAATGCGTTTTATCAAAGAAAGCGCGCTTTCCGACGAGACTGCAAAACTTCTATTTTCAAGAAATGAAGCCACAATCTTGACAATATAGTTTGGAGCCCCGAGTCTTATTAGCTTTAATAGTAAAGTCCATACCTTGTCAAAAGCTTTACTTACATCAAAGAAAACCGTCCCCGTGTGCATCCTTCTGTTAAAACCCTTCATGATATTTGATGTGAGTCTCGTTGTCTGCCTAACTGTGCATTGTTCGGTTCGAAAACCGAACTGTTCATTAGGCAGAACATTGCGCTCAAACACAAAGTCATTTAGACAAGACAAGATCAGTTTTTCGGTGATTTTTCCCAAACTAGAGAGTAGGCTGATCGATCTATAGCTCACTGAAGCAGTTGGGTCTTCCCTTTTCTTGTGTATCAAGATTACCTTTGCGTGTTTACAGGCACACGGAAAATGACCTTCTGTCATTGTATCCTGGGATAAGCTATTTTTGCATTAATAACCTCTTTTGCATTATGAGTCTGACAAAAGGGAAAAGAAAAGAAAAAGACAAACCTCAAGAAATGTATATTCTTTACATTCTGATACTGTTTATCAATCATAAATTCTCTGTTAGTGAAAATATCTAAACACTTTAACGAGTTTTATTGTATACATTAATTGATTCATCTGTAAGTAGGAATGCCTAATGCAATACCATTCATAGAATTCCACGGGCAGATCCCGGTATATTTATTCCACTTAATTTAATTTGTGTTTTGATTATTGAAACCAAAATAAACCTTTTCCAACTGAACAATATATAATATAATTTTCCTTTCTATACGAGCTCAACCCCAACAAATATGATTTCCGCATCACATAAATTTAGAAACCAAAACAAACGATTTGGGGAAACATAATGATTCTAGAAACGCTATTTGTGAGGTGGTGTTGTTTGCCAATTTACCATATTTGCATATCTCAGTATAAAATGTTTGAGTTTGGTCTAGACCCCGGCTGGGCTTGTTAAATTGTACATTTTTGTCCGAACGTGTGGATTATGATGTATGCTTAGGTTAGGTATGCTGAGTGTATTAGATGATATTTGCGTGGATTTTGGGTTTAAGGTTCGGGAAAGAGCGAATAAATCATGCGAATTGTAAAGGAACATTATTTGTGTCCTATGGGAGAGTCCAGTTACTGCTAGCTTACCATGCTATTTTGCTTTAGTGTTTTTATTTTTCTTTAGTATACCACATGTAGCCTCAAAATCTAAGGTCGTATTCCGATTTTTTTGAGTTTTTGCTGTTCCAAATAGAATATCTTGATATTATTTCTTTATTTATTATAATTAGGCTTACCAAGAAATTCTACAATTTTGTTGCATTGCTGTTAGTATACGCAACTGCCCTGTATTCGGGTTTCAAAAGTTCACCCGCAGCAGGATCATGCGCAGAGAGCTAAAGGTGTAACCCCAAAAACCTAAGGGCGCATCGTCCAATTCAAAAAGAGTTACATTAGATAACGCCAGGGGTTTCTACAAAAAGATAGATGAAGAACCGTCAAATACTCGCCAATTTACCAACTAACCTGAACTAACTAACTTTTATATACGAGATTCCAAAAACATTAGATTAATATATTTTCCAAAAACTGAAACAAAATAAATACTGCCCTCCCTTTATGTTTTAATTAATTTATTATAGAAAAATGAAAATGTTAAGAAAAATTATAATGGTGGTAAATAATAAAATCCTCTATACGGGAGTAATTAATATTTTTATCTCAGCGTTCTTCGTGTTACCTACAAGAATTTAAATATTTTTGTTTCAACTAAAAATTTATACCATATTTCACTAAAATATTATATTTTTGTTTCACTAAAATCAAAAAAACATTTGCATATCAACAATACTATATATAACAAGGTTATCAAAACACTGTTTAATAACAGAACATTAATTTTACAACAAGATAATAAAGAGGATCGGACTTTTAATGAAAATATGATCCCTACTGGAGAAACCACGAAATATAATCATTTAAGATTTCCATCTAAATTGTTTAGAATTATTTTTAAATTTTTTTTTTTTTTTATTTATCCGGAGAAATAATATTACGTATATACATTTTTGTTATAAAGTTTTCTTAAATAAATAAATAGTATTCCAGTAAGTCTAATAATATAGTCAGTGGAGAAACACTTTTTGACTTTCTTTCCTCTCCCTATGATACAAATTTTGTTCCAATATTTTCTTTAATAATAATTACTGGGCATTACGAAAATCATCGGGCATTATGAACTTTATCGCCCGCTAATATTTCCTATGATATTATGATAATGTTTATGGCAACCGTTTCTAAGGTATTATAAGTAAACAATTGATAGGTGAAAAATAAAGAGATATACCTACTTAATTAGTCAGTCAAAAAGCTTAAATAATATTTGATTTTCTTATTTTTTTTAATGCAAATTCTGTTACAATATCTGATACATCTATATCTTTCGAAATCTCCTTTTCGATATTAATAATAGATAAGCCTGAAAGCCTTTCTTGTCCCATTGTTGATCTTAAATAATTTTTTATTATTTTAAGTTTGGACACGCCCGCTAGCCATAGTCACAGGTAATGTTAAAAAAATTCGTATGGCAATCACTAAATTTGGAAATAGATAGATGAGGTTATTTCTAAATAGGTATTAAATCACATTTAACGCGTTCATTTCAGAGGAAATATATACAACGTTGTTAATTTTATCGCATAAGTTTTCAGCTATAATTTTTTTTCATTTTTAGATGGATCATGTAATCCGTCAATCAAGTTGATATATTTTAGTTTTGTATAATAACTCTACAAGTCGGGTTTCGGGGGCTTTCTCGATAATTTTGTTCAAATATTTGTTATAGGACTATTAGGACATATAGGTTAAAAGTTTTCAATATCTGTATTAATTCCTTTTTTAAATCAATTAATTTCAGTCAGTGTAGACATGATTAGATACCATTAAATTTTGTCTAGAAGTTTCTTTTCAAATTGCAAAAATGTTCCCTTTTCGCTCAGATTACAAGCAAATCTAAATGTTTAAGTTTTAAGACGCCTGCTCACCTACCGTTATAATGATAAATCGGGGTACCCGGTACACTTTGGTGATCAAACCAAAGGAAAAAATTAATAAATATTTTTGGGAATAGACTAAAAGAATTAGACTTTTCAAACCCCAGGGGTAAAAGTCCATTAAAGTGATATGCAACTATTTCTTATCCTAAAGAAAAAACAAAATGAAGACATGAAGCACAATAATATCGTATTTCAAAATTACACGTTGAGCAAATCCAAATATTTTTTTTAACAATACCAGGCAAAAATACAAAAAATGCCAAATGGACATAGTTTTATTATTCGGTTTCTTTCTGTAATTTGACTAGATCTGGGTCGCCTTCAGGGGGCCAATTTCTGTAAAAATCTGTCGCGTCGATATCTATTTGCTTCAAAAGAGATTGAAGTCTTCATTTATTTTCTAATATTGGTAAGATATTTTTGTACGGATGGTTTAGAGTGGTAGGAACAGTCATGTCAGTACTCTTTCTTTTATAGTTCATACTTTTAAATGGACAGTTATTCGAGCTTTCCGTTCTACAATTTTAAAAAGCTTGTTGCATGATTGTTTTAGCAACAAATCTGTTGTTTTGGGCCGCAATACGCATTAGCTGATACCAATCTCGCGGAATATGAATAGAAAATGAACTTGTTTTTTTTTTAATAAGAGCATGATCGGAGTCACACTCCATATGTGTGTGACCAGGAGGTTTCTTTTATTATTTCCAAATTTTGGAAGATACTAAGGACATACATATAAGCACATACAGTGTGTGTACAAAGTCTAAAAACGGCTTAATAACATCACAATTTATTGGCCGATTAAAACCAAATTGGGTACAGTTGTGTAACAGGATCTGACGCACCGAATGACGAAATTGGCGTTGTTGCCAGCTTTTTAGTTTGTCTGAAATTCGAACGAATTTTATATTTTTTAATGTAACACCCTGTATATTGTTTCATTTATAGCTTTTACTTTAAATTCGTTACACTTTTGATAAAACATACTTTGTTCCTAATATCAGTAGTTTTCGAAATACGAGTACAATTTAGAAAAAATATATTTTTTATATTAAATGTTCAAACTGTTTCCCTGTACAGCTTGACAGTGTGCTAATTAAAAATAAAATTTTCAATTGTGTTGTAAATCATTTTTGGCGTTATTAATTCAAATTCGTCCAAAATTCGACGCTGCAAATCGGCCAAATCTTGAGGTTTTGTGGTATAAACTCTGTTCTTCAAGTGTCCCCATAAAAAGTAGTCGTTAGGCGACAAATCAGGGGACCTAGGTGGCCACTCGATTGCACCCCCTCTACCGATTCACCTATTCGGAAAAGTGTTGTTCAAAAATTCGCGCACGTTTCGACCAAAATGGGGGGGAGCTCCGTCCTGTTGGAAAAATGTACTTGCATATTTTGAACCCATCACATTTCGTATAGTAGGCACGATTTGCGTTTCCAAGCGCTCAAGGTACAGTTGTGATGTCAAATTTCCATCAATAAAAAATGGACCGATCTTCTGGTTACCCAGAAGACCAGCCCACACATTCCATTTTCCAGGGCGTTGTATATGACCTTCTCTCATCCAGTGGGGATTTTCATTTGCCCAAAACTTACAGTTGTGTCTATTGACTTTACCATTTAACAAAAATGTTGCTTCGTCCGAATATACTATAAATTTGAAAAACTGGTTATTTTGGTCAAACCTTGACATCACAATATCACAAAATTCAATTCTTCGTTCATAGTCATCTTCTGATAACTCTTGAACTACATGTATTTTGAAAGGGTGATATTGATGTTTGATTAAAACATTATGAACGGATTTACAGCAGACGTCACTTACTTGAGAAATTTTTCTTAATAAAAAAACAGGGGTTTCAACAACCTGTTGTAAAATTTCTAAACTTTTCTCTTCATCTACTACTGCTGGTCGCCCTGATCGTCGCCTATCTCTACAATTTCGAGTTTCTTCGAACCGTCGGACAGTTCTTAGAAGAGTTGCTTTTGAAATTGAATTTCGGTTTGGAAATGCGTCATTAAATAGATTTTTAACCTCTTCGTAGGACCTGACGCTATCGCCATATCCTCTCATCATAAGAATTTTAATTCTTTCACTTTCAGTTAAAGACATTTTTGCATGTAAAAATTACAGCTTTTAAGACTTTACATCAAAACTGATCTGGTGTTTTATTTATTAATAAATAAAACACAATTTATTGATATTTTCAAAACACGTCGTTATTTAGAAAACTACTGATATTAGGAATAAAGTATGTTATACCAAAAGTGGAACAAATTTAATGTAAAAACTATAAATGAAAAAATATACAGGCTGTTACATTTAAAAATATAAAGTTCGTTCAAATTCCAGACAAACTAAAAAGCTGGCAACAACGTCAATATCGTCATTCGGTGCGTCTGATCCTCTTACACAACTGTACCAATTTTGGTTTAAATCCGCCAATAAATTGTAATGTTATTAAGCCGTTTCCAGACTATATACACACACTGTATATCAGAGTAATATATGACCTGGTTCCTTTCTGATTCCAAACAGCCTAGATACTGGTAGAGACAAAAGGCTATTTCCAAGGAACCTCTTTTTGCTGTAGTTTCATCCCACATGTAAAGGGTTGCTATCCTTGCGGTGAAGTGACTAATAAACCGCTCTTAAGTGTAAACATGATCCCCATTAAATAATCCACGATATTATGTAACAGTTAGATTTTAGCGTATACGAAGGTTGCTTAGAGTTTCTTTTAAATTATCAAATACTTTTGCTCAGTCTAGTAATGATTATCATTAAAATTTTTTGAAAGATTAAATTTTAAATTGCAAACATTTTCCCTTTTCGATCGAATTACAAACAAATGCAATTATTTAAGTTTTAAGTACAACATGGTCCTGATCAGAGAAACCACATTATGTAACAGTAAGATTTTATCTTATAATACGAGGGGCGCTTAAAGTTTCTTATAAATCATTAAACAATGTCACTCAGTCTGACCATGATTATCATTAAAATGTTTTAAAAGTTTATTTTGAAGTTGCAAAAAGTTTCCCTTTTTGCTCGGATTTAAATTTAAATTTTTAAGCTTTAAGTGAAAACATGATCCCAATTAGAGAAACCGCGATAGTTAACCATAACGTTGCAACTTAAAATGTAAATGTTTTACGTTATACTTTCCCAAAAAGCTAAAATAACTTCTCGGGAAAATAAAACTAAAACCCTAATGTTCCGTAGATTAAATTTCAGCATCCAAAACGTATATCTAGCAAAGAGAGTCTATCTGACTGTTCCTGCGGGAGTAAGCCGGAGTAATACTAATTACTCTAGTATAGCGCCCCTGGGCGCACTTAATGAATACAAACTTTACGGGTTCGGATGGGAAAAAAGCTCAATGACGATCATAAAAGCGGAATATTTGGCTTTTTCGCCGCTAAATGCTTCAGTCTTTTGTCTGCCGCTCTTTAATGAAAAACTTGGAAACATAAAAGAAATAAAAGGAAACAAGGGTCGGAAAAATAATGTTTTGTCATTCAGTTTTATTGGCGATGGTCGCATTAAGATGCCTATTGTGTTAAATGTGCTTGTTTTTTGTTTTACTTTTGTCTGCCATTAACAGAAAAAGATTTTCTGGCATATTCAGTGACCGATAGAAATGTTATGCCAAATAACAAAGTATTTATCAAAACTTTAGAAAAAGTTAAAACACAGTAGAAACCGCCGGTAAGATTAAAATTCCCTTATTTTCAATTTTTTTTCTAAATGTTACCTCCCTTCAAAACTCGTTTAGGATTAAGGCCCGCTTGCACCCACACATTTAGCAAATCCTTAATATTTATCAACGCTTTTATTTAGATTAAAAGTTAAAGATTAATTTTATTTGTACCACAATAATTATTTGTTATCTTACCAATATTAGTTCCAGAATGATCACTATAATGGCTCTTTAACGTTAGGTGTAAATAATATAACCTATAATTAATAGGGAAAGGAAAGAAAGTCAAAAAGTCTTTCTTCACTAATTTAATAAAAGAGCAGTCAAAGGCTTAATGTTTTCGTATTAATATGTCTACATGTTTCGATGGCAGTGACCTTCATCCTCAGGAGATAAAAGAAATGATACTGTTGGTATTAGCAGTAGAGACAAAATTATAGGTGGAAGGTGACGTTGATGGAGCTTGAAAATTTGTAAAATGTATTAGGAAGGGAATGAAACTTGATGAACGCATTCAGTATACCGAAATGTTAGATAAAATTTAGTTCAAACATATTGATACAAGGTTTGTCATATTTAGTAGCTTATGAAAGGAAATTATGTTCTTCCTATGAAGGGATATATAAAGAGGATTTGTGGGACATTCTAGTTCATATCATGATATTTGTTTAATAGAATGGAAGAAAGATTTTGTTACACTTTAAGTACAATTTTCATTTTGTTGAAGTCACATTTATAAAGATTTAAGAAATACTGTCGTCAGATTTATTTCTACCTTAGTAAGGTATTCCTAAATATCGTAAGTTGCAATCGATTTTGAATTAGAGAAGCCCCGACATTTAGGGAAATCTTAACCATTCTTTTCCCACTGAAACTTTAATGTAAATAAGCCTACAAGTTACTATTATATATAAAAATAGGTTAAAATAATACTTTTCAATACGAAATATTAAATGAAAAATGCAAAACGAATTTTGTATAGAAATTTTTAATTTCTTTATACAGGATAAAAATATTAAAGTATTTTAAACGAGGATACCTACCTTCACAGATTATTGTTTATCACAACTTTTAAATATCGTGGTATCCTAGGATACTACTTTTGACCTTTGATAAAGCAGAAATCTGATTCGAAGATGGAGCTTTTTATTCAATGCAATTATGAAACAATCATACAACATTGAAATAGATATGTTCTTAACTCTGGTAGAATGTAGCAAGATCTACCATAAAGCTGCGTAATAGTGGGCTATTAGGTCTCCCGCCATTCAATAATCTCATATGGCATTTAAGCGATTAGAAGATCGAAGACGCAGTACCGGAAACCTTCGAAATAAGAACAAGTTCAAAGATAAACAAAAACCAATAACTCTATGGCCGTCGAACTTTTTGGTGTAGTAGCTATAAATCCTCATGTTGGTTCAAGGTTCCATTGCGTGTTCGTTATTCAGAAATATGCGGAAAATCGATTCTGGCTATTTTATATTAGCACAATTTTCACCCTTACCACATAACTCTTTATCAGGAATTGTATGACCAAGATTTTTAAAATTGGATCACATTTTGTAACTCATTAAGACTTGCAATTGACGAAAATAATGTATTTTTAAGAAATATAGTCTTTTCTATAGAAGCAGCATTTACCAAACATTGTCGTCAGGTAGTAACTTAAATTAATCGGGATTATTTTAAGTTTGAATTTTGTACTGAGCGAATAAATTTTGCTTTTATTAATCTACGGTCAACTGACACAATTTACATCACTTCAAAATCCTCACTGGATGAGAATTATGCCGAACTGGTCGGTTAATGCCTGGTGTGGTTATAGAGTCCTTGGACCATATTTTTGTGACCGTCACCTAAAAATATTTACAATATTTTTTAAGGAACCATTTGTCGCAACTTCTGGATAATAATGAGAATCAAAAAGAACTATGGCTTCAGCAAGATGGTTTCCCGTCACACATTGCGCAATAAATTCGAGCTACCCTAAATGAAATGTGTGAAAACAGATGGATTGGTCGTGATGGTCCTGTGAACTGGCCTGCAGTGTCACCGTATTTAACCACATTGGATTTTTTCTTACATTTATTTCTTTTATAATAGTCAAATTTATGGCTATACCACCGACCACATCAGAAAACATAAAAAATCATATTCAACAAGCATCTAATTCAGTAAATCCTCGATGTTAAATAATGTTAAATAATTAATATTATAGAACGAAATTGCTGGACTTTCTGAAAAAGAGCTAGAAGGCCTAGCGCATGCGGTGGCCGCTACGAGACTCTGATGCCGAAAAGTATGTAAGTATAAAAATATATAATCATTTACCTAATAACTTGAAGGACCTACAATCACTTAAATTGTTTAAAAAATCTGTGACACGGATGTTGCTGGAGAAGGTTTACTATCGCCTGGGGAATGATACTCCGATTTTCTCTAAAGGGGATAAAGGAAAAAAAATTACTATGTGTTACAGGTCTTCTTAATCCTTGTCTAAATTAAGTTGTTTGTAATTATTTTTGTTCTTTATTAGGTACCTCTTGCTTCTTAATTGTAGCTCCTAACCATGTATAGAATTACATATATCTTATTTATTTTATGTTGGATTTAAGTGTTTTGATATTCTTGTTGTTATACGCTTATACTTTGTTACTATGTTACTTGTCTTTGTCAACAAGATTAATGTTTTTAAGACAATAGAAGGTTTTCGAATTGAACTGAATATTTGTTTCTCATTAGGTAAAGAATCCACATTTTAAATATAAAAGAAATAGTAAAATAAAGTATTTTGCTCTATAAAGGGTGAAACTGTAAATGTCAAAAATGTTTTAAAATTTATCCCCCAACCTCCCTATTGGCATCAGTGGCGTAAAAACCGCCCCGGCAGGCCCCGCATTGCGGGGGGGGGCGCAGCAAAGGCAGGTGCGCCCTCAAGTCTCTTGATGAAAATAATAAATAAAATAAAAATCGACGAAAATTTTTCTTATCTCAGTGAGTACACAACTTTTATTCTGTTTTAATTATCACATTGTTTTTTTTAATTGCAGTACATTATTTTCAAATTTCATTACTTTTACAACAACAAATTGTTGTTTTTTCTCTACAATACTTTATATCCTTCTCTATTAAACAACGCTAACAACGCTTACTTATGACAATATTTTTTACTATAGTGTAAGTGTGAAGGATTCAGACAGGTGCAAAATAGCAGGGCGCTTTCAAAAGTTTCCGGGGGGGGGGGCGCACATGCCCTTAGTTACGCCACTGATTGGCATCCAGCCGTTTTGCTAAGCATTGTAACACTTTAGAATCCCCACCCTGTTATGTCCTCAACTTTACTAACCTACACAAATCTGACGTGTGGCACAAAATAAAGACAGATGGCAAGAATTGAGGAAGGACTAAATCCAAACATGGATAACATAGAGGCTAAAGAAGAAGAAAAGGAATTATGAGAGATAACTCGTTAAGAAAGTCTTAGTTTTATCAACGTTTGTAGTTAAATTTTGTCAAAACTGGAAACCGGCTCGAATCATAGACCAAAAATATGAACATTGCGCTGTCAAAAAATGGTAAAACAAATTAAAGTATTAAAATGTATCCCTGCCTTAAACCAATTAAAATAAATCTTTCGGAAATCCAGTACTTTATAAGCATTTATCGTATGAACCTAATGTCTCCTCCACGTTCTTAGAAAAATCTAGGAATAAAAATTTAAAATTCAAAGTGTTATTATACGCTGCCGTAACGAGGTCGCGGGATGCTCCCGTATAGAGTCATATTTCTTAAATAACTTAAGCAAATGGCACACGCATACCGGAAAATACCTTCCGCGGGATTTGGATTTAATAAAACTTTATGGTTGTTGTGAGAAATAAGGCCCTTGTTCGTTTTCGTACAGAGTGAATCAGGTTTATTTAGATTGGGTTATTTTGTGTTTTTTGATAGGCAGCGGCTTAAGTTAATATTATTTTGTAATGATAAGTAATATTTCTTAAGCCATTGCAACTGAGCATACCGTTGGTCACTAGGTAATAGCCTACTCTCTAAACTCTATCTTTTAGATATGTATTCAAGCAGTGGCGGCCCGTGAGTTGGGAGCCAGGGTCGGCAGTTCGGTACAGGCGCGGATCCAGAAAAGAATAATGGGGTGCCGAAGGCCCAAAACTAGCGTCACAGATGAAAATTTTCTGATATTTGCATTAATTTAACTGTGCATCAAGATATTATTTTTGACATGACACAAAATAAACATTGGAATATACTGAGTAGCCTACTTGATACTTTTAACTTAAGTTTTTAAAATTGTTTCACTTTTTGACCAACACATGCATCGATTAATTTAAATCAAAATATCTCGAAAACGGCTGCTTGTAGCGACTTTTGACAAGCTTACCATTTCACGTAGAAATGATAAAGAAAATGTGATACATACATGCACGAAAAAGTTGTGACTTCCCAAAAGAAAGAAAGACCTGTAGGTGGCGCCCCTACAATAAAATTAAGAGCCAAGCTAAGATCAAATTTGAATTTCTCATATTAAAAAATCCACAAATACCAATATTGGTCCAAATAGAAACATCATTTCAAAAATTATTTGCGAAAAACAAAAATAAAAATAAATTTTTAACACCCTGTATCTTAAAAATGAAGGGCTTGTGAACCCATACTTATATGAACTTTTCACTTTATAAACAACTGAGAAATCGTCCTCGTAAAATATTGGACACTTATCAAATAACACTCTGTATATAAATAAAAACTAGAAAATAACTAGCATGAAAAAAATTTGGAGCTGTTCAAACCTGTTAAATTAATTTTATACCGCGAGTATTACATGTTGCAAAATGGAGAAAAAATGGTGAATTACGGCATAAAACTCAAATGTTTTTTTCAGATTTTTTTAGAATCTTGTTTTCTGTTACTTACCAGTAATTATTGTGACAAACTTGACAGTCGTTCCTGGTTAATTATTGTATTACGAGAATAAGTTTTAACGGGATTTAGACACGAAAATCCTCGCTCTTTGACCCAAATGTGGATGACAATCAAGTTTAGTCAAATAGGTAATTGTTTTGTTTATCAAATAAAATAACTCAGGTTTTAATTGACTGAGGTGTATGCTCCTTGAAAATATCACGCTTTTGGAGACTCCTAAACAGTTTGCACTACGGATTTTGATTTTTTCTTTTTAATTTAAAAATAAAATGCTTGTCGAACAAAACAGTTTCATTTTAGTTTCAGCACAGCAAGTATTTTTTAATTCAAACTTGCAAAAAATAATATATTTTGAATTTTATAGGCCGACAGTTGGCAATAGAACTGTCAACGGTACGGTTTTGAGAATTTTTCATTAATAGCATTAAAAACCTGTTCTTTTAAGAACAACAAAAGTGTACATACATATCTCTATCGATTGCGTTGTTTATTATTTGTGAAAAATGCTGAAGCATTTAAATAGTCGGCGTAAAGAGCTTTAAAGATAATGTTTATGCCTGCATATTTAATTTCTGCTTTACTGATTATTAGCGTGTATCAGCTGCCCTAAAAAATATCTTCATTGTCAGCGCAGTTTCAAGTTTAGAAAAATAAACTATTAAAATCACCTAAAAATTAAATAAATTTCTGTTTATTTTTGTAAATTTATCTTGTTTTTATGAAGAAAAGCCCAGTGTAATCCCCTCACTCGGTTATTTTGGTTACAATCTGGCAACACTGCTGATAATTGACGAAAGTATTGCTACTGTACTTTCGCTCCCCGTAAGTCATGCGTACTTTTGATACCATTTTCTAAAAATTACCTATTACGCCCCTTGTCTTCCTCCCATGTTAATTAAATTCAACACATTAGGGGACCATTGCTTTTTAATTTAATTTGATTAGCCAAAGACTAAAATCCACGTTTTAAACTTAAAATATATTGAATAAGATCTCTTTTTACCTTCAACTTGGTTTTCCATGTCGTTGCGTTCATTACCCTCAATTTGTTCAGAATATCAAAACAAGATATTTTATTTAAATTTTTAAACACTTATCAGAGATCCTAATCCTAAAAAGGCCAAATCGAAAGTTTTGTTTTTCAACTGATAACACTAACTCTGGCATATTTTACACTAATTCAGTCATTCTCTTTCAAAAGTAATCACTAAAAGCTTCCGAAAACAACACATCGATTCAAAAGCAATATCATTCCAGCCGATTAGTAGAAGACTTAACCTCACCTTAAATGTTAACATGAAATTATTAAAATATAAAACAAAATGATCTAATTCCCAGAAATTAATCTAAATTGATAAATTTCTTCGTGGTGACCCAGCTCTAAGAACTTAAATGCTCGTTTTCTCGAAATTAACAATTGTGGAGATACTGCTTTCTTAGTATGGACGGCAGAATAACAATCGTATTATAAGTTATTTTAACAAAATAGTTCAAACTGTGTATAATGGGGGTCTAGAAGAAGAAGTTTAAAATATTAAGCGAGATATGAAAGATACAGAGATATAAATGCGATAAATAACAAAAATATCTTAGGTGAACATTTTTAAATTTTAGATATATTGTTACCAGAAAATGTTAAAAACATTATAAACTGTTGCTTGCTTAGGAAACCTGCCTGTTTTTATTTAAATATACTTTATATATGTTTGTCGTAAACAAGAGTCACCCTATAGACTTGAGCTTTACCTTATTTTAACATATCTTGTAACGCATTAATGTATAATGTCTTTGTGGCAACCCTGAGACTTAGTAACTCACTAACGAAGTACATTGAGGGGTTCGCGAAGCTTATTTAGGAAACGGGTTTCTTGACTTCCTTAGAATGGAGTACATAATTTATAAAGGAAAGTATATATTAATTTTTATGACATACGCGAATACAGTGTCCGGAAATTTCGTTCATATTCGTGTGCGTTAAGGGGAAATTTTGCATGAGAACAATATAGATTCAGCCCTTTAAAGGTGGCCCCAAAAACTGAATTTTATTTTATATTTTTTCAACCTAATTATTGAGCAGCTTGTGAACACCCCAAACTAATATTAATATATTAAAATTACTTTTTTGTGTTTTGTTTTTAAATTTGTCTAACTAAATGTTAGATCCTTAAAGCTCGACCCATTAAAAGCTTTATCGCCCCCTAAAATTTCCGAGGATTACATAATATGATTAATATGACAGAAGTGCTAGATATATAAAGCTATATGAGTGCTTTAACTCTAACCCTTTTACCCTCTGTGAATATAATATAATCTACATCATTTTCATTTGATAAAGTTACAAAGTTTACTAAATATTTCGTTTCAATTTAGAGAAAGTATAACTTTTATTTAACCCACCCACATACATATATTTGTTTGGAGAAAATTTGTCTACCTAAATAAATTATAAAGAATTGTATTTTCCGGAATTAAAGTGCTTCGGATGATATTATACTTAATATATTTACTAATACTTTAAACGTTAAAGGGTGAATAGGTATATAAATGAAATAAAGTGAATATAAAAACAAAAAAATCCATTCATCGATATTGCACCGAAGCACATGCATTCATCCTGCCTCGAGATGCGAATCATTGTGAGGGCCGGCCAATCTCAAAGTATAATCGTTTTATTTCTGAAGCGATCACTATGTTATGCCTAAAAATTTCTCTGGACCTTAAAAGAATGGGTAAAAATAAATTGCATTATTAACGAAGAAGAAATTTATGTTTTCTGATATAGTAATTATGTGTCGGGAAGCTTGGCGGTTCTGCTTCAGTATTAGTTGGATTGTCGAATCATTAACAATTATGCAAGGAATTGTTCCCAAGTATTTGGTATGTCAATACTACCTTCCTGAAAATGTCAGAGTTTTGGAAAATAAAATAAACTTTCTTTCCTGGTAGTGCGGTTCCTTTTGCAAGACTTTAGCCTTCGGCCATTCTACATGATGTTGGTTTTCCCAGACCTTGTACGCTATACCTGGTATTGATGTCTCACCTCTTTGAATATGTTTAATGAGCAGAGATTTGGTAAATGCAGTCCTTTTTGTTTACGACACTCTTTCGTAAGAAAACTTTTAAGTGTTTTTAAAGGCAGTTTCGATGTTGCATTTTTCAGGTCTAATATTTTTCCCTATAAGCTCCCTTAACAAAAGGCATGGTTATAAATTTTTGGTCGCGATTTTACAACTTTCAGATCGTGTCTCTTATTAGATTTCGGCGATAGCCATTCTGTTGTAACCTTTTTTGACTCGTGTAATTTCATCAAATAAATATTTAGGATTGTGTGTGAATGGGTTCATGTATACATTGCATACTTGATATTTAGTTCCTCTCACAAGAACATCAAGAGAGGATAAAGCGGAATTTCTTTTCTGCTGAATAATGGATTAATTTATACTATGCCTATGTTCTAATATCTCTGTTCGTTTTTCGTTATTTTCATTCCATATGATGGAGGTGTCATCTACGTTAAAGTTTTGGTTTAATAAGGGCTCTATCAATCGTATAAGTTTTAAACTATTCCATATACAAGTTACCTACCACAGGAGAGAATTTCTAAAACAGTTAAGAAAATATTAGAGGAATAGCTCAAAAATGCCTTTTAATGAGAAAATATAAGTTTCCGTACAAAAATAAAAACATGAACCATCCGTAAACAAAAAGAAGAGACTAAAATACCTCTTCCCATAAGGGTCTAGGAGCACCCCTACCTTACTCATAGAGGTGAGACGTCAAAATCAGATATAGCGAAGCATATTTAAGGAAGCCAATATCATCTACCGTCGCCACTTCAACATCACTACACATGAGTAATAAGTAAGACAGTGTAGCCTTCGGATAATCGTATACATTTCAGTTAGAGATATTTGTGCCAAAAATAAACTAAATGGAAATCCGACAAATTGTGCCTTTTTATAAAAAAAAAATGCAGCTAAGCCTAGGATTTATATAGTAAAAAAAATCTGCTTTTTAGTCAATGGAGGACATTCCATGGCGGTATTCAGGGCCTTCAAGTAAATATTTTAAATATAGTAAATACAGTATTTCAGTTAGGTGCAGATGAGCCTTAAACTTTGTTAATCCCCTTCAAACATCCCCATAAACCCAACCTTTATACACCCTGTGATAAAATGAATTTTATCTATTATAACTTATTAAACAAAAAGCAAAACTACCCCTTTGACTAGGCTAAGCTATTTATCGTTTGTAAACATGTAAAACATCCCGAACTCTCCTTCCGTTATACTATCGTTTGATAAAATATTTAACCTTTGCACTCACTTTACAAGTGATGATTATTTATTCAACGGTAAGCATGCCCGAAATGTGTCTCTGCATAATTTCTCTGAGGACCTTCGCTTCTGTTCTTTTGCATGTCTCTTGTTTTACGCGATGACAGCATTAGCGAGTTGGTTATCACCATCGCCATTAAATAACAAACAAAAATATCGCTGGCATTAGCGAAATCAACATAATTTTTAATATTTCTTCTGGAATTAACTTAATAATTCTTTGCTTCACCAATTTCTCGATTTCCAACCTATTTTTCTAAATATTTTTAAATATTGTAGACTTGTTGCAAATGACTTTTTTGATCAAAATACTGGAAGGAATCAACAGAAAAAATGTATGAAAGTGAACTTCTAACAGCTCTTTATACAAAGCTCTTCTGTACATTAAATTATACCTACATATAAAAATTATACTGCTCTATTTTACATTTTCCAGTCACAAAGTTTTAAAACCAACAATTATTATATTTTACCCATTTAACCAGACACAAAAGTATAGTACATTTTTCTCTAAATTTACAACATGACGAAATAATGACGCTCGTTGAGAGCGAACATTGCGCATTCATAGAGTATACACTCTTTCATTTGTTTTTATGGAAGTCTTTTGACAATGGAGACCAAAAAAAGCCGACGGTTTTTATTATCTTTTATTAAATAGTAACGTAAAAACCTTACTGTTATTAGCTTTGGGATTTAAAAAATTCCTGCGAGTCCTGTGATGACAAAAATATTATATGTGAGAAGGGAGTTTAATGCTGCTAAAATGTAGAGTTTTGTTGAACCTAAACAGGGACGTAGAATTTGAATTAATCATATAGTAATTGTAGATATTGATGTACATGTTATACAACAAATGGTGACCAAACTTTATATCTAGTCTAGTTATTTCTACCGAACATGGCGTCAAAATCCTACCGCCGAAAATCGTACCATCTTTGTTAACGCTTGAAACCAGTGCAAGCAAACGATAAACCAAAGCAAGGAAGCACACAACTAGAGAATCAAAGATAAACTTCCTAAATGTCCTAACGGCTCAAGATCATTTTGGTCGGTAGCTAAGGCCGTCAGTCAGAACTTCACAAAGTCAACCATTCTGCCTCTAATACGTTCTGATGGCACCATTGCAAACAAAACAGAGGAAAAAGCAAACTTATTGGCGGAATTATTCATTTCACATTCTGTGGGAATCAAGTTGTATTTTTAACTCCCAATATTAAACGGTGAGGCTTTGTATATTACTCGGGTTAGGTTTTTTCACTGGTTCGTTTTATATATTGACTAAGGAAATTAAACAGTTAGATCATATTTAATTTGGCGTTTATTCATCCACATCGGCACTTGTTTACAAGATAACACTTTAAAACATGATTAGTTACTTATTTTAATTACTAACTTTAGTACAAAACAACTTCTATAACATTACTGCACTTATTACTTGGTGCTTTTTTGTTAAGCGATGCAGATTTGTCATGTCCAACGCACGATGACCCACGTTAATTTTGACGTACGTGTTGACCTTTCAATAGTTTAACCCGCAGTGTCTGTCGAGGAACTGACACCTTGCTATGTCGCTAGAAAATCACGCTCCGCTGTCAGACTGACCAATCACAAGGTAACATACGGGGTAACATATTTCACGCGTTGTGTTCTAATTGGCTATTTACCGTTCCGCCATGTTTTCTTAGGACCAATTGGTATTTTCCCGTCTTCTGTATTGCGGTGAGTTTGGTCTCTCAGCGGCAAAGCGTGATACAAAGAATATACGTTTTTACAACTTTTTTGCTTAAGTAACCGTAGCGACAGGCCGCTGTTTTAAGATAACATTTGAAAATTTTGTTGTTTGTCTGGACGAAAATATTATTCGTTCTGAAACCATTAAATGCATTGTGTTTCTGTGTTTCTCTGACCGTTAAGGAATTGTGTTGTAATGAAATATTTGAAAAGCAGTTATATTATCTAGACAATAAGTAGTATTGATTCTGAAAACATTGGTTGCATTTAATTTCATTATTTTTATTACATTTGAGCAATCGTTTCCCCAACACATTCAATGGTTAATTTTCAGGGAAAAACTCTACCGAATATTCCCCCTGTAGAATGGAGACATTTTTTTCCGGCACCGCCATGTTAAACGAACCTTAAGAAGTCCTGACATCAAAAAAGCTTCTGGTCCTGACGATATTCCAATCATCGTAATTAGGATATGCGCTGACGAATTGACACCGGTATTTTGTAGCCTTTTTAACTTATTTATAAAGAAGGAATATTTTCTTCTTGCTGGAAAACTGCGCGAGCCCAGCCCATACCCAAAAAGGCAAGAAGACCTTGCCAAACAACTATCGTCCAGTCGCATTGCTTTCGGTTCTATCAAAAGTTATGGAGAAGGCTATCAACTATCAAAGTACCCGGAAGGCTTTAACATTATTAGTGACCACTAGTATGGATTCCATAAGTCTAGACCAACAGGAGACCATCTCACTTATGTTACTCACGTTGTGAGCAACGCAATAGAACATCATGGGGATTCTCGGGCGGTAGCACTGAACATTTCCAATTCCTTTGACCGAGTATGGCGTAAGGGGCTCCTACCTAAAGTAAGAGCATGCGGAATGCCGGTTTAGTTTTGCTCATGGCTGTCAAGCTCTCTTTGCGAGTGGCGATGGACGGATTTCTTTCAGACACATTTAACATCAACGCCGGAGTTCCTCAAAGTTCTATAGTGTCGCCCACCCTCTTTTTACTACGCAATAACTATTTTTTGGAAAAGTTATCAATTCTATATATAGCTTCGCTGATGACAGCACACTTGTTTCATCTTTTACTTAGGATGCCCGGATATCGGTTGCAAATGCACATCTCTATAGGCATCTTGAAAAAGGGAAAATTCAGTCTATAGTAATTGTCCCAATCTCCTGTTCTATCTTACCCAGAAGAAATTCATAAATACATTTAATCTGCTATTTATAATCTTATGTAATGGATAATGACGCCTTCATATTTATCGAACGATTAATCAATTAAATCATAATTATATTTTAGTTTTAAGGTTAAGGGCTCTTAACTTCATCTTTGGTTTTGTATTTATTTCAGTCTGAGATAGTAAATTAAAATGTATACGTATAGCAGTATACCATCGATGTAAACAAACTACTTCTCAACTTTAATGAGTTGCAGTTTATGAAAGTTAGTTAGTTCTCTGATGCTGATGAATTAGTTTATGCGCCAATTTCCCCAAATTGCTTTTCTAAACTCAATCGTGGGCATTGAATGATTTATATAACGTGTGTTCTTAGGGAAATATTTTATTATACCTTGATATAAAAAACTGATTAACTATTACATTGGGGTAAAGTATCATTCATCCCTTATAATGCAAATGATTATTATACCCTGAAAAATGCGTTATAAAATTAAGGTAATATTTCTTTTTTAGTAGTTCAAACTTATCCTGTGCTTGCGGATTCCCTGAATTGTTAAAAAGAGTTTTCATATATTTTATTAATAATTTTATCAGCACTATCGAAAGGGCGGAAATGCTTTTATGTCAGAGTGTACTTGCGGTCCTCGGAACAGAAATCAATACCAAGACGGAGAGCCGGAAGTAGAAAGTAAGAGAAAATCCCGGAAATTAAATTAAAATTATTGTAATTCTGATAACACTTTTAAAATATTGGCAAGCACTTTTGACAAAAACATAAAAAAAAATTAAAGCATCTGTCAAAGTATTTATAGAATTTTTATTAAATAATGTAGTTTTAGATATTCAGTTGAGAGCAGTATAAAGTTTAAAATCTTACAGCGGAAACTTTAGTGGTTTCGCGGGGTCAATGAATATTCACGCTGCGGAAAATCTGCAATGGAAATCAAGAAAAGCGCAACAGCACTGTCCCAAATGGGGCGACTTTTGATAACCAGATATTTATTCATAAAATTAAAGATATTTTTAGCATCAATCAAATCAGTATTTCTGTTCCTATGTATTTATTTTGCTTTGCTAGCTAAATTTATAATACTTTACAAACGCCTTACCGTTGTTACGTTGCAGTAAATTCACCGTTTAAGCACTTTTTACCAACCCCCACACAAGTAAACAACCTATGCCAGAAAATATCTAGCTTATCATAAAATCTTCCTTAGATGGCTTTCTCGGCAATCCTATTTGGCTGGGTATTTCTCGATTCGCTATAGGCTAAGACGATTACATCGTAAAGAAGCTTTTTTTATACTTATTATTAAAATCCATGGCAAAAATAAAAACCCTTGACGGGAAAATTCTTAAAAGGGGTTTTAAAAATGGAATCGATGATTTCTATTGACAAGCTTCTATCTGCGTTGCTTTTTTCTTTATTAGATATTTTGTAGATATAAAAAACTTGACACTCCCAATCATATTATCAAACAACCATTTTTAGAAATTATGAGCTCAAGAAACCCAGATGATATCCTGTACGGCAAGCCGATGCCTTCAAAAATGATAATGATATAAGTTGTTCAGTTACAGCAGCGCAATCTAGTTCCTAGTACTTGCAGCATTCATACTGGAGAACTTTACATAATCCTTATGGCCCTTAAACAGTAACAAGGGATAATATAAAACAGTCCCCATATGCACACTCTTTTGCATCAATCCATTTTATAGACAATATGTGTACCTACACAAAACATCATGTAGTACTTAATGTACATGAAAGAGTTCAAAACCTTGAAGCCCAATATATAAATATTTGTATAGTCTGGACGCCATTTCATGTTGGTTTCGTCGGAAAGTAAATTTGCATTCATCCAAGATAATTAGTGATTTGTATATAACGAAGAAAATATGTTGTTTAGCATATTACCTATATTTCTGTGTATTTTAATTCACCGGAATAAGTCCACATGTTTCATCCAAGACACATACAACTTCAGTCAGGAAAGAAGGAATTTTAAGAAAGTATTAGAGTTATCCAGTTAAGACTAAATATACACTTTCTTCATTCAAGAAGTGTATTTTACTTGATTTTAAACTAGGGAGATCGGAAAATGTGTTACGAGATTTGTCGTCATTGTCGTGTAGTATACTGACCAACATTATTGAATACCTACAGAGAAACCCTAAAAATATTTCAAAGCAGTTCTTTAAAATTTTGTTAGGGAAAGTTTGACCATGTTATATACCCTATTATATCACGTTCATTATGGCAGGTTGAGATTGGAATAACAATTAACATAATTAAAGACATAATGAAGGCGACAAAGAAACACGAAATCACTATAATTATGGGAGACTGGAATGCAAAAGTGGGCAGAGAAACAACAGAAGACGTCACCGGACAGTACGGCCTAGGAGTACGTAACGACAGAGGGAAACGACTTATACAATTCTGCCAGGAAGAAGAATTCGTAATTACAAATACTTGGTACAGCCTCCCACACAGGAGACTCTATACATGGACGTCCCCCCAACACAATCAGAACAACATCGTGAGAAATCAAATCGACTATATCCTGATCAACCGGCGATTCCGTAATTGTAATAAGTCAACGAAAACATATCCTGGAGCAGATGTACACTCGGATCATAACTTGCTCTGCTCGGTACTGAACGTGAAACTTAAAAAGTTGAAACACCAACGAAGACCTCACGGATACAACAACATGTACTTAAGGACCCCGAAACCATTAAAAAACTAACCCAGGAAATAAATGATAACATACATTCAACTATATCATATCCCCTTGAAAACAAAAGTGTCGAAGAAAATTGGCGAGATATCAAAGCTTCGTTGAGAAATGGAAGGGTTCAACAGTTAGTAAAGCCAAGAGGGAGAAAAGGAAAGAAGGGATGGATGACACAGGAGATATTGAATCTTATGGAGGAGAGACGAAAGCACAAAAACAATAATCATAATGAATACAAGAGAATACATCTTTTAATTCGCAAAAAAATTAAAGAAGCAAAGGAGACGTGGCTTCGGGAATCTTGCAAAGAAATCGAGTATCTTCAGACCATACACGATGACTTTAACCTACATAAAAAGCTAAAAGAACACTCTGGCATATATAAAAGAAGAAACAAAACAGTGCTACATAACGATGGTGGAAGGGCGCTGTTAACAAAAGAAGATCAGTGTAATGAATGGCAAAAGTATATCCAACAACTGTTCGAAGACGAGACCCGCGAAACGATAGAAAATCTACTGACTGATTATAGGGCGGAACACGGTCCAAGCATTCTCAAATCCGAAGTTCGAAAAGCAATACACCAATCAAAAGCAAGGAAAACTCCAGGACCCGATGAAATTCCTGTAGAGCTGGTAAAACTACTTGATGACGAAGGCATATCTGTTCTGACGGCATTCTTCAACCAGGTTTATCAAACCGGGAAACTTCCCAGCGATTGGCAGAAATCGATCTTCATCGCCTTACCCAAAAACAACAAAGCTAATAGGTGCAATGACTTCAGATTAATTAGCCTAATGAGCCATACCTTGAAAATACTTTTAAAGATACTTCTAAATAGAATACATGCTAAATGTGAACACAACATTGGCAAAGAACAATTTGGATTTCGTAGCGGACTAGGCACACGCGAAACCCTTTTCTGCATGAGGACATTATTGCAGAAGAGCTGTGAATTTCGAAAATATATATATATGTTTTATTGACTTTGAAAAAGCGTTCGATCCAGTCAAACATACAAAACTCTTCCAATGTCTAAAATCATACAACGTAGACTATCATGATATGCGCCTTTTGTTAAACCTGTATCATGGTCAAACAGCAGTGGTCAGGCTAGATGACAGCGTTACAGACGAAATACCAATAAAAAGGGGAGTAAGACAGGGATGTGTTTTATCACCCCTATTGTTCAACCTTTATTCAGATAACATATTTCGAGAGGCTTTGTATGGCAGGACAGAAGGAGTTAAGATAGGTGGCGAAATCATAAACAATGTAAGGTACGCGGATGATACTGCCATTATTGCAGAAAGTATGGAAGATTTGCAAATGCTGCTGGACGGAGTGTATGAGGCTGATCGAAGGTGGGGTATTGCTGTGAACATAAGGAAAACGAAATAGATGACTGTAGGTAAAATAAACATAGAACCAATTCCGATTACAATCAACGGACACAACATTGAACTGGTATCACATTTCAAATATTTGGGTAGCTGGCTGAACAATGACATAACGTGCGACGAAGAGGTAAGAGCGAGGATTGAAATGGCACGTAGGGCGTTCAGCAAATGGAGAGCAACTCTCACTAATAGAAACCTCACAGTTCAGACGCGGCTAAGGACACTCCGCTCATACGTATGGAGCATTCTTTTGTACGGATGTGAGACATGGACGCTTAAAGCCGACATTATGAATAAAGTGGAAGCGTTTGAGATGTGGTGCTATCGGAGAATCCTCAAGATCCCTTGGACTGCACATACCAGTAATGAAGAGGTACTCAGACAGCTGAATAAGGATCGAGAACTCCTGAATACCATAAAAACAAGAAAGGTCAGTTATTTCGGGCATATAATGCGAGGTACCAAATATCACATCCCTCGACTGATCATTCAAGGAAAGGTTGAGGGCAGAAGATGGATAGGTCGCAAAAAGCTATCGTGGCTACGAAATATTAGAAATTGGACCGGACTGGGAGTAGAACAACTATTCCGAGTAGCGACGAATAGAGACCAATTCAACCAGATTGTCATGGAGATGGCCCACGCTTGAAGACAAGCACGGCACTGAAAGAAGAAGAAGAGATTGGAATAAATATTTCTCTAATTTTTAGGTACAGGCTGTTCATCCATTGAAACATTTAAAGAAACACCTTAAATCTTATATCAGGACTTCCGTTCAGAAGCACCTTTGATATAGTTTATTACAGAACATCTTTACAGTCACAATTATTTCATTTTTTTCTTAGATAATAACACAATTTTAAATAATTTATAATATATAAACGAGTTAAAATTGTGGTGTGCAACAAATGACAGGATATTATTTAAAATTTATTCCAAGCTTTCGAAAATTATCATTTTTTAGACATAATTGAGTTAAAATGTTACTAAAAATCTATTTAAAAGGACAACTAGAACTTATTTGAGGTTGATTATATAGATGTTGAAAAGTTTTTTGGATTTTAATATTTATTAAGTAGAATTGTGGAGAAAATAATATCCAAGCTCAAAAAACTTTCCAATATCTATATGATTATCCTCAAATACGTTGTTAAATATATTTTATGAAACTTTTACTGTTAACTCTATTATTATTTGTAGTCTCCCTTTTAATGGAAATGAGAATAAAGATTTCCGAAAGGTTGGAATAAACGTTAAAGAGTATCTTTCATTCGCTGTTCACCTAAATAAACTATACAGGGCTTTCATTTTAAAACGTACCACACTAAGTATCTCTTGATTTTGAGGGAAATAAGATTGATTATGTCAAAAAAAACACGTCAATTATAATATCGAATGGGAAGTTTAACTACAAATTTGATTTGATAGAATTTTACTATTAACTTCCACATTTCCAGCCAACCTATCTTCTAAATATCAAAGGACAAATTGCCTAGCCAACCTAGCCAAAAAAAGTGAAATCGGGTAATCGGTTTTTGAATTAGGTGGAAAAGATGTGTTATAAAACAATAAAAATGAAATTTGTTTCGTAATTATCGTCTTTCCATTTTGAAAGTATTAAATTTTCCAAAGCGCAAAATACACTGCGTCCATTAATTATGGAATAGGTAAAAAAGTACTCAAATTTTAAACATCCATGTCTCCATCAAAATTATATCAATCCACTCAATTTTTGATTTATTAGGTAGGCCGTCCCTTGGACTACTTAGCACAAAGTATTTGACCTTACTTTATGTCTTTTTCATACAGGATGATGGCTAAGATACCAAGCCATGTAAAATGTGCTGATTTTAAAATTAATGTTTGGAAAATACGAAGCAATGAAAATGGAATTTTATTAGTGTACTGGTTACAGCTTTATGTTAGGTACTTACTGTACAAATTACAGCGCAGTGCCGTTCGTGTAAATTAAAAAATCTGTATATTGCAAATTATATTGACTGAAAACGTTTTACTTCTATTTGGATTTACGTTGCTAGTCAACCAATTGCCCCGTGTTAATTAAAAAAAATTAAAAAAATCGTGATATAACACGAACTTAACAATAGTAATAACAATTTAAAGAAACAACTTAATTATAAGAATAAAAATTAATAACGCGTATTGCCTCCACGGGCATTAATGACAGCTTGACAACGATTTGGCATAGTGAGAATCAGATTTCTTATAAAAACCTGATCCATATTTTCCCATATTCTTTGTAGCGTCAATCTCAGCTGAGCCAAAGTTTCTGGTGGGTTAGCTTCTGCACGAACCTCTCTACCCATTCGATCCCATAAATGCTCTATAGGGTTAAGATCTGGGCTTCGAGCTTTCCAATTCATTACGGTAATTCCCGTTTCTGCTAGATATTCCGTTACTATTCTCGCCGTATGTGGACGTGCATTATCTTGCATAAAAATGAAGTTTTCTTCAATAAAGGGAGCAAAAGGCACAACATGCTCCTGAAGAATTTCCGTAATGTACCTGTCACTAGTTAATCGCTCTACAAATACAAATTCCGTTTTTGCCTCTAGAGATATACTTCCCCAAACCATAATTGATCCACCACCATAACTAACCCGCTCTTTAAAATTACACTGAGCATAGCGATCACCAGGACTTCGAAACACTTTTAAACGTCTATCATTGCTGTATAGACAAAAACGGGATTCGTCACTAAATGAAACATTAGCCCATTCATCTTCACCCCATGGCAAATGCTCTTGAGCAAACTGCAATCGTTCACGTCTATGGTAAGGTTCCAGCTTTGGTCATTGTGAACGTTTGACAACCGTGCTTGTAGCTTGGTACTTGTTGTAAATCGCTCCCGAACACATTGCATTGTTAAAAACCGATCCTGATTAGCAGTTGTTTTCCTTGGTCGGCCTTGCCCTGCTCTTCTTTGATTCGATCCATATTCTCGATACCGTTTTAAAATTTTTGATATAGCCCCTTGCGTTTTATTCATGATTCTGGCAATATCAGACTGAGACCGGCCCTGCTCAAACAGTCCTCTTGCATAGGAACATTCTTCTGGAGATATGAATCGGATATTGGCATTCATTTAAAAAAATAAACTAAACAAAAGGCCTTGTCAAGAACTGCCAAAAATTTATAATCTTGATAAATTGACAAGGGCAATTGGTTGACTAGCAACGTAAATCCAAATAGAAGTAAAACGTTTTCAGTCAATATAATTTGCAATATACAGATTTTTTAATTTACACGAACGGCACTGCACTGTAATTTGTACAGTAAGTACCTAACATAAAGTTATAACCAGTACACTAATAAAATTCCATTTTCATTGCTTCGTATTTTCCAAACATTAATTTTAAAATCAGCACATTTTACACGGCTTGGTATCTTATCCATGATCCTGTATAAAAAATACATAAAGTGAGGTCAAACACATTGTTCTAAGTAGTTCAAGGGACAGCCTACCTAATAAACCGAAAATTGAATGGATTGATGAAGATATTGATTTTAAAATTCGAGTACTTTTTTACCTATTCCATTTTTTATTTTTTTATTTTTTTTTTAATTAATACGAACGGCACTGCGCTGTAATTTGTACAGTAAGTACCTAACATAAAGCTGTAACCAGTACACTAATAAAATTCAATTTCCATTGCTTCGTATTTTCCAAACATTAATTTTAAAATCAGCACATTTTACATGGCTTGGTATCTTAGCCATCATCCTGTATAAAAAAGACATAAAGTAAGGTGAAATACTTTGTGCTAAGTAGTCCAAGGGACGGCCTACCTAATAAATCGAAAATTGAGTGGATTGATATAATTTTGATGGAGATATGGATGTTTAAAATTTGAGTACTTTTTTACCTATTCCATAATTAATGGACGCAGTGTATCATTACAACATTTAGTAATGTTAACGATTGTCTTTATAAGCCACAGAAATAACACAAATCTGTAAAAAGTAAACAAGCCACAAAACATCATGCTTTAAAGGTTTCTTCACCAAATATTAATTTGATGAGTATTTACACAATTGTCAATATTTGCCTGATGTTTCACTCTGTCATTTTTGGGGTAGTTTAAAATTCTAAAAGTAATAAAATGATATGTACTCTAGCCGAGACAACACATGTAATCTTCCTTTACGGGGCTAAAATTGTGAGCGTAGGACCGCCATATTATTCAATGAGAGAAGAGGTATCCAGATAAATAACGTCGCGCATATGTATGTCATTAGGTAGCCTAGTTTTGTCCACTTTAATGTAGTAATATGTGTGCCAAATCTGAGCTTTATACGTTAGAGTTAGAGATAAGTTTAGAGATCGCCCAGAACTATGATATTTAATGATTCACATTTTTGTCAGAAATTAATAATAAATAAGCTGAGATCTGCACCGACCAATTTCGTGGAAAGTCAGTCTCCAGGTTGTCAACAGGTAGACTTCCCCGTGGCCTAGACGTCTTCCGAGTGGTGCCGTTCTTATCATTTTAGAACAAGGCAGAACCTTGACATGCGAAGAAGTTTTAGGTTTTTCGCATCGTGAGAAGATACCATCTCAACCAACTGATTAATCTGTGAAAAAAACTCCTCAAGGGAAATATGACAGAGTGAATTGTTTGATATCGCCGTTAAAGATGCCATAAGAAAAGTAAAAATCGAAGAAAATGGGATATTCCTTGAAAACCAGAGGGAAGATGTTTTCTTATGTAGCATGAGCGGCTCTGATTTAAATACAGCTCCGGAACTGAGGAAGAATATTAACGTATAGCGTCAGCTTCTGCAGCAACGTTCCGTCCTTTACCATCAAAACTACCTAAAGGCATATTCAAATAATCCGAAGTCGTGGGAGCGTTCGATTGTGTTAATCTTTCCGGCAGAGGAGTTGCATTTATTGCTGGAGCAGTTACAACAGTGCTTGAACACAACATTTCAGAAACAACACTCTCCCGAAGCTCTATTAGACGATCTAGAAGACAAGTTAGATATAAAGCTGCAGCAGCTGAAGTCTCTTGGAGGACCTTCTTTTTTGCATTGAGACAGCAAGTTCTGAAATGGCAAAGAGAAGCTTCTGGTAATTCAGGTTAGTTCAGACACAGACAGAGGGACATTGTTGAGATGATTATCAAGAACTCCTGCGTCTGCCTATTTTATTTCTTGGTGGAAGAAGTGACAGTGAAACAATTCGAGCTCTTGGGCCGACATATCATGCGAAATAGATGGCGAAGGCTATTTACGCCCTAAAAATTTACCTGTTCCGAAACCAATGTCAGATGATAACTAAAGAATAAAAAAAATGACAGTAAACTTGACTTTGTCAGTATCGGATAAGGGAGATTTCGGAATAAAGCTTATTTTACAATTAGAGCTTCATTCCAATTTAATTTAATGCATTAACTGCCATAAGTCAATTTTGTCTCTATATAATTAACTATCGCATATTTGATTTGAATTTCAGTTTTAAAACTGGTAAAAAGTTCAATGTTTTGTTTTCTATATGATACTAAAGGGTTTTCGAATAAGAACGATATGATTCTGAAACGATATGGTAACCATGGTAATAAAGTTATACCTGCCACCAGTTGTCAGTTATTGTCAGTAAACTATAACAATTTATTATGGCTAAATGCGCGCTTCAAGAACGTTTGGTTATTATCCAAAAATTTTATGAAAATAGACGATCTTTTGTGAACACTTATCGCGCACTTCGCGAAAACTTTGGTGTAAATAATCGTCCTTCTTTGCTTGCCATTCGTCGCATCGTTGAGAAATTTGAAAATAATTTTACTCTTCACGATGCAATAACACCAAGAAGACATCGAAACGCAAGAACTGTTGAAAATATTGCTGCTGTAAGAGCTAGTGTTGCAGTGTATCCAAATTTATCAATTCCTCGTCGTGCTCAAGAGTTAAGGATTAAAAAAACGACAACTTGGCGTATTTTGAAAGAAGACTTGAATTTACACCCGTATAAGATTTTTTTGACCCAAGAACTTAAGCCACTGGACCATCGTCGGCGCAGAGAATTTGCTGCTTGAAGTTTAGAACAACTTGAAAGAGATCCTAATTTTGCCAAAAAAATTATCTTTTCAGATGAAGCTCATTTTTGGTTAACTGGATACGTTAACAAACAAAATTGCCATTTTTGGTGTGAAAACAATCCACAACAGATTCATGAGAAGCCTTTGTATCCGCTAAAGGTAAGTGTATGGTATGGTGGCATCATCGGACCATTTTTTTTCCAAAATGAGGCAGGAGATGCAGTTACAGTGAATGGTGAACGATATCGACAGATGTTAAGAAATTTTTTGTGGCCAAATATAGATGCACACATTTGGAGGATATATGGGGTTCCAGCAAGACGGTGCCACATGCCACACTGCTCATGAAACTATCGATATACTGCAAGAAAAGTTTGACGAAAGGATAATTTCAAGGAATGCTACTGTTCAGTGGCCTCCAAGAAGCTGTGATTTAACTCCTTTAGATTACTTCTTTTGGGGCTATTTGAAATTTAAGGTTTATGCAAACAGACCACAAACACTTGATGCATTTAGGTTGAACATTGAACCCTGCATTCGTCAGATCACGCCCGATTTATTGCATAAAGTCATCGAAAATTGGGTTCGTCGAGTTCGCTCGTGTATACGAAGTCGCGGAGGACATGTAAACGATGTGCTATTCAAAACAAATGTTATCAACTATACTTTAAGATAATATAAAAAGTTTTATTGTATCTGAAATAATTTTGATTTTATTTCATTTTGAAATCATATCGTTTTTATTGGAAAACCCTTTACATACCTACCTTTAGCGACTTTATCTTGGTTTCCCACTTAAGGTTAATGACCTTCCTTTTGGTGTCTTAGCCAAAGACAGCGGGATAACATTTTGCCCATATCTTTAATCACCCTATTTTCCTAGAATCAACTACCATATCGTTTGATCCATGTTAAACAGTGTTTTCTGAAAATCTCTTCGATTTTTCTTCAATAATAATTGTCTTTTAGCTCAAAACTTTAGAGGTTGACTTTCTTCTTTTTTCCAAGAATATTAATACCGCTAGTATGTGAACCAGTTTACTCCTTTTTTTTTAGATTTCTTATACAATATCATCATTTGCATGTTAGTTCTCTATGACAAATTGCTTCTCTTTCTTTTGAGCTACAATGACTCGCTGTCTCTTTCTTTGCATTGGACGTGTCTATGATTGTGACTTTTTTTGACATTTTCGTACAAGGAACTTTGGTTTCGGAGTTCACTTGACTTTTGGCAGAGAAACAAGCAACAGGCTTTAAATCTAAGATTCTCTGAATCATCCTTGCTGGATATAAGATTTAAAGGTCATATTTTCTGCCGCCTCTACGTTAACTTTGCTATACGTTATGTATTCTTTTTTTCGTAAATTTTCCGTGGACGACAGAAGAACCACCTAAGTGGGATTTAGGTTGTGTTTTGGGTGTTGCAGTCAAGTCGTCTGGTCACCAAGACCTAGAGTGGCTAATCAATAGGAGCACCCCAGCAGCGGTGTTGAACCCCTCAAATAAACCATAAGGCCCTACTTCCTTCTGTCTTCATCTTCATCTACAGAATCATTGATTACAGGTAAGTCTAGTATAGTTACTAACAACCTATAGAAATAAAGCCATCAATCTTATTTTAATTTGCTTTGTTTTATTTATACAGTTCTCCCCTTGCCTTTTATTTCTTGTTGTATATATGTGGTGTCAGGTCGCACGGTCAGAGCTAACTCCACGATCATCTTGTCCCGCTTTTCCTGTGGCAAAGCTGGTGTTACAAATCTAAATATTTATTAAGTTTATTTTTTTTAATAATGTATTTACCTGCTACGGTTTTCCTTATTCAACGGTTCTCATCACAGCATCGCTAATAAGTACCATTTTTTTTTCTTAATGAAATAAATAAAAAAAATATATCAAATAAAACAACGGCAGTCTACCTCCACAATATGTATTTAAATGTTTATGTTTATATCCTACATGTTTCGGACATAGAAATGTCCATCATCAGGGATACAGTAGTCGATTACGATAGCTCTATCTTGCATAAGCGACGATCAAAAGTTATGTTAAAATTGAAATTGTAGGTTCTAATGAATGTTCAAGACTGAATGAGATGTGATATTTGAAATTTTGGTCAAGGTATCTTTGAAGAAGGGGGTTCCCAGTCTGTAGCCACTGAGACAGGTGATGAAGCAATTATGTCATTTGTAGCTATTTAGAGGAGATTAATTTAAGTGAAGTGCTCAAAGATGCTTCATCTCACCGTGTACAAACCTACATAATTGCTTCACCACCTGCCCATTGGCTTCAAATTAATAAATTCCAACCTTAAAAGTAGTATAATTCTCATTTCATTTATTGTTTATCTCCTAATAATGTGTTTTCAAGTCTAACCCAATATTTTGTTGTCCACACCCTAGACACGGTGAGATGAAGCATCTTTGAGCACTTCACTTAAATTAATCTCCTCTAAATAGCTACAAATGACATAATTGCTTCACCACCTGTCTCAGTGGCTACAGACTGGGAACCCCCTTCTTCAAAGATACCTTGACCAAAATTTCAAATATCACATCTCATTCAGTCTTGAACATTCATTTGAACCTACAATTTCAATTTTAACATAACTTTTGATCGTCGCTTATGCAAGATAGAGCTATCGTAATCGACTACTGTATCCCTGATGATGGACATTTCTATGTCCGAAACATGTAGGATATAAACATAAACATTTAAATACATATTGTGGAGGTAGACTGCCGTTGTTTTATTTGATCATATCAACTCCACTGTAATGGACTACTTCTTCAAAAAAAAAAAATATTTTATTTTATTTTTATTCAACAAAAAAAAAACAGTAGTGCGCGTTGCACAACTAAAAAGCTATCCTAATCCAACAGTTAGTGGAAAAGCTTACACCGCTTTTGCGCGGCATGTTTGGTGTCCTTCATGCACTTGGTAGCATTGACCTTTTTTGATGACTTAAAAACAAAAGAAAAAATGGTAAAGAATCTAAAACTGTTAACCGAGACTAATTTTCCGCGATGTATAGAAATAGCTGAAGAAAAATAATTAAATCTATCAGATTTCTTATCTGAACGGAGAAGCAGTTTTTTGATGCTCCTCTCCCCGAAGGAAAAAACAAGTTTAAAGCATTTTTAGAAAAATCGATTCCAGAATGGAAAGATTATCCGCTAAGAGCGAAGAACAGAAGCACTTTATTCTTCGCATATATTTCATAAAAAACAACTTCTTACTCCATCAAGGGCCTTGTTTAGCATCTTCTTATTTTGTCTCTAAATATCTTGTATCTAAAATGTTTTGATAATGGGCAGCCCCTAAATTTCAATTATTTAGTTTTAGCTTTTGTGCACTTCATATTTATGCCTTAAGGAATAAAAATAAAGTTATGAAGACAAAATATTTGTTTGTTTATTTCTTGGACCACCCTAGCACATCATAGAATTGGTGCGTAAGTTCCAAGAAACTGGATTTATTTGAAACAAAAAGAATGCACAAGCAAGGGTTCTGGTTGAAGCTTGCCAGGTTGAGGTAATCGGTCATTTCACTTTAGATCCAACTTCTGTTTCTATTCCGAAAATTGCCAACCACTAATATTTGTACCAGTTCTGCGTACAAAATTTTAAAAAAGAATAAATTCTTCCCTTACAGAATACAAATTTAACACGAACTCAACGAAGATGATTACGATAGAAGGATCGAATTTTGTGAATTAATGTACCAATTGACCGATGAAGACCGCACTTTAATAAATAATATTTTCTTTAGCGATGAGACAACTTTCTTCTTGAATAGGTTTGTTAACAAACACAATTGTAGATATTGGGATAATGCAAATTCGAGAGTTTTTTAAGAAGATCACACTCAATTCCCCCAGAAAATTAACGTTTTAGCAAGCATTCATGGAGACGAAATTATTAAGCCAATATTTCTTTAAGAAAATTTAGTTGATTAATTGTATTTAAATCCTTTCAAAAATGTGATGATATGGAAACTTAAATGGATGAAAATGGCACCCTAAAGCTCATTAAAGAAAATTTGCATTTTCAACAAGTTGGAGCTCCTCCCCACTACACATTACCAGTTAGGTTAGTTAGTACCTTAACCAACAGTTCGCTGGCAAATGGATTGGCAGACGAGGTGCAATAGAGTGGCTGGCAAAATCTTCATCCTTGACTTCCCTTGATTTTGTTTATAGAACCCAGCCTGCAAGTACTGAATACCTTAAAAATAGAATAACACTGGAATGCAGGGGCATTCCCAGAGAAGAAACTTTCCTTAATATCTGAGAAGAATTTTAAAATGGACTTTATTATTATTGTCTTGCCCATTACGGTGCACATTTGCTCAGACTAAATAAATTAGTTGCATTACATTTTTCCGCCTAACTCGCAACCGATTATCATTTGCAACGACGTGTCACTCGATTTTGACAGTACAAAGTGAGGTTGACTGGAGTTGTGGAGGTCAATAGTAAAATTTTATTAAATATGTAATTATACTTCCCCCTGGATATTAAAATATACGTGTTCGTGTCAAATCTTATTTCCCTTAAAATCAAGATATACTAAGGGTGATCGTTTTAAAATTAAAGCCTGGTATACATATCTTTAAACTTTCTTATTGTCCTTTCATTCGGTTCCATCTACTGTTCTAGTTTTCTAAATTATTAACTGATTCTTTTTTCTTCCTTAAATTAGTTCGCTAAGTCAATTTTTGAACCACCTTGTTCAAAGATCGACTGGTAGCTTCGCTAGATCACACCACCTATGTTCATATTTACTTCTTGTGTATTAATTGAATATGACAAACAAATGCTATTTATAATTATTATGATTTTCTGATAGGTCACGAGACCTGTCACGCACTACCTCTACAGGGAACATTCACTCATCTCAGATATCACCGATATCAAAAGGATTGAGCTCTGTGGAGGCCCTTTCCGTATTATTGAGCCCGTGGTTTCCTTCTTTGGTTGCCCTTATACTTCTTGACTGTTCGGCTTTTTGAAAGTAGCACTGCTTTCTGCAAATCCTTGTAGAGATCTTGAGGTACGTCTAGTATTCTCCAAAGATTCAAGACCAACGTGAATCGTTTTCTGCGCGTACTTACCACTTCCAGAGCATCATAAAGGATTTATCCTGCAGTACTGTGCCTTATCATAAAAAAAAAACTTGCTTGGGATTACTCCTGTTGTTGAAACAATAATCGGCATAATTTCAATGCTGTCCATATTCCACTGTCTTCTTATTTGCTCCTGGAGGTCTCGATACTTCGCTATTTTCTCAGCATGCTTCACTAGAAGGTTGTTGTTATTTGGTATAACTACATCTATCAAAATCGTTTTCCCGGCCCTTTCGTCTACCACAACAAGGTCCGGGCTGTTGTGGGCCACCATCTGATCAGTAAGGATAGTCCGATCCCAGTACATCTTCTATTAGTTGTTTTCTAAGATTGTGGTGTATATTTTCAATATGGGATATTCTCGTTTTGGACAAGCTGTAGCTTCACCGCTAACTGCTGGTGTAGGATCTTGGCCACTGCGTCATGCCTCTCTTTATATTCTGTTGCAGAAAACATCTGGCATCCTCCCGTGATGTGTTGGATCGTTTCTGCCGTTTGACATCCGTATCTGTATTTGTCTGCCTGTACTGAGTCGTCTTTAAATATGTATTTCAAGTAGTTTCTAGTTCGTATGACCTGATCTTGGATTGCCAGTAGAAATCCCTCCGTTTCAGGAACCATCCGTCCAGAGATGAGCCAGTAGTTTGTTGCAAGACTGTCGACGTGATTTTGGGCTACCTTGTATAGGTGTCGTCCATGCAGGAGGTTTTTCCTTCCATATCTGCAGCTTTTCTTCATTGGTCTTGTGGTGTTGTGCGATATTATAATCCTTTAATCGTAGAGGAGTGGAGTGGTCTGCTTTGCAAATAGCATAGTGTAGGTCTGAAGTTTGGGCTCGTTTGCGGAAGTACTCCCTCAAGTTGGTTATTGTTATTATTATTATTATCATTATTATTATTATTATTTTATTACTGTTAATATTATTATTATTATTATAGATCTTTATGCAAGCTTTCTTATGGTTAGGTAAGTTCAGGTTACAACGGTTGCAACTAATCTGAACTAAACGAAAGGATTTTCTGCAGTACCTGATAAGGGTCCCAATTTACTTTTTACTTTTAACCGGATTTCAAGACGTTCTCGAAAATACCCTCTCGGCATAACATTGCCCTCAATACCTCCAAAATACTTAAAAAGCGGAACGTCAAAACACTCAGCTTATTATAAAGCTCGTCTTTCCCTTAAAATCCCATTTTGGATGAGCATTTTCGATACATTTTTAACTAAGAAGCTTGGGCCGGATGCGAGCTATTTTCTTCCTTTTTTTTTATTATGACCCCGAAAACAGAAATAAAAAAACATAAAGGCACCGGCTTAAGGATTCCCGAAAAGATCAAAAAGGCAGTTTTGATCCGTATTGGAACGAAAACTTTTGTCGTCGTCTTTCGTTCAAATTGGGAATAAAAAACACATTTAATAAATAATTATCGACTAAATGGAAAGTAAGTTCCAGGTTCAATTTAGGGAACTAGTATTATCTAAAATTTTACGTGATAAATGATCTCAATACTGTTAGAGGAAAGAATTACTGTATACATACTTTAATTATTTCAAATATTAGGTACACTCTATCCATAATATCCCAAGAAGAGCAGAGAAGACCTGGGACCAGGTTATCGTAAATGGCATTCAGGTGAATTGTGTACAAAGAAGTCAAGTACTTAAGACTGGCTTTTGACACTAAAACTAGAGAAAAAACTCCAAACTTAGAAGAAAAAAGGACACCAAAGGGCTGAGTAATGCTTACTTCACAAGAAAAGTAATATTGGTTATAGAATCAAAGTTAACTAGTACAAAGCCCTGGTCAGGTCGGTCTTGACTTATGATGTGCCAACATGGTGCACAATCAGCAGGACAGAGCGCAACAAGTTCCAGGTACTACTACAGAATAGGGCTTGAAAAATCATTGCGGATGCCCCAAAGCTTGTTGTAACTAGGGAACTTCACAGGGACTTTTATACCTGACAAATTATGACAAAATTGATGAACCTACAAGTTTCCGAAAAATTGGCTACCCTCACCTATCCTATGGTAGAGAGGCACTAATATTGGTGGCCTCGATAAGCCCAGCTCCCTAGAATTGCTCATGCATTGACCACACACATGACATAATAAGCAACCTTAGGGCTCTGCCCAACCCAAATAATCATACGAAGTTTTGTCGACACAAAAATCAAAGATTAAAAGAAGGTAAAGGCACTGCCTGACTTAAAAGTCAGAGAAGATCCCGAGTATCCTAAGAGCATTGATAACTACGAGATTATTTTTAGCTTTTATTACAGATTTATTACAGCTTTTATTACAGATTTCGAAAGCACGTTACTTCGTAAGCATCGATTATTGTTACATCAAAAAATGTTTACTATATTATAATACATAAATACCTAGAAGTTAGTCACTAGCAAGTACTCTTTAATTTACAAGAAAACTAAATGGCAACTTAAATGGCGTTATTTTCATTATATATTTAGGGGCACCGAGTTATATAAAAGACCAAAAAGGCTCATAGACAAAGACTTGGCAAGCGCACAAGGTTTATTTCAAAAAGCAGTATAAATAGGCGTTTTAAGAGAATTTTTGCATATTTTTAATACAGAGAAAATCATTGAACTAGGTGGATAGAAAAATAAAGGCGAATTGTTATTATT
Organism: Polydrusus tereticollis; assembly: GCA_963920685.1. Lineage (NCBI taxonomy): Eukaryota > Metazoa > Arthropoda > Insecta > Coleoptera > Curculionidae > Polydrusus > Polydrusus tereticollis. Next base: position 125,419,776 of record OY987329.1, read on the forward strand.
TTTTGGTATGTAAGTATGCAAGGTGATGCACGGTAATATTAGACATTTATGGCGAACAAACCCACTGGACGGAAATTTGGTTCCATCTCTGCAACGTTCTTTCTCTAAGTTAGCTAGATAAGCTTACACTTATATTCTGTATTAACATATTATCTTTACGACTACTTCTTTGAATTGTTTGTTTTCTTTACACTTTGTGTCTTTTTTTGATTGTTCTTGTTTCTTTGATTTTATTTGATTTTCACTCTGGTGTTTTGTGTTACAGCTTTTCTATTCGATTTTTTTCTTATCTAGGGTGGGAGCCAGTCTTTAGGGAATTTGTGTCTATCTTGTTCCCGTGATATTATGTGTGAATTTGTTATGAATTTGTTATCTGAAACGTCCTTTTGTTCGCAGTACTTTGTTATTTATTTTCAATAATGCTCCTCTGGTGTGTCAAGTCTCATGTCTGCGTATTTGTAGTTGTACCTACGTATCTTGGTGCGTCTGTTATTAGTCTTAGTACTTTGTTTTGTATGCCAGTTTAGGGAATTTGTGTCTTTAGTTCCTTGCCTAAACAAACTTACCTAGTCTAACCAATAAAAATAATTTCGAGTAAGATGTGGCCGCTTCTACCAGAAAGTGATAGTTTAAATGGAACACACTATACCGGGTGTTTCTCAAAAGACGCTCACCCCTATAACTTTTTTGTATTTATATATATAAGGTTAATTTATAGTCAACTAGTTTACGAAAAATGAAATTATGTCATATTAACTGACTTTCTAAGTTTCACAAGCGTTTAAAAAATGAAATGAGGTTTACTCCATTTTTCCAAATGGAACGATAGTGGTTCAATAGGATATTTGAAACGAGCATTTTTTTCCCAAAATTTTTAAAATTTAAAAATCATTTCCATACGCCTGTTACAATATACAGGGATATGATAAAAAAAAAATTGATCAGCCTTTTATATGGAAAGCCACCCACTTAATCAAAAATCACTCGGACCCGTCAAATTTATTTTTTTGAAATGCATTCTTTTTGAAAAAAGATGTTGTACAGGGTAGATAATAAAAGTGTTAGGTACTTGTGTCAACTTTCATTTTTTTAATAAAACATATTGTATATTTTTACAATTTTATATTCTACAATCAATTCTAGACATTTTTCATTAATCATGCCCTATATTTATCGTCAGCCGTTTACGAAATATTAACACTTTAATGCTGGTATGCACCATTGGTATGTTTCTCGACATAGCAACGTTCTGAACTTAAGTCGCAATCTTTTGACTATGACAATTTCTTATTTAAGTTTGAGACGGCAAAAAATGACAGTGAATGTTAATCAAATTTGAATTTTGCTCTGCTGATATTTTATCAAAATGCACCTCGCCGAAAATGAGCGCATTGAAATTTTGATTATGTTGGGTTGTGGAGATAAAAGTAGAAGTTATAGGGAAGTCTGTGATATGTTTAATGAAAAATACCCAAATCGCCCGCCTATTGGCCAATCAACAGTGTCTAGGGTAGCAAGTAAGTGGGAAACTTACTCCGAGGAGAAAAATAAACATATTATCATCACTACAGGAAGATTCTCATAGCTCAAGCACACAACTTGGACAAGACTACGATATTCACCAAACCACCTTATCTAAATTTTTACAAAAAGAGAAGATTCATCCATACAAACCAGTATTTGTACAAGAGTTATTGGACGATGATCCTGATAGGCGAAACCAATTTTGTGAAATAATGATTGAGCTAACAGATAATAACGCAAGATTTGTCTAAAGAATTTGTTTTTCAGATGGAGCTACGTTTTGTTTAAATGGTCAGGTTAATAGACAAAACAACAGATACTGGGCATAGGAAAATCACACCCAGTATAATGAAAAGGTTAATGTTTGGGCGGGCATTGTTGAAAATAGGATAATCGGACCATTTTTCTTTGATGAGAGTCTCACTGGAGAAAGATATCTAAATTTCCTTCAAAATGATCTGGTTCCAGCTCTTGCCAGTCTGTTTCCAGACGATAATGATCCTGATTTATCAAGTTTAACCTTATGGTTTCAACAGGATGGTGCTTCCCCGCATTATGCTGTTCATGTAAGGGAGTACTAAAATACAATTTTTCCGGGGTGGTGGATAGCTAGACAGGGGTTATAAGAGTGGCCACCCAGATGGCCTGATATTAATCCACCGGACTTTTTTTTTATGGGGCTACGTCAAAAATTTAGTTTATAAATCTAAACCCATCTCGGTAGATACACTGAAGGAGTCTATTCGACGAGTAATAAGAGAAATATCTCCACAAGTAGTACTAAATGTACAACAGGAATTTCTAGATCGATTGATCAAATGCAGTTGGTGGGGGACATTTTTAACATCTTATAAAATAGTTTCTTTTCATTTTTTGTTGTTTGTTTATTTTGTTTTAAAATTGTTAAAAAATTTAAAATTGTTAATATTTCGTAAACGGCTGAAGATAAGTATAGGGCATGATTAATGAAAAACGTCTAGAATTGATTGCAGAATATAAAAATGTAAAAATATACAATATGTAGCACTTTTATGATCTACCCTGTACAATATCTTTTTTCAAAAAAAAAATGGCATTTCAAAAAAATAAATTTGACGGATCCGAGCGATTTTTGATTAAGTGGGCGGTATTCCATATAAAAGGCTGATCCGTTTCTTTATCATAATCCTGTATATAAAACTCTTCTAGAAAAGATCCTACTTCACAAAAATTTGAACTCGATAGAAACTGTATTTGATTCTGTCGGGCTTTGTGCAAAAATGATTCATTTTAATCGCAGTAATTTAAAATTTTATCGCCAGACCATATACATAAGACCCAAGCTGGTAACTGGTTTTTTATTGCCGAAAAGTTTGCTTTGAAAGCAACTTTTATTTTTTTTATGAAGTGAACGTTCAGAAAGTTTTGAAATATAGCGACGTTGAAAATCGTTTTTATGAGTTAACGATATTCCAAAGATTTAATCCGATAAATTTTACAATAAATATAGTAATCGACACTAAACAAGAGAAACCTGTGAGCCTGCACTAATCTGAACCGACAAAACGCTCACTGACCGATTGGCCGGCAGCCAAAAAATTGCAAGAAATTCATAATATGTTGAAAGTCACTTAATAAGCGATTTTTTTAAAAGAAACGTCAAACGAAAATACGTAGGTAATATCCATATCTCTGTCTACTTCCATTTAATGTACGAATATGGTAAAATATTCTCAATCTATGTTTTTTCGTACAGTGCAGAAGGGATGTTAAACCCGTATCTCACTTGGGACTTTATTTTTAACAAAACAACGAGATAATAGCCACCAAGTTAAGGGCAACTCGATTTATAGTGTATATGTAAGTATATTTTGATATGTTAGTAAATTAACCCTCTTGTCAATTGTAAAATAAATGTTTAATCCACAAGAAGTTTCTACCATTGATATTGCTCGTCTTCGCTTTGATTTTAAAATAAAAAGTGCAATAGAAAATTTTCTAGTTTGAACTTTGCGAATAAAAGACGCTATCATATCATAAGAAAGTGCTCAAAATTGAAAAAAGTGATCCAATATGAACTTTTATAAATGATTTAATTATATCGGCTCAACTTAATAATTTCTTTATGGGAGATTTCACGACGAAACGTTAGATGTTTAAGGCATATAATATTGTCAATGTTCTGTTAACTCTAACTACAAAATAATATCGATATTGCAATTGAAACAATTATTGTTGTCATGGAAATTATGTAGCTGTTATCACCAACAGGATATTAATAATTAGGGTGCGTGTTTTGCATTTTTCGTCTAGGTATGACTATATTACCAAATCAGCCAGGATACTGACACTATATACAGGGTGATTCACGACGATGGCGTATTAGAATTTTATGGCGAACCAGTCAACGGAATGATCCAAAAATTTGGTATCTTTCATAAGAGGACATGCTCTATGCTGCTAAAATATTTTCGATAATACGGTGTTGCCGCTTCTACTACAAAGTAGTAGCAACCTTTATGTTTTAAATGGAATACAATGTATATTATCTTATTTTTACAATCTCTAATAGATTGTTAACATGTTTTCTCATTAGTTCCATATACCTATCCGTTACCGTTTTCGAGATCTTGGTCAATTTCCATATTTTTTTTCGAAAAATATGACCTGAGATAAATGTTGATATTTTGAAACTTTTGGTTACTAAGGCACTGATATTTTGTTTGAAGTTGTGCAATACCCGAAGACTTATTACGCCATGGATAAATCTTGATGTTAATGTACTGGCGACGACGATATTTTGAGGGAAGTTGGACAGTTACGAAGGAAAAACATAAATATCTATTATATGGACGAAACTTGGTTAAATGAAGGATATACCGTTGGTATAATATGGCAGGATAAACATATTAAAAGCGTGAGGTAAGCTTTCACGGAAGGATGGTCCATTGGAATAAAAGCATCCTTGGGAAATAGACATATGGATTTGTCGATAGCGGCTTGCTAGCATTTAAATCAAAACGGTCTAGACACTATAATGAAGACATGAACGCTGATGTCTTTGAAGAATACTTCCAGCAAATGCTAGATCTTATTCCTCCTGGGTCTGTTATAGTCATGGATAATGCCAGCTACCACTCAAGAAAATTCGAAAAAATACCAACGTCTTCTTGGAAAAAAAATGACATAAATCATTGACTTACTGTAAATAAGAAGCCATTTCATAAAGGAAAGAGGAATGAAAAAGGAGCTACTGGAGATTGTAAAGTTGAATAAATCTCTTTGTACGAAATTTGTTGTCGACGAAATCGCTTCAAAACGAATTATAACGGTACTTTGCCTTTCGCCATATCACTGTGAATTAAACCCCATAGAATTGGTGTGGGCGCAAGTAATAGGGTTTGTAGCAAGGCATAACACCACTTTTAAAATGAGAGACGTTGGAAACCTCTTGCAAGAGGAAATAAAGACAGTAGATTGTAAAAATTGGAGTAGGCGCATCGAACATGTGATTGAAATAGAAGAAAGAATGTGGGAAGCTAATAACATGATAGAAAATACTGTAGAGCCCCTTATTATTTCTTTGGACCCCAACGACGATAGTTCATCGGACTACTCGGAATATGACGACTAAAATTTAAAAATTAATTAATTATTTACAAAGTAGATTTTTGTTCGTAAAGTTGAAAATAGAAAAGCTTTCAATTTTTTGTTAAGGTGATTTCTGGGTATGCTGTAGTAGACCAAATAAATAATATATTCTCGAACTTATTGTGGTATCTACGATCTTTTAACGCATGCCTAAGGGTTCAAAAATTACCCATACTACTTCCCTAATTGTTCCTAATTTCCCCATCTAGGGCAGGTATTTCCAACAAAATATTATCAAACTTGTTAAAACAAACAAACTTTTAAATATTTCCCCAACGTCTAATATTCCAAGTTTGCCCAAAAGCATCGCACGTGAGCTGCCTGCTTGCGTCGCGGCGCCTCATTTAAATACGCGTTCTTATTTGTTTTAATGTTTTCGGGAAATATCACTTTGTAGTTTAACGAGTTCCGACGTTTTAATTAAGGACGAGCAAATTTTATCTCTCCAAAAATTTCTTGTTTTTGGGAGTACGGCCCGAAGCAAATAAATTATAAGATTAGAGTTTCTTCATTTCCTTTTTCTTTGACAGTTTTATTTACCTCCAGAAATATAAATATAATTAATACTGTGCGGAGATAAATTAGTATGCCCACGTCTGACCGAAAAAAAAAAAAGATTTCATGACAAATAACTTCAGTACTTTTCTTTTTCCGCTTACCTTTTATACGTAAAATTTATGGCGCTGCTGCATGAAACTGCTTGCATGGTTTTCCAATAAATTCATAGGGGGATTCCTAAAGTTCCTGCAATAAGAAAAATTTGTATACTTTTCAGACCTGTGATTTTGTTTGTTATTATTTTTTTTTTAATATTAACCATGTCTTTTAATTGAAGTTAATTTAAAAAATATTGCATTTAAATTCAACAAATATTTAAAAATATGATACCAATATCGGATGTCTTTAAAAGGTCTACAGGGTCTGTAATGAATGCGCCATAGAGTAACCGCCGATTCTACACATGAAAATAATAGGTTTCAGCTAAACATGCCTTGGTAAAATGTTGGTCGTTAAGGAGATACAGGGTGTTAAAGTTTAATTTCTAAATTTTTTTTTTTTTTTTCAAACGAGGTAGTGGTTAGCACGATACTTTTTTCTCTTTTAAAAACTTTAAAAAAATCTTTTTCTCCGTACCAAAATGTGGTTTTATTTAAACCCATAGGGGCTTAGCCCCCATTCTACTTTGTTTGTTTAATTATTTTACTAAACAGGAACATGAAATTTCATGTTTTTTTTTAAATAACTTAAAGAAAAAATTTTTGTTTCTTTTCTTTTTTGGTTTTCTCCACATAAACCATGTTATATCAAAAATATAAATACATTAATCATTAAAATTTATTTCACACCATGGTCATTAAATATAACTAAATTTTCTCACTTTTATTAACAACAAATTTTTAAAATAACTAAAATGTGCTGATTTACATATTTACAACTCTGAGTTACCTCAAGTTAGTCTTCAACTAAACAAATTTCACTTGCTACAATTATATTAAATGTTGTACTCATTAATTTGAGACAACTATTAGATCCCATTTTACACTCGATATAGTTCCCCTGAAGATGACTGTATATATAGTCGAAACATGTAGGGACAATCGGTAAATTTTTAAAATATATATTATTTGTGGAGGAAGACAGAAGTGTTGTTTTAATTTATTACCTACACTCCACTGCAAGTATGGACTACTTCTTCAAATTTAATTTTCTTTTCATATCTCGAGCTGTTTTTGAGATATAAACATGAAAATTTGTAATAGGGGGCTTTTCAGGGCAAGTAACACGAATCTATCCCTGCTTTTCACATAATTTGTAGAGGGCGCTAGTTACACCCTATACACGCCTACTACATCACGCTCAAAACTTTTTGCGCGTAACTTTATTGGTAATCTGATCAAAATTTATAATAGAATGATCATTTCTAAAAAAAAAAAGGTATATATTTATTTTTTTAATATAATCCGTTTCCGGGATACTTGCAATTTAATATTCTGTTGCATAGAAAAATACGCGATAAAAAAAAACAGTTTGCGGCCAACGAAGTAGGCTATGGACAATTGAACAGCAAGAATATCAAGACAGCACACGCCATACTTATCAAAAAGTTATGCAAATTGATCCATGTAAAAGTTGTTTTGACGCATTAACTTATCGCAATATCGAATTAAACAATTTTTTCATAAATGATGCCAAGACATAATGAATATTCAACTAGCGAAATGAGAGATATGATTTGTATTTACGTCTAAGAAAATTTTAATGGACGTGCAGCAGCAAGACGATATCGGCAAAAATATCCAAATAGGAGGCACCCAGACAGAAATATTTTTCAAAGACTGTATGGTCGTTTAGGCTAAACTGGGTCATTTCGGTCTCAGAGTCACGTTGGACGTCCTAAGGTAATCACTGCCGCTCAAGAAGAGGATATTGTAGTGCAAGTTGGTGAAAATTCGAGGATAAGTACCAGACATTTAGTGAATGTTACTGATGTTAAAAAACCTCAATTTTAAATATTTGTTCAAAATTTACTACCAAATGATTTACAAGCAAGACTCCAGTTCTGTCAGTTTCTAATTCATAAACAAAGTCAAGATCCAATGTTAATCAATAAAATTATTTTTACGGATGAAGCGACCTTTACCAGACATAGTGTGCTTAACTGGAGAAACAACCAAACTTGAGAACTGGAAAATCCACACTTAAGACAAGATATGTGGTTTATGTACGATGGTGTACCGCCCCATTTTCCACTTGCAGTTCGCAATTATCTTGACCAGCGGTTCCCTAATAGATCGTTTGGCCGTGGTAACAATTTTCCATGGCCGCCCCGTAGCCCTGACCTTAACCCTTTGGATTTTTTCTTTTGGGGTTATATAAAATCATTAGTGTATAAAGTAGAGATCCAGACACGCGATCAACTGTTGCAAATGATTTAGGAGGCAGCCACTGTAATTCAAAATAAAGAAAGAACTTTATTTAATGTAAGGCGCTATTTGGTAAAAGGTTGAAGTAAATACATGGAAGTGGGCGGTGGACATTTCTCACATTTGGTGAAATTATTTTAATTCGTATTTTTATTACAGTGTTATCTAATTCTTTGTCAAAACTGAATAATTGTTTTTGTTGAAAATAAAAATTTCAATGCAATGTTGTTTAATATTGCAAATATCCCGGAAACGGATTGTATCAACAAAATAAATAAAGTATACCTTTCTTCTTTAGATATGACCATTCTATTATAAATTTTAATCAGACTACCAATAAAGTTACGCGCAAAAAATTTTGGGCGTGATGTAAAAGGCGTGTAGGGTGTAACTAGCGCCCTCTACAAAAAAAAACAGAGAAAGACTCGTGTTACTTACCCTGAAAAGCCCCCAATTACAAATTTTCATGTTTATATCTCAAAAACAGCTCGAGATATAAAAAGAAAATTAATTTATAAATTAAACTTTAACACCCTGTATCTCCTTAACGACCAACATTATACCAAGGCATGTTTAGCTGAAACCTATTATTTTCATGTGTAGAATCGGTGGTTACTCTATGGCGCATTCATTACAGACCACCCTGTATACAAAATGCTAGACCTAACCTGAAACCTGTCTGCCTTTCTCTGTTGTATACGCACTGCGATTACCTGTCTGCACCAAGTACTGTGATTTTTTTTTCCCGTGCCATTTCCTGTCTGCGACAAGTACTTTGGCTTTTTATCACGTAAATCAGATATTTGTTGTCACCAAAATCGACGTGCTGATATTATGATACTACGTAACTGGGAAATCAAAAAAATACCTGTGGCCTAGGGTCGTTTGACATTTCCCCATATAAGATATAATAGTGCATCATAAAATAGGAGCTGTTATTTTCATTACTAAAACGTCCGAACGACGGCGACGTTACAATACGAGGTACCTAAAATTACTCAACAAGCAATATAACGTCTTTTCCTGAGAATAACCCTACACAATCTTTTTAACACTGATCATAAACTAATTCTCTACTAATATCATTATATCAAATACCCTCCACCAAATCAAAAGTTCTAACAAAATTATCATCCACCTCTGTCACCTATTACTTCTCAACCTTGCGGGTTATATCGTCATATTTTGTAATATTTTACTATGTCATAATACTATTAAATTCTTTTCTTATTTTGATTTTCTATGCTTTGGGTGAACCCTCTAAAAGACAGACAGACCATATGGTTTCTGCACAAAGTAGGCCTGTAATACATTTGACCTATATTAGGGTGACCCTTACTATAAAAGCAAAGTTTATTGATTTAGGACAACCACATTTAAGAATCGATACTAAGACAAGTGAAAAACTGCAATCAGTTTTCATTTTTATGATGATGACTTCCCCAAATTAAAAGATAATACGTCCGCCTTAACTTGCTTTCTTAAGAATTCTAACGTATTTTTGTCCGAAGCTATTGTCATTTCAATCTCCAGCGTTATCCAACCAATTAATAATCATGCCCACCCTCAGGAGATAATTTAAATTAGATATTTACAAACACTCAACATTTTAAAACAAAAATTGACGAAATTGACTGGCAGCGTAACCATTCAACTCTGTCAAGTGATAAAAATTTAAATTCCATTGCCTTCAACGTAAGTGAGGGTGGGGCGGATGATGCATTTGATGAGGAGGAGTATGTTATTGTGTCTGAGGGTCCTGCGTCGATTGAGCAGAGGGTATACTTGACTGTAAAAAAGCCTGGCTTTGTTGATGGTATTTTGGATATGGGAGTGCCAATGGAGGATGTTGTCGAGGATAATACCGAGGTATTTCAATGTGTCGCACCAGGGAACATCGCAACCAACCAGGTTGATCTCGTCGAGGGGTGGTTGCCTTCTACGAGTAAACTGGATGGTTTGAGTCTTGTCAGAATTGAGACGAAGTTTCCAGTTTACATGGTAACTGGAAAATTCGTTGACTGCTTTTTGCAGCTTGCGTGGACTATGTGTGGACGCAGTGACCTTACGACGAAGGCGGTATCATCGGCATAGAGAACTAGGGTGCTATCTGGGACTTTAGGGATGTCATAGAAGATGTTGAAAATATTTGGGGAGAGAAGACAGCGCCTTAAGGGAGGCCTGGGGGTAGAGAGGGAGTGGCCTATGCGGACAGGGATCTTGCATCAGGCATCAGGCTAGGTATGATTGGATTAGACGGACGAGCCTGAAACGCGCTGGCCTATTTATATGCAAGGGGGATGCTTGCAAAAAGATAGCGTCGCTTGACGTGCGGTAGGTCCAGCTTCTCGGAATTTGGCCTGCACGACCCTTTGCGCCCTTAAGATGGTCAAAGTTACATTTCTCAAGTGTTTTAGCTGCTTTCAAAATTTGTATAAAAGTGTTATGCAAATAACGTAATTTAAAATAAATACTTATATTCTAGGACATATTACGCTATTACTTTGCTAATTAATAGATCGGGGGTTGGGAAGATTCATGACTTATCATTTTTTATGACCTAAATTGATTCGTTCAGATTCTTATTTTCTGAATAATTTTTTCAGGGATTTTTTCCAACTCTTTTTTCAATGTTCCCAGATCGGATTAAATAATTATCCCTTCTCATTTCCCCATTGTAGTTCCGGCCCTGCATTGGCCCCTTCAACCTGGCTTACATACGATAGGGTTCCGCGTACGAAAGGGTGTGAGCAAAAAATGTTCTGGTTAATTTAGGATAGTAGGTTTATTGTATACTGCATTTTATACAAACTTATCGGTTCGGACTTAGCACCTCTAATTAGAAATATATTTATTATAGTTAAAATAAATTTTAAGTTACGTCCACACTATAGCAACATTCAGCAACTTGTTGCAACTTATGTTGTAAGAAGTTCTCGAATATTAAATTATAATTTATTTAAATTAACAAAATATCCAGTGGGTTAGCTGTTAGTGGGTTAACATAACTTAAAGAATGTTTGCGCTTGTTGTATATTCGTACAACGTTGTGTCTACACTGTATTTTTAAGGTGAAGAAAGTTATTATGATATGAAGAAAGAAATAATGCCGGCCGAAGATTCGCAAAAACGGAAGTGTAAATGTTGGTTTCCTCCAAGTTTGAAGAAAAGGAAAGAATATGGCAGAAAGGATTTATTAATTATTCGATTTACAGAAAGATTATATTGCAGTAGAACCACAAGAACAAATATGTGGTAGAACTTCGAACTGATAGGTGCTTCAGAAATGTCTTGCCCATATGTAGCACATACCAAATTTCATTACGGTAATATCTATATCAATCAAATATGCCTGTAGTTCCGCGACTATTTGAAATACCAGAAGAATCAAATCGCAACATTCCGTCCACATCGAAACCAATATTAACAAATGTTTCGTTTCATAATATTATTCTTTGAAAACGGTTTGCTTTTTCCTTCTGCCAGAACCATCCCCAGACGCGTTTCGCTGTATAACAGCTTATCACTGAGGCTATGGGTTCTGAGAAAAGGAAAGAGCATCGGCGTCTGTTTTGAAACAGCAAAATGGGTATGATACAGAGAATGAAGCCAGATGGCTCCATCTCGTGGTGCTGGTAAATAACACCAATTTCTAAGCATACCTGGCGCAGCACCACGAGATGGATTCTTTGATACTTGCTGCTAAATACGGTTCTACGTAACACCAACATAACGCAACACATCAATATATATTGCAAAAAAAAGGTAAACTTTTTATGTTGAAATGAGTTACTGTTAAATTATGTTGATGTATGTTGTTCCATTGTAGACGTACCTTTAAAAGGAAACTTAAAAATATTTGAAATGTAATTTTAATTTGATGATCAACGGAAAAAAATACACAAGTAACTTACAGATGCCATTTTAGAGCAAACTTATAAAATTATAGTTCAGGGAAATATTATTCGAAAGTTTGTTTTTATTACAAAGTTGATAATATTTCGTTAGAGAATACCTGACCTAGATAAAGCTTTACGCAAGATAGAGGCATTAGGCTCAATTAAGAAGTCGCAATTAGATGGATAATGTCATTTTGCACCCTCAGGCGTACGTTGGGAAAATTTTGGGGTAACGCAGATTGAACGTGAAATTTAAACTTTTTACTCGCAAAACTTAATAAAAATGTTTGGAAGCAATTACATTTCTCTTTAGTTATGTACACAGTAAAAAATATTCACCTAGTAAAAATCATTTCAGGAGTGGTAAAAAGAAAGAAGTGTTAATGTTAACACCCGGTTCAACATAATTTACCACATTTTTACACTCATATGGGACCAAAGTTGTATTAAATTTGCCTATGAATTTAACTCTCTAAAAAGTTAATATTGTTAAATGTGTGGTATTTATTCCATTTTACACTCTATCAGGAAAATTAAATACCATGACAATTAATAACACCACATTAGCGTGTAAATAAACCCCGCTAGAAGGTTATTTTAACACATTGAGTGTAAGACTTATCCTTTAATCGTTTTTTTACACGGCCCCGGGTAAAAACCCGTGTTACCGAAAAGACAGGCGGCAGGCAACAAGTGGTGTGAAATTCTAGGAATTGACACATGACGCCGACACTACATGCAAATTCAACTTTCAAACTGATGTGCTCTTTGAACGTGATATAAAATAATGTTATATTTAAATTAAAATATATAAACAACACGCTCTCGAAAGAGTTTGGTGTAGAGGCTGGTGTGAGGCAGGGGTGCATCCTGTCGCCTATACTGTATAATATCTACAATATCCAATATCCATAATGAGACACGTGCTGGATGAAGGGGAAGGCGGCGTAGCAATAGGAGGAAAGAAAATCAGCAATCTACGCTACTCTGATGATACCCTAATCATAGGTGCAAGCCGGGAAGAGCTGGAAACAGTGATGAGGAGACTTGGTTTGGTTAGCAAGGACTACGGTTTGGAGCTTAACACTACAAAAACAAAAGTGATGATAGTTGACCGCCAGAACAATAACCTACCACATATACATAAGATAGCAGGATTCGAAGTTGTACATCAGTTCATATACCTCGGTGCATCTATCACAAACACTGGAGGATGCGAAACGGAGATCCGAAGACGCCTAGCTATAGCCAGAACAGCAACAACGAAGCTGAACAACATATGGAGAGATTCTGCTATCACACGAAATACAAAGCTAAGACTGCTCAATTCCCTAATTTTCCCAATCGCCAGCTATGCTTCAGAAACCTGGACTGTAAAGGAAACAGACAAGCGAAGAATAGATGCGTTTGAAATGTGGACATATAGACGCATGCTGCGAATATCCTGGACTTCACATCGCACGAATGCCTCCATTCTAGACGAACTAAACATTCAGACGCGTCTGTCCACAAGAGTCAGCCAGTCTTTTCTCCGATATTTTGGCCACATCGCCAGAAAAGATGACTCGATCGAACGTCTAATGGTCGAGGGAAAAATAAATGGACGCCGCCCACGAGGCAGGTCACCGAAACGATGGGTAGACCAAACAAAATCATTGATTGACGCCACCTTGCATGGAGCAGTCCATATGGCCCAGAATCGAGACCAATGGTCAGCCAGACTACGCATGATGCCACCAAACCCTCCATAGGGTAATGGACCGAGGAGAGAGAGATATAAACAAAGCAAAGTTCTGTAAAGTGCCAAATGAGAGTGCCTCTTATTAGGATCTTGTTAAATTGGGTAAGCATACTAACGAAATTTAATAGAAACCTTACTAATAAGTACGCCAATTTTAGGAAACTAAGTAGGTATTAACATTGTTACAGTTTTCCCTTTAGCTTTTAAAGTATTCTGATATTAGCTTATAATATAAATGTATTCCTTTTTTATATAAATACTTAGGTACCTACCTACATATTATTTTACTTCATAGATCTCTAAATAAATATACGATTAATATGATACTCGTCATTTTCATTCTTTTATATTGTTCCAAATCATACTTTTATTTAGTTGTTTAGTGTTCTAAGTATAAATATATTTATTATGGTATTTGTTTTGTTAAGCTTAACAATGAGGTACATTAAACGTAGATATATACAGGGTGTTATGGAAATGACTTATTATTTTTTAACCCGTAAATATATAGGTCGAGACGAATTGGGGAAAAATTGCTATAAATGGCGCTCGAAGCTAGAAATTCGAGAAAAATGCCTTCAAAAATTTAGGTCCAAAACACCTACGCGCCAATGACCCAAACAGCTGATTTGGGTAATTGTTTAATTTAGTGGAAATGTTGAATTTTTCGCTAAAATTTCGTATATAGGCTAATTAAGGGTAGCTGATCACAATTTTCCTTTTGCGTTTAGGCGGCAAATGCACTGGTTTTGAGAAAAAAAATGTTAAAGTTTTTCTAACTCACCGGTATGTTATTTTGCATGTAATCCTAAAATGTTGCTTATTTCCAATAAAATATTACTTGTCGGAGTCATAGTATACACTTCTGAGTTGAAATAAACGAAATATGCCACAAGGAAACTCTGAAAAACGGGATAACTTGTAAGCGAACAGAAAACTCTACGTTATCTGGAAAAAGACGGGGGCTCACTGACAGCTGGCCACCCATGTTGTCAGATTGTTAGTGTATTATAAATTGCCTATACTTGTCAATTCATTTTTATTAATTGAATGAATCCTATTGGCTCGAGCTAGCATATCATTCTCCTGGATGGAAGCCATTGATAATTACAAGAAAAAGAAGAACAATCTGGCAACGTGAGTGCAATGAATCTGAAAAGAGACGGTTCTACTTTGTCGGCGTATTAACAACGAATTTAATTAAATTTGTGCCTTTTCCATTGTTTTTTTGCTAAAATGTTGCTCTTATTTTATGAACAGATAGTTTGGTGAAAGCTTTATCACATATTTTGAAGGGAAAACCATAAAATCTAGGAAATTGAAAGGAAAGAATACCCCAACCTGTAAGTGAAAAACTTTAACATTTTTTTCTCAAAACCAGTGCATTTGCCGTAAAAACGCAAAAGGAAAATTGTGATCAGCTACCCTCAATTAGTCTATATACGAAATTTTAGCACAAAATTCAACATTAATTGCACTAAACTAAACAATTACCATTCCAGCAGTTTGTCTTGTCAAAAACACATGTGTTCAGGGGCATTGAACTATCATGGAAGGCGCACATAGTCCGGTTTAAGGGTATTTTACAAAATTCAAAATACTTCCGATTTTAGAAAAAAAAACTATCAAGTGTAACTCTAGACCACCTCAGGAGTGGCCCCTTAAAATATAATAAGTCATTTCCATAACACCCTGTATATATGTTTAATTTACTAAATTGTTAAACTATATAATAGGTGTGTCATTTTGTTAAACTAGTTATAATAATAAGCGTGACAAAAACCACAGGGTTTTCCAGTTCTGTTGTAACCATCATTTTGTTTAGAAATAAACGATAAATAATACTCGATATTTTCATTCATTTAACAAACCTTTACAAAGCGATCTGTGTATCATGCGAATCATGTATCAAACTAAGCAGAGGTTAATAATGTAAAACATCTTGAATGCATACTTTTTACATTTTAATTATAAACGCCCGGTTAGTTTGATACGGGATTAAATGACTTAAACAAAGTGGAAAGTATTCTAGCCCTGGGTAGATTATTTAATTACACTCACTATAGTAAAGTCACACCCAAATAAAATGAAATTTACACTACAATAATATGATATTTACACTAATTAATCACAAATTATCATTAAAAGTGGTTTACTCACACCTCTCATTATTTCTTTTACACCCTAGAAGGATAGGTTTACAATCTGTGAGTTTAATTTACACACGATAGTGTAAATGTACCTACCCATAAATTAGAAGAATTAAGACTCATAAAAAAGTAAAAAACCATTCAAAAATTGTTAAAAACATAGCCGTAATAGTGTAATTCCCTTAAATAAATAAACCGTAACTATTTTATTTATCAGCTAAACAAATTCCTCCAGATCTTGTTTACCTATTTTCAGATAAAACAGTAAAACTTTATTGTATCGCAAACAAAAAGCTGTAGGTATTTAGCAAAATGCCGTTGTCCAAAGTGTACAATGTTTTTCGGAAACTTCAAAATAAAGCTAAAAGCAATTTGAATAGATTTCACGTCGAGCGTCTTTAGGTCCATTTAAGCTCACTCTAGTGTAAAATAACACTATACTAGTTGTTTTAAACAACGGCAGTTGACGTTTTCGCAAGCAGTGCTTTTGAAGATTTCGTATTCTGTTGCCGGAATATTTCCTGCCGTTTTGCATTTTTGTTTCTACTCGTTTCTGTTTCAAGAAGTGAAGAATTTCACTAATAATTCCAACAAATACCCTCGGTTTGTAAATTTTTATCGCACTCGACAAAAACATTAAACAATAAAAAAAAATCCTTTGTCTTTATTTATTCATACTTTTCTCAAACAAAGAAGTTAGTAGCATAGTTATGTTCCTGGACTTAACTGTAAATATTAAAAATAATAAACATGAGTTTCAAATTTTTCATAAACCATCGAACACTGATATAACAATACGCAGTACTTCTAATCGTCCGTACTCTCATAAAATTTCGGCTTACAATAGTTTTATTCAAAGACTAGTAAATTTACCTCTTTCAAATTATAGTTTCAATAACGAATTAAATATTACTAAACAAACTGCAGTCAATAATGGATATCACGTATCTTTAATTGAAAAATTAGTTAAGAAAACGCAGTATAAAAAGGCAATAGACTTAGTATTCCCCGTCAATAAACTTAAAGAAAATAATTTCCAGACTTTAACATTCACAGGTAAAGTCACAATCAAAGTTGCTAACTTTTTCAAGAAAAGAGGTTCAAAAATAGCTTTTAAAACTAATAATACACTTGGTAAATACACTAAAAATAATAAATCAAAAACTAAAAAACAAAATAAGTTTATCAATTAAATTGCGGTTCCTGTTCAAAATTTTATATTGGCCAAACGGGTAGGTTATTCCAGAATAGAATAAAGGAACACAAAATTAGTTTTTTAAAGAAAAAAGAAAATTCAAATTATGCCAAAAATGTATTGAGCGAAAACCATAATTTTAATGACAATTTTTAAATTTTACACTCAGACAACAAAGGGAAGAGATTAGATTTATTGGAATCGATGGAAATAAATAAATATAAAAATGCAAATTTACTACTGAATAAAGAGTTGGGTCTGAGGAATTCCCCGTTATTAAACCTTTTTCATTGATATAATCTTATTAGGTACATGGTAAACGACAAAAACCCCATTATTAAATCTTATTTGTTAATTATATTGTATATAATTTATTATTAAGGGTTGTGTAGTATACTTTTGTGTTATATTCGTTCGGTTATAAACATTTGAAGAAGCCATAGTGTTGGCGAAACAATTGTCAAAAAATTTTAAATAAAAGTTAGTGGAAATCTAGAAACAAGTGTTTCATTCTATAAATTTGATATGGATCTCAATCAAGTATCGGCTAACTCCATTCAATATCTCTTAAGTGTTGTTTTTGAAGGGCACGTGGTAGATACTCCAAAATTTCTTCTTGTTATTTGCTTAGTAGAGCTGCCGTATAATCAGTGTGGTTAATAGTTGGCCACAGTTTCTTAAATCGGCTAAACAGCGCAGTCTCTAGACCACCAATTGAAGAAATAGCTTAAAGCATTAACCTCATAGCATGATGGCGGCATGCACTCCAGACAAGCTCACTTTTCAACATTATTATATTAATTTGAAGAAATAGTATAGAGAAAATTGTAGGTGGAAGTTGACGTTGATGGTGCTTTAAAAAATTTGTTGAAAATGTGTCACGTAGTGAATGCAATCAACATGATGATGACACTGACAAGAAATTTTGTTAATAGAGGTAATAAATTGAAAGATAAATGTGAAATTTAGAAGGTCATAAAGAAAAACATGTTCTTCTTATTCGGTTTCAAGTAAGGATACATAAAGAAGACTTTCGAAGTTCTGATTCATATTATGATTTTGTATTAAAAGAAAGGGAGAAAGAAAGAAAGCATCTGTTATTAATTAAGTAAAGATTCCATTTTGTAAAATTTTTAGCACATGTTAGAAAATTTTTGTGTTCGGGGTGCTGGAGACTCAAGGTCCGGTTTCCCGTAGTTATATTAATCCCATTGTTTAGGGCAGTTAATAGACGTTTGAACAAAGAATAAACATCAAAATTTGTTAAATTTTTTTTTTCCTTTTAGTTCCCCTGATATGTAGTCGCAACATGTAGGGAAAATCGCTAAATATATTCTTTAGAAAATATATCATTTGTAGAGGAAGACAGAAGTGTTGTTTTGATTTTATTGATGTTCTATAAGCTGAAAAGATTACAGATAGTATAGATAGATATACATCTTAGTTAATCAAATTCGACCGTTTGTAGCTCGTTATTTAATTTTACTATTACACATTTTTGTAAACGTTTTCTTTATCAGTATATTTCTCCAATATTTTGGAACGTAATTAAACTCTTTGCTTTTTCTATCAAAGTGTTTTCATTTCCGCTGTACGTCATGATATATTGCTCTCAACGAGCGAAAAAAAATATTGATGATGTGTAAAAACGAATACATGCCGATGATGTAAGGGAGAGTCGCTCGGTGTAACTCTTGGGGCGCAATCATCGATCATATTTAAGTGTGTGCATGTAACGCGAACTGACATGTGTCGTTTGCATACCGCTTGCCGAAACTTTATCCCATATATAATATAGGCTAAGTATAAATAAGATACTTAAATTTGCAATGCAGATTTTGTGAATCGAGGTTTTGGGTATATTATGCCAAATGCATTTTGGTTTCATAAAATAACCCCCTCCTACATATCCACTAGAATTATTGTTTCCGTTGATTTGACTATACTGTCATACAAGCTAAAAAGATAAGTCACTCTTTGACTACCAATTCAGTTGCCTAAAGATAGAGTTTGCATGTTCGCAACAGTTTTATTATTATTTAAGCTCTACATCTTTGACGATTTAAGGCTGTCTCAGATATCTTTAGTGTACAGTAACCTGTCATTACTTAGAGCAGTTAATTGCGCTGTGATAATCGAGATTGACGCTTGTCATTATTGGTATCACTCCGATATATCCTTGGGAAATTAGTTTAGAAAAAGTTAGTTATTAGACGTGCTCACATAGGTGCAAAATTTTCGTTTAAAGAATTCAATATGCTCATCCTAGTAGCATCCAGCATTTACTAAATATTAGGGCAACATCTATGCAATATTATCAACATGTTAGTACGTACATTTTTTATATTCAAAGTTATTTGTAGTGTTGCAGATATATATTTTCGATATGATTAAATATAGTGGTTGATTGAAATACAATGCTAAATAGATATACAGGGTGATTCAGTAGGAAGTGTCAATATTTTAGGTACGTATTTGGGGATCCAAAATAAATATAATAGTTCCTATAAACATGGGCCCTGGTCCTGGCCGTTACCGAAATATAGGGGTAAACAATATTCAAATTAGGATTTTACGTATGTTATGTTGCCTTTGCACTGTTGCTTAGCAATAGTAACCCCATTAGGTATAAATAAGAATAAGAAATCGTGTAATAAAATGCAAATTTCTCGAAAACCGTCGGAGGAATCGAGTCTTATCAAGAGAACCTTTTTTGTAGCAAATGAGTTGGTTCATCTAAATTTTGTGCCCAAGCCCCTCTTGTTCCATTGGCATAGAAATCTGAAACAAGCAATTAGTAAAAAACCCAGGTTCTACGCCCATGGACTGATATTAATCAGAATTGTGACATGGGTTCTTTTGCCGCATAAAGCTATGCCAACGTATCAAATTTCGGCAAAATAGTATGAGCAGTTCTTGAATTAATCCAGAAAAACGATTTAAAAATTGTCACTTCAGCGCCGCCTAGCGCCCAAACTAAGCAACTTTGTACTAAGGTAAGTTTACTTAAATCGGCTAATTTTGGTCTGAAGAATACGTGGTAGGTTTTTGTAAACACCCTTTACAGACACCCTGTATAGAATCACTTGCAGAACGTATAAGAAGAACTTCTTTCTTTTGTATTAGAAGATGTTCAACTTAATGTATGACAGAACATGTATTTACAACATAATGAAGCCCCTGCACACTACAGTTTACAAGTATGGAATTTTTTAAACAATAACTTTCCAAACCGGTGGATTGGTCGAGGTGGTTCGGATAACTGGCCAGCTAGATCCCCAGACCTAAATTTTCTGGATTATTGTCTTTGGGGGTCGTTTAAATCATTAGTATATTCAAGTAAAGTGAACACTAGAAATGCATTAGTCGATGAGATAATAAATGCAGCAGCAACTATAAGAAACATTCCCGCATCCATTCATAGAGCGACCCGAGCTATTCATCAGAGAGTTGACTTCTGTTTAGAAGTAAACGGTGGCATTTTTCAAAAGTTTTAAACCCAGCCTACTTGTTATAAATATATTAGTAAAAATTTTAATTCAAATATTATTTACCCCTGTATTGCACCTGCCCCGGTGCTCAACTGCTCATACGTGCTTGTCCTGTATTGACGAGAACTAAACAGTTTTAGCCTTATTTCATCTTTGGTTAATAATTGATAATTCCTTATTATAATATAAAGGTCAGGTAATTGTCATCTGGTCTAGTGGCTAGAGATTACCAGTATATTTACTAGAAGACATAGTAGATGATGCAAACTTTACTTAACATTATCATTTTTTATATTTTAGATCAATGTTGTTAGTGAACATATATTAAATAAACATTTCTGCAATATAGTAGTGCTATAAATAATAAATGTATTATTAAATATTTGTAATATAAAAAAATGTGTCAAACATAATATCTTTTTAATATTGGTGTAATACTACTAGGGAAGCGTCTTATTCATTTATTTTTTTACTTTTTCACTTTCTGCTTTATATTGTTAGATGTAATGGGATATACCAAAAAATCAGAAAGTGTGTACATAATGTCAAGTCATGTTATCCGTCTACATGTTTACAATCACTTTAACGAAAAAAGCTAAGCGTGTATAAAATAAAGTCGGGGGAAAACACAGACTGGTTTTATGTTACAACAAAGACATTAAGTACACTAAAGGTTTTTTCTTTGCATTTTGGAGTTTAGGTGTATCAGATCCAGTGGTGGTTGGCAGCTTACAAAAACAAGTGAAGTGGTATGGAAGAAAGAGCATTTATCATATTATACACACATTAAAATGACACATTGGAAATTTTACCAATATAATATTTTTTGTAAAGTTTATATTTTTGCCTAATAAATCTTAGAAAAACAAACGAATAAATAGTAGGATCTATCAGAAATAAATAATAATTACTGTGACATAGTACAATCAATCTGTTATGGAAAAGCGGGTTTACGGGAAAAAAATACCATAAGCGATTTTATTTCATAAATGGTTAGCTTAAAACCAAATTGTCGCCCCCCCCCCCCCTTGCGCGCTTGTGGGAAACTCAAAAAGATTTTTGACTTGATTTTCCGCAAATACGGTAAGTCGCAGAGAAATATTTTGTAAAGAAATATTGTAGAAAACAATATTCTCCACAATTTATCTCATGGAGTCACTGCGCTACGACTAAAAGTGCAGAAAGCAAGGGGCGCCAAAGTCGCCAAAAATCACTTTTTCCATCCTGTGAATCATCGACTATGGTCGATTTATTTACTTAGCTTTGAATCAACCTCAACAGTGAACAGAAATTATTGATAGGAAATCGATAAAAAAGTGTAAATTTAAAAAATTGTTAAATGCCCTTGGTATTTTAAAACAATTAGGGGATATATCTTGATATGGAGTAATAAGAACTCGTAGAATGGAGTAATATTTTCAAATCGACGTTAAAAAAACAGTATAATAGCCTTATACAAGTATTGTTAATAACTAATTCTAATTGTGTTAGGAGACTACAATAAAATTACCATTAATATTTTGAATGTGGGTTAAAACGCCTGCCTTTCTGTGACGTCAATAATCTGTAGTTACCGATGTTATCAAATATGCTGTTTTTGCAATTTTATTACTTTAGTACAATAGTATATTTGTAGAGTTAAATGTACTAAATTGATTTCATGACCATACATTATCAGTAATATTTTGATTAAAATTTGATTTTAATTAATTATTAAATAATCAGTAAAAAATCAAACAATAAATGACAGCCCGATAATTATTAATATTCGTATCCTATGTTCATTCATGGCAACTGTGATTTGATATAACACTGGTATACTTAATCAGCATTTTTAAATTGAAATATCTCGAAAACGGCTGGAGCAAATATCAGCATATGATTATTATATTTTTAATATTAAAAAAAAAATGCATTACATGTTTCTAAAATATACTGGATGTTCTACTTAAAGTTACCCAAGGTTGCATGTTAAACTAATTTGCCATATTCATTTGTTTTATTTCGTAACAGTTTCCTGTGATCAGTGTGCCAGATAAGGGTCAATATTAATAGAATGCTAAGACGCTGCATTCCGTTGGTACTTCCAGGCGCTATATCTCCGTAACCGTGCATTGTAAAAAAGAAAGCGTGAACTCAATTTATAGGATTTTTTGGGCTCCAAAACTACTTTTGTATTTATGCGATTGAGCAAAAAAATATTTTTCGCGTCGAAAATAAGGAAGAAGTGATTTTTCGCGACTTTGGCGCCCTCTGCTTTCTGCACTTTTAGTCGTAGCGCAGTGACTTCATGAGATAAATTGTGGAGAATTTTGTTTTCTACAATATTTGTTTTCAAAATATTTCTCTGCGACTTACCGTTTTTGCGGAAAATCAAGTCAAAATTCTATTTGAGTTTCCCACAAGCGCCCAATGGGGGGGGGGGGGGGAAGCGTCAATTTGGTTTTAAGCTAATCACATGCCCCCCTAACCATTTATGAAATAAAATCGCTTATGGTATTTTTTTCTCGCAAATTTTACAGATTGGCTCTACTAAGCAGCCAGATGATAGGTTAGATTAGGCTAGGCTAGGAGCTACATGCAGTGCCGGATTTAGGGACGGGCTGCAGAGGCTGAAGCCCTGGGGCCTCCACAGAAATTGATAGATGTATACAGAAGGATCGTCAGAAGAACAATCAATCGAGCGAGCTTTTTTTATTATGAAATCTTTTAGAATAATCAATTTAGGGCAACATTTCCGAATATTAAAATTGCTCTGCAGATGTATGTGGTTTTGATGGAATCTAAATGCAGTGAAGAGCGCCCATTTTCAAAAATGAAAATAATTAAAAATCGACTCCGAACTGCAATGTCATAAAACCGCCTGCCATCTTTACCACTGCTTAGCATTATTTACTACGGAAGCTAGATTTCACGGAAATCATTAATGATTTTTAAACGAAAACATGTCGGAAAGTACTCTTCGCGTATTAAGACTAATTTCATGCATTTATTTTTGTTTTTGAAAAATGGTCAATTTGAGCTAGTGTGAAGTGAATATTTAAGAATAAGTAAAACACAAAGTCTGCTCCACAAATTTAATAAATGTCACTTTAGCTTTAATGTTGTTAAAAGGGACAAGTATCGAGAGCAGTGGCTCATATCTTCAGCCTTGCTAATAATAATAATCATTGGTTTAGTATATTTTCAAAAATACCGCCATTGACTTACAAACATTTCCTGCTTCGTTTACAAAGGGCGCGCGTGGATTTTCTAATTGATTTGTGCCTTTCTTTAATATTGAGTACAGCATTTCTAATGCGGCTAATTAATGCATCCCTAGTATCTACTTTTACTTTTAAACCTCAGTTTTTAACCAACCCCATAAATTGTAGTCCAACGGCGTAGGTCTGGCGATCTAGGAGGCCAACTAATAGGACCACCGCGACCAATCCAAACCCCTGGAAACCTTTGGTCTAAATATTGCTTGACCCGACGATCGAAATGGGCAGGCGCTCCGTCGTGTTGATAATACATTTCAATTCTGATGTTTAAAGGAATCTCCTCCAGTAGTCCTTGCAATTCATTTTGTAAAAAATTTAAGTAGTGGTCCCCTGTAAGGCGATTGTCCAAAAGAAAAGCGCCAATTAAATTATTATCGATCATGACGCACCATACGTTTACTGAAAACCTGTGTTGAAAATTACTTTTGACTATTGCGTGAGGATTTTAGTCCGACCATACATGGGAGTTTCGATTATTATTGATGCCACGGGTGAATGTAGCTTCGTCAGTAAAAAGTATGTGCGGTAAAAGATGACGATTATTAATTATCCACTCACAAAATTGCATACGCTTGGCGTAATCTCCAGGTTGAAGATTCTGTACATGGTACGGGTATAAGCCTTGCTCGTGAGGCGTATTGATCACTCTTTTTTGGGGAATCCCCAACTGAATTCCAATTCTTCGTGAGCTTGTCGTCGCATCTTCTTCTACTAAAGCTAGAACATTTTCTATTTCTTCTAAATCCTGTTGAATGGCTCGTTCAGATGTTACATTAGCAGTTGGAAGCGTTCCGGTCTCGCAGAGTTTGTTGAAAATTCTAATAAAGGATTTTCTGTTCGGTGTTCTTTCATGTGGAAATCGTTCAGGATATTGTTCAGCAGCCGCTGTAGCATTCCCATTACACAAACCATAAATAAAAACCATATTGGCGTATTCGAGATGTGAATAAATGTGTGGCATTTTATAAAATTAAAATGATACAAATCCGCAAGTTAACGGTGAATCAATGTAACTTTTATACTGACACTAATAGGATAGTGACAGCACAACAATCAAAAGCAAACAATAATAACATTTATTACAGGAAAGCTAAATTAAGGCAATATTTCGTTTTTGCCTTATAACTTGAAAACAAATGAATATTGGATAACAACATTTGAGTTTTTTCTAATAATTTTGATGCATAGATTACACCCTTAGAGTTAGGCCCATTCCTCCCGACTCACCCTGTATAACCTGAATTGTATTAATGATCAAATAAATTTCTCATTATGCGTCTATTTACTTATATACTTTTATTTTTTAGTCTTCACCAATTTTTCTCTACATAATACATCTCCTTTGACATTGATATATCTACTTTAAGCGATTAAGTTCATCTGCCTACCTGTTCATAAAATTTCAACCAAATAATCTATTTTCTATATGTTTATATGCTATTTTTTGTTATATATCAGCTTTATTCACTTCTCAACACTCTTTGAACTATTGCCAACCCTTTCAATACGTGATTCTGACAGGACAATCAGATTTTACCACACCTTCCATTTTATTTTCTCTACTCTTTATCAAGCTGTCAAATGGTGTAACAGTTCTTTCTTTTTCAAAAATTTAAAAAACAAAACTAAAAAACACAAATCATTAACTAACTTCATCCAAATTTTATTACATATTTAAATTTTAAATTTATAACAATAGTTATATAATGTTAAGGACCTAAATTAAAAATATTCTGCCGAAAACTTTCTCTGTTCTATGATAAGTCAGTCACCTGGTTGATTTTCACACTCAATCTTTGATATTCCCCATGGGCCTTCACCAAGGCCCCCGTATCATTTAATCCGCATACACGATTAGTTATGGTTAATTGGGTGGTGAAGACCTCTTATCCCATCATCTTCGATCCTTTTAATCAGCATAGCATAGGATACTGTATCAAAAGCTTTACTTGGATCCAAATATACCGCACTTCTTTCTTTTGTGAATATTACGAAAAAATTGCGTTACTTAAACAAAATACAGTATCCTCAGTATTATATAAAGCCAAATTGTATGTTATAAACAAAGTTTTTCTCTTCCTAAAAAATTTACCAAACATTAACCATTTTAGAAAAATTATTAATTAATAACTGAAATTGACATTCAGTTAAAAAAAGAGCTCTATTGTCTACTTGGAAGGCGGGGGTGAAAAGATAATTTTTCCATGCGGGTGGTATATTAAATGAAGAAAAGCCAAATTAATAATATTTATCCCCTTATTGTTAATCAAGTTATAATTATCCGAAAAACTTCTGTACTTGTTGCTCATTCACTAGCAATATTCCTATTTTTTTTATAACCCTTACGCGCCTGGTCAAATTTCGATTCAAAATATATTTTTTCTGCACCTTTAGTTCTAATTAGGAAGTGTCTATATTATGCCAATTCCTTAGAAGTTCCCTCTTCATCATATCCCTCCGATTTATGGAGGATATTATGTCGCTTATAATCCAAAGACTTCTTTCTTCCCATTTATATGATTAGATAATTTAAGTTCAGTGTTTTTTGCAATATAGTTTAAAAGCTTTGTGCAGTAGGATTTTTCTATATCACTGCAATTTATGACATCTGCCTAAGATTCATTGCACAGGGTATCATTGAGTTTATCATTATTTATTATTTTTTTAAATTGTGGCCTGTTTTCCCTTCTTCTAAATGTTTTTACATTAATAACAAAATAAATATAACCCTTCATTTAAATACGTTATGGATTAGCAAAGAGAAAACAGCACAATTTCTCATTCTGAACATGTTTTACTAGCGTATTTTATGATGTTGGTTTAGTCATAGAACTTTCCACCTGCACGAAATCCTCATTTTGTGCTCATTGTATAATATACCATTTTTCCAGTATAGTTTCATCAAAATCCGAATACTCTTTTATAAAATTATTTGCCATACCTGAACGTTTAGTTTTTGTCTTTCTATTCAATTGCTAATTGCTAATTTGTCATTCCGCCGAAAAAAACCATGTTCAACTAAGGTACTGAATAATGGCTCATAAGTTGCTATTAAAGAAACTATCATTGAACAGTTTAGCTATAATCCAGAAAACTATTATCTAAAGGCTAAAAAAAGTAAAACTCTAATAAAAGCCAGGTATAACAATAATAACAATAAAAAGAAATGTCCACTGGGGCCTTAGGACTGAGAACAAGTAGACATAACCTAGTTTTAAAGTTTAGTATATCCGAGTAAGTAACAGTAAGGAGGAGTAAAGTAAAGCAAAAATCTTTATTTATCCGGAATTCTTGCAAAGTCCGTCCCAACGGTAACATTTTAGCGTATTCTGTAGCATCTTACTTTTTTGTATTAACTTCAACACTCGGCTCTTGTCGCATGGGACTTAAACTTTTGCGCTCTTGGATGTGACTGAATTTATCTCATGCTTGTTTTATAAATTTCTGCAGGGCATTTTTTCGGAATTTAAAACACTTTTTTATTATGCGGAGATTTTAAGACGCGACAGTGCGGTGGCTGGCGTTTATCAGATTTGTTTTATAGGCTTTAATTAAAAAAGTTTGTCTTCAGTAGAATTTATTTTGTGAATACCAATTTATTGATTTTTCAAATCGAATTATTTAAAGCTGCAAACATTCTCGTAGCCATTGTTTAATGATCTAATTGGATGACCTGTTAGATCACCTGATTTCATAGCATGTATTGTTGTGTCATTTTCTTAGATAAATAGATATAATCAAGGAACTCAACAGTTTAAACAAAACAAAAGTAAAAACTGATTATGGACTTGTACTGCGGAAATAAGCATTACAGCAGGTATTAGACAAGGAGACAACCGTACATGTTTATTCAATAATATTATAGACAAAGTAATTGTAAGCGTAAACCAAGTCAATCCTGGGTATTCTATGAGGATTACGAAGCTCGTCTTATTGCTAAGAATGAATATGACCAAAATCGCTTGCATCATAAGGTAAAGCAACTGTTGAAAATTACTACCTCCAGCAAGAATGCAAGAATCCAGTCTTCTCTTTATTGACTGCCGAACTCTTTTAAAAGCACCAGATCCGATTCCTTAAATATTTCACATTTTCCACTGGAGTCGTATAAACAAATGACTTTACATAGTAGGAAATAATCCAGGGGGTTTAAGTCCGGGGATAGAGCAGGCCATAAGTGAGGTCCACCTAGACCAATCCAGCGATCTCCGTATGTTATTGGTAAAAACTCACGGGCAACCACATTAAAGTGCGCTGGTTATAAACCACATTGCATTTCTTGTTGCAAATGGTACATCCTCCAGAACCTGAGGTATAGCGTGAAATCGTTCAATGTACAACCGCCTAGCTTGTAATGAATTGCCAACAGCAAGTCCGTCTCGGCGTTCGAATAGCGACTCATGATAGAGGACTTCACTAACAAAAGTATAACTATTTAAGACGTAAAATACACGTCAAGCGTCAATCAGTCTCAATAAATTCGACACATACAAAATGATTAATTACGAGACGTATTCAAATGAAATTTACATTTAAACTGATTTGCTGAAAATAATTTAAAAAAATACTCGGTAAGCCAAGTGCAGTACGCCATACTTTTATTTCGACCACATTAGTAATTTGAAAAATGTCAAAATTCCTTTCGTCGGAAGTCTTTCTGGCTCGTATCATCGAAGCAAGCGGCATTTCAAAAATCATCAAAGGACAGAATATTCTTTGAACAGTCCAGGAAATAACTCCTTCAATTTTTGTCGTATGTTTAATATAAAACACACCATGCGACAAAAAACTTTCGCAGAAAGTAAAACAACAAGAGTTTAAGGCACCTAGAATATCTGGATCCTTCAGACATATAATCGCCAAAACCAGTATTATGATCGTAGAAAGCAAAATTAGAATTTATAGAACTTGCATTAGAGACGTACTACTAGAGGAGATATCAAAAACAAAACAAATTAATAATAACAACGACAGAAATGAAAATACCAAAACATATAAACTTAGAGTCAGGATAAGATACGCAAATAGAATTAGGAGTATAAGATGTAGTACATGGACAAAAGCACGACTTTGCTTATGGAGAGACAACAAGAAAAGATATTTTATATTTATTCTCGTGTAGAAACCATGTAGATAAAATCCAAAGACATTACAACTAAACGTCTTTGATAAAATCGAATCAGATCGGATTGCAAAGTGTGCGAACACGCAAAAGACAAACACCAAATGGCGCTTAGAAATACCACCTATGCGATGACATTTCCAATCATCGGAGGGGGGTATTTTTTTTTCCTTAGGCCCGTCAGCCGAGCAATGCGGCCATAAGTAGGCCTATTGTACAAACCTTTGTTTTATTGTATCCACTTCCACCATTGGTTATCTTGGTTCCGTGTATTAGTTTATACACGGCAACTGCTGATTTAGTGGTTATTTCATTCTGTTCCAGTTTTACTCTCCCGAGTATGGCATAGCACCTGCGATCCAGGAATTCGCATTGACAGACAAAATATTGGACAGTTTCCCCATCCTTGCCGCAGAGCCTACAGCTCAGATTTCTATTGTATATCTTCATTTTTATGGAAGTAGTCCATCCCAGCAGACTTTGCGTTTTATTCCATAAATATCTTCATTATGTTTAGGTGATCCTTAACAGCCATATGTCCTGTTAGGATTCCCGTTGTAGTTCTTAGTTGATTGATGATACTTCGCATAACTCTCTTGCTATAATTAAGTCCCTGTCTGCTGTTCCTGTTGACTGTGCATTTAAGCACTCATAGGGCTGGTTCAGGACCAATGTATGGTGCAGCTGATGCTTGCCTCGCGGGCTCGTCTGCTCTTTCGTTGCCAAAAATGCTCCTGTGACCCGGTACCCAGTTTCACAGTGTTGCTGTCCACCAGGGCTGTCAGTTCATTCTGGCATTCCCAGACTAGCCTTGATGTTACCCTCTGGCTCATGAGAGCCTTGAGGACCGCTTGACTATCAGAGCCTATTATGTAGATTTATCTGTTTTGGTAGGCTCTTCTATTATTTGCATTATATGCACATTGTCGTATGGCATAGGTTTCTGCCTGGAATACTGTTGGGAGTTTTCCCAAGGAAAGAACAAGTCTCTTCTTGGTCTTAATCCGTGTATCCCAGCCCCTATACCCTCTTTAGTCTTGGATCCATCGGTAAACCACATCAGAGCTCCGGACAGAAAATCTGATTCATTGTTTATCCACACGGTTCGATCCTGAATGCTTGTCTCAAACGTGTAGTGTAAACAAATTTTGGTGTCATGTGGTCTGATCTCATCTTCATTTCCGACACATGTGTTATGTCTTTTATAGGTTCGTGATCTACCTTCTTTCCTCTGGAGGCCGGTAGCATCATCTGAAGGCAGTGGAGGACTATTCTCGCCCCTCCCTATATCGTCAAGTACGGAGGAGGGAGGTTAAGAAGGCGCTTCATCGCTGGAGAGGGGGTCGATTGCACTGCCTGTTATACCTAAGCAGACGAGTCTCTGAGCATAGAGGTTTCTGCACAACTTTTGACCACCAGATCACGAATGCGTAAGTTATTGAGGGTATCAAAACTCTGGTGTATATTCAGTGCACCACCTTGGGCGATAAACCCCATCTCTTGCCGTACATTCTCCTTGTTACTGCAAGAGTAATTTGAGATTTACGGATAATTTTTTCCATGTGGCTATTCCAAGTAAGTCTGTAGTTCTGTTTAGGGTGACCACCAGATATTTTACTCCCCCAGCCACTTTAATCTCTCAAAGTGGTGTTAAATCTTCCTTTTGTCGTGATGACCAGATCATCAGCATACTCCCAGATTGAGTGCCCACCTGTGCGATAACATTTCCAATTATCGGAGGGGGGTATAACATAACATTATTTAATATTATAATATGATGGGTAGTTTTACTGAAGATTTGTGGTAAAACATTACCGTAGAGCTTTTGTCAGACAAAAAATTCAGAACATGAATTGACTGTCAAATGCAGAACTCACCATTTATGCTCTCATGATGAAAATGATGAAAAGGTATCACAAAATATACTTATTTTTCGTATACTAAAGAGAAAAAGCGTTTATATTTATAAAAAGAAAGTAATTCTGTTCAAATCGTAATCATGTAATGTAATCAAAGTTTTTAACTCTTTTTGCAACGAGACTCGATAAGCCCATAAATCGAATGTCTTCATGGTCAACTGAGAGACCGCCAGCCATAATCCTTAGTATCGCGCTGAATTAAAGATATCACTAATATTGTCAAGTATTGAAAAAAAAAACTATCTTTATTCTTTATCTTTAGTAAGGTTAGAGTTAGGTCGAAAACCTCACTAATACAACTCATCGTCTTTCTGATCTAAAACACACATGCAACTACATATCTCTCAAGAATGTATATAACGAAAAGCAGCTAGAATTATTTCTTAGATTTCCTAACATTTTCCAAGCCAGTTAATAACATAGTTGTAATTTCCTTGAACAAGTTTATAGTACAACTCCATTTCTATAATAATAAAACAGTATTCTTGAGAGAAGTTAGAGCCAGCCACATTTCAGCGGGAGCAGCTCACATGGGGCAAATCTGAAGCGCTTAAATTTGCCGGCAAATGCGAGTGTGTTGTAAAGTTGGACCTTGCTTAATGGAGGCCGACTGCAATGTTCAGTACAAGCACAAGGGCGTACAGTATTAATTAGTTTTCTCTATAGGGTTTTTATTATATCTATATTTAACAAAGATTTTGTACAGGGTTATCCAACCAAGACTAGACAAGGCGATTTTTTGACTTTTCCTGTACTTTTATAAAAAAACTGAAATAGCCATCTTAAGTCATTTTCTCCCGCGAATTCGAATATCTTCAGCAAAAAACAATTGAACATCAAACAAAAGTACTAGGGGTCACTTTGATATTTTTTTAAATGGGATGCCGTATTTTTAATGAGCTTATCCGATTTCTCATATAAATTTTGATCTAAAATGTTGGATTTTTAATTCAAAAACGCCTTTTTTCTTCAGTTTTAAATTCGGAAAATGTTCGTCTACCGTAAAAATTAAAAAAAAAAAAAATTAAAAATCCAACATTTTAGATCAAAATTTATATGAGAAATCGGATAAGCTCATTAAAAATACGGCATCCCATTTAAAAAAATATCAAAGTGACCCCTAGTACTTTTGTTTGATGTTCAATTGTTTTTTGCTGAAGATATTCGAATTCGAGGGAGAAAATGACTTAAGATCAATCAGTTTTTTTATAAAAGTACAGGAAAAGTCAAAAAATCGCCTTGTCTAGTCTTGGTCTAGGATAACCCTGTACATAAACTAAGAGAACATTACTGGGTCCGAGGAAAACTATCATTAAATAGTTAAATCTCGCTAAGCAAAACTAAAGGTTTAATATTTAGAGTACCATTCTTGTCCTTTTCGCATCCTCTCAAGCTTGCCTGAATAAAATACCAAACGTATTCAAAGCATCCTTAAGATTCAGAATTTGATAAATGACCTAAAATATTTAGTTTGGGCAAACCTAAATTATCTAAGTTTAATTTGAATTAGGCCCCTTTACGGCTAACCTACAAACTAAAAACTAATGTCTAGCCATATTCCTTGGCCACTTTTTCAATATGTTTTTCCCAAGCCAAACTACTTTCTATTTGATTGCAATTTAAGCTCCACATGCTTGTTTGAAAAAATATTAAAGTATACAGGGTGTCCCGAAATTAGGTGGACAA
The DNA here is from genome assembly GCA_963920685.1 of Polydrusus tereticollis. NCBI lineage: Eukaryota > Metazoa > Arthropoda > Insecta > Coleoptera > Curculionidae > Polydrusus > Polydrusus tereticollis. Next base: position 125,452,320 of record OY987329.1, read on the forward strand.
AGGAAAACAGTGGAACCTGCATCGGAAAATAATACTAATGGTATTTTTCAGATTATTTCCAAACAGTTGAACAAAGAAACATGAATTTTTGGTATTTTAGTGACTTTTATATTCCGAACCTGGATCTAAAATCAAAACTGTCAAAATTTAATTATAAGTAACTTTTTTGTAAGTTAATGTTTTTCATTTTTTTTTCTGGAATTATGAAAGTTTAGGGCTTTCTGGCAAAAAAAGGTTCTCTTGATGTACTTCGCTTAGATGCACCTATTCTGAAAAAAAAGTCCTTAACGATAACCCTGTTTACCAAGGACCGATCACATTTTCATTAAAACTTAGTAGTGGCCTTGAAACAAAATTGACATGTTTGTTATTTGCCAGCTTGACATTCATTATGATAGTTTATTCGAAATTTTCTGGTATAATTGTGATTACTTTTTTAAATTTTTTTCTCAAATAACGAATTAGCTGATATTCATTTTATTTACGGATATTGCAATGGTAATGCACGTGCCGCTGTATGTAAATATCAAAGACGGTTTCCGAGAAGAAGACTGCCACATCGAATAGTATTTAGCCATGTCCAAAGAAATTTCGTAGAAAATGGATCATTTAGGCATTCCCAGGTACAAGACCGGCCTATGGGAAATTATGATTTCGAGGGAGCGTTAAACAGAATTAAGGAAAATCCTCAAATAGCATTGAGGCCGCTGGCAAATATTATTAATATCCCCAAATCAATTGTAAGTATCTAATATGTATTAGAATTCTTTCCACAGGTAACAGATAGCAGCACGTGAATTGTTTAAAAATATTTTTTTAGCTTGGAAGAATGACCCAAATGCAGCAACTGCATCCCTTTCATTATCAAAGAGTACATAATTTAAGAGCGAAAGATTTTCAACCTCGTGTAGAATTTTGCCAATGGATTTCCAACCACCAAAATACGTTGAGAAAAGTTTTATGGTCGGATGAAGCAACCTTTTCAAGAAGCAAGGCATTTAATAGCCATAATACTCATTTTTGGGCTCAAGACAATCCGAGTGTGGTTCGAAGGACTAGCAACCAACATAGGTTTTCTTTCAAAGTATGGGCAAGGTCCTAATATTTTGCCAGATAGATTAAATGCCCATCATTATTTAAGTTTCCTCCAAAATGAGCTGGCAGAATTGCTAGAGGATGTTCTTATACGTACTCGGTTAGAGATGTTCTTCCAGCACGATGGGGCGCCAGCCCACTTTGGCCAGCTTGTAAGAAACTAACTAAATAAAAATTTTCCCAATAGGTGGATAGGTAGAGGTGGTCCAGTAAACTGGCAAGCTCGATCGCCTGATCTAAATCCTTTAGATTATTATCTGTGGGGCAATATGTGCAATATTGTTTATTCCACAGAAGTAGATAGCCCAGCAGAGCTTTTAAGATGAATTCATGCAGCTGGAAATCGAACTAAAGAAAACCAGTTCGAGATTCTTCGTACTACTCCAAATAATACGAAACGGTCCAGACTGTGTATTGTGTATATTCAACAAAATGGAAATTTATTTGAACATTTTTACTCGTTATCTACGCTATAGTTAAGGACTTTTTTTTCAGAAATGGTGCATCTGAGCGAAGTACATCAAGAGTACCTTTTCTTGCCAGAAAGCCCTAAGCTTTTATAATTCCAGAAAAAAAATGTAAAACATCAACTTAGAAAAAAGTTACTTTTGATTTTCTTCCTAAGCCCCCCTCCCCCCAAATGTTACGCCTAAGATTAAATTTTGATAGTTTTGATTTTAGATCTAGATTCAGCATATAAAAGTTACTAGAATACCGAAAATTCATGTCTCGATGGTCAACTGTTTGGGAATAATCTGAAAAATACCATCTTCATGAGTTCCCTATTAGGCGTAGTTCCCTTAGGGGGCAATTTCCGATACTTTTTTTATTAAACAAATTAGTATTATTTTCCGATCCAGATTTCATTGCTTTCCTTTGATCACCTAATTTTGGGACACCATGTATAGTACAGATATCAAAAGAAAGGGAAAGGATTTTATAATAATATTTGCATTAGATGCTTCTAATACCATAAATATATGGTCGATTTAAACAATTGCATAATTCATATTTTAATTAGGTATAGATATTTTGAAAGATAAAAGACAATGAATTTAAGGACTTCTTGAAATTCACAACTAATTAAGTGTTTATCATATTAAAACTTTTAGTATAAATTGTTTTAATGACAACCCCAATTTATCACACTATTTAAAGACTCAATAAAAAACTAAGCTATAATAATTAAACTTTGAAAATTTAAATTAAGCCCTTAAGATATAAATCTAACACCATAAAGGGTTTGAGAACTAAAATTAAAATGATCAAAGTTATACATACCCGTTTAATAAAGCCATTGTTATAATTGCGAAGTTTATGGGAATAATTCCCGGAAAGTTTCGACCATACATCATTTAATTTTAAGTACGAGTCCAAATGCCGTTGTTAAATTTGCGAAATCAGGTAAAATTGAAGTTTGGGTTTAATTTTACGGATAAAAATTGGTTTAAAAACCTTCAAGTTTTTATAAATGGTGAAGGCAGGTTTGGACGACTCAAATGAAGTGCATTCAAATTTGCGCAAGTAAATAACTTTGACTTCAGTAAAGTCTATTCTGCAAAATAATTTGCAGGAGGTTGGTCTTTTTGCATGAGCGTGTAGCGTGTAAATGATGGTTGTGTGTATTGGTGACAAGTTTGGTTTGGAAATATTCGTGAATAATGTCAAATCTTCGTAACTTCCCCCTGTTGATTACAATCTCAATGTAGCTACTGTACGGAAAATTATTGGGATCACTACGTAATTGTGATATTAAATTATTAAATCCTTTTCTAAAAACCAAGATTTAGCCCTTCTTTTATTTTGTTCACTGAATTAAATTTTTTCTTTATTACAGAAACCGCATAAAATTTGATCAACATTTTTATATCAACCAACACTATTGATATACTAACTCCTGATAACGTATGTAATAAAAATTTTTGTGATAAAGATTTTGATGCTTGGCATTAAAATTTAAATAACGCAGCATCTAGTTGCCAATGTTCAAACTTACTACATATCTGTCAAATATTTACGACATTAAGTTAGGTTATAGTATCATGACATTAAGCCATATAAATCGAATATCCGAAAAAGTATAAGAAAATTTAGTTGGACGGGTGCAAAAACGTGTGATAGGGAATATATTAACTTTAGATGGCAAAATACATCTTTATATATTCTATATATAATTATACAAGCGGCTGTAAATACGGTACACCATGATAAAATCTTTCTAAAAGTGGACGGCCCAGGGCTTTAACTAATGTTCAATCAAGTGAATAGTGCCCTGGTATCGCCTATATTTAAGAAAGGTGACATTGAACTATCCGAAAACTATAGGCCAATATCTCTTCTACCTATTATATCCAAGGTAATTGAAAAATGTATGTCATCTAGAGTTGTGACTATTTTAAAGAAAATAAATAATTTACTGACGCGCAATTTGAGTTCCATAAGGGCAAGAGCACAACACTGGGTGTTATGGACCTCGTGGTATATATCCTTAGATCTTTCGACGATTGACAGATTGGTGCCGCATTATTCTGCGACCTCAGCAAGGCCTTCGACTGCGTATCGCATGCCATCCTCCTCCAAGAACTTCAAGATTATCACTTTGGCGAGGACAGTAGCTGTTAATTCATATCTTCCAGATAGAACCCAGTTGGTGAGGATAGGCCGGGTATCTTCTGAGAGTAAAGTAACTATTGGAGTACTCCAAGGATTGGTTTTAGGATCTATCTCTGAGAGATGATGGTGCTAGGTATACGCTCTTTGCGGATGATCCGACAGTATCGTTTAACAAGCAAGATTGGGGTTTCGATAAAAAAAAATACTGGCACTGTTAATGGGGATATTATTCAGGTAAAATTTTTGGGTATACACCTAGATCCCAATTTGTCAGGGGGGCTCATATTATTATAGTTGTTAAAAAACTTAGAAAGAGTTTGTATGCAATGCGTGGACTTGCTGGGTGTATCCCGAAGAGTGTTCTGAAGGCTGCATATTTTGGCAATTTTTATTCTGTCATGGTATATGCAGTTCTTGTCTGGGGGCATGCAGCTCAGGCCCGAAGAATCTTTGCTTTGCAAAGAAAGGGAATAGGAATTTTCGCTGTACATCTCTGTTACAGAGACGAGTGTAGGCAGGAATTCATAAGGCTTGGAATATTGACCTTTCCATGTGTACATTTTATGTTCTGGAAAATGTTATGCATGTGAAATAGTATGGGGATCTGTGTTGGACTCACGGGGATATCCACTATTACAATACGCGACGTCGGGAAGATTTTATCGTCAGCTACTGTAGGTTGAAGAGGTGTTAGGAAGACCCAGGGTACCTGGCTCCAAATTTTTTTAAATATATTACCTTTAGAGATACGGAGCCTACCAGCAACACAATTTAAAAACAGGCCATGCTATTGAGAAATGATTTTTAATCTTTTGAGGAATACTTTAACTGTAACATAATTTTAATATAATTCACGAATTTTAGCTGTACAATTTTTTTTGCTTAGAGTATGCTCATTGGCGTATATTGTATATTGTAAAGCGACTTTTATTTAACTATACTTGGTGTTGTATTCTATTTTATTGACGTGTGAAAATGCAAATTGTGTGATAGCATGAATAAAGCAACAGTTTATCAGTATCAATTAAAGAGGTTGGTGCAAGAGGCAAAAAATCGATTTAGAATATTGTATCGAAAGTTGGGTCGCAGATTTGGGCTTTGTCACATGACAATTAAACGAGAATTGAGCAGAAATCAGCTTAAACATGGCAAGCGGAAGAAATGCCCAAAATAAACTGAGGGCGAGTTGCCCAGTTTTCTAGTATATTGTCGTGCATTAAGAAGGTGGTGTCTCCTTTAGAGGTTATAGTTATGGATGACCAAAAATATTCGGAAATAAAGGGAAATTATGGGTATTATACGAACAATGTCAATAATTATTGTCCAAATAATGTAAAATTTAAAGAAATTTGAGGATACAGTTTTGGTTTGGTGCGCCATATCAGAGGCAGCCTTTCTCCTCTTTATGTCGGACATGGCAGGGATGAAGCGTCAAATGCAAATCATTATACAAAGCCTATTTTGAAAAAAAGTCGAATCAGCGATGTCTTAACATAGTTTTTTTTTACAACTTTACAATTTTTTTCATTTTTTGTTAAAGCTACCGTTTTTCCAAAAACATAGTAGAAACAGCTTTTGTTTAGCTTGCATTAGTAATGCATAAAAATGCATCAGAGTTTAAAAAAATCAGTGGCTTATCAAATATTCTCAAAAAAAAAAGTATTGATGGTGTCTTCACGCACGCCACTAGTGGACGTAAGCAAAACCTCTTTAATGAAAAAGTTCAGTATAATACAAAATCAGTTGACACCAATTTTCAATACCGTATCTTTAAGGACTTTCGAAATTAAAAAAAAAAAACAATTATTTTTTCAAATTATTTTTTAACCCCCTGTATTTTAGAGGGTAAGCATATTAGGGCATATGCTCATATAAACCTCTCACCTTAAAATGATATCAGGAATCATATAATAGATTTTCTTCATGTACTTAAGGATCACCTTGTATATATTATATTAACCCACACGAACGACTATCTGCTTCATTGAGATTTTTGACAGCAGGGAGTAGTTGCGAAGATTTTAAATATTCCACGTGTATTTCCAATCCATACTTGTCACCAATGCGCACAACCATCATACAAATACGCCAACCTCAGCAAATTATCTCGCAAAATAGAGCTACTCAAGTCAAGCTTTCATGCTTCCACTTACATGTAACGATTTAGTTTGCATGTGCGTCTAAACCTACCTTAAAACCATGGTAAAGAGGATCGCCTCTAAAATTTAAGGGGGAATTTAAATTGGTGCTTTTCTTTCACATATCTTTAAGATAATAATTGCTTGCGTAACAAGTCAAGAAAGTGAAATTTTTACAGAACGGGTAAGTGAATTTGAGGACTTGCAGTAGGCGAGGGCCTAGAGCTAACAAGTCCTATGGGGATGTAAATTTAATGGGTAATAAATTCTTATTTATCCCCTATTCTTCCCATATTTAGTTTAATAAATGTGGCAGAAGACGAACTAACGTAACTTTCCTGTTTTATATAAATTACTGTGATTTTGCATAGCATCTAAATATTTTGATGTATTTAATAAATCTTGCTGATGCCGCGGTCGCGCCTGCAAACTTTATTGTGTTTTTGGAGTACTGCAAAACTTTTGAAATTTAAAGCAGTGGTAGACAAAACCAGATTTAATTGTGAAACAGCTGAAAAATATGTTATTGAAGGAAAATCTACAGGGATAAAAAAAAATTAAAAACCTATTAATGGAATATCATAGAAACTTAAATACTTTTAATACCAAAATGTTATTGTAGTAAAGTTGTGGCCTAAAACTTTTTGTATGACCTATAACATAAGCGTCAAATCTGAAATATCGTTTAGCCATTTGGTTTCAACCAGTGCCGTTAAACCACACACACACACACAGAAATATAAATTAATGAAATAAGTGATCCAACTTGAACTAGCGTTGTGAAAATTAGATATTCCACAATCATAGCTTAAATATAAAGTTGAAATGGCATTAGTTGCTACATAACTTTAAATTAGAGTTGTAAACAAGGGCGTCGATAGGGGAAACACGAGTATATAAAGTATTTCTCGACTTCTGACAATGGTGGCTGAACATTTTATCAGCGGCGCTTTTCAAAATTCTTTTTTCATATATTTCAATTAGTTTTATCCTCATTGCATGCACTGCACTAAGAAAATTATATCGTGTAATATATATATTTAAAAAAATATATTCAAGGTATAAATAAAGAAAAACGAAATTCATTACAGCACAATTTTAATAACATTTTTGACACATAAAACCCGGTTCTTTATAGAGACGGTTTATTAATAATAAAAAAATTATAAAATCTAAGGTTTGTTATAAACATTAATATACACTTTTTACAATTTGTAGGCCAGTGGATGTGATGTAGCTACCTATTTAAATTCATTTTTGAACAATGAAATGTTTGCTACCTGTTTCATAGAATTCTCAACATAGCCTTCTGCGGTAGAAGAAGATTTCCAGGCCCCATGACACTTTAACATCTGCATATCTGGACCGCCATCAACCAGCATAGTAGCAAAATTTTGTTCAACAATGTTGTTGTAAATATTTATTACAAATATGAACTTTATTTGAGTATAATTACTTTAAAAGTCGTTTATTGATATATACCGGGTGTTTCTCAAAAGACGCTCACCCCTATAACTGTTTTGTATTTATAGATATTAAAATGAAATTTTGGAATTGTGCATAAGAGATGAGTCTGCATTTATTGGCATAATTTTTGATTTGTTAGCACTTCTGGTTTAACCGTAAGTGACCTTGACTTTGTTATTTTAAATGGGACACCCTGTATATTTTTACTTATTTGGATTCAGCATGATATTCTGAGTAAAATGACATTCGACTTGTCATTTTTTGACGTGTTATAACATTTTTATTCTCATTTTTTTTATTGAATCTAGAGGGCCATGAATTAATTAAATGGGTTAATTTATAGTCGAGTAGTTTACGAAAAATAAAATTATGTCATATTAATTGACGTTCTAAGTTTCACAAGCGTTTGAAAAATGAAATGACGTTTACTCCATTTTTCCAAATGGAACGATAGTGATTCACTAGGATATTTGAAACGAGCATTTTTTTTCCAACAATTTGATACCATACACTCCTATGTTATTTTAAAACTTACGCAGGTGTTCAGAAATTGATCTAGGCAACTAGACTTAATTAAAACTAAACTAAAAGAACTAAACAGTTAACTAATTCATTCTCAACAAACAACTAATAGTAGATAGTCATTTTTTATCATTATTAATAAATCAATTTAGGACTTTAATTATAGTACCAATTATCATCGCTCTAAATGTTCGAAATGTCCTCCCTGTTGATGAAAACAATTTTCCACTTTTTCGACAGTTGCCCTTATTACATTTCTCAACTGGTTTACATTCATTTCTTGAATTGCTGCTCTCACTTTATTTTCAAGTTCTGCACGGGTGACTGGTGGAACGTTGTAGACTTTGTTTTTGAGGGTTCCCCATGCAAAAAATACCAACGGAGTTAGGTTGGGGGATCTAATTTAGAAAATAAAAATGTTAAAGGATGAAAAGACATAGCTACCAAAAAGCTTAATACCTTGCTGGCTATCTTATCGGTCTGTTAGTGCCAATCCAATTTTCCCCATACGTGTTATGAAGGTATTCCTTAACAGCACGAGAATTATGTGGTGGAGCCCCGTCTTGTTGAAAAATAATAGCCATTCGTTCAACTACAGACAAATTTTCAAAAAACTGTTCTATTTCTACTTGCAAGAAACCTAAATATCTTTCGCCGGTAAGGTGACCATCAAAAATAAATGGTCCCACAATTCTATCTCCAATGATACTTAACCAGCAATTGAATCCGAATCGCTCTTGAAAATTGCCTTCTTCCATTAAATGCAGGTTATCTTGTGACCAATAACGCTTATTGTTGTTTCTATTAAACATGCCCAAATTTGTGAATCGACTCTCATCCGAATAAAGAATTTTCGACGAAAATGTTGGATCTTGTTGATGTCTTTGTAAAAACCAGTTACAGTATTCAAGCCTTCTGGCATGGTCATTTTGATAGAGATGTTGATGAATCTGGTATTTGTATGCATGATATCTGTATTTATGTAAGATCCTCCATACTGACAAGCTACTAATATCACATTCAACAACAATTTCTCTGACTGAGGCAGTAATATTTATGTTAACTAATGATAGTACGTCATTGTCTTTCTCTTCACTTACAACACAGTTATTGACCGCATCCTCATTGGGTTCTGTACGCATTTTTTGTTCCAGTTTTGAAAAATAATGCCGGATTGGAAGTCGACGACCTGGAAATCTCTCTGCATACAATCTTGCGGCCTCAGAAGAATTTTTTCTGGTCTGTCCAAAAATTAAGAACATATCAATTTGTTCATTTCTAGTAAAACTAACCATTTTATCTGATTTACAATCTAAGTTTTATAAACGAATGGCATTTGAACAACTTTTAATTAGATCCATATTGGTTTTGATATTCAATTCAATTGTTTTTCAAAGCCGCCTTTATATTTCTTTTCTTTAGAAAGGACAAGGCGGCAATAATAATACATAACGCTTTTAAATATGTGATTGGGATTTAAGGCAAATTTTTTCGTGTTAATTTTAAAATAGCATAGGAGTGTATGGTATCAAATTGTTGGGAAAAAAATGCTCGTTTCAAATATCCTAATGAACCACTATCGTTCAATTTGGAAAAATGGGGTAAACGTCATTTCATTTTTTAAACGCTTGTGAAACTTAGAAAGTCAATTAATATGACATAATTTAATTAAAAATTAATTGACTATAAATTAACCTATTTATTTGATTCATGGCCCTCAAGATTCAATACAAAAAATCAGAATAAAAATATTATAACACGTCAAAAAATGACAAGTGTGATGTCATTTTACTCAGAATATCATGCTGAATCCAAATAAGTAAAAATATACAGGGTGCCCCATTTAAAATACCAAAGTCAAGGTCACTTCCGGTTAAAGCGGAAGTGCTAACAAATCAAAAATTATGCCAATAAATGCAGACTCATCTCTTATGCACAATTCGAAGATTTAATTTTAATATCTACAAATACAAAAAAGTTATAGGGGTGAGCGTCTTTTGAGAAACACCCGGTATATATATAATTTGTATTCGTTTATTTTAGGAATAGAAAGTAATTTAACATTTTACTATACAATATCTTAAATTTATGAATAATTAATTTAAAATATTTGTAGTGTCATTTTAAATAATATATTGTATAACTGTCCCAAATGGGCACATAAAATATATGTAAAATAAATATAATTATTTTTAAATTTACGATATATTTTTTTCAGCATGTGCATTTATTTCAAAAAAAATATTTAATTTGTTTAGTAACAATATATACGAGTTTTCTTGACTTTTATCAAAATACGAAGGGTAAACCATAGGGGAATTTTAGTGTGCAATCTTCAGGAATTAGAGGAATTACTCGGCAACTTAAGGGAATGGGCAAAGAAATAGTTGAATTAATAAGGAATTAGAGGAAACAGAGAGGGAATTATGGGAGAAACTGATAGATCACGCAAAGTCGCGTTACATAAAATTGCGCACGCATCCTCGTCGGTTCCTTTCTTCCTATTTCTAGCGGTCTGTCATTTTGATTCGCTGAACACAAGGTGTAGTTATTTGGCCAGTTGCAATTATACACTAAATGAATCGGGAACAAATATTAATCTTAGTGATATAACAATTGATTAGTGGTGTGATTAAGTGAAATAAGTAAAGAAGAAATTTTCAATTTGGATATAAAACTATAGTTGAAGAAGCCATTGGAAAATTCATAGAGGAGGTGACACAACTTGAAATTCATGTAAAAGACAGGAGCTTGAAATACATGTAGATTCCCTTAATGAGACGGGCACAATATATTAAAGTCATAAAAGTAGAGGAAAACGGACAGAGCGAGATCAGGTGGTGCTGGTGGTGCTGGTGGTGCAACTAACCCAGGTGGTTCGGTGGTGCGTTTTATAACCTAACCCGGGTGGTTCGGTGGTGCGTTTTATGATCTAACCCGGGTGGTTCGGTGGTGCTGTTTTACGAGACCAGTGGTGCTGGTGGTGCTGTTTTATGATCTAACCCGGGCGGTTCGGTGGTGCGTTTTATGACCTAACCCGGGTGGTTCGGTGGTGCTGTTTTACGAGACCAGTGGTGCTGGTGGTGCTGTTTTACGAGACCAGTGGTGCTGGTGGTGCTGTTTTACGAGACCAGTGGTGCTGGTGGTGCGTTTTATGATCTAACCCAAGTGGTTCGGTGGTGCGTTTTATGATCTAACCCGGGTGGTTCGGTGGTGCTGTTTATGAGCTAACCCGGGTGCTTTCGTGAGGCGGCTCTGTCAATATCTCTCTACTGTGTTAATTTATGCGGGTAATAAAACCGACAAGGGTCGGATCGGCCTGCATACTTATAGAGGTAAAAAACCGCTTTAGAATGTTTTTGGTATATCTTTTTTAGATAATTTTGGGGGAAATAATTTGCCTGAGATGACAATTAAAAAAAGCCTACATTTAATTGTATTTTAGATTCTTGAATTTTGTACATGGATTAAAAATCTACTATTTCTTGAAATTGTATACATTATGTTAGATAATTATTAATATAATGTTATTAAGACTTTGTAAATATCTGTAAAAACTGTTCTAAATCGTGTCATTTCTGAAAATTGTATACTGAGTGATTAGAATTTAGTAAAAAATTAAAAAAATGTTTTAATGTTATTAAGACCTGTGAAAATTTGTAAAACTGTACAGAATTGTATTATTTTCTGAAAATGATATACTGAGTGTTTAGAATTTAGTAAAAATTAAAAAAATGTTTTAAATTTGTTAAATCATGTGAAATCTTGTATAAAATGACTAGAACCGTTCTTAATCATGTCATTTCTGAAAATTGTATACTGAGTGTTTAGAATTTAGTAAAAAATTAAAAAAAATGTTTTAACGTTATTAAGCCCTGTGAAACTTTGTAAAAAATGACTAAAACAGTCGCAAATCGTCCTATTTTCTTAAAAGTGTATACTGAGTGTTTAGAATTTAGTAAAAATTAAAAAAAATATTTTAAATTTGTTAAATCATGCGAAATCTTGTATAAAATGACTAGAACCGTTCTTAATCATGGCATTTCTGAAAATTGTATACTGAGTGTTTAGAATTTAGTAAAAAATTAAAAAAAAATGTTTTAACGTTATTAAGCCCTGTGAAACTTTGTAAAAAATGACTAAAACAGTCGCAAATCGTCCTATTTTCTTAAAAGTGTATACTGAGTGTTTAGAATTTAGTAAAAATTAAAAAAAATGTTTTAAATTTGTTAAATCATGTGAAATCTTGTATAAAATGACCAGAACCGTTCTTAATCATGGCATTTCTGAAAATTGTATACTGAGTGTTTAGAATTTAGTAAAAAATTAAAAAAAAATGTTTTAACGTTATTAAGCCCTGTGAAACTTTGTAAAAAATGACTAAAACAGTCGCAAATCGTCCTATTTTCTTAAAAGTGTATACTGAGTGTTTAGAATTTAGTAAAAATTAAAAAAAATGTTTTAAATTTGTTAAATCATGTGAAATCTTGTATAAAATGACTAGAACCGTTCTTAATCATGACATTTCTGAAAATTGTATACTGAGTGTTAAGTATTTAGTGAAATGGTGGCTATTTAGTTAATTCGTGACTTGTTTTGTACAGATTCTTTAGCATTTCTTAAGAACCGAAAAAGAAAACAGAAAAGAAAAAATAAAAGAAAAAAACAACTCCAAGTGTCTTTGCGAACAATCGGCAATAAAATAGAGTATTTCAGTTTTTAATTTTTCGTAAATAAAAGTTGGTTAGATTAATAGTCTCTGTGAATATAATAACATAAACAAAGTGATATGCCGTAAATTTAGGAGTACAGTATAAATTATGCCTCTATTAAAATATACCGCAATAACTAACTACCAAAGGATTTTTGATATTTTGAATATATTTGATGCTCATAGCATTATCACATTTCCAAAGGCTCTAAATTTTAGAAAAATGTTCTAATAGAATATGTCTATCAATATAAAGTAAAGGTATTGTTAGGTTTTTTTAAAAAATACGACCTACAACAGTCTCTGCTACAGCATGGCTGACTCTGTAGAAACTTCTGTGAAACCATAATAATTATATCAATAATCGAGTTGTCGTTATGATAATATTTTCCTCCAATATCCGACTCCACTATCCATAAAAGTTATGTTAGGAAATTCATAATTGAGCGCATTGTAATTTTTTAAAAAGAAATTCACTTCACACACAAAGATGTAGCCATTCAATCCATGAAAATAATGCAAGTCAGTATGCGTATGTTATGGCTAACTGTTTAAATGTCTATTCCTTCCACGTTTATCGGAAGAAATACTTTTTTTATACTAGTATTTTAGTTGAAAATAAGATCATAAATCATCTATACAAAACAAGCGTCCCTTATGGATTTGAACGAAAATCATAGATTCGACTATTTTCATGAAAAATAAATCTAAGTACGGAATAATGCAGGAAGATTATCTATTTTCTTGGTTTAGAAAGTGATGTAGTTAAGATTTATAACTTAGGAATAAATAAATTATTATTAATCTTTTCGACCTATTTCTCTTGCATATTTAATTTCTTTGATAGTAAGAACTAATCTTTTTATTTTACAAAGTAAAAAAAAAAGCTAAAGATCGGCGTCGTCAGTCAGGTATAAGAACTGATTTAACACGATGGTTTTTGTACAAACGTTCACATACAATTGTATGCTTTTTAACCGATTGTGTCGGAAAAAATGACGATTTATAGATTAGATATTTAGACGAAGAGCTAACCTTCTCAATAAAGTATTGATTATTGCCCTGCTAGCTAGACAACACTTTTTATGTTAGTCAAAAAAAAATTTTTTTTTTTCGGACGCTATTACAGATTTCATCGTTAACTAACAAACATTAAGACCAAAAAATTAGCGTGCAAGATGAAATGTATAGGTTCACTTCATTTCTACATTATTTTACAACTCTCAATCGCATTAAAAACAAGATCGAATAAAAAACAACTTATGACATATGGACGAAAAATGTTTTTCGGGCTATTTAGGTTAGCGACCGCATTACGTCTGAAATACTACATTTTTCGAGCTTATAACATAATTTACTATTTTAACGTTAAAATAGGGGAAATGACGTATCGAAATGCATACTTTTTTTTTTTTGTCGGTCACGAGATTATAGTTTCTTTTAAAATGAACTCCAATATTTACAACACAAAATATCCTTTAAGCCACATTAGTTTAAAACTCGTCTGTCGCTTTCCCTCTATTGTGAGTTTGATTAAAGTATAGCGTAGTATATATTTAGATGAATTTCGCAAATGTTGAATACTTTCAAAACTGAAAAAGCCGCCCTTTGCAATAAATATCTCCGTAGAGTTAGGTACCCTGCAGATTAAGGGTATTTCAGCGGATAATCATATACAAATTCAAAGATTTTGTCTATTTTAATGGATTAACAAACAATATCTATAGGATGACTTTACTGATAAAAAAAAAAATAACAAAAATCTATTAAGTCTAGGCTCACATGAAATTCCATAAAGAGCAGCTGCATAGCCTTATCACATCAAACTATATTTTTATTTCGTTCTATTGTCAAAAGTCTGTGTTTAGGAGATTATCGTTCATTTTAAAATGAACTCTAATATGTACATCACCATAAACTACCTCTTAAGCCGCCGTAAAAATACACTTTTCGATTTACCTCTATATTGATTTTCCAATATTAAATATCTACAATAGTCGAAATTCGCTCGCTAATACCTATGTATGCAAGGTTTCTTCAAAAAATGACAATTTTGTTGTTTAATGGCTTGAAAAAATGGAAAAAGGAGGTTTTTGCATCCATTTATTTCCAGATGAGTGTTAAAAATACTTATAAAACTCGGTATACCGAAGATCAACCATTAATGAGAGGGTTGAGTCCTGTTTGCCAAATCCTGATTTATAATTTGACGTTGGCAACGGTACAATTTTTTAACATTTATCATAAGAGGCGTATATTTTTGGGGCTTAGATCTACCAGTTTATCCACGCCCCATTTATTGTTAGTGCTTTAGTAATTTTACTTTCCAATTATTTTTTACCAAAACGCGTAGTTGAAACAGTGTCTATATCAGACGATATAATAAATTTTAAGGATTAATTTGCTTACAAATACACTTCAATTTATTTAGGCTAAAGCAGCCAGACATATACTGGAACTACGAAAACCCTATTACAATTTGGTTGCCTAGAGAAAATTTTGTAAAAAACATAGCTTTCTACACAAATGCTTGCACATTATGTACCTATCATTTTAAGATACCTGGCGACATCAATGTAAGCATTGACATAATGACGCAAGATATAGGTAGGTACTAGAATATTCAAGATTTCTATTAACGATACACTTCAGCATACATGCGAGATGTCATTAATGTCTACGGAAGGCAACAGACATACCAGCTATTTTTACATGGGATTCCATAGACTTGAACGCTTCTTGTTTAGAAATATTTGATGTCATCTTGAGGAGTTCCGTATTGAAGCATCAAACCTACCTGCCAAATAATTGACGAAATATGGGATATCATAAAATATGTCCCCCATCGAACTAAATGATCCTATAAACCAGCTTCACAGACCGTAATTTGTGATGCTAACACGATTAATACGCAATAGAACAAGATTAAGAAACAAAATTTAAAGTAGCTCTTTATCACACGAAAATAATTAAATAATTTACGGTTACAGAACAATAATTATTTTAAAAAGCTGTATAACTAAATATATTATGTTATTAGGAATATTCTGTCTAAAGTAACAGCTGATCTTAGTCGAAAATGAGATCGTATTATTGATTGTTGAATTCGTTAGGTATGAAATAAAATTAGAGATTTCGTCTATTTTTTTCACGATTAAAAAAGAATACCTCTATTTAGCTAAAAATGAAACGATTACAGTGGTAGATTAATTCACTTTACCAAGCATGTAAACTACTAATTTTGCAATAAATATCTTCTATATTTCTAGGTAGGTTTACTCGAAAATGTTGGGCTATTTTCATCAAAAATCCCGATACGAAATTGAAAAATTTGCCTATTTTTGTCGGTTTACAAAGTGATAGTGGAATATTGATTTGATCAAAGAACAATAATTATTTTAAAAATGTTGTATAATTAACTAAATGTCGATGTTATCAGGCAGGCAAGAAGTTATTTATCTGAATCTTATTTGTACCATTAGCGTTTATATACAAATGTTAGTGGTTTTCAAAAATTGATATCTCGGAAATTATTAGGTTTAGACTTATAATACGCTTATTAAAAAATAATGACTACTTTATGCAAAATTCAAAAATATTATAAGATGTAGGATATCCCAGTAACTTAACCAAAGATTTTCGGTCTTCGTAAAGCTTTATACGTTTCTTCAGCGTACCAAACATTCACTTTTTTTAAATATTGACATCGGATTAGGATTCTGAACATAGGATTAACATCACTCCAATAGTGAACATGTTGCGTTGTCACAGTTCCATTCGTCGAAAAGTAAACAAAACCGTTTGAGCTACGTGGGGAATAAATAAAGTTGGCTTGTTGAAAAATTTTAATATTTATTAAGGTAAAAGACTATAAATATATCGATACAACACTTTGGCATTTCTAATACTACAAACATGAATATCTAAAATGTGATATTTAAAACCATCAACTCTCTCTCCCTTCTCTAATTTTGGTACACCAATGCTGTCTTCTAAGTTTATAATATATGGCGTCCTGCAGTTTAATTCCAAAAATGTTTTAACTAAAAATTCCTCTTTAACACGTCCTTTAACGTAAATAATGTCTGCGTCTATCAGATTGTTGGATATGATATTATGTAGTTCCTTGTAATCGGTATCACCATAATTATAAAGGATACCATGATGATTTCCAAATAGATATTTGACTTGTTTCTTGCAAGCCTTACTTAAGGTGTCGAATGGTTTAACTGGTTTAAAAAAGTAACTTTTCATACTATTTCCATCATAAATAGCCAATTCTTTCGCGTAAAATTCAGGTATGTTAAATCCTTGAATATCGACTACAACGAACTTCATTGTCTGAAGACTCAAATCAAGCAAGTATATTTTCATATTTTTATCGCTCTTAAGTTCGATTTCAAAAGCACACCCCCACTTTTCGATAATTTCTCAGTCTTAGCACATAGATCTTATATTTTTATTTACGATCAATTCATCTTTATTCGCCAATCGTCTCAAACGAGTCTGCTTTTGAAAGTAATATAGCCTTAGTATTCAGAAAATATTAATAATATCGGAGCTTAAAACATCCTTGACACTAAAAAATCATTGTGTTTCCTAACAAAACCCATCATCTTGCCTATTTAGCTTGCTTTCCTATTGTTTAGCAGGTTAAATAAAATTATTATTTCGCTCTTTTTGTCGGTACTGAATCGTTAGGGGAATACGTTTCTAGTTCTATAAGAGAGACAGTTAAAATTTATGTAAGCAATCAAAAATCCTACACTATGAGCTACTTAGTTAAAATTTCATATTTCCTTCCTGGATCAGGCAAAATTTGTGATGTGTCGGACAAAATTTATAAAAATACGAAAAAAAAATGCTGGATGCATTTTTAGCGTGACTTTCTATTTAATACCATCTTATTTCAAGCTATAATTCGGTTGTCAAAATGAGAATAAAATAATTTTCCCATGGTTTATGTCATCTTAAAAAAGTCAAAAGGTTATATTCTGTAGAGGGTCAGATACATTCAAATTTAAATATTTTCTCCAAGAAGAATTTCAAGATAGTATTATAGTAAATAAAAATTCTATACCTCCAATATTTCTTGGAAACATATCGTGTTCTAGCGACATAACCCAAAAGTACCTCTATTCAGAAACGCATCGTACTTTTCTTGTCAATAATTGTCTCATTGTCCCATCCATTACATTATTATAATCTTAAAGCACCTGTTACCAGCATTATCTGTTTTTATGGTTTTCATAAAACATAGCGATTACCGATGAAAATTAAACGAAAACTTAATAAATAACTTTTTTTTCAACTGAAACAGACTGATTTTCGATGGAAAAATGTTACTTATAACTAAAAATGAATATAAGACATATACGCAATGATATTTAGAATAAATCAATGTTTTCTAAAATTACTATGAAATATTCACAAAATCGTTTCGTTATAACCAAAGCAGCAAGGCTTGCAGATTTCGTATAGAGTTCAAACGCGTTACTGAGATGATCTTTTTTTTTTATATTTTTGTAGAATAATGCACCACTACGTTGTAAGTACTTGAGAGAGGACTTTCTTGAAAAATCCTCAAATTTCTCTGCAATTTTGTTCCTTCTAGAGTTAAATTCACACAGAAAACCCCGTATTCTTATCTTTCAGGTTGGTATATTAAAAAGGGCTTATTAGTATGGTTTAGAAAACAAGCAATATTAATTAACGGATGTTTTTTCGTCGTATGAAGAGTTGAAAAATTTTTTTTTTCCACTCCAATGCTTGCGATGCAGAGAGTCGGGTTTCATCATAATCTTTCAGGGTAGCTCAGGTTTGATTGCATGTAGAGAGTCGGGTTTCATCATAATCTTTCAGGGTAGCTCAGGTTTGATTACATGTACTAAGGTTAGTGCTCCTTGCAATCGGTTTCAGGTTTGACGCGCCCCCCTCAGGTTTGTTCAGGTTTCTCAAACGTTTGAGAAACCTGAACAAACCTGAGGGGGGCGCGTCAAACCTGAAACCGATTGCAAGGAGCACTAACCTTAGTACATGTAATCAAACCTGAGCTACCCTGAAAGATTATGATGAAACCCGACTCTCTACATGCAATCAAACCTGAGCTACCCTGAAAGATTATGATGAAACCCGACTCTCTGCATCGCAAGCATTGGAGTGGAAAAAAAAAATTTTTCAACTCTTCATACGACGAAAAAACATCCGTTAATTAATATTGCTTGTTTTCTAAACCATACTAATAAGCCCTTTTTAATATACCAACCTGAAAGATAAGAATACGGGGTTTTCTGTGTGAATTTAACTCTAGAAGGAACAAAATTGCAGAGAAATTTGAGGATTTTTCAAGAAAGTCCTCTCTCAAGTACTTACAACGTAGTGGTGCATTATTCTACAAAAATATAAAAAAAAAAGATCATCTCAGTAACGCGTTTGAACTCTATACGAAATCTGCAAGCCTTGCTGCTTTGGTTATAACGAAACGATTTTGTGAATATTTCATAGTAATTTTAGAAAACATTGATTTATTCTAAATATCATTGCGTATATGTCTTATATTCATTTTTAGTTATAAGTAACATTTTTCCATCGAAAATCAGTCTGTTTCAGTTGAAAAAAAAGTTATTTATTAAGTTTTCGTTTAATTTTCATCGGTAATCGCTATGTTTTATGAAAACCATAAAAACAGATAATGCTGGTAACAGGTGCTTTAAGATTATAATAATGTAATGGATGGGACAATGAGACAATTATTGACAAGAAAAGTACGATGCGTTTCTGAATAGAGGTACTTTTGGGTTATGTCGCTAGAACACGATATGTTTCCAAGAAATATTGGAGGTATAGAATTTTTATTTACTATAATACTATCTTGAAATTCTTCTTGGAGAAAATATTTAAATTTGAATGTATCTGACCCTCTACAGAATATAACCTTTTGACTTTTTTAAGATGACATAAACCATGGGAAAATTATTTTATTCTCATTTTGACAACCGAAT
This sequence comes from Polydrusus tereticollis, assembly GCA_963920685.1. Taxonomy (NCBI): domain Eukaryota; kingdom Metazoa; phylum Arthropoda; class Insecta; order Coleoptera; family Curculionidae; genus Polydrusus; species Polydrusus tereticollis. The sequence continues at coordinate 125,471,867 of OY987329.1, forward strand.
TATAGCTTGAAATAAGATGGTATTAAATAGAAAGTCACGCTAAAAATGCATCCAGCATTTTTTTTTCGTATTTTTATAAATTTTGTCCGACACATCACAAATTTTGCCTGATCCAGGAAGGAAATATGAAATTTTAACTAAGTAGCTCATAGTGTAGGATTTTTGATTGCTTACATAAATTTTAACTGTCTCTCTTATAGAACTAGAAACGTATTCCCCTAACGATTCAGTACCGACAAAAAGAGCGAAATAATAATTTTATTTAACCTGCTAAACAATAGGAAAGCAAGCTAAATAGGCAAGATGATGGGTTTTGTTAGGAAACACAATGATTTTTTAGTGTCAAGGATGTTTTAAGCTCCGATATTATTAATATTTTCTGAATACTAAGGCTATATTACTTTCAAAAGCAGACTCGTTTGAGACGATTGGCGAATAAAGATGAATTGATCGTAAATAAAAATATAAGATCTATGTGCTAAGACTGAGAAATTATCGAAAAGTGGGGGTGTGCTTTTGAAATCGAACTTAAGAGCGATAAAAATATGAAAATATACTTGCTTGATTTGAGTCTTCAGACAATGAAGTTCGTTGTAGTCGATATTCAAGGATTTAACATACCTGAATTTTACGCGAAAGAATTGGCTATTTATGATGGAAATAGTATGAAAAGTTACTTTTTTAAACCAGTTAAACCATTCGACACCTTAAGTAAGGCTTGCAAGAAACAAGTCAAATATCTATTTGGAAATCATCATGGTATCCTTTATAATTATGGTGATACCGATTACAAGGAACTACATAATATCATATCCAACAATCTGATAGACGCAGACATTATTTACGTTAAAGGACGTGTTAAAGAGGAATTTTTAGTTAAAACATTTTTGGAATTAAACTGCAGGACGCCATATATTATAAACTTAGAAGACAGCATTGGTGTACCAAAATTAGAGAAGGGAGAGAGAGTTGATGGTTTTAAATATCACATTTTAGATATTCATGTTTGTAGTATTAGAAATGCCAAAGTGTTGTATCGATATATTTATAGTCTTTTACCTTAATAAATATTAAAATTTTTCAACAAGCCAACTTTATTTATTCCCCACGTAGCTCAAACGGTTTTGTTTACTTTTCGACGAATGGAACTGTGACAACGCAACATGTTCACTATTGGAGTGATGTTAATCCTATGTTCAGAATCCTAATCCGATGTCAATATTTAAAAAAAGTGAATGTTTGGTACGCTGAAGAAACGTATAAAGCTTTACGAAGACCGAAAATCTTTGGTTAAGTTACTGGGATATCCTACATCTTATAATATTTTTGAATTTTGCATAAAGTAGTCATTATTTTTTAATAAGCGTATTATAAGTCTAAACCTAATAATTTCCGAGATATCAATTTTTGAAAACCACTAACATTTGTATATAAACGCTAATGGTACAAATAAGATTCAGATAAATAACTTCTTGCCTGCCTGATAACATCGACATTTAGTTAATTATACAACATTTTTAAAATAATTATTGTTCTTTGATCAAATCAATATTCCACTATCACTTTGTAAACCGACAAAAATAGGCAAATTTTTCAATTTCGTATCGGGATTTTTGATGAAAATAGCCCAACATTTTCGAGTAAACCTACCTAGAAATATAGAAGATATTTATTGCAAAATTAGTAGTTTACATGCTTGGTAAAGTGAATTAATCTACCACTGTAATCGTTTCATTTTTAGCTAAATAGAGGTATTCTTTTTTAATCGTGAAAAAAATAGACGAAATCTCTAATTTTATTTCATACCTAACGAATTCAACAATCAATAATACGATCTCATTTTCGACTAAGATCAGCTGTTACTTTAGACAGAATATTCCTAATAACATAATATATTTAGTTATACAGCTTTTTAAAATAATTATTGTTCTGTAACCGTAAATTATTTAATTATTTTCGTGTGATAAAGAGCTACTTTAAATTTTGTTTCTTAATCTTGTTCTATTGCGTATTAATCGTGTTAGCATCACAAATTACGGTCTGTGAAGCTGGTTTATAGGATCATTTAGTTCGATGGGGGACATATTTTATGATATCCCATATTTCGTCAATTATTTGGCAGGTAGGTTTGATGCTTCAATACGGAACTCCTCAAGATGACATCAAATATTTCTAAACAAGAAGCGTTCAAGTCTATGGAATCCCATGTAAAAATAGCTGGTATGTCTGTTGCCTTCCGTAGACATTAATGACATCTCGCATGTATGCTGAAGTGTATCGTTAATAGAAATCTTGAATATTCTAGTACCTACCTATATCTTGCGTCATTATGTCAATGCTTACATTGATGTCGCCAGGTATCTTAAAATGATAGGTACATAATGTGCAAGCATTTGTGTAGAAAGCTATGTTTTTTACAAAATTTTCTCTAGGCAACCAAATTGTAATAGGGTTTTCGTAGTTCCAGTATATGTCTGGCTGCTTTAGCCTAAATAAATTGAAGTGTATTTGTAAGCAAATTAATCCTTAAAATTTATTATATCGTCTGATATAGACACTGTTTCAACTACGCGTTTTGGTAAAAAATAATTGGAAAGTAAAATTACTAAAGCACTAACAATAAATGGGGCGTGGATAAACTGGTAGATCTAAGCCCCAAAAATATACGCCTCTTATGATAAATGTTAAAAAATTGTACCGTTGCCAACGTCAAATTATAAATCAGGATTTGGCAAACAGGACTCAACCCTCTCATTAATGGTTGATCTTCGGTATACCGAGTTTTATAAGTATTTTTAACACTCATCTGGAAATAAATGGATGCAAAAACCTCCTTTTTCCATTTTTTCAAGCCATTAAACAACAAAATTGTCATTTTTTGAAGAAACCTTGCATACATAGGTATTAGCGAGCGAATTTCGACTATTGTAGATATTTAATATTGGAAAATCAATATAGAGGTAAATCGAAAAGTGTATTTTTACGGCGGCTTAAGAGGTAGTTTATGGTGATGTACATATTAGAGTTCATTTTAAAATGAACGATAATCTCCTAAACACAGACTTTTGACAATAGAACGAAATAAAAATATAGTTTGATGTGATAAGGCTATGCAGCTGCTCTTTATGGAATTTCATGTGAGCCTAGACTTAATAGATTTTTGTTATTTTTTTTTTTATCAGTAAAGTCATCCTATAGATATTGTTTGTTAATCCATTAAAATAGACAAAATCTTTGAATTTGTATATGATTATCCGCTGAAATACCCTTAATCTGCAGGGTACCTAACTCTACGGAGATATTTATTGCAAAGGGCGGCTTTTTCAGTTTTGAAAGTATTCAACATTTGCGAAATTCATCTAAATATATACTACGCTATACTTTAATCAAACTCACAATAGAGGGAAAGCGACAGACGAGTTTTAAACTAATGTGGCTTAAAGGATATTTTGTGTTGTAAATATTGGAGTTCATTTTAAAAGAAACTATAATCTCGTGACCGACAAAAAAAAAAAAGTATGCATTTCGATACGTCATTTCCCCTATTTTAACGTTAAAATAGTAAATTATGTTATAAGCTCGAAAAATGTAGTATTTCAGACGTAATGCGGTCGCTAACCTAAATAGCCCGAAAAACATTTTTCGTCCATATGTCATAAGTTGTTTTTTATTCGATCTTGTTTTTAATGCGATTGAGAGTTGTAAAATAATGTAGAAATGAAGTGAACCTATACATTTCATCTTGCACGCTAATTTTTTGGTCTTAATGTTTGTTAGTTAACGATGAAATCTGTAATAGCGTCCGAAAAAAAAAAATTTTTTTTTTACTAACATAAAAAGTGTTGTCTAGCTAGCAGGGCAATAATCAATACTTTATTGAGAAGGTTAGCTCTTCGTCTAAATATCTAATCTATAAATCGTCATTTTTTCCGACACAATCGGTTAAAAAGCATACAATTGTATGTGAACGTTTGTACAAAAACCATCGTGTTAAATCAGTTCTTATACCTGACTGACGACGCCGATCTTTAGCTTTTTTTTTTACTTTGTAAAATAAAAAGATTAGTTCTTACTATCAAAGAAATTAAATATGCAAGAGAAATAGGTCGAAAAGATTAATAATAATTTATTTATTCCTAAGTTATAAATCTTAACTACATCACTTTCTAAACCAAGAAAATAGATAATCTTCCTGCATTATTCCGTACTTAGATTTATTTTTCATGAAAATAGTCGAATCTATGATTTTCGTTCAAATCCATAAGGGACGCTTGTTTTGTATAGATGATTTATGATCTTATTTTCAACTAAAATACTAGTATAAAAAAAGTATTTCTTCCGATAAACGTGGAAGGAATAGACATTTAAACAGTTAGCCATAACATACGCATACTGACTTGCATTATTTTCATGGATTGAATGGCTACATCTTTGTGTGTGAAGTGAATTTCTTTTTAAAAAATTACAATGCGCTCAATTATGAATTTCCTAACATAACTTTTATGGATAGTGGAGTCGGATATTGGAGGAAAATATTATCATAACGACAACTCGATTATTGATATAATTATTATGGTTTCACAGAAGTTTCTACAGAGTCAGCCATGCTGTAGCAGAGACTGTTGTAGGTCGTATTTTTTAAAAAAACCTAACAATACCTTTACTTTATATTGATAGACATATTCTATTAGAACATTTTTCTAAAATTTAGAGCCTTTGGAAATGTGATAATGCTATGAGCATCAAATATATTCAAAATATCAAAAATCCTTTGGTAGTTAGTTATTGCGGTATATTTTAATAGAGGCATAATTTATACTGTACTCCTAAATTTACGGCATATCACTTTGTTTATGTTATTATATTCACAGAGACTATTAATCTAACCAACTTTTATTTACGAAAAATTAAAAACTGAAATACTCTATTTTATTGCCGATTGTTCGCAAAGACACTTGGAGTTGTTTTTTTCTTTTATTTTTTCTTTTCTGTTTTCTTTTTCGGTTCTTAAGAAATGCTAAAGAATCTGTACAAAACAAGTCACGAATTAACTAAATAGCCACCATTTCACTAAATACTTAACACTCAGTATACAATTTTCAGAAATGTCATGATTAAGAACGGTTCTAGTCATTTTATACAAGATTTCACATGATTTAACAAATTTAAAACATTTTTTTTAATTTTTACTAAATTCTAAACACTCAGTATACACTTTTAAGAAAATAGGACGATTTGCGACTGTTTTAGTCATTTTTTACAAAGTTTCACAGGGCTTAATAACGTTAAAACATTTTTTTTTAATTTTTTACTAAATTCTAAACACTCAGTATACAATTTTCAGAAATGCCATGATTAAGAACGGTTCTGGTCATTTTATACAAGATTTCACATGATTTAACAAATTTAAAACATTTTTTTTAATTTTTACTAAATTCTAAACACTCAGTATACACTTTTAAGAAAATAGGACGATTTGCGACTGTTTTAGTCATTTTTTACAAAGTTTCACAGGGCTTAATAACGTTAAAACATTTTTTTTTAATTTTTTACTAAATTCTAAACACTCAGTATACAATTTTCAGAAATGCCATGATTAAGAACGGTTCTAGTCATTTTATACAAGATTTCGCATGATTTAACAAATTTAAAATATTTTTTTTAATTTTTACTAAATTCTAAACACTCAGTATACACTTTTAAGAAAATAGGACGATTTGCGACTGTTTTAGTCATTTTTTACAAAGTTTCACAGGGCTTAATAACGTTAAAACATTTTTTTTAATTTTTTACTAAATTCTAAACACTCAGTATACAATTTTCAGAAATGACATGATTAAGAACGGTTCTAGTCATTTTATACAAGATTTCACATGATTTAACAAATTTAAAACATTTTTTTAATTTTTACTAAATTCTAAACACTCAGTATATCATTTTCAGAAAATAATACAATTCTGTACAGTTTTACAAATTTTCACAGGTCTTAATAACATTAAAACATTTTTTTAATTTTTTACTAAATTCTAATCACTCAGTATACAATTTTCAGAAATGACACGATTTAGAACAGTTTTTACAGATATTTACAAAGTCTTAATAACATTATATTAATAATTATCTAACATAATGTATACAATTTCAAGAAATAGTAGATTTTTAATCCATGTACAAAATTCAAGAATCTAAAATACAATTAAATGTAGGCTTTTTTAATTGGCATCTCAGGCAAATTATTTCCCCCAAAATTATCTAAAAAAGATATACCAAAAACATTCTAAAGCGGTTTTTTACCTCTATAAGTATGCAGGCCGATCCGACCCTTGTCGGTTTTATTACCCGCATAAATTAACACAGTAGAGGAATATGGACAGAGTTCTGGGGCAGCGGCGTTTCACTAAAGCTTTGGTTTCCTACAAAGCGGTACCGCAAAAGAGTGGCCGTAATTTGACGGCGAGCTTTGCCGCGACAAAGCGTGTATGTACTTGCAAATCGGAGTGTGTTCCTCCAGAGCGTTCGGCGCAAAAAATACGGCACCGTATTTTCTGAAGCGGACGCTCTGTACGTTGGGATAGTGCAAGCACGATTTTTGACGGTGCGCCAGTGTAGTGATTGTATGTTTTAATTATAATATTTGGAAATTAATTGGTCTAGCGAACAAGATAAAATTTTAATCGAGTTTTTTTTACTATATCGCTTTAACAGCGGCGTTTGCACTAAGGTTAAATCATAAAAAGTCGGGTTTTATCTCGGGTCAGATCATAAATATTCAGGTTCAAATTAGGGTTAGATGAGAAGCCGCCTCATGAAAGCATCCGGGTTAGGTTGTAAAAAGTCGGGTTTTATCTCGGGTCAGTTCATAAATATTCAGGTTCAAGTTAGGGTTAGATAAGAAGCCGCCTCACGAAAGCATCCGGGTTAGGTCGTAAAAAGTCGGGTTTAATTTCGGGTTATTTTGTAAACAGCACCACCGAACCACCCGGGTTAGGTTATAAAACGCACCACCGAACCACCCGGGTTAGATCATAAAACGCACCACCGAACCACTGGTCTCGTAAAACAGCACCACCAGCACCACTGGTCTCGTAAAACAGCACCACCAGCACCACTGGTCTCGTAAAACAGCACCACCGAACCACCCGGGTTAGGTCATAAAACGCACCACCGAACCACCCGGGTTAGATCATAAAACGCACCACCAGCACCACTGGTCTCGTAAAACAGCACCACCAGCACCACTGGTCTCGTAAAACAGCACCACCGAACCACCCGGGTTAGGTCATAAAACGCACCACCGAACCGCCCGGGTTAGATCATAAAACGCACCACCGAACCACCCGGGTTAGATCATAAAACGCACCACCGAACCACCCGGGTTAGTTGCACCACCAGCACCACCAGCACCACCTGATCTCGCTCTGTCCGTTTCTCACTACTCATAAATAAGAAAGAAGACGACATTGAAGTTGACGAGGATCCTGAAGAAGATGAAATTGACCAAGATACTCAAACATATTATTTTGAATAGAGATAGCCAATGTGAAAATTTGTTTAAATAAATTAAAATACTTGCTAAAAGCTCATTGCCCTTAAAAAAAATTTCAATTATCAAAAAATCATAATGCTGCTGGCTTTAAGATCAGTTTAACGGTAGAATTAGTACATAGTGACCAATCAAGAAGATTTATAGGCAGTACAAGGAGAACACCTTCCAAAACCTCCCAGCCGGCCTCGACTATGGAAAGGGCTAAACAGAAGCGATCCAGGGACCAAGCTAGTGGCAGTTGCACCGACTCCGAGACCGACTTGGATGATGTTGTTATCGAACTCGACGACTCCGATGATTTAAAATAGTTTCCAGAGAAGATTTTGCCATCCAAATCAGAAACTGCATTTGAAACAAAGAACTTGAAAAACTATGATGCAATTTTCTTTGAACAATCATGGAATAAGATAAGGAAAACCACAATTTTAAAATAACGCACGATACTTTTATTTCACCCCAAAATGAAGACATTGATACGTTTCATAAAGATGATTCAAAACGGTCAGACCTAACTTAGGTATATTAAAAAAACAAGATACCTACAAAACTTTTAAGAAACAGGGCTTTTTATATTTTGTTAAATGACGTTATTTATAGTTACACAATATAGGGAACAAGTACTTTTATTTCATTTCATGAATTTATTGTGTAAAAATATAAAGTTGATTTTTTATTTTAATGCCTGTTGCCAATCTCTAGATAAACCTAAGTTATTTTGACCTATTTTATGTTTTAGCGACGTAATAGATTTAGTATTAAACTAGTTTGAGAATTAGTAGACCAGGGAATGTTGAAAAAAATAAGGATTTATTAAATAATAGGGGACTTAGGAATTAGTGTACAGGGTGATCCCCTATAATGTCGCCCTCCTTTAACTTTTTTATTTTAAGTGTCCCAAAAAAATTAAAAATATGGTTATGTAGGTACTGAAAGATACTATTTTTTTACGTATAAAGATAATTTGAAAAATGATCAGTATACAAGGAAACACGAAAAGTGTATTTTTTTTAAATGGATCACCTATATATGAATTTATTTTTTGACTCCTTGTAAAGTTCTAAACATAATTGATATATCATACCAGATACCTAAATTCAACCGTTTCTGAAATATTCGCATTTGAAACATTATCATCAAATATTTTTTTAAACAACTGTTACAAATCAAGAAGCCTTAGGATAACAAAATGTTTGTTGATAATAAATACCCATAGTGACATTATGTCAATATTGTTGTAGTTGTCTTGTTAAGTAAGTAAAAATGCCGTACTCAGACAGAGAAAGACAAATTATTTTAACTTATTATATTAAAAATAATTTAAATTGTCGCGCTGCCATTAGAAATATGATAGAAGGTAATCCCGATATGCATGTCCCAAGTCGAAGAACGTTCACATCTGTATAGTAAGTTTCAAGAAACTTCAAATTTAAAAAGAAAAAAAAGAACTATGAACGGAGATGAAAATGCAGAATTAAATATTTTGCTAGCCATAGAAGATAATCCAAATAATTCCATAAGAAACATTTCAAAAGCATTACAAGAAACAGAAGATTAAGTTCAGAATACCTCATACGGGAAAGTCCAAAGAACGCTTAAAAAATGGGATTTAAAGCCATATAAGATTAAACCCACTACAAAGCTTACCCAAATGTAAAAGGATAATCAGGTCACATTTTGCCAATTGATTCTAGATAGAATTAATATAAACAACAATTTTTTGAAAATAGTTTTGTGGACTGACGAGTCTACCTTCTCTACGAGTGGCCTGTTTAATCGAAAAAATACCAGACAATGGGCAAGAGAAAATCCACATTCTTATAGGGAATTTAAGTTCCAAGGGCGACAATCCGTAAATGTGTGGTGTGGCATTCTGGCCGATCGAGTTATTGGTCCGTATTTTTCTTGATACTGTTTTAAATGGACTCCGCTATTTAAATTTTTTGGAAAACGAGTTAGAAGAATATCGCATAAAATATTCGTGATGTACTTAATCACCTAAATGAGAGGTTTCCTGAATGGATTGGAAGAAATGCGTCAATTAAATGGCCAGCGAACAGTCCCTATTTGACACCTATAGATGCGTTTCTTTGGGGATATATATAAAACCGTATATACAGCCATCAAATTGAAAACCTCAATCATCTTAAAGATATAATAACTAATGAAATAAATAATTTAAATGAAAATAACCCAGCATTCATAACAGATGCATTAGAGGAACTTCGAAGAACACTACTTATACAGCATCTTTATGTTTAATAACCCATTGAAATTGTTTTTGTTACTGTTATTGTTACGTTTCTTAATCTGGCAGTTGTTTAATAAAATTCTTTATTATTATGACAAGTAAATAATGTTTCAAATGAGAATATTTCAGAAACGGTTGAATTTAGGTATCTTGTATGATATATGAATTATGTTTAGAACTTTACAAGGAGTCGAAAAATAAATTCATATATAGGGTGATCCATTTAAAAAAAAATAAACTTTTCGTGTTTCCTTGTATACTGATCATTTTTCAAATTATCTTAATACGTAAAAAAAAAAGTATCTTTCAGTACCTACATAACCATACTTTTAAATTTTTTGGGACACTTAAAATAAAAAAGTTAAAGGGGGCGACATTATAGGGGATCACCCTGTACAACGCCTTTTTCATCCCTAGCCAAAATGTTTCTTTCTTTTATTAATTTTATTATTCTTTAGTAACTATTTTCCGACTGCCCCCTTTGTCTATCGAACTTGACTACATAACTGTATTTAGATATTTATTTATATTATCTTTTCCTAAATATCAAAAGTTTCAATAAATGTTCTTAAATAGGTAAATAATTGCCCCCTTCTCGGCATGAAAAATAAAAATATTATCGACGCCTATGGGTTGTAATTAAATATATTATTTAACCAGGCAGCGTGTATTATCCGAATACAGATATACATTTAACGAACGTACAATAAACATCACTGTATAAAAATATTTACATAATAATACAATGTTTAAGGGCTCTAATTAAATGAAAGTAATATAATCTTTCGGGTAACAGTTTGACAAAATTTCCCTCAGACTTCCAGATTTAATTCGGTAGGGTAAAAGCAGTGTTGCCGATATAAACCATATTCGTTGTTGCGTCCTGATTCTTACTGCTAAAAATCAGTAGGCATTTAGTTTTGGAAAATGGTAAGAAAAATTATAGATTTTGGAAAGATGCTTGTGCTCAGAGATAAATAAAACAGCTTTGAATACAAAGATAATATGAATTCTACCAGACTACAAGAGACGGCAAGGCAAGAGATTATAACAATCAAATGAAACACAGTCAGTCTACCTCCACAGTACGTATTTAAAGTAAATATCTTAAAATTCCCTAAAGAAGAAAGCTTTAAAGAATGAAATGCCCATCATCGACACATAGATCGATTAGAGCAGCTCGATTTAGTAATATTCATGATAGAAATATTGGAATCTAAGTCTGAATCCACATGCATCCGTGATCACGGATCCGTTATTACCACGTAATCATCAATAGCCAATCAAATATATGTTTAGGGGGTTGACAGCTCATCAAACAGATACATATTTAGAAATAAAGGTCTGTCTTTACCACCAAATAACTTTATTTGCTCCTCTAGGGTAGAAAACAAGGGTTATAGAAATACATAAAATGACGATGAATTAAATTAAATTTCTTAATGCATGTGTTGTACCAGTTTCGACTTTAGAGAAAGTCATCCTCAGCAACTAACCATTTAAGAAATTTTTCTTATATGAAAAGAAGTTAAAACAGTTAGGGGAGCAGAGAGGTGATTCAATAATACAATACAATATAATGCAGATTATGCAACCTTTGGAATCGACAGGAGTTTAGTATAAGAACGATGTATCTCCATGGGAAGGTAGGGGTTGATTTATACGCAAGTAGAATTAAGGACCGTAATCATAGTCGAGTGATTTAAGCAATGTTGAAGTAAAAACGTGTTGAAAAAGAAGAATTGTAACATATCAATTAATTCTCTTTTCAGTGAAACTAAATTAGCGAGGGGACATGCTTAATGTTATGGCGGATTGAATATTTGTTAATGAAATTAAATGAACTTTTATTCTAAAAAAGGGGGGCTGTCAAAATGAGACTATGTCATTTCAAATAAAATGGGAATGCATCAAGTGGTCACTATTCACTTGTTAAAAATAAAATAAAATTAAATTAAATTAAACATTGTTAGGACATTAGATTGTTAATTTTTTATTTTTCATTTTGTTGCCAGGTGAAGAAATTAATTTTAATTTTAACCTCAGCATGCTATTCGAAGGAAATGGCGTCGCTAAATTTTCGTATATGAATTATTTGACTCATTTTAAGCAAAAAATGGTTCTAGTCACTTTTCCCGAATGCCTAACGGTTCTTGAAATCCGGGAAAAGTGAATAGAATCATTTTTGCCTAAAATGAACCATAAAATTCATATACGAAGTATCCCGCATACCTCGGCCGCCACCGAGTATATTGTTAGAAGTAAAGGAAGTTTCTTGCGAACATTCTGTAGCGAAAATTGACTTTTTGCTCCTCTTTTTGTATAGTTGGGATGCCAATATTTTTTAAATCTTATTTAGCCACATAGAAGTCCAACAAAAACATTTCAGATTTTTTAATGCTCAGGGAAATTTGGACCTCAAATTTTCAAAACAAACATTTCGATTCTAACTCCTTCAAATGATGACATGATTCTACGACTAAAAACCTCAACTAAACGCGGCACCACTGCGTCTTATTTTTGAGGATACTCAGCCTAAAAAGGCACAACAAAACTTCGTATTATGTTTTCCTTGCCTTTAATAAGTACGAGACATTTGGGACTAAACGTCCCACTGACATAATGGAACAAATAATAAAAACCACGGCGGAAAATTTTGTGATATTTGACTTGCTCTTATTCACTTAGGAATTGCGTTTTTTGTTCGGTTGAATTTAGGAAAAGTATAATGAAGAAATCCTTGTAAAAGATGGGTTTAATTCAATTTTATTCTGTATAATTTTAAAATAATATTTAAATTAAGTTTAGAATATTCGTTTAATATGGTCAAATATCATTTTGACCAATTATAGTTAAAATTATGAGATTTGAATCCACTATGTCTCTCAGAAAAATATCACGTGTTATCAATTGTTTTGTCTTATCTGTCAGTCACATAAATAAAAATCTCTCTTGTCAGGGATCATTTTGTTTATGCTTTTTATATTCAAAATATTGGAAAGTTGTTTTACTGCATTATTATGTTTTTGACTTTACTATCTCTTCTTTCTGTCAATGCTTTGTAGGAAACGCCTTCACAACTTTATAAAGTCATAAATATATTAACTAATATCCAAGGTAAACTTCATCTACATAAATAACCAAATAAAAAGTTTCATATTACTCGGTGCGTGTGTTAAACTTGAACAAAAAACTTTTTATTACATTTTCCAAAAAGTTTCTGCGTTCTCCAATTTCATTTGTAAGCCACACACCGCACTGGTAAACAATAAAATGTATCTGTAGTGTGCTGAATCAGCTTTCTGTTGTCAATGTAACTTAATAACATATTAACTAGTTATCTCTGGTTAATTGGTTACTTTTGGATAGTTTAATTTAGAAAAATACAATTAATAATCGTAATTCTTTATCTCAAATACTTATAATGTTTTAACGTTCTTATAGAGTAACGCAATAAAAGTATATTTTAGATCCTCTATATTACCTAATAGTAGTTTAACAACCAAGGGCCTAAAGTGACTCATTTAATTAATTAAGGCATTATCAAAATTAGGTATAAATATAAAAACACCTGAAAATGTCACAATTTAATGCAAGTACCAGAGACCTTATTCTTTACTCAAAAAACGAACGACAAGCGACGAGAGTGACTTGTACGTGAGTACTATTTAATAATTTGGCATTCTTCACTTCTTCTACCGGTAACTTAACGTACAAAAATCGGTGAAATTGGCAAGTCGGAATTTCGGTATGTGAGCGTTGTCACCTGATTTTCTAACTAATTTTACTGGTTAAAAAGTCAGCAATTTGAGAATAGCAATTAATTTTTTCTCATTTATTTCATAAAGAATGCAGGGTCTATTACATATTAACCTAATTAATGATTTCGATGATGCAGAGGCGGAGAATGATTGCTTTCATATGATAAGCCATGGTGCTAAGAAAAGTGCGCTGGAGGAATTATCGAATCCTGAGTTCTCCAGAATGTTTAGACTAAACAAATTTGTATTTAGACAATCGGTGCATATTTTAACACCATATTTATCTACTAAAAGAATCCTTAAACCTTCCTTTTTAGTGCAAGTATTCGTAAAAGCATCGGTTAAAAATTCCAAAAGCATTTGCTTTGTTTGCCATTAACTTGAGGCATTCTAAATACAAAATAGAATTTAAATAAGTTTTATAGATTAGAAGTTAGGACCTGTCGACTTCTGCCAGGGAATAAGAACATAACGGGGGGAAATACTCAAAATTTACAGTGTTGCCACGTCTTTTCGCTCGCACCGAATGATCTACAAGCGAGAGAGACTGAAGAATGCCAGTCGAACTACCGTTCGTTTTTCGTGAACGCTTGTTACGAAACTTTTTAAGAACGTACGAAGTGAAGAATAAGCTCTCAGTTGAATATTTTATTAGTCTTTTAAAGGACAAAAGTGACTTAGTTACAGTATAAATGAACAAGTTGTCAGTCTCATCAATTTTACGATCACAGTCGAAATGGAAACCATAGAGCAATACCTATAGAGAGTTTTCTTAAATGGGAGCCCGCCAAAATAAGTTAGGGGTAATTCCATCCACCGCAAGCGCTGATATTGTCATACGACGAGACTAGTAATGTGAGAAATTACTGTCTACTTTATTTTTCGTATCATCTTTGTAATTTTTCAACGTTTCAAAGTTCTATCATATCTGCAATAATGTATTGTGTACCTGGATATGCTGATTCTTCAAAATTTAAGAAACATCGCATTCCCAAATCAGAGCTAGATGTTAGGTAGCTAACTTTGTTAAGCTAAACTTCGCCTTTTAGGAATTAATATTTGGATTAGTAACTCTTAGGTTTAATTTATTCCATTGCATTAAGTATCGATTTAGGTCTCTTTTATTGTTGTCGTTATTCCTTATTACTTAGTTTATTTATTTTAGTGTATACAAATAAACTATGTATTTTTATGTTGTGTTTTGGTTATGAAGGAAAATGTATGAAGCGCAATATATGGGGCATTTGAAAAGAACGCGAGAGAAAAGTGGAACATTTTAACGAAGATGCCCTACTCGTGTTTTCACAGAGAAATCCAGGACTTTCGCTCCATCAGCGCTTTGGGTACATTAGTTGAAAGGAAACGAAGGATACAGACCAAAAAAAGCCAAGATATTAACAAGGGATTAGGTTTATAAACTTTTAATGGATGCTCCAAACAACCAGTTTGTAATAATAAAGGTTAGTGATTTTATTAAACATTTATTTGATAAGTATTTCAAAAAAGTACTCATAAATATGATTTTTTTTAGGTATCCCTTATTTTTGGTGTCGCAGGAGCTTGTAGAAGTAAGGAGTTGACGGTGGATGATGATTTGGGCCACCCAGTTTTGATTAATATTAAAAATAGCAAAAACAAGATTTTGAAAAGGGTTTGCTTTTTCCTTCTGCCAGAACCATCCTCAGACGCGTTTCGCTGTATAACAGCTCATCAGTGAGGCTATGGGTTCTGACAAAAGGAAAAAGCAGCGGCGTCTGTTTTAAAACAGAAAAATCGGTTTGATACAGAGAATGAAGCCAGATGGCTAAAAACAAGATTGATAGGAATTTTGTTAATCAAAATTCAGTTAAGAATACTCTCAATTTTACTGAAATCAGAAGAATGTTGCTTTAACTAAGGCTGAGACTTCTCATTTCAGATTTTTCGTTCGTCTTCAAAACAACAATGCACTACGCAGTCAGTCGGTAATAATATGTTTACCACAAAAAGTCGCAGCATTCCCAAATCTATCAAATTCATAATTATACACTGGACATTGCTTTCGTCGAACGTCTGCGTCTTTATTAGCTTACCCTGGTTCATCTGTGGATGTTTTAAAAAGTCAGCAGCCGTCGCTGAGGGGTACGTTGAAAATTCAATAAATAATAAGAAAATTATTACCGAAATTTTTGGACATGGTGACGTGGAAGCATTCCAAATTGCTGGACCTTAAGGAAACACTTCCAGACAAGCTTTTGAGCAAAATTTTTAAGCTTCTGCATATAATTCTACATTAAGAAGCGTCACGGAGTATACAAGCGATGAACCAAATCGACTATTTAATATTGTAATTGTACAAAAGTAAACATCCATCTGAATATAAATAAGTGAATAAAAGTGAATAAAATTGAACCTTTTTTTTAAATTATATGTTGCTATAGTCTATTTCAGAAAGGTGTAGAGTAATAAAATGGGAAATTCCCGCCAGTTCGGCTCAATTTCGGTATCGGCCATAGGCGCAGGTAAACTTTGTGCATTAAATTATTTATGATAATTAACCAAAAATTTTAGAGAATTAGGTTAACGGGTACTAAGATAAAATAGTATTGTTTGTAATAATAATATTTCAAGTAATTGCGTAAGAGGATTAGGAAAGGTATGTTTTCTGGCCTGAAGTGTCAAAATCGAAATATTGTATAGGGATTAGTTAGATAGTAGATTATAAAGTTACGTTTTGCGTTTAACAGGTACCATTTAACAGGTACCGAGTTTGGGTCTGACCTCTTTGGCTGGATCATATAAATAGGTAGTAATTTGGAATAAACTTTACATATCGTGTGTGTGTATGACCTTAATAAGTATATTTGTTTAGTTTAACGCATCAGTATTTGCTGTTAAGCCGTATGTAGTGTTCACAGTATTATAAGATTAGTAACAAAGTGGCGACATTCACACCAACAAAAAGATGTTCCAATAATTCTCCACTATCAGTGAGTGAAAAAGTTATTATTTTAAATGTACATGATTGCATAAAATACGATTATCCGAATTTTACTGTACAAGAAACTGTCGACCGATGTTCCCGAATGACTAAAGTTGAAAAGTTCACCGTTTTTAAATTATTGCGGGAGAGAAAAACAGCAGGTCAAGTGGAACTTCCCAAGAAAAGTCCAGGCAGACTTTTAAAGTCCTTGATGAAGACACCAAAAGTGTAGTTCGAAGAAAAGTTTACTCTTTTTATTTTAAAAAAGAAATAGGTACCCACCCTAGATAAGATTCTAATGGAGCTTGGCCAGGATGACAGTATTCCGTTTATAACTAGAAAATTTTATTCTGTTAAAATAAAATTCTTTCCTTTTTACGAATATCCTACCGGCACGCCTTTGTCACACCATTTTCAGTGTTTGTGAATGGATAACAATAGGCAAAACACATAAATTGACCCAAACCCGGGTGGTACTACCTGCACTTGATGAAAAGAAAGAATTTTGCAATGAAATCAATGCCAAATTATGAAAGTGGCTTAAATATTCGTTGGGTCACTCTGTAGTCCCTTTGCACACCTAATGAGCTTTTATTACTCTACACCTTTCTGAAATAGACTATAGAATGAAATTTCGTCCCTTGGGATTAAAAGGTCCCCTTTAGTGCCTGCTTGTCGGAACTAAAGTATCTACTTTAGTCCCGCAAGTACAAAAACCATATTTTTATCAGACATTTTATTTTTAACATATAAATAGATATCAAGTTTTGTAGAAAGTTTGAATACTCCGCCATAAACCACACATAATAACAACAAAGGCATGTAAGAAATGCTTACCAAACTTTGCAATCAACTGTTACAATCAACGGCATTCATAAAAACGTTTCGCTTTTAATAAGGGCGCCACCGCTTGCCGGCAAACAAAGAAATCTCGAAAAATAAAAACAGAAATATGCTGCTGGAAAGAACTTAAAGTAAACTTTAATTAACTTTAATTCTAGATTTAAAAATACTTTGTAATCTTTAATTCCCTGGGTGGCCCTAAGCTGACTTTAACTCTCGGTCTGGAATACTAATTTGATATATATTTGATTAACTCGAGAGAAAATTCCAGAACTTGCGAATGGTCTCAAACGTTTTTAAATGCAAAGAATTTTATAGAAATTGAAACTTTTTATGTTTTCTTTTTATATCTACGCGACAAAAATTTTAAGACGTTTTATAATCTTAAATGCTTTGAAAACAAAATACCCCACCAAACACTGAAAGCATTAATAGGTGTGCCTATTCAGTACTCTATTTTATTTTATTCTAACAAAGTTGGTAAAACACTTTTTTTTTATTTTCATTTATTATAATGGTTTTTAATTTATTTTATTGAAGTTTAGAAGCTCTATTTCCACCATCTTAATTTTCCGCAAGTGAAAAATAAGAAAATAGTTCACAATAATAAAAAAAAAACTACACAACTATCCGCCGAGACCAAACTTCTGCTAAACTTGAATTAACTTTAATTCTGGATTTAAAAATACTTTGTAATCTCTGATTCCCGGGGTAGCCTTAAGCTTACTTTTAGTTTTTATCTAGAATGAAAATAATAATCTGGTATACATTCGATTTATTACAAACGAAATAAATTCTAATAAAGGAAAAACATAGTAAAAGTTAATACATATATGTTTTACTAAAGAGGTTCAGGTTAATTACGATTTTAATTTAAAGATTTAAACCTCCTTTGTTCTGTATCTGCTTTTACCATGCAAGCAAAAATTATTATCATTAAAGTGTGCTTTGCATCTAAGGTTGTACTGCTTAGGGCCAATTGTATAGGTTTCGATTAACCTAGAGTTTAAACCTAAGTTAAATGATCGGTTTCAGCCAAAGTTTAAACTAAAACTTGCAAGTTGTTCCTTGTATATTTTCTGGTTAACATTATAGAAGCTAACTTTACTTCATATATATTTGTCAATACTAATTTACACTTTTGACAGTTCACAGTCTCACGTATTTTTGTTAATTTTAAAACCTTGGATTTTTCTAGTGTTTTCAGAGGCGCGCTTTTAAAGTTTTTCCCAGTTAATTTGTTTTTTCTACAAACGTGTTAAAAATGGAAATTTTAAGACTGTATACTAGCCTTAAAAATATTACTTTAAGGCACTAGTGCCTTAAAATACCTTCTTTAAATACAGTGTTAAAAGTAAAATATCAATTTTTTCAAAAAAAACGTCAAGAAACATTTCTATTTTATTTATTTACACTTATATTAGTAGTACAATTTGAAAAATTTTAAAAATGAATTCCTTTCTCAGTTTTGCTGTTCTTCGCGGTTGAGGAGGTTGAACAGAAAGAGCAGCATGTCCAATTGATGTTGAAGCATCATCGGCTGATGTCGTTTGTATTTGTACTGTAAGCAATTTTCGAGCAATACAATTTTTATTTTCCAAGGAATCCACGATGTACCCTTCGGCGACGGTTGAGGATTTCCATTCACGATGCCGCTTAATTGTCGTCAAGTTTGCTCCAGCATCGGCAAGTAAGCTGGCAGAGGAACGGCGAAAGCAATACAGTGTTGAATTTGGATATTGCAGAAATCTTGCTATATAAGCAGGAAATTTTCCGAACGTATTAATTCCGACCGGATTTCTGGTACATTTACCTTTTACACATTTTAAGAAGAGCCGCCGATGGACGACATCTGGTGGACGAAGATCAGTATATTTTCGATAAAAATCCAAATAAAATTTTTTAACGATAGTAAAATTTCGTGGTACCTTGGTTTTGCTATCTGATATATTAATAACTAATGAAGTCTCCATATATTCCACGTTGTCAAGAGTCAACTGACGAAGCTCCTCCCTGCGGCAGGCACCAAATACTCCTACAATCGTAGCTACTTTCATCAGAAGGTACTCATCATCCGGTGCGCACTTCAGAAACTGTTCAATTTGGTCTCTAGTAAAAATTTGTGATTTTTTGGCCTGGTAACCCTCTCCCTGACGCTTCAAAAAGGCAATCAATTTAAAATGTTTGCTGATATACACGTCGTTATTTACACGTAGCATAGCTTTGATCATTGTATAATGGGACCAAAGAGAAGATGACTTAAATGCCTTTGCCTTTTCCTTAAAATATGTCAAGAATATGTTTTCGGAATAGTTTCCAGAAACGCCTTTGTTTTCACACCATTTTATAAATTTATTATGAGCAATCTCATATTGAATTCTTGATTTTCGTGGCAGTAAATTTCAAGGTAGCTCTGTTAGCAGCTTCTTCTATGTCTTTAAGTGGATCGATTTCTTGTATTTCTTTCATTTTTCGCAAATCAGAACAGCCAGCGCTAGCGTTTAAATGAAACTGAGAGGACCTTTCAAATTTTCAATCTTTCTGTAAACAAATCAGCCAACAATGATGGTTGCTAGGTTTTATTGACAAATGTGAACTAATTTAATATATATATACGATGGTATTAGAAACTACCTGGATGTAAGAGATTCTAAACATTCAATTTTCAATTATTGTATGCTTTCTATTGCCGTTTGTAGAAAAAATATTGTATGATATTTCTGTTAAAAGTATTTTTAAGGCACCCTTGTGGTTCTTCCACATGCGTGCCTTAAAAATGTAATTTTAACACTTATATCATAAATAACTATTACGTCAAGGATGTTGCTTCTAGCAAGGTCCCTAAAACAACCAATTTTTCAGACCGAGAAATAGAACTTTTGATAAGGCTTGTTAAGCATTACCAGCAAGTTATTGAATAAAAAAAAAGTGATGTAACTAACTGGAGGTAAGAAGAAGAGGCCTGTAACAAACTTACGGAGGATTTTTCTAAAGATCCTATATGCAATGGGAAGAGAACTACAAAGGCCCGCAATATTAATTACGTCTTCATTATCATTATCAGAAAACTCATCAAAATTTCAAAAATGTCCATTTTTTTTCAGTTTAGAACTAGGTACTAGCACAACACCACAGAACTTAACACAAAACTTAAAGAGAGCACTTATATTATATTAATATTATATTATTCAAAACCTGATGATACCCATATTATGAATAGTTTTTAAATATAATATTGTAGATGTGGAGAAATCAAAAAAGAAAAATTTTTGTTTTTTATTATTTTATTTAATTACCAACCACATAAATAGTTTTCAAAAACATAACATGGTTGATATGGAGTAATCGAAAAAGGAAAATTTGTTTTTTAAGTTATTTAATTTAATTTTAATTTAGTTAACTTAACCAACCTTGGTTGGCCCCTCTTAGGCTTAAATAGATAAAAGTTTTTTCACGTTACATGTGGTAGTAGATAGCACTAAACTCAATTATCTCAATTTCTACAAACATTTTTATCATTGTTTAATTTTAATTAAATAAAATAACTTAAAAAACAAATTTTCCTTTTTTGATTTCTCCATATCAACCATGTTATGTTTTTGAAAACTATTCATGTGGTTGGTAATTAAATAAAATAAGAAAAAACAAAAAATTTTCTTTTTTGATTTCTCCACATCAACAATACTATATTTTTAAAAACTATTCATATGGGTATCATCATGCTTAACACTTACAACTAGATCTTTCTGCTTTAACTTATAAATACTAAAATTAAAATAATTTAAAAATGTGCTTTTCTACAAATCCACAACGTTGAGTAAACTTAAGTTAGTCTTCAACTAAAAAATTTTCACTTGATATTATCTTAAAAGTTGTACTTGATTATGATAATTTGAGGCAACTACTTTAACTTAAACTACACTCGATTTAGTTCCCCTGAGGATATATGTAGTCGAAACATGTAGGGACAATCGCTAAATATATTATTTAAAATATATCATTTGTGGAGGAAGACAGAAGTGTTGTTTTAATTTACATTACCTACACTCCACTGCAAGTATGGACTACTTCTTCAAAATAATTTTTAGTCGCACGGTAATATATAAATTAATTAAGGTTTTTATGTTTGTCAAAATATGCAACAAATTATTACTTTAAGCAAAAAATGAAGCTTATCTTAAAACAAAAATTACAGAGTATTTTGTAAATCCAAAATTAACGTTAATTAATGTTTAGTAGGAGAAACGTGCCCGGTAAAATGTGGTAGAATTTTCTCTGTAAAATTTCTTCCAACGTTTTGTTTTTAGTTTCCCAACATTACGGCTATGTAATTTGAGCTTTTATGATGGAAAATAATAATGTGAGTTTATGGGAAGGTCGGGATTATGTTTTTCTGTTTACAAAAGCCGAGAGATAAGGGACTTTATAGTAACAGATAGTTTTCGCAAAATGAATTAGCGTGATTTTGAAAATGTTAAAGGCTTCTGGAAAAAAATCGAAAGCAGGTTACCTTATATTTTGTTTTTTTTTTCAAATGCCCCGAAAAAATCTATTTATGAGGATATAGATAATAAAGGTAATATATATTAAGATTTGTAGATTTTTTTAAGTAACATGTAGGGAACCTTTTTATTCACCATCATCATTATTAAACTGTGAAGAATGACTGCATTGTTTTATTTACTTTATGTTAATTAATGTTGAAATGGAGCAGGAATCCGCATGCACATCGAGAAACTCAGCAGTCGAGTCGCAAGATTTTTCATAGTTGGTCCAGCTTCTTTCTCAGGAAAATTCAAAAATTGTACATTTAGCATAGGAAAAACAGAATAATATTATGTAAAGAAATTGTTAAAAATAAATACGAATTTTATTCAATATTTACCGGGCATTACGAAAATCACCAGGCATTATAAACTTTATCGCCCGCTAATATCTCCTATGATATTATGATGATGTTTATAGCAACCATTACTAAGGTATTATAAGTAAGTAATTGATAAATAAAAAATAAATCTAATAAAGAGCAGAGTGAGGTAAACGTTGTCATTAAAATGGGGACACACTGTGTAAACTGAACAAATCATGTGTTCAAATAAGGAAGAGATGCAACACCTACCTTCTAAAGCCGTCCCTGCACTAATGACTTTTGTTAGAAAGTCTGAAACTTTACCTAATTCGTGTAAGACTTACTTTTGTAATTTTCACCCCGAGTTTTACAGGATCAAATAAAAAAGTAGGTGATCGCATCAAAGGGGGATTAGTCTGATCCGGAGCTAAATTTAATTACTGACGAAATAAGTGAAAAAAGTTTTTAAAGTTTTTTTTCCTTTTGAAACTTTTTTTTTTGGGGAAAAGTAATAAAACCTACCTGCCAAGGATAAATATTTCAAACACAAATTACACTCGGACTTTTCTTCGAAGATAAAACAACACAAATATTACAAAATATACACCTTTCATTTTAAAACAGAAAACACGTAATATTATCTCCATTCTGCATTAAAATAACCTCCAACGGACATATTATTGCATTATTCATGGAGAAGGTTATTTTCCGGAAAAGCTAGCCGGTTTCCTAAAGATGTGACCACATGTCGCGGCATCAATTTTTAATTTATTGAGATGCTTTCCTCGTGTATTAACTTAAGAATTGCTAACATTCTTTCAGAAGCTCCATATATTGGACAGTTTTAGCAGTGCCAGCGCTAGCTTATTTGCTATTGGCATCCCTTAACCTAAGGTAGATGCAATTTCCATGTTATGGCGTGTGCTCAAAAAAATGAACGTACAGAGGTGCCAGGTAATCAGAAGAAAATGGATAATAATATACGCTTCTTGGCGCCTTATTAACCGGATTTGATACACTTTGACTAACTTCAAATTATAATAATTTTAATTATATTGAAGAGAAACCACAAAACATAGCGCCGCAGGTAAACATTTATTTTAAAATAGAGCTGGTGTCAAATTTTTCTGTTAAGGCTTTTTCGTACATAAAATTGTTAATTATTGCATAATTTATACAGAACGTTACTGAATGTCACATAAATATTTAGAGGAGTGATAGTGCTCGTCAAAGCAATAAAAAATACTCCAAAAATGCGTCATTCTTAATATACAGAGTGTCAAATCTTTAATTATTTTTTAGTTTTTTTCGTTTTTCTTCCATATTTTCTGAGATAATTATTTCACACTTGCTGCACTTATTAGTTTTTGGAATCTCTACAAAAAATTGTCTAAATTTTAAGAGGCAATATG
Source organism: Polydrusus tereticollis (assembly GCA_963920685.1). Taxonomy (NCBI): domain Eukaryota; kingdom Metazoa; phylum Arthropoda; class Insecta; order Coleoptera; family Curculionidae; genus Polydrusus; species Polydrusus tereticollis. The sequence goes on from OY987329.1 coordinate 125,495,488, forward strand.
CAGAGCGGTACATTTCTTACGCTACCAACAGTTGCACTCTCCTGAACTTTTTTACCCTGTATATATACTGATATCAGTTTTTAACTCCCCGTACTTTTCTTGTTATTTTTGATTCCTTACGTTTTTGTCGTATCTGCCATCGTTTTCTAGTTTATTCTTTTAGAAAACACTATTTAATATTTCATTAAGGACAAATACCTTACCCATACCACAAGTATGGGAGGAGGTCAAAATATGTCTTATATTCGAAAAAGAGGATAAATCTAACATACAAAATTATCGACCACTTACTGAAATATATGAATCTATTATAATATAAAGGGTGTCCCAAAATGAACGCACATTTTTATTGGTTAACAAAACACATTTATTTCTTGAAACATGTGAAAACCTTAATGATATTAAAAAGAATACATATCACCATTAAGCGTGTGAAACACAATATCCGACAAATGTCCACCGCGGCTTTGCTGGCAGGCCCTTGCCCTTTTAACGAAATTATTGATAACGTTCTCACATATTTGTGGACGAATTTCATCAATGACGCGTCGAATTTCGTTCTTCAAGTCAGGAATTACAGCTGGTTTATTGGCATAAACACAAGATTTAAGAAAACCCTAGAGAAAGAAGTCGCACGGTGTTATATCGCAGAATCGTGGTGGCCAATTCTGATCACCATTGTGAGATATGACACGACCAGGAAATTTCAGTCGTAACGAGTCCATTGTTTCACGGGCAGTGTGACAGGTCGCTCTGTCCTGTTGAAACCATAAGTTTTCCACATTAATTTGGTCTAATTCAGCCCACAGAAACTCTTCTAACATTGCACGATAACGTTCGCCATTCACTGTTAGTGCAGTTCCAGCCTCGTCTTCAAAGGAGTATGGCCCAATTATTCTGCCGAACCAAAAACCGCACCAAACGGTGACTCGTAGAGGATACATTAGTTTTTCGTGAATAACACGAGGATTCTCTTCCTTTCAAATTTGACAATTCTGCTTATTGATGTATCCATTAAATTGAAAATGTGCCTCATCACTAAACAGGATTTTCTTCGAAAAATCTCCGTCATTTGTTTCGCTTTTAAGAATCCAATTAACAAATTCACGGCGCAACCCATGATCTGCTGGCTTCAATTCTTGAGTCAATTGGATCTTATAGACATGCAAATGCAAATCTTTTGTAAGAATTTGCTGCATACTTACTGCTTTTGGTAATTCTCACCAAAACTTTCCGACACTGCTGCAATATTTTCAATAGATCGAGCAGTACGCGGCCGCCCTGTTGATTTTATGTTTCCCACTGAACCACTTTGCTCAAATTTATTGATCAATCTTTGCACTGTCGTATGTTCTGGTGCATTATTTCTTCCAAAAACGGCTCGCACTCTACGAACTGTTTCCGCATAACATTCTCAATATTTATAATACGTTTTTACGATAACAACACATTTTGGGACACCCTTTACAAGTGTGTGTACAGTTATGTCAGAAATAAAATTACGGATCGGCAACATGGATTTTTAAATAAACAACAAACAACTCAATAATCAAGGATGAAGTGCTCAGCCCACATGTTATTTGCTTGTACAGTAGAAAAATGAAGAATATCTGAAGTAAAACGTAAAAAAAGAGCGGGAAAAATGATAGGTTGTGCCGTCTTTGTAAACAACCAAGTCAATCAACCAAATTGTTAAAATACAGATATGGCTCGAAATTAAAGACTTCGTTAACGCAGGTGAGTATTGGGCTCTTTTTTGCTTTTGTAATTTCAAGTTTCTCCAATAAATCCAACTTTTTACCTTTCCGGCATTCATGTAAAATTTTTGCATGTTGGTTGGGACCAGCTACTTTTTTTTTATTTTTTTACTTCGATAATATTTGGTTTGCATCGACGGCTATTTCCGCCAATAACTAGAAAACGATGACAGATACGATCAAACTGTATGGTATCAATAAGAATGCAAAGAGAACGGGGATTCGAAATGTGATATCAGTATTGACACAGGGTAAAAGTTCAGGAGAGTAAAAGTGTTGGTAACGCAAAAAATGTAAGAATGTATACAGGCCCTGACGATTTAGACATTTTATTGTAGAGATTCCAAGTCGCTCTATCACTCCCTCAAATATCTACAATTTACACATTAAACTACAGAACACACGATATATTTTTTTTTAATCTTGGCGCTCCCTTGTTCCTGCACTAAAAGCTGCTGCTTCTCACCGCCCATTAGGGCCTCGAGAATTAAATGACAATTGAGATCGGAGTCAAATTTCAAATAACATCGATTTTTATTTTTTTCAACATTAGTAGGAATTTAGAAATAAAACAGGCTCATCAGTATTCAGATAATTTTGGTACTATGGTTCTTGATATAACTATTTTGTTCTTAATTATTTTTATTTTGATGCTCTCGCTCAAAAAGAATATTTTTAGTATAAGACACTGGTTTAAGCTTTAACATCTTATGTGGCTTCTTAAAACTCCTTATTTTATTAAAAATTCCCAAAGGCATGCCAGTCCACTCTCGGATGGTTAAATATTCATAATTCTCAGCCAACCGTTTTTATGTACTTGATTTCTCCTAAAAATATCAAAGCACTCATAAGGCGTTACTGAGCGCGTAAGTAGCAAAAAACCTTTTTGCAAAGTTTTTGTAGATATTTTACGAAAAGTTAACATAAGCTTTTAAAAGCTCTCGGACAAATTATGATTTTTAAGCTTCGTTTATGGATTCTACAAAGTAAGGCATCATTTTTTTTTGGGGCGGGAAAACTTGGAGAATTATGTTTAGATTAATTATTAACAGGATGTATTTTAGTGACGCAAATTTTTAAAGTGCTACAATATCGTCATTAAGGCTGGCCAATTGAAAATATCAATAATAATATAGATGTATAACCTATGAGAATTCTCAGATAGTGGTCGCGTCATCAGCAATTGGTAGGTAGAAAATAATTTTTCCAAACTAACCAATTTGCTACATCCTGAGATATGGAATAGTTATTTGTATTACTAGGCAGAAAAGCACAAGCTTTAATGCCGCGGCCGGAATCTAGCCAAGGCGTTAAATCTGCTTTTTTGCCATGAGGAACATATAACTTTTTCTCAAAATTTGTTCCAATTTTACACAAAATCGTCTTTTTTATATTTATTAATTGCGTCTCATTATCAATATCAAATAGTTATTTATGTATTAAGGGCATTATGAAGATGTCTATGCCTCCGAGGGCAACAATCTTACAAAGCCGAGGGTCTTTGGCTCGAGGGTTTGTAAGTTGACCGAGGGTATAGACATCAAGTAATGCCCATGGTACATTCAATATTTTATGTCCTACTTAAGATAATTCCAAGTTAAATTAAAAGAAAATTCAAAATCACGAAAGGTTTTTTACCTATATAGTTGCTAAATAAACAAAGGTAATAAGTGTTCATTGTTGTGCTGTGTCAAAGTCAAAACTGAAATTCATATAAAATAATGGATTTTCCGTTGGTTCCGGATAGAATTGCTGTGAATGCTGCCAAAGCTTTGGATAATCTTGTTCCAAAGAAGTCTAAAGACGTCTATGATAAGGAATATCAAAGGATTGGGGGTTGGATGAAAAATAATGATGTAAAAATTATCAACGAGACGGTGCTACTCGGATATTTCCAGGAATTGGTATGTTAAAATTGCTGTTGTAAATTATATTAAAATACTAATTATGTATATCGATTATAGTCTGGAACATTCACTCCTAATTCCCTATGGACGAAACATTCAATATTAAAGAAGACATTAATAGTTATTAAAAATATAGACATTGCAGAATATTGCAAGATAGGCCAGTATCTAAAGCAAGTGAAAGTGAGAATGAGTTATTACCATTAACACCACCTGAGATAAGAGACCAGGCGCGAGATGTGGAATTAAATCTATTACCGGCTAAGTCAAGAACTGTATATGAATTCACATATAGCAATTCATGGAATATAGACAGAAGAAAAATGAAGGATCTTTCTATGAAAATGTGTTGATTGCCAATTTTTCCGATTTTTTAAAGAGAATGAAGCCTTCAACTTTATGGTTATTCGATGTTGAAAGCTACTTTGAATATAAAAAAATAACATTGATTTGGCAAAATATCTAAAGTTACAAGCTTTTTTGAAACGGCAGTCAAATGGTTTTCATGCAAAAAAATTCCGAGTTTTTAAATAGAAGAAATTGAGAAGTTTTAATCAGAGGCCCCAGATGAACTGTCTTTGAACACAAAGGTAGGAATATACTAAAAATTATCTATTATGGATTAAAAAACTATTTTCTAATTTAGATTTTAGGTTGTACTTATTGTTGCAGTCGCTGGGGCTTGTAGATGTGATGAGCTTTTGCAAACGAAAATGGATGATATAAATGATATAGGCGACAAATTGCTAATTATGCCAACAATAACTAAGACCAAGATCAAGCTCTTTGGTAGTAACGGAATATATAAGCGTTTACAGAAAACATGAAGCCTCCAGACCCTCGAATTTGAATAATCGGCGTTTCTTCTATAAGTATGCGAACGGTAAAGCACATCAACAATTTATTGGCATTTACAAGTTCGGTAAAATGCCAGAAAAAATTGCTACTTTTTTGAAACTAGCGCATGCGAGAGAGTATACTGGGCACTGCTTTGGCAGAACTTTGGCCACGTTGCTGGTGCATTCTGGTGAGGATATAACAATGTTGAAGCAACAAGGGATGGAAGTATTGCGCGGTCGCGGAGGACTATATCGAGGACTCGCTAGTCAATAAGTCGAACATCGGCAATAAAATATTTTCAGGATTTTCTGGAGTATGAAGTGGTGTGTATAATAATATTGTTAATTTTACGAAAAAGGAGGAAAGTGGAGAGAGTTCAACTGTATTAAATAATTGTTCACATGTCACCATAAATATTTCTAGTATGTAAAAATTTCCTATTGTAGTTTGTTGTTGTAATGTAATTAAACCAGTTTTGTTTACTTGTTTTTTTAAAACTTAACCTTTTTGTGTTTACCTAATGTTATTGTCAATTTTAATTACTAGTTTGATTTAAATTATTACCTGGAACGTTGCATAGCAACGAACTTTCTTTCGCCTAAGCAGAAAAAGGCCACTTTTTCTGACTAGGCAGTAAAAATACACCTTTATAGCCTGTTAAGTGTCATTAAAAATCCGTTTTTAATGTCATTATTTTTGTTTAAATTTTTATTGAGATAATAAAAATATATCATTATAAACTATTAATTATTACTACACCTTACACTGTGCCTAAAATATTAAAACACAACAACTAACCTGAACTGAAAGAACAAAACCATTGCTTAAGTAACGATTAAGAAAACACTCATTAAGTGACTTTAAGCAAAATAAAAGGAATAAGAACACACAAAGAAAGTTAGTGTTCGTCGGTTATGGTCTCCAATCTTTAGGTGATAATAGACAAAAGTCAGCATCGTTGAATTTTTAGAAGTGAGCCTGTTACGGATAGGGGAATGAACAAACGACCAATTTGAAAATGGCATTTATAGTTCTGCTGATGATGCAGGAATTGTGTTTAGCTTAATCGCTCTGCGGAATATTGTAGGATGAAGCTTTTCAGCTAAACCCTTGCTTTTTTAGATTTTCGTCAAATATCAGTTTTGTTATGTTGGGTTTATATAAGGTGGCTTCAGCAATTATTGTTCGCCTTGGCTTCAAATTCTAAAAATAATGGACAAATAAGTTGCGAAAAGAACACCAACTGTTTCACCAGCTAGAATCACTCTTTAATTTTAATGGGCTATTCTCAAGGTCAGGTGACGAAAACGCTTTTAATTTTAATACTAATTGAACCTTTCCCGCGATATGTTTAGTAACCAGTTCCTTTACAAGTAGATTCGCTGAAAGGTTTTTGCAATTTGTACACCACATATTTATATGTGCACCCATTTTCATCATGTTGTTTGCATTGTCTGAGCAGACAGCGTCACAGCTTTTCACAATCTCTTGCAGCGTATCACCAGTTTCTTTTTCACCTGTCAATAGTCATGACTTCAAAGAAGGTATGTTACCAATCAACATTGTGAATAAGGTAAACAACTTCTTTTGTGTTACTCGATGAGTTCTTGCAATCATCAACCAGCGCTTCGCGTCTCATGATATAAAGGCGTGGTATAATAGCTCACTTCTCAATCTAGGTATATAATGTACTATTTTAAATCTTGCCTTGCTAATTACATATAATTGAATAAAAAACGAGCCTATTCTAAAGGAAAATAATAAGTTAGAACCGAATTATATGGTATATATTTTCTACATTTTCGACGCTATTTTCTACACATATGTAGAAAATTAATTTTCTACGCGTCGCTACTCAACCCTGGTCACCAACGAAAAACATTAATAGGCGCTCGACTTTGTATACGTTCGTTAGTTGTTTAAATGATGGAATAAAAATTAGAAGGAATCAAAACATATTATAACCCATTTATTTTGTTCCTTTGAACTAATTGTTCTTTAAGTAGAAGAATGCCTGTAATTTTCAAAAAGTCCATATCTACACCATCCATTAAGATAAGGTAAGTAGTGATTTATGCAAACGATTTACTAATTTATTTTATTTAATATAGGAAGGAGCATCATAAAACTTTAAAATACAAACCTACTTTACAAGAACTTTTTCTATAAGCATATAGATTGGCCTGAAAATTATATTTGACGGCACTGAACCGAAACAGAACGCCGCGACTCTGTCTGATTATCTCAATCTCTGTTTTCGTCCTTGCGGAATACGAAAGAGTTCCACCAACTTTTCCTATTAAGAAGGATTCGTGTCTTTACATACGTAAAAGAAAATTTGCATTTATTTGATTTTATTTCCCTTTTTTTTTCGTGTGTTTTCTCAATTGATTTATTTAATATTTATTCGATAGTCGGCGTGAAAATTGGCTAATGTCGTATATTGATTGGGAGTAACTGAAATACAAACAAAAAGCGCAATTGAAAAAACTGCTTTTAAGAATCGAAATATATTAATATTATAATATAATATATAGGGTGTCCAGGAAAATGTGGCAAATCTCTCGGATTCAAACAGAACATGGAAAAATAGGATGACAACTTTCTTTTTTATAGGCTGGCATGGACCTCTTAAACTAGTGTCCTTGAAATATATTTAGCTTTTTTAGTTTACCAGGGCGGACTAAGTTTTACAACTTAATGCATAAGCTTTTATCACCCTGTATGATAACAGGTTAAGGTGCTCCCTATTATATCACTGCGCTTTTTTTAATTTTTCTATTTTTTCGGATTAAACAGCTTAAAATGAAACTTTTCTGTTATTTGCATGACTTTCGTATCACACTTTGTTGTCGAGAAACAAAATAGAAATCATTGTCCTATGGTGTCCTATCACGTTAAATTTGTATTAAATTATATTAAGTACATTGAAAGTTATTCAAGAAGAACCGATTGTGACAATGATGAAATTTTGTACTACTTTTTAAGTGCAAATTTCTTTTTCAGTTTTCAAAGATGGCGCCAGGGCGCCACGGCGCTATTTTGAATAAAATGGAAGGTGGGGACAAGCGATACCTCATTGGAAGGCATTGTCAATCTACAAATGATCCCCAAGTTTGATAAGATTTTATTGAACTTTCTATATACAGTTAGTACATCTAACAGGGAATAAATTATGTATTGTCACTCACAAAATCGCTCGGACACGTGAACTATTATCTTTTATTGCGCATTATAAACAGAAAAAATAAAGTTCTTACAAATAGACAATCAATTTTCTTGAAAAAGATGTCTTGATATGATAGGAATGATATGATAAGAATTTGTTGACTCACCCTGTATGCACGTATTTTAGTTAATAAAATGCGAAATAAAAAATAATAGTTCACGTGTCCGAGCGATTTTTCGAAAAATCTACCACTGTGTCAATACAGAATTTATTCCATGTAAGATTTTCTCACTGTATACAGGGTTGTTGGAATGTATGGAAACTGTCAATTATTTCTTAAAGTAAAACAGCCAGCAAAAAATATTCCAGACAAAAGCTTTAGGGCTCTTTAAAGTCTATTAGAGCGTTAAGAACATAAGTATACAGGATGAATCAGAAAGCCGCAGAAAAACAAAGTCATTTTTTTTAATGGAACACCCTATATTTAAAATGACATTTTTGAACCTTGGCAGCTTCTAGCCATCTAACGGTATGTCTTAGAGTAAAACGGCTTACATGTGCCTATATTAGTTTCTTATTATTTTCCCAAAAACATCCACAACGGTTAAACCGGATGTAACTCAAAGGCCGAAAATATAGTACTGACGATGTGTCTGAGAAGATAATTAAAAAGTAAAAGAGGGACATGTCAGCCGTTTTACTCTAAGATATACCGTTAGATGGCTAGAAGCTGTCAAATTTCAAAAATATCATTTTTCAAAAGTCGATATCTCGGAAACTATTAGGTTTAGACTGTAAAATCCAAAAATAGTCTAAGATATAGGGTGTTCCATTAGAAAAAAAAGTCACTTTGTTTTTCTACGGTTTCGTGACTCATCCTGTATACCTATTTTTTTTTTTATTCTAATAGACTTAAATAGACTAACAACCCTAAAACTTTTGTCCTAAATATCTTTTGCAAGCTGTTTTACTTTAAGAAATAATCGACCGTTTCCGTACATAACAACGACCCTGTGTTTTAATTGAAGGCTGCAAGATGAGGCCCTGCAGCACTGATACTAATGTAAGAAATTGAAGCTTTTTTCCAGAAATAATAGATTCCTGAATTTGAAATAAGTCACACAATATAAAACTTATTAAAGTTAAATCCATTAGTCAATAATTGCAAATATTCACCAAAGTATTGATTGATTTATTATTTGATTAAATTAAAAAGCTATATAAGATATGTGTAGAGCAGATAAGAGGCCAGAAGATCTAGCAGAGGGTGGGGCTGTTGATTAAAGAGGTTCCGATATCATGGATTGTGATACAGAATATGACGTTTTCCATTGCAAAAAAATATTGATTAAGGTATATTCTTAAACTAAGTAGTAAAGAATCAATAAATTGGTCACCTTTTAAGAGAAAGCGGGCAGGGGTCCACAAATTATGACACGAGAAAGAGGAGTAAAGTCTTTGGGATACCACATTTAAAATTTAAAAATAATTAGGCTGACATTGTTTGCAAGCAGTGTAATAGTTTGAATATGAAACGAACCGCAAAAACCACACAATCAGCCTTACTGTAATCATAATTATTGTGTGGTTCATTGTCCAATTAGTAGCAATTGTGTTCACTGAAAAAAGTAAACGTTTTTTAGGATATTGGAGTAATAAATTCGCTCTCCATAAACGAAGTCGGTTTTTTGACCTGGTAATAAAAATCAAAAAGACATCTATAAATCTTAAGATTACCCGAAACCTTTACACACCAAATCCCAATATGTTGAACCCTAACATAAGGGTAATTTTATGCGGGGCAACTTTATAGCCTTCGGTCAAATATTACAATTATTCCAGTGGATACCGTTTGGGGGAGTGATATCTACGTCCTTGGACTATAAAAAGGCACAGAGCAATATTTACATAATCATCGATTAACAACAAGTAGTCACCAAGGAGTATTTGGAAGAATAATCAATAAACAAAAATTAGAACCATTTGAAATGTTCTGCTTCAGAATCTAAAAAAAAATAGTTTAGGTCCGGGATAAAATTATCAGAACAATGTTTTTGTAGAAAAAAAATCCTATTACACTCAATCATGGTACTTGTACAAATATCAATGGGATCCGATTCTCAGATGATGATTTCATAGACTACATGTTAAGGTATAAATTAGCTGTACCCAGCAATATATCGGTCAATGCATTATTCTCCAAGACTAAAGGTATGCTCCATTCCACAATTATTCGTTGATTTCTCGACTGCAATAAAATTTAAATGACAACCCTCAGTCGTAATCCCAACCATAAATAAGCTGCCTGATAAACATCTATTGTGTAGCACCGGACCTTTTAAAAGGGTACAGGTCCTGATTACCTATTAATTTCAATAGTTTAGGTTAGCTATTTTCAACAAAACAACAAATATAAAATAATAGGTAAGTATCTTTATTCTAATCATGTAATTAAATAGCTATTAATATTTATACAAAAATACTAATCTACAATATTATAATAATACAATATTTAACTTAACCTGCTCTATATTTAGCTCTGTTTCACTATCACTATTGTCTTCATCTATGCCTTAACTAATTATTAATGGCCTTACGTTACTATTAATTATTGGATGGATGGGTTTGGTCATTATATCTTTTACTGTTCTTACTGCAACTTTGGTCAAAATACTCGTTTCACTGAAACTTGCACTCCGGTCATACCCTTTTTCTAAAAGGGTACAGTAAACGTTATTTATGATGTTTTTGGCATCAAGTGATAAATGTTTTTTCTTCGTTACACCATAACTTCCGGAAGCAATATTATCTGAAGTTTCACACAGATCTGACATATTTTGGATGCTCGATAACACACACGAAAATACCTTAAACGCACAGCTTGACAAACCACTAAACGACTGATGAACTAAGATAAAAAGACTCTGCTTTATATTAAACACCTGCAATTTGCCATTAACCTACCTAATATACCAATATAATAACATAATTAATAGTAACGTAAGGCCCTTAATAATTAGTTTAGGCATAGATGATATTATAATATTGTAGATTAGTATTTTTGTATAAATATTAATAGCAATTTAATTACATGATTAAAATAAAGATACTTACCTATTATTTTATATTTGTTGTTTTGTTGAAAATAGCTAACCTAAACTATTGAAATTAGTAGGTAATCAGGGCCTGTACCCTTTCAGAAGGCACTTATTTATGGCTGGAATTAAATTTTATTGCGGTCGAGAAATCAACGAATAATTGTGGAATGGAGCATACTGCTAGAATAACTAACCGTGCCATACATTTTTAGGAGTAATGCTATTAATTAATTAAAGCTTTTACTTTTGCAAATCTACATGTTTTGTGATCAAACGTCTCAGCAAAGCAATAAAAGCATTTCTAAGGGTGGAAGGCAAGAATTAATGCAATCAAACCAAGATGTCCTACGGGGAGATATTTGTAATATATGGATCCTAAGGAATTTTAATAGTTTAAGCTATCAAAATGGTTTTAAGGGGTGCTGATTTCGCCCATATCGTAATGCTTTGTATAAGTTAGGGTTTGACTCTCTAAATATCGCAGTTAGGGAATGTTATTAAAATTTGTCGTTGCTAGACAGCTTGAGCAAGAATGTACAGTAATGAAAACGAAACAAGTTCGATTTTTTATATTTATATTCACTTAAAAAAAAACGCTCTGACAGGCCGATTTTTATTCCAAGGGGAGAACTTTTGCTAATATTTTTAAACCTGTAACTTTCACCCCGTAGCGGGAGTGGGCTCATAAATGTGCAAAAAGGTTATGACTATCATAAAAACAAATTAGATATTTCTCAATGATTTTCGATAAGGAAGCAGAATTTGATGTTAAAATTTACAAATTTGACAGATGAGGCGCCATTTTGAATTTTCTTAAATGGCAACCCCCATAAATAACCACACGATTAAATTGCATTTGGCGATCCGATTCTAAAACTATATAGTTGTTGATACTTATTTTCAGCCGTGTCGGAAATACAGGGGTTCCTAATTTGCCTCCATCGATTTTGTCTTTTAAGTGTCTCACCCCTTTAATAAATAGACCTTCTACGCTGAACACCTTAATTTTTTTCACAATGACATAATTTCCCGTGAGCAAGCGATCTACGCTATAGTCAAATCCGACAGATGTCAAAAAGTGACAGATACGACGCCATTTTGAATTTTTTTAAATGGCAGCCCTCATAAATAACCACACGATTGAATTGCATTTGGCGATCCGAAACGGCTGAATATAAGTATCAACAACTATATACTTTTAGAATCGCATCGCGATATTCCATTGAATCGTCTAGTTATTTATGAGAGTTGCCATTTAAAAAAATTCAAAATTGCGTCGTATCTGTCACTTTTTGACATATGTCGGATTTGACCATAGCGTAGATCGCTTGTCCACGGGAAATTATGTCACTGTGAAAAACATTAAGGTGTTTAGCTTAGAAGGTCTATTTATTAAAGGGGTGAGACACTTAAAAGACAAAATCGATGGAGGCAAATTAGGAACCCCCGTATTTCCGAAACGGCTGAAAATAAGTGTCAACAACTATATAATTTTAGAATCGGATCGCCAAATGCAATTCAATCGTGTGGTTATTTATGGGGGTTGCCACTTAAGAAAATTCAAAATGGCGCCTCATCTGTCAAATTTGTAAATCTATGTATTTTTTTACATTAAATTCTGCTTTCTTATCGAAAATCATTAAGAAATATGTAATTTGTTTTTTATGATAGTCAGCAGGAAAGTCGCCAATCGGGTGAGACACTTAAAAAAATGTCCCTGTACTTTCAACCAAGAAATTTTTAATGTCAAAGAAAGAAGGAACAAGCCATGCATGAATATTATCATAATTTTTTAGTACTTCAGAAATATTAATTATACAAAAATAATTTGAATTAAAATAAAAAGGATTTTCCCTGTTGTTAAACAAAAATATCAATTAACAAACCCTCCTACACTTACGAAAACTTTGTAGAACTGGCAACACCCTGGACACAGAACGTCGATACCCGCTAGCAATTTTAAAGAGCGAACTATTTTTTTCGAGTGGGAAAATTAATAGAGCAGCATATAAATACGAATTTATATGCCGTAGGCAAGAACAGTAAATAATTTAAGACTTACACTGGTCAAAATATGATAACATGAACAAAATAAATAAAGGAAGCATATTTTACTATTACTAATATGTTGATTTTATACACTAGTTTACACAGTAAATACTACTTTTATTTTACGTCGAAATAACTTTCAAAAATATTCCGTATCAAATCTTTTTTCGGGTAAATTTTTACCTAAAAGAAGAACCAAAATGATTGAATCATTGTAACTTGCACTTATATTTTCTTGAGTGAGAAAGTTATTGCATGTTAATTTGAATTCACTCTTATTATTAAAACGACTTTTAAAAAAGTTAATTCTTAAAAACTAATTTTGACTAAACATAAAAGAGTTAAAATAACTTTCTATTTTGGTTAGTTTCAATTCTTTCAAATTGACTATGATATTCTTTGACTAACACGGCTAGGATTTTTATCCGTGTCTCATTAAGTTAGAAATAGAAAGTAGATTAGAGTCACATCAATATTTAATTTTTATTAAATCTTCATTAATTATTTCAATTAATTCAATACAACATTTACTATGCCAAAAAATAGTCGTATCAGCAACAAGCATGGTAAACTTACCATTTATAAAAAGTTTTGTATATTATTATCTTATATTAAATATTTTACGTTCTCAAAATGCATTTTCCTGATGTCAGATCACCCTATATATAAGTTTCATAGTAACTAAAACTTGGACTACAAATTGACTTGTAATTTATGACCCGAAACTTTTCTATACCTTAACTATTATTTTATTTTCATCTATCCTCTGCTACATGGTTGCAAATTTTCCCTATTTAGAAAACATTTTATTCTGATTACAGTTTCCGCAGCGTGCATCAAGGCAAACTTTTTTATGCGGGCTCTAAAAGTTGATTAACTCGTTTTCCCCGTCGAAAAGTAGGAAAATTCTTTATGTCCTCTTTTTAAACAAATAGTTGAAGACACACAAATAAGAGAAAACTCTAGTTGGAAGTAGCAAATAAACACAGACCTTCGTAGTAAGTACTTTGTCATTTGCGAATCAAAAAATATCATAAACTATACCAAACTAGCTTACAAAAATATACTGCGTGTAAATGAAAGTCCGAATTGCTTTCGGAAACATAACATGATTCTAAAATCTATGAAAAATTTAAAAATAAATCGGCAGCATACATACCTGTCGACATATTATATACATAATATGACAGCCAACGATTCGCCGTTTACTGCCATGTTATGTATTAAATTTACTTAGAACATTGCAAAGGCGTCGCCAAGAAAGGGCAGGGGAGGGCTGCTGCCCCCCCCCCCCTAGAAATTTAAAAAATATGAAAAAATAGACAGAGATTAGAGATACATTGATACCTATTACCTAGACTCCCAGTCCAAAATCTCTAACAGTAACTTAACATTTCGTCAGACCGTCATGCACCTAATTTTTTATAAATTTAATTTATTTTATTAACCCTTAAAACCTGAGCCTAGAAGACGACGACTTTTTCCACTTTGATTTCTTATTAGTTCTTGCAAAAATCCATCGATAAATGCCTGCCTTGAACCTTTAATATTTAGATCTTGCCGGTGTAATACACTGTTTTCTTTTTTTCACAAAACGCCCGTATTTTTTCGAAATATTTTCGGCCCCATACAATAAGTCTTATCTTGTCTTATCTGGGCTTCTCGACTATTTTTTCTTTCGTCACGTTTAAAATTGAGATATGGCTACACTACGTCCCTACTGACCTGCGCAGTATGGCAGATTCGGTATTTGGCGGGAAAGCGGTGCAGTTTAAGGTTAAACACCGATAAGTGATATTGTTACTTTGTGGTATAATATATGTGGTTACCCTGAACATAGTGCGCGAGGAAAGTTTCGTTAAAGTGCCACACATTTCTGCAGCATCCAATGTGGTTAGTTCAAGATTTCGTTACGGAATTCCATAGTATACATTTTTTTTTTCATTTCAATTCAATTTTAATTATTGTACTTATTTGCTCCTACCATTCATGTTTCCCCCATCCGCTCTTTTGTCTTGCCCCCTCCCCCCCCCCCCCCCCCCGCTGGTCCGTTTGCTGGCGACGCCCTTGGAACATTGTGTAGTATCGTGAGGTAGATTTTTGAACGGTGGGAGCTTGTACTATATTAGGTTAGGTAGAATTAGTAAAAGTTACGGCACAATCATTTTGTATTCGCATGACTTCTAAAAATCTAATTTTAAAAATTTTAAATAATAAATGTACCATTCAGGGTGTTAATGTAGTATGTGGCTAAACTTTAGAGTATTATTCTTTACTAAATTCTAAAACAAAAAGTTGATATAAAGATAGGCCCACAGCCGCTTTATTTTTGAGATACAGGATGTTACAATAATTTAATAATAAGCCAAGAATTTGTGCGTCACGCAAATAAACAGCATTTATATTTTTAATCAAAAACCGTTTGTTATACGAAAAGAAGTTTTGGAACGATTTTTGCTCAGTGATGAGACGTTATTATAAAAGTAACATTTATTCTAAAGAAAACAGTATCCCTTTTTTCTCTAAAAATATCAAAAGATATGTTAGCACGGACGCCACTGGTGGAAGTAGCCCAAATACTTCTTATGAAATACATGAGTTTTGATACCTAGTTAATACCTTCTAAAATTCAACAGAATATCTAAAGCGGTCTCAATCATATTAAGGAGGAACCATTTTTTTCTCAAATGCTTAACACCCGGTATCACAAAAATAAAGCGGTTGAGGACCAACGTCTATTTGAACTTTTTGTCTTAAAATTTAACAAGGTATAATAAGCTGTAGAAATGTAGTTCAGTTTTTTAATATTTATTTTACTTCGTATATTTAAGAAATCGTAATGAAGATGATAAGAGTAGCAACTCCAGCTTTATCTGTGGTGACTACTTTAGAAGATGAACTGATTGATAGTACAAGAATATTTGCTGCTACATTTTACAGCGTAAATACTATTTTTACGTCATTTCTTCTTTATTAATCATAAATACCTAATTCATGAATACTTTTTAATCACTATTGTTCTTATGGTTGAACGTGTTAGACAATTAATGGAGTATTTATAAAAGTATTGATTCTGTTTGATTTTCAAGAAGCTTCTTTTTTAGAGAAGAAAAGGAACCACTCTTTATTTATTTTGTAATGTTTAAACGGTCTAATAAAAGATAAAATTTAAGGGTATGATTGCCGGTAATGGCATGCACCTTGAGGAACTTGTATATATTGGACCTTACACTAACAAATAAATTCAATTCCTGAATAAACCCTTAGTTCCATTAAAAATAAAAAAGTTTAATTCCTTTTTGATCTACTTTGTGTGATTATAATAAATATGTGGTACCAGTGGAATTTCAATCATATCAATTGGTAAATTTTCATTGAGAACATTCAGTTGTTTCAAAATAATTTCAATATTCGCTTGATCGGTGACCATAGTCTGACAAACAACCTGGAAAGCCTTGAACATCGAAGGCAGGTTGGCGACTTGAGTCTATTTTACAAATATTTTCATGGCAAGTGTTCAACTGAGGTTGCCCGCTTAATACCACCCAGAGCGGTGCATGGTAGAAGTACACGACGAGCCACTGTAGCCCACCAGTACGTGGTTCAGCTTAGTGTCCCTCGAACGACACTGTTTCAAAATTCTTTCATCTGGAGAACGTCATCACTCTGGAACGACCTCCCTGAGATCGTCTTCCCCAACGAGTATAGTCTCCAAAGATTCAAGACCAACGTGAATCGTTTCTTGCGCACACGCACCGCTCCTAGAGCGCCATAAAGGATTTATCCTGTAGTGCTGTGCCTTATCATAAAAAAAAAAAAAAAAAAAAATATTCTTTAATGACAACCTCAATAAGAAAATGGGGATTCAGCAAAAAGGATCATTGGTAATAGAGGGAGTTTTACAACAACTCCCTACCAGTGTAGGTGGAGGAAAACTAGTCAATAGATAAACCTCGTTTGAATAAGATATTCAGGGTATTCTTTTCGATAGTACGCAAATTACAAGCGATATAAGAAAAACTTTAATTTACAAGTTGTTGGATTTAACAAAAAGCATAACGTTAAAATCTTTAACAGTATACTAAGTGATCCAAAAAATTATTACATAAAAATATGTTTTTTAAATAACATACCGTGTATATTGTTCAGTTATTTGATTTAGTAAAAGAAGACCTTTATATCGGTTTTCTATTAAAGCCTTTTAATAATATATAAAATTGTCGAGAAAAATAATTATAAGTAGGCAACACAATATACATAAAAGTATATTTGCGTTTGTAGGTTCTAAACAATTTTTCGTTTCTAATAAAGTAGGCACATCAACAAACAAAGGTAAATAAAAAAGTTGGCCCATGTCAGGTTTAAAAAAAAAACTACACTATATATTTTCACCTAATGTGATCGTAGAAAAAATCTAGTGTGTAATTTAAGCGGAAAGCTTTTTGCCGCTTTCGGCAATTTCTATCTCAAGCAGCAAAGTATCTCTTTCCGCTCTTAATACATAAATAACTATTATAACTACGTAATGCCTTTTGGTAAACCCAACAACTTTTATATCAGTTTTTTTTTTGTATCCCTTGTAATTTAGATGCTATTGAAAACGAACTCCTGGACTGGAAACGGGCCCTGTATAGATAACAGGTAAAGCTGACCATAATTATTTATTATTAATAATAATAATAAACGGTTTTATTGTTAATTCACTCAATAACAAACACCATATTCAAAAAAGAGGAGAACAGAACACTGACAATAAAGGCGAAGCTAATGAATGTATTACTAAAAATACTTAAATTTACTGCATAGGCCTAAAAATGTTTTCTAACTTTCGCAACAATAATGTTTCATTTTAAACTTCCCATACTATCCTTTATCTGGTTACATACGAAAAACAAATCCATTAGCATTTAAAGAATGCCTTTTTTCCATTTTTAAAGCTTTTACCAAAAACAACATTAATAAATCTCGCAACCGAAAATATCCGAAAAGCCTATATGTGACGACGGCGTCGACGTCGCGTCAGGTGCTCGTCTTCCCAGCCTTGTAGGCTCCGCACGCGGAAGTACGGTTCAGTATTTACATACTACAACCAGCTTCCTCCTTCTTTATATTAAAATAATACTATTTACATTCAGTTCAAGGCACGAAGACAAATGTTTTTGTAATAAGGGCAGGAGATTTTAATTCAATAGATAAAATGTTTTAAAATCGCTGTTGACTTAACACAGCGTTTCTCACCCTATGGGACGCGCCCCCCTTGGGCGGTGTACTAAAATTAAGTGGGAGGCGTGAGCATCATATCGAGAAAAAATTAGAAAAAAAATATTATTAAATAATTAATTTAATTTACTGAAAGATTTGTATCAGTACACACAGTGTATTTATTTAATAATTAACTTACTAGTGGCTCCCTTAGGCCTGTCTTCCAGAGCAAAGATTTTGGAAAGAGGGTTTCATATTAGACATTGACACTCTATTCTATTCTTTCATCTGGAGAACGTCATCACTCTGGAACGGCCTCCCTGAGATAGTGTTCCCCAACGAGTATAATCTCCAAAGATTCAAGACCAACGTGAATCGTTTCCTGCGCACACGCACCGCTCCTAGAGCGCCATAAAGGATTTATCCTGTAGTGCTGTGCCTTATCATAAAAAAAAAAAATAAATAAGCTCTTTAGCTAAGATCCTAATTTTGTCTTCAAAGCAGCCACCGCAGCACCGGTTTCGGAAAGGTGGGATGTTGAAAATGGTAATAGTACACGAAAGGTTCTTGTCTTCAGTGCAGAAAACTCATCATCCAACCCTACCCAAAATTCAAAGAGTGATTTATTACGAAATTAACTTTTGGTTTCGCTACTTGCCGTGAAGTCTATAAAGATTTTTTCTTCGGCAGTTAAGAGACCTTCGGGAATATTTTAAAATGGGTCCCTAATCCACTCGTAACTTGCTATCAAGTTTAAGTCAGTAAGTATGGTTAAATGATTTTAAATGGTTACAAAAACAACTTTCACATGTTGTTCTTCAGCATTGCAACATATTAATTCACATTTGAAAACATTTCTAGGTTTTTCTTGCTTTACATTTCTGCTCCACAATTCCAATTTTCTACAAAAAGCATTAACTTTATGACTCGTATCTAGCATAATATGTGTGTTTGCTCCATGGAGTTGAAGATTTAAGGCATTTTATTTCTCAAATATGTCGACCAAGTAGCCCAATTTCATAACAAATAAATCATCTCGAAACTTCTTGGCTTCCGGTCGACTTTCCTCATCTAGATAAATGGCGATTTTATCTCTCAATTCATAAACACGTTGCAGACATGTGCCACCATCTCACCTCGCAATTAAATAGTAACGCTGAATATACTGCACTCATGTCTATACAATGTGCAGAGAGGTTATTTTTATATAATTTACTACGGTTACTAGCGTCGTTAGCACAATATTCAGACCAGGACCCATTTCTTTGGAAGTCAGAGCTTCTCTGTGGATTATGCAATGAATCCAGGTACACCGTAAAAATTTTTATTTCACAAGTGCTTGCTTGTACACTTTGGAATCTTCTAGACATTGTACGAGCCCCATTAGTGCATACTTATTTCGACGCAATTTTTCCACTCTTTGTTCGCCTCGTTTAGAAAATCCTTTAAGATAGTAAATAATGCAAGTGCTGCTGCTTTTAGTTTTATTAGTTTGCAATATAGTAGTTCTTCTACTGCTGACATACCATTACAAAATCGAATATAGGCAATTAAATGAGCATCTTCATTGCTATCTGTTTTGTGTCTGTTTGTCACGCAACTTCCCGAAAAGCTGATGCTGTATATCTTCAGCTATATCACCAATTCGACGGGCAACAGTATCATTTGATAAAGGTATGGACTGCAATTGTTTGGCAAAATTATCTCCAAACACAGTTTGAACAATCTCGATTGCAGCTGGCACAATAAGCTCTTCACCAATGGTGTGAGGCTTTTTACTTCTGGCTATCTGATATAAAACTTTGTAAGAGGCACATAAATCTATTTAATTTTTTTTAACAAATGATTATTGCTTTTCACATGATTTTAATTTTAATTCGAAGAATTCTCGGGGTTTGCCAGCGTACTCACTGTAAAGCGTTTCCAAATGTCGTTAAAGTTTATTATGTTTCTTTTATTATGTCTGCTGCCAACATTTTTGGACAAATGACACAGGGGCCTTTCTTCTTCATTTACTTCAGTGCTGGTAAACCCAAAATTTAAATATTCTTAAGAATACAATAGATACCAAACGAATACTACTTGGCAAGTGGTAATCATAATATGACATATAAATATGTATACAGGGTGTTGGGAAAATGTGTTTGGATACTTGGACAGGTGAATCTACATAATAAAATAATGTTAGTAAGTCATGTAACAAAATATCGAAATCTCAATATTTTCTAAGTTATGGTCTGTCAAAGTTCAATTTTTTTTTTCTTATTTTTGATGTAGGGCATTTACTTTTTCACCAATTAATTTGATTTTTGGCACAGAGACTTATCTTCACGATTTCTATAACTCTGTTACCAAAATGTTGCCCTACTCTGCCACCAGAGGGCACTTTACCTGAAAACCATATTTTTTTTTTCGCATATCTTTTTGGATTTGACAGATATTACAAAACCAAATATGCCTTGTGAAAGACAATAAAATACTTATTAAAAAAGTTACTCTTCATTTGAGTCGATAAACCTCACCGTTTAGTCACAAATTAGCAGTAAACATTTTATTACCATTAAATCAGTACGTCCAATAGGCGCAAATAAATCAAGTTACCATGCTTCAAATTTAAATAAATGATAAGACGGGTGAAAAGTAAATAATAAGTAAAAAAATTAGACACTAGTAAAGCCTTAAAAGTATTCATAAACGTAGTACATTTTTAAAATTAGTGAAAATTAAGTTGCTGTTTACCTAGTAATAAAATGGCTCACGTATATTCAAATACTGAGTATCGTGACATGCATTTTTGTTATGGGAGAGCCAATGGGAATGCAGAGCAAGCACGGCGGTTTTACATGGAAACATATCCTAATAGAAATGCTCCAAGTGCCCCAACTTTCATCAAAGTTCATCGAAGGCTTGGCGAGATAGGCTCATTTATAAATACTATTGCTGATAAAGGTAGACCAAGATACGTTAGAACTGTTGAAATGGAAGAAAGAATACTTGAAAAAGCAGAAGCGAATTCAGGTATAAGTACTCGAAATATAGCTTTAGAAGAGGGAATTGACAATTCTACGGCTTGGGAAGTCCTTCATGAGGATCTTCTTTACCCATTTCATGTACAAAAGGTACAGGCACTTTATGAGGGTGACGCACAGTTACGAGTTAACATGTGCCAACAATTATTAGAGAAATTTCGACAAAACAATCGATTCCTTAATTTCATATTATTCACGGACGAATCTACTTTCACACGGGATGGGATTACCAATTTTCATAACACCCACCAATGGGCATACGAAAACCCACATGCGATTATGGAACGGCAGCATCAGCGACGATTCTCATTAAATGTATGGGGCGGAATTATAGGAGACCATCTCATAGGACCTCACTTTTTTGAAGGACCGTTAAATGGCGAAGTTTATTTACATTTCCTTCGGAATGTCCTTTCACAATTAATGGAAAATGTGCCAATTCAAACAAGATTAAGCATGTGGCTTCTTCAAGATGGCGCTCCACCCCATTTTAGTCTAAACGTACGGACATATCTCAATGATACATTTCCTAACAGGTGGATAGGACGAAATGGATCATTACCTTGGGCACCGCGTTCGCCTGACATTAATCCTATGGACTTTTTTTTTGGGGGACATTTAAAGACTTTGGTCTATAAAACTCCGGTAAACGATGTTGAAGATCTACGTCAAAGAGTAATTAATGGATTTGAGGTTATTCAAAATACGGCCGGTATTTTCTTTAAAGTTAGGCAACATTTCTTGAAAAGCATTAGGAAATGTATAGAGATGAACGGAGGACATTTTGAGAATATATTATGATTAGTTTCCTTCTTAATTACTTGTTCATTCAGTGTTGAAAAATAGATTTAATGACCTATCTATTCGTATAATAATTACCAATACATAAATTATTATTAGGTGAATAAAACTGAAAATAAATAAATAAAAATAAATTGTTTACGTTGATATAATTTAGTATTTAGTCCGATAACTTATTAGGTATTTTATTGACAGATTTATTTAAATTTGAAGCATGGTAACTTGATTTATTTGCGCCTATTGGACGTACTGATTTAATGGTAATAAAATGTTTACTGCTAATTTGTGACTAAACGGTGAGGTTTATCGACTCGAATGAAGAGTAACTTTTTTAATAAGTATTTTATTGTCTTTCACAAGGCATATTTGGTTTTGTAATATCTATCAAATCCAAAAAGATATGCGAAAAAAAAAATATGGTTTTCAGGTAAAGTGCCCTCTGGTGGCAGAGTAGGGCAACATTTTGGTAACAGAGTTATAGAAATTGTGAAGATAAGTCTCTGTGCCAAAAATCAAATTAATTGGTGAAAAAGTAAATGCCCTACATCAAAAATAAGAAAAAAAAAATTGAACTTTGACAGACCATAACTTAGAAAATATTGAGATTTCGATATTTTGTTACATGACTTACTAACATTATTTTATCATGTAGAATCACCTGTCCAAGTATCCAAACACATTTTCCCAACACCCTGTATATGTGAGAACTTTGTTCTCTAGCCACTTGCTGAGACCTCTTACAATGAGGATTAACCAAATTATGCTAAAACAGCTGTTCTCTGGGCTACATGCCCCAACGAGCGCTGAATTATATAGCAAAAACACTGTTAGTACTAAAATACAAACTCAGATTGCAGAAACTACCAGAAAAGAAAGGAATTAATCTTTATTTCCAATGAGAGGATGCTACACTGCTGCTACCTGTAGACCGGTTTCGAACTCTTTGGTTCTCGTTAGTACAGGGCAATTGATTATTAATATAATTATTATTAATATAATTTAATCCTTATTAATCTTCGGAACCACTCTCGTTTGTACACTTGTTGATACTTCACTATCGTCTAATGCTCGCTTAAATATTTATCTCTCTCACAGCCATAATTAAGATTTTTAGGATCCTTTCTATTTATAAACAATAAAATATCTTTATCAACAAAAAATTATTTTTACTTTTATTCTATATGATGGTATAACGACGCGGAAAATAAGTGCTTCGCATTACACTAAAGCTCCACTACCCAGCAGTCTCCTAACTGCATTGCCCAAAGGTAAAATATTTAGACTAGGAGGTGTGAATCATACCAAGCTGTATTATAAAAATATACTATTTTAAGGACGGGAAAAGTAAAAATCTTACATATTACTTTCTAATAATGATCCAATGAATTATAGTAGCAGTTTCACTTTCACCACTTACCAGTCTTACAAAATGCCAGCTGAGAACTTGACCATCATATTCTAAAAAATTGTGCACGTGCTATTCTAACTAGTCACTGATATCAATAACGAACTTCTAGATCGCCTTTAAGAAAGGTCATCTTAATGTCAATTCATTTATAATCTCCGTTTTATAAAATAGATCCGATAATACTGTATAAGGTTCATATAAATTACTTTTTCTACAAACGTGTTAAAAATGGAACTTTTAACACTGTCTACTAGCCTAAAAAATGTTACTTTAACGCTAGTTCTTCTATTTTCTTTCTGTATACGATCTTTTACATCCAGGTAGTTTCTAATAGCATCCGTATATTTATATTAAATTAGTTCTCATTTGTCAATAAAACCTAGCAACCGTCATTGTTGGCTAATTTGTTTACAGAAAAATTGAAAATTTGAAAGGTCCTGTCAGTTTTATTAAAACGCTAGCGCTGGCTGTTGTGATTTGCCAAAAATGCAAGAAATTCAAAAAATCGATCCACTTAAAGACATAGAAGAAGCTGCTAACAGATCTACCTTGGATTTACTGCCACGAAAATCAATAATTCAATATGAGATTGCTCATAATAAATTTATAAAATGGTGGGAAAACAAAGGCGTTTCTGGACAGTATTCCGAAAACATATTCCTGGCATATTTTGAGGAAAAGGCAAAGGTATGGAAGTCATCTTCTCTTTGGTCCCATTATTCAATGACCAAAGCTATGCTACATGTAAGTAATGACGTAGATATCAGCAAACATTTAAAATTGATTGCCTACTTGAAGCATTAAGGAGAGGGTTACCAGGCCAACAAATCAAACATTTTTACTAGAGACCAAATTGAACAGTTTCTGAAGTGCGCACCGAATGATGAGTACCTTCTGATGAAAGTAGCTACGATTGTAGGAGTATTTGGTGCCTGCCGCAGGGAGGAGCTTTGTCAGTTGACTCTTGACAACGTGGAAGATATGGAGACTTCATTAGTTATTAAAATATCAGTTACCAAAACCAAGGTACCACGAAATTTCATTATCGTTGAAAAATTTTATTTGGATTTTTATCGAAAATATACTGATCTTCGTCCAGCAAATGTCGTACATCGGCGGCTCTTCCAAAAATATGTAAAAGGTAAATGTACCAGAAATCCAGTCGGAATTAATACGTTCGGAAAATTTCCTGCTGCTATAGCAAGATTTTTGCAACTTCCAATTTCAACACTCTATACCTTTCCGGCTTTCGCCGTTCCTCTGCGAGCTTACTTGCCGATGCTGGGGCAAATTTGACGACAATTAAGCGGCATGGGGGATGGAAATCCTCAACCGTTGCGGAAGGGTACATCGTGGATTCCTTGGAAAATAAAAATTCTATTGCTTGACAATTGCTTACAGTACAAATGACATCAGCCGATGATGCTTTAACATCAACTGGACATGCTGCTGTTTCTGTTCAATCCTCCTCAACCGCGAAGAACAGCAGAACTGAGGAAGAAATTTATTTTTCAAATTTTTCAAATTGTACTATTAATATAAGTGTAAATAAATAAAATAGAAATGTTTTTGACGTTTTTTTGAAAAAGTTGACATTTTACTTTTAACACTAGTACCTTAAAGTGGGTACTTTAAGGCACTAGTGCCTTAAAGATAACATTTTTAAAGCTAGTAGACAGTGTTAAAAGTTCCATTTTTAACACGTTTGTAGAAAAAATACTTTGGTCGGTATAATGTAAAGTTGGTTAGCAGGATTGTGTACAAAAACTCGATAGTCCATCCAAAGAAACTCTGTTTCCTCCTGCACTAAAAGTAATTTGCTTAAAAACCTCTGTGCATCAATCCTGCGGGAAAAAACGCGACGCGTCACCTCAGGCCACAGGGCTAATCATTTCCTGCTTTCGCGCAAAAGCTTTGAATTCGTTTTTCTGCCAATGCCATTTCGGATTATTCCGAGGCAGATTTGTATACTGTCTTCGCCGGAAGGTCGGTATATATTGTGTTGAAAACTTGAATTCTTTTATTTAAAAATAAGGGCAAATGAACTTCAGTTTTATATTTTTAATATTATCATTATAATTTTTTCTTAAAGGGCTGTTGTTGATCATGACATAATGTAGGGAGATGAGCTAATATATTGGTGCCGTGACTAGCCCTTACTACGTTTTAAATTTGAACCCCCTATTTTGTGTAATATATCTTAAGAAGTAAACCAAATTTTTAATGATATTTTGTATTCGGGAACAAGCGCATAGCAAGAATTTTTGCTTCCTCCTCGATCGAAAGCCCCGCTACTCTCTCGAATCGTAATAGTATAGGATGATCCCATTAATAAAAAGTCCTATTATCAGACGAAGTACAGGAGTTGTCAAATTAGTTGAAACTTCGTGACCTCCAGCCATAAACGCAAGACAATAGTCAGAACTATATTCATTCGTAGTTACACCAGACCTTTATTAAATTTCAGACGAAAAGTTCATGTAGTGCTTTATATTAAATTTTCAACCGGTCAGCGGAACACAGGGCCATCTGGCGACGGACATTTTGCGGTGGAAATGTCATCTGGGCTTGGTCGTAACTGATGCGACCGACGCCATGTTGCCGTTCCGTGCAATTGGTAATTTGTTTGCTATTGCGCCAGTGGACTGAATTGGCAAAACAATTGGGTAAAATTTTTAAAGTTTCTCGAGTAAAGAACCCTTCTTCTTCTTTGGTAGTGCTTCATAATATATATTTTCATACGGGCGAGAAGCACTTAAGCCGAATTCTTTGATTATTTATTTATTAACCAATCGACAGAACACAAGTTCCAATAATTAATTGCAATAAAGTAACAAAATATACCTATTCTTAATCTACATTTACTAAACCTAAATAAGAGCATGTATTACACATCATCATTCATAATTTTTATGTTAACAAGAAGTAAGGAATGTAACAATAACAAAACAGGTCTAAAATTTTGTCAGGATATACAAGATTAATTTCGCAAACTAGTCATCTCTAACGCTACCCTTTTTCGGAAACTTTTTATTGTGCATTCAGCAAAAAAATCAATATTACTCACTAAATTAGCAAGGGAATACATTCTATGGAGAGGAGACTTCAATCCCAAATTTGTACGAGGCCTTGGAACGACAAAGATACATCTTTTTCTATTGTTGAAATGTGGACTACAGTTCAACTTGATTCTTTCTAGCAATTGAGAGCTTTCAATTCTATTTTGTAATAATTTGTACAGAAATATCAATGAAGCAATGTTTCTTCGCGTGTCCATTGTAGTAAATTTAAATTCAGTTAGCGAGTTGTGATAATCTAGATTAAAAATATATTCACCATGTTTTTTATAATATAAAAACCTTAAAAACTTTTTCTGGACTTTTTCTATTTTATTTTTGTATATGACATAATAAGAGGACCATACTATTGCAGCATATTCTAGGATACTCCGAACGAATGAATTATAAAGAATAATTAATGTTTTTAAATTACTAAACCTAAACGAATTTCGAACAATGAACCCAAGCATTTTGTAAGCCTCATTTACAATACTAGTTACATGCTTTTCAAAACTTAGTTCTTCATCCAACAGTACACCCAAATCCTTGCTCTCTTTTTTCCTATTTAAACTTGTATTATTTATTGTATATTCTGATACAATTTTATATTTTTCCTTGTTAAGGACATAATAAAGCATTTATTCACATTAAATGACAACTTATTTGCCAGAGACCACTCAAAAACTCTATCTATGTCACTTTGAAGAAGAGTTACGTCATCTTGTGTTTTAATTTCTTTATATAAATTGAAGTCATCTGCGAACAGTGCGCACTCCGAGTTTCGAATACTCTCCGGCAAATCATTTATCATAATTAAGAAAAATAGAGGTCCCAAGTTCGATCCCTGAGGCACACCCGATCTGGTTAAAATTCGCGCGATTCCCCACCTTTGAATACTACATATTGTTTTCTACCAGTTAGATAAGATGCGCATAGTTTAATGAGTCCATTTGAAAGCCCGTAAGAGTGCAATTTTTTAAGCAAAATATCGTGGTCGACTTTATCAAATGCTTTGCTAAAGTCTGTAAATATAACATCTGTTTGGCTATTTTTTTCAATCACGTCGTTTGCTTCTTGCACAAAAACAAGTAAATTGGTTACTGTGGATTTCTTAGGTAGAAATCCATGTTGCTTGTCAGTTATACAATGTGATATGTGATTTAAGATTTTTTCATAAACAATAGATTCAAATAGCTTGCTTGGTGTACAGGGTGGCCCGTTTATCTTGGGACACTACATTATCTCAGAAAGTATAGGAGATGAAGCAAAAAGTTAAATACAAAAGTTATAAGATATATGGTACTGCTTATTTTTTAAATATTTTCATTTATACAGGGTGTCTAATAAAAACGTAGCGTTAACATTGTCTTTTTTTTTAAATGGGACACCCTATATATTATTGCAGATTTCGATTCTACGTGAAATTCTAGATATGTTTCATGTGTAATGTCATACCTAAGTCTAAACCTTTTTGACATATATCAAATTTTATGTCAAAAATTACCTTTATAGGCCAAAAAATAATTAGCAAATTTTTACATACTGAAGCATTTATTATTTAATTGGGTCTGATTTTCTTATAAAAAGGGACCTACTTTAGTAGACTGGTGTTGTATTTTGATAATAAATTAATACAGGGTGGTCAAAAACTAACATTAAAATTTAAATTTAAAAAGTCTCTAAAAGTCATTTTTTTCAAATGGAAACCCCATATTTTTATAATTTTATCTTATTAAGCATACAAAATAAGGGTAACTTTGTATAAGGTTCTATATTAAAAAAAATCGTAGTTTTCGAAATATTGGCACTTTAACATTTTTCTATTGTAAAAATGCTATAGTCGGCTCATAAGTTTTATTATAAGTTGGCCATGACGGAGAGGCGCGGCGATATTTTTCTACGGTAAAAATTTTCAAAACGATTGGTTGAGATTTATTCGCCAGATACTTCTAACGTTCCATCCATGGTGAAACAACCTGTATAACAACATGACATCTGCGATGCACCATTTTGGATTTATGCACTGTTATCATTAAAGAACATATTAAACTAGGTAATAACGAGGGTAATAATTTAATTAAAGACAAAGTATATAATTATTGCAACAGGTGTGCGATATGCCCTCCGTTTTGAACAATACAGGTGGTATAAAGAGTCTCTAAATACAAAACGGCATTTCTCACATAGTCAGTTCCATTTAGGTGGTGAATACCTTCTCGAATCCGACGTTCAAGTTCCTGCGTAGTTGACGGTTTGTCTTTGTATACTCGCTCTTTAAGTGTACCCCATAGAAAAAAATCTAGGGGAGTTAGGTCGGGGCTCCTTGGAGGCCAGGCATAATTACCATTTTCCCCAATCCACTCTCTATAGTGTCCATTCAGATAGTTGGTAATTTCCTGACTTCTATGATAGGGAGCACCATCCTGCTGCCAAATCAAATTTGCCCGTTCTCTTGCAGGCACTTCATTCTCCACAAGGAGTTGGATATTATTTAAAAGCTCTAAATAACGTTGAGAATTTAAATTCCGATAAAAAAATACTGGACCTATGATTCTGGACCTCCAAATGGCGCACCAAACTTTGACAGAAGTTCTTCCCGATCTAGTAACTTCCATAACTTTTTTATTATTCTCGCTGCTCCAGTAATGAGTATTTTTTCTATTAAAAATTTGTGTTGCGGTTGTAAATATGTACTCGTCGGTCCAAATAACTTTATCAAATATATTTTCTAGAAAATGTCTGTTCCATAAGAATACTGCAAAAATCTAACCTTGTGTTGTAATCACGTTGTTCTAATTTTTGTACTGGACAATATTTATATGGCTTAAAATTGTTAATTTGAAGGCACATTTGAAGCGTTGTTCTTCTGACGTCTAGTTCTAAAGATGCGTTCCGTGTTGAAGTTTCGGGAGTCTCTTCAATATGCAACAAAATGTTGAGTTGCTCTTCGTCAGTCAAAACATGACGACGTCTTTTTTTCTCTTTCTTAAAGGTTCCATTTATTCTAAATTGCTGGTAAATTCTATCGAAGATCTTTTTTTCTGGGTGTTGCCTTAATGGAAACTTAGTTATATAATCCCTAAGAGCCAGGGTCCGATTTTTATTGTGTGATAAATAACTTTCTAACATATCCATCTTTTCCTCTGTGGTAAACATTATTAAGTAAGCTAGTAATCTAAATGTAAAAAGAAAAATAAGTACTTAAACAAGATTATATTGTGTCAAAAGAAGAAAGACTAATAGTGACAGTTCTGTAATGGTGGATTGTATTTTTTGGCCGCACCTCTCCGTCATGGCCAACTTATAATAAAACTTATGAGCCGACTACATCATTTTTACAATAGAAAAATGTTAAAGTGCCAATATTTCGAAAACTACGATTTTTTTTAATATAGAACCTTATCCGAAGTTACCCTTATTTTGTATGCTTAATAAGATAAAATTATAAAAATATAGGGTTTCCATTTGAAAAAAATGACTTTTAGAGACTTTTTAAATTTAAATTTTAATGTTAGTTTTTGACCACCCTGTATTAATTTATTATCAAAATACAACACCAGTCTACTAAAGTAGGTCCCTTTCTATAAGAAAATCAGACCCTATTAAATAATAAATGCTTCAGTATGTAAAAATTTGCTAATTACTTTTGGCCTATAAAGGTAATTTTTGACATGAAATTTGATATATGTCAAAAAGGTTTAGACTTAGGTATGACATTATACATGAAACATATCTAGAATTTCACGTTGAATCGAAATCTGCAATAATATATAGGGTGTCTCATTTAAAAAAAAAGACAATGTTAACGCTACGTTTTTATTAGACACCCTGTATAAATGAAAATATCTAAAAAATATGCAGTACCATATATCTTATAACTTTTGTATTTAACTTTTCGCTTCATCTCCTATACTTTCTGAGATAATGTAGTGTCCCAAGATAAACGGGCCACCCTGTACAAATTAATGCTATGGGGCGGTAATTCTGTATTTCTTCCCTATTACCATTTTTGAAAACTGGGCATATTTTTGAACGTTTCCAGAGTAAAGGGTAAGTATTATTTTTTAGTATTAGGTTATATATAATATTAAGAGGTTCTAATAAAAGGTATATACAGGCTTTAAATATATAGGAGGGGATCATATCAGGTCCCGATGATTTTTTTGGTTTCAATTTTTTTGATGCATTGAGTATGTCATTGTCGCTAATTACATCTATGTTTAAGCAAGAATTTGTAAGTATCTCCCCATCGAAAAACTCAGTGTCATATTTCCCAGATTCTGTTGAATATACACTCAAAAAATAATCGGCAAAGGCTTCCGCCACGGCCTGATTATCTGTGATAGTTAATTCCCTGTAAGTCATAGAATTAGACATATCTGTGTTTAATCTAGTTTTTGCTACATAGGACCAAAAATTTTGTGAATTACTAGTTATGCTCTGTTCGACCTCGCTTAGGTATTTTTTGTGGGCTGTGTTAATATCGCGTTTTGATTTTGCTCGAAGATAAATAAAATTTTGACGGTCCAGTACATTTTTAAATCGAATAAATTTTTTGCGATATTCGTCTTTTCTTTTCAAGTCTAAAATTATTTGTTTTGTAAACCATGGTGGATAAAATCTTTTAATTTTTTTAGCTGTAGGAACACATTCATGTAATATAGTATAAAAAATTTCATAAAATTTATCAACAACGTCCACATTCGAACTATTTTTTAATTCGTTCCAGCTAACTTCTTGTAATAAGTTATACAATTTTAAAAAATCTGCTTTTTTATAATTAAACTTTGGATTAAAATTTTTTTCTGCATTATAAACATTACATGCAAAATACACTCAAAAGCTAAAATTTTATTGCGGCAAATTGTAGCTTATTGTTTATACTAACGATGTGATCAAACACATTTAATGAATCTTTACAAAAAAATAAATCTGGTAATAATTGTTTGATTTGCGCCATCTTTTCCGAACGCTCGGGAAAGGTGGCGCATAATATAGGGTAGGCAAAGATGATGCTATGAAAGTTTAAATTAGTAGTATACTTTAAGGTTCCTAAATTTTATTATATAGTTTATAAGTATTTTTTAAAAGAGTAAAATACATTTTATAGTATACAGACCACACATTCACCTTTAAGGTAGACATCTTTAAACGTGATTAACTATGTTGATAGATATTATCATACCCAACACAAAAAATAGTAAAACAAGTGTATGAACTGAATGGAAAAATATTTGGAGAATTTCTGTAATGCTTCCTAAACCTTTAAGTATATGAGATATTGAGGTGCGTCATCTTTCCCGCTCAGCCATCTTATACGGCTCTCCTCTACACCTCTTCTGTCATAATAACTTTGTCGATTTTGTGTAGTCTTTATGCAATTTAAACCTATCATTAATTTCAGGTAATCGGCGCATTTCATGCTTCTTTCTATACGTTGTTTATGCCCGTATGGTATTCAGAAACGGCATCAGCTTCATGCCACTTGTTGTGTCCTGCTAGTCACCATTTGAATTTCGCAGCCTTTTCTACTACGTCAAAACTAGTCTGTTGAATTCGGCAGTTTGTATAGATTGATTTTTTGATCCTTTTTAGAAATTCCCAGCCTTGACCTTTCCATGAGTCGGTCGCTGTGTAACACGTAGAATATTCATTTTTTTTTAGTCATTCTCCAGTTCTACGCAACATGTCATAAATGACGAGATATAGGAATCGAGCACTCTTAATGTGTCGTAGAGTTTTGTTCTCTTTTGATTTTCTGTTTGATTTTCTCTCCCTATGGTAAATTTTTTGCCTAGATATAATAATTATACACTAAAGTCTGTGTAATACTAAGTGGCAGCGGCAATAAACAATGATCGACGCCCGATTTTGGCGAGCATTGCTATTGGTTCCGCGGCAATTTAATCTTCGCCGCTACCTAGCAGATTGGTAGTGTCCACGTGCTGTCGGCTCGTGTTTGTTGTGACTGGCTGTCAATATAAAACAAACATACATGGCATGCCGTCTCTGAGAAAAGAACGCTTTTTCCCTTCGCCCAATATTACTGCAGGTTTGCAGTTGCAACCGGGATCGTACTTTGAGATCTTTGCAACGTTTCTTATGGCAGGATGGCTTGCTCCCATAATGTCACCGGAAGGATATCTGACCGAAAAACCTATTGTGGCCGATGCCGACAGCAAGGGACCTTGGATTTTAATAAACGGCTCTGTACCATAGACGTACCTGTACTTTTTTGTTTTTCTGGTGAAAAAAATATGATAATGTATTTTAATTATCACGAAAAATTGATATTTTGTATATACCAAAAAGGAGTATTACATGAAACGACACAGCGAAAACCAAAGATACAATATAAAACCTAAATTCGCAAAGTATTACAATACACCACCTTCGCTCGTATTGCTACAATTGCATTTTCGGGGTTAATGTGCTTCAAGGTCAACGGCTGCCAGCGGTGCGGTATTCAGGAAAAGCTCCTGGTTATTATATTTATTCTTGTGATAATATCATGTATGGTTTTCTTTTACATTGCAACATGAACTCGAGATGGCGCACTTGTGCTTCCATTGCTGAATGTATTGTACATTTAGTAGTTAAGGCGCTGGAGTGCTAATGCTAGAGTTGTTGTACCCAGGTAATGGCAATCTGGCGATCTGGTATGCTGCGATGCAAAAGGAGATGTTTACGTTCATACTTTTGGTCCGATTCACCACGACCATTTTTCTTTTCATAATATTATAGCGTAGTATTAATTCCCTTACCTACCCAGTCTAACAGTTTGAGGTCTTTACCCTAGTATTTCTTAATTTCCAATTATGCATTCAAAACCAGCTGTTCTTTATATTCCAGAGATAGCACTTTGGCATTGAAAATTCATTGTAAAACTGTTCTCTTCACAATAATTGGTTTTGATGTTGTAGCTGCAATAAAACTAAAGGGTCGATCCAGTTGTGTGGACAATATATATGTAACGTATAAAGGTGATTAAAGGGTCGTACTAAGGACTAAGGAAATTAAGTAGTTATATTCGTATGATTCCATAAGTACTTGCTTTTTTCAATTCTGCGATCTCTGAAGCCCATTTTAAACTAAACTTTTCAAAGGCTAGTGATGCTACAGCTTATTTGGGTTTCGTCATTAGTGAACCGTTGCTTCAGAGTTTCTAATGTAGGTATGCGTTGCTCTTCGTACATGATGTAGACTTTCTGCCTTATCAAGTTTTGGTCGGCTTTGTCGAAACATTTAACGGAACCGGCGTCTTGCTGCTTTTTTCTTGATTTGATGGGATTTGGTATGATTCTTTTTACTGTAGTCAGAGGTTTGTTAGTAAAATTACTAGTTTTGCTCGTAGCAGCACTAGCAATAAGTCCCCGTCCCCTGTTAAGTAAAGAACTATAAACAGTTTTTAAAACGTTCCTAGTATCGAGAGATAAATGCTTTTTCTTCACCGAACTATTTGAAGAAGCTCTATCAATATTGTCCACGGACGCTACATAATGCTGTTTTATACGTATAATATAATATTTCGTAAAATGATATTGCAATACAACTGAACACTTCCCGTGAGAAATAAAAACTGGCATTTAATCTCTCAACATCTAACCATTACTGAAAAGTTAATTAACTTGTGGGAAAATGGATTTAAACTTTTACTCAAAAATACGGTAATATCGACCACTGTACGCCATCAGGGTGTGTGCACTGCATTGCATTGCTTTTCATATTGTTTTAGTAAATGGTATGTGTGCGAGTATGTCGCTAAATTGCGATAATTTGTTTTAATTTCGGACGACAGAGTTGGAGTTCGAAATTGCTAACCTGAGCTCAAAGCACCGTAAAAACAAGTTTGTTTATGAAATATTGGGTTTAATATAGTGCATAAATAAATATTATATGGCAAATGTATTTCAAAAATTACAAACTATACTTTGAAATGTAATTAACTTTAGTAATAGATATGGCTGCTATGCTAAAATAATTCTTTAAAGAAAACAAAATATATTTTAATATTCCTAGGAACCATGGCGCTTAATTTATTGTTACTCCACACTAACTTTTTTGGTCTCCATCGACCTGGATTTAGAGATTACCTGATGAATTTCATTTAAAATTTTAATACAACGAAAGGAATTTAATTTTATTAAGGGATATTGTCTATGAAAAAGTGTTTTTTAGTAAAATCGTTCTTAGTTGACTAAAAATCAGAATTCTACCCAACCATTTAATTAATCCCCTAACAAGCACTTCATTTATGCAGATTCTGAATTTTTTTTTCAGATGAACCAAGCCAGTGACATCGATCTCACCTTTCTGTCGGTTGTAAGAAGAATTTTTTACGGGCCAACACTGTCCTATACAGTTTGCACGGCGGATCTTTGCCGGTGCGTCATATATAAACGATTAAGAGACGACGTGATTTACAACGCCCCATCTTTATTTATTACAGCTTAGACTTTGTTTTGACTTTTTATATCTCGTAATTTTGACTAGATTCATATGGTATTAGCCACGTGGAAGTAATTACGCAAAGGGAAAGAACCATGCAGACTGTACTTATATCCTTGTGTTAATTGTAGAAACTTTATAATACAAATTGTATTATTCTCTTAATTCTTAAATAAGTTATTAATATAAATAATTCATAAAAACGGATCTTTTTGGTGCCTCTCACTGTGATGTTCCTCCTTGAGATAATGTAGTTTTTTTTCTCTAAACACTATTACAAGTAGGCTTTCTATGACACTAGTGCAAACTTTTAACACTGGCGTTAAACGCCTTTTTTGAAAGGTTTTATACAAGAGAAACGTTTACCAATTTAATTAGCTGCTTCAATTATTTACACATTTAGATAATTTTCTTCTAGATAATCTGGTTATCCATCAAAAATGATAAGAGTTTAAAATAGTACATTATATGTCGAGGTTGAGAAGTGGGCTATTGTACCGGCCAATAAAGAGTGCTTGCATTATCAAGATATGAGATAATTTAACTATTACAAAGTCTGAGTCTCTAGCCAACACATGCCTATGCTGTTATTTTTTTTCTTTGGGGACATCTTAACTCCTTAGATTACCAGACACCCATCCAAAATGAAGAAGAATTAAAAAATCGAATAATTAACTCTTGTAGAACGATTCAAAATACAAAATAGGAAAAATTAGGTATAATAAATTGGTCGGACTAAATCCATCTATACTTTGACAAATTATTGACAGCTATTTGACAGTATATTTGCGGTATAGGCACATTGGTTGCCGAGCAACTAATAACAATGAAATAATATAAATCACCTGATTTTTGATTAATTTCCCTTTTTCAAATAAAGCAACAAAAGTATCTGCAAAAATTTAGTAGGGTTCGTAGAAGAAATAGTGTATGACGTATGCGCTAGATTAAACGTGCTTATTGTCTTCGCAAGAATGGGCTATTTGCTGCGCTCATGTCGCAAACTTTCTTTCTCACAAGATAAAATGGCACTTGTAATACTAACATTATAAATTGATATTATATATTCGTTCTAGTTTTTTACTAACAATAGCCATTTCTACAAACCCAACCAGGCGTAAGCCTTTAAAGCCTTTCTCCTAAATTTTCTTATTAAAAGTCAACTAATTTAAATTAAAATAAAAAAAACTTTCTCGTATTTTCTCAAACACCTCCCATTATTTATACTTTCAATGTCAAAGAGGTCATAAATCTACATTTAAAGGAATTTATTGAAAAATGGGTGTATAATTTTTTCCCTCGCTTGTTTATTCAGAAGAAAAACTGCTCTCCGGAAAAATCCGGTACGGCTTTCCAGAGCGAAAAGGGTAGAATACCAAGCAAGCGGATTCTTTCATATCAGCTTCGCACACTCATAGTGTTTTCAGCCATTTTCCGGCGTCCGTACATCGAATTTATATTACACAGTCCATTGGTTGCCAGTTCCCTCGTTTTACACTTGTATTGTGTCCGCGGTAAAATCGAAATTCACACCCCCACACAATGAATATTATAGCGGAGACTCAGCAAAGACGCATACGGGGTTCGAGATGTTAGGATAATGAGGCGCGTTTGCCAGATTTCACTATTGATGTAGGAGATAAAAGTAATGCAAAAAAACGTTTTACGGCTACGCCGCCATATTTTTGTTTACTTAGCCGCGATTGACTAGTCATAAAATTATATACCACCACATACCACAGTGAAGTGACAATAGCGGTTTTTCATTTCAAATCTAATCAAAAGGAATTATTTTGTCGGCGTTCAAATTTATATTTAAATTGTTTTTAGTACGAAATATAACGGGTCTTGTGGTCGCTCTTCTAAGGCGACGATGACGGATACAGAAAAACTAGCGTAGCGCGGGTACAATCCCCGGGCCCGTAAATGATTTGACTCCATTTAGAGAAATGCTTGGCCTAGCCT
The DNA here is from genome assembly GCA_963920685.1 of Polydrusus tereticollis. Classification (NCBI taxonomy): domain Eukaryota; kingdom Metazoa; phylum Arthropoda; class Insecta; order Coleoptera; family Curculionidae; genus Polydrusus; species Polydrusus tereticollis. The sequence continues at coordinate 125,532,220 of OY987329.1, forward strand.
TACAGTCCGACATACTGCAAAATAAGGCAAGAGTGAAAAATATATCGGCATCCAAAACGCAACATTCACGTCAGTTAGAGGCCGGATGAGATAGGATATCTCGTGGTAGAAGGGTGAAGTTAAGCACTGCCCAGTCGATAGGTCATAACTGATAACGCACGATACCAAGGGTTGACATTCTTTGGGGGGTGCAGGCTGGGATGGTTGTCGTGACTAACGACCTTGGATCGGGGCTCGCGTTAAGCTGTAGGTCCACATATAGTCAGGCTGGCTGGGTGTCTGTAAAAGACAAGCCGCGATTGTAACCTATTGCTCAACACATTTATCTGTAGCTGTCGAAAGAATGCAACCAAAAAACGTTCGTTGATCTACGATGTTACCACAAACCGTTACTTAATTATAATTTAATATTTATTAGCAAGGAATCGCTGGAATGAAATGTATTCGTTGAAAATAAATAATCAAATATTTAAGAAACACAGAGTATTTTAATATAATTTCGACATTATTCAAAATGTCTTCTTATTCTATCGATTTTGATATTGGAGTGACATGGAAATATGGCAACGTAATGCACTATTAAAAGGAATAGGTGGCTATTGTTAACTCATTTGGTTGACACGGATCGTGTGCTACCCGCAAAAGCAAGCGATCGATATTTGTGTATCAGTGGAGTGATGATACAACTGGTGAAAGTTATTCAGTTTTCTTTGGTTTCTTTCCACTTATGATTTTAACAAAATGCAGTATTTGGAGCAGAAATCTGGATAGTTCGTATATAGGGAAAATTTCTGGAGCTTGTAATGGGTCGTAAAGGCATGTGGTGTTTGTGTATTTTTGGTAAACCGTATAAATGTGAGGGTTTGCTGTGATGCGGTGTTAAGCGCGTTATTGAGCGGACGGTATATTCATCTTTTAATGGTAGTAGTGGGGTCCTTTGGGATGCTCTGGTAGTTTCCTTTTTGCAAGACTTTTTCGATTTTTTGAGAGGTGTCAGCATCCATCGCAACGGTCGCATTTCCCTTATCTGCAGATAGAATCTTAATGTTTGTATCCTTGCGTAGTTTGCACATAAGTGGAAAGAAAATACAACCAGATAATCGATTTATCAGCTTCGATGTGAAGAGTCTCTATACAAACGTCCCAGTTAAGGATAGACTTCAGGTCATCCGAAGGAAACTTGGGGAGGGCCAAATCATTGAGGAACGAACATCACTACCCATCAACGCCATAATAGACCTCTTCAAATGCTGCCTTAATAATTTCTACATCCAATTTCTGCAGCCCGATGGGATCATTCCTCTTTCCAGTAATCCCCAATGTTAACATGGAATGGTGTTAAAATCAGGCAATTGAAAAGGCATAAATAAAACCGAAGCTATGGCTGCGTTACGTAAACGACACATTTATTATTTGGAATGAAAGCGATGACGATCTCCCAGCTTTTCTACATCACATGAATAACTTGGCATTAACAATCAAGCTTACCATGGAGAAAGAGAAGAAAACAACAAACTGCCGTGTCTAGACGTCATTGTACATACCATCCAAACATTCGTATACAGGAAGCAAACCCAGATAGGTCAATATCTTAACTATGCCTGAAATCATTCAAATAGCACCAAACATGAAATAGTAAGAACACTTGTCGACAGGGCATCTACTCTCTGCAACTCCCAGGAAGCTCTTTCTCAAGAACTTAACAACGTTAAAAAGAACGCTAACACAAATGGCTATCCCACGAGACTAGTCGACCAGACCATCAAGAAGTATCAGAATCACAGCAATAGACAGAAGGATGACGTAGAAACTGGAACCACCATCATTGTGCCATATGTAAAAGGAATCTCTGCAAAAATACAACATTTAACCAGTATTTAGCTCCAAAGGTTCGTTAAGAAACCACCTGACGAAGACGAAGCCTACACGTCAAAAGGACATGAAGAATGGTGTATATAGAAACAAACAGACAGACAAAGATACCGCTTGGACCCACGGCCAGCACTTGCAATCATCAGAAGTAAAAGATTATACTCAAGGAAGAACATTGGCGAAAGAGGAAATTCAAGGAAGCAGCTTTCATATCCCATAATCCTGACTGCTTAAGTAAACCATCTTTAGACGTAGCGAATATTTGGAAACCCTTGTTAAGTAAATGTAAGCTTAGATGAAGACCATAAGACTGAACCAATATCGGTCATGTTCTGCTAACCTCTGTGCTGTTGTAGGTTCGTAACTTGTTCAATATTCACCTGAAGATGACTGAAGATGTTTACCAATTGAAACGTTGTGAGAAAAATAAATAATAGCAATTAAAATCCAAAACACGTATATCATTTAAAATCATGAAGCTGTTTTTCTTTTCATGCCGAAATATAACTTCCTATTATTATTGCATTTAAAATATATCGTTGTAGCACGCCCATAACTGCGCCATATTTAATAAGATTGCGCTTCCCCTTACCCATACGTCGTAGTCACAGACTTACACCTGTAGTGCAACTAGAACTACAATACGAAATAAAGATACGTGTTTTTTCTTCTACCCAAAATCCAAATATTTTTTTTATTTATTTATTTATTTATTCAAATATTCACTTACAGATCACATTTTGTGACATACATTTTGTCAGTCAAAAAAACCTACAACTAATAAACTTATGCTAAAATAACAGTGTAAAAATCGGTAACACTGAAGCATACAGATTTTGATTTATCCGTTAATAAGTTAACAATTGCTGGAAAAAAATTTACCCTTTGGTATATTTTCTAGAAAAATCAAATTTTATATTTTTTATTTTTGTTCAAATAATTTCAAATTATTTTTTTGCACATTAGCAGAAATCCTTTGTTTGCAACTGGACTTTTGTCTCCAGGTTATCAGATTCTTGAGACGGATCTCGTATTTGTGGAATAATTTAAACATATATTTTTTTAATTATGATTAATATTATAATAATTAACCGTAATCATTCTCTCCATTAGAACATCATACGTAATTTTGTCCCGGTCTGGCAACACTTAATTTTCTTACGGTAACATTTTGAACACACCCCATTAACGTTATCTGAATGTTTTGATTCGGTTAATATAAACCGGGGTGTCACACATACTTAACACGATATCTAGTCAACCAACCTACAAATACAACAGTTTTCAACAATAGGGATGTGAAAACCATTCGGGATGATCAAAATTTATTGCATAAAATGTCCTAGCGGGACTTAATGTCCGTAATAAAAGTTATAGAAATAGAGATGAATAGTGGGTTTTATTATTATGTATTTTATGTTTGTCGTGGCGACAGTGAGGACGTGCTAGTGGTCAACTTAGGAAGCATAAAATTTATATTAAATACCATCCTAGCACATCCTTAAGGGTGCTCTGCGGGCGGTACGTATGCGGAAAAAGCGATCGTAGATAATATATTAGTTAGTAAGATAGTATAAGGTAGCAAAATTATTTGCAGGGAGGTATTTCCCTTGAAATTATTAAAACAAAAAATACCACAGGGCTAATTTCTAATTAGACAAAAACATAAATGTAATAAAGGCCTTAATAGCGTACCCATTTTGTTTTTCATCATTTTATACCGTCAGTAAGCAATTTAGAGATTTTTCACGATCCAATTGTTATTCTATGCCTGTTCGGCTATCCTCTGTCTTGTCTTTCCTCGTACGTTTCCGAATTTATTATGCCCTTTATATATCTTTCTCTTTCTTTTGTTTGATGGTTATTATGTCCTGAATTAATACCAGGGTCACTCGAAAGAAAATCGAGGCAAACAACGACTAGAGGCGATAAGTTAACGTGAAGCAATGGAAGGTTGTCTAATAATTCAATTTATATCTCAACGAGTTAATGATTTAAATAGGCCCTATTAAAATATAAATTATATTTTATTAGCATTTTTACTATGTTATATTTAAGCCCATACATTTAGACATCCCCGGTAATATTATCTTGATGTTTACCTACCACATTGTAGAGAAATTCGAAGTTTCCCTTTTTCGCAGAATATCTGTGTCAGCAGGAATACGAAAATGCTGCTTTACGTGTTTTTTTCGGGGAAAGTTAATGTAGTTTCCTTTAACGTGTCCTGCTTCGGTTTAAAATTTAAATTCGTTTAAGAGAAAAATTTGTTTTTAAGTTTATTCGAATTTTGTTTTATTTTCTCGTTTTTCGACATTCCTTACCGATTCCTCGAAAAAGACGTTTGTAATAGACACATACATAGAAAACTACGTCACACTTTTTTGGCTTTCTCTTTTTTTACATTTAGAAGAAAAATGTTGATATATAAATTTTAAAATAAGAAAGTTAGTCCAAGCAACTGTCGGGTGTCGTCAGAAATTAATTTTATTATAATAGGTAGCAAAATTTAATAATAATATAAATTTTTGGCAACTAATTTGTTTCAGCTTGAAGTTTTTATACCGTTGAAATTTGAATTATAATTAAGAATCTGTCAGCGGCAGAAGCAAGTTCGGCATATGACTGTCTAGATAATTCTAGAACATTTGAGGTAGAGAAACAGGCCATGTGGTACATCTGTCTCTCTCCCACACCTCAATTTCCATGACCTGGATTAAAGTACATTATATGGGATGCGGCAAAATATACCCAGAGAAGTTTTTAGAAAAAAAATTAGCGCAAAAAAATGAATTGCTTTATGTAAGATATGTAAAATTATTTAAATTGTATAAATTGTAAATAAGAATTGTATTTTCCGAAAACTTTAATGGTGAATTGAATATTTTGAATTTCAAAAACAACATGAAGTAACTTTCCGCAATATTTCAGCTGCGCATTTCTTCACGGACACTTGTCTTTAAGTCTTTTAACGTCTGTGAGCGATTAATATAGACTTTACTTTTCAAGCATCTCCACAAAAAAAAAACTGCCGTCAAATCAGGGGAATGAGGCGGCCACTTAATATCTCCATTTTTTGAGAGGAGCCTGGCAGGGACTGTTTTACTAACCTGAAACCAGAAGTTACTTATGTCAAGTTTCTCCAAGTGTGGTTGCAGAAATTCACAAATGATTGTTTAATACCGTTCTCCATTAACAGTAACTGCGTTGTTCCTGGTATCATCAAAAAAGAAGGCTCCAATGATTCGTTCGGAGTATTTTGCGCACCATACATCGACTTCTTAATCAAACCTCACATTCTTTTAAATAATACGAGGCACTTCTGTTCTTAAAGAATTACCATTTTTTTTGTTAACATGACCAGAACCGAAAAATTTGCTTCGTCGCTAATTATCAAATTTTGCTCAAAATTGGGATCTGCTACCGCTAATTTTGTAACGATTTGTGCGTATTGCAAATGTCTTTGAATATCAATAAGCCGTAGTTTGAATACAGTTTGAATTATGAATGGATACATATGCAAGTCTAAGTTCAAAATTATTTTTAAAGTCCGATAATTGCACCGCAAGTCTTCTTGTGGAAGTTCTTGATTCTTCCTGAATGTCAGCCCGATCAAGCTTAATATTTTCATTTGAACGGCCAGAACGGACTCTTCCAGTATGCTTCACATCACTTGCTGTATCAATTTTTAAAAATGCATTTGCTAAACGTCGAGTTGTTTGTCCGTGTGGAGCTCTTCGACTGGGATACGCTCTTCTAAAAGCACATTGAGTTGAAAATATCAAGGAAAAGTTTTGAAAATACAATTGAATAGTTTTTGCACGTTCTTAAGGCGAATAACAAAATTCTCTATCTTTCAATTTTGATTTAAAACTTCACTATCGACAGTTGTCAAATAAATAACAAAATTATAAGAACATTCCATAGCTGGGTTTATTTTGCCGCACCCTATAGGTATAGTGCGTTCAGTGAGTGAATGCGCATTTGTCATTAACCGATTATGGTCAAAATTAGTCTAGAATAAAATAGACAGCGGTCCTCAAACAATTTCTACTAATTTTAGATATATGGGCCGTAATTAAAATTTCCATTACAATTATTTATTTAATTATTTTTTATTTCATAACTATGTAAATAATAATAATAATAATAATAATAATTAGAAATCTTATTACATGAAATGTACATTTAATCGTCAATATCACTATCAGCACTGTTGTCACTGTCACTATCAGAAGTTCTAATAATTGGCCTTATTTCATCAATGACCTGTTCCGAGTCAAAAGTATCTTGAGTCAATTTTTCCATGTGGTCAATACATTTTGACCAAGTCTCTGGTCCAATTTGTTTTAAAGCTTCATTCCATAAATTTAAAATGCTTTCTTCGTTCGTCGTTTGACATGCATGCTTGTCATAGTAGTTTTTGCAAATTCCCCACACTAATTCAATACCATTAAATTCACAATGGTATGGGGGCAGACGTAAGACCTCGTGACCGTATTTCCCCGCGAGGAAGTCCACTATGTAAGACTTATCCTCGCCAGCTTAGTAACCTTACCTTACTTCTTACTTAATTAATTAAAACGTAGTCATCAGTAATAACCAGCAGTGTGTACTTTAATTTCGGATAACAAATCTGCTTTCAAAAATATATGGTCGTTTTTTATTTTTCTGGTGTTTAGCCAGTTCCTCATTTCATCTTTGGTGGAACTATTGTTTGGTATTTTTTCAGAAACTCGTGAGTGATATGAAGTATTGTCTAAAATAATTATTGAGGGTTCTTCTAGTGATTTTAACACATAATCTTCAACCAGTTCTCAAATATCGCGGCAGTCATATTGTCATGATAGTCCTCCACTTTCTTCGATGAAGTAAAAACTAAACTTGCATCTGGTAAAAATCCTTCTCGACTTCCGGCGTATATTACGACATATATTTTTCCATTCCCGGATGAAACCCTTGAATAGCAGTATTTTGACCCATCCTGCCATGAATATTTTGTTTGGTTTTCCTTCGCAAAAATCCATGTCTCATCTAAGAATACCACAGGTTTTGAATTCTCGGACTTTAAATTAGCTAGGTATTTCCTCAAAAACGACCACCGCTTAGAAACAATGTGTTGTTGCTCAAAAAGAATTTTTCGGTTGTTCATTGGTTTTCAAACTTAAACGGCGTTTTTTATTTTTCTTTTCAATATGGCCGTCTTTTTCTAAATTGTGAATATTTATCAGAGTTCTTCGTGATATGCCACAGGAATCCGATGTTCGTTGTTGTACCGCCACCGTAGATAATAAAGGACTACCATTTTCCTTCTCTTTCTTAAAATATTTCTCAACTTTTAAAATAAGACGTCTTTCATTCGGTGTAAGGACATGTTTATCAGAAGCCATTTTAATATATCTGCTTTCGAACGTTACGTTAGCAAGTGAGACAAAAATAAGCCAAACTAATTCAAATATATATAGTATATATAGCCAAACTAAAGAAAACAAAGAAAGTCCCACTCAGTACCTGTACATTATGCATTTAATTGATATAATAAATTACTTATGGACAAATATTTATTAGAATTAAAATGAATTGTTCCATTTTCTTAGAAGACAAATCGACAAACAAAATACAAAGAAATCCCCAGTCTCAGTTACTACCTGTACATTAAGCATTTAATTAATATAATAGATAACTTATTGAGGATTTCTAAAATTTACAGGCGCCAGGTAATATTTAATTTATGCATCCTTAATCCGATATAATAAATCACTCAATGAACGGACTATAGTAGTCAGCCACCTATATTTTCTTAACGTTTTATTAAAAACCATAGCCACTGTTTTTCCATTTAGTTAAGGTTCGTTCAGTGTAACCTTTAAATAAAAAATTGAATGGGGTAGCTTGAGCATCAAATATTTACAGTCTGGTCAAGTTCGTTTCACGTTCTCTCGTTAGCTTTTTGCCTGCAATAAGCTATTATCAACAGAAATTATAATAGAACGTGGCAAATTTGCAAGAACTGTAAACTGGGCCGGCAATAATAAAATAACAGGTAAAAAGGTAAATATAACATAATTAGCAAAGGGTATGAATGAAAAAAATCTGTTTCGTAAACCATGCAGTTGTTATATAATTTCGATCGAATTTTTCGTTATTCCGAAAATGCCAAAAAATGTGACGTCCTTTACATGTCAGCGGTAGTAATTTGAAACGAAAATATTAATCGACCGATGCAGATTGTTAACAATGTGTATGTTTCTATATTGTGCAGGAGGGTTTAATGCAAACAGCTGCAGCAACTCCGTTGTCTACAGTAAAAGATATTGTGACAAAGATCGGACGTTCTCAACTCTAAAATGGTGAATACTGGTGACTCTTTACTGCCTGTGGAAGACAGTGCTAACAACTTAGGTGTCGTTTTTGATAGTGCTTCCAGGTTCGAACAGCATATCAACCAATGCACTCAGACGACCTATGATAGACTAAAACTTCTTTATAGTAGCCATCACGATCTATCCATAAAACTTAAAATTTTACTTTGTAACTCTTTCATATGACCATAAAGACGTAGTTTATGGAAATTGTTTATAGTTAACCAGAAGCAAGGCTTCATTTGCGGAATTCATAAACGCTATAGAATATCACACAAGCTGTCTGAGGCAAGGTGGTTGAATATGGAGAGCAGGAGGAAATTACATTTTATGTCAAAACAGTCCCAAATATTCGATTCCGTGGTATAATAACCCAACCCTGCATTAATCCTTCACGTTTGAACCATGCTTTACTTATAATGCTACCAGACTGAACAACTCTCTCCCCGACAGCCTCAAGACTTTTACGCCAGTTAAATTCAGAACTCATCTGTTTGCACACCTGTTTACTAAACAAGCCAGGATATAATTAACTTAGATATAATTACATTAAATATCAATCTTAAGGTTCGAGAATTAGAGTTTATATGATTACATAGATACTAAGCCTATGGACTCAAAAAATGCTGTTCACCCACTTTTCGATAAAGTCCGAGGTTAAGTTGATTAGGTTGAATATCACTTAGATGCTATTCATATCTGAACTTCGCCTTTACCACTTTACAGAAAGTTTACCGACAAGGTACCTATTTATCGCCCTCAACTGTACGTAAACCCTGTAAATTTTCTTGTAAACAGAAATAAAGAAATTATTATTATTATTAATAAAACACAAATAACAATGGAATCACAACGATTACGATATTGGTGCTTTGATTATTTAAAATCTATGAGAGGTGTAGATTACAAAATAGTCCCATTATCGACTTCGCTGAAACGTAGTTTGATACAGATAATACACTGGCATAAGGTTGGGTAGATGCCTAAGAAAAATGCGAAATCAAAGCCACACCGAATAAAGGAAAAAGGAGTACCACTTTACGTGCTGGTTTCGAAGATGATTGGATGCCAAATTGTGGGTGTATACCTTTCAAAAATAGGTTAATCTTTGTAGTACCTAGACGACACAACAGCAGAAATTTTGATGATTTGTTTAAAATCACCTTTGCCCAATGAGCTTAAAAGTAGTGTATAGTATTGTAATGGATAATGCTAATTATCATAGTCGTCAAATAAATAAAGTTCCTAGTTCAAATCACGCTTCATTAGAAATTTATAACTGTATGTTTAAAAATCATATCTATTGTATCCACGGATGGACTTAACTATACTGACTTGTAAGAATTTCTATATTCAGTTTTTTGGAAAAAAAAAACATTCTTCATAGTTTCCTTTGCTTGTTCTATAAATACGATTCACGTTAAGAAACTTTTATTTTGTTGTACAGGCTGCGCAAAAAATACAAAAATGTAAACTTGCAAAATCAAAAATTTTTTAATAAAACTTTTTTGAAACATCAGAGTGAAAGAACTTAGAAGGAGGAATCGAAAAGGCGAATAAAGTTTTTTCATAGAAGTTATGGTTACTAAGATATTATTTGAAATTAAAAAATGAATTAACTTCGTATTATTTTGAGAAGTTTACTGCTACCTCATTTTGTGAACATAAATCAAGATTGTTGTTTTCACATAATATCCAGCTGTCATTCCTACATTAATTGTCACATCTTTAGAAAGATGCTTACCCTACAACAGCGCATTTACTTGATTAAGTGTTATGGTATTGGAGAAGTGTCCTATAAATACGCAATTCAAATTTTCAACCGAAAATTTCCAGGTGTATACGTTTCTGTTAATGCCTTAAGAAATTTGGTACGTAAATTCGACGTTTATGGTGATGTTAAATATGTGAAAAAGACTAAAAAGAATTTAGATAAAAATGACGCTGCATGCTTTGGTCTTAGAATCAGCTCACAATAATCCCCGACTTCCTTTGAGAGCAAGAGCCAATGAGGTGGGTGGTATATCTAAAAGTCACGTACACAATATTCTGTCCACAAATAAGTTTCACGCATTCAAACCAACCTTTATCCACAAACTTCAAGAAAGCGATGATACATACCGACTAGAATTTTCTTTACTAATGGGTGTACGTATACTGGCAAGCCGTCATTTTCACCATCATATTATCATATTCAGTGACGAATCTACGTTGACAACAAATGGTATAATTTCTAGTCAAAATTGTCGCTTTTGGGCGACCGAAAACCCCTACTTTAAGCTTTGCACAAACAGTCAGAAATTTACGAAAGTTAACGTATGGTGTGCGTTAACGTTCAATAAAGTAATTGGTCCATTTTTCCTGGAAAGAAGGCTAAACTCAAATTATTATTTGGAAATTCTTAGCGAATACTTTTTTGGAGGAAGAAAATTTGGAATTTAGAAGGAAGGTGATATTCCAGCAAGATGGCTGCCCAGCGCATAGTACACTGCTTATAAAAAATTGGCTTAATGAACATTTCCCCGAAAAATGGATGGGCCGCCATGGGCCGATACACTGGGCCAGCGCGGTCTCCGGACCTCACCGCGATAGATTGTTTCCTGTGGGGGTATCGTAAACAAAAAGATTATGCTATTGGCATGCAAGATAATGTTGATATTTTAAAAAACAGAATCACTGACGCCATTGCTACAGTGAAAGCAGATATTATTCACAATGGACTACTTTTTCAATTTCAATTATTCACAATGTTTATTACGAATTTCGAAAAAGAATGCAGAAATGTGTTGACGTTGGAGGATTTCATGTTGAATAAAACGTTACTGTTTGTCATTTATCTCAATGTATTAACTTAAATAAATTTTGATTTTTTCTGGCAACAATTATTAGTTTTAAAAATTCTGTTTTAGGCCTATTTTTAATATCAGATAATATCTTAGTAACCACAACTTCAATGAAAACACTTTATTTGGCTTTTCAATTTATGATTCTATGATGCTCTTTCATTTTGACGCTTCAAGAAAGTTTCATTATTTTGCAAATCTACATTTTCATGTTTTTTGCGCACTCTGTACAACAAAATAAAATTTTCTCAACGTGAATCGTATTTATACAATAAGCAAAAGAAATTATTAAGGGTGACTTTTTTCGAAAAACTGAAAATAATGTTTTTTACATGTATAGTTAAGTCCATCCGTAGACACACTGTATATTATGGTAATACATATAAAAAATGTGAATAACTAGAAACATTAAAAAAATTTAATATTAGAAAGAAATACGTATGTGCTACCATTGCTACTGTTGTTGGGTATACGGTTTTACGTCATCTCCCCTTTTACTGCACTTTTGTCCCAATTATGAGCCATCAGGTTCAAATGTTAGAGCAGAAAACAGTTCTCCGACTTTAAATAAGTAAGTGTTTTACTATTAATTAGAGAAGTTATAGATAGCATTCCTCTAGAAAGTTGCAAGAATTTGATTAACCATGATAATAAAGTCGAAGATTCCTATTTTTCAATTGCTAGCAACATAGAGCCACTTGCTATTAATGTAGATGAAATAAATAATAATAATAATAATGTTTATTTGTTATCTAAGAATTACACACTTCATTACAATTTACAATATTATTTGAAAACACAAATAAACAGTACGCCCACAAAGGAAGACCTTGTTCGTGGGACATCACAGAATATTATTAATGATAACAAACTTAAAAAAAATACAAAATCATATAAGAAAGATATAAGTTCAATTACAAACATATTTATAAAAATGAATCACAAAACAGCTTATACCTAAATGATTAAAACTCTAAAATTTAAGACCTACAATTCGACCTAAAACAGCAGTGTTCCCTAATAATAGTTTCAGACCAAGAAATGTTCAACAGAATTACCATAATTAATCGTTTTTTATGTCAATGAACCTCGCTATACTATCCACTAAACCGCTCTCCTCGTACAGACTCTCTGTAGGATATCGATAGGGCTTGCCATACATAATTTTAATTAACCGTTTCTATGCTTTTTCCAATTTACTTAAATAATTATTCGTTGCTCCACTCATGCTATGATATCATTGACCAGATGGGGCTGAACAAGAGCGTGATGCAATATACTAAGATGCTTCACATCAAAAACACTCCCAAAGAACTTAAACCTGCCGTGATATTGTCAGCAAAGCCTTTGTATAAGTCTGGTGATAAGGCGGAGGTTGGCAATTATAGGCCAATTTCTTTATTGTCAAGTTTATCTAAGGTATTTGAAAGGATTCCAAAAAAGCTGACGATATCACCGGCCAAATCCAAGCCGAAAAGATCATTTACATACAGGGTAAAAAGTAGAGGACCAAGAACAATGCCCTGAGGTACACCACATTTGACTACTCTATTCTGGCATAAGACATTTTCTATCTCAACTCACTGCTCTCAATCTGAGAGGTAGTTTCTTAACAGGTCATATGCTTTACCCCTAAAACCAATACCCTCCAAGACACTGAGCAATTTGACATGATTTATCGTGTCAAATGCTTTAGCCAGGTCCACGAAGATGCATAAGGCAGAAGTGCTGGTATCAACCGCTTTATTCATTTTTTCACTTAAGTAAGCTATTGCATCCTGTATTGAACGACCCTACTGAAATCCATATTGTCTTTCAAAAATTAGGTCATATTTTTCTATATAATCTGTAATTCTTTTTTTTTGGAATCCTTTCAAATACCTTAGATAAACTTGACAATAAAGAAATTGGCCTATAATTGCCAACCTCCGCCTTATCACCAGACTTATACAAAAGCTTTACCTTTGCAATCTTTAACGATTTTGGAAAAAGACCAGCTTGGATTGACCTATTAATTAACCAGGTTAAGGGTTCCGCCAGATAATTTGAGTACTCCTTCAAAATTTCAGCTTTAATGCCGTCGACACCTGGGGCCTTGTGAGATTTCAGCTCCCCAACTATGTTCTTTATTCCATTCTCTGAAGTTAGTGCAACATAAATTGACTGGGCCTGGTCTCTCCTTTGAATTTGATGTGAGGTTTGTTTGATTTTGGAAGCCAGGTTTTGCCCAATTTCAGTAAAAAATATATTAAAACGCTCGCAGATAGAATTAGTCGTGGATAGTTGTTCACCGTTCTCATTTTTTAGAGATCCTATTTGTGACCGGTTTTCATTCCCTTGCATCTTCTTTACGCAATCCCAGAGATTTTTTGAGGAGTTCCTGTTCTCATTGATAATATCCTTAAAATAATTTATTTTAGTATGCTTTATTAGATCATTCAATTTAATTCGATACTATTTAAATTTATTAAACAAGGTTCTATCATCTGGATTATTTTTGTGGTTTTTATATAATCTATTTTTTACGTCTAAAGATGTCATTAAAGCCCCAGTTATCCACGGTGTCCAAGGAACGTACTTCCTTTTAACTCTTACTTCCCTACTACAATCCTTAACATACTTATTAATGTTATAGATAAACTCGTTCCATGATGAATCAATATTAGGAGCACTATACATTTAACCAGTTCTCACTTACAAATTTGGCTTTAGGTAATTCATGGTCCAGGTAAATCATGGTTTTTACCACTCCATGTGGAGGCCTCGATTCAATATCATCCAAATACTGAAGGATAATCGGATAGTGATCAGTGATCTGGAGCTCCAAGACAATACACTGACAACTGTCCTGCACACGCCGACCCCTAACGAAGATGTGATCAATACAAGTCCCGCCAGCGCACTCAACCCTTGTATATTTATTTATTGCAGAGATGTACTGATATTCATAAAGTAAATTAAGATAATCATTTGCCTCTCGCGATTCAGCATCCAATATGTTAATATTTAAATCTCCCACAATCAAACTGATATTCGAGCCACTCCTGTTACTCCTCAAAAATGCATGCAAGTTGTCGATAAATTTCGCTTGACATAGGGATGGTGATCAATAAATTGACAAAATTTCTATACTCCTGTCATTTTTATAAATTATTGTTTTTATTGCCCTTATATTTCAAATATTCACTACGAGATGCTTACAACTAAGAGTATTTCTTGTATATATGGCAATCCCATCCGATCTATTGACATTACCATCGCTATAAAACACATCATACCTAGAAATCTGCAAAAGGTCCAGAGAGTACAACCGCCAAGTTTCTGTCAGAACAACACAGTCAAAGACGCCACCAAGACGTTGCAAGACCACCTGTAGTTCATTAATATTCTTTGCAAGACTTGGAATATTATTATTGGAAACAGTGAAACTATTCTGTTCTGTGTTCAATAGATGTTGACACTGTTCTATTAACTCTGCAGTCCTCGTTTCAATAATGTTAGCATCGAAATCAATGACATTATCATCCAAATTGGGTATAATACCTAGATTTTCCCTCTCTACAATATAATCAAAATATGTGCCAAATCTACCTAAATATGCTGAAGTACACAATAATCAGTACATCCAAAACTGAATACAAATAACTGAGATGGACAAATTCCTAGACATACAGTTTAATTAATTATTTCATAATAAAAAACACACCAAAAAAAATATATTAATCTATACACCCACTATAGTTATTGTTATTGCACCCTTATAATATAATTGCCCTTATTCGAACATCCAACTAGCATAAACATAAAAAAAAAACGCGTAGGCATCTATTTTTCTTATTTTCTCAAATTTGATGAGGGAGTTGCCGCAGGCTGCGACAGTGGCGATTGTTTATTGAACCAGTTTAGTTGGCGAGTCACTCTGTCAGTAAAAACAGGATTTACTTGTTTCTTTGACTTGAGATTTTTTTCTTCCGGAGTATTATCTGTAGTTTCCTCTACAGTTTTCTTATGGATTTGTTTGTTTTAAAATCAATACACAATTATTCCGAATTCAAACCACTCCTGCTCTGACGCCTTTCAAGAGTCTTGGTATATTTATATTTATTAAAGTCATTGTTCTTTTGCCGAAAGGTGACGAAAGAACGCGGAACGAACTTTACAGACTACGCTTAGGTAGCATTTTTCAGGAAATTCCATAGATTTCAAATAACAAAATATTTTGTTAGTTTTACTTTTTATCAGTTTAAGATTTAAACCCTGTATTTTTTTGTTGAACGCAGATTACATCGACCAAATGAAGCAAAGAATAAATTTATTTTCAACTGATTATGCACGAATGGATTTAGTCAGAGTAAAGGGTTCATAAAACTTGTACCATCTAGCGATATAGGAGCGAAGTTTGCCACACAAGGGGCATAAATTTCCCGGCAATTTTATTCAGCACTCCAAACGGGACGGTTGAGGTTTCAGTTGGCTGCTTGTCGCTGATATATCGGGCCTTGTCGAATCGAAATTTAGGACATTTTTAAACTATTTTAACCGTAACTGAAAGCAGAAGACTCTTCGGGGACCGAAAAGCGATTTTCGGCTTGAAATTTATTGACTGGATGGTGGTGGTTTCTCTATCTATGTTCAGTTCGGGATAAAGCGGGGAAACTCTCTAAAAATTCCCTATTTAAATTTATTGTCCTTGGACCACTGCGATGCATGGGTAATAAACACTATGCATCACTTTAAATCTGGTTTATTATACTTCCTGTGGCCGGTCAGCCTACCCTGTCATAAAGATTCCAGGCTTTAGTATAGGCAACCAAACATACACCGCTAATTATTTGAAGACTTCAAACATGGCAAAATTGGATTCGCTGGTAAATTTAAGGTTTGTTCCAAACCGACCAAAAACATATAAATACAGTCCCCGAACATTAACACAACTAACTTATATCACTGCTACAGTCGATTGCCAAGTCCAAAATTTATTTGAGAGGCTGTAAAAATGATCGTTCGGGCCTAGAATAGGTTCGGATTGAAACAAACCTTTAATGTGAGGTTAGTTAGCGGTTATTTGTTATTATTCTTGAATGAAAAGAATGAATTAGTGTAAAATAAGCAGAGTGAGTATTATCTGTTGAAAAACAAAGCTTTCAGTTTGGTTTGTAGGTTTGTTTAGGATTAGGACCCTAGGTAAGTATTTTAAAATTTAAATAAAATATCTTGTTTGAACGCACCACGCAATGACATGAAAAATCAAGTTAAAACTGAGGTATATTAACTAACAACTATGCAACATGTGCATGTTAGTGAGTAATTTCAAATAGGTAAGTAAATTAGTGTTTTAAAGGTAGTTTCTTTGCTAAGAATTTAACTGGATAGTTTTTGAAGGTATGTAAGAAATATGCTCTGCTAGAGGATTTTGTGTAAACGGATTTAGGAAAGGTCCGATGAAGGTCGCTAGAAGGGGCAGGATATATTTTCGGTTTTAGCGAAGTCAATATTCTATCAATAAATTATTAACCGTGGTGCGACTGTATACGACAATTTAAAAGAACTTGATTTATTTCGTAAAACAAACATCTTTCATATTACTTAACAATGACAGTGAAGTTGTTTAGACAGAACAATAATTTTTAAGATTTGTGGTTGTAATAAGAATTTATTATGAGATGCTTGCCTCAATTACGATGCAAATTAAAATACGATTTGCTAATTTTGAAAAACTATTTTTTTTTCGACATTTTTAATAAAAGCAGGTTTGAAGGGGTTTCTAAAGATCTTCCTAAGCAGGTATTTATTCGAATCTATTGTCAATGCTAGCACATACTTTTTAACATAGAGAACCTTTTAAAAGTGCAATGCTGATTCGCTAATTTTTGTAGATTGGGAAAAAACTGGTGGAATTGTATTATTTTCTTTCATAATATTATTGTTAATAAAGAATATGTGATTTGCATTTTCTCACACCTACCTTTTTGCATAATTAATAAATAAACTAAAAAAAAGAAGACAAGAAATTAAATAATTTTGCAAATTTTAGAATAGTAGACAAAACCGAAATTTGTGCGTGCTCTCTAAAAATAATTCGCCTATAAGCACTTCACTTAAACTACTCTGAAACGTATTTTTCGTAACTATTTTGACCAACCTAATAGCTGAATGACTAAAATCCTTTTGCTTTAATCGTATTAAAATTTGAGAATCCCTAAAATCCTGTAAATGCGTGTCCCTTGAAAGCATGTCAAAATTTTATTGCTACCTTCATTAAAACTTTTTGCCCTAAAAGGCCTCCTCCATCAACATTTTAATTATTTATTAAAACGTTAACAAAATTTCCTCTGAAAATCCTAACTAACTGTAAAGTCGTGTCAAATTCAAACAAGGGTTTATATAAAAAAATATAAAAATAATAAGCAAAATTTTGTCGATCGATCTTGGCGTTAGAAATTTAATAACTTGTTGAAAGGTCGCAGAGTTTTTTATCTAACAATAAATTAGAGAGCATAATATTATTGGGACGTAAAAAAAAAGGATGTCAAGGACCATCGTCTAACCTAGCAAGTGTCATATTTTGATCATAGTAGGAATTACTTCTTGTAGTAGTAAAAATAAAGAATAGCATATTACCAAATTAAGCAACAAATTAGACCCGGCTATTTATGGGTATAACATAAATTTTTCCAGTAAAACCTGTTGAAGTAAATGCTTAATTTCGAACAAAGAAAATATCTTTCCTAATTCTAGCTCCGTTTTTAGCATAACTCGAACGATTTTTTCGGTGCTATAATAATTTATCGGAAAGCACTTTAAGTTGAAGGGCCCTTTATGGCACTTATTCTTTAAGTGAGTACTGAAACCTTCTAAAAGTTAAAGTTTATGAAACCCCGAAAGTTTGAAAGAAAGAACGCTCGCTTTTTTCAACTTTAAAACACTATTCGTTTTAAAAAAAGAATGTCGTTCTAATATCGTTAAAACTTGTTGGGTTATTGAAAGCAAGGCATAAGGTAAGTGTCTTTCCAATATATTTCATAAAGGAAAGGATTTCAGTATGTTGTTTAGAACAATTTGTCGCGTT
Source organism: Polydrusus tereticollis (assembly GCA_963920685.1). Lineage (NCBI taxonomy): Eukaryota > Metazoa > Arthropoda > Insecta > Coleoptera > Curculionidae > Polydrusus > Polydrusus tereticollis. The sequence goes on from OY987329.1 coordinate 125,550,366, forward strand.
AGACTAACACAGTTCTATCTGAACAAAATACCATTTTGAGATACAGCGAGATAAACATTTCAAACTTTCGTATTTAACTGAATTTTATAAGTACCTATTCAGAAATACAAGCAATTGCAGCACTGAATGAAGCAAATCCAACTGATTAGTTCAGATTAATTCTTCTTTCTTTGTATTACTACCAAAGAAAGATTATTAAAAAACTGATGTAATTTTAGGTAACTTATTATTTATACAGACATAAAAACATAAAATCGGCTCAGCTATCTAACCTCCAGGTTAAACTTCAAAGATTATGGTGGTTAAATAATGTTGACCCTATTTTCTACCTAGCACATACCGGGTGTTTCAGGAGGTACGCTCACCCCTATAACTTTTTTACTGTTTACGTTACAGAAATAAAATTTTGTGGGTTTATATGTGATACTATTTTGCATTTTCTAACATGGCGGATGCCATTTTCTCACTTCCGGTTTACCCGGAAATGACCTCAACCTTAGATTTTTAAATGGAACACCCTGTATATTTTTGGCTTTATCGATTCAGAACACCATTCCAAATTCAACGACACCCCATACGTCACTTTTTGACATTTTAAATCATTTTAAATTTTATTTTTATTTTTTCATCTAGATTGCTATGAACTCTCTAAAATTGTTTACTTCTAAACCAAAATCTTGATAAAAATACAATTTTTAAGTTTTATTGTATTTTAAATTTTTTACAAACTTTTTAACTTTTTAAAAAGTCTTTTTCCAAAAGAACTCGATTTTTTCAAATGGAAACATATTGGCTCACTCGGGCAAAAAGATGGAGCATTTTTTTCCCAACAGTTTGATATCACACACACAAATGTCAAAGTAAAAGAGAAGAGATAATTTATTAAAAATAGCCATTAATGACAAAAAATACAAGAAGCGCAAACGGCTTTTCATTTATCTAGGTACCCATGACGCCATAATGCTCATAAACAAATGAACATAATAACAAATTTAAATTCCACCATCATTAAAATTAGTTTGACATAACAGTAGCTTGCTATTTTATCGTTTGATTTTTCTGTCAGTAATAATAATTCTAATTCGGTCAGTTATTAGTAATTTCTAAATAAAATATTAAAATGGAAACTTATAACAGAAACGAAAAAATCGATATGGTACTAATTTATGGCGAATGTTTTCAAAACACTACTCAAGCGGCCAGGGTGTATGCTGACAGGTTTCCCGAGAGACGACACCCCTCGAGACATTACTTTCCTAGACTCGTTCAGAAGCTGAGGAATGAGCCCGAACCCGAAGAAGAACAAATTATTATTAACCAAGACAAGGAAATTGATGTGTTGGCATATGTTGAGGCATACAAAACAGCATCGCTTAGAGAAATTGCTTTAGAATGCGCGATAACTGTCTCTTCGGCCTGGAGAATTTTACATAAATATAAGTATCACTCATTTAAATATCAAATCCACCAGCATCTTTATGAAGATGATTTTGCCAGAAGACTGGAGTATTGCAATTGGTTTTTGGACAAAAATAATGTAGATCCGACATTTCCATGTAATATTTTATATTCGGACGAAGGTAGATTTACTAACCTGGGAATGTTTAATAGAAATAATAAAAGGTATTGGGCTCAAGATAATCTACACCTAATGCAGGAAGGTAATTTTCAAGCGAGGTTTGGATTTAATTGTTAGCTTGGCATTATTGGAGGTAGAATAATAGGCCCAATTTTTTTTGATGGGCACTTAACTGGTGAAAGATATCTTCAATTCCTCAGGAATGAAATTGAGCAGTTTTTAGATGAGCTGCCACTACAAGACAGGATAAATATTATCTTTCAGCAAGATGGTGCGCCGGCACATAATGCTCGTGCAGTCCAAGAGCATCTTAACGACAGATTTGGAGAAAATTGGATTGGTACTACTGGCCCTGTTAGATGGCCTCCTAGGTATGTAAGAAATACATTAATAGTGACTTAAATAACTAATGATTATTATTTATCAGGTCGCCAGATATTACCCCGTTGGATTTTTTTGCGTGGGGTACAATCAAAAATGAGGTATACAACACTCCACCTGCCACCAGAGAAGAATTGGAAAATCGCGTAAGAGCTGCCATTAACAAAATTACACGGGAAAATTTACAAAATGTGGTAAGGAAAACAATTCAAAATGTTCGCGCCTGTCAGGAAGCACAAGGAAGGCATTTTGAACAACTGGACTAACTAAACCGTTCTTATTGTTTCAATGAATATATTAAATTTGTAATAATTATGTTCATTTGTTTATGAGCATTATGGCCCCATGGATACCTAGATAAATGAAAAGCCGTTTGCGCTTCTTGTATTTTTTGTCATTAATGGCTATTTTTAATAAATTATCTCTTCTCTTTTACTTTGACATTTGTGTGTGTGATATCAAACTGTTGGGAAAAAAATGCTCCATCTTTTTGCCCGAGTGAGCCAATATGTTTCCATTTGAAAAAATCGAGTTCTTTTGGAAAAAGACTTTTTAAAAAGTTAAAAAGTTTGTAAAAAATTTAAAATACAATAAAACTTAAAAATTGTATTTTTATCAAGATTTTGGTTTAGAAGTAAACAATTTTAGAGAGTTCATAGCAATCTAGATGAAAAAATAAAAATAAAATTTAAAATGATTTAAAATGTCAAAAAGTGACGTATGGGGTGTCGTTGAATTTGGAATGGTGTTCTGAATCGATAAAGCCAAAAATATACAGGGTGTTCCATTTAAAAATCTAAGGTTGAGGTCATTTCCCGGTAAACCGGAAGTGAGAAAATGGCATCCGCCATGTTAGAAAATGCAAAATAGTATCACATATAAACCCACAAAATTTTATTTCTGTAACGTAAACAGTAAAAAAGTTATAGGGGTGAGCGTACCTCCTGAAACACCCGGTATACACCGTTGGCAAGAAGAATGGATTCCCCTATATGTTCATAACCATGTATATATTTGAAAAACGATCGGACCCGTCGATTTTATTTATCATCTTTGCAACTTTTGAGAACTTTTAGTATTATACAGGATTGCTCAAGAAGTCGGGGCACACGTCATCTTTAATTTTTTAAATAAATTACCCCAAATTTTATTCGATTTTTGAATTCTACTTAAAATTCTGAATATTTTTCATGTAACATACCCTATTTCGATATTCAGCTATTTTCGATATATCACAATCTAAACAATAATGATGGCAATTTTCATGGAATTAATGAATAGGGAAGAAAATACTGAAACGTATTACCTTCATTATAGTAACCCTGGTAACCAAGCACATTATTGTACTTTTTCGTCACTGTCTTTTTATTTTAAGTAACAGAATTGCCAAAAGAAGTTACGTTGTATTGTTAGAACGAAAATTTGGGTTATTTCATTTAAAGAATTAGAGTTGACGTTTGCCCCGACTTCTTGAGCAATCCTGTATAATACTAAAAATTCTCAAAACTTGTGAAAATGATAAATAAAATCGACGGGTCCGAGCCTTTTTCGAAAATATTCATGGTTATGAAAATATTGGGGGCGTTCCATTCTCTTTGCTCACGCTGTAAATATTTAGATGTACATTTTTTATTCCTTTAAAAATAATGCCTTAAGGCTTGTTCCAACCAGCAGTCCGGGACTAGTTTTTAAACAGAAATCGAGTCTACCAGATGAATATTACATGTATATTTTATTATTTTTTATCAAGCAAAGGCCGAGATGATAAAAAGGTGTGTATACTAATATAACATATACTTTTAAAAACTTCTCTTTCGAAAAGTTTTGCCTTTATAAATAATATTATTCGCCGTGCCGAAGTTTTACTTGAAACTTCCCCGAATTTGTATAATTATGTAAACGTAATATCCCGTAAAGCGAATTGGGCGACTTTATACTTGAACAACACTGCTTTTAAAATTAAATATCAATGGCCCCAGAGATCTTATTTCCAATTACGTTGCTCCGCCCGGCAACGCTCGGAAGCTATGGAACGTGATAATCTCTCTAAATTTCGATGAATTCAATAAAATTTCACGCTAAGTTTCGTTTGAAAGACCTTCAAATCTCTTACGGTAATGAAATCACGCTTGTTTAGCTAATAAAGCCGAGGGCAAGTTTGTTGCAACGTGCTCGTGCCGAATTAAAACTAAATTGGGTCAACTAAACTCAATTTTTAATTGGGAGCGGTACCCTAAGATAACACAACAGTTATAATCATTGTTCACAAAATGCCATCCCTAGTTAAGTAACAAACTTCTGCCCGAGAAAAGCAAACAACGAGAAGCGACAATATGACATTTGGCAAAATCATTGGAGTGGGAGGTAACCCGGCCAACTGTCATAAGTTTAAGCCGGCCGTGTTTCAGCCGTTAGTCCGGTAGTCGATGAGTTATCGTTATCAAGTTTAGTTGTCGTTTTTGTTGAAAGAAATGTATTGTTTAACTGTTTGTTTTTGTGAGTGCTGTGCTATTCTAAAATTATGCCTAGTAATACCTGTGCGTTTCGAAGATGTCACTCAAAAGAAGGTCAAGGAATAAGCACGTTTGCATTTCCAAAGGATCCTGAACAGTAAGTACATTTGCACAGCCTTAGGATTGTCGTGTTAATAAGGAAAGGTAATAAAACTGCTGTTCAATATTTACAAAGAAGTAAAGGGATACCTACATAGGAAAATACTGTTTTTCTACTTCTATATTAGTAAGAACCTACTTATGCACTGTCTACTTTATCCGCAAAACTCTAATTACACACACTATATTGTTAGAAGTCAAGCTGTGCGTAAGAGCAGTTATGTAATATTATAATGTCTGTATTAACAAGGGCAATTTTTGCTAATGCTCGTACCGTAATTTTCACAATCGTGTATAATAGACTTCTTACCACTTTTGGTATATAATATACTATTTTATTTCCTTTCTAAAATGTACTATCACTAAGTAACGCACAATCAATAAAATATTTCAAAAATATTTTTATTTTATTTCATTTTTTTATAATTTTATGAAATTTGCTGGAAAGCCAATTACATGAAACACAGAAGATATTTATGACAAAGGTACTTCTTACTAGGTACCCACATTTTTTATTTGAATATAAATCATTTAGTTCATCGCTTTAGTGCTTCTTTTAGTGTAATAACTCGGCCAACTGTCAAAATTTCAAAGTGAAGGACATATAATTTGGTCCTCATTTAATCAATGCTAAACTCGGGATTTTGTCGCTTCTCGTTGTTTGCTTTTCTCGGCTTCTGCCATATTTCTCTTAAAGTGGCATTACAGTTTTTCTATCTGCAGAAATTTTATTGCGACAACTTTTAATAAGGTGTGGTCAGCCCTGAAAATTTGAAGTGAATCCGATAAGTACTTTTCGAAATATTCTAGATCAAAATTTAAAAAAAAAAACGTTCGCCCCGGATCGCGAGGCGGTGACGTCATTACCTCCCACAGTTCGTCCGCTTTTAACTTATGCAACGGTCTTTCTGTGCATATACAGGGGAGATGCGCTTACTGTTTCCTTGTTTAGTTAAAGCAGAATCTTATTGTTATTACGTTTAATAGTATATTTTATAACAAGTAGGAAATGCCATTTCATAGGTTTTCTAGTCTATACTATATGAAAAACCTCTTTTAACTACATTTAATTTAATTTAATATACAGGGTGTTATGGAAATGACTTATTATTTTTTAACCCGTAAATATATAGGTCGAGACGAATTGGGGAAAAATTGCTATAAATGGCGCTCGAAGCTAGAAATTCGAGAAAAATGCCTTCAAAAATTTAGGTCCAAAACACCTACGCGCCAATGACCCAAACAGCTGATTTGGGTAATTGTTTACTTTAGTGCAAATGTTGAATTTTTCGCTAAAATTTCGTATATAGGCTAATTAAGGGTAGCTGATCACAATTTTCCTTTTGCGTTTAGGCGGCAAATGCACTGGTTTTGAGAAAAAAAATGTTAAAGTTTTTCTAACTCACCGGTATATTATTTTGCATGTAATCCTAAAATGTTGATATTTCCAATAAAATATTACTTGTCGGAGTCATAGTATACACTTCTGAGTTGAAATAAACGAAATATGCCACAAGGAAACTCTGAAAAACGGGATAACTTGTAAGCGAACAGAAAACTCTACGTTATCTGGAAAAAGACGGGAGACAGCTCACTGACAGCTGGCCAAAAAAGCAGAAGCAAACTGCACCCATGTTGTCAGATTGTTAGTGTATTATAAATTGCCTATACTTTTCAATTCATTTTTATTAATTGAATGAATCCTATTGGCTCGAGCTAGCATATCATTCTCCTGGATGGAAGCCATTAATAATTACAAGAAAAAGAAGAACAATCTGGCAACGTGAGTGCAATGAATCTGAAAAGAGACGCTTTTACTTTGTCGGCGTATTAACAACGAATTTAATTAAATTTGTGCCTTTTCCATTGTTTTTTTGCTAAAATGTTGTTCTTATTTTATGAACAGATAGTTTGGTGAAAGTTTTATCACATATTTTGAAGGGAAAACCATAAAATCTAGGAAATTGAAGACATCCTTACAAAAGAATACCTGTAAGTGAAAAACTTTAACATTTTTTTTTCTCAAAACCAGTGCATTTGCCGTAAAAACGCAAAAGGAAAATTGTGATCAGCTACCCTCAATTAGTCTATATACGAAATTTTAGCACAAAATTCAACATTAATTGCACTAAACTAAACAATTACCATTCCAGCAGTTTGTCTTGTCAAAAACACATGTGTTCAGGGGCATTGAACTATCATGGAAGGCGCACATAGTCCGGTTTTAAGGTATTTTACAAAATTCAAAATACTTCCGATTTTAGAAAAAAAACTATCAAGTGTAACTCTAGACCACCTCAGGAGTGGCCCCTTAAAATATAATAAGTCATTTCCATAACACCCTGTATATCTACAACTTTACCTTGTAATGGTATTAAAGATATTTATCATAATACTAATGGAAAATATTAATTATCAGCTATTATATTCATATATTAGAATACAATACAAGACAAGACGTATATTTGGATATTAGGTTGTCTTTTTACTACCAAATACAAAGGATAGAATTATAGGTTGAAATGTTAACACCAAATTTACCTACTGCTCTTAAATTTTCAGGTTGCCAGCAATAAAATCACCGGAATTAAGTTGGAATGACATATGCAATAAAAGTACGTACCTACATAGCTATTAATAGCAATCGCACTAAAAATGCAACTAATTAATAGTCTCTTTTGGCGCATGCTCCCAGTGAAAATTATGCGATATTTTTATCGCTGGCAATAAAAATCTATAACTGTCTCTTAACCTCATATTAAGGTAAAATATTAGACCCCACCTGAAATGTTAGAGCGGGTACGAAATTCATTTACAAAAAGAGTGAGAAAATGTTTGGAAGTTAAAGGGAGACATTTCGAACATCTCCTAAAACGTGACAGGCGAAAAATGGTAAATAATATTTTTTTTCCACTACTAACCTATAACAATGGACCGATTATTAACCCTAGAAATCGTTTTTCTCTACCTTATAAGTCATTATTGACCATGGTCAATAATAAGCCATTGAAATCCATTATTGACCGATCTTTGACCTTAACCGAATTTTGTTTGAACGCAGGTAACTTGATTTTTTAATTCTACAACATCAATTCATTGTGGTTAGGCAACCAGATAATTATCAATACATATTAGATTACTTGATATTGTAAAATATCGATACAATCAACATTGTTTCTGCTTCCATCCTTAATTCGGGAGGTGTACACATAATATTATCACTAACATTTTCTTCGCTCATTTTTTAAAAAAACGCAAAACTCGTGAAATCTGATGACACAAATGAACACAAATTGACATTGACAAAGCCACCTGACAAAACAACAAAATATTTTGCCAATTCCAAAGCGCAGGTAACTTGATTAAAAAATATACTTATACCTACCTATAATTTTTTATAATTATTAATACTATAAAGATAAATCTCATATAAAAGTTTGTGGTAGTGGAAAAAATAATATATTAACCACGGTTTAGACAGCTTATTATAGCCCTCGCGTCTTAAATCCCTCGTCGCTTCGCTCCTCGTGATTTAAACTCGCCGCTCGGGCAATAATGATGGCTGTCTAAACCTTGGTTAATAATATACTATTAATTTTTATAACCTAATAAATCATAATACCGTAACCAATGGAGCAAATCAAATTTTTCTTTGTACACATCCGTAGGTAGTTCCTTACGTAGATTCGAAATTAATAAACAAAAGCACATAATCCTATTTAAAATTTCAAAGTTACCCCCCACCCCTCAAAATAGGGACAGGGGTATATTTTAAACCGTTTGGGAGATATCGTCTTGTAACATGTATTGTATTATAAATTTAGACAACTTAAAAAATTTCTCACCAGAAAACACATAATTGCCGTTTATAAAGGCTTAGTCGAATCTATATTGAGATACGCGATAATAGGGTGGGGTTGAGTGAGGGAATGTTCCTTGAATAAACTCCAAGCAGCCCAAAATAGCATTATAAAAATTTTATTAAATAAAAATATGAGATATCCCTCGGAAAATCTCTATATAGAAACAGGTTTGTTTACAGTAAAACAGCTATATTATCACGCCGCCGTTGTATATCAACATAGGGCAGATAATATGGTCAATGCGACTGAATCGGTGCATGCGCATGACACCCGGTCAAGGGCTCGGGCTCAGTCTGTAGTTCCGAGAATGAGGAAGGGCGTTGGTCAACACTTTTTTGGTTATATCGGAGTTAAAATATTGAATTTGATAAAGCAAGATCTCAAACCGAGCAGTAACAGTCTGAGATTCAAAATTGAGAGCAAAAATTGGATATTGTCAAGGGGTTTTTATATCTCTGAATTCTTAAAAAATACTAACTAGTAGTAATAATATAATTGAATAGGCACCTATTGCTACTGAATCATATATTTAGGTATTAGATTTAATTAATTAATTATATAGAAAGTAAAAGTAGGCATATCAATGAGAGAATGTGGTATTATTTTGTTTTGTTTAGAAAAGTTAAGATTTATTTAGGTCCGCCTGCGGTGTTTTGACTGTAAACGGGAGTCGCCTACTAGCTTTACCGAAAGCTTTCGCGACTTAACTTGTTTGCATCCAGTGCATCTCACGGTCTGATACACATTTACTGTATAATTCTGATACACATTTATTGTATATTTCTGATACACATTTATTTTACAATTCTGTAATTGGATGTAAATAAATAAATAAATAAATAAATAAATAAATAAATAAATAAATAAATAAATAAATAAATAAATAAATAAATAAATAAATAAATAAATAAATAAATAAATAAATAAATAAATAAATAAAATAACACTTTAAAAAAACTCACCCTGTATAGAAAACAGTTATATAAGAGACACTACCACAATATTGAACAACTTCCTACCCATCAAACCTTTAAGCTTTTGCAGGGAAGGCCAATTATTTTATTAATTCGAGCAATTTTTATAATTTAATAAAATGATATATTTGTTTTATTGTTAGTTTAAAGTTATGTAAAAGTTGTATAATGAAAGTAATGTTGTTAGTTTTGGTTTTTTATTTGCGAGCATAGATAAATATGGACTATCATATATTTTTGAAAAGCTCTTACCTTGTGGGTCAGAAACTGAGACGGCTATAAAAATTTCGTTTGCGGCAATGAAAGTTTCATAAAATAATAGAACTGTAAGCCGCATACCCCATCTATCTATCATTGTTTTGTAATGAGGGAGCTGGTATATAAAAACACGAAAACTGGACACCCTGTATAATAATCCGTGTTAGCCAAAATAATAATTTTAAATTGTATGTTTCCTAAAATCTTATTTTTTCTGTGCAAGTTTTCAATAAAAAAAAAATTTAATATATCTTGTGTTACATTCCCCTGTTATTTCAGGTTAGTACATGGTACACACCAGAAGGCAGATAACTCCAGCTATCGCACCACCCATCGGGTTGCCTAATAATACTTTAAGTTTACAAAGTATTATCAAGTGATTTGTGACCTAAAAAGCAAACATAACCTTACTTAAATTCTTCCTCCTTTATTCCATTTAAACTGATAAGTGCATTTGTGTACGGAACGGGTGAGCATGCTAAATGTAGTTTAAATATGCACAGCGAGTGTTTGGCTTAAATAGGAACAAGTCATTTGTTTGGGAGACTTTGCCCTGAATGCTAAGATTTTCTATCCCATAATTTAAACGAATTTTGCTTGTCTAGCGTACTTAGTTTGCTACGTTGTAATTTGTATACACAAGTTCATAATTATCGCTATATTTGTCAAAATACGTCGATATGGGGTGTCCGGTAAGTACCTTCCAATTTCTTGGGAGCATACAGAGGTAGTCAAAATAACCCTAATTTATCGTCGAAAAGAATTCTCATAGTGCCCCTTAATGGAGATACAGAGCCCCAACGGGGTACCCAGCGATTTACTTCTGTGGACTCTTAATTTATTTCGATAAAGCTGGCGGTTTTCGAGATAAATCGGTTTTTATGCGAAACACTCAAAGTTACTAATGCTAAACACAAAGACTACAAACAGGTAAGAATAAATCACGCAGGGTACGCTGATGTGCATTTAATGTTTGAGAAGCGCTTTCCAACTCCTTGAAGGCAAGAAGACCTTTTGCTGAAAGATTTCTAGCTCAGACATTGTTACGTCCAAAAACCTTTCAGAGCGTTGATCGGAGCTTAATTCATTTTTAATGTTATTAAAATACAAGAATAACGAAAACGTTTAAATGGTTTTTTGGTGAATGTTCAATATGGGCTCCACGTAAAGTGTGTTCACAAATATAAGAAACCGACCTAAATGACTGCTATTATTAGGGTATTCAAAATATAATAAACAACAATAAACCAGTTCTGTGAAATAATATGGGCGTAATAAATTATAAGTACCGTACTCAGATAAATAAAAATGCGGATAAACCAGGGTCTTTTTTAATTTTAGTCTGTCAACGTACACTGTTGAGTTTAGTTTGTTTTTTGAAAATGTTTCGTCCTTGGTGTTCTAGTGAGATTTGTGAAAGCAATGAAACTGAAGTAAATAACAGAGTGCATGTATCAACACATGCCAAACAGATTATAAAGAATATGTTTTTGACATTAATGTAGCGCGGAAAATTATGCCCTAAAGAAGATATAAAGGAAACGGCTTAACTTATAAAAAAATATTTTTCCACAGTTTGGAAAATTACACAAGGGCTAATTTTGGAACGAGAACGACATTGTGGAAGCGCCTTCAACACATGGGCTTTAAATTCAAAAGGATTAATAAAAAGCAGGTTTTGATGGAGTCCAATCGTCTTCAAGAATGGCGGTGGGCATATCTGACAAAAGTAAATGAATACAGAACTGAAGGTAGGCTGATCATTTATTTAGATGAAACGTGGCTTGACACCCACGAGACCCCGTCAAGTGGTTGGGTCGATTCTAGCGGCGAATATGTGACACGTGCCCCGTCAAACCGTGGAAAAATAATAACAATCTTACATGCTGGTTCTGAAGATGGGTGGGTGCCGAATGGTCTATCTCTCTCGGCAAAAAATATTAGTGAATCATGTGTTGACTATCATGAAGACAGAGCAGCGGAGTTATTTGAAAATCGGTTAGAAACCAAATTATTGCAGAAGATTCCACCAAATAGTGTCATTGTTATGGATAACGCTAGTTATCATAGTAGACAATTAAACAAAGCTCCTTCTTCAAAAGACACTAAAGCCGCTAAAGTTTAAGAATATATGTTTGATAATAATATATTTTCATGAAAACTATAGACAAAAAGACTTAGAAGTGCTTAGAAGTATGTCTATTCAAAAAAAATATTACTGCGATGAACTTGCGAAAAGCATGGGGCAGATAGTATTGCGGCTACCGCGTTACCACTGTATATTTAACCCTATTGAACAAATACGGCATTAACTTAAAGCTGCAATTCGTCGCAATAATATTTCACCCACACTTAATTGTAGTGTATTAACTCTAATTCATGAGGAAACTAAAAAAAATTCTGAGGTGAACTGGAAAAACTTCGTACAACATGTAAAGAAAGTAGAAGAAAGTTACATTTGTGTTAGGAATGCTACAGAAAAGTTTATTATTACTTTAGATGATGATAGCGATAGTGAAGTAGATTTAGTGGGGTAATTTATTAATTAATATAATAATTTAGCATTATAAGTGTAAGTGTAAGACCATAATTCTATTTTTATATTTTGAATTTAATAAACTTAAATAAACATCAGTTTTATAATTATTTGCTGCTAAATTAAATATTTCAATACTGTGTATTTTCTAAGACGGTCCTAGCTCAGTCGGCATTTTGTCAATACCCCCATTTAGGTAGAAATAAATAAGAGTCATTTAGTCAGTTTCTTATATTTGTGAATACACTTTACCTCAATATATTTTCTTAGTCTTAAAATATTTTCCCGCTTCACTGCAAATAAGAGTCCGACATTATTACGGACTTCATTGTAATGCTATGTTATTTTCACCAGTACTAAATAAACTAGTTTTTTAGATGTTCTCAGAAATAAAAGTCTAAGGGATTTTGGTCTGGAAACTTACATATCGCCACTTGATCCTGATTTCTTTGAACCATTTGCACTTTTATATTATATCAGAACCATGACCACCTGTAACTTAAAATGTTATAAAACCTTCCTTCTTTAAGTAATTTTGCTACCAAAGAAACTGATCCACATCATAATCACCATGAACAAAATCATCACAATTATTATAATCAGTAAAATTTAAACCTACAGGTAAAATATCATTAATACTTAATTCGTTCATCACAGGCATCATTCCTACACATTTAAAGTGTTGTAATTTTGTATTTTCCAACGTGTTTGCGTTAAGGAATATGCCACTTTAGCTTTTAGAAATAAGCCAATCCAATCGACACACTGTTAGAGTAAAATTTCTATTTTCGCTACCTCAATTTTTAAAATATGCACTTTAGCTTTGTAGAACCAAAAACATTATGGCACCACAGTAAAAATACGTAAAAGTGCATACAAATCGTTTTAGTCTATCCGCAAGCTAAAAACAAATTCACTTAGCCCGACATCCTCTGATATTCCAAAAGCACTTCATCCGTCTGCTTCCAAAACTAATCCTTTTAACTGAGAAAATGCTGTACGGCATCTGATAACGGCCGTTTTAAATAAATATGCTCTTTACTGGTAATATGACTCAAAAGGAATATGTTAGTGCCACTTTGCTCTCAGCCAAAACGCGCAATTTTGCAATTAAGATTAATAGCAGAAGCACCAAGTTAGATGTTTTAACGCGAAAACTTAACTACCTCTACTGTCGTTTATGCAGATACGATGGGCTCATGTATCCATAATCTAGAATAATATGCTAATGTTTTAACAAAGAATCCTTAGGTCCAACTACCGGTGACCCTAGGGTCGTTTTCTTAATACTCTAGATGTTACTAAACATACGTTAACGATTATAGCATACTAAAGAAGTTACATAATATTGTTCGTTATAGCTACGGATAATGGTAGACTTATAACAATATTAGGGTGGTGTCCATCTAATAAAAGTTAAAACAACTTAACATTAATAAGCAAAGCAATCTAACCTAACACTACAAAGCAGTTAATGTTTACTACTGTCTGCACATCCCGCCACGACCTAAATACACTTAATAAAATGTTTGAGTTTAATTTAAATGGCAAATTATTTAAATATAACGGTTGATTAGTATTGCCGCTTGATTACACCCAGAGTGATGCACGGTTGATATATACGACGAACCACTGCAGCCCACCCGTATGTGGTCCAACCGAGCATTTCTCAATCGATATTGTTAAGAAATTTCTTTATCCCATCTGGAGAATGTCAGTGAGCAGTGTATACGAAATGTCATGCTGCCTATTGTTAATGTAATATTTTTTTTGTTTTGTTATTATGGTTAATACCAATACATTTGTTTAAACTATGAAAAGTAGCGTTTTTGACAAATATGTAAACGGAGTAACAATCCTACGGGTTTGGAAAGAAGCGTGGATCGCCCCAATACACAAGAAAGGAAGAAGAACTGACTGTCAAAACTACCGCTGTATATCTGTTGCCCCTACGTAGAGTGGCAAAATTCTAAGAAACATAATTAAGAACGAAGAAATTGAGCAACAGTCAGGCTTTAGAGCTAGTAGATCATGCTTAGATAACATATTTAGCCTTATCAAATAGAATGAGAAAAAGACGTCAACCAACAAAAAACTTCACCTTCTGTTCGTGGCTTCAACAAAATCCCATGAAACCGTCTCAATAAAAAGGCTATGGTAAATACTAAAAGTATCACCAATCAATAAAATCAAAAATCAAAACGTTTATTCCTTCAATGTACAAGACAGTAAGTGAAGACAAGGTCAATACAAAATCAAAAGTAAACACATTTAAAATATATGCGCTGACGAATTGACATCGGTATTTTATAGGCTTTATAACTTATCTTACAAAACAGAAATATTTCCTTCTTGCTGGAAAACTGCGCGAGCCCAGCCCATACCTAAAAAGGCAAGAAGACCTTGCCAAACAACTATCGTCTGGTCGCATTGCTTTCGGTTATATCAAAAGTTATGGCGAAGGCTATCAACGAAAAATTATTAAAGTACCTGGAAAGCTTCAGCATTAGTCCCGGGCGTTATCAATAGACATTTTCAAGGCCGAGTATGGCATGAAGGGCTCCTAACTAAAGTGAAAGCATAATATTGAATGATGGATGACTGCCAAGCTTTCTTAAAGACCGTTCTCTGCGAGTGGCGATGGACGGATTTCTTTCAGCACATTTAACATCAACGCCGGAGTCCCTCAAGGTTCTATATTGTCGCCTACCCTTTTCTTAGTATACATTAACGATCTTTTGGAAAAAACTAAAAATCCTATATATAGCTTCGCTGATGACAGCACACTTGTTTCATCTTTTACTCTAGATGCTGGACCATCAACTGCCAATGCACATTTCTATTGACAGCAAGAGCTCTCTCATCTCAAAAAAGACATGGAACTAGTGTTGACAACTCTTCGGGAATTCCGGGATTCTCCCGGAAAAATACAGTTGATTTAAAAAATCTCCCGGCTCCCGGAATGCAGTTAAATTCTCCCGGAAATTTAACAAAAATTGCCGTCACAGCATTTTTATATATATTTATCAGACACCGACTAAAAACAAAATATCATACAAGCTTTAATGGAAGCTGGTTGAACGATCTTCTGTTTAGTGCTTGACTTAAAAAATGAGATGATTTTACCGCTGAACGTAAGTTCTGCAGAACCGATATTTCAGTAAAATACGAAGGTAAAAGAGCTCTAGTTGTGCATTCGGAAGGTAAAGAACATACGTTATTTCTCAAAAACAAGTCTTCTATGGCATCAGTGTCTAGTTTTTTTGTGAAAAATGTGATGAAGATCTAATAACTGCCGCGGAAATTACATCTGTATATCATGGAGTTAAACATCATCACAGCTATTCAAGTCAAGATTGTAACAATAAATTGTTCCCTACGTTGTTTCCTAATTCTGAAGTTGCAAAAAAAAATAGCGTGCGGTCGAACTAAAGCTACAACTATTTGTGAAAATATAATAGCCCCTCTATCGGAAAAAAAAGTCTTCTATTGAAGCTGCAGGAGTCTACTTATTTTTCTCTTGAAACCGATTCGTCCAACATGGGGAATTTAAAAATGTTTTCAGTGACGGTGTAATGGTTTTCACTTAAAGATGGTTTGAAACGAGGTTTACGTGACTTTTATCAAGACCCTGCTGACACTAGTGAAGCTATTAAAATACAGCTCTGTAAAGTTTTACAGGAAAACGGCGTATCCTGATCATCGGTTTCTTCACTATCCGCAGTCAATTATGGGATTTATAACTCAGTGTTTCAAAAACTTAAAATTGAAAACACAAATATTTTGAAGGCGTATTGTGTGTGCCCTATTTTACACAATTGTAACAAATATGCATTAAAAGCTTTGCAGTTTGATGTGAAATCGTTGGCGTTGAAAGTTTACAGCGAATTTTCCGCATTTGCCAAGCGAACTGCAAAGCTCAAAGGACTCTTCGATTTCGCTCATTTAGAGTACAAGTCTATTCTTCGCCATGTGCCTAGACGATGACTTTTTTTGCTTCCAGCTTTAGATAGACTTCTTTTGAATTGGAAGGTTTAAAGAGAATATTTCCTTAATGAAGGCGAAGTCGACTGTGCAGAAATAATTGGGTAAGCCTTTAAAGATGAGTCTGTCTTGCATTATGCTACGGCTGTTTACTGCTTATCAGGGATTACCTAACAAATAGATATCAAAGCGTTGGAATAGCGGAAAATCAAAGTAAAGAACTAGAGGTAGAAATGGGAATTCCACAAGGTACCGTTCTGGGACCAATATGGTTTCAGGTATATATGAATACAATTTTTGATTTGGATGTATCGGGTAGGATCGTTTCGTATTCCGATGACACTGTTCCGATTTTCACTGATGCTACGTGGGAGGGAACTATGGACAAGGCTGAGACTGGGCTGTGTAAAGTATCGTCGTGGTTGAGAGCCAATCTTTTAACTCTAAATTCGGATAAAACCAAGCTTATAACATTTTCACTTAATTCAGCTAATTCCTCAATGTTTACGGCAATAAAATTACATAAGTGTGACAGCCCTAATAACTGCAATAATTGTAAGGACTCCATTAGTAAGGTTTACAATGTAAAATATTTGGGAATTAGAATAGACCAATTTTTAAAATGGGACGCACATGTTGAAATGATAACTAACAAACTAAGAAAGCTAATTTTCAGATTTTATCAATTAAGACACTTTTTGAGTCCAGCAGAATTAAAATTGGTTTACTCCTCATTGCTGGAGTCAGTAAGAAATTATGGAATACCAATATGGAGCAATGCTTATGAGACCACCCTTAAACCTTTAATAACAATACAAAAACAAATTATAAAGATTATGTACAAAAAACCAAGATCATACTCGACAGAACTGTTGTTTAAGGAGACAAATTTGTTTGACTTATCGGAATTATACATATATACAACTATCTGCTTCATAAAAAAAAATACAAATTTCTCTCAAACTGTTAGTCACGGTATATATATTTTATATATTCTCGGACTCTCCATGTATGCGTGGGGGGCGGGGTCCTGCGTTCTGGACGGTACCTAAGTCTCTGAATTAGTTCGGAAGTGTATATAAGAATGAATTTGAATTTTTCATTGTTATGATCGTTGTATTTTATCACAATGTGATGCATCGAAGAATAATATTATTAGAAAGTAAATCTAATTCATAGGTATTAATATAATTGCACACAAAAGCCCGCTGTGGGTTTAAGTGCAGGTAATTAGAAAAACAGTAATATTACTATGTAAATATTTATGAATAAAACATTTTTGTATTGTATTTGTATTGTATTTTATTCACAATATAATGCATATTCTTGACATTTCTATTAAAAAACTGGAAAGTGAGTATATGTGCGGAACTACATACAATTATGATCGCATTGCGATCTAAAATTACCGACCGAAAAAATGACAAGTTTTACGGACAATCGGCGATTCAGTGTTTGAGGAAGTTGGCGGTTAGTGATCAAAACACTTTCAAAGAAGATGCAGACAAATATTTGGAGCGTTGTTTAAGCTATTTAAATAGGTGGAACGAATTTGACACTTCTATCTATAAGAAAATAAACATTTTGACAATGGACAACAAAATTGACTGCAATGGACTCCAAATCTGAGTTCTTCTCTAAACGTACCAATAAATAAGGATACATTTTACGACGATTACTGCTTACTGCGAGAAGTGCGTGAACTTGTGGCAAGTGAAACAAAGAGGGTAGACTTGCGTTGGGTTAATTTTTTTGAAAAATATAAAGAAGAATCGGGCAATGAAATTAAAAAACTTGTTACATTCTATCGATCCCTATCGCAAACGCTGCCGCTGAACTGTAGTCAAAAAATCGTAATGGGCTTAATGAAACACATGTTAAATCTGAAATACAGGTGTGCACGAATTTTAATTACACATGCATAGAATTCTATAACTTTATCCTTGCAAATCAAAAGGCATTACAAGCAACTCGTGGTGTACAGAAATATCATTTTAAATAAAAAAATTGATTTTTGTCCTTTATGTTATTTGGATTCTGCTATAGGCAAAATAATGTATTACCAAATAATAATTATAATAATATAAAGGTTGCAATGTAGTATAACAGTAAAAACGCATACATATATTTATATTTGGGTGGCGCATAGTGGGAGAAAAAGCGATTGCTACTTTGTCTACCCCAACTTTGCTGGCTCAGTTAGCGCCGAAGTGTTCCGGAATGGTATTCTTGAAAGTTGGCAACCCTACTCTGGGACAACTTTGCTGTGGTGTGTAAATTACCTCTTCATCATAAAGGACATTTCTTTCATTGCCTAATCATGAAAAGAATACTTACATGTTTTGATTTTGTGTTCCCATAACCGCAAGTATACTTTATCGTAATTTAATCACTGACTATACCTTTCGAAAATAAGCCAAACTTTTTATCACGAGTGACCTTTTCTCAAAAAATTACTAGGGGACTATGTATTATATAAAAATTATTTAAGAAATTAACCTAAAACTGCCAAGCACATAACGGGTGGTAATAAAGGAGCTATTAGCTTGATTTCATCCCATTCTCTTTGCATTTAGCTCACTGAGTAATCTACTAAAAAGGAAAAAATAATATGAAAGAAAGAAATTTATCTTCCCAATTTTTAAATAGGATTTTCCTCAATCCCTTTTTCTATCTGATGGCGCTCGGCTGCAGCTGCTTTAATCTTTAGAATTAAAATAGTAGTAATGCTTTAAATCTTGTACTGACAGGGTCGGTTAAGATACATGGGTTTGTTAAACTTCCCACTTAAAGTCAGCTTACAGGTTAAAAATAAGAAATATTGCCAACTACTATATTAGTGTCAGGTGTGGGGACTAACAAACCATTCAATTCTAGTTCAAATTATTATACTAATACTAATAATTATTAGTATTAGTATAATATTATTAGATTATAATCTAAGAGCATGCGTTGTAAGCTGTTATATCATTAAAGAAACAAAATAACACGACTATTAATTATTGGTAGTAATAGGGTACAAAACGCTTGGTCAATCGTGCCGAATTTAGTCTGACTGGTAACGATTGGAACTTACCTCTTTTATAAATCCTCCTAGGTATAGTAAAGTTTACATTATACTGTTGATCTTTTGACTGCCATAAAACCCTAATTGTCCCTTTGGCCATAAAATGCCCCAAACTTACATCGTCTCGCGCAGAGCCGGAATAAAAATTACCTGTATGCTCCATTCCACAATTATTCGTTGGTTTCTTGACCGCAATAAAATTTAAATGACAACCTCAGTCGTAATCCCAACCATAAATAAGTTGCCTGACAAATATCTATTGTGTAGGCACCGGACCTTTTGAAAGGGTACAGGTCCTGACTACCTACTAATTTCAATAGTTTAGGTTAGCTATTTTCAACAAAACAACAAATATATAATAATAGGTAAGTATCTTTATTTTAATCATGTAATTAAATAGCTATTAATATTTATACAAAAATACTAATCTACTTGATTATAATAATACAATATTTAACTTAACCTACTCTATATTTAGCTCTGTTTCACTATCAGTATCGTCTTCATCTATGCCTAAACTAATTATTAAGGGCCTTGCGTTACTATTAATTATTAGATGGATGGGTTTGGTCATTATATCTTTTACTGTCGTTAATGCAACTTTGGTCAAAATACTCGTTTCACTAAAAGATCTTACATATTTTGGATGCTCGATAACACACACGAAAATACCTTTAACGCACAGCTTGACAAACACCAAACGACTGATGAACTAAGATGAAAAGACTCTGCTTTATATTGAGCACCTGCAATTTGCCATTAACCTAGCTAATATAAACTTGAAAAAGTAGTCCATTCTTTCAGAGGAGTTGATATAATCAAATAAAACGACTTCAGTCTACCTCCACATAGTTTTATTATTAAGATCGTTATCCAACATGTTTCGGACATTTAAATGTCCATCTTCAGGGATACTAAAAGAAATTTCGCTATGTACCATACATAAAGAGAGGAGAAAAGGTACTTACCAACAATTGATCTTGGTGGTTCAGTTTAGAAAATACGAAGTTCAAAAATGATAAGTCTTTGAGACTGAATCTAGACTTTGGTTCAAGGTGAAAAAGGTTAACATTATAAAATTAAATAAAGTAATGACGTTGAAGGTAGAAAAATATTAAAAATTGAACTGAGGAGAAAGAAATTTAAGTATTTCGAAAGTTCACATCCCTCGTTGAAGTAAAAGAACCAGGTAATAAAGATTATTGGGCCAATGTGATTGTCAGTGAGGTTATATACTAATATAATGACATAATTAATAGTAACTTAATAATTAGTTTAGGCATAGATGATATTATAATATTGTAGATTAGCATTTTTGTATAAATAGTAATAGCTATTTAATTACATGATTAAAATAAAGATACTTACCCATTATTTTATATTTGTTGTTTTGTTGAAAATAGCTAACCTAAACTATTGAAATTAGTAGGTAATCAGGACCTGTACCCTTTCAAAAGGCACTTATTTATGGCTGGGTTTAAATTTTATTGCGGTCGGGAAATCAACGAATTATTGTGGAATGGAGCATATCCCTAATTGCAATACCATTTTAAGTGGGTATAGATACCTAATAATATATGAATGGTTTTACAATGAGTGAATTTTGTTATATTATTAGTGTTTGGTTTAACGGCGGGTGATATTTTCTGTTGTATTAGTGTTAGAATGTGGCGTCCATGGGCTTGTGCTGAGAGTGGGGCATCTTGTAGTGTCACTTTCAGAAGAAAGCATTTACCGCCAGATGCCAAAGAAGTAATTAAAATGTGTTTACTTTTTCCAAATTCAGTTTGATGACATAAAAAATCTTTGACCGGGCTTCAAAGGGACCGGCATTATAATCGGGGTTTTCAGATCTTTCTTTCAAAATTCTTTAAGTTTTCATTATTTTATACCAGTTTTTAATTGATAGTCAGTAACTCTCTTTGAAATCTAGTTTGCAAATGTACTTTGAAATTTTTAATTTTTCTTTGACAGGAAGAAGGAACAATCCATTCATGAAGATCATAATAATTTTTTTAGTACTTCAGAAATATTATTTATACAAAAATAAGTTAAATCAAACTAAAAAGGAATTTCACTGTTGTTAAACAAAAAAGAAACAATTAACAAACCCTTATATTCCTCATAGACTTACGAAAACTTTGTAGAACTGGCAACACCCTGGCGATAGATCGTCAAGACCTACCAGCAATTTAAAGTACGAACTATTTTTTCCGAGTGGGAAAATTTATAGAACAGCAAATAAATACAAATGTATATGCTGAAGACAAGAACAGCAAATAGTTTTTTGCCAATTGGGTGATCCCTTATCAGCTTTAAAATCACTTTGATTGAGGTATGCAGTGGCGTATTTAGGGGGGGGGGGGGTCCGGGGGGTCTGGACCCCCCGTGGGCTCAGTAGTAAAGAAAACTGATATTCACATTCATTTATTTGCAATAAATAACATGAAACATTATGTATACCGTTATACATACCTTCAAAAAACTAATATTTCAAATGCAAATATTGGCGTTTATATTTAAAAATTGCTTTATTTCTACGTTTTTTTTGAGCCGGCTATCAAAACGTAAAATTTTGTAAGTTTAAACAGTCCAAAAAAGGGCGTGGCACCTAAAATACGCCACTGGAGGTATGCGATATTGGGAATCGGACAGCGGCGTCACTGAATGAAACGATTTACTGTAATTTACATATTTCATTTTGTGCTATAACTGTGTGGCTTTAGACAAGTAAGTTTTTACTGGGTATCTATATTTTATTATATCAGTATGGCTTTTTTGGCGACAATTTGAAAAAGAAGGTCAAGGTGAATTATCGCAGGAATATAAGTCGCTGCTAAAGTTCGCCACCGAATGTGAAATAAGTCCGGAATTAAGAAACAAAGATATACATGATCAGTATCAACGCATTATTTTAAATATATAGGCGTGTTTAAAAAAAAAATCCGGGAAAAACTGAAAATACGCTTTGTACAAGAATGTACTTGTAATAAATTAATACAACTTGGGTTTTATAAGAATTTAGAACGTAATTAATTTGGGGACTGGAACCGGTCATTCCATAAAGCGCAAACCAATAAATCAAAAATTCAAAATGGCTGACAATACTACAAGGGATTTTATTCTGCGAACTATTTACAACTTTTACGAGGATAATATAATGCCAACTTTGGAACTGGTTCGTGATAAATTGCGAGGTTACCCTGATTATAAGTATCACTTTTTAGAAACATTGCATGGTGTTTTGTTAAAATGTGGCTTTAAGCATAAAAACTTAGATAATCTAATAGTTATAATGGAATCCCCGCGTATCATTGAACTTCGTAGGGCTATTTGTGCAAAATAAAGGAGTACCATGAATTCGATAAAAGTGTAATTAATTTAGACGAAACTTGGTTTGATAATCATGATGTTGTTAAGTATGGTTGGGTAGACAGTATAAATTGTATAATTGGTACACCGTACTTGAGAGGAAAACGCGTTATCATGCCAGAAGTAAAGATGGCTTTCTACCTAATGTATTGCTTTTGTTAGCAAAGAATATCACTCAGTAATCGATCTCCAACTTTAAGCGCAGTTTTCCTTGATAATATTCGGCAGGTAATAACGAGATGAGTAGCAATGTATGGAAAAATTGCGTAGCTCATGGTATAAAAACAGAAAATGGATACTCTCTCTTACCACCTATAGCGCCAGTAGTAATCCAACCTGAAAACGATTCTACTTCTGAAAGTTCTGACGATCGCAGTCATTAAATTGCTAATGAATTTTAAATTAATTATGTTCGTTCAACACATATCTTAAAGAACTTGTTATATTACAGAGCCTTTACTGTCATTCTGCTGATGCGATCAATTTATTGTTAAAATATATATATAGTGAATTCTAACTACTAAATGTATATTCCAACTAGCATAGTACGTGCCCCTATCCATTCTTGGCAAGGAAAACTAATACCTCCTTGCGGTCCTGGGTGGACAAAGACAATTTTTTTAAGTTGTTTTTGGACAAAATTAGCATTTTTTTTTTACCGAAAGACCATTTTAAAAATATTAAATTCATGTGTTTTTTGCAGGCGAAGTCACGGGTGCAAACCTCTTATCGATATTAACTATATTTTTAAATTGTTTATGGCAAAATTACCATCCTCCTTTACGGAAAGACCATTTTAAAAATATTTTCTGCAGGCCAAGTCACGGATACAAACCTTTTATCGATATAAAGTATAATGAACAAGCTGTAATATATTTAATCATAATATTAAAAATTTACAACAATCCGTGATTTAATTATTTGGTAGAAGCGACGCCTATGGCCACCAGTTTAATGCTTTTTTATGTCATCAAATTAAGCTTGGAACAACTATATCAATCTTTGCTGAAAAAATATTTTAATTTAAGTAATGCTTTAGCCGAGATGTTGGCTTTAACGAGTACTTCTTTATCTTCGGTACCGGATTCATATATTAAATTTTAAATGCAAAATTTATGAAAAAAACGTGGAATTGAAAAATAGGGTGCCTCATTTAAAAACATTTTGGGACATCCAACTTTTTGAGCGCATCCTGTATAATTTAAAATATTTTTAAAATGTGCAGAATATCCAATCATACCTTATTACAAATGCTTAGTATCGACAAATCTTACCTTCAAGGCATGAAACTACTCCGCGCAATCGTTGACTCAACCGGTACACTGTCAGCACACTCCAATCGCCTATAACTGAAAACAAGAAGTTACTAGGATTTCACACCACAATTCAAAAAAGTGTCGATTTAGTGTGCAACAAATGGGAAATCTCTTTATTATTGGTTTTTCAGAAACTTTTATTCTTGGTTAGTTGGTGCATGTTCGAAAATCATTTCAATTGCACTTAGAATAGCTTCAAGTCAAATAGGGTACAAGGTAGGGCAAAAAATATGAAAACCATTCAAGAGTTAAGTCACCTTACGTTGCGAAATAAAGAAGAACATTATTAAAAAAAAGTTGTTTAGAATAAAAAAATAAAAATATGTCTTAATTCAAAGTCATAGCCCTTCTATCAAAAAAAAATTCTTTGTAAACCTTAGATTAACTCCGTAAAATGATTTGTTAAATCTTAAGATACAACACCTTTTCAAATTAACCACCATCAAATTATTTCTGGATAGTTTTCATCAAACTGAAGCAAATTTGTAAAATTTGTTTATATTTATATTTTTTTTAGATACCCAAAACCTCAGGATACTACAAACAAATTTCGAATTTCGCAAATATTCGAAAAAATAAGTAATAAATTAATAATATTAATGTGCGTTCATAGTACAAAACTAAAGACCATAGTAGTCGATCCGTGTGAAATAATAAAAAAATACAAATATTAATTAAAAGTCCTTAAAAATATTAGACATGTCTTTTAATTCTAAAAAACTTTTCTTTATAACGTTTTTTTCAATTTTTCGACATAAGGGTACTTTACTTGTGAACGATTTTCATATTATTTACCCTACCCTGTATCCTATTTGACTTAAAGTCATTTTAAGTGCAACCGGTAACCGGACATGCACCAACTTTTATCAAGTATAAAATTTTCTGAGAAACCAATAATAAAGAAGTTTTCCATTTGTTGCACACTTAATCGATCACACTGTATATCTGTCATGTTTCTTCGTGTTGAGTTAAATACATGTTAAAGAGAGAGACACATATTGGTGATACACTAAAACAGAACCATTATAGGATTACAGGGCAGGTCAGGCCTTGCTTGACATTGTTGTGAAGTTACGATTGGTCAACTTCAATTCGTTTTTATACATTTTTGTGCCTTGAAACTTCATTTAATTCTAAAAAACAATTATTTTTAGAGCTATTGTCTTGCTGGTGAGTATTTCTGGACATTTGTTATTATTTATTCATTTTGAGTAGTATTCTAATTATTATGGAAAATGACATATTTTATTACTTTTGTTAAGTCCAGCTCTGTCCGCCCTGTCTGCCATTGTATTGCTGTCAATATTATTCCTACTATTATAAATTAAATAGCTAGAATGTGACTTTTGTCAGATGACATGTCGCCCATCTTGCAGGTTTACTCGCTAAAAATTCTATATCAATACTTAATTATATATTATACAGGGTATTCCAAAAAATATATGCCGTCGCTCGTGTGGTGATTCCTCACCCAAAAATTTTGAGATACTAAATATTAAAGAAAAAGCAGGTTTTCCTTAATATTCTTAAGACGGCTCTAGATACCACTTTGAATGTTAGTAGGTACTAACTAGGCATAGAAACACATTCTTTTCATAAAATAGATTTGCTCTACTTCTATTAGTGGCGTCTGCACTAACATGTATTTTAATTGTTGCAACGAGAAAAATGGTACGCCACGGTTTCTCTTAAAAAAAATAGTATTTTTAAAATTTCGCTTTATCACTTAGCAAGAACGATTCCAACACTTTCGTTCGGGTGACCAACGGTTTTCTATTTAAAAAAATAAATCACATTTATTTGCATATCCGCTCTATGTCCATATCAGAGTTTGATGAAATTGCATTTATTCCGAAACGTGGCCAAAAACAAAAAAAATTTTAAAAGACAGTTTGCATTAGACATTGAACTACCTAAATAATAGTGCTGCCAACATATTTTTTGTTCCTATTAAGAATTATAATATGCTGTATCTCAAAAATAAAGCATTTGCAAACCCATGTTGATAGGAACTATTTACCTTATTTTTGGGCAACGAACCACTACCCGAGCGATGGCACATGATTTTAGAAACATCCTGTCATACTGCTTATTTAATGGTAAGGGTTTGCGTCAAGGGCACTTAAAATATAATTTTAGTCTAAGTTTTACCTAATATTTTTTTTTTAGATTCTGTCATATTATTCCTATCTATCAATCTATTGTATTATGTACAGTTTTTACCTTATAATCAGCCCTATGATCAAACACACAAGTTAACGTTAACGCTAACTTCAAAATGAACTTTTTTTTAACCACAGTGAAAAATTAACAATTAGGCTTTTTTCGGTTGTTGACATGGAAACGGTACGTTAAAAGTTAACTTGTGTGTTTGATCATAAAGCTGATTAACTACTAGATATAATTGATAAAAATGCTGTATATACAATTTTCGCAGATGTATCTGATGGGTCCGACCGGACGCTAGAGTATTGGGGATACAATTTAAAAAAAACTTTAATAATATGGTAAAAGAAAATTGGGATCATATAACAAGAAATATTCAATTGACACTTATCGTAAATAATATGAGAAATCTGGACTTAATTCGGAAAGTTTGGTATGTAAAAACATACGTGCTCTCAAAAGTCTGGTATATTGCGCAAGTACTACCGCTACCACATGCATTAAGTCAAAAGATTGTAAAGATTACTGGTAGATATCTGTGGCACGGGTGCATATATAGAGTAGGTAGGGAACAACTTTGTCTTAAGGAAGAAGCGGGTGGGTTAAGGCTCATAAACGTCGAGATAAAGGCCACTTGTTTATTTTTTAAAACACAAGTGGCCTCTTGGTCGCGTGTTGAAAACAAGATAACCTTTAAATCTATTCTTAACTATCTTATTGAAAATCCAAACCAGAATGGACCAGCTCTAGTTAAGAAAATTATCAATCGAGTTTTAAATGAATTTAATATTTCAATAAAAAATGACGAATTAATTAAGGCTAAGCAAATATATAAGAACATAATGTCCCAAAAAAATAAACCAGCTAAAATTGAAGAAAAATACCCACAGTATGACTGGGGTAAAATATGGGGTAATTTAAATACCAAACAAATCTCCACTGAATGGAGATCGGCGATGTACAAAGCGGTAAATCAGACATTTTCATTTGGTGAAAAACTGAAAAGACATGGTCTTGCCAATACTGTTGTCAAATGTAAAAAAACTGATAATATGACACATAGATTAAAAGAGTGTGATAATAGTCAGAATGTCTGGAAATGGGTTAAAGAATGTTTAGAAAGACAATTTAAGACAAATATAGATTTAATGAACATATACCACATTATACAAAATAGTCCTAAGAATGTCAGTGATAAAAATGTTTGGCTATTTTTTATAGGTTCGTTAGTATATAACAATATAGCAAAACATAATTCCAAATTAGACCTGTTATTGTATAAGGATAAGCTAAGATTAATTGGATTAGGGTTTATTGGGAATAAATATATTATTAATTATTCAAACAAGATTTATTGTTTTTAGTTGTAAGAATTAATTAAGTATTATTATTAAATTTTAGTAACCAACTACTAGACAAGTGGTTGGTTTGCTTCATGTACTGAAAATTTAGAATTAAGACAATGTACCTGATGTTAACTTAGGCTAGGGATATACCTATGTATTTACATTTTATTGTGGAAATAAAGAATTTTAAGAAAAAAAAAATAACATCTCGAATAATATGAGCAAATGGTTCACGAAACATTTACTATATTTTAATGCCAAGAAAACGTAACTTTAATTTTTTTTGTTAACTTAAATCAACTCATTACAATATATCACAGCAATGTTATGCAATAACGGATACGTTATACATCTGTTTCTAAGGTTGGTCGAACTCTTGTTTCTAACATCTTTCTGGCGTGTTTCGGCGCCACAAAAGTTTCAGTATTGTTGACCGTTGCTAAGTAATGAGACATAATATAACAGTACTAGAATATTATATTCCCGGCCTATAATAAAGAGAATAAATAAATATAACTTAAAATACTACTACTATAGCTTAAAAGATACTACTACTAAGTACTACTACATACTACTATAGCTTAAAAGATTTGACTAGTTTTAATTTTCTTTCTAACCAATAGCAACTTCTATTTTCACAAGTCTCGGCGGAGGTCACTGTTTCTAGAATACCAAGGATGATTGCCAACGTTTCTTAATAATGTATTCTAAAAGATTTTTATATTGCATGTTTTAATGCAGCCCCACGATTGTATAACATGAGCCCATAGAGGTTTACGTATTAGCATATACAGTAGAATCTTATCGAAGTAATCAAATTTTATCCAGTACATTTTTCCAGATCCTGTCTTTTCATTATAGGGTGACAGCCAGATACCCTGCCAAACATAATATTATTTAAGAGCTCATTTTCCATGTATTTCAATGATCAGTTGCAGTTAAAATTGATGAAATAAACAAGTGACGGAAAAATATTCTGAAACGTATAAAATATCAAATTACTCCTATGGATTCGAAAGAAAACCCGTCTTGTGCAGTTTCATTACAGGTCAATTTTCACTACATCAAATTCTAAAGTAATATACGAGAAAATTTACAAGATATTTTATATTCAGCTATAGCGTTTCGCTTGATATAAATATATTCTTAGCTTGCACTTGAAGTCGATGGATCATTTTCACTGACGTTCGCTGGCTGGAATTTCAAAAGAATATCTTGTTTGCAGCATGAAATTGAGGAAATATGCCTTTCCTTAAAATATGAACAAGTTTTATGTGCTGGTAAATCAATCAGTTAGGAATCGTTTAAGCATGGAGTTTATGGACCCCATGTAATATGGAAATTTAAACGCATTAAGTTATATCAAGTTACTTTAGGTTTGTATGACGTTTTTAAGCAGCCTTATAAGCAAAACCCTGCAGTTAAGACACCTTGTGGTGATTTGAATGTCCTGCAATGGAATTCACTCTAATTTAAAATAATGAGGAGGAATTTCCTGGAAATAGAAGTGTATTACTTTTTGCCATGATGCATGCAAAAAGTAAAAACAACAATCTCTGGAAAAATCCATTTTCTTTCGTTTGTCTCTAGGGAAATTTGAATATTTTCTAGTTTACCATTACAGAGTTACCTGATACGCGTGTCTACGTACACACGCGGCGAAATTGGAATAAAATTGCAAGCAGCTTGGAGAAAATGGAAATGTTAAAGATCATTGTCTGTGTACTGATAAGTTCTATTATGAATGTCAATCTGAGTCCAGGCGCAGATCAAAATGCAATTAAACTGAATAATAGTAGTTAGGGGTTCTAGATCAAAAATACGAAGACAATACGATGCTAAAATTTTTAGGAGGAATCATTTTAATACGTAGGTCAAATGATTAACTATCACTGTAGGTATGAACCTATATACAGAGCGTCCGGTAAGTATATCGTATACTCTCGGAAACGTATAGGGAAAGTCAAAATAATCCTAATTTGTCACAGACAAAAATTCCTAAAGTGCTCCTTAATGGAGATACAGAGCCCCAGCGGGGTACCCAGCGACTTACCTTTTCGGCTCTATCTTTTGGTTTTACATTGTCAGGGAAGTCAGCAATGGATTTGCAACCAAACTCGTTGGCCCAAAATTTGGACAATTTTTCTAATTACTCTGGTCATTCCTCTTTATAAAAGATACTTTACATTTATTTCGATAAAATTAGCGGATATCGAAGAAAATAAGGTTTTTGTATAACACGTTGTTGAAATATTAAATGAGAAAACTACAATAAAATACCAGTCGTTATAGTTTCGTTAACAATGTGTTATTGACAACCTTTTTCTACATTATCTGATTGATTAAGTACATAAGACTTAAGTAATGGAGGATCAATAATATAGTGAATATGTTGACAAGCATCTAATTTATGGACAAGCATTCGGGAATTGTGTGGAGGCGAGAAGAATTTATTCTGACACATTTTCAAATGGACGTTTCACGTACCGAAGAACTTTTGAAAGGGTTAATCGTAGCTTAAGAGAAACACGTAAAGACCCAAGTAAAATTTAAAAAATGCTTAAAGTAGGTAATATTGCCAATCTATTTTATGAAGATTTGGCCGTATCGTCGTGGAGAAGGGTATCCAAGAAGAGCAAGGAAGCCTTAGTTAGAGGAGGAAATTCTGGATGAGATTGCTGAAAATCGCTATAATAATGTAAGAAAACTGTAGGTCCAAGTTCATGCGACAAGTGGGTTATTCATGAGACCCTTCAAGAACAACTGCTACATCCTTATCACGTCCATAAGGTATATGTCATTACTCCCGCTGATTATCCTGCAAGAGTCAACTATTCAAATTGGTTTTTGCAACGATTTAGGCAAAATCATAAGTTTACTAGTATTGAAGTCGGTTTCTCCCGAGACAGAGTTATCAATTGCCATAATCTGGAACGAAGAAAATCCCCATGCAATAGTACAGAAAAAGCACCAAGGAACATAAACGGTTTATTAGAAAATGAACTCTTTGAAATTAGAAATCAGATGTGATATATGCACGACGGTGCACCGCCCCATTTTAGCAATTGAGTTCGTCAGCACTTACCAAAATACTTTTATTGATCCAAAAATAGGTCGGGGTGGGCCTATTTTATGGCCACCGAGATCGCCCGACATAACTCTATTGGGTTTCTTTTTATGGGGAAATTTAACAAAATACGAGACAATCCTGGAATGCTGTTTCAAGTACAGAGTCTTTCCGTATATTTTGGAGCATCTCTTTAGTTTAAGTGCTAGAAATAACTTTGAATTACGAATATTGAATGATTTCCACTGAATCGTCAAAATTTGTCATCGGATAGAACAAATTAGCATCGTAAATTTGTTTAAGACATCAAGTTGTTGTTTCTTTTATAAATAGAATATCCTTTATATTAGTGAATATTTAAATAGGTCTTAAAATTTCCTTTTCAAAAATATATAGGTTCCCTATAATCGCTTCTGTGCTTTTTGAAATATTTAATTGAAAATAATTATGTTTCTTCGAAATATAACGCAGTAACCATGGATATTGACCGATAAAAGTAAACAAGAAGTAAGTTTGTTGTTAGTTAATAGCATTTTGGATGTAAATTTCTCTTCAAAATGGTAACTATCTTTTGTTTACTTTTATTGATCCATGCGTTATATTTCGAAGAAACATGATTATTTTCAATTAAATATTTCGAAAACCACTGGAACGATTTATAGCAAACATATAGGTATATTTGTCAAAAGGGAAATTTTAGAATCTATTAAAATATTCAGCAATATACAGGGTATTGTATTTAGAAAAACATCAACTTGGTGTCTTTGACAAATTTACGATGTTCATTTGTTTTATTGGATGACAAATTTTGACGGTTCAGGAAAAATAATTCACCTTTCGTAATTTAAAGTTCTTTCTAGCATTTTAAATAAAGGCTCTAGAGGTGCTCCAAAACATACGGAAAAACACTGTACATCGAGAAAACATCCGTCAGCTAAAGAAATGTATAGAGGTAAAGTGTGTTCAAAAATATAAGAAACCGACCTAAATGACTGCTATTATTAGGGTATTCAAAATATAATAAACAACAATAAACCAGTTCTGTGCAATGATATGGGCGTAATAAATTTTAGTACCGTACTCAGGTAAATAAAAATGCGCCTAAACCAGAATCCTTTTTGATTTTAGTCTGTCAACGTACACTGTTGAGTTTAGTTTGTTTTTTGAAAATGTTTCGTCCTCGGTGTTCTAGTAAGATTTGTGAAAGCAATGAAACTGAAGTAAATAATAAAGTGCATTTATCAACAGATGTCAAAGAGATTATAAAGAATGTGTTTTTGTCATTAATGTCGCGCGGGAATTTATGCCCTAAAGAAGTTGTAAAGGAAACGCCTTTACTTACAAAAAAATCCTTATCCACAGTTTAGAAAATTACACAAGGGCCAATTTTGGAACGCAAAAAAGGAAGTGATATTGAAAAATCAAGAACGTTGGACCAAGGGGACGAGGAACTTATACGACGAAAAATTTATAAAACATATGAAGGGCAAAGTGTACCAACGTTGGTCGCAAAATTGGTTTAAAACTAAATTGTTGCAGAACATTCTACCAAATAGTGTCATTGTTATGGATAACGCTAGTTATCATAGTAGACAATTAAACAAAGCTCCTGCTTCAAAAGACACTAAAGCCAAAATTCAAGAATATATGTTTGATAATGACATATATTTTTATAAAAACTATAGAAAGAAAGACTTATTAGAAGTGCTTAGAAGTATGTCTATTTAAAAAGAATATTACTGCGATGAAATTGCGAAAAGCATGGGGCACATAGTATTGCGGCTACCGCCTTACCACTGTATATTTAATCCTATTGAACAAATTTGGCACCAACTTAAAGCTGGAATTCGTCGCAATAATATTTCACCCACACTTAATTCTAGTGTATTAACTCTAATTCATGATGAAACTAAAAAAATTTCTGAGGTGAACTGGAAAAACTGCGTACAACATGTAAAGAAAGTAGAAGAAAGTTACATTTGTATTAGGAATACAACAGAAAGGTTTATTATTACTTTAGATGATGATAGCGATAGTGAAGTAGATTTAGTTGGGTAATTTATTAATTAATATAATAATTTAGCATTATAAGTGTAAGTGTAAGACTATAATTCTATTTTTATATTTCAATACTATGTATTTTCTAAGACGGTCCTAGCTCAGTCAGCATTGTGTAAATACCCCTATTTAGGTAAAAATAAATAAGAGTTATTTAGTCAGTTTCTTATATTTGTGAATACACTTTACAGGGCGCCCATTTCGAAGATAATAATAATAATAAATGCTTTTATTGTCAGTAAGAATAATATACAAGATAAAAAAAAAAACAAAGGAAAATAACTAAGAAATAATAATAATAAATATTAATATAAATAATAATAATGTGTTATTTCATTTGACAAGGGCAGATTTCGCACTCATCTGCCATAGCAGTGAGCAGCGCTTTTACAATCAACCCAACAAAACTTGCATTCTCTGTATAATGTATCCCTAAAATCTTAATTGAATCTGTCAAAACGACATCAGAAAGTATAATTGACTGATATTTCAATTCATAATTTAAACTTTAAAACAATATATGATTGTAATATAATTCAATAATGCTAAAGTAATATAATAATAATAATAACCATAATACAATAAAAATTACAATAACAATACCAATAATCACCTATATTACTATAAACTTAATTACAAAAGACAATAATCCTAAACACTTAATCATTGTTGCTTATTAACACTTGCCTAATATTGTATTTAAACGTTGGAAGGTTTGTACTTTTTAAAGTCTCGCTTAGTTTGTTATACTGCTTGGTGACGTTGCGTATGAAACGGATCCACGATATTGGGTTTTTAAATCTGGGATTAATGTTGTGAATAGAAGTTCTAAATTTTAGTTTTTTATACAAATAAGCCGGCTTTGGAGTTAGTATTATTTTATAGTAAAATGTAAGGCAATGTTATTGTCTCCTCTTTTCCATATTGAGCCACCCCAGATCTCTAAGTGAGTAAGAGACGCGCGCTCCTCTTCTCAGGCCACAAATGAGCCTAATACCGGAGTTGTAAACCAGTTGCAGTCTGCGTGAATCTGCGCGGTGCAGATTTGGGCCAAAAACCACATCCCCATAGTTAAGATGCGATAGTAGTACTAACGATTCACAGAGTAGTGTACGACATTTCTTACTAAGTAAATGGCGACTTGAATATATAAGTTTATATGAGTTATTAATAATAAGATCTGCTGAAGTAAAGAAGAAGAAGGAAATCTTTTACATTTTCAACATTCTTGCGTTTAAGTAACATCCGAAATGTCAACCCTTTCAGTAGTTTCTTCATGCGGCACACTTCGATTTGGAAATGTATCAGAATAAATTCTCCTTGCATCCACACCATTGCCGAGTGCTTGCCCGTAAGTTGTTGAAATCTGTTAAATTGAATTGCAAAGCACTAAAACGTTTAAAAACAAATTAATCGAAACGATGACTTTCACATTAATGGACATCTCTCCAAATATCTTTTGTCTCTGTCTAGCACGTACTCTGAATTTGAGACGTATTTCGCAATCCCGTTCTATTATATTTTTATTCACTTTTTAGACTATAATAAGTAAAGATGGGGAGTTGTAAATCACGTTGTCTCTTGATCGCTTATCCATGACGCACCGGTAAAGAACGACCGTTTCGACTGTTTGCAGTTATTCGATTAGTGTTTAAATTACTTATGTTAATATACTTGACTACTAAATAAATTTCGAAAGTCATTGAACGTGTTGGCTAATGTTATAAGTATTTAAAAAATCAATTTTCACGTCTGTAAAATGACTTCTGTCAAAATTTTGGCCCAACGAGTGTGGTGGCAAGTCCGTTCCCGACTTCCCTGATGATGTAAAACATCTACTGTAGTGTGGTTTCATGAGCCTTTATGGCCTACATACAATATTACAATTTCAATAAATTATATATGTCACTTCAAAAGTTAGAGCCGAAAAGGTAAGTTTGAGCCGAGTTATTAGAGCCGAGCTAACTAAGATAATAGAGCTAATTTAGTATACCTACACCATTTTTTAATAATGTGAATATAATATTATATAATATTACTCAACCATTGAACTGTCACATGATGCATCGCGTCATGCCATTATCTCTAAGTAAAGGGTAAATGCATGCATCATAATATACCTTTGGGCATTTCGATACCCTGAATCCCGAACATGGTTAATACATCCAATTTGTAGAATGACCGTACGTCTGTCAAAGGCTCATTATAGATGGAGATCGTCCAGTATTCCTTTGAGAAATATAATTAATTTGATTTCACGGACCTCTAGTTGTTTGATCATAATTATTAATCTATTCTGATTGGATTGATGATTTTATACATGTTAGAACTATCTACACAGCTTTTAGAGTGAATTACTAATAATTTAATACGTGGCAAATATTAATAGAAATAACCTATATTATCCAACAAATAATATAAATAATATATAATAATACGTGTCGAAATTTCGACATACGAGATTAATAAACTTATATCAAGTCTAAGAAGAAACAAAATTAAAAAGTCTTACTCCACAAGTTTAATAAAATGTTAATCATTTATACTGTCTACACTCTACATGTTCCGATCGTGCAGAAAGTTACTAGTTTTTCCACTATCTACTGTGCCAATAGGTTAACTTCTTGCACTAGTTCAAAAAGTAACACACTTCTTGATTGTTGTTTAACAATAATTCAATAATATTAGATATAAGATGATATTTACATAAATTCCACATATTATAAATTAATAATAATGGAGAAGTGTGAAAGGAAGAGGTCTTCCAACTGTACTCAAAGAGAAAAATAAATTATTATCAGTTTGGTGCAAAAGTACATTACTGCTGATAGAAAATATGAAAACCAACGGTTTAACAAAGTAACATATTTTTTGCACTAGTGCAAAAAATACTTTGATCTCTATTGATTATGAGTTTAATCTAAAGATAAATTTTTGTTCTTGTAAGTTGAGTACACGTATAAACATGGTAACCATAGGTACTTAGGTAATATCAAAAATTCCACAAAACGTTAGTTGTTTGATATTAAAAAGAAAACTTTCTTACTCTAATTTTAATCAATCTAAATCTTGTGACAAACGAAAGCATAATCACAGTTACCTATAGATGGCATCTGATAGTGACAATTCCCGTAATTAATTTCAAGTTAGTTTTAAATTTTAATATTTTGTTGTAAAACAAACAGTTGTTATTACCCGATAAATCTAAAAAAGTGTATGAAATTTGTTACAGACGGTTATGGTCAGAGTATTCAATATTAAAGGTTACACTTTTAATGCATAAAAATGTGATAATTCGATATTTTACGACATGAATTCCATTTTTGAAAAGAAGTCGGTAGGATACCGTCCCAAGAAATCAAACAGGAATTTGACAAATTTTTAGTTGAAACTTCAGATAATAAATATGCAATTATGAAGGTAACATAAATGCAAATGATATTAATTTTTAACTTTATAATTATTTGTGTTTTGTTATAGATAGTTGCATTATTTGGTATTGCTGGAGCGTGCCGCAGGAACAAGTTACAGAAACTGACATTAAATGATATTAGTGACATGGATTCTATCATAACTGTTAAAATTCCCGATAGCAATACGTATTTCTTTGTCACCAGTCTACCAATCACACTAATTTTTATCAGATATTATAACGGAAAATGTTCAGTTCAACCTGTTGGTGTAAATACTTTTAGTAAATTTCAGGCAGACATGTTATCATTAAAACACTATAGAGGATGGAAATCTTTAACTGTAGCTGAAGGCTACACTGAGGAATCAATTTATAAAAAAATAAAATAGCGACTCAATTCTAAAAGGTGAACCATTATCAGTGCTGGAAACTTTATAACAATACGAATAAAGTTTCCAGTGAAGAACCTGTGACCTCCACAAGCAAAAACGAAAACAAAATTCAAAAAATTACTGAAAATGAAGTTTGTCCATCAGTTAACATACAAAATTGCTCCAACTGCGATATTAAAATTGAAATTAACTCAAAAAAAGGAAATAACTAGTTTTATAAAAATAACGTTAGTTTAAACTGTTAATATTAGTGTTAAAACTATTCTAAGAGTAGGAATAAAAGAAAACGAAGTAGTGGATCTAGCAGCAAAGGAGGCTATATACAGTTGACGGGATAGTATCAGATTTTAAAATTCTATTCACTGACCTTTTTAAAGTAGTATTCTAATAGCAATAAAGGCCAAAAATATAAGAATAATTTCAAAACATTACCTAGTAAAAAGTGGTTCTGTAAAGAATCAAATAAAAACTTTATTAAAACTATGTCCAGAATTAGAAGCTTTCATGCCTTATACCCAAAACATAGAAAAAAAATTGGTATTTCAAACGATGAAAATTGTGAATGTAGCGAAATTGGTGATTTGGAACACTGTATACTGTATATAAAATAAGTGGTATAATACCTCAACCCTTTAATTTAAACCAGATTATTGTGTCAAATAATATTGTTGTTTATAAAGCGATGTTTGAACTTGTAACAAAGGCCAAATTAAATCTTTGAAAAAAGGAAAAAAAAGAAAAGAGGAAAAAAAAAGCAAAAAAAAGAGGGAAAAAAAAACAAAAAAGAGGAAAAAGAAAAAAAGCAAAATAAAAATAGGAAAAGGAAAAAAAAATTAAAGGGGAAAAAAAAGAAAGAAAGGAAAGAAAAAAGAAAAAAAAAGGAAAAGGAAAGAATAAAAAAAAAATCGGATACTTAATTTAAGGTTAATTAGGAATATTGTATAGGTATGCGTATTTTCCTGTTAGTTGTAAACCTCAACGATGGTCCTGATCAGGGGCGGGTTGGTTATAATGAAAATAATTATAATAATAAGATTGTAAGGAAGAAATAGTATCAATAAATTATAGAAGCGCACCTCCTTTCCCGAAATATTTCTTAAAAATAAATTAAATTAAAAAAAGAGAGAAGCTGGCCATTTGATTTAAATCAGTGCCATAAAATACACAAGAAAAAAGAAGAATTACTAATATTTTTTGTACTGTAAAATTTTATTGAAGAAAATTTGAAATAGAAACAAATTAAATTCGATCGTAGAAAAAATGTTGTGTGCAACATGTGCAAAAAGCATATTTGTTGAACTCAGCATGATTGCAGCTCTCAACAAATATACACTTCTTACCCTAGTTACACAAATAACTACTTTAGCACAGAAAAAATTTTCTTTTCTGCTACTACCAACAGCAACTTAATTTTCGTTTGGTGTCTCTTGATGATGAACATTTCTGCGTTCGAAACATGTATCCAGTATAAATGATTAACATTTTATTAAATTTGTGGAGAAAAACTTTTTGATTTTCTTTTTCCCTCTATTTTCAACTCCACTCTCAGCATGAACTATTTCCTCAAATTATATAAAATACTTTGCTGCATTCTATTATAAATTTTAGAAAGAAACAAATTCTCTAAGATAAAAATCTTCTAAATGGGATCAGCACTTGGCTAGCCATGAAACGCAGAGCTTCTTAGTAATCCGTAACCCTATTCTTTGCAGGGTATATCTATCGTGAAAATCCTTTTCATGGGCGTAGGAAATGTTCTACCTTTTTTATATAATTTACTAGGAGGATGAATTTCGATGGTATTTACTACCATTATTAGATACAAAAAACAACAACAGGTTATTGTTATCCAAAAAGGTTCGCTTGTTTATATTAGCTTTTGTTTTCCATAATGCTGTGTTGTTTTTCGTATTTGATGATGGTGGTAAACACCACCGAAATCCATAATAAATTTTAAAATACTATAATGCAGTTTTACTGTGCGAAAGACTTCCTCCTTCTTGAATATTACAAATAATTCCACATCCATAATGGACTTCTACTTTACTTTTTGTATATCGTATCATATCTAACACTTGGCTGACCGAAAGACAAAGTAAGGGAACGAGATATTAATGTGCAAATATATCCGAGAAAGCCGCGTACAAAATTGCGTTTCTGCAAGCCATACGACTAACACTTCCTGAGATACGGCCGACAGCCATTCTTAGTGGGACACCCGGTACATTATTATTATTATATCTTAAGATAATAAAACAAATCCCTGTTTGAGGTAAGCCAGCAAGTAAATGTATCCTACAGATCACGCAATACGATGGTACGATGCTGAGATGTAACCTGCTTATGCACGCTTATCGTTTTAGCTGAGTCGCTATCGAAAAGAAGGACAATTGGGCCAAGTTCTTAATTCGACGCGATACCATCATGAAATTTTAGCAAATTTGTAAACGCATTAGACGATGAAGAGATGCGATAAGACTTCTTCCAGCAGGACGGCACACCAATTCACATAACTCTTGGTATTTTTTTTTTAAGAACGTTCGGCTGTGATTAATTAAAAACTCGGTTTGCGAGACCCCTTTCAAATATTTAGAAAACCTACGAGCTAGAATTACAAATAAATCTCAAGAGATTAGCAACTATCCTCAAGTGGGTCCTAATCATTTACATTCTATAAAAAGAAGATTGAGAATATGTTTGGAAGTAGCAGATGGACACGTCCATCATTTAGTTCAAATTTCTTATTTTAAGATTCATTGTTGTATGTTTTCTTTTTAGTTCTGTGTTATACAATGACAATGACAATTATGTAATTATCACTTGTAATACGACTAGAGCTTCAATTTCTACTGGAAATATTTTTGAGCATACGAATATTTAAAAGTATATATAAGTAGGCGTTATATGTTAATTGTATGAGAAAACTAATAATTTGTGATGTTATTGTATGTGTATTGTCAAAAGTGAAAAGTATAGTTTATTTATAAAAATGTCTCTCTAAATACCGACTTCAGTTACGTAAAATAATAAAAGGGTGGCTGGTGGTAGTCCAAGAATTATTCTGCAAGAACTTTATTCCACTAAAGTAGGTAAAAATATATTTTCGTACAAAGAACTCGCAGCACTATCTAGTATCAATGAAATTCAAATGCATATATTAGGTTAAGTATAATACAATTAACTGACTATGGTTATAGAAATAATAAAAAATAAGTCGAGTGTAGCTCAATCTCTTAGTTTTTCTACAAATTAATTTTCTAAACACTTTAGGTTTAGAAAAATAATTATTTAGCATTGTTGGGGAAACGATTGCTCAAATGCATTAAACATAATGAAATTAAATGCAACCAATGTTTTCAGAATCAATAGGTACTACTTTTTGTCTAGATAAAATAAATGCTTTTCAAATATTCCATTAGCAACACAATTCCTCAACGGTCAGAGAAACAGAGAAACAAAAATCTCTGTTTTCCGAACGAATAACACACGTCCAGACAAACGACAACAAAATCTGCAAATTTATCCTAAAACAGCGGCCTGTCGCTACGGTTAATTAAGCAGAAAAACTGTTCTCAATACAGATTCAATGTTAAAACGTCTATCTTTAGAAATTGTAAAAACGTATACGTTTTGCCGCTAGGAAATTAAGCTCACCGCGGTAAACAAAGACGGGACAATAACAATTGATCCAGAGAAAACATGGTGGAATAGCCAATTAGAACACAACGCGCGAAATATGTTACCTTGTGATTGAAGAGTCTGACAGCGGGGCGTGATTTTCTAGCGATAAAGCAAGCTGTCGGTTTCTCGACAGACACTGCGAATTAAACCCTTAAAAGGTCAATACGTACGTCAAAATTAACATGGGGCATCGTCCGTCGGACATGACAAATTGCAAAGCTAAACAAAAAAGCACCAAGTAATAAGTGTAGTAATGTTATACAAGTTGTCCTGTACTAAAGTTAGTAATTAAAGTTAGTAATTAATTATGTATTAAAGAGTTATCTTGTAAACAAGTGCCGAATTGGATGAATAAACGCCAAATTAAATGTGATCTAACTGTCTAATTCACTTAGCCAATATATAAAACCAACCAGTGAAATAACCTAAACCCGAGGAATATACAAAGCCTCACCGTTTAATGTTGGGAGTTAAAAATACAACTTGATTCCCACAAGCATTTATTTATTAATAATTACACATCCTTTTTTTTATGAAGCTATAACATCTGTTCAACCAACCAACTTAAATAAAATTATTATTACCAACTAAAAATGGTTCAATCTTTCATTCCTATTTTAATCTCAACTACGAAAGTGGTAAAACTTATATAGATATTTAAAAACTGTGTTTTTAAAACTTTATTATGACATAATATAAGTGGGTAAGTAAGTAGACACAATAATGGCAAACTATTACTTCGAGGAGAAATAATACCCACTTTAGGTAACTAAAACTTTTACAGATCAGTTAAAAATAGCTTAATATTCTTCTTTTTAAATAAATATAATCTACTAAAGCCATTAAAATATTTAACGAAACAGTAGATTACATAGATAACTAATTAAAAATTCGGCAGAAATGGCTAATATAAACATCTTAGCGAATTAAATATGTAATATTTTGGTATTAGTAGTAGAAAAAATCTATATTAGTTAAGAAAGCTGTTATATACCTCGCACATTATATCCTGATAAAAGCGCTCGCTATATAATAGCTCACTTCTAAACCTAGGTATATAATGTACTATTTATTTGAAAAAGTGACTTTTGGTTTATTCTTCGTCCTTACCTCTCTCTGCATTGTGTTTTTGTAAGTTTCTTTTAAATACTAATTTTATCAAATAAGTATACTAATTCAGTTGGCAAGGACATTCTCCATATTAGTTACCATATTTTGAATGATGTAACCATAATTTTTACCATTTATAAAATATAATTCCAATAACCATATAATTAAATATTTACATTGACCATATACATAATACCATTTCACAAAATATCATTTCGATTAATTAATAGATAAGGACATTTTGTATTTTCTCTTCTATGCTTCTACTTTCTGTGTTGCATTTTTCCCATATTAAACTAAGTTTATTGTAGTTACTCATACAAGCACTGTACTCGTGACGTCAAAAAATGTTCAGTATAATTTCATGTAGGTTACCCCCAAGGAGGAGAAAAATTTAAGGCAATTTTTTTAGTTGCTATGGTAACAATAACAGAAACAGGATTTTCATTGGTAGAAGTTGTCGGTGTGGAACTTAAAAATAAAAAATTCAGAACTTGACAATATTTTTTATTTCCCTTTACATTTTACCTAGGCTACACTTCAAGAATAATAATTCAGGACATGCGTGATCAATTCCATGGCAAATTTTGAAAGGACTATTTTTTTAATAATATGGTAACAATAACAGAAACAGGATTTTCATTGGTAGAAGTTGTCGGTGTGGAACTTAAAAATAAAAAATTCAGAACTTGACAAAATTTTTTATTTCCCTTTACATTTTACCTAGGCTACTCCTCAAGAATAATAATTCAGGACATGCGTGATCAATTCCATGGCAAATTTTGAAAGGACTATTTTTTTAATAAATCTGATTTCCCTTTACTGTGCTGAAATTTTTTGGTGGCAGGTGTTGGGTACTTAAATTTATATAAAATTTTGTATTCATATTAAAAGATGTTTTACAATAGTCATAAATCAGTAGATGTAAATAAAATAGGACAAAGTAGTAAACTAAAATTTCAACATAATAGAATGATAAAATGATAAAACATGAAAAACCTGAAACGAGTACCTACCATATTTAGGTTTAATTAAGAATAATATTATATAGCCTAAGACGGCTATTATATGAAATATATTAGCCTAAAAGAAATATTGTTTATTTGTTTTGATACGGTTTTCACCCTGCTATATAGCCGAGATGTATAAATTTACCATTTTCCTAAAAAACTATGACTATTGCTTGAATATCAACATCCTTTAGAAAATAGTTTTATTAAGTCCTGACCGCCACTGCGTTCCCCTCAAGCCCAATTTAGCCCGCGCATTTCCTTTCATGAAATGGAAATTTGCCATTTAGAGTCAAAGAACGGACGCAAAAATTGCCGAGATACACATCGGATCTGGCTATCGCTACGCAATCGCTATTATGGCGTCCACCTTTAGTAATCTAAATGATTTTTTTCCAAGTAAAACTGCCTTTTCTTGAGATAATCGGATGTGACAAATGGAAAAGGGGTTTTCTAGGATATTTTCAGGGCAAATGGTTAGGTTTTTGCCTTTATTGAATATGGAAATAGAAACAGAAAATAAGAATAGTTTGCATATAAATAGGTTAGTCCATGATATCATATCCTAGTCAAAAGATAATTATTATGGTTATTATTTGATAGCGGGCCTTATCTGTTCTTCGATAATATTTACATTACAGTCAATTGACAATTAATATCTCGGGTTCTTATTGGCATTAAATAGAATCAAAACAATGATACTAGTCTTTCCCGATTGACCTTTATAATACATATACCATTATGCATTCTTTCAGCTTTCCTAGTTCAAATAGACAAAGGAATGTTATCTATTATCCAATAACTCAGTACGATTTACGAAAATAGCAAAGTACATTAAATTATCGATATTTTTGAATAAAAATTGTACGAGTTAATTTGCATATTTTTGGCGAACGAGCCCAGGTGGAGGGCTCTTATAAAAATTATTGAAAACGAACAAATGCAGTTTTTAATGAAAAGACGCTCGAATGCAAGATTATTTGGTTATTCTGAAGCATGAATGCTATTAATGAAATGTTTCCCGAATGAAAATAGAGAAACAAAAATGCGACCAAACGTGGCGTGCATTTTCAAATACAATAAAGATTGTTAAGTAAATAAATAAAATATAATATTACTAACATAAGTGTCAACTTTTTTAGTCACACTCTTGGGCACTATGATTTGGAAACAATTGGGTTTTTAGTCAAGTAATGATTGGGATTCTTATGGTTAGCCTACGGCTATACAATATTAATTGTTTAGAGTAACTGTGCGAGGTCACAGTTTGAATATATAATTATCGAAAGTATAGACGTCTATTATTTATTTAATTATTATTTTAAGCCTTACAATTAATTAACTGTATATTTTTCTTCTTAAATAATTAAATTAAATTTTTATTTTCTTGCACAACAATGTTTTTCGTCTGTAAAAGCGAGTTTTGTTTAATTTTTTTATTTTTTTTAGTTAAGGTGTCGTTTTTGTGGATATTGAATAAACAATAAGTTCTAGCTAGGTACTACAAGTACATTATTTTACCTGAGCAAACCCGAAATCATCAAAATATTATATTATATAATATTTTTTCTAATTTTCAAAAGGCCCATAAAAGCTCATCTTCATCGAGTAGTATAATATAATTATACAGGGTCGTTGGTATGTATGGAAACGGTATATTATTTCTTAAAGCACAACAGCTAGCAAAAAAGATTCTAGATAAAAGTTTTAGAGTTTTTTATAGTCTATTAGAGTTTTAAAAAATTAAATATACAGGATGAGTCAGAAGGCCGTAGAAAAATAAAGAAACTTTTTTTTTATCCTACAATATTTTTGGATTTTACATAAAATTATCATTATTTTTTATTAAGTGCATTATTAGTCTAAACCTAATAGTTT
This sequence comes from Polydrusus tereticollis, assembly GCA_963920685.1. Lineage (NCBI taxonomy): Eukaryota > Metazoa > Arthropoda > Insecta > Coleoptera > Curculionidae > Polydrusus > Polydrusus tereticollis. The sequence goes on from OY987329.1 coordinate 125,594,428, forward strand.
CCGAGATATCGACTTCTGAAAAATGACATTTTTGAATTTTGACAGCTTCTAGCTTTCTAACGGTACGTTTTAGAGTAAAACGGCTTACATGCCCCTATCTTAGTTTGTAACTATCTTTCAAAAATTGCCAACTTCCGGTTAAACCGGATGTAGCTCCGAAGCCGGAAATATAGTAGCTAGAAGCTGTCAAAATTCAAAAATGTCATTTTTCAGAAGTCGATATCTCGGAAACTATTAGGTTTAGACTGCTAATGCACTTAAAAAAAAATAATTGTAATTTTATGTAAAATCCAAAAATATTGTGAGATATATGTTATGTTTCATTAAAAAAAGTAACTTTATTTCCTTCAACCTCATTCTGGATACTTATCTTTTTTTAATTCTAATAGACTTTACAAAACTATAAAACTTTTGTCTTGAATATTTTTTGTTATCTGTTTTACTTTAAGAAATAATCGACCGTTTCCATACATACCAACGACCCTGTATACGTAAACAAATGTATCGACACCGTAAACTAAAAAAAAAATTCAATACTAGTAAAGAAAATATTAAATTTTATTTTTCTAAATAGCTCAGTTACCTAATTATTTGGTATGCCGGGTATAGTAAAAGAAGACAAAAATGTTTCGAAATATTCCATTAACTTCAACTAAACATACAATTTTTTTAAATTTAGGACAATTTTTTAAATCCTCATTAACAAAACTCTTATAATTTATTATTACAAAAACAGCTATTCATGTTTTTCTATTTTTAATAGTAATTTAGCTCAACTCAACCCTAATAATTAGAGACACCCGGTACACTAAAGACTGACACAAAATTATTAAAAACATGTATAGAAAACCTACACAACAAAAAACCTTAATCAAATAATTTCTTATCTAGCAAATCTTATTTTAAACAATCCTGAATTTTAATAACTCTTTAATAATAGCCAGAAAAACCATAAATACTAGGTATCTATACATAAATATGTAGGTACATTAAAAAAAATACTTTGCCTCAACAAACTAAAAATCATCAAAACCCCTACAAAATATTAAAGTAATAACACTATAGTGTTATTATTTATTTTTATAAAACTGGCTTTAGTTTTAGTTTTAGTTTTACATGATTTTATTTTCAACCCTGTATTAAATCAATACACAGCAATGAGACGAAAAGACTAAAGAAATGTAAGAAAAAGAACTTTTAAAACCTGAAAGCCTTGAGATACAAGCAGCGCCTTTTCGGGGCATCCTGTATATTTATGTAAAATTTCGCACAACAGAATTGACCTTTCCCTACCAATAGCTTTTCAAATTTTATTATAAAATATGAAAGAAAAAAATCTTCATTTATTTTCCGATTTATATGATGAATTTTGCCAAACTATAATTTGGGACACCCGTTATACTAAAAACATTCAAAAACGTTACGAAATATTTTAGATGAATATCTTTCATTATTTTTTATCTATAATTACCTGTTTTTAAAAAAATCAAGAGAATTGAGAAGCAGCTATTGATTCCCATAAATTAAAAAACTACATTTTGGGACATCCTGTATATGTGAATTTTCGTATTTAAACAGCATTGGTCTCTCTTTATCAATAAATTTACGTTCAGAATCCTGGGCAATATAAATATGCAAAATAATGGTTAAAATATATTTTAGAACACAGGTACACTAAAGTTGGTCAAAAACTGTCGCACCTTTCTTTTATCCTCGTGTATTTGTAATTCCTTTCTTTTAACATTTTTTGCATCCCTGACAGCAATAAACACTTAATCTTCAAATGGGTTTTTTTAACGCCACATTCTTCATCGATCATAATTTTAGTAGTTAAATTTTCATGTCTTTAAATTGTGATTTCTTTATATTCTTCACCATTATTTTTTCAAATGTTGTTGTAGCCCCAATTTTTAAGCGCTTTAGCAATCTCACTTACTAATGTTTTCGGCTCTATAGTTTGTAGTTTCTAACAACACAAAACTCCATTTTATAATAAATTGTTTCCATACGAACGACCGTCTTTTCGTTGGAATACCTTTTTCTATATTTTGATCAATAGCTTGTCCGTTAAATTTACAAAATCGGCTTATTTCTAACACGATTTTAAAAATATCTTTCACATAAAATATAAGCATCTTCTTTATTATCAGTTGTGTTAGTTACTACGGTTTTGGGTGTTTAAATGTCACAATAAAAATATGCGTCCTAACAGTAGAAATTTCAGTGTGTGATTTCCAGTATGGATCGGCACCTTATGGTTTTTTCTTATATATGAAGGAAATTTTCGCTGTACGTTGTCGGATTATGCAGTCCTCTTATGGGATTTTTGTTTGTACAACATAAGGAAAATATTCAGATATAATATGCCCAAAGATAAATAACGTTAAGATATAAAATTGTTGGCAACTGTTACAGTTGCATTACAACCGCAAACAGAATGCATAATAATAAATAACGCTCCGGAAACCTGCAATAAAATGCAATTGCGCTTTCAAATTTTAAAATTCCGGTTATAAACAAACCGCACCCCTAAAATGCACCTGGTTTACTGAACAACATTATTATCTAAACTTTCGAAATTTATCGTAGTTCTTTAAATAGCCTCAAGCGTCTAGATTTCCCACAAAATTGGCTTTATACTCTAATATGCGTGAATATATCATTTTTATCAATTTTCTCTAACTATACCCTTTACGACATTATCTGAAATTGTCTTTCGAATAGCTTCCCCTAAGGTGGTCGTTATAGTTTTATAAATAGTTTGTTATTAGGGAGATTATATAATTTATGTTTCCATGGAGTTCATAACCATATTTTTAGGCAATATCAGTCTGATAATACGTGACCAATGGAAATAAACTTAACTTATTTGACGTCTATAAGGAGGCGTTTATGTTGGAACCACGATAAACATTGCGTTACATGCATCTTTCTCATCGTTTATCGTAGCTCCAACATCCTATCTTATAATCTTAGTTTAATTAATTATCGGTTACTTATTTATTCACAACTGTAGTAAAATTAATTTATTGATTCTAAGGATATAAATATATCCATGCAAAGAGCACGAGAACACAATGTAGTAGGACCGTCTCCGAACGGTCGCTCAACTAATTTACGACTGCAACAATCGATTGCAAAGTTCAAAATTTAATTGACAGGCTGAAAATGATCGTCCTGGAACGGTGCCTGTTGTTTACATCGCTGAAATCTGTAAATGAATTTTAGTATATCTAAGTGGATTTCCAATCTCGCCAATACAGTCAAAAAATGTTTTTCACTCACGTTACTTAAGTAATTATAATTATAATGTCTTTATTGAGAATAATAAAAAAAATAACAAAAAAAAAACATCCAGCAATACAGCGTGTCGAAAAAGACTGTTTATCCATACACGGAACTTTTTGGTTTTCGAAATTTCGATTTTTAGATCCACCTAGATGTTATATTATCATCATTCGTATGTTTCTGGATTTCGAAGTAAGATTTCTTAACTTTTGTTGCTTGAGGGCAGGAGTTTTAGGTGGATATATATTCAAGGGTGCTGCATCGAACCGTCAAAACCGCAAATAGGGAGGTTTGCTGATTCGTCGATTTTCTTATTAAATTTTTATTAAATAAACTTTGGATAAACTCCATATTTCAGGAATTCTTGCATTAAAAAAATTAACTAAACGTCTACACAGTACAATTATCAGAAGAAAATGTAAGGGAAATAGATCTCTATCTAATAGTGATCAGATTTTTCTCACAACTCGTGGCGTTGTGCTGAAAATTTGAAATATATATTGAAATAGTGAATAAATTAGATATTTCAAGGTGATTAGTAAATTATCGGAAAAAAGTGAGTCTCTGATTAAACAACAAATGGCACAATTTGTTTCAGCGTGTCGAAAAAGCTCTATACTTGTCCATATCTGGAACTTATTGTGGTTCTCAAAATTTCGATTTTTAGATCCACTCAGGCGGATTTCTTTTTTTATTATTGTGAACTCTTTGTTCATTTTTCACTTGCGGAAAATTAAGATGGTGAAAATAGAGCTACGAAACTTCAATCTAGGCTAAAATTGTATCGGTTTCATATTATGAGATGATATCCCAAACTAATGAATATTTAAATAAGTTAGCAAATACAAATTTATTTTTGTTGTTAACAAAATTAAGTAAGAATATGGAGAAAGGAAAAAAAATTATAGAAATTGCTGAAACTAGCCACCGCCATGCTTCAAGAATAAATTACCGCTTCCCTTTATATTCTTGCAAGCGTTGACTAGCATCTCTGGATAAATGTTACCATGTTCTTGGATAATCCTTTCGTAACCATTCCATATTTTTAAGTGCACATCTACACGAGCGAGGAAATCGCGACCATAGACTCGCGACGATTTACACGCTTAAATCTAAAGCATTCATTCTAGTAAGCGAGCCTATACGGGCGTGGAACTCGTCCCGATAGCGCCAGCCATCGTCGGCGTGAGCGAGTCACTCGCAATTGCCGACGTTGGCAGGCGATTCTCGCGGCGATTGCCTCGCCGTAGGTAAATGCAATTCATTAGTTCATATGGTGCCTTCTAGACGAGCGGAGAAGAAACGCCGTACCATACAGTCATGTTCGATACAGAGAAGTTTATAAGTGCTGTGGAAAATCGACCAACTTTGTGCACTACAAAGTTGAAAGAATATAGCAATTGAGACATCAAACTAAAATTATGGGAAGGAATAGCCATAATATTGTATGATAATTTAAGGTGAATAAGATTATTGCAACACTTTTTGATGCTGTACGATCGGCGGTATGGCGGTTATTGGCTAGGCATTTCTATGCAAGTTACAAAACTTTAATTGTATCCCCTGATGATTTAAATTAAACAAAAGTAAGATTGAGACCACTTTATTATCGAATTTATCAATTAAAAGCCATAATAAGATTTATATTAGCCTCTCCTTCTGGACATAAATGTTTGATCACATTATATATTACGTCAAATTATGTGGCATGTTTATATTTTTTTATATTGCGAAGGCACTAAACCCTAAAGTAAGATTTTGCCTAATAAATTTTCCGCCAAACCCAATGCCTCGTCACCCACTATTATAAGCGGGAGAATAGGATTATCGGTGCCCGCAATTGCCCGACCCTCTGGTATGTTCAGTTGTTTCATTAATAACTGTTTCCCTAGAACACTCTTATTAAAAATGTTACTGTCATCTTCTCTTCCATAGGACCCAACATCGATTGCCGTAAAACAATATTCCGCATCTATTAGTGCCAATAAACAAGAACGTCATGAAAGCGATCATCGTAATTTTCTTAAATAAAGACTATTGGACTTAATAAATTTTGGTTGTTTCTTACCTTAAACTTATAACCAACTTTTTCACAAGTGATATACGCAGACGCATATTCATATCTTGGAAATCTTTTCAGAAACAAGACGCAACAGCTCATCAAAACTTACGGACATACGGTAATATGAAAAAAATTTGTCAGGGTGCTCTCTGTGCTCATGATATTTTAAATGAAACTGTCCAGTTGTTAATCTGCTACCCAAAAACGACGATTACTTCTGCGGTTTCTGCACCGGTAAATGCATATTGCAGCAACATAACCAATTTGAACGACATTCATTTTTACTAAAAGCAAAATCATTGTTCCGAATGTACCTACTTGGACCGTTGCGATTCGCTCGCGCTCGTTTCATGCTTTTGCCGGGCATTCAAATCGTCGCAAGTTTATCGTCGCGAGTGTGTCGTCGCGATTTCCTCGCTCTTGTAGATGTACACTAACTCAGAGCTTATGCTTCACTTTGTACGTTGTAACAAAATTTCGTGTGACAAGCGTTCACAAAAAACGAACGGTACACTTGACTGGCATTCTTCAGTCTCCTTCGCTTTTAGATCATTCGGTGCGAGTGAAAAGACGTGACAACACTGTATATTTCGAGTATTTCCCCCTGTCATGTTCTTATTCTGTGACAACTCCTAACCTACTCTAACCTGTAAAACTGATTTAAATTCTATTTTGTATTTAGAATACCTCAAGTGAATGACAAACAAGAGCAAATGCTTTTGGAATTTTAACCGGTGCTTTCACGAATACTTTCACCAATAAGGAATGTTTAAGGATTCTTTTAGGAGACAAGTATGGTGTTAAAATTTGTAGCAATTGCCTAAATACAAATTTGTTTAGTATAAACATTCTGGTGATACTCAGGATCCGATAATTCCTCCAGTGCACTTTTCTTAGCACCATGCATGGATTATCATATGAAAGCTATAATTTTCTGCCTCTGCATCATCTGAATCATTAATTAGGTTAATATGTAACAGACTTTTATTCTTTGTAAGAAAAATGCAATTGCTATTTTCAAATTGCTGACTTTTAAAGCAGCAAAATAAGGTTAGGAAGTCAGGTAACAAGCGCTCACATACCAAAATTCCGACTTGCCAATCTCATCGATTTTCGTACGTTAATTTACCGGTAGAAGTAGTGAAAATGCCAAATTATTAAATATTACTCGCGTACGAGTCACTCTCATCGCTTTTCGTTTTTCGAGTGAAGCATAAGGTCTCTGATGCTTTAAAAATATTGTTTCTTCAAATGAGGAAGAATGAAGTATTCCATACCCGTCAAACAAGGTGATGATGACCGGGTGGGAATTCAATGTCTGTTCGAAAACTGATCAATCTGTTGTCAAAAAAAATTGCGTAAGTAGTTAATAATTTCGACGGATGTTTGGACCGTTGCACCGTTCTGATAAAAATAGCCAAAACATAGTCCATCGTCAAGTAATTATTGCTCCACAAATGGATTCAAATATTAACAATATTACATAATAAATTTAACCTTTTTTTTTAAAGAATAGTCCTCCATGTTCCATAACATCTTCCCACTTATTGAAACAGGCGTCTTACACATTTTGTTGGCGTGTTTTGCATTATTTTACAAACGTTTGTAACAAGTTCCTCTGTTCTTACAGATGATCCTCCAGCTACTTTTTTATGTGGTATAGAACCTGTTTTCCTAATTGTTTGTTTTACTGTTTTACAAATTTTCCAATGCGCTGCATTGAGACTTACCACAATTATATGCTTTCTAAAATATTTATTTTATTTCCTACAAAGTACCAAGGCAAAACAAATGCACATGTTTCTCAAGTTTACTATTTACATTCAAAACCTCGGTTCTGACTCACAGTAACTTTTGTGCAACTTTCGTCATATGTTGTATAGAAAATGATAGAAGAAACAGAAGAACAACCATTTTTTCTTACGGAACTATATTGCAAACTAAATTTTAATTTGAGATCTCAATTTCCATATCTACACCCCAAAATACGGACGTCCTAAAATTTTCACAATTCTTTGCGATATATTGCTTCTTTCAGAAGATTATTGGCTTAGATATTTTTATATTTCATATTATAGCAAGATTGACTATAAATGCTTTTTTATGAATCAATACCTATTCAAACATATTAGGTTTAATAAGTTTAAAGCCGTACCTGACTTAAACACGAACTGCGCATCAACGCTTCCGCAAAACGCCGCAAACTGGAGATATTTTTGTAACACGGTAACAATGATAAATATGCGCAGCAGTAAAAGCGACGTTAGGAAAATTTTCGCGAAAATCGTCCATGTATAAACGCTGATTGTATTGCCACTCACCATGTACTCTAATCCCGTTTCAAAAATACGCTTCAACCATGTGCTGTTCCGTAAAATTCATTGGGTGAAATTGGATAAATTAGAACTGAATCAAATTACTTGTAACGCCTGTTAAAGATGACGGAATAATTGATTGATTGTTAATGCTTGTATTTACTGACACCCACCAGGTCCAGGTATTAAGCTCTACCGCTAAGCAGTACGGCCTTATATGCAATTTGTTTGACGGTTATGCAACAATTTGATGATAATAATTTTAGCTCGCACGATATAATCAGCATAAGAGTTTGAAATTTTAGGTGGACATGTATTCAAGGGTGCTGGATCGAATGGTCAAAATCGATAGATTTGCTAGTTCTTCTATTTTCTTTTTAATGTAATAATAATAATAATAATAATAATAACAATATGTCTTTATTAAGAATATCTAGTAAATTTTACAAAAAATATAGAAAATATGAGGGCGCTATCCAACATTGTTGCTCTTATACAACCCCCTATATAAACCAATAAAAAGATAAAAAAATAGTAAATAACTTATACGTAACAAAACTTAAAAAGCTATATAAACAATTTCAATAAATATACCTAATGTATGTTAATCTATGTTAGATCTCTTGATTGAGCAATAAACCGCTTTACTTTAGATTTAAAAACGGACTGGGTGGAAGCTCTTCTGACAACGTCAGGAAGATTATTGAAATTTTTACTAGCGGTGTAGCTGAAACACCGCTGAAACTGAGCTGTACTATGTCTTGGAACGCTGAACTGATTTCGGTGGCGTGTGTTACGCAAATGAATGTCGGATCCTCTAGATAATTTTTCAAAGAGATATGAAGGTTGCTGTGAGATGATAATCTTATTGACAAGACCTAGAAGCTGTATCCTGTATCGTTTTTCCAAATTAAACCATTTAGAGCGGTTAAAACTGTCAGATATATGGTCAAACTTGCGAAGATTGTAACAGAATCTTATGCAAGAATTCTGGAGCCGTTGAAGACTCTGTTTGTCTTCCTCAAGAAGTGCTAGCCAATAACCATTATTACAATAGGAGAGGTGTGACAAAACTAGAGATTCTGTAAGTTGAAGTTTGATGGGAGTATCAAAGATATCTTTATGAATATAAAGTACTTTAAGCTTGGCGTAACCAGTCTGTAGAAGCTTAGAGACGTGGTTTTCAAAACGCAGACTGTCGTTAATAAAAAGCCCAAGATTTTTACAGCTGGTAGAGGTATATAAAATATTATTGTTAATTCGAAGCTTGCGATGCTGATCATTACAAATCCCTAACCTGTCCTTCCCAAAAAGTGCAGTTTGATTTTTTCAAATGCGTTGTCAATTTCTGAATAATAAAAATAGTAATATATTTGTGTTTCGTCTGCGTACTGATGAGAAGAGCAATATTTTAACATTTTAGGACGTGTAGACCGAAAACATCATTGGACCAATAATACTACCCTGTGCGACCCCTTTCCTAATAGGTAGGTACTGCGAAAATCCACCCCTAAAAACCACACGTTGGCATCTATCCTTGAAATAATTCTTAAAAAATTCTAGTGCCTTATCGCCTACACCAAAGTGTTTAAGTTTAATGTTTAATAAATTGTGATCTAAGGTGCCAAACGCTTTACTATAATCTAAAAGAACTATACATGTATTTTTCCCGTGGTCGCAAGCTCGAAATATATCATCAGTGACATTTAACAGCGCAGTTGAGGTACTATGATTGCTTCTAAAACCCGACTGAGTTGGTGGTAAGATGTTATTTTGATTTATAAAGCTACCAAATTGTTCAGCAATTATTTTTTCTAAAATATTGGACATGGTTGGAAGGATACTGATGCGTCTAAAATGTGACGGTAGGGTTGGGTTGGAAATTTTATCAATGTGAATTTTTCCAGATTGTTGGAAATTTGCAGGTGGACAGACATTATTAATAATATAAGTAATATGGCGTCTTAAATTCATTCCACGCATTTTGAGTTTTACATTTCTTGTATTTAGTGAGTGCCTTATTTTTTAACTTAATCATTAATTTAAGATTATCGGTCAGCCAGGGGGCTGGGGGTCTACTTATTCTAGCCGTCCTAAATGGCGCATGACGATCAAATAATTGCAGAACATTGCTAGTAAAGAATTGAACCATGTCATTAACCTCATCAAGACGAAATAAATAATCCCACTGAATGCTGTCAAGGTCTGCCAGAAAATCGTCATAAGTGAAATTTGAAAAATCTCGATACGTTTTTAAAAAGGCTTGGGCTTGTGTCGAGGTATTTTTAGTTTGCAATGTACCATACAATGATCCGAAATGTTATCCATTTGTATAACACCAGTATCTAACACAATATCCGGACTAGAAGAAATAATTAAATCTAATAGTGTGATTGAAATATTGGTGGCTCTAGTAGGTACAGAGACATGATGCAATAAGCCATATTTATTCAGAAAGTTTTTAAACACTGTAGAGGCTTGGTGATGATTATTATTAGTAGGTAAAAAATCGACATTAAAATCACCCCCAAAGACAACGTAATCAAACTCAGGTATTAGGGCAACCAGTGAATTTTCTAACAAATCCAAACTAGCATTCAAATTTTAATGCGGAGGTTTATAAAGCGTTCCCAAACATAGCTTCTTCCCCGCGAACTTTAGCGAGATCCACAGCTGCTCCAGTGTCTCAATTCCATCACCAATATCAAGAACCTCAAACTTAAGTGATTCTTTAATATAAAAGGCAACTCCGCCACCCCTTCTTGCGCGATCCCGCCTAATTAATTTATAACCATCGAGTGCAAGAGTATAACTAGGTATACTATCGTTAAGCCAAGTCTCGGAAAGTCCTATGATGTCGAGAGAGCTCCCATCAACAGTCGTAGAAAAAAGATCAAATGATGCCTGAAGAGACCTAACATTAAAATGCGAGAATTCCAATGCGTTCATGAGCTTTAACATCCGACTAAAAATAATGTAGAATACATGTACATTTAAAACACCTAGAAAGTGTTGAATTAAAAAAAAAAGAAAAAAAAAATGGTAAATAATAAATAAATAATTAATACATAAATAATTAAGTAATATTCAAGAAACGCGCTTTGCCATACTATCACGCAACATAGATTTAAATTATCAATAGCTCATATTATTTTCAATTAAAACCCATGAATAACAATACATTTTTAATATGAAAAGAAATAACCCATTATAATGTAAATCGATAAATCTTTAATTCATTGAACATACTGCCAATACTGATAAGATGGTTAACAAAATAAAATAAAATTCCTTTTTTTCTATATCACATGAAAATAAGTTAAATAAATATCATTAGGGATAGGGCGTGGTAAAAGTTATTTATCGTTAACGGAATTAACCATTCCACAACTACCCGTCTTTTTAGGAGATTAGGATCTTCTTATTTTCTTTAATGTTCCAGTAGTATATCTTTCCTCCTGCAGACCAAACGTTGTTTTTTTCCAAATTTCTTGTTAGAATCTATAAGGAGACTGTACCTTGTCTGTGTTAGATCCTCAAAAATGGCGATTCCTAAATTCTTTAAGCCTTTTTTTGCATTGAAGATCTCATTGCGTCTATGATTATGTAAAAAACCGACTACAACAGTTCGTGGTTTGTTAGAATTAGCTTAAAATTTTCCAATGCGAAAGACATCTAGATTCCAGTTGGGCACATACCTTAGCGATCAGTTTTTCAGTGGGGTCGTTAGAAGATTCACTACGGTACCTTCCACTTCTTGTGATTTTAGTGGACATTGTTTTTTGACCAAAACAAAACAACAAACTTGTAGTAGTCCTCTATTTTGCAGAACTCGAGCAAAATAAAACAAACTGAAATTATTTCACTATTTCCAAACTCTCTGCGTGAACAACCGTCAATAACACGTCGATAACACTATTACAGACTTGGTAGGTAGGTACATAAATTCGAAAACTTCATATTTCAGGATTTTTTGCATTAGAAAATTAACTAAACCGGTACACGATACTAATAAATATATAAAGGTTGCTTTGAAGTGATAATCTTGTTGACAATAACAGAAGAACTGTATCTGGTATCGTTCTTCTGAACTAAACCATTTAGAGCGATTAAAATTGTCAGAGATATGGTCAAACTTGCGGTAAATAAAGCAAAATTGTGTGAAGGAATTTTGGAGCTGTTTAAGACAGTGTTTATATTTCTCAAGAATTGCTGGCCAACTAACAATATTGCAACAAGAAATATGTGACAAAACCAGAGAGCCAGTAAGTTGGAGTGTAATAAAAGTATCAACGATGCTTGTATGAATATAAAGCACTTTAAGCTTGGCATCAACAGTCTGTAGAAGCTTAGAGACTAATTTTTAAAACACAAACTTTCAATAATAAAAAGTTAAAGATTGTAACAGATGTTAGAGGGATTTAAAATCATATGATTGATTATATGCTGATTACCACAGGCCTTTGTCATACCCTTCCCAAAAAATGCAACCTGCGTTTTATTTTAATTAACTTTTAGGTCATAGTTAATTTTTTTTGCAACGGTGTTGTCGATGTCTTAATAAAAAAGAATATATATTTGGGTATCATCTGCGTCCTGATTGGAAGAGAAGTATTTTAACATTTTAGGAAAATAATACGTTTAAAGTGAAAACATCATTGAACCAATAATGCTACCTTTTGCAATCCCTTTTTTAATGGAAAAGTACTGCGAGAATAATATATTCACAAGAACCACCCGTTGGCATCTACCATTGAAATAATCCCTAAAAAGTTGCAGTGCCCTATCGCTAACACCAAAATGTTTTAATTTAATGTTTAGTATATTATGATTAAAGGTATTATTTACAGTTAAATAATTTAAAAATATTATCCGCAACAAACGTTTACAATAATTCAGTTCAAATAATGGATTTGTTATATTATTCTAAAAACATATGCGCCTCGACTAAATTACATAACAGTTTTTATTCGAAAACGAATTAATAGTTTGCGGGAACTTTACCCTGATGTACAAAAACATCTCTTACCGGATATTATGCCAAAACACTGTGTTGTAACCCTATGTCCAAGAAGTCTCAGAGAAGGAAGCAAGAAAGTCCAGAGGCAATTTGAAGGTGCGCCAAGACGCAGCAAAGACCCCAAGGAAACAGAAATCAACTGAATTAGTTTGAAGGAGCGCCAAGACGCAGCAGACTTTTACAGCCGGAAGTCGACCTTAGTTCACAACCATCTGCAGATTCCCGACGCGGAGTACGAATCCAGGTTAGCCAAGGCTTTGGAAAATCGGAGACGTAGTGCAGGATGAACAAGTAAGTCCCTTCTTTGTTTTCTGTGTGACGCTATTTTCTTTGTAACCTTTTTTAGTGTTAGGTTAAGGATAGGTATTTGATTTCAACATAAAAATATATTTTTCTTTTGTGATACTGCAAATAACAAATTATTATTATAAAAAATTATCAAATCAACCAAAATTATACTGACAAATTATCAATTTATTATTATTACATTAAGTTAAGTAATCAAAAAAAAAAAAAAATGAGTGATAAAAATGCATTTGACGTTTTAAACCAAATAGACTCTTTTGATGGGCATGGCGATACAAATTCACTAAATTTCTTTCTTAAAAGTTGTGACGCTATGATGAAAATTGTTAAGGAAACAGAAAAAAATAAGTTAGCTGAGTTAATTTTTGCAATGAAATTAAAAGGGAAAGCACAAGAAGTAACTCAATATCACGAATTTGAAAACTGGGAAACAATAAAAGACTTTTTACTTGAACATTTTACAGATAAGAGACCTCCTTCACATTTTTTAAATTTATTAATGAACATTAAACAAAACTATAGGGAAAGTATAAAAGAATACGGAGAGCGTATTCAAGCTCTTTTTAATAAGTACAAAGAAACTTGTAATTTAAATCATAACTTAAATGAAGCTAAAGTGCTTATAAATAGTTTACAGTCTGTGTTAGTAAGCAATTTTAGAAAGGGTTTACATGACGAAAAAGTGCAGATGCGAATAATAGCAGAAAACACCGTCGATTTAGATAGGGCAATCTCAGTGGCAATAGAACTCGAACTTGAGCAAAATGATAAATATAAAACTAGTCAAAATTTCAGAAATATTAATGTCACACAAAATCGCCCAAGTAGAAATCAAAATGTTATGACCCCCCAAAGTCAAAGCTCGTGTATGTTTTGTCACAAAAATAATCATTTTACATCACAGTGTAGACAACTTTACCGCTTCGAAAATAATCAAAATAATAGTAATTTTAATTCAAATAATAATCATCAAAATTTCTATTCACAACAAAGAAAATTTAGTAATTCTGGAATACATAACAACCGCCGTGATTATTTTAGGGAAAATAATTCTTATACGCCAAATAATAATATGAGTCGTTCAATTCCAAATAATAATAGCAATTATCCTCGCAATTATAATAATCAACAAAATTATAATAATCGTAGTTCTAATAATCATAATGACCACAGGCATCGATTTTCTAATCAACAAAATTTTTCTTTTGAGAACGCCAATTATCAAAAATACCCCATGCAACAAAGAACTTTTAACGAACAAAATCATTCACATCAATATCACCCCAATCAACAAAATTCTAGTGAATCTTTTATTCCACAAGTACAAACTGTTCAAGCACAAATGTCAACCCAAAACAATCCCGTCAATTCTACCACACTAACTAGCGCGCCTCGCGAAAATTGTTCGGGAAACGAATTGTAAACCATAGCCGCGAACAGCCGACAATGGTTTCTTATAATAGCTGTTCAAAAAATAATAATAATACATTTTATTCTCCAGATACGCCTAATAAAAATATTTTGAATAATAACATAAAATCAAATATTTCGTGCAAAACAATTTTACTTTCCGAAAACCATAAACAACTAGATATAATTGAAATAAATACTTCTGATACAAATAATTCTACAGTGCAACTTTTATTAGATACGGGTGCCGATGTCTCTCTTTTAAAAGCAGGTAAATTAAAGGACCACTCCATTATAAATAAAGAAATAATCGTAGAATTAAAAGGTATTAGCGAAGAACCAATTTACACCTTAGGTACCTGTTGTATTTTAATCAAATTAGAAAACAATAAAACCGTAACACATTCATTTCACATTGTTTCGGATAATTTACCAATCAAAAACGACGGTCTTTTAGGGCGTGACTTTTTGCAAAAATATAGAGCCAAAATCGATTATGAAAAAGAAACGTTGTTCTTTAATGGTAATTATTTTAAAATTTTACCATCCGAACCGTGTAAAATTTTTATTCCTGCGCGATGCGAAACAATAATTCCTGCATTAGCAAATATTTCAAATACTGAGGGAATAGTAGAATTAAAACAAATTTCTGATAAACTTTATTTAGGGTCTACTTTAACAAAAGTGAAAAACCATAAATGTTTTGTCAGTATTCTAAATATTTCGGACGAAACTTTAACAATAGCAATGCCAAGAGTTAATATTGAACCATTTATTTCTAATGATTATAATGTTATCGAAACAAATAATATTAATCATATCGAACGTTTAAATAAATTAAGAAACGCTATTAATCTTGAAGGCTTAAATACTGAAGAAACTACCTCATTATTGGAAACTTGTAGTCAGTTTAGCGACATTTTTTATTTAGAAGGTGATAAACTCTCTCACACAAACACAGTTAAACACAATATACAAACAGATTCCGCCAAAGGACCAATTAACATTAGACCTTATAGATTACCATTTAAACATCGCGAAGTAATAAAAAATCAGACCGATCAAATGTTAAAAGATGATATAATTTCACCTTCTTGTAGCCCATGGAATAGTCCTCTATTAGTTGTACCTAAAAAAACCGATCCGTCGGGCGAACCAAAATATCGCGTATGTGTAGATTTCAGAAAAATTAACGATATTACGATAGGTACAGATGCGTTTCCCCTCCCTAACATTACAGATATTCTTGATCAACTCGGAAAAGCTAATTATTTTACTACCCTAGACTTGGCTAATGGTTTTCACCAAGTACCAATGGATGAAAAAGATAAATTAAAAACTGCATTTAGCACTTCAACCGGACATTACGTATACAATCGAATGCCATTCGGATTAAAGGGGGCTCCTGCAACCTTTCAACGATTAATGAATGCGGTTTTAAGCGGTCTTAATGGTTTAAAATGTTTCATTTATTTAGACGATGTAGTAATTTATGCCAATAATTTAACAGAACATAACCAGAGATTAACCGAAATATTTCAAAGATTTAGGCAACATAACTTAAAAATTCAACCATCAAAATGCTCATTTTTACGTAAAGAATGTTTATATTTAGGACATATTATCACAGAGGACGGCATTAAACCCGATCCTGCAAAAGTAGAATGCGTCTCAAAATTTCCTCAACCCAAAAATTCAAAAGATATAAAATCATTTTTAGGTTTAGTTGGCTACTATAGGAAATTTATTCAAGATTTCGCAAAAATCGCTAAACCTCTTACCAAACTATTAAAAAAAGATGAAAAATTTATATGGGATAACGAATGCAGTATTTCATTTCAAACACTCAAACAAAGTATAATCTCGCCACCTGTACTTCAATACCCCGATTTTTCTAAAGAATTCATAATTACTACAGACGCTAGTAATTATGCAATAGGCGCCATTTTGTCCCAGGGTAAAATTAACAGTGATCGACCAATAGCATTCGCCAGTAGAACATTAAATGCGGCTGAACAAAATTACTCGACCACTGAAAAGGAGTTAGCAGCAATAGTCTGGGCAGTAAAGCATTTTCGGCCATATGTATTCGGCACTAAATTTAAAATAGTCACAGATCACAAACCGTTACTTTATGTTTTTAACATAAAAGACCCAGGCTCGCGACTTACACGTTTTAGATTAAAATTAGAAGAATATAACTATGAAGTAATTTATAAGGCCGGAAAGAAAAATACAAACGCCGACGCATTAAGTAGAACAATTAATATTGTTAACAGAAACCTAATTACGGATTATACCGAATTTCAAAGTTATCTTAAAAATCATATTGTTTTAAACTCTAAAATAAAAGAAAAAAATACGACATATTTTCAAACCAATGAAACAGACCCAATAGTATTATTTTTACCCAAAAATTTTGACAAAGAAAAATTTAAAGTCTTAGAAAATAACCAACAAGTAAAAATTTTTTTTGAATGCTTTAATAAAAATACCGAACTTAATATCCCGTCTGCTCTCCATTATCAGGAACTCAATATGTTTTTGCTAATCGATAATGAAAATACTTTTAGTGACGCTAATTATGAAAACATCTGGTCCTGCTTAATTGACCTCAGAAATATTGTAAGTAACACTAAAACTAAACTTTCAATAATTAAACACCACTATAATCCGTTAATCAAATGGGAAATAATCTACCCAATGCTTAGATACCTTTTCGCAAATATAGATGTCGAAATAACAATATACAATAATAATTTAATAAACCCTACCGAGTCAAATAAAACCACTATTCTAGAAGAATACCATAATTCTCCGTTAGCAGGTCACCAAGGAGTATCTCGTACATATAAAAAACTCGCACAATTATACAACTGGAGAGGTATGAAAAAAGACGTAAAAAGGTTTATAAAAAAATGCAAATTTTGTCAAAAAAATAAATTATCGCGAAAAACTAAAATGCCAATGGTAATAACTACTACCGCATCTAAACCTTTTGAAAGGTGTTTTCTTGACGTAGTCGGTCCTTTACCTGAAACGGAATCGGGCAATAAATACATACTTACCTTCCAGGATGACTTAACAAAATATAACATTAACATTCCAATGATAAATCAAGAATCACTTACTGTAGCAGATCATTTTGTAAAAAATATAATTTGTCTCTATGGAATACCGGAAATATTAATTACCGATCAAGGAACAAATTTTTTAAGTGAACTTTTTAAAAATATGTGTAAAATGCTAAAAATAAAAAAAAATTCAAACAACTAGTTATCATCCAGAATCAAATGGGGCATTAGAGAGGTCTCATAGGGTTTTGGAGGAATATTTGCGACATTTCATATCAGATACGCAACAAGATTGGGATAACTGGATTCCATTTGCTACATTTACCTATAATACAACTACACACACAGCCACAAAATTTTCACCTTTTGAACTTTTATTCGGTTTTAGTCCTACTTTACCAACGTCAATTAATCAACCTTTAAAAATGTCTTATACATATGATGACTTTATAGAAAATCTAAAACAAAAAATGCAGTATTCCAGGCAAATTGCCAGAGAAAATTTACTTCACAGTAAACATATTTCAAAAAATAATTACGACAAACATAGTTTTCCCAGAAATTTCACAATAGGAGATAAGGTACTACTATATGATGAGTCTGTCCGTAGAGGCAGAAGTAAAAAACTTTCCTCATTATGGATAGGACCATATATAATTTCAGATAAAATTTCTGACCTAAATTATGTTATTCAAAAAGGAAAAAATAAACAAACAATTCATGCAAACAGATTAAAGCACTTTTATGACTAAAAAAAAAAAAATATATTTTTATAAAACAAGATAAAAAAAATAAAAAGAAAAAAAAAAATAATAAAAAAAAAAAAAATGTCTAACAATACTTTTTCTCTTTTCAGATTTGTCCTTTTCATTAATATTTTCGTTTTAACGATGGCTCAACCTGAGTTTAACGTAACGTACTATGACCACAACCCTGGCATCCATTTTGAGAAATTGGGAGAAATGCGGCTTTACAACAACAAGTGGAAAATAATAACTTTTGTAAATATAGATAATCTTAGCGATAAGCTTTTAAGCTTAAATAATTATTATAGGAAAACCTTAGATTTGTGCGGCCACGAAAATGCACAATATCACTATTACATATGTGAATCTTTTATAAAACACTCTAAGTATAGTCTACAAAAAATTGATAGAGAATTACAAGTTTTGCATGAGCTAATAGGGCATAAAATTGTTGCTAGAAACAAAAGAGGATGGTTTGATATAATAGGTAAAGCTACAAAAGTTTTATTTGGAGTTCTAGATAGTGACGACGCAAAGTATTACGACCAAAAAATTTCGGAATTTTCAAAAGATGAATCCTCGGTACTTCATCTATTAAAAGAACAAACAAAAATAGTACAATCCACCCTAGTGAATTTTAACAATACCATAGGCACCTTAGACTTTAATGAAAGCATCCTAAAGGGCAATATAGAAAAAAATTGGTAAACAATTAAACAAAAACCAAAAAGATATACAATTCTTAACGTTAAAAACAGTATTGGAAGATCATGTAGTAGTAACAAATATAATCCTAAATCAATTACAACTAGAAATTATGTCACTCACTAACGCAATCCTTGTTTCAAAGAAAGGTATACTACACCCTGCTATTATCACACCTGTTCAATTAACAAAAGAATTAAGACAAGTAACTGAATCTCTACCTCATGGGCTGGAATTCCCCGCACCTTTAGATTTAGCAAATGCAAATATGTTCCTAAATATAGTTGAGTTACAAGTTTTCTTTGAAAATAAACGTTTAGTATATATTATAAATATACCACTAGTAGAAACACAATTATTTTACTTATATAAAATAACACCATTTCCCAAACTAATAGCATTAAACGAATTTATTTTGATCCACCCTTCATCTAAATTTATAGCAATTGACGAAAGCAAACAACAGTTTATACAAATTTCAGATATCGAATACACTTCTTGTCTTAAATTACTAGAAAATAAAATTATTTGTAAGCAACAAAAACCTGTATCTCTTGCCCATCTCGTAGACAATTGTGAGATAAAATTGTTACAAGGTACAAGTAAAATACCAGAAAATTGCGATAAACGCATTGTTATGTCAGATAGAGGAATTTTTATTCAATTATTAACAAGCAACACTTGGTTATTTGCAGTACCTCAAACAGAAACTTTAACTATTTCTTGTGTAAATAAAAATAAACCGATAGATTTAATGTTAAAAAATTGTGGTAGCGTCACACTAGCGAAACAATGTAAGGCCTACAGTCCATCGGCAATGTTGGTGCCCCACGACAACACATATCAGTCCGAGATGTATAGTGAAATTGTTCCATCAGTTGATATAAGTGATGAGTGTTGTGAAAAAGGTAAAACAAACCAAATGAATTTTTCTGAAATTTTGTTAAGTGAAAACTATAAAATCTTAAGTAAACACATACCAGAATTAAATATTGCTAGTCATAAGCTGGACGACATAGAAAGGCTGGCAGATAACATTCAAAAAAAGAAAGAAATTTCTCATTACACAACTTTTACTTCAACTCTAGCATATATTTTAGCAATAATTACTGTTTTGTTTATAGTTTATAAGATATATAAAAAATGTTGCTGTCCAAAAAATAAAAATTCATGTTGTGGCATAATACCAAATTTTTGCATTAGAGTCAATCAAAATGTAGAACCATCTTTCGCCGACGATAGATATGTAACACGTTATGTTCATAGAAATAGAACCTCGGAGAATATAAACAATGCTGACGATTCAGAGGAAGAAAGTATTGCTTTACAAGTTCATCCACGTAAAAGCATTGGTTATACACCCACGAGGCGACCAACCAAACAAATTTAAAATGTATAATATCTATATAGGATAAAAATACTGATTTTATATATCGCCATTTATTTTTAAGTGCATTAAATTAGTAACGAGTAACTAGGTATATTAATTTAAATAGCTTTATTGATCTTATCAACATGTAGCTTAGTCAAGAACCATATTATTAGGGTTATTAACGAAATAATTTAGTTTAAATTTCATTATTGTATTTAAGTCAAGTTTTGAGATTTTACTCCATTTAGATTACATAAAATCTCTCATTAAGGTGGGAGGTGTTGTAACCCTATGTTTCCACATGTGTATATAAGTTTATATGTATAGGTACAATACTTTATTTTTAGTAAGAATACGTCATTCAACCTTATTTTTATAGATACCTAATTATCTTAGATATTATACCAGACGATAGTAAAACGGCGACAGACCCTTCTATTGTAAGTTTATTATTATTTCTTCTAAATTTTAATTACTGTTTATTTAAAAACCTTTTCAAACAGAACAGACTAATTTCTATGATAGACGCCAGGTATCGAAATATTTAACCATAACAAAACTTTCCATTTTAGAGAAATTACTCATTTCATTAAATTAGTTTATTGTATCACATTGTAAACTTTGCAAATGGGCTTTATCACTCTTTGTTAAAAACATATTCTTGTTAAATAACAAGAAAGCTTTATTTGATTTGCTTTGAGTTGATTTAAGACCGCCCATTTTCAAAGGCACGCCCAAATTAGTCCTTAGGTTAGCTCTTAGAAATTTGAGAAGGGAGGTTACTTCTGAACATTTGTAAGAACAACTTGTGCTCCCAAAATATTTTAAAATCGTATTTCTTACAAATAAACGAAAGTGTTTTCTTTTTCTTCGTATAAAAGAGTTAGTTTTATTTCTTAGTTTAAAACTTAAGGTTCTTGTGAATTTAGTCACAACGCTCGTGGCTAGATCCACAACAACTGCCTTAATTAAGTTTGTTATTAAAGTATTAATCGACAGAGCAAAGTTATCTTTCTGACCGATCATGCGTTTACCTTCACAGAGTTAATTTGTTTGGTTTAGAGCTTGTTGCACAGAATTCACTTTATTTGCTTAACCTGCATCGCCATGCACTTTTTAGCCTGTGGGACTTTTAATACCCTGTTATTTTAATTTTGATGCCGGGGCTCAAAGGGATTGTGTTCGGTATATACAAATAGCGAAAATATGCTTATTTAAACGAGTTTTTGTTGATTTTTGTATTTTTTTGTGAATTGCGGAAAATTGCTTTTATTGTAAATAATGTTTCATTAGTCAGTCTGATTTAGCCGCAATTATAATTATATTAAGAAAAGAAAACCTCCGTCAACCACTTTTCCATTTTATGCTGTTTAAGACAATCTTTTTTTTTTAAATTACATCGTATTCACAATTGTATTGGTTTGATGAGGGACCTTAATCCAATTTAGTTTCGGGGATTTTAACGTTGTTAGGGAAGTATATTAGTCTTATTTATGTCAAGAAACAGAAACACGAATCGCAAAATAAAGAAATAAAGTAAATCCTTGATATTTGTCTTGTTAAAATAAAGCTTTTTTCAACAGATATGTTTTTTCTCTTGCCTTTATTATTTGAGAGGTAACTAGTATTTTCATCATTATTTTTTTGCTAACCTTTAACCAGAAAGCAAACATACTGTCAGAAAGAAAATCCTTTTGTCTCATGAAGGAATACAATAATTAAGGTTTTAATTAAAGTTCCGCCAAGCACCCATCTTTACATATTTTCCCTCAATTTTACCCACATCCCCTAATCATAGGGCTTAACAAAAATTACCATGTCAACCCCCTCAGACAAAGCCAAAAACTCCACCCTTCCTTTCTCTTACGCCTTTATATTGCTCCCTAAGTAACGTTATTAGAAATATGTTGAGATAATTGGAAGATACGTAAGATTATTGTAATTATCACCATCAGTAATTGGAGAAGGAAGCAATCGGGAGTTTTAGCAAAACTTCAATTTAGGTTAGGAATATCGTATGGACTGGGAAGGTGTGTATTTCGTCCTCAATTCAATTACCAAAATTTACTACCTTATTATGGGCAATTTCGTTTTAGGAATTAATTGCTATTGTACGTTCCTTTTACCTAAGTTATCTCTACAGAGTGTGACCACTATTAAGATTTTTTTTTCGTAGCTATTTTAGGGTATTTCTACGAGACCTGTACAGAATTTTGTTCTAGTTTTAAAATATGCTATTTGAACATGAACATGAGTATGAACATAATATAGACGTTGGAAATGTGTATATTTTACGTATATTAAATTGTGGTGGAAGACTGGATCGTTTTATTTACATAACCTAAATTAGCCTGCAAAAATGTGTGGATAGTGTGTGACATCCCAAAACTACCTATTTATACCATGTTTCCCCCCATGTGACGCAGTATGGCTTAGAATTGCCTCGGAGGTGAAGAATCGCTTATTAATATTGACATCGTAATTTAAATATTATTCCATATGTAAAGGGGATTAGTAATTAATGTTTAAGTTTTGGGTATTGCTCAAAAAGAGGATATCACCTAACGTGGCTATAAAATACGTATTAGGGAACAACCTTTAACGTTGGATGGGACTATACCCATATCATATTTTATCTATTTATCAATTTATCGACGGACAAGACCCAATTACAATTTTTTATTTGCAAATTAATAATAATTATTACACCAGTCTAGAAACGTGTCTCTTAAAGGAAACGAGGGAAGCGTTAAAAAAGTCGTTGGTAATTCTTTTTCCATTATTAGCAATTCTAGGTATGGGAGAGGATTTACCGTAGTTGCATCTATGATGGTCAAGTGCAAAAAGAAGATGATTTCTTGTGTCCCTAGGTGGATGTAAAAGATCTGGGCATTCAATTATTCCATTCACTATTTTAAATAGGAAATATATCTCATTTGACTCTACGTTCAGAAAGCGAGTCCAAATTCAGTCGCCGCTTCGGACCATCATAAGAGACAACAGCAACTGTATAGAAAATAACATAACGAGTGATTATTAATTATTTTGCTCAAGGGCGGCTGTGACCCAGTATACATAGTGTAGCAGTAGCGCGTAGATTAAATCATAGGGCGAATTTGCAAGAAAGCAGCGTTGTCACGTTGAAAACCTAAAATAATGTTTTTTGACGGTATGTAATATAAAATCCTGAGCTATCTTACTTTGAAAGCCTACTTTATATGGCCGCCTCCTACTTCTAGACACATTCTGATGTTTCTTCTTACCCTCAGAGACACATTAACCAATACGTTTGGAGAATTATTAATTTCGGCAATTTTTTCTGAAATCCTTCGTTTAAGATCATTTATATCCTCAATTGGTGTTCGATAAATGGAGTTTTTTATAAAAGGCCACAAGAAGAAATCGCAGGGTGTTAAATCGCAGGAACGAGGTGGCCATATTTGTTGCGTATTTCGGCTTATAACTCTGTTTTCAAAAAATTCACTTAAAAAATTTAAATTTTCTCTGGTTACATGAGGTGTAGCGCCATCTTGTTGGAAGTAACCTTCCCGCAATTCATCATCGTGAAGCTCATTAATAAATGTTGTCAGAATTTCGATCCGATATCTCTCAGCTGTAATTGTGCCATCAAAGTAAATTGGGCCTACTATTCTTCTAGAACTAATTGCTGCCCACACACCAACTTTTTGAGGATGAAGAGGTCTTTCTACAAAAACATGCGGATTTTGCGTATTCCACATTCGCATATTTTGTGAATTAACATAACCTGATAAATAAAAATAAGCTTCATCGGTAAAAAAATGTTTTTTCAAAAGCACCACTATTTTCTTCTTGAAAATTGTTTAAAAACCATTCACAAAAATTAAGACTTTGGGGAACGTCATTGGGAAGGAGTTCATGAATAGCCGTAACACGATAAGGGTATAGATGCAGATCCTTTTTCAAAAGTGTTTGACATGTACTGTAGCATAAATCCGTTTGCTGAATTTGTTGAGATAAATGCCTAATAGAAGTTGAAGGATTATTTTCCATAATTTGTCGCGCTTCTTCAATAACCTCATTCGATCGTTTCGTTGGTCTTCCAGCCCCTTTTTTATGTTGAACAGAACCAGTCTGACGAAATTTATCAATTAGGTATTGTGACCCAGTACGAAAATTATGAGAGGTCACCGCAACATCAGGAAACTCGGTTCGAAATTCATCAAAGCAGTCATGCATAGAGTAATTCCACACACCACCTATTTTGTTTCCATTTCTAAAAAAACTTTCAACAATAAAAATTTTTTGTGCTTCACTAAACATTTTTACTGTAGAACTTTCAATCCGGCAACAAAGCTTCACCAAAACTTGATACGCTGAAAAATAGAAAATAAAATAAAAAATTAAATCATATCCTGCAAATAGCACTTTATAATAGTCAAAAGACGACTCCCCGGAGAAATATTAGTTAAAGCAATAGTAACCTACCTTCAAATAACTGCAAGAATTACAAAATTTCTCCAATTTTTAAACTTTACAAATACACAAATTCAAATAAGACGTAAATGTCATAAAACAATTATGTCATCTTATCTACGCAGTACGGCCATGATGCTTTTAAAATGCATGGCATCCCTTGAGCAAAATAATTAAAAATCACTCGTTATATCTAACAAGTTTTTTTGTACCTGTTCAATATTTTGAATATGTTTTAAATATGATCGAGCCACACACAAGAAAGGTATTCCAAACATTACCTAACAAGGGTTTGGAAATCGTACTCAAGCTTTTAATATTCTGAAAATCTCTAGTATTTCTGCACATTAATTCCAATAACTTGGGTTTGTTGACAATATACTTATAATGAATACGGAAATCCGATTTAATATCTAAGTGAATGCCTAAGTCACACACAGTAGTAACTCTTTCCAAAATACGATCATTCAATTTATAGTCATATTTAAGTGGCTGCATTTTGCAATGAAAAGTAAATATTTTGCATTTTTTAATGCTCAGGTCCGTCTTATTTCTGACACATCACTCTGTTAAAGTCCCTTTGACTCGTAAACAATTTTAGGTCATCAACAAAAAACCAAGGCTGTGAAAACAAGGTATCCAACTTTAAATCGTTAATGAAAATTACAAATAAGTAGAAACTCAAATGGCTGCCCTGTGACACACCAGATGTAACGGATGTCGTCTGTGAAACAAATACCTTTACCTTAACAAACTGTTTTATATTACTTATAGTATAAGATATTAGCCACTTATGTGAGGCTCCCTAAAAACCAAAGTACTTCAGTTTATGTGCCAGAATATGATTATTTACAGTCTCGAATGCTTTGCTAAAATCCGTATAGACGTCGTCAACTTGGTATACAAGGCATCCAATACCGTTTGAGCAAAAAACATGATATTTGTAGCCGTTAATCTACCCCTACAAAAGCCGTGCTGTTCCCGAGCAATAGAAGACATCACCGAACTCCCAATATGATTGCACACCATCTTCTCAAAAAGTTTAGGAATTACACTCAAAACAGAAATCAATCCGTAATTTCTTGCATCTGATTGGTTACCAGACTTAAATATGGGATTAACAAAAGCGGACTTCCACTGCTCAGGAAAATACCAATCTCAAGGGAAAGCTTAAAAAGCAAATATAAAGGCTTAGACAGAGGATAAACAGTTGACCAAAAACCCTGCAATTATGACATCAGGGCCTGGTCTTTTATTTTGGTTCAGATTTAGAATACTGACAAAGATGTCTCCTAAAGTGACTGAAACGCAATTCAAGTGCAAATCACTGTTATAAGTGCAATCTGTCAAATTGTTATAATCAACATCAAGTTTAAATACATTTTGCGAATGTTACCCATATACTTCTACTATTGACTGCCCGTCTGCCCGTCCAAATGTATACAACTACAGAACAACTGGTCCCCTTCCTT
Source organism: Polydrusus tereticollis (assembly GCA_963920685.1). Taxonomy (NCBI): domain Eukaryota; kingdom Metazoa; phylum Arthropoda; class Insecta; order Coleoptera; family Curculionidae; genus Polydrusus; species Polydrusus tereticollis. The sequence continues at coordinate 125,620,653 of OY987329.1, forward strand.
GAAGTTACAATATTTCAAAAAATTTTTACGTCATCATTTAAATCATTTTCAATGTCCTAATATTGATCTTTTACGCAAAATACAATCACTAAGTTAAATTTTCACAGTACTACCTTACCGTGTATATGAGAGTCATGGACACACACACATAATGTATAATCAGGAAATAAAACCATTTGAAATGTGACTCTACGCGCGGTCGAATACTCAAAATTCCACGAACAAGTAATGTTATGTACTTGAAAAAAGAAATATAAATCATATAATGCTGGACAGAGAACTTTCGCCGTTGGTTCTTCAAGAAAGAATATTAGGAAGGAGAGAACACTTCAGGCGCAGAATGTCTTGGTTGAGGAACCTAAGAACATGGTGCTTTCGAGAACCTCTCTTCAAAATGATGATAATATCCGACATCCGAAAAAGATGATATAACGATATTTGGAGTGAAGACTTACGAAGGCATGCAGGAAACTGGATAATACGGCACAATACACAAATATTTATGCGTAATAAATTCAGGAGGTCCAATAATTATTATATTGATGATGACATTGTAAAGTGTCGGTACTTTTGATACTGGTTAACTCATTTGATAGATGATTAAAATAATCATAGTTTTTAGGTTAGTTCTAAAAACCTAGCAATTTATTTTGACATTAACATATTCATATATTATAATCGGCTACCAAATCAGATAATAAGAAGCAAAAATACCGGTCCTAAATAGAAATAAGGGTTAGATGCTTGTACATATGCTGTAGCTGTAGCTATAGCTGTTTTTTTCAACTATTTTAATGGCATATTTTTATTTTCAACATTACAAGTGATTTACTTTTTTTTATCTTAGTTACACATTACAGCGGAATGTAAAAGAGTTGTAACTTTTGCGCTATAATAATGAGTGTGTAACTTAGCCAAACTCATACTTTTACTATTTTGTCTGATTTGGTAAATCAACTGAACTTATTAAAAGTTCAATTAAGGGTTGTTGATTTGGAATTTAAAATCACCTGTTTTAAATCAACCTCCTTTCTCATTTTTTTTTGTTTTGGCACTGTGTGTAGGCCCCATTGTTTCACTCACAGGAATTTGGTATTGCTGTGACCAATTAGAACTAAAAACCCCTGTGAGTGGCGCTCAAAACTGAATCATATATATTGGCTTGCACACCAAGATTCTTTGGAGTTCATATGCGTACACATTGTTGTTTCACTGGCAAAGGCCCTTCATAAAAGAACCACCCCGGTTATAATTGCTATGAGCTTAAGCTAGCTGAAGCAGGTGGTGACCTTAAACTCTACTTACAATTTAAGATACCAACAATTTTATTTTGTTACCACTTTATAAGGTTACATAAGAATAATATGGTTTATCTTTAATTATCTTCCGCTCAATTTTGAAAACTAGCTAATTAGTCCCATAAGTACCCTAAACCAATTTAAAATTAAGTATCCCAAATATGTTTCTCTTGATTGTTGAGGACTTTCGAAACGCCCCAAGTTTCTTCCTAATACGTTTTCGTTTCATCCCTTTTAAACAAAAGCCCTTAAAAGCGAACAACTCGGCTTGTTTTGTTATACACCTCCATCCGCCATACATTACGATAAACTTCGTTAGGGCCTTTCAGTCTTTTTAAATAAAACTTTTACGTTTCAAGCAGAGACATCAAAGACCCCGGGAACAGTCAAAAAGACCTTTGTAGTGCTGCTCGTGCCCTTTCTGTTGACAGTCTAATTTCGAAACGCCGAAAAATTTGACAGCGACAAGGGATCTTCTCTAGCCCAAGGGCACCAGATTAGCTCTGCGTTGTGCTTGTGTGTTCGTTCGAATTGCGATTTCTAAAAGCATATGCTTGGAGAGTAAAGGAAATTACATAGTTAGGCACTGCTATGGAGCAAGTAAGTGTGGCAACGTTTTGGCATTAATTGGTTAAATTTTGTAGACGAGGAGGTGGATACATTTTACAAAATGCAACCACCCTGCACAGGGTGTCCCACTACTGTCGGCAAGGTACGATATTATGGAAGCCATAAACCTTACGGCTTTGGGAAAAAAATTATTGACTAAATTGGCCAAAATAAATTGCTGGAAAATATTTTCAAGTTTCCGAAGTGGCCGCTAGGGGCACAGTTACTAGGACATATCTAAAAGTCAAGTTTTATGTTTAATAGAGGCTTTTACACTTATTAAAAAGCCGGCTTTAGTCGTGATTGCTAGTGCATACCTCGTCTTCTAGGTGGCGCTGTTTAAACAAGATTTAATATAATACAATAATATATGGGATAATGCTCTTGTGCCAACATGAGGATTTCCTTCAATATACCCCAGTACGTAGTTAATATTTTCTTGTGTTCTTCCAATTCTTTGCCGTTGAAACTTAGGCCGAAAACAACCGTTGGCTCGTAAACTCGCCACTAATCGGGGAAAACCTCTCACATCGCAAGGACGCCGATTTGGATATCGAGCGGCGTAAACTCTTTTAGCTACCGCGGCATTCTGAAGACATTCAAAATAAACCGCAAGCATATCAACAGCTTCATCATTCGTAAAATGCATTTTGTAAACACAAAAATTACTCAAAGTAACGCAAAACTTTGACAACTATTGACAATTTGGATTATTTATGTTTTGATTAGGTATTTGTTTTGTTTCCATGGCCTGCTTCTATTAATTGTCTTTTTTGAGCATTTGCGGGGGCATTAAAAATCTTCCTTTTATAAATCGGTCCTTTTTAGGGCCACAACTTACATAATAGAAAGAATTCCAGAAAAATATAGTTACAATAAAATGAAAATTTAAGGGATTTTCGTATAAAATTTTCTATTGCCGATATTTTGGGTTAGGAACAAGATATCGAAATGCGGTTTTGGCGAGCTAGTTTAGGCATCATTTAGCTACTTTTTCATGAAAAAAAAAATCATACCAATGTATTTTATTTTGTTGAGAAAATTAACCATTTCTGTTGGAATTTCGAAAAAAACCCTCTAGCGGCGATATGTGAAACTTACAAAACTTCAAATATACTGATGTTTGTAACCCAAGAATAGCTCCTTTTAACGAGCTTAAGTTTGTTCAAATCGGCTTAGCCGTTTCGAAGATACAGGATGTTATTTACGAAAACGTTTGAATACCCCCCACCACTTTATTTTTAGAGATACTGCAAAAAGTGTCAAACAAAAAAGGTTCAGATTATCCTCGGCTTGAAAGATCAGGATTTTTTTTATTAGGTTAATATAGCGGAATTTACAGAAACATCACTTTTTTAGATTCAAGTTTGCAGTTACGCCCCCTAGCGGCCATTTCAGAAACTTGAAAATATTTTCCAGGTTATTCTCTTGGCCATTTTAGTAATAATTTTTTTTTGCCGCAAGCCTCTACGATGGATAGTTCCCTAGATGCAGTACCTCGCATTCTTGTTGGCCACCCTGTACAATGACTATCCAAGTATCGATAGTTTCTATTTACCTATCGATAATGGCAACATCGGCAATTCGGCAACATCTCATACACGAAAACTATGAATCCCGGAGAAAAATATTATCTCAAAATTTCGATTTCGGTCAACAAAAGTATTTGTTGCAGTCCGGGTCCATGGGCCTGAGTAAGAATAAAGTAGTGATTAGGTCAATAATTTATTTAAAGTTTAAACGCTCGAACCAAGTCAAAAGGCACATTTAAACAGCATTACATAATATAGCGATCTAGCCACAAATCTGACCCAGATTTTATAAGCTATTAAAAGATAACCCGGTATCCCTATATAATATATAAAATTGATTAGAGCGGCCTGGGCAAATAAAACTATCTTAAACTTTACGGCCGCAAGCCGCACAGCAGCCAACATAACTCCAATAAGGGTGAAATAAGGGTGTGTATCCGTTGGGTCTCAGGGTGCGCATAAATCACAAATCGGGGGTCATCCCAGTTATCAGTCGCAAATATATGACTCTGTCCTATGAAAGCAATCTGGTCTGTGGATCTCTATGAGTCATCAAACCCCTGTGACGTATTATCTGTTAGAGTGTTCTTTGGGGAAATGCAACGGTATTTTTTTTGGATACGTGATAAAAGACGCAATCTAGTTGGGAAAAGTGCTTTTTCAGGGAAAACATATACTTTAAAAAAAAATGGTTACCTTTCAAATCAAATTTAACTCAGTTCTGATACTTGTGATGTTTACCGTTTTATTTCACTGCAAGAATAAATGCTTCTGCTATAGTTATCCTTGCTGCAGCAGTTATTATACAGGGGGTACGCCACTCCAGATGCAGCGATGTGCCGCGATGAGTAATAGAACGAAAATCAGAGGAGCTCTATTATACAGTGAGAACTGAAGACGGGGTTATATACAACCAAAAACCTTAAGAATATGCGAATATATATGCACCTACTTCCTAAAATGTATGCAGGATATATGCAAAAAAAGACGTAAATATGCAATGAATATGCGGTAACAAAACTACTAAATTTTGGTATTCTAAATTAAATTTTCATTTAATTACGGGATTGAGTATTGAATAAAGATAAATAATTCAAGGCTTAATATACTTTATTAAATCAGTTAACACCTAATACAGTTTTTTTTATCAAACATACTGATATTAATTTGAAAAATTATAAAACGCACCAGTTATTATGTGTGCTTCAAGGCTTTCAACTAAAAAATTGTGGCGTCTATCACTAAGGACATGTTTGTAAAAAGAAAACGATCTTTCTACATCTACTGAAGTTTTAGGGCAAAATTTTAATTTCGGAACTAAGGCAAGTTTAATAGCTAAATTATTTACAGTTTTCCCTGACATTATGTTTACGAACTGCCTTAAAATCTTGAAACCTGTGTTTTTTTCTATTAAGTTTTCTAATTTTGCCACTACTGTTTTTCCTACCTCACCTCGTATTTGTTTGCAATTTTGTACACATATTTCTATTATATCCATCGACTCTGGTAGACTTGTACACGATTCCTCTAGTTGCAAAATACTGTCTGCTATAAATGCATAGTTACACTTAATATTCATTAACTGTTGTTCCACTTTAGCATTTTGAAATATTTCTTTAGACTTTAGGATGCACTGTGAATCATCACATTTCAATGTTTGGAAATTATCTGCATAAAATATTGCCGCACGAATCCAGGTGCCCTATATCTGGTCACGACAGGCTCAAGTGGTAATGGTACTCCGGAAAGATTCTCCTTGTAAAATTGTACTCTTAATGGGTCCTTCATGAATATCTTTTTTACATTTGCTATTAGGTCATTGACCAACGGAAAGAAAACTCTACTAGCTTCAGCAAACCTATTTAATCCGTCAGCTAGGCAAGTTACATGAATCAAATTTTCATAAAATATTTTTAAATTCGGTCCTGCCTTTATCATATACGGCGCAGCATCGGACAACAGGATCAGAATTTTATCTGTAGGAACTGAATTCGGCAAAAAGAAATGTTTTAAGGTTTCTTCAATAAAACCTGTAACTGTAAGGTTGTTTGTTTTTTCCACTTATATTATGGCTATAAGGTAAGCTTTCTCAGGTTCTTCTTCTGTGGGTTTTCCGATCATTAAATGAAGTATATAACGACCACACGAATTAGTTGTTTCGTCGACGACAATATACATATGGCTACCTCCAATTTCTTTCTTTATTTCATCTAGCACGGTACTAAATACCTTTTAAACGACATTTTTTCTTAATGCTGATTCATCTGGAGCATTACATTTTATATATTTTTGCAGGAAGGCCTTAACTTGCGGGTTGGTTAACTTATTTAAAGGAATATTAGCAGCCAGGAACGTTATACATAGATCTTCGTTAAATTGTGACTGGTTATGTTTTCCGTTCTCAAATGACTGCTTCAGCGTTGACTGTAGGGGACCAGACTTGATCTTGCTAACCTTAGCAATGTGAGGCGGCGTCTTAATGTGCTGGTCTATTTGAAATTTCTTTGAGCAGAAAACAATTTCTGAACAAGACTTGCAAAAAACATGGTCGCTGTCCAAAGCAAGTGCTGGGTAAGGCTTAATCCACGGAATACATTGTATTTTCGACATAAACACCGCTTTCACTTTCACTTTGTTTGCGTTTACGATACTAACCACGGCTACGACAAACCACAACCTCAATAATACGGACAAACTGTAACAAATGTGAGCAAATAAATAATTATAGAAGGTGTAGATAAAGAAATTCTAGTTAAAGCATCTGGTCAGAAATACTCACCAACTAATGGAATTACTCAATAGAAAAATGATAGTTTATTTTATTAGTTCATTAGTTTATTAATTAGCCTATTTATTGCCCTCTTATCTTCAGACCCCGACAGCACAGGTGACCCGGTGGCGTGCGACCATAAAACGTAAGAAAAGAATACAGAAATCCCTAAACATTCTTAGTAATGCAATAGTTCTTAAAATATGCATTTTTTCCTTTAAAATCACAAAATATGCAAAAGATGCATATACAGGGTGTTATGGAAATGACTTATTATATTTTAAGGGGCCACTCCTGGGGTGGCCTAGAGTTACACTTGATAGTTTTTTTTTCTAAAATCGGAAGTATTTTGAATTTTGTAAAATACCTTAAAACCGGACCATCTGTGCCTCTATGAAAGTTCATTACCCCTAAACACGTGTTTTTGACATGACAAATTGGCGGAATTTCTACAGACAGCTGATTACCTTGCGACGTTGCCAAGTATTCGGGAAAATCTTTTTTTTAGGTTTTTTAAAAAAGATTAAATCAAAAACTATACTGCGATTTCAATTAAACAAGCCTTATTCAATAGGTATAGTTTTTACTCACCCCATGAAATTGTATTGCTATCATAATACTTCGCTGAGTAAAAATCGTAGATACCAACAACAAGCCCTATGTCTGGAAATTTACACAGATAAACTATCACATCACAAAACATTCCCATCACATGTGTATCACATTATTCAACAACTATACACTCCAGCAGCAAAACCCAAACAAATTTTATGCCGTTGCAAGTAAATGAATAATAAGAAATGATATTAAAAACAAATTTATGAAGCCACATATGAAGCCATTGGGCGCATTCGAGAGACGAAACTGCTCCGCAGTGGTTACCGGTTATGATCCAACCGCTACCGATTCGTCGGCTTCCATGGATTTCGACTATTTCGACCAAAAGATCATCACGTTTGGTTCAAATGTCAAATCCATATCAGCTGTGCGTAACAAACATTAACCTTTCTTGTTTTGTGAAGCTTACCAATATACTCATCCCTTGGTTGAAACTCTTTGGTGGCAGTTAAAAAGTACGTTTTCCTGTTTAATGTATATGTTTTGTTCCTTAATTCTATTTACTACGTTCTTCGTAACCAAACTTTTGTTGCATACGTCATTTCCCCATTGACATAACGAACCGCTCTCTCCAAGCAGCGGAAGTGAAAGATGCTACCCAAAATGGCGACCGTTCCGTAACATGTTGGAAAGTGTCGTAAAAGTAGCGGTCGACACAACAAGACGATTTAGGAACTGCTCCGGAGCAGTTTCGTCTCCCGAATGCGCTCATTGACTTTGAACTGCTCAGTACCCAATCACAGAACAGCAACAAATCACATTTCCCGCCCCTTGGACTATCGTGTTTAAATGTTGTGTGTCCAGTTAAGAGGACTGGATTGGATACCGTAATTATTATTCTTAATTGCAATGGCCACCTGTCTTGACGACAATTAGCCAGCTATTATCATTACCAAGAAGAACAGAAGTCACAGAAGAAGAGAAAGAACATAACCGTATCAAACGTGTGTCGCGTTGTTTTCAATCCGGATTTTGTTATAAAGTATTAAGAAGTCTATAACTAGTAATTTCTTGTATTAATAACACAGAATTAAAGAGCTAATAACTTGATAATGTCCCGAACAGTTAATGTGTTGTTAAAGTGAATAAATGTCCCGCTAGAATCATTTGAAATGGTAACGGTATAACGTGGATTTCTTGCCGATATGTTTTTTATTTCAAGGTATGTACAAATAAAACTAGAGCAATACGTAGACAATTTTTCGTGTAATAGGGTAGAAACTAAAGCATATTAAAGTTAAGTAGAAAAAATTAAATATTCAAAAAAGGTTATCTGATGAAACTGATGTAGTAAATGTGGCAACACTGCTCAAAACACATGTTTTGGGCTGACGATATCTAAAGACTATCTGACAGTAACTGTCAGATTTTTGTCAACAATTTTTTTTTTGACAAGTAGTACGAATCAGCTGTTTGATCATTGGCGCGTAGGTGTTTTGAGCTAAATTTTTGAAGGCATTTTTCTCGAATTTCTAGCTTCGAGCGCCATTTAACGCAATTTTTCCCCAATTCGGCTCGACCTATAGATTTACGGGTTAAAAAATAATAAGTCATTTCCATAACACCCTGTATATGCAAAATGCATAAAATCCGGTCTTTAGTGAGAACATATGAACACAACAGAATCTATTCCATGTTAAATGATCTCACTGTATAAAAGTGTAAAATTGTAAACTATTTAATTTCTGTAACCGCATATTATTTTTCGGAAAAGGGAATGAAAACGCCAATGAAAAATCCCTGCCTTTGAGGACTTTTCTTTTCCTTATTACATTTCCTTAATAACGTAATGCATCGCTTTCCAATATATTCTTTAACTCGTATGAAGAATAATGGAAAAGACTGCACTTTGTGACAAAAGAGATATTGCATTTTTCTTTGGGTTTAGAAATGCACGCTAGACAAAAGCTTAAAGGGAGGGCATTGACTATGCTAAACTGGTCCTTTTATCTGACTGAATTAAAAAGAGGCGTGCGAGCTTACTGTTTCTATCTCCACGAAAAATATGTCAATTTAATTTGTCGGCTTAATAAAGGAAAAATTAAATTAATAAGATACTGAGAAAACCCCTTTTATTTTAATTATATTTCAAATCAAACTCTCTCAGATAAAAGAAAAATAAATTAATTATGAGATTTGTCCGAATAAACGAAATTTTCCACCTTGTCAAATATTTGTGTTTCTGAACCAAATTACGGAGTTAAGTTATATTCATTTAAATTTAAATAGAGATGAGAAATGTTAGGTACAAAATTTCTCATCTCTTAGAAATAAATGTAGATGTTTAGCTGTATAAAGGGTAAGAATATATTCATCATTTTAAGTTTTACTTACCCCTTAAATGCCTAAGATACGAAAATCAATGTAAGTTTTCCTTGGGGGAGGGTCGTTTAAGGGTATCTACTTTTTAAGTAGTTCTAGCATTTAGTCCATTTGGGGTAATATTTACACATATATTAAGCGGCAAAACAAGAGTCAGTTTATTTTAGAAATCTTGCATGATGATGCACGACAATAATGATGAAAGTATACATTTCTTTGACGGAATTAAAAAGAGAATTATTAGATTAGCTAGACGAAAAATGTAATAATATTTATAGAAAATCACATAAAAGCGCTCTTTTGAGAGGCAAGTTTGTTCCTCGTTTGAATCAAAATAGACAAGTTATTTATGCTCATTTAACGCAGATTTATTTTCAAATTATTCATAATTTAAAAACGAAATATTGCCCATTCCTACAGTACTTATACTAAGAGTTTTATTAAATTTCCCTTGATCAATCATCATTAAGGTAATTAAATAATGAGCGTTATTCGCAGATAGAAGTCTTTCCGAAAGACTGAGGCCCGTTCGGGCACGATATCTGCTCTTTGAAGGGTCTTCTTTAAATGCGAGGGACCGTTTTTAATTAACAAAATAATTATTACACCTTGCAAGAGAAAATAAATATAAGCTGATTAAAATGTTATTGTCGTAAAAACATATTTTAAGTAAGTTTATTTTAAAATAGGTCAGGTCAATTAAATTTATAAATTATAAGTATTATTTCGAATCAACAAAATACTGGAAGAATCCTTAAGGGTATTATAAAAGAGACATACTAAAGCGGTTTTCTTTGACGTAAGTAAAGCTTTTGATAGAGTCTAGCACAGTTAATAGGTCAAAGCTCCAAAGTATTTATTTAAGATATTGCGCAAACCGCATCAGCGGCAAGGTTCTCCAAAAAACCTTGGTTGATAGTCACAAGATTGCAGCACCATATGAAAAGATTGGAAGATTCGCATGAATTCATCCACAACGAAGGCCATTTTCTTTTCAAAGAGTAGGGTGGAAATGCATGAGAACAATCCCTACTCGCAATTAATTGATTAACAAAGAGAAGAAAGACTGAGTCCACATTTTTTACTCGTGGGATATTCAACAAGAAAGATACAAGACGATGATCTACTGTCGATCCGCCGACAGTCTGGTAACACCTGATGTTGAATAGTGAATAATAAATTTCAAGGTCCGCACATTTTCGAGGATACCTTAAACAGTAAAACGAATTTTTGTAAAATGACCTTCAACATTTTATAGACGAATTATCCTTGAATATACTAAGACACATATTCTGAATTAAGATACAACTAACTAACTAATTACCTTAATGGACGATTCGCAAAATGAGTTGGAAAAAACGGGTCAATCAAATGACCAGCTATTACCCCAGACTTTAATCCACTGAATGGTTTTCCTTGATAAGTATTCAGTAAAACCCTCGTTAAGCGAAAAGGCCCAGATTAGGGCTCGCGCTAGTCACTATTCAGTTAAAACTGGTTTCACTTTGAATTCGAGCGGTGCCGGCGAAATTGAAAATAGGTGGGTAGTGGATCTACTGTTTATTTATTCTACTGTGCCATAATAATAATATTAAATATGTAATCTTAAAATGTGTTAATAAATTATTTTGAAATTGTTGTGCTGGTTTTTAATTGTATATATTCCTAATATTAAATGAAATTAAAATAAAATAAATAATTTTCTCTTCACTAATATAGCATTTCAACTAAAGGGAGTGAATTGTTGTTATTTAATATAAAACGTCACAATTGAAGCCGGTACGGCGCAGGTAAATTTTATCAGATGCATACCAAATTAACGAAAATATTTTCCCTTTTAAATGTGAACATTTTGACAACCCTTGGGTTCAGATATATACGAATGTTGCATGGAGTACGTTTAGAACTTTGGATAGAATCCAAGGATTGGATAATCTACAGGGTGAGTCAGGAAGAACGGACCAAACTCCAGGAGCGTATTATACGCGTGAAAACAATTTAAAAAGAACATATTATGTTCTTATCTGATTTTCATCTGTTTTCAACTTACAGCGTAGTTAAAAATTTTTATCTAGCGTTCCACTTGTACACTAAAAATAATTGAACCATTAGAAAGTTTGTAAATCCCTAGTTTGCACAGACAGCAAAATTTTCGCTTATCACTATTAGAGTAATCATAACAATTATAAAAATATTCTCTATTGGTAACAATCTCGCTTATTTAAACATTTCTTATCGTCTGTATAAGAAAGGCTAAGACGGTTAGCAAATCAGTCTCCCGCGCTTATAAGACAGACATTATAAAACTCAGCATAATAGTCGCAGCAATTTGTCGACTGCGTGTTATTAGAAATAATCCGATTGATATTCGTCACCACGGCGCCACCTGGTCTCAGGTCATTTATGTTTTATTATGTTCTCGAATGCCGCCCTTGTCGCATCGTTGCACGTCTTTTATGTGTTAAACAAACAAACAAATGCCTAAGGGTAAGTGATAAAGTAATAACTAATAAGACTGTACACAATAGTAAGTAGGTATGTATTCTATATACTATAATATATAATATGATATATTATTTTAAAGCATTTTAGTCCAGAGGCCAACCACTCTCCTAAACACATGTACAAATTGTCGGGGAATCGCTCGAAATACCGGAATTATTATTAGAAATCATCGAAAGCACCACCGTAGTCGCAGAAATAGTTCGAAATCATTCCGAAGTCCCGAATCCCGAAATTCCGAAAAATATAATAAAGCTATTGAGTTTTTTTTTGAGAAATATATTTTATTTCTATAAAAACTATAGTTTTTCCTTTAAGCAGTAGTTTTTTGTTTAAACGCTTTTATCAGTGAGTTATATTTTTGAGTATTTAATATATTTTATTTGTTGATATGTATAGCTTAAAATTCTATATACTTGTTATAACCTTTCTTTTTCAAAAACTTAACCAAATATGTGTTGAAGTATTAAAACTTATAATTACGTGTTTCTTTCTATTTTCGTTTTAATAAAGATATGTCTAAGGGAACTTGTGGACACGACGACTTAAATACCCCACATGCTAATATTTCTATTTTTACATAGCATGAAAAAAACAAGAAGTTAAGCGGGTGCATCGCCCTGTACACACTCAATTTAAAAATAAAAACTTATATTTAAATGCTATTTTAACTAATTATTATAAAGATAATTATGCAAATGAGCATCATTCGCACTTAAATGACTTTCCAAAAGACTGAGGACCGTCAAGACAGTATGATATCTGCCCTTTGAAGTTCCGTCTTTGAACTGGAAGGGGCCGCTTTTAATTAGTGAATTAATTGTTACACCTTGCAGCGACAGAGATAAGCAGATTTAATCCGTGTTTTAGGAAAAGCGACAGCTTTCGGAAAACAGAGTTGATTGGAGCAGTTGATTCGAAACAATTTCTGGAAAGAGTTGTTAAATATAAATAAATAAAGATTTAAAATCGGACGGTTTAAGCAAGATTAAATTACGTAATTAGGTATAATAATTAAAGTGCTATGTAGAAAATATTAATTACGAGGGTTTTAATCACAATTTGAAAATTGATCAAATAATATACCAATCTTATAATGATTGTTTGTTGCATTGTATTTATATTTAAATATTGTCTCTGGTATATAGTAAATTGTAAATTAAAAACCGTGTTTTGGACAACACGGTCTGCAACGGAGTTCACTGGAAAAGCGGAAAAAACACAGGCCCCTCCAAAAAGCTCATTTAAAACGGAATCACACAGTCATCAGCGCGTCCATGTGCAAATACAGACAGGACTCGTTTAAAAATGCGAGTTTTTGCATACTCTAAAAAGTTTAATGATAAAAATAGTAAAGTCAAACATCATTGGCAAAGCTACGCTGCAGTCATAGCTAAGACAACAAACTTGATGCACTTTTTCGACATGAGAAGCTCCATACCATGGTTTTAAGATGAGCCATATTATGGTTTTTCCTGGTAAATGTTCAACCCTATTTAAGGCAATACTCAAGTAAAACTAAAGAGCTATAACTTGAAGCAGATAAAATTTAGGGTGTCAAGAACACTTAGACAGACCAATTTTGCGAGCAAGAACAAAAATATACTAAAAAAATGCATTGGCTTCTTGTTAAAATAAGATTCAATCATGTCAAGCCCGTTTGCCGGCGGATTGCCCAGACGTCTTGAGTACTGCAATAATTTAATGTATGACAACCTACTAAACATAACGTTATGTTTCTGACGGAGCGTGGTTCCATATTTCGGGGTATATCATGTGGGGCACTCACAATCTGCATATTTTTATCAAAAATTTCACAGCAGAATAATTAGGCCAATTTGTTTTATTGCACCGTCAATGCAGAGAGGTTGGATCACTGAACTCCCACCAGTAAAAAAAATAATAGTAGAGTAATCTAAAAATGTCCTTGATATGCAACTTGAATATTCCTGTCGCGGAAGCTTTACTCATATGCCGTGCGTCGGATTTCTACGATTTTTTTATATTCCCGTAAAATTGACGGTTATCTTGTGCAGAGCCGGTCGTCTTTTTATTCTTTATATGCACAGTATTTGGCGTGTGTATTGTGAGATTTGTGCATGAGATTGTATGTATTGTATTTTGTGGAACTTTTGTTAAAATCTGGTTACTAGTAGACTTTTATAGCTTAGGTTCATTTAGGTTATAAGGCCTTATAGTGTAAGTCCGTAATGAGAAACAAGTGCATGGTATTGCTCTGCGTCAATTATTGGCCAATGACCAAAATTTAGTTCCTCAGTTACTTTAAGTAGGTACCTAGCTACTTAAAATAGTTTTAGAATTGTATCCGCGCATATCAATGCTGATTTAACCTAAACGGTTTTTGTGTTATCTCTTTCCGAGCTTTCAACACAATAATGTATTTATTTAGATAAATTCACTCCTACAATAAAATGTCCATTTGACATTTGCATTTTTATCACTTTGACATCGATACAAAAGGTGCATCCTTTTTTATCGCGATAAAAACCTCTCCAGCTCAAAATCGAGTATATATATATATATATATAGTAGGTATACCTATCACAACAAGCGACAGCTTAAACATGAAAAAAAAACTTATCATACGTAAAACCACAAGAGCTTTTTTTTATCGGATAAACTTTTATTTTTTAAACTCAAACTAGATCACTTTTTAGCAATTTAAACTCGAACAAACGGTAATTTCATTTCGTTTGTTTCCGTTAAATTTCTAAGCAATCTAGTTTTCGTAAAAAATAAAAGTTTATCCGATAAAAAAAAGCTCTTGTGGTTTTGCGTATGATAAGTTTTTTTTTTTCATGTTTAAGCTGTCGCTTGTTGTGATAGGTATACCTACTACAACGTTCAAGTACTTTAAAATAACTTGCCCAATTTGATACAATAGTCTATACGAGGGATAATAATAATATGTTATTTTTGTCAAACTTTTTTACTAATTTTTGACAAATTAGTGAAATATTTTAAAAATGCTTCTCAGATCACAAAATAATTCACAGTTTGTCAAATTATGCATCAATATTATTGGTTTTACCAATACGGCTGCTATTTTACAGTTGCCTCCATACTTGTTCAAAGATGACACACTACCTCGAAATACTATTTTTTATCCCTATTTATTTTTTCAGTGTGTTGAACATTAACATTGTCTAACTTGACTCAGGCGCGTATACAGCTCTCAGTCATAGGGGGGGGGGGGGGGGGGGTAATCAGTTGAAAAAAAAAGCGCCGCAAGCGAAATTTTTTTGGGTGCCACGCTCTTTTTATTGATGATTCTTCCTTTTTAAGTAATTTTTTACTCGTGATTGCATATTTCAATTACTAGATTGCCGGCTTGTGTTTTTTAAAGAGTTTGGACTGATTTGTCAGTGTTTTTTTTTTGTTTCTTGGGAGGATGGGGGGGGGGGGATTAATTATCCCCATAACCCCCCCCCCCTTGTATACGCGCCTGACTTGACTAGATAAATCTATTAATACCATAACTGGTTGTTTTACTGTTTAGAGTTTTACAACGCGCGCCAATAAGGCTTTCCACAATTATATGCTTTCTAACATACTCATTTTCTTTGCTAAGTACTAGGGCAAAACAAATGCACATATTTCTTAAGTCTACCATAAACATTCGAAACCTCCGATCTGACTTGCTTTTAATCTGTTTAAAACAGAAAACAGTAATTTTAATGCAATTTTCATTGTATGTTGTATAGGAACGGATAAAAAGGAATCAGATGATCAAGGACACCTGTTACGGTGTTAAGAACAACCATTATTACTTACGGAACAATGCCAGAAATTAAACTTTAATTCGAAATTTCAATTTTCATATCCCCCCCAAATACGTCCTGATATTTTCATAATTTTTTGTGATGTATTGCTTCTTCAAGGAAATGAATGCCTTACATTTTTTTATATTTCACATTATACTAAGATCTACTCTAATTGCTTTGTTTTATGAATTATTAAATTACATATTATGTTAAATAAGTTTAAAGCCGGACCTGACGTACACGCGAAATGCGCAAACGCAAAGCTTCCGCAAAACGCCGCATAATGGGGACATTTCTGTAATTAACTTTGTACTAGTCTGGGTGGTCCACCAACCATCATACAAAAACATTTTTTATAAAATTTAATATTTGAGCTTTTTTTTCAATTTGAAACAACAATTTCCTATGATATTTTATTCTGCAATTGAAATAATTAAATGTAGGTTTCCTTCTATGATATGCATCTTTTCTACTTTTTTGACACCCTATATAGTTTGTCCCGAAATTGAAATGCCATGCTATAACAACGCGTAGTCTTCTTCCCAAAATAATCGCTTTTTCTCTATAAACATATTATATCGAGAATTGCCTACTAAATGGGATACATTGAAGACGGTTTTCTTTAATTAACAAATAATTAATTATATTAAACAGTAAATATTGTTTAAAAATAGTTAGGAGCGTATAAGATAGCGAGAATACACTAGTAATACCTCTTTGTTAGTTGTCTACATTTGAAGCGTTATTTCAATTAAATTTGACATCCTACATACTATTAAATTAAGAAAGATACTCTGAGATCGTGTCGTTATATACACCTTTTTCGAGATAAATGTACGCTGCGTAACAAAAAATATGAATGACAATGTGCAAGAAAAAGTTAAGACAAGCTTTTATTTTTGGCTTTATTTTAATAAAACATTAATAGCTCATATTATTGCCGTATGCAGCGCAATTTTTAAATTAATGTTTTCGAAAACTTACTAATATACCTACTTAAAAATATCAAGATTTCAAAATTTAATTGAAACGCATACATAGGTTGCACCATGTAAGTATGACACCTTCTTTTCGGGACACCCTGTATACTGGGAAAAGTTTGCGCTTTCAGTGTTATTTTCTCAACAAGAACTTTTTAGGAAGAGTGACTTTTGTTCGTAAAGTTAAAAGGAGAAAAGTTTGCCATTTGTTTACCTGAACTAACCTGGACGTAAACATGGACTTTACACGCTGTCTATTACATACGTGGTTAGGCTTAGTGACAATACTTTAATGTGTTCCACATTACTTTATCTTGATACCCTCGTATGACTTCCACCGAGTATTGCATCGCCAGACTGGCCATAAAATCCTCATGTAAATCTTGCTACCCTCAAATATTTGCTCTCCTATCAATTTTACATCAAAAGTGTGTAAGAGTTTTTTGAAGGCACTTTTATAATAAACTCGCACACCAAATTTTATTATTTTCTAATAAGCCAATTAAAAGTTACTTAGCATAATATACTGTTCGTAAAATTCTTAAAAATTAAATACGTTTCTGGTACATACTCAATGAAACCACTAGTAATAATTATTGTCATGATATAATGTCAAATATTACTAGACGTTTTTTTTTGTATCAGTTTTAACATGTTTTACAGTATTCAAGAAAAAATAACAATGATTAAGTGGTACTAAACGGAAAATAGTTCTTGGAGAGTATCTGAAATGTTCTTTGCAATATTTTCGACAGACCCATTTCAAGCCAAATAACGGTCCAGAATGTTGCTCGTAATTTTGAAGTAATTAATAAAAGAAATGTAACTGTTTAGAGCACAATAATGATGCACTCGATGGTACAGCACAAGAAAATAATGGAATTGGCACCATGCCACCATGCTTCCTTGCTAAACTGTAGAAAAGCAAAAAGGCTTCCACACACCGACGCGGCCACGGCCACGGTAGCGGTGGCGGCCAATCTAAGCACATAGAAATAAATGAATAAAATCATACCAGCGCGGGCAGGTCTAGATCAAGCGGCCTAGGGCAGCGTTCTGATATGCGGTGACGGTCAAATACCACGTGTCAATTTTGACTGCGAGAAGTGACACTAGAAATGGCAAAAAATATAATAGAATTATTAATAGAAAATGTTAAATTATATCCCATACTTTTTGATTTAAGCCATCCAGATAATAAAAATATAAGGGATAAAAACAAAGTATGGGACAAAGAGCTAATAGTAACAAAGTCTCGATCTTCTTCCACATCGTCTATCATAATAACAAATAATCGAAATAAAAATGAAACCTGGACGTTTAAAAATATATTTTCGTATACATAAAATCTGTAAACGGCAACTACCTTACAGCTCCACTCACCGCTTTGGTGTGAATACGCCCTACCGCTAATATGATCGCCACCGCGGCCGCCACCGCTACCGTGGCCGTGGCCGCGTCGGTGTGTGTAAGCCTTTCACCACAGTACTGCGCAGATTGTATAAGTATAAATATCAAGAACATCAGGAATTGAGAGAAGGTGATGTGTATAAACAAGAAATCAATACCCTCAAAAATTAAATGTCTGGGCGGGCATATTTGGACATCGGATTATTAGACCTTCTTTTTGGAACAAAATTTGGAAATAGAAACTTTTTTGTAACTTTTACAAAACTAAATTGGACCTGCATTAGAAGAAGTTGCTTCTGCAAATAAAGATATTTGGTTTCAAATGGACGGTTGTCCTTCGCACAATGCACGAGAAGTACGGGAATATGTCCAAAACCTTTTTTAAAGGTCGCATAGTAGGATTAGATTACACCATAAAATGGCCAGCATGGTCTCCTGATCTTTCACCAAGCGAGTTTTTTTCGATGGGGTCAAATAAAAGTGTTCGTTGTAAAAATGTGCGATATAAAAATTTGGAAGAACTAAGATTGATTCAGTAGTATGCAATCAAATATCTGCGTATCAACTTAATAATTAATATGTAAGAACTGAATTTTATGACCGTTTAGGATATTACTTGGTAGTCAACGAAGGACTGTTTGAGCATCTGATTATTAAATTAGTTGTTGTCTCAATCGGTGTTTCTTAAAAAAGTGTTGTTTTCCACTTGTCTCTGAACGTTGTAACATATAAAGTTCTGGTTAAATAATACAACAATGTGTATAAATCTTCACTAAATAATTTATTGTACCATAACAATTGTTTCGACAACACAGTATCTTCTTCGGATGGAGAAATCAAATTGTCTAATAAAAATGGTTCTACTTAAATATAAAACTTAATCTTAATCTCTTTACATAACCTATTAGTTTAATGGTATTTTTACAATACAATTATTAACAAATATACATAAACCTATTTTACTATATTTGAAGGGTGTAATATCAGACAATTACAGTTATTTATTAATGATGGGAAAACCAAACATTATAGATTTAAATTTAACAATGGGGATCTATTCAAGTCCAACTGGTCATTAAGTAATATATTTAGGTTTTTGTGTTTATTAATTTCCATACTTTCTAAGAAATTCAGTTTTAAAGATTTATTTTCTAGATGTAAAATTTTAAAGTTGTCATCAAAATTATGTTGTTCATCGTTTAAATGTACGGCATAATGAGAATTGGTATGTTTTTTGTTGTAACTCGTTTTGTGTTCTTTAATTCTTTTTTCAAAAGTTCTACCCGTTTGACCTATATATATTTTTGGACAACTTCCACACTTTAGTCTATAAACTCCACTTTTATGTTCTTTTTTGATTTTCGTCTTATTGTTTTTAATAAATTTACCTAATTTATTATTAGTTTTATAGGCAATTTTAAAATTTTGATTCTTTAGGTGTATTTTAATTTTGTCGGTAAGTTTTCCTGTATAGGTAAGGGTTTTATAACTTAGGTTGGATTCTGGTTGTACTATTGGATAAACTAAACTGATTGCTTTATTAAATTGTTTTTTATTGACTAATTGGTCTACTAAATTAGGCGGATACCCATTATTTACTGCAAGTTGTTTAATTATGTTCAGTTCTTTAAAATAATTATCTTCAGATAAAGGAGTATTAACAAGTCTATGGACAAACGAATTATATGCCGACATTTTGTGCGAGTATGGATGACTAGATTTATTGTGTATTGTAATATCCGTATGAGAAGGTTTGTGGTATATTGCAAAGTCATGTTTATTGTTTTTTGTTGTTATGGTCAAATCTAGAAAATTTATTGTTTTATCTTTTTCTATTTCTAGAGTAAATTTTATGTTACGATGTAAATTATTGATAAAGTTAAGAAAGGTTTGAAGTTGACGATCTGTACCAACAAAACAAGCTAAAATATCATCCACATATCTATACCAGTACAAGAATTTACTGTCAAGATTATTTGGATGAATCTTACTTTCAAGATCGTTCATAAAAATTTTTGCTAACAGTGGACTTAAAGGGTTCCCCATTATTAATCCTTCACTAGATACATATATATTGCAATTAAATTCGAAATAATTTTGGTCTAAACAAACCGAAAGGGTTTCAAGTATTTCTTGTTGTATGATAGGATTAGTTTTGTTTCTGATCAGTAAGTTTTCCACTAAATCTATAACTTCATTAGGTGGTATACTAGGAAAAAGGTTTTGTACATCGAAGGAAATGAGCTTAGCATTGTTGGGAATATTAACATTTTTTATTTTGTTAACTAGTTCATAGGAATTTTTAATACTGAATTTTGATTTAAAATTACATTGTTTTATAATGATATCAATTAGTTTTTTAGATAATTTTACAGCTGGCGCTGTAATGTAAGATACCACTGGTCTAATAGGCATGTTATTTTTGTGTAATTTAATCAATGAGTATAGTTTTGGGGTTTGAGGATTCATTGTTATAAGTCTATATTTCTCACTGTTATTAAATATGCTAAGTTCTTTTATTACTTCTTTAATTAATTTTTGAAACACTGGCGTTGGATCAGAATTCAAAATTTGGAATTTAGTAGGGTCTAAGAATGCTAAAGTTTTAGATATATATTCGTTTTCTTTTAACGCTATTACTGTGTTACCTTTATCAGCACGTGTAGAAAATAAATCTTTAAAACTGAATTTCTTAGAAAGTATGGAAATTAATAAACACAAAAACCTAAATATATTGCTTAATGACCAGTTGGGCTTGAATAGATCCCCATTGTTAAATTTAAATCTATAATGTTTGGTTTTCCCATCATTAATAAATAACTGTAATTGTCTGATATTACACCCTTCAAATATAGTAAAATAGGTTTATGTATATTTGTTAATAATTGTATTGTAAAAATACCATTAAACTAATAGGTTATGTAAAGAGATTAAGATTAAGTTTTATATTTAAGTAGAACCATTTTTATTAGACAATTTGATTTCTCCATCCGAAGAAGATACTGTGTTGTCGAAACAATTGTCATGGTACAATAAATTATTTAGTGAAGATTTATACACATTGTTGTATTATTTAACCAGTTTATAATGGATCTTCATCAAGTAACGGCTACTTCAATCGAATATATATAAAGTTCTTATTGTTTCGTTTTAAGTACGTTTATTAAATTACTACAATAGCTATTTTCTATGAAATACTGCAAAACATGTTGAAACCAATAGAAAATAAAACGTCTATTAACATTTGACATTATCATAATTATTACAGTCGAAACAGTCGTTCTTTGCCGTTGCGTCATTACCTCCACGTGACACTAGAGCCATATGAATCCAATAAAAATTACGAGGATCAAAAAGTCATAACCAAGTCCATAATTCAAAAACATCAAAATTTTTGTGTCTAGCTTTCGGTCTTAAAAATAATACAAATATTCATAATTACTTACCGCCAACACAACCGTACGATAAAAATGGCTCTGAAAAAAAATAGCTTATAAGATTAAATAGAATTTCAGGGTACGAAAGCGTTTAAAAACAAATGAAAGTGGACATACCAAAACGATAACTTTGATATCAATGGACATCAATATCTTTTCTTTCTGTCTAGCAGGTTACTTTCAACTCGAGACGTATTGCGTAACCCCGTAGACGCTATATTATGTTTTTATTCGCATTTAACAGTATAATAAATAAGGCAAGGAACCACCGTCTCGATTGTACTATTGTTGTATGTATCAGGGCCGTATTTAATTTTTATGAATTACTTTTGATTAGCTTATTAGAAAATAACAAAATTTGGTATTATACTTGAACTTTAAAAAAAGTCTCATACAATTGTCATGTAAAATTAATATACAGGGTGTTATTTAATAAGTATCCGATATTTTACAGGACGTTCCTCAGTTATTTATAAGGTGAAAAGTTCATATAGGCATGGGTCCGCAAGCCCTTCATTTTTGATATACAGGGTGTTAAAAATTTATTTTTATTTTTGTTTTTCATAAATATTTTTTAAAATAATGTCTATCTTTGGACGAAAATTGGTACCTAGGGATTTCTTGAAATGTGAAATTCGAATTTGATGTTAGTATGGCTCTCACTTGTAAAGGGCGCCACCTACGTATCTTTTACTCTTTTGAGGACTCATAACTTTTTTATACGTGCTTGTATTACATCTTTAAGCAAGAAAATTGATTTTTTCATTATGTCTACATCAAATAGGCATACTTGGTAGAAGTCGCTACGTGCAATCATTCTCAAGAAAAAGATTGATAAAAAAATAAATGGCATTTATGTGCATAACGCTATGCTCATATCCGAGTTTGATAAAATAGCATTTATCTCCTAAACAAAGCCGAAATCAAAAAATTATGAAAATGTACTTTGCATTAGCCAATAATGTGCCTACATAAGAGTGTTATCAAAAGAGAAAGCGGCAGTGGCGTACATATTTTTTGTTCCTGTTAAAAATTGTAACACCCTGTATCTCAAAAATGAAGGCCTTGCGGACCCATGCTTATATGAATATTTTACCTTATAAATAACTGAGGAATCGTCCTGTTAAGTATCGGACACTTATTAAATAACACCCTGTATAGCCAATATTTGAGGGCAGTAAAATTTACATGGAATTTCCTATAGCCAGTCTGACGGTACACCACCCGGTATAACCCCGTCTCTTATGTTTGGCCAGATCAGTAAAAAATCCTATTAAATAAATAAAAAAGTACTGACTGTAAAATGGCATATTTATACGATCAGAATTGCGTGCGTGGCAAAAACTCCCTATTTATCACACATGTGCGAGAGCAAATGGCAAATACAGTGTGTATTTTACATGGAAACGGGGCAAACGGGCGGCCGGTCCAGCCGGGTGAATTATTTGCCCTGAATACTTGAGCAATTTTAATTACACGGCCCTGGTATTTGTACAGGGCACTATATCAGGCCCTGTGTCAGCATATTAGGTAGGTGCAGTCTAATATGTTTTAAGGATTTATGAGCTGAATTTGTTTGTAGATAATTAGTGAGGCGCATACGACGGTTTTTTCCTGGAAAAATTATCGTGTCAACAATTGCGAATCAGGTGTTGTCGCGGCAGTTTGCATTTAAATTGGAACACTAACCGTAAAACATGCAGGCAACATAAAACTTATTTTAATTACCAACAACAACGCATAAAAATATTTATTGTTCAGATGCAAAACATATTTTTCCAGAGACACAAGGGTTTTGGGTAGACTAGATAAACTACATTTATTTAAATTTGAAGAAATAGTCCATCCTCAAAGTGGAGTTGAAATATAGGGAAAGGAAAGAAAGTCAAAAAGTCTTTCTTCACTAATTTAATAAGTGCAATCAGAGGCTCAGTTTTGTGAAAGTGCGTCTACATGTTTCGAGGGTAGTAACCTTCATCTTCAGGAGACAAAAAATAGTGCTGCAGTTAATATTAGCAGTATAGAGAAAATTGAAGGTGGAAGGTGACGTTGATGAAGCTTTAAAAAATTTTTTAAAAATGTGTCACGTAGTGAATGTAATCAACATACTGACAAGAAATTTTGTTAATAGAGGTAATAAATTCAAAGATAATTGTGAAAAAGATTTTTATTTTATTTTTTTTAACAAGTTTTAATGTTTATTCTTTGTTCAAATGTCTATTAACTGCCCTAAACAATGGAATTAATATAATTACGGGAAGCCGGACCTTGAGTTTTCAGCACCCCGAACATAAAAATTTTCTAACATGTGCTAAAAATTTTACAAAATGGAATCCTTACTTAATTGATAACAGATGCTTTCTTTCTTTCTCCCTTTCTTTTAATACAAAATCATAATATGAATAAGAACTTTCGAAAGTCTTCTTTACGTATCCATACTTGAACCTGAATAAGAAGAACATGTATTTCTTTATAACCTTCCAAATTTCACAAATATCTTTGAATTTATTACCTCTATTAACGAAATTTATTGTCAGTATGTTGATTACATTCACTACGTTACACATTTTCAAAAAATTTTTTAAAGCTCTATCAACGTCACCTTCCACCTACAATTTTCTCTATACTGCTAATATTAACTGCAGCACTATTTTTTGTCTCCTGAAAATGAAGGTTACTACCTTCGAAACATGTAGACGCACTTTCACAAAACTGAGCCTCTGATTGCTCTTATTAAATTAGTGGAGAAGGACTTTTTGACTTTCTTACCTTTCCCTATTTATTTAAATGGTTAAGTATTATTCTTCGGTACAAGTTAAAAATATTCTTAGGCAAGTTACTTCCTGGAGAAAATGAAATAGCCAGATGATCCAGTTCATCATAAAATGCACCCGCATCCGCAAACAATAATTTATAAAGACTTGAATATCGTTTAGCAAGTTTTTAAAATAAAGTTGGCTGATTTTTGATGAAGAAAAGCTTAGCTGACGAAGAAGTTGCATTTTGCCTCTGATTTGTCATCACTACAGGGCGAAATATACAGCGTGTAACAGAAGTATGGAATGCTTTAAATATCTTTAATACCATTTTACCATATCTTTAATACCGATTTAGCTAAAATTCGATATCCGTATATAAGAGGTTATCGCGGAGCTGCTAGTGACATTTGCAATGTTGCCAAATTTACAGTTATTTAGCAATTTAAAATAATTTTTTTTTTTAAATAGAACACCCTATATTTTATTCAAAAAAATGATTTTGCAGCAACTTCTAAATAACTTTTATATAAGTTACTTAATGTCTTAAATTTCGCATTTCTTGTATATATTGTCAATTTTACAATAAAACGCATATATTTCCCAAATTAATATTTTAAGAGCATATTTTTGTGTTTCCGGCGTTATCAAGAAATTGAAAACGCCCGGTCATGAAAACTCGTAGACTCATAGGTTTAATGTCCAGTCCGGCACTTGTTCTAGGGATTTTCCAATCTGAAGATACTTACTTACATAATAATTAATATTAACATTTTGGTTATACAAAAGGTATTTATTGGGGGTTTCCGGGGTTTGCAGGTATATTGTTAGGGGTTATTTATTGTCAAACTTCTTCGTGTATTAAAAAATTCCAAGAGTTAGAGTTTAGTGGAGAAAAAGTCTTCTGTAAAGCTTGTGCATAAATCAAAGTTACAAAAACTGAAATCTGAGCCAGTTCAGCTATGTTCGAATGTTGGAGAAAAATTGAAATCTGAAAAGGAAATTTTTTAAGAAGACTTATGCAAGGCTTTGGTCGCAGCAAACAAACCCTTAGAAAATTGCAAAATCCGCAGTTTGGAGGATGTTTGCAAAAATCTTGTCAACAAACCATTCGTGACGAGTCCACGCTTTGAAAAAAGAATTCAGATACGCAACGGTTTTAGAAGAAATTAGAGCTTCACTGGGTAATAAAAATTTTTACATTATTGTTAATGAAAGCACAGATTCTTGTGGCACATATATCGCACATCTTATAATTGGAGCACTTCAAAAAGATAAAGCAACAAACCCATATTTAATAGCTTCTAAGCACTTAGACAGAAATAATAATGTGACCGTAACCCGACGTAGTCAGCAGTCTCTATCGAGCTTTTTGCCGAATTCAGTCCCAGATAAATTAATTTAAAATGTAAAAAGGGCGTCTCTAAAAGCACCTATAAGAGTATAGATGTATAAAGAGAGATTACCAGGAGTTAGTTTACCTCCAGAACCTGTATTTGCCCGGTGGGGAACATGGATTAAGGCCGCAATATTCTACGCAGAACATTTTCGAAGCCATTAAAGAACTAGTTTTGGATTTAGATGACGATTCGCAGCGTGCTGTGCAAAGTAAGGAGTTGTTAAAAAGTGCAAGTGTATAGTTAAAGATCTTGTTTTTATTAAGGTTAATTTCAGTTTTATACCGGACATAATATCCTCGTTAGAGAGTAGAAAATTAACTCTTAAGAGACTTAATTAGTATTGTTGAAACTTTTTCCGCTAAATGTAACAACATTCCCGGTAAAGTAGGAAGTCAAGTAAGGAACAATTTGGATGTAACTGTAAAAAGAAATGAAGAATTTGAATAATTAACTGCAGTAAAAAGCATTTATGAAGGTAAACCATCCAACGAAGTTGTATCTTGGCCTTATACCTTACTACCTAAGTTGTAGTATTGTCCGATTATATCAGTAGATGTTGAAAGGAACTTCTCTTTGTATAAACATATTTTTACTGAAAAAAGACAATCCTTCCTTGTTGAAAATTTTGAAAAATATTTAGTAATAAATGCTTTTTATACAATTTCAGGTTAAAAAATTGTTCTTTTATTTTTCTTTGTTTTTTTTTTAATTTTTTTTTAAATAAACATCTTTTTTAAAAAAACAGTGTGCTTCTTTACCCTATTTTACTATAATATTTTAAAAGATATTGCATGCCAGTATGCATATTTGGTCAAGAAAATGCATATAACTGCATATTTTACAGACAAACAAGGCATATATATGCGCATATTTTGGCTGAATTTAAGTGCATATATTCCACCCTTTAGTCATGGCATCACGATACAGCACGGTGTCAGGTCGACTTGCAATCTAACTTGTAGTCCCTTATATGAAGAATCGAATGTCTTTTTCCTGAGTCATAATCATCAGTTTACATGAAAAGGTCATAATACTTATAAAAACTCCGTTCAAAAATGCAACTTAACAATTTTAAGAGACAATTCTACTCCAAATGCCATTTAAAATATCAAAAATAGCAGTTTGCTATTAAACACAAAGGAAGAAAGAGGATCCCTAAAAGGCTGTTTACATTAGGTGCAACAAATGTCATGCAAAGTATGGCTTTTGCAAAGAATTACATTGCGTAACTGTTTACATATCATGCAAGTAAAGGATGCAAACATTTTAACAACCATTATATCTTTCGTTTTGATACTCTACTGAAATTATATCTTTAAACTGAAAAGCAACCACTGCTGATTACTCAACACGATTGGAATTTTATTAAAGAATTATTTTAGTTCACCTTGGTTTGGCATTTCTCTGGAAGGGTTAATGGAATTTTTTGATTTTTTTCTATTGGTACCTGTGATTTCACATAAAAATTGAATGCCATGTCACATAATAATAGCGCGATTGCAATGTCGCAAGTGCGCATGCTCACAGGGAGTTTAGGCTTTAAGAATAAAAAAAGTAGTTTATTTTAATATTTTCCGATTTTCATTATGACTTCCGCTCAGTTCAAAACATATTTTAGGACACCCGGTACATTAAAGTTGGTTTAAAACGGCCGCCCTAGTGTAAGACAACCAAATATTATCATATAAAATTGGCTTGGTTAAAGGTTATTAATTTTTCTAGGACTTTCTTTAGCACTGTATAAAATCAAAACACGCAAATGAGAAAAAAAGAGGAAAGGAATGTTAGAAAAATCTGGAAACATTAAGCCACACAAATTAAAAAACGACGCTGTTTGGTACATCCTGCATATTTCATGTAAATTCTTGTACTTCGACAGATATAGCATGTCCCTACAAAAGAATTGCCATAAATCATCATCTTCACCATTAAATAAGAAAAAAAACTCCAGGAACGAACCCACGTTACCTGGTGAGAAGCAATCGCTTTAAAATGATTATAAAGTTATTTAACTGACTCAAGTTGTGTGAGAAGTCAGGCGTGTGCTGATTGTTCGTTATTAGCATAGTAAATTTTTGAGATGAATGTGTACACGCGTTACGCGTTTTAATTCTTCTCATGTTTATAAATTTAGAGACGTCTCAAGCGAGCTGATGACTTTCATTTTTAATATGAACAAAAAAAAATAGAGAATGTGGAACTCCACCGCTAAAATGGTTGAAAATATATTTTTGAAAAAAAAACTAAACAGAATGAAACCTTCATGTGGACGAAAATTTCGGCAGAAAAAATTAAGCTCGACATTAAAAATAGAAAAATAGCAAACCAATTTGCAGTAACTTTGTTATAATAATTATTAATTTTAAATAGCATTCTGCTTGTAAAAATTTATTGCACTTAGTTTGTTAACTTTCGAAATAAAGTGTTACATTTATTTGGTTTAAACAATATTTATTTAATTCGTAGAATTGCCTTACCAAATACCAATCGTGCTCAGATCTTGAGCCGGATACTTTTTAGGCCTGAACTCTCGTACTTGCTTTACGGCAATTCCAATTAATATTTCTTAAAATTTGTTAAACCGAATTTCGTGAAATTTCTTAAAATCAAGTATTCGAAAGCGAGCGTAAAAAATATCCGGTTAAATCTTATGGTATTTCCTGTGGAAATTTTTTTCATAATTTTCCCCTGTTCGAGGCCATACAGACTTAAGTATCTTTTTAACTTGTATGCAGAATTAAAACATTAATCATTCGCGATTTAATATAACAAATGTTATTTGAATATTTATTTATTTATTTATTTATTTATTTATTAATTAACGGGCAATGCCCAATTTCACAAAAAATACAGTAAAGTAAAGTCATATTTCTAACACAGAGTTACATACCTACATACTAATAAGTAATTATTATTGAAACAAAAGAACATATAACATATATCCCGCATAAATATTTTAGTTACCAATTTGCAAAATCTTTCGAGCAATTCTCAACCATCCGGAATCGGGGTGTTCATTTAAATTAAAGTTAATAATTCAGGGAGAACGGTCAATAGCTTTGCTACCAGTGGGCTGAAATCTTTGGATATTTACTAATTAGTGGTCGTATTGGTACCTACATCATGTTTACTAGTTATATTTCTTTACCTCACAAAAATACCTTTATAGATACTGCTTAAGCTAAAAAAACACCTTCACATCCGTTTATTACATTGATGGTGAGGTTATCAAAGAATAGAAAAGGCGAGTGGTAGGTTATCCTGAAAAAATATACATATCAAATAATACACTGTGTATGATGAATATTTTCTTATTCTCTTAGAACTACTTATCGGATCACAATGATGTATATATAAATCCTAAATATGTTTTGAAATAGAGTTTTATCGCAAGTTAACAGTTTTGTAAAGTTTGTACAGTATCATGTTTAAGTGTAGTTAATATTGATTGATGATGTGTTGATGATGGTGTTTGTGATGGTGATTGATGATGAATGAATTTTATGTAAATGTAGGTATTTTTTCGTGCTAACCTAGTACTCGCCCTCAGGATGATCGTTTGATAGGTCTTTGATCAAACGACCATCCTTAGTGCTAGTGGTAGGTTAGGACACCTACACGGCTCTTATTTATTCTTAATTTGACATGTCACTTCTAGAGAACAGTTATATAAAATGATGGACCGAATAATTGATAAATATAAAGCTATAGAAATTAGGGCCAAGGAACAACGGGACAAAAATATTCGTTTAAATATCTAGAAATTATAGCATAAGGTGAAATAACAGAGGCAGAACTGGATAGTAACCAGGCTGGTTAGTGAAATAAGAATCAAAGTGAAAGTATTTTTATTTTTCGCGCTCAAAAAAAAAGTATGCGTCTAATGAATAAACTAGATCAAAGAACGTCAGGCCATGTTGTTATGTCTATAGATTGCTTTTGAATATACATAATAATACAATTAGAAAAGGATACCCATCAAGTCTTACTACTAACACAGATTTCCTTTCCAAAATCCTCGCAATATCTAAGAAGCTCATTTTAACGGTATCACTCTACAATCTGTTACCTACATTTCTTCAGGATAATAACATTAATGTTTTTAAGAGAAAGTTCAAAAAAATTCTACTGGCTAATGCACTGTATGACTTAAGGGGATTAAGGACCATCTTTAACTTTTAAATGATCGACATAAGTCTTATTGCCTTTCAGCATATGATTTTGGCAAAACTATCAATAGTTTCTAGCTTAAGCTGAAGGTTATAACTGAAAAGGAAAAGAAGGAAATTAGAAGAAAAGTATTTTAGATGGTTTGGGCATCTAGCATGTGAAGGCCACTAACAAGACTAGCAAAAATGAAAACTAAGAAGACAAAGAAGATCAAAAAGCCATTGGTGCTAAAAAACTAAAAAAAGACAAATTAAGAGAATGTTGAAAAGGAGAAAACAAAAGAATTAATCCTGACTTTAGTAGATGGGTCATGGATTAAGTAAGTAAGTATTGTACTTCTTGATTTATAACTAGGCAACATTCCAAATCTCTAGATGAAACGGTTTTTATGACAAACTTTGGCCGAACACCTATATAGATATGATAAGTTCTATTACTTTTGTAGGCTTTTGGTATGACATTAAAAGCACAACATACTTGTTTTCCTTTTTTGGCCGATTTCACGATATAATTTAACCGTCATACCACTGTGTGAATCTGAATTCCAAATGCGACGAAGGAACAGACAAACAGTGCAACGGCCACTGGGTCAGCAAATTAGGGTCAGTGCAATCGGAATTGTAAACCAGTAATCCAGAGATATCTGGGGACGCAACGAGCGACCGGTCAGTTTCTTTGAGGTTTTTAGCTATGCCAGATTGGCTTTAAATTGGATATTAATTACAAAGTCGCCTTTTTTTTTAATTTTCGAAAGTACGCCACCATTCAGTTTCAAAATTATGCAGGCTTGGCCGTATTTAAAGATCCATAGTTGTAAGCGGTTAAAAAGGGCCCCATTATTAGTTTTGTAATATTTGTTGCGTTAATAAATACGAAAAAATGTATTATATAATGTTGACATTTCAGACTTTTTAAAAGATTGAAAGAAACATTCCACACGTTCACTGAATAATCAAAATGTATTATTGGGGCTTCCCTCAATTGAGGAAGAGTACAAATGATTTATTTTGAATCTCTCATTGTCTTCATAAACACTTCTTTGTTGACAATATATCAAAAATGCAACTAATTTACGTTTGAATGCTTGGTTCGTTGAGCCCCATATTAACCATTGTCAAAATATTAACTTGACATTTTTTTTTTAAATTTGTGGATGGTGGCGAAGCTTGTGGTTATACAGGGGTCTGACTTTGTTTATTTCTCACATAGTTATTTATATTTGTTACAAAAACATCATTTACAGTTAGGTATGGCTGTAAATAAAATAGTATAAACACTTCGGTAAAGAGTTTTATTTCTGTCTCGAGAAATGGTTCGGGTTGGTTTCCTTCTTTCCTATTTTTCTCTTGACAAGAATGAAACACTTTTCATCTCGGTATGTAATATCCTATTTTTGGACTTTTCATTTTTAAATCATAGCTATCAGCTCATTATATTTTGCAACCAATACTCTTCTAAATTATTAGTTAAGGTATTACCTTTCATGTTGTATGAATCGCATAAAAAAAACTAACCTGAACTAACCTGTATAAAATATGTTTTTTCAAAAGAAAAAATACTTTTTGATTATGTTATTAAAGATTTTAAACAGAAAAATGACTTAATGTATGTACTGTAAAAAAAAGTCTATATCCATATTTCTCTGATATAAAATAAAGCGGAAAAAACTCATAAAAACAATATTAAATTGTCGTACATTGTCAAAAATCTCTAAAAGCGATAACACGAAACGAAATGGGTGCAATTTGGCATTGTTTTTCGTTTTAAATTTCAAACTGTTTGTGCAATATTTCGTCGAAAATTTAAAAGCGCAATAATATCTGATTTAGTTGCTATTTGGAGACAGAAAGTCCAGTCGATTTTCAGTAAAATACGGTTATCACTTGAAATGTAATACAGCTGTTTTGAGGATAATACCATTATCGGAATGAAAATCATTTTTAGAAATGAGTTTTTATAAGGGTAAGCGAGTCTCAATTTAAACTTGTTATTTGTTGTGTGTGTAAAATATTTCGTTTAAGACAAAAACAAATTTAGTATTATTTTTAGACTTGCTTTGAAGCAGATAAAAGAAAATAAATTGATTTTAAGTATAGCGATATTAATTTTCACATAAAAATCAGAAATGATAGGCCGATAGAAATCTAAACATAAGTCAATTAGGAAGAAAAGAACTAGCGAGGTTGCGTGCGCATTTTAATCCATGTTTCTTTTAATTCCCCAGTAATTCCACCATTTTTTGCCAATTCCCTGAAGTTCCCCAGTTATTCCTCCAATTCCCCACTAATTCCTGAAGATTATACATTAGAATTCCCATGCGGTTTACCCCTCGATACCGTCTAAACCAAAAAATTCAAAATTAGGTTTTCATAAGAATTCTCCTAACTTGTATACAGGGCGTTTCAAAAAACATATTCCATCGCTCGTGTGCTTATTCCTTATCCAAAAAAAAAACAAATAGTTCCTATCAACATAAGTCCGCAGCCGCTTAATTTTTGAGTTACAGGGTTTACAATTTTTAAGTGAAGCAAAAATTATGTACGCCGCTGCTGTTTTCTCTTTTTATAACACAGTTATGTGAGCAGTTTGACATCTATTGGGAAGTACCTTTTAATAATTTTTTGATATCGGCTTTGTTTAGGAGATAAATGTAATTTTATCAAACTCTGAAATGGGCATAGCGATATGCAAATAAATGTCATGTAGTTTTTAGTCAAAAATCGTTGGTCATGCGTAGAAAAGTCGTGGAAAAGTGTAAAGCACAATTTTGAATAAGAACAGTGACGTATAATTTGTTTCGTTAAAAATGTCGAAATACATGTTTCTTTAATTTTCAACACCTTTTATTTGAGTAAGGAATCACAACACGGGTGATGACATAAAATATGTTTATTGAAACAAAAATTAATGTTACGTAAGTTTCTGTATAATTGGCTTAGTATTAGTATATAAAAATATCTACACAAAAATATTTCTAAAATTGCCTAAAATGATTCCGGAATATATAAAATGTCTATGTATTCTATACAATGCTTAAATGTCATACTTTTTTAGCAACATATAAATTATTTACTCCCAATTACGATGTAAAAGAAGCCTCTGATTTGTAAATTTGTTTGTTTTTCGTTACAACCGAACTTTAAACAATATTTTTCCAGGCATTTCCATTTTTCCATCTTGTAAAAATGTTATTTTAGGTTGATGTTTTTATTTACCCATAGATCTGATGGAAACAATTACGCTGATGTTTTAAAAGCCGAAGAATAACATTTTGTTAGGCTTTGGTTAGGTTTCTTTCAAGTTTAGCAATTAGGTTTCGTTATTTTTTATATTTTTTTCAATAAAAATGCATTAGTAAAAAGGTATCAGAAGGTAATATTATCTTTTGCTCATTTTAAAATCGAAAAGGTACCATGATCTGTGACTTTTCCGTTAACAATATTTTTGTTTCATTAAAATTGATACGTACATATTTATATGAAACCCTTTATTTGATTTTTTTGTATGCCCTCAAACACAGATCCCTAATCAATTCCTGGCTTAAATCTAGATTTAATTGCATCATGGTAGTATTTCCATAAATATATTTTTTACCTAATTTATATTCAATCTGGTCAAAATACGTGACTTCGTTACATTAAAAATAATCCGAGACATTGAAAGGACATAAAAAAATGCTGAAATTGCTATATTAGTTTTTTTGCTTTTTAATTCAAACGGTTTGTCAACATGCTACAAATGCGCTGAGGTGTAATAAGGGTAATTTTTTTTAAGACCCTGTCAAAGAGAAAAATAAAAGTCAGGCATTTTATCAAATAAAAGGAGACAGTTATAAAATATATTGAACCTGTGCGCCTAATTTTAATTCAGTGTACAAACTTAGGTCAAGTTTGGTAAACAGCATTTTAAATAAAATGAGTTATTTTTACTCCTTTCTATTTTGATTCGATTTCATTCAAATCAAATGAAAATGATATTTTAAAACCCCATAGGCGTAGATACTGAGAATATTTTCAAAATTTCTAATTTAATCAACTTCGTAGAATTTACCGTTTACAAGATACCAATAGTGGAAAATTAAATAGTTGCCAACTTGCTACCCTGTATAACGTTTAACTTGACTACTTAATTATTGATGAAACTTTTATTTAATTAAATCAGAAAACGTGTCCATATTTCTCTAAGAGACCTGAATATAATATTCATCCAAAAGAACCAACACAAAGTCCCGGTTTCAAAAAATTTAATATTTAAAAAATATCCGGTAACATGTTTCGCCTTTAAGGCATCATCAGACCTAAAAAGATGTCAATTAACACGCATATAAGTGAGCGAATCTTACTAGTAAACCTACCTGATACACCCAAAAACAATTCAAGAAGAATAAAAATGTCAAAATATAAAAAATATAAAAAAATGATAAACGTTACAATCACATCATTACAAAACAGTCAGAACTTAAACTAAAAATTGTATATAAACAAATGGGTACAACAACAAACTAAAAGTGTAAGGTTCGTTAAATAAGTACTAGGCAGGGTAAGCGGGGGAGATGCAGTCACCCCGAGAATAAACTCAGCCCAAAATATAACAGCCATTAACACAAAGTACGAGCGTACAAGAGTACCAGCATCAAGGACGTCAATGTTGTCAGTTGATAAAATTGGCGGAGAAAATTTATAAGGTTAAATGTTGGTTACTAGCAGTCCGCTGTTAGTACTTTAAGTTATTAAAAATAAAATAAGGCTCGAAATTAAAAACCTCATTAACGCAGGTAAGGTCGGGACTCTTTTTAGCTTTCGTTATTTCTAGTTTTTCTAATAGATCTAGTTTTTTACTCTTCTGACATTCATGCAAAACATTAACATTTTCAGATGGCGAAAACTGGTGTTTTGATTCAAGTAGATGGTTCGCAAAAGCAGACTTAGTGTTGGTTATATCAGTATTCTGGTATTTATTAAATAAGCTAAGATGTTCATGAACTCTGCTGGCGATTCTCCTGCCCGATTGACCGACTGGTACTCTGGTACGCTCGTACTTTGTGTTAATGGCTGTTATATTTTGGGCTGAGCTTATTCTCTGGGTGACTGCATCTCCCCCGCTTACTATGCCTAGTACTTATTTAACGAACCTTACACTTTTAGTTTGTTGTTGTACCCATTTGTTTTTATACAATTTTTAGTTTAAGTTCTGACTGGTTTGTAATGAATGATGATGATATGATTTTTTTATAATTTTATTATTTTTATTCTTCTTGAATTGTTTTTCGGTGTATCAGGTAGATTTACTAGTAAGATTCGCTCACTTATATGCATGTTAATTGACATCTTTTTAGGTCTGATGATGCCTTAAAGGCGAAACATGTTACCGAATATTTTTTAAATATTAAATTATTTGAGACCGGGACTTTGTGTTGGTTCTTTTGGTTGAATATTTTATTTAATTAAGTTTATTAATATTGATGTGTTGTTTAAACGGATAATATAAATTAATGGCAAGGGCTTGCCGATGGTTCGATGGGGATGGTTCTGGCAAAAGGAAAAAGCAAACCCTCGTCAGTGTATTAAGTTCTCGGTTACTAAACCCATCCAGCTCGGGCATAGCGCTGCCTAGCGAGGACTCCTGCAATTATGACATCTTGTCTTTACGGGATTTTCTCTGATATTTGTGGCTTAATAAGTCTATGTCAGAGGACGCAGGTATGCTTAGAAATTGGTGT
This sequence comes from Polydrusus tereticollis, assembly GCA_963920685.1. Classification (NCBI taxonomy): domain Eukaryota; kingdom Metazoa; phylum Arthropoda; class Insecta; order Coleoptera; family Curculionidae; genus Polydrusus; species Polydrusus tereticollis. Next base: position 125,655,961 of record OY987329.1, read on the forward strand.
TCTTTACCAGCACCACGAGATGGAACCATCTGGTTTCATTCTCAATTATATAAATTAATAATTTCGGGTTTGTTTAAAATTTAGGTATGCTAACAACTGGGTTAAGAAAGTGATGCAAATTTGCATAATTTTTTTTGTTGATGTACATTATTGTACATGTGTTGTTACCGGGTCGGTAAAACGTATGTATATCCCTTTGAGAATATCTGAGAACTAGCTTTGCCCTCTGTCCTTATAGAACCTCACGTGCCCCTGAAGATCGTCATTTCATGACCGAAACTAAGCCGTAGACTAAGTAATATTTACTGCATTATTCTTTATGATTAGAGATAATATTATATGAGAAATAATAGCATATTATTTAAAAAAGTAATTTCAGGTTTACGACAACTTTACTACCTTCAACAGAAGGCACTATATACAATTTTATAGCGGTCATAACTTCTAATCCAATGCCCTATAGGGTGAAACAAATTTTTATTAGACTTCAGAATGTTTAGAAAGATCAAAAATAAGAACGCAGTTAAATAAAAGCTAAGAACTCACATTTCTGATATATGACACGCCATTTTAGTATCTACAAGATTCGGGTTTATTTACGCATAAATTAATTAATGTTATCTGTATCTTTTATATACGCACGATTTAGATAGATAGAAACTTCTTTATGTTAACTTCGGCGAAGGTCAGCAGAGCTGTTTACTTAACCGAGCATATATTATAAATTTTGAAAAATACCTAAATATTATTATTAGAAATTATTTTAGTTACATTTAATATATTATCTAGTATTAATTTAGAATATGATAATAATTTGACTATTTTGACTTATTTTGTACCTATTTATTTATTTAAATTGACCTAGCAAAAAATATTTATATTTAGATTTAAACGAAAGTAAGCTTAGATTAAGAAGCTTATTAACCATGTCAGTATTGTATATTTTAGGAACCAGATAAGAAAAGCTGCATTGGAAGAGGGCAGTTCGGTACTTTGGTAGATTTAATAGATTATTAAATGGAATGGATGTGCGATTACGTGTGGAATGTCGGAAATGAAGCATTTGACGAAGATATTGACGAATTCCACTTCCAAGTAACCGATGTAAGAAACAAGCAAAATGCAATTTTTGTCTATTCATGATTTTAAGCCTTAGATGGGCAATTTATGCCTGGCATGATCCCTTGTTCGCAGTCCGTAAATAAATCGAACACAGGAATTCTGAATTCGCTGTAATCTATTTTTGCATTGCAAATCTAGACATGCACGGTCCACAATAATAAGCATGAGAAAGAACAATTGTTTTACATACTGTTTTTCTTAAACAGGGTCTCAAGATATTTTTACTTTTATAGAGATTTCTATAAGCCTTTACTCACTTAACTTCTAAACCTAAGTTTGGTATCAAATATAACACCCATATCTTTATATTCTTGCACAACAGGTATCACGCTTCCAGCTATATCCAGTCTCATATTTTCCATTCACTATCAAAACAAAAAAAAAATAACTTCCGATTTGCTGAGGTTTAATTTTAAGCCGCTGTTTAGAGAATTTTTATAAACTGATTTTAGACATTGGGTTAGTTTACCTTTTGCCTCAATAGCACAGGATTGATTAAAACTTATGCGTAATTGTGTATCATCGGCATATCCTTGCATTTGACAATCCTTCACATGTTGGTTCACATCAATCGTATACACTACAAAAAGTAAGGGCCCCAGAATTGAGCCTTGCGGTACACCCCTCCCTGCAACCCTATAACTAGAACGCTTGCCTTCCAAGAAGACGAACCGAGACCTATTTGCTAGATATTCTCTAAAGAACTTTACCGAAGACTCGAAGCCGAGGGAGCGAGAGACTATGATCGAGGGTATCAAACGCTTTACTATAATCAAGTAATACCAGCGCCGAAGTTTTCCCCAATCGGCAAATTCAATAAGATCATCCTAAAGCCTTCAACAGAACAGCTGCCATGCTGTAACCTCTACGAAACCCAGACTGAGAGAACAGATTGTTTGTATTGAGATACTCAGTTATCTGAAGGTAAATAATCTTATCAACCACCTTGGATAAAATAGACAACAAACTAATAGGCCTCAAGTCAGAGACGTCCTTTGGGTGGTTTACTTTAAGTAGGGGCTCTAATATGGCAACCCTCCAGATAAATGGAAACAAAGATTTCGTGATACAGACAATAAATATATGAACCAAAAATGGTACAATCACTGGGCGACACAATTTAATCATGTGGAGAGACAGTCCATCCGCCCCCGATGCGTTCGAATTTAATTCTGATATGGCCTTTAAAACTTTATCATCCGTAACAGGTTCTAGTTTAAAAATGCTAGTTGATCCAGTGTTCTGATATTTTTTTACGAATTCGATAAAGTAATTATTTATATAATCTGGCTACATCAAATTGGCTAGGCAAGCTTATATTGATTTTACTTTTGTTGTAAATATTTAAATTATCTAGAGCACTCCACAGTAGTTCACAGGTATTCCTTATTATTATTTTGTGCAACAAAATTGACATACGCCTTTTTTTTCATTGCGAGCAGCCTGAGTGAATAATTTTCTCGTCGCTTTGTATGCCACCCAGTCTAGAACAGCCTTGGTTCTCTTGTACCTAGACATTAATTTGTTACGCCAAAGAATCTGATACAATTCTTTGGTTACGCTCTTTTTTCATAATTTTTAAGGCGTCTATAAATCACGGTGCATTGGGCCTCGTAACACGCACTACACAGAGGTGCATGACTGTCAAACAATTGCAATATTTGATCAGTGAGTAAGTCTGCCTTTTTTTAAGGCATTGTGTGTCATAAATTTCACCCAATTAGTATTTATTAAATTAGCATTAAATAGATCAATGTCAAAGTATCTAAAGTTTCTAAACTCTATAACTTTTGGTGCCCTGGAAGTGGAAGACACCTTGCCCTTAATTTCGCTCTATTAGACGTATGTCGAGAATTACTTTAAAAATTTTGGTAAATGGATATTTTTCCCTTTTCTAACGTTGTAAAAGTGTTTTTGAAAACTAATTATGGTACATAACTTTTCTACTTTTTTGAATGAGATGTCCAGGATGTCCTGAATATTATTTTAATTATTTATGGTTAAGTAAATATATAAAAAGGTTCCTACCTTTAGTCGTTTTTGAGATTTCGAATTGAAATTTCTGACAAGTTGCTGCATCGTAACTAGACAACGGTTAGAGAACTAACTTAATTGAAAATGTTGCATTAAGTAAGAAAAATTAAATTCATAAGCTTAGTGGTATGAAAGATGTAGCTCTTGTATATTTATTTGATTGATGGACAATAGAGCAAAAATTACTACTTTTAATGCATACTCTACATCATATAATATATCAGTTTTATTAAACAGTTGCTTCACCTCAATCAAATCGTAACCCTTTAAGTGGCCAATAACCTAAGGGTAGCTTTAATCCGTTCTATAGCATACACAACAAGAGATAAAATAAATATTGCCTTACATAAAACTGACATTTAAATTTTATAACCCAAGATACTAAATAGAAACTTTATAATATCGGATAGGAGAGGGTATAATATACAATTTTATGAAGGTAATACGTTCCTCACTGATACTAGATGCATATTAAATGACAATAAACTGTGGAAAACATGTTTGGATTTTATTTACGGTAGACGATAGATTGTTTTTTAGAATGTAATTCTTGTATAAAAATGTTGCTTGTTCAATATCAAAATGTAAATATCTATTTTCTGGGATAATCTCTTTATCACTATAGATCCAAATTATCAATGTCCTGTTAACTCTAACTACAAGATAACCTCATTCATGGGTGGCTGCTATCATTAACACTAAAGAATATTGATATATTGCTTGTGCATAGTGGGGATGGTGAGGATCTAGAACTGGTTATCGGTTATCAATAATGATTTGCGTGATGTCAAGCTATGGTGTGATGCCAACATGATTTAATGTAACTAAGACAAATATTATTACTTTTGGGTTTAGATTCGCTAACGTAAATCTCAAATCTCAAACTATTGAAAATAAATCCATATCCAAAAGTAGGAAAATGTATAACCATCTTAAAATCTATTTCATGCTATAGGCAGTTTTATCGTAGAATTAAAATTATCTTCGTACAAAGGGCTTATTACAGTTTGAATTATATTACCGTGATGTTTTTTGATTGTGATGTTTCTTTTCTTTTGTCTCTTTTTTCCGTGCTCGACGCACTAATGATATTTATAAGACTTACATTAAAATTAATTGTCTTTTACCATGACTATGACTGTTAACAGACACGTCTTTAGGGTTTTAATACAAAAAAAAAGAATGTTTTGTTTGCAGTCGATTAAAATTTTATTTTTTTTATAGTAAATTTCCATGGAAAAAAAGAAAGTTCTCCAGGTTATTTTAGTGACACGCGACTTAAGACTACAAGAAAATTTGGTGTGTCCACATTGTAATTCAACACAATAACAATTTAATTGCAACAAATTCACAGATTTAACAGTCGACAAACGAAATGTGCATAAAAACATTTTAAAGAGAGCCATCGCTACCTAGTTGACAAAATTGCGCTTTTTATGCACCCATAAAACTTTAATTGTTCGCAAAACATTCCATGGCTTGGCAAACTTATCGGATAAGGTACAATAAAAACGAGGACGGATGTTAAAACAAGACAATAACATTTTATAGAGTCCAATATATCAAATAAAATTCGCTACCGCTTTATTTAAATTTTGTCTAAAAAAACTATGCATTGGCAGCCAAAAATATTAGGATTTTAATAGAGAATTGCATTCAGATATATTAATAACTTAATGCAAATTAAAAAAATTATAACATTTTAGATGAAAATAAACTCATTTTTTTCTTGAATATTTTTTATTGAATGGCATCTTAGAAGTTAATAGAGATCTTTTACAAAAAAAGGGCATGCTTTACCCAACTAAAACATTTTTGACAGCTAGAAAGTACTAGCAACAACGGAACACCCTATAGGGTAAATGCTACAGTTGTTGGTCATGTAATAGTTATTGGCCATTTCAGTATTTTTTTGGGAAAACTAACAAGACATTGCAACAATAAGTTGGTTAGTAATTTTGAAATAGTTTTAGTTTCGGTCAACATATTATCAAAATTAGAAATAAACCGGTTGCTTTATTAAGTAATGGCGTTAATTTGAGTAAAAATGTGTTTATTGGTCTGTGTTTTCTATTGACATTTTAAAAGCGATATTTATGCGGCCTGCCAACGAATTTTAAAAGTGTTCTACTCGGCGCGCTTCGGTCTAAGCATATTGTTACGAGACTAGAAATCTGTCGCATCAACTAGATTACTTTAAGATTCGCGAAACACGTCGGTAGTATCCCCGAACAAAGTGGAAGGTTCTCGATGTTTGGTAACTCGTATAAATACGACGCATCGCCAGCTACCGGGGCAGTTAAGTTTTAACTACGGACAAGCGAACTTTATACTGATTGAGAACTGTAATCTGTGACGAGTAAATATTTCGTCGTTCGAACTTGGCTTCTACCTACGTAACAATATAATATCAATTTTGATATGGATAAACCAGGCCCCAGTAAGGAACGTAGTCGTAAGGTTGAAGATGAAAATCGACAGTTTCAAGATATTTGGACCGAAAAATACTTTTTTATTTCATCGCATAACAAAATTGTCTGTTTAATATGCAAGAGTAGTGTTTCTATTCCAATGTAATATAATGTGAAAAGGCACTATGAAACCCAGCATCCTACTTTTACCAAATTAACTGGCGAAAATCGAACGCAAAGAATTTCCACTTTACAACGGGAACTAATAGGCCAGCAAGCTATGTTTACAAAACCAATTCAACATGCTGAAACAGCTACCGAAGTTAGCTTTGAAATATCTTAAATAATAGCGAAAACTTGTCGGCCTTTTAAAGATGGTGAGTTTGTTAAGCAATGTTTAGATATCGCTGCAAAAAGAATTTGTCCGGAATATGTAAAGAAGTTTGAAAAAATTCAGTTAAATCGGATGAGTGTTCAAAGAAGAATTACCGTATTAGCAGCTAATATAGAAGAGCAATTAGCTACGATATCGAGAAGTTTTGAGTATTTTTCTATAGCACTTGACGATACTACAGATATAAGTTCCACTGCTCAACTCTTAATATTTTTACGAGGTGTAACGCAAAATTTTGAAGTGAGTGAAGAACTGATTGGTATGAGTTCTTTGACAAGTCAAACCAAGGGGAGTGACATGCTCAAAGCTATTCTGGAAAAATGTTCTATAATGGATTTGGATTTAACGAACATATCTGGAATTACGACTGACGGAGCACCTTCAATGGTTGGAAGTACATCTGGGATAGTAAATATGTTAAAAAATATTTCTTTCTAAATCACTTGAATGTCTTAAATACGGGACTCCAAGGCAAATATCAATTGATTTCGCAGTTATACTCTCATGTTTCGTCCTTTCAATGCAAATTGAGTCTTTTCAGGACACAAATCAATTCAGCCAATTACAGCCGTTTTCCGAACTACAAAAAAATTATGGAGAAAGTCAATAAAACTGACGTCAATTTTGCTCATGTTGAAAAAATTGATATTTTGATACAACCTTTTCAAAATCGTTTTGCAGACTTCAAAAAAGTTAAACCTCTATTGGACATTTTGAGCAATCCTTTCAACATTTCACCCGAAAATGTGCCGGAATCAATGCAGCTGGAATTAATAGACCTGCAAAATGATGATAGTTTACGAAACAAATTTAATGAACAAATGAGAGTTGCAGCACGTGGCTACACCTCGTGGCAACCACACGTAAGGGGCAATTCTATGCACGAACTTATTATAAGTTTGTGTTTATTGAAATTTAATGAAGGTATACTCAACTTCTACCGTTGCGTTGATAAAAACGCTTATAAAGAGTTGCGAATAAATGCATTGAAATGCGCAAGCTTATTTGGATCGACGTATATTTGTGAACAAACGCTTTCAGTGATGAAACTAAACAAGACGAAAAACCGAAACCGTCTGGCAAATGAATATTTGAAAGCAATTTTACGTGTGGCGACAAGTAATGTGAAGCCAAATATAAAAAAACTTGTTAGTTCAATGCAATGTCATGCGGCGTTTTAACAAAAGTTTAAAATCGTTTTTGTCTCTTAATATTTTCAATAAATGTAAAAAAGATGAAATAGTTTTTAGGTGTTTAAATAAAAGTTCCATTTCGTTTAAAAAATTAAGTTTCTTTTCAGTTCCCTTAAAAACGTTAAAGTTTTTATAAATTACTGGAATTGAGAACATTAACAACAAAATAATTATTTTTATCAGGCGCGGTCACTTAAACAGAATAATTTTCAAACTGTCCCTCGTTAAGCGAAAAGTCCCAGATTAGTGCTCGCGCTGGCCACTAACCAGTTAGAACTGGTTTCGCTTCGAATTTGATCGGTGTCGGCGAAATTAGAAAAATTGGGGTAGTGAATCGGATTCTACCGTGACAATACCGTCGGAAATATATTTTTAAAAACAAATTTAAAGATATTTTAATACTTCTTAGATTAAAAATAATATTGGCATCAGTTTCTTAAAAAAACTATTGCGTATTTGAACAAAATTATTTCACATAATGTATTTCTTTTGGCAAATGGGAGTGAAATAAACAAAACCATCCTTAACAGGCCAATCTGTAGCATTTACCGTATTAACCTTTTTTACAATCTCTAGTAGTTTCTCAACAACCCTTATTTTTTTATATTTTCTTTAATCACTTCTTCAATCCCTTGCCCGAATTTAATCATTCTATCCACATAACAGTTAACTGTATTGTACATTCAATACCAGGGTCCCGCAATCAAATAGGGAAAAAATTAAACAGAGCCTTTTTGTCCTGTCATTCTGAAACGGTGAACTAATAAAAACAGGATTTCCCGGCTCTCTGTTTCAAATCGACATCACAAAGGCCAAAAAAGGGCCCTTATAAAAGATAAATCCGCCAATGAAAGCCATTCACGGCACCATCTATACTGTTGTGCCATTGGTTATCCACAGGATCAGAGGATTCATATTTAAAAAAGCTGTTTTGTTCCAGTTCAAAATACATTTACTGTCGGCTTAATTCATCAAGTAATTGCACAAAAGCAGCTCCGGATTTAGCCAAAAGTAATCGTAATATTACGCGAACTTGCTTATAAGTAATTTTACGATGATTGTTTACACGCTAGCGCATTCACGGAAAAATAAGGGACAATAATTGACAAGACTATCACCATCTACAAGATTGAATTTTTCATTAATCAATCTATAATATATAGGTAACTAAAAGTCAATGAGGAGTGTGTGGTATTTAAGTTATTTGTAATAGTATATATTAAAATAAGTAAGATTTAATTCGCGAATATTTCCATTCATTTTTATTTTACTTTAATAATTTAAAATTTACATTATTTTTATTCCAATTCTGTAATACCCAAATGCGAGGGGTCAGAAATTGTAAAATTCGCACTGGTACAGTCATTAATTTAAATAAAAAGCCACTTTGAAAGCATGCGAATTTAAATCGGACTCGAAATGAGAAAATTACAGGGCAATGGGCACCCGATAGAGCGAGTTCCACGCACAAAAAGGTCTAATATGCCCAATATTTTGCCGAATATGTTCTGAAATTAACAGAAAAGCGAGGTTATTTTCGATATATGTGCTTCATTAAGTTTTTAATTTGGAAAAGAGTTCGATATAAAATAAATTGATTTTATTATGCAACGATAAAATTGAAACAAAACAAAAGGTTTTTGTTCTAATTAAACAAGCTGTACAGCAAAAAGTGTCTTTAATAAAAACTGAGTACATGATGCTGCCATCTGGTAACAAACTTTTTTTTTATATATTTATTTATGGTGGTCCGCTAAAGGTAGGAAAGTATTAGACATACATTTTTAGGAAGAAGCTTTTCATAGGCAAAGCGACAAAGAAAAAAACGCTGGAAGATATTTTTAAAGTTGTACGATTGGCGAATAGACCAGACGGTGTGAAAGATACAGCACGTTAAAGGGTAAGTTATTCATCACCTTCCTTTACCTTTATTATCGGATATGCAAAAAAAGACCTAAAGCCATACTGCAGCAAAAATGGATAAGCTTTCCATTTTCGTTATCAAGACATTACCCTAATAAGGCAGTTTTATAAATAATTTGAATATTTAATTCTGTTTCAACAGTTACGTCCTCTAGCAGTAATCGCATGACTTTAATTTCTAGCATTTTTTCTGGTCGGTTTAGCTTTAAATTAAAAAATCCTGAAGATTTATGACCAACACAGTCACAGGTTGTCGGTCAGTGTGTACGTTAAATCTGTATCGCGCTCTTAAACACAACGAATATACAGGGTGTTTTATTAAGGTCGGTCACCGGTTATATCTCGGAAACCACTAGGCCTACAAATTAAGGAAAACGAAATTGTTACGAAAGTGGCCACGAGACAATCCTGGAAATCATTTTCCGCATTTAGCCGCAAGAAGACACAATTGAAAAATAAATATTAAAATTTTAAATTTCTTCGAAAATTCCACATTAACGTATATCTTTTGTAACTTCAGTAGAAAGCTTGAACAATTTTGTATCATTTTAGCCTAAGGCTCATTGGCGTACCCACTTTGATAAATAAGACTGGGGAAACTTTTAAAGCCAAATAATTTAAATCGCTGTAACTCCTAAACGACTTATCCAATTTTAGTAAACTTAAGCTAGTTTGGAAGAGAAATATAAGTACTTTTAGCTCTTGTATATCAGACTACAGCTGCCAATAAAATTGCTAGAGGGTGCAATTTGCAATGACAACAGATTTTTTGATTTTATCCCGAAAAGTTAAATCATACGGTATAATTATAATATCATAGTAGGAAAGCAGATTAAATTTGCAAGACAAAAAGCAAAAGCCGTAGGTTGATATTATTGTTCGTTTCAGAGATATTGCCAAAAGCATAATTTTTTAACGCTTTCAATGAAGAAGTGAGTGTTTTCATAGTTTCGAAGGTGTGTACGTTAAATTAGTAGTAATGAGTTTTTATTTGTGACATTGCGTGCCTTCTTTTACGCTTTATCTAGGCTTAGGACTAGGCAAATCAATTAAAAGACAAAATTGGAAGCATGTTTAAAGCCCAAGGGGCCATAACAACAGAATTAAATTAATAAATATGGAAAACTTTTTAAGGAGACAATTGGAAGACTTTATAAATGTTCAAAATTACCTGCGTTTTGTAAAATGCCCTTAATTGCTGCTCTAGACCTAGAAACAGCTGTTTCGAATTTAGTGCATTTTTAATTCGGTCAATCATGTTGTCCCGTGTGGTTGGCCGCTTTTTATAAACAATGTCTTTTATTCGTCCCCATATAAGTTAAAATCTAACACAGTTAAATCCAGTGATCTAGGTGGCCACGCAATCAATCTACCCCTTCCAATCTAGCGATTTGGGTATCTAATATCTACAACATCACGGACCCTTTGCTAAAAGTGTGCCCAGCATTCATTATGCTGATACCACATGGATGTTATTAGGCAAATAGGACAGACAAGTCATTTTCTAAGACTTTTAAGTAAAAATGCCATTTAGATGGGCATGAAAACGGCCTGATCATTCTGTGCCTTAACACTCTCCACCACACGTTTATAACCCACGGTACTCCACCTGTTTTGGTGATTTACTTCGCGCATCCAATGAGGATTTATATCTGACCAATAGTGCATATTATGTAAATTAACCACGTCAGAGCTACGAAAAGTGACTTCATCAGTACATAAAATTAAGGAGGGGCACTGAGAATTTTCGTGACATATCTCTTTTAGCCAATAGCAATAGCAATAGTCGAACCACCTGGCAAAATCAGTTTCTGATAGGATGCAGGTTAAAATCCCTAAAAATTCGGAACACTGTAGTGCAACTTAATTCTAGGTCTAGGAAAATTTCTGATGAGAACTGGAATGAGTCGTACAGTTTCGGTTAGCATTAAACATATTGCCAGTCGCCGAAATACTCTTTTGTTATATTCTTTATTTAAAGTATTAAAAATTAATTTTTCTTGCAATAACTCTAAACCGAACGAGAATTTCAAAACATTTCTCTTGGAAATAAGCGTTAATAAGTTTACTAAAATCGGATAAGTCGTTTAGAAGTTTAATGTGGAATGCTCGAAGAAACTAAAAATGTTTATATTTACAATTGCGCTGCCTTACGGTAAAATACGGAACTAAACAATAATTTCCAGGATTTTCTCATAGCCACTTTAGTAAGGAATTTTTTTCCCGAATTTGTATATCCAGAAGCAGAGATATGGCCGGTGGCCGACTTTAATGAAACACCCTGTATTCTTATTCTGGGCTAGAAATTACAGATATTGAACAAACCTAAAAAATCGTGTACAAGTTTATAGGGATCGGGTAGATGGGGTCAAAATGAAGTCCAAAGGTCATGTAACATTTTGTCCTATATCCCCCCCAGAACCGAACCTCAGGGTCCCAAAGGGGAGACCTTGATGTTTTTTTTTTAATGTTTTCGAAACTAATATAGATACAAACTTAAAATGTGGGTATTCTAATAAGGTTTGCACGTGAAATAGAACTATTGTTGTTAAAATTTTAACAATCTAAAAATGGCGCCAGAAATAGGGGAGGGCGGAGTCAATATGCACCTAACTTTTTTTTATATTGGTTTATATACTTTTCTGTCTCAAATTAGAAAACATTAACATTTTTTGCAAAATAAAGGTACTCTTAATTAGACAAAATTTAAAGTACCGTTTTCGAGATAAATCGATTTAAGAACCACCTTGCATGCGGCGAAAAAGAAAACATAATTAATATTGTCTACCCATATTTTATTATTTTTATCAAGCTCATTTATTAAAAATGGCATTTACTTAATTCCTGCTACATATGTTCCTCTTGAAAAAATTAAAATTTACTTCTTTGATCACTTATTGACATTCGTCTTTTTTACACTAGTTAAATATAATGATTTTGGCGCGCAGGATACTTTTTTCATCGATTTATTTCGAAAACGACGCCCTAAATCTCGTCTATGAAAATAATCTTTTTCCTCCAAAACATTTTGAAGTTTTTTAATTTGACACAAAAAAGTAGATAACTCAATATGAAAAGAAGTTAGGTATATTTTAACTAAGTTCGGACCTTATTTTCACTTCATCTCGCCAATCCCTAATTATTGACCATAGGTTTGATGACCACCCTGTATAGTAGGAGAAATAAAATAAAGTTTATATGTGATTAAAATTCTTAAATTATATCAACCGATTCGGGGTCGCTATCTAGAAATATTCGCCGAAAAAGAAACGAAAGTATAACCGAAAATCCTCTCGCATGCCAGTAGAGAAATTTGTAATTGGAAAAAAGAGGAGAAATCCCAGTTTAACTGACATACTCACGAGAATTTACGGTTTGAATTAATTCTATGGTAAAAATGTGCCACGCCGCGCCAGATAAGATTAAAGCGCAGAGCTTTGCCGAAGAAGTATTGCGATGAGTATTTTGTGGAAAAAAACACGAACGTAGGTCGAGATTTAAATTATATTATATAAAATGAACTGAAATCCGATTAGATCGGAGAAACATTGAAGCTCCCTATAACTAAGGAATATTAATAAAGCGCTATAGCCTATTAATATCTCGAAAGCTATTAGTTTTAGACATGATTCTCTAAAGATTTTATTCGGTTCCTGTTCACACTGTACCTACAGCAATGAACAACTTCCACCCCTTATGCCATTCACGTAACAATTAAACTTTTAATTGCGCATAAAATCCCATTTCCGTAACTAGATGGCGATGGTTCTCTTAAACTGTTTTTATGTTGCCCGCTTTGAGACTTCTAAAATTGTATGTCTGTTTGTTGTAAGTCGTTATGTGTCAAGTTTAAAGACGCTATGTGAAAGCTTGATATTTGTCTCCAAGGAAAAATAACTTTAAATGAGAAATAACGAAAGTTTCGGCAACGTTAAAAGTCTTTTTGCGAGTTAACTCTTTCAGCTAACCCCAAACCTGACACCTTTTGTAAATCAAAATACCTCATTTTAGGTTAGTGCGATTTACGGGCGCCAATGAATACTTAAAATACTTTCAAAACTTTATTTGATTAATACGAGTATGGTTGAACAAACACATTGAAATTGAATACCAATTTCCAACTATCATCATCTGTGCGGCAGCAAATATTAACAATTTATTAGAGAACATGTCTGGAGTGCTATATCGTGGTGTGCAAACAGAACCAAATAACATTGAATACATGTTTGTCTCTCAGTTTGTATTAGGAAATGCACCAGTATTGTTCGGGAGCAGTATTGCATGTCTTGCCGATATTAAGTTAAGTGTCTGTGAAGGAATTACAACCATCCGATATACATACACAACAGATATGCTTTATAATATTATGAAGCGTCTATTGAGTTTTTAATTTGAGCATGTGTTTGATTACAAAATATTTACAAAATTCTTGATATGGCAGTAAAAGCTGAATTCACTCAAGGTTACTAAGCTACTATAGAGTAATAAATAGCCTTCCTTAAATAAGGATTTCAAAACGACCAAAAAAAGTTTTTATTTAAGAAGAATCTGTACAAGACCTCACCTTTATAACAAAAAATATATTTCTATTGATAGATACTTGGGGGTTCCAATCCCGGGATCCCGATGTAAGATTAATCTCGAAAATCCCGGGATCAAACCGTCCAATCCCAGGATAAATTATATAAACGAGTTTTCAGAAATGTCAATGACACAAGTAAAACAAGTATAATTTTTGAAGAAAGGAATTTTTGCAACTCTAATAAAAAAAAAGTGTCTGCAAAAAATAGCAGCTCAAAACTAGAACACAATACAGGGTGTTACTTAATGATATGCCGTAATTCCAAGAGCGCATTTCTGAACCAAATTCAAGTAAAAAAGTTCATATAAATGTGTCCGAGAAAGTTTGGTTTTCAAGATACAATGTCAAAGTTTAAAAAAAAAATATTTTTTTCTTAATATCTCAAAGATCCTTTTGCCGACTTTGCTGAAGTTTGGCAGTGTTGTCCGTTGTGATAAGACACTAAGTCAGCACGGGGGGCAGTCTCACGAATGTAATTGACAAGAAAAATGTACGCCACTGACTTGTTTAAAAATTTTATATCGTTCTTAGATTAAGCAGCTAATAATACAACCGTTTTCTCTCTTGATATTTTTTCGGTCCTTACTTTGTTTTTAAGAAAAAAAATAAAAGCCACTTCATTGCATGCCAAAAAATTTTTGTTCTCGAAAACGAGGTAAGATGCGAAAAAATGTTAAGAGACAAAAAAAGTTTCTATTTTTAGCTGCCTAACCCGAATAGTACAGGCTAGGATAACTTAAATGGCGAAGATTGTTCCCCGTTCGTTTAGTTCTTCATCCAGACGCTGATGGCGCTATTGTAGGGATTTTGTTTTATAAGGTTGTTTATATCCTAGCGTTGCGCGTTGGTAGCTACAAAACGTGTATTTAGAATGAGCGTGGTGAACGTTCTGTATCTTTCTCTCTCTGCATTGAACCATACCAGCCAAGGTGCGATAAAGATAAAAATATGACTTCCAGTGTCGAACCCAACCAACATTGACATTTTAAAATTAAATTTTTAAACGAAACGGCGCGACGTATAAGTTTATTTAATTTATTCTGCTAAAATGACGATTTATTTTTGCGTTCCTGGATATAAAGTACAAAGTAGGAAACGTGTGAAAATGCACAGGTTTCCAAAAAGCGACCAGGTAGGTTTTTTGTTGTTTTAGCGAAGTAATAAAAAGGGGTATCGTGAAGAGCCAAAAAAGCACCTTGCGCCTATTCTGTATACAAAATATTGTCTCTAAAAAAACGACACCTTTTGATCCTAAATAATCATGAACATTACTTTTATACTGATTTTCTTAGAGTAATGACAGTTTACGATCCGTGTATTTTTAGACGTATAAACTTTGGGTAAATGCTATTCAAAATCCATTAACTCTGTGGCAATGACACCATTGGCATACAAAAAACTTATAGAATTTGTCACACACATTTTGGATATGACCAGAAAACTGAGCATGGCAGAAGAGGATCGTGTTTAAAGCTGAACGCTGTTCCTATGTTAAATCTTTACAGCACAATCCTAGGTAAAACTTGCCTTCTCATTATATTAATTTATATAAATATCTAATATTAATAAACCTTGTTGCCATATCAGAAACCACTTTACAACTTCTTTTTAATCTCCCAAAATATATTGACTTTAATTCAAAAGGTTCGCGCTTCTAACTTTTCCATCAGCGTTAGAAGCGCGACAATTTGAATTCATTCGTGGCGCCGACCCCCCGCCCCTCACCCCATTGCTACATTTAGTTCTTCAACCAGTCACGAATGGCGCTATTAGGAAACCAATTTAGTATGTTAAGTTGCCTATCTATCCCTACCATAAGCGCATCTCCCTTGTCTATGAGTAAAGTCTGTGCGTTTTAAGAAGTCCGATATCGGATTAAATCACCAAGGGATGTTATTGCTTTTAAAACAGTAAGTCGGTTAAGTTACAATATCTTCGCACCTTCGCTATACTTGATCACACCGAACATCCCACTGGTTTACTGTATTGCATTACTGGGCGAAATTACAGTAAACCAGTGGGATGTTCGGTGTGATCAAGTATAGCGAAGGTGCGAAGATATTGTAACTTAACCGACTTACTGTTTTAAAAGCGATAACATCCCTTGGTGATTTAATCCGATATCGGACTTCTTAAAACGCACAGACTTTAGTCTCCGTATTTAAAAACGGTGAAGAAACAAAGGCTGAAAATTACCGTCCCATTACTTTGCTTCCATCATTCTTGAAAATGTTTGAATGGATAATGGGTAACCATGGAGTTCACGTTAACGCATGATCTCTTTAAAGGAGTTCAACACGGATATTTAAATGGCAACTCTACTCAGACAGCAGTGTTTCACTTTGTTGAGCGGATTTTAAGGTCTTTGAATGATGATGATAATGATGACTATGAGATTTTGACAAGTTGGAGCTGCTTGGGATTCAAGGAATGGCCTTCAGATGAATCAGGTCATCTATCTATGAAATCATCATGTAGAATATGTAAACTGAGTTGGGTGTGTTACACGTAACGCATTTTAGCTAGAGATCTGGATAGGCAAACATGTAAATTTCGAATCACACATTAGATACGGAATTATTCTGTATGGGAAATGTAGGGACGTTGAACGATTGTCTATATGTAAGGTAAGAACAATTATTGATCTCAATTTTAGAGAAAGTTGTAGAGGTAAATTTAAAGAGAACCATCATCTTACTGTCCCTGCAGTTTACATACAGATATGTGTTTTATTCTTTTTTAAAGACAGATCCCTATTTAGATATGGTGAATCACAAAATAAATATCCAACAAGAACGAGAAACTATACGTTTCCTAAACATAAGCTGATATTATAGGAAAGTGGTGCTTATTATAACTGTATTAAACTATACAATAGTCTTCCAAGATACATCAAAATTGGTGCCAATATTATAAAAGTAAAAAAAAAACGCATTTAATTTACTCGAAGACATTGAACCGTATAAAACCAATTTCATTTTGAATACTGAAAATACTGTCTATATCAATTTCAGAACTTCAAAATTAAAACCAGAAATTCACTTAAAACAATAATTTGGATAGTGACAAGAGTACAAGTGCTTGAGATTGTACCTTAATGAATATCTTTTTTCATGGAAGAGCCATATAAACTATATAGGCCGAGAAACAAATACTGGACACTACGCAATATCTCAGCTGGGAGGCCTAGTTGATGAACCTGCATTAGTTAACATCTACTATTCATTAATATATTCTCATTTGAGTTATAATGTGATACTATGGGGAAATGCTACAAATAGCCAAAGAACTTCTACCAATCAGAAGAGAATAATAAGACTTATTTTTAAACTCAACACTATGAGTAGCTGTAAGCCAGTTTTTATAGAAAACAAAAATTTATCCTTCCCTTCCTTATATATCTACAAGTCTCTATTGTATATAAAACAGAGATTAAGTGGCTTTAATACCAATGCAGATTTTTATTCTTATAATACCCGAAACACAAGAGCATAATTTAAAAATTTCAAAAAAAAAATCTTTGGTATATAGGTAAAAAATTATAACGAGTGATTAATAATTATTTTGCTCAAGGGCGGCTGTGACCCAGTATACATAGTGTAGCAGTAGCGCGTAGATTAAATCATAGGGCGAATTTGCAAGAAAGCAGCGTTGTCACGTTGAAAACCTAAAATAATGTTTTTTGACGGTATGTAATATAAAATCCTGAGCTATCTTACTTTGAAAGCCTACTTTATATGGCCGCCTCCTACTTCTAGACACCTTCTGATGTTTCTTCTTACCCTCAGAGACACATTAACCAATACGTTTGGAGAATTATTAATTTCGGCAATTTTTTCTGAAATCCTTCGTTTAAGATCATTTATATCCTCAATTGGTGTTCGATAAATGGAGTTTTTTATAAAAGGCCACAAGAAGAAATCGCAGGGTGTTAAATCGCAGGAACGAGGTGGCCATATTTGTTGCGTATTTCGGCTTATAACTCTGTTTTCAAAAAATTCACTTAAAAAATTTAAATTTTCTCTGGTTACATGAGGTGTAGCGCCATCTTGTTGGAAGTAACCTTCCCGCAATTCATCATCGTGAAGCTCATTAATAAATGTTGTCAGAATTTCGATCCGATATCTCTCAGCTGTAATTGTGCCATCAAAGTAAATTGGGCCTACTATTCTTCTAGAACTAATTGCTGCCCACACACCAACTTTTTGAGGATGAAGAGGTCTTTCTACAAAAACATGCGGATTTTGCGTATTCCACATTCGCATATTTTGTGAATTAACATAGCCTGATAAATAAAAATAAGCCTCATCGGTAAAAAATGTTTTTTCAAAAGCACCACTATTTTCTTCTTGAAAATTGTTTAAAAACCATTCACAAAAATTAAGTCTTTGGGGAACGTCATTGGGAAGGAGTTCATGAATAGCCGTAACACGATAAGGGTATAGATGCAGATCCTTTTTCAAAAGTGTTTGACATGTACTGTAGCATAAATCCGTTTGCTGAATTTGTTGAGATAAATGCCTAATAGAAGTTGAAGGATTATTTTCCATAATTTGTCGCGCTTCTTCAATAACCTCATTCGATCGTTTCGTTGGTCTTCCAGCCCCTTTTTTATGTTGAACAGAACCAGTCTGACGAAATTTATCAATTAGGTATTGTGACCCAGTACGAAAATTATGAAAGGTCACCGCAACATCAGGAAACTCGGTTCGAAATTCATCAAAGCAGTCATGCATAGAGTAATACCACACACCGCCTATTTTGTTTCCATTTCTAAAAAAACTTTCAACAATAAAAATTTTTTGTGCTTCACTAAACATTTTTACTGTAGAACTTTCAATCCGGCAACAAAGCTTCACCAAAACTTGATACGCTGAAAAATAAAAAAAAAATAAAAAATAAAATCATATCCTGCAAATAGCACTTTATAATAGTCAAAAGACGACTCCCCGGAGAAATATTAGTTAAAGCAATAGTAACCTACCTTTAAATAAATGCAAAAATTACAAAATTTCTCCAATTTTTAAACTTTACAAATACACAAATTCAAATAAGACGTAAATGTCATAAAACAATCATGTCTTCTTATCTACGCAGTACGGCCATGATGCTTTTAAAATGCATGGCCTCCCTTGAGCAAAATAATTAAAAATCACTCGTTATAATAAGCTCCCATTGCGGGTTCAATCACTTATATTTAATAAATTTAAGATATATATAAAGGACCTTCTTATTATTCTTCTTATTGAAAAATGTTATTTTTGTGTAAGTTAGTATTTGTCAGATAGCTTAAATTGACTAATTGATTGTTTTATTTTTTCTTGTTTTGTTAAAACTTTGTTTCTCATAATTGTTTTGTAGATATTTAATTATTTTAGAGCGATATAATATACATGATCTTGGTAATTATTTGACGTGTACATCCTATCTATTAATCTTAAATTTGTAGCGTAGATTTTGCCTATAATATCTGCCACTATTTCATTCTATGTTATATAATGTTATTTTAAAATAAAGAGTGTTTATTATTACTACTATTATTATTTACAAACCCGGAGTGGACCTACTTCAAACAAACATTTTTTGAACATTAATATGCATATCAAGCAGGGAAAATATTAGAATTTAGGGCTAATCCGACATTCAGTGACGGCTACTGTATGATTTGAAATAATTGAAAATCGGCTTTTGGCTTTTAAGTTACGTCTATCAACCGATATTGTCGCTATTACTCTATGGAGCCATCGTGAAAGTAGACAAGCTTGTTGATCCTGGGCAGCACATGTGTTTTGCACATGGAATACAGTTGGCGAAAATTGACGTAATTTATAAACAAGACGTTGATTTCGGAGCATTCTATATCCCTAGGCCAGAAGGTACAGGATGTGACAGCGATTCTGATACGAATTTCAAATATTATGGAGACCGTTTACAGATTTGCGAAAATTCCGAATTCTTAGGAATATATGTACGAAGTACGAACTTAACTTAATATCGAAAGTAAGAAAAATCGTTGGCACATTTAGAAAATCACCCACAAAAAATTGTCATTTTTTAATAGTATGTAAAAAATGATAAAGGAAAAGAGCTTAACCTTATATTAGATTCCAAAATAAGGCTGAACAATCTACTGGATATGCTCGAGCGTTTTGCCCTATTGCGTTCTTTATAAAGACCACGATCGATCTAAATATGACACCGCTGCTGGATACTGAATGTATATCTTTTCAATCCCAATTGCGCATATTCTGGATCAAATAAATTCCTTAGTATACCAAATATTTGCAAAGTCTGATTTGAATTCGAAAAACTTCTCACTAGGTTATATAGTGGAAGCAATTGGAAACAAGGAGAATTCTGAAAATAGCAATGACAAAGATATTCCTATTGCTGCAACTGTCAGAGCATAACAACAGGTTCCGTTAAAAACTGTAGAGAGTTCTAGAAACGTGCTTTGAACAGCCACAAACTAGTAAAATATTCATATTATCCGATACTGTCAGGTAAGACATGGAGTTATTTGCCAATGGTAAAATACGAAGGCGTAACCCTCAACAGGTACACGAACTTTCAGAAACAACTCCCCCAACAAGTGCTGAATCAGAATGCTGCTTCTCGTCAGCAGGACAAATTTGCAGTAAGTCACGATTAAGCTTAGGAGACGACACACTGGACGCACCGATTTTTTTACGGTCCTTCTTTAAAAATATTTAATGTTTTAACAGTAGGCATTTAGTATATTTAATAAACAATAAACTGTTCTTCACCTTTTTATGTTAATTTTTTTCGAAAACTGATCCCGGGATTATATACTTTTTATCCCGAAAACTCCGGGATTGGAAAAAAAGTTCGGACTGACATCCCTAATAGATACTACAAGTAAATACGTGCTCAAATTAATGGACTACTTTTATAAAACCTAAATTAACAGATTGTGTAGGTATAACAAGTGCCAATAAAATCGTTATACAGAATCCCACTTCATCATCATTCAATATCAGAATTTAAAATTTGAGCAGTAAAAAATGGAGATACAAGCGTTTCATCGAATGTCAAAATTCTCTAAACGATACATGATTTGGTTACCTAAAATCCTAAAAATGTATCATACTTTATCATATTGCGAAGAATTTTAAGACAAAATTTTATGACTGCCTATATTACATACAATATTTTATTTTTTAGTTTATAACAAAATAAACTATTCCATTATTATTTGACCCCTAAGTTACTGACATAATGTCCTCTAACACAAGTTCTAAGCTATATTAATCTCAGAACGTTGACATGTGTCAGAGTGTAAGGAAGAAAGACTTCTCACTATTGAAAACAAGAGTTTTGAAATTCCAACAATCTTTGATTTATATGTGAAAAAATGTGTGTTTTATGATGTTATAAAATTTTCACTAAAAATTCTTTACAATTTGATAACGTATGATGCATTTTTAGAAAACGAACTTATAGCAGTATTTCAAGGTATTATAACATTTTCTGATACCTTACATAAAAATCATGGCGAAATATAAGCTCAAATATAGCTTATTACATAAAATAATTATATGCAACACTAGACAATATTTAAACTAATTTTTGTAAAAAAGTTTAAAGAATATAATTCAAGTTTACCATTTTCAAACGTTGCTAGACAAAACTTACTGCGCATGGCTACTTTTAAAGCACAAGTCATTAAAAACAAACTTTAGAGTTCTATACGAAAAACTAAAAAAATGTATATGGTGACATTTAACCAATAGTTCCTAACCTCAATTCCGTTCAAACCCGAAGTAATATTCACAATATTATTAATGGAAAATTTGAATCTCACTGAATCATATTTACTACTAACATTTCAAAGTTCTTAGAAATATGCTCGAACGAAAAAAAAATTGAATAATTTCTAGGTCAACGGGCAGATATTTCAAAGGACTTTGATAAATACACGTCATCATTTTCAACGCTTTAATTTAATTAAAAGTCACAAGGAGTAATTATGGGACAAAATTAAAAAGCGGACGTGCCTAATTAAAAACGAAACTTTAACTGATTACGGACAATTTTTTCGAACGTCGCAGTTCCCTATTAAATTCAACTTGTCGGGAAGTTTTACTTTTTGTTCGACGTCCGATAATAAACTTTCAAGAAGTCACTTTTTTCCATGATAAATCGGATCAGATAGGTTTTGCTGCTTTTTTCAAGAAACTTTACGGTATATTATGTTTTCAATTAAATATCGGTCGGGTGTTCCACTTTAAAAAAGAAGTTGACTCATTTGCTACATTTTTGAGCCACCCTGTATTGTACAGCAAGGTGGTCAACTAAGCGACCGTATCTCGGACACTACCCAGCTTCCAAATATCGTTAGTTGTAATTGCGATCAGGATAAGTGGCTGGAAATTAAATCAATTAATAAATTGGCGGCAAACATCAGTGCTAGTGCGCTAAAAATAAAATAAAATTAACGGGGCCTGGCCTAGACCAGAGCAGATGAAACCAGAATTTCCGAAGCTTGTAGAAACGTATATGTGTTTGACACCACACAGCTCTGGACCTGAAAGAGCGGTGTCCATCCATACTACGTTTAAAACAAACAGACAAAACAAGCAAAGGACATTATATACGTTGTTATGTAATTTGATATGCCCATTAGACCAGTTGTGTCATATATTACAATACCATCAGTAAACTCTTCTAAACTTATTGATATTTTTACAGTGTATTGTAAATTTAAACCAAAACTTAGCATTAAAAATTCTTACAAATTAGTAAATAATATTAAAAATCTAGATATTCCTACTAATGCTAAACTGATTTCGTTTCATGTTCAGAACCTTTTTCCTAGCATACCATCTAACGAAGTCATAAACATGGTCGAGGACTTACTTACTAAAAATAATACCACTCCATTAATAAAACAGTATATTTTAGAAGCGCTTTTTGCATGCATCAGAAATATTTTGAGTTCAATAATTTAACTTATATATCTAAGGATGGTTTGATTATGGGAAACCCTTTGAGTCCACTCTTATCAGAAATATTGGTGTAGGTATGTTGACGATATGCTGGCTTGTTTTGTTGGTACTGACCGTCATCTTCATAAATTTTTCAACCATGTAAACAGTTTACACCCAAATATAAAATTTACTTTAGAAATAGAACAAGATAATTCACTAAACTTCCCAAATTTAACAGTAACTAACAAAAACAATAAATACGATTTCTCAATATTACACAAACCTTCACATACCGACATTACCATGTATAACACTTCCAGTCATCCTTACTCACATAAAATATCTGCGTATAATTCTTTCATTCACAGACTTATGAACATTCGTCTATCAGAAGAAAATTATAACAAAGAACTTAATATAATTAAACAAATTAGAGGAGTATTGTTCGAATATTTGGGGCTCTACTCCTAAACATACCCTGAGATTGCTAGACTCCATTTAAAGAAGAGTCATTCGCTTGATCGGTGACGATGATCTGGCAAACAACCTGAAAAGCCTTTAACATTAAAGGCAGGTTGGTAACTTTAGTCTATTTTACAAATATTTTCATGGCAAGTGTTCAACTGAGGTTGCCCAGAGCGGTGCATGGTAGAAATACACGACGAGCCACTGCACCCGTACGTGGTACAGCTTAGTGTCCATCGCACGACAATGTTTAAAAATTCTTTCATCTGGAGAACGTCATCACTCTGAAACGACCTCCCTGAGGCCGCATTCCCCAACGAGTATATTCTCCAAAGATTTAAGACCAACGTGAATCGTTTCCTGCACACACGCACCGCTCGCAGAGTGCCATAAAGGATTAATCCTGCAGTGCTGTGCCTTATCATAAAGAAAAAGTGACCGCCAAAAGTCCCGCATAAGTTCGATATACGCCAAACGAAAAATAAATTTTAAAAACGCTCGGACCCGTCAATCTATATTTATAATTGCCAATTTTTTGTTATAAACAAATAATATACAGGGCAACTCATGAAGAAGTTATGACGTCATCGACCATGTTTTAAAATAGAACAGCCTTTTTTCTATTCAAAATTTGTATTCAACGGAAAGTTCTAAGCACATTCCATGTTACATATCCTATACCGATTTTCAACCGTTTTTTAAATATTGACGTGTAAAATGAAACTAATATTTGCCTTGATCCTAGTGAACTATAATGTATATCATTTATCAAAAAATTTTTTAATTAAATGTTCGAATTACTTCCCATTTACTTCTTGACAATATTTATTTTTCGTTTGGCATATATCGAATTTGTATAAAACAAATAATAAATCGGAGAAATTTATTAAAAGTAATAAAAGCCAAACCAACAAAGGGACTACATCTGGAGTATACAAACTTAAATGTAGACGTTGCCCAAAAATTTAACTAGGATCTGTAAATTAGGTAGTTCAATAAACGGGTTAAAGAACACAAAAATAGTTATAATAAGAAGCATACAAACTCTCATTACGCCTTACACTTAAACACTGATCAACATATTTTGTTGATGATAATTGCGACATTTTACACCAAGAAAATAAATCAGTTGAGTTAAACTTCCTAAAATAAATGGAAATTAATAAATACAAGAAATCTAACGTACTACTCAATGATCAACTGGACTTGAATGGTTCCCCATTATTGAACTTATAGGACACACCCTATCTATCTGTTTTTGTTATTTGTTGGTAATTCCCATTTTTAACCCTATATTGTCCAGTTTTTAATTTTATACACTATTAGCAAAGAATATGATACAAAGCTATTAGTAAGTAATTATCTTATTATACCTACCTACGTAAATATTATAAATTTGTTAATTTTAGTTATTTTATCGTATCATTGAAGATTAAGTCATTTTTATATGATATCTTTATTAATAATTATTAACATCATAAACGTACTAAAACCTACATAAAACCTTAGTTACTCATAATACATTAGTTACCATAATTTAATACGTTAGTTACGAAAGCATAATACGTTAGATACCAAATAATATTAGAACTATTTTTCATGAACATGTAAAACAATATTTTGACAGTTTTCAAATTTGATGGATACACCTTTGTCTTTAACGTCCACGATCTTAGGTATGCCCTCTGAAGACTGATTAATGACCGAGAAAGCACTCCTTTCGATTTCGTGCGGTTCCCCAGTGCCTAATCCACTGCCGGAAACATCGCCGATTTGAATTTTGCGAGCAATGGAAACTTTCTTGGTCACACTTTCTTCTAAATACCCTCTAGCAACCTTCGCCGATTCCCATCCACCAAGTTCTTGTAGGTCTAATATATCTCCTCCAGCATTAACAAGAAAATTTGCCGAAGATCTTCTAACGCAGTGACCAGTATACAAATTAGGATTTTCAAGTGAGAGATACTCAGCTATTTTTTGAGGTATTTTAGAGAAGAAATGAATGCCGCAGGGCTGTACCGTACATTTCCCTCTTCTATATGATACAAACAATCTTTGGTGAGTGACATGGTCTGGCCTTAACATTGCGTACTTTTTTAATAAAAGCACAGGATTGACTTCGCCGTCAAATATCACAGCGAAAATACGTTTCTTGTGGGTTTTTGAGTCGGGAATAGTAACAATCAGCTTGTCCTTTAAAACGTCAACATCTTCCGTGGTCAACTTCGCTAATTCATTAGTTCGACAGGCTCCTCCAATTCCAATTAAAAAAGCCACTTTCATCATTAAAAACTTCTCGTCTGAGGCAGAACACACAAATTCGTTGACTTGTTCTCTTGTAAATACTTTTGATTTTTTTGCTCTATATCCAACATTTTTCTTCTTGATGAAACGTATTAAGGCGCCGTATTTGTCGATTTCCACTATTTCCTTCAGTTCTAAAGTCGCTCGTAACATGGAATATTTCGGCCATAAGGATGAAGCAGAGGATTCCTCAGAGAGTTTTGCGAAATACGCCAGCAATACCGTTTCTTCTGCACCTTGAACATGTACTTTGTTTCGCCACTCACAAAACTGCCGATATTCTTTTTCATAATGGATTTTAGATTTGTCCGGAAGCAAGTTCAACCTTATAATGTTGGCTGCAGCTAATATATCGTCAGGAATATCAAAATCTTGCATGATTTTAATGATGACTTTTTGAAATGCCAAAATGAAATGACAAAACACCTTGTTTTTATTTTCGCATCGCCGTTGTCAACGATACGATAAAGCTTTGAATATAACTCGATTATTAGCGATTTAACACCGTCTCGGACATTGCGGGTGACTCGGCTGTCGCCTCGTCACCTAGCAATGTCCTCGACTATTATAATTCGCATAATAATCTCGTTATATTAATAGCTATAAGACCGCCTGAAAAAGATACAGTGTGTTGAAACAATTGTTAGGGCAATTTAAAAATAAAATATATTATTGTGGAAGTTATAATTGTAAGTGTTATTTATTGTCGTTAGATTGCCCATTATCAAAAAGGATTAACCGGTACTAAAATTGATGTCTCTAGGTACTCTAGGAGATTGATTCTTTTTCAAAAAAGCGTTTTTAAATTTACAATTGTTCCATAATTTTTGACCGACAAGATAAATCGATTTATTTGTTTCAATGATAACAAATTCAAACATTCTTAGTCATCATAACATTTGACTGTGTTAGCTTTAAAAGTCCTTATAATCATATTACTCGAAAAGGTCCATTTTTAGCTTTAAATATTCCTCAACTGAAAACCCCCATTGACACAATTTGTTTATATTATCCCTAAGAAAACTTTTCGATTGTTTCCCGTTTTACCCTCTTTTATATTCACTTTATCGAATCGGCATATCCCTCCGTTAGGCTCCTTGCCCCAGGCAAAAGTCCCGTGGGATATACTTTTTGACAATCCTTATAAAACTCTTAAGGATGTCCCCGAGTTCCGCCCACGTCGTCATTTTTATATTTACAAAGACAATTGGTAGTTTTAAATTCAGAAATATTATTTCATATTATAATATTATAGTTTAATGGCGCCCGACTATACTATAGGTACGTCATGTTATTATTTGACTATAATTAGTTTTTTACCAATTTAAGTTTTACATGGTTGATATACAGGGTTAGAAGAAATTACTAGAACGGTCGATTATTTCAAAAGATATACGAGTTAGCAAAAAATGCCTTTTATAAAAGTTGTAAGGCTTTTAAAAATCTACATATCTGTAATAAATTGGAATATACAGGTACGCCCAAAAAGTTGTGAAGAGTCAAAGTTATATTTTTTAAATAGACATATATTATAGACGTATATTATTACTTATTTTGATCGTCCAGTTAATTCTAAACATTTTCTATTAACCATATGATATGCCTAAATTTATTAGTTTCCGAGATATCGGCGTTTTAAATAATAACGGATAACAATGCTTATTCGAACGTAGTCGTATTTACCTTAGCAACAAATTAGGTATGGTCTTTGACATTTGTCAGAATTGAGCAAAAAAGAAAATAGCATGGCGTTTTCACTTACTGAAACAGAGAGAATTGATATTTTAATTTTAAGAGGCTATGGTGATGAGCAGAGATCATATCAGGAGGTATGTGATATTTTTAACAATTTGCACCCAGATAGGCAAATTTAAAAAAATGCAGTTTTTCGATCTGTGGAGCGTTACAGAATGACTGGAAGTGTAAAAAACCGACCAAGATCTAGAAGACCTAGGAGTGCTACCGCCGATAATAAAAAATAAGACATTCTGCTTTCGATACAAGAAAATCCCAGACAATCCACCAATCAGCTTGCTTTGGATCATGAAATTGATCAAAAATCTGTAATAACCGTTCTTCATACCGAGAAAATGCATCCATACAAAGTTCATGTTGTACAGGAACTTTGTTATGTTGACTATGATCGAAGACTAAAATTTTGCGAAATAATTACGAGAAAGATTGAAGAGAATCCGCATTTTCCAAACAATATTGTTTTTTCGGATGAAGCGACCACACGGAATGGTCAATAAACAAAATTACCGTTACTGGGGGCGAAATAACCCAAACTGGTATGAAGAACTACATACACAGTTTCCAGAAAGAATAGTTCCAACTATAAACAATTTAACTCTCGATATTAACTTAACCTGGCATCAGCAAGATTGAAGCTCCTCCGCATTTTTCTTGTGAAGTTTTTGGAAGCCACGTTCCCAAATCGATGGATAGGAAGAAGAGGGCATATCGAGTGGCCTTTACGAGCGCCCGATCTTTCGCCCTTAGATTTCTTTTATTGGGGTCACCTGAAAAACAATGTTTATCGGAACAAATCCAATAATTTAGAAGAATTAAGAATTAAAATTTTAAATGAAAGTGAGAGAATAACAAGAATAATGGTTTTAAATACCCAAAGATATTTTTGCGACAATTTGTATCATTGTCAGTTAGTAAATGGAGCCATTTTCAACATTTATTAGAAAATAGAGCTGTTTCCATGACTTGTTATACCGATTTTTTTTCATGTTAACTTATTAAATTGTTTATTAAAATTTGTTTTGTGTTTTGTAACTGATCAAAATGTCATGATATCTCGGAAACTAATAAATTTAGGCAAAGCATATGGTTAATAGAAAATGTTTAGAATTGACTGGACGGTCAAAATAAGTAATAATATACGGGATGTTCTATTTAAAAAAATATAACTTTGACTCTCCACAACTTTTTGGGCGTACCTGTATATTCCAATTTATTACAGATATGTAGATTTTTAACTACTACTAAGCCCGTTTGTTCTCGGTTAAAATATACAGTGCTATTCAACTAAAATAGTTTCGACAATGCGGTGTTGCCGCTTCTATTAGAAAGTAGTAGAAACTTCAATATTTTAAACGAAATACCCTGTATGTAAAGTATTTTTTTTTAATCATTTCTTGAATAAAACTTCTAAAAATACAAAATATCATACCTCTGATATACAGGGTGGCGCACTGAAACCTTAATATCAGGGTTCCAAACACTGTCTAGAGTCTAGAGGAATATACAGGGTGGCGCACCTAGAAATTTCCACCCAGGTTTATTTTCTTGTTAATAAATAAATCAAAATTCGCTCGAACACGGGAACCTTAGATCTCAGGGGGACATATTTTTTTGCTATTTTAACCCCCCCCCCCCCCTGCTTGAACCCCTACGACGGGGTGGCTTTGGCCCTTAAAATCTTAAATGAAAAGGGGGTCCAGTAATACCTTATTTTTAAGGAAATTCAATTGCCTTCCCAACGCGACCTTGCTCGTTTAAATCGAGTGAATAGTTCCTGAGAAATAGGGCTAAAAAAAAAGAAAATTTAAAAGTAATAAAATTTATTACCGCTTGTATCAATCAAATAAATGTTGAAAATGTCCACCTCCAACCTCCATGCAATTGTAAAGGCACTGTTCAAAATGTTCGCGAACATTATGGAGCATTGCGGGAGTTATTTGTCGGCAATCGTACACTATTCGTTGTCGCAAGTCTTGCAAAGGATTGGGTTGGGTTGCATAAATTTTAGACTTTAAATATCCCCACAAAAAGTCCAGTGGCGTCAAATCAGGAGATCTTGCAGGCCATTCAATAGGACCTCTTCTTCCAATCCATTTTCCTCGAAAATTTTTATCCAGAAACTGTCTAACTGGGAGCGCATAATGTGGGGGTGCTCTGTCTTGCTGAAAGTAAATATTTTCTGGCCGATAACGGTCATTTTCTTCTATGGCATTCGTTAAAGCAGGGTTAATAGTGGTTTTCAACAGGTTCAGGTACATTTCACCTGTTAAATTTCCAGGTATAAAATACGGCCCAATAATACGGTCCCCAAAAATTCCAGCCCACACATTTAATTTTTCGGGATGTTGAGTATGCACTTCTCTAAAAATTCTAGGGTTGAAATCCGACTAATACCTGCAATTCTGTCGATTGACAGTACCGTGAAGAAAAATAGTGCATTCATCGGAGAAGCAAATGTTAAAAATAAATTGTGGATTGATCATTACACTAATTAACTCGCAAAATTGCAAACGGCGATCGTCATCGTCTTCATTAAGGTAATGAACCAGTTTTATTTTATAGGGATGGAGCTTATGCGTTTTTAAAGTACGCTGAATCGTTCTACGCGAAACACCCGATACATAGGTGACTACCAAGACTTACCAAGGAGAGAATCCTGTGACACACCGCACTCACTTGTTTCAATTCGACTTATGTTCGAATTTAATGTTACATACTGTTTTCTGTCAGATACATATGATTTAATACTATTGGAGAAATTATCTCTAAAACCCATTTTATTGAATTTATATGACAATATATCTACACTAACTACATCGAAGGCCTTTTGTAAATCTATCAATATTGCAACTTATTTTTGCAATTTCTATTTTTTTTTAGAAACTTTCCTTATTAGTTCTCTGTATCTATCTAATTAATTTGCAGTTTTTCTTCTCAAGACACATTATTTTGGGTAATTGAAAAATGTCAAAAAATTCGCGATGTATTGTCATGTATGTCCCACTGATATTCTAGCCCTTGTCAGTCCAAGAAGTCTTCAAAAACTATGGAAGAAAAGTATTTAAACGCAGTTGGAATGAATAAATCTATTTTGTTTGTAGAATGTGATAAAATTATAAGTGGAAAGTTTAAATGAAATTTATATCCGAATCTACCGCCAATGCACAACAATTTTTTTTTACGAATTTAAAACAACTTCATTGCGGTTGATTCGAATTTAAAAGGGCAAAGACCACGACCCGCATTGTTTGTAAATAAATTAAAAATAGAAGGTTGTAAAGGTTTTCTTTTCAAATATTCTTCATCAAAAAATGGCAATACTAAGTATAATATAGCAAACTTTTCTGTGGAATTTATTTAAAAATGGTAATCCATTTGTTGATTATAAATTCCATTTTGCCCGCAAGAAATCTTATTGGTTGTTAAAGAATAAAACTTTTTGATTATATTGGTACATAAACCATGTCTTACCACCAATCATAGTTTTTCAACCTTATAACACACCTTATTAAACTTTTTTATACAATGTGACTAAACAGTATTTTAAAATCATAATATTTCATTGGTTTAACACTGTTGACCATATATACGAAATTTAAATAATATGACCAACCCAATTTTTTATGTATAGAAACTGGACCTGATTGAATAGTTTGTGATAATTAGAGTAGAATGGGGCAAAAGGACGCACGTAACATATTTATAAGTACATAAGCCAGAAATATTGATGAAACCAAACGTTTATTTTTTAGCCTAATAGAACAACCTCTTAGGTACAAAAAGTAATATATTTCATTTAAAAAAACAAAAAGAGTAACACACAAAAAAATAAATAGTAAACAAACTCAAAATGGGATATTTGCCCCACTAGTGGGGTAAAAGTCTCAAATGCGTGGGGCAAAATTCCCTCATAGATAAATAAATACGAGATGAACTGTGATTATCTAACAATAACAAAGACAAAAAATAAAACAAAAAACAACGAAAACAAATATTCACATATCATTAAAAAAGAAAAAAAAATATGAAAAATTAAATTATTCACACCAGTCGCAAATAAATTTTCCAGTTTTTTCGTAAGCGGTGCACTCTTCGTGCCACCACTTTGAACATTTTTCGCATTGAATCCAATCTTCCATTGGCGGATTACTATATTTCTCCGAGCAACCAGGACATGCAACTTCATCCGAATACTTCTCTTTCCCCTTCTCATCCTTCCTTTTCCCCTTCTTATCACTTTTTTTTTGTTCATCCTTAGTTATATTTCTTTTCACTGCTTTCTTTCTTTGTAACTCCTCCTTTTTATGCTTCTCTTCACAAACAGTCTCAAGTTTTTCTTTGAAGGGGGTACTCGACAGTATTTCTGATTTTTGGCCTTGTTTTCTTCTTTTTTGATCTTCTGATCGTCTGGGAAGTGGAAGTATCTCTTTTGGAGTTACTATTGTCGCTGACGAAGCAAATGGATTTCTAACTGTTTGCTTTTCTGGGGTCGAATGGACTATTTTCACAGGTGCACTACGAGATGTGGATGGAGGGTAAAGCTGATCAAGTGAGATATTTTCTGATTGTTTTTCTGGGCTCAAATGGACCATTTTTGGTTTTTTTTTGCAAGGTGGATAAGGGCACTGAAAATTCAGGATCAGAATCCGATTCAGAATGGTTGACTTCGTGGTTCTCAAACGGTTCTTGGTCCTCAATATTAGTTCTTTCCGTAACAGAAGATGGTAAAAAGTCCTCTTCGGAAAACACATTTCTATTCACTGGATAGATGCAGCAGGTTTCAAATGCTTCCAAAGGTTTTTGCGCCATGCCCAGACTGTAACCTTTTACGCAACGTCGACTCGTGTATACGCAGCCTTTCAGCCGCTGCTCGATTCGAGTAACCATCAGCTATTAAAGTTCTTGCTGCATTTAGCGTTTCTTCAGTGCATAGCTTTCTGTTTGAAGTTCTTTTGTAATTTCTGTAAAATAAAAACAACATTGTGAATAAACATGGGGCAAAAGTCCGCGCGGATTTTTGCCCCGCGAAAAAATCGGATTTTTGCCCCACAAGCTAAAATTATTTTCAAATTTACCGCCACTTTTCACCAATTGAGATTCGTGTAAATTCACTGTGGGTTACATACACTCACATAACATAGATCATGCTACTAACTGGTTTTTAAAATACAATAATAAATCAACGCTACAATAGGTTACAAACTAATTCGCTAAAATTACATGCAAAGCGTGTAAAAGTATAAATTACCTCATGGCTGCAAGAAAACAGCTGCTCGGCGTCCAAGAAAACACTGGCCGAGGCGGTTTGGTATTCCTCAGAACATATTGTGGTGGTGTTGCCGGATTTTTCTTTATCTCCGAGTAATTTTGTTTTAAGACTATTGCCCCGCGCGTCCTTTTGCCCCATTCTACTCTACCTGGTTACACAACTTTATTACTTGCTCGCACTCACTGTCGGCGACATGATAAGTTGTCTTTTTCATAGCCTCAAGGTCTCGGTTCCCACAATAGGTCTGAGCAAGCGATGTTGACGAATAATTTTAAACAGCCGACGATTATCATTACTTTTGCGTATGATGGCACTTTCGTAAATCACGTATTTTTAGTGCAGATGCTACCCCAAGCTCATTAAGAATGTAATTTAACATTACGAATAACATTAATAATGTTCCTGTTAAAGGAAATTTTAAATAGTTGGATGCATATAATGACAAAACAAAACCTAATTCAAATTTGAAGTACATAAGACAAATAAACTGACAAAACAAATATCCTCCCTTATATAGAATAGATTCATAGAAGCTTCAACAATACTTAATTCGGATGACAAGTTCATCAGGGTCTTTCATTCCATCTATTATTTAAAGTACAAAAGGTACATAAGGTCGAAGCAATACAACTGATTAGGGAATATTTAGTCCATGTATTACACAATACACAGTGTGTCTTTTTAACGCAGGTCATAGGGTCCCACGTATTAAACTTTTAACTCTATAAGAGAGTATATCTCGGAATTATATAGAGTACGTGCTATAAGATCGCAAGTTTATATATTTTTAAGATGACCATTCTGATTTAACCAGAACTATTTAAGAACTAATTTTTTTTTTTGAACATAGAGGGCAGTAATACTTCTGTTTTTTAAATGCTATTGTGGTTGGTTCTGGTTTTATACTAACGATAAAAAAAATTGAAAAATTTCATGACTGTTAGGCATAGGCTTTTACAAGGTACTGTGCAGTGGCGCAACCAGAAAATAATAAGAAAAAAAAAGCGGGTGCCACGCCCTTTCTTTAATGATGGTGCTAAGTTTTCAAGTAAGAAAAATAAAAAAAACACAACAGAAAATCACAAAACCAACCAGTCTCGTTTCAATTTTTGTGTAATAATAATAAAATAAAGTATAATATTGTCCGGTATAGGGGTTTTTTCCAGTATTTAACAACTTCTGGACAAATAAGAACAAATAAATCAAGAAAATATAAAAATTATATTAAAAAATAAATCATTGAAACCCTAATATCGTTATAAATTATTGTCAAAACTGATTTTGATCGCAAATGCATTGAATTTCATGACATGCTTAAAAAATGATCAACTTATATAAAAAAAATTCACATGCAAGATAAATATTCCTTTAAAAATTCCTAAATTATGTAAGATTATATAAAAGAATTGTCGATTTTTCATTTTTGTTCTGGTTTCTCTTTCAGGAGAGTCACCTGATATATTTTTTTTCATGTAATGATATTAATTCTATAAAAAAATTATATAGAAGGTACGATAGATAGATAGACAAGGTTAAGTATCTACCCCCACAACGAACTACTGTTTTTGTTATTGCACTGCTCGATGAACAATCACATCGCCCATGAATTCTGGGTCACCCTGTATAGAGGTCTCCGGAATGAAGTGTGTCCTATATGGTATACCAGAAAAGC
This sequence comes from Polydrusus tereticollis, assembly GCA_963920685.1. Taxonomy (NCBI): domain Eukaryota; kingdom Metazoa; phylum Arthropoda; class Insecta; order Coleoptera; family Curculionidae; genus Polydrusus; species Polydrusus tereticollis. Next base: position 125,690,036 of record OY987329.1, read on the forward strand.
GAATCAGGGTCTCCCTTCACATATTATTATATTTTTTTAGAAAATTGCACCCTAAGCGTTTCGCCCAATTTGGTGGTCCTTTTCAGGGATTTACAGTACCAAAGTGCTGTTACATAGGTGCGTGCGTCAAACATTTGCAACATAAAAACACCCTCATAATTAAAATTTAAAAATGCTACAAATCCACCCACGGGCATAACAAAGCCACACAAAAAAATCAGATACCTTCCCAGCATATCAAATCTTATAATATTCAGCTTGAAGTTAGCATTTGTGCTGCCATCTGTATATGTAACGTTAAAAAAATACCAAACTATAGTAGAAAATATTTAGTTTTGAAATTCTATTGTGCTGCCATCTATAACGGTAACGCTAATACCACACTAAAGTAGAAAAGCTCTCTCCGAAGCTTTCTCCCTACGCAAAGCTCTTATGTAACGGTCTATTCATAAGCGGCAATAGCTTGGTTTCTAGAGTGAAAGATGGAAGCACCAGTGTTGCTTTATTGAATTGAGAGGACATTTTTGTTGCAGTTCATGTTTAAAAAAATTGTATCCATAACATGATCCCAAAATGGAACGTTTAGTAAGTAAAACTAGACGAAAAATTGTTAATAGGAAAACTAATATTTTTTTAATACTGCCTCGCCATTTTATCAGAAATAACGTAGTACTATTCGACAATTTCTCAAAAATAAAAAGTATAGCTTATTCATAATTTCCACAAATACAGGCCCAGGTAATATTATTTTTCAATTTTCATTGGGTAATTTTAGCATATTATTTGTTGTAAAAAATTAATAGAAAAATAGATAAACGGTTAGGTTAGGTTTACTGGCCGGTTTAGGGTAATTAAAAAGTACTTTTTCACTATTTAAACATTTTTCTTTGATGTAAGTCCAATAATACCCCCCCCCCCCCCCAAACTTTTGTACCAAGTCGGCATTTTCGTGCCAAACAAGACCAACTGAATAATTTGATCAAAAGTTGTGTATCATTTGAGAAAACTTAATATCAATCCGGAAAGTGACTTCGCTAAACAACATCGAGAACGACGAGCACCAAAGAAACTCGATGAGAATCCCGAAACTGCGTTTACTTTTGATCTTTTTACGTTTTATCGTACTGAGTTCAAAGCGGTATTCGACGTATTTACATCTACTTCGGAAAAACTTAGAAGAATCTCTTTTAAAATTCGAACCAATTCAGAAAGTTTTTGAAATTTCAGCCAACAGGGAAAATTGTACTATTGAATCGATTAATTCTATTGTTGAATTGCAACCTGAATCCTTCGAACGAGAACCCGAATGCATTCAGGTAGAAATACAAACGCTTTTTGAGTTGTGTGGTCAATGTGAGAATTTCGTTGATATTTTAAAGAAAGCATACAATTTACGTAAGATTTTGCCATGGGCCTACAAAATTGTTCGATTTGTGACTTCGCCTGTCTTTTCGGCATCATGTGAAAGATCTTTTAGTAAATTAAAATTAATCATGAATTCTAATTATTATTTTTGTTATTTTGATTAGCGTTGGGAGTAGTTTTTGATATTTGGGAACTTGTGAAATAAGTAAGTCTGTGTTCATTAAATAATGTAGGTACAAACTTACACAATAATAAATTCATGTAAGGCGGGAAGTGATGACAAAATTAATTAGTCTTTATAAACAGAAATCTGCATGCTTTAGATATATGACGTAAAATCGGCTAATTAATATACTAAAAACAGGAGGCAAGCCGTTCTTTCGTCGGCTAATATTGAGTGAATTTGAAAGATTGACAATACCTAGGTATCTGTTGTCGAGATACTCGCATAAAAATACTTGCTTTATATGTAAATGATTATGCAGTGGCGCAGTGCATTTAATTGCATTGCATGTAGCAAGTTGTGCCTAATGTAAACAGGCTTTTGATAGAAAGTTTGTATTGAATTAAACTTCGTTCTCTCCTGATTTTTTTTTTCAAAAAATGGTGGTTCATCCAACATTTTCTTTTTAAATTTTAAACTGCAGCTCTATTGAACATGCTCTTTTAAATAAAAATGTAAATGTTTTTCAAACTAAGCGTCCCACAATAATTTTAGAGAATTGGAAGTTACTTTTCTTAATAATATTAAAGGAATAGGATGACTATGTTTTAAATTTGTTGTTTTGCTCTTTGTATAATACGGTATTAATTTTTAATAGAATATAAAAATCAGTAGACAAAATAGTATTTTACTATAAATGTATTTATATAATTTAAAGAAACAGTCCATTCACAAAGTGGAGTTAAAATTATAGGGAAAGGAAAGAAAAAGAAAGGAAAGAAAAAGTCTGTTTCCACTAATTTAATAAAAGAGCAATAAAAGGCTCAATTTTTCGTATTAATAAGCCTACATGTTTCGAAGGTAGTGACCTTCATCCTTAGGAGACAAAAGAAATTTTGCTGTTAGTATTAGCAGTAGAGAGAATATTATAGGTGGAAGGTGACGTTGATGGAGCTTTAAAATTTGTAAAATGTATTAAGAAGCGAAAGAAACTTGATGAAACCAATCAGCATACGGAAATGTTAAATGAAATTTAGTTCAAATGTATTGGGAGGTACAAGGTTTGTCATATTTAGTAGTTTATGAAGTAAAATGATGTTCTTCCTATGAAGGTTTTTATGAAGGGATATACAGTGCGTCCATAAAGTCTTGCACAAATTCATTTAAAATTCAGGTATTTACTTTTTAAAAACGCTCGGACACGTCAATTAGTACTTTTGTTTGTGCATTTTTTAACGTAAAATGTTTTTATACAGGGTGTCGCACGTATGAGGTATGAGGTCATCAATAAATGTGTTTAAAATAAATTTTCAAACGTCAATATTTCGGAAACCGTGATTTCCAGAGGTGTTAAGTGTTCATCATAGAATTCAAAATTGATTGATTGATTGATATACAGGGTGTTCCATTAAAAAAAATCCTTGATGACCTCATACCTCATACGTGCGACACCCTGTATAAAAACATTTTACGTTAAAAAATGCGCAAACAAAAGTACTAATTGACGTGTCCGAGCGTTTTTAAAAAAAGTAAGCCCCTGAATTTTAAATGAATTTGTGCAAGACTTTATGGACGCAGTGTATAAAGAGGATTTGTGGTACATTCTAGATCATATGAAGCAAGATTCTGTTAGACTTTAAGTACAGTCCATTTTGTTGAAGTCACATTTATAAAGGATTAAAAAATACTTTTCAAAATTTTTATGGGGGTACTGGAGACCTAAGGCGCAGTAACCCGTAATTAAGTTTAATCATTTTTATTGATTAATTTCTCTACAAAAATGGACTAGAATGTCCTACAAATCCTCTTCATATATCCCTTCAAAAAAGCCTTCATAGGAAGAACATCATTTTCCTTCATAAGCTACTAAATATGACAAACCTTGTACCAATACATTTGAACTGAATTTAATGTAACATTTCGTTCATCACGTTTTTTTCACTTCTTAATACATTTTACAAATTTTAAAGCTCCATGAGCGTCACCTTCCACGTATAATTTTCTCTCTACTGCTAACACTGACAGCAACATTTCTCTTGTCTCCTGACGATGAAGGTCACTGCTTTCGAAACATGTAGACTTATTAATACGAAAAATTGAGCTTTGGATTGCTTTTTTATTAAATTAGTGGAGAAAGACTTTTTGACTTTCTTTCCTTTCCCTATAAATGTATTATTTATAAAAAAAAACACAATAAAACACAATACCTATCCATCGATATGGTTTCAGCTTCCTCAGTACAAAACCATATTTTAAAGTGTTAGTATGTACAGTTTCTGTCGTTTGATGTTACATCGAAAAGATCATTGTTTATGTTTCTTGTAATTTTAATTTCATAATTAAGTTTTAACTCTGGAGAAATGCTTCCTGTTAAGTTCTATATTTCTTTTTAACTTATAATTACTTTCTCTTAAATGGGATTTAGCTGGATATCGCTGTGCGCCAGTGAAAGTATGAAAATTGCACTTATTTATTTATTTATTTATTTATTTACATAATCTAGGAGACTACAGAATTGAGTTTCAAAAAGCATCCGCCAATATTAATTTTCTACATTAATATAATATAAAAGATTGGAAAAAGTAAATAAATGATATATCAAATCAGTTGACATTAACAATAAATACATTTGTGACGAAAAGTTCTCTTAGTTTTTACTTACATTTTTAAAATTGTAGCAAAAAAGACTTTAATGTCACTAGAATATTTATTACATCAGCTTATCTGCATTCTAATTAACGGGGTCCCAAATTTGCTCTAAGCAACGGTATGTTAAATCCTGACTTCTTAGTTCAATTGCAGGAACATTAAAATTTAGAAAAGATAGAGGATGATTATTTACAAGTTAAATACTGTGCATATGTCCGATATGTCTCGCTTCCCGGCAAGCGGTAAAATTTTGAATTTACGGCTACACTGTCAGGGGTACAAACGGCTTTATATGCCAATGCTTTAAGAAATTTATTTTGACTTGCTTCGATTCTGTTCATGTATATTTTATAGTTTGGATTCCATATAACTAGCAAAAGAGGGTTTACTGTAAACAAAGGCAAAGTAGAGCGATATCAATATTTTGGATCTCTAAAGACTTGACAGCTACTAATAATAAAACCTAGCATTCTTTTAGCCCCAGCCACAATTTTATTAAAATAAAAACGAAAAGACCACCGAAACTACACCAAAGTCCTCAATTTGATCAACTCGTTTTAAAATTTTCGATCCAATATTATACTAGTTAGATTTTTTCTTGGTTATTGGGTTTTTAGGTCATTTATAAATAAATAAAGGTTTGTGATTATATTAAATCACATTTTCCTGTGATTGTAGTTCTGAAGATGGTTTAATGTAATATAAACAGAAACGTCAACTTAAACCAAACCTTTATTTATTTATAAATGACCTAAAAACCCAATAAACAAGAAAAAAATGTAAATCATAAGGTCAAGAAGAAAACTTTAATAATACTAGTTAGAATTAAGTCAGTTATATTTTTTGAAAATTATGGGAATACCGAAGCAGCATTTCATACTTTTGTAAAAACTGTAAGAATGTTCTTACAGCAAATATTATAAGAATTAAAGTTGTTTGGCTATTTGTCCATGTACATAATTTTAAGCATACAAAATTTAATACTAAAATATATATTCGAAGACAAAACTTGAATTTTTAATGTTGATACTTGTAGTAATTCTAGACAAATTTAAAAATTCAGGTCTATTTAAATCTATACATGTTAAAAAATCTTCAACACCCATGGAGAAGATGGTTTTGATTGATTTATTACTTCCCATCATTTAAAGATAGACTTTAGTTGCTTTTCCAAATTTATATAAGATCAAGAGAACTAGTAGGTACACATATATCTCATCACCTTATTTTTAATGTTATAGTCACTACAGAAGGATTTATAGAACTTTTCTCCATCTTTCAGGAAACTGGGAATAACCAGTCTAAGTAAACCTAGCAGAATGAAACACAGTGACAGCTACCTACGCTTACTCCAATGAATGCACAAGGACCTACAACTGTGTAGAAACACCTTACTAAAGTTTTTGGTAGATACTGAATGGTAGTGAAGTATATCTTACTGGTGTTTGTGCATCCCATTCTGTGCTAATACAAAGGCCCTTACTGGGTAAATTCATAAAAAAAATTGTATAAACTCTTTTAAAATATTTACCTATCATAATAATTTATAATATAAAACTTAATTTTATAGATCTTTTTATTATGTTTCGTTATTTAAATTCTTTAATTTTTCAGTTATTTTTTACCCTCAGGGTTGATAGGTAACATCAGTAAAAATTCAGTTCATGCGTTTTTTTGGTAAAAATAACAATAGTTATTCTAAAAGTTGAGGCATTTGAAATTACCCGCGCTGCTTTAACCGTTCCCGTCCATTTATTATTATCAACAAAATGAATTTGTTGTTATTATATTTATATTTGAAAATAACTTATGGTTTTTTTTTAAATGAAAAGAACAATTCTTTAAAAATACTAAATATTTTTTTCAATATAATCTGATATTTTTTTTATTAAAAAAATAATATTTTTATATTTTGATATTGATTGATATTATGATATTTTTAAAAATAATATGTATTTTGTTCTTTCAACAAAAGCTGTTTAGTATATTGGAAAATAATTTTGTTAAATACAAAAAACATTGCCTTTCAATTTAACATAATGGCAATAGGTACGTTAATTAAAAGAAATTAAAAGAAATATATTGTTTATTCTAAAATTATTATTTTTTTTACCATATTGAAAAAAGCCATTTCTTTAAGTTAACAATAATTTGCATTATTTTAATATTATAAATAAAATGTAACGGTTTTTTTTTCTGTGCAGATTCTATTAAGCTTTCTTGAGGCTATTTTTGTTAATTCGCAACCTTTCTGCTTCTGATGTTACCGTGTTTGTGATTGACTAGACGGTGTCATTAATTTTTTTTTACCGTGGCGGTGGTTACGCAGAATGCTCTAACCTATAGTTATTATTTGTCATCCCTGATGGCTAAATAAATAATGGCCAATTTAAAATAGTCGTGGGTCGTACTTCAATTTACATCGAATTTAAAAATACGCATAAAAGACCCAATCCATCCACGATTTGTCATGTCAGTGTCCGAGTGATCGACGAGCGCCCCATTCGGTACCGCATTAGCATATTGAGAGGAACTTGATTCATCGCGTGGCCATCTCGTTGTTTTAAAATAACATCGGGTGAAAAATCGTTGCTTTTGTTGTCTGAATCGACGCGAAAGGATCGATTTGTTTCTCAATGTGGAGTTATTGTACCGCGATTTTTATATACAAGTACCATTTGGCCTCTTGTTAAAAAATTAACAATATTTTTAACCAATAATAATGTGTATTCATGCCAATAACGTATTTTTCTTAAAATATGAGCGACAGCAACCATTACAATGAAGGATTAAGTTTACGGAGAGTTAATTAACATTCTAATGATCATATTGACAACTAATCAACAATTTAAAAGAATTTTAGTAAAATTTAAGCCGCATTTCATGACTTCTGATTTAAAGATTATCTACAGTGACCGGCAACATAGGAGAAAAAATTTTATTAGCGGAATATCGAAAAATCTTTTCTGGGATTTTGGCATACGTCACGTGACCACTGGTATGGCGGGACAGTTGAAGAAACGAATATGAAGTCATCAGAAATCAGATTAGTTGATGAGATATAGAAAAATTCCAAGAATAAAAAGTGTTTAAAATTACAATAAAACCTTACATACAATGTTTGGGATATCTACTTAAAAAAACATAAAATCGAATTTTTTTGTAAATATCTTTTTACCGAAATAAGAATTTCCATATTTTTCCTTTCTAATAGCTTCATTTAAGTAAAACTGACTTCTGTTGAATACAACTATAAATATTCTTTTGTTTTTCTGACAATTTGGAGCAATAATTCAAAAAATTCGTTTACACACTTGGATGCCAGCTGTTGCAATAGTGTATTTCTAATAACCTCATCAATATTTTTTATATCGAAATAATCTGTGATGTTAAGAAATCCTTAAATTCATTAATCCAAAACAAATTTTATTTATAACGGTAGAACAGAATTTTGAATTTCGCAGATAAACTTAAAAGAAATCTAAAAATTAATAAAATTAAAATTATTTTATTGAGTCAAATAAACAGCAATTTATACATATTATTATACAAAACAAAAGATTGACAAAGTAGGCGTTGAAATTAAAACAAGACGCTTCTAATAGGAATCTGCCATTCTGCTCTACATAAATGTATTATTATTTTGACAACTTTATGGTATTTCTGTATTTTCGCTTTGTGAAGTATTTTATTAACTCTTTCTACTTAAATATTAAGTTTTGAATTTAAAATGCCCCCATCACTATCCCTCGCAGAAAAGATAGAACTTATTTTAATTTGTGGGGATAATTACAAGAGTGCTCGAGAGGCAGTAGCAGTATTCTGTGAAAGGCACCCTGATAAAACTTTGAATTACTCTACAGTTACGCGATTGTTGAAGAGATTTAAGGAGACTGGTAGTGTAGAAAATCAGTACAAACCACCTCACTAGAAAACGATGACTAATGATGAAAATTCTTTGGATGTACTACTTACAGTTTCAGAAACACCGCAAGTAGCAGTCATATTTCGGAGGTGACAAATATCGAAGAGCGATCGGTACGAAGAATATTAAAGAAAAACAAGTTTTTCCCGTACAAACCGAAATTTGTGCAAGTGTTACAAGATCGAGACTACGATGCGCGTTTTGACTTTTGTGCATGGTTTCAGGGTATGGTCAAAGAAAACTTTAATTTTCCAAGGACAATTTTATTTTCAGATTAAGCTACTTTTACTTCTAACGGCACCGTGAGTTCGCAAAATTATAGGTACTGGGCTGCTGAAAACCCAGGATTTGTTATTCAGTGTAAAGATCAGTATAGTTTTAAAGTAAATGTGTAGTGCGGAATTTTAGATACGAAAATTGTAGGACCCTTTTTCCTATGTGGTGATTTAAATGCTGCTAGGTACTTATTATTATTACAGAATGAACTTTCAGGATTCCTAGATAATCTTTCATTAATACAAAGAAGGCATCTGTACTTTCAGCAAGATAGCGCTGGTGTTTACTCCACTATTGAAGAAAGGAAGTGGTTAAATGAGGAGTTTGGCAATCAGTGGATAGGCCGATTCGCAGAAAATCCCTGGCCCGCCAGATCCCCCGACCTTTCACTCTTAGATTTTTTTTTGTGGGGGTACCTAAAAAACCAGGTTTACAAAAAGCGGAACTTTACAAATGTTGAACATTTGGAATAAATTATTAGAAACTGTGTAGACCTAATAACTCCTGAAATACTCAGAAATGTTTCAAAAGAAATGGTATCTCGAACAATACTATGTATGGAGCGAAATGGCGGTCATACCGAGTTTTAAACTGCGAAATTCAAAATTCTGTTTTGCGGTTATAAATAAAATTTGTTTTGGATTAATGAATTTAAGGATTTCTTAACGGATTATTTCGATATAAAAAATATCGATAAGGTTATTAGAAAGACTACTGCAACAGCTGGCATCCAAGTGTAAACGAATTTTTTGAATTATTGCTTCAAATTGTCAGAAAAACAAAAGAATATTTCTAGTTGTGTTCAACAGAAGTCAGTCTTACTTTAATAAAGCTATTAGAAAGGAAAAATATGGAAATTTTTAATTCGGTAAAAAAATATTTACAAAAAAATTCGATGGAATTGGAATTCTAAACACTTTTTATTCTTGGAATTTTTTCGATATCTCATCAACTAATCTGATTTCTGATGATTTCATATTCGTTTCTTCAACTTTCCCGCCATATCAGTGGTCACGTGACGAATCCCAAAATCGAGTTTAAGGTTATGGGACATCCGATCCCCCAGAGGATTTTTCGATATTCCGCTAATAAAATTTTTTCCCATATGTTGCGAACTCTTTGCCGGTCACTGTATATTATTATTATATTATATATTTGACCTTCATAGTTTCAGAAGCGAAATTAAAAAAGAAACTTCAGGAAAGTTAATTTTCTTAAATAGCAAAGTAGTACGCGAGGTGTTCATTCTGGCGCCCTAAGCAAGATGGCTAAAAATCAGTCTAAAATAGAAGGTTTAAAAAGCTCATCAAAACTAGCAAAAATCAGATACATAAAACAAAGTTAAGAAATTAGTCATAAATTAGCTAAAAAAAAAAAAATATTTCAAAAAGGCTAAAAACGTTTTGAAAAATCAAGAAATTGACTCAGACATGGGTAAAAATAGTCTAAAATAGATCAAAAACATCGTTAAATTCATTAAAAAAACTCAATTAATTAATTAATTTTCTTAATATTTTTTTGTCTGTATAGCTAAATAGTAATGGAGTTTCTGAATGATATTAGCAATGCCAATTATCAATTCAAAGAAACAACGAAGAGTCTAAAAGAATTGGAGATGGGAAAAGATTTGAAAAAATAAAAAAATAATAACTACATTATTATGGCTATATTGGTGGGGAATTATGGCTATATTGGTGGGGAATTGGAAAAGTTTATAACCTATGACATTTAATTCAAAAATTGGTGGCCAAAGGTTTAAAGACCTTAATAAAGAAGGAGGTTTGGGATATTTAAATTAAATCGCTTATTTTTTTTTGTACAATGACAGTAATGATAGTAACAGTAAAGTTCTCTTTGTATTATTTCCTTTTACTCTTTTTTAATACTCCCTCAACTCAGAAACACCAAAATATCAAAATATCCCAACAGGAAAATCTGTAATTCTCCATGAATTTGACAGTGACTTTAAAACATCAATAACGAAAATCAAACCGATATCGCGTAGTATTAAATGCAATTTTTAAAGATATTTGAGCGCGGAACAAGAATCACCACCAGATAACTAAAAAAAAAGCTGAAGAATTGATCAAACAAAATTTGATCGGGATCGGGAAATGTGCCAAAAGAAAGCATCACAGTAATTAAATTAAAAAAAATGTCAATGTTCCCAACACGAGAGTCTCAAATTCTCTATGAATTTGAAAGCGATATTAAAATGTCAATAACGCAAATCAAGCCGATATCGCGTAGCGTTAAAAGTAATTTTTAATTTTTTTTTAATTTTCTCAAATTTTAAAATTTTATGTTTTCCTATCCCCAATACTTTTAGACTCTTTTTTTCTATGAATTATTAATTGTCATTGCTAATATGGCCTGAATGCAGAAGCTCCATTATTATCTATGCATATAGAAAAAATGTATAAAGAAATGTAATTTTTTAAATTAATTTTTTTTTAATGAATTTAACGATGTTTTTCCATCTGTTTTAGACATTGTTCTTTTATGTTTCTAATTTTTCCTAGTCTTTGTAAGCTTTTAATACAATTTTAAGCTTTTTTAGTCTGATTTTTAGCTACCTAGCCTAGTGCGCCAGAACGAATACCTTGCAATACATTTTTATACATCTAATGATTCTAAAAAAAAGAAAGAGAGTACAATTTTTTATTTAAATAGCAGTTTAAAGTTCGCTACACGGCTGGTGAGCTGCAAAAGGAATCCGAGCAAGAAACATTGTTGCCGTACTCTCTTTAAATTTCCATAAAACGTTAATTTGTATGTAATTCAAACATATTACTTAGAACAATTAGACGTATATATTGTATACCCTGTAACATATATCTTGTTGATTTTCCCCTTTACATTGCAAATTATAATCGCCTAATATAATTTATTATATTTTTAAAGCGGTAAGGATAACTTGTTTTGGTGAATTTGGCAACCCACGCCGAAATCAAGCAATCAGCGAGGATTTCGGTCCCTTACTAATGGTCTTGTCTCTTTTTATCGTATATGTTATTTAGTTATTGGGTATACAAAGCATATCTTCAAACATTTAGAAATTTTACAAGCATTGCCGAAATTTATAGTCATATATTCAATTTATAATTTATCCTATTTAAACGTTGATCTTTGTAATAAATGTACAAAAGGTAAAGTTATTTATAGTCAAGCTAGGGCAGTAATTGCCAATAAATCAGTAGGTATTTGTTTCTATATTTTACGCCATTTAAGACTAAGATAATTTAAAAAAAAATTATTACGCACACCTATACTGCCACCGTCATAACGACTCTTTATGCATTTTGCCGCCCTGCCTCCTCAGGCGTTGTAGCTCTAGAACCGTGGGGCGAACTATACACAAGCTATTTATTGTAAATAATAATGCAGGTAATATTTTCATTTAAAACTAAGTTTCCTTTTAAATTGGTTATGCTCAAAACCAAAGACATTAAAACAATGTCTTTGCTCAAAACCCAATATTATTATCGGTGACGTACGTCAACTGTAAAGCTCGACAGATATGACGCCATATTGAATTTTTTGTTGCCTTTTACAACATCTTTTTTGTTCGTGGTTTACTATAATGTTTCAACACAATTCTGTATTTAATTAATTGTTTTTAAAAAATAAAAAAAAGCAGTTAAAAATAAGTAGGGGACATGCTTTATAAGAAATGTCTAAAATTACCGTTAAAAAGATCCAAGATGTCGAGATGTCGTCGAATCAGTCACTTTTGAGAGTTGATTTGGTTGTTCAGCTGAACTTTCAGTTAGTTTAGATAAGAAATCATACAGTCAAGAAATTCGATTTTTTTGTAAAAATTACAAAATAATAATGTAAGTAGATATAGTTCCTACTACAAAATCTTAAAAACGAAATTGGTTAGGTATCTCCCAAAGAAATGTTTGGACGCGAATCATTGAAAACAACAAGCAACATAAATCATTTCGACTAAATTTACATATTTAATGAACCGGTTAAAATTAATTTTCCAGCTAGTTAAAACTACTTTTTTGATTGTTTTTTTTTTTATATGCTGTATGTATATATAAGATGCTGGTTAATAATCAACATTATCATTTATTATAGCAGTTTAGATTTTCTCAGCTAATGAATAATAACTATAAAATTATCATGTATAATATACATGTCTGACATGACAATTATGATATTTCTGTATGTCACACTGTCTCCATATGAGAATTTAAGGTGTCTACATTATCACTTAATTTTTAGTAAAAAGCTGTTTTATCGCAATGCCGCTGAACAAATCAACAGACAGGGACCCTTGCTGTGGCGTGGGAGTTAATAATTTGTTGCGACTTTATATTGAATTGACATTAACGTATTATCCATAAATTTATACGTTCGAAAAGTTGGTGAGGTTGAGGTTCAGTTGGTGTTGGAAATAGGAGTTCAATTTAAACTAAAGAGAACACTCAGTTCCATTTATACACTCGTTCATGTTGTTCATGTAAAGCTCATGTAAGGTTCGAAAACTTCCCACGTAGTTCGAGATAACCAATTTTTATGCTCGGAGTTCGGAATATCTAACCTCACAAACTTGATCATAACTTCAACCTCACCAACTTTTCGAGTTTATAAGTCCAGCTTAATACTTCGCTTGCTGTGCCGGTGTATTAAAAGCGGTGTAAATTAAAAGTCTTTTAAAATCAATCCTCATCAGGTCCAATCTACAGAATGTTAAAAAGTTTAGAATATTTTCCTTTACCTGTACAACCACATGGGCAATAAAAAAGTTGTGAAAATTAAGATTTGCCCAAAAATTTTCGCCCCGCATTCTTTTTTCTGCAGGATACAATAGGACTGATTTTTTTATTGGATATAGTAAACAATGTTGAGACCTTATTTATTTATAAGAGACTCAAGCACGGATTTCTTGTTTTAAGTTGTGTTTGCTAAGAATTTTCTAAATAAAAACGATATTTGATGTTGGTTGTATCTTTTAATTTTAAACTTTCTTTGACAAATCAAGACAATTTTTCAGCTTGAGGCCCTTTTAAGATCAGAAGGTCTTAACCTTGGTTCTTTCAGTCGGATATAAACAGTAGGTAAATTACATAAAAATACCTAAATTTTGGCTAATGTAAGCAAGAAAAGAAATTTTTAGAAACATAACTGTTTTCGTCCAGGATAAATTAGACAAAATTGCTCAAGTATCTTATATGCCTATACCTACAGGGAGTTTCCTAAGTAATCTAAAATATTTCAAGCTATTCCTTAGTTCTTATAAACATAAGTTCAAAAATGTCTAGTTTCGAAAATAAGAGGTGTTAAAATTTCAATTTTAATTTTGTTTTTGTTAATTATCTTAAAAAGAGAGTATTTTCTTTTTATCAAACTTTCAACGATAAGCAGTGTTATCAGAGGGAGTATAAGTATAAACAAAAATTTAGTCGCTTTTCCAGGAGCGTGCGTGCAGGCAATCCTATCCATAATTATTTTTAAAAAATATGTATGCCACTGATATTTTTAATTTTGTGACTATTTTTGTAATCCCTATATTGGTACTTTTTAGAAACAATCTTATTTTATTAAAAATAGGGCAAAATGTATTTCCACATTTCTTTTAATAAATTAATAACATGGTAGAACCCTAATAAACAAATATTTTTGTTTACACGTAAGATTTCCTCTGATAAGCATTGTAATCGTTAAAAGTGTGATAAAAACATTCCGTTTTTAAGATAATTAAAAAAAACTAGATTAAAATTGAAATTTCAACAGTTTGTATTTAACAGTCTGTTAAAAAAATATGGTATACACCAGAGATAAATGGCATTTAGGTAGTAAGCCCCCTGTTAACGAAAATATATTAGAAGTATACCCCTTTATTATACCTCAAATGAAAGGTCTCACTGAGTAGTATTTAGCTGCACAAAAAAAAATCGATAAAAAAGAAAATTTGTAATTTGAATAAAAGTGAAAATGAAATATTATTTTATTTCATTAAATGCATTTCATTTTGTTGTAAACAATAGTACAACCTATTTTCAAATCAAAATCAGCTGGATATTGCCGGAAATAGGAACTTGATGAAAATTTGTTACATTTTGAACTAGATTCAATATTTCAATACCCAGACGACACACAACATCCCTTAGATATCCAATGGATAGCCTTATATCCACGGAATGTCCACATCCATGGCATATATCCATTAGATGTACATTGAATATCTTTAACGGATATTAAATAAACAAAATATGGTTCAAAATTTTATACATAGGCTAAAAAAAACAAAACTTATAAAGTATCCTGCAACTTTGTACTGAAGATAAGCACAAAAATTAAATTTAAAACCTTAATGTCTAATGGATATCTCATAGATATGTATGGATATCCTATATAAATGGAATATTGGTGACATAGGAGAACATCCACTAGAGATCCATTGTATATCTATGTGTTTAGGGATGATAAAAGTTTAAAAAAGTCCTTTAAAGAAAAGTATAGAAACCACGAAAATACGTATATCAAAATGTGTATTAATTTTATTACTACCTATTACTTTTCACAAAAAATTGGTAATTTGAAAATAAAAAAATTATACATTTTCCTCAATTTTTTTAAATTAAAACTTTTATTTGCATATTTTCAATAAAATAATAAATAATAATAATTATTATAAATTTACTATTTATAAGCTGGAATATTGTACTATAAAAAATTCGCTTAATAAATTTGGAGAATATTTTGCTCTTATAATTCTGATATAAATTGTGTGTCCCTATAATGTTCATTATATTTGGGAAAACATTTTATATAATCAATTTTTGAGAAAGTTTTAGTCTATAAAAGTTTTTGCTTGATAAAATAATTGTTTCACAGTAACTAAATTCGGGGTCAAATATTATAGACTGTCTATAATTTAAGAAAATGTGACGTCGCAAAACAAAAAATGAAGTATTAAATTTGTGAGACAGCCAAATTAAAGAATACCAGGATATTTTGCTTGTAGCAAAATATCCTTATATAAAGTATTTCTGTAGGTTGAAGAGATTTTGAGAAATAGATAGTTGAGAATCGTATTTTACAATTATTTTCTTTTCTGGCATTTTCTTTTAATTTCGTAAAACCTATTCGACCCACAAAACAGTTCGTAAAGATGTTTTGCTTGTGTTTTGGTACTTACTCTTCAAATTGGCTGTCTCAGAAATTTAATATTCGTTTCTTTCATTTTGTGACATAATAACATTTTCCTAAATTTTAGACACCCTCTATATTTGAGCTCACGTTTATTAACTTTATACCTGTTTTTTAACAAGCATTAACTTTTATTAAGAATAAAATTTTCTGACAAATTAAAAAAAAAGACCATATTATGCAAGTGCGGTTTTAGCTTTTCAACATGGGGGGAGGGGGTATTCTTAAATACCAATTTTCTTTTTAAATGGTATCAAATACCTATGCATTTAGATAGGCACATTTTTCTTTAAACAAGCAAGCAGTAATAAATAGAAAAGCTCTTACTAATCTGAACTAACCAGAAAATAAGTTCGGGGGGCTAGGTAAAAAAAATTTTGGGTGCCACGCCCCTTTTTCTATGATGATGCTTGGTTTTCAAGTAAGAAAATTAAAAAACAACAGAAAATCACAAAAACAAGCGGGCAGCGGATGCTGTTCAACAGAAACAAGAAGAAAATGCAATGCTGCGCTGCAAGCAGTATTTGGTTGTACTTTGTACCTATAGTTTTTCTGCTTTTTTAATCTATGTAGCGAACGTTATTATTTTAATGAATACCTATTAGATATCCTTTGGAAAATACATGATATATCTAATAGATCTACCGGATGTAGGGAAGACGTCCACTAGATTTTCTTAGAGCATCCATTAGATATCTGTATTATATATCCAATGGATATTCCCTATATCCTGGTTGTAGGCGGACATTTGGATATCCATGAGTAGTCTATAGGACATCTACATATATCCAGTAGATATACTGGATATCCATGACAGATACTGATATCTTTTAGACATCTAATAGATAATATGTGTGTGTCGTCTGGGTATTTTTATCAATTACAAGTTTTGTTTCATTTAAATTACAAATTTTCTTTTCTCTCGATTTTTTTTTGTGCAGCTAAATACTACCCAGTGAGACCTTTTATTTGAGGTATAACCAAAGGGGTTTTTATAACATTTAGAACATTTAAATATTATTGTTTATAAAAATATGTAGATCTGGTATGTTTTTTTAATTTTTGCCATTAAGCTGAATATTTCTTTACAAAGAACTACATATATTTTTAATTTTAGAGTAGTTTATTAATCAGGTAACAATTTCCAAGTTATTTGCAATTTGCAAAATGACTAAACTTTTTTGACAAAGAATTTTCAGTACTTGCAATAAAATTAAATCGCGGTATTTTTTTATTATAGGTTTTTAGCCCAATCCATCATGAATCGAAAAAAACATTTTGAACAACCTACGTATTTTTATATATTGTATAAAAAAGGTATGACTCCTCAAAAGAGTAAAAAGACATGAAGGTGGCGCCCTCTACAAGTGGCAGCCATACTAACAATAAATTCGAATTTCGCGTTTCAAATTTGAGTTCAAATATCAACATTATTTTAAAAATTATTTAGAAAAAATAAAAATAAAACTTTATAACACCCTGTATTTCCAAAACGAAGCATTTGCGGACAGGTTTCAAGGAGCTTTTTTTCATATTTTTAAGCAAGCAAACTAATCCTGAATTTTTTTACAATTTTTATAAATATTTACAACAATATTATCAAAAAGATATCCCAATATATTTCTTTTTAATATTTATTTTTTTGAATGAACCAGTGTAACAGTCAACTTTTTTGCCAATTAACTTGTTCCTTATTGCGGGTATTTAGATATGTAAATATTTTTAACAAGAAATAAAAATAAAATTGGTCATACGCACGCCACTGGTTGTGTCAATTTATTGAAATGTTGTACTTGGGGGATGCCAAATCGATTTCTGATATTAGTTTTGAAATGAAATAATCACTAAAGGTACTTGACTCTTTAAATGATTAATTTAAATCCTCTATAAAACCACACGCTAATGAAAATTTTAAGCAACATTAAAGTGCGCCCTAGGATCATGCATAATCATACCAAAACTCAAAAAAATCAATTCAGAAATACCAAAAATATAAGCCTGTTGCCATTATAAGTGGGACACCCTATAAATATTTACAATTACTATTACCAAAAAGATATCCCAATATTTTTATTTATTTTTACTTATTTAAATGACTGTGTAGTATAAATATTTAAAGAATTGCATCAATAGTGTAAAGAAGTACTTAATATGAAAAAAAATTAAATCCGGTCCTGAATCAACAGAAACGTACCTACACCTAAAAAAAAGTAGGTAGGTACCTAACTAGAAAGTGACACATGCCCAAAAGTCTAACCTCAACTAACTTCTTTCTAAGCTGAAAAATACTAAATATTATATTTTAGTAGGTATCATGTGACAAATTTCCTTCTTCCCCTTGACTAAAAGCATAAGCGACGAATGAACAAGGGCAACGAGCTAAAAATTCGTTATGTTGGAACTTTGAACAGGTGGCGGCTTTTAAATGCATCCCATATTTCCCTTTAGGTTAAGTTGTGATGGCAACCGTGGCGAAAAGCTTTATAAATCCACATATTTATCTTTTCAATTTTTACTAATCCGAATAAGGAATAAAGAATTAATTGTTTAAACTCGCTAAAATCGACTAAAAATACATCAATATCTATAGTACCTATAAGTATGTTGCACCACACCGACGTTATATCGGTTATGTACGAGCACATACTGCTATTATTAGGGCAGGTAAATAGGTATTGAATAAAGTATTGAGTAATATTGTCAATAGTTTTCTGTGTTATCAATACGTTTGGACGTGTTTAGATGCTTTACGCATTGAAACTAAATCCTAATTTGTGTCATCCCTGAAGTTTAGTCACATACTTAATTCATACCCTGTATATTATAGCACAAATAATAATTAAAGGGCTGTTCCAACCAGCAGGCCTTGACAATTTTAAACTGTCAAATAAAATTAACCAGTTGTAGGACTCAACAAGACATCCTAGGCTCTAAATAAATTATTCATTTGGTAGACTCTACTTCTGACTAAAAACGAATCCCTGGTTGAAACTAACCCAATACAAATATTATCTTCTGTAAAATCGTTAAGCACACAGCGAGTAACATGAATAAAAAAATTCTGTCGAAAATTGTAGGTTTAAAGATAAGAAATATCACTCACTATTTTTCTGGCATGGCGTGTGTGTTATAAAACACTAATGCGGCAGCCAATAGTCACTCAAAACTCAAAATCACCTAAAAGTTCCGGCGAAAACACTTAAAACACGTCCCGTAATTGATATCACTACTAATCACCACGCGACAAACCCGACTTGTCGGTTCATGCAATGCCACATGTCGCATTGAGACCCCTTCCGTCGCTAGCTGATGTGTTTTTTTTTTCCAAAGCTTACTAGACAACATTGATTCACATCATATTGAACCTCGATGATTTTTCAAGGTTTCCGCAGTCTAAAACTCGGATTTTTCTCTAATGCATGCGAAAAAACCTTAAATTTTTTTTCAGCTTGAGGTGAGGAATCGAAAAAACGCAGAATAAATCGAAGCAATAAACCTTATCGTATAAAACATTGCCGGTTAAATCGAAAATTGTATTGTTCCCACTATACAGGGTTTCTTGATACATCTTGGAACACCACTAGCGCCCTTATTTTAAGTGCTAGAGAGAACTTTAAATTACGAAAGTTGAATTATTTTTCCTGAAGAAATTAGTCATCGGATAAAACAAATGAACATCGTAAAACACACCAGGGTGGGTTTCTTAGAGGGACCACAACATATTTTTATTGAATATCTTGGTAGGGCTCAAATTTACCCTTTTTAAAATATACAGGGTGTCCGGAAAATACGTGTACAACGTTTGACGACAGACTCCTGGCGTCAAGATAGGTCGATCTAAGCCGACTTAGTTATATCCAAAATTGTCTCGTTTAGCCAACTATAGTCACCGGTTGTAAATAAGTGAAAGTGTTATAAAAGTGATATAATACGTCAACATTTCTTCTGATTTTTTATATCAGCGGCGTTATGACAACCCAGATATTTTTGTCGAGTGACTGGATGTATTTTTGGAAGCTATTTTACCTCTTCAATATTTTTCGCTGGATGAGCTGTTTTGCCAGAAAAAAAATATTTACAATTACTTGCATACATCAATTATAAACAGTAATAATAAAACAAAGTACACCAAAGTTGGAAGTATGTATTAAAAATATTGTAAGAAACTAAGTAAAACGAAAACATTACTTAAGCGAATGTGTAAAATGACTGCCATCTTGCTGAATACACTTAACACTCCTTAAAAAGTGATATTGGACCCTATTTAATGTCTCGGGGTTATTAAAATGGTTGCCTGCATTTAAAATCCGCGTCAATAAATCATGGCATGTGTTTATGTAATGTGGATGTAACAACTGTTCTTTTAAAACCTCATTGACAATCGTTTTAGGAACATGTAACTCACGTTCTAAGCGACGAGTACTGGTACTTGATTCTTCTTTAACTCTTTCCAGAATGTTCTCTTCTGCTTCCAAAGTTCGAGTTGTTCGCATACGACTCCTGCCTTCAAATTTTTTCTCAAAGCTGCCCGTTTCCCGAAGATGACGCTCGATATTGGCAAATGTTTGGTGATTTGGTATTCGACGGTTAGGAAATTTCTCCATGTAAACCCTAACACTCTGACGCCCATTTCCTTGACAAAACCCGTTTACCAGGAGCATGTCAACCTTCTCAGAGTTCGTATAATTTTCCATGTTTAATGGTAAAATGAACTTGTAATTCAAGAATGTTGATCGTGTACTTTAGTCAATTTCATAGACTGGTGACAATTTGTCAATTATTAAATGCCATAGCAACAAGGTCACAAAAAAATTATTGTTACAGGTAATTTGATTTTAATTTTATTACCAATGTTAATAATTGATGTATGCAGGTAATTGTAAATATTTTTTTTCTTGCAAAACAGCTCATCCAACGAAAAATATTGAGGAGGTAAAATAGCTTCCAAATACATCCAGTCACTCGACAAAAATATCTGGGTTGTCATAACGCCGTTGATATAAAAAATCAGGAGAAATATTGACGTATTATATCACTTTTATAACACTTCCACTTATTCACAGCCGGTGACTATATTACTAGAAAACGTCATTTTATAACATTAGTTTACATACTAAAAAATCATTAAAATCGATTGGCAGGTTTTCACGTAATTTAGGAAAAACCGATATTTTTACAAATTTTTGACGCCCTTTACCGGCTAAGGAAGACAATTTTGGATATAACTAAGTCGGCTTAGATCGACCTATTTTGACGTCAGGAGTCTGTCGTCAAACGTTGTACACGTATTTTCCGGACACCCTGTATAATAATATTGTTGGCTATAATCGCTGAGAAACAATCATGTTTCTTTGAAATATATCGTATAATATAACCATGGATCGATAAAAGTAAACAACGATAGTTGCCATTTTGCATCCAAAATACTATTAAGTGACACAAAACTTAGTCAACGTAAATATTTCTCAAAAGGGAATTAATAAGGCCCAAAATGTAGGGATGGAACACCCACTTCGTGTTTATTAAATTTGCGATGTTGATTTGTTTTATCCGATGTCAAATTTTGACGGTTACATCCTGAGGCTCGAATTTTTTACACCGCAGTATACTCAATTAGGTTTAAAATGTCATGAAATTGAATATTTACCGCGAAAAGTTTTAAGAAAATTTAACAAAATGGTCAAAACATATTTAAGTATCGGACTGTTCCACAGTATTATTGATGAACATTCTTTTTAATGTAAATATTAATGATGATAAAAAAAAAATTAAATTTCTGTTTTCGTTTCCTGCTTCCTTCAGAAATGTGCCCCGAAAATCTTATTATTCTTTTTCTCGAGAACGGTTGTTCGTAGCGACCTCTACCAAGTATGCCTTTTCACCTAGAAATGACAGAGAAATCTATTTCCTTGCTTAAAAATGTAATGCAAGCACGTATAAAAAAGTTATGACTCCTCGAAAGAGTAGCAAGACATGTAGGTGGCGCCTTTTAGAAGTCGCAATTCAAAAAACCCCTAGATACCAATTTCAGTTCAAATATCGACATTATTTCAAAAAATCTTTAGAAAAAACAATAATAAAAATAAAACTTTATATCTCCGAAACGAAGCATTTTCGGACTTAGGTTTATAGGAACTCTTTTCATATTTTTAAGTAGAAAAACTCATCCTAAATTTTCTCGCAATATTAATGAAACATCCTTGTATTTGTTTTATTAATGTTTAACTAAAATAAAATTTGTTTGAACATTAAATCACGACTGATCTGCATCTTCAGATTCACGTGGATATAAAGGCAGTAGTTAGATTCCTGTAGAAGGCGATGGCTTTTCGTTTTTTAAAGTGTGGCAGAGCTCCTTGATGTTGACCTAGCCTTTAAGTTATTGGAATGTTTTTAAATTCAGGTTGTCCATCCAATGTCATGAAATAAAAAACCAAGTTCAGCTCGACTTTGTGCAAAAGGAAAGCATAATGACGTTGAATAAAGACCCATATTTCACTAATGACCCGTATTATGGGTTTGGTCTAAACTACGTTTCTTTTTGTTTCTCTGGTTTTGAGCAGATAGCAAACTAAGAACCAGAAAAAGGAGAAGAAACGAAATTTCACTACTTTTAGTTCAAACGGAATCTATAATAACATCCTTATGTTAGAAACCTAACTCAGACCCTACATGCCGGACCAATTAATGCCTTCTTCGCTTAAGAATATCAACTGAGAAAACAAAAGGTTTAGCCAAAGGAGAATATTCATAGATGCTATTTTTCATTATTGGCCTACAGCACTACTAACCCTGGCCCGGCTGTATTTTGAATTTTTCATTGCATGCAAGATGGATTAGTTACCGAAATTCTGTGTGTTGATTAGTCGCAAATTAGTGACGTAATTAGCTTCGAGAGGTAACGAAAGTTCTAATAAATACTTGTAGAGAAACAAATTTCTTAACAAAACTATTTCGGTCAGAATAATGTTAATTTCCTAACTCCCTGTACAATATGCATTAGCTTTTCTTATCTATAATTATCTGAAATACCTACAAGGTTGCATACACATAGTAAAAAGAGGTATTACGATTATGTATAGCAAGTTTGACAGGAAGATTAATCAACGAAGTACACTTTCCCATAAAATATAAAGTTAGTAAGTCATTATTTATGTTAAATGGTTTTGCATGGGATAATTACACTATCATAGAATGGTGAAGGATTGAGTGAACATGATTGTTAAATTAATTTTATTATGCAGTTTTAAGATGGTTGTTTAAAGGCATTAAATAATAGTTACAAGTAGAGACAAAAAAGACATTAGGTTTTACTTGAACAATATGTTTATTATAAGAAGCCCGCATACAATTAATGCTAAATAGGATGTGACATTAAAAATATAAAATATGAAATTTAGAATGAAAATCTAAATAAACTAAACAAAAATTGAAACGACGGAACAAAGAAATTTTAGATCACGTTTAATATTATATAATTTTAAAATTTTGAGGCATCAAACAGGACCTCAATTTTCCTGATCTGTTTTAATTGTGGCTAAGTTTAGTTACACAGCCCTGTCTTTGGATTGTGCCAAGAAAGTACAACTTTTAGGTAGAGCTCGACGGCTGTAAGTTAAACACCGTAACGTCACCGCTCGACAACGGCAGTATATTAAAAGATGCCTTGATTTTGGAAAATATTAAAATACAATATTTATATTATTGTTCCTTTCATCTACAGATAGCGCTATTAGTCGAATTATGTCTATGGAAACAATTGTTGACACAATTGAAACAATATCAATTATTTTGAGACTAAAGATATTCGGACGTGAAAGTACCTGGCCTAAAGGTACCATAATTACAACGTTTTTCCAAAAAGGAGGAAGTTCACGATGCATAGTGCGTGCTTTAATACTTGCCCTTCTAGGCATTAGGCTAATGACGTTGATGTGTTAAACTTACAGCATTCACTCTCTAATGTCAGTCTATCATTTGCCAAAACAAATTGATCTAGAGAACTAGATCCAAAAATTTATAGGTATATCAAAAGAGACGTAACTCCTAATTAGCCATTTAGTCGTTGTAAACTTGTCACGACCTAACTTTTACAACGCAGCCACAAAAAGAATAGTAGGTATCACTTATCATCAGCAGGTTGCGGTTGACAAGGATTTCCAATAATCTGATCGGCAATTCTGCTGGCTTCCCTCAGCCCACTCAAAAACGCCCCGTGCACCGTCGCAGGATAATTTCGAATGGTATGTTCTCCTGCAAAAAACACTCTGGCAGGACCAGAAGTCACCGACACTCCTTGTGGACTGGGGGGAATAACAGGACTAGCCAACAAATCGTAGTCAGATCCTGATGAGCCGACTGCCACGAAACTGTAAGAGCCGCGTGACCATGGATCTGCTCTCCAACGTGTTACCACGGTTTCTTTGGGTTGGGGGACTCCGGATTGGCCAAAGATGCCACGTAGAACAGCAATGCATCTAAAAAAAAAAGATATGTATTGAAGAATTTTCTAACTCGGGTCTTGAGATTTTACTTCGGGGTTATTAAATTAAATTAGGACACGTTAGTTCAGGTTAGTTAAATAAATGAATCATTAACTACCATCTTAAAATGGAGATAACTGACAAATCATTAACTTTTAGTAATTTTTCAACAGCGTAATAACGTGATATTGACGCAATTTTAAATATTTTTTAGTATTCTATGAAGGATTCAGCAATATTCTATGTTAAAAAATTCCAGGCTAAACGTTTACTTCCTGTCTTGTCTGGGCATGCGTTTCCTCAATTATGTAAGGATATGCAATATACTATATTTTGTTTGCTGACTGTACCATTTATATAAAACGAATTTCCATTCGAGAATAATATTTTATCTGAATAATAAAATTTATCTCTTAGGCTTCTTTGCCTAACTGATGAGACCTGAAAGGTCGAGTGCTACGAAAATTTGTCTGTAGATTTACTTCAATAACAGAAAAATTCCAACTTGTCTCAGAGTACCTTACCTAACTGAGGAAGACGAAATGAAGTCGAAACAAGCACCAAACGGACCAAAGAACACTTTTGTTGTCCAAATGGCCAAACGCGCCGCGAAGGCGGATTCACCTAAACCTAGTATTTAAATAAAGAGTCCCATTATGGTAGCTTTCGACCTTTTAGGTCTCATCAGTTAGGCAAAGACTGTTCCTGATTTACTTTAATGATATTAACAATGTGCCTGGCAATCACAAAATTAGCTTGTTTGCAGATGATAGTTTGGTATATGTTGAATCGGATAGTTTGGTGAAAGCTCTTGGTGAAATAAATTCATGCCTTAAAAACATCAACAGGTATCTGAAGTGTAACAATTTAAAATTTAACATTTCAAAGACTAAGGGCATGATTGTTACCACCAGGAGTAGACACCATTCTATTGATCTTAGCGCTATTAGCATAATGATCGATAATGAGGTGATTGAAATTGTTTCTGAAATAAAGTATTTAGGCTTGATTCTGGATAATACTCTGTCCACGAATAATCATGCTGAGTATATAAATAGGAAGATAACCAAAAAACTGTATTTTTTTTCCAGAACGGCTAAGTTCTTGTCTATGTATGCTAGATTAACCTGTTATAATTGTTTAGTAAAACCTCACTTTGACTATTGAGCCACTTTAATGTTTTTATTTAATCAAAATAAAATAGTACAGCTGCAGAAATTGCAAAATCGTAGTATGAGAATCATTTTAAAGCAGAATAGATTTACAGCAATAGTAGACATGCATACTACATTAAGGTGGTTAACTGTTTGGCAAAGATTTTATTTCTTGGCAATGGTGTTCATTTATAAAATTACTCAGGGTTTACAGTCAGCTTATCTGGATGATTTTTTAATTCGGACTAATGAGGTTCATAACTATCCTACAAGAACAAATAATAATTTCTATCTACCAAGGACAACTTTTAAAAGTACAATGAACAATTTATTTTTCAGAGGATTAGTTAGCTACAACAATCTTCCTAATGAGGTAAAACAGAGTTCTAGTGTTGAACTTTTTAAAAGAAATTTACTCAGAACGATTGTTTAACTATTTGTCTATGTGTTTAACTGTATCTTTATCTGTCTTTATTGTGTTGGTGTAGTAAAGTTGTGTATATGGCCATTTATTGAATGTTTATAATCTAAGAACTTTCAACAAATTTATATTTTATATTTTATATTGTAAATTTCCTGATGTTACATATTAGGCTTGCCTATTTTGAAATAAATAAATAAAAATATGAAAAAGAAAAAAAGAAGCTTAAGAGCTAATTTTATTATTTGATTAATAGTTGGTTCAAGAAATAGTTCTTAAACGCAAAGAGCAAAGTTTGTTTATTTTGCCAAAGGCACAAAGGTAGTACCAGTGTCAGGCAATGCGGAGTTCTACAATCTTCGTTTTCTGCACATCGAATCTTGATGTTTTGTAGTTTTCGAGAAAATTTGTCAATATTTTCTTTGTTATAGTTTGGCAGTTTACGAGACTGCGTTCTGAGAAAAAAATCATTTGGCAAAAGTTCATGAAACTTTCTAACTCTCAATTGATTTTTGAAATTACTTTGTAGTAACTACTGCATTTTTTGGAAACTTCGGCAAGCTAAATCCTGGGTTCTCTTCTACGGCCAGGCATACATCCATTTTCAAATCTTCGTTTAATACAATAACTGCAAAACTGTTCTTCTGTTCTTCTGTGGTGAGATTTTGGACACTTTCAATGTACTAATTTTCATATTTGTATACATATTTTGTGAAAATGCCATGTGACCATTTCAAGTTTCAGCTACACTGCTAAAGTTTCACATCTTATGACATGGGTTCTGGGTTAACAAAAAAAACGCACTGTACGGTGTGCAGTCCGTACAGAACCCATTAGCGCATGAACAGAAGATAACTCGAATCTTAGACGTCCCTGAACAAAAACTGTCCCAATTATTAAGAAGCTTAATTGCAAAATAAAGTATGGTTTGCTATTTGACTAATTACTTCACAATAAATATAATTGTTGACATTTAGGTATTTAGTTAAATTGCTGGTAAATTAATAATTCAAATCTACAGCTCTGGCTCCGCGTTTTAGCGTTCTAATAAATTAAGTCTTGATTAACTTATTTTTATTATTTATGAAGCGGGCTTAAGTAGTCTCAACACATGAAAATAATCTGTTAATAGAAGCAGCTAAGAGGATTATTAATTCTCTAATTCTCGAAATTATGCATGGAAAATAAAAACGAAGATAACTGTTGTTTCTTGTAGGATATGTCTTCATCAGAAAAGTAACCGTATTTTCGTGCTGTTGTCAATAAATACTTATTTAAATTGGGCTAGTTTTGACGCCTTGACCTTGTTAAATTCCACGTTAATAAATAACACATTTGGTAGTTCATTAATATTGAAATGAAAAATTAAAGGATAACCCTCCTTCTGCCAAATATTTTTTTTTCTGAATTATCTATGCTATCTTCTAATCTTATTTTAATTTTTTTAATTTTGTAGGTATTTTTTTTGATTCTTTGACATTTTTTAACTGGAATCCTCACGTAACCGTGATTACGAATCTAGGACAAACTTTTGAAAAAACAAAGTATGACGAACACATAGAGTGTATTTCAGGAAAATATTTTTGCATATACAGGGTTGCCTAAAAAAGTGTGGTAACATAATGTTGAATTTTTTTAAATGGGACACCCTGTATTTTCTTGCATATTTTGGTTTGTTTTATTATTCTTTATAAATATCTATAATTTTATGAAATTTGTTTTGGTAGTTTAGGGGCAATAAATTAAAATCTAAGCTAAAAAAATTTAGCAGCTCACAAGAAAAACCAAAAAAAAATCTGAAAACATTTTTGGTAATCACGGCATTGTACAGAAATAATGACAAGGAGTCCAGAGATACGATGAATTGAAGAGTTTTCATCAATTTTATACCGGGTGTTCTAAGTAAGGTTTCAAAAATTAGTCATTAAAAACTAATTTTTCTCAAATTTTTTAAATGGAACACCCTGTATATTTTCAACTAATGTAACGTAGAATTCATAAACAAATATTTTTTGCAATACAAACATGTAGGTTATTTCCTGCCGTTTACGAAATATGTAATTGCAAATTTCGTAAATTCTGTTGTGTAAAAATGTAAAAGAAACGTTTATTTCATCAATTAAACATATTATATGCCTAAACTAATATTAGAAACTACAATAAAGGTTCAAAATGTCTTCCATTTTGATCTGTGCACAAATTAAGACGCTCTTGAAAAGATCTATTTACTTCCCTTAACATTTCTGTTCAAATAACAGCAAAAGAATGTATTAGTAAAGGTTACGCATAAAAATCTTGGTAGGCTTTAAAATACAATAGGGATTCCATTTTTATTAGAATTTGACAAGTTTAAATAATTCAAAAAAGTTGTCATTTAAAGCTAACAGTACTTAGCGCTTAAGTAGATAAGATTTTAAAATGAATTGTAGTAAAGATGAGTTAGTTGATATGATTTTTGCACTTGGAGAGAGCGAAAAAAATTGCTTGTTAGCAAGTAGAGTTTACGCGTCACGTTATCCAGAGAGAAGGCAGCCTGACGAAAAAAGTTTTAAAGGATTATTATTAAGACTTGTTAAAACTGGAAATGTCGTGTACACAAAAGAAGAAAGAACAAAACCTGCCACCAACGAGGAAAAAGAATTAGAAGTATTATTACCAGTTACTGAAGATCCACACATAAGCCAAAATAAAATAGGGAAAGCAGTAGATATTAGCGAAAGATCTGTACAGGGTGTTCTATTTTTGATAGTTTTATAGGGTATCTCGAAAATCATAAGGAATTTCATAAATCTGATATAGATGTTATGAGTTCTTTTTTTAAGGAAACAATTGCTGCGAAAATAGATCATGGCTACCTTGTTCCCCTGGACAGCTACAGGGTGATTTTCAAATTTTGACGGTTATTAAAATTCCATGTAACTTCTTTGTTATTATAGATACGAAAAAACTGTAAATTGATAAAATATGTAGTTTTTTCTGTAAAGTTCAGTGGCGTAGCCAGTTTTTTTCTATCTTGTTTAATTTTTAAGAAATAGACCCAACTTATATTTTTTCTTATGGGACACCCTGTATATTTTCATAATTCATTTTTGCAGTTTTCTAAAGAAATAGCTGAGTAATTTGCAAATTACTTTAGATAGGCCTATTTTGCACATAGCAAGCCCCGTTAGTAAGAAAAGGACAAAAGAATATGTATGACTAATTATTTTTTTATATGTTTAAAACTCTGAAAATATTTACCTCATCATTTAGTGTCACCAACTTTGGAAATACATCGATTTTGTATTTTTTAAATAAAAGATAAAGCATAGAAATATAGATCTACAAAACCATTTTTATTTTAAATAAACAACAAAAAAATATACATAACAATTACAACAAATGCTCAAATTGGAGCCCATTGGCATCGATACATAGCTGGCATCTTCTACGAACACCATTCACGGAGTTCCGAATATTCAGGTGTTTTATGCTTCTTAAAGCGGCTTCAAAATTTTGTCTTAGTTCTTCAACCGTATTACTTCTGACGCTGTAAATTTTATTTTTTAAAAATCCCCAAAAATAAAAATCTAATGGGGTGATATCAGGTGAACGGGCTGGCCACCTAATAGGTCCATTATTTGCAAGCCATTTTTCTCCAAAATTGGTGTTTAGGCAATTTACCACAATGGCTGCGTTGTGGGATGGTGCACCGTCATGCTGAAAAAAAAGCTTTTCCCTCTCTTGTAATGGTATATTGTCTAAATAACTGATGATATGTCTTTCCAAAATATTCAAGTAAATCTCGGAATTTAGATTTCCTTCAAATATTTCATAGGCTAGAACTCTATTTCCCAATAGAGCCAGCCACACATTAAATCCAAATCGACCCTGATATACTTTATTTACTTGCTGATGAGGATTATGATCGGCCCACAGATGATTGTTGTGGCGATTAAATATTCCGTCGCTTGTTACTCGTGTTTCGTCGGTTTAGATTATTTTGGTAAAAAATAATTCATCTTCACGCAACATATTTAAATACAAATTGCAAAACTGAAGTCTCCTCTCTGAATCACCAGGATGCAAATGATGAGTTTTTCGAGGTCTGTAACATTTAAATTTGTTAGTTTTTAACAGACGGGATGATTTTGAGGGTCACGCCAATATCTTTCTCAATATTTCTAAGTGAAGTGGTCGGATCCGCAGCCACGCATGCCAATACATTAATGGTTTCATTTGCTTTATTTTCCTTCTGATAGGTCTTTGGTCTTGCTTTTGAAAACGATCCATAATTAATAAGGTTATTTTCAAGCCTTTGAAAAATTCTTAAATCAGGTTGCTGCCGCTCCGGATATCTTTCAAAATACAAATCAGATGCTGCCCGACTATTTTTTTGACACTCAAGAAAACACTCTAGCATATTATATTTTTCAAAATTTTGGAACTTTTCCATTCTTAACCGCGTATATTAACTTTGCTTTATGACAAATTAAAGACAGACTGACATGTCTATAAATAATTTAAAAAAATGATTTTGTTATCCATGGCTTACTAAGAGATTTTGAAATTATTATCTGGTAAAATGTAAAATTTGCAAATGCAAAGAAATTAGTAGATAAAAAGTCATCATGCATTTATAGAAAATTTCACTTTTAACAAATTACAGAAAATTGGTCGAGCCTTGGGCATAGTGTTGATAATAAAAAATTAATAGTTTTTAGAATTTTGTATTGCATGTACTAAAATTGAGATATGACATTTTAGAAATGGTGAAATAAGACTTACTCTTTTGTTTTGCTCCTACCTGCCATCGCCCGCTACGAAAAATGAGGAAAATTTATGAAAATCGCTTATTATCGAATTATTTTATCAAAAAACTGATTACAAATATATATATTTGAAAAGCTAATGTTAAGCAGAATAAACGTAATTGAAAATATACAGGGTGTCTCATAAGAAAAAATATAAGTTGGGTCAATTTCTTAAAAATTAAACAAAATAAAAAAAAAACTGGCTACGCCACTGAACTTTACGGAAAAAACTACATATTTTATCAATTTACAGTTTTTTCGTATCTATAATCACAAAGAAGTTACATGGAATTTTAATAACCGTCAAAATTTGAAAATCACCCTGTAGCTGTCCAGGGGAACAAGGTAGCCATGATCTGTTTTCGCAGCAATTGTTTCCTCAAAAAAAGAACTCATAACATCTATATCAGATTTATGAAATTCCTTATGATTTTCGAGATACCCTATAAAACTATCAAAAATAGAACACCCTGTACAACGAATTTTAAAAAAGCATCGTTTTCATGCCTATCACATTCAATTCCATCAAGCTCTTAGCGATATAGATTTTAAATATTTAAAAAGTTAGTACATAATTAATAAATGAAAAATCACCAATAATATTATTTTAAAACATAAGTAGTGGAAAATATTATATTTAACATGGTTGCGACACCCAATACGGTTCTCGCGCCTTAAATTTCTCGGCGCGTTTGGACCATAATGGTGCCTGTCTAAACCTTGATTAATAATATTATACGCTTTTTAACTTTCTTGAGGTTGCTACTTAAGAATCCAGATTTAGATTTAAAATAAAATAAAATAAATCTTTCAAAAGAGCAGACCATTTTGCTAAAAAAATTAATATTAAATTTAAAAATCCTTACCTCCCAACAATAACATCATCAGTGACATTTTCCATTATGGCCGCAGCTTCTCCCGCAACTAACGCCAACAGTACCGGCGCCTTGTACAAATTCCAAAACAGAAACAACTCTCCCCTGCTGGCCGTGGTACTACCCACGTGTCCGAACAAATTAGCCTGAGGATTCCAAAATATACGTTCGAAACACAGTACGACCTTGTTCAAATTTCCGAAGCCCAGTCGTTGAATGGCCGATGTTTTCCAATCGGGTAGTGGAGGAGAAAATTGGACGGTGTTTAGCTGGCCGCTGGAGGAAGCAGCGCTGAGTTTGAGAACTCCGAGGGGTAAGGTGCACAGTAAGACATCAGCTGTAAAGAAAAAAGCAATTCAAGATATTGTCGGATATAAATAAAAAATAGGAGAAAGGCGTTTTGAAAACTACGAGTATTGTGTGAAATTACCGTAGTTTTCAAAACTATACAGCAATGCATTGAAGTACTGTGTACATTTTTGTTGCTGGGATTGGTTGAATATATGCTAAGTAGTTTCCAATCCCCCTTTCTGCTTCTAATTAAGTACTTAAGTACCTCACCTAAACTAACTAACTAAGAGAAGAATAATTTGGAAAAAGCCTGACCTTACCAGAAGTAATCTAACAGCCGATCACTTATTAGCAAGTTTTGGTCTTACTTAAATGATCATAGGGCCAACAAGGATTACAAATTGTTGTTAAACACAGAAAACAAACACTTAAACACTGCAGTTAATTAACTCTAAGTTTTATTATATGTAAATTATTCAAGTTCAAACAACAAACGACACGCTTGACAATATGACATCAATTCATAATAAAATAATCCAACTACTTGGCACAAGGTAAAGATAATTTAAAAAAATAAAACAAAGAAACAAAGAACTTGCGATCCGGAACCGGTCGTACTTCGTTCAATACCTTTCAATCACTCCTCTCCCCTTTCTCTCATTTTTACTTCCCGGCTCTGTTCCACTCAACTTGACATATTACCTTTTCAATAATATCAAGTGCGTTCATTGTCCCTTATCCTAGACTAAACAATCTATAAAACTGTTAACTCGGTCGGGTCAATATCCAACCATAAACAAAACTTAAAGTTCTAAAACAATAACTACTTCATCTAGACTCGTCGACACGACAGCTGCTACTTTACTTGATCATAGTTTTATAAATTTTAGAAACTCTTCAATGGGTGAGGTAATAACAAGTTCTTTGTCCGACCATGAGGGACAGGTCTTGCCAATATCTAAAACCTATGCTTTGGGGGAGAAAAACCGGGTGCTTAAAAAAATAATTTTCTCAAGGCAATCCTTTACTGAACAGATATAACAGGTAAGTTGAAATAGTGTGCTTTTGGAGTAAATTATGAATACCGTCTTTCCCATCAAGAACGTAAAAAAAAGGGTAAAGAAATCTAGACACTGGATAACCAACCAGGTAATAAAGATTCCCCTAAAAACAAGAGACATTCCTTGGACAAAGAATAGGATACTGGAGCTGTATGCTTGGACCTATCAAACGCTTTCGATAGTGTTTATCACGACCTGCTTGTTATCAAGATGAAGAAGTATGGAGTCCGGGAGATATCTGTTCAGTTATCTCGATCTTATCTCTCAAATCGAAAACAGTAGGTCTATGAAACGACA
Organism: Polydrusus tereticollis; assembly: GCA_963920685.1. Lineage (NCBI taxonomy): Eukaryota > Metazoa > Arthropoda > Insecta > Coleoptera > Curculionidae > Polydrusus > Polydrusus tereticollis. The sequence continues at coordinate 125,722,956 of OY987329.1, forward strand.
GCAGGTCGTCGAAGTTTCATCACACCATGAAATAGTTAAGAGGGGAGTTCCGCAGGGCTCCATACTTGGTCCACTGTTATACATAATCAAGGTATCGGGAGTCGTGGAACACACAGTTCAGTTTGCTGATGACACTTCAACAGTTTTCGCAGAAGAAAAATATAAGAACATACCAAACAAAATTCTTAATAGCCCATCCTTGCTTAAAAATCGGTTCACATCACACAACTTGCTGCTAAATGTCGACAAAACCAAACTTGTTACATTTCAATATCACAGAGCGTAGGAGTCTCGTGTTTTTCCCGAAGGTACTGATGCCATTACATCTGTGAGATCAGCTTGTTTTCTGCGGATTGAGGTTGATTACAGGCTGGATTGGCACCAACATATAGGAACTCTTGCAGGCAAAGTGTCCTCGCACTGCTATCCTTTAAAAATCATTGCTATTAGCATTGACATTAATGCAGCACACCGTTCATATGTGCACTCTGTAATGCTATTTCAGCTTTATTGAACGAAATGTACAATTTAATTTAATAATAATTTGCAAAAAACTTCTAGAGGAAATGAGGGAATAAAATAGCACACCCATTGATAGGAAAATAAAATCAGTACTTGTCAGAAAGGCCTATTACACCACTCATGAATATTTTCATGGTAGTAAGGCATGGCAGTAAGTTGCTTCCTCTAACGCTTATCGCTGCTATTTACTATTTACTATTTATTAGATCTATGGTTTCTTTTTTTTTCTGTATTCGGGTAGATATGCATTTATGATCTGTTTGTCTTATTTCTGTAAAAATTGTACTCTTGAACTTTCAAAACTTTTAAACCTTACAGTATATGCAATCCATCGAATTTCTAGATTATCTCTTTTAGATTATTTCTTTTAGATTATTTCTTTTGTATTTGTATTTTAGATTGTTTCTTTTAGATTATCTCTGTGTAATTATTATGACACGTCCTACGGCTCTAGGCTTTCAAAACATTAGTTTGTGTTAATGTTTTGTATTTATGGAGGACTAATAATAATTGAGTGACTTTATTCAGTGTTTTTAAATTTGCGCTCGACAATCTTTAAGATGTTACTTACAAAACGACATTGCTACCAACACAAATTTGCCAATGACCTATAAAAACAAAAAAAACATATCTGTGCTTTATTTTTAATCCCTATTCAGTATTCTACTTTGTGTCCCTGTGTTGGTACCCTTGTATTATATTATACTGATATTGAAAATGTTTATTGACCATATTTGTGGAAGGCATGGCCATCATTGAGACGGGACATTCTTTTTATGGCATAGCATAAAAAAGAAGTCCTATCGTTTGTTTAAACCACTACGCGTTTTGGTCCCCTAGGACCATGATCACTGCACAGTTCGAAAATTATACATATAACTTTCATAATAACCATAGGTACCATATTTTATACTTACCACGATAAGTATTGGTAGTCTGAGGATTTCTTGGATTATACACCGTAACTTCGACCCCTTGACTATTGTACTCGACTTTTCTGACAGCTGCATTCAGTTTTATATCTAATCCTTCAGCCAACGCCACCGGTACACAGGAATATCCATTGCGAACTGAAATAAAAAAAAATCGAAATATTAGAAACATATTGCATACATCAGATGCGCAGTAATAAGGCGGGTGTACTCATTAATAAATCATTAATCGACGTTTTTAGTTTTAATTCGCACCTTACTAATAAATCTATGATTTTAAGGTGCAAAAGAGAGACAAATCAACAACAAATCAGGATGATATAAATATGAAATAAACTATTAACAATAACTGTACGTAATTTGTAAAAAGAACAAGAAATGTTTAGGGTTGTTACATCTCCGTGATAAACAAATGCTGAAACGACATTGGTGACATAACTTTCTACTATGACGTTAGTCCTTCTATTGCTATGTCATCTATGATGCGAACCCGATTATAATTTACAATACAAAAATTATAATTATTTTCAACTATTTTTATTTTACAAAAACCGTGTTAGGGAGTATAAAAATATTCTTTTGTTTGAAGACTGTAAGGTTCTTAAAGCTAAGATTAATTAAAAAATGTAAATAATTATTACATGAACAGTTTTTTAGCACGTCTATCGCCTGAGGCTACATTACGACCACTTTTTCATTTCCTTCGAACAATTTTATGAACGGCTCATTGCAACTTAATAGTACTTCATAAGCATGTTTTTTCAACTAAGAACATAAAATATTTATAAGTATAATTAAACAATGTTCCGTGGTTTTGAACAGTGCCTGATCAGCCCCACTCCTACTGAACTGAAAGCTAAAATTTTGTTATGTCACATAACAAAAATACTAAGCTGTTTAAATTTCAAACATTACATCAGATATATTAAATTTCCTTTGTTGGCATACTGGAATTACGTACATCAATCATTCCCTTATATCATTATTTAAAACTTATTCCAGATTAAAATGTCGGACTAAGAATTTTAATGTGCACCTCTTGAGGGTGGGTAAAAAATTTACCGCAGAATAAGAAAAGCATAAAATATGATCCTGAAATTCCACTTTTAGCATAAATCTTTAGAACTAGCAACTATCCAAAAAATGAAAAGCTTAAAAATGTGGTCTAATTATTTTATGAAAGGTATATGCTAAATATGAGAAAAAGGATAAACATAAACTAAATTTGGCCCTGAATGATTTTTGTTAAATTTCGCGGATTTTGGTGAGAGAGGAGAAGTCCTGAAAAAATTTTTTTGAGAAACTTGGAGTCTTCGGCGTCATTGACAAATTGACTTATTTATAATTTCTTGATTATATTGTTGCCAACAGTAAACTATTCTCTCTTTAATCGTATTGATCCGAGTATTCTCATAAACTTTCCCGTCTAATGTCCCCCAAATGTTATATCGACGGGGTTTAACTCCGGGCTATTTGGAGGCCACATGTTTGGCTTAATAAAGTCAGGACAATTTTCCTGCAGGTATCTTAAAGAACTTCTTAACGTAGGTGCATACCTTCTAAAATGGTAATTATATTATTTTATTATATTGATAGATTTCGGTGTTAATTTTAACTACAGAGTCAATAAAATAAATTTCAGTTTTTTCTAGCATCGATACAGCCAAAGAAACCATAACTGATTTAGAAAAATGATTTCTGGGAACCAGAAGATGTTCCAATGGCATTTCCGATTACCTTTGTACATGAGAATATATCCTATTGAAAATTTGTGACAGTATATTTTTTTAAACGGTCGATATCATCAATTTTAATAATTCTTTTTACCGTTGATCTATTAGTAGTAGTCGTTTTTCTTATTTTCCTCGAAGTTAATGAATTACCGGGTTCGACACTATCAAGAATTGCCCCAACGTCTTTAATTTCTTCGATATTCCTGCCAGTTTTCTTTCTTCCTCTTCCAGGCTTCATTTGGAATGAACCATTGGTCTCAAGTAAATGCCGTAGAAAATAACTAACTTGTTAATTTGTTATTTAATAAAGCCCTATTACGCTGTATGGTAATATTATTTTACAAAGCTTTCGAAAAAAAAAATATGTTTTTATTACAGAACCTGAAGTTTCTTAAACAGTTTTTTCAGAGCCTCTCCTCCGGTAGTTTCTTAATATTTTCAAATAATTTTTGTAGTTTTAGAGTAAACAAAACCCAAACTTTCCAGATTTAAGAATAATTAGTATTTTGCCCACAATGACAGGAAATAAAATAGTTCCCGCCTTCCAATGTAACGTCAGAAAAGATTTTAGTACAGCTACTGCACTAACTTTGATAACTGACGATGCAATAAAAGCGGTTGACATGGGGATGGTGAGTGTGCTTGTACTGCTGGATTATTTCAGGGCATTTGACAGTCTAGATTAGACCATAGGCGTTTATGTGCAATATTATGGATTTAGTCCCGATGCTCCAAAACTAATGCCTCAGCGCTCTATCTTGTCCCCTCTACTATTTATAATTTATATCATTGTAAACTTATTGCAAAATTCAGGCTTATGTTGATGACACACAGCTTTACTATTTTTTTCATCGGTCAGACACAATTCAAGCGACTCACTCGAAAACATCAAGTCACTCTAAGAGGAATACAGTTTAATTTTAACTCTAAAAAATCTCAGTTACTACGTATAAGTACCAAGGCTAGAAAAAACTATGCGAAGAATAGCTAAAAATTGCAAGTTTCGGATACTTCTTTAGACTTTGTCAATTCTGCTAGAGACTTGGGCTTAATGGTCGATGAAGAACTGCGCTTTCGTGAACATATAAAAAATCGTAACAACAAAGCATTCGCCTCACTTACACTTTTATATAGTAATCACCACAGACACTTACTCAATTAAAGAAAAATGTTTGCGAAAGCTTGGTGTTATCGCACTTCACTTAATGTGACTTCATATATGAACCGCGTCTCTTCGAGGAGGACAGATACGAAGTGCAGAAGATGCAAGATGTGTGTTGTAGACTAGTTTATGGTCATCGCAAATATGACCATATTTCGCATAAGATAATTTAACACAATTGGCTTAATATGAATATTCGCCAACTCCACCACCTTGATAATTTCGTACACAGATTGCTTACCTCATTACCTCACCCAACTATGTATTTGTCTGTGTCTCTGTGCCATTAATTATCATTAGCAACAATATATTAAAGTTATCCTTAGTACGTATTTGTGTATAATTTATTAATTCATTTATTTTGACCAAGTATTTTTCTAAGAAATAAAAAAAGAGGCCTTGCAAAGCTGATGTCGCCGACGCCGCGACGTCCACATTTAGTCTTGCCCCGTCACTGCCAGATTATAGAATACTAATCAATTTAAATTTAAAGTCTGTAATTATCTGCTAAGTGGACAGTGGCATTTTGCTAAAAATCCAGATGTTTACCCTGTTTTGAACGAATTCATCATGCATAATAGTGTCTTGAGTCTTGCGTCTTCTTGATATTTGTATATATTGTGTTGTATGTATTTGTATCATTTATATAAGCATACCATTGGTTAAGTCAGAGTAGCCAGACCCCTGAACTTCGCCAAAGTAGGCTTTGACGGTTTCATTAATTTTAAAATAATTTATAAATATTTATTTAAAATTATTCTGTTAATTTACTATTTACCCTGCTAATAAAAGTGATTTATTATTATTATTACTATTATTCTGCTCTTAGCGGTAGTTAAATTACTTTTACCTACACCGCCAGTAGCAACACCTTGCTTACAAAAAAAACAATCTGTAACATCATAAAATTAGCAGCAAAATATCAGGCTTATTGACGTTTTGAGAAAAAACATTTTATTACCTATTTTAGTAAAGTTTAACATTTACCGAGACTGAGCGTTTTATGTTTAACCAAACATATATTTATTATACAATGTCGTCAAAATATCCGTCAATAAGTCACAAGTCTCTCCGATGCCAAAGCAAAGGTTTCATCATCCCGCAGTCGTAAACGGAACTTATATTTTCAACGAAACGCTTACCTTAACGACTTAATAGCGCCAAATTGATAATTTGAAAAGTTCAGCAGTCGCCTCTACAATTTTCGATTGCACCATATTTAATAAGCGAACCAGCTTGGCCGCTAACATTAAGAAAGTCTTTAAAATTCTCAATCGTGATTTCTCATGGCATCCGAGACTTCTCAAAAGTTGCACACGATCGACGAGAAATTTTAGCATGCCCACACTAAATTTAACGTACAAAATATATTAAGTAAACAGTTCAGGTCACCACTTTTTTTCGCCTTATGGTACGCTTAGATGGCATACAACTCAGTCGTTTTATTTTGTATTGTGTTTACACTTTCGGTCAACCTTACATAGTTACCATATCAATAGTGTTGAACTTTGATTGATTTATTTATTGATTTTTAACAAAAAATATTAAGGAGGAATTACTTTTTGCTACCGCTACGATTTGTGTAAATAGGGAGTTTTTAAGCCACCGAAACTTTCAGCGCTTAACGTCGCAATGAGCAGTTAAGACTTGACGTGCTTATGAACTACAGTAATCCGGACAATTAAATGCAAGAGTTGTGTCCGAATTGCCCTGATTACTGAATACTATGGTAAAAGTGCATAATATAAATGTCTTACATCATATTATATTTGATAAGTGTATGTTAAGGTAGTCCAAAAAATTATTTTCCGAAAGTACTTTCTACCTCAAGCTTGCCTTTGTTCCTTGTTGCAAAAACAGCCAAAACGGGTTACATTTAAAGGTTGCAACCGCGTTCGAATTTTATTAGTACGTTTGGGTTTAGTGGGTGACGTTAGTTAGTCTGAAAGCGTTTTTGTAATGACGAACAGAAGTTCCGCTAGTGTCTGGCTCATTGGAAAGTCTAATAAGGATTTATGTAGCTCAAAGAACACACATTAAAAGGAGATGTATTGTCCAAGCATATTCCACTAACTGAAGGAGAAACTACCCCTCAGCGAAAGCTGGAGTTGCCCGTCACAGCGTCTTGACAATGCAGAGCGGAAGCTGAAGATACTCTTTGAAAATTATGTACAACTGAAGAAGGGCAGGACAACTCAGAAATACAGCTGTCGAATGAAGAAGGTCATGTTTAAAGTTGATCTAACAGAGCTCTTTAAAATCGATACCGCGACCGCTATGGAGACGATGACATCTGAAGAAAATAACCTAAACTCACCCCTCGTGATTATAGAGGCCTGCAAAGTATCTGACAGTTCACTTATATATTATTATGTTAAGTATTAGCATGAAGCTCCTCTTACTACTTACCACTGGCCGATGTGGCTCTCAAGGATTTCAAGCGACATCTGTGGTACTTCGGCTAGCAACGATTCCTATTTCACACATAGAACGGCCAATGTCTTTGATGTTTTCTTGGACAAAGGTAAGAACCCAGTCAGTGGCGAAAGGATGCGACCTACAACCTATTCTAGGAGAAAGCTGCACAAATTAAGGTGGTAAACGATTGCGTCGAGAGGAGAGTCGTCCTGATCCTGATTCAGTAATATAATAATCAAAGTTTGACAAAAGATGAGACCCAGAAGCAGTTCCCTCTGCGCCTTGCCATAGAAAAGTGTACACTAACCCTTCCAAAATTTACATTTTGCAAATTTACAAAGTTGAATATGGTTGCAACAATTAAATATAATGCGAATGACCTGAAATTTTGCAGGGCTCATCTATTTTATGTAAGGAACAAGATCCGCCTCGAGGAGAATAAATTAGTAACAAACATTATTTTTACGGACCACCCTAATGTATGTATAAAGCGACAGGACTTTAGCAACGTAGACTCTTTAATTTAATACATTAATACGTTTAAATAAAACTTATTTTCGAAAACCGAAAAAAATTTATCAGTGAAAAAATGTCACAACAAACGTCAATCTGGAAATTGCGCGTCTCAGTTGAAATGTAGGCAACTTAACATATAATGTGCGTGACCTCGCTTTGATCCCATCATTCCTCATCACAAACCCCAACCCCAGATGATTTATCTGGGCGACAACCATTTGCTTAAATTGTGGTTGCCCCGTCTAAAGGCCTTTAACGGTTGTGCTTAGTATAGGATCATGCACGGTATTCAGGATTTTATTCTTTTGAGTTAGAGTTCCGTGCCGTATGTCAACTTAACTCCTAAATGCAAACGTTAAGCGCTGAAAATTTCTGTGCCTTAAAAACTCTCTATTGAAAAAAAAACTTTAATTATCTGGCAGAATAGATTTTACTCAAGCCAAACTTGCTTGCGCAAGTCACACGCTTCCGTTTACATACCATGTGACGATTTAATTATGCAAATTTGCATGAACACATCAATTTGCGCAAACGTACAATTAAGGTAGGTTTAGACGCTAACTAATTGGCGAATTACAATTTTTTTTTATACCATGAACGATGCTCACGTCCAAGTCCAAGTTCAACATAGTGAGGGGCTTCAATAGAAGGGCGCACACGGGGGGTGGTCTTCCTTGACGTTAGCAAAGCGTTTGACAAGGTCTGGCATAATGGTCTTTTATTGAAATTAATAAGACTTGGAGCTCCGAACAACATCATCAAGGTAGTAGGCTCTTTTCTGGAGAATAGAACTCTTACAGTCTCCTCGGAGAACGTACTTTCTTTGAAAAACACATCAGGGCGAGAGTGCCGCAAGGCTCACCTCTTTTCCCGATTCTGTATCACATTTATACGCATGCAATTCACTCGTGTGGTTATTGAAGAGGGTTGCCATTTAAAAAAATTCAAAATGGCATCGTATCTGTCGCTTTTTGACATCTGTCGTATTTGATTATAGCATACATAGCTCGGCCACGGAAAATTATGTTACTGTGAAAAAAATTGGGGGTTTCAGCTGAAAAGGTCTATTTATTGGAGAATCATTGAGGAAAGTGTAATTGGTTTTTCATTGTAGTCAACAGGAAAATCGCCAACCGGGTACGACACTTAAAAAAAATGTTCCTGTACACTAAGATAGACTCTTGAGCAGGAATTAACTGATGCGATCGATATTGATAGTGCTATTAAAGGCTGTGCTCTGAGAACAAGTAAGGAAGTAACATTTTAGTTTAAGACACAAGTTTTATTTTTAGTCCTATCGAAATGTTGAGTCTTTCAGATTCTCAAATTTTTGGAGAAAATCAAGGTCGATTTATAAAACTTTTCGTCGCTGTTCCCGTTCGTTGTCACTGCTCCCGCTCGTCGCCGCCGTTGGATAGGTATTCATAAAAAAGTCGAACTACGAACTGCGCCGCAATAACAAAGAATGTTTGAGGTTGACATTTTGTAATGTCAGTGGAATTATTGTATTTTCTTTTTAAGGATCATAGGTATTCGTTTATTTTAATTAATTTACAGATTTTCTTTTACAAAGCGTGATGTAAGTACCTTATTTTATTATATGATATTAATGTTTTTTCGTAGTATAAAATATGAGGTAAATTAACGGTGTCTAACTAATTACCGAAATTGTAGGAATATTGAAAATCTTGAATTGGGAGCTGGGGCACTAGGTATCGTAATGTGTCTCTATGCCATTTTGAAGTTGAAAGGAAGAAATAGTAGACGATTCAAAGTCAGACCTATTAATAGGGCACGAAGGACTAGGGGAAATTTTCATTACTATAAAAAAATGAAATTGTGGGACCCAGAACAGTTTTTTAAATTTACAAGAATGACTGTCGCCATGTTTGAGGAATTATTGGAAAAAATACGACCTCGTATCCAAAAGGACAAGAGAGGAGGTTGTATTAATGCTGAGGAAAGACTTGTTTTGACTTTGCAGTAAGTCAATTTTATAATTATTTATACAAGAATTGTGTAATTGTAAGTAAAATAATTTGTAGGTTTCTGTCACAAGGTTCTTCAATGCAAAGTTTGGCTTGGACTTTTAATCTTGGTTTAAGTACGGTACACACCATCATCCACGAAACATGTCAAGCTCTGTGGGATATTTTGAGCCCTGAATACTTAAAATCTCCTGAATCTGAACAAAGGTGGCTAAGCATAGCATCAGATTTTGACAAAATATGGAACTTTCCACACTGCCTAGGTGCCATTGATGGGAAGCATGTGACTAGGCAAGCTCCAGCTCATAGTGGTTCTTTATTTTATAATTATAAGAAAAGATTTAGCATAGTTTTACTAGCTGTCTGTGATGCTAATTATATGTTTACCCTAGTAGACATAGGAGCGTATGGCTCACAAAGCGATGGTGGTATTTTCAGGAACAGTACTTTTGGAAAGAGGCTAGAAGCTAAAACCATGAATGTCCCTGAGTAGAGGAAAACGGAGAGAGCGAGGCCAGGTGGTGCTGGTGGTGCTGGTGGTGCAACTAACCCAGGTGGTGCAGGTGGTGCGTTTTACGATCTAACCCAGGTGGTGCAGGTGGTGCGTTTTATGATCTAACCCGGGTGATTCGGTGGTGCGTTTTATGACCTAACCCGGGTGGTTCGGTGGTGCTGTTTACAAAATAACCCGAAATTAAACCCGACTTTTTACGACCTAACCCGGATGCTTTCATGAGGCGGCTTCTTATCTAACCCTAACTTGAACCTGAATATTTATGAACTGACCCGAGATAAAACCCGACTTTTTACGACCTAACCCGGATGCTTTCGCGAGGCGGCTTCTCATCTAACCCTAATTTGAACCTGAATATTTATGGTCTGACCCGAGATAAAACCCGACTTTTTATGATTTAACCTTAGTGAAACGCCGCTGCTAAAGCGGGATAATTAAATCCCAATTTTTATAAGCCATCCTTAAACCCAACTTTTTACGATGCGACCTGAGCCATCCTTAAACCAGACTTTTTATTATTTCCCCTTAGTTGAAACGCCGCTGCTAAAGCGGGATAATTAAATCCCAATTTTTATAAGCCATCCTTAAACCCAACTTTTTACGATCCGACCTGAGCCATCCTTAAACCAGACTTTTTTTTATTTTCCCTTAGTTGAAACGCCGCTGGCGGGTAGTAAAGCGAAATAAATCCCTAATTTATATGGTCTAACAAGATAAGTATAATAAAGCGGTACATTTGTCACCCCGCAATAATTATTTATACCTAAATAACCCTCTCAAACCCTCTGCCGACTCGATTTAAAAAGAAAGGGACATAAACCTTTATTTATTATTCCGAAGGACCCTCATTAAAATTCAGTAGCATATCTAATAATTGATTCCAATTTTTGCACCACTTATATAAAATACAATAAAATAATTACCATCTAGAACCATTAACTAGCGATTTCTTTGTACTGGAAATGGATAAATTATAGGACTATCTTGTAATGAGAACAGAGTAATAAAAAGTAAATAAAACTTAAATACGTATAAAATACCAAGCAGGTATAGGTACTATACAACTTGTGTTCGCCATCAGGTAAAAGCCCTCATAATGCTTTTATAAAAATTTCGGATAATATCATAATATAAGTAAATAGGCTACAATTTCAGGAAAAAAGTAAAAAAATTAATTCACAGTGTAAAATTGTAGTTAAATGGATTGTAAATACGAAATAATATAAAAAAGCTACCTTTTGTTTGCGATGATGTATGCACAATAACTCTATATTATTCGGCCCTTAAACTGAAAATACCCACTAGATAGGTATCATAAGCTGTATTTGTCATCAGGTAGAACCCCCAATAAAATTATGAATATTAGGCGTAGGCATCAAAGTAGCAATCTTAACTTATTTTCAACACGAGCATAAAAATATAGGGTTGTTAAATATTTTACAACCCTAATTCTCAATGGCAACAATAAGCAAATCACGTTGGTTTTTTAATTTATTATTAATCTGGCTAACTTAAGAAACTCACAATATAACGACCATCCAAAAAAATCATAATACATTACTGGGTGTGAAAGCAATTGCGCTGCAAAATATAGTGTATACCAACTCTGAGGTAGTTAATTAAAATCCCAATTAGCGCTAAAAAAAATCAATTAGATATTTACTTTAGATATTTTAATAAAAAAATTCAATATTCTCACCAACATTTAACTTTTGAAATTAGCATAACAAATCCTTTACAATGAATTAAACAAACACATACATAATTTTAAAATCTCATAATAAGAATATAAACTAAAATTATAATGCGTAGCAGGTCCAAAATCTAACAAGTTTCGACTAGTCAAATGACGTCAGTTTACATCTGCGAAGAATACCCAACTCTCGAACCATAAAAAATGGTCAAACTTTGTCGGCAAATACCCTTCTATGATGCAGGGGAAGGACAGGTAACTCGAGATGTTTATAAAGAAACGTTAAAGAACATTATTTGCTTATTTCTAGACTCTTAAAAATTACATGCAATCGAACAATAAATGTTTTCATCATGTATATTTATGAGTAACACATTACCTTCGACATACATAAATTCAAATTGATAATTACTCGCCTTAGTACTTTTTTAGAAGCTTGAATCTTTGCATATAACCGTCTGAGGATACCCAAACTTCCCCTAACATATTTCTCCGCAACCGGGGAAAAAGAGGTAGAAAAAGTAAAATAACAACTCCAAGTGTCTTTACGAACAATCGGCAATAAAATAGAGTATTTCAGTTTTTAATTTTTCGTAAATAAAAGCTGGTTAGATTAATAGTCTCTGTGAATATAATAACATAAACAAAGTGATATGCCGTAAATTTAGGAGTACAGTATAAATTATGCCTCTATTAAAATATACCGCAATAACTAACTACCAAAGGATTTTTGATATTTTGAATATATTTGATGCTCATAGCATTATCACATTTCCAAAGGCTCTAAATTTTAGAAAAATGTTCTAATAGAATATGTCTATCAATATAAAGTAAAGGTATTGTTAGGTTTTTTTAAAAAATACGACCTACAACAGTCTCTGCTACAGCATGGCTGACTCTGTAGAAACTTCTGTGAAACCATAATAATTATATCAATAATCGAGTTGTCGTTATGATAATATTTTCCTCCAATATCCGACTCCACTATCCATAAAAGTTATGTTAGGAAATTCATAATTGAGCGCATTCTAATTTTTTAAAAAGAAATTCACTTCACACACAAAGATGTAGCCATTCAATCCATGAAAATAATGCAAGTCAGTATGCGTATGTTATGGCTAACTGTTTAAATGTCTATTCCTTCCACGTTTATCGGAAGAAATACTTTTTTTATACTAGTATTTTAGTTGAAAATAAGATCATAAATCATCTATACAAAACAAGCGTCCCTTATGGATTTGAACGAAAATCATAGATTCGACTATTTTCATGAAAAATAAATCTAAGTACGGAATAATGCAGGAAGATTATCTATTTTCTTGGTTTAGAAAGTGATGTAGTTAAGATTTATAACTTAGGAATAAATAAATTATTATTAATCTTTTCGGCCTATTTCTCTTGCATATTTAATTTCTTTGATAGTAAGAACTAATCTTTTTATTTTACAAAGTAAAAAAAAGCTAAAGATCGGCGTTGTCAGTCAGGTATAAGAACTGATTTAACACGATGGTTTTTGTACAAACGTTCACATACAATTGTATGCTTTTTAACCGATTGTGTCGGAAAAAATGATGATTTATAGATTAGATATTTAGACGAAGAGCTAACCTTCTCAATAAAGTATTGATTATTGCCCTGCTAGCTAGACAACACTTTTTATGTTAGTCAAAAAAAAATTTTTTTTTTCGGACGCTATTACAGATTTCATCGTTAACTAACAAACATTAAGACCAAAAAATTAGCGTGCAAGATGAAATGTATAGGTTCACTTCATTTCTACATTATTTTACAACTCTCAATCGCATTAAAAACAAGATCGAATAAAAAACAACTTATGACATATGGACGAAAAATGTTTTTCGGGCTATTTAGGTTAGCGACCGCATTACGTCTGAAATACTACATTTTTCGAGCTTATAACATAATTTACTATTTTAACGTTAAAATAGGGGAAATGACGTATCGAAATGCATACTTTTTTTTTTTGTCGGTCACGAGATTATAGTTTCTTTTAAAATGAACTCTAATATTTACAACACAAATTATCCTTTAAGCCACATTAGTTTAAAACTCGTCTGTCGCTTTCCCTCTATTGTGAGTTTGATTAAAGTATAGCGTAGTATATATTTAGATGAATTTCGCAAATGTTGAATACTTTCAAAACTGAAAAAGCCGCCCTTTGCAATAAATATCTCCGTAGAGTTAGGTACCCTGCAGATTAAGGGTATTTCAGCGGATAATCATATACAAATTCAAAGATTTTGTCTATTTTAATGGATTAACAAACAATATCTATAGGATGACTTTACTGATAAAAAAAAAATAACAAAAATCCATAAAGTCTAGGCTCACATGAAATTCCATAAAGAGCAGCTGCATAGCCTTATCACATCAAACTATATTTTTATTTCGTTCTATTGTCAAAAGTCTGTGTTTAGGAGATTATCGTTCATTTTAAAATGAACTCTAATATGTACATCACCATAAACTACCTCTTAAGCCGTCGTAAAAATACACTTTTCGATTTACCTCTATATTGATTTTCTAATATTAAATATCTACAATAGTCGAAATTCGCTCGCTAATACCTATGTATGCAAGGTTTCTTCAAAAAATGACAATTTTGTTGTTTAATGGCTTGAAAAAATGGAAAAAGGAGGTTTTTGCATCCATTTATTTCCAGATGAGTGTTAAAAATACTTATAAAACTCGGTATACCGAAGATCAAGCATTAATGAGAGGATTGAGTCCTGTTTGCCAAATCCTGATTTTTAATTTGACGTTGGCAACGGTACAATTTTTTAACATTTATCATAAGAGGCGTATATTTTTGGAGCTTAGATCTACCAGTTTATCCACGCCCCATTTATTGTTAGTGCTTTAGTAATTTTACTTTCCAATTATTTTTTACCAAAACGCGTAGTTGAAACAGTGTCTATATCAGACGATATAATAAATTTTAAGGATTAATTTGCTTACAAATACACTTTAATTTATTTAGGCTAAAGCAGCCAGACATATACTGGAACTACGAAAACCCTATTACAATTTGGTTGCCTAGAGAAAATTTTGTAAAAAACATAGTTTTCTACACAAATGCTTGCACATTATGTACCTATCATTTTAAGATACCTGCCGACATCAATGTAAGCATTGACATAATGACGCAAGATATAGGTAGGTACTAGAATATTCAAGATTTCTATTAACGATACACTTCAGCATACATGCGAGATGTCATTAATGTCTACGGAAGGCAACAGACATATCAGCTATTTTTACATGGGATTCCATAGACTTGGACGCTTCTTGTTTAGAAATATTTGATGTCATCTTGAGGAGTTCCGTATTGAAGCATCAAACCTACCTGCCAAATAATTGACGAAATATGGGATATCATAAAATATGCCCCCCATCGAACTAAATGATCCTATAAACCAGCTTCACAGACCGTAATTTATGATGCTAACACGATTAATACGCAATAGAACAAGATTAAGAAACAAAATTTAAAGTAGCTCTTTATCACACGAAAATAATTAAATAATTTACGGTTACAGAACAATAATTATTTTAAAAAGCTGTATAACTAAATATATTATGTTATTAGGAATATTCTGTCTAAAGTAACAGCTAATCTTAGTCGAAAATGAGATCGTATTATTGATTGTTGAATTCGTTAGGTATGAAATAAAATTAGAGATTTCGTCTATTTTTTCACGATTAAAAAAGAATACCTCTATTTAGCTAAAAATGAAACGATTACAGTGGTAGATTAATTCACTTTACCAAGCATGTAAACTACTAATTTTGCAATAAATATCTTCTATATTTCTAGGTAGGTTTACTCGAAAATGTGGGGCTATTTTCATCAAAAATCCCGATTCGAAATTGAAAAATTTGCCTATTTTTGTCGGTTTACAAAGTGATAGTGGAATATTGGTTTGATCAAAGAACAATAATTATTTTAAAAATGTTGTATAATTAACTAAATGTCGGTGTTATCAGGCAGGCAAGAAGTTATTTATCTGAATCTTATTTGTACCATTAGCGTTTATATACAAATGTTAGTGGTTTTCAAAAATTGATATCTCGGAAATTATTAGGTTTAGACTTATAATACGCTTATTAAAAAATAATGACTACTTTATGCAAAATTCAAAAATATTATAAGATGTAGGGTATCCCAGTAACTTAACCAAAGATTTTCGGTCTTCGTAAAGCTTTACACGTTTCTTCAGCGTACCAAACATTCACTTTTTTTAAATATTGACATCGGGTTAGGATTCTGAACATAGGATTAACATCACTCCAATAGTGAACATGTTGCGTTGTCACAGTTCCATTCGTTGAAAAGTAAACAAAACCGTTTGAGCTACGTGGGGAATAAATAAAGTTGGCTTGTTGAAAAATTTTAATATTTATTAAGGTAAAAGACTATAAATATATCGATACAACACTTTGGCATTTCTAATACTACAAACATGAATATCTAAAATGTGATATTTACAACCGTCAACTCTCTCTCCCTTCTCTAATTTTGGTACACCAATGCTGTCTTCTAAGTTTATAATATATGGCGTCCTGCAGTTTAATTCCGAAAATGTTTTAACTAAAAATTCCTCTTTAACACATCCTTTAACGTAAATAATGTCTGCGTCTATCAGATTGTTGGATATGATATTATGTAGTTCCTTGTAATCGGTATCACCATAATTATAAAGGATACCATGATGATTTCCAAATAGATATTTGACTTGTTTCTTGCAAGCCTTACTTAAGGTGTCGAATGGTTTAACTGGTTTAAAAAAGTAACTTTTCATACTATTCCCATCATAAATAGCCAATTCTTTCGCGCAAAATTCAGGTATGTTAAATCCTTGAATATCGACTACAACGAACTTCATTGTCTGAAGACTCAAATCAAACAAGTATATTTTCATATTTTTATCGCTCTTAAGTTCGATTTCAAAAGCGCACCCCCACTTTTCGATAATTTCACAGTCTTAGCACATAGATCTTATATTTTTATTTACGATCAATTCATCTTTATTCGCCAATCGTCTCAAACGAGTCTGCTTTTGAAAGTAATATAGCCTTAGTATTCAGAAAATATTAATGATATCGGAGCCTAAAACATCCTTGACACTAAAAAATCATTGTGTTTCCTAACAAAACCCATCATCTTGTCTATTTAACTTGCTTTCCTATTGTTTAGCAGGTTAAATAAAATTATTATTTCGCTCTTTTTGTCTGTACTGAATCGTTAGGGGAATACGTTTCTAGTTCTATAAGAGAGACAGTTAAAATTTATGTAAGCAATCAAAAATCCTACACTATGAGCTACTTAGTTAAAATTTCATATTTCCTTCCTGGGTCAGGCAAAATTTGTGATGTGTCGGACAAAATTTATAAAAATACAAAAAAAAAATGCTGGATGCATTTTTAGCGTGACTTTCTATTTAATACCATCTTATTTCAAGGTATAATTCGGTTGTCAAAATGAGAATAAAATAATTTTCCCATGGTTTATGTCATCTTAAAAAAGTCAAAAGGTTATATTCTGTAGAGGGTCAGATACATTTAAATTTAAATATTTTCTCCAAGAAGAATTTTAAGATAGTATTATAGTAAATAAAAATTCTATACCTCCAATATTTCATGGAAACATATCGTGTTCTAGCGACATAACCCAAAAGTACCTCTATTCAGAAACGCATCGTACTTTTCTTGTCAATAATTGTCTCATTGTCCCATCCATTACATTATTATAATCTTAAAGCACCTGTTACCAGCATTATCTGTTTTTATGGTTTTCATAAAACATAGCGATTACCAATGAAAATTAAACGAAAACTTAATAAATAACTTTTTTTTTCAACTGAAATAGACTGATTTTCGATGGAAAAATGTTACTTATAACTAAAAATGAATATAAGTCATATACGCAATGATATTTAGAATAAATCAATCTTTTCTAAAATTACTATGAAATATTCACAAAATCGTTTCGTTATAACCAAAGTAGCAAGGCTTGCAGATTTCGTATAGAGTTCAAACGCGATACTGAGATGATCTTTTTTTTATATTTTTGTAGGATAATGCACCACTACGTTGTAAGTACTTGAGAGAGGACTTTCTTGAAAAATCCTCAAATTTCTCTGCAATTTTGTTCCTTCTAGAGTTAAATTCACACAGAAAACCCCGTATTCTTATCTTTCAGGTTGGTATATTAAAAAGGGCTTATTAGTATGGTTTAGAAAACAAGCAATATTAATTAACGGATGTTTTTTCATCGTATGAAGAGTTGAAAATTTTTTTTTCCACTCCAATGGTTACGATGCAGAGAGTCGGGTTTCATCATAATCTTTCAGGGTAGCTCAGGTTTGATTGCATGTAGAGAGTCGGGTTTCATCATAATCTTTCAGGGTAGCTCAGGTTTGATTACATGTACTAAGGTTAGTGCTCCTTGCAATCGGTTTCAGGTTTGACGCGCCCCCCTCAGGTTTGTTCAGGTTTCTCAAACGTTTGAGAAACCTGAACAAACCTGAGGGGGGCGCGTCAAACCTGAAACCGATTGCAAGGAGCACTAACCTTAGTACATGTAATCAAACCTGAGCTACCCTGAAAGATTATGATGAAACCCGACTCTCTACATGCAATCAAACCTGAGCTACCCTGAAAGATTATGATGAAACCCGACTCTCTGCATCGTAACCATTGGAGTGGAAAAAAAAATTTTCAACTCTTCATACGATGAAAAAACATCCGTTAATTAATATTGCTTGTTTTCTAAACCATACTAATAAGCCCTTTTTAATATACCAACCTGAAAGATAAGAATACGGGGTTTTCTGTGTGAATTTAACTCTAGAAGGAACAAAATTGCAGAGAAATTTGAGGATTTTTCAAGAAAGTCCTCTCTCAAGTACTTACAACGTAGTGGTGCATTATCCTACAAAAATATAAAAAAAAGATCATCTCAGTATCGCGTTTGAACTCTATACGAAATCTGCAAGCCTTGCTACTTTGGTTATAACGAAACGATTTTGTGAATATTTCATAGTAATTTTAGAAAAGATTGATTTATTCTAAATATCATTGCGTATATGACTTATATTCATTTTTAGTTATAAGTAACATTTTTCCATCGAAAATCAGTCTATTTCAGTTGAAAAAAAAAGTTATTTATTAAGTTTTCGTTTAATTTTCATTGGTAATCGCTATGTTTTATGAAAACCATAAAAACAGATAATGCTGGTAACAGGTGCTTTAAGATTATAATAATGTAATGGATGGGACAATGAGACAATTATTGACAAGAAAAGTACGATGCGTTTCTGAATAGAGGTACTTTTGGGTTATGTCGCTAGAACACGATATGTTTCCATGAAATATTGGAGGTATAGAATTTTTATTTACTATAATACTATCTTAAAATTCTTCTTGGAGAAAATATTTAAATTTAAATGTATCTGACCCTCTACAGAATATAACCTTTTGACTTTTTTAAGATGACATAAACCATGGGAAAATTATTTTATTCTCATTTTGACAACCGAATTATACCTTGAAATAAGATGGTATTAAATAGAAAGTCACGCTAAAAATGCATCCAGCATTTTTTTTTTGTATTTTTATAAATTTTGTCCGACACATCACAAATTTTGCCTGACCCAGGAAGGAAATATGAAATTTTAACTAAGTAGCTCATAGTGTAGGATTTTTGATTGCTTACATAAATTTTAACTGTCTCTCTTATAGAACTAGAAACGTATTCCCCTAACGATTCAGTACAGACAAAAAGAGCGAAATAATAATTTTATTTAACCTGCTAAACAATAGGAAAGCAAGTTAAATAGACAAGATGATGGGTTTTGTTAGGAAACACAATGATTTTTTAGTGTCAAGGATGTTTTAGGCTCCGATATCATTAATATTTTCTGAATACTAAGGCTATATTACTTTCAAAAGCAGACTCGTTTGAGACGATTGGCGAATAAAGATGAATTGATCGTAAATAAAAATATAAGATCTATGTGCTAAGACTGTGAAATTATCGAAAAGTGGGGGTGCGCTTTTGAAATCGAACTTAAGAGCGATAAAAATATGAAAATATACTTGTTTGATTTGAGTCTTCAGACAATGAAGTTCGTTGTAGTCGATATTCAAGGATTTAACATACCTGAATTTTGCGCGAAAGAATTGGCTATTTATGATGGGAATAGTATGAAAAGTTACTTTTTTAAACCAGTTAAACCATTCGACACCTTAAGTAAGGCTTGCAAGAAACAAGTCAAATATCTATTTGGAAATCATCATGGTATCCTTTATAATTATGGTGATACCGATTACAAGGAACTACATAATATCATATCCAACAATCTGATAGACGCAGACATTATTTACGTTAAAGGATGTGTTAAAGAGGAATTTTTAGTTAAAACATTTTCGGAATTAAACTGCAGGACGCCATATATTATAAACTTAGAAGACAGCATTGGTGTACCAAAATTAGAGAAGGGAGAGAGAGTTGACGGTTGTAAATATCACATTTTAGATATTCATGTTTGTAGTATTAGAAATGCCAAAGTGTTGTATCGATATATTTATAGTCTTTTACCTTAATAAATATTAAAATTTTTCAACAAGCCAACTTTATTTATTCCCCACGTAGCTCAAACGGTTTTGTTTACTTTTCAACGAATGGAACTGTGACAACGCAACATGTTCACTATTGGAGTGATGTTAATCCTATGTTCAGAATCCTAACCCGATGTCAATATTTAAAAAAAGTGAATGTTTGGTACGCTGAAGAAACGTGTAAAGCTTTACGAAGACCGAAAATCTTTGGTTAAGTTACTGGGATACCCTACATCTTATAATATTTTTGAATTTTGCATAAAGTAGTCATTATTTTTTAATAAGCGTATTATAAGTCTAAACCTAATAATTTCCGAGATATCAATTTTTGAAAACCACTAACATTTGTATATAAACGCTAATGGTACAAATAAGATTCAGATAAATAACTTCTTGCCTGCCTGATAACACCGACATTTAGTTAATTATACAACATTTTTAAAATAATTATTGTTCTTTGATCAAACCAATATTCCACTATCACTTTGTAAACCGACAAAAATAGGCAAATTTTTCAATTTCGAATCGGGATTTTTGATGAAAATAGCCCCACATTTTCGAGTAAACCTACCTAGAAATATAGAAGATATTTATTGCAAAATTAGTAGTTTACATGCTTGGTAAAGTGAATTAATCTACCACTGTAATCGTTTCATTTTTAGCTAAATAGAGGTATTCTTTTTTAATCGTGAAAAAATAGACGAAATCTCTAATTTTATTTCATACCTAACGAATTCAACAATCAATAATACGATCTCATTTTCGACTAAGATTAGCTGTTACTTTAGACAGAATATTCCTAATAACATAATATATTTAGTTATACAGCTTTTTAAAATAATTATTGTTCTGTAACCGTAAATTATTTAATTATTTTCGTGTGATAAAGAGCTACTTTAAATTTTGTTTCTTAATCTTGTTCTATTGCGTATTAATCGTGTTAGCATCATAAATTACGGTCTGTGAAGCTGGTTTATAGGATCATTTAGTTCGATGGGGGGCATATTTTATGATATCCCATATTTCGTCAATTATTTGGCAGGTAGGTTTGATGCTTCAATACGGAACTCCTCAAGATGACATCAAATATTTCTAAACAAGAAGCGTCCAAGTCTATGGAATCCCATGTAAAAATAGCTGATATGTCTGTTGCCTTCCGTAGACATTAATGACATCTCGCATGTATGCTGAAGTGTATCGTTAATAGAAATCTTGAATATTCTAGTACCTACCTATATCTTGCGTCATTATGTCAATGCTTACATTGATGTCGGCAGGTATCTTAAAATGATAGGTACATAATGTGCAAGCATTTGTGTAGAAAACTATGTTTTTTACAAAATTTTCTCTAGGCAACCAAATTGTAATAGGGTTTTCGTAGTTCCAGTATATGTCTGGCTGCTTTAGCCTAAATAAATTAAAGTGTATTTGTAAGCAAATTAATCCTTAAAATTTATTATATCGTCTGATATAGACACTGTTTCAACTACGCGTTTTGGTAAAAAATAATTGGAAAGTAAAATTACTAAAGCACTAACAATAAATGGGGCGTGGATAAACTGGTAGATCTAAGCTCCAAAAATATACGCCTCTTATGATAAATGTTAAAAAATTGTACCGTTGCCAACGTCAAATTAAAAATCAGGATTTGGCAAACAGGACTCAATCCTCTCATTAATGCTTGATCTTCGGTATACCGAGTTTTATAAGTATTTTTAACACTCATCTGGAAATAAATGGATGCAAAAACCTCCTTTTTCCATTTTTTCAAGCCATTAAACAACAAAATTGTCATTTTTTGAAGAAACCTTGCATACATAGGTATTAGCGAGCGAATTTCGACTATTGTAGATATTTAATATTAGAAAATCAATATAGAGGTAAATCGAAAAGTGTATTTTTACGACGGCTTAAGAGGTAGTTTATGGTGATGTACATATTAGAGTTCATTTTAAAATGAACGATAATCTCCTAAACACAGACTTTTGACAATAGAACGAAATAAAAATATAGTTTGATGTGATAAGGCTATGCAGCTGCTCTTTATGGAATTTCATGTGAGCCTAGACTTTATGGATTTTTGTTATTTTTTTTTTATCAGTAAAGTCATCCTATAGATATTGTTTGTTAATCCATTAAAATAGACAAAATCTTTGAATTTGTATATGATTATCCGCTGAAATACCCTTAATCTGCAGGGTACCTAACTCTACGGAGATATTTATTGCAAAGGGCGGCTTTTTCAGTTTTGAAAGTATTCAACATTTGCGAAATTCATCTAAATATATACTACGCTATACTTTAATCAAACTCACAATAGAGGGAAAGCGACAGACGAGTTTTAAACTAATGTGGCTTAAAGGATAATTTGTGTTGTAAATATTAGAGTTCATTTTAAAAGAAACTATAATCTCGTGACCGACAAAAAAAAAAAGTATGCATTTCGATACGTCATTTCCCCTATTTTAACGTTAAAATAGTAAATTATGTTATAAGCTCGAAAAATGTAGTATTTCAGACGTAATGCGGTCGCTAACCTAAATAGCCCGAAAAACATTTTTCGTCCATATGTCATAAGTTGTTTTTTATTCGATCTTGTTTTTAATGCGATTGAGAGTTGTAAAATAATGTAGAAATGAAGTGAACCTATACATTTCATCTTGCACGCTAATTTTTTGGTCTTAATGTTTGTTAGTTAACGATGAAATCTGTAATAGCGTCCGAAAAAAAAAATTTTTTTTTGACTAACATAAAAAGTGTTGTCTAGCTAGCAGGGCAATAATCAATACTTTATTGAGAAGGTTAGCTCTTCGTCTAAATATCTAATCTATAAATCATCATTTTTTCCGACACAATCGGTTAAAAAGCATACAATTGTATGTGAACGTTTGTACAAAAACCATCGTGTTAAATCAGTTCTTATACCTGACTGACAACGCCGATCTTTAGCTTTTTTTTACTTTGTAAAATAAAAAGATTAGTTCTTACTATCAAAGAAATTAAATATGCAAGAGAAATAGGCCGAAAAGATTAATAATAATTTATTTATTCCTAAGTTATAAATCTTAACTACATCACTTTCTAAACCAAGAAAATAGATAATCTTCCTGCATTATTCCGTACTTAGATTTATTTTTCATGAAAATAGTCGAATCTATGATTTTCGTTCAAATCCATAAGGGACGCTTGTTTTGTATAGATGATTTATGATCTTATTTTCAACTAAAATACTAGTATAAAAAAAGTATTTCTTCCGATAAACGTGGAAGGAATAGACATTTAAACAGTTAGCCATAACATACGCATACTGACTTGCATTATTTTCATGGATTGAATGGCTACATCTTTGTGTGTGAAGTGAATTTCTTTTTAAAAAATTAGAATGCGCTCAATTATGAATTTCCTAACATAACTTTTATGGATAGTGGAGTCGGATATTGGAGGAAAATATTATCATAACGACAACTCGATTATTGATATAATTATTATGGTTTCACAGAAGTTTCTACAGAGTCAGCCATGCTGTAGCAGAGACTGTTGTAGGTCGTATTTTTTAAAAAAACCTAACAATACCTTTACTTTATATTGATAGACATATTCTATTAGAACATTTTTCTAAAATTTAGAGCCTTTGGAAATGTGATAATGCTATGAGCATCAAATATATTCAAAATATCAAAAATCCTTTGGTAGTTAGTTATTGCGGTATATTTTAATAGAGGCATAATTTATACTGTACTCCTAAATTTACGGCATATCACTTTGTTTATGTTATTATATTCACAGAGACTATTAATCTAACCAGCTTTTATTTACGAAAAATTAAAAACTGAAATACTCTATTTTATTGCCGATTGTTCGTAAAGACACTTGGAGTTGTTATTTTACTTTTTCTACCTCTTTTTCCCCGGTTGCGGAGAAATATGTTAGGGGAAGTTTGGGTATCCTCAGACGGTTATATGCAAAGATTCAAGCTTCTAAAAAAGTACTAAGGCGAGTAATTATCAATTTGAATTTATGTATGTCGAAGGTAATGTGTTACTCATAAATATACATGATGAAAACATTTATTGTTCGATTGCATGTAATTTTTAAGAGTCTAGAAATAAGCAAATAATGTTCTTTAACGTTTCTTTATAAACATCTCGAGTTACCTGTCCTTCCCCTGCATCATAGAAGGGTATTTGCCGACAAAGTTTGACCATTTTTTATGGTTCGAGAGTTGGGTATTCTTCGCAGATGTAAACTGACGTCATTTGACTAGTCGAAACTTGTTAGATTTTGGACCTGCTACGCATTATAATTTTAGTTTATATTCTTATTATGAGATTTTAAAATTATGTATGTGTTTGTTTAATTCATTGTAAAGGATTTGTTATGCTAAT
This sequence comes from Polydrusus tereticollis, assembly GCA_963920685.1. NCBI lineage: Eukaryota > Metazoa > Arthropoda > Insecta > Coleoptera > Curculionidae > Polydrusus > Polydrusus tereticollis. The sequence goes on from OY987329.1 coordinate 125,747,462, forward strand.
TTCAAAAGTTAAATGTTGGTGAGAATATTGAATTTTTTTATTAAAATATCTAAAGTAAATATCTAATTGATTTTTTTTAGCGCTAATTGGGATTTTAATTAACTACCTCAGAGTTGGTATACACTATATTTTGCAGCGCAATTGCTTTCACACCCAGTAATGTATTATGATTTTTTTGGATGGTCGTTATATTGTGAGTTTCTTAAGTTAGCCAGATTAATAATAAATTAAAAAACCAACGTGATTTGCTTATTGTTGCCATTGAGAATTAGGGTTGTAAAATATTTAACAACCCTATATTTTTATGCTCGTGTTGAAAATAAGTTAAGATTGCTACTTTGATGCCTACGCCTAATATTCATAATTTTATTGGGGGTTCTACCTGATGACAAATACAGCTTATGATACCTATCTAGTGGGTATTTTCAGTTTAAGGGCCGAATAATATAGAGTTATTGTGCATACATCATCGCAAACAAAAGGTAGCTTTTTTATATTATTTCGTATTTACAATCCATTTAACTACAATTTTACACTGTGAATTAATTTTTTTACTTTTTTCCTGAAATTGTAGCCTATTTACTTATATTATGATATTATCCGAAATTTTTATAAAAGCATTATGAGGGCTTTTACCTGATGGCGAACACAAGTTGTATAGTACCTATACCTGCTTGGTATTTTATACGTATTTAAGTTTTATTTACTTTTTATTACTCTGTTCTCATTACAAGATAGTCCTATAATTTATCCATTTCCAGTACAAAGAAATCGCTAGTTAATGGTTCTAGATGGTAATTATTTTATTGTATTTTATATAAGTGGTGCAAAAATTGGAATCAATTATTAGATATGCTACTGAATTTTAATGAGGGTCCTTCGGAATAATAAATAAAGGTTTATGTCCCTTTCTTTTTAAATCGAGTCGGCAGAGGGTTTGAGAGGGTTATTTAGGTATAAATAATTATTGCGGGGTGACAAATGTACCGCTTTATTATACTTATCTTGTTAGACCATATAAATTAGGGATTTATTTCGCTTTACTACCCGCCAGCGGCGTTTCAACTAAGGGAAAATAAAAAAAAGTCTGGTTTAAGGATGGCTCAGGTCGGATCGTAAAAAGTTGGGTTTAAGGATGGCTTATAAAAATTGGGATTTAATTATCCCGCTTTAGCAGCGGCGTTTCAACTAAGGGGAAATAATAAAAAGTCTGGTTTAAGGATGGCTCAGGTCGCATCGTAAAAAGTTGGGTTTAAGGATGGCTTATAAAAATTGGGATTTAATTATCCCGCTTTAGCAGCGGCGTTTCACTAAGGTTAAATCATAAAAAGTCGGGTTTTATCTCGGGTCAGACCATAAATATTCAGGTTCAAATTAGGGTTAGATGAGAAGCCGCCTCGCGAAAGCATCCGGGTTAGGTCGTAAAAAGTCGGGTTTTATCTCGGGTCAGTTCATAAATATTCAGGTTCAAGTTAGGGTTAGATAAGAAGCCGCCTCATGAAAGCATCCGGGTTAGGTCGTAAAAAGTCGGGTTTAATTTCGGGTTATTTTGTAAACAGCACCACCGAACCACCCGGGTTAGGTCATAAAACGCACCACCGAACCACCCGGGTTAGATCATAAAACGCACCACCTGCACCACCTGGGTTAGATCGTAAAACGCACCACCTGCACCACCTGGGTTAGTTGCACCACCAGCACCACCAGCACCACCTGGCCTCGCTCTCTCCGTTTTCCTCTACTTCCCTGGAGCAAAACAGTTGGCAAATGGGCCAACAATGCCCTATTTTCTTGTAGGTGATGAGGCATTCCCACTAAAGGAATACATAATGAGACCCTTCCCCGGACGGAACCTGGCACATCAAGAAAAAATTTTTAACTATCGCCTTTCTAGGGCCCGCCACACCATTGAAAATGCTTTTGGTATACTTGTGGCCAGATGGAGAGTACTAAAAACTGATATTAATGCAAAGGTGGAGAATGTTGACAACATTGTCAAAGCAACTGTTGTTCTCCACAATTTTTGCAAAATGAAATTTGATGGCAATGTGGGAAATATGTACTGCCCTATGGGATTTGTGGATTCAAATGATGAGCCCAGTGGGAGTTGGAGGAAAGAGCAAGACCCCTTGTGTAGTGTTGGAAGGCAAGGCTCAAATCGCGCCAAAAAAACCATATATGAAATAAGGCAAAAGTTATCAGAGTATTTTACTTCCAAACATGGGCGTGTATCATGGCAAGATGATATTAATAGTGGACGTCAGTTTCAATAGTCAATGTTTAGTTTAATAAGTTTTGTTTTGTAATCCATGCAGTTATTATGTATATAAGATAAATATAATATATATAAGTTCTAAAATGTTAATATCTTTAATTAATATCATTATTACTTTAAAATACACATATTCATTACCATATTCTATATACTCTGCATCCATAATTAAATTCACAGCAGTACACGATACACAAACACAAAAGAGTTTTTAAATTATAATCCTCTTATCTGTTTTGTGTTATAATCCACAAAATACAATGTCTATGCAATCAAAATGGCAAAACACTCTGTACTCTAACCCTAAAATCACTTCCTTCAAAACATCAAACCATATGTCGAAAATTTCTTTCTTCTCATTGGCCAGAAGTGGGAACGACGAACGACCAAGGTCAATGGGAACGACGCGATTTAAAAATTGGCCAATTCAGAACTACCAACGGGAGCGGTGGCGGCTTTTCTGAATGTATACGCTGTTTCCCCTTAGGTTAAATAGCGACGGGAACGGCGGCGACGAGCGGGAACAGCGACGAAAAGTTTTATGAATCGGCCTTCAATGTTTATAAATTTTTATTTATTTAATTTGGAGCTACCCAATATAGTACACAAGATATTAAAAGTTTCAGGGAGCTCTTTAAAAAGAAAAAAAATAGTTACGTTTATAGCGTACAGAAATATAAACTCAAATACAATAGAAAATAAAACCCTAAGAACTAATAAGAGTATGTTTACATAAAATGTATATAAGATGTATACAAAGCACAGCCCTAAGAATCCAAGGGTTATAATAGTAATAAGCTGTAGTAATAATAATAATAAGCAAAACTCTACGCGCCAAACACTATTGAGGTTGCCCTCTTGATAGATAGCAACGAATCATTCAAAATATCAATATGACTAAAAACATTATTATTTTATATGATTGATTATATGTATTGCGACCTAGTTCTTGGAAAATTTTTAATTAAATATTTTTATTGAAATATTCTTTTAAGCTCTAGGTTTTCTAAATATTACCAGTGGCCCACCTTATCCCTACACCCGATATATGGACGTATATATTTTATGTCCGGAGGTTATTAAATACCTCTTGCACTTTTATATTTCTTTACGTGTAAATTATTACAGTGTTGCACCACATTGTAAAGGACCATCGTCTGCCATTTATTGACGTGTCGCAACCAAAGGGTCCACCCTCGGGTGTTAATGCCCATAACAACTTTTGATCAGCAAGAACTGTTGAACGATCGATTCCCAAGGTTTCAGCAAACTCAACCGAAATGCAAAATCCATTGCTTTTGTGCAGGGTCCTTTATAAATATTATTATTTGCTTTCATCCTTCAAATCATAAGTAGTTTCCAAAAATTTCTATTCTATAATGATTGGTATGGCCCCGTATAGGTTGCGAGTCCCCAGTCGCGGATGGGCGGCCTCCAGCGGGCCGGCCGCTGCTTTTCTCAAGACGTCTTGTGTTTGTTTAGGCTGCAATTACCCGTGCAGACGTTGTAATTACCGGGGCCCAATTAAAATAATGGAGCCATGCCACGAACTATTAACGTTTCAGCAAAGGGGCCGGCCCAGAGCTGCATTTAACCAGGGCAGGATTAGAAACATCGTACATACACAAAACATTATCTTTCTATGACCCTGCTCAAGTCCTTAATGCATTTTGTTCCAGAAACTTGTTCTTTTAAAAATTTGTCCAATTCGATATTATACAGTGAGAACATCTAACATGGAATAAATTCTGTATTCTCACTTTGGTACATTTTTCTAAAAATCCCTCGGACATGTGAACTATAATTTTTTTATTGTGCATTTTGTGAACTAAAATACGAGTATACAGCGTGAGGCAAAAATACATATCATGGCCAACTTTTTTTTTAAATGGAAAACACGTATTTCTTATCATATTTTTAAAAAACGCTCAAAGTTGTATATTGGTGCCGAGTATAACTTTTCCATCTTTACCCGTTATTTATACAGAGCGAGTAAAATATTTGCTAGAATTCAAAAATATCTTTAGAAAAATGTATTACACTTAGTATAAAAGGTGTTGAATATGTCGTACGTTCACTTGCTGACAGCAACCTAAATAAAATCCATTTTTCACATTCTGAATAATAACCGTTAGGGCAAAAAAAATTCTTTAACTTTTTTGGCTAGATAAAGAATGTCTCAGGTATATTTGATTGTGGAAAAAAGAACCTAAATGTCTTTAAACGTAACGTATTTCAAATTTGTGTACGAGATCAGGCTTAAAATGCGTAATTTTACAGAATTTCATCGTATTGAAATTTTAACGATCGCGATGGTCGGATACGGAGATAAATCTAGAACTCAACAGGAAGTGGTTAGATTATTTACGGGAAAACACCTAGACTGTTCGTGATTATCTAAACGAAATATTTCCAAATAGATGGATTGGCAGGAGGAGTTTAATAGAATGGCCACCGACCGAGGTCTCCGGATATTACCCCACTTGATTTTTTCCTGTGTGGTTACTTAAGAAGTAAGACAAAACCCGAAAGTATTGCGGTATTAAAAGAACGAATAAGTTGTGGACTTACTACACACAAGAGGTTATTCAGAATGTGAGAAATGGATTTTATCTACGAGTTGGTTGCTGCCAGCAAGTGAACGAACGACATTTTGAACACCTTTTAAACTATGTGTTTTAAAGATATTTTTTATGAATTCTAGCAGATCTTTTACTCGCTCTATATAAATAACGGTTAAACATGGAAGAGTTAAACTCGGCACCAGTATACAACTTTATTTATTTTTTACGAAAATATCATAAAAAAATACGAAGGTAAGTTTAGCTTACCGACCAACGGTATCTACAACTAGTCTCTTAAGAGTACAGGCCTCTGTCAGTCAAAAAAGCTTCTAAATCCGTTAAGCGCTTCCCAAGTTTTCTGGTAAAATGCAAGCAACAGTTAATGAAACCAACAGTCAGAAAAGAGTGCAACCCCAGCAAAGTTTGAATTGATTTTTCCTAGCCGTTCTACACCCTGTAGATCTTATCCAGATAATTTACCTCACATAGAGAACCAATAGAACCAATCCATAGGCTAGTTTTCATAGCAACCACTTTGGTATCAGTCGTCTCACCCGATAACATATACCGCTAGGTCGGTAAAGCGCCCTGTAGCTTTAAACAGTATTTTATTTAAAAAATTAAGCTTAAAACATAAATATCATACCCCCAACAAAGTAGAAGTGATACGAAACAGCATTATTTAGACCTGATTTTTTCGCATAAGCTTAATTTAATTTTGATGTTTTTAAAGCTTAGACCATAGCACATGGACTGAGCTTCCCAGATGGCGAAGCGGTCAAACATCTAGCCTGGTTCAGTTAATGTAAAGTGCAGATGTGACTTCATATACTGTCATCGGCCATTTGCGGCGATTTTCAAACTGATGTACAGTGGAACCAAATCCCAAAAACCTGACCAAAAATCAAACACATTTTGAAAGCAAATTTCAAATACGAAGTGTAAAAATAATTCCATTAATGGATTTTGTCGTATAAATACAAAAGAAAATTGCATAATAATAAAACACAAATAATCAAACGAAGAATAGTTATTCTAGTTGACACTATACATTTTTCAGCTACTTTCGATTTATTTTAACAAGCTAAGTCTAAATAATGTAAATAAAATTTATATAATATAAAAGGTTCACGGTGCTGAAGAAACATGGTCTTTAAGTAGTATTCAAATTCAAATTCTTTATAGTTAGGATCCCCTAATCTACTTAAATCATAGGGGGCTATGTTGAACTAGGAGTTGCAGTAAAGCCGACGTGAAGGCACAGGCTTGTATTAAGTCATTTTGGTCGTAAATTAAACTTTTTTATTATTTTTATTCTCCAATGATTTTACCTCTTATTTATATTTTTTAAGATATTTAATTACTCAGCTTTAATTAATCCAAATTAACTATTTCAACTGAATTACTTTTTAACCATTGACAATCATTTTAAATTAAGCTTTTAATGTAAGGCTATATTGACAAAAGCCTTGCGTCCGGAAAGGCTGTTTTTTATTCATTCATAAATTTCAATAATGTAAAGTCAATATTAAATTAGAACATTTTTTAACGGATAACAAGCTCGCATAAACCCCTTTTCTTTATATCTAATAAAACTTTATCGAACCCAAGTGTGGGAAAATTTTTAGTTTTATTTATTGTATAGATTTTCAATAGGTACTGACATTCGGTATATTTTCCTCGTTTGGACTTCTATCAAACCCGGTGGCACTCAAAGCAAGCCAACGACGAAGGGACGGCGTAAGTAAGTAAAGAACCACGACCTAGTGCCTTCATAGTTAGAGCTACTCTACGCACTGAATCACAACTTGGTTGCCATAGTCATACTATAGCATTCGAAGAATAATTTCCTCTTGATTTAATAGACAACCTAAATATGCAGGATGAATCACATGATTCATATGAAGAGAAGTAATGTGATTTTATTTTGTATTTTATTATATTATTGTTTCTGTAAACTTATATTTAGATTGACTATACCTAACTTTTTGCAAATTAGTTTGATATTCCCCGTTTCAAATATTTTAGAAACTCATAATCTCATAATATATATAAAATACCCGTTTTTGTGGTACTAAGGCAGATAAAAACAATTTTTTGTCACCAAAAAGGAGTTATCAATTTTTGTCCATTTGTCCCTATACTTTAAAACACTGTCGGGTTGATTTTTTTTTAGTAGTGGCTTGTATCTTTTACTTTTACCATATACGGCCTTCATTTATTATTTTATAAAGATCTCGGGATCATAATATCAGATTATACGAAAAAAATTTCAAAAAAAACGATTCGATTTTTTGGGAAAAACAGCGGTTACTATTACCGATAAGACCTGTCCTGTTCTCTAACTGCACTTTTAAGGATACCATTGTTGGAAACAATTATTGTGATCATGAAAGTTGACTATCAGAACCAGAGAAGTGACAATATTGGCCTAAATAGAATAAAATAAAAATATTTTGAATATCAGTTTAATTGCGACCTTGGAACTGGTTAGCAATTTTTCTTTGATTTTAAATTTTGAAATCTTTATTAAGAAAATTAACAAGATTTTGCCATATAATGGATATACATAGGCATTCTAGTTGTTTCACTCATTGAAACTAGCTAGGTATGTAAAAAGCATTTTTTAGTCAAAATTTGTTTTAACAACAAAAAACGGGGTTTAACTGAATTCGGAATTTATCTGCAACATAGATATATTATTATAATACTCTTCAGCTAAACTCCTTCCTAGTAAAAAAAAGTTTTAACGGGCAACTCACAAGGATTCTGTAAAGAACTTAACACTCGAAAAAGAGTGTAACCCTATCGTAGTTTGTGTTAAATATTTAGGGTATTTTTCTTATTTTAGTATAAATTGCGTAAAAATATTTAATCTTTTTAGGCAATAGTTTTTTAAATATCATCGGCATATTATATATCGGTACTAGTTAAGAAAATAGCAATTCTAACAAAGAAGGAAGAATGAAAACATTTTTACGAATCGAGTGCTTTAAAATGATAATTTAATTCCATTAACCAGTCGATACGATTCAATCATAAATCATTCCCCTAATTGGCAGTAGGTACTGGCGATTTGAGACTTTGTCGTGTTACCGATATGGTACCACTGTTCTTTTCTAAACGGAACAAATATGGCCATATAAAATCTGTTCTCGTAATAGATTGATTGGATTGGATTATTCTTATTTGATGACTTGGAACAGAATTAATATTGTTAATGCGTGAGCGAATTTAAAAAGTTTATGCGGTTTTAGTATAGTCAATATCAGATAAATCCGAGCAAATTGTTATATAACCTTATTAGTTGGTAACAAAATATAAATGATAGAAATTTAATTACCTACTTCAGCTAGCTCAAGCTAGCGGCAATTGTTCTTTAAGAAGGGTTCTTGCATGTTAAACTACAATGTGTACGAATGTGGCCCCCAATGGATGCTGCTATGCAAGCCAAGATTTAGGAATGGAAATTGGAGCGCCACTCACACTACTCACAGTGTCTATTCTAACTTGACACAACAATACCAAATTCCTGTGAGTGAAACAATGGGGTCGACACACAGTGCCAAAACAAAACACAAAAATAGTTACCAGTTATTTAATTATAAAAAGATGTAGGTGTTTTTAAATGGCAATGAACGATAATTAATTCAACAGCTAATAAATATACCTATGTAGTTAGTTGACTTACCAAATCAGACAAAATTTAGTAAAGGGATGAGTTCGGCTAGTTTAAGTACTCATTATAACAGCGCAGCAGTTACAACTCCTTTACATATCCCATTCAGAATTTCCATTTTCACAACGGTTAACCTATGGGCAGGAATTATTGGTAACCACTTTATTGCTCCATTCTTCTTGTCGAGACGACTTGACGGACAATCTCACCTCAATTTCCTTTAAGAATAACTGCGTTTTCTGCTTGAGGATGATAGCAATAAGAAACCATATGTGGTACATGCACGTGGTGCACCAGCACATTTCAGTGTAGTGGTTCGCAATTATTCACAAACTGTTTATCCAAATTGTTGGATTGACCGAGGTGGGCCTCCAGAATGGTCACCAAGGTCCCGTGACCTCAACAGCTTAAGACGCTGATGCACGCAAGTCCCATTAACACTGTAGAGTGTAGAGGAATTAATAGAAAGAATAGTTGCAGCAGGTGATAGAGTAAGAAATACTCCGGGGATATTTTAACGAGTGCGCAATTCCATGAGAAGGATACATATTAAGTGAAGGGGGCCATATTCAACAATTTTTGTAATAATCGCTCCATATTAGTTGTAATGTTATGTTAATGTCGTATGTCGTCAGTTGAACATTACACACAGATGCCAACACGTAATGTGTTTAACTTTCCTATTAAATTAATAATAATTTTGCAAGTTTTTTTTACTCAAAAACAGCGCACCGTAAAAAAACAACTCAAGAGAGCTCTTATGTTTCAAATTGAATGGTGAATTCAAGAATATTTTTTATTTGGGAAAATACCATTGCCAATTTCTTTCCTCAAAAATATCGAGGTCAGTGCCCGTAGGCACGCCACTGTTAAAGCTGAAAATTATTTTTGTATTAAAATATACACATTTATTAGCTGTCGCCACGTACTAAATATCACTGAACTATCTCAAGTAGTTTCGAAAATATTAATTAATTTCATACGAATATTATTAAGGAACACCCTGTATATTTTAATTTTGAAGTAGTCCATATTTTAATGTGGAATCAATATTTATAAAAACTTGATAGGAAAAATACAAAATGTATAAATCTTCACTTATATTATTTATTCCACACTATAACAATTGTTTCGACACACAGTGTCTTCGTCAGATAGTAGAAACTGAATAACAAATTATCCTTTTACAATATAGAGCACACTCCCAAGTTTAGGTACCCTAATTTATGCTTAACAATAGAATTATGTTATTAAGGTATAAAACTTAAATTATGAATACACACCTTTTCCTAATTATTTTTATAAATTATATATAATTTATAAAAATAATTAGGAAAAGGTGTGTATTCATAATTTAAGTTTTATACCTTAATAACATAATTCTATTGTTAAGCATAAATTAGGGTACCTAAACTTGGGAGTGTGCTCTATATTGTAAAAGGATAATTTGTTATTCAGTTTCTACTATCTGACGAAGACACTGTGTGTCGAAACAATTGTTATAGTGTGGAATAAATAATATAAGTGAAGATTTATACATTTTGTATTTTTCCTATCAAGTTTCTATAATGGATCTTCATCAAGTAACGGCTACATCCATTGAATACAATATTTATAAATTAAAAGCACAAAGTCTGCGCCACTGAATAATTTAAACAAGGTTCAAGAATTGGGGCATGTCTTGAGAGAGAATGAGCTTCTCAGCCTCCGTGAACCCACTCTTAAATGAGTAACTCAATAGGAAGTATGTGAAAAATCATGGAATACCGACTTTTCTGGTAGGAATCCACAATTTTTTTAAATATTACATCATGAACGAAAAAATTATACATTAAGAACTTATTAGATCAACGGCTTACTTACTACCTTCATTTTACTCAACCTATAGTCTATGTTTAAACGATACGAAGTGATAAATTAATCAAAACCGTCTTCTCCATGGGCGTGCAAGATTTTTCGGCATGTATAGATTTAAATAGACCTGAATTTTTAAATTTGTGCAGAATTGGTACAAGTATCGACATTAAATTCAAGTTTTGTCTTCAAATATATATTTTAATATTAATTTTTTTAAGCTTAAAATTATGTACAGCCGTACCATTTACCTGGTATTTTAGAACGCAATTTTATCAAAACTACGTAGAGTCTAGGCACTTATTCTGTTTCTGTTCTAATCATTTTATTCCTTTTTTGTACCTAATCCTGGTTACCTGCTTGCTAATTATGTGGTTATTACCCCTTTATGGGTGCCTGTATTGAAATAATACACCTATATATATATCTATACATACCTACCTTGGGAGTTTGTTTCTCAGTGAAAATAGTCAAAGTGTAACGTGTCAGTGTTTTTGTAATTAAATATGGAGAATTTTCAACAATTGCCTAAACGCACTGGAGTCGGTCCATGTACAGTAAATGAAAAAAAATTAATTCTTAACCGTTACGATTCTATTAAAAGTAAGAATGCGGATTTGAGTATTGACAATGCAGCGCAATCTATAGCAGATATGCTTAACATTGGAAAAACAATAATATATAAACTTTTAAAAAAAGAAAAGTGTTGGCGTCAAACCTCCAAAACCTTTTCCAGGAAGACCAAAACTTGAGCTGGATGACGTTTCAATGCAGAGAATAAGGCAAAAAGTTCATGGTATCTTAAAAAAAAAATCCCACGCTGGACAAAATATTGTCCTAAATCCGAGAAGACCAGGACTACCCATTTATGTGTAGAAATACGCTTTAAAAATTATTAAAAAAAATGGATTTTCCGTGGAGTAAACATAATAGGCAATCCATTTTAATAGACAGAAGCGATATCGTCTGCTGGAGAAGAAATTACTTAAGAAGCATCCGAAAAGCCACAGAAGGAAACAAAAAATTATTTTACCTAGACGAAACATGGCTAAATGAAGGCCACACTGTGACTAAATTTTGGCAGAATGAAAATAATAAAAGTTCAAGGCAAGCTTTTTTAGAAGGATTGTCCACAGGATTAAGACCGCCATCTGGAAAAGCACATCGACTTATCATAACCCACATTGGAAGTTCTGAAGGCTTCGTTAAAGGTGGTCTAATGATGTTGCAATTTAAAAATACAGGAGCAGGAGACTATCACGAAGATATGAATGTCGATGCATTTGAAGAATGGTTCGAGCAAATGTTGGATCTTATACCAAAAGATGCAATAATTGTATTGGATAATGCAAGTTATCAGTCTAGGCTGAACGAAAAATTACCGACAAGTGCGTGGCGTAAAAGTGAAATAACAGAATGACTAAGTTTAAGACAAATAGAATTTCCATTAGATTCCTTAAAAAAAGAACTATTGGTACTAGCCAATTTACATAAAAATGCATTCAAAAAATATGCAGTCGATGAAATGGCAAAGTTACGAGAAATATCTGTGCTCAGATTCCCCCCTTACCACTGCGAATTAAATCCGATCGAACTTATATGGGCTCAAATAAAGACATATGTCGCCACAAAAAACACGACTTATAAAATGGTGGATTTAAAAGAACTCTTTAATGAGGTTAGGGATAAAATCAGTGCGGAAAAGTGGAAAAAGCGTATCGATCATGTGATAGAAGAAGAAGACAAAATGTGGCAGGTAGATATAATAATCGAAGGAATGGTCCGCTTATTGAAAACGATGTTAATAAAAGTTCATCTTTCGAATCGGACTATGATTAAGCCATAACGACAAAGTATTGTTCGATTTTTAAAAGGCTTTGTTTGTAAGATTCTATATTATATCTTGTTTTGTAGTTATTATGTGAAATAGTACCACCCATTGTTACTTATTAATTACCACGATTTTTTAAATGTTTTCATATGTTATAATACCTACGAATATAATATAATACAATTCTAGAAGAATAGGCATGTTTAAGATTTTTAAATTTAAAAACTTCCCCAATACACGCTGCTGAATAAGGGATTGTACCTGGTCACCATGGTAAATCCTCAAATATAACAATAGCTTGCGATAAATTCAGGGTGGACATACCTAAAAAATGCTCATTATTTGGATCCTTTAATGTAAACACAATAGATTTTAAGGGATGGTGTTTAAATCGTTCTTGATATCCCGGTATGCGTTTTGCATATTTAATGGGCATTTATTACTTCGCGCCATTTAAAGATAGACTAAAGGTATATCACGATTAATCCACCATTAATTGATAACATCTTGATTTGAGATTGAAGAATAAACCCCCAGCAACGTCGAAATTTTTTTCAGCAACAAAAGTACTAACTCAATTATTAATTTACCTAGTCACGCGCCGCTCGGTAGGTGGCTCTGTGATCGGCCCGTTTCCATGAAATTGTACTTCGGAAGCGTCAAAAATGGTAAATGCGTCTCGGAAGGTCCGCCGTTTTATTGCGCTGATTTTACGCCAAACGAATTGCTAATTGATGACTGTAAAAGGTTTTAAGTCTTACAAGAAACATCACAGTTCATGGGAACGGTTTTTCTTTCTACAGAACTTAACATTTGAACGTTTGAGTAAAAGGTATAAGGTTTAAGTATACGTATATAAGGCTGAACTATTAACCATTAAAATGTATTCGATTATCTATACTGCGATCCCAAAATAATTGGCAAAATTATTCTTATCACCATTGACAGTGTACGGAGAAAATAATTAACATCGATTCACACACTTTTAACTGAAATAAAAGCATTCAAAACCGCTTGGGAAGATTGTGCATTAATAAGTCGTTATATGTTGCCAGGTTTCAAAATATTTCATTTAAATTCTCATAAAATGTACCAAGATCGGCATGTCATTAAGGGCCTTTTCACCCTACGGTACCTGTTTTACTTAATTTGGCAACGCAGGTAGGAAAAACCCATGTCTAAAGGCGCTCGCACGCTTTCTTATCGCCTCTAACCAACGTTCAGTGTCGTAGACAAGTTTCAATCAAGAGGATATTAGCAATTCAGTTTTATTATTTTGGTGGTTATTCAAAACAGCAAATATTATAATGCAGGCGAGGTCTTCAAGTGGTAGTAACTAACAAGTTACAAAACGACGCCATTTAAAACCTGAGGAGCGTACAATGGTACAAAATTTGTATGAGGAAATTCTAAGTACACACAGTGGAATATCATTATTTACTGATGCAGCAGAACCTTGTGCCACATTGACTGAGACATCTTGCCGTACTGTTTATAATTTATTAAAACATTTTTTTTTATGGAAATAGTCCATCTCACAGTGGAGAGAAATTTTATTTATGGAATAAAACATTTATATTAGAGATAAAACTGATTTTCTTTTAAAAACTTTAACATCCTGCATATCAAAAACGGGGCAACTCCTGACACATGTTCTAATGAACTCTTTATCTAAGAATATCATAAGGAATCACCCCCTTAAGTTAAGTACCGTACTTCTGAAACACCCTGTATAGTTTTCCAATTGTCTAAATCTGTGCCAATATAGTAAGTCATTATCAAAATTTTCTCGTATTGTATAGGAAATGTAACAAGGAATCTGGCTATAATGTCGCGTAGAATTAGAAAACAAATAAGAAACTAACCATAATTCTATTTTGATAAAATAGTATATTGCTCTGTATTGACTTTATGAAGCACCCTGTTTTTAAAAAAAAATATTTTTTAATATTCCTCTCGCTATTCACTAAAAAAAGATCCTTAAACTAAATTCGAAATATCGGTGTTCCGGGACTTTTTTGAACACAGTTTATAGAAAAACAGAGCCTGTTGTGTCCAGGGAGTGTTTATTTCAGCAGAATTTCCTTTTGATTTTCCTAACATTTCATCCGATTGGAAATAATCAACAATATTTCCAATTGTAAAGTATATCTTCCCAAGTTACCAAAATTACACCGGCCAAAAACGAGCCATGTTGAAAGCGGGCCTTTTCTATGTAACAATCTGTAATTTCGTGGAGGCTACCTACAGCAAGTTATTCAATTTTGATTGCCCCTAATTGGGTGAAAATTATAACTCTCCTGCTTTCTGAACAACGCACTGCCTTAAGATACAGTTGCGGTACTCTGCGAAGAAAATGCAGTGGTATTACGTTTTATGGTTTTATTTGATGGTTTCTGGCAGTATAACAATTCAACTTAAAATGTATTTACTAAAGATAAATTATCATTGATTTAATTATAGGAAGGTCAGTTTTTACTCACATTGTTGGCCAAAAAGCCTATTAAATTCTGATTTTGATTTGACCATAGCAGAAAAGTATGCATCCGGCTTGATAGAACTCACATAGACAAGTGTGCATCCAATTTTGTTGAAACGACAGCTGTCGTATCCTCAAATTTGTTGTTATATTTTTTCATTTACATCGTGCGTTGGGCTTAGTACAGTGCGAGCAAAAATCATTATCATCAAAGTGTACGATACATTCTAAACACTTTTTGTATAACATACCATATCTCCAAAATCAACGGTTTTCGATATATTGACATTTTAATATTTTTCTGAAAAAATGCTGAGATACGTGGATTTTTAGTTTTAATTGCGCATTTCTTTATTATTATTGTAACCTGTTACCTGAATTAATTTATTTTGACACAGACATTTACTTCTTGTCAAAAATTCTTTAAACTGTGTAGATCTATCTAACTTCAAGTAATTCTGTAAAAATTGCGCGGTTAAGTGAAAAAGATAGGATAGAGGTACTAATAATACTTGGCTATACTATGGAGATAGGATGCGAACCCAAACAGAAGTATGTGAGTTATTTAACAATAAGTACCCAAACCGAGCACCAATATCTTAATCTGTTGTTAGTAAAATTGTAAAAGAATATAGGGATTTGGGGCATATTAGAGACAATTATATTCAAGGTCGACCTAGGATTTCAGAAGATCTGCAGTTAAATGTCCTCTTAGCTGTCCAAGAAAACCACCATAGTGTTACTCGCAGTATTGCCACGGAAAATAATATTTGTCAAGCAACCGTATTGAATTATTTACACAAAAATAAATGGCATCCCTATAGGGTACAGTTGGTTAATGAACTTAATGAAGATGACCCGGATAGAAAAACAGAATTTTGCGAAATAATGATGAACAGATACATTGAAGATCCTCAAATTTTAAAAAGAATTGTGTTCTCTGATGAAGCAACGTTTACTCTAAATGGGCATGTGAATCGCCAAAACTGTCGATATTGGGCTAAGGAAAATCCGCACTGGATCATGGAGTCCCACATACAATACCCGCAAAAAGTGAATGTTTGGGCTGGAATTGTTGATAACCGGATTTTAGGTCCCTTCTTTTTTGATGGTACGTTAAATGGCGAACTGTATCTAGAATTTTTAGAATTTGAGTTAATACCGGCACTTGCTGTACTCTATCCAAATCCAGATGAGCCAGACATTCCCAACAATAACTTATGGTACCAGCAAGACGGAGCACCAGCCCATTACACACGCCAGGTGCGTGAGTATTTGGATACAGTCTTTCCTGGCAAGTGGATTGGTCGACGGGGTCCAATAGAATGGTCGGCGAGGTCACCAGATTTGACCCCGCTAGATTTTTTTCTGTGGGGCTATTTAAAATCTAAGTATACTTTAACACACCTAACAATATTAATGAACTTAAAGCTCGAATAAGGCATGAGGTTAGATTAATAAAGCCCCATGTAACCCATAACGTTTTGGAAGAATTCAAAGATCGACTTGCATATTGCCAGGAAGTTGGTGGCGGTCAATTTCAACATTTATTAAAATAAAATTTAATATAGTCTATGTAAATACTATAGACCAAATAGATGTAAAGAGTTCATTTTTAATTGTAGTTTTCGTACTAGAAAAAATGTCAATATATCGAGAACCGTTGATTTTGGAGATATGGTATGTTATACAAAAAGTGTTTAGAATGTATCGTAGAATTTAAAAATAATATAATATACAGGGTTTTCTATTTTAAAAAACTAATGTTGACGGTATATGTTCTTCTTGAGACAACCTGTATACACATCTCTTATGTCAAAAAATTCGCAATTAAAAATAATAATCGACATGTCCAAGCGTTTTTCCAGAAAATAATCACCTGAATTTTAAACGAATTTATTCCAACCTTTTTGAGCTCACTGTATATGCAACAGGAAAAACTAGACAACCATCTATAAGAACAGAAGAGCTTTTTGCAAACGTGAGTGCAAAATACGCCAACAAAATGTGTAAGACGCCTGTCTCAAGAAGTGAGAAGATCTTATGGGACATGCAGGACTATCTTAAGAAATAGTTAAATTTGTTTCCTTATAAAGTGCAAATATTTTAAGAAATACGAGCTACAGATTTACTTTGTTTTTCATTAAGCCCTTGTTCCACCTCACCGGTTATGTGAATTCTCAGAATACAGACATGTAAAGTAGTAAAGATCCCAATTTTTTTGAGTCCACATTGCATCCTCAAAAAATTGGTGTCTGGTTGGCTGTTTCCCGAAGAAGAATTGTTGGGCCTATTTTTTTCCATGACACAGTTACAGCACAGCGGTATAGGGACAATATTTTAAACCAATTTGTGGAGCAATTACTTATAGCCGAAACTATTAACTACTTACGTAATTTTTTCGACGACAGATTGATCAGTTTTCGAACAGATTTTGAATTCCCACCCAGATCACCTTTTTTCACGGTTATGGATTACTTCATTTTTCCTAATTTGAACAACAATACTTTTAATACAGCAGTTGAAAATTTAGAATAGTTACAAAAAAAGATTATCCAACAATGTGGTAACATTGCTGCAGAGATGCTGGCCAACACTTTCGAAAATATAAAGAGACGTGTGAATTTATGTTTCGAGCATGGCGGTGGCCAATTTCAGCAATTTCAATAATTTTTATTTTCCTGTCTCTATATTATTACTTTGTTAATTTTGTAAATAACAAAAATAACCTTGTATTTGTTTACTTATTTTAATATTCATCAGTTTGGACACATCATGTCATAATACGATTTTGACACAATTTTAAAATAGATTTGGTGAGACATATCGTATATAATTGCGATTTTAACAAAGCCCTACGTTTTTTAGTACAAGCCCTCATGGATCAAAATAATTTTTGCTCGCATGGTATAACTGAGACGTTTTCAGAAGCTCTGATTTAAATGTTGAAAGAGCTAAAATCGTTACACCTGATTCAAGTGATCTGATGTGTTGCAACTTTTTCCTATGTATATTATATACATTCCGGAAAAATAATATTTTATCCCTTAAATATTAAGTTTTTACACTCATTCGAAGGTGCATTTGGAGGAATAAAATGACATTTAGTAGTTTCTTCTGCAAGTGTTTGAAAGATACGATTTGGAGATGTGCTTAAAAATTCATAAAAAGGTTTAAGCTTCTTATTAGCACCAACAAAATTCAAACCATTATGTGAGTATAAATGTCGAATGAAGGAGCAAATTCAATAATGGGCTAATTTTAATTTGACGCTATTGAATTGACAATCGGACTGCAGAATGACTGACCAACAAATCTTACCGGCTGCACAGAGAAGCTTGATTGAGGTACATTTTCGATCGAATTAATATAAATTGGGTCCTCTAAAATATATTACCCATTTTATTTGAGCGCTGGTCAGTGAAACATCGTGTCTTTTGTGTTGAAAAATGTATTCCGTTTAGTTCACTTGTGGTTGTTCACGATTTTGCCACAATCTTGAAGTTCGCCGAAGCTTCCAACATAAAACCATTATTTTTCTAATTTTGTCTCGAAAAATAGATATTTCGAACGCGCTAGCGAGTTCGAAATATATCCATTTCGAACTCCGAATTTTATTTTTTAAAAGTTGGCATTGGTTATATTTAAATGTTTTATTCTGTTGACGTCTGACGTTTCCTGTTATTGTTATCCATGAGAAAAGAAAGTTTTCGGGATTTCTCTGGTAAAAGTTGATTTATCGTTTGATTAGCAATATCCCTTAACTCAGGGGGAGTTAAACTTAGATTATCATGCTCCATATTTTTTTAATTATAATTATGAACAACTCTATGAAATATTAAATCACAAATTTCGTGACAATGACACAAAGAAAATATTATTTATTGTCAAGGCTACTATGATAAAAAGAAATTTAGAGTATTACCAACATAGAATTTAGACACACAAATTTACAAAATTTGAAGGGTTGATTTTCTTTTTAAATATGTATTTTCTTATTGAAAAAAATACAAAATAGAAAAAATAGTATAAAGTACGTGTTTTATAAAGCAGTTAGAGCACTTGTCCCGTTAAAAAACTCGCCGCAAGCGGCTCGTTTTTTAACATGGACGCGTGCTATAAGATGATGCTTTATAAAACATGTACTTTAATATACTAGTCTGCATCCCTTATTTGAGAGCATGAGAAAAATGTTGAAAAAACTGATATTCCACCCACATCAAATAGGCATAGTTCAGGAACTGAGTCAACAAGATAAAAATAATAAGCTTGAATTTGGCCGCAATTTTATGCCCTTGCGGAGAAATCATCAAGGTATAGAAAATTACATTTTTATCCGATTGTGTCAAAAAACGACGTTTTATAGATCAGATATTTGGACGAAAAGGTAACCTTTTCAATAAGGTATTGATTATTGCGCTGGTAGCTAGGCAACCTTTGTCGTCCTAGTCCGAAAAACATTTTGTCGGACGCTAAAATATTTTCAACAGTTTATTTTATTCAATTATTTACAATATTTATATTAAATGTACAATTAGAACAATTTTGAACAAGAACGGGGTGATGTAAATTTGATTTTGAGGATGTGTTATTATTTTTGGTCTCCGTTATGATATTATTCTCCAATGTTGAACTCGATTGGGAGACGGATTGCGACACCTGAGTCGAGACTGACTGCAGGTCAGATTGTGGAATGTTGAATATTTTCTTGGTCAGCTCTAACTTATTACTTAAGGAATCATCTATGTAGCCCTCGGCTACTCCCGAAGACTTCCAGCCTCCATGCCGTTTTAGAGATGTTATGTCTGCTCCCGCATCTACAAGTAATGTGGCCGATGTTCTTCTGAAACAATGTCCCGTGAATTCCTTGGCATTCGGCAGTTTTAAGTAAGATGCTATTTCCTGAGGTATAGAGCCAAATTTGTGTATACCGACAACTTGCTTATGGCATTTTCCATTGCGATAAGACACAAAAAATCGCCCATCACTCATATTTGTTGGACGTAAAGCCAGATAATTTCTATAATACTTTAGATATTCTCCAGTCACCGTAAATGATCTCGGTTTGTTTGTTTTATTATAGGGAATTTTTATTAACAAAGCCGTTCCCAAATCTTGTATGTCATCAATTTTCATATGAGCCAGTTCTTCTCGACGACATGCGCCCGCGATTCCAAAAATACAAGCAACCTGTAATTAAGAAAATTGTTAGTCAGAAATTTAAAATACTATTATATAGTTACATTTACCTTCAACATTAAGTATTTGTCATCTGGAGCATGGCAAAGGAATTTGTGAACCTCTTCTCTAGTTAGGATCCTTGATTTCTTTGGACAATATCCAACACTTTTTTGTTTCAACAATGCTCGTAATCTCATGTATTTAGATATATCAATATTCTGTTTTACATTTACCACTGCACGTAGCATAGAATACTGCGACCACAGAGTAGATGACTTCATAGTTTTCGATAATTCCGCCATATAGACCAAGAAGACGTTTTCGGAGAACGACTGTATATTTTTTTCTTGCCGGTAATCCATAAATTTTTTATAAGCTCTTTCATATATTTCCTTAGATTTTTGTGGCAACAAATGTAACATTACTTCCTTGGCAGTTTCTTGAATGTCAGGTGGTGTACCTTCTATAAGATCATCGTCTATTTCCATTTTTAATTGTGTTTTTCAGGTTTTAAAACTAGCAGAACACGAAAGATTAGTTAAAACTATCGCCTGATTGATAAAACGTCAGTTGATAATATTAATTTAATTATTTGTTAGATCCATGGATACGCATATTACAGGTTTCATTGTTCAAACATTCAAGGGACAAAAAATTACAATGCAAGATGAAATATATTGGTTTTCTTAATTTTTACATTATTTTATAATCCGAGCAAAAACACAATCGGATAAAAAATAACGTATGTTATACGGACGAAAAATGTATTTCGGACTATGCGGGTTACTGGCCTCGGATTTGCCTCGTCCAGTAATCTCCCGCAATACGTCCGAAATACTGCATTTTTCGTCCTTGTAACATAATATACTATTTCGTGAGCGACGAAGCACATTTTTATCTAAACGATGATGTAGACAGGCAAAATTGCCGTTATTGTGCTGAAATTAACCCTCGAGAAATTCACCAGCGACCTTTGCATAATCCAAAGGTAACTTGTCTGGTGTGCAATTTCCTCGTCCAAGATTGTAGGACATCATTTTTTTGAACAAAAAGGTGCTACTGTAAACGTTACGGCTTTGCGCCATGCAGAAATGCTTCAAACGAATCTTCAGGACCTGAAAGCCATCATACGAAATGAAGTAAATACTATTCCAAGGCACATCTTTCGAGAAGTATTGGACACTATTTTTAAGACATGACAATCTCCTATTCCTTGAGTTTAAAAATATGTATTGATATTTTGTTGAAGTTATAAAATTTGTATAACTCGTTAAAAATGGGTAATACATTTTGCCGGACCTAGTATTTTAATGCAAATGTTTAGTGGACAAATACACGACTAGTGCCTGTTGCCTATTCATACTCGGAACACAGATGTTTGCAAATAAAGGTAACATTATTATGTTTTTACGATCAGTTTACATTACGAGGAAACTTTATATCCTTTTTAAGTATGATAGTATTACTATCATATCGTCAAGCATCTTACATTGCGTGTTAAATTCGAATTCTACAATATCCCAAAGTGAGTGAAATAGTAATGGCGGAAATGGAGAATGAGTTAACAGGTTAAACGTTCAAAGTTGTCAAGATAAGTTCAAGAAACTAAATTGCATGACCAAGTGGAATAAGGTGGGATTTTGTTTCTAAGCTATAATGTGGATTTTACAGATAAATTTACATGCAGAATTTATTTTACCTCCACTAACAACGTTTACTCCGCTATTATAAAATGTTGTATTATACATAGTTAAATTGCGGAACATATTTAATCGTCATATAACATGGTACTTAAACCAAGCCTTGTTTTAGTCTATAAACCGCTCCATCTTTAAAATCCCACACAAAACAAATCGGTGCAAATAGCAGTAATGAAAAAAAATGACCTACAGTTATTTCGTTGACGGCCCAAATTATCAATCTCCTGGTAGCGATAATAGCCAGATAACTTCCACAATAACAATTGTTCCAACAATGTTATTCTTAGAAGTTATCTTATAGTAAAAGTTACAAGGACTTAATAATTTGCATCCTAATATTTACTTAGTTTTTTACTTATTTAAACATGCACTGTTTAAGAGTTTCCCAATTACAAAACACGTACAAGCGAAAACTTGCAAAGTAACCTAATTTTACTACACAATTAATAAACCCATATGATTCAACACAAAGCTAGTTAGATTTACATACTATGTGTATGAAAAGAAAAAAGAAGATTGATAATTATAATACTGTAAAGCAACAAAAACACTTACAAAAAACAGAAAATTAAAAAATCGTAAAAGTAACTCTTGATTGCGCTTAATCTGCAGGCAACATTGTCATAAGCATTAACATTGTAATTACAGTAGGCGCACATCGAGTTAATAGGTGCAAACTTATAAACATTAGTTCGAAACAGGGGTAGGTAAAAAGTATCTGTGTTGCGAGAACGTCGGAGCCCTAAAATTTACTTTTGCCAATAATTCTTTATAAACTATACTACAGTTGACAAGCTTGCACAAAAACGACTGAGAAAGGTATTCTCTTCTTATACAGGGTGTTCGAAAAATAGACGGCGATATTTTAGAGGGTGACACCTTGTTAAAAAATATGAAAAAAAGTTTCTATAAACATGGGTCCGGAAATGCAGAGTTTTCAAGAGATACAGGATGTTAAATAAAAAAACATAAAATTATTCCGCAAAGAAAATTATGTGCATAATTCTTTTCTAAAAGAACTGACGCGCAAATGTCAAACCTCCATGCAGAAATGATTATTTGTTTTCCAAGGCACTTGTGATTTTTTTAGTAAAAATTGATAAACCAATTTTGTCCAGTAACATGCAAATCAAATCAAATCAAATCAAATCAAATCAAAATCATTTATTGTCACTTTTGCAATTGCATTAGACACAAAATCTTACAAATAATTTAAAATATAAAAATATAAAAAATATAAAACCGTATACACAGTATGTCAATTATTAATATCTAATAAACCAATAAAACAGGAATTTTTGTGTTTGGTTAACATTGCTTTAGATAGTCTAGCAAAAACTAAGGAAACAATTAAAACCCGTCGCGATATGAATATTGTATATAAATATATAAAAAGAAAAAAAAATAAATAAATAAATAAATAAATGAGACATATAATAAGTACAACAAAAAATGTTTTACATTGAAACGCCAAATTCGCACATTATGGGGGCGCAGCATAAAATTTACATACGAAAAAATAGTACAGTATTCAAGCATAAAGCATAAAACAATAAAAACACTAGTCAGTATAATATAAACATCAGAGATGGCCCAGATAATTTATAAACTCCTGCACATCATAAAAGGCTTCACCCAACAATATCCTTTTGATTCTTTTTTTAAACAAATTAATGCTTAGGGTCTTCATAGATACAGGTAGCAGATTATACAACTTTATACTTTGATAGAAAGAACTATTAAAATATTTTGCAGTGTTTGGAAGAACCGGACGGATGAGGTCATTGCGAAGGGGGTAGGCGGTACTTGTAGATGTGGAAGGATATTTTCTTTTTTGTTTATGAACAGTGACAAGGCATTTAAATATAAAGCAGGATGGCAAAGTCATCAGTCTACCCTCTTTGAAGAACGCCCTGCATGAGACTCTGGGATTTAAGTTATTAATGGCTCTAACACATCTCTTCTGAACTCGAAAAATGCTCAAACTTAAGGGTTCACATCCCCAAAACTCCACCGCATACACCATTCTTGAGTGAAAGTACCCATAGTATACACTCTTAAGCACTCCTGAGGAGACTATCTCTTTCAAAACACGTATAGAGTAACATATTGAATTTAATTTAAGCTTTAGTTCCTTTAAATGAGTCTCATATTTAAGTGCTATATCGACAGTCAGCCCAAGGATCCTAGTTTCAGGGACTGCTTCAATTTTTTTATCGCAAATCAATATATTTTCACAGACACGTCCCAAACTTCTGTTTTTGAAAACCAAGAAATTTGTTTTATCCAAATTTATTTTTAGTTTATTAGCAGTAAACCACTGAATCAGCTCGTTAACACATATCTTAGTCTCTGATTCCAGAATGGCTAGATCGTTATTACTGACTATACAAGTTGTATCATCTGCATACATAACCACTTTTGCCTTGACATGATCTGGAAGGTCATTAATAAATATGCTAAAAAGCAGTGGTCCCAAAACCGATCCCTGGGGGACCCCCGACGTAACGGGCTGTATCTCAGATTCACACGCACCATTACCATCCTGAACACACACATACTGACTTCGGTTTAAAAGGTAGGAACGAAACCAATCCAACACTCCACCTCTCACACCAAGTATTTCTAACTTTTTTAATAACAAGTCATGCCTAACAGTATCGAACGCTTTTGATAGATCACACACTATTGCTATACAATATTTTCCCTCATTACGCCTGTCATAAATGTAATTTAAAATGTCATACAGAGCACTCTCAGTGGACCTTTGTGATCTAAAGCCATGTTGACACGAGGATATTAAATTATTTTTTTCTAAAAACCCGACCAAGCGAGCATGCAACGCCTTTTCAATGATTTTGGTAATAACGTTAACTAGTGAAATTGGGCGATAGTGCGTCATGTCATTATGCGACCCTTTTTTAAAAATCGGCAGTACTTTAGATACTTTTAACTGATCTGGTAAATGACATTCAGCAAAGGAAGAGTTTATTAAATCCGTTATTACAGGGGCCAAACTACCTATGTGTGCCCTAAGAAAGCATAATGGAATCTCATCATTACCAGTAGCACCAGTATTCCTTAATGAATTTACTATGTCCTTTATTTCAAGGATTGTTACTGGAATCATGAAGAAGCTGTTATTAATTGACTTATTATGTGGAAGTGGTAAGTCAGGAAAGCTAAAAGAATTTGTTAAATTTGTAAAATAAGTGTTAAATGCATTTGCAATCTCCAACTTATCAGTGCATTCCCCACCATTTATGTTTATAACCCACTCTTTGCATTTTCCGCCCTGTTGCCCCCTACCAGTTTCCCTTTTTACAATACTCCAAACGGTTTTTGATAAGTTTGCAGACATTCCAATTTCACTCTCGATGCTCATTCGTTTAGCCTCAGCTATTAATTCTTTTAAAATTTTGCAATAAGTTTTATAAAAGCCCATCAATACTGAGTTGGGGTTATTTTTCAAAAACTTAAAAAGTTGTCTTTTATGTTTACAAGAACATTTTATACCTGCTGTCATCCAGGGCTTGAATTTTTTCTTGGAAGTTCGTATCACTGGGAAACATTTATTAATTATGGGGCTTATTATGCTATAAAAAATATCAAACTTTTCCTGCACAGATACGTTCGGCATAGACCAGTCCACACCATTTATATACTGGATACTATTGTTTAGATTTTTCTTTGAAAAAACCCTTTTAGAAGTAAGTTTAGTGACTCTGACACATTCGTTAGAAAATATGACCGCTTTATGATCGGAAAGTCCCACGTCATACACTCGGGAATGAAAGAGTTCGGGTTCAATGTTCGTTATTGGGTTATCTATGCAATGAAACGTTTTTTATTTTTTTTCTCGAAAACGAAGTGAGATAGGAAAAAAATACAAGAGGTAAAGAAGTTGTATTTTTAGATGCTTGATCATACAAAAAATATGAAAGTTACAAAAAAGGTAGTGGCGTACATTTTCTTGATAATAATGTTCGCTAAGTTGCTCCCCGGGACGCCACTGGACTTAATAATTTTAATCTATTTAGGGCTAAATTAGCCTCTTAATACAACAAATAACATTGCCAAATTTCAACAGAATCGAGTAAATAATTTTTAAGACATTAATATTTTCATTTTTTATTTTTTCTTATTTAACATCCTGTATCTTGAAAACTCTGCATTTCCGGAGCCATGTTTATAGAAACTTTTTCTCATATTTTTTAACAAGGAATCACTCTCTAAAATATCTCCGTCTATTTTTCGAACACCCTGTATAAACTTATGAGCGAAAATCTTTGCAGCAGCTGGCAATAGGAAAATCATTGAATTGGATAAACACCATCCGTTCTGAACCTCAGAGCCTTCTCAAATCATCTCTGCACCGACTCTACAGAATTTATATTAATTCTGTAATAAGGGGACCAAACAACTGATGCGAATTCCAGCTTAGATAAGACGAAGGAGAAAAATAAAGGAAATCCCTTATGGTACGTGTAACAAAACCAAGCACTCTATAGGCAGCGGAGACGGAATGTTGAATGTGAGGAATAATGGATAGTTTCTTGTCAAAGACTACCCCGAAACCCTTAAATACTTCGCGCTACTTTATTCCCATTTATGATATAATTAAATTAGATAGTGGTATTTTTATTTGTGAATGACATAACATTACATTTAGAGACATTTAAATTCAACCTATTCCTATTACATCAGTTTAGGCAGTCGGCTTTATTAGAGACTGTAGAAAACACACATCTTTAAATCATCAGCATACAACAGACAATGAACTGAGAGTGTATCGACGACTATTTCACAAAATTAATAATAAAGTATTTTCAAAGAACGGTCATTTCAGTCAACCCGTTAATAACAAATTCACACGTTCACTCCACTGAAGATCAAAGACATAAATACCCAAAAGACTGGCTCCCACCTTAACTGTACAGAAATAGATAAAGAGCAGAAACAGCAGTCTGCACAATAAAAATCAAAAATGAACTAACAAATACCAAATAAAGAAAAAAAATATATATGTATAAGCAAAATCCAAAAACCTTTCAATAAGTAACCGCAAAGGAAAATTACAATTAAAAAATAGGAGTGAAAGTCTTAATTTGACTAACTCAATAAACTAACCATACAGGGTGTTTCATTAAGGTCGGCCACCGGCCATATCTCGGAAACTACTGGGCATAGAAATTCAGGAAAAACAAATTCATCACCAAAGTGGCTATGAGAAAATACTGGAAATAACTTTTAAGTTCCGCATTTTGACGCAAGGGGGCACAATTGAAAAGTAAATTTTAAAATTTTAGATACCTCCGAAAATTCCACATTAAGGTATACCTTTGATAACACCACTCAAAAGCTTGGACAATTATGCATCATTTTGGTCCTAGGCTCATTGGCGTACCGACTTTAATAAGAGTGGGGGAAGCTGTTGAAAGTGTAATAATTTAAATCGCTGTAACTTATAAACGACTTATCCGATTTTAGCAAGCTAAAGATTGTTTGGAAGAGAAATGCAAGTACTTTTAAGTATCGTATTCGGTGGTCCATGACAGTTCTCAATAAAAGTGCTGGAGGGTGCAATTTGCAATATTAACAGATTTTTTGATTTTATTCCGAAAACTTAAATCATACTGTATAATTATGATATCATAATCGGAAGGGAGATGAAATTTGCAAGGAACAACTTAAAAAACGCAGTTCGATACCTCCGTTCGTTTCAAAGTTATTGCCAAAAGAATAATTTATATAACTTTAAATAAAGAACGATTGTTTTTATAGTTTCGTAGGTGTGTAGGTTAATTTGGTAATAACAGGTTTTGATTTGTCATATTCCGTGCCTTCCTTTACACTTTATCTAGGCTTAGGACCAGTCCAAATCATGTAAAAGACAAAATTTGAAGCGTGTTTCAAGACCAACGGGCCATAAAACAGTATTGGAATAATTATGGGAAACCATTAAAGGAAACCGAATATAGTTAAAAGTACTTATATTTCTCTTCCAAACAATCTTTAGTTTGCTAAAATCGGATAACTCGTTTATAGGTTACAGCGATTTAAATGATTACACTTTCAACAGCTGCTGCTTGCCCCACTCTTATTAAAGTCGGTACGCCAATGAGCCTAGGACCAATGAGGCAAGTGTCCAAGCTTTTTAATGGTATTATCAAAGGTATACCTCAACATGGAATTTTCGGAGATATCTAAAGTTTTAAAATTTACTTTTCAATTGTGCCCCCTTGCGGCAAAATGCGGGACCTAAAAGTTATTTCCAGTATTTTCTCATAGCCACTTTAGTAATGAATTTGTTTTTCCTGAATTTCTATGCCCAGTAGTTTGCGAGATATGGCCGGTGGCCGAACTTAATAAAACACCCTGTACAGCGGAACAATGTTATTAATGAAAAGCGTAAAAAATAGTAATACCAGGATAGAGCCTTGGGGTACTCAAGATGTTACAATATTATCAATAGATTTAACTCCACCACAAGCCACAAACTGTTCTCGATCCTCCAAGGATGTCTATAGGAGATATTATTTGAACTACTCCCATACACATATTTTTATGAGAAACCCCTTGCTTAAAATTACACGGATCTTTTTTGAGAAAAAAATTGATAGCAGAATGATTGGTTCAACCAGCCATGTTAAACCCGCGTTAAAAAAATCATTGCGATTTATTCTGCACATATTACATTAACCATATGGCCATTTCAAACGCATATTTTGAGTCCCTCGCAGCAGAATCTTGTAAGGTACCATCATAGGTACGCGATGGGTACGAACGACCGGTGCGGTACGCAACGGAGTCAATTAAATGCGACTCGAGGTGCCGAGTTTGATGGACAGTCTTTATTAGATTGCCAGCGGGGTGCACATTGTGCGCAGCGCCACATCTTAGGGCTTAATCTGTGTACCCTCCAGAGGCGTGCGCGCTAAATTGTATCGTAAGACATCAACAAGTCAAAGAAGCAAGTAATCCCTATAAAAACAAGTGAAGACACTAAAAGTCAAAAAAACAAGTATCCCCTCTAAAAAAAATGGTATAGGTTACTAACAGGAAAAGAAGGAAGTAACTAACTAACCCCTCTAAAAACATCCCTGTCTGTGGCCACATAAATTACAAACGACGCTTTTTTGGTACATCGTGCCTATTTTATGTAAACTTTTATATTTCGACAGAATTGGCTTGTTCCTACAAAAAAAATCCAATATAATGAATATTGGATAACAACATTCGAGTTTTTTCTTATTATTTTGATGCATAGATTACACCCTTAGAGGGTCCATTCCTTCCGACTCACCCTGTATAATCATTTTCATTAAAAAATATGGAAAAAAAGCTCCGGACTCGAGGAACGAACCCACGTAATCTGGGTGAGAAGCAACAGCTTCAACAACTGGACTACAGATTGGTATATAAAAATCTTAACTAACCGTAGGATTTTGAAAGCAATGGGAATTACATTACGAGATGTATGAAAGAAATACAGCAATTTTCCTCTATATTAGTGTATAAATAGAGAAAACATATTTCAATAAATAGACACACCATTTTTGGGGCCTAGAAGTATCCAATATACTTACAAAGATACCATTAGTCAAAAACAGAAAAACATCAGTAGTTAAATGAGCAAGTGACCCCTATCAAAATAGGTAGTGATAATAGGGTACGACAGGATATATTATGCCGTTTCGTGCCCAAGCTGCTAAAGAGGTAAATTGGATAGGTCGTTTCGTCACCAAGAAATTTAGCCTCGGTACTTAATCCAGGGGGTTGTTTCGTCACTACATATTTATTATTAGCTAATTTCGTATTTAGGTATATTTTTTTTAATAAAAGGGTAGTGAAGTTAAAAAAACTCCAATTAACAAGGAAGTTATGGAATAATAACAAGCTATTTTATTTATATATAACATGATTGTTGATCCTATTTAACTATATATCTAATATACTTACTACTTATAATATACGTACTTAAAAAGTTACACAGTTTATTTCAAATCTTAATCTTAACATTTTTATTCATCCCAATAAAAAGCAATACATTTTATTAAATCACTTTGATTAATTTCATTTCTACGAAATTTGCTTATTAAACAATCAATGCGTTTTTCCTTCTTTCTTACATCAACATTATTAATCCTGGCTGGCAAATGTATACTTTGTAGCTTAATATAGGTGTCTATTTGAAATTCTTTTAGTTTTTCGATAAAAACAAATAAATTCGGGTGTGACTGATACATAGAGTCGTTCAAGTTTCTATGAATTGCCTTACATGTATTAGTTGTTCAAGTTAAATATGCTGAATTTTCTGCCCAAATTTCTGGAGGAAACAATGCATCATCAGAAATATACGTATATGTTAAATAGTCCGCATAATAATTATGCACTCTTGTGTCATTTGGCATGTCCTCAAACAAATTTAAAGCAAAAAAATCTGCTATAACTTTTGGGTCTTAATATGTTAATGCAAACGTTTTTCTTAACCACAAACCTATGTCGCTTTTTCTTTCGTATTCCTTAGCTAAATTATATTTTTGAATCTCACGAAACCAAGCAAAAGATGGAATCTACACCCAATTATAGTTATATTCGGCCAAAGTGTTTCAATCGCGTTATGTATTGCCTTTTCAAAGTCACAGTAACTTCATTCAAACTAATTTCAACACTGTACCGTGAACACTCGGTCAAAATAGTTGAAACAATTTATTGTAAGTCGATTCTCTTTTATTTGGAAGTAAACAAAAAAAAAGGGGTATGTAATGACCATTAATGACTGGTTTACCTGATAATAACAGTCAAGGAAGTAAACAACATGTATTAGACAGGGGTTCACCCTGGCCTCACATAGATACTGCATCACCCACAGTATAAGGTTGGTTCGCTTTATTATTGCTAGACCAATTAAACACAACTTATTTTGCTATGTCTTTTTATTCCTCCACTATTGACCATCCTTACAATACATCACAATCCTAAAACACTGCACCGAGATACCGTTAGGATTTCATTGGTTTTTACCGTAGAGAATGAATCAGAACTTGAATTAATTAGAGCCTCATTGCCGTCTAAATATCACGAGGGTTGTTTAAAAGACATATTCTGTATAGAACGGAATATTTCACATATTTATGCGAACTGCAAAACACTGGGGTATAACTTCGTACACATCTTAACCAAACACAAAGAATGTAGTCTATTTAACTGCGAAACTCACGGAACTTTTACTGTACATTTAACAGAATGCTAACCTCTGTTACCGGGCACACGTCCCCAAAAGATCAATTACTTTAACATTAGAAAATCACTTTGCCTGACACACATATCAGATCAAAACACGTGCTATTATTGTTTCTGCTTACGTTGAAGTCTAACAGGACACTGCTTTCTTTATGGTGCTACAGCGCTCTAGTCTGGGAGGTCCACCAATCACATGTGGTCACGTGGACCTATTGACCAACCGACGAGAAGCGACCGTTGAAGCATTTAAGTGATGTTTGCCCGTTGTCGGTCAACATCACAGAACCTACTATACATATTCTCGAAGTCGCAAACCCATTGCAAAGCTACCGACTAACGGATTTCGCAGAAGCGAATTTAATATTATTTAGTTTAGAATATAGCACGTTTTTATGTTTACAGAAGACTTGATGTTTTCCGAGAATTAGAATACTGCGGAATAAAACACTAATAGGCTAGATATTTGGTGGTTTTGCCAGTTAAATAGAACAAAAATATCTTGTCGCTACGCTAGAAGACCGAAGGACTCTTGATGACAGGCGCCTTTTTTCCTTTATTGCAGCGTTGCCGGTTCGCAGACGCCCATGCGACGTTGACAGATTAATTTATGTTTATTACTTTGATTATTAGAAAACGTGATTTCCAAACACAACACTTCATAAAAAAAAAGAATAGAGACGCTAGTCTAAGACCCCGCGAGGCAAATCCTTACCCTTACAGAAGCAGAATGACTTGTATATGTTATTAAGTACTGGTAATCTGTGGTGACAGTGAACAAAACGCTCGGTATATCGTGCCGTACTTAGCCAAAAATGAAACAAATCTAAGTATTTATGAATTTAATTGTAGTTCCACCTATTAGTCTGACTGGTAACAATGAGTACCTATCTACTAATTGCTACCAGCCAGACTAAAAAGTATCGCTATTATTGATATTTAATTAAGACATACAAACCTTAAAATTTAAATCACTTCACAGCGCATTTTTACGTTGTTTAGAGCCAACCACGTTCACATTCGTAATAAAGAACGTATGCTCCATTCCACAATAATTCGTTGATTTCCCGACCGCAATAAAATTTAAACCCAGCCATAAAGAAGTGCCTTTTGAAAGGGTACAGGTCCTGATTACCTACTAATTTCAATAGTTTAGGTTAGCTATTTTCAACAAAATAATAGGTAAGTATCTTTATTTTAATCATTGATACCTTACTCGACCAAATCGACTCAGAGAGTCGTTTGTTCATACCCACCCCTTTTGAGCTCATAAATAATTCAAACTTCCGGCTAAGTGCGATACGACAGACCAAGCGTCTTACACACTGTCACTACCGATACTTATAATAATATGTACATGTCATACCGCTTCTTTAACAGTAAGAGTCGCGTGCTCTTAGAATATTACCATCAAATAAGCAATTAACCGCTATAAAACTAGGTAAAGATACTAACAATCTACTAGGCAAGCAACTCTTTATAAGAAACCAGATAGAGACACCAGTGAAGAAACCAAATAACCCATACGGTAAAAACATCAACAGTCAAATAAGCAAGTAACCCCTAAAACTAAACGCACATCATAGCAATAGTCAAAAAACCCTACAAATTCTAATCAGAGAATAAAAAAGGAAGCAAATAAAATTATTAAAAAACGATATTTTAGTTCAAGTTGATCAGAACCTTAAACAGAGCCAAAAAAGGAAATAATATTATTATAGTATTTGTAATACAGAATTGCATCGATGAATCTTTCAATAATTTATAGGTGGTGGGCAAGATCACCGATCTACTGAATTAATGAGAAAAGAACTGCGTTGTTCTTAGATGTTATTGCAATTAAACCGGTAATTTCTAGCTGGGTTTCTTTTATGGTGCCGCCCATGTTTTATTCAGAATTATACAGCAATACCATCAATACAGGATTTAAATGACAGCTGAGTTGTTTTTATTTTTATGACGATGCTGACTTTCAAAACTATTCGTTTTTCTAAGCCAAATTTAAAAAATATACACATTTGCGTATATAAATTATACAGCTTAGTAAGTTGCTGCAGCGGATCTCTAATTAAGCTCAGGTTTAATTAATTAGGTACTTGATATTTTAAAAATATTTTAATTAAGAAAGTTAAGTTGCTTTAAAATGCCTACCAAATTTGGTGCTGCTATTTACATTTTCAGCGATCGTTATTTTAAAAAATCGGAATGTCACTGGTTCAAATCTCTGTCGGCATGTAAAAGGGCAATTAATACCAAAAAAGGTGTGACAATAATTGTAAATATAAATGGGCATATTTTTACTAATTAACTAGTATACTGAAAGCGGTTTACTTTAATTATAATATATCAAATACATAAATAACCCGCAAAAGAGATTTTATAGAAATGAAGAAAATAACATATTATTTACTGAAATATAAAATACTAAGGGCCTTCTCCAAAGTAAATTTGACATTTACTATTGCTGTGAAGTGACGATTTTTAAGTGGTACCACAATTTCTAATTATAACCTCCATACGATTTACGTGCCTAGCAGTTAAACTAACCTGAAAAAAATATATTAAAACTAAAGATACATCTTTTTCCCAACTGTCATCGGCGTAAATAGGCTGTCAAAAAATCGATTGGTATATTTGTCATGTTCCTTGTACATTTGCATATATTATATTTAAATTAGCTTCTTGCGAAGGGATAATTGCATTCTCGCGCATTGTTTTTTTAATTACTTTTTTTAGGTTTCGGTGCGGCTTTTATGTAATGACTTCATGCGCTAAGACAGCGCAATGTAAACATACCTATAGTATATCTTTAAATGGCGCGAAGTAATAAATCCTCATTAAATATGCAAAACATCCCTTAAAATCTATTGTGTTTACATTAAAGGATCCAAATAATAAGCATTCTTTAGGTAGGTCCACCCTGAATTTATGGCAAGTTATTGTTATATTTGAGGATTTACCATTGTTATATTAAAAATCCCTTAGCCAGGTACAGTGACGGAAATAAAATTTCGTACACTTATTTTTTCCTGATGTGATGTCTGCTTTTGTATACCTAGATCACCTGGAAATGCACTTCACTTTTTGACAAATTGTTATCAGTGTCATCAGATTTAAAAATGATATTACTTCATTTTAACAAATTTTGTGAACATGAATCAACTCGAGAAGGCGAGATTAATTGCTTTATTCGAAGACGGTGTTTCTCTACGAAGAATAGCTGAGCAATTTGGCAAACCAAGAAGCACTATACAAAGCCTCAGAACTAAACGGGAAAATACAGGATCATTGGAAAGAAGGGCTGGAAGTGGCAGAAGAAAAATTTCAAACAAAAATCAAGATAATGATCTAATAGATTTTTTGCGAAACAATCCATTTCAGATGGCTGTAGAAGCACACAACCAAACTGGGACAGTAAGAACGGTGAGAAATTGTATAAGGAAAAATTCGGAATTGAAAAATAAGGTATCTGCTAAAAAAACCGTTTTTGACCGATATGAATAAAGAGCCAAGAATGGGGTTTGCGCTGGAATATTTACCGCAAGGTATGGATTTTTGGGAAAAGGTAGTATTTACCGAGGAGAAAACCTTTCACTCGTATTATAACGGGCAGATTAGAGTGTATAGGCCGCCAAATACACGGTACGAAGGAAGATATACCCAACATGTTAAAACAAGTGGAAGATTTTCAGTTAATGTATGGGTGTATATTACCTCTAGAGGGCTAGGAATATGCCACCGAATTCGAGGAAGATTTAATACTCAAGCTTATATACACATCCTTCAAAATGTTATGTTGCCATCGGTAAACAATATATTTCAACAAGAAAATTTTATATACCAGCATGACAACTGCCCCGTTCATATAGCAAGGAGAGTTTCGGACTGGATACTGGGAAATAACATTTCATTGTTACCTTGGCCCTCAAGGAGCCCTGAATCAATCCAATGAAAAAACGTTTGGGGATATATCGTGAAAAAAATTAACAAGAACAATGATTTCCATCCTCAAAACAGTGATGATTTGTGGAATAAAATTGA
Source organism: Polydrusus tereticollis (assembly GCA_963920685.1). NCBI lineage: Eukaryota > Metazoa > Arthropoda > Insecta > Coleoptera > Curculionidae > Polydrusus > Polydrusus tereticollis. The sequence continues at coordinate 125,782,306 of OY987329.1, forward strand.
AGAAACCTGGAACACCTACAATTTTCAACACGCTCAAATGCTGGTGGAATCAATGCCCAGACGTTTAAACTTATTAGTGGAAAAAAATGGTGCCGCTTTAAAATATTAAACCAATTTTTTTTTTCCAATATTTGAATAATCTGTTTTATATTTAATTTTAAAGTCATGTATTGTATATTATTATCTTGATTTTCGGTTGAAATTTTTCTTCTGCCACTTACCCTGCCTTCTATCCAATGATCCTGTATTTTCGCATTCAGTTCTGAGGCTTTGTATAGTGCTTCTTGGTTTTTCAACTTGCTCAACTTACTTTCTTCGAATAAATAATTTTCTATATAGTCTATTTTCTATCATTACTGAAATAAGAAACGCAAGGTATAGAGGTGAGATAATTGTAAAAAGCCCAGTTTACCAAAATATTCAAAAATGGCATAAAATGTTTCGCTGTGTCTAGGTGCACGCTAACGTGCACACAAATTTAAAAATTATGTACACGTGAAACGTCATTAACGCAAAGACGTCACTTTTTAGCGTGTACGAATTGAAGCGACACACAAATCTAAAAATTATATACACGCGAAACGTCATCAACGCAACGATGTCATTTTTTAGCGTGCTTTTTATATTTGAATATTGGTTAGGTACACGCTTTGTTTTTTTTTAAAATACTGCTAATAAAACGCTAATAACGTGTATATCGAAAAGTAAGTTTTGTTTCAAAATAAGAACAAAAAATGAATGTGACAACGTTTGATAGGTAAGTATAATAATATGTAAGTGTTTCGTAGGCACGTAAAAAAGAAAATATACAATTTGTCATTTAAAATTGTTATATCCAGAAACTTATTTTTTATTTCTTCTTTTTTTCAATCCTATGACGGTTTGTTCGGCACCTTTGGGTGTTCCTTTTATTTTAATTTTGAGTGGTAATAATAAGTCACTTATAACTAAAAAAATGTAAGTATTGGGTATTATAGGTATATTAATTTCGGATTATGTACCTGCTAATATCTCACTATTGATTTTTTCCTGTTTTCCACCTAAGTAAAAGAAATAATAAAAATGCGATTAAAATTCTAAAAATACAACAAATTTATGGAGATAGAGACTTACTCCTGATATATCATGATTTTCATGTTTTTTCAATAATCAGGGGCGGATGGGCCCGCCGGGCAACCGGGCAAATGCCCGGTGGGACGGTCGATCTCTAAATGTTAAGACTGACATTCTTTTTCTCAAAAAGAAGTCAAAGATAGTTCTGGAAAATATAAATGAAGAAATGCATGAATTCAGTTTATAGTCGTTACCATGTTGTTTAGTGCAGTGAAAGCCTCATCACTATTTTCTGTGCTTAATTCAGTCGCCACCTTCTTTCGTGAATCGTATAAGAGGATTGATGTTTGGTCATCTATTTCTTGTGACAACAAAAGAAAAAATTAGGAGTAATTGAACAAACTAGATGGTGTTCTAAAGAAAAAGAGTTGGAGAAGATTTTTGGAGATAGCCCATTATACTTAGATGTTCTTGAATCATTGTCAAGTATTTTACAAAACCTTGAGCTAGATCCTGATATCCGATCTACTGCAGAAAACTTAAAACAGCAATTCCTTAAATACGAAAATATATTTTTTTTCCATGTGTTTTTAAAACTGTTTTCTATCACTGGCCCACTTTCAAGACATCTACAGACTAGAGGTTTGGATTTATTGAAAGCAAATGCCGTGACTAAAACGTCAACGGCAGAGTTAAAAAGAATTCAACGAGATTTTGAGGCTTTTGAAAAGTCAACACCAATTTTTCTAACTTGGGCTAATAGTGAAATGAAGAAAAGAGATATTAGTTTTGACATCGAAGATGAGTTTCCAGTTACGAAAATACGAAAAGTCAAGAAATTCTTCGACGAAAATTGCAGTGATGAAGCTGTTAGTAATTCGAAAGACAAATTTAAAATAGAAACGTTCAATGTTATAATGGATACCGCCATTATGTTAATGAAAAACCGATATAACAGAAATTTAAACTTATGTGCTGATATGTCCATTTTCAATCCTATAAATTTTAATGAAATCATAAAAAATGGTATTTCTGAAAGTAGTTGGCAGAGCATTTTAAAGAAAATTTTACAATTTAAAGAAGATGCCCAAGTGTCAAATATTAAGGAAGAATTGTGCCATTTTGTATTGAATTGGGATATTTATAAGATGACTTTAAATGAATCCTTCCAAAAAGATACTTTGGCAGATTATGAGGAGATAACTGACGAAGATGACCCAGATGTTATAGATTCACGAACGACCTATAAATGTCAAGAAAAAGTCCTAGTAGTCTCTGTAGAAGCTGTGAACATTGTTGCTATCTAGCAATAATGAAATACAATATGTATCAGAATGCCTATCCATGCTTAACTGTAGTCTACCAATATATTTTAACTTTGCCTGGCACTCAAGTGTCATGCGAGAGAAGTTTCTCTATTTTAAAATACATCAAGAACCGACTACGCAATTCTTTAAGCGATGAACATTTGGAATCATTTATGATAATGAATATTGAAAAAGAAATCTTATGAACAATCGACAATGAGGAGGTCATTAATGAGCTAGCAGGATCATCTAGTTTCTTAGGTAGATTGTTAATCTTATAATTTGAAATATCCTTTATTTTTAATTGTCTATTTTGATAAAATGTTGACTGCTATTACACAAATACTATTTTATCTCAGTTGTTAAATTTGGATTTAGATTTTGTTGTAAAAAAATTATAAGAGAAGGAGTTAATTCTATTAGAAATATTTTTAGTTTTGTTTACTATTTTATTAGGTTAGTAATAAACATCGCAAAATAATGAATGGTATTATTTTTTGTTGTAATTTGTGGGCCGGTTTTAGCAAGTGATTGCCCGGGCCGGTCTTAGGTAGCCCATCCGCCCCTGTCAATAATTGTTTAATTTGAAGAGCATCTCCTGCCTTTGTGGCACGAATCTTAATCTGAGCTGGACAATAATTCATCTTGTGGGTTCTACAACATTCATATAAGTAGTGCATATTTGACCATGTTTTAAAGGCTTCTAATATACCTACACCAACCTTCTTTTACGCACGCCTTTTCCACAAGTTCTTACCGTACCGCCACGAATGCAAACGTATTGACCTTCGTAATATTTAAGATATTTATTTAATTCCCGCTTTAACATCTTCTGAGCTGCCTCGATCGTTCTGCTACCCTTAATTACAAATTTTTGTCTCTTGTCTCTTTCATATTTTTGTAAAATTTTGACAAACTCGCAAAAAAATATTTTTTTTTAATAGTACTCTTTTGAAGAAGCAGCTGTGTTGCGAAACATATGTCGAGTCAAAATAAAAATCTGTGGAAAGTGTAAAATTATATTTTTTATTTTACCATCTATTTAAATTATACTTGCTTACTTGGATTACCCCGACATTTGTAACCCTAACGATAGTTCAGGTTAAATCTTGACAAAAAAACCTAAACTAACCTGCACCTCGCCCAACAACAATCTCTGACATATGTCAGAGTTAAACTTTTCGCGTACAGTTTGTCTTGTCTCGCAATCTAGCTCGTTCGAAAACGAAACGCAATCCGACCGTAGATTATACAAGGTGTGGCCGTAGTGCGGCGGCCACTAGAATATTATTTATGGTCAATCAGAACTGCAGGAAGAACATAAAGTAACCCGTTTACACATACGAGGCTGACAGGAGCGATGGCCGAATTTGTCATGGTAAAAAACGATATTGCAGGCCGGTATGGCGTGCCTACGCTCCTTCCCGAGAAGGTGTATAAATCGGTTATGAAGATATTTATGGGGTTTGAGGTGGATTCCAGGAGAATGCTCGCACTTTAAAGCCGCTTCGAAACAGTAACATGTATAGGAAAGTTCAGCTAAAACTATTTATATTTTGCTTAAGAAAAAAATATTACACAAATACCTAATACTATATTCTGTTTGAGATTGGGAGTAATAAACCCTAACTAATATGGAATACGTTCATAAGGTGGTAGAAATTATTTTATTAGGTTCTATAACGATTTACATTGCATATCAGACCCCTTCTTTCTTAATTTGTCTACCTCTCACCGCTCAGCTAGTTATTGGCAGACATAGGCATGCCTTCAGAGTCAGACCTTTGAGTAGTTATAATTCTCTAAAATCTACATTCAATGAAAAATACATTTGGATTCTGCCGGCACAATATTTTTAATTATACCGGGTGTACCAAAAAAAGAGACTTAACTTGTCGGTATAAAAATAATCTGGGCTTTAAAAATCAATTTCACGACTATAAAAAAATCTATAGAGAAGCTATCCGTAGGGCTAAGATTGACTTTAATGATAACTTGATAAATTCCTCGAACAACCCTAGTAAAGCCATGTGGCAGATCATAAAAAAAAACAGTAATAAGGATAAGGCCTTAATGCCTTCTGGTTCTCTGACACCGGATGATTTTAATACATATTTCATAAATATCGCACAGAACCTCATAAAAGATATACCAAACTCTCAACGAGACCCATTGAAATACTTCTCAGATATCACTATTATACCTCCAGAGGCTGGAGACTTTAAATTCACTGAAGTCACATTTAATGGGGTGAGGGACATTGTCGATAACTTAAAAAATAAAAACAGCTCTGATAGGTTTGGCCTTAAGGTCAAATTAATTAAAAGCATAAAAAATCTCATTTTGATTCCACTGACTAGGCTCATAAATTTATGTCTCAGAACAGGTATCTTTCCGACTGTGTTAAAGGGGGCAGTGGTAATTCCACTTTTTAAAAAAGGTGATCCTGAAATGCCGGAAAACTACCGTCCCATTTCACTGCTTCCAATTATCTCCAAAATTCTGGAGAAATGTATATCCCAACAACTCACGAATCATTTCGAGTCTAATAACTATTTCAGCTCCTCCCAGTTTGGCTTCAGAAGAGGAAAAAATACAATACAGGCAATAGAAGCATTAGTTGCGGACATTTTGAATAGTTTTCACTGTCAGGAATATAACACAGTTGTATCATGTGACCTCAGTAAGGCCTTCGATTGTGTTGACCATGGTGTCCTTCTCCAAAAACTTTCTAAATACCATGTCTCTACGGAGAGTATTACACTGGCGATCTGAAAGAAATGCCTTTTAACACATTTAAGAGTAGGATTAAGTCTGTACTTTTGGATAGTGTGTTGTACAACATTGGTGACTTTTTTAATTGTGTCTTTGTATGATTTCTTTTAAAAGTGTAGACTGTAAGTGTATATTTATTTTTTATTAATGTAATATTTTATGACATGTATATGACGTATGTAAATCGTAAGATAGTGACACGAATAAATTGATTTGATTTGATTTGATTTGATTTGAGTGCGCACCATTGCTAACTTTTTTATTATTGGGGATACAAAGTCGGTTAAATTAGCAAAGTAGTAGCGTTTTTTCTGCCAATAAAATGGCGAAAGCACAAAAATAATCGGACATAACGTTTCTGAATAAATGAGGAAAATGTATTCTTTTTTAAATGGCACACCCTGTATATTTTTTACCGAAACGTTTGCAAATCGTATACGGAATAAAAAAGTTTATATGCAACATTGGCTTAAAATTGAAAAAACATCAACACAGTCATGGAAATAAAAAATGGTTTGCCTTTGGCGATTTCATCGAGCCTGCCATGAAAACAAAAACGAATTTATTAATTTATTTCAGAAATTAAAACTCGATTTTATTTTTAGCGGAAGAAATAAAAAAGAACTATACTAAATGTTCAAAAACATCACCGTTTTGTTCAATACATTTGCGGGCATTCTTTAATACACGTTTTGTAGCTTGTAAGACTGTTCTGCCATCAATGGATGCTATAATGCGTCTAATGTTGTCTTGAAGTTCGACCAGATTCGCATATCTCATGTTAAAGACTTCGTCCTTGACATACCCCCAGAAGTAAAAGTCTAATGGGGTTACGTCAGGAGACCTTGGGGGCTAACGTATCGGACCATTTGTTGCCATCCACCTATCACTGAAAAGCCTTTCTACCAATATTCTCACTTCAGGAAACTGATGAGGAGGAGCTCCATCTTGTTGAAAATAAATTTGGTTACGGTCCTCTAAGTTCACATCATCTAAATATTTTTCTAGTAATTCTGACAACATGTTAACGTATCCCCTGCCGGTCAGAGTACCTTCATAAAAAATTGACCTAATAATTTGGCTGCCTATGAGACCACACCAAACATTAATGCTAAATCTTACTTGCGGATTTCTGGGAACAGCAATAAACAAATTTGTTCTAGACCAATAGTGCATGTTTTTACGATTAAACATACCCCTATTTGAAAAGTTCGCTTCATCGCTCCATAAAATTCTCTTTAAAAAGTTAGGATTTTGCCTACACATATCTTGTAACCATTGGCAAAAAATGAGTATTCTTTCAGTGTCACCAGGTAATAATGTTTGCACTGGTCGGTACTTATAAGCTACAAACTAATATTTTTTTAAAATCCTCCAAATTGTAAATAAACTGAAACCACTGTCTCTTACCAAATCTCTAGTTGAATTATTTTTGTGCGCTTCAAAATATGCCAATACATTTACATCTACTTGTTTACTTATTATTAACTGTTTTTAGTCCTTGTCTTTAAAAAAACTCTTTCGTTACTTTTAAATTTTCTATACAGCCTTAGAAAATACCTTCTGTCTGGTTGCTCACGTTCAGGATACATTTTGCCGTATTGCTCGAGTGTTAGAACACTATTTTTTCTGCAACCAAGATACGCTTCTAACATATCGCAATGTTCTAAATGCGTGAACGCCATTTTGTAGTATTTAAAAGCAAAAACTAGATAACTTAACGCAAAACTATGAAAAATTTGGCTTCGTTAACAATAATGGCTACCCAAAACGAGAACACTTTATTCAATTCATTTTTGTTTTCATGAAAGTCTCGATGAACACTTCAAAGGCAAACCATTTTTTATTTCCATGGCTGTGTTGATGCTTTTCAATTTTAGGCCAATATTGCATATAAACTTTTTTATTCCGTATACGATTTGCAAACGTTTCGGTAAAGAATATACAGGGCGTGCCATTGAAAAAAATACATTTTCCTCATTTATTTAGAAACGTTATGTCCAAATGTTTTTCTGCTTTTAGCATTTCAATTAACAGAAGAAATGCTGCTACTTTGCTAATTTAACTGACTTTGTATCTCCAATAATAAAAAAGTTAGCAATGGTGCGCACTTAATTTGGTACACCCTGTATACGCACATTTATAATTTAATTGTACATTTTTAATGTACACTTATATTTGTCAGGTAAATTCAAATGATTAAGTAAAGTATAACTAGCCTCAATTGAAACACTTTTTTTCCTCACAAAAAACAGCAGGTAAAAAATCACTGTAAATGTCCATTGAAGCGATGTATCAGGACCACTCAACAGCGAACGCCGTACAATGCATAGATTTTTCCGTTTGGCTCGCGAATTATCCCGGTATACTTTGCAGCTTAAAGGTGATAGGACTGGTCGCCGTGTAGACTGTCTTACTTTGTCGTACTAAAGGAAACCATGGATAAGGCGTCACTGTGACTTTTTTAATATACATCGATTTAATATTTATGGATCCAATTTTGACACGGATCTCCTTAGTACTTTAACATTCAGTGTCGTAGACGTTGGTATATATCCTATTAGAACTATTTACTGTGCGTTATCTTATTTTATTTACTATTGTTTTACCAACGTAGTTTGAGTAGTTAAGTTTTCTGAAATATATTTCACTTATATATTATATTTTTATAATATTATTAATAAGATGGCTTTTTGGAGACCATTTGAGACTAATGATATGGAAACAATACCGGCGGTATCCGACCCGGCAACAGACGAAACAAATGGGGAGTTAATTGGCAAAGACTTACACGTCCAAAGTCAGCGTATTATTTTAAATATTTTTGAGTGCCTTAAAAACAAAAATACTGTGCAGTCAGATAGGGCTGTAGTGCGAAGAATTTCTGAATTGACCAAAATTTCAGAGTCAACCATTTTACGAATAATAAAAAAAGGAACTGTAATAGATCATTCTCTAAAGCGGAAACGAACAAACCAAAAGTTTAGGAACATTGACCATGCTGCCAAAGAAGTAATTCGGCGAATTGTATACGATTTATATAAAAAAAATCAAGTCCCAACTTTAGAAATGATTAGAGATAAATTGCGCGATTATCCTGGATATAATTATCAATGTTTAGAAACACTGCGAAGTATTTTAATCAATTGTGGATTTAAATACAAGAAAATAAATAACCGAATGGTAATAATGGAGTCACGGCGTATTGTTGAACTACGGCAAGTATATTTGCATAAAATTAGTGAATATCGTGAATTAAATAGAAACATAGTTTACTTGGACGAGACTTGGTTCGATACTCATGACGTTGTAAAATATGGCTGGGTAGATAAATCGGAAAATTGTAGCTTAAATACACCGTGCTCAAGAGGAAAACGCATCATTATTCTTCATGCTGGTGGCGAAAATGGCTTTGTACCTAATGCTTTGCTTTTATCTGCCAAAAACATTAAACAATCTTCAGCCGATTATCACGAAGACATGACAGCGGATCTTTTTGAAAAATGGATTTCTGAGCAGCTTCTACCAAACATTCCACCGAATTCTGTAATTGTCATGGACAATGCGTCCTATCATTCGCGTATATTGAATAAACTACCCAACAACAATACAAAAAAGCAGGATATTTTAACATTTATGAAAAATAAAAATATCAATATTGATAATAAAAATAAAATTCCTATAAAAAAAGAATTACTCAAGATTATTAAGAGCCAAAATTTTAAAAATGAATATGTAGTTGATACTATTTGTAAGACACACGGTCATACCTTGTTGCGATTACCTCCATACTATTGCATATTTAATCCGATTGAGTTAATCTGGAGTACCATAAAAAGATCTCTGCGGAAGCATAATGTATCGCCAACACTAAGCGCAGTAGTTATTGAAAATATTCGGCAAGTAGTAAACGACCTGGATAGTAATATATGGAAAAATTGTGTAGCACATGTTATTACAGAAGAAAAAGAATATCCGATTCTACCTCCCGTGGCATCAATAGTGATACAACCAGGCAATGATTCTACTTCTGAAGATTCTGACGATAGTGTTTAAGGTATTAAAAACTATTTTTTTTTCCCAAGTAACAGATTTACATGGTCGCGCGAGAACACTAGTGGTAAACAACTTTAATCATGGCGTGAGATATACCCGCCGCGCAGTTTAACTTTTGTTATCAAGTGTTTGCGCCTAAAACACGTACTTTTTTGTCCATGTATTTACAGTCCATCAAAGCTTTGGACTTTGAACTTGTAAAGTAAAATACCACTGTCGGTATATTAATACTTTTCAGTGTTTACACTATCGTTTTCAATAATTCTAATTGCTTAATCGGCAAAAACTTAAAATTTAAAATGTTTGACAAAACTTTTTGCGCGAACACCCTTTTGTGTACCTATTTGGGAAACTTTCATTTTGTATTTTTTAATTAAGATTTCTTTCGATATGGCCGGCGAGCTTTTAACCTGTTAGGTAGGTATTAGAATCTAAATTATAACCTTCGGCATATACTCACTAAACTAAATAAGGTTTTAAATAGCTATTTAAATTTAAATACTACGATTTCCAAATTTGCGTTCCCAAAACATATTTGCCAGAAATTTAACATACTTACTGGTTATTAGTATAGTAATAAACTTAATTCATTTATTACTCAGTCGGTACGCCTATGTGTCGAATTTCTTACTGTTTTTTGCTGTTTCAATTGAGACTAGTTAAAGTATATAAATTTTATCAATATTAGGTATAGTCTATACGAAGTCAATCCGAACAGCTAAAAAAAACAGTCATGTACCGGGTCTGCTAAGTTTACGAATAAATTTTAAATAAAAATGACCTAATCTTATTTAAAACCGACCGCGTATGATTTTTTTCTCGCCCACGCGTTCCCTCGCCGGCCGCTTCTAGTTGATGAAATAATTTTGGTGCAGAAAAAAAAAAATAATGCCTAAAAAATGCCTGTTCTACTGCGTTTTTCTACCTGTTGCCCCTGACAGTGGTGTAGTATATTTTTTAATTATCAAAATAGGGGGGAAGTAAATTTACTTTATTGTTTTATTCGTTATTGGAAATTTTAGAAAGTATCTTAAGAGTGTGCCCGACTGATCCAAGTTATTTTATTGTTGTTGCCGTTGCTGTTGTTACTGTTGTTTTTAAGTGTCGTGTTTTTCTAAATTGTTTTGTTGTTGTTACCGTTCTTGTTGTTATTTGAATATTTAATCAAGATGGCGTTGTGACGATTCCATGGCGGAGCCGTCGGAATTTTGTAATAAATATTTACATGTTTAAACAACCCAGAGACTTATTTTAAATATTTACACCTGCTTAAAAAATGAAAGTCCTGGGGCCTCCCAAAACGAAATAATAAAAAGGATTTGTGAGCTCACTAAACTTGCTCGAACTGCAATTCTCACAGTGATTAGAGCAGGAGTTATTATCGACGATTTCGTAAAGCGAAAAAGAGCTAATCAGAAGCTTAAAAAAGTTGATAATGGTGACAAAGAAGTTATACGCCGAGTTGTATATCAATTTGACCAGGAAAACAACCGACATTAGAAATGAATGAATGGTAAACGAGTTATCATACTACACGCAGGCAATACTAAGGGTTTTGTTCCTAACGCTTTATTGTTGTTGGCCGAAAATATACTATATAATATAATAAGCACTCATCGGCGGACTACCGTAAAGATATGACCGCCAGTCTATTCGAAAAATGGTTTATTGAAGTTATTGTACAATTGCTGCCAAATCTATCCCCCAATTCTGTCATTGATATGGACAAAGCATCCTATCATTCGCGTCTATATAACAAAGTTCCCAGCAGTAGCACAAGGAAGGATGAAATTCTAGGAAAGTAGAAACATGAAAATTCCTCAAAACGCTAGAAAAAAGGTGTTATTGGAAGCTATAAAAAAAGAGAACTTTAAAAAGGAATATGTAATCGACAAAGTATGCGAAGCACATGGTAATACTATTTTACGCCTCCCCCTATTACTGTATATTTAATCCAATCAAGATGATTTGGGCTGCAGTCAAGAACAAACTGAGAAAATATAACCAATCGCCAACTGACAATATAAATATAAGCACAGTTGTTGATCAAGTAAACGACAGTGGTATATGGATGAAATGTATCCAGCATGCCATAAAGAAGGAGGATGAATATTGTATTTTACCGGCAGTTGATCCCATTATTATATCCCTAAATACGGATTCAAGCTCTGGAAATTTGGAAAGTGAATTTTGACTTTTTATCCAATTCACATAAAATAAAATACAATGATAAACGTGTATTAAGTGTTTTCTTATCATCACTATATACAATTTAAAAAAAATAGATCCGTGTAGTTATATGAAAATTATTGGGAATCAGTTGGGAATAATTTAAATGCTGCCCCATAATGCCGACCTCAATAGTTTCTTATGCTCTTCCAGTTTGTTTTGTATACAGAAAATAAAAATTAATTAATGTGGTAAAATATTTTCCATTCATAGCGTTGCAGGCCGCCTATGCTTCTGAAAGAAGTTGCCGCCTATAACCCGAATTTCGGTTTTTTGCTGTTCCGATTGACTTCGTATATACTTTACATAAATGATAACAAACCATAAAACATTCTTATACAGACTTTTTACATACAAAACAACATACCAGTTTTATTAAGTAGGCATTTTCATCATAAATGGAAACATCTGATGAACTATCGTCTACCCCTATGTTAATAACAACTGACTGGACGGACCCACATTTTCTGCTATTCCTTCGTTAAGTTTTCTATATATTTCCGTCACTTTTCTACAAAAACAGGTGCATGTCTATAGATTCAAACAAAAAAAGGTAGATAGCTGCTTTGCAAAGAAACCTAGGATTGCTATGTATATTACAAAGGGTTTATTTATTTAACTAAAACACAAGAGCCAAAAATCCATAATATGGAAAAGTTTTCAATTGCTCCACAAATTCTAAAACAAGCCAACAAAGCGACATCGGATATTCTTCCCGAAAAATCCAGCCAACATTACAATAAAAAAATATAACGAATTAGAAGAGTGAGGGGGAACATTAAAGGCATTAATGAAAAAGTCCTACTTGCATTTTTCCTAAGACTTAGTGAAAAATCAGCCCCAACATTGCTAGGGACAAAATATTTGATGGTAAAAACAACTTAAAAATTCAGCTTCACTGGGTGATAAAAATGTTTACGTTATTGCACATCCCATGATTGGAACACTTCAAGAAGATAAAGCAACAAACCCATATTTAATAGCTTCTAAGCAGCTAGGCAAAACTAATAATGTGATCGTAACCCGATTTATTCAGCAGTCCCTATCGAACTTTTTCTTACCAAATCTAGTCCCAGATGAGAAGTTTTTAGTGCTTTTGTCTGATGCAGCACCGTACATGGTAGAAGTAGCCCAAAAAGTATAAAATTTTGGAAAGAGCACACATCGAACAATTTTTGCTGGAAGCAAAGAAGAATTTCTCTTATCCATGGTATCAATTTTTTGTTTGATCTGTAAATATCGTGTTTTGGAATTAAAAACAGTTTTAAAATATAATAATTGTATATAAAACACAGTTTTTTGTTTAATATAACTTATCTTTGTTATTTTATTGAAGGTGGCATTATTGCTGGGACTTTCAGGTACTTGTCGTTGTGATGATAAACTGTAAATACGTGTAATACAAAAGATTTCTTTCTGAATTGCCAAAAAAGTATACGCACAAACCAGTGTGTTGGCATCAATAAAATATCAAAAATTCCTAACATTATTGCGTGTTTTTTGGGATTATCCGAACCGAATTTATATACTGGACTAGCGTACGTTATTCTTCAGCTACTGATACAAACTTAGATTTAAACAATAAATTTTAGCATACATATTAATAGGTAGGTATGTTTGGTCTAGTAGTTTAACTTTAGGCTATCGTTAGCTTCTTGTTTTACTTTGTATTTATATTTTACAATAAGAAATTCTTTAAAAAATATGGTACAGCTCTATCAGTGGCGTAGCCACAGGGGGCCAAGGGGGGCGATCGCCCGCCCCTCTTGTCCCGGCGCCCCTTTACTACTTAAATAATAATTCTTAAAAAACAAGATCGGTCTTGTTTTATTTTTAGCAAAGAAGAGCGATGGGAATAAACTTAATAAAACCGGTTTCGAAAGCGTCCCACCACATTATATTAATTTTTTTTATATAGCGGATTTTAACTTCATGTAGCATAGGGAAGGTGAATTCCTACGAAATTTTGGCGTGGTCCCAAAAATTTTTTGCCTGCGGCGCTTTAGCTCCGCGCCCTTCCAATAATTCGCCCCCCTCGCCCCAAAATGCTGGCTACGCCACTGTATCCAATAGTGAGTTGGATATAACTCACTAGCGCGTTATAAGCAGCTTTATATCTTTAAAATCGGACCACTTATGTATACATTCTGGCCATTTGGTTTCAACCAGAGCCATAAATTAATAATACATTATATGAAAGTGTTGGATAAAAGTTAATAAACAAATTCTGTGAATATTTTTCGTCACTATTCTTCTATACCAATGTATAATTTTTTGAAAAGCATAAAATATGTTTTGAACACGTAGACTTCATTAAATCTTTCTCAAACGTTAATTTTACGTATTTTTAATATTAGGACTCTTTTGTATGGATTTTCTAACTGAAATTGTCATACAAATAAAATATTTACAAGCCGAGCAGCCAATAAAGAAAGAAACATAAGGGCGTTAATCTACTCTTGACGGTAATTATTCCGTACTTAACCAATAATTATTACGCAGATAAGACAAGAAGCAATGCATTAGTAGCTACCCGCACATTTGCAATATTTATATAATTATTCTTATCTCAGGAATTAAAATTGAATTAAATTACAGATACATTGATAAATGGAACTCGTTTCGCATTATTTACACATTATTTACTTTAGTCGTACTTACATTTTATATTTTTTTTCCAAATTAGAACCCGAGGACATATATAAAATCTAATAGAAAAAAAGAACCGGATTTTCCAAAATTATTGCCGATCTTCATTGAAATGAGAAAACACTCGAAGAAGAAGAATATCCAGATAAGTTAATAGTGTATTAGCAAAAATATGTTATGGGGACATAAAGACGTACCTCTCCATAAAGCAGCTAACGCACCTAAGTTTCACAAGTTTTATTATGCCATCAAATGCAATAATAATGTGACAAATCAGAGAGACGCTAGAATTTCTCTACAAGGCGGTCTAATTTCATAACAAATCATATGGAGAATATATGTCATCAATTTCAAACTATACATTAAAATCTAAAAGTATATCTGTTATATTATCAAACATATGCACAGAAACTATAGTTCGCCACACGTTTCGTTTTTTTAAAAATTATTTTAATCTTAAAATGCGTAAAATATAAAAACAAATACCTAATGATTTATTGGCAATTACTGTCCTAGCTCGACTATGAATAACTTCACCTTTTATATATTTATTCATTTTACAAACAAGGACGTTTTACTCAAATGAAAGACAAAATACAGTCTATAATAGGTAATTTGTAATAAAGTGGAAATCAGACTGTATTTTGTCTTTCATTTTAGTAGAAATGAATTTCCATCAAGTAAAAGCCACAACATTTTAAAGAACGTTTTAATATGATTAATTATAAATTAAATATAATAATGTTTAACTCCGGCAATGCCTGTAAAATTTCTAAAGGTGTCAAGATGTGTTTTGTATTCCCACGAATTCAATATCATATACGATAAAAAGAGACAAAACCATTAATAAGAGACAGAAATCCACGCTGATTGCTTGCTTTCGGCGTGGGTTGCCAAATTTACCAAAACGTATTATCCTCAACGCTTTAAGAGTAGAATAAATTATATTAAGCGATTATAATTTGCAATGTGAAGGGGGAAAATAAACGAAATATATGTTACAGGGTATACAATATAAACTTAAAGAGAGAAGTACGGCAACAATGTAAAGTTTTTTTCTCGAATTCCTTTCGTGGCGAACTTTAGTTTACAACTATATGGGTTTTTCCTCGGTTTTTCGGTCGGCATTAGCACAAACACCTCTTAAGTCTAAGCAAGCGAATAGTTGCTCACCATGCCAGAAGGATAGAATAGAAATACCCTGATTTCAAATTGCAACCAGATAAAATGAATTTTATCTTGAAGTCTAAGTATTTATAATGAAGAACAAAACATATTTTAATTAAAGAAATATCAAAATTTTTTCAATCTGTTTTCTATAGAAAATATTTTAGGTTTACACAATTCTTAGGTTAAGGTTTGTTTAAATATTACTATTATGTGTTTATTATTATTATGGAACCATTTCTTGTATGAATAAAACCAGTAAAATGAGTTCGAAGCATCCTATATTTATAAAGGCAATAAAACACCTCAAGAAGGAATAAAGTAATCAAGTCACTACTTCAATCTGATCTAAAAGATTTCCAACTCGAGAAGTAATCTATGGATTATAGCAGCAATTAAATTTTATAATTTGCAGAATGGTATGCGTTATATGTTTCCAGAAATTTACTCCATCTGATTGTGAAAGCCAAGACTTGTTAATATGAAGAACGAAGAACATAACTGTTGAACTAACGAAGATATTTTCAATTTTATGCATTCTGGTGAATGTCGTAAAGCGTTAGAGAATTATTATAATGATTGTCTGGAGGACTGCTTTTATATACATCCATATAATATATTTTTACACGGACATTATTGATTCTATGAAGCCCGAGATTTTTTGAAATACATAGGTATAATTAAAGGGAATATATTATGCAAAGTGCATATATATATATATATGCATTTTTTGCATATTATGTCAATTCTATAATAAAATGCATATTTTTTCCAAATTATTATTTTATGAGCCCATTTTTATGTTTTCGGCGTTATCAACAAATAAAAACCTCCTGTCATGAAAACTCGTAGACTCATAGGTTTAATGTCCAGTCCGGCACTTGTTGCAGGGATTTTCCAATCTGAAGATAAATATATAATAATTAATATTTACATTTTGGTTATACACAAGATACAAGGTATTTATTGTGGGTTTCCGGGGTTTGCAGGTATATTGTTAGGGGTTAATTATTGCCATTTAATAATGTTATTATATTCATTACCTGTCTAACAAACTGTATTTATATCGGGTTGTAATACTGTTGTTATCTGTTTTAGTTTGTCGAAAGATTTCAATATTTTCAGTGTGTCTAGTGATTTCAAATTTATGCTCAAAATGTCTAAAGTGGCGAAAACGTCTTGATAGAGTTCAGTGGAGAAAAAGTCTTCTATAAAGCTTGTGCAAAAATTATAGTTTGTAAAAAGAAGTTCCAAATCGATCAACATTTGAAAACACCGCTGCATAAATCAATGTTACGGAAAATGAAATCTGAGCCAGTTCAGCTGACTGTAAAAAACTTTTTTTAAAATGTTAGAGAAAAATCGAAATCTGAAAAGGAAATTTTTATATAAAAGATTTATGCAAGGCTTTGGTCGCAGCAAACATATCCTTAAAAAATGCAAAATCCGCAATTTAGAGGATTTTTCCAAAAATATGTAGGGTGATAAAAATTTGTTTCCACTACTAACCTATAACATCGCTATTATTGACCGATTATTAACGTTAGAAATCGCTTTTCTCTACCTTATAAGTTATTATTGACCATGGTCAATAATAAGGCATTGAAATCCATTATTGACCGATCTTCAAAAATCTATTTGAACACAGGTAACTTGATTTTTTGATTCTACAACATGAATTCATAAACATGAATAACCTGAAAGGTGATTTCTTGTGGTTAGGCAACCAGATAATTATCAATACATATTAGATTATTAGAGATGCTTGATATTGTAAAATATCGATACAATCAACATTTTTTCTGCTTCCATCCTTAATTCTGGAGGTGTACACATAATAATATCACTAACATTTTCTTCGCTCATTTTTAAAAAAAAAACGGAAAACTTGTGAAATCTGATGACATAAATGAACAAAAATCGACATTAACAAAAGAACAAAATATTTTGCCAATTCCAAAGCGCAAGTAACTTGATTAAAAAATATACTTATACCTACCTGAAATTTTTTATAATTATTAATACTATAAAGATAATGTCTTATAAAAGTTTGTAGTAGTGGAAAAAATATTATATTAACCACGGTTTAGATAGCTTATAGCCCTCGCGTCTTAAATCCCTCGTCGCTCCGCTCCTCGTGATTTAAACTTGCCGCTCGGGCAATAATGGTGGCTGTCTAAACCTTGGTTAATAATATACTATTAGATTATTGCACATCCTATGCTTGGAGCACTTCAAGAAGATAAAGCAACAAACCCATATTTAATAGCTTCTAAGCAGCTAGCCAAAACTGACAATGTGACCGTAACCCGATTTATTTAGCAGTCCCTATCGAGCTTTTTCTTACCGAATCCAGTCCCAGATGAGAAGTTTTCAGTGCTTTTGTCTGATGCAGCACCGTATATGGTAAAAGTAGGCCAAAACTTAAGAATCTTTTACCCCAAAATGGTACACGTGACTTGTCTTTTTCAAGGAATAAACCGAGTCGCAGAAACCGTCAGAACTGAATATCCTTTAGTAAATAAATTAATTTCAAATGTACAAAAAGTGTTTCTAAAAGCACCTCTAAGAGTGCAGATGTATAAGGAGAGATTACCAGGAGTTAGCTTACCTCCAGAACCTGTAACTACCCGGTGGGGAACATGGACTAAGGCCGCAATATTCTACGCAGAACATTTCGACGCCATTAAAGAACTAACTTTGGATTTAGATGACGATTCGCCGTGTGTTATGCAAATTAAAGAGTTGTTAAAAAATGCAAGGGCAGTTAAAGATCTTGTTTTTATTAAAGTTAATTTCAGTTTTATTAGTATTGTTGAAACTTTTTCCGCTAAATGTAACAACATTCCCAGTAAAGTAGGAGGTCAAGTAAGGAAGAAATTGGATGTAACTTAAAAAAGAATGAAGGATTTAAATACTTAACTGCAGTAAAAAGCATTTATGAAGGTAAACCATCCATGAAGTTGTATCTTGGCCTTATACTTTACTACTTAAGTTCCAGTAATGTCCGTTACATCAGTAGATGTTGAAAGAAGCTTCTCTTTGTATAAAAATATTTTTACTGATAGAAGACAATCCTTTTTAGTTGAAAATTTTGAAAAATATGTAGGAAAAAAAAAGCCGGTTATACAATTTCAGGTTAAAAAATTGTTTACTTTTATTTTTCTTTGTTTTTTTTGCTTTTTTTTTAAATAAACATATTTTTTAGAAACAAGTGTTTACTATAAAAAATTAAGAAATATTGCATACCAGTATGCTTATTTAGTCGAAGAAATGCATATAACTGCATATTCTAAAGGCAAACAAGGCATATATACAGAGTCGTTGGTATGTATGGAAACGGTCGATTATTTCTTAAAGTAAAACAGTCAGCAAAAAATATTTTAGATGAAAGTTTTAGGGTTTTTTAAGGTCTATTAGAATTTAAAAAAAAATAAGTATACAGGTTGAGCCAGAAAACCGTAGAGAAACAAAGTTACTTTTTTTTAAATGGAACACCCTATATCTTCGAATATTTTGGGATTTTATATAAAATAATAATTATTTTTCAATACGTTCATTATAAGTCTAAACTTAATAGTTTCCGAGATATCGACTTTTGGAAAATGACATTTTTGAACTTTGACAGCTTCTAGCTCTTCTAACGGTACGTTTTAAAATAAAACGGCTTACATGTCCCTATCTTACTTTTTTATTATCTTCCCAAAAACATCAACTTCCGGTTAAACCGGATGTAACTCAAAATCAAGAAATACAGTACTTCCGGTTTAACCGAAAGTTGATGTATTTGAAAAGATCATAAAAAAGTAAGCCGTTTTACTCTAAAACGTACCGTTAGAAAGCTAGAAGCTGTCAAAGTTCAAAAATGTCATTTTTCAAAAGTCGATATCTCGGAAACTATTAGGTTTATACGTATAATGCACTTATTAAAAAATAATTGCAATTTCATGTTACATCCAAAAATGTTCAAAGATATAGGGTGTTCCGTTTAAAAAAAGGTAACTTTCTTTCCCTACAGTTTTCTGACTCATCCTGTATACTTATTTTTTTAAAATTCTAATACACCTTAAAAAACCCTAAAACTTTTGTCTAAAATATTTTTTGTTAACTGTTATACTTTAAGAAATAATCTACCGTTTCTATACATACCAACGACCCTGTATATATATATTGTGACAACAATTATTTTGGGGTTATAAATTATTAACGTCAATAACTGTCTATCACAATACCTGGGTAGTATTCAGCGTATTCAGTGGAGATTCACTCATAAATAAGTCAATTTTAACTTTGACAATTTCTTTTATTTATAAATCCAATATTCAGTCCACATGACTAAAATAAACAAAAAAAAATCCTTCTTCCAATCTTGGCCTCTTCAAAATGACTCCAATCTGTTCGTTGGTCCAGTCACTGAATGTATGTCTTCTAATTCCTGTAGGTTCAGAACCAATATTGTGTCTGGTAAAGTATAGCTTGTGAGTTCTCTGTAGTCAAAATAAAATAAAGTTTTGTTGTTAAGGAATGTAAATCTAATAGCAATAATTAAATAAATCTCTACTATGATAAAGAATCGCACCCAGGTCAGGTCGCAGTGTACGATCTTTTATAGCCGAGAATAAAATAGGGCTCCGCTGTTATGGGATATAAATCCAACAGCAAGAATTAGATAAAATAGAATCTCTACTATTATAAAGTATCGCACCCAGGTCAGGTCGCAGTGTACGATCTTTTATAGCCGAGAATAAAATAGGGCTCCGCTGTTATGGGATATAAATCCAACAGCAAGAATTAGATAAAATAGAATCTCTACTATTATAAAGAATCGCACCCAGGTCAGGTCGCAGTGTACGATCTTTTATAGCCGAGAATAGAAATGGGACTCCGCTGTTATGGGGTACAAACCCAACAGCAAGAATTAAATAAAGATATTTCTACTATGAAGGAGAATCAATCCACAATTATTGTGTCTAGTAATGCACAGCTTGTGAGTTCTCTATAGCCGAAATAAAATAGGGCTCCGCTGTTATGGGGTACAAACCCAACAGCAAGAATTAAATAAAGATATTTCTACTATGAAGGAGAATCAATTCACAATTATTGTGTCTAGTAATGCACAGCTTGTGAGTTCTCTATAGCCGAAATAAAATAGGGCTCCGCTGTTATGGGGTACAAACCCAACAGCAAGAATTAAATAAAGATATTTCTACTATGAAGGAGAATCAATCCACAATTATTGTGTCTAGTAATGCACAGCTTGTGAGTTCTCTATAGCCGAAATAAAATAGGGCTCCGCTGTTATGGGGTACAAACCCAACAGCAACAATTAAATAAAATATAATCTCTACTATTATAAAGAATCGCACCCAGGTCAGGTCGCAGTGTACGATCTTTTATAGCCGAGAATAAAATAGGATTCCGCTGTTATTGGGGTACAAACCCAACAGCAAGAATTAAATAAAATATAATCTCTACTATTATAAAGAATCGCACCCAGGTCAGGTCGCAGTGTACGATCTTTTATAGCCGAGAATAAAATAGGGCTCCGCTGTTATGGGATATAAATCCAACAGCAGGAAATAACGAATTTTTATACTCGTTAACCCTAAATAAATAACCTTTCAGGATCTCACCTTTCAGGATACTTCAAGCTCTTGCTTCTCTGAAAGCTGGAGCTCGAATGAATCTTCCATCCGAGTGCTATGGGGTATTCTCTCAAGTCAGAGCAAAGCTCTATTTCTTCCGTTTCTAAATTATGGTTTGACAATAGTTGAATCTTCTTTGCTGTTGTTTATTTGAATTGCTTTGTTTGGATTATTTTATTGAGAAAGATTTTTTATTTAAATTTTGAAAATTTTAAAAATTTTGAGAATTTTTTGATTTTGATTTTTCTTTTATTTTTAATGAGTGAAATCTTTTACTAAGGAGGCAACCAATCTTTCGGGTAATGAGATCTCTCATTCTGTCTTGATCTAATATGCGAGTTTATTATCAGCGGGTTTGTGGAAATGTCCGTTCGTTTAAAATAATTTTTTATAATTTTGACGTAGTATTGTCTTAGGGTGTCTATTTTCATGTCTCTGTGAAGCAGGTCTACAGGGAAGTGTTTTTGTACGTCAGTAATGATTCTTAGTGCCATGTTTTGAAATCTCTGGTGCTTCAGATGCTGGGTAGCACAGAGAGTAGACCACGTTGGTATCCCATATGTAAGTATTGGTCTAACTAAAATTTTGTACAAATTTGTTTTTGTCTTTAGAGTGATTTTGTTTCTCTTGTTTATAAGTGGATAGATGGCGAAGAGCTGCTTCCTAGCTTTCAGAAGCCTCTCCTCAGCCGTGAACCTCCAAGTCATTCTTCTGTCGAAGGATAGGCCGAGATATTTCACCTTGTTTGACCAAGGGATTTGCTGATTCATAACTCTAATTTTCTCTCTTGGGAGTTTAAGCCTAGCCTTCGAGAAATAAATAGCTTGGGTTTTCTCTGGACTGAGGCGAAGCTTCCACTCCGCCAACCACTGCGAGAAGAGAGCTATGTGTCGCTGCAGCCTCAAAATTACACACGAGGGCGATCTCGAGGTGGCAGTGATCGCCGTGTCATCTGCAAACAGATATAGCGATGTTTGTACGTGTTTAGGTACGTCAGAAGTATATATATTATAGAGTATGGCCGCTAAGGGGGATCCCTGCGGCACACCTGCTTTAATTTCGACTGCTGTCGATAGCATACCTTCAGATGACACTACGCAGGACCTTGCCTCGAGATATGACTGGATTATTTTTATTAAAATGTTTGGCATACCCAACCTAATTAATTTTAGTACAAGACCATCATGCCAGACCTTGTCGAAAGCTTTCGCGATATCAAAAAAGACCGCTCCTGTTGACTGTCGTTTGTTGAATCCTCTTAGTATATTTGTCGCCAACCTCGTTGTCTGGCGCACCGTGCAATGAGCAGCTCTGAAACCGAACTGCTCTGGTGGTAAAATGTCATTGTTCGATACAAAATCAGTTACCCGATTAAGTATCAATTTTTCAATGACCTTGCCTAGACATGATAAGAGACTTATCGGCCGATAGTTGACTGCAAATTGAAGATCTTTACCAGTCTTTGGAATCACCACGACCTTGGCCCTTTTCCAAGTGTCTGGGAAGCGACCCTTTCTAATTATTGCATTGGCTATGTCTACAATCGCCAATACTGCATTTTCTGGCAAATTTTTCAATGCCTTATTCCTTATACCGTCAAAACCAGGGGCTTTTTTGGCATTGATAGATCTCAATATGCTCCAGACTTCTTCGGCTGATACTTCGGCTATTGCGCCGGCATCCGCTGGAGAAGCTTTAAAGATCTGAACAGTCCTGGCAATCCGCAGATCACGCTGATGATCCTCCGTCGGAAAAAGGCTAAACTGCTCGCGAAGACTTGTCGCAAACAGCTCAGCCTTCTCCCCCGGATTTGAAATTATCGTATTTTTGGCCGGGTCTCTGAGAGGAGGGACAGGCTTTTTGCCCCCCCTGATCAGAGACCTCGTGAACCTGTAAATTGAGGCATCTTCTATTCTCAGGTCTTTTGTCCTGTGATCCCAGAGTTCAGACTCTTTTTCAATTAGTAATCTTCTTATTTCTGCGGATTTCCTATTTGCCTCAGCTTTGATCTGCGGATCACCAGTTCGGTATGCTAAACGCATTACTTTATTTTTGACTTTTATCAGCCGAATCAGTTCTGGACCCAAATCCCCTTTTTTTGAAAATTTGGACACTTTTGTTTCAGATGAGCCGGCCATAGCTTTATCTATTTCCAGGGTCAGTTTTTTCACCGCCTTTTCTAAATCCTCGTCAGTAACGATCGGGTGCAGTCTTTCATTATTTTCTAACTGGTGCTTGAAGAGCCTCCAGTTAGTTTTCGTAACAGAGACGTAGCCCTGCCCCCTTTCCGCAGGATCTGTCATTTCATTCATGACCACTGGTTGCGTCATGCGCCCAGTGTTTTTAACAACAAAAATGTCCAATATCTCCGGAAGAGAACCTGACTGATGGTGGGTGTGCTCCTCCGGTGGTATAATGAAATAATTTAGGTCACTCGATGCATTATAGAGGGCGGTCCCACGCGAGTTCTGCGACCTGCAGCCCCACGCTTTGTGAGTCGCATTGAGATCGCCCCCCACAATGATCGTCTCTTGTACATCGAAAATTTCTGCCAGGCAGGCCTCGTTTACTTTAACTGAGGGGCTAATGTAGACAGAACCAAGTTTTATCCACCCATTAGTACAATTCGCAAGACCAGGCATTGATTGAGCGATGATATTTTTCTTCACCAAGATCATGGTTCCCCCTTTTGGCCGACCTTCTCGATCGACTCTGTAGATGGTATAGTTAGGGATGGTGAACCTCTCACCTTTCAACCATGTTTCTTGGATCATTAAAATATCAATGTCGTATCTTTGTACAAAATCCATTATTTCAAGTTTTTTACCTTTGATACCATTTATGTTGAATGTTGCCAAGCTAAAATATGCAACTTCTATCCGCAGCGCCATTAACGACACGATGATGTAAGTGTCGTCATCATAGCTTTCATTTCGCTCTGCATTCTCTCCTGGAACTCTGCCAGAAGAGAATGCATGGAATGCTGAATAATAGCTTCCCAGCCACGTGCCGGTCCTGCTTCCTGATTGTCACGTTGTTTGTTGCTGTTGTTTTGCTGACTTTGTTGGGGATTACTCTGAAGATCAGAATTCTTTTGTGATCCCCATTTAAAGGTGGGCGGTGGGATGTTTGCTTGGCTCTTTTGGGCTAGTTTTCTGTTTGCAACCTCTCTGACTCTTTCGGGGTGCTTCGCGCACACCCTATCGTTAGCCGCATGCGCCTCACCGCAATGACAACACTTTAGGTTATCTCTATTTGGACACTCGCCAACACGGTGACCTCCTGCACATCGCAGGCATCTTACTAGGGCCGTGCATTTGTGTTGGGAGTGCCCAAACATTTGACAACGATGACATTGCGTTGTGGTCGGCTTTGTCCTTTGGGACTCCACCTTTACTCTTAGATTATCCAAATATCTAAGATCATATATCCTTTTTTCATCGATGGGAAGAAGGACCAGCACTATTGGCATGGGTGACGAATCAGCTCTCTTCCACCTAACCACTTTTGATGGGTGAAGCCCTAATTTTTCGAGGTCTTGCTTGATCTTTTCTTCGGACCATGCCTCCAATACGCCCCTCACGACCACATGGAGCTCCTTCTCATCAGCAAAGGGGAACGAATGATGAATAATCTCCTTTGAGATTAGGAATTTGCGAATCTCCTTGTAGTCGCGAGGGGTAGGAGGGTTAATCCTTACACCTTCTGCAGTTGTCACTCCCCTGCCGCAATCAACATTTTTTGTTCTTAAATATGAGACTACCTTCGAGTACATATTTTTATTATGTATGACTATCGGTGGTACCCGCACCCTCTTCACCAGATCGTCCTCAGTTATGGTTGTTTCGTTTGGTCTTTTGTTTTCAGTTTGTTTGTTCATCAATGTTTGTTTGTTTGTCTTTGTCAGCTCCGCTGAGGAGTCGCTCCTCCCAGCAGCACTTAACTTGCTTGACTCATTGAACACTTCAAGTTTTTTGTTGTCAACCGCTGCTAGGGGAGGAAACTCCTCCGCGGTGTTCTTTCGTTTGTTCATTGAATTACTAGAGTCCGTCAGTCTAGTTCCTGCACGTTTACGTCTTTGTCGATTTATCTTAACGTAACCTTCGTCAATATTGTTTTTGTTCAACTCCTTCTCAGACTCAGACTCCGAGAGGGACCGCATCTCTGCATCCTCAGTGTCGATCTTGCCTTTTTTTGATTGATTCCGATGATCGGCCCTCTCAGGGTCTGAGTCTGAGGAGGAGTCATCAAAGTTCACATCATTTGGGTAATCGGTCATAGTCTTTACCTCATTTACTTTTTTTATTGTTATTTTTGGTTTCGATTTTTGAAACATTTTAGTTTCAACATTATTTTTGGTTTCATTATTTTTTAGATTATTTTTTAGAGTGCCTGAAGGGCCTTGCAAATCATTTTTATTTTTGTTACTATTGTCTTTGTTGTCTGAAGGACCTATCTTTATGTCAGATGGACTTTTGACTTTTTCCAAATTTATATCTGTAGAAGTGTCAAGTGTACCTATCAATTTTAAATTTTTTCCAGAATGAGAGATCTCTTTACCGTCAATGTAGGCCTCATACTTACTAATTAAGCTCAGAAGGTCTTCATTCTGTTTGATCAGCGTATTGATTTGCTCAGTGCAATCCGCAACTTTTTTCTCCCATTTTGAGTTCATTCGTTCGAACTCCCTTTCCCACTTCTCTTCCATACGAGCACACTTTTCCTCTGATGTTTCCCTTGCCTCTCGACTCGCTCTGCTTGCGGATAGTTGGCGTTTACCACTTTTAACACTTTTGCTGCTTTTCTCACTACCATTGTTACACTGAATAAGCGCGATTTTGTTTTGATTTGCGCCGGCCACCTCATCCGGCGGCATCGGCTGGATGTTATTCACTAGTTCTTCCATCTGAAGACTAGCTTTTTTTATTTTCCGCTTTTAAATAAACTCAATAGAAACTCTATTTGCTAAAAACTGACACACGCTGTCAGTTTTTTTTCGAATGAATCTTCCATCGCGCTGCATCTCCTTTTATACTCGTCGGTTGCTATCAAAATTGTTTGTTATACAGGAGGACCAGGAAAGATTGGATTTCTACATGAATTTGTCAGAAATGACGTTTTGTCAAAAGGTTAACAGATTAGGTTACATTTTCCTTACGAGGAAAAAGAAAACTATGAACGAATTATTAATCGTCAGAAGTGACATTGTGTCAAAAGGTTAACAGATTATGTTACGTGTTCCCTACGAGGAAAAAGAAAATTATGAACGAATACGAATAGAAAATAAAAGATTTGGGAGTATCGTTACAATATATACGCATATTTTGGCTGAATTTAAGTGCATATATTCCGCCCTTTAGTTATAATTATGCAACAAATTCCATTTATGATGAATTCATTGATATCGTTAGGATCGAATCTACATTCCATTCCCTTTAGGAAATCTACCAAATAAAGAAAACTATGAACGAATTATTAATCGTCAGAAGTGACATTGTGTCAAAAGGTTAACAGATTATGTTACGTGTTCCCTACGAGGAAAAAGAAAATTATGAACGAATACGAATAGAAAATAAAAGATTTGGGAGTATCGTTACAATATATACGCATATTTTGGCTGAATTTAAGTGCATATATTCCGCCCTTTAGTTATAATTATGCAACAAATTCCATTTATGATGAATTCATTGATATCGTTAGGATCGAATCTACATTCCATTCCCTTTAGGAAATCTACCAAATGCCAATGTTTTATGACGAAGTCTAGGCGGGGGGGTTTAGATTTTCAGGTTCGCTTATCAAATAATGAAAAATTATCGAATTTTGACAATTGTCTACAGCTGGTATCCCTGAACGTGTGACCCTCACCTTATCCCAAATAAACACAGGGTGGCCGTTATGGCACTGATGCCAAATTTCAGAAGTAACCAACTAGAAAAATGACGATGTGGTGGTTTTATTTGCGTTATAGACTTTATAACGACATGTTTATAGACAATGTTTTACTTTGTTTAGATATCTAAATAAACACACGAGCAAATAAGTGTCCGCCTATCTAGGCTCTCAGGGAGCACAACTAATGCCAATGTGCTTCTATTGTTGTGTGGGCGAAATCATAAAGGAGTTTTTGCATTGATAATAAAATCCATTGTTTTATTATCAAATTACCTAAATAAATATTGCTTTATACAAGAAAACGTGCCACTAAGAACAAACAAGATTATCAGTCCAAGCAGATGTTCTTGGCTATGAGCTATGTGCACGGTGTCTTTAGTCCGCGTCTGTGCCATTAAAAAGATAATCGGTATGGATGAGAAATTAAAAAACATAGTGACAAAAGTCCTTTGGTTATTAAAACGATAAGCGAAAATTTTCTAAAACTCTTATTCAATGCACCAGCACCCCCGCAAGATCAACATCGAACATCGTAACTCTGTTAGAACTTATAGGTTTATAACAATCGAGCAGCCACGACACCAACGAAATGTACTTCTGTCTGTGTTCATTAATTTGTTTACCCAGTTCGCAATAAAATAAAATAAACGCGAACGTGGGACTCGGCTGTTGTTCTCTCCAGTACACTGTTAAAAATAGGGTGAAAATGACATTAAACATGCCTAAAAAAATTATTATTTTTAAAGAATTTTTACACAATAAAATAACCTACGTTGTATTAAACGATATTTTACTAAAACAGTGTATTTTCACTCAATAGTGTCGTAAATATCGTACCGTGTACTGTAATAATACGGTAAAATATGTAAAATCACTACCTTATTAGTGAAATTTACTTAGTTTTGGAATAATACCCGTAATTTACCGTAATTTTTCGGCAAATCTCCTAATTTTACCACACGACACTGTAAATCTTGTGGCTTCACGCATCTACATGTTCGCTGTTGTTTTGTTTGCCATAGTGTTTGCAGTCTTCGATCTTTACTGCTAGTTTAGTCGTTTTGTAGTATCGTGTGATACATTTTTAAGTATTTTTAATGTTTAAAGGGTATTAAAATTACTTTTAATCATTAATAAGCAGAATTTTGGATTGTTAACTTAGTGAAATACCATTGTGTGTAAGGTGTAAACTGTTAATCGATCAGACACGGCGATCAATGTTTGATAAATATTGCATCTACAAAATTCAAGGTAAGTAATTTTGTAATGATTTATTCTTATTGTAAAATTGTATATGTATTTTTTTTAAAAAATATTACAGTCATCAATATTTGCATCGAAATGTGCCTCGAATTTGTGCTCGACTAAAATGCAAATATCAGGTTCAGGTCTTCAAAATTCACCCTGATTCAGGGTCGAAAATTGCCAAATTAAAAAGTTTTAAACAATGTTCTAAATTAAGGGTATTCACTTTAATGAGAAAATTAAGAGATTTGTAATAATTTTCTTAAAAATTCGTTTTTTTAGAGTAGTAGACCGATGTCAGGCATTCTATATTTATTTTTGTAATAACTGTCAGTTCATCACCAAACTGTACATATTATGTAATAGGGTTCTTATTTATTTTTTGACAGCCACCTAGAATGAAGAGGCTTAAATTACGGTTTCAAAACAAAGATATTTGGCATTTGGTTTTTAAGGCAATCTTAAACTAAATTATTCTTTAATATACATAAAATATAATATACATAAAAAACCAGTTATATATTTTATTTTTAGCTTTGCAAAGCCATTTTTTTAATATAACTTCACATGAAAAAATGGTGGTTTCCAAAATATAAATGAAAACCTTGTACAAGGGGGTCTCCTCTTTAGGAAACCCAGTATAGGTATGGCATTAAATACACCAAAGGTGTAAAAAAAAATATTTCTGTTTGTTTGAAATATATGTTTTTTAAATATAAGTACCCTAGTTAGAAATAAGTGTTCTGTTTGTAGGTACTTTACCTATAACTCGAATTTTAAGTAAAGTAGGTACCTATATATGTAAGAAAAACTGTTTGTATTTTATAGGTTTTACGACTCTTACCCCCTTAGTGTTTGAAGCCCAGTTTATCAAAAATCGATATATTTATCATGGCTGTGCTATGAACGTCAGGAATGAAGTGAAAGTGTCACTCTACCACATCAATTTTAGATAAGCTTGGCTTAAAGCACTACGATGAATACCGAGGTTGGGATACTTAGTATACCTATATAAGTACCTAAAAAAGAAAAGACTGTTTTGTTTGTATTCTGTTAACTAGATTTATGATAACAGTTCTACCTGAATCAAATACGGTTTTGTTTTATATTTTTATTAAAGTTTTTAATAAAAAAAATATTTAAATTGTTTTTTATTTCATTCATAAATAATACAATAAATAACAAAAGAAAAATTACAGAAAATTTCTTGGAAAATTCACTGAAAATTTACTAAAAAATACATATAGTATTCTGTAATTTTACATTATAAACAGAAAAACGTATTAATAATACAATAAAGAAGTAGTAAAAATACATACATTTTTCGTTATTTAGCTGAAATATTTTGTAAATTTACTCTAACGATATAGTAAAAATACCTATTGTTAAACCTACTTTTCCGAATTTTAGTCGTCATTTTACGTAAAGGCTTAATTACCTTTACATATAAACTTACGTCATATTCCTGTTTATTTTCCGTCAAAATACTTGAATTTTAATGTAATTTTCATGTGTAATTTTACGACTATGTATGTAATTTTTCGGCAAGTTTATGTAGAAATACAATCGATGTAGTAAAATTACGTGAAATTACGGTTGTAACATAATTAAACCGTAATTTAACGTAAAATTACTAATTACTTTTAACAGTGTAGTAATTATTTTGGAAATGTTCAATATTCAACTCTGCAATAGACAGGTAGGTATATTCTAGACGTTTAATTGATTAAATCAACGTTTTTGAGAGCAATTCTATTTCCCTGGCTATTTATTAACATCTTAACTAAGAGTCAGGCCAGTCACATTTACAAAATCTCTTTTTGTGTATCAATTTAATAGTAACCTTTAAGAATAATAATTTGAAACGTAGAGAGTTTATTTACAAAGTTAAGCAGTTGTAACAATGGTAGAGGCAAGAGCAAGTTTAAATTTAACACACATATTACCAATAATAATATATTCAACGAATATTTTGATAGAATTACTTCCTCCAGATTATTGAAGAATGGTTCGCCCAAGGTATTAAACCTTCTTCTTGCAAGGCAAGGGCGTTCACAAAAGAAATGTTGAATACTTTCCTCCTCTTCGTCGTCTCTATAACTTCTGCAGAAGTCGTTAGCTGGTATTTGCATACGTTCTGCATGTCTACCGAAAAGACAGTGTCCGGTAACCACGGCAGTGATATTTCTTTAGGTCCTTCCGACTGTGTTGTAATAACGCTGCGGTTTTCCTGGTATCAAGTAGAGGCTACAATTGCTTGGAGATCCTACAGGCTGTTAGCTCTGTCCATCTGCTTATTGCAAGTTGTTTGGCTGTACGATCTATCTCCTCTTTGACCGATCCCAGTGGTCTAGCCACGGTATCCTCTACTAGATCTATTGCCATCTATGCTGTAATGACCAGGAACCCAACACAGAGTAACTCGATGCCGGGCACCAAGTGTTCGAAGATTGTCGCGACATCGCCTTACTAGTTTTGATTTATTGCTATTGGAACGAATTGCGTTTATCGCTGCTTAATTATCTATATATATAGCTATTGACGCAGCTCTTGACTTATCTACTGGCACCACTTCTGCTTGAAAAATGCTGCAGTAGTTCGGAAGTTTATATGACCTCCGTATTTTCATGCTCTCAAGAGAAGATACCAGTTCCCACTCCGACGTCCATTCTTAAACCGTCTGTGAAAATCGAGTGATCCGTCTCCATTGTTAACTGATTGCCCTCCCACTCTTCCCTAGTCGGAATGAGCACAGAAAACCCCTCTTCAAAGTCTGTTAGTGGGACGATGTAATCAGTCGGCTCTTGCAAACTTTGGACTGGATATCTCCTTAATATATTAGAAAAACTAACCTTTATTTTTGTGTGAACGTCAGTGTCAATTTAAACAGCGATTTTGGTTTTGTGTGTTTTATTAAGTTATTGTTATTCAATTTCTGTTTTTTTTTCTGTTATTTATATTTATTAATACTTAAAATTTTTTGACCAACAATTTGGTCAATTTTGCGGCAAATCGATTTTTAGGATCGTGAGGTGCACAGAACTGGACTGAAAACTAAGCATTGAATCCGTGTATATTTGGCCACATATTTGCCCTTCACGGCCATATTAAATTGTTCGTTGAATGTTTTTGAGTTCTGTGGAAAGAATTCAATATGGCCGTGACAGGCAAATCGTAATTTAACACATCGTTGGATTGCCTAATTGCCGATTGCCATAACCTCTGCTGGATATGATAAGCGATTCAGGCGTAGACATAATTTAGCTTATAGTTATTATTTTTGTGTTTTTGTTTTTTATATAATATGTGTACAGGGTGGCCCGTTTATCTTGGGACACTACATTATCTCAGAAAGTATAGGAGATGAAGCGAAAAGTTAAATACAAAAGTTATAAGATATATGGTACTGCATATTTTTTAGATATTTTCATTTATACAGGGTGTCTAATAAAAACGTAGCGTTAACATTGTCTTTTTTTTTAAATGAGACACCCTATATATTATTGCAGATTTCGATTCAACGTGAAATTCTAGATATGTTTCATGTATAATGTCATACCTAAGTCTAAACCTTTTTGACATATATCAAATTTCATGTCAAAAATTACCTTTATAGGCCAAAAAATAATTAGCAAATTTTTACATACTGAAGCATTTATTATTTAATTGGGTCTGATTTTCTTATAGAAAGGGACCTACTTAAGTAGACTGGTGTTGTATTTTGATAATAAATTAATACAGGGTGGTCAAAAACTAACATTAAAATTTAAATTTAAAAAGTATCTAAAAGTCATTTTTTTCAAATGGAAACCCCATATTTTTATAATTTTATCTTATTAAGCATACAAAATAAGGGTAACTTCGGATAAGGTTCTATATTAAAAAAAATCGTAGTTTTCGAAATATTGGCACTTTAACATTTTTCTATTGTAAAAATGCTGTAGTCGGCTCATAAGTTTTATTATAAGTTGGCCATGACGGAGAGGTGCGGCCAAAAAATACAATCCACCATTACAGAACTGTCACTATTAGTCTTTCTTCTTTTGACACAATATAATCTTGTTTAAGTACTTATTTTTCTTTTTACATTTAGATTACTAGCTTACTTAATAATGTTTACCACAGAGGAAAAGATGGATATGTTAGAAAGTTATTTATCACACAATAAAAATCGGACCCTGGCTCTTAGGGATTATATAACTAAGTTTCCATTAAGGCAACACCCAGAAAAAAAGATCTTCGATAGAATTTACCAGCAATTTAGAATAAATGGAACCTTTAAGAAAGAGAAAAAAAGACGTCGTCATGTTTTGACTGACGAAGAGCAACTCAACATTTTGTTGCATATTGAAGAGACTCCCGAAACTTCAACACGGAACGCATCTTTAGAACTAGACGTCAGAAGAACAACGCTTCAAATGTGCCTTCAAATTAACAATTTTAAGCCATATAAATATTGTCCAGTACAAAAATTAGAACAACGTGATTACAACACAAGGTTAGATTTTTGCAGTATTCTTATGGACAGACATTCTCTAGAAAATATATTTGATAAAGTTATTTGGACCGACGAGTCCATATTTACAACCGCAACACAAATTTTTAATAGAAAAAATACTCATTACTGGAGCAGCGAGAATAATAAAAAAGTTATGGAAGTTACTAGATCGGGAAGAACTTCTGTCAAAGTTTGGTGCGCCATTTGGAGGTCCAGAATCATAGGTCCAGTATTTTTTTATCGGAATTTAAATTCCCAACGTTATTTAGAGCGTTTAAATAATATCCAACTCCTTGTGGAGAATGAAGTGCCTGCAAGAGAACGGGCAAATTTTATTTGGCAGCAGGATGGTGCTCCCTATCATAGAAGTCAGGAAATTACCAACTATCTGAATGGACACTATAGAGAGTGGATTGGGGAAAATGGTAATTATGCCTGGCCTCCAAGGAGCCCCGACCTAACTCCCCTAGATTTTTTTCTATGGGGTACACTTAAAGAGCGAGTATACAAAGACAAACCGTCAACTGCGCAGGAACTTGAACGTCGGATTCGAGAAGGTATTCACTACCTAATTGGAACTGACTATGTGAGAAATGCCGTTTTGTATTTAGAGACTCTTTATACCACCTGTATTGTTCAAAACGGAGGGCATATCGCACACCTGTTGCAATAATTATATACTTTGTCTTTAATTAAATTATTACCCTCGTTATTACCTAGTTTAATATGTTCTTTAATGATAACAGTGCATAAATCCAAAATGGTGCATCGCAGATGTCATGTTGTTATACAGGTTGTTTCACCATGGATGGAACGTTAGAAGTATCTGGCGAATAAATCTCAACCAATCGTTTTGAAAATTTTTACCGTAGAAAAATGTCGCCGCGCCTCTCCGTCATGGCCATCTTATAATAAAACTTATGAGCCGACTACAGCATTTTTACAATAGAAAAATGTTAAAGTGCCAATATTTCGAAAACTACGATTTTTTTTAATATAGAACCTTATACAAAGTTACCCTTATTTTGTATGCTTAATAAGATAAAATTATAAAAATATGGGGTTTCCATTTGAAAAAAATGACTTTTAGAGACTTTTTAAATTTAAATTTTAATGTTAGTTTTTGACCACCCTGTATTAATTTATTATCAAAATACAACACCAGTCTACTAAAGTAGGTCCCTTTCTATAAGAAAATCAGACCCAATTAAATAATAAATGCTTCAGTATGTAAAAATTTGCTAATTATTTTTTGGCCTATAAAGGTAATTTTTGACATAAAATTTGATATATGTCAAAAAGGTTTAGACTTAGGTATGACATTACACATGAAACATATCTAGAATTTCACGTAGAATCGAAATCTGCAATAATATATAGGGTGTCCCATTTAAAAAAAAAGACAATGTTAACGCTACGTTTTTATTAGACACCCTGTATAAATGAAAATATTTAAAAAATAAGCAGTACCATATATCTTATAACTTTTGTATTTAACTTTTCGCTTCATCTCCTATACTTTCTGAGATAATGTAGTGTCCCAAGATAAACGGGCCACCCTGTACTTTGTAATATCTTCATAATGCCTTAATTTTACACATATGTTTTATCATTATTATTATTATTTCTTATATGGCGTTTCCATATTACTTTGTAATAAATGCGAATAAATAAATAAATAAATATCTGGTCTAGAAAAACCGTGTGCAGAATCCCTGGCCTAATCGGCATAAAGATGGAATAGAGAGGAGGAGAAAATCGCTCAATCTATTTTGTGAAAATTATAATATTTGGGTTTGGCCAAAATTTTCACATACAACTTGCAAAAACGGCGACCAAAAATACAAAATAAGGCAATTGCGTTCAACATGGAATTAAGAAGGAACAAAAGAAAACCATGCAATGGGTGTATCGCAAAAACATGTTGCGACCACTTAACGTCACCGGTAAAATATGGACGCGGTAAAAAAGTTTGCAGTTTTCGAGAGAATTATAGGGATTGTTTAAATTCGAAGGAGTACGTTCAAGCATCGGCTTCTTTTTTAACCTTAATAAAATAAGTATCTGAGTGACATGAGAAATTTTAAATCTAAAATGGCCGAAATGGATACTTTAAACTGGTAAATATAAGCAAATGGCTGTACACATACATTTTTAATTTTATAAATCGGGTATCTCTATAAACTAGTATTTTTTAGCTTAAATCTCTTAAAAATTAACAAACTATTTGTATATTTATATTACGTCCGCGCATTAATAGACAACCCTAAATAAACATATTAACCGGCACACAATTATATCCTAGAATTGTCGCTTTTCTATGATCTCTTTAAGAAATTACAAATGATACAATAAATTCGATAAAGTGTATTATTTATTTTTACTGGCAATCACTATACGCCCTCTAGTCCAAATGAAAAACTAAAAATTCTACTGTAGGAAAATTTATACAAATGTACCTATTAAGACAATATTTTAAAAGTGTAAATACTAATTTTAGTATTTAGGTAGTCATCGGTCACGAATTGGAATCAATACATCTTTTTCCAATTACCTACTCTTCCATAGGTGACAGTGTACGAAGTTGAAAAATCATGGTTTAGTTTTATACATTAAAATATGTTGTACAGGGTGGGCCAAATTGGACAATATTAAAGGGAAATTCCTATTTGTAAACGAGATAGATGAAATCTGATGCCGGTGTCGGAGGCTTAATTTTAATAACAAATTTAATGGTAAAAACCGCATATCGATATACATATATTACCGCTTCGGAGATACAAGGTAGGGTGTTTTTTTCGAAAAGTCACTGTGACTTTCTTCTAGTTCAAATTTTTTATATCTATGAGAACTACTTCAAACTAATATTTTAATAGGTACCTATCAATAGAAAAAAACAACTTTTTAACTGGGACACCCTGTATATTTTTGTATTTTTGAAGAGAGCTTGAAATTACCAATCCAAAAATATAGAACACTTGGTGTTTTGCTTAAATTTTCTTTGACACACAGAGGTTTAAAGTTTTTTACGTGTTGACTTTGAAGCGTTCACTTTGAACAACTAGGCTTTGGACGAATTCTTACTGCCAGTTATCGAATTTTAATTAAGCGCTTCACTGCAGTAATTAAAACTTACTTTATAATAAAAACGCCAGAACGTTATAAGATTTGAATCTATATTTAAAAAAGAAATTAACTTAAAAACAATGCAAGAATAATAATAAGTAACAACAAACAAGAATGTTATTTCCCGATAGGAGGGGTTCGAAATGTCGACCGGTTTCCCCTATTTACAGACGACACCTTTTCTCAACATTTCTTGTCTTCTTGTCGAGTTTATCAGTCCAATTGAGATGAGAGATACAAAACCTTGCATCACCGCGACTTCTAATTCTCGTCTAGTGTTCGTGGGCAATTTAAAAATAGGATCTTTCA
Source organism: Polydrusus tereticollis (assembly GCA_963920685.1). NCBI lineage: Eukaryota > Metazoa > Arthropoda > Insecta > Coleoptera > Curculionidae > Polydrusus > Polydrusus tereticollis. The sequence goes on from OY987329.1 coordinate 125,818,260, forward strand.
ACCTTCCCAAAAGATAAAAGTCCATTGGCGTTAGATCCGGTGACCTTGCCGGCCAATATTTTTGGATTTGGCATAAAATTACAATTATTTTTTATTATGTGCATTATAAGTATAAACCTAATAGTTTCCGAGAAATTGAGTTTTGAAAAATGACATTTTTAGAGTCTTAGAGTAAAACGGCTTACATGTCCCTATCTTAGTTTTTAACTGTCTTTCTAAAAGTGTCAACTTCCGGTTAAACCGGATGTAGCTCAAAAGCAGGAAATATGGTACTTCCGGTTTAACCGCAAGTTGGATTTTTCGGGAAGATAATAAAAAGTAAGATAGGGACACGTAAGCCGTTTTGCTCTATAGCGTACCGTTAGAAAGCTAGAAGCGGTTGAAGTTCAAAAATGTAATTTTTCAAAAGTCGATATCTCGGAAGCTATTAGATTTAGACTTATAATGCACTTAAAAAAAATAATTGTAATTTTATGTAGAATCCAAAAATATTCTAAGATATAGGGTGTTCTATTAAAAAAAAGGTAACTTTATTCCTCTACGGCTTTCTGACTCATCCTGTATACTTATTTTTAATTCTAATAGGCTTTACAAAACCATAAAACTTTTGTCTTAAATATTTTTTGCTAGCTGTTTTACTTTAAGAAATAATTGACCGTTTCCATACATACCAACGACCCTGTATATAAACTTACATTTCAAAAAGATACCACTGTGCCTCTTAAACCGGTCCCAAAAGGCCGATCCCAAACAGGTCGTCGTTCTTTTTTAAATGGTACCAAAGGGGTTCCAATATAATAAAAGGCCGGATTTATTGCAAATTGCGACCGAACTTACGGTATTCGCGATTATTTTTTTACGGCGCGCGTTGTTTGCAGAAGTTCGCGACTCTATATAATTTACAACCTGTTTATTTTCTTGATTTACTGTTTTCTTTTGTTGGGTCATATAAAAAATGTAATTACAATGTAAGTTTTTCTTAGTACCTAATATTATGCTGTTGTCTCAAATGGAAGGTGCCAAGGGAAAGAAAATGAGACAAAAAGAATGTACAGCCACGGCTTTAAATGATAGAAGCAGCTCAACTTGCTATAAAAATTGGATAGCATCATACGTCAGAATCTTAAAAAGGTTCCAAACAGCGACAACGGACTGAGAACCAACCTTGAAAGCTCAGAACATCGAGGACCTTTTACATATTATATTATAAAATGGCAAGTGCTCGTAGTTATCTTTTGTTCAATAATTTCTTGGATAGCAGCTTGTAGCTTCTTTATTACAGTTTGCTACTGCAAGAATGGCAGTGTCATAACAAAAATTGCTATAGTATTTTCTGATATAAATATATAGGGTAAGGTCGCCCATATCGAACCGACTCCCAAATTGAACCCCCCCAAGATTTCAAATTTTTGAGAAACCTAGCGCCACCTACAAGTGCTTAGTTGAATCAACATTCGTAGAGAAGTTTATATTTCTAGGATGTGACTTCAATAGATCTAAACAATCTCATTCCTGTGCTAACAAGTTAAACGACCACCTGATAGGTAATTTTTTCCGTCTGTTCCTAATGAGATAAAGAACCTACAATAAAGGTAAGGGCAACATTGATATTTTACTAATAAATGACATGATATTTAAGGCATTTCTTTTAATAATTAAAACACACAAATCTATTCGTTTTTAAATTTAGGGTTATAATTCAAATTTTGTTATGGGGTGCTCATATTGAACCTCAAACAGTATCCCAAATTGCACCGGGGTTCAATTTGGGCATCTGTGTTCTATACGGCATTGATACGTATCATTTTTTTTTATGGCAAAACGTGGAAATTATGGAAAATGGTCCACGGATGATGTGAAAGAGGCTTTAATTGCATACAATAAAGGCGAAAAGGGATTAAACCACTGTAGTCGGGATTATAATATTTCCAAATCAACATTACTTCGTCATATCGGAAATAAGAATAAAATAGCCAAAGACACAAAGAAAGCATTTGGAAGAAATTCTACATTTGATACTGAACTCGAAAAACTATTTTGTGGGCGCATAATCCAATTTTCGGACTGCTTTTTTGGATTGACGATACGTGATATCCGAAAGATTGCCTTTGATTTGAAGATAATAAAAATAAAATCCCTTATCAGTTCAATAGAGAGTAAAAAATGACTGGAAAATAATGGTACTATAGATTTATGAAATCCCATCCAAATTTATCACTACGTCAACCTAAATCCATTTCAATTAATAGGGTAAAAGGATTTAACAAGGAAAACGTTCCACACTTTTTCGACTTACTGGAAAAATTATGTGATAAGTACATGATCAACGCAACCACTATCTTCAACATGGACGAATCTGGTTTTTCAACTGTAGCAAAAAACGTCAGAAGGTTGTCACAGCGAAAGGGACCAAGGCTCTCGGTTCAGTTGCTAGCGGGGAACGTGGCGTTAACACAACAATAGTTTGTTGTGTAAATGCGGCAGGACTTTACGTGCCCCCCATGATTATTTTTAAGCGCAAAAGGTTTACAACAGAGCTACGTAATGGCGCTCCACATGGAAGTAAAATCGAAATATCTGTTTCAGGATACATAAACAGCGAAATTTTTGTAATTGGGCGGACACACAACACATTGTAAAAATCTTGAAGCTCTTCTTTCAGCGAGAGAAAATGAAGTGGTTTTGATGTAGTTACCTGGTCACACCACTCATCGGCTACAACCTATCGATCGATCATTTTTTAAACCGTTAGAGGTTTACTATACTCAAGCTTGGGAGAGTTGGTTAAGGAGTAATATTTGACGAACCGTAACGCAATTTCAAGTAGCAGAGCTCTTAGAAAAAAACGTGAAAATGGTTTTAGTTTGAAAAGAAGTTTCCTTATTTTGTGTTTTAATGTTTTTTTTTATATAGAAAGTGGCACATTAGTTATGTTTTAAGTTCTTGTTTAATTTCATTAAAATAAAAGCATTGTTTTTGTGACAAGTACCTACTGTTTTTCTATAAGCTCTATAACCGACAACCCTTTGTTGGTTATCCTATACTCGTATACTATTATTTAATAAAAACCAGTGATTCATCTTATTTTATTATGCAGGTTCAATTTGGGATATTGGTGGTTCAAGTTAAGCAACTCGTATCGTTTCCCAAACTAAAACACTTGCAACTAATTTTTCTATTATGAATTTAAAATATTCATATGTTTTATACATATTATTTATGAGGACCAAAATATTTCTAAATGTCAAATAGACATTGGGACACATGGAAATAACAAATTTAATATTTTTCGCCAGGTCACAGCGATTTTTGTAAAAATTGGTTCAATATGGGTGACCTTACCCTATATAGGACCAGCCTTAAGACATTTCCATGTAGTACTTCTGCTTTAATTACACTTGGGTTAGTTCAGGAGATATACGAGTGAATAACTTTTAAATATTAACGTCGAGGGAATACACACTCTGTCAAAGGCTTGAGCTAAATCCAAGGAAATTGTAGAAGAAGCGTTTTTTTTGCCTCGTCTCTTGATTTATCTATACTATTTCTAATTCTTTAATCTTGGTCAACAGATGAAGAGTGTTTATTTCTAAATCCAAACTGAGATTAGTTACCTTATTTTAGCAATGATTGGCTTTATTGTTGTCAGTAATAGTTTTTTATTACAAAATTGTTTAGTCTAAATACGATGTCACCTAAAAGCCTGTACATACGACCCAATCCTAAAGAATTTGCAGGGTATATAGGAAAGGGAAAATCGGGTGCTGCTCTCCACACCACCTACTCTGTTTCGAGAGAAAAACTAACATTTATTTTTCTGTGGTTTTGAGTCGTAAAATATCGGAATGGCTTCTGCTATTAGAAAATAATTCGTGAAGACTGAGATGAAGACGCTGTGTTAAAAGGAGGTTCTGGTATAAAGTCCGCATCTTGTCTAATTTCTTCTTGAAACTCGGAATGCTGGAATGTTAGTCACGCGGTAGTTTGTCCAGCAAAATTTCCATTTTCTGGCTCCGCATATCTCTATTTAGATAATTGGCGTTGGAAATATACCACAGGAGGGCATATCCCTATATAGCTCAAAAATCTGTCTACAATTTAAACGTCAACCTAGCATATGTCGCATCGATGAAAATCGACTTGCAGGGCACTGGAGTAGAGAGGGGGTGTCGAGAGATCGTCTAGTCGCCTCAACCAATCACCCGATCTGGATTTTGTTGGTCCGGGATGCCTACACACTACCCAATTTGCAAATTGGTCTGTGCAAATTTGGTTGTGTGTAGGGGTCTCGCAAATTTGATTCCTTCTCATTTAGAAGCATCGACTTCACCCGCATGTGCAACACAAATTGCTGCATGTAGACAGATTAACGCACTTAGGTTATTTATTTGATGTCAATTTTGGCTCTTCCCATCTCTTCTTTTTAAATTCATTTATTTTCATAATCTAGTTTTATCTACATATGCGCTTAATCTACGGTTTGGCCTAGGTAGTGGCGCATATTTACAATTAATATAGGTAGTGAACAACTTTCCGGTGGTGACCTTACAACGTATTATGGAAGTATATATTGCCCTGGCTCAAAGATATTTCCCGCGTTTACGATAATCAACTGGGATACGGCTTGGCATTCGGGGAAAAAACTTCCAAAAACCCCCATTTACTTTCTTCAGTCAAAACATTATGTCCGCCATAGCAGACAACTTCAATGCAGTGCAGTGGGCGATAGCTCTAATCAACCCGCACGGAGTGCCGTCGGAAGGAGGCCATTGCAATAAGGGCGTAGATTTTCCGTTTTGTGGGTGAGTCTTTGTCGGAGGCGTCGCCAGTAGTCCCCCCCCCCCACTGGCCAACGGCATGCGTATCGACCGTGTGGGTGTTGCTGTGTAAAAAATGTATTTATTCTTTAACGTGTTTGTGTGGTGATGATTTTGGAATTTAATTCTGTGTATTTTATTGAATTGTGTTCGTGTTTATTAGTCGATACCCATACCTAAGGCAGGGGGAGGTGATACAAGGGTAGTTTTGCGTATATTGGTTTGTGTTTTATTGGATTGTTTATGACATGTCTATTGTTAGTTAGGTTTGTTGTCAATGGTGAGTTGTTTATTTTGTTTGTAAAGAAGTCGGTTGATATGTCTCTTATATAGTCTAGTATGTTCGGTATGTCGGCCATGCGGTGCAGTTCTGCGATGCGTACGTGTCGGATGACGTGACACATCGCAGAATCTTATTCTCCAACCTGAGAAGCCTCTGTAGTTGGGTGTTTGAAGCTGAACACCACACTGGCGCGGCATAAGTTATTACGGGTCTTATAATTTGTTGATAGATGAGGCGTTTATTGAACGGGGAAAGAGGGGATTTTGCGGATAAAATGGAATATAGGCTGTGCATTGCTGCAAAGCCTTTTTAAGGGTGGAAGCGATATGGGGATGAAAAGATAAACGCTCATCTACGGTCAGTCCTAAGTATTTCAGTCGTTTTTGCGGTGTTATGTAGGTGTCTTTGATTTTAATCGGTACGAAAATTCTACTGTTTGTAAATTTTTTAGTAAGTATCGTACATGTTGTTTTCTCTGTATTTATCACAATTTTCCATTTGTCTAAGTATGGTGTAAGTAAGTTGATGTGGGATTGTATCTGTCTTTTGGCAGCTTCTGCGTAGTAGGAGTGAGCATATATTAGTGCGTCGTCCGCGTACAGTGCCAGTTTTGTGAGGGGGTACCTCGGTATGTCCGCAGTATATAGATTATACAGGACTGGGGACAGGACTGTGCCCTGAGGCACCCCCGCAGTAACCGTCACTGGGGCGGACAGCGCACCCTCTACTCTTACGCAGAAGGTCCTGTCTGTTAGGTAAGTATGTAATAACGTTACGTAATGTAATGGAAAATTGTGAGTATAAAATAACTTGTGTATGAGTCCTTTGTGCCAGACAGTGTCAAAGGCGTGCCGGATGTCAAGGGAAAGCTCTTCACATCTGATATCTATTAATTTCCCAGGTGTCTCCAACTTCGCTCAATTTCACTTTTTATATTTAAAAAGAATATTTTGAAATTGCTTGAGTAATAAACCAAGGATGAAATACAAGATCAAGCTGGTCAGACAGAGCTCACCAAGCTTGTTTGGGAGATCAAACAGACCAACTATGCAATCTACCAAGATCTTGTCTTTCGTCCTATTACTCGTAGTTTGTAAAATGTTGTCAACCTAAAAAATCTTTTTACCAATGCCAATCAGCTCTAATTTTTCCACATTTCTGATGGTTTTTTCAAGCCACCAAATTACTATAATCGACCTATACAAACCATGAAAATAAGTAGTAATACACTCGAAACATATAGGTATTAATTCTATAAACTGGTTGTTTTATTTCACCAAACACATCGACTCCACTGTAAGAATAGACTATTTCTTCAAGTTTAAGAAAATCCTTCAAAAAATTCATTTTTTACTAGTATTTGTTAATACTTTATGTTCGTCTAATGGTTGACCAAACGTATTTTTTATGTTAAAAATAATAATATGTTAAGATTTCCAAGTAAAGCACATCGATCTTTATCTTGTCATTCTTTGGTAAAGCGCACGTTAACACTTTTGTGTTGCAGAGGGTTTTTTTCCATTTGTGTGCGCACGGACGAGAAGTTAATGAAAACAATGACATGGCACAATTCTGCAGTGTCACGGTCACGATTTGCCGCTTCCTTTTTATTACTATTCATTTATCTGTGTTGGAATTTAATAAAACGTCCAAATGTTACATTCACGATTTCTATGTTCTGTTGTTGCTATTCTCTTTGCGCTTGATGCGCCCGACATTGATGCCAAATTGTTTTTTAATTTGTTTAGGGATATATCAGCCTTTTTAAAAATACCTAGTGCATTCGGAACCTGTTCAAGACTTTTGACACATGCAAAAAAATATTTCCATATACACGCTTGATTAAAAATTTAACAATAAGGTCTGCACATCGACCCGATAAAGATCCATGCAATTTATTTAACATCGAAACAGGAAGGGACTAAATGAGTTTTTTTTGTTGACAAAGAACTTTAATACAAATTGCAGATTCTTTTAATTTAACGGATGTACCTTGTTAATTATAAGGATGACCCTGACAATACAATGTTTAATTAGATAATATAAAAAGACAACACTGGCTTTAAACTACCGTGCAATTCAAATCTGACACGGTGCAACGTTGGTTACAAACATCGATATTTTTACAAACCGATAATTTCCTGCACCTATAACACCGTAGACGATGTCCATAGTAAGTAGCAAAAAACATTAATGGCGAAACTAAATTGACATTAGACTCCAAGCTTGAGTACTGACTTTCACGCAAAGCTCTATCTAGACGCCATCTTGAATAATTCCGCTTGGTCTACTATCTTCTCGATGATCTGTCTAGATGGAAGGCAATAGTATCACGTGTTGAGAAGCAAAAGATACTAAATGGAAATAGAGTGGGCTAGTTTACAGCTCCCTAGATCGATAAAGAATGGCAGTAAGAATGTCATTAACTATCGATAGACAGAAATTCCTTCAAAGTGTCTTGCAGATTTTCTTTCATAGGAACATGAGAAATAGATACACTAAATTTGTTATGATGTAAATCTATCTTTATTGATTTAAAACAAGTACATGGTAAGCCTGTCTGCCAAAATATTCAAAATGGCTCGTCATTTAGCAGAAACTATAAAAGCTCAAATGAGGAGCGTCGAATCAAATTGTATTTTGTCCACCATTGGACAAAAATGAGTTTGATACAGCTTTCCGTTTCTAAGTAAGCCGTCTTTTAATTTTCGAAAGTTTTACGGATCAAACATAATTACTTCCCAAGCTAAATAAATCATAAATATGAAGTTCTGGTTCAAACTGTATTGTGTCCATCATGAGTTCTGGTTCGAACTGTATTTTGTCCACGCTGCAAATAATCGTCACCCGTTTCAAGGTTGACGTATTTTTAATCGGTAGTGCTGTTTACTCGCCAAGTGGAAGAGGACGTCTTTGAGGTTATAATAAGTTTTCGTGATCGAAGAAACAGGATTACTTGTTGTAGAGCATTCTCGTGGTTCCCGAAAGAGGCAGAAGTCCCGTAACATCAAAAGGCGGCGGGAAACGCAGCAGAGGTGCGTTATTTGTCTGAAATATGCAGGTAGATAATTATTTCACTTATTTTTCAGGTATAGCGATAGTGATCCGAACATGTTAAATTTTGCAGTACCGTGCATACACGACGGTCATTTTAAGTGTAGATCCCTTGAGAAGAATACGTTGATTAAGGCTAGAATAATATTTTTCGCTGTTTCTAACAAAGTTGAACAAGATCGATGATTGGCACTTCTAATGAAAGCCTCAGAGCCTACAAGACGGAGATGTAGAGGTCCAGCACGTTTGCAAAAAGCCACTTCCATGACTGTTTCTTATTATTTACGATCAGATGGGAGAGATGTGAGAGTTAGTTCAAAGTTTTTTGGAACAGTATTTGGTATTGCTCAAAGTCGAATGAATAAAATAGCGAAAAGTGTGAAACAAGGGAAAGTACCTTGCGAACGTAGAGGGGGAGACCATAAAATAAACTTGTTTTCTAACAAACGACAGAAGGTCATAGAATTTATTTTAAAGTTAAGGGCTACAGAAAGTCACTACTCACGAAACAAGACTCAAAGGTTATACCTCCCCTCAACTTTAAGCATTGCTGGACTACTAAAACTTTACAATTCCAGTGTTTCCCCTAAAGTAAAGTCAAGAGATCGTTTTTTGAAAGAATTTTCAGTACCAAGTTTGGAACACCTGCTGTAGATGCTTGCAGTTATTGTTTGCAGACAAAGCATAAAATTGGAGAAGCCAAAAATGTGGATGAGATAAACAAACTGTTAGCATTCTTAGGTGCTCATAAATTGCGAGCAAAAACCTATCATAAACTTGAAAAAGTCACCTTTTGGTTCTGTTATACGTTTTCGTTCGATTTGCAGCAGGTTCAACCCTTACCAAAAGTGTCAATTGGCGAGGCCTTTTACTCCAGGCATATTTCATTTTACTCATTTTGCGTAACTGACATCAAGTGTGAAAACCCTGCATTTAACCAGTGGTCTGCATCAAGCTGCTAGAGGAGCCGTAGAACTTTCCTCAGCTTTGTGCGACTTTTTAGAAAATTATCCATTAAGTGATGAAACAACTATTAGATTATTTTCCGATTGCTGCGGGGGTCAAAATAAGAACGCCCACGTAGTACATGCTTTGGCTCTATGGCTCTATAAAGCTTCGCCTCACTTAAAGTGTATTCAGCTATACTTTCCCTTTAGAGGGCATTCTTATCTAACTCCAGATCGACTATTTGGTCGGGTTGAAAAGCAAATGAGGAGATTTGAAGAGATACTTTTACCAGAAGACTACCAACAAATTTATTCAGAAGTTGGAGAAGTGCGCGCATTAGGATCTGACTGGCAACTACAGGATTATAAGAGTCTTGAAGAGACATGAAAATAGTTCTTCTTCAAGACTTACGTTTCATTGCTGAAAAGAGGAAAGAAAATGAATTGCGTGGTAACTACTCCTACTATTCCGCTACAAAGTAAAGTTTCAGAAGCAAAGAAATCAGATGTGGCAAATTTATTGAATAAGCGATTCGGTGAAGAATGGATAAATGATCTACTTGAACATACAAGGTGCGGACTCAGCTGTTTCTGAAACCCCAGATGAAGGCGAGCTTATGTGCGACTGTGTGGAAGTAAAGCGAGAACTGATGCATGTTTAATTTTGTTATGTTTTTACCACATTATATTTATTTTCTGAAAATCAGTTTCATTTTGCCCTAGTTCATGTTTCAAATTATATTTGGAGCAATAAATATTATGTCCAAAAGATTTTTCCTCATTTCCCCTCAACCTGCACCAAAACGATTTTCACTTCCCTTTCAAATGCTATCACCATTGCGATTGTAATAAAAGACGTAAAGTCGTAGTATAGTTTAATTAGTTCCTAAAAAATTTGAATTTGTGGACATAAGCCAGTTTGATTCGACGCTCTTCAAATGATAGTTAGAATTGAAGACGAATGGTCAATACGGACACTAGCAATCCTTTACGGAAAAGGCAATAACACAATTTTAAGGGTTAAGCAACGTTGGACCCAACAGGCGTATTCAAAAACAAAAGTTGGTGCGGGCCGGCCCGGACTTCCAACCCTGAACATAATGATGCATTTCTTCATATCTAAGGGCAAATTGTCACGGAACTGTAAGGAACGCGGTTGATTCCTGAATCTCATACGGAAAGCAGAAGAGTACAAGAATATAACTAAAAAAACGCGTACTTGCGAGAAATATGATGTTCACAGATCAAGCGAGGCAGTCCAGGGTGCTTTTCGTCCTAAATTATTGATAACACGATCACTAGCTTTAAAACAAGGTAGTTCAATGTTTGTTTGTATCTGTAAAGGGTGGCCCACGTAAGATGACCCTGTACCTTTTCTCAGAAACTGTAAGAGTTATGAAAAAAAGTTCATAATAAAAAGTAATTGATTGTAAAGAAATTTTTATTTTATTGTATTTTTATGTATCAGGGTAAGTCGTTTCCTTTTCCGTTGATATCAATTCCAGCTAAACGACTTACCCTGTATACATAAAAATATAATAAAATAAAAATTTCTTTACAATCAATTACTTTTTATTATAGACTTTTTTCCATAACTCTTACAGTTTCCGAGAAAAGGTACAGGGTCATCTTACGTGGGCCACCCTGTACCTACTAAATAGACCTAATGGAAAGGACGCCACATTAAGTAGGCGTATATTTATTAGTTGATAAGAACATATCGATAAGTGAACCCCTACCTAGAGCTTACAACAGCGCTTCTACTGAAACAAATGAAACAATTACACTGATATTATCACAGATTGTTTTTAAATGACGCCACGCTGCTGGTGCAAAAGCAAGCTTTTGTTTTCACACGCTGTCTTTTTAAGCTGATGCTGATAGGCATTCGGCAAATGTATCATTGGCTCATGCATATTTGGAAAATAAGAATATTACTTCAGCTACAGATGTTCACAATACAAATGACTCTTTTGGACTAAAATTACAACGCATTTCATATAAAAGCAAATATACTAGGCACATGATACTCAAGAAAATATAACAGAAGTTCATGTGTTATTCACATAAACGAAGGTTCACCGGAATACCTTCATAATGAACAGAAATATTTATAATTGAAACCTAACATCATATAATAAATCCACATATTTTACATATAAAAATAGTTTGTCCACGACTACTATACAACATGATCATTATACATGTGGTTCCTTAATAATAATAATATCCAATATACCCCAGTGATTGGTCCCGAACTGCTAGAGATCGATAGATTTGGAAAACAAACGAAGAGGCATATGCCCAGAAGTGGATGAAAGAAGGCTGATGAAGAAGAAGAAGAAGATACACCAGTGTATAATATTCATTATACACGGTGTATAATGAAATCAAATGATTTTAATAGGATTTTGCACGTACAATAAAAAATTTACAGTCCTTTACAAAGATGCAACCGGGGAGGACATTGAAAATGCCGAAACTGAGTGCAACGCTTGTGACTATTGTGAAATTTGAGATCTGCGAAAACTCATAGATTTGAATGTAATATTTAGGTAGTTGATATAAGTTTTATTGATTCATAATATAAAAAATAGTAAAATAAAGGTTACAAAATCTAACGCGCCTCTAACTCTCGACTTGGTCTGATCCCGTCGTCCTTCGTCCCTTCTCCCTTCCCCGTGATCATCGGGCCACCGGCCACTACCACCTGAAAACAAGGCCTTGAAGCGAGAAAGCATGAGTCATCACATGTCGACCCATGGCGGTCGACCTCCTGATTAAATAAATTGCAATAAATATTTTTTTTTAATATTACCATTTAGTATGATACATTTTACTGACGTAAAGTATAATCCCATACCAAAAAAGTATTTTAGTACTTACAAATGTATAACCTAAGTATTTTTATTCGTATTTATTGGTATTATTTCTATATACACACAAAGCACTTTTATTTTATTTTGCCTGGATAGGAGATTAAATTGGAAAGTAAACGTGGAAAAAAATAATAGTTTAACTGTCGGTTATATATTTTAATAAAAAAACATGAATTATTTCACAAAATACAAAAGAGAACATGAAAATAAATCATATTCCAGTAATCATTTCAATCGCAAATTTTACATTGTTCAAAAAAGAAATTTACACAGCGTATAATTACAAAATGCATAGATATGCTGTCTATTTTCCTGACATACTTATTTATTTAAACTAAAGTAGGTAACTTAAACTGATGGGTGCACAAATAAGTATTAATGCTTTTTTGGCCGCTTCAGATTTGGCATGCTTTTTGTAATCCCTGTATCATTTCATATTTTCATTTTGTGGGGATGGAAATATAAAGTCTATTTGCACTTCTTAAAAATACAATTATATGCCTGAGGAGAGATGAAGTGTAATAAACAAGCAAACAGTGACAGCTTGCAAGAATATCTGAGGCAGTTATTGTTACCGTTACTAACTTAAGCTTTTCTTGAATAAAATGTAAAACTCCTTTCCTTTTTTTTCTTGTGAAAACTCGTCAGATATGGACTGTAAAAGTACAAAAATAAAGTTAAATTTTTGTGTTTCACTTAGTCATTTTAGAACACTTTTGTCACTACACAGAATTTTTTCACTTCAGTATAAAACAATTTTATATTAAGTTCGTCATTTAAAAACACTAACAATTTTGGGGCAAGATCATTCTGTGATTCATTTATATAGAAAAAACAAATATTTTCTTTTCCTTTTCCCTTCACTCATCCATAGCCTGGTTCTGTCAACTTGTCAAAAGCTTAAACCAAGTTAGAGAAAGTAATTGACTCATTGTAAAGTGCTGATGCTTTTATACTTTCTGTAAGTTTTCTGAAAATTTCATTCGTAGGCGTTTAAACTCTGGAGAGATTCGCATAGGGATATCATCTTTCGACAAGTATAGGACAGCTCCTAAAATAAATAAGAAGTATTTTTAAAAATAGTACAAATTAACAATAACAAGCATAAAATATTTTACCTACATCAAACATTTATGTTTATGTTTACATCATATTTTCTAATATCTCTTACCTTTAACTAATCGTGAAATTTTTAGTGCTGCCTCCATAACTTCACCAGTTGCCCCAATCTAGAAGGTTGTTTTTTTTTTTGTAAAGTTGGGTTGAAAGTGTAATTCACACACCTAAAAATAATTTCATTTTCGATAATTACAAGTTGTTAAAATATTCATAGACACAAACCGACCTTGCTTCTTTAGTAGGAACAAAATATTTCCTTTTAATTGCCCATAACCATTGTTTCTGCAGCCCGGGGTCTTGAGAAAATCCAAAAACTGTCACTTTTCTCACTGGTATCATAAGTTCCCCTACAGTTTGGAACACAACAACTATCCGGCATAATTTTTAATTAAAAGTTCTATCAAAATAACATAACCTCCCTGGCTCAATGTTTTTCGTGTGTTTTATGTGTCTAAGTAAAAGTAAACGATAGAAATACAGTACCTAAATACAAACACACTTAAACACCAAAAATTATCTGTAATTTATAAGATTATAGGTAGTAAATACCATAAAATACACAAATAAAAAACATGCTCCATGCACCGCGTAAACTTATATTTTAGAATTTTTGGGTCGACTTGTGATGACTCATCGGTCCATAAAATCGGGCGTTTTACGGCCTTGTCTTTTCGGTGGTAGTGCACCATCTTGGCGGCGGCGGTTCGCGTAGTTCAGCTCGTGGATCATTTTAATTCGATGTCGTTAGACTGTGTGACGTAAGGGACAAATGCAACACAATAATTTCGTTGAATTCCGTACCCATACTAACGTGCCCGTGCGATAATATAAACATTTTCAATGTTAAAACAGAGCATGCCATGAACATTAAGTCGCAGCGCTTGTTGCTATGGAACACCATGGCACCTTGTTTATATTTTGACAATTGCGCTTTGCTTTTTAATTTTAATTTGAAACGTCAAAAGGTTAGTTGTTCCAAAATATCAATGTAGATTTAAGTTCGATTCCTACGTTTATCTTAACACACTGTGTAAATACTAACATTAATATTAATGTTAACAAATAATTTTTCTTGCTCGTTAGTGAGAAGTTCAATATGTTGTTTCAATGTTATTAATTCAATGCTAATTATTTAAAAGTAAAGATATGTGGTACCTAATTGTAGCTAAAATATTTGGTAGTCCTGGACAAAGTATAGTATTCTACTCGCATATAATGGCTGTTATTTACTTGGATGATATAAGAGACTCGCCTACGGCTCGTGTCATAAACATCATCCGCGTGAATAACAGTCATCATTATATGCTTGTTGAATAATGTACTATGGATCAACCGATAAACGATGAACGAAGAATCTTTGGACGTTAGAAAGCATTTAATTCTGACCAATGAGGTCGTCGTCGGATGATCGAGCAATCGTAAATAGGATGTATGAGATCCTTTAGATGATGAAGAAATGCGACGAAGATATTTTCAGCAGGACGGCGCACCAATTCACGTAGGTAACTTATGATACTTTAAAATTCTTGGAATAATTTTTCGAAGAACGAATCAATAGTCGTAATATGCCAGTTAGGTGGTAAGACCACACATTAAAAACTCGGTTTTGAAAACTCCTTGCGGAAATTTAGAAGACCCGCCGATGATAGCGGTACAAAAATAAGAATGAGAATATGTTTGGAAATAGAAGGTGGATTGAGTTTTAGAATTTATAATTTTACGATTCTTTTTTAAATCTTACGATATTTAAGTTTGTATGTGGCTGGAGTTAATGTAACCTCTTTTATCTAAACGACACTACTTCTGTATATGGAGAAAAATATAAATATAGTCATAAAAATGTAAAACTTATAATTTATGTGTTGTAAGTTTTTAAGATATACACAACTTAATTAAGATGTTTAGTACTAACAATGATTTGCAACCGTGAAGGTCGATAGAGTTAATTTGTTTTTGCTTGGTTACTAGTAAAAGCCTATTTAAATTTTAATTAGTAAATAATCGCAAGTCGTACTTTTCACGCTTTTATGTCATAAATATAATAAAACAAACACTTACCAAATAAGAAAGTTTAGTATGGACACTAAAATGTTAACATCCAAATAAATAACAAGTTTGACAGGTAATAGTAAACGTCGACGTTTTTTCAAATGTTGTTGATGGCAGACCCATGTGGTTTTATTTTTAATAAACTAGTATTTATTGCTAACTTAATAACGTATTTTGTGTAAGGTTATTATTTTAGAAGTGAAACTGGTGATTTATGTAACATTTAAACCTGAACAGATTAATTTTATTAAAATAGCTCAAATAAAGACAAAGTATTAGGATTATATAAATATTAAAATACAATGATTATCTTCAGTGAAAATATCCATTTACTTAGCATCCCGGGTAACAATGAAGTTGTTAATCTTACTTGTTTTATTTAACTGGTTAGGAACTGACTACTATTGGAGCAATTGACGGTATAGATATCCCAGTATTACCCCCAAGTGATGACTATCGGGATTTTATTAACCGAAAAGGATGGCCATCCATTATTATTCAAGCATTTGTGGACCACAAGCATAAATTTATGGATGTATGTGTCAAAAATCCTGGGTCCACCAATGATGCAGCAGTTTTAATAACGTCTAAACTGTACAAAAACATTGAAACTGTTTTACCAAATCCAAGTGCAGATTGGTTTAGGTTACCAAAAAAACAAAAAAAAACAATTGTGGAGTTATTGTATGTAACAATGCAATAATTATCATTATTTAAATAAAATATATAAGGTCACAAATTTGACAGACACGACGCCATTTTGAATTTTTTGAAATTGCAACCCTTATCAATAACTCCACGAGAGAATTACATTTCGCGATCCGATTTCAAAAACATGTAGTTGTTGATATTTATTTTCAGTTGTTTCGGAAATACGGGGGTTCCTAAATAGCCTTCATCGATTTTGTTTTCTGATTCAGTGATTTTGTTCTGTCAAATTTGTAAATCTATATATTTTTTTACGTTAAATGTGGCTTCCTTGCGGACAATCACTAAGAATAGTGTAATTAATTTTTTATTATAGTCAGCAGGAACATCACCACTCAGGCAAGACACTTAAAAAAATATCGCTGTACTTGAAACATACCTTACCGATATAAATATATGTACCAATATATTGTTATTTCTTTCTATAATAGTATTTTATTTTAGTACTACTCCTAATAATTATACTTGAATTTACATTTTTTTAGGGAACAGTTCAACTGGATGATCAATCAATACCATATGTAATATTAGGGGATCCAGTTTAGCGTTAACTGCCATGGTTATTAAAATCTTATTCCAATCGTGGTCTATCTATAGCCCTAAATTCATTTCATGCTATCAGAGTTTCTGTTGAAATTGTTTTAGGAGAATAAAAGCCTGTTGGCGGTCCCTTTTAAATAGGCGCGACATACATTATACATTTGTCCCTAATGTAGTAGCTGCTTGTTGCACTCTTCATACCATCATTAAAACAATAAATGAACAATTAGTCGATACATGGATGGACGATGTTAAAAAAGCTGCACTGGTATTTACCTAAACGTCTAACTTAGAAGGAAGGACTCGCGGTGCTTTCGATGGAAATAATTTAGGGGATATCTTGTTGTGCGGACTCACGTTTGTAACAATGAGGTACACAAAACTTGAACCTGTATCTCCACAAGTCAACTGGTTCAAACTTGTTTAAACATTGGAAAATAAAATCCTTTTTGAATTTTACTGCATTATTTCTTTATTAAACGACTAATAACATTCCTCCTCTCTTCACCCTAGCATGGGCTACAACATTACTAACAAGACATGTTAGGTAAACCACTTTTGTAAACACTTAACAACTTTTAACAACTTTTTAACGTTATGGCTTTATCCACTCACGGAGCGACGATCTAATCTCTTTAGATTGCCACCTGACACTTTACTAACAAGACATGTTAGTTAGAACACTTTTGACTACAAATAACAACTTTTTAACGTGAAGGCTTTTCTTCTACACGGAGCGACGATTTAATCTCTTTAGATTCCCGCCTGACACTCTGTAAACAATAACAACTTTTTAACGTGATGGCTTTATCCACTCACGGAGCGGCGACTTATGTGTTTAGATTCCCGCATGACACTTTGTAAACAATAACAACTTTTTAACGTGAAGGCTTTTCTCCTCCACGGAGCGACGATTTAATCTCTTTAGATTCCCGCCTGACACTGCTTTGTTTACATTTCAGAACATATCATTATATTAACCCTATCCAAACACCTTGACCAATCAAATTATAACACGTCAAAACCAAAATGGCAACGTCCATCCGTCAGGCCACTATCTATCGGCCAATCAAATAGCTTATACTCGTTGCTAAGCACGTGGAAGCTAATATTATTTAATAGTTTTAGAGAATATTATAAAATAGACAGTCTTTGTTTACATTACAAGATTTAATTTAAACGTATATTATTTGAACAACGATGCCACCACTTTGATATGCGGTGTTGCCATTTATATTGCATGCGAAAGTAATGAATTTTTTTCCTATTTATTGCATTTAGTGGTTGAAGAAAAACATAGTACTTCAGCACGAATGCGACGTTGCCGCTTGGCTTAGTATTACATTACATTATATCCCCTGAGATTGATTTCAACCTTGTTACTTTACTTTCCTACTGGGTCACGACAGAAATATGAAGTGTGTCCCAAACAGTTGTGTAATTATTTAAGTAATAACTTTCCTGTAAGGTTTTCTATAAAACTATAATTAATATTCTTTTTTAATGAAACAGCTCCGCCTGACCTAAAATTGATTCAGGCATTAAAACATTGGAGCTTTAATTGGTGCGACGAAACATAATATGTTACTTTATTTTTTCTTTATTTAGGACCTCTTTTCACTTGCTGAAATACATTATCTATTTTCTTAAAGTAACATTTTTGTGGTTTTGTCACACAATGTATTATGTCATATTAAAGTTATTTTTGCTTCAATCAGAATTTTTATGGAGGACAACTTTCATTTGTAAAGTTATTAATAAAAAAGTTTCCTATTAGACAACTTAAATAGACAAACCATATAATATCCCTTACTTCTTTTTGTGTATGCATGATTATAATTTATAATATGTTGTTCCAACTGAGAATAGGTATAAATATAGGCAATAAATTATGCTTTAGCAATAACTTTTTATTTATGAACTGTATTCCTAGAACAAAGAGGCAGAGAATGCTAAACCTAACATATAAGTGAAGAAAACGGTAAACATACACACACGATGTTCACCAACATAAATTAAAATATTTAACGTTTAGGGAGTGACGACAAACAAGGGTAAATATTTTATCTACCAACGAATGATCATTTTCAATGCAGTAGAGGACTAACAAAACTTATTTTAATTTAAGAAAGTAAGCTAAAACTATTTCATTCCATTTTCAGTAGTGTCTTTTTTATCACAGTTACTTGAAGTTGATAATGATGATGATGATGTTGCAGCCTTTCTCTTTCTTTTTTTGAAAATAGATTTGATTTCTTTCAGAAAGTCCTTGGTATTTTGATTCATCATTTTCTCTTGCGACATCAGCATTACTTGTAATAGTTTTTCATCTTTTGCTTCACTTTCTTCGCGTTCTTTAAGAGCATCTGATATGCCTTGTTTCACCTCTAATATAATTAAATCACTTTTCTTTATATTGGGAAAAGTTGGTGATGTTGGTGGGGTTGAAACATTTCTACCAGTATCTGAGGAAGAAGCTCGGGTTGATGATACTTTCTATTAACGCTGATGTTAGATTGTCAAAAGTAATTTGGTTAAGTACCCCATCATCCATTACCTCATAGGTTAGTTTAACTTCGGGTGTTAAAATATCTACCGCATCGTGTGCAGAATCGATTCCTTCAAGGGTATTACTGGGCCTGTCCTGAAGAAGCTCCTGCAACTTACTTAAATATTGGAATGTGTGTAGGTCTACCCCACTTTTTTCGTTGTGTCGTTTTACTTTATATTATTCACATAAAATAAAAGAAAAAAAAAGTATACGCTTTTATAGCTAACATTTTTGTTGGGTAAGTAAAAGGGAACAAAATTGCTTTATGTGGCTTGTCATTTTAGGTAATTTAAAGGCTATATATTTTGGGAAAACTTAATTTAATCGATTGTCAAATTTTTTCTTTCTTTACCGACCCATCTGTTAAACGATCATCAACACTCATCATCGGAATTTTGTTCGTTTTCGGTTGTTAACTTTCATTTTTTTTTAACAGTTTTTCTGTGTTTTGGGACTAACGTGGATATTTGAAGATAAAGGGAAAAAGTTTTGGGTAAAGTACCAGGAAATTGGTTGAAAAATTTAAAGTTGGTAAGACCCAAGTGACTATGTTGCTTTAAAATAAAGCAGAAGTTAGAAACTTCTTTTAAGAAGGTGACAACGATGAACAAAAGAGAAAATTTCCAAAAACCGAAGGACTGGCAGTGGACCAAGTTGTTTTTAACTGGTTTTGTAAGGCGCGAGACAAACACTTACCAATATCCGGGCCCATAATTCAAGCAAAAGCCCTCGAATCTGCTCAATGACTAGAACTAGATAACTTCAAAGCATCATAATAATGGTTAGAAAAATTCCGTCGTCGGCATGATATTACCTTCAAGAAAATATGTGGCGAATCAGCCGATATCAATATCGAAGACGTAACTAGAGCAAGGCATTATTCCGAACTTTAAAATGCTCTACAGATTTGAGGAAGTGACAATTAAAAAAATGCGTTATGAAAGCCGGATATATGTGCAATACAGATAATATTGACGACTTCGAAGAAAAATATAATATTCCGCTTGCACAACTGTCTCCTAAAGATAAGGACGCATTTGTGAACTTGAAACAATTGGCCTCTATTGATAACGATTTGCCAACAGAAAGTGCAGAATTGACTATTATCGAGTGTAATGAAGAGATCGAAGAAACTGATGAAACTATTCCCAACTCTAAGACAGAGGAAGAGGGAACTAACCTGAACTTGCTCCAGTGTCGCAAATATCAAAAAATCTAAATCCTGCGCAAATTTGAGAGACTTTTTTAATAATGTTAACAATATTGACAAGTCTACAAATATTTCTTAATTGCTATTCAAACGTAAATCTGAATTTTGCAAAAATAAAAAAAAAATATGAAGCAATAACTAATTTCTAATTATTTTAAAATATAAGAATTTCAAAGCAAACATACAGTACACTGTATTATATAAACAGTGTGTAAAAAGTCCCGGACCGGTCAATTATTTACAAAATGGCGCACAATATAAAAAAAATTCCGGTATAAAAGTTGTAGGCCTTAAAAAAATCTATAAAACTAGGACACCTGTAATTATATAGGGGGCCTCAAACCGTCATGGTAAACAAAACTTTGGTTTATTTAAATGGAATGACCCCTTACAACCGGTAAGATATTACCTACATTTTGCATTTTTACGTCACTGGCATATTAATTTCTGAAAATATCTCTCAACAAAAGGGAACGTATAACTTTACTAATGATCAGAGGTTTTGGAGACCGACAAAGATAATTTACTGAAACAAAGCAATTTTTCAATATAACTTTTCCCAACTGACAGCCTAAATCAAAATCTAAAGTTGTGAGAACAGTTCAAAGATTCGAGGAAACCAGGTGTTGCAGAGATAAAGTTCGTTCCGGAAGACCAAAATCGGCAACTATTTATGAAAAAAAATTAGAGACATTACTTCATTTTGTTCAGGATCTACATTTGTCGTTGAGAAAAGCTGCTACCCAAGTTGATATATGTTTTAAATCAGTTGAAATTATTTTAAAAGAATAACTTTAGTCCAGGAATTATCAGAAAACGATTTCGAACGTAGAATGGAATTTTGCGAAGTAATGATGCAAAAACAGGAAGAAAATAACAATTTTTTTAATCAAATAGTTTTTTCGGATGAGGCAACATTCATGTTAAACAGGAATGTCAATCGACATAATTGTCGTTACTGGGCTGATCAGAACCCACATTGGATGAGAGAAACACACACTCAACACCCCCAGAAAGTAAATGTGTGGGCCGCTATTATTGGCAATAGATTAGTGGGACCTTTCTTTATAGAGGGGAATTTGAATGCAGAATATTATCTCCACATGCTGCAAAATCAAATTGTGCCAGCAGTAACCAATACAGTAGGACCACTATTACGACATACGTGGTTTTAGCAGGACGGAGCTCCTCCTCATTTTGGGCGAGCTGTAAGAGTTTACTTAAATAGTACTTTTCCAGGCGAAGGGGCCCCATAGAATGGCCCGCTAGGTCGCCAGACTTAACGCCCCTTGATTATTTTCTCTAGGGAGAACTAAAAAATAAAGTGTATGTGACAAAACCTGCAGATCTGAACGAATTGAGAAGAAGAGTTATTGAAGAATGTGAATCTATTAACCAGGAAATGTTACAAAACGTCATCGACAAAACTTGCGTGGGTACATTTAGTACAATTTTTATGTTTTTTTACAGTTTTAACGCAAAGCATTCTGGTACCAGCTTGTAAAAATGCAAAATGTAGGTAATATTTTACCTGTTGTATTTATGAAATTATTTCTTAAACTAATGGGTTTAGCCATATGACATGTTTCATAATTGTTGTTTAGAATGTTTTGAGGAATCAGAAAACGTGATTAAAGAGGGGTCATTCCATTTAAATAAACCAAAGTTTTGTTAAACATGACTGTTTGAGGCCCCCTGTCCTAGTTTTATAGATTTTTTAAGGCCTACAACATATTGTGCGCCATTTTGTAAATAATTGACCGGTGCGGGACTATTTACACACTGTGTATATGATAGTACGCACGTGCAGTATATACATGTTGATAAATCGGCTCTATCTCTTTTAATTTTAGTTCAGATGAATTTAAATACAAATATTTAAAATTATCTACATATATGTAGATACCTATTAACAAACAAACACTGTAAAATGCAGCTCATTGTTGGAAAAAAAGTGCTCTTTTCTTTTGCTTGAGTGAGCCAATTGGAAAAAGCCTTCTTTAAAAGTTAAAAAAAAATTTTAAAACACAATTCTTATCAAGATTTTGGCTACATTAAAAATTAAAATAACAAGAAGAATGATTACAGGGTGTTCCATTTAATATTCTAAAGCTTAGGTCATTTCCGGTTAAACCGGAAGTGACAAAATGGCGTTCATCATATCATAAAATGCAAAATAATAAACCCACCAAATTTTATTACTGTAACCTAAAGAATAAAAAAGTTATAGGGGTGAGCGCTGCTCCTGAAACACCCGGTATACTATACCAAAATTTCAGCTTTCAAATATTGATGACCAAAAGTTACGACAAGGAGGCAGCAGAAGGAGGGGGGGGGGGGGTACTTTTAGACGGCACCTACTTTCTATCTCTATTCTAGTTACAAAACGGTATTTTTCATACAAAGCACAACCTCTCTATTTTCCTTTTACACCAATTATATTATCTACAAATGCCATTTGCTTTGCACAAGAAAAGTGAGAATGTGTGCCACACAGGAAGTGAGTCCATTTATCAAACAGAACATCTCACTTAGTTGCCGAGATATACTAAAGGTTTTTTCTATGTTTTTGTTACGATATAAGGAATTTCACGTTTAAGTTGCTACAAAGCGGGAAGCATCTATGTTTGTAGTGTGGAGGTATGTCATTCCGATTTTGTTGTTGTACAGGTGAATTACTGTAATTTTAAATACGACAAAACAAGTAAAATAGGAGGAATAAAGAGAAGAAAGAGAGTAAAGAGGCATGTTTGAATCGGCCTAGGAACAGAGAAGTGTGTCAATGAGGGCACTACACAGTTGCTTTCCTCTAGCTCCAATTTAATTACTCGCACGAGGAACTTATAACACAATAACGGCTCAGCCCTATAAATGCAATACTGCCTATATTATATCAATAATGTCTACCCGAATCTTGTAGGAATCGCGATCACAAAATACACAGGGTCGTCATTACAAACATTAACAAAAGTGTTGCATCAAAAATAATTAAAAATAATTGACCGGGTATTAAGTGTTGCGAAAAAATAATCGCCATTTATTAAACCCTAACCTTTAATGGCCGGTTAACGAGAGATTTTCTTAAAAATTCGTTTTCACATAATAAAAGGTCGGATATTTAGCCGTTGATAACGATCTGGGTCTCAGGAAATTTGCATTAATTTGGCCAATCAATCTTGCAGATCTCGAGATATCTGAGGTGCAACCAACGCAATCAATTACGGTCCACATTAATGACCTGCTGCAAGTGTCAGGAAAGACGGTTCGCATTTTCGGTCCGTCAAACTTTGTTCGGCTGATGCCTCGGTAGCGAATCTGATATAAAAATCGTAATTGAATAAAAAATAAACTGACAGTTACTGTCCGATTATTGAATAAGCAAATAAACAAAAAATGTCCAACAACCTAACCCAAAATACAGGGGTTCTTTAATGATATGCGAATATAAACTATGATCCAAAAATGTTCCGTTACAAAAATACGGAGATGTGAAAGCTTCAGAAAAAAAAATGGAAATTGATTATTATGAAATGAAATGAAAATACAGGTAAAGATAATAAAATATTGAAATACCAAATAAGGATAATACTCTATTTTTCGAAAACAAGACAATGGCAGACTACTACAATGAATTATTTGCTACAGTAGGCATAGAAATGGCAGAGAAAATAAAAAAACCAAATAAACCAAATACAATAAGATTGAGCAATCTAAAATCAATGTATCTTAAACCTATTAGTGAAAATCAGATTATTAAACGCATTCATTCTTTAAAAAACGGTAGTGCAACGGGCGAGGATGGAGTTTGGGCTCAGTTAATTAAAAACACTCATAGGTACATATTAAAACCCCTAGTACACATAATCAATTTAATTTTTAAGACTAACATAATCCCCAAAAACTTCAAATCCTCAATTGTGACTCCCATTTTCAAGTCAGGTGATAGGAAACACATCACCAACTATCGAATAAGTGTTATAAATATCTTTAGTAAAATTCTCGAAAAAGCTCTAAAGTACCAGTGATGAGATGCATCGGATCGTGTCTAAAATTACTTCCAACATAAATGAGGGAAAAAAACTCTGGCTATCTTTCTTGATCTTGCAAAGGCATTTGACACGGTGCCGCATGATGCCTTATTAAGCATTCTTGCTAATTATGGTGTTCGTGGTACCGTGTTAGATGTTTTTAAGACACAATGAGATTGAGCAACCTAAAATCAATGTATCTTAAACCTATTAGTGGAAATGAGATTATTAAATACATTCATTCTTTAAAAAACGCGCGAGGATGGAATTTCGGCTCAGTTAATTAAAAACACTCATAGGTACACATAATCAATTTAATTTTTAAGACTGGCATAATTCCTTCAACTTCAAATCCTCAATTGTGACCCCCATTTTCAAGTCAGGTGACAGGAAACACATCACCAACTATCGACCAATAAGTGTTATAAATAACTTTAGTAAAATTCTCGAAAAAGCTCTAAAGTACCAGTAATGCGATGCATCGGATCGTGTCTGAAATTACTTCCAACATGAATGAGGGAAAAAAACTCTGGCTATCTTTCTTGATCTTGCAAAGGCATTTGACACGGTGCCGCATGATGCCTTATAAAGCATTCTTATTTGAGTGATAGGCAACAGATTGTTAGGGTCAATGACTCCATGAGTGATGCCCGAACTGCTACTATGGGGATACCACAGGGAACAGCCTTGGGACCTATACTGTTTATTACATATATAAACCCACTATTTAACGAAATAAAAACAGGTAGAACAATGCTGTCCTATGCAGATGATACTGTTTTGGTCTTCGATGGTGATTCCTAGGATGGGGTGAAAAATACTGCTGAGAGAGGTCTAAAATTGGTTTGACACCACTAAAATTGCTCAAACAATTTGATGACAAACATTCTTCCTCGTACTCGTTTTAGGATGTTCTTCGACTTCGTGCAGCATAGCTTCCTCAATTTCAGGTGTTCTCACACTTAGAGGTCTACCTTCAGATGTACCTCCTGGGACACTACCAGTTTCAACAAAGCGGCGATGAATATTAGAAAAGGTTCGAGAATCTGGCAAAGCACGATTGGGATATTTCAGGTGATAAATACGTCTGAATTGCTCTCCATTACCGTTGGCGAGGCTATGCACGTAATGCATTTCTGCCATTTCTGCATTTGAATAATTCACCACTTTTAGCAAGATACTAAAAATAAAATGAAATAAATAATTCACCACGCAGAGACTTAAACGACAGAGACTTATTAGAAAATGTCAGATGTAAAAAGCAAGTGACATATTCAATGGCATCTAGATTTATTGGAAAATTGTATTCTTCAATAATTAAGCTGGATTTATAAACTCGAAGCTGGCGTCGGCGCTCGCGCTGGCGTGGGCGCTGGAAGTTAAACAAGTGAATCGTACTTGAGTGATTTATAAACTTCGCCGGCGTTCGCGCTGGCGCTGGCTGGCGTTCGACATAAACCATCTTTATCCTTCCAGCGCCGGCGTTCGTGAAAAATCCGTAGCGCCGCGTCATAACCAATGGGATTTTAGCATTTCTATCAAGTCATGTTTGGCATCTGCCAATCTGTCAATGGCCAATCGTCATTTTAATTTTACTACCGCTAATACACCTAGTAACTTCTTCTTCCTTGCTAAATCCATTTATTTAACTCTTTCTTTTTGTTGTAATAAATGGCTAGAGAAAATACCACCTGAACTAAAATGTCAGAAGTGTCAGATTATGTTTTTGTTTGTCAACACTGCGAACGCGAACGCCAAGTTTATAAATGCCCACTATGCTTGTCTACGACGAACGCTGGCGCCGACGCCGGCGAGAGTTTATAAATCCAGCTTTAGATTACTTTTCTCGGAAAATACAACGGTTTTTATTTTTTTACTCAAAAAAGGCGCATCGGAGGAAAACAACTCAGGAGAGCTCTTATGTTTCAAATTGACAGGGTGAATTCAAAAATATTCTTTATTTGGGAAAAACCCATTGGGGTCCCATATTTTTCCTCAGAAATATCGAAGTCAGGTTAGTCAGTGAAAAATATGCACCTTTATTAACTGTCCCTACATACTTAATATCACTGAAATAGCTCAACTAGTTTCGGAAATATTAATTAATTTCCAATATTTTCTTAAAACTTTGACACCTAGTATTTTCGTAACGGATCATTCTTGGACCATAGTTTATAAAGGAAACTCTCATTAATTTTTAATGTAGACTCACACCCTTAAATATTCGCATATCATAAGGAAACACCCTGTACATGCAGTATTTTATTTAGGTATAGAGCATCCTGTTTTTTTTATCTTTATAAGATATAAAGATACGATCTATACTTTGCGTGTTCATAATATATCTGAAAACTTTTAAAAAAGTGTGTTACTAAGAAATATGCTTATGCCCACCGCTGGGCACCTTATCGGCACCTTCAAGTCGACGTCTTTATTCACCAAGAAAAATCGCACCCATTCCGTTGATTAATCGCGAAATTGCGCTATGCAACACAGAGCTGTCATTTTGACAAATTCTGTCTCGTTGCCTTTAGGAATTTGTGGTTTATGGCATTTGTTCTTGTTACAAACTACCTATCTACAAACTGCATCAATTTTCCAAGAGAAAATAGTAGATTAGTAGAAAGCGAACATTATTTGTTGATAAACAAAAGAGAGTTGCAGCACGTGGCTACATCTCGTGGCGATTATACGAATCAACCGAACCAGGACAACGAAAATCCATATAATTTCGGGATGTTTTTGAAAATTTTACATTTTGGGACACCCCTCATATTTAGGTCCCCTGTAGCTTATCAAAGAGAAAAAAAGTGTTTTTTTTTGTAGCTTTTTATCCAGTGAGGTACTCAGGTTCTTTCTACGTTCAATAGTTTCCGAAAAAAAAAACAAACTTGCTTTTTTTAAATGGGTCACCGTATGTATTCTTTAATAATAATTTAGTTTATAATAAGCTTCTCAGAAATATATAATACCTTATTTTCATTTTTAATATTAAGCACGAAATTTACGTTTTATTAGAAAATATACATTTTTTGTTAGTAGTCCACACAGTCATTAATGTTATATTAAAAACTTCTCTAGTTTCTGTCAGAGTATTCAGGTTCTCTAAGTTGCTTTAAAATATCTAATTGTTAGCAAAAAATCAGATTGTCCTAATTATGGCAGAAAATGTAAACTTTGAAAGTAATGAAAAATACGACATGCTCGGTTGTTATGTCCATTGTAATGAAAATGCAGATAAAGCATTTGAAGTGCATTTCAATAGGTAAATATACACCTTTTTGTAGTATCTCCATGAAGATTTATTAAATTTCTTGAATTATTTGTAAATATCCCAAAAGACGACAACCGGATAAAAGAATTTTTTTTAAGGATGAAATCAAATTTTAAATGAAGTAATTGAACACGGTTCATTTTCTGAACCTCGGCCTAAAATCTACAAGAAAAACCGCGAAACTGATGAAATAAATATTATAGCTTCAATTGAAACAAATCCTACTAGTTCTTGCAGAACGGTTGAAGGTTCAGTCGGAGTAGTTAAATCAAGAGTTCAAACAATCCTAAAAAAACACAATTTTAAGCCGTATAAATTCCACCTAGTACCAAACTTACATCCTGGTGATGCACAGCGCCATATAGAGCTCTGTAATTGGTATTTACAAAATATTAACAGCGAAAATAATTTTGAAAGAACAGTTATATGGTTCGATGAGGCTCATTTTACCAGTGTAGGACTATATTTAATCGGCACATTACGAGGTTTTGGTCTCAGGAAAATCAGCATGTAATATTTTCACTCGAACGGAAAGGCAGGTTTGGCTTTAACGTTTCATGTTTTATACTAGAAAGCAAAATAATTTATAATATATTTAAAGGCAGCCTTAATGCAAATAAATAATTGGAAATTCTGGAAAACGTTGTGTCAGAAATAATAGAAGACGCGCCCTTAGCGGGTCTCAATAACTTGCATCTGCAACAAGATAGAGCACCCGCTCACAATGCGCTAATTATCAGGGCCTACTTAAACAATAATCTCCTAGTCCACTTGATTGGAACTAATGGACCTGTAAGATGGCCACCAAGGTTTTGCTTCTAATGTTTTACGTAGTAAAACACAACTCGTTTTATGCATTGGTATTATTTTTACTGAAATATAGCTGCTAATTAGATTAAGGAATCCAAAATATATCTTTTCTGCAGTAATTATCATACCAGTAATAGTTTTTTTTATACCCGTCATGACCAACTAACAAAAAATGTATATTTTTTAATCAAACGTAAATTTCGTGCTTAATATTAAAAATAAAATAAAATATTATATATTTCTGAGAAGCTTGTTATAAACTAAATTATATTATAAAAAAATATATGGGGTGACCCATTTAAAAAAAGCAAGTTTGTCTCGGAAACTATTGAATGTAGAAAAAATCTGAGTACGTCACTGGATTCTACGTAAAAAACTACAAAAAGAACATGTTTGTTTTCTCTTTGATAAGATACAGGGTATATGGGGGTGTCCCAAATTGTAAAATTTTCAAAAACATCCCGTATGTCAAAAACAAGGAGGACTAGAAAAATTCTGATTGCGGCATCTTTTGTCTCACAAAAAAATAGCACAGTGCTGCGAAAACCGTATCCTGCTATCTTTACTAATAACTAAGATACCCCGTAAAACCATCGAAAACTGGACACCCTGTACACAATTGTTTTACGCATTCTCCAGAAAGATTATACAGATACAATAACGAATAACTATAATCCACTTTGCAATAATAAACCCGGTAATTAATCGAAAAATTACAAAAATAGACCAGCTCCAGAGAAACAGAAGTTGCAGAAATTGTTTATTAACATTTCTTGTAGTTGTAATTGCATCGGATAATAATACGGAACATTAAACGTCAAACTGACAGTTCCGACAGACTATGACAAATAGCATTATTCTTTAATACGTTACTACGGTTACGATTTTTCGTTTGGTTCCTAAAAGTTATAAAGTCAAATCTGGTCTTATATGGCGGGTCCAAAGGTCACCGATTATATGAATCAATTCGAAAATTCCAGAGCCCATCAAAATGTTGTAAATAAAAACCAATATGGCCGTATATGGACAGCTGATTTTCCATAAAATTGAATGTTAATAGGTTAACCGTTAACTTGAAACTATCAGTCATAATAAAAATGACGGGTCTCGTTCCAAAATTAATTTCTCAGGGGTGCGTTCGTATTATTGCAGACGGTTAACACAATAGTTTTACATTTAACAAATTTAATAACCAAAATGATGGTGGAAAATTAGATAAACAATATACAGTAAAACCCCTGACTAGCGACCACCAAAAATGTCGATGAAATGTTAAATAAATTAAACAAATTTTAGTTTATTTCAGCAGATAATAATAAATTAAATATAAAAAAAAATCAAATTACACATTGGCTAAATTTTTGTTGTGTAATATCAGGCTAAAAAAATATTTCCAATTTAATAGGTTACCTACTTCAAAAGTCAACGAGAAAAAGCTATTAGAGCCGGTGAGGTATCAAATCCCAAATTTATTTTACACGTATTTTGCCCCTGTTAAGCCAATAAGCGCCCCGCTAAAAATAAGTGGGAGAAAGAAACGTATAAAGTCTAAACCGGTCTCAAAATGCGGCTCCAAAGCTCACGGATCATATAAATCAATTCGAAAATTCCACAGCTTATATCAAAATGCTGTGAGACTATGTAGGTATCAATATACCCGGAGAAAAGATACATAGTTTTATTATTTTAACTGTCGTGAAGTCGTGAAGATAGCCAGATATAATATTATTATTTTTGCAAAAATTATGTACATAATAGTACAGGGGTGGCAAATCTTTATGTATTAACGTGCATTTTTTCTAAAGAAATGTTTAATGAGGCCATAGACGTGCCGTCGCAATTCGTAATATAATAATTCATAGTAAACTTTGTGATCGGTGGCGAGCCAAAATTTTATATCGCGTGCCATTGGTTCGCCATCCCTGTAAATAGTATACCTTAAATGTATTTATTAAAAACGACAATAATAAACAGTGTAATTTATTTTAACAATTTTAGTACTAAAACCTAAAAATTCAATGGCA
Organism: Polydrusus tereticollis; assembly: GCA_963920685.1. NCBI lineage: Eukaryota > Metazoa > Arthropoda > Insecta > Coleoptera > Curculionidae > Polydrusus > Polydrusus tereticollis. The sequence continues at coordinate 125,848,553 of OY987329.1, forward strand.
TTTAGTCTGATAAACTATTTCGAAAATGAAAGAAAAAGTGGAAATTGGCCAACCAATATGCAGGAAACCGTAGCGAAAGCACTGGGAATTAGTTTAAGGACTGTGCAGAATAATGTGCATGAAAGAAAGCATAATATAGTACCGAAAAATACTAAAAAATGTAAACAAAGAAAACCGTTTATAAACTAATTATAGACTAAAAACTGTCATCGTCACTTATAAAATCTGAAAAGTCCTCGTCGCCTGAGTCGTCTTCGAATGGAGCAATTATCATTGGCGCTACTTCGACATCTAGTACTTGTTCTCGATCCCACCAATCCCTTATTAATATTTCTGTATGTTCCACTGATTTCTTCCAGTACTCTTGTGTAATATGAACCAAAGAATCTTGCCAAACTATTTGTACTTGGTCGGATTTAAGACCATCACCTACATGTTTTTCATAATAAGACTTTGCCCCGGCCCATATTAATTCTATTGCGTTAAACTGGCAATGATATGGCGGCAGTCGTAGAACCTCATGGCCATATTCACGCAATATTTCATCTACCGCGTATATTCTTGGTTTTTTAAGAGACTTTGCCATTGATAGGAGTTCCGATTTAAGCATATTTGGTGAAGGATTTTGGTTGTGTTTTTCAAGCCACTCATAAATATCATTTTTCCTCCAAGATTAGGCTGTTTATTTAAAATTCTTGAATGATATGATTCTAATACAATTAAAGACGGAGAATCCAAATTTGGTATAATTGAACTTTTAACCATTTTTCAAACATTTCGCAATTCATATTATCATGATAGTCAGCACTTTTTGATGTTGAAAAAAAAAATTAAGCTTGCACCTGGAACATATCCTGTTACAGAACCAGCATGTAAAATAATGAACCGCTTTCCCGTGCCACATCCCTTTTTCCTTTTCACGCTTTTCACAGAATCATCTTGCCAAGATTTTGAACCACTTCCATTTGAAAATATCCACGTTTTGTCTAAAAATACCACTTTTCTAAATTTCGATTTGTAATTCTTCGTATAATTTTTTAAAAACTGAACACGCTGACTCACTATCTGTGGCTGCTCACATAAAAATCTTCGGTTACAGTCTTTTTTATAGCGAAAACCTAACTTTTTTATTAATTTTGATAGCGCTTCAAGTCCAATTTCCAAAACACCCCGAATTTTTAATGTTTCTTGTAAAACTGGAAGAGTTACATTGGTTTTTGATCTGTATAAATCGTAAATCACATTTCGAACTCCCATTTTAATATTTTCGCTTAAATCCTCAGTCTTTGGCTTTCTTCGTTTACATTTTTTAGTATTCTTGGGTATTATGTTATGTTTTTTTTTATGCGCAATTCTCTGCACAGCCCTTAAACTAATTCCCAGTGCTTTGGCTGCTGTTTCCTGAATATTGGTTGGCGAATTTCCACTTTTTCTTGCATTTTCGAAATAGCTTATCAGATTAGGTACCATTTTTTTTGCTTGGAGATGCAAAAACCCAGAAAATTTTTTTATTTTGTCACAAACTGTCAAAGTCACAAAACTGACATCTTTAAATCAAGACGAAGGTGGCAGGTACTTGGGCAGGTACAAACTTTTGTGAATCGTTGAAAATTAAATACCTATCCTTTTCTTTCATGCCAAAATTGCATAAGTCTCTCATATTTGTCTGACGGATTTTATTTGGTTAGTATGATTAAACGCAATAAAAGAAAAGAAAAATTGAAAGTATGTATTGTTAAATCGTAAACCCGCCAGATAAGACCAGATTTGACTATACAAGAAGAATATTGCTAATAGTAATAAAATAGGTCCCTTTTATCTACGGTGATGCGTTATATAATGTGTTACAGTATTACACGCTTAAATTAAAAAACTTGCCAAGCACATACACGTTACAAGTCACTAATTTAAAGAGATTTTTAGATCAAACATGGTAAACAAGGTGGAATAATTTCCCTGCATTGGTTTACTCGGAATCCGTCTTTATGATATTAAAAACAGATAATTCGAAATTAAATTTGATTTCTTCTTTCTTTGATACAATTACAATTTCATATCACTTTATTTCTCACCTTATAACATGGTGGTTGGTCAATTCCATCCAGAAAACCATGTGCAACTCACGTTATTGAAAAATCAAAAGCAAGTAAATAATGGCAAATCTTGTCAGTTCAGGTTAGTTTACGCATTTAACGTTTAAGTCCCAATTGTGTAGGTTAGAATTAACTATAGAATTAATATGAAGATTTACCCTCAATTTAAACCTTAAGTTAATATAAGGTAGATTTTTGTTGCATTTTGTACAGGACGGGGTTAATCCATAAAACTGCTGAGTTCAGAGGGAGGACGAGAACATAAAAATTGCTTTCTGTTTTTACACTTATTTGCCACGTTCATTTCATTTAAAACTAACCTAACTTTGCAACTTTTTTTTTATTTAATATTTTTTGATTTGTGAGTTGCAGATACTAATGCCTTTGATGATTTAGTACCACGTTTTTCTTTGCAGGCGTTGGCCAATCGCTTTAAAATTAAATCGAATCAAAATATGCTTTATTGTCTAAAAAGTAAACTTTCGTTGACAAAGCCTAGAAGAAACAGTAAATACATGATACAAAATAAAGGTACAATTACACTATAAATACTATGATAACCAACAACGTCAACAATTAAAAATCTCAGCATTACACAAACAAAAAAAAAAAATGAGGATGAAAGAATTAACCCCCCCCCCCCCACCTCCCCCAAAGAGTTCTCACTAAAAATGCCAGTGTCAGGTGCACCCCAAATCATCAGGAAAAGTAAAGACGGTTATATCAATAATAAAAAATTGCAGTCACAGACAAGAACTCAATAACAATAATACTTCCTATGATAATACCCACCCAATGCAGTGCCGGTCAAACAAATCACGACGTCATTCAGAACAGGCCCGGCAGAAAAATTAAAAAACAATTAAAGGAAAGATAGTAAAACAACACAAAAAACTTATCACATCATCAAATCAGAAGACATCATTCAAAAATTCATCAATTGAATAGTAAGCTTTAGTGGCCAGTAGTGCTTTGACCTCTGTTCTAAACTTTCTTTCGTCATTTATTTCCCGGACATGCACAGGAAGATTTTTAAGCAACTTCTTACCACTACAAACAATTGAACCCCTGACTTGACTAGATGTAGGAATAGGCAAGTTAGTACTAGATTTCTGACGCGTATTGTATACTGACACTGAGTTAATCTCATCCCTGAATTTTCTGAATATCAGAAAAGTCTCTAACAAAAACAAACATGGTAATGTCAATATTTTATGCGATAAAAAGTATGGTTTACTAGAATCTTTAATTTTCAATTTAAAAATAGATTTTATTGCCCTTTTTTGTAAAACGAATAGAATATTAAACAGGTACTTCGGACAACTTCCCCAGAAACATATTCCATACCGCAGATGAGATTCTATCAGTGAAAAATATGCACTCTTTCTTACCTCCAAGTCTAAATCCCTACATATAACCCTAATTACTCAACAATTGGAAGCCAGTTTTTTGCTCAGATATAGAACGTGTGCCTCAAACTTTAACTTGTCTATATACCGGATACCGGGTGTTGCATCGTCGAGAGGGACATAGGAAATCCCATGTAATTTTAAATGGGGTCAATTATTGGCTTCCCTAATTATTTTAGAGAAAAATTCTATTTAGGTTTATTAAAGAGCACTAAAACCCACATTCAATAGAATAACTTTAGATATTTTTGACGAGCCCGTTTACGGGTTATCGCCGATTTCTTTTTAACTATTTCTCCTTTTTATGGCCCCGTATTTGCGGGCACCAGTCAAGGTTAAAGATGACTGTCAAATAAAGTTGTCATTTTGAGGAATATTTGAACATCTTCTTAAATCCTAAAGTTCTAACAATTTAATAGTACCTACCTATTAATTAGTAAAATATTGAAACATGTAAAATGTCATAATTAACCTTGTAATTGGATACTTTATTTTAGTTTTATTCAGATTAATTTGTACTCATAAATACACCTTTAATATTTTCGATGTACAAGTTTTTATAACAATAAAGCACACATTTCAAAATGACAACTTTATTTGACAGTCATCTTTTACCTTGACTGGTGCCCGCAAATACGGGGCCATAAAAAGGAGAAATAGTTAAAAAGAAATCGGCGATAACCCGTAAACGGGCTCATCAAAAATATCTAAAGTTATTCTTTTAAATGTGGGTTTTAGTGCTCTTTAATAAACCTAAATAGATTTTTTCTCTAAAATAATTAGGGAAGCCAATAATTGACCCCATTTAAAATTACATGGGATTTCCTATGTCCCGCTAGACGATGCAACACCCGGTATACACCCAAAAACTTATTTTCCGATTCCCTGTTTAAACTCTGAGTCCCCATATTAATATCCCCAACAGAACATTTAAATGTAATTATATTTGTTTTGGAAATGTTTAGTGATAGAGAATTTGCATCTGTCCACTCCTTAACTTTAGCCAGGTCCCTGTTTATATCAGCTTCAAGCTCATTGGCACTTTTATTTATCCAAAGTATGGTTGAATCGTCCGCGAACAGTGTGAATCTACCCTTAATCTTAATATGAGTTAGGTCATTAATATATAGCAAAAAAAGTAATGGTCCAAGAACAGACCCCTGCGGTACTTCAGATCGAATCTCTAGCAGTTGAGAAGACTTCTTATTAAAATTTACCCTTTGTGTACGACCAGTCAGATACGAATCAAACAGAAACAGATCACAGAAAACTTTAATTAGCAGCTTTTGATATTCTAAACATTGTAATGAATTTTACATCCATCCAATACTATATTCTCAATACAAGGCCTAAAAACCCGAGGTCTTCGCATATTCTCAACTACGGTAATAATCACCAAACCCTCTTAGTCATCTGAGAGAAGATAATATACAACATCCAAAACATATACGTACATAATCTTAGGATCGGAAGTAACCTCTGTTTATACAATGTATTTTACTTCGAACTCCTGGAGTAACCTCCACTTTTAAGTTAATTCGAACCTATACAATTAGGCCTAAGTAGTAGGTATTGTATTATAATCTGGAAATAGAATAAATGCATATAATTTAATCCAATGCCAATAGTTATATAACTATGAACGTCAGTACACAAATTTAAATCAAACAGAGCAGACTTGGCATAGTGCATATAATTTGTCGCCATCATTTTCCTGCAACCTAATTATTATACAGAACATTCATTACATACGCATTATTCCTTTCAAGTTACTTTTAGTGCTTTGCTCATATAAATGCCAGTGTCAGTACTTTAATACTATAGAGAGGTACTGCCTTTTAGGTTTTAGACAACACGCTATTTTTGATAAGCATAGCTTTTTCTATTATAAGAGGGCAATTTCACAAGTTAGCAGTATCAAAACAGCTTCCACAATAGTGGGATCAGAAATCAATAAAACCGGTCTCGACGTAAAATACCGTATAAAATTCCTAGTAGTTTACAACAAGCAATCCCTATTTAAACTCTATACAACTAGTTAAACTGGTAGCAACAGAAATGTAAATATAACCCTGGTTAGCCGGTATTTTATACCGATAATCGCCGGTGTCTTCGATAATCTATATAATGTTTCGCCGTAGAGGATGTATGTATCCTTAAGATGAAAAATATGATAATTTTCTTTTCAAGACATTGATTAAAATTTGTCTGACGGTTTAGTTGAACACATTAATTCGTGTTTACAGTACCATACGGTATCTTTCACATCAGATTGCTAGAAACTTCTGGAGGATGGCGCCACCTGTATTGTACTGCCTAGGCAGAACAATATTGTGGCTATAGGGTGTTTCAATTTTCCAATGGCAGGTGTGCTCGCTTGTCTTGTCATGCTTGCCCTGTACTGACGAGAACCAAAGAGTTCGAAACCGGTCTACAGGTAGCAGCAGCGTAGCAACCTATCATTGGAAATAAAGATTCATTTTTTTTTATCCCGGTAGTTTCTGCAATCTGAGTCTGTATTTTAGTACTAACAGTGTTAGTCAAAATACGCCTAGTGATGCCAGGTCTCATGCTTTTGAATGAGATATCATGCTTTTCAAAAAAATATCATGCTCCCATTATTTTGTCTCAAAATCTCATGCTTTTTAGCTTACGGTGACAAATATAAATTATTATACATATTAATTAGATATGTAGATATAAACCATAAGTAACAAATCACCGTAACATAAATCATAAAAGAATTCGACTTACGTCGCAAAAAAGGTATCGCCAAAAATGTATTTGGAATCGTTGGATCGTGTTTAATAATCGTAAAACTGCAACACCTCGGCTGGGATTCATCATGTAAACAAAGCAATGCACCTAACAATGTGTTATTCCCCGAAAACCATCGATCGAAATATTGGATATGGCTACGTCTGATATTTACGTAATTGCTTTTGATTAATTTATACTGTCAACAAATAAATTAGCACTATGGTGCTAAGTGATAGCGATAGCAGTGGTAGTGAAACTGATCAAAATCTGCCCGGACCTAGCTCTGGTGAAAAGAGAAAGATTTATAAACAACATTTAAAAAAAGACTGGGCGAAATTACCTGAGTTGTATTGGGTAGAATGCAGTAAAAAGGGAACAATGTTTGCAGAAGTTTTGGATATCATAATATTGTTATATTTATATAGTCACTTAATTTTTTTTTACAAAATATTTATCTTTAAAAACGAAAGTGATTTTACTTTCTTAGATTATTTAGTTTTTATAATATCTTATGTTTCTGTTTGTGGAATAAAAATTTGTTAAAAATACCTACTAGTGTCTTTATTTCAGCCTATTAAAGTGCTAAGAATATTAAATTGCTTATTCAAGTCAAATCACGTTTTAATAGGTACTGAAAAATTTTAAATGAAAAAAACACCTGCAATAATTGAACCTTGCTAAAGGCTACAGCGACTATCGCGCCGCGCCATCTCATGCTTTTTTTTTGAAATCTCATGCTTTCTAGAAAGATTTCTTATGCATTATTTCTGTGGGACCTGGCAACACTGAATACGCCAAATTGTGCTATTTAATTCAGCGCTCGTTGGGGCATGTAGCCCAGAGAATAGCTGTTTTAGCATAATTTGGTTAATCCTTATTGTATAAGGTCTCAGCAAGTGGCTAGAGAACAAAGTTCTCACATGTATACATATTTGTATGTCATAATACATTAATTTAATGTGTCATGATTGCTTTAAAATAAACGACAGAGAACATAATAGAATCTACGTAGGGAAAATTTTCTTTCCAATAACTCTCAAAAAAAAAATAAGGGGCCCGGTCCTGTACTGATCCATTTTTCCGAAAACATTTGGTAACCAGGACCATGTAATAAACATAATTGCTATCTGCTCAAATACCCCGTTAAGTAAACTCATTATTCGAGCGAAAAAAGGGGTCCCGCCCTAACATTTCGTTTCCAACGACGCTCACAAAGCTGATTGGCTGTTAAAATGACGTATGTACTTAAGGCAATGTGCGTGCCGATAATCTCGCACGACATGGCCATGTCCGTTATTACGTATTTTAGGAGGCATTTGGCGAATTTATTAGTCTGCTCGAAGGGCCAAATAACAAGCGCCCAATTCAATTGAAATTGAACCCTTGTCATTATCCTGGGGGTAATGATAAGGGCCCAATTTGATTTGAAGTAACGTTTGGAATTAATAACTAGGATAAGGTTGACTTAATCCCATTATTGGAGGTAATGATATCTGACGATTAAATTTGAACAACTTACTTTTGATAAAATGATCTACCAACCTTTTTGTTCTTATGAAGTGTAGGTAATGATTAGGGGCCATTCTAGTTGAACTAACCTTTAAGATATCGAAATAAAAGGGCACAATTTAATGAATTGACATATGAGGGTAATGATACATAAGGGTTAAGTTCAGTGGCTTAAGTACTGTCGATTTAGATGTGTTCCGCCGAGAATAATGGGCCCCTTTCCTCTATTGGACCCCCCCTCCCCCCTATTAATTTTAGAACAAGGAAAAAAAACGAATACTCTTTTGCGCTGAAACTTATTTATTCACACAATGCATATTTTTCCGATTTTTGTACATAAAAAAGGCGTTATAGATTACTAAAATCTTTATTGCGAACTTTTATATTCGCAAATGCATTGATCAGATTGGAAACGTCTAGATTTCTTGCTTCTTCGTTTTTAATAGAAATAATGGCCAAAGAGCTCAACGTTTCTTGCCCTATAATACTTCTAAGATAACTGTTAATCAGTTTTAATTTCGAAAAAGATCTTTCTGCGCTTACTACTGTGACAGGAACAGTTAAAAATAAATAACAACAGTTTTGGATCAACAGGTATTCAAACATTTCCTGAGTAGTTTTCATATTCATTAAATCATCTGTGAAGCAAGTTATGGACGATAAGAATTGGTGAGGCAATTGATCTATAACGTCTTTTAAATATTCAGTATAAAAATCTTCTCCAGCGCTAAATACTTCATCGTCAGCCGATTGAGACAAAAAAGTAGGAGAAACAACGCCATAAATGATTTCTCTGAGGCTTGCACTTCTTTCTCGTAACTGCGTAATTAGAATGTCGACAGTTTTATAAAAGACATTTATTCTGAAATAATTCTCTCCATTTTCAATAATGAAATGACCACTTTTTTCATCAAACTGTTTTTTAGGACGACCCTTTTCTTTGACAGTAAATTCTGTCGCAGTTCCCCATTCTTTCGTCAAATCCACAGCTGTTTTCTTTAGACTATCAAAACCTTTACGCAAATTTGTCATATTTACATAGACTCCAATCAACATTATAGCAGCTTTTTTGATATTTTGTTCTGAACTCTGTAATTCTTTCGAGACGCAATCTAAAATATTCAAAATTCTGCTTTCCAATAATGTGCTCCTCAAGGGGCCCCTTTAGAGCCGCGGAGCCCGTGTTCCGTGGAACACAGTGAACACTGGTAGTTACGGCACTCGTTAAATTTGACGAACTATCATTTGAGAGGTGATAACGGCCCCGATGAGGTAAGTAGTAGGGCAGTAAGAATTTGTTACAGTTGAATTGAGTTGAACGAACGTTTAAAGGTATGGTAAAGCCAGTAAAGGTTACAATATACCGTTGATATTTTGATTGCCATAAAACCCTAATTATCCCTCTGGTCACAAAATGTCCCAAATTTACATCTTTTTGGGCAGAGCCAGAGGGCACATGTAAACTCGGCCGCTTAAGATATTTTAATCGTCGCGGTCAAAATAAGTCTTAAGCTGTATAGGTAAACGGGGCCTGGTAGTCCAAGCATACAATTTGAGGCGAATAGCAGACGTATCTAAAGCGGCCGAGATTACTTTAATAACTGTACTAATTTTGCTAAGTAAAATTACAAATGCATATTACATCATAAAAATTTATTAAATCTAACCCTAAAAACAATACACATAGAAATGCACACCAATTCAAAATATATTTTAATATTACATAGTAGAACTATAATAATGCGAAGTTAACTTAAGAAATTCTAACGTTGACACTTTCCCATTATTAAAATCATTAATTTTGTTTTGAAGGTATTCTTCTCTCTTCTTAGTTTCCGAATTAGGTACATTTATGGTTTGTGAATACTTTGCAACTTTACATATATTTCATTTTGAAAATTAATTAGGAAATCAATAAAAATGAATACAGAAGGATGAGGAAAATTTAAAGTTTTGCTGATATGCGAATGGAATGATTCGCATGCGTTGGTCGTGCGAGCGGCGCTTGCTGTTTTCAATGCCCATAAATGAGGTGGAAAAACGGCATCCTCGGATATGTAAGTGTTGATCAAATAATCAGCAAACAAAGTAACTTTATCATTTTCTGGTTGAATAGCAGATAATGTAAAAACATACGCATTACCAACATCTTGTGGTTCTAGAAACAACAATCCAAAATAATAACCAATCCATTTTCCAACCTCGCTTCTTTCTTTATAATCTGCTGAAAGTCCAAGTTTTTGAATCGTACGCCACCAAGCTTGCGTTACATGAAATCTGCATCCAATTATTTTTATTTGTGGCCAAACAATTTTAGCTGCATTATGGATAGCCATCTCAAAATCAACCACAATTTCGGTGGGACAAAACGACAGAGAATATTCACTACACTTTTCAGTCACAAATTTACAACACTTTTTGTATGTTTCTGTTGCTTTGTCTGGTAGCACACAAAACACTAATGGTACATAATGACCATTAAGGCAGCCATGTATGGTGAACAACTGCAAGAAAAATTTTGTACAATAGTCAAAAATACCATTCACATAAATTTTCTCGCTTAAGCAAAGATGCTTCAAATTTGTAAGACAGCTAAACACTAATACATTGGAATCTTCGCTTTTTACTAAAAGAAATTCTTCCTTACGGCTGGTCAAAAATATCGTCTCTGGTTTAAGCGAACTGTGAACTTCTAGTTTTGTTTTGGGAAGTGCAGGTTGTAATTTTCTTCTTGCGTTATATATATTCTTTCTTATATACAGCAGATCCGTTGCTGTAATACTTGTTGAATCTTCTTTGGCAATTAGGGATCGCACAATTTTACTTGATTGACTGCCAATATCCTCTACAGATTTACGTTTTGCTGCACTTGTAATCACTTGTCTTTGAATGTTGCAAATGTCACATGCCGAATGGTTATGAATTAAATTCGATTTAAATATTGTGTTCTCCGGGCCCACTGTATAAATATTTGCTAGACACTTGGTAATATTACACCTCCACTTTTTCTCGCCACTTTCGAGTTCTTCTTTAAAAGAATACTTATAGTTATCTACCAAGAGCATAACTTTGCCTCGTTGACTAACTATTTCTTTAACACTCTGCATTGTACGTACGTAATGAAACTTTAGCGGCAGTTTTGTAAATAGGCCTCTAATTAGGGTCAAAATAGCAGGTGTATATCTACCGGCCGAATTTACCTATGAAGATTAAGGCAGAACAATTTTAGCAGGCCGAGTTTACCTGTGGGATTAGTACATGTTCTCTTAAGCGGCCGAGTTTACTATCGCCCGAGCCAGAGTACAAATTACTTGCATCCCTAATTGTTATACCATTTTAAGTAGGTATAAATACCAAATTGATTTCTATTAATTTTAGTTACAATTGGCTTTCGGACGAGTGATTTTTCTTATATTGGTGTTTGATTTACCGGACGGTGATATTTTTTGTTGTGTTAGTGTTAGAATGTGGCGTTTATGGGCTTGTGCTGAGAGTGAGGCATCTTGTAGTGTTACTTTCAGAAGAAAGCATTAAGTGCCGATGCTAAAGAAATAATTAAAAATGTGTACCAATCTTTGCTGAAAATAGATTTTAATTTAAGTGATGCTTTAGCCGAGACGTCTGCTTTTACAAGTACTTCTTTACCTTTGGTAAAGGATACTAGTACTAAAACCTGTCATTCCGAGAAAGAACCGAGGTGACTGTGGCACATTCAGAAGTATTAACGATAATGATTTGGATTTATTAGGAAGGAAATTTTTTTAAATGAATGAATAACAATCTGTACCTTAAAAAATAGGCTTACCAACGACGAAACGAACATTTCTTGTAGCATTTCAAGCCTAAGAAAAATTTGCTAAAGTCTAAATCCACACACATCCATGATCACGAATCCGTTGTTACCACGTGATCATCACTAGCCAATCAAATATCTGTTTAGGGAGCATCACGGATAAAAGTTGGTTAATTTTAACTTTTTTCCGTGTTTTGACGTTTATATTTAAAATGATTGGTTCGATTTCTGAAGTATCTATTAAGAATCCATCACGGAAACCCCTGATCGGCACGCAACCTACCATACAGCTATGTAAATTAAATGGGGTTTTTTGCGCCCAGCTGTCAATGAATTTCGAGAAAACTGGTAAGTTATTTCTTTTCCTTTGAGTGCCGTGCCTGGATTCAGGTGTTGACTATCATCATGCCGACCATTCCGTGAAATCTATCTCTGTCTGCCGCTATTCTGAAAAGATCTTCCACTTGTAGACCTGTCCAATGTCTGATATTGCGTAGCCAGGATAGCTTCTTTCGACCAATCCACCTCCTTCCCTCCACCTTACTCTGTATTATGAGTCGGAGCAAGTGATATTTTGGACCTCTAATAATATGGCCAAAGTGCTCAGTCTTTTTTAGTTTAATAGTGTTCAAGAGCTCCCGTTCTGTGGCAATCATGTTGAGCACATCCTCATTGGAAGTGTGTGTGATCCAGGGTATTTTAAGGATTCTACGATAGCACCACAATTCAAAAGCCTCCAGTTTATTAGAGGTGGTAGCCTTCAAAGTCCAGGTCTCGCAGGCGTAGAGCAATGTCGACCAAATATAGCACCTCAGGATTCTCTTGCGAAGATGCATGAACAGGTTTCTATTGCACAAAACTGGTTTCCACGATATAAATGCTTTACGAGCTATTTCAATCCTAGTTAAGATTTCCTCATCCGAATCTCCCTCCGCATTCAACCAGCTACCAAGGTATTTGAAGTGATCAACATGCTCCACCACCTCCCCATCCAGGAGCAGTTGCCCTGGGTCAACATTCAACTAAGTTAAGTTATTTAGCTTTGGTTATAAGGGGCAACTCTATTTGCTAGATTTACCATGTTACAGATTTTTGCAAATATGAGAAAATCATGCTTTAAGTTGCAATTCTAACAGCGATAAATATATTACTGCATACATTTCGAAAACGAAAGCCAAGTAGAAAAATTTGCAATATAGTTAACTTAGCAAATAGAGTTCCAAAATAGAGTAACCAAAGCTAAATAATTTACCAGTTCTCTCGAAATTCGTTGACAGCTGAGTGCAAGAAACCCCATTTAATTTACATTGCTGTATGGTCGGTTGCGTGCCGGTCAGGGGTTACCGTGAAGGACTCTTAAGTGGAGAGTTTTAAGTTGTTTCTTTGGTATTTGTGGTGAGTTTATGCAACAAATTTGATTTTGCGAATAGATGCGACTACCTGGCATTTTCATTCGACATAGATTTCAATCGTGATTCAATGCGTGTGGTTGCCACGAGATGTAGCCACGTGCTGCAATTCTCATTCGTAAATAGATTTCAAGTTTGTGTTAACTTAGTTACGTCCGTATCATGCGTCTCCATTCCGATGATGCCAATTTCACCTATCCGTAATACGCATACGGTTATCCGTGATCACGGATGCACGTACATTCAGACCTAAATTGTTTTTAAATATTACACAATTAATAAAAGACAAACCTTAGTGGAATCTGAAAGTTTACGGAAAACAGTCATCGGCTAATATAAATGACGAATATGATGAAACATGTTTCGATACACATGACACTACAAGAAAATAATTGAATTTTTCAAAAAAATGTCAAATGAAGTCAAAAGAATAACAATAATATACGCAGGACAAAAAACGGATTTGTTCCAAACTGTCTGTTGCTTTCAGCTAAAAACATAACAGATTCTTCTCTACATTACCACCGAGACACTGACGCACAACATTTTGAAAATTGGTTTGAACATAGACTTCTTAAAAATATACCCAAAAATGGTTCGAAATAAAAATAAATCAATATGAGGCTTAATCAGGCAGTTGATTTATTGCAGTAAAGGTCAACGATATAATGTAAACTTTACATATAATGTAAAGGTGTACAAAAAATTAAAGGACTTTTAAAAATATATTTATTTAACAGTTCCTTAATCACCATTTTTTTCACAATTTGCCTTAAGATGAACAACACCAAACACACAATTTATGTAAATATATGTGAATTAATAAAATTAAAATTTTTAAAACCGGGCGCGCAGTTCTACATTGAAGTGGTGTCTAATAAATCCTAAAGCAAATTGGCCTGACTTAGACTATTAATACTATTTTATGGTTTGATGTCATTTTATCTTAATAACCGCTTAAAAACATATTGTTATGTATATTGTTATCTTAATTTTTGCATAATTTAATAATAAAAATACAAACATATTGAATGTTGGAGAATTATATGACATAACGCCATAATTGAAATATTAAACTTGTATTATTTAGTCTGTCGAATGTCAAAAAACCATATTTTACAATTATTTGAACAAACAAAACAAAATTTCAAATATTACATATATTTTTTTTGTTAAGTGTTAAGTTCTAACCAGAACTTTGTTCTAACAACGTATTTGTCTTAATATTTTTTTATATTTACAGAATTATTCACGTTGTTCGACCTATTAAAAAAAAATCAGCATGTATACTGGAGGTGCATTTTAAAATTATTTAAATAACGTATACAGCATCTTTAAGACACAAAATGTAGCAAATTCTTCTGTATTTTAAAAATGGCACTAAGCAACATAACTTTTTTTTCTAGTGAGAGTGGTCTAGACAGCATATGACTCAAGAAGATAAATCCTCTTGGTAATAAGAGAGAAACCTAAAAACCCACAGAAGTTTGTTGTCAAATTAAAAAAATATAATATACCTACGTATATATACAGTGTGCTCGCTTAAGTTCTGTACATATGGGAAACTTTTTTAATATTAATTTTACGAAATCTTTATGAAAAGTTTTGCTTACTGAAAAAATAATACTAGACTATTCAAACTTGAGATAGTATGTACAGAATGATCAAAAAGTAAAAAAAAAAAGCAAAATTCACCTACGAGTAAAGTACCCTTAATTTTAATTTTAGATCAAAATGGAATAAGAAAATGATGATTGGCATTAAAAATTATATCTGTTTCTACTCTTAGTAGACTATTATTGAAAATAAACTTAAAAATTTAAATCTTAATTCATAATGGCATGTCCATTATCTTGCCACCATTTCCCACCTGAATTTGAATTTTAACTGTCAGCTATGTTATTGGTCTGAAACATCAGTTTGAATATTTAATTAGATAAATATGCCGTTGAAATTGAGTATGCAAGATTAAATTGAAATAATTTTAATTGTTGGTGAAAATTACAAAACGTATCGGAAAACTGCCGAAATTTTTAACTACAGATATGTTGATAAAATGATTTCTTTAGGGAACATAGTGACTAAATTCAAGACCTTTGGAAGTGTGGAAAATAACTAGAATAAGAAACGTAGACCAAGGGTTGCAAATAATGAAACTGTGAACCAAGTAATGTTGTCTGTATTAGAAGATCCTAAAAAATCATTGCGAAAAAGGTCAACAACATTACCAAATGATGTAGGGAAAACTACGATTTCAAAAATATTAAATGAAAACAAATTTCGGCCTGACAAACCAAAATTTATCCATAGCCAGGTGATTTTGAGCGACGCTTAGAATTTTGTTTTTTAATACAAGGAGAGTTAGAAGATAACCCTTTCATGACAAGAGATATAATTTTTACCGACGAAGCAACCTTTACCTCGAACGGGACTGTAAGTTCACAAAATTGTCGTTGGTGGAGTGACGTTAATCCAAATTTCACTATACAGGCACGTGATCAGTACTCATTTAAAACAAATGTGTGGTGCGGAATTTACAAAAATAGAATAATAGGACCTTTTTTTTTGACAAAATTTAAATGGTGAACGTTACTTGCATTTTTTAAACAATTATTTGTTTAATTTTATTCATCGACTTCACATACCCGATATACTACGGATATGGTACCAGCAAGATAGTGAACCATGCCACAGTACCAGGAATGTAAGACAATACTTAAATACCCGTTTTAATGGAAAAGTTACCGATAGATATTCTGACCTTTTTTGGCCCACTAGGTCTCCGGACTTGAGCCCCCTCGATTATTTCTTGTGGGGCTAAAGGTTGTTCCCAGTTGCTGTCTAATGCCAAACAAATGAAAATCTAGTATCGCAAGTTTAAAGGCATTACTTTAATTTGTGTGTGACTGAACCTGCTCAAACGGCTGTTTGAGTTTATACCTCCGTAAACAGGTGTAAATATTATCAAAATTAATCTCTGAATTACTAAATCGAACAATTAGAAAGACATTATTGACCCACTATATTAGAAGTACCAATCTCTAACCTTTTTGCCGCCTGCCTTAAGGGCGATTTACAGACGCTGTCGACATCCGTTATTTATAATTATTCCAAACTAGGCAGACTTGTGCTGTAATACTTAAACACTTTATTTAGATGTAATTTTTCTTTTACTCATGTATTATTCACTGGTGTTTCATTTAGTGATAGAATTTGTGTGAATGAGAGCGTGACTGAGCAGGTAGTTCACATAGAGGGTTTATTTTTGTTTTTATCACAATAATTTACAATTATATTTTTACAATCCTATTTGTTCATTATATTATATACATCTTGTTAAATTCAGGTAGTGTTTTATTGTATTCTAAGTGAAGGGTCCAAACTAGCTACCGGAATAGTACTTTTCACAAGTGTCATACCTATAGACTCCCTGGTTTTACTATGCGGAAGAGAATTTGACATCCTTCGCTCACAGAGTATATTAATTGATTAACCTTTGTATCGTACTTGTAAAAAATTCACTAATGTGCCCAAAAAGTAAGATAACGGCAATAATTTGTTTAACACGTTGACTGCCACCATGGTATCAAAAAAACCGTTCGTTCTGGCCAAACTTTTTTTTTTGTTATTTTGGTATTAGATGACTATTTTGATAACAAAGCCGTTGTTTTTTTCGAGAAAAAATATGTGTTTTTTATATATCTTGATGGGAAGCAGCATGTGCTGCACTCGGCCCCATGGTATAAATTTTTTATTTTTAGCCACGTGAAGCCAAAGTGGTTACTCATTTCCTATAGCGTAACCTTGAGTTTTGAATGCAGCGAACATGTCCGAGGGGAAGGCAACACTGTTTAGACGACATATGATTTTCGTAAAACGTGTTAGAACCTATTATATTTTCTTTGCGTGTTAGAATAAAGGCGATTGCTGTAAGGGAGTATACGTGATTATTTATTTTGGTGTATTTCCTTCGGAAATGAGCTACGAAAAAGATCAACGGCATCTAGAGTCTTTATGGCAGGTAAATGATTTCACGCATATCCTTACAATATATGCTTTATAAGGTTATATTTTAGGATGTATTGTCTGACGAAGATGATGAAATGTTTGGAGAAGCAGGCTCGTCAGATGACTATGTTCCATCTAGTAGTGACGAATCATCAGATGATGAATTACCCCTGGCAAAACGTTTTAAATTGTCAAATATCGTAAAAAACATTCGCAGTTCGCAAAGTATCGATATTCCTAGCACTTCCACTGCCACCAATGATATGCATAAACAGGACCACACATCAGATATAATCGAAGCCGTTATACAGGAGTATGCAAGTAATAGCAGCGGTCATGGGGATAATGTTAGTGCAGAGGAAAACATCGAAGAAGGAAATCTAATGTGGAGTATTGTAACAGGTTTGAACCTAAGACAATTTACATTTAGCAATCCTAACTGCGGTATCAATTTACGACTGTATGGGGATTACTATAATAAAAGCCCGTTCGATTTTTATAAATTATTTTTGACAGGAGATATTCTTACTATGATGGTGACCGAAACTAACAGATATGCTGCTCAATGTAAGGAAAATGAGACCGCCCCTAAAGCCAGAATTCAGACTTGGTGTGATACGGATATAAATGAAATGCAAAAGTTTCTTGGTTTGCTCTTTTGGATGGGCCTATGCCAATATCCAAGTATTGAATCCTATTGGTCTCAAAGTATAATTTACGAAAATAAGATACGTTCTGTCATGTCGCGGAACCGATTTCAAATATTACTAAAAATGTGGCATTTTCATAATAATGAGGAAATAACAGGTCACAGATTGCAAAAAATTTTGCCATTGCTAGACAAACTTATTGAAAATTTCCAAGGCGCTCTCACACCGAAGGAAGCTGTCTGCATTGACGAAACACTTGTCCCGTTTAGAGGACGCTTGACCTTCAAACAATTTATTAAGAATAAAAGACACAAGTTTGGCATAAAACTTTATAAACTTTGTGTTGAAAAAGGATATACCTATAACTTGACGGTGTATTGTGGGCAGGACAAAGTCGAAGGTCAATCCTCCTCTCAAAATATAGTTCTCACTCTTGCAAAAGATTTACTAAACGCAGGACGCACAATCTACACCGATAATTATTATACAAGCGTTTCATTAGCCCATGCTTTATTAGACAAACAGACTCACTTAGTAGGTACATTGAGGGCCAATCGAAAAATGAATCCAAAAGACGTTGTGCAGAAGGTACTAAAGAAGGGTCAGACAGTTGCTGCAGAAAGCAATACCGGCGTCGTAGTCCAGAAATGGAAAGATAAGCGCGAT
Source organism: Polydrusus tereticollis (assembly GCA_963920685.1). NCBI lineage: Eukaryota > Metazoa > Arthropoda > Insecta > Coleoptera > Curculionidae > Polydrusus > Polydrusus tereticollis. The sequence goes on from OY987329.1 coordinate 125,866,850, forward strand.
GTCCTAACTTTAAGCACTAAGCATACTTCTGATTTAGTAAAAATTTCATACGGTCGTAAAGAAACAGAAAAGCCACCTATGGTTGTAGACTACAATAATCATAAAGCTTTTATAGATTTATCTGATCAGTTAAAAGCATATGCTACTTCGTTACGAAGGGGTGTAAAGTGGTATCGAAAATTGGCAGTAGAACTTCTTGTTGGTACATCGTTAGTAAATGCATTCATTTTGCACCAAAATGTAACTAATAACAAGATGACAATAACAAAATTCAAAGAGCTTGTCGCCATGGAACTACTACAACTTGAAGACAGAAATTCTGGAATTGTTGTAGACGAAAGCCCGTCGGCTCAACATACTTTGGAGGATCTTGGTCGGAATGGTAGGCGGAGATGTGTTGTTTGTTACAAAAAACTTAGTGATGAACATGGACGAGAACACGCTCAAAAGAAAACACCATTTACAAAATTGAGATGCACTGAATGTAAAAAACATTACTGTTTGGAATGTTTTTTCAATGTGCATAGATGTACCAAGTAAATATTTGTTTCAACAATACGCGTTCTATTATTTGTTTATTTGTAAAATTTAATTCATCTTTTTTTTTAATATTACTTTAAAATTACTGTTTGAAATGTTTTTTCTATGTGCATAGATGTACCAAATAAATATTTGTTTCAACAATACGCGTTTTATTATTTATTTATTTGCATATTATAAGTAATCTTTAATTTAATATGGTGTCTGACATTTCAGCCATGTGAAGCCACTAGCGGTCTTCAATAGTACAGGCCAAATACAGTTTGTAACTCATACAGCCATATTATAACGCTTCCATATGAAATACACGGCGCTGAATAACCAACGTGGCTTCACGGCGCAAAAACAAATCGACTCGCAAGAGATGCCACCGTGGTTTCACACGGCCATATTGTTAAAAAGTTTGAGAAGCTACTTGTGCATCTCATGGCAGTCAACGTGTTAATTTAAATCCAACAGTCAATATTTTATGTCACATAATTTGCAAACCCAATTTTTGTTAAACAAATAGTGTAGTTACGGTACATTATCCTGGTAGAACGATGACCAAAAATGTGGTTCTTCCTAGCAATTTGTATAGTTTTAGAATAATTTTATAGTGTTAATATATAGAAGGTTGTAATAAAAACCATTTTTATTTGATTTAGCTAACCAACCTGAACTAAAGAATAGACTCCCAATTCTTGTGTTTAAAAAGTGCAGTGCGTGGACCGAGCGACTAGTTTTTCCCGACCAGAGAGGAGCCGTTATCAGACGACAAGTTTTTGTGTTCTTGCCCGAACGCAGAAAAGAAGATCCGGAGCGATTCCTGTCCAGATACGGTGCACAACTACATAAACAATGCCGTGTGATGGTTTGCCAGCTCGTGAAAGCAGAGGCAGATCTAAAGAACTTTTTTTAGTTTAAAGGAAACAACAATAATTACAAATACTTACCAAAATTTCTAAAATAAAATGGTGGGAAATCAATAATTATTCAACGAGCTCATTTAGCTAAGGCAGTTTCTTTTGCGGAATCCCCTAGCTACATCATTTTTTTTTGTTTTAAGTACATTCACCGGCAGAAAAAGTATTCCACCTAAAAATGTGGTTAGGTTATTTCCATATTTATTCGGGCGCATAGGATTTCTGAACCGTTTAAATAAATAATTAACAATATCCTAAAGCGGTTCTTTTCTATGTAAGTAAAGCATTTGGATTGGCACGATGGACTCATACAGTTGATTTAAGACAGTAAAGATACGCAGAGGCCATATATTTTTCTGTGGCCACTATTGCCGCCTGCCTCTCGTCCATATGTGTGTTGATGACTGCTGGCTGGAACCTCTACCGGTCCAGCACGAAAACGGTCACTTTATTTTATTGCGAGAAGCGGCATAGTCAAAACCGAACCAGACATCGGGCTAGTGGGGGATGGTGTATTGAGGTAGTATCTGCAGTCGATTTATAGGGGGGAAAAGTGCAGGTTGCAAAGAAATCAAACTGCAAGCTTTAAAATATTAATATGTATATTAATGAATACATATTAGGTATCTATATCGCATTAAAAAAATTAACGTTATGAAATTATTTCTATTTCTTAGTATTTAAAAAGAATTTTTTTTTTCTGTCGTATAAAAGGCAAGGCACATTCATAATACATATTGCTTTAGGATAACAACAGAAAAAAATTTTTCAACAGATCTTGATTTAAATGGCTAGTTAAATATTTGCAATTAGAGTAATCTTTTAGAAAATCCCATGCCTAATATAGAATTTATTGACCAAATAAACCCATCTAAACAATATAATATACTGTTTCTTGTTTTTTCATTTCCAATAAATACTTTAGCTTGCTTAAACATTTAAGTTCCATTTTTAAATTATTTAAAGATGTCGGAACGGAATACGACATTGGACGTGTGTTAGGGTTAGGATCTAAAAATGTTTCGCTATTAAGTGAATCAAATATTTTATTTACGCTGTTTATAAAAGTTGATGTGTGCATAGCGGTATCACTGATTATTGATTTTATCTGAGCAGCTGATTTTATTGAAGCAGCAACGGAGTGAGAAACAATTTGAGCAGCATACTTTACCCCTATTTTGGTTTGAAATGAACTTCAGCAATTCTTATTAATGTCCTGATAAGCTTACTTTTTCTATTAACCTCAAAGTTTTTAAAATATATAACCAGGAAAGTAACTTACCATTAACATAAAAATTAAGTTTTGTGTTCACAAAATTGTTTAGTCTGCACAATTACCTCATCAAGGTAGTCATTTATTTTCTGGAGGGCATGCAGGTTATTAACTCTGTCGACAGAAAATGAAACTTCAACGGTGAGACATGTCAGGGCCGGAGTCCCGCAGGGATCCCTTCCACCGGTCCAAATATACCTCAACACGGCGATAACTGCCATTTTACCAAGGATCGTACTGTCTAAACTGCAAAGACATATAAATCTTTTGCAAACTTGGCTCGATAAATGGAAAATTTATTTAAACAATGCCAAAACTCAAGCCATCGTCTTCTCGAAGTCGACGGTCAAATTTCCTGCAGCCCGAATACTAGCAAATAATACCTGGATTAACTGGATTGACAATATAAAATATATGTGACTTTCTGTCGACAAGAGGATGGATGAGAATAACAATGCTGGATGAACGCTTAAAAAAGACAAACCTTCAGTTGGGCGGCATTTATCCACTTATAAATCATCACAGCAGAATTAGCTTATGGACAAAGACAGCTCTTCGAACGCACGAAGACACACATCAAAACGCGTACTTAAAAATGACTTACAAATACCGACAATAACGGAACATATAGACAAACATAAAGTGGACTATTACACAAGAGCAGACGCAGCGCAGAACAATCTTATTACACAAACACACATAAGAGCATCACCAAACACCAGATACAAACTCCCACGAGATTGGCAACCATCATAAACGACGGACCAAAATTCAGCAGAATAATGAACATCAAAATCATGGAAACAAATGGAAAGAAACAAGAAATATAGAACAATAGGAAAAAAAGAATAAAGATCAAGTATCAAAAAATCTTAATCAAACTAATCATAGAAGATGCACAAGAACAGAAGAAGTAAAGACATGATTATAGTATAAATCGGTACATTTCTTGCACAATATTATTGTATACATTTTGTGTGCTAACCTAAACTTGCATGGAAAACTAGAACAATACAATAGTCGAAAAGACGCTATCGGACCAAAATGCATTCGATAGCAGGCGATTTTTTGTTCCCGTATACTAATAGTCAACATGAACTGTAAAAACTTTTCTGTATTAGAAAAAATTGAGAAAAAATAAAAGTAGAAGGTCTTCTTCCACTAGTTGAATAAGAAATGTATACCTTTATAAGGTCTACATGTTTCCTTTTTATAGGCTGAAGATGGCCATCATTATGGTCGAAACACGTATCCCCTTTGAGTATTCTTTAAGAATAAGTAAGGTTTAGTGCATGGTGCACGACTAAGTTTTATTATTATTTATTAAAAGTATTCAGCTAATCCAGTCATATCTGCAGGAGCGACGCCAAGATGTGAGGGTAAATGGAGTGCTCTCAGCACCAGCCACATTAAATATTAGAGTCCCACAAGGATCAATCTTGAGGCCAGTTCTATCAACAATTGGGTAATTATCTGCTTTTTGCTAATGACACTATAGTCTTTACGGCAATTTCCTCTTTCGTACATTCTGAATTTGTACACCGCCAAAAATTTACCTGAAACGTTTTTATCTCGTACACCAAACCAATAATCCGCGTTTCGATACCTATTTGGTGCACTGACCCTTGGTGACTCAAAATGTTGGGCGGCATCTGATGTTTGCCGGTCAACTAGAATAACAAATCCTTATTTTACGTAGTTAGAGCATTCATAAAAGTGATTCCATAGTCCGTAACTATTCAATTAAATATTTCTTTTTTCTCTTATACTAAGAAATAATAATTATTGGTACAATTCAGCTTTTAACTACGCTCTTGCGTAACATAATTATATTTCAGATTCATAAAATGACTTGTGAGCTTCGATAAAGAGCATCATGTTGCCGTTTTCTCAGACTTTACAGAATTAAAAAAAAAAGAATGAAAATTGATTTGCAGGTGATCACAACCCATAGAGGAACATCCGCGATTTTGTGTTCGGGACATCGATATACAGTAAAACGTGTATTCAAAAATACGGTGTAACGGACGTGTAACCGTTCTTGCCCTGGAACTATCCCCACCTGCGGGGACTATACATTTCTAGAGACGATGTCATCCCACACATGTGTTGCTAACATTGCAAAAAACGAAGTGCATCTATGTCTACACAAGGCCAAGAAACGTGCTCGAGATGAACTAGTCCTATACCTCAAATATAGAGGCAGGAACTGATGACTGCCAGAGATGCGGGATTTGACTTTGTAGTCAACATTTTAGACTTTTCCTCCGTTAAAGGTTAATTTTACAGAGGAAGGCATAAAACATTGGGAATAAATTATTTACGAAAAAAGCGAAGTGAAATTATCATCCCACAGACAATGAAACCTCATAGTGCACGATGGGCAAAATATTCTTGCAAACCACACAGGACAATTACTTACACAGGGATCCGAGTTTTTCATGGATGAGACATTTAGAAGCTGTTGCTCCCTCTTCAATCACCTGAACATGATCCACGAGACTTGAGAAGTAATTCAAATACAATTTGTGTTGTTGCAGCTATCTATGCGCTTTTGCCAAATCGCACCCGTAAGAAGTTTTTAAAATTACTTAAGAAAGCATACCCACTTTAATTTTGAAGAAAGCTCACATTAATTTCGAGCGCGCTGCTATAAGTGCGCTAAGAGACATTCTTCATTGCCAAAGGATGCAATTCCACTCTCTGGCCAAAAGTACAAGATTTAGGACTGGTACCTACTTGAAGCGTCAAGAAGAAGGTTACCAGGCCAAAAAATCAAACATTTTTACTAGAGACCAAATTGAACAGTTTCTGAAGTGCACACCGGATGATGAGTACTTTCTGATGAAAGTAGCTACGACTGTAGGAGTATTTGGTGCCTGCCGCAGGGAGAAGCTTTGTCAGTTGACTTTTGACAACGTGGAAGATAAGGAGACTTCATTATTTATTAAAATATCAGATACCAAAACCGAGGTACCACGAAATTTCACTATCGTTGAAAAATTTTATTTGGATTTTTATCAAAAATATACTGATCTTGGTACATCGGCTGCTCTTCTTAAAATATGTAAAAGGTAAATGTACCAGAAATGCGGTCGGAATTAATACGTTCGGAAAATTTCCTGCTGCTATAACAAGATTTCTGCAACTTCCAAATTCAACACTCTATACGGGGCATTGCTTTCGCCGCTCCTCTGCGAGCTTATTTGCCGATACTGGAGCAAATTTGACGACAATTAAGCGGCATGGGGAATGGAAATCCTCAACCGTTGCGGAAGGGTACATCGTGGATTACTTGGAAAATAAAAATTCTATTGCTCGAAAATTGCTTACAGTACAAACGACATCAGCCGATGATGCTTCAACATCATGCTGCTGTTTCTGTTCAATCCTCCTCAACCGCGAAGAACAGCAGAACTGAGGAAGGAATTCATTTTTAAAATTTTTCAAATTGTACTATTCATATAAGTGTAAATAAATAAAATAGAAATGTTCTTTGACGTTTTTTTGAAAAAATTGACATTTTACTTTTAACACTAGTGCCTTAAAGTAGGTATTTTAAGGCACTAGTGCCTTTAAGTAACATCTTTAAGGCTAGTAGACAGTGTTAAAAGCTCTTTTTAACACGTTTGTAGAAAAAATGTTTTACGATTAGATTACCTAAAAATTAAATCAGTTTTCCCGGTACAATAAGCTGCAACAATTACATTTACTCAAAACTAAAAAGGCATGGTAGGAATTAACAAAAGTTCGTTACGACCAAATATCAACGCTTTTACTACCGAGGTGTTGTAAGGCGTAGGTACCAAAAATTTGATATTAAGAAATAAAAATGCACCGCCACTGGTTCCAAACACATACTTACATCGCAGCGCTCCAGATCGCTATCAATAAATTGGTTAATTTAAAAATATTGATTCATGAGCGAGGCGTTATAGTCGGGACTTGTAAAGTAACCCATCAAAAGCCTCGTTGACAAGGACCTTAACTTTGTTTTTACACAATCATTTTAAGGCACGATTTGCTTATAAAGTTCAGCCGTGTTTCAAATAGATTTTTTTTGTTTAGATTTTTAATCTAGATTTTATTGTGGTCGATAATCGGATCTATTTTGAGGGAGTTAAAGGTCATGATAAAAATGTATAAAATGTTCCCACCAGAGATGGTTTCTCAAATGAAAGTCCTTATTTTGACCCTTTAGGCAACCACAGCCGGCAAGGTGCACTCATTAGAAAACAAAACATGTTATAATTGGATCACATTGTTATCTAACATTGCCATCATTTGTTCACAAAAATACGTTCTCCTATCAAAATCGTCTTCCATGAGCTCATGGAGAAACCAAAAATTGAATAATATACAGGGTGTTGCTAGATCTCGCCACTCTTGTCAAATATTATAGTTGTACATTTGTTGAATTTTTTAAATAAAGGCTATTTCTTATTATTATTATTACTATTATTATCTTAGTGACTTTAAATTTACAACCCTATAAAAATCTCAGAAGTTATTAAATCGAACGATGCAAGTATGAGCAACTTAAGAGCAAAAAAAGACCGATAATTAAACGGTTAGCAAAAGATCCCCCTTATTTAGTTTTAATGCTCATTAATGTCATAATATGAGACAAAGCGGCAACTTCAAAAAAAATCCCGTCCTATCCGAAAAAGTCAAAAAGGCCATCGAGGTGCGATGTTTATCGTTTCGAAATGTAATTTATTTGCTTGAAAATTAAAATCGGACGTCCAAAAATCAATTTACGATAATTGTGTTTGCTGCTAAGAATTTTCGGTCCTTTCGCGCGACGATAAGCATCTCTCGCGATCTCGCATCGGACGATACTTTACTGGAATCACCATTCCGTTGAAAACGATTTGGCTGGTAGGCGAGCGGCTTTGATTGGCATCCTAGTGTGACCCAAAATTGGCAAAAAAAAATATTTTCTTGGTTCTCGGAGTGGACATGTCTCCCAAAAACAATTTTGAGAAAAAAAGATTTGAGATCGAGCCATTTGCGGCCGTGCCCCAAGAGTTTTAATAAATCCCATAAGACTATCACCTTATGACGTCTATTCTTCAAATAATATGATCATAAACAGTAAACACAATCTGAAGGTCCTAAACAAATAAATAAAACTAAAACAAAACAAATCATGTATACAATCATAACAGACGTATATTACCTATTATGACACAGTATACCCAGGTTGTTAATCATATGTACATATGGATATGGGGAGGTAGGGAACAGCTTAAAGACAAAAATAACACTTTTAAAACAAACTTACCATATTCACTAAGATAATCACGGAACTGAATAGGTAAGATTAAAAGAAAATATTTGATACTGCACATATTATAATAAGTACGCAACAACAGCTCACTTTTAGCGGTTTTTTATGAACAAGACATGCACTTTCCAAAATGAAGATACAGCAAAGAGTCAAAATCGCATGATTTATAAATAGCGCACAGTAATTTCAGGAGTGGTAAAAAAAAAGTAGTGTTAATGGTAACACCCGGATCAACATAATTTACCACATTTTTCCACTCATATGGGACCAAAGTTGTTGTATTTTATTATGTAATAAATTTGCCTATGAATTTAACTCTCTAAAAAGTTAATTTTGTTGAATGGGTGTTATTTATTCCATTTTACACTCTATCAGGAAAGTTAAATACAAGGACAATTAATAACACCATATTAGCATGTAAATAAACTCCGCTAGAAGGTTATTTTAACAGTGTTAAACTTATTCTTTAATCGTTTTTTTTTACACGGCCCCGGGTTAAAATACCTAAACCCGTGTTACCGAAAAGACAGGCGGCAACAAGTGGTGTAAAATTCTAGGAATCGACACATGACGCCGACGCTATGTGCAAATTGAACTTCCAAGGCAGTCTGATTGTGCTCTTTAAACGAGATATAAAATAATGTTATATATAAATTAAAATATAGAAACAAAGCAAAGTTCTGTAAAGTCCCAAATGAGAGTGCCTCTTATGAGGATCTTGTTATATTGGGTAAGCATATTAACAAAATTTAATAGAAACCTTACTAATAAGTACGCCATTTTTAAGAAACTAAGTAGGTATTTACATTGTTACAGTTTTCCTTTTAGCTTTTAAATTATTCTAGTATAAGCTTATAATATAAATGTATTCCTTTTTTATATTTACTTGTGATCATTTTATTTAACGTATTTAAAGTATTTAACTTAGGTACCTACCTACATATTTTACTTCATAGATCTCTAAATAAATGTACGATTAATATAATTCTCGTCATTTTCATTCTTTTATATCGTTCCAAAGCATACTTTTATTTAGTTGTTTAGTGGTCTAAGTATATATATATTTAATATGTTATTTGTTTTGTTAAGCTTAAAAATGAGGTACATTAAAAGTAGATATATATATGTTTACTTTACTAAATTGTTAAACCATATAATAGGTGTGTCATTTTGTTCAATTAGTTATAATAATAAGTGTAAAAATAATCAATGTAAAACGTCTTGAATGCATAATTGTTTACATTTAAATTATAGCCCGGTTAGTTTGATTCGGGATTAAATGACTTAATCAAAGTGGAAAGTATTCCAGCCCTGGGTAGATTATTTTATTACACTCACTATAGTAAAGTTACACCCAAAATAAAATAAAATTTACACTACAATAATATGATATTTACACTAACTAATCACAAATTACCATTAAAAAATGGTTTACTTACACCTCTCATTATTTCTTTTACACCCTAGAAGGATAGGTTTACAATCTGTGAGTTTAATTTACACACGATAGTGTAAATGTACCTACCCATAAATCAGAAGAATTAACACTCATCAAAAAGTAAAAAAACCATTCAAAATTTCTTACCAAATATACTGATTAGTTAATATACCCTATTGAGTGTGGTCCTACATGTACCATCATTCAGTGTTAAATTTAACATTCAATTTTTTACTGTGTGGGCGATTAGAATTCCTAACTTTGGCACTCTCTTATTGCCCTCTTTTGTAGAACAAACACAGAGTGAAATAAATATTGGGAGTATGAATCTCAAAAACAGATATCATAGCGAAGATAGGACTCTATTAGGGCATAGTAAGAGCTCCTTGCTACAGTAAAATCTAAGTTGTTTGATATCACCCCCAGAGCATAACAGTAGAAGAAATTTTGCTGCATAAATTGTGAATACGCGTTTCAAATTTAAGAGAGCTGTCTATTGATAATCTTAAAAATGTACACACAGAAACTGTTGAATTTTCTCATTTTCTATAAAAACATTATCTATAATACACTTAAAATCCAATACATTTGTCTTTGAGATGTTAAAGGATAACACTAAGCTCAGCAGAGCTATTGTTATTAAACACGACCGTCTGCACTCGGACAGTTAGATATGGGCGAAACCACTCCAAGGCAATTCCTCTTACCCCATACGCCTTCAACTTCAACAGCAGTTCTCGGTGATCCACGCAATCAAATGCTTTCGACAAATCACAAAAGAAAGCCGCAGCAGCCTCACCAGAGTTAAGGACGCGTAAACGATCAAAGGTTGTGTTCATTTATAAATGACATCAGCCTCAGTTTCACAATTTTTGGATAAGGTGGGAAGTAACGCAGTTGGTCGAAAATTTGAAGAAGTATCATGACCATCACCCTTGTGAAGTGGAACAACTATAGCCTTTTTTAGACAAGGCGCGGAAAAATGACTGCGAGGAAGGAGAAATTCATTGCTTCAGCCAAAACCTATAATATCCTTAATGGTATCTGCCTTTTTGCATCCCAGCCCGAAGCATATTAATTTTTGATTTTACCAAACATCGCCTTAATCTCCATAGTAGAGGTTGGTCTGAAGAAAAATGTATTTGACACAGACACTTGATCCAAGTAACTCCTAGGATGATTTACTGGTGTTATTTCTTTTGCCATCGCGGTAGCAATACTACAGCAAAAATAGTTCAGGTCGTCAGCGTTACGGTTGCTTAAAGTAGGCGCCCTGTTATTTTTCCCTCCTTACAATCTTCCACGATTCCCTTGACTTGTTATGAGAGCTATTCTTCCTATTCCTAAAATATAGCCATTTAACACCTCTGATATCGTATGCTTTTTTTAACTAAACACGCCGTATTGTCAACGCACTCCTCATGATACGATTCTGTTCTCTTATAAAATATCGAGAGAACACATGCTAACTCTTCAATTATATGGTTTAGGTTAGATTCGCATATAACTATTCTTGATATGAACAAATCGCCCAACTTAAGAATAGATATCCAGGAGGGTAGACTATGCCGCAGGAACACTGTCTAGCACCTGTTCATAGAGTACTAGGGTAGGAGAATACATTATATAAATGACAAAAGAGGGCAAACGGACCAAAAATTTCATTTTTCGAGGAGAAGTCATTCTTTATAAAATTGTTTACTTGCTGAAAAAATATTGCACTTCACTGAGAAGTTTGGTAGGTGTACCTTTGATTTTGTATACCTTTAAGTATAACCTTTGATTAGGTACCTCAGAAATAAATTATTACAGTATCAAGCAAAACGTCAATGTTACTAACTTTAAAGATTTTATTAGTTTACAATGTTAACGACGCCGACGGAGCAAAGAATACATAAATATTTATTTCAAATTACTTTGAAATATAAAATAAAATATTTAACAGAATACGATAAACATAAACCAATACATGATTATAATGTAAGACATAATTCATACCAATAATTATTCAAACACTGCTTCACCATGAAGGACATATTTTTCCAGTTGGGCTATAAGATACTCATAACTTCTCCGCACTTCTTCTAGGGATATATTGCTTCTACAGTTTGTATAATTCTGGATGGGCATAAGTTAACTGCTTTAGGAGTCCTCACAAATACATATCTGCCAACGTTAGGTCGGGACTTCTTGGGAGCCATAAAACTGGACCATTTCACCCGATCCATTTTTGTCCAAATTCCAAATCAAGACATTCCTATACTTCTCTAGCAAAATGGGCCGAGCACTTATCTTACTGGAAGTATATGTTACTTAGGTAATCTAATGGCAGTAGCTCTAAATAATTAGAAAAAAAAGTATTTAATATTTTGGATTAAAATATCTTTAATAGTACTTTTTTGGACCACCTGTAGTTGCGTGGCTCGTTTCCTTAAGGACAGTATAGGGTTTTCATCTTCATTGCAGTACTTTTTTACTTTTTTTTAAGTCTAATACTGATCCCGTTTCACGAAATTTCTTGACCAGCTTGCAGACCGCCTATTTGGTAATGGGTACATTGGGGAACCTTTCATGAAATTTTTCAATAACGTTTCTGTATCAAAAATTTTCGTTACCATAACATTGGATTAAATGTATTCTTTGCTTTTGATAAAGAGTGACTTTTACTCGAAAAATGAAATTTTTGGTCCGTTTGCCTTGTTGTCTACCAAATCGCCGGAGATACTGTATATTTAATAGATGGATATTTTCTACGGTAAGGCGATACCATTCGAGAAATACCGTGCTTTTGATCGTCATTCTCGGTCGGCGATAAAATCCGCTCCACTAATATTAATAAACCTTTTTCCCTTGAATACGACTTGCCATAATGGCAATTCTTAAGTAAATTTTCTACTTTGTATTTTAGTTGGAAAGAAAACAGTCATCACTTAGAGGACATAAAGAAAAAGGCAGCATTAAAGACACAGGCAACTTTTAGTGTAATATGATTCTTTGGAGTAAAGACAATTTAGCATACAAAAATAAATGGTTAAAACCAAAATTACAACATACAATTCTTTGATTTTTTATCAAGAATTTGGACAAAATAATAAATAAAAGGAATTGGGTAAAATATCATATTGAAGTTTCTTAAAGCATCATTTTAGCGCACGCGTCTATGTTAGAAAACAAGCCGCTTACCAACGGCACTAATAGCTTAATAAAACATGTACAGGGTGTCCCATTTTCGACACTTCTACAGGGTATCTCTGTAATCGTTAGTGCTATCAAAAAAGTAATATAGGTGGCATGTGCTCTTCTTGTGTCAAACTTGAAATGGTAAAATCAAAATTTGAAAATTTTCGCTCGCTTATTATATACGGGGGAAAATCAATGAATTGACAATTTCAAAATTACCCTATAATCTCTTAGTTAAAAGAGATACAGAAAAATATTTTATACAAAAGATTCTTTATAATGCTTGTTGAATAATCTGCCGTTTTCAGAATAAGTGTACACGGGGTCAGGTAAAAAAGTTATAGGACCTAACCTCATTTTTTTTAAATAGAACACCCTGTATATTTTAATCTAAAAATATAGCATTTTAAATTCTCTTTTCGAATATGTAGCAAACTATGGAGGATATTGGTTTCTTGGGCGATTTAATTAAACTTTATTACATTAAACCACAGTAGGCCATGAAACAAAAGCTAATATCCGAGAAACAATTATGTTGACATTCTAGTTGTTATTAACATTTAACGTCAATTTTATTCTTACATATTCGTTTGTGAAAATGACATTGAAATGACAATGAACATTTTGAAAAATTTGATATGATATCAGTTTATATTGAAAGTGGAAAGAACGAAGAAATGGTGCAAAATGTATATCCTGTTCGCTATCCGGAAAGGCGACAACTATTTAAGGACATTTATTTCGACGACTGGAACATAATTTAAAAACATACGGCTCTTTTACGATGCCGAGATCAAAAACTTATAATAAAGAAAACAAGTAAAATGAAGAAATAAGCGTGTTAGGATTTGTCGAGGCCAATAATCAGGTAATATATCTTGTGATCGCGTTAAATAGTAGTAGCTCAACTTTTATTCAAGTGAAAACTTCAAAAAAAATGAAAGACGTTGGAACTCCACAAATCCCCACATGGTACGACCTGTTCGCCAACAAGGTCGATTTGGGGTTAATATAAGTTGTTTTTTGTTTCAAAACAAACTGGTGTATCTATAGCTTTTTTGAAGAAAATTCAAATGCAGATAGATATCTGGACATACTCCAATCAAACCAATATCCTTGATGTTCCTTTAAATGAAGTAAGTAATAGAGATTTACTTTGAACAAGATGGCGCCTCTATCCATAACGCTCTTCGAATAAGAGAGTATTTAAATACTGACTTTAGAAACCGTTGGATAGAAACACATGGACCTATTTCTTTGGGGAGTGTTGAAAAATAAAATTTATATAGAAGTCATTTTAACCCGAGAACTTGATCAAAAAATTCATGAGACCTTTGCAGAAATAAAACCATTGCACATCATAAATGCCTTAAAATCCGTTCGAAGAAAATGTCAAGAGCGCATTGTAAACAACGGAGGAGCTTTCCAACATTTGCGATGATTTCCGTTATTTTTTACCTTAATCTGAATCTTTTATTTCGTTTCAAAGTAATAAAGTTTAAATAAATCGCCTAGGAAACCAATATCATCCATGGTGTGTTATATGTTTGAAAAGAGAATTTAAAATGCTATCTTCTTAGATTAAAATATACAGGGTGTTCCGTTTAAAAAAATTAGGTTAGGTCCGATAACTTTTTCACCTGACTCCGTATACTTACTCTGAAAACGGCAGATTATTCAACAATCATCATAAAGAACCTTCTGTATAAAACATTTTTCTGTATCTCTTTTAACTAAGAAAATATAGGGTAATTTTAAAGTTGTCAATTTTTTGCTTTTTCCCCGTATCTCTTAAGCGAGCGATTTTACCATTTTAAGTTTTACCCAAAAAGAGCGCATATTACTTTTTTGATAGCACTAACAATTACGGAGATACCCTATAAAAGTGTCGAAAATGGGACACCCTGTACCTTACACTTTTTTTTCTATTCTGCACTTTTTGCCAATACAAAATCTATTTTTAAAAAGAAAATATGCCATACCTACAAATCTTGTCAATTTTTATACTTAAATTTTATGTCGCTAATACAATCAAATGTCTGGCCTATTGCGGTCAACAAATAAGAATTTTATGGTCTGTGTTTATGCAACCCAACATACATAACATAAAAAGGAGATTTTATTGGTCACACTTGCCATGCCACATTTTTAGAAAATAAAATTTCAGTGTCATAAAGGGAAGAGTTGGTCAACTTTTTTGCGTTTCATTATAAAAGCCAAAAAGAAAAAATCTGTATATTACATTAAATATAAATACCATAAATATTACTGCAACATAAATTAGTCCACGCTAAAAAAGGACTTCAACAGATTCCAGACTATAAACAGGCTATAGCTATGGTAACATGAACTAACCTGAAAGACATGACCAATGTCTTTTTTATTTTAACTTTATGTTATAATATGTTTTGATGATAATCTATAACATGACATTTATATTGTGAATAGTACCTGATAATAATTTACAAACAGTCCTTATCTTTATCAGGGAGAAATAACTCTAGGCAATTTTAATTAGAATGTGTGGGTTGAAAATTCAGTCTTTAATTTCAGGTGCAAGAAGCTAATAAAAAATAGAGAAATATTACCACGGCAATAATTCTCTTGTGTTTTGACGCAATTAGAAATTTAAATTATCTGAGTCATATATTTTCCGGATAATTAGCCATATATGTCTGGAGGTGAAACTCTCTGACATATGCGTAATAAGGAATTGCTAGTGAGAATACTTTTTCTTATTTTGCTCTAGCGAAAATAATTCAAAGCGATAATATTTAAATATGTTTTGAGATTTACACATCTGCGAGAAATATTTTAATTTTTAATTTATTGTAAATGTGTATCAATCATTAGTTGTCATTCCTTTCTCTAAAAGTATCATAGAGAAATATGCGCGCCCTCCATTGTATTAGAAAACTTGCTTTAGACAAAGCTTGGTTTACGCTCTATTTTAATAATTATCGTAAGATATTTAGGAAAACGATTTAGGCTGTTAAGCAACAATATTTTAATAATTGAATAAAAAATTATAAAAACAAACAAAAGGAGGGTTGGGAAATTTGTGAAAACAAAACCACATCTTTGAACTCGGATTTAGATTCTCAAAAAATTTATGAATTTTATTGTTCCGTGGTCAAAAATGTAAGTTATAAAATAAATTCAAGCCACGATTCTGGCCAGTTTTTAAAAAATATTTCTGTCCCCTAGTCGTTTTTTCTTGCACCCAGAAATATTGGCGAGAGTAAAAATACATTTTCTGTCATAAACAATAAAAAAGTAACAGGATGGGATAAGCTGTCGATACAGGTTTTTTTCGCATCTGCCAGATAATGCTCTAGCAGTACTTGTGGATTGTATAAAGCACTCATTTGTATCAGGAATTTTCCCACCTTGTTTAAAAATAGCAACTGTGCTACTCTTATACAAGGGAGGCGACTTTAATCGTCCTTCCAATTCTAAACCAATATCTTAACCATCTCCTATTTCGAAAATAATAGAAAAACTCGTAAAAAATCGGTTACTTTATTTTTTAAATAAATATAACTTAATTTGCGCAGAGCAGTTTGGTTTTTAGGAATCAAAAAGCGGAAATTACGCTATTTTTTCATTTCTTCAAAACCTATACTTGAATATTAATTATAGTGAGGTAGCCGCGACAGTATTCTGTGATCACAAAGTTTTGTTGTTCAAGCTAGAAAAGTATGAAATAAGGGGAAGAGCATTGGAGTGGTTTGAATCATATTTAGTTTTAATAATAAATATTCCAATCAATTGGAAAAATCTGCTTCAAGAACTAAGCAAGACGAATGAGCTTCGGTTTTAAAACTACGAGCATTAGCATTATCTTCTGGACATAATAATCTGCCAATTCTACCCGAGATGTGAATTAACCTAGAAGTAATTCTTAAAAATCTAAAGTCCGTTGCACTACCTTCAAAATCAGCAATAATCTCTTTTATTGATTGCATTGTTTCTTCGATTGCAATTGCCTCTACCCTAAACTCGCGATTCTTAACAAGAGCATCCACACTTTCGGATTTATTACTGCTAAGCTTTTTAGCTAAAAGTCGTCTCAAAATCTTACGCCTGTCTGCAACAGTCGAGTAGATGCAACAGCAATTTCCACAGGGATCTTTGCTCGGTCCCCTATTGCTTTTAATTCATATTAATAAATAACAAAAAATCTTAGACAGCCATTTAATTTAATACTAATACATTACAATCAATTTCCTAAGAGCACTTGCACCACCTAAACGACGATCATGGTTATTATAGGTATAAAACTGTAAATTAATAAAAACTCAGCTATCCTTACTATGAACTCTTAGTCATTTGAAATTTCACTTGTGTCATTTCAGTAAAAATTGGAATGAAACAGGAGGCAACCAAAGAAAACGATGAAAATGGCATGCTTAAAGAGACAAAGGCAAAAACAAACATCGAAAAGCTGATTGTCAACGACATCACTGTGACAGATCCGCTCAATATCGTTACTTATTTGAATGATCACTTTGCCAATAAAATATTGTCGAGCATATAAATACAGAGATACAGACTGAACAACCAAATATCGCATTTAATGGGACTTATTGTGATAAAACTTGTTTTATGGAAGAAACCAATGAAAGGGAAGTTCTTGACATCATCATGGAACTAAAAACAACTTCTGCTCCTGGAGACGATGGTGTTACTGTAAAGGATATCTTAAATATAAAAGAGGACATTGTCCTAATCTTGGTTCCACTAACAAATAAGGTACTCATAAGTAGACAATTTCCAGAAGAAAACAAATTGAGCAAAATAACACCTATTTTCAAAACTGGAACTAGAGATTCTATGAACAACTATGGACCCATATCTGTGGTAAGCGTGTTTTCTAAAATTATAGAAACTGTGATAAAAAAAAGAATGTTAAGGTTCATTGATGAGTATATTGATAGAGATTTGTTTCAATATGGGTTTATAAAGGGCAGTAATACGTTGAGTGCCACCATGAACCTCACTAATAACATTTCTACAGCATTAGACAACGGAAAAATTGTGGCGGCTGTTTTTGTAGACCTAAGCAAAGCATTTGATGTTGTTAGCCTTGATATTTTGTTAAAAAAACTTAATCATATGGGATTTAAAGGCAAAACATTTGATGTAATAAAAACTTACTTAGTTGGTAGGCAACAGTATGTTAAAACAGGCAGTAACAAGAGCTGCACCAAATTGGGCAACTTATGTGGATTACCTCAGGGCTCTGTTCTTGGGCCTCTTCTGTATTCATTATATGTATTGAGCTTAAAGCGTGCTGATTTGGCTGCTCGGTACTTTACTTTTGCGGATGACACCGTACTATTGTATATTGGTGAAAATTCGGGAGATTTACAGACTGTGATAAATAATGATCTGAATGTATATTATAGGTGGCTGCTATGTAGTAGACTAAAAATTAATATAGAAAAAACTAAATTTATGCTCTTTAAACAAAAAAATAAAATTATACCAATGCCAAAAATAAGAATAAAAGACGTAGAATTAAAATGAGTTGATAGTATTAAGTATCTAGGTCTAATAATTCATGTAAATTTAAATTGGAGTGAACACATTACATACATAATTAAGAAAATTACTTCAATGATTGGCGCGCTGTATAAATGTAGAAACTACTTTACAAATAAAACTAGAACAGATATCTACACCGAAAATTTTGCATCGCACTTAAGGTATCTTCTCCCAGTATGGGGACATGCGGAACGGTCAATTTTAACAGGGCACAAACTATACAAAATAAAATAATAAAAATATTATTTAGTATTGATAGGCTAGTACATACAAGCGATCTTTATAAAATGGTGAACGTTTTTGACATACATAAACTTTTAGAATTAGAGCAATGCAAACATGTCTATAAGGTTATAAATAAAAAGCAAAAGTGCAATACACAAATTACATTTATAGATAGTATTCATAGTTACAATACAAGACAATGTGATAATATTTACCAATATAATGTACATAACAATAGAGGGCTTAACAATCCTCTATCACAGGCAAGCGGAACATATAATAAATTACCGGAGGTTCTGAAAAACTGTAACACCTTTCCAAAATTTGAAAGCTCGCTAAAGTCACACATAGGAAATAAGTAATAGCTGTATAGAACTTAAGCGTTATATTATGAAATTATTGTTCTCGTTACCAGTGCTTAATGCACTGTTTAGAGATTATTATTGTATAATGATAATATGTAATAATGAATAAATAAATAAAGAATTTCAAAAAAAATAAATAAATAAAATGTATACAGGTTCGAGTTGATTAATTAATTAATCTTATACTCAAAGGCTTACCAAAACATTTTTTCCAAAATGATATTAACCTAGAAATGCCAACCGCCTCCAACCCAGCATTTTCCTATTAAAAGTATCATACACGTAGGAGTTTAGTCTCGCACCGACTGTCTCGCCACACCTGCCTTAATTTACCAAAGAAAAACCAGCTACGAGATTTAGCACACACAGATTCAGCTCTAATTGCCATTAGAATGGGTCGTCAGAAGCGACAAGACCAGCAATATTGTTGGAAAGTTTATGGTGCATACATACTTGAAGGCATTATATTGCAATATACCTGTATTATGAAATGTATCTATGAATTTTATAGTATCAATATTTATTTCACCACTTCTAATGAAACTCTGGTGCAGCTTCATTCCTGTATGAGCCTGTAAAAGCCAGAGTGGTCTAAATAAAAAAAAATACTTTTAAGATATCAAAGCGCAAAGTTAAGCAAGCATAAACAAATGTCGAAAAACAAATAGCGAATGGGTTTAGAAGAGTTTTCTTTGGAAAAACTTAAATTTTGTGATATAGGTACCTAAACATATATTTTTTTTTATTAATATTTTCTTTCCTATTCTTACGAAATTTGTGACTTAAAGCACTATGGCTTTCATTGTTGCTGGGGCGTTGTTATTTTCTCCATTAACTCTCAATATTGAAAAATAGTTTTGGTAAATTGATAGTATGAACTGAAACAATTCTTCGATGCTTTCTTTCTTACTCGCAGTCACACATAAAGCAGAGGCAGTTCAATATTCTCAAAATCTATTAACCCTGAACGAAACTTTCTCGTTGAGAGTTTCTTTATAAGAGATTTAAAAGCAGATGCTGATGGCTAATATTCAATGCCAATATTGAAGGGCGTTAATCTGTGCATGATGTTAAGACAAAAAGTTTATTCGAGGTATTTAGGTATGCAATTGCTTTATTTTTGAGATATAAGATGTTATACTCTGTTGCTTAATACGAGAGAGTAATAAAATGCAAATTTGCAATGACAGGAGGACCCATTAAGCAGGGTGGAGAACTTAAAGGTTGCATTGTAAATTTCAGATAAATTGCAATGATAATTTTAAAAAATTCCGTATTTTAGACCTACACACCCCGAATCGGTCCTAAACTAGGATCACCCTAATTTGCATACAAAAGAAAGACGAGTTTGGTAAATTAAATGAGGGTGACAGCGGCGTTACTTCAGGTAGGTTATTACAATAAAAAGTATAAAAATAATTATACTCGATTATACACTATCGGACAAAAGTAGAGCAACGCTTTCGAAAAATGAAAGAAATCTCGATTTTATAATATTAAATGCATGATATCGTATTTAAATACATCGTGTCTTAAATATCAAAGTAGGCTTCTGTTATCGGCGACAACAGCTTTTTCCAACAATCAAAACAAATGAACTGATATTGACGTAAACTTTCAAATACAGTATTGTAATGCGTCAAAAGTAAAGCAACATTTTAATATTTTCCTAAAAAAGAAAGGTTTTAGTAAAAGTAAAGGTTAAAGTATTTTTGCAGAGTTTATTTTATGTTTAATTAATATTTCTTTACTGTATTAATCATGCCAAGAGGTATTCAAATTTCGAAAGAATTAAAGCAGAGAGTAGTGAATGCACACTTGGAAGGTAAAATACAAGCCACAATTTCAAGACGGCTTGTTTTACCAAGATACAGCGTATCCAAAATAATTTCAAGTTACATTGAGAGAAAAACAACAATTTGGACAGACAGACGCATTAAAAGGATTTCTCAAAACGATCCTTGGATGTCTGCACCTAGAATTATTGCTGAAATTCCCGAAATTATGGTTAGTCCACGGACAGTTCAAAGAAGGTTGATAGACGCAAAGTTATTTAGTAGACGCCCGGCTAAAAAGCCCCTTGTTTCGGCAAGAAATAGAGTAGCTAGGCTTGAATTTGCACGTCGACATTTAAATTGGACAGTAGACGAGTGGAAAAAAGTTTTGTTTAGCGATGAAACGCGTTATAAAAATTCCAATTCTGATTGAATGAAGCGTGTAAGACGGCCAATCAACAAGAGGTTTAATCCC
Organism: Polydrusus tereticollis; assembly: GCA_963920685.1. Lineage (NCBI taxonomy): Eukaryota > Metazoa > Arthropoda > Insecta > Coleoptera > Curculionidae > Polydrusus > Polydrusus tereticollis. Next base: position 125,887,869 of record OY987329.1, read on the forward strand.
AAATACGTTACACCCACAGTTAAACATGGCAAAGGCAGTGTTTTTCTATGGGGTTGTTTCTCATGGAATGGGATGGGTCCTTTAAACTTCATTAATGACACCATGAATCGATTTGTCTATAGAGATATAATGCAAAATGTAATGTTGCCTTATGCAGAGTGGGAAATGCCGTTGCGTTTTATTTTCCAACAGGATAATGATCCAAAACACGCTTCACGAATTGTTCAAGAGTGGTTTCAAGAAAATAACGTTCGGGTTTTGCAGTGGCCGGCACAATCCCCAGACCTTAACCCCATTGAAAATCTATGGGAAGAAGTTGAACGTGGGATTCGTACACAATTATTTCCATATAAACAATCATTGGTAAATAAAATCAATGAAGTTTGGACAAACCTTCCCGAAAATACTGTTTAAAAATTGATTGCCTCAATGCCGCGACGTTGACGGCAAGTAATAAAAAATAATGGATATTCTATTAACTATTAACATAATACTTCTAGCTATTGTAATTATTAAATGTGCTTAATGGTTTTTCATAGTAATATGTAAAATAAAATACTGTTTGACACAATTTGTTGCTTTACTTTTGTCGCACTTCATTTTGTCGATTTTTATAATTATAAATATTTCTCTACCTTCATTTTGTTTAAAGTGTACCAAAATATTGTAAAAAATTACTAATATTATGGGGATAATATTTCATTAAAATTAGCTGGGGATCACAATCATATAATTAATTTTTTAAACTCAAAGAAATAAAAGCACTTTGTTGCTCTACTTTTGTCCAATAGTGTAATTATAGAGATAGGCACGTTATTGAGATATTAATTATTCTAATATTAAGTAGATAAAAACTTATGTAGAACGAAGAATAATATGAAAATATATAAATTGGAATAAATATTAACATTTATAAAAGAAATCTACTATGTGCAATACAATAACTTAATTTTTAAATTTTAGTCATTATGTTCCGAGTGTCCGATGAACTATCGTCGTTGGGGTCCAGAAAAATAATAACGAGCTCTACAGTGTTTTCTAGCATGTTATCAGCTTCCCACATTCTTTCTTCTATTTTAATCACATGCTCGACGCACTTACTCCATTTTTCACAATCCAATGTCTTTTTTCCCTCTTGCAAGAGGTTTCCAACGTCTCTCATTTTAAAAGTGGTGTTAGGGTAAGTCCGGGAGAGTTGGCTCACCTTTTTTAAAAATGGAATAAAATTGAAATCCAGAAGGATAAATGAACGCAAAATATTTATTTAACATAAGAAATAGTATAGTATTAGGTTATAAATATTATATAAGAAAAAACTCAAACAACTAGCTTAAAAAACATTTTTTTTCAAAATAGCTATCTGGGCCAACTCTCCCACATACTGTGGGTTAGTTGGCCCAGGCATGTAGGGTGAGATGACCCATGGTAAATTTTATCATTCAACACCTTTTTTTTATAATGTTTTGCCACACAGGTCGCAAAGGTTTAAATACTTTGAACAGCTTTCGTGGAACCACCTCTGGCAGTGTATGCATTGAATCCAATCATCGTTTTTCGTGGTAGCATTATATTTTTCACCACACCCAAGGCATTCGGTCGCGTCTTCTTCATCTGGCCTATCGTCAGAGTGAGTCTCTAACTCATCTGACACATCTTCATCCGTAGATGATTCTATTTTATTCATTTTTTGTATTTTTCCTTTATTCTTTTTTATTATTAAGGTCTTTCGCTTTAATATTCTTTTCTGTTCTTGTTTTTTTTTTGCGCTCAATCGCAGATTTTCTTTTTTCAGTATGGTCCGAAGACGTCAAAACAGCAGCTACTTGTTTTGCACTTTTTTTTACTTTCTGGATGTTCGCTGATGATGTGTTGGTGCAAACCCGTGTTTTTGTAGTTTTTGTATATGAAATTTTAGTTTTGATTCATTCTGGCTGCCTAAAACAGAGGGTGGCCCGAGAGTTCTCTTCTTAAAATCATTATTTTTATATCGTCTTCGAAAGGTTGGAGGAGGGATGTTGTTAAAAGTGCGACACGCTTCTCTAACGCCCATTACACCATTTCTGACTACTTCTGCAGCTTTAACCAGATCTTCCTCAGTCCACTTTCCTCTTTGCACCGTACCTTTTCTATTATATTTTATTGGCATGACTCTAAAATTAAAAATATACAGTAATCACAAGAATTTTAGTTTAGCTATTACAGTCCGGGATAGATGGCCCGTGAGCCAACTAACCCGAATAGACGTTGGGCCGTCTCTCCCAAAAGTCGGGGAGAGATGGCCCACTCAATATATCCACTGTTCTATGTAATTTTAAAACTTTCGAGTTATTAACATAACCTCAAAGAACTATATAATAAAGATTAGCAACAATTACGAGCAAAAAATACAATGGTGAAACAAAAAAGAATTTTATTATAGACCTTAAATATTTTCCTTGCCTATAAAATAATAGTTTTAACATAACTTACCCAAAATTGCAAAAAAATCAACCAAAAATGGTGTACGATATACGCTTCACGTTTAAAACAGGTGGCTAAAGTTACACTAACGTGGATCTAAAATTTCGGTAAATATTGAACTGGGCCATCTCAACCGTTAGGTCATCTCTCCCGGAATTACCCTATGCCTTGCTATAAACCTTTTTACTTGCGCCCACACCAATTTTGTGGGGTTTAATTCATAGTAATATGGCGGAAGGCGAAATACCGTTATATCTCGTTTTGAAGCGATTTCGTCGACAACAAATTTCATACAAAGAGGTTTATTCAACTTTACAATCTCCAGCAGCTCCTTTTCAGCATATCTTCATGAAATGGCTTCTTAATAACAGTCAGCCAATGAATCATGTAATTTTTTTTTCTAAGAAATGTTGGTATTTTTTCGGATCTTTTTGCGTGGAGGAATAAGATCTAGCATTTGCTAGAAGTATTCTTAAAGACATCAGCGTTCAGGTCTTCATGATAGTCTCCAGTCTGTTTTTATTTAAATGCTAGTAAGCCGCCATCGACAAATCCGTTGTTGCTACCAATGTGAGTTGGTGGCGAGGCGCGTTGAACACATTGAAAATAATAAATTTCTCATTTTTAGAAAGCGCAGTTTTACTAATCCGTTTCTCAGCAACAAATTCAGAGACACTAGCCATTTCCAAGAACGAAGTTTTCCAACATTTGCTGGAAAGTACCTAACTAAACATTACAAATTTTTAAAACAGTGAAACACAGGTGGGTAAACTACCTGTGCCTCTACCTACCCGATCTCGGAACCCCTGACAGTAAATATAATTAAATAATAATAATTGGAATACGGCGAAGACCACTGGATTTTATAGTTTAATAATGATTTATTACTCTCCTACATTAAGCAACAGACTATAGAATTTTTGAGCGGAAGAAAAAATATCTTCACCACTGCCGTTTTCTTTTTTGATAACACAGTTATAGGCAGTTCAATGTCTAATGCATAGTACACTTTGATATTTCTTGATTTCGGTTTCATTTAGGACATAAATAAAAAAACTCATAATACGAGCATAGCGATATGCAAATAAATTGCATTTATGTTTTTAATCAAAAATCGTTGGCCACTCATAAAACAGTCTAGGTACCATTCTTGCTAAGTGATGAAGCGCAATTTTGAAAATACTATTTATTTTGAAGAAAAGAGGTGGCGTATCATTTTTCTCGTCACTAGTAGAAGTAGAGTAAACCTTTTTATAAGAGAAAAATGTGTTTTGTGTCAAAATTTTAGTGGGTACCAACTAAAATTGAAAACGATATCTAAAGCGGTCTCAAAAATATTAAGGAAACCCCGTTTTCTTTTTTGAACACCCTGTATCTCAACATTAAAGCGGCTGCTGACCTATGGTAATATGAACCTTTTGTCCTAAATCACAGAAGAATTAAGACCCTCAAGGTTCAGCAATCAATTATGAAACACCCTGAATGGTTCAAACTCAGAATCCCTAATATTAATGGTGTTCAGGACGTAAGTAATTAATAATAAGAATGTTTACGGGCATAACGGTTTAAGTCATACTTAAATTTATAGAATGAAATACTTGTTTCTAGATTTCCACTAACTTTTATTTAAAATTTGTTGACAATTGTTTCAGAATTTCAGAATCACTTATACTTTGCTTAGACCAAAATTATTTCGAATATAATAATGATACTTACATAAGTAGGGAAGGTTTAATAATGGGTAACCCTTAAAGCCCTATATTGGCTGAAATATTTATGGACAATCTAGAAAGAAAAATTGAAGAAAATTATAATTTTAAAAATTTTGTTTACTGGTATAGTTACGTTGATGATGTATTAGCATGTTTCGTGGGTACGGATAGACAATTAAAGAACTTTTTAGACTTTATTAATAACTTACACAAGAACATAAAAATTTACTATTGAATTGGAACATGACCATGCTATTAATTTCTTGGACTTAACCGTAACTATTAAAAATAATAAACATGAGTTTCAAATTGTTTATAAACCATCGCACACTGATATAACGATACACAGTACTTCTAATCATCCCTAATCTTATACAATTTCGGCTTACAATAGTTTTATTCATAGATTAGTAAATTTATCTCTTTCAGATGATAGTTTCAATAACGAATTAGATATTATTAAACAAATTGCAGCCAATAATGGATATACCGTGTCTTTAATTAAACAATTAGTTAAGAAAAAGCAGTATAAAAAAGCAATAAACTTAGTATTCCCTGTCAATAAACTTAAAGAAAATAATTTCCAGACTTTAACATTCACAGGTAAAGTCACAACCAAAGTTGCTACCTTTTTCAAGAAAAGAGGTCCGAAAATAGCTTTTAAAATTAATAATACAAAATAATACAACTAAAAAACAAAATAAATCAGGAGTTTATCAATTAAATTGCGGTTCTTGTTCAAAATTTTATATTGGCCAAACGGGTAGGTCATTGCAGAATAGAATAAAAGAACATAAAGTTAGGGTTTTAAATAAAAAAGAAAATTCTAATTATGCCAACAATTATTGAGCGCGAAAACCATAATTTTAATGACAATTTTAAAATTCTACACTTAGACAACAAAGGGAAGAGATTAGATTTATTGGAATCGAAATAAATAAATATAAAAATGCAAATATACTACTGAATGAACAGTTGGATCTGAGGAATTATCCGTTATTAAACCTTTTTCACTAATATAATTTTATTACATGGTAAACGACAAAAACCCCGTTATTAAATCTTATTTACTAATTCTATTGTATATGTATAATTTCTAATTAGGTACTTAGGGTTGTGTAATATACTTTTGTGTTATATTCATTCGGATATAAACATCCGAAGAAGCCACAGTGTTGGCGAAACAATTGTCCACAAATTTAGTGGAAATCTAGAAACAAGAGTTTTATTTTATAAATTTAATATGGATCTCCATCCATCCAGTATCGGCTAACTCCATTCCATATTTACGTCATACTTGGTCCACTATGGCTTTCATCGTTATATGTGGTTGTGTTTTACATCCATGTTAGTAGCTACGTTTGTTAATGTTGTACTGAAGATAAAAATTTAATATTTTGTCTAGAGGTGCATCACTATATGATAGTGTTAAGAAACGCATTACTGAAAAAATTGACATATATTTTGGACTAATCCCATAGAATGCCTTACAAGCAATATTATGGTATTTACCAATTAAATATTTACATCGCTTGACGGTTAATCTAAAAAACTGATCCTAATTAGTGACTTTGGATTGGGAATTACCTGCAATAGCTTGGAAAAACAATTGCTTTGCCAATTGATATGAAGTAAATAAGATTGATGGTTGCTTCATTCGTATTACTAAATAAAGTTGCAGAGGGAAATGAGCTATCCGATTATCAGAAGGGCATACATTGATTCGCGACATCGATTTTGTCAGTACAAAAAGCAATAATTGGTTAGAAGTCGTAACATCAATCATTGAATAATAACGGAGAGTTGAAAGTCATGTGTCAGTAGCGTGGCTAAAATATTCCTTACGCCTATAAAACATGTAATCCATAAATCCTATATAAATGACATTTTTGTCAGTATATTATCCGGTAAATTGTACGCTCTACACGTATTTTATTCAGGCCCAGTACTTTCGTTATTCATTACCATATAAATTTGATGATATACGGCAAATATCAATTTATCAGTTAAGTAACCGAGACGTCGCAATCCAAAGAATATTTTATAAGGTTAAAATGTGTTTTTTGAGCTGTTTGGAAGTTCAGTGCCCTTCTAATTCTGCATAAGAGGCTCATTTTGTTTCTGTACATGGATTTGTTCTCTTAAAACCAAGGAGGCATAAGCTGCAAGTAATGCAGACGAGAAAGTAAAATGGTACAGCATATTATCTGCCACTGAGAGTCATTGGAACGGAAAAGGCAACAAGTAATCGGGCAATCAAGAATAAAACCAGAGGATATTCTGATACACTCCCTAGTTGACCTAGACCAACTAGTGCAAGGAACTGGGACTGGTAAGACAAACCTGGGGTGAGCACAGTAAGCCAGACCTGGCGGAATTTTCGGAGGGGATTGTGTGACATTGTAGTATATTTTCAATGGGGTTCTACCAAGTTTTTATAAACCCTTCTCCACTCGTTACATATATTATTGTTTCTTTTCTGAGTGTCTCTGTGTTAAGGATTTTGATCTCTACGTAGTTATTACTGTGTTGCTAGGTTATCAGGTTTTTGTTGCCCTGATTCCCTATTGTGTTTTAGGTGCTTACACTCCAATTTATCGATAGTGTCTCCGCTGTACCGATTATGGAACTTTCCAATCCGGCTTTCCCCCGAATCAGATTCTAAAGTTAGCCGTCTATCGCCGCGTGGACTATTTGGTGACCTTTTTTCTTATTTCAGAATGTATTCACTGAATTTAGTAGGAGAGTGTTCTCAATGTATAATAAGGTACTGGCACATCCCTCCAGTGTCGCTGAAGTTGCTCTATTCCAGTAACTCGGGTTTTATTGTATTGTCTGTATACTTTCCTGATTTAGAGGTTCCTATTCTCCAGATTCTGCTAATATTTTTAATCGTAGTAATTATTTATTAAATTTTTTTAATATGGTATTTTTGTTTTGAAACAAGCAAATGCTATTTATTTTGATTTTCTTAAACCCTTGTTCGCATATTCGCGACATCGTTGAATGCCAGCTTTAGGGGCTACCCGAAATGCTTAAGAACTTGCAGACATTAAAGAATTAGCTGAAACGCACTCTACCTATTTATTCGCCGCCACTGTCGCTAAGATTAATCAGCACCACGCTGATGGCAAATATTTCGACGTTAATTTATCCCGAATTCTTCCGATTAATCTTCGTTAAATTCGGATTGTCCGATCGCGGCCGCCATCTTAACAACGCACCGTTTTGGCAGTGCGTTCTGTGACGTGCGAACGGAGATAAAATATGACTAATGAATTTCGTTTAACGGCATGCACGGTGTCGAAAAAACGTATCTTTCATCTGAGATTCGGGATACGAGGCGAAAATAATTGGGCAAGTGCGTAAGGCATCAGAAGGATAATGGGAGAAATTTAACGCAAAAGTTATTGAGGCAGGGTTGGCTTAGTTAAGGAAAAATGGGTGCATTCAGATAAGTCAAAAAATCAGTGACGAATTTGCAGCATTGCGTAACATGCCTGCAACGAAGAGAATTGATATCTGCAATTAAGTCCGTCTATCTATCTTACAAACTCATTATAAATGCTAATCCCTTACCGTCATAATAACCTATTGCGTGAGGTGTAAAATTTGGTCACCTGATCTGGGGACTCCAGATACAGATCTATTTAAATAATATATTATTATATTTTCTCAGTATTCCTCCTAAAATAATCAGGGTAAAATAAAATAGGTTTATTTTAGTTATTTAAATATGCTGATTTTTGGTTTTAAAATTCAGTTAGATGTTTGTATTGGTTTAGACAAGAAGTTATTTGTAGCCAATTAAACGTGATAATTATGAATGTTTTGTCCGTGGGAAGAAACCAGTACGCCAAGTGGATCTACGGGTCGTGATAAAAATCAATTACAGCGTGATATTTTATCAGTTGACACAAAAAAAGTAATCTTCGACGTTCATACCACCCCTCTTAAACATAGTTTTTCAAAATTTGGTGCAGTGAAGGAAGCGGCAGCTTTGGCACACAGGCCAGTGAGCATAGTGTGGTTTGTTGTAAATAAACCTATAGTGGAGAGAAGTAAGGGGAAATACTCTTTTACTTTTAAGAAACTGGACGCGACGGATGTCGATATAATTCGTAGAAAAATATATGCCATGTACAGGGAACAAATAATCCCCACTTTAAAACCCCTATTGCAACGATTAAAAAAGAGTATACAGGAATAGAGTGTTCTCGTGAGACTCTAATGAAATGTATTTTAGGAAACGGTTTTAAAATGACAAAAATTAACAAACGACAAGTAATTATGGAATCGGCCCGGTTAAAAAGATAGAGGATGGAATACCTAATTGCAGTTTAGACAGGATGGAAGGAATATTATTTATTTGGGTGAGACGTGGTATGACACACACAAAGTTCCAGATAAAGTTTGGGTAGATTTATCGGGTCAATGCAGAACCAAAGCTCCATCAAATAGAGGTAAGCGTATAACAATAATTTATGCTGGAATTAAAGACGGATTTATACCAAACACTTTGGCCTTATCAGCCAAAACTATAAAGGACTCCCTTGTTGATTATCACGATGATAGTACGGCAGAACTATTTAAAGACTGGTTTAAAAACAAATTATTACCAAATTACCATCAAATAATGCGATAGTGATGGATAATGCGAGCTAACACAGTCGTAGGTTAAATAAAGTTCCGTGTTCCAATGACACAAAAGTTACCATCCAGGACTATATGATGGAAAATAATATGTATTTTCAGGAAAATTACACAAAAAAGCAATTGCTCAAATTTTTAAAATCCTTTTCAATAAAAACGCAATATTATTGTGACACTTTGGCGGCAAAAATGGGTGATACCATGTTAAAACTTCCTCCTTATGGTATATTTTGTTTTAATTAATAACCATCCTATATAGGTCCTTATAATTTTAATTGTATTGTATCTCCTCATATACTGTTATATTATTATTACTTATTATTATTACTAATTATTAAATCACGTTTAAAATAAGTTTTTGCGTTACAAAACATAAAAAATCAGTACGACACTTTTGTTGCATACAGGTAAATAAAAAAAAAATATTTTTTCCACGCTTTTATATACAGGGCTCCAAAAATTCAAGACCTTCCAAAGATTCAAGACCAACGTGAATCGTTTCCTGCGCCCACGCACCGCTCCTAGAGCGCCATAAAGGATTTATCCTGTAGTGGTGTGCCTTATTATAAAAAGAAGGGCTGCCAAGAAGTCCGAAATAAAATTAATATAGCCTTAACCTGTAACTTTTGGGGAAAATGCCCGGACACGTCAATTTAGTTTTATATATGCTCACATTTTGACGTTATTCGATTGTTTTTTTATATTTAAATAAGCGAATATGATAAATCATTGATGTTTTTTTACCTTTTAAGGTAAGAAACCTTCATTGTTTCACGTTCTGACATTTTGTGACATTGTGAACTTGTAAAATTAATTTAAGTATTTCCGAAGTATTATTTTACAATTTTCTAAACAAAAATGCTTTTATCGGAAAGGCAGCGTATCGAAGTCTTGATATTGTTAGGATGTGGAGATAAAATAAGAAGGTAAAGTGAAGTGTGCACTTTATTTAATGCTAAATATCCGGAAAATCAAATTTCACAGGGCACTGTTAGTAAAATATTCCACAAATTTGATGAACATGGCACAGTAAAGGACTTGCCTAGGAATGGACGCCCACATGTTTTAGGCGACGATGAAAAAGTAGATATTGCATTATCTCTGCAGGATGCACGTTTCAACAGTTTCATTGGCTCAAAATCATGATACATCTAGAGGTAATATTGGAAGATTTTTGAAAGCAGAGAAATACCACCCTTATAAACTATGTCTTGTCCAAGAGCTTTTAGAAGATGACTATGATAGGAGTTAGCAATTTTGCGAAGAAATGATGAGACGGTGCGACGAGAATTATAAGTTTCCACAGAACATATTATTTTCGGATGAAGCTACTTTTTATTTAAACGGGGTGGTTCACAGACATAATTATCATTTCTGGAGTCAAGAAAATCAACGATGGATATTTGAAGCGCATACTCAGCGGCCCCAGAAGGTAAATGTATGGGCAGGTATCATTAATAACCGAATTTTAGGGCCATTATTTTTGGAAGGAAACCTCACAGCTGAATGGTACCTGGACTTCTTAACCTTTGAGTTGAGGCCTGCTCTAGCTGTAATTTTCCCAACGAAGTAGATCCCGATATACCTAATGAAACAATTTGGTTTCAGCAAGATGATGCTTCCCCGCATTTTGGTGTCAATATGAGAAGATATTTAGATCAGATATTTCCAGGTCGCAGGATTGGACGACGTGGTACAATTGAATGGCCACCGAGGTCCCCAGACTTAACGCCTGTAGACTATTTTCTTTGGGGATATTTAAAAGAAAAAGTTTACCAAAATAGGCCAAATAATATTGAAGATTTGAAAAACAAAATTAGATTGGAGACACATAACATACCATGAAGCATTCGCAATTCCATCGACGAATTTTACCATTGTCTGGGAGCATGCAAAGTAGAAGGTGGAGGACATTTCCAGCATTTGCCACGTTAAACCACCTTTTTATTGTGTTTTGTTTTGCTTCCTTACATTTTTATTTTATGCTCAAATAAAGTAAAATATCTTGGCCTTGCCTTCGATAAGAAACTTACCTGGAACGAAGACGTTGACCAAAGAGTCGCAAAGACATAGAGAAAATTGGTTGGAGTGTACCCGTTAATTTGTAAGAACAGCAATATCACTAACAAAACGAAAATGACAATATACAGGACAATTATCAGACCAGTACTAACATACGGAATACCATTATGGTGTACAGCAAAAAAGACAAGACACAAAAACTACAAATCTTACAAAACAGGACAATTAGAATCGCACTAAACGTACAAAGACACGTACCAGTTAGAATACTACATAACAAAATGAAAATTGAAATGACTGAACAATACCTGACAAAGACAATTACGAACTACCAAAGAGAGACAGACGTATTAACAAATAATCTAATAACAAATTCACACATAAGATCACACTCACACATACAAAATGCCGAAAGACTGGCTCCCACCCTGAATGCTGAATTTTCATGAAAAATATCAAAAAATCAACATAATAAAACTGGAAAAGAAGGACTTTCAAGAGAAAGAGGAATAAAAAAGGAAACAGCAATGAAAAAAGAACAAACAAAAAAGCTTCAAATAAAGTATTCGAAAAGAAAAGTCTGCAGCAAATAGAAGTATAAGCCAAGAAAGGCTAACTTAAGAAGACAACAGTACAGAAGAGAACAGACGCCATTTTGTTTTATTATGAAATTTTTCATTAACATATTAACATACATGGATTTTAGGAAAACTTGTGTTAAACAACGTCACAACATATCTGTAATCCCAAGTTTCGCAACTTGTTTAGTTGGACGCAGTGGGGATAATTGCACTGGTCGACACGATTTTTGGAACACAGTTCACAATGCTAATACCTTTCATATAATAGAAAAAATATTCATAAAGCCCTAATACGTACCACTTTTCCATTTGCTCATTACACCCTTTTATATCGACCTGTAGTAGATTTTACGAGGGGTCACTTAAAAGGGGTGCATTTTAAAATAGAAAGATAACCTAAAATGGATTGTTGATAACATTAAATTCGTTCTCTTATTCAGTCTTCTTTTGAGTTTCGAATTGAGTTGTGCCGTGTAGTTAAGAAAGTTTTTGCAACGACGAAAATGTCAAGTGGAACGAGCCGCACTGGCAAAATTTCTCCTGACAGATTTTGTAATATTTGTAACATTTGTGAAGAGCCAGACCATTTCCTTAAAATGTGAAAAAAACTCATTTCATGTATTTTGGTGTTTTAATCGGAGATAAAGACAAGCAGTGGGCCCCCATGTGTGCTGCGTTAGCTCTAGCGTGTCATTGATGCAGTGGATAAAAGGGAGGAGGAAAAGTATGCCTTTTGCAGTTCAAATGGTATGGCGAGAACCCACCAATCATTTTGACGATTGCTGTTTTTTGCATGACAAAGACTAAAGGTTATTCCAAAAAAGAAAAGCGCAAGATCGAGTATCCGAATTAAGACATAATACCTATTACTTACAATGTAGATTAACCAGTGCCGACTGCGCCTTTAGATTGGCAAGATATTGTTTTGGGAGATAATATCGCATCATCAGGCAGCTCCGAAGAATAGTGTAACAACTTCACTTTTACTCCAAGTCCCAGTCAAAGCAAAGTCAGTACTTCTCTTGAGGAGTGGAACTTACTAGCCAAAGAAACAAAAATTACGACTTTCAGGAAAAAAATGCTACGTTTTTTGCATTTCACGATATGGAAAATTCCTTATCTGAGTTATCGAGCATTCTACTTGTGAGTGGCGCTTGTTCAAAGACCCATCCAAATAATCTTTACAAGTAGTGTTATTAAATAATGGAAATTTAGTGACAATGAAAGAAACCTGTGAAAATATGCGTACCTTTTAGATAAGATAAACTACAACCGATATAAATAACAGATATGTGGGGACTTACAAGTTAGGTATAGCAATTTTAGTGGGATTTCAGGGAGGATTTACAAAATATTGCAGTTTTCCTTGTTTGTGGGACAGTCGTGCAGTCAATGAGCATTATGTAATGAAAATTTGGCATGAAAGGAGTGAATTAAGGGATCTTAAAATGTTAGGTACCTATGTGCTCCTTGAAGACCCAAAAAATGTTCTTTTGCCTCCTCTTTACATCTCAACAATATGGATGCTAGCTACGAACAACTAGGTAATGAACTTTTAGACTCCTACATATCGCTTGCCGAATGTCATTAAAAATTTACTTTCTCCATTTCCATTTATCATTTTTTCCTGAGAAATTGGGAGCTGTCAGCGACAAGTAGGGTAAAAAGATCAATCAAGATATCCGGACAATGAAAATTTGATACCAAGGTAGATGTGTGTAGTTCTCGAACGAACTAGTTGAAAGGATCGAATCTGATAACTGAATTAAAAGATTCAATCAGTAATTCTTTAAAGATTGAATTAACGCGAACTAAAGTCTTGTACTATACGCAAAACGCGAACAAGAGCGAAATGACCGTGAAGCAGATCCTGAACTACCCCGAGCTCGGAGACCGACCGATGGTGTCGGCTCTCAGATAGGTGGACCTTTATTGTTCTGTGAGCGTGTGTGTATGTACCGCTCATTCGATGCGCCGTGGTTAGAGACGAAATTTGTCATATTGACTTTCATAAGTAAAGAACGGTATCATTGCACCGTACTATCCACGAAGCACCATGCTTCTCTTTTATTTATTTAGTAGGTTTCTTTGTTATTTATAATATTACTTTGAAATATTTCCCTTATATATTTTTTTTGCGTCACTGTGCGTGTGCGAGTATAAATCAGTGAACTAAATGAACTAAACGAACTAGTCTTTTGTACTATTCACTTTATGGAACGAGATCGAAAGATTGAAATCGGCAAAGAGAACTAAACTTCCCAGCACTATACCAAGAACCATAGGATTCAGCCATGATGGGCTATTACTGTTGGTTTTTGAAAAGAGAAGATGTAACCCTCCATAAAAGGAAAAATAGTGTTTGAAATAAATATTTTTGATGTTTGCTTTTTCATTAGATGTTAATTTAACATAAATTATAAATATAGTCGATACACAGGATTAAAAAACTTGTAAAATAATTTTTACTTCACCTATAATATAATATACCACATATTATGTGGTTTGTTTAATGCAACCAGAAAACCTTACTTGTTACAACAAAATTTTTTTTTTGCCGTTTTCATATTCAGATAGGTTCATTCTACTACAACAGTTTTATTGTACAACAAAAAAAAATTTCTTGTGGCCCAGTGTTATTTGCGTTGATTGTACTGTAGGTATCGCATGATTTCCTACAACATTAATTTTTGTGCTCAAAATAAAGTCTTAAAGTCATTTTATAAACATCTAAACTTTAACAATCCAAAATGTGCATTTAAAGACACAAGATCTAAGTACATACCAAAATACCCTCTCTGTAAGGATTCGGCTACAGTGCATGCAAATTCGTGTGAACTATACTTCGCGCGAAGTGGCCCGAATTTGCTCAAGCAAACAAACACACAAACTAAATGACGCCGGTTACAACATGAACGAATTTATGTTTCTATCTGGCGCGAACTGCTATTTTCTCTTCAGGCGACAAACCATCGTTCCCGCGAATTCGTTAAGTTAGTTAGTTAATAAGTAAGGAATTCGTCCACTTTGATCTTATTTCTGGATGCATACGCACCAATATTGCAAACGGACGCGTAAGCGCGCAAAAATCCATTTAGCGAGAGTGCCGCTTTGCATACGGAGAAAATGGCTTAAGATGCTGTCGGCATACTTATATTTTTACGCTGAGAGCGCCTGCTGGTCCTTTCTTTAGGCTGTGATATGGGGGCATGTCTGACACAGATTATGGTCATTTAGTATCGTAACGCATAACTTTTTAAAAGGTATTTTTCTATCCTCTTATAAAATATCCGTGAATGGAATTTTGTAAAAATATAGCTTACCGCCCACGATTTCTAACATTATTATTATTATTATAGCCGAAAGCAAACTGTATAGTTTATTAACTATAAAGATTGATATAGAGCTGCATTGTTTAACTAGTATAATGTTATATTATTGTCACTGGATAAATATGCATTACCGCCCTGAAAATTCTATAACCTCGATTTTTTCGATTTCATATCGACTGACTTTATCAAAACCTATTATTATCGTTTTATTGAACATTTGCAAATGCCTTTAGCGAGTTAATCTATTATTACAAGCGGGCATATTTCAAGGTTTCGTAAATCAAACACAATTTTCTACTCTACATTAGTCACTAGACATTTCGAATTTTAAAAATTATTAATCGACTTCTGTTGTGCATGGAGGCCTGACAATCAACCTGACCTACTACTAGTTGGTTACGCTGATATTTCATGTTACATTGGCTACTTGAAAATTGTGTCAGAAGCCCTTTCGATCCATTTAAATTTTCTTCAAAATGGCGTACAGTCTCCATCTTAAATTTTTCATGTGTCAAGTTTATACTAAAACGTAACATGCTCGGACAGTCAAGCGGTCCCTTAGGTCCTTATGAGCCAGAAGGTTACATTAAGGCTAGTCTGGGAATGTCAAGATGAACTGGGGTTAGTTGAGGTGAACCGAGTATATAAGGTAAACGAAGGTTTGCACAAGAGGCCTACTATGGCCACAATGCTCCGGGCAAGGACGGGAAAAAAGGGAAGGCAAAAATGTAGCATGCGTGCACCTATTACCCGATCTCAACACTATACAATGCTACGTGCAATGGTACATTACTATAAAATTTTACCAAAGGTAAATACATTCTGGATTAAACTTTGACAATCATGGAATACTTCGGTACAAATAAATACAAACTATACCCAATGAATCCTAGGACCCCAGGCCACAAATTTCGAAAGCGTCTATTCAACTAAAAACTCTCTTGAGATCTTGAATTACTTGAAAAATATAGAACTTTCACCAGACGGTAGGTTGATATCACTTGATGTCAAAAACTTATTCCACAGCATTTCCCTAGCTGATTGTATCAATTTAGTTAATAGATTGCTGAGAAGGAAAGGTTTACCCAACTTATTAATTTCAGACCTAACTTTGTCGTTACCTACAGTTCTAGAACAAAACTTCTTCTAATTTATTCAGGTCCTTGTCTTTCTCCATTCTTGAGTGAGGTGTTTATGAACAATTTAGAAAACAAAATCATGAATAGTAGATTCTCTGGGTTTCTACTAGCATATAAAAGATATGTTGATGATGTATGTATAGTTTGGTGTGGCACTAATTCAGATCTGAGAGACTTGCTTAGTTTCGTTAATGGTTTACAACAGAATAATGAATTTACACTTGAGAATAAAAACAATGGACCATTGCCTTTCTTAGACTTACTCTTGAGAAGAAATAACAATAGAATTGGCTTTGAAGTCTATAGAAAACCTTCATTTACAGATAACATAATTCAGTTTGATTCAAGTTAATCAAGTTTGCTTTTCTTTTCTGCAGATTTTTCAAGCTATCTTTGTCTCGAAATGCGTCCACTAAAGCATACTGATTGCCAGAAATACTGGATGCTCTTTGACACTAATCAATAAAATTTATTATAAGTTTGTAAATAAATATTAACTAACCCGTATCATACATGCTAATACACAGGACCACAATAATGATCGAGCTTTAACTTATTTTGGCAATATTTCTTCATAACCTAGCAAAGTTTTTAAACCTCACAATATCGCAGTAGCTTTCAGGACCATTGACGCTCTGAAACGGCATTTAATCAACACTAAAGACAAAGTGGACCCTCTTTTAAAATCAGGAGTTTATTCGCTACATTGCGGAGATTTCCCAGCGGTGAATGTCAGACAATCGGGCAGGAAAATCGCCAGCAGAGTTGATGGACATCTTAGCTTATTTAATAATTACCAGAATACCGACATAACAAACACTAAGCCTGCATATGCGAACCATTTACTTTTCAATCCAAACATCAATTCTCGCCATCTGAAAACGTTATGGTTTGCATGAATGTTACAAAAGTAAAAAACTAGATCTATTCGAAAAACTAGAAATAACGAAAGCTAAAAAGAGCCCTGTCCCTATCTGTGTGAACGAGGTCTTTAATTTCCAGCCTAATAGCTGGTTGCTAGTGACCAACATCTACCTCATAAATGTCCGCCAAATTTATTGATTGACAGATTGACAACATTGACGTATTTGATGATGGTACTCTTATACGCTCGTACTTTATATTGATGGCGTTTATATTTTGAGCTGAGTTCCTCCCCCACTCAATATGTCCAGTACTTATTTAACCAGCCTTAACTTTTTGTTTTTTGTTGTATTTATATCTGTTTAGGTTTGATGGTCTGATGGTGCCTTAAAGGCGAAACATGTTACCGATTTTCTGAATATTAAATTAATTAAGATCGTGACCTTGTGTTGGTTTCTTTGCCTAAATATTATTGTTGGAGAAACGTGTATCAACATGTCAAAGAGAATAAGTTGGTAAATGCTGTGTGCGTGCGATTTCAATCTCTGCTATTTTTGATTGCAACTTAACGCAGTGATTGGCATTCAGTCACGTAGCTAGTCAAACGCGCTTCGAGAAGGGACGTGTATAACTTCAACATTGGGGCGCGAGTTTTCTATTGGGCCAAATATTTGTTCAGATCATATCGCGCGGCGATAGAGAGACGAGACTCACGGGACTTCGACAGATTCCACGATGACTCCGTGACGCTTATGCAAGCTTGAAGTTTTAAGGTATTTTTGGGCAATTAAGAGTCTTCCATGACGCAACAGTTGTTTTAATCAAAGGTAGCAAAAAATTAACGAACCAGTGAGCACCCCTATTGGACACGCAGTATAAATTAATGTAACCACTAGGGCAGGGAATTAACCGAGTGCGCCATCAACTATTAAAAATAATTTCTTGGTTTTACGGGCAAGGGCCTAGCGACACCTAAAGCACCGGTTCCCGTCAGATCACCGAAGTTAAGCGGTGTCGAGCGCGGCTAGTACTTGGATGGGTGACCGCTTGGGAAACACCGCGTGCTGTTGTCTTAGGGAAGAGTGTAAAATGAATCGACATCAAAACCATCCTATTCACGCCGGACAGGCCGGATGAGATCGGATATCTCGTAGGATGAAGGTGCCGTTTCACACTCCCCAGTCGGTAGACCGCACGATTAAAAACCGTACGGTCGATGACCGGTTCTAGATGGCCTCAGATACGCCGACGAACCGTAAAAAAGTAAAATAAAAAAAAAAAAAAATTCTTGGTTTTACAACAATTCAGACTGAAACATATTTTGGGCGAAATCCACTCATGTGATGGCAAAGGTATATGCGGAACACTATGTAAAAGAAGGAAACAAACTACGAATTGTTTTCAATAGCCATCCGCTGACTATCAACATCTTCATCAAAAGCAGAAAAAACTATATTTATTCGATGTTTGCAAGGACTTTCTCATGTTCCACAAAAATATTCACAAATGCGCAAAAAGAATAAAAAAAACCTATATAATGGTTAACTGTAACGCTAACCTCCTTCAAACCTAATTACACCATATACTTTCTATACTAATCAATACCGGTAAAAAATCAATTGATTTCTAAATTGATAAAAGCATTATTAAAGGTTGATTTAAAGATAGTTTGGCTTTTTACGCGTATATACGTATACAGTACACAGCTTCCTGATTTATCTGACAAGTTTTATATAACTATTGTTAAAGGTAATTTAAGCCCTGTCAAACAAATCAAAATGTTTAAATTGATGAAGTTGAGGAAGCAGCCGGAGTCAGCCGCCAGCAAAGTTTAAATTATATTAACAGGTAAAGTATAAATTTTGGTTACGTACCTCGCTTATAATGAAAAAGGCTGAAAAGTAAACATGATTATAAATATCGTTTATAAAAGATCATAAACACCTTAAAAAATGTTTTTTATGTTTGTAATTATCTTACCTCATTCCATAACACCCATATCTTGCTTGAGCGGTAGTTTTCGGATAATTCTACATAGAATTGTGGTTTAAAGGTTCTTATGACCCGCAGCAAATATCAACAAGACCATATATTTACCTTCGATCATATAAATACCCCAGAAATTATTATACCGCCATAATTGGACTATTATATACTACAGCATACATGCACATTAATTCCGATACCATAGTCTTTATAATTTTGTTGTCAAATATTATTTATTATATCTAAAGATATTAATTTTCTGTTGGTTCTCTTTCTAAGTCTCACCTATAGACCCAACAATCGATAAATTAAGAACATTATACCGTTCGAATATCGTTTTGTAGCGATTGATTTATTAACATGTCATATTTTTTTATCTAATTGTATTTCTATATCGGACCCGGTTTTAAATACAAAATGTTTGGATGTGTTTAAATTTTTAGTGTCTGCCTAATAATAAGCCTCTTTAGCAGCCGTATTTTACTAGGACTTTAGACCGATCTAATTTAAAAAGAAACGAATGTTAGGATGAACCTTGACACTTCCTTAATTGCATTAAATAGCCTTAAACATAAGGGCAAAAGTCCCCTAAAATGAGCTGGTAAAAATAATTTTTTTTATTAATATTTAACCAATATTTGAGCGGCATTCCTTACGCAATAATATACTAAGTTTAATGTACAGGGTATTTGGTTATAAATGTAAACATAAAAGTTGTAGTTTTTTTTATAAATTGTTTTATGGTTACAACCTTATAAGGTGCATATAAAAGTTGTTATTTCAATATAAAATGAAGTTTAGGGTCACCACCTGCCTCAGCTAGCTCAAGCTCATGACAATTGTAATCGGGGTGGTTCCTTGCCAGTAAAACAACAATGTGTACGAGTATGGACTTCAAAGGATGTTGCTGTGCAAGTCAAGATATATGTTTGAGTTTTGAGCGCCACTTACAACTGCTTATAGCTCTAACTAGTCACGATCAAATTCCTGTAAGTGAACAATAGGGTCCACACTCCACACACAGTGCCAGAATAAACACAAAAATAATTTAATGCTGTTTAGTCAAGAAAAATTTTATGTAAAAATAGGTGAAACCAAAAGTTATTAATTTCTGCTAGTGGTAAGTTATTATTGAACCATTCCTCCAAATTATGCCGCAGTAAATTTCAATACCGCTCCGAATTTAGTGGTACAAAATTGGCCCAATTATCTTTGTTCCCAAAATTCCTACCCGAATGTTGTACAATCGTGGATTTCTATGGACCAATAATTTTACCATTCGCAAAATGCCCTTCGCCTTACGTCGTCTCCCGGTCTTAGTCCTTGGCAAAGTCGAAATTTGTACAGGTGATAAAATGTGCTGTAGATTTTGGCGTTCCACTTACTTTTTCAATGTTTCTAACTGATGTTGTAGGGTCTTCTGTTACAGCTAATGCCACATTATTTTGAATTTCCTCATTATATTGTTTATTTCTAGTAGCAACTGCTTTATTAAATGGCCTATACTGCAATAAATTGGCAACCATTCTTCCAAACATCTTTTTATTCGGCTGTAATATTTCCGTGCAATTATTTAAATACATTTCCTCAGGTTCTCCAGTATTTCTATGGCATAAAATGTAACACTTTGACATATCAAACTTTTCCTCAAAAGAGAAATTTTTAAGCGAATTGAAAGACGCGTACCTAATTAGATTTTGTGTTGTGACAGTAAATTGTCAATAAAGATGAATTTTTCTTTCAAAGCCCCCTACAGGGCCGTAGCCACCCGTAGGGCCCGACGGGCCCGGCCCCCCCCCCTCCCAAAATTACGCGAATCCTAAAATTTGCCTAAAGATGTGAATCATGTTTTAAAAATATGCCCATCGACAACAGGCCATATATTTTACGACAACGCTACGCCTGTGAGCATATAATATCTCTATTAGCACATTTGAACAGGAGATTTTCTTCTGATCTGGATCGATTATCTCGAATCCGATCATCAAAAATTGCGTGTGAAATATAAAAAAAGCTTACACTAGGTGTTGGTTTTCGCACAGTTTACTGGTGTTTGAAATTTTCCGCGCAATTTTTCATGATCTAATTCGAGATATATCGATCCGGATCAGAAAAAAATCTTCCACTTGAAAGCGCTATATCAGATATCTCGTTTCGACTATCACCCAATACATACGTCGCGAACTCACACTCAGTTGCAGTTTCGATAAGCAACTGTTACAGGAAATATTCTGTTGAATCTTACTTTCGGTCTGCTGTTTTTATTCCTTGCCTCGATACGCTGATTCAGAATTTGTCAGACAAATTTCTTAATGAGAACGCGGGAATCTTATCAAGCTTACAGATACTTCTCCCTGGATTTGCTGCAATTGAAAAAGTAGATGACTTGCATCATCTTTCGCCATACTTTGATGATCGAGTCTCAGAATCCGCTGTAAAAGCTGAGTATAAATTGTGGTGTGAGAAATTATTGGGACTCGAGAAAGATGCCGGGGTTTTACAAGTATTGGATTTTTGTGACACAAGCAGATTTCCAACAATCAAATATCTTTTAACAGTTTTGGCAACTCTTCCGGTCACAACGGCAAGCGTGGAAAGGTCATTTTCGACACTGAAAAGAATCAAAACTTACTTACGTAACTCAACGGGCAATGAAAGACTCAGTGCGCTCGCCGTACTGTCAATTCATGGAAACTTAGGTATCGATTATGGCAGCAACGAAATCGCGAAAGTTAAAATTTTAAGTTTTGTCTCCTGGAATTGACGCGTTTGTTTGACAATTGATATGTATGTGCGTGACTGACAATTAAAATTACAGTGACGATATTGATAACAATAAAGCAGTTTTTCACTAATGAGTCCAACTTTGATACAAATATCCATGCAAGACACCCCTCAACCATTTGCGCCCCCCCAAAAAAAAATTTATAACTACGTTTTGGGCCCCCCACCCAAATCAAATTTCTGGCTACGGGCCTGGCCCCCTATGTTTATTGTATGGTTCTATGATAGTATGATTTTATTTGTATTATTTTAATGATAATTTATGATAGCTAAAAAGTTGAAAACATGTTTAAACCATTGCAAGTGATACATCAATTATTTTAGGTTTAAAATGGCTTTTAGTAAAAAAAAAACCGGGATCGTATTTAAAAAGAGATGAACGTCGCACTGAAAATCACTAAGCGTTATCTGGTTCAGCTTAAAAAGTGACTATGAAAAAATTTTTTTAATTTCTCAAGATAAAGTGAAAAATAAATAAAAAAACAATATAGCAAAAAATTGTTTTCTTTTCAATAGCAAAATCGGTTAAAGATAGTTTACTTTTGCACACACCATTCAAATAGTTATTTATGGTACAAGTGTGTTATATTATACCGGGTGATGCATGAACATTGAAAGTCCCATGTAAATTTTGAGGTGGCTAAATATTGGCGCCCCTGTACATTTTAGAGAAAAATTGAATTACAATTTTTTGAAGACACCGATATAATAAACCCATGTGTCAAGTTTGAACAAATTTTAATAAGCCAATCCTAACGTATCAATTAAATGTGATGGCAAAATTATGAAATATTTACAGTTTAGGTAACACAGCAAAATATTATTTGGCATTGACAAAACAAAAAGTAGCGTCATTGACAACATTTTCATTGAATACGCTTTAATAATAGCTAAATATAAGCTATTCCATTAAGGAAAAAGTAACTATTATTAAGTAGTATTATACAGGAAACAGTTTAAGAGCAGTGTCTGAAATGTTTTCAGTTCAATTCCCTGATAAGCCTATCCCTTCCATTTCATTAATTAAACTTATCATTAGTAAATTTGAATCCAAAAGCATTATAATAAACAACTGTAAATGCTCAACTCAGAATGTCAATAGAGCTGAAGAAAGGGATAATAAATATCTTCATATTTTACTGTACGTGGAGGAAAATAAATTGATTAGCACGAGGATTCTTGGGTAAGCCGTAGGAAAACATCAAACCACGGTATTGTGCACTTTAAAAAAAACATAGCTATTTTCCTTACAAGTATGAAAAACATCAAGAACTACAGCAAGGTGATGAAGAACGGAGAATGGTATTTTGCTCTGAGGTAATAAAAAGAGCAAATAATAATAGGAATTTTTGTTTTTGAATATTTGTTTTACCGATGGATGTACATTCACCCTCAACAACGAACCAAATGTTCAAAATTGCCAGTATTGGAGCCAAGAAAATAAACATCATCTTGTTCATACTCGGACACAATATCTACAAAAAATAAATGTTTAGGCGGGAATTGTAGGACATCACATTATTGGATCATTTTCTATGGAAGGCAACCTTACAGAAGTAACCTATTTGGAATTACTACGAAATCGAATTGAACCCGCACTAGAAGAAGTTGTACGTGAAAATCAGGAGATCTGGTATCAAATGAATGATTGTCCTGTCCATAATTCTCTCATGGTTAGGGAATCCTTGCAAAATATTTTTAACGGAAATATTATTGGCCCACGGCATCTCTAATCCTTTGGCCAGCCAGGTCTTCTGGCCTTTCGCCAAACGACTTCTTTCTGTGGGGTCACTTAAAAAATTTGAAAATCTAGACCAGCTAAAAACTGTATTTCGTTAGAATGTGACAGAATTTCTCAATATCAACTCAGTAATGTTAGAAATGAATTTTATGATCGGTTAGGTTATTGTTTAACTGTTAATGGAGGGTTGTTTGAACATTTAATTAAGTAATGTTTTTGTGAAAATCTGTAGTCTTAGGTATATTATATTAAATTAAAGGCTTAGTAAGAAAATATAATGGTGTATTTTATTTTGGATGTGTAATTGCCCGATTGGTGAAACAAAAATATGTTTTTAATGTTAAATAAATAATTTTTATTCGTTATTTTGCTGGTGTTTGCTGTATTACCTAAACTATGAAAATTTCATAACTTTGCCATCACATGTAATTGAATAAGTTAGGATTGGCTTATTAAAATTTATTCAAACTTGGCACGTGGGTTTAATATATTGGCCTTTTCAAAAAATTATAATACAATTTTTCTCTAAAATGTACAGGGGAGCCAATACTTAGCCACCTCAAACTTTACATGGGATTTCCTATGTTTAACTAAGCCACTTAGAATCAATAACCCTGTACATATTTGGTTATATCGTCAGAATTTTAATAAAAATGAGTTGTGTCATTTTTCGTGATTATGTTAGCTCATTACCCAACCTGAGGATAAATTTCTTTCAATTCCCCGATACATTAACAATTTCATATGTCTAGTAGTGACTTCCTAACTACCTAATAAGTTTTTAAAGAATATCAAAACGTGGAAAAAAATAATTTAAGATTTAGCTTCAATCACCTGAGAAAAAAAAATTCTAATAGACAGTATTCATGCTCCCGTATCATCACTTTATTTATTTAATTACAGAAATTGCAAGACAAGTACTTCTTTATAAGCAGTATCATATTTAATTCAGAAACAAAAGCAACATAATTAATCGTTCATTGACTTGGCCACAGTATTAGCCATAACACCTGAAATGGTATTGTAAATAGTTTCATCCTCCCGACAAAAAATTTTCATGGTACCACTGTAGGTATGTTAGCACTGGGGGCGGAGAAAATCAGGACAATACAGCAGCTATAGCAGTTCTAAATGTTTTTCAGGATTCAGATCCAATAATTATGTCCCCAAGAATTTCAGCATAAAAACAATACCTTCTGCCTTGTCTGAATATATGTTTCCTGAATTATGTAAGGATTTCTTCACGCTAATATTTATGTATTTTGTTTGCTGGTGTTTGTACAGCAAGTACCTTCATTCGAGAATAATATTTTATTTAATTTGTTATGGTTTAGTTGCTGTAAATGCCTTCCATCCTCTGTTCATAAAACTGCATTTTAAAGAAGTCTTAAATATTCCTCTTTTTAAATTGCTTGGTAAAAAATCTTCTAAATTTTTTGGAAACTTCAGCAAGCTGAGTAAAACTAGATTGTTGCTTTCTAGTCAACGACGAAGTATTTTAAATCCTTCGTTTACAGTGGTTGCATTTCTTCTCATCTATACTTTCATAATATACAGTGCTAGCTGTAACTGACTTATCCCATACATAAAACCACTACAAAGCAGATAAATCAAATCGAGTAAAAATATGAGTTTGGTACCCTTTTCTGCGGCATCAAAAATTCTTAAGATCAATAATTAGCAAGAACGTATTTTGTGTCCGAATTTCCTCTGCCCGTTAGCGGTGGTACCACCTCGAGGTTAACCAGTCTTTTCAGCTGACACCAGGTCAACTTTTCTAATTAACACTAACGGAACCGAGACGTGATTGATTTGGTACCACCGCAGCGGGCATCCTTTTTCGTTTCGATATTGGGTAGTACCCAGATATAAATGATGCGGCACAAAATATTTGGTACGTATTTGGACCTATTGAATGGTTAAATATTATGACCGTAATTTAAAAAAGTTATATGTAATCGATTTTGGTACTGTACCAATTTGGGTGGCATAGAAATATGTAATAATTAAGACAGGAATCTGGTTAACAGGGTCAAGAAAATAGATTATTTTAAACGTATTGGCCTTACCAAAGAATCGATTTTTTAACATGGACAGTAATACCGTGTAAACATATCGTGCATCCGGAAGAAGAGAGTTACATCTCAAAATTTGGCACTTTTGAGTTTTTTACATAAATCAACTGAAAATAATGTCTAATTATATGGGAAATAACGTTACATGTAAGCTTCTCTTTGCGATCTAGAGATGGCAGCATGTACCTCTCTGGAATTGGTGCATCTTCTCCAGCGCTTACTGAGAAGACTGTGCCATTTTAGTTTGAACGTGGTTTTCAACAGTAATACACCGATAGAGGAGGCGTCTTATCGGTAATACCGATGTTTTTAACAAGAAATCGATTTTCTGACAAATTTTTACGAAATGTAATTTTTACTTATAATCTGATATGATCCCGAGAGCTTTAGCTCGAGGGTCTTATCTTTGATTATATGTAAAAATTACATTGAGTGAAAATTTTCTTGGAAAATCGAGTTTCGAGTGAAAAACGAAGGTATGAAGATAAGAAACCGCCTCTAGAGGTGTATTTTATTGGATAATTTACTGAACATAAAAATGAAGGCCGTCTGATAAAGGTAAATATACAAGTTAGAGGTGTTACTAATTTTTTATTTAAGTAAAAAAGCTACAAGCGTCTTTTCGAAAGCGTCTTTTCGAGCTAGCGGTAGTCTTATCGGGTAAGACGACCGTTACCAAGGTGGTTGCTATGAAAATGAGCGTTTTGATTGGTTCAATAAAAGTGAGGTGAATTATCATGGGAAGATGTTCTTAATTGTCGCGAAAACCGTTACATTTAGTTACAGTGCATCCAGTTTGTATAACCGTGCTGAAGAAAATTGAGATATTCACGATTGTATCTGTATATTTGCAAAGGCAAGCACGATTTGGGAACTATGATATCTTTAATAATGTGATAAGTCAAAATGTTACACTATTCCTAGTTACATTTTTCTTTCAAATGCAACTCTTTTTTCGATAAAAATTAAAGTAAAATATGTTTTATTTTTAAATGCTCCTTTATTCTTTAAAAGATAATATGGGTTTATGGGATAATATTATTAAAAAGAAATAAGAATACTTGTCTTGTTGAGATCAGACAGGGCCATAATGCAGCCAAATTAATTTCACTCATGTAATATTTTTGTACCTATTAACTGTATGTCAAAAGACGCCTCTGTACTATACACAATTATTAAAATAAAATTATTCTAATAATTTAAATAAAACCAAAACTGCTCTCTTTTAGCCCTTACAATGTCATACAAAAATCGAACTATGCTGCTGCTAAATAAAGCGCTTGAAAATGTGGAGCATATAGACCAAAATATAGAACAGAATGCACCGCCAATTCAGACAGAAATTGAAATTAAGAAGTTAGAAAATGATACTCAGAAGGATACAATAAGAACTGAAACTAGTAAAACACAACAGGATTGTATGGGTACATTTTTCAATAAATTAATGGAGAACATTAAACGGTTTTTAAAAAATAGAGTTTTATAATATATCTCACACACTATTTTTTAGACGTTCAACATGAAGAATCTCCAGGATTAAGTTATGGGGTAGAAAATTTAAATGAAGATTTTTATAAAATAGTAGACAAAAATGTAACCAACGTTTGTGTTAAATCTCCCAATAGATCTTCTGAAAAATCGCAGAATAATCAAGAGTTGGTAGAAACTCATTGAATCCGAGCTTGAAAGATTTTTCTTTAGGTAATGACACTCAAAATAGAGGAACAAGAAGTTCATCTTCCTTGTGTAGATGATAATGCTTAGTATTTTTTACTTGATAATAAAGGCATACGAGTTTGCAAAAAAATGTTTATAGCCACTTTAGCCATAAACAACAGAAATATGCAAACCGTTATTAGGAAACAAAAGCATTGTAAAGGTGGAAAAGTTGTAGAGAGTGACCAGCGGGGAAAACATGGAAAGCACCACAAAGTTGACGAGGAAATAAAAAATGGGATAAGAAAGCATACAAATTCAATTACACGAGTTAAAAGCCATTATTGCCGCTCACATACCAAAAAAGAATACATAGAGGGGAATAAATCATTGGCAGATTTACATCGCGATTATCGAAAAATATCTTAAAAACAAAATACGCCTACGGGAAGTGAGGATCCCTTAGTCCTGGATGATGTTAAGAAAGAAAAGCTCCTATAAAATATCAGATCAGTTAAATATATAGAGTGTCTCAAAATTTACCCCAATGCTTTTGGGAATTAGCTTAGGGAACTTAAACAAATTAGGGACAAACATTTGCTGGTTGTCCTTCGTTACCTACCGATTTTAGATAAAAATCCAAATAAGAAATTTGATGAATGTGTAGCTCAAAATATTAATGTAGTTTAAGTATTAATTAGCTTTCTATTGCAATTTAAACAATGTGTGGTCTCTTCTCTCATATTGACAATTATCATATCATTCGTGTTTGGGACACACGTCATATTTCTGTCGTGACCCAGTACAAAGTTAAAGAAAAAGCGTGAAACTCAATTCTAGGAAATATAATGTAACGTAATACTAATCTAAGCGGCAACGCCGCATTCGTGCTAAATTACTATGTTTTTATGTAACTACTAAATGCTAAAAATAGAGATAAGTACATTTTATTCACATGCAATATAACTGGCAATACCGCATATTAAAGTAATGGCAACGTTGTACAAATCCATAAAGATATATGTTCAAGTCGAATCCTTATGTATAAAAAGTCTGATATTTTGTATTATTCTAACACACAAATTTAAGTGCGACATACTCTGCTTGCATAGTAACAGCGAATTTCTATTCTTATTGGTTAACAACAGTATCGTGACGTGAAAGAAGCCATCTTGGATTTCGACGTATTAGGACCTGATTGGTCAAGGTGTCGGGACACGGTACGAGACGGGCATTATTTTGTCAACAAAGCAGTGTCATTCGAGTCTAAACAGATAAGAAGTGCTCCGTGAACCGGTAAATCCTTCACGTAAAAGTGGTTAAAAGTAATGACAAGTAGTAAAGTACAGCGTCATTCGAGAGTCTACAGAGATAAGAAGTGCTCTGTGAACCGGTAAATCCTGCACGTAAAAGTGGTTAAAAGTAATTAAAAGTAGTAGTCAAGTACAGTGTCATTCGAGAGTCTAAATAGATAAGAAGTGCTCCGTAAACCGGTAAATCCTTCACGTAATGATAATGCAATAAAATTCAAAAGAAATTTTATTTTCCAAGTAAGGCAAAGTTTGAACCAGTCGACTTGTGAAGATACAGGTTAAAGTTTTTTAGTGTCGTTCATTGTTACAAACGTGTTCGCACAATTCGGTTATGTGCGTCAAAAATGGACGATACTTCTTATGGAAATCCAGTGAGAAATTTCGCAAACCACAACTCTCCTGATGGATTAAAAGAGGTGGACCCAAACTATGATCTCCTAGATCTCCAGAAATCACTCACATGTGAATAATGAAAAGATAGTAGCGCGTTTACCGTGAAATTCATAGATGAGTGTTCCTTAATAAATTTTGCGACTGCCTGTCAGCATTTTCGATCAGTCCCCTGGATTCATCAACATACTCGTTATAAAATTTGATTTCTAATATCTGGCATAAATTTATAAAAAAAAATTGTGGCAAAAATTTCGATTTAAAACGACTATAAAAGATTACGGTATGGCCACGCTTTCTTAAACAAATAGCCTGCAGGGCTGTACTTATTTCTGACGTGTTTTTGCGTTGCTGTCTCTACACTAACGTTTCAAATGACCAAAACGCAAACATCAAAACTCCCACAATATCTAAAAATCTCCAATGACAAATTGATTTTGACCAAGGCAGGCACAATGCGTACAGCCGTTCGGTGCGTGGGCAGAAACAAATTAACACTTTTTGTACTCTGGTAGTTTTAATAAATTGTTAACCTTAACTCTTAATAAATTGTGTTTTAAATTAAACGGGGTTTAACAGTAATTTCTTTCCAGTCGAAATTCATTAATCAAGATAAAGTATGTTTTGCGTTGGAATGTGTTTGGTATAATGATACTTTTTTTATAGCACTTAATCAATTATGTAAAAGTTTCAAATGTCATTACACTATTACTCTTGAATTCCTCGAAAGATACCAAGCCATCAACGAAATGTTCGATGTGAATAAACTCCCAATTTCAGAACGCGAAAGAAATTTGCATATAAATAAATCACTACGCAAATAAATGACTAAAACAATTTTTTATAGACCCAAATTTAAAACTAAAAGGTCTATTATTGTCCCAACGTAGATGGTACAAGCCTCCAAATTCAAGAGGCACCTCTAGAGCGTAATTTGTAACTGGATCCATGACATTATCTTCCTTTAAAAATAATATGCTTAGTCTCCTTTATGGTTTACGTTCAAGTTTACAATGCCGCCTTAATTGAGTTAATTCAGATTAGCTATGAGCCCTAAATGAGAACTAAACTAAGCTTAGGTGAGTTAAAAGTTTAAATAAATTAGTAAGAAATAATTGATGAACAATAAAAATACATATTTTAGAAATTAAATTAAAATGAAAAAAGGACAATTTGGTTAAGTTACTTCAGGTTAGTCATAAGCATATTATTTATTTATCACAGTCTATTGACAATAATTTGCCAAAGGGCTAACGACCGGAGTCTTCCTGCCCATTAGCTTTCACACATATAATATAATACAATTTTTCCCTAAATAAAGTACTAAAGAAAGCAAAAAAGAAAAAAAAAAACAAATAGATAAACACATTCATAAAACACACATTATAGAGGTATTATTGTTCATTGAAAACGTAATGATAAAATAGTTTGAAAAAGGTTCATCACTGGATATTTTCTTCTTGCTCAGATCTCTGGATTTGGTGCTATGGTAAGTCTCTGCATGATTTCGATATTCTGCGGTCTGTTTGCAAACTTTATATTTAAAATGTTCAGTCGTTGATCGATTGGAACTATTCTGGTCTTTTCATAGAGCATTAAGTTTGAAGGGTTGTGAAGTGGATTTTGTGGATGTCTAATCTTTGTGACGATCCACAGACAGCTTCTCTCACCCACCTCCAACGGTTAAAGTGTTGGTCTTCTGACATTGCTGAACAGGATGTGTCCATACTCCAATAAAGGTCGGCATATCATTGTATATACATTACTTGCAGTTTGTACTGATACCCCCAGATCTTTATATGTTAAAGACCTAAAGTGTTTCGCCCGGTTAATGGCATTTCTTTTTGCAGCGTTGGTATGTAGCTTAAAGTTTAGTTTATGAAAAAATAACTATTTGAATTATTTCGTTCAGGTAACATAGACGTTTTAATATAAGTATTCATAAGAAAATGATATAAAATTAAAAAAATAAAAATTTGATCGAGATAGTTCAGCTCATTAAGTTTAGGACTCTTCTTTATAATACATATCACCATATATGTTCTTCTTCGGGTGCCTATCTTATCTGCAAGTTCGTTATCACATTGGTTCAAATGACTTTCCTAACGGCTGATCGGAATAGTGTGGTGGAAGTCATTCCAGTCAACTGCCTGAGATTTCTTAGCCCGTATAGTCGCCTACGTCCAGAAGCTTCTGCTCTTTATCTTGCCCTGCAGTATCAGTTGGAGAAGGCGATATTTATTGTGACACATCACATGCCCAAAATAAGCAAGTTTTCTGAATATAACCCTGGTTAGGATTTCCAGGTCTTTCTACGCTCAAGTACCGTATTGTTAGTGATGATATGTGTATGATATTCTAAGCATGCGGCGATAACACCACATTTCGAAGGCTTGAAGACGATTGCATGAATCAGCAGTAAGGCTGCAGACCTCTGCTCCATACGACAGTAACGAAAGAAAAAACATACCATCGGAGCATACGAATCCTTATTAGAATGTTTAGGCCTAGACTACAGAGTACCTTCTTCATGCGATTTCTGGCTTTCTCGATTGGAATCCTTATTTCCCTTGAGTATTTCCAGTCCTGATTAAGATTGCATCCGCGATACGTGATTTGCTCTGTTTCTTTGAGTTATATTCTTGCTGATTATAAGAATATTTGTTTTTCTACAATTGAGCGCACACGATCTATCAACCTCTGAAGTCCTTTAGCGCTATCAGATATGGGAACCGTGTCATCTGCATATATCAGATTATTAATTAATGCGGCGTTCAATCTACAACACCTCGTAGTGGGCCTCTCTGAACAAGCCCTCTGAGTATGCATTGAGGAGTATTGGGGAGAGAATGCATCCCTGACGGACTCACCTTCATACCAAAAACTCGCGTTCTACCCGGACAACTGCTCGTTGATTCAGATATAAATTTCTAATTATTATGTCTCATCTATGTCAGGACTCCGATACAGTCGGCTTTCTCAAAGTCTAAAAAACATGCACAAATATCACAGTTAACGTCACGTGCTCATTGAACTAGAACTCGAATACTAAAAAAAACCTCCCTGGTTCCTTAGCCATTGCTGAAACCAACCTGAGTTTCTGTGATTTTTTCTTCCAGTTTTCGATATATCTATAAATGAATGATGTTAAGTAATATTATGTTTGTCTATTTCGTCCACTGTTTGTATTCGTTAATTGAAAATATTTAACTTATTTGGATAGTTTGTAATAAATTAAGAATCAATAGCCTACGTTTCGACACACAGTACGTGCCATCTTCAGGGCCAGATAATACTCTTAATTTTAAAAACAACACAAAAGGGCCACTAACTCAACACAAATATTATTGCTACTGGTTGAGAATTAAAACAAACTGTCCAAAAAAAGCTGAAAATCTCTTCATTTAACGGATGTTAAGTAAAATCTTCAAAACATGACTCATTAGATTAATTATTCTATGATCTTCACTTTTGATTAGAGTTTTGAGAGTTGATACCAGCCATTCATGTGTGGCAGTTGTTCAATCTCGTATATTTTGTTGAGTAAGCTAGTCAAAAACCATAGTTGATCATAATCAAGCGACTTAAGCAATTCTCCATGTATACATGGCCTGGTCCAGAATATTTATGTTTCTTTAATCTCTTAATCGCTAATCATACTTCATCTTGTGTAATTTCTGGACCCGATGTTACTCCGATTTTGTCCTCTATGCTCCTCAAGAAGTTCCTTCATATACTCTTTCCATCTAAGCAACCTAATCTGGGCATCTCTTGGATTATGCCGATACTCTGCGTCTTTTTCACCCCAGCGGCTTCTTTAATTTTTCTACTGTACTGTAGTTTCTCAATTTCTTTACATTCCTTTTGAAACCGTAACTAGTAATCACGATCCCGATTTCGGGATTTTGGTAATTACGTGACTATTATTAAAAACAATCATTTTTACTTACTGATTGGGCAAAAAAATTATTGAAACCGGAAGAGAGCTTATGGAAAAAACCGTAAATAAATAAAAATACATAAGCTATATTGATTGCTAGTTCAGGTTCAGGTCACAAAGTCTCGAAACTTTTAATTTTGATTTATTTATGGAATAAAACACAAAGTCTGCTCCACTAATTTAATAATAAGTTCATATTAAAAGCCCATACATGTTTCAAAGGCACAAACCTTCATCCTCAGTGGGTTACTATTAAGATGTTATTAATTTATGAAGAGACCAATGACATTGTTAAATTTTCAAACTAATTTTGTAGAAATTTTTTTTTTAAGAAAACATATTTTATGTAACGCTAATCAAACAACTAACACATTCTGACTAATAAAAGTAAAAGATTTGTAAATAAATATGAGTTTAAATTAATTTTAGTTTCATTCCAAACTCATTAAAAAACCCAAACTTGATGGGAAATTGAAATAGGATACGACCATCATGGTGGAGTCGTACCAAAATGTCATGGTGGAGTCGTACCATTTTGGTACGACTCCACCATGATGGTCGTATCCTATTTTAATTTCCCAGTCAAGTTTGGGTTTTTTAATGAGTTTGGAATGAAACTAAAATTAATTTAAACTCATATTTATTTACAAATATTTTACTTTTATTAGTCAGAATGTGTTAGTTGTTTGATTAGCGTTACATATGTTTTCTTAAAAAAAAAAAAATTTCTGCAACATTAGTTTGAAAATTTAACAATGTCATTGGTCTCTTCATAAATTAATAACATCTTAACAGTAACCCACTGAGGATAAAGGTTTGTGCCTTTGAAACATGTATGGGCTTTTAATATGAACTTATTCATTAAATTAGTGGAGCAGACTTTGTGTTTTATTCCATAAATAAAATATTACTCCACTGTGGGATGGACTACTTCCATAAAATTTTAATTTTGAGTTTCGCCACTCTCGAGGCACTATCAGACCCCCATTTAAAACCTGGAGTTAAATTTTTCGTTAAGGTTAGTTGTTAGGTGTCATGTTTTCTAAAAATAAAATTCAAGACCCATTTCTTGATTTTGATTGAGTTAGTTCAGGTTTGTAATAGAACCATTAGAAGTAAATTAAAAATACAAATAAAGATTTGATTAAGAAACGATATAAAAAAATGAACCCATTATGAAGATGCCAAAATTTATTGTTGTCAATCCATGTACAAGGCAAAAGAATGTTCCCAAGCAATTTTATGTAGACCACATCCCACAAAATCGCGAAACATTCTCACAGAGATGTTCTTAAATTTTTCGCGACGAATAAATCGATTCGAGTGGAACTTGTCCCCGGAACTTTACGACCTGGCATCTTTTAGTACTTGCGTTTTCTCCCTGCTTACAACCAATCTAAATTCAATCACCATATCGACGACGCGATTCAAAACAAAGTGCGATTACAAAGATAACTGACAATATGTATGCAAATTAGACGAGTATTTACAGGCACTTTATGTTGCCGTGTGATGGCTAACAACACCAATGGGATATTTATTACAAAATAGGACGGCGAATGGACGAGGATCCAAACGAAATGCCATTTGGCGTATAGAGGAAATTCAGTGGCGTTACGTGAAAATACTATGTGCCGGTACTTTTGGCACTGATTAACTCATTTGATAGACGACTAAAATAATCTGCGCCAATGGCAATATAAATTTTAAGGTTTTGGCACATTAGGAACTATGATTATTTTAATCGTCTATCAAATGAGTTTATCAGTGCCAAGAGTACCAGCACTAAATCTACAACATTGACTTGAGTATTGATAATTCAGTACCATATCAATGCAACTAGCAAAATTGTGTTAATGATTACCTAAATCATACTTCTAAATTTTTTAGAGCATGATTGCCCCTATCATAATCATAAATAAAGTACTATTTTGCACAAAAAAGTTTAAAAATGAGACCACTTAAGTCCTCAGGTTCTTCAATGCATTTTTACGCCAGGAATTTATCCTTTGACATCTACTATTAATTGTAAACTGTCTAGGTATTGTCGCTTGTAGAAATTTTGATATCGGCTCTTGCCTTAATTAATTTTGGTTCGTGCGTTTCATTTAAAAGTTTCTGTCTGCAAATTTTTGGCGCCTTTTTCTATTATATATCATAGGTATAGTGCCTCTCTGCTATGAATTTGGATTTGGAACAACAGGGAGCTAGTCTTTTGGTAGTTTTCGTCTCGTGTTTTATCTAGCTCTCTTATGCAAGTCTGCGATCATTGGGTTTGTCGATACGTCGTCTGTGCGTCCGTAATAGCCTTTCAAAAATTTCAAGAAAAACTCATTTATCGTCTGCATTTGAAAGTTATATTAAGGTACTCTCTGTTCAGTGTGTACCTAGGTACATCTGCAATAGTTTTTAACGCCCTGTTTTGACTTATCTAGAACTCATTAAGCTCGATTCTGCTTACGTTGCACTACGAAGGTGCACCATAAGTGAGAACCGGCCTGACCAATACCTTGTAGAAGTTGATCTTAGTCCTATTAGCAAGTCTACTCCGTCTGTGAAGCAGGGGCTAGATAATGCCTAATTGACGCAATGCAAGCTTTACTCTATTAATTTAATTGAGCCTCTAGTTCAGCCTTTGATCAAATATAAGTCCCAGGTATTGTACCTCCTGGCACCAGTGGACTCCATTGACCCGAAGCCTTGTTTTAGGCCTGCGCACGGTTCTTTTGAGAAAAAAGATGACCTTTGTCTTGGCGAATCTTCCAAGCCGAAAGCCATTCTTCCAGCTCAATTACTGACGTCAATGAGCGGTGATTTAGAAGTCGAAGTAATTGATGTATCGTCAGCGAAAAGAAAGAGCTGCGTAAATCTATCTTGCGGAATATCATGAGTATAAATATTATACAACATCGGAGAGATAGGTGGTCCATACGGCACACCCGCCCTGATGCGCTTATTCAATGACCACTCAAGTATTTCTTTGGTGAGTAGCTATGTTTATTAAGGAAGCATAAATCTTATATACAATTAAAAATTCCACTTTTCCTTTAATTAAGCGAAACATGTGTATTTTGGCTATTGTATTATAGAGTAACGTTGTCAAACTACAAGAAATGTTAATTAGTATTGTTACCGATAAATAAACTTTATTTATTTATTTACTTTAATGCCAAGAAGTTTGTTCTCACCTCGAGGTATAGTTAAATTCAATTCAAACCTAAATATCTTCAGTCAACGTAAAGAGAACTGTGGTCCAGGTAAGAAAACGCCAAGTTTGAAGCATCAGAACAGTATTTAATATGAAGAATGACAAGGACAATTTACTGGTCAAAGACAATGTTTGGAGTGCGAGCGTAGTAAATACAACCTACCGATATAAACAAAGACTTAAAAAGGTCAAGTCATACACAGAAAAATAGAAAAAGCTCTAACATTCAGTTAGTTTGACTTGCCTAAGTTAACGCTCAATTATGTGGTTGACTCTATTAGATTGCGCGTACTTTAGCCTCAATTAAATAGATGTTGTGCATTCACTTATTTTCTTTGCAATTTCTTATTTCATCGCTAATATATCTCTAAACCATGGCCGTTCAATGGTAAATCGAGCATTGCCCCATCAAGATGTTATCTGTCGTGGACCATGTGCCCAAGTCACCTAAACGTGATGTTGAGTTAAAAGAATTACAACACCATCACAGCGCCGAATATCATCTTTCCGACACCCCGTGCTCGTTATTTTTTAGTATCTTTCTTACATCCAACAAATTGCCACTGATAGACAATATGTTCGAGCAAAGCTACTAAATTTCCGGATAGTTGTATTAGGTTAGTTCAAATAAAAATACAAACACCAACTTTCTATGTTAAGTTCATCCCATGTATAACACATATTATGTTGGAGCTAAGGTTGGCACGTTCTAAAGTTATAAAACTTTTTCTATAGAACAAATCTCGTTGGGCACAGTTCATCGCAGGTATTTCCCGGTCAGCGTGTGTGGGTGTGGCGACATCAACGCGTCATTGTTTGTGTGTACACTGTCAAAGGCGTTTACGAGATCTTTATAGATCACATGGCGAGATAGCCCCAACACTAAGATCGTTGGCGTCGAACAAAAAGTTCCGATTTAATGGGGCTAATAAGAAAAGTATCGAAAGTAATTAGTAATAGCAATTTCAGCTTAATATGTTATGCAAGACAAGGCTTGTCATTATTTAGTTATTGTTGGTTTTTGGACATTTGCACATATTTATTTTATTTTATTTATGTCATGACACATTACAAAAGACAAAATCAAACATTTATGACAAAAAGAAATCCTATACAAAGTAAAAGTAACAACTGTTTTGAACAGGCCACAATTAAAATATATAACAATGTGAAATTTGGGCATATTTCAATTAAAATGTTCAGGTAACGTGCCTTTCTTTCGTGATTTGATTGAAGTTCGATTTAATTTGGAATTTGGACACTTGTGGACTTTTCTTGATTAAAAACTGATTTATTTTAAATAATTATTAATTTAACATAACTACCTTTATAACATAATATCCTGATTTTAAAGGAGCTTATTTTAGTCTCCTTGTTTCGTGCGTCGCGTGGTGACAGATATTTACACTTTTTCTGCTCTCGATTGTTTTTATTATTTTTTTGACTTCTGTCAATCCCAACGCTACTTGGATCCAAATTTCTTCTAGTGGCGGTTATACTTGGTTGCCTAATTATTTCAGTCTTTACTGAACGTAAAATATTCTCAAAGCCGTAAAATGCCTTTGATATTAAGAATTCCCTAACACTAGCCCTAAACTGCCCCGGTGGGTCCCTTACATTATTGGGCAGTTCATTAAAAAAAGTTATGGCCAAATATCTGGGCCCATCCTGACACCTTTTCAGCCTATGTCGAGTAATATAAGAGTTCGATCTATACTGCTGATTACTTTTCTTAAGATAAACCAGACTTTACAGATTATAACCGGACAGCAAGACTTCAAAATGCATCCCTACAATCGTCCCTATATCCTAAACGACATATGCAAGCCTGACAGCATTTCTCTGTAGGCTAAAAGCACTATTGGATTGTACTGCATGTCCCCATGCGAGGACAGCGTAAGTCATGGTGGAATGAAACAGACTGAAATAGGCTGTTCTCAGTGTATTTAAGGATACTGATCTCTAAAGGCTGAGGAGCACAAATAATAATTTCGCCAGCTTGGCCACAACTGAATCAATATGATCATCCCAAAGGAGTTGTGGGTCAAGCTGAACGCCCAGAAACTTCACTTGTCCAACATTGTTCTCATGGCCCCTGTCCCTCATTGCAAACACCACCCTCTCCGTATTGTTAGTATTCAGTATTTGATGCAAAGCAAGCTTCCGACCGAAAGTTGATGAAAGTGCTATGCTTGAAGGAGGAGGTCATGAGAGACACAGTCGGAGGTTTTGCTAAGGTCGCAAAAAAGGGAGGCAGTGTATTTGGTCAAACAACTTTAATACATAGGACACCAAATCAATTATACTCAGAATTGTGTTTTTGTTCTTCCTGAAACCAAACTAACAGTCCATAAAATAGTCACCCTCCTCAAAAAGGTTGTAATTTGTACTGCCATGCACTTTTCGATTACCCTTGATATGATTGATATAATGGAAATTGGTCTGTAGTTTTCAGGTAATTGCAGGTTGCCTTTTTTTGTGTATCTAGTGCAACTAGTGCACGTTTGAGAACTTTGGGAAAGTCTTTTCTTCAGTTAATCAGCCTGGTTAGAGGTACAACCAGTACACTTTTACAGATTTCAGCAGCCTAGTGCTTAAGCCAAAGAAGTTCGTTCAATTTTTCTTTTTGGGCAGTCAATCTCATTGAAGGAAACCCCCCGAAAATGGAAAGAAAACGTTTTGTGAGGGCATAACCGTAAGTAAGCCATTTCCAGAGCAATCACGCCACTTGCCTAAACATCTATCTCATTATTACTCACTAAACATTCAAGGAACAGTGGCATTCCCACCACCGTTATGTGCCTACATACTTTCTTCCCCATTGGAAGACACACCTAACAGCCAGGTTAAACTGAAGCTTCTGTCCCATATGATCGGAGATAACCAGATCAACAACAGAAGCTAAAACAGAATCGTCAGGAAAATTTATAAAAATATGGTCAAGATAGGCGGACAGCCTGGTAGTAGTAGTTTATTGTTTGTTTAAAGCCAAATGTCATAGAGAGCCACTTTTTCATTCTGGTCAGTTCCAAAATGAACATTAAAGTCTCCTGTCAAAGTTGATAATCAACATTATGTTTGGTCGTTTCGAATGAATCAGCGCATAATGTATAAAAACATAAATGTTAAAGAGAAAAGGAAATAAATTTACACTCGGGTTAGGTGTTTCATTTTTCTGTTTAGTGCCTTTTTAATTAGCAATTGCTTGGAATCCCCTGAAACAGCCGTGGAACGTTGAGCTGGTATAGTATTATAATTATGACCTACTTTTTATACATATAACAATAATAATACAGATATGCCCGAAATAAACAGTACTGAAACTAAGTTGGCGGTGTTTTTATGCGTGCGCTGTCACACTCAAGTTAGCTAGTATAGACCTGTCAAGTAAACCTCAAATAAGTAATTAGTAGGGCCTAATTGTTAAAAATGGTGTTAAGTACAGAGGAGAAAGTGTTTCTGGTAGAGCATTATTTTCGCTCATACGGAATGGGCCGACATAATGGTGCAAGTTTGCTATACGTGTCTGATCAATTCACACAACGGTTTAATAAACGTTCTCCAAGTAATGCTGTAATTTTGAAGGTTATTGAAAAGTTCAGAAATACGGGTAGTGTATTGTGCCAACGAAAAGGAAACTCGGGGCGTCCCAGGACAGTTAACAACAACAATAACCATGAACGTGTTTTTGAGCAAATCTTACAAAATCCGAAAGCCAGCCAGGCAAGGACAGCGTTACAACTTGATTTAAAAAGAACTTCCTTTCAAAGAATCCTGAAGGAGCTGGGTGCATTTTCGTATGTGATTCAGGTACATCAACAACTACATCCTCGGGATTATCGCAGTAGAGTGGAATATTGCGCCAGAATTCTCGCGTTACAGTATGAAAATCCTGAATTTTTGAAAAATGTTTGGTTTTCAGACGAAGCACACTTTCACTTGTCAGGCTATGTGAATCGTCGCACAAATCGATTTCTGGGCTTTGCCAGACCCGATGAGGTTCAAGAGGTTCCTTTACATAGTGCAAAAGTGAGTGTCTGGTGTGCTGTGTCCGGACACGGAATCATTGGTCCGTACTTCATCGAAGAGAATGGTAGGCAAGTCACACTTAATCAACAGAGGTACAGACACATTTTAACACGATTTATCCCTGATCTACGTCAATTCTGTCGTGCACGTAACTTGGCATTTCGAAACCAATTTTTTCAGCAGGACGGGGCAACTTGCCATACTGCTGCCGCAATTCGTCAATTTCTTCAAGAACATTTTCCAAGCAAATTCATTTCACGATTTACTGACTTCCCTTATCCTTCACATTCTCACACCTCCAGACGCATACATTTGGGGCATGGCTAAAAATGCCGTTTTCAAACGGGCACCACAAACCATCGATGAATTAAAGGATGCCGTTAGAGTTTTCTTCGCAGCTCTGAGACAACCCTTATTCAATAACATGACCAGTAACTTAGAACATCGTTATGAAGTCTGTCTTGAACGAGGAGGTGCACACTTAGAACATATAATAAAGTGTCAATAATATGTATTTTTTAAATATATAATACGATTACAAGTTCAGTACTGTTTTTTTCGGGCAATACTGTATATCCTAAAGTCGATATTGCACCACAAACCAGCTCCCGAACCCGGCACCACCGCTATCAGGTAGTACCAATATAAATTTGGTTAATAAACCATTAAACCGTTACCACGCCTGATTTTTAACGAGGCTGCGAACACGCGGTTTACCGCAAGACAATATAAGACCCTAACAAGCGTTCATTTGCAAACAATGGCCGAGGGCACGGATAAATCTAACTCGGAGACATTTTGACCTATGAACGGGATCCCCGGGTATCTAGTAATTGCATGAGATGAGTGTGTACCTTTCTGTCGAATATTCGATTGAATGATAAATTATGGTCTAGAATCAGGTCATTAGGATACGCTAGGAATACCATTTATACAAATTTCTTTAATACTACAGTTTCAAAAATTGATTTCGTAAGTTATTAAAAAAGAAGTATTCCGTTAAGAAATCCAAGGCAATCAATTGCAATTTTAAGTAACTTATTTCTTCGCTTATTTTATTGGTTGATTACATTTTGCACTTTAGTCAGTCATTCCGTCAGTTTTGGGTGTGAAGTTTTTAAGAAGTAACTGTTTGCTCGTTTGCCTCAAACCAAAATGGAAGTGTCTGACACCACGGGATGTCTCACGATCAGCCGAACCCTAGAGAGTTCCATAGTTGCCACAATTATTTGATTTCTTATATTTTGATACAATTTCAAGAGAACAAGTCAACTGTCGACTTCCGAATTTAACCGGCTGTCCACAATTTTTCAGTATTACACTTTATAGCTGCAATGTAACCTAAAAAGCAGTAGGAATAAAGCAAAAATGGACTAATCCACCTTTTCCATATATCAACTAGATGGCAGTACAGAAAGAGTTCTTCAATCTTACTATTTTACTTATGGTACAATGTAAAAATGGACTATAGTGGGTTGGTCCGTTTTTGCTTATTCGAGTTTCAATTTGATGTTGGTTGGATCCATAGGCATCGTAACTATAGATCCGACACGCCATTCATAAATGCTATAAAATTGTGATGCCAAAATCGTTTGGTGGCAAGACGCCGTGAGGAGCTAGGTGGGGTCGTGAGTGGGGATTACTCTGAATTTACATATGCATGCGACAAAACCACAGAGCAATAAAGGTTAGGTTAACAAAACTCCAGGAAAACCCACAGAGA
Organism: Polydrusus tereticollis; assembly: GCA_963920685.1. Taxonomy (NCBI): domain Eukaryota; kingdom Metazoa; phylum Arthropoda; class Insecta; order Coleoptera; family Curculionidae; genus Polydrusus; species Polydrusus tereticollis. The sequence goes on from OY987329.1 coordinate 125,929,477, forward strand.
AACGCTGTCACAAATCCGAGTATTGCCGAGTCGATGCGGCTGGCCACGAAAATGATGGGATCTGGGCGGATTCTTTTTTGCTGCGTTGCCATACTACAGATGTTTTACAAGGTTTTAGGCAATGTTATATATTTCCCACATCATGTTATTCTAGTAAATCATAGAAGTTAATACTTTTAACAGAGTAAGCCCAGAAAACTACGTTTTCTGTGGCGTAAGTCTGGCAAACCAAGTGGAGGGGAGCAGCTTGAATGTTGATTTACTTTACACTGGAATACAATGATGACAACACGTTTATTTGTTATTGTTCGGTCTAATAGTTACGAGGTCTATGGTTGGGTCATTGATATTTTAGGATATTTCATTTATTGTTGGTAACAAGCGTAAATGTTTTATCCTATTGCCGGGAAGCGTTATTGTCAATGTTTATATCTTGTGGGTATTAAATATGGCAGGACCATCTAAACCTGTTAAACAGGAACTTACAGGTATGTTTTGTCCTTTAAACCCACTTCTCTGTTATTATTAAGAATAAATTTATAACAATGTTCCAAAGTAGTGGCGAGAAGCCGTCAGACTTTGCAGATTTTGGATCCGAATAGCCATTTAATTCGGATAATGAGAGATTCGTGTCCACTACACCAAAATTTAATCAGCCTGTAGTTGAAAATATAAAACTCGAAGGGAAAAAGCGTGTTAACCGTAATAAACGACACCTCAAGAAAAAATCTTCAAAGAAAAGGCAAGACAAACTCTTGTCCCCCTGATTCAAATTAAATATCCGGTCTCAAATTTTATCTTTCGTAAAGTTCTTCGAGAAGTTCAATTTATCTTTTTACCCACCAATATCCGACTCCTGTAGGAAATGTGATGCACTTAGTATTAAAATTAGAGCTTCTGAAGATAATAAAGACCAACTTACTTTAGACAGGGATCTTAGAAAAGCGGAGAGCGCACGTGGTAAGTAAGAGGAACCCAACATTGCTGCGAAAATTGCATAACTCCATCTTAAAGCTGATGCAATGCAAAAGCTACCGTTAATAGATTATGATGTGATAGTGATTCTTAATAAAACGTTCCAAAAACTGTTCGATTTTTGCCTAATCCAACTATATCCAAATGATTTCCTATCTTTATAAGGTACCATCTTATAAACCCTAAATATAATTAATTTAATGCAAAACTGAACTAACCCACATCAAAGTCAAATATTTCCATCCTTACAATGAACTTGCACAGTAAAAGTAATCACTGTGTGCAGTATACAAAAAACAAGAACTCAGGTTCTATAGTAACTGTAAATTAAATGTCATATTTTTGAATGGCCAATTACTTGATTGTTTTTATTTGGGGTTGGTCCACTTTTGCGCTGAACCCCTCAATTAATCAAAAAAAAAATAAAACTGTTTTCCTGATTAGTTACTTTTGAATAATTAGAAACCTGTAGATTCGAAGCGTTAACTTAATATAGAGTAATTTTGTTTGTTGCCAATCGTCCTTTGTCCGTTTCCTCTGCGACTCCTGCTGATTTAACTGAACTATCTTCCGAGACACGTCAAGAAGAAGAAAATTTACGACGTGCAGATAGCAAAGAGCACACAATGAGGCAGGTTGGTCGGCAGTCTAGTCAGTCAGTGTTATAAGAGCGCTTGGTAATAAGAAATCGCGTTAACCTCTCACCGCTGAGCTAAATGCATAAATATCGTAATAAGCGCTTCACTTAAACAAGGTTAGCGGTTTCGAGAAGGCATAATAATTATTGAGCTGCAGAGTGCAAAACGAGAATAGCAGATTATGCAGAAGTCGTTAACTTAGCATGACTTTTCTGTTTTTAGTTACCTAAACGAATTTTGGAAGTTTTGAAATGATAATAATTAGTTTTTATGTTCCTTTAGCTTCATTTATGTAAATAAAGCTAAGGTGAACACAGTTAGCCAAAGGGTCCAGCGTAAGTGTCACCCGACACATCCTAGCATTAGCTCATAGCTTCAGTTTCCCACAAACTTCACATATTATTAGAGCAACTGTAAAATATGGATGCGATAAGAAAAAGTAAGACAAAATCTAAACTAAAAACTGGCATTGCGTCCCTTAAAGCAAACTTTTTGCTTAATTAAAATAACCACACAATACGTGGAAATGCATTTTTACGTTTTATTTCCTGAACTAGATAGACTATTGACCAACTGATACTTATAAATTTAATAATCACTAAATGTCACTTATCACGTCGTTAATGCCGCACTATAATACACGTGTTGCAGATTGGCACCAGTTACATAACTGTTTTCATCTACCAACATCAAGCTGTTTGTTGCAATCAGCAGTATTATAGTACTATAAAGGCTGCTAGCCGCAAATCTTCGGCTAATAATACCCTGCGAAATATGGCTTGTAATTAGAAACAATTAGCCTTCGAAGAGGATTGTCACGTACCGTGCGGATAGATAAATTTACTCGGCTTTGCTAAACCGCTAGTGGTTTGTGGTTTCTGTAGTCCAGCTGTTTTAGAAGAAATTTTCCAAGATGCAGATTTTAAAGGACGTTATAAAATTGATGTAGTTCCATAGATTTAGCGTCAACATATCGCGCGACAATACATCGTGCGACAATTTATCGCCGTATTGTTATATATATATTGTAACAATTAAACCAGAAGATATATAGACTTATATTGGTTAAACAGCGCTAATACGGCACCTGATCCACCTTTTTGGTTCCAATTCACCTTTTCCAAGTTTACCGGGGAATATTAATTCAGGAAACCTGAACTAACCCCTTAAGAGGGTTAGGTAATTATAGTATTAAGTAATTATAGTACTCAACATGACCCAAAATGAAAAATATAGAAATTATATCTGTAAAATCATTAACAGAAGAATTTGCGATGAATTGACGCGCGATGAAGTGTCGTAGCGATGAATTGTCGCGCGCTCAATTGTCGGCGATGAAAAGTCGCGCGGTGAAATGTCGTACGATGAATTGACGGGACACATAAGCTCTCTGGTATATATTTAAGAACTTAGAAATCTTCTTGTTAAATACCTTTAATTTGAGCCTCAAAGCACTGGTTGTGCTCGGATACTGAGGAAACAGCCCTAATAGATTGTCATCGTCGGTTTCTTTAACAAACCTTTTGGACTTCATCATGGAGTTCGGAATGCATTTCCAGGAGAGGTTGCTGATCCACTGCCTTCGGAACACCGTTAAACTAAAGACTTCTTTGCCTTCCCAGGGCTTCTAAGTGTTCCCAGCTCTGATTTTTTTCTTGGGTTTGTTTAAAATCGCTTGTTCTGCTAGATCCTATAGCTTTATCTTATTGTAGATTCCGGGACGTCTGCAATTCACAGAGTCTCAGTTTTCTGTAGAGCCTCTAGGATAATATCAGTAACAGCCTGATTTTCTTTAGATCCTCTTTGGCAGCCACATATGCTTTCAGGACCTATGTAATTATCCATAGCTGACTTGTGCTTAGCTTAGCTTATCTCGGGGTAGTGTTTCATAAGAAAGAATACAAACAAAAAAGTCCTGCGAACTAACCTGAATTATTCAGAATCATGTAAACTATCGCAAACATATTATTATGTATAATAACTGGTCTACCGGGTTGAGTATCTCAGTTTCACGTCAAGCAGTTTCTTACTTAATAAAGTTAACTTATTTATTCAGTCAATATATCGCCTGTACCCAATCGGTTAAAAAAGAGTAAATCACACGCTCCTTCCTTGGGAGAATGGCCGGTAATTATAAACACCTGAACTGCGAAATAAATCATGAGCGTGTATAAGAGACGCCAAGACAGGGTTGATTGTATCGTCTTTCGCCCGGCAAAACCATTGGCGGAGAAATTGTTTTATTTTGTTACAAAGCGTGATCGCTTATAAAGGTGAGATCCTAATGAGCCTAGGCATATATACAGGGTGTTTTAAAATACACAACAAACGGATGGTTCATGAAATATTGCCTGATTTAATAAATCACATTATTACTTTAACATGTTTCGTTTATTCCACGATTTAGTAACTTTTTGATGTTTAACAGTAACAACTTATTATGTTCATGTTGATACGTAAGACACCTCGCAACTGAGGTCAATTCAAATGCCTTTGGGATTTACTTCCATTTAGATTGGACAATCCAATCAATATGTATTTGTTTTATTTATCACTTAGAACCGAACGAAAACGTCTTTGTTACTTTAATGCTAGAGTAAATAATCACTTGTTTATATTGCAATGTAGAATCAACACACTTTTGTATTATTATCTCTGAGTTTGAATTAAACTACAACATCTTTCTTTTTCTAAGATGCCAGACTAACTAATCACTGCCGTCGGAAAACTGCAATTCTCGTAAGAAAGCAAGCCCTTTAAGAAAAAATTATGATATGCAAGCTTGTTGCATACCCAAACACACACGACGTAATTGCCCCTTCTGGCCGAAAAAATACCTTTTAGAAGAATATCACTTTACTGTAATCGAACTAGAGTGACACCTTGTGTCGGAAACGCAAGTGGATCCCGCTAGCCGGCCACGTGGAGCAGCTTCTCGCCTCGAGTCTTGGACGCTATTACTGTTTGTTTTAGTAAAGGGACTGTTCGAATTCAAAATTCGATTTTTAATAAAGTATTCGAATAATAAAAAACTCGATTAATGCGTGTTGCGGGTTGTTTGTGTTAGCGAGCAAGATATATGCCAATCTGCTGTTTCTGTAAGGGAGAGCCCCACCAAAGCAGTGAATTGCTTGTGCTGAAGTGTCAGTAAAGCACCTGAAACGTCATGTATACAACATGTGTGCTTGAAGTGCGCGCATATCAAAACAGTGTAAGAATTGCATACAGTGCGTACAGGAGCAAAGGTTAATTGCCATTGTCAAAATGTAATCATCCGATGATGAAGATGTTTTAGCATTCTAGATGATTCTACATGCTGCACGAATTCAATATTGAACTGTTGATCATTACGCATTTATATTACAATTAGAAACACTAAAATAATTATCGAAGAGTAAACCGCGCTGGAAATATCAATGTCAATCAATACGGAACACAGCAAGATTAAACCTAAAAACCTTTAATAATTCGGCGCGCGTTAAGTGAAAATAGAACAGATCCTATTTTCCAGCACGCATAGTGAGGCAACTCACTTCATTCGCACGGCTTCTGTGTGCGTCATTGCATATAAAAACATGGTAATCTGCACTTCATGCCAACATCATGCGCATCTCATATCACTGCACTTGAAGTGCACATCCTTGGTGGGCGCTCTCCCTTAGAATGCGAGACTTTGATTCCGAATGCTAAAAAATCGATTCATGCGTGTTGCGTGTATCAGCGAGTGATATACTGACGATTCTGCGGGTTATTATTATATTACGCAATGCTATTATAATAAAAGAAGAGAAGAATCTAATGCTGAATCGGAATGAATTATAAATCGCCAAAATTCGTATCGCCTCCGATTAGCCTATTCACAGTACCGTAGTTTGTTGCTGATTTTCGAATACCCGCGAACAAGTGACTCCGATCGTAACCCCTTAAGTTCTGGCAACGGATAACACAGAAACACAACCTGTTGTGTTCTAGATGTTATGGAGAACTTGAGATTAGTTCAAGTCCTCCATAGTTCTAGATTGCACAATTTATTTTCTAGCAGAAATATTTAGGGAATGAGGGAAGCACAGGACCGCTTTTTACTGATATGGCGGAAATCGGAATATAAATTATTCGATTCTCAAAAGTATTCGAATCCAAGGTATTCGATTTTCCCGTCACTAGTTTGTTTCCTTCGCGCCGAAGCCGTTGTCAGCTTTAAAACAACCAGCGCACGGTCACGCGATTCCTTGGATCAATCAAAAAACATTAATATTCGGGTTTCTGAGCTCTTGTGGCAGCCATGCTTATAAACAACCAATTGGAAAATTAACATGAATATAGAGGTAGCACGTTCGCACCGCGCTTGTAGAACCTCTTTTCAAGCAGTAACACGTGGCATTGTATTGTGATTTGTGAAGAGGGAGTGACAATTTTCATGTTTATTATGACTGTACAATCAAATATTAACAACGCGAAAGAATTATTTTCGTTAGCAGAAGGCGATAAACTATCCGGAGATATACAGTGTGTGTATAAAGTTTGGAAACGGCTTAATAACATCACAATTTTGTCGGCCGATTTAAACCAAAATTAGTACAGTTGTGTAAGAAGATCTGACGCACCGAATGACGATATTGGCGTTGTTGCCAGCTTTTTAGTTTGTCTGGAATTCGAACTAATTTTATATTTTTAAATGTAACACCCTGTTAATTTTTTTATTTATAGTTTTTACTTTAAATTTGTTACACTTTTGGTATAATATACTTTGTTCCTAATATCAGTAGTTTTCGAAATAACGATGTGTTTTGAAAATATCAACAAATTGTGTTTTATTTATTAATAAATAAAACACCAGTTCAGTTTTGATGTAAAGTCATAAAAGCTGTCATTTTTACAAGCCAAAATGTCTTTAACTGAAAGTGAAAGAATTACAATTCTTATGATAAGAGGATATGCCGATAGGGTCAGGTCTTACGAAGAGGTTAAAAATCTATTTATTGACGCATTTCCAAACCGAAATCCAATTTCAAAAGCAACTGTTCTAAAAACTGTCCGACGGTTCAAAGGAACTGGACATTGTAGAGATAGACGCCGATCAGGACGACCAGCAGTAGTAGATGAAGAGAAAAGTTTAGAAATTTTACAACATGTTGTTTTTTCGTTAAGAAAAATTTCTCAAGTAAGTGACGTCTGCTTCAAATCCGTCCATAATGTTTTATTAAAACATAAATATCACCCTTTCAAAATACATGTAGTTCAAGAGTTATCAGAAGATGATTATGAGCGAAGAATTGAATTTTGTGATATTATGATGTCAAGGTTTGACCAAAATAACCAGTTTTTCAAATTTATAGTATTTTCGGACGAAGCAACATTTATGTTAAATGGTAAAGACAATAGACACAACTGTAGGTTTTGAGCAAATGAAAATCCCCATTGGATGAGAGAAGGTCATACACAACGCCCTGGAAAATTGAATGTGTGGGCTGGGCTCCTGGGTAACCACAATATCGGTCCATTTTTTATTGATGGAAATTTGACATCACAACTTTACCTTGAGCTCTTGGAAACGCAAATAGTGCCTACTATACGAAATGTGATGGGTGCAAATTATGCAAGTACATTTCTCCAACAGGACGGAGGTCCTCCCAATTTTGGTTGAAACGTGCGCCAATTTTTGAACAACACTTTTCCGAATAGGTGGATCGGTAGAGGGGGTACAATCGAGTGGCCACCTAGGTCTCCTGATTTGTCGCCTAACGACTAATTCTTATGGGGACACTTGAAGAACAGAGTTTATACCACAAAACCTCAAGATTTGGCCGATTTGCAGCGTCGAATTTTGGACGAATTTGAATTAATAACGCCAGAAATGATTTACAACACAATTGAAAAATTTTATTTTCAATTAGCACACTGTCAAGCTGTACAGGGAAAACAGTTTAAACATTTAATATAAAAAATATATTTTTTCTAAATTGTACTCGTTATTTCGAAAACTACTGATATTAAGAACAAAGTATATTATACCAAAAGTGTAACAAATTTAAAGAAAAAACTATAAATGAAAAAATATACAGGGTATTACATTTAAAAATATAAAATTTGTTCGAATTCAAGACAAACTAAAAAGCTGGCAACAACGCCAATATCGTCGTTCGGTGCGTCAGATCCTTTTACACAACTGTACCAAATTTGGTTTAAATCGGCCAATAAGTTGTGATGTTATTAAGCCGTTTCCAGACTTTATACACACACTGTACATGTACTTGTTTGTCGAATCCTTTTTTATATCCAGAATATAATCAAACTTTTAATAAATGTTGATTTATCAGGATGTCGAAATCCCTCTACAGTTCTTTTGCGTCGACCATAAGCGTCAGTTTCACATAAGCCGTACCTTTAGATAGCATTACCCTTGCATGGACTACAGATATACACTGATTGTAATATTTATCATAATAAAATAAATAACACTTACGGGAAACTTTTTTTGGTGCGCCACTGTAGTGCGAGGGAGTTTTTTCAATGTCAACATCCCAAAGAGCGCCATAATTTATATCTAATTATAATTTGTTTGCGGGTTGTTTCCGAGATACGTGACGCCGATATTGTCTTGGCTCTTACCAAGGCATTGTTAGGGATAGTTGTTAGCCGAGTACTTACACGCTTAAGTGGGTACCGGGTACCTACTTAGAGAGGTACTTATAGGGAAGAGACATTCCTTGGGTCGTTAAACAAACATTGAAATTATTTTTATTTTACCGTATACAAAGGAAATTGAAAACTATATACACACAAAATCCTTTAACGAAATTTAATTGTTTAATTTAAAAAAGTTATTTAATGCTGCTCCTCGGGTGCATGTTTGATTTTTCGCAGTTATACACGCACACCTAAATGGCATTTTATATATCCAAAAGTAGTCATCCCAAAAAATTTAAAAGATGCGAAAAAGCAGCAACAAAGTAATTTTAATTGACTGGAAGTAAAATACTGGTCAACGCGAAATCCGTCTGAAAATTTAGTAGCAGTTAACAAAAAAGAAGGAATTAAGCACAGGGTTGCAGTTAAATATAATGACTAATTCAATTTGAGGTCTACAGAAGCTTCAATTTATATCAATGTAAGGGTTCGTACAATTATTTTTTAACTGAAAAAGGAAATCCATTTTTAATTAAAACATCGAAACAAGCTAAATTCGCTCTAAAAGGTTCATCAAGATGCACACTGTGGAGTAGCAAAGAGATCAGGAAAATTGTCCTAATTTAGGTTAACGTTTTCGTTCAGTACGTCCCTGTAAAAAATATTCGGCAACATACCGATTCTTACGGTCAGAAACAGGTCCGTCATGCATTGAATTGTCGATCAGGCGCATTGTTTACCGGGTACAATTAAACTTTCGGCAAATGAGACCGTGACAAAGGATGTACGAGAGTATTCCTGGCGTCTTTTCTTTATGCAGTTCCCGTAGCCCATCTGTTATTTGGCAGGGAACTGTATTGTCAGTTGAAAAGTTGTACAATAATTCGTTTTAAAGATGATTCTGCGGATTCAAATGCCAAGAAATACTACCGGGAAATTAAATTAACGATGGATCGTCCCCACAAAAATTCCTGGTATCTCTTTATGCATGAAGAGCTTCCTATTTTTACAGTTTTTAAACCAGGCAAATACAGTTGATTTGAACTACGAAGTTCGGTCTCCAAACAAAAAACAGGTAATTTAATCATCAAAGGGATGTATAAAACTAATACAGACTGAATATTCAGTTTCACCTTTTCGTCCCCAGATGCCCCTACTTTGAAATATGTCTAAAAGTGTACCTTTTCTCTAATCTACCTTCTGTCTAATAATAATAATACTTTTATTGTTATAACATTCACAAGTGAACATTGACAACGTCATTGGTTAAAAAACAAACAAATGAACTTAATCCTAGAAGGGTACTTAATAGGTTATATAAAATAAACGAAGAAAATTTATGAATATAAAATATAAAATACAAAATAAGGATAGCATAAAAAAGACAAGAGATAGCTATGCATTATCGCCTATTGACTTCCCATAAAGTTGCTCAATGAATAAAATTTCTTGTCGATTAGAAAATCTCTAATATGATTCTTAAACGACTCAACATCCTGAGTCGCCTTAACGTTAATAGGCAAAGAATTGTAAATTTGTATGCAACTTATGAAATATATGAGCCCTTATGAAAAAGAGATGCTCTATAAACAGGCATGGCTAAGTTGTTTCTACCCCTAGTATTCACATTAATTACATCGCCGTTTCTTACAAACATATCAAAATTGGACCTTACAAATACAGCACAGTTGTATATAAACAATGATGGCACCGTCATAATATTGAGGAGTTTGAACTTTCCCCTGTATTCTGAATATCCTCTTTTGGGCCGCAAATACTTTATGTGCATGTGAACTAGAAGCACAATGCCAAAACCTATATGCAACTATAGTTTGAACACTAGCCATATAAAATATCTCACTACATTACGACATACTTGGTGGCGCAAAAAACAAATAGTTAGTATTTAAAATAAGGTCACTAGTTGAACACCATACTGATAAGATGCAATATTAACTCTCATATTTAAATCGTTACCGAATATTAGAAATAAAATGGGCCCCAATATAAACCTCTATTGACCGTGATAACCCTTGAAAAAGTCGCTTGTTGATTAGAATGAACACTAACTGTCATTTTTCGATATTTCGATTTAATAAATTTACTAGGCGTACCGCGAATCGATCAAGTTAAAGGCTTTACTAAGGTCAAAATGTAACCTCGACACCATCATTCCCTTGTGAATTTGTTCAAATATACAGTGCAAAGGCTGACAATATTCCGGTACTGTTGAGTGCCTCGAAAGAAAGCCGTGCTGTCCCTTTTTTATAAAATGATCCATATGAAGTAATGACGTAAACTATTCTTTCGAAGATTTTTGAAAAAACTGATAATAGTAATACTGGTTGATAACTTTCAATATTGTTTGAGCTACCTTTTTTATAAATGGGTACAACCTTAGCTAACTTTAATCAATCAGAAAAATACCACACTCGAAACAATCACCGACTATACTAGCGATGGAAACACTGATTGCTTCACACACTGTCATCACTAAACTGCTAAATATGTCATCTAGACCTGTGGAGTACCTCAATGGTAGTAGCTTGATATAACCTGACTAACCTCAGCGGGAGTAGAGGGCAAGAGAAAAAATTATTATGGTACTGAATCCATAGTATTATCAGCATAATCTCGAACCAGTTCATGAGCGAGAGCACTGACATCAAACTGTTGTAAAAGCAACTCCGCCAGTGCACCCCATCTGTGACAGTTGCCTGATTGTGAAAAAGTTAAATACTATTAGTGTTCTTATTAGTTAGCAGATGCCAAGTTGATTTAGTTACATTACTAGAAGTAGATATTATACTATTATTAAAACCTTGCTTGTATTGTCTGACAAACTTCCTATACTGTCTCTTTTAATTTTTGTAGTGATGCAAAAAACATTCATAATTCGTTCTTCTTTGAAGAGCATACATGTCACGGAGATTCACAGACCATTCCCTCACCTCATCCCTTACCCATTTTTTCCAGTACAAGACTTAACAGTGGGTTTTCTAAGTGGCATGAAAATATCGTAGAAGTAGATAAAAATCTTATGAAATATTTCATGATTTTTTTCACAGCCATTATATCTATGTCTATTATATCTATGTCGCTCCATCTTTCTTCTTCAACAACACTCCTAAAATCACCAAAATTTTTATTGTCAAAATGTCTACGCCAACACGTATCTCTTCTTGTTTGACTCTTTACATCTATGAAATCTAGAAATAGCGCATAATGATCCAATTATTTTTTAATCAAGTTACCTGCGCTTTGAAATTGGCAAAATATTTTGTTGTTTTGTCAGGTGGCTTTGTTAATGTCAATTTTTGTTCATTTATGTCATCAGATTTCACGGGTTTCCGTTTTTTTAGTGAAGAAAATGTTAGTGATATTATTATGTGTACACCTCCAGAATTAAGGATTGAAGCAGAAAAAATGTTGATTGTATCGATATTTTACAATATCAAGCATCTCTAATAATCTAATATGTATTGATAATTATCTGGTTGCCCAACCACAAGAAATCACCTTTTAGGTTATTCATGTTTATGAATTCATGTTGTAGAATCAAAAAATCAAGTTACCTGCGTTCAAATAAATTCTTGAAGATCGGTCAATAATGGATTTCAATGCCTTATTATTGACCATGGTCAATAACAACTTATAGGGTAGAGAAAAACGATTTCTAACGTTAATAATCCGCCAATAATGGCGATGTTATAGATTAGTAGTGGAAAAAATATATTATCCAACTCTTATCAAACCAGACACACTTCATTTCAGATTATGCGTTAGAAATAACTCACAACATCCACAGCACTCTCGTCAGGCACATCAAATCTCCTATTAAAATCTCCTTATATAATAATATATAGTTTTAGTTCTACAAAAAATTCGTTTAACAAACAACCCATTACATTCAAAAACACAGACATATCACCACAAGGAGAATAATATACGGAAACCACAATACTCAATACAATACGATTAATATGTTATAGCTAGAAATAATCAACTCTTATAACAACATTATGTACTAGATACCCCTTATTATCCTCCGCTGCCTATTAAACAAACACATCTCCAATATATGCAACGAAAAAACGGATGAACACAAAACGTGTAAAATTTGCACATAAAAGAAAACACCTATTAAAAGTCCAATCCTAAACAGAAACAGTAAAAGAGCTACATAAAATTGACATATTTACCTCCCGCGACGAAGTTTATGAATACATATTCATAACTACAATTTAACAAAGTGCAAATAACGCGCGTTTTATATGGTCAGTTAATTATCGGGAACCTTACTAAGGGGTTCCATAAAACAGCAGTAAAACCGGTGGTTGGTCTACGAGAATTTGCATAGGTTCTGAAAAAATGCTGCTTTACTACGAATCCACGGTAAAAATATTGTTTGTTGGAATATTCTTTGTATAGAGATGATTCCTACGTTAATACCTTTTTTAAGAACTTATTAAATACCGCACCTGGCCCCCTCTTTCGGATCATTTCATGTTTTATCTTGCCCTCTCCGAACAAAAATCTTTGTACGCCAATTACACGTAAAGACACTGATTTCTCGCATTCGCGTCCAAATACAATAGTTTTAAATGTTTTTTGTTCAAACTACAAATATTTCCAAAATATTGTTTAAAATGGCCCTATTATTATAATATGTTACGACTCGTATTAAACATAAAATTTCAAGAGCTAGTAAGACAACGTAGAGCTGCCGATTGTCCTAAGCTGTTAATTAAAATGGCTTGGAGCAGCACTTGGGTAAATTACAAATGGGTGGACTTATTTACTGGTCACGCGAGCCGTGACTTTAACCAAGGCCAGGCCAAACCGCCCCTGGTATCGTTAGAAGCTAGATTTATAGGGTTTGAGTAACAATACCTCTCTACAAGATAAGAAAACTTATTTAGAACATAGTTATAGTTAAACATTGCATTTCGTCCAACGCTAAGAATGTATATCTATAACAATCAGTTCTTTTTTGATTTTACAAAAAGGATATTATATGAAAGGATAGATTTATGGAAGCCAAAAAGTCCTTTGAGTTACGTGTGAAACGAATTATAAAAAAAATAGTCTCAGTCTTTGTTTTCCGATTTAAAATTAGGAATTATCTGCTATTGAAGCCACTAACTACTATAGATCAGTGATCGTCAACCTTTTCAAAGTGTTGAGCTTCTTTGCTAATTTTGAAAGCTACCTAGTCGTAAGCGACGTCAGCCAACCTAAATGAAATAATGCACAGTTCTATTTGACATACATATATTCATTTTACTAATTAACAATTAACTAATATATACTACTAATAAACTAATAACAGAATAGCTAATATTACTAATTATTAGTAATATACTACATAACTACTTCCATACCTAATCGTAGGTGTTTGAAAAATAAAAACAAATTTTTATGCAGCCACAATGGTATGTGATATATGACTTAATGAAAGTGAATAAAAATAACAAAAAAGTAACGCACTACTTTAAACAAAAACATGTGCAAATAAAAAAATGCACGTTCAATAAGAAGGCTGACACTTAGACTCATCGATAATTTTTTTAATGTTTGCAGTATAGTTATACAGTCATTCGAATACAATTATTTAAATGTTCAGCTGTAGGTCGATTGCGGTATTCGCTCTTTATAAACTTCATATTGGAGAAGGAATATTCACAGAAATAAGTTGAACTAAATAACGGTTTCACTTCCAAGGCATAGAACTAAATATTTGTCTTTACCTACTATAGGCCAGATACATTTTGTTCCTGAGACTAACGATTGTAAGGCTAAATCATTTTAAAACGTAATCACTTCCATTCCTGTTGCAGCGATTCCAATGGATTTTGAGATATCTTTTCTGAAAGGATAGGAAAATGCTTGGCATCGCGGAGGATTGGGTTTTGTTTCCAAAACTCAAGCTTATTAAAATCATTAAAAACCATCCTGACGAACATGGCCATTTTCTGAGAGGTGTCAACCACATCTGTTGATTCATCTAACTGTAAAAAAATGTCATTGCTCATCACTTCTACTTGTTTAATCACTCTTCGATTTTATAGCTAAAACAACCTCGTCTTTATTTCTAAAGTTGGCAAATAACGAGGCTGCAGCTTCTAAAAACGCCTGTTTTATCATTTTCCCTTCTTCATAAGGTTCCTTTTTTTGTGCAATTATCTGAGATACAGAGTATGATGATTCAGTTATTATTATTGACTGTTGCCCAACTACCTGTTTTTTTAATTGTTTCAGTTTTTCCTTTCTGGTAGCAGATTGTAATGGGAACGATTTTTTAAAATTCGAATGAACAGTTTTAAGATGCCTCTCCATATTTCCTTTTTTAGCAACGGAGACAGAAGTATTACATAACAAACATACATTTTTACCTTTAACTTCTTTTGAGTGTGGTTTAGTGGGTTTAGGACAGAAAAACAATTCCTTTTATTATGAAATTGCCGACGTTTCGACCTATATTGGGTTAGTTCAGGTTAGTTCAGGTTAGTTCAGGTCAAAATGAAGAGACCATTAGGAATATTTTAAGACTTAATAACTACCCTATGTCACTAATTAATAGAGTAATTAACCAATATAAAGATAATCTAAATAACAATGATACTAAAGTTGATACAGATAATTTTAAATATTATAAATTTCCTTATGTTCAGGGTTTATCAGAAGAGATTGAAAAACATATTAAAAAATGTAGTCCCAATTGCAGGTTGGCGTTTTATAACACTAATGTGGTCAGTGCTGTCTTTACGAGGTTGAAAGATCCAGTACCACTCGATTTTTCATCTGGTTTGGTATATAGGATTCCTTGTTCGGGGTGTGATAAATGCTATATTGGTATGACCAAACAGTACTTAAAAACCAGAATTTACCAACATCGTTACGATTGCAGAGAGATAAACAGAAATAAATCAGAAAAAACGGCTTTATCCCAACATCATTTTACAGCGGATCATACATTTGATTTCAATGAGGTGTCTATCTTGGACCGAGAAAGTAATTATTACAAGCGGTGTTTGAGTGAAATGATTTACATAACGCTTAATAATACGGTTAACTGTCGAGCAGATACACAAGGGCTCAACATACAGTATAATTATTTGCTTCATTTGTATAAAGAATTTGGGCCTAACGTAAATAAAAATTATTAAAAAAATCGGAACAATGTGAGCAACAATGGCTATTGTAGTAGTTTTTTTTTTTTTAAGTTCGCTAAAATTGCTGTTCTATCAGTTCTCGTTGTGGTATTGATACCGTTTGATGTATATTTTATTTAATAAAATATTATGTCCCTGTGTTGTTATGGAGATGAATTATATTTATAATGACAATAATTCTAATTTTTTTGAATAGGTAAGTTCTTTTAGTCTCCAAATTAGTATTTAATAATTTTGTTTTTTTAAAGTGAAAACTTAACCTGTCATGTGGGGTGCTAATTTACTTGTTATACACAATGTTTGTTTTAATGGAATAGTGGTCTTGCGTGTCAATTTTATTTACAAATTTTATTTTTACTTCATATATTTTGATAAATATGTTTTGTTCTCGTTTTCTCTAGTAATTGCTGTTATTAATGTATTGTGAATGCCCTAAAATGGTTATAAATTTATATAGTCTTTTTTTTTATTGTCAACATATTTTTACCATAACAGTGTTCTTCCTTAAGGATTAACTGGAAATATATGTTTGTTTTTAGCCTTGAAAAAGACCCAATATAGGTCGAAACGTCGGCAATTTCATAATAAAAGGAATTGTTTTTCTGTCCTAAACCCACTAAACCACACTCAAAAAAATTTGATATCAGGACGCGAATGATAACTATGCCTTTAACTTCTGTAAAGAACTATTGTTTTCTCCATTCCGAAAGAAAATAGTATGTCTTTACCTTCTTACTACTGCTTGATATGATATTTTTTATTGTTCTCTACTAATCCAACCGCTGGACGTTGATTTTGCCGTTCAGTTTAAAACTGAGCGCTATGTCGCCGCGCAGTGCGTATTTAATTTCCCGTTCAAAGCAACCCAGCCGTACTCTAATACTAGCGTGCTGGTCGGTTATAGTCGATTCTACCATGGATACATTGGCGGCAGATCGCTCACCGCAGTGTTGCCGCTGCTTGTGTTTATTAGGAGAATTTGCGAAATTTATAATTTAAAACGCTTCTATGATGTTTACACCTTTGTATTTTTAAAATTTGAAATATGTTGTGAGCTACCAGAATTGACTCTGCGAGCTACCGGCACCTCGTGAACGACAGGTTGGCGACCACTGCTATAGATCATAATAAATTTGTACGAAGAATATTAAAATCTGCCAGAAGCGAAATACCAAAGTTGATGTTTTAATTCATATTTAACAATGTTCAGTCGTGTTGAATGTATCCTTAACATTATGAAGGCTTTTAATAATTTAACCATTGTTGGTATTTACCACTGATTCTTGTTATTGTCTCGTATGACCGCCCAGTTATTTATTTAGATTTCGCTCCATTACTCCAATTGTAAATCAGATACGGTTAATTTAATAACATATTGGCGCATTACAGTGGGTTGGTTTATGATATATCCGGTATAATGAATATGCTCTTTTTTTTTACATCAGTAGTACTAAAACTTTTTTTTAACGGAAAAATTTCTAATTTTTTTTTATACAGGGTTCCTCAACAGCGTTCTAATTTTTCAGGTCTCCCTGGCTTTGTCAATACCCGAGAAAAGCAAACAACGAGAAGCGACAAAATCCCGAGTTTAGCATTGATTAAATGGGGACCAAATTATATGTCCTTCACCTTGAAATTTTGACAGTTGGCCGGGTTATTACACTAAAGGAAATTCTAAAGCGATAAAGTAAATGCTTTATGCTGAAATAAAAAATGTAGGTACCTAGTAAGAAGTACCTTTTTCATGAAAAGCTTCTGTGTTTCATGTAATTGACTTTCCAGCAAATTTCGTAAAATCATAAAAAAATTAAATAAAATATTTCTGAAATGTTTTATTGATTGTGCGTTACTTAGTGATAGTACATTTTAGAAAGGCAATGAAATAGTATATTACATACCAAGAGTGGTAAGAAGCCTATTATACACGATTTCGAAAATTACGGTACGAGCGTTAGCGGAAATTGCCCTTGATAATACAGACATTATAATATTAGGTAACTGCTCTTACGTACAGCTTGGCTTCTAACAATATAGTGTGTGTAATTAGAGTTTTACGGATAAATTAGACAGTGCGTAAGTAGGTTCTTACTAATATAGAAGTAGAAAAATAGTATTTTCTTATGTATCCCTTTATTTCTTTTTCCTTACATTTTTAATCAACAATCCTAAAGCGGTGCAAATGTACTTACTGTTCAGGATCCTTTGGAAATGCAAACATGCTTACTCCTTGACCTTCTTTTAAGTGACACCCTCGAAACGCACATGTATTACCAGGCATAGTTTTACAATAGCACAGCGTTCACAAAAACAAACAGTTAAGCAATACACTTCATTCAACAAAAATCACAACTAAACTCGATAACGATAGATCATCGACTACCGGACTAACGGCTGAAACACGGACGGTTTAAACTTATGACAATTGACCGGGTTACCTCCCACTCCAACTATTTCGCCAAATGTCATATTGTCGCTTCTCGTTGTTTGCTATTCTCGGTCAATACGTTTAAGCCATTCGCTTGATCGGTGATCATAATCTGACAAACAACCTGGAAAGCCTTGAACATCGAGTGCTCAACTGAGGTTGTCCGCTTAATACCACCCAGAGCGGTGCATGGCAGAAATACACGACGAGCCACTGCAGCCCACCAGTACGTGGTTCAGCTTAGTGTTCCCCGAACAACACTGTTTCAAAATTATTTCATCTGGAGAACGTCATCACTCTGGAACGACCTCCCTAAGATCGTGTTTCCCAACGAGTATAATCTCCAAAGATTCAAGACCAACGTGAATCGTTTCCTACGCACACGCACCGCTCCCAGAGCGCCATAAAGGGTTTATCCTGCAGTGCAGTGCCTTATCATAAAAAAAACAAAAAAAACAATTGGGCGTCAATTTTATTTAAGTCATATATACGCACGAGTAGCTACAAAATAAAAATCGCTAAAGAAGCTGATCCAGAAACTCACCTACAAACATCTGTTTGGCACAAGTGTTTCTAAACTAAGTGTATCTAAAATGTAATCAGTAGAACGCAGCAAAATATGAATAAATAATGCTAATTAATAAGAGACAATAAGCATAACTTACCGACAGACCCAAAGAAAATTACTAAAAGCCACCTTAATGTTAAGGTTGATTTCAACACGATTTAAATGCAAACTTAACATTAACATTCACGCATTTTTAGACAGTTGATTTAGTTGACTGTGTGAACTGTAAACGAAAAAAAAAAATCCTAAAAAAATGTTCAACAGTAACACATAAAATTTTCCAATACATTAAACTTTTAATCAAAAAATATGTCATGTTTTATTAGGATTATAAATTAAACTTATTGTAATGCCTAGTATAATACTTCCTAAAATAATAGATGGTCTTTTAAATTCGAATAGAATTTTCTTTAATAAAAACTCTTATGATATAATTATTAAATCGTAACCTTAAATATTATTTAATAGACATATTAAATTTAAAAAAAATTGGCATTTATTGTCTTTTAAAACTTTAAACTGATTCTCGCTCTTATTTCTTATAACTAGATTACCATTTTTTGTAAATAAATTAGATTTTTTATTGTTAAATAATAATTTATTTTACAACCACTGGTTTTATATCCTTGTGCAATAAAAACACAATAAACCGCTCTCTCTATTATTCCATCCTGCAATAAAACAGGAATATATTAAATTACTTCAAAATATTCGGTTGCTATACTAACACTATACAGGGTGATTCATCATGGTGGTTGTTTTTTGCTTATCTATATATTATATATTTCATGATCTACAGCCAATGAATCTCAAAAGAAATATACGAATTCACAACAATCCCGTCTCACTGGTTCAACTAATCGGAGAAATGCATGGAAACATGGAAAAACACTAATTTTCTCTTCGTCAAAATAAATTTTTCATAATTTTTAATAGTTATTTATGGTGTTAGTGTTAAAAATGTCATTTTATCTTAAGGGAAGGGAAGTTGGATAACGAGCGTAGCGAAGGGTGATGGTAGATTCGGTCCCAGTGGTAGCAGGATTAAATATAAAAATTTTATACCCATTTATCGGTAGGTACATTCCCTCCCAACCAGAGTTTTACGATACTGAGGATATAAATACCTGAAATGGATTGAATTATTTCATCATTTAGTTGCGTGGTTTTTCCCAGTATACATATTAGTCGATTCAAGTATTCTCTGTAGTCTGCAACATGGATCTTGATATTATTTTGAGTGAAAAAGGAAAGCACATAGTAGTTATAAATAACTGTAAGTATAGTTTTCAAACAAATTTAAAAAGTGGTGAAAAGCGGTGGACGTGTATAAATAAAGAGTGTAGATCTTATTTGCTTAGTATGGGTGAAGTGGACAATGCAACTGTTACAAAGCATGTAAAGGAGCATTGCCATAATGCAAATGTAGAACAGTTGAACCGCCAAATTATAAGCACTTCTTGCAAAAGAAAGGCTATTGATGATTTATCGGAGAAGCCTGCAAAAATCATCCGCCGGGAGCTTCAAGACAATCTGCCTTCAACGATCGATACGTCAGACGTTGCGTTAATAAGGAAGAATTTGTACAATGCTCGTCGAAAGCTGCTTTCACAATTGCCAACTAGTATTTAACAAACTTTCGACATTCTGGCGAAGATCAACATTGAAACATCCAGAGGTGAAAATTTTTTTATTTTTTTATGATGCAGCTGATCAAATCGCTGTATTTTCTTGTAAATCAAATATTGAATTTATCGGAAAAGTCAGACGAATATATTTAGATGGCACATTTAACTACTGTCCACAATTTTTTTGTCAGTTTTTTACGATACACGGATATTATAACGGCCACTATATTCCTCTGATTTTTTCCCTATTACCCAACAAACGTAGTGAAACGTACCAAAAATTATTTAATATTGTAATAGAAATCTGCATCAAAAATAGTGTTAGATTAGACATTTCTGAAATTGTAATCGATTTTGAAAAAGTTATCCATAAGGCTGTACAACAACTTTGGCCATTAGCTCAAATAATCGGATGTCGATTTCATCTTTTGCAGTCATGGTATAGAAAAATTCAGCAAATTGGTTTAATATTTGTCTACAAAGATCCGATGCAGGGCGATTGCTAAAAATGACTCTTGCCCTTACTTTCTTAAATCCTGTAGAAATCAGTGATTGTTTTGTATTCGATCTGCTCTCAATAGCACCAGACGATAAAAATATTCAAATGTACTCCGATTATTTGATAGATTAGATATCTAAGGAGTCACTAATCCCTCCTTTACTTTGGGCTAAAAACTAACAGAACTTACACGGACTACGAATACATGCGAATCTTTCCATAGACACTTTAACGATTCCTTTTACAAGTCTCATCCAAACATTTTTGTTTTTATTAATAAACTTAAAGACCTTTAAATCGAAACCTATGTAAAATTTCAAAGTGTACATTTAAATGCTAAAATTACCAATAGTATAGTTAAAAACCGTCAAAAATTAATTACAATAATGATTGAATCATATACGAAAAACGAAATAACTTGTTTGCATTTTATTAAATGCTTCTCATTTCACTGTGGCGTTTAAATATTAGGTATACAATATGTACTTAAGTAAATAATTTTATATTATTTAATAAAACAAAAATTATTCAATATTGCAGTTTTATTTCACTGGTCCCCTCTTAAAATATTTTGCCCGGGACCGAATTTACCTATGCAGTTGCAGGTAAAGATAAAATTTGGGACCGAATTTAACCGTTATTTTTTACCCCTTTTTTCTTGGGAGGGAATTTGCCTATTCCCGTAACGAATGATCCAGTCCTTTTCCCAGGATTTTTCAGTTTAAATTCGACGAGAGATAAATTTCATATATTCATATCTTTATTCTTGAAGACCTTGGCAGGGGCGAATTTTCCACTTTCTGTGCAGATAAAAGTGTCTTTTCGGAAAAGGTTATGAAAAATTTTTGAAGTAAAAATATAACTGTAGGTACCCATTCGTTTTACTTTTCAAAATGAGTAGATATTTGGCATATCCTTTTTCTGGAAGTTTTGTTTTATTCATATTTTCATTACACCTTGTAAATAATATAAAAAAATATGTAATTTATATGTAAATAAGTGTTAAGAAATATCAACGTTTCACTTATCCTATGGCATACTGTAGATAATGGAAAATATGCTTTGTTATTGATCACAATCAATTGAGTCATAGTTCAAGATCTAAGAGGTTAATAATAAATATTTATCAAAAATTGCACAATAATGGATGCCATTTAATATTTGTCCCTGCCACAAGGTTACTATTTCGGGTATTAAACGCTATGCGCGCTATGTCCTGTATTATAACTTTATTATCCCATTATATTCAAATGACTAGATCCAACAATAGAACAAACTATTAGACCCATCTCTAAACGAAACCTGTCAACGTACAATTTATATTTGTTTAGGCTCCGCGCCAAAATTTATTTCCAAAATTTCTAGCCCAAACAGGTCATTAATTACCAGAGTCGTTGAATTGGAATTTTTGGTCTTCTTTCACAACCATATTTTATCTAACCTTGGTATTTTAAATGCCAATTATTTCTGGTTGACTCCTAGTACCGCACCAAGTTTTTCTTTGCTAGATTTAAAAACTTTATATTTATACAGGATGATCCACTAAATAATCATCATAAATCTTTAGAAAAACAAATTTAATCGGCAAAAAGAGAATGCTGGAAATTATTTGTAAAATTGTACGATTACCGGTAGAGGGCGTAACTGTTGAGAGAAAATAAAAAATTCAAATTATTTAAAAATATTGCCCCATTATAGTACTGTCCTGATAATGTAAATGGAAAGCTTATCTATTTTTGTGGTACGTTTCTTTTCGTACCTCTCCCATAATAAAGGTTGGGAACGTTAGTAAATACCTTACTTAACTTTAAAAGTACTGTATCTTTTACACCTAGTATCCGATTTTAATAAACTTAGTTTTGTTCGAAAGAGAATTCCGGGCTAATTTAAAATCTGATTTTCGTGATCATCGCTAATTCGCATTCTTGTATAAATGTTATAGTTTTACTCAACTTCATTTAAAAACTAATTTTCCTTTTTTAAAACGTTGAAATGCTATACAGAGTGGCAAAAAAGTCGCGCATAATTCCTATAACTTTTGAATTACCTCGTATACGAAAAGGAGACCTTTATAAAAGTTGTTCAGTAAATTATCCCCCACATTTCTACCTGCATGAATTTTTTCTGTTATTTCTGGTTTGGTTTACCATAGATACTAAGTTATTTTTTTTAAATGGAACTCACTGCATATGATTGCATATTTGGATTCTACTGGGAAAACTCTGAGTTTTTTGTATTTCAAATTTTCACCTATCTGCAAACGTTTCTGAGATAACGACAGCTCAACAATGAAAAACTTGCTAATTATAATTATTCCTACCTAATACCAAAGAAACTTATATTGCGTAGCTATAAGTTTCTTTGCTAATACCCACCAATTGAGTCAAGGCGTTTTCATGGCAGCGACCTAAGAGGTGTCAATTTTGAGTTCCTGTTTAATTTTCTGTTGTCTGATTTCTAATTTGTTTACACTATGGTTTATCTGAATGAGAAACAACGAGTTGATATTTTAATAATGAGCGATTACGGAAATATGAATGGATCGCAAGATGTGCCAACTTTTCAATGAATTATATCCAAATAGGCCTCCAATAACGGTGTGTTGAGTGGTAAAGAAATTTCGAGAAACAGGTAGTGTTAGGGAAGCCGCTAGATCAGGTCGACCTAAAACAGTAACCGGGGGAGACAAAGCTTTGGATATCATGCTCTCAATACATGAAAATCCAACACCATCATCCAGGCCAATGGCAATGGATTTTAATGTGTCTCATCAGTCAGTGAAAAATTTGTTTAAGCAGGAGAAGTTGCATCCCTACGAGATAAAGTTGATGCACGAGTTAAACGAGGACGATTTTGATAGAAGAGCTGAATTTTGTGAGTTGATGATGGAAAGATGCAATAACGATAATAACGTTGCAACAAATTTCATTTTCTCCGATGAAGCTACTTTTCATTTAAATGGCATTGTTAATAGACACAATTATCGTTATTGGTCTGCTGAGAATACTCACTGGTTCCAGGAATCAAATAATTCCTTCTTGCAGAATGGTTTTACCGGGTGTAAATAATGGCATAAACGAACAGGTATGGTTCCAGCAAGATGGATCACCTATGCATTATGCGGCAAATGTTAGATAATACATAAGCGGACAATTTCCAGGACGTTGGATAGGCAGAAGAAGTGCTATTGACTGACCAGCGCGATCCCCGGACTTAACCCCGCTCGAATTCTTTTTGTGGGGACGCTTAAAGAACAAAGTCTACGTTAACCATCCAAATGACTTAGAATCTTTAAAAGTCAGAATTAGTGCTGAAATTCGGGCAATTCCAGAGGACTTCTTGTTAAACGTTGTAGACGGGTTCAGGGATCGACTGGCAGAGCGCTTAGCAGAAAATGGTGGTCATTTTGAACATCTGCTACACTTGTTTATTATTCCGATATTAAGCTGAAATACAAAAAAAGTTGAAATACAAAAAAATCGGAGTTTTCCCAGTAGAATCCAAATATGCAGTCATATGCAGGGTGTTCCATTTAAAAAAAAAGGAAGTTGGTCTCTATGGCAACAAAACCAGAAATGACAGAAAAAATTCATGAAGGTAGAAATGTAGGAAATGATTTACTGAACAACTTTCATAAAGGTCACTTTTTCGTATACGAGGTAATTCAAAAGTTACAGGCATTATGCGCGACTTTTTTGTCACTCTGTATAAATAGCTTTTTTCTTTCCTAAATTGAATTATGTTTTCTTGTTTTATATTTTAGCGATTTATCTAAAAATTGGAACAAAAGTCGAAATGTTTCAATTTTTAAAAAATTTTAATTTTTTATTTTATCTCAGCAGTTACGCCCTTTAACGGCAATCGTACAATTTTAAAATTAATTTCCAGCATTTTCTTTTTGACGATTTTCCAATACAATTTTGTTTTGTGAAAGTGTTTAACCAATACTTTT
Source organism: Polydrusus tereticollis (assembly GCA_963920685.1). Taxonomy (NCBI): domain Eukaryota; kingdom Metazoa; phylum Arthropoda; class Insecta; order Coleoptera; family Curculionidae; genus Polydrusus; species Polydrusus tereticollis. The sequence continues at coordinate 125,953,964 of OY987329.1, forward strand.
AGAGATATCGCCGCTAGCCAACCTTACTGGATCACCTTGAATAGTTTTGGCGATAACAAACTATGGTCCACATTTACTATATTTTTTCCTGTACTCATATGAAAATAAAACCTTATGACCATAGCATTTTTACTAGATATTTTTTTTCGTAACATACATAGTTCTTTCCGAAAAGGAATTCGATGCGTAGCTTTAAAATTTTATCAGAAAAATACCATCAGTAAACTGACGTCTCACTTAATGGTTGTATATCGGAAACTTTGCTTGGTAATGCATCTTATCTAGATAAGCCTATCGATGCGAGTATTTACCGATTTAACATTCTTGTTTCCTTTCTTTAGTTACACAGTCTTCTGTTGGATTAGTTTAAAGATTTTTGGTTTACTTGTATAGTTATCCTGCTCTATTCTACAAAATAACAGTTATTTGCGTATCATTTCAGAAAAGGGATATTTTACAGTAAGAGTAAATCAGTAGCCTAAGACTCCTGCGAAATATTTCTTTGACATGTCAAACGTTAAATTATTTGTATGCAACTGTGAATTGTTTGAGCGTATCCAAAATATACTTTTTATAATTCAGTACTTCACATTAATTTTATTATAAAAAGTGGTTAATTTTAACACCAATGCTATAATGAGATTATCATACATAAACAGATCCTTCGCACCACTTTTAGAAATTCGCGTAGGGTATCTCGTTGACTTACCCGGCAGAAAATTTGCAACTATAGCTTTTGCAACTCCTTCACGGCGGAAGTTATAGATTCGCTCAGGTTTAAGCATATGCAAAATGAAGAACCAATAGTCGCTATTGACTCTTTCCAACACTCATATCACGACACGATTGCCGCATTGCTATATCTACAGAATGCTAGCTGTAGAAAAATAAATTTTATTTTAGTTAGGCACACAAAGTTCTTTCGTAAAAATAAAAGAAATATTCTTCCTGCTTTTTATATACCTTGACCTATGAAACTGCTAGCAAACGAAAACAATATTCCGTTCATGAAATCGTCATCTGAATAAATTCCTTCTCGAGATAATCGCAATGTAATTACATCGCCAGCTCGTCAATTAAGAATCGGATTTACGGCCCGAGCAGTTCGCGACTCCCGGAATTATTAGTATTAAATTTTCTTTGGAACTCGTTGAGAGTGCGGTATTCGAAATATGATATTAAGACTTTTCGATTTAAATAATAAAATATTTTACTCTCCCTAAGATCAGCTTACGGAACATCTAAGGAAAAAGCAAGCGTCAGAAATATTTATTTCAAATACACAAATTATATTTTTTCCTTTTATGGGGGTGACATCTTCTTTCTTCAAAAACCTACAGTTATTACATCATGGCTGGATCCCATCGTCCTTGGTACCGAATTTTCATTGTCCTGATATCTTGATGGAACCTTTTACCCTGCTCGTCGCTGACAGCGCCCAAATTCTCAGGAAAAAATGATAAATAGGAATGGAGAAAGTAAATTTTTAATGACATTCATTCATTAACTGGTTGTTCGTAGTTTGTATCCATACTGTTGCCTAAAAATCCCCTTACTACACTTACAAATGAGCTCCAAGCTGGTGAGCTTTTCTATAAAATTAACATCGTCTAGCAATTTTCTAATTTGTGGCACAATAAAAATACCTTCTTTTAATTTGGCGTCACTTAAATGGGGAAAGTTTTGCCTTGGGTATCTAAATCCTTCACCTTCTTTATTCATAGCATTTACAAAGTTTTTCATTAGTCCAAGTTTAATGTGAAGAGGAGACAAAAGGACATTTCTTGAGTCTATAAGGGGCACATACTTAACATTTTGAGATCCCGGTTAAAATTCACTTCTATCCGGCCAAATTTTTGTTACATAATGTTCTTTCAATGTACGACTGTTTCAAAAACAAAAAAAACAGCAATATTTTGTAAATCCTCTCTGAAGCCCCCCAAAAAAATTGATATGACTTCCCCACATTTGCAACGGTTGTAGTTTATTTTATCTGTAAGGATACGCTTATTTTCATAGGTTTCTTTCATTGTCACTGAATATGCAACTGGTATAGATGTTTTTAAATTTCTATTATGTAATAACACAGCTTCGAAAATAGAAAAAGAAATATAAACCTATAAAAACTAAAAACACGACAATAATCTATACAAACAGAAAATATCAATCATTTGCAGGAAAAAATGCACACTACGTCTAATTTCAATATGGAGATATAAGCTGGGCAGGAACCTAAACATGGTGTGTACATGACAAGTGACCGCCGAGACAGAGGGACAAGAGACACTGCCCGATAGCATCGCATCAGACGTCATTACAATAACAAATAAGAACAGCGATTGTGGTTGTTCTGCCGAGTTTCGCGACATCTAGCACATAAATACTATAGTCACCTGTGTACTTACTCGCTGGTGTATCAGTAAGTTCATCATTTTGATGTGGTCGATCAACTATCCGTTTACCTACCATTAGGTAACAATGAAATATCAAGGTGCACAGTAAAGTTTATATTTTACCGTTGATTTTCGACTGCCAGAAAACTCTAATTATCCCTCTGGACACAAAATGCCCCAAAATTAACATCTTTCCGGGCAGACCGGAGTACAAATTACCCTACAAATTAAGTAGCTATAAATAAATGCCTAATAATAAAGGGTGTCCCAAAATGTACGCACATTTTAAATATCGTGGCATTTTCGTTTTTGTCATAGTAGGCCTCTGAAAATTTGATATCTGTCATGTAATTTATTGCAATTAATAGCCATGGAACGCTATACGGTAGAACAGCGCGTTGTTATTGTGAAAACGTTTTATAAATGTGGAGAATGTTATGCGGAAACAGTTCGTAAAGTGCGAGCCGGTTTTGGAAGAAATAATACACCAAAACATACGACAGTGCAAAGATTGATCAAGAAATTTGAGCAAAGTGGTTCAGTTGGAATCATAAAATCAACAGGGCGGCCGCGTACTGCTCGATCTATTTAAAATATTGCAGCAGTGTCGGAAAGTGTTCGTGAGAATCCAGGCACGTCGATTCGCCGTCGGTCACAGCAAGTGAACATTACCAAAAGCAGTATGCAGCGAATTCTTACAAAATATTTGCATTTGCATGCCTATAAAATCCAATTGACCCAAGAATTGAAGCCAGCAGATCATGGGTTGCGCCGTGCATTTGATAATTGGATTCTGGAAAACGAAGCAAATGACGGAGATTTTAAAGAAAATCCTGTTTAGTGATGAGGCACATTTTCAATTAAATGGATACGTCAATAAGCAGAATTGTCGAATTTGGGGGGAAGAGAATCCTCGTGTTATTCAAGAAAAACCAATGCATCCTCTACGAGTCACCGTTTGGTGCGGTTTTTGGTTTGGCGGAATAATTGGGCCATGCTTCTTTGAATACGAGGCTGGAACGGCACTAACAGTGAATGGCGAACGTTATCGTGCAATGTTAGAAGAGTTTCTGTGGGCTGAATTAGACCGAATTATGGTTTCAACAGGACGGAGCGACCTGTCACACTGCGCGTAAAACAATGGACTCGTTACGACTGAAATTTCCTGCTCGTGTCATATCTCGCAATGGTGATCAGAATTGGCCACCACGATCCTGCGATATAACACTGTGCGACTTCTTTCTCTGGGGTTTTCTTAAATCTCGTGTTTATGCCAATAGATCAGCCGCAATTCCTGACTTAAAGAACGAAATTCGACGCGTCATTGATGAAATTCGTCCACAAATATGTGAAAATGTTAGCAATAATTTCGTCAAAAGGGCAAGGACCTGCCAGCAAAGCCGAAGTGGACATTTGTCGGATATTGTGTTTCACACTTAATCGTGATATGTATTCTTTCTAATCCCAGTTAACAAATAAAAATGTGCGTTCATTTTGGGACACCCTTTATATAAACAGCAAATTTATTTTTTATTAATTTGACTTCCAATTGGTTTTCCGAAGATTAATTTTGTTATATTAGTGTTTGGTTTACCGGCGCGTGATATTTTTTGTTGTATTAGTGTTAGAATGTGGCATCCATGGGCTTGCACTGAGAGTAGGGCATCTTATAGTGTCACTTTCAGAGGAAATCATTTATCTCCCGATGCAAAAGAAATAATTAACAATGTGTACCAATCCTTGCTGAAGAGAGATTTTAATTCAAGTGATGCTTTAGCCGAGACATCTGCTTTAACAAGTACTTCTTTATCATCAGTAAAGGATATAGTACTATCATTACCAGAAAGAAGCGAAGCGACTATGACACATTTAGAAGTATTGACGAAAATGATCTGGATTTATTAAGAAGAAAAATGTATTAAATATATGAAAAAAAAATCTGTATCTACCCAGGTTTCCCTTTAATAGAGGCTTACCAACGATGAGTGATGAGGCACATTTTCAATTAAATGGATATGTCAATAAGCAGAATTGTCGAATTTGGGGGGGAAGAGAATCCTTGTGTTATTCACGAAAAATCAATGCATCCTCTACGAGTCACCGTTTGGTGCGGTTTTTGCTTCGGCGGAATAATTGGGCCATACTTCTTTGAATACGAGGCTGGAACTGCACTAACAGTGCATGGCGAACGTTATCGTGCAATGTTAGAAGAGTTTCTGTGGGCTGAATTAGACCGAATTATGGTTTCAACAGGACGGAGCGACCTGTCACACTGCGCGTAAAACAATGGACTCGTTACGACTGAAATTTTCTGCTCGTGTCATATCTCGCAATGGTGATCAGAATTGGCCACCACGAGCCTGCGAATAACACTGTGCGACTTCTTTCTCTGGGGTTTTCTTAAATCTCGTGTTTATGCCAATAGATCAGCCGCAATTCCTGACTTAAAGAACGAAATTCGACGCGTCATTGATGAAATTCGTCCACAAATATGTGAAAATGTTAGCAATAATTTCGTCAAAAGGGCAAGGACCTGCCAGCAAAGCCGAAGTGGACATTTGTCGGATATTGTGTTTCACACTTAATCGTGATATGTATTCTTTCTAATCCCAGTTAACAAATAAAAATGTGCGTTCATTTTGGGACACCCTTTATATAAACAGCAAATTTATTTTTTATTAATTTGACTTCCAATTGGTTTTCCGAAGATTAATTTTGTTATATTAGTGTTTGGTTTACCGGCGCGTGATATTTTTTGTTGTATTAGTGTTAGAATGTGGCATCCATGGGCTTGCACTGAGAGTAGGGCATCTTATAGTGTCACTTTCAGAGGAAATCATTTATCTCCCGATGCAAAAGAAATAATTAACAATGTGTACCAATCCTTGCTGAAGAGAGATTTTAATTCAAGTGATGCTTTAGCCGAGACATCTGCTTTAACAAGTACTTCTTTATCATCAGTAAAGGATATAGTACTATCATTACCAGAAAGAAGCGAAGCGACTATGACACATTTAGAAGTATTGACGAAAATGATCTGGATTTATTAAGAAGAAAAATGTATTAAATATATGAAAAAAAAATCTGTATCTACCCAGGTTTCCCTTTAATAGAGGCTTACCAACGATGAGTGATGAGGCACATTTTCAATTAAATGGATATGTCAATAAGCAGAATTGTCGAATTTGGGGGGGAAGAGAATCCTTGTGTTATTCACGAAAAACCAATGCATCCTCTACGAGTCACCGTTTGGTGCGGTTTTTGCTTCGGCGGAATAATTGGGCCATACTTCTTTGAATACGAGGCTGGAACTGCACTAACAGTGCATGGCGAACGTTATCGTGCAATGTTAGAAGAGTTTCTGTGGGCTGAATTAGACCGAATTATGGTTTCAACAGGACGGAGCGACCTGTCACACTGCGCGTAAAACAATGGACTCGTTACGACTGAAATTTTCTGCTCGTGTCATATGTCGCAATGGTGATCAGAATTGGCCACCACGAGCCTGCGATATAACACTGTGCGACTTCTTTCTCTGGGGTTTTCTTAAATCTCGTGTTTATGCCAATAGATCAGCCGCAATTCCTGACTTAAAGAACGAAATTCGACGCGTCATTGATGAAATTCGTCCACAAATATGTGAAAATGTTAGCAATAATTTCGTCAAAAGGGCAAGGACCTGCCAGCAAAGCCGAAGTGGACATTTGTCGGATATTGTGTTTCACACTTAATCGTGATATGTATTCTTTCTAATCCCAGTTAACAAATAAAAATGTGCGTTCATTTTGGGACACCCTTTATATAAACAGCAAATTTATTTTTTATTAATTTGACTTCCAATTGGTTTTCCGAAGATTAATTTTGTTATATTAGTGTTTGGTTTACCGGCGCGTGATATTTTTTGTTGTATTAGTGTTAGAATGTGGCATCCATGGGCTTGCACTGAGAGTAGGGCATCTTATAGTGTCACTTTCAGAGGAAATCATTTATCTCCCGATGCAAAAGAAATAACTAACAATGTGTACCAATCCTTGCTGAAGAGAGATTGTAATTCAAGTGATGCTTTAGCCGAGACATCTGCTTTAACAAGTACTTCTTTATCATCAGTAAAGGATATAGTACTATCATTACCAGAAAGAAGCGAAGCGACTATGACACATTTAGAAGTATTGACGAAAATGATCTGGATTTATTAAGAAGAAAAATGTATTAAATATATGAAAAAAAAATCTGTATCTACCCAGGTTTCCCTTTAATAGAGGCTTACCAACGATGAGTGATGAGGCACATTTTCAATTAAATGGATATGTCAATAAGCAGAATTGTCGAATTTGGGGGGGAAGAGAATCCTTGTGTTATTCACGAAAAACCAATGCATCCTCTACGAGTCACCGTTTGGTGCGGTTTTTGCTTCGGCGGAATAATTGGGCCATACTTCTTTGAATACGAGGCTGGAACTGCACTAACAGTGCATGGCGAACGTTATCGTGCAATGTTAGAAGAGTTTCTGTGGGCTGAATTAGACCGAATTATGGTTTCAACAGGACGGAGCGACCTGTCACACTGCGCGTAAAACAATGGACTCGTTACGACTGAAATTTTCTGCTCGTGTCATATCTCGCAATGGTGATCAGAATTGGCCACCACGAGCCTGCGATATAACACTGTGCGACTTCTTTCTCTGGGGTTTTCTTAAATCTCGTGTTTATGCCAATAGATCAGCCGCAATTCCTGACTTAAAGAACGAAATTCGACGCGTCATTGATGAAATTCGTCCACAAATATGTGAAAATGTTAGCAATAATTTCGTCAAAAGGGCAAGGACCTGCCAGCAAAGCCGAAGTGGACATTTGTCGGATATTGTGTTTCACACTTAATCGTGATATGTATTCTTTCTAATCCCAGTTAACAAATAAAAATGTGCGTTCGTTTTGGGACACCCTATATAAACAGCAAATTTTTTAAATTATTTTTAGTTCCAATTGGGTTTTCGAAGGTGAATTTTGTTATATTAGTGTTTGGTTTACCGGTGCGTGATATTTTTTGTTGTACTAGTGTTAGAATGTGGCATCCATGCACTTGCACTGAGAGTAGGGCATCTTATAGTGTCACTTTCAGAGGAAATCATTTATCTCCTGATGCAAAAGAAATAATTAGCAATGTGTACCAATCTTTGCTGAAGAGAGATTTTAATTCAAGTGATGCTTTAGCTGAGACATCTGCTTTAACAAGTACCTCTTTATCTTCGGTAAAGGATATAGTACTATCATTACCAGAAAGAAGCGAAGCGACTATGACACATTTAAAAGTATTGACGAAACTGATCTGGATTTATTAAAAAGAAAAATTTATTAAATATATGAAAAAAAATCTGTACCTACCTACCCAGGTTTCCCTTTAAAAGAGGCTTACCAACGATGGAACAAACATTTCTTGTAGCATTCCAAGTCTAGGAAAGAGTTTGCTTAAATACCACACAACTGATAAAATACAACAAACCAAAATGGGATTTCAACGTTTACGGGAATGGCGTCACAAATATTTAACGGCTATTAAACAATATTGAGTAGAAAATCGACCAATTATCTACCTTGACGAAACATGGTTCCATACACATGACACAGCAAAAAACTCCTTTAAATAAAGGCTAAGAATAAGAATAACTAATACACGCAAGTTCACAATTCTGAAAAGATCTTTCACTGTAGACCAATGTCTGATATTGCGTAGCCAGGATAGCTTCTTTCGACCAATCCATCTCCTGCCCTTCACCTTACCCTGTATTATGAGTCGGAGCAAGTGATATTTTGGACCTCTAATAATATGGCCAAAGTACTTAGTCTTTCTTAGTTTAATAGTGTTCAAGAGCTCCCGTTCTGTGTCAATCATTCTGAGCACATCCTCATTGGAAGGCTGTGTGATCCATGGTATTTTAAGGATTCTACGATAGCACCACAATTCAAAAGCCTTTAGCTTACTAATGGTGGTAGCCTTCAAAGTCCAGGTCTCGCAGGCGTAAAGCAATGTCGACCAAATATAGCACCTCAGGATTCTCTTGCGAAGATGCATGAACAGGTTTCTATTGCACAAAACTGGTTTCCACGATATAAATGCTTTACGAGCTATTTCAACCCTAGTTAAGATTTCCTCATCCGAATCTCCCTCCGCATTCAACCAGGTCAGGTATTTGAAGTGATCGACATGCTCCACCACCTCCTCATCCAGGGGCAGTTGTCCTGGGTCAACATTTACCTATTTAATCTAATCGAACTAATATGGCATCAAGTAAAATCAAATATTAGAAGGAATAATACTTCCCCCACATTAAATACATCTGTAGTAGAATTAACAAAAAAACACAGTAAGTAATATTTCTGCAGATAGTTGGAAAAACTGTATACAATATGTAATTAAGTTGGAAAATTCTTATAGAAGTACTAATGTTCAACTTTGTATGACACAACGTTTCATATTTTTTTCACCGAAAGTACTACGTAGAACAAAACTATTTTAAGCTAACTTCTAACCTCAACAACTATTTCCAACTGAGCAATAACCACGTGAAAGGATAAAAATTACACCCCCACGGTATTAAATCAAGGTAATAAAATAAATAAAAATTCGTATTGAGTAAAGCGTATTTTGATTTAAACTCATTTGATTGGTCAGTTGCGTGTCAAGCCCAGCTAAAAACCTCAGTTGCATGCCGACCGGCAATTAAAAATTGAACAGAAACAAATTCAATGGCACACATTTGTCTTTCGTCCATCTCGCTTGCTAAAAGGTACTACAGAGAGACATGAGACAGTTTCTTCATAATAATGGGTTCAGTTCTTGCATAGTAAGTAGGTACCCATCTTTGTTAAATTTTAAATTAAGCCCTATCTATTTTTCTTTATGTATTTGGGTCAGACACTACAGATATTGGAGTATTTAGGCTGTTTCATTTTAAAATACTTTTTTCTTATATTTTTATACATTTAGGACTCGAGCTTCATGATGTCTGAAAAACTCACGTAGCAGAAAGATGAGGGTTTTTGAAAAAAACTTTAAGAACAATAATAGACACGTAATATTACGCTTCTTTAAGATAAATTTTGACACGAATGTAGGTGGAAAAAATCCAATTTTCAGATTATTAAAAATCGCTGTGGTATGGTAATTTTCAGGTAAAAATGCACAAGGAATGTTCTGATGCAAAAATTCCCTAAACTTTGTATCTTTTAATAAATTAACGTCATGCAATTTATGCCACAATTCATGTCTCTCGCGATACGAAATTAATTTGTTTAATTATATCCTTATTATTCGGTTAATGAATTGGTTCCGTGGCCAAATTTGACACTTTTACAACGTGATTTTCGCTTTTAAAAACCTAACTGTACAGCTCGTACGTATATGATATTTCTTTTGTATTTATCAGCAGGTTGTCCGTATTTTTGATACGAGACATGTTTTTATGTCAATTTTGAGATACAGACTTTAACATCTGGTTCTGATATAATTATGAGACTGATTAAAGAAAAACGACAGGAATCTTGATCCGATTATATTAAAAGAAATATTTTGTGATCGTAGTCATCAAATGGTAATTTAATGTGGACTCATGATCAATGAAAAGTTTGGAAAAGGATTTGTACACTCTATAGCTTGAAAGCCGTTTTAAGCCGATTTTAATAAAATTATTGGATTTTGATCGATGGTTTTCTGAAACAACCGAAAAAATATTTTGTAATGTATATTATGTTTTGAAGGGGGGATAAAATTTGTCACTATTACATCTCATTATTGCTCTAACTTATGGACAAGCACTTGGCAATTGTGTAGATGCAAGAAGAATTTATTTTGATATATTTCCAAATAAAAGTGTGCCGTATAAAGGAATCATTGGAAGGGTTGACATTTCGGAAATCACACCAACGTTTTGCTTCTTCTTGGTTACTTCAGGAGATTTTCGAAATAGGCACCCTGTACCTTTATACATTTCCTCAGCCGACGATTGTTTTCTCATTGTACTTAAAACAACAATCCATAAAATAGGCCCACCTCGACCTATCAATCAATTAACAAACCTATTTGATAAGTGCTGACGAATTAAATCGCTAAAATGGGGCGGCGCAACGTCGTGCATACAACATCTGATTTCTAATTTCTAAGGGCACATTTTCTAATAAAGCGTTTAAGTTTTGTTGCAAGAATTGCAAATACATGGCACCATCTAATACGCCTTCAATAAAAAACGATCTATTGAGATGATTCCCAATAATCCCCGCCCACATGTTAACCATGAACCTTTGTTGGTGCTTTGTCTGTATTGTTGCATGGGGATTTTCTTTATGCCAGATATGCAAATTATGGCAACTTATTACTCTGTCTCGAGTAAAAGCGGCTCCGAACAAAACAATACTAGTAAAACTATGATTTTGCCTAAATCGTTGCGAAAACCAATTTTGGGCGTTATAATAAGGATGTATCAGTCGTTCTCTCAGTGGGTCTAATGAACAACCCACTTTGTCGTACGAATTTGGACCGACAGTTTTCTTACACTATTATAGGGATTTTCAGCAATCTCATCCTGAATTTTCTCCTCTTACTGAGGGTTCTTTCCTCTTCCCGGAGACCCTTCTCAACCACGATGCGGCAAAAAAGTCCTAAAATGGATTAGCAAAAGATTTTTTAGCATTTTCTTAAATTTCACTTGAGTTTTCCGCAGCTTCTCGTAAGCTACGATCAACCCTTTCAAAAGTTCTTCAATGCGATAAACGTCGGTTTCGAAATGAATCAGAATAAATTCTTCCCGCCTCCACACAGTTACCGAGGGCTTGTCGATAAATTAGATGCGTGTCAGCATATTAACTATAGGAATAATCCACCATTACTTAAGTCTTTTGTACTCAATCAATCAGACAATTAAAAGCCTCTACACACGACCCAAGCTGCATGGACCCTGCAAATTGGTAGTGTGTAGACATGTCGGGCCGACAAAATCCAGATCGGGCGGTTGGTAATTCAACGCCCTGCAAGTCTGATCGTGTAGAGCACGGTTGGGTCGATTTTCATCGATATTTGGCGGGGCACGTCGTGTTTTAATTCTGACAGCAAGCTCTCGCGAATTTTTAGTATTTAAATCGAAAATATCTGAAAGGGAGAAGCAAGCTCGGAGGGAGGTTTTTCAGCTATATAGGGATATGCCCTGTCCGTGAGATATTTCCAACGTCAATTATTTAATTAGAGACACGCGGAGCCAGGGAATAGAAGTTTTTGAAGTCAATTGGTCCTAGTCCTTTAAGAATAATATGGCTAAACTTTTCCTGTCTAATAGCCACTTTTTAACTCAGCATTTTCTATTCTTTCTTTGCGAATTATTTTCCAATAGCAAAGTTCCGATTTTTTGACATTTACTTAGAGGAGCCCTTACGACCTTTTACGACTCACGCCTTAAAGCCACAGAAAAATAAAGATTAGTTTTTTTCGAAACACACTGCGAGATCGGACCCTGCAGATTGGGTCGTGTGTAGGGGCTTTTAGAAAAGTGTTGTCAATATTGTCAATAACACATTGTTAACGAAATAAAAACGATTGATGTTTCATTGTAGTGTTCTGATTTATTTTAATAACGTGTTATGCAATTCGTCGAGAGAGGAATGACTTGAGTATTTAAGACATCAGTTTTCAGCTCTGTAAAATGACACCTGTCAAAAGTTTGACCCAACGAGCGTGGTAGCAAGTCCGTTTCTGACTTCCCTGACGATGTAAAACATTTGCTGTAATTTTTTTTTTTTAGTCTTTATGGCCCACATAATAGTTATTTTCCTAACAAGTGCGCAAAGTGATACTTTTCCGCACGCAAGTATAGTTGGACGAACGACGCGTAACGGAGTTCGGATAAATTCTTGCGTGCGGAAAAGCACTTTGCGCACGTGTTAGGAACAACATTTTTCCTACGAGCTTCATATCCGATAACAACAAAAATAAAAATATGATAATTTATTCAATAATTTTTAATTTAACTTTAAAAAAAGAACTAGGTATAGTACAACTAAAAATTACATAACAAAAAAAATAATAATAGAAAATTCAAAAATTACATAACAATAAAAAATAATAATAGGAAACTAAATTATTTGTTTATAACATTTATAACATTTATAACAAAAGGGCAATTGCTGACATTATGCAAATTGATAGCCGATGCAGTAAGTTCATTCAGTGGGTGGCTTATGGTATGGCTTGATGAGCACTGACTTGGCGTGGAAGGACAGTTGTTCGAATAGGTCGATGAAGGTATTAACTCAGAAGGATTTATGTAGCTTGATAAAGAAGGGCAGTTGTTCGTGGCCAATATTTTATTCGACAGTCGTCGATTTACAGCCTCCGAGTCGCTTGACATTAGTGATTCCTGCTCCAGAATCGGCCAACATGGTAGCCGATGAACGACGGAAACTATGTCCTGTATAATGCTTTGGATTTTTCAATTGTAGATATGCAGCTATTTCCGAAGGCATCTTACCGAATGAATTTATTCCAATACATTGAGTACCGCATGTTCCTTGTCGATACTGCACAAAAAAGCGCTTGTGCGGAGTGGATGGTTTTCGCAAATTTGCATATTTATGATAGAGTTGTAAATAATATCCCTTATTTGTTTCATTAGATACTACAAGGATTCTTGAAGTATTGTTTTTACTGTCAGGAATTTTCACGACTATCAAATTTCCTTTATCCTCTATGTGATCAACCAGTATCTTGCAAAGCTCATCGCGCCTGCAAGCTCCGGCCAACCCAAAAATGGTGGCGACTTTTATTAGAAGGTAAATTTGATCAGGTGCTTCTTCCATAAATCTGGAAACTTCAATTTTGTCAAAAATTTTGGCCTTTTTCGGACTATATCCCACATTTTGCTTTTTTAAAAACAATGTTAGCTTGAAATATTGACTTAAATCCAAGTTTATTTTCATTTCAAGGACACTTCTTAAAATAGAGTACTTACTCCATAAAGTATTTGGCTGAACTGATTTTCGTAAATCTGCAAAATACGCTAAGAAGACCTCCTCCTTAAAACTATTTGTCCCTTTGTTGCGGCACCAGTATTCAAATTGTTTATATTGTTTCTCGTATTTTTCTTGGGATTTAGCAGGCAATAAATTTAAATTTGCAGAGTTTGCGGCCTCTAGAATGGAATCTGGTAGCCCCTCGTCAGAGCTGCTCATTTTAACAGCGTTTATACTTTTTGAGGATTTGATGGAAAGAAAAGTGTCGGTGTTTATAGATTCTTGTTGACATAGAAACGGAGGAAAAATCTGACATCATGTGCCAAAATCAACATGTACATTTATTGTTGCTTGGCAATATTATAATCATTTATCACTATACGAGGTACTTAAAAAATAGAATTATTTTTCGTTTTAGGCTAAAATACGAATATTGTGAATTACGATTAAAAGGTAAAAGAGAATACACTTGCAACGGCTTCGCACATTGCATAAAATTGTCAGCTACTAAAATAAATATTAATATTCCCTGCCAAGGAGTTTTTTGAATAGTGCTACTTTTCCGCACCCGGTGCGGATAAAAATCTTATCCGCACTAGTGCGCACGCTCGTAATAAAACATTAATTCCCGAAATTAACAGTTTATTTACTGAAAAAGGAAACCAAAAAAAAAGCGAAACATGCAACCATTTTAACAAAAATTGCTAATCTCAACAGTTCCATAGAATGTAGGTACAAATGGAGATTACGAGGTTTTTGGCATACCCTGCATACTAAACTAGTCTACGAAGACTTTCTCTTAAAGTTGTAGTAGTTGTATAAAATACGCTGTAATTATATGTTTTCTTTAAATAAATTATGTATTGTGGGTCAGCGAGTATTTTGATCACACTTTGTAGCTCTGGAGGGTCCTTAAATTAATTATTTAATAGTAAGACACACGTGGTGTTTAGAAAAAAAGTGCCACTGTATAAGGGCCTTAACTGCTACTTTAATAGGTTAAAAGAACAGCACCTATATTTAGTCGAAAATAATGATTGACCCAAGAATACATACCTAATTTTCCAAAACATAAACAAAAATCTAAATAAACTGTTAGATGTGCAGTAATATGCAATAATAATTGCGATTTGTTAAAATGTGTATCTGTGTACTTATTTGTTATTATAAGCGCATTCCCGGTTATGTAGTAAAGGTCATTAATACCGTAAAGTTAACATTTACGGCAATCTGGCCAGATGGATCTCGTCACGATTGCACATTTAATGGCTGCGAGCGAAACACAATATGTTTTGTTTCTATCGAAAAGTTGCATCTTTTATATTTATTTAATATATATTATATTATACTTTTTCTATTTCCTTATAGTGCAAATAATTTTTCTGATTTCAGATATCACAACTAGTCTTTAAGAGCCGACGCCAACGGAATGATTGTAAATATCCTAAATTCAATTTTGGTCATGGGACATCAATTAAATCAATCCAACTATAGTCTATCTTTAAATGGTGCGAAGTAATAAATGCTCATTAAATATGCAAAACGCATAGAACAATTTAAACACCATCCCTTAAAATCTATTGTGTTTACATTAAATAATCCAAGTAATGAGCATTCTTTAGGTAGGTCCACCCTGAAATTATCGCAGAATATTGTTATATTTGCAGATTTACCATTGTTATTAAAAAAATCCCTTAGCAAGGAGCGTGTATTGGAGAAGTTTTTAAATAAAAAATCTTAAAAATGCCTAATCTCCTCAAATTGTATTATATTATATTCGTTGGTGATTATAATATATAAAAAATTTAAAAAATCGTATTAACTAATAAATAACAATGGGTGGTACTATTTTACATAATATAATTACAAAAACAAGATATAATATAGAATCTTACAAACAAAGCATTTTCAAAAATCGAATAATACTTTGTCGTTATGGCTTAATCATGGTCCGATTCGGATAATGAACTTTTTCAACCATTTCTTCGATTATTAAATCTACCTGCCACATTTTGGCTTCTTCTTCTTCACATGATCGATACACTTTTTCCACTTTTCCGCACTGATTTTACTCAAAGCTTCATTAAAGAGTCTTTTTAAATCCATCATTATATAAGTCGTGTTTTTTCTGGCAATTTTTTTGATTGATTGATTTGAGCCCATATAAGTTCGATCGGGTTTAATTCGCAGTGGTAAGGAGGGAGCCTGAACACAGATATTCCCCGTAAGTTTGCCATTTCATCGACTACATATTTTTTAATGCATTTTTATATAAATTGGCTAGTATCAATAGTTCTTTTTTTAAGGAATATAATGGAAATTATATTTGTCTTAAACTTAGCCATTCTGTTATTTCACTTTTACGCCACGCACTTGTCGCTAATTTTTCGTTAGCCTAGAATGATAACTTGCATTATCCAATGCAATTATTGCAACTTTTGGTATAAGATCCAACATTTGCTCGAACCATTCTTCAAAGACATCGGCATTTATATCTTCGTGATAGTCTCTTGTATTTTTAGATTGAAACATCAGTAGACCACCTTTAACGAAGCCTTCAGAACTTCCAATATGGGTTATGATAACTCGATGCCATTTTCCAGATGGCCGTTTTAATCCTCTAGGTAGAGAATCCTTCCAAAAGAGCTTGGCTTGAACTTTTAATATTTTTATCCTGCCAAAATCTAGTCACTGTGGCTTTCATCTAGCCATGTTTCGTCTAGGTAAAATATTTTTTTGCTTTCTTCTCTGGTTTTTCGGATGCTTCTTACGTAATTTCTTCTCCAACAGACGATATCGCTTCTGTTTATTAAAATCGATTGCCTGTTATGTTTCTTCCACCGAAAACCCTATTTTTTTCAATAACTTTCAAAGCGTATTTCTACACATAAATGGGTAGTCCTGGTCTTCTCGGATTGAGGACAAAATCTTGTCCAGCGTGGGAATTTCTTTTTTAAAGGAAACTATGAACTTTTTGCCTTATTCTCTGCACTAAAACGTCATCCAGCTCAAGTTTTGGTCATCCTGAAGAAGTTTTTGGAGGTTTGACGCCAACAATTTTTTCTTCTTTTAAAAGTTTATACCTTCTTGTTTTCCCAACGTTAAGCATATCTGCTCTAAATTGCACTGCATTGTTAACACTCAAATCCGCATTCTTATTTTTAATAGAATCGTAACAGTTAGGATTTTTTTTTCATTTACTGTATATGGACCGACTATAGGGCGTTTAGGCAATTGTTGAAAATTCTCCATATTTAATTAAAAAAACACTGTTACTTCACACTTTGACTAGTTACATTGAGAAATAAACACCCAAGGAAGGTATGTATAGATATAAATAGGTGTATTATTCCAATAGAGGCATCCATAAAGGCATAATAACCAGATAATTAGCAAACGGGTAACCAGGATTAGGTACAAAAAAAAGGAATAACATGATTAGAGCAGAAACGGAATAAGTACCTAGACTCTAATTAATTAGTTTTGACAAAATTGCTGTCTCAAACTCCAGGTAAAAGGTACGGCTATATATACATAATTTTAAGGTTAAAAAATTTAATATTAAAATATATATTTTAAGGCACAACTTGTGATGTCGATACTTGTACTAATTCTGCACAAATTTAAAAATTCATGCCTATTATCTATACATGCCGAAAAATCTTGCACGCCCATGGATAAGACGGTTTTGATTGATTTATTACTTCGCATCATTTAAAGATAGACTATAACCCAATTTTTCCCGTAAAACATAGTCCAACAATCTATACAAAAATTGAGTTTAATATCTTAAACTGTTCTTGAAATTTTTAATAAAAATCTAAAAAAAAAACCAAAAACTTTAGTCGCATGTATATTAAAAACCATGCATTTAGGATTATATTTATGAGCACCTTTCGACTTAGTCTAGAAATCACTCAACAACATTAAATAACGCTTTGCATATTATATTCAGAAATTTGTATTGTGTCAGAGACACCAAAAATCCACTTTTCATCTCATAATCTTATTGAATAATTCCTCTGAGCAAACAAATCTGAATTATAAATTTTGCTGCTACAAATTACCTACATAGAATTTAAAAGGGCTGATTTTATATCTTTTACAGGGTCCCTAAACATTGCTTAATTAAATCTAAACCCTCATCTTTACAATGCGAGTTAAACTGGTGGGTAATAAAAGACCATTTAAAAGATAAAAATCTCGTCGAATCTGCTTCAAATTTCAGTTAATTTTAATGGTCTGTCTCTGTGTGGTCCACCAAATCGCCTCAAATAATGTAAAATTGTTTTAAATTCGACAGAATCAATTTTTCAAATTAACAATGTCGTTGTAATGAGATACAACGGCCACACTTTGATGAACACCCGGTATGTTTACGAATGCAAAGTAGCGTGTTTTCGGGTGTTTAAATGTTTTTTAATTAGTGTGTGAAGTAGGAAGATTTCTAAATTCGACGGTATTTAAAATTTTTAAGGATTTTTGGGGTTTGACAGGCGATTTGTCTTCCTACGTAGGAATGCAGCGAATTTTCTCACCTCAATAGCTAAAAGCTATTTCTGTCGATTGGGAAATTGATAAAATTTTTCAGCATGGGGAAGCAATGTATTAGCAAACAGAGGATATAAATAAATTGAATAAAATTTATTATACAGGGTGTTTCAGACGTACGGTACGTAACTTAAGGGGGTGATTACTTATGATATTCTAAGAGAAAAAGTTCATATCAACATGTGTCCGGAGTTGCCCCGTTCTTGATATACAGGGTGTTAAAGCTTTTTAAAAAAATATCGTTTTTTAATAATTTTTTTAAATATCCTTTATTGAAATTTGGTACCGTTATTCACAATGATAAGGGGCGTAATCAGCCCTAACTAGATAAAATTTATTAAGTCCAGTGGCGCCTCGAAAACACCTTAACGAATATTATTGACAAGAAAATGTACGCCACTGACTTTTTTCTAATTTCAATATTTTTTTCGGATTTACCAACTACTAGTACAACTTTCTATTCCTAGAATTGCTTTCGTATCTTGCTTCGTTTTCGAGAGAAAAAATAAAAACCACTTTATTGCATGTAGAAAAAATTCAAATTCAATTACCAACAAAATACAAACTTTACAAAAAATATTTGGTCAATCTCAAACTAAAAAAAAATCAGATTTTACATTTTCTGAAATTTGCAACCTTTCTGAAGATCAGGAAAAAACATTAACACTTATAATAACTACACTTTCAATTTTAATATAATGAATAATAAATAATAAGTCAATTATAAATATATGTATATTGTAACTATATTTCCAATGTTCTTTCTGTTTCCATAAAAGTTGAGTAAAAAATACATATAGGTTCAAATATTTATTAAAAATATGATAAATGATAATAATTTATTAAGGAAACATTATTGGTTTTGTAATTTATTGTGCATTATCATTTATCAATTTTTTAATAAAGCTGTGTATTTCGTTTGCTTAGTTTTGTTACAAATAAGCCGCAAATTTGGTAATCTTCTTCGACCGATTACTGCTATTTGAATAAAAAATGATACTTAACTTTTCTAACCAAAATTTTAAGATCTACTACTATCTATCTACTGGGAAATATGACAATACTGGAAAAAATTATTTTACTCTCTATTTTTGTCACTTAAGTTATTTTATACAGCTTTGTTTTAGTAAGTACCAGTATATCTCCTTAAATGAAAAAGTTGGCCCATGTCAGATTTTAAAAATATTACACTACATATTTTTCATATAATGCAATCGTAAAAAAAATCAAGTTGTTTGCCGCTTTCGACAGTTTACCGCGCTCCGCTGACGCGTCGCGTTTCTATGTCAAGCGGTATAGTACCACTTTCCGCTCTTAATACACAAATAGCTATTCTATAATTATGCCTAATCACTAAGCAACAATCGTTACTCAGCGTTTTTTCGTATGAGAACGGTTTTCGATTTGAAAAATTAATTACGATTATTTGCAAATCGCTATGCTCTAATCAGAGCTCGACAGAATAGCATTTATCCCCTAAACGAAGCCGAAATCAAGAAAATATTAAAAGCTACTATGCATTAGATATTAAACTATCTACTAAACTGTGCTATCAAACAAAAAGATATCAGCGACGTACATATGTTTTGTTCCGGTTAAAAATTGTAACACCCTGTATCTCAAATAAAACGGTTGTGGACTTTTGTCTTAAAAC
Organism: Polydrusus tereticollis; assembly: GCA_963920685.1. Classification (NCBI taxonomy): domain Eukaryota; kingdom Metazoa; phylum Arthropoda; class Insecta; order Coleoptera; family Curculionidae; genus Polydrusus; species Polydrusus tereticollis. The sequence goes on from OY987329.1 coordinate 125,973,553, forward strand.
CATGCACATAATAGCCTACATAAATATTGAGATTCAATTATGAAACACCATGTGTAGAAATATTTGCCGATAAATAGATCTGACACCACTAATATTTTCCTAGAATATAAACATGTAGGCTTCTTCGTGAACATCGTTTGCATAATTTACTCAAGCAAACTGCCCTTTAAACATATTTGCCGCCTGGTCTCGTAGCAAAATATCCATAGAAACGACAAAATATATTCAAAAAATATTAACCATTTGTAATACAAACAGTGAGAATATTTTACAGGTATCATTAGGCGATATATCCCGCGGTAGCATACACAGAACTTCCAAACTCGATAATAATAGTAATAAATATTTGAAAGGATTTTGAAACGTAGCGTGTCAAGTCCACTCAATCTTATCTCAGATCGGAAGCCGTTCCGAAAGGCCGGGCCAGCTCGGCAGCCAGATTTAGAGCCCATTGACAGACAACGCCGAAATATCTCGGGAACGATCAATGACAATTCGGTCGATAATATCGGACGGCAGCCTAAAAATGTAGGTTGAAGAACGGACAAATATGCTATGTAATATTCATGTACAACCCCAATTGGAATTTTATTTGTTACTGCAGTATGAAGTGCATTTTACAGGTGCATTTTTAAACATTGATAAACAGTATTAATTAACTTTAAGATTTGGAGGTAATGATTATGACCAAATTGAAAACATTCCATCAAATTACAGAAACTGCATGTCTTCTTGTTTATTTTAGTTAGAAATTACGCGAGCAGCTTGGCAATCTTATAGCTTATTAACAAAGCGTTCCCAAAAATATTTCAGTCTCCAAATATTTTGTCTATAGCACTTCTTGTTGATAATTTGATCCTTTAATCACAATTCTATAACATAACCATCCTGCTTATTCATTCAACAGAAGCGATCTCTTCTCGCTGTGTGATCTGTAACCATGCCCAGAGATTATGACGTTAAACCCCCAAATCTTCTTATAAATATAATGAATGGGGCTGAGCTGCTCATATTATGGCCTCCGCTGATGTGTCGCAAAAGTACTAAATCATTTAGACAATGGAAACCGAAGATCATGTCTCATCCCATACAATGCTCTCGAAACCATAAAGGTAGTATTCATAGAGGTAAACTTACTGTGTGTTATGTCATTTTAAATAAATCTTACCATATAATATAATCAAACACTTAGTAGTAGTAGTAGTAGTAGAAGGGCTCGGAATTGTATTCGAATAATTCGAATATTCGACTATTCTAAATTCGAATTTTTTGTTAGTTAAAAAATTCGACTATTCGACTATTCAAATAGTCGACTATTCGAAATTTGAATATTTGACTATTCGAATATTCGACTATTCGAGTTATTCGACTATTCGAATTATTCGACTATTCGACTATTCGAATTATTCGACTATTCGACTATTCGAATTATTCGACTATTTGAATAACATACCAAACGACTATTGAAATACTTATATTTTAAAAATTCCGAGCCCTAGTTTAGACCCTATTTGCCGACCCCGGTGGTAATGGCAACCAGACGGGACCATCATTTTAATGTGGGTTCCGAGCCACAATTTAACCGACAGATGTTATTCTCGGTACAGTATTTTTACGGTCTTGTTAATATTAACAACTCTTTTGCTCATCACAAACCTTAAAGGTATTTGTATGCAAATGAGATAGATATATAGGGTGTCATTTAATAAGTGTCCGATATTTCACAGGACGATTCCTCACTTATTCATAAGGTAAAAAGTTCATGGGTCCGCAAGCCTTTCATTTTTGAGATTTATTTTTATTTTTGTTTTTCGTAAATGATTTTTGGAATAATGTCTATCTTTGGACGAAATTTGGTATTTCGCGATTTTTTAATATGAGAAATTCAAATTTGATCTTAGTTTGGCCCTTAATTGTAGGGGGCGCCACCTACAGATCTTTCTCTCTTTTGGGGAGTCACAACTTTTTCGTGAACGTATGTATTACATTTTCTAGAAGAAAAATCGATTCCTCTATCATTTTTACGTAAAAATGGTATGCCTGTCAAAAGCCGCTACAAGCAGCCGTTTTCGAGATATTTTGATTTAAATTAATCGATGCATGTATTCCCTTAAACCCTTTTTTCAATCAATATAGAAACATTTCAAACGGCAATTTTTAAACAACAATAAACAACGAAGCACTAAAATTAAAATCACAATAAATGTTGGAAATATCAACCTCCTTGCTGTATGAAATTTTTAACACCCTGTATCTCAAAAATGAAGGGCTTGCGGACCCATGCTTACATGAACTCTTCACCTTATAAATAACTGAGGAATCGTCCTGTAAAATATTGGGCACTTAATAAATAACACCCTGTATATTAGGGTGGTTAGATTTTTTTTATTAGAAATTGGTTTTGGACTATTGCGGGAAAGATGCTACATAAAGGTACAATTAAAAATGTGTTTCGGAAGTTATCAAATTTTATCGCTTTATCAACCGTAGTGAAAATTTTGAAAAGGTATAATTTTGCTTTAAATTTACCACAAGGTTCCAAGTATATTTTTCTAGAATTTGATTTTAGTACTGGCAAAAAGGGGGCTACATAGAACTATTACAGCTGTGTTAAAAAACTACTAAATTCTCTTACTTTTTACTGCTCCAACGTCGTAGAAAATTAAAAAAAAAAGTTTAAAAGTTTAGCAGCGTGTTTCACGAGAAAAGAAAAAAATTCAAATACTCATAAGAAATATATTAAATAATTTAAAGCACTATCTCGTAACAGAGGTGGGTAGTCTATTTTTGAATCAACAACTGGCATTTTGTGACACTTTAACCTTATTTTAATGAATCTGTATTGTCTCAAGGGACCACAAACAGCCGCAGACCCTTCCGTTACAATTTTCAACACACCTTTCAGTTGCCTGCCTATGACAAGGAAAGTTTGGAATTTTAGGCAAGATGATATCGTCTATCATGTTTGAACTTTGCAGACATTGTAAAATTTCATCGAGGCTTAAGAATTTAGTCAAAGGTGGCTCAGTCACAACCACTTAATTCCAATTTATAATGTCTACATAATTTTTAGCCTCAGTGGGCAGTTCAAAAATACGAATGCAGAAAGACATCTTGTGATTCTCAATCTCGAGCTTTTAGGATTTTTCGTAAGGCCAGTTTCCCCAAAATATCATCTTCATCTGCCAACATAACAATTAAGATATTTCCTGCATGCCCCAAAAATCCGTTTCCTTGAATTAATGAATCAATAATTTTCTTCAAGGTGTCTGGCAAATATCTCGTTAACTTCACGCTTTCATGTAAATGCTAAGCCCCGTAAATGCAAAGTGGATTAGTCTTAGTTTTGAACCACAGAGGCGCATAAACCCTTAGTATAAAATTTACCAACACCACAAAGTTTTTAGCCGGTTCACATGAGAAGACATATAATCTAAGAAGCCTGGTTGCCATCGTCTGCAATCTTGAATGCAATATCTCGTCTAGATTTTTCTTTGACAAATTATCGGGGCACGTTTAAGAATGAATTGCCTTTGAAACAAATAGAGTTGATCTGTGCTTAAATCTTTTTTGTCTGTTATGTTGGGCAGAGTACAGACGATTATTTTAAAGGGCACCAGTGAAAGCTACTCGCAATCATTCGAAGCTTTTCTTATAAGTCCTATATAGATTCGAGGTCCGGGTAGCACCATCGAGATGACGCACGTCTAATTTTGTTCTTTTGTACAACGCTCGATAGATTGTTCTCCCAATCCCAATATTTTGCATCGTGGCCAAAATAATCGCTGCTCCAGCTCTGTTGAAAACATCGAACCTAACGTTTCCCCAACTGCGACTTATCTGATACTCCAGACATTGAGGATTTACTAGTCTAGCAGGAATAGGCTGAAGTTTAGAGCATAAACTAGTGAATGGAATGGATTCAGTACGATTTTGTAAAATCTTCTATTTTTCCTTTTCTATTAAGCTTGTTACATATTTTTTGAGTTGCTTTAACGTCAACGTTTCCTATAGCCATTTTTCGATTGGTGCGTTGATCAAGCATTGATTTTTTTTGCAGAGCTGGTACTTTTCGTGATTTTTTATAGTTGCAGTTATCAAAACTTTTGCATTTGCAGGATGCTATATCGAAACGAGTCTCGGCTTCATTTTGGAATCGCGTTATTCTTTGTCAGTGAGTTTATACCCTAATATCTATGCCGCGGGGCCCACCGATTTATCTAGACCAGCAACGAGACACCGTAGTATATTCGTCGGTTCCAGGTTTCAACTTAATCTATTCGAATATCAGACGTGTCTGGATTCCACCATCCATTATTCATTTGCTTCAAGGGGTCCTCCCTCGACAACATACAGATTCTGCAGGTCCAGCATTCGATCACCAAATAGTGGTTAACAATGAAGACTAACCTAAAAGAAAACGATCAGCCCTGTTATTGAACCGATGAACTCATGTCTAAATAAATGTCAAAACCAGCGGCTATATAGTATGCATTGTATAGACAACAAAATATCATCGACATGAGCACGCGCGTCTGACTCTTTTAAAAGATGTTTCCCCACATTTTTATCGACATTTTTAAATATTTTAAAGTGGGAATTAATCACAAAACTGGATGGTTCCTAAACATCTTTATTTAATAAAATGAAAATTTACTATTAAAACATAAATACCACATGGGTACAATCAAAATCTGGCTTTCCTATAAGTAAAAATCAATGAAGTATACATTTCTAGGGAATTCACAAAATGGTAGGTAGACTAGAAACTAATGGTCCGGTTGGTTCGGTGTAACTATAAAACCATGACACAGAGGCATGACAGGGTTAGCGTATTGAAATTAATAATGGGAACAGTTGTCGAGAAGTAATATCATCATCATTACTCTCATCCCTGTTTTTCTAGCCTTTGTTGCCCGTAACTTCCTCTTCTCACCAACATAAATGTGTCGTTTATGATTCGATTTGCAGTGTACCTTCCAAAAATCAAACTTCATTGGTTGTGATCTATGTAGCATATCACGTGACAATGAGGCGGCTACTTGCGCCGCGTTGTGATAAGATCGCGTGAAGATGCGCTGTGTGTGGCGGAATGCATTATACTCACCCGCCATTACGAAATCTTAATCTTCGTCTTTGTAAATAAAACACCAGGTATTAAGTTTCACCTGTAGTTTTATTCTTTATTATTATTATTATTATTACACAATTATATTATTTTATAATATTTCTCCATTACTCAAATCCAGTCATTCTTAAACTTTTTTTTAATGTTTCTTTTTATTACGGTTCAATCGGGTACCACTGCACTATAAAACATAAGCATAAAGTTTCAGAATACATAATTAAAAATCAAAATAACAACTATTTTTGAGGGATTCTGTAATTTAATTAGTTCAATCCTTATTGATGGGAGAGTAAGGGGAAGCGGGGTTCAGTTTAATAGATCTAGTACGTCCATGTCTCCCTTATATAAAGGGTAATTCACGGAGATAGCGCTTTAGACGCTTATGACGGACCAGTCAACAAGAACAAATTTGTTTTTGCATAAAATATTTTTGGCAATGCTGTGTTGCCGTTTCCACTAAAAAGTCGTAGCAACTTTGGTTTTTGGGTATGTAATACCCTGTACATTTACTGTTACAATCTATAGTCGCTTCTTAACAACTTTCCTTACTATTTCTCTATCCATAGGTACCTGAGAGCTTATTCTTCACTTCGCACGTACTTAAAATGTCTCGTGTCATAAGCGTTCACAAAAAACAAACGGTACGCTTGACTGGCATTCTTCAGTCTCCTTCGCTTTTAGATCATTCGGTGCGAGTGAAAAGACGTGGCAACACAGTAAATTTCCAGTATTTTCCCCTGTTATGTTCTAACTTCTAACCTGTAAAACACTTATTTAAATTATATTTTGCATTTAAAATTCCTCAAGTTAATAACAAACAAAAGCGAATGCTTTTGGAATTTTTAATCGGTGCTTTCACCAAAAAGAAATGGTTAAGGATTCTTTTAGGAGACAAGTATGGTGTTAAAATTTGCACCAATTACCTAATTATAAAATTGTTTAGTCAAAATATTCTGGTGAACTAAAGATCCGATAAGTCCTCCAGTGCAATTTTCTTAGCACCAAGGATTATCACATGAAAGCTAATATTTTCCGCCTCTGCATCATCTAAATCATTAATCAGGTTAATATGTAATCGACCCTCCATTCTTTATTAAATAAATAAGAAAAATTCAACTGCTATTTTCAAATTTCTGGCTCTTTAAACAGCAAAATAAAGTTAGGAAGTCAGGTGACAAGGGCTCACATAGCAAAATTCCGACTTGCCAATCTCACCGATTACCGCATGTTAAGTTACCGGTAGAAGTGGTGAAGAATGCCAAATTATGAAATATTGCTCGCGTACGAGTTCTTCTCATCGCTTTTCGTTCATTTCTCGAGTGAAGAATAAGGTCTCTGTTACCGTTTTTGAGATAATAAGTAATTTCCTTTTGTTTTCGAAAAACATGACATGCAATAAATGCTGATATTTTTAAACTTTGAGATACCTTCTTAAATTTGGTTGGAAATTAGGCAACAACTGGAAGCTTTTTACGCTATGGCGTAATATACAGGGTGATCTAAAAAAATACAGTTATTTTGGTTCCTTGAAAAACTATCTAGAAGCTGTGTAGCTTTACTGATTTGAAAAGCTGGTAAAGTTCGCCATTAATTTATGTATTATGTAGTATGTAGTACTTATAAGCATTTATTTAAAAAAGCTAGTCACGTTCATTTTTTAGTCAGTGTACCATGTTAAGTTGTTGGTATGAAGCGTCCACATGGCATATTTTTGTCCACTTTAATATAATTTGTGTACCAAATCTGAGCTTCATACGTTAAAAATTAGGGGTCGCACAGAAGTATGATTTTTAACAATTAACCTTTTCGACAGAAATAAATAATAATTACCGCTAATTTGAGATCCGCACCGACTAATGGACTTCTTGGAAAACCAGTCTACAGGTTGTTAACAGCTAGACTTCCCCGTGGTCCAGACGTCCTCCGAATGGTGCAGTTCTATCATTTAGAGTAGGGCAGAACCTTGACATGCAAAGCAGTTATAAGTGTCTGGCAGCGTACGAGGATACCAACTGACAGCACTGAAGTCTTAAGACGCATCGTACTCTTCAAGGGGAGCATGACAGAGTCCTTGAAGATATATTTTTGGGTAACCGAGAAAAATTGTTTGATATCGCCGTTAAAGATGCTATAATGAAAGTAAAAACCGAACCTTGAAAAGCCGAAAGAAGATGTTTTCTCATGTAGCATGAGTGGGTCTGATTTAAAGACAATAGAAAATGAAATGAAGAAAAGAGAGCAATATGAAAAAGATGCCAAGGAGAACGAACAATATGAATAAACGGAAAGGAAATATGTTTCTGAGCAAACAATATAATTTTCTTTGTCATCCTCAGACAGCTCCGCAAATGAAGAGAATATCAACCTATAGCGTCAACTTCTGTAGCAATGTCCAATCCTTTACCATCAAAACGACCTAAAAACGTATTCAAATCACCCGAAGTCGTCGGAACTTTAAATTGTCGACAGAGGAGCTGCATTTATTGATGAAGCTGTTGCAAAGCGCTTGTAAACAATGTTTCAGAAATAACACTTCCAAAGCTATATTAGACTATCTAGGAGACAAGTTAATCGTCTCTTGAGGGACCTTTACTTTTGCATTGGGACGGCAAGCTTTGAAATGGCAAAGAAAAGCTTTTGGAAATTCAGAAAATAGACAGAGGAACAGGAAGTTGAAATTCTAAAACTAGTATTTGATACAACAGCCAGTAATACTGGGCTTCACACGGACGCTTGTATTACAATTAAAAAAAACTTAAAAAGTGAGCTTGTCTAGATTGCATGCCCCCATCATGTTATGAAGATAATGCTCTCAGCTATTTTTTTTATGTATATTTGGCTCTACGGGTGGTCCAGAGACTGAGCTGTTTAACCGATTTAAGAAACTGTGGCCAACTATTAATGAAACTGATTATACTGCAGTTCTACCAAGCAAACTAGGAGAGTATCTACCACGTGTCCTCCAAAAACAACATTCTATAGATGATTATTAAGAACTGCTACGTCTCATGCGAGATGAATAGCGAAGGCTATTTACGCCCTAAAAATTTGCCTTTTTCAAAACTAATTTCAGCTAAAACCTGAAGAATAAAAAATACAGAAAGCTCGGCTTTGTTTTTTAGTCTTTTATATTGTGAGATATTGAAATGAAGCTCCTCTCGCAATTAGAGCTCCATATAATGATATCCAGCTTCTGCATCAACTAAATCAAAGCTATTCTAATTCAACAGCTAGTGAAAAAGTTTACACCGCTTTTGCGCGGCAACTTTGGTTTGTTTCTGAGCACTTGGTAGCGTTGACCTTTTTTGATGACAAAGTATCCTTGAAAACTTAAATTTAATTTGTTTGGTTTTTGCTTTCGTGTATTTCATATTTATGCATTAAGGAATAAAAATAAAGTGGAGTGATATTTTAACGTAAAGTAAAACACACAATCTGCTCCACTAGTTTAATGTAAAATTTTTTTAAAACCATACATGTTTCGGAGGCATAAACCTCCATCATCAGTGGGATAAAATTATCGACAATAGGCTCATCAGAGAGCTCGGAAAGATGATAGATAAAAAGGAGAATACTTAAGTGAGAGACTGATTTATACTTAGGTCAAACAAAATAGTGTTGACTTACCTTGTGTCGCAGAAAAAAACTTCATCATTTAGTATTAAGCATGGTTGTAGAAATAAAATAGAAAATTGAAAAAGGTGTTATTATTTAAAGAAAATTTTTTTTTAATTATATTTAGTAGTTAATAATTAAATAGTACTAATTATCTTTTTATTTTTGGATCTTTGGTTCACAAAAAACAACATTTTCGTCCCATGAGGAGAAAACAGAATCAGAGATACGAACATCCTGCTGGAGTTGTATCAAATGGTAGTTAAAATTATTAATAAAGAGAATGTCTGTATAAAAAGTTTTTCTTGTATTTTTTAAAATAAAAACCGTTGAATTTAGTGCAGTTACCCAATGTCAATGGTAGACAAGCCGGGACACCTAGAGTAAAAAGCCAGACAAGGAGAGAAAAGAACAATGAGTGTTATATGAAGATGGAATGTAAAAATATGTGTTAGTAAATTAAAGTAAGTTTAAATGAATAGGTGGATAAGGTAAAGTTTAAACGAAAGTCACTCACATCATACCACTCTATCTAGTGACTTTCGTTTAAACTTTACCTTGCCTTTTTTGTGAACCAAAGATTCAAAAAGAAAAAGATAATTAGTACTATTTAATTATTAACTACTAAATATAATTTAAAAAATTTTTCTTTAAATAATAACACCTTTTTCAATTTTCTATTTTATTTCTACAACCATGCTTAATACTAAATGATGAAGTTTTTTTCTGCGACACAAGGTAAGTCAACACTATTTTGTTTGACCTAAGTATAAATCAGTCTCTCACTTAAGTATTCTCCTTTTTATCTATCATCTTTGTGAGCTCTCTGATGAGCCTATTGTCGTTTAAGTTTTTCTTGTTTCACTAATACTTCTTTTCTATCTTTAATTTGCAGTTCTCACAATGTCCTTTTCTCTTCTACTAACTTAATTTTATCCCACTGATGATGGAGGTTTATGCCTCCGAAACATGTATGGCATAAAAATTTTACATTAAACTAGTGGAGCAGATTGTGTGTTTTACTTTACGTTAATAAAAATAAAGTTATGGAGACAAAATATTTGTTTGTTTGTCTTTTGGACCACCCCATTGTCATATGTAATTATTGTTTCGATATTCTGGTGCTTCTAGCCCTTGTCAGCCGAACATCTCTCTAAAAACTATGGAATAAATGTATTTAAACGCAGGTCTAATGCATTTATTTATTTTGATTGGAGAATGTGATAAAATTAAAAGCAGGACATGAAGAAAGTTTAATGAAAACTATTCGAATCCACCGCCAATAAGCAATAAATATTTTTTAAGAATTTAAAATAATTTCGTTGCGTTAAAGGTGCCAAACATAATAAAATATCAAAGATTCTACAACTTTCTAGCATTTGACTGGTTCGCCATAAACCTCTAACACGCTATCTACGTAAAGTGTATAAAAAAGAATCAAGCTAGATTAGTCAACCAAACAGCATTAAAAGTCTAAATACATCGCTTTAACACATTAAGTACCCATCGCAAATTCTCGACTCAAAAAGGCCCTTAGAAATTCCCCATCCTCAGGTTACAAAAATTCTTTTCACGCACCCATGTATACAGAGCCCGGGGACGAGGCATCTAGTAATGTAATGTAAATATATTACAAAATTTCCATAGCTAACAAACTCGTAAGTAATAAATTACCATCTAGTTGAAATAATCCCATGAATTGCCTTTGCATATGTTTATCTATCGCCGCATCTGAAAAAGATTCTTGATGGAACGTATTTAACACATCACAAATTTCGTATGTATATAAGCTGGTTTTTTTACTCGCCTCCTTTTTTCTCTACGACTAGTTTTTTGGTCTTAATGTTGTATAATCATCGCAACAGTGTGTTCCTGCGGACGGACTTCTATACTTTCTTATTTGCATTGTTTAGAAGAAAAACCCATTATTCATAAACAGTTTTAATTTCTCCGAGGCCATACCTAGTCATATGCAAAATTAAAAAATAGCATTCAAGGTACTTAAAATGCAGAAGAATGTGAAAATACGTTAAAAATAGTGACTGTTATTGGAAAAGAATGCTAACACGCTTACCCAAAAAAGTATTTTTATTTAAAGGCATCAGTGGGATTTTTTCGTCGATTATTGCAAGGCGTTTGACAAAATACAGTAGGTATATCAAAATGACGGATTTATTAAGTGATGGACAATGATTTGCGTATAATAGCCCAGTTATACTATCGGCTCACATTAGAATAGATGGGGAACTGTCACAATGAGTAGGAATACTTAGAAGAGTACGACAGGGTTACATGTTGTATCAGAAGCTGTTAATTATTCACTTATTCACTAACAGATTTTAAGAAAAGCCTTCGAGAATATCAATCATTGTCAATAGGTAACAAATAACCAACATCAGGTATGTTGGCGATACGACTATCGTTACATACAATTTGGAAGATTTACAACAGCTGATGCAGAGTTTCCCAATGGAGGCCTTTCAGTGAACAACAAAAAAATAAACACAATACAGTATCATACATACCTGGGTACAGAGATGAATGATCATGAGATCCGATTTCGCATCAAGAGAACAAGATCTGTTGTCCTTAAAATGTCACCAGCCTTCAATTCCCTCACTGTGCCAACGAACATAAGGTTTATCCAACACTATATCTTCTAGGTTCTGCTTTACGGTATCGACAAAACCAACTATAAGATTCATCCTTTTTTGCAGCAGATCCATCTAGCTAGTGGTCCTCTACATTGTGTGTTCATAGGCTTTTCAGGTGTAATCTCCTTTAGTCAGACCCTACTCACTGACAAGCAAAACGAGTCTGCCAGAAGACGGACGAACCTTTACAGTTCGTTTTCTGTTTTTCAGCGCTGCTTGTCCGCTACTCCTGAATAGAATTTGTTATAGTTCGAAAATTGCATTTTATAAGTTTGGTTATCTATGTTAAGTTTTCGGTTTTAAATTGTTAAAGTACCTATGTAGACTCTCACCTTAGACATTAATTAATAATTTAATTACCTGTTGATGGTCAATAGTTCACTATGTTTAGTTTCAAACCTTTGTTAATGATTATATTCCAGGAATGTTTTGTATCTTGTAAGACATAGCCAAGTGGATTGATTTCTTCTGTTCCTTGTTTAATACTACTTGCAGACAGGATTGATTTCAAATCTTTGTTTTAATTGATTGTTAATTGCTTGCAGGGCCGTCGAGAGAAAATCGGGGCCCAAATTTGTAGTAGGAGTAGATTACTAAGATAGTATTAAGAAAAATGAAGTTATTAAGTTAATAGTATCAAGAAATTCAAATACAAATACTAGTAGAACACAATTTATTTTATACTTTCACTATAAACATCTGTCATACATTTAGTCGTAAATAAGTAACAACTGTAATAAACATGCCGGCGCGCCGGTCTTGAACGAAATCCGGGCCCCCTCAAAATCTTCGGGCCCGGGGGAATCACCCCGACCCCCCCCCCCCTCTCGCCTGGCCTGATTGCTTGTCAATAGGAATAACTATTTAACCTAGTATTTAAGTTGTAGGTTAAATGTATCGGCTGTCGTGATTCAGCTGTTTTTAAGAAAATCGATAATTTGTTACGCAGGTCAGTGTCATTAAAAGAATAAACTGACAGTTCTGTGCATTTTCACGACCAGGTCTGGTTAATTGTGCATAATTTCTGCGGTCGTGATTGGCTGACGCGGTTTGCCAAGGTTTTGTTATTAGTTCTCATAGATAGGGTTGACATAAATGTGTCGGCGATTGTTTTTTTGTAACTATGTACGTTGGAGACGAAATAACATCCGCCTTTTTCGACAATAGACGCTTGAAGGAAAGCACGTTTGTGGAAATAGCTCCCTAAGTTTAGTTTTTGGGCAGGGAAGGCAATGTAGGGCCGATAAAACATCCACAAATGTCTTTAAAAGGGTATGGATTTATTTTGTAGTTGTAGTTGTAGATGTAGTTTGCCTATTCTTTAGGCGGAATGCCGATTTAAAATGCTTTGCTGAACTTCAACAAGCGGTCCTAGACGTCATTTAGTAAATTGGAACCCTCGTTAGATATTTGAGGTAGGTTTAAACTTTAGTATCTAATTACCCTAGTTGGGTCTTATGAAAGTTTTCTCTTTCGTATTGTATATCTAAAATTTGATTTTAGGGTTTTTTGTTAGGGGCTAAACTAGTTCAAACGAGAGTACTAGTTTTCTTTTGTTGAAACTGCCTGGACGCGGGACGTGCCAGTTGCCGTGTACTATTGGAATTCTTGGAGACTAGCTGTGTTGCAGTATCCACGTTAGCTGTTTCAGGGACCATCTGCGTGTGTTTTACTGAAGATTGAGTCTTCAGGAATCATGGGTAGCACGTAAGGTTTTAGCTAAGTACCATTTTTCTTGAGTATATTGTAACATAGTAAAAACTTAAAATCTTAATATTTTGCATTTGCGTGTTGTTCGATATACAGTGTTTTAGTAAAGTTTTGCGCCCATGTTACGTACAGAGCTTGTGCTTTGTAAACGTGTAGCGTATGTCGACATAGCGTTAAGACGTCACAAGAATCTCTAGTAGTTTAAAACGTTAGGTAGTCTGTTACAGCTAATTTTGTTGTAAATATAGTTACAATTTATTATTATAAAGAAAACATTTTTGTTTCCAGCCTAAAGGCCATTTGTTTCTTTTAAATTTAACATTTTAACTCATCTATGCCCGAGTGGCCAGTATACTTATCGAGTAACCACAGGTACTCGTAAGATTTTGTATTGTACTTTAAGAATGCTCTTATGGCAGAGAGTTAGTTGTGAGAGGTTCTTGCACAGACCTTTCGGAAATTTCAAGTCTGGGCAGGTGTATTTTGATTCATATCTCATCATGTTCTGGATGTAGGTCTATGTGGCTGCCAGATCAGACTGAACAGTCATTTTTACGGTGTAGGTCTGACAGTTGCCGTTTTGTGCAAGACCCTGTCAAACAGGGTTTGACTTTTACTTATTCTTTTAATGATAACTTTGTAATTTAAACCTTCAAAACTTTTTTGTCAAACCTTTGTTATTACATTTCACTTATCTATCTTTTAACTTTAAGTACCTATTGTCCACCAAAGTAAGAGGAGCTTGCATTTATAAAACCAAGTAGCCAAGGGCATAACACGACATAAAAAAATAAATATCTGTATTGGCCTCTGCGAAAATTTGGCTTTTATTTTAAATATAGTGACTTTGAGGGACTTGAGTGAATGAGAGCTTATAAGAAGCTGATGTATACCGATTGTGACATAAGTGTTTTTTTTCCTAGTTTGCTTTTTCTGAGGCCAAACACTAGAACATTTAAAGGCTTTTAAGTAAAATAAAACTAAGGTGGCGCCTTTAGGATTTGACTTTAACTTACTTATAAGAGTGCTAGACCACTTAAACTAGAAACAAAATAGCGAACCTACCCTCAGTTAAGCTAGCTAAGGGGTGAGTTTCAGGCAACACAACATGAGACCTTTTTAGGGTCTGTTGTCTGAAGTACATCCTCCAGGGCGTAATTTTTTATAACAAAATATGACTAGCTTTCTGGTCATTGCAGGTATTTCCTTTCTAACTCTAAACTTCTAGCAGTTACAGGTGTTGGATTGGACCGGGTGATGTGTACGAGAGCCGCCTTGAGTTGCATCTCACCTATAGCTAACTGTATACGAAAGGTTTACTGGCCAGCCGAATTGGTCGATACGAAAACTCCCAAACCCGAAACAAATAACAATTTAGTAAAACGATAAAACATAGCCAGTTGACAAATAAAAATAATTAAACGAGTAGCCACCGCGACAACGATCATCAGTTCTTCACATTCACGCGTTCGCTTAGAGAACGTGTTGAAGATTTATCAAAAAATAGAAGACACTTTCAGTTGTCAAACGAAATGACAGGCGGCATCGATAAGCGCGTGAATAATATGCTTGTACGGAAACTTGTCTTGGAACTATTTATAATTTGATACACTACCCACTAACAAAATTAAATTCTGTAGCATACCCAAATATATTAAATAAAGCATTTCGAAAATGATGAATAATCAACGGAAAAATGTTACCTGGAACCCTGGTAAAGATAGCGATGATATAGAAGATAATCATGATAATGATAAAGCTAAAGAACTAAAGGATTAACCGAAACAGTTCCATATTTCCAACAAATGAATGAACATATTTCTTTATCTTCTTTTTACTTATAGGCTGTAGCCGTCAACTCCCAGGAATCTAATAATAATAATCCAATTAGCAATTTCTAAATCCCACAAAGAAAAACTCGTTTTGGATATAAGAACGGTTTTGTCTTAAAAATTCAAATAAATAAAATTAAAATAAACATGTCGGTCGGCCCGAAAAATTATTTACATAATCTTTAATAGTGTGCCACACATCGTCGTCCCGTTAAGTAAATCCTTATTTGTTTTATCCCACACGCGGCTTTTTTTGATTTGATCACAATTGGTAAGTAAGTAATAGATTTAAAATTATTTTAAACCTGTTCGAAGTTCTTATTGATTAGTGTTATTAAAATAACCAACAATTTATTTATTACTGGAAGACTGCTATCCAAACATATGGGGAGTGCTATTAACAAAGAACTTTTAAAATAACTGGAGGGTCTTTGCATCGTCAGTGACCACAAGTATGGATTGCATAATTCTAAATTAACCTTCTCACTTATGGTATCAAACTTTGGAATAACCGGAACCCGGATGGTACGCTGCGCGTCATATAAAACTGGTACGCTTTGATTTTATCAATGTAAATCGGGTTTTATAATATTCGCTATCAATCATGCTTTGCATAAGAATGACACCTAATACACCTGTCACTATGACAAATAATAGGATATTATGTCAAAAATTTCCATTTTACGTTATAGCGATGCCAAGGCAGTTGAGTAATTTCGAAAAGTTGCAAATAATTTCCAAAATAGAGGCTGGTTGGTCTGTAAGAATACTGCCCGAAGAATATAATAGAAGCAAAACTACCATCCAGAAATTAAAAGAAAGATGGGATAATGAACAAACTGTTGAAAGAAGAAGAGGGACAGGAAGATCGTGTATAACTAACGAACAGCAAGATGCAAATTTAGTTGATTTTTTAAGAGACCATCCTTTTGATTGTGCAAGAAAAGCTAAAGTTGAAACAAATTTCCCCGCTTTTGTCACAACTGCGTTAAGAAGGATTCGAAAAACGGAATTAAAAAATTGTGCAGCGGCAAAAAAATATAAACTTTCCCAAGAAAAAAAACAAGGTAGAATTATTTTTGCTCTTAATTACCTGTTAAATGATATAGTAAATTTTTGGGGGGAGTTATACTCTCTGACGAGAAAGTGTTTCAATCGTATCATAATGGTCATATTCGAGTATATAGACCGCCTGGGTCCAGATACGAAGAAAAGTATATTTCTCCAAGCGATAAATCGGGAAGATTTTTAGTGAACGGTTACGCTTGGATGTACAGAGGGGGATTAGGAGTATGTTGGGACATTGACGGAAGATTGAATGCGAGGAAATATATAGATATTTTAGATAATGTAATGTTGCCTTCAGTCAGGGAGGTTTTTCCGAACAACAATTTTATTTTTCAACAAGATAATTGTTCAGTTCACACTGCTAACTGTGTGAGGAATTATTTTGATGAACACAATATTCAAGTTCTTCCTTGGCAATCAAAGAGTCCGGATCTTAATCCTATAGAAAATATTTGGGGAATTATGGTAAAAAAAATTCGAAAATTAAATATCGTTCCGCAAAATAGGCAACAGCTGTGGACTCTTATTGAGGATGTTTGGGAAAACCTGTCCGAAGATCCAAATTTAGCATTAAATTTAATAAATTCTGTGCCAATAAGGTTACAAAAAGTGTTAGATAATAATGGAGCTATGACTAGTTATTAACTTAAAATAATGTATAATTTTACTTAGCAGATGAATTTTTTTAAAATTAAACCGATTTAATTATCTTTTCTATACTAAAGTTTATTTATTTACTCAGAAGGTTAAAGGAATTTTCGAATAGCTGACAGTACTGTTTCTTAAAGCCATAACCAACAAAATTCATTGTTATACAAACGTCATAAACGACCAACTTACAGAGCTTAAAAAAGCTAATTTTTAGCCTACAACAGTTGTACCAGTTTTATATGATGCGCAGTGTACCATTGCATATTTCCAAGGTTGCCGATTCAATTTTGTTCATTGCTGTTGAGCTCTTTTTAAGATCATTCTCTGCGAGTAGTGATAACAGTGGCGGCTTTTCAGGAACGCTAGGGTCGGCATTACCGATACGGTGTCAAACAGACAACAGAGAGTATATATATTATTAAAGTACATCAACTTGCATTTTTAATGACTCGCAAGCTGCCAGCGAATAACTGTTCCACTTTCACTTCAAATCGCCGATATAACCCCGGACGTCATAGTGGATCACTCGAAACTACGCCGCCGTCAAATTAAAAGTTTTACTTTTCAAGTCGCCTTTGTAACCAGTACCAGGTCCAGCAAGCCTACCCTGCCATTTTTGATTGATTGATTACTCTTAAATAACTAGGTCGGCACTTACGTCCTGACACCGCAGCCTTTTACAGACTTATTGTATCCCCTAGTTATTCGTTACTAGCCCGCCCACGGTAATTTTACGTCTGGGTAATGTCAGCCAGACGGGACCTACTGTTTATCGTGGGATCCGAACCACGCGCAGTCGCTTTCCAACTAACCATCATCCTGATCCCCCCACAGAATCACACTCCTACAGCAGCCTGCCCACACAGCCCGTAACCGAGGCAAGTCTCGGGTTAAAGATCCGCTGCTATAGGAGCATGACCCTGCGGTTTCGATTCCGATAAATCGTTAGTCAGAAGTACCTGCACTCACACATACAACAACCAAACCCAGTACTTTTTTTTATTTGAGCGTACTGTAGCGGGATTCGAACCCGCTCGACTCGAGCAGCGCGAAAGCAGGCTCACGCCGTTTCCGGCGCTTTACCCACTTCGGCCACCGAGGCGGTTTACCCTGCCATTAGAAAGAACTTTAAAATTCCAGGCGTTAGGATAAGTACGCAAAACCATACATCACTAGTTACTTGAAGACTTTACACTAGTTCACAAACGGTAAAATTGGATTTGCTGCTAAATTTAAGGTTTGTTCCAAGCCGACCAAAATCCGTACCAGTACATACTACTGCAACAGTCGATTGGCAAGTTCAAAATTTAATTGACAGGCTGGAAATGATCGCTCTGTCATAGAATAGTGGGTTGGAACAAACCTTTAAAGAAAGTGAGGCTAGTAAGCTAGTTATAATACTATTAATTATCGGTTGTTTGTTATTATTCTTGAAAGAAAAGGACTGAATTAGTGTAAAATAAGTCAGAGTGAATGTTGTCTCTTGAATAACAAAACTTTCGGTTTGGTTTATAGGTTTGTTTAGGATCAGGACTTCACGTAACTGTTTTAAAATTAAATATCTTGTTTGGATGCACGCAACACGCAATGACATGAAAAACGAAGTTCAAAATGAGGCAAAAAGTGATCTTATTACTCTTATTCAATGTATTTTATGTGTTTAAAATGTGGATTTTTCATATTTGATGAACAAAGTAAAATAAAAAAAAACAATGGTCGTGTCCAACGACCCCTAAAATGTTGAATTTAATTAACACTGAAGGCAAGGGAAGTAATAGGTAATTTTAAGAAAATTTGTATCAAAAACATGCATATCCTACAGGAAGTGAAGCCAAAATTGAACTGTTTTGTTGCCCATATATGCATTGTATTTTCAAATCAAAAAGGAAAAAATTAAAATCCGTTGTGCGCGTGCGGCTATAGGACAATTTAAAAGAACTTGATTTCTTTATTATAACTAACCTCACTTTTTTTAAAGGTTAGTTCCAATCCACTATTCTATGACCGAACGATCATTTCCAGCCTGTCAATTAAATTTTGAATTTGCCAATCGACTGTTGCAGTAGTAAATTTGTTGTGCGACCATTCGAGGACCGTACTGATACGGTTTTGTAACAAACCTTAAGT
Source organism: Polydrusus tereticollis (assembly GCA_963920685.1). NCBI lineage: Eukaryota > Metazoa > Arthropoda > Insecta > Coleoptera > Curculionidae > Polydrusus > Polydrusus tereticollis. Next base: position 125,992,338 of record OY987329.1, read on the forward strand.
TTTCCGCCAAATCAAATTTTGCCGTTTGTGAACTAGTGTAAAGTCTTCAAATAATTAGTGGTGCATAGTTTTGCTTGCTTATCCTTAAGCCTGTCATTTTAAAGTTCTTTCTAATGGCAGGGTAGTAATAATAGTAATAATGTATCATACCTACATCAGAATTCTGTTCAGTGCAACTATTAGAGTAGTAGACAAAACCGAAATTTAGATATGGTCCCCAACAATTTTCGTCTGCGGCGCTCCTTGACCCTCTCTAACATTTTTTTCCTGGATCCGCACCTGTACCGAACTGTCGGCCCTGGCTGCTAATCCACGAGCCACCACTAAATGATAAACGGATATCTGTCATCAAAGCCGGAAACCTTTAAGTCTATGGCCCTTAAAAAAACCAATTTACTTATTATTTGTGAAAATAAAATCCGATCAAAAGTAACAACATTGTTGCCCTAATGATCTGTTTAAAATTCCATAAAATGTTTTTGTATATAATTAAAATATATTGCATAAAACAATTAGATATACTTCTATATATTGTATATATCCCTGTAACATATATCTGGTTGATTTTCCCCCTTATATTGCAAATGATACAGGCTTAATATAATTTTCTATATTCTTAAAGCGGCGAGGATAATACATTGTGGTAAATTTGGCTAACTCACACCAAAATTAATCAATCAGCACGGATTTCTGTCCCTTGCTAATGGTTTTGTCTCTTTTTATCATATATGACATTCTATTAGTGGGGATGCAAAGCACGTCGTGAAACCTTGAGAAATTTTATGGGCATTACGGCAGTTTAACATTATTATATTACATTTATAATTATTCATATTTAAACGTTGCTGTTTGTAAAATGAATAAATATATAAAAGGTAAAGGGTATTCATAGTCAAGCTAGGGCAGTGATTGTCAATAAATCAGTAGGTCTTTGTTTTTATATTTACGCAATTTAAGACTAAGATAATTAAAAAAAATATATATTACGCACACCTATACTGCCACCGTCATGCATTTTGCCGCCCTGCCTCCTCAGGCGTTGTAGCGCAAGAACCGTGTGGCGAACTATATGAGACTAAATCTTTGCTTAACAAAATAGTTTCCCTTTTGCGTGTGTCGCAAGTAAATCAGAGCAGCAAAAACATTGCCATGACGCTATTATTGTGTGCCAAATACCTATTGTTTCTTTATAATATTTTTTTGCATAAAAACTATAATGTGAAATTGCACAGTATAGGTATTGCGCTCGGTAGTCAACTTTACGACACTATGAAATAATTCAGTTTAATGGCTTTAGCCCCGAGAGTTTCGTAACAGTTATGGTATAAAACGATTTAGATAAAGTTCATCAAAAGTACGAGATGTTGGTCATTTGAAATAGATATTACAATTAGGTAAAGCTGGGGTAAAATACTTTTGAAAGTAATAATAATAATAATAATAATAATAATAATAATAAAATTCTTTATGTCTAATTACGTACATTTTATCAACATAAAAAGAAATGATGTCGCCAAAGTGAGAGCATTAACTCTCCATGTAGTCCCTTAGGCTGTATGGTTCAAGTTGCACTAAAAGTTTCTTTGATTTTCTTTTGAACCCATTCACACTTTGCTAATTTTTAAGTTCATTAGGCAGTTTATTAAAGAAGCGAACCCCTCCTCTTTCAAAGATGGACAGGATAATTAACATTAGTTTTGCGAGTGCTGTAATGATGACCCCTCCCCATACGCAGCCCTCGTCCATCCTTAAAAAAGAACATAATAGTATGAAATATATATAGGCCATATATTGTTAAAATAAATTTATCTTTAAAAATATTTCTACAACGTTCCCTAAATGACATTTTGTACATCATTCTAATTATTTCTGTATAACAATAATATCTTGAATTCTTGAGTTTTCATCCCAAAATATAATCCAATATCTTGCTGCAGCCTCAAAGTTGGGGAAATATAAAATCCTCAGGGTACCAGCCGATACGTACTTTGACGATACTCTAATACCATAACTTACCCTATTTAATTTTTTTCCCCAGCGATTGCTCTGTCCAATCTCACAATTTATCTATATAAACGCCTAAGAATTTTGTTTTAGTTTGAAGGTTAAAATCTGCTTACTTAATTTTGTTCTGAAGAGTAATAAGTTTGTTTTTCTCAAACCATGAGGTGGTATGTGAAAAAATTCTTTCTTTGTTGCCAGTCAGTTCAGTTGAGCCTTTTTGTGTCACTAATAGGTTGGTATCTTCTGCGTAGGAAGTAAGCAATTCATTAGGATTAGCTATTTCGTAATTTAGATCATTGGTACAAATGATGAACAGAACTGGTCCTAAAATACTATGGTATTTTGCAAACTTTCCGACTTATAGGTAATATTGTTCTTCCTAATTACAGTCTTCTGTATTCTACCTTCTACGTATGATCTAAACCATTTTAATGCATTACCTCTGATTCCATATAAATCTAGTTTCTTTAAGAGAACTTCTCGATTCAGGCAGTCATACGGTTTCGAAAGGTCCAGAAAGACTCCCAAAGCTGACCTACCAGCATCCAGTTGTTCAAGGATGCCGTGCGTGAATTGAAACATCACTGTCCGAGTTGATCTGCACTCCATGTAGCCATGCTGGCCGCTCGAAAGCAGCCCACAGAGAAACCCGGAAGAAGGCTGATCGGTCTGTAGCCATCAAACTGCTTCGGACTCTTTTTCATCACAAGTAGAGGGCAGTATGTGGTTTTTCAAGAAGATTTAGGGAATCTTATGAGCCATCATCAGTTTTTACCATAAGATAATGAAACATATAGTCTTATTTGAAATCCTTTAAGTTTTACAAAACGGTAATGCTTTGATAGTCCTTGGATAAATTACAATATTTTTGTAGGGTTAATCAATAGTCCTTTGAATTTTGTAAATTTCGCGTAGGTGGTTATCGGAATCTTTTGCAAAGTATTAAATCGAAAACTTTTGGTTAAAAGCAAAAGAAAAATACACTTACGTGGTAAAATTTAAAGCTTGGGGGGTTTATTTTAAGATTATTTACCGGTTTTATCATTTCTGTGCGGCAAAATATACCCAGCTAGGTTTTTCCGAGGGTTTTCTAAAATATAAAAAAAATTCAGCGCAAAAAAAATTAATTGTTTCATGAAAACTATTTACTAAAACATATAAAATTATTTATGAAAAACAACATTGAGTAAAAGGCCTTTAAGTCTTCTAACGTCTGTGGGCGATTAATATAGACTTTACTTTTCAAGTATCCCCACAAATAAATCTGGTGCCATCAAATCAGAGGAATGTGGCGGCCACCCAATATTTCCTGGCAGCCTGGCAGGGAAAATGTCTCTAAGATGAGCGATCGTTTCACGCGCTGTGTGGAATATAGAGCCATTCTGCTGGAACCAGAAGTTATCTATCTTTGTCAAGTTCTTCCAAGTGTGGTTGCAGAATTTCACGAAGCATTGTTCGATGCAGTTCTCCATTAACAGTAACTGCATTGGCCCTGACATCTTCAAAAAAGCAATAAGTCTCAATAATTCATTCGAAGTATATTGCGCACCATGAAACGACCTTTCGATCAAGCAGCACATTTTCTTGAATAAGCCAAAGGGTTACCGTTTTTCAAAAACGATAATTTTGCTGGTTAACATGACCAGAAAGGGACAAATTTGCTTCGTAGCTCATTATCGAATTTTGCCAAAAACTGGCTTCTTCCACTAAGCTTGTAACGATTGTGCGTATGGAAAACGTCATTGAATATGAATTAATTGGCCGTAGTTTGAACACAGTTTAAATTTTGAATGCATACATAAGTGCAAAATATCTCTTAAAGCCGCTCAGTCAACCTTAATTGCGCCGCACGCTTTCTTGTGGAAGTTTTTCGTTCTTCCTGAACATCAGCCCAAAGTAGTTCAATATTTTCGTTTGAACGACAAGAACGAGGTTTTCCAGTATGCTTTACATCACTTACTATGCCATTTGGTAAAAATGTTTTGATAAATGTCGAATTGTTTTCCGTGTAGAGTTCCTCGACCGGGATACGCTCTACTAAAAGCACGTTGAGTTGAAATTATCGAAATTTCTGCACGTTCTTGAGGCGAATAGCGCTCCATAACAATATTCTGTATTTTTCAACTGTGACATAGAGCTTCACTATTGACAGTTGTCAAGGAAATAACAAAATTATAACAATATGCCATGGCTGGGTCTATTTTGCCGCACTCTATATATTAAGACACGAGTTTTAAAAAGCATGATATTATAGGACGCGTTTAATTTTGAAAACGAGCAGTGAATTTTGATTTCGAAAGGTAGAGGAATTTGTTGAAATGCTTACCGGTGAGTATAAACATCTGTGATTAGTGAAGATATGATATATCTAAAATGCATAAATCTAATGAACTGCTTGATAAACTGGTATTCAATAATAGCATTCCTTTAAAAAATACTAGAAATTTAAACCTCCAATATTTTAAATCTATGTGTACAAAACATAACACAGGAGTTATTTTTTAATAAAGGCAAAAGCACTAAGATAAACTAATGTAAGGTAATGTAACTGTGTCAATCACACGACACTATTAGAACTGCTGGAAAGAAGAGGTGTCGATGCCCAAGATCTAAAAATCGTACAAAATCTTTATGAACAGCAAGTGGCTTCTGTAAAACTGGAAAACACCGAAACAAGTACCGTACCTATAGGGTGTGGAGTCAGACAAGGGTGTGTACTTAGTCCCATGCTCTTTAATATGTATTCAGAAGTTATTTCCCAAAACGCTTTGGACGAGACAGAAGACGGTCTGAAAGTCAATGGGAAACTCGTAAACAACTTAAGATATGCCGATGACACAGTGATAATCGCAGACAGTCCTGAAGAGCTGCAAAGCCTAATCGACAGCATATCGACTTCCGGTGACGCAATGGGACTGAGGATTAATATCTCAAAAACAAAGATCATGCAAATAAGTCGCAATCCGAATAACAACTTCAACATAAATATATACGGTTCACCAATAGAGCGAGTCACAAAATTCAAATACCTAGGAAGTTGGATCAGCGAGGATCTGAATCCTAAGATTGAAATTAGATCCCGCATAGAGCAAGCTAGAGCCAATTTTATTAAGATGAGGAACCTGTTAACCGACAGAACACTCAATTTAAGCATAAGATTTAACTTTGTTAGATGTTATGTGTATTCCACGTTACTGTATGGAGTCGAGGCCTGGACGCTAAAAGTCAGCAGTATTAACAAGCTGGAAGCATTTGAGATGTGGGTATATCGTAGAATGCTTCCCATACCATGGATCGACCATATCACCAATCAAGAGGTCTTACATAGAATGAACAAGGACCGAACAATTCTCGAGACCATAGCGAAAGACAGCTTACCTTGGCCATGTCATGAGGCAGGACAAGTACAGATTCCTGCAACTAATTATGGAGGGCAAGATTAAGGGAAAGCGTGGTCCGGGGCGTAGGCAGTGCTCTTGGCTGAAAAACATAAGGGATTGGACAGGCTTAGATTAAAACACCCTACTGAGAAGAGCCCAAGACAGAGACGAATTTGCCAGAATTGTTGCCGATCTTCATTGAATGGAGAAGGCACTTAAAGAAGAAGAAGGTAATAGTAAATTTTAGGAAATAGGGAAAATCATAATTATAAGGTAAACAATATAAGTTTTGTTATCTGGGTATTTAGGTTACTGATAGGCAATATTTGGTAGGTGAGTTATTATTAAGATAGTATAGAATTAGCATTAAGTATTTATTTTATTATTATTTAATAAACAATGTTTTGTCTATTGAGTAGCAAAGCATACACTTTTTACATTTTTATACAACAGAGGGAAATAGAACGTTCCAAAAGCAACTTATGTTTTAATTGAATTAACCCTCCAATACAGCTGTTATTACACTAAATACATTTTTTAGCAAAATGTATACTAAAAAATTAGCAGAATCCTTTTTTAAAGCGTAAAAATTTCAGTGTATACTTTTTTATACTTCCATATACTTTATTTCTAAATACGTCTTATTGCATGCTTGTTTTCAGTTAAGAGATATTTTAATATGCATGTAATTATACTCTTACAACGGTGCTACCGGCAGTTAAAACAGCCTTTAAAAAAAACCCGCTACATTGGTATCGGCATTAGCAAGGTACTTCATATTCAAGGATATTGGTTATAATTATTGTTCTTTTATTGTTACGTCGGGTGCTTTTGTTCTTTTTTTTAGCCTATTAATCGGGAGACGTAGAAACCAACAGAAACAGTCGCGCAAAACTGAAGTCTTAATCAAATTCGTTCTATAGTCTATCTTTAAATGATGCGAAGTAAGAAATCAATCAAAACCGTCTTCTCCATGAGCGTACCAGATCTTTGGGCATGTATAGATTTAAATAAGCCTGAATTTTTAAATTTGTGCAGAATTAGTACAAGTATCGACATTAAATTCAAGTTTTGTCTTCAAATATATATTTTAATTTTAAATTTTTTAAACTTCAAATTATGTACAGCCGTACCACTTACCTGGAATTTTAGAAAGCAATTTTATTAAAACTAATTAGAGTCTAGTTACTTATTCCGTTGCTGCTCTAATCATTTTATTCTTTTTTTTTAGTACCTACTCCTGGTTACCTGTTTGCTAGTTATGTGGTTAGTATGCCTTTATGGGGGGCCGCTATTGGAATAATACAACTATTTATATCTATACATATCTACCTTGTTTTTCAGTGAAACTATTCAAAGTGTAAAGTGTGACGTGTCAGCTTTCTTTAATTAAACGCCCTAGAGTCGGTCCATGTACAGTAAATAAAAAAAAATAATTCTTAACTGTTACGATTCTATTAAAAGTAAGAATGCGGATTTGAGTGTTGACAATGCAGTGCAATATACAGCAGATATGCTTAACGTTGAGAAAACAACAATATGTTAACATTTAAAAGAAGAAAAAAGTGTTCAGGGTGTCAAACCGCAAAAACTTCTCCAGGACGACCAAAACTTGAGCTGGATTCCGTTTTAATGCAGAGAATAAGGCGAAAAGTTTCATCTTAAAAAAAGAAAATCCTACGCTGGAGAAAATTTTGTCCTCAATCCGAGAAGACCAGGACTACCCATTGATGTGTACAAATACGCTTTGGAAACTACTAAAAAAAATTGGTTTTTGGTGGAAAAAACATAGTATGCAATCGATTTTAATAGACAGAAGCGATATCGTCTGTTAGAGAAGAAATTACTTAAGAAGCATCCGAAAAGTCAGAGAAGAAAACAAAAACATATTTTACTTAGACGAAATATGGCTAAATGAAGGCCACACTGTAACTAAATTGTGACAAAAAACATTAAAAGTTCAAGGCAAGCTTTTTTTTTTGGAAGGATTGACCACAGGATTAAAACCGCCATCTCGAAAAGGAGACTATCAGGAAGATATGAATGCCGATGTCTTTGAAGAATGGTTAAAGCAAATGTTGGATCTTATACCAAAAGTTATTACTCTAGGCTGACGGAAAAGTTGCCGACAAGTGCGTGGCGTAAAAGTGAAATAATAGAATGGCTAAGTTTAAGACAAATAGAATTTTCATTAGATTCCTTACAAAAAGAACTGTTGATACTAGCTAATTTACATAAAAATGCATTCAAATAATATGTAGTCGATGAAATGGCGAAGTTACGAGGAATATCTCTGCTCAGACTCCCTTCTTACCACTGCGAATTAAACCCGATCGAACTTATATGGGCGAATATACGGAAAAGTGGAAAAAGTGTATCGATCATGTGATAGAAGGAGAAGCCAAAATGTGGCAGGTAGATATAATAATCTTGTGGTATGTTTTCCCATTCTCCTAACGCTGCTTGAATGAGCTGTCCGATATTTCCTGGATTGTCCCGACGAGCTCTAATCCTTCTTTTAAGCTGGTCCCACAAGTTTTCAATTGGATTTAAGTCCGGTGAACATGCATGCCAGTCTAAAATTGTGACACCTTCCGTTTCCAGAAATTCTCGAGCCACTCTGCTAGTATGAGGAGGTGCATTATCTTGCATAAAGATAAAATTATCCCCAACTGCACCTCGCCAAGGCCTAACTACCGGCTCTAACACCAAATCAACATACCTCCGACCGGTTAAAGTTTGTTCGAGTGGTAGTAAAGGAGTTTTTGCTCCCATCATAATACCTCCCCAAAACATTACGGTTCCTCCTTTATATTTTGGGATAGATCTGGCAGCCTGGAGTCTAGCTTGTCTTCCTGGAGCTCTGAGAACCCGAATTCGACGATCATCTGACCTAAGGCCAATTCTGCTCTCATCTGAAAAGAGAACATTTTGCCAATTTTCAATTGTCCAGTTTTGATGTTGAAGGCACCAATTTAGCCGGTCAGTTTTGTTTTGCCTGGACAACTCTGGAACCCGTAACTGTCTCCTGCCGTACAACCCTCGAGCACGAAGTCTTTTTCTTATAGTTTCAACTGAAACATTTACACCTGTAGCTTCCAGAAGTTGTCTTTTCAGCTCTGGATCAGAAACATTTGGATTTCTTCTAGCAATTTGGCACACAAAGCGGTCCTGTTGTTCAGTTGTAACTCTTGGACGACTTTGTCTAGGCCTATTCTTGAGAGTTCCTAATTCCAGATACCTTGCATACGTTTTTGATACAAGACCCTGGGTAACGCCTACCACCTCTGCTACGTCTCTTTGGGGCATTCCTTGTTCAACGAGAGCAACAATTTTTCCTCTCTGCACATCTGTTAGTCCAACATAAGGCATTATTATCTTCTTTGGACCGAAACAAAATTACCGGATTAAAGTGATTTTACTACTGAATACAAAATTTAAAAGATTATTATAATATGCAGTCGTTTATTTTAACATTGAAAATGTTTATATTATCGCACGGGCACGTAGTATGGGTACGGAATTCGAAATTCTTGTGTTGCATTTGTCCCTGACGTCACACCGAGTTAAATGATCGGGATCAGACCAAGTCGATAGTAATCGTATGGTTTCGCTGGAGCAGTCAGCGGGTGCAGCTGGCGTTCGCGATCGAGCGTAGCATCGTAGCAATCGGCCGTCGCCACAGGGTGGTTCGGCTGGCGCGGCTGGAGCGCGCTTTAGATCATATTCGTATTTCGTAGTGAAAGCGCTTATGTATGACTTATAATGAACGCCGATAACATTAGTTGCATGCTGTTGTTGGAGGAAGAAGACGAAAAGGAGATGTTAGCCCAAATTCCTCCATTTCGACAAACGTCATATTAACACATGAATTTATACTATAGGTACCATATTTAAATCAAAGCTGCAGCATACCAAGTAACCAAATCAATTTGATTAAGACGTCAAAGTATCAAAGCATTTTAAAAATTTTTTTCCAAAGACTAAAATTTACTTTCTAAAGACTTTTATTCCTTTGGTTCGTGATCAGGCACCAATTATTGTTATATATGATGGGCATGTCTCGCATGTGGATTGCTTATTAATTCAAGCCGCAAGAGAAGAAAATATTCATATACTTAAACTGCAGCCCATACAAGTCATTTACTTCAACCTCTCGATTTGAGTATGTTTCGATCCTTTAAGGCAATATGGGAGAGGGAAGTAATAACATGGCAAAGACGTCTTCAGGGACAATGACTACCAAAAAGGGACTTCGCCACATTGCTAGTGAAAACCTGGGCTGAAGTAGATTCCGGAATCATAAAAACAGGATTCAGAAAGGGTGGTATTGTTCCATTTAATAGACATGTTATTCCTAAAGAAAAGTATGACATCGATGCCCTAAAAAGATGGCAGGAACACTTAAAAAATCAAAGGTCTGTAACAGATTTACAACCGAGGCCAGAACACATCGATATTGAAAGGAATGAACATGATGCTGTAGCACCGAATGTAACAGAAAAAAACCGCTACTTTCAAACAGTCAATGTTAAAAACAGTAAAGCCTTCTACATCTGGCGCTTCATTTAAAAGGAAACTAGCATCTAATGCAGAATTACTTACAGCTCCTTCAGCATCTAGTGCCACCAATCTCAAAGTAATTGTCAGCTCTGATCAAAATGAAGAAGTATACTAAATAATCATCAGGAGCCTATAACTGAACCTGTATTACCAGCTACAACCGAAAATCGGCAAGAAAAAAAGGCAAGTTTTGATGATCTACTACTTGATTCGCTCCGACAGAGTCCTTCTTCTAATCCAAGGAAACGAAAGCGCTTAATTCAAGGTGGCCAAACCATTGCAGGTACTATCGCAAGTAGTCAGTCAAAAATCTCTACAAGTTCATCTACTATATCTAAACCAGCTATGAAAATTGACCGAAAGAGTAAACAAAGTCGGCCAAATCCGTATCAATTTGAATCCAGCTCCAGTGAATCAAATTATGAAAGTGTACCTTTTATGGAATCGGATCAAAGCTTCACTTTAGAATCGGATTGCGAAGATCAGATTCCTGAAATAAACAAACACAGTATTTCCATTGAAGACTGGGTACTGGTTAAATACACATTACCAAAAGCAAAGAAACATTTTATCGGCCAGGTAAATACTGTTGACAACGGCTTTGAAATCAAGTTTACTAGAAAACTAAAATACAATTTTTTTATGGCCACTCACCGATGATGTCGATGTAGTATAGCTAGACGATATAGTGACTCGTTTACCTGAACCGGTAGTAACACGCCGAGGAGGTTTTCATTTTAATGTGAAATTTGCGGGATACAATATTTAACAAGTTCCATAAAATTATTTGAATTTTTAAACTTTAATTTTCTTTTCTGTTTTAGTTTCTCCTTGGGAATAAGTCCTACTGTTTTAGAGATTAAAGCCAAACATTGGGTTTTAAACGGATAAATACGTTTATAAAAAAATTATTCTTGTTATTAGGAATTTTTTGAGGGTTATTTTGGATTACTTATTATTTTTCAGAGGTACCTTTTAATTTTTTGTTTTTATGATTTGCTTGGCTAACTATTTCCCAACAATAAAAAGTTGATAACTTCCCAGATTTTTATTTTTTTTTAAGTCTGTAGTAAAAAGAAAAATTGGCATGGGAGGCATAAACTTCATTTACACTTTCCCATTACCACTTCTGCGAACATGCATGGAAATTGTATTCCGATTTTACACTTTCCCTTTTGGGGTAAGTGTAGAATTTTGGTAAAAAAAAAAAATAATCATTCAAATCTCAAGATTTCAAAAATAATTCATGAGTGCCCTATGCAGTATGAAAAGTAAACATATTAAACTATTACTTTCTTACAAAGACACTTTTATAAATATTGTATATTTAAAGTAGGAAGGAAATAAACTTGAACTATTAAAAAGGGCTTCGCAGTTGCCCCAGTCTACCCTAATTATAAGCTTTGTAATGTAATGCTGAAAAATAAACAGAATGGTTTTGTACACTTTACCGTTCTTCCCTACACTTGCTGCCTTTTTTTTCATGCATTTTCTTTCGTTACAACATTTTTGTAATTTTCGTTCTCATAGTTGATAAAGGGGGGTACTTTTGCACCTCCTCTATCAAACACTCGTCAGCAATTGCCGAAAACGGTGGCATTCTGCTGAGCGATCACGGCTCTCTAGCAGTCCGAACGCAGCCACTGCAATTGACGGCGAACGCTGTGTCGCTGAGCTGCGGCAGTGAAACCGTGTACATACAAATCGCATTAAACCAGTACCGAGCTACCAATCGCGAACGCCAGACGCGGCCGCTGACTGCTCCAGCCAAACCATACCTTAGAGTTAGAGTTTATAACTTTATTTTAGTATTTTTTTATATTATGAATCAATAAACCTTATATCAGCTACCTAAATATAACATTCAAATCTTTTTTCGTTTTCGCAGATCACAAATCTCACAATAGTCACAAGCGTTGCACTCTGCTTCGGCATTTTCAATGTCCTCCCCGGTTGCATCTTTGTAAAGGACTGTAAATTTTTTTGTTATCATGTTTATTTTTACAGCAAAAACCTTTATCTTCGACAAGCGTACCAAGTTTTTTCCCTACAAAATATTTTAGTCACAAATCCTGAGTGATTCCATATAAGTTTGGTTGTGCGTATTATATTACAAAATTTTGCTAAAGCTTAATATGGTTTAAAATCGCACTAAATGTGATCTGTCTTCCCTTTCTACATACTATACCAAATTAATTATTTTTGACGGTTCGATATGCAATTTATTGCGCACTTGAAAATGCCCCATACATTATATTTTATCTTCACATTGTAACACCTCGTAAAAATAATATTTTAGCGGTCATAATGGCCGTATTTATGGGCGGAATATATATCATTTGTGGCTATGGCGATTTTCTGGTATGAAAGATATCTTAATTAGGTTTAGCACGCACGGCGGCAATAATTCTCCAAGATGAGGTGTGGAATAATTATTATTGCATACGAGCGAAATTTTTTCGTAACCGGTGCCCATAGAGAAAATATTTTAAAGTCACAGGAAATGAGAATTTATGGGATATATGTATAAAGTGGTGCAAAAAAAAGAAAGAATTCAAGGGTAAATTGGTCATATTAAATGAGTCAAGTGATTAGGTTTTGATACCTTTTAAGGTAGTGCCATGATTTTTTAGTTAATTGGAATATACAGAGAAAACCAGCCTAGTAGAAGCATTCCTTTAGAACTATTAAAATTAACTTTCAAAAATATTATCTTAGGCTGCTTGGCCATTGACTGGAATGATAATTTTGAAAAATGGAGATATACAGGGTGTCCAGAAACTCTCGTGACAATCTTTAAGGGGCGATCCTCCAACAAACTAAATAGAGATATAATTAATGTACTAAAAATAAAACAATGGATTAAACTCTTCAAAAGAAATTTTTAAAGAAACAAAAAACGATTGAAACTAATTTTTTAATTTTTCAAGGCATGGGTTACAAATTTTTTTATTTCCCAGGCAGGTGGGTTTTTCGTATTCTCGGCATATATAGAAAGCTTTTCTTGATTTGGAAGGACAACATGCCTTTTTGGTATTCGTCCATTTATCGCTGGTGTTTCTTTGTTGAGTTTGAGTAGTATCTTCCATTTTATATAGTATACCACAAATAAACCATTCTCAAATCCCAGATTATCAGGGTGTATTTTGGATGGGCCAGGCTGTGTTGACATTTGAAAAAGCAGTGATTAAAAAAATAACGCACGAAATTTAACAAATTAATTTTACAACACTTAGACTACGAAGCGGTATCACTTACCGCAAGACTTTAAAACTCATCTATTACGACCACGTTTGTCCCCATTGAGGGATCAGACACATACTGACGATTTCTCCTAGATGCATTGGAAAGGTACACTGGTGGTCGGGTTTGGCTTTAAAAGGTTATAAAAAGGCTTTAAAAGGTTATAAAAAATATTAGTGACTAAAATATCTTAGCGGTATGTGATACCACATGGTAGCCGTTGCGTTCACAAACTCTATCAGTGACTCATTTAATACCAATCACCAAATCTAGGAAGCATCAGAATAAAAATATTGTAGAAATAATTGTATGCATATAATAATTCTTGTCGCCACAAATACAGTAAACTTAAGAGGCGACGTTGTCATACAAGCCGCAATAAGCTAAATGCATTTAAAATAGCACGGCGATTCTGATAGCGGGATTCTGATCGCGGAGAAAATAAATGTGGCAACACCAGAGAGCGAATTCACAATTCCAAATATATGAAAATAAGCGTCCGGCAGGATTTTCGCGCTGCTTGATTAATTTGTGTTTTTATTATGGATATATCTTGTGAGTTTTCTTTCAGTTTTCGTATTAGATGGGTCGTTCACATAGATATTCTGTCGTCTAAATATATAGTTACTAAACTTTATTTAGTGTTGTTAACTCCTTTTAATTGAGTAAATTATATGGATATTAACGAACCTTCAACTAGTTATGCGCCGGCAAAAAAATAATCATCTAACATTAAAGGTTGAGAAACTTCAAAAAATGTCCCAGTACATATTTTATTAAATAGATATTACGGCAAATGTCCGTGCCAATATTATTTTATGGCGTGCCATATTGTGTCACCTACCTTATTACCTATATACCTAGTAGTGACATTTAAACTATATACAACAATCGCATCTTACTTACTTATTATTACACTTATTAATATAAGAAGAAGCTCCCATTGGGAAGGTTCGCGACGGTTTTCCAAGCAGAGGTATATGCTATTCTCTTGGTGGCAAGTATGAGGAAGGTTATGGACTGTATAATATATCTGCTCTGATAGCCAAGCCGCCCTTAAGACAGTCAGCCAACCGAGGAGCAGTTCGACCCTCGTACGGGAGTGTGCGGACGCACTTGGGAGGCTCACAGAACGGAAACAGGTATTCTTGGTCTGGGTTCCTGGACATTGCAAAGTGCGTGGCAACGAGACGACCGATAAGCTCGCCAGACTTGAAGCCGGAGTTCCCTATCTACGACCGGAACCAGCAATAGAAATATCGAAACAGCCGATAAGGACAGCCCTGAGGGAATGGGCCGCCAACCTCTCCAAGGAGGAATGGCGGCAGGCTGTATACAAGCCAAAAATTTCATAACTTGGCCTGATAGGGCCAAGTTGGAATATATTCTTAACAGGAGTAATCGTGCCCTGAATCCTCTGGTAGTTCTGCTAACAGGACATTTCAAGTTAAGAAAGCACCTGCATACGATGGATGTGGAGGAGGATCCGATATGTATGGGATAGTTGGAGGACGAGGAGACATCACTGCACTTCCTGTGCGCTTGCGAAGCCCTGGGAAGACTCAGACGACAAGTCTTTGGGATAGTGATGATCCCACTGGAGGAAGTCAAGACAATTGCTTGAAGTAACGTTCTGAGAAGGTCGGGGAGGTTTGGCGAGGACCTATGTGGTTGAGTGGATGGGTGAAGACCCAGGGGTAGGTAAAAAGGATCACATTTGGTATACTTGCTAGGTCCGTGTGCCTTCCCTCAACTACTACTACTACTACTTATTATTCAATTATAAATGCTAAAATTTGGCGCGAAAACGCCAATGCGAAGGAACTCAGGTGGAGAGCGTGACGTCATCGTTCTCAACAAAGCTAGTTATGAAACTTAAGAAAAAAAGTAAATAACTAACCTATAATTCAAAGCACGGGCTCCCCCTATGAAAAGAATGCGAATAAAAAAGTGCAATATTGCCGATTGGATAAGCGCACATTTCAATAAAGGACATCTAAATATTATATTACACTAGGTATATAATTACACTGGCCGACATGATTTTTGTAACACAGTTCAGCCATCATTTTCACAATGCTAATACCTTTCTAATAATATAAATAATATTCATAAAGAGCTAATGCGTACCACTTTTCAATGGGCTCATTAGACCCTTCTATATTGGCAGGTAATAAATTTTATGAGGGGGTTATGACATTAAACTTATTCTCCTCTTCCGTCCGTGTGTTTCGAATTGAGTGGTTCTGTGTAGTTAAAAAAGTTTTTTCAACGACGAGAATATCAAGTGAAACGCAAAATTTCTCCCGACAAGTTTTGTTATATTGAAAATATGAAAAAAGCCTATTTCATGTATTTTGGTGTTTTAATCGGAGATCAAGATAAGCAGTGGGCTCCACATGTGTGCTGTGTCAGCTGTAGCCTGTCATTGGTGCAGTAGATGAAAGAGACGCGAAAAAGTATGCTTTTTGCAGTTCCAATGGTATGTCAAGAACCCACCATCATTGCTATTTTTGCATGACAAAGACTGAAGGATGTTCCAAAAAAAGTATCCGAATTTGCCTTCTGCCATAAGACCTGACCGAAGAACAGTATGCAGTATACCGACCAAACGAGTCACATTTTGGTTCCCGTCTTAAGGAGTGGAACTTACTAGCCAGAGAAACAAAAATTACGACTTTTAGGCAAAGAACTGCTAGGTTTTCTGCATTTTACAATATGGAAAATTCGTTATGTGCGTTTGTGACAATTACAGAATGGGAGCGCTAAAAATGATATTCATATTCGTTAATAACTCTTTTAATATCATAATTTGCGACGCAGTGAACCTTTTATGTACGATATACATTGTTCAAGAGTCATACTTTCAAGGTAACGACAAAATAACTGTAACAAGGATTCTAATACTACACTCACGTATTTTAAATGTCAGTAAACTGAAGTAAGCTATATGAATTATTGCTGTTTAATAGAAATATAAATTTAATTTATTGCATTCCCCAGACCGACGGTTGAAAGGGTAATTTATACGTTGTAAGTGCGTTTACTATCGGTAGGTACATTTTCGCAGGCGGCGCGAATGCAAATAGTTTTTTTGCGAAAAGTAAAAACAAAGCGTTAAAAGTAACATTTTAAATACCTTTAACGTGTCTGATTTATTTTACACAGGAAGCAATTCATTATTTTAAAGGAACGCTTTTTACGCGTGCCTGGGTTGTATTTAATGCACTTTTTTCTGCCTGCATTTTGCATTAATACAAAATTATTGTGATATATTTATTCGCTTTTTGACGTTAAAACTTAAGGTCCTATAATAGTCAATTACATTTTTGTTAGTTATGGCGCAAGCTGGAAAATAAAAATAGATTGCCCCTGATTGTCACTGAGGAGGACATTGGAGAAGCGGTGAAACAACTGACTATAAATATTGATGAAGACTGGCTCGTCAGAAACAAAGGTGTCAAGCTTTCCGAAGCGAGGTGACCTAGGTACTAAACTTTCTGAACTAATCAAAAATAAAAATAAGACAATGCGTCAAGCGTACAGAACGGGCGACCCGCGACTCAATGCGCAGGCGAACAGAGAAGTCCTGGAGATCCGACGACTCCTTAAACAAAGAGAGTCGGATCTCTGGAATAATAAAATAAAAGATTTGAACATCGCTGACGGTTCTGTCTATAAGTTCACGAGGTCCCTGACGAAGGGAGGCAGGAAACCTGTATCCTTTCTCAGGGACCCGACGGATGGGGACAGAATTATTTTACTTTACTTTTTTTGAGACATTTTTTTAACCAGTGTTAAATATTTCCCATACTGTTTTATTATGGCCCATTAGTATACACTGTGGCTCAAATTAAAGGAGCACACTTTTTTATTGTAAATATTTCTTTTTCATTTTGCACTGATTTAATTTATTTTTGGAGTGATGATGAACTGAAATCGTCTCAGTAAAATGTATAATTTTTATCAAAATATTTTGAACAGGGCCGGATTGACAGGTTTTTTTCAACAAACGTGCGCTTATGTTCGTTGCAAACGGAAACTGATTTATTTAAATTTCAGATGATACGTTTCCTTGGTAGTTTAACTATCGAAAATTTTCGAGTATAGGTCTCATTGTGAAAGATTTTAAAATTCAAGAACCACAATTTATTTTGTTCAATCTTAATTAAGAAATTTAATAATATTAACAGTTATCACTTAAAATCGAAAGTAGTCTAAACATTTACAGGATAACATTTGAATATAACCACCATAATTTTCTATCACCGATTGCAGTCCCAACAAACGTATTAAGTAATGTAGACCAGAACGGAAGGAAAATAATCCTAAATTGGCAGATATTTGCTTATTTTTGCCTTAAATGTTTTCTTAAAAGTCACAAAAGATTCGAACTCTAAAATCAAGTCAAAATTTGGATATCTAGAACTTAAATAATTTGTTATAGGGAAGTCTACTTGTAGTTTAATTTACCTAGTTAAAAATTACAAATAAATTACTTCCCTTAGACATTAAAAATATTTAATCCTAATAAGGAATATGATTAAGTAATAATTTACTTAATTGTTACTTAATATATGTGTTCAAAATTAAGGAATTTTTTGGCTATTAAGCTAGGTAAATATTACCTAATTATTACCTACAAAATGTCCAAATAATTTACTGATCATGTAGTTTTAGAGACAAGTGATATTTTGGATAATTTTGCCATATAAATTGTTCCCAAAGTTATAGATCTTTTGTGGTTAAAAATTGAGCTACTTCATAACTTTCTGATTGACCTCAAACGCTAACATTGCTTGTACAGTTAATAATAAAGAAAAAAATAACTTTAAGGTTAAAAATATAAAGGCGGCCATATTTAATAATTATTAGTTTTCCTGTTTATCGACAACTATAAAAAAACAGTAATTAAAATTGTAAGAATTACATAAGGTGAGTGGAAAATCCATTAGACTACGATATCTTACGTCAACGAAATTTTTTTAAAACTTTAGGTACATATAATGTTTATAATGAAGACACTCTGTTTTTAGGTTAATGGTAAAAATATTTTAAATTATCGTAATAATACATAAAAAAATTGCATATTTTAAGGGCGCGTTTAGTTTTTCGAAGTATCATCACCATAATTCACAAACACATTTCTTTCGCATCCAAATTTCGGTCCAGAAAAATGATAAAACTTAATTATATCACTTTATTGTGTTTAAGTTATAATAAGCGGCCATTCCAAATATCTACTTAAGTCGAACTCCATTTTATAATTTATTTTGTCCTGTTGGAAGTGTTGGCATAAGTTGTTGTCTTTTCTTTCTAACACCAGATATAATATGTTTTCTCTGTATTTTTGTCTAGTGTCTTATTGCGCCTATTTAGGTTATATTCAGGTCAAAAGCTTGGTCTCACTTTCCACATTTAGACGTAAAATAGGTCTATATTTATTTCACTTCGTTTCAACTTATTGGACAGAAAAACCCTATCAACCTATTTTCGACCTTCAAATTACTTTAGTTTTATTCCCCACGTTGGGCAATAGGAAAACAAATGTAGGTATATTATTCCTATATATAATTGGTCGTGCAAAATATTTGACCCGTTTAGAGGTCGAATAAAGGTAAATTTAACTTAAAATGTTTGTTGGGAGTCGCCTTCGCCATAGGTTAATAGCTGCATTGATTATGTCCTGGTTAAAATTATTCTAACAGAACTGTATTCTTTCCTTTAGCTCTTCGATGGTGTTAAACCTTTGACTATTGTGAACATTTGCCTCTAAAATTCCCCATATGGAATAGTCAACAGGGTTTAAGTCTGGACTATTGGGTGACTACATCTCCGGTTCGATGTAATCGGGGCATTGCTCACACAAAAACTTTCTTGTACTCCGAGAGGTATGGAAAGAAGCACCGTCTTGTTGGAACACGTAATCGTCGCAGATTGCTTCAATTTCAGGAAGCAAGTGATGTAAAATTTGTTGTTGATACGCGTCCGAGTTGAGTTTTACTCCGGCATCTACAACAATGAGACTTGACTTTCCCAATTTGGAAACTGCCACAGAGACCATTACGCCAGGTGAAAAGTGACTTCTCTCGATTAAAAGATTTTCCAAAGAGATTTCTCTCTTTACTCGCACATTTGCGTATGCCCGATTATTTTGTGTATTCTTTGGCGGCTTCAAGTAAAACATCTTCTCATCTGAAAACCATAGCTTTGCGATATTTTCCCGAGAACGGAATTTTCGTAGTAATAGATTACATCTTTCTAATCGTTTCTCCTTCACATTGGCAGTTTTTGACAGTAAACTTTTTGAAAGACTTTAAGTTGACAATCATTTTTTATAATTCTTTGAAATATAGAACGGTGAATTCTTGTTCTTTTCGCTATTTTTCTCGTACCTACAAATTCTTCAGGTCGTACATTTTCTATAATATTTCTTACAATGGTAATATTTCTTTGAGTTCTTGAAGTTTTCTTCCTTCCTCTTCCAACTTTTATTTTTATGGATCCATTATTTTCTCTAAGATGTCTTAAAAACTTTCCAACTGTTCCAACATACCAATTATTTTCAGGAAACTTCTTCACAATTTTTCTTGCATCATAATTCTGTTTTTGTCGAAAATATTTGATAAAAATTTGATTTTATTCACTTAAGACTGCCATTGTGTACGGATTAGCTGTCACGAAGCGTACAAAACATCAAAAACAACATTGTTTATTATTTTAATAACAGTCATGAATACTCTGATTTTTAAAAACCGTCATGGATACTCTGATTTTTAATAACGGTCATGGATGCTGCGATCATGGTTCAAACGACTTCACATTTCCATAATGATAACCGCACTGTTTTACTACATCAATGAACAAAATAAATTGTATTTCTTGAATTTTAAAATCTTTCACAATGAGACCTATACTGGAGAATTTTCGATAGTTAAACTACCAAAAAAACGTATCATCTGAAATTTAAATAAATCAGTTTCCGTTTGCAACGAACATAAGCGCACGTTTGTTATTTTGATAACACATTTTACTGAGAAGATTTCAGTTCATCATCACTCCAAAAATAAAATCAATGCAAAATGAAAAAAATATTCACAATTAAAAAGTGTACTCCTTTAATTTGAGCCACAGTGTAGTAAGCTAATGGTGCTGTTTGAGAAACACGTTTTCTAACACCACCTACCATTCTAATTTCAACTGACTTCTAGCGTAGCAACATATAAATGATTTTTGATTGCTCCAACGAATCGCGCAACCGCGCGCTGCTTGTTTTAAAGATGACAGCGACTTCAGCGCGAGGGAAGCAAACAGGAGTAGCGTCCAAGACTCGAGGCGAGAGGCTGCTCCACTTGGCCGGCTAGCGAGATCCATGTGTGTTTCTGGCAGAAGGTGTCACCCTAGTTCGGTCACAGTAAAGTGATATTCTTCTAAAAGGTTTTCTTTGGACAAGAAAAGAAAATTACGTCATGTGTGCTGGGGTATGCAACGAGCTTGCATAACATAATTCTTTCTTGAAGGGCTTCCGTACGAGAATTGCAGTTTTCCGATGGCAATGATTAGTTAGTCTGGCATCTTAGTAAAAGAAAGATGTTGTAGTTTAATTATCAGAGATTATAATACAAAAGTGTGTTGACTCTGCATTCGTTCAGTTCTAAGGTATGTATAAAACAAACACATGTTGATTTTCAATAGCTATATATATGTTTTTAAAATCGGATCGCAAAATGCAATTCACTGGTGTTGTTATTGGTGAGGGTTGTCATTAAAGAAAATTCAAAATGACGTCGTATCTGTCAAATTTATGAACTTATATACTTTTTGACATTAAATTTGGCTTCCTTGCGGAAAATCATTGAGGAAAGTATAGTTTGTTTTTTATTATAGTCAGCAGGAAAATCACCAATTGGGTGAGACTCCTAAAAAAATGTCCTATGCTAAATAAATTTAGTAATATTTTGTACGTTTTGTAAAGGGTTACCTGTCGCTAATTACTTGGCATCAAAGATATAATGTGACATTGATTCATTATGTTTAGTTTAGTTTAGTTTTTTAGTTTAGATATGTTTGGTATTATTTTTAATTATTATGTTGATTTTCCTAAAAAAACGTATTTTATATTTACGTTATTTATCTATTTTTAATTTCTTGACACATCACTTCTAATATGTGAATTTTTGAGCATGCAAAAATATTTGCTAGTCCGGTTTTTTTTTCTGAACCTACATATTTTTATTCCCCTCTAACTAGAACTTCAATATGTTTCCTGGTCTCTCTAATATACTTTTATATCATCTCGTTCCCTTACCTTGCCATTAGTGCGTTTTTTCGTACATAATTGAAATTGTTATTATATAAAAATTTACCGAATAATGTGACACTAACCAACACGCTATTTCGTTTTATAAACAAACAGATTTAAATTTTGGTTGAAGGATGATAAAACATTGTCGAAAGATTTCGCTTTACCTTTATCTTTCGGCAATATTTTATCATTATCAATGCTAACGTTCCGACACTCGTTGTTTCATCACCAGTGCTAGATTTTTAAATAACCCTTCTCGGCGCTTTTACTGCGAGTAAATTTCTTTCTTTTTCTTTGACTGAGACCGAGACTTAGTGTGTCTTTATTTATTGTAGTAAATTTCTTTGTGATTAAAAAAAACATCATTTAAAGGGTTCATGGTATGAATACAAGGTTAAATCTGGCTCTAATGAAGTCTGAAGTGCCGAAATTGATTTAGATGTTAATAGTTTGTTCTTTCCAATTAAAACCTGAGGACATAATATAAGTAAGAACAAAAACAAATCCCATCAATTGACACACTGCAAAACAAAAAAGGACACGAAAAAGAAACTATTAAGATAAATGTTTATTATTCAATACACACCCTGTAAACATCCCACATAAATATTAATGATATTTAATTAGCCCCGTACAGTTGTCGTGCAGAGTTAAGACCTCCTAATCTGATGTTATAATTGTATACGGTTTTAATGTCAAGCCCCTTTTTCCGTAAAGATTACGTCGGATTGGATTAGAGTCAACGCGGACTTTAAAGCCCGAAATAGGCACTGACCCATTTCTTAATTAATAGTGTATCCGAATAAAAAATTAGGATTAGAAATTCTATACTAACAGTTGATAGTGCGTTGATCTTTGTGTGAAAGAAAGTGCCAAACGAAAATATTTTATTGTTAAGGTTATAGTTTACTTGACAGATCTATTATAGCTTATTATATGGGCCCTTTTCCGCAAGAACCCCCGAACTAGAAGAGCATATTCTTCATGTAGTCAGTGCCGTAACTAGCTTCTGATGCGTCCGGTGCTAGGTCATCTTTTTGCGCCCCCTATACCTCATTGAAATAAAAATGAAACTATAAATTATTTTTTAGTCAACTACAAACAATATAATAAAATAATAAAAACTAAACCTACTTTTAAAAAATAACTCACACAAATAACATCTTGAGCAAACACTCTAAATATCTCACTGTTTACAGAAATAGCAACACAAAAATAGATAGTTACAAAAGAAACTGAAAAATAAACACATATTATATAAGTAAACAAAGCAAACTCATCAACAATGTTATTTTAATCGAGTTGTCTTCCTACGAAATATTATATTGATAATATTGCAACCTTTGACAACCTTTCTTGACCTGGCCTAGCCAAAGGTTTAAGCTCTGTTCGCAGTGCAGTGGAAGCATTTTGCTAGAAAATTATTAAAGTTTCCTTGGTCTAAAATCATATTTCCGATGTGGTGATTCTGTGCCCCTCACCGGGCTGCGGCTGGTGCGGAGACACCGTCAGCACCACCCGATTTTCTACTTCGCCTAAATTAATGTCGGTCGCCTGAAAGACAGTTAAATGTTCCAAATTTCTCGGATAATATTCTATTTAAATTTCTCAAGAGATGGTATTACAAACTTTCATAACAAGCATATTTGGGCGCAGGAAAATCCGTACGCCATATTGGAAGCAAGGCACTAGGTAAGATTTTCCGGAATGGAATTATTGAGAACCATTTAATTGGCCCATTTTTCTTCCAAATCGGCTGAACGGTGAATCTTATAACCATTTTCTTATTAATAAACTAATTAATAGCTAACCTGAACTTCTAGAAGATTTGCCTTTATCTTTATCATTAAGACGTTCCTTATGGTTTATGCATGATGGGGCACCTCCTTATTTTGCTGTAATTGTTCGGTAGTACCTTATACTGCATTTCCAGATTGGGCAAGGTGGTTCGCAACGCTGGCCACCTCGGTCCCCAGGCTTAAATACTTCGGATTTTTATTTTTGGGGACATCTGAAGCAGCTAGTATACACTATTCCAATTGTGGTATATAATACGAGAGTTGCAGAATCGAATAATACAGTCTTGTGACATTTCAGGTAGGTTAGGGGATCAATGTGGCGACGCGTAGAAGGTTGCATCATAGCCACTGGTAGCCATTTTCAGTAGTTAATATAGTTTTAATAATAAAATTGTTTATTAGGATTCTACCATGTTATTAATTGATTAAAAGAAACCTAACAATAAATCTTGCATTATTTCAAGTCACAAAATTCAAAATATGAGTGGCGAACATATTTTTTAAAAGAATTATGAATAGCATTGCCTGCCCACATGCCCATAGTGAAGCAATTAAATTTTTGTTTACACTTAGAACGTTCCCTTTGATAAGCAGTAAAACTAGCTGGATCACCCAATTTGACCCCCCCCCCCCCGGGATTCATAACAAACATTTTTTTAACTGACAGTGAGAGCACTGGACTAAATACCAAACAATTCAAAAGTTCGATAATCATGATCCTTGATTGGTTGGATAGGAGCTTTTCTAAGGGATAGGAGTCAGTATGAACCTATTGGTCAGGTGAGCAACTCTCAAAGAATAGTTACAAATTTAAATGCAGTAAATATAAATATAGGCGTCCCACAGGGCTCCTTATTGGGACCAGTTCTTTACATATGGTATAGAAATGAAATAACAACAGTTTTGGATAAAGGCTCTGTTCCTGCATTATATGCGAATGCTGCTTCCATAATCTTTTGAGATAAATGTAACAAAACAGTAGAAACAAAATGTAACAACACCTTCAATACTTGCTTTCTTGGTTTGCTCAAAATTCTCTCTTTTTCAACACAAGTCGTCCTTACTTACTTTAGGAACAGAACCGACGATTGCCACTTTTCAGGCAGGGGAGTACTAACCACTCTCCAAGCAAGAATTGATTATGTGAGTGATATGATTAAGTATTATTGGTAACGCTAACTTTAGCATAGTCGGAGATATATCATCCAGCCCTGCAGCATTTGACTTGAAACCTAATATAAGGGTGCGTATTTCTTCTGGAGAGGGTAATCGACAGTCCAAGCCAGAGTTGCCAAATCTATTTGTGCCATAAAAGTCGATAAGCTCCGCATTGGCTCGTGTACCAAAGAACGCTGACAGAAAAGGATCATACTATTGGGATCTCGCAGATTATATGGCAACTCCGGCCTTGGTCCTGACAGTACACCGACCAGTCTTAATCTGTTCTATAAGGTAGCAGCATCTTGAGAATTAACAAATTTCAAATAGGCTGCTTTTCCACGTCTCAGAGATGCTAAGGCAGGTAGGTTTCTATAATGATTCCAGTGTTCGGCAGTTTTATGGTTTTTGTATTTACGAAAAGCTTTATCACGTTCTTTTTAGATTCATTTTATTAACAATTTTAAACACTATAGACAAAATGTGAATGACTTAAACTTAAATATAGAAATTAACAATCAAATTATTGAGAGGGTAGATAATACTAAATTCTTGGGTATAATAATTGATAATAACTTAAGCTTTCGTAATTCTAAGACAATTCTTACAGAAAATTAACTTTTGTGTTTGGGATTTGTTTCTGAGGCGCAGCCTCATCAGCCTCTGAGGTTTTTATTTGTCAAAAGAGGATAGTGCGCTGTCTTGTGGGCGTAAGTAAATTTTTCCCTTAGAGACTCCTATTTCAAAGATTTAAAATTTTAGCAGTTGTATTTATTTTAATTTATATATTTAGGAATAGAATATCTTTGGTATCAAATAGTGATATTCGTACCTTTAACACCAAAAATAGGAATATTTTCAGGCTGCCTTTCAGTAGACTTGATTGCGGTAAAAATCTCCAAATGCCTTAGGTCTAAAGATTTTTAATAAACTGCCACATTATGTAAAGCAGATTGATAGTTTTAAATATTTTAAAAAAATCCTTTCGAGTTTACTTGGTCAACAAATGTTTGTACTCCCTCGAAGAGTTTTTTAATTGAAGTTGAATAGGGAAAAATTTTGTTAAAGTTTGTCTGATTTAAATTTGTTATTTATTTATTTATAGAATAGGTGTTTCGTGACATTTTTCATACAAATTGTAATTTGTCGTTTGGAACAAAAAGTATTTTATTTATTCATTTCTTAGAAGCCACAAACACAAGAATATTTGCAATTTACTTCATGCGAATGTAATAATAAAATTGTTATATCATTTAAATACTGCACACATAAATATTTGGATATAATTCTGTAATATACTAAAACTCAGCAATTCCTGGTGGAGTATTTATATAATGTGTTTTAACAACGTCACAGATTATCTAGGCGTTATTAATATAATAATATAGAATATAAAGAAGTATTGTTTGAAAATATGTTGATTTCCTTTTACAACAAGACTAAAGATTTAGAGAAATGGGTGTATCAAGTCAATTGAATTAAATATAATATACAGGGTGACTCGGATCTAAATGTACATACATTACCAGGAGATAGTGGACATCTTGGGGGTTCTAAATAATCTATCTTTAGTGGGTCCATCTTTCCTCGTTACTTAGATACAGAGTGTTTTATAAGGTTTGGCTCATTTTTGTTTTTGCCATAATTCTTTTAGCACCCGGTATAAAATGTTCATATTCGGTGGAAATATTTTGAGTAGCTATCGCTTCAAAATGCCGTATGAAAATTTTTTGAAATTCAGGTCTGGACTTTAATAGCAAGACTGATTTCATTTTTTTAAATTCAACACCCTGTATATCATATTTTTGTCAATTTTATTTTTTATTTGAAAAACACATAAAAAACATTCTAATGACATACTTATCAAAATCCCCGCACTCGCCGCTCAGCCATAATAAATTGCTCTCCTTTAGATGTTGAAACACATACAAAATAATAACTGTTTAATACCAATAATAAGAAATAAACCAAAGTAATAAAATAGCGGCGTGTTAAAATTTGAAAATTTTCAATTCAATTTGACTCCATGGCTCGGCACCTCAGAACATATTGGGGGGCAACAAAACATAATAAGTCATTGTCAGTTGTAACCTGTCAGATTTTTGGGCATTACGAGGATATTTTTGTTAAACATTTACTTCTCGTTTAAAATGCCCCATCAATTTTCAAACCAAGAATACGCTGATGTAATATTTGTATATGGATTTTGCGATGGTAACGGGCGAGCCGCTTCTCGAGAGTATGAATTAAGGTTTCCTGGAAGATGTCCAAACCATCAAACATTTTCAAATGTATTTTCTTTTGTTCGTGAACAAGGACATTTTCCGACACAAAATAAAATTGATCAGCCTGTAAGACACCCAGTTCAATAGGAAGAAGACATTTTAAATTTGATTAAAGAAAATCCAAAAACATCCATAAGGAAAATTGCTAGACGTCTGCATATAACGCAAAAATTAACCCATTCAACAATAAAAAATGAAGGCTTATATCCTTATCATATCCAAGAGGTACAAAGGTTGGAACCAGGTGATTATGCTAACCGTTTGATTTTTTGTCAGTGGATTAGGAGGCACCAAAGAGATATTCACCGGACTTTGTGAACCGATGAAGCTCAGTTTACCAGAGATGGAGTCAACAATTCCAGAAATTGTCATCTATGGTCTCTAGAAAATCCAAATGCTATTAGGCAGTCGCACTCGCAACATAGATTTTCCATAAATGTTTGGGCAGGTATAATCAATGGTATATTGATTGGCCCACACATCTTTGAAGAAAGATTAGATGGAAACCAATATTTACACTTTTTGGAAAACATTTTGCCAAATCTTCTCCAAGATGAGAATGTTAATTTAAGAGGAATGTATTTCCAACACAATGGAGCACCTCCACATTATGCAAGAATTGTTTCCGAACTTTTAAACAATAGATATCCCAACAGATGGATAGGTCGTGGGGGGCCCCATTCTTGGCCAGCAAGATCTCCCGACTTTAACCCGCTGGACTTCTTTTTTTGGGGGTATATGAAAAATTTAGTTTACGAGGAAGAAATTAATACACGGGACCAGCTCTTGCAACGCATTATCACTTCATTTCAGGAAATAAAAAATAGACCAGGTGTAATCAGAAGTGCAGTTTCAAATTTAAATATCAGAGGAAGAAAATGTGAAGAAGTTAATGGTGGGCATTTTGAAAATATTCTCAAATAATTATGTTTTTGTTATTTTTGTTATTATTGGTATTATTGTCGTTATAAAAACAGTTATTATTTTGTATGTGTTTCAACATCTAAAGAAGAGCAATTTATTATGGCTGAGCGGCGAGTGCGGGGATTTTGATAAGTATGTCATTAGAATTAGTTTTTTATGTGCTTTTCAAATAAAAAATAAAATTGACAAAAATATGATATACAGGGTGTTGAATTTAAAAAAATGAAATCAGTCTTGTTTTTAAAGTCCAGACCTGAATTTCAAAAAATTTTCATACGGCATTTTGAAGCGATAGCTACTCAAAATATT
Organism: Polydrusus tereticollis; assembly: GCA_963920685.1. Lineage (NCBI taxonomy): Eukaryota > Metazoa > Arthropoda > Insecta > Coleoptera > Curculionidae > Polydrusus > Polydrusus tereticollis. Next base: position 126,020,308 of record OY987329.1, read on the forward strand.
TCCACCGAATATGAACATTTTATACCGGGTGCTAAAAGAAATATGGCAAAAACAAAAATGAGCCAAACCTTATAAAACACTCTGTATCTAAGTAACGAGGAAAGATGGACCCACTAAAGATATATTATTTAGAACCCTCAAGATATCCACTATCTCCTGGTGATGTATGTACATTTAGATCAGAGTCACCCTGTATAGAGGAATAAAAAAATTAAAAACATTACTTAAGTAACAAACTTATGCAACGACCCTCGTACGGAGATTTCATTTTTTTTCATCCAAAAGACAAATAACCAACAAATTAATCGCTTTAGGTTAACAAGATACCGTGTTAACGCGATCGTTTGTAATAAATGTCGGATTTGCTTAATAAATAATATAAGTTTTGAGATAATGATCGTTTTATTTACTAGTAATTTGTATTTTTCAGCGTATTTTTTCGGCTCGGATAAATTATCTCGTAATTTATTTCAGATTTAACAAGCTTAGTATTAGTTTTATTATTGTACGCGTTTAAAATGTTTTGTCAGGCCGTTGCTTACTTACCTTAAATATGATGAAGACTTTAGGAACAAGTAGAGGTTCGTATAAAAATGTTTGGGTACCTGAAACAATCAATAAAAATACGTTAGTAGTCATTGCGAAGGCTACTAATTGAATTAGTTTTTACACACAAGGCAAAAATATGTAAGAAGGTCTTTAAACAATCAATATTATGCTATTTTTTACATTTGAAAAAAGTTTTTAATATATTGCGCCAAAGAAGTGTGATAATGATGCATACAAATATCAGTTGATCTCGATAATTTCAACTCTATAAACACTTTAAATTAAATCCTGTTACAATATTTTGATGTTATAAGGAAGATGTCGAAATCGCCGCGCGGATTAAACGGTTCTTCTCGGCATTATTACTAACAGAAATATTGTTAAAAAAAAAACCGACACGAATACGTCGGATTTAAGGCATTTTTCGAGTTAATCCTTTTAGTTCTTTCTTGTTGAGTTTGATTTTATTTTAGGTAACTGTAAATGGGTTTAAATCTACAAAGCATGATAAAATTAAATGAACAGTGTCCGAAATTTGAGTTTCTATAATCGAGAAATAGTGATGTTCCGGAAGGTAATCACCTCAAAAACCAGGGGCGTAGCCATACCGCTAGGAGCAGTAGGAATGATACAGGGCCCCGTATTTTGTCAAATCATTTGCTGAACAAACCTGTAGAAGTAAGTATAAGTAATTAGAATGCATTGAAAGGTTTTCTTAATGTTTTTCTGATGATTAATTCAAAGATGCAGATCTAAATTAGGCAATAAATTCTTCAAAACTATCCCAATTTAACCCTTTTCTATATAATTAGACGTAGAATCCACGTCAAGTAAGAAGAAACCACCTCGTCATCATATTAAGTTAAACTTAATTGCTTAAACGAAGTAAAAAAGTAATTATTTTGTTATGTAGAAAAGAACCATATAAAATATTGCCACCATTACTGGATTTTAACATGAAGAACCATTATAAAACTAAAAACTACCATAAGACATTTTATAAAGCGACATTGACCATTATTGCAAAGTAAAATACTACGACTTCGTGTATATCTATTGTGAAAAAGACGCGGGCATTTTTTGCAGATTGACAATAGTATATGTAGGTATTGGGTTATTTAAGTTTTATTTTATTATTATACTATATATTTAATTAATTAGTGTAATCAATACATTTCAAAAGGTGGTCCTGTAAACATTCTTATTTTAATTGCGAAAAATGATACCACAGCGAACTTAAAAACATATTAAAAAGTATTAAAGTAAAATAAAACTACAGATGCCGAAATTGTGGTTAGGTCAAATAGGATAAAGCAAATTAAATTAATTACATATGAAAATCCTAAATTATTAGTTTGCTATTAGAAGGAACAGATAGAACAACAAGTATGTGACAAGAAGCATAGTGTAAACTGTAAAAAAGATCTGGAATTCGCTGAAGATAATGAGTTTTTTGAATGTTTAACATTCGACCTTCAAAAAGCTGACGCGGATACCAACAAACATAATTGTCCACAGGAGGCAGCTTTGGGTGGACAACCTAGCACTCTGGTAAGTTCGTTAGAGGATTTTTCTATCCGTGAGTCGAAGGAACAGCAGATTGTGGCACACAAGAAGTGGCTTCGTGTTTACTACAATATATTTTAACGAGAAAGTAAGTGGTACGAATGGTGTATCTCGGACACTGTCTGATATTAAAATTATGCAAATTTTGGCCTTATTAGATAGTTTTTTTATCTCGGAAGTTATAACTATTGTTACAATAGGTAAATAAGTATATTTACGAAATAGTCCATCTAATAAAATCTACCTCTTTTCTAGCTTTTTGTTGTATTTTTAATTTTTTGAAAATATAAAATAATGAAGATATTTTTATATAACCCTGTACATTTCTTTAAAGTCATGTCACAAAACAACTATTAAACCAACCTGTGACGAGTCAAGTTGTTCAAAGCGTCTTCGAAGTGACAGTATACAGTATACAGGCTTTTTCTAAATTAAACCGAATAAAAGCAATATTTAATGGATTCATCCGACGAAGAACTTCCCGAAGCCATTTTGAAGGATGCAGATAAAGTAAATTCCGAGCTGTTACCTGCTAAATCCAGACTAAGGTATGAAAAGCAATACGAACATTTTGTTACATGGTGTAAGGAGAAAGGGGTGAAAACCTATAAGGAAGAGGTATTTCTGACGTATTCTTCAGACCTAGGTAAGGTTTTGAAATCTAATACCTTATGGTCCCGCTATTCGATGGTAAAAAGTCTAGTAAAAATAAAACAAAATTTGGATATAGGGAACTTCCATAAGTTAACGTTGTTTCCCAAACAAAAAAATGTTGGTTTTGATGCCATCTCCATCGACGTCATCTTTATGCACTTTATGCACTTACCAGTTATTAACATTCATAATAATTATTAGCTATTTAGTTAAAGCTTTGTATATATATCCTGAAATAAAATAATTTTTGAAAAATAAGTAGGTATACTTTTTTGTATATACGGTCGTGGAAAAAATAATGTTCCTAGCTCATGCGTAAAGTGTCTTTCCCGCCCTTGACTGCTTGCCCGAACTCCGCTCTGCGTCGTTCGGGGTCAACTGCAGTCGCGTGCGGAAAAGTATCACTTTCCGCACTTGTTAGGAAAATAAATATTTCAACATTTATGGAAAAAATTTTTAACGACCATGACTAAGTAGAAAACAATGGAATCTACAAACATGAACTAAATCAAGTTTGGCCCGAAGTAAAGGGAGTTCCAGACGAGAAACTGAAGGATAACAGATGCACTTGGCAATACCCAAGGATTGTCAACCATTTTATTCTAGATTTTCTGCAGATGAAAGAATCCAAGACCATGTGCATGGATTTAAAGGTGGTCTGGATTGTGAACAAGATTAAATGCATATTAATAATAGTTTTGTAATTTTTTTTTTCATAATAAAGCGGCATATTTTGAATGACATGTATTTTCTTACTCAATAACCAATTAAACTGTGGGATCTTTTTTGTAAAAAATACATAAAATAAAAAGTTATGGGAACTCTCTTTTAGCCACAAGAATATATGCCCAAAATTTTCCGGAGAGGGTACATCCTCAGGAAATAGGCGTACAGGGCGTGTCAAGTATGAAAAAACCGCAAGAGCTAAGACTATTTAAACTGAAGCAAATGAATTAGCCATTGCTTGGTCAGTGACCGTCGTTGGGTGTTTAAAAAATTAGTGAAAATCTCAATAACAAAAAAATTTTCAATGGCAGTATCGCCTAGAAAAAACCAGGTTTCATCCCTACCAAGGTGGTAGTGGTTAAAGGTTAACGACACGAAGAACTCACAGACAACGATTTCAAAAGACTAGTAACATTTTGTCGCCTAATACTGTTGAAAATTTTACAACCATTTAATTATAGTTAATAAACTTTGAACACTTATTTCCTTAAATTTACTTTTTATCGCTTTATCCTTTTCTGCATAATATGTCCGTCCAAATTAATTTCAATTCCAACGAAAAAATAGTTCAGATTAACACAATAATAGTTTCGTCTAAATTCATAATACCAGCGAATAATTTGACCATATGGAATAAATTCTCGCTTAATTTAAAATTAAATTCAGTGGGTGAGTGTTCCGGACTCGCGCCTCGAACCGTTTGAGATAAAAAGCTTGTTTTGTTTATTGGAGAGCTGATAGACGAGCAGAAGAATAATTTTAAAAGCCCCGTCTATCAGCCGCCAGGGTTACTAATGGCCTTTACGGTCATTTTACGTAGATAACGCCACGAAGACGTCGTTACAAATTACAGAAACCCGACTTTAGATAGGGGTTATTTATAATTGGATGAAATGTGTTGATTGTTTTAAAGAGGCATTAATAAAAAAAAAAACTCTTTTATGTTACTTTTTTATGATCAGACACTAAAGCAAAAATTCTTTGGGGCACACCAAAGTTTGTGTATGTAGGTTAGTTAGTTAGCAGGTAAGTGTTAAGAGGTTATAGGTATACCTTCGGGCGCAGGGGAAATTATTAATTTTTGGGAATTTCTTTTAATGGTAACAATATTAAAAACATTAAATAAAAACTAGATTTAGTATGTTTTTTTTTCAAAAATAATAAAAAAAATCACCATATTTTTACAAAAGAAGTTCAATGAGTGAATCATTTGTAGAAAAGACGATGCTTTACAGTTTGCACCATATTATTATCTCATTGTTACATCGGTGGATTCATTAATTTCCAAAAATTAAACATTTTATAGAAGATTAATGAAAGTATTTTTTATGAGAAATCTTGTTCTTTCCTTTATTGGTAAATATTTTATTAACAAGATCAAAAAATAACAGCTCGATAAACTGTATAGAGAAATTTATTTTGAAGAATCAAAAACTTGATTTAAAAGTATTGAAAAGTTTTCAAGTAATCATACATACTGTATTCATGGCTATAAGACAAGAAATCTTGAAAGATTTAAAAAGTCTTGCCATGTCTTGCAAGAAAAAAGTAGGAATATTTGCACGTCCTGTTTTTAAGAGAATCTTGCAACTTTATGTCTTGTCTTGTTTTGCGAGAGTATTGCAAATTTCTTGTTTTGACCAAGAACGTCCCCAATTTGCTGATATTTCTCTATTTTTCCTTAATTTACCTAAAAATGTTGGGAAATTTTTGGGTGCAGCACAGTTAAAGTGACAACAGTGTTTTGGTGCTACGTCGGCAACTGTGCATGTTATGACAAATTCGGCATAGGATGACAGGGACATTCGTTAGTTAGCGAGGAAACAAAACAAGCTGTAGGTATCCTAAAAACTACATTTTTGCAGTAAGTAAGCCTAGTTCTGTTTTACAGCGTCAATATTTAGCCCCATTGCAAAATTAATTAAAATTAATTTTAATTAATATAAATTAATTAATTAATATTAATATAATATATTATTAATAATTAAAAAATTATAAAACTTTTATTGAGTGTAGTACCTATCAAAATTGATTGAATAAACTCCTTGACAAAATAAAAGTAGTATTATAAATTGGCCACACATTTGATGCTATGTTTTGATTCTGAACCTAAAGTCCGATTTTATTTTTTTTTTGTTTCGTTATTTTTGATAAAGTGTTAATTTTTGTTTCATACTGGGTATTTTTTTTTTATTTCTATCGCCCTGTTGAGTATGCTATAGCAACCGTAAAATACTTCAGTTGAAATAGCTTCATATTTCTCATTTTTGGTCCACTGGATTATTTCAGAATTTAAGAAGATACCTATAGCATTTTATTACTCAACATGGTTTTTAAACTTTATTATACGTTCATTTTTAAATGTTCTGCAACTAGGCAGTAGATATTATATTGATGGAATGGCCACCCCTTAGGCCAGATTTGAAGCCTATAGAGCATCTATGGACTGGAACCTAAAAGAAAGGTTCAAAGTCGTATCCCCGCACCTGTTAACCACCATCAACTGGTGGATGAGTAATTGCAGAATTGGAGAATACTGCCCAAAATATAATAATTGAAATAGTTGTTTACGTAACAAGTAGAATATGCTGTAGGCGGCAACGATATTGAATCGATATCAGTAGGTACACACACTTAACAACCTTTCCATATTGTAAATGCAGAAAACGTTGCATTTTTTCCTAAAAGTCGTAATTTTTAGTTCTTTGGCAAGTAAGTTCCACTTCTTAAGGCGGGAACCAAGAAGTTATAACTGTTGCTTTGACAACCCTAAATCACGTGCTAAATAATTTAACTCACTTTGAACCATCAAATGTGGCACGCCGGAACTGGGACCTGGAACCAAAACAATATCTTGCCAATCTAAGGAAGCAGTTATGTCAGAAGGCAAATTCGGATATTCAATATTTTCTTTTTTTGGAAGAACCTTCTGTCATGCAAAAATAGCAATCGTCAAAATGCTGGATGGGTTTTCGCCAAACCATTGGAACTGCAAAAGGTATACTGTTTCTCTTCCGTTTCATCCACTGCACCAGTGACATGGTAACAAGCGATTAAAACACCAAAATACATGAAATAGGTTTTTTTTTCACATTTTCAAAAATTGGTCTGGCTTGTAACTTCCCCAAAAACTTCCCACAAATATAACAAAACTTGTCAGGAGGAGTTTTGCAACTGAGGCGCGTTAGACTTGACATTTGACATAACTACACAGAACCACTCAATTCGAAACTCCAGAAAAAACTGGATCAGAGAATAAGTTTAATGTTATAAACAATCCATTTTTCTGTTTTAAAATACATCCCTTTTAAATAACCCCTCATAAAATCTACTGCCTGCTAATATAAAAGGGTCTAATGAGCTCATTGAAAAACTTATTAGGGCTTTATGAATATTTTTTCTATTATTAGAAAGGTATTAGCCTTGTGAAAATAATGAGCTGAACTGTGTTACAAAATTCTTGTCGGCTAGTGTAATTAATAATAAAAACATATATCTTTTAAAAACTCTGGAGTTATCTAACCTCCTAAGTTGTTGTCTTTTTGGAAATTTTTGAATTGCTCGTGCTGTAGAAAATTATCTAGTGCAAAGTATCGATATGTAAGTGTTGTTTTTGCTCCATTTACCGTTAGCCCTCGGCTGTGAGAAAAAGCATTCACCTGCAGTTTGGCACGCATATAACTAAAACACATCGTAAAATACAATAGAACAGTTTTTGCATGAGAATATCATGACACCAAGTTTTAACGTTTAGGTTTGCTTAAGTGTAGTAATAGTATAATTCAAGATTATACAAAAATGAATATAATATTAGTTTAGGTTAGTTCCTATTGGAAATTTTAATATCATAAAACTAATAACATCGCCATCACGCTATATTACTTTAACCTAAGAAGTAAAGCCTGTCCAGAGATATAAGAAAGTTACATTTTGCCATTGAATGGGATTATCCAAGGGTGGCCATTAACAAACAATGAATAAATGAATAAATGCAGGTAAATTATGGTCCGTACTTAAAAATAATAAATAAAAAATTTTTAGAGTAATAATTTGGTGATTTTAAACCGATTTATACCTGATTCAAAATGAGAGGGTTAATCCCATAAAACAAATTATGTTCTAGAGACTATATATAGCCACTCTAGTTAGTTTTTAGCTTAGTCTTACTTCATGTGTAATACAGCGTTTGTTTAATCTTGTGTGAGTCATGGAAAATATGTGCGAGCCCAATGTATCTCAGGAGAATAACCCCGTCGAAAAGCAGAAAACACTTTTCTGTGGAAACTAAGGAAGTTATTAACAATGCTTATTTAACTCTCATTGAACGTGCGGTCAGCAAGCAACCAGCGTTAGAAGAAACGGCCACATTAACAAAAATTCCAACATCAACTGTATGGAAAATTGTGAATAATCCCATTTTAGCGAGGAAAAAAAGAACCGATACTGACATTTTCTCGAAGGTAGATGGAAGTGATCAAGATATAATACGGCGTAAAATTTACAAGTTATACGAGGAACAAAGCCTGCCTACATTAGATAATTTAATTAAGAGGCTTGAAAAAGATGAAACCGGCGTTAAATGTGGCAGAACAACGTTATGGAAGTGTATCCAACACATGGGTTTTAGATTTAAACAAATTAATAAAAGACAAGTTTTAATGGAATCCAGTAGAATTCGGGAATGGCGATCCTAATATCTACAAAAAAATTAGGATTTACAGAGATCAGCAAAAGCCGATTATTTACTTGGATAAAACCTGGTTCGACACATATGATACCCCGGAAAAGGGTTGGGTTGACTCAAGCGGCAAGTGTAAATCAAGCGCGCCATCAAAAAGAGGTAAACGAATTACGATTTTGCATGCTAGATCTAAAGACGAATGGATTCTAAATGGACTTTCTCTGTCTGCAAAAAACATTAAAGATTCTTCTCTGGATTACCATGAGGACACCACTGCTGATTTATTTGAAGATTGGTTTAAAAACAAGCTAATTCCAAATATACCTCCGAATAGCGTAATAATTGTAATTGACAATGCAAGCTACCATAGTAGGCAACTGACCAAGACTCCCTTCTCAAATGACACAAGAGCAACAATCCAAAACTACATGTATGATAATGACATCTATTTTCAGGGAGATTACACCAAAAGTCAATTAATCGAGGTTTTACAAAGTTTAAAACTACAAAAGGAATACTTCTGTGATAATTATGCAAAAAATCTAGGTTATACAGTTTGAAGGCTTCTACCACCATTGTATATTTAATCCCATCGAACATGTTTGGCACCAACTGAAATCTGCCATTCGTCGTAACAATATTTGCCCACTATTAACTCCAGTGTACTTGAGCTTATAGAAACTGAAGTTTTTAACATCCCTTCACAAAGTTGGGCAAATTCTGTTACACATGTTGAAAAAGTGGAAAATCCTATATCCATATAAACAATATAGCACAAATAATAATTAGAACAGATGATAGCGATAGTGATATTGATATATTAAGTGAATAAATATTGTAAGTACCGAATAATTTGTAATCATATAAATATAATTTTTAGTAATAAACTCGGTAATAAAGTAACTTGTAATTTCACATTTAAACATAAATAAAATGTTATTTAATGTCTTACTTATTTTTATTATAAACCATGATTAAATTCTAAGCAAAATGCGGAATTAGGCCCCTATGACATACCATAGATAGTAGGATATTCTGAAATTTGATACCTGCTGTAATATTCAGAGAAAACCAGGCAAATAGGAACATAGGCAGGAACCAATCGAATTAGCGTACACCCATCTAGACGATTCCCGTTCATTTTCACTGGATTCTTTATGGTACACGTATAACTAAATGCATTAGGTATATTTTTATATTTTTTGCATGATCGATAAAACCTAGATGTAAGCTAATCCAAGTAGTTTTTGTTTATGTTTCTACTGGCTCTCTGTGTATACTGTATACACTTTTAACTAACATAACCCATCGTTTATGGTTGCAAAAACTCGCTTATAAGTAGCTACACGTAAAACATTACTTAACAGTTAGCAGTAGGTCGTGCCATGGCATTTTTCGCCTCTTTGAAAATACCCTATTTGTATCTATATATTGATCAGGAGGCAATAAACCATCGGGTGTCAAATACTGCGGAGAGGTTGCACGCCTGTGTCAATTAAAGAAAAGTATGGTTTGGGAGTTTTTAGTAGCTTTGCAGATTTTACACAAACGATAAATTAGCGTGGAATGATGTGGTGGCCTGTAAAACATATATAATCTATACATTATTTATCTGTTGTAATATCTAGAAATATATACCAATCAAAAAAGTATAGTGATATATTTTATTTATAGTGCGTAAGGATGCATACCGCATGCTCCATTCTACAATAATTCGTTGATTTCCCGACTGCAATAAAATTTAAACCCAGCCATAAATAAGTGCATTTTGAAAGGGTACAGGTCCTGATTACCTACTAATTTCAATACTTTTTTATAGTAAGTATCTTTATTTTAATCATGTAATTAAATAGCTATTAATATTAATCTACAATATTATAATATCATCTATGCCTAAACTAATTATTAAGGGAGTTACGTTACTATTAATTATGTTATTATATTGGTATATTAGGTAGGTTAATGGCAAATTGCAGGTGTTCAATATAAAGCAGAGTCTTTTCATCTTAGTTCATCAGTCGTTTGGTGTTTGTCAAGCTGTGCGTTATGGGTATTTTCGTGTGTGTTATCGAGCATCCAAAATATGTCAGATCTGTGTGAAACTTCAGATAATATTGCTTCCGGAAGTTATGGTGTAACGAAGAAAAAAAATTTATCACTTGATGCCAAAAACATCATAAAGAACGTTTACTGTACCCTTTTAGAAAAAGGGTATGACCGGAGTGCAAGTTTTAGTGAAACGAGTATTTTGACAAAAGTTGCATTAACGACAGTAAAAGATATAGTGACCAAGCCCATCCAGCCAAGGAAAAAACGGTGTGACAGCGGAAAATTGAGAAGCATCGAAAAAGCTGATAAAGACTTGATTCGGAGGAAAATTTATGACATGTACAGTAAACAAATAGTCCCAACAATAGATACGCTAAAAAAAGTACTTACAGCAGACGAAACCGACATTTCATGTGGCAGGACAAGCCTTTGGAGAATAGTAAAAGCAATGGGTTTTAAATATCGTACCATTGACAAACGACAAGTACCAATGGAATCGCAGCGTTTACAAGTATGGCGTAGAGATTATTTGAATCTTATCAGACAATATAGGAGAGAAAATCGTTCAATTATATACTTGGACGAAACTTGGTTTGATACCCACGACACTCCTAAAAAAGGTTGGAGCGATTCAACAATCAAATGTCAAACTAAAGCTCCCTCAAACAAAGGACAAAGAATTACGATATTACACGCAGGTTCAGAAAATGGATTTATTCCGAACGCTCTATTATTATCTGCGAAGAAAGTTGCCGATTCATCTTTGGATTACCATCAAGACACGGATGCTACATTGTTTAAAGATTGGTTTCCGAATCGACTGCTTCCGAATGTGCCCAAAAATAGTGTTATTGTGATGGACAACGCTAGTTACCACAGTCGCCAACTAAGTAAAGTGCCGAATTCAAATAATACAACCTATACAAAAAAGGACCTTTTAAATGTTTTAAAAACATTAAATATTGAAAAAGAATATATCTCTGACAAACTCGCAAGTGCTATAATGGCCACACAGTTTTACGCCTCCCTCCGTATTACTGTATTTTTAAACCAACAGAACATATTATAGCGCCAGTTAAAGACAATGATTAGAAGAGAAAACACATCCCCTACACTAAGTAGTTCAGTTATAGAATTAATTAAAAAATGTGTAAATAATATCCCAGTAGAAAGTTGAAAAACTCTGTGAGACACGTGATCCAAGTTTTTAAGTAAATTTATTGATCCTTAGGTTTGAGTAATTAACTATAATATTGTGAGTTTACGAACCACCAAATCTTCCATATATTTAATAAATGCCTCAAAAGTATAAAACTATAAAAACTAAGACAATAAATTAGTTATTGCAAACGAAAATAATAATCCAATTTTAAGGATATTTATATTAATTTAGGCTCAAGTAATGAAAAGAAAAGACATGTGTGGTATATAATCGTATTCAAAAAATAATGCACTTTTAAATATTTAATAATATATAGGGTGTTACATTTAAAAAAAAGTAAGTTATGTCAATAATTTTGACATTTGACATTTAATACAATTTTTGACTTAACGGCATAAAACTTTACACAAAACCCTACAACTTACTTTTTTAGTCAACCTTTTACCTCAAAAAATAAGTATTAGACAGTCATCTAAAATTAGGACAAATTAAAATGAGAGCGCTAAACAAACAACATGTTAGTAAGTTTTCTAAATATTTATAAATTTTCAAAAACCTTTCGCCTCTTTTCTAAGATCATGGCATAAGAACCTGACTAATGAATTGTAAACTGCGCAAAGTACTTAAAATGAATAGGTATTTGGTACACGTATCTAGACACTAACGAAATTTCAAGAATTAAATAAAATTGTCACATTTGAATGTAGGCAGCACTATAAAAATTTTTATCTTTGTAGCAGTTGCAACAATATCGCTTTGATACGCTAACGCCGCAAATTTAGATGTAAATTTTGATGTGTATAAATAATTTACGATTATTGGTTTTAAATTTAAATTTTTTTATTTCATCCGTAAACATGCAGATGCTTTAATATGTATCGTAAAAGAGGCAAACCATATGTTTAACTCAGTGATAAAAAATTTGCAACAAATTGGAATTTATAATTTAGCCACACATAGTTATTTCTATACCGCATGAAAGAGTACTTCTTTAATAAAAACTCGTAAAGCTAAGTCCAAAATGAAAAATTACGCAAGTTATGTTAGTTCATCAGCTTGTTCTTCATTTCATCTCAATGCTTGCATAATATTCAAGCATGGTACAATGAGATACAACGTATAGCTAATCTATTAACAACCAGACCTTCGCAGACTGGTTGTTAATGCAATAGGTATGCATTTACCCAAAGCATTCTGCACCAGTTATTTCTTGATGAACTTGAAATTGCTCGGTGGGTAGTTTGTTAAAAGATTTAGTAACACTAGGTTACAATATTTTTTGCATGATGAGTATCATATCCATGATCATTACAGGTCCTCGGAGTTCCTCAAATATAAAAACCATTTGAGAATATAGACCGAACGTCGGGTTAAGCCCCTTTTATAGGTATTTTATACCGCTTTCTTTGAGTCTGGTATGCGCGTTCTTATGCAAAAACCTCTTATGATAAATAACCGTGGAATACACTAAAATAGGCAAAGTTGCCTGGTTCAACCGACAAGGCTCTGCAGCATATACAGGGTGAGTCGGGAGGAATGGGCCTAACTCTAAGGGTGTAATCTATGCATCAAAATAATAAGAAAAAACTGAAATGTTGTTATCTAATATTCATTTGTTTTAAAGTTATAAGGCAAAAACAAAATATTGCATTAATTTAGCTTTCTTTCTCATCTTTGAATTGCAAATATTTCATAAATTTGCATCATCAGAATAGTCAAACTCCGATAGCGAATCAGTTGAAGAATATAAAGATGAGACGACAGTTTCTACTTTTGGTGACTTTGGAAGCTGCAATTATTAATGATAAAGCTTCCTCAGCTCAGAAGCTCTAGTTGATGATGTGTCTAGAGATTCAGAAATTAATTAATTTTGCACCATCATGCTGTCCTTGTATTCTTAACTGGGTAACTAAGGCGAAAGAAAGTTCTAATGACGTTGAGCGTTCTCAAATGTCTTTGGTTTTACGCCTCTTGGATTCGGCAGACTTGGGCACCCTGCACGAGATGTAGAGGATCCTGGAAGATCCTGTACTTGAATAAAAATGACCACATCTCACGTCAACCATGCTTCGTTTCTTGTTAAAAGTCCAGTCATTATCCTGCTAATGTGTTCCCATCTTCTGGATATATTACCGCAAGATCTACTTATTATTAATTATTTTTTATTTCATGACGATATTGGCTTTAAAAATTGTCATCAATGTTCAGTATTTTTTGTTGCAGGATACTCGTTTTGTTTAAACTGTTTACGCCACATTCCAAGAAGGCACATGGTGACACTACTTTCAATCAAATAAACTTGACAGGATCTAACAGGGAGCTTATTGTATGTCAAGTTAAATTTTTGGTTTAGACAAAAAATGGATGTCTTAAAGTACTTTCAAGCAAAAGAACCCACACAAAGTCCCGGTCCCAATAAATTTAATATTTAAAAAAACTAATTGGTAACATGTTTCGCCTTTAAGGCATCATCAGACCTAAAAAGAAGTCAATTATCACCCATAAAACTGAGCAAATCTCCGACCTGATACACCAAAAAACATTTAAAAAAATTTAAACAAGAATAAAAATGTCAAAATATAAAACAAAAAATAGATAAACGTTACAATTACATTATTACATAACAGTCAGAACTTAAGGTATAACAAAAAACCAAAAGTATATGGTTCGTTAAATAAGTCCAAGGTACCTACAGATGCAGTCACCTAGATGCCTTAAAGGGGAAACAGGTTGCCGATTAGTTTTTTTAAATATTAAATTTATTAAGACCGGGACTTTGTGTTGGTTCTTTTGCTTGAATATTATATTCAGGCCTCTTGGAGAAGTATGGACACTTTTCTTGATTTTTTTTTGGTACTTTGTAAAAAAATGTTTAACACGTTTATTATAAAACAAGCCAGTCCCATATCACATCTTAAATAAACTACATACCTTAAAGTTTATTATCCATTTTTCACAAGTTCAAAAAATATCACAAATTAGAAAAAATCGCGTATTATTAAATTTTATGTGCTTTAATGCCACACAGTTTTAATCCTTACCAAGAGTTAACTGTAGCCTGCTGCCGAAAACCATTTACATACTAGAATAGTGGAAATATTGACCTTGAAGTTATGCACGTTTGCACTTGTTATTTGGAATTTTATTTAAAGGTATTTTGAGATTTTTTTAACTCTGACCCCATGTGCCTTGCATCGATCGAAAAATACCGTATTTCTGCCCTCTGTAGACCTAACATTTTCATCTTTCATAGATTTGGTTGAGGCGTCCACCATAGGGAAGTCGTTAATAAAAAGTAACAACAAAATAAGCCCCCGAGGGAATCAATTGCCGATGTCACCTCATCCACCGTTACTGATGCCTCTATTGGCTCAGAAAGATATGATCTGATAAGGTAAATACTCTCTTAGCTGAAGAAATAAGCCTAAACGATATGAATTGAGACAGGTGCAGAAAAAAAAAGTTGCCAGACTTTTTTCAACGCAATTAAATAAGTCTAAGAACACTTCCACCGTGCATCTTAACAGGCATATATCACTAATTAAATACCGATGGCTACCTTGAAATTCTTTCGCAAAAAACTATTTAAGTGCAAATTAAGGTAACCTGGTCTCTCTCTCTCGGTCTTTACAGCCTCTTATTTAAAAACAAAACACCGAAAGCGATCAAACAAATACCTCTCCGGACGTAACACCGCACATTCCGTATCCCGTGCGACATTTTTCTGTATTTTATAAAATGTCGCCGGGACATTTTAAAAAACGACCGAGCCGGGTGCTGTGAATCTAAAAGAGGTAATTGTGTGCAAATGAGCAACAAGAAACTAACTTGAGATATCCATAAAAATGTAGGTAAAGCGAATGGGACGTTTAAATGCAGAAAATTTACTAATTACCGCTTGATTATGTTTGAATGCATTCTTGAAGATAAAAAAAAATTAATTTCACTTCAAAAATCGATTCCATTTTGACAAGATCGAGGATAACGCCAGATTGAATAGGAAAATTAACACTGCATATTGATTAAAGATCCGTATCTAAAGTATGTTATATGGTACTCAAAAATATTTTTTGTCTTATTGGGTAACCGACACATTTTCTAGATTAAACCACTGTTTTGCCGAATCAGCTTTTGTTTTCAAGATACCGCAAAAAAGTATTTGACCAAAATTCCATATACCCACTGCCGTCTCCATGAACAGGCCGTCATGGTAAGATCGTGACGTCACATTAGAAGATGAAATATTTTATAGAGGCTATGTAGGTAATGAAATTGATATTTATAGGTTAAAGATGTCTTAAATTATATTAAATGAGGTATAGAATCGTATATTAAAAAAGTATTTCGATGATTAGTATACAGAGGATTAAAGATTATAAGTTAGCCTATGTTGTCCTCACTAAGAATTGCTTTCGATCTTTGATGCTCCTTCGAGGCTATGAAAATAATCACCAAATAATCCCTGATTAACACCTTCATAGGTAACTATTTTAAATGAAATTTTATATCAGTCAGTTAATATAGAAACATACCTACTATCATTTTATCTTCCTCGAGAAACCACGCAGGCTTTATTTAACTTGGTTTTTTGACTAGAAAAATAAAGAGGCATCAAGAGAAACCTACTTTAAACTTGTAGATATCTTTAATATTACACTATCGGTTTTATAGCTAACTATAGTCTATTTCAGGAAGGTGTAGAGTAATCAAATGGAAAATTCCGTGCAGTTTGGCTCAATTTCGGTGTCGGCTATAGGCGCAGGTAAACTTTGTGCATTAAATTATTTATGATAACTAACCAAAACTTTTAGAGAATTAGGTTAACGGGTATTAAGATTAAATAGTATTGTTTGTAATATTACCAATTTAAAGTAATTGTGTAGGGATTAGTTAGGTAGTAGAATATAAAGTTACGTTTTGCGTTTAACAGGTACCGAGTTTGGCTCTAGCCTCTTTGGCTGGATCCTATAAATAGGTGGTAATTTGGAATAAACTTCATATATCGTGTGTGTGTATGACCTTAATAAGTATATTTGTTTAGTTTAACGCATCAGTATTTGCTGTTAAGCCGTATATAGTGTTCACAGTATTATAAGATTAGTAATAAAATGGCGACATTCACACCAACAAAAAGATGTTCCAATAATTCTCCACTATCAGTGAGTAAAAAAGTTATTATTTCAAATGTACATGATTGCATAAAATACGATTATCCGAATTTTACTGTACAAGAAACTGTCAACCGATGTTCCCGAATGACTAGAGTTGGAAAGTCCACCGTTTTTAAATTATTGCTGGAGAGAAAGACAGCACGTCAAGTGGAACCTCCCAAGAAAAGTTCAGGCAGACCAGTAAGAGTCCTTGATGAAGACACCAAAAGTGTAGTTCGAAGAGAGGTTCACTCTTTTTATTTTAAAAAAGAAATAGTCACCCTAGATAAGATTCTAATGAAGCTTGGCCAATATGACAGTATTCCGTTTATAACTAGAAAACTTTTATGGACTACTTTAAAAAATATGGATTTTGTCTCGGAAAAGCACAACCGTAAATCACTTTTAATGGAAAGCGATGAAATTGTTTGATGCCGACGAAAATACTTGAGAAGTATAAAGCAGTACAGAAGAGAGCAGAAGAAAATCTTTTATCTTGATGAGACGTGGATTAATGAAGGTTATATAGTACCAAAATTGTGGCAAGACAAAAATATAACCAGTGCTCGCCAAGCTTTTATGAAAGGTCTGTCAACGGGTATTAAGGTGCCTTCAGGTAATCGTCCATATTGGAAGCGGAGAGGGAGTTTCAAAAGAAGGTTTGCTAACCTTCAATACGGAAGATTACCGCGAGGATATGAATTCGAATGCTTTTAAGAACTATTTTGGTGAAATGATAAAATATCTTCCAGCTGATTCAGTAGTAGGAACTATTAGCTATAGCAAATTTACACAAACATCGTTTTATAAAATATACCGTGGAAGATATAGCAGAAAAACATAGTGTAACTGTGCTGCGCACACCGCCATATCATTGCGAACTAAATCCTATAGAACTTATATGGGCGCAGGTGAAAGGATTTGTAGCAAGACACAACACGACATTCAAAATGAAAGACGTTAAGCTACTGTTTGATTAAGCCATTAAGGAAGTGACACTAGAGAACTGGCAAAAAGCAGTCCATCATGTCATTAAAGAAGAGGAGAAAATGTGGGATCTTGACCACCTGATCGATCGGACCGTCGACCCGTTAATTATAACGTCAAGAGGAGATGACAGTTCCTCAGATGACGAATAATATTATGATTTTTTATAATTTAATTTCTGTATAATGTATTTTTTGTATTTTGTATTTTTTTTATAATGTTTAATAAAAAATAAGTGTACCTAATACTATGTACATAATGCCTAAATTTTATTCTGTTTAAATAAAATTCTTTCCTTTTTACGAATATCCTACCGGCACGCCTTTTTCACACCATTTTCAGTGTTTGTGAATGGATAACGATAGGCAAAACCCATAAATTGATCCAAACTCGGGTGGTACTACCTGCACTTGATAAAAAGAAAGAATCTTGCAATGAAATCAATGCCAAATTATGAAAGTGACTTAAATATTCGTTGGGTTGTATTACTCTACACTTTTCTGAAATAGACTATAATATACTTATAATATATCTACGTTTATTGCCTAATAACAATTTAAACAAAATACCAAAATAATATTAAAAAAAAGGCACCTACACTACACTGTTCCAATGTTACCTACCATTAAGTCTTCTGGTTGCCGTGAGTTTCCTGACTAAAAACTTTTCCTCAAAGGGCTTTATGCAAACGCTGGTATATTTTCGCAATACTAAATCGTCTCTTGGGGTCCTTTTTTTTTATCAACAAATAGCATTCTTTTAGTGAAAAATATTATGGTTCGGAGTTACACCCGGGAACACATCATAAATTTGGTATTTTTCGCTATTTCACAGCGACTTAATCAAATAATTTATTATTATACACATGAAGGTCCAAAGTACGTTAAATTAAAGTTATAGGTTTTCTAAAATAATCACATTAAACTGCTACGACAACTTAAAACTTAAAGGAAGCACCGAAACGGGCAATCAAAATAATGCAACCCTGTCAAAACGTGAATCAATCGACTAGAAACAGTTGATTTTAAAATGTGGGCGGAAGCATGACGGCCTGTTCATGGAGACGGCAGTGATACACCTCAAAAAAAATATAACCCACGCAAACATAACTCTTGTTTATAGAAATACAAAAATATGTATTTATAAACCACATAATACACATTGTTTAAAAAAAAATTAGTCATTATTAGATCAAAATTAAAAAAAAATACTATATTTTAGCTAAAGTTTGATGTTTTGGAAAATTTAAAGGGTTGTAAATTAAGTAATTTCTTCTTCATTTTGATAAAATCGAAAAAGTCGTTTATCGACTCTCTGCGTTAATTTACTCTAACTCTGACAATTTTTGTCTGATCCTCTTGAAATTTTAATACATTAAAACAGAGATAAATATCTCCAGATTCTATAAATTTCATTAAAATATAATAAGAAATGTTAGTTTGAATTTTGCAAAACATGCAATTTTAACTAAAAAATCTTAATTACCCCATTTTAACTAATTTTTTTTTATTAATGTGTGTCTTTTGAGGGGTTTCTATTTTTTCTTTTTTCTTCAAAAACCTTTAACACCCTGCATATCAAAAACGGGGAACTCCAGACACATGTTCATATGAACTTCTTCTTTTACAATATCATAAGGAATCACCCCCTTAAGTTACTACCGTACCTCTGAAACACCCTGTATACAAATGTGTATATGTAAGATATAAATAAACATTTAAAACATCTTAGTAAATATAAAAAACGTTTTTATTGCCGACAATAACTTATTGTTTAGTATTTAATTTTTATTTCAGGAATGTTAAAAAATGTGCAACATTAATTTAATATAGCACTATTTTACATATAGGTAACTACTAAAACAAGATATAATATATACATATAAACATTTTAAAAAATCAAATAATATTTTGTAATTACGGCTTAATCATAGTTGTCATATTATATCGATTGCCTAGTATAATTATTCTACCGAAAACCCATTTCTCTTCAATTCTCTTTCGAAAGCAATCCTTGTCTTCTTGGATTAAGGACAAAACATTGTCCAGCGTGGTAAATTATTTTTTTAACGAGAAACTATGAACTTTTCAATGAGGGATAATGAGGGATAAATAAGATTGGGAAAGTCCTATCACCTTCTTTATTTCTTTTTTATTCGGCTTTATTATGAACTTTTCGCCTTATTTTCTGCACTAAAGCGTCATCCAGCTCAAGTATTGAACGTCCTAAAGAAGTTTCTGGAAAGTTAAAGTCACCATTTTTTTCTTCTTTTAAAACTTCATGAACTGTTGTTTTCCCCACAGCAGCTGTAGGCTGTAAATTGCACTGCATTGTCAGCACCCATATTCGCATTCTTACTTTTAATATATTGGTAACAGTTAAGAATTATTTTTTCATTTACTGAATGAACATGGATTCTATGGCGTTTAGGCGATTATATTTCTCCATACTTAATTCAAAAAACACTGACACTTCACATTTTAACTAGTTTCACCGAGAAAAAAGGATAGGTATGTATGGATATAAATAGGTTTAAGCAGGTAAACAGGATTAGGTATAAAAAGTAATAAAAGGATTAGAGCAAAAACGGAATAAGTACACTCTAATAAGTTTTGAGAAAATTGCTTTTATAAATCCCAGGTAAATAGCAGGGTCTAACATAATTTTATTCTTAGAATAAATTAATTTAACATATATATATTTGAAGACAAAACTTGACTTTAATGTAGCTGTACCGTTTTTGCACAAATTTAAAAATTTAGGCCTGTTTAAGTCTATGCATTCATTATTTTCGCTTTCTCATATTTCAGTTCTTCATATTTATAACATTATCTTAAACGTCTGAATAAAAGATGTTAAAATATATATTTTTAATGCAATTCCTTTCTACTGTACCAAAACTACCTTGTTTTATGACTTAAGAACCTTTTTTTCTCTCATTGTACTTTTATTATTTCGATGGGGTTTCACAATATTATGGAACAAGTAATAACACAAAAATGAACATATTGTTGAAGAGGAAAGAAAAATCCAAAATTCTTCACAAGTATTATTATATAAATTATTATTATATAAATGAACTTTTTAGACATCTCTTTAAAATGGTTCAAGAAACCAAAACACGTAGATCTAGAAAATATTAAATATTTGTGAAGAATTTTGGATTTTTCTTTTCTCTTCAATATGAATAATATTCACCCCGGAGATATCTATGATTCAATTAATGCACATATTAGTATCAGCATTTGACTTTCTAACGACGATATCATATTCTTCATAGCGTACCACAACCTACTTGTGGCAGTACAAAAAAAATCGTCAGAGTTTATACCAAATCGAATCAAAATGACAGGAATGATCTATAGCCAATAAACTCAACGTAGAAACTAACGATATAAAGGATATAAAACGGCAGAAAACGAACTATTTTATATGGAAGACGAGACGGGCAATAAGAAATTTGTATTCCCATCCACGGACGGCTTTATCCGCGTAAAGGCGGTTCGTGAAACGGCCATGCCGGTTTACGATTTCATTCCCAGACCAGTAAAATTCTCTAACAATGAACTCTTTTTATTGGCACCTGAATGCCCTTCGATAAAACTTAACGAAACTGTCTTTGTTCAAGGCTGGGGCCTATACAAGGAACTGAGGCTTTCTAGCACCTCAATAGGTGACAACGTGTGTGATATTATCTTGGTGCATTAACGTCGTTTAAGTTTTCCGAGTTTTCTCTGGTATATTTAACAGACTTTTCAAAACATAAATCAATAGCAATAATTTTATTTCTATTACTGTTTAGCACACTACCCAATAAACATTTTAAGTTAAATTTACCTTTATTTGACCTCTAAACGGGTCAAATATTTTGCATGCATAGGGATAATTTACCTACATTTGTTTTCCTATTGCCCAATGTGGGGAAAGAAACTAAAGTAATTTGAAGGTCAACAATAGGTTGATAGGGTTTTTCTGTCCAATAAGTTTAAACGAAGTAAAATAAATAACTAAATAGGAGCAATACGACACTAGACAAAAATACAGAGAAAACATATTATATCTGGCGTTAGAAAGAAAAGACAACATGTCATGCCAACACTTCCAATAGGACAAAATAAATTATAAAATGGAGCTCGACTTAGTAGATTAAGTAGATATTTGGAATGGCCGCTTATTATAACTTTAACCATAAAGTGATATAATTAAGTTTTATCATTTTTCTGGACCGAAATTTGGATGCGAAAGAAATGTGTTTGTGAATTATGGTGATGATACTTCGAAAAACAAAACGCGCCCTTAAAATATGCGTTTTTCTATGTATTATTGCGATAATTTCAAATATTTTTATCATTAACCTAAAAACAGAGTGTCTTCATTATAAACATTATATGTAGGTACCTAAAGTATTAAAAAAACTTTCGTTGACGAAAGATATCGTAGTCTAATAGATTTTCCACTCACCTTATGTAATTCTTAAAATTTTAATTATTGTTTTTTTTATAGTTGTCGATAAACAGGAAAACTAATAATTATTACTAAATATGGCCGTTTTTATATTTTTAACCTTAAAGTTATTTTTCCCTTTATTATTAACTGTACAAGCAATGTTAGCCTTTGAGGTTAATCAGAAAGTTATGAAGTAGCTCAATTTTTAACCACAAAAATATATAACTTTGGGAACAGTTTATACGGCAAAATTTTCCAAAATATTACTTGTTTCTAAAACTACATGGTCAGTAAATTATTTGGACTTTTTTAGGCAATATTTAGGTAATGTTTACCTAGAGTAATAGCCAAAAAATTCCTTAATTATGAATACATATATTAAGTAACAATTAAGTAAATTATGACTTAATCATATTCCTTATAAGGATTAAATATTTTTAATGTCTCAAAAAGGTCATTTGTTTGTAATTTTTAACTAGGTAAATTAAACTAAAAGTAGATTTCCCTATAACAAATTATTTAAGTTGTAGATATCCAAATCTTGACTTAGATTTTAGTGTTCGAATCTTTTGTGACTTTTAAGAAAACATTTAAGGCAAAAATAAGCATATATTTGCCAGTTTAGGATTATTTTCCTTCCGTTCTGGTCTACATTACTTAATATGTTTGTTGGGTACAAATTAAACAGGTGAAGATATTGTAACTGTATTCATTCAAATTGTGTTATAGGACGTATCATACTTAGCTAAACCCCATTTTTCCAATGAACAAAGTCCTATCTGGTAATTTTTTAGAGTTACTGAAATAAAAATGTAATATAGGCCTAACTGAATGTAGTTAGGGGCCAAGGCTCACCCTAGGTCCTCATTTTGCACACCTAAGTTGTTCCTGTAAACCTATAAACCTATGTAGATTTAGTTCAGGTTAGTTGAGGTAAGTGCATATTTTGAAAAATATTGTTACCAGTAACACCTCGGTATATCATTCTAAAATACAGGGTGTTATTTAAGTACGTCCCCAAACTGCAAGAGGTGATTTTTTGAGTGATTCTAAGATGAAAAGTTTATATAAACATAGGCCCGGTAATGCTTCGTTTTCAAGATACAGGGTGTCAAACTTTAAAAAAAAAAATCTTTTTTTTCGTAAATATCTTAATAATCCTTTAGCCGATTTTGTTGAAATTTGGCAGTGTTATTTAGGGTAGCAAGGGGCTAATTTGGCTTTGACTAGATTTTTTGTCCAGTGGCGTCCCGATTACTACGAATTTTGACAAAAAAAATGTGCGCCACTGATTTTTTTTGCCATTTTTATATTCTTTTCGCATTAGGCAACTAAAACTACAACTTTTTTATTTTAAGCATTTTTTTCGAGTTAGATTTTTGAATTACAAGATTGTAAACTTACCTTTTCAGGAACGCTCTATTACCAGGGTCACTACATTCCCGGGTGCTGATATTGAATACGATCATAACCCACTCTGTGCAAACGTTAAGAGGAGATTAGCTAAGGCTAAACAAAGAAGAACCCGAATGGCCGACCCTAAGCTACTCAGGAACGACGAGATAAGGCTGGAATATGAACAACATTTAAACAGAGAACTTGTCAAAATCGCTGATAGGGATGACATAGAAGAACAGTGATCTAACATCAAGAACGCCTTTGAAAACTCAAATAATACGTATCCACTGAGAGAAAGGACAGCATGCAGAAACGAGTGGATGACAGGGGAGATCCTAGAACTCATGGAAAAGCGCAGGCAGTATAAAAACCAAAACGACGTTAATGGATACCGAGAAACCCAAAGGATTGTTCGTAACAAAATAAGAATAGCAAAGGAAAAGTGGTTGGCCGACCGTTGCTGGGAAGCAGAAAATTTAAATCACGTTGGTGACGGCTTCCATCTCCACAAAAAGGTAAAGGAAATAGCTGGACAATATAAGAAGACATCGATAAACCACTTAAGGGATGAACACAATGAGATCATACTAGACCCTGAAAACCTGCTGGAAACGTGGAAAACTTACACAGCTAGCCTATTTGACGACGACAGGCTACAGAATGCACCGTTCCCAGATAACAACCTACCATCTGGGCCGAGTATATTAGAAAGTGAAATCCTTTATGCCACAAAAGTATTGAAAAACAATAAGGCTCCAGGACCGGACAACATGCTATCAGAGACGTTACACCTAATAAGCGAACAGAATATCAAAATGTTAGTGAAGTTTTTTAATGATATATACGATTCTGGATGCCTCCCCAAAGACTGGCTTCGCTCAACATTTATAGCTCCACCAAAATCAAATAATGCTGAAAGGTGTCAAAACTATCGTCTCATAAGTCTAATGAGCCACTCTTTGAAGCTACTTCTACGAATATTACATACCAGGCTGTTCAGGAGATAGAAGTCAGTGGATCCAGCCAATTCGGTTTTAAAAGGGGATTCGGTACCAGAGGAGCCATCTTCGGTCTTTGCACCTTGGTACAGAACTGCCTTGACCAACGAAAAACCGTCTTCATATGTTTTGTCGACTATGAAAAGGCCTTCGACAATGTTAGACATGACCTCTTAATGGCGTACCTTCGAGATCGGGGTCTGGACGATAAGGATATAAGATTTATAGCCAACCTGTATTGGAACCAAACAGCGGAAATACGCCTACACGACTCAACCTCAGAAGAGTTTGAAATAAAGAAGGGTGTGAGGCAAGGTTGCATTTTGTCCCCGATGTTGTTTAACCTGTAAGTGGAAAGAGTCTTTGCAGATGCAATCTCTGAAAGTCCCAAGGGCATCAAAATCAACGGAACCTACATAAGCAACATACGGTACGCAAACGATACCGCAATCAAACCCGATGATGCAGACGATATGCAAACAGTCCTGAATGCTCTTAGTGAGACAAGCCAACGATCAGGCCTAAAAATCAACATCGATAAAACGAAGTTCATGGCCATATCTAGAGATGACTTCCCCGACGTCAATGTACAGTTGAACGGTGAGCGAGTTCAGCGAGTGGAATTGTTTAGATACTTGGGATGCGTTGTAAATGAGAAGTGGCACCCGGAACTGGAGATCAGAATAGAGCAAGCAAGAATAACTTTCCTTAAGCTCAAGAAATTCCTGACAAACCAAGATCTCAATTTTAGACTTAGATATCGAATGGTCAAATGCTATGTCTGATCGGAGCTTCTCTATGGTGTCGAGGCATGGATGCTTAAGGCTATCACAATCAATAAACTCAAAGCATTCGAGATGTGGGTACTGAGACGGATGCTTAAAATATCATGGACGGAGCACGTAAGAAACGAGGATGTGCTTGGAATGGCTTAACTTGAGAGGAAAATCTCCTACCTTGGGCACATTGTACGAATTGTACGTGGAGAACGATACCACTTCCAATGACTAGTCCTGCCGGGAAATATTGAGAGTGGTAGACAAGGAATAGGAAGGAAGAGATTGTCTTGGCTCCGGAACGTAGGACATTGAACGGGAATTCATGACTTTCAATCTCTTCAACGAGCTGCGATGGAACGACGCATATAATGAGAGGACGGAGGACGCCTACGCAGGAATCTGCACGGCACTTTAAGAATAAGAAACTTACCTATTTTCATTGCACTCTATAAATCAAACTGGCATGTCATATTTTACAAAATTTTTATATAACTATACCTACTATCTTTTCGGCATTTTTTTAAACTTTAGTGAAATAGTGACATGTGTTCTAGCAAAACGATATTTTAACCTATAAATTTTGACAAATAGTCATGACAGATAGATATTCTTTTGTTTCTTTCATTGGTTTCATACTCTATACTATACCTACCATAATTTTCTAAATTTTTCGATTTGTCCGTTTATTGTTAATAGTAACTATAAACTATTATATATTTTTGAAAAGCTTAAGAATAGTCTAATCAAATAAAAAAAAATATACAGGGTGTCACATGTTAGAAACAGTTCTCAATTTTTCGATAAGTTAGTAGGTAGTCAAAAAGCAAACATTTTCGAAAACACCAAATAGCTCGAAAACTAAGAAAGCAGTAATGTAAAAACCGCAAGTCTCTATCTTTACTCGTTACCGAGATATAGTGCAATTACATCGAAAAATGGACACTCTACTCAAGTTGCTTGCCAATAAGCATGTAAAATAAGAAATTTCAATTAAAGACATTAAAGTATGTTGCACCAGTTCTACTACGAAAATTGAAAATAACGGCATATTTTTCGAAAACCTATGGCACTATCAAAATATCCCAGGGAATTAAATTTCAAAAATTTGTCGAATTCTGAACAACTTTTAAACTATTAAATTAATGCCAGCTTAAAATAGCATCCAGGTAAAGAAAACGCAGACAGATCGCCATGTTTAACATCTCACGTGCCAAGCAGAACTCATTAAAAAAAATGTTAGTAGTTTTCTTTGTCACCTCGCATCGAAAACACGAAATAAATAAAACAACACACTGACTAAAAAAAAACTTCCTCTATGTTCATTGCTTTGGTATTGTACAAACATAAGAATTCTTTGAACGTAGGTGTAGAAAGAACTTCTATCGTCATGCAATAAGGGGTTTCTTTAAAAATGTATAGGTTTCAGTTAAAAAGTGATGGGTTTTACGACGAACATAAAGCTGGGAAATCAAATCGATATACATTGGTCGATATTCGGCAGTATGGACAAATGGTAATATTTCTAATGATAATACTATATTAACTCAGGATTAAGAAGATAATACTCTAAAATAAATAGATTACTACATTGCCACGATCCATCAAAAAAAAAAATCGCAGCCGTTTTCCCAATTAGTGACTCCAATAGCTTGAAAAATTGAACTTTTATTCATTGAACGTTTGTCTAAGATATAGGCATTTAAAATACAAAAAATACAAATAGCTGAGGACAGTGCAATTATCGATTTTTGAGCTCTTATCGATACTCGATACCCGGACTAATGGAAAGTCTGGGACACGATTTAAGCACCAAAAATTAAAATACCTTGAAGGCGGTTCGGTATTTTTACACGTTTTTTTATTTTCGGAGCTCGGCGTTTCGACTATTAAATGTAAATAAAATGTAAAGTGGGTACAAAGCCCGCCTCAAACTGCTGACGTAAAACTCCTGAACTAACCTGAAAAGTAACCATCTCACAAAGGGACAACAAAGCTATAAAAGTGGTAATAAATCGAAAAATCATAAGCACTTCTGCTTAAAGCGTTTAGTTAAAAAATTTAATTTAATTATTGAATGTAAAATGTGAATACATTATTCAAGCAGAGTACAAATATGACCGAGTAAACTCACTCACCCAAAATCCTTTGATGTTTTCACATCAAAAGCAGAAAGCCGACCGGGAAACTCCAACGCGTGTAGTCCCTTGTCAGCTGCTATACGGGGGTTCGCTAGATATTCAGTAAATATTCTTTACTCAATAGGATTTTAAACAGCTAGTGATGTTCTTATTAATTATTGGGATTCATTCGGATTAATGGGTTTCCTAGATATCCTTAGACATAAAAATTTACAATGAATGAAAATGTGAAGGAAATTTCTAAAAAATGGTAAAACATATTTTTGTCCAAAAAATTATAAAGAACATTTGTAATGGGCTAATAATTAGCGGTTGTTTACGTTTCTATTAAATAATAAATATATAACAAAAACTCAAAATAACTAATATTATCTAGGTATATTTAAAATTGTAAATTTAGCAGATTTCTTGTGAATTCCTTGTGTTTTTAATTCTCTGTTAGCGAATTATAAAGTATAGGATATCCTAACCCTAGTATGCTGTATGCCAGAGGAAAGTTAGTACAATGACGAGAAAATCTGACTTCAAAAACTTAGTCATTTACAATCTTCCTATGCCAAAAGTTCCAGCCAAAATATTAAAATTTTGACCATATATAATAATATACATCTTCCAATGAAATTAGGGCATTAGATGTTGAGGGCATAGTTAATCCGCCATAAGGTTTTTTTCTGTACTTCTCTAGGTCTTTCTACGAGAAAAAATTGTTGCTTCACGTTCTAACATACTCCTCACAAACATGACATTAATGTAGCTTTAAACATTTTTTAAATAAATATCCCCCATATATTTCAAGCCATTTTCTTCGGGTTAATCGAAATCCTGGTAGTCAGTAGTGTACAATTTTAAAGAATTTGATTAATGTTGATTATATAGCATTCTAACAAAATATATTCGTTTTTGTCTTCCAATATTTTCCATAAATGTAAGAAGGATGAAAGAGTTTTTCGCAACCGTAAATAAATTTCATAGTATTTGTAACATGTTTCTCTGTGCACCTGACATTTTTTAGGTGTTTAAATGAAAGTTCCATTTCATTTAAAAAATTAAGATGTTTTCAGTCCCTTAAAAACGTTACAAGTTTTATAAATTACTGAAATTGAGAATATCAACAACAGAATAATTATTTTCATGAGACGCGACCACTCAGACAGAATAATTTTCCAATTGCTCCTCGTTAAGCGAAAAGTCCCAGATAAGTGCTCGCGCTAGCCACTAACCAGTTAGAACTGGATTCGCTTCGAATTCAATCGGTGTCGGCGAAATTGGAAAAATTGGAGTAGTTGAACTACCGTTTATTTTATTCTACAGCGATTCAAGTGTCTGAGAGCCTATTCCAATCCCCACCAGAGAGCTTCGCGTCTCGGATAACTAACTAATCTCTCGACAGTAATGAAACACTTCCCTCTTCGGTATGTAATGTACTATTTCATCACTCAGTGATGTTATGAACTTATAACATTACTAATTTTTAATCAATTTATGATTTTTTTTGTTCCGTCAGTTTTAAAGCGAGAAAACGTCTTTTCATGCCAGCTTAATGTAAACGAAAAATAACATAACTTTTTTTTGACAACCTGTATCTCGGATAGGGAGTATTTTTGAACCCATAGCTATATAAACATTTTTCCCTAATAGACAGCCCAAGTGGTGACGTTGCAAGAAGGCATTTATAGCCACAGATAGAGGTAAGTATTTCGTGAAAATTTTTTATCACCGTCTGAGTAAGTTTGAGGTCATGTTACTGTTATTTACGTCACTGATAATTAAGACATAATTGTTATTTTCTTGTACAATAAAGCTTATGGTAGTGATTGTTTATTAGTATAAAGTAAACCCAGTCTATAGCCAGAATAATTCTTATTATAGATTATCTGCTAAAGTGAGTTATGTGTTTGGTTACCCGATTGCAAACTTAGCAAATAGAAAATTTGCAAGATTTTTGTATTCCATGCAAAGGTAAAAGAAAGGAAAGCCTGGACATTACTTACAAGTTACCTAATAGAACAATTATTATTATGTTATTATTTGCTTTACAATGATAAAAGACAAGTAGAGAATTTTCCCAATATTTCTTGGTTTGTAGCTGCCACTTTGTGAACAATGACAGAAAGTATAGGGCTACGATATTTGAGTTCCGCACTAAAAGAAGATTTGGCTTTACATATCCAGGTATGTTATAGCTTCTTGTTATACAAAATATATTCACATTTCTGAAAACCAAAGCAAAAATGTGCACATTTAATAGTTTGTTTAACTTTTAATAGAAAAGCCAAGCCAACATTATATTAAATTATTTTTAGGAAAATAATAACCAGTGAGCAAGCAGATGTTACCGAAGATTTGTCTCATCATTGCTTCATAGATCCCCAACAAGCTGGACCATTAACTAGGGCACCGTCGAGTGTAAAAGATGTAACCCCATGTCCAAGAAAGGTCACTAGAAGTTCAGGAGCATCGTTAGAAGCAGTAAATAAAGTAAAAGTACTTTTAAAGGCAAGATTCGAGAAAAATTACAAAAATACTTTCAGTACCCTTAAGTTACAACGATTCTCATGACCTTATGTATATACAGAGATGCTATACCTAATGCAATTTTTACAATTTCAATACAATTGATTTCCATCAAACTTCAATGTTGTTAAAGCAAGGTAAAGCTTACAGTAATTCTAAAATTGCTGAGTAATATGATGATGCACTGCTGTATGAATTAGGCTTACTGGGATATAGCTCCTCAGCTGTTTTAACTTCGCTGGCTTTAATTTTTGGCGGTATTTCAAAGGCACTCCTTATCAGTGACTGATATGTAGTGGTGTCCAGTTGGACATTTTATTCCTGCTAGGTTACGAACAGTTGGCTGATATTATGTCTCCTGTTTTGTTTAGTATAATCCACAATTAAGACATTATTAAGCATCAAGTATATTAAAAAAATGCATGATAGCCTGAACTTCTCCGATTTTGTTCAAATGCCATCTGCAGAACAAGTCTCGGAGTCAAACTCCAAGGCACTCGCCAAGGCATTTACCCCTTCTTAACATAATAATAATTATTGTTCTATTAGGTACCTTATAAGTGATGTCCAGGCTCTTATTTCTTCTATCCTTGCAGGGAAATCAAAAACTTGCGTTTTCTGTTCGCTATATTTGCAATCAGGTAACAAAACACATAACCACGTTAGCAGATATTGAATCTATAATAAATATTATTCAGGCTATAGGCAGGGTTTACTTTATATTAATAAATAAACACTGCCATAAGCTTTGTTGCATAAGAAAATAACACTTATGTCTTAATAAGCAATAACATAAACTCAAAACTTATTAGGACGGTGATAAAAAATATTCACGAAACATTTACCTCTATTTGTGGTTGTAAATGGGTCAATTATATCACCAAAACTATAAATAACTTGAAGAAACTGTGTATTTTTCGCTTATAAACGTCTACCAAGTCTTCTAAAAATCTCTTATGGGATTTTTAATGCAATCTGTTTTTGCTTGGAAATGTTTCTAAAAACACTTAGGCTATCTATCGACATCGAAATTCGTAGAGGGGTCGGTCAGGAGTGGGTGCTCTCTTTGCTCTTTTAAACATTTACTTTGAAAATAAGCTCTTCACTTTTGCAATTTTTTAATTGAAGTTTTTATTTTGTCGAGCTACCATAATTCGATACCGGTCTACAAGACTAATGGTAATTCCTTCTAGATCAACCCCATTAAAATCAGCGAGAAGACACTAAGCACCGCGGACATGACAAGTAGAAGTCCCGCGAAACGGGAGACATACAATTACAAAATGTTTACATAACATTGGGGCCGATTCATGTACCCATCCCGGTTCTCATGTTTCTTTAATAAGACGAGCGGATGTGCTTTAGATTTGAAAGAGAGAGACCGAGAGAAATCTTAAATAAGTCGTTTGTTTCTATAAAAGGTTAAAATTATATAGGAAGAACGTTATAATGCCATGCAGGAACATATTTCAAATTAATTTATTTTAAGTATGAGTCAATGGCCAGGATCGGAAAATTATTAGATGCGATTATAACTGACAGCGCCGCCCTTTGGATTTCAAGGCTCCGGGCACGAATATGATATAGGGGCGCCAGTAAATAAAAAAATAAAAAAAAAATAATAAAATTTAATCGTTAGTACAAAAAGGAACGTAAAATTTACTCGAATAATATAAAAGAAAAATAAAATTAAAATAATTTTAGAGTTTTTAGAACTATAAATAAAAGTATACATTTTTGTTTCCTTAAACATTTCCAGCTTTAACCTTTGACATTGTCGCATTGCGACGGTTTTGACCGTTTTTTTGAATAAAATATAAAAACATAAAATAGAATAATCCATTCACACTTTAGCTATATAAAAATTTTTACCTACCATTTGGTACGACTCCACCATGATGGTCGTACCCTATTTCTCTTCTGATTTTAATTTCCCAGTCAAAGTTGGGTTTTTTAATAAGTTCAAAATAAAATAAAATTTAATTTTAATTTATATTTATTTATAAATCTTTTACTACTATTAGTTATAATGTATTAGTTATTTAATTAACGTTACATATGTTTCTTATAAAAAATTAAAAAAATTTCTGCAACATAAGGTAAGTCTCTAGCTTGCATGTATTTCACTGTAATCGCGGTTTAATATTAATCTCGAAATTTTACAAAAATATCTTTTTCCCATATATTAAACTTTTATTGATGATGCCCGTGTTGCTTTCACATTATCTAATTGTATTTTTTCCTTCCCCTTTCAGTTTAACAATTTAACAATGTCATTGGTCTCTTCATAAATTAATTACATCTTAATAATAACCCACTGAAGATGAAGGTTTATGCCTTCGAAACATGTATGGGCTATAATATGAACTTATTTTATTAAATTAGTGGAGCAGACTTTGTGTTTTATTCCATAAATAAAATATTACTCCACTGTGAGATGGACTACTTTCATAAAATTTCCAGCTTTCTTGTATTAAATGAAGTATTGCTTTTAAATGTGTGCGATAAGTATACACCATTATTTGCTTAAATTAGTAGTATTAAAAAAAAACCTTTTATGTTGTTTATGGTTTCCTTGACGCCTTATTTGCCACGAAAAGAACAATACAAAAGTGTTCTTTCAGTAACGGGTAATGATGTCTTATGCTTTCAGTCCTATTCCCATTTTTAAAGTGATGAAACTGGCATTAAAAAAAAAAGTGATTTTTACCAAACTACTACACTCCCCGATAATAAATTCCGGGCAAAGATAATGTTAGTTGGGTTTATGGTCATGTAACTTTTTAAATTGTTTTCCGATCTTGGTGAAATTTTTAGCAATGTGTAGATATGTGTCTCGGAATGTTAGCCTGAATTTCAGTTTTAAAAAAATACTGATGTCTTGATCATTATACAGGCAGAAACAAAATTACGCTTTTAGCCTTAATTTCTTACCGCCTTGTGGGAAACTTGAGCGGTGAAATTTAGCTTCATTATATTTTGTTTTTCGAGTATGACTTTCTTGTTTCACGTCATTATTTGCTTTCTTAAAGAAGATGCAAATTTATTGTATTTTTTCAATTTTATTCAAAACATCGACTTTAGAAAGTATCGATGTTTCCATCTCCTACGTGTTTTTAACATCGACGTTTTCTTCATAACATCGATGTTTATCTTAAACTTCGATACAAAATTTCAACTCAAACTGTAGATGTAGTATCAAGTCTCAAGCCAATTCTAAAAATGATGCTACGACTTCAGTCAGTGTCAGTATTCTTATTTGTAATTGTACGGGGTTACCCCTGCTCGTTTTTTTGGGTTTCCCCTGTCGGCCTGTCCTATTTATAAAATTGACATGCGACAGTTAACTGTTGAACAGTAGTTGAACGGTTCAAACGTCATACGAATAATACGTATTATTATAGTAAATTTATGAACTTGTGGCGTGGATTGTTTGTTTGTGGAATGTGGCGTGGCTGGTGGTGAGCTGATGAGTGAAGGTGTTTTGTTTTGTTGAAAGGGTAAGGTCGGAAGAGGACAATAAAAGAGGGCTAACAAATGCTTGCCAACGTTTCGCTTTATTGGTTCAACAATTCCTGGTGAGCATTGAGTGTGAGCATTTGTTTTAAAAGTTTTTTTTAAGTATTATATTTTTGGGAAATTACATTCACCCTAATGTTCTTTTCCATCCTGAAAAGCGAGATTTTTATGTTTTTTAGTGTCAATTTGTCTCATCCTCTAAAGAAGCTTTAAACCGTTTATTGTCTTCATCATAGGATACGAAGACTTCCATACGTTTTGTTTTATTTATAGGTACCTTTTGTATTTCTTTCAAACTGTGAAAAAATTTAAAGATGTCCTAGCATTCCTAGGAGTTGTTTCGCAAAAGTAAGAGAAGAAATGGTATTTGATCACTTAATATTTAATTGAAAATCTATTTAAAACGACGAAATTTACCAGCAGGCCTTTTGACAGTCAAATTACACCATAGAATTTGAGGCTACATTGATTAGCAAGTATAGAAACTAAAAATGTCCCCATATTCACACACAGAGTGGTATTATAACCCACACAAAGTCAAAGTCAAAATATGCTTTATTGTCTGAAAGAAATATCTTTATCAATAAAGATTTTACGAATTCTAATTAACAATAAAATATAACACCTAAAGTAAGTAAAGTAAAGTTTCGAATTTTACAATAAAAAATATAAATAATTTTGACCGATTATAATCGAAACACTAATTTATGGTATAATAAGCGTTTTTCAATTAAACATTTTTAAGAGTTTTTTTTTTAAATATATATCCCACAAAAAATATTTTCCTACTACTACTTTGCGCACGCATTTCCGTATGCAAAGTTACACTTTTCCGCACTAGTGCGGATAAGATTTTTATTCGCACCGGGTGCGGAAAAGTACCACTATTCAAAAATCTCTTTGGCAGGGAATATTTATATTTATTTTAGTAGCTGTAGACAATTTTATGCAATGTGCGAAGCCGTTGCAAGTGTATTCTCTTTTACCTTTTAATCGTAATTCACGATATTCGTATTTCAGCCTAAAACGAAAAAAAATTATATTTTTTAAGTACCTCGTGTAGTGATAAATAATTATAATATTGCCAAGCAACAATAAAAAATGTACATGTTGATTTTGGCACATGATGTCAGATTTTTCCTCCGTTTCTATGTCAACAAGAATCTACAAACACCGACACTTTTTATTCCATCAAATCCTCAAAAAGTATAAACGCTGTTAAAATGAGCAGCTCCGACGAGGAGCTAACAGATTCCATTCTAGAGGCCGCAAACTCTGCAAATTTAAATTAATTGCCCGCTAAATCCCAAGCCAAATACGAGAAGCAATATAAACAATTTGAATACTGGTGCCGCAACAAAGGGACAAATAGTTTTAAGGAGGAGGTCTTCTTAGCGTATTTTGCAGATTTACGAAAATCAGTTCAGCCAAATACTTTATGGAGTAAGTACTCTATATTAAAAAGTGTCCTTAAAATCAAAATAAACTTGGATTTAAGTCAATATTTTAAGCTAACATTGTTTCTAAAAAAGCAAAATGTGGTATATCGTCCGAAAAAGGCCAAAAGTTTTGACAAAATTGAAGTTTCCAGATTTATGGAAGAAGCACCTGATCAAATTTACCTTCTAATAAAAGTCGCCACCATTTTTGGGTTGGCCGGTGCTTGCAGGCGCGATGAGCTTTGTAAGATAATGGTTGATCACATAGAGGATAAGGGAAATTTGATAGTCGTGAAAATTCCTGACAGTAAAAACAATACTTCAAGAATCTTTGTAGTATCTAATGAAACAAATAAGGGATATTATTTACAACTCTATCATAAATATGCAAATTTGCGAAAACCAACCACTCCGCACAAGCGCTTTTTTGTGCAGTATCGACAAGGAACATGCTGTACTCAATGTATTGGAATACATTCATTCGGTAAGATGCCTTCGGAAATAGCTGCATATCTACAATTGAAAAATCCAAAGCATTATACAGGACATAGTCTCCGTCGTTCATCGGCTACCATGTTGGCCGATTCTGGAGCAGGAATCACTAATGTCAAGCGACTCGGAGGCTGGAAATCGACGACTGTCGCCGAGAGCTACATTGAAGATTCAACAAATCAAAAAAAGGACATGTCGAATAAAATATTGGCCACGAACAACTGCCCTTCTTCATCAAGCTACATAAATCCTTCTGAGTTAACACCTTCATCGACCTATTTGAACAACTGTCCTTCCACGCCAAGTCAGTGCTCATCAAGCCATACCATAAACCACCCACTGAATAAACTTACTGCATCGGCTATCAATTTGCATAATGTCAGCAATTGCTCTTTTGTTATTAATGTTATAAACAAATAATTTAGTTTCCTATTATTATTTTTTATTGTTATGTAATTTTTGAATTTTCTATTATTTTTTTTGTTATGTAATTTTTAGTTGTACTATACCTAGTTCTTTTTTTAAAGTTAAATTAAAAATTATTGAATAAATTATCATATTTTTATTTTTGTTGTTATCTGATATGAAGCTCGTAGGAAAAATGTTGTTCCTATAACACGCGTGCAAAGTGCTTTTCCGCACGCAAGAATTTATCCGAACTCCGCTACGCGTCGTTCGTCGAACTATACTTGCGTGCGGAAAAGTATCACTTTGCGCACTTGTTAGGAAAATAACTATTGCCACTGCCACGTATGCAATGAGCAATTGCCTAAAGGACCCAGCTAGTCGAAGCTGAGCATTTCCAATTATACAACAATAATGAAGCAATCGCTTTTGATTAAAACAAACGCTTATTTCTTTTGTCGTAATTTTTAGAAGCTTGTTGAAAATTCAATTGCTGCTCATTTTCAGTACCTAAATGGAGTATAATATCAGTCACAATTGAAACGTTCGTATTTGGAAGCTAAATCAAGTAGCATGAAAAATTAATTTGTCTAATCAATATCTAAAAAGCCTCTCTCGAAGATGTTACAACCATGTTTATATTTTTCTTTTTAAGCCTGCACGAAAATCCGTGTGTATAGTTCGATGGAGAATCGCAAGTCATCCAATCTTAACTAATAAATTTCATTTACCAATTATTAAGTGAGAACGCTTGACTTAAGTTGATTGGGTTGTTAAAAATCTTAAAGAGTCACTCAATATTTTTGTTGCTGCTAATTGGAAAGAATAGATTAACGTAAGAATAACCGATTTTTATTAAGTATTGCTAACGCTATACGTATAAGTTAATTCGGTAGAGTTGCTGTTATTTTGATGGGATACCTAACTAACAAACAGAAAACCAAAAACATTGACATAGAAATAGTTTTCAATTATGTGTTAGTGTGTCACTAAATTAATTTTCAAGACCAATAAATTATAGCAAAAACTACCTATTATTTTAAGAGATTTAGACTTTCTCTGGTTGGTAACAAACGAAAGTAATTTAACTTCAAAGCAATTTATTCATGCAAAACATAATTGGACGTGGATGGTAAAATATTTAAAATTAATATTAGGTTTTTATTGCCCGTTTTGGTGTTACTGTCTTTTAAATTAGATTACTTTACCAAATTAACCTAGTTTTATTATGACACACAAAAAAAGTGAGATCAATTTCAAAGAGCTAAAATATTGTGTTTGAAATAGATTGGCATTCTTATATTATCATTGTTTGCTTTTAGTAGTTTCACGGTTTTACAATTTAATAAGGTTAAGGAAGCACATGTGCTTTAACCAGCGACTTTGGGCCTACGAGCTGCCATATGGGTTTCTTAAACTAAGCTAAATTCCACTTCATAATTGACAAGTTATCTGGACATTTTTTTTTTTTCGATAATTTATTTAACTCCCTTTATGTATAATTAATTCATCACAGTTTTTGCATCGTTTGAGTTTTATTATTATAAACATTCAAACCAATTTAAGTACCCCTCTAAGATTTATTTAATTTAAAGTTTAATCTTAATGTAGGGCTACCTTGGCAAGAGGTAATACTTTTTACAACCGTACATCAAAATTAACAAGGTTCTAGAATCATCCCGTATGTTACACACAATTTTTATCATAAATTCTTGCTGCCAGAAAAGCTTAGTTTTTTATTCATTCTTAAACTTTAATAATATAACGTCAATCTTAAAACAAAATTTTTAATTGTTAACAAACTTGCATAAACCCCTTTTCTTTTTTTTTATAAAAACATTGTGGAAAAATTTTGGATCTATTTATTGTATAGACTTCCAATATACAGGGTGTTCTTAAATGTCATGTACATAGGAAAGGGGGTGATTGCCTGGCTTATTTTATGACTAAAAATTCATATAAACATAGGTCTGCAAACGCTTCATTACCGATCTACAGGGTGTTCAAATTTCAAGATTTTTTAAGTTTTTCCTTAATAGCTCCTGCACTTTTTGAGACATTTTGCTCAAATTTGGAACACAGGTTACGCTGTAGGACTTACATCATTGGGCATTTAGTCATAAAATAAGCCAGGCAATTACTCCCTTTCGTATGTACATGACATTTAGGAACACCCTGTATAAAGTCTGTGCGTTTTAAGAAGTCCGATATCGGATTAAATCACCAAGGGAGGTTATCGCTTTTAAAACAGTAAGTCGGTTAAGTTACAATATCTTCGCACCTTCGCTATACTTGATCACACCGAACATCCCACTGGTTTACTGTATTCTATTACTGGGCGAAATCAGAGGTTTCAAAACAAAATTATCTTAGAATTACGCGTTGAGCATAAATAATAATTAAATAGATAATTAAATTATTTTGCTATTATTATAGTTAAATCTATATAATAATCGCTATTTTCCAAGAACCAATTAAAATTTGCTCAAGTGCGGGATGGTTAAATATGTTAAAGATTTTGTCAGGTATATACTTTTCCGATAATGACATTATTTTGGGATTATTATAATTAAATCTTCATAATAGTTACTATTTTCCAAGAAATAATTAAAATTTGCTGAAGTGCGGGATGGTATGTTCTACTTTATTTTAAATAAGTAGTTGTGCTTTTCACTTTTAGTTTGTTTCTCATTGTGTGTGAATTAAAATCAGTTATTAAGCAAAGTTATGGAAAATGTTCAGCAAGGTGGCACATCGCCGTTTGGTATTACAAGTGGAACGTTATTTTACTTTAGAAAAAGATAACTCGGGCCCGTTAGAGTCTGTTTTGGCAGTGCAAAAACGAACGTCTGATGCTTGCGGCATTTCAGAGAAGACCTTAAGAAGACTTCGAAAAAAGAGTGAAGAGGATTTGGACAGACCATATAAAAGGGTTCGACTCCATTCAAAAACCTTGGATTTATCCCAAGGGATAAAACTCTCTATTAGGAATATTGTTTATGATATGTATAAAGCCAAGGAATATGTTACCCTCAAAGCTATTCTTAAAAAGATAAAGCAGAAAAAACTTTGCGATATTGGAACTAACAGTTTGTCCAATGTTGTTTCGAAAAGATGGTAATTTTTAAGGGATTATTTAAACAACAAAAAATCGGAATTGTCAAGACAAGTTGTTTTTCTTGACGAAACATGGGTACGCAAACGGAACTTCAACAAAAACGTCTTGGCAGGATGACTCAAAGCATTGTTATTCAAGTAGCCGTGCAAGTAATGGAAATGAATGAAAAGCTAAAAAAATATTATTTTTCTTTACCTAAACTAATTTTTTATTTACTTTAAATTATTTCATTTAGAAAATGTAATTCAACATCCAAAATTACCTTCAATATAATTTATTGTTTGAGAGCCACCGACATAATGCTCAAGAGGTTTTATGGCTTAGCGGACTTCTTAAAACGCACAGACTTTACAAGTATTCGGTATATTTACCTGGTTTGGACTCTTATCAAACCAGGTGGCGTCCAAGGCAGGCCAACGACCAAGGGAAGGGGTAAGTAAATATCGGACCACGTGGGGCGCCATTTGTGTCTATGGCGCCATTTGTGTCTATGGCAACCATTTGTCAACTCAGTGCGAACGGTAGCTCTTATTGAGGAGGCACTACGTCGTGGTCCTATACTTACTTACACCTTTTCTTCGGCGTTGACTTTTATTAAGAATCTATACAATAAACAAAACCAAAATTTAAAATTATAACTTAAAATTGACGTGATGTTATTTAGGTTCAGGAGTGAATAAAAAAACTGAGCTTTTCCGGACGCAAGGATTTATGATAAAAATTGTGTATAACCCATGGGAAGATTCTAAAACCGTGTTATCTTCATTTTGTGTATAAAAAGTTTTAAGCCACGATAGCTTTACATTAAGGTTAAAATTGAAGTTAGATAAATTTTAAAAGGGCATTTAAATCGATTTGATGGTTAAAATAATAAAATTAAAACGATAAAAAGTATGTTGAATTAAGGTAAATTAGGTTAATCAAATTATCGAAAAAAAAAAAAACATGTCCAGATAACTTTATACCAGCTTGCAACTCCCTCACGCTTCTGCTGGTCCCTCACACTTCAGCAGGGCCTCCTGATTAGGTCAGATGTAGTATAGCTTGGTTTTAGAAACCCATATGGCAGCTAGTGGGCTTAAAGTTATTGGTTAAAGCACATGTTGTTCCTTAACTTTATAAAATGGTACAACCGTGAAACGAGAAAAACCAAACCATAATATTTTTTTTTCTTGAACAAAACAAATAAATAAGATGCACTTCGTGGAAATATGACTCTAAAAGTCAAAGGTAAGCCTAACATTCCCCACAAAGTCAACAGTGGCAATTTTAAAATTGCTACAATGTTTGCTTTCTACTTGGGAAAATATTTGTTAGAATTAACCGATTAAAGCTCATAAAACAATTCTCAAATAAGTTTTGTCTACTTCAGTATTTTTGGAAAAACCAAACCAGCTGACGAGAAACCTTAAAACTTCCAAAGCAATTCTCTTGACTTCATAAACGAGACACCTCAGGATCGATAAAATCCCGGCATATCGATAAAACTGTTAAGTTATATCCATTACAGGAAATGCACTTTAGCTGTACTAAATCCTAATGAGGTTTTTAACACATGGGTTAAGTGACGCCTGCTCGCACATATTTGAGTCGATATCTAATCAATGAATCGATGATGGGTCCCGAGTGCCATGGATTAGTCAGTATCTGCGATCGAAAGACCGGTCTGGTCACTAGGCGCTTCCTCTTCTCCCCTCGAACTCCGGCGTAGTTTAGTTTCATGGGTAGAGATGTTCTTGGCGATATGACGTATCGATAGTTGATAACATAAAGCGATGCCGAATTCTCGATAATCACTAAACAGGCGCTGGATTGTAAAGTGTACTACTTTAAAAAATGTAGAATATTGGCAGCTTCTCGAAAGTGAGAGTACTTTCTGATCTAATTCTGGGATTTCAATATTTTCCAAAATATTTAGTGTTGGCTCCTCTTGACAACTATTAAGTATTTTATATACTAATTAACTAACCTGAACTAACTGTCATAATATAATAGCTATGATTTGACACTCTTTGAAATGTCATAATACCCTTTATTACAGCACTAGTGCTTTTTTAAATTTATTACCGCACTAGTGTGTTAATAACATCTTAAATGAAATTAAGCTCAAGGTATTTCTGGTATTTCTTCCGTGATTTAACTGGCACAAGATTCGAAACAACATTAAAAGCTTCGTTCTCAATATCAAATGACAGATCATCGCTTTCATTTTATATGTAACACGTACGGCCTAGTCTGGCAAATTTTCACAGGCGTGCATTAATAATATACATATCCTATTATTACGTAAATAAACTATTGAAGTTCTTTTTAATGTAATAACTCCCCAAGATGTAAAACAAACACTGATCTCTTATCATCTGGCGATATTTGAGAATTTAAATTATCTCTAATTCTGGTTACTACGACCTGTTGGCCAGCATACTTTGAATTACATAAATCGCACGATAACAGATACACTTCACTTTTGTCCAGTACAAAGAAGCCTGATACTTGATACATAGCTATAGCATGCGTCTACATGAACTTCCAGAAGAGGGCAGTGGAAAGCTATTGGAAATTGATCCTAAATTTATTGGGAGAAAATTAAAGGTCCCTTGCTTTTCAAATGATATATATAAACCACACATTTCGAGTAGGAAAGGAAAGCAAAGAATGAAGATGTCGTCCAATTATCGTAAATTTTGTGAACAGTGGAAAACGGAACGAGGTTTTCAACTCTGAGAAACTATTAAAGAGTCGTGAATTTTCCATTTTTGAAGATCTTACGAGACCAAGGTATAAACTATTACTTAAAGCTAAGCAAAATGGGAACCTTCTAGGGTCTGGTCCTTAAAAGAAAAAATTTTGTGTTGGATGTCTGAAAAAAAGAAAGGGGTATTAATAGACTCAATAAATAAACATTATATTTCACAAGTTCGTTAGCTGAACATGCGAATGGATTTTCATTTTTCTTTTTAGTAAATATTGTAATCTCTTTACTTTTACATCATATTATTATATTTGTTTTATTAGTGTAAGTAAGTAAGTACCTAAGTAACTTTAAGAAAGAAATTATACAATTTATTTTAGGCGGTTAGATAGAGTAGCTGAGCTAGATCTAGCCGCCATTTAATGAATTATATGTAATTATACATTATCAACACAACAAAATACATCTATTATTATTATTATTATTATTAAATAGAGTCATACCCTTCCTTTTTCTGTATAATATATATATAACCTGCTTTCGAGGAATTCTCGAAAACAAATTAACACCATTAAAGTAAAAAGAAGAAACAACCACTTGGCAGCGGCGGCGCGTCGGGGGGGCCTGGGGGGGCCCGGGCCCCCCCACTATTTTGACCCTGCCTTCCTTTTTTAGAGGTAAAGGGAACAATATTTTATAATATATCAACAATTATTGTTAATATAATCAAAATTATTAAGTAATAATTAATAATTAATAGCGAGCCCTATTAAAACAGAAAACAGAACAGTGAAAGCGTGGCACGCCGGCCGCGCCGTTGTATTATTTTAAATATGTCATTCGTAGCAATCGTAGGAGGTCGGGGACGCTCGCTGCACCTGCACTTGCACCTGCCGCCTGCCGCGACTCTTGCGCCCGCCGGCCGTGTATTATTATACATACTAGACTATCGATAATTTAAAATTGATGCACATTGCACATGCGTTGTGTTATTTTATTTGGTGGGTGAATAAGTATTCCTCGAAGTGTGTTCATTCTTTTGCAGGTTGCTGTTAATTTGTTTAGGTAAGAAAATTATAAATAAATCTACTTAGTAGTAGTAATAATAATAAGATTTATTTTAGCAATTCTGCTATTATATTATAAATTTTAGTTTTGTTTACAATAATTTAAACATTTAAAACAATATTTCTTCTTATGTACTTACCTACCAAAAAATATTACATAAATTTTATCAGATTTCTTGTTTCCCATGCAAGTAAAGTATATTTTTAAGGAGTTTCTTAAATTTGTTTAAGAAATTTTGTTTCTTAATCAAAAATTCTATATTATGGTATTCGTGTAGTCCTTTAAAAAAAATTCATTTATATATCAAATTCTTTGTCACTTTACCTAAACATATATTTTGATTGTTTCTGGTTTTAATAATTAAACATATCATGTTTATTAATTTAGAGTTTTTTTTAGACATGGCTAAGAAACAAACATCGCTTGACAATTTTTTTGGCAAAAACATAGCTTCCTCAGAGCAAAAAAAAAACGATTTGCCGAAAAATACAACGTCAACTGTCGTATTTTCTGCACCAGGTCAGACGCTTTTACTAGATGACGACATATGCATTTCTGACAAAAGAGACCCATTTTTTGGCGTTGACACTATTGATATTGGGGCGGGACCTTACCAACCTCGAGAGTCTTTTAAAAATTCAAAATTTGGCGAACGTATAAGAAATTTTAAGGTCCAATGGTATGACTGTTATTCCTGGTTAGAATACAGCCCAAAACTAGATGCCGCGTTTTGCTTTTATTGTCGTCTCCACTGTTCTAATCAGCCGGGATGCGCAGATGAAGCTTTTATTAAAACGGGGGTAAAGAATTGGAAGAAAGCGCTGGAAAAATTCAAAAAACATGAAGAGTCAGGAGTTCACAAAAGGTCAACTCAGTTCTTCTTGGAGAAAAGATCTACGGGACAAAGTGTAATGTGCCAGGTTGATAGTTTTCATCAGGAAACAATTAAAAAAAATCGGGATTTTCTTCAGTTTGTCTTAGAAACCATTTTATTCTTGGGGAAACAGGGAATATCTTTTAGAGGACACAACGAAAGTTTGGATTCGGTAAATAGAGGCAATTTTTTGGAGTTTTTAAATTTTAGATCTGTAGATAAAAATTTGGATTTTAAATTGTTTTTGCAGTCCAAAGTTTGTAATTACACAAGCAAAGATTCTCAAAATGAAATGATTAAATTAATTGGGGAATCCATAATCGGGGATATAGTGCTAGAAATAAATAGTGCTACTTGCTACTCCTTAATTGTGGATGAAACCACTGACGTTTCTCATATTGAACAGGTAGCAATAGGGTTCCGCTACTGTTCCATTCAAGAAAATAAGGTAACCATAAAAGAGCGATTTCTGGGGTTTGTAGACTGTGCTAATACATCGGGAAGTTTTTTATTCCAAACAATAAATGATTACATGATCAAAATTGGCGTAAACGTAAAAAATCTTCGATTCCAATCCTATGATGGGGCTTCTAACATGAGCGGCAAGTTTAATGGTTTGGCGGCAAAATTTAAAGAAATAGAAACAAGAGCCCTATATTTTCATTGTCATGCGCATCTTCTTGAACTTGCTGTTGCTCGTACTTGTGAGAATACAAAAAGTTTAAGGGATGCCCTAGGCAC
The DNA here is from genome assembly GCA_963920685.1 of Polydrusus tereticollis. Classification (NCBI taxonomy): domain Eukaryota; kingdom Metazoa; phylum Arthropoda; class Insecta; order Coleoptera; family Curculionidae; genus Polydrusus; species Polydrusus tereticollis. The sequence continues at coordinate 126,064,453 of OY987329.1, forward strand.
CGTAAATAGTTTATATAACATTATAGAAGCGTCAGCTAAACGACACGACATTTTTCAAAAAATTATTTCAGAAGTTTGCCCCAATTCAAATATAAAATCTTTAAAAAGTCTATCTCAAACAAGATGGACGATGCGTTATGTCTCTGTTAAAACGGTACTAAAGCTTTTACCAGCTATAATTCCCACATTAATAAATATTTCAAATGATGCTAATAATACAAAGGTCTCAGCTGAAGCATCCGGATTACTTGTTAATATTTTAAATGAAGAGTTTCTACTATCATTAATTATAATAGAATTGATTTTGGGCACAACAACCATACTTTCAAAACATTTACAAGCAGCCGAAATAACCATTTCTCTTGTTCTTCCTAAAATAAATGCGACAATTGCGACTCTGCAAAGTTACAGAAGTGACGAATATTTTAGTAAGATTTTTGAAAAAATGAAAGTGTTGTCGAGAGAAATAAATGAATTAGGCTATGAAGTTAAAGAGGTTTCTTTACCACGGCAAAGAAAGATTCCAAAAAAGCTGGACGAAATGGCAAATACTTTCAATTTTTCGAACATTAAAGATTTCTTACGCGTTAAGTCTTTTTTGGTATCTCTTGACCTTTTAATAGAAAATTTAAAATTGCGTTTTTCCGAAAACGATTATAAATTAATTTTGATGATCGAAAATTGTCTGCTCATTCATACAAATAAGTACCTTGAAAGAGAAGCAGAAGCACTTAACAAATTTTATAAATTTGCTGAAGATGTTAGCCAACTATATAGGGAAATAGAGATTTACAGAAATTGTATAATTGGGCAACATAACAACTCAGATACTAGTCTTAGTAGTAGTAGTATTGAAGATTATGCGAGTTTATTTTTAAAATATGAATTAAAGTCAATGCTGCCATTAGTTTGGCACCTATTCGAAGTAATCTTAACTTGTCCGGTAAGTACCGCATCAGCTGAGAGGTATTTTTCTTCTTTAAAGAGGTTAAAAACCTACCTACGGAACACTATGGGCCAAGAAAGGTTGTCTGGTCTAGCCTTGATGACAATTGAAAAGCACAATACCTTAAAGCTGATGAGTCAAGAGGGACTGGATATCCTTACAGAAAAGTTTGCTAGTCAAAAAAATAGAAGGATGTTATTTTATTAAAAAAAGCTGTTCAATAATATCGTTAGTTTATTATGTGAAAAAGTTAGTTTTAAACCTTTAAAAAGTTTTTGTTTTTAGAGAGGTACCTACCTATTTATATAAAACTGTACACTGTACCACTATATTTTAAGGTCTGCCTAATTTTTTTTTTCTTTTTCTATTTAGATTTTATTTTTGTTTATGTTCAGTTACTATACCTTCTTATTTGTAATATAACTGAGTTATTTAAAAATTCATATTTTTCAGTATAAATATTAACCCAACAAATTAAAAAAGGGCGTGGCACCCAAAAATTTTTCGCCTGCGGCGCCTTTTTTAAGTAAGAAAGAAAGAAAGAAAGAAAGAAAGATAGACAGACTATCTGGCCCCCCCCACTTTTTGAAGGCACGCGCCGCCGCTGCCACTTGGTAAGTTAATATTATTTAGAACGTGGATTATATTTATTTATTTCTAAGATAGATACGCAACTACAAATATAAGCAGTTACCTGCTGCTGTCTACTACCCCTACCTCAACAAGTTACGAATTTGAAGATTCAGTATTCAACCTATGTCAATTCTCGCTAAGAGTTGTTTTTGCAAGGAACTTAATAGTCCCAGAATGACTGCAACAACAAACATGATCCTATGTATACACAACTACAAAATATTTCTTAAGTTATTAAAAGCAGCTTTCTGAAAGCGACATTAGATTTTTTAAACTCTTGGATTGTTTCAGCTTAGAAGAGGTAATCCATGCATTATCGAAGGTTTTTCACTGTGTCTCGAGGTTCCAAGAATTTAAACCCGATCACTAAACATTGTAAAAGTCAGTCGCAATCCCAATCCAGATATTTCGAGACCCTATTTACTTCAAATATTTCAATTATCGCTTACTACCCTCCAAATTCCCATTACTGATGGTCCATTTTAGTCAACGTCAAAGTTCAAGTATGTTTTATTGTCTAAAAGAAACATATTTATGGACAAAGATTTTAGAAATTGTGGTTAACAATAAAATATAATATAAGTAGTAAAATTTAAAATATTAGAATAAAAAATGAAAATAATTATGACAGATTATCACCAAAATATTCATTTATGGTATAGTAAGCTTTTTTAATAATAAAATTTTAACAGTGTTCTTAAACATTTTAAAATTTAACATTATTTTAATATAAACTAAAAGATAATTAAAAAATTTTTATAATCATTAATTATAGATTTCTTTAAAAGACTTGAAGAAGTTATGTTATGTTAAGTTATCATTTATATGATTTTTCCTGAATCAAACAAACGGTTTTTAATATAAAAATTGAAGTTAGTGTTAATTTTTTGTCAGATAAACAAAGGTTTACAAGAACCTCTAGTTCTTACTTTGCACGAATACCTTATAGCATTTTTATATAAAATGAAAATAGAATTAGAAAGATATTGACATGAATTTCCCCAGAAGCAAATTCCATATCTCAATAACTCAATACTCTATTAAAGCAAAATAAACATTTCGTAGAACTGTATCATTTACTTCGTGAAAAAGTACTTTCAGGGCAGAACAACCAGAAGCTGGTTTTTTACATATCTCTTTAATATATCCATTAAAGGGACGATTTTCATTAATGTAAATTCCTAAAAACTTTATAAATTTAGAATTGTTAATTATTAGATTTTCAAAAAAGCACACAATCTACCTACTTTAAGAATGCAGCTGCGTCTGTATATTCTAGAACATTAGTGCGGTCACTTAAGCAAAAATAAGGGATCAACCTCGGAATGAGAGATAATAAGCTGGAAACTCGTATATAGCTTCATTTTGGTGTTCTAAAAGTTGTCTCAAAAGTCTCATAAAATCTCGTGTCTGCGTCGTAAGTTATTCAAGGTCACAGGTCACAAAAATCAGTTTTTTGCGACTATCTCGGTTTCTATAGCTCCAATGATGTTAACATTTATTATAAAAATTGTAGAGCATAAAATTTGCGACAAATTTTGTTTTAAAAAATTTTTCATACGTCCAACCGTTTTTGAGATAGAGGGCAGAGAGCCCGCAACTCTCAGTCATACTCACTGTAATGCAAGGTCAACCGTGAATCTCAGTGAATAATACCTTGTGTAAAGTGATTAAATTATTGAAATATCATTAACAATAAATAATTTGTATTATTTATTAGTTAATAGATTATATTTAATGATATTTTGAATATCGAGAGCTTAGGCGCAAAAGGGCGTAAGTCACAAAATTTTTAAATTTAACATTTTTACGCCATTCAATTGTAAACCCTTCCATACGTGTTTTTGAAAAATATCGTAAGCCACAATACATCAGAAATATTTTTATTTTTGGTATTCTAATAGGTCGCGTTTAAACCGTAGTGCAATAAGTCGTAAGTCATAAAATTTTTATTTCATGCAATAAATCGTAAGCCCTACCGGCGTTACATTGGTTTCCACAACATAACAAAATTACGGTGTTTTTTGTGCGATTTAATAAATTTGTGTTACTTTAAAATAAAGTAAGTAATTTTTCTTATAAATGTGTATATACAGGGTCGTTGGTATGTATGGAAACGGTCGATTATTTCTTAAAGTAAAACAGCTAGCAAAAAATATTTAAAACAAAAGTTTTAGGGTTTTTTGAAGTATATTAGAATAAAAAAAAAAGTATACAGGATGAGTCAAAAAGCCGTAAAGAAACAAAGTTACTTTTTTTTAATGGCACACCCTATATCTTAGAATATTTTTGGATTCCACATAAAATTACAATTGTTTTGTAATAAGTGTATTATAAGTCTAGACCTAATAGTTTCCGAGATATCGACTTTTGAAAAATTACATTTTTGAACTTTGACAGATTCTAGCTTTCTAATGTTATGCCATAGAGCCAAATGGCTTTCATGTCCCTATCTTACTTTTTTATTATCTTCCCAAAAATATAAACTTCCGGTTAAACCGGAAGTACTATATTTCCGGCTTTTGAGTTACATCCGGTTTAACCGGAAGTTGACACCAATAGGAAGATAATAGAAAAGTAAGATAGGGATATGTAAGCCGTTTTACTCTAAGACGTACCGTTAGAAAGCTAGAGGCTGTCAAAGTTCAAAAATCTAATTTTTCAATAGTCGATATCTCGGAAACTACTAGGTTTAGACTTATAATGTATTTATTAAAAAATAATTGCAATTTAATGCTAGATCCAAAAATATTCTAAGACATAGGGTGTTCTATTAAAAAAAAGGTAACTTTGTGTTCCTACAGCTTTCTGACTCATCCTGTATACTTATTCTTCTAAAATTTTTATAGACCTAAAAAAACCCTAAAACTTTTGTCTTAATTCTTTTTTGCTAGCTGTTTTACCTTAAGAAATAATCGACCGTTTCCATACATACCAACGACCCTGTATATATTGTGGCCAGTGTAATGGACAAGCTTGCCTGAATACTGTTCCATCACAAAGCGACTCTGAGGGAGAGAGTGCATTTCACCCGGAAATTCTGGAAGGCCTGGACACAACGATTCAGGACAACGAAGATGATGACAATGAAATAGATATTTTCACATGCAAGAAAATGACGACGATGAAGAAGAAGAAAATTAATACTTTTGTTCTTTATTTAAATAATTATAGCTTTATATATTTTGACTTCATTTCCATTCAAATTGTAAGAAATATATTGCTACTAAATAAATATAAAATTACAATATATTCACTTGTTTTATTTCCACCTAAAATCTACTATAAATAAATTAAAATAAAATTAGGATATACCATAAGTATTTCATCTGATGAGTTTTTAATTACACAAAGTAGGTAAGTGTTATTAAATGAATATATTAAATATATGCAAAATGTTATTAAATATGATGTATTAACTAATAAATAGTACAAATTATTTATTGTTAATGATATTTCAATGATTTAATAACTTTATACAAGGTATTATTCACTGCGATTCACGGTTGACCTTGCATTACAGTGAGTATGGCTGAGCGCTGCGGGCTCTCTACCTTCTATCTCAAAAACGGTTAGGCGTATGAAAAATTTTTTAAAACGAAATCTGTCGCAAATTTTATGTTCTAAAATTTTATAATAAATGTTAACATCATTGGAGCTATAGAAACCGAGATAATCGCGAAAAACTGATTTTTGTGACCTTTGACCTTGAATAACTTACGACGCAGACACGAGATTTTATGAGACTTTTAAGACAACTTTTAGAACATCAAAATGAAGGTGTATACGAGTTTCCAGCTTATTATCTCTCATTCCGAGGTAAAACCCCTAATATGACTGGAGTACATAAAAGAAACACCAAAACAAGTATGTAATGGTAACAAAAAGTTGCGCTTCTCGAAAATTCGTAAAACGAGCGCTTTAGTCTTTAGAAAAACATCTGAAAGTAAAAAATTTCAGCTTGAACAAACCGAAAATTTATTGGAATTCATCGTAACGGTATGTCCTTCCTTTCTTTACTGCTACGGCAGCAGAATCTATAATTTCGTTCGTATTTTTTTTATCTTTTTCAGAGTATAAAAGCCTAAGTTTGGCTGTTCTTGTTCGGTTTTATGTTTTTATATTGCGGCGTGCCAAAATTAACGGCTGGAGTATCGGCAAACTTTATTTGCTTTATTTTTGTAGCTGTGAGAGTTGACTCCGCCTAACACTATTTAGAACATTAAAAAAAATCCTACCAGAAATTAATAATCAACATGATATTTTAATTGGCAGCAATCAATATAGAAAAACATTAACAGTCAAATAAGCAAGTAACCCGTCAATAAAAAAATCACTATAAACTCATCTAAAATTTTTGTAATTTTTAACTATTTATTGATTATGAAAACATATTATGACTTTCTTAAATGCAATTGACTAAATGACGCCCCTTGAACTCAATGCAAAATTCCTTTGTGAATTTCAGTTCTTTTGGATCAAAATCAATAAATTATCCGTTATAAAGTTTTAAAATATGTATTTATAAATATATATAAAGTTGCAAGTAAAAAGAGAATACAACCTAAACAAGGCCGGTATTTAGGCACATAACGCGGAGGTAAGAGAGTGTTTAGGTATTTAAAGTCGGTAGTATCGTCTTTCATAAAAACCCATTGTTCTCGGCGTTACGGTATATAATTTGGGTGGTTACGCTTCATCATGCTTTATTTCATAAGTTTATATATAACCGTTTGCGGTGCAGGAACCTGCCGTATCACTTTATTATTTCAGGAAACTTTTCTATATTTAGGGCATACTGGCTTTAATTTATAACTTTACATTTACTATGAAATATATAATTAAAAAGCGTAAATAAAGACTAATCTATATTAGTTTCTTAACAAGTTTTATTATTATTTCCCTATAAATAATATCTGTTACCGTCTTCGAGAAATTAATCAATTCCCTTTTTTTTTCGAAATATATGACCTGTATTAAATACTGATATTTTTGAAATGTGAGACACTAAGGCACTAAAATTGGCTTAGAGTTAATTAATACCTGGAAGCTTTTTACGCTATGGCCAAATCTTAGTTTCAATATACAGGGTGGTCTAAATATGCAGGTATTCCGATCACACGAAAAAAATTCATTTTTTCAATTGAAAAAATCTGTATATTATTACTCACTTCAAACAATGCTGAAATTTGTTCTTTATGTATGTTTACCTATACCTAACTAAACGAAGTCGTATCTGCTATCTAGAAGTGATATTTTGTAAGTATATTCATACTTACAGATAACTATTATTAAATTTGAAGAAGTAGTCCATCCTTACAGTGGAGTAGGTAATATAGATAAAAATTAAAACTTCTGTCTTCCTCCACAAATGATATATTTTAAAAATTAAATTTTTACACAGCGATTGTCCCTACATGTTTCGACCGTACAAATAGACATCTTCAGGGGAACTAAAAGGAATCTATGAAAGTACAATGACAACAGGCACCATAAAGGACTTACCTAAATCGAGTTTGGTCTCGGTTTTAGTAGTTGCCTCAAATAAATAAGTGCAACTCTTTTTAAGATTATTAGGCAATTAAAATTTTGTTAGTTGAAGACTTGTTTGGCTGAACGTGGTGGATAAATAGATGAGCACAGTTTAAAAAATATTCATTATATTATTGTATCAATTAGTACTTAAAAGTGATGAAATATGGTTATATGTAGCATGAGTTTAATTTGGATTTTATATTGTTACAAGGAACGTTATTCAAATAGGTAGTATAGTGTGGAGAAATCAAAAAAGAAAAAAATAGTTTTTCATCTTAACTAGTCAAAGATGTATTCCTTAAAAGGAATTTTCAAAAATGTTTATCATAAATACATTATTAAAATTTAAAGTAAATGTTTTTAGGGTTTTTTTTTTATTATTTTTTATATTATTTAAATTGGGACAGGGGGCTCAGCCCCTGTTGTGTTAAATAATAATCGATCATTATAGAATTAAAAAGTATTTTAGAAAATTTTTATAGTAATAGAATCGGGTTAGTGCTCACCAATGCCACCCCAAACGTGAAAAGAATTGAAGTAAAAGTAAGGTTAATGTCAATATGTGAAATCAAAGAGATTTGGCATATGACATGACAAGTCTTAGATTGTACATATATTAAAAGTTTAAGTGTCGGACCAATTAGAGTTAAAATATATCATTTTTGGAGGAAGACAGAAGTTTTGGTTTTTATCTAACTATTTTTAAGTTTAGTTTATTCAAAAAAGTTCTTAGAAAATTATTTTGTTATATTAACCAATTATCTACATTTTCTACATGTTGAGATGTAGAAAATTATTTTTTTTATATTATTGGCCATTATTTTTGTTTAAAAGTTTGTTGAAATAATAAAAACATATCATTATAAATTACTAATTCTTATTACATTGTACACCGGTCTGAAATAATAAATCAGATTAACTAAAACCTGAACTGAAACAATAAAACTATTGCTTAAGTAAAGAATTAAGAAAGCACCAATTAAGTGACTGATAACTATAATAAAAAAAATAAGAACACTCAAAGAAAGTTAGTATTAATCGGATTTGTTATGGTCTCTAATCTTCAAGTGATAATAGATAGCATCTATGAATTTTCAGAAGTGAGCCTGTTACGGATAGGGAAATGAACAAAGGACTAATTTTAAAACAGCCTTTCTAGTTGTGCCGTTGATGCAGGAATTGTAGCTTAATCGCTAAACGGGATAACGTAAGATTAAGTTTTTCAGCTAATCCCAAAAAGTTCGAACTTTTGAAATTTTTTATTTATTTAAAATCTTCGGCATATAAATTATCTATTACGAAATCATTGACATCTCTTATATGATCTTCGCTTAACATTCTGCTACGGAAATAGTACATAATATACCGAGGGTTGGGAAGCTATTATATAGCGAGCGCTTTCATACCCTGAGGCGCGAAGCCTTCATTAATGGAGGTCCAGAAACCCCTCGTTTGTAAGATACAGGGTGTTAAACTTTTAATCTTTTCTCGGTTTTTCCTATTTATTTTATGCGTGCTTAAAGATTATTTATTCAAATTCTGTACTTTTGTTAAATATTAAAGTATCTAAAGAATTAACCTATTGTCATTTAAAACTATCTACAGGGTGTTATTTTTTTGGGGCGTCACGATCACTGCGACCCCCCTAACTCTTTTTTGATACGACACTGACTATCCTTTCATATAAAAACAACTTTTTGGGTTTATCATTTACCTTTTTTATTTCTTGCACTATTTTGATATATTATACGGTTCGGCTGATATTTAGTAAAATATGATTTAAAGCAGGGCTACATTTTTAATCGGGTCAAATAAAAAAAATTTGTACATTAGTTTACACAGTGCAAAGTTTAACACCCTGTATCTTATATAGAAACTACTAATACTAAACTACATATTTAGTTCGTTTACATCTTTAAATTAGCCATTTCTGCTTAGATTTTTAAAAATATTTTGAAAATCAAGTAGCCTGGGAAAAATAAAACTATAGAAATGCGATTTTAAATGTCAGTTTGTTGTTGTATTGACATTTTTGAATATGACAGTTTCCTTTTGAAATGTCTTCCAATTTATAATGAAAATTCCTGTTTCATTAAAAAATATACTAAAAAAATGGTAAGAATGCTAAAATCGTGGGTAACTTATTATTATTATCGTTATTTACCTGAGTAGAGAAATTTTACTTTTCCTTAGAGAAATAAAGCAAATAATAGCGATTTCTCAAGTTAGTAGTAGAAAAGATATTTAAAGCGTTCTTTTGGCGTTTTTCTATATATGGAATGTATTCAGCAAAACCTTTTGGCAGTTGCTAGTTCATCCATTCTTTAGCTGCATCTGCAATAGAAGCCTGAGTACTTTGTAATGCGTTAAAAATTTTGCAAACTGGGCCAAATCGGCTATTCGCGCTTCCTGATATAAGAGCGCTAGCTATATAATAGCTCACTTGTCAACCTAGGTATATAATGTACTACTTTAAATCTTGCCTTGCTGAATTACATATAATTAAATAAAATTCTAAGAATTCTATAGTACACACTTTTTACATAATTTTCTACATTTTCGACGCTATTTTCTATACCTATGTAGAAAATTAAATTTCTACCCGTCGTTACCCAACCCTGAGTGCGCCATGCAGTCTCATATGATGTATTATTGTTATTATTGGAATTGGCATCCAAACCATACGTATAATAATCCAATAGATACTAATCGAAAAATTCTTATACAGTCGGTTTTTAAGATGGACAAAATATGGTGCAACCAAAAAAATAATAGCGTTAAATAAACTTGAAGATAAAACGAACTTTGGATTAGTTCGTGCTTATTTATAATAAGCAAGCAAACTATTACATCAAAGGATCAAACTAGCAACACATGAAAAACTACGAAGATATCAACAGTAAAATAAACCAAAAACCCCCATGAAAAACCTAGAAAAAATAAACAGTCAAATAGGCAGAAACTCTAGTAAAATATAGAAAGACACCAAGGGTCAAAAAAATTAGAAACTGCTGAAAAACTACGAAAACGTCAACAGACAAATAGGCAAGAAACCCGTTGAAATATAATGCTTGTTCCAACCAGCAGTCCGGGACTAATTTTTAATGAGAAATAGAGTCTACCAAATCAATATTGCATGTAGACCCCAGAAAGACTTGTTAAGTCATTCAACTGGTTAATTGTATTTGTCAAGTTGAAACTCTCAGGGACTGATGATTGGAACAGACCCACTGGAAGGCACCAAGAATCAAACAAATGAGAAAACTGCTGAAAAACTATGAAAACATCAGCAGTCAAATGGGCAGAAACTCCTTTAAAATATAGGAAGATATAAACAGCCAAACAAACTAGAAACCGCTGAAAAATTACGAAAACATCAACAGTGAAATAGGCAAGAAACCCATTGAAATATAGGAAGACACCAAGAGTCGAACAAATTAGAAAAGTGCCGAAAAATTATGAGAACATCAGCAATCAAATAGGCAGGAACTGCTTTAAAATATAGGAAGACACCAAGAGTCGAACAAATTACAAAAGTGCTAAAAAAATATGAAAACATCAGCAGTCAAATGGGCAGGAACTCCTTTAAAATATAGAAAGACATCAACAGTCAATTAAACTAGAAAGCGCTGAAAAATTACGAAAACATCAACAGTCAAATAGGCAAAAAACCCGTTGAAATATAGGAAGACACCAAGAGTCGAACAAATTAGAAAAGTGCCGAAAAATTATGAGAACATCAGCAATCAAATAGGCAGGAACTTCTTTAAAATATAGGAAGACACCAAGAGTCGAACAAATTAGAAAAGTGCCGAAAAATTATGAGAACATCAGCAATCAAATAGGCAGGAACTCCTTTAAAATATAGGAAGACACCAAGAGTCGAACAAATTACAAAAGTGCTAAAAAAATATGAAAACATCAGCAGTCAAATGGGCAGGAACTCCTTTAAAATATAGAAAGACATCAACAGTCAATTAAACTAGAAACCGCTGAAAAATTACGAAAACATCAACAGTCAAATAGGCAAGAAACCCGTTGAAATATAGGAAGACACCAAGAGTCGAACAAATTAGAAAAGTGCCGAAAAATTATGAGAACATCAGCAATCAAATAGGCAGGAACTTCTTTAAAATATAGGAAGACACCAAGAGTCGAACAAATTACAAAAGTGCTAAAAAAATATGAAAACATCAGCAGTCAAATGGGCAGGAACTCCTTTAAAATATAGAAAGACATCAACAGTCAATTAAACTAGAAACCGCTGAAAAATTACGAAAACATCAACAGTCAAATAGGCAAAAAACCCGTTGAAATATAGGAAGACACCAAGAGTCGAACAAATTAGAAAAGTGCCGAAAAATTATGAGAACATCAGCAATCAAATAGGCAGGAACTGCTTTAAAATATAGGAAGACACCAAGAGTCGAACAAATTACAAAAGTGCTAAAAAAATATGAAAACATCAGCAGTCAAATGGGCAGGAACTCCTTTAAAATATAGAAAGACATCAACAGTCAATTAAACTAGAAAGCGCTGAAAAATTACGAAAACATCAACAGTCAAATAGGCAAAAAACCCGTTGAAATATAGGAAGACACCAAGAGTCGAACAAATTAGAAAAGTGCCGAAAAATTATGAGAACATCAGCAATCAAATAGGCAGGAACTTCTTTAAAATATAGGAAGACACCAAGAGTCGAACAAATTAGAAAAGTGCTGAAAAACTATGAAAACATCAGCAGTCAAATGGGCAGGAACTCCTTTAAAATATAGAAAGACATCAACAGTCAATTAAACTAGAAACCGCTGAAAAATTACGAAAACATCAACAGTCGAATAGGCAAGAAACCCCTTGAAATATATTTGAAATCGAAAAACTATGAAAACATCAGGAGTCAAATGGGCAGGAACTTCTTTAAAATATAGGAAGACACCAAGAGTCGAACAAATTAGAAAAGTGCTAAAAAACTATGAAAACATCAGCAGTCAAATGGGCAGGAACTCCTTTAAAATATAGAAAGACATCAACAGTCAATTAAACTAGAAACCGCTGAAAAATTACGAAAACATCAACAGTCGAATAGGCAAGAAACCCCTTGAAATATATTTGAAATCGAAAAACTATGAAAACATCAGGAGTCAAATGGGCAGAAACTCCTATAAAAGTTAGAAAGACATCAACAGTCAAACAAACTAGAAACCGCTGAAAAATTACGAAAACATCAACAGTCAAATAGGCAAGGAACCCGTTGAAATATAGGAAGACACCAAGAGTCGAACAAATTAGAAAAGTGCTGAAAAACTATGAAAACATCAGCAGTCAAATGGGCAGGAACTCCTTTAAAATATAGAAAGACATCAACAGTCAATTAAACTAGAAACCGCTGAAAAATTACGAAAACATCAACAGTCGAATAGGCAAGAAACCCCTTGAAATATATTTGAAATCGAAAAACTATGAAAACATCAGGAGTCAAATGGGCAGAAACTCCTATAAAAGTTAGAAAGACATCAACAGTCAAACAAACTAGAAACCGCTGAAAAATTACGAAAACATCAACAGTCAAATAGGCAAAAAACCCGTTGAAATATAGGAAGACACCAAGAGTCGAACAAATTAGAAAAGTGCTGAAAAACTATGAAAACATCAGCAGTCAAATGGGCAGGAACTCCTTTAAAATATAGAAAGACATCAACAGTCAATTAAACTAGAAACCGCTGAAAAATTACGAAAACATCAACAGTCGAATAGGCAAGAAACCCCTTGAAATATATTTGAAATCGAAAAACTATGAAAACATCAGGAGTCAAATGGGCAGGAACTTCTTTAAAATATAGGAAGACACCAAGAGTCGAACAAATTAGAAAAGTGCTAAAAAACTATGAAAACATCAGCAGTCAAATGGGCAGGAACTCCTTTAAAATATAGAAAGACATCAACAGTCAATTAAACTAGAAACCGCTGAAAAATTACGAAAACATCAACAGTCGAATAGGCAAGAAACCCCTTGAAATATATTTGAAATCGAAAAACTATGAAAACATCAGGAGTCAAATGGGCAGAAACTCCTATAAAAGTTAGAAAGACATCAACAGTCAAACAAACTAGAAACCGCTGAAAAATTACGAAAACATCAACAGTCAAATAGGCAAGGAACCCGTTGAAATATAGGAAGACACCAAGAGTCGAACAAATTAGAAAAGTGCTGAAAAACTATGAAAACATCAGCAGTCAAATGGGCAGGAACTCCTTTAAAAGTTAGAAGGACATCAACAGTCAAACAAACTAGAAACCGCTGAAAAATTACGAAAACATCAACAGTGAAATAGGCAAGAAATCCATTGAAATAAAGGAAGACATCAAGAGTCGAACAAATTAGAAAAGTGCTGAAAAACTATGAAAACATCAGCACTTAAATGGGCAGGAACTCTTTAAAATAAAGGAAGACATCAACAGTCAAACAAACTAGAAACCGCTGAAAAATTACGAAAACATTAACAGTCAAATAGGCAAGAAACCCCTTAAAATATAATTGAAATTGAAAAACTATGAAAACATCAGCAGTCAAATGGGCAGGAACTCCTTTAAAATATAGGAAGACATTAACAGTCAAACAAACTAGAAACCGCTGAAAAATTACGAAAACTTCAACAGTGAAATAGGCAAGAAACCCATCGAAATATAGGAAGACACCAAGAGTCGAACAAATTAGAAAAGTGCTGAAAAACTATGAAAACATCAGCAGTCAAATGGGCAGGAACTCCTTTAAAAGTTAGAAGGACATCAACAGTCAAACAAACTAGAAACCGCTGAAAAATTACGAAAACATCAACAGTCAAATAGGCAAGGAACCCGTTGAAATATAGGAAGACACCAAGAGTCGAACAAATTAGAAAAGTGCTGAAAAACTATGAAAACATCAGCACTTAAATGGGCAGGAACTCTTTAAAATAAAGGAAGACATCAACAGTCAAACAAACTAGAAACCGCTGAAAAATTACGAAAACATTAACAGTCAAATAGGCAAGAAACCCCTTAAAATATAATTGAAATTGAAAAACTATGAAAACATCAGCAGTCAAATGGGCAGGAACTCCTTTAAAATATAGGAAGACATTAACAGTCAAACAAACTAGAAACCGCTGAAAAATTACGAAAACTTCAACAGTGAAATAGGCAAGAAACCCATCGAAATATAGGAAGACACCAACAGTCGAACAAATTATAAAAGTGCTGAAAAACTATGAAAACATCAGCAGTCAACTGGGCAGGAACTCCTTTAAAATATAGGAAGGCATTAACAGTCAAATAAACTAGAAACCGCTGAAAAATTACGAAAACTTCAACAGTCAAATAGGCAAGAAACCCCTTAAAATATAATTGAAATTGAAAAACTATGAAAACATCAGCAGTCAAATGGGCAGGAACTCCTTTAAAATCTAGGAAGACATTAACAGTCAAACAAACTAGAAACCGCTGAAAAATTACGAAAACTTCAACAGTGAAATAGGCAAGAAACCCATCGAAATATAGAAAGACACCAGTCACTATGAAAACATTAGCAGTCAATTGGACAGGAATTCCTTTAAAATATAAAGACATTAACAGTCAAACAAACTAAAAACCGCTGAAAAATTACGAAAACATCAACAGTCAAATAGAAAGGAAACCACTTGAAATCGAGAAAGATATCAGCAAAATAAGCACAATAATGATGTTGAGGTGACTTGAACTTAATAAAAGAACTACAGGTATAATATTTCTTATTAATAGCTGGGATATTATTTTTTACAGCGTAACCCTATCCGTCGCCAATCAAAACAGCTGATCGCACTGTTGATCGCAGCCATAAATTTATCCCGAAGATGGTTTTAATCACCTCGATAATTTTCATTAAGTCATAAAGTCGTAGGTACTCGACGAAATAATCGTGCCATCTCCTTTCATCTCGTTGAAACAACAGGGCATTATTATTGTTCGTGTAGCCCCCGCCTTATTAATTTCAGATTTATTCAATAATCAGATAACCATAAAATACGTCGGAGTCGATTTTTACTGAACAATTATCGTACTTTATTTGACTATGTGGGCGCGTTGGGGCGGCTAAAGTGTGGCGAATTACGAAATTTGCAGTTTTCGCAACTGCGAAACAGGGTTGCGGGTTTAAAATGATATTTATACCGTAAAACTGATCGATTTGATGGAAATAAGTTATGGAAGTCACCAAGGGGCATCAATGTGTATTAGAATTCAACAAAGGAATATTCAAAGAAAAATTAACACAAATGAACCAAATTCCACGGCTCTGCTAATCAGCCTTTGAATATGCTACGAAAAAAGTATCGATGGTAACCTATTAAGCTAATACCGAATTATGTTCTCTGCTATAGGACCACCACACCACATTTTTAGTACCAACCGATTCCTACAAATACACTAAAAAAAATTTGCGAAAAATCGTGAAAACAATAATCTAACAAGACTCTGACAATTGAAAAGTATTTAATAACCTAACTTGTATTAGTTATCTAGATTTTTCTCATTATGAAATGTGTTTATTATTTAGTGTTTCTCATTTCAAAATTAACAGACAATAGTGCACACTAGTTGTAGACTTAAAATCAAGTAAGAAGAGGTCACCGCGTCATCTGCTTACGCCACGGATTTATGGATATCGAGCGTGTCAAAGTAAGATGGAACACGTTTTACGTTTATTTTAACTCTATGTTAACTGCCTTCTCTCATATTTTGCTCAAACAATTACAAACACTGTACTTGAATTATAAATCAAACTTTATCGTTAACAGTTAAATGCACCTCTTGTTCGAGAACTCTCCTATAAAAGAGAGTACATGGCGTAATTGTGCTGTCAACATGCAACAAATTTATGGTGATATAAAATTTCATCAAATGGATTTAATTTGTGAGTTGCCTTTATTCGTTCAGCGAACATATCTATAGGCCAGAGAAGCTAATGCAGATTTTAATTTGAGCATATTGTACTAAAAGCCCTTTTTGTATATTTAAGTCATGTAATTTTAACAATACCCGCCTTCGAAAAGAAAAGAGATATTTTTAGAAATGTTATTTTTCCGTCCCAAACCAGATGAACTAAACTAAACGGACGACGAACCGTTTTCACATTAGCTGAAATAGATCTCGCCGACTTATATAATATATTTATATATAATATACTGTTCTATTTTAATATATTTTATTTATTTCACGCAAAAACTGACCTTTAAAGACCGTTACAACAACTACAAACTTTCTTTGGTGTCATATAAAGAGTAATACGGTTTTCAAAAACGATTCAGTTAACTAACAGACCATTGAGAACAGCAAAAACGCAACGTAACCTAAGCCCCGATTGAATGAAATACATTCCATGGGTCTGGTACCTAACAGGTATTGATTTTTTTACCACAGGCCAATTTCCTTAATTTCACGAGCCACTGATTACACTCTAAATCTAATTAGGTCTCCGACCACATTGTCTGATCTAGGTATTGTTTAGATATTTTCAAAGTTTTCTTTTATACATATAAGGCCAGTGAACTTATCCAAAAATATACATACGTATACTATAATAGTACATAATTTGTTCCTTTAACATAAAAATAAATTAATTGGAATTAAAGCAGGATATCTGACCAACCACCACGCTGAATTCAATATACTATTTTTAGAAAAACGTAGGTGCCTAATGACTCCAGGACTTCATAAACGGTAATAGCCTCAGTGTTTTCAAATATGTATAATATAGAACATGAGAACATAAATTACGTTACATGCGGAAATGTGTACAAAAATATGCTGAACATAATTAAATATTCCCAAAGTAATGTTACAAAACCTATATTTAATTTCATGAATATAATTACTTCCTTCTATCTAGCGAAATCTGTTGGATGCTCAGCAGATCGTTAGCAGCTCTTTTTATATTGGTTTTCAATTTTCTTTAAATACGTATAAATGAAATTGTACTTCTTGTGAGGTAACTGTAATTCTTATTAATTTTGGAAAAACTGTTGGAACACATTCCCTGAAATATGCAAGTCAAACCATAACTTGTTGTGTATATGAGATAATTAAAATAATATCTAATGTAAACAACAAAAATAATACAGGTTCACAGCCGTAATACAAATTAAGCGATGTTTTAATGTATTACTCTTAACTGAAGAGATTTTTAGCTTTTTTGCACAGTTTACATTAATTTGCAAATCAATAGCTTACGTTTTGACAGACAATCATTGTCATCTTCAGAGCTGTAAACGAACAGTGGAAATTCAAAACGGAACAATTGGAACGGGTTCTGTGTATGCGTCCTATTTCTAGGAAGAGGCGCTTGCGCTTATTATAAATAGGGTCTTGATCAAAAATCCGTGTTTCTCTAAATTTGAAAATTTGTCCTTCCTGAAAATGATACATTACTAAACCTTACTTTGGACTGTGCAGGTTTTTTCTTCTTCCGAGGGTCCGTCCAAGTTCCCGGTGCACTTCGGCCAGGTCTGACCCATTCTACTTACCCTATTTATTCCAGTTCCATGCACTCGTTAGTGTATGTCAACTGGGGAGAGTATCGGAATATCCTCTGGTTCTAGTCTTAGTTGCCCGAGTATTTGTTGCCTCTTCAGGCATCTTTGTGGCAGATAATATGCTGTACCGTTTCACATTTTCGCCCGCAAACCTGCAGCTTAGGTCCCCATTGTACAGTTGCATACGGTACAGGTGCTTCTTAACGACCATATGTCCTGTAAGAATCCCTGTGCTAATTCTCAGCTGATTTCTGCTCTCCAGAAGTAGCTGTTTTGTTAGTTTTGGCTCTGGGTCCCCAATGAAAGTTTTGCTATGGTTCAATCCCTGTCTGTTGTTCCAGTAGATTTTATGCTGATTCCTTGTGCATCGTTTTATGACATCTCGTACTGTGCGCCTTGGGACTCCAAGCCGTTTTTGGATCAATGAATGTTTTTTCCGACCCCTTTCTTGCAAGTTCGTCAGCCTTTTCGTTTCCTCTAATACCTTCATGTCCTGGTACCATTGTACTTTGTTGGCTTTTGCCAGCGCCACTAGTTCCTCTTGGCATTCCCATACCAGTCTTGATGTCAACTTATTGCATTCGGATAGCCCTACTAATTAGCCGATTTCGCTCGGCTCATTAGATCCGTTCGGAGTGAAATACTCCTAAAATGAATACCACCTCTTTGGACTGTAAGGTACTTGTACGATTTTTTTTGTCCGTCCGCACCCATACAAGTACCACTTTAAAAACACCCAACCTTTCCTATGTTAATGCACCGATCTTATTTGTTTATTTAAAAACATTTTTGCATTGCAAAAATGATGGCTCTCGTTGTTTGCGAACAAATTGTTCTTTATTTACATACAAATTGAAAAGTTGGCTATTGAATAATTTAGATCGTTGTCAATCCACTTAAGTTGGCATTGGTTTTATAATAGCGATTTAAATTAAAAAACTATATATTCAGTAGTTTTTTGTACCTGCTCAATCACCAGACATTTTAAGGTTTATATTTTTATAAGTAGCAGCATAGGCAAACATAATTTCAAGGACGGCAGCCGTTAGCCTAGGTAAATCGCTTAAGCAATAAAGATTTTAGGGACAAGAGTATTAAGGATATGAAAAATATTTTACAATACTAAAAGGTTGGCCAAAAAAATGGCACATTAAAGGATTAACCAAGCAAAAAAAAATAGCAACTTCTTGTTTGCTTAATCTACTAACAAGACGCAAAAAAAAACTGAGTAAGTACAGTACATCATTCCTGCATAAAAACATATGTTGAATATTAATAGAGACTGTATGCTAACCTGATACATCGCTAAAATAGCGTTACTGTAAATTCCTATAAATCTGTAAAAATTAAATACATGCCACAAATTTTCCGAGCTGCATCACAAAAATTGCATATCGATTTTAACATAAAGTATCGTAAGATCAAAAAAAAATCCTCAAAGTATGCAGTAGAATCGTCAATCACGCATGTCTTAAATTATTACTCTTGAACAGTAACCTAGGTAAACGATAACGGTGAATGAAAAATAGAATAATTAACAGGCTAGGATAACTTAAATGGTGACGTTCGTTATCCTTTTGTATAATTTTTTAGTCGCTGGTGGCGGTATTGTAGGGATTTTGTTTTTTAAGGTTGTTAATAGAGAGCAGAACAAAAAGAACCATACAAATTTTCCACTAAATGCCAACCCCGCAGAACAACATCTTCGCAACACCGGCGGATATAAAAGAAATTATCCAGTCAAGACCAAACAAGAAAGCACCAGGACACGACGACATAATAAACCGAACCCTAAAAACGAGAGACGACACTGCCATAAGCGCAACAGGTAGGGACCCAGACAAAATAACAAGATACCTGCAGTGCCATATAAACATGCTTCGAAAAACGGAAAATAAAATTAAACCCGGGAAAACCCCAGGTGATCACGTATACCAGAACAAGAAAATACCAACGCAGAAGATAGGAATAGAAAACACCTAAACTGAATGGAGACAGACAGCAAAATACCTAGGACTCACATATCACAAGCGCCTTACCTGGAAGGATCACACTAACATAATAGCAGCAAAGGCAAGAGGAGCACTCGCAAAACTAAGCCCCCCTAATCTCCAGAGAAACGGACATCAATACGCTGGCAAACACAAAACAAACAACACAACAAACGAACAAACAAACACACTCAACAGAAATCACCACCAAAGAAGAAAAACACCAAAACAGCAAAAATTATAGTAAAAACTGTCGAAAGACAAGCAGGAATAATCAAACAGAAAATGGAAATGAAGGTTATTCATATCCTAAGGTTAGTAGCGACTGTGCTATATTTAATACGTTTGTTTGTTGTACCAGTTGGTTAAATTGTTATGTATAGTTGACAAAATTTATTATTTATTACCATGCAGTGTTCTAGTTAAATAAAGCCAATAAAACTGTAAAAAATTGTTATAAGATCGTAATACACATATTTTTTTTATGTATATTGTAAATGCGTACAAGCCAAAAATTATTGAAATGATCTTATACAATTTTCACTAAAAAATCGTTATAATTATGATAGATACGTATGATAGATTTTCACAGTACTAGTTCATGGTAGGATTTCATTTGGTACTTCTCATTAAATATCATGTAAAAAAATCAGCTTAAAAATTGCTCATGCCAAATAAAAATTAATTCTACTCTATAGAACACTAAATAAATATATTTCCCAATATTATTAGAAGGTGAAAGACAATAATATAATTTTTTCCACTACTAACCTATAACATCGCCATTATTGACCGATTATTAACGTTAGAAATCGTTTTTCTCTACCTTATAAGTTAATATTGACCATGGTCAATAATAAGGCATTGAAATCCATTATTGACCGATCTTCAAGAATCTATTTGAACGCAGGTAACTTGATTTTTTGATTCTACAACATGAATTCATAAACATTAATAACCTGAAAGGTAATTTCTTGTGGTTAGGCAACCAGATAATTATCAATACATATTAGATTATTAGAGATGCTTGATATTGTAAAATATCGATACAATCGACATTTTTTCTGCTTCCATCCTTAATTTTGGAGGTGTACACATAATAATATCACTAACATTTTCTTCGCTCATTTTTTAAAAAAACGGAAAACTCGTGAAATCTGATGACATAAATGAACAAAAATTGACATTAACAAAGCCACCTGACAAAACAACAAAATATTTTGCCAATTCCAAAGCGCAGGTAACTTGATTAAAAAATATACTTATACCTACCTATAATTTTTTATAATTATTAATACTATAAAGATAAATGTCTTATAAAAGTTTGTAGTAGTGGAAAAAATATTATATTAACCACGGTTTAGACAGCTTATAGCCCTCGCGTCTTAAATCCCTCGTCGCTCCGCTCCTCGTGATTTAAACTTGCCGCTCGGGCAATAATGATTGGTTAATATATACGTTTCTGAAAAAATTGCACGATGTAGGCTTCAGTGAGACGACGGTCAGTTGGACAAGGAGTTTTTTGTCTGGTCGTAGGCAGATGGTGAAGGTTGGGTCCTTTCAGTCTGAGGCAATTTTGGTTACGTCAGGCGTTCCTCAGGGAGGGCATTGCTCTCCATTATTTTTTGATCTATTCGTTGATACCATCTTTGATTGCTTTCAGAACAGTGAGGGTCTTGCTTTTGCTGACGATTTCAAGGCGTGAGAGTGATTGACAACTGGTCCGATCAACAGCTTCTGCAGGATGACCTGGACAGATTGAGCGATTGGTGCAGAACGAACAAGTTATATCTGAATATTTCTAAGTGTTGTCAGATTAGTTTTTATAGGGGGAAAAGGAAGTATCATACATCTTACTCAATCAATGGGGATGACTTAAAATATGTAAAAAAGATTAGAGACTTAGGGGTTGTTTTTGATGAAGGGCTATCTTTTATAGATCACATGAACACAGCTACGGTTCAGGCTTCTAAAATGTTGGGTTTTATTTTGAGAACCTGTAACGGCTTCTCTGTTGATACGGTTAGGGGTGTTTATTGTTCATTGGTGAGGTCGAGGCTAGAGTATGGTGCAGTAGTTTGGTCTCCATACCATGCAGTTCATAAGTACACTGTGGAGAGAGTTCAGCATAAATTTCTTCGTTTTTGTGCATTTAGGCTGGGAGTGGTGATTGAAAATCATGATTATTCTTTGATAGAATACCAATTGAACCTGCGGACACTATCAGACCGGAGAGTTTTTGCTTTACTTTTCTGTATGGCATTGTTAACGGTACGATTGATTGTTCTGATTTGTTAGGTGAAGTTAATGTTGAAATAGTAACTAGAAATAGAAGACAGAATTTTAGCTCTTTCTATATTCCTTTTCACCGTACAAGTTATGTTTTGAATTCACCTATGGATAGATACTCTGGAGTTGTTAATGATCATCGCCTTGAGATTTTTGGTATATCCTTAGGAATGTTTAAAAGGCAATTTTGTAGGGTTACTCCTTAGTTTTAGTAATTACCTAATGGACTAGTGATTGGAATAGGGGTTGTATTGTTTATTTGTAATAATATTTAGGACAGGTTTATGTTCATAATCTAATAATATATTTTGTAAATTGTAAAACTGTTAATGGGGTTTTCCCATAAATGAATAAAATAAAATATACTATTACCATTTTACAACGTTGTTGATAAAAACTTATGTCATGTAGCCATTTTCAATTACAGAAAATGGTACCCACACCAACAAAAAAACTGGTGATATGTCATTAAAAAGGGAATTTTGAGCTCTACGAGAAAAACTAAAAAAATATACAGGGTGTCATTTGAAATACGCGACGTAGCATCACATCCGGTCAAACCAGAAATGATACTCATAATGTTTTTAATGCAAAATTTGCATCTCCCTGGACCATATTTACTACCACAATAAAATTTCTATATTGAATAATTATTATGAACCATCACTGCAATTACTTTAGTTTCAGGTCAACCTCGGCTGGTGGTGGCTAGATTGCAGAGGCACATACGAGTCTTGGAAAAGTGGCTTTTGAGGTGGAGGATTCACCTGAATCCTGCCAAGATGAAGGTAATTTTCTTCTCGAAGAACAGAGTTACAAGACCAGACACTAGGCTCTTGAGACTTGTTTATGATGAGGGACTAAATTGGAGAAAGAACTCCGAATTGAGATTGAAAAAAGTTGCCAATCAGAGTCGTTCTATACACTGCCTCTTGAATAAAAGAAGCAAGGTAGGTTATATTATTATACAACTAAAGTTAATTTATACAAAACTCTCGTCAGGCCGGTCCTGACTTATGGAGTGCCAACATGGTGCACCATAAACACCGCATAATAAGTTCCAGGTGCTACAAAATAAAGCGTTAAAAATAATTGCGGACGCTCCGAGATATACTGTAAATAGAGTACTACACAGTAACTTTGAAATACCGACAGTGACGGAATTTTATGACAAAATAATAACGGACTACTACAAACGTACGGACGTATCCATCGACAAAAATTGCCAGAACCCATAAATTTACTAGTATAACAAAAAATTCAATATAATGGAATAGAATATTTATTACTGTTTCATGAACTCTCATTCCAATTCTCTTCTCACTAGAGGCATTTTTGATCAAACAAATCTCAGTAAAATTAAAACAAATTAGTATCATTTTGAAAGAAGTGCTAAAATACGTTCGAGATGCATCACTCCTTCCATAACCATGTGAAAACTCCATAATAACAATCTGGCGAGCAGCCAAGCCGGTGCAAAAAATGAAAACTGCTGCACGGTTGAGCCAAATTATAGGTTGTCAGGCTAAGCGCTCGAGATTTCTATCCAAGAATCATCTTCTCCTTTAAAATGTAAGAGGTTACGTGTGCATGTATGTAAGTAAAAGTGTTGTTTGTTAATACTAAGAAGCATATTTCGAACACGTATCTTTAACTGAACAAGAATGGTTTTATAGTATATTACGTAATAAGTGTTGTAAAAAGCATTTTACGCACGAATGGAAAAGTTACGCACGACGCCGCGTAGCGGCGAGTGCGTAATTCTATGAGTGCGTAATTTCATTACAACACGTATTACGTACCATACTTTACCTACGACCTACCTATTCACACAACATCATTTAGTTTTAGTTTTCCATCTGAACTGGTAACAATATTAATAATAATTTAAGAACGTGGTAACATCAACGAGAAGGTATATATTGTAATAATTCTACAGTATGATTATTTAAATTTACAAATGTTATTTTTTATTATATTATTTATTCTCATTATAATAATTATTTATAGTTACAGAACAATTGTTGAAGACAAAAGGTATATCGTTTGTTTTGCTTGTTGAAGCATAAGTAAGAATTACATTATTAGTTGCCTCAATGAAATTTTCATTAATACCATTAGTACTATTACTAGTACTTGCTAGCGCAGATGATATTTTAGACGAATTGTTAGTTTGATTATTTAGGGAATTATCCACATACCCTTCAGCTACGGCTGATGACTGCCATTTGCCGTGTCTTTTTAAATCTAATAAGTCACCACCCGCGTCAACAAGAATAGTCGCGGACGAGCGTCGAAAACAGTGTCCTGTATAAGTCGCTGCTTCTGGTAGTCCCAGATATATGGCTATTTGTTTTGGAATCTTTTCTAACTTGTTAATACCAACAGACTGTTTGGTACATTTTCCGTTTATATAGTTTAGAAAAAAAGGTAAATTTGGAGCTGTATTTACTGCAGAGCGAAAGTTTATATATTTTTTAACCTTGGGGTAAAAATATTCTGACACCACAAAAGAACGTTGCCGTTTAGTTTTTGAATCGGGAATAATAATAATTAGATTGTTCCCTGTGTCTTGAATATCTGACGGTTTTATATTACGCAACTCTTGTTTCCTGCATGCACCGCTAAAAGACGATTTGAAATCAATTTACACATCTAACATTATATTGAGCTCAATATATTACCTTCATAAACAAATATTTATCATCTGGTGCGTTTTCTAGAAAATCGTTTATATTCTTGCTTGTCAAAATCTTGGATTTTTCGGATTTAAAGCCGTCCGATTTTCTCTTCAGGAGAGCTTGTAATTTGGAGTAGTTTGCAATATCGACATTGTGATTTATTTTAATTGTGGCCTTTAACATTGAGTAAAATGACCAACGTGAGGAAGGCTTCATCGTTTTTGATAGTTCTTGGAAATATGCCATCATTACATTCTCGGAAAATGATTTAACGTCGTTTTTTAATCTCCATTCCATAAATCTTTGGTAAGTAAGTTTGTATCGGTATTCAGATTTCGCCGCTAACAAGTTGTTTTTAGCAGTTTCTGCAATTTCGCTAATATTGGGTGGAGTTAAATTTTCTATTTTACTGTCACTCGACATTTGTAATCAAACTAATTTCTCTTTATAATATTACTCACATACAAATTTGATTTAAGATTATGTCAGTTTTTGAATAAGTTTGTTTGTATTGACCGTTGCTAAGCGGTTGCTAGGAAAACTGTACGATTTTTTTACCAAGCTGTGCGATTTTTTTACCGTGCGTAATAGGAATCTTACATTGATCGGAGACGGTGTGTTTTTAAGTATTTACAGTAGTGGTCGTGGGTAAAATACTTTTTTGTACAATTTGACGACTAGAACCACTGCAATAAATATACCTCTATAAAGTTCATCACATTAAAATTAGTCCAGAAAATTGGATTTTTTGCACGCATGTAGACAATTTTTTTAGTTATGTTTGTGGTTTGTTTTCTTCTTGCGATATCCTTAAAGTGTTGTACAGAAAGGGGAAAATGTTAAAAAAAATTGTTAATACAAGATCGGGGAAAGGATGCACAGAAACGTGCTTATTCTTGGATGCTATCACTATTCTGACCATTTTATATCCTTTATAGGTATGAGAAAATCGGATAGCTAGTTTGAAAGTTCATCTTATCTGAAAACTAGCCTAAATTTGTGCAAATTTACTTAAAAATAACGTTTATGTATTTACTGATGCCAATATTCAACATCCAAAGGACTTTGCTCATACACTTGTATTCATTCATTTCCAAACAGAAATTATTTATTTAGGCTGTGATACAGTTGGTGCGTCCACCCTACCGTGACTGGTCACTTCAGAAGTGTAAACGTTGTAGCCGAACAAAGACTGTCTTTGTCCCCGAAGACGGTTCAGCAAACATCGAAGATATGTCTACCTGCGGTCCCTTGTTTTAAGTGTTTGTTTATGGGCGAGGTGACGATTAATCACCTACCTTTTTGGTTGAAAATAAACGCTGTTGTTGATCGGTCGTTTAAAATAAAATATGTGGTGAAAATATTTAAATAAATAAAACGTAACAATGTCATTGGTCTCTTCATAAATATCAACATCTTAATAATTACCCACTGAAGATGAAGGTTTATGCCTTTGAAACATGTTTGGGATGTTAATCTGAACCTATTTATTAAATTAGTGGAGCAGACTTTGTGTTTCATTCCTCACTAAAAATATTACTCCACTGTGAGATGGACTACTTCCATAAAATTTAAATAAATGCTGAAGATGTTTATGAATACGAAGATGTGTTAATGCTAGGAGTTACTTTACAGGAGTGTGAAATTTTATTTATAATACGGTGTTGGAAATGGAAGAGATATACTTAGGCCCAATTGTATAGGTTCGGTTTAACTAGAACGCTGGGTTTAAACTAGAGTTTATTCAAAAAACCGTTTGTATAGGTTACGTTGACGATCAAACTACAGTTTAACTATCAACTGGTGGAGGAGGCACCAGTTAAACTTCAACTGATGGTTAAATGCATGCAAAATGTCAATTTAACCGAAACCGACATAACCACAAAAAATCCGAAATTGAAAATAACTATATCTATCGAAAGATTGTGGAGTAGAATTGTGTAGAGAAAATGGATATATTTGAGGACTTGTTGTCAGATGATGACGAGGACTTAAATAATATTATAAACATTATTGAAAATCCAAGGCGGCCCCGAATATTCAGACCGCGAATAACTAATATGGTTCGGTGGAGAGATATTTCTTATATTTTTTTACAAGCTCAATGAGCAATTTAATTTTTTCAGCATTAAAGTTCACAGAACGCTTGTTCTCGATTACAGTCTCCATTTATTATGATGATATTATACTATTTCAAAATTTTAACAAAATCAACAAATGACAATTTGAAAATAGTAGGGTTAACTTTTTTGTTTACAAAATGTACGAACATAGGTTTGGCACACGTTTAGCATTTCTCTTTCTCTGAACTCCTAGTCAAGAGAGATGGGAATACAGACTGAAGATTCTGAACTTAATTTCCATTATAATAATAAAGAAATAAGTATTGACTTTTCAATTCGCCAGAAGCTAGCCGTAGATATAAATAACCAAAAGGTATACAATCGTTATTTTAATGATGTTTGGTTTAAACTTGCTGTTAAACCTAAAGTTAAACTAAAGGTTAAACCTAAGGTTTACTGACACCTATACAATTGGGCCTTAGTGGCTTCCAAACTTTCATACCTAATACTGATAATTTGGCAGGCGTGTCGGCAGGGTTTTCGCACTTCTTGATTAATTTGTGTTTCTATTCTTAATTTATCCATAGATTTTGTGAGATTTTTTCAGTTTTCGTAGTATGTGAATCGTTCACATAGACACTGTTTTGTGTAAAAATATAGTTGTTAAACCTTATTTAGTGTTGTTAACTGCTTTAATTAACTAAACTATGGATATTAACAAACCTTCAACTAGTTGTCCTTCAACAAAAGAAAAACACTAATTTAACATTAAAAGAACGTGCAATAGTTAAAAACATATACCATGGAATTCGGGAACAAAACCCTGAACTAACCACATTGGATGCTGCAGAAATATGTGGCACTTTAACGAAACTTTCCGCGCGCACTGTGTTCAGGCGAAAATTACGAAAATAGTCGAGAAGCTGTCGCCGATACGGCCCTGTGGATGTCTTTGTTTCGGCGGTCTGTGGAAAGATACGCTACCTTCAGAGCCCGAGTCAGAGTCGAGGTCTTTTTGACCGAGTAGCGTTCTCCTAAGTAAAGCCGGATTCCAGAGAGGGTCGACTCCTACTTCTCGCATTGGGGCCAACTCGGCTGGGCGAGTTGGCCTAACGTTGCCCAATATGTCCCTATTGGAGTGCGTTTCTATCCCTGGGAGTGGTTCTCGGTCCCACCGAGGATTGGTTTGGGAAGCAAGTAAAGCGTCCTGGTCGGCATTTTTGGTTATATTTAAATAAGTTTGGATTGATTCTACCATTGTTGAAAAATCCTGGGCTTCAGGATTCTCAGGGCTTACTTGGGACTCTATACTACCCGAGCATTCAATGGTTTTTTCGGTCATTTTGATAATTTAGGGATGCCAGATTTTTTTATTGGTTTTAAAAAAAATCAAAAACTAAATTTATAAGAAAAATCAATCATAAAAATATTAATTAATTTTTTCTTTGTTAAGGGTGGTCCCACCTCCTTTAACCCCGATGGCGGAAATGCCACCGGTCCACCAAAATTAAGATACAAATATTTGAAGAGAAATCAAAAATTTAATCAAAAGGGGTCAACCAATAACCTCATGGTGGTTAATGGTAAGAGAGAAGGTAACGTATTACCAATTATTAAATACTTTTTCTCTATTTTCTTTTTAACTAATTTATGGGGGGGGGGGCAAGGGGAGGACTTTTAATTAATGTTAATTTGTAATATGTAATTCCACGGAGGGCAAAAGAGAATAAAGTGTTTTGGTTTATTTCAATATTTTTTCAAAACCTTTTACATTACAATAATGACAATCGACAAACTTAATATTAACCCAACATTTATAACATATAACATCCAATCTCGATAAACTTTACCTCAAGAATAAAATGATTTAAAACTAAAACTTCAATTATAAAAACTAAAAGGTTTATCGAAATTAGTTTCAGTAAACTATTATTATAAACAATTAACAACAAATAAATAATAATCAAGCTTATTTTCACTTGGGGGGCTGCGCCCCACTTAATAAATTCGCAATGGCTCTTTTTGGCAGACGGCCAAGTCTGGGGGACTGCGTCTCTCTTATTTTTATAAAGAAATCTAGGGGTTGTTACCTCGTAAACTAGCCTGCAGTGCCAGGACTAGTCCGGTAACAGCCAACGAACTATTCAACTCTGGAATTCCTTACTTGCCTGTATGCGAAGCGACGACGTGAAAACCAGAGCTGAAACATTTAAATTTCGCGCCCGAAAATATTTTCCCCCCTACTTCCGATTCCCCAATACCTCGCGTAACACGACCCAGGTCCGCATGGGTATGAGCATACTAATCCACAGAAGTATCCAAAAAATAAATCACTGATAATCCAAATCAAGGGAATAACACTTGATTGACATACAGGAATCCACCAACTAATCAAGGGAATAACATTTGAATAGTATTCCAATCAAATCACTGTAAATCCCGGAAAGATAACTATATCAAAAAGGACGGGAATCACCTCCTCGATAGACGCGAAAACTTTATTGCCCCCCTATTGAAAGGTACGGCACAACACTTGATGACAAGTGGAAAATTTTAAAAAAAAAATTTTAAGTTTAACTTCAAAAATTAAACTGACGTGAAGTACTTTAGCAAGCAAAATTCAGGTCCCGAATGAACCAAAAACGCCGCGTTTTATATTCTTATCCATTTAATTACAACGCAATAAACGGTTTCAGCCAATGACAACCCAGCGAAAAACTACAACTCGATATTTTCTATAATCAATAATTTTTTTTTTTGAAAAAATATCGCATTTCGATGGGTTACATTATATTAAAGTAAAATATCAACTTTTATTTGTTTAGTGATACAAATTTTA
Source organism: Polydrusus tereticollis (assembly GCA_963920685.1). Lineage (NCBI taxonomy): Eukaryota > Metazoa > Arthropoda > Insecta > Coleoptera > Curculionidae > Polydrusus > Polydrusus tereticollis. The sequence goes on from OY987329.1 coordinate 126,093,974, forward strand.
GCAACAATTGTCAAAAATATGTATGAAACAGGGAGGAGCCTCCTGACTTACTCAGGGCTAATTACGCATTAATTTTACCAGCCGAAAATGTTTTGGGGTATATCAAAAAACGCGACCAATCAATGAACAAAACATCGCTAAATGACCAAAAGGCGGGGCTTGTTAAGGGAGTTGAATGGCTTATAAATAGAAACGCGAAATCGTTGTACCCATTCTTCACTTGACTGTCATAAAAGCCGCTCACGAAAACCAAATTTAAAAACATCCCAGAGACCAAAAAATACAAATCCCATTTGTCCGCCTGAAGTCATTTAACGACTTTTCTCGTAAAACTAAACACAAATGACCCACAATACAGAAGGCAAATACACTTCATACCGTGAATTAACATTTTACACTTCAAAACTTTTATCGAAAACAACTTTTTGCCAAAATTACTTTTTGTTTCTGACAAATAATTTTTTCATTATTTGTGCCTTTAAAAAAAAAATAATAATAATACTAACAAATTATTATTCCTAAAAAATTGAAAACTAAATTAAACTTAAAAACTACTACAGGGGTTATGCACTAGATAAAATAGCATTAAATGACTAGTTATACGACACCCCCCCCACAAGACGGAAAAATAACTTAAAGTACTTAATTTTAAGTTTATTTCTACGAACCCTCAAAAACAATTAAGAACCCCCTCCCAAAATTCTTCCTTTAACTTAAAGAAATCACCCCACCTATTACAATAAGCTCCGGGTAGTACTGAGTCTTTGTTTAGCCTGGAGTTATAGAAGTACTTCGTACTTGCTTTTGAGATTAGATCGTCCTTTTCTTTTTTTAGGGCTGCAGGAACTGTAAGATTTGTCTTCTGGGTTTCTGGTTGAATACAATCGCGTAGATTTGTCTTCATGGGGATATGATCGCGTAGATACATATCGTCGATTACAACCTCAATTTTGTCTACAATGTTTTTTCGTTGTTTTCTCAAACATTCATGCCCCAACGTTTCGATCTTCTCTACATTTTGAATTTCCTGGGTGAGCAATTCCTCTAGGATTAATAAATCTTGAAAGTGTTGAATATTGGAAACTTTGGTTTTTAAAACATTGACGTTTCGTTCAACATCTTTTAGGAGTCGTTGCTGGTGCAAGAATTCGGTGGGCAATTTGTTCCCCAGTATTTCGGAACTCGAACATTGATCAATTTGCATTGCATGTAATTGAGGCGTCGTCTCGTCCATTTGTTTATTTTCTTGAGGTTGTTCAGGTTCTTCCTCAGAGTCTTCGACATTTTGGGGGGGAACCTCCTCAGCGGAAAATTCGAATTCCGCGTCGCTGTCATCGCTTTCTTCATATATGGGGTATTCGTCGAGGTCAACTTGATTTCCGTTCTTCGCTTTTCGCAGATCGTCGATATGGAAGTTAACGGGGTTGTCGTTCACTATAACCTCATAAGCTGAATTCCCCAAGACTTTTGTGACCTGATGAGGCCCGGTCCAGGCAGGTTGAAAAGCTCCTGTACGGTGAAACTTTGCATTTACCATATCTCCAACATTTAACTTAAGTATGGCAGATCCGGCTTCAGAAAATTCTTTCCGTTGAAAATCCAACTGTTTTGCATAAACTTGTCTTCTTGTTAATACCCTTTGTTCTTTCGTCTGGGTTTTTTGGTACTGGGTCCATTTAGTTTGCCATTCGCCTGGGCATTTGAGTTCATACCCCAATATAATCGACGCCGGCGTTTCCCCGGTGGCTCTATTTCGCCTGCTTCTTAATACTTGGAGGGCTTGAGGCAAAACTCGCTCCCACTGGTTTTCTTGTTTATTTAATAAAAGAACTCGCAATACCTTTTTTAATTCTTGTACTCTTCTCTCCACGGGGTTTGCCCGTTGATGGTATACACTGGAGTTATGTTGTCTAATCTTTTTTACTTCGCAAAATTTCGTTAGTACGTTCGCCTTAAATATCTTGGCGTTATCGCTTACTATATGCTTAGGATATCCGTATCGTGCAATTATTTCCGTCTTTAGAAATTCTAATACATCCTTGGCACTTACATCCGAATAAGTTCGTGCCTCTATCCATTTAGAGAAAACATCTTCGGCAAAAAGAATATATTGATTGTGCGTTCCGGCGGCTTCGCGATACGGTCCTAACAAGTCGATACTTATCATCTCGAAGGGATTGGTAGGAGTGCGTGGCGTTTGGGGAGCATGCTTTTGCTTTTGCTGGGTTTTGCAAATTGAGCAAATTATACACTTAGATACATATTCTGTGATCTCTTTGTGCATACATCCCCAAAAATACTTGTTTGCGATTTTTCGGACAGTTTCCTCAGTACCAGGATGGCTTTGTTCCGGGTCATCGTGGTGCATATAAATAACTTGTTGTGTATATTGTCGGGGCACAACAAGTCTATCTCCCTGTGGATGTCTACGCCATAATAAATTATCAATAAGTACGAACTCTTCCAATACACGTCTTTGTTTGTTATCCGTTGGTTGTTGGCCTGCAAGCAGGTCCAAAGTGACTTTTAAACGCCGAATTGCCTTATCATGCTCCTGGTTTTCGGCAATTTTAGTGTATAAATCACCCAGGTCGGCTATAACTACAGCACATTGAGCTACCGTTGATTTAGTCGTCTCCACAGAGGGGGGCAACAATCGATCATTGTCTGGTTCCGCTTCATAGGGAGTCTCCTCGGGATTGCGGCTTAATAAATCAGGTAAATGATTTTTTGATCCGGGAACATGTTGAATTTCAAATTTAAATTCCTGAAGAAGGAGCGCCCACCTGGTCAGCTTGGCTCGTGAGTCCTTAAATTTTTGGAGCCAGGTCAATGACTTGCTGTCCGTACGGACCATAAAAGGCCGATCTTCCAGATAGGCTCGGAAGTATTGAATAGCCCAGACGAGCGCAAGACACTCCTGTTCGTTAATGTGGTAACGCTGTTGAGAAGAATGAAATTTTGCGCTAGCGTATGAAATAATGTTTCGTACTTCCGAGCCATCTTCAGGTTCTTGATACAGTACAGCGGACATGCCTATAGCTGAGGCGTCCGTCTGTAATATGAATTTTTTTTCAAAATTAGGGCGACTCAATTGCTTTGCTTGGGCTACAGTAGTTTTAGTTTTCATAAATGCGTCAGTTTGCAGGCTAGTCCATGTAAATTTTGAACCCTTTAACGCTTCGGTCATCGGGGCAGTAAGTTCGGCCATATTCGGAATGTACTCCCGTACCCAGTTGCATAATCCCAGGAAAGACTGCAGTTGCTTCTTGGTCCTTGGTTCGGGACATGCTTTGATTTGTTCCAAATGTTTGGTTTGTGGTTCAGTGTAATCGCCACAAATCCTATATCCTAAATAGTCTATGCTAGTTTGGCAAATCTGGCATTTTTCGGCGCTTACTTTCAAATTATGTATCCGAAGTCGCTCGAAAACGATTCGTAAATGTCTAGCATGAGTGTCCTTGTCGGTTGAATATATTATAATGTCATCAAGGTAGACCTGTACAAACTCCTGTATCAGGCCTACCAATACTTCTGTCGACATAAGTTTCTGGAAGGTACTGGGTGCGTTTTTTAGCCCAAATGGCATCACATTGAAATGATAACTTGCCCCGTCTGGTGTAGTGAAAGCGGTATACTGTTTACTGGAGTCTTCCATGGGAATTTGCCAGTATCCGCTCTTAAGGTCCAAAACTGTAAAATATTTGGCTTGGGCTAAAGCTTTCACGGAGTCCGGTATACGTGGCAAGGTCGAGGATTCTGCGACACTAATATCGTTCAGGCGCCTAAAATCGATACAGAATCTTGGGTTTTTTCCTGGCCTCGTAACAAGCAAAGGTGGCGAAGAGAACGGTGACTGTGTAGGTTCTATTACGCCTGCGCATAACATTTCTTGGATCTGATCATTCAAGATTTTTTTCTTGTCTGGATTTAAATTATAACAGCGTTGATTGATGACTTTATTATCCTTTAAGACGATCCTATGTTGGGTGGTACGAGTTGTTGGCTGTGCTAATCCGATTAGAAAAATGTCTTTGAATTCCTGAATAAGATCCCTGATATTTCCCGGGACGTCCGGTCCCATTTCCGGCAATTCGCATGGCATATCTACCGAATGGAATTGTTTCCAATATATGGTTTGACGTAGAGTCTGTCCAATATATATACAGCTTCTATTGAAGTCCATTAGGGCTTGTTCTGTCCTTAAAAACTCGCTACCTAATATAATTTTAGCAGTTAATCCTGCAACAATATTGAAAACTACTTTATAACTATAATTCCCTAAAACTAAATTGACTTCAATTAATCCTAGAACTCTCGCTTTAGCACCTTCTATTGCTAATATGAGAACCCGATCATCTTCTATATATATTTCAGATTCGATTAGATCCTCTGAAATCAGATTTAAATCAGAACCCGTGTCAATGAGGGCTTCATAATCTTTATCAAACATTTGCACTCGGACTAAGGGCCGCGAGCCTATCGAATTAATTGATTCTTTAATTACATTAATTGGGGTCTTTAATGGTCTTGGATCGTCCTGCCCCAAGGCGGATCGATCAGCGCTTAGTTTTTTTGGGAATTATTTTTGGCCTGTTCCTTTTTGGAATTTTGATTTTCCAAAATTTGGTCACGGGCAGGGGGAGTCTTCTTTTCTTCATAAGTTCTTTGGCGGCATTCATGATCAAAATGTTCCCCCTGACAATGTCGGCAGGGGCGTGACCTTACAGGAGGTCTTGGCCTATTCGAGACATTATTCGTCCTTGGTCGTTCATTATTATTTACTATATTAGTTGGATTGGGGGGGTTAGTATTAATTGTCTGTTGTCGTTCTTCAGTCTGGTCCTGCTCGATCGCCATCGTGAGACACGTAAGGCGATCGGTATCCAATATGTCCACGCATCTTATCCTAGAACGGAGGGCTGGTATTAATAAGGGCACAATGACATTAACACATTCTTGTTCTGTCCCAAAGGGCACCAACCTCCTAAATAATGCTCTCTTTTTTAGTATGAACTCTTCAACTTTTTCGTTATTCTTTTGTTTAAGTCCGTATAAATTTGATTTTAGGTCGCTTACTAGCTCGGGGCTATTAAAACGTCTGCTTAAGCGCTTAGCGAATTCTTCAAAATTCAAAATTAGTCCTTTTAGCGGCTCTATCCAACTTCGGGCCCCCCTTTGAAGCTGCTCCACTGCAATATTAATTTTTTCATTTTCATCTAAAATATTGCATTGTAAAAAATATCTTTGCAGTGTTATCAAGAATAAATCGGGGCTTTCGTGTTGAAACCCGCTGAAAGTTTCTCGTAATTTATTTGAGGGGGCGGGGGGATTACTTCGTTGATCACCGATTATATGTACTAAGCTTCCAATCGCCTGCACAAGGTCCTGTACATCTGTCATTTTTTTGGTTTCACAAGAAGTGGAGTTGGCAAACTTCGTATAGGGTCCTCCAGATCCATCGGTCTGTACAAACTGGTTACGTGGGGCAACTATTTCATCAATTTGTTTCCCCACCAGGGATGCCATGTCGCCGATACGGCCCTGTGGATGTCTTTGTTTCGGCGGTCTGTGGAAAGATACGCTACCTTCAGAGCCCGAGTCAGAGTCGAGGTCTTTTTGACCGAGTAGCGTTCTCCTAAGTAAAGCCGGATTCCAGAGAGGGTCGACTCCTACTTCTCGCATTGGGGCCAACTCGGCTGGGCGAGTTGGCCTAACGTTGCCCAATATGTCCCTATTGGAGTGCGTTTCTATCCCTGGGAGTGGTTCTCGGTCCCACCGAGGATTGGTTTGGGAAGCAAGTAAAGCGTCCTGGTCGGCATTTTTGGTTATATTTAAATAAGTTTGGATTGATTCTACCATTGTTGAAAAATCCTGGGCTTCAGGATTCTCAGGGCTTACTTGGGACTCTATACTACCCGAGCATTCAATGGTTTTTTCGGTCATTTTGATAATTTAGGGATGCCAGATTTTTTTATTGGTTTTAAAAAAAATCAAAAACTAAATTTATAAGAAAAATCAATCATAAAAATATTAATTAATTTTTTCTTTGTTAAGGGTGGTCCCACCTCCTTTAACCCCGATGGCGGAAATGCCACCGGTCCACCAAAATTAAGATACAAATATTTGAAGAGAAATCAAAAATTTAATCAAAAGGGGTCAACCAATAACCTCATGGTGGTTAATGGTAAGAGAGAAGGTAACGTATTACCAATTATTAAATACTTTTTCTCTATTTTCTTTTTAACTAATTTATGGGGGGGGGGGCAAGGGGAGGACTTTTAATTAATGTTAATTTGTAATATGTAATTCCACGGAGGGCAAAAGAGAATAAAGTGTTTTGGTTTATTTCAATATTTTTTCAAAACCTTTTACATTACAATAATGACAATCGACAAACTTAATATTAACCCAACATTTATAACATATAACATCCAATCTCGATAAACTTTACCTCAAGAATAAAATGATTTAAAACTAAAACTTCAATTATAAAAACTAAAAGGTTTATCGAAATTAGTTTCAGTAAACTATTATTATAAACAATTAACAACAAATAAATAATAATCAAGCTTATTTTCACTTGGGGGGCTGCGCCCCACTTAATAAATTCGCAATGGCTCTTTTTGGCAGACGGCCAAGTCTGGGGGACTGCGTCTCTCTTATTTTTATAAAGAAATCTAGGGGTTGTTACCTCGTAAACTAGCCTGCAGTGCCAGGACTAGTCCGGTAACAGCCAACGAACTATTCAACTCTGGAATTCCTTACTTGCCTGTATGCGAAGCGACGACGTGAAAACCAGAGCTGAAACATTTAAATTTCGCGCCCGAAAATATTTTCCCCCCTACTTCCGATTCCCCAATACCTCGCGTAACACGACCCAGGTCCGCATGGGTATGAGCATACTAATCCACAGAAGTATCCAAAAAATAAATCACTGATAATCCAAATCAAGGGAATAACACTTGATTGACATACAGGAATCCACCAACTAATCAAGGGAATAACATTTGAATAGTATTCCAATCAAATCACTGTAAATCCCGGAAAGATAACTATATCAAAAAGGACGGGAATCACCTCCTCGATAGACGCGAAAACTTTATTGCCCCCCTATTGAAAGGTACGGCACAACACTTGATGACAAGTGGAAAATTTTAAAAAAAAAATTTTAAGTTTAACTTCAAAAATTAAACTGACGTGAAGTACTTTAGCAAGCAAAATTCAGGTCCCGAATGAACCAAAAACGCCGCGTTTTATATTCTTATCCATTTAATTACAACGCAATAAACGGTTTCAGCCAATGACAACCCAGCGAAAAACTACAACTCGATATTTTCTATAATCAATAATTTTTTTTTTTGAAAAAATATCGCATTTCGATGGGTTACATTATATTAAAGTAAAATATCAACTTTTATTTGTTTAGTGATACAAATTTTAGCAACAATTGTCAAAAATATGTATGAAACAGGGAGGAGCCTCCTGACTTACTCAGGGCTAATTACGCATTAATTTTACCAGCCGAAAATGTTTTGGGGTATATCAAAAAACGCGACCAATCAATGAACAAAACATCGCTAAATGACCAAAAGGCGGGGCTTGTTAAGGGAGTTGAATGGCTTATAAATAGAAACGCGAAATCGTTGTACCCATTCTTCACTTGACTGTCATAAAAGCCGCTCACGAAAACCAAATTTAAAAACATCCCAGAGACCAAAAAATACAAATCCCATTTGTCCGCCTGAAGTCATTTAACGACTTTTCTCGTAAAACTAAACACAAATGACCCACAATACAGAAGGCAAATACACTTCATACCGTGAATTAACATTTTACACTTCAAAACTTTTATCGAAAACAACTTTTTGCCAAAATTACTTTTTGTTTCTGACAAATAATTTTTTCATTATTTGTGCCTTAAAAAAAAAAATAATAATAATACTAACAAATTATTATTCCTAAAAAATTGAAAACTAAATTAAACTTAAAAACTACTACAGGGGTTATGCACTAGATAAAATAGCATTAAATGACTAGTTATACGACAAAGCCCAGACAAGCGGACGGAAAAAAATAATCCTGGACGATGTCACAAAACGCCACTCGTCGCAAAATCCATGGATTAATTTTCCTAAATTAATTATCCACAATAAAAAAAAAAATGATGGGTGAAATTAAGAACATACCTTTACCTAAAATATCATTAGTTTTTAAACGAACTTTAAAAAAAATTGTAAATATAGGACGATAATATTTAGAATTTTAGCAGAGTATTAGTGGGTTCAGGACAAAATGAAACAATCTCTGTTACTTCAAAAGTGCCGAGGTTTCGACCTATATTGGGTCTTTCTCGAGGCTAAAACAAATACAGAACAACAGTTAATATTGAGCAAGATAGCTCTTTCTATGTTATTTTGTAAATTTTTATTACAGACAATTTTTTTGACCATAGAAATTAAGACACAAACAGAACAATACAATAAATAATTATTCAAGAACCGAGGAAGAACAATAGATCTTATTTATATGGAATAAGCAACGTAGCCTTACTCGTAAAATAAAAATAAATAATAAATATACACTAATTTCTCACAAAGAAGGATACCAAACAAATTCGTAATATGTATACATCATTGTGTATCCTAACTCTTCAATTAACAAACAGATCAACTCTGCAATAACATGAACAAACAAAAAAAAAATCAGAAAAACAAATGGAGTTTCCTATTCACTTAAACCAACAACTATTTAAAAAAAAAAACAGGAATTTGTGTCAATAACGATTTGAAAAATTGCTTATTTACTGTAATTTACACTAATTCCTGTTACGTATTACGAATTTGTTTGGTATCCTTCTTTGTAAGAAATTAGTGTTCATTTATTATTTATTTTTATTTTACGAGCTAAGTAAGGCTACATAACCTAAGACCTATTGTTTCTCCTCGTTTCTTGAGTAATTATTTATTGTATTGTTTTGATTATGTCTTAATTTCAATGGTCAAAAAAATTGTCTATAATAAATAGTCACAAAATAACATACAAAGGGTAATCTTGCTCAATATTAATTGTTCTTCTGTATTTGCTTTGAGCTGCGAGAAAGACCCAATATAGGTCGAAACGTCGGCACTTTTGAAGTAATAAGAATAGTTTAATTTTATCCTTAATCAACTAATATTGTGCTAGAATTTAAAAGAAACGAATTTTCCGTATATTAAACGAAATCGAAAAAGCCTAATTGAAGAAAAATGAAATTATTGTATGGCGGCCAAAGTATTTGGAAAAAATACGGGAGTTTCGGGAAAAATGTATTACACCGAAAAGACATGGCTCAATAAAGGGTACACAGTTGAAAAGGTATGGCAAGATCTAAATATTAAAAGTTCAAGGCAGGCATTTGTGGATGGATTTTCACAAGGAGAAAGAAATCCTAGTGGAAAAGGTCGTCGTCCTGTAGGATCAGATTTTAAAGGTTAATGAAATATATTTAATTTATGAAAAAATTTATGACGTTCCGACGAAATTTCATCAGTTATTATTTTTTTAAATGCACACGTCACTGGAATTCATTCCACTGACGTCGCACAACACGAAGCTCTTTATATGCTAGTGATAAGTCACTGACATAAATTTTGGAGTTTGAGTATAGTCTCTTACATAATGACATTTGATTTTCCTTGATGGTTCTATTTCCATGCAAAACATGATATTCTTAATGTTGAATAATTAAGATTCCCTCTAGGGGTACTTGCCCCCTTCTCTGCAATTTAGACAAATTCCTCCATTTTATTTTTCACATTTCGCGCCTCTTCCACCTGGTTTTCTTATAAGATATAAGAAACGATTATAAAATAAGACCACTAGCGGGGTTTCTGGAATTTTCTAAAGGTTCGATATTTAAACCAAACCGTTCTTTAACGCTCTAAACTTACCGACGGTTATTTTCAATCAGTTTTACCACTAACAAGCAAAAAACCATTGGTTCTTTTGTATTTAGTTCTTGCGTAAAAATATTATCATTTCTTGCACGTTTCCATCTTAGATCAGAGCAGCCACGGTCGCGGCAAAAAATAGTACCACTTTTAGTACCGTAAACGTGTGAATCTCGGCTTAGTTTTTGCGTCTCCTCAAAAGACGAGTGACAGATAAAAGAATTCTACCGCCTGTTTGCCATTTAATAAGGTGTTTTAGCAAAATCAACGTTATTTTATCAATAACAATCAAAGACAGATGTTCTTATATACCTGCCTAGCATCCACAAACCTCTAAAAGCTAAAGCTATATTTGTCTATAATGTTTTAAAATAAAAAAAAATATTTTTACAGAAGTTGAAAGTGCTAATATTACAACTAATTATGGATGAAACATTTCTAATTAATCCGTCTCTTTATCGCAACCCTGTAGGTAGGTATGCATACAGGTAGGAGTGTGCGATAAAAGGGGTTCACCTGGCTGGATTTTTCCATAACATTAATAACAACTAACTACCAATAAGTGCCATCGTGCTTGTAAAAAACAAACCTGAATGTTTAAGGTTATTAAATTAGATTATTTGCCAATATCCTATTGATGTGACGGCAATGAAAGTTACGATCAAATGTAGATTGATTGATTCTTTACCAAAAAGGTTATATTGTACACCTTTTAGGTGTGAGAGCCTGGTGAAATATAAAAAAAATGTGATTTTTCAGTTAAGGAATAACATTGAAATGGGATATTTTTATCTGTCACCTGAAATGCCGATTGTTACCGTAGAAATGTGCAAAAACTGCCAAACCCCGTGAGTGTGATTCTACTTTTTGATTATGCGCACTCTTAATTAGTCCCATTTAAAATTTAAAGCCGTCTTGTGTACGATTAAGGCAATTACATAACGTGTTTACTAATTAAAATAAAGCGTCAAATCACAAAAAAGGATCTAGGTTTATTGTCTTGCGAGGTTTACGATTGGCCAATTGTTTTATGTCCTTTGAAAGCTCGGGATAATAGACGGATATTGTCTATTTTGGTAAATAGTAGAGGTGCGTGGTGCAGTCTTCTGTCCCCTGAAAGGCACTGCTTAAAAATACTTTCATTTGGAGAACGTCATATCACTGGAACGACCTTCCTAAAGTGAGTCATGTTCTGCAACGACTATAAACTACATTTCCAGATTGATTAAATTTTGTTACTAAAAAAAAACCGCAATAAATAATTCCAGTATGAAATCGAACATAAAATCTGGTAGGATTCACGCACAAAATAAGACTTCATTGTTCATAAGTATTATATTATGTACTAGTGGGATAAATAACTATTATAGTGTGGTTGTGTTTCTACCCTTTCGTGCATCCTTCTGATATTTTACCCGAATTATTTTTATTATTACAAGCTTAGCCCGGGAATTGTACATTTAAAAAACCCCGCAACAGTCAACGACAGCATATCATCGGATTTTGTACCATACTAGACGTCCAATTAGAAGGTATCAAAGTCGAATGCGTGGGATAGAAATAGGCGTAACCGATTTTAAATGAAATATCAATTTACATTGAATGCCATGAGCGATTCCGCATGGTGGGTTCTCTACTTAGCCAGACTGAAGACACCCGTGCATTGTTCCACATCGATTTGTTATTCTAATTGAGGGGTTCGACTACGCGGTAAAAGCTGTCATCAGATTTCAGCTCACCGAATGGGGAACCCATCTAGGTACCGTGATAAATGAATAGATTCTAGTTGTAATATCGGCAACTATATTTTAACGATTTGCCTACAGGTGCACTGTTATTGGAATAGCGTAGATGAATAGGTAATCAGTCTATCTGGCGCTGCAGTTTGCACGCCGTCAGACAGGAGAAATATTATTTATCCCTGAACAAGCTTAAAGTTTTTCATAAATATTCAAAACGAATAGTTAATAACGTTCTATAAGGCATGTATAGAGTCGTGGTCATAAACCTGGGAGACAACGGTATGAGACTCGTATGACCATTGAGGATACATTTGTGTTTTACCTTATAGGCCCTAAAAATTGGATACAGGGATATGTAGCATTTAAAAGATATCATCAACAGCAATAAAAACGCAGCCCATGTCAAATCGGCGGAGAAAAAAAATTGCTTGCGGGATCGAAAGAGGTACCCGAATACTGATAACAGCTATTATTTTATTTAAATATTCAAATAGTACAAAACCAGACTGAGTAAAAATTCTGAAAACAATCAATTTAAATTTGCTTTCTCATAAAACCTTTGTCAAAAAAGACAATTTTTTAAAAATATTGCAAAAAATCATACTTATAGCCTTTAGAATTTTGGACTCGAGGGGGACGTTAAAAATGTAGAAGTTAGGGGCACTTTTCTCAAGGCATGCATGAGAAATCAGAATTACATTATACGTAATTAATATAATTTACATCGACCGTCGCCTTATAATTTAGTAAAACCACTGTAAAAAATACGAAAACTACAAAACAGTTTTACGATATACAGGGTGTCTGTAAAAGGTCTTTACAAAAACCTACCACATATTCTTCAGACCAAAATTAGCCGATTTAAGTAAACTTACCCTAGTACAAAGTTGCTTAGTTTGGGCGCTAGACGGCGCTGAAGTGACAATTTTTAATAATAATCGTTTTTCTGGATTAAGTCAAAAACTGCTTACACTACACTATTTTGCCGAAATTTGGTACGTTGACATAGCTTTATGGGGCAAAAAGACCCATGCCACAATTTTGATTAATATCAGTCCATGGGCGTAGAACCGCTGTCTTCCATTATCAATGGCTTTAGGAGTAAATTGGCCGTTTTCCCACAGGCGTCTTTCAACAGCAGCAAACGTTGTGTAGCTTGGTACACGACGATTTGGAAACCCTTCGGAGTAGACTTTGACACATTCTCGACCATTTCCTTGGCAATACCAATATCATATCGGTATATTCTGCATTAGTGTATTGCACCGCCATGATAATTCACGACAATTAGAGTTTTCTAATATTTAATGCAAGCAGATAAAATGATTAAACGTTAGCAACAATATTAAATGTTACAAATTTGACAATAATCTTATGTTGTTAGATGAAACTAATAATAACCAACAATAACAATCGTTTGTGAGGTGCAAAGTCGTGTTATACATACCTGAAAAATACCGTGTGGATAAAAAGCACATGATAAGAAAACTGTTCCAGAGGTTTCTTGTAGTAAATAAGTTGGTATAATCTAAATTTTAAACTTAAACCTCTTATCTTCCATTGGCGTAGAATTCAAAAACAGAAAAATTATATAAAACCCAAGTACCTACTACATGGTAGAAACTACTACGTATTAAGTAATAAAATGCAAATTTCTCGAAAACCGTCGGAGGAATCGAGTCTTATCAAGAGTACATTTTTTGTAGCAAATGAGTTGGTTCATCTGAATTTTGTGCCCGAACCCCTCTTGTTCCATTGGCATAGAAATCTGAAACAAGCAGTTAGTAAAAAACCCAGGTTCTACGCCCATGGACTGATATTAATCAGAATTGTGGCATGGGTTTTTTTCCCCATAAAGCTATGCCAACGTACCAAATTTTGGTAAAATAGTATGAGCAGTTTTTGAATTAATCCAGAAAGATGATTTAAAAATTGTCACTTTAGAGCCGTCTAGCGCTCAAACTAAGCAACTTTGTACTAAGGTAAGTTTACTTAAATCGGCTAATTTTGGTCTGAAGAATATATGGTGGGTTCTTGTAATGACCTTTTACAGACACCCTGTATACAGGGTCGCTGGTATGTATGGAAACGGTCGATTATTTCCTAAAGTAAAACAGCTAGCAAAAAATATTTAAGACAAAATTTCTATGGTTTTGTAAAGCCTATTAGAATTAAAAAAAGATAAGTATACAGGATGAGTCAGAAAGCCGTACTTAGAGGAATAAAGTTACCTTTTTTTTAATAGAATACCCTAAATCTAATATTTTTGGATTTTACATAAAATTACAATTATTTTTTATTAACTGCATTATAAGTCTGATGACTTTGCCGAAATCCTTAAACTAGCATGCGAGCAAGTTGCTAACATGGAAAAAAGTTTTAGGTTTTTCCGCAGCTGACATATTTCCTGGGAATCCCAAGAAGTTTACGGAAACTGATTTTACTTCAGCTGATATCTTGAACTATATCTTTGCTACAGGCTTCTGAGTGTTGTAAGATCAACACAAAAAAAATATGGAAACGAGCAGTAGATGATATCAGTGATGTTTCGGAACACGATAAGAGCATTATTTGTGAAGACTAATAAAAACAAAGAAATTTGGAATAAGTACATCGTTTTGGTTTCTTGGGCACACGAAGAATGTAGAGGTTGCGATTACATTGCCTAATTTATTGTTCTATTATCTCTCTACATGGTATTATAAAAATATGAAAACATATGTAAGATTCAGAGTATTGCATTTATTTAGCTTAGGTCCAAAATTATGCCTTTTTGTTTTTCTGTTTTATTGCATTAATACCTTTGATTCTTTAAATATGGTTCTATCCTTAGGCCAAAACACTAAAACATGGTATAAAATTACATTTGGAGATGTTTTATAGATAATAGTCTTATTTGCCTTAATTACCGGTTTTCAGTTCTCAATGCAGCATCCTATCCCAGCATCAACGAAAGGATGACGCCATGCACCATTTTCAAAACTGCTTAGCCATTTTAGAGTGGGACAAATTTTGGAATATTAGCATACCAATTATTTTTGACAAAACAATGCTTTATTTATTGCTTTTATTTTTCATCTATCAATTATTTACTTATAATACCTTAGAAAAGGTTGCTATAAACATCATTATAATATCATAGGAAATATTAGCGGGCGATAAAGTTTATAATGCCCGGTGATTTTCGTAATTCCCGGTAATTATTATTAAAGAACATATTGAACAAAACTTGTATTTATTTTTAACAATCTTTTTAAATAATATTATTCTGCTTTTTCTATGTTAAATGTACAATTTTTGTTGAGAAAGAAACTGGATCAACTATGAAATTTTGCGATTCGATTGCTGAGTTTCTCGATGTGCATGCGGATTCCTGCTCCATTGCAACATTAATTAACATATTTTCTTTTTCGTTAACAGAGCTAGCTATTATTTTTGCTATTCGGTTTTTCGACGTGATGCGTTCCTCTATATAATCCTCCGCTACACTAGTACTCTTCCACCTTCCGTGTAGCTTAAGGGTTGCAAGGGAAGCACCAACCTCGATAAGAAGTGTGGACGAGGTCCGACGTAGACAATGTCCTGTATATTCCTTGGCGTTTTCTCAATTAAAAAATTTTGCTATGATTGAAGGAACACGTCCTAGTGTATTTTTACCCCAGACATAGCTATGCATTTACCATTTTGGTATGTAAGGAAAAATCTGGGTTCCTTAATTCCTTTTGTCCTTAATGCAAAGTACTGTCTAACCAATTTTAAGGCATCTGTTTGGTCTCCTTCGATTATAGTAAGACTTTTATTTTGGCGTAGCCGTTTTAGCTTCTGGTACTTTGACAAGCATAACAGGCCCCTTTATCCTCAATATCATCAATGGTCATTATTACCATCTCATCCCGTCTTAGGCCGCCAAAAACTCCCATTACGAGTACCACTTTATGCAGCAGGAAGGTATCATTCGGCGCATTTTTGATAAAAGTTAAAACTTGTTCACCTTCCAAAACTTTTAACTTTTTAGGAAGATATCCCTTTGATTTAACTTTTAAAAATGCTATTGATTGACAATATCTTGAAATATTAATGTTTTTTTTTTACTATAAGTTCAGACTTCACCTGTGAATATTTTGTCCAAAGACTATTTGGGGTGTATATTCCGACTAAAATAAAGTAAAAATAATCAAAAATTGTTATTACCAATGAGCAAAAGGGTTACATACCCATTCCTGAAAGTAAACCATCATTACTGTTTTAGTAATCACCGTAATTTGGTTTTTTACTTTCCATTGTAGAAAACTTTCATACTCCTTGTCGTACAGGGCTTTAAACTTTGCCGGTAAAAAGTTTTCTTAGCTTTTTCAGCATTTTCTAAAATATTTTATGAAATTTCCATATTTTCGTTTATAAAACGTAAAAGACGCTTAAAATAAACAACCCTTAGCAACCGTCAAACTTATTCTATAACAACAGATCAAAGCTCACTAAATACTAAAAATTGGCAAATTGTTTAAAAAAATGCAGGAGTTTAACTATTTATATTTTAAAATTAATCAAAAATAAAGTATTGTATATACCACAAGCGTCACTAGACTATAATGCCCGGAAGGCGAAAGCAACTAGCCCGAGGGCTTTTGGCCCGAGGGATAGTTTTCGCTAGTATAGTTAACGCCCATGGTGCATAAATAACTAATAAACCCCATTCTTTTCTTAATAAAATATAAATACGATACGAGATATTTCTCTTAAGATTATTAGTTTAATTCAGTGAAATCGTCCAGCTAAAATGAATCAGTTTGGACTGATCTAACCATGTGTCATTATATTTTATTAGTCTTTTTCAATTCCCTCTATTTAGTTTGTACCTACGTTGTGTATGGTGTTTAGTTACTCCCTACCAAGTGTACGTAATGGACGAAGACGAATTGTTGTATTAAGTTGCCTTAGCTTTTTCCATCCAAAAACAACAGAAAATAAAGTTGAAGGAAAGGAGAGTATGAATGAAGGAATTAACTTCAAAAAAGAAACTGCTTGTCACAGACTAATTTGTTGAATGAACTGAAAGTATATCCGAAGGATTGGCATAATTATTTGAGGACGGATGAAGAGACACATTTTAAGCTGTAATCAATATTCATTTTCACTCGGAGATAGTAAACAACTAAGAACTGAACGATTTAACTCTTGGCGAATACACAATTCGAAATTTACTTTCGTTCAGTTAGTTGCACAGGCAGATCCATGGAACTTACTTGAGTCGAACTGAACAGTCTAAAACGGTACGATAAAACCACCAGACACCATCCGTTTATTAGATCAGTCAAATCGGTTCAGTCATATCTGAAGGTAGAACTAACAGTCTGTGGGGCCCTTTAGGTGCGTCATCTTCACCCAATTGCTACACGATAAAAATTAGTGTAGTTACGTAATTGATTCTAAAAGATGATATAGGGTAAAACTTATACTAGCATCAGTTAATTAAGGTTTTAATGCAAAAAAATAAATGGTCCCGCTTCAACTCTTAATCGCCTGGTGTTGTAATGTCTATGATATTTTCCATATAAATGCATCTGCGAATGCATCGATTTTTTAACAACTTCAAGCTCAATAATGACTTTGCGCCTTCGTCTCGAACCAATTAAAGTCGTACGAAATGCATAACAATACCATAAATAACAATAATTACCGAAATATCCCGAAAGCGCCTGCCGCACATTCGCCAAGGGCGTTTCGGCCATGATACGGTGTTTAGTTCGGCCGGGAGCGGAGTAATGCATTAAAAATTACATCCTTTATTCGAACTGGAAGATTGACAGGGCAGATGGTTATGGGCCCGGGCACCTTTTAATTAAAACGAACCAAATTACGGCAACGATGAAAAATGAAAGTTTAACCGAAGGATTGCAGTGGCGGAACCCCGAGGACATTCACTCACTCAATTTGAGAAAAAAAAGAAAACTATTTTTCCACAACATGGCTAACAAGAAGTATATTTCTTATTATCCCAGTTTGCCTGTCGCATTTAACAGAATAAAGAATCGAACCTGGTATTTGTATTACACGTTACAACAACGCAATGGGGCAGTTTCTGATCCGATAATGTATCAGACAAGGACGATTTTTTTTTTCCCGAGAGTGAAGGAAACGCACCTCATTTAATCGACCAAGCTGAATTAAATGATCTAGTTCGGGACCTCCACTTGTCCAAAGAGCACGCTGAAGTATTAGGTTCTAGATTACAACAACGGAATTTACTGGAACCAAAGTTACAATATTTAGGAACCGTAACCAGGAGCTATCCTCGTCTTTTACTATGCCTGATAAAATGTGTGGTTGTGTTAATCCGAATAGTGTTATGGAAAACCTAGGAATTGTACATAATCCGGATGAATGGCGCTTGTTTATAGATTCTTCTAGAATAAGTTTAAAAACAGTTCTGCTCCATAATGGCAACAAAAGATCCTCTATTCCTCTGCACAGGAAACATACAAAAGTATGTCACTTATTCTAAATGCAATAAGCTATGATGTGTATAAGTGGCAAATATGTGGTGACCTAAAAGTCATAGGACTATCACTAGGGCTTTAGGGTGGATTACAAAGTATTGCTGTTTTCTTTGTCTTTGGGACAGTAGAGCAATACAGAGCCATTACCAAGTAAAAGAATGGCTTCCAAGAGATCAATATACTTCAGGGCAAGCTAGCGTAAATACTATACCTCTTGTTGACCACAAAAAAGTTCTGTTACCTTCTTTACACATTAAACTGGGATTGATCAAAAATTTCGTTAAAGCATTAGATAGAGAAGGAGATGCGTTCAAATACCTTAAACACATTTTTCCTAAACTAAGCGATGCTAAGCGTAAGGAAGGAATATTTGCTAGACCACAAATTATAAAAATACTAAGGGATCAACAGTTTGATCAAAAATTAAGTGATGTGGAATTAGCTGCGTGGAGTTCTTTTAAAAGAATTGCTTCGGAGTTTTTAAGAAACAAAAAAGTTAAAAACTATGAAAAACTTGTAGAAGAACTACTTGAAAGCTACTGCAGAATGGGCTGTCGCATGTCTCTTAAAATACATTTCTTGCACTCTCATTTAAATTTCTTCCCAGAAAATTTGGGTGCGGTTAGTGACGGGCAAGGAGAAAGGTTCCACCAGGACATACTAACAATGAAGCAACGTTATCAAGGCAGATGGGATCCATCAATACTGGGGGAATATCCTTAATTTCTTATGAGAGAAAAATCTGGAATATAAACGAAAGTCAGCATTTCCAAAAAAGTTATGAACAATAGACTCATTATAAATGTATTTTAATATGTATTTTTGTGAATAAATCCTGTTATCCTTAAAACATCTTATTTTTTTTTCTTGGTTTAAACTTATGTATAAATATCATATCATATACAAATGGTTGTATAAAATAAAAATATCTGATACATTCTGTAACTTAAAGTCTATACGTGGTGGAAAATTTTGGTTGTTGAATTCGCAATCAGGATGCTTTAACTCCCCCGTATAGCCATTATAACATCAGTCGAAATTTGTTTTTTGTATTGGTTGATTAGTGTTATTAGCCGTTAGAAGTCTAAGTTAAATTGGCAACGCTGGAGAGTCCTGTTTGCGAGAGGATGCAACCTACCAGGAGGAATTTGAGACACCACTGCAGTTGTAATTTGAAGCCTTGGAAAGACTTATAGCAAGTAAGTGCTTAAGTAAAAGAGGGAAGATTTGGAATAAGGATCGCATTTCGTCTGCTTCCAGGCCTTGTGCTAATCTAAATGTCCTTGGTTCAATCTGAACGCATCCTTATGACAAAAGCAATAACTAACCCGAATGTTAATCGGTTTTCCTCTTGCTCTTATACCTTTACAGTTATCTCTTATGTTCTATTACCTTGCATCGATTTCGTCCAAGGAACCATGTGCAATTGTGCAACTTCAATTGCTGTGAAACAAAAAGTAACTAAGCAATGACATGTTTACAACTATTAAACATTATTAATAGAGGGTTTTTAAGCCACCGAAACTTTCAGCGCTTAACGTTGTGGTTAGCAGTTGCAGTTGACGTATTGCCTATAAAAATCCACTCGATATCCTGATACCGTGATATGATCCTATGATTACCACAACCGTAAGCTTCACGGTTTTTAAGCCACGGGTTTGACACGGGGTGTGCAGTTAACGGTATATGGGGTCAGCGTAGTTTAAACAATTCATATAACCCATAATTTAAACGCTGCGGTTAGTTACGAACTTTATGTCCTTACAGTTGGTGGCTTTATCTGGGGTTGTGGTAAGAAGCGAGGTCATTAGGTATATTAGGTCGCTTAAGTACGATTGATTTTGAGTATCGATTCAATTCGAAATTAGGTTAAAAATTTACTTTGATTGGTTAAATAATCGCCCCGTATATATCAACTGCGCCACTGCTATCAACAACGTTAACCAAGGAAAAACTATCTAATTTTAGAATTGTAGTATTTTCATGGGACGTCACTGGCCACAAAATACCCTTCACAAATTATTTTAATGTTTATGAAGGTAAATGAATTGTAGTATTTTCATGGGACGTCACTGACCACAAAATACCGTCCACAAATTATTTTAATGTTTATGAAGGTAAATATCCCACAAAAAAATGTAATAACGTATTTTAAATAAGATGCTCATTTAGAGATACGAATCTGTATTTGTATTTAAAACCTACCTACCTGTAGTTTGCAAAAAAACTTGACTATTAATTATTTTTAACTAGGCATTGTTGAAAAGTGTAATATATTTTTGTAATTAATTAATATAGTGAAATAAGAACAGTAAAAAGTATTTGTTTTGATTAATGAGCCTTGCGAAGGAAGTTAGATAAAATACAATAAGATTATAATGCAAGCAATGAATAGATATTAGATATTATGAAACACCGCTGGCTTTTAAATCTCCCGTTTTTTCGTTATTGTTTTTTGTGGCAAGAACAGTTTCCAAGATAAACAAGTGCACGGTTGTGAATGTCCTATATTCTATACTAAGTGCTACTTCCTTTCTATGTTTGTGCACTGTTTTATTTTACAGAAAAATAAAACATTTAAGTGGATCTCTTACTAGCTTTGAGGTAAAGTCGCTCGCAAAATTACACGTTCCAGGGAATGACTCGGTTATGGATGAAAGATGTAATTACTAGATCGGACCGGAGAGTATTGTATAGTTTACATGATGAAAAATGGAGTAAGAGTTTAACAGATGTGTGGTTCGCGTATAGGGTATAGTTAGCCAGTCTGTCTCGAGGACACAATTGGTTTATGTAAAGATACGGGAACTGAAATTACAACCTTGTGGTAAGAGGTACCTAGTTATTACTATGTACAGGACTTTTTGAATTTGAGTTTTATCTTACTTTTGATAAACGACTAAATAGTCATATACAGGGTGTCCAAGATAAGAATGGTATAGAATTGGAATTTTGGAAACGGTAGGAATTAGAATGTTGGTTAAATTAGGAAAAAGTTGCACAATTTAAATACCTTTTACATGGTGTTTGCAAAATTAAACTATCATTAACCGGTTTCGATATTTTTTAAAAAAATTATTTTTTGCTGTATTATTTTTTATTTATTTGTTGCATTATTTTAACAGATACAGAAAAATGAAAAATACTTTTTCATTGTCACTTTTAAGCTGAACAAGATAGCGTTTACAGATTTTCAGTACGACGTTTCGTTTTCGAAAAAGCATCCTCAACTTTCTTTTTTTAAATACGGTCCTGTGTTTTTTTTTTTAATCGAAGGCTATTTTGAACTCTAAAATAACTGATCTATCACTTGAACAAATTTTCAGCTTTTTCTCTATCATAGATTTTTATTATGTAACGAATAAAATCCTCATATCATAAGACCGTACAATAAACATAGTGGGCTTTGAAACAAACGTTCGTCTTTCTTGACAACTTACTTCTGTCATAAATACAAAATTTTATTAGGTACGAGGTCTTTCACTTCGTTTAAAAATGGTTGTACATTTCTCTTTTGAGGAAAAGTTTGATATGTTAGAGTGTTACATTTTATGCCATAGAAATACACGAGAAGCTGAGCAAATGTATTTAAATAATTACCCAGAGAAATTACAACCAAATAAAAAGATGTTTGGAAGAATTGTTGCCAATTTATTGCAGTATGGGTCATTTAATAAGATAGATAGATAGATAGATAGAAACGTCTTTATTTTAACCTCGGCGAAGGTCAGCAGAGCTGTTTACTTAACCGAGCATACATTATAAATTTACAAAACTTAACAAATTTGAAAAATACCTACATATTATGATTAGAATTCTAATTACATTTAATATATTATCTAGTAATAATTTAGAAATATGACAGTAACAGTTGGCAAATAAATTCTAGCATGTATATAATAATGCAACACTATTTTAACTTATTTTGTATCTATTTATTTATTGATATTGACCTAGCAAGAAATATTTATATCTAGATTTAAATGAAAGTAAGCTTAGATTATCAAGCTTGTTGACCATGTCAGTATTGTATATTTTAGGAGCCAGATAAGAAAAACTGCGTTGAAAGAGGGCAGTTCGGTGCTTTGGTAGATTTAATAGATTATTAAAACGCGTTGTGCGATTATGCGTGGAATGTCGGAAATGAAGTTTCTGACGAAGATATTGAGGAATTCCACTTCCAAGTAACCGATGTAGGAAACAAGCAAAATGCAATTTTTGTCTATCCATGATTTTAAGCCATTTAAGCTCAGGCAGTTTATAGGTGACATGATCCCTTGCTCTCAGTCCGTAAATAAATCGAATACAGGAATTCTGAATTCGCTGTAGTCTATTCTTACATTGCAAATCTAGACACGGTCCATACACAAAGTTACAATAATTAGCATGAGAAAGAACAAGTGTTTCACAGAGGGTTTTTCTTAAATAAGGTCTCAAGATATTTTTACTTTTATAGAGATTTCTGAGAGAGAGATATGACTTTTGAATAACTTTACTCACTTGACTTCTAAACCTAAGTTTGGTATCAAATATAACACCCAAATTTTTATATTCTTGCACAACAGGTATCACGCTTCCAGCCATATCTACTTTCATATTTTCCATTGCCCATTCACTATCAGAACCAAAAAAAATAACTGCTGATTTGCTGGGGTTTAATTTTAAGCCGCTGTTTAGAGAATAGTCATAAACTGATTTTAGACATTGTGTGAGTTTACCCCTTGCCTCAATAGCACTGGATTGATTAAAACTTATGCGTAATTGTGTATCATCGGCATACCTTTGCATATCACAGTCCTTCACATGTTGGTTCATGTCAATCGTATACACTACGAAAAGTAATGGCCCCAGAATGGAACCTTGTGGTACACCCCTTCCTACAACCCTAAAACTAGAACGCTTGCCATCCAAGAAGACGAACTGAGACCTATCTGCCAGATATTCTCCAAAGAACTTCACCGAAGACTCATCGAAGCCGAGGGCGCGAAGCTTAGCACATAAGAGACCATGATCAAGCGTATCAAACGCTTTACTATAATCAAGTAATATCAGCGCTGAAGTTTCACCCCTATCGGCAGCTTCAATAAGATCATCCAAAACCTTCAACAGAACAGTTGCCGTGCTGTAACCTCTACGAAATCCAGACTGAGATAAGGGAAACAGATTGTTTGTATCGAGATACTCAGTTATCTGAAGATAAATAATCTTTTCAAACACCTTGGATAAAATAGACAACAAACTAATAGGCCTTAAGTCGGAGACGTCCTTTGGGTGGTTTACTTTAGGTAGGGGTACTACCATGGCAATCCTCCATCTAGATGGAAACAAAGATTTCGTGATACAGACATTAAATATGTGAACCAAAAATGGCACAATCACTGGACAACACAATTTAATCATGTGGAGAGATAGTCCATCCGCCCCCGATGCGTTCGATTTCAATTCTGATATAGCCTTTAAAACTTCATCATCCGTAACAGATTCCAATCTAAAAATGCTAGTTGATCCAGTGTTCTGATATTTTTCGACGAGCTCGTCATTGACAGGTGGTGCAATGCTCTTTACGGATTCGATAAAGTAATTATTTATATGGTCTGGCCTGTTCAAATTGCTAGGCAAGCTTATATTGATTTTACTTTTGGTATAAACATTTAAATTGTTTAGGGCGCCCCAAAGATCTTTTTTATTATTATTTTGTGCAACAAAATTGACATACGCTTTTTTTTCATTACGAACAGCCTGAGTGAATAAATTTCTCATCGCTTTGTATGCCTCCCAGTCTAGAACAGTCCTGGTTCTCTTATACCTAGACATTAATTTGTTACGCTCTTTTTTCATAATTTTTAAGACGTCTGTAAACCACGGTGCCTTCGGCTTCGTCACACGCACTTTACACAGAGGCGCATGACTATCAAACAATTGTAATATTTGATCAGTGAGTAAATCTACCTTTTTATTAAGGCATTGTGTGTCATAAATTTCCCCCCAATTAGTATTTATTAAATCAGCATTAAATAGATCAATGTCAAAATATTTAAAGTTTCTAAACTCTACAATTTTTGGTGCCCTGGAAGACACCTTTCCCTTAATTTTGCAATAGGTAAGCTGATGGTCTGTCACATCATGCATATCAAGTTGTATAACATCTCCATCTAATAAATTTTCACTGGATAAGAGAATCAAATCAATCAGGCTACTGTGTCCACCCGAGAATCGTGTAGGGGCTTTAACCACCTGACACAGTGAATAGGAAGCAAGAAAAGCGTCGAACATATTGACTGAACTAGTAGCACATAAAAGATTAATATTTAGGTCACCCATAATTATTATTTTATCAGATAGGGGAATTATAGTGGAAACAGCATTCTCCAACAAATCAAGCCCATTTACCAAATTACCTTTAGGTGGGCGGTAAAGAACACCTAATCCAAAATTAATGCCACCTACCCTTACTGTCAGCCAAAGTTGCTCAATAGATTCGCTTTTATCCCCAACATCAACCACACTTACGGGTAGATCATCCCTAATATAGATTCCGACACCACCCCCCCGTGACCCTCGATCGGCTCTAAAAAATTTATAACCATCGATGAACAGTTGACAATCATATATATCATCAGAAAGCCACGTTTCCGACACTCCCAAAATATCCAATTGCAATCTAAAAATGGTATCTCTTAAACTATTTATACTGGGTAAAAGTGAACGTATATTCACATGACCGATAATTAAATTACTTGCATTAGCCATTATATTTATACAAAGGAAGCAAAAAAAGCAAGTAATAAAACCTACTTTATACCGTAAATAAAAACTTAAGCTAATAGTTCATTTAAAGCGGCTTCATTTTTTATAAGAACAGCGTTATCACCATCGTTTTTGCGAATCAACACTTTGCCGTTGCGATGCCACACATACTTGTAGCCTAACTCTTTCAAGGCCTTCGCTTTTTTGAAAAGATTATAAATCTCCTTTGTTAGTTCTTCGTCGATAAAAATTGGAGCTTCAAAGCATTTGTTACTAGAAACAAACCATGTAATGAGGAAATTCAAAATAATGTGGCATTCGCTGTAACAGAAGACCCTACAACATCAGTTAGAAACATTGAGAAAGTAAGTGGAACGCCAAAATCTACGGCACATTTCATTTTGCGTAAGAACAAATATCACCCGTACAAATTTCGAATCTGCCAAGGACTAAAACCGGGAGACGACATAAGGCGAAGGGTATTTTGCGAATGGTACACTAGGCAATGTCAAAACGACGAAAATTTCGTCAATAAATATTTATTTTCTGATGAAAGTATGATAACCAACAACGGAATCTGTAACAGAAGAAATACGCATTATTGGTCCACAGAAAATCCACGGTTGTACAAAATGGCTAGACACCAACATCGTTTTGGTTTCAACATGTGGGTAGGAAT
The DNA here is from genome assembly GCA_963920685.1 of Polydrusus tereticollis. Taxonomy (NCBI): domain Eukaryota; kingdom Metazoa; phylum Arthropoda; class Insecta; order Coleoptera; family Curculionidae; genus Polydrusus; species Polydrusus tereticollis. The sequence goes on from OY987329.1 coordinate 126,119,571, forward strand.
TTTGGGAACAAAGATAATTGGGCCAATTTTTTACCACGAAACACTAAATTCGGAGCGGTTTCGAAATTTACTGCAGCATAATTTGGAAGAATGGTTCGATAACAACTTACCACTAGCAGAAATCAATAACTTTTGGTTTCAACAAGATGGGGCCCCCGCTCATAATTCGAGAATTGTCCAAGAATATTTAACAGATAGATTTCCTGACAGATGGATAGGTACGCGTTCAGCTGTTTCTTGGCCTGCACGATCGCCTGATCTAACTCCTTTGGACTTTTATCTCTGGGGGTACATCAAAAACTATGTGCACCAACGTAATTTTCAAACGGAGGAAGAATTGCGTCAACTGGTTTTAGAAGCATTTCAAACAATTACCCCAGATGTACTTAACAATGTTTTGAATTCCACAGTTATAGACGATGTTACCTATGCTTAGAAAATAATGGCCATTTGTTTAAACACTGTTTGTAATTAAGTTCTAATTTGGAATTATGTTAATAAATGTTTTTCGAGCATTCAGTGCCGAACTATGGAAATTTTTCTTGAATATTTTTAAACGATAGCTAAAAAGCTAAAAATATGTTTAAATCAATGCAAGTGGTACATCAGTTATTTTAGAGTTCAAAATAGCCTTCGATTTAAAAAAAAAACACAAGACCGTATTTAAAAAAAGAAAGTTGAGGATGTTTTTTCGAAAACGAAACGTCGTACTGAAAATCTGTAAACGCTACCTTTTTCAGCTTAAAAAGTGACAATGAAAAAGTATTTTTCATCTTTTTATATCTGTTAAAATAATGCAACAAATAAAAAAAAAATAATACAGCAAAAAATAATTTTTTTTTAAAATATCGAAATCGGTTAAAGATAGTTTAATTTTGCAAACACCATGTAAAAGGTATTTAAATTGTGCAACTTTTTCCTAATTTAACCAACATCGTAATTCCTACCGTTTCCAAGATTCCAATGCTATCCCATTCTTATCTTGTACACACTGTATACAGGGTGAGTCGGGAGGAGTGTATTATAAACGTGAAAACAATGTGGAAAAACCCATATGTTCTTATCCGATTTTGTTTTTAAGTTATAGCGTAATTAAAAATTTTCATCTAGCATTCCAATTATTGTATCCAAATTATTGCATAATCATAGTATGCCATGGTCGAGACTCAAAAACATTTGATAACTTAGTTGTTTTGACAATGTGTCTGTGTACTGCGACAGTATTGAACGTTTATTTTCGAATTTGAGTGATTAAAGTGTTACAAATGCCAAACACCTATTCAAATTTAGAGTATGAAAATATAGTGCTTGTTTATAGTTTCTATAATGGAAGTGATACAGCTGCTGTTGAAGAATATCGTCAATGGTTTCCACATCAGAGACATCCTAATATACTTAATGCAAATTTAAAACCGATGCACGTCATCAGCTGATAATTGTCAGTCCGTAAGAAAACACGAGGAAATTAAATTTGGGCAAGAAGTATTAAAACTTTATGCGATATTAAATTTGCGACAAACTTAAAGTATTCATTCTTCTTTGATACGAACCCACTTATAGCAAATATTTTGTTTATTTAAGCTTGTAAAAATTAATATAATTGGAATTGTATTGTTCGTTGGCACTGTTTGACGTTTATGCAAAACTAACCTTAATTATTGTTTTGTGATTCTGTCTTGCTGTGCGTGCCGTCTATTTTTTAACAAAAACTCTAGACCTTTTCATAAATAGCATTAAAAAACTGTTCTTTTAAGAACAACAAAAGTGCACATACATATCTCTGTCGATTACGTTGCTTACTATTTGTAAAAATGCCGAAGCATTTAAATAGCCAGTGCAAGGAGCTTATAGCTCTCTAGTAAGCTATTTTCAGGAAGAACTTAACAACAATGGCCCATTGTTGCCCTTGACAGCAGTTAGAGAAGTAAATTTAAAGAATGTGTTAAGGTCTACATATTTTAGTTCCACTTTACTAATATTTAGCGTGTTTCAACGACAGTTAAGCAAAATAAATTATTGGAGTCACCTAAAAGGAAACGTTCTTATTTAAAATTAAAATTAAATTAGGAAGATGAAGTGAATTGACAGATGATCGGTTATTTTGGTCCTTAATTTACAGGTATTGGCCAAAGATACAACTAAATTACAGGCGTGAATAATCAATAATAAATAACCCATCATCTGTTAATTCACTTCATCTCCCTAATTTTATTTTAATGACATGTAGAATTTAGTATTGTCTCATATTCCTTTGATAATGATCCGCAAGGGTTGATACACCTGTCAGGAAACGAAACTGAATTAAATTGTGAAATATAACAAGTAAGACTTTCATTTCCTCTACCATGGAATATCCATTTCACCAAGCATGTAGCCCAGAGCGTTGTGGGTTTCTTTCACATTGGTTTCGTGTGTATAATACACTCCTGGAGTTTGGTCCCCTCCTCCCGACTCACCTTGTAGATACTTATACAATCAAGAACAATGCATCGGGGTTTCATAGAGTTTTGTTACTCTGCGGGAAAATTTGTGTGTGAAGTTCATCTACAGAGTGCTCTAAAAACTTAGCCGGCTCACCAGAAGAAAACCAAGCTCGGTATAAGGCAGCTGGATAAAACTGATTTTAAATATAAACATATACAATAAGGGTTTTATTCAAAAATTTCTTTGCTTTATAATTTCTCATCGATAACCCACGTAAGATATCCTTAAACAACCGTACTGAAACCGTAATAAACTCGATTTTTTTTTATTTCCTTTGTAAGAATAACCAATAATTTCGCGATAAAGATACCTCGTCTCGGCCAGAACTCGATGCACAATCGGAATTTTTAATAAGGTGCACGCAACACGAATTTTTGCCGCTAAAGTCGGTTCTCAGAATAATTTGGTAGACGATCATAAATCAACAAGGATCGCGAGGCTTCCTCCCACTGAAATTTTAAATAAATAAGACTGTATTGGCCAGAAGAAATATGTCCACGGGGTTGCCGTTTTTACAATATCAATATTGTCCTTTTGGTTAAACCTGTTGGAGGTAGCCTAAACTCAATGTTAAAGACAGTCTTCAAAACCTTCAAAACTATCGTTTAGGATTTGTTTTTAATGTACGTAAATATGATCATATTACTAAATGCTTATTACAATCGGGATGGTTTAATATGCAAGAAAGATTTGAAATTCAATTCGCACGAAGTGTTTATAAAGCCATTAATTCAAAAGAACCAATGTACTTACTGGAAAAATCAGCTACGGGTTCGAAAACGCCTAACCGGCTAACACGTCATGGGGGTTTGTTTAGGATTTCAAGACGAAGCACCGCACTTTTCCAGCGCTCCTTCACATACAATACCACCAAACTCTTCAACTCATTGCCACGGAATGTCAGGGAAGCCCCCACCCTTGCCACCTTTAATTCACTGCTGAGAAATCACATTCTCGAGAAAAGGGTTTAAATTTATTTAATATACTGCTTGAATCACGACTTATTAATTCTTGTACAGGGTGTCCCAAATTCGAGCCTCATCATTGGGATCTCGGAAACTAGAAGAGATACGAGGTCGGTTAAATGAAGGCAAAGTTGCGCGATTTGATGCTAATCAAAATGCCACCATAAAAGTTTAAAAATTTCTAGTGCTTCCGAAGATTTTTGGAAAAAAACCGAATATTCGCGATTTCATTTTTATTTGTTTATGACTCTATTTGAATAGATTTAACAAAATAAATGCCACATTCTCATTGCTACTTTCTCTGTTCTACAAGATGGTGTTATAAGATTTTCAAGCCGACGTTTCGTCTTTGAGCTGCCATCATCAACTTTGTTTTTTTAAATACGGCCCTGGATTTTTTATTACGGATTTTAAGAGCTTGTAAGGTCTCAAAACCAATGATGTATCGCACTTATTCGAAAAATTTATATTAATGGCATTTTCCATAAGAATTCATTTGTATTAATTTTTAATAAATAATATAATTAAAGTGTCAACCCTCAAACCCTAGGCCCTAAGCTATATTAACAGAAATTTTAGCAATGTATCAAGGTGGCGGTGCATCGTGCGCGCCGGCCATCTTAGTTCATTTGTTTATGTTTAAATTATCTAATATTTTGACAGTTCACTGTTCACTAATCGTTAACGCGTATTAAACATAAATGCCTTTTTCTTCTGAAGAAAAACGAGACATGAAAAGGATTTATTATATTTCCAATCGAAATTCAAAAACGGCTTGTGACCGCTATTTGTTGGAATATCGGGAAAGACGGCAGCCGCATAATAGTTATTTTGCTAATATTGATAATAATTTAGCTCAATACGGAAGTTTTGTTCAACCAACGGTTGAATATGGAAGACGAGTCGATCCAGAAGAGGAACAAATTATCTTAAACACTGTAAGTTTGAAAACTATTACATAGTAGGAAGTAAAATAAGTAATTTTAAATTATTTTTTAAGGCAAATAATTGAGCTTCAATTAGAGTTTTCTCAGATGAAGTAGTATCACCGCGAATGAGAGTTTGAAGAATTTTAAATAATCGTGGATATAAACCTTACAAAATTCATATTAGTCGAACACTAAGACCTGGCGATGCTGAGAGACGATTAGAATTTTGTAACTGGTTGCAAAATAGAATTAATGAAAATGACGACTTCACAAATAAAACTATATGGACAGATGAATACAGGTTTTTAACACATGGAATATTTAATAGACATAAAGAAACACTATCGGTCAATAGAAAACCCAAGGCAGAATCGAGAAGTAAGACCTCAAGGACGGCAATCATTTAATGTATGGGTCGGTATGTGGCACAATAAAATTATCGGCCCGTTTTTTCTCGAAGGAAATTTAACTTCTGAAAGATATGCGACGTATTACGTCAACTATGGTGGCAACAAGATGGTGCTCCACCTCATAATGGGAGACTCGTTACAAATTTATTAAATGCACTGTTCCCCAATAAATGGATTGGAAACCAAGGACCCGTACGTTGGCAGTTAGGAGCCCAGACCTACGCCATCTAGATTACTTTCTTTAGGGATTTCTCCAAAACCGTCTTTATCGAAACACACCACAAATCCTTAAAGTTTTACGTCAAGACCTAATAAGGAAGATCCTCCCGCAAGGACTATTGCCTATAAGCCATCCATAAAATTCACAGACTGACACGAAAATGCATCCAAGCGGGCGGATTACAATTTGAATATTTGCCTTAACTTTCATTATTCAGTTTTATTAAGTTTTTGTTTCTGTCTCTCTCTTAACAAATGAGTTCTTATGGAAAATGCCGAGGAAAATGCCATTAATATAAATTTTTCGAATAAGTGCGATACATCATTGGTTTTGAGACCTTAGAAGCTCTTAAAATCCGTAATAAAAAATCCAGGGCTGTATTAAAAAAAAAAATTTGATGATGGCAGCTCAAAGACGAAACGTCGGTTTGAAAATCTTATAACATCATCTTGTAGAACAGAAAAAGTAGCAATGAGAATGTGAAATTTATTTTGTTATATCTATTCAAATAGAGTCATAAACAAATAAAAATGAAATCGCGAATATTCGGTTTTTTCCAAAAATCTTCGGAAGCACTCGGAATTTGTAAACTTTTAAGGTGGCATTTTGATCAGCATCAAATCGCGCAACTTTGCCTCCATTTAACCGACCTCGTATCTCTTCTAGTTTCCGAGATCTCAATGATAAGGCTCGAATTTGGGACACCCTGTACATTTAATATTTATTAAATTCTTTCTTATTTATTAATTTTTTTTTCCTATTCAAGTAATTATAGGACAGGTTAGTTCTGCATTCTACATTCTTCAACATAATATTTTTTTTTCCTTTTACTTATTGTTTGTATGTAGTTTTTTTCCAGTGGTTGTATGAGCAGCTCTGCTGAATACCGCCACGTCTACTAATGATCTTTTTTATTGTAATTTATATTTTATTCCTAATAAATCTTTATCTAATTATTTATTTATTTATTAGTTTATTTCGTTAGCAATGTGTTATTGACAACACTTTTCTAAATTGTTTGATTTATTGAGTATATAAGACTTAAGTAATGGAGGATTACTGCTATAGTAAATATGCTGACACTCATCCTATTTTAGACAAGCACTCAGCAAAGCGAGCAGAACTTATTCTGATGCATTTCACAATCGATGTTTACCGCACCGAAGAACCTTTGAAAGGGTTGATCGTAGCTTAAGAGAAATAGATAAAAAGTCAAGTGAAATAAAAAAAATGCTAAAAGTAGCTAATCTTTCGCTAATCCATTTTAGGAAGTTTTTGCTGCATAGTGGTAGAGAGTGAACAAGGAAGGGCAAGGAACCCTCAGTTAAAGAAAGAAATTATGGATGAGATTGCTGAAGATTCCTCTAAGTGTCGTTTAATGCGACAAATTGGGTTGTTCATGAGACCCTTCTAGGACAATTTCTACATCCTTATCACCTCCAAAAGGTACATGCCATGTCTCCAGCTGATTATCCAAGAAAATCCTGGAATGTTGTTTTAAGTACAACAAGAAAACATGCGTTGGCTAAGGAAGTTTCTAGAGGTACAGGGCGCGTATTTCGAAAATCTGCTGAAGTAAACAAAAGCAGATCTTTCACACTTTTAACATTCTTGCATTTAAGTGATTTCCGAAGTTTCAGCCCTTTCAATGATTCCTTTATGATGCACATTTTGATTTGGAGATGTATCCGAATAAATTCTAGATGCATGTCAGCATTAATGAGATGTAGCAATGACACATTTTATTATCTTAATGCGAATTATTAGTTAGGTTGTTATTTGATTAGTTATTGTGTTTAAATAACTTATGTTAATAAACTTGATTATTAAATAAATTTCGAAAGTCAATGCTGAAACGTTTTGTAAAAAAAAATTATTTTTTCCACTACTAACCTATAACATCGCCATTATTGACCGATTATTAACGTTAGAAATCGTTTTTCTTTACCTTATAAGTTATTATTGACCATGGTCAATAATAAGGCATTGAAATCCATTATTGACCGATCTTCAAGAATCTATTTGAAGGCAGGTAACTTGATTTTTTGATTCTACAACATGAATTCATAAACATGAATGTGGTTAGGCAACCAGATAATTATCAATACATATTAGATTACTTGATATTGTACAATATCGATACAATCAACATTTTTTCTGCTTCCATCCTTAATTCTGGAGGTGTACACATAATAATATCACTAACATTTTCTTTGCTCATTTTTTAAAAAAAACGGAAAACTCGTGAAATCTGATGACATAAATGAACAAAAATTGACATTAACAAAGCCACCTAACAAAACAACAAAATATTTTGCCAATTCCAAAGCGCAGGTAACTTGATTAAAAAATATACTTCTTATAGTACCTACCTATCATTTTTTATAATTATTAATACTATAGAGATAAATGTCTTTTAAAAGTTTGTGGTAGTGGAAAAAATATTATATTAACCACGGTTTAGACAGCTTATAGCCCTCGCGTCTTAAATACCTCGTCGCTCCGCTCCTCGTGATTTAAACTTGCCGCTCGGGCAATAATGATGGCTGTCTAAACCTTGGTTAATAATATACTATTATTCTAAAACGGACAATTCTATCGGAACAAATGTAGAGTTCCTCTTATAAAGGGGAATTACCAGAGTATTTAAACAAAAACTGTCAATATTTGGGCTCAACGAGTGTTCCTGACTTCTCTGACGATGTAGAACATCTACTGTAGTATGGTTTTATAAGCCTTTATGGTCTACATAAAATATTATAATTTCATTAAACTATACATGTCGATTCAAAAGTTAGAGCCGAAAAGGAAAGTCGCTGGGTACCCCTTTGAGGCTCTATATCTCCGTTAAGGGGAACTTTTCTTCTATGACAAATCAGGGTTATTTTGACCTTCCCTATACGCTCCCGAGAATATGTCATATACTCACCAGACACCCTGTATAAAGCGTTAACATAATGTTAGGGGCATAAAGATTCTTGGTTCGAAAAAATACTTTCTGCAAGGCTACCTTAGACACGGACACCACATGACTATAGCAATACATGTTACCATCCAGATTGACGCGCAATAAATTAATTGACGAAGGCAAGCGAATCGAAATTTGTAAGTAAAACTATGGCTTTCTTATAAGCACCGGCAACGTTGCAAGACTTGTCACAGAATAATAAATTTTCACCCGGTCGAATATAATAGTGTCCGAAAACGCGGTCTGGTGACATTGTAAATAAAAGCTGATAAATAATCGGACCAACACAATGGTACCGTGAAATTAGTATTTGCCTACCTGATCGTTACTCGGGTGATTTATTTTGTTGTGACTTCTCTGAGAGATGATGTGGCAACAGGGGCCGAACTGGGACGTTTATTGTTACGTCATAATTCACTTTATGATGAGAATGACAAAAGGCGCAGAAAAAAGAAAAACATGCGGGGGTATTTAAAATAGTTCCTGTGGACAAATTGGGCTAGTCTGATGCAATAAGATTCAATTTAATGCTATATTACAGCAAGCATAGATTATAGATGCATTCTACGAATTATAAAAGGAATCTCTTACGAAATATTGATGTACGAATATTGCGGTAGATAAGAAGTAGAGAGCAAGGGGTATCTGCTAAGCTCAGAGACATTAAATGGATAAGAATGGACGAGCGGAGAGTACTGCATTCTGCACTGATGTAAAATTTAAGAGGGAAGTTAGGAAAATCATAACCAACTTTCTGTTAAGGGCTTTATACATTTATTTTATATATTTATTTATTTTTTATACATTTGTATATTTATTAATAATTTACTGTGATACAGACAATTGAAGTATTCGTCAAGATCATTATTTACAATATTTTTGAGTGCAATAAGATTCGCATATCTCAAGTTTAAGACGTAGAGTGAATATAGCATGGGCCCTAAGACCAAGCCCATACTAATTCGTTAGAACGTCACCATTCGCACAGCCAAGTCTAACGTACTGTTTTCTACCACTCAAATAGGTGTTAATTGTGTTATATAAATTTCCTCTAAATTTCATATCAAAGAGCTTTTTCGACAATAAATAGATGCTGATTACATCAAAAGCCTTTCTTAGGTCTACAAGCACTGCCATAACTATATTCTTATTATCGGGAGCCCTAGAAATGAAAGTAACTAAATCCATTGCTGCTATGCTTGACGAAACCGAAACCATACTGGTCAATACTTATATATTTCTGAAAAAACAATGGCATCCTTTTTTTTATAATTCGTTCTATGATTTATGAGAATATGCTCATGAGTGATATTCAGCGCTATGATCAAACACACAAGTTAACTCTAGATGCTAACTTTAAAATTACCTGTTTTTCAACAACAGTGGAAAACTAACAAGTAGGCTTTTTCGCTTATTGCCATGGAAACGGTACGTTAAAAGTTAACTTGTGTGTTTAATCCTAGCCTATAATTATTCATACAGTCTCTGTACAACTAGGTAAAGGATTCTAAGCATAAAAAATGTGTAAACCACTGTTGTGTTTCAAGAAATCATAAATTATTCACAGATCTTATTACCAAAACCAAAACTCCTTCAGCAGACACATTATAAAAAAAAATCGGTCAAAAATGCAGACCCAATTCAATCTAAACTAACCTACATTAATCATGTATAAACAAATGAATCTTTAAAAAATATATACATAGTTTAATTCATTTCCCAATCTGCCTTGAGTTTAATAATAATTTCTAAAAAATATTTGTATTCAAAACTTTAGCTCACGCGTTTTGTTGGTAATGAACTAATGAACTAACCAGACTATATTGATAGGTGTAACAAAATGTTTAACCACACATTTCATCAGAATACGTGGAATGACTCGTCTATTTTTTCAATCACATCCCGATGCCAAATGCAATAAGCTTTTTGAAGCACTTTTTATGGACTGAATCTTTTGATCGTTATTATTAAATTGTGTACGGCTTTTTTCTTATTTAGCAGACAATACAGAAGTTTACTTCTTGTTAGAATACAAATTGATTTCAGGTCTGTATTTGCTATACTAAATGTATGTAAAAAAAACTGCTTCTTGTATCAGCAAAGATAATTGCTATAATGGTTGCTTGGATTTTAATTAATGAAATACGCGACGGATTGTACGTTTTATCACTGATCGCAAACTGTTGAAAAATGAGTTAGTAATCAACAAGTATAGACAGTACTATTTAAAGTAGACATGCAGATTCACCAAAATGTACATAATTTTTATCAGTTTAACAAAATTTGCAGCTGGTGTAACCGCAAGTACAGAATTTTGATTGCCAGGTGTAAAATTCGTTAATCTCATTTGAAAGTCATGACGGGAACCAAAAATGGATCATAAAAGGTGCTAGAGCAGGAAAAATTTTCAATCACGACAGAAAAGCATAAAGCAACCTATGGACAGATCAGGATCGTGTGTATCATAAGAAAAATGATTTGTTAATTCATTAAAAACGAAGTTTTCTGAAACAATATTTGCAAAATTTTAAATAAACTACCTAAATAGTTTTGCATAAAGGAAAAAGTCAACTTAAGAATTACCCTTTATTATTTGATGTAGATGAATCAGTAAACCTTACAATCAGTAGACAAAGATACAACTACTGAAATATTTAATACTTTATACAGTTAGTATTATAAAGTATAGTCATTCTATATTTTTAGTTACGTAATACCGAAACATGGAAGATGTAAAACAAAACAATAGAAAAAAAAAACAGTAATTAGTATAGTGCCACCATAATCGTTGGTCTTACCCCAAGTTTCCGTGGGCATGTATTAAATAATGATTAAAAATTATTAGTTATATGTTTCATTAACATTGCGAAAAAATTGAGGATGAGTTTTCCTGCTTAAATATGGGGAAAAATGTTCCTATAAGCCTATGTTCGGAAACGCTTCGTTTCGGAGATACAGGGTGTTAAGGTTTTATTCTTTTAAATAGCTTCTGAAATAATATCGATATTTGAACCAAAATTGGTAGCTAGGGGGTTTTTTGTAATGCCAAATTCGAATTACGACGGCCCAAAAATTGTTTGATGTCCTCCTATAAGGGTAACCAGTTGTGAGAAATCTAAGAATGCCTCTCTTATTGAACAGGATTTTTTAAGCGACCAGAGAACATTAAGAAATCTGAGAATAATTGGGACCATCGATGATAAGACAAACTAATAATTATTGAAAAAAAAACAAGCTAGGAAAGTTATAGATGAAAATCTTCTTAATAATGGGCAATTATTTTTATAACTCCATTGAAACTTATGGTTTGTCCCATGTTTGCAAAGGAAACGTTGGACAAAGAAGCTTTAAGTCAGAGTTGAACGAGCTTATCTGTTACTTCCCTAGAAATAACTGACACAGGGGCCTGTGTGCCTTTTCCTCCTCCACCTTTGCAATCGAATAAAGTTATATTGTCTTAAGATGTTTTCATCAGTTGAAAGCAAATTTTCACAAAATTCTTTTGTTTGGTGCACTAAATATAGGGCAAGTACTTTTAGTCCTTGTGGCTATACAGATCGACGTTCCGACATCCATTAATTTCTTTACGATGTAGGTAAATTCAGTCCCGGGTGTTTTTAAGGTGTACGTAAACTGAGTCCCAGAAATGTACCTAATTGTCAGATCAGATAAATATCATGCAGTACCTGCTGCCTACGCCAACCACCCTTCTGTACGCAGGTATTTGCACAATAACCAATAATGATTATTTACTGCACCCCTTCTGTTTCGTATGTGCATGCTATTATTCTTCTTATTTAGTGCTATTTAGTATTTGTTTCTGTGCATCTGTGAGTTTAATATGGAAGTTGTAAAGAGTGAAAGAGGCAGAAGCCTTCTAGTAATACACGGCTTTAAATTTCGTTTCCATAAAACATTAGCCAACAATAGTGAACGTTGGATGTGTTCTAAAAGTACGTGCAAATCTTTTCTGAAACTGGGAAAAAATCAAGATGTTTTGGAAGGCCCGTCACCGCACTCCCATGAACGAGAGCAAGAGGTATTTGGCAAATGTTTGGTGATGAAATAATCGCTCTATATTTTCTACCTCAAGCCTGGCATGAAAGGTCCCAATTACGGAATATAAATTAAAATCAGAAACAGCGACATTTTTAAAATATTTTTTTTGGACTGCCATTTTTAATGCCTGAAGACATATCAAATGTTTCTACCGATTATATAATGGCAGCACTTCCTGATAACCAAAAAGTTATTGAGTTTTGTGACTACGTGTTAGAAAATTATATATCCAAAGAGGCAACGTTTCCTCCGCAAACATCGGCTCAGTTTTCAAGTTCCTGTAACAGGACTACAAATTCATGTGAATCTTTTCATGCTCGATTAAATAGATTATTTAATAGTCCATATCCTCAAATTTTCATATTTATTGAGGATTTAAAGGGAATCAATGTGAAACATATATTTAGCTTAGTAGTAGTAAATCAACAAAATAATCTCCTATTATAATTGAGAAAGAAAACTTTTTAAGAGAAGCAATGAATGATTTGGGTAATGAACGCATTTACATATTTGAATTTGAAAATAAAGTGTCTTTTAAATTTCTTTCCATTATAACCGTCCCATAAGCTTTAATGTATATACATTGTATATTCTTATGTAAATATAATGTATATTCTTATTAGATTAAAATAAAGTTTTTCGACATTCAATTTGTTTTATTAAGTATATAATAGTGTATTCTAAAGAATATCGTCTAAACACTTGGCCGCAATAAACTTAAAAAAATATAGATAGAAGATATAGGAAGATATTTTGTTGATATATAATGCAAATATTGGAATCACGCTAATCTTATACACTCTAATTTCTAAGAATATTCTGGGACTTAATTTACGTAGCTTATATTGAAACCTGGGACTCAATTTACGTAGTATGATTTTATCAGTGCGACTGAATTTACGTAGGAATATGGAAATGGGACTCAATTTACGTTTTCCGGGCTATACCGTAGTTGGATACTGAACACTAGTTATTTGTGAACAACCTCAAAAGATTGGAACAAATTTATTTAAAATTAAATGAATTTGTTACCTTTACGTTCTCACTATATATTAATAATGTTATTTATTATTTATTACTTTAACCCTAATAGTTTTAAATTGTCGCAATGAAACGAGCCAACATTTAACAACATTTACTAAACCAATGCTCACTCACTAATTTATACCCCTATATAAGGTTTTGATATTGACAAAACCAACCCTATCATCAAAATAAATAATAACGCTGGGGCGCAAGACGGAAACCTCCAATATTTTTGAAATTTTAGCGGTGTAATTTGATATTTTAAGCAGAGAAACTCATCCTGAATTTTCTCGCAATATGAATGAAACGCCCCGTATAGTAATATTTATATTGTGTTTATTACTAATCTAGGCAACCCATGGTCGAAGTCGCTGTCACGGTCTAACCAGAACTGACCAAACACAGCTTGTAAAGCGCCTTTAAATCGCCATAAAACCTTCATTTCCACGTAAAATGACGGGCTGGCATCGAGCATCGCCAAATATTTTGTCAAAAATTCACAACGGTCATGCATGCACAAGAATGAAAATCAGGAATTATAAATTGTATAGTTCTTTAAAACTAGAGATGTTCTGTCGAATGATTTACGCTAAGCCATTTTGAATTCAATAAAAATAACGTGCAAAACAGACCACACATGTTGTATCGAATTTCAATTAGGAAATACAGGGAGAACTCACTAAAATAATCAAAATCGTGTGATGGTTTTCTCACATAATTATTTTGTTCTTTCGTAATTATGGTCTTAAAGGTGAAAACGTCTTACATTTGGGACATTGTTAAGCTACTGAATTTTAATAACAAATGGGTGAGTTTATGTTAGTTTAGTTAATCTTATTTTTAATTTTCTATTATTATTAAAATCAATAAAAATATAATAACAAAACGAATTTTAGAACATGGCTAATATTAAAATTGTTCTCTCTATTTAAACTCTCTCTGGTAAAAAAACATTAAACAAATTATAGAAATTTTTACGGTCGTGCAAGAAAACAATAAACCATCGAGGGAATTTTAATCGACTTAAGAGCCATTTTATGGGAAAAATTTTATGGAATCAGGACGTGAGCAAGTTTAAGTCTGAGATGATTTTGCTATAAAAAGAGATCATGGTCAAATTTATTTAAGGTTAAAGTATTAAAGCACGATTAGAAAAAAAAGTGGAGGAAAAAGTACAAAATATTGTCCATGACTCACAGGAAAATTATTTCTTAATCCCAAACTACATATTTACGATCTTGGAAATAGAAGTAGATACACGGCCCAAAAATAGAAAGCTTTGAAAGATGTCAAAATAAGAACAAATTATGCCCCCCGATTAAACAAGAACTAAAACCATTTTCTATGATTATCAAGTTAAAAACAAGAGAAAGAAAGTAAGAGAAACAGGAGGGATATACATTTTGTAGATAAAAAGGGTCTTATAAATATTATTGAGCCATGTTAACTTTATTTACATATTGGCGAGTATGTTTTTAAGTTTGTTTATCTAATATAACTTTATTAATTAATTTATAATTGAGGTAAAACTAAGGAGGTATCTTAGTCTTACCTCAAGGACAAATACTAACCACAACTGTAAGATATCAACACTCACACAATAAAGAAAAATCAATAAAATATAAAGACAACAATAGTCGAATAAGCAAAAAACCCCGGGTTTACATTAGAAAAGGCCCGGGGTCTAAGATAAGGGCGTTTATTGGAAGAGTTGTTTCAATAAACTGTAGGGGCATATTTTAAACATTAGGATTTACCATGTGGAACATTGAAATTGATATTATATATGCGACATAATGTGCTGCTTGTTTGTTCTATAACTCTATAACTACATTAATTAAAACTCGTATCTGCAAAAATATTGAAATTGATGAGAAATGTGAATTGACAAAATAAAGTGTGCGTGCAATGTGTGTGCAACACATATTAGACATCAGAGCGCTTGTGTCCGAAATTTCTTTGAAAAAACGATGAAGGCGCTATCTACTGAAAGCATTGGACTTAAATAATTTTAGTATTTTATGCCGCATAGACGAATAAGAAAGTTGATGCTCTAAATTGCGAGACGCTTCCTTTAATAAATTATTTTTCCAGATTTCAAATTACGAATTATAAAACGAGTAGATATTAAAGTCTTTCAATAGAAAATGTTCATGGTTATTTTTGAAAAGTTTTTCTTGAAAACAACTTTCTTCGCTACAACTGGTATCACTATAATTTTTGTCATAGCTGGTGGAGGCCCTGATCTCCATAAAATATAAAAAGACATCAACAGTCAAACAAGCAAGGAACCCCATAAAACAGAAAGACAGCAACAGTCAAATAATCTAATAAGCAATTAAAACCAACTAAACCAAAGGATAACACCAGGTGTTGGGTATGTCACTAAAATACGAGCGCAGGGCAACAACGAACTTTGTGGAATAGGCGATATCAAGGGGCGGCAAAGTTTGACATTATTTCTACTGGTGTTTTTATTTGTTACTCCAAATTTAAATTTTATTAACAATAATGGCTAATCGAGCATTTTTATTAAGTGTTAATGTTTTGCTGAGCATGTTATTAGGATATTAGGTTCATATTGTTCAGCATTTAGGTTTAAATATTACCAAAACCTTAAGTTTATCTTCTTGCAACCGATTCCGTTTTTGCGAATTTTCTCATGCATTGCCTAAGTGTTTTTTTCCACGGTTTTTTTCTTGACTTGTTTTCTAACCAAATAATGGTGATTCTTGGTAAGTATATGGTGATAACTATTTCGTAAGTACAGTCTTTGTGGGTAAATAAGTTCTTTAATTTATTTTATATTCAAGCTTGCTGATCTGGTCGATCATGCCATCATCTGACGAATTTTGAAACAGGTATTTGTAAGTATACTTTTAAATTCGCTCGCCCGTTTATATCATCTTTGACGTATGTCTACGTTAAAATATTATTATAATTATTTCTTTACTTACGTTTCAAAACTATTTGCTATTCTGTTTACCTACTTGCGTACTTAGAATGACATCGCGAATATTTTTGTTTGTATACACCAACCCTTATGTTTAAGAACTTGCAAGGTCTGTAATTAGTAGCGTCTCTGTAAACGTATCATAATACATTTTGCATGATCTAAAAAATACAATGTAAAATCTACTACAGCCTTGCTAAATCCTCGGTAACCTGATGTTATACTGGGAATCTTACTAATAATATCAATTGATAAGACTGGGGGTTTCAATTATCTTGTTAAGGTTATTGATTCCTCTTTGAAGAGGAGGAATTTGAGAATCTGAGAGCAAACACATCAGAGAGGGAGTCCCGCAAGGGTCTAGGGTGTACCATTAAAAAAAACTAACTTTATTTCTCTACGGCTTTGACTCATCCTGTATACCTAATTTTTTAAAATTCTGATAGACTGTAAGAAACTCTAAAACTTTTATCTGGAATATTTTTTGCTAGCTGTTGTGCTTAAAGAAATAATCGACCGTTTCCATACATACCAACGACCCTGTATATATTTTATACCGAATCTGACGCGGATCCCGGGGGCGGGGTTGATGGGGGGCCATTAAAAAAGAATGTGATACTACATAATATTAATATGAAAAGAATGTGTTATTTACATTTTCTCAAACCTACCTTTTTGCATAGAAATAAAAAAAATAGATTTGAAATTAAATAGTTTATCATACATCGGTTCAGTGCAAATATTAAAATAGTAGACAAAACCGAAATTTGGACGTGGTTTACAAAATTTTTCTACAACTTTTGCGCCTTCGGAGCTTCTTAACCCTGCCTAATATTTTTCCCTGAATCCGCGTCTGGACCAGATTGCCTACCCTGGCTTACAACCCACGAGCCCACTGCAACACTGTAAACCTTTATTGTTTTGTACATAACACCAGCAAAAAAATCACTCTTGTAGTTACTGACAAAAAAGTCGATCCCCTAAAATTTTGCCAAATCTTGTCATGTACAAGAACATTGTAAATTTTAAGTTTAGTCAAATTTTAGGTTGCCAACTATTTAGTCGGTTACTGTTACCAATCTTTTTGGCGACACTGGCGGTTTCATTAAAAATGCATGGCCAATTACAAAAACAATCCATATCCTTAGGAATTTTGTTGCGAGTCCTTTTAAAATAAAGCAAACTTTTAGATGGCAACTAAAAGACAAATTAACCGATCTTGTCTTTGTTACAGTATTTTAGCACCTACACGACTTTTT
This sequence comes from Polydrusus tereticollis, assembly GCA_963920685.1. Lineage (NCBI taxonomy): Eukaryota > Metazoa > Arthropoda > Insecta > Coleoptera > Curculionidae > Polydrusus > Polydrusus tereticollis. Next base: position 126,136,844 of record OY987329.1, read on the forward strand.
TTACAATTTTTTCTGCGGCATCAGGGCCCTAAATAGCACAAAACTATTCGGCTTAAGTCCTTTCTCGATGGACAATAAGGATTCCTTTAAAACTTATGTACTGGCAGTAGAACCGATGCGAATCCTTACTCCTAATGCATTTTTATAAACCTGATAAGTGAATTATTTATAAAGTTACCTTTAAAACTTCTAAAGCGGATTCTTTGACATTATCTGAGATACGGAATCTTAAGATAAGGTTTATGTGAGTTTTGAACGATATGAAAGCTATCAACTAGAAATATTTTCTACTGGCAGGAGTAAAGCGGCATTAACGAACGAGTTTTTTTTTTTGAATCGTTGATTACGATATAAAAGTCGGCTTCATATTTTCTTCTTATATAGTTTATAAATTATAAGCTCATATCGTGCAATTGAAATTGCAAACGGCAACGGCACAAGATATTACAATTTAAAAAATGTTTTATCGTATTGTATTAATTTAAAATTTAACTTTTAAAAATGATAAATTGGCATTAGAAAAAATGAATATAAACATTTATCATCAAAAGGATGCAAGAGCATTAATTTTTTTGTTGTTTTTTTTTTATTCTCAATTTATTAGGGTGATAAGAGCGATATTTCGTCGGATATTATTGTTTAGTTTGTTTATGCAGAAATTGGTCGTTATGATCTTTCGATAAAGTTAAGCGAATAATATGCTAAACGTTTCCAAGGTCAATAATGCGTAATAATTTAGGTTGAGTTGTATTGTTAAGCACTGAACAAAAAGTATTTTACTCTTTATAAGAATTCTCATGACCTTTATATAATCATTTAATACGATTTGGGACAGCAGCACCTGCTTATAGCCTTTATACACCAGAGACTGCTAAGACAGGTATATAACGATAATAAGACTGCTTTATATCCGTAATATGGTATTGATTTATAGTACTTATAAGCACGTCTTATTGCTATTAAAAATTGTTTGTTTGGCACTATAAAACGTGCCTATACCAGGTATTTTATAACCGTTTTATATTCTTTATAAAACGTTATTATATTGGGTATGCGCCTTAGCGGCTGTGGATATATTTCAGTTTTATAAAAATGAAAGATGTGTTTATTTGTACTTGTACAATTTTATTAGAAACAATATATTTACAAAACAATTTACAAACACTAAACTAACCTTGTCTTAATTTTGAAATGGTACGAACACCGACGTAAATTTTTTGAAAATTCTATAGTAGATATGTGTATACTTTTGAATTCCTATCTGCGCCAACTTAGTGGTAGGACAAGCATCAAATAGTATATTATTAACCAAGGTTTAGACAGCCATCATTATTGCACGAGGAGCGAAGCGACGAGGGATTTAAGACGCGAGGGCTATAATAAGCTGTCTAAACCGTGGTTAATATATTATTTTTTCCACTACTACAAACTTTTATATGACATTTATCTTTATAGTATTAATAATTATAAAAAATTATAGGTAGGTATAAGTATATTTTTTAATCAAGTTACCTGCGCTTTGGAATTGGCAAAATATTTTGTTGTTTTGTCAGGTGGCTTTGTCAATGTCAATTTGTGTTCATTTGTGTCATCAGATTTCACGAGTTTTGCGTTTTTTTTAAAATGAGCGAAGAAAATGTTAGTGATAATATTATGTGTACCCCTCCCGAATTAAGGATGGAAGCAGAAAAAATGTTGATTGTATCGATATTTTACAATATCAAGTAATCTAATATGTATTGATAATTATCTGGTTGCCTAACCACAATGAATTGATGTTGTAGAATTAAAAAATCAAGTTACCTGCGTTCAAACAAAATTCGGTTAAGGTCAAAGATCGGTCAATAATGGATTTCAATGGCTTATTATTGACCATGGTCAATAATGACTTATAAGGTAGAGAAAAACGATTTCTAGCGTTAATAATCGGTCAATAATGGCGATGTTATAGGTTAGTAGTGGAAAAACTATATTATTATGGATGCCATTGAAATCGGACTTGGAGGAATGCTGCTAGGTGTAGTTCTGTTTCGCTTGGATCTGTTTTAAAATACAAGCCATCGGTTCTCCATCGCCCGATTATAGAAAAGCCCCGTCACTAATTCATGTCCTAAAATAAGATATAATAATTTAGCCCCTAATATGTTTAGCAATATTCTATTTGGGCTTCTATAATGCTACCTATTACCCCGTTTTTATGGCGTAGAATACAAAAATGTATTTACAATTGCAATTTTTGCGACATAACGTATTTTAAAATTAATTAAAAAATAATATGGGTAAAATTCAAAGCCTTATGCTAAGACAAAAAAATTAAACGTATTTTCTTTGTATAAATAATAGATTTTCAAAAGCAAGAACTTACCTTAAAAGGATGTAATACCAGCACAATCCATTGCACTATATTTTAATATATCCTTAATTTTGAGTACTTTTCCGAGAAATCATCATGTAATTAGAGAGTCTGAAATACACCTGATTCGTTGAAACGCGAAACGCGATTGTCATCGGCCAATTTGGATATGTTGCATAAAGGTACCAAAACGTTTTATAAGGGCAATCATCATAATGTGTACAATAAATAAGACGTTTTATATTCGGTATATGACTCATTATGTATAAAATCGGTCTTATTCCCAATAAGACTATTTCACTAAATTACATTCTTTATGATAATTTTGTTATAATGATTACTGTCGGGGGTTATACCCAGTACGTAACGTGGTAACAATTCTCTATACAGTTCTTTAGAAAACAATTTTATTTCAGCTACTATTTGTTATGATTTATTTGATGAGCTGCATGCTAACAAAAGTGTAATATCCGGGTTGTGATACCGTTCGAAAATGCGCCGGAATCCGGCATTCAAATAACAACAACTTCAATTTCAGTCAGATACTATATTGTTATAAAATTAAAAGCCGCTAAATGATAAAACTTGTCAATCGCTATTAAACGTTATCTGGTACAGACTGTACGCTAAAGGTGAAAGAATCATTGAGCCTTGGGCCATTTTTTTTAGTAGCTCGGCAAACTTTAATCTTCAATTTATTTCATAGTGCGCTTAAATTCCTTCAGCTTAACTTTTAATTAATTTTAATGCTGAGTTATTTTTAGATTTGGTAGATGAGACAAGGCTCATTTAATTTTACTTGGATTATACAAATTCCCTCCGATTTTTACAACGCAACCTGTCCGAGGTCCGGGCACCGAACATACCTCAGTCCTTACCCAGTGCCTTTTTCTTAACTTGGAAATATACAACGGGCAATTTGCATTTTTAACCAACTATATATACCCAGAGCCGGTGCATAAATTGACCCGTCCACCCATCTTCATACCTACGTGATTCTGCGGATCTTTCGGGTCTTTAGGAAAATTTTATATGCTTTGGAGTTTTTGCAAATAGGTTCTGACAAGTACTTGATTTTTTCCCAACTTGCCTATGTGTTTCGGGTGAAAAGTTTGACAGCTAAATCCGTTAAGTGCCAACTATCAAGGAAACTAACAATACTATGTAGTGCGGTGTAGTCTCCATAATTTTGCTAGTTTCTCGGATCTTTTTGTGACTTCAAACTCCGGCTTATTACCGTAAAACGACCGTTACGAGCATCTGACCACAACCTTAATTTGCCATTAAACAGATTACCAGTTAGTGCCGAATAGCCTCCTAAACCACGCAAGATCTGGCAATATAAATCAGCTAAGTAGGATGGCCTAAAGAACCATTTCCGAACATTTTACTTGGCTGAACGTTTGCTTTACCTATGATGACGATCCATTCATCCGTACTAGCGAAGCATCGGATGACATCCTTACTGGCATTAAAGCCTTCACCTCCATCACAAACAATAGCCCTTCCAACGGCAAGCCTTGGTTTAAGGAAAATCGCGAGCGCTGTTAGATCCAAAAATTATGTCTACCGACGATGACGTAAAGACCATACCGCTGAAAATCGTACCTTAAAGCTCGAAACCAATGCAACCAAACAATAAACCAAAAGAAAGCACAAGGATCAAAGACAAACTTTATGAATGTGCTAAAGGGTCAGGATAATTTTGGTCTTTTCACATTCAATGGTTAATTTGCAAGCAAAACTTTGTGTCAATCCGATTTTGTCACAAATGAATTATTATAATCTAATACCTCATATCACATGTCTAACTTGTATTGTGTCTTTTAAAAATTGTATTTTGCCTTTTTAGAACAATATTTGGTTTCCTGTATAAAAATACGTACCTAAGGTAAACGGCCTCTGTTTTCGTTGTCTTTGACCAAGCAGGGCTACATTATCCTCCTATTTTAAATCACACATCTCCCTGGGATACACTATCCGAGACTTATACTAGTATTTTATTATTGAATTCCTTGTTTGCAATTTTAATCTTTACCTGTCAGATTGGCTTATGAATTTTCTAGGTTAATATTCTTCTTCTGAAAGATGTTTGGGCCATAATACTCAGCAACCAAACTTCAACGACCGTTTCTCGAATGGCAAAGATATTTTGGGTTTTTTTTTAAATAAGTTATAATGGATTGCATGGATTACGAATTGACTTCTTATGTAAATATAAATTTGGGTACATCTGTTTCATTTCTCTTGGCTTGGAATATCTGCAATTGAATGGGCATGGCTCTAAAGACTTCAGTCTATGTCACCGCCAGTGTGTGAACTAATCTCTCTTTTCGGCTCAAACGGTAGATCTGGCCGGAAGTGGGTCGCCCCAAATTCGCTTTATCCCTCTCCCCCTCTCTCTGTCCTTTTTTTTTCTCTCTCACATCCTGTTAACGGCACATTTTTTAACTTTTAACCTAAAATTCTTCAGTGACCTCACTTAACTTCCAGCGATCGACGAAGCAACAAGCGTTTCTAGACCGAGGGCTATTCAAGCCATCATTCCAGGATTTTGGATCTAGAAGCGTTATTTTCTGTGCCCCTTTAGTTTGCTTTGTTCATTTTTGGTTTGCGGGGCAGCAGAAAGCCACATTGTGGGATTTTTTGGTCGCAGTTGTTCGCTGTCGAAGGTGAGTTTTTTTTATATTTGTCAATTTTTCAACTGTTCTCCTAAAACGCCTTCTAAGGCTCTCTTTTAGTTGAGTCGGGTCACCAGGACCAAAAGGGGCCGAGAATGTCTAAGAATATTTTCCAGCAGCGCCCTGTAAAACGAATCTTAAAGGGTATGCTAGTCATTGTGACTAAGATATGCGCCGATGAATTGGCACCGGTAGTTTGTAGGTTTTATAACTTCCTACAAAAAAAAGGCATATTTACTTTTTGCTGGAAATCTGCGCGAGTCTAGCCCATACCCAAAAAGGCAAGAAGATATTGCAAAGCAATTATCCACCATTAACCAGTCGCATTGCTTTCGGTTATATCAAAAGTTATGGAGAAGCTATAAAGCAAAAGTTAATAAAGTACCTGGAAGGCTTCAACATTATCAGTGACCACCAGTATGAATTTCGTAAGTCTAGATCAACAAAAGACCTTCTCGCTTATTTGAAGCAGTTTGGAACAACGCAATAGAATATCATGGAGAGTCACGGGCAGAAGCATTGAGGTCTTTGATCGAATATGGCATCGGTTCAATTGTGTTCAGGCCTGTTAAGCTTTCTTAAAGATTAAGGCCGTTTCTTACGAGTGGCGATGAACGAATTTCTTGCAAACAGATTTAACATCAATGCCGAAGTTCCTCGAAGTTCTATATTGTTTTCTTGTGGAATAATGCTCACACAATTGTGGCTCTGCTCATACACGTACCCTGAGACTTCTGAATGCCATTCAAAGAGGAGCCATTCTCTTAATCGGCAAATAGCCTCGAAATCCATCGCAGAGCGTCATAAAGGATTTGTCCTGCGGTGCTGTGCCTGAATAATATCGAATGATGACTTTTTCCTTGAATGAAATGCCGATGTCTACATTCTTTCAAGTGAACTATTAGGGTAAAAGACGCCACACATCCCTAACCTCGCGATGTGAAAGAGATAGCTCTATACTTTATACTGGAAATAACTACTTATCGACGCTGTCGTCGTAACGAGTCTGTGCCTGTTCGGCTGCCCTTGAGTGCATTACGTATTGTTAAGAAATATTTTTTTTTGCGTAATTTATTCGATGAAAATTTTGAACATATTGTGTTTTAGTGAATGCCATAAGTACAGCGGAGATAAGTTAAAGTGAGTACCTGTTTTAATGTTTTGTTCAACCTGTTTTTAACATGATATAAAAAAAAAAATTTTGTATCATTGTTTATACTGAGTGATATTTTAACTGTATGGCATCTATCCTCCAAAATGAGGAGAGACGCCACGGCTTGTATGATATGTGTTTTACTGTTAAATTTGAACAAGGTATTTACTATTTCAGAATGCCCAGAAAATATCGCTCATTTGCTACAACAACGGCATAACTAAAAAATAGTGTTTTTTCAGGAGAGCAATAAAACAGTATAATATCTAAAAAACCTTAAGCAACATTATCATAGTTCATAAGATTTGATCTAGACTGGTTCAATACAGCCCATAAAACATTTTGAAATACTTAATTTAATTTCAGGAAGCCTGCACACCCTAAAACTTACCCCAATTTCCACATAGGTCGTTCTTGCTGATAAAACCCCATTTTTTATTGCGTCATAAGTACAATATGACGTTACTGTTAAAATTAGAGAAGGGTAATTAGCATTAATTTTTTCAATTGCCCTCTTGTGTCTATTTTATAAATTAATGAAAACAAACGCTGAGCATTTATTATTTATTTTTATTTGTAAGAAAATGACAAATAAAAAATATATTCTTATTTAAAACAAACAAAAACATTTAGTATAAATAATGAAATAACAAAAATACTATAAATTCTCATAGAAGGTCTTATAATATTTTGGTATATGGTTGTTTTTCACTAATTCGAGCAAGTCCTTCTTTTTATTATCTGCGATTTTAGGTTTGGTTAGAAACGCTCTCGTGAGGGTAATTGTTTTTTCGGTGGCTTTCTTTCTTCTTATGATAGTTGCTTCTTGAAAGTCGCCTTCATAGGACGTTTTATAGAATAAAGATGTTGGCGCCTCCTGCCTTATCTGAAGTACTTTTACCTGGCTAATTTTTACCTGTGCCATATTTAGGGGGCCTATTTGGGTTGCCAAGTCTTTAATATCAAAAAAGTCTTCATAGCTCAGTTCAGCAACCTTGAAGGGGTGCCCATTTTTTTTTGCAGCACGAATAGCGGAAATAAATGATTCTGGAGTGTACATTGGACCACCCTTTAATTGCCGTTTTACTTGGCGCTCAATTAAAGAGTGGGCCGAGTCTCCCTCATTTTGTGTGTGTCCCTTAATAAGGTACTTGTGGGTAATGCTTTTTACTTTAAGATGAGAGACAGCATACAGATATAAAGCAATCATAAATTTATTCTTTTGCTGCCCCGCACAATTGTCCGAAAAGAAGATTAAATCTTCAACGACGTCTTTCCTTTGATTTATGAAATTAAGAACACAAGTTCCTAACTCATTGATCCCTCTATGACCATTGGACTCATCCCACACATAGCAAGAGCAGTCGTTCGTTTTAAGGTCGTAGATTGTAAAATTTAGCACATTTAATTTTGAACGATAATAAAATACGGATACTTCTCCTTTTGGTATTTGGAATACCGCCTGTAGGTCGTATACTGCCACCATTGTATTGGGTTTTTCTTTATCTTCTTTCTTCTCGCCCCTTGACAAATCTTTTTCTTTTAAATGACAATCATAATGCTCTTTCAATTTTAATTTTTCTTCTTCGTCTACATTGCTATATGCGACACATGTTTCACACAAATCCTTTTTAGGGACGAAAAACGAAATATTAAAATCCGTAAATATTCGATAGAACATTAGATAGTTTGCGTACGGGACATTATTTAATTTGCACTCGGATACATAATCTCGGTGGAGATCTGCCACTGACTTGCTTCCATCGATATAGAGTTTTGAGGTGTTAGCTCGAGTGTAGTGACTTTCGATTTTGGGTATTTTAATAATAAAGTTTTTAACGCCTTCTTTTATAACAGGATCCATTGTTTTTTGTTTTCCGTGTTTCCCGCGACGCTCCTCTTCAATTAAAACACAAGCTAGCTTGTTACGTTTCTCCTGCACCGTTCGGATAGGGCGATCGTTGATATCCAAAGTGTTTTTAAAGAACAATTTACACACTCGCAATCTCTCATCATTGCAGCGAAAATAAAACGCATTATTGTTATCCCTCTGCTTTCTGGTTCCACCGACTCGAACATACCTATACCTTGGCTGGATTTGCTCCATACTATTGACAATAAATTGGCGCTGTTTTTCCAAATTACCTAATTCCCAGTATGACTTAAATATGCCCATTCTTTCCTGTTCAGTAAATTTACCGAAGCATTTTAGCTTACATTTTTCTGTGCATGGAGGTTTAATCTTCCTCTCAGATCTAGTCTTCTTTCCATCTGTATGCATATAGTACTCCTTTCCACTGTTTCTAAATTTCTTGTTTAAATTTCGTTTCCACCCGCTTTCATTTCTCTTCCGCTTTACACTCACCGGAGCAATTAATATACTAGATGTATTAGATATTAAAGAAGAACTGCTAGCATTTGGAGTGGTACCGATAAACTGATCGGCGACTGCATCTTCGGCTGCATCGACTCTTTGGATTTCGTTATCCGAATCAACATTACTGTCGTCAGCATCTGGTATGTATGTCTTATCATACAAGATGTCATCATTATCTTCAGAAGACGAGCTGTTGGAGGATTTCGAACTAGAAGAACTGCTTGAAGATGAACTACTTGAACTTGTTCTTGATCTACAACCACTTATGTGTTTATTAAAGCTATTGGGATCAGCTTCATTCTCAGTTTGATTAAAGCTATTGGGTTCCGCTTCATTTTCAGTCTGGAGAGGTATAACTTGGTTCTCTAAAAATATCAATTATTAAAACAAGAACACAACAAGGAAAAACTATCAATCCTACCATTATTTTCCACACGACCACATCCTATGTCCACTTCTTCGGAAGTTCCATCTGATTTTGTCAAGGACATTTTTAATATTCTGTTACTTCTACTGTTCGATTGAAGCATCTGAAATACGAAATAGTAAAGTATTGAAAGCAAAAAATAAATGCGCACCAATTAAACAAAGGATCAATATTTTTCGAAATAAAAACTTGATAAACTCATTGTTACGGCGACCAAATAAACTATTGGGGTTTCCAACCTTGATGCTAAAGTAATAAAGATTATTTTTAATTTAAAATAAAATTAAATTTTTTAACAATAATGTCGTATTTGAAAATAATTCACCGACAAATATTAATTTCGAAAAAAAAGTTTCTGCAAGAACGTCATAACGTCTCATAAAATAAAGCGCAGCCTAAAAACATGGGAGTCGTTTATTTGTCATAACGTCTTAACACAAAATAATGCTTCAAACAGTGAAATATTTTGTCTGCAAGAATGTCCTAACCCAAAATAATTTGCGAATACATAGTACTCTATTTTTCACGTAGAACGTCATATCATAATTAATCAAAATGGAATGATGTTGCACTTACCTTGGCCGCAATAACAGCATAACAATTAATATGTCAATATTTCACGAAGAAGTAACGCACTACCTGGGCAATCGCTAAGACGCAACTGAAATAATACGATGTTGCCGTTAACACGCTGCATAGAACTTAAGTCCGTTAAAACGACACATGTGCCCTCTAGCGACTATTTTTAAAAGTTAAGAAATGACGATATATCTGATAAAAGAGATTTTATTTTTAATTCGTTCTATGGCGAAAGCTCAGAAATGCCAATTTTTGAGTTAATACGTTGTTGTAGCAAATGAGCGATATGTACTTCCCCCATTGCAATAATTGTGGGAGGATAGTACGCAAAAAAAATCTTAATCAGACAAAATAATATGTATGACATCCCTCCCTCGTGTCATGGCATCTCTCCCAGATAGGGTGGGCAACTTGTGATATTTTAATTCCTAGACTTCTATTTTTTTGAAATGATGCCCTAAATTGTTTTTTGCCACATAATGTATAGGAGTAACTTTTCTGCAAAAAGTAAACGATTTGATTATATTGCATTTTTTATTATAAAATTTCACACTTGCAAAAACTATGGCGTCTCTCCCACTTTTACCCTAATCTTGCTGTAGCATTTCACTAACCTGCAGTTTTTTTTTGTCTGGTTTTTGTTGAGTCTAAACTTTTCAGATCCGTATGTTAGTTCATGTTAGATGCTTATTTTACTTAGGTTTTTTAAAACGGTGTGGCCTTAGGATAGGGATGTGCCTGTGAAAATCACATCAATGCAGAAGGTTTCAGAATAACGTGCTTCGTAATAGTGAAAGTGGGTGGTTGGTATGTTCACAACTCTAATCAACATCACCAGCTAGGCATTCCAACTGTGAAAGCGATCAAAGAGCTTGCCGACTCAACCTACCTACAAAGCTCTATACCCACTGGAAAACAACAGTAAGTCCAAGAACTGAAGAGAATATTTCTGAACACGTAGTTAAATGCAAACATTTCCAGACTGTTTTGCCAGACACCATCCACAACTATGTTTAGTCCGTGGTTCACTATTTGTAGTCTCTTGATATTTTGTTTCCCTCCAGTATTTCGCCTTCCTCGTCGGACATTTAAACGTTGCAAGAGCATGGTTTTCGGATTTCTTCTCCCTTCAGTGCTTTGAGTTTTGCTCCGTCCCATGGTTTCAATGTTGGGATTGTTTTCGTCAGCTACTGAGCGCTTGTGTTATCTACGCAAGTTAGGGCTATATATCCCGACATGTGTATGCTTTTGAGGAGATGCACTTGTCACCCTTTCACTGTGATATCTTTGAAAGACCTCATCATGGACGTTTACAGCAACTTTAACTGCTCGGGTACCATATAAGTTTCCGGATAATCTTGGGGCACTGCGGTGATATGGGCCTCTTGAAAAGGCACCTCTTGTGTCCTAGCCGGACACCGGACACGTTTTTAGATTTCAGTCAAGTTGTTTCTACTTACGGATAGTTGAGTGTGCAATTGAAATATTCATAAAATATTCTCTCATCTTCTTCAACTTCTTTAAAGAAGGTCTGATATTCTCCATCAGATAACTTTGGTCGAAATATGTGGTGAATCCAATAAGCTCTGGTTGCCGCTATACTTAATATGTCAACAATATTGCAATTTTAATTAAAACTTGTGTACGGCGTTTACTTCTAATTAACGCCACTGCGACGCTCTGATGAAGATCTAGATGGTGTCAGCTTCCATTAAGCGTAAAATGACGCCAAGCTAGCGACGCGACGCTTTACTGAGAATCTGCCCTTGAGAGTTTTTGTGTTATCAAGGTGGAGGCGTTCATGGTACTGACGCTTTATAATAACCCCCTTTAGATTGCCGTTTTGATTTTTAAAAAACCTCCTTCTAGGCACAGCGTGCTTAAAAGTTTTTTAAGCACGCTGTGCCTAAAACTAATTATTTACAATTAAAAACTAAACACAGACTATAATTTTACCTATTTATTATAAATATTAAAAGTATAGTTACTTATATTATTAAAACTAATGCTTGGGTAACCTAAAACAGTACGTTGAGATATTTCTCTTTGTAAAATAAATAAGGAATCTGAACTAGAAACAGAAAATGAATCTGCAACAGCAATATCAATTAAACCCATGCCACTTGTAGAGCTGGTAGAACATTCTGATTCATTAGATTTAACACGTTTCTTGTTAGCGTCCAAAGATTTTTCACCAATAATTTTTTCGGAAATTTTTCTTTTGTTTTCTAAAGAATCGTCTATATACCCCTCAGTCACGGCATTTGACCGCCAACCTCCATGTCGCTTTAACATCAATATATCCGCTCCAGAGTCCGCTAAAAAAGTTGCTGAAGATCTTCGAAAGCAGTGGCCTTTGGAAGCCCCAAGAACTCAGCAAGTTTCTTTAGTGTTGCTTCAATGGTATGCCCACTGGAAGTCTGGATCATTTGGAGTTTCTGTACGTGATAAAAAATCTTTCATGGGTTATGTGTGCTGGACGTAATTAGGCGTACTTTCGGACAATATTCAAGAAGTTGATGCCGTCAATAGAGCCTTCGCTAATTACAAAGCTTCTTGCAACATTTGTTTTAGTGTTTGGAATGGTTATTTTAATTTAAGACTCCGAAATTTCGATATTATTCATCTTTAAATATGTGAGTTCTTCTCTGCGACATGCTCCAGAGATTCCCGCAATAAGAATGACTTTGTTTTATAAATAGTTCTTATCGTCTGCTTCTTTGACAAATCTTTTTATTTTTTGTTCCTTGGAAAAAAAACTTTTTAGGCTTATACCCGTAGATTTCCTTTTCAAAAATGCGATTAGGTTTTTAAATGTCTTTATATCAACATTTTTATTTAAATAAACCATCGTTCGAAGCATTGAGTAAGTACTCCACAAACTTGATGGCTTATAGGTATCGGATAATCGTGAAAAATATGCCAAAACGACTTCTTCTGATAAGCTTTTTACCTTTTTTTCTTCACACCAATTTTTGAATTTTTCGTATGTGCCCCTATACAAACTCCTTGATCTTTGGGAAACAAGACTCACCATTACCTCATTTGCGGCATTTTCAATGTCTGAGTATTCTAAATCACTCATTTTTTACTTAATATTTGCCGCAGTTTTTGACAAAAAAATTCTCTCGAATTTTCTTTTGAAACGCACGTAGAAAAAATATTGTATACCATTCGTTACGAAACAATGTCTTTTAGTCACGTCGCGTGCCTCAAAAGACCCTTATTTCGTAACTTGTTGTATAAATAGCTATTATTATGGTCATACATAATATTATTCTTATTTCGAGGTTGCTATCTCCTGGCTTAGTTTAAGTAGTTTTAGTATTACCATTAATTTCGTCTTGTTCTGCTTAGTTCAGGTTACTCCTGTCTATATTTTTGTTACTGTATCATATTTTCGGAATAGCGTAAACAAACTAAACCTGCCTGCAAAAACTACAAACCTATGCCTCCCGAACAAATTAAATTTTATTTCTGCGATCACGCAAGCGGACATGTTTATGGTAATTGAACGGGCAGAAAGCAACCAGCAAAGTTAATATTAAACTTTATTCGTTGGGAAGACGGGACTTTTGCCGAATTTATCGCTTCTAATGTATGTAAAATGACGGCCGAATGGCCGAAAATGTCCCCCATGATCGTTGAAATTAAGATAAAATGGGAAAATATTCATTTCTTTAAAATTATGTGACCGTTTTGGGGGTCCGCGTAACGGGTCTGTTATTGCTACCAACGTGCGAAACGAAGTTTACGGCATATGCCTTTTTTGTGTTTATTTGCAACGGTTGCATTTTTAATAGAACCAAACGAATAACGTTAAAAGTATAAATGTGTTTCCTTAAAAGGTGTATTTTGAAATGTAAGGCTTTTATTGTCACTATTTTGTGTAAATTACAATACTGAATACTGAGTATAATTGCCTGAAGACGACCACAGTCGGAAAGTTATGGCTTATACGAAATATTAACAATAAAAGTCTAACATACATCTTCATTTCCAAAGTATACACACAGTAAATACACACAGTAAAGAATATCCACCTGGTAAAAATCATTTCAGGAGTGGTAAAAAAAAGTAGTGTTAATGTTAACACCCGGATCAACATAATTTACCACATTTTTACACTCATATGGGACCAAAGTTGTTGTATTAAATTTGCCTATGAATTTAACTCTCTAAAAAGTTAATTTTGTTGAATGGGTGTTATTTATTCCATTTTGCATAAGACGAATGAATGGTAAATCCCTCCTAAATTAAAAACAAAAAAATTTTGGCAGTGGCGCATTTTGTAAACTTACCGGGGATACTTTGTCGCATCTGTCGGCGTCGCAAATTCGGTACTGACCTGAAAAAAAAAATAATAATTTTAATAATTTTTATTGTCATTTAGCCATCCCGACATGAATAACCACCCGAGGCATTAGCGGAAGGCAATTTACGATAGGGAATTATGTTTATATGAACTTTCGGCTTAAGATTGATCCAGGAATCACCCATTAAACATGCCGAACGTATGCAAATACCAGCTAACGACTTCTGCAGAAGTTGCAGAGACGAAGAAGAGGAGGAAAGTATTCAAAATTTTATTATTTAATGCCTTGGGCGAACCATTCTTCAATAATCTGGAGGAAGTAAACAGCTTACAACTGGATCGACTTACTAGGTCTATTAACAGTAGTGGCTGGTTTGAGTGAGCTAACAAAGGAAAGTCCAGGCTATACTTTTTAACGAAACGAAAGATTCCAGTGTCAAATTTGTCTTGGCTGTCTTAGTTCTTCCAAATTCCTATGAATTTTTTTCTTACAGGCCCTACGGAGATATGTGCCCCTGAAAGAGGCCGCTGGAGATCGGATTTTCTTGAATAACCTTTGTTGTAACCCTATGTTTCCACATGTGTATATAAGTTTATATGTATAGGTACAATACTTTATTTTTAGTAAGAATACGTCATTCAACCTTATTTTTATAGATACCTAATTATCTTAGATATTATACCAGACGATAGTAAAACGGCGACAGACCCTTCTATTGTAAGTTTATTATTATTTCTTCTAAATTTTAATTACTGTTTATTTAAAAACCTTTTCAAACAGAACAGACTAATTTCTATGATAGACGCCAGGTATCGAAATATTTAACCATAACAAAACTTTCCATTTTAGAGAAATTACTCATTTCATTAAATTAGTTTATTGTATCACATTGTAAACTTTGCAAATGGGCTTTATCACTGAGTTGATTTAAGACCGCCCATTTTCAAAGGCACGCCCAAATTAGTCCTTAGGTTAGCTCTTAGAAATTTGAGAAGGTAGGTTACTTCTGAACATTTGTAAGAACAACTTGTGCTCCCAAAATATTTTAAAATCGTATTTCTTACAAATAAACGAAAGTGTTTTCTTTTTCTTCATATAAAAGAGTTAGTTTTATTTCTTAGTTTAAAACTTAAGGTTCTTGTGAATTTAGTCACAACGCTCGTGGCTAGATCCACAACATTGGTGGCAGCGGAAAACTTTTCGGATTTTTGAAGGAGCGCCAAGACGCAGCAAATATCCAAGAAGTCTCAGAGAAGGAAGCAAGAAAGTCCAGAGGCAATTTGAAGGTGCGCCAAGACGCAGCAAAGACCCCAAGGAAACAGAAATCAACTGAATTAGTTTGAAGGAGCGCCAAGACGCAGCAGACTTTTACAGCCGGAAGTCGACCTTAGTTCACAACCATCTGCAGATTCCCGACGCGGAGTACGAATCCAGGTTAGCCAAGGCTTTGGAAAATCGGAGACGTAGTGCAGGATGAACAAGTAAGTCCCTTCTTTGTTTTCTGTGTGACGCTATTTTCTTTGTAACCTTTTTTAGTGTTAGGTTAAGGATAGGTATTTGATTTCAACATAAAAATATATTTTTCTTTTGTGATACTGCAAATAACAAATTATTATTATAAAAAATTATCAAATCAACTAAAATTATACTGACAAATTATCAATTTATTATTATTACATTAAGTTAAGTAATCAAAAAAAAAAAAAAATGAGTGATAAAAATGCATTTGACGTTTTAAACCAAATAGACTCTTTTGATGGGCATGGCGATACAAATTCACTAAATTTCTTTCTTAAAAGTTGTGACGCTATGATGAAAATTGTTAAGGAAACAGAAAAAAATAAGTTAGCTGAGTTAATTTTTGCAATGAAATTAAAAGGGAAAGCACAAGAAGTAACTCAATATCACGAATTTGAAAACTGGGAAACAATAAAAGACTTTTTACTTGAACATTTTACAGATAAGAGACCTCCTTCACATTTTTTAAATTTATTAATGAACATTAAACAAAACTATAGGGAAAGTATAAAAGAATACGGAGAGCGTATTCAAGCTCTTTTTAATAAGTACAAAGAAACTTGTAATTTAAATCATAACTTAAATGAAGCTAAAGTGCTTATAAATAGTTTACAGTCTGTGTTAGTAAGCAATTTTAGAAAGGGTTTACATGACGAAAAAGTGCAGATGCGAATAATAGCAGAAAACACCGTCGATTTAGATAGGGCAATCTCAGTGGCAATAGAACTCGAACTTGAGCAAAATGATAAATATAAAACTAGTCAAAATTTTAGAAATATTAATGTCACACAAAATCGCCCAAGTAGAAATCAAAATGTTATGACCCCCCAAAGTCAAAGCTCGTGTATGTTTTGTCACAAAAATAATCATTTTACATCACAGTGTAGACAACTTTACCGCTTCGAAAATAATCAAAATAATAGTAATTTTAATTCAAATAATAATCATCAAAATTTCTATTCACAACAAAGAAAATTTAGTAATTCTGGAATACATAACAACCGCCGTGATTATTTTAGGGAAAATAATTCTTATACGCCAAATAATAATATGAGTCGTTCAATTCCAAATAATAATAGCAATTATCCTCGCAATTATAATAATCAACAAAATTATAATAATCGTAGTTCTAATAATCATAATGACCACAGGCATCGATTTTCTAATCAACAAAATTTTTCTTTTGAGAACGCCAATTATCAAAAATACCCCATGCAACAAAGAACTTTTAACGAACAAAATCATTCACATCAATATCACCCCAATCAACAAAATTCTAGTGAATCTTTTATTCCACAAGTACAAACTGTTCAAGCACAAATGTCAACCCAAAACAATCCCGTCAATTCTACCACACTAACTAGCGCGCCTCGCGAAAATTGTTCGGGAAACGAATTGTAAACCATAGCCGCGAACAGCCGACAATGGTTTCTTATAATAGCTGTTCAAAAAATAATAATAATACATTTTATTCTCCAGATACGCCTAATAAAAA
The DNA here is from genome assembly GCA_963920685.1 of Polydrusus tereticollis. Taxonomy (NCBI): domain Eukaryota; kingdom Metazoa; phylum Arthropoda; class Insecta; order Coleoptera; family Curculionidae; genus Polydrusus; species Polydrusus tereticollis. The sequence continues at coordinate 126,153,743 of OY987329.1, forward strand.
TATTTTGAATAATAACATAAAATCAAATATTTCGTGCAAAACAATTTTACTTTCCGAAAACCATAAACAACTAGATATAATTGAAATAAATACTTCTGATACAAATAATTCTACAGTGCAACTTTTATTAGATACGGGTGCCGATGTCTCTCTTTTAAAAGCAGGTAAATTAAAGGACCACTCCATTATAAATAAAGAAATAATCGTAGAATTAAAAGGTATTAGCGAACAACCAATTTACACCTTAGGTACCTGTTGTATTTTAATCAAATTAGAAAACAATAAAACCGTAACACATTCATTTCACATTGTTTCGGATAATTTACCAATCAAAAACGACGGTCTTTTAGGGCGTGACTTTTTGCAAAAATATAGAGCCAAAATCGATTATGAAAAAGAAACGTTGTTCTTTAATGGTAATTATTTTAAAATTTTACCATCCGAACCGTGTAAAATTTTTATTCCTGCGCGATGCGAAACAATAATTCCTGCATTAGCAAATATTTCAAATACTGAGGGAATAGTAGAATTAAAACAAATTTCTGATAAACTTTATTTAGGGTCTACTTTAACAAAAGTGAAAAACCATAAATGTTTTGTCAGTATTCTAAATATTTCGGACGAAACTTTAACAATAGCAATGCCAAGAGTTAATATTGAACCATTTATTTCTAATGATTATAATGTTATCGAAACAAATAATATTAATCATATCGAACGTTTAAATAAATTAAGAAACGCTATTAATCTTGAAGGCTTAAATACTGAAGAAACTACCTCATTATTGGAAACTTGTAGTCAGTTTAGCGACATTTTTTATTTAGAAGGTGATAAACTCTCTCACACAAACACAGTTAAACACAATATACAAACAGATTCCGCCAAAGGACCAATTAACATTAGACCTTATAGATTACCATTTAAACATCGCGAAGTAATAAAAAATCAGACCGATCAAATGTTAAAAGATGATATAATTTTACCTTCTTGTAGCCCATGGAATAGTCCTCTATTAGTTGTACCTAAAAAAACCGATCCGTCGGGCGAACCAAAATATCGCGTATGTGTAGATTTCAGAAAAATTAACGATATTACGATAGGTACAGATGCGTTTCCCCTCCCTAACATTACAGATATTCTTGATCAACTCGGAAAAGCTAATTATTTTACTACCCTAGACTTGGCTAATGGTTTTCACCAAGTACCAATGGATGAAAAAGATAAATTAAAAACTGCATTTAGCACTTCAACCGGACATTACGTATACAATCGAATGCCATTCGGATTAAAGGGGGCTCCTGCAACCTTTCAACGATTAATGAATGCGGTTTTAAGCGGTCTTAATGGTTTAAAATGTTTCATTTATTTAGACGATGTAGTAATTTATGCCAATAATTTAACAGAACATAACCAGAGATTAACCGAAATATTTCAAAGATTTAGGCAACATAACTTAAAAATTCAACCATCAAAATGCTCATTTTTACGTAAAGAATGTTTATATTTAGGACATATTATCACAGAGGACGGCATTAAACCCGATCCTGCAAAAGTAGAATGCGTCTCAAAATTTCCTCAACCCAAAAATTCAAAAGATATAAAATCATTTTTAGGTTTAGTTGGCTACTATAGGAAATTTATTCAAGATTTCGCAAAAATCGCTAAACCTCTTACCAAACTATTAAAAAAAGATGAAAAATTTATATGGGATAACGAATGCAGTATTTCATTTCAAACACTCAAACAAAGTATAATCTCGCCACCTGTACTTCAATACCCCGATTTTTCTAAAGAATTCATAATTACTACAGACGCTAGTAATTATGCAATAGGCGCCATTTTGTCCCAGGGTAAAATTAACAGTGATCGACCAATAGCATTCGCCAGTAGAACATTAAATGCGGCTGAACAAAATTACTCGACCACTGAAAAGGAGTTAGCAGCAATAGTCTGGGCAGTAAAGCATTTTCGGCCATATGTATTCGGCACTAAATTTAAAATAGTCACAGATCACAAACCGTTACTTTATGTTTTTAACATAAAAGACCCAGGCTCGCGACTTACACGTTTTAGATTAAAATTAGAAGAATATAACTATGAAGTAATTTATAAGGCCGGAAAGAAAAATACAAACGCCGACGCATTAAGTAGAACAATTAATATTGTTAACAGAAACCTAATTACGGATTATACCGAATTTCAAAGTTATCTTAAAAATCATATTGTTTTAAACTCTAAAATAAAAGAAAAAAATACGACATATTTTCAAACCAATGAAACAGACCCAATAGTATTATTTTTACCCAAAAATTTTGACAAAGAAAAATTTAAAGTCTTAGAAAATAACCAACAAGTAAAAATTTTTTTTGAATGCTTTAATAAAAATACCGAACTTAATATCCCGTCTGCTCTCCATTATCAGGAACTCAATATGTTTTTGCTAATCGATAATGAAAATACTTTTAGTGACGCTAATTATGAAAACATCTGGTCCTGCTTAATTGACCTCAGAAATATTGTAAGTAACACTAAAACTAAACTTTCAATAATTAAACACCACTATAATCCGTTAATCAAATGGGAAATAATCTACCCAATGCTTAGATACCTTTTCGCAAATATAGATGTCGAAATAACAATATACAATAATAATTTAATAAACCCTACCGAGTCAAATAAAACCACTATTCTAGAAGAATACCATAATTCTCCGTTAGCAGGTCACCAAGGGGTATCTCGTACATATAAAAAACTCGCACAATTATACAACTGGAGAGGTATGAAAAAAGACGTAAAAAGGTTTATAAAAAAATGCAAATTTTGTCAAAAAAATAAATTATCGCGAAAAACTAAAATGCCAATGGTAATAACTACTACCGCATCTAAACCTTTTGAAAGGTGTTTTCTTGACGTAGTCGGTCCTTTACCTGAAACGGAATCGGGCAATAAATACATACTTACCTTCCAGGATGACTTAACAAAATATAACATTAACATTCCAATGATAAATCAAGAATCACTTACTGTAGCAGATCATTTTGTAAAAAATATAATTTGTCTCTATGGAATACCGGAAATATTAATTACCGATCAAGGAACAAATTTTTTAAGTGAACTTTTTAAAAATATGTGTAAAATGCTAAAAATAAAAAAAATTCAAACAACTAGTTATCATCCAGAATCAAATGGGGCATTAGAGAGGTCTCATAGGGTTTTGGAGGAATATTTGCGACATTTCATATCAGATACGCAACAAGATTGGGATAACTGGATTCCATTTGCTACATTTACCTATAATACAACTACACACACAGCCACAAAATTTTCACCTTTTGAACTTTTATTCGGTTTTAGTCCTACTTTACCAACGTCAATTAATCAACCTTTAAAAATGTCTTATACATATGATGACTTTATAGAAAATCTAAAACAAAAAATGCAGTATTCCAGGCAAATTGCCAGAGAAAATTTACTTCACAGTAAACATATTTCAAAAAATAATTACGACAAACATAGTTTTCCCAGAAATTTCACAATAGGAGATAAGGTACTACTATATGATGAGTCTGTCCGTAGAGGCAGAAGTAAAAAACTTTCCTCATTATGGATAGGACCATATATAATTTCAGATAAAATTTCTGACCTAAATTATGTTATTCAAAAAGGAAAAAATAAACAAACAATTCATGCAAACAGATTAAAGCACTTTTATGACTAAAAAAAAAAAAATATATATTTTTATAAAACAAGATAAAAAAAATAAAAAGAAAAAAAAAAAAATAATAAAAAAAAAAAATGTCTAACAATACTTTTTCTCTTTTCAGATTTGTCCTTTTCATTAATATTTTCGTTTTAACGATGGCTCAACCTGAGTTTAACGTAACGTACTATGACCACAACCCTGGCATCCATTTTGAGAAATTGGGAGAAATGCGGCTTTACAACAACAAGTGGAAAATAATAACTTTTGTAAATATAGATAATCTTAGCGATAAGTTTTTAAGCTTAAATAATTATTATAGGAAAACCTTAGATTTGTGCGGCCACGAAAATGCACAATATCACTATTACATATGTGAATCTTTTATAAAACACTCTAAGTATAGTCTACAAAAACTTGATAGAGAATTACAAGTTTTGCATGAGCTAATAGGGCATAAAATTGTTGCTAGAAACAAAAGAGGATGGTTTGATATAATAGGTAAAGCTACAAAAGTTTTATTTGGAGTTCTAGATAGTGACGACGCAAAGTATTACGACCAAAAAATTTCGGAATTTTCAAAAGATGAATCCTCGGTACTTCATCTATTAAAAGAACAAACAAAAATAGTACAATCCACCCTAGTGAATTTTAACAATACCATAGGCACCTTAGACTTTAATGAAAGCATCCTAAAGGGCAATATAGAAAAAATTGGTAAACAATTAAACAAAAACCAAAAAGATATACAATTCTTAACGTTAAAAACAGTATTGGAAGATCATGTAGTAGTAACAAATATAATCCTAAATCAATTACAACTAGAAATTATGTCACTCACTAACGCAATCCTTGTTTCAAAGAAAGGTATACTACACCCTGCTATTATCACACCTGTTCAATTAACAAAAGAATTAAGACAAGTAACTGAATCTCTACCTCATGGGCTGGAATTCCCCGCACCTTTAGATTTAGCAAATGCAAATATGTTCCTAAATATAGTTGAGTTACAAGTTTTCTTTGAAAATAAACGTTTAGTATATATTATAAATATACCACTAGTAGAAACACAATTATTTTACTTATATAAAATAACACCATTTCCCAAACTAATAGCATTAAACGAATTTATTTTGATCCACCCTTCATCTAAATTTATAGCAATTGACGAAAGCAAACAACAGTTTATACAAATTTCAGATATCGAATACACTTCTTGTCTTAAATTACTAGAAAATAAAATTATTTGTAAGCAACAAAAACCTGTATCTCTTGCCCATCTCGTAGACAATTGTGAGATAAAATTGTTACAAGGTACAAGTAAAATACCAGAAAATTGCGATAAACGCATTGTTATGTCAGATAGAGGAATTTTTATTCAATTATTAACAAGCAACACTTGGTTATTTGCAGTACCTCAAACAGAAACTTTAACTATTTCTTGTGTAAATAAAAATAAACCGATAGATTTAATGTTAAAAAATTGTGGTAGCGTCACACTAGCGAAACAATGTAAGGCCTACAGTCCATCGGCAATGTTGGTGCCCCACGACAACACATATCAGTCCGAGATGTATAGTGAAATTGTTCCATCAGTTGATATAAGTGATGAGTGTTGTGAAAAAGGTAAAACAAACCAAATGAATTTTTCTGAAATTTTGTTAAGTGAAAACTATAAAATCTTAAGTAAACACATACCAGAATTAAATATTGCTAGTCATAAGCTGGACGACATAGAAAGGCTGGCAGATAACATTCAAAAAAAGAAAGAAATTTCTCATTACACAACTTTTACTTCAACTCTAGCATATATTTTAGCAATAATTACTGTTTTGTTTATAGTTTATAAGATATATAAAAAATGTTGCTGTCCAAAAAATAAAAATTCATGTTGTGGCATAATACCAAATTTTTGCATTAGAGTCAATCAAAATGTAGAACCATCTTTCGCCGACGATAGATATGTAACACGTTATGTTCATAGAAATAGAACCTCGGAGAATATAAACAATGCTGACGATTCAGAGGAAGAAAGTATTGCTTTACAAGTTCATCCACGTAAAAGCATTGGTTATACACCCACGAGGCGACCAACCAAACAAATTTAAAATGTATAATATCTATATAGGATAAAAATACTGATTTTATATATCGCCATTTATTTTTAAGTGCATTAAATTAGTAACGAGTAACTAGGTATATTAATTTAAATAGCTTTATTGATCTTATCAACATGTAGCTTAGTCAAGAACCATATTATTAGGGTTATTAACGAAATAATTTAGTTTAAATTTCATTATTGTATTTAAGTCAAGTTTTGAGATTTTACTCCATTTAGATTACATAAAATCTCTCATTAAGGTGGGAGGTGTTGTAACCCTATGTTTCCACATGTGTATATAAGTTTATATGTATAGGTACAATACTTTATTTTTAGTAAGAATACGTCATTCAACCTTATTTTTATAGATACCTAATTATCTTAGATATTATACCAGACGATAGTAAAACGGCGACAGACCCTTCTATTGTAAGTTTATTATTATTTCTTCTAAATTTTAATTACTGTTTATTTAAAAACCTTTTCAAACAGAACAGACTAATTTCTATGATAGACGCCAGGTATCGAAATATTTAACCATAACAAAACTTTCCATTTTAGAGAAATTACTCATTTCATTAAATTAGTTTATTGTATCACATTGTAAACTTTGCAAATGGGCTTTATCACTGAGTTGATTTAAGACCGCCCATTTTCAAAGGCACGCCCAAATTAGTCCTTAGGTTAGCTCTTAGAAATTTGAGAAGGTAGGTTACTTCTGAACATTTGTAAGAACAACTTGTGCTCCCAAAATATTTTAAAATCGTATTTCTTACAAATAAACGAAAGTGTTTTCTTTTTCTTCATATAAAAGAGTTAGTTTTATTTCTTAGTTTAAAACTTAAGGTTCTTGTGAATTTAGTCACAACGCTCGTGGCTAGATCCACAACACCTTCGAAGTACTTAATATAATTTAATACAAATTTAATGTGATGGACACTAGTAAGGACCTCTTAAAATAGTGTCCTTAAAACATATTAGGCTTTTTTAGTTTACCAGGGGCGGACTAAGCTTTACAACTTAATGCTTAAAATTTTAACACCCTGTATGATAAAGACTTAAAACAAATAAATCTGGGTAGCTTGCACCTTAGACTAATAAAAAGGTACTCTCATTTATTGTCGATAAAATGAACCGATATCGAGAAAAAAAATAATAAACCAATAGTTGCAGAAGACCTATGTTCGCAAAAAATGTGCGTTTTATTTATTTATTAGCACCAAAAAAAAGTATTGTTGTTGCAAGCGTTACTATGGTACGAAATAAACAAAATATCCTGCAATTTAGAATTTATCATCTTTTACATCGCTGACACATTGATCATCATGACATTAAAAAGTGTTATAATGACAATACGTTACAATTTTAAATTCATTATTACCATTACAGCAATTATTCACTTGGCAATGAAAACATTTCATTACTGTCGCTACTGCTGTCATCTGCAGGATTTATAATAATAGGTTCTACCATGACTTCAACGCGTACATCTAAGTCCCACATTTTTTATTTAATTATTTTCTCCGCACACCGTCAATGGTGATACGAACAGTTTTGCCAATTATTTTGGGATCGTAGTATAGGTATGTTGATTGATAATAACTTTTTTCGAATGTCAAAGAACTGAGATAACACTTTCCATAAAAGGTATTTTTCAAAAATAGATAACAAAACAGTCGAAATTAATCATAGAACAAATATTTTTATAAATAACATCAAAATAATAAAAGAGACTCTCGCCTTTTAAACTTAAAAATACACTTTTTTAGTTAAAAATAATTTTATTAAAATAGACAACAAAAACTTACTCTAGGAAAATGCGTAATATGAACGCATTATCGTAGAAATGTTTTGTAAGATTGATTAATTTCAATAACGATTACTAATTCCTCAAAAATTGTCGGCTATTTTCTTGTAAGTATACTTTAAGGCCCGATCGTGTACACAAATTTTTATTAGGTTTGATAACTTCACGAGTCACCACTGGTTTATCCGTCACACGCGCCAATGATATCCGTACGAAGATGTCCGATTTCGGGAGACCCCGCAAACAAATTTATTCGTTTCGTGCAAACATGCTGCAAGAAAAATGGCACTGGCAACAAGTTAAATTGAAAATTCGCTGAATCAATCGATTAACCGAATAGTCGACAACACGGGCGGCACAGGACCAAGACCACCGTGAGTTTGTTCAGGAAAAAATCTCGTGTTTTAAAATTGAGTATGATCGGGAAAAGAACATGTATGGAGGAGCATGGTAGTTTTAATTTAAAAAAGCTCAACGTACCTAATATTAAAGAGAGCTCGCGATATATCCATCAAACGCCTTCTTATACCAGTTTATCTAGCTCGCGTCTTTTATTAGCGGGAGGCTAACTTAGGAGCTAACTAATGAAAATATTTGGAAAAAGAAGGGGCATCTTAGATAAGAGATAAATAGGAATCGTAGAAGTCCAATCACTTTCTTTATTTAAAAAATATCTAGACGTTTCCATCAAAACATCTACGATGGGTCGTTTCCCAACATAATAGTAAAAAAGCTACAGCACCTTCTCTAAATTTTCCGTCCAACACAGCATACACGTTGTAAACAATAATAAAATCAAATATTTACCCCTGATATAAAGTTTTAGCTTGTTTTGTAATTAGGTAGTTTGTTTCGTGATTTTTATTTTTTTTATGTGTTTGATAAGTTTAAATTCCTAACTAATGGGTGTGCGTATCATATTGTCTGATGTTGATATTTTTTCGTCCTAACCTTTAAGTACAGGAACATTTTTTTAAGTATCTCACCAGGTTGGCGATTGTCCTGGTGACTATACAGGGTGATTTCTAAGGTGATACATTTTTTTCAACTGTTTACACAACTACTTAAAAGAAACAACTTTTTCAAATAACTTTTTTTAAATAACTCAAAAATAGAGGAGATATTTTTTCATACACATGAGCCGTTTTTATTTTTAAACACTCCCAAACTAACTGAAATCTATCACGCGATGAACTGACAACAAATTGAGACTTCACTGCTTGACATAAAAAAAAAATAAACACCAACAAAAAAATTATCAGCAGTCGTATCGTAGACTTTTTACAATAGCCTATCTCCTTTGTTTTTGAGTTATTTAAAAAAAGTTATCCTCCTGATTAAACAATTAAATTTTTCACTGACTGATGAGACACATTAAAATGCATTGCCATTGGCCTGCATGATTGTGTTGGATTTTCACGTATTGAGAACATGATATCCAAAGCTTTGTCTCCCCCGGTTGCTGTTCTAGGTCGACCTGATTTAGCGGCTTCCCTAGTACTGCCTGTTTCTCGAAATTTCTTTACCACTCGACACACCATTGACTGATTTATTGGAGGCCTATTTGGATATAATTCATTGAAAAGTTGACAAACCTGACCTTGCATGCGATCTCTTCATATTTCCGTAACCGCTCATTATTAAAATTTCAACTCGTTGCTTCTCATTCGGATGAACCATAGTGTAAACAAATTAGAAATCAGACAACAGAAAATCAAACAGGAACTGAAAATTGACACGTCTTAGGTCGCTGTTATGAAAACACCTTGACTCAACTAGTGGGTATTAGGTAGGAATAATTATAATTAGGAAGCTTTTCATTTTTGAGCTGTCATTATCTCGGAAACGCTTGCAGGAAATTTGAAATACAAAAAATTAAAGAGTTTTCCCAGTAGAATCCAAATATGCAATCATATGCAGGGTGTTCCATTTAAAAAAGTAAGTTTGTCTCTATTATAACCAAACCAGAAGTGAGAGAAAAAATGCATGCAGGTATAATGTGATGGGGAATAATTTACTGAACAACTTTCATGAAGGTCACTTTTTTTTATACGAGATAATTCAAAAGTTACAAGCATTATGCGCGACTTTTTGCCACTCTGTATACAGCGCTTATAGAGCGAACTTATAGAATAGCACCATTAAGTAACAATGAATGTGATCGGAGTACCAAAACGTATGATTGATCTCCTCGAGTTACTTCATAATTTACCAGAAATATCGAATACATTTTCTCAGATCAATTTACGTCCCTAAATCTGATGAGAAATTATCAAAATCTCATTATACTGAAATTGCGAATGCAACGAGAGGCTCGCTCAATTTCGTAATTTCACCATGGTCAGTTCGTGAACTTAATATTTCGCTCGAGCTTGCTGAAATCTTTGCAAAGCAGTTTGTAAAAAGGCGGCTAATTGAATGATTGCTAGGCAAGAGGCTCTCTCGGATACCGGTTCGAAAAATGGCGGATGAGATGTAGGTATAGCAAGTCGATAATTTAGGCGTTCGACAAAGAAAATGATATGTTTGGCCGGTGCGACGGGATAACAAACAACTGGCCTGTAGTCGTTTGCAACGGGCTGTTTCACGTCAGCACTTTGTCTGTTTAGCGCACGGTGACGACAACAGGGAGATTTTGCACTAGATATTACGACTTGAACCAATTCGTACAATAACCAAACACTACCCAGGTATCTGATTTGTTTTAGAGTAAATTCTGAAAGTAGGGGAGACCGGGGATACAAGTATTTTTTTATATACAGCGTGTAACAGAAGTATGGAACGCTTTAAATATCTTTAATACCGTTTGTCCGATTTAGCTAAAATTCGGTATCCGTATATAAGAGATTATCGCGGAGCTGCTAGTGACATTTGCAATGTTGCCAAATTTACAGTTTCTTAGCAATTTAAAATAATTTTTTGAGTTGAGCATTTACAGTTATTATAACAGTGCCTTTGTACTCAAATTTACTAATGATGTTTAAATAATGAAATGGAAGGGATAGGCTTATCAGGGAATTGAACTGAAAACATTTCAGACACTGCTCTTAAACTGTTTCCTCCATAATACCACTTAATCATAGTTACTTTTTCCTTAATGGAGTAGCTCATATTTAGCTATTATTAAAGCGTCTTTAATGAAAATGTTATCACCGCTACTTTTCGTTTTGTCAATGCCGAATAATAATTTACTGGTGTTTGCTGTATTACCTAAACTATGAAAATTTCGTAATTTTCCCACAACATTTAATTGGATAAGTTAGAATTGGCTTATTAAAATGTATTCAAACTTGTCACATGGGTTTATCATATCGGCCTCTTCAATAAATTATAATACAATTTCTCTCTACAATGTACAGGGGAGCCAATACTTAGCCACCTCAAAATTTACATGGGATTTCCTATGTTCAACTAAGCCATGCATCACCAGGTATAAAAAAAAATACGTAAAAAAAAGCAAGCGGTGTTAAGTGTGAAGCTAGCAGATAACTAATAATATGTGCAATGTGCAAAATCCTTAGTACGAGCTGCGATTCGAAAACAAAAACTTCTTGACCTTTCTACAAAATGATTCAGCGCTAGACGCCCTCCCAACATCCTCAGGTAAAGGATTAAATGCATTAATTGCCGCACAGCTTACTGATCGTTCAAAGAGAGCAGGTGTGTGCTTGAAAACATTATACAAATCACGATGGCTTGTTTGGACACTGTGAACATCAGAACCCCTGATTAACCGATCAAACAAATAATAAGGTATTTGGGTAGTTCTGACTTTGTACACAAGATGCAGTGTAAATCTTTTATCAAGCGTTAGCCATCCTGATTCGTCCAGATTTGGAACAATGTGATCAAATTTGCAACCATTATAACAGAATCTAAGGCAAGCGTTCTGGAGTTTCTAGTGACTACTTCTGTCTCTCTGTAAGAAGGCAAGCCAATAAACAACATCGCAGTAACCCAGATGGTGATAATACAAGAGAATTAGATAAGCGTAACCTCGTAGCCGTGTCAAAAATGTCTCTATGCATAAAAGGTTTTTTGAATCAAAGACGACACTTGGTCAGAAAATCGTAACTCTGAATCTATAGTCAATCCAACAATTTTGCATTTATTCGAAGGCTTTAAAACCGTTCCAATAACAGTAATTTGAAATAGTGTGTTCTCAACTATAAATGATTTAGACCTACCAAAAACTACCAACTAAGTGTTTTTCTCGTTCATAACCAATTTATGTGGCTTGGAGATCTTTGAGATGGTTTCAAGGTAATGGTTAATTTTTTGAATCGAAGGGGTTATATCAGAGGGGAAGAAGGAGAGGTACATTTGAGTATCATCGGCGTACTGATGGGAGTAATCAAGTAATTCAATCAAGAAATTTAAAAAAATCTGACGTGTAAATAGAGACAATTAAAGGCCCCAAAATGCTTCCCTGCGCAACTCCCCTGCCAATAGTAGAAGATTTGGAATAGTCGTTATTTATTACCATCCTTTGGAATCTGGAATTAAAAAAAAAATCAGTGCTGCATCTCTTAACCAAAATATTTAAGTTTAATATATAGTATCTCATGATCTATCATGTCAAATGCCTTGCTGTAATCAAGCAATACCAGACAGCTGCATTGACCATTATCCTATCCTTTGAGGAGGTCGTCAGTAATATTAAGTAAGGTTCTTGTTGCGCTGTCGTTATTGCGAAATCCTGATTAAGTTTAAATTAAAAAAGTGGATATTTGATACAGTAACGTTTAATAGAGGAATTTCCTGCAACAGCTTGACAACTTAATTTTTGTTTAACGTTTAGTGGGTATGAACTATAAAAAAATCCATCCAACACAGGTAAAATACTTTTAAAGCATTGTCTCCTAAAAATCCTTCACTAATCATTATTAAAAGTAGAATAATTTTGCCCAATTACCTTGTTGGTAAAATCCAATTATAAGTTTAACATAACCAAACAAAATAGCGAGACCTTAGAAACCGCAACCAAAGGAACCCAAACTATTGTTTAAAAAATCCCAAGAAGCGAACAATCGAAATTTAATAAACCGCAAAGATTAAGCTCTTTTATATATATAAGGAATGTTGTGAAATGGGTGCATTTAAATCTAATATGATTCATTTAAGTTCTTTTAAAAAATACACACCTCTATACAGTTAAATATTTGATTTATTGCAAGTCACACGGTAAAATTAAATTTGTAAATTACAAATGCAATCAGAAAAATAATTAACTGCGAAAAGCGAGGTCTGAGGTCCGCCGATGATATAGTGTATTATTTGGAAAATCAAAAGCAGAATTAAAAAGCCTAATGACTGGCATTTCAATAAACAAATAGGACTGGATATGAATTTCAATAAAACAGAATTTATGATCAACGAAAGCGACGTAGAATAAAAAACAACCTTAGGAAATCAGGGGAGTAGAAACTTAAATACCCTGGACAAAAAATAAATATAGATAAGAAAAATCAGGAGCTGAAAATCATTGAGAGAATCAGAATGATACGGGCAGCGATATACCACATATAAATATTAGTACTATACCGGGTTGTACACCGCCACACAATAGAAAATCCCATCTAAATTTTGCTACTCAAGTATTGTTGGCTCACCTAATAAATTTACATCAAAATTGTAGAAGATTTTTTGAAGGTGATGGTGGACAAGCACACCAAAGGACCAATACAATAAATATTACATAAAAACCTTCATTTGGACTTAAATCTGTTGAATTTCATTGATAAAATTATTAAATATCTAATAAATGTTCCATTAAATATAGATTACTTTACTTCATCAATCGAAATATACAAAACCGTAATAGAACAAGAACTTTAATATTTCTTTACAAATTGCTATTGCCAAATGTGACGGAAAGCGAATAACTTAATTTTTTTCTTGTCGTGTTAAATCGTGTTGAGTTGTGCTGAATAGTCTTCTTGATGTTTCTCGCGCACGCGCACTGGACGAAATGACCCTGACGAGACAAGGACATCTCGTATGAGATCATGTGCGTTTCTTAAGTTGGATCCAACCTTTAATTTCTCTTCTTTCCCCGTTCGGCTGGCCGGCCTGTCATCATTAGATATGTTTTGTATTCGGAAATAATTCTTCAGATAATTGATTATTGTTACTTAAATTGATTGCATTTGGAAGGTTGCTTTGACTGAATCAAAATCGTTGAAAGATAGATAAATAATGAGCAAGGCGTCATAGAATACTAATACATACATGTATGATTACCAAGAAGGTAACCCAGATTGAAATTTTAAAAAGAATAAAATAATTCATATAGTCATTAAAAAGAATGCCAATGGCGCCATAGTCTTGACACCTGTAATAGTAGGGGATTTAAGGCATAAAAAAATTAATACAAAAAACCTTTGGGTAACGTTGTTACTTTTAGGTATGTTCTTATCATTTTATTGTATCATATTTTATCTGTCGTACAACACCAAGTCCGTGATTGTGCGAAATCGCTCTTCATTTTGGGCTGTATTGGCCCTAAATTTCTTTATTCTGTGTGACATTTACTGTGGGTTTTGAGATTGACGGAAAACCGTCATCTGTGTCATTCAGTGAGATTCTACTTTGCACATTGGTCACAGCCTAAGGCCTTTCTGGTAAAAATTGGAAAATCTTTTTCCATCTCTAAGATGTCCACATTTAGTTTTTTTAGGGCACCTATTTGGTACGTTTACTACGTACGTGCTATTTTCTAGATGATCGATATTTTTGAGAATTTTGCCACATAACCTCTAAAATTCAATGTGAATGTTTTAGAAACAGTTTTCCAGTTTCCCGTTAATTCGGACTCTCCCGGTCAACTCTCTGTTGACTTACTACCTTTTAAGCCTACTTGAGGGCCAACAGTACCACGACGCAGTCAGCAAAATGCCATTTCTAAAAAGGACCAGGCCTTAAGACAGCCTATTTAATCACCCCCAGGAGAACCTGTGAATGAGTGCATTTATCTTAAACTGAAAATATCTAGATGATTTTAATTTTCTTTTATTACACACAGACAAATGTTATTTCTTGCGGTACCTAGAACTAAATTATTTTCTTTTTGTTCTATACGAAGCCACAAGCTATCTACTATTTATAACATAATTTAACAGTATAAAGGCTTACACACACCGACGCGGCCAGGGCCGCCGCGGTGGCGATCATAATATTAGCGGTCGGGCGTATTCACACCAAAGCGGTGAGTGGAGCTGTAAGGTAGTTGCCGTTTACAGATTTTATGTATACGAAAATATATTTTTAAACGTTCAGGTTTCATTTTTATTTCTATTATTTGTTACTATGATAGACGGTGTGGAAGGAGAGACTTTGTTACTATTTGCTCTTTGTCCCACACTTTGTTTTTAGCCCTTATATTTTTATAATTTGGATGGCTTAAATCAAAAAGTATGGGGATATAATTTAAGATATTCTATTAATAATTTTATTACATTATTTGCCATTACTACTGTCACATCTCGCAGTCAAAGTTGACACGTTGTATTTGACCGTCACCGCATATCAGAACGCTGCCCTAGGCCGCTTGATCTAGACCTGCCCGCGCTGGTCTGATTTTATTAATTTATTTTTATGTGTTTAAATTGGCCGCCACCGCTACCGTGGCCGTGGCCGCGTCGGTGTGTGGAAGCCTTAAAGCGAAATGTAAAAGAGTTGCAACTTTTGCGATGTAATAATGAGCAAGTGATTTTACTATTTCTCTCTGATTTGGTAAATCGACTAACCTAAACTAACACAACTATAAACAGTTATTTATAAGACGTTAAATGAAGTTTTATGAATTTTCAACATAAGATATTTCCCTTGCATTACATCTATAATAATTAAATAATTTTGTGTTTGTTTTGACACTGTGTGTGGGCCCCAGTTCACTCACAGGAAATTGATGTTGTTGTGACAGGTGAGACCTAAAAGCAGCTGTGAGTGGAGCTCAAAACTCTATCTTATGTCATTGCCTTATACAGTAACATCCTTTGAGGTTTATACATGTACACATTGTTGTTTAACTGGCAAGGACCCTTCACAAAAGAACCACCCCGGATACAACTGTCACGAGCTTGAGCTAGCTGAGGTGGTGACTTTAAACTGCATGTACCAATAAAAATATCGTCAGTTTTGTATTGTTATCACCAAAAAAGGTTATATGTTTAAACCTTCTTCCACACTGTACAATGAAACGTAAACACTATCACACAGACATCATATCACAGACGTATTGTCAGTTGCCATTAAACGTTTAACTGGTATAGGCTCGCCGAAGAGTCTGTCATTTTTTATATCCGTTCACGTTCACATACGTCCAAGTCGTAATTATCACATGGCCTATACAACATAATAAATTTAAAACTCAATAATATAATGGGAGTATGCACGATAAATAAAACAAAACCGCCCGCGCTGTGCTAGGGTTTAACTTAAAAGAAAATTACACGCTTCAGGACGGGTTGTAAAAAATGTCCATCGCCGCTTCGGTCATATTTCACGTGGAATATGACCGTTAAATAAACAAAGAAGGGTCAGAAGGCCTAAGGAATAGTTTGTTACTTATTGTTGCTATTATGTGGCGAGAAAATGAATTCTTGATTGGTCAAATGCAATTTGTGAGGATTTAAGTGAGGTTAGGTCCGATTAAATTTAATTATTTACAAAGATTTTATATGTTTTAAATATGGCGTTTGTATCTTACATAAATATTTTTTTATAAAATAGCATGTACAGGGTGTTACTTAATGTTATGTACTTAATGGGTAACTACTAGATCAATTTTAAGTCGAAATGATCATATGAATATACAGGGCGCGTATAAAGTCTCCTCATGCCTTTAACCTTTTATCAACAAATGGGAATAAATAAATTTGATAAGTTCAATAATTACTCTCCATTTTATCGAAATTTTTATAAGATGGCACCCTGCCGCGATCTTTGAAAATTGAGTCAATAATTTATATTTAAAAAGTAGAATTTAAGTTGTTTTAGAACGTTCAATTATTCTCATTTATTCCGTAAATCAAAGGGCAATAACAGGACAGGGAGGGGGGACTATATACGCATACTTAATGTATACAGGGTGTTTCAAAAAATGATTCCTTACCCGAAAATTAGGCAAATACTTCCTACCAACAACATTGGTCCGCAGATGCATTATTTTTCAGATACAGGATGTTACGATTTTTAAAGGGAAGAAATATGTATGCCCAGTGGCGCAACCAAGGGGGGGGGGGCTACCGGGCTGCAGCCCTCCCTTCGAGCGAGCTTAGCTCGGATCGTCTAACTACCTGTTTACAAGAAAAATAAACTCATCACTACCTAAGATAAGTAAAATTACACAACAATTGAAACGAGTCTGGCTGTTTTCGTAATTTTCTGTTGTGTTTTTTATTTTTCTTACTTGAAATCCAAGCATCATTATTAAAAAAAGGGCGTGGCACTCAAAAACTTCTCGCCTGCGGCGCTATTTCCCCCTCCCCTCCGAGCTTATTTTCTGGTTGCGCCACTGTGTACGCCACTGCCTTATTTCTTTTTGATAGCACGGTTGTTTAGGCAGTTAAATATCTAATGCAAAATACATTTTGATAATATCTTCATTTCGGTCTCGTTTAGGAAATAAATGCTATTTTATCAAACTCTGATATAGACATAGCGATATGTAAATAAATGTCATTTATTTTTTTTCTCGAGAACCGTTGGTCACACGAAGAATAGTCTTAGAATCGGTTGTGCTAACTGACAAAGCGCAATTTCGAAAATAATATTTTATATTTTAAAGAAAAACAGTGGCCTATAATTTTTTTCCGTTAAAAATATCAAAATACAAATATTTTCTATGAAAATGTGTTTTCATTGCATATACCATTTTTTTCCTTAAAAATATCAAAGTCAGTGCCCGTAAGCACGCCACTGATAAAGCTGAAAATTATTTTTGTATTGAAAAATAGGCTCCCTTATTAACTGTCGCCATGTAGTAAAATTACTGAAATATTTCAAGTAGTTTCGAAAATATTAATTTATTTCCATTTTTTTCCTAAAATATTAACACCCCATATTTTTGTAACGGAACATACTTCATAAAGCAAACTATCATTCATTCTTCATGTAAGTTCATACCCTTAAATATTCGCATATCAATAGGGAACACGCTGTATATTTTTAAAAGAGCAAATTATGCTTAATCAACGTAGAAAAAAAGTTTGGTTAATAACTGAACAACTACATATTTGAAAAAAACTGACTACGCCACTGAACTCCGCGCAAAACCTTCTATTAATATCAGTTTTCACCTTTTTGATAACTTGGCGCAAAACCGAGATACGAGAGGTAAAGTAAAAAAATGGATTTTTTCCTAGACTGACGAAAAAGATTTGAGTGTCAGTGCTTAAAGAATTATGAAAAATCCAATTAACGGTATTCTTTATACTTCCGGGACTAAAGTAAGTTATTTAATCCCAAGGAACTAAAGTGCATTCTAGCAACGTAGAATTTAAAAAAAGGTTTAAGTTTATTAAATTGCGACATTATCACGTACTTTTATATTTACACCTACATATTACCTATAGACAGGGCAGCGCATAAAAAGTTCTAGGTGCTACAAGATAGAGCGTTAAAAATAATTGCGGACGCTCCTAGATATACTCTCAATAGAGTACTACACAAAGACTTTGAAATACCGACACTGACAGAAATTTATGACAAAATATTAGCGGATTACTACAAACGTACGGACGTATCCACCACTCCCCTAATAACAAGTTCACATATACAATTACCGCCGAATTCCACCTACAAGTTTCCTAAGAATTGGTTGCCTCCAGCAATAATAGTGGAGAGGCACAAACGATGGAAGCTTCGACAAATCAAGCGTTTATTGAAGCTGAAAAAAAATAAGTCCAAAAAGACGCTCATACCCTTTTTAAACGATCCAGGGCTTCGCTCAATTCCATTTTCTTATTTAAAGTTTGGCCAACAAAGGCCCCAATGACTAACAGAAGTTAAAGGCAATGCCTGACTTGAACGAGAGAGAGATCCAGAAATGAATACCTTTACTCTAAAGTTCGTAGCAAAATGCTATTTAAGAGAATTGTTTCAAATCATCACATCTTCTAAAATATTGATTTCATTAAGATTGGATAGCAATAATATTTTTGCTTTAAATTGCAATCTGCATCACTGAAAAGTGTGGTAGGTGTAACTTTGATTTTGTATACCGTTAATTATTACCTTTGATTAGGTCTCTCAGAAATAAATTATTACAGTGACAAGCAAAACGTCATTGTCAGTTTAATCCAATGTTGTGGTAACGGAGATTTTTCATACAGATACGTGCTGAAAAAAATCATGAAAGGTTCCCAATTTACCCATAACCAAATGAGCGGTCTGTAAGCTGGTCAAGAAATTTCGTGAAACGGGATCCGTATTAGACTTAAAAAAAGTAAAAAAATACTACAAGGAAGATGATGCAGCGACTCTACTCGTACTGCAGTCTATTAGAGAAAACCCCACACTGTCCTTGAGGAAACGACCTACGCAACTACAATTTTAAACCAAAATAAGATACGTCTCTACAAACCCCATTATAAATAAACACACATTCAAAGAGGGCGATGATGGTAAAAGGTTGGATTTTTGTATGTGGGTAAGAAGTAAGATTTTAGGTGGCAATAGGATTCCATAAACTTATAATGTTCTTGGATGAGTCCACGTTTTCGACGAATGGAACTGTGGCATCGCAACATGTTCGCTATTAGAGTGATGTTAATCTTATGTTCAGAATCACAACCCGGCGTCAATATTTAAAAAAAATTAATGTTTGGTGCGCTGTTTCCTACTATGGTATAATAGGACCGTATTTCTTTGAGAATACTTGTAATAGAAATTCTTATTTAAATATATCATTTGGAACAACTGCCATTAGATTACCTAAATAACATGTACTTTCAGCAAGATGAATGTCCGGCCCATTTTGCTAGAGAAGTAAAAGAATGGCTTGGACAAAAATGGATCGGGCGAAATGGTCCAGCTTTTGGCCCCCAAGAAGTCCCGACCTTACATTTGCAGATATGTATTTGTGGGGACGCCTAAAACAGTTAACTTATGCCAATCCACTACCAAATGATAAGAACATATTAAAACAAAGAAGTGTACAATCTGTAGAAGCAATAACCCTAGAAGAAGTGCGGAGGAGTTAGGACTATCTTATAGCCCAACTGGAAAAATACGTCCTTCATGCAATACAAACCCAAAATTCTTCATTTTATATTTGCCAATATATCGGCAATTCTTCTGCCGATACGATACCTACGATACCAGTAATCGGCAACAACTGCCAATATTAGTAGGTATTCTTCAAACATTGTGGTATTATTTACAATGCACAAATTACTTCAAATTTTGTTTTTAGGTATAAGATTCAATTAAATTCGAAGCAGCTAAACTTTATTACCTTATAAGTAACACGTGCTACCATATTTTAAAAACCGTTTACAATGCCCAAATTGTAAGAAGATATCCAGAGAACATAAATTTTAAACTACAAAACCACTTAGTCAGTTTTATACTGCCCAACAAAAGAGGCGGTAAATTTATTTACTGCTCGCGCCATTATGTGGCGTACCATATTTTATTTAGGGGCCGTTTGGACTTGAAAAGACCCAAAAGCGAATTTGAGGCCACGGCCAAAAAGGAACAGGAAAATGTGGGGATTAACGACCAGATTTGGGATTTATGGTTTCTTGCGGTATTCTTGGTTACATTTGCATCAGCAGGTGGCGAATAAGGACCTACAGATTTTAACTCAAAATTAATTTAAACTAAACATTAAATCAAGAAAACCAAAAAAAACAATTTTATAATGTGATTGTCAACAAGAAAAACGATAAATCTTGCCATTACTTTTGAATATCTGTGGCTCAAAAACTGCTTAACCGAATTGAATAGGCGGATTTTGAGAGCTCGCATGTATGTATTGTTACTTTGTAGCAATTTTAAAATTGCCACTATGTTAGACTTACAGCCATATTTCCACACAGTGCATCTTTTAGAGTTATTTTGTTCATAAACTTGTTTATTAAATTGTGTCATCTTTGTTTACAGAAAATTAGTCAAAATATGTGGGGTTAGAATTAGTGCGTTGGCTTTTCTGTTGGTTAATTGCACAAGACGCTGCAAGTGGGTTGACCACGTATTTCCGTTTCTGGCTCCCGTCAAGTCGCAGAACGCCCATTTTTACTTCTAGCAATTTTATGTATAAACAAAGTTGTTTGGAATTATTTTCCTTGTTTTATTATTTAATTTAGGTTCTGGGAGAAGTCCAGACTCTCGTATCATTCTGATCTTTTGTAGTGTGTCTCTGTTCTCTTCTTTTTTTGTTGAGGTTATATTAAGTTGTCAAAACTTTGTGTCAGCTGATTGTTGAAGGAGAAGGGGTTTCTGCGGAGTTCTCAGGGCCTTTAATTTTACTTTCTTAAAATCCTTCAGACAAGAAGGTCAAGCCAGCCGCCGTTAGGCCATTTTTTTGTTTGTCAAAAGGCCACGAGGTCTCGCCCTCCTTTTAAAGGTAAGCTTCTTTATTCCTCTTTCTTGTTTTTTTTTTGTTTGTTGGGATTCAGGGGTGATTTTTTTTAAATTATTTTTAGGGGTTTTGCTGCTTTCGGCAGTCTTTGTCGTATTTCCTGCCGTTCGGCACTTATATAGGTTAAACCACATAATTGTAATACTACATGGGATTTTAAGCCCACATAATAACCTAAGGTTCTCCAACTAAACCTGGAAGAGTCTAATTCCACCTGGACTTCCATAAAAAACCACATGGGGCCATAATGGTTTAGCCTAACAGGATCCATCATAGCTGCCCAAATAGATGTTTTTGGTATTTAGTTAACTATAATATGTTTAATTCACTTAAAAATTCACTTAAATTTAATCAATAACTTCCTTTAATGATGTAAGGCGATTTACACTTGAGGTCACATTTTTCATATAACCAAAGGTAACAAATTAAGGTATTAAAGGTTCTAGAATCTTCAGAGTTTATATAGATACATAAACGCATGGGTTTTATAAATCTTTGAGTCATGAAAAGATCAGTTTAATTTTTTTATAAAGTTTAAACAATTTAACACTGATCTTATGCCTAGCATAAACCCTTTCTCTTAGTCACGTATTTTATATTTAATAAACACTTTATTGTTTGTGCGGGAAAACTTTGGTTTTATTTATTGTGTAGCTTTCCAATAAGTACTAACATTCGGTATATTTTTCCTGGTTTGGACTTCTGTCAAACCAGGTGGCGCCCGAGGCAAGCCGACGACGAAGGGAAGGTGTAAGTATAACGGACCACGACTTAGTGCCTCCACATAAAGAGCTACCGTCATCAGGTAGTGACAACCTGTTGTTCACAACAAAAGGTTGCCACTGTCAAAACTTGTGCGTTGAAAACAGCTGTTTTGATAATTTTTGATATATTTCTTTCACAGAATATTAAATAAACAACTGCCTTCGGGATATCAATTTAGGCATTAAAATTTCGTTTAATATGAGAAGAAAAAGTATCATTTTTTTAATTCTTACCATAATCAGTGTAGAATTACTTGAAAGATATTAGCATAATTTTGGACTAAATTTTAATATTAAAATTGAATTATTTTAACGAGTTTTATACAATGCCAAACAAAGACCAACTTAGAAATCACCATGTATAGTAAACGGCCTTAAAACCAAAAAGAAGCTGGAAAGTCTAAAGGCATTTTCTTTTTTGTTGTCACATAATTTATTTTTATCTGTCGGGCAGAAACGGTTGGCCGTTAACAGGTACAAAATACATTATTTTTAAACATGAAAATTAGTTAAAGTCGAAGAGTGTTAACTTCGCCGGTTGAGACTGCCAAGGGCAAACACATTTATTTGTATTTTGAAATACCTACAATACCTACATACCTAAATATTTAAAATATTCTCAATAATTATGTCTGGAATGACTAGTAAATGCTAATTTATATTTATATACAAATTTTGCATGGAAGGCGTTTTTATACTCGTAAAAAAGATATGCCATTCAAAAAAGGTCACTTAGCTATATACAGGGTATTTCAGAATTGAATGCTGATTCTCGAAGGTTTTGATCGTTGGATGATTTTAAGAAAATTTACAAGCAAAGCATTTTTAAAAATCGAATAATACTTTGTCGTTATGGCTTAATCATATAGTCCGATTCAAAAGATGAAATTTTATTAACATCGTTTATACTACGCGGTTCAACCATTTCTTTGATTATTATATCTACCTGTCACATTTTAACTTCTTCTTCTATCACATGATCGATTCACTGTTTCCACTTTTCCCCATTCATTTTACCCATAGCTTCATTAAAGTGTCTTTTTAAATCCACCATTTTTATAAGTCGTGTTTTTTTCTGGCGACATCTATCTTTATTTCAGCCCATATAAGTTCGATCGGGTTTAACTCGCAGTGGTAAGCACAGATATTCCTCGTAGCTTTGCCATTTCATCGACTACAGATTCTTTGAATGCATTTTTATGTAAATAGGCTAGTACCAATAGTTTTTTTTTACGGAATCTCATGGAACTTCTACGCCATGCACTTGTCGGTAACTTTTCCGTCAGCCTAGAGTGATAACTTGCATTATCCAATACAATTATTGCATCTTTTGGTACAAGATCCAACATTTCTTCAAACACATCGGCATTTATATCTATTTGATAGTCTCCTATATTTTTAGATTGGAACATCAGTAGAATAGTAGACCACCTTTAACGAGGCCTTCAGAACTTACAATATGGGTTATGATAAGTCGATGTCCTTTTCCAGATGGCGGTCTTAATTCTGTGGACAATCCTTCCCAAAAAGCTTTCCTTGAACTTTTAATATTTTTATCCTGCCAAAATTTAGTTACAGTGTGGCCTTCGTCTAGGTAAAATGTTTTTTTGTTTTCTTCTCTGGCTTTTTGGGTGCTTCTTAAGTAATTTCTTCTCCAACAGACGATATTGCTTCTGTCTATGAAAATTTATGTATTATGTTTATTTTCTACCGAAAACCCATTTTTTGTTAATAATTTCCAAAGCGTATTTCTACACATAAATGGGTAGTCCTGGGCTTCTCGGATTGAGGACAAAATTTTGTCCAGCGCGGGAATTTCTTTTTTTAAAAAGAAACTATAAACTTGTCGCCTTGTTCTCTGCATTAAAACGTCATCCAGCTTAAGCTTTGGTCGTCATGGAGAAGTTTTTGGAGGTTTGACGCCAACACTTTTTCTTCTTTTAAAAGTTTATATATTGTTGTTTTCCCAACGTTAAGCATATCTGTTCTAAATTGCACTGCATTGTCAACACTTAAATCCGCATTCTTAATTTTAACAGAATCGTAACAGTTAAGAATTGATTTTTTCTCATTTAATCTACATGGACAAACTCTAGGGCGTTTAGGCAATTGTTGAAAATTCTCCATGTTTAATTAAAAAAACAATGACACTTCACACTTTGACTAGTTTCACATAAAAAAAACACCCATTCCAATGGAGGCACCCACAAAGGCATAATAACCACATAATTAGCAAACAGGTAGCCAGAATTAGATACAAATAAAAAGGAATAAAATGATTACAAGCAGAAACGGAATAAGTACCTAGACTCTAATTAGTTTTGATAAAATTACTTTCTAAAATTCCAGGTAAATGGTACGGCTGTACATAATTTTAAGCTTAATAGCTATTAATATAACGAGATTATTATGCGATTTATAATAGTCGAGGACATTGCTAGGTGACGAGGCGACAGCCGAGTCACCCGCAATGTCCGAGACGGTGTTAAATCGCTAATAATCGAGTTATATTCAAAGCTTTATCGTATCATTGACAACGGCGATGCGAAAATAAATACAAGGTGTTTTGTCATTTTGGCATTTCAAAAAGTCATCATTAAAATCATGCAAGATTTTGATATTCCTGACGATATATTAGCTGCAGCCAACATTATAAGGTTGAACTTGCTTCCGGACAAATCTAAAATCCATTATGAAAAAGAATATCGGCAGTTTTGTGAGTGGCGAAACAAAGTACATGTTCAAGGTGCAGAAGAAACGGGATTGCTGGCGTATTTCGCAAAACTCTCTGAGGAATACTCTGCTTCATCCTTATGGCCGAAATATTCCATGTTACGAGCGACTTTAGAACTGAAGGAAAGAGTGGAAATCGACAAATACGGCGCCTTAATACGTTTCATCAAGAAGAAAAATGTTGGATATAGAGCAAAAAAATCAAAAGTATTTACAAGAGAACAAGTCAACGAATTTGTGTGTTCTGCCTCAGACGAGAAGTTTTTAATGATGAAAGTGGCTTTTTTAATTGGAATTGGAGGAGCCTGTCGAACTAATGAATTAACGAAGATGACCACGGAAGATGTTGACGTTTTAGAGGACAAGCTGATTGTTACTATTCCCGACTCAAAAACCCACAAGAAACGTATTTTCGCTGTGATATTTGACGGCGAAGTCAATCCTGTGCTTTTATTTAAAAAGTACGCAATGTTAAGGCCAGACCATGTCACTCACCAAAGATTGTATCATATAGAAGAGGGAAATGTACGGTACAGCCCTGCGGCATTCATTTCTTCTCTAAAATACCTCAAAAAATAGCTGAGTATCTCTCACTTGAAAATCCTAATTTGTATACTGGTCACAGCGTTAGAAGATCTTCGGCAAATTTTCTTGTTAATGCTGGAGGAGATATATTAGACCTACAAGAACTTGGTGGATGGGAATCGGCGAAGGTTGCTAGAGGGTATTTAGAAGAAAGTGTGACCAAGAAAGTTTCCATTGCTCACAAAATTCAAATCGGCGATGTTTCCGGCAGTGGATTAGGCACTGGGGAACCGCACGAAATCGAAAAGAGTGCTTTCTCGGTCATTAATCAGTCTTCAGAGGGCATACCTAAGATCGTGGACGTTAAAGACAAAGGTGTATCCATCAAATTTGAAAACTGTCAAAATATTGTTTTACATGTTCATGAAAAATAGTTCTAATATTATTTGGTATCTAACGTATTATGCTTTCGTAACTAACGTATTAAATTATGGTAACTAATGTATTATGAGTAACTAAGGTTTTATGTAGGTTTTAGTACGTTTATGATGTTAATAATTATTAATAAAGATATCATATAAAAATGACTTAATCTTCAATGATACGATAAAAAATTTAATATTAAAATATATCTATATTTGAAGACAAAACTCGAATTTAATGTCAATACTTGTACTAATTCTGCACAAATTTAAAAATTTAGGGTTACTTAAATACATATACATGCCGAAAAATCTGGCACGCCCATGGAGATGGAGATGATTGACAGGATGAAGATCTGGATTAAGTATTAGACGAGGTATGGTAAAGCGATGATATTTTGAATATGACTCTCTGTGAAATCTAGTTATAATAAAATATATATTTGAAAGGAACAGGTGAAGTGAAAATAACATCGAAAGTTCATATAATTTTGTTTTCCTATGAGGCCCCTGCGATGAGATATCTGCCCGTAGAGGCCGGACCTGAAAACCAGTTCTATACTGATAACTTTGAACCACCCGGTGTAAACCATGTTGCATTTGTATAATGTGTTTGTAAATGGCTGTACATTGCAAAATGATTAAATGATTATCGCGCTCGAAAGTTGATTGATATTATATTGACAAATTGAAATTATAATCATCTGACAGCTGCCTTAAGACGAAATTAAAAAGCAACATATCGATATTTTTAAATCCGAAAAAGATCAAAATCTCATACTGTTTTAAAAGACACTTTGCAGGTATTTTCTGGCACGCATCCCAAACCTCTATTACAGCGCCATGTTCTCACGTGATTTGGCACTGGGCGCGACGAGATGCACGGCAGGGGGACCCGGGTTGGAACCCCCGCGGGGCCCGATAACTCACCGCCGAGATTCGACAATTACATTCAAATTATCATTCGAAAAAGGTTTCGGTTTTATTTTGCTTTTTTCCTGTTGTTTTGTAAATTGGCAATGTTGCCAAGTTATCGAACTCACATTGATTTAAAAAAATATGGCATGACTGATGTTGTAAAACTGCCGTAATATAATATGATAACTGAGTTTTGATTGTTATGTAAATTTTACACTTCACATTTTTAGTCAATCAGAAGTTTTTGGTTTCGTTACCATGGCAATCCAAAAACTTTCCGGAATATTTTTTGATAGTTCCAACAGTCAATTAAATTTTCTTAATTTTTTGTCATGTCACAGAAATCACCCAATCATAGCAACATTTAACTAATAACAATACTCCGGGTAGTTTTCAATCACTATGACACCAACACTTTGACAGTTTTATATTCCAAATAAATTTCAGAATGTCACGTTTTGGCAATGCGAATTTTCAGTCTATTAAGAATAGCCAATCTAATGTTCAGTAAAATTTTAATAACTGTACCTTAACCAGTTTACTTTTAATAAATAAATAATTGTTTTATTGCGAGTTATTTTTTTTTTCAACAAATTTTCTGAGCGGATATTGATAAATATCTCATGACTTGATGTTAATTCGAAAGCAGGGTGAGTTTGGTAACAGCCGCGAAACTTTTTTCGTAGAGACTTTCATAAATGCCATTTTTGACGACAAAACCACAAACCGCAGGTATCAAGAGAAACATCAGACCCAATTTTCTCTCGATGATATTTGAGATCCGGACTATATCACGAGAAAAACGAATAATAAACACTAAAACATAATTTTTTTTTCCAAAATGTTTAGTTTGAGAGTAATTGATTACCTAACCCAAACGAAATATTGTTGCTGTAATCACATCACATTGATCTTGTCAAGGTTCGTCCAGCGAACTATTTTGCCAGTGAAAACAGCTATAATGATATCAAAATCAATCGATTTTAGTTCACAAACTTGCCTTCATAATATAAACAAAGTTTAAAAAATTGAGTGTTTGTGTGTGAGATTTCGGTCTCATATGTCACCAATAAGGGAATGAGAAGAAAATTAGCAGCAATGGCAATGGAACACCGCGAAGATGTTGTGGTGTAACATGATGTCGGACGAAGAAATACGAAGAACGAAAGTTGACAAAGGCGTCTTATTTCACGTATGTAGAAGAAAAAATATTATTATGGTACGTCCACTTAAGAGCGGGAAAAAATCGATGGATAAGAGTCACAGATTGCAGGCATTTTAGGAGAAGAAAAAAGAGAAAGGCCTAAACGATCATGGCGACTTGGATGATGGCACAAAGAAGAGAAACCTCGAAGACGGGAACTGGGAAGAGGCTGCGAGAGTCTGGTCGAGAGAAAGTAGTAAAAACCTTTATTTATAAATAATCTCCTTTATTTTTATTTATTTCTGTGCCTGTTAGTATGTTTTACCAAAACCAATTATAGTGGCTAACAAGTCTTATTGTTCTGGTTATGTTTTATTTTGTGTCATAGAACTGCAAGTCCTTAGATCTACCTCCGTGCACAAAACCGCTTTTCATGTTAAGGTTGTGTTATTTCAACTATGGTTTATTCTCTGTGACCTTTTCGGTGGGTTCTTGGGTTTGACGGAAAACTGTCATCGGTGTCATTCAATTAAACGAAATTCTGACGTCTGGTACATCCTAGACAATTTAAATCGGGGGACCTACGAAGCTACGTCTGAGGTAAAGTCCGTTCACAGATTTAAGAGGATGACTTACCGACTCGTGTTGACGCCTGTTTAAAACCAGACTGGGGTCTACACAGGCCCGCACTGAATTGTATTTCAAGCATGGATGATTTGACACAAATAATTATATGTTATAATTAATTAATGCAACTACAGTTTACTCATTTAATTCATTTTCACTGTCACTATCAACACCTATGTTAATAATAAATCTTTCTGTAATATTCCCAATTTCAATGTATGCATTTTCAACAGTTTTAATATGCGAAACACAGTTTTTCCAGCTACTCACAGGCACTTTGTCCACTTCAGTAATAATAATATCCAGTACACTAGCGTTTATAGTGGGTAATACATTATTACGTCTAAAGGCAGATTTTAATTGATGCCATATGTGTTCTATGGGATTGAATATACAGTGATACGGCGGAAGCCTTAGTACTGTATTCCCCTTACTTTTAGCGTAGCTGTCGCAGTAGTACTCCTTTTCTTGGGTAAAATTCGGCAAATCCTTTCCTATCTCTGTGTTTTCCATATCAAAGTTCACAACGTATATTTTCATGGATTATCGATATTCTTGCCATATAACCTGAAACTCCGTACCTTTTTTGTTGACCAGAATTCTTCTTCTGCTACCACACTGAGTTCCCTTTACGTTGACGGTTTTCATTTGCTGTTACTACCCTGGCTTTTCCCGGGTTTCCGAATAACTCGGCTTTACCGGCCAACTAAGATTAGACACGAGGGGTTTTGGACTTGATCACTTTTGAGGCATTTGTGAGGCCTATTTGCAAACCTTACTAAGCAGCAAAGGGCTATCCCTTAAGAGGATCAGCCATCTCCAGGAGGACCGTGCTGATAAGTACCTTTTAATTTAAATCTGCAAATATCCACGTTATTTTGACTCTTGAGTATTGAACACAATCAAATGTAACTTCTAATAAACCTAAAATTATGTAATTTCTCCTTTTTTTGTTGTAATCAAAGCCATCAGCTATTTCCTCTATTTATAACGTAATTTAACAGCATATTTCAATATTTTAATTGATCTACCGTATTAATCTAAGGGTTGCAACTTTTGCGCTACTATATTTAACCTAGACAAATTCATATTCCTTTACTATTCCATCGGATGTGGTAAATGAACTGACTAGTTATTTAACAAAGTTGAATTAGGCGTTTATTTATAACTTAACATCACTTATACCTTTTTAAATTAAATAACTTTAATACATTTTTTATCTGTTGTTTTGGCACTGTGTGTGGACCTCATTGTTTTCCTCAGAGGAATTTGGTGTTGTGTCAAGTTGGAGCTAGAAGTACCTGTAAGTGGCGCTCAAAACTCAATCGCATATATCTTGGATAGCACAGCACAGGGGACCATACGCGTACACATTGCAGTTTTAGTGGCAAGAACCCTACTTAAAATAACTACCCCGGCTTACAATTGTCACGAGCTTGAGCCAGCTGAGGTAGGTGGTAATCTTAGCCTGATTTTATATTAAATTTCCATCGATTATATTTTGTTACCACCTAATAAGGTTATAATTTATTTGAAGGATGAAAGAGAAAGCGGCTGAAAAAATGGCAGCATAAGCTTTTAATGTCCCTTTTTAAAATACATGAAGATCACTTTACAAAGTTACTAAAACCATGCTGTTTCTATCGGTGCCAGATGACATTAAAAAAAGTTTTTCTTTTTTATCCGCAATTACACCAGATTAAAATCAAACATCGGCAACCCTGTACGGTTAAGTTGAAAAAAGAGGCGTTAAGCCATTAGGCACCCAGCTCGTTGTTCGACACCTTAAAATACCGTTTAAAACAGCCAGGTGAATGGAAATTATAAAGATAACATATTCATAAATAATATTCGAAATGAGCTTTCTTTCACCTCGCGAATACCTTTGTTGTTTTGATTATTTTCGTTGAAATACAGATGAGAATGAAAGGAGCAGAAGCAACCAGTCATATGTACAATGTTTTATTAACATAAAATAAGAATAATAATAAATGTTTTTATTTTGGTAATCACTCGTCGTAGACAACATACAGTATGTTCTAGGGCAAGTGAAATAAGAGGTAACATACTGACGATGACGATGTAGCTGATAAAGACTAAACATCGCAATAGTGTCAATATTCACAAACCACTATACGAGTAGCATTATCATCAATTGAACTACAAATTGAGAAGCTTTGTGGAAGTAAACAACATTAGTATTAGGTTTACCCCTAATTTACGTTACTAAAGTTACTATTTGTTTTATTTGTAATTACCGGATAATTTTTCAAATAAATTCGTATTTAATTTGTACACAAAGGCAATTTTTTATATTTAGTTTAATATTTTAGTAACTTACTGCCAATATGTTTCCAAACTGGCCCGTGGGTGGCAAGAAAAACTAATAAAATACCGGCCCACCATCAAAAAAAGTTTGAGTATCACTGATTTAGACCATATACCTATGTATTAGTACTATGGCGCCTTGCCCATTTAACCAATGTAAACGTAGTGAAGCCGAGGTTCCTTGTTCAGTCAGGGTCATTTCGCGCAGTGCGCATGCGCGAGAAAGAGAAAATAGCCGTTTGTTTTAACGAAAAAAAATGAGGTTATCACATTTGACTTTGACAACTGGACCGAAATTTGTAAACAAACATTAAAGTTCTTGATTTAAGATTTTGTATATTATTTCGATTGAGAAAAGAAAAAGAACGCAGGTAAACATATTAATAAAACTTTTATTAGATATTTTACAATAATTCTTCGAGTTTAACAAGTAAAATAATAGGTTTTTGTAGGATTCTTTGAAGTACATGCAATTTTCGGTAAAAATAGGTAGGTACCTAAGTATATCAACAGCAGCAAAGGAAAATAATCTTTAGGAAATAGACTACCTAGTTATTGTTCCCTCACGAAATTAACGTAGGTAAGTTAAAAGAAAGAAACAACCGGTCTAGGTACATGCCTGTAGAACGATAAATCTTTGTTTAAGTTTTTACGCCTGTTAAAGATAATGTAAAATATTCTGTTTTGCCTCGGCATCGTCACAAATTTATCACACTTCACACACTCAAAATTCGCAGAAAAGTAAAGATAAACAGTACACAAAAGCCGTTAATAATACCAAATCAACTCGATGAAGCGAACTGTCAAACAAATTAACATTTGCTAAAGATTTCGAGGTTATGTCGAATAAAAATGAGACGTTGTCACGTTGCCACCTTCCAATTATATGAAATTGTTATTTAACGCGTTTTAGTTTAGAAATGGAAACAAATAATTTGAAAGCACTTGGAAGTACAGACTTAATGCTTAGTTTACAACTTTTTAGCAAGATTTTTGGTAATTTTATGATTGCTCTAATTTTCTAAGGCTCACTCTTCTGCCCTGTTCTAAAGAAATAAAAGTACATTTGGCAATACCCTTACGGCGCATGCGCACAAGTCGAAATGCCCCTGGATCTTCTATCTCTGTTGTTGCTTCAAGATATTCAGGGTAATAGCCATATAGTACTAATACATATATGATTTAGACCTTTACGCTTAAGGTGGAATAGAGAAGAAATCTGTATTTTTAGAATTTTTCAAGTCGAGTTAAAGAGTAGCTCAATTCATGCAACTTTTCGCAACTGAATTGGAAGGTTGGTTCATTGGACTGGCTAGCCAGGTCACCCAAGAATTTTATGCTTTTTCCATGGGGTCGAACTAGACAAATTGTTTGTTCGCAACCCCTACTAAACAATGTTGATGTATAAAATCCAGAATAAACCTTTCGTCCCAATTATCCTTGGACGCATTGTGGATTAAGGGGCCTTCATGTAAAGCCCTCGAGTTTATTAGTGCAGGGAAATATGTTTCACCAAGAAAGTGATTTTGTGAAAATTCTGATTTTCTATAACTAACCTGAACCAAAACAATACTTATGATTCCTAAGAATAAAAACGTCAATGTTGTTTGTGGTTCACCCTCCTATTCACCACAAAAATTTACAACCGACCACCACTGCCAAATAGTTCTCTTTTCGCTGCTGGCTACCCACTGTGATTTTACAAATACTTTAAACCGCAAATAATGATCTTTGAAAAGGGTAATTAGTCGTAGGTTCGATACCGGGGGCAGACGACCAGTGTTTTGTCTGACCGAACATGGGTAGCCCAGTGGTCGACGGGTGATTTATGTTACAGCTTCATAGAAATAGTTAATTTGTCAAATTGGTATCGTGTCAGTTGAAGAATGGGGCAGGTTTATTAAGATTTAGGAACGTGAGTTGAAAAAATCAAGTTCTACGTTCAGGTCAGTTTACATTACAAAAATTTATTATTTTCTTTAACCCCTCCATTTAAATCTTCTGCAGAGATAAAATTTGAACTTTGAGGTGGACACTGCGTTCTTGACTCCTGTTAATAACTGTAGCGCTATTAGGCTGTCTTGATATGTTGGGTTGGATTTTGAGCGCTTCAACAATTTTCTGGTTTGCTTCGATTTTTCTTATTTATACTTGGTTTGCTTGAATTTTTTTATATTTTCTTTATAGATTTTTGTACAATGGCTGATGAAACTTACTGAGCTGGTTTAGGACTTTGAGGCTGTTCATCGTTTTGGAGGCCGCCAGTCTCTTGGGAACATGTAACGGCTGTTGAATGGTGCGTGTATGGTTGTAGCACTAATCAGTTCCTTTTGATGGGTGATACGTCTGTTGTCCTGTAGTAGTATGATATTAATTTAATGGAAGTAGTCCATCTCACAGTACGACTCCACCATGATGGTCGTACCCTATTTCAATTTCCCAGTCAAATTTGGGTTTTTTAATAAGTTTAAAATAAAATAAAATTTAATTTGAATTCATTTTATTTACAAAATTTTTTACTTTTATTAGTCAAAATGTATTAGTTATTTAATTAACGTTACATATGTTTTCTTAAAAAAATTTTCTGCAACATTAGTTTAAAAATTTAACAATGTCATTGGTCTCTTCATAAATTAATAACATCTTAATAATAACCCACTGAAGATGAAGGTTTATGCCTTCGAAACATGTATGGGATTTTAATATGAACTTTTTTCATTAAATTAGTGGAGCAGACTTTGTGTTTTATTCCATAAATAAAAAGTATGATATTAGTTTGTCGATATGTGCAAGTTATTTTGAAGTACTCTCAATAGAATGAATCTGGGCGTTCTCGCGAGTCCCTGATCATTCTGAGTGCCTATTTTGGAACACTTGCAGTTAAGACAAAAAGCAATAAAAGCACAAAATCTAAAAAATATTTTTTTCTCTAAAATGGTTACATGTTTCGCCCGTTAAGGCATCATCAGACGTACAAATTATATAAAGGAAACATCAAACAGACAAAATGGATAACAAATTTAAGCATTAAAACCTACCTAATTAAACATCTATAGACAATACAACAAATTAAAACAATCAAACTGAAGCGAAGAGCTTGCTTCTGCGCTAAGTTAAGCAGTTCAACTCAAGGCTAGAAATAAGCATTTAAATGATGGTCAGCCCAAGAAACAAAAGTCCGATACTATACACACGAAAAAGAGGAAGAAGAGAAACAAATTGACGTAGTACCATGCAAACAGCTGACATATGACCTAATTTCAAGAAATTAAATAATAAACACCAAATGGGGTTCAAACGTAAACACATCATTCACGTTGGTAAGAATAGGGCTTTTCGTAGCCTCTCTTATTTCGAGCATCTCCAATAAATCTAGTTTCTGGTCCTTATAACATTCATGAATAATTTCTATATTTTCAGGTGTTATACAGTCGTGTTTAGCTGTAAG
Organism: Polydrusus tereticollis; assembly: GCA_963920685.1. Classification (NCBI taxonomy): domain Eukaryota; kingdom Metazoa; phylum Arthropoda; class Insecta; order Coleoptera; family Curculionidae; genus Polydrusus; species Polydrusus tereticollis. Next base: position 126,187,848 of record OY987329.1, read on the forward strand.
AAGATTATTCGCAAATGCGGAATTAAATACTGTGATATCGGAATTCTTATGTTTATCGAACTGTTTCATGTGATCTTGAAATCTCGTAGAAACTTTACGCCCAGACTGACCTATGTGTATACAGAGTAGGCCAACAAGGGCGCCGCGATCAATAGTGGCTCAATTGGAAACTTTTATTATTAAAATTAACGTTTCATCTATGCTATAAATCCCAAAATAATTTTGAAGTAGTCAGGGTGTCTCAAAAAAGAGTACCTAATACCAAAAATTATATATTTGTTAAATGGAATACCCACTGTTTGTTAACTTCCCTGACAATTTTACATGTAAACTAACGCTAGCCTAGTTTATCCTAAATTATCTTCATTATACAGTGTGTTCAAAATATTTGTTCAAACATCTCAATTTTCAAATCTATTTTAATTGAATTTCTTAAATACAACGCCCTGTATATTATTTTGCCGTTGACAAGGTTAAAGTGTACTCTTTCAAAAAATATTAGGTTTGCCCTATGTTTCTCGCTATCATATTGAGACATTAAGGTTTTCCGTAACTCTACACAGAAAGTGGAGAAAAAATTATTTGTGTCATCCTATGACATTTGGTGACATATTGTGCATATGACCTTCTATTAATAAGAAGTATATTGTAATAAAAATAAAGTATACGAATCAAGAATCAATTGATATGGTTTATATTCTTGGAGAATGCCTAAATAATGGCCTTCTGGCATCCCGAGTGTACGGTGAGAAGTTTCCTGATAGAATACATCCAAATGCAAGATCATTTTAAATACTGATGGATAGATTTGATAGGACTGGGACAGTTAAGTACGAAAAGCATGAAAGAATAAAGCCAGTGGTAAACGAAGAAAATTAATTTAACTGTTGTTGATCTGTTTGTGAAGATCCACATAGAAGTACAGTAGAGACATAAGTGATTTGTTGGTCTTAGGTCAAACTTATGTGAAAAGAATGTTGTGTAAGAATAAGTTCCATCCATATCATGTGCAACTGCATCAAGCACTTGACGGAGAAGATTTTGGAAATAGGATACATTTCTGTATATTGGGGTCTTGCTCAAATTCGAGAAGATGTACAATTTTTTAATATTGAATTGTTTACCGATGAGGCGACATTCCGCAATAATGTTCATGTGAACGAACATAATTTGCACTTCTAGGCCGATGTAAATCCACATTCTATAAGGCCTATTGACCAACAAGATAAATGGAGTTTAAACGTCTGGGGAGACATAATTAGACACCCCGTTATAGGGCCCCATTTTTTTTTATTGACACCTTAATGGGAATGTTTTTCAAGATTCTTTAAACGAAGATCTTGATAATCAGTTAAAAATATACCACTAGGACTATTAAGAAGGATGTAGTTCCAATTAGATGGGAGATTTGAGCATTGGAGTTCGAAATACTATTGACGAAAAATTTCCAGACCGTTGGATCAGAAGAGGAGGATCTGTTCTGTGGCCCCAAGATCACCAGATATGATAAAACTTGATTTTTCCTATGGGGATACGTTAAAGATCGGGTCTACCGAACACCTCTAACTACTAGCAGCAAACATGCGGAAAAGAATAAGAGAAGCATTTAACTCAGTTGTTACAAAATGTAAATAGGTCTTGAACCGACAGGTTTAATATGTGTTTACAGTAAATTGGTAGAGTATTTGAAAATCTAATGAATTAATTTATTTAAATTAATTCATTATTTTAATTTATTTATCTGAAGTTTATTACTTTTTTGATCTGAAAAATTTTATTAAATCTAAATAAATATTATGATATTAATTTGTTATAAAGAAATAATATTATTATGCCAACGACTAACAATTGTTTCGATTTCTATGATTTTTTCACTTTCTGTGTAAAGTTATGCAAAAACCTTAATATTTCAAAATGATAGCGAGGTACATAGGGCAAATCTAATATTTTCTGAAAGAGTGCACTTTAACCTTTTTAATGGTAAAATAATATACAGAATGTTGTATTTAAGAAATTCAATTAAAATAAAATTGAAAATAGAGATGTTTGAACAAATATTTTGGACACCCTGTATAATGAAACCAAAAAATGAAGATAGTTAAGGATAAACTAAACCAGCGTTAGATTACATGTGAAATTGTCAGGGAAATTAACAAACAGTGGCGGAGATATAATAGTTTAAACAAAAGATTGGTTATAACTCAATTTTTATTTTTTTTATTTATAAGTTGGCAACGCTGCATTCGATCCACATACAAGTTAAAAGTTGAATTCAGAATGCTTAGAGGCTTCATACGCCACATAAAAATGTAGGGTATTCCCATTTAACAAAAATATAATTTTTGGTATTATTCTTTTTATATGCTTAAAAATAACTGTGGATTGTAGCAGAGATGAAACATCAAAAGCTTTATTAAGATAATGTTCTCATAAGTTTAACGGTTTAGCAACTATTGACCGAGGCGCCTACCCTGTATAGCTGGACATTGATTGCACTTTAAAGAATATACTCCCGATTTTGAAAGTCGCTCAACCCTTTACACCTATGGACAAATTTTATGGGGGTATCTACTTAAAAAGTAAAGATTATTCTAATGAACTCCAGAGTATTGAAGAACTAAAATAGTATATTAAAGTACATGTTTTATAAAGCATCATCTTATAGCACGCGTCCATGTTAAAAAACGAGCCGCTTGCGGCGAGTTTTTTAACGGGACAAGTGCTCTAACTGCTTTATAAAACACGTACTTTATACTATTTTTTCTATTTTGTATTTTTTTCAATAAGAAAATACATATTTAAAAAGAAAATCAACCCTTCAAATTTTGTAAATTTGTGTGTCTAAATTCTATGTTGGTAATACTCTAAATTTCTTTTTATCATAGTAGCCTTGACAATAAATAATATTTTCTTTGTGTCATTGTCACGAAATTTGTGATTTAATATTTCATAGAGTTGTTCATAATTATAATTTAAAAAATATGGAGCATGATAATCTAAGTTTAACTCCCCCTGAGTTAAGGGATATTGCTAATAAAACGATAAATCAACTTTTACCAGAGAAATCCCGAAAACTTTCTTTTCTCATGGATAACAATAACAGGAAACGTCAGACGTCAACAGAATAAAACATTTAAATATAACCAATGCCAACTTTTAAAAAATAAAATTCGGAGTTCGAAATGGATATATTTCGAACTCGCTAGCGCGTTCGAAATATCTATTTTTCGAGACAAAATTAGAAAATAGTTATTTTTGTATTAAGTGCGTGAAGTGAGTGTTTTTTTAATGGCATATGAGAGTGTCAATTTTTTGCCGAGACCGCAGGTCGAGGCGAAAAATTCTCTCGAATGTGCCATTAAAACACGAATTTCACAAACGAAATACAAACAACATTTTTTGTACAACTGAAAGTTTGAATTAATCGGTAAAATTGTATATTATAATAAAAATTTTACCATATAATTTCACATAATCAAGTTAACAGCCCTGTCGTTACTATAGAAATGGTTTGTTGGCACGTTGCTTGTTTTGTTGTCATACGTTGATAGCTGTTCATATTTATTGCAATTTTTTAAATAAATAGTATAAGTACTTAAAATGGATGTAGATTACGATAGTGATAGCGAGATTCCTTCAGATATAGCCGATATAGCAAATTCGGCTATAGCTAACATGTTACCGGCGAAATCAAAATTTATATACGAGAAAAATTATAACCAATTCCGTGGCAAGAAAAATATACAAAAAGTGTCTGAAAAGGTACTTATATGCTATTTTGAGGAGAAATCAAAAACTGTAAAACCTTCTACTTTATGGAGTGTCTACTCAATGTTGAAGAGTACATTGAATGTTAAAGAAAATATTGATATAAAGAAGTTTTCAAAATTGGTGCCTTTTATTAAGAACAAAAACGTCGGATACCGAGGGAAGAAATCTAAAGTTTTATCGAGAGACGATATTAATAAATTCATTCAAGAAGCTGATGATGAAACAAATGTACTTTATAAGGTACAGATGATCAAAATTTTGTATTATTTCAGTAATTTCAATATTTTTTTAATTGTAGGTTGCGTTAATTTTGGGAATCAGCGGTGCTTGTCGCCGTGAAGAATTATTGAAGGTAACTATTGATGACATTGAAGATACCGGGTCTATATTGATTGTTAAAATACCGGATACAAAGACCTATTGCCCAAGAATGTTTACCGTTTCAAATTCTGATTATATTGAGATATATCGCAAGTATAGAGTACTAAGGCCGTCCCATACACACAAAAAGAGATTATTTTTAAAATATTCAAGAGGAAAATGTGTTGACCAACATGTGGGAATAAATAAAATAGGGGAAATTCCTAGCTTGATTGCAAAATGGCTGGGAAAAGAATTGCATAAGAGCTACACAGGTCACTGTTTTAGGAGGAGTTCTGCAACTCTCTTAGCCAATGCAGGGGGTAACATGACATCTATAAAACGCCACGGTGGTTGGAAATCTGCCGACATAGCAGAAGGATATATAGAAGATAGTTTGAGTAATAAAATTGATATTTCTAATAAATTAAATTGTTCCTCTACTTCCAAACAAATCAATATAACTGATACAATTGTGGACTCAACTTTTCAAGGAATATCTAGCGTTTCTGATCAGCAGCAAGGTGGACTAGCTTCGGGAATTAATATTGGAAGCAATTGTTCGAACTTCACCATCAATTATTATTGTAACAAATGAGATTTTTTGGTAGTTGGTAATTAATTAGTAAATTTGTACAAAAAAATTCAATACATTTTTTAAAAAGTAATGTTTTATCGTTTTTTTTGTAAATCATTTTTCCAGTTAAAAAAAGTCTTTTTTTCACCGTGAAAAAAAGTCTTTTTTTCACGGTTAAAAAAGCAAAAGGTTTACGTATCGATAGCGATGAAAAAATGTCAACTTTTTTTGACAGTTGCACAAAAAATAAAATTCGAAATGAAAAGATATGCTAGCAAAAAACAAATGGAAAGCAGTTTGAAAATTTAATAACCTAACATTTATTTATTTTATATTTAATTTTAAACGTCAAAGAAAAACAGTTGAAAATCGGTGTTACATAAAATAAGTTTAAAACATGGGGAACTCCATTTAAAAAACTTGTCGTCGATAAAATCGTTTTATGAGATATACCCTGTACATATCTATTTTTTTACTTTCATAAATGCGCAATTCGAAATAAAAATGTACACAGAGCGAAATAGAGTAATAAAACAGGATTGCTAGAAATTATATCATAACAGTAATGCCATTTTTATTAACTTATATTATGCAACAAATAGTAGCTAAAATAAAATCGTTTTCTAAAGAACCCTATACAGAATTGTTACCACGTTACGTACTGGGTATAAACCCCGGCAGTAATTATTATAACAGAATTATCATAAAGCAATTTAATCAATTAGTCTTATTGGGAATAAAAACGATTTTATACATAATGAGTTGTATACTCAATATCAAACGTTTTATTTATTGTATACATTATGATGATTGCCTTTATGAAACGTTTTGGTACCTTTATGCCACATGTCCAAAATGGCCGACGACTATCGCGTTTCAACGAGTCAGTTGTATTTCAGACTTTCTAATGACATGTACGGGGCGGATGATTTCTCGGAAAAGTACTTAAAATTAAGGATATATTAAAGTAATGTGCAATGGATTGTGCTGGTATTCCACCCTTTTAAGGTAAGTTCTTGCTTTTGAATAGTTTTTCTGAAATAATCTATTATTTATACCAAGAAAATACGTTTAATTTTTTTGTCTTGGCATAAGGCTTTGAATTTTACTATACTATATTATTTTTTAATTGATTTTAAAATACATAATGTTTCAAAAATTGCAATTGTAATTACATTTTTGTATTCTACGCCATAAGACCGGGGTTATAGGTAGCATTATAGAAGCCCGAATATTGCTAAACATGTTAGGGGCTAAATTATTATATCTTAGTGACGGGGCTTTTCCATAATCAGGCGATGGAGAACCGATGGTTTGTATTTTAAAACAGATCCAAGCGAAACAAAACTACACCTAGAAGCATTCCTCCAAGTCCGATTCCAATAGCGTCCACATAGTTTTGATGCTTGTCCTACCACTAAGTTGACGCAGATAGGAATTGAAAAGTATACACATATCTACTATAGAATTTAAAAAAATATACGTCGGTGTTCGTACCATTTTGAAATTAAGACAGGGTTAGTTTAGTGTTCGTAAATTGTCTTGTAAATATATCATTTCTAATAAAATTGTACAAGTCCAAATAAACACATTTTTCATTTTTATAAAGCTGAATTATATCCACAATGTAATAACGTTTTATAAAGAATATAAAACAAATTTTAACGGTTAGAAAATACCTGGCAGAGGCACGTTTTATAGTGCCAAACAAACAATTCTTAATGGCAATAAGACGTACTAATAAGTACTATAAATCAATACCATATTACGGATATAAAGCAGTCTTATTATCGTCAGTGTAGCTCTTCGTGCGTTTTTCTAGCGTTTTTCTAGCGTTTTTCCTTTGAATTAATATCGAATTTATGCTAAACTAGGCGGTCACTTTATAGTAAAAACCTTTAACAGGTGCGTCACACCTCCTAATTCACAATTTATCACAAAGATTTACCGACCACCATTTGGCAATAAAATTGGTATTGGCCCACTGCATTGTCCTCACTACGGGCACTGGGACCGCAAATAATACGATTGTAAAATTTTATTAGTTGTAGGTTAATAAATGTTTTATCCGACCGAATGTGGGTAGCCCTGGTCAGGGGTGATTTATGTGACAGGCTTCAAGGAAACAAGTAATTTTTCAAATTTGTACCCTGTCAGTTAACTGAATGGGCACAGTATATTAAATTTTAGGAACGTGAGTTAACAAAACTTAGATATTCTTTAAGTGGCCGAATTCATTGCGGATAATTTTTATTATGAATCGGCCGTAAACAAACTTTCCCCGCAATTTCGCAATTAAGAGTATAATTATCGTTATCTAAAGATCGCCAATAATTACTTGTGACAGTTTGATCAAACGAACCAGAATTATAAATTCATTTAGGTGTGAATAATGCTTCGACGAGGCTGCGTTTCAGAAGAACAATTTAAATATTGAAATGACTTTTAAGAGTTGAGAATGACTTTTTTTAGTTCTTAACTTATTCATGAATACCCTTATCCGTTTTAATGGCCAATATTTTTTTTGTTATAAAGTCATTACTTATCCTGTATAATAATGTTTTCCTCATAAAAGCGCTTATTTCTGAATATATCTGAATTCATTTAAAACTCCACTAAACGTACAACAAACACTTCTTTAGTGTGTAAGATAAAATGACGACTGACAACATTATTTAGTTCATGTCACGTAATTTACCAAGAATTTATGTTACACACGATTGTTTGGACGAATCGACACAGTACTTTATTGACTTAACGAATGCCACTTACATTTTAAATTGAGAAGTTTGAATAACCACAACAGCACCAGTTTTCTACTTTTAATAATATCAACTAAACGTCATGCCTCACACTATTACAAACTTCAATCACTATGTATTAAGATACTAAACCACTGGGTCAGTCAATGTCAAGTTTACATAAATAAACATCTGCACTTTTCGTATATAAAAACTCCAACAAATAGTGGAGACGACACCCGAACTGGAAGTTCTTCCAGATGAGCAGTTCATCTTTCGGAAAAACCTTAGCACCGAACCCCTTAGACTCACCAAGTACATAACTTAGGGCTTCGACTAAAATCAGTACGTCGGTATGATCCTTTTAGACATTCAAAAAGTCTTTGACACCGTCTGGCACGACGGACTGTTTCACAAGATGGGTTATCCCTCCAATCTCGTACGTCTAATCCATCCATCCCGACGCAAAACCTGTGTCCATATAGGCCACTCCCTCTCCAACCCCAGAACCCCAGAACCCCAGAGGCAGGCGTCCCTCAAGGCGCTGTTCTCTCCTAACATCTCTTCAATATCTACATTTATGACATCCCCTAGCCCTCTATGCCGAAGATACCGCCTTCGTCGTAAGGTCACTGCGTCCGCAGATTGTCACACACAAGCTGCAAGAAGCTGCCAACGAATTCTTCAGTTATTGCGTAAACTGGAAACTTCGTCTCAATCCCGACAAAACCCAAACCATTCAGTTTGCTCGTGGGCAACTACCCTTCAGCGTGATCAACCCGGATAGTCCCGACGTTCCCTAGTGCGACACAGTGAAATACTATTGCTATTTATATACTATTCTACAGCTAACTATACCCTCTGTTCAACTGACGCAGCACCCACAGCCACAAAAAAAAAACTCCTCCTCATTAAATCAATCATCCGCTCCACCCTCACATACGGCTTGGCAGCCTGGGGTTACGCAGCCCCATACAGCCTTAACCGTCCCCAATCCTCGGAAGATATCCCATGGTTCATCCGTAACGTAGATCTACACCGAGATATCAAACACACCCCCCTAGCTCAATACCTCCATTAAAGAGGTACCAAAATCCACACCGCCACCCCCACCCGTCATCATGATCAGGCAAGCCTTCAATTACGACATATGTGCCCCGTACCGCCACAAACGTCGCCGACACCAGCTCCTCTAGGTGTAGTCAAATTCACCCCCCCACCCCCAAACCATTACCCAAAACCTCTTACCCCCCTCTTTCCAGACTGCATGGAAACAGCAGAACATTGTTGTAAATGGTGAGACCCTGCGGAAGGAACTGCAGGTGACGAGACAGGCAAACCTAGGGAGAGTAATCGGAGATCAGAGCTCGACATAGCTCTGGCCACCGATAACTCCTTCAAGGTGGGCTTACCATCTCTGTGGAGACGACACAATTAGTTGCATAAGCCTTTCCGCTGCCCTTGAGACATCCTGGACTACCTTACACAATGATGCAACGTTTCTGGAATATAATTATGACACCACTGTTTTGTAGTTCGTTGTTGGATTATTCCTCCTTGGTAGAAACAGTCAGTTAGGCCATTAGAACACGTCAAGGAGCTAAGCGGAAGCAACCCCCATTTCTTTTAAACGTGAAAATATTTGAGGATGAATTTTCCATAAGGGTTTATTCGATGGACACCCAGCTAGCAAGTTTTCGTCAAAATACTCAAAACACCGAAAAAGTTGGCATTTTAACTTCCTCGCCAAAGTTCAAGGAAAAGCTTTCGTTATGGAGGATTTGAGATTAGGAGACCGATCAGCAATGGCAGAATTTTAAATTTCTGTCCCCGTTTATTGATTAGTTGGCTAGGTGGTCGATAGAGGCACTCTCTTCGTTAGTGAGTCTGTTAGTGAGGCGTTTTTGTCGTTTTATTTATCGAAATCAGTTTGTTATTAATTTTTTGTTAATATTATCGATAATGAGTAACGGTAAATTATATAAAAGTAGAGTTTGCTTAGTGTCAGGATGTAAAACAGGATATTCTTCAGGTAAGTTAAAATATAATCCATAATTAACTAAGAGATATTTATTGTCTATACCTATACAGGGTGCCCAAGATAAGGAGGGCCTCTATGGGGATCTCGGTTATGGTAAGAGCTACAACTTTGATTAAATGGGGAAAAAGTTGCGCAATCAGAGGACTAATAATATGGCATAAAAAAAGTTTTAGTAATATTTGTAAGTTTTGAGATATTAAATAAAAACTGATATTTTGGATTTTTGATTTTATTTTTCTTTGGCGTTATTATTAAAGTTAGAGCAAAACTGACAAAACTCTCTCACAGCAACTTGTTATGAACTTAAAGATTACATCGCAATTTTTTTTATACGACGTTTCGTTTCCAAGCAAACACCATCAACTTCATTTTTTCTAATACGGCCCTGATTTCTTATTGTCAAATTTTGAGAGCATTTTTTATTCTTAATTCAATGATGTACCAGACAATGTTGTTTAATTACGTTTCGAGCCTTTTTAACCATCTTTATGAAATTTTCAGGGTCCGGACCTGGATCCTAGAGTGTTGCATATGCTTTTTCAGCTTTTTTAATTAAAAAAATGAAAATGATGGATGTAGAAGGTAACAACGTAATCTTTTTAGTTTCATTATGAATTTTAAAAAAAATAATAAAATTACATAATAGATTTTTAATTATTTATTTAACATTGTAAAATACTGATTCCGAACCCATAATAATTAAACTTTAATTAATTGAAATAAAACTAACATTAACTCATTAAAAATTAATTTTCCAAAAGGTGTTCAAAGTGATTTCCGTCGTTCTCCAAACATAAATAGGATCTTAAAACTGTATTATTTAGGACATTAGTTAACATTTGTGGCGTTACGCTGTGAAAGGCTGCAAGCACTAGTTGTCTAAGCTCTTCTTCTGTTTCAAAATTCTGCTTATAAACACAATTCTCGATATATCCCCAAAGGAAAAAATCAAGCGGGGTTAAATCTGGGGAACGCGCCGGCCAGGGTGTTACAGAATAAGTGCTGATACTTTTTTCTGGAAATCTTGCTGAAATGTACTCTCTAACTACCCTTGAATTATGTGCAGGTGCACCATCCTGCTGGAACCAAGTGTCGCGTTGTTCTGCCAGAGGTAAATTATCCAGAGCCTCCTCTAAGTCATTTTGGAGTAAATTCAGGTAATGCTCAGATGTTAAATTATGTTGATAGAAAAAAGGTCCTATTATTCTTGTTCCCAAAATTCCAGCCCACATATTAAATCCGAAACGGTATTGGTGTCTTGATTCTTTGAATACACGTGGATTTTCCTTAGACCAGTAATGTACATTTTTTCTGTTAAAGATCCCGTTTCGATTTACCATGCTTTCATCAGACCAAATTATCTGGTAAGGAAAATTTATGTTTTCGTGGCATTTTCTGGTGTACCATTCGCAGAATGATCGACGTCTTTCTGCATCACCTGGCCTCAGTCCTTGACAAATTCTGTATTTATATGGGTGAAATTTTTATTTGTTTAAAATAAATTGAGCAGTTGATTTCGCTACGCCTACATTTTCATCAATTTCTCTAGTTGATACTCCAGGGTTTTCAGTAACAGCTAATAATACGCTGAAAACCTTTTCCTGGTCACTATTTTTTTTTCGGGAGAGCATGGGTTTTTTAAATGCACCGTGTTCTTTAAGGTTAGTTACTAACTTACTGTAAGTCCGTTTAGCTGGTTGTCTCCTTTCCGGATATTTGTCCAAATACATCCGCTCCGCTACATTACAATTTTCTCCGCTTAAAATAAAACATGATAACATATCAAATTTTTCTTCATTTGAATAATAACCTGCCATATTTAGTTCAACTGAAGTAATGCCAAATTGTCTGACACCATACCTACTCATTTTTTTTCCAATGCCTACTTCGCTAATTTGGGAAAAGAACAATACTTAGTTTGCAACAGCGTAGATTTGTGTTGTTTCAAAAAGAAAATAAACCCAGGAAGTTTTTATTTTTTTTTAAACAGTATCGTAAGGTTTAATTAAAAAAGCTGAAAAAGCATATGCAACACTCTAGGATCCAGGTCCGGACCCTGAAAATTTCATAAAGATGGTTAAAAAGGCTCGAAACGTAATTAAACAACATTGTCTGGTACATCATTGAATTAAGAATAAAAAATGCTCTCAAAATTTGACAATAAGAAATCAGGGCCGTATTAGAAAAAATGAAGTTGATGGTGTTTGCTTGGAAACGAAACGTCGTATAAAAAAAATTGCGATGTAATCTTTAAGTTCATAACAAGTTGCTGTGAGAGAGTTTTGTCAGTTTTGCTCTAACTTTAATAATAACGCCAAAGAAAAATAAAATCAAAAATCCAAAATATCAGTTTTTATTTAATATCTCAAAACTTACAAATATTACTAAAACTTTTTTTATGCCATATTATTAGTCCTCTGATTGCGCAACTTTTTCCCCATTTAATCAAAGTTGTAGCTCTTACCATAACCGAGATCCCCATAGAGGCCCTCCTTATCTTGGGCACCCTGTATACTTACAACGAGTTCGACATTTGCAAGAAGGTGATTTTGCGTAAGGATGCAATTCTTCAATTGGATTAATGAAAATCGAAGACTGTATAAGTATGTTCTGTTCACTGATGAAGCACAGTTCACTGGTAATGGTAATAATAATCTTCACAATGAACACCGATGGTCCTATGAAAATCCTTACGCTACTGTGGAACATAATTTTCAATATAAATTCAGCATTAATGTGTGGTGTGGTATGTTAAATAGTCAATTAATCGGTCCATTAATAATCGACGGTAATCTCATAGGACGAGTAAACTTAAATTTTCTACAGAATCACTTGCAAAACCTATTAGAAGATGTTCCACTTATTGTACGACAGAACATGTATTTATAGCATGATGGAGACCCTGCACACTACAGTTTACAAGTACGAAATTTTTTAAACAATAACTTTCCAAACCGGTGGATTGGTCGAGGTGGTTCGCATAATTGACCAGCTAGATCGCCAGACCTTAATCCTCTGGATTATTTTTGGGTGTGGTTTAAATTATTGGTATATTCAAGTAAAGTAAACACTAGAAATGAATTACTCGATCGAATTATAAATGCAGCAGCAGCTATAAGAAACATACCCGCATCCAACTAACCCGAGCTATTCATATTAGAGAGCTGATTTGTGGTTAGAAGTAAACGGTGGCATTTTTAGAAACTATAAAACCTAGCCTACTTGTTATAAATAATTAAATACAATTTTAATTTGAATATTACATAGGTACTCTTGTATTTTAAAAACCAAGCGTTATTGGAACTACATCCGGACCGAGTTTTGCAATAAGTGACAAAGTAGCTTTAAATTCATAAAAAAATTCGATATTTATTCCCCAAAGAACTAATTTAAATAAAAATAGTTCTTGCGCCCATAAGAAGTCATGTAATTGAAGCATCACTTGGAACACTTGCGCCGCATGCGGCTAATTAGTAATTAGTGGATTTGCAATTGTCTGATTGCTGCTTCAAGTGATTCTAGATACAGTATAATAACAACTATCCACACCACTTTAATATGACAACTTCGTAATCTAGTCGGCATAACGATCTGAAATGCCAATAGTAGCCCAAGGAAGCGAGAATGTGCCGTGCCCACCCCACGCATTTGACGTCTGGTCGCATGCTCTTGCCCACTCTCATATCCCCAAAGGCGTAAAAACAGTCCGTGTAACTTTGAGATTATGGCAAATAAAATGACTGTCTTAAAGATAACAAAGATGACTCCAAGTGACATTTGAGAGGTTTAATGATAATTTATTTGACAATTTTATCCCCATGATGATGGAAAAAGGAATAGGAAAGAACATATTGACAAAACCTTACGGGGATGGCTACGTAAGAATTTATCAGCACGATACTAAGAATATGGGAAAAAATTACAAAAAAAAATCTGTAACCTCTCCTGTATCGACTTAATTGTTTAATTTAGGTTAGTTTAGGTTATTCCTGCCCCGCGCTCAAATATCATGCAGCTAAAAAATAGTTTTTTTAAAAATGACTTTCTTCTACTACTGTATAAATAAATTAACCTTCGAGCCCTAGCAACACGACAGCTCACGAAAATAAACATTAGAGTTACTTGAATATTATACGTTGCTAGCTACGAAAGTAGTCAATTTGAGCATGGAATATTGTGACCATAGGGACGGAGGTGATAAGGCTTCAGATTTCTCTAAGAAGTACGCTAACATTTTCGTCAATTTGAGAAACGTTTTTATCCGTAAACCATTCCAGAAACAGGTTGTACGTTTGATAGTATCTATCTTTCGACTTCTCAGGTAACAGTGAGGCACATGCCAACTCGGCCGCCTTCTGAATAGCACTGAACAACCAAAATTTTGACTGGGCTCGTTCGATACCTTGAGTATGGGTTTTATAACAAGGTGACCAGACAGTACAGCAATATCCAAGGTGACTACGTACTAACAAATAATAAAGAAACTTTAAAACTTCAATATTGGAAAAATCCCAGGAACGACATTATAAAACCAGCCATCCTGAATGTCTTTGCTAAAATAAAGTTAATATGGTCATTGAATCTTAGTTCTGAGTCTAGTATGACTCCTTGGTGGTTAATTAAGTTAACTCTGGGAAGCTCACAACTAAAAACAAAATATGAGTATATTGGTGGCACTTTCTTCCGCGAGAATGATATGATTTTGCATTTTGAGGTATTTAGCTCCATTTCATTGGTTTTACACCATTCCAACAATTTATTAATCTCGCGTTCCAATAGTAAGCAGTCATCCATACTGCTCACTCTGGTAAATATTTTCAGATCGTCCGCATATAGTAGAGAGTGACAGTTCTTAAAAACACTCACCAGATCGTTCACAAAAATGAGAAACAATATAGGACCAAGGTGTGATCCGGCAGATGTAACCGTTATTTCTTTAGATATAAAACCATTTAGTTTGACCAACTGAGTTTGATCCTGAAGGTAACTTCGACCCATGATAAAAGGGAATCTACGACTCCAAACATTCTTAACTTGTTGATAAGAATAGTGTGGTCTACTCTAGCGAAGGCCTTTTTAAAGTCCCGATAAATTGAATCAACATGAGCTCCATAATCGACTGATGTCGACAAGTAGTGAGAGTAGACACCCAGATTAGTTTCACAAGAGTGTTCCGGTAGGAAGCCATGTTGATGCTCGGAAAGGTCATTCTATAGACGCGGCAGAAGCCTGTCGATGGCACTCGAGGACTTTAGCCATGCAATTAAAATAGGGCAGTAATTACTAACGTCACCCCTGTCGCCTCCCTTGAATACTGCGGTCACACAACCTGGTTGCCAGATATTACGAAACTGCCCTGAACTTAAAGAAAATTGATAATTGGAAATGCTAATGTTGGACTGCAGTTTTTTAAGAATATTGGTGGAATTTCATCTGTTCCCGCTCCTTTTTTTACATCAAGCTCGATAAGCTTATTAAATACTATGGAGCTGTTAACATCGATGTTACTTAGCACTAAATTATGTAGAGAAGGATACATTTGGTTATCCAGGTCTGTAAAAACAGATTTTATAAACACTGATTGAAAAAAGTCTTCAAAAAGATCGGCTATGAGTTTTGGGTCGCTAGCCTGCAAACTATTAAGGTTCATATAAGTGGGGTATCCAGTTGATTTGTACCAGAAGGCTTTTGTGTAATTTAAGATGCAATTTTGTGTATTTTGAAGAAACGCACCATAATCTATTTTGATAGAGATTGTGTACCCGAACAAAAGCTAAATACCCATTAATGTCTTTAAACTCAGAAGCTGTTGGACAAAATTTCTTTCTGCCATTTATCAACTAAAAGACAAAAGACATTTTCTTGTGTTATTTAGTCCATACTGAGAAAGTGCTTATATTAATTGAATCATAGATATCTCCGGGGTGAAGATTACTCATATTAAACAGGAAAGAAAAATCCAAAATTCTTCATTTGTGAAGAATTTTGGATTTTTCTTTCCTGTTTAATAAGTGCTTATATGTTCGGTCAAGCTATGTACGGTTATAAGGTAGGGTGGGGTTAATGCTATGCATGGTTATCGTGTTGGAATTTTTAGGTTGAATAGTTTATTTGCGTATTTAGTTCCTATCAAGGTAAATCGTGTTTCTTGGCTCTATTGAGACTCCCTGCCAACATTTAGGACAGATTAAATCTATAGTCGTTAAGTAAGCTAGAACAACTAGAAGGTCCAGTTTTGATAGCTCGAATCATGAGTTAATCTAGCCCGAGTAGTAACGCATCACAATTCGCATATTGGTCTATGGCAGCTTAAACAATGAATTGCTAGCTAAAACAACCCATCTTCAGGGCAATTATAACTCATGAATAGTGATTTGATGCAACTTCTTCGATTTAGTTGCCGTAATTCAGAGGTCTGAGCTGTCCCCTATTAGCAACACGCGTAGGTCTAGGATAACTCATATTGGAGTTATGTCAACTCGATATTTCGCTCAGTGCGAATTCTACTGGATTCCATTAAAACTTGTCTTTTGTTAATTTTTTTAAATCTAAAACCCATGTGTTGGATACACTTCCATAACGTTGTTCTGCCACATTTAACGCCGGTTTCATCTTTTTCAAGCCTCTTAATTAACTAATCTAATGTAGGCACGCTTTGTTCCTCGTATAGCTTGTAAATTTTACGCCGTATTATATCTTGATCACTTCCATCTACCTTCGAGAAAATGATTGTGTCGGTTCTTTTTTTCCTCGCTAAAATGGGATTATTCACAATTTTCCATACAGTTGATGTTGGAATTTTTGTTAATGTGGCCGTTTCTTCTAACGCTGCTTGCTTGCTGAGAGTTGAATAAACATTGTTTATAACTTTCTTAGTTTCCACAGAAAAGTGTTTTCTGCTTTTCGACGGGGTTATCTCCTGAGATACATTGGGTTCGCACATATTTTCCATGGACTCACACACGATTAAACAAACGCTGTATTACACACGGAGTCAGAATAATTACTAAGCTTAAAACTAACTAGAGTGGCTATATATACAGTCTTTAGAACATAATTTGTTTTATGGGATTAACCCTCTCATTTTGAATCAGCTTAAAATCGGCTTAAAATCACCAAACTATTACTTTAATAATGAAATTATGTCTTCCGGATTTGCAGTTTACTTTAAGACATTTTTAAGTACGGACCATAATTTACCTGCATTTATTCATTCATCCATTGTTTGTTTATGGTCACCCTGCAAAGTGCAACTTTCTTATATCTCTGGACAGGGTTTTACACCTAATTTCCTGGATAAAATTCCCTCGCTTCTATCTTAAAGTACTGCAATTCTTACGTAAGTTCCTGGCCGACTTATTAGTCTGCAAAACGGGGGTTTAGCAGCGAATAAGCCTATGTGAAACCGGCGAGCCAACACAGACCACCCTGTGACGACAAAGTCACAACTGGTTTTTATTAGTAAAGCGAGATCGTGAGTCGCATCTGCCTGATAAATAAAACAAAAAGGCCACCGAGCAATGAGATATTTTCGTTTGTGTTTGTTTTTCGATTTTGCACCGGCTCGCAATGTCAACACAAAAAGGTAGCAAAAGGTGCACGGGCGTTAAAAGCATGTAACTTTGAATCTTTCCGTCTATTTTTATAATATATTCGTTGCAATGCCTCACTAAATAAAATATTTAAAAAATATATTTCTTTCATATGGGTTACTATAATCGATTTGATTAGATTGGGCATGAAGCAGAGGGACCTTGTGCTAGCCGATTCTTAGATAGATATAACAGCTTCTGTAGTAGCGCTTGCTATTTCGGCTGGATCAAGTTGGTCGAAGGCTCTTCTTATTCGGGCTACTAGTTCTTCCATTGAATCGACGGGAGTAGAGTAAACTCTTTGCTTTAGTGTTCCCAAATAGATAGAAATCTAATGGTGTTAGGTCTGGACTCCTTGGTGGCCAATTCCACGATCCTAGGCGCCTAATCCATCTGTCTTCAAACATCTCATACAATTTCTGGCTAACCACATTTCCGCAATGTGGCGGAGCGCCATCCAGGGTTACTTGCGTAATATGCTGCTGTTCGATCGTCCCCTTCCTTATGGGTTACTTGCCTCATCGACTGTTGATTTCCTATCTAAAGGGGTATGCGATACTACATTGCTTCTAAATTACTTGCAATGGGACTGTGGATATCTTCCAAGATATTCTCTTTCCTTATGGGTGTCTCAGCGATTGTTGATATATTTTTTTTTGCTTATGGGTTACTTGCATAATAAACTGTTGATATTTTTTTTGTTTAGAGCTTTCTCGTTTATGCCATGTTTTTTTGTTTGTTAAGTGTTTCAGATGCCTATAAAATTACAAAAATTCCACAAGATATGTAAATTGGTTTTATACGACTATAACTGATTTACTAAATATAAATTCGAGGAATCGAGATAAATTTCTAGATAATAATCTCGCTGGGCGGTGATTCTTTTAGCATAAAAGAAACGGCTTATTTAAAATCAAAATATGTCGCACCATTTCCTTGTTTAGACGGGAAACCTGAACGTCCTATCTCATTATTTAAATAAAATCACTATAAAGTGTTCTATCTGGCTTGCCAGAAGCATAAAATAATGCAAATATATTACACGCATGCAATAAAACTGTCACTTAGCAAATTTTCTTCTATAGGAAGTGCATACAGGGTGTTTCATAAAAATATGAAACACCCTGTATATTGTATATTCCATATTCAAAATCTCAATTACAATGCATATTTTTAGCACATACCTTTCCTTCCGTAACATACAGTTATTTTATCATTCCCAATAAAAGAGAGAAGAACAAAAAATATTCTTATAAAAGAAAAA
Organism: Polydrusus tereticollis; assembly: GCA_963920685.1. Taxonomy (NCBI): domain Eukaryota; kingdom Metazoa; phylum Arthropoda; class Insecta; order Coleoptera; family Curculionidae; genus Polydrusus; species Polydrusus tereticollis. The sequence continues at coordinate 126,206,194 of OY987329.1, forward strand.
ACGCTAAGAACAACTTCGCTGAAATATGATTGCTCATTATGGCTATCTAAAGCGATGCAGGGATGTTTTAATATCCTGTTCGGATGGCTTTTTCGTGTAGTTAAATTCCTGCGAGACCGTTATTAATTGGACGAGAAGGTTCCGAGGTTCCTGCGGATGCAATACTCGAAGCTGAGCTGCGGTTCTTGCATGTAGCGGCGGTAGACAGAGGCGTAGGTGGACACAGAACCTTCAATTCGTTATGGCAATCCAGGCTAGAATTCTGTTCAAGGTAACAAAAAAATTGATTAGCCACGTACATACAGTAAGTATAGCTCACTGAACCCCCACTCTATAAATATCCTAGGTATGCACCTTGAGAATTACTTTTGCGGAAGGTTTACTCATGCGCAGTGCGTCGGATTTCTACGATTTTTTTGATATTGCTTTAAAATTTACGGTTATTTTTTAATCGGTTTAAACAAAAAAAAATAATTTTTGTGCAGCTCTCGTCGTATGTTGTATAGAAAATGATTGAAGGAAACCTGGCGACAAAGGGCATCTGTTGCGGTATGAAGAACAACCTTTATTACTTAAGGAACTATGCCAAAAACTAAACTTTAATTCAAAATTTCAATTTCCATATCTACGCCCCCAAAAAAAGTCCTGAAATTCTCATAATTTTTTACGGTGTATTGCTTCTTCGAGAAAATGAATGCCTTACATCTTCTTATATTTCTAATTATACCAAGATATAGGAACTGTTTTTTTTTATGAATCAATATCGATTCAAACAAATTAAGTTAAAAGTCGCGAACAGCGCAGACGTAAAGATTCCGCGAAACGCCGCATACTGGGGACATTTATTTCTGTAACACGGTATTAGCAATATATTGGTTATTATATGTGTGGCATAGACGCTGGCCATTTGGTTTAACCAGAGCCACAAACATACATACATACATATTGTGTGGCATAGCCTTTATAATCCGAACACGTCGTATGGCGGGGCGTGAAAGATGAGGAAGGGTTAGCTTAGGTTAGTTCAGGTTAGTTGATATTTTCCTTTTTAATGCGGGATATTCATTAATGCGATACTGCATGCTTTTAGATAACTTGCCGTATTATACCGCTATCTTCCTGGATACATACTGTCGAGGATAATATATAAGAAATGGTCTTGCATAACTGTTTTTCTTGAGTTTCAAGTAAGGCGACTAACGAAAAAAATTTTGTTATTCAAATAAATCAAAATTATTCAGTAGTATAAAGAGGAAACAACTCTAAAATAAATCTAATATAACTAAACGTATGTACATCTACGAGAAACAGAATGGCACTTCCATAAAAGACCTAACAAGCAATTTAAACATCAATTATATAGCGTAAATGAAAAGAATAATGCTCGACTATTAGCCGGCCATGCAATGTGTGTAAATAATAATATCGTGCTGGTTTATTAATGCGCTATTCATGCATACATAATTAGAGAATATTGACTCTTAAAAATAATTAATTATTATTTCTTCGTTAGAAAGAAATTCGACTTCGTATCTTTGTTTCAATACCTTGGGACAATCAAACAAGTATTTCAAATAACATTAAAAAAAAGGTATTAACGATAAAAAAAATAAAAAATAAAATATGCAGGGTGGTATGTCAACGCAGGATTCAATAGCATCCTAATTTTAATTTTTGTTTTTTTCAAAAACCACGTTTTAGGGAAGAGGGAAATTGTTTGGATGTAGGGTGCGTTAGTAAGGTAGTCGTCGTCGATAGCACCGAAATAAGAAGGGATACAAGAAGGAATTGTATACAAAAGTTGTACGGTTTGCAAGGGCGCATAAGGTAAAAATATATTGCAGCACATTGAGCGTCCCAATTTTTTTGCTTTAAATATAAATGTTTTCTTTAATAAATCACTCATTCTTTTGCTATTTGATTCGGCAAATATCGACTTTTTAATCCGCACTTTGTTTTTGATTTTTCTTCCTGCGTTGTCAAGTAAATACTTTTTTTCTGATGTTTAAGGACTTTTAAGAGACTTAAAAAATCAGTTATATGCATTCAACTCGGTAAAACTAAACTTACACCGTAAGATACGTGGTACATACGCAACTACTGTTTTTGCAATTTATTATACAGGGTCATCTCGTGACTTGACAAATTCGACTAATTTAAACATGTGTCGATTCAAATTTCTCAAACTTTAAACTAATTCAAAAAGTATGACATTAGATGATGGCATGTTTTATTCAATTTTATTACATACCCTGTATAATATATACAGAGTGGCAAAAAAGTCGCGCATATAACTTTTGAATAACCTCGAATACGAAAAAGTGACCTTTATGAAAGGTGTTCAGTAAATTATTCCCCATATTTCTACCTGCATAAATTTTTCTGTCAATTTCTGGTTTGGTTGCCATGGAGACTACTTTTTTTGAATGAAACACCCTGCATAGGATTGCATATTGGAATTCTATATAGGTACTGGGAAAACTCTAAATTTTCTGTATTTCAAATTTTCACCTGCAAGCGTTTCCGAGATTATGACAGCTCAAAAATGAAAAACTTCCTAATTATAATTATTCCTACCTAATACCCACCAGTTGAGTCAATCATAAGTACAGTCATCCAGGCCAATGGCAATGGATTTTAGTGTTTCTTTTCAGTCAGTGAAAAACTTGATTAAGCAGGAGAAGTTGCATCCCTGCAAGATAAAGGTGGTGCACGAATTAAACGAGGGCGATTTTGATAGAAGAGCTGAATTTTGTGAGCTGATGATGGAAAGATGCAATAACGATAATAACTTCGCAACAAATATCATTTTCTCGGATGAAGCTACTTTCCATTTAAATGGCATTGTTAATAGACAATCATCGTTCTGGTCTGCTGAGAATACTCACTGGTTCCAGGAAGGTCATACTCAGAGGCCCGAAAAAGTTAATGTTTGGGCGGGCATAGTTGGTAGACATATTCTGGGACCTTTTTTCATAGATGGTAATTTGAATGGCGAAAAATATCTGGACCTCCTCAGGAATCACATAATTCCTTCTTGCAGAATGGTTTTATCGGGTGTAAATTATGGCATAAATGAACAGGTTTATTATTCCAATGATAAGTTGTTCCATTTTCTAGGCTATTTATTTTGTTATTATAAAGTTTGTTACAATTTTAAATAAATAAAAATTTGAAATACAACAAATTCAGAGTTTTCCCAGTAGAATCCAAATATGCAATCATATTATGCAGGGTGTTCCATTTAAAAAAAGTAAGTTGGTCTCTATGGCAACCAGAAATGACAGAAAAAAATTATGCAAGTAGAAATGTGGGGAATAATTTACTGAATAACTTTTTCGTATACGAGGTAATTCAAAAGTTACAGGCATTATGCTAGGCTTTTTTGCCACTTTGTATATCGTAGACCGTATGTTTTAAAGAAGCAGAAAGAAGCTTACTAAAATTGATTTTTTTAGTCGATTAATATTAAACAATTTTCTGAGATATTTAAAAATACCATTACTTTTCATAAAGAAACTATCTGGTACAACAAGTAAAATTCTGAATAATGTAGATATAGCGGAACTTTATAACTATAAATTTAAAAAAATACACCATAAGATCATTGGACCATTAACCATGTCAATACTTTACGACACCGATAGAAATTCTTATCAAACACATTTAAATTCCCTAAACGCCTCCATTACCAACCCGAAACGATTGTTATTTAAAACATTATTGCCACAAGCCAAATCAGACACCTCGGACTCGTAAAACATCTTCGGAAACACGTTAGTATCGTCTGCATTAAAATACGTTTAATTACTGTAAACGTTTACATTATTTACACGTCTGTCGTCGTATCGGGCCAGTTTTTTCGGCGCGGCCGCCATTAACATGTCGGCGAGATAAGAAAGAGCTACCTGAATTTTTTTAAAAGTAAAGTGTTACATTACTCAACGGTTGCTTTAGGTATATGTAAAGTTATTTTACTCTATATTTCTGTTCAGGCCAACTCTACAAAAAAAATAGGCTTTGGTGAGGGTTCCGCGAATTCTAAACATCAATGAGGTTAAAATGATGAGAAATTCATTATTTCAAAAAAAAACTGCTTTAATGACAAATAATTTAAAATAAAAATTGTAAGAGCGGGGTCGCACTTCCCCGAAGTGCCTTTAAACTTTCAAATAGCATATAGCGACAGCTGGCCGATAAAAGCATTGAAACATGATCCGGTCATGAGCCTAATCAAATATTTGAAAAAAGAAGATGCCCAGGCACTTTTTCAGTTCTTGAAAAAATGTAGGACTGAAAATCACGCAGTAGATAAAGAAAACGAATTCTTTTTATACTCCGTTACCGTCTTGTGTTGTATGTAGTAGTATGTAGTAGCTCTCAAGAAATAAAAGTTTTTTTTCAACAACATGTTAGTTTTTAACTAGCAAAAGAAAACCAAGTTTGTTGACCTAAATAAGGGCCCAAGTCGTACATAAATTATTTTTCTTAGAGTCAGTTAATATTAGAATATGCTAGCTACGCATTTATTTAAGACATAGTAAAACATTACAACTTTAATGATAGTATCCACGACGCTAAAGTGTTTTTTGTTGCTCCTGTAAAATTTTATTTTGCTGAATCGGCGGGTTCTTCTCTAAATCACCGGCTTCATTATATTCTTGTTGCTTTTAGAAACATTTTATAACCACTTTTTCAGCCCAGAGATCCAGAACTCACCACGAGAAGGTAACTGTATAATGAGCGAAGTCACCCCCCCCCCCTTCTGCCATTAAAATATACTATCAATTTATTGGTTTTTTGGTTCTCCTACCCGCAAATTATTGATATTTAGAATTAACTAATGGCAAAGCACCTCTTGTCTCTAATTTAACGCGAATGTAGCTATCTCTTAATACAGTACCACAAACCTCGCTAGAAACTTCGTTCACCAACTTAACACAACGCTCCACGACTTGAGTGTGGTTTTGCACGTGTCAAATCATCGTCACTTATATCCTTTGTTAGAGGCGGCTCTGTAACATTGCATTGCCTCTAGTCAATTAACTGCGTCCAGTCCTGAGCCTCAAAAGTTAATGAGATAACACCGCTGTGCCAATCCGTTTTTACGTTGGTACTATCAGAACCAAGAACTTTAAAACTTTGCAGATTAATGCACTTGACTTCTAAGTAAGATATTATACATTTTGATATATTTTTTAAAGCAGTACACTAAGCGAAAAATATTTTACTCTTTATAAAAATTCTCATGACTTTTATATAATCATTTAATACGATTTGGGACAGCAGCACCTGCTTACAGCCTTTATACACCAGAGACTGCTAAGACAGGTATATAACGATAATAAGACTGCTTTATATCCGTAATATGGTATTGATTTATAGTACTTATTAGCACGTCTTATGGCCATTAAGAATTGTTTGTTTGGCACTATAAAACGTGCCTCTACCAATTATTTTAAAACCCTTAAAATTAGTTTTATATTCTTTATAAAACGTTATTATATTGGGTATGGGCCTTAGCGGCTGTGGATATAATTCAGTTTTATAAAAATGAAAGATATGTTTTTTGAACTTGTACAATTATGTTATTAGAAAAATATATTTACAAAATAATTTACGAACACTAAACTAACCTTGTCTTAATTTTAAAATGGTACGAACACCGACGTATATTTTTAAAAATTCTATAGTAGAAATGTGTATACTTTTCAATTCCTATCTGCGCCAACTATAGTGGCAGGACTGGCAGGACAAGCATCAAAACTATGTGGACGCCATTGGAATCGGACTTGGAGGATTGCTGCTAGGTGTAGTTTCGTTTCGCTTGGATCTGTTTTAAAATACAAGCCATTGGTTCTCCATAGCCTGATTATGGAAAAGCCCCGTCACTGATTCATGTCCTAAAATAAGATATAATAATTTAGCCCTTAATATGTTTAGCAATATTCTATTTGGGCTTCTATAATGCTACCTATAACCCAGTTTTTATGGCGTAGAATACAAAAATGTATTTACAATTGCAATTCTTGCAACATAACGTATTTTAAAAAAATAATAGGGGTAAAATTCAAAGCCTTATGCCAAGACAAGAAAATTAAAAGTATTTTCTTTGTATAAATAATAAATTATTTCAGAAAAACTATTCGAACGCAAGAACTTACCTTAAGGGTGTAATGCCAGCACAATCCATTGCACATTATTTTAATATATCCTTAATTTTAATTACTTTTCCGAAAAATCATCCGCCCCGTACGTGTCATTAAAGAGTCTGAAATACAGCTGACTCGTTGAAACGCGAAACGCGATTGTCTTTGGCCATTTTGGATATGTTGCATAAAGGTACCAAAACGTTTTATAAAGGCAATCATCATAATGTGTACAATAAATATAACTGTTTATATTCGGTAAATGACTCATTATGTATTATATCGTTTTTATTCTTAATAAGACGACTATTTGATCAAATTGCAAATTAAGTGCATGATAATTTTGTTATGATGATTACTGCCGGGGTTTATACTTGGTACTTGGCGGATTTATGCTTAAATGACCGAAATACTTGTTTCCTAGTTTTCTAGAAATTATCTATAGATGCTTCTGTTTTTTGTGATGCGACGCCCTTCTACTAGCACCAGGGTCCAATCTTTTCGCCTGTTCAAATGAATACCTTCGATATTTTTATCTTCTTTACGCTCTATTGCTGTCCTTTGTGCAGCTTTCCTTTTTTTGTTCAGTTCTCCTTGCTTTTATCTATTACATTTGCTGGATTATCTAGCCCAAAATCCTCTAAAGCTGCAGTTGCAATTTTTGCTACGATTCGGTTTGAAGCTCTTGTCATGTCCGCTATTTGGCAATATTTAGTAAAGAGACTCTGAGGTGCTCTGTTTTTTTATGCCTACTTTTCGCACATTTTAACGCAAAATGCAGCAACGATTTGTAAAGAAATGGTTCTGTTACTATTATTATTATTGCCCCCCCCCCCCAGCCTACTGTACAAAGTAATTGTAAAGCACTAAAAAAAAAGCAATGTCGATAAAATTCCAAATCCAGCAAAAATAAATGTGGTTCAATTACTTAAAAAAAAAATTGTATCCTTTTTAATTTTTTAAAACTGCTTTATAATAATACCGGAAAATAGCAATTCTTTGCACTTTACAAGGCATCTATTTATTCCCTTATACTTAAAAAAAAAAGACATCAACTAGGCTCCGCGTATACATTACACGCATATCAAATGTTGATATCAAACCGTTATCAAAGGAGCAAGTTTTATTTTTTAATATCGTGTAAATACTACTTTTAGATATCGAGTAACGTAATATTAATTTGTAATTAGATCCCCTGCCATAAAGAAAACTAAATAACTAAATGAGACATGGGTAATTACAGATTGCTGTACTGTAATTAAGATGGAATGTCTTTGGGTCCCGCATCAATTAATACTTTTCTATAATAATTATATATCGGGTAATGTATAAAATATCGCGTATTTATTTGTGCTCGTGACGTGACTGATATCTTCAACCATATTCGTCGTTGCTTTTTTCTGTGCCAATTAAAAAATTACATTTTTGTGTTAACAACAAAGAATGCAACAGGAAAAAAGCGTCATACAAATATTAAATACGCAGGGTGGAATAAGAGAAGCATTGCGTGTATCGAGTATTTTTTTAAGAACCCCTCTGTATTTTTTTTGCATTTTTTGATTCTACATTCAATTCTATACTCAAAGCCCAAAATTTAGGTCAGACTCACACTAGCGTATAGAGGGCTTCGGGTTATGCGACGTCAGGGGAATAAATTCCAGTGGCGTGTGCATTTCAAGAAATAATAAATGATAAAATTTCATCGGAACGTCATAAAAGTTTTTATAAATTAAATTTATTTCATTAACCCTTAAAACCTGATCCTATAAGACGACGGATTTCTAAGTGCTAGCGAAAAACCATTCATAAATACCTGCCCTCTTGCCATATCTTCTCAAGTGTGTGCCCTACATTGAGTCATGTTTTGTCGGTTTAATGCAATTTTTTCCCTTTTCCCCAAAACTCCCGTATGCGCGAGGAAAGTTTCGTTAAAGTGCCACATATTTCTGTAGCATCCAATGTCGTTAGTTCAGGATGTCGTTCCCGAATTTCATAGTATACGTTTTTAACTACTTAATATTTGTTCTTTCAATGTTTTGAATTAGAATTTTTTTGAACTACTTGAAGGTTCGTTAATATCACTTAATTAAAATTAAATAACAACACTAAACAAAATTTAATTACTATACAGTGTGTCCGCTTAAGTTCTGTACATATGAGAAACTTTTTTAATATTAATTTTACGAAAAAAATTACTCTTTATAAAAAGTTCTCCTTACTGAAAAAATAATATTAGACTATTCAAACTTGAGATAGTATGTACAGGATAATCAAAAAGTAAAAAAATGAAAATTGACCTACGAGAAAAGTACCCTTAATTTTAATTTTAGAGCAAAATGGAATAAGAAAATGTTGATTGGCATTAAAAATTATGAAAGAATTTCTTTAATTTTGTACTTAGTGCAAGTTTATTGAATAAATCCGTAGAGCGCTTTCGGCAGTTACGCCATCATCAGTACTACTTTCTCAAAATATAACAAACCACAAAACACAACATACAAGTATATGTATAAAACTTAACACATTAAAAATTTTTGGGGCCTAAAGGCCGATGTAAATTACATGATGATTTTAACACTTTTAAAAACGTCCATTTTACTAAAGGGAACTAACCTTGATGTTAGTTAGTTAGGTTAGTTCCCTTTAGTAAAATGGACGTTTTTAAAAGTGTTAAAATCATCATGTAATTTACATCGGCCTATAGGCCCCAAAAATTTTTAATGTGTTAAGTTTTATACATATACTTGTATGTTGTGTTTTGTGGTTTGTTATATTTTGACAAAGTAGTACTGATGATGGCGTAACTGCCGAAAGCGCTCTACGGATTTATTCAATAAACTTGCACTAAGTACAAAATTAAAGAAATTCTTTCTTAATCTTTGATGGTGCACTCAGCCCTTTCCTAATTTATATTAAAAATTATATCTGTTCCTACTGTTAGTAGACTATTATTGAAAATAAATTTGACATTTCAAGAAATATCATTTTTTGAAATGACTTATAGTTAATTATTGTATTTATTATGCAATTCAAGCTAATAAACATTTATCAATTATTTTTATTCAAAACGTAACCTTTGATTCTTTATCTCTGTTTTGTAGTAAGTTTATAACGCATTTAAATAATTCATAGAAACATGATAATTTATTTTGGAAATATACAATTATAATAATAAACTTTAAAATATGAATTTAAATAAAAATATTCATTAACTTTCCCTTACTGTACATTTACCTGGACATATCCTCCCTCCATTTCAATACATTTAGCCGTTCTTGCAAAAAATTCTCTTAAAACATTTCTAATCATGCCAGGAGTTATATTTGTAATTGTCTCTCTAATTACCCTCTCTAAATTGTTAACATTTTGAAATGGCCTTTGTAGGTATATATTCTGTTATAAGTAGCCCCACAAGAAATAATCGAGGGGGCTCAAGTCCGGAGATCTAGCGGGCCAAAAAAAGTCAGAATATCTATCGATAACTTTTCCATTAAAATTTGCATTTAAGTATTGTCTTACATTCCTCGTACTGTGGCATGGTGCACCATCCTGTTGGTACCATATCCGTAGTCTATCGGGTATGTGAAGTCCATGAATAAAATTAAACAAACAATTATTTAAAAAATGCAAGTAACGTTCACCATTTAAATTTTGTTGCAAAAAAAAGGTCCTGTTATTCTATTTTCGCTTCGCCGGTAAAAATTATATCTCTTGTCATGAAAGGGTTATCTTCTAACTCTCTTTGTATTTAAAAACAAAATTCTAAGCGTCGCGTCGCTCAAAATCACCTGGCTTCAAGGTATGTATAAATATTGGTTTGTAAGGCCGAAATTTGTTTGCATTTAATATTTTTGAAATCGTAGTTTTCCCTACATCATTTGGTAATATTGTTAACCTTTTACGCAATGATTTTTTAGGATCTTCTACTACAGACAACATTACTTGGTTCACAGTTTCATTATTTGCAACCCTTGGTCTACGTTTCTTATTGTAGTTATTTTCCATACTTCCAAAGGTCTTGAATTTAGTCACTATGTTCCCTACTGTTGTAAAAGAAATTATTTTATCAGGATATCTGCAGTGAAAAATTTCGGCAGTTTCCCGATACGTTTTGTAATTTTCCCCAACAATTAAAATATTTCAATTTTATCTTGCATACTTAATTTCAACGGCATATTTATCTAATTAAATATTCAAACTGATGTTTCAGACAAATAACATAGCTGACAGTTAAAATTCAAAGTCAGGTGGGAAATGGTGGCAAGATAATGGACATGCCATTAAGCATTAAGATTTAAATTTTTAAGTTTATTTTCAATAATAGTCTACTAAGAGCAGAAACAGATATAATTTTGCTCTAAAATTAAAATTAAGGGTACTTTTCTTGTAGGTCAATTTTGATTTTTTTACTTTTTGATCATCCTGTACATACTATCTCAAGTTTGAATAGCCTAATATTATTTTTTCAGTAAGCAGAACTTTTTATAAAGAAAAACTCTTTTTCGTAAAATTATTATTAAAAAAGTTTCCCATATGTACAGAACTTAAGCGGACACACTGTATATTCACATGAAATATTTTCTGCGTGAACGACCCATACCTATACTACGAAAACTGAAAAATACTAATCTATCAATACGCCACAGTTTATTTTTTTATTTTAATTTTATAACTGTAAAAAATTTTTGTATTGCCTACGGTGAAAATAATTTCCTTAAAATTTTCGTTAAAATACTAATCGTTATGATATTTATGCGGCTGCATGTCATCACTAAGGGGACATTGATAATTTTAGGGAGGTTGGCAACCAGACGAACTAAATGAAACGTTTTATATTTATTTGCCTCCTTTATGGAGCTACCTTATTACTACTACTATTGAAAGGTAACAAAACATTCTTAGGATTTATTCGCATTGTGTAAAAACATGGCAAAGCCAATATCCGACAACGCAAGCTGACAACTGACGTTCTTGACAAAAGAAAACAATTTGAGAGGTTCGAACGAAGCATGTGCGGTCGTTTGTCGAATAAAAGGCGCTATTTTGTAGAAATTTGTACACGGAAGTAGCATAAAAGACGCTTAATTGGTGTGTTTAAGTTTACATGCTATAAGGAATCTTAATATTTCCTTTATCGCAAACGCCAATGTAATAAGCAATCATTTGGGATTTACAGCGTTGGATGCTGCAAACTTAAAGCCGAAATAATTTGTCCAAAACTTTCATTTTAGACAGGGACATTTTTTTTAAGTGTCTCACTTTTTGGTGATTTTTTAGCTGACTATTCCACTCATCATAATTTGAACCAATCAAAATGTAGCAATTTTAGATATTTACCTGTTTTTAATCGGAAAAACCAATACCTTCATAATTTTGCCGACCCCACTGACCAATCAGAATTTCAGAAAATAGCTAGCAACATAGTTTTTTATCGGCAAAATTTTGTTACCTTAGTTACATTCACTGTTAAGATTGGTAATTAATGACTGACAGTAGATTGTCACTGTTACTTTTGAAAGGTTGTAATCTCACGTAAATTTAAATTAATTAATTTAAATTTTCTTTTGGAATAAAATTAATTTATAATTCACCCATATACCTAGTTTTAATATTATTCGTGAAATAGTCTTGACGAATACCACTCAAGAAAAAAATTTGTAGGTAAAATTTTCTCTCTTGTGTATATAGGAATATTTCCCTCATATGTTAAAGTTCCCATAAGAGAAATGTAATTTTCGCAAAATTACAGCGAATATTTCATTTCCCTCATATATTAAAAATCTCATAAGAAGTGTGGTCTTTCGCAAGAATTACAGCGAATATTTCACTCATGTATAAATTTTCCCATATAAAACGTTAAAAATAAAAAAATATCAGCGGATATACAACGTTGCCTAGACAACGTTGTATATCCAACACACAACAATCGAACCTATTTGACGAGACAGTTTTTTTTTTTACCTTTTTACTGCGAACGTGATCGTTATTGTTATGAGTTCCCTTCGGGAAATTCATTGCTTTTGAAAAACAAACCCTCTCAACAGATAACGACAAAGATATAATTATGGCATAAATGAAAAAATAATATATATTTCATTCTAGAAATATTCTCCCTAAATACCACTCGTGCATAAAAATTAACCAGATAATTTTCATTCAAGCTTGTTATACTAATTCCACTCGTTCTTCGAACTCGTGGAATTATAAATAACAAGCTTTCATGAAAATTATCGGTAATTTTTAAGCACTCGTGGTATTACCCCCGATAATTCCACAGTAGAAGCGATAATTCCACAGTAGAAGCGATAATCCCCCAGTAGGTAGCTATCAATCATAATCAAGTTTTTACTACTACTGTGTACTAACAATCACACAAATCCATAATTTTTGACTGTTTATAAATATATTATTTATTATGTACTTTTTTTAATTTTAATACTAACTTAATACTTTACATTATATTTATAAATATATTTAAAATAGCTATTTTCCTAACAAGTGCAGAAAATCGATTTTTCCGCACGCAAATGCCGTTGACAGCACGACGCGTAGCGGAGTGGTGTCAAGCATTTAAGTGCGGAAAAATAGGTTTCTGCACGTGTTAGGAACAATAGTTTTTCTACTAGCGTGAGGAAACAAATTGAAAATAATTTAAAAAACGGAGTTTTTTTTTAAATTTTTATTACAATGAACAAAATTTTACAATATTAATTCGTTCATCTCTTCATCGGAAATAATTTGCGTGCCGAAGAATTCAGCAAAACTCCAGTAGAAAAACTGATAAACTAGTTTAAATTTATAATATTCTGTTGACAGTGACATACAAATCAACAACTGGTTATATACACCATAGCAACTAAGATATTTCAAAGGTAATATGATGAACAGTGACTTCAAATCGTACAGCATTTAATTTAATTAAATTTAATTTCAAAATATAACAGTGCGGAAAAATCTTTGCCGCACGGTGCGGAAAAGTGGATTTTCCGCACTAAAACATGTGCGGAAAATGCGTTTTTCCGCACGCTAGTAGAAAAAATAATAATAATAATATTATATTTCCTTTACCAACATTGGAGGCGTCTTTTGCATATCCTGGTATATGGGTATTTAAGTGTAGTGTAACCACGGTTACCGCAAAAACTTTTATTATTGAACTTACTTATGTCAATCTGCGACATTTAAAAAGTGAATTGATTACAAAAAAACCATTTTATTCCTAATTTTAAGTATATTTTTAATAAATTTGTTACTTATTACGTAATTTATTGTACAATAATGTTTTTTTTTTAATATGAAATACAATTTTTCGGGAAATATTCCACCGAATACCACTCGTGCATCAAAAATAACCAGATAATTCTGCTTTCAAGCGTGTTGTAGTATTGTAACTGCATTCGGTTATTTTCATTTTTGATTAAATCTCGAAAAAGCCCTCCTTCTTCGAAGTCGGGCTCTTTCGGATTTAATCAAAAATGAAAATAAACTCATTCAGTTACAATACAACACGCTTTCAATCAGAATTATCGGTAATTTTGATGCACTAGTGGTATTATACCCGAAAACAGCACTGCCAGAAATCGAAAATTGCATCGCAAGTTTATATTGTTGACGAAACGTCAAAGCGGGATTTTATTGTTAACAAACGTCAAAAAATGTAATATTCTGACAATTAATTAAAAATTAATGCGGGACAATGACCAACCGTCAAGCTCAAGAGAGTCCTCCGCCGAAATAAGCTCTCGCTCGTTGACTGCATCAACCACCATGTCTACGAATTCAAAGCAAAATATTGTTAATTACAATAATTGTACTTTTCATTGCAATTCTTGTAATTTTTAAGCATTTTAATTTTAATGTTAGTATTTTCTGTTAAATAAAATATTTAAATTTACTTGATTCGAGTTCTTAATTAATTTGGGAAATATTCAAATAAATTACACTCGTGCATAAAAATAGCCAGATAATTTTTTTATTCAATGTGTTTTTTTTTACAAATTGCAATCGTTTGTTTTCATATTTTACGAAAATGCCCTCCTCCTGCGGAGTCGGGCTTTTTCGCGAAAATATGAAAACAAACTCTTGCAATTATAAAAAAACACATTCATTCAAAAATTATCGGTAATTTTGATGCACTTGTGCACTTACCCCCGAATATAATAAAAAACAAATTAGAAATTTCTTCATGATTGTTCGCAAGGACGCCAAATTTGATGTCAAAAAATATATGGATTCACAAATTTGACAGATACGACGCCATATATTGGATTTTTTTAAACGGAAATCCTCATCCTTAACCACACGAGTGAATTGCATTTCGCGTCAATATTTATTTTCAGCAATTCCGAAAATACGGGGTTTTAAAGTTGTTCATTTTGTTGTTTAATTATTAATAATTTAAATATACAGCGTGTCCAGAAAAGTTCTAGACATATCGGAATTTTCTTTATTGTTGATTTTACGAAAAAAATTTATTCTTTATAAAAAGTTCTGCTTGATGCGCAAAGAATACTATCAAAACTTAGGATATCATGTACGGGGCGGCAAAAGAATATAGAAACACAGAATGACGTTAAGAGGGAAGTACCCTTACTATTTATTTTAGAGCAAATTGTTACAAGAAAAACTAAGGACTACAGAACCTGGTCAGATACAATTTTTCGTCAAAATATTTTAATATACAGGGTACCATCAAAAAAACAGTTACCTGCAACAATTTTGCAACAACGATGTGCAATACTATAGTAACGAATATTGACATGTTAGTCAAAAATCATTTACTATTTTTTGACTTATTAACAAGAGTTTTTCGTTAGTTTCGTCATGGTTGTAAAGTTAATGCTGCAGGAGAAAATAGAAATTGTACTTATCGTCGGAGATCACTATAAACCTATTAGGGAAGCCGCACTCATATTTAATACTAGAAACCCTGACAAAATGGTATGTAGTGCCACTATAGCAAACGTAATGTATAAATTTAAAGCTACTGGTTCCGTCTAAAATGTATTTAAGAAACGACACAACAAATGGTCCACAACAGAAGAAAAGCAACTCAATATAATTCAAGCGGTTATCGAAGACCCGAAAATTTCTTTAGGAAAATTGTCAAAAACCATTCCAGGTAACGTCAAAAAGTCTACTGCTAGTAATATTTTAAAAATAAATAAATTTCATCCATATAAATCGAAATACATTCACACGCTTCTCTTTTTATATATTTTGAGTTGTGAAACCCAATTGATTTCACAGTTACATAATTTCCCATGACCGAGCAGTTTACGCTATAATCAAATACGACAGATGTCAAAAAGTGACAGATATGATGCCATTTTGATTTTTTTTTAAATGACAACCCTTATTCATAACCCTACGAATGAATTGCATATCGCGGTGTTTTTGAAATCGGATCGCGAAATGTAATTAATTCGTTCGGTTGCCATTTAAAGAAATTCAAAATGTCAAAATTGTAAAAAAATTCGAGGACAAGACGAAAATTGTATATAAAATGGTCTTTCTAAACTATAGTAGATTTTATTGTCACATCGCCAACACACTTTATTCGAAGACAATTTAGACCAAGATGTTAGTGTATCTACTGGTGTGCAGTTTGGAAGATTGTGCTTTTAAAATGACTTCATTAAAGGATTATAAAAAGCACGCAGCGCAATTACTATTTTCCTTTATGCATCAAAATTTATTAAAAATAACCTTAATTAAAAAATCAATACAATAACTGTTCTTCAGAATAATTTAATAGTTTTCCATTTGTTACAACCCTATGAAATTATAACTGATTTTTGGATAACACCGCGATATTGATGATCTTATTAACAGTATCCACTATCCATGCAAACTTACATACTATTTAAATATATCTTAATGTTCATAATGTATTACATAATATGACAGATAATAAAGAATAATTTTATATACAATATACTATTCATGCATATATTGTTAACATGCATCCAATGCATAAAATACCTACAATTACGATACACTTTATAAGAATAATATCATAATAAATTTATGAATTATCGTGGTGTAATTGTCTTCATACGTAAATAGTAATAATTTCAATGAGAATTGCTATAATAATTGTAAATCAGAGCAATATCTTATTATTAAAAACTGCAAGGAAATATACCATTGTAAATTGTATAAGAATAAATAAAACAATTTGTGACCGAAAGATACAGGGTGTTCCTGAACGTCATGTAGATATCCTTTTACGATACGGCACAGCACTGCAGGATTAATTCTTTATGGCGCTCTGGGAGCGGTGCGTGTGCGCAGAAAACTATTCACATTTCATATATTTTTTTTCCTGACCGTTAGTTCAACAATTTGATTTTAATTTCCTGGGTTTTCTGTCAATTTCGATAACACAAAAATAGTAAAATAAAATTAGTTTCAATTTAAACACGGGTGGAATAACAACTCCACAAAAATGTTTATAAAAAATGTGTAATGTAAAATAATAATACTACAATTAAAAATAGATCTCTTGTAGTCTTATGATGGTTAAAGTTAAAATAAACCGAAACGTCACAGAAAACAAATATTGTTTTTCTATTCCGAAATTGACCGAAAACCCAGGAAATTAAAATCAAACTATTCACATTGGTGTTTAATTTTAATCCGAATTCTGCACTGTTATCAGCCACTTGATTCAGTTAAATCTGAAGACCCTTCAGGGAGTTCGCGAATATAACGGTGTCGTCAGCGTACCTAAGATTGTTTATGTTTATACCATTAATGGAAATTCCTTCAATGCAGTTTTCCAGGGCATTTTCGAATATTTTGTTTGAGTAAATGTTAAAAAGCAGCAGTGAAAGGATGCAGCCCGGTCGAACATCCCTTCTGATTCTTACTCTGTCTGTCATTTGTTGATCTACCTCGATTTGTGCGGTTTGGTTTCAGTAGAGATTTGCGATTATCTTGAGGTCTCTATCGTCCAGGCCTACTTCTATAAGGATTTTAATCAGTTTTTCATGTTGCACTTTGTCGAAGGCCTTCTCATAGTCTGTGAAGCAGGCATAGACAGGAACAGAGACATCCCTACACCTTTTAACCAACACTTGAATACCAAACAAAGCCTTTCTCGTGCCGAACCCATTACAAAATCCGAACTGAGATTCGCCCGTAAAGAACTCACACTTTGCATATATTCGCTTATGGATGATCTTCAGGAAGATCTTAAGAAAGTGAGTAATCAGACTGATAAATCGATAATCGCTGCATCTTTTTGCTGAGCTCCCTTTTGGAAGCGTTACAAATGTTGATTGAAGCCAATCGGAAGGCATGACGCCCGATCGGTAGACCATATTGAAAAGCTTCACTATGACGCTCAGTGACTCCTCGTTCTTCAAGATTTTAATGACTTCCGAGTAGATTCCATCTGGCACTGCAGCTTTTCTATTTTTTGATTTCGAGATTGTATGTTGTACTTCTTCTTCAGTTATATCTAGGCCTTCTCGTGTATATTGTTCGGGGATGTCTGATGTTCTTAGTTGGGAAAAGTATTCCAAGCTTCTGCAAGGCTGCCCTAGCAATGGCTGCAACGTGACTATGCCAAGACATATTACTATCCAAGTTGACGCCCAATAAATGAATTGATGAAGCTAAGGGAATCGAATGTCCTGCCATAACTATATCCGGTTCTTCGACATTAACTTTTTTAGAAAACTGCCGCCTGGGTTTTTTAGCGCTAAATTCTACTTGGTTACTGTCACCCCAAGACAGAATTTCTTCCAGGTCTTTGTTAAAATGTGAGACCTCTTGCCGCCTATGTAGATGTGCATTGGCAGTCCATGTTCGAGCATTCAAGGTAAAAGATGAAACAAGCGTGCTGTCATCAGCGAAGCTATAATATATAGGATTTTTAGTTTATCCAAAAGATCGTTAATGTATAGTAAAAAGACGGTGGGAGACAATATAGAACCCTGAGGGACTCCGGCGTTGATATTAAATGCGTCTGAAAGAAATCCGTCCATCGCCACTCGCAGAGAACGGTCTTTAAGAAGTTGTATAGCCATGAACAAAATTGAACCGGCATTCTGTATGCTCTCACTTTAGTTAGAAATGTTGAAGCCTTCCAGGTACTTAATACTTTTTCGTTGATAGCCTTTTCCATAACTTTTGATATAACCGAAAGCAACGTAACTGGCACGGTCTTCTTGCCTTTTTTTGGCTGGACTTGCGCAGTTTTCCAGCAAGAAGGAAATATTCCTTTTTTATAAGATAAGTTAAAAAGCCTACAAAATACGGGTGTCAGTTTATCAGCGCATGTCTTAATTACGATGACTGGAATTTCGTCAGGAACAGAAGCTTTCTTGGTGTCAAGACTCCTCACGATTTGTTTAACAGGGCGCTGTCGGAAAACAATCTCGGGCATTCTTGATTCTGCAAGGGGAATGTTCAGTGGAGTTTTTCCCTGAAAATTAACCGTTGAATGTGAAGAAAATAGTTTCGCCATCAGTAAGCTTGCTTTTTATATACCTATAAGGATAAAATCAAATGATCATTAACTCTAATTAGTTCTGTCAATTAAAGAAACATTATTTTTGTCTCCAAATTTATCAGCCAGCAAATCTGGGGCGCCCACTGTTTATGATTCATATTCACTGATAAAAACGTTTTTCTCATTTTCAGAAGATACAAAATAAATAAAATCAGACTATTATGGTAAACTAGCCCTAGCTATAAAGATTACTGGTAAAGATAAATGAAAAACTAACGGTTGTTTCTAGAGATATGGTAACCGATCGGTAATTTATTATATAAGGGTTATCGGTTTTGGGGTTGACAGTATTGGATTACGATCAATATAGAAAAAACTTGCTTTGTTCCTTTTGTCCCCGAAAATTAATGCATTATACTTTTAGTTAAGTTAACTATCCTCATGTTTAAATACAATTTCTCTTCACTAATATTTTTATGTTTTATTTTATGTGGTAGTTGTAATTAGATGTACCAACTTCCTTCAAAAATAAGCGCATCATATTTATAGAAAATATTTAAAAAGATATAAAATCCTATACATTAAAATTTTATTGTTTTTATGACTTTAAAATAGAAATGGGCAAGCCTAGATATACCTAAATATCCTTAAGCAACTAAAAAATTTGATATTATGCTGAACAAAAGATAATAATAAAAATTACAAAAACATATTGTGTAGGTACATATAAGCTCATGTTTTAATGAATGCAATCATAAAATCAATATTAGCAATTAAACTAAGTTAGCACGCCCGAGTAGATAGAATAATTATTATCGCTTATTAAAACAAAAAACCACGGTTTCAAGACCTGAGATTTTACGACTTGATTTGCAGATATTGTAAACAAGCCATTAAACTTTATTTCCTGAACATTTCAGATTTTTTTAATTTTTAATTAAAAATATTCTTACTTTCAAATGGAAGAAAAATACCCGCATCAAAAAATACATCCTTAACATATTAGTGGTTATGTATTGAAAAAGTTAAAAAAATTTTTAATTGTGATCTTTAATTCTAAAAATTAAATATTTTCTCTGTCTAACAGCAAGGGTATTTCACTCTGTGTACATTAAATCTTCCAATGAGATCGTTAAAATCTTATACAGAAATCTGGATTTCCTGATTTTAACCGATTTTATTCATTACCAAATGTACATATTATACTGGGTGTTTCCATGATTTACGTCCTCCTTACAGTTGTCGGTTTTTGCAAAGAACAACTGCTTAAAATAGAAAAATTGTAGTTCCATAAAATACCATTATTTTTTAGATTTTTCGAAAACAACTTGGGCGTTTCAGGAAAACTAGTAAAATTTGTAATTTTAAGTTTTTCTTCTGTGCAAAAATAAAAATTGTATGATTGGCGTACAACATGAAAATACTCAGTATGTATGTACAAACATCATGTTCAAGGAATTAATAATTGTTCAAAATAAGAAATATAACAGTTAAAATTTTTTTTTAATTTTACGATTATTTTGTTGTTTGTTGTTCATCAAAATAAAATAAATACGGCGAAATTAGAAATATAACTATATTTAAAGAAATTTTATTTAGAGGCAATACTCCACGATTTTAGAAAGTCTTCCATGGCTAAAAATACAACAAATCTTATTAATTTCTCCAAGAATAAACTTACCAAATGTAAAATAAATTTATGATATCTGGTTCAACCTATATTTCTTTACTTTTCTCTAATATTACTCTTCCGATCAAAAACTAAAAACGTTTATTTCTACAGTGTATTTCTGTGTACATACAGGGTGTTTCAATATGATACCGACAAATTGAAACAGATGATTCCTTAACAAAAAATAATGAAAAAAGTTCCTATTAATGAAGGTCCAGAAACCCCTCGTTTGTAAGATAAGTTAAACTTTTAATTTTTTTTGGTTTTTCCTATTTATTTTATGCGTGGTTAAAGATTATTTATTCAAATTCTGTACTTTTGTTACATATTAAAGTATCTAAAGAATTAACCTATTGTCATTTAAAACTATCGACAGGGTATTATTTTTTTGATACGAAACTGACTATCCTTTCATATAAAAACAACTTTTTTGGTTTATCATTTACCTTTTTTATTTCTTGAACTACATTGATATATTATACGGTTCGGCTGATATTTAGTAAAATATGATTTAAAGCAGGGCAACATTTTTAATCCAGGAAATACCCATTAAAATCCCTTTTAACTTAACTTAACTGTAAAAATTACCCACGATTGCATCATTTTCAACCACATTAAAAGATCCTTAAAAAAGCCTAAGGTTCCTATGTATGTAAAAATCACTATGGCGGCAAGGAAGTTCAATAGATTAGATTAAAAACTTCCTGGTATGGCGGGCATTACTATCCCGACATGTAGTGGGTTGTAACATATTACGTTTTTCTTTTACTGTGTATACAAACACAAAAACAATCAACAATCTAAATGTCCTAGGTATATTATATTTTACTTTGTATAAAATAAATCTATTTATCTTGCGTCATTCAAATGGTTTAGTCCTCAGATACACCAGGCCAGATCACAATCGCACGACAAGCGGTTTGAAAGTGGAGAAGATGAAGAACAGAGCACTAATTATTCCGCAATTGTGATCGCTCCGTCTTTTTCGCTTGCACGTACATGGGTATCGAAAACAACGTGTGTCGTATGTTAGTGCCGTTGTGGTCACGTATACATTGTAGAATTAGAACTCGGTGATTTCATATTTTCATTTCATTCACAACTGCCATAGCTTTCAAGTCAATATTCCTATGAGTAAGGCAAACCAAAAAAGACCATCAAGCCCCAGTCCGTGTTTTGCGATTTTTTCTAAATGCTATCGACTCTTAAATAACCATAAGTCTGGGACTAATAATAAGAGACGGGAGCCTTGTTGATGTTGCCAAGCGGAAAGTACATGTATTTGACGTTGCTGTTGTCTTGGAGTTTAAAATATCCTAAAAAAACCGATCACCATGCAACCCGTTTAGGCCATGAATCTTATACTTTATCTTTTATTATATTTCGATTTCAGTAACAATAGGAAACGTCCGTACACCTTTCGTCGACTTTGGAGTCAAATACATTAAAATTGAAATGCAAAGCTGTTGTTTTTCTCGAATAATCTTGGACGCAATAATTATTTTCAATTAATTCCTCAGTTTGTACTCCAAATATTTTTGACCTTAGTAGCATAGATGAAAAGGTTGAATTTTTTAATGAAAACATTACAGCCTTGCTAAACATTCATTTTCCTGAGAAGACTGGTAGGTTTACCAAGAAAAATAAACCGTGGATAACTGATACAATATAAGAAAAGAAATCGAGCTCTGACTCGCTCTAAAATGTCAAAGTCGCGTGGACACCGGGATTATTACAAAAGCATTCGAAACTTAGTAACATTAACAATTGTTTTATTAGGAGTAAAAGCAATACTTTTTATGAAGAGTCTGAAAGTTTACCGGACGAACAAAGTGAGCAATTACAGACGAGTCATAACAAGTTGCTTTTACTACGAATAAAACATACTATTTTTTCTTTAAACGTCGCGTCGTCAAAATATAGAAAGATAAAAATACAAATTTTAAATATTTTTCATTTAAAAATGTGAAGTTTCGAATTTTACCTGCTAGCGTTGCTGTGGATTTATTTTATTATTTTAGTGTTTGATACCGACGCATAATTCGATTTCGTAAGTGTCAGTGAATCGTATTACAAGCAATTTCCAAGCTTAAATTTCCTGTTTCAAAATTATCATTTTTTTTTTAATCGAACACTTCACTTTAAATAAAAATGTCAGAATCAGAATTTGCCTGTACGCCCCCGGAGGTTGCCAAAATTGCAGCAGATGGCGTGGACAATTTGTTGCGAACCAAATCCAGTAGTATTTACGAAGCTGCGTTTAAAAGATTCCAGAGATGGTGTAATGAGAAATACATCAACAATAATAAATTTGAAAATGTACTCTTGGCGTATTTCTCTGAACTGGCGAACAAACAAAAAATGAAAAGTTCAACAATGTGGTCACAATATTCTATGATAAGGTCAATGCTAAATATCAGGCAAGGGATAGACATAAGCAAGTTTTTGAAGCTACGTGCTTATTTAAAGAAGCAAAATGAAGGCTACACTCCCAAAAAAGCTAAATAATTTACCAGGGAACAATTTGAAAATTTTCTATCTGAAGCTCCTAATCAGAAGTAGTTGGGAACTAAGGTAAATTTAGATATTACGTCAAAGAATATAAGTTTTTTATGAAATATATTATGGTATTTTTAGATTGTACTTGTTATTGGTATTTCTGGTGCATGCCGATGTGAAGAAATTGTAAAAATTACCGTTGATGACATACAAGACCTAGTATCTGCCATTCACATAAGAATCCCTGATACATACATATAAAAAATATGCATCATTACGCCCAGAAGACATGAACGAAAAAAGATTATTTTTAAAATTTGTAAATGGTCGCTGTTGTCGCATGGTAGTGGGAATTCATAAGATAAGTAGGTACTGTTCCTAAGGAAGCTGCAGTTTTCTTAAAATTACCTGATGCCACAGAATATACCGGTCACTGTTTAAGGAGAACTTCAGCTACACTGCTTGTAGATGCAGGTGCAGACATTACGTGTTTAAAGCATATAATTAATTTTTGTGTTCAAAACTCAGTATTTCCAAAAATTTGGAAGAGTGCTTTGGTAACTCCACTTCCTAAGGTCTCCTTGCCAAGGGAGTTTAGGCATCTTTATTCTATCAGTGTTTTACCATGTTTGTCGAAAGCTTTGGAAAAAATTATAAATAGACAACTATCGGAACACTCCGAAAGTAATAACATTTTGCCAGAAAAACAGTCAGGATTTCGAGAACACCATGGATGCTCCACAGCACTAGTGACATTTTTGAAGCTATTGACGATGCTAAAATTACAGTTTTGGCATTATTAGACTGAGAGAAGAGAGTTGTATCAGGCATATTTCTTTTATAAAATCAAATTAAAGTGCCCTAGATACTTATACAATATTATTATTTGTCGAACACATGTTCAAACACTTAAGATTAAGTTTAGAGGTAAGATAACGAAGCCATATCATCTGACCGCAATTTTTGAGCATAACATTGCAGAGTTTTACAACGCCCTTCCGGAAAATTCCTGAAACCTTCTAATATCTGCTTTCAAATTAAACTATACGAAATACATCAGAGATAAACGGTAGAATTGATCTCTTTAATATGTGTATATTCAATTTCTACTACCATTTAAGCCAAAACTTTACACCACCAGTTATGTAGTTATGTCGCTATGTTACTATGTTACTATGTTAGGGTTAGTTTTCACTACAGGTTGAGTTTAATCAAAGAGGTATTGGTATTCTAAAATGCCTCATTTAAACTTCGCCTTTTTCAGAACATAGGTACCATTTTTTTTTAATTCCTTTTGTATGGGATTGTTGATTAAGTATTTTTTGTGTATTCAGAAATAAAGATATTTTTTATTATTATTACTATATTGTAATCAACAAGAAATCAGTTTCAAAAACATATTGCCTATAAAAACTATATCCTATTGATCAAAACAATATTCTATAAAAATATAATACACAATACCCTGAATTTTCTAGCGTTATCAAAGTACATGGTATTTTTAAGATCTAAGTGTGTTCTGTTTTTCTTTTGATTTTTCTCTTATTTTAACAATAGTACGATTCCGTTTAGTGTGTTTTCTAAAGCTTCTTTCATTTTATTATTTTGCTCGTACATGTGCATTCAGTTTCTAGCTTCTTACCTTCAGGTAAATTACATTAATTCCAGTTTCAGATATCCGAATTTATGAGACAAATTCTGGAAAATAAATAAAGTTGAAGAGATTTTCAGACAATACTCTAGACTCAACTAACTAAAAATTCCAAAAATAACAAATTTAAACTGCTCAAAACATAATTTGCGATATAACCCAAAAGCTTACAGTTTTCGTAATAGCATATTCTTCATTTGACAAAATCCGGCACCGCCGCACACCACCACCTATACCTTCACCATCGAAGGAACCTACCAGCGGCACTAAGCGAAGAACAACGTTAAAGGCCGAAGGGAGGGGGTACGGCGGAACTCAAGAGTTCGTGGCCTTGCACATCGGCGGTCAGTCCACGACTAGTACCTCGCAAAGTTGCACGTACGAGACGTGCGAAAGTACCGCGAGAAAAGATCGCGCCGAACGGTAAACAAATAGTACCAAGTGAATCGTTCCGAAAAGTTTTTGTGAATTAGTGAGCGAGCGGGTTACTGTGTGTTCTTTTATTACAAGGATAAATGTTGGATTTCCCGAATTGTGATGTGCAAATTCGCAAAAAATCTGTTGTTTTAGAACCTCTTACGAAATGATAAATTAAGCAGAAAACCTGGAATTTCAAATGATTTTTTTACAATTCATCAATCACTGCATACCCTACTAAACAAGCTATCGCCTCTCAAATGTCCCCAAAATGACTACTTCTCCGATCTGGCTCCTACTTTTCGGGGCTATTTTTGGAGTTCTATCTACGTCTTTGAGCAAAACACTGCGATACCAAGCTCCCGATGAATGCAAATGGGTGATGGTTGATGGGTCTTCGGACGAGGATGACGTCGCCCTTGTCTGTAGGCTTCGCACCATCAACAGCGAACTTGAAAACACCAACTTTAGCGTTATACAGCCTCAGCATACCGTAAGACTTCGGCTGGAATGCTCGGATGCGCTCTTTTTCCAAAGTTCTTTGAGTGCTGGAAGTTTCAAACCTCTAATTGAACTTCGAGAGTTAAGTATTGAGTACTGCAAAATTGGAAACTTGTCAGATGGTGCTTTTAGGGGACTGAAAGAGCTGAGAAACTTGACGGTTAAGACGCATAATACAGATTGGAGCGCTATGACTTTAGATGTGTCCTCGAACGCATTTTCCGATGAACTCAGATTCCTGGAAAGACTCGATTTGGGCGAGAACAATATGTGGAGTCTTCCTGAAGGCGTTCTATGTCCACTTTATGCGTTGGAGGTGCTCAATCTTACAAGAAATCGCCTGCGGGAAGTGGCCAGTTTCCATTTCTCAAACAGTTATCCGGAAAAGTGTGGTACCAACTTAAAAATATTGGATTTATCCAGAAATATTATTGATTCATTACCGTCTGGACAGTTTTCGGGCTTGTCGCAACTTGAAAAACTATATCTTCAAGGGAACGGATTGTCTTCCGTCGCCGACCGAGCTTTGGAAGGGCTAACCGCGCTTCATATCCTGAAATTGTCGGACAATCGCTTAGTGAATTTACCACCGGAGTTGTTCACAGACAGTCGTGATATACGCGAAATGTATCTGCAAAACAATTCGATAAACGTGTTAGCGCCTGGTTTATTCAGCGAGCTCACGCAAATGTTAGTGCTAGATTTATCGCATAATGAGCTGACCGCGGATTGGATTAATACCGCCACTTTCGCCGGTTTGGTGCGACTAGTTGTGCTCGACGTGAGTTTCAATAGGATTGGCAAACTAGAACAAAGCGTTTTCAGAGACTTGTACAGTTTGCAAATTTTAAGACTAAATGACAATTTCATAGAAACCATACCGGAGAACACCTTCAGCGCCCTATACAATCTGCATACACTAATCATATCAAATAACAAACTGGCTAGGATCGAGAGCGATACGTTCAATGGGCTGAACGTGCTGTCCCTGCTCTCGCTAGATAACAACAAAATATCTTGGGTGCATCCGGAAGCGTTGAGGAACTGTTCGAGTCTGCAAGATCTGCACCTGAACGGTAATAAGATGATTCAAGTGCCCGACGTCATCAAAAACGTGCCGCTACTCAAGACGCTCGACCTGGGCGAGAACCACATCGATTCGATTAACAACGAAACTTTTAGCGACCTGAAGCACATGTACGGGCTGCGGTTAACCGAAAACAACATCGGCAATATTTCAAAAGGTGTATTCGACAAGATGGCCTCGCTGAAAATCCTCAACCTCTCACGCAACAAGATTCAGAAAGTGGCCCCCGGCTCTTTCGACAACAACCTTAATTTACAAGCCATTCGGCTCGACGGGAATTATTTGACTGACATTGAAGGATTGTTCGCCAAATTACCCAGTCTGGTTTGGCTTAATATTTCCGATAATCGATTGAAATGGTTCGATTACGCACTTATTCCCACAGGTTTACAGTGGCTCGACATTCATTCTAATCAAATTGAGGAATTGGGCAACTACTTTGAAATTGAATCTACCTTATCGCTGAGCACGTTCGACGCCAGTTCAAATAAACTAACAGAAATTACGGGGAGTGCAATACCCAACAGTGTCGAAGTTCTTTTTCTTAACGACAATCAAATTTCCAAAGTGCAGTCGTATACCTTTTTCAAAAAACCAAATTTAACTCGGGTGGACTTGTTTGGCAATAAAATCACCAGCCTGGACCCAAACTCCCTCCGCATTTCAGCAGTTCCTCCAGAAAAAGAACTTCCCGAATTTTATATCGGGGGAAATCCCTATCGCTGCGACTGCACTATGGAATGGTTGCAGAAAGCAAACACCGTCAACCGCGCTCGGACTCAACCCAAACTAGTCGACCTGGAAAGCATATTTTGCCAACTTTTGTACAACAGAGGCCGAACCTACGTTCCCCTGGTGGAAGCAGC
Source organism: Polydrusus tereticollis (assembly GCA_963920685.1). Taxonomy (NCBI): domain Eukaryota; kingdom Metazoa; phylum Arthropoda; class Insecta; order Coleoptera; family Curculionidae; genus Polydrusus; species Polydrusus tereticollis. The sequence goes on from OY987329.1 coordinate 126,233,499, forward strand.
TCCATATCAATTCCTTTGCACTTATGAGTCTCATTGTTTTGCACTATGCCACTGCTGTGACTTTGACGCTTGTGACTGTGAAATGACTTGCCCGACAAATTGCACGTGCTACCACGACCAGTCATGGAGCGCCAATGTTGTGGACTGCAGTTCTAGTGGTTACGTTGCGAAATTACCAGAACTTATCCCCATGGATGCCACCCAACTGTATATCGATGGAAATGACCTTAGGTCTTTAAATAGTCACGCCTTTATAGGAAGAAAAAAACTGAAAGTGTTATTTTTAAACAATTCGAACATAGAAAGCATCCAGAATAGGACTTTTCATGGACTAAAAGAGCTCGACACCCTGCATTTAGATGGGAATAGACTGACGGAGCTTCGGGGATACGAATTTGAAGGTCTGGATGAGCTGCGGGAAGTATTCTTGCAAAAAAATCGCATTGCTTCCATCGACAACGCTACTTTTAGAGGGTTAAGACACTTGCGTATGCTAAAACTCGACCACAATAGACTGACTATGTTTGATATGTGGGTATTGTCAAACACTTTGATCGAAGTGACAATGGCTTTTAATCCGTGGTCGTGTGATTGTAAATTTACCGAGAAGTTCCGCGAATGGATGATTCGTGGAGACGCCGTGCAAGACATGTCAAAAACACGATGTTTATTTAACGCGACCGACATTGATTATTACAGTGACGAAATTTACTCGGACAGTCCCGATCTCGGATTCTTCGTGACCCAAACGAACGGTACCAAATGCACCGGAATGGCGAGCATAGACAACAGTGTAAACGGTAATTTAACAGCAACAAAAACCATAATAAAAAAGCAAATTATACAGGACTACCTGCCGCTTTTAGTAATAACGCTGGCCGTGTTCGCGGTTGTCGTTATGCTGACCCTGATTTTATTTATATTCAGGCAAGAAGTGCGCGTGTGGCTCCATTCAAAGTTCGGAGTGCGGATCTTTCAAAGAGCGGCCGATATCGATCGGGAAAAACTTTTCGACGCTTTCGTGAGTTATAGTTCTAAAGACGAGGGCTGGGTCGCGGAGGTTCTAGCTCCCGCACTAGAGCCTCACTACAAGCTGTGTCTACATTATAGGGACTATCCTGTAGGTGCGTTTCTCGCGGACAGCATAGTGCAAGCGGTAGAATCGTCCAAAAGGACAATTATGATTCTGTCGGACAACTTTATAAAATCGGAGTGGTGTCGTTTCGAGTTTAAATCCGCGCACCATCAAGTGCTTCGCGACAGGCGACGTCGCCTCATTGTGATTCTTCTAGGAGAGGTTCCTCAAAAGGACCTTGACCCAGACATCCGTCTATACCTGAAGACGAATTTCTATCTGCAATGGGGAGACAAACTCTTCTGGGAAAAACTCAGGTATGCTCTTCCAGATGTTCCCAATAATCACAGACATAATTCAGTGCGTACGCCCCACGTTCACCATCATGTCCATAGGCATAGTGGTAGAGGGCAACCTCCCAATCCACCTGGGGGGCAGCAAGGGACTAGAACTGTAGCTATACATATTTGACAATAGTGATAATAACCGTTTTCCTAATGTCAGAAAAATGTGATAATACTGTAGATTGACTGTTAGTGCAATTGTTAATGCCTTTTTGTGATATGTAGTCCACTCGGGACTTAAGTGAGGTTGTGATAGGAAAAATTTGCTAGTAAAAAAATATATCCGCAAAAAGTTTAGGTATGCTAGGTTTTTTTGTTTTCTAGTCCCGAGTATAAAATTATAATTTAGAATATTCAAAGTTATCTGTAAATGAACTGTAAATATCTTCCTGTATATTTATTTTAAACTATTCGAAAGACTGTTATTTTGTATATGTTTTAACACAGCTGTATATACATTTTTATATTTTTATATTTATTGTAACTTGACAATTTTTACTAGACCATGTTTTTCCCGTGGTCATTGTAAATATTTGCACCTGCAATGAAAAAATTGTAATAAACGAAATAGTAAATAATGCCTTTTTGCCTGTGGCTATAAATCAATAAATGATATTAGTCAAATTTAGTTTCTGTGTTTAATTTAGCACTTATCTACAATGAATTAAATAAAACCATTAAAGTATAAAGCAAATGGCACCGATAAAACACTTAAAGGAAACCCATCGATCCTTAAATGTTATGTAGGAAAATAAAAACTTAAAGAAATATCTCAGAGTATATTAAACGAAACTGATTAAAATTAAGATAAGAAACACAAGGAGCATGATACAACGAAATTAAAATTATTAGGTGTTTTCGCGTATCAAAACAAAAATTAGCATTTAAATTTCAGAGATCTACGATAGAGATAGACTTTTCGGCAGGTATAAATTTTGTAAAAACGTTACAGGAGTTGCTTGCTCTTAAGTTATAGTTCCGTCAAATTAGCATAAAGAGCAAATAAAGAAATACCAAAGCATATTATGGACTAAAACTAAAATGGCTTACGTTCATTATTTCAACACAAAAATGTTCACAATCCTCCGATGAAGACAACCACTGGCTTTCAAAGCGGTAATAAAAAAAAAGAGTACCTTAAGGGCATGCAGAAAAACTTCTTGGCATTTTTCTATTTTGTGACTAAAGATTTAGGTTTCAAAAATGGATATTCTCTGTTCAGATTTATATCTTTGGATAATTTTACGGTTTTTCATCAAGTCCGCAATAAAATTCAACAATCCGAAATAAAAAAGAATTTAGTACCGTCTCCGAGTTATTTAATTTTCAGTTTTATTACCCGAGGGCAGTAAATGCAAATTTTACAGACATCTTGTTAAGGATTTTATTTCCCGCTGTAAATTATATTATTTTTAAATTAGGTGCTACATACGCTTTTAATGTAAGATATATACAGTTACAGAAAAGCTACATATGCCAACAGAATTACCACTAAATCTCAAGCAAATATATTACTTTCTGGCACTTTAGATATTTTTCGTATGTTAGACCCGAAAACAATAATTATTTTCCTGCTCATAGCTTCAAAACCAGTCAAAGTTATTTTTAGTATTTTGTAGAGATTGGAATATAAGGCATAAAAATGTAAGAAGTAAATAATTAATATAGTGTGTATGTTACCTATTCACTTCAAAAGTCGAACTTCATAAACTTGAGGCCACAAAATATTGGCTGACAAGATAACATAAATGAACATAATTATTAAAAATACAGAAAATTGTCCCGAAAAGATATTGAAAAATGATACTTTTATATATTTTTTGGGCAATTTCGAGGGGTGTCTCACGATACGAAATTATGTACATGCATTTCCTAATTTCCCGAATTGTCTAATATACAGGGTGTTTCAGAAGTACGGTACGTAACTTAACATGTGTCCGGAGTTGCCCCGTTTTTGATGTACAGGGTGTCTTCTTTTCGACACTTTCGACGGGTATCTCCGTTATTAGTACATATAGAATGATGCGGTTTTCGCAAACCTGTGCCACTTTTTTGTTAAACAAACGATGCCCTAAACGGATTTATCATGGCCATCTTGGTTTTTGAGATACAGGGCGAAATTGAAAATGGTGCATTTTCAGACACCCCTTGTATTTCAGTTATCTTATACCCTATCGAAAATGTAAAAACAGGGTGTTATACAGTTTTTTACGTAGAATTCAGTGGCGTACTTAGTATTTTTCCAGGTACCCCCATTTGTGAGAAATATAGGTACCAAAGTTATGTTTTTTTAAATGGAACGCCCTGTATATTTATTCATAGTTGCATTCTGCTTACTGAGAGCTTTCCAAAAACATATAATAGTTGACACTTTGTTTTAACAGGACGGTTAAAATTTATATTTTTTAAATAACAAACTTTAAATTGGCAGTATGCCTTGGATTCTGTTTTAATAAAAATAATTTATTGACGATACAATACACCATGAATATTACCTTATACTTAGTTTAATTTAAAACTTTTTAAGTTTTCTAATACTTACAATAGTAAAAAGGAATTTTTTCTTGTATATTAATGGAATAAACAAAAACATCTACTAGTAGGCCTAGACTTATTCAGGCTCTAAAACAAAAGTTTCATAATGGCCTTTAGCTCTTGTTAGAATAGGATTTAGGTATTAAAGTTTGAAAAGTTACTGATAATTTATTTAGCATATCGTATTTTTCATAATTCTCAAAGTTTTGGGCCATCGTTAATAAAAAACGCCATTATGAAACTTTTGTTTTATAGCCTGAATAAGTCTAGGCCTACTAGTAGATGTTTGTTTACTCCATTAATATACAAGAAAAAATTCCTGTTCACTATTGTAAGTATTAGAAAACTTAAAAAGTTTTAAATTAAACTATAAGGTAATATTCATGGTGTATTGTATCGTCAATAAATTATTTTTATTCAAACAGAATTCAAGGCCTACTGCCAATTTAAAGTTTGTTATTTAAAAAATATAAATTTTAACCGTCCTGTTAAAACAAAGTGTCAACTATTATATGTTTTTGGAAAGCTCTCAGTAAGCAGAATGCAACTATGAATAAATATACAGGGCGTTCCATTTAAAAAAACATAACTTTGGTATATTTCTCACAAATGGGGGTACCTGGAAAAATACTAAGTACGCCACTGAATTCTACGTAAAAAACTGTATAAAGCCCTGTTTTTACATTATCGATAGGGTATAAGATAACTGAAATACAAGGGGTGTCTGAAAATGCACCATTTTCAATTTTGCCCTGTATCTCAAAAACCAAGATGGCCATGATAAATCCGTTTAGGGCATCGTTTGTTTAACAAAAAAGTGGCTTGCGAAAACCGCATCATTCTATCTGTACTAATAACGGAGATACCCGTCGAAAGTGTCGAAAAGGAGATACCCGTCGAAAGTGTCGAAAAGGAGATACCCGTCGAAAGTGTCGAAAAGGAGATACCCGTCGAAAGTGTCGAAAAGAAGACACCCTGTACAGTGTTAAAGTTTAAAAAAAAATCGGTTTTTATAATTTTTTTTGAAAATCCTTTTCCCAATTTTTTTGAAATTTGGTACCATTATTCATAATCATATTTAAAAAAATAATTTTATTTTTGATTTAATTTAATTAACTTTGAAATACACATGTATTTTTTTGTGCATGCAATAAAGTGGTTCTTATTCTTTCTCTTAAAAACAAATAAAAATACGAAAACAATAATTCAGGGAACAAAAAAGTTGTATCATTAGTTGACAAATCCGAAAAAAATATCAAAATTAGAAAAAAAACTCGTGGCGTCCAACGTTTTGTCAATAATATTCGTTATGGTGCTCTCCGCTACGCCACTGGACTTAATAAATTTAATCTAGTTAGGACTAATTAGGCCCCTTATCATTATGAATAACGGTATCAAATTTCAATAAAATGGAGAAAAGGATATTTAAAAAAATTATAATATACCGATTTTTTGTAAAAATTTAACACCCTGTACATCAAAAACGGGGCAACTCTGAACACATGTTCATAATAACTTTTTCTCTTAGAATATTATAAGGAATCACCCTCTTAAGTTACGTACCGTACTTCTAAAACCCTGTATATAAAAAAATCCGAATTCCTTAAAGAATTATTATTTTTTTTATTTAAGGTTTTATAGCTTATTACTTGGAAAAATAAAATATTATAACTGCAATGTCATCATCTAAACACCTCATTGCTACAAAGTAGCAAATAAACAACGACTTTAATATTCCTGGTGCCTGAATAAAAAAAAAACGATACCTACCTACCTACCTACCTATCAACTTTTTCCATTTCAAAAAATCTTTGATGATGTCATACTATCCGCCTGTATATTCAATTATTATGTCAACTAAAAATCATTATTTTTTTTAGTATCTATTCATGCCAAAATTCGTGAATTTCTCTAGCTAAAAATCAGTCGATCTTTTTTTTAAGACCGGATAAACTTTTATTTTTAAACTTAAACTATATCACTTTTTAGCAATTTAAACTCGAACAGACGTTAATAGATATTTATTGTGTATCATTTCGTTTGTTCTCGTTGAATTTCTAAGCAATCTAGTTTTCGTAAAAAATGAAAGTTTATCCGATAAAAAAAGAAGCTGTTGTGGTTTTACGTATGATAAAAGTTGGTGCAAGTTCGGTAACCATTTCAGGTGCACTTAAAATGGCTTCAAGTCAAATATGATGCACGTTAGGACAACAAATATGAAAATCGTTTACGAGTAAAGTATCAATGTGTCGAAAAATAGAGAAAAACGTTATTAAAAAAGTCATTTAAGATTAAAAAATATGTCTAAATACTATCTAACAAAAAAAAAATTTAAACTTTAATAAAATTAACCACGTATATTGATTTTTTTTATAATTAGGTATAACACATTTTTAAATTAACCACTATTAAATCACTTCTGGAGGGTTTTCATCAAAATAAAGCAAATATGTAAAATTTATTTAGATTTATTTAGATTTATATTTTTTTAAATTACTATAAACTTCATGTTCGTTGCAAGGATACTACAAACAAACTTCCAATTTCGCAAATGTTTCTTAAAATAAGATAAGCATTCCTTTAATATTAATGTGCCTACATAGTGAAAATCTAAAGACCATAGAAGTCGACCCGTGTAAAATAATAAAAAAATACAAATATTAATTTAATCTTCATAAAAAAATTTTTTCTTGGATAGAAGCTATGACTTACGAGTATCATTACTTTTATAGTTTGCTTATCTTTTGCCAAAGGATTGAGATCGACCTTTTACTTTTATTGCGATTATTAAATCAAAACCATTATTCATAAAAAATAATTATACTTATAACAATTATTGCCAAAACAAACTAATACAGTAGCACTTTTTTTTGCAATTTTAAAATAATTTATTAAAAAAAGCAGCTAAAAACCTACTGTTATCGTTTCATGTTGCTGTCAAGTTCACACCAAAAAAAAATAGAATATTACAATAGCAAGACTAGAATTAAATACATACTTAGGATTACAAGTATGTAGATTGTAAGATAAATCTCAGTACATTTCATAGAGGGAAAAAATCCTGTTCCTATAGTTATGTACAAAGGGCGATGCTAGCCAGTTGGTTTAACTTAAGGCATAAAGCAAACAAAAGAATCATATTGATCTCAGTGACGAAAAAATCATAATAATAATACCCATAATGCCACCACTTCATACCTAGCATTACAACACGTTAAGCTTATCTCAAGCGTCTAAAGGGCGACGTTTACATTGTGAAGCTAATTTGTAGATTATTTCGTGGTTTAAATCAGAGGTTAATCTTTGGTTTACCAACAAATTTCAAAAAGTCTGAAAATATTTTGTTGCCCGCATAATAATATGTGTTGTCAATATTGTCATTGTCACAGATTTATTATTCCTCAGCTGTGGAATTGCTTGTTTTGTTGAAGAAGTATTCCTCTTTCTTACTAATTATTTTCTCAAATATATAGTGTGTTTCAAAAAACATATTCCATCGCTCCTACATAAAAATAAGAGCGATAGTTATATAGCAACCGCTTTATTTTCGAGATACAGGGTGTCACAATTTTTAAGCGAAGCAAAAAATATGTACGACACTGCCGTTTTCTCTTTTGATATGACACAGTTATGTAGGCAGTTTAATGTCTAATGCGAAGGGCCTTTTGATTATTTTTTTAATTTTGAAATTGAAAAAGTAGTCCATACTTGCAGTGGAGTTTACGTAATGTAAATAAAACGACAATGTCTTCCTCCACAAATTTAATAATAGTAAAATTATTGCTCCCTACATGTTTCGGTCGTTTAGACGTCCATCCTCAGGGGATACTAGAAGGAATTTCATCTTTATAAAACTAGTTAGAATCATGGTGAACATTGACTTACCTATAATCGAGTTGACTATAAAAACTTTAAATGGTTGCCTCAAATTAATGAGTACAGCAAAAATTGAGTAGGAACCTCAGAAATTGGGTGGACATGTGAAAAATTATAATTTGTATATTTATGGAATGAAAATTTTTGTGAAAATATAAGAATTGAATAGGAAATATATTATTTTAAAAAGGTGCATTTTATTTTTGATGATGGTTTTCTAGAAAAACATTGTAGTTGTGAAGAAAGAAATTTAAAATAAAATTTTTGGAGGCATGCTCCGTGTTAATTTTAAAAAAATTGAAATTTTTTTATACCAGAGGGGCTATGCCCATGGTAATATATAAATTACGAAATCATTAATAAAATGTTTTTGAAAATTTTAATGAAAAAAGAAGTTTTTTTATAAAATACAGAAATAGTGCTAAATCACCACCATGTTCACTTTACACACACGTGTCTCGGAGTGAAAGAGAGTAGGTAAAGCGGATATGACATCACTTGGATGTCAGCTGTTAGAAAAATGAGGTTTACCTAAACTCGATATTGGATTTAAAAAATCGATGAGAGTATGTCAATATTCAATAGAACAAAGTTTAAAAGTTGTGGTCCCTAGACGCTCAGAGTATCCGAAGAATGACTGACACCAGACATCTGTCAATGAATTATAAAATTGGGGTTAAAATGTTCAGAGGGAGGCACTAAACTGCACTGAATTTGCGAGTCGCACAAGGGGTAAACACTATAGTTAACACTAGATGATACACTCGAAACATGAAAACCTCAGCCTATAAACAGTCTCAAAGTCATAGATGTGCAAAAACAATTAATATCTATGAATAGAAAATTCTTAGGGAGCCAAGGTAGGATTGACAAAATCAAAAGAACAGTTGAACTCCCTTGGGTAGGGAAAGAGTAAAATAGAGATAGTAAGAGCTTGATTATTTAGTGAAACTCAAAGCATTGAAAAAATGTGTGCTGTTGTGAATAATTTGGTCATTAACGCAGACAATGACAATATCTGGGTCTCTGATAATTTGGTTTATTTCCATAATCTCAAGCAAGTCCAATGTGTTGCCCTTGCTACAGAAATGCAACAATTTGGTGTTTGTGTCTCGTTGAAGTTATGATTGTTTATGTGTATGTGCCTTGAGAAGTTCGATTTTATTTGTGTCGGTATTAAATTTAGATTTGATGCTCTTTCTATCTCCTTACAATGTTCATTAATCCTAGTCTTAAACTTTCTCCCTGTTTGTCCAACATAGGAGGCTGAACAGCCCTCAGTTGAGCAAGTCTGGAGTGTACGAGGTCAGTTGCTCAACTGAGGGCTGTTCAGCCTTCTATGTTGGACAAACAGGGAGAAAGTTTAAGACTAGGATTAATGAACATTGTAAGGAGATAGAAAGAGCATCAAATCTAAATTTAATACCGACACAAATAAAATCGAACTTCTCAAGGCACATACACATAAACAATCATAACTTCAACCCAGACACAAACACCAAATTGTTGCATTTCTGTAGCAAGGGCAACACATTGGACTTGCTTGAGATTATGGAAATAAACCAAATTATCAGAGACCCAGATATTGTCTGCGTTAATGACCAAATTATTCACAACAGCACACATTTTTTCAATGCTTTGAGTTTCACTAAATAATCAAGCTCTTACTATCTCTATTTTACTCTTTCCCTACCCAAGGGAGTTCAACTGTTCTTTTGATTTTGTCAATCCTACCTTGGCTCCCTAAGAATTTTCTATTCATAGATATTAATTGTTTTTGCACATCTATGACTTTGAGACTGTTTATAGGCTGAGGTTTTCATGTTTCGAGTGTATCATCTAGTGTTAACTATAGTGTTTACCCCTTGTGCGACTCGCAAATTCAGTGCAGTTTAGTGCCCCCCTCTGAACATTTTAACCCCAATTTTATAATTCATTGACAGATGTCTGGTGTCAGTCATTCTTCGGATACTCTGAGCGTCTAGTGACCACAACTTTTAAACTTTGTTCTATTGAATATTGACATACTCTCATCGATTTTTTAAATCCAATATCGAGTTTAGGTAAACCTCATTTTTCTAACAGCTGACATCCAAGTGATGTCATATCCGCTTTACCTACTCTCTTTTACTCTGAGACACGTGTGTGTAAAGTGAACATGGTGGTGATTTAGCACTATTTCTGTATTTTATAAAAAAAGTTCTTTTTTCATTAAAATTTTCAAAAACATTTTATTAATGATTTCGTAATTTATATATTACCATGGGCATAGCCCCTCTGGTATAAAAAAATTTCAATTTTTTTTTAAATTAACACGGAGCATGCCTCCAAAAATTTTATTTTAAATTTCTTTCTTCACAACTACAATGTTTTTCTAGAAAACCATCATCAAAAATAAAATGCACCTTTTTAAAATAATATATTTCCTATTCAATTCTTATATTTTCACAAAAATTTTCATTCTATAAATATACAAATTATAATTTTTCACATGTCCACCCAATTTCTGAGGTTCCTACTCAATTTTGGCTGTACTCATTAATTTGAGGCAACCATTTAAAGTTTTTATAGTCAACTCGATTATAGGTAAGTCAATGTTCACCATGATTCTAACTAGTTTTATAAAGATGAAATTCCTTCTAGTATCCCCTGAGGATGGACGTCTAGACGCCCGAAACATGTAGGGAGCAATAATTTTACTATTATTAAATTTGTGGAGGAAGACATTGTCGTTTTATTTACATTTTTAATTTTGGCTTAGTTTAGGAGAAAAATGCAATTTTATCAAACTCTGATATGGGCTATATACGGGGTGTTATTTAATAAGTGTCCGATATTTTACAGGACGATTCCTCAGTTATTTATGAGGTGAAAAGTTCATATAAGCATGAGTCCGCAAGCCCTTCATTTTTGAGATACAGGGTGTTAACAATCTATTTCTGTTTTTGTTTTTCGTAAATAATTTTTGAAATCAAGTCTATATTTGGACAAGAATTGTTATCTAGGGGTTTTTTAAAATGCGAAATTTAAGTTTGATGTTAGTATGGCTCCGACTTGTAGAGGGCGTCACCTACGTGTCTTTTAACTCTTTTGAGGAGTCATAACTTCTTTATACGTGTTGTATTACATTTGTAAGCCAAGATACGGATATTTTTAATCATTTTTACACGAAAAAGGCATACTTGGTAAAAGTTGCTACGAGCAATCATTTTCGAGAAAAAGAATAATAAAAAAATAAATGGCATTTATTTGCATACGCTATGCCCATATTAAATTTTGATAAAATAGCATTTATCTCCTAAACAAAGCCGAAATCAGAAAATTATGAAAATGTACTTTGCATTAACCAGTAAAGTGCCTACATAACAGTGTTATTAAAAGAGAAAACGGCAGTGGCGTACATATTTTTTGTTCCTGTTAAAAATTGTAACACCCTGTATCTCAAAAATGAAGGGCTTGCGGGCCCATGCTTATATGAACTTTTTACCTTATAAATACCTGAGGAATCGTCCTGTAAAATATCAGACACTTATTAAATAACACTCTGTGTATAGCGACATGCAAATAAATGTAATTTATTTTTTCAATCGAAAACCGTTGATCACACGAACAAAAGTCAAGACACCATTTTTGCTAAGCGCTAAAGCGCAATTTTAAAAATAATGTTTATTTAAAAAAAAAAACAGTGTTGTATAATTTTTTTCGTTACAAAGTCAAAATACATGTTAGCGCGGACGCCAGTGGTACAAATAGAGCAAATAATATCATGAAATAAATGTGTTTTTATGTCTAGTTAGTACCTAGTAAAATTCAAAATGATATCAAAAGGAGTCTCAAAAATATTATGGAAAAAACGTTTTATGTTTTCTTTCAACACCCTGTATTTCAAGATTTAAGCGGCTGCGTACCTATATTCATAGGAACTATTTGTCTTATTTCCTTGGAATCACCAAAGAGGATGGCACATGTTTTTTGACACACCCTGTATAATAAAAATCGTTCAAAAATTCCAATTCGGCAAAATTATCATAATTCCTAGTTAAAGCAGGAGATTGTGGTTTAACTAGTACTTCATCCACGGTTAGGGTTACCTTTTACCCTTTTACCCTTCACCAACAGTTAGGCTTAAACTGACGCTTAGGTAGTTTGGTGAAAACCAGAGGTTGTATTTTAAAATATTCTATGTACTCAAAAGTGTAAAAAGTCCCCTGAAAGAAATGTGTTTTCCCTGGCATAAAAGCAATAAGAAAATCCGAATAACTCTTATTAATAACACGGTACGCGTCATGGTAATTCAATTGCAGTAAAAAACGGTCAGGTTAGGTTAGTTTAGTATGCATGTTGATTAAACTTTAAAATTACAAGATTTTAACTTAACAATCATATACCTACCAAAAAAGTAGCTGTTACTTGTAACTTGAGTGTAAAAAATTGAAAAGAAAAAAATTGAAAGCAAGTTTTGAACACCATATTCTGGTAACTTAACAGCCAAAAATATATTCATTGTAAATTTAAAATAGTATAATATATGGGTAACAACTTTACGATGATTATTTTGGTCTACAAACCCGAAAAGATAAACAATGTACTTTTACCGCGTTAAAGCATGTTATCAAAAACCCATAAAAATTCATAATAAAATTCAACACAGTCCAAATTTACGACGGTGTTTTTTAGGAATACATGTTTTGCTCTGAGCTACAGGACAGATCTTATCCTTTGATTTTCGGTTTTAGTAAAAATGGGTGGGTATATTGGAGAATTTCTTTTAAAATAATAAGCCAAAATATATACAGGGTGTTCATTTGAAAACTTCCCACCACGGATTTATCGAAAACCACTGATTAAAAAAAAAACGCCGAAACACGTCAAAAGATTTGCCAAAGGGGACAACTTTTTAACCAAAAACTACTTCACCCCCTTTTACCCTCTGCCCACCGGGGTCATCCCCTTAAAAATTTTAAATGACAAGGGGTATCAAGTAATAGCTTGTTCGAAAGGTCTTTCAAAGTGCTTTATTTTGACGTTTGATTTTTTAAAATCGGTCGATTCGTTTTCGAGAAAATTAGAAAAATCTTTATTTATCTTAATTTGTTAAGATAAAAAAAAAACACACGAAAATATCACTTTTTATTTCAATAAGTGTTCAAAAACCAACATAAACAGCAATTCGGAAGATTAGATGTGGCAGCAACCAAATAACAACCCGACTTTTTTTCAGCCATCTACTTATAAACACAGATAACATGGGCGAACTGTATTTATTCTTATACCTGTTTAGTTTTTTATAGTTGCTAAGGAAAAGAAAGAATTTAATTTGCTGTCAGTTATCTTTGTGACAATCTTGGGATAGTGAAAATGAATTTATTGATTCAGATTTTACTTCCAAAATGGTTTACACACTAGCCGTAAGAGTGGAAATGATTCTAATTTATGGTGCCCAAAATCAATGTGCTCGGCAAACTGCCGTCACATTTAACGCCAGACATCCGGAAAAGATAACTTCGCATAGGTATGTTTTGGACCTTGTTACTAAATTTACTCAAACTGGATCAGTCGCAAATAAAAAACGTAATCATCGTAGAGTTTTGGATGAAGCCGCTCAAGTTGAAGGTTTGGGTCATTTTGGCATAAATCCTAATACTTCATTACGCAAAATTGTTGATGCGACTGGTATTTCATTAGGCTCTGTACACACAGTTACTAAATTACATAAATTTCATCCATTCAAAATGAAAATATTGCAAGAGTTAACCGAAGATGATTTCAATAGGCGAGTTGAGTGTTGTGAACAAATGACTGCAGCGATTAATGATAATACCATTCATGTAAAGAATATCTGCTTCGGTGATGAATGCACATTTTATCTAAATGAATTTGTTAATAAGCATAACTGCAGGTATTGGAGCAATGAAAATCCTCATGCTTTTGTAGAAGGGCATACTCAGTACCCCAAAAAATTAATGTATGGGCAGGCATTTTAGGAAACAAAGTGATTGGGCCATTGTTTATTAATGGGAATTTAAATGGAGGCATTTATTTAGATATGTTGGAAAATACCATCAATCCGCTTATCACTGAAACCATTGAAAACCAAATCGAAGACGATGGAAACCCTATACTTGATGAGGCTGAAATATATTTCCAGCAAGACGGCGCCGGCGCTCCTCCTCACTATGTTCTTCCGGTTCGGCAATGGCTAGACGACGAGTGTCCAGATAAATGGATAGGGCGAAGAGGGCCTATAGAATGGCCTGCTAGGTCTCCTGACTTGACGCCATTAGACTTTTTTCTATGGGGCCATTTGAAATCTATTGTGATCACTCCCCAACCTGACAGTTTGAATGAACTCCGTCAACGCATCATCGAAAGCTGCCATGATCTCCCACAACATGTTTTTGAAAATGTCCGTCAGGAATTTGAACATCGCCTATATCATTGTTTGGCCAATACCGGGCAACATTTTGAACACTTACTGAAATAAAAAGTGATATTTTCGTGTGTTTTTTGAACAAATTAAGATAAATAAAGATTTTTCTAATTTTCTCGAAAACGAATCGACCGATTTTAAAAAATCAAACGCCAAAATAAAGCACTTTGGAAGACCTTTCAAACAAGCTATTACTTGATACCCCTTGTCATTTAAAATTTTTAAGGGGATGACCCCGGGGGGCAGAGGGTAAAAGGGGGTGAAGTAGTTTTTGGTTAAAAAGTTGTTCCCTTTGGCAAATCTTTTGACGTGTCTCGGCCTTTTTTCTTTTAATCAGTGGTTTTCGATAAATCCGTGGTGGGAAGTTTTCAAATGAACACCCTGTATATATTTACTTTATCTGTATTGCTCAGCATCTAAAGGTAAGCAGCGACAATACGAGACTCTAGAGTATTTATCGCTAGTGGACACATTTCAGCGTGTAACTTATGGTGCCCATGCTATCCGGCAACGAACTAGACTTTCTGTCAATGCTCTCAAATATATCTGTAATGAAGTGCTAAAATGTAGAATAACTCTCGCCAGTTTCTCTAAATGGACTCTTACCTTTCAGAGGGGTGATTTTATCGTACAATTTTAAAACACAGCGAGACAAACAAGGAGTGGTAAGCGGCTGTATCTTAGAAATCGTTCAACATACAGCATTGGAAAAAATAGTGGTAGCAAATGCGGCTGGAAATTATGTTGAAGTTCATAAGATTGCCGCTAGAGGGAACAACACTGCCAGTAAGGTTGGAAAAGACGTTCTTCCCTACAAAGCACAGGGTGTCCAGTTTTCAATGGTTTTACGGGGTATCTCCGTTATTAGTAAAGATAGAAGGATACGGTTTTCGCAGCACTGTACTACTTTTTTGTGAAACAAAAGAAGCTGCAATCAGAATTTTTCTGGTCTTCCTTGTTTTTGATATACGGGATGTTTTTGAAAATTTTACATTTTGGGACACCCCCCCATACTTAGGTTACCCTATAGCTTATCAAAGAGAAAACTAGTGTTCTTTTTGTAGTTTTTTACGTCAATTCCAGTGACGTACTCAGATTCTTTCTACTTTCAATAGTTTCCAAGAAAAAAAAACTTGCGTCTTTTTAAATGGGTCACCCTATATATTTTTTAATAATATAATTTAGTTTATAACAACCTTCTCAGAAATATATAATACCTTATTTTTATTTTTAATATTAAGCCCGAAATTTACGTTTTATTAAAAAAATTTACATTTTTTGTTAGTAGGCCATGACGGATATTTAACACCCCGGAAAACCATCGAAAACGGGGCACCTTATACTTAAATAAGGTTTCCTTTTCGCCGTATTTACCAACATAATTGTTTTTTTGAAAGCTGTACGATGAACAGCCGCTCAAGCACTTCGCTTAGCAGGTATAAGCGACAGTTATACTCCTACCTTAATACAATAAGAATTTGCACCCAGACATGTATTTCAAAGTAAAAACTTTTATGACAATGAATTTGAAAAATGTTATGATAAAACCATACAGTCCCCGACTTTCTGGTCATAACCCCGAGACCCTTGAGTGTCACTCGAGATAAATGTCGTCGAAATGCACACACGACTCTCGATCAGTTTGCCAATGTCGACGAGGTACACGAGTACCTCGAGATTTCATCAGCGAGTTGTGGTGCTCTTCCGCGTATGCCTTCCATGTACGACCGTTTCAAACAGAAAAATTCTTGACAGCTGCGACGATTATCACCGAAGAATTTCATATTACAGAGCGACCAAAAAGTTTAACATTTATTATATATACGTTATCCAAAGTCAATTAAAACAGCGGAAAATCCGCTTTTTAATATCAAAGGCCAGCCCTAATGGAATTATTCAAAAAGTTAAAAAATGTATGCTTTTAAGTTGAATTGTTTTTTAATTGCCTTAAAAACGGAATGATTTCTTTTTCTCAATCTTTGAATGATATTACCAAAAAGGCTTCATTTATTTTATATTCAGAGTATAAATAATATCATTGGAAAAATTGATCAATCAGATTGAAATCGGGGACACTCGAATGTTGAGGTAAACCCAGTAAATCTGTTCTCCGATTTTGAGTTAATAGATACAAGGGAACTTAAAGAGATTGGATTTCCACTTAAAAATAAAAGTAGTCCAGATGAGCTAGATATTTCATTGATTACACATATTTATAGCTCTATAGAAGATCCGTTGATAAACTTGATGAATTCCTCTCTGGAACAAGGTGTTGTTCTGTCAGAATTAAAAGTATACACTATTGCCCGAACAAAAAAAAGGAAGAGTCTATTGAAGCGTCAAACTATCGTCCAATTGTCTTCTATTGAAAAGATACTAGAAAAATGTGATTATAACCAGCTTTTAAATTTTGTTAATGTTAACAATCTACTAACAAATCAGCAGTCAGGTTTTCAAAAAAAAACACAGTTGTGAAAGTTTTGCGGTGTGTACTGGATGAATGGAGGCGTGGTATAGAAATTGGAAGTATTACTATAGGAGTTTTTTTTGGATCTATAACGAACTTTTAAAACTATAGATCGCCACATTTTATTAATTTTAATCAATATACAATATTGGAGTGAGGCAAGGGCCTAGCGACACTTAAAGCACCGGTTCCCGTCAGATCAACGAAGTTAAGCGGTGTCGAGCGGAGCGCGGCTGGTACTTGGATGGGTGACCGCTTGGGAAACACCGCGTGCTCTTGTCTTAGGGAATAGTGTAAAATGAATCGACATCAAAACCATCCTATTCACGCCGGACAGGCCGGATGAGATCGGATATCTCGTAGGATGAAGGTGCCGTTTCACACTCCTCAGTCGGTAGACCGCACGATTAAAAATCGTACGGTCGATGACCGGTTCAAGATGGCCTCTGATACGCCGACGACCGTAAAAAATAGTAAATAAAAAAAAAATGTATTGGAGTGCGTGAGGCTGTATTGGAGTAGTTTAGGGATCACTTAAAAAATAGGAAACAAAGAGCAAAAATAAATGGGATATGTTGAAATGAGCAAGTAAATAATAATGGTGTACCACAAGGGATTATTTTGTGTTGAATCTTAATGATATAGTTGGATGGTGTGGATGTTCACTTGCTTGCGGATGATACTTTAGTGTATGCGTCCGGAAAATGTTTAAATGAATTAATCGTAAAAATCAATGTAGCGATAGAAAAAACTTAAAAAAAAACATACTTGTAAAAATCTCGAAGTATTAATGCAACCAAAAGTCAGTTTATTTTAATTGGCAATAACAGAATGAAAAGACATTTCACTTTGAGTAATTCGTCTATAAAAATAGGAGAATATAGAATTCAACAAGTAAAAAAAAATTAAATATCTGGGTGTAATTGTTAATGAAAGGTTAACATTTAAAGAACATGCTAATTATGTAATATCGAAGCTGAGTTATGCTATAAATTACTTGTCTAGGTGTTTGACGTATTAGTCTTTTTGATTTAAAGCTTATTATGTATAACACACTGTTACTCCCGCAATTTAATTACTGTGCTAGTTTATTGTATATGCTAAATCAGAGGCAAATGGCTAGAATGCAAAAATTACGAAACAGGACAATGCGAGTCATATTGTGCTATTCTAAATACACTCCTATTGGACTTAAGCACCTGTGTTTGTCTATATTGCACCAAGAAGTTAGAAGATAAGGCTAAAATTCTCTGTTTTTTAAGGGCATTGACATTTTTAATGGGCTACCACGAGACCTAAAGAAATTAACTTATTCCAGATTTTTAAGAGGAGGCTGAAAATATATATTTTAGAAGAATGTTATACCTTGCAGTGACTGTGAGAGTTGGGTGTGAGGAGGATTCTAGGCTTGTTTTTTCGTACTTGCATTTTATTTTGTGACGCGTGCTTTGCTGAACTGGGAATCTCTACTGATTTTTGTTTCCTTTGGATCTGTCTTGTGCCAGAGTATTTCTAATAATTGTTGTCGTTTGAAATGATTTTATCCATAGTTGTTAATATTTGGTAATTAGTTACTAGTTAATGTGACTGCTTTGCTTGTAAGAAATTGTAAGCAATAAATTACTCTCCGCCATTAAAAGTTAAGATGCTATAAAGTATACTTTATTAGTTACACGCCCGCGATATAAAAATAAAAAACGATTAATTTTCTTAAAATTCATGCAAACACCCAATTACGAATGTTATTTATTTTTATTAATGTCATTATACATTCGCGTTTCCAATTAAAGCTATACAAATTCCCTAAACCCTATTTATATTATAATTATTACCATTCCTATCGCGGTTTCTAAATATTACAGTGCGATAATAAAATTTAATTATTGTTAAATTTTTATTTAAACTGACGGAATGACTAACTCCAGAAATTTCCAAGGAAATTTAATTTAATGGTATCTCGTTTTATTTTCACCACTTTACCACAAATAAATTAAAAGCATTTTTTCACATAACTAATCTGATTTGAGGAAACAAACTAACGAGAACAATTAGAAACAGCTTAATTTCTGCATATCGAGATATCAAAAATTATATTGGTCATAAAATGAAAATCAACGACCGTCCTGCTTAGCGGTAGAGCTTAGTACCTGTTGGGTGTCAGTAAATACCAGCATTATCAATGAATCAGTTATTCCGTCATCTTTAAAAGTCGTTACAAGTAATTTGACACATCGCTAATTTATCCACTTTCTAAAATAATTCAGGCAATGGGTTTTACGGAACTGCACAATTCATGGTTCAACCGTATTTTTGAAACGGGGTTAGAGTAAATAGTAAGTGGGAATACAATCAGCGTTCGTGCATGGACGATTTTCCTAACGTCGCTTTTACTGCTGGGGATTTTTATCATTTTCTGAGAAGAACCGTGCATGGCTCTGTTTAGGGAAATAGGTTCCATATAACATAAAGAAGGAGCTGGAAGACCATCTGTGAGAACAGAAGAACCTGTTGCAAACGTTCGTGAAATAATGTCTTGTACAATAGGAAATAGCTCCCTTACAGCTTCTCTTTTCCCATCAATGTGTAATTCAAAAGGAATACTGATCTTTAGGTTTCTAATAACTATTCTATACGCATCTTCCCAGATGTTATCATTAAACTCCTTTTGTAGTTCTTTCCAGTGAACGTTTCTTGCTGTTTGTATAATTTTTGTTTAGTCTCTTTCTGTGGTCTTTTAGTTTGTTTCAATATTACATAAGTTCTCTTCTATCAGCATATCCCCTGCCAGTCTTGCGCGTTTCAGTTTTCCTTAACCTATTACACATTTGCCTTTTTTGTTCCAGTATCTCCTAACCTGCATGTTAAAAGAATCAGTGAGAACCGAATATCAAGAAAGAAGTGGGAAGATCTTGTGGAACATATTCTTAAAAATCAGTTAAATCAATTGTTTCCTTATAAAGTGCAAGCATTCCAAGAATTACGAACTGCAGATTTTAAAAGTCGCAGGAATTTCTGTCTGTGGTTTACTCATTCCAAGACACAGTTACAGCACAGCGGTATGGGGACTATTGTCCATTTGTGGAGCAACGGTTACTTGACGATGAACTACGTTTTGGTTACTTTCAACAGGACGGTGCAACCGCCCATACATCCGCCGAAACTATTAACTGCAATTTTTTCGACGACAGATTGATCAGTTTTCGGTTTGGAATATATCCCCCCCCCCTTGTTCGATGCATAAGCTGCCATACCCCCTCATGTTTACAAAACCATTTTGCAGCATTTCTGGCTGCATATTTACCAACAATACTTTGTTACAATTCTTGCAAATTAATGACAGGAGTTCTCAAAATTCTATTCGTCAAGTAAAGGAAAACTGTCAAACCAGGTCACCAAGGACGAAACATTATAATGTAGTTGTTCAAAAAATTCACCCAAAATATTGTTTATGAATTTCTGAGTACTAACGGTGAAATTCACAAAAATTAGCCTAAATATTAGAGATTAAACAGAGAAAAACAAAAATATGCGGATTGTGAATGCCCCACATTCTCATAGTTTGAGAACTGATGTACTATTTTTGATAATTTATTTGAAAAGCTGGTTACCTACAGCAAATTTGTAGCTAATTTTTTATTTAGAGCCTAATTTGAGGTCGCTGATCACAAAACCGAATTATTCTCTGGAATCTAGCAGTTTTTAAGAAAAAAAATATTTAAATTTTTCCACTTACAGGTACGATATTTGAAATGTATCATTTCCATTAAAATATCACTTATTTGTTAAAAGAAACGAAAACTACCACAAAAAAAAAGAAAAACTGAAATATTTGGATTGTCCGACGAAAACAGCTGACGGCCGAAGAGACAACCGTTCATGGCTGATTTTTGCGCTGTTGCCATGCTTACCTGTAGCGATATGATCGCCATTTTCCTTTTCAAACTTTAAAAGGATTATCATAAGATAAAACCCATCCTGGCCCTTTGATTTTTGGAACCTTTCCGATTTTCTATCCTGACAGAGAATGTCCCGCCTTCACGTGCTAGACAACAACATTATTTATATCGCGAAAAAAATTAACCAGAAACCGGTTAGCGCCCTCTCAACCCATGTAAGGCTAGTGTAGAAATAATTTAATAAAAGGCTTTGTCAATAAAAATAATACTTTATGATAATAAAGCATATTTTGATTTTGATTTGATTTGAAATGAAGTAAAATTGCAATTATTTCTTTCGCGAAATGTGCGCAAACTGTGGATTGACATAATATAAACATTGAGAAAAGCAGTCACGTTCGGCAACACTGTAAGTAATTTTTCCTTTTATAAATGTTATAAAAAAATTTTTGCGTTGAAATATTAAAAAATTACTGTTATTTCCGAAATTAGTCTTTCAATTTTTGTCGAAAAAAGTGGTGCGTACAACGATTTCTTTCGTTTAATGTATATTCCATACAATCCGCGATTAAAATTTCAAAAATCGTTAAAACCGAGCTGACCTATACTACACAAGACCTATGCCTTTCACCGCGATATATTTTGATATCTCGGTGTTTTTATTCAGATGATGACTCAAACTTCAAATCAAGGAATGTCCGAACTTTTGTCATTTGCGGTTGAATTTATTGATTGGTGACTGATAGCTGACTGACATAATCATCATTCCGAGAAAAACCGTAAAAAACTGGGTGGTGAAAAACGAACGTTTTTTTTTGTTATCTTTAGTTTTTAGGTCGTTCATGCGTCCGGTTATAAAAATACTTGGTGCATGTAGTGGCAATGTCTGAAACCTGTATTGCTTCGACGAAATTTGATATGTCACAAATATTAATTTTATTGTTCTATTGATCAATAAATACCTTTAGAATATTAGGCGGATGTATTATAAATTAAACTAGGTAACTAAAATAATAAATAGTTATTTATTATACAAGGGAAAAAAGTATCCGCTTCGCGTCGGGAGACAACGGCACCTCGAGCTAAAATCTAATATTTTTCCCGTGTATAATACACTATTTTTTTCAGTGACGGGAAAAACGACGATTTAATATTGAAAAAACATATTATTACAATATATTAAAGTCAGAAAAGTATCGATGAAAAATTTGAATTTTTGAACTAGTAGGCGGTTTTACTTAGGTATAGCGACAATTAGACCTGCGTTGCTAAGGAAACCTTTAAAATAATCAAATATCTGTCAATTTAATTCTGTGATTTAATTTAAAATTTAAGAACTTAGTGTTTGTTTAGTAGTTATTTTGAATAATATAAAGTTAAAAATGTCTGATTCCGAGTTTTCTCTGACTCCACCGGAATTAGTAGAAGCAGCGAAAGTAGCGTCACAAAAATTATTGCCAGCTAGATCGCGCAAAATTCACAAAACCGCGTATTCAAGATTTATGAAATGAAAGATGAAAAAGACATGCAGTTTTTTGTCGGAGACTCGAGCTAAAATCTAATACTTTTTTCCCTTGTATAATAAATAACTATTTTAACAAGCTAGACGAATCTACACATAAACATTAAATGTACTCAATGGGTCCTGCCCAAAAACATAATAAATCGCATCAATTTGTAATCCATACAAAACTATAGAATTTTACATACTCTACATCACAATAAAATTAAGCTAATGACTTATTCTACCTACACCAACAAAAGATATGCAAATAGATAGAGAGTTTCCTAATCGTCCAGCAATGCTAGAAAAGAAACGTCCTGTTTTAGATAAATAGTATCATTTCCACCGATTTAAAAAACCATTACTCTAACGGTTTCCTGTTGCTTATGGCGTGCAAAGAGATATTAGTAGAATGTGCTGCGTTGTACTTAGCATTATACGAAGGCCCTTAAATAAGTAAAGGGTGAGGATTCTACATTTTTCTAAATAAAAAATCGAAATGAATTCTCATGTCAAGATAGCTAAAACCTCCCCCCACCGCAATTTCTTTCACGAAGAGTTGACCCCTAGGAATACAAATAGAAAATGGATTAATATCACTATTCAGTTTTACAAGGCAATATCTCGAGAACGGTTTCAAATATTTTTTTGAAATATTGCTGAGGTGCCTGAGGTAATATAATTGTATTACGAAGTTGAAAAATCATGGTTTAGTTTTATACATTAAAAGATGTTGTACAAGGTGGGCCAAATTGAACAATTTTAAAGGAAAATTCCTATTCCTAAACGAGATAGATAAAATCTGATGCCGGTGTCTGAGGCTTAATCTTAATGACAAACTTAATGGTAAAAACCGCATATCGATATATATATATATATAAAAACAAGTGTAGTTTCTTGGGGATTCAGTCGCGTTTGGGCTTGAAAGAAAAAACTCTTTTTCTACTACGCCGAGCTTTCGAAAATGTTTATTTTCTTTGTCAAGGCTACAAATAAAGTACTGGCTTTAATATGCTTATATAATCAAATATTATTTCTATTATTTACCTTGGGTGCAAAGTGAGTTTTATGTAACATAATTGGTAGGTTTGAGTGCAGAATACACCATTATTTTAGTTAAATTTGCTGCAAAATCACATTTTGACTCTAATTGGCACTTTGTTAAAAGAACACGCTGTTTTTTGTACTCGAATTTTATAGATAATAGGTATCTATCTATAGAAAAAACAACTTTTTAAAAGGGACACCCTGTATATTTTTGTCTTTTTGAAGAGAGGTTAAAATTACTAATCCAAAAATATATCACACTTGGTGTTTTGCTTAAATTTTCTTTGACACACAGAGGTTTGAAGCTTTTTACGTAATGACTTTGAAGCGTGCACTTTGAACAAGTAGGCTTTAGACGAATGCTTACTGCCAGTTGTCGAATTTTAATCAAGCAGTTCACTGCAGTAATAAAAATTCATGTTTACAACAAAAACGCCAGAACGTTATAATATTTGAAACTATAATTTAAATAAAAATTAACTTAAAAACAATGCAAAAACAATAATGAGGAATAGCAAACAAGAACGTTATTTCCCGATGGGAGGTGTTCGAAATGTCGACCGGTTTCCCCTATGCACAGACGACACCTTTTCCCAATATTTCTTATCGAGTTAATCAGTTGGGATGAGAGATACAAAACCTTGCGTTATCGTCACTTCTAATTCTTGTCTAGTGTTCGTTGCCAATTTAAAAATAGGGTTTTCAACCTTCCCAAAAGATAAAAGTTCTATGGCGTTAGATCCGGTGACCTTGCCGGCCAACGGTTGGGACCCTGGTAAGCTACCCAATTATTTCCAAAATTTGTCGCTAAAAAATTGTTGATTACAGCCTCATTTTGCTGAAAAATTCTTTCTGAGTTCCATTAGGAGTAATTCATCAACAAGAAGCGCTATTTGTTGTTTTCGAAATTGCAAATACGTTTGGGATGTGCGAGCGCCGGAAAATCCCGTGGTGTCTAATTATTGGGGTAGAGTTATTGGTTCGCATTTCTTTAAAGGCCATTTAAATACTATATATCCCAACAAACTTATTAAGTAATGTAGACCAGAACGGAAGGAAAATAATCCTAAATTGGCAAATATTTGCTTATTTTTGCCTTAACTGTTTTCTTAAAAGTCACAAAAGATTCGAACTCTAAAATCTAAGTCAAAATTTGGATATCTACAACTTAAATAATTTGTTATTGGGAAATCTACTTTTAGTTTAATTTACCTAGTTAAAAATTACAAATAAATTAGCTCTTTGAGACATTAAAAATATTTAATCCTCATAAGGAATATGATTAAGTCATAATTCACTTAATTGTTACTTAATATATGTATTCATAACTAAGGAATTTTTTGGCTACTACGCTAGGTAAACATTACCTAATTATTACCTAAAAAAGTCCAAATAATTTACTGACCATGTACTTTTAGAAACAAGTAACATATTGGATAATTTTGCCGTATAAATTGTTCCCAAAGTTATAGACCTTTTGTGGTTAAAAATTGAGCTACTTCATAACTTTCTGATTAACCTCAAAGGCTAATATTGCTTGTACAGTTAATAATAAAGGAAAAAATAACTTTAACGTTAAAAATATATAAGCGGCCATATTTAATAGTTATTAGTTTTCCTGTTTATCGACAACTATAAAAAAACAATAATGAAAATTTTAAGAATTACATAAGGTGGGTGGAAAATCCATTAGATTACGATATCTTTCGTCAACGAAAGTTTTTTTAAAACTTTAGGTACAGGGTTATCCAACCAAGACTAGACAAGGCGATTTTTTGACTTTTTCTGTACTTTTATAAAAAAACTGAAATAGCCATCTTAAGTCATTTTCTCCCGCGAATTCGAATATCTTCAGCAAAAAACAATTGAACATCAAACAAAAGTACTAGGGGTCACTTTGATATTTTTTTAAATGGGATGCCGTATTTTTAATGAGCTTATCCGATTTCTCATATAAATTTTGATCTAAAATGTTGGATTTAATTAATTTTTAATTTTTTTTTTTTTTTAATTTTTTTAATTTTTTTAATTTTTTTAATTTTTTCGAATTTAAAACTGAAGAAAAAAGGCGTTTTTGAATTAAAAATCCAACATTTTAGATCAAAATTTATATGAGAAATCGGATAAGCTCATTAAAAATACGGCATCCCAAAATATCAAAGTGACCCCTAGTACTTTTGTTTGATGTTCAATTGTTTTTTGCTGAAGATATTCGAATTCGCGGGAGAAAATGACTTAAGATGGCTATTTCAGTTTTTTTATAAAAGTACAGGAAAAGTCAAAAAATCGCCTTGTCTAGTCTTGGTTGGATAACCCTGTACATATAATGTTTATAATGAAGACACTCTGTTTTTAGGTTAATGGTAAAAATATTTAAAATTATCGTAATAATACATAGTAAAACGCATATTTTAAGGGCGCGTCTTGTTTTTCGAAGTATCATCACCAAAATTCACAAACACATTTCTTGCGTATCCAAATGTCGGTCCAGAAAAATGATAAAACTTAATAATATCACTTTATTGTTGAAGGTATATTAAGCGGCCATTCCAAATATCTACTTAAGTCGAACTCCATTTTATAATTTATTTTGTCCTGTTGGAAGTGTTGGCATAAGTTGTTGTCTTTTCTTTCTAACGCCAGATATAATATGTTTTCTCTGTATTTTTGTCTAGTGTCTTATTGCTACTATTTAGGTTATATTAAGGTCAAAAGGTTGGTCTCACTTTCCACATTTAGGCATGAAATAGGTCTATATTTATTTCACTTCGTTTTAACT
Source organism: Polydrusus tereticollis (assembly GCA_963920685.1). Classification (NCBI taxonomy): domain Eukaryota; kingdom Metazoa; phylum Arthropoda; class Insecta; order Coleoptera; family Curculionidae; genus Polydrusus; species Polydrusus tereticollis. Next base: position 126,259,452 of record OY987329.1, read on the forward strand.
TAGTAGACAGAAAAACCCTATCAACCTATTTTCGACCTTGAATTAGTTTAGTTTCTTTCCCCACATTGGGCAATAGGAAAACAAATGTAGGTGAATTATCCCTATATATAATTGGTCATGCAAAATATTATTATCAAAACACATAAATCTTGACATGTGGTTTCCCCATTATGTAGTACAGGCCCTTAACTATTTAAATTAAATACTGAAAACAGGTGGATTGGTTTAGCTGGACCGGTCAAATGGCCAGCTCAGTCCCAAGATTTGGCCCCCCTTGACTTTTTCTTGTGAGGGATTTATAAAGGACAAAGTGACTGCAACTGCACCTGCAACGATATCAAAGACCGAATCCGTTCTGCATGCTTATTAGTGACACCTGAACCTGAAATGTTAGAGCGGGTATGAAATTCATTTAAACAAAGAGTGAGAAAGTGTTTGGACGTTGAAAGGAACATTTTGAGCAACTTCTTAACCATGTTAGACGTTAAATAATTTGAAATTAGGTTGTAAGTTATTTCTTCATCGCAATACTAATTGAGAAAGGGGTAAAATGTAAAAAATACGGTTAAATATGCCCCCCCCCCCCCATATTCCTATTACCTCAACAAAATTTCATGAAAATATTTAAAACCGTTATTGCCTTGGAATACTTTAAAAAACTCAGAGAAATTAATTGTGAAATTATGAAAATACGACACACATTGAGTAACCTGTGTTAGTTTTCATTGATAAATATACAAAGCTATAGTTTATTTCTTAATGTGAGAGAGCAATAAAATGTAAGTTTGCAATGACATGACCCATTAAGCAGGGTGGACGACTTAAAGGTTGCATTCTTAATTTCAGGTAAACTGCATTTAAAAATTCCGTATTTCAGATATTTTAAGAGGTGTACACCCCGAATCGGTCCTAAATTAGGGCCCCCTAATTAGCATACAATAGAAAGACTAGTTTTAGCACCGCGTCGTTACTATAGGTAGTTCGTACCACATTCTTTCTTCTATTTTAATCACATGTTCGACGCACTTACTCCATTTTCACAATCCACTGTCTTTATTCCCTCTTGCAAGAGGTTACCAACATCTCTCATTTTAAAAGTGATTGTATGCCATGCTACAAACCCTTTTACTTGCGCCCACACCAATTCTATGGGGTTTAATACACAGTGATATGGCGGAAGGCGAAGTACCGATATATTTCGTTTTGAACCGACTTTGTCGACAACAAATTTCGTACAGAGAGGTTTATTAAACTATACAATCTCCAGTAGCTCCTTTTTCAGTATGTCTTTATAAAATGGCTTTTTATTTACAGTAAGCCAATGAATGATGCCATTTTTTTCCAAGAAGACGTTGGTATTTTTTCGGATTTTCTTGAGTGGTAGCTGGCACTATCCATGACTATAACAGACCCCGGAGAAATAAGATCATTTGCTGGAAGTATTTTTCAAAGACATCAGCGTTCAGGTCTTTATGATAGTCTCCAGTCCGTTTTGATTTAAATGCTAGTAAGCCGCCATCGACAAATCCATTTTTGCTACCAATGTGAGTAATTATTAATATTTTACCTTTTTCCGAGGGTGCTTCTATTCCAGTGGACCATCTTTCCATGAAAGCTTGCCTCGCGCTTTTTATATGTTTATCCTGCCATATTTTGCCAACGGTATAACTTTCATTTAACCAAGTTTCGTCCATATAATAGATATTCCTGTTTTCTCTTCGTCGTCGCCAGCAGATGATTTCGTAATTAATTGATTCAGCCGATACTAGGTGGATATCCATAACTAATCTTATGGGATGAAGTAAAACAAAGTTGAACTTTAAAATTCCACTATATTAAAAACAAAAATGACATGTTTCGCTAACACTGTAGCTTCGTCAGATTACAATGAAATAATAGTTATTCAAATAGAAAGAAATATGCAATAAAGTTCACATTATTGATAGTATAAATAAAACAGTGGGAGGGATACATAAATATATTAACAAGGGCTGTAGAAGATTAAGAACTTAATAATGATGGGTTTTTACAAATTCTAGGTACAAGGCAATGATGGTTAACAAAATAAATTTAACAAAGGAGAATTATTTAAATCTCATTGATCGTTTAGTAACAGGTCCGTATTTTTAAGTTTATTTATTTCCATCGACTCTAGTAAATTTAGTTTAAGGCCTTTATTTTCAGAATGTAGAATTTTAAAAGTTGGATCAAAATTATGTTGGGTTTCGAGTAAATGATTAGCATAATTAGAATCAGTTTTGTTATTAATAAAACTCCCATAATGTTCTTGTACTCTCTTGCTGAAATGTCTACCTGTTTGGCCAATGTATGTTATACTTTGGTTTTATTGTTTTTGATAAATTTTCCTAAAGAGTTATTAGCTTTGAATGCCACATCTATATCAAGATTATAAAGAAAGTTGCTAATTGTTTTACTAGGTTGTCCTATATGAAAGTGATAAGTTTAAAGTATTTTGGTGTTTTGATGTTAGGATAAACTAAGTCAATAGTCTTTTTGTAAGTTTTTTTCCTTAATATATTGTCAATTAGATTTGAACTATAACCATTATTTACTGCAATTTGTTTTATGATGTTTAATGCTTTATAAAAATTAATTTGATTTAAAGGGAGAGTTACTAGTCTATGGATCATACTATGAAAGGATGCTAATTTATGTTGTATATTATATTAAGTTCTTAATCTTCTACAACCCTTGTTAATATATTTATGTATCCCTCCCACTGTTTTATTTATACTATCGATAATGTGAATTTTATTGCATATTTCTTTCTATTTGAATAACTATTATTTCATTGTAATCTGACAAAGCTACAGTGTTAGCGAAACGTGTCATTTATTGTTTTTAATATAGTGGAATTTTAAAGTTCAACTTTGTTTTACTTCATCCCATAAGATTAGATGATGTCGTCTTTCTCTGATAAAAGTGATTTTCTGTTTTGATTTTCATAACAAAAAATTCATTTCCTTCAAAGTTTTCCATAGTGTCTTCTTACCCATGGGTGCAATGAAATCATCTTTTTTCATTTCGAACATTATTTTGTTCAAGGTAGGTATTTCTTTTTTTAAGTATCACGAGTGTATGATTCTTCTGATGGCAGTATTCTCATCCTCATTTATTACAGTTTATTTTCTTCCTGTACTTCCCTTTGGTGACCTGATGGGGCCGCGTTTATCCTCGTGAACAAGTCGGTATATTATTGACTGTCCGGTAAATAAAACGACAATGTCTTCCTCCACAAATTTAATAAAAGTAAAATTCTTGCTCCCTACATGTTTCGGGCGTCTAGACGTCCATCTTCAGGGGATACTATAATCGAGTTGACTATAAAAACTTTAAATGGTTGCCTCAAATTAATGAGTACAGCCAAAATTGAGTAGGAACCTCAGAAATTGGGTGGACATGTGAAAAATTATAATTTGTATATTTATAGAATGAAAATTTTTGTGAAAATATAAGAATTGAATAGCAAATATATTATTTTAAAAGGTGCATTTTATTTTTAATGATGATTTTCTAGAAAAACATTGTACTTAGTTGTGAAGAAAGAAATTTAAAATAAAATTTTTGGAGGCATGCTCCGTGTTAATTTTTAAAAAATTGAAATTTTTTTATATACCAGAGGGGCTATGCCCATGGTAATATATAAATTACGAAATCATTTCATTTAATGAAAAAAGAACTTTTTATTTTTAAAATTTTTTAAAATACAGAAATAGTGCTAAATCACCACCATGTTCACTTTACACACACGTGTCTCAGAGTGAAAAGGTGAGGGTTTACTATTTGTTCTGGGGCACAGTAAAGTCCACGGCTATGACACTAGATTTTGTAATAACTATACTACAACATATTGTAGGCTGGAAAGGTGCCGGGATGGCCCGCGATACTGGGCCACTAAATTGCTTAATGCTCTTCTAACTTCCTGGAAAGCATTACCTCCCAAAAAGTTTAAAGAAACAATAAAGGACTTTCTAATTGAGAGGGCATTTTATAGTTTGGAAGAATTCTTTGAACATAGATTTTAGTAATTTTAAACTTTTATTCTATTACTAATTTTAACCTGTTAATTGTAGTGAGTATTGTACTTGTTTTGTGTCTTTGTGACCCAATCTTCAAACAACGAAAGGGGAACAATTTCTTGTCCCATAAAGCGGAAGAAAGTTCATACAGATCCAGTATATACAAATTTTTCTTACATATCGCGCTCATCATACCATAATATCGTTCGTTTAATAAATTTCCGACAGATCTATCACTAGTTCGAAAGAAAAGCGACTGCTCAAATAGTGTAGACCTGGTTTTATACAGAGTGCTTAAAACGAATGTCTATACAAAACCGAATAAAGCAGTTAACTGGGGATTTGTCTCATTTTCCCTAGTTATTGTCGTAGTCACAATTCTGGCATTTTCTCCTTCATCTATTTATCGGTATGTTCCCAGACTTCCAGGACCTATTTTGAAACTTCCTAATTTTTCCATATTTCCCAAGATAATAATATTATCTCTATCACTTTTAAATCTTCGCTAGGATCAGTAGCTCGTTGACTCAGTCTATTAAACAGGTAAATGTATCCCAGATTCAATCATTGATTGAATTAATCTGTTTAAAAGGCCATACAAATAGTAAAAGAACATTCTTCTTCAACTTCTTGGATTCCCTCGTATCGAATCTTCTCTGAAGCCCACAGTAACTTGTTGAGTACGTTATAATTATAACTGCACACGGTTTCTTGTTAGGTCGCTTTTACTTCTTGTTAGGCAAAAAACATTTTTTCCAGTATAATTATTTAATGAAGCATTATTTATTATCAAGATAATTATTACGGTTTAAATTTAATTATATAAATTGTAGGTTTTTGGTATGAGAAATTGAAAGACAGAAGAAAGGACTAAAATTATATCGTTAGGGTTTGCACAGACATGTCTTGACTTAATTCATTGTTGTTTGCAAAATATAATGATAAAAAATTGGACAAATAATTTGCGTTATAAACAAAAATAAACAAGAAATAAAATATAATGACATGGAAAAGTGTTAATAAAAAAACATAGAATTACGACGTAAATGTCGACACATTTATCTATAGCTACCGAAAGAATGCGGACAAAAAAACGTTCAGTATTTTACGATGTTGCCACATACCGTAACTTGATTATAATTTATATATTTAATAATATCTTTGTTAGCAAGAAAGCTCTGAAATAAAATGTATTCATTGAATATAAATAAAAGAAACTAAGAGTATTATAACATGATTTTAACATTATTAAAAATTTCTTCTTATCAAATTAATTTTGATTTTGAAATGGTATGGAAACATGATAGCATAGGGGATTAGGTGGCTATTGTTAAATTAATTATTAGACAAGCGCGCTGCTCGCAAAAACAAGCGGGCGATATTGTTGTGTGTCAGTGGAGTAGTGATACAACAGGCGAAAGTTTTTCAGTTTTTATAAATACGTCGGCGTCATCTCGCAACACTTTAATTTATGATTTTTTTTTCATGCAGAACTATTATTTCCTATTTTTATTACGTTTTAAACATTTGGGTGTATCGCGCCCGCATTGTGATTCCCCTTACCGACACTAACTAAAGAAGAACTAAAAATCAATAATACAACTATTAATTCTTAATTTAAAGAAACAGTTCATGCTTAAAGTGGAATTGAAAGTATAGGGAAAAAGAAAATCAACAAGTCTTCTAAAAAGTTTAATTTTCATGAAATTTATCAATAAAGTATCTGTATGAAAAATCTCTGTTGCCATAACATTGCATTAAATGTATTTTTCTACTAGGTACTGTACAAATAATTGAACCTTCGGGCCCTAGCAACACGAAAGATCACGAAAATAAACATTAGAGTTACCTGAATATTATACGTTGCTAGCTACGAGAGTAGTATGTTTCTAGCTACGAAAGTACTACTTTCGGTGCCAGGACAAAAAAAACACGAATACTCATAGGAAAGTTTTATGGTTGTACAGGGTTATCCAACCAAGACTAGACAAGGCGATTTTTTGACTTTTCCTGTACTTTTATAAAAAAACTGAAATAGCCATCTTAAGTCATTTTCTCCCGCGAATTCGAATATCTTCAGCAAAAAATAATTGAACATCAAACAAAAGTACTAGGGGTCACTTTGATATTTTTTTAAATGGGATGCCGTATTTTTAATGAGCTTATCCGATTTCTCATATAAATTTTGATCTAAAATGTTGGATTTTTAATTCAAAAACGCCTTTTTTCTTCCGTTTTAAATTCGGAAAATGTTCGTCTACCGTAAAAATAAAAAAAAAAAAAAAAATTAAAAATCCAACATTTTAGATCAAAATTTATATGAGAAATCGGATAAGCTCATTAAAAATACGGCATCACATTTAAAAAAATATCAAAGTGACCCCTAGTACTTTTGTTTGATGTTCAATTGTTTTTTGCTGAAGATATTCGAATTCGCGGGAGAAAATGACTTAAGATGGCTATTTCAGTTTTTTTATAAAAGTACAGGAAAAGTCAAAAAATCGCCTTGTCTAGTCTTGGTTGGATAACCCTGTACCTTTGATAGTATCTATCTTTCGACTTCCCTGGAAACAGTGAGGCACATGCCAACTCGGCCGCCTTCTGAGTAGCAACGTTTTGGTCTTGGGAGAACATTTTAGACTAGCGAAATTAAAAAATTCGAACTGACAGACTCGACAGTACTCAAATAACTAGTTGTCATGGATTATTTTACAGGTGGAAAAACCTTATTTTATCATTATAATTTGAATAAAATCAAAGTTCATTACTCAATAATATATTGATCAGAGAACAGTAGTAGAAAAAAATTAATACATCACACGATGCGAAAGCCTTTTTTGATGTTCGGAGGTATTGAGTCACCTCGGCTTCGCCTCGGCAATTCAAAAACCTCCTCACACCAAAAAATTAACTTTCGCATCTAGTAATGTAAATAACTATATTTGCTCCGTTGTTAACATTGTAAACTAATAAAATCTTTTAAAGTTACTGACAATGACGTCTTGCTTGACACTGTAATAATTTATTTCTGAGGGACATACATAACTTAAAAAAGAAATTTTATTGGTGACAACTTGCTATGATCAACAGAAGAAAGATTGGCTATATTACGATACTGAAAACGATATCGAAATAGATATTTTGTTTGTTATAAAACCAAATTAAAAAAAAAAAGAGTATTTGACATCATTCTGGTATGAAGCGAAATTTTTAAACAGATTTTTCTCGAAAACGGTGTATCGTAGGGGTATGAAAAAACGTTTCGTATCTATACTCAAAAAAGTTATGACTAGTTTTCTTTCCTCTTAGTTACAAAATTAGATTAAGCTTATACTAAAATTTCCAGTTTCCACCATAAACGTTTCTTCCATAATTAACGAAAACTATGTTCAGGATGTCCCATTTGAGGGGCTGTAACGCCGTTAGGAGGCATTTCTCGATATATGTTTATAGGGAAAAATATAACCATTTTTGACGTAGTAAGTATGGGCCCTTCATTCGGGACACCCTGTATACCATAGTAACGGTTATCATAACAATGGATTGGATAACCCTTTTAGGCATTTTCTTAGCAATATTGATCTAAATATAAATTTGTTTTAGTGCTATACTACGATTAACTCGACTACACATTTTTTGCGTGTAATACAATATCTACTCAATAAACTCGGGATCGTAAAGGGTGTGTAACACAAGTAAGAACCAATCTCGGGGGACAAATGATTTAGTACTCAATTACACTTTTAGTCTAGTTGCGCTTATTTGATTATAGCGCGTTGTTTTACACGACCGGTTACAAGACATGCCTTGTTTCTGATTAAACTTTTGCGTCTTTTTTCATTTGCTGCCCATTGTGTAATAAGAAACTTTGAGCAGTAAATACACTTTATGCAGTTGACTCTTTTTATGATTCCGCTCGAGTTGACATTGCTGTTTCACAATGTGAAATTTTCAATGTGTGATTTAATTCCTGAAATAATATTTAAAATTTAAACCATAATATATGATCTAATAAATGTGATAAAGACGTATTTACCACACTTATGATATACGATGTTTTCCCTACAACCATGAAATTGCAAAGTAGTTATTAAACCACCAAAATTTTTAGCGCCTAATTTGCAGTAAAATATAACAAGTTTGAAAATGCCATCTCTCCCATACTATGTGGGAGAGATGTCATGACAGGGAAGGAAGGGATGCCATACATATTATTTTGTCTGATTAAGATTTTTTTTGCGTACTATTTCCCTCCCACAATTATTGCAATGGGGGAAGTACATACATTCTGTTGAAAAAGAAAAAAATATTTCTTAACAATACGTAACGCACTGAAGTGCAGCCGAACAGGCACTGACTCGGTACGACGACAGCGTCGATAAATAGTTATTTCCAGTATAAAGTATAGGGCTATCTCTTTCACATCGCGAGATAAAGAATGTGTGGCGTCTCTCCCACTTTTACTCTATGTCTTTTGCTATACTGAACTAACGTGACAAATCAAATATTTCCTACAAAATCAGTTTCTTAACCTATTTTGAGTCGGATTTCTCTTAGATATTTCCTATAAATACAAAAAAAAAATCCTTGTGCTGTGTGAATTTTTGCCTTCATGCAATGTGTGCATCGATGTGCTACAGCACTCTCGTAATAAATTTCATAAATTCCAAACAGTAAGATTTATGAAGACAAAGTTATAACTTTGTATGTAGGCAATTATTATAAAGCGCAAACGGCGTGCAATATTTGATATATTACGTTGTCATATGAGGACATGACAATACGGACTTCGGACGTTTCTATTATTTCGCCGATATGTTTTACTGGTTGTTGGTACTGACCTGTTAGGTGTCCGATAATATTCAATTTTAAGAATTAAAATAAATGTTACCGTCATTCCATAGTCGTTCTTATTATTTTGTTTTGCTAGTCCTTCGAACTTAAACCAAACCAAAAGGACATACTTCAAAACATCCAATCCAAAGAATACCTAATTTCCAATTTACTGAGTGGGAGAATAATATATTTTTTTATATATTCTGAATAGATTTTATAGTAATTAATAATTTTTATAGGTGATACTTTTTTCCAGGCAGTGCCAAACAGCAAACTCAATATAATTTTTGAGGTCTCAACGTTCATCTGAACTTTTTAATTTTTTTTTTGTGCAAAAACTAATGATCAGTTGAGCAGTTGCCATGAAAATATGTGGTTTCCAGGTTGTTTGTCAGACCATGGTCACCGATATTAAATTTGGGCTTTATATAGCATCAAAAGTTGTTGGGGTGTATAGAGGTTCTCACTTCGGAAAAGTATTCCAAGCTTCTGCGAGGCTGCCTTACTAATGGCCAAAACGCGACTGTGTCAAGACATATGACTAGAGATGTTCGAGGAGAATATTCTCGAGAATATTCTTAGTAAGAAAATTCTCCCAAGAATATTCACTAGAGAAGTTTTTCTACATATTCTACTCTGAAAAATTTTGCAATGATTTTAAAAGTTTTAAGTTTCTTTAACCTTTTCTATAACTCTAGCAACAGTGTTTTACGTCGGCGCTTCTAGGGGAATCCGAGTATAATAGTAATTTAGGCAAATCCCCTACTCGTATACAGCTGTGTGAATTGTAAATGATGTGGTGAGACTAGTTTTATTTTGGCGTTCCGTTCGGCTGAGTTAAGAGTGTCTATAAGTATGAAAACATGGAGCAAAATAAATTAAAGGGTATCACAAAACAAAAAAGTAACGTTTGGAAATATTTTAATACAAAAAATGTACTGTAATGTAATGTAAAAATTTCATTTTTTTTTATTGCCATTTCTAGTGATTTTCTTACCATTCTCAGAAAATTCTCTAACTTGAGAATATTCTCCAAAATATTATTACCGAGAATTTTACATCTCTACATATGATTATCCAAATTGACGCAAAATAAATGAATTGATGAAGCCAAGGGAATCGAGTGTCCCGCCATGACTATATCCGGTTCTTCAATATTAACTTTTTTGGAAAAAACTGCCGCCTGGGTTTTTTAGCGTTAAATTCTACTTGGTTACTGTCACTCCAAGACAGAATTTCTTTCACGTCTTTGTTGAGATGTGAGACCCCTTGCTGCCTATAGAGATGTGCATTGGCAGTCGATTTTCAAGCATCCAAAGTAAAAGATGAAACAAGTATGCTGTCATCAGCGAAGCTATATATAGGATTCTTAGTTTTTCCCAAAAAAATCGTTAATGTATAGTAAAAAGAAGGTGAGCGACAATATAGTAGAAGCAAAGAAATTGCCCATCGCCAGTCGCAGAGAACGGTCTTTAAGAAAGCTTGACAAAATTTGAACAAAATTAAACCGGCATTCCGTATGCTCTCACTTTAGTCAGGAGACCCTCATGCCCTACTCGGTCAAAGAGGTTGAAAAAATCCAGTGCTACCGCCCGGGACTCCCCATAATATTCTAATGCGTTGTTCCAAACGTGCGTAACAAAGCGAGACGGTCTCCTGTTGATTTAGACTTTAGACAGAATCCATACTGGCGGTCACTGGGTCACTAATGATGTTGAAGCCTTCCATATTATACTTTAATAATTCTTCGTTGATAGCCTTCTTGTTGGTTGGCAAGGTATTCTTGCCTTTTTTGGGTATGAGCTGGACTCGCGCAGTTTTCCAGCAAGAAGAATATATTTCTTTTTTGTAAGATAAGTTAAAAAGTCTACAAAATACCTCAGCTCATGTCTTAATTACGATGACTAGAATTTCGTCAGGACCAGAAGCTTCTTTGGTGTCGAGATTCTTCAAGATTCGTTTAATATGTGTTATCAACCGTTTATCCTGAACCCATGACTAAGTGGCAATAAATTAGAAAATAATGTTAGGGGTTCTAAGGTTACACTCAAGAGGCCTGAGGGACGAAAGCGAGGCGACAGGTACACTCGATCCGTAGCGTCTTCTACGTAACGATTGCCATTTTTTGATCACGTTATATTTTTGGTGTATTTTATGTTTTATTTTGAGCTTTAGTAATATATTTAAAAATAGATTTCAATTAGTAGTTTAATTGTTAACATATGGCGCTGTCGGAAAATAATCTCGGGCATTCTCGATTCTACCTTATGTCCACCCTAAGTGTAACTTTGCCATACGTGTACGTACATGTGAAGAATTAGATAGATTCCTTGCTATTTAACTATTTCAACGCGCTCTTTATACCAAACAAATAATACCTGAAATATTGAATATTGTTATTGTATCTTTCCGAGGTACTTAAACAAAGGTCAAGAAACTTGTTTGCAATTTAACAACTTGTTTTATTTCACAGCAATCGTATTGAAACAAAATACCTACACCGTAATCCGATCGAAAGATGAAAGATTCTCATCATTTTGCCTTGACTTGTCAGAGTTCTCGCTGAAATTGAAACCTACTCATACAGTGTGACTCCTATAGGTTCAATAATATTAATTAACAAACTTTTATGTTTCCAGGTTTTAAGAATGATTTGGGTACCTCACATCAATCGAATCTTTAGATTAATGCATACGCGTCACTGGAACCGCAGAAGGAATTCATTTTTCTGGTTGCTAAGATTATACAATAAATGTTAATGTTAATGATAAAAGTTAAAAATATTCTTGTATTTATTTTAACCACTAGTGTTAAAACTAACTACTTTAACACTATTGTCATAAAATGGCATTTTAGACACTGCCAACAACCGTAAAAGTCTACTTTTAATAGTGTTTGTAGATAAAAATATTCAAAAATAAATATACATATGTAATGCGTATAACATTAGAAATAATATTATATTAAACTGTGAGTTGTGGAAAAAATATTATACAGAGTGGCAAGAAAGTCGCGCATAATGCCTGTAACTTTTGAATTACCTCGTATTGTGAATGATTGCATATTTGGTTTCTACTGGGAAAACTCTGAATTTTGTTTGTATTTCAAATTTTCACCCATCTGCAAGCGCTTTCGAGATAATAACAGCTGAAATATGAAAAACTTCCTAATTACAATTATTCCTACCTAATACCCACCAGTTAAGTCAAGATGTTTTCATACCGCGACCTAAGAGGGTCAATTTTGAGTTCCTGTTTATTTTTCTGTTGTCTGATTTCTAATTTGTTTACACTATGGTTCATCTGAATGAGACACAACGAGTTGAAATTGTAATAATGAGCGGTTACGGAAATATGAAGAGATCAGGTTTGTCAACTTTTCAATGAATTATATCCAAATAGGCCTCCAATAAATCAGTCAACGGTGTGTCGACTGGCAAAGAAATTTGGAGAAACAGGCAGTGTTAGGGAAGCCGCTGGATCAGGTCGACCTAAAACAGCATCGGGGGAGACAAAGCTTTGGATATCATGCTCTCAATACATGAAAATCCAACACAATCATCCAGGCCAATGGCAATGGATTTTAATGTGTCTCATCAGTCAATGAAAAATTTGTTTAAGTGTTTGGTTCCAGGAAGGTCATACTCAGAGGCCCGAAAAAATTAATGTTTGGGCGGGCATAGTTGGTAGATCTTTTTTCATAGATGTTAATTTGACAGAAGAGGTGTGTTATTGACTGGCCATGCAGCGCGATCCCCGGACTTCACCCCACTCGACTTCTTTTTGTGGGGACACTTAAAGAACAAAGTCTACGTTAACCGTCCAAATGACTTAGAATCTTTAAAAGTCAGAATTAGTGCTGAAATTCGGGCCATTTCAGAGGGCTTCCTTTTAAACGTTGTAGATGGGTTCAGGTATCGACTGGCGCTCTGCTTAGCAAAAAATTGTGGTCATTTTAAACACCTGATCCACTGGAAAGGTTTCACTTGTTTATTATTCCGATGTTAAGTTGTTCAATTTTCTAGGCTATCTATTTTGCTATTATAAAGTTTGTTACAATTTTAAATAAATAAAAATTTGAAATACAAAAAATTCAGAGTTTTCTCAGTAGAATCCATATATGCCATCATATGCAGAGTGTATTTAACAAAAGTAAGTTGGTCCTTATGGCAACCAAACCAAAAATGACAGAAAAAATTAATGCAGGTATAGAAATATGGGGAATTATTTACTGAACAACTTTCAAAAACGTCACTTTTTCGTATTTGGATATAATTTATTAAAAAGTGGACAAGCCTGATCTTGAGATCTCTTCATATTTCTGTAACCGCTCATTATTAAATTTTCAGCTCGTTGTTTCTCATTCAGATGTAAACAAATTAGAAATCAGACAACAGAAAATTAAACAGGAACTCAAAATTGACACCTCTTAGGTCGCTGTCATGAAAACACCTTGACTCAACTGTATTAGGTAAGAATAATTATAATTAGGAAGTCTTTCATTTTTGAGCTTTCATTATCTCAGAAACGCCTAAAGATAGGTGGTAACCAAACCAGAAAGGACAGAAAAAATTCATGCAGGTAGAAATGTGGGGAATAATTTACTGAACAACTTCCATAAAGGTCACTTTTTCGTATACGAGGTAATTCAAAAGTTACAGGCATTATGCGCGACTGTTTTGCAACTCTGTATTATTATTTACAACGCTTTCGACTCATTAGATGGGCCCTCGCGTGTTAATTCCCTCGGCGCTTACAATTGACGCTTGAACCATAATAGCGTCTCTCTAAAACTTAGTTAATAATATACTATTTCATGCAAATTAAGTGTCAAGTTTATTAAACAAACCATTCCGGTCATGCACACGAGAATGGGGGAAACAAACAGAGAGACAAACAGTCGTTCATACGAGAAAGAAGAGAAACAACAAGCGAAATGGCATCTAATTAGCGCGAATAAAAAGGCGCCGTAATTGAATTGAGACGAGTGTTAATTATTTGTAATTAAGTCGATAAATGAGAGGGTACCAGTTGATCTTGTTAAACAGACGTTTGAAGTGTCCGCGTGAAATTATGCAAAGTACGGTGAAAAGTGTATTTTTGATGCTTCATAACAACTTTACTGATAACGAGGTTCTTTGTGATGTTGGATCTCATTCCTGGTTAAAAAAAAAACCGATAAGAAAACTATGGTCATATGGTTAACTTCTTAAACCTAACACCGATCATGTTCATCTAATGGCGCCTTTTTTGTAAAAAAAGTTTTCTAATTTGACATCGAATAAAAATCAATATAAAACAATAGGTATATTTTTATATGATCCCTTTTTGATATTTTAAAATTTTAAAACATGTTTGACATTTAAACCCCCCCCCTCCCCCCCCCATTTTATCGGGCTCGTGACAAATTTGAAATGTCAAAAGGAAAGATATTTATTTTTTTCAATAAATCAATTCTCCGTGAACAACTACGTTTTGCAAGCAGAAAACTGTTACATTTACTATACTGCTTAGCTGGTTGCTTAATTACGAATTTTTAAATAAACAAAACTAGAATACTTAAAACTACACATTTTAAACTATTATTGCTTACCAAAACTTTTAATAACCGTGGTATCCTATACTCAATGTCCAAAATTTCTGTCAGTCACTCATCATAACCATATAGAGAGCTCCGGGTTCTGCTGCGTCAGGGGAATGAATTGCAGTGGCGTGTGCATTTTAACAAACAATACATGAAGAAAGTTTGTCGGAACGTCATATAATTGTTTATAAAAGACGACGACCTTTTCCACTAGCATTTCTCAGTCCCTGTCAAAATCAATTCATAAATGCCTTAATTGAACGTTCAATTGCCATACCTTCTCAACTGTGTGCCCTTTATTGAGCCATATTTTGTCGGTGTGATACATTTTTTCCATTTTTCCAGAAACTCTCGTATTTTTTCCAGTTATTTTCGCCACCATACGACAATTTCATTTTTTTAATTAGTATTAATAGGCTTTTTCGATTTCGTTTAATATACCTGCCCAAAATTAATTTCTTTTTAAATTCGTCTAAAAACTCTTAATAGTATTTTAGGTAAAGATGTGTCCTTCTTAATTTCAGCATTTTTTTTATTATGGATATTTCATTTGGGAAAAAAAATCCATGGATTTTTCGAAGAATCGCGTAATTTGTGGCATCATCAAGGATTATTTTTTTCCGTCCTCTTGTTTAGGCTCCTCAACTATTTTCTTGTTTGTTATTTTCTTGAGAAAGGCGATTAAAAGCTCTGAAAACAGTGCGCGAGGAAAGTGCCACATATTTCTGCAGTACCCAATGTGCTTAGTGCAGGATTTCGTTCCCGAATTCCATGGTATACCTTTGAAACTATTATTCGTGCTTTTAATATTAAGCAGTGGGAAAGCCCTGCTGGCACGCTTATTTTCAAGTCTTTGAAGTTGTGAACTTGGCCACTGTGTGTTGTTACATTTATTTTCTCCGCGATCAAAATGCCAGTATCGGAATCGCCGTGCAAAAATCAAAATATATACAAGAAATGCAAAAAAACTAATAGGCAAACTGTATAAATAGCTACATTATGCGCGGATATTTGGTTTAGCATTCTGTACCATAAAGCATTCGATTCGGTACAGCTGCGTAGATAATAAAACAAAAATCGCTTTTGACGACAATCACTAAAACAAATCACACTCTTTTTAGCAAGCTCCGCAGCTCAGAATCAACAACGTCCATGGTTATCGCGTAACCGATGTGAGAAAGCAACGCCATTTCGCTAAATGGCACGTACGAGAAGCAATAAATACTACGTAGTAAGTTTTTATTTTACAACATAGGAATCTTTTTAGATTTAAATACAGTGCGATCATCATATTATACCTGCATTTTGTTTAAATCAAATTCAAGTTAAGTCAATTTTAGTTTCGTCAATAGTAATGCTCAATTATCTGCAAAATGTAAGTCTGTCTAGTTTAAAATTTCAAAAAAAAAATATTTTTTAAAATTGTGAAAACTGAAACAAAATTTTATTATTTAATTTTAAACACACGCTAAACTTCTAACCCTCTAATAAAAATCAACAAAGCACAAAGTCGGCATCTCATAAAATTCCTTGTTTATTATACTCACAAATTTCTGGGTTATATGTTTCGCCCTTAGAGGGGCATCATCAGACCTAAAAGTGTATAATTTTTGAATATCCGGGAAATATCCAGGAGAAAAAACCCAAAATATTTACATTATAAATAGCAACATATAACTAACCTCACTAAGAATTTTTCATTAGGGCGAGGGATTCGCTGTGAATAAATACAGGAACACAAACTAACATTCTGCTTAAAAAAAATATTAAGAAGATAAGACCTGTCAAAGTTGTATATTGTAACATATTTTTCCCGCTTTTTTATGCAAAAAGTACAACTTTGACAGGCCTCATCTTCTTAAAATAACTTTTAAGCAGGGTGTTAGATCGTTATTATTTATGCACACCGACGTACCACCGAATCCATCACCCTACCGCTTAAAGCGCGTTAACATTATTCAAGTGACCTGATCAAGCCAGTTGAATTTAAGTGACTATATTCATTTTACTTGACCACGCGAATTGAATGGAGTCCGAGTTGAAATAGTTATTATCCTAACAAGTGCGGAAAGAGCCACTTTCCCGCACGCGACTGCCGTTACCCGAACGACGCGAAGCGGAGTTCGGGTAAGCAGTCGAGTGCGGGAAAGTGTCTTTCCGCACAAGTTAGGATCAAAATTTTTCCTACAGGCGTTGGAAAAACTACAACAAAATATTTCTAAAAATTTAATTTTACTGAAAAACAAACACAGATTTAATTTCTAATTATAACTAATATTTACATTAAAAGTACAATTTGATGCATTATGCAAATTGATTGC
This sequence comes from Polydrusus tereticollis, assembly GCA_963920685.1. Taxonomy (NCBI): domain Eukaryota; kingdom Metazoa; phylum Arthropoda; class Insecta; order Coleoptera; family Curculionidae; genus Polydrusus; species Polydrusus tereticollis. Next base: position 126,276,232 of record OY987329.1, read on the forward strand.
GGATGAAGCCATTGAAGCCAACTGATCCTGATGAGCGGATGGTTGCAAAGAAAGAGGTATCGAGCTGTTGTTAGCGCTGCTGGGAAACTGTGGAGTTTTTGCTTCTAAATTATAGCTCAAACTTGATGGACTATTGAGATTGAGAATTTTGTTAGACATGTTTTTTTTGTGTGTGATGGATTCCTCCAGGTAGCCTTCGGCAACAGACGTGGATTTCCATCCTCCTAAACGTTTAATGTTTGTTATTTCTTCGCCAGAATTAGCAAGTAGAGTGGCCGAGGAACGTCTAAAACTGTGGCCTGTGTATAATTCTGGATTTTTGAGTCCTATATAAGCTGCAATGTTGGAGGGCATTTTTCCTATGGTATTAATTCCAACACATTGGGTACTGCATTTTCCATGTTTGTAGTTCAAAAAGAATCGGCGGTGTGGAGTTTGCTGTGGACGTAAGTTTGCATATTTTCTGTATAGATTTAGAAAAATTTCATTATTGACTGCCTTAGTTATTACAAAGGATCTAGCAGAATGGTTTTTGGAGTCGTTTATTGTGACAATTATAACGTCTCCTTTGTCGTCTATGTCGTCAATGGTAAATTTAGTTAGCTCCTCACGGCGGCAGGCACCAGCCAGTCCAAAAATCGTTACCACTTTAATTAGAAGGAAAATTTCATCAGGTGCTTCTTTCATAAATTTCGCAATCTCTTCTTGTGTAAAAACTTTTGCTTTTTTTGCTCGAAAACCTACATTTTGTCTCTTGATGTACGCAGTAACTTTATAGTATTTACTGATATCTAAATCTTTCTTAACCTTAAGTACACTTTTCAACATGGAATATCGAGACCATAAAGTATTTGGCTTCCAAAGTTTAGACATTTCCAAGAAATATGCCAAAAGTACTTCTTCTCTTGGTGCTTTTACATTTTTCACTTCACACCAAGTAACAAAATTATCGTATTGTTTTTCATACCTGACTATTGACTTTTTTGGTAGCAAATCCAAATTTGCGACACTTGCAGCTTCTAGAATATCTTCTGGAAGCTCATCGTTCGAGAAATTATCTATGGAAGACATCTGTATCAGAATCTGAACGAAATTATAAATCAAAGCCACGCTCCGGTGAAATGTTGTAAGGTGTCACTTTGACAATTAAATTTTATGTGTGTGTCGTGGTTACCATGTTAACATCTATGTACGGGGTTTTTGAAATAAACCGTTTTAAATCAGCTTTTTTAAAAATGTTTAAAATAAACGGCAAAAATTAGTGTTTCTGTAATATACCTCATTTACTTTCAATAAAAATTTATATTTTATTTATTAAAGTGTCTTTCCGCATGAGTTAGAATCAAAATTGTTTCTACAAGCGTTAGAAAAACTACCACAAAGTATTTCTAAAAATTTAATTTTCCGTGCGGGAAAAATTTTCCCGCACCGTGCCGGAAAAATTTTCCCGCACCGTGCGTCTTTCAGAACCAAAACGAGTGCGGGAAAACGGTATATCGCGCACGCTTGTAGGAAAAATGTTTAACTTTTTAATTGAACTGCAATATCCTGTAAATCAGCCATGTCAAACTCAAAATCACTGGTTGGCCAAAAGCATGAAGACCATAGACTAGGTGGGCCGCAAAACCTAATCTTAAAGAAGACAAACTACTGAAAATCTTAACGAAAAAAAGTACTATTATGTTAGATTAGAAGTATATTTATTAAATTTCCAATAAAAAGGACATTACAAAAACTTACAAACATTAACTTCTTTTGCCAGATATTTGACATATTTTGTCTTTAATTAAGTTGTCTATTTGTGGCGTGAATTTATCGGCGGAAATAACTTTTAAAACTGCGTCCAAGTGTGCGTCCGTCAATCGCGATCTTGCGGGAGATTTGTTTCCTTTCATCAAAGAAAATAATTGTTCACACTTATAGGTACTTCCAAACATTGACAGGATTTTACAGGCAAATTTTCTCATTTCTTGGTATTGAAAAGGCAAGTACTTATAAAATTCGAATGTACCAACACTATCAAATTTTTCTTTTAAATGGGTTTGACACTGAATCTCAATCACTTCCATCTGCAAGTGAGGGGGAACTTTATCAATATCGATAGTGAAAAGACCAGTAAATAAAGAAAAATTGTTTTCTTGGGACTTAAAATCCTGAAAACGCTTTTCAAATTCTGACAGAAGGCTTCCCATTTTCTCTGTATACATTTTGTATGATATTGGGCCACTTGTACTTTCCTGATACGCCTTGCAAGTCGGAAAATGTGACAGATTATCCACCGCTAACTGGTTTTTCCACAGCATCATCTTACACTTGAAAGCTTTAACATGATCATGCATATCTGTTATAACTTGACGTGGTCCTTGCAATTTCGTATTTAAGTCCGACAAGTGTTTTGTGATGTCTACCATAAATGAAAGATCTTGTAAAAAAGGTACGTCGGATAATAAGCTGACATCTTGTTCTTTCACTTCCATGAAAAGGCGTATTTCTTCTTTGAGTTTCCAAAACCGATCGAGAACCATAGAACACGAAAGCCATCGCACTTCTGCATAATAAGGTAAACCAGTGTACTCACTTTCTAAATCACGTAAAAACGCAGAAAACTGTCGCTGATTCAAGCCACGTGACCTTATGAAGTTTATCATTTTTTTCACTGACTTTAAAACGCTTTCCAACTTGATCACTTTTGAGCATAAAACTTCTTGGTGGATTATGCAATGAACATGATGAAAATCTGGTTTGTCACTGCCCGTTTCTCTGATCTTTGTTTGTAATATTTTAATGAAGCCATTATTTACTCCAGTCATTGAAGGAGCTCCGTCTGTTGCAACGGAACACAGTTTTGACAAATCTAAATTGTACTTTTGCAGAAGTCTATAAACAGCATTGAAAATATCCTCCCCAGTTGTTGTATCATGCAATGGTACTAATTCCAGTAATTCTTCATACACGTTGATATCTCTATCAACAGCACGAAGAAAAATAGCGAGTTGCGCCACACCACACACATCTGTACTTTCGTCACAGGCAATAGAAAATGCAATGAAAGAGTCTGATTTTGTTTTTATCTGTTCGCTTATATTGGCAGCCAACTCGGTAACTCTTTTAGCGACAGTATTCCGGGACAAGGATATATTTTGAAAAGCCTTCACGCTCCCGAGACTTACAATTTCCGCGGCCTTTACAAGGCACTCTTTTATAAATTCACCTTCAACAAATGGTTTTGAGTGTTTTGAGATCAACTCCGACAGTACGTAGCTCGCTTGAACGGCAGATTCATTTTCTTGCTTTGGACGTGTAAACATAAGCTGTTGATCTTTTAACCGTGATTTTAACTCTTTTAACTTTTCGTTTCTAATCATGCCTGTATACTTGTCAAACTTAGTTTTATGACTATCATAGTGACGTTTTATATTATATAATTTTGGGATACCGACTGTACTGTTACAAATCAAGCAAATAATTTTGTCTTTCACTTCACAGCAAAAAAACTCTAATTCCCACTTTTCTTGAAAGATACGATGCTCATCTCCAAGTTTCCTCTTACTTCCACTTGGTTTTGAAACAGACATGTTAAAAACTTTATCCGAAATAAATAACAATAAGTACTGTTACGTGTTGTAACAATAAGTACGCAACTAAACTCGCAATTCTATCGCAACTGACTCATAACTAACTGAACAACTGAACTCAATCGAGCGGTATTGGCTTATATACGGATTGTGATTTCTCGACAGTTCTTTCCAGAATGTTCAGGTAGCGTCATCTGTATTCTCGCGCGATAGAACTTTCCGGAACAAGCCAGGCTTTTAGGTTGAGCGCGCATCTTAGTTCATGCTCCTAAACATAGATGGCACTATTTGGGCAATTTTTTACCAATCGTAACAGTACTTTATTTTCGGTTTTTAACAGGCTCGCGGGCCGCATTACATGGCTGTTTTCAAAATTGATTCGGGGCCGCAGGAAAATGCTCAGTGGGCCGCATGTTTGACATGGCTGCTGTAAATGTTTTAGATGAATCTTCTCATGCTAGATATCATGAAGATATTTCCTTTACAAGGAGTGAAAGAGCTTCACGCATATCAGTATCTTTTTTTTTTTGATTTTCACTCCTAACTTTTGCTACTAATAGATCATCGAACTGCTGCTTACTTGTCTGTAGACATTTTTTTAACTCTTTGGATCTTTCAACTTAGGAGGTTTTGTGAGGCACCGTGGGCTCCCTTTGTTACGCATTGATTTCGTTTCAAATTTCCCGAGTTAATATTTAAATTTGCCGCGAAATTGTCAACGACTTCCGGAGAGAGAGAGAGAAATAAACGGCCGGCGAGTTTGAATTGTAGTTTTTAAACCGATCCCGGAATTTGTGATAAATTTGGTATTATTTGGATTCAAATCAGTAGATGCCACAAAGTAGGTGTACATTTTAGTTTGGTTGGCAAGCGTTTTTGTTCATTTCGTTATTCTTGGAGTAAATTGGATTTATTCCTGGTCCTTTGATTAGAGAGTTATAAATATTTGGCGGTATAATACGGCAAGAAAAAGGTAAATAAAGGTCTGTTGATAGGTAACAAGGTACCGACTCTTCCTCAACAGCCAAGAGCTTCTTAATATCAAATCCCTTTTCTTTCCATCAGACTCAATCCTTAGACGCGTATCGCCAAATTACGGCTCCTCGGCAGGGCTATAGAGTCTGACGACAAGGAAAGGGGCCTTACAGTGCATTTCAACACATAATGTAAAGATACATATGCGAGATGTTGCACGTAGCGATATCTCGTGGCTTTCAGCGCCACCTGACATTAGATACCTGTATATGCGGGTTCCATTTCAGCGTTTGGTCTTCTCTAATACCTCGCTGGTCTGGTTGGGTGGCTAGCTCGATTGTCACATGCAACATCTCGCATATGTTCTTAATATCAGTTCATACTAAAATGTAAATCATATGATTCCCCAGGAGAAGAATAATAGCTTTGCAAACTGCTACTTTCGTCATTTTGAAGCAACCAACATGCATTCATTTAGAAATAGTGTGTAAACAAATAACTGAATCCAAGTTACTTGAATTCGACTGACTTGATCCACTCACTTTAATAATGTAAACGCGCCTTTAGGGTAGTTACTTATTTTTATCTGTAATGTATATGACGTGTTTGTATCGTTTTTAATTTCTAAAATATTTTTGTTGTCAATGTTAGATAAAATAAGGGCAAGGGCCTAGCGACACCTAAAGCACCGGTTCCCGTCAGATCACCGAAGTTAAGCGGTGTCGAGCGCGGCTAGTACTTGGATGGGTGACCGCTTGGGAAACACCGCGTGCTCTTGTCTTAGGGAAGAGTGTAAAATGAATCGACATCAAAACCATCCTATTCAAGCCGGACAGGCCGGATGAGATCGGATATCTCGTAGGATGAAGGTGCCGTTTCACACTCCCCAGTCGGTAGACCGCACGATTAAAAACCGTACGGTCGATGACCGGTTCTAGATGGCCTCAGATACGCCGACGAACCGTAAAAAAGTAAAATAAAAAAAAAAAAAAGTTAGGTAAAATAAAGGTTTTTATGGAGTTTTTCTCCTGGTAATTTAAAATTATACACTTTTAGGTCTGATGATGCCCTTATAAGGACGAAACACGTAACCCTGAAATTTATGAGTATAATAAACAAGGAATATTATGGGACGCCGACATTGTGCTTTGTTGACTCTAATGAATTAAATTAGATCTCTTGTAGAAATGGACTACTTCTTTGAATTCTAACTCTCTACCAAACATTAAATTTTTTATTTTAATGAATATTTGTAAATTCGCCAAATGACCCTTTTTGAGAATGATTTTATTAGGTTTATATACTGCCATCACTAATTTCATCATTGTTTTCCACTTTGGTAACTAAAAGGACTGAGTTTAACTTTAAATTATTAAATAGGTATTTTCGATGAATGGGGAAGCCGAATAAAAAAAAATAATAATTACAAGACAACATAAAATATGTTTTAAACTACCAAAAATTGATAAGCACAGGACATGTTACTGTTAAATGTAAATTAGATAATAAATAAGTACCTACTTAACAACTTCATAAAGCCCATAGTTCAGTCATTAAAAGAATTTTATATTTAATACTACAAGGTGTGTAAAAGATTTCCAAGAACTAACGGTTCAAACATTCGTATTTCTTTATTATTACTAAAATATTACCAGGCGCATTCCCTGTTTCAAGTTAACATACAAATAAATCCTTCCACATGATTGTTATAAAATTAATATTGAAATGCGTACGGACATACCTACAATCTGCGAAATACAGTGTGCCCGATTTGTATATGACATACTCTCGACAGTGTGTAAAGGAGGTCAAAATAACCCTAATTTGTCAAAAAAAAAACAACCTAAACTGCCCTTTAATGGAAATACAAAGCCCCAAAGGGGTACCCAGCGACTTTCCTTGTCAGCTTTAACTTTTCAACCGACATAATTTAATGAACTTTTAATATATTATGTAGGCCATAAAACTCGCACAACCATAGTACAGTAGATGTTTTACATCGTCAGGGAAGTCAGGAACGGACTTGCCATCACTCTTGTTGGGGCAAAATCTTGACAGGTATGATTCTTCAGAGCTGAAAACTCATCTTTTTAAATACTGTGGCCATTCTACTTTCACCATCATCTATATTTATCATAAATCGATAAAATTAGCTGTTTTCGGAGGAAAAAAATTAATAAATCAAAATACCTACTACAATAAAACACTAGTCCTTTTTAATTCGTTAACAATGTGTTACTAACAACACTTTTTTAAATTGTCTGATTGATTGAGTACATAAGACTTTATTTATTTATTTATTTCAGTTTATGATGCACCAGAGCAATTGCCCCAAAAAAGCATCCAATATACAGTAAAAAATATTCACCTGGTAAAAATCATTTCAGGAGTGGTAAAAAAAAAAGTAGTGTTAATGTTACCACCCGGATCAACATAATTTACCACATATTTACACTCATATGGGACCAAAGTTGTATTAAATTTGCATATGAATTTAACTCTCTAAAAAGTTAATTTTGTTAAATGGATGTTATTTATTCCATCAGGAAAATTATATTAGCGTGTAAATAAACCCCGCTAGAAGGTTATTTTAACACATTGAGTGTAAAACTTATTCTCTAATAGTTTTTTTAAACGGCCCCGGGTAAAAATACCTAAACCCGTGTTACCGAAAAAACAGGCGGCAACAAGTGGTGTGAAATTCTAGGAATTGACACATGACGCCGATGCTACGTGCAAATTCAACTTTCAAGTCAGTCTGATTGTGCCCTTTGAACGAAATATAGAATAATGTTATATTTAAATTAAAATATAGAAACAAAGCAAAGTTCTGTAAATTGCCAAATGAGAGTGCCTTATGAGGATCTTGTTATATTGGGTAAGCATATTAACAAAATTTAATAGAAACCTCACTAATAAGTACGCCATTTTAAAGAAACCAAATAGGTATTTACATAGTTACAGTTTTCCTTTTAGCTTTTAAACTACTCTGATATAAGCTTATACTATAAATGTATTCCTTCTTTATATAAATACTTAGGTACCTACCTACATATTTTACTTCATAGATCTCTAAATAAATATACGATTAATATAATACTTGTCATTTTTATTCTTTTATATTGTGTCGAAGCATACTTTTATTTAGTTGTTTAGTGTTCTAAGTATACATATATTTATTATGTTATTTGTTTTGTTAAGCTTAACATAGGGGTACATTAAACGTAGATACATATATATTTATTATACTAAATTGTTAAACTATATAATAGGTGTGTCATTTTGTTTAACTGGTTATAATAATAAGTGTAAAAAAATCACAGGGTTTTCCAGTTCTGTTGTAACCATCATTTTGTTTATAAATAAACGATAAATAATACTCAATATTTTCATTCATTTAACAAACCTTTTCCAAGGGGTTGAGATTTATGGGGTAAATAAAATCTAACAAGTTTCTCTTTTTGGAAAATCTTATAGCATAGCATTTCGTATGGTTTAAAAAAAGGCTGTTATCGCAGTATTTAGACAATCTGTCCAAATCGTGTTGTATATAGTTTAAGGCAATCATCAGGTTCGGTAATAGTACAATAGATTTTTAGGTCGTCAGCATCTAAGAGGAAGTTACTATTTTGAAAACAGTGGATGATGTTGGTATAAATAATGAAAAAAGACTTAAGTAATGGAGGATTATGCGTATAGTGAATATGCTGACAAGCATCTAATTTCTGGACAAGCACTCGGCAATTGTGTGGAGGCGAGAAAAATTTATTCTAATACATTTTCAAATCGACGTTTACCGCACCCAAAAACTTTTGAAAGAGTTGATCGTATTGGTATCCCCCCAGGATGAACGTTTAAACGTTCGAAACATGTATGAAACTAAAAAAATAATTTTTATATATTAAACTGTGGAGGAAGACTGGTTTGTTTTATTTACATTATACTTTACCTCTAGGAACCTAATTGTCTCAATTAAAACAAAATTATACAAAAATACAAAAAATATGTACAAAAGAACTTTTTTGCGAATGTCTGTATACTGAATGTCCACGGATGGACGGTGTAAATAAGCGAATAAATAGACCTCTTTATTTTATCCCTTCAAACCAAATGACCCTTTACAACCTAAGTGCATACCTGCACATAGAGAAAAATAAAACACCTGCAAATTTTAAGACAATGAAAAGATATAAACGAGCAGTGCTATAAAACGGGACATAAAACAACACTGCAATTATATTTTATTTCTTCTATCGAATTAAAGCTATAAATTTCGTGACAGTTACACTCATTGCAATAACGCAACGTAATATTTGAAAAAAAAATCCTCAAAGTAAGCCGTGGTATCAATCACACATGTCTTAAATTGTTACTCTTAAAATATAACCTAGGCATACAACAAGGAACCTAAAAATTATAAATTTAAACTATAAATGAGAGACGTGTCCACCTTCTACTTCCAAATATGCGCTGTTACAGAATATTGGTGCTCACTTGAGGGGAGATGTCATTCCCCTTAAATTTATTTGTAACTCCCCGTAGATCTGGACATTTTCAAGGCCTTTGACCGAGTACGGCATGAGGGGCTTCTAACTAAAGAGCATACGGAATGCCGGTTCAATTTTGATCATGGCTATCAAGCTTTCTTTGGAAAAAACTAAAAACCCTATATATAGCTTCGCTGACGATAGCACACTTGTTTCATCTTTAACTTTGGAAGCTTGAACATCGACTGCCAATGCACATTTCTGTAGGCAGCAAGGCCATCGGACTGGACTACGATTTCCAATCCATCTCTCACCACATAGGACAGTGCAGTTAACAAATTTTATATGGTATGCTGGGATAGATGGGGAAGAAAACAAAGATAGCCAATAAGTTTCTACACAAAATAATTGCATAAAAAATAGTTGTGTTAAAGCAGTGGCGAGCCACACAGACCTAAATTGGTTTAAAATATTCAAAAAGTTGAGAAAAAACATTCTAAACTTATTTTTCTAGAAACATTTAAATTTTCACAATTCCTAGATGTTAACACTGGTCGATCACTTTAGCAAAATGGGTTTCATCAATGGCTGAGCGAAGACTTTCAATGCAATTGAAACTTTTTCCGGTGTTAAAGCTACGTACTTTGAGCAACACATTGAACTACGACAATCTAGGGAACAGCGTGATGTAAAAGATATACATAAGCTTTTGGAATGAGTTGATCTTCATTCATCTATCGGCTGAAATACGACTGATTTATTGTCAATATCAACAAAAGTAATTGCTACAAAAGAAATAAATTGCGATACAGACGAAAGTATTGTACATAATTTAACTGGAGGAAATTTTTATGACCTGAAACTAAAAATATACAATTATAAAAATAAAACTATGCTAGATAGGGTGCCAGTTCATGCTGAAAACATTTCTTTAGATCTTCTTGGGACATGTACATATAATTCGGTTAAAAAGTTGACTACGATTTACGGAAGATAACTGGTTATACTCTTTTTTAATATAGTCAACTTGTGTAAAATTGTATGGGGTTTCTTCTTTCCCTCTTCACATTTTCTCAAAATTAACCATAACGGAGACAATTTAAAACAAAACAAAAAATGTACATTGGGGGGAATTTTGGGGGGTTTCCCATTCCGGAGGGTTGAGGACTTTTAATATACTTAGTAGGACAGCAAAAACTAAATATTCCCAAAACACAGCTATATGTGATTTTGGTACCAGCCAAGAACAAAGTGCACCGGGGTAGTTTATATTGATGGCTTCAAGCGGCTTAGAACTCAAGGTTAATGAATGTGGCTTGAAATTTGGTTTCAAGCATAACTTTAACCAAACTTAACGCGCATGTGCTGATTTTGCAATAATATGACAGACAAATAAAATAACAAAATAAAAATCAAAATATTTCTTAAAAATTCGAATTCGAGTTGATAACAAATCACAAAATCACTTTAGATTAGGGGTTAGAACTTTACATACTTTAAAATAAGTCAAAATCATATGGTGATCACGCTCTTTTTGTTTGAAACCACAGAACAAAGTCAACCCCAACTAATATTATAGGCTTAGCTTGAATATCTGAAGTCAGATTCGAGCTCGTTTATTTCAGTTTTTCTCGCATAAACGCAGTAATTCATTTTCTCTACTAGGTACTAACTTAATAAATCGCCCTTATTTACTCTTAGATTACTACTTAAATTAGGCAGAAATGGTAAATATAAAGATCTGAACGAATTAAATATGTAATATTTTAGTGTTAGTAGTAGAAAAAATCTATACAGTGCGCGTCTAAAGAAAGTCACCAATTAACAAATGTGAGAATAATGAAATTTTGGTACGTTTAATAATAACTAAAATACTAGATTTTTAGTATAAATTCTGGAGTCAGTTTTCAAAGATGGCGGCAGGGCGCCATTTTGAATAAAATTTTTAAATGGCAGATGGGGTCGAGTGATACCTCGTTGGAAAGGTATTTTCAATCTATGAATGATCCCCAAGTTTGAAAAGATTTTATCGATTATTTTCAAAATGGGGGCCACTTATGTTAATGTGGGTTAATTTGATTTTTAAGCAATAGTAGAGGAACGTAAAGGCGGCTAGGCGATATTTTTAGTATTTTATAACAATAAAAAAAAAACACCAAAATTACAAACACTACTTAAGATGCTCAAAATGTTCACCATTCAGTTCCTGGCACATGTATAGCCATCGTGAAATCCTTCGCTAACATTATGAAAAATTTCTTGACTAATTAATGCGCACACTTGACTAATTAATGCGCACACTTGACTAATTAATGCGCACACTTGATTTATTTTCTGGCGCAAATCGTCTAATGACTGCTGCTAGGTTATGAATACTTTGGACTTAATAAATCCCTACAAGAAAAAGTCCTAAAAAGTTAGATCCGGTGAGCGAGCAGGCCGTTCGATAGCACCACGACGACCAATCCAGCGCCCGGGATAGTGCTGATCAAGGTAGTTCCTAACATCTCTACTATAATGCGGCGGAGCTTAATCTTGTTAAAATATTACAGGCATATCACCAAATTCATCAGGATTTTCCTCAACACACTCCAGAATCAAGTGTTCTACGGTATTTTCAATCATATCCAGATACACCGGTCCAGTTAAATTTCCCTGGATAAAAAGTGGCCCAATTGGGGATCGTTCATACATTAAAAATACCTTTCCAACGAGGTATCACTCGGCTTCATCTGCCATTTAAAAAGTATATTCAAAATGGCGCCCTGCTGCCATCTTTGAAAACTGAGTTCAGAATTTATACTAAAAAAGTAGTATTTTAGTTATTATTAAACGTACCAAAATTTCATTATTGTCACATTTGTTAATCAAAAGTTAACAGGGAAGGGGGGAAAACTTTAGACGCGCACTGTATATACCTCAGCTAAGAAAGCTGTTATATAGCGAGCGCTTTTATATCCTGAGGCCCGAGCCTAGGAATCTAATGTACTATTATTTCTCCTTGTATAATAGCAAATTAATGAGTATTTCACGAATACAGAAATATATCGCGCAAACCCAATGAATGCCTTTACTCTGCCAAAAATGTCATCAAAATCGCTCTTAGATAAGTTATTGAGTTCAATATTTTCCAGGTTTGTGGCCACCCAATTTAAGTATGTACCAAAATGGCAAAATAGTTACCTGTGTTCGAAAAAATTAATCTACTGTTTCAATTTAAACAATACTGGTATTTAAGTAGTTGTTTCCTGGGTGATTTAATGGTTCGTAATAAATTCCGTCCTTGTTTTCGCATTTAAAATTATCAATCAACTTCAAACTACAAATTATATTGTACTTGTGAAACATTACAAATTTAATATAGTTCCCGCTTTATATGGTAGTTCATTAGAATAAATCGGGTACGAGATTATTCATTAGGTTTTAATTTTAATTTATAACCATTGTTTTGACAAAAGTTTCGGTTTGAAAAATGAGGGAACTTTAAGCTCCCACTGGTTAAGCGGCGAATGGATATAATAGTTGTTGCTTGTACAATAGATAGACCAGTTTCGGTGCAATCGTGCATACGATTTTCGGGCTATTTCAGATCAACAGGGTGTTACTAAAAGTGTGTACCTACTTGATTTTATCCGAGTCCTCAAGCAATATATGTCGAAAAGTTGTAACCACGAGATTATTGGTTAGCTCGACAGTTTGTTAGAAATTCCATTATACATTTTGGGAAGACGTCTGGGTGATTTTGAGTACCAAAACATCTGACTGTCATACTAAATATACAATCAACTTTGCTTTTTAAACGAAACAGCTAGTATATTTTGTAAAATTTGAATTACAACTTCCCAAAATTTCAAACCGATACCCACAATTTTTTTTAACATTCTAACATTATTTACTAACAAAAAGGAAAGAAAATAAGAAAAGGAAAAAATATGCATCATAAACGCATAAATACTAAATATTTGTACAGGGACATTTTTTTAAGTGTCTCACCCGATTGGCGATTTTCCTGTTGACTATCATAAAAAACAAATTACATATTTCTCAATGATTTTCGATAAGGAAGCCGAATTTAATGTCAAAAAACACATAGATTTACAAATTTTGACAGATGAGGCGCCATTTTGAATTTTCTTAAAAGGCAACCCCCATAAATAACCACATGATTGAATTGCATTTGGCGATCCGATTCTAAAAGTATATAGCTGTTGATACTTATTTTCAGCCGTTTCGGAAATACGGGGGTTCCTAATTTGCCTCCATCGATTTTGTCTTTTAAGTGTCTCAACCCTTTAATAAATAGACCTTCTAAGCTGACCACCTTAATTTTTTTCACAGTGACATAATTTCCCGTGAGCAAGCGATCTACGCTATAGTCAAATCCGACAGATGTCAAAAAGTGACAGTGACGACGCCATTTTGAGTTTTTTTAAATGGCAACCCTCATAAATAACCACACAATTGAAATGCATTTGGCGATCCGATTCTGAAAGTATATAGTTGTTGATACTTATTTTTAGCCGTTTCGGAAATACGGGGGTTCCTAATTTGCCTCCATCGACTTTGTCTTTTAAGTGTCTCAACCCTTTAATAAATAGACCTTCTAAGCTGAACTCCTTAATTTTTTTCACAGTGACATAATTTCCCGTAATGCATTTTAATTGTGTGATTATTTATGAGGGTTGCCATTTAAAAAAATTCAAAATGGCGTCGTATCTGTCACTTTTTGACATCTGTCGGATTTGACTATAGCGCAGATCGCTTGCTCACGGGAAATTATGTCACTGTGAAAAAAATTAAGGTGTTCAACTTAGAAGGTCTATTTATTAAAGGGGTGAGACACTTAAAAGAAAAAATCGATGGAAGCAAATTAGGAACCCCCGTATTTCCGAAACGGCTGAAAATAAATATCAACAACTATATAGTTTTAGAATCGGATCGCCAAATGCAATTCAATCGTGTGGTTATTTATGGGGGTTGCCATTTAAGAAAATTCAAAATGGCGATTCATCTGTCAAATTTGTAAATCTATGTATTTTTTGACATTAAATTCGGCTTCCTTATCGAAAATCATTGAGAAATATGTAATTGGTTTTTTTATGATAGTCAACAGGAAAATCGCCAATCGGGTGAGACAATTAAAAAAATGTCCCTGTACACATACAGTGGCAAAAAAGTTATGGAAGTTGTTCAGTAAATTATTCCCCACATTTCTACCTGCATGAATTTTTTCTGTCCTTTCTGGTTTGGTTACCATAGAGACTAACTTACTTTTTTTTAATGGAACAGCATATGATTGCATATTTGGATTCTACTGGGAAAACTCTGAATTTTTTGTATTTTAAATTTTCACCTATCTGCAAGCGTTTCTGAGATAATGAAAGCTCAAAAATGAAAGACTTCCTAATTATAATTATTCCTACCTAACACCCACCAGTTGAGTCAAGGTATTTTCATGACAGCGACGTATAAGGTGTCAATTTTGAGTTCCTGTTTAATTTTCTGTTGTCTTATTTCTAATTTGTTTACATCTGAATGAGAAACAACGAGTTGAAAACTTAATAATGAGCGGTTACGGAAATATTAAGAGATCGCAAGATCAGGCTTGTCCACTTTTAAATGAATTATATCGAAATAGGCCTCCAATAAATCAGTCAACGGTGTGTCGAGTGGTAACGAAATTTCGAGAAACAGGCAGTGTTAGGGAAGCCGCTAGATCAGGTCGACTTAAAACAGCAACCGAGGGAGACAAAGTTTTGGATATCATGCTCTCCAATACATGAAAATCCAATAATAGACACAATTACCGTTAATAGTCTGCTGAGAATACTCACTGGTTCCAGGAAGGTCATATCAGAGGCCCGAAAAAGTTAATGTTTGGGTGGGCATAGTTGGTAGACATATTGTGGGACCATTTTTCATAGATGGTAATTTGAATGGCGAAAAATATGTGGACCTCCTCAAGAATCACATAATTCCTTCTTGCAGAATGGTTTTACCGGCTGTAAATAATGGCATAAACAAACAGGTATGGTTCCAGAAAGATGGAGCACCTGAGCATTATGCGGCGAATGTTAGAAATACATAAGCGAACAATTTCCAGGACGTTGTATAGGCAGAAGAGGTGCTATTGACTGGCCAGCGTGATCTCCAGACTTGACTCCGCTCGACTTCTTTTTGTGGGGGCACCTAAAGAACAAAGTCTACGTTAGCCGTCCAAATGAGTTAGAATCTTTAAAAGTTAGAATTAGTGCGGAAATTCGGGCCATTCCAGAGGACTTCCTTTAAAACGTTGTAGACGGGTTCAGGGATCGACTGGCACTCTGCTTAGCAGAAAATGGTGGTCATTTTGAACACCTGATCCACTGGAAAGGTTTCACTTGTTTATTATTCCGATGTTAAGTTGTTCAATTTTCTGGGCTATTTATTTTGTTATTATAAAGTTTGCTACAATTTTAAATAAATAAATATTTGAAATACATGTTATGCAGGGTGTCTTATCTAAAAAAAGTGAGTTGGTCTCTATGGCAACCAAACCAGAAATGACAGAAAAAAATTCATGCAGGTAGAAACGTGGGGAATAATTTACTGAAGAACTTTCATGAAGGTCAGTTTTTCGTATACGAGGTAATTCAAAAGTTACAGGCATTATGCGCGACTTTTTTGCCACTCTGTATAATTAAAGAATATATAGAAAATAGACAAAGTTAATCATACGGAAAAAGTAATTAAGGTATCTTAATTCAACGAAAAAAAAATTGTATAACAAGATCTTAGAATGTAAATTCACTGACCATTTGGTTTCAACCAGAGTCCAAAACTAAAAACACGATAAAGTAATGATTTTTGCTTTCTTCTGTAACCTCTTTTCGTTATTATTATTGCCGCCAATACTAGCAAAACAACGGAGATTTTCAGTGCCTCATTTTGGTATTTATTTTTATGTCTGATAATTTTAAGTTTTTACATAAAGTAAATGTATTCTTTTGCTTTGCGAAAAAATCATTAAAACGTATAGTAAAAACTACACGTTTAATGTAAACATGTAGGTACATTAAAATAAATACTTGAAAGTCACTGACACCAAGTAGCGTTAAGATTTACTGACTCTTAAGAAGGTCTCTTTGAACAATATGGACTACTTCTTTCAAATACGCACGAGAGTTGGTCTTTTTTACTTACTAAGTGATGACGTTGACTGACCTTGCAGCGGAATGTACAAAGCTATTTGGTTGATTGCATTGAATGCACTTTTATCACCAGTAATGATGATGAAATATTTCTTGTTTATATCTTTAAGTCATTCAAGAAGGAGCGTAGCCAAAGAGTCTGAAGCCCCACCGCTCCCCGAATTGACTAAAATGTATCTTTAACGTTAAACAGATGTAATTTTGTACTCACTCAGTTTAGCAAAGATATCGAAAGCATGGAAGAAGTTTTCTCTTTGTTCATAAGCAACCAAATCATTGAACTTGCCGTTGATTAGACCAATAATGGTGAGTATACAGTGTGTCCCGCTTTTCATGAATACACCCTAATATCTCAGTTATTAATAATGAGATTTTCTTGAAATTTTGGTGGTAATTGTATGTTGGAAAAATGAAATATTTTGCATAGTGAACATTTTTATTTACCAGTGGCGTACGGCGTTGGTGGGGTAAAAAATGCTTTTTTTTTGGAAAAGGATATTAGGGCTTATTTTAGATAACTGTTTCTATCAGATTTAGAATCAGCATCCCCAAAAATCCCTTAATTCATATTTTCAAAATCTCAAAGCTGACTTTAGCAGAAAAAAAGTCTTGTTTTAATAAATTCTTTATTTGTAACTGTGCTAACAAAATTACGTTATTTTAGATTCGTGTGTATTCAACATACCTACCTTCTAAAACAATACACTTTTCAACAATTCTTCTTAAACGTACATTCACTTTTCTTAAAGTTTGGTGAGTAATTTCCTGACACGCTTGCCTAATTCTAATGCAAAGTTCTTCTCTATTACGCGGCCGAGTAGCATACACTTTATTTTTCAAGTGCCCCAACAGAAAAAAATCACAAGGGGTAATATCCGGCGATCCGGGGGGCCATGGTTCTAAAGGAGAATTTCTACCAATCCACTGCGGGGGCACCATCTAACTGAAAGATTAAGTTTTGTCTCTGTGCTAAAGGCAATTCCATGAGAAAATCATAAAAATCATTTAGTAAAAAATGTAGAAAATTTTGTCCGGTCAAATTATCCAGGAAAAAAGAGCCAACAATTCGTTCGTTAAATATGCCACACCACACGTTTACTTTTTCACTGTACTGGTTTTGACAATTAATTACCCAATTCGGATTTTCGGCTCAAAAACCTACAATTTTGACTAGATACCACACCGTTTGTCGTAAACGTTGCCTCGTCAGTAAACATAATGTTCTTTAGAAAAAGTCCGTCGTTAAGATAGTTACCTTGCAACCATAAGCAAAATTCAAACCGCCGTTCAAAATCACCATTCAACAGAGTATGTCGAAATTTTGGTTTAAATGCCCTAATCCTATTGCGTTGCAAACACCTCCATACTTTGTTTTTTGTTAAATTTAATATCCTCGCAACTACCCTTATACTACCATTTCGGTTGTTTCGAAATTCTGCTAAGATACGTTCATCGTCTGGATAATGTCTTTGATTTAAATTGTACCTCCTTGAAAACCGCTCCAGACCTTGCGAACAATCTGTTGATTTTGGCAACGGTATCGTGAGTAATTGGTGCTCGATCCTGATGCCTTTCATTGAATATTCCAGCAACCTGACGCGTAGATCTTTCATTATTACCGAATAAGCGGATAATTTCTACTTTTTCTACAATGGTAAGAATTACTCATCGGTTTTATGCCATCTTATTAACAGTTAAGTAACACTGCTTCACTTATTGACAATTCGTACGAATTACTTAATGTCAAACAAAAACTTTTTGTTTCAAAGCACTCTTTGCTTAATTTGTTTAAAAACAAAACAGGTCAGCATGTCAACGGTAACAGAGCGCGCCTATCTTAGCAAAATTTTGAAAAAACCTAAATCGTAATTAGGGTAATTGAAATTTTAAAAATATAAATTAAGGGGTTTTTGGGGATGCTGATTCTAAATCTGATAGAAATAGTTAATTATAAGAGATTTTTTTTTTTATTTGCTATTAAAATTCCATTATAAATCATTTTCTCATCATCATTTTGGTAATGGGAGTTGATTTTATTTACATAACGAAATAATTCAAATTAGTCCATTGCTCAAAGAGACCTGACTTAATTAACAAAAATCAACCAGCTAACTTTGTGCTTTGTTAATAAACTGGCATCGATTGGGGCACAGAAATATAGAGCAACAAAATAGCTATTTGTGTACCTAGTGTAAAAAATGTGTTGCATACAAAATTTTTTCTACGATCGCTGTTTACTAAATTGAAAAATGTATCTTTTAGAAATTTATTAATAATCCTAAATTCTAATTAACTTTATTTAAAATTTGTGGTAGCGGATTATTGTTTATTTTTAAACTAACTACCCAATAATCTAAATACTTAAATACAACTGTCAGTGTTAGAGAAGAAAAGTTAAAAAAATGTCTCTTTCAGATAGTAAAGAGAATTATGGAATATCTAGTACCCCTCCTGAGTTATTGAATGCAGCGAAAGAAGCTACGCTAGATTTGTTGCCAGAAAAACACAAAAGTCATACGAATATGTTTACAAGAAGTTAAAGGAATGGTGTCAACGAAGCTCGGTAAATCATACATCAGAAACATGATTGCCTATGTTTATGAAAAGGAGGATTATGGTTAAAGTACTCTTTGGTAAAATATTCAAAGGTAATAGCATTTTAAAACGAAATTCTGTTGAATATCGTGTCACAAAGTCGAAAATATTTACTAAAGAACAAATATTTAGATTTTTAGAAGAAGCTTCAGACGAAAAATACTTATTTATGAAGGTTGTCGCCATCTTCGCAATTGCTGGAGCATGTCGTAATGACAAACTAGTCAAAATGGCCACTTATGATGTTAAAAATGCCGAAAATGTTCTAGTAATTAACATTCGACATTCAAAAAACAAGAAGGAGCACTGCTTTGTTACTTCCAATCGGAAATCAGAAAAAATTCAACTTGTAAATATTCTTCGAAAATATAATGCGTGTCTTCCTACAGCAACTCTTTTCCATGGCCGTTCCTTTCTTAATTATCGAAATGGGAAAAAAGAAAATACATAAATGCTTAGTTAACATGACATCCCTGAAGTCCAATAAACGTACACCCCTTTAGTAACGGCTTTACTTATTGTTTATTGTTAAACTTAAAATCTGATGACACGGGCTCTCATCAAATGCAAAAAGCCAACAAACACGTCCTTCCTAGACGTAAAGCTGAGTAAGCATTACACCCCATCTCGTTTTTTGTTTAAGAACTATTGAATGTGACGAACCTGACGCGTTTGAAGCCAGGCACACGTAGGTATTGTACGTCGTAATTAAAAATGGAAAGTAAATACAGATTTTGTAATTTAAAAGCGTATTTATCAACAAATCTGCGAAACACTTTTGTAAACATTCTTTGATTAAATTAATTATTTTTGTTGTTAATGTATGGGACCGTGACGCAACTTAACATTTTAATACTATAAATTGCCATAAATCCGAAAAAATTAAATTCAACTTTTTTATATGTTAGACTTTAACTAAGTCTCTTTGGTTTTATTTAGTTCTAATTACCTATAATAAAAAAAATTAAAGGTTAATGAAAATTTTTTGAGGACAACAAATGGCGATATTAAATGAGAAAGACCCAAAACAGGAAAAAGCATTCGTTTGCGTGTAGTAACTACTAAAATAATTAGCAACGACATTTTATTAGTTCCAAATCGTAATTAATAAAGTTCCTTATCTGGTAACCTTACACGACAAAATAATTACAATATTAAATACCAAGGGTGTGACCGATACATTAATTCTTGTGTAATAAATATTGCTTGATTAACAATTTAAATAATTTTAAGACATTCTTAACATACAGGAGACAAAAATTATATGCCAATTTATGTTTCAAACCATTGGTGCCAACACAATAAAATTTGCTATTTTTCAAAAAACTGTAACAATTTTCGCAATAAATGATAATAAACAGTTATGCATCACAACATTGAACAGTGACATTTTGTAAATCAACTGGTATATACCTAAACTAAATTTGTATATACCTAAACTAAATTTAAAAACAAAGATAGTACTAGCCTTATTTTATCTGGCGCAGTGTCCAAACAATTGCCTGGGTAAATACATTTGAGCAACCACCTGTATTTAATAATAAAATTTTTACATGCACTATTGCAAAAATAATAATACAATATTGCTAATAATCAACGTTGATATAATGCGGCATTCGACTTTACCTTGAGCTACTATTTTCCCGTAAATAAAACGCTAATTAGTTTTATCTAATTGCTTTTCTCCTAGAAAAAAAAATTGTCTTGCTTAAAACAAGATGTCAGGACAGATAATAAACTCGCGGTTCGAAACAAATTGAAGTATGGTGAACTAATGGACCGAGAAATATTTTTAATACATTTGACCTACAATTTTTTTCTACGTTTATTAAAAATAGATTATAGTAATTTTTTCAGTGCACCTTTGTATTTAACGGAGCCAAATTTTGAGGGCGTATCCCAATATAATAAATATCTTATTTTGCATTGTAAACAAACATTTGATTTCAATAAACTAGACAATAAAGAATTTTTAATTTCGAGTTATTCCTGTAGAAAGGTGTTCAATGTCAAGCCTTCTGTCCTTACAGAGGTGTAATGTGCCATTCTCCTTACAAGGCTTCGTAAATTTTAAGATGGAGCAGCCGCATATAGTTACAAAGTGACAAGTGACAGTGAGTTACTTTTAGTAATAACTGAAATACTTTTTTATACAACTGGATTCTCTAATAAGAAGTAAAATTTCTCTAGTACTCTCGCTTTATAGCTCTCGCAGTAAAGATGCTACAAATCGCCAATAGTTATTGCAAAACTTTGATACGAACCCACTTCTAGCAAATATTTTTTTAAATTTAAACTTGTAAAAATAATATAATTTCAATTTTATATGCCGACAGTTGACAACAGAACTCTCAACGGTGCGGTGGCGTCAGCTCGTTCGTTGGCCTGTGTTGACGTTTAGTTTTCATTTTTCGTGATGTTACTCTTGTTGCTGGTGTATTTTTTTTTTACAAAAACCTCAGATCTTTTCATGAATAGCATTAAAAAACTGTTCTTTTAAGACTGTCGATTACGTTTCTTACTATTTCTGAAAAATGCCAAAGCATTTAAATAACCAGTGCAAACAGCTAATAGCTTCTCTAATAAACTATTTTCAGGAAGAACTTACCAATAATGACTCATTGTTATCCTTGACAGCGGTTAGAGAAGTAACTTTAAGGAGTATGTTAAGGTTTACATATTTTATTAATTTTTAGCGTGTAGTAGCTATACCCTAAATTTGAATATCTCCACTGTAAGCGTAGTTTCAACATCAATTAAAGAAAATAAATTATTAGAACCATCAAAAAATAAACGTTCTCATGCAAGGAGAGTTGTAAATGTGTCAAGTTTGGATATGAATTGCATTCGTAACACTATAGTCGATTTGTAGCGATGGACCGGTTATAAATATTCCTAATTGGTATTTACCAATCGCGTTGTAGCGACTGTGGTTATAACTTTTCGGTGATGTCTGACGTCACCACCAAGCCCTTCAATACGTCATTAGCTGTCATTTCTTGGACCGGTAATAACCTTGCTGCTGAGGTGTTTTTTATTCTCCGTCTCTTTTTATTTGTGGTTGTGTCTTTTTTGCCGTTATGTTTTGTTGTTGTTTTTAAGATGAAAAAATATCAGTTCTATTAATTATGAAGGAAATGATTACACTATAGAGGTTTTAATGGCTTAATAATTAAATAGGGTTACAACTAGAAGTTAAATTTACAAACAAATTTGAGAATTGACATTTATAACCGGTAATAACTTTTCTTCGTTCAAGCGGTTCTTGAGCGGCGTGACGTAATAAGTCAAAAAGGGCAAATTCAAGGTTAACCAAAGGTATAACCGCGGTTAATACCGGTCCATCGCTACAAATCGATTTATATATGGAATGCACGAAAGTAAGTTGTATTATTCAAAAATCATTATATTTAACATTGGTTATGCTTAAGCTGTAACTCTTTTAAACCATAGTGTTACTTTGACAACTTTACGTAAGAAATTAAAAAACGAATAACTGTTTGATGGCTGCCCTAACTCTTTAAGAAGTCTTTTAAAGGACATAGTCTTCGGATGGTAAAAAGATGAACTTAAAGTAACTACCTAAAGTAACAATAAAATTACATGACTAGTCCAATACAATTTAGGTATATATTATCATTCTTCAAGATTTTTAAAATAAATAAATTTGTGTTTATTTTTGTAAATTGATCTTCTATTTATCAAAAAAAAAAATTGAGTAATCCCTCACCTCGTTATTTTGGTTACAATCCGGCAACACTGCTGATGACTGACGTCACTCGAAGAGTATGATGTGCAACGGAAAATGTTTTGCATTAAGTATAGGTAAATAATGAAAAACTTTCTGTGCAATGAGATTAAGTTACACACGATTTTAGCATTGTTACTCACCGTTTCTATAACATGTTATTGGTTTTGAGCCTCGACAAACCATTTTAAATGAAGAACTTCATTCAAATAGTATCAAATTTTTAATAAAACAGGAATTTCCATTATAAATTGGAAGATATTTTAAAAGGAAACTGTCATATTTAATAATGTCAACACGACCATAAATTTGATATAAATATTTAGTAATATCATGAAGGTTAAAATTTTCTAACAAATGTATACACGCTTTTTACAATCCATCCAACATTTAAAAAAAAAATGTGTAGGAATCTAGTTATGCCTATACCTTATGTCGGAATTTAGTTATGCTATACCTAATCTGTTTCAGCTTCTCTAAAACCATCTTAAACATTTAATAACACTGTTGAAGCAGATAAAATACAAAAGTAAAAAGCGAAATTCTTAGACAAAAGTTGTGAATGGCGGGCTCTCTCTGTATGGACCTATTTGGTTCTGTTCGCCCCGAGGCAGTCTACGTGGAAACATATTGGAAGGCGCGCAACATACGTCCACCAGGTCGTTAGGAGGCTGAGACGGACGAGTTACCATACGCCAGTGTCGGAGAAAAATACATGTGAACGTTAGCCCAAGTTTACATAATTGTTTAGAATTTTGTGCTTTTGTGCGACTATACAATTTCATTCTTCATAAATTATAAAAGATCTTTCAGCTGATGAATCTAAAATTTAAATTTTAATAGTTACTATAGTAGCTATTATAATTTAGATTAAGTGCCCATTCTTGTAACTTGTAATATATAATTCGTTGGTAGACCAAGTCCATCAAATAAACGTCGCAGAGCAGGAAAGAGATGAAAAGCAAATCTGATCAGCAACAGGATTGATCCAAGAAACTCTCCTAGGTTCTAAACTTGTGAAATGAAAGTAAAAAACGCCACTGAAATTACCTTTACTGATGATAATGCTCTATTATCAGTAAGCTATTGATGAGGTCTACAGATGAACCGCAAATTAGGAAAATAAAAAAAAACACCGGGTGACAATTTTAAAACTTACGACGGCTATATTTTCCAGAATAAACAAGATGTCAAAAAACCAAAAACTACCCTCACCCGCCCCTTAATCAATATCCTCATCCACTTTAAAATCTTAAACGAGCTGTTTAACTGTTTTTCAGCTATACCAAGATTAATAAGAGAGAATAGAATATTTTTTTTAAATGGCATTTGTGCAAACCCTAGTGGAAGGATTATGGTTTAAATACAAAAAAAAAAACAATTGAAAATACAACAAACAATTATAAATCATCTCAAGCTAACAACCCGTCTATTTCTGTACAGGGTTATCCAACCAAGACTAGACAAGGCGATTTTTTAACTTTTCCTGTACTTTTATAAAAAAACTGAAATAGCCATCTTAAGTCATTTTCTCCCGCGAATTCGAATATCTTCAGCAAAAAACAATTGAACATCAAACAAAAGTACTAGGGGTCACTTTGATATTTTTTTAAATGGAACACCCTATATCTTCGAATATTTTTGGATTTAACATAAAATAGCAATTATTTTTTAATAAGTGCATTATAAGTCTAAACCTAATAGTTTCCGAGATATCGACTTTTGAAAAATGACATTTTTCAACTTTGACAGCTTCTAGCTTTCTAACGGTACGCTTTAGAGTAAAACGGCTTACATGTCCCTATCTTACTTTTTTATTATCTTCCCAAAAACATCAACTTCCGGTTAAACCGGATGTAACTCAAAAACCGGAAATACAGTACTTCCGGTTTTACCGGAAGTTCATGTTTTTGTAAAGATCATAAAAAAGTAAGATAGGGACATGTAAGCCGTTTTACTCCAAAGCGTACCGTTAGAAAGCTAGAAGCTGTCAAAGTTGAAAAATGCCATTTTTCAAAAGTCGATATCTCGGAAACTATTAGGTTTAGACTTATAATGCACTTATTAAAAAATAATTGCTATTTTATGTTAAATCCAAAAATATTCGAAGATATAGGGTGTTCCATTTAAAAAAATATCAAAGTGACCCCTAGTACTTTTGTTTGATGTTCAATTGTTTTTTGCTGAAGATATTCGAATTCGCGGGAGAAAATGACTTAAGATGGCTATTTCAGTTTTTTTATAAAAGTACAGGAAAAGTCAAAAAATCGCCTTGTCTAGTCTTGGTTGGATAACCCTGTACCTGTCCCTTAAAAAGTAAATAGGCTTGTAAGCTGAATTATCGTGGTCAATAAAAAAGAAACAAATTATAGAAGAGTTTGTCAACTATTTTATTAAGCGCTGAAATAATTCCCATTTTATTCTAAACGGAACTAAAGTCGATCTTCAAGTTTCTCCTTAACTTTTGGAAAAATTCCTCTTGGAATATTTCGGAAAGCATCAATTAATTATCCTCTGATGCAAGTCTTCCAGGCAAGCCGGCTGGGTTTTGTAAATTAGTGGTTTATGAATACCCATAAAACGAAGTTCAAGTAGGTGATCTTGGCGGCCACTCAATTAAACCTCTTCTGCCGATCCAGTGGTTTGGATAATTTGGGTCCAACCACTCTCTCGCCATAGCAGTATAGTGTGGGCTACACCATCTTGGTGAAAGTGTATAAGATCTTCATTCAAATTTAGTTTTGCAAGGGTCTTTAGAGGGCTCTATAGTTTTTTTCTTCAATAAAAAAATAACTCTTATGCTGATCTGCACTGCATTAAGTAATCTAGGATTAAGGATTAAATTTCTGTTACACGTCTTTTGTAATTTTAGATTTTCACCTAATTCACGATTATATTTTAATCCTAAGAAAATTAGGGCTTATTCCGGAGTTAAGTCTTAAATCCTGAATTAACCTTAAAAAAGTGTAAGGTATTATTATCTTTTCAGGCCCAATCTTGTTGTTTTTAGTTTTTGGTTTAGGACTTTTAGGAGTTTGGATTGAAATTATGGATGCGTTGATGGACTTTGCTTTTGAAGATGACATTTTTGAGGACGATTTAGAGGTCCTTGATATCATTGATTATGGTTTTCCAAGAAGAAGATATCTTAGCAGTAATTATTTTGAAGACCTTGGTGAACTGCAGTTTTTCCAAAGATTTAGGCTCAGGAAATCGACAGTACTCGCTGTGCTTGTAGAAATTGAAATTCGTCTCCCCCCATGATTGGTACGTAGACTTTAGGCCTTCTGTTACTCTAGTGAGCTAAAAGTTCATAATACTTTCTATATGAACTCATCCAGCCTATCAACGTAGCTTATTTCTAATATGTTGGTAGTTCTTGTGATCCTTTTAAGCTATTGGTTTTCCCAATAAACCAACTCCTCACAACATAGAGAGAGATTCTATGCAACGAGCGGTGGGGGGGGGGGTCACATATCATCAGTGGCTGATTAATTATATGGGCATGCACGCCTTAACAGGGTTGAAAATAATATCAAAAGTATCGAGAGTGATTGCTAGTCTTAAACATACGTATATCAATATACCTGAAAAGATGAATTATTGGATATACAGACCAACTTCTATGGTACTGCCAGGTTTCCGAGGGTAATAGGTCGCATTAATGGTACCCTTATCCGTATTCAATCTCGAAGTATGAAAAAGTTTTTTTGATTTATGGGACACCAAATTTTCAAACTGCTAGAAGGAAATGATGCAGAATTATTCCGAAATAGAAAGTCTTATTTCTCTCTTAATACCTGGGTAAGCGGCGCAAAATTAAGAATAAGAGATATTGTAGCTATGTGGCCAGGTTTAACGCATGATTCAACAATTTACAGTTCAAGAACATGAGTAAGGTTAGAGGCAGGACATTTTTCAAACAGTGTCATTTTGGGCGAGTAATAACAAAAAAAAAATATGAAGAGTGAGTGAGTGTCCTCTTCATATATTTCTCCACTAGTAGGAATCTAACTTGTAAGGTAGAAGAGATGTCAAGTTGGTAGACTTATATTATTTAGCAGTCTTAAAAAATCTTGTTATACATACACGTGGAACCGTTTTATCACTAAATTACAGCTATTGGGACACAGTTTAAATATATAAATCTGTTTCAGCATAAACTAGAGTCCTGTCACAGCCCATCAGACGCCTCAAAAACAATTAATGTTTTTGATTCGTAAGTTGTACCTATGAATGCATGGGAACTGTAATTGGCTCGTAGAGGCCGTGTTGCCATTTCATCCAAAAAACTAATCCCTAATAATTTTTGTCTTGGTTCAAATAAAAAAATAATTCAAGATTAAAAGTTAATCCTAAATTATCTAATCCTGGATTAAAGCAAAAGCGGTGCGAATGGGCATTAGTATTCTTGCCCTAACATTGACTTTTGGGGGATATTGAGTGCCCCCCTCTGTAAAAAGATGTGGATTAACCTCAATCCAGTAGCGATAGTGTTTATTTATATTTTAGAAAAAAAGGAGACTCATCCTAGAAGCAAATGGGTTTTTATAAATTAGGGTTATACCGTTAGTCTCACTGACATGACATGGTTTCATAAGACTGAATTCTTCTGTCGGGATCATCGTCGCCAAGTTCTTAAAAAAACAAAAAAAAGAATTGTAATGCAGCAACGTCTAATGCCGTTAATTGTCGCTTCATTTTATATTGGGTCAAACGAAAATGTAATTATCAACAGTGGTCTCATCATAAGAATGATATGTATGCATTCTTATTACCTATTTCTTTCGAATCCTCCAGATACGGCAGTGACTCACGCGTCGATACATTTGGATTTACTTGGCCAATAACCTCATGTGTATCTTCATCCTAAACTCAAGTTTTTTTTATTTCTAACGGATCCAGTTTCTTCAAATTTTAAAACCAAATCTCCTAGGTCGACGTGGCCCTAAGTCGACGTGGCAGACGCTTTTGTCAAAATGCCTTTTATTAAAAGTAAGGGCAGTGCTCAAATAGAAAAAATATACCTCAAGCATCATAAAGATAGATGATGTATACTCGTTCTTTCATAGAATACACCAATTCTGAATTATTTGTAAATAAATTCGATAAAAAAAAGACACAAAGCAAATGATAGCAAAAGCCAGCACGTAAAATTTGGTAATTATTTAAAAGATGAAAATTTTATTTTAGATTTCGCAAAAACGACCAAAGTATTTACGTTATTGCAAAATAAGAAAAAATCGATCATTTTAGTAATAAGTGATTTTACAATTATAGTGCTTTATTCTAGGCCTGAAATCATTCAAATCAAAATCATTCAAGAAATGTACAGTTTTAGTTTTCAAGATTTCAAAACTTTTTTAATATTTTGTCGATAAATCTTATCAATATCACTGAAAAAGCAATTTTGACAAGCTTTCCAGAGAGGTGTCACAATTTATGGTGGTAGTCACATTCACGATTTTCAAATGGATGAGGGTAGTGCTTAATGGGTGGTTTTGCTTAGTGTAGAAAATATATCCGTTATAAGTTTGTATGTATAAGTAAATTGTCACCACTTGAAATTGATATAATATGTTTGTGTTGGTTCAAGTTTAGAACCTTTATAGAACAGTTCGCACATGGGCATCAAGATATTTCTGTCTTGATTTAGTTAGAACTTCGTCTGAGGTTAGAACCGATTCCCAACTGAAATTTAAGCGTTTCGGTTATATTTCGAACCGGTTCGTAACCGTTCTTGAACTATCAATGCAGTTCGAGCTATTTGATAGAATCGCTTAGAGATTTTTAGTTAATGCACGCGCAGTATTTTCAGCTTATCAGCTGATTTTATTGTTTTGGTTTTGTTGAAAAAATTAGAATAGAGGATAACCCTATAGTTATGACAATTTAGTAAATTACAGTTTTCAACAGTATTGACAAATTATTTATCAGAGTGTTTTTGTGGGATCAGCTCTTAAACTCCAGTAGCTCGTCTTCGGAAGATATATTCAAC
This sequence comes from Polydrusus tereticollis, assembly GCA_963920685.1. Classification (NCBI taxonomy): domain Eukaryota; kingdom Metazoa; phylum Arthropoda; class Insecta; order Coleoptera; family Curculionidae; genus Polydrusus; species Polydrusus tereticollis. The sequence continues at coordinate 126,304,800 of OY987329.1, forward strand.
TAGTACCAGAAGTTGTACAATATCAACAAAAAAGCAAGTTATGTGCTAAGAATATTATTCCTATGTATGTACACGGACACTCAGTTTATAGAACATTTTAAATTCCCCAGAGCAATCGTAGCTTAGCGGCAGAACTTGAACAGGGCCTATACTATCTAACACAGGATACTGGATTTGAACGAGTTCCTGCAATTCAATTAAATAAATAGTATAATAAATTACTATTTTATTCTTTGAAGCAAAATTTCAAACCTATTGCTGGGAAAACGTGTATCAACACGTCAAAGAGAATAGGTTAATAAATGCTATGTGCGTGCGATTTCAATCTCTGCTATGTTTGGGTTGAAAATTACATAAGGGTTATAATTTGTTCAAGCAGTTATTGGCATTCAGTCACGTAGCAAGTTAAAAATGGTACTTGTAAAACGTCCTATTGGTCGAGAGATAGGCGAGGTCGCATCGCGCGCTGGTTGACATAGATAAGAAGCACGGCGCAAGAATAAAGACAGCAGTCTTCCACGATGAGCCTTTTTGGGGCAATTGAGTCTGTTTCTAAAATGGCTCCGTGAAACAAGTGCTCTTACGCAAGCTCCACCATCTTAAGACCTTCTTGGGCAAATAATGTTTCTTTTTAAGCAAAACTAAGCAGCTAGCGATTCCGCGTTATCTGATATACGAAATTGTACTCCCTGCGATATCTGGGCATTTTTGTGATGTAATTTCAAGTGATAGATAGGGAACCAATATAAAAAGCAGTTAGTAATGTAAACGTTAAGTATCGACCAGTATATTGTCGTGAATCCTTGTAACATGATACCATAACCTAAATTAAGAAATAAAAACACAACAGTGTTTAAGTAATCAGTTGTTTTAATCAAAAATAGCAAAAATTAACCAACTATAGAAATTAAAATCGGTTATTTGAGTGGCAAAAGATATTTTTAAAATTTAAAATGTTTGAGGTTATGGTTAATTTACCCCTTCTTTCTTCTTCAATAAATTACTTTGGCTTCTTTTAGGTTTTAAGTACGAACTTTTCTGAAACAGTTCAAGGATTTATTTAATTGCACATCGAGTTCTGCGCAGTTCTCGAACTGCTCGGAATAAATCCATATTTTACAACCAAAATAAACCTAATATGACTAGAAATATACAGTACTATGATACAAAATAAAATTGTAACGGAATCCGCCAATATCTTTGATCGTTTAACATCCATGGAGATGATTTATCCTCAGACTTGCAAGAAAAAACTTGTTCCTCCGGACCTGACTTTTGTCAGCAGGAACCGTTTATAACAGCGTGTCCCGCCCGATATCTCCGCATATGATCTTCTGGTGACACGAACCACAGCAGGCTGCAGGAAGTCAGAAACCACCGGCGGCACGGTGTATGGCTCAGCGAACATCGATCCTGCGACCACGGGATTCTCGGTACTACATCGGGTCAAATGTTATTGCAAAAGTATTAACAGTTATAATATGTAGTCAACAGTCAAACAGAGTAATTTATCTGGTTGTTCTTATAAACTTTTAATTACAGAAAAACTTACTTTATGTCAACTTGTCTACTGCTAATACTAATAGCAACATAACTTTCTGTTTCTGTATCCTGATGATGAGCGCCACTACGCTCAAAACATGTAGAGAGCTATATAAAAGAATACCATTTTTAGTAACCCTGTGGAGGAATACTTTTGACCTTTCTTTTATTTCTATACTTTTAAGATTCTATATTTTAACTGAACTCTTAATGCAATGATATTTTAATGATCTAGCCACTTAACTGTAGGGTCAAACACAAACTTTAAATAAACCAACATCTGCACAGTTTTTTTAATCCGCAATTTCCAAGAGTAAAAAGTTAAAGTACACGAACAAGTTTATTAAGCAACTAAAAATTCCAAAGTATAATCATACAAAGTAGTTTCATGACCAAAGGATTAGGTTTGCATAAATGAAACTCGAAGAACATCAATAATTCTTTGGTCAGTGTTTTGACCTGAAGATAAATAAGACTATAAAGTTGAATATTTAAATGTTGTCAGACTTAATCAAAATACGACATAAATTACAAAAAAATAAACAACCTCCGCTTATGAATTAGCCCTTAAATTAGTACATGTCAAAGAATATAGACGATTTGGACATGTCTTCGTGATACAGCGGCATTACACAATAAGTCGCTGTTGAGGGAATAGCCGAAGGCAAGAAAACTAGAGGTAGACCAAGTAGACCAAGACCCACATAAACTATATAATGAGTAGGAAGTCTTGATCATTGTCCACAAAAAAATATGATTATAAACCAAGTTTCCCAATAAAACTAAGCGGAAAGTAGGTTTGGCAACACCCTCAAGTGATTGCACCAAGATAAAGATCAATCATTACCCGAGTGGCTTGCTGAAATGGCACTTTATGAGGTGATTCCAATAATTGAACAGGCATTAATACTGAGGTTAAGCTGACGTAAACATTAAGTAAAGGAGAATGAAATGGAATTTTTGATTTTATTGCGAGTAGGTTTAGAAATACTGCAATGGCTTACGCCATTAACCACAAAGTAGTTTAGCTGAAAACTTTTAGATGTTTTTGAGCAACTTTGATTATACGTGTCAATATTTAATGGTGACAGACCCGTACAGTATCTGCACTTTTATAAACACTAGAAATAAGCAACGGCAAAATTGTTTTAACATCATTTCTTAAGGCTTCAGATCTATTGTTGCTATTCCTTCTTTAGGATACTTTCAAATTATTATATATCTCAAAGATTCGAATTCTGGAAATATTTATTCCATGGAGGAGAATTATAGAGGGTATTTTATTCAGGTCACCGGCCATATCTTGGAAACTCTTGGACATACAAATTTACGGAAAAAGAATTACTCTTATTTTACATACTCTGATTTGGAAGACAAATGTAAGTACTTTTAATTATCGTATCCGACGGTATTCCAATAAACTTGCTAGAGGGTGCGACATGCAATGATAACAGTTTTTTTTAATTTTACTCCGAAAACTTAAATTGTACAGTATACTTTTGATATCATAATCTGCTATATTGGTGAAAACCACAGTTCGATATCTTTGTTGGTTTTAGAGTTATTACCAAAAGAATACCTTTCAACACTTTAAATGAAGAAGTGATTGTTTTCATCGGTGGGCCCGTGGTCAAGCATTATAACTTTTACATTAATTACATGTTTATAAAAAGCGACCAACCACACGGACAACATGATTGAGGGAATTGAAAATGCAATAAATTCGATTTCACGAAAACTATTTCGAGTTCTAGAGCAGCAATTAATAGTTATATTTTAGAAGACAGAGGTACATAATTATGAACATTTATAGAATCTTTCAATTGTCTCCTGAAAAAGTTTTCCATAATTATTTGAACACTGTTGTTGGGCTTGAAACACGCTCCAAATTGTGTCCTTTACTTGATTTGCAGTAGTCCTAAGCCTAGATAAAGTGTAAAGGGACGCGCAGGATACAAAAACTCATTATTATTAATCAAACCGTTCTCTACGAGTGGCGACGGACAGATTTCTTTTCGACACATTTAACATCAATGCCCGGTTCCTTAGGGTTCTATATAGTCGCCCACCCTCTAGTTGTACATTACCGATCTTTTGGAAAAAAACGAAAATCCAATATATAGCTTCGCTGATGATAGTACATTGTTTCATCTTTTACATTGGATGCTCGAACATCTCTATAGGCAGCAAGAGGCCTCACATCTCAACAAAGACCTGAAATAAATTCTGTCTTGGGGTGACAAAGTGAACCAAGTAGAATTTAACGCTAAAAACCCAGTCGGCAGTTTATTCTAAAAAACTTGATCTTGAAGAACCGAATATAGACATAGCACACACCCCAACGACTTTTGATGCTCAATAAAGCCCATATTCGACCATCGCTGGAGTAGTGTTCGCAAATTTGAGGCTCTGCTTCTAAACATACCCTAAGATTGCTGGATTCCATTCAAAGAAATTCGCTTGATTGGTGACCATGATCTGACAAAGAACCTGGAAAGCCTTGAGTATCGAAGGCAGGTTGTTGACTTGAGTCTATTTTACAAATATTTTCATGGCAAGTGCTCAACTGAGGTTGCCCGCTTGACTCCACCCAGAGCGGTGCAGCCCACCAGTACGTGGTTCAGCTTAGTGTCCCTCGAACGACACTGTTTAAAAATTCTTTCATCTGGAGAACGTCATCACTCTGGAACAACCTTGCTGAGGCCGTGTTCCCCAACGACGTTTCCTGCGCACATAAAGGATTAATCCTGCTGTGCCTTATCATAAAAAAAAAACTTACACACCTACGAAACTATGAAAACACTGCATTAACAAATCACTTCTTCATTTAAAGCGTTAAAAATTATTCTTTTGGCAATAACTCTGAAACGAACGAAGATATCGAACAGCGTTTTTTAAGTTTTCGGGATAAAATAAAAAAAAAACTGTTATTTCTGTAAATTGTTACATTTTTTTTCCAAACAAGCTTAACATTACTAAAATCGGATAAGTCATTTAGAAATTACAGCGATTTAAATTACTACATTTTCAACGTCTTCTTTGACTCTTACCTAAGTCGGTACGCCAATGCGTCTGAGACCAAAACGATGCAAAATTGTCCAAGCTTTCTAATGATGTTACAAAAGATACACCTTAATGTGGAATTTTTGAAAAAAAAAATTTTATTTTATTTTTCAAAAATAATTTCCAGGATTTTCTCAAGGCCACATCAGTCATGACATTTTTTTTCTCTGAGTTTCTATGCCCAGTAGTTTCCGAGATGGTGGCCGACCTAAAACGAAACCCTTTTGAGACTTGAGTATATGACTTCTAGAGGGCTAGAAATATGCCACCGAATTCGAGGAAGATTTACTACTCAAGCTTATATACACATCTTTCAAAATGTTATGTTGCCATCGGTAAACAATATATTTCAACAAGAAAATTTTATATACCAGCATGACAACTGCCCCGTCCATACAGCAAGGAGAGTTTCGGACTGGATACGGGAAAATACCATTTCATTGCCCTCAAGAAGCCCTGATAACAATCCAATCGAAAACGTTTGGGGATATATCGTGAAAGAAATTAACAAGAACAATGATTTCCATCCTCAAAACAGTGATGATTTGTGGAATAAAATTGAAGAAACCTGGAATACCTACAATTTTCATCACGCCCAAATGCTGGTGGCATCAATGTCCAGACGTTTAAACTTATTAGTGGAAAAAAAAAATGATGCCGCTTTAAAATATTAAACCAATGTTTTTTTTTTTTAATATTTGAATAATCTGTTTTATATTTAATTTTGAAGTCATGTATTGTATATTATTATCTTGATTTTCGTTTAAAATTTTTCTTCTGCCACTTCCAGCCTCCTGTATTTTTGCATTTAGTTCTGAGGCTTTGTATAGTGCTTCTTGGTTTCCCAACTTGCTCAACTATCTAGGAATACTTTCTTCGAATAAATAATTTAATATATAGCCTTTTTCTATCATTACTGAAATAAGAAACGCAAGGTATAGAGGTGAGATAATTGTAAAAAGCCCAAAATTTTCAAAAATGGCATAAAATGTTAATCTCAGTGTACAAAATTTTATTTCCGTCAGTGTACCTCCTGATCATTTATACAGGGCGAACGTAAAGGTTGGAACAAATTCATTTAAAATTCATGTGCTTTTTTTGACAAAACGCTCGGACCCGACAATTTTTTATTTTTTGTGCATTTTTTGGAGCTTTTAATGTATACAGGTTATCCCAGAAACAAGTTATGACGGTTTATTTTATTTTTTAAATGGGTACCCTTATTTTATAATATTTTTTTGAATTCTGCAATAAATTCTAAACATATTTCATGAAATATGTCATACTTAAATTCAGCACTTTGCGAGAAAACTGCGTTTTAACTTAAAACAACCCTACAACAAAAAATCTAAAGGGGATAAATCTGGAGATCTGGCCGGCCATTCATTTGAACCTCGTCGGCCAATCTATCGGTGGGGAAAAACTGTATCAAGGTACTCACGCATACGGCGGGTGTAATGGACCGGAGCTCCATCTTGCTGATACCACAAAAAATTGTTCGATGTATTAGGATCTTCTGGATTAGGATATAATGTGGGTAGGTACGGTACTAGATCATTTTCTAAAAATTCTAAATATGTTTCACCTGTCAAATTTCCGTCAATAAAAAAGGGTCCCAAAATTATATTTTCAATAATGCCCAAACATTAACTTTTTAAGGATATTGGGTGTGACAATCCGTAATCCAGCGTGGACTTTCTGTAGCCCAATACCGACGGTTTTGTTTTTTACACTCCCATTCAAACAAAACGTTGCCTCATCCGAAAATACAATTCGTTTCGAAAACTGTGGATGATTATTGACATTGGGCATATTCATTATTATCTCGCAAAATTGGACTCTTCTGTCTGGTTCATCGTCATTGAGTTCATGAACAAATTAGACTTTATAAGCTAATAGGACGGGTGTTTTGCAGACATGATTATTCAAATCGTCAATAACACATTTAATTGTGTATCTTTTAATACCGCAGACCGCAGGTCGACCTTTCGTATAATTGTCCCTAATATGACCTAAATCTCTATATTTTTTTCTATTTAACTGACAGTAGATCGCGATATCGGTTCTCTGCGAGGATACTTGTTATTGAAGAGTTCGTAAACTTCCATTTGTGTGCGCATTCTATCTCCATAACCAATCATTATTAATATTTCTATTCGGTGTCTTTCACTTAAGCGTACCATTTGTTAAAATTACAAGATTATCAAAATAACTTTTGCCAGACACTTTGACTTGAGGCAAAACTACTCAAATCAGGGGACAACCGTCACTGTCAATGTGACAACCTAACAACTAAAGGCTTTATTTAAAACAGTGTTGATAATTGAAGTAATAATAAAAAAATCATGTGTTAAAATCCGAATATTGATTTTCTCGCAAACGGCTGAATTTAACCATCCGTCGGTCGCAACCCTAAAACTAACGAGTTCGGTCGCAGTGTGCCTGACAGGCCACCTGTATTTACTCGAGAAGTAGATAAGAAATAATTCTTATTAAACCTTGACTGGTCGCTGATTACGATTCTGATGTCAAATTTTCAAAATTCAAAATGGCGGATCCAATATGGCGACTAATCGAAGGCAAAATATCAGAATAGACCATTATATTTGTAACTTGCCTGAAACTTGACGTACGGGGGTTTTCGAGGTCGTTGAAATTTGAAGGGGGTTCTTAGGGTCGCTGATTATGAATTTGATATCAGTTCTAGGAAAAAAAATAGCGGATTCGTAATCAGCAACCCCGAAAACCCCCTTACACTGATTTTTGTGTATAACGGAGTAATTTTTTTTTAAATTAGTCCGCCATTTTGAACCTGTTATTTTATTTTTTTAAAAACTGATATCAAATTCGTAATCAGCGACCTCAGAAATCCCCGTACTTCAAATTTCAACGACTTCGAAAATACACCGTACGTCAAGTTTCAGACAAGTTGAAAATATAATGGTCAATTCGGAGATTTTGCGTTTCAATAGTCGCCATATTGCATGCGCCAATTTGAATTTTGAAAACTTGACATCAGATTTCGAAAGATCTTATATTGGTAAAGGCATACTAAGAAGGGTAAGCGCTTGTGCGGTCTGTAATAGAAAAAATTAATGATAACAGCGTAAGCTGGCCTTTTTAACATATTTCATGAAATATGTTTAAAATTTAGGCAGAATCCAAAAAAATATTAAAAAATAGCTTCAAAAAATGCCCAACAAAAACAAAAAATTGACGGGTTCGAGCGCTATTTCGAAAAAAGAAAACTCATGCATTTTAAATGAACGTGTTTCAACCTTTACGTTCTCACTGTATATCTATTATGACTTTATATCTGCCTCTTAATTAGTGTGAAATTTTACCTGTATACTTTTGTTATTCCAACAAAAACGGCATTTTATATTCTCTTTGACTAACTTGGCCGTAGATCAGCAGTGAAAAGTTCGCGCCAAGCGTTCACGCTCCCGATTCGATATCATCGGCGTTTTGCGTTACGATGCACGCCGCACAGGCCGCGCACCGCTTGAGAAATGTGCATTCAACCGAGTGGAGTTGGAGCTCGCTCCTCATTAGAGATGATTATTAGTTGCAAAAGTTATCCGCTCTTGTTAGGTCTGTGAAATATAAAACAATTTGTAATGGCAGTGTTATGGGGCTTTTCACTGCAATGGTTTCGACTTGAGGCGTGTGCTTCTTGGAATTGTAAAGCGTAGGTATGCTTACGCAAGTTAATTTTCTTCTTCTTGTTATCCCATCATAGTTTGTTCAAATGAAGAAGATGAAAAAATGTAAAAAAAACTTTGTAAAATGCTAGAAAGTTTTTGGCGCTAACCCAAAATTACCAAATCATTAATTTGGTACTTTCAATTCAATTAAATTTAATAATGCTTCAGAAACAATACAACAACACCATAATATAATTTTGTTGCATGCACTCAGTTCAAAAAACAAGACATAATCCAGATAAACGTAATCGGTCTATATTATGCAGTATAAGCGCTAGCTGTAATTTCTAATCAAACGAATGAAGTGAATTTTCGTTTGAGAATAAAAATTAAGTACAGTAAAACCTCTGTTTTTTTTGTTTTATACTCCTCCTTACTTACCCATCTGCTAAACGACCGCGAGCATTCATCATCGGAATTTTTAGTAAACATTTATGCTTAAAACACCCTTTGTTAGAGGCAGTAAAACCCGACCCGACAATTCTTACGAGGTACATACACTAATTACACTATTGCAGGAGGATCCATTTAATTTGCTTTAAAGGGTGATAAATCGGTTGTTACCATTAGTTTTGTTTTGAACAGCTTTTGTGTGTTTTGTGAGTAACGTGAATATTTGAAGATGGCGCGAAAAAGGAAACGTTTTTCTTTAAGCGAAAAAATTGAAACAATAGAGGAAAGTAAAAAAACTGGTTTAAGTACCAGGAAATTGCCTGAAAAATTTAAAGTGGGTAAATTTCAAGTTTCAAGAAGGTGGCAACGGTGAACAAAAAATAAATTTTCTCAAAACTGAAGGACTGGCAGTGGAGTTATTTTCAACTGGTTTTGTAAGGCGCGAAACAAGCACCAATATCCAGGACGATAATTCAAGTAAAAGCCCTCGAATCTGCTCAATGTCTAGGACTAGATAACTTCAAGGCATCAACTAGTTGGTTAAAAAAAATCCGTCGTCGACACTTCAAGAAAATATGTGGCGAATCAGCCGATATGAATATCGAAGACGTAACTGCTTGGAAAGAAAGGCCATTGACCATTTTAAAGGATAATGCCCCAAGGGACGTATTTAATGCAGATGAGACAGGTCTCTACTATAGTGTATTGCCAACAAAAACATATGCATTGAAAGATGACAAGTGTACTGGAAAAAAAAACAACAAAACAACGATTTACAATTCTGTTCTGTACAAATATAGAAGGTGAGAAGGAAGAACCACTTATAAAAGGTAAAAGGAAAAATCCTCGATGTTTTAAGGGCACACATATAGATAAGTTACCACTCCAATGGGTCTCGAACAAAAAAGCGTGGATGACAGCAGACCATGGCTTTACAGATTTGATGTCACGATGAAGAACCAGAATAAAAGAGTAGTATTGTTTCTGGATAATGCAACGTCTCATCCCAAAACAACACTGGATAATGTCAAACTTATTTTTCTTCTACCCAATACTATCAGACATTGCGAATCTTTGGACCAAGGCATTATTCAGAATTTTAAAATTCTCTACAGAAGCTACCTTATTAAGAGGCTTTTAACATACAGTGTGTATAAGCCAAATGGAATAAATTCGATAATAAATACATTGAGGCGTGTCCGAAAAAACGCTCGGACACGTCGATTGGTATTTCTAGTTGCGCATTTTTTTCAATAAAAACTTTTTACACAGGGTGTATCATGTAACAGTGGCCAATAATAAATTTCTTATTTTAAATGCAACATCCTGAATATTAGTCAATTTTTGGATTCTTCCGAAAATTTTAGACATATTTCATGTACAATATCCTATACCTATCTTCAACTGTTTCGGAAATATTAAGTGTTTCCAGATTTATTGCAAAAATTAACAACACACTAAAAAACTAATAAGTAATACTGTTTGTTTCTTAATAATGTAAAAAACAACAAAAAAAAACATTAATGTAGGAGATGTTGACAATGCTCGCCGCGAACGTCTTGGCAACATCCTAATCTTGAATAGAAATTTCTTCAAACGTTACTGAACATCTCAGGCGTGACCGATCTAATCGCAAACGTTATTCGTCTTCTTAAGTGATGATACCAAATCAGATATTATGCTTGAGTTTCAGAAAAACCCACATACTGCTAGTCGAAAAACAGCCCCAATGTTCGATGTTTGCCAATCATCGATTATTCGAATATTACAAGAAAATAAAATGTATCCCTATAAAATGATACCTACTTATGAGCTCATGGAAAACGATTTTGATAGAAGAACGTATTTTTGTGAACAATTTGTGGCAATGTTAGAAAACAATGTGATCCAATAAGAACATGTTTTGTTTTCTGGTGGGTGCACCTTTACACTTCACGGTCATGCTAATCGTCAGAATTGCCGCTATTGGTCTAAGGAAAATCCTCACTGGATGAGAGAAGAACATACGCAATATCCTAAAAAGGTTAATGTTTGGGCAGAAATTGTTGGAGATCATATCATAGGTCCCTTTTTCACTAATGGCAATTTAAATGGCGATAATTATTTAGCACTGCTCCAAAGTAATGTCTTGTCAACTATGACAAACTTATATTCTGATCCAGCGAACCCAGAACTTCCAGCGAATATGATATGGTTTCAGCAAGATGGAGCACCGCCCCATTACCAAATCAATGTCCTGCAGTACTTCAACCGAGTATTTCCAAATCGGTGGATAGGGAGGCGTGGATCGATGGAATGGTCAGCACGATCCCCTGGTCTGACGCCATTAGACGTCTTCTTATGGGGTTATGTCAAAAATATTGTATACAAAACTAAACCTCTCGACTTAGCTGACTTAAGAAGACGAATAACGCTTGCGATTAGATCGGTCAAGCCTCAGATGTTCAGTAACGTTAGAAGAAATTTCTATTTAAGATTAGGATGTTGCCATGCAAGACGTTCGCGGCGAGCATTTTTAACATCTTCTGCATTAATGTTTTTTTTTGTTTTTTACATTATCAAGAAATAAACAGTATTACATATTAGTTTTTTAGTGTGTTGTTAATTTTTGCAATAAATCTGAAAACACTTAATATTTCCGAAACAGTTGAAGATAGGTATAGGATATTATACATGAAATATGTCTAAAATTTTCTGAAGACTCCAAAAATTAAATAATATACAGGGTGTTGCATTTAAAATAAGAAAGTTAGTATTGGCCACTGTTACATGACACACCCTGTATAAAAAGTTTTTATTGAAACAAATGCTCAACTAGAAATACCAATCGACGTGTCCGAGCGTTTTTTCGGACACACCCTCGTGTGTTCATTATCGAATTTATTCCATTTGGCTGATACACACTGTATACAGACAGTGGTTGTTCTCTTCAATAAATCAAAAATAATAACACCATAACCAACGCCTTAATATGAGTTTGGGTGGCCTGGACAATTTGTCCCCAGTGACAATAAAAAAAATGCTTTAAGAGAGCCGGATTTATGTGTAATACAGATAAATATCATACATACATACAGCACATTGTATAATATAAATGTTAGGATGCACGTGACAAAACTACTTTTTAAACCAGAATGTGCAAACCTCCTGGAGTTTATAGGCGGAAAGAGGATCTTCCTAAAATACACCTCAACCGCTCTTACTGTAAACAAACCACAAGTAATGTGACAATGCTCTTAAAATGCTTAGTATCATTCAACACAAGACAATAAAGGTTAGTTAAATCAACGATTTACATAATATAAGCTAATGGTGACATTTATACAAATCACCTAACAATTCAACAAAATTAGCAAAAATTATAAAAAATTAAGGTTTCATAATTGGTCTGCACAAATCCATCTTAATTATCAGAAATTTAAGTTAGATTACAAAGCAGAAACACATAGACCTCAAGAAAAGATAGCGCTTACCCTTTCAATGATACATAAGTTGAGCATTAACATTTTACCCAACCTATGTTTTAAATAAATCCTCAATCGCTTTCAGGTTGTTCAAACTTTGAAAGGCTCACCCAACCACACACCGTCGAAGAATGTTCTTGAAGACTTGAAAGTAGTTAATGACCCGTCCGCACGTCGCGTCCACGGTTCGCGGGGCGGGCAGATCACGAAGCCCTGGGTATAATTATCGGTGAAACTTAAACAAACAAGCACTTGTTGACTTGCTGACCCGACCTGCTGAAAATTAGACCCAAAATGCCAAAACATGAAAGGCTATGTTCAAAATTAATGAATTTTTCATATAAAATGAACACACAAAGGCAATTAATTGAGGTTTTACAAAGATTTAAACCACAAAAGGAATACTTCTGTGATAATTATGCAAAAAATAGGGCATACAGTTTTAAGGCTTCCATCATACCATTGTATATTTAATCCAATCGAACATGTTTGGCACCAACTGAAATCTGCCATTCGTCGTAACAATATTTGCCCTACTATTGACTCCAGTGCACCTGAGCTTATAGAAAATGAAAAAGTTTTTAACATCTCTTCACAAAGTTGGGCAAATTCTGTTACACATGTTAAAAAAGTGGAAAAATCCTATACAGGGTGTTTCAGAATAAGATGCTGATCCTTAACGGTGTGAATCCTTAGGCGATTTTAAGAAGAAAAGTTCAAATTAACATATATCCTTAACCTATCAACTTTCGAACTACAGGGCGTTCAAGTTTTAAGAAAAAAATCGTTTTTCTATCATAACTTTAACAACTTTCTAGCTATTTTTATGAATTTTTCACACATGCCCTCTAAGCATCAATAGCCATTTTGTTGGTGTAGAAAATTTTTTAAAATTTTTTAACCAGTGGCGTCCTGGACTAGACATTTTGGAAAAATATTATGTACGCCACTGCTTTTTCTCAAGATAAAAATTATTTTTAAAATACTCATTCATTTTAGGCCAAATTTAATATCTTGCCTTTTTATCGTCCGACAAACAGTTTCCGACAAAAAAAAATAAAAAGCATTAAATGCGCATTCGCTATGTGCCTATGGTTTCTGACAAGTAGGCTATGAACTTTGTTAAGGAAACAATGACAATAAAGAAATATTTAATGCCAAATAGTTTTGACAGCTATTTATTTATGTACACGGCTTTCCACTTAACTTAAATTTTAAAAACGTAATACTTTTTAAACGTATCATGGTAAATTTTACAAATGTCGAGTTTGCGGATATGCATTACCTGTACGGTACGGGCTTGCTGACGGCAATGCAAATAGAATAGTTCCGGATGCACGAACGATTTCAGGAACTCACAGAAAGTTATGTGAAACGGGATCTTTTAAAACAAAAAACTACTTAAAAGGGGTACCAAACTACACGAACACCGGAAACCGAAGAAGCTGTTTTAAATTTAGTGGAACAAAACCCTAATATAAGTACCAGAAAAATTGGGAATATTTTAAATATTACTCATGTCCTAGTCTGGAGAATTCTTCAAAGTTATTTGTTATATCCGTACCATATTCAACGGGTCCAGGCCCTACGTCCTAGGGATTTTCCATTACGCATCAATTTCTGCCAATGGTTTATTCAAATGGTTACCGAAAATCCCCAATTTGATGCCAGAACTTTGTTCACGGACTAAGCTAATTTTTCCAGGAACGCCATACAAGATTTTCATAACAATCACTTCTGGGCAGGAGAAAACCCACATGCCATTACGGGATCCCACCACCAAGAGCAATTTTCTGTAAATGTTTGGGCTGGAATTATTGGTGATTATTTAATTGGGCCTTATTTTTTACCAACCAGATTGAACGGAATCAATTATCGCCAATTTCTTGAACACACTTTACCAAATTTGCTAGACGACGTCCCTATTTTAACCCGACATCGTATGTGGTTTATGCACGATGGTGCACCTGCCCATTTCAGTCTCTTAGCACGAGAGTTTTTAAATCAACATTATAGTAATCGATGGATAGGGCGCAGAGGAACACAATCGTGGCCACCTAGACCCCCTGATCTAAACAGTCTAGATTCTTTCCTGTGGGGACATCTGAAAACGTTGGTTTACAGCATCCCAATAAATACTGAAGAGGAGTTGAGAAACCGCATAATAGTTTGTTTCGACACTATCAGGAATACTCCAGGAATTTTTCAAAGGGTACGAGACTCAATGAGGAGAAGAGCTGAAGCATGCATTCTTGCAGGTGATGGCCACTTTCAACAGCTAATCTAAATTATTTTCGTTTTCGTTCACACGTTATTTAATGTTAGTTGTTTTAATTTAATGTTAAAAAATAAACCATAGGCACATAGCGAATGCGCATTTAATGCTTTTTATTTTTTTTGTCGGAAACTGTTTGTCGAACGATAAAAAGGCAAGAAATTAAATTTGGCCTAAAATGAATGAGTATTTCAAAAATAATTTTTATCTTGAGAAAAAGCAGTGGCGTACATAATATTTTTCCAAAATGCCTAGTCCAAACCTTTTCAGGACGCCACTGGTTAAAAAAATTTAAAATTTTTCTAAAACAAAAAATGGCTATTGATGCTTAGAGGGCATGTGTGAAACATTCATAAAAATAGCTAGAAAGTTGTTAAAGTTATGATAGAAAAACGATTTTTTCCTTAAAACTTTTAACGCCCTGTAGTTCGAAAGTTGATAGGTTAAGGATATATATTAATTTGAACTTTTCTTCTTAAAATCACCTAAGGATTCACAACGTTAGGGATCAGCATCTTATTCTGAAACACCCTGTATACATATATAAACAACATAGCACAAATAATAATTAGAACAGATGATGATAGCGATAGTGATATTGATATATTAAGTGAATAATTATTATAAGTACCGAATAATTTGTATATTTTTCTAATCTTAAATATAATTTTTAATAATAAAATAACTTGTAATTTCACATTTAAACATAAATAAAATATTATTTAATGTCTTACTTATTTTTATTACAAACCATGATTAAATTCTAAGCAAAATACGGACCTGTCGGCCATATTTCAATTTTACAGCTGGCTCGGGTCTTTCCTAATAGGGATCAGTTAGTCACTTTCTTATATCTCTGAACAGACTTTAACTTGTACTTCGGCTCTGCCCGAAAAGATGTAAATTTTGGGCATTTTATGGCCAGAGAGATAATTGGGGTTTTATGGCAGTCAAAGGATCAACGGTATAATGTAAACTTTACTATACGCATCACAAAAAGACAAGATTCCAGGACGAGACGTAGGCGAGTCCTGGTATCTTGCCGTTTGCGCGCCCAATTTTCCGTTACGTAAATTACTATTTTTTAAATAAAAACTTGAGAGTTCTATTGTTTATACAGCTTTACCTTTTACTAAGATTACCTTTCAAGACTAATAATTAATGACATGTGTAATTGATTCCACGGCATACTTTGAGGATCTTTTTTTTTTAACTTACGTTATTTATTCCATCCATGGATAAAGTGAAAAACTCTGTAATTTTTGAATGCAGCTTATGTGATTTTTTTTACGGCCAGAATGAGACAACCTTTCCGCCCAGGACTAACTGCTAATTCGAGTCGATTTCGTGATTTGACGAAATTATGGGTTTACGCGGAGATTGGCCTAGTTGCGGCCACGATAAACATATGCTTGTTCGATTTGAGCAGAATTTCGTAAATAAGATGTTTAATTTTCGAAGATCGATTTGAGGATAAGAAAAGAATCGTGTCTCCAAAGTGGCAATCATAATCCGGGCCGCAATCAGACCAAAAAGGTCTTTCGTGAAAATTATTATGCAAATGAGGAATGCAACAATATCTGTGACAGTTTTCGTTGGTAAAATATTCCGTAAACGTAAATTACATACGTCGAAGCATATGGAAACATAAACAAGTTTAAAACAACAATAATTCTGGCTGCCAGTTAAAATTTATAGCGTTTAACAGTAGGGATTTTCAAAATCTCTTATTTTTGCTCCAAGCAAAAACAATTTTGTGAACCAGACTTTTAACTGGGATTATTCTCCTTAATTGATACCGTAAATCAAATTAGCTCCACACGTTTTCAATATGAAATAGTAAAACTGCCAACAAGACTCTAATTATAGGTTGATCTCGACGTAACCAGGATAAACTTCTACATGAGATAGGCGCATCATACTTAATAGAAAATTGTTAATCTGCAATCAGGAGAATGTTACAACATGCACTCAATTTAATACAACAAATTCCTTAATCTTTCTTTTTAGTTAATTCTGGGAATCGTATCTTAATATTAGACGAGCTGAAAGAGCACTGGAATTATCATTTTAAAATAAAGATTAATCATTGATATAAATATGGAACTTTCCCTGTGCTGCCACCAAGACTTCTCTTGAACTTGTCTGGTCTCGTATGGTTGTCCCACATTTTGTTTATTAACAAGGTTTGGTAGAGATTGATTCGTTTCTAAAATATTGTTTTAATAGGGAAAGGAAAGAAAGTCAATAAGTCTTTCTACACTAATTTAATAAAAGAGTAATCAAAGGTTCAATTTTTTCGTATTAACAAGTCTACATGTTTCGAAGACAAAAGAAAT
The DNA here is from genome assembly GCA_963920685.1 of Polydrusus tereticollis. NCBI lineage: Eukaryota > Metazoa > Arthropoda > Insecta > Coleoptera > Curculionidae > Polydrusus > Polydrusus tereticollis. The sequence goes on from OY987329.1 coordinate 126,321,583, forward strand.
GTTGCTGTTAGTATTAGCAGTAGAGAGAAAATTATGGGTGGAAGGTGACAAGGTGACGTTGATGGAGCTTTAAAATTTGTACAATGTATTAAGAAGTGAATGAAACTTGATGAACGCAATCAGCACACCGAAATATTAGATAAAATTTAGTTCAAATGTATATTCGTACAACGTTTGTCATATTTAGTCGCTTATGAAGGAAAATGATGTTCATTCTATGAAGGGATATATAAAGAGGATTTTTGTTTAATAGAATGGAAGAACGATTTTGTTAGACTTTAAGTACAATTCTGTAAAATGAAAAGAAATTTGTTAAAATTATTAATAAGGTATGTACTTACTTAATTTTGTTGAAGTCACATTTATAAAGGTTTAAAAAATACTTTTCAAAATTTTATGGGGATACTCAGGACCTCAGGCCCAGTAACCCGTAATTAAGTTAATTTTGTAGAGAAATTAAACAATAAATAAAATTTGTTAAAAACATAAAATCTTTGATTTATATACCCTTAAAGATGTAGAAATAGGAAGACAAACACAATTAAAAATGAAGACTAGAAACGTGTTCTGTGTCAAGTGACAGTTGACCGTTGACCGTTGAAGACAAGTGACAGACCAATATGGTAGATATTATAAAAAGGGGGGAATATCAGCATGCTAATGGAAGCGAAAAAGTTGAGAAAGCTCAGTCATAGTCATTATCGTATCCAAACTCAAGATAGTTAGTCAGATAATTAAACATAAAACATGTATATAAAATAACTCACAATTATAACATGAGAACAAATAATTATAAACGAGGTTGGGGAATATGTGTCCTAAAAATTCTTCTTTTTATTTTGTTAGGATGGCCTCTATTAGTCATTATATAAAACGTAAAGGTTGAGGTTTAGTAAAGCACTATTGTGGCTAAGATAAACAACTTAGATCTACACGTATGGAATTAAGAGGTTTTGTGAAAGTTAATTATAGAAAGTGGATATACCTAAATGACATATTTTGAAATAAAATTAAAGGAATAGTATTTGAAATTTTTCTTGTTTGGGAATACGTGTCTTAAAGTTTTGTCCTGCCATTGTTTGCCATTGATATTGTTTTTTTGTTTGATGCGACAAAATTAGAGCAACAAATTTGTTATCTATTAATCCTAAATTTTTAGCAGTTGAAAGGCAGGTACTTTAAGCTAGAGCTTATCAGTGTAGTAGAATTTTTAATTATAACTTCATTCGGAACATAAGGCATTAATGCTAACTTCTTTTGATCTTAAATCGCTTAGTTTAATCGCTTAGGATTAACCTATGGTTTAAACCACAAAATAATCCACAAATTAACTACATACTGAGAAAGTCACCCTTAGTGGGAAAAAATCATATACAACATATTTATTTTGGATGTAAGTCCTATCCATATTATAACCAGAATAAAGGACAGATTTAAATAGAAGGATGTTATGAAAGAAATCATGCTTCTAAATTATGTAGAGCGAGAGAAACCATTAAGATGAAACATCCAGCAGAATAATAACCCAAAACATACGTCTCAGCTCGTTAAAATGTGGTTCCGTTCTAATCATAATAGAGTTTTGCACTTTCCCGTTCAGTTCCCTGGCCTAAATCCTATAGAAAATTTATAGGAAGAAATTTAGAGATTCGAAATAAGCAAGCATTATGGAAGTGTGGGAAAATCTTCCAGTTCCGTCGAAGATATGCCAATAATGGGCATGCTATTATACGTTTGTAAGCTAAGTTGTTAAAAAATTATTAATTTTTGCTTAAAATTGCCTACTTTAACTTGATGTGTAGATAGGGTGGGAAATCCGTTTTCAGGTCTAAATGATACGTTCATTTTTTTTAAATGACATTAGAGTGCAGAAAGATTCTACATTCCATGAACGTCCTTTAGTTTCATTATGTCCAGCTTACAATGTAATTGTCCAAACTGAAGTTGCACCTCAGCTCAGCTAATAAGAAGAGCCGATCCAGTTAAAAAGTATGGTTCTCGCGTTTCGAGAGTCCATTAAATGAAACAGGAAGCAATCATTGATTGAGCGTATTCAGTTGGCGATCAGATCTTTTTTTCATAATCTTAATGGCGTCCAGTTTAATTACGAAATAACAGTACAAGTGGCTTCACAGAAGAGCTGCTTTCAGATGGCCAGCCAAAGGGCGATTTGGCGAGTGCGGTTCTAACGCGGAAAATTCGCTGCGATTTTGTCATAGCAAACGGATTACGGATGAATTAAATATAATAAGTTTTAAAGCCGCTGCAAATGGAAAAAAAAACAGCATCATATACCGGGTCATGAATGGCTTAGTTGAACATAGGAAATCCCATGTAAATTTTGAGGTGGCTAAATATTGGCTCCCCTGTACATTTTAGAGAAAAAGTGTATTATAATTTTTTGTAGAGGCCGATATAATAAACATATGTGCAAAGTTTGAATACATTTTAATAAGCCAATTCTAACTTATTCAATTAAATGTGATGGCAAAATTACGACATTTTTACAGTTTAGGTAATACAGCAAACACCAGCAAATAATTTCTATGATGCTATTGTCAAAAATTAACGTAAAGCTGTACATAACAAGTGAAGATTATTTCACATTAAAAACGCATTTTCGTTTTACCAATCACACATCCAAAACAAAAGACACCATTATGCTTTCCTTACTAAGCCTTTAATTTGACATAACATACCTAAGACTACAGATTTTCACAAAAACATTAATTAATTAAATGTTCAAACAACCCTCCATTACAAGTAAACAATATCCTACCCGATCATAAAATTCATTTCTAAGATTACTGAGTTAATATTGAGAAATTCTGTCACATTCTAACGAAATACAGTTTTTTAGCTGGTCTAGATTTTCAAATTTTACATCTTTATAACTTCTTCTAGTGCGGGTTCAATTCGATTTTGTAGTAAGTCCAAATAGAGTACTGCTGTAAGGTTGCCTTTCATAAAAAATGGTCCAGTAATGTGATGTCCTACAATTCCCGCTCAAATATTTATTTTTTGTGGATATTGCGTCCGAGTATGAACAAGACGATGTTCATTTTCTTGGCTCTAATACCGGCCATTTTGATATTTGGTTCGTTGTTGAGGGTGAATGTACATTCATCGGTAAAACAAATATTTCTCAAAAATCCCAAAACAGAATACTATTCTCAGTTCTTTATCACATTGCCGTAACTCTTAATGTTTTTCACACTTGTAAGGAAAATATTTATGTTTTTTAAAGTGCGCAATACTGTGGTTTGATGTTTTCCTACGGCTTGCCCAATAATCCTCGTGAGAATAATTTTATTTTCCTTTAAGTGCAGTAAAATAGCAATCTATATTATCTCTTTCTTCAGCTCTACTAACATTCTGAGTTGCGCATTTACAGTTATTTATTACAGTGTCTTTGGACCTTAATTTACTAATGATAAATTTGATTAATAAAATGGAAGGGATATGCTTATCAGGGAATTTAACCGAAAACATTTCAGATGCTGCTTTTAAACTGTTTCCTGTATGATACCACTTAATTAGTTACTTTTTGCTTAATCGAATATATATATAATGAAATATAATTAAAACGCCTTCAATAAAAATGTTGTCACTGACGCTACTTTTCGTTTTGTCAATGCCAAATAATAATTTGTTGGTGTTTGCTGCATTACCTAAACTATAAAAATTTGCTAATTTTGCCATCACATTTAGTTGAATAAGTTAGGATTGGCTTATTACAATTTATTTAAACTCCGCACATAGGTTTATTATATCGGCCTCTTCAAAAAATTATAATACAATTTTTCTCTAAAATGTACAGGGGAGCCAATATTTAGCCACCTCAAAATTTACATGGGATTTCCTATGTTCAACTAAACCATGCACCACCCGGTATAACATTCTGAAGTAATGCACAAAATATTAAGGACAATATTTTTGCTAAAAATGAGAGGTATTGGTTCATGTTAGTTTCAGTATTAGTGAGTCTTAGCTTTAATAAATATTTTTTTTTGATATACTTAATACATATGCATAATATGCACGTGAAATTTGTCGGGGAATTCTGAACGGTTCGGATTATACAGTGCGTCCACAAAGTTATGCACAAATTGATTTAAATACAGAGATTTTTTTTAAAGCTGGGACACATCAATTCGTATTTTTAGTTGCGCATTTCTTAAAGTACAACGTTGGTATATAGGGTGTTCCAGTGGGAGGTATCATGTCATTTAGAAGTTTTTTAACTTGTCTAAATTTCGAATTATGATATGAAAAACTTTTTCATTGTTTTACTTATATCCCAAATATGTCTTGGTTTTCTCTTATTAACGTACGCCTCTGGTATATGTACATTACTTTTCGTGTTTTCTTCATCTTAAACAATAAATTGTAACCCCGCTTAGTATGCAGTTAGGACGAAAATAATAAAAATATAATTATCTTCGTTAACATCGGCCTAATGAGGGTTAATGGGCGACAAGTTTCTTAAAACTCTGTGCCCGGGAATCTAAAAGAACACGTCTTTGTAAACATTTTTCTTATTTTAAAATGCGTGTACCTATGTAAATATTTGTAGAAGCTACCATTTAAGAAGCTTACGTGAAGAGAAAGACCATTATATGGGATTAAACATGTTGTTCCAAAGCTATTTATTAATAAATTCAGTACTTACGTGTTTTTCGACGACAAAATATTACCTCTTAATATATTAAATATTCATTAGGTCTTGGCCATGACGTAATGAACCAATTTGTGATCACTTTATCAGCATTTAAATTTTGCTTATAAATTTTTTTTGATAAATCGACCGGAAAGCAAACACTTTCTAGATCACTTTTTAACCGGAAGGCAAAAAAGGGGGGTCCGGTAAAGTACTTAACTTTACTATTCAATCCAATTACTATTTAATTTTTTATTAACTTTTTTTCTTATTTAGTCTAAATATTTTCCCCACAATAGAGCTTTGTATACTTTGTAACTGTCTAAAACTATACCAATATAATGTACCTACGTTACACATCCGGAAAATACGTTACCAGGCCTCGCAGGCTTACAGGACTCGCCTATAGCCGCTCACCCTGAAAATTGCCTACATTCCAGTTTTAAAACGTCATATACTTATTAACACATATAAGATGAATCGTGAGGAACGGGCCAAGTTCCAGGAGTATATTATACACGTGAAAATAAAGTGAAAAAAACCCATATGTTCTTATCAGATTTTTATTTGTTTTTAAGTTATAGCGTAATTAATAGTAGGTATATTATATACCCAGGGTGAGAAGTGAGTCATTATTGACCGAGCACTTTTATGACCTGAGGCGCGTAGTGCCGAGGAATATAATGTGGGAGGTCAATAATGATCTTCTCAACCGAGGTATATTATATAGAATTTTTTCTACTTATAGCCGAACTAACATCCAAAGACCTCATTTTTATTTTAAAATTAGCCATTTTCCCTATTATTCAAACATATCGAAATATCAGGGGCTCAGTTGTCAAGGCAACGAATAAAACAATTGAAACTGATGGGTTTCAATAAACGTCATTATTCTAAAATAATTATGGCCACCTTTTGAAGGTTTCAAGTAAAAGTTTTGCAATCAAATATTAAAATATGACTGAGAATCTTAGCGACCAAAGTGACAGAGATTTAGAAATGCAAAATTGTACCCCGCCTGAGCTCCGAGAGGCAGCGGCTAGTGCAAGCCATAATTTGTTGCCTGAAAAACCAAAGCGACTCTATGAAAAGGCATACACTAAATTAAAGAAATGGTGTGAAGAAAAAAAAGTCGTTAAAATTACTGACAATATCATGCTGCCCTATTTTAAGGAAAAATCGGAACACAATAACGTATCAACGTTGTGAGCAAGCTAGCTATTCAATGTTGAAATCAACTCTTTCACTGAAAGAAAATATCGATGTTTCGAAGTATTTTAAAGTAGTAGCATTTTTGAAAAAGAAAAATAAAGCCTATAAACCTAAAAAACCACGTGTGTTCTCGAAAGAAGAAATTGATACATTTTTAAATGAAGCCCCTGATGATGAATTTTTATCAAAAAAGGTATGGATTTTATTATACTCATTTTTTGCCCTGCTTTAATAAGCTCTCAATTCTATGCTATTGTGATAATTGGCGTAGCCGGTGCTTGCAAAACAGATGAACTTTGCAATATGGTTCTTGATGATGTGGACATCCGAGTATTCCTAATTCAGAATATGAATAATCCAGAAGATTTGTCATTGTCAAACCAATACTTGGCTAACCGGCCGACTGACATTAGAAAACTATTCATTTTATACCGCAAAGGTAAACATCATAGACAAAATATTGGGCACAATACTATTAGTAAACTACCATATGTTATGGCTCAATTTCTGAAATTACAACATCCTGAGTGTTACACTGATCATTCTCTACAGCGAAGCTCGACAACACTTCTAGCAGAAAATGGAGGAGACCTACTAAGCCTAAAAAGACACGGTTGATGAAAGTCGGCGACAGTAGCTGAAGGATATATTGAGGAATCGATAGCAGACAAGAAGAAAATAGCCAAACTAGCACAAAAACCTATCTTATCCAATGAAAATTTAAGTATACCCTCCACTTCTTTCGCACTTCAAGATAGTCTGGCAGAAAACTTACAGACTGATGACTTAGTACCAAGTGTTAATGAACGTTCACAAATTATCGAAAATATTCATAATACTGAAGTAAATTTACCTATAATAAAGAATGGTAATTCTATTAATAGTGGAAATGGAGCAGTGCATATGAGTTGTAATAACTGTACAATCGACTATTATTTTAAATGATTTTCATAGTATTTGATAATTTTCATTATCTTAGGACATTTTCTAGAGTTTATTTTTCATGTTCACTTCGTTAAATCAATAAAGTTTCAGTCAATTTCTTTAAAAAGATAAAAAATTTTCATTACTAACCTATGTTAATGATGAACTACTTCTCGTCAGACAAATGAGGTAAATAATAGGGTTCTCTCATGTTAGTAGTAGAAAAAAAATGTTATCTAGCGATCCACTAGTATCCGAGTTTTCGCATAATCAGAGTATGCCATGTTCGAGACTCAAAAACATTTGAAAACCTTGTTGTATTAACAATGTGTCAGTGTACTGTGACAAATTGAACGATTATTTTCAAGTTTGAATGATTAATAGTTATTTACGATATAAGTGTTGTAAAGATTCATATTACAACACGAGATATTAAAGTTGTTAAACGAGGCGTCAGCCGAGTTTAATAAAACATCGAGTGTAGTAATATGAATTTACAACAAGAATATTGTACAAAATTTTATCTACTCTCATCTATGAATAAAAATATTTGGCAAAAGGCATTTTTAAAAATAAAAATGCACCTGCTATTAAAAATCGTTTTGTAAGGGCATCTATTACAGCACTAGTGCTGTAATAGATGCCCTTACAAAACGATTTACAGAACTGTAAAATTCATATTACTAAATGAAAGTAGATAAAGTATTACAAAATCCCAACAAAGTGAATATGGTGTTTGATTATGGTCTCTGTAATGAAAGTGCTACAGCTGCTGTTGAAGAATATCGTCAACGGTTTCCACATCATAGACATCTTAATAGAAACGTATTTATCAGAGTTTTCAACAAATTGTGCGAGACCGGTAAGCTTCCCAGTGCTTACATAACATCTGAACGAGCTCCTTGACAAGGTTTAGAAGAAGCAAAAAATATTCTGGATTTAGTAGAAGAAAATGCAACGACCAGCACACGAAGAATTGGTACTCAATTGGGCATTCCACAAAAAAAAAGGTTATATCCATACCATCTACAGAGAGTACAGCACCTAAAACCGGAAGATTAATGTTAAATGTATGGAACTTTGTCGGTGGAAAAATAATAATCATCTTGTTGCATCACGTATACCTTTTACGGATGAAGCAACATTCACCCGTGACGGTAATAATTTCAACTGTAAAAGTGTGGTATGGTATGCTCGATAATTATTTAATTGGGGAATCGCCTCACCACTACTTACATTTTTTTACAAAATTAATTACAAGGACCTGTAAACATCAGAATGCAAATGTACTGTATGGACCTGTAAACATCAGAATGCAAATGTACTGTATATCGGGTGAGTTAAATCCTGCGTAACGGCTTAATATCTCAAAAGCTATTAAAAGCAAATTAATAAAATTTGGTATTCGGGGGATTTAAATTAAGTATATCCGATTCAACAGTCAAATAGGTAATGTCGAAGACCAATCTGTGTTGCGCGTGGTAATGTTTGTAGCTTTTTCCCGGAATAATTCAACTTTTTTATTTCAAACGAAACCAAGCGGTGTATTACAGCATTTTTGACTTTCTCGTTGTATTCTGGATACATGCATAGAATTTTACAAGCTGTCAACAATAATAAATTCAATTGTTTTTAGACGCACTTCGCCTTTTCCTGACATAGTGCCAAATTAGGATCTGAAATAGTTTCTATGAGAAAAAAATAAAATGAGTTGACTCTAATGGAAGTTTAAATACCAAAATCACTAAATTAAACCTAAGACGCAAAATTTTGTACATTAAACGTCACATAGGATAGTCATGTCTCTGTCTAAGTATTTTCTTCTTCTTTGGTTACAGACTATAATATACGAATCATTGGTTCCGTTCGTCTTTCATTTAAAGACAAAATATGTTTGCAAAGTGTATTGATGAAAACCTACACAGTAACTAATTCATGATGCTTTAGCTTTTAACGAGCATAAAGGCAATTGGACTATTTTTAAAAATAAGCTATTAATTAGAGTCTTCAATAAACGATCTCTTTGAGCATTTGTATGTTTTACAGTTGGTGAAACCAAACGAGGAGTATATCATTATTTTCCTTACACGTCGCATTCCATTAGCATCATGTGATATTTTTGTTATCAACTTGTCTTCCAGACTTGGATATTCCATGTCCTATTTTTTTAGACGACTTGATTATTTTAGAAACAGTGTAATGCTTAAAACATGTATTAAAACAAAATATGGCGACTTCGCCGTTTTGGTTTAACGCAAGTTGTTTAATGAACTTGTTCAAACTTGCGTCGCTGTCGCAGATAAAAATTTGTTTTTGTTTGAAAATATCATCTGAAGATTATAGTAACAATACACAAAATTACTGTTAATCTTTCTTCCAGATGTATCGGTTCCCGGAATCGCGTACTTTTCTTTTACAGCTGAGGAGGTAGTAGCAGAACTAATTTTTCAAATGAAGCAAGCGACATCCTGTAGTAACTAAAATTTTTCTCTGAGTATTGCCGCAGTTCGCAAAATAGATCTGATTCGTTTGTATATCCCAGAAATACTTAAACTATTACAATAAATCATAATTTGTAAAAAATGTTTTGTTGATCTAACTAGCATTAAAAAACGTCAACAATAAAACAACATTTTAAAAACAAAAGAATTTTTAAAAAATAATATGGATTATCAGTGCAATTTTAATCATCTACCGTGATATTTATTACTAATTTTTGGCGACCTGCATGTTTGAAAAACTGTAAAAATTTGAGTGCATTTTCAGTTTCATTGTTTCCCTTTTGTTCAATTGTGTATACTATAGAACTTTTTCCAAAATTCAAGTTTCAAAAATTTTTCAACGCTACCTCCTAACACATTATACCGACTTAAACTACCATAAACGCTAGAATCAAAAAACACTTTATAAATAATGACCCCCGTTTATATTTAAATGACTATGGCACATTGTGTGCAGCCCGGCAGTTTTATTGTAACAAAACTTTGTGTCGTTTACTGCTGTTTTTATTTATGATCATGGTGTATTCATAACGCTTATAGCACCGAAAAATGTCGTAAAAGGTTAAAAAGACTGTCTGCTTCGGCAGTGGCGTAGATCAATACACTTGCACCAAAGAAAGTTGACTATTTTGGGTATCTAGAGAAAAGGCACCCAATATTGGAGCCTAATTTGAGACACCGGCCTACCAAATAAATGGTTTATTGTCAATTTTCGAACGAAAAATACCTAATTTAATACACATTAAGGGATTTTAAATTGGGACCCCTAATTAATTGCATAACGGAAAAAACAGGTTTCATTAGTAGCTTCGGCAGAAAAGGGTAAACTGGTCACAGTTATTACATGCATGAATGCCGCAGGTCTATACATACCACCACTAATAAATTTTCCAAGGAAAAATATAAAGTCCGAATTTATGCTAGGAGCTCCAGCTAGAGCTGTAACAGAATGCCACATGTCAGGCTGGGTGCAATGAACCTTTCATTAAATTTACGTAACCTGTTTTACTCGTGTTAGATGGACATTATTACTATACAAGAAATATTGCCCTAATAGATTTGTCCCTTGCCCTTGCATAAAAAACAAGATAATACAATAAATATACTAGATCGAGAAAAGTGGAAGTTATTACTCTGATTCTATACAAAAAGGAATTGGAAGACAGTCCTGAAGAGAAACAGATCAAAACAAGACCAAAGAAAAATTTAGAAACTACATTATAACCAAGACGAAGAGGGATGAAAAATAATCCGTCTAAAAATAATGTAGTCGTTGATTCAGCTAAGGTACAACTAAAAGATGCAAAGGAAAGCCAATCCTTTACATCAGGAGGAGAAAGGTAAGTTACATTTAATTTATTCATTGTTTTCATTTAATGTTCTATGTCAATGACTTTTACTTCTTTTTTTTTGTTTTTATTTTTGCTTCATGGGTCTTCCAAGTTTAGTGGTGGCGGGGGAGGAGACGAGAGCCAGTCTCTTGGTAATGTGTAAGGTTTTAAAGGGTTTGAATGTCTGTGTGACTGTGTTATTAAGGGGTTAAGGGAAATGTCAGTCCATTTGTAGTAGTCCACTATAATTTTGTCCATGTACTCAGTTGTACGTATTGTCGGTATCTGCAAGTCATTATGTAAAGGCTGAGTCATAGCATAGTCAGGATTCCTAAAGCTTAATTCTGAAAACTTTGAATTTTGAGAAAGGTTGTCTTTCTTTATGGTACTCCAGGTGGTGATACCATAGAGAAGTACAAGTTGAACGATAGTAACGTAATTGTACGCAGATTCAAACTACTTTTGCTATTTTTCAGGGCATAAAAGGCACTCAGTTGGGCGTTCGCTTTTTTCAAACGAAAGACCATAGTTGCCGAACGGCGATTGAACCCTGTCAGTATATTTGAATCAATTTGCTTGTCTGGCGCACCGAGCAATTATCAGAATGGAAACCGAACTACTCAGATGGTAAAATATTGTTGTGAAATACGAATTCGTTTATACAATAATAGAGTATAAGCTTTTCATCAATCTTGCCTAGACATGACAGGCTGATCCGGTCAATATTCGGAAACTAAAAGTTGGTCTTGACCTAGCTTTGAAATCAAGATAACTCGGGCTTTTTTCCAAATTTTCCAAAACTGGGGAAGTGGCCCTTTTCTAAAATAGCCTGTGCTAGATTTACTACATCCACTAGACAAATTTTTTAATGCTTTCATTTTTATACAGTCGAAACTAGGTCCCTTTCTAAGCTTAATGAATTTTATAACGTCTTCAACTTCTTCCATAGAAATATTGCGAATATTCTGTATGGGGTGCTCGATCGAACTATAACTTCATAGTGTTCTGGAGATCCTCGCGTTCCTCTCAGGATCGGTCGTTGGGTATTCGTCGAACTGCTCGTAGAAAGTGTCCGCGAACAGTTCGACATTTCACAGGGATCGGAAGTAAGTGCGTGTGTTGTAGCATTTCTATGGAAAACCTGGGTATTTTTGTAACAGAAACACTAGGCAATGAGGTTTTATGACGTCAGTGACTTGTATAGCAGCTATATCGATATCGGTATCCAATACTATAGGTAGCAGTGGTTCTTTTTTTTTTTAGCATGCACCTAAACAAGGCCCAGTTAACCGAGGTGCTAGTGACAAACCCTTGCCCCTTTTCTCGTGGATTTCCGTATTTCATCACCACTGGTAAATGGTCGGATGTTTTCTACTACATTGTAGTAAAGGGTAAATTGAACAAGGTCTGTTAAGAGTTTCAGTTATTTCATTTAAAAAGTTCTTTCGAATACCTAACAAAAATATTTTTATGTAAACAGGAAAAAGGATCGAATACCCTTTTTTTGACTGATTGACATGCTAAAAAAAATGAAAAGACAGTTGTCGTAAAATTGACATTAAAATTGCTAATAGAACAATGATAATTTGGTCCGAAACAATCTCACACGTAGAGATATAAATTTTAGCAAAGTATCCCACACAGTAGAACGCGAGAATAATTAAACAATATTGCTAAATTTTAACGAAAACAAAAAAAATCCTATGCTGTACTCTGAAAATGTGTTTTGCATGTAACTTGATTTTATCTTTTTTATTGTACACAAACAATATCTTCTTTCCAATTGAATAAATACATTAAACATTCGCCATAGTCCACGATGCATAGTATGCATCTTAATACAAAAAAAAAGCGCATTGTAAAAGCATGTCGTGACAAGACGGTTGCAAATGCATAAGAAAATTCATATCCAGTGAAGCAGCGAAGCTTGTGCATGATCTCAGGCACAAAATGAAGATAAGAAACGAGGAATATAAAAACCATAAGTATCTTTCTTCTTTTTTCAATATTAGCTTTGCAAAAATTATTGAAAAGTAAAATATTTTCTATTTGCCAATTATAGAGACAAAGTATGTTTCCTGCACATAGTCAGTCAAATTCAATGGAAAAAGTATCAGCAACTGACGTGTGGCTTATTAAAATATAACTAACCTAATTAACTAGATACTGACACCATCACTGTGTTTAAATTATTAAATATTTCTACGTTTGAATATTCAAACTTTCCATTAATGTGACACTTATTTAGGGTGTATCGGTAACAATGCTTTAAAGTCGAAATGTCCAAACGGCATGTCCATATTATTCTGCGGAGCTCATTCCAGCAAGAGACAACGATTTGCACCTTCTAAATTATTAATGTGATTGAAGGTCCTAATAGAAACATCTAAATGTAAAGCTCATTTATGCCTTTGTTTAAAGGTAGGTAAGTTCAAATTTTAAATGTAATCTTTAGAGTTTTGTTGATTATTTTATTTAAATGTTACGTTACTTCAATAAAACACCAACAAGTGCCTAAAGATAGACACGAAGTCATATATAATTACACAAGCCAATTAAAAAAAATCATTAATTTTGTTCTCAAAATACACAACAGCCCACTGGGGACATCGTTTTAAAGCTAAATTGAAGAAGAAAAAAATTCCTGTGTAATTTCTAATAAAAAATAAGATAAAAAAAAAAATTGGAAATGTTTAATAAAAATAATACAGTAAACCCTCTGTTTGCGACCGCCTCTATAAAGTGACCACCTGCGTTAAACGACCGTTTATGAATACCGTACTAAAAAATGGAAATCCCATTATTTTATACTCCTCTTTACCGACCCAGCTGTTAAACGACCGCGGGCACTCATCATCGGAATTTTTAGTAAAGAATAATGCTAAAACACCCTTCATTAGGGGTAGTAAAACCCGACCCGACAATTCTTGCAGGCGGATCCATTCAATTTGCTTTAAAAGTTGATAAATTGGTTGTTAACATTAGTTTCGTTTTGAGCAATTTTTGGGTATTTTGGGACTTACGTGAATATTTAAAAATGACGGGAAAAAGGAAATGCCTTTCTTTAAGCGAAAAAATTGAAATAATCGAGGAAACTCAAAAAACTGGTTTAAGTTCCAGGAAATTGGCCGAAAAATTTAAAGTGGGTAAGACCCAAGTGACTATGTTGCTTCAAAATAAAGCAGAAGTTAGGAATTTGTTTCAAAAAGGTGGCAACGGCGAACAAAAAACTTTCCCAAAACCGAGGGACTGGCAGTGAACCAAGTTGTTTTAGGCGCGAAACAAGCACTTACCAATATCCGGGCCCACAATTTAAGCAATGGATGGTTAGAAAAGTTCCGTCGTCGGCACGACATTACCTTCAAGAAAATATGTGGCGAATCAGCCGATATCAATATCGAAGACGTTACTGCTTGAAAGGAAAGGCTATCGACCATTTTAAAGGATTATGCCCCAAGGGACGTATTTAATGCAGATGAGGCAGGTCTCTACTATCGTGCATTGCCAAGAATAACATATGCATTGAGGCGATTTCTGAATATGCGACCTGGAAAGCCCAAAGAAACGAGCAAGGGAAACCCCGTACAATCGTGAATAAGAATACTGACGCTGACTGAACTCGTAGCGCCATAGTTTAGAATTACATTGTAACTTGATACTATACCGTTCGGAGGGTGAGTTCAGCTTTTATCTGGATGTTTAAAATAAACATCGATGGTATCAAAAAAACATCGGTGTTAAAAACATCGGTGTTAAAAACATCGATGTTGGAAATGAAACATGGATGCTTTTGGCCCACTCTGTATGTTAAAAATAAGAGCTAATCTGAACTTTTCATGGTGATTTTCGTGTTTAGCAAAACAAAATACTTCGGGAATAACTATTTTTGAATGAAAACTATGTATTATCATATAAGGCGTTATATAGGAAAGAAAACGGCGGAAGTGATTTTTACATGGGTCAACTCTTAGGTCACCTAATAGGTTTTTGCGACCAACGCATTGCGTAGATTGCAGAGCAAGGAAAACATAACTTAACTTCCAAGAATGTGGTCACAACTCGTAAAAAAAGCTAGTTGGTTTGTCATCTGCTGGCCCAACAAAGCGTTTTGTTCTCAACAATACTGTAAATTATAAATCTGATAATTTTTAGTTTATTTAAGCGTGCAGTAGTGTTCGTTCCCGTGTGGTTTGCGATATTGACAACTCAGACCGGCCTGGTCGAACGCAAAATCGTGCATTCCGAAGTAATAACGAGCCACCGATTCTCATCTGTACATGACTCGTATTGTTTTCCGCTTGTAAAAATACACCTTAGGAGTGTTTTGTTGCTACAAACTTTTTTTTGTTTTTTTTTTCTAAAAATAAAAGTTTTGTTTAAATACCTTCTACTTTTTAGTACAATTTATTTCAAGCGAATGAATATTTATGAAAGATGAAAGCATAACTGTTTCTATCAAATAAATTATTACTGATGCCAAATAATTGCATATTCATCTAAAATAAGTAATGAGCCTATAAGCAAGTTTCTTTAAAATTTATTTGAACGAGCTACGTCTCGGTTTAATAACGCCGTTGGATTTTTTTGTCTGGCACTTAAACCTGCTAATTCTGAAAATTCGGTAAAATATGCCGCATCCTCATTTTTCGTTATGGCTCAACTGGCAAAGAAATATTGTAATAATTTAGGTAAGAGGGAATTATGGTATGAAAGTTGTATAGCTTGTTTTTATTGCTCATTTTTGTTTTTGGAAGCAAAACAGCTGCAACCATATGCTGTAAGAATATTCTAACAACCAAATTATAAATCTGATTTATAAATGCTTTTTCTAATTTGGTTTCATAAAAAAGCTGTTTTGATATCGTTTTCAGTATTGTAATGAACTTTTTATGAAACAGTTTTCTTTATTTCAGTATTGGTTTCCGGGCTTGATGGCCGTGGTCTGTTCATATTTCTTACTGACGTTTCGTCTATATCTGCGATAGACATTCTCAAAGTTTCCGATGTGGTAGTGGACGAAGTGTTCTTAACGTTGGCTTGTCGGCTACTATCATATATCATCATAGTAGCCGACAAGCCAACGTTAAGAACACTTCGTCCACTACCACATCGGAAACTTTGAGAATGTCTATCGCAGATATAGACGAAACGTCAGTAAGAAATATGAACAGACCACGGCCATCAAGCCCGGAAACCAATACTGAATTAGACTCCGGCCGTGAAAGCCTACATAAACTTATTAGTTTTCTTTATTTTTCTAAGATTGGTAATGATGTTCACAACTGTTTTATTTTGCTGTCGTGTATGTTTGGTTGCATTAATTCTATGAAATGGAGATGAGTTAAAAAAATATCAAATAATCTTACAAATTTACTATAGGTATTACATTAACATAGAACTATAAAATTTACCGCAATTTTCCTTAACTTTGGGCGAGTTAAACTAAACTCATCTTGCTCCATATTTAAAATTATGTAGGTACCTATGTTGGAAAAATTGGACAACTTCGTGACAAAATGGCTGACACGGAAATAAAATTATTTGTTGATTTTAAGGCTACTATATATGATAAATAATTTAATTGTATTACCAACATAAAATTTAGGCTTAAAATTTTTGAAAATTTGTATGTTTTTTTTTTTTAAATATGGATTTATTTACCTATTGAAAAAAATGCCAAAATAGAAAAAATTAAATAAAGCACCCGTTTTATAAAGCTATTAGCGCACTTTTCCGTTTTAAAACTCGCCGCAAGCGGCTCGTTTTCTAACATAGACGCGTGCGCTAAAGTGAGCTTTATAAAACTTGTGCTTTAATATACTATTTTAGTTGGTGTTAGAACATCTGTAGAATTTTCTCTACAGAGCAAAATTAATTTTTCAGCACTTTTCCCTTTTAATTTATTTATAATAGTTCCTATGTGCAACTACAAAACTTTTATAGAGAAAATGAGGAATGCTTTATAATCTTCGTTTCTGTTTACTTTAATATGATAAAAACTCTGGAAACAATAATTAGTTATAAGGTATTCTCTTACCCAGTGTACTGTTGGTAGCAATACGGTGTTCTGTGCAATATTTAAGAGATAAATGCCTGTCTAATAGTGCAAAATACTGTTAAAATTGCTACTAAAAAACGTCAATAAAAATAAAAATTTGATATTTTATTTGGAAGAAACCTAAAAAATCGGGTGCCTCAGTCAAGCAAAACTATAAACAGTTTTGGAAAAGTATTGGTAATAGTATTGTTCCCAATGAAGAGTTGGCACCACAACAAGAAGATTTGTGTTAGAATAATGAAATACTACATACCAGAAGCAATATCAGCTATTTTTAACAAAATAATAACCCCTTTAAAGGAGATGAGACCAAAAATAAATGGTGTGCACTAAATTGGAACAGTATAGCGAAAGTATCGAATTTCACACGTCAACAAACTTTCTATTATTGTAAACTCACATGTTTTTCCGTGTAGAAGATATAGTCCGAAGTTCAGTGATAACTACCGGAAAAATGACATCGAAATTGTCTTCTTATAATTTTAGTGTTTTCTGCAGATTTAAAGGCTAACTTGTTGCACCTGCACTTGTTCTGTGATATTGTCGTTTATTAAAGGGCCAGTTAGGTTTATAAACATGCGGCCATATTAGAGTCGATTTTTAAGAAGCCATATTGTATTTAATGGCATGATTTTACTTTTATGATTAATAAAAAGATAGGTTTCATCAACAGTTATGCTTTAATTCATAACCAAAACTATTTCATTTACCTCAGTCCAGTCACATTTCGAGGTGGATTTTTATTTCACACATTTTTATAATATTTTATAATAGTAATAAAATGATCATAAAGTAAAGGCACATGAAAAATTAACTTAAAAATAATATACACTTAGGGCCAAGTGTATAAGTATAAATTAACCTTAGAGTTAAACCTAAGTTTTACCTCTAAGTTAATCCGTTTTTTAGCTAGCTACTAACTTCAGTTTGACATAAGTTATCAAAATTTATTTCTAAGGTGTAAATTATTCTAACCTTACTAAATTAAACTATTAATTATTTTTTATTCTAATGTGCTGGCAGAATTGCCCCTCAGGGCAGAGCCAATAATAAAAAGAAAGAAAGACAACTGAAGCCTTTGACACTTTAAGACTCAATTATATGGGCTTCGATACCACAATAGAATAATATCATATAATGATGCTACCAATAATGATTCATTGTGTAACTTTGAAAGCTACATGGAGGAAGCTATATTATATAACTATAAAAAAAAAATAGAACAATTTTGCTATTCCCGACAGCTATTACAAGAATAATTATTGATCTTAAAAAACTTTTACCTTTTTTATACATACATACCTATCTTATAAACCAAATCTTCCTCACAGAGTAACCTTTATAAATTAGTTTTATTAGTGTATTCACAACTGCTCAAGGTGCAGTTGTTATTGTTACGTACGAACCCTTTTTGGGAATTATTTATAAGCTCTCTATTACCTTAGCTGTATAAGCGTTTTATTGATGTTTATAAATATGATTTATAATCTTTACTGGTACACTAATACAGCATTTAAAACAATACATATAAAGCAATTTTGTTTTATAGTGGTGCCCATTTTACACTTATAGAATACCTATACTGGTTGTGAGAACGTTCCGGAGTGCAATTTGAAAACTTTAATTCTTTGCTGTAAGAACATTCTTACACATTTTATAAAGACATGAAAAACTGCTTGGGGCCCCTGGCATCATATTATCACTACACAGTGCCAACCTAACCTGACGTTTATTGTTCTCTGACGCTCACAACAATCAAAGGTTATGACACGCCCTAATAAACTAAGAAGGTCAGTTAAATCGCAAGTTAGGCAAATGGGGACGCAGCCCATTTTAACTAAAAAATTTATTGTGAAGCCGTCTTGAGTGCTAGACAACAAAATGCAACGGAATTGTGGCAGTATTTCTAATATAAATGGTTTACACAATACGGGTGTAAAGTACTCCTCTCTTCATTCATTCAGGCGAATCCTCCACCTCGAAAGCCACTTTTCTAAAACTCGTATGTGCCTCTGCAATCTAGCTACTACCAGCCGCGGTTGATCTGAAACTGAAGTAATTGCAGTGTCGTCAGCAAATAAGAACAGCTCGTTAAATCTGTTCCTCGGGATATTATGAACGTATACATTGTACAGCATCGGAGCAAGAGAAGACCCTTGTGGGACTCCCGCCCTGATGTGTTTCGTCTCAGAAATCACGCCTTCTAACGAGACTGCAAAAATTATTTTCTCCAAAAAGGAAGCAACAATCTTAACAAGATAATTAGGAGCCCCCAGTCTTATCAATTTTAAGGCCAGGCCGCAGTGCCAGACCTTATCAAAAGCTTTTGAGACGTCGAAGAAAACCGTTCCCGTGTGTGCTCTTCTATTGAATCCTTCCAAAATTCTGGTCGCCAGTCTTGTCGTCTGCCTCACTGTATAGTGTTCTTTCCTAAAGCCAAATTGCTTATTGGGGGAGAACATTACGCTCGATGACACAGTCAACCAGACGACTGAGTATTATCTTTTCAATAATTGTTATCTTTATTTACACAGAAAATGTAGGGATAATGAAATTTTGGTATGTTCTAGAGCAACTAAAATACTACAGAACTTTTTAGATGCAAATTCTTAACTTAATTTCCAGAGATAGAGGAGGGGGTGCCTTCTTGAATAATTATAAGAAATATATCAATAAAATGTTGTCAAACGTTTGTTAACTGAAATTACGAGGTATGACTCGACCCCACCTGCCATTTCAATATGTTAATATTCACAATGGCACCTTGTTGCCATCGTTGAAAATTGAGCCAAGAAATTAAATTACTCCACATATTGCTTTGTTTTCAATGGAACATGGAAAATAATAACAAGACACACAAACACAAAAATATATTAACAGTTTACTACCTTAACTAAAGGATAATTTAATTCAAAGAAATGAGCGTATCGGTTAACTTTATACAGGGTTAATCATATTTAGGCGGAAGGATATACAATCAACTTTGAGAAAATTTTAGGAAAAATTGAATAATCGTCAAAAAAAATAGTGTATCACATGTAAAATTTTATGCCGAATTCGATGAGATAAAAAGAAATGGGTGGCATCATTTGAAAAAAAAATACTTGTTACAGTTCAAAAATTGCATTTCACAAGTTTGGTTATCTATGTTAAGTTTTCGGTTTTAAATTGTTAAAGTACCTATGTAGACTCTCGCCTTAAAAATTAATTACTAATTAAGTTATCTGTAATAGCCAAAATTTTCATTATGTTCAGTTTGAAACTTCTGTTGATGTTTATATTCCAGTAACGTTTTGTATCTTGTAAGGACATAGCCAAGTGGATTGATTTCTTCTGTTCCTTGTTTGATACTACTTGCAGGCAGGTTTGATTTTAAATCTTTTTTCTAATTGATTGGTAATTGATAAACTTTTTAAGTTATCAATAGAAATAACTTCTCGTATTTAAGTTGTAGGTTAAATGTATCGGCTGTTGTAAATCAGCTGTGTTAAGAAAAATCGATAATAGGTCAGTGTCAGACTTCTGTGCATTTTCACGGTCACGTCTGGTTAATTTTTGCGGTCGTGATTGGTTGACTTCGGTCGCCGTTAGTTTTCTATGTTATTAAAAAAGGTTAGTTTTCATAGATAGGGTTGATTTTTTTTAATTTGTTAATGTTTTCCTTTTGGTAACTATGTACGTTGAAGAGGGAATGTTATCGGCCCTTTCGACCATGGACACTGGAAGTTAAAGCACGTTTGTGGAAATAGCTCCCTAAGTTTAGTTTTTGGGCAGGGCAGGCTATTGTAGTGCCGATAAAGCATCCACAAATGTTTTAAAAAGGGTATGGCTTTGTAGTTTGCCTATTCTTTGGGCGGAATGCCGATTTAAAATGCTTTAATGAACTTCAACAGCGGTCATAGACGCCATTTGGTAAATTGGAACCCTCGTTAGTTATTTGAGGTAGGTTTAAACTTTAGTATGTGAATTACCCTCGATGGGTGTTATGAAAGATTTCTCTTTCATGTTGTATATCTAAAATTCGATTTTAGGGTTTTTTTTTTGGTAGGGGCTAAAAGTACGAGTACAAACTAGAGTACTAGTTTTCTTTTGTTGCATGGAACTGCCTGGACGCGGGACGTGCCAGTTGCCGTGTACTATTGGAATTCTTGGAGACTAGCTGTGTAGCAGTATCCACGTTAGCTGTTTCAGGGACTATCTGTGTTTACTGAAGATTGAGTTTGCAGGAAATATAGTAGCACGTAAAGTTGCAGCTAAGTATTATTACCCTGTGTTCATTTCTCTTTAAAAAGTAGTAACCTTAAAATCTTAATATTTTGCATTTGCGTATTGTTCGATATATAGTGTTTTGATAAAGTTGTGCGCCCATGTTATGTACAGAGCTTGTGCACTGTAAACGTTTAGCGTATGTCGACATAGCGGTAAGACGTCACAAGAGTATTTAGTAGTTTAAAACGTTAGGTAGTCTGTTACAGCTACTTTTGTTGCAAATATAGTTACAATTTATTATTATAAAGTAAATATTTTTGTTTCCCGGCTTAAGGCCATTTGTTTCTTCTGAATTTAACACTTGCAACTTTGACATTTTAACTTATCTATACCCGAGTGGCTAGTATGCTTATTCAGTAACCACAGGTACTCGTAAGACTCTGTATTGTACTTTAAGAATGCTCTTATGGTAGATTTAGTTAGTTGTGAGAGGTTCTTGCACAGACCTTGCGGTAATTCCAAGTCTGGACAGGCGTATTTTGATTCATATATCATCATATTCTGGCTGTAGGTCTTGGCTGCCAGATCAGACTGAACAGTCATTTTTACGGTGTAGGTCTGACAGTTGCCGTCTTGTGCAAGACCCTGTCAAACAGGGTTTGCTTTCTTTTATCGATAACTTTGTAAATTTAAACCTTCAGAACTTTTATTGTCAAACCTAGTAATATCACTTTAATATTTCATTTCACTTATTTATCTTTTAACTTTAAGTATCTATTGTCCACCAAAGTAAGAGGAGCTTGTATTTATAAAACCAAGTAGCCAAGGGCTTAACACCACTTTAAGAATAAATATTTGTATTGGCCTCTTCGAAAATTTGTCTTTTATTTTAAATAGAGTGACTTTGAGGGATTTGAGTGAATGAGAGCTTATAAGAAGCTTATGTATACCGATTGTTACATAAGTGTTTTTTTTTCCTAGTTTGTTTTTTTTTCTGAGGCCAAACACTAGAACATTTAAAGGCTTTTGAGTAAAATAAAACTAAGGTGGCGCTTTCAGGATTTAACTTTAACTTACTTATATAAGGGTGCTAAACCTCTCAACCTAGAAACAAAATAGCGAACCTACCCTGAGTTGAGCTAGTTAAGGGGTGTCTGAAGAACATCCTCCAGGGCGTAGGGTTGCCAGAGTAAGGGTGGATAGGTTGCCTTGTCGCAGTATACTTTAGGTTACCCTAAGGTGAATACTGGCACCCGATAATTGTTTTAGGGCGTAATTTTATTTTGATTACACTTAATTGTTTTTTTTATAACACACTTTTATGATGCCCCGCTTTTTGGCGCATCCTGTTATCCAAAAATATTTTTAAAATGTGCACTTTTATTTATCCTAGAACCTTAATATTTAATAAGTTTCGATATTTCTAACAACAACGGAGATATTGGACTTCCTTCCAGTAATCCGCCAACCTGCATGTCTCTATAGGTGTTATAAATCAACAATTTGTTTCTTTGACGAAATATAAGTTTAAAGAATTAAATGTGATGCGCCGCGGTTCCCTTTCACTTTAGAACTAACTGCATAGAAAATTAATTAAATGGTAAATGTTTTCTATTTATTTCACAAATAATTGAGCCAAGACCGCAATACAAAAGTGACCGGATTACCACCAGCCTAGAGCAGTATATATTCTGCAGAAAAGCCGCACGACAGCCCATTGTCGTGTCCTGTGTCGCAGATGGTTTCTCACACTGGGAATACAACAGGCAAGTGGTCAGTAATGAGTAACAGAAAAATGTTCAGGATAATTTTACGATGAAAAGCATTGCACAATACAATACATAAAATGGTTTGCAATCATTTAACCATATTTTCTTGTGGCGAAAATATAACATATTATTGACGACTTGACAATTGCGTTTGAGGCAAAAAAAGACAATTGTTAAGGAATCTTTATTTGGAAAACCAGTTTTGTAACAGTGTTTAACTTAAGAATAAATTATGATTTTGTGTGATTTTAAAAGGAGGATCTTATAATGTGTGAACCCAGCTGGGCGTTTATAAACATTGTGCCGCGCGTAATTATTCCGCTTATACAATTAAAGATCGCCTTCTCAAATCAGACAACAAAAACACATACCTACATTTAATCGAACTACTTATAACAAGAATTTATTCATAAATTTAATAAAATTCGCAAGATAACAATAATTTCTGCATTTTCCCTAAATAATTATTTTATAGTTAATCTTAAGTATGTATAGTTCTATTTATATGTATTAATTGTGTTCAGGTGAGCGCAAATTTTTTTTTTTTTAAATCTGTAAGGGAACAATTTGAAAATTTTCTATCTGAAGCTCCTAATCAGAAGTATTTGGGAATTAAGGTAAATTTAGATATTACGTCAAAATTTACAAGTTTTTTTATGAAATATATTATGGTATAATATTTAGATTGTACTTGTTATTGGTATTTCTGGTGCAGGCCGATGTGAAGAAATTGTAAAAATGACCGTTGATGGCATACAAGACTTAGGATCTGCCATTCACATAAGAATTCCTGATAGTAAAACTAGAAAACCGCGATCGTTTACTATTGTTTGGGAACAATATTTAAGCATATATAAAAAATATGCATCATTACGCCCAGAAGGCATGAATGAAAAAAGATTCTTTTTAAAATTTGTAAATGGTCGCTGTTGTCGCATGGTAATGGGAATTCATAAGATAAGTACTGTTCCTAAGAAAGCTGCATTTTTTCAGTAGTGTAGCTGAAAGGTACATTGAGGAATCGATGACCAACAAGAAAGATATTGAAAAAAAAATTTTACAACCTCATTTTACTGAACCAATCCCTATTAACATTGACATAAATTCAACAGCAAGTGGTTTCACGGAGGGTTTGACGCTAGAAAATACAAAAGAAGTCAGGATCGCAACATCGCAACACCTTGTGTTAATGTTTCTGGGGGCACAGTAAATAACTGTACTTTTAATCTGATGTTTAATAAATAGTTCCAATATTTCTTGTATTTTTCAACATTATTTATTTATGACACACACCCTTTTTCTTCCGCTCCAAGCGGAAGAAAAAGTACTTTTACTTCCGCTGCCTATAGCAACCGTCTTCTTTAAAAAAAGCAAAACTTTAACGTCAAAAAATTAGTAGAAAAATGTCAAGTTTATTGACGTTTGAAGAAAAACAATATTTTTTCTACGGGCGTATTATAATATAAAACTTAATTTATTTTATTTCATACTGTATTGTAAAACACACCTTTACATATTTTAACTTAGTCCAGAAAATAAGGTTTTACAGCAATAAGTCAAATTTTAGTAAAAAATTTTTACCGGACTAGTCCTGTAAAATTTCTTTATCGGACTGAAATTTGTAAGTTTTAGTTTAATCAATGTCAAACACACAATGTTTCCACCAGTAAATATAAGCACTTTTCAAATATACGACGCAGAATAAAACTTCATTATAATTTCAAAACATAATTATAATTTTCAACAGAACAGTATGAAATAAAATACTGAACGTCATTCGTCCGGCAAATCCTTTACAGTATTCGTTTCAAAATTCCAGACTAGGCTCCTTCGTCGCCTCGTCTCGAAACATTTCACTCATACTGTAAAAGTTGATTTACCGGACTTATAACGTAATAGTTATTTACGATATAAGTGTTGTAAAGATTCATATTACAACACGAGATGTTAAAGTTGTTAAACGAGGCGTCAGCCGAGTTTAATAAAACATCGAGTGTAGTAATATGAATTTACAACAAGAATATTGTACAAAATTTTATCTACTTTCATCTATGAATAAAAATAGTTGGCAAAAGGCATTTTTAAAAATAAAAATGCACCTGCTATTAAAAATCGTTTTGTAAGGGCATCTATTACAGCACTAGTGCTGTAATGGCATCTATTACAGCACTAGTGCTGTAATAGATGCCCTTACAAAACGATTTACAGAACTGTAAAATTCATATTACTAAATGAAAGTAGATAAATATCTATTACCAAACATTTTATTACCTGTGTTTCATTTACACCTTTCATGTCAAAAAATTGACACTTGTCAAAAAAAAATTAGAAAGAATTTTTTTGTCAAAAACTGCCGCGAATTTTAAGTAAAAAATGAGTGATTTAGAAGACCCAGATATTAAAAATGTCGCAAATAAGGCAATGGTGAACCTTGTTCCCCAAATATCAAGGAGTTTGTATGAGAGCACATACGAAAAATTCAAAAACTGGTGTGAAGTAAAAAGGTAAAAAACTTATCAGAAAAAGTCGTTTTGACATATTTTTCACGATTATTCGATGCCTATAAGCCATCAACTTTGTGGAGTACTTACTTAGTGCTTCGAACAATGGTTTATTTAAATAAAAATGTTGATATAAGGACATTTACAAACAATGAACAAATAGAAAGATTTGTCAACGAAGCAGACGCTAAGAACTATTTATTGGACAAAGTCATTCCTATTGTGGGAATCTCTGGAGCATGTCGCAGAGAAGAACTCACATATTTGAAGATGAATAATATCGAAATTTCGGAGCTTTTAATTAAAATAACCATTCCAAACACTAAAACAAATGTTGCAAGAAGCTTTGTAATTAGCGAAGGTTCTATTCAGCATCAACTTCTTGAATATCGTCCGAAAGTACCGCCCAATTACGTCCAGCACACATAACCCATGAAAGATTTTTTATCACGTACAGAAACTCCAAATGTTTCAGACTTCCAGTGGGCATTAATACCATTGGAGCAACACCAAAGGAAATTGCTGAGTTCTTGAGGCTTCCAAAGGCAAATTAATTTACAGGCCACTGCTTTCGAAGATCTTCAGCAACTTTTTTAGCGGACTCTGGAGCGGATATATTGATGCTAAAGCGACATGGAGGTTGGCGGTCAAATGACGTAGCTGAGGGGGTATATAGACGATTCTTTAGAAAACAAAAGAAAAATTTCCGAAAAAATTATTGGCGAAAAATCTTTGGACGCTAACAACAAACGTGTTAAATCTAATGAATCAGAATGTTCTACCAGCTCTACTACTAGTGGCATGGGTTTAATTGATATTGCTGTTGCAGATTAATTTTCTATCTCTCATCTATTTTACAAAGAGAAATATCTCAACGTACTGTTTTAGGTTACCCAAGCACTAATTTTAATAATATAATAATTGTAGTTTTAATATTTATAATAAATAGGTAAAATTATAGTCTGTGTTTAGTTTTTAATTGTAAATAATTACTTAAAGAAGCTCATTTAAAAATCAAAAGGACAATCAAAAAGGGGTTATTATAAAACGTCAGTAGAAAAAATTTATTTAGATGTATTTATATACCCTCAGTTAAAAACTAACCGTATTCAGTATCGTAATAGACTTTTCATGAAACCGATTATTTTTTTAAAGTTCAGAATGATACCATTTATCAATTTTTTTTTCTATTGACGAATAGCAAGTTGTTTTGCAATTTTTTAATCACGTATATTTAGTTGCATAAACACGGTCAATAAAATTATTTTGTTGATAGAAGAAGATCAGACATTTTATTTCTCGATATTTCAGATAAAAAGGTACAATACTCAAAAATAGATCTTGGGATCTTGCATTGATATTTAAGATTCTTATTTATTTTGTTGTGATTGACTCTTTATATTTGGTTGATGGTTCACCCTTGTTGAGTGCTGTAAATTCAGAAAATGAGTGATGAACTAACCTGAACTAACCTCTGGACCATCAATCACCGGATGATAAGTACTGCTCCCGGTGCTTATATGGAACAGTGAGATTAAATGAGCTACGATATTTTTCCTTCTTTGTCTTCATCTTCTGGCAATCTGAGGCCCTTAATAATGAAAATTCCAAGGTTCTAAAATCTTTCCCAAGGTTATACGCAATTTTCTTAAGCTTAAATCTTTGCGTCCAGAAAGGCTATTTCATAAACAATAATCAATTTCAAAATTTTACTACCACTTATTTTATTTTCAAAATGTGTTCAAAAGGTGTGCGGAAATTTATTGTATGGTTTTTCAATAAATACAGGTATTTGGTATATTTTCCTGGTTTGGACTCGTATCCAACCATGCAGGTGGCGTCCAAGGTAAGCCTACGACGATGAAGGGACGGTATAGTAAGTAGTTATGTCTTCGGACCACGACCTATAATAGTACCTCTGCAATCAGGAGCTACCGTTCGCCCTATGTGACAACCTATTGAACAAGAAACGTTGCCATACTATATTTGTATAAAATAAATTAATTAATTTTCCCATTTACAAATAAATACATTGCTCTTGATTAGAACTAACATAAATATCTCACAAACATCGTATTTGACCGTCCAAGGCTCCATGAAAGCGGTTTCTGCTTAAAAGATCGTTAAATTATTTCATTAATTCTAGTTAGAGTGAAACATTCATTTAAATATATAATGAAATCTTTTAAGGCTACAAGATAAAAATAGTCAAAAGGTCATAAAAAACGCACATTTTAAACGGCCCTGCGGGTTAATTGTTTCGAATGAATAATTGCACATTTATATTCGTCTTTAATATATTTAAAGAGTTAATTATTATTGGATCTAACGATTTTTGTTAACATTTTTTCCAACTTAAACATCAACTTGAGGCATTTAGACGCTCGCAGCTATTGTTTTGTTAATTAATAATAAACATCATCAAGCATCGCAACGTGTCGCAACGTCATATCTTAAAGATTTGTTCAGAATATAACTAAGTACGAAATGTATTTGATTAGGTACTTCAAAATGGCTTAAGTTCATCGGGTAATTATTCGGAAAGCTGGAAACAGCGGATTTTTTTTTATACAACCTACTGCTTATATCTGACGTATTTTTACTCAACTTGACGTTACCATCCCATTACAATTTTGACTGACTAATTTATATAAAAGACAACATTATAATTTTTATTTCTATTCAGAATCTACACGACTACAACACCCGCAGTAACAAAAACATAGGTAGGTACATATCGAATTTCTATGGCAAAAAAAGTCATGGAATGCGACCTTACACTATGCCCCTACTTTCTACAACAAATTGCCATCTAAAATCAGGGAACTCATGATCTCAGTTGGACAAACTTTAAAACTACAATAAAAAAAGTACCTGGATGATTTTACAAACAAATGGAAATTCCGCAGGGAAGTATTGTGCCCCTTGTTGTCTGTTTTCCACATCAATGACCTGGCAGCAAACGTGGTAACTCAGAACACCCACTTGTTCAACTTTGCAGATGACACCAACATACTTGCTGCTCGTAAGTCGAACTGCTGGAAATTACAAACGATCGCTTAGTTATTGCAGAAAAATGGTTCCGGGATAGCACCTCTAAATCCAGGAAAAAATATTACTTTTCTGTCCAAACGCAGAAACAATGAGATTCCACAGCGAGTTTAATCACAGCAAGTGGTCCTGAATGAAAGCACAAAAGTTCTGGGTGTCCATATAAGTCAAAACTTGGACTGCGGTCCTCAAACATTGGAGGTATGCCAGAAAGCCAACTCGGCATGTTACTCACTAAGAATTATGTCTAAATATCTAGATCTCAATGCCAACAAAAAAAAAATAAAATGGCACATAACCTAACTTTTTCGCGTTGTTTTAAGTATGCACGGTTTGTTATTTATAGGAATTAAAATGGATAAACCCATGTAAATGGTAAGAATAACAATAAAAACACACCACAATATAAAACTGATAGAAATCTGCGTTTCAATGGTAGAACCAAAAATACTCAAATTTTTTCAGGTTAGTAGCGATGAAATTACCAAATAATTCTCCAGACTTGCGCCTGCAACTGCAATAAAAATAGGTCCGGAGCTATTCCTTGCAATCGCAATACAAATTGCAATAGCTGATTACTAAACTCGCCTTGCGCATGCTCGCCATACAAATCGTATAAATATTTATTGCAGCAAAAAAAAAACAAATAGTGTATTTTGCCAATATACATTCAGTACTACACTTCGAAATTATATTCTGGGGGGGAGGGGGGGGAGTTATCGGGATGAAACGGGCTTTTTGTGGGGATTAAGAGCAGTGCACAAGATGAGGGGAAGAGATTCTTCGGCTTATTCAAAAAACTGAGTTAAAAGAATGATTGAAAAAATGCAACATCTGTTTCATTTAAAAATCATAAGAAAAAAAAACTCCAGACCTAATCACACAATAACACAAATGAATCTCCAGTAGTGCTTCAACTTTTGATATTAACCAAGTAACACATCAATAATTTAGCATTAAAATTTTTAACTACCGAACTTTAGCAACTGTTGATTAGGGCATATTAAAGTCAACCGGAATGACATAATTAATATAAGATTACAGAATGATATGCAAATTGAAGATCGTATTTGCAAGTTGTTGACTTAAGTCTAAGACAAATTGTCTTGGTAGGTGTAATTAGGTACGTAATACCTACATATCTATACAAAACGACGAGAATGTGTCTTAGAATTATTGTAGAAATTTTATTAGGCCGCGCACATTACTGCGTTTTAGAATTATTCTAGCAAGAGACTTCTTTATAAATAAATATCAATTTTATCAGTGGGTCATAACAAAACACGAGTTTATGTAAATATGGTAAACATGTGACCAGGAAACCCATAATATTCAGATTTGCTGGAACGGTGTCTTGCACAGTTTTCTGCAATTATAATAACAAGCGCGCATAGATGGGTCGATAAGACGGAACTCTGCAATATGCCCTCCATTGTTTCTATTATCACAGCAGCGGGGAATTTATGATATTATGCAGCCAGGATCTATGCAATATTCAATATTTTCTCAAGTGTATTTAAAATCGTTGGATTTTTTTCATTGCAGTTTATTGTGTTGCTATAAAAATAAAGAAAACTTATGTGCCCATGTTTGCCTGAGATAGGCCTCCGTGCATCCTAAAATTTTATATACAGGGTGTCCTATTATAAAAATTGGCAGACTGTGCCAAATATGACTAAGTAAATTCCTGCTGCAATTTAAATGATCTTATAAGGTAGACTCAGCCTATTTCATAAAAATATACTATTGTCAAGAAAGGAAAATTGGAAAAAATAATGCAACAACTTTAGTTTAATTCCACAAACTTACAATTTAAAACTTTCGAAAATAAGTTTTCATAGTCAATAGCTTATAGCTTAACTGTAACATAATGTTGTTTCCGGGAGTGCGATCATCGTGCGTTTTATCAGTTTCTTTGATTAACTGTTGGATTTTTTTTTGTATCATTATTTAAAAAAATAATTTTATTTTTAATTTGAATGTTTTAATTAACTTTAAAATACAGAGGCATGTACCTATATGTGTGTATATGTGTGTATGTAATTATTACTCTGATTGGTTCTTTATTTATTTATAACATCCCCCTATCCTTCTTATAACAGAATTAAACACATTTTCCCTAATGTCACCCACTGCAAATTAGCAAGGCTGAAGATGAGAGCCACTGCTCTCGAAACATGGCCCTTTCAAGCTATAGTGATATTTATTAAATTAGTGGAATCCATTTTGAGCCAGAGACTATTTTTTAAGGATCAATCATGGGAGCCATTCTGTTCTTAATATTTATTAATGACTTACCCTTTGGTCAACAATTGGGTAACTATGTGCTCTTTGCTGATGACACTACAGACAAACTAGAGATAAATTAAAGCAATGCAAATCTAAATGAGGCACGGGTAACTGTGGAGCAGTGGTTTTTCTCTAACAGACTCGTACTAAATTAGGATAAAAACCAAGAAATGGTGTTTACACTAAAACAAACAGATTCTGGTGTCGTTTGTAAAGTTCCTGGCAGTTCCTGTGTCTGAAAGCTGAAATGGGATATGCATGTTGGGAATGTGTGTGAAAGACTTGGAAAGAGCTTGTTTTTCATGCAAAGCCTATGTGAATGCGTATCAGAGTCAACCACGAGAACGGTCTACATTCTTTAAAATATTTTGTTTATATTTTTAACATGAGTAAAATTTGGAATAGAAATGTTTGTTGTTTTGAAATTGATTTAATATTAATAAACAGAAACGTAAACACCTTTGAAACATTATGGTCAGGGAATATCAAGATATTAATTATCAAGAGATGGAAAATTCCTAAACAACAATAATGGTATAATTTAAAGAAATAGTCCATTCTCAAAGTAGAGTTGAAATTATAGAGAAAAGAAAAAAAGTCAAAAAGTCTTTCTCCACTAATTAACGGCCAACTGTCACTTGACACAGAACACGTGTCTTCATTTTTAATTGTTTCTCTCCCTATTTTTACATCTTTGAGGGTATATACCTAAAATCAAATATTTTATGTTTCTAACAGATTTTATTTTTTATTAATTTCTCTACAAAATGGCGCTTAATTACGGGTTACTGGGCCTTAGATCCCCAGTACCCCAAGATTTTGAAAAAAAAATTTTTTTTTAAACCTTTATAAATGTGACTTTAACAAAATGGAAATCGTACTTAAATTCTAACAAAATCTTTCTTCCATTCTATTAAACAAATATGATAATATGAATTAAAATGTTCCACAAACTCTCTTTATATATCCCTTCATAAAAACCTCCATATGAAGAACCTTATTTTCCTTCATAAGCTACTAAGGGTGACAAACCTTGTACAAATAAATTTGAACTAAATCTTATCTAACGTTTCGGTATGCTGATTGCTTTTATCAAGTTTCGTTCACTGCTTAATACATTTTACAAATTTTAAATCTCCATCAACGTCACCTTCCACCTATAATTTTCTCACTACTACTAATACTAACAGCAACATTTCTTTTGTTTCCTGAGGATGAGGGTCACTACCTTCAAAACATGTATACTTACTAATTTGAAAAAATTGAGCCTTTGATTGCTCTTTTATTAAATTAGTGGAGAAAGACTTTTTCACTTTCTTTCCTTTCCCAGTAATGGTATAGTATTAACCAAAGTTTAGGCAGACGTCATTCCGGCCCTAGCGTTAATTTGGCCATAATGGTAGACACCTACTACTAACCGTAGTAAAAATATTTTTTCCACTATAATAACAATTTAACGCAATTCAAACAAAGTTCCAACCTTAATTTTTGCAAATAATGAAGAATACACAAATCCAATTGATATATCAAACCAATTTAATTACAAATGAATTTTTTACTAATATCCCTATCCGAACGAAAAAAATTATTTTATATCAACAATTTACTAAGGCATACTCTAGCATCGCCACTGTCTTATATATTTTTATTGCATTTTTTCAAGTCAACTTGTATTTTTTTAAAACATAGCTTCCGGCACGCCCAAAACTGATAGATTATTAAAAAATATGCTCATAGCAATGGTCAATAATAAATTTGAAAAAGGAGAAATGTTTCTTGGCTCTCCGGAAACACCTAAGCGGCCACTGACTGTGATGCAATCTGTACATTAGTAAAGTAAACTATTCATACCAGTGCTGTTCAAAAAAAAAGAAGTATAATTTGTAACTGTGGCATCACCTTTTCAACCCAACCGTATGTGATATAAGTTCTTTAAATGACTAAAATATTACCAGGAATAAAGCTATATCTCTTTGAAGTCGGAAATTATAAAATAGACATAGTTTGTGAGTGGAACGTGGAGCAAAATTCCTATAATATTCAATTCAAATCAGAAAGATAATTTTACAGAAACCAATAAATCCGTAATAAGTCAATGTGTTAAAGAGATATACTTTTCACCTATCTATTGATATTGTCTTTCCATTCATTATCTATTAACACCTACAAAAATGACAATAATAAACAATTGCAGTCCAGATCAGATTCAGACGAAAACTAAATCACATTGCAAGTTAAATATTATATCAATTACTCTATTAATTTGTAAATGTGAATATTAAAACAACTAGGATAACGGTTTCAGAAGATCGTTAAAATTGGCATAGTTCAAAAAAATACACAACCAATACTGAGTTCGGTTCTATAGGAATTATTCATTTCTTGAGTTAAGATAAAAAGTAAATATTACATTAAAATATAATTCTTTAAAGTAAATCTATTTATAACTTCGTTGTTGGATATTATAATATGCTAATGAGGTTCTTTGTAAGGTGCCGAAACACCGCAGTAGAAACATATTATTGTATAAGTTGTTCTATTTGCTGATTAGCATGGCGGCGATGGTAGTCACGACGACAGACTACGTGGCCCGGTACCTCGCATTTTCTTGCTCACTTTTGATTAGCCCCAACGGTGGCGCCGAGGAAAGTAGGTTGGCCACTTCAATATTTCGGTGAAATTCAACATAGACTGGCTAACAACATCTTGATGAGAGAAGTTCGCTTTGCGACCGGGTTTCAAGGGTCCGATTCTATTTTAAAGGCACACAAAATGTGTTGTTACTCCGCTCTGTAATGAAATTTTGTTAGTGCTATTCAGCGAATAAGCTGTTTTTCTCCTGCCAAGTAGTGGCCAAATTCTGGTGTGTGTAACGAAAAGATGTATTATGTTTCTCTTTTTCTTAAAAAACTTAAAGTATTATTTTTTCGTAGGCTTACGACAATTAGGTAGTCTTGTATTGTAACGCAAAATGTGTCTTTCTGTTTTTCGTCGCGATAAATAAATAAATCCCACAGATGCGTAAAGTACAGTGTGCTTAACGTTAAAAGATTATTATTCATCAAGTATAGTATATCCTCAAGTTAAGAAGTGTTATAAAATCCTGTTAACAAGGACTTTCAATTGAATCTATACATTAGTAAACCAACCAGCCGAATAGTGTACAAATCACGGCAATTTTGTAAACCCTAGTTTGTTCAGTCTCGACATTTAATAACTAAATAAAAATAATTTTATGGCATCATCGTAGCTGCTTTAGTACGATCAGTTAAAATTAAGTAATAATTGACATTACTGAATTCAAATTACAATTACAATTGTAATTGTAATTACTACAGCGCAAATACGATTACATAAAATGTAATTATAACTACATTGTAATCGTAATTGCTAATTATAATTTGACCGACTCTGGTCCGGATGTCCTTCTTTAAGGCTATGCCACATTGTTATGGTTCATATTTAACCTGAAATAACCAAAGACATTTTATATTCCTTCGATTTTGCACTTACTTACCCTATATATATAACTTCGTAAATTATAGAAACTGTTAAATATGGGTACGTCGTCGATGTAATATGTTAAATAAACTCAAAACTATATAACTGCAATTACCTCGACCAGCTATAAATCCAACGTATCGATATTTTTAACAAAATCTGCATAATTTATTTGTCTACATGGGGTACGTACCGGTGCTCTGCAGTACCTTTAAATTAATCATTCTAGAATTACATTTTACACAGGTATGAACGAGGAGGAAAAAATTCAGCATATTATGTGGCAGAAACTGCATCAAATGAGAAACATTTTATTCTTTAATTTACGGCCACGATTAAATTGACATGAAACCGTACAAGTAAAATATATGTACTTAAGTCACTTTTCGGTGAAAATTAAATTTTTGTGATTTGATTCATAAAAAAATTGCATTAATTAATTTATGTAAATATAAGTTTCATTAAAAAACAAACTTTTTACCCATAGAATTGGCCAACCACTGATGTAAATTCATATCAGAGCCATTCAAGTGACGAAAATGTTGTATTTTGCCTCTGATACGTCATCAGAGGATATAACTTACAGTTGTCAAAGGTAAGTTTAGGTTAGTTGCGATCTTTTTATATTGTTTATTCGCCCAGCCTCGGTTTTAAATACAATACGTTTGAGTCTACCTAAACAAACAATTTTCGACTTTGTCAGTTGTATTTCCGTCTATGAACAATCGCATGCCATTCTTTTTGTACTTATACCTGGTTCGTTTTTCACAGCATTCAGGACTGCTTCCTCAATTTTCCTATGAGGTGCACAACTATTTTTTCTGCGATCGAAAATGAAATAAAAAAAAATTGCAAGATTGTAAGATTGTATGATGTGAAAAAACGAGATTCTACGGGAATAATGATATTCTAGTACTGTTATATGTTTCACTTCTTATTAACAATGGTTAATAGTACTGGAATAATTGTTGCGAGGCGAATTTTCTGCTTGTATTAAAATAATATTTTTCCTTTCTATTGCAAGAAACCAGAAAATCTATAGAGGATAAATTCATAAAAGCATGTATGCACTTTTTCTATTCACTGATCATAGAAGGGAGCCCCAAAAGGGGACCAAGCTATTCCCATTCCTAGAAAAAGCTTTTGGTAATAAAAATATTTAAAGAAATTTCACGACCCAATTGGTTTTACGTGCGAGTTCAACGCTCTAGAGGTGGTGGAGGAATCGGCTATACAATGGTCAAATGCGGGGAAATCGTGGCCTTTGTTTTTATAAGTACATAGATTCGTTGTCGGGCCACTGTCCGTTTTTGGAATAAAAAAAGTTATTACAGTGCGATGTGCCCCTGCCAAATGAGTGGATTTCTTGAAAGTTCTATTTTCGCACAGTCGAATGTGTACCTGAGCAAAAGGTCTTTGATTTGGAAAGTGCGGCCGATAGAGTCGTTTAGCTTCAAAGGAATTACCATTGGCAAGACTATAAATAAAATCCATATAGGCATATTCTTGATTTGTGAACTAAACCATTATTAAATAGCTCTAACTAACTTTGGAAACATCAAAAATTATTTGACATTAAACGTTAAAAAAGTTAACAAACGGAAAATCAAATATGAACTGTCCCAGCCAACTACTTTGGCAGCAAATAATATAAGAGTATACATAAAAAACTCAATTTGGAAACGCTGCTTGGTTTTTTCATAATGTTTCTCCATTCTATCTTATTGCATACAAAATCGAATAAAAGAATGTCTGTGGCCGCTATATATGATTATTTTTCACTGTCGAACTTGGAATTGTCGCCTGTTTCATTTTTTTGAAGCCAATTTCACAAGCGTGTTTTATGACACAGAAAAGGAGTGTTCTCATAATATATACTGCCCGCGGCCCTACGTGTTTATTTATCGGGCAATAATAGCGGTACGTTATTTATTTCCGATGAACTTTGAACTTCTAATAGAGAGTTTTGCGATTCCGAATTTAATTAAAAAAAAAATTGTTTAATTAAGAATCAATGTTTCAATTTATTAATTAAAAATACTACATCTTCCTCAAATTGCATATTATCTGATGTCTATGTCCCTCTCCCGCAGCCTTTTTGAGACCCCTCCTCCAAAGTTACATCACGATTAAATATACCATTTTTAATATGTTAAATTTACATGAACCAAGATTTATTAATAAATTTTCCTTAATTTTCCCAAAATCCAGTTCATCTTAGAGCGTTAAAAAATGTATGATGGAACTAACCATTTAATCCTTATTTGCACAGTCCCGCGATAACTATATGCCAAATTTAAATACACCAAGAATTAACCAGATGATAAGAAAATGACCGTTGTGTGAAACAGTTAAATGTCCCTATACAGGGTGAGGATTTTAAAGTGTTACAACGCAATATCTGAAAAACGGCTATAAATATTTTAGTCAAATTTTGGGACGTGGATAGGGAGGTTGGGGGACAAATTTTAAAATATTTTTGATATTTACCCCCCTCCAGATTTGATGTGGCTAGTGACAAATTTGAAATGTCAAATGGAAAGGTATTTTTTTTTTTGATAATTCGATTCCTCGTCAATAACTACGTAAGTGAGCAGAAAATTGTTACATTTGCTCTACTAGTTGCTTAGTTACGAATTTTTCAATAAATAAAATAGGAATACTTAAAACTACACATTTTAAATCATGACACCTATGATTATTGTTTATCCAAACCTTTAATTATGTTGTATCCTAGGAAACCACTTTTGACTTTGACAAGTAGTGATAATCTGATAAAGTTCATTATTCAGTGCAATTATGGAACAATCTTATGACATTGAAATAGACATGTTGTTAATTCTGGGAGAATGTAGAAAAAACTACCGGGAAGCGGCGCAATTGTGGACTGTTAGGTTTCCCGCCATTCAAAAATCTCATATGGCATTTAAGCGATTAGAAGATCGAGGCCGCAGCACGGGAATCCTAAAAAATAAGAACAGAGTTAGAAGACAAACAAAAACTAATGACGATATGGCCGTTGGAGTGTTGGGTGTAATAGCTGTAAATCCTCATGTTGGTTCAAGGGAACTTGCTCGTGATTCAGGAATGTGCCAAAAATCGGTACTGGCTATTTTACACAAGCACAATTTTCACCCTTACCACATAACTATTCATCAGGAATTGTATGGCCAAGACTTTCAAAATAGGATTACATTTTGTACGTGGTTACAAACTTTAATTCACGAAAACAATGCATTTTTAAGAAAGATAGTATTTTCTGACGAAGCTACATTTACCAATTGTGGTCAGGTAATTATTTAAATCAATATGGATTAATGTAACTTTTAATAATCAAAAATATGTAATCCACTACTTGATGGGTGTACATAAATAAATACATATCTAAACACCCGTTAACGGGTGTTTAGAGAATATTCACATACATTTAGATTTATTTTTAATTTTATACTGATTCAATCAATTTTGCTTTTCTTAATTTAAGGTCAACCGGCACAATTTACACTATTGGGCACCTCAAAATCCTCACTGGATGAGATTTCTGCCAAACCAACATCCTTGGTCGGTTAATACCTGGTGTGGCATAGTCGGAGATAGAGTCATTGGACCACATTTTTTTGACCGTCACCTAAATGGAGAAATGTATAATAATTTTTTACAAACCGATTTGCCACAACTTCTGAATAATAATGGAAATCAACAAGAACTATGGTTTCAGCAAGATGGTGCTCCGCCACATTTTGCCCGACAAGCTCGAGATACACTAAATGAAATGTTTGGAAACAGATGGATTGGTCGTGGTGGTCCTGTAAATTGGCCTGCAAGGTCACCAGATTTAACCCCATTAGATTTTTTCTTGTGGGGATTTATAAAAGAGAAAGTTATGGCTACACCACCGACCACACCAGAAAACATGAAAGATCGTATTCAACAAGCATGTAATTTAGTAACGCCTCAAATGTTAACTCGCGTGCGCAACTCATGTCAAAAAAGAATTGCAAAATGTTTAGAAATGGATGGGGGTCATTTCGAACACCTTTTGAAGCATGATCGTCGTTAGATTTTTTAAGGAATTATCATTTTTAAGTATTCCTATTTTATTTATTGAAAAATTCGTAACTAAGCAACTAGTAGAGCAAATGTAACAATTTTCTGCTCACTTACGTAGTTATTGACGAGGAATCGAATTATCAAAAAAAAAAAATACCTTTCCATTTGACATTTCAAATTTGTCACTAGCCACATCAAATCTGGAGGGGGGGTAAATATCAAAAATATTTTAAAATTTGTCCCCCAACCTCCCTATCCACGTCCCAAAATTTGACTAAAATATTTATAGCCGTTTTTCAGATATTGCGTTGTAACACTTTAAAATCCTCACCCTGTATAGTCGCTGGAAATCGAAAGATTTACAAATGAGTCACAAACATGATTAAGCACAGTATTTTATGAAATGATGTTGCGAAAACTGATCAATGTCCCTATTTCTTCGATTGGCTTTGTCTTTGGCACGCTATTTTGATTCATAGCCATAAGGTTAGAGAATTTATATCTTTCTGACTCTCGTACTTCAGGATACGTAGTTAAGGAACAGAAAATACATTTTTACCGCAATAACAATAACGTATAATATTTTATTATAATAATCAATATTATTTTTTAGATGTAGAAATAAACAGTTAAAGGAATGTGTATATTACAGCATAAAACTGAGACCTAAAAGCTAATCTTAATAAACAGTTATTTTTGTATGTAGGTACTGCGCGAGATGAAACGTTTTTGACGAAACAGCCAAAGAAACTTCACGAAAGAGATACAAAAAAACAGCGCACTTTTATGGTTTCTAATTACCAAAACTAGCCGACGGTTGTAGGAATTCATAGAAATTCATAATAGAAAAAATGCTGATGTTATCAAATCCCCAGGCTTATGCAGGAAATTATGTTTATATTGCAGTTTAACGTGTTACGGAGGATGGAAATTCTTGGCTCTGTTTGGAGGGTAGCAACAAAACTAGCATTTTAAACAAAATTTTACATCCCGAAATATCAAATGTAGGGCATGCTATCTCATCCATTTCGAAAACTTACGACTTTTATTATTATTTATAAAGTCTGTGCGTTTTAAGAAGTCCGATATCGGATTAAATCACCAAGGGATGTTATCGGTTTTAAAACAGTAAGTCGGTTAAGTTACAATATCTTTGCATCTTGATCACACCGAACATCCCACTGGTTTACTGTATTCTATTACTGGGCGAAATCAGGGGTTTCAAAACAAAATTATCTTAGAATTACGCGTTGAGCATAAATAATAATTAAATAGATAATTAAATTATTTTGCTATTATTATAGTTAAATCTATATAATAATCGCTTTTTTCCAAGAACCAATTAAAATTTGCTCAAGTGCGGGATGGTTAAATATGTTAAAGATTTTGTCAGGTATATACTTTTCCGATAATGACATTATTTTGGGATTATTATAATTAAATCTTCATAATAATTACTATTTTCCAAGAAATAATTAAAATTTGCTGAAGTGCGGTTTAAATAAGTAGTTGTGCTTTTCACTTTTAGTTTGTTTCTCATTGTGTGTGAATTAAAATCAGTTATTAAGCAAAGTTATGGAAAATGTTCAGCAAGGTGGCACATCGCCTAGAAGGCATTTATCTCCAGGTGAACGCCGTTTGGTATTACAAGTGGAACGTTATTTTACTTTAGAAAAAGATAACTCGGGCCCGTTAGAGTCTGTTTTGGCAGTGCAAAAACGAACGTCTGATGCTTGCGGCATTTCAGAGAAGACCTTAAGAAGACTTCGAAAAAAGAGTGAAGAGGATTTGGACAGACCATATAAAAGGGTTCGACTCCATTCAAAAACCTTGGATTTATCCCAAGGGATAAAACTCTCTATTAGGAATATTGTTTATGATATGTATAAAGCCAAGGAATATGTTACCCTCAAAGCTATTCTTGAAAAGATAAAGCAGAAAAAACTTTGCGATATTGGAACTAACAGTTTGTCCATCATCTTAAAACATATGGGTTTCCTATATGGGCCGCCCTACCATTGTCATTACAACGCAATTGAATTGGTATGGGGTATTAGCAAGAACTATTATGACAAACATGCCTGTAAAAATATCGGTAAGCCTAGCGTTATAAAGTTATGGGAGGAGGCGCTTAGCCAAGCGGGCAAAGAAGAATGGCGGAAATGCATTGAACACACAGAAAAAATTATTTTTGAATCTTATGAGACAGAACAGGTTATAGACGAAGTAAGACCGTTAATTATTACGAATGATGATGATGATGACGATGATGTTGATTCTGATGAGTCTGAAAGCATGGGTGAAATTTCAAATACAGAGGAAGACTACTTTTAGTAGTACCTATCTACAAGTAGGTACGTTCTGTCGCAAGACTACAAAGTCGGTTCTTTTTAGAACCAAAACTTTATAAAAAAGAATTGGTAAAACTAATTTGTCTGAATACTACAAAAGCTAAAAAATTATTATTTTTCTTTACCTAAACTAATTTTTTATTTACTTTAAATTATTTTATTTAGAAAATGTAATTCATCAACATCCAAAATTACCTTCAATATAATTTATTGTTTGAGAGCCACCGACATAATGCTCAAGAGGTTTTATGGCTTAGCGGACTTCTTTAAACGCACAGACTTTATCATTATAATTATAAAACCCATAATAATATACTTTTTACAATTTGTAGGCCAGTAGATGTGCTGAAACTATCTATTTAAATTCATACTTGGATTATGAAATGTTTGCTACGGATGGTACCTGTTTCATAGAATTCTCAACATAGCCTTTTGCGGTAGAAGATTTCCAGGTCCCATGACACTTTAACATCAGTATATCTGCACGGCCATCAACCAGGATAGCAGTAAAATTTTGTACAATATTGTGGTTCTAAATAATTGTTGCAAACATGAACTTTATTTTTAATATACTGTATATGGTGTTTGTTTGAAGGTTTGAGACAATGATGTATCGTGAATGGTAGACGTATTTTGGACTTCCATTGCCAATATTTATTTATATCACAACGTTTCCACTGGTGAGTATCTCCAGTCGTCTTCAGGTGAATAATGAACAAGCTACGAAGCTACAAGGATATTTTTGATACAACCTCCTGGTTAGCAGCGCATGACCGAGATTGGTGCAGTCATGCGTTACTGTATGGTCCTAAACTAAGCTTACATCTACTTAACAGGGGGTTCCAAATATTTCTAATGTCTAAAGAGAGCTTACTAAAGCAGTCTGGAATTTGGTTTATGACGGCCGTTTCTTAAAATTTCCTCTTTCACCAGTGTTCTTCTTTGAGTGTGTCCAAGCATGTTCTGCCGCACCGGATCTGTTTGTTTCTCTCTTCCTTGTGTGGTTTCGGTGTTCCTGGATTCTTGTTTCAAGGGGGCCTAGGGTTTTACCAACATAGGATTGTCCGCACTCGCAAGGTATTCTATATACGCAGTTTTTCGTGTCCCTTTGGCTGGTTGGATTTGTCTTCATCAGGCGGCTTCTTAAGGAATCTTTGGAGCTTAATACTGTTCGAATTTTGTATTGTTGTCCTAATCTTCGAATTTTCTCGGAAATTCCTTTGACTATGTCTATTCATGTGATTCTGACCCTTCTCGATAGTCTCGTCTACTAGTCTCGTGGGGTAGCCATTTGTGTTAAGATTCTTTTTGATGGTGTTGAATTCTTCGGAAAGAGCTTCCTTGAGGTTACAGAGAGTAAATGCTCTGTCAACAAGTGTTTTGACTATTCCATGTTTTGTGGTATTTGAGTGGTTTGAGGTGTAATTAAGATATTGACCAGTGTGAGTTTTCTTTCTGTATACCAATGTTTGGATGGTGTCCCTGTTCTTCTGTACTATGACGTCTAGAAACGGTAGTTTATTGTTTTCTTCCTTCTCCACGGTAAACTTGATTGTTGGTGCCACGTTATTCATGTGATGTGGAAAAGCTTGGAGTTCGGCATCGCTTCTATTCCAAATGATGAAAGTGTCATCAATGTAACGAACCCATAGATTCGGTTTATAATAAAATATTTTTATTTCCAAGAAAAGGATAGATTTTACAGTCAACTAGACGGACTACCGATGGGATCATCCCTCTCTCCAGTAATCGCCAACATATACATGGAATGGTTTGAAAATCAGGCAAATTTGAAAAGGCAAAAATAAAACCCAAACTATGGATTCGTTCCGTTGACGACACATTTATCATTTGGAACAGAAGCGATGACGAACTCCAAGCTTTTCTACATCACATGAACAACTTGGCACCAACAATCAAGTTTACCATGGAGAACACGGCCACCACTTGCAATGGTCACAGGCAAAAATAATACTCAAAGAAGAACACTGGCGAAAGAGCAAATTTAAAGAATTAATAACTACCTGAGAACTTTAGTATTTCCTCACTCTTAATTTAAGAGTGTGGAGCCAAAAAAGAAACTTATTCGTATAATTGTGTTTTGGCTACAAGGTTTTACACTCCAAGTCGTGTCAAGAAACTGCTAAAATCTGCCGTTTCCGTGCGCAATGCAACCGTACATATAAAAACAAAATTTTATAAGATCAACTTAAGCAATATGTGCCAGATATTTTGCGCACGGCTCTAAAAAATATATAATTATTATGGAAAGTGATTTCGTCAGAAAATATTACATTCTTCAAGAACCTGTTATCTTGTGTCTGCCTTGTGACTCAATTGCAAAAGGTGACGCGATTTTCAAAGACTTGTCCATACAGCTCTCGGTGAAGCGTAATGTGGTATGGATGAAACTTGTACAAGTGCAATATGGTTATAGCTGAATTTTGACTCATTCCAGCATCTCTAGCAAGCCGCCTGGAACCTCCATGAGGGTCAATAGCTACCGCTCGTAAAACATCAACTGCCATGTTTCCGTTCGTTTAAGTTCTACTCTGAACTCGTGGCATCGCCTTGTACTGCCAGTAGTACGAGATCTGGTTTCCAGAATTTTAAATCCCATGTCAGATTTCGGGTTTTTAGGAAACCTCTCTGCTCACACTACTGCATCTTCTCTGAAGTTGTTTTTGCACTACCCAACATGATTAACATATCAACAAAATTCGCTTCCATGTTTTGAGCAATAAACTGAGGAATAATTATTAAAACTTCAACATTTTAAACAATCTATTTCCATTGAAACGCATATCAATTCCGAAATAAGTGGACTTGATGTATTGGTAAAATTTACTAGTTTTTTTAAATCCAATCAAATTTTGGTTAATCATAATTCCGTAACCAGAGGAGCAAGTCAAAAAAATGTTTGATAACATACATAATTTTTCACGTAGATTCGAATTTTAGCAACAAAAATACATTATCTCAAATAAAATTCCAAACTTGCCCCTCACCCCTCAAAATTAGGGATCCTGGAATAAAGAATGGGCCTATTAAATAACCTCCAAGGATTCCTCACACGTTAAGAGAGAACCGTTCTTGGAAATGTGATTTGTATCCCCTGACCACAAATGATTGTTGTGAGAATTGCGTATAGCGTTGCAAGAGAAATTTGCTTCGTCGGTAAACAGGATTTGATTTTCAAATAAAAGATTTTGAATTAGGCATTGGAGAAACCAACGACAAAAGTTGATACGTAATGGAAAATCACGAGGAAGGAGTGTCTGAACTCTTTGAATGTGGTAGGGATATAACAAATTATCAATTAAAATTTTCCATACTAGAACATGACAAATGTTTAACGTCAGCGCTATTTTTCTGGTGCTTGTTTCCGGATGTTCTCCTGCTTCTAGCTTTCTCAAACCTTCCTGTTTCCCTCAACGGTGCGTGAATTATTAAACGTTTTTGAAGTAGGAGTTGTACGGTTCGGATAACGCTCCTGATACAAACGTTTAGCCTCAAATGCATTTTCGCTAGCAAGTCTGCA
This sequence comes from Polydrusus tereticollis, assembly GCA_963920685.1. Taxonomy (NCBI): domain Eukaryota; kingdom Metazoa; phylum Arthropoda; class Insecta; order Coleoptera; family Curculionidae; genus Polydrusus; species Polydrusus tereticollis. The sequence continues at coordinate 126,365,531 of OY987329.1, forward strand.
TGTAAGATGTACACTGCGCGTCATATAAAACTGGTACACTTTGATTTTATCAATGTAAATCGGGTTTTATAATATTCGCTATCAATCATGCTTTGCATAAGAATGACACCTAATACACCTGTCACTATGACAAATAATAGGATATTATGTCAAAAATTTCCATTTTACGTTATAGCGATGCCAAGGCAGTTGAGTAATTTCGAAAAGTTGCAAATAATTTCCAAAATAGAGGCTGGTTGGTCTGTAAGAATACTGGCCGAAGAATATAATAGAAGCAAAACTACTATCCAGAAAGAAAGATGGGATAATGAACAAACTGTTGAAAGAAGAAGAGGGACAGGAAGATCGTGTATAACTAACGAACAGCAAGATGCAAATTTAGTTAATTTTGTAAGAGACCATCCTTTTGATTGTACAAGAAAAGCTAAAGTTGAAACAAATTTCCCCGCTTCTGTCACAACTGCGTTAAGAAGGATTCGAAAAACGGAATTAAAAAATTGTGCAGCGGCAAGAAAATATAAACTTTCCCAAGAAAAAAAACAAGGTAGAATTATGTTTGCTCTTAATTACCTGTTAAATAATGTAGTAAATTTTTGGGGGAGAGTTATATTCTCTGACGAGAAAGTGTTTCAATCGTATCATGATGGTCATATTCGAGTATATAGACCGCTTCGGTCCAGATACGAAGAAAAGTATATTTCTCCAAGCGATAAATCGGGAAGATTTTCAGTGAACGTTTGGGCTTGGATGTACAGGGTTATCCAACCAAGACTAGACAAGGCGATTTTTTGACTTTTCCTGTACTTTTATAAAAAAACTGAAATAGCCATCTTAAGTCATTTTCTCCCGCGAATTCGAATATCTTCAGCAAAAAACAATTGAACATCAAACAAAAGTACTAGGGGTCACTTTGATATTTTTTTAAATGGGATGCCGTATTTTTAATGAGCTTATCCGATTTCGCATATAAATTTTGATCTAAAATGTTGGATTTTTAATTCAAAAACGCCTTTTTTCTTCAGTTTTAAATTCGGAAAATGTTAAAAATAAAAAAAAATAAAATAAAAAATAAATTAAAAATCCAACATTTTAGATCAAAATTTATATGAGAAATCGGATAAGCTCATTAAAAATACGGCATCCCATTTAAAAAAATATCAAAGTGACCCCTAGTACTTTTGTTTGATGTTCAATTGTTTTTTGCTGAAGATATTCGAATTCGCGGGAGAAAATGACTTAAGATGGCTATTTCAGTTTTTTTATAAAAGTACAGGAAAAGTCAAAAAATCGCCTTGTCTAGTCTTGGTTGGATAACCCTGTACAGAGGGGGATTAGGAGTATGTTGGGACATTGACGGAAGATTGAATGCGAGGAAATATATAGATATTTTAGATAATGTAATGTTGCCTTCAGTCAGGGAGGTTTTTCCGAACAACAATTTTATTTTTCAACAAGATAATTGTTTAGTTCACACTGCTAACTGTGTGAGGAATTATTTTGAAGAACACAGTATTCAAGTTCTTCCTTGGCAATCAAAGAGTCCGGATCTTAATCCTATAGAAAATATTTGGGGAATTATGGTAAAAAAAATTCGAAAATTAAATATCGTTCCGCAAAATAGGCAACAGCTGTGGACTCTTATTGAGGATGTTTGGGAAAACCTGTCCGAAGATCCAAATTTAGCATTAAATTTAATAAATTCTGTGCCAATAAGGTTACAAAAAGTGTTAGATAATAATGGAGCTATGACTAGTTATTAACTTAAAATAATGGATAATTTTACTTAGCAGATGAATTTTTTTAAAATTAAACCGATTTAATTATCTTTTCTATAGTGAAGTTTATTTATTTACTCAGTAGGTTAAAGGAATTTTCGAATAGCTGACAGTACTCTTTCTTAAAGCCATAACCAACAAAATTCATTGTTATACAAACGTCATAAACGACCAATTTACAAAGCTTAAAAAAGCTAATTTTTAGCCTACAACAGTTGTACCAGTTTTATATGATGCGCAGTGTACAATGTCAGCATACTGAACTGAACATTGGTAAAGTTTACCATTTTTTAACAAATAATCACAATAATAATAAATAAAACTATTTAACTATGCGTCAAGATATTATTTTTAACATGACACAAAATAAACATTGGAATATACTTACTAGCCTACTCGATACTTTTATTTTTAAGTTTTTAAAATTGTTTCACTTTTTGACAAACACATGAATCGATTAATTTAAATCAAAATATCTCGAAAACGGCTGCTTGTAGCGACTTTTGACAAGCATAGTTGTGACTTCCCAAAAGAGAAAAAGACCTGTAAGTGGCGCCCCCTACAATTAAGGGCCAAACTAAGAATAAATTTGAATATCTCATATAAAAAAACTCCGAAATACCAATTTTCGTCCAAATATAAATATTATTTCAAAAATTATTTACCAAAAATAAAAATAAAAATAAATTTTTAACACCCTGTATCTCAAAAATGTGAGGCTTGCGGACCCATGCTTATATGAACTTTTCACCTTATAAATAAAGGAATCGTCGTGTAAAATATCGGACACTTATTAAATACCACCCTGTATAGTGTAAAAATTAATAATATGATTATACAAGGACGTCAAAAACCTTAAACTCATTCGTTATTTAAAGAGTTTAATAATTAATGAATTAAATACTATATCCCCATTACAATATGGAATTTTTACAATGTGTGAAAATATTGGCATTCAAAGTAAAATGCTAAAACTTTAGTGTCAGATAATGTGCCAGTAATTAACTTATTAATAGGCGTCATTAGGACAGTAGTACGAAATTTTATGACTAATACTACAACACACTACACCGCATCTTCTTAATTTAATAGTATCTCCCTAATATCTCCATTACCGTAAAATACACTTGGCTATAAAATCATCGAGGCCTGTAATTATTTTAATTAGACTATTATTTGTATGGTTCTAATGAATTAAGTACTACGTTTTGCGTTATTTATTGCACACTGCGGAATTTATTTATTTATTTTGTGTAAATAAACATGACGTTTTAATTATTGCTAGATAGGTACCGCTGAGTGGCAAATATTAAACGTAAAATATTATAACAATAGACAACACTATAATAAATAACAAGCAGAATAAAACAGGCAAGAAGCAATATTTTAAAACCAAGGTAATGTGTATTAACGAAATATATATAATATGCTATATGCAGGACGATTGGTAATTCGAGGCATCCATCGCAAGAATTTATGAAAGGTAATTTTTTGTTTCTAGATAAAAGGTCCTTTTCCGAAAATGCTTAGTTTTCGGGATATTTTAAAGTTTTCTTATGTTAAATTTCGATAAATAAAAATTTAAATCGTTTATGACACACTTAGTATTTATTTCTAAAAAGAAAATACTGCTAATTAGGTGTAGTTTGCAAAGTAATAATAAAATTAGATAATATATCAATTCAGTTATTTAAAATCAAGTAAATTTTACCGGGAGGTACACAAGAAAGGGACAGCCAAAACTAAAAATATCTCGAAAATTAAACATTTTCGAGATACAACTATTTGGAAAAGAATCACAAATTACCCCTGCTACTGCTATACCTTCCTGCGCGGAATGCATCGAATCACCAATCACCCTAAAGGGGAGACAAAAGCGGGTAGTTGCCCCTCCTCCACGAACCGAAAAATAAAACTAATCTAGACTAAACTATCACAGTTATATTTCCAAGAATTTTGGGTTAAATTCTTGTTTGCTGCGTTTTTTTTTTATTTTTCTTTACATCATAAATAAAAAAGAGGAAGAGGTGCTTCTAAGATTATATTAAATTTTAACTAGTTGCTTCTTGCTGCACAGCTCTGCTGTAGTAAAAAGTATATAATATTTATTATGTCAGCAAAATAGCTGTAATTGTACTCAACAAATGTAAAATAGCTCGGTTCTTACTTGCTGTATTATGTTATAAAAATTCTAAAAAAAATATGGTAATTTTACCATGATATAGTAGAAATGCAATATGCCAAATTATTACTGTAATATTTACAGTAACTGTGCGAGCACAAAACATAACAAGCACATTTTAAAAACAAATAACTAAAAAAATGCCACTTTCTGGTATAGCCACCTACACCCAAAGTCCACAAATCTGGTCAGTGAGTCGTTTAATACCAAGCACCAAATCTATGAAGCGGCAGAATAAGAATATCGTACAGGTAAATCTTTTTTACCCACATTATAATCCTTGCCGCTACATTACAAGCCGCAATGAGCCATATGCATTTAAAATAGCATGGCGACTCCGATACTGGGGTCCTGATCGCGGAGAAAATAAATGTGGCAAACCCCCGGCGAACGAATTCACAACTTCAAATATTTAAAAATAAGCGTGACTATGGGTCGTTCATATATATATTGTTTTGTGTAAATATGTATAGCTATTACACTTTATTTAGTTCTGTTAACTGATTTTAATTGAGTAAACTATGTATATTAACAAACTTCAACTAGCTGTCTGCCTATACAGAAAAAAATTGAGTTAACATTCATAGAACGAATAAACGTATACGATGGAATTCGGGAACGAAATTCTGAACTAACACATTGGATGCTGCAGAAATATGTGTCACTTTAACGAAACTTTCCTCACGCACTGTGTTTAGGGTTTTAAAAGGCCTTTCTCAAGAAAATGACGAAAAAGAAAATAGTCGAAGCGCCCAGACAAGAGAACTGACAAAAATAATCCTGGATGATGCCACAAAGTACACCATTCGTCGTAAAATCCATGGATTGGACTAAGAAATCCTAGTGGAAAAGGTCGTCGTCTTATAGGATCAAGTTTTAAGGGTTAATGAAACTGCACACGCCACGGAATTTATTCTCCTGACGTCGCACAACTTGGAGCGCTCTATATGTTAGTAATGAAGCAACTGATTTATCGTTATTCGCGATAACTCCCTATTACTCTTATTAATACCCTAACGTGGATACTATTAACTAGGTTGGAACTAACGGTTTAGTATAAGGTGCTTTTAATTAATACGTTATTTGTTTTAGCAAAAACCGGTAAATTTTCCTCTAAAGAACAGAATTAATTTACCAACTCTGGAATTAATGGAATATAATCCAAATAGTGGGGACGTAACGTTTCAATATTTAGATCGGTTTTGACGTTTTAGCAAGGAGCGATATCCTGTGATATTGCACTATTATATTACGGTATTGTTTTTATAAAATATTTGAATTATTATGAAATTTTTGAATTTTGGCAAGGACGCTTTTTATGAAACAGCCTTCTTTATATTTTTTGAGAGCCATAACAAAAAGTAAAAGCAAAACAATTTTGTCCTAGGGGAAGGTAGTACACAATGGCACAGTTTTTCGTTTTTATTTGTTAATTTTTTATTAGTATGAGATTATCAATTGTGAATTATCCAAATTACTTCTGAGGCTTTTCTACACGTAAAAACAAAGCCAATATTTCAGTCAGAAGCACAGAAAAATTAAATATATATATACGCCAAAGTAACCAAAACATTTAGTTGTACGCACCAAACAGAGGTACAGTAGTCGTATACGTAGTACTATAAACGTTTATAGAACAATCAAAAACACTTTTATAAACGTTTTATAATTTAGCTCCAAGAACGTTCTAAGAATTATATTACAGAATAAACAAACAGCAAAATGGTAATGCCCGAGACTACTTTTAAGCATTTATAAAACGTTAATAAAACTTCTTCTTTCGGTAAGAAAACCCAATACAGCTATACTTTGCTAGTTGGGCAGTTCTTATATTAAGAAAATGTAGAAAATAAAGTGAATACAGTTAAATATATAGATTCTTTGGTACACCATAAAAATTTCATAGGTAATAATAGAAACCCAAATGTCCACCACTGTCCTAAGATTCAGTTTATGTTATCGGCTTGCTCTACTATTATAACTTTCCGACCCTATTGTGAACGATAAAATTACGGGTGTGTCGATCTATACAATGTTAAACCTACCTGTATTGTAACTGAAAAGATATACGTTCAGGCTAAAAATAATATGTCCACACTGTAACCCAAAATCTGCATTTTGCATTTACGATGAGGGTTACTCGCTCTCAGGCAATAGGAAACACAGTACATATATGAGAATATTTAAAGAACCCTTTTAGTGTATAACTTATATGGGTTACCGTAAACGATATTATTTAAAAACCAGGTTTAAAAGATTCAGTCTTTAGGAGTCCATATCGACGCAGGAAGCATGAAAGATTGCCCACAAATTCTGGAAAACCCTGTATATACAAAATATTAAAGATATTATTTTATTAAATTGATACTCATTTAATCCATGATCAAACATTACGTTAAAATAAACTTACCTCTCATCAAGAAAGTATAATTATTTTTTGAGCTAATGAAATTTCTATTATCACACACAAATTATATTTCACAATGAAATTGCTTTTTTAAGAATGAATAATAATACCTTTTTATGAATAATTTAAATTACCCAGGGTATTATTAATTATCCACGGTCATTATACCTTTTAGGGTATTTGAATGTGAATTATCACATAGTTAGGGAGTTTGAAATGATAATCATCGCACACGGCAGGTGTAAAGTGGAAACACTTTACTTAATTACAGGGTTTTTATTTTTTTAATTCCTATTGATCGTACATATTGAAAGATACCGCGAAGTTCTTTTTTATTGTACTTCTTATATGAAGCTAAAGTTCTCGGTAAAGTATGTAAACAAAACCCTGTATAGTGACCACTGTATATAAATTCCAACTTTACCGAATATTTTGTTTCCATGTAATCACAACTAGATGCTGAATTATTTAGCAGTTTCCAGTCAATGAAATATGTTATTTTACGGGCTTTTTAGGGTTAACGACCTGTAGAAAAGACAAAAATTGTCCCTCGAAATTGATTTGTAGCTGCCGCAAATATTCTTCGGCTGCCCATTGCGCGAATCGGAATAACAGCCAGACCCGACAAAAACCCGCTTCCGAAAAATGCAAGGAAAAACTGGCTCCAGCTGCGGCACCAAAGCGACGCGTTTTCGGTTATATTGCCCATTTTTTGCCCCCGGACGACTTCTTTTCTGTATGCCTTTAATAAGGATGCTTGTTTAAGTGTAGTTCGGCAGCATCGTAAACGTTTTTGTCAAATTCGTAGAGGTCAAGTCTGGTCAAAATGGTGGATAACTTAAGGATAGAACGAGAATCCAAATAAAAGTAAATTTAAAGCGATCTATTCAATTTAATCTTATTTAATCTAAAATTTTGGTTAGCCAACATTCGTCAAACAAGAAAATCTATCAATCAATATTTTTTCAACCTGAACCTGAAAAAATCAGCATTGTCGATATATCGTGAGCTCTCTTTTATCAAAGACACTAAACTCTTAGGCTATCCGTACACGGATCGACTGGTTTGCAAGCCGAGTTTCAAACCGGCTTCACAATAGTTACAGACCCAACCAGTATGCAATCAAAATGAAACATATGTCCGATGCGATGTCAGCACATGAACGCAAATAATTTGGGATCCGTCGCTATTATATTTCCATAGTTTTAGCAATGTGTCAAGTAGTCGTTCAGAAAAAGAAGCCGTAATTGCTTATTAAACGAAGAGAATATTGGTGCCATCCTTATATACAAAGTCTAGGCTCTTCGTAGCAGCAGCAGCAGGGCAATTGAATGAAACAGACAGCAAGTTTGCTATGCTTTCTCTATGAAGTATTTCCGTGAAGTACCCAGGAAGTTTTTAATTGTAGAATACTTGCTGTACTATTTTTCCACTTCTCCATCAAATGTTATATCCATTTATAGATCACTCATCGGTCATTTCAGAAACAACATTAGTCACAATTTACAGTTACAGGAGAAAGTCTCTTAAAGTAACCATTTAATATTATTCCATGGCCTTGTATTTCATGTTTAACATATATTTTTTTAATTACGTTTTTTCGCTTAAGTCATAGTATTTTTTTAGCAAAGCGACTTATGTTGTTTCTGAAAAGATTTTTCTTTAAGTTTTATTCCTTACAAAAAGTCAAATAACAAGGTAAAAGCATTGCATGGCCACTGCATAATTAGCTTGCGAATATCCTTAATTTTTTTTTATTGATTGGTACCTTATCCATCAGCCGGCACTGTTGATAGAGATGGACACTTATCACTTATTTAAGTTTAAAGTTAATTGACCATTATTATCTTCCGACACAGTTGCAGTTCCTGGTTGTTTTAAAGAATAAAAAAAAAATGAGAGTAGTTTGAAGTCTGGAAAACCATTTTTTTATGTCTTTGGACTTTCTGCTCACCGAATCGACAGGCAAACAGTTTTCTCTGTAATGTGTAGGCCACTACTTTTTGAAATCAAGAACACCCGCCATTTTAACAACCAACTTCTTGTATCGTGTAGAATTCACTATCATTTCTGTGAATTCTTTTGGGTTGTACACAAGGTCACATGTTTTAATGACTTTTTTTTAATGCCGCAAAATTCCTGTAGCTGGGTAGAAAGAAATAGCCACGTTGTGGAAAGTATATTTCATATCTTCCAACTTCCTTCAACGCAAGCAGAAATCCTACTAAAATATCACTATGGTATGATTCCAATCCAACTTTCCTTGCTTCAAACATCCTAAATATTATATTGACATTTTATAGTTCCACGCAAAAATAACACTAATCAATGACTCATCTGGTTTCACAATGGAACCGCTATTTGTATGAGCTGCAGTTTACTAAAGTAAAGTCGAGGCTGATGTTGGTTGCGTTGACGTAAAAAAAGGGGTTTATGAGAAACTGGCAATTTCAGCAAAAATTGACTATTGTTGTTTCTGAAATGACTGATTCGTTTATGGGTAAGGGTTGATTCAATCCAATATATACAAGGTGGCAAAAAAGTCGCGCCTAATGCCTGTAACTTTTGAATTACCTCGTATACGAAAAAGTGACCTTTATAAAAGTTGTTCAGTAAATTATTCTCCGCATTTCTACCTGCATGAACTTTTTCTGTAATTTTTGGTTTGGTTGCCATAGAGACTAACTTCCTTTTTTTAAATGAAACATCCTGCATAATATGATTGCATATTTGGATTCTACTGGGAATACTCTGATTTTTTTGTATTTCAAATTTTTATTTATTTAAAAATTGTAACAAACTTTATGATAACAAAATAAATAGCCAAGAAAATTAAACAACCTAACATAGGAATAATAAACAAGTGAAACCTTTTCAGTGGATCAGGTGTTCAAAATGACCACCATTTTCTGCTAAGCAGAGCGCCAGTCGATCCCTGAACCCGTCTACAGCGTTTGAAAGAAAGTCCTCTGGAATGGCCCGAATTTCAACACTAATTCTCACTTTTAAAGATTCTAAGTCATTTGGACGGTTAACGTATACTTTGTTCTTTAAGTGTCCCCACAAAAAGAAGTCGAGCGGGGTTAAGTCCGGGGATCGCGCTGGCCAGTCAATAGCACCTCTTGTTCGCTTATGTATTGTCTAATATTTGCCGCCTAATGCGCAGGTGCTCCATCTTGCTGGAACCATACCTGTTCGTTTATGCCATTATTTACACCCGGTAAAACCATTCTGCAAGAAGGAATTATGTGGTTCCTGAGGAGATCCAGATATTTTTCGCCATTCAAATTACCATCTATACAAAAACGGCCCACAATATGTCTACCAACTATGCCCGCCCAAACATTAACTTTTTCGGGCCTCTGAGTATGACCTTCCTGGAACCAGTGAGTATTCTCAGCACACCAATAACGATAATTGTGTCTCTTAACAATGCCATTTAAAGTAAAATGATATTTGTTGCGAAGTTATCATCGTTATTGCATCTTTCCATTACCAGCTCACAAAATTCAGCTCTTCTATCAAAATCGTCCTCGTTTAACTCGTGCACCAACTTTATCTTGTAGGAACACAACTTCTCCTGCTTAAACAAATTTTTCACTGACTGATGAGACACATTAAAATCCATTGCCATTGGCCTGGATGATTGTGTTGGATTTTCATGTATTGAGAGCATGATATCCAAAGCTTTGTCTCCCCCGGTTGACGTTTTAGGTCGACCTGATCTAGCGGCTTCCCTAACACTGCCTCTTTCTCGAAACTTCTTTACCACTCGACACACCGTTGACTGATTTATTGGAGGCCTATTTGGATATAATTTATTGAAAAGTTGACAGACATCTTGCGATCTCTTCATATTTCCGTAACCGCTCATTATTAAAATTTTAACTCGTTGTTTCTCATTTAGATGAACCATAGTGTAAACAAATTATAAATCAGACAATAGAAAATTAAACAGGAACTCAAAATTGACACCTTTTAGGTCGCTGTCATTAAAACACCTTGACTCAACTGGTAGTTATTAGGTGGGAATAATTATAATTAGGAAGTTTTTTATTCTTGAGCTGTCATTATCTCGGAAACGCTTGAAATACAAAATATTCAGAGTTTTTCCAGTAGAATCCAAATATGCAATCATATGCCATACGTTCTATTTAAAAACAGTAAGTTAGTCTCTATGGCAACCAAACCAAAAATGACAGAAAAATTCATGCAGGTAGAAATGTGGGGAATAATTTACCGAACAACTTTCATAAAGGTCACTTTTTCGTATACGAGGTAATTCAAAAGTTACAGGCATTATGCGCAACTTTTCTGTATATTGTAAGAAGAGAATAACTAAATTTTGTTCATGTCTCAAGAAAATAAATAATATTTGTTTAAGAGAACATTAAATTGGACTTATCCAAAGTCGCAAATTCATTATTGAAGTGTGAAATTTTTTAAAAACTGAATATACCCTTTTTCAGTGCATTTTTGTGTAAGTAGGTACACTAAAAATGTTTAATTGTAAAAAATAAATCATACCCAGGAATTCCAAATTAATGCTTCTTTGTATTCTAAGTATGTTAATATCCAAGTTGAATACGCGCAACTTTAGATAATGTTGGGCCCCCATTTAGATATAAGTAATTTTATGCAACTAAGCGAACGAAAGTCCAGTGGTAATGCATCCAATAATGGCTTTATTGACTAACTGTATATCAGTAGAACTATTATGTTAATTGCTTTTGAAGATATTCCTTAACTTTTTCCCACTTCGGTAAGCGTTAGATAACCACTTTGTATTTAAATTGCCCCACTAAATTATCTTTAATATAATTTAAAGAATTATACCGGGTGATTTCTTAGTTGATGCTTTTTTGTATATTATGGTTCTTTTAGTGTTGGCAAATAAGACATCCCTGGATAAATATAGCTATTTATATTGCACCTGTTATGATATGATGCATAAAAATATTTTGTCTAAGTCTAGAATAAAATTTAAAAAAACCTGGTGTTTGGACAACCCGCTTTCTAAAACTCAAACTCATAAATACAAGTCAACGTCGCAACGTAATATGCCCATTTTAAATCAAAGTGCAAATCGGCAACCCTGTAACAAAAGAAAAACACCGCCTGCCACCCTAATATCAACTGACTTATAGCATGGCAACAGCTAAATGAGTTTGATTGGTCCAACGAATCCCGCGATGATTGGTTTAAATCTGCCAGCAACTTCAGCGCGAGAAAAGCAAGTAAGGAGTCGCGTCCAAAACTCGAGGCGAGAAGCTGTTCCACGTGGCCGGGCAACGGGATCCACGTGTGTTCCTGACACAAAGTGTCACTCCTTTTCGGCAAAAAAAGGCAACTACGTCGTGTGCACCGAGATTGCATACCACAATCCTTTTTTAAAGGGTTTCGGTACGAGAATTGCAGTTTTCCGACGGCAGTGATCAGTTAGTCTGTCATCTTAGTTAAAGAAATATGTTGTAGTTAAGTTATGAGAGATAGTAATACAAAAGTGTGTTGATTCTACATTCCAATATAAACAAGTGATCTCCAGCATCAAAGAAAAAATAGATGTTTTCGTTCAGGCTTAAGGTATACATATAACAAAGGCGAGTTGATTCGATTGCCTAATCTAAATGAAACTAAACCCCAAGGGTATTTAAATTGACCTCAGTTGCAGGGTGTATTAAGTTTTAGAGTAATAATGTGTCTTATTAAAGCAGGCAATATTTCATGAACCATCCGTTACTGTCGAAGATACAGGAATATGTGAAGGCAGGTCAGAACACCTCGCCCCATCACTTGGCATTGTTAGTAAATTTATTATTTCTAATGTTAAAAGCTGGTAACAGTCCCTTGTCAGAATAATTGCTGAGTGACTATTGTAAGTGGAGAGACTCAGATTCAGAGAGACGTCATTATGGTCTAAGCGTCACGAGGCGAAGCGCCGAGGCATTTAAGACGCCAGGGCCATGACGGGTGTCTAAAGCGTGGAAAATATAATATAATATTTTCATATTAATCAGTGTTTTGAAACTAATACTGATAAACTGCCGGGTAATTAGCATGGCAGGCAACTGTACATACAAAATAGTAATATGCAGTTGCTACACAAGCTAATGATTGTTTCTGAAGATTAAACAAATATGTTTTAAATAAGAAAAACTAACTTGTGTCATTAAAAAAGAGCGCACAATACAACCCCGTGTAATTTTACAATGATACACTAGCAGCACTTTGACGACACACAAAAATATAGTTACTAGCTCAATAGTACCTCATCACAAAAAAATATGTATGTACTCATAAGTATTTTTAAAAATTAAAAGTAATGTCCGCTTATAACAAACCCGCTTAATGCGAACTTTCGTTAATAACGAACAAACTTGTAAGGTCCGATCCTACTTTGTGAATATGATAATAGACCTAAAACAAATTTGAACAAAAGGTTTGTGAACGGTTTTTGTCTCTACTAGGTTTACGAATTAACAGAAGAAAGGCTACCAAAATCTGGCAATCGGAAGTAGGTGTGTTATTTTCAAGAGGGCCGCCGATAACCTTCAAAATCAGACCAAGACTTATAACTTTCTTATTCCTAACAATATGTTTGTATCATATTGTCACCAAAATGGCGGGCTCTGCATTATGATTATAAACTTTCACACTTCTAGTCCACTGTGCGTTGAGGTCGCGGACCACTGTGCCACCCAATGTTAAGTTTAATTAAACAAGAGTCAGCACTTTCGGGGTATAAATACCCGAACATTGGGTGGACACGGGACCTTCGTCTCAACGACTGGTCACCTTTCCTGAGATCAGGAGCGCCCATGTGTCTTAAAGACTCCAGGCCACTCTCCTGATCTTTCTCCAGTTACCCCCCAGAAGCCCCTCAGGCACCTCTCTTGAGAGCCCCCATCGACAGTGCCACACCCCCACAAAGACATGCTGGGTTTCCTCCAGGCTACCTGATAAATATTTGGCGAATATAAATAAAAGTCTGTATTGTTTTTTAGCCAAAGCATTATCATTTACGCCCCGTTAGGGAAACAACCTCCATGCAGTTGTGACAATATTTATAGTTTTTATGGGCAAGCATTTGTTTTCAACAAACAAATTATGCCTATGGGATCAAAATGGTGACTAGCAGTCAATAATATAGAGACAATAATACCTATTAGTAGGTCTAAATATATGCACATCATTTCGGTATATCTTTTTTTTATCATAACAAATTTTAACTATACTGTAGGTAAACATGACCATTTTCACAAAGTACCCCTTAAATTAGGTTATGAAAATGTGCAGCAATGTGGTCGTCTAAAAGGCATAACTTTAATGTCTATTAAAGTCCTCATCACTTTCTTTTAGTTCATCTGACTGCTGGTTGTCACAATCACAATACATAACTTGGCATGATACACATACAGAATTGCATGGAAGTCCGCTTGTTATGCAGTATATTGTCTGGCGCAACACCTTCATTAAACATTATCGGTACAACTGGTACTATTACGCCATCGAGTTTCCAACACCAATCCACAGGGTTCATTTCGCTAGCCGTACTCATCCATGTCATGGTCTGGTAGTAGACTCTTAGACAATTAAATTTATTGGAAGACTCATTTGGAGGATAAACAAATAATTTGGCTGTGACCACTTTCTTCGTAAGTGTCTGGCTGCCAAAGAACTTGGTAGTGTTGCAATTGAAAATAACAAGCATCGCTTGTTGCCAAAACTACCTATTAAATCAGAAGGTTTCTTATCTAGTGAAGTAAATGCATTAACAACACGGGAATAAAGGGCATGATTATCTTTCAAAAGTTGTTCGAATACTGGCTTTTTACCAATACTATAAATACGAGAGGTGGAATCACATCCTGTGAATGCATAAATAAATAACACTGTGTACATAATTCACTGCTAAGAACAGACTTGAAGTTATTGATGTGGTATATACACTTTTGGGGTGCTTGTTGACTAATTATCCGATCGAAGATACAGTGGTTTGCCATTAGCTTCAGCATAATATAGGAGAAGAATTAGCAGGTCAGTATTATTAACAATGAGCGTAATGCGCACAGCCTCTCATCACCATTTCATCCCTGCATATATTTCTCAATGAGGGGCCAACTGAGAAAGGTTGGTGGAGGAGATGGTGACATCTTTGCATGCATACATTTTTGAAATGTCTAAAGTACATCTTTTAATTTTTGAAACACTGGAATCTTTGTGTTGTACATTGCAAGATTGTAGTCGGACTGTCGAACATTATAGGAGCTGACAACGTTAGAAAACAACAAGAAGGTAGAAGACGCTTAAAAATAGGATGCAATTCGCCGATTTTGAAGGTTTCCGGAAGACCATCTTGTTAGATTCTGGTAGACGTTTTTTCTGATAATCTGTACACTTGGTAGACAAAAAAACCGTTCACATGCCTTTTGTTGGAATTTGTTTTAGGTTATGGGTTTTTTTGGATAAATTGACCTGACCTGAGTGAGCGAATTTGAAAGAATACACGTAAATATTTTATTTTCAATAGTAAATATAACGTTGTTAAACTCTTGCAACGAGGTACGAAACTGAGCGAAGTTTGTTCGGTAACAAAAATAAAACGAGTTAAAATAATAAAATTTGTTTAAATTAGATTCTTAAAAACAACTGTTAATGCGGTTTTTATTTACAAAACATAGATATTTATGTACTTGAAATATGTATCTATGCGCACCAGCGCACCTATGTAGGCGAACTTCACCTATTGCAAACTTTTTTCGTCAGTCCCTTAATCAATGTTCGTTATAAGCGGATATTACTGCAATTATGTACATCACCTTTAATTTTTATTAACGTAAAAAAAGTTTGAAACCTTTAATTAACGCAGGGCAGGAATCACTCTGTAGATATAGTGATCAGCAAGAGGTGTGACAGCTAATTCATTATAAAATAAACACACAATAAGTAAGGTAATTTTAAATTTAATTAATTTACCCTCATTTTAAGTTAAACACATCAAAATTGATAAAAAAAAAATATCTTTTAACTTTACCCAAGAATATCTTAAGTTGTTTTTTGGGTATTTACGGTCATTATCTCGAATCTTATCTCTGGCGTAATGTCACATGATACTTTAAGATCTCTTAAACACAATCTCATTGTCGGCAGCCCTTTATAATATATTTTTAATTCTTAAGTCTCACTTTAATTTATCAAATACCTTTCTAGAATTAAATACCACTTTTAATCTGAAGAATGTCTGAAATTTTCATCTTTCCTCTAGATGCTTAATAAATATGTCGTGGCTAAAGATATGTGTATCGTGACGGCAGTAATTTTCAAAAAAATTATTTTATAATAAAAATGTTTCAGGTATGTTTTAGTTAACATTCTTCGAGAATTAAAATTATTTTTAAATTGCAACAAGAAATGTATAAATATAACTGTATAATCTAAACTAAGATACATATTACATATAAAATAATTAGGTATATTATACTTAATGCATAACAAAAACCGATGCACGTCATACCCTTCGAGTGACGTCAGTTATCGACAGTGTTGCCAGCTTGTAACCAAAATATCTGAGTGAGGGAATTATACAGTTTTTTTTTTCATAAAAACCGAATAAATAATAATATACAAAAATCTCCCATAGTTTATATACTTATTTACTGCATAATACCTTTTACCATCAACTTTAGTAGATCTAACACTTGTTTTATTTTCATCTTGCCAAGATGGTACCATTCTGAGAAATTCATATTTCATCCAAGAAAACGAATGCTTCTTTTTCTTTAATATATTTTTTCAAAAATATCAGTCGTTTGAAAGCTACATGGGAAAGTTCCAGAAACCCTCGCCTCAATTCATCTGTTTATCATCCGAAGCCTTTCTTTAAGAGGCTTCCTAAAAAGTTAAGATAACCATCAAACGGTTGTCTGTCTTTTAATTTCTTACTTAAAGTTACATACTGTTCTAAAAAAAGTTACAGCTTAAGCATAACCGATCTAAAATATTAGTTTTTGAATAATACAACTTACTTGTTTCATACATTCCATAAATAGTGTCACGGATAGAACTTATGTCCAATTTTGACACATTTATAACTCTCTTTAAATAAGAACGTTTCCTTTAAGATGAGTTCAATAATTTATTTTGCTTAACTGTTGTTGAAACTGCGCATACAGTGGACATTTAAAAATCAGCTTAAAAATTGTTACAAATATGTATAGTGTCAACCACTCGTTACTGTAGGAGTTACTGATAGTGTTCCAAAATCCCTATCCTCTAATTAAGGTAGACTTAATTTCACATAATTTGCTTGATAAACTAATATTAATCAGATTAATATATATTGTTTAGTTATTTTCAATAATACTGTATATTTGTTTATTACATTTGTAAGATATTTCAGGTTGGGCCTAAGCAGCCTGTGGCTGAGCCCCGCCTTAATAAAGACTTTTTGAACTTGAATTTGAATTTGAATATTCAAATTTAGGGCAGCTGCTACACGCTAAAAATTAATAAAGTAGATATAAAATATATAGACCTCAACACACTCTTTAAATTAACTTCTCTAACTGCTGTGAAGGGTAACAATGGGCCATTGTTGGTTAGTTCTTCCTGAAAATAGCTAACTAAAGAAGCTATAAGCTCTTTGCACCGGCTATTTAAATGCTTCAGCATTTTTCACAAAGAGTAAACAATAGACTTATGAAGTACAGTAAAACACAATTAAACTGTAAAATGTCCACTATATTTAACTATGAAATGACATGTTTCGCTAACACTGTAGTGGAAATTTTACAGTTTAATTGTGTTTTACTTTACTTCATAAGTCTATAGTTATGGATTTCCACCTAGTATCGGCTGAATCCATAGGCATCGTAACTATAGATCCGACACGCCATTCATAAATGCTATAAAATTGTGATGCCAAAATCGTTTGGTGGCGAGACGCCGTGAGGAGCTAGGTGGGGTCGGCCGCCGTCACAAATCCGACTATTGCCGAGTCGATGCGGATGGCCACGAAAATGATGGGATCTGGGCGGATTCTTTTTTGCTGCGTTGCCATACTACAGATTTTTTACAAGGTTTTAGGCAATGTTATATATTTCCCACATCATGTTATTCTAGTAAATCATAGAAGTTAATATATTTAACAGAGTAAGCCCAGAAAACTACGTTTTCTGTGGCGTAAGTCTGGCAAATCAAGTGGAGGGGAGCAGCTTGAATGTTGATTTACTTTACACTGGAATACAATGATGACAACACGTTTATTTGTTATTGTTCGGTCTAATAGTTACGAGGTCTATGGCTGAATCTATCAAGAGTAAACAACGAAATCGACAGAGATATGTATGTGCACTTTTGTTGTTCTTAAAAAAACAGTTTTTTAATGCTATTTATGAAAAGATCTGAAGTCTTTGTTAAAAAATATACGCACAGCAACACGGAACCACAAAACAATTAAGGTTTATTTTGCATAAAACGTCAAATCAAATCAACGAACGAGCTGGCGCCACCGTTCACAGTTCTGTTACCAACTAAAATTTAAATTACATTAACTTTTACAAGCTTAAATAAACAAAAATTTGCTATAAGTGGGCTTGTATAAAAGAAGAATACTTTAAGTTTGTAGTAAATTCAATATCGCATGAAGTTTTAATATATTTTCATTGTCCAAATTTAATTTCCTCGTGTTTCTTATGGATTTACAATTATCAGCTGATTGATGACGTGCATCGGTTTTTGTTTTGCATCAACTATATATATGAAACTTCGGGGCACCTACACAACAAAAAGTAATCCTGTAATTTACGGTGGTCGCACAGAGAATAAGAATCCATGCTTTTTTGAATAGCATTAACCTTGATTGATCAAAATTGGGCCGATGCCATTGTTGTATAAGGTTGTGTGGAAACGATCCCCATGTAAAAGTATAGCTTTATAAAAGGGAACTAGGTTCCAGCAGAGAGCGTATACATAGGTATACAATTATATTACCGTCCCTCGTAATACAAGCGCATATAGGTATATGAAATACGCAATTATCCATGGTTTTTCTTTACCCTTTATTTTCCTGTCATTATTATTCTCTATAGATTATAATTTATCCCACAACTTTAATAATCACTCTATTCTTAGAAGCTCGCAGCCGTGGACGTAATTTGTTTAGCAAATAAGACAAAAAACTCCCTTACTTATTACATTACAAAAATATTAAATGATGACTTTGCTCGTTTAAATATGCAAAAGTCCTTTACATTAATTATAATTAATTATGGGCTCGTTTATTAAGTTTTTTTTTAATTACTAAGGATGCTTAAATTGTTTTCGCTCTGTTTGTTTTTTAATAAGTACCTGTTTTTCATTACTCAGAAGTCAAATTAATTATTAATAAGCAGTAACGTCCGGATAATAAAAGATAGTTTTAATATCGGGGATGTAGCTCAGTGGTAGAGCGTTCGCTTTGCATGTGAAAGGCCCCGGGTTCGATCCCCGGCATCTCCAAATTTTTTTTTTTTTAATTCAAAATCAGTGCGCGTTGTTTAATAAATTATGCATGTTGAGCTTCTTGCTTCCTTTCAATAATTGAAATAGGTATAATATATCCAATTAAAAAGTCAAAAACGCAAACGTCCAAAACCCTCAGCTATTATCATCGTAAAGAAGATATAACCGAAATTTAAAAAAATTTCAACAAAACGTCGAAAATATGAACAATCACTCTTATAAACTGCTATTGATCTTAATTCTATAATTTTAAATGACGAACGGTTGCATAAACAAACACCTATAAATTCTACTAATAATATTTTCTGAATTTTCGTTTTTATATGTTACTCAAACGAGATTAAGACCGTCGAAACTATTTTCTCCACATCAATTAAAATCACATAATTAATATTTTTATTGTGGTGTCAGTTGGAAATGCGCTGCTCCCTTTAGATACTGATCGACGAAGAGAATTTTTTGCCAGAGAGATCAATCACTTTCAGATCACGGTAGAGATTAAATTATGCAGCGATATTGAAAGTTCACTTTTTAAATGGTTTTGACAGTTTCATCGTTATTAATTTTTTGTGTGTTGGAAGTAGGCTAGTTTTTAATGTGGAAACAATTTACGCGAGACAATAACAATGTTGCAAACAATCATTTTTTTTATATTGATAATAGATTTGTTCCTTTCATCTGCGTTGTAAGTGCGTCAGTCAATATTTTCTTTATTTTTAAAGCTGAAGATTTGACTTTTGGTGAGCGTGGTCTACTTTAAGCCCGTAAGACAGGATGCAATTTTTACATGTATTGCTGCATGCATATTTATAAGCCACAAAAATATGAAGAGAAACATAAAACTTCACCTGCTTCATTTTTTTCCGCCAGATTTGTATGTGACAAGTTTTTGTTTTTTTTTTATATATATCATAAAACTGTTCGCAAAACTGGTAATATTAAATATTACAATTAGTATTGCGCTTAACGTCTTACCAAGTGACATTTTTTTCGATATCCACATGGTACACATAAACGAAAATACTCGTTCGGTGGGACGTCAGTCCCAGGCACATATTATACAGGACAGCCCAGTCCGGAATAAAATTAATATAGCCTTAACCTGTAACTTTTGGGGAAAATGCTCGGACACGTCAATTTAGTTTTATATATGCTCACATTTTGACGTAATTCGTTTGTTTTTTTATAGACATTTGTCAAAGATATGACAACATCGACCTTTTTTAAATGGAAACATACAGCTTGTGATACATCATTTGAAAGCTAATATCTCGTACAGTATGCTCATAAATTTTGGCGCGATTCTGTGCAGCTATTTCAAAATGGCGACTTTTAAAAGTTTTAAAAAAATCCCTATTTAAATAAGCGGAAATGATAAATCATTGATGGTTGATGTTTTTTTTACCTTTCAAGGTAAAAAATCTTCGTTGTTTAAAGTTCTGACATTTTGTGACATTGTAACCTTGTAAAATTAATTTAGCTATTTCCGAAGTATTATTTTACAGTTTTCGAATTTTCTAAACAAAAATGGTTTTGTCGGAAAGGCAGCGTATCGAAGTATTGATATTGTTAGGATGTGGAGATAAAATAAGAAGTCAAAGTAAAGTGTGCACTTTATTTAATGCTAAATATCCGGAAAATCAAATTTCACAGGGCACTGTTAGTAAAATATTCCACAAATTTGATGAACATGGCACAGTAACGGACTTGCCTAGGAATGGACGGACACGTGTTTTAGGCGACGATGAAAAATTGGATATTGCATTATCTCTGCAGGATAATCCGCATGTTTCAACAGTTTCATTGGCTCAAAATCATGATACATCTAGAGGTACTATTGGAAGATTTTTGAAAGCAGAAAAATACCACCCTTATAAAGTATGTCTTGTCCAAGAGCTTTTAGAAGATGACTATGATAGGCGTTTGCAATTTTGCGAAGAAATGATGAGACGGTGTGACGAGAATAATAGGTTTCCACAAAACATATTTTTTTCGGATGAAGCTACTTTCTATTTAAACGGGGTGGTTAACAGACATAATTATCGTTTCTGGAGCCAAGAAAATCAACGATGGATAATTGAAGCGCATACTCAGCGGCCCCAGAAAGTAAATGTATGGGCAGGTATCATTAATAAGCGAATTTTAGGGATATTCTTTTTGGAAGGAAACCTCACAGCTGAACGGAACCAGGATTTTTTAACCTTCGAGTTGAGACCTGCTCTAGCTGTAATTTTTCCCAACGAAGTAGATTCAGATATACCTAATGAAACAATTTGGTTTCAGCAAGATGGTGCTCCCCCGCATTTTGGTGTCAATGTGAGAAGAAATTTAGATCAGATATTTCCAGGTCGCTGGATTGGACGACGTGGTACAATTGAATGGCCACCGAGGTCCCCAGACTTAACGCCTCTAGACTATTTTCTTTGGGGATATTTAAAAGAAAAAGTTTACCAAAATAGGCCAAATAATATTGAAGATTTGAAAAACAAAATTAGATTGGAGACACATAACATACCGGCTGAAGCCATTCGAAATTCCGTCGACGGATTTTACCATCGTCTGGGAGCATGCCAAGTAGCGGGTGAAGCACATTTCCAGCATTTGCCACGTTAAACCACCTTTTTGTTGTGTTTTGTTTTGCTTCGTTACATTTTTATTTTTTTTTACAACATAAATAATAAATAAACCATAACTATTGTTAAGTCACAATGTCACAAAATGTCAGAACGTGAAACAATAAGAAGACCTTGAAAGGTAAAAAAACATCAATGATTTATCATTTCCGCTTATTTAAATAGGGATTTTTTAAAACTTTTAACAGTCGCCATTTTAAAATAGCTTGACAGAATCGCGCCAAAATTTATGAGCATACTGTACGAGATATTAGCTTTCAAATGATGTATAACAAGCTGTATGTTTCCATTTAAAAAAAAGATCGATGTCGGCATATCTTTGACAAATGTCTATAAAAAAACAAACGAATAACGTCAAAATGTGAAATGTGAGCATGTGTAAAACTAAATTGACGTGTCCGATCATTTTCCCCAAAAGTTACAGGTTAAGGCTATATTAATTTTATTCCGGACTTCTGGGCAGCCCTGTATATAACCAATATATTGCTATTGTGTTACAGAAATGTCCCCAGCATGCGGCGTTTTCCGGAAGCGTTGTGGCTGCGCAGTTCGCGTGTACCGCAGGTCCGGCTTTAAAATTGTTTAACTTAATTTGTTCAAATAGGTATTGTTTTATAAAAAAAAAGCAATTATAGTAAATCTCGGTATAATATGAAATAGAAGATGTAAGGCATTCATTTTCTCGAAGAACCAATACACCGCAAAAAATTATGCAAATTTCAGGACTTTCTTAGTAGAAAAAATGTTAATATTTAGCACACTGAAAAAAATTAATGAATAAACACAACAGCGGTAATAAAAGTAGTGTTTCAATGTAGTATGTGATCTTTAAACAAAAAGAAAGCTTTTTACGTTGAAGAATGGAGGCAACAATAAAATAGCAGCCGTATTGACGAAACACATAATATTGATATACTGTGAATTATTTTATTAGAGTGGCAAGAAGAGAGAAGCATTTTAAATATTTAACTAGTTTGTCAAAAATCAGTAAATAAGTTGGATGCAATTAACATATAATTATCCCTAGTTTAAACTCTCTGTCGAGTTTCAAATTGGATAAATTGTTGTAAAGTACTTGAATGCTTTAGTAGGTAGACCTATCAAATATATAAAATTTAATTCTAACGGCTTAGAAAATGGTATTAAAAAACACTTATTATAAACATTGTATTGTATTGTATTATAAACAGTTTTACATAAACTAGATTCGTAATTTATTAGCTAATTTTATTCTTTGGAATCAGACCTTAGAGGATTTTGTGGTCGGCAATCTGCACTAAGGCTTCTTCATCTGCCATGCTCTACTTTAAAAAAATATCAACTTAGCATGCCATGGGCAATTTCATCAATACATATAGGTACATACATTACGCACAATAGATATTTAGAAAAACCGACATTAGTATAAGCATCAGCATAACTGATAGGATAAACCCATAATTAAATTAAATTTCCAGTTAAGTAAAAAGGATAATCCAGTAACCTTTCTGATTCTTACGTATATAAGCAAATACAAAATATTTTGCAACACATATTAGGTATAGCGTATCTAAAAAAACTTAGAACAAGTAAATTGGGTAGGTACATATTATGAAAATATGAACACAGCTAACCTAAAGCAGAAAATGTTGAAAGTAAAGTTACGTTAGAATAATAATTTAAACCTTGATTTTTACGAGTTTTGGATGATTTAAATTAATTAATGGTAAATAAGTTAACAACTAATATTTCTTACCTTATAATTGTATCTAATAATTAATAACAACACTCCCAGCTTTCAAATTTTAAACTTCACTAGAATGCAATGGCGTCATGTGTATACACATCATACGTCGACAAGCGACAGAAGACAAGTGCGAAACAAGATGGGCGGTATTAGTCCAGTATAGTGCCAGCGATAGAATTAACAGTCTGAACTGTTAAATTAAACAATTAACATTTTGAGATAATGTTCAAATTCAAATTCAAATTCAAAAATATTTATTTCCACAATCTTTACAAAATTAAAAAAAAATATCGCGTTTAAAAAAAAAATGGTAAATAAATATAATGCAGTAATGTCTATGTATTCTTTTGGAGTAGAATTTCTAGAGAAGAAGCTTTATCAATTCACCAAAGCGTTTGCTTGTCCGGTGAGGTGATAGCTCTATACGGTATATAATATATAACATTATCTAGTATACCCTTATGTCTATTTATCACTTCTTCAGCATAAATGAATTAATAATATAAATCATTAGACTATAATAAATATAATATAATAAATAAATAAACAAATAAACAAATAAACAACAAAACTGTATAAACTGATCGTAATATAAGTTACCTAAATATAACAATAATCCTAATGAAAGGATTGATGCAGAGGAGAGAGACCATTTTAAGAACATACATATATTTATAAATAAATAAAAGTGACTAATTCTAATATGTAGCATAAAGAGAAGGTAGCTTATTACATTTTACATGTTTGGATGATTGAAAATTAACCAGTTAGACAAAATAATTTTAAAGTTTGACTGTTTCATTTTGTTTTTGATTTCGGCCGGTATTAGATTATAAAGCTTGTTATGATGTTGTTACGATTTGTGTGCCTTGTTCGATATACTCTGTCTGTGTTTGCATTAAAGAATTCTGTTTTAAACAAATACATGAATGCAGCTTTGTAGTACCGATTCTTTAAATTAAGAATTTTGCATTCTTCAAAGAGTTGGTCGGACGGGAAGAAAATGTTTAAGCCATACATGATTTTAAGGATGCGATTTTGTACAATCTGAAGCGGTTTTATTGTTACTTTGTATGCTGCGCCCCAACCTATAATGCCGTAAGAGAGCAATGATTGTACCAGGGAATAATAGATACTACGTAGACTCTTTATATCCATAATTTTACTTATTTGTTTAAACATGTATATTAAGGATCTTATTTTTTTTGTTAATAGTTGAATTTGGTATGTCCACTTCAATTGGTTATCCAATATTATGCCCAAATAAGTTGCTCGGTCAGTGGATTCGAGTATCCATACACCCTCCTTTCTAAATGGTAGATTTATGGTTATATTATTATGTGCCGGAAGATGGTTTTTTTTATTCTTCTTCTTCTTCCGGTGCTTTATCCTCGGCGGATGTTAGCTATCATCAACACAATTTGAGCCCTGTTAACGGCCCGTCTAAATAAAGTGGTTGTATTGACTCCAAACCACTCCCTAAGGTTCTTGAGCCAAGAGGTACGCCTGCGACCAGGACCCCGTCTGCCTTCTATCTTGCCCTGCATAATGTTGTGTAGTAGTTTGTACCTTTCGCTACGCATTATGTGACCAAAGTATTGCAATTTCCTCTCCTTAATGGTGATCATCACTTCCAAATCCTTGTTGAGATATTGAAGAACGTCCATGTTCCTTACCCTGTCTACCCAAGATATTCGGAGTATTCTCCTGTAGCACCACATTTCAAAAGCTTGGATCCGATCGCTAGAACTTTTTGTTAATGTCCAAGCCTCCATGCCATACAGGAGAACTGAGAAGACATAGCAACGAAGCAGTCGCACTCTTAGCATCAAGGGCAGGTCTCTGCAGCATAAAACTTTCTTCATTTTATTGAAAGCAGCTCGACTCTGTTCAATTCGAGCCCTAATTTCCGTGGAAGATTCCCATCGGTCATTCACGCATTTTTTTATTCGCAAATGGTATATAATTTGTCTTGTTTAGATTAATAGTCAATAAATTTTTGTCTAACCACTTAACTAAATTATTTAAGTCCATGGATATTTTTTGTTCTACTTCCTGCCACGCGTTACCATGTACAAACAAGACAGTATCATCTGCAAATGATATCACTGTGCCCGAATAGTGCTGTTTAAGAAGATTATTTATGTAAATTATAAACAATACAGGGCCCAATACAGTTCCTTGTGGACCCAATACAGTTCCTTGTGGATGTTGTTATTATTTCACTCAACATCTTCGCTAGCATTAACTCAACAAGTTATATGATATTTAGTTTAATGGAAAAGTAATCATTGAATCAAAAATTTAATTCTTGTTCCAACAGTTAAAGTTTAACAAATTTAAAATGTTGCATGAAACAAACAACTTATCGTTGACAGTCACGTGACTGTTAAATCAACCAATTTAGGTTTCTCAGTGTAAAAATAGCAAAGCATCTCAATCAGAAAGATCAGCAAAATATTATCATGTAATACCGAGAATGAGAATCTCAAAAAATGTTTTTTGTTTTCATTTTAAATGACCCTGTATCTGCTTGGCGAAAATAAAATATGGGCCCAATTTTCTTCCAGTTTGCTCAAGTATCTTAAAGCAATCCAATAAACTAAAAACCTGAACTGGATACGACAAAAGCACCGTAACAGCGACCTCATATACATAAAAGTCTATCTGGCATTTCCTTAAGATTTAAGAGTCCCCGGTCATAGGTTCCACCGAACCCCGTACCACCAACATGCCGGAAACGTTCCTATATATTCCGAAATCCTAAAAATCGACGGCTCTCGACGTGGCGGGTAGCCGTCGCTCCTCCGTTGGGTTCCAGAAACATGATCGATGGTTTAAAATTGATTTATAGATAACGGCGGTACCGTACTTTAGTTTAAGTTAATACATATTTCGCTTACGGTGTCAAATTGTCAGGTACCGTTGGGTTCCGAAGGGACCTCATGGAACCAAGACGATTTATGTTATTGTGTAATATGATGGTTAAACCGAACTAACTATATACAGGTCTGGCAGGGTCTAATCATGCATGTGCATTTTTACGTATCTATGAATGAATAAATAGGAATAACACGTGTAACTAATATCAGCAGTTCAAATTAGACACCCATCAAAGATACAAGATCCACATTGATTAGTTACAACATGGAAATACCCTTTGCCACATCTGTACAATGAAAGTCTAGAATAACAACTGCTTGACACCGATTCGAACCTATCACGACCCCGTTGAAAATATCTCACGTATTTTAAATGAAACTAGCGAAAATCAAAATGGCAACACACCATGTATAGAGAGATTGAGTCTTAAGGACATTATTTTATAGGAATTTCGTGATGAAGTGGTATTCTGGTAAAAGTTAACATTTGGATTATCGTTATCGTCATCCTAGTAATTGGTTTATAGTGTTTAGGTACTTTTGAAGGGTATTCCAAACTCGAGGGTATTTATACAAGCACTGAATAACACCGTAGCCGTATATGATTAACTCTTAGTTTACACAATAAGAGCATTGTGTTAAAAACAAAATAAAGACAATGGAAGTCTCAGAAAATTTGCCTTTTTTGATAATATTCTGTTCTAACCTAACTTGGCTTTTAAGGCACCGTTTTAATTTTTTTTTTATTTGGCATACGTAAACGAGCATTATTTATCGTTTTACTTTTCTTTACGGCTTTTCACTGTTTCAGAAGTCTCTTACTGACCAAGACTAATAATAAAGGCAATTGAGACATTAGTTATGCACGATGTCACATAATATGTATTGGACCAGAGAAATTTATAACAGAACTTCTTCTGATTTTACGTTTCAAGACAGCAATATCTACGCGGTATGTACCTTCATTTGTTATTGTTGTTTAGTATGTAAATGATTAAATCCATATGCATTGTTAGGTTAAAGTCAAATAGAAAAATTAGCCAAAATTTTGTTTAGCATTTATGATTTCTAATTAGGTATGATGTTTGCATTATTATTTGTAAATCTTGACTGTGTCTATTCATCACGGAACGTTGGGACAAATTATACAGTTGCCTCATTTGCCTGCCCTATTCCCGCTACACTTCCACATATCAAGATATTAAATCAAATCAAATATATTACAGAATTGTATAAGGTACATCAGGTATACATATGAAATATCCTTATTTTCTATTTTAAATTCAAAGTTATTTATTTACAACTACATCTAAGTGACGTAACACGTGTATGTGTAGCAACGATAAACCCATTTTAAATATAATTTTTTTCTTGTTTATTGGGTTTTTAGGTCATTTATAAATAATAAAGGTTTGATTTAAGTTGACGTTTCGGTTTATATTACATTAAACCATCTTCAGAACTACAATTACAGGAAAATGTGATTATTAACTAATTTTTAGGATTAAAAAGTAGACATACCTGTATATAATATATATATATAATATAATACTATACTATTCTATATAATCACGTGTGTATAAATAAACTTAAACCTTTAAACCTACAAGGTACATAATAAATACAACAGTAATTCAAAATAACGCCATAAATCTAATTAAATTTTGAACAATGAAAACTCTGCAACCGAAAGCAAATTTCTTCTGGTTAAGCAACTGTCTTAGGTCAAGGGGCAAAAGATTATATAGTTTAGGTGCCAAATAAGTAAAAGATCTTAATTGCTTTGCATTATTGTTAACTGGCATTTCCAGATGTCTATTTACATTATTTCTAGTCCCATGATTGTGATTAACATACGGTTGTTTATTAGTCCTATGAACGTAGCAGCAAATTGACAAACAGTAAAGTGAGCGAACATCAAGAATATCCTGCGAATATAAAAAACTTGTAGAATAGTCCCTATTAAGTTTAAAAATAACTCTTACAATATAATTTTGTACAATACACAAGGGTCTTAAGGAATTCTGATATAGTCCACCCCACACCTCCAGACCATATCTCATCAATGATTCAACCAGGGCCCCATAAATCAATGTTAAGAGATTGGTATTTAAAATTTCTCTTATGATATAAAACTTATATATTAAGTTTCGAATATTTTTGGCTAGTCTATTTACATGATGATCCCACCTCAAATGTTTATCGATTGTAACACCCAAATACCTGATTGAGTCAACCTCAGCTATGCTTTCATTTAGGTTGTTTATAAACATGTTTTGAAAGACAGGGCGATTTGCCGCTGTAAGAGAGAAAGCAATGTATTTGGTTTTAGAGATGTTTAGAGTGAGTTTAAATGTATTCAACCAGTCCATAATTGTATTGATACCATCAATAGCATATTTTTTAACTGCAGTCCAAGAGTCACCGGAAAAAAGCACTACAGTATCATCAGTATATGATATTACCAAACAGTTTTGTATATTAATATTGGTTAAGGAATTTATGTAAGTTATAAAAAGCAGCGGGCCGAGTACTGTGCCCTGCGGGATACCAATTTTTATATTTAGGGTATTGCTAATAATATTATTTATTTCAACAACCTGTGGTCTACCACTCAAGTAACTCCCAAAGACATCCAACACGCCGCCCCTCACTCCATATTGGTGAAGCACCTCAAGAAGAGATTCGTGAGGCACCGTGTCAAATGCCTTCGCAAGGTCCAAGAAGACAGCCAAGGCAATTAATAATAAAAAATCAGTTTCTCCTAAATATGGCAGAAAATAAACTTTGAAGATAATGAAAAATACGACATGCTCGTTTGTTATGTCCATTGTAATGAAAATGCAGATAAACCATTAGAAGTGTATATCAATAAATTAATTTTAATAATAAATTAAATTTCTCAAAATACTTCTAGATATCCCGAAAGACGACAGCCTGATAAAACAATATTTCTAAGGATGAAATCAAATTTAATTGAACACGGTTCATTTTTTAAACCCCGGCCTAAAATCTACAAGAGGGAAATCCGCGAGACTGATGAAATAAATGTTTTAGCTTTAATTGAAAAAAATCCAACCAGTTCTTGCAGAACGGTCAGAGTAGTTAAATCAAGAGTTTAAACAATCCTAAAAAAACACAATTTTAAGCCATATAAATTCCATCTAGTACAAAACTTACATCCTGGTAATGCACAGCGCCATATAGAGTTCTGTAATTGATATCTACAAAATATCAACAGGGAAAATAATTTTGAAAGAACCGTTATATGGTCCGATGAGGCTCATTTTACCAGTGCTGGTAAATTTATTCGGCACAATACGGAGGCTTTGGTCTCAGGAAAATCGGGATGCAAAGTTGTTGTTTTATTGGTTGAAATGTTTGTCCAATAGAGTGATAGTGTTGTAGATAAATTCACAACTTTGGATTAACTCGAGTAACAATAAATTAGTGTTATCATTCTCTATATTATCCATTTCTAGTTTTCCAATTTCTGGCACAAAACAAAATACTAAGCTTACAACAAACAAAAAATCCAAATACAAATAACGGAAGGGCGACGTAAACAACGAAAAGACATTTCGCTGTAACCACATGACTTTAAAATAGCGTCTTCATTGGTCAAAACGAACCTCTCGAACTCCGAACATAAAAATTGGTTATCTGGAACTACTGGGAACTTTTCGAAACTTACGAACTTTGCACGAACCAAGTTTATAAATTGAGGCGTTTATTTTAAAAACAACATATGTCCAAATTTTTCTAAAATGAGTTTTTCGCGCCATCAAGTAGTTTATACTTATCTCTATCGCCTCAAGTTTCTTGTTTCCTTAAAAATAGCATATGCTCCAAAATATCTGCAACTGAAATATCACTGTTTCTATAAAAACGACATATGTCCAAATCATTTCCTTTAAAAACATCACATGTCCATGGACTAATGTTGTTTTTAAAGGAAACGAAGCAAGCTGAGACCTGTTAAGTTTAACTGCGCCAGCAGGTTAGTTGCAACGTCCAAGTCTGGCTTTAGTCTAGTGTTTGAGGTGATTGTATGTGTATTAGTTTTCATTTTTAAAATATTATAACTATGGATAATGAAGCAAGCAGTAGTCAGGCTTAGGCCGCACCGGAGCACAAAGAAAAGAAAATACCAAAGGCCACTCTAATAAAAACCGCCAAAATAAAAGGCGAAGAACATATTAACCATAAAGGAAAACTTATAGAAAAACGCACCATGGGAAGGGACTGCAGGTAAGTTATAGCTTTTAGGTAAATTTTGACTTTTTTGCTTATTGATTTTTTTATTTCAGATGCAAACAGCTAAACCACCGGTTTCCCTGAAACAAATTCGAATGTTGGAAATAAGTAAACATTCTACTGTAATTAAGTTAAGAGATACCTACACTGGTCCGTGGAGAACTTCCATTATTAGAAATAAACAAAAATTAGCTAGTTTTATAGAACTCGTACCAGTTTATCTACAAGCAGTGCCAATTTCATCTGCCAAACTAAAAAATATAAAGGATCTTCTAAATTTTTTCACAACAAGATTTAAATAGGAATGACGAACTGGAAATTGATGAAGACGATAATAGCAGCGGTTGCGAAAATTAAATTTAGTGCCATGTAAATTCTACAAATAATGTAATAAAAAAATAAATTTGTTAAAATAAGCTTAAAACAGAAAATATAGTAAAAAATAAAGTTATTAAAATCAGCCCAAATATATATTTTTTATTTTTTCTTTTAAAAACAGCATAGGTCCAGGTTTTTTTATTTTTTTTTTCTTAAAAATGCGATGTTTTTTTCTAAATCTACCAGTCTAAAATTCTTCATTGAGGTAATATATATTACTTTATGATACAAGTGGTACTTAAACTAGATAATGCGTTTTTTCCATTTCCTGAAAAATTACAATTATGGACATATGTTGTTTCTAAAATAAACGCCTCAATTGAACTGAGTGTTCCCTTTAGTTTAAATTGAACTCTTGTTTCCAACGCTAACTGAACCTCAACCTCGTCAACTTCTCGATAGTTTAGGCCTTATGAACCTTTAGTCTTGAAATTAGCCAATTAAATAACATTCCACATAATAAACAATTTTATATTTAAGACAGAAATATAATAAATTATATTCCATTTTAGGGTACAGTGAAACAATCATGACAGATGCCTTAGGCTTATGAAAATAAATAATAAAATAATATTTGCACATTTTGTGGAACATTTGGTGAACTACTTTTCACATATTTAATAGCAAAACATTGTTCTTGTGTAACTTCCTACAAACACCTGTTCATATTTCAAATATTAGAACTGTACTTGTCTGAGCAAATCCAGTGACGGTACCGTTTTATCTCCTTATTTTATTAGTTTAGCACAACTATACAAGGTAAGCCACGTCACCGATTCATGAGATTCATCTCTAATAGGGTTAGCTGGGGTAAATGTGAACAAGGGGTAAATGTAAACGGTGTTCTAATGATTGGTAAATCATAAGATAAAAAAAAATATTTGGCAACAATGCCTTCCTTGGTCGTTTCCTGCTCCACGCCAATCTTTTCGCCATTTTGAATAAAGTCGTTAGCTAGTAGTGACGCTTTGTGTGGAATCTTCCATTAAAACACGGTTTTTATCATTGTAGTGTTATGCATTTATCCAAATAAATTGTGGAAAAAAAGGTAAGTTGCATTTGAAATGTTTATATAGGTAATGTTAATGAATTATTACATCGTTTCATTCTAGTTTTTAAGAAGTTTGTGGTGTTATAAGATTTATATTCTTGTGTTTACAATTACCCCGTGAATATTGGTTACTGGGGGAAATGTAAACATACCTCATGGAGTAAATGTAAACGTAATTTTTAAATTTGAATTTTGTTTTAACTAACATATTTTTTTTATGGAAGTAGTCCATCTCACAGTGGAGTAATATTTTAAGTTTTGAGCCCGGACAACTTCTCCACTATTCCTTCTGATCCAACCCCTAATTTTTTCACTCATTTAAAGAAAATCCTCTCAATCACTAATGATACTCTAAATACATTTGAAACAGATAAGAGCAAGTTATATCCAATGAATCCACAAACCCCTCTTTTGTATGGTTTGCCTAAAATCCATAAGTTAGACATTCCAATACGCCCAGTTGTACGCTACTCTGGTTCTCCTACTCATAAACTGGCTTCTTGGCTAAACTCCATTTTAACAGAATTGACTGATTTTTCTAGTAGGTTTGCTGTAAAAAACTCATATGAATTAACTAACAGATTAAAGAACATTAACATTCCTGAACATTCTATTTTGGTTTCGTTTGATGTGAAAAATTTATTTCCCAGTATACCTCCTGAAGAGTGCATTAAGCTTGTTAGAGACCTCTTATTTTCTAATCACTCTATTTTCACACATCATGTACTTAATATTTGCCTCTTATTAGATACTGTTCTCAAACAAAACTTTTTCCAATTCAATAATAGATATTTCTCCCAACAAACAGGTTTAGGTATGGGTTCACCTCTTAGTCCTCTCTTAGCAGAGATTTTTTTGGCTAGTTTAGAATCACAAATTGAAGCACATCCTCTTTTCATGAAAGTCATCCACTTCTCCAGATACGTTGATGATACTTTGGTTATATTTACAGGGTCCTTTCTGGAATTACAATCGTTTTTTAACTTCCTCAACACATTACATCCTTCTATAGAATTTACCATGGAAATTGAGTCAAATAATTCCATTCCTTTCCTGGACCTACTCATTCAAAAAGAAAATAATAAATTACAATTTGGTATTTACCATAAACCTACGAGTACCGACCTGGTTATTCCATTTCATTCTAACCATCCACATAGCCATAAAACAGCTGCATTTAACAGTTTCTTTCATAGATTATTTAACATCCCTCTTTCTCATGAAAACTTCAAATCCGAACTTAATTTGATCAAACAAATAGCTTTCAATAACCATTATCCACCATATTTCATAAATAAACTTTATTATAAACATCTGTCTAGATCTCTCAACAAGAAACTATTTTTACCAATCCAAAAACAACAATTGAGATATTTTTCACTACCATTCCTCAACAATATTTCCTACAAAATTCAAGACATCTTTAGATCATATAATATCAACATTAGTTTTAAAACTCAAACCAACTTACGTAGTTTTGTAGTGCAATCCAAAGACAAAATATCTACTTTGGATAGGTCAGGTATATATTCCATTTCCTGCTCTCATCCAGGTTGTAATACTTGTTACATAGGTCAGAGTGGTAGGAAGATCATAACCAGAGTCAATGAACATCTCAAAATCATTGAAAAAAACAAAAACCATACTGATATAAACTCTAAATCGACTTTTGCCAATCATGTTATCAATGCCAACCATTCTTTTAAACTCCATACTAGTACTAAGGTGCTTCATGTTTGTGATAAGGGGACTACGATGAATCTGTTGGAGATCCTTGAAATCCAGAAAGCTCTTAACAATCCCTCTTTACACTGCATTAATGATCAGATAAACTTTACTTGTCTAACTTTTTTCAATGCTCTAAAATTCTTAAATAATTAAAACATAACCTTATTTTTTTAACTATCATTTCATCTCATGGCATCACGGTTTTCATAACTACCCTGTTATATTGCTCCATCTTTGTTCCGTTAATGGTACCTCGTTTTCCATACATCCTAGTTCCCTGTCATGATTTGCCTTCATAAACATTTTTAGGTTACTATAATATTAACATTTTACGCTCTCTTGTGACTGGCGTCCTAACTTTGCCTTACTCATCCATTATGATATTATAATGCTTTAACAGATGTCTATGTTTTTTTTTTTTTTTAAGATTTTTAGTTTTATATTAGTTTACATCATACCTTCTCTAACATACAGTGTACATCTTTATTTAGTTGTTACTCCATTTGTCTAAACAGATAACCTTTGACATTGTCGCAGTGCGTCGATTTTAACCGTTTTTTTTTCGAATAATATAAAAAATTAAATATAATTATCCATTCATATTTCAACTAAATAAAAATTTTTACCTACCATTTGGTACGACTCCACCATGATGGTCGTACCCTATTACAATTTCCCAGTAAAATTTGGGTTTTTCAACAAGTTTAAAATAAAACTGAATTCATTTAAATGCATTTTATTCAGTTAATTTTACTTTAATTTTTATATGTATTATTTACCTACTTAAAGTTACATATGGTTTCTTAAAAAAATTTTTTTCTGCAACATTAGGTAAGTCTCTAACTTGACTTTATTTTACTGTGTTCGCGGTTTTATATTAATCACCATATTTTACAAAATACCTTTTCCTAATCACATTAAACTTTTATTGATGACGCCTTTGCGGTTTTTAAATTGTCTAATTTTGTGTTTTTTCCTTCCCTTTTCAGTTTAAAAACAAAAAAAAAATAGAAAACAATAGGAATGAAGCACAACGGCGACATCCCATAGTAATCGAGCGTACCACCGAGCGAGCCGGTGAGGTTCTATAAAGATCCATACACCAGCACGGAGCCCATAGTAACAGGCATCTAACCTCGGTGGCGCCGAAAACCATTTCTTCGGTTTAGGTTACCGAGACCTTAAGATTACAACAAACAAATGTTTGTCCCTTATCCTTTCCATCAGACCCAATCTCTGTTGTTTTCTATATATAGTGATGAAAGTCACAGACAGTCCCTTCCTTTCCGTCAGACCCTATAGCTCTGCTGATGAGCTGTTATACAGCGAAACGCGTCCAGAGATTGGGTCTGATGGAAAGGATAAGGGACAAACATTTGTTTGTTGTAAAAAAAAAATGTAACAATGTCATTGGTCTCTTCATAAATATCAACATCTTAATAATTACCCACTGAAGATGAAGGTTTATACCTTTGAAACATGTATGGGATGTTAATTTGAACCTATTTATTAAATTAGTGGAGCAGACTTTGTGTTTCATTCCTCACTTAACATATTTTTGTTTTATTTTTAGATTTACAATGCCTAGGAACTATGTGCGAAAGAAGCCGCCCCCAAGTTACACTAAAAAAGATCTGGCTATGGCAGTAAACGATGTCCAGAACAAAACCTTAACATACCGACAAGCAGAACAGCAGTATCGGGTATACCTATTTCGGTTATATATAGTCGAATTAAGGGCAGAATAGTGTCAATTGAGAAAATGGGGGGTAGTCCAATATTGAGCCAAGAAGTTGAAAAACAGATCGTCTTATCTTTGATCGCAAGAGCTCAGATTGGCTACCCCTGTGACAAACAAGAATTAAAAAGTCTTGTCTCAGACTACCTTAAGTCTAATAATATAGCAAATACATCATTTAAAAATTTTGCCCCGGGGGAAGATTGGTATCGATCTTTTATGAAGCGAAACCCCAACATATCTTTAAAAAAGCCTGAACATCTTCAAAGAATTCGCAAAATCGCACGCAATCCAGAAGTTGTGTATTTATTTTATTTATTTATTTGTTTCCTTCCATTAAATAGACTACAAAGTATTAATATCGTCATGCAATAGCAATAGTTTCAAACAAAAAGAAAATATATCTACATATTATGTAAAACTTACAAAGTACAAACTAGGTACATTCATAAAAATTAAGTACAACCAACGGGAAAAAACAAAACTAACTCAAATATTCGTCTATAGAGTAAAAGCGGTTTTCAAAGAGATAGCACAGTAGAGATGTTTTAAACTTTCTAATGGAATCTATAGCCTTAATATTATCTGGGAGCTTGTTAGCAATATAACTACAAAAGCAATGGGGGCTTATCTTACAAACATCCTGAAAAAGATATGTTGACTCCTGATTCCTATGTTTTAGTAGATTTTCTTGGGGGCAACAGAAAGAAAACGCATTACAGTTATGTTTGCGTCATAAATTCAGTTTTGGAAAATTGTGACTATGTAGTCACTGGGATGAAAAGCATTAATCCTACCAAAACTGATTTTATTGTGGTAGAATCTGACTCATCTACCATTAATCGTAAGATGATTAAAGCATTGTTACCTGCACCCAAAGTGGAATGCAAAGATAGAAAACTAGTTTATGTTTTTCCAGGAGCAGTTGCTGTGAATGAAAAATGAAGAAACTTGAAGTTTTCAAATTCGCTTTTTTCAATTTAGTATGTAGTTTACTTGTTTAATATGCGGTGAGGATTTTGGTTTCTCTTTCGTGTAGGTATTGGGTTAGGGGGGTGTGTTTGACATCTTGGTGTAGATCTACGTTACAGATGAACAATGGGATATATTGGAGGCCCCAGGAGACCCCAGGCTGCCAAACCGTATGTGAGGATGGGGCGAATGATTGAGTTGATGAGGAGGAGCTTGTTCTTGTGGCTGAGGGTGCTGCGTTAATTGAGCAGTGGGTATAGTTGACTGTTGTTGGTGTAAACAAATGAAAATCGGGTAAGAACATATAGGTTTTTTCACATTGTTTTTACGTGTATAATACACTCCTGAAGTTTAATCCGTTCCTCCCGACTCACCTTGTATATGTGTTTGAAAAGTTTAACTTTTTACATTGCCATTATGCCATTCCTTAGCCTGGATAAAGTGCGAAGGGAAGTTTTGCATGTATAGGTTCGTATATATACTTTGGGGCAGGTGAAACTGGAATAAAACATTAATCCTAATTCGATAGAAAAGGTTCAACTGACGAAACAAGAATTTTTAGGTCGGGTGACGAATCGAAAACTGACGAAACCGCCGCCAATGCCTTGACTAGCACGTGCACATACATTAGCTTTAATTATTGTTCAACACCTGAATGAAAACTGTGATTATTGTGCTGTAAATGATGGACTTAAGGGAAATATATTAAACTTTAAACTCGATTAAGATCACCGACAATTATTTTTCTAACCTTGATTGCATTGATACGTGGGAAAACCATACGATTTACAGTTTTTTTTCTATTTTTTACATGTCTGTAAATAAACTTATTGCAGATATGCAATATACAATGATGCTATTGTTGCATGTGGCAGAACAAAATGAAATTTTAAACAAAACGAACTTTTAACCCGTTCACATTTAGAATCTCGATCGCAACAGACAACAGCGCATTTGTCACGTAATTTTTGTCGTTTCCAACACTTTCTATGACATTTCGGTATGTTAAACAGATCAAGTTGGTATAAGAGCAAACGTATTATTTATTCGATTATGTAATTTAACTTGATATTGCTTTTGTTTAGTGAAAGTATCTAACATATATGCAAATTGATTGATTAGCTGATTTCGATTAGATTATGTTCCTTATAGGAGGTATAACGTAAATTTAATTATTTTTTTCTAATATTTAATAAGACCTAATAACGTGTGTCCTAAGAAAAGATTTAAAACTTTCAGTTGTAATTAATTCAGGGAAAACAGTGTTGAATCAGGTTTAGTAACTTAATAATAAAATGTAGTCACTTATCTGGCACAGATACAGTTTATTTCCCTACTCAGTTTTCGTTAATCATTAAGATCTATCAAAAATTAACCTTTAGAGACAACTAGTGTTGCTGAAGGAAATCGCCCCTAATGATTTTAATTTTAATTGTTAATAAGTATTATTTAGGATTAAATTCACAAATATTCTACCTTCCAATAGTGTGTATTTTGTCATCAGTAGCTCAGTAGGTTCTTCAAGGACTCCCAGATCTTTTCCCAAATAACTCTCAGACTTTACGACACTTTCGGTGTAACAATGTGTCGCTAATTCCAAACCAGGGATATAAATCCCTCACAAGAACAGGACCGGAATTAGTTTATTTTTTTATATTGCAAAGTTTTTGCTTTTTACAGTTTAAACTATTGATTTAACACCCACACTTACTGAAGATGGATTTATATTTAGATACTAATATATACAGGGTGAGTCGGGAGGAATGGGCCTAACTCTAAGGGTGTAACATATGCATCAAGATAATAAGAAAAAACTCAAATGTTGTTATCCAATATTCATTTGTTTTCAAGTTACAGCGTTAAATAAAATAATAATATTGTTAAACCAAAATATCCAACATTAACATTGTTTTAAATAAATCATTGGTTTGGCAAATTTTCAAAAATACCGCCATTACTTCCAAACATTTCCTGCTTCGTTTACTAAGAGCGCGCGTGGATCTTCTAATTGATACGTGCCTTTCTTTAATATTGAGTACAGCATTTCTAATGCGTCTAATTAATGCATCCCTAGTATCTACTTTTACTTTCTAAACCTCAGTTTTTAACTCCATAATTGTAGTCTAACGGCCTGAGGTCTGGCGATCTAGGAGGCCAACTAATAGGACCACCGCGACAATTGTGATGTTTAAAGGAATCTCCTCCAGTAGTTCTTGCAAAGTAGTGATCTGTAAGGCAATTTTTCAAAAAAAAAGGGCCAATTAAATTATTTTCGATCATGCCGCACCACACGTTTACTGAAAACCTGTGTTGAAAATTACTTTCGACTATTGCGTGAGGATTTTCGTCCGACCATACATGGGAGTTTCGATAATTATTGATGCCGTCACGGGTGAATGTAGCTTCGTCAGTAAAAAGTATGTGCGGTTAAAGATGACGATTATTAATCATCCACTCACAAAATTGCATACGCTTGCCGTAGTCTCCAGGTTGAAGATTCTGTACACGCTGTAAACGTACGGGTATAAGCCTTGCTCGTGAAGCGTATTGATCACTCTTTTTTGGGGAATGCCCAACTGAATTTTAATTCTTCGTGAGCTTGTCGTCGTATCTTCTTCTACTAAAGCTAGAACATTTTCTATTTCTTCTAAATCCTGTTGAATGGCTCATTCGGATGTTACATTAGCACTTGGAAGCGTTCCGGTCTCGCAGAGTTTGTTGAAAACTCTGATTAAGGCCTTTCTGTTCGGTGTTCTTTCATGTGAAAATCGTTCACGATATTCTTCAGCAGCCGCTGTAGCATTCCCATTACACAAACCATAAATAAAAACCATATTGGCGGATTCGAGATGTGAATAAATGTGTGGCATTTTATAAAATTAAAATGATACAAATCCGAAAGTTAACGGTGAATCAATGTAACATTTTATACTGACACTAATATGATAGTGACAGCACAACAATCAAAAGCAAACAATAATAACATTTATTACAGGAAAGCTAAATTAATGCAATATTTTGTTTTTGCCTTATAACTTGAAAACAAATGAATATTGGATAACAACATTTGAGTTTTTTCTTATTATTTTGATGCATAGATTACAACCTTTGAGTTAGGCCCATTCATTCCGACTCACCCTGTATATAAAGTGACGTTGTTGGGACGTCGCTACTATTTGTAAGGTGAGAGTTTTGAACTGTTAAGCTGGATTTATAAGCTCGAAAAAGTAGCGAAATGACGTTGAAGCTCACATGTTCAAGTCGGTGAGGTTCGAAGTTCGAGAGTTCAGTTTCATGGTATTTATAATTTTAGCACAGTGTTACTGGGTTAAGTACAAAATGAAACAATTTCCATACTTCAAAAGTGCCGACGTTTCGACCTATACGTTAGGACGCTAATATTTAGAATGGTATTTATGAAGTCAGGAAGGAATTTCGAAAAACTCTTGAATGATTGAACGAAACTTGTGAATATTTCACAAGTTTGAATGAGGTCAATTAAAAACGAAATAGTATAATCATTTTGCACTGAGAAAACTGAATTGGTTGATTCAACAGTCACATGACTGTCAAAGATGAGATGTTTATTTCAATTAAAAAACTGTTCAACTTTAACTGTTGGAACAAAAAATAAATTGTGGATTTAATGATTACTTTTACATTAAAATAAATATCACATAACTTGTTGAGTTGATGATAGCGACGATATTTAGTGAAATAGTAACACATTTAACTTCTATTGAAATAATTATTGTATTAAACAACTTTCTAACTATCCATCTAATATCTTTATTTTATTACTTTAACAAATCTTTAATATTTTTTTACATCAGTTCGACATGATCTCAAAATGTTAATTGTTTAATTTAACAGTTCAGACTGTTACTTCTACCGCTGTCACTACTGGACTGCTGCGGCGCATCTCGTTTCGCACTTGTCTCCTGTCGCTTGTCGACGTATAATGTATGCGTAAACAGGCGTTGATGTATAAACGGCACGACGCCATTTGAATAATTTACAATTTATTTTTTCAGAATTCTATTGAAGTTTTCAAATTGAGTGTTGTTACTAATTATTATATACAATTATAAGGTAAGAAACATTAGTTGTTAACTTATTTACCCTTTATTGAATTGTGTAGAATCAGTCAAAACTCTTAGTTAACTAGCAATTTAGTTTAAAATCGAAAACATGGCGGTATTCGCGATGGTGGTTCTTATGGGTTTATCCTATCAGTTACGCTGATACTTATATTATACTACTATAGGTTTTTCTAAATATCTATTGTGTGTATATCTAGTTGTATTAATGAAATTGCCAATGGTAAGCTAAGTTGTGATTCTATCCAACAATAAGGAAGTCTAAAGTAATATTTATAACTGAAAATGTAAGTAACATTAAATGTAATAACATGTAAAACTGTTTATAATAACACATTTATAGTACTAATCAATTGTTATTTTAGTACTTAAATGTTTTTATAACATCATTTTCTAAGCTGTGTTGATTAAAAAAAAAATGTTATGCTGTTATGCTGTTAAGCTACTGACACGACAATTTAGTTTTTGGTCTAAACAAAATAGGACTATAATCTTGTTGAAATAGTTCGCTAAAAAAAATGACTAGTTATAGTATATCCTATCTATCTATTCATATTTAAACAGAGATAGAAGCAGGTACCTAATAGCATTTTTAATATACAATTGCTTATAGTCGATTTTTCTTTAAAATAATACTATTTCAACGAAATTGTTTATCTAATTTAAACCAATAAACTAAATGTTCGACTCAATCCTTCACGGGTGTTAAACCAACAAAAATAAAGTTTGCCTAATGTTTTCATTACACTATTTTGAAAATGTTAATTCAATTAACTAAAATGTTTAACAAATCCCGTATTTTAAATCAACATTTTTGACATTTTGAATTAAACAGGTTTCTTTTAATTATCTTTGGATTTTTTAATAGATAGCTTTTAACTGTTAGTTTAAGCAATATTATGTAAAATTTTTAATGGTTCATTCAACACTTAAAAACATTACTTGTATTGAAAGTGCAATAACTATTGAATGAAACATATATTGTTTGACTCAACAGTTTAATTTTCTCGGTGTGTATAACATCTATATTTCCAATTATTCAATCGAGCAGTACCTATTTATTGTCCCCTATATTTATTCATGAATATATTAGTATTTATCATGCAGCATATTTAACTTATAAAACCTCTAACGAGTATCACAAAAACTAAAGATATCTTTGACAAAAAAAGATAAAATTAAAAATTGTGAACTATCATTAAAATCGTTTGAAGTTGCAAGGGTTGCCAACTCATCAAAAATCTAAGATAAAAACAGATGCTGCTGAGATTCGTGAGAACTTTCTCAAAACAACACAGTTGATACATGGTATGTTTTTTGGTTTCACCCCCACCTTTATCTCCTTAAAGTATGCATCCTCCGTTATGAATATATTACTTAAATCAAACTTATTACGAAATATCCCCCGGAAAGTGATTACTTTCAACAACAATCCCGTCCAACCATTTACTTAAAACTATAACTATCGACTATGGCACTTTTCAAATTTAAAGTCAGACCCTGTTCTAATCCGACACCATAAACAAACGACAACTCTCCGCGACACGGCGGCTTAACCTACTCCTTTACAACCCAACAACAGGATTCGCGACAATCTTGCAACATCGCGATAAAAACGAGACGGCATCGTCGCATCTTATAAAAATCGGCTGCATTGCTAAGGCCGTTTCTACAGTCATTACCGAGATGGAAGTCAGATTGGCGGGATATGTATTGGCCTATTATTGGGTATTTAGATAAGGGATAATGTTATAAATGGACAGTTTAAAGAAATTTCGCGTTTTTTTAGCTCTTTTTATAAACCGCATCTTGATTGCCGACAAAATCAGTTAAGTGAAAAGGTTACTTGATACGTTAAGCGTGTTATGAGAAATGATTGTGAATTATGGTTGAGTAAAGTAGGCATATGACCAAAAGACATTATTATTATTTGGATCTTTAGTTGAGAAAATGGGAATTACTAAAAAAACATTGATAGACTTGCACCACAATAAACTTGTTTACACTTACCTAAGACAATAATGTTCTAAATAATTGCTGGCTTACCTAGAACAAAAAAAAAAAACATAATCAGCAAACTACTAATAATAATATGATATAATTTGCATCTTAATTGTTAATTGTTACACCAAAAGACGACATAAGTTAAACTTTAAATCAAAATCTTATAAGGATTTATGCAGACCAATTAAGAAAAACTGAATTTACAACCATTAACGAAAATTCGACCTGCATAAATCCACCTTTACTCAAACTATAATGAAACAACACGGGGAAAAGAAAAGACATTGACGGCCGATAAAGTAAGAAACCCTAAATTTTAAAAGCAGAAAATAGTATATTGTTTTATGAGGAGTAAAAGCAATACTTTTTATGACCAGGGCCGACGAGAGGGGGGGGGGACAGACGGGACAAATTCCCGCGGCCCGGGGCCTGGAGGGGCCCCGGCGTGAATCGCGAATTGATCCGCATTAGAAATATTATACCTACTACAAGCACGGTAAAAAATATATTTAAATATATATTTTAAATTTAAATGAAAGGCAAAAAAAGTGGCATGCGGCACTATCTACTTGAAAAGCAAGCACTATCATCAAAATAGGGCGTGGCACCCAAAAATTTTTCGCCTGCGGCGCTATTTTTTTGGTGCCTTCGGCGCATACCTGGCGACACTGGAGGCTGTCCAGTCCCAGGACCTGTGTCGGCACTCGGCGGCCCGAGTTTCGAATTTTACCTGCTAGCGTTGCTATGGATTTATTTTATTATTGTATTGTTGAATACCGAAGCATAATTCGATTTGACAAGTGTCAGTAAATCCTATTACAAGCAATTTCCAAGCTTTAATTTCCTGTTTTAAAAATACCATTTTTTTTAATCTAACACTTTACTTTAAATAAAAATGTCAGAATCAGAATTTACCTGTACGCCCCCGGAGGTTGTCAAAATTGCAGCAGATGTCGTGGACAATTTGTTGCCAACCAAATCCAGTAGTATTTACGAAGCTGCGTTCAAAAGATTCCAGAGATGGTGTAATGAGAAAGACATCAAAAATAATAATTCTGAAAATGTACTTGGCGTATTTCTCTAAACTGGCGAACAAACAAAAAAATGAAAAGTTCAACAATGTGGTCACATTATTCTATGATAAGGTCAATGCTAAATATCAGGCAAGGGATAGACATAAGCAAGTTTTTGAAGCTACGTGCTTATTTAAAGAAGCAAAATGAAGGCTACACTCCCAAAAAGCTAAAGTATTTACCAGGGAACAATTTGAAAATTTTCTATCTGAAGCTCCTAATCAGAAGTATTTGGGAATTAATGTAAATTTAGATATTACGTCAAAGAAGACAAGTTCTTTTATGAAATATATTATGGTATTTTTAGGGTAATATTCCAGTTTATCGGCTTATGCGAAAAATGGCGTAAAATGAAAAACGTTTCTTGCAATATGTAGCACGTACTTTCTAAACGACAAATCCGCGAGCGGAAAACCATTTTTTTAATTGGAA
Source organism: Polydrusus tereticollis (assembly GCA_963920685.1). Taxonomy (NCBI): domain Eukaryota; kingdom Metazoa; phylum Arthropoda; class Insecta; order Coleoptera; family Curculionidae; genus Polydrusus; species Polydrusus tereticollis. The sequence continues at coordinate 126,409,370 of OY987329.1, forward strand.
ATATAAAAGAAATGTGAAAATAGTCGACCGAAAAGCACAGTGAGAGTGACAAGTGAGGTTATGTTTCTCTAGCTGTTAGTCACTCGACAAAAATTGTAATAATTATAGACTTATATTGGTTAAACAGGCGCTAACACGGCATCTAATCCACCTTTTTGGTTCCAATTCGTTATATGCTACATAAATCAACAAGAGTTTTTCATTTTTTTTTTCATTTTTGTCACAAGCGGGTACCCTATTTTCACATTTTTTTTATATTTGCAATTAAAAAAATGGTTTTCCGCTCGCGGATTTGTCATTTAGAAAGTACGTGCTACATATTGCAAGAAACATTTTTCATTTTACGCCATTTTTCGCATAAGCCGATAAACTGGAGTGGTACCATTTTTAGATAGTACTTGTTATTGGTATTTCTGGTGCATGCCGATGTAAAGAAATTGTAAAAATGACATACAATACTTAGGATCTGCCATTCACATAAGAATTCCTGATAGTAAAACTAGAAAACCGCGATCGTTTACTATTGTTGGGGAACAATATTTAAGCATATATAAAAAATATGCATCATTACGCCCAGAAGGCATGAAAGGAAAAATATTCTTTTAAAAATTTGTAAATGGTCGCTGTTGTCCCATGGTAATGGAAATTCATAAGATAAGTACTGCTCCTAAGGAAGCTGCAGTTTTCTTAAAATTACCTTAAAATTAGATGCCACAGAATATACGGGTCACTGTTTAAGGAGAACTTCAGCTACACTACTTGTGGATACAGGTGCAGACATTACGTGTTTAAAGCGACACGGGGGATGGAAATCCAGTAGTGTAGCTGAAGGTTATATTGAGGAATCGATTACCAACAAGAAAGATATTGCAAAAAAAATTTTACAACCTCGTTTTACTGAACCAATCCCTATTAACACTGACATAAATTCAAGAGCAAGTGGTTCCACGGAGGGTTTAACGCTAGAAAATACAAAAACAAGTCAGGATCGCAACAACGTAACACCTTGTGTTGGGGCCACAATAAATAACTGCACTTTTAATCTGATGTTTAATAAATAGGTCATTGTTGTATTTTTTAAAAATAAAAAAAAGTATACAAATATCCAATACTTCTTGTATTTTTCAACATTATTTATTTATGACACACACACTTTTTCTTCCGCTGTATACTATATATAGTATACACTGCTGACACTAACCACCAAAGAACGCCGTAGTACCAAAACATCTTAATCATCCGCAATTTTTTTTATATTTTTAAGGTTAGACACGCGCTACTTTTTCTACTTTCCACTTATCGCACTCGCCTTCTCACGTCAACACATAAAAAGACAGATCTCATTTAAATCCGTTTTCCATCCGAAAGACAGAATAGTAATTACTTTTTTGTATCGCGCGTTCTTATTGCTTGCCTCTGACAGTTATATTTCTAGCATAACAATAATTATTGTTATATCTGGGCAACGTTTTTCATTCCTAATCTCTGTATTTTTAAACAATGCTACAAACAATGCGCCGGCGACATACCTGAATGATCATTTTGTCTGAAATATGGCTGCCGTACTTCGTATTTGCATCTAAGACATAATAAACGATTAAAGAGAAAACGAGTTTTGATATTTGGAAGCTCTTTTTAATTCTCGACACAATGGACTAATTATTATTATTTAAAAGCACGCATTATCATGCATATGGAAACAAGCTAGACAACTAGCCCAATTAGATTTGCTAAACTACTAGAATATAGATAAAATATATTCGAGTTAAGATAGCAGTGGGTTTTCTCCATAGGCTTTTAAAATAATAATAGACGAAGGCTTTCATATATAAAAGCATTTTGCGCCAAATCATACATCGATTTAAAATGTGCCGCTTCCTTTTCTGATATCATTGGCCGCGTATTACGCCTACGTAATATTAACGTAAAAGCAGAAAAAGTTTAATAAAGTTTCGTCCAGAGCGAAGAACAAATTTTGATGTGAGAAATCGAAACGGTTGTCTATTAACCACTATCTTCTAAACTTTCGAAATAGTATTTTACGTTACAAGTCCGGTAGGTGACTTATTACAGTACGAGTTGTTTTACGGACGAGGCGACGTAGGAGCCGAGTCTGGAATATAAACGAGTGCTGTAATAACACCTAACGGACGTGTATCGTATGGTATTTTATTTCATCCTGTCATTATATCCCTTTTCAAAAAAATAAATAGGTATATTAAAATTTTAAAAAATACTTCGCAATATTATATCATGCTACCTACCCTAAATGCAATTGAGCCATTGGTTTCCATAGTTAATTATAAATTTTGTTTGCTTGTCACTGTCAAATAGATAAAGTCATAATATTCGTGTGGGCAATTATGGAGGTTTCGGGTATAATTTTAAATAAAATCTACCAATTTTAGTTAAATAAAATATTTAAAGAATTGTAACAGGGAATATATTCTATGGTTGTGTAATATTTTACAATTACTAAAGTTGGTAGAAAAAAATACTATTACAAGTAGAAGCACCCAAACAGTTTTAATTGGTATCACTAAATATAGACCATATAAAATAAAAATTACTAATTTTAGTTAAGCAAAACCTTTAAAACAATGTAATTAAATGCCTATATTATAGTTACATAACATTTTTCATTTACTAAAGTTGGTTAAAGAGTATAATTTATGCTACATGCTACCTACCTATATATAGCAGTGAACGATTCTCTAATAAATACTTGTCGGGTGGCGGAACGCATTTTTATAGTAGGCCATGACTTTTTATTTTCTTTGAATTATGACAGTTACCTACTTTTATTATAACCCTTAAAAAACCTATATAGTTATCATATTCTTAGTGCTGATGAATATGGCAAAAATAGTGTACTCTGCTTGTACATTTTGTACAGAGTTTAAAGATATTAGTAATTGTCATCGTCAGTTAACCTACTTAGTTGATTTACTTCGTAATTGCACTTTAGACGCGGATGATAAAATGTTGTTTCGAAAAATTCAGGAGGCTCTTTTGGACCTTTCTATTAAATTTCGGTTCCTTCCTAACAAGAAGAAAAATCAAATAGTTTCAAAATATTATATATATTATATGAAACATTTGCATTTGCTAGACAATGAATTCCATCCAAGATATTCACCATTAAGAAGAGAAGAATTTCTCAAAGAATTTGAAGAGCATTTGAAAATTGTGGTAATAAATAATAATTGATTTATTTCATTTAAAAAAGTGTTTTTGATGTATTAAATAATTGCTAAATATGTGTATTTAAATATTTTATTTCTTATAATTTTAAGTGACAACTTGTCAAAAATCGAAAGTAAAAAGTCGTAGTTTCCAAAAACAAAGCATGGTTGCTAGGCAACACATTACAGTATCTGATACTGTAATGTTCCATTTACCGGCCGCATATGAGTACAGGGTAAGTAGATTTACTGGACAGGATGAAATAAATATTTATTAAATATTAAATATTGTTTACCGCATCTTGTGATATTTCTACACCAAACTGAAACAATCAATTATATAAAATTAATTATACCCACAATTAATTGTGAAACGAAAATTCTGGTTTCAAATATTCCAAATTCTTAAACACTTAACACTGCCGTAGTATATTTTATTGTTTTGCAAAAGAAATACAAATATTCTACACAAAAACGTTTAAAACGCAAAAGCAAGGGTTAGCCATTTGATATAATTTTTTCAACCACACCTCTCCAGCCAATCTCAGTTTGACACGTCTGTTGGGGAAACGTGTGTCGACACGTCAAAGAGAATAGGCTGGTAAGGGCTGTGTGCGTGCGATTTCAATGTCTGCTATTTTTGATTGTAAATTACATAAGGGTTATAGTTTTTCACGCAGTTATTTGCTTTCAGTCACGTAGATTGGAAAGCTAGCTCCCTATTGGGCAAAAGGTTGACTCGTATCGCGCGCCGGTCGAGAGAGAGACAAGAAGCACGGCGCAACGCCCTGAGAGAGTACTACATTCTAAGATGGCTCCGTGAAGCAGGTGCTCTTACGTACGCTTCACGATTTTACGGCCTTTGTGGGCAATTAATGGTCTCTTTTTAAATAGAACTATAGGCAGCTAGCGATTTGGCATTATCTAACGTACCAAATTGAACTCCCCATGAAACCGGGGCGTCTTTGTGATGTACTTGTAAGTGATAGTTAAGGAAAAATGTAAAAAAGCAGTTAGTAATGTGAACGTTAAGTATCGCCCAGTGTCTTTGTCGTGAACCCTTGTAATATGCTACCATAACCTGCATTAAGGAATAATAACACAAGTATTTAAGTAAACAGTTACTTTAATCAAAGGTAGGCGAAAATTAACAAACCAGTGAGCAACCCTATAGGCTACGCAGTAAAAATTAATGTAACCACTAGGGAATTAACCCAATGTGCCATCAACGTCAATTAGCACCATCTATCGAGTGATATACATCGTCGCAAAGGACATTAAATTGTCAATCCAACCTTCTACAATTCTACCAAGACAGTCAGTAGGCAGATTATACAACAATTTTTAACCATATGGATAGTAGTCGGTACACGGCCGGAGTGTTCTTTAATCTATCTAGAGCGTTTGATACTGTGGATCTGAGTTTTGTTGGTAATCAGATGTATAACTTGGCATTAGGAAACCAATCAATAAGTCGATTGTATCCTTCTGAGCTATAAACTGTTGTGCGAACACGTTTGTAACAATGAACGACACTAAAAACTTTAACCTGTGTATCCACAAGTCGACTGGTTCAAAACTTTGCTTTACTTGGAAAATAAAATTTCTTCTGAATTTTACTGCATAACTATTTATGAACAGATTAATCACTTTGCCATTTTATCCCCTAGCATGAGTATGACCTACTAACACATTTCTAACTAGACTCGTCAAACAACCACTTAACTAACTTTAAATATCGTAGACTATTATTCTCACATACTTTCGACCATTTTTACGTGGAGTTTGTACCGGTCCACGGAGCGCAACTTAACTCTTTGTGTTTCAGTGTGGCACTACTTTGTTGACAAAACATTGTCAGTCTCGTACCACATCCCGACATCCCGACCAATCAGGTCGCAACACGTCACAATCCAAAATGGCTTGTTTCACGTCAAAATACTGTTGCTAGCCAATGAGAATACAGATCTGCTGTTACCATGCACGTGGCTTATATCGCACTTACATTTGCGTGCTGGAGAATAATACAAAATCAGACAGATTTTTTATGCATAAGGTTTTGATTTAAACTTATATTTTCATGGATTTGTACAACGTTGCCATTACTGTAATATGCGGTATTGCCAATTATATTGCATGTAAATATAATGTACTTTTCTCTATTTTTTACGGTTAGGTATTAAATAAACACATAATGATTTACCACGAAATGCGGCGTTGCCGCTTAGATTAGTATTACGTTACATTAATTCCTAGAATTGAGTTCCACGCATTTACTTTAACTTTTGTGCTGGGTCACGACAGACATATGACGTGTGTCCCAAACAACTGTAAAATAGAAGAATATTCTAATGTTCTACTAGGATTAGCCGCAAATTCATTTATATACTAATTTTGATTCGCATGTAAAGGTAGTCTCCTTAAGTGATATTTCTATCTTTCACTTCTGTTTATTTAGTCGATTCGATTACGTTAGTTGAAGGTTTTTGAGTTGATGCTTGATTGTCTTTTGATTTAATTTCTTTGAAGATATTTTAATGTGTTTGGTTTTTATTTATAGATTATCTATCTTTATGTTCAATCAGGTCTGCTAGGGAGAGAGTCAATTTTTTGAGTGTCTAAATCTTGGTGTATGGTTGATTATACAAGGTCGTTGGTATATATGGAAACGCTCGATTATTTCTTAAAGTAAAACAGCTAGCAAAAAATATTCAAGACAAAAGTTTTAGGGGTTTTTAAAATCTATTATAATTAAAAAAAAATAAGTATACAGGATGAGCCAGAAAGCCGTAGGAAAGCATAGTTACTTTTTTTTAATGAAACAAAAGTCTTAGGGTTTTTTAAAGTCTATTAGAATTTTAAAAAAATAAGCATACAGGATGAGATAAAAAGCCGTAGAGAAACAAAGTTACTTTTTTTTTTAACAGAACACCACCCTATATCTTAGAATATTTTTGGATTTAACATAAAATTACAATTGTTTTTCAATAAATGCATTATAAGTCTAAACCTAATAGTTTCCGAGATATCGACTCAATAGTCACAAATACACTTATTAAAAAATAATTGTAATTCAATTTAGAATCCAAAAATATTTTAAGATATAGGGTGGTGTTCTGTTAAAAAAAAAGTAACTTTGTTTCTCTACGGCTTTTTATCTCATCCTGTATGCTTATTTTTTTAAAATTCTAATAGACTTTAAAAAACCCTAAATTTTTTGTCTTAAATATTTTTTCCTAGCTGTTTTTTGCTATTTCTGTTTAATAATGAGAAGACGGCTAGCAGTTGTTATTGCACTTTGACGACTTTTTCATCGGCATTACAACTTCAACTTCTTGTCACAGGTCAAGACTAGATATTTTATCTTATTTGACCAATATTGTTGGCTTTGACTTTAGTTTCAGGCAGTTTCAATCTTGCCTTTGAAAAGAAGATAGTCTGGGTTTTCTCAGCGTCCAGACAGAGCTTCCAGGTGTCCAACCACCTCTGAAAAAGCATGATGTAGCATTGTAGACGTGAAACTACTTTACAGGTCGCTCCTGAGGTGGCAGTTATCGCGGTATCATCAGCAAAGAAATATAATTGTACGTGCAGAAGTTTTGGTACATCGCTCTTATTAATATTGTATGCTACAAGTGGGGATCCGTGCGAGACTCCCGCCCTGACCTGCTTTATCCCAGACAATCCATTTTCTGATGATTTTGATTAGAACGTCTGGCATACCTGACCTTATCAGTTTTAGTATGAGACCATTGTGCCAGAGCTTGTCGAATGTCTTTGCGACATCGAAAAAAAGACTCCTCCCGTTGACAGGCGCCCATTGAACCCTTTCAGTATATTAGTTGTCAATCTAGTTGTTTGGCGCACTGTGCAATGAGCAGCTCTAAAACCGAACTGCTCTAATAATAAAAAATTGTCCAATACAAAATCGGTTACTCGATGAAGTATTAGTTTTTCTACACTAATTGTGATTGAGTGCAATTAAAATCTTACATTTGCATTATTCAGGGTGAGTCGGGAGGAATGGGCCTAACTCTAAGGGTGTAATCTATGCTTCAAAATAAAAAGAAAAAACTCAAATGTTGTTATCCAATATTCATTTGTTTTCAAGTTATAAGGCAAAAACAAAATATTGCATTAATTTAGCTTTCTTGTAATAAATGTTATTATTGTTTGCTTTTGATTGTTGTGCTGTCACTATCCTATTAGTGTCAGTATAAAATGTTACATTGATTCACCGTTAACTTTCGGATTTGTATCATTTTAATTTTACAAAATGCCACACATTTATTCACATCTTACATACGCCAATGGTTTTTATTTATGGTTTGTGTAATGGGAATGCTACAGCGGCTGCTGAAGAATATCTTGAACGATTTCCACATGAAAGAACACCGAACAGAAAGGCCTTTATCAGAGTTTTCAACAAACTCTGCGAGACCGGAACGCTTCCAAGTGCTAATGTAACATTCGAACGAGCCATTCAACAGGATTTAGAAGAAATAGAAAATGTTCTAGCTTTAGTAGAAGATGCGACGACAAGCTCACGAAGAATTGGAATTCAGTTGGGGATTCCCCAAAAAAAGAGTGATCAATACGCTTCACGAGCAAGGCTTATACCCGCACCATGTACAGCGTGTACAGAATCTTCAACCTGGAGACTACGCCAAGCGCATGCAATTTTGTGAGTGAATGATTAATAATCGTCATCTTTTACCGCACATACTTTTTACTGACGAAGCTACATTCCACCCGTGACGGCATCATTATTAATCGAAACTCCCATGTATGGTCGGACGAAAATCCTCACGCAATAGTCGAAAGTAATTTTCAACACAGTTTTTCAGTAAACGTGTTGTGCGGCATGGTTGATAATAATTTAATTAGCCCTTTTCTTTTGGAAAATCGCCTTACAAGGGGGATCACTACTTAAGTTTTTTACAAAATGAATTGCAATGACTACTGGAGGAGATTCCTTTAAACATCAGAATTGAAATGTATTATCAACACGACGGAGCCCCTGCCCATTTCGATCGTCGGGTCAAGCCATATTTAGACCAAAGGTTTCCAGGGGTTTGGATTGGTCGTGGTGATCCTATTAGTTGGCCTCCTAGATCGCCACACCTCACGCCGTTGGACTACAATTTATGGGGTTGGTTAAAAACTGAGGTATACAAAGTAAAAATAGATACTAGGGATGCATTAAATAGACGCATTAGAAATGATGTACAGTCAATGGCGGTATTTTTGAAAATTTACTAAACCAATGATTTATTTAAAACAATGTTAATGTTGGATATTTTGGTTTAACGATATTATAATATTATTTCACGCTGTAACTTGAAAACAAATGAATATTGGATAACAACATTTGAGTTTTTCCTTATTATTTTGAGGCATAGATTACACCCTTAGAGTTAGGCCCATTCCTCCCGACTCACCCTGTATTTGAAATCCCTCCAATTAGAAAATGTTTTGAAAGCTTGGCAAACGTGTACTGTTTGCCAGACAATCCACTATTTTGTAATAAATTCCAGTTTTAGAGTAATATCTACCAGATTACCCATGCGGATCAGTCTATAAGCGAGATTAAGTTGAACTTCTCTCCATTTGAATTTTCTTTATTATTCAAAGCTAAAAACACATTGATAATCTCCTTAAATTCATATTCGTCGAGACAAACTGAACTGAAAAAAAATTGTCACGCGTTCTTTGCTTTCAGTGAAGCGGGACGTGGCGCGGTTTGCCTATCTTTACAGCTTGCGGAAGTTCGTAATAACTTCTTTGCCTACAGTTTTTCCAACTTTATAGTAAAACAATATCAAAATCAACAGGTGTTTCTAACGTAACCTTTCGATCGATTAGAAAACTACAAATTACGCTCCTTAATAATGTGGAACATGAGGGTTTAAAAATGTATTATTTTCACAACAGATTGGAGGTTGGAGGTATATTTTAAAATTATTTTCATAATGTACACAGTGTCCTAAATCTTAAACGTATTAAAGTTGTATTTTTTTTTAATGGAATGCCCTGTACCGGGTGACTTCGTATAAACTAGCACCCCGCGTAACTTTTTTATTTTTTGTCGTACGGAAAAAATAAAAAAGTGACATGCAGGGGAAATTGTTTCCTTTCCAAATCTGCATTGTAGTTTTCGGTAACTTTGCATATATACGGGGACAACAAAAAGTTTTTTTTTTTAATGGAATGCCCTGTAAAGTTGACATTTGGTTCAGCCATTTTTGCGTTATTTAAGTTTACATTTGCATTGAATTTACATTATCTTGATATACGCTACCATGATTACTGAGTACAACAACTTTTTGAACAGTGGGCCATGAAAACAATAGTAACAAATGTTTCTTAATTGACATTGTCATTAAAATAATAACTGTCAGTGCAACTTACTCGGTTGGTTAAGTAAGTCTCACTAAGGTTCACCTGACTTAAACCTTGCGGTTTTTGGCACATGGGTTTATTATATCGGCTTCTTCAAAAAATTATAATACAATCTTTTTCTAAAATGTACAGGAGAGCCAATATTTAGCAACCTTAAAATTTACATGGGATTTCCTATGTTCAACTAAGTCATGCATCATCCGGTATAAAACCAAGGCAGACAAAGAGTTATATTTCAGATAGGATTTAGAAAGCAATAGCCAAATCGTCCTTGACCAAACAAGTCTAAACTCTCTGTTCATTTTTTTTACATCACTAAATCTCTCAAATATTGATGTTGTGCATTTGAAAGAAAATATTTTAAAGGATAAATTCGCTTAGCTACGGGTTCGTCTAAACGTGAATCTTAGCTGCTGATAGGGCGTACAGTGCGCACTGGACCATACGTGCACGATAGCACAATACGTGTGTATACATCTGATAGCAAGAACCTTGAAACCAGGAAGAGCTGTACCACAGAACATATAGATTTTCTGTGGCTATACTCAAAAAATAGAGCTAAAAATAATGTTTCTTGGAGTATATTGGAAATAAATCACTAAAATATGTACAAATTTAAAGTCAATTTGGCCTATTAAATGGTCAGGCAAAATTCTATACTCTATTTCTTAATGGTTGCAGCACAGCGAAAGGTCACTATTCTTTAAACCGTAAAAACCATAGGCGTGACAATATAAAATGCGCATCCGGTTTTTTTGTCGATCAAGGAACCATCCGTAAATATATGCTCATGTTTTTGCCATAGAGTACCAAGATCTTCGAGAAATTTTGATCGTAATACATTTTGATCATTGCTTTCTTGCCATTTAATTATTTTTTTGGGTATTGTGTTAATACTTGATAGGTTTAATTGGTTGTCCTTGATTTGTGTTAGCCAGGAGTAACTTAACACTGTTAGGTTATGTATCTTGTTTACTAATATGCTATCTTTGGCAATAAGTCTAAGTATAAATTTATCTGTTAAAAAATTTCGTCTTAATGATAGTGGAGGTTCAACCGCTTCAACTTCAAGAACATTAATGGGTGTGCTATTTAGAAGTCCTATACATTTGCGTAGAGGCTTGTTTTTAATTTATTCTAACTTTTTGAATGGGTTTCTGATGCTAAGCCAAAAAATAGGCATCCATAATCCAATATGGTAGCTTTATAAAATAGGAGACATGTATTAGGATCAGCCCCTCATTTATGATAGATAATAGGTTTAAACCATTTTCGGTCCGTTTTATCAGTGAGTGAACTTGATCTTTCCATAATAGCTTCCTGTCTAATTTGATGCCGAGATATTTGACAGTACTTCTGCAAGAAATCGTCATATCGTCGATTCTTATTTGATTGAGGGAGGGATTTCCATTTCTTGAGAAGATACAAGCCACCGATTTTTTTTCCGTCGAAAGTGTAAGGCCACTGTTTTCCAACCAGGCCTGCGTTTCCATAAACCTAAGTTTGAGTTCGTTTATTCCATTTTGGATTGACTTATTCGTGGTATATAAACAAACATCATCAGCAAACTACTGGTTTGAAAATACCTGCAAGAAAAGGTCGCAGGTCAATAATAACGCATATAGGTAGTGAAAATGGATTCGTAAACGATGGTTTCCTTGAATAAGAGTCAAAATCAGTCAAAGATTATCATGGGAAAATGACTGCTGGCTGACTGAAAATTCTGTCATAGGTAGTCTTAGATAAGACCAGCTATTATTCAAGGCTTTAAGAGAAACTATACCTACGACTTTTCGGAAAAAAAGGAATATTATAAATTGGCTGTCTGAAAAAAACATACTCTAAAAAATAAATAAAAATAAATAAAATAAATAAACATACACGCTAAAAAACCCTTTTAAAGATAGTGCAAGAAAATGAGTTTTAAAAAATGTGTAATCGACGAAATGCCTAAAAAGCGTGGTATTGTTTTACTTCGACTGCCGCCCTACCATTATGAATTAAAAACAATTTAGTTGATATGAGCACAAATGAAAGGCTATGTAGCAAGAAATAAAACCACATTTAAAATAAAACATATACGTGAGTTATTGAACTATTCATGAACAATAATCACGAGAGAAAATTGTCAAGAAGCTATAAAACATGTAATTAAAGAAAAAAAAATGTGGGACATATTATGATGGAAGAAACCGTAGAACCATTTATTATTTCAGTTGACTCCACAGACGAGTCCTTCGAATTTATTGATGGATTTGGACTTTTGTAAAGTCTTGTAAATGTGATATGTACAGTTTTGATATTAAGAAAAGCAGCGTTTTTTGTACAACATAAAAATTGCGTACGTATTAATAAAAACCATTACATACACCACTGTCGTAAGATGTGTCCTAAATTATCTGCTTGCTCTATAATTATAATTTTCCGACCTTATTGTGAAAGATAATATTACGATTGTGTCGATCCATACAATGTTAAAACTACCTACATTGTAACTGAAAAGGTATAGTTTTAGCCTAAAAATAATGTGTTCACACCTGTAACTCCAAAATTTGTATTTTCCATTAATATTGAGGGTAACTTGCTCTCAGGCAATAGGCAACACAGTATAATATATAATATGATATGACAGACTGCTACGGTTTGAAAATTGCATTTTCATAGTTTGATTATCTATGTTAAGTTTTCGGTTTTAAATTGTTAAAGTACCTATGTAGACTTTCACCTTAAACACTAATTACTAATTTAATTTCCTGTTAATTGGCAATAGTTTCACTTAAATCAGTTTGAAACCTTTGTTGATAATGTTTATATTCCATGAATGTTTTGTATCTTGTAGGACATAGCCAAGTGGATTGATTTCTGTTCTTTTGTTTCATACTACTTGTAGACAGATCTTAATTTAAATCTTTGTTTTAGTGAATTAGTAATTCGTCAACTATTCAAGTTATCAATAGAAATAACTTCTTAACCTTGTATATAAGATGTAGGTCAAATGTTTTGGCTGCTGTGATATGTCAGACTGACAGTTCTGTGGATTTTTACGACCACGTCTGGTTTTTTGAGGCTTATCTTTTCGGTTGCGTTGGTTAACGTAGGTTGCCTTACTTTCTTTTATGGTGTTAAATGGGTTATAGTTTTTATGGATTGGTATGACTTATTTGTCGACCATTTCTGGTAACCATGGAGAAGAGGAAACAATATCTGGCCCTTTCGCCAATGAACGTTTTAAGTGAAACCACGTTTGTGGAAGTAGCTCTCGAATTTTAGTTTTCTTTGGCAGGGAAGGCCATGTGATGCCGATAAAACTTTTACAAATGCATTAAAAATGATATGCCATTGTAGTTTGTCTATTCTTTGGACGGAATGCCGATTTAAAACGCTTTCCCATCAACTTCAACAAGCGGTCGTAGACGCCGTTTTGTGGAATGGAACCCTCGTTAGTTATTTGAGGTAGGTTTAAGCTTTAGCATTAGAGTGGCTAGTATACTTATTGAGTAACCACAGGTACTCGTAAGATTTTGTATTGTACTTTAACAGTGCTCTTATGGTAAATTTACTTAGTTGTGAGAGGTTCCCTCACAGACCTTGCGGAAATTCCAAGTCTGGGGCAATGTCCTGGATGTAGGTATATGTGAGTGAATGAGAGCTCGTAAGAAGCTATTGTAAACCGATTGTGACATAATTGGTTCATTTCCTAGTTTGTTTGTTTTTTCTGAGGCGAAACACTAGAACATTTAAAGGCTTTTAAGTAAAATAAAACTATGGTGGCGCCTTCAGGATTTGATTTTAACTGACTTATATATATAAGAGTGTTAAACCTCTCAATCTAGAAACAAAATAGCGAACCTACCCTGAGTTGAGCTAGCTAAGGGGTGATTTTTGAGGCAGCACAACATAGGTAATTTTTAGGGACTGTTGTTTGAAGTACATTCTCCAGGGCATAGGGTTGCCAGAGTAAGGGTGGATAGGTTGCCTGTTGCCTTGTCTCAGTATATGTTAGGTTATCCTAAGGTGAATACTGGAACCCAAGAATTATGGTGATAATATAGCACCGTGGATTTTTATGAAACACTTACAATGGTCCTTTAATATTAAAGCAGGACTGGCTGTTTAACCGTTGCTTCAAAGAAATAAGAAAAAAGTTGATAATTAGGCTATAAATTCAACTATCTTGTTGCCTAATATTATCTACTATATACATATCTTTATCAACTTTGCATCATAAATCCATTAAAACTAATAATTTATTAAGGGGTGTGCTCCGCGTAATACCGGTTGATTTGAATATGCGATACACTTTTTTTAATTGCCTATGCAAACAACTGGAGCATATATGTTGCGCAATAAATACTTTTCTGTAGTAGGTCTAAATTGTCAGACAACATGGGACAAAGCATGTCATATCGTAATAAATTAACGTTGGTATATATGATTTATTTCGCATAAAACAGCCACTGGACGTGGTATTGCTGAGAATCACGTTAGATTAATATGCATGTGTGTTTTTAAAGGGTGATTAATCAGTTATATCGCAACGCTGGCATACATGCGAAGAATGTGGTAATTTAGAGTTGGTGTAGTATGTTCGGGGAATCATGTATATAAAATCAAAACGATATTCTTTAGTAAACATCGAAACTTGAAAGTTGAAATGTAACAATATTCTGCAACATTGTCATAGTCAAAAAATTCAAAACTATACCCAGGGTTGAAAAAAATCATGATTTTTTGTAAAACATGAAAAATCGCGATCTTTTTGATTTTTTCGATTTCTTTTCTATTTTTATTTTTTACTATTTTTTCCTATAAATAAGTTGCTATTTTCAACACGTTTTTGATTTTATTCCCATCGTTCTTCGAATTTTAATGAAGATAGTTCCTGTCGAAAAACGCTCAGAGCTGCAAATTCCTGTCAGAACGTTTATATAAAGATGCGTCCGCCCTAACTCATTTTGACGAAACGGACATAACTTTACATCAACTGCAAAAATTTAAGAGGCGTTATGAACAGTGTATAACCCCATGCCATTTGTTGGCATATCTTCTTGCCTCAACAAAAACTCAGCAAACACTAACAGAAAGTGAAAAAAATGTTGCTTTAAAAGCTGTTAAAGAATTAGATCCAAATAGTGGTTTACTACCACTCATAGTCAAGTTTCTTGCCAGCGCAGAACCTTTCACTGATATTATGTTTCATGATGATATTCTTCAGAATGTAAAACCCATAGATTAGTAGAAGTCGCAACAAAATATACCCATTATTAAAAAAAAATTGTTTTCTTCGTAATTAGACAATTACTTTGTGCTGCTGCTTCTCCCGCATCAGTCGAGAGAATTTTCTCAAAATTTGGTTTAGTCCATTCCAAACTCAGAAATCGATTAGGAACGGAAAAAGCTGCAAAAATAGTTTTTTTGTACAAGCACTACAATTAACTAAAATAAACATTGTTTAGGTACAATGATTTTATTTTTTTAATATAATAAACCATTAATTAAAACTGAAAGTTTTTATTTTTTCTTAATTATAACTTATCAGAAATTTTGATTTTAATCATGATTTAAATTGAAAAAAATGAAGTGGTTTAAATCCTTTCAACCCTGACTATACCTATAAGGCATTTTCTATAAAGATATTAGGGACAAGTCCATCCACCGCAAGCGCTGATGCCGACTCACCCGTGACGAGACCAATATAATATCAGACTCTGTCTACTTCATTTTTCGTCTTTGTTATTTTTGTTATTTTTTTCCAGTGTTCAGGGGTCTATTTGACACTAGGTCGGCAGTGCCATCAAACAGACAACAGGCAGTATATATCTGTAAAAGGTCTTTACAAAAACCTACCACATATTCTTCAGACCAAGATTAGCCGATTTAAGTAAACTTACCTTAGTACAAAGTTGCTTAGTTTAGGCGCTAGACGGCGCAGAAGTGACAATTTTTAAATCGTTTTCTGGATTAATTCAAAAACTGATCATACTATTTTACCGAAATTTGGTACGTTGGCATAGCTTTATAGGGCAAAAAAACCCATGCCACAATTCTGATTAATATCAGTTCATGGGCATAGAACCTGGGTGTTTTACTAACTGCTTGTTTCAGATATCTATGCCAATGGAACAAGAGGGGTTTGGGCACAAAATTCAGATGAACCAACTCATTTGCTACAAAAAAGGTACTCTTGATAAGACTCGATTCCTCTGACGGTTTTCGAGAATTTTGCATTCTATTACTTCATACGTAATAGTTTTTACCACGTAGTACTTGGGTTTTACAGAATTTTTCTGTTTTTAATTTCTACGCCAATGGAAGATAAGAGGTTTAAGTTTAAAATTTAGATTAAACCAACATATTTACTACAAAAAACCTCTTGAACAGTTTTCTTATCATCTGCTTTTTGTTCGCACGGTATTTTTCAGGTATATACAACACGACCTTACACTTCACAAACGATTGTTATTGTTGGTTATTATTAGTTTTATCTGACAGCATAAGATTATTGTCAAACTTGTAACATTTAATATTGTTGCTAACGTTCAATCATTTTATCTGCTTGCATTAATTATTAGAAAACTTTAATTGTCGTGCAATACAATAATTCAGAATATACCGATATGATATTGATATTTGGGTATTGCCAACGAAATAGTCGAAAATGTGTCAGAGTCTACTCTGAAAGGTTTTCAAATCGTCGTATACCAAGCCACTCGACGCTTGCTGCTGTTGAAAGACGCCTGCGGGAAAACGGCCAATTTATTCCTAAAGCCATTGATAATGGAAGACAGCTATTGTAAGGGTTCCTGAAGTCGAGGAAGACATTTTAGAACGTGTTGCCGCAGATTCAGAAATAAGCACCTGGAGGCTCGGTAGGGAAACAGGAGTGTCCAAAGATATTGTTCATGAAGTACTTTAAGAACAGTTGCTATATCCATGCCATAAGATGCCAGTTCAAGATCTTTTACGTAATGATCCTAAAATGCGACTGGTTTTTAGTCGGCTTGTTCATAGGCAGAGAGAAGAGAATCACAACTTTGCCAACAATATTTTGTTTACGGATGAAGGATGCTTCACAAGAAGAGGGATTACAAATTTTCATAATGAACATGTTTATGTGGATGAAAATCCACATGCTATCAAGGTAAAACATTTTCAAAATGAGTTTAGAATTAATGTGTGGGCTGGTATAATTGGTAATCACATTGTTGGTGCTGTCATTATTCCACAAAGATTAACCGGGGAAATTTATTTGCAACATCTACAAAATACGCTGCCAGATTTGCTAGAAGATTTACCTTTACAACTTCGAAAAGATATGTGGTTTGTGCACGATGGAGCTCCACCACATTTTGCATTAAATGTTAGAAACTTTTTGAATCAGCAGTACCCAAATAAATGGATTGATAGAGGTAATGCCCCTGTAAATTGGCCACCACGATCTCCGGACTTAAATCCATTGGATTGTTTCTTATGGGGGCATCTTAAGACACTGGTTTACAGGACAACTCCAGATAACGCAGAACAACTATGGCAACGTATTCAAGATGCAATAAATATTGTAAAGGGCAATGAACAAGTTCTGCAAAGAATGTGTTTTAATTTTCCTCGACGTATAAATCTTTGTATTCATGAAAATGGTCCACATTTTGAGCAATTTTTATGATATTTCTATTTATTTCTGTTTATGATTTAGTTAGTTTTTTCTTTTTTTGTAAAAACTACTACGTATTAAGTAATAAAATGCAAATTTCTCGAAAACCGTCAGAGGAATCGAGTCTTATCAAGAGTACCTTTTTTGTAGCAAATGAGTTGGGTCATCTGAATTTTGTGCTCATACCCCTCTTGTTCCATTGGCATAGAAATCTGAAACAAGCAATTAGTAAAAACCCAAGGTTCTACGCCCATGGACTGATATTAATTAGACTTGTGGCATGATTTGTTTGCCCCCATACAGCTATGCCAACGTACCAAATTTCGGCAAAATAGTATAAGCAGTTTTTGAACTGATCCAGAAAAACGATTTAAAAATTGTCACTTCAGCGCCGTCTAGCGCCCAAACTAAGCAACTTTGTACTAAGGTAAGTTTACTTAAATCGGCTAATTTTGGTCTGAAGAATATAGGGTAGGTTTTTGTAAAGACCTTTTACAGACACCCTGTATATTATTATATGTCTTAATTTAAAAATTTGTATTTACACTAATATATTTTCATAATTCAAATAAAATCTTCATACAATCAACATGTCAATTTTCACAATTTAATTTGCAAGTTCACTCCGTTATCCAACAATCTTTTGAAGTTCCTACTCACTTCCAGTTGCACTCATTAGTTTGAGGCAACTTAAATCAATTTTAATTAACTCGATTTTGGACTCCCCTGAAGATGGACGTCTAGACGCCCGAAACATGTAGGGAACAGTATTAACATTTTACATTAAAAAATTTTGTGGAGGAAGACTAAGACTGTTTTATCTGCATTACGCGAACTCCACTGCAAGTATGGACTACTTTTTCAATTTCTACTATTTCTTGTTGTGCTATTGCACATTTTTTTTCATTATTTATATTATTATATATATTCTCCAAAACCCTAAAGAAAAAAAATCTGTTTTTAAACCGCTCGAGATCGAAAAAATGTTCGTCTCGGCGCCAACACTAATGTATCACTCTGTATATGAACTCTAAACTAATTTTAACTTATATCAATTTAAGCACGTCACTAAACGAAAATCTTTACAGTACAATGGTGATTTACAATACCGCCCTGTCAGGCAGATGTCCGATTTAGATTTTATACGCCTCACTTGCTTAATTTTTTTTTCGTGAAAAATTCTTTTTTAATTGGTAGCACATAATTAGTAGATAATTAATTTGCTCCGCTAAAAAACTTAAACCCGAATTCTTTAGAACGCTTATTAGTGGTCAAATAGGAAGCGGCGCCTAAAATAACAGTACTAATAAAAATAGTGTAATACTTTCGGTATTTTTTACAGAGCTATGGTACTGCGCCCATGTTAGGAAGTTATTTCTTACATAGATATACAGGGTGTTACTGAATAGTCAGGAGGTTAGGTATGGCTACGCCTCGATACGATTTTAACAAAAAAAGTCAGTTTTTTATAATAATTAGTTTACTATTAATTATTGTTCATTCCTAGACAAAAGAGTTTTATTTCATATTTTTATCGTAAAATCCACCTGTTGGGGAAACGTGTATCAACACGTCAAAGAGAATAGGTTGGTAAATGCTTTGTGCGTGCGATTTCAATCCCTGCTATTCTTGTTTGTAAATTAAATAAGGGTTATAATTTGTTCACGCAGTTATTTGCATTCAGTCACGCAACTAGTCAAGAGCGCGCCGCGACGGTACTTGTAAAACGTCAATATTGGGATGCGAGCTCTCTATTGGGCGAAACATAGGTTGGATCGTATCGCGCGCAGGTCGAAAGAGAGTTTCCAAGATGGCTCCGTGAAACAAGTGTTCTTACGCATGCCCGACGATTTTAAGGCCTTTTTCGGCAATTAATCGTTTCTTTTTAAGGCGATTCCGCGTTATCTGACGTACGAAGTTGAACTCCCTATGATACTGGGACGTTTTTGTGATGTACTTTCAAGTGATAAGTAAGGAAAAAATGTAAAAAAGCAGTTAGTAATGTGAACGTTAAGTATTGACCAGTGTCTTTGTCTTGAATCCTTGTAATATGCTACCATAACCTGCATTAAGGAATAATAACACAAGTGTTTAAGTAAACAATTATTTTAATCAACGGTAGCAGAAAATTAACGAACCAGTGATCAACCCTATATAGGTCACGCAGTAAAAAATAATGTAACCACTAGTAAATTAACCCAGTGCGTCATCACCATCGTTTGGAAGAAAATAATTAAGATACTAATTATTACGTGGTTGACATTAATAAAACTAAAAACGAATTCGAATAAATAAAAACAAAAATGTCCAGGCCATAATAAAAACTTTAGCACCCAGTATATTGAAAACCAAGCATTTTGGGATATACCACTGCCGTCTCGAAGAACAGGCCGTCAGATTCCCGCCCACATTCTAAATACAGCTGTTTCTAGTCGATCCACGTTTTGACAGGTTTGCATTGTTTTGGTAGACCGTTTTGGTGTTTCCTTTAAGTTTTTAGTTGTTTTTAGCAGTTTAATGTGATTATTTTAGAAAACCCATAACATTAATTTAACGTAGTTTGGACCTTTATATGTAAAACCATAAATTATTTCGTTAAGTGGCTGTGAAATAGCGATAAATGCCAAATTCATTATGTGTTCCCGGGTGTAATACTCAACTATAATGTTTTTCACTGATGAAATGCTATTTATTGATAAAAAAGGGATCCCAAGAGACGATTTAGTATTGCGAAAATGTATCAACTTTTGCATAAAGTACTTTGAGGAAAGGTTTTTAGTCAGGGAATTCAGGGCAACCAGAGGACTTGATGGTAGATAACACTAGAACAGTGCAGTGTAGGTACCTTTTTTAATAATAATATTTTGGTATATTGTTTAAATTGTTATTAGGCAATAAACATAGAAAGATTATAAGTACATTAGTAAGCTATTAAATACATGGTATAATATTAAAGGTTGAGCAATTGAGCATGTCATACTTAGGTTAGGTTTGGACAAAAATTTAGTAACAAAACAATGCCTACGTTCCTTGTACATTTTGTTTAGATTGTCATACGATACAGGTTTTTCTTACTTCAAATATCGGTTAAAACATGCCAACCTACAAGTTTAAAGCAGGTTCCTCTTAATGCCTCTTCATTTTTCTAGTCAAAACCAAGTTAAATAAAGTTTATATAGTTTCTCGAGGAAGATAAAATGATAGTATGTACCTACCAACTGACTGATATAAAATTTTATTTAAAATAGCTACCTATGAAATTGTTTCTAATGTTTGTTATTCAGGAATTATTTGGAAATTATTTTCGTAACCTCGAAGGAGTATCGAAGAAGATCGAAAGCAATGCTTAGTGATCATAACATAAGCAAGTTTATAGTCTTGAATCACTCTGTATACTAATCATCGAAATACCATTTTAATATACGATTCTATACCTCATTTGATATAATTTAAGACATCTTTGACTTACAAATATCAATATTATAATCTACATGCCATATAGCCTCTATAATAAATTCCATCTTCTAATGTGACGTCACGATCTTAACATGACGGCCTGTTCTTCGAGACGGCAGTGGATATACATAATTTATGGGCAAAACTCGGAACTTGGCTAAATAACTCCCGAACTAGTAAATTAAAAATTATACCATTTGGGAGGTGTAGGTAATGAAATCCATTGAGCGCGTCTAATGGTGATGATGGCGACGTAGTCAGGCATTCAGTTTTGTGAGAACTCTTACCAACTTTTTTTCCCAAATGGAACGCCCTGTATATTACTACTTATTATAGGGCCGTCCGGAAAGACCATTTTAACGGTGCTATATTTGGTCTGCGTTTTGTAAAAAAATTTAAAAATTAATAAGTAAATTGCATTAGGAGCTTTTAATTTGATAAATAATTCAAAGAATCCGTCCATGGTTCACAAAGAGACCTGAATTCAGTAATGTAGAGTAACTCAAAAAAAAACACAAAGTCACGGTCTCAAGTTCTAATTTTTGTATTTGTTACGCGTTTCACCCTAATCGGGCATCATCAGACCTTATTACTATGGTCCACATAAAGTATTACAATTAAAATATATAAACACGTAGACTCGACATCTTCACAACACATTAAAAACAACACTGAGTGAGAACTTGAGACCGTGACTTTGTGTTTTTTTTTTGAGTTACTCTACATTTTAATTTGATGTTGAAACTGTCCACTATTTACTTGCTGACAATATCCTAACCAAGACGACCCACATTATGTAATTATTAATTTACTTGTTCGAAAGTGCAAGCTTTTGCCACTCTCTGTATATAAAATAGTTAAGTAATATCGTGCGAGCAAAAATTATTATCATCAAAGTGTGCTTTGCATCTAAGGGCGCACCGCTTAGCGGTAGAGCTTAATACCAGTTGGGTGTCAGTAAATACCAGCACTATTAATTAATCAGTTATCCCGTCATCTTTAACAGTCGCTACAAGTTTGATTCATCGCTAATTTATCCAATTTCTGGAATAATTCACACAATGAATTTTACGGAACAGCACAAAAAACTCATGGTTGAAGCGTATTTTCGAAACGGGGTTAGAGTAAATGGTGAGCGGCAATACAATCAGCGTTTGTGCATGGACGATTTTCGTGAAAATTTTCCTAACGTCGCTTTTACTGCTGAGGATTTTTATCATTGCCTGAAAAGGACCGTGGCTCTGTTTAGGGAAACAGGTTCTAGACAACAAAGAAAGGAGCTGGAAGAGTAAGACCATCTGTAAGAACAGAAGAACTTGTTGCAAACGTTCGTGAAATAATGCAAAATACGCCAACAAAATGTGCAAAAAGCCTGGCTCAAGAAATGGGAAGATCTTATGGAATATGCAGGACTATTCTTAAAAAAAAAAAAAACAGTTGATTTGTTTTCTCATAAAGTGCAAGAATTCCAAGACATACGAGCTGCAGATTTTGAAAGACGTAGGAATTACTGTCAGCGGTTTACCCGAAATTTATTGGAAATAAATGACTTATTAGACCTGGACATTGGTTCGGTACTAATTAGAAAAAACCGTTATTACTCTGGGGTTCCCAAACGAATATGATCATCAAAAATTTAGGACTAAAGTGACTTATTTTTCGAGCACACGTACCGCTCGTAGAACGCCATAAGGAATTTCTCCTGCACTGCTTAAGCCTGATCATAAAAAAAAGTTATTGAGTGCCGGTTTCTGTCTTCTCGTCAGAAAATAATGAAAATATTTTTTTCTTTCTGTTTTTTTTTTCTCGCCAAGTTCAACTATCTTCTTTGATGAGCATCAGGCCAAATGCAATTTAAAAATAGAAAATTTACTGGCTTCAACCATAAACAGAAGATTTTTTTAAAGAATGATTACAAGCATCAAGTAAATGGATTTCATCAGACTTCTTACTCACTCTGTATTTCGACCAGTGTTTTATATATGTATCGCATTTTTATCTTGATAGGCTCTTTTGACAATGATGCAAATATGTATAAGAAAATAGACGAGGAATGATCGTTATCTGCGACTTTACTGTTATTACCTTTTTAAATGTAAATAGCGTACCTGAATTGAAATAAAAATTCATACGTATGTTTTAATTAAACGGCATTGGACATAGAACCGTATACATAAACCGTTAAAAATGCAGCATAATATGCTACACATAGCTGCAAATTTCCTCCTATACCCTTCCTTCGCATACACACCACTCGCAGAGAGCCCTAAAAGATTTTTCTTGCACTGCCTGTGCCTAGTCGCAGATTGACGCCCCATTACTGAAAGCAATGCGACTAGTGTGTATAGTTGTTCTTGCATTTTTTGGGTGTAGCTTAAACTTGAGCAATTTGTCAGCAAGAAAGAAATACTCCTTTCGTAATTTACAGAGTGTTTCATAATTGAATGTCAATATTGAAGGGGGTTAATCTCTGTATGATTTTCAGTCAAAAAATTATAGTTCCTTGAACTGAAGGCAGGATAGTAAAGATCCATTGTAAGCTGTTGTGATTGAATTATATACTCTTTTGTTTTATTAATTTTGACAGTTCGGTTCCTTTAAACTCAACTTGGATCTACTTAATCTAATAGTGAAAATAGCTTTACAATTATTATATTTTAAGAAATAATGGATAATTTTTCTAATTAGGAGTTGGCAAAAATTCATTACATGTATGGTTTGGCTGACGGCAGCGCATAGAGCTAGGCGATTACATCAAGAGCGCTTTTCGGATAGTCACACCAATAGACGAACATTTTCAGACATACATGGAAGAAAAATAAACTAAAACAGGTACTTTTGAACCAAACAATAAACTAAAAGGTGCCCATAAAACTCGAAGAACTTCAGAAATTGAAAAAGCAGTTTTAAATTCAATTGATAAAAATCCAGAATTTAGCACTAGAAAAATTGAAAATAACTTGAACATCTCGCACACAGAATGCATGATCTTCACGATTTTCTGTTACACCGGTATAACATTCAACGGCGCCGAATCTTACTTCTCAAAGACTTTCCTTTGATAATCAACTTTGGCCAATAGTTTTTGGAGAATATTTCCACAATAATCAAGTAAGGGCTGAAGAAAACCAACGTGGTTTTTGAGGATCGTTTTCAACATCAATTTACATTATAAACGTTTGGGTTCAAATTGGGGTGACGGGTATTTCTACCAGCCTTACCGATGAGGTACGTTAACAGTTTTTGGAGTAATCGGAACCTTAAAATGATTACAAATTTATATTATAACCAAAAAATAAAAGTGGGAATCGATAACCAACTATCAGATGAAACAGAAACAAGAAAAGAAGTAAGGCAGGGACGTGTCCTGTCACCAACGCTTTTCAATGCATACTTCGAACAAATCATCCAGAAAGTACTAGAACGAGAAACATCCGGAATAAAAGTCAACGGAACACCGATCAATAATAGAAGGTATGCAATGCAGACGATACCGTAGTCTTGACGGAAAGTATCGAAGACCTGCAGAGACTAATGAGCAAATTGGTTGAATGCAGCGAGGATCATGGACTGACGCTGAACATCAAGAAAACCAAAAACCCATAAAAATAGGTCCATTAAATTTCATCAGGATGAGAAAGGTGCTCGGCGCCAGAAACCTAACATTGAACTTGAGGGTCAGATTGGTGAGATGTTACATCTTCTCTGCACTTCTTTATGGCGTGGAAGCTTCAACGTTGAACGCAAAGACTACCAAGAAAATTGAATCATTCGAAATGTGAGTCTAGCGAAGAATTCTAAAAATTCCATGGACTGATTACGTAACAAATCCTGACGTGAAGAAGAGAATGAACAAGGAGAGGGAGATAATAGAGATCGTTAAGATCCGAAAGATACAACACCTTGGACATATCACACGAGGGGAGAAATATGCTATGTTGCCACTGATTGAGCAGGGAAAGATCTGTAGAAAGAGAAACGTAGAAAGGAAATGCTGGCTGCGAAACTTGAGGGAATGGATGCACCTCGGGTGAACTCTTCAGAGCAGCAACTTCCAAAGTCAGGATAGCCATGATGATTGTCAACCTCCATCGCGGAGATGACACTTGAGGAGGAAGATTGCGCGATATCCCTTGCTTGACTGCGAAATAATGTTCAGAGACGAAGCTCAAGAAACGCTCTGAGAAATTTGCATTTTTTGCACAACAATCATGTTTGGGCAGGAGAAAACCCGCATGCAATAATTGTGGATTCTATACATCAAGAGCAGTTTTCGGTAAATGTCTGGGTTGGAATTGTTGAAAATCACTTAATTGAACCTTTTTATCTGCTAGAAACGCTAAATGACCGTAACTATTGTCGGTTTCTAAAGGACTTGCCCATATTGCTTCGTCAAGAAGTGCCAATTTCAATTAGAAATAGAGTGTGGTTCGAAACAATTTATTTGTTATTTTTCATTTTACAAAAATGTTAATAATTTTTTAACAGTCAATTAAAATTATTAACTAGTTTATTCATATACGTTATCTACTTCTTAAAGAAATATTTCAATAAAAAGGTTTTATTTTCATGAATTGCTGTTCTTTAATTTTTTACTAAAGATCAGTTCAAGATACGAAAAAAAGTAGGAAGATGTTTTTTTTATTGCAAAATAAAGCACCTTGAATACGGTTCATTCAAAATACTCAATTTAATTTAAAAATTAAATGGAACGAAATATGTGCCTCTACACTTCGTTTACACTCACCAAGTTATATAAAAATATCTAATGTAGTTTCGGAGTTAATAAAATAAAATCCTTAACCTTTATTATATGTATATAAAATTATAGTATATAGTATTACAAAAGAGAGCGAAAACGGACCTATCCTAACACGAACTTTTTGTCTTAAAACCATGGACAGATTAACCCCGTTCAATATTGACTTCAATTCAACTCAAATACTTATTATGTGAAACAAGGCTTAGCGTGTTTAATCGTCATGATTCATATCCTTGTCTAGTAAAAAATTTGTAAACAGGTTTATTAACCCAACAATTGGTAGATTTTCAGTGCGCGAAATACTCATTAAAAATCGTTATTCCATTAAATTTTCCATTCCATTTTTGGTTTAGTCTTAAATCTTCCAAGTAAAAGGTGTGTTTGCGCGACCAGATCATTTTGCATTATTATGGCAGCCAGCTACCGATGACCCCGTATAAATATACGATTTTATTAAACCTCTTTGACGTTCCTAGTAATTGAAAACAAATTTACAGTCGTATTTAGTACGACAACTTTTCGGAATATTGCCTACGCGAATGCGTTGTGTACTTGTAAGGCTTAAAAATAACATGAGATATAGGTATAAAGGCATACAAGTCATGTAAAATGTATTATATTATCTATTTTGTTTTATTAATAACAACCTATTTACTATGTCTAAAGTATGCAAATTATTACAAAAAAAAGCTGCTTGAATTTATAAAATACCAAAGCTTTATCTCCCTGGATATATTACATTATTAGGTACTTTTCTGAAAACGCATGACACCTTACTAATTATATGGGGGAGAGAAGACACCTATATCAAATAATAAATACAATTTTAACGGTATCATTTTCACACAGTATAGTACTTTCCTATGCTGATGACACAGTACTTTTATTCTCTGGATAAACATGGAATGAAGTGTCTAGGCTGTGTCAATAACACCTACGAATAGACAATCAATGGGAATTAGGTAAAAATAAAAGATTTATGAAAGAAATACAATACCGAAATTTATCTAAAGAGCAATATAATGAACACATTTTTTTTTTAAATCAAGTAATAATATTATATAATTTTTTGCACCAAAGAATAGCACATAAGACTTGTCTGCATTTAATTTAAGGTTATGTTTAAAAAGAAGTCGAAACCAACTGATTTTCGCTTGCCCAATAACGGCAATTTTGTCTATTTACATGACAGTTTAACGTAAATGTCGCTTCGTCAGAAATAATTAATATTTTTACAAAGTTATCGCTACCGTTCCAAAATTGTTGCATTTGCTCACAAAATTCAGTTCGCCGGAACTTTGCCACAACTCTTCTTACCATGCTTTGGTTAATGTCCGGCCGATCAGGGTGAGTTGCATTAAACAAGTGCATCACTCTTGTCTGAGTGTGCAATCATGTATAAAATTTCAATTATTTCACGTTCGCTTAGTTTTCTCATTTTTCACAAAATAAAGGTAAAGTATTTTCTTTTTACTAGATAAGCCCACCATCACACTACCTTCATCCATCAAAAAAGAGTAAATACTAGTTGCTAACATGCAAATACCTAAAATAATTCTAACAAATGTACAATATTAACTTTTAATATTTAAGGCAATTTTTCTTCAAAATATCCTTATGTAACCACTACCCTTATTTACCTTGCCCTATGTAAAAAAAAATGTGGTCTTTCTGATTCTGCAAAAAAAAATTTGAGGTTTCCATTAAAAAAAAAACAAAGACGCCATCTCTTTTTTGATATGCCCTGTATATTTCGCTGCAACGTTAAAAACCTCTGAACTGAAAATACGAATCGACGGGTCCAAGCGTTTTTTTTTACAAACTTCCTCTTAATTTTTATTAAATTTATTCGCTACCTTACGAATGCACTGAATACATGTAATATTCATTGATTTCCTATCCCTTTAAGTGTGAAATTTTCGACTTAGGATTGCATTTTCTGAAGAACCAAAAAGGACAAAATATATGTTGAACACTCTGTGCTACTTATACCAATTCTAATAACAGTAACACCTTGTATAATCGAGCAGAGATGGGCTAGGAGTAGTCCACCCCTCGCTTCATTTAGGAACAACTTATTTTAGGACATTTTTTGCAAGTATTGCTAATCAGCCAACTTCAAGTTTTGCATCGCAGAAATTCTTCTAGGTTTAATCAGATTCGTCTATTCTTCGTTTTTAAAACGATGGGTATAAAAATGTAGCGTTTTTTAACAATGGTATCCCGCTAACAATTAATTAAATTGGCCTGTTCCATTAATCGTAAAAATAATCAATCAAACTACGTTTATCAATCTTTTAACGAGAATCAGTTGCATATGACGTATGGATGGGCTTCTGCAATGACCACCGGTATCTTGTTAGCGGAGTGACATGCTCATTAGTGCAGTTCATTACTATTACGCAAAAAGTGATTCAAGAGAAGGCTGGCTTTTTGTTTGGACGACATTTATTATGGAAACTAGCGGATGTGTAGATACAATCGATTTTATTGGAAAAACCTTATTTATACATGGGTAAACAAACATTGATAGTCTCTTATGAATTTATGAAATACCAGAGTGATAATGAAAATATACTCTGTTGTTTAATCCGAGAGAGTAATGAAATCTAAATTTGCAATGACAGGACCCATTAAGCTGGGTGGAGAACTTAAAGGTTGCATTGCAAATTGCAGGTAAATTGCAATGATAGTTTTTAAAAATTCCGTATTTTAGATATTTAAGATCTACACACCCCAAATCGGTCCTAAATTAGGAATACCCTAATTTGCATCTAATACAAAGGCGAGTTTGGTGAATGAAAGCAAGGTGACAGCGGCGTTACTACAGGTAGTTTAGTAGAATAATAAGTATAATAATAATTATACTCGATTATAATTATAGAGACTGATATTTGAGATATTAATTATTCTATTAAGTATATGGGTAATTATCAAGAAATTCGGGAAAGTTGATAATATTTTGTGACAGTTGTTAAATATCAAGTTCTATAAAATATTTTTATGTAAATGTATGCACTATTACTAGGCAATCAAAACTGTAAAATGTACCCTCCCATATTTTTGCTATATTTGAAAAAAATAACCAAAAACGGCATGGTAATGAGATTTAGTTACACGGTAATGTCAAGGAGAAATGGAAATGTTAATTAGCTGACATGGTAATGTCAGAAGAGAACAATAAACACCAATTTTTAATATATTTATGGAATAAATTTATTAACAAAACGTGTGTATTAAAAGTTACACAAAAACTCAACGCAACTTAAAGTTCTGTTTATTAAAAAAACAAAAAAAAGTAAAAAAATGTATGGAATCTAGCAAAAAAAAACTTAAACCATCTCATTTATTTTTTTGTATTCCGGAACAGAAAAAAGTCGTGCAGAGCATGGCACAGGTGGCTTTGAAAGTTTTAGTAAAATTTCGGCAGCTGGAATAATCTGGATATCTCGTTCCTCCGGCCAAAAGAAATTTTCACCTTTTCTGTCCATAAACTGGATTTCCAGAGATTTGCGTTTCAGTGATAGAACTACACCTAAAAAATACAACAAGTTGATCCGATAATAGACACTTATTATTTAAACTTTTACCTGGATACCAGAAGTCGTTAAACAGGACTGCTACCCAGTCATCAGGTTTAATCTCGGACCTAGTCTCTGACTGAATGTTAAATTCAAAATCTTCTGCTTTATCAGAGTTATCAGTGGACTTTATAATTTTATTAGTAGGCAGGACTCTAACTTTAAGCTTTCCTTCTGTTTTTCTTTTTAGGTAACGCTCTTTCTCTTTTTGTTTTTGCTTTTCATATTCTTCTGGATTATTTTTTATCTTTTTTCTCCTAGCTCTTTCTCTTTCTCGCTTTTTCTTCAAAACATCTTCTTTATGTCGTTTCAATGATTCTTTTGGTAGCTGACTTTTCTTTCTCGAATTGGGCATCTACAATTATTAAGAATAAACGTAAGAATAGTAACTAAAAACATTTCCGTGTCATAACAACATCACCATGTCACTGAAAAGACATTGTAATGTTGGGAATTTTTGACACGGTAATGAGCAAAACATCAAAAAAAAAATGAAACTATTACATGAAAATTAAGTTATGTATTTTTCTTACCTTGGTGTATTATAACACTAAAATATTAAATATAATTTAGTTCTTCCCAAAACATACAACAACACAAATTTTAAGACACGGTAATGTCGTCAAGGTGGTTACACTCTGTGATCTGGGCGATAAACCTACTCACTCCGCGGCTAGGCAAAAACTAATCTCAGATCAGGGACTTGCCAAATTAACTACGTATATAGGGGAGTCCCCCGAATCCAATAGATCTGATAAACGCTTTTCATTGTTGCCAGACTATGCAAGATTACGGAAGACATGGTAATGAGCATTAACTTTACGTTACAGATTTTGGATAAATTTTTCTGAAACACCAAAAGGGTTAATCGATTGCAGAACTCAACAAAAGATAGTCAACCGATCGCAAAAGCAAATCTTACTATCTGTTTATTTAAATAACATTTTATAGTTACAGCGCTTCAACACTTTTCAAGGAATTAGGGTATAACCTCGACATGAAAGCTTGCCTCGCGCTTTTTATATGTTTATCCTGCTATATTTTACCAACGGTATATCCTTCATTTAACCAAGTTTCGCCCATATAATAGATATTCCTGTTTTCCCTTCGAAACTGTCTAACTGCCCTCAAATATTGTCGTCGCCAGCAGATGATCTCGTCTTTCTCTATTAAAAGTAATTTTCTGTTTTGAATTTTTTTATAACAAAAAAATCATTTCCTTCAAAGCTTTCCATAGTTTCTTCTTACCCATGGATGCAATGAAGTCATCCTTTTTTATTTCAGAGACTATTTTGTCCAAGGTAGGTATTCCTTATTTTAAGTAAAACGAGTGTATGATTTTTTTGATGGCATTCTTTTCATCCTCATTTACTACAGTTTCTTTTCTTCCTGTACTTCTCTTTCTTGACCTAATGGGGCCGCGTTTATCCTCGTGCACAAGTCGGTATATTGTTGGCTGTCCGACTCCTAGTCATATTCGAACACATTTCAACTATTTTTGCAACTCCGAATGTTGAATTTTGGTGGCGAAGAACGTTGAACACATTGAGAATAATAATTTTCTCATTTTTAGAAAGCGCAGTTTTACTAATCCGTTTCTCAGCAACAAATTCAGAAACATTAGCCATTTTCAAGAACGAAGTTTTCCAATAACTGCCGGAAAGTAACTAAATATTTCAGATTTTTGAAACAGTGAAGCACAGGTGTAGGTAAACTACCTGTGCCTCCCTACCCGATGTCGGGACCCCTGCCAATAATTATAGGTACAATAATAATTGGACTACACCTATGGAATACGGCGAAGACCACAGGGTTTTATAGTAAAATAATGATTTATTACTCTTTCGAATTAAGCAACAGACTATACCAATTTTACACAATTAATTATTGCGAGTTGCACTCACTTCACTGGTATTTTTTTATTCCTTGAATTTTTAGGTTTTCCATGTTTTTTAGATTGCTGGGCATCCAATGATAAAATTGGCAGTGGAGATATCGGTTTAGCACAGTGCTTTTTTATATGATGGTCTACCAACCAGTTATACGATCATGACAATATTTCCCCTTCTGAATAGAATTATTATGCGACTTTAAAGCAATAAGTTTTTATATGACCGGCATCTCAACCGTTTTAGTAATGATGAGGGTTTTCCACATAATTACTAAAATACACAAAGTTGAAAGACATCAACCAACACAAACTGTTTAAAATTCATTATACGGCGCATTTTTTAAATCCTAATTGTTCATTGTTTGATCGAACAAGTACAAAAATTCTTACCCACTAACTTGTGCCGCAAAAATACTTTAGGAACAATAGAAAATAGTTTAACCATTATAAATCGGAATTGTCGCATTATACAGGTCGTTTTTTTCAAAGCTCATACGAACATGTAGCAACATTATATATACAATCTGCAATACATTAAAATACAAAACATATTTTAGTGTGTTTTTACTTGGCGCGCTGCGCGCTGGTCCGGCTCAGTGCCGGCGGAATTTTATCGGATTAAAAACATTGAGCATTTTAAAAAGAAATGACAATAGTACTGGCGGTGTGAAGCACGAAATTGACAGATTATTTCCAGCCAATCGGCTACTATAATAGTGAGATGAAACAACGCGCCCTTTTAATAATTAAATTGTGTGACTTATTTATATGAATTTCTCTATATTTTTTTAAATAATTTTTTTGTTTTACTAGATTTCATATTAGTTCTATATACCGCGAGCAAATATTATTAATACCAAAGGCCACACAGGACTTAACGCTAGCGACTAGTTATAAGTCTATTATCCAGTTTAGGCAAAATTATTGAAAATATAATACTTTATCGGATTAACGATTTTGTATTGAACAACAATATTTGACCACCGAAGCAGTTCGGTTTTCGGTCTGCTCATTGCGCCATATAACAAGGCTAGCAGCAAATGTGCTAAAGGGTTTTAACGGCCGCTTTTCAACGGGAGCGGTCTTTTCCGATGTTTCAAAAGCTTTCGATAAGGTATGGCACGATGGACTTATGGTAAAATTGGTAAGATTAGGTATGCCAAATTAGTTGATTAAAGTCGTAGTTTCATTTCTCGAGGACAGGTCGTTAGCGGTGTCGTCAGAAACCGAAGTGTCCAGTGTTAGGGTTGTTAGGGCCGGGGTGCCGCAGGGGTCCCCTCTTGCGCCGGTCCTCTACAATATATACACTAGCGATATCCCCAAGCACCCACAAACACAACTTTATCTGTTTGCGGACGACACGGCAATAACCGCCACCTCGAGACAGCTTCGAATAGTAATCTCACGCCTGCAAAGACACATAAGCCTTCTGCAAAAATGGCTTGATACTTGGATGGTCCGTCTAAATGTCTCCAAAACTCAGGCCATCTTTTTCTCAAAATCGCGAGTCAGATTACCAGAGAGTAGAGTCAAAGTAAACAACAAGGAAATACCATGGAAAAGCAGAGTCAAATATCTGGGACTCGTGTTTGACAAAAAGATGGCCTGGAACGACAATGTTGACCACCGGCTAGCTTGCGCACAAACTCAATTGTGTGTAATGTTTCCTTTGATAAAAAAGAACAGTAGAATAGATAACAGGACTAAGACAAACATTTACAAGATAATAATTAGACCAGTACTGACATACGGTATACCGACTTGGTGTACCGTAAACAAGACGAATAATAGCAGATGCACCAAGATACACACCTACAAAAGTACTTCACAATGACATACACATGGACACAAGACACCAGTTTTTCGATAAAATACTCACAAAATATTACACACGGACAGACGTATCGGACAATATTCTAATAACACACTCACATCTCACATACACTCGCGCCCCACCAGGCAACATATAGACTCCCCCGTGACTGGCTCCCACCCTGAAGATAGTAACCAAGACACCCAGAACCTTTTAAACATTCAAAATTGAAAACCACTCTACAAGCGAAAGCACACCATAAATTAGCAAAGCTGAATAACACCTGTATATGAAGATATTCCAAAAAAGAAGAACGATAAAGAAAAGGAATAAAGAACATTGTTCAACTTAAAGAGTAAATATGTCATCATCATTATCATGAAAGTGTACTTTGCATCTAAGGGTGTGCTGCTTAGCGGTAGACCTAAATACCTGTTTGGTAGCAGTAAATACTAGCATTATCAATTAATCAGTTATTCCGTCATTTAACAGTCGTTACAAGTAATTTGATTGATTTGATTCATCGCTAATTTATCCAATTTCTTGAATAGTTCACGCAATGGGTTTTACGGAACAGCAAAAAAATTCATGATTGAAGCGTATTTTCGAAACGGGGTTAGAGAGTGAATGGTGAGTGGCAATACAATTACCGTTTGTGCATGGACGATTTTCGCGAAAATTTTCCTAAAGTCGCTTTTACTGCTGGGGATTGTTATCATTGCCAGAGAAGAACCAAGGCTCTGTCTAGGGATACAGGTTCTATACAACATAAAAAAAGGACCTGGAAGACCATCTGTAAGAACAGAAGAACTTGTTGGAAATGGTTGTAAAATAATGCAAAATACGTCAGCAAAATGTGTAAGACGCCAGTCTCAAGAAGTGGGAAGATCTTATAGAACATGCAGAACTGTTCTTAAAAAACAGTTAAATTTGATTGCTTATAAAGTTATAAAGTTAAAAGACGCAGGAATTACTGTCAGTGGGGTACCCAAAATGTATTGGAGGACCTGACATTTTTTTCTGATGAAGCCTGGTTCCACCTCACCTTAGAATACACGCATGCGGACTAGTAGTGAAAATCCCCATTTTTTGTAGCGTCCACATTGCACCCTCAAAATATTGGTGTCTGGTTGGCTGATTCCCGAAGAAGAATTGTTGGTCCTGTTTTTTCCATGACACAGTTACAGTACAGCGGTACGAAGACAATATCTTGAATCCATTTGTGGATCAATTACTTGACGATGAACTACTTTCTGGTTATTTTCAACAGGACGGTGCAACCGCCCATACATCAGCCGAAACTATTAGCTACTTACGGAATTTTTTCGACGACAGATCACCTTGGTTGACTGTTACAAATTACTTAATTTTTCCTAATTTGAAGAAAAGTATTTTATAAACCAGTTGAAAATTTAGAACAGTTATAAGAAAGGATTATCCAAGGATGTGGTAACATTTCTCCACAGATGCTGGTCAACGCGAAAATATGAAGAGACGTATGAATTTATGGTTGTAGCATGGCCGTGGCCATATTTCAGTAATTCAAATCATTTTTATTTTCCCTCCTCTATATTCTTACTTTGTTAATTTTGCAAACAACAAAAATACATTTGTATTTGTTTACTGATTTCAATATTTATCAGTTTGGCATATCATGCCATACCTAACATAAATTTGACACAATTTTAACCTAGATTTGGTTAGATTTATCGTTTCTTTATAATTGTGATCTAAGCCAAGCCCTACGTTGTTCAGTCCAAGCCCTTTTGGATGAAAATAATTTTTACTCGCGCGGTATGTAGGTGTTTTAAATGGTTATTAAAGCCTTATTGCAGTTAATTTAAATAAACTATTGTATTAACCAGGCATTAATATTGTTTTATATGTTCATTTCAACAGTTTCCATTTTTTCTAATACTTTTAACATTGTAAATATTATCTTTATTACCAAAATTGTTCGTAAAATACACTAAAGTACCAAACCAAAACAAATATCAATCTAGTCTAACAAAAGCCGATTTTTTTAAATTTCCTGTTCAATTGTTCCGCTACTGGTTTCACTCAGACTGATCTATGCATTTACCGAAAGTAACGACGTTAGTTTACCTACAAATGTAGTCAGCGCGCGGCAAATTTAAAATCGGTTACATTAAGTTACAGCCCGACCAGAGCTAATTGAACATCAGAATTACACCGGACCATTCTTAAACGTCGCGAAGGGAAATTGATATCCCATTGAAGGCATTCTTTCCGGGGAAATTATTTTGTATTTTCCTGATAGCTACTAAAGAGGCTTAAAACTAGCGAAGCAGCAAAGTATACAAGGCTTTCAATAAAGTTTACAATAAACTTACATAAAGCGTGAACCAGGTAAAAAAATTATTTTGAAAAAAAAATTCCAAAAATGTTACTCTCGTATGCTAAGGTTTCCAATCTTGTTACTGTTTTTTGACGAGGACTATTTATTGTTATAAACCTAAAAACATCTTTTATCTCTGACATCTAATTTTCAAAAAATTAAATTTTTATTGAGAAAACGTCAAAGTACACGTAAAATTTATTTACTACATAAAATGTATTTGATCAAACTTCAATATTTATTGCTTAATTTTTACATCATATAACTAAGTTCAAACAACAGATGACACTTAATATAGCTGTTGTTTAACGGGCGACAAATAGGTGACACTAAAGAAAAACACATTATTTAGTTATTAAAATAATGTTATTTTTGATGTTTTGTACGCCTCGTGACATCAGCTAGTCCGTACATAATGGCAGTCTTAAGTGAAAAGGATCGAATTCTTATTAAATATTTTCGACAAAAACATAATTACGGTGCAAGAGAAATTGTAAAGGAGTTTCCTGAAAAAAATTGGTATGTTGGAACAGTTGGAAAGTTTTTGAGACATCTTAGAGAAAATAATGGATCCATAAAAATAAAAGTTGAAAGGGAAAGG
Organism: Polydrusus tereticollis; assembly: GCA_963920685.1. Taxonomy (NCBI): domain Eukaryota; kingdom Metazoa; phylum Arthropoda; class Insecta; order Coleoptera; family Curculionidae; genus Polydrusus; species Polydrusus tereticollis. The sequence goes on from OY987329.1 coordinate 126,445,071, forward strand.
AAGAAAACTTTAAGAACTCAAGGAAATATTACCATGGTAAGAAATATTATAGAAAATGTACGACCTGAAGAATCTGTAGATACCAGAAAACTAGCGAAAAGAACTAGAATTCACCGTTATACAGTTCAAAGAATTATAAAAAATTATTGCGAACTTAAAGTCTTTAAAAAAGTTTACTGCCAAAAACCTAATACCAATCTAAAGGAGAAACGATTAGAAAGATGTAATCTATTACTACGAAGATTCCGTTCTCGGGAAAATATCGCAAAGATATGGTTTTCAGATGAGAGGATGTTTTACTTGAGGCCGCCAAAAAATACACAAAATGATCAGGTATACGCAAATGTGCGAGTAAAGAGGAAAATCCCTTTGGAAAACCTTTTAATCAAGAGAAGTCACTTTTCACCTGGTCTCTGTGGCAGTTTCCAAATTGGGGAAGTCAGGTCTCATTGTTGTAGATGCCGGAGTAAAACTCAACTCGGACGCGTATTAACAACAAATTTTACATCACTTGTTTTCTGAAATTAAAGCAATCTGCGACGATTACGTGTTCCAACAAGACGGTGTTCCTTCCCATACCTCTCGGAGTACAAGAATGTTTTTGTTTGAGCAATGCTCCGATTACATCGAACCGGAGATGTGGCCACCCAATAGTATAGACTTAAACCCTGTTGACTATTCCACATGGGGAATTTTAGAGGCAAGTGTTCACAATGTTCAAAGGTTTAGCACCATCGAAGAGCTAAAAGAAGGTTACAGTTCTGTTGGAATAATTTTAACCAGGACATATTCAATGCAGCTATTGACCTATGGCGAAGGCGACTGCAATCGATGGTAGAAAATCATGGTGGTCATATTCATAATGTTATCCTGCAAGTATTTAGACTAATTTCGATTTTAAGTGATAGTTAGTCTTGATATCATTAATTGTTAATATTATTAAATAACTACCAAAAAAAGTATCATCTGAAATTTAAATAAATCAGTTTCCGTTTACAACGAACATAAGCGCACGTTTGTTGAAAAAAACCCGTCAATCCGAACCTGTTCAAAATATCTTGATAAAAATTACACATTTTACTGAGACGATTTCAGTTCATCATCACTCCAAAAATAAATTAAATCAGTGTAAAATGAAAAAAAATATTCAAAATTAAAAAGTGTACTCCTTTAATTTGAGTCACAGTGTACACATTTGTCAGTGTAAATCTGTTATTCCTAGTTAACACCATAACATGATATATTTCACTATCCTGCAGGGTATGCTTATTTACAGAACACTAAAAACAACAAGGATTCAAAAATGTGGAAAAAAATCAAAAAGTAAAAACTGAAGTTTGTGGGAAAGCAACAGTCGGCTAGACAAGTAACCCTTAAAAGTAGCCGTAAAAACAAATTAAATATGCCGACAAAAATCTACACGCGCAAGCAAATTAAAATACTATTAAATTTAAAATTACGTTTTCATCGATTTTATTGTTATAAATAGCAACAAGAAGGATTAAGGTTAGTGTGGAGATCACCGTGAAAATAATAAAATCGGCAGGGGGCAGATATCACATGGCGAGAAAAATCATGCTCGGTTTGCCGACTCATTTAAACACCGAAGTACCTGACAGTATTCCGTTTATTGGTTCTGAAATGGCGTCTTCGAAAAATTGATGTGTTAAAAAAAGCTGAAACAGCATAGAAACGCTCTAGGGTCCAGGTGCGTATCTTTCGTCGTACGGTTAGTTCATTGAGTCAAAATAAGACGTTCACTCCTATTATTTACTTGTGTTTTTCCTTTGCGGTTTTTGGATTTTGCTTATACACATTTTTTTTTATTATTTGATTTTTATTCGTTCTTTTTTTGTTTTTTATTATGCAGAGTGCTGTTACTGCTCTTTATCCAGTCAGTCTTTTGGGTATTTGTGTCTCTGGTGTTCAGTGGAGTGAACGTATGAGTTTGTTAACGGGTCGAGTGTAACATCCGTTTTTTGAAAATACTTTATTATTAATTTTATGAAATAGTCGTCTATTTTGTTCATGTGCAGGTCCTCATATAGTACGTTTATAGACATAAATCTTGGTGCATTTGTAATTATCCTTAATACTCTATTTTAAAATTTTTGAACTTTAAAACGTCTCGTATTGTTTACAGTGCACCATGTCGGTACACACAGAACTGGTCTTATGATAGTTCTGTAAATTGCTATTTTGGTTTTGAAATGTATCTTGCTTCTGGCACAAAGCAGTGGCTATTCAGCAGCCAGCTTGGCAACTCGTTCATCAGCGCATGCACTACAGGCCATCTTATTGTTGAGGTATTTAAGTTTATCGCTCCGTGAAATTAACTTATTATTTGCTTTACCTCCCGTTCTTGGTAACTTTACTCTAGCCTTCGAGACAAAGATGCTTGCGTTTTGTCCCTATATAATTTTAGTTTCCACGTGTCCAGACGTAAGGCTATGCTCCCAGGTGCCTCCGAGGTAGCAGTGATCGCTGTGTCATCAGCAAGCAGGTATAATTGCGTTTGTGCGTGACGCGGAACGTCCGCCGTGTAAATAATATTGTCAACAAAATGGCGAACTCCACATTATAATTATATTTTTTACACCTCTAGACCACTGTGCGTTGAGGTCGCTGACCACTGTGCCACCCAATATCAAGATCAATTAAACAATAGTCAGCACTTTGGGTGTATAAATACCCGAACATTGGGTGGACACGGTACCCTCGTCTTTCTGACTGGTCACCTTCCCTACGATCAGGAGCGCTCATGTGTCTTATAGACTCCAGGCCTCTCTCCTGGGTCCTTTTAACCATCCAACTTCCCGGAAGACGTAGCCTGGGTAAAGCCCTTCAGGTCGATCCCCTTAAGAGACCCCAAGCCGATAGTACCGGTCAGGTCGACACCCCTTCGGAGACATGCTGGGTTTCCTCCAGGCTACCTGGTGGTAAACAAATAATCTAACATAAATAAAAGGGTCTGTGTTTTTTTCTCGTCAGTGTTTTCATTCACGCCCCGTTAAGGAAACTACCCCCAAGTTGTGACATGGTGGAGGCGCCTACCGATTCCCCAGCAGCTTAATCCCCCTATAAAGCCGATATAACGGCAGAGGAGCATCCACGACGAAGAGTCCAGTTACCCACTAGTTGTGACAATATAAAACATAGAAGAGATGGGAGAACATTGCGGAACCCGCGCTCTAACTGCTCTTGTCCCACATGTGGCGTTTGTCTGTTCTCAAGGTATGAAATCAAAATTATTACTAGCCAATTTGCCTTGTTAGCTCTTAGCTGTTTTGAAATCTGTGTGTAAGTACGAAGCTTTCAGTGATCTTCGTTGATCTATCCTTAAGAGGAACTCAGGGGTCATCCATGGTTGTCTTGGAACAGTGTTTTGTCTATTTTGGCCTCCGTAATATATCTGGGTCTATGTCAATCGGACCTAGCAACATAGTGTCATTTGATGTATTTTCTTAACTGCCCCTAGTAAGACGCTGGGTCGGAGATATTAGGTAGTGTTTTGTGTATGGGCCTCTCGCAATTTTTAAAAGTTTGCTAAAAAGCACATTTGACATAAGCAACAATTGAAACTGAACAAAGAAAAATTAGGTAATGTTCAATATCTTAAAAGTTAATAAGGCTTTATTTATTTTTAGTATTTCCCAGGTAAAACACAAGCGCAATAAATTATTCTTAAAAATAAAATATTGAATCACTTTATTCTGAAAGCAATTGTTGGTGAGTTTTTATTGAGTTACACAAAGCGTAACTCCTCCACTTAGTATTGTGGAAGCTGTCTAGAACTCTACTAAAACGCCGAGGTAGGTGGCCCACTTAGACACTTCGCCCAAATTACATACACAATTACATCACTCAACGGTGTTAACTTTTTAACTGGTGCATTTTTGCATAGCAATTTTACATACTGCGTAACTAGAAAAATAACATTATTTTGTTAATAGCTTAAGCAATAGTGAAATCGATTGTATTTAACATGACGGTAGTCAACAAGAGTAAAATGCTAAGTAACGGCTAACAAGATCTGGACTAATTAGTTTTGCCGCCATTTTAAAAGACACTAACTATCAGGTTTAGAAACTTAGAAAGTACTACTTTCCCAAAAATTTAATTTCCGGTTAAACCGGAAGTACTATACATATTTTTCCGCCTTTGCATTACATCCTATTTAACCGGAAGTTGGCACTTTAGGGAAAATCATAAAAAAGTAAAAAAGGGGCATGTAAACCGGTTTGCTCTAAGATGTACCGTTAGAAAGCTAGAAGCTGTCAAATTTCAAAAATGTAATTTTTCAAAAGTCGATATCTCGGAAACTATTAAGTTTAGACTTATAATACACTTACTAAAAAATAATTGTTATTTTATGTACAATCCAAAAATATCAAGGATATAGGGTGTTCCTTTTAAAAATTGCCCTATTTTTCTGTTCCACCCTGCATACTAACTAAAATAATTTTAGAATAGATATTTTGAAAACTCTTTTTTTTGATATCTTATACAGGGTGTTTCGGAAATACGGTACGTAACTCAATGGGGTGATTCCTTATGATATTCTAAGAGAAAAAATTCATATGAACATATGTTCGGAGTTTTTGATATACAGGGTGTGGGAATCAAGTTGTAATTTTAACTCCCAACTTTAAAAGGGAGGCTTTGAATTTTCCTCGGGTTTAGGTTATTTCACTGGTTGTTTTTTTTATATTTGGCTAAGTGAATTAGACAGTTAAATCACATTTAATTTGGCGTTTATTCATCCAATTCGGCAGTTGTTTACAAGATACCTCTTTATTACATGATTAATTACTAACTTTAGTACAGGAAAATTTTTATAACATTACTATACTTATTACTTGGTGATTTTCTTTAAGCGAATGCAATAATTGTCATGTCCGACGGACGATGACCCACGTTAATTTTGACGTACGTGTTCACCTTTGAATGGTTTAACCCGCAGTGCTCCCCAAGGAACCGAAAGCTTGCTCTGTCGCCAGAAAATCACGCCCCGCTGTCATATGGATCAATCACAAGGTAACATATTTCCCGCCTTGTCTTTTAATAGGCTATTTATTGTTCCGCCATGTTTTCTTAGGACCAATTGTTATTTTTTCCACTTTGTCTACTGCGATAGGCTTACTTTCCTGGCGGCAAAAACGTGTACAAAAGATATGCGTTTTTACAAGTTCTAAAATAGACGTTTCAACACTGAATTGCATTGAGAACACTTTTTTGCTCAATTAACCGTAGCGACAGGCCGCTGTTTTAGGATAATATTTGCAAGTTCTGTTGTTTGTCTGGACGACAGCACTATTCGTTCTGAAAACATTAAATGCATTTTGTTTCTCTGTTTCTCTGACCGTTGAGGAATTGTGTTGCTAATGGAATATTTGAAAAGCATTTATTTTATCTAGACAAAAAGTAGTATTGATTCTGAAAACATTGGTTGCATTTAATTTCACTATTTTTATCGCATTTGAGCAATCGTTTCTCCAACACAGGGTGTTAAAGTTTTTTAAAAGATTCGGTTTTTTAAACCTTTTTTAAATGTCCTTTTCCCGATTTTAATGTAATTTGATACCGTTATTCATATTTATATATAAAAACATAAATTTATTTTTAATTTAACTGTTTTAAGTAACTTTCAAATACATAGGTATTTTTTTTTGCACATGCAATAAAGTGGTTTTTATTTATATAAGCAAGATACGAAAATAATAGTTTAAGGAACAAAAAAGTTGTATTATTAGTTGGTAAATTCGAAAAAAAAATATCAAAATTAGAATAAAGTCAGTGGCGTATACGTTTTTGTCAATAATATTCGTTAAGATGCTCTCCGGGATGCCACTGGACTTAATAAATTAAATCTAGTTGGGGCTAATTAAGCCCCTTATCATTATGAATAACGGTACCAAATTTCAATAAAATCGAGAAAAAGACATTCAAATAAATTATGAAAGAACGTTAACACCCTGTATATAAAAAACGGGGCAACTCTGAACCCTGAACTGAACCTTTTCTCTTAGAATATTATATAAGGAATCACCCCCGTAAGTTACGTACCGTACTTCTGAAACACCCTGTATAATAGAGCATATATATTACTTTGTCACACAAATATTTCCCCATTTAGTCACTTTTAGATTAGGCATTCCATGCAAAAGCGTGACAAGTCCGATTTTCGCTTTATTGCAATGATAAAGACTAAGATGTTTTTAATAAAGTTTATGAAAATGTCTATTAGTGATAAGAACTACAATAATTGATTTTTGGAAACTTTTTGCATAATTTTTAATATGAAAATAAACTACGCCAGGACGGTTATGTGTTGTCCAGGGTATTTGCACGGTTGCATGGTATTTTACAAAAGTAACCGATATGCGTAACATCAAAAACTCCTTAACGCCCCGAGCGATTCACAAACGCAACCGACATGAATAGGCACAGCCATTGTTTTGGGCCCCAGAAAGACGAGAAAAAGCACCGACGTATGTTTCCGGGCTTCAAACGCGGAACCCCGTAATTAACCAGGTTGGAAATTAAATATCGGAACCTTATCTAGATGTAGCGTTAGGAATGAAGAAAATAGCATACAATAAAAACTGTTAACATTTGTCATTGTAGAGCTTTTAATTCGAGATATAATAAGTTAACACGATATATTTCATTATTTGAGAATCTTTAGGTCCACGCTTATTTGCAGAACACTAAGAAAAACAATTAATTCAATTAGAAGTTGATGGCATTCCAAAAGTCCTACAAGTTTTTAGTAATAAGCAGTGGCGGCTGGTGCATAAGCGCTGCAGTGCTGCAGAGCTCCCAAAAAAATGAAGAAAAATAATAATAATTACATAATCTATAAAAATATTTCATTTCAATTGTATTAATTCTTGCTTGGATTGTATTGCCAGCTCTAGACTCGTGCGTGTGGCGGACTGTACATACCGCAACGATCGTCAAAGTAAAGTCGACCAATGGAATATCGTACCGACACTACCCTGTCGCTGAATTATTTTTGATTTGGGCAACACGATCGGGCTCGGTGAGCTCCTTCGAACACCCGCGCGCACTCCGCTTCCCCCGTAACGGTCTAAAATAAAGCCGTGATTTAACTGGAGAGTTCGCTGCATTTAGTCCAGCGCAGTGCGGTTCGCGGGATATGGTATTGAATAGTATCGAACGAATTTTTACGCGAGTGTTTAGTATACGGCGAGTTGAACTTAAAAACAATCATAATTGAGTGCGGGGGTGGTTTTTGTGTATTGCTGTGACAATTATTAACTGTGTAGTGTACTATGGAAGTGGTCTTCAATTTAATTAATTTAGTTATTAAAAGAAGAATTAAAAGCAAAAGGTAGACCATTACCAGATATTATTATTGAAAAATCTAGTATAAGTAGAGGGAAAATCTATACACGTAAATTTAATAGAGACATTTATTTAAAAAATGAACGGATTTGTGGATGTAACAACAAAAATGCTTTATACTGTTTTCCCTGCTTACTTTTTGGTTAAATTCAATGACCGAAGATCGTTTAACAGCTCTTTCCATGCTATCTATTGAAAAAAAGTTTATCTCCGAAATAGACAATTTTAATGAATTGAAAAATTTAAAAAATACGTTAATATTTTTATCTAGGTATTATTAATTTTCCTACTTGAAAAGCAAGATTCGTCAACAAAAAAGAGCGTGGCACCCAAAAATTTTTTCAGCGCAAAATGTACTTTAAACCTGGCAGCAATAGCAGAGACCCACTGAAACTTACGTATGAAAAACAATTAGTTGTGGAAAAGCGTGGTCGCCCTATGCCCGATTTAAATATTAAAACTGCGGGTAAAAGTCGTGGCAAAATTTATAATTTAAAATTTTTATAAATGGGCGTGGCCCAAAAAAATTTTTTTGCTGCTGCGTTATTTTTTTTTTTATCTAAGCAGCACACCTACTAATGGAGTTCACAAGCCGCCACTGGCAATAAGTTAACTTCGTTGAGAATATTTACTTGATTTTTTATTTCACTTTAATAAATAAACGCACACAAAGAAGCTAAAAAAAATCACCGCTGAATTTACGAAATACGGGCTTTCAAAATCTAGAAGCTTCATTCAAATCGGTTAAAAAAATTGCGAGCCAGCCATTTAAAAATGAAGGTAAAAAAATCAAAGAGTAATAAACATTGACTTTGTAGGAAAGGAACAGTCGGATAGACAAGTAACCCCTAAACTTTAAATTATACCGTGTGTTTCCGAAGTACGGTACGCAACTTAAGAGGGTGATTCCTTATCCAGAATTCATTCTAAGAGAAAAAGTTCAGTTCAGAGTTCAGAGTTACCCCGTTTTTGATATGCAGAGTGTTTAAGTTTTCAAAAAAAAATCGGTTTTTATAACTATTTTAAATATTCTTTTCTCGACTTTATTGACATTTGCTACCGTTCTTCTTAATGATAAGGGGCTTAATTAGCCCTAACTAGATCAAATCTATTAAGTCCAGGGGCGTCCCGGCGAGCACCTTAACGAATATTATTGATAAAAAAATATGCGCCACACACAGACTCTTTTCTAATTTTCATATCTTTTTTGGATTTGCCAACTAATAGCATAACTTTTTTGTTCCTTGAATCATTTTCGTATCTTGCTTCGTTTTCGAGAGAAAAAATAATTTTAAATTTGATGCCTAATTTACCTGTTTCGTCAATAACAAGTCAAAAATTAATAACTTTACTAACGCTGAGATGGCCCAGATGCATTTCAATTATGGCCTAGCAAATGGAAATGCTGAAGAAGCTCGGCGAATTTACATTATACAACAGAGTACTGTTATGCTAAAAAATATTTAGACATCTCCATGCAAGATTGAGTAAAACTGGGAATTTTAAACGTAGTACGGAACTTCCTGGCAGACCTGCAACAGTAACCACGCCTAAGCTAGAAGGGGATATACTTCGAGAGATAGAAGATGATCCTTCAACTAGTGCCAGGAAGGTAGCAATGCAACTTCAAACAACTGCATCAACTGTTTGAAGGATTTTGCATCTTTATCCACTATACCCATACCATATTCAACATGTGGAAGCTCTGCTGCGAACATTCCTTGACGGACGATAATCCTCATAAAATTCGGTCGCTTTCACAACAAGCAACAATTTTCGGTGAATATATGGGCAGGGACCATTGGCGACAATCTTATTGGACCATAGTTTTTGGAAAACTCCTATTTCTATCTGAAGAACTTGACGTTCTCTTAGAAGAAGTACCTCTACAAATAAGAACTAATATATGGTTTATGCACGACGGCGCCCCAGCTCATTTTAGCCTAGTTGCTCGTCAATACTTCGACAACACTTTTCCTAATTGCTGGATTGGACGCGCAGGTCCCCAAGGTTGGCCAGCTCGCAGTCCTGACTTGAATCCTCTGAACTATTATTTATGGGGTCACCTAAAGTCTCTTGTATATAAGATGCCTGAACTAGATAAAAAGGGCTTTAAAATTCGAATTATTAAAAGTTGCAATGCGATACGAAATATTGCAGGTTTTTTTGAACGTGTAAGAGAATCAATGGTTAGACTATTGCAATCGTGCGTTTTATCAGAAGGTGGCCATTTTCAGCATTTGCTTTGACTAACTGTTTCATTTTTTTTGTATCAATATTTAAAAACATAATACATAGGGATTTTCTTTGAACATGCAATAAAGTGGTTTTTATTTTTTCTCTCGAGAACGAAGCAAGATACGAAAACAATTCAGAAAACAAAAAGTTGTAATATTTATTGGTAAATACAAAAAAAAATATCGCAATTAGAAAAAAGCTAGTGGCGTACATTTTTTTGTCAAAAATATTCGTTAAGGTGCTCCCCGAGACGCCACTGGACTTAATAAATTTAATCTAGTTCGGGCTGATTAAGCCCCTTACCATTATGAATAACGGTACCAAATTTCAATAAAATCGGAAAAAGGAGACTTAAGAAAATGACAAAAAACCGTTTTTCTTTTAAACTTTAACACCCTGTATATCAAGAATAGGGCAACTCCGGACACACGTTCATATGGACTTTTTCTCTTAGAATATCATAAGGAATCACCCCCTCAAGTTACGTACCGTACTTCTGAAACCAATATATTTGTACAAATATTGTGAAATTCTAGTTCAGTAATGTAATCCTCCTGCTTGTAACAAATTCAAAATACACGACAACAGCGGAAGAAAAAGAAGCTAAGTAAACCTCAGTAAATATCTCGAAAACCGACAGAGGAGCCCTCAATAATGTAACGACGACCAACGGAGGTCGACGCAAAGCTTATAAAGAATCATCGGGCCTTCAATAAATTCGAGTTCGGAAACGACACTCGTAAAGTATTCGATCGTACATACAGGGTGACACAAAAGACATTTTTGGGAGTATGGGAATCGATTTAAAATAAAAGTCTATATTTTAAAATTGGCGCGTTTAAAATCTAAAAATACGGCAGAATTGTAGAAATTACTGCATAATTTTCCACTTTTTCGTTACTCAAAAGGCAGTTAAAATACCTAAAATGGGTTTAAATAGTTTTAATCCCTTTTATATTGGAAAGAAGTAAATTTTATGAGGGGTCATTTAGAAGGGGTACATTTTAAAACAGAAAGAAAGCTTAAAATGAATTGTTTATAACATTAAACTTATTCTCTCACTCAGTCTTTCTTTGAGTTTTGAGTTGAGTGGTTCTGTGTAGTTTCGAAAGTTTGTTCAACGACGAAAATGTCAAGTGAAACGCAGTTGCGAAATATCTCCTGACAAGTTTTGTTATATTTGTGAGAAATTTCTGGTGAAGTCATAAGCCAGACCATTTTTTCTACATGTGAAAAAAGCCTATTTCATGTATTTTGGTGTTTTAATCGAAGAATATCAAGACAAATAGTGTGCTGTGTTAGCTGTAGAGTGCCATTGGTGCAGTGGATGAAAGGAAAGGAAAAAATGCCTCTGCAGTTCCAATGGTATGGCGAGAATCCATCATATTGACGATTGCTATTTTTGCAGGACAAAGACTGAAGGTTATTCCGAAAAAAATTAAGCGCAAGATCGAATATCCGAATTTGCCTTCTGCCATAAGACGTGTTCCTTACAATGCAGACTTACCAGTACCGACTGCGCCTTTAGATTGGCTCGTTTTGGGAGACAATGAATCATCATGCAGCTCCAAAGAACAGTGTACCGACCCCACTTTTTCTCCAGGTCCGACGAGTCACATTTAACTGTTCAAAGTGACTTAAATGATGTAGTAAGTGATTTGGGGTTTTCAAAGCAATAATCAGAACTTCTTGGTTCACGTCTTAAGGAGTGGAACTTACTAGCCAAAGAAACAAAAATTACGCCTTATAGGAACAGAAATGCTACGCTTTTTGCGTTACACAATATGGACAATTCGTTATGTGCGTGTACTGATATCGATGGTTTAATGCAGGAACTCAATATCGAGAATTCTGTTTGTCAGTAGCGCTGGTTCATAGACTCATCGAAATATAGTTTAAAAGATGTATTATTGAACAACGGAAATTTAAAACATTTTGCCCATTCAGTGTCAATGAAAAAAATGTATGAAAATAGGCGCATCTTTATAGATAGAATAAATTACAACCGGTACAAATGGCAGACATGTGGGGATTTAAAAGTTATAGCAATTTTAGTGGGACTTCGGCGATGATTTACAAAATATTATTGTTTTCTTTGTTTGTGGGACAGTCGTGCATTGAATCACATAACGAAAATTTGGCCGGAAAGAAGTAAATTTCAACCGGGATATCAAAATGCTAAGTATGTGCCCCTTTTAGACCCAAAAAATGTCTTTTTTCTCCTCTTCACATTAAGCTTGGACTATTGAAATACTTGGTGAAGGCTATGAATAGAGAAGGTGAGGGATTTAAATACCTAAGACGAGTCTTTCCTCAGTTAAGTGACGCCAAATTAAAAGAAGGCATTTTTATTGGCCACAAATTAGAAAATTGCTGGACGATGTTAATTTTATGGAAAATCTCATCACGCAAGAACTTAGAGCCTGGAACTCATTTGTAAGTGTAGTGAGGGAAACTTGTAGGCAACAATATGGATGAAAACTACAAACAACTAGTTAATGAACTTTTAGACTCCTACAAATCGCTTGATTGCCGAATGTCATTAAAAATTCACTTTCTTCATTCCCATTCATCATTTTCTCCCGAGAATTTAGGCGCTGCCAGCGACGAGCAGAGTGAAAGGTTCCATCAAGATATCAGGGCAATGGAAATTCGGTACCAAGGATGATGGGATCTAGCCATGATGGGCGATTACTGTTGTTTTTTGAAGAGAGAGATGTGACCCCCCATAAAACAAAAATATAATTAGTGTGTTTGAAATAAATATTTTTGATGTTTGCTCTTTTCTTAGATGTTAACAATATAAATTATAAATATAGTCCATATACTGGGTTAAAAAACTGGTAATATAACTTTTTTTATTTCTGACCGGTATATTATTAGCTTATAACGTCTTAGTTACGCGGGAATTATAAGGGTCATAACTCCCTTGGGATATTAAGAAAAATTTGACATAAAATCAAACGATTGACATCTAATGTCAATTTGATTGTCATCTATTGAAACATTTATTCCGCTTTAAAAATGAACAAAATGTTACTAAAATCGGTCAGAAATAAAATTATCTATGTATCACTGGAATTATAAGGGTCTCAATTACCTCGGGCAATTGCTGTCCCTCGGGCCAAAGGCCCTCGGGACGTAAACTTTGCCCTCGGTAATTAAGACCATTATAATTCCCTAGATACATAAATAACTATAAAAGATGGTATTTAATGGTATCGTTCTACATGTGGTTTGCTCAACGTAACAAAAAAACATCACGTGTTACATTTTTTTTTTACCATTTTCGTATTCAGATAGGTTCATTCTACTACAATATGCTATTCAGCTTTATTTCACAACAAGAACGAATTTTACTGCCCAGTGTTATCATTTTCTTATTCTCAAAACGTTTGCTATTTACTATATTATGATATTTTACCTTCTTTTCTGCATAACAGCTTTCTAGATTTAGTTCAGTTTTTTAAATCTACCACAAAAATATATAAATCTTTTTAAGTGGATAAATTACTTATATACCGGGTGTTGCATCGTCGAGCGGGACATAGGAAATCCCATGTAATTTTAAATGGGGTCAATTATTGGCTTCCCTAATTATTTTAGAGAAAAATTCTATTTAGGTTTATTAAAGAGCACTAAAACCCACATTCAAAAGAATAACTTTAGATATTTTTGATGAGCCCGTTTACGGGTTATCGCCGATTTCTTTTTAACTATTTCTCCTTTTTATGGCCCCGTATTTACGGGCACCAGTCAAGGTAAAAGATGACTGTCAAATAAAGTTGTCATTTTGAAATGTGTGCTTTATTGTTATAAAAACTCGTACATCGAAAATATTAGCCATGAATTACATTTCTGAAGAAAAAATATTGATGATTAAATGGTATTATCAAGGAAATAGTTATCAAAATGTGTCAGACATGTTTGCTGCTCTGTATCCGAATAGACCGATACCTGCAAAATCTACAGTCGAAAGGACTATCAAGAAATTTGAGACAAAAGGCACTGTAATAAATAACTGCAGATGTGAAGAAAGGCAGGAACAAAGAAGAGATGCAAGAAATGATGGGGACTTGCAAGTTTTATTGTGCGTGGAAGAAAATGATGGGAAGATCAGCACAAGGAAACTTGAGGATGACATAGGATTAGATCACACCACAGGGTTACGAGCTTTGAAACGACATAAATATTATTCAAACAAATATGAAAAGCACCAAGAGCTAAGAGATAGGGACGAAATACGACGACAGGAGTTTTGTTTTGGTATGATGGAAAGAGCAAACATGGATAGGGAATTTTTAAAAAAACATTTGTTTCACTGACGAATGCACATTTACCTTAAACAATGAACCCAATGTTCAAAATTATCGATATTGGAGCAAAGAAAACCAACACAGGTTTGTGGAAACAAGGACGCAATATCCACAAAAAGTTAATGTATGGGCTGGGATTTTCGGAGAAAATATTATCGGGCCATTATTTCTTACACGAAATTTAAATGCAGAATATTTTTTGGAACTACTTGAAGATCATATTTTACCTACTTTACATGATGCCGCCAGGGAAAATCAGGAAGTTTGGTACCAAATGGATGGCTGCCCGGCACATAGTACCCTGGCTGTCCGGGAATATTTAAACCGTGCTTTTAATGGAAATGTTATTGGCTTAAATCATACAGTAAATTGGCCAGCCAGGTCTCCTGATTTATCGCCAAATGATTTCTTTCTCTGGGGGCATTTAAAAAACAGGATATACAAAGATAAATAATACCCAAATCTAGACGAGTTAAAAAATGCTATTTCTGCCGAATGCAATATAATTTCAGTTTACCAACTAGCGAATGTAAGAAGAGAATTTTATGATCGCCTCGGTTATTGTCTAGCAGTCAATGGAGGAATATTTGAACATCTTCTTAAATCCTAAAGTTCTAACAATTTAATAGTACCTACCTATTAATTAGTAAAATATTGAAACATGTAAAATGTCATAATTAACCTTGTAATTGGATACTTTATTTTAGTTTTATTCAGATTAATTTGTACTCATAAATACACCTTTAATATTTTCGATGTACGAGTTTTTATAACAATAAAGCACACATTTCAAAATGACAACTTTATTTGACAGTCATCTTTTACCTTAACTGGTGCCCGCAAATACGGGGCCATAAAAAGGAGAAATAGTTAAAAAGAAATCGGCGATAACCCGTAAACGGGCTCATCAAAAATATCTAAAGTTATTCTTTTGAATGTGGGTTTTAGTGCTATTTAATAAACCTAAATAGAATTTTTCTCTAAAATAATTAGGGAAGCCAATAATTGACCCAATTTAAAATTACATGGGATTTCCTATGTCCCGCTCGACGATGTAACACCCGGTAGACCTAAAAACAATTTGTTTGTTTCATTTTGAATATTGATCAAAATAAAAACAAATGTATGTACCTACCAACTATTTATGTTTATGATTTAATCGAATTTAATAAGTTTTTGTATTTGTTTCACCATATACATCTTTGATTTTGATCCGTTATTTTGTGGCGTTGGTATAGTGGGCGATCAGACTTCGCTGGAACCCGTGGTACCCGAATAAAGAAAAAAAAACGTCAGCATTGTCCTCTTACAGGTGTATGTTTTCTGTCTGTAAATTTATTGGAACCTATTTATTACTCTTTTGACGGTATTTTGGAAATACTACAGTTGAAATGTAAAATACAATCGCCTTAAAATATATTAAATAATAAATCTGTTTTTCGTGTACAAATGGCTCAAATTTGTTTATGGGAGATGCTGGTCGGAATATAATAAGTTGCAGGCAAATTATGTAGGTATAATAAAACTGCCGTACAAGTTGAAAAAAATATGAAGTAATTTTTTAAAGAAAATTAAAGCTTTACGTCCTTGGATTCGTAAAAAAATGCATCCATTAGCTTTAATAATAAAATTAATTAATAAATAACAAGATTTCCAAGACTGAAGTTGGATAATCCTTGATGAAAGAGACTGTCAAAAAAGTTTGGTTTTGCATCTGATACGTCATCACGATGTAACTCAGAGCGGTCGCATGTCGACTTTTCTTCTTCTGTCTTTTTAACCTATACAGGGTGTTGGGGAAACGATCATCCAAATCTATTAAAAATAATAAAATTAAATGCAACAAATGTTTTTAGAATCAATACTACTGTTAAATATCTGATTTCAATATTATTTTAATAAAGGAGCAAAATGTATTAATGTTTGCGGAACGAATAGTGTTATCACCGGGATAAACATAAAATTTGCAAATATCATCTTTTAAAATACATATAAGATTTCCTAAATAATAAACGGCTAGTCGACCGTTATTCCAGGAAAAAGCAATGTTCCACGTTTAGATGTTAGAAGTATATTTTTAAAATCTTGTATATTAGAATACCCTTTGACGGCGTTTTTGACGCTAGGAGGGTGCCACGGAATGGTACGGTTTGTTTATTGCCGTCCGATTGGTTGGGAGAAAACATGGCGGTTGTGTGGCCTATCAGAATGCTTGTTGGTTAGTCGTCGTGACAGCGGGGGCGTAACCTTGCTGTCAGATGAGACAGTTTTCCTTTGTTTAACACACTACACTTTGGACTAGACTTTTGGCTTCGATAAAGCAAGGCTCTAGGTCAACAAACGCACGTGGTCTTCTCTCCGTCGGAGTGAAACAAATAGCATTGCCTAAAAAAAGGCACCCAGCAAAAGTAATAAACAAATATAGT
This sequence comes from Polydrusus tereticollis, assembly GCA_963920685.1. Taxonomy (NCBI): domain Eukaryota; kingdom Metazoa; phylum Arthropoda; class Insecta; order Coleoptera; family Curculionidae; genus Polydrusus; species Polydrusus tereticollis. The sequence goes on from OY987329.1 coordinate 126,461,422, forward strand.
GATTAGTTTGATTGTAAAATCAGTAGTGAATAGTTATGTTATAGTACGTTATTGTAAAATCATGTACTAAAGAAGTTTTGTTTGATTTGGTGTGTTTGTTACTTTGGGTACAAACCTTTATTTTGGATTTTAAGTTAAGAACTTGCTTCCTTAGTAGGATTGTAACTAAAATATGTGCTTGAAAACTAGTTTTTAACTAATATTGCTAGACTTTTCCCAGTGCCAACATTAGAATATACCGGGTGTTGCATCGTCGAGCGGGACATAGGAAATCCCATGTAATTTTAAATGGGGTCAATTATTGGCTTCCCTAATTATTTTAGAGAAAAATTCTATTTAGGTTTATTAAAGAGCACTAAAACCCACATTCAAAAGAATAACTTTAGATATTTTTGATGAGCCCGTTTACGGGTTATCGCCGATTTCTTTTTAACTATTTCTCCTTTTTATGGCCCCGTATTTGCGGGCACCAGTCAAGGTAAAAGATGACTGTCAAATAAAGTTGTCATTTTGAAATGTGTGCTTTATTGTTATAAAAACTCGTACATCGAAAATATTAAAGGTGTATTTATGAGTACAAATTAATCTGAATAAAACTAAAATAAAGTATCCAATTACAAGGTTAATTATGACATTTTACATGTTTCAATATTTTACTAATTAATAGGTAGGTACTATTAAATTGTTAGAACTTTAGGATTTAAGAAGATGTTCAAATATTCCTCAAAATGACAACTTTATTTGACAGTCATCTTTTACCTTGACTGGTGCCCGCAAATACGGGGCCATAAAAAGGAGAAATAGTTAAAAAGAAATCGGCGATAACCCGTAAACGGGCTCATCAAAAATATCTAAAGATATTCTTTTGAATGTGGGTTTTAGTGCTTTTTAAGAAACCTAAATAGAATTTTTCTCTAAAATAATTAGGGAAGCCAATAATTGACCCCATTTAAAATTACATGGGATTTCCTATGTCCCGCTCGACGATGCAACACCCGGTATAATATTGTAGTGGTCCTAATTTTGGCATCAGTTGTCAATATTAGGGACAGGCGGAATTTTTTGCGTCCATTATGGCCCCCCGATTTAAATTGTCTAAATTATTTCTTCTGAGGACGTTTAAAATCGTTGTTGTATTAGACTCCTATCCAGACAGAGGAAGATAAGGAACAGAATTAAGAGCTAAATATGAAATAATTTGCAATGCTCCTGGGATATTAGAAAGAGTTCGCTAGTCTATGAGACGAAGAGTTGAATCGTGCATAGTAGCAGGAGGAGGTCATTTCAGCAGTTCTTATAATTTTTCTTAATTTGTCGTGCAACGTCAAAATCAAGGCGGCGTATATTTCCAATTTTTAGGGGAATCTTGATCTAACAACATCGAGAAATCTGTTCTTAAAAATTGAGATAACAAAAAACCCACACATTAGTATTGAATTTTTTTATTTACAGGTTAGTCTTAAATTTGCTATATTTTTGTTTGTTTCTAAACTAAACAAAAAAATTGTTTTGACACCCTGTATATCAAAAATAAAGCGTTTTTGACCGCATGCTTATAAGTAATTTTTTCACTTATGACTCCCTTAAATATCTATGTGACATTCATTAACACGCTGTAGAAGGGACAAGTCTCGAAAACAAAGCGTTGGAGTTTACCTCAACATACTAAATGCTAATGATAAAAAACATAATTTTTACGAAATTAGGGATTCATTAGTTTACATGTCATAATATTTATATATTTTTTCCGCTAATATACCTGAAAACTTTTGAATTTCTTGGCACAATTCATTATAAATGCACGTATGTTATTACTGTGATGGCGTATTATCCAAAACCACAAATTGTCAAAATGCGTGCTAGTAAACAAATTTGTGTTCCATTTAATTTCGCCCCGAGATAATTTTGTGTGTGTAATTACTGGAACATGTCTAACAATAAAATAACTTTTCTAGAAGCATCTTTGCTTAGATTGTTGCATGTTCTAACCTGACAGGATGTTATTTAGTTATTTGGTTACGTAATTAGAAGAACAATTATTACGACAAGAATCTGTCGATGTGGGAGCTCTTACGGTCAAAGCAATGTATACGTTTTTAAAGATATGTTTTAAAATTAGATAATTATATAAGTAAAATACATATTGTAACGTTTAACATTATATTCTACTGCGTAATTACAATAATTATTGTAATTATGGTAAAGTCGCAAGATTTGAATGATTTCGGAAGACTTGTTTGTAATTCGTGATGACCTGCTCCAAAGAATTTTCACCACTAGAAGAAGTCATATGGTAATATAATATTGGCCGTCATCATTTTGATCCTTTAGCAAAACCTTAAGGAGTAAACGTGATAAAGGCGTACGAAAAAGGGGTTAATAAAATCATTAGGTACTAGAAACTTAGAAATTTATAAACACCTGTTAACATAATTTTTGATGACAGTTCGATTGAAATTTCATTTTGTATACCTATAAATGTAATAAAACTCATAATTATTATATCCACCATAGACACACAGATATAGAGTAATATCATAGCATTAAGCGACCGGTAGGCGCTGTCGATAAGAAATCCTTTGAAGCTAATAAGTAAGGTTTCGTGCGAAGTCGTCCACTTCGATCATATTTCTGGTACGCACCGATATTGCGAACGGAACAGCGGGAGCGGACTTATACTATTTTAGAAAATTATAACCTTTCGGCAGATATTGCAATTTTATACAAAACATTAGTTCTAATTAGTATCTGGAGTATTTAAGTACAGGAACATTTTTTTAAGTGTCTCACCCGATTGGCGATTTTCCTGCTGACTATAATAAAAAACAAATTGCATATTTCTCAATGATTTTCGATAAGGAAGCCGAATTTAATGTCAAAAAATTCATAGATTTACAAATTTGGCAGATGAGACGCCATTTTGAATTTTCTTAAATGACAACCCCCATAAATAGCCACAGGATTAAATTGCATTTGGCGATCCGATTCTAAAACTATATAGTTGTTGATACTTATTTTCAGCCGCTTCGGAAATACGGGGGTTTGTAATTTGCCTCCATCGATTTTGTCTTTTAAGTGTCTCACCCCTTTAATAAATAGACCTTCTAAGCTGAACACCTTAATTTTTTTTACAGTGAAATAATTTCCCGTGAACAAGCGATTTACGCTATAGTCAAATCCGACAGATGTCAAAAAGTGACAGATACGACGCCATTTTGAATTTTTTTAAATGGCAACCCTCATAAATAACCACACGATTGAAATGCATTAGGCGATCCGATTCTAAAAGTATATAGTTGTTGATACTTATTTTCAGCCGTTTCGGAAATACGGGGTTTGTAATTTGCCTCCATCGATTTTGTCTTTTAAGTGTCTCACCCCTTTAATAAATAGTCCTTCTAAGCTGAACACCTTAGTTTTTTTCACAGTGACATAATATCCCGTGAGCAAGCGATCTACGTTATAGTCAAATCCGACAGATGTCAAAAAGTGACAGATACGACGCCATTTTTAATTTTTTTAAATGGCAACCCTCATAAATAACCACACGATTAAAATGCATTTGGCGATCCGATTCTAAAAGTATATAGGTAGTTGTTGATACTTATTTTCAGCCGTTTCGGAAATACGGGGGTTTGTAATTTGCCTCCATCGATTTTGTCTTTTAAGTGTCTCACCCCTTTAATAAATAGTCCTTCTGAGCTGAACACCCTAATTTTTTTCACATTGACATAATTTCCTGTGAGCAAGCGATCTGCGCTATAGTCAAATCCGACAGATGTCAAAAAGTGACAGATACGACGCCATTTTGAATTTTTTTAAATGGCATTTACCTGAAATTTACAATGCAACCTTTAAGTTGTCCACCCTGCTTAATGGATCCTGTCATTGGAAATATACATTTTATTACTCTCTTGCATTAAGCAACAGAGTATAGTATATATTTATTACTGTAGAGTTTTTTAACCAGTAGATATTAATACTAAAAGTACTAACTGATTTTTCGCCATGTCATCCAGTGGCGACATAATCTGCTTAATGCTGCGTAACATTTCTTATTGAGAAATATTCTGTTGCACGGTATCTTTCTCAAGTGCTTTTAAAAAATTTATAATAACGCGAATGCTAGTATTTTATTTCGTTAACGAGACTATGCTGTCGTGCAACTGCTCGTTAATAAAGTAATAATGGCATTGTGCAAAAGTTTCGATAGGTATCAATTATTTTCATTAACCTGTGAGATATTTATGTTAAGAAGACATTAAATATAGGCGAAGAGTTACTAAATCAGGTATAAAAAACAGTAGAAGTATTACAACTGAAAAAGTGATTTGTAAAGAGTAAAAGTATTCTTAACAATAACGATTTTAATTTATATTTCACCAGAAGAAACCATTTTATAGGGTCTGTCTCAGCCAAACTTTGATTAGCGACTAACAAGATTTCTATATAAGTTGGTAATGGCATCAGATTTTTCAGAAGAAATTGATTAAAATTGGCCTATCACAATCTGGTTCACCCTATATAGGACCACATTCTTCTTGCTTCTCAAATTGTTAAGATTGTAATTGAAACCTTTTCAAGTTGATAACTTTCAAAGGAAGATTGCTAAATTAGTACGTTTTCGAGATATTTGCAACTAAATATTTTATGGAGTACAGAAATCCATATTACAAATGTCAAATTTATTTTTCTGACCCAAAGCCCCATCAAATTATATTTGATGGGACGACACGTCTCTATAACTAATTAAGATTTAGAGTCAACGTTAATGAGCCGCTTCCCTTGACGCGCACCATTCACAGAGTATTGCAGTTTGCAGTAGGTACTTGGGTGTGATCATAAACTTACGTGAAGCGTTCGTACCTGTGAATTCAAACATATCAAGATGATAGTCTTCAAAGAGCCTATTACTGCAGGCGATGTCATAGTATTCTTCCAATACAATATAATACAATACAATTATATCCAACTAAATTAATTGCAATTTGCTGTTGTACAGGGTGTCCCAAATTCGAGCCTCATCATTGAGATCTCGGAAACTAGAAGAGATTCGAGGTCGAATAAATGGAGGCAAAGTTGCGCGATTTAATGCTGATCAAGATGCCACCTTCAAAAGTTTAAAAATTCCGAGTGCTTCCGAAGATTTTTGGAAAAAACCGAATATTCGCGATTTCATTTTTATTTGTTTACGACTCTATTTGAATAGATATAACAAAATAAATTTCACATTCTTATTGCTACTTTTTCTGGTCTACAAGATGGTGTTATAAGATTTACAAACCGACGTTTCGTCTTTGAGCTGCCATCATCAACTTTGTTTTTTTAAATACGGCCCTGGATTTTTTATTACGGATTTTAAGAGCTTCGAAGGTCTCAAAACCAATGATGTATCGCACTTATTCGAAAAATTTATATTAATGGCATTTTTCATAAGAACTCATTTGTTAAGAGAGAGACAGAAACGAAAACTTAATAAAACTGAATAATGAAAGTTAAAGCAAATATTCAAATTGTAATCCGTCTGCTTGGATGCATTTTCGTGTCAGTCTGTAAATTTTATGGATGTCCCGCTGAATAGTCCTTGCGGGGATAGCCCTGATCTCCCTTATTAGGTCTTGACGTAAAACTTCAAGGATTTGTAGTGTGTTTCGATAAAGACGGGCTTGGAGAAATCCCCAAAGAAAGTAATCTAGAGGGCTTAGGTCTGGGCTCCTAGCTGGCCAACGTACGGGTCCTTGGTTTCCAATCCATTTATTGGGGAACAGTGCATTTAATAAATTTGTAACGAGTCTCCCATTATGAGGTGGTGCACCATCTTGTTGCCACCATAGTTGACGTAATACGTCCAACGGTTCTTCCATTAGGGTATCCAATATATTGGTCCTAATCCTTGATCTTTCAGAAGTTAAATTTCCTTCAAGAAAAAACGGACCGATAATTTTATTGTGCCACATACCGACCCATACATTAAATGATTGCCGTCTCTGAGGTCTTACTTCTCGATTCTGCCTTGGGTTTTCTATTGACCAATAGTGTTCGTTATGTCTATTAAATTGTCTATGTGTTGAAAACCTGCATTCATCTGCCATATAGCTTTATTTAGGAAGTCGTCATTTTCATTAATTCTATTTTGCAACCAGGTACAAAATTCTAATAGTCTCTCAGCATCGCCAGGTCTTAGTGGTTGACTAATCTGAATTTTGTAAGGTTTATATCCACGATTATTTAAAGTTCTCCAAACTCTCATTCGCGTTGATACTACTTGGTCTGAGAATACTCTAATTGAAGCTCGAGGATTATTATTTGCCTTAGAAATAATTTAAAATTACTCATTTTACTTCCTACTATGTAATAGTTTTCAAACTTACAGCGTTTAAGATAATTTGTTCCTCTTCTGGATCGATTCGTCTTCCATATTCAACTCTTAGTTGAACAAAACTTCCGTATTGAGCTAAATTATTATCAATATTAGCAAAATAACTATAATGCGGCTGCCGTCTTTCCGGATATTCCAACAAATAGCGCTCACAAGCCGTTTTTGAATTTCGATTCGAAATATAATAAATCCTTATCATGTCTCGTTTGTCTTCAGAAGAAAAAGGCATTTATGTTTAATACGCGGTAACGATTAGTGAACAGTGAACTGTCAAAATATTAGATAATTTAAATATAAACAAATGAACTAAGATGGCCGGCGCGCACGATGCACCGCCACCTTGATAAATTGCTAAAATTTCTGTAAATATAGCCTACAGCCTAGGGTTTGAGGGTTGACACTTTAATTATATCATTTATTAAAAATTAATAATACAAATGAGTTCTTATGGAAAATGCCATTAATATAAATTTTTCGAATAAGTGCGATACATCATTGGTTTTGAGACCTTAGAAGCTCTTAAAATCCGTAATAAAAAATCCAGGGCCGTATTTAAAAAAACAAAGTTGATGATGGCAGCTCAAAGACGAAACGTCGGTTCAAAAATCGTATAACACCATCTTGTAGAACAGAAAAAGTAGCAATGAGAATGTGAAATTTATTTTGTTATATCTATTCAAATAGAGTCATAAACAAATACAAATGAAATCGCGGATATTCGGTTTTTTTCAAAAAATCTTCGGAAGCACTCGGAATTTTTAAACTTTTAAGGTGGCATTTTGATCGGCATCAAATCGCGCAACTTTGCCTCCATTTAACCGACCTCGTATCTCTTCTAGTTTCCGAGATCCCAATGATGAGGCTCAAATTTGGGACACCCTGTACAATCGGCGACCAATGCCGCTTAAGTAAGCGTACCTACAAATTACCTTCGCATTTTGCTTTCAGCGTTAAAGACCTTTGGTAAACGTCTTATTATCACCTTTCCGCCACAAAGCGAAAGCGATGCAAAACAAATATTATGGTATTTTAAAACAAATTGTTATATTAAAATATCCTTAAAAGGATAAACGCGTCTCGTTAACTGTTCATGCACAACAATCAATTGTTGCGATTATTACGGACTTAGCATTTAAGTGGAAACTTTTAATTATTTGTCTAAGTCCAAGTGTGTAGTGGAGACGTTTTTAAAATGAGACACATAGTAAAACCGCGTCATATTTTAGCACTAAAGACGACCATTCAATATACGCTTTTTTCTTCGAAAAGTTAACAAGTAAAACAATTATAGTTTTATTTCCATAACCTTACTTTGTCCGTCTAATTAGGGAAAAGTATTAAATGACTTTACTTATTGAATTTTTTCAATTACTAATAAATTTAGATAAAAACTTTACTTTTTAAGTAACTTTAAAGGAAAAAATCAAGTGAGGTAATATCCGGAGATCTCGGTGGCCATTCCATTGGACCCGTTCTGCCAATCCATTTAGAAACATTTGGTTAACCAGATATCCGCATTTGGTACTTGTGGATCCAAAGCATTGGGGAACAAAACTGCTAAATTTGAAACAAGTTCATGCTGTAGAAATGACCAATATCGCACTTCAGTTTTTGTCAAAAAATATGGGCCCAATCACTCTATTCCCAATAATTCCAGCCCAAAAATTAATTTTTTGGTGTACTTCCCTCGTCCAATGGGGATTCATATCTACCCAATAACAGTAATGTTGTCGATTAACATGACCATGCAACGCAAACGTAGCTTCATTATAAAATAATATGTTATCCGTCGAAAATCCATCATTTCCTCACAAAACTGCAGTCTCTAAGCTGGATCATCTTCTGACAATTCCTGTAGAAGCTGTATTTTAGAATATTGAATATGAATATAATATGAATTGTTAAGAGTACATCTAATTTCATATTATTGTCCAGTGCAGGTTTCCTCTTAGCAGATGCAGATCTCAAATGTCCATTTTCTCGAAACATTTTCTCTATTTTACTCATCGTACCTTGACTTATAGGGGTAGGTCTAGATGTTTTAATGTACTGTTGAGTTCTAGATTTATCTCCGTATCTGACTATCATTTATATTTCAATACAGTTCAGTTTCTGTTAAATGACGCATTTTAAGCCTAATTTTGTGCACAATTTTGGGTGTCATCAAATTTCATTAATTTTTAGTAAATATGCGCACACTGATAAAAATTGGGGTAATTTTACATTATTTTTTACACAAAGGTTACAGTTTTTATACACAAAAATAACAAAAAATGTATTTGAACGTATCAGTGAGTGTATATTTACACAGTGCATGGTAAAAATACATTTTGTGTCTATGTTTACAATGTTTTATGTAATAACTCTCCAATCCCATATAAATTTACATTTAAACTACACGCAACTATGTAGAAATATCAAATACAATGTGAAAATCCATAAAAAATGTAAATTTACAATGTACTTAGTTAACTCTACCAATCAGATTAACGGTTCGGCTCATGCGTTTACCAGACCACCGATCATCACGCGATGCAGCCGATCAGAGAACGTGCGTGCGTTCTTTGTTTTGGGTGATGCAACTCCTGCAATTTTTCAATGTTGTGCTAATTTATATATTCTAAATTATTTATCTGGTTGAAAAAGTACGACGGGTAAGTTTTATAAATATGTTTATTAATAGACTGTATTATTATATATTGTGTTATTTTGTTTTTGACAGTAGTTGATAATATAAGCCTAAGAGAGTTATGTATTATTTATACAACTTACCACTAGTAAAGTAACTAAACTTAAGAGTGTAATATTTTATTTTAATTTCTTTAAAACCGTAAGCTAGTGTCAGTTAGGTTGAAAAGTGATGCTAACTAGAAGTCTGATAAAATAGTAGAGCATATTAAATCGTCAACCAATCCTATTAAAATTATGTTGGCATATATTTTCTGTTATATATTTCAATTGCTGTTAAATAATAACTTTTGTCTAATTTTTTATTGGTCGCATATTATGTACCTAACATGCTCATGTTAGTGCTGTACTCTTGTTGCAAATTCATATTTTACATACAGTTCTCGAGAGTATTTAAAATATGAATATGTCATTTTATTCACTAAAAGCAATCCAGGTTTTACCAAATAATTTATTTTTTATGTTTGCAACTTGGTTTGCAGTTTATGCTTATTAACATTTTTGACTACCTTTTGTTTCTTTTTGTTGAGTTTACTTATGTCAGTTTAAAATAAAAGCCCAAAGAAAGCCATTTAATTTTATTTTTGTTTAAGACCCTTATTTGTTACATTTATTACTGTATTATATCTTCTTTAAAAAGCAGACCTATTTTCTTTAATTTGTTATTAGTTTAAAATATTTATACATCTATTATGCTTAATGTAGGTTTGTTAAACTTAATCCTTAATATAACTTGAGGTTAATAGAAACTTAATTAAACGGATGGGTTGTTTTTTTTATCCACACCTTTTCAACAAATTTTGACAGTTCTTGTTAACATATTCTATGGGTTCAGCTTAGTAACCTTTTTTTGTTAAAAATATATCTCTTGGCTGTTATAATGGGGTGTTTATTGGTTAACTTTTTTTGCTGGATATAACCTATTTGTTCTGTCCAAAAATATTTTGCTGGAAAGAGAGTAAATTTCCAGCAAAATATTTTTTATAAATAAATAGATTATATACATCAAAAAAGGTTTGCCAATAAACAACCCATTAACTGCTATAGAATATATTTTTACTAAATATTAATACAGTATAATAATACACCGTAAAAAAAACACATATTAAATAGTAAAAATTAAGAGGTATTTTACATAAACCACGTATAATATGGAAGTACACACTAAAACATTGTAAATATACATGAATTGAAGTCGACTAAGTTGTGTAATTACATATCTACAATACTATATTTATTATATTATTATTAATGTTTATTAATTATTATTATTTAACACTTACTGTAATAATTCTTAGTGGTAGATTTACAGTTTAAAATTGTACAGGAACAATGTATACTTACACGATAAATGTAGAATTTTGGGCAAGATGTAATTTAACACATATTTGGTTGGCATAAAAGTGACCAATGTTTCAGTGTGTATTTTTTCGTTTTTTTTTTAATCAGTGTACTTAGTAAAAAACTAGATTCGACGTCAACATCTCCATAAGGAGAAATACGAGAAAGAAAAATTATCTAAACCCAAGCGAGCTATGGAAATTCTGTTTGCGACATCTTTCATGGCATAAAAAATTGGAACACCGACAGAAGCAAAATAAATTGGCTCCGTAAGGATTGTAAAGTTCAGCAACAAAATTTAAACGCTATTAATATAAATAAGGACGAACTAACCTGCGAAAAGAGCCAAAGATATTTATATTGCGTAAACCAGCAACCTTGCCTTGTTAACGCAACAATAAAAAAATAAATATATTTAAGGAACGGCTTTAAAACTATTGTTAAATCTAGTTATGATTTTATTGAGTAACGTCAACAAAAGATCAAACTTTCAATTACATCGAAGAGGACGACTCGTCGTTACGCCCCCAACTTTTACTTTAATTTGTGAACTGACCCAGAAAATCAATTGTAAAGTACTTAGGTATACATTTTTATGGTTTCGTAACATATTTTTTTAATACTAAAAACATTTGGTACAGGCCGTCGCTGAATAGTCAAAAGCTGCAGTGTGGAGGTTTTGGGGTATACGCCGCGCGCCGTTTCGTCCCCAAGCTGCTAAAGAGGTAAATTGGGCAGGTCGTTTCGTCACCAAGAAATTTGGCCTACTTAATTCAGTGGGTTGTTTCGTCACTACTATATTTATTAGCTAATTTCGAATTTAGGTATATTTTTTTACTAAAAGGGTAGTGAAGTTAAAGAAACACAACTCCAATTAACAAGAAAGTTATGGAATAATAACAAGCTATTTTATTTATACAGGGTTAGGAGAAATTACTAGAACGGTCGATTATTTCAAAAGATATACGAGTTAGCAAAAAATGTCTTTTATAAAAGTTGTGGAGAGTCAAAGTTATATTTTTTTAAATAGTATATTATTACTTATTTTGATTGTCCAGTCAATTTTAACCATTTTCTATTACCCATATGCTATGCCTAAATTTATTAGTTTCCGAGATATCATGACATTTTGATCAGTTACAAAACACAAAATGAATTTCAATAAACAATTTAATAAGTTAACATGAAAAAAAAATCGGTATAACAAGCCATGGAAACACAGCTCTATTTTTTAATAAATGTTGAAAATGGCCCCCATTTACTAACTGACAATGATACAAATTATCGCAAAAATGTCTTTGGGTATTTAAAACCATTTCCCTTGTTATTCTCTCACTTTCATTTAAAATTTTTATTCTTAATTCTTCTAAATTATTGGATTTGTTCCGATAAACATTGTTTTTCAGGTGACTCCAATAAAATAAATCTAAGGGCGAAAGATCGGGGGATCGTGAAGGCCACTTGATAGGCCCTCTTCTTCCTATCCATCTATTTGGGAACGTGACATCCAAAAATTCTCTAACTTCACGAGAAAAATGCGGAGGAGGTCCATCTTGCTGATACCCAGGTTAAGTTAATATCGAGAGATAAATTGTTTATAGTTCGAACTATTTCTTGCCGAAGAAGCTGGAGATATCGTTCACCGTTCAAATTTCCCTCGATAAAAAAGGGTCCAATTACATGTCCCGCTAACAATCCAGCCCAGACATTAACTTCCTCTGGGAACTGTGTATGCAGTTCTTCATACCAGTTTGGGTTATTTCGCCCCCAGTAACGGTAATTTTAATAAGTTTATTGACCATTCCGTGTAGTGTGAAGGTCGCTTCATCCGAAAAAACAATATTGTTTGGAAAATGCGGATTCTCTTTAATCTTTCTCATAATTATTTCGCAAAATTTTAGTCTTCGATCATAGTCAACATCACAAAGTTCTTGTACAACATGAACTTTGTATGGATGCATTTTCTGAGTATGAAGAACGGTTCTTACAGATTTTTGATCAATTTCATGATCCAAAGCAAGCTGATTGGTGGATTGTCTGGGATTTTCTTGTATCGAATGCAGAATGTCTAATTTTTTATCATCGGCGGTAGCACTCCTAGGTCTTCCAGATCTTGGTCGGTTTTTTACAATCCCAGTCATTCTGTAAAGTTCCACAGTTCGAAAAACTGCATTTTTTTTTAATTTGCCTATCTGGGTGCAAATTGTTAAATTTGACACCCTGTATATATCTCTAACTAACAATTTTTGGCGTTACGGTTAACTCTATAAATAGTTATAATCAACTACCGTAATTAGTTAACAAAACAAAAGATTCGTATAAATTCTACTTAATAAAGTGTTAAATTTAACCAACTGTATTGGTTATCTTGGTTATTTACTTGTTAAAATCACCAATATATGTGGTTAACTTTTAACTTAATAAAGTGTTATTAGTACACCTTCAATTGGTAAATTTTAACTGAACTGTTGTACCAATCAAAGATTGCAAATTTAACATCGTGTTTATAAAAATTCCTTAACCAATTCTGGTGTGGACCGTTTTGAACTTTTTTCGTGTTAAAACGGAGTTAAAATTTTTCTGTGTGTATGTTTGTTTTATCCAAGCCAATGAAGACGCGAACGCAGCCTCGAAGCTGTATTTTAATAGGTAAGTTTTAAAATCATTTGTTAGGTACCATTAATATTCATAATAAAAATAAAAAATTTTTAATAATTATTGTTATCTATTATTAGCTTTTTGTTACATTTTTAAATTTTTCGTAGATATCCAGAAAGACAACAACCTGATAAAAGAATGTTTCAAAAAATCCAGGCCAATCTCATTGAGGACAGATATTTTAAAAAACCAAGGTTTAATTTTTATTACAAGAAAAACAGGGAAGAAGAAATAAATGTTTTGGCCTCTGTCACGGTACAACCATCCATATCATGCAGAAAGGTGTATGATGAAGTTGAGATTAAAAAATCAAGAACGCAGTACGCAGTTACTACTAAAAAGATATAATTTTAAATCATACAAATACCATCTCGTCCAACATTTGCATCCCGGTTACGCAGAACGTAGAATAGTTTTTTGTAACTGAAAAATTCAAGGTACTGATCCCAAGAGAACCAACGCACGTAATATTTCTGCGGGAACGTCAGGGTCGGTTTGGATTTAGCGTGTCATGCTTTATTTTTGGCACTAAAATTAAGTATCTATGAAGGAACTTTAACCGGAAATAGACACCTAGATATAATGCGAGATGCACTTATGGAAGTATTAGAGGATATTCCTTTGGCTTTAAATAACATTTATTACCAGCAAGATGGCGCTCCGAGTCACAATTCTCATATAGTGAGAGAATATTTAGAAACCACATTTCAATGGACCTGTCAGGTGGCCTCCAAGATCACCTGATCTTTCTGTAAAGAGACAATACCACAATATTGATCAACTTCGAAAAACTACCTATCAAACCTTTAGGCTTTTGCAAGGGAAATATCTGTTTAAAAAGGAATAAATATGGACTATTGAATATTTTTGAAAAGCTCTTAAAAAGAGGGATAAGACAAAGAAATAAGATATAGGGTGTCCCATTTAAAAAAACACAAGTTTGGGTCATAACTCAAAAACAAAACATTGTAGAAAAAAAAACTAACTACGCCACTGAACTGTACATAAGAAACTCTATAATAACCCATGTTTACCGTATTGATAAGTTTGGAGTAAGGAGATGACGGGTTTTAAAATAGAAAATTCTATGTTTTGCTAAAAAAAAACTGAACTAATCTCTAAAAACAGGGGGTTTTCAGGTTACGTTGATAGATAAGAAAGAGCAAACACGTGAGTCGATGAATGCTTGACCTTTCGTTCATTAAATTGAGCATGGATTAATTTTCGCATCTTAAATACAAAATATTTAATGCGTCTTTAATTGAAAAGTTACAAAAGTCACACATAGCATGGCCGCTACAAAAATATACGTTATTGTTACCTCGGAATTTAATTATATCCCGATTTTCAACGGTTTTAGAATTAAAATTGCAAAGCGGCAAGATACATTTCGTTGGGTAAATAATAAACAACGGGTTGCCCGTTTATTTTTGTGCCACAGTCTAAGAGGTGCAAAAGCTATTTTGTTATTCTATTAATACAGAGACTGTGACTTGCATTGGACTGCAGGTGTGCAACTTGACTATCATTCCACGCAGCTTGAATAAAAAAAAACAAAAACACTAAATGCACTCTCATGGTAAAAGTCTTTCCGATTTTCATATTTAATCGACACAGTCATAGATTATATTTATCCAATGACTGTTACAGTAAACAAATTTATTTTAAGGAACAAAAGAAAGGCAAAAAGTCCTCCTCTCTAAGTTTATTAAAAATGGTATTCTTTTTTGTAGGTCTCTACATGTTTCGAGCGTAGTGACGCTCATCATCAGGAAACAGAAAAGGAAAGTTATGTTGCTGTTAGTATGAGCAGTAAAGAAAATCGTTTGGTGGTATATAAACTTAATGGAGCTTTGTGAAAAGGTGAAATGGTAACATCGTCAGTATACTGCGGTTTAAGGGGGGGGGGGGGGGGGGGGGGGGAAGAACGAATGTTCTTAGAATGAAAGTTAAAGAGAAAAATTTAAGAAGATTTATAAACCATGTTGAATTTAAAAGGTAATATTTTCAATACTCCTATGCTAAAGGGGAGAAGACATTTTTTTAATTCTGTATAAAAGTTGGGTCTTTAATTTCATAATAATTTCATTTGGGGGTCCTGGTGTCTCTAAGACCCAGTAAAAAACGGGGCTACGTCTTAACGACGTCTTTGTCTTTTTGAATGTCAAGTATGTCAGATTATATTCTTCTGATATACATATTTACTTTAATAAAGACTAAGTGTTAGAAACAATGAACTATACAGAATGTTTCCTAAATAATCTCAAATATTTTAAGTAGCTATTACTCAGCTATTTTAGTGACAAAAAAACTTCATAATACTCCAACGAAGATATGATTTAAATAAAATATTTTATATCTGACCTAAGATTTCTCTAAGAATTTTTTCATTTAGAGCATATTTTGGGAAAAATTGTAATTAATTTGTGTCTTTATTTAGATACGGGCCTCACATTTCAGGCACATGTAACTTAAAATTGCGTACATGCGCTTGAAAAAACTGTAATATTTTAAACATTTTTTCCTTCTAAGACTAAATATTATCTGTGCAATACACTTGTTTTGTCGTTTTTCATTATGGAGTTATAGTATATAGCGATTCATTAACAGAAAAATATCTTACTCTATACAAAAAATTCAGAATTCTTGTATCCGATATTCATTTAATTTTCCTTTTAGAAATCATATAGCTCCTTACCTAAATGAAAATTCGATTTTAAATATGAAAAACCGCAGAAAATACCATATGTATCAATTTGTGTTTCGACTGTTAAAAAATTGAGAACCTTCCTATTTGAGAACGCATTTTCAGTCATATAATCACCCTCATCAGACAAGAAATGTGAATTACTTGGTAACGTCAGAGATTTTACACCCAATAAATTTAGGGATTATGTAAAAGAACATCTTTTACAGACTCAGAGAAGTGAAGTTTACCCATATTTATTTTTTTTATTTTCTTTTTTTTTTGTATACGCGCATATTGTGATATGTTTAGAGAATATAGATATTATATCACTACCTTGCTGGGCTACTTGCACCTATTTACTTATTTTTCTATATATATATATATATTTTTTTTAATATATTCCCTTCTTCGGCTCTTCTCTTCCCTGCCCCTGGTCGGAATATATTATTTAAAATGTACGTTTAAACTTTTATTTTTAGTTCATAATTCCTTGGGCTTTACCACGCAGGCACAGTTCTTCTGTGCTTTGTGCTATCGATTCTTTATAATCGCGTTATTGCTCTATTTACCCATTGTATGTAGAAATATGTATGAATATCTTATGTGTCAAATGTTCACTGGATTGTGGTTTATTTTTGAGTTTGAATTTGAGTTATTAATTGTTACAACAAATTATGTAATTTGGCAATTAATTTTGCGTTATTTTTAATAAAATAGCATGTTTTTCCTGAATTAAGCTGCAACTGAAAAAATGCTAAGAGACATCTTATGTCACGTATTGAATAAGAATGACAAGAAATTAAAAACAGCAGTGGCGTGAACATTCTTAAAAAATGGACCATTGCCTTCACACGCACTCCTGGTGAAGCGATTACATTTTTGGTTTCACCAAAACATTCCCTCTGATAAGCAGGCTTGATCGTTGAAAGTTTGATAAATAGAAAACATTTGATAATTAAAAAAAAATCAACACGCTGTATTTTAGAAAATCAACATGTTTGAACATATAATGTTTAAGCGAGGAGTATCTACTAGAAATATTTTAGACTACCTAAGACCTAGCACACAAGCATAATATAAGTGTATCTGCAATATTAAAACAATAATCTATAAGTACCTAAGAACATAATATGGAAGTCTTCGTGTCCAATGATGCTCTTTATCGGAAGGATAGATAGTCGAAAGAGGGCAATAAAAAAATAGGGAGAACTAGTAGATTTAGTGTATTGAGTGTGTAGTCTTCTATATTTTAAAGCAGAGCGCTTTCTGCCTTAGGCCATCATCACTGATTCCTAAAAAGCGACGAAAACTCAATTTGTAACGGTGCTTAATTTGAGAATTTTTGTTTTTGGAAAATTACACTCACCCTAATGTTTTTTTCATTCATTCTGGATCCCTCTCTCTTTCAAGTCAGGCATTGCCTTTAAGATCTATTATTCATTGGGACCTTTGTTGGCCAAACTTCAAATAAGGAAATGGAGTTGAGCGAAGCCCTGGATCATTTAAAAAGGGGGTATGAGCGTCTTTTTGGACTTATTCTTCTTTCAGCTTAAATAAACGCTTGATTTGTCGAGGCTTCGATCGTTAGTGCCTCTCCACTATTGCTGGAGGCAACCAATTCTCAGGAAAATCCGCTAATATTTTGTCATAAAATTCCGTCAGTGTCGGTATTTCAAAGTCTCTGTGTAGTACTCTATTGACAGTATATCTAGGAGCGTCCGCAATTATTTTTAACGCTCTATTGTGTAGCACCTGGAACTTGTAATGTTTTTTTATTTCCATTCTGAAAAATGAGATTCTTATGTATTTTGATGTCAAATAGGCTCATCCTCTTTTTTGAATGCAAGCTCTGAAGAAGCTTTAAACCATTAGAACGAAACGTTGACATTTGTTAACCCATATTTATTGTCCTCTTCCGACTATTTACCCTTTCAATCAAGAACATAATATTTATTAAACTATTAAAAGTTGAGTTATTTCACAGTGGTCAAAAATGGAAATATTCTTAATTAACTTCGTTAGGTTAGTTCAGCATTTCTGAAATTGACTGTGAACATTCAGAGATATTTCAACAACCAAACTTTCCGCAATTATTTCCAATGGTAAACGGAAAAAATTACTGGCCTACAGCCAAGGCCTTCGTGGTCAAAGAAGCCGCGGTACAAAAATTGCTGCGTCAAGGCCGTTTCAGTGGGATCGGTGCGTCGCGCCGGTCAGTACACGATTAGGGCGGCCCGTGAAAATATTTACAATCGTCGGCCGCTGTAATCATACCAGTTACTCAAACTGATTAATGATCTTCAATATTAGTCCATTGATTTATGTCGCGTTTGCTACGGATGCATACAGGGTGTTGCGATTTTAGCTGGAACTAAATGGGCTGATGTGATCCTGCAGATCTGTCAATCAAAACGGACTGGAAGCGACAATGGCATAAAAGGTTAGATTTCAAAATTAAGTGTGGTAGACAAGAGGGCAAACGGACCAAAAATTTCATTTTTGGAGGAAAAATCATTGTTTATAAAAATTTTTGGTTGCTGAAAAAATACGATTGTCGATGAAAAAAAAATTGTATACAGAGTGTCCAAAAAGTTAAAAATTCAAATTTTTACAAGAGTAAAGCTGGATTTATAAACTCGAAAAGTTGGCGATATAATTTATTAAAATCTGGAACAGTCATTCTTGTATATTTAAAAACTGTGGTGTATCCCAAGACCTCATCTTTTTAAAATAATCAAATAAATCCGCCTGCCCCTATTCTCCTCATATTTATTGGAAGCACGGAACTCAAAAACGATTTAATTTTTGTTTGGAATCGAACAAAATTATAAACAAAGAAAATAATAATTTACAATCTGTCAAAATTTTCATCAAGTCAAATTTATGTCAGTATTCTGTATCATTCTATTGGACAAAAATTTCAACCAATCAAACAACAACTTTTCCAACTTTGCTACTGACTTTATAAATGCCATATTCTGGACTGTTGAATATTAAAGCTGGATTTATAAACTGGAAAAGTTGGCGAGGTTAAAGTTCAGTTGGTGTTGGAAATAGGAGTTTAATTTAAACTAAAGGGAACACTCAGTTCCATTTATACACTCGTTCATGTTGTTCGTGTAAAGCTCATGTAAGGTTCGAAAACTTCCCGGGTAGTTCGAGATAACCAATTTTTATGCTCGGAGTTCGGAATATCTAACCTCACAAACTTGATCATAACTTCAACCTCAACAACTTTTCGAGTTTATAAATCCAGCTTAAACCTCACCAACTTGAACATAACTTCAACTTCACCAACTTTTCGAGTTTTTAAATCCAGCTTCAAGTACCCTTATTCTAAAGTTTTTAGCAAAATGCTATTTAAGAGAATTGTTTCAAATCATCTTCTAAGATATTGGTTTTCATTAAGTTTGGATAGCAATAATATTTTTGCCCTAAATTTGCATTGGTAGGTATGTAGTTCTTTTCACGAAAGATGATTTTGATTTAAGTCAAGTTTCAGCATTCGAAGCGTAAACACGTATGACAGTGACAACAGTAAAAAGTAAAAAGTGTCATATAAATAAATTGTGAAAATCATGGAAGAAAATAGCGAAGGGGACCCATCCCTCCCAGATCAAGCTAATCTGCCAGGATCCGACTATGAATCAATGCCGCCCGTGGTCAAACCTACTGTGGAAGAGCGCATCGATGTGATAGAGAAAAGGATGGAACAGCGATGGAGGAAACTGATGGGCGACCGTGAAACAGAGTGGTTGAATCAACTACAAAAGATAAAAGAGGACTGGAGAACGCTGGAATTTGAAGACCTACAAAAAACCAATAGGAAACTGCAGGAGGAGATTACCAGGTACAGAGATAATAACATTACTGAAAACTCAAATGAATGAAGACTCTAACGCAAAATCGATTTTGGCAGAACAGATTGACAAGGACTTTCAAAATAATTTAGATAAACTTATTGGTAGAAATAGCAATGACAATGATACTGCGGAGACCTCCGCACGCCGCCCAAACAGCACGTCTGTAGATGTAACCACAATAGTCAACAGTCCCTCCCATGTGGACTATGAGTTCGGTTCGCAGAACTCCGAACGTGGCGTGCAAAAAGTGGGCCCATCAGAGGCGGTGGCCCAAAAATCTGCTCAAAATGGAAATAAAATCCCAAATAGTGATGTCGTAATGACAAATATTGATAACAATAAAAAAAAACAGAAACCGTTGAGAATGGGGCTGACGCAGAACAACCAAAAAGAATACGAATGCCCCCCATTGTCATCAGAAATAAAGAGAAATATAGTAGCGTACTAGAAAAAGTTGAATTGTTCGCAGAAAAGCTCTGCGAACAGTTTAGCGAAAAATCATCTGTTGATCCAGGAAGAGACGCAAGGATTTCCAGGACGGTGCAAATATACCACGGACCACCCTATCCAGAATGTGGCAAATGTCACGACGGAGGAGGTGGCTGGCATCCTAAATAATTTAAACATCAGGAAGACTCTGGCTTTTGATGCCCTAAAAAATGCAGCATTACGCAATCTGCCTAACAATATAATCAGGGGCATAGTTAACCTATCCCAGGCGATTATCGAGGAGGCTCACTACCCGTGTGTGTGGAAAAAAGCAAAGATAGTGCTCATTCTCAAACAAAATGAGGATCCGACCCAAGTTGTCAGCTACAGGCCGATAAGCCTGCTGTCCAGCCTGGTCAGTCGCTTGGTCAACTTTGTCATTAAGCGCAATGTTCTCCCTGATGAACAATTTGGTTTTAGGGGAGAGCATTGCACAAATGGCTATAGATGGTCATGGTATTACGAGAACTAGGTATTATTGCTAGAAGTTAGTTAAGTTTAGTCTCATCAATCATTAACAAGCCGTCTTGTCCACTGCTGGACATGGCTTTACAGTGTTCTCTGTCTTTGCAGGTTTGAATCCAGTTGTCTGCAAGTCATAGGTCCAGCGGTGTGTAAGTCTCCATTTTTAACGTGATCTTGTAAAAATGCTATAATGTTTTCCACAGATCCAGATACCTTTATTTTCAAACATATCGGGAGGCCTATTTTGAAGATATATTTTAATATCCCATATAAGTCATCCAAGGTTGACCCTTCCGTGCATTTCGCTAGCAAGCGAGATAGCACGTACATTAAATGTCCGTGACATCCAGTTACAGTACTGGTATAGAAATTTCGGACTCGGCTCCATACGCGTCGCCTCGTACTCTGTGATACTGTAACCATATCACTTTCCGGACCTGTAGCGTAACCTTCGTAGTTGCCAATCCCATAGATGTTCCATCAAAGCAATAAAAATTTCGTTAAACAAAGTAATATTACATCACTGCCTCTTCCAGTACGGGCAAGCAAACTAAATAAATTGATCAGTGAAGTATTTAAAACGAAGATTAATTAATTCAGCAGCCGGTACATGTTAATATAACCCGGTTAAAAAACCAGGCATGTAACCTCCTTGGACGCACCAAACCGAGAAGGAAAGTGTTTGTAATTCCCTTTTTTGTTTCGCCACCGCATCGGC
The DNA here is from genome assembly GCA_963920685.1 of Polydrusus tereticollis. Lineage (NCBI taxonomy): Eukaryota > Metazoa > Arthropoda > Insecta > Coleoptera > Curculionidae > Polydrusus > Polydrusus tereticollis. The sequence goes on from OY987329.1 coordinate 126,482,712, forward strand.
GGTTAAACGACCCGAGATTGTTTTACACTTTAGCGTTGCACTTTTTGCCAACATGAGTTTTAATATGGCGTCAATTGATTTCTTACTCAAGAATACTTAATGCCCAACTGTTTTTAAGCAAAGCTCATTAATTTTAAACGCCCGACTTAACCACAAAAATAATCGCTAAAAAGTTTCAGGTTGAGAATAAGACAATAGGAAAATTTAGATAAAACCAGATTTCATTTTTTTGCACCTTAGTACCTTGGTATTTACTCCATTCGGAATTAAACCCACACTAAACTCAAGCGTTGTATGTCGACTGGTTTATCGGTTTTTGTATTTCAGAAAATACGAAAAATATACACTCGCGCGAATAATGGAATAATTTGAATAAAACAATCCAGTCTTCATCCACAATTTAATAAACGTAAAATATATGTTTCGAACGTCTAGACGTTCATCCTCAGGGATACTAATATCGAGTTGACTAAAATCTTAATGTATGGGTATCTCAAATTAATAACTTAACAAAGAGGAAGAATATAAAATTGAAGACACCATACTTGACGTTTATTAAATTGTGGAGGAAGACTGGATTCTTTTCTTCACATCACTTTAAGTCCACTGAAAGTATGGATTCAATAAAATAATTATTTATTAGTACACTCACAGGCAAAACAAACTTTAAACTCAAAACACAAAAATGGCACGCGCGAATTAAATAAAAACACACTATGAAAATGACAATAACAATAAACAGTAACAGTTACAGTTAACAGTTACAGTAACAAATAACTCAGTAACGAGTGTTTCCTCCATGTGCTCGAATGACAGCCTCCATACGCCTTCGCATCCCTTCAATGGTGTTCCGTAAACAATGATCTTGATCAATTTGCTGCCATTCTTTAATGAGTACTTCACTAAACTCCTGTAAATTGACTGGGCCAGGTACCCCTGACCGTACTTTTCTGCACAATGTGTTCAGACATGTTCGATTGGGTTTAAGTCAGGGCTGCGGGGGGGTCAAGCGTTATCATGTATTAGCATGAAATCGTCTCCCACAAATGGAGCAAAGGGAAAACATGTGGTTCTAAAACCTGACTAATATAACATCTATCCGCTGTCATTGCCCCCCCCCCCCCCACCCCCATCGACTATTAACAAGTCCGTTCTGCTGCCGAGCTGCACGCCACAACACACCATAACGGAGCCTCCGCCATAGCTTGCCCTCGGCGAAAAATGGTTTTGCTCAAAACGATCTCCTGTTCTTCTATAGATTCTTTCACGACCGTCCGGTGATTTTAAACAAAACCTAGATTCGTCGGTAAATAGGATACTTTCCCACTCATCAATGCCCCAATTTTGATGTTCCCTAGCAAATCTAAGGCGTTCAACCCTATATGGTTTCTTAGCAACTCGGGAGCGGTTGCAGGTCTCCTTGCGTGTAATCCAATGTCAGATAACCTCCGTCTTATCGTTTTCTCGCTTACTTGGACCGTAAAACATTTAGTGCAATAAAGCGATTATCTCGTCCATTCGCACACCTCTTCCTACCACATTGAGTCCTTCTAGTATACTCGCCATGCGGATTAAACCGATTTACAGCCCTTTGTACTTTACTTCTTGTGACCTTTAAAACTGTTGCCACGAGGTACTGTGACCGTCCATCCTGGATTAAACCAATGGCTTTGGCAACATCAGTCGGAGACATTTTTAAAAGAGATACCCTTTAGAAGTAACACACATTCATTTACAAAAAATAATTTGATAGCTTTTGAAAGCCGTAAATGACATGTCAAAGTATGGGATGATTCAACAAAACTGTCACTGTCATCCTTTATAGCAACCTTAGTTCTTTATACAGACAACTTATTGGAAACTGCAATGTTTTTTTAAAAATCCATATTTTCCACAAAAATAAAGATATCGAGGTGAACCAAAAACAAAAATGTTAAGAATAGATGTGACTTGATACTCAAATTAATTTAGAACAATATACTGTTTTGCCACTCTACAAAGTGTTTTAATTTTATGGTAAAAAACATCTTGTGGAGAGAAAATTGGGACGCAGGGTTAGTGACAGGCCCCCCTCCCACCGCTCCTGTATATGATACTAACACACATTCCCGTGTTTTCTGTTTTAAGTTATATGACAACTAAATCATGTTATGAATAAGCCTATAGAAGGTATTTACTTTATTAGAAAGAGCTATGTCTAGCTTTTAATATCACCGTTGGATTTATTTATCTAGCACTTAAAACGGCTTCAGAATAAACTTCTAAAGTTGGGTAAAATATTATGTCACGCCCTCATTTTTCCTGACGAACCGCTAACGTCACTAGAGTTCGAACCAATGCTCACCTTAATTATTATGTGACACTCGCAACAATCAACCTAATCTAACCTGAAGGTCATTAGTGACGTCATCGACCGACGCATTGACCAGTGCAAGACAAGTTAGTTAACTTGAAAAATTTAAAAGAAAAAAAATTTCAACGACATTGTGTTTGTGGCAATTACCTACTCCATGCAAATGGAAAAAAGTAATAAATTAATTATATTTTTTATTCCTCTCAAGGGGTAAAACTTGCCTTTTTAAACGTATAAATAAAAAAAAAAACCTTGATAAAATGGAGAATAGCAAAAAAAACCTTGGTAAAATGGAGAATTGCAAAAAAAAAAAAATAGCAATGGACATAATGGATAACCACAAATAATGTCGGATTAATTTATTCTTGCCGATTTAACCGTAACAACAAACATACATCTGAAATTGTAGATATTAGAAAAAGCACAAAAATTATCGAAACGCATTTCATTTACTTTTGAATAAAACAAAATCCAATTTGAGGAAGCAGAAGTAGTACCTACTTATGTGCAACATTAGGAAACCCCAAGAAACACTAATTTACCACGTCGCAAGTGGTTTTTCTTTCTAAGACGGATTTTTTACTCAACATGTTTTCCAAATACTAAATGGTTCAAACAGCACTGAATGCGGTGAAGGTACCTCGTAAATTCCCGAAAAACAATTAAATCAAAAAACTCTTTTTGGCCAGTCATTTCTGATATTCCACGGTCGGGCGGCATCAGAGTCGAGCCACAAAAAATCTGTTAAAGCGTTAGAACCATTTTCATTTTTCAAATACGAAACTGACTCGATCATTCATCAATTCAACACCACGCTATAAAAAACTAATCCGACTCCTATTGTGTTTAAATTTGATTAGCGATGAGAGACGAGGTATACCAGTGCAGTTCGTTCACCTATACAGTCAATCTGCTATCTGCAGTAATTTGTATGTAATGAATACTACATGTGGGCATGTAACGTATCGAGTACGTATATGTTTGTTACCTTAAAACTTGATAACCACCATATGGGTCTAAAACAGAAGGTTTAAATATTATACTTTATTATATGTGTATTCCAATCAAATCTATATAAAGTAATTAAATTTAATTAAAAGCAAACACGTGTAGTAATGGGTTTATTACCGCCCTTGTGTAATAATAAAGTTAATTAAAAGTTGTTTCAAATATCGTGCTGACTGCTGTTGACAACGGGATGTAAGTAAACCTACCAAAATAATGTAGTTTTCGTTCATTAAATATATCAATGTTTTTATGAAAGACACTAATTAGGCAAATAATATATTTTATTTCATACTGTATTGTAAAACACACCCGTACATATTTGAATTTAGTCCAGAAAATAAGGTTTTACAGCAATAAGTCCGGTAAAAATTTTTTACCGGACTAGTCCTGTAAAATTTCTTTACCGGACTGAAATTTGTAAGTTTTAGTTTAATCAATGTCAAACACACAATGTTTCCACCAGTAAATATAAGCACTTTTCAAATATACGACACAGAATAAAACTTCATTATAATTTCAAAACATAATTATAATTTTCAACAGAACAGTATGAAATGAAATATTGTACGTCATTCGACCGGCAAATCCTTTACAGTATTCGTTTCAAAATTCCAGACTCGGCTCCTTCGTCGCCTCGTCTCGAAACATTTCACTCATACTGTAAAAGTTGATTTACCGGACTTATAACGTAAATATCTATTCGCTTGGAATGCTCACTTCATAAACTAGTTGGAGATTGCAATAAATTATATAGCAAAACAGTCAGCTTTTCAAATTTTCAATCGATTTTTAATAATAGAGCAGATAAAAAAATCACTCAATGCGGGAATTGAAAACATGTTATACAGGGTGTCCGGTAAGTATATAGCATACTTTTGGGGACGTATAGGGAAGGTCAAAATATCCCTAATTTGTATTAGAACAAAAATTCCTAAAGTGCCCCCTAGCGAAGATACAGAGCCCCTAGGGGGTACCCAGCGACTTACCTTTTGGGCTCTAACTTTTGAACCGGAATGCATAATTTAATGCAATTTTAATATTTTATGTAGACCATAAAACCATACTACAGTAGATGTTTTACAGCGTCAGGGAAGTCAGGAACGGACTTACCATAACACTCGTTGTACCAAAATTTTGACAGGTGTCATTTTACTGAGCTGACAACTGGTTTTTTAAATACTCTGGTCATTTTTCTTTAAAAAGATACATTACATTTGTGTCGATAAAATTAGCCGATTTTGAAGAAAATACATTTTTAAACGTTTAAGCATTGACTTTCAAAATTTATTTTTTCTACTAGCGTGCGGAAAAACGCATTTTCCGCACATGTTTTAGTGCGGAAAATCCACTTTTCCGCACCGTGCGGCAAAGATTTTTCCGCACTGTTATATTTTGAAATTAAATGTTTTAGTGCGAAAAATCCACTTTTCCGCACCGTGCGGCAAAGATTTTTCCGCACTGTTATATTTTGAAATTAAATTTAATTAAATTAAATGCTGTACGATTTGAAGTCACTGTTCATCATATTACCTTTGAAATATCTTAGTTGCTATGGTGTATATAACCAGTTGTTGATTCCTCACGCTAGTAGAAAAACTATTGTTCCTAACACGTGCAGAAACCTATTTTTCCGCACTTAAATGCTTGACACCACTCCGCTACGCGTCGTGCTGTCAACGGCATTTGCGTGCGGAAAAATCGATTTTCTGCACTTGTTAGGAAAATAGCTATAATCATCAAGTTAACATAAGTCATTTAAAAACAACTTATCGAACATAACTAATAATTCGCAATAAAAGTAATAAAATTTGTCATTATTACATCTCATTGATGCTCACATGCATTTAGCCCACGGACAAGCACTCGGCAATTGTGTGGGTGGAAAAATAATTTATTCTGATACACTTCCAAATCGAAGTTGTGCCGCATAAAGGAACCATTAAAAGGGTCGACATTTCGGAAATTAGTTGAACGCAATAATGTTAAAAATGTAAAAGATTTGCTCCCTCTGGTTTTCTTCAGCATATTTTCGACCTCCATATAATTCCTTGTACTTGAAACAATATTCCAGGATTGTCCCGAGCTTAGTTGAAATGGTGTGTTATTCTTTTTATCAGATCTTCCCTGGTGTGAACTGGCGTCGAATATACAAGACTCTTTCAATTTCCCCATAAAAAGAAATCCATAGGAGTTATGTCGGGCGACCTTCGTGCTCATAAAATAGGCCCACCTTCACCTATTCATCGATTACCAAAAGTATTTGATAAGTGCTCACGAACTAAATTGCTAAAATGGGGCGGTGCACCGTCGTGCATATACCACATCCAATATATAATTCCTACGGGCACATTTTCTAATAAACCGTTCAAGTTTTGTTGCAAGAATTTTAAGGGTTTCAAGGGTTCAATGAGATGATTCCCAATAATCCCCGCCCACTTGTTAACCAAAAACCTTTGTTGTACTGTTGCATGTGGATTTTCTTCATGCCAGATATGCAAATTATGGCAATCTATTACTCCGTCTCGGGTGAAACCGGCTTCGTCTGTGAACAAAACAATACTAGTAAAACTATGATGTTGCCTAATCGTTGCAAAACCAATTTGCCTCGTGCAGGATAATCAGCGGAAGACATGGCATGTACATTTTGGACGTCGCGTCGTCTCGAAGGGTCTCATGAACAACCCACTTTGTCACATGAACTTGGACCGACAGTTTTCTTACATCATTAGAAAGATTTTCAGCAATCTCATCCAAAAGGTCCTCCTCTAACTGAGGGTTCCGTGCTCTTCTTGGAGGCTCTTCTTCACCACGATGCGGCACTTCCTAAAATGGATTAGCAACAGATTTGCCGAGTCCATAAATTAGATGCATGTCAGCCTATTCACTATAGGGTTAATCCTCCATTACCTATACACTAAATCAATCAGACAATTTAGAAAAGCATTGTCGATAACACGACTGGTGTTTTATTGTAGTATTCTGATTTATTAATTTAATAGCGTGTTATACAAAAAATCTATTTTCTTCTAAAACGGCTAATTTTTATCGAAACAAATGTAGATTGCCTTTTTCAAACAAGAATGACCAGAGTATATAAAAAATCACTTTTCTGCTCGGTAAAATGACACTTGTCAAAATTCTGGCCCAACGAGTGTGGTGGCAAGCCCGTTCCTGACTTCCCTGACGATGTAAAACATCTATTGTAGTATGGTTTTATGAGTCTTTATGGCCTACAAAATATATTAAAATTTGATTACATTATCTAAGTACGTCGGTTTAAAGTTAAAGCCGAAAAGTCGCTGGGAACCCTTTATTTCCATTTATATTGATTTTAAATTAAAAGTTCTAGTAAAAATTGCTCTTTTTGATTGGCACCTATCTATGTATATAATTGTAGGTCCAAAAACCAGTATGTGCACGCAAATTCTCAAAATTTATATTTCTTAACCGAATTAACCTTTTTCGAACATCTTTGAAATTAGGATTTATTATTAGAAATTTAATACAGAGAGGTACAATAAAGTTTTATATGTTTGCGAACTGTTATCAGATCTGAATTTCGCATCCGAAAAAAAAGCCTTCCCTGCCATTTTGGAAAAAAGCTTAAAAAAGTAAAACTTTCGGAAACTATCAGCTTTTAATTTTATTTTAATGACATGTTGACATGTTTACCATTACTATTACTTAGATATTAACTTTGTAACTACACGTAGAATTTAGTATTGTACTCCTTCGATAATGATCCGCGAGGGTCGAAACACGTGTCAGGCAACTGAATTATAATTGTGAAATATAACAAGTAAGACTTTAATTTCCTCTACCATGGAATATCCATTTCACCAAGCATGTAGCCCATCACAAATCAATTATAACTATTAGCTTTTTGACTAAGGTAGGTTGGGCTTGAGTATCATATTTTGTTGATAGAAATTTGTGCTATCATTTTGTAAAGACCTTTTAGAGATACCGTGTATATAGAATATGGGTTTCAGGTAAAGCGCCCTTTGATGACACAATAGAGCAAAATTCTTATACTAGAATAATCGCCGAGCTGAGCCCCTGTGCCTAATACTTATTTCATTAGTTAATAAATAATCGCAATATTATGTTAAAAATAAGAACAAAAAAGAATTGTGACAGGCAACCAGGAAAATATTAAGATGTCGAATTCTTGTTACATTACTGACAACGTTTATTTTACCACCTACACGGAGAAAAAAACTTTGTAACAATTACCAAGAAAATAATAAAAGTGACTATATTTTATAGTTTCATATAGGACAACTATATGGTTTATTAAGAAAGGCTCTAAAATTATAGTAAAAACAGGTTAATTTTTTTAATAGTCACTACAAAACTATATAGTAATAAAAAAATGAGTTACAGTGAAAATTATTTAACAGAATCCTTTACTAATGGATATTGTAAAATTTGTAATCATTTTTGGTAAATTGTATTTATCTTAGGGATTCTTTTGCCACCAACTTTTGTTATAGGTACTAGTTAAATATTTTAATAAATATTTAAAACTCCTTTTGTGTTTCTATTTAAATATTTTTGCAACATTTTGAGTTTCTACCATATTCTTTTAGTAAAATACGGGTTTTCTTACGGAAATTTTGTAAGCGTTTCAATATTTTTTGATATTTTGTAAATATAGTGTTATAAAAATTCAAATAATTTATTGTTAAACCATCTTACTTTAATTACACCCTTCTAAATTCTATTAAAAATTTTAGTAAATAAATATAGTAATTTTTACTAATTTTTCGTTATAACGATTTTTTATACTTACGTGTTCATGTAATAAAAAATTCACAATACAGTTCCTTACTTTTAACTAAAAATAGTGATTTAATTAAACCAAAACGCATTTGTAAAATCTAATATATACCTTAGTAGTGGCATAATTATAATTTGTTGTATAAAAAGGCTAACCATATTTTTTTATAAATTTAGTTTACAAATTTATTTTGGTAAAAACTGATAAACAGATTTATAGTTAATAAATGTTTTATAGAGAAATATCCTATAAAATTCTTACTAAACTAAATTTACAATATTGTTTCTTCCGTGTATAGAATCATCCCTCCCAGTTTTGTATCACATTTTCCGAACACTCGGTATACATAACAATAACTCTACTTACAAATGCAATATACTGACCCATTATCTACGACCTTACGTACACGAAACAAATTACAAAATAGTTTCCACTTAGCCAATACATTTTCCGTTTTGCCTGATTTATAGGAAAAGACAATTAAAAGCAATTAAATCAATGTCCTACAATTTGAAATTGCATGCAAAAAATTGACACGATAGGAAAAACCAATTTTTCATAGATTGTTATTGCAACGAGTGCAGGTTAGTTTACACGTAAACCGCTGTTAATGCACTGGTGTGATTTATGAACAATGTGCCTTGATTTTTTTGACTTATTGAGTTTAGTCGTTGTTTCCCATTTTGTAGGTAAGTAAACATAGACAAGTGCCATGCAACAATATTAATAATGTGTACCCATTACACGCCAGTTTAGTACTATAGTTCTTCTAAAATTATTTTATTATTTGTCCATTTAAGAATTTATACCATCGCCGGCCGCTATAAACTAAATTAAAAGTTTGATAATATGGCGCCCAGAAACGTCATGCCATTTCATGCCATATCAACCTGATCAATGTTAGTTTATCCTGCAATCGCCTATCCGTGGTGTTTGAAATTTTTCGTGGCGTACAAAATGGTTTTGTTACTTAAATTCGGTGTGTTCATTGGTCGCAGAAAATTAAGTGCAGAAAAACGTTATTCTCGGACTTTAAAAAATAAATTACAATCCCTAGGTTATGGCTTTTGTCTTAGTGGAGTAACACCTACAGGAGACACCTTCATTTGCCTCCCCAACGGAACACCCTGTCCGACAGTGGGTTTTGGAGGACAAAACTCAATAAATCCAAGAATAGTCACACCAGTAAGTCAACGAAAATTAATAGTACGTTTTTAATTTTTCCTTATAAAAGATATTAAATTCAATAATAACACTGGGCGACAATTTTTTTTTAATTGTTATGACATAAAGCTTAAGAGCATGTTGTAGTAGAATGAACCTATCTGAATACGAAAATGGCCAAAGGAAAGTTGTAACACGTAAGGTTTTCTTGTTACATTAAACAAACCACATGTAGAACGGAATCATTTAATATTTATTGAAAAAATGATTTTGCAAGTTTCTTAACCCTGTATACAGACTAAATTTATAATATATATTAAGTTAACATCTAAGAATAATGTTTTAAAAACATTAATTCTATTTTTTCCTTTTATGAGGGGGGGTCACATTTTCCCTCATCAAAAACCAACAGTAATCATCCATTGCCCTGATATCTTGATGGAACCTTTACCTGCTTATCGCTGACAACGCCCAAATTCTCAGGAAAAAATGATAAATAGGAAAGTGGATTTTTACTGGTGAGCTTTTCTATAAAATTAACATCGTCCAACAATTTTCTAATTTCTGGTCCAATAAAAATGCCTTTTTTTAATTTGGCGTCACTTAACTGGGAAAATACTTGTCTTAGGTATTTAAACCCTTTGTCCTCTTTATTCCCTTCAGGGGCGTAGGCACGGTTTTTCATTGGGGGGGGGGGGGGACATTTCACATAAATATTTCATATATATATATATATCGTCCATGCACACGCTATATACATGTATGAAATGTGGTAGGTACAGGGTTATCCAACCAAGACTAGACAAGGCGATTTTTTGACTTTTCCTGTACTTTTATAAAAAAACTGAAATAGCCATCTTGAGTCATTTTCTCCCGCGAATTCGAATATCTTCAGCAAAAAACAATTGAACATCAAACAAAAGTACTAGGGGTCACTTTGATATTTTTTTAAATGGGATGCCGTATTTTTAATGAGCTTATCCGATTTCTCATATAAATTTTGATCTAAAATGTTGGATTTTTAATTCAAAAACGCCTTTTTTCTTCAGTTTTAAATTAATTAATTTAATTTTTAATTAAATTTTTTTTATTAAAAATCCAACATTTTAGATTAAAATTTATATGAGAAATCGGATAAGCTCATTAAAAATACGGCATCCCATTTAAAAAAATATCAAAGTGACCCCTAGTACTTTTGTTTGATGTTCAACTGTTTTTTGCTGAAGATATTCGAATTTGCGGGAGAAAATGACTTAAGATGGCTATTTCAGTTTTTTTATAAAAGTACAGGAAAAGTCAAAAAATCGCCTTGTCTAGTCTTGGTTGGATAACCCTGTACAAATGAAGAATTTAAACATCTGAACGTAATAAACAATAGTACTATATGGCAAAAATTTATTGGGAAATTAACATATGGAAGTAAGGACAAACGTAATCATGAACCACGAATCAGAAAATAATAGCATCAATTATCTACTTCCCGAAAACAGAGGTTCGATAGTCATTAAACTTGACAAACTCATCGATAATTGTATCTAAATTCAAATTTTGCGCCTTTTCTTTATAGGCGTGCAAAATACATAAATGATTCAATCTTTTTGATGTCATCGTTGTGCGGAGAAATGTCATAACTCGCCTCAGCATTGAAAAAGACCTTTCTGCACTAGCTGATGACGCAGGAATCACAATTAACATGTTTGCCAAGGTTTGAAATGTTCCAAACAAACACCGGATATCCGTGTGTAATTTTTTGAATTCCTTCAGAACGTCATTCATGTTGGTGGTTGTTTTCGGGGGGGGGGGGGGGGGGGGGACACAAATGATATTGTGTACCCTCCGTCATTATTTGGGGGGGGCAATGCCCCCCCTGCCCCCTGCCCCCCGCCGTGCCTACGCCCCTGACTCCCTTCACAAAGTTTTTTATTAGTACGTTTAATGTGAAGAGGAGGCAAAAGGACATTTCTTGGGTCTACGAGGGCCACATACTTAACATTTTGAGATCCCGGTTGAAATTTACTCCTCTCCGGTCAAATTTTCCTTACATATTGCTCACTAATTGTCACTGAATGGGCAACTGGTATAGATGGTTTGAAATTTCCATTATGTAATTACACAGCTTTTAAATTAGATTTCATTGAGTCTATGAACAAGCGCTACTTAAAAGGATGTTCGATATTGAGTTCCTGCATTAAACCATACAGTACACACACATAATTTTCTATATTGTAGAATGCAGGAAACGTAGCATTTCTTTTCTTAAAAGTCGTAATTTTCATTTCTTTAGCTAGTAGTTCCACTCCTTATATTAAGAAGTTCTGACTGCTGCTTTGACAACCCCAAATCAAAATGTGGCTCGCCGGAACTGGGACCTTCTGGGGTAAAAGTGTGGTCGGTGCACTGTTCTTCGGAGCTGTGGGCTGAACTATGTTTCAAAAATCGTGTCAGCCAGTGCTATTAATAAAAATTAAAAGCTTTAATATTTCGTATTTTTTATAGAATGATCTATGTCCGCCTGGATATTTTCCATGCTACGGGATAAAAACTTCATGTGGCGAGCGTCTGGTGGATACAGTTAATTTGAATGATGGACCAACAGACTTTGGATCTCATCCCTGGCAAGCTTACTTACAGAACGCTACTCATACTTTCTCTGGAAGTGGTGTTCTTCTAGATCCATTTCACGTATTGACTGTAGCCCACAAAGTCGATGGAAATGTGTAAATAATAATAATAATAGTAGAGGAAATTAAAGTCGTACTTGTTATATTTCACAATTTAATTCAGTTTCCTGACACGTGTTTCAACCCTTGCGGATCATTATCAAAGGCATAAGACAATAATAATTCTACATTTTATTAATTGATGTAATGTTGTTAACAATCAAATTGAAATACCTTCAGGTGCCAATCTAATACTTAATAGCCTTATAACTTAAGATAAATATGCAATAAACACTGTCAATAATTACGAACGAAAAAACACATAATTATATACACAATATCATTTTCTTACGACTTAATTTCCTCTACCATGGAATATCCATTTCACCAAGCTTGTAGCCCATCATATACCAAATAATAATAATAATTAGCAAATTTCAAAGAAACCCATACAACTTGGATTACCTTTTTCAGAGCGAAACCCGAGGAGATTGTCGTTTACATGGGAGTATGGGAACCTACCAATATGAACTACACGCAAGTGTCGTCTGTCAAAGAAGTCGTTATACATCCATCCTTCAACAAGGGAACTTTACTAAATGATATTGCAATACTGCGTCTGGAAAACCCAATCATCCTAGGAATTATGGAGAATATAAACACATTATGTGTGCCAGAATATGGAATGTCATTTACTGGAACAAAGTACGTTAATATTTCACCGCAATTATTATTCGAAACCCGTGCTAAAACTATGTTTCTCCTCCACTCTCTCTTAATATATTTTTGTAGGTGTTTATTAGCAGGGTGGGGCCAAACCTCCTTCACAACCTATGATGCTCCAACAGTACCTCAGAAACAGGTCTCATTGACAGTGGCCAATCCTGAGGCCTGCAGAGAATCATTTTCAAGGCCCAGCTTGTTGGGGGCCTATGTGGATATGTACTTAGACCAAGTTGGAGAGTTATGTGCTGGTGGAGAAACCATGAAAGATGCCTGTACGGTAAGTTAATTCACGTCTTTTGAGCGCTTTAATATTTTTAAGCAAACGTGGAAAGCGTTTTTTCACTTATAATATCCCAAGTGCTTAAATTATTGGCGAAAATTTATTAATTATTATTATCTAATTATCAGCAATTGAACGTGAATACTCCAATTTAAACATATTCAATGTTTCATACGAAAAAAGTTAAACATACTTACGTTAATCGACGCTTGTTGATAAAATAGTCTTACTTACTTTAAAATCCGTTGTTATATCCACTTGGGGTAAGTTTTTAGAATCACCAGGAACGAAACCTCCTTTCATTTTCGATCATTTTACAATAACAGCAGAGCAAAACAATTCAATTTTTACTGTCAGCCTCGTGCCTCGTGCCTCGTGACGTCGTGACGGCACACCAGGCACCGCACGGAGCCGCGTATGGTATAAAAACAAGAAAATTAAAAACTCCGTTAATATCATCAGTATTTTAGTTAAGTTATCTTGTAGTTAGGGGCCGTCCATAAAGGACGTGACGGTTTTAAAGAGGATTTTTGACCCACCCCTCCCTTCATGTCACAAATGGTCACATTTTGTCAGACCCCCCCCCCCCCCCCCCCTATGTCAAGTCACAAAATTAAAATCGAAAATTACACATTATGGAGTTAATATGGTCAATAGCATGTAGTAGTAGACTGCACGCACTCCGTAAAGTGCTGCCATCTCGCGTAGCGCGGGAAGATTATGTAGGGTTTGAATTCAAATTATTACTCGACTGGAATTATTATTCCGGACGTCACATTTTCATGAAATCCCCCCCTCCCTCCCTGTAACAAATGGTCACATTTTGCTAGACCCCCTCCCCCTCAAGCCGTGACGTCCTATATGGATGGCCCCTTAATAATTTGTGCCTTTTTCTATTTTAGCAAGATGGTGGTTCGCCGTTAGTGTGCCCAGATTCAACGGGAAAACTGAACGTAGCAGGCCTAGTAATATGGGGCAAAAACTGTGGACAACCAGGGGTATATGGCGTCTATGTGAACGTACCATATTACAGCAACTGGATAGATACCACCATTGTGAGTTTAAATGGCAAATATGGAAGAAAATGATGGCGAATATTAATGAGAATCAGTTTTTTAGCAAAAATGTATCGTATGTTTTATTTATAAAAAAATGTGTTCATGCGACTAGGGAAGTATGCGTAAAAGTAAGTCAGATACCAAATAAAAAAACCAAAGACACAAATAGCTATTGAGGAAGCAATAAATTGTATAGTAAAGTTTACGTATTAATCTTCGGCGACATACAGTTTATACGAAACAAAACACAATAGCCAAAACCTACCATTAGCAATGAAAAATTAATCTTTCAAGAAACAATGGCGCCTAGGTCACCCCAGCAGATCGAAAATATAGATATATCCTCATTAAAAGTAAAAAATGTGTAATTAAGGTCTAATTTTGTGACGGTATCATTTAAATTTAAATGACTTAATTTCGGGTATTTTAAAAGAATTGTTCATTGTACTAATAGCCCTTTTACTTTGTTTTATTGTAATGAGGGAAGATTTAAACATATATAAATTGCACGGCGATTTGTTCGCGCCCGTGAGCAGTAGCGTAACGGAATGATAATTTAAGGTCCAATTAAATTAATTTTAAGACAAAAAATTTAAAATTTCTTATTTTGCTAGGACTGACAAGTAATTTTTGGTTGCACATGGTTGTTCGGGCGGAATCGACGTACGGGACGACAAAGATGAGATACAAAAGTGTAATGTATCAGAGAAAGAAGAAAACAAATTAATAATTAATAATTAAACTAAGGAAATTGAAGGTCTGTTTAAGACCATAGTTGAATTGCTCAAAATCGCACACAAAATCCGTTTGTTTTACTCTATATATTATTCGTAGATGACGGTAGGCGTATGATATCAGGAATATATTTTAAAAAATAAAAGTGAGATCTGTGATTCACCCACCCAACTACTTTATAAATTTGTCGATAGAGGAATTGCTTTTATGCTTGTATGTAGTTTACTATTGTACTAAGTATTTAAGTTTAGATTATACTATACTGAATTATACCAAAGAAAACTAACGAGTTCCTATAAATATGGTATAGAGCTAATTTCAACTGTGGTATGTGCTAATAATAATATTATGATGATTTGATGAGTGGTGCACTTTGTGTGTCAAAAAAATCTGGTATATTGCAAATATGTCAACAACTATTTACTTAAAATATTTTTGGAGATTGGCATGTCGGTATATAGTTTAATACTGCACACCTTGGAAGGATAAAACCGTATCTGTTACTATACAGGGTTGGTCAGAAAAATACAATCTCTTTTAACTTTAAATGATCTGAATATTTTTGAAAAATCAAATAGTGCCTTATACAAAAACTTATTTACTGATATGCTGGTGTTGCTAGGCTTATCTGTCAACTATAGATTTATGTAAAAACAAAATTAGCAATTATTTTTTTAAATTAGGGTAGGTATTTCTTATTTTTATTGGGTATAATTATTTAAAATTTGGGTTCATGTCATTTTGACAGATACACCCATTACATCCTTACATCATTTTAAATTTGTCGTTTAATGGACTATCTCTGAATCTTTAAAAATATACAGGACGTTCCATTTAAAATTAGGATTAGGCATTCTTCTGACGAACCCTATATTACAATTAGTTGGTTACAGGTTAGTTCATAGTTGCATCCTTCCAAATTGTGCCGTTTTGAATTACACTTATATTAACATTTCGGAATATATAGTTTTCGAAAAATTTGTATTACCCTAGACATTTTGACTCCCTGTATAGGATAACTATTTTTACAATGTCAGGTTTTTAAATGTCGTTTATTCGACCATTTAAAACGGTGACTGCAAATTTTAAGTAACCTATAAAACTTGTCAGTCCTTTTCGCAAAATATCGGTTAGATGTAAAAATCCTTTGTAGCTCCACGCTCTTTACTCCGTGCTAAAGCTTGTCGTTCTCTTTGGTGGATCATCACCTGCGAATTAATCGTTCGTTGAAAAAAGTGCCGCCGCCGAGACAAAGGCAACGATTCTGCCTTCCTAAAGCTTGGTAAAGGGATTTTGGTAACGCAGCCGACAAGACAAATTAGCTTTTGCCAAAGAAACAAAACAATTGTGTACCTACTACTTGATATACACTTTCAATACTTTGACCACCGCGACCGTTAGAGGGGTTAACTGCGCGCTTGAATTTCAATTCTGTTCTAGCAGATCAGGGGCGGCTCGTCAATAAGTGCGCCCGTGCGCGCGCACTGCCTAAGAAAGCCAAGCACCAAGCAAATATAAAATTTATATAAAAAAAATATCAAGAAACCTTGTATATAAGAATGGCGAATGCGAAATACTTCAAGCGCGACTGCAGCGTGCACTTACATCTACTGATTGAAATGGTCTGCCGTGTGTATTCGTTCGGCGCTCTCGTTAACTGGATTTTCCCTGTGTGGATTGATCGGGAATATTCGGTTAATCGCCCGATGAAAGGGCGTCGCCGTGCGCTATCTGAATACACACTTCAATAATTTAATATGATTGTTTTAGAGTTTTTTTACGCGATTAGAGAAGTTTGAAGTTTATTGACGGTGTTGTGGGTATTTTTTGTTGTTGTAATTTAATAATGGCTAGTACTTCGGATTGTTTCACACCAAGTGTTATAGTATGGACCATAATTCTGTTGATAACATTCTAAATAACTTTTCGACAATCGATTTCAAAGGGAGAATTGAAATAAAAATCCCAGTTAAAAACCGCTTTTTTTTTTAATATTCTTCTGGGATAAAAAGCACAAAGAAAATCGATACAAAGGTAAAAAGGGGCGTGGCACCTCGAAAATTTTTCGTCTGCGGCGCACACCCTAAACTAAGTGTCACGAGCCGCCACTGTAGCAGATGCCAGATTATACTTATGCGTCTCCTCATTTTTTGAATATTTTAATATATTTTGTATACTGCATATTTTACCTTAAATACTGTAAATTTTAGTACATTTATATGCCGATAAGACCCAGCGAGTGATCGAATAAAAGCAGGGACGCACTCGTTGCTGATAGAATAAAAGGGTGCGGTGCTTTAAGATAATAATATATATAAAAGCTTTATCTGGAACTTCGTGCGTATCATACCACGTCTCGTCCAAATAAATAATATACCTTTCATCCTGTCAATATCCGTGGACTGCAATTAGGTGTTCCATCCATTTTTTCATTTTAAAACCGTTTCTTAAAATACATTTCCTTAGAGTCTCACGACAACACTCTATTCCTGTATCATCTTTTTTTAATATTTGCAATAGGGTTTTTAAAGTTGGATCATTTGTTATACCGGGTGTTCCACCTAAAGAGGTAATCGGCTATATCTCAGAAAGTAATAACACTAGTACTTTGGGAAAAAATATATCGCTTATTTGCTACAACAACGGCATAACTAAAAAATAGTGTTTTTTCAGGAGAGCAATAAAACAGTATAATATCTAAAAAACCTTAAGCAACATTATCATAGTTCATAAGATTTGATCTAGACTGGTTCAATACAGCCCATAAAACATTTTGAAATACTTAATTTAATTTCAGGAAGCCTGCACACCCTAAAACTTACCCCAATTTCCACATAGGTCGTTCTTGCTGATAAAACCCCATTTTTTATTGCGTCATAAGTACAATATGACGTTACTGTTAAAATTAGAGAAGGGTAATTAGCATTAATTTTTTCAATTGCCCTCTTGTGTCTATTTTATAAATTAATGAAAACAAACGCTGAGCATTTATTATTTATTTTTATTTGTAAGAAAATGACAAATAAAAAATATATTCTTATTTAAAACAAACAAAAACATTTAGTATAAATAATGAAATAACAAAAATACTATAAATTCTCATAGAAGGTCTTATAATATTTTGGTATATGGTTGTTTTTCACTAATTCGAGCAAGTCCTTCTTTTTATTATCTGCGATTTTAGGTTTGGTTAGAAACGCTCTCGTGAGGGTAATTGTTTTTTCGGTGGCTTTCTTTCTTCTTATGATAGTTGCTTCTTGAAAGTCGCCTTCATAGGACGTTTTATAGAATAAAGATGTTGGCGCCTCCTGCCTTATCTGAAGTACTTTTACCTGGCTAATTTTTACCTGTGCCATATTTAGGGGGCCTATTTGGGTTGCCAAGTCTTTAATATCAAAAAAGTCTTCATAGCTCAGTTCAGCAACCTTGAAGGGGTGCCCATTTTTTTTTGCAGCACGAATAGCGGAAATAAATGATTCTGGAGTGTACATTGGACCACCCTTTAATTGCCGTTTTACTTGGCGCTCAATTAAAGAGTGGGCCGAGTCTCCCTCATTTTGTGTGTGTCCCTTAATAAGGTACTTGTGGGTAATGCTTTTTACTTTAAGATGAGAGACAGCATACAGATATAAAGCAATCATAAATTTATTCTTTTGCTGCCCCGCACAATTGTCCGAAAAGAAGATTAAATCTTCAACGACGTCTTTCCTTTGATTTATGAAATTAAGAACACAAGTTCCTAACTCATTGATCCCTCTATGACCATTGGACTCATCCCACACATAGCAAGAGCAGTCGTTCGTTTTAAGGTCGTAGATTGTAAAATTTAGCACATTTAATTTTGAACGATAAAAAATACGGATACTTCTCCTTTTGGTATTTGGAATACCGCCTGTAGGTCGTATACTGCCACCATTGTATTGGGTTTTTCTTTATCTTCTTTCTTCTCGCCCCTTGACAAATCTTTTTCTTTTAAATGACAATCATAATGCTCTTTCAATTTTAATTTTTCTTCTTCGTCTACATTGCTATATGCGACACATGTTTCACACAAATCCTTTTTAGGGACGAAAAACGAAATATTAAAATCCGTAAATATTCGATAGAACATTAGATAGTTTGCGTACGGGACATTATTTAATTTGCACTCGGATACATAATCTCGGTGGAGATCTGCCACTGACTTGCTTCCATCGATATAGAGTTTTGAGGTGTTAGCTCGAGTGTAGTGACTTTCGATTTTGGGTATTTTAATAATAAAGTTTTTAGCGCCTTCTTTTATAACAGGATCCATTGTTTTTTGTTTTCCGTGTTTCCCGCGACGCTCCTCTTCAATTAAAACACAAGCTAGCTTGTTACGTTTCTCCTGCACCGTTCGGATAGGGCGATCGTTGATATCCAAAGTGTTTTTAAAGAACAATTTACACACTCGCAATCTCTCATCATTGCAGCGAAAATAAAACGCATTATTGTTATCCCTCTGCTTTCTGGTTCCACCGACTCGAACATACCTATACCTTGGCTGGATTTGCTCCATACTATTGACAATAAATTGGCGCTGTTTTTCCAAATTACCTAATTCCCAGTATGACTTAAATATGCCCATTCTTTCCTGTTCAGTAAATTTACCGAAGCATTTTAGCTTACATTTTTCTGTGCATGGAGGTTTAATCTTCCTCTCAGATCTAGTCTTCTTTCCATCTGTATGCATATAGTACTCCTTTCCACTGTTTCTAAATTTCTTGTTTAAATTTCGTTTCCACCCGCTTTCATTTCTCTTCCGCTTTACACTCACCGGAGCAATTAATATACTAGATGTATTAGATATTAAAGAAGAACTGCTAGCATTTGGAGTGGTACCGATAAACTGATCGGCGACTGCATCTTCGGCTGCATCGACTCTTTGGATTTCGTTATCCGAATCAACATTACTGTCGTCAGCATCTGGTATGTATGTCTTATCATACAAGATGTCATCATTATCTTCAGAAGACGAGCTGTTGGAGGATTTCGAACTAGAAGAACTGCTTGAAGATGAACTACTTGAACTTGTTCTTGATCTACAACCACTTATGTGTTTATTAAAGCTATTGGGATCAGCTTCATTCTCAGTTTGATTAAAGCTATTGGGTTCCGCTTCATTTTCAGTCTGGAGAGGTATAACTTGGTTCTCTAAAAATATCAATTATTAAAACAAGAACACAACAAGGAAAAACTATCAATCCTACCATTATTTTCCACACGACCACATCCTATGTCCACTTCTTCGGAAGTTCCATCTGATTTTGTCAAGGACATTTTTAATATTCTGTTACTTCTACTGTTCGATTGAAGCATCTGAAATACGAAATAGTAAAGTATTGAAAGCAAAAAATAAATGCGCACCAATTAAACAAAGGATCAATATTTTTCGAAATAAAAACTTGATAAACTCATTGTTACGGCGACCAAATAAACTATTGGGGTTTCCAACCTTGATGCTAAAGTAATAAAGATTATTTTTAATTTAAAATAAAATTAAATTTTTTAACAATAATGTCGTATTTGAAAATAATTCACCGACAAATATTAATTTCGAAAAAAAAGTTTCTGCAAGAACGTCATAACGTCTCATAAAATAAAGCGCAGCCTAAAAACATGGGAGTCGTTTATTTGTCATAACGTCTTAACACAAAATAATGCTTCAAACAGTGAAATATTTTGTCTGCAAGAATGTCCTAACCCAAAATAATTTGCGAATACATAGTACTCTATTTTTCACGTAGAACGTCATATCATAAAATATTACACTATACATAATCAAAATGGAATGATGTTGCACTTACCTTTGCCGCAATAACAGCATAACAATTAATATGTCAATATTTCACGAAGAAGTAACGCACTACCTGGGCAATCGCTAAGACGCAACTGAAATAATACGATGTTGCCGTTAACACGCTGCATAGAACTTAAGTCCGTTAAAACGACACATGTGCCCTCTAGCGACTATTTTTAAAAGTTAAGAAATGACGATATATCTGATAAAAGAGATTTTATTTTTAATTCGTTCTATGGCGAAAGCTCAGAAATGCCAATTTTTGAGTTAATACGTTGTTGTAGCAAATAAGCGATATATCGATAAAAGCGGCCAAGAGAAATTGCTGGAAATTATTCTCAAGTTCGAAAAATTACCGCTAGGGGGCGTAAGAGAACTTTCAAAATAGAAATGCCGATTTTCTCTTGATTTTTCTGAATAAAAATATGTTAAAAATATAGGCATTGTATTATTCATAAAATTATGCAACTTTATGTTAGGAATCGTTTTTTTCTATTTTCAATAATAAAGTGGTGGGAAAAGGTCAAACTTTTTTTCTTTCAAACGCTGATATCTCTGCTTTGGATAAACCGATTTTATTCAACTTGGTCTTGAAAAAAAGAAATTATTTTCCTCTACACGTAGATCTATTAACTATACCATATTGATTTTTTATTCCACTATTTAATAGCCTTTATAAGCCTAAAATAAAATATGATGAAAAAGTCATATCATAACGTTTGATTTTTTTGAGAAAATCCTTATTCATTGAGGAATTACGGAAAAACGCCATCTAGTGGCCACCATCTGAATCAATATGGTATAGTTAATAGATCTACGTGTAGAGGAAAAGAAAGGCTTTTTTTCAATACCAAGTTGAATAAAATCGGTTTATCCAAAGCAGAGATATCAGCGTTTGAAAGAAAAAGTTTGACCTTCTCCCACCACTTTATTATTATTGAAAATAGAAAAAAACTATCCCTAACATAAAGTTGCATAATTTTATGAAGAATACAATGCTTATATTTTTAACATATTTTTATTTAGAAAAATCAAGAGAAAATCGGCATTTCTATTTTGAAAGTTCTCTTACGCCCCCTAGCGGTCATTTTTCGAACTTGACAACAATTTCCAGCAATTTGGCCGCTTTTATCCATATATATTTTTTCCCAAAGTCCTAGTGTTATTACTTTCTGAGATATAGCCGATTACCTCCTTAGGTGGAACACCCGGTACATGTCATATATTTCTCTACGAATTATATCGACATCCGTCGCGTCCAGTTTTTTAAAAGTAAAAGAGTCTTTCCTCTTTCTTCCCTCCACTATAGGTTTATTTACAACAAACCACACTGTGCTCACTGGCCTGCGTGTCAAAGCTGCCGCTTTCTTCACTGCACCAAATTTTGAAAAACCACGTTCAAGAAGGGTGGTGTAAACGTCGTGTCAACTGATAAAATATCACGCTTTAATTGATTTTTATCACGACCCGTAGATCCACTTGGCGTACTGGTTTCTTCCCACGGACGAAACATTCTTAGATATCACGTCTAATTGGCAAGAAATAACTTCTTGTCTAAACCAATACAAACATCTAACTGAATATTAAAACCAAAAATCAGCATATTTAAATAACTAAAATAAACCTATTTTATTTTACCCTAATTATTTTAAGAGGATTACTGAGAAAATATAATAATATCCATTTAAATAGATCCGTACCTGGAGTCCCCAGATCAGGTGGCCGAATTTTACACCTCACACAATAGGTTATTATGACGGTAAGGGATTCGCATTTATAATGAGTTTGTAAGATAGATAGACTGTGCGGCTCTCTGGCATGTAGGGGCTGAACTACGTTAATCACGCCATGGTGATTGTCGAAGCTAACCGTTCGCCTAAAAATTCAAAATGGCAGACAAAAATCGTGTCATATGATATAATATTTGCGCAAGTAAGACCACTGCAAACCGACGTTTTTCTTGTGAAAACTATGTAAATATGTTTGTTGTAATATTACCGAGAAGTTTCACTATTTTTTATTTGATTCCGTGACAACAGATTTCAAATTGTTGCTATTTTTGCTAATTGATAACTGGACTATTTTGCAATATTTTGTAATAAAAGATAGATGAAGTCCAAGCCTCATGTTTTATCTTTTAACGTGTGCTATCAAGATGCTTTGAAAATTGGTAGTTTATAAATTGATCTATATTGCGTGAGCATTTGCAATTGATTTCCTTTATAACTCCCCTCTTAATAAAAGGAGCTAAACCGAGGCGTTACATCTCCCAGCGATAAATCTAAAAGATTCGCTGATGCCCAAATAATTATTTTTTAAATAAAAATCACATTGAAAATTTTCGAATTTGAACCAGTGAACGTATACAGACTATAATATTATGTTATCTGTGTATGTACTTCAAATTGAGAGAAAATAAACAAACTATTAATTCCTTACACATATAATTAATAATACAATCATTTAAACGAATGTTTTAAGATTACTATTAGCACAAGCAGCAGCATTTTGAGCTAAACACGCCTGGGCAGTTTGGATCCATGACAAATACGACGGTACGTTTAAATACACCCCGTATCTATTGGGCTGGCCACAATCCTTTCCCCACAATACCAAACCAGCCAAACTATAAGTCGTGGGGCTCTCGTTACATACTAGCCCAGAACCACCATCTTGCTAAAATAAATCGAATTGGATAATATACTGAAAAAATACATAAATACCTACAAAAGTGTTTTTACAAAAAAAAAAATGTTCGGTCCACTGCCTGTTAGTATATCAGATGAATTTATGTGAAGGTGGCTACACACGCAACTGCAAGCTAGACAAGCATGCATGATTAAGCTTTTTGTACAAGCAAGTACAATTTCCCTTCGCCACCACACGGTACAAGCATATTGGAACAAGCGCCACTTTGCGGTTCAAATATGTCTAGTTCGGACGACGACAATGCTCTTGCTTTGGCTGTTTATATCCTTGTGTATAAAACGCAAAAGAAACGTAGTATATGTGGTGTAAAGACTGGTTAATGAGAAGAAAAGCTTATCCCCACATTAAGTTATTGAGTGAGTTGAAGATATAAACGCGTTATTGGCATAACTATCTCAGAATAAATGAAAAAGCTTACCTTAACCTTTTATCACTCGTAACATTTTTGATTTAAAAAAAAAAGGATACAATAATGAGAGAAGCTATAACACCCCATGAAAGCTTAACAGCGACATTACGTTTTCTTGCGACCGGAAGGGGTTATGGAGATCTCAAATTTTCAACTAGAATTTCACCACAAAACTTGCTCACAACTGACGCTCGCTGGTCCAAGCACGTATAAAAAAATTCATTGATTCATCGAGTAGCTTGTACAAATGCTGGTGGAAAATTATCCTACAGACGCTAATGCTTATATGTTCCATTCCACAATAATTCGTTGATTTCCCGACCGCAATTAAATTTAAACCCAGCCATAAATAAGTGCCTTTTGAAAGGGTACAGGTCCTGATTACCTACTAATTTCAATAGTTTAGGTAAGCTATTTTCAACGAAACAACAAATATAAAATAATAGGTAAGTATCTTTATTTTAATCATGTAATTAGATAGCTATTAATATTTATACAAAAATAATAATCTACAATATTATAATATCATCTATGCCTAAACTAATTATTAAGGGCCTTACGTTACTATTAATTATGTTATTATATTGGTATATTAGGTAGGTTAATGGCAAATTGCAGGTGTTCAATATAAAGCAGAGTATTCTCATTTTAGTTTATCAGCCGTTTGGTGTTTGTCAAGCTGTGCGTTGAAGGTATTTTCGTGTGTGTTATCGGGCATCCAAAATATGTGAGATCTGTGTGAAACTTCAGATAATATTGCTTCCGGAAGTTATGGTGTAACGAAGAAAAAACATTTATCACTTGATGTCAAAAACATCATAAAGAACATTTACTGTACCCTTTTAGAAAAAGGGTATGACCGGAGTGCAAGTTTTAGTGAATCGAGTATTTTGACCAAAGTTGCATTAACGACAGTAAAAGATATAATGACCAAACCCATCCATCCAATAATTAATAGTAACGTAAGGCCCTTAATAATTAGTTTAGGCATAGATGAAGACGATAGTGATAGTGAAACAGAGCTAAATATAGAGTAGGTTAAGTTAAATATTGTATTATTATAATATTATAGATTAGTATTTTTGAATAAATATTAATAGCTATTTAATTACATGATTAAAATAAAGATACTTACCTATTATTTTATATTTGTTGTTTTGTTGAAAATAGCTAACCTAAACTATTAAAATTAGTAGGTAATCAGGACCTGTACCCTTTCAAAAGGTCCGGTGCCTACACAATAGATATTTGTCAGCCAACTTATTTATGGTTGGGATTACGACTGAGGGTTGTCATTTAAATTTTATTGCGGTCGAGAAATCAACAAATAATTGTGGAATGGAGCATACAAAAAGATTGATCTTGGCATGCTTGTCAAGGTTGCAGTTACGTCTCTAGTCCCCTTTAGTCAGCCTATGCTCTATTACTTCTAATAATATTAATGTTGCTTCTTCGGCATAACTTGTTAGGTTTGTTTGGATTTCGAGGGCTCCTACAATTGTTTCTTGTTAGATTTCTGTTTCTTGTTCATTTGTACTTGGTTTGTTCATTGATTGTTTTTGATTAACGGGGATGTTGGTATTCGCAGCTCATGGAGAATGCCAATCCTGCGGAAATTTATATCCAGTGCTTGGTGGTGCCTAAATGTTTGTTTGTGTGATGAGATTGTTTTGTGGCACGTCTGCTCTTCTGTAGTATAAGTTTGTATATGTGTTCTTGTTATTGTTGATATTTGTAAATCGTTGTACAGAACGTGCATCGGTGTGTATATTGGCGCATTCACAATGATTAAGGCTGATAAGCGTAAAGAATTATACACTAGACCCTATCCTGAACTGTGGATATTCTATTGGCGTGAGCCCCATTAGAACACATCTGTGTTAAAGACAAAAACTGTCTTTTATTCTGAAGTTAAAGTTAAAAAGGACCATAAAGGAGAACTTACTGTGCAAGAATCGACCTGTGCTTCACCACCAGCACAAATCTCATTTTCAGTATCAAGATACTGGGCAGTGGACTCAACACCTATTATACTGTTGTAGGACTGGGTGCAAGTAAAGCCAGATACAATAGGAATATGGGCTTCCTTTAATACTGTGGGCGCATCATTACTACTAAAAGTCGGCTTGCCCCAACCAGCTACCACACATCTTGTAGAACTACAAAAGCAAAATATAAAAGATGAGAGATACGATCCTCACAAGATTTGTGGTTGGATCTGGTCGGAGACAAGCAGCTTTTATATTGCAACAGTCCTTCCTTCATTACTTAAACGTCTTCTATATATCATCTTAAGTCAAATTACATTTTAAGAAAATTAAACAGTATCAGGGTGCTGTACAGTTTAGTGAACTAACTTACTGTGCAAGCATCGAGCTGTGCCTCACCACCAGCACAAATCTCAGTGGCAGTATCCAGATACAGGGCAGTATTAGCGTTGCCTATTATACCATTGTACGACTGAGTGCAAGTTACACCTTGTACTATGGGGACATGAGCTTGCTTTAGGGTATTGGTTGGTGCATCGTTGGTGGTAAAAGCTGTTTGACCCCAACCGGCAACCACACATCTTGTAGCCCTAAAAACCCAACGAAATAGAACAAAATGGCACTGGTTGTATATGTGCCGTTTGGCTACTGGCGATATCTAGGAATCCATAATGCCTAGAGCTTTCTAAAAACAAATATTTTAATAAAAGTGGACAACAAAATCCCCCCAAAATTATATTCAAGCTCCTTGATTGGGCGCAAGAGCACAGCATAATTCATTAGAAAACATGGATTTTATCCCGAATTTGCTTATTAAAGGTTAGTTTAAAATATGCACATTGTAAAGTACACCTAATTTTGCATATTGTTTGTCTAGTACTATTTTCTCTAACTTTAAAAGTAAAGTGGTGGGGGAAGTCCAATTCAATTTTTGAATTTATTTGTTAACTTGAGCGTAGCCTAACCGAATAGTACAAATCTGATCTCATTTAAAAGCTGCTCTACTTTGCTGCATAATAGGATAGACAGACGCTATTTAAGTGACCGCTAGATGGCGGTTTTTGCAACAAACGTGCATGAGTTTCCTTCTCTTTCTGACTAATTCTTGTTAGATGCACAGGAGCACAGGTGATTTGCCACGAGATGTCTTTGATAAGCCACCTTTTAGGGTCAAATAGAATTTCCAGTGCTGCTGCCTTTCGTCGGATTATATAGTCTCCCTGACAAGCCGTTACACGACGTAACGCATCTGGAAATGAATCCGACGAAAGGCAGCAACTAACCTCTACATATCCAAACCTAAAATTGTCCGTTTTCTCTAAAAAATTAAATGAAACAATATTTATTTTTGCCCGTGGATTTAAGGAATATAAGGACACTTACATTAGGCCAAAAACCGCATATCGATATCCTGCTTCACTCTCGACTTGTGCCAAAAAACTTACTCAAAATAGAGTTAACAGTAGATAACAATAACAGAAATGCAACTTATAAAAAACTGTATACTCTTCCCAAATGTTCAAAATGCTTTCAGTGGTTTAATAGTTATTTATGGTACAAGTGTGTTATGTTATATATAAGTCACGCTGGGAAATGGTTAGCCCTTGAGGCCGTAGGCCGAGAGGGCTAATTTCCGAGTGACTTATATGACTTAACACAAGAGTGTCATACAAAATTTTATCCAACACTTGATAGATGTTATTAAAAAATAGAAAATTATATTGTTCCAACGTAAACTGGAAATCCCTGTATTATATTTTAATTGACATATTTTTGAATGACAAATTTGGCACGTAAAAGTAGGCAAAGGTGATTTTTGTTGTTATGGAATTGATTAACAACCAAAATTTGAAGGCAGTAAAAGAAATTATTATTTTGCTATTTTTGAGGGTAGTTTTTCAAAATATGGAAGAAACTTCAGCCGAATTTCAAAAAGAGGCTGACCTGGCGTGTTTATTTATTATTCCCTACAAGTCAAGAAATAGTTATGACAAAACCTTAAAAGCATTTAGAGACTTTTGTGAAAAAAGATGTGCCTGCGTGAGTTATAATCCATAACTCACTAGTAAAAAGTTAGTTACTTGTCTAAAATGACATTGATAATGACAGTCATAACTGTCATGTGTTGGATAATAGTAGTTTGTACAACAAGAGTGGATATGATGTCCATATCGCACGATGACGTAACTTGAGCACGACGCCGTAGGCGGAGTGCTCAATCGTTAGAGTGCGATATGGACAATCCACTCGAGTTGTATAGTGTATTTTTTCTACGACTAAAGAAACTTTACACTTAAAACAAAATTAAATTTACAATAAACAACGAAATTTATTTAACAATAATTATTAACCTATTAGATCTATGTAATAATAATATACGATTACTGTTTATTTTCTACAATAAATGTGCAACTGTTAAATGTACAGTTGTTATATGCAATAGCTTCTTTTTTTAAATTGCAATTTGCAACGTTATTCTCTGTAACACTATTATACGAGGTAGATGCTAACATATTTGAAGCAAGATTTTCTTTAGAAGTCGATGCAATATTCTCTATTTGCGGATTGTGAACTGATTTAACAATAGTATTACCAATCTCCTTTTTTTTATTTAAAGAATTTTCGATGTAAGTTTCCATCACTGGAGTTGATTTCCAGCCACCGTAGTTCTTGATGGTTAAGGTGTTGCCACCTGCATCTGCTAGGAGAGTGGCCCCCGAGCGACGGAAACAGTGTCCGGTATATAATTCTGAGTTCGGTAAATTTAAAAATTCAGCAATTATTTTCGGCTGATTACCAATTTTGTTGATGCCAACTACTTGCTTGGTACATTTACCCTTTTGGTAATTTAAAAAAAATTGCTCCATGTTTAGTGGTCTAAGCTCCATGTATTTTTTTGAAACCTTGTAAAACAGACCAGGGATTACAAATAAACGATCTGTTTTTGTTTTGGTGTCGATTAATCTAACCTGAAATTCATTTCCCAAGTCTCGAATATGATCGATTTTTAAATTTTTTAGTTCTTGTCTACGGCATCCGCCAGAAATACCAAAAATCAATACCACCTAAAATAAATTAGAAATATCAAATCAATATCCTAATAATTATTATATTATTAAGACAACAAATCAAATAGGTATCAGATAAAAAAATAAAAAGTATTTATCCCCCTATGGGATTCGAACCAAGGAGCCTTTATCCGACCCTTTCTAGGTACGGCGACTTTACCACTAGGCTGAACCAGCGCTTACTTGAAAGAATGTCTAGCGCATATAAGAACGGTTTATTTAATTATTCGATAGGATTTCGTGCAAAATGAGATATTTTTGATATAATATTAATATAAAGGGTACTTTACTGAAACTTACCTTTGTAAACAAATATTCTTCATCTGGTGCTTCCAGAAGGAACGTTTTCATTTCTTCGGATGTCAAAATTTTTGCCTTTTTTGGTTTATAGCCACTACTCTTTAACTTCAAAAATGACTTCAATTTACAATATGTAGAGATATCAACGTTTTTTTTTATATTTAACATTGTTCTTAACATAGAATACGTTGTCCATAGAGTGGACGGTCTTAGGTCTTTGGATAAATATTTCATATATGCAGTTAAAACGTTTTCTGATATATTTTTGACTTCATGCTCCAGCATCCAGTCCATAAACTTTTTGTAAGATAGTTCGTATTTACTTTTGGACTTTTCAGGTAATAGGGCTTCGTAGGTTTGATTGGCTTCTAAACGAATATTTGGCGGCGTGCTGTTTATCGTTTCTTCGTCGGAATCGCTCATATTTTTAAGTTTAAAATTTGCAAGAATTTACGTCTGACAATAATTGGACATTGACATACAATACTTATTTTAAAATCGAATAGTTACCTGGGTACCTGATGCTTTACTGTGATTGGTCGATTTCATATCCTAACTAGGATGGATATGAAATTATATCCGTTCAGTTAACTGGAATGGCCTACTTATCCATTCTGTAGATTGTGCAAGAAATAGCTAAATTGCAGATGGGAGTAGAAAAAGTAAATTTATTTAGTTTTCTATAGGTATTAAGTACAGCACTTTTCATCTCAGCCCTCGAAATGCTGTTCGCTTCGTTGAAGTGGGAAAGCGCATTTTAAAAATTAAATCCTTTGATCCATTTCCACAGATAAAAATCGAAAAGAGGGTCTAGCAGGAAACTGAAACAGGCCTCCTCTACTAATACATCTATTTGGGTAGGTGTTGTGTAAAAAGTTTCTGACTTCGCGGCAAAAATCCGCATCGTATCCATCATGCTGGTACTACATCGTTCTTCTGATGTTTAAAGGGACGTCTTTCATACCACCTGGAAGCTTAGTTGGCAAAACGTTTAGCTAAATATACGAAGCAAAAATTGGGGTTATGGGTGTGTTGCAAAGAACGCCACCTAGCGGTCTCTTACACAAGGATAGAGACCCTAAACTAAGGGTCACTTTTATGACGGTAATAGCGTACCTATTGTTCATCAAAGTAAAGCAAGGGATATTCCTTTTAAACGAGACCATGTTTATACAAGTCCGTTAAACCACGTGACTTTATTTTCAAAGACAGTAACAAAAATAAGTAAAAGGACATGTAATTTTCAATGCGCATATTTTAAACTCGCCTTTAATAAGCAAATTGTGGATAAAATCCATGTTTTCTAATTAATTATATGTGTTGCGCCTTCTTGCAATCAATCAGGAAACTTGAAAATAATATCCAGATATTTGTTGTGTCCACTTTTATTAAATTATTTGTTATCAGGACATCCGGCATAACAATGTTACTTTTTACTATCCAGAGTGTTCAAACTCGAACCAGAAATGTTACCAGCTTCGTCACTGCTATAGATAGAGTCCGCGTACAGGAATATAAAGTTATTCACATTATCCTGCTGACTTTGATCTCGACACGATTTCTGTTTCGACATATTTCATTGAGTAATGTCTGTTTAGTAACTTACGGGTTGGTAACGTAATTTTTTCCAGCTGTAGGCAAGCACATGGTCATAACACTACCTCCCAGATTCATTGGCGTGGCCAGCTGTAAAATGGCAATGTCATTTTTTAAAAAGGCTTGATTGTATCCACTATGTATGAAGGCTCTGGAAACCTTAGATACTTGCCTTCCAGCTTCTTGTGCGTTCTGTGGGTTATATATGCCCATTATAACGGTCATACTTGATGATCTAAAGTATAATTAATTATATTATGAAAAAAAATATATTAAAAAAAATCACTTAAGTTGTACGAATACTTTTTGACAACTACAGGGCTGGGCAAATGTTTCGGAACGGCTTAATTACAGGGGAACGAAAAATTATACTGGATCAAGGTGACAAAACAGCCTGTATTAGAAATAGGAAATTTCTCGTTACGGTTACGAAGCTGTATCTATTCTCAACATTTTGTATTTTGATTTATCCCAATAGCTGAATTTTTGTGGCAGATACACCGTTTATAATAAAACTTTACAATTCAGTGCTGCTAATTATTTTAATTCCGGTTGGTTTTCGGTATTCCTATGGTCGGGCTAATGTAATTTTTCCCCGTTATTTGTTCTACTTGTTGGCGATCTTCGGGAGAAATGGAGGGTATGAAAAACAATTAGTTGTAAGAAAGCGTGGTCGCCCTATGCTCGATTTAAATATTTTGAATGAATTGATCGCGTGGCAGTATTCTCGCTTGCCATGCTACAGGTTCAAGCATGGGCTGACCCTGCAGACTTTTTCAGTTTGAATGGCCCAGGTCACCATACTACGTAGTGTTGCGTATGCAACACACACCGGCAAATTCTCAACGGCACTCTAGTCCAGTAGGTACTTCAGAAACGTCATGTTGTAGACGGACAGACTCTTGAGCCAAATGAAGGATGATCAGTGGTGCGGATGGTGTATCTCAGACACTGTCTGATATTCGTATGGTTGAGGTAAAACCATGCCCAGTCATTTAGTAAGATTTTAGTCCTAAAGATTGCCCAAAACCCGGATCCCGTATGACTTTTCGTTCTCCTGAAATTAGGCCGTTTCGGAACATTTGCCCAACCCTGTATATAAATGCAAAAATTATACATAGGCAGTGTCAAGAAAGCTTATTAAAACAATTGCGTATAAAACAAACCCAGCACGTTTGTTTATGATATTATTGAGTAGCGATGTAAGGTGACACAATCGTGTCGTATCGATGCAAGAGTAGAGCTAAAATTAACTAAGAAGAAGCCCCGGCGTCATTAGCGTGCAAGCGTAGAACGTTACTAACTGTACTTTTGTTTGACACCTCCCATGAAAAATGGCTTTTCGGAGAAGAAAAGGTCTGCGATACAGTATCCAAATTTACATTCCGCCATATACGCCCGGTGACTCATTGTGACGAGTTGCCTGTACCTAATCCACTTTAGGAATATCGCCTTGATTCTTATGATGATCCAATGGATTGAAACGGTAGTGCACTGGAAAATGTCGCCGGCTCATCAGCCTCGCAAAACTACGATTTTGTCTGTGAATTTCTCAGTAAAAAGCCTCACGAAATAAGTCAAAGTGAATTAAGTGACCTTATAAGGGATTTGGAATTGCCTAAGAAAAAATGTGAACTATTGGTCTCTCGATTGCGACAGTGGAACTTACTTCAAAATGAAGTAAAAGTTTCTGTGTACCGAAGCCGTCAACCGAACCATTTTTTAACATGGAAAACAATTTGATAGCCTGTAAGGACATTGAGGGATTATTGGCAACTTTACATCTTGACTATGATCCAAAAGACTGGAGGCTTTTCATTGATTCCTCAAAAGTAAGTCTTAAAGCTGTGTTACTTCATGATGGAAACAAGTTGCCTTCAGTCCCAATTGGTCATGCAGTTCACATGAAAGAAACGTATAGCAATTTCAAATTGTTACTGGAGACAATACAATAGGAAAGATATAATTGGCAAATTTGTGGGGATTTAAAAGTTGTGGCGATTTTGCTTGGAATGCAGCTAGGTTATACGAAATACTGCTGCTTCCTCTGCGAATGGGACAGTCGCGATGTAGCCACCGCGCCATTAGTTCCCCCAGAAAAGATTTTACTACCGCCACTTCATATAAAATTGGGACTTATGAAAAATTTTGTGAAGACCATGGACAAAGAAAGTTTTAGTTATTTAAAAGAAAAGTTCCCTAGAATCAGTGACACTAAAATTAAAGAGGGAATATTTGTGGGTCTCCAGATTAGCAAACTTTTCGGAGATGTGCAATTCGATTCCATACTTGAAGGCAAGGAAAAGGACGCTTGGAATGATTTTAAAATGGTTGCAACAAGTTTTTTGGGAAACATAATAGCAGAAAACTATAAAGACCTGGTTGCCCAACTTTTTTTATGTTACCAAAACCTAGGGTGTAATATGTCGATGAAAATTCATGTCCTTCTCATCTGGATTACTTTCCGGAAAATTGTGGTGCTGTAAGTGACGAGCACGGTGAAAGGTTCCACCAGGATATTTCAAACATGGAAAGAAGGTATCAGGGAAAAGGGAACTGTGAGATGTTAGCCGACTACGGTTGGACTATTACGAGAGATGCCTCCGAGGCTGCTTTTAAAAGAAGCGTAAAATGAGTGTCTAAACTTCAGACTAACTGATAAAAATGTACTGTTTAATTGGTATTGTTGAACCAATAATATATTGTTTGTATGTTCATTGTAAATGCCTATAAATTTAAATGTTCATTGTATCTGCCTATAAATTAAAATTTTGTAACAAATAATTCAGATTTTTTTTTAACTAACTAAAATCTTTAATAGGTATTTTTTAGTTACTTGGATGTAGTTCAATAAAAAAGAATAGGTTTTGTTCAGGAAACAAAAAAAAAGTTGAAATTTGTTCCCCAGTGTAATCAGTGGCGTAAGCAGATGACGAGGTGGCTTCTTCTTACTTGACGCGGATTCTATCAGTAAGGATAATAAGCATTAATATAATACATACATATTGAATATCTTATGGGCGGCCGTCAATACGTAGTACTGATCTATGAGAACACCTCCGCCGGCATACAGCAAGGGGTTATCGTTTCTCAAATATGCTTGCCATGGAAACGAATTCTGAGCGGCGATACCATTCTGAGCTCCAATCGCTACAGAGGGGGTACCACAGATCACGTTGGTACACCGTGTGTACGGTTGAGTGCAGTCTTGAGGAGCAATTATGTTTGTCTAAAAGTTAGATTGGGGTTTTTCAAGGACAAAATGCAAAATAATATTGGCAATAACTACAAAAATATGGCGAAAATTAAAGAAATTAGATAAGAAACTTACAGTGAGATCTGGTGTACCAGCTCTGGGATCTATTACATTATCTCTACACAGACCCTGAAGTACACAACTGAATTGTCTTGTTTGAGTATAGGACAGATCTAAAAATAAACTCTTCTCTAAGAACAATATGTTTAGGTTATAAAGTTGTATGCCTGAATTATTTTTATTAAATTTTTATTTCAATTATTTAAGAATATTATAAAAATTTAGACTTTAAACAAGGTACAAATAAATAGTGGTATTGTCAACTAAACCACTGTATAGCTAGAATTTTTAACCACGCGCTGAGGTTCTGTTCCACTGTACACCGAATCTAGGTCAAGTGTATGCAAACCTCAGCACGTTTTAGAGTATAAATACGCGGATCTCAAGATGATCAGGCACCGGTGTTCATAGCCTGGTCACCTCCTAACACACTTATCCCAGGTACTCGCAAATGACCCTTGAGGTGCTGCGTGCCGCCTGATTCCCTACAAACCTCCCTCTTATCCCAGGTACTCGCAATTGACCTTAGGGTGCTGCGTGCCGCCTGACTTCTACGTAACGCCCCACAGTATGCTGGTCGACTGCCTATAAGGAATTATAATTATGGAAGTTAAATAAAGAAGCTCTATGTAAAGTACTCCAATCGTTTTCCTGTGTCTACTACCCCAATACCCAGACACGTGACATGGTGGAGGCGCCTCTCTCTTCCCGGGCCGTCTAATCGGCTTATTAGACGACACACCTGCAATACGTATAGAAGCAATCACGACGAGGAGTCCAGTTACCCCCAACCACCCCTAACAGAAGTAGAAGCTGACAATTTGGTTACGAAGAAAAGAAAAGTCAAAGACCAATTTGAACAGGACGGAGCCACCTCATCCTGGAAGCCGCCCTATCAACATGCGAGACACGGTTAATTAGCAGCGAGGCCAAAGGACCAACCACCCCGAACAATGAACATCACACCGCGAGGAAGCCATCTACATTCATAGAGGCAGGACCAAGGGATGACCAGGAGGACGCCGGTCAACAATCATCAGCCAGAAAACATCACTGAAGAAGAAGAAAGGGCACTAATGGATTTTCAAACAGCAGCCAACAAGGTGGTGCTAAACGGGCACTACCAGATATGGCCAAGTATCTATCCCCGCCAAGTAAGCGATCAGAATTGGACCAATGGGCATTAAACGCAGAAACCATCCATTCGCCGGTCGCAGAGAGCCACGGATAATTTAGAAGGGTATGGAAATATTAGTTTATTCATTTTTATGATATCGGATTTTAGGCCCTTGAAGAGTGTTTTTTTTTCGTATTATAACATTTAACTTAATTTGGTCTTGTTTACAAAAGGTTAATTAATTATTGTTTTAAAATTGTAGCAAGGTGTTTGATTTATTTTAATAACAAAAATGCTGATGATTGTTTATAACTTTTATTTTAGGTAACATACTATTAGTAAACAATTTAAAGGTGTTTATAGCTACGGAGTGCTTAATCCTTGAGAGTATTTTGTGTAATTTGAATTTTAATATTAAAGGCGTTATTTTTCAGGACTGTACATAATATTTGCAAAGTTTTTTCTAGGTTTGGTCATACTGCAAGTTACTTAAATTTTTACGTTTTTTTAGCTGTGCGTATAGGATGAAACGTGTATGGAGTGGAAGCGATTTGATGAATGGAAAATAGTGACAGGCAGGGTAAAACAGTACTTGTTCGGAGCATAACTACTCAGAGCGTCAAATTTTGTGTCCTGGTTTGCGACGCTCAGGACAGCAAACTTTTTGTGGTTTTTAGGTTGGCCACCGCAGTCTTGCATCCCAGTAGAAGAGATTTCCCAGTTTGTTTAATGTTTTTGAAAGTACGATAGAAAGTTTATGAATATAGTTGTGTTTAAATGATAAAGACGATGAAGCAGTAGTTCTCAACCATATGGTGCATTTGGATATATGTTTTTTTAAGAGGTTTTTAGGTACAGCCCCGTTGAGGCAGAGGTAAACCTACGCGCAGAACCAATGTGAGTCAAGGCGTAGAAGAAGTTGTTCCCAACCATTAGGTGCGGTTGGAGATATGGGTTTTAAGAGTTTTTTAGGTACAGCCCCGTAGAGGCAGAACAGCATAAAGGCAATCCAAGGGTAGAGGAGCCATGCTGTTAGCTGAGGAAGTGGTCTTCAGTAGAGTCGAAGTAATTTAGGTACTGACGCAAGCAGGCGTCAAAGAAAGAAGTTTTTCCAAATGAAAAAAGTTGAGAATGTATGTGATAAATGTGTCTTTTTTCGTTGAAAGATTGATATTTGTTTAAAATTAATGATGTAAATAATATTTAATTTTCAGACAGAATTTCAGGAACATTTCTTTATTTGATTTTACCGTGTGTTGCAGTATGGCCATCCATGATATTTTTACATTGAATTTTATATATTTTTTTTATTATTTTATTATAGTAGAAGTTTGTAACATAAATGATTGCGAATATATAGTTATTAGACCATAAACGATTAAGATGAGATACTGCATGATGTTTTTCTCTTTGTTCCATGTAACACCCACGTCTCCACCAGTTGGCAGGACAGACAACGGAGGAGCCGGCAACGGGTCAAGCAACAGGCACTGAGCATACAAATCGGAACCAAAAACAATGCTAGTTACCAGAGACGATGTTAGAAAAAACAGACAGGGCCGGCTCGAAGTCAAGCGAACTGGTGGAACGGGATGAAAAAACAAAGAAAGAAGTAAAGAGGCAAAAGAAAAACTTTGAAGAAATATTTGGTTTAAAGATGGTATTGTAATATAATTGTAACAATGTATAAGGTGATCAGCATACTTCGAGCATTGGGGTCCAATGCTTATCGGAGGAGGGGCATGTCAACTAAACCACTGTATAGCTAGAATTTTTAACCACGCGCTGAGGTTCTGTTCCACTGTACACCGAATCTAGGTCAAGTGTATGCAAACCTCAGCACGTTTTAGAGTATAAATACGCGGATCTCAAGATGATCAGGCACCGGTGTTCATAGCCTGGTCACCTCCTAACACACTTATCCCAGGTACTCGCAAATGACCCTTGAGGTGCTGCGTGCCGCCTGATTCCCTACAAACCTCCCTCTTATCCCAGGTACTCGCAATTGACCTTAGGGTGCTGCGTGCCGCCTGACTTCTACGTAACGCCCCACAGTATGCTGGTCGACTGCCTATAAGGAATTATAATTATGGAAGTTAAATAAAGAAGCTCTATGTAAAGTACTCCAATCGTTTTCCTGTGTCTACTACCCCAATACCCAGACACGTGACAGTATAGTAAATAAAAGCAAATTAACCACAAATGAGCATTTTCACAGCCAAATTTTAATCACAGCAATAGTATGGTTTAATTGATAATTTAAGGCAGTGTAACACAATATTTGAAAGTATTGATAACATTTCGCAATACAAACTAATGCCCTTAATAAATATAAACCGTTAGTAGATCTTTCCCTTCCACAAAGAGACGGAACGAGCGTTTCTTTATGAAGTTTTTAACAAATTCCATCAAATCTTCACTTACCGTTTAATAATTGGATACGGAAAAATAATGAATATTTTTAGGCACATACTTACCGACAGTATACATCAAAAATCCCGTGAAAATTAAAGAATTCATGATTGATTCTTAAGTAAAACCCAACACTAACTAAACTATCTAAAAAAAAATCCACTTTTGAAGGTTTATTTATGCTTTTCGCCCCGTGTAATTAAATCCGAATTAAAATGGCTGGAAACGACTCGGTGCTTTTTTAGTTTGGTAATAGTTTAGCGAATAATCATATTTTTATATAATAAAACAGGAAAAAAGGTATTATTATTCATTTTTATAAATTAGGTAAAGGTATGCACAGTGAGGGACAAATTTAAATTGCTAGGATCCATACTTATATCTAAAAAAGTATGTAGTTCATATGCCTAAAACCCCTTTAACGACCCAAAGTCCAAGTTAACAAGCTATTGTAAGCAATCATAATAATTAAAAAATCACTATAACGACTCTTTTAAGATTAAACGTCAGACATTGCAGGGTAATATCCGCATAATTGTCTATTTCTTACTATTAAACAATGCTTTTACATTGCAGTTCGAAGAAGTTGGTATGGTCATATTTTTCTGAAAGAAAAGGTAAACATAAGAAACTATATTAGAGGCCTCAAGGGCCGATTAGCGGTTTGTGTGAATTAAAGACAAGATGTAATTGTCGTCAATTTATAGTGTTTCTATATTTTTAATTTTCACAAAACCGGTTCACAACGCAATATTCAAGCTTGTCACAAGACTATTTAGGGTCTACCGTGTAATGCATGGCTTAGTTAAACATATGAAATCCCTTGTAAATTTTGAGGTGGCAAAATATTGGCTTCCCTGTATATTTTAGAGAAAAATTGCATTATAGTTTTTTGAAGATGCCGCTATAATAAACCCATGTGCCAAGTTTGAATAAATTTTAATAAGCCAATCCTAACTTATTCAATTAAATGTGATGGCAAAATTACGAGATTTTTATAGCTTTCAGCGTTTCTTAAACTGTGTTCCGCGGAACCCTGGGGTTCTGTGAAGATCATTTAAGGGTTCCGCGAAACAAAGGCCATGAGTGGCATAATTAATGGGGCTGTACAGCGTATTAAGAATATCGCCAAAACTGTTCTAGTAGCTACTGCATGATCCATAGGCAGTCTCTGGCTGCAAAAAAATTATCCCCTAGTAATACGAATGCTCTTGATGAGGTCGTCAAAATCATTAACTTCATAAAATCTCGGCCACTAAATAATCATTTATTCAAAATACTATGCGAGGACATGGGAAGTCTACATACATCTCTTCTTTTACATACTGAGGTCAGATGGTTATCTCGAGGAAAGATACTAACCCGTATTTTTAAGCTAAGAGACGAGGTGCGTTTTTCTTTAGAACACAATTTAGAATTGAAAGGTAAATTATTTGATAGAAATTGGCTGCTTAAAATTGCCTATTTAGGCGACATTTTTACCAAGATCAATGAACTGAATTTAACCTTTCAGGGCAAACAAGTAAATGTATTTACTGCTCACGAGAAAATTGTTGCTATCAAGAAAAAGGTTATATTTTGGAAAAGTTGTATGCGGTCCAACAAGTTAGATTGCTTCCCAACAATAAAAGGTTTTTCAGAAGAAGAAGATGTTGAAATTGGGGAGACATTTATTGAAGAAATTATTCAGCACCTGACAGGTTTAAGTGGCTTTTAATCAGTATTTTCCAAATGAACACCAGATTAAATATCAAAATGAATTGTGGATTAAAAACCCATTTATTGCCAATGCACGACCTTCGACCATGTCAGCAGAAGAATACGAAACTTTTATTAAAATGACAGCTGATTCATCGTTGCAAGAAAAATTTTAATTAATGCCGTTAGTGGAGTTCTAGTGCAGTTTAAAAGATGAATATCCAAGATAGTCGCAAAAGGACGTGTTGTCGTTACTACCGTTTGCAACTACATATTATATTATGTGCGAAACAGGGATATGTGTCTTATGTGTCGACAAAAAAAAATACCGCAACA
This sequence comes from Polydrusus tereticollis, assembly GCA_963920685.1. Lineage (NCBI taxonomy): Eukaryota > Metazoa > Arthropoda > Insecta > Coleoptera > Curculionidae > Polydrusus > Polydrusus tereticollis. The sequence goes on from OY987329.1 coordinate 126,522,246, forward strand.
GACTTGATGCCGAATCTGATATGAGAATTCAACTTTCATCCATAAAGCCTAATATTAAGTATATCTGCGATAATAAGAAGCAGTCCCACTCATCTCATTAAAATTTAAACTTAAGAGTCCTGCAAATACATTATTTTATAAATCTTTCAAATAATTTTTAAATTATAAGTAAGTAATAAAAATTAAAAAATAATAAAAATAGTTTTAAAGCCAATAAATATTATTTGAAATAATTATCTTACAGAATGATGCATTAATACCTTACTATTGAACCAAACCAGGGGTTCCACGATAAAAGTGGACATTAAAAAGGGTTCCACGTATCAAAAAGATTAAGAAACGCTGGCTTAGGTAATACAGCAAACACCAGCAAATAATTTCTATGACGCTAGAGACAAAAACAGGCTAGGATAACTTAAATGGTAAAGATCGTTCCTCGTTCGTTTAGTTCTTCAACCAGACGATGATGGCGCTATTGTAAGGATTTTGTTTTATAGGGTTGTTCATATCCTAACGTTGGTAGCGGCAAAACATGTATTTAGAATGAGCGTGGGGAACGTTCTCTATCTTTCTCTCTCTGAATTAAACCGTACCAGCAAAGGTGCGATAAAGATAAAAATATGACTGATGCGCTGATCCATAATAAAAATATCTTCCGGAGTCGGACCCAAGCGACATTGACATTTTAAAATTAAATTTTTAAACGAAGCGGCGCCGGCGCGACGTATAAGTTTATTAAGTTTATTCTGCTAAAATGATGATTTATTGTTGCATTCCCGGCTGTAAAGTACAAAGCGGGAAACGTGTGAAAACGTACAGGTTTCCAAAAAGCGATCCGGTAAGTTTTTTAAGAAAATCGGCGTTGCATATTTTAATAATTATTGTTTGTTTTGGTTAATATATTGTAAAAGCTACCTGTACATTTTATTTATATATTATACAGAGTGGCAAAAAAGTGGCGCATAATGCATGTAACTTTTGAATTACCTCGTACATGAAAAAGTGACTTTTATGAAAGTTCTTCAGTAAATTATTCCCCACATTTCTACCTGCATGAATTTTTTCTGTCATTTCTGGTTTGGTTGCCATAGAGACTAACTTACTTTTTTTAAATGAAACACCCTGCATATGATGGCATATTTGGATTCTACTGGGAAAACTCTGAATTTTTTATATTTCAAATTTTCATCTATCTGCAAGAGTTTCCGAGATAATGACAGCTGAACAATGAAAAACTTCCTAATTATAATTATTCCTACCTAATACCCACCAGTTAAGTCAAGGTGTTTTCATGACAGCGACCTAAGAGGTGTCAATTTTGAGTTCCTGTTTAATTTTCAGTTGTCTGATTTCTAATTTGTTTACACTATGGTTCATCTGAATGAGAAACAATGAATTGAAATTTTAATAATGAGCGGTTACGGAAATATAAAGAGATTGCAAGATCAGGTTTGTCAACTTTTCAACGAATTATATCCAAATAGGCCTCCAGTAAATCAGTTAACGGTGTGTCGAGTGGTAAAGAAATTTCGAAGAACAGGAAGTGTTAGGGAAGGCGCTAGATCAGGTCGACCTAAAACAGCAACCGGGGGAGACAAAGCTTTAGATATCATGCTCTCAATACTTGAAAATCCAACACAACCATCCAGGTCAATGGCAATGAATTTTAATGTATCTCATCAGTCAGTGAAAAATTTGTTTAAGCAGGAGCAGTTGCACCCCTACAAGATAAAGTTGATGCACGAGTTAAACGAGGACCATTTTGACAGAAGAGCTGAATATTGTGAGCTGATGATGGAAAGATGCAATAACGATAATAACTTCGCAACAAATATCATTTTCTCGGATGAAGCTACTTTCCATTTAAATGACATTGCTAATAGACACAATGGTTCCAGGAAGGTAATACTCAGAGGCCCGAAAAAGTTAATGCTTGGGCGGGCATAGTTAGTAGACATATTGTGGGACCTCTCTTCATAGATGGTAATTTGAATCTGAAAATTGAAATTCGGGCTATTCCAGAGGACCTTCTTTTAAACGTTGTAGACGGGTTGAGGGATCGACTGGCGCTCTACTTAGCAATGGGCATTTTGAACACCTGATCCATTGAAAAGGTTTCACTTGTTTATTATTCCGATGTTAAGTTGTTCGATTTTCTAGGCTATTTATTTTGTTATTATAAAGTTTGTTACAATTTTAATTAAATAAAAATTTGAAATACCAAAAATTCAGAGTTTTCCCAGTAGAATCCAAATATGCAATCATATTCAAGGTGTTTAAAAAATTTAAAAAAAGTAAGTTGGTCTCTATGACAACCAAACCAGAAATGACACAAAAAATTCATACAGGTAGAAATGTGGGGAATAATTTACTGAACAACTTTCATGAAGGTCCCTCTTTCGTATACGAGGTAATTCAAAAGTTACAGGCATTATGCACGACTTTTTTACCACTTATACATCTACCACGGTTGACGATTCCATAACATAGAAGTATGTTACATTAAGGGCGACTATTTCAATGTATGGTTAACTATACTATTTCAATGTATGGATAATTTACAAATATATTCATGGTTAAACTTGGTGTGGTTAATTCAGGCTCAGAGGTTGTAAAATGGATGTAATCCGTTTTAGCTCAGATAATAATAAGGCCTAACTTCTGATTTAAGTCCGACACTGGTTTCAACAATTCTACCAAATAATCCAGTCAATGTCATGGTGTAAAATGAGTTATTTAAAATAATTTTATATAATTTGAAATCACAAATTGCTCAATGTCAAGTTTAACATCCAATTACAACTTAATCAGCAAAATGTGTTTTGGCACATTTTAAACTACCTATGTATTAAAAAAGTTATGTAAGGTTATAGTATGTATACAGAATAAACTTCATCCCATATGGTGTCAGAAAACAGCAAAATAGCGTCGTAAAAACACGTTTCATAAGTTTAAAAAATCTTTTATTCTTATTTGTACTCGTGTTTCTCCCAAGGGCATGAATTGTTTACCAACGGTCCACCCATATGAAACAAATAAGCATCAACCAAAACAGCTAGCAATTTTTTTCCCAAATGTTCCGACCTCTTAAAAATGTTAATACAACATACAGTGAGAATAAAAATGTTCATTTTTAAGCAGGGACAATTACTAAGTAATATAAATTATTTCAGAAGGTGACTTTTCAGAAATACAGAAAAAACCTATTTTTACTGATCTAGAATATTTCTTTTCTTTTATAACCAACTTTTTATACCAGTCAAGCTACTTTGGTCTTGATTTGCAGTCGTAAACGGTTGGTAACTAGAGGATTCACCGGCGTTTAAAAATTTAAAAGGGATTTTTCAAATAATTTTTGAATCCAATTTGTAATTAATGAAAAATGTTCTTCACAACCCTAAATATGACGCAGGCTAACACACGAAACGTCGTCTGTCAATTTTAATGCAATCCCAAAAAATCTGAAAACTTCTTCCATTAAAAAGCATTACTTTTGCTAATATTCTTAATAATATAAATTTTGTAACTATATTATAAAAAAAAAGCACAAAAAACAGGAAAAAAATGTATTGTTACTGAACATACCGAACTTCTAATATAACGAATCATGTTTAGTTCATTTTTTATGTTCGTTATATCTGGACATTACTATATCCAAAAATGTCTAAAGAAACCATTCCGAAAAACGAAAAATAAAATATGAAACCTTAATACAATGCATTTGAAAAAAGACATTTTTGGGCAGAATATGTTAATACAGGGATATTTTTTAAAACCTGTCATAGCCTAAATGTATTTAAAGTGATAAGACTTATAATTTCAAAAGCGAAATTTTAGAAAAAAACTCAACTAAGAAAAATTAGAAAATAAAATTTCTCCAGCGCTGTCAGTTTTTTCAGAAAAACATACTTACTTAAATGACAAGAGCATATTTTTTTAACAACTTTTATACAACATCTCGATATTGTTTTAAATTTTAATTAAGCAAATCCATATTGTAAATGTTATTGTAATAATTATTTTAAAACTAAATTTACCTTAGAATTGGTAACTAATAAAAATAACAAAAGTACAGGTCTTGTAAGTTTTTTACTAAAAAAAAAATTTGTAGGCATGTAGATGGGTTTTAATTAAAATTTATTTAAATGCCAATAGCTCGTCAACTGCTACACTCAGTAACTTTTTTTAATCTTTGGGTCTTCTTTAGAATCGCAAAGTGTATAAATGTTTGTTAAAAAATGTGGTGTTGCTACTTAAGAAAATACGTTTCCTGAAAAAACTTCCAAACTAGCAACACTGGAAAAAATGTGTTTTCTTATTTTTCTTAGTTGAGTTATTCTCCAAAATTTCAGCTTTGGAACTATAGGTTTATCTTTTTAAAACAAAAAATTAGCCCATGGCAGATTTTAAAAAAATTACCTCAAATAATAGTTATTTATGGTACAAGTGTGTTATGTTACATAATATGTCACTCTGGGAAATGCTCAGCTCTTGAGGCCGTAGGCCGAGAGGGCCAATTCCCAAGTCATGACTTAACACAAAGTTTTATCCAACACTTGATAGATATTAATAAAAAAATAGAAAATTATATTGTTTCAATGTAAACTGGAAACTCTGTATTATATTTTAATTGACATATTTTTTAATGACAAATTTGACACATAAAAGTAGGCTAGGGTGATTGTTATTGTTATGAAACTGATTAATAACAAAAATTTGAAGACTAATAATAAAAATAATAAAACTATTATTTTTGCGATTTTTGAAGGCAGTTTTTCAAAATATGAAAGAAACTCCAGTCGAAATTATAAAAGAAACGGACCTGGAGTGTTCATTTATTATTCTCCACAAGTCAATTGGCATATTTTTTGAATCTCGAAAAGAAAATGGCACCTTCATCCACGTGAACGAAGTATTCAATGATAAAAACGACTCTGAAAGTGTAGAAGAATGTTTTTGAAAAGTAAGTCAAAAGTGCACAAACCAAATAAATCCCTAGTTCTACTTTACTAGTCTAAAATCGAACTAATATTGTTCACTTTATATGTAAGTGTTGGATAAATTCTTATATTAATAAGTAAGTGTAATAAATGTAGAATGATTGCCGAGATGAATGCATATTTTACGACAACCCACTAGTGACTTATGGTTATAACCCACGTGTGAGTTATAAGCTATTTTATTAGTCTGAAATCGAACTAATAATGTTCACTTTATATGTAAATGTTGGATAAACTTATTTTGTCCACGACTACTATATAACATGATCATTATACATGTGTTTCCTTAATAATAATAATATCCAATATACACCAGTGTATAATATTCATTATATTTGAATAATGTACTATTATATTTAGCACAGGTTTAAATTCAATTTTTTTATGACCACCTACCCTTTTTTAAGAAACTTTTCCTAAAAATGAAAAAACTTCATTCTTTTTTAAAAATATGGAACATCGCCCCATATCTACATGTTAGTTAACAACAAAATTTATTTTTCTTCAACAATTAAATTATAATATTTCTTAATCTTCACATAAAAAATTTAAAAAACTTTTATAAATAAAGAAAAAACATTTTCTACTTCAATAATGTTACAACTCAATTTATTATCTTTCATCCGTAATGTATCCTCATTAATTAAAATTTCACATTTATAATTAAAACTTCATTTATATTTGAATCGTAATAAAATTAATATGTTAATATGGCTACTTAGTACATTAGGTCTTCAATTTTACATTCCTCATCCTGTTAAGTCGTACTCATTAATTTGAGACAACTCACATTAACAGTTTCACACAACTCGATGTTAGCTAAGTCCCACTTAAACTTTACTTTATATTTACTAGTCGTTCCTAACTTTGTGCTATCCTTTTTAGTATCCTCTGAAGATGAACGCTTAAGCGTTTGAAACATGTAGGGAACTACTTATTCGTTTTTACAATTATTAAATTGTACAGGATGACTGCATTGTTTTATTAACATTACTTTGACTCCACTGAAAGTATGGACTATTTCTTTAATTATAAATGTAGGAAACTTTCTTACCGAATATCTACCGAGATTAAATTATTGACAGGAAATTTTTCCTGGGTAATATTCAGCCCTATGATCATTACATAAGTAAACTTTGAACGTACCGTTTTCATGACAACAACCGAAAAAGCCTACTTGTTAATTATTCACTGTGGTTGAAAAGCAGGTAATTTTGAAGTTAGCGTCTAGAGTTAACTTGTGTGTTTGATCATAGGGCTAATTATAAGTAAAAATTTAAGTTACTTGTTATTATTATTAAGTCCTAACGCTAGCCGAGCGAAAATTTTGACGTTTATGAACTTTGTTTGACCTTTTGAATCGCGTAATCTTAATTAGATTCAGTGGCGCAACCATCGTCTAACTACCTACAAGAAATCACTACCTAAGAAGGTAAAATTACACAAAAATTGAAACGAGCCTGGCTGTTTTTGTGATTTTCTGTTGTGTTTTTTTATTTTTCTTACTTGAAAACCAAGCACTATCATTGAAAAAAGAGCGTGGCACACAAAAATTTTTCGCCTGCGCCGCTATTTTTTTTCCACCCCCCCCCCCCCCCCCCCTCCCCGGAACTTATTTTCTGGTTGCGCCACTGATTAGATTCGTATGGTTTTAGTCATGTGGAAGTAATAAGGCACCGGCAAAGAATCATCGTACTAGTACATCTAGCTCGCTGTTGATTTTTTCTATATTGCGCCTTACTGAAGCCGCAAGATGTATTTTCACGATTGCCAGAACCTTCCTTAATAAAGAGATAAGTCGACGTGCACCGACCAAAAGCCTCGTTACCGTCGTTAACCATAATAGCAATTAACGTATAACTGTTATTAAATTGCATCTCCTTAAGATTGTTTATGGGCCCTGTAATTTTTCCGAAGACCGGTTATTTTTATCGAAAAATTGCAGCCTCCCCGACAATTTTCTTTTTTTTTTCTTTTTACTGATAACTTACATGTTAATTTTTATACCTACACCTGATCGTGAGTTGTATTATACTTTGACCCAAATATGTATTACAAGCGATAAGTTTTTACCCAAAAAATGTGCTTATTAATTAATACTTTCATTTCTTCCGTCTCTTTTGACACCAGTACAAACCGTTTTTTTTTATATATTCGTATTATTCTTTCGAGTAAAATTACAAAACTTGTTAATTCCCGCATAAAAAATAAATTACAAAAAAATTACTAGCTCAACCCGCTCATTTCAATACCTTTTAGAACTTTTCCCATTTCCCATCCTGGCAGTAAATGTCCTACCTTCACGTGCTCTCTGCTGGACAACAATAATTTTAAAATGACAAATTGAAAATAAAAAGACAAATTAGAAATCGGTTAATGCCCTTGTAGCCCAAGTCTAGTGAAGAGTGAACAAAATCACAAAATCGTAACTACTCTCCAGAAGGACCATATCTAACCATAGGCGTTATTCGGTCGAGCCCAGTATTTTGCCACCCCAGAATTTTGAAGTAAAAATCTCAATAATTTACAAATATCTAAAATTGATAATACAAGTCTACAACAGAGAATGGCAATGTACATTCACTGCAATGCACATATATTGAACTCATGCATTGTAAGCTGTTGCACAAGCGTGACTCCAATACGAAACACGTTCTTTGTACTTCAAAGTCTTTTACACCTTCATTGAGAAATCAACTAAATGACATGCTGTTTTTGAAAACATTCAAAAAAGTATAAAAAGTGGTGGAACAGTAACATTGAAGTCTTTGAGTGATACCAGATGGGCTTGCCGTGTCGAAGCAGTGCGTTCCTTATTAGATAATTTTGATATCACTCTTACGACTCTACGAGATATTTCTGAGACAGACCCTGACAGTCAAGCAGTGTGACCTACGAAGTTGTGAAATCTGTAAAAAAAAACAGCACACTTGAAGTATTCCAATCCTTCAGAATAGATGAGTTTTCACAAAGTTGTTCAATCACTGCACAGAAATCGCTGACAAGTGCGGGTTTAGAGACGCCGAGCTGCCAAGAAAGGGCAGAAGAAATTTATATGGATGAAAATTATTCATTTCTAATGTTCGCTGAATACTTGTCCTACTTACGGCCTGCAAGTCTCTATCTGCATCTCTTCCAGAGTTTTCACAATTTTCCTCAAAATACAACTAGACTTCTAATTGCTTTGCTTCTGTGAATCTGTGAGAATTGTTTTCGGGCGATTTCTTTTTTTATTTATTACAACGCCGTTTCCTGAATCTGTCGTTATATTTGAAAAAAAATTTTTGGTAGGCATCCTATTTTCAGGGTATAATTGACGGTACGCTCATCTTAGGGCGAGTTGGGGACTTTTATTGTTTCTTATAAAACACTCAAATAACTTTAAACGTTCGTCTACACTATATATCGGCATTTTATGGCAATTATTTTCAATATAGGTTACTTATTACTTAAAAATTGTAATAAAAATATTGACAGATTTGAGTTGCAGCGGATTTCCATGACAACAGTGGAGTCACAAACCAATAAATTTAAGTAAGAAAATTTAAAAAAAGGACCTATGACTAAATTAGTCTCATAACAGTAATTTTCAAAGAAAAGCAGGTTATTCAGATGCACATCCCAATATATTTTTTTATGGTGAGATATATTTTCTCAATTTCGAATAATAATTTAAATTGCCTTAACATAGACAAAAAAGTGGAATTGCAAAGAAAAGCAAATAACTTTAAAAGTATTTAATTTAGGTATGGAACATCTATACCGGGTGTTGCATCGTCGAGCGGGACATAGGAAATCCCATGTAATTTTAAATGGGGTCAATTATTGGCTTCCCTAATTATTTTAGAGAAAAATTCTATTTAGGTTTATTAAAGAGCACTAAAACCCACATTCAAAAGAATAACTTTAGATATTTTTGATGAGCCCGTTTACGGGTTATCGCCGATTTCTTTTTAACTATTTCTCCTTTTTATGGCCCCGTATTTGCGGGCACCAGTCAAGGTAAAAGATGACTGTCAAATAAAGTTGTCATTTTGAAATGTGTGCTTTATTGTTATAAAAACTCGTACATCGAAAATATTAAAGGTGTATTTATGAGTACAAATTAATCTGAATAAAACTAAAATAAAGTATCCAATTACAAGACATTTTACATGTTTCAATATTTTACTAATTAATAGGTAGGTACTATTAAATTGTTAGAACTTTAGGATTTAAGAAGATGTTTAAATATTCCTCAAAATGACAACTTTATTTGACAGTCATCTTTTACCTTGACTGGTGCCAGCAAATACGGGGCCATAAAAAGGAGAAATAGTTAAAAAGAAATCGGCGATAACCCGTAAACGGGCTCATCAAAAATATCTAAAGTTATTCTTTTGAATGTGGGTTTTAGTGCTCTTTAAATAAACCTAAATAGAATTTTTCTCTAAAATAATTAGGGAAGCCAATAATTGACCCCATTTAAAATTACATGGGATTTCCTATGTCCCGCTCGACGATGCAACACCCGGTATATGCAATGATGGAGAATGAATGCCCAAATGAAAATAAATTAAAATATATAGGGTGTCTCATTTAAAAAAATTGAAATGTGCATGTTTGAAAACTAGAAGCTTTAGCTATGTGTTTCAAACAACCTGTATAATATTTTACATCAACCGCATGAAATTTTTTTAACTTAATCATTTATTAGGTAGTTTATATCTTCGCGCCATTTGAATGTAACCTAAAGTACCTATGTAAATTGTTGGTTTACAAAAATTGTGTATTTTTTAAAAATTATGGAAAAATCTGATTTACTGAAGAATGGTTTACAATTTAAAAAAAATGGCTAGATTTAGACATTAAGTAACTTATATAAAAGTTATTTAGAATTTGTTGCGGAATCATTTTTTTGAATAATATATAGTGTTCCATTTAAAAAAAAAATATTTTAAATTGCTAAAAAACTGTAAATTTGGCAACATTGCAAATGTCACTAGCAGCTCCGCGATAACCTCTTCCTCTTATATACGGATAACGAATTTTAGTTAAATCGGACAAACGGTATTAAAGATATTTAAAGCGTTCCATACTTCTGTTACACGCTGTATTGTGGAGAGATAGTTTAGTGCAAGTTTCATCACTGATTTTACCTTGGACAAAATAATGTCTGAAATGAAAAAGGATGATTTCATTCCACCCATGGGTAAGAAGAAAATATTGAAAACTTTAAAGGAAATGATTTTTTGTTATGAAAAAATTCAAAACAAAAAATCACTTTCAATAGAGAAAGACGAAATTATCTGTTGGCGACGACGATATTTGAGGGCAGTTAAACAGTTTCGAAGAGAAAACAGGAATATCTATTATATGGACGAAACTTGGTTAAATGAAGAATATACCGTTGGTAAAATATGGCAGGATAAACATATAAAAAGCGCGAGGCAAACTTTCATGGAAAGATGGTCCACTGGAATAAAAGCACCCTCGAGAAAATGTAACAGAATAATAGTTACTCACATTGGTAGCAAAAATGGATTTATCGATGTCGGCTTACTAGTATTTAAATCAAAACGGGCTGGAGACTATCATGAAGACATGAACGGTGATGTCTTTGCAACAAATGCTAGATCTTATTCCTCCTGGGTCTGTTATAGTCATGGATAATACCACTCAAGAAAATCCGAAAAAATACCAACGTCTTCTTGGAAAAAAAAAATCATTATTTGGCTTACTGTAAATAAGAAGCCATTTCATAAGGATATGCTGCAAAAGTAGCTACTGGAGATCGTAAAGTTGAATAAACCACTTTGTACGAAATTTGTTGTCGACGAAATCGCTTCAAAACGAAATATAACCGTACTTCGCCTTCCGCCATATCACTGTGAATTAAACGTCATAGAATTGGTGTGAGCGCAAGTAAAAGGGTTTGTAGCAAGGCATAACATCACTTTTAAAATGAGAGACGTTGGAAACCTCTTGCAAGAGGGAATAAAAACAGCGGATTGTGAAAAATGGAGTAAATGCGTCGAACATGCGACTGAAGAAGAAAAAAGAATGTGGGAAGCTGATAGCATGCTAGAAAACACTATAGAGCCACTTATTATTTCTCTGGACCCCAACGACGATAGTTCATCGGACTACTCGGAACATGATGGCTAAAATTTAAAAATTAAGTTGTTGTACATACATATTGTAGATTTTTTTTAAAAATATTAATATTTATTCCAATTTATCTGTTTTCATATTATTCTTACTTCTATGTAATTTTGTATCTACTTAATATTAGAATAATTAATATCTCAATTATCTGCTTATCTCAATAATTATAATCAAGTATAATTATTATTATCCTTATTATTCTAATAAACTACATGTAGTAACGCGGCTGTCACCTTACTTTCATTCACCAAACTCGTTCTTTCTGTTCTAAAAAAATTAGGGTAGCCCTAATTTAGGGCCGATTCGGGGTGTGTACGTCTTAAATATCGAAAATACGGAATTTTTAAAGCATTGCAATTTATCTGAAATTTACAATGCACTTAATGGGTCCTCTCATTGCAAATTTACATATTATTACTCTCTCGCATTAAGCAACAGAGTATATATTGATTTTTATAAGCAATTAGTTTTATGAAATAAATAAATTTGAAATTTTGAATCTAAATATTAAAAGTTTAAGGCAGGCATTTATTGATGGATTTTCGCAAGTACTAAGAAATTCTTGTGGAAAAGATCGTCGTCTTATAGAATCAAGTTTTAAGTATTAATAAAAGAAACTAAATTTATAAAAAAATTATATAACTTTTTGACGAAATTTCACCATTTTTTTTTTTTAATGCACACGCCACTGGAATTCATTCCCCTGACGTCGCACAACCCGGAGCTCTCTATATGCTAGTGATGAGTCGCTGACAGCAATTTTGTACTGGTTCGACATAAATTGAAATAAGATAAATCCCGCATATTCAAGTAACAAAGACGCACTCGGGGGGGTGGGCCATATCTAAAAAGCCGGCGATATACAGGGTGGGGTAGCTTAATCGGTATACAGATAAAATTACCCTGCGAAAGGAAGCGGACATTTCGTTGCATTCACGGCGTAAACGACTATAATCCTTTTTCTATACAGGATTTGTCGGTGGTAAGGTGATATCACAGTGGTTGCAAATAAAAAGGCGTTCCCTTTGTACGTCTTCTGTTTCAAACGGAAAGCCGAATATCATTTATGTTGAATGGTTTTTTTTTCGGTACCTTTTAGCAAAACTTACACCTAATAGGTATAATATGACAAATTTGTTATGTGATGATTTTTTCAAGATGCTGAAAAATCAGGTAGCTCAGTATTTATGATTATGGCACAAATATTATTATACTTATAACGAGTACCGATACGAAATTATTGTACCGACCTCCACAACGATATTTGTAAAAAGGTATTTTATTCAAATTTGGGTTACTGCTATGTTTAAATGGAATCTTACTTTTTACCGAAAGTATCCTCAATTTTCTAAAAGCATTTTGGAAGTGATAATGCGTTTTGCTTTAGTTTTAAACAAGAAAGGGAGAGATTCGCGAAATCATATCTAAACTAAAAACAAACTTAGCCCCGGGACATGATGGCATATCAGTTAGGGACGTGATAAATCTTAAATACCTAGTTAACCTAGTTAATAAAACAGATTATTCCCGGAATAGCTAATAAGCTAATAAGCCCAGTTTTTAAATCAAGAAGCAGAGATTGTATGAATAATTACAGACCAATATCAGTCATAAGTGATGTTTTAACGAATGAGTACCCCAGGGGTCGGTCTTGGGGCCTATGCTATATTCACTTTATTTATTCATTTATTTATTCTAAGGAATACACAACTGGACAAACCCAAGAACTGTATTCACTAACAGTAATTATATTATATTATGTGACTTTTTTACATTTACAACACTTATACGACCAGAAAATGTATTTAAATTTATTATATAAAGTTAAACAAATCAAGTTTTAAGCTAAATAATTTAGATAACATAAATAAACGAACTAACCAATAATAATTAATGTAATATACAGTGTGGCAAGAAAGTCGCGCACAATGCCTGTAACTTTTGATTTAACTCGTATACGAAAAAGTGACCTTTATGAAAGTTGTTCAGTAAATTATTCCCCGCGTTTCTACCTGCATGCATTTTTTCTGTCATTTCTGGTTTGGTTGCCATAGAGACTAACTTCCTTTTTTTAAATGGAACACCCTGCATATGATTGCATATTTGGATTCTACTGGGAAAACTATGAATTCTTTGTGTTTCAAATTTTATTTATTTATAATTGTAACAAACTTTATAATAACAAAATAAATAGCCTAGAAAATTGAACAACTTAACATCAGAATAATAAACAAGTGAAACCTTTTTAGTGGATTAGATGTTCAAAATGACCACCATTTTCTACTAAACAGAGCGCCAGTCGATCCCTGAACCCGTCTACAACGTTTAAAAGGAAGCCCTCTGGAATGGCCCGAATTTCAGCACTAATTATGACTTTTAAAGATTCTAAGTCATTTGAACGGTTAACGTAGACTTTGTTCTTTAAGTGTCCCCACAAAAAGAGGTCGAGCGGGGTTAAGTCCGGGGATCGCGCTGGCCAGTCAATAGCACCTCTTCTGCCTATCCAACCTCCTGGAAATTGTTTGCTTATGTATTTTCTAACATTTGCCGCATAATGCGCAGGTGCTCCATCTTGCTAGAACCATGCCTGTTTGTTTATGCCATTATTTACACCCGGTAAAACCATTTTGCAAGAATTGTTATTTAATGGTAAATACAAAAATATTCTAAGGCAGATGGTGCTCCATTAAAAAAAAGGTAACTTTGTTCTCCTACGGCTTTCTGACTCATCCTGTATACTTATTCTTTCAAAATTTTTATAGACTTTAAAAAACCCTAAAACTTTTGTCTTAATTATTTTTTGATGGCTGTTTTACTTTAAGAAATAATCGACCGTTTCCATACATACCAACGACCCTGTATATATTTGAATGCAGAAGAGTTGTTTTATTTTTTTTCTATTTGCCGACTACCTCTGTTAACCGACCAACATTTGATTTTCCGAGGGTGGTCGCTATTGAGAGATTTTACTGTATAAATTATCAAGCCTGGCACGATATTTTTTAATCTTGAAATTTCAAATTTTTAGTTTTAGAAATTATGTATTTAGAATCACTATTGAAGCGTGTAAGACAAATAATAGGTTTAGTTATTAATTTCATTTGGGTCTTCACCCTGGTTCCAATTTACAAAGATTATTTACGCGATTTCACCAAAGTAAATTTCACAATTTTTTTAAATTCAACTCCTAAGGAGATAAAATGAAATTTCAAGGATTATTCAATATATTTCTCAAACTCGACGAGAGGTAAATTAGGTTCCAATTTGCAAAGGTTACTTGAGCGAGTGCCAAAAAACAATTTAAGGATTTTTTAATATCTAACCCCCAAGAGTGTAAAATGGGGGTAAAATGTGATTTTACGGATTCTTCAATATTTCTCAAATCCGATGAGAGGTCAATTGGGTTTCAATTTGCACAGGTTATTTAAGCATGTATTAAAAAAGAAATTAAAGGATTTTTTAATATTCAACCTTTAGCTAACCTGAATAATTCAATAATATTTGTTATGGTGCGTGTTTATTGGTGAGTGGTTAGTGCAGTCTTTTCCACTGCACACAGTAGCGTACCATTCTCATATGAAGAAGTGAAAAAAATTACCGGCTGTGTGCGGTTAAAATCTAAACCCCCTTCGACACACCCTTTCTTTAAAAATTATTTTAATACAATCATTTTTTCCACTTACCTGTTAGATGATTCCCGGTGAACTCGAAGTCGTCGTCCTGGTCCCAGTGCTTCAATGACAACGTAGAGAGTGGCGTGGCATTGGCGAATTCCAAATTCGCGAAGTGCCAATCCAGAATTTGTCGATCCTTGGAAGATAAGTACACGTCACTGAAACAAAGTATATTATATACATAGTGTCGAAAAAGTCTACTGTATATATGTTTTTTCGAAATGCTAGTTAAAAACGGCACACCTTGCAAGAATAAAACCGTTTCTCTAACTATATGGGGTTGGTCAGAAATAATTTTATTTATTTATTTATTTTATCCTCAAACATAACACCAAAAGGTAATTACAATGTAAGAGTGCCTACTGATAAGTTCAAGTACATACTAAAACTAAAACTAAATACACCTAAAAAGCGAAACAAAAACAGTAACATTTAAAGCTCTTAAAATTACATTACAAGTGATTTAAAACAATTTTTTATGGCCTTGGGCGAGGTATTAAATATATCTATATTGTACTTGTGGATGAATTTGTTGCGTTCACACAGCATCTGGTTCAAAGGTGAACAAAGCAGAGGATTAATATAGAATAGTATAGGTTGTATAAGCCTAAGCATAATTTTGAGAACATTAAAAGCAATCTTATTGATCAAACCGCAGTCTGAGTATTTAACATTATTTACAATACAAAAAACAAACAAGATACGGTGCATACATCTTCTATCACCTAGCTTTTCTATTTTAAACATACTGAGAATGGTATTATACGATATCTTAAACTGCTTTACGTATAGATATCTAAGGAACCTTTTTTGCACCTTTTCAATGTCATTACTGACTGAGCTTGTGGGGACCATATTACAGCAGCATATTCTAAGTGAGGTCTGGATAATGCATTCTTCTTCTTCTTGCTGTGCCATATCCTCAGTGGACGTTGGCGATCATTCTGGCCCATTTAATCTTGTCGACTGCAGCTCGGAACAAATCGGCAGATGTTCTTCCGGTCCATTGTCTCAAATTACGAAGCCATGATATTCTGCGTCTTCCGGGTCCTCTCTTGCCATCTATCTTACCCTGCATAATAAGCTGCAGAATGCCATACTTGTCGTTACGCATTATATGACCGAAGTATGAGCATTTTCTTTCTTTGACCGTCCTCATCACTTCTGTTCCTTTGGTCATACGTTGGAGAACTGTCGCATTTGTTACGTGGTGTGTCCAGGATATTCGAAGCATTCGTCGATAGCACCACATCTCAAACGCTTCTAGGCGCTTACAGGCAGCGTCAGTCAGAGTCCAGGCCTCAACACCGTACATTAATGTGGTGAACACGTAACACTTCAGGATGCGCGTGCGTAGTTGGAGATTAAGCTTCATGTTGCATAGCAAGGTCCTCATTTTATTAAAAGAAGCACGCGCTCTCTCGATTCTTATTATGATTTCCCTAGACTGGTCCCAGTTTTCATTCAGATGTACGCCCAAATACTTAATTGATGGCACCGTTTGGATCTGGGAGCCATTAACTTGAAAGAAGTCATCATTGTTCGCATTTTTGCTTATTGTCATAACCTTAGTTTTCTCTGTATTTGCGCATGTTGTATGCCTCGCAAACCTCTGCTACTTTCACCAGCAATCTTTGTAGGCCCTCAGCTGTGTCAGCAAGCAAAACAGTGTCGTCCGCGTACCTCAAATTATTAATGAGAACACCATTCATCAGGATACCGTCCTCGGCCTCCCCTATTGCGTCTCTGAACAGTCTTTCAGAATATGCATTGAAAAGCAGCGGTGACAGCACGCATCCCTGTCGAACCCCCTGACGAATCTCAAACTCCTCCGATGTCCCATCCCCAGTCCTAATAAAAGCTTTTTGTTGCCAGTAGAGGTTGGAAATAATGCGAACATCTCTGTCATCCAGACCTGACCGGTGAAGGGTCTCTACCAGTTTATTGTGATTCACCCTGTCAAATGCCTTCTCAAAGTCAATAAAACAGGCAAATATATCACAGTTTACGTCGCGTGCTCTCTGAATCAGGACGTTCAAGCTGAAGAGTGCTTCCCTAGTACCAAGGCCATTTCTGAAACCGAACTGCGTATCGCTTATATCCTGTTCTAGTTTTGGGTATAATGCATTATATAACTTAATAATGGTATTTATTCTATTCTGAACATTTTTGAATTCCTAATTACAAAGCCCAGGGCTTTGTATGCTTTACCTTTTACAGTCTGACAATGACTGTTAAATTTCATTGTTGATTGTAAACACACTCCAAGATCCTTACACTTTTTTTTCCTTACCACTATAGAGTCAGTTATGGTATATGTATACACAATATAATTTATTTTCCGCGTAAAAGATATCACATGACACTTATTAACATTTAATGACATTCTACTCTTGCTAAACCATTGCGTAACACAATCTATGTCCCTCTGTAATTTCTGACAGTCCTCAGGTGTAGAGATTATTTTAAACATTTTGAAGTCATCCGCAAACAATAAGCTTTGCAAGTGTAATACCGATGACGGTAAGCTATTAATAAAAATCGCAAACAACAGGGGTCCCAGGTTACTCCCCTGCGGTACTCCAGATGTTGCAATAAAACTATTTGAAATACTTTTTCCTATTTTAACATTTTGTTCTCTGGAGCGTAGTTAAGTTGCCATGAAGGAACAGGCTCCCTCAGAGAAACCAAACTCGCTCAACATATCTATTAATATACCAAAGTCAACCTGATCAAAAGGCTTTGCGCAGTCTGTCATGATGACATCATGTTGAAGCTTATTTTATATTGCCTCTGAAGCTATATTTGTTAAAGTACAAAGGTTTGTGATAGTGGACCTGCCTTCTAAGAAGCTATGCTGTTCCATGGTGAAACTATTCTTGAATGTTTGCAGTATATCACTATAAAGTATGAACTCAAATATTTTGGCTATAGAATTTAGAACACTTATGGGTCTGTACTGATCTAGTGAATTTACATTGCTTGCTTGTTTATAAACAGGGGTAATTATTGTATAATACCAACCTTATAATTTTAAATGAAACTTCTTGTATACTTTTTAATATTCAAATTGTCCCTTAAAAGAGGAATTGAATGGTATATGGTTTAATGGTTTTATTTGTCAAAATTACACAGGTCGTTGTGTATTCTCACCTTCATATTTATATAGTAAATAATGTAAATCTACTATAAGACTCATAAAAAATATCTATATCACTTTTCTTTATCACATTGTTGGTTAATTTATACATTCTGGTTAAGGGCGAATTTATACTGTAATTGGTCCTATGAAAGTCAATGTTAAAGAGGTCCCTATTTCTAACATTAGCTGTCGACACATGAACGCCAATCTTGGCAAGAAGTTAAGGTGCATCAAAAATCCTAATACTACACAAGTCAGAGGAAGACAAATCTGGTGAATGTATATTTCAAAAACCCCCATTGCTAAACCACCTTTTTAGAATTTTATAAAAGTTGTCAAAATATTTTCTTCTACTTTTTGAAGAAGTGAGATTCAAATGTTTCATGATCTCAGTGCAATTTTATATCCTCATAAGGAATGTGTAATTTAGGCCCAATTCTTTTGAGAAATTTATGTTGCACCCTTTAGGTACTCTTAAACTCGGGGCACCAATACACAAAAAATCTCCTTAAATATAAAAATGTTATAGAAGAAAAAAACGGCCCGAAAGACAAATCGCAGCAATCACATAGCCCTATTAGTTGTTATATCAATGTGAGTTCAGCCAAACGCTTAGATCTTTTACTAAGATCTGTCTCTCGAGCACTACAGAGTTCAAGAATAATCATATAGAATGAGGCTTCTTGACCTAGTGAAAGTAATGGCCCTGCATTTATCAGCATTCAGCGAGAAGTTGTTATTTTTGCACCATGTAATGAATCTACAGATATGCAATAATTGACAAGTCACTCTCCGATTTTACAACCATAAAGTCAAATCATCAGCAAAAGCGAGGAACTGACAAACGCTAAAAACACTCCTTACATCATTAACAAAGCAATTAAACAGAAGTGCCGAAAGATGTCCACCCTGCGGTACACCCGATGTCACAGATATCCCCGAGGATACATGACTTTTAATTTCTACTGCCTGCCTTCTTCCAGTTAGATTACTTTTAAACCAATCTAAAAAGGATTCATGAACCCCCATGGCTTGAAGCTTTCTTAAGAGGATGCCATGATCAACCCTGTCGAAAGCCTTAGAGAAATCCGTATAATGATAGATAAACCCCACAAACCCTACACCATTTAATATTTGAGCTGGGTAGAGGGTCACCGTGAATCACCCCGTATGCTTTTTACCTAAAGTAATTGGCAACAGCAAGAAAATGTATAGCAAATATAGAACGGGCAGTGATGTGAATATTAAAATTCTTAATAACTCATAATCTTCTTTCGCCACTTAATGCATTTTGCTTGTAAGCCCAGGATAATATATTGAAACGTATGACAGGTAACTGTGAGCATAACCAAGGGATACAAGCTATTTGTAATAAAAATAAATAAAAAATAAAAGTTCTGTGCAATTCTTGACAGATAAACGAATAAACTTTTAAATCTAAGTGAATATTTTCCTAATTTACTCATACTGGGTGATGTATGGCTTAGTTGAACATAGAAAATCCCTTGTAAATTTTGAGGAAAAATTGTATTATAATTTTTTGAAAAGGCCGATATAATAAACCCATGTCCCAAGTTTGAATAAGTTTTAATAAGCCAATCCTAACTTATTCAATTAAATGTGATGGCAAAATTAAGAAATTTTAATAGTTTTCATTTTAATTTAATTTAATATATTTATTGGTTAAGAATATCTCATATGAACTAAGACCTGGACTAGGTACACCAACTTTCATTTAAAAAACTACCTGTTGGATATAGACAAGAGGATTTAACAGACTATATGGATATTAAAAAGATCAAATGGTTCCAGGACAAATTTTTATTCTAATCAACAGATTCAAGGAACAACAGATGTAAAATACTAAACAATTATTAAACCATATGTATTACGAAAATGCATATTAAAAGAAGCGAGGGGGAGGCACCATAATACTGGTCAAGAAGCACATCTCAGCTGAAGTTGTGCCGGGTCCTGATAATTGCGCCCACATTGAAGAGACATTTATTTCAATTAAATTCAAGAACAATCAGCGCGTTCACCTAGAGTCGATCTACTGTAGTCCGTCGGTTGGTTTCACGGGCAATTATCTGAGGAAAATTTTCGACAATAACAACAGAACAATTATAGGGGGTGATCTTAACGCCAAGAACACAGTTTAGGGTTGCAGAGACTCAAAACCACGAGGTCGCACTCTATATGAGTTCTCCCGAGGTGCTGGATTTTCATATATTGCCGCTGGAAGAGCCCACTCACATGTTCGGGAGAGCTCTTCCGACTATTCTAGACATTTTTGTGATAAAAAAAACTGTTCAGATTTCACAGCCACTTGTCATTTGTGATTATAGCTCAACACAAACTGGCTAAAGTACAACACCACCATGAGAAACATCGAGCAGCTAGGTCCGCTTCGAGACCCGGATGGCATCGCAAATGCTGCGAATAAGATCACAAATGGCATCAATACGGTCTTTACCTAATCCTCTATCACGAAGGTGTCTGAATATTCGAAATTCGGGGCCTTAACTGACGATATTAAGCAGCACATCAGAGCTAAAAACCGACTTAAAAACAGAGCGTATCGAACTGGGGATCCTAACATCAAAGCCGAGGTTCAGGCTGTTACTAATTGATCGACAATCGGAGTTGTGGGACGACATAGTCCAGAGTTTGTGAATCGAAGACAACTCTTTGTTCAAGATGACTCGAACTTTAATCAGAGGTTCGAGGAAACCGATGTCGTTCCTCAAAAACCAACAAACAGGCCTGGTGGTGACGGATGCAAAGGATAAAGCTGAATTGCTCGCAGACAAACTCTGCCAGCAATTTAGCCAAAATCCCACCACCGATCTGGCTAGAGATGAGAGGATCTTCAGAACAATTAACATTTGTAGAGCGTTAGAACATCCTCTGCCAAATTTTCCGGCGGTTGCTCTTGAGGAAGCCAGATCACTATTGAATGTTTTAAATGTTAGAAAAGCTACGGGTTTCGACAGCATTAAGAATACGGCATTGCAAAACCTGCCAGACGCAGCTTTGAAGAACACTGTAGAATATAATAAATAGAATATAATAATAATAATTAGAATCAAGTTAGCGTTGCGTTAAATGACCTCAATCTACCCCCTGCTTCACAGGCGGTGTAGACTTAATAATAGAATCATGGTGCAAGATAAGTAAGTCCGAGCTGAATAAGTTCAAGGTAATTCAAAATAGAATATTAAAGACGATAGCAAATGTCCCTAGGAATACGATGAACAGGGTTCTCCGTAACGATTTTAAAATACACACGATTAAAGAGTTCTTTTTGAAAATTATAACTGATTACTACAAACGAACGGACGTATCGACAAACGAACTGATAACAAACTCTCATACAAGAACTACACCAAACGCAACATACAAACTACCTAAAGATTGGCTCCCTGTGCGCGAGCCCAATATACAGTAGAGAAGCACTGGGAACAGTAGAGAAGCACTACCAGACAGTATCCAGGAGATGAAAAACAGGCGCCAACGCAAGCAGCTTAAAATACTAGAGAAAACACGCAAGCACAAGACACGACAAATCAAAGATCCGGCCGATTAAACATTAAAAATTAAACAAAAATGCTGAATAAGCAAACAATGACCAGAAAAATGTCACAGGTATTTACCTGACGTAAAGATTCCAAAGAAGACCTTGTATATTAAAAGGTAGTACTTCATCAGATCCAAAATTTCATACAGTAGCAAGCACATCCAGATGGATAAGGCCTATACAGCGACAACAAACCACTAGACCAATCGAACTATCAGTGGAGGAACAATTTTAGATTTGTCAGAAAGATAGAATAAGCCAGCCGAGCAAAGAAAAAGGAAAGAAAAAGAAAGTTAAGTTAACAGAGCCTTCCACCTTGGGTCAGGTCAGGTCAGGCCAGTGGAGGGTATATAGAAGGGGGGAGGGGGGACTACAGGGGCTAAACCCCCATGGCCTAATAATAAATAAAAAATTCCCCCTATGAAAACAGAGTAGTTATTTAACAAATATGTCTGGCAATACCGCGCGACGATTTTTTAGATCTGGTAGCACTGTGCTAAACAATGCAAGCTGAATAAGCATGAGCAGTAGTCCAGTTTTCAAAGTTCGTGACTCCCCAGGGGGGAGGGAGGATTTGGGTCTGGGGGAGCATTACAGTGAATTGCTGACTAAATTTGGGGATGGTCACAAAAGAATATTCAGGCTGTTTTAACTTATCTTAATCAAATTTACAGACATCATGCTATCATGCAAAATTATCAATAACTTTGATGCAGCTGTACAACTACTTATGAAAATTTTTTCTTACCTTGGAGGTGAACTTTCCAACTCTTTGAGCTTATCTTCTATTTCCTTTTCCTGTTCTTTCAGCTGATCCCACTCCTTAGCCAGATCATTCAAATCTCTACAAAAAAAAAACCGTACAAATCAGAACAGATTATTGTCGTTTTAACAAACTTACTTGTTACCACTGCGGTAAGTAAACTCCTGGTTTAAATCTCGTTTATCAATGTCAGCAACTTCCCTTATTTTCTGATTGATCTCTTGCATTGTTTCTTTAACTCTGATTAGTTCGTATTGGTTTGTTTTTAATTTGTCCTGTAAATAACAGTAAATTAATTAGTAGTTTATCCACTCACCCTTTGTTTTAGGCTTACTTGTAAGGCAATCACCGACTTCAAGTGCTGAATTTGTTTTTCTTTCACATGCTTTTCTTGTAGCTTGATGACCCACTCCAAAGCCTGGCCTAAACTAACTGGCTTGTTTCCCGCATAATTAAAGTCTAACTGATGAGACAAATACGAAGTGGCTTCAAGAAGTCTAGAAACGAAAAGACCACAATTAATCAAAATTCGTTTTTCTACAAATATCCATCTAGATACCTATTAAACTCCCTTTCCACCATTTCATCTTTATCCTTGTCAACTGTAACACCGCAAGACTGATAAAGAGGACATTTTTGTCTGATTCTGTGAAGTTCCATGTCAATTTGTTTACTAAGGGTGGTAACAGGGTTGCCACCTAGACCGGTTACCACCATAGCGCCCAGATCAGCTATATAGTTTCCTACAAATAAATATAATGCAATTTCAAACAGCGTTAAATATTGTTACTTCATCTGGTCAAAAATTATCAATGTCCTCTCCAATTACAAGATAACTTCTAAGGAAAATATTGTTAAAACAACTATTATTGTCGTGAAAGGTATCAAATCATTGGGTTTGTGTAATACAACTCTAACCTTTTCTGAATGTAGCTATTCGACCACCCACTCGATCTCTAGATTCTAGAACAATGACTTCTAAGCCGAATTGTTGCAGCTGCTGGGCTGCAGCTAACCCAGCAATGCCAGCTCCGATCACAATAACTTTCCCATATTTTTTACTGGGAATGGGTTGCAACCTAAAACAATGATAAACATTTTACACCTCTATGTTGAAATCCTGTTTATTTATTTATTTATTTATTTATTTCACATTGAGGAATACAAAACGGGACAAACCCAGGAACAGTATTCACTAAATAACAATAAGTAGTAATAGCAAAGTAGCAGTATGTAAGCAAAAATTAACATATTATATGTAAACAAGATTTTAAATATTTAACAGTAAATAAACAATCAACAAATGAATATTATTAAAATAGATCTTACGTTATAAGATGAGAATATTAATATATTATATAAACAAGATTATTAATTGAACATTAAATAGAGAAATTAATAAATAAATGTTATTAAAATAGATCTTATTGTATATGGTGAGAATAAAACTTTTTTAGTGCACTTGTTAGGGCCATTAGAGATTGAAAGCAGATATCCAGTTGGACCAAATTACATATCGTATTATACGATTTGCAGCAACGATGCAGAGGCGAGTTGGAGTGATAGTTGGTATTACTTGGTTGAATGTGAAAAAACATCTTATTTCGCGTGTTATAGGATGGAACGTTAATATTTAATAAGTTAATAGTTGGGGTTGAATCAATCATATTGTTAAAAATTTTATAAGCAAATTTTATGTCGTATATTTGCCTTCTATCCTCAAGTGATAATAATCTTAGGTTTCGTTTAATTATGGTAGAATTACCGTTTAAATAAGATTTATAGCATAAATATTTTAAAAATTTTTCTTGGACTTTTTCAATTTTGCCAATATACACATCGTACTGAGGATTCCAGATCACCGATCCAAATGAGAGTACGCTATTAACGTATGCCATATACAGGGTCGTTGGTAGGTATGGAAACGGTCGATTATTTCTTAAAGCACAACAGCTAGCAAAAAATATTCCAAATAAAAGTTTTAGGGTTTTTTATAGTCTATTAGAATTTTAAAAAATTAAGTATACAGGATGAGTCAGAAAGCCGTAGAGAAATAAAATTACTTTCTTTTTAATAGAACATCCTATATCTTAGAACATTTTTGGATTTTACATAAAATTACAATTATTTTTTATTAAGTTCATTATAAGTCTAAACCTAATAGTTTCCGAGATGTCGACTTATGAAAAATAACATTTTTGAATTTTGACATCTTCTAGCTTTCTAACGGTACGTCTTAGAGTAAAACGGCTTACATGTCCCTATCTTAGTTTTTAAGTATCTTTCTAAAAATGTCAACTTTCGGTCAAACCGGATGTATCTAAAAAGCCGGAAATATAGTACTGCCGGTTTAACCGGAAGTTGGCACTTTTAGAAAGATGCTTAAAAACTAAGATAGGATGTAAGCCGTTTTACTCTAAGACGTACCGTTAGAAAGCTAGAAGCTGTCAAAATTCAAAAATGTTATTTTTCAAAAGTCGATATCTCGGAAACTGTTAGGTTGAGACTTATAATGCACTTAATAGAAAATAATTGTAATTTTATGTAAAATCCAAAAATATTCTAAGATATAGGGTGTTCTATTGAAAAAAAAGTAATTTTATTTCACTACGGCTTTCTGACTCATCCTGTATACTTAATTTTTTAAAACTCTAATAGACTATAAAAAACCCTGAAACTTTTATTTAGAATATTTTTTGCTACCTGTTTTACTTTAAGAAATAATCGACCGTTTCCATACATAACAGCGACCCTGTATAATGTACGAATAGATTCTATTTGTTTAAAGCCCCTACAGGTTCTTATAATAAATCCTAGTGATTTTTTAGCTTTTTTGGTGATTTGCTGAATATGATGCTCAAATAACATTTTACAGTCAAAAAAAAATACCTATATCTTTTACAATAGAGACTCTTGTTAATGGTATATCGTTAAAACTATAATTTGAAAAAATTTTATTTATATTTCTAGAGAACGTGATTGTATGACATTTTTTGAGATTTAGATAGAGGCAATTACGTTGACAGTACGAAAAAAGATTGTTTAGGTCATGCTGAATGCGAAATGTGTCTGAAGGATCAGCAACTGAGTGAAAAACCTTTAAGTCATCGGCATACATTAAAAAATTTGAAAATTTAAAACAGCTGACAATATCGTTGATATAAATATTAAATAAAAGAGGCCCCTGATGGGACCCCTGAGGCGCTCCAGAAGTGATCTCAGTAAAAGCTGACATAAACATACCAATTTTAACAGCTTGGGTTCTATTGCTGACATAAGAAGACGGCCATCTAAGCAGACTTCCACAAATACCGACTCCAGCAAGTTTACTAATTAATATATTATGATCAATTTTGTCAAATGCCTTGCTGAAGTCGGTATAAATGGCATCTACCTGGTGACCCGCATTCATACTGTCCAACAAAAATGAACAGGTTACTTTCAACGGAACGTTTTTTCATGAAGCTGTGTTGTTCGGGGTTGATAATATTTTTACAATCTGTATACCGGGTGTTGCATCGTCGAGCGGGACATAGGAAATCCCATGTAATTTTAAATGGGGTCAATTATTGGCTTCCCTAATTATTTTAGAGACAAATTTTATTTAGGTTTATTAAAGAGCACTAAAACCCACATTCAAAAGAATAACTTTAGATATTTTTGATGGGGCCGTTGACGGGTTATCGCCGATTTCTTTTTAACTATTTCTCCTTTTTATGGCCCCGTATTTGCGGGCACCAGTCAAGGTAAAAGATGACTGTCAAATAAAGTTGTCATTTTGAGGAATATTTGAACATCTTCTTAAATCCTAAAGTTCTAACAATTTAATAGTACCTACCTATTAATTAGTAAAATATTGAAACATGTAAAATGTCATAATTAACCTTGTAATTGGATACTTTATTTTAGTTTTATTCAGATTAATTTGTACTCATAAATACACCTTTAATATTTTCGATGTACGAGTTTTTATAACAATAAAGCACACATTTCAAAATGACAACTTTATTTGACGGTCATCTTTTACCTTGACTGGTGCCCGCAAATACGGGGCCATAAAAAGGAGAAATAGTTAAAAAGAAATCGGCGATAACCCGTAAACGGGCTCATCAAAAATATCTAAAGTTATTCTTTTGAATGTGGGTTTTAGTGCTCTTTAATAAACCTAAATAGAATTTTTCTCTAAAATAATTAGGGAAGCCAATAATTGACCCCATTTAAAATTACATGGGATTTCCTATGTCCCGCTCGACGATGCAACACCCGGTATAGGTAATCACATATGATAGATTCGAAAAGTTTAGCTATAATGCATAATTTAGATATTGGCCGATAGTTTTTCGCAAGAAATTTATTGCCGGACTTTAAAATGGGGACTATTAAGGCCGATTTCCAAACCTGCGAGAAATGTCCCTCTTTCAAAGACTTATTAAATATAATATACAGCGGCTCGGCTATTACATCCACACATTCCTTTAAAAGTTTAGTGGGTATATTATCAATACCTGCAGCTTTATCTGGCAGTTCTTTAATTTTTTTATAATAGTTGTGATAGGTATGTAATAATTTGATATAAAATTATAGCAACCTTGATTGGAACTTGTGTAGTTTGGATTTGCATTGGGGGGATTAAATACTGAACTGAAATAAGAAGAAAAAGTGTCGCAAATTTTATGACCATCTGTTGTCAGTTCATTAGATATTGGATTTTGTAATGCTGTAATTGCACTAGATTTACCTCCTTTTGATTTTACAAAATGCCATATTTGTTTCGGATTGGACAAAATCGAAGCCTCAGTACGATCTACATAATTTTTATAATCAAGGTCAATTAAATATTTTGAGCGTCCTCTAAGAAGTTTAAAGGTAAGGTAATCAAGTCTGTTTTTGTATATCTTCCACTTACGATGAATCCTATTTTTTTCCCTAATAACCTTAACTGTGCTTATACTGAACCACTGAGGAAATTTAGTTCTGCATTTTAAATATTTAGGAATGTGTTTAGATATAATATTCTTAATTATGGAGTAAAATAACGCAACACTATCCTCGGTACTCAAACTACACAGGATATTTCTCCAGTCAACTAAAGAAATATCTGCTGTGATATTATGATAGTTAGCTCTATTAAAGTCAAAGTCAGAATTTGTGTTATTTAATTTATTAGAAAATGGTATATCCTGCAGGATTAATTCGAATTCCAAAGTGTTGTGATACTTATCCTCGTTAACAAGTGGTGAAGCGCAAATTTGAATATTATTAATTTGAAACTTATTACTTAAGATAAGGTCAAGGGTATTACTAGATGAATTAACGAAATAATTAAATTGTGATATACCGCAGAAGGCGATTGTATCTACGAATAAGTTTGAGTCCTGATCGGAAAAGTTTAGTGGTGTACAATTTTTATTAGTCGGATCAAATGACCACTTAATATTAGGAAGATTGAAGTCTCCACAAATAATGAATGTATCATCCGAATTATTGTTAATTATTTGATCTAATTTCGAACAAAATGTGATCAAACATGTAGAATCGCCCGGGGGAATGTAAACACAACAAATGTGAAATTTTAACTTTTTGGTTTGATTAGGGTAAACTGTCACCCATAGATCCTCAGCGTCTGAAGACCAATCAGCTCTTAGGATGCTACACATTTTTTTTTCACAGCCAATCAAAACTCCACCACCGTCCTGCTTAGTAGAAAGAATAGGATCGGCACGATCACGTCTATATACATTATATGAATCCGAAAAGCACTCCGATGAAGAAATCTCTGGTTTTGGAAATATACCAGGGAAGTGAAAAAAAAATACAGAAATTTGTCTCTTTGTCCCTCGCAAAATCAACCAGAGATCAAACATAAACTCTGGTATACCTACCTTCCGGCGTTAATATTAAAGTTGGAGCAAACTGAACATCCTGCAAGCAACTTTTAATGCGCCTAAAGATTGGATCCCAATTTTTTTTTATTTGACGCTTCGTTTCCAAGCAATCGTCTTCAACTTATAACCTCCTGATTTTATAATGCCAAATTTTGAGTTTTGGCAAGAATTTGAAAATGCTAATATGGATAAAAATGAAGATGTTGTCCAAACTGTACCTAACTCCTAATTCTTGGGTGCCAGTTAGATACCGCACCAAGAAAGTAATGAAGCATTTTATTGGAATGGTGACAGAGTCATGTAATGATGGTTGGACAGTTTAGTTCACAAAATTTTCAAAAACACATTTTCATGACCAAATGTCGAAATGGACACTGTAGAGAAAGGTGATATTGCTATGACTTTGCCAGCGCCAACTAATCAATAGACGCCTTTCTTTTATATTTCCAGTGACATTTGAAGGCTATAATTTTATTTTAAGCCTGTTATTGTAAGAAAACATCACATATTTTTTTTTTTGAATATTAGATCTAATAATTGTTTTTATGTTTGTATTTAGATTTCTTATAATTAGGCCATAGGGAAAGTTAATTTTTTTTTTGCTTGTACTGAATAAAGTTTATAACTTTTTGTTGGATTTATTAACTTAATTTTGTAAATAGCATATAATGAACAAACTACAATAATTATACATTTGCTCCATTCAATTTAAAGTACCTAACTTATTCACACACAAGTTTGGAGCAAATCGGATATAGTTCCCTATTGACATATTTTATGAAAAATTATCTAACATTTTTCAAAAAGGAGCTGAAAAATAGCAGTCCTAAAATCAATTCAGAACTGTATTTAAAGTGTTGAGTATTTTTCTTTGTTCCATTAAAAGTGTACATTTTATCTCTTTGTTTCTAAACTATTCACAAACTACACTGGACCACAAAATCAACCGGGCGGAAAAAATTTTGCTTCAATTCAATCTTAAATAACTTTTAAGTTTTCTTTAACAAGTTCGAAAATTTCTTGACATATTGCAGATGCTGCCGTCTTCATCATGCTCTGATCCGAGAAGAGCCAACAAACGAGAAGCGACAATATGACATTTGGCGAAATCAATGTACTGGGAGGTAACCCGGACAACTGTCATAAGTTTAAGCCGCCCGTTAGTCCGGTAGTCGATGAGTTGTCGTTATCGAGTTTAGTTGTCTTTTTGTTGAAAGAAGTGTATTGTTTAACTGTTTATTTTTGTGAGTGCTGTGCTATTATAAAACTATGACTGGTAATACCTGTGCGTTTCGAGGGTGTCACTCAAAAGAAGGTCAATGAATAAGCATGTTTTCATTTCCAAAGGATACTGAACAGTAAGTGCATTTGCACCGCTATGATACATTTGTTTATATTTGTTTTGTTGTATTTATCTGCTGTATTTTATTACGTGAAAGGTATATGAAAAAGACCTATAATTATTTATTACATCATTTGAGTGAATTTGAAATGTATAAAAACAAGTACTTTTTTAAGGAAAGGCGACGGGAAAGAAAAAATATCAAACTAATCTAAAAGAACATGCTTTTATTTTCCAAACAGATCTTGTGTTTTTTTGAAAAATATTCCTGAAAGCACAAGTACTTATTCTCATTTAGTAGTTTTTATCGAATAATATCATATTTCTACGCGTAGATCAGGTAAAATAAGCAAAGAGTAAGTAGTAATAGATACATTATAAAAAAATCATAGGGTTTTCCAAAATTTACAACTTATTTTATTTAAACGAAATAAAATATCATATATTATCTATCTACCGTTTAAATTCTAAGTAAACTTATAATTACCTATAATTATTGTCGATGTACCTATCGAAGAAGTGAAAAATAGCATATTTATCTGTAAAAAATATCCAACATACGCTTTACAAAAAAAAAAATGGTTTGTAGCATTATAGGAGTGGACTAAGAAACAATTTCTACCTGCATACAAATCAAATTAAAGCCGCATAATGGTTCAGAATGTAGGTACACTGACCCTTTTTCTAGGTAGGTTCACCCTCGAGAGTAATTTAGGACCCCAGTAATTTAAGATTTTTACAAATGTTAAACGTACATAGGTATTACTGTTTTTCTTCTTCTATATTAGTAAGAACCTACTTACCCACTGTCTACTTTATCCGTAAAACTCTAATTACACACACTATATTGTAAGAAGCCAAGCTGTGCGTAAGACCAGTTACGTAATATTACAATGTCTGCATTAACAAGGGCCAATTTTCGCTAACGCTCGTACCGTAATTTTCGAAATCGTGTGTAATAGGCTTTTTACCACTCTTGGTATGTAATATATTATTTTATTTCGTTTCTAAAATGTACTATCAGTAAGTAACGCACAATCAATAAAACATTTGAAAAATATTTTTATTTTATTTAATTTATTTTTGATTTTACGAAATTTGCTGGAAAGCCAATTACATGAAACACAGAGGATATTCATGAAAAAATTATTTCAAGAAGTTGTTACTAGGTACCCACATATTTATTTCAGTGTAAAGCATTTTCTTCATCGTTTTAGTGCTTCTTTTAGTGTAATAACCCGGACAACTGTCAAAATTTCAAGGTGAAGGACATATAATTTGGTCTGCATTTAATCAATGCTAAACTCGGGATTTTATCGCTTCTCGTTTGTTGGCTCTTCTCGGGTTCTGATATCGTTTTTACGAACAGTGTAAATGGATATGTTGACATACAGGGTAACTCAAAAAGTTACATTTTACGCTTAATTTCTGAACATCCTGTGGAAAAATGTAAGAACTGATTGATGTTTCCTTGTACGACATTTTTAAGTCCCATCTTTTCTCAACAACTTGTTTTTTGATTCATACCGATATCTGGATTATTAAAGGAAAAACATAGGTTTAAAGGAAATAATGCTATAATCCTTTATTAGCAACAAAAAATTAAAAAATAACACGGGCAATAGTTGTATTAAGAATATTTTATTATTCTCCACGAGCCTGAATAACAGCTCTCATCCTTTCAGGCATAAATTCAATTAAAGTAGCAACCACGTCTTGGGGTATCTGCTGCTACTCGTTTGTCAGTGCCCGTGCTAACGCAACCAAAGTTTAAGGCTCGCCGTAGTGTAAAAATATTGATTTTATCAGTAAAAACAAAAACATATATTTGAATAAAACTAACCTTTTAAATATACCGAAGTTGATAAAGCCATTCCTTTCCAAAAACGCATGAATCCTCTTTAACAGTGGAATGTCACTATTATAGGGTGGTTCCATGTTTTCAATGGCATGCTCCAAAATGAGTTGCTGTTTAGGATTGTCAAGCCACATTTTCAAAATGCGATTTCTTACGTTTAGATATACTTTGACGGTTTGTAGAGCGGCACTAGCAATATCTAAAAGAAAATAGATACCTATAATATATATATATTTCTTTTTGATAATCAACTGTGAATAAGTTATGCACCTTTATGTTTATTAGTGTATAGTATATTTGCAAATTGAGCATAAATTATTATTAATGTTTCTTTTTAACTAAGTTTGTATAATTGGTCGATTTATTCATATGCATAGTAATATTGTAAGCTTTATGAATATGGAATATATAAACTTCGGGACAAAATGAACCTAACATATTTTGTTTCTTAAACCAAATGCCTTTTTTTTGCATTACGTGTGTTGGAGAGCAAATTTGACAAGTTTCCTTTGTGGACGACTAAGTAATTCTTAGGAAAAGTATAAAAATTCGACAAAAATATATAATCTTTTAAATGGCATCAGACTTGGTCAAAAAGATGTAAAATTTGTACATATAATACATGATTAAGTTTTTAGGCTCTAATCAAGGTTGGGCAGGAAGGGGTTATTAGGATGATAGTGAGCTCCTTACTTAAATATGTGCCATGTATAATAAAAATTCACTACGCCTAATGTAAAACACTGAATGAACTTTGTCATATTTCTGGGTGAAATAATTTGTGTTCCTGCCTTATAGTTGAGTTTTTTAAGCTATAGAGATAAAATAACACAGAAAAAAAAATTGTGATTTACAACAATTGTAGACAAATTTGCTACAAATTGTTATGATATAGGGAGAGACTTGTTGATGTGGGGATGTGCGGGGCGCTATTAAAATGGGTTTCCTCCTATATTTGTGACCGGCGGCATTGTAGTTGTGAACGGGTATCAGTCAGAACCATTTGGGTCGATTTCGGGGTTTCCAAAGGGAAGGCACTTGGGGCCGTTATTCTTTATAATCTATATTAACAGCATAAGTCAATGCATTTAAAACAGTAATTTTATTTTGTATGCAGATGATTTATCAGACCATAGAGGCCCAGGAGGACTATCTTAAGTTGCAAGAGGAGCTGGACAGATTGCTCAAGTATTGCAATGCAAGTACTCTTTTCTTGCATTTAGACAAATGTATCTCCATAACTTTTTAAAAAACAACAACACAATAATAATTAACTTTAACTAACTTAAAAATTTTGAAACGCGTTGATCAAATTAAGGAATTTGGTGTAGTTCTGGATAGTAAATCTATCTCTGGTCTCTTGAAAATTGCATGGATGTCGATCTAACAGGTTAGTTGGTTGTGGACGGAAATGGAAAATTCTTAAAGGGGCAATATTATACAGAATCTTATTCCCAGCTATTTTACTATCTTCACATTTAGTCGCGAACTCAACAGGAACCGACCTACACGTGAAAATCATTTTCAACCCCTTTGAAAATAGTCAAATCGAGCAAAAACTTGATAAATAATAAAAATATCGAAAATCTTTAAAAGAGCAATGTTATAGAGAGAGCTACACGCGAAAAGGTTTTTGAACCACTTCGAAAATGGTCAAATCGAGCAACTAATCTCAGGAATTATTTAACATACCGTTGTTTAGAACAGATTTGGGACGCAATACCTCGTTAATTAGAATACAGAAAATCTGTCATAAATATTGTAATAATATTGAGTTTTTCTACTGCAATTTTAAAACTTAAGTCAAAACTAAGGGAACTTTTCTTCACACATGTATTTGTTAATATCAACTGATTTGATATATTCTGTATTTGCTTCTTCCAATCTTCTATATTATATTAATGTGGAAGCCCAATATTAATATTATGTTGTAATTAGCGGATGTTTTTTGGAACTCAGTTCTCTAGTATCCTAAATTATGTAATAAATAAATAAATTATAGGTTGATTCCTCGGCTGATTTCCTGACAATGTCAGAGTTTTCAGTATTTTTGATGAAAGGTGAATTTTAGCTTTATACTAAACAACAAATATGTTACTTAATATGCATAGACAAGATAAACATGCTCCGCTAGGCAGAGCGGCCTTAGATGCAAAGCACACTTTGATGATATAATGTTTGCTCGTACGGTATTTATAATTAGTTTTAATTTACTTTATTAAAACCACTTAACTTACAAGAATTTAGAAATAGAATCACAAGAGCAGGAACAATTTGATTTCTCAAGAGCTGCAAATATCTATCGCTTTTAAATTATACTTAATCCATAAAAAAAGGACAAATGACCAATAATTATCCTTTGCCCTGTGATATGATACCAGCCCAAATATTAATTTTTTACGGGAATTGAGTATGCTGTTCCCAATGAGGATTTTCTTTAGCCCAATAACGAAAATTATGCCTATTAACATTTTTATTTATTAGGACAGAACCAAAGCAAAACTTTATATACTTAATTACTAAAATTTAGATTAGCATTACTTACACCACTCTATTATTTGCTCCATACCATAATCCAATATCACAAATATTTCTACTCGCAGTGTTTCCGGTAGTAAATCAATTATACTTAAAAATCAAATAATTTGTATGAAAATCAATATATTTTCCAAAATACTACGAGAAACTTAAAACACTACAAACGTGTTAAAACTGATCAACTATAGTACAAATAATACCTTATAAAAACTTATTACAATGTCAGCGTCAGAAACTTCCAATGCCTACTTTATGTCACAAATTTCCAACGCCTGCTTAAGTGTAACGTCTATCAGTTTTCGCGTATAAGCAGTTCTTATATTTAAACCCGAATATAAAAAAAATACACATTAAGTACCTAATGTCAAAGTTGTTTAGAATTCTTTAAGGACCCATTTTTTCTTAATAATATATAGGGTGTCCCATTAAAAGAAAGAAATGGATAAATTGCGTTTGTCATATTTTTTTCGCCTCTTCTCTAAATAGAAGTGTGATTTTCTTGGTGTTCCTCCTTTTTTCATTTCTTTAAACCTTTTTAAAAAAATATTATTTAACATATTATATTATATTAGGCTAACTTCACCTTTAGCTTTGTAAGCTTTTTCAAAGATGTTTATTATGTCGGACAATAAAGCATAATATTTGATTGATAATAACTTGACCTCAATTGCTGAAAAACTGTAAATTTAGATACAAGGTCAGATTGCCAGAAACCACCGGAAAGAGAAGGAATTTTCTATTCTATTTACCAATAATTGTAGGATTCTGCTACCTGCGGACTGGCTTCAAACTCTTTAGTTCTCGTGAGTTTAGGACAAGCAAACATATCGATGTTTGAAAAAAATATTGTCTTTTTCAAAGTCATATTTTTTTTTCTTCCGAGTTCTAGTCTTGGTTGCCCGAGTATTTGTTGCCTTTTCCGATCCAATGACTCGCAGTGGCAAATAATATGCTGTACCGTTTCACTTTCTCGCCCGCATAACCTACAGCTTAGGTCTCCGTTGTACAGTTACATACGGTGCAGGTGCTTCTTGGCGACCATGGGACACATTCCTGTGGTAATTCTCAGCTAATTTCTGCTCATCAGAAGTATGTAGCTGTTTTGTTAGGTTCGGGTCTGGGTCCCTAATGAAAGATTTGCTATGGTTTAATCCCTGTCTATTGTTCCAGTAGATTTTGTGTTGATTTCCTTGTCCATCGTTTTATGACATCTCATATTGCAGTAAAAATTAGACTGTAGGTCCATCCTTCCCTAACATTCTTATTTGGATCACTTCATTATCTCTAGGATTAGAGGAGACACACCATTTGCTCAACACATTTAATAATAATCATAATAATAATAATAATAATAAATATCTTTAGTTCAGATCACAATTAAAATGAACAAAAAATGAAATGACGTCAAAGATACAGTTCAACACAATTTTATACAACTCAAGAAAAAACCTAAACTGTAAGGTTCCATACTAATTAGCAATTACCTAGTTGAACATATTTGATGAGTTAATTTCTTATATGAAACATTCTTTGTCCTTGTCATATAATCGTGATTTACTCTTAGATTAAAAAGTTCCCTGTGCTTAAAGAAAATCATCAGACATTCATAAATATACACTCCATAGTCCATATACAGTAATTATATTTACATTTTTAAATATAAATCCGCAGCTTTCCCTGTATTACATCTTTGTATCTGACTTGCAAATTTTTCGACTCTTTGTAATTGACACCGCCTGTTTTCTGTCATTTATGTACGGTACAAGCCATTTTTTAGTATTCCCCCTGATTCCATACCTTTCAAGTTGTTTACTTAGAACTTCCCTATCTAGACAGTTAAGAATATGCCTTTGATAAATCTAAAAACATCCCAAGTGTTAATTAGAATAAATTGTGTAAGTTGGAAAAAAGCAGTCGAGGAATCTTTCAAGATTTTACCAATGTTTAATCTTGGTCTTCATTAAAAGTGTGGACTTTCCCTTAATACAAACATGCTGCAATATTGTAAATGAGTTACATTCTTTTTAAAAATTAATTATTCTTCTAGTCATGGCTACTTAATTCGAAAATGTTTGAAAATCCGGGTAACAAACTTATAGGTCTATTATAGTTGTCTAGTTTTTCTGGTTCTCCCTTCTTATACAGGGTGTTTTGTAATTGAATGTCAGTAATTAAGGGGGCGATTTTTGTGTTCATTTTAAAAAGAAAACTTCAAATCAACGTATGTCCTAAACGTCTTTATTTTTGATATAAAGTTTTCAAAAATAAATAGTTTTTTAATAATATCTCTAATACCACTTTAGATATTTTAATGAAATTTGGCAGACATGTACTATGTATCAAGATGCATTATTTACCGTACAACAATTTTTTTTATTTCCACCAGTGGCGTTTGTACGGAATTTTACCTGCCTGTTTTGGCAGACATTAATGTAACGCTACTGATTTCTCGTAAAAATAAATTTATTCCTAAAATCCCCAATCATTTCTAAACAAATTTGATCTCTTGAATTTTTTCAATCCGATGCACGGTTTTCGCTTAAAAAAAATAAAAACCTTTTCTTTGCATGATCATAACAATATCGTTAATATGACAATATCACCATGCACAGAAATAGATTTTATTTCTTAGATCAAGTTTGCTTAGAAATGAATAAGGATCGTCTGTTAATAAATCAACAACAACCTTTGTGGAAAAAAAGAACATACATAGAAACTAGATAAGTTGTTGAAAATGCCCTCCACCTTGAAGGATACACGCTTCAGCTCTTTTCCTCATATTGTCGCGCACTCTTTGAAGTATACCTTCAGTATTTCTTATTAAATCGAAGGAAGCTCTTATACGATCTTCCAGCTCTTCTAAAGTGTTTACTACGGTGCGGTAAACCAGACTTTTAAGACGCCCCCATAAGAAAAAGTCCAAACTATTTAAATCTGGGGACCTAGGCGGCCATGGTCGAGGCCCGCCACGACCAACCCATCGGTTATTAAATGTTTGATTTAAATATTCTCTTGCTACAACACTAAAGTGAGCGGGCGCACCATCATGCATGAACCATATTCTGTTTCTTATTAAAATTGGTACTTCTTCTAGCAATATGGGCAAATCCTCCTCTAGAAACCGGCGATAATTATGGCCATTTAGCCTTTCTGGCAGGAAAAAAGGTCCAATTAAATAATTTCCAACAATTCCACCCCAGACATTTACCGAAAACTGTTCTTGCTGGTTATATTCTACAACTGCGTGGGGGTTTTCGTCGGCCCAAATATGGTTATTGTGAAAATTTCTGATTGCATTTCTGGAAAAGTTAGCTTCATCTGTAAACATTATTTCATGGTCAAACAAGGGATTATGCGCAATTTTCTCCAAAAACCACTGACAAAAATTAACACGCAAGGGAAAGTCTCGGGGAAGTAACGCTTGGACCCGCTGAATATGATACGGGTACAATAAAAAATCGTGCAAAATTTTCCAAACCAGGACGTGCGAGATATTCAGATTATGTCCAATTTTTCTAGTACTTATTTTAAGATTATTATCAATATAATTTAAAATTGCTTCTTCAATTTCTGGAGTTCTTACAGTCCGATGGGATCCTTTTAATTGATTATTTACCATAAAAGTACCTGTTTCAGTCAACCTTCTATGTACATTTGCAAATGTTCGCCTATCTGGTATGACTCTATTAGGGAACCGCTCTTGATACAATCGTCTAGCTTCCGGCGAACTGCCATCAGCCAAACCATACATGTAATGCATATCTGCCAACTCCTCATTAGTAAACCCGACCATTATCTTTCAAAATAACAATACTCGGATATTTTAAACACCAAATTAATAAGACACGAAAAACCGAATTTAAATATTGATAAACTGTCAAACAAAATAATGACAACCGCCCTGACAACAGAATTAATAACTCTTACAGACACAGCCTACTACAATAATAATTTTTGAGATCCTTATTCATTTCTAAGCAAACTTGATCTAAGAAATAAAATCTATTTCTGTGCATGGTGATATTGTCATATTAACGATATTATTGTTATGATCATGCAGAGAAAAGGTTATTATTTTTTTTAAGCGAAAACCGTGCATCGGATTGAAAAAATTCAAGAGATCAAATTTGTTTAGAAATGATTGGGGATTTTAGGAATAAATTTATTTTTACGAGAAATCAGTAGCGTTACATTAATGTCTGCCAAAATAGGCAGGTGAAATTCCGTACGAACGCCACTGGTGGAAATAAAAAAAATTGTTGTACGGTAAATAATGCATCTTGATACATAGTACATGTCTGCCAAATTTCATTAAAATATCTAAAGTGGTATTACAGATATTATTAAAAAACTATTTATTTTTGAAAACTTTACCACCCTGTATATCAAAAATAAAGACGTTTAGGACATACGTTCATATGAAGTTTTCTTTTTAAAATGAACACAAAAATCGCCCCCTTAATTATTGACATTCAATTACAAAACACCCTATATAAAGGCTTAATTGTAGCAATTTTTAAATCATCAGAGAAAATGCAAGTCTCAAAGAAACTATCTATCATGTAGCACAATACCTTCTGCATTTCAAAAGTGGACAGTTTTACAATAATGCTTGCAAAATTCTATTTCAAATATGACAAGGCGCATAAATGCCGTAATTCGGAGAAGAGGGGCACACACGATATTACAATCATATCTTGCATCATATTAACATTATTAAATCCATCAATTTTATTGTTTTCTGATTTTTTTTGTCTTTATGTTTCACTTATCTCCAACCAGAGAAGGTTTGTGACAGCAAAGTTTATAAAAACATGTTGTGCTACATTGTATCTCCTCCAATCTTAGAGATAATAAAGTGAACTGAAATTGAAAATGGTAATGAAAGGTGGAGCTACAATTTAATTTCAACTGAGATATGCTCGGCGATATGTTACAGTTACTAGTATGTACCCTACAAGATGATAGACGATTTTCAAAAAAATACAGCATTTTTATCTCACCCAGTACTTAATTATAAGACGAAAATGAACGTATTACCAAAAATAACAAAGACTATGACATTGCCAAGGAACCAACCTACAATGCAAAATTTCATAACATATTATTTATCTGTCTTACCAGGAAAACAGGCGGCCTCTGTGGAAGTCAATTTATCAAAGGGCATCCGACTTTGAAAAGCAGATCCTTCAAGTCCTGAAAACAAATCCTTAATGATCGGGTCATCCAATTCAGAATCATTGTCTTGATCTTTCTTTTTCTCGTCGTCCTTTTCTTTCTTCACGTC
The DNA here is from genome assembly GCA_963920685.1 of Polydrusus tereticollis. Classification (NCBI taxonomy): domain Eukaryota; kingdom Metazoa; phylum Arthropoda; class Insecta; order Coleoptera; family Curculionidae; genus Polydrusus; species Polydrusus tereticollis. The sequence goes on from OY987329.1 coordinate 126,561,462, forward strand.
ATCCTTTTTCTCCTTTTTAGTAGAAGTGGATCGGCTGTTGCCTGCACCAGACTTTTTATCATTTGGAGAGGTTTTTGTTTTCTCAGATGTTTCAGGCGTTTCTTCCTCGTTCACGACGGGCTTTTCTTCATTTTCCTCTTTTAATTCAACCTTAAATATTTAATTCATAATAAGTAGATGCATATTCATAATAATACCTACTATAGGTACGAGTTGGTTTGGTGGCTCAAATTCAGAACTGTTACAACTGTTTAAACTGTAAAAGCCACTTTGACTTTAAAGCATCCCATAACGTGCATTTTGGCAACACATAATTTATAAATTTGAGGGCCTTTACAGACGGTAAAACCCAGCAAAAAATTATTTCTGTTCATCCTGTACCAAACTATAAAAGCAAGCAAAATAAACTGATAGTACACCTACCTTTATCTTTTTTCGTCGACTCATTTTTCACTCGCGTTTACACTAACCGAAAACCGACACTTAACGCGTTATTTTCGAAAAACTTAAAGAAAACACCGAATTTTCTAAAAAGTTGTTTATTTATTTTTAAAATTCTAGGTTAGGTCGAGGCTACAAACCACCTACAAACAATCTACAAGTAGTAGGATGACTTATAGCCGGTGACTGTTCTGTGGCCAGCAGGTATGGTTGGTTGCAGACCTCCTCGCAATTCTATTCTTGATACGATGGCGGGTGTTAGTCTTTTCCTGGTTTTTGAAATATTCTGGACTACTCTGTGAAACATTATAAAACAGTATTCTTTGCTAATTTCTCTATTCTCCTCTATATTAGTTCGGGGCAAGGATCCCAATTTATTTTAATTTAATATATCCAAAAATAAACCTTGAATATTTTTACATGCCAAAAAGCCAGAATAAACATTTTTTGATTTCGTAATTTAACTTTAACACCTTGCTTATTCAAGGCGCTGTTAGAACAATGAGTTATTTAAATTTTACTACTTTTTGGCATCACTTTAGTTTACTATTGGCAACTCGAATGTTGTGAATGGAAGAATACGATTAGGGGAAGTGCGACACATCTCGCCCATCGAATTCATATAATACCGCCCATCAGTGATATGAACGCCTTTATACAAGGTGTTTCAAAAAACAATTGCCATCGCTCGTATGGTGATTCCCTAACCAAAAATAAGGCAAATAGTTCCTATCAACATGGGTCCATAGATGCTTTATTTTTGAGATACACGGTGTTACAATTTTTAAGGGGTATAAAAAATATGTACGCCACTGCCTTTTCTGTTTTTGATGCCACAATTGTTTAGGCAGTGTAATGTCTAATGCAAAGTGCCTTTTGATAATTTTTTGATTTCGGCTTCCTTTAGGAGATAAATGCGATTTTATCAAACTTTGATATGTATGGGCGGGCGCGGGCATATAGCGATATGCAAATAATTTATTTTTTAATTGAAAACCATTGGTCACACGAAGAAAAGTCTTGGGACCGCTTTTGCTAGTGCTTATGGTGTAAGTGGTAAGGTGCAATTTTGAAAATATTATTTATTTTCAAGAAAAACAGTGGCGTATCCATTTTTTTCGTTAATAATATCAAAATTCAAATACAAAATAGATTATTGTTAGCGCGTACACTACCGGTAAAAGAAGAACAAAGTTTTTTTTATGAAAAAGTATGTTTTCATGCCTAATTAGTACCTATTAAAATTAAAAATGATATCTAAGGTGGTCTCAAAATTATTAAGGAAAATCGTGTTTTCTTTTTAATTTTCAACATCCTATATCTCAAAATTAAAACATCTGCGTTGATGGTAACTAAGTATTTGTCTTTTTTTTTTGTAAAGAATCCCCCTGCAAGCTTCCCAATACTGTTAAAGAACTGTCATTTTCCTTTGACACTTGTATAGTGGCCAAAATAGAAATTAGAATTAATATTAGTTTATATTTGGTTCAAAATATCCCCCAATAATATTTAAAGGTTTATTTAGAATGCGGACATAGCTTATGTTATGGAGATAGATAGCACGTATAGTGCGATTGACAAGTCTGTAAAATGCGGACAAAGTTCCAAAATATGATGCTCAACAAAACGCCGCTGACAAAATTTGATAGTTCCGAATACCTTTGAAGATATCCGAAGAAAAACGAAAATTAGCAAAATGGTTTTTTATTTTTTCCTGATTACATTTGTTGCAATAATTTCAAACAAGTATCACATTTTCATTGCCACCTTGTCTCCTCTACAAGTTGACGCAATTAATGTTCAATTCCGACGTTTTCTTTTCGGGCCACCATCATCAATTTCATTTTATCTAATACGGACCTGGAATTTAAATTGCATATTTTTGATTGTCATAGCACTAAAAACTAATATTTGGTGTCTTCTGAATGCCATTCGGACATTTTATTTTTTAAAAATACACCAGCAAGGTTTTTTTGGATTTTCTACAAATACTGTACCCTGGTGAAACTCAAAGTATTTGTTTAAAATTGAGCAGAGCGTATTAGAGGAAATTAAAATATTGTTTTCTTTAAACTACTTATTTAATAATGGTACTTACATGTAATAAATGATGGGTAAGAGAAACAAAGGAAAAACAGATAGTTACGTCATATTAGATAAACTTACCTAAATAAGATACATGTTACACTAAAACAGAATTAAGGCACCGATATCAGGGCCGGCGCTAGGATATTCGGGCCCCGGGAAAGCGTTCTCAGGCCCCTGCCCCCCTCCCTATATTTTACTTTAAAATTAGTTTAGTTTCAAAAACATTAGTGAATATATAGCAGTGGCGGCTCTTTCGTAAGGGCGGCAGCCTCCGGGCACAACGATCAAACAACGGGAAAATAAAATGTACATTCCTATTTATAAATATATTAGTTATTGTCCATATTTGGTTTAACTCGCGTGTTATATATTTGTAACAATCATAATTTGGAAGTTCGTCCCTGGCGACCACTCTACGTCGGCGATTTTCGCAACGGAATCATAGAAAAAAGAAACAAAATTTTCTTTTTTCTATGAAGGGAATGAAGCCTTATGAGGGCTCAACTTATTTCAGCCATGAATTTACATGTAGATACCAAGCGCCATCTCGCTGCGGCTCGCTATATGCAATTTTAATGCTGCTGAGGCTGCGGAAATTTCAGCCGGCTGCGTGAGTGAGTCGTTTGTTTCGCCCTATTTACGTATAATAATGGTATAGTAGGTTAATAATTAAACGAATTTTTAAGAAACACCATGAACGAAGAGCGACTTAATGCATTAGCGAAGATGTCAATTAATACAACGTTTGTGCATAATATTATTAACTTTGACGAAAAGGTTATTGAACATTTCGTTTGGGTAAAAAATATAAGACTGGACTTTACATATAAAAAATAAGTAAGTATCTCTAAGTTACGTAGCTAGGTACCTACTTACTAAGATAAGGATTTGTATTTTTTTATGTATAAATAAAGAAATGTTCTATTTGATTCGATCACTTTGGTAGGTACTCACAATAATTTTGAAAAATTGTGCTAATTTGAACCATTTAAAAATATGAATGTCTACACAATACTTTAGGTACATTAATTATAAAAGGCTGTATCGCCGTTTCTTTGGACAAAAATTAAATGCGAAGCGTATCAGTATTTTTTCGTTGAAAAATGTCATTTTGTGGCGCTAAAATAATAAATCAACAAACTTGATCGCCGTCGCGTCGGCGTCGGAAAGAGTAAAACATTGTCTAAAAAAATGTACATCCTTATATTCAACTGTAAATAATTATAACTCGTTACCAAGTAGTCTGGAGGTAACCCAGCATGTCTCGAGGGGCGTCGTCAGTCTCAAGGGTACTACTCGCCTGAGGGGCCTTATGGGATTCCGGCCTGACGTGCCTTACTTTAAATCCGCCTTGGAGGATTAGTGGACAGATAAGGAGCAAGGAGAGGGGCTTTGAGTCTACAAAACGTAGAGGCGCTCCTAGGGGGAACTAGGAAAGATCAGGAATATTAATTAGTTTTGCAATTTATTATTTGTCGCAGCGTAAAATTTTGCTTAATTAAGTAATAGTAATACCCGCACTTCCACTACAACTAACATGCGGTCCATTAGCAAAGTACAGTAGTAGACACGGTGTACCTATCTAAGAATTACTTACTTACATAAGTAATTGCGCAAATGGCTTAGGTGAGAGACAAAGAAAGTTTCACAGTATCCTATAAGAGAATAAATCAATTAAAATTACTTTTATTGTGGTAATTTTCTTGACCAACAAAAATTCTATAGAAGATGATAGATTCACGACCAGCGGACCAGCATGCAACAAACCCCAACCTTAACTAACCTGAAACAAAAATATTGCCATGTTTCTGCCACTTCCGATTATGGGATGGATTCTTTATTACCTATATTTTTGGATTTGCTATTAAATTTTAAACAAAATTTATATTTAGAATATTTTTTTCCATGTCTTCGAAGGTTCAATTATTATTATAATTAAAAAATACTAATTACTTAAGAACATTAATATAGACTAAAAAAATCACCTCGATGAGAATTTTCTCGATATTTTGGGTTTTTTATTTTAATAATGGGGTTTAGTTTTTGGCCAATTTGTATTTAAGAATAGTGTACCCGTGTTCTAAATCTTATACCGGGTGTTGCATCGTCGAACGGGACATAGGAAATCCCATGTAATTTTAAATGGGGTCAATTATTGGCTTCCCTAATTATTTTAGAGAAAAATTCTATTTAGGTTTATTAAAGAGCACTAAAACCCACATTCAAAAGAATAACTTTAGATATTTTTGATGAGCCCGTTTACGGGTTATCGCCGATTTCTTTTTAACTATTTCTTCTTTTTATGGCCCCGTATTTGCGGGCACCAGTCAAGGTAAAAGATGACTGTCAAATAAAGTTGTCATTTTGAGGAATATTTGAACATCTTCTTAAATCCTAAAGTTCTAACAATTTAATAGTACCTACCTATTAATTAGTAAAATATTGAAACATGTAATAGATATTTACGTTATAAGTCCGGTAAATAAACTTTTACAGTATGAGTGAAATGTTTCGAGACGAGGCGACGAAGGAGCCGAGTCTGGAATTTTGAAACTAATACTGTAAAGGATTTGCCGGACGAATGACGTACAATATTTTATTTCATACTGTTCTGTTGAAAATTATAATTATGTTTTGAAATTGAAAGTTTTATTCTGCGTCGTATATTTGAAAAGTGCTTATATTTACTGGTGGAAACATTGTGTGTTTGACATTGATTAAACTAAAACTTACAAATTTCAGTCCGGTAAAGAAATTTTACAGGACTAGTCCGGTAAAAAAAATTTACCGGACTTATTGCTGTAAAACCTTATTTTCTGGACTAAATTCAAATATGTAAAGGTGTGTTTTACAATACAGTATGAAATAAAATGTCATAATTAACCTTGTAATTGGATACTTTATTTTAGTTTTATTCAGATTAATTTGTACTCATAAATACACCTTTAATATTTTCGATGTACGAGTTTTTATAACAATAAAGCACACATTTCAAAATGACAACTTTATTTGACAGTCATCTTTAACCTTGACTGGTGCCCGCAAATACGGGGCCATAAAAAGGAGAAATAGTTAAAAAGAAATCGGCGATAACCCGTAAACGGGCTCATCAAAAGTATCTAAAGTTATTCTTTTGTATGTGGGTTTTAGTGCTCTTTAATAAACCTAAATAGAATTTTTCTCTAAAATAATTAGGGAAGCCAATAATTGACCCCATTAAAAATTACATGGGATTTCCTATGTCCCGCTCGACGATGCAACACCCGGTATAGCATTCAATGTAGGTATATACAGGGTGTTTCCTAACCTCTCTGAAAAAAATTAAGGAGGTGAATCCTCACCTTATTTTAAGACGAAAATGTGGTATAAAAGTTTTTCGCATGTCGCTTCTTTTTCGAAATAGAGGGTGTTAAAAAAAATTAGTAAAGCAATAATAATCATTTTAATAATTGATTTAAAACTTTTAATAATGAACTCACATGAACAAAAGTCAAATAAATTGCTAAAAATGTCCTCCATGCGCCAGTAAACATCCATGTACACGACGTGCTAAATTGTCTCCTACGTGTTGGAAAATTTCGGGACTGGCGCGAATCGTATTAAAACCATCAATAATACGCAGTCGAAGGTCTTCTTCAGTTTCAATAAGAGTAGTATAAGCGAGTCGTTTAAGGTGACCCCAGAAATAAAAATACAATGGATTCAGATCCGGCGAACGGGGTGGCCATGGGTGAGGTCCTCCTCTACCTATCCAACGAGCAGGATATTGTTGATCTAAATAGTGTCTAACACGTACTGCAAAGTAAGGGGGAGCGCAGTCATGCATGAACCACATTAAAGTTCTCGTTCTTAATGGCACTGCTTCCATCAATTCTGGCAATTCATCTCTAAGGAAGTTGTAATATACATCACCAGTAAGTCGATTTGGAAAAAAATACGGTCCAACTAAGCTATCTCCAATAACAAAATGTATACTGGTGATGTCCTTTGATGATAGCATGAGGATTATCTTCCGCCCAAATATGGTTGTTGTGAAAATTTATGATGCCTTGTCTGGAAAAATTCGCTTCATCTGTAAATAGTATTTTTGCCGAAAAATGTGGGACCCTTAAAGAATTTTCTTGAAACCAGTTACATAAATTAACTCGAGCTGGAAAGTCTCTAGGCAACAAAGCTTACACTCACTCTTTGTACGTGATAAGGATAAAGTAAATAGTCTTTTAAGATACTCCATACTGTTTTGGAACTCACATTTAACTCGTTCCCGACTTTCCTCATACTAGTGCCTAAAAATTCTTCCACCATGTTTAAGACCTCTTCCTCAAGTTGTACGGTTCCAGCTGTAAGTGGTCGGCCGCCTATTTTGATTTTTGCAAAGCTACCTGTTTCCTCTAACCTAAGGTGCAATCTTGTTAATGTTTCCAAACACGGTACTCGTCTATTAGGAAAACGTTCTGCATATAAACGTCTCGCCTCTAGCGCATTTCCAGTTGCCAAACCGTACGTAAAATGAATTTGAGCCATTTCTTGATTGGTAAACTCGGCCATTATGAAAAGTATGTAATGTAGTACAAATAAAATCAAAAACAATTCAAAAGGATATTATTTGAAAGATGTTAAACAGGAGACAAGTGTTACGGAGAAAACAAATGTGGTTGCCATGGAACGAAGCAAAGCCTACTCGTATCATTTGACGCAACATAATGATAAAAATACGAAAAATAACTAAAAAATTAAGGTACTCTTTTACCCAGATCCCCGCCAATGAACTAATTGTAAAATTTAAAATTGGCCCAAAGTAAAGTGCTCTAATCCCTTATGTTTAACAAATATCATTGGAATATCGTTTGGCATTAATTAATAAAATGAAAAAAAAATACAAAAACACCCTGTACTTTGAAAACGAAGCGACATGCGAAAAGCTTTTATACCACATTTTCGTCTTAAAATTAGGTGAAGATCCACCTCCTTCATTTTTTCACAGAGGTTAGGAAACGCTCTGTATTTTTTTCAAACCCGTATTTTAAAATTCTATATGTAGATTTACTTTAAAATGGAATATGTACTCATCTGGGTATAATATTGCATATTTCCCCGGAGGGAGGATATATTTAGAAATAATTACAATCACTGGAAGTAGAGTAATAATTTCGTACGCAAAGTAAAAATTAAGTCATTTAGGTACTTATACAAATTACAAATATCTAGTCACAACTATGTCTCATGTAATTGCAAGCCCGCAGCTTTACTCGGCACCAACGTAAAATAAAATTATCAATTCCCCCACTATGGTAAGATACTACACCATAGGGTACCATAGGTTCTCACGTGGGTATATGGGAGCATTGTAAACAATACTTTTTAGTTTACGTACGATCCCATGCATTTAAACATTGTTTAAGAAAAAGTAGAAAATTTAAGAATAAATTTATTTGAAATAATCAAATACCAACATCGAATTTGTTAATGGACGCTTGAATTTTTAACTTAAGAAAAATGTGTGACATTGGCACCTCGCGAAAAATCTTTGTGTTAATTTTGATCGTTTTAGTGAACAAACTCGACGCTCAATTAGACCTTCCCCAATATCAGCCAAACTCGGGTAGTTACCCCCAAAATCCCAGTTTTTCCCCCGACCCCAGTTATTCTCCTTTGAATCCTTACAATCCTCAGAGTACCGGAGCCCAAAATATTGGGGGGAAAACGTACTCGAAGGACTCGAGAGGCTACCCTAAAGGTTTTTCCACTCAGACAGTGGATGACGACAATACTCTAAGTATAAACAAGGCCTTTCGGGGAGACGTGAGGGGTTTACTGCAAGCTTTAGATGTGCAGGCGTCTCAACAATGCACTAACAATGTGGCGGCCCAATGGAACTTTGAGACCAATGTGAATCAGGCTACACAACTTGAGGCGGTAAGTTTTTCTTCTTCTTTATAAGTAGAAATTGTAACAGACACCAATGTAAATTATTGGTTGCATTTAATGCCTCATAACTCTAAAACCATTTAACGAATTTTAAACCAAGAGGTAGGTTTGAAGATTGCTGTTTTTTGATAGCATTAGCATACTATGTTATTAATGAGGGTCGATTTTTAAAACAGTTATGTAAGCGGTCATTTATTTAAGGAGTATTCTTGCTTAGCTATGCTTGCTTAGCTGATAGGTACCTACCAATTTTTATAAAATTATCGTTCAATTTGTTTGCTACCTACAAAGAAATTCAATTTTCAATTTTTCTGTCGACAAGATTAAGTGTAAAACCAAAACTAATTACGACACTTGTTTCTATTCTTTTAAAAATCACATTCCTAATCATGGTTGCACACAAAAGTAATTATTACAATCTGGATATTTTAATTTTTTACTATAGTACTTGGCTAATTTAAAAATTTAAAATTGTTTTAAAGGTGACAATTTGAGGGTCAAAAGTAAATACCTGTACCATATCAGATCCACGTCAAGATCAGGTTATTGCAGAAAGTGTATGCAAGAAAATTATAACTTGGTCACAGAAAAGTTTTTTAAAGCTAAATCAGGAAAAAAACAGTAGTACTATCATTTATTTTTTCTAGGCAGTCACAAACGGTAACTACATCAAATCTTGTTAACTGTAGCGAAAGTACTAAAATATTGGAAATAACTCCCGATTATAAACTTTAATGGAATAGTTATGGTTATAATACAGGGTCGTTGGTATGTATGGAAACGGTCGATTATTTAATAAAGTAAAACAGTTAGCAAAAAACATTTAAGACAAAAGTTTCAGGGTTTCTAAAGGTCTATTAGAATTTTAAAAAAATAGGTATACAGGATGAGTCAGAAAACCGTAGAGAAACAAGGTTGCTTTTTTTTAAATGGAACACCCTATATCTTAGAATATTTTTGAATTTTACATAAAATAGCAATTATTTTTCAATAAGTGCATTATAAGTCTAAACCTAATAGTTTCCGAGATATCGACTTTTGAAAAATTACATTATTGAACTTTGACAGCTTCTAGCTTTCTAACGGTACGTCTTAGAGTAAAACGGCTTACATGTCCCTATGTTAGTTTCTTATTATCTTCCTAAAAGTGTCAACTTCCGGTTAATCCGGATGTTACTCAAAAGCCGGAAATACAGTACTTCCGATTTAACCGGAAGTTGATGTTTTTGAGAAGCTAATAAAAAAGTAAGATAGGGACATGTAAGCCGTTTCACTCTAAGACATACCGTTAAAGAGCTAGAAGCTGTCAAAGTTCAAAAATGTCATTTTTCAAAAGTCGATATCTCGGAAACTATTGGGTTTAGGCTTATATTGCACTTATTAAAAAATAATTGTTATTTCATGTAAAATCCAAAAATATTCTAAGATATAGGGTGTTCCATTTAAAAAAAAAGTAACTTTGCTTCTCTACGGTTTTCTGACTCATCCTGTATACTTATTTGTTTAAAATTCTAATAGAGCTTAAAAAATCCTAAAACTTTTGTCTAAAATATTTTTTCCTAACTGTTATAGTTTAAGAAATAATCGACCGTTTCCATTCATACCAACCACCCTGTATAGACCTCTTTGCGCCGAATTGCGACGTATACAGTGTGTATCAGCCAAATGAATTTTTTTTTATTTTACTTTTTTTTTTTACGGTTCGTCGGCGTATCTGAGGCCCTCTAGAACCGGTCATCGACCGTACGGTTTTCAATCGTGCGGTCTACCGACTGGGGAGTGTGAAACGGCACCTTCATCCTACGAGATATCCGATTTCATCCGGCCTGTCCGGCGTGAATAGGATGGTTTTGATGTCGATTCATTTTACACTCTTCCCTAAGACAAGAGCACGCGGTGTTTCCCAAGCGGTCACCCATCCAAGTACTAGCCGCGCTCGACACCGCTTAACCTCGGTGATCTGACGGGAACCGGTGCTTTAGGTGTCGCTAGGCCCTTGCCCTTGCCAAATGAAATAAATTCGATAATAAACACATGGGGGCGTGTTCGAAAATATGCTCGGACACGGCGATCGGTATTTCTAGTTGCGCAATTTTTTATATAAAATTTTTTTTTACAGGGTGTGTCATGTAACAGTGGCCAATACTAACTTTTTTATTTTAAATGCAACACCCTGTATATTATTTAATTTTTGGATTCTTCAGAAAATTCTAGACATATTTCATGTACAGTATACTATACCTATTTTCAACTGTTTCGGAAATATTAAGTGTTTTCAGATTTATTGCAAAAATTAACAACACACTAAAAAACTAACAAGTATCTAATACCAAAGAAACTTATACTTTGCGTAGCTATAAGTTAAGAAGGTTATCGTTGGGTTCATTTTGAGAAAAAAACTTCATATGAACATATGTCCTAAAAGTTTTAACTGTTGAACTACAGGGTGCTAAATTATTAAGAAAAAAATCTTTTTCTTATGATTACTTTGGTATGACCCTATATATTTTTGTGAAACGTGGTACGCATCTTCTATGCATCAAAAGGCATTCTTTGCTGTACAACATGATTTTTTATTCTTGCCAGTGGCGTTCGTGCGGGATTTGCACTGAATTATTTTAAAGAGAAAAGTGCTTTATCTTAAAGTAAAAATTATTTTTGAAATCCTCATTCCTTCCTGAGCAAATCTGGTCTCTTCATTTTGTTTCGTTTGACGTATGGTTTTTGCATAAAAAAATTACAATTCACTCATTTGCATCTCGCTAAACCACTTACGAGAAAAAACAATTTACAATAATTTATTTAAGAGAACCATTTTTAAACGGTAAAATTGTGAAATATACAGTGATGGGCTAAAATATGGAACAAATTCATTTAAAAATCAGGTATTAATTTTTTGAAAAAACGCTCGGACACGTCGATTATATATTTGATTATATTTTTGTAGCTGCCTTATTTTATTAGATGTTGTAAAGCCTCTGACACACTATGCAATGACAATTTGCATGCCAAATTAAAGTTCCTAGGTTTGGGTTACACTACTTTCAATTTCTTTAAAATATATTTTTCAAATAGCTGCGCTCGAACTTATTAATAACAATCCGTCTCTGGTGCACTTTGTTAGCAGGGGTGTGGCACAGGGAAGCATCTAAGGTCCCCTTATTTTTTCAATTTATACTGCGGATTACTCTAAATTTCTCACTCATTGCGAGTCACATCAATACACTGATGATATACAATTATACTTCTCTTTCTTTCCTTCTGAAGTCGCCGATTATAGTGATAGAGTGGATCAAGACCTTAAAATTGTTGCAAATATTTTGAATTCTCACAATTTGATTTTGAATGAAAAGAAAACCCAACTTGTGTGTATTATCCAAATTTCCATAGCCGTATGTGCTATGTAATTGGGGTACCAGGTACCAGGGCTCAGACTGCTCGTGTTTTTCGTGTGCAAAAGTATATGCTGTTAGAATAATTGCCGAGTTGAAAAGATTATAAGCATGTCTTCATGCCTATAAAGATTTAAAAAATTTTATATATATTTTAGAATCATGTTTATCTGCTTTTAAACACCAGAAACAGTTTAATTTTGGAAATGCTCGACTGCATTATAATATCAGAAGCGGAGGGTTCTTGACACCTGGTAGACATCAGACAACACTATACCATAAAAACTTTTATTTTATCTGTTGTAAATTTTTTAATCCCTTGTCTCAGGACTTAAAAGATAAATCGAATGTACTTATCTTTAAGAAGAAGCTTAAGAAGCTTTACTTCAAAAAACTTGTTACTGTTTCAATGAGTTAAATTTGATACTTCCCAAAAAAATGTAATTTGTTTGAGTTGCTATTTTATACATTTACAAATAAATTAATACCATTGATTGTTGTCTAATGTTTTAACAACTTTATTTAATAAAAAATGTTATATAAACCAAAAACGAAAAACAGTAATACAACAAGCAATAAACCTACTAAATGTGGCCCATATTGTCATAACTCAAATCTTCTCTCTCTCAAATTTCCACTCCTATCCCACCCTTTCATTTCGTTTGTGGCCCTTTTAGCTACGAATTTAATAAAAGTGTCCAGAGAACCAACTCCCTCAAATTCTTCTGGATCGTCCTTCTTATCTTTGGAAACCCAGTAAACTGTAGGATACCCTTCTACCTTGTAGGGCGGTGGGATATCGTTGGCTGAAGCATCAATTTTGACAAAGGCAATCTCTTCCTCTATAAGAGTTTCTGCCAATTCTTCGTAGATGGGAGCTAATTTCTTGCAGTCACCACACCAAGGAGCGTAAAACTCTATCATTGTATCTTTTTCGTTGTTGATAACTACGTTCTCAAAATTCTCTGCAACAGCGACTATAATGGGTCCTTTTTGTATCTCCGGCATTTGTTCTGACTTTACATAGATCTTCAGGCTACCATTTAATAAATTTAAAGCAAATGTTTTTAAAGCCTCCACTGAGAACTCTTCTTGAAGAACCGACTTCTTGCCAGCCAAATTGGTAGCAACCGCGACTGGTTTATCCAGTTGTACAGATTTGACTCCAACTGTCCTGAGTTCTTGTGCGAAGTCGTTGTTTGACGACACTGCAAAAGTCGCGTTTCCCTCAAATTCTTTGGCCACCAACAAGACGCGGTTACGCCAATAGTTGGATCTTTTCGGGTTCTTATCGTAGTCAATTGAAAAGTATACAACGATAAGTGGGTGCTTGAACATTTCAGAAGTATCGAGGTTTCTTACCCCAACTAATCCATGGAAATGATCGATTATAAATGCATTAAGCTTAGAAATATTTGGAGAACCTGAATAAAGGAGAAAATGGGGCTCAAATTTGTTCTTTAAGCACGACGGTCGAAATAAAACTACCCCATTGCTAATTCCTTGTCGGTTCAATACTGACCTATTTATAGAAACAGCAAATTGACATTTAATACCAATATTCTTGGCTGCTGCCAAGAATACCTCGTTAAGGTCAGATTTTGTTGCAAAAAATCCAACCACCACAGACTCTTTTGTTGCATTTAAAAGTTCTTCTAAATCGGAAATCGATATCAGTTCTTTTATTGGTAGTTTTGCTACGGTTTTCATATGCTTAACAATTTCCTGAGCATTGCGATCTCCGGCGTAGTTTTTATGAAACTTACCGTAGTAGAAAATTTTAAGTGATGGAAATGAATCAATATAATACTTCTTACAAGTTTGTACACCGGTTTCTTCACAGTTTACTTCTATAAGAGCCACAGGAGGATTGTGCCTGACTAACTCTGTAGCAGCAATAGCATACCCCGGTTTAAGACTTTTGCAGTAGGAACACCAAGGGGCATAAAAGAGTACAAGGGATGTAGGATGTTCTGCGATATAATTGTCAAAGTCTTGGTCGGTATATTCTAAGACGTTTTCAATACATAGGGCACTAGCCAGTAGAGTAAGCACTAGAAAAAACTGAAAAATACGTACTTTGGCCATAAAAACGCTTGTGGTTGAGGCAGGCTGTTGTACTTTCTACTTTTACAATGTCAGTAAGAAATATCTTCAAGTTTCAAAAAGGCATGCAAACCATTGACAGCTGCCAAATCCAAGGTACACGTTTTGGAATTGACAATACCTATAAGCATGCAGTTACTTGATTTGTTATCAAGCTCAAAAATGGAAAACGCTTTTTTTTCGTGTTGTTCCTGTAACTATTTACCACCTGAGCAGAGATTTAGAGCTGCTCATTACACAGTGCGTCAGACAACACGACTGGCAACCAATATACTAAGAGGCTTTAAAGTTGGATTTATAAACTCGAAAAGTTGACGAGGTTGAAGTTATGTTCAAGTTGGTGAGGTTCGATATTCGACAGTCCAGAATATGTCATTTATAAAGTCAGTAGCGAAGTTCGAAAAGTTGTTGTTTGATTGGTTAAAATTTGTATCCAATAGAGTGATAGTGTTGTAGATAAATTCATAACTTTGGATTAACTCGAGTAACAATAAATTAGTGTCATCATTTTCTATACTATCCATTTGTAGTCTTCCAACTTCTGGCACAAAACACAAGACTAAGCTTACAACAAAGAGAAAATCCAAATACAAATGACGGAAGGGCAACGGAAACAACGAAAAGACATTTGACATCTTGCTTGTGACCACATGACTTTAAAATAGCGTCTTCATTGGTCAACACGAACCTCTCGAACTCCGACCATAAAAATTGGTTATCTCGAACTACACGGGAACTTTTCGAAACTTACGAACTTTGCACAAACTGAGTTTATAAATTGAACTGAGTGTTCCCTTTAGTTTAAATTGAACTCTTATTTCCAACGCCAACTGAACCTCAACTTCGCCAACTTCTCGAGTTTATAAATCCAGCTAACAGTCGCATGTCGACTGGAGCAGTCTTTCTCGACGTTTCTAAAGCGTTCGACAATGTCTAGCACGACGGCCCCACACTTAAATTGATAAGGCTAGGCATGCCGAACTGGCTAGTTCGAGTTGTCATATCATTCCTTGAGAACAGGAAGTTCGTGTTGTCATCTGAAAATGCTACAACTTACACAAGAGTAGTAAGGGGGAGGGATCCCACGTGAATCAGGGGCTTGTGCAGTATACCCGCTGCTTTGTGCCAATAGCAAAATTGATTGGAAGACTAAAGCTGCAATCTACAAAACAATTATCCGACCTGGTGCACCGTAAAGTCGTAAACGATACAAAACGTAACAAGACACAACTTTTTCAAAACAAAGTACTTCGAATTATTACGAATGCGCCCAGATTCATGTCAATAGACGTATTACATAGAGACATGCACATAGACAGGACCGACGATTACTTTACAAAGTTACTGACTTACTTACTACAATTTCCATAAG
The DNA here is from genome assembly GCA_963920685.1 of Polydrusus tereticollis. Classification (NCBI taxonomy): domain Eukaryota; kingdom Metazoa; phylum Arthropoda; class Insecta; order Coleoptera; family Curculionidae; genus Polydrusus; species Polydrusus tereticollis. Next base: position 126,576,789 of record OY987329.1, read on the forward strand.
GCTTGTGCAGAAAAAGCAACTTTGGGATCATCAAGAGGATTCTTTAAAAAAAAAAGCTCGTACTGGTGCGGCCGGCATTTCCAACCTCGAACAAAAAAAAACTGCAAGAAACGCTGCCATTGAGGCTGAAAATCAAGCTCTACCCCAAGGCAAGAAGCATATAAAACCACAAACCTCTCAAAATACGGAGAAAAGCGCCAAATTAATGAGATCCATCAACATGACTAAATTTCTTAAACCAAGGGAATTTAATATTCCAACCAGGAATTGATTTGAATCCCTCAATCAAGTACTGACTTACTTTCAAACAACTGGCGTCTCACTAAATCCATTTATCAGCATTTCACAGGGTGCCCAAGATAAGGAGGGCCTCTATGGGGATCTCGGTTATGGTAAGAGCTACAACTTTGATTAAATGGGGAAAAAGTTGCGCAATCAGAGGACTAATAATATGGCATAAAAAAAGTTTTAGTAATATTTGTAAGTTTTGAGATATTAAATAAAAACTGATATTTTGGATTTTTGATTTTATTTTTCTTTGGCGTTATTATTAAAGTTAGAGCAAAACTGACAAAACTCTCTCACAGCAACTTGTTATGAACTTAAAGATTACATCGCAATTTTTTTTATACGACGTTTCGTTTCCAAGCAAACACCATCAACTTCATTTTTTCTAATACGGCCCTGATTTCTTATTGTCAAATTTTGAGAGCATTTTTTATTCTTAATTCAATGATGTACCAGACAATGTTGTTTAATTACGTTTCGAGCCTTTTTAACCATCTTTATGAAATTTTCAGGGTCCGGACCTGGATCCTAGAGTGTTGCATATGCTTTTTCAGCTTTTTTAATTAAAAAAATGAAAATGATGGATGTAGAAGGTAACAACGTAATCTTTTTAGTTTCATTATGAATTTAAAAAAAAATAATAAAATTACATAATAGATTTTTAATTATTTATTTAACATTATAAAATACTGATTCCGAACCCATAATAATTAAACTTTAATTAATTGAAATAAAACTAACATTAACTCATTAAAAATTAATTTTCCAAAAGGTGTTCAAAGTGATTTCCGTCGTTCTCCAAACATAAATAGGATCTTAAAACTGTATTATTTAGGACATTAGTTAACATTTGTGGCGTTACGCTGTGAAAGGCTGCAAGCACTAGTTGTCTAAGCTCTTCTTCTGTTTCAAAATTCTGCTTATAAACACAATTCTCGATATATCCCCAAAGGAAAAAATCAAGCGGGGTTAAATCTGGGGAACGCGCCGGCCAGGGTGTTACAGAATAAGTGCTGATACTTTTTTCTGGAAATCTTGCTGAAATGTACTCTCTAACTACCCTTGAATTATGTGCAGGTGCACCATCCTGCTGGAACCAAGTGTCGCGTTGTTCTGCCAGAGGTAAATTATCCAGAGCCTCCTCTAAGTCATTTTGGAGTAAATTCAGGTAATGCTCAGATGTTAAATTATGTTGATAGAAAAAAGGTCCTATTATTCTTGTTCCCAAAATTCCAGCCCACATATTAAATCCGAAACGGTATTGGTGTCTTGATTCTTTGAATACACGTGGATTTTCCTTAGACCAGTAATGTACATTTTTTCTGTTAAAGATCCCGTTTCGATTTACCATGCTTTCATCAGACCAAATTATCTGGTAAGGAAAATTTATGTTTTCGTGGCATTTTCTGGTGTACCATTCGCAGAATGATCGACGTCTTTCTGCATCACCTGGCCTCAGTCCTTGACAAATTCTGTATTTATATGGGTAAAATTTTTGTTTGTTTAAAATAAATTGAGCAGTTGATTTCGCTACGCCTACATTTTCATCAATTTCTCTAGTTGATACTCCAGGGTTTTCAGTAACAGCTAATAATACGCTGAAAACCTTTTCCTGGTTACTATTTTTTTTTCGGGAGAGCATGGGTTTTTTAAATGCACCGTGTTCTTTAAGGTTAGTTACTAACTTACTGTAAGTCCGTTTAGCTGGTTGTCTCCTTTCCGGATATTTGTCCAAATACATCCGCTCCGCTACATTACAATTTTCTCCGCTTAAAATAAAACATGATAACATATCAAATTTTTCTTCATTTGAATAATAACCTGCCATATTTAGTTCAACTGAAGTAATGCCAAATTGTCTGACACCATACCTACTCATTTTTTTTTCCAATGCCTACTTCGCTAATTTGGGAAAAGAACAATACTTAGTTTGCAACAGCGTAGATTTGTGTTGTTTCAAAAAGAAAATAAACCCAGGAAGTTTTTATTTTTTTTTTAAACAGTATCGTAAGGTTTAATTAAAAAAGCTGAAAAAGCATATGCAACACTCTAGGATCCAGGTCCGGACCCTGAAAATTTCATAAAGATGGTTAAAAAGGCTCGAAACGTAATTAAACAACATTGTCTGGTACATCATTGAATTAAAAATAAAAAATGCTCTCAAAATTTGACAATAAGAAATCAGGGCCGTATTAGAAAAAATGAAGTTGATGGTGTTTGCTTGGAAACGAAAAGTCGTATAAAAAAAATTGCGATGTAATCTTTAAGTTCATAACAAGTTGCTGTGAGAGAGTTTTGTCAGTTTTGCTCTAACTTTAATAATAACGCCAAAGAAAAATAAAATCAAAAATCCAAAATATCAGTTTTTATTTAATATCTCAAAACTTACAAATATTACTAAAACTTTTTTTATGCCATATTATTAGTCCTCTGATTGCGCAACTTTTTCCCCATTTAATCAAAGTTGTAGCTCTTACCATAACCGAGATCCCCATAGAGGCCCTCCTTATCTTGGGCACCCTGTATACACTCAAAAGCACTCCCAAAAATAGAAATACCTAAAAGACTGGCTCCCACTCTAAAATCTTTACAAAATTAGATTAAAGCAGTAAATTTGAAATCAAACTAAATTTTTGAAATCTCACTAAAATCATCCAGACCCAATTAAATTCTCAAATTCAAAATTATAATCAGTAAACCAAACAACTTCCAATAGTCATCGATAAGATATTCACAATAAATAATAAGCGTGAAAGTTTAGCCAAACTAACTCAAGAAACTAACCAGGCATTGATGAATGATAGTTCATTTTTCTAATGAGCTATATATTATATAAGGAACAAATTTACTAAATAATAGTAGCTAAGATAATAATTATCAAGATCTACCTACATTATTTTTGTATTTTTACTAAATGTGTTTTGTTTAAAAATAACTGCTTTTCAATATAAAAATCTCTAGTTTGCATGATTTACTTCATTTGCAAAGAAAATAAATTAGGCATTATAGGCATGAGAACAATGACGAGAAAAGGAGCCTGCTTTCATAATATTAATGATACAGAAAATGTTCTCACACCTATAAGACGGTCTTGGTCATTATATTTTTAACTTCCTTTATGAACGAGTATGGAAAAAGTGGTTTAAATATGGGTTTATATACAGTAAATCACATGGAATAATAAAAGTTACAATAAAGAGGTAATAATATACCTACTTTTTTTTAAAGAGAGAAATTACTCACAAAAAAAAATTTTTTTTTGTGGAATCTTTCATACAACTAAACCATGCAACCCAAAGAAAATGTTGGATAGTTTTTAACGCCTTCTGAAGCTGCGTTGACATGAGTCGTGAATCACGAACGTGAGCCACGTTTTCGTAAACCACGCGCCCTGTCAACTATTAAAAAGGATTTTCCAATAAGAACGATATGATTTTGAAACGATATGGTAACCATGGTAATAAAGTTATTGTCAGTAAACTATAACAATTTATTATGGCTAAATACGCGCTTCAAGAACGTTCGGTTATTATCCAAAAATTTTATGAAAATAGACGATCTTTTGTGAACACTTATCGCGCACTTCGCGAAAACTTTGGTGTAAATAATCGTCTTTCCTTGCTTGCCATTCGTCGCATCGTTGAGAAATTTGAAAATAATTTTACTCTTCACGATGCAAAAACACCAAGAAGACATCAAAACGCAAGAACTGAGAATAATGCTGCTGTAAGAGCTAGTGTTGCAGTGTATCCAAATTTATCAATTCCTCGTCGTGCTCAAGAGTTAAGGATTAAAAAAACGACAACTTGGCGTATTTTGAAATAAGACTTGAATTTGCACCCGTATAAGATTGTTTTGACCCAAGAACTTAAGCCACTGGACCATCGTCGGCGCAGAGAATTTGCTGCTTGGAGTTTAGAACAACTTGAAAGGGATCCTAATTTTGCCAAAAAAATTATCTTTTCAGATGAAGCTCATTTTTGGTTAAGTGGATACGTTAACAAGCAAAATTGCCGTTTTTGGTGTGAAAACAATCCACAACAGATTAATGAGAAGCCTTTGTATCCGCTAAAGGTAATTGTATGGTGTGGTTTATGGTATGGTGGTATCATCGGACCATTTTTTTTTTCAAAATGAGGCAGGAGATGCAGTTACAGTGAATGGTGAACGATATCGACAGACGTTAAGAAATTTTTTGTGGCCAAATATAGATGCACTTGATTTGGAGGATATGTGGTTCCAGCAAGACGGTGCCACATGTCACACTGCTCATGAAACTATCGATATACTGCAAGAAAAGTTTGACGAAAGGACAATTTCAAGGAAAGCTACTGTTCAGTGGCCTCCAAGAAGCTGTGATTAAACTCCTTTAGATTACTTATTTTGGGGCTATTTGAAATATAAGGTTTATGCAAACAGACCACAAACACTTGATGTATTAAGGTTGAACATTGAACCCTGCATTCGTCAGATCACGCCCGATTTATTGCATAAAGTCATCGAAAATTGGGTTCGTCGAATTCGCTCGTGTACACGAAGTCGCGGAGGACATTTAAACGATGTGTTATTCAAAACATAAATGTTATCAACTATACTTTAAGATAATATAAAAAGTTTTATTGTATCTGAAATTATTTTAATTTTATTTCATTTTGAAATAATATCGTTCTTATTGGAAATCCCTTTAGAATTGTGAAATAATTATCGTACATTTTTTTCACGAACCCAAATATTGCATTTGTGATAAAATCAAACCTGTTTGTTTCGTTTAGTCGTTCGTGAGCAGAGCAAGACGAAATTCATGCATCCATAACTATTAATTTACCTATTGATGATTTGGAAGCCCTAAATAAATATTTCAAGCTTTTAAAACAGTCTCCAGTCACTGTCATTTTTTTTTTAATTTTGGTGCTAACGAGTTCTAACAAATACTGAAAATGGTGTTCCGACATTCAAAGTAAATTTTTAAAATCTTCGAGTTACTCGAAAATTTCTTTCATTAAATGAGTATTAATCCTTTGTAGAATCCACTTTCTTGTCTACAATCGTCTGGTGTTTCTTTGTCGAAAGAGTTTTTGAAATGCTGCCTGCTACCAAGCCCTACATTTTTGCGACTGAACAACTATAGTCCGCCTTACGGTTCTGTGGCTATAGAAGGAATGCGAATAAAAAAACTAACTTACCGGGTCTGCTAAGTTTACCAATAAATTTTAAATAAAAATAACCTAATTTTATGATGATTAGACCGCGTATGAATTTTTTCCGCCCACGCATTTCCCGGCGGCCGCTTCTAGTCGATGAAATAATTATTGTTGTGGACACATGAATAGAATAATGCCTAAAAAATGTGTGTTCCACTGCGTTTTTTTGACCTATTGCCACTAAGAGTGGACAGTGGTGTGGTTTACTTAAGTAAAACAAGAGGAAGTAAATTTAGTTTATTTACTTATAAAATATTTATATGAAACGAGGCACCGCACGCTTATGTCGCTACAGTTAAACCTGACTTTTTATGCCTTTTACCCCCCTGTCTCCTCAGCCTCGTAGCCACAGACTCGTAAGTCGGACTATACTAAATTACACGAAAGTAAAATGACTTTAATCGTGAAATTACTAGCGATACCACGAGGGTGGCTAACGTTCTTCATTCACGACTCATATCAACGCAGCTTAACTTTCACGTTCAGGAACATCAACAGTCGGTATGGCCAGAAACCCTTTTTTATTTAATAACCCTTAAGAAGCCTGTTACATTACTGTTCATTCTTTTCGGCAGACTTCAACCAGCGTCTGTTATTTATGATACAGCGGCAACAAAAGTAATATAGGATGAAAATTTACCTGTTTTATACAAAATATGTATCATCTTAATAGTAATACTAGTCTAATAAAACCAGATTAGCGGGAAGTCTCATTCGTAAAGATGCATTTTATTTGAGTTGAGAACTATGCATATATTACATTCTATATCTACGTGAATACCTACTGCTTTTTATAATAGGTACACCTACAATCTGTTACAAAAGTGTCGGGATTTTCAAGACACTTAAGCGATGAAATTAAGAACCGCATTAGAATTAAGGCGCACGAGCACCCATGTCTAACCTGAGAAACCAGGAAACAGGTGCGGTTTTAATCGATGAAAGGATAAAGCTGAATTGCTCGCGGACAAGCTCTGCGACCAATTCAGTGAAAACCCGACCAATGACGCGTTGAGAGATGAAAGGGTCTCTAGAACGATACCGATTTACAAAACCATCAAAGATAAGTTATTTAAACACAGTAACTAATTGAATAACAACATAACTAATAATTCGCATTGAAATAATAAAATTTGTCATTATTAGATCTCATGAATGCTCACAAGCATCTTAGTTATGGACAAGCACTCAGCAATTGTGTGAATGCAATGACAATTTATTCTGATATATTTCCAAATCGAAGTGTGCCGCATAAAGGGTCATTAAATGGGTTGACATTTCGCAAATCACTTAAACGCAAGAATATTAAAAACGTCAAAGATTTGCTACTTTTTGTTTATTTCAGCATATTTTCGAAATGGGCGCCCTGTGCTTCCATACATTTCCTTAGCCGACGGATGTTCTCTCGTTGTACTTAAAACAACATTCCAGGATTGTGTTGAACTTCGTTGAAATGGTGTGTTATTTTTTCTTCCCTGGTGTAAACTGGCGTCCAATAGCCTCTTTAATTTTCATATAAAAAGAAATCCAATGGAGTCATGTCGGGCGACCTCGGTGGCCATAAAATAGGCTTACCTTGACCTTTTAATCGATTACCAAAAGTATGTGATAAGTGCTGACGAACTTAATTGCTAAAATGGAGTGGTGCACCGTCGTGCATATACAGTATGTCCACGGATAGACATCCCCATAGGACTAATGGACCAAAAATTTCGTTTTTCGACAAAAAGTCATTCTTGATAAAAAGTTCTGCATCTCGAAGAAATGTAGCCTACGAGGAGATTTTTTGATTTTTTTATACAGGGTACCCAAAAAATAAAAAAACATGAAATACCATCAAGAATAAATTAACTTTACTTATCGTTTTATAGTAAAATCGCAAATAAAAAAAGGTTTTAAATCATATTCAATTCTGAGTTGGGGATTTTCTCTACTCCAGCATCATATTAATACGTGTATTATTTTTACTGAACAATCTCTAGTTTTACCTTTTTTACCTATCCCACCTAATGCAGGTATCCTATGAAAATCTGATAAAACGTCATGATATTATTGTAATGTTATGAAGTTGTCAAAAATTTCATTTTAAAATATTAAAAGAAATATGCTGTCCGTTGAACAAAAAATATTTTTGGTCCAGTGTTATGGTACCGGTGTAAACTCTTACAATTATGTACAAGAAAGGTTTTTAGAAAAGTTTCCTGGAGTTTATGTTTCGACGTATGCAATTAGACAATTAATCAAGAAATTTAAACACACGGGGTCGGTGGAAAACTTAAAAAGGAAGAAGAAACTGTTTGATGAGGATGATGCAGCTACCGTTGTGGTCTTACAATCTGTTGAGGAGAACCCACTTGTCTTACTAAGGAAACGAGCTCAACATTTGCTTATTGTCCAAAAAAGTCAAATTCAAATAATTTTAAAACAAAATAAGTTTCACCCATTCAAACCGCATTTTAATCATGCTTTAGAAGATGGAGACCATGCGAAACGACTGGATTTTTGTTTATGGGTAGGGGACAAAATTTTAAATGAAAATAACCAATTTCACAAACTTATTTTATTCACTGATGAATCGACTTTTTCAACAAATGGTACAGTGGCTTGCCAGCACGTACGATACTGGAGCACAGAAAATCCCCAATTTAGAATTCCTGCCCATCGCCAATATTTTAAAAAAGTTAATGTATGGTGTGGAATTTCGTATTTTGGAATAATAGGTCCGTTTTTTTTTGAGAACACGTGCAATAGGAATTCATACATGGAAATGCTACAAACCTTTTTTTCGGATAAGTTAGATGAGCTGCCATTGCAGTACAGGGGACAAATATACTTTCAGCAAGATGGGTGCACAGCGCATTGTGCACGCGAAGTTACAGAGTGGCTTAACATGAAATTTGGAAATCGATGGATTGGCCGGTACGGTCCAGTTATGTGGCCTGCAAGGAGTCCTGACCTCACGATTTCAGACGCGTACCTTTGGGGCCGTTTAAAGCAATTAACTTTTCAGCAACCCATTGAATGCAATGTTGATATTTTGAAACAGAGGATTTTACAGTCAGTACAAATGATTTCCCTCGAGGAGGTAAGAAGAAGTTATGATCACATTAGAAGGCAATTTGGACAATGCGTCGAAAACGGGGGAGGCGTATTTGAATAAATAATAGTTCTTGCTTTGCAATGCAGTTCTTTTTGTTGTGCAATGTTTTTGTTTAATACGTTTATTATGTAAGCACTGAATATGATTTAAAACCTTTTTTTATTTGCGATTTTACTTTATTCTTGATGGTATTTCATGTTTTTTTATTTTTTGGGTACCCTGTATAAAAAAATCAAAAAATCTCCTCGTAGGCTACATTTCTTCGAGATGCAGAACTTTTTATCAAAAATGACTTTTTGTCGAAAAACGAAATTTTTGGTCCATTATTCCTATGGGGATGTCTATCCGTGGACATACTGTAGAGTTATAGAGCATCTGATTTTTAATTTCTAAGGGCATATTTTGCATGAGTTTTATTGCAAGAATTGCAAATACATGGCACCATGGCCTTCAATAAAAAAATGGTCCAATGAGATGATTTGCAATAATCCCCGCCCACATGTTAACCATGAATCTTTGTTGGTGCTTTGGCTGTATTGTGGCATGGGGATATTCTTCATGCCAGATATGCAAATTATGACAATTTATTACTTTGTCTCGGCTTCGTCCGTGAACAAAACAATACTAGTAAAATTATGATTTTGCCTAAATCGTTGCAAAGCCCAATTTATGTAGCAGGATAATCAGAACTAACCTGAGCAACCCACTCTATCGGATGAACTTGAACCGACAGTTTTCTTACACGATTTGAGGGACTTTTAGCAATATCATCCAGAATATCTTCTTGGAGGCCCTTCTCCACCACGATGCGGCAAAAAATGGATGGATTAGCAAAAGATTAGCTATTCTTAGCATTTTTTATTTCACTTAACTTTTTATCTGGTTCTCTTAAGCTGCGATCAACCCTTTGAATAGTTCTTTGGTGCGGCGAACGTCGATTTGGAAATGTATCAGAATATACTCTTCTCGGCTTCACACAATTGCCGAGTTCTCGTTCATAAAAAATATGCATGACAGCATTCTCACTATAGGAATAATCCTCCATTACTTAAGTATTCTCAATAAATCAGACAATTTAGAAAAGTATTGTCAATATTGTCAATAACACATTTTTGACGAAATAAAAACGATAATTTATTATTTTAACAACATGTTATACAAAAAAATTTCTTTAAAACGGCTAATTTTATCGAAACAAATATAGATCACCTTTTTTAAACAGGAATGACCAGAGTATTTAAAAAAATCAGTTTTCAGTTTTGCAAAATGGTACCTGTCAAAATTTTGGTCCTTTCCTGACTTCCCTGATGTAAAACATCTACTGTAGTATGGTATTATGAATATTTATGACCTGCATAAAATATTGAAATTTCATTAAATTATACATGTCGGTTTAAAAGTTGAAGCCGAAAAGGTAAGTCGCTGGGTACCCTTTTGGGGCTCTGTATCTCCGTTAAGGGATGCTTTAGGAATTTTTTTTCTATAACAAATTAGGGTTATTTTGACCTGCCCTATACATTCCCTAGAGCATGCTATCTACTTACCGGACACCCTGTATATAGAATTCCAGAATGCCAAATACTATCGAATGCGTGTGCCACGTCAAGGAAAATTGCGGAGCAGCCCTCTTTTCTTCCAGTGGCTTTGACAAAAGATGTTGACAACTTTTTATATTAGGCAAATTTTGATGTATTTACCTACCTACATTGAATTTTAAAGTTTTGTAAAAACAATTCAGTACTAATGACATAAAAATAAACTTAAATTAGTCTCACGGTGTTTAAATCAACATATTAATTTCAATATAATTATTTATAATATACAATGTTTGTTTTAAATTTTCCTAAAAAATGTGGAGGCAACTACATGATAATAATATTTTTTTTAATTACAAACCTTGGTGCTAATTGACTTATTCAAGAATCTAATACACATATTCCGTGCTTTTCCTAATTTTTGCCTTTAGCTTCCTGGTACTTTTGACCTAATTGTAGCCAAATTATAACAAATAATATATATTAAATAGAAATATCAAATATTTTATAGCAAATTAAATATCATTTAAAACAACATTTTTGTGCCATTTAGACATTTTTTTATATAATTACAACTGACTAAACCCTATAATATTTCTTGATTGTTAGTGAAATTATATTTTTCAAGTTCTTGTATTAATTTAATTGCACTAATTGCAGTGTTATAAAAGGTCCTCCATTAAACGGTATGACGTATGGATGTATCCAATAGTAATTAGGTAAATATATTATGTAGAACATCTATGCCTTGAAATAACTGCAGATTTTCTATAATTATCTAATAAGCGATAATTTCCCCTCATTAAAAGCTAAAACACAGTCTAGAAGCAAAAGTAAGTACCAAGTAAAGTTGTATTGAATCATGAAAAAAGTACTTTGACCACGGATCGTCGTCACGATAGGGTGAAAACAATTGATTGCGTAACGTTATGGGAACGACCATGGTCCATTCTCAAACGGACTTTATTTTTATTTATTTAATTAATTAGGGATCTATTAACTTTTATTAGTGGTTTATAATAAAAATAATGTCTGAATAATTTGCCACTTTAACATGGAAATTCCAAGTTTATTATATTTTTGTTACAAGATTTTGTTTTGAATGGGAATTTAACTCGGAGTACGACAGACTACTAGCGATAGGATATTGGAGTTGGTGGAATTCTATAATCGCTTTCGTATAATATAGGCTTTCGTATTGGTAGTATTTACGTTAATGGTCTTACATGATGGTTGCTTACTCAATGGCATGGCGTAATGTAGGTTAAAATAATGATAACTTTTATCACAACATACCATTTGTACCGTATCGTTTTTACTGGGATTGGTATACAGGGGTAGTTTGAAGAGTGACCAAAAGCATAATTTGGCGATGGTCTTTGCAATGAAACTCCCCCCTCATACAATTTAATTAAATCTATAAGGTAGGAAAGGTGTTAAAGTGTACAAAATGAAGATGGGTTGCTTAATATTCTAATTAATCTTTTTACAAAAAGCTTAAATTTTTACATGCAGATTTCTTTTTTTTTTTATTAATTTTTTTTCTCTTTATTTTCTTTTCTTTTTTTTGCCTTTTTATCTTACTTTTGTGTGTGTGTGTGTGTTTCTTTTTAATTTATGGTTATGGTTACATTAATAACTGGAACTAACAATTTTTGTAGGCTTACAGTAACTACAATATCGCACATCTGCATATTAAGACAGATCTATAGTAGATCTACGAAGTTCTTATGCTGCTTTGAAAATTACAGGGATTTAATGGCACCTACTTTTAAGCAAGTTTAATTAATTACATAGTTCTAAACTATTTGCTTAAGGCGCAATTTTCACCGGCTGACTGAGTTTCCTCACAAAATGAGGCACCCAAACTGAATCGAGAGTGACGCCCCTAAGAATAGCATGCATGAATTTAAATCCAAAAATGTATTTTCTTTATGTATACCCTGTGCCTTTCCATGCTACAATACAAGTATCCAAGTAGAAAGAGAGTTGTAGTACTAATGTATACAGTAAAACCTTTGTTTGCGACCGCTTCTATAAAGTGACCACCTACGTTAAACGACTGGGTATATATTCCCCATATTTAAAAATGGAACTCCCATTATTTTATACTCCTCTTTACCGACCCATCTATTAAACGACCGCGTGCATTCATCATCGGAATCTTTAGTAAACATTAAACATAATTCTTAAGAAATATTGGTACATACACTAATTACTTTATTTCAGTTGGATCCATTCAATTGCTTTAAACGCCGTGTTATGGGACTAACGTGAATATTTGAAGATGGCGGAAAAAAGGAAATGTTATTCTTTAAACGAAGAAATTGAAATAATCGAGGAAAGTGAAAAAACCGGTTTAAGTACCAGGAAATTGGCTGAAAAATTTAAAGTGGGTAAAACCCAAGTGACTATGTTTCTTCAAAATAAAGCAGAAGTTAGAAATTTGTTTCAACGAGATGGCAACGGTAAACAAAAAAGGAAATTTCCCAAAACCAAAGGACTGGCAGTGGACCAAGTTGTTTTTAACTGGTTTTGTAAGGCGCGAAACAAGCACTTACCAATATCCGGGCCCATAATTCAAGCAAAAGCCCTCGAATCTGCTCGATGTGTAGGACTGGATAACTTCAAGGCATCAAATGGATGGTTAGAGAAATTATGTCGTCGGCATCATATTAACTTCAAGAAAATATGTGGCGAATCAGCTGATATCATGATATCAATATCGAAGACGTAACTGCTTGGAAAGGAAGACTATTGACCTTATTAAAGGTCAGGTCCCTACTATCGTGCATTGCCAACAAAAATACATGCATTGAAAGATGACAAGCGTACTGGAAAAAACAGCAAAACAATGATTTACAATTCCGTTCTGTGGAAATATGGAAGGTGGAAGGAAACGTCGGCTCAAACCTGGTTTGTTGGGTCAGTCTAATATCGCCTTTAATACCACCAGATTGAATGATAACCCTAGAGAAGGAACACTATTGGTTTATTTTTAACGCTTTCTTAAAACTACATTTACACACACTATTTTCAGTGTGGTAATTATCATTTTAGCGCACTACTTCCTTGTTGATTGATATTAGTTTTGTTGTCAATGTTGGAGATGATTGTTGTACTTTTTGGTAAATTAAAACTGTACCTATGCAGGTTTAGCACATTTTTATTACAATTGGGCGCTTAACGAGAAGAAAACAGAACTTAATACACTTACACTAGTTATGAGTTTATCAGACAGAGAAAGAGCCTACCAGCAATCTCTGCCCGTTTACCTACTTTGATTGCCGAGCTGCAACCTTTGCATTATGATCTCTAATAGTCGGGTTCAACTGTGTTAATAGTGGAAGGCAGAAAAAGCAACGCGCGTTAAGATGCGAGAAGGCAATTTCTTCCTCTTTATTTAACTTATAACTGAAGCATTAAAGTTCACAAACCTTTCTCATACACGCCTTCAACACTTTTCTTCCAGAGAAGAAATATGCGCGTCGTACTGGACAGAGACACACAACAAACTGGTTTAACGCTGAACCTAGAGGCATGCGTCAAACACTGCAATTTTTTTGTGAACTTCACCGACAGTCGCCTACGGTTGAACTCAAAGACATGATACGAAATCACAGATATATATATAAAAAAGCTATTACAGCTGCAAAGAAGGATGCCAACGATAACCTGATAGCGAATTCTTCTAACCCAAGAAAAAGAATATGTTGCCAATATTGAATCAGTTCAAAGGTGTACTTGGTTGGAATGCAGAGTCTTCTTCTTCTATCTCTCCAGACCAATTTAATTATTTTTTTATAAACATTGCCTTAAATCTGCAGAGTAAGATTTGCTCACCTGCCTCTGATCTGACTGAGAATATTCCACTATTTCAACATGCCTTATTTTCCGTGATGTACTAACTAAATTAATTAACCTCTGCATTAAAGAAAACATTTTATTTTTCCTGAGGTTCTAAGTCGTAGTACCAATTTTCAAAAAAGGAGACTCCAATGATATCTCAAACTATAGACCAATATCCTCACTATTTATCTTCTCTAAAATTTTTGAAAAGTGTCTGACATTCAGGATTTCCAGCTTTTTTGAGTCTAACAATCTTTTTTATGATAAGCAGTTTGGCTTCCGCAGGAGTCTAAACACAACTATAGGTATCATGGACGTAGCGTCTTTCATCGATGAGGCATTTGAGGACCTTGCCAGCAAGTTTTGCGACCCTAGTAAGGCGTTCGATTGTGTGCCCTACGAGGCCCCTCTAAAAAAACTTAAACCCTATAATTTTAACGATGTCAGCATTATAATAGGCATAGTTATCATTCGCGTCCTGATATCAACTTTTTTTGAGTGTGGTTTAGTGGGTTTAGGACAGAAAAACAATTCCTTTTATTATGAAATTGCCGACGTTTCGACCTATATTGGGTCTTTTTCAAGGCTAAAAACAAACATACATTTCCAGTTAATCCTTAAGGAAGAACACTGTTATGGTAAAAATATGTTGACAATCAGAGAAAAAAAAAAAAAAACTATATAAATTTATACCCATTTTAGGGCATTCACAATACATTAATAACAGCAATTACTAGAGAAAACGAGAACAAAACACATTTATCAAAATATATGAAGTAAAAATAAAATTTGTAAATAAAATTGACACGCAAGACCACTATTCCATTAAAACAAACATTGTGTGTAACAAGTAAATTCGCACCCCACATGACAGGTTAAGTTTTCACTTTAAAAAACAAAAGTATTAAATACTAATTTGGAGAATAAAAGAACTTACCTATTCAAAAAAAATTAGAATTATTGTCATTATAAATATAATTCATCTCCATAACAACACAGGGACATAATATTTTATTAAATAAAATATACATCAAACGGTATCAATACCACAACGAGAACTGATAGAACAGCAACTTTAGCGAACTTAAAAAAAACCACTACAATAGCCATTGTTGCTCACATTGTTCCGATCTTTTTTAATAATTTTTATTTACGTTAGGCCCAAATTCTTTATACAAATGAAGCAAATAATTATACTGTATGTTGAGCCCTTGTGTATCTGCTCGACAGTTAACCGTATTATTAAGCGTTATGTAAATCATTTCACTCAAACACCGCTTGTAATAATTACTTTCTCGGTCCAAGATAGACACCTCATTGAAATCAAATGTATGATCCGCTGTAAAATGATGTTGGGATAAAGCCGTTTTTTCTGATTTATTTCTGTTTATCTCTCTGCAATCGTAACGATGTTGGTAAATTCTGGTTTTTAAGTACTGTTTGGTCATACCAATATAGCATTTATCACACCCCGAACAAGGAATCCTATATACTAAACCAGACGAAAAATCGAGTGGTACTGGATCTTTCAACCTCGTAAAGACAGCACTGACCACATTAGTGTTATAAAACGCCAACCTGCAATTGGGACTACATTTTTTAATATAAAAAATTCCTTTGAGTTTGTTGAGGTTAGCCGACAAGTTAGGTTGCCAGAAGGCTATGTACTGGTCTCTCTCGATGTGGTTTCTCTTTTTACTAATGTTCCTAAAGACTTGGTCATGAGTATTATGAGGAGGAAATGGCGCTTTATATCATCATATACGAATATACCTTGTGACTTTTTTTGCCGAATAATAGAACATCTTTTTAATACCAGCTATTTCTCTTTCAATAACAAATTTTATCAACAGTTGGATGGGACGGCAATGGGAAATCCTGCTAGCCCTGTGTTAGCGAATTTAATTATGAATGAATTAATAACGCAAGTAATCAGTAATCTTCCTTTTTCCTTGAGTTTTATTAGGTTGTATGTGGATGATACATTGTTGGCTTGTCCGTTAGACGAAGTGTCAAATCTCTTAAATTACTTCAATAATTTCCATCCTAAAATCAGGTTTACCATGGAAAATGAGGTTAACGGGGTTATTCCTTTTCTTGATACTATGGTAATGCGAAATACAAATGGCACTTTGTCCACTAATTGGTTTATTAAACCCACAGCGTCTGGACGCGTGATCAATTATTTATCCTCGCATGCAACTAATCAGAAAATTGCCACAATAAAAAATATGTTATACCGCTCTCATAAATTGAGTAGTCCAGAATATCACTCTCAAAATTAAGAGACGATTAGGAATATTTTAAGACTTAATAACTACCCTATGTCACTAATTAATAGAGTAATTAACCAATATAAAAATAATCTAAATAACAATGATACTAAAGTTGATACAGATAATTTTAAATATTATAAATTTCCTTATGTTCAGGGTTTATCAGAAGAGATTGAAAAACATATTAAAAAATGTAGTCCCAATTGCAGGTTGGCGTTTTATAACACTAATGTGGTCAGTGCTGTCTTTACGAGGTTGAAAGATCCAGTACCACTCGATTTTTCGTCTGGTTTAGTATATAGGATTCCTTGTTCGGGGTGTGATAAATGCTATATTGGTATGACCAAACAGTACTTAAAAACCAGAATTTACCAACATCGTTACGATTGCAGAGAGATAAACAGAAATAAATCAGAAAAAACGGCTTTATCCCAACATCATTTTACAGCGGATCATACATTTGATTTCAATGAGGTGTCTATCTTGGACCGAGAAAGTAATTATTACAAGCGGTGTTTGAGTGAAATGATTTACATAACGCTTAATAATACGGTTAACTGTCGAGCAGATACACAAGGGCTCAACATACAGTATAATTATTTGCTTCATTTGTATAAAGAATTTGGGCCTAACGTAAATAAAAATTATTAAAAAAGATCGGAACAATGTGAGCAACAATGGCTATTGTAGTGGTTTTTTTTAAGTTCGCTAAAGTTGCTGTTCTATCAGTTCTCGTTGTGGTATTGATACCGTTTGATGTATATTTTATTTAATAAAATATTATGTCCCTGTGTTGTTATGGAGATGAATTATATTTATAATGACAATAATTCTAATTTTTTTTGAATAGGTAAGTTCTTTTATTCTCCAAATTAGTATTTAATACTTTTGTTTTTTAAAGTGAAAACTTAACCTGTCATGTGGGGTGCGAATTTACTTGTTACACACAATGTTTGTTTTAATGGAATAGTGGTCTTGCGTGTCAATTTTATTTACAAATTTTATTTTTACTTCATATATTTTGATAAATGTGTTTTGTTCTCGTTTTCTCTAGTAATTGCTGTTATTAATGTATTGGGAATGCCCTAAAATGGGTATAAATTTATATAGTTTTTTTTTTTTTTTTTTCTCTGATTGTCAACATATTTTTACCATAACAGTGTTCTTCCTTAAGGATTAACTGGAAATGTATGTTTGTTTTTAGCCTTGAAAAAGACCCAATATAGGTCGAAACGTCGGCAATTTCATAATAAAAGGAATTGTTTTTCTGTCCTAAACCCACTAAACCACACTCAAAAAAATTATAATAGGCGAAAGCAAAAAATCCTCGATGTTTTAAGGGTCACTTATTTTTCTTCCACCCAGTACTACCTCATATTGCCAACCTGGACTAAGGCATTATCCAGAATTTTAAAATGCTTTAAAGAAGCTACTTTATTAAGAGCCTTTTAACATGTATAGACAGTGGTTGTCCTCTTCAAGAAATCGAAAATAATATTACCATAACCAACGCCTTTGATATGGGTTTCGGTGGCCTGGCGCAATTTGTCCCCACTGACAATAAAAAAATGCGTTATGAAAGCTGGATTTGTGTGTAATACAGGTAATATTGACGACTTCGAAGAAGCAGATAATATTCCGCTCGCACAAGTGTTTCCTAACATTAAGGACACATTTGGGAACTTCAAACAACTTGCCTATTGATAACGATTTGCAAACAGAAAATGCAGAATTGACTATCATCGAGTGTATTGAAGAGATCCAAGAAACCGATGAAACTACTCCCAACTCTGAGACAGAGGTATAGGACCCTGAACTTGCTTCAGAGTCGAAAATATCAAACTGCCAAGCCTGCGCAAGTTTCAGAGACTTTTTTAATAATGTTAACAATTTTGACAAGTCTACAAATTTAATATTTCTCAATTGCTCTTAAAATATGAATCTAAATTTAAAAAAAAATAAAATAAAAAATATGAAGCAACCATTAATTTCTGATTTTAATAAATAAGAATTTTAAAGCAAACATAGAGTACATTGTATAACATATTATTATATGTTAATTCCGATAAATTTAAACCAAAATATTTAAAATTATTTACACATAATATGTAGATACTTATTAATAAACAAACACTGTAAAATGCATACCAGTTGTTTTAATTTTTCTCTTTTAACTGACCACCCCTGTTAACCGACCAATATTTGATTCCCCGAGGGTGGTCGCTATTGAGAGATTAAAGTTTTTACCGGATCTAGTAAATTCGCTATCATTTTATTTAGCTTGCACTGCTACCAGCGCTAATTTAACCTTATTATAATGCTTCTGTGTACCAAGTAATGATGTGCATTACAAAATAGAGTTATTAAGTTATTTTTAGAAAAACCTTTAGTTTTTAAAGTGAACATGAGATACAAAAAGTGATTCACTTATAAGTGTATATAATTAAAATCATACATTAAAATCATTTTGACCATTTATAATTAGATTAATCATTCGAGGTAAAAAATTGAATGCTTAAGTCATGCTAAAAATTATTGTGAATCATTATTTTATATTAATATTCAAAAAATGTCATCTCCATTTACTGACAACACAGCACAATGAAAAAATAAACATAATCTTCATACACCCTTTTCAGGAAACACCACTGAAAAATGCAAGGAGTGGCAAACTCAATGAATATTTTGAATAATGATTCCTTTATTTACGTGCTAATAAAATATCAGCACAGTTTTCATCGACACTTTTATACTTGAGTACGTCTCGTGATTTCCAATAATTAAATACAAAACTGATCCCATTCATATATTTTTTTTACCTTTTTATTCACATCCTGTGAGTAACAATCATTATTTTGGTGATTTATATTGTCTACTAATTTCTATGTTTTCTATGGTAATGTGTGGTTTATTTGCATAAGTTTTTCCGCCCTGTGAGTCATTTATTGCATTTTAAAAGTTAATTAGGATTTTTAAAGGATTAGCAGAGACAAGATCCGGCAAATTAAAAATTTAATTTAAAACACCCTTATTTTGTGACAGTATAATCATAGCATAGTGTTACCTCCAATGTTAACCAACATTTATTTAATACCATATTATTTAAAATAGATTCCAAACAAATTAATAAAAATATCAAGGGAAAACAATGGATGTACTTTTGTCAAACGATTACACAATTTTAAACGTGCATAAGTGTAAAGACTTTTGAATAGATGGTTGTGTGTTTAAGGCAACCTTGACCATAAGGCTTATGTGGGAACTTTTTGTTATGGTATACATAATAGGTTTATATTATAAACTTGACATTATTTTGCCCAAAGTAATGTTAATATATATTTTTGTTATGCCAGTAACCTTCGGTTGGTCTTTTATAAGGTTACAGACTATATATAGATTGTCCAGTGGTGCAGCCAGGGGGCGGGAGGGGGGGGACCATGGGGCTGCAGCACTCAAAAAAAATTCGTCGTCCAGCACGATAAAGTTTGATATTCTGAAAACCACAACAAAGTGGTTAGTATTGAAAAAGACATGTACATTTTATTGGCAAGGGGGACACTTTTAGAGAATATCTTTAGGGGTTGTGGTTTAACACCCTGGAAGGGGTAGGTGTTACCCTTGTAGTTAAGTAGCACATCATTTTAAAGGCTGTTTAATTCTCTTTTCCAAGAAATCGCGTTCCAAGAATGGACGCCATTACAACTTACCTGCACTGAGATTTAAACTGTTTCTAGCAAAATTAATTTGAAACAGTAGTAGGTAAGATGGAAGGAGACCATTTAACAATTTATATATGAAAGCTATAGCCAAATATTTCATTCTCTTCACTACTGACGTCCAATCCAGACACAAAAGCAAGCTGTTAATAGATGCATACCGATTATATGGAATTACAATTCTCATTCCCTTATTTTGCAATTTTTACGAAGAAGATTTACTATTGTTGTATAGTAGGAACAGAAGGTACACATTTTAGAAGCATGAGGTTTCGAGAAACCACTTAGACCCGCGAAATTTACCCAACAAAATTTAAAGCTCTTGTGGCTATGATTTATATTTTTTTAAAATTTATTTTGGCTTTTCCAAGAATACGTTATAATAAATATAATATTATTATACTAAGCTAAAGTGACCTCCAAAAATATTTCTAACCTTCGGTCTTAGGATGTTATTAATTGACAATGTTGTTTCGTAATTTATTCAAGAAAATATCCTTGGTAAGGCCAAAATGTATCCAAAATGTATTCATGAGCTGTGAACGACTATTTTAATAATTTGTTTTTACGAATTGGGTACAAGTCCTTAGGACAATTTTATGCCATATTTGCAATGATTTGCAAATGATGCAGACTTTTCTGATTTATTTATTGTTGTTAAGGTTATTGCAGTATCATGATGAGCAAAGCATGGGCGTCGTTTAACAAAACAAAACCGTCTAGTAAAATGTAATTTGAATGTACAAAATTATTTGCAAATTTTCAAACTCGACGTACCTGCCTAATAACAAGAATAAATACTTGAGCCAATCTGTCTGGAATTGAGTGAATTAAATTGACAATACAATTTTGATCAAGCCCTTTCCAGCACTTATGCTGTACTTCCATTAATTTATTAGGATTGCGAGGTCTTAAATTTTTTTTTGTATATTTATTTGACAATTAGACACCAGCCATTCTCTATGGGATTAATATCGGCACTATAAGCAGGCAATGCCACAACTTTCACATTATTATATTCAGTCCATTGCGGTATAAACTGGGCATTTATCCTGCTGAAAGACGAAAGGGTTATTTGGATATATCTGTTGAACAGATAGAAGCATTATATGTTCCAGACCAGACATATAATTTTTGGCGTTAAAGCTGGATTTATAAACTCGAAAAGTTGGCGAGGTTGAAGTTGATGGCGCACTGGGTTAATTTCCTAGTGGTTACAATAATTCATACTGCATGACCAATAATAGGGGTGCTCACTGGTTCGTTAATTTTTTGCTACCTTTGATTAAAACAATTATTTACTTAATACTTGTATCTTTGTAAATAAAACAATGCAGTTTTTCTCCACAAGTTTTCTTACGCCAATTATCATTAAAACCAATTAATGAGCAGTAGACCAACAGTTGACCTTACACCTCAACTTGGACTTATAGAGGCGATGGACTTTTCGTCAACTTACCCACCCACATTCAATTTGAATAAACATTCAAACCAAAAATATATATTTTTTTTAAGAGTGCGTATATTTCAAACAAAAACAGTAGGTATTAATTAGTTACATTATTTATTATTTTAGGCATTCTTGAAATAAACCATCAGAAACGTAGTTAAAAATCGCTTGAATTCATCGTTGGTCATCTTAGGGCCCTCTCCCCTACTAGGTTTCGAACAGTGCTAGACGGTGCTTGGTGTACAAGTGCGTGTGTACATTTAAAACTATTGTTTTTGCTCCTACGTCAAACATACTTTTTAAACTGCGGAGGAAGACTGCATTGTTTTATTTACATTACATTAACTCCACTGTAAGTGTAAAGTATAGACTATTTTTTCACTTGTATTTTTATTCCTTAATGCAGGTTATGGTATGATATTACAAGAATTCACGACAAATATACTGGTCAATAATTAACGTTTGTATTACTAAGTGCTTTTATACATTGTTTTCCTAACTGTCACTTGAAAGTACATCACAAAACCGCCCCGGTATAGTAGGGACTTCAATCTCGTACGTCAGATAACGCCGAATCGCTATCTGCTTAGCTTTCCTTAAAAAGAAACCATTACTTGCCCAAAAAGGCCTTAAATCCATGCCGCATGCATAAGAGCACCTTGCGTCACGGAGCCATCATGGAAGACTACGCTCTCTTGACCGTTGCGCCGTGCCAACTACTCGTCTCTCTAGTCTCTATCGACCGGCGCGCGATGCGATCTGACCAGGAAGCTCGCGGCCCAACGTTGACGTTTTACACGTCACGTCGCGAAGCGAGATTTAAATCACACGCACACATAATCTAACAGAAGTTATGTTCAAGTTGGTGAGGTTCGATATTCGACAGTTCAGAATATGGTATTTATAAAGTCAGTAAGCGAAGTTCGAAAAGTTGTTGTTTGATTGGTTGAAGTTTGTGTCCAATAGATTGAATTAAAATATTTCATAATTTTAAATTAAGTCAAGTAACAACAAGTTAGTGTCATCACTCTCCATTCTATCCTTATTTTCTTTTCTAATTTTTCGGCACAAAACATAAACTAACTTTACAACAAAAAGAAAATACAAATACAAATGGCAGAATAACGACGTAAACAATGAACCACATGACTCTAAAGTAGCGTCTTTATTGGCCGGAACGAACTTTCCCAACTCCGAACATAAAAATTGGTTATCTCGAACTACCCTGGAACTTCTCGAAACTATCGAACTTTGCATGATCTGAGTTTATAAATGAAACTGAGTGTTCCCTTGAGTTAAAATTGAACTCTTATTTCCAACGTCAAGTGAACCTCAGCTTTGCGAACTTTTTAAGTTTATAAATCCAGCTTAAACGTTCTCTCCAATCGCCATAAGACACCAGGCCCATAAACACAAATCCAACCCCAGATATTCTCAGAAAAAAAAGTAAGATCGCTAGTGTACCGTTCTTCGAATCTTGTGTTATCTGGGCGGTTTACACGAATTTGTACACTACATGTTGACTGATAAACCTTGTCGTCAGTGAACACTACCGTGTTCCAAAATTAATGATCGCGGTATATATAGTTTAGGGCAAAAGTACTTGAGACTGCCTTCGTTGTCATTTTCGTGGCAACTCGGTTTTTTAAGTCAAATCCTTTTACTCTTCTGGTGGCGGTTGAGACTCAGGAAATCCTGTGTTAACGGCAGCGTGTCTTGCAATTTCAACAGGATTTGCCCCTAGATATTCCAGAACTGCATCATATTGTTCAAGGTTGAAAATGCGGCCCTTTTGCTCCTAACGTTCCTTAACTCTTAAGATTGTGTTCTTGCTTTTTCATAAAGATTTGCTAGTGCCCATATTGACCACCCATCATGAATTCTGGCTACTATTTGTCTATTTTCAATTTCTGTTAAATGAGGCATTTTGTAAATTTTGGCAGTGACAGACTTGTCAACCATGCACTTCCTTTGAAAAGTCAAAATCAATCAAGACCGATTTACATTATAACAAATTTAGTGTACCTATTTTCAATGAATATAATAGAATTGTACAAGCACTGCAGAAAAATATTGTGAGGCGTTCTACAAGCGGCGCGTGTGCGAAGCAAGCGTTGTGGTCTTGCTTCTTTTAGGTTAATATTTAAAAAAGATAGAAACATTTTCAAGTAAATAAGTAAATACCTACAATTAATAATGACATTGTAAAGACGGGTGGTAATTTCAAATAGGCGCATTGAAAATTAAAAATATTAATAAAATCATGGACGTCGGACCTTGACTGTGTCAACCAGCTAAATGGTATGTTAATATGATAAGTAGGTACACAACTACAGGTATGGTGCGTATATAGATATATTATGCATAGGTATAAAATAATTTATTTGCTGTAAGGATCGTTATCCTTGTCGTGCATAAAAGTGCGTCATTAGTGGCACGATTTTATCCATATTAGAATTATAATTGGGCGGACCGCATCTTTATTTAGAATTAATACATATATCCTCGATCAAAAACATATTTAGCACGTGTGCTAATAATAACAGAATATTTAAGTTTTCTTTGTTCTGGTTTGGTTGGCAGGCTGTAAAATATTTATTCTTTGAGCTAGAAGGTTGGCTAAAAAAATAAATTGTAGGGTTTTGCGTAAAGTTTTATGCCGTTTAGTCAAAATTTTCATAAAATGTTGTGAGTTTACAAGCCACAAAATCTTCCATCTTTCTAATAAACACCTCAAAAGTATAAAATTATAAAAACTATGACTATAAATTAGTTAGTGGAAACAAAAATAACAATTTAATGATAGTTATATTAATTAATGCCAAACTAATCAAAATAATGTGTGGTATATATTAGTATTCATTAAATATTTAATTTATTTAATAATATCAATTTAAAAAAAAAGTAGGTTATATCAATAACTTTGAAATTTGATATTTTATAAAGTTTTTGACAACGACACAAAGTCAAAATTCTAGCTCAAAAAAGAAGTATTTCACAGTCAAGTAAAAGTGGGACAAATTAAAATAAAAGCACTGTACTGAAGGCTTAGCTTTAGGATGTTATGCCCTGAGAGTACTTTCTTATGAAATGAATATGGCGGTTCTTCGAAATGTTTATTTTGCTTTAATATGATCTCTTTTGAGATATGGAATTTGTTTCTGGGGAAATTCAAGCCAATATCTTCTAAATTCAATTTTTATTTTACAAAAAAGAGCTATCAGATATTTGTGCAAAGCTAGATCTAAAGATTCTTGTATTTCTATTTATCTCACAAACAATTTTAACACTAACTTCAATTTTTATATTGGAAACAGTTTGTTTAATTTATAATAAGATTAGAAATAATATTAATTCACATACTTATAATACAAGTCACACCTTTAATGTATTTTTACCTATTCCTTCTTCAAGTCATGTAAAAAAATTCATAATTATTTATGATTCTAAAAAATTTTTTAATTATCTTCCAGATTTTATTAAGAAAATGTCAAATTTTAAAATGTTTAAAAAAATGTTAAAAATTTATTATTGGAAAAAGCTTATTATACTCTAGATGAATATTTTGGTGATACTCTGTCATAATAATTAGCATTTTTTTTTTATGTATTTTAAGTTTTACTATATTATTATATTTTATTGTTAATTTAATTTAAAAAAAAGGCTTTGTTGATAAAAATAATACTTTATAACAATAAAACATATTTTGATTTCATTAGGTAATGGACAGAGCAAATAAAAATAGTCATAGAAATTATTTGCTGGTGTTTGCTGCATTACCTTAATTATGAAAATTTCCTAATTTTGCTATCACATTTAATTGAATAAGCTAGGATTGGCTTATTGAAATTTATTCCAACTTGACACATGGGTTTATTATATCAGCCTCTTAAAAAGTTATAATACAACTTTTCTCTAAATTGTACAGGGGAGCCAATATTTAGCCACCTTAAGGTTTACATGGGATTCCCTATGTTAAACTAAGCCATGCATCACTCGGTATAGGTACATCCCCAACGTCAATTGAGACTGTACATGATAAAGATATGAGACAAATCTGTTAAGTGGCTTACATTCCTTTTCAATTTTAAGTCGCGCAAACCCCAGAAACTTATTTCTGGGTGCACACTATAGTGCGACACGATACGACCAGATATACAGTCCATTTGGTGGTTCTTTGCTGGTGCGTCATGGACAACACCCTATCTTTATTTATTAACGTCTTAAAAATTTTAACTTCTGGTTAAATACATATAGTCAAAATTGCTCAGCATTTAGAGTTAAACACACTAGGAATTATTCCTAAAATCTGTTTTAGCTTCAAGCTCAACAAGGGTACTCAGAATTCCAACAGGGCGTGTGGGATCTGCTGAATCACGCTGGAAACGTCAATAACATCCCTGATCCACAAACTTACAGACAGATTCGATACTATTCTGTGATTGGTCCAGCAGCATTGTCACCTGACCAACTAGATCGAGTAAGTTTAGAAGAGTTTTTTAAGGCTCCATTATGCAGGTGATATCCCAGTTTAAAACACAATCAAATGCTTCCAAGTTATTGATTTGATAGTTTTACTGCAGTATATTGTTGTAGAGTCCAGTAATATTTTTTAAAATACTATAGATTTGGACGCAATTCTTCCTATTCGCACGTGACTCTGCACGTAATAATCGATTACCTGGAAATAATTATGATTTTTTTGTGTTTACAACCATTTACTTGAACCATCCCACATTCTATGAATTGTTTTACATAATTATTATTGTAGATTCACAATAGTGTGATATATTTTTGTTGCGTAATGTTATTTATTTTATTATTTAAAGTACAATCGTGGTTATTGTTTACTGGGCGTTATGGTGTGTGTCAGTGTTACACCTTTATAATTAAATTAAACAACAATAATATTAGTTGTAATTAATTGTTTAAAAAATAATTGTAATATATCTTTTCCTCGGTGATCTTATTAACTTTTTCCTTCTTTCTTCAAAAAGTATAACAGGCTGATTAACGACATGCTAGCAATCTACAACACAGCCTCAATATGCAGCTTCAACGACCATTTTCATTGTGGACTGAGGCTTCAACCAGATCTGAACAAAATAATGGGAAAAAGTCGCAACTGGGACGAACTTCAGCATGTCTGGACAGAGTGGAGAAGACAAACTGGACAAAAAATGAAAGACTTGTATGAGCAAATGATTCACTTGTCTAATACAGCTTCACGTTTAAACAGTAAGAGTTACCTATACCTACAGGGTATTTCAAAAAACATGGTGCCATCGCACGTGCGGTGATTCCTTGACCAAAAGTTAAAGAAATAGTTCATATTAATATAGGTCCGTACCCGCTTTATTTTTGAGATAGAGGGTGTTACAACATTTAGGCAGAGCAAAAAACATGTACGCCGCTGTCGTTTTCTTTTTTGATAACACAGTTGGGCAACCAGGCAGTTTAATGACTACTGCGAAATAGCTTTTGATAATTTTTTTATTTCGGCTTTGTCTAGGAGATAAATGAAATTTTATCAAATAGATGTCATTAATTTTTTTAATCGAAAACACGAAGGAAAGTCTAGCGATTATTCTTGCTAAGTTATAAAGCGCAATTCTGAAAATAATATTTTTTTTGAAGAAAACAGTGGCATGCCATTTTTTCTTTAAAAATATCAAAATACATTTTAGCAAGCACTGGTGGAAGTAGAGCAAATCTTTTTTATAAAATGCATGTGTTTTTATGCCTAGTTAGTACCTACTAAAATTCAAAATGATCTAAAGCGGTCCCAGAAATATTAAGAAAAAAACCTTTTTTCTTTAAATTTTCAACACCCTGTAGGTATCTCAAAATTAAAGCGGCTGCGGACCTATGTTGATGGAAACTATTTCTCTTATTTTTTGGTAGAAGTCTCTACACATGACCCAATCTGCAGGGATCCTGCAAATTGGGTATAGTGTGTAGGCATGTCGGACCGACAAAATCCAGATCGGGCGGTTGGTTGAGAGACCATACGATCTCCCGACTCCCCACTTCAACCTAACCTTTATTGTTCTGTGACTCCAACTCCCTGCAAGTCTTATCGTGTGGAGCATGGTTTAATCGATTTTCATCGATATTTGACGGGGCACGTATGTCTTAATTCTGACAGAGAGTTGCCGCGAATTTTTAGTATTTGGAATCGAAGATGTCTGAAAGGGATACCCAAGCTTGAAGAGAGGTTTATGAGTTATAAAGGAATATGCCCTGCCTGTGGGATATTTTCAACGCCAATTATTTAAATAGAGACATGCAAAGCCAAGGAATGAAAGTTTTTTAAGTCGATTGGTCCTAGTTCTATAAGAAAATATGACTTTTTCCTCTCTAATAGCCTTTTTAAGCAGGCATTTTCTTTTCTTTCTTCGCGAATTTTTTTCCAATCGCAAAGTGAGCGCAATTCCAATTTTTTGACATTTACTTAGAGGAGCCATCCCGGCCTTTTACGATTCAAGAGTCGAAACCACAGAAAACTAAAAGTTAGCTTTTCTCGAAACACTGCGAGATCGGGTAGTGTGGAGAGCAGCACCCGAATTTCCCTTTCCTATATATGCCCTGAAAATCGGACCCTGCAGATTGGGTCGTGTGTAGGGACTTTGAGGAGTCACCACACGAACGATAGCATATGTTTTTTGAAACACCCTGTATTTAATTAGTGCAATATAAAGCTCTAGACGGTTCACTTTAATTAAACATCCTAGTTGATTCATGTACATAATCCGTGTAGTAAAAAAGAAATAAACCGTCTATAAATTACTATATTAAATAAAATTATAAATCAACTAAACTCAATACCGGGGAAGTCTTAGTTGCCCCTTTAAGATTAAACAATCAATTCAACTTTTCTGAACGTTCTAACGCCACTATACAGATTATAAAATTTGCTATCTTTTTTTATTTTATAGACTTTACCAACACCGCTGACTACTGGTCATTTCCATTTGAAAGTCCTGCCCTGGAAATAGATCTAGAGGATGCTTGGGGGGAAATCAAACCTATCTATGAACTCTTACATGCTTATGTAAGAAGAAGATTGAGGGAGTATTATGGACCTGAGCGAATTAATAGACAAGCTCCATTACCCAGTCATATATTAGGTACATTTTAATACAAGCAATGTGTTTTTTGAATAGCTGTAAAAAGATTTTTTTTTTTAATTCGGAGTCAATTTTTGTATTCATTCATATTTATGAATGAATTTTGCCTTGTTTGTTGTGACGCCACTGTGCCACTGTTATACGCCCTTCCGCCCACAACTTGTGCGTCTGTCGTAGTAGTAGTAGTAGTAGTAGTAGTAGTAGTAGTGGTGGTGTCATATCGACATTTTTTCGATTTTTTTCGTTCGCTGCCTCTCTGTAGAAGCACAAAAATCATAAATACAATAATTCTGAATAATGATACCATAACACAATGCATTATGGGTAAACGTTCGTCATAGTATTAGAACGTACTTATGACTCTATTTAAATTGGTTTTGGATCTTTTAAGAGATTACTGATGTTTCAATATATTCTGATGAGTCAGTAATTGGGGCAAAAAATTTTGAAAAAATCTTTAAAATTTCGACATTGTAATTCTTTTAGTTTTTTGGTCATCTTTATTAGATAAAATCAATAAAGTAAATCTCTTACTTCAGAAAAAGGAGTTAACATTAGATACAGCTTGCAAGCACTTTAAAGGGTTATTAGACGAAATCAAAGCACATAGATATGGTTATTTTGAAAAATCTGAAAAAAATGCTTTGCAGATTTGTCAAAATTGCAATATTTCAACTGAATACACAGAAGTTCAAAAAAGAAAAATTAAAAAAAAAAAAAGGTGAGCTTGCTAATGATTTTGATTTAGACCCAAAAACAAAACAAAAAAAAAACTATTATTTTAAATCATCGATTCAATAATAACGCAGTTAAGTAACAGATATAAAGGTTTACATGAGATTTGAAGTGATTTCAGTTTTCTTAATGGAGCAATTCTTTCCAAAATGAGTCTTTCTGATACTGAAAAATTCATTGAAGATTTGGGCGCTAAATATCTAAACTACTTCAATTGTAACAAATTTATTCAGGAAGCAGAAAGTTTTAAATTTCAAACGCAAGAAATTTTTGATTTTCAGTGTCAATCTGCATTGGAAATGTACCAAAACCTACATAAATTTGAACTACTGGCAGAGTATCCCAATTTTGCTACAGCATTACAAATTCTTCTAACAATTCCAGTCACCAGTGCTTCTTGTGATAGATCTTTTTCAAAATTGAAACTTATAAAAAGTTATTTAAAATCGACCATGTCCCAGGAAATATTATTTCATAGTGCCATATTATCCATAGAAAAGCTTATCGCAGAATCTATTTCTTTTGATAAATATATATTAGATTTCGCAACACAAAAAGTCGGAAAATATTGTTGGTAAAATTATCTTCCCAATCAAATATTTAAGTAGAGCGTAGAATCTATTTATAAGTATTTTATTTATACCTACACATTTCCAATATTTCCATTTTATATTTTTTTTTTTTCAGTTTTACATTACATATATAATCTTTTCTTATTATTATGTAGGCTTAGTAATTAACTGATGAAAAAAAAATTTAAACCAAAGAATATTAATAAACTTATAACTTATTTAATAAAAAGTAAAAAAAGTTATACATATAAATTTTGTGTGTTCTTTAAAAAAATGTTAAAGTACTACTGTAGCGCATTTCTCTAGGGGACGCAAAAAAGAAACCTTGCCTATAGTAGAATATCACCTAGTTACGGCCCTGGGTCCAATCTGCAGGGCCCTACAAATTGGGTAGTGTGTAGGCATGCCGGACCGACAAAATCCAGATCGGGCGGTTAGTTAAGGCGACCATATGATCTCCCGACTCCCCACTTCAATGCCCTGCAAGTTATATCGCGTGGAACACGGTCGGGTCGATTTCGATTTTCATCAATATTTGACGGAGCACGTCAAGTATTAATTCTGACAGAGTTGCTGCGAATTTTTAATATATTGAATCGAATATTTCCCTCATATGTTAAAGTTCCCATAAGAGAAATGCAATTTTCGCAAAATTACAGCGAAAACAGCACTGCCAGAAATCGAAAATTGCATCGCAAGTTTATATTGTTGACGAAACGTCAAAGCGGGATTTTATTGTTAACAAACGTCAAAAAATGTAATATTCTGACAATTAACGTCATCTTATTGAGTGACAGCAGACAAAAACGTCAATGTCAACGAATGTTTTCCTTTCATTTTGTCAAGAATTGTTAATAACTATCTCTTTGCATTGGGATAACCCGTGGCAACGTAAATTTTTTTGTTTTTTTGTAAACAACGCTATTGAACTTTAGAGACTTGCGACGAGGAAACCCCCGACGGTTTGCAAAAAAAGATGTTTTTTGTTTTATCCTACGAGCTGGTCTGGCGTGGAGAAGAAGGCCCAAGGTGTTTAACAAACTATCTTAAAGAAGAACTGGATCACGCGGGTCAGAAGACGGGACGAATAGAGTACAATCCGCTTTTTACCAAGACTACTCAAGGAGAAGATAAGCCCTGCGCATCCTCGAAATGGTTGGTCAGGAATAAAGTAAACCCGAACATCTGCCCTATCCGACTATATAAGAAATTCATGCAGAAAAGGCAAGCAATAAAATGCAAGCGACTTTTTCTCACCGTGAATCCTTTCTGGCAATCAGGAAAATGGTACAAAAGCATACCGGTTGGACGAAATTTGATGAATAAATGGACCTCTACACAAGCGGAAAAGTCAGGCCTCACCAATAAAAATATCAAACTGACGAATCATAGCTTACGAGCAACCGGCGTATCAAAACTTGCCAAAAAAGGTGTTGGAGAACAACAGTTAATTAAACTAAGTGGACACTCAAATACCAAGTCACTGACGCCTTACATTCAGATGGATGAGAACCACCATATGCTTTTGATTGAAAAAATGCGGGACAATGACCAACCGTCAAGCTCAAGAGAGTCCCCCGCCGAAATAAGCTCTCGTTCTTTGACTGTATCAACCACCATGTCTACGAATTTAAAGCAAAATATTGTTAATTACAATAATTGTACTTTTCATTGCAATTCTTGTAATTTTTAAGCATTTTAATTTTATTGTTAGTATTTTCTGTTAAATAAAATATTTAAATTTACTTGATTCGAGTTCTTAATTAATTTGGGAAATATTCAAATAAATTACACTCGTGCATAAAAATAACCAGATAATTTTTTTATTCAATGTGTTTTTTTTACAAATTGCAATCGTTTGTTTTCATATTTTACGAAAATGCCCTCCTCCTGCGGAGTCGGGCTTTTTCGCGAAAATATGAAAACAAACTCTTGCACTTATAAAAAAACACATTTCATTCAATAATTATCGGTAATTTTGATGCACTTGTGCACTTACCCCCGAAAATATCTGAAAGGAAGAAGAAAGGTTGGAGAGAGATTTTTAAGCTATATAATGTATGCCCTATGCCTATGTGGGGTATTTCCAACGCCATTTAAATAATAGAGACATGCTAAGAAATGGAAGTTTCGAAGTCGATCAACAGGCTCCTGCGACATCAAAAATAAGGGCTACCTAAAAATAAATATATTTATAAGTACTTTTTTGAAATACTTATCAAATATCTAATAAAGTCACTAACCTTTATCGTTAAAAACTGCTTGTTGAAGCATCCATTAAACATTTGACAACCTGGTCCGCTGGTAGCATCTTGGATTTTTGGGGCTTGTATCCTTCGCTTCTTCTTTTCAGCAGGACAATCAACTTGTGAAATTCGCCAATATCGATATTATTTTTTAAGTTAAGCATGGTCTTCAATATGAAATAAGTGCTCAAAGCGTTTAAATGCATCGTACTGCGCTTCATATATTTTCCTTGATTTGGTCGGCATAATACCTTCTACGCCTTTTCAGCTGCTTTATTTATTCTGTAACTAAGTGAGTTTTGTCTTTCAAAGTAGACTAATAAAATATTCAATTCGCACTTGCATTAAATTATCATTATCAGGTGTTCTTATATTTATAAACCTACATATTACCAAAGAAAATTATAATTTTAATCAGTTGGTTTATAATTACTATATTTAAACACCTTTTCGAAAATAACACCCACCCCATTATTTACTTTTTCAGGCAACATGTGGGGACAAACTTGGTCGAATATTTTTGATATTACGCAACCATATCCAGGACAGCATTTTCTTGACGTCACACCTGAAATGATTCGGCAGGTTAGTTTATCGTTCTATAAGATTCCTAATATTCATCAATTCTCAATCGACCGAAAAGCAAGCACTTTCTCGATAATTTTTTATCCGGAAAATGTCACTTTATCGGTCTAGACTGGAACGCAAAAAAGTACTTTACGGCTCCCTCTTTCATTACCTACCATTCAATTTTTTATTAAGTTTAAATAGTTCAGTTATTAAATAGTTTCATGACAATAAAGTTTTCCAACTTACTCTCTAATACTATACTAACCAGTGGCGTAGCCACAGGGGGGCGAAGGGGCGAAGGGGGGGCGATCGGCCCCCCCCGCCCCCTTGGCCTGGCGCCCCTTTACTACTTTAAAAATAATTCTTAAAAAACAAGATCGGTCTTATTTTATTTTTAGTAAAGAAGAGTGATAGTAATAAACTTAATAAGAACGGTTTTGAGAGCGTCTCATCACAATAAATTTATTTTTTTTATATATAGCGGATTTTAACTTCATTTGGGGCCAGTCCCCCTGTTCCCTAGGGAGCAAAAAGGTGAATTCCTACGAAATTTGGGCGTGGTCTCAAAAATCTTTTGCCTGCGGCGCTTTAGCTCCGCGATTTGCGCCCCTCCAATAGTTCGCCCCCTCCGCCCCAAAATGCTGGCTATGCCACTGATACTAACATAGTAAGTAAGCCATTGGCCTTGTGTCGATTGAAAAAAATATTGTTTGTTACACATCCGGAAAGTACGTTAACAGGACTAGCAAGCTTCCTGGACTCGCCTGCATCGTCCTGTAACATTGTCCTTTCCAGTCTTCTAACGTAATATACTATTAAAACTTTGCTTTCGAGTTAAAAATTATACAAATTTGTTGGATTAATCACGACCGTAGCCTAGTGGTTAGTGTGTCCGACTACTAAGCCGAAGGTCCCCGGTTCGATCCCGGGACCATGCATCGATCTTTATTTATTCGGTCGTCACCTCGTGGAAGGCAATGGCAAACCACCACGTAGTAATTTGCCTAGTACAACCTCTCAAATAGTGCCGTTCGGAACCGGCGATAAACTGTAGGTCCCATATACCTGTGAAAAATCTGAAAAAGGCACACATCACAGGTATATGCGAGAGGTCGCCTACGCTCGAATGAGCATGGCACATAAAGAAGAAGAATCATGGACAAAATTACGGATAAGTAAAGAGGACCTACCAAATTATCAAGCTATGGTACAAATAATATTTAATGTATTTCGATTTTTAGGGTTACACACCTATAGATATGTTTCGATTAGCCGAAGACTTCTTCGTATCCCTCAACATGAGTACCATGCCCCTAGATTTTTGGCAAGGGTCTATTTTTGAGGAGCCCGTTGACAGAGTCGTACTGTGCACTCCATCTGCTTGGGATTTTTGTAATAGACGAGATTTCAGGTAAATTCAATTTGAGGTGTGTCTTTGGATAATAAAATAAAATAGAAATAAACGAAGGCGTTTAAAAAGGATATAATTTTATATTTTACATAAATGTTATACCGGTAAATAGACCCAGCAGACTTATATAATTCAATTTGTTTTTAAGGGGCTAGTCGAATTTAGCAGGACGATCCATTTAAAATTAAAAAGTTGGTAATCTTTCTGACTAACCCTGTATAGTTATGAAAAGGATTTTATCCTTCCAAAGTGTGCTGCTTTTAACTATATCGACTTGCCAATTTCCAAAGAAGTACATTCAGTATAGTTTTTGAAATATTTCCAATATTTCAGATTTCTTAACTCCCGGTATACAGTTGTAAAAAATGTCATTAATAGCTGTCAAACAAGTTTACAATTTTGCAAAATTTTAGCTGATATAATAAATTAATCCAATTAACTTTACTATGTAAATCATTGAATTATTTATCATATAAGCTCTAATTTAAATTAAGAAACTACAATTAAGTCGTTTTTCGAACTCACGTATGGTTTGAAAATTATCCTGGGCCCTAGCGACAAAATTGTCTTAAAATATTCGTGAACGAGGAAAATTTTTCGGGAATTAACTTAAGCTAGTGCCAATCCAGTGAAGCAACGCAGAGGTAATTTTGCTGCACAAAAAAAAGATATTACTGTTCTCTCAAACTATCGTCCTATAAGCCTACTCTCTCATGTATACAAACTCTTCACAAAGGTAATCACAAAGAGACTAATAAACAAACCAGATCTGAATATGGCACAAACGATTATCTACTGGTAATCAAAAACCTAATTGATAAGTGTGCAGAATACAACAAACCTTTGGTATTGATATGTGTGGATTACGAAAAAGCTTTCGACACAATAAGTCAACAAAAAATGTTGGAAGCTCTAAAGGAATGTCGAATAGATTACCGTTACACAAATATAATCAAATATATGCACAAAAATGCTAGAGATTATGGGAGACCTATATCCAGCAGTGGATACAAGGAGGGATTGATTGATAAGTGGGATATTCGGTAAGGAAATTTCACACCGAAATACTTAGGAAAAAAATAAATAATACAGGGTTAGGCATTTGGTATCACCTATTTTCAAAAATCTGTTATAAGACCAAAAAACATTTTATTGAAACAAAATTATGAAAAATAACAATATTAATATGTGCAATTTATGTTTTAAAAATAACATCCTTTACATGACCTCCTTGACTATCTATACATTTTTGTAATCGGGATCTAAAATTTTGCATAACTCGTTCCAACAATTCTGCTCCAATATTATTTATTTCTTCCAAAATACGTATTTTAAGTTCTTGGATGGTATTGGGACGCTTTTCATAAACCTTTTCCTTTAGATATCCCCAGAGGAAAAAATCAGGAGCCGTCAAATCCGGGGAATTAGCTGGCCACGTAATGTCACCAAATTTTGATATCAAGCGACCGGGGAACATTTCTTGCAACAAAATTCGAGTTTGTCGTGCTGTATGTGCGGTAGCCCCATCTTGTTGGAACCAAATATGATTTTGTCCTAGTCTTCGCAATTCGGGCCGTAAAAATACCCGTAACATGTTAACGTAAATTGAAACACCACACCATACGGTGACTTTTTCATCATGGAGGGGTCGTTCATGAAGCTGTTGCGGATTTACGTCGGACCAATAACGATAATTTTGCTTATTCACGTATCCGCTTAAATGGAAGTGCGCTTCGTCTGACATCATGAAGAAATTTAACAGGTTTTCATCATTTACTAAAATTTGTAAATATTGTCTACAGAAAGCAATACGAACTGGTTTGTCTGCTTCTTTTAACTTTTGAGCAACTTCGATTTTGTATGGGTGGAAGTGCAAATCAGAATGCAGAATTCTTCGCAATGTCCTGTTGGAAATGCGCAACGCAAGTGACTGCCTTGATGCAGATCGATTCGGACTTCTTATCACAGCTTGTCTTACCCGTTCAATATTTTCGGGTGTTCCGACTGTACGTATACCTCCACGAAAATTTGATGCAACATTCCCTCTAACTTCAAAATCTCTTACCCACCTCATTATGGTTTGGCGTGTTGGAATTCTTCCGTGTCTTTCCACATTAAATTCGCGACGAAAATTTCTTTGCACTTGCACAACTGAATTAGTTAATATGAATTGTTTTACGACATAAATTCGTTGATTTATCGGATATTTGTCCATGACAAATTAAATTGCAACTGTTGACATATAGGAATGTGTCACTAAAATTGTCAAAATCAAATTATTATTTCCACAGCGCACTATGATAAATAGATGAAACCAGATGCCTAACCCAGTAGTTTGACGACATTTGCGAATAATTAATTGTTGTCAATCCTTATTTAATTGTTTAGTTGCCTATGGATGATGAAAAGTCATGATTACAGCAGATACTGTATTGGCATGGTTTAATCAGTTATCAGGCTTTAAGAATGTCGTATTTTGGGTTAACATTTTTGGGAAAAATGCAATTAATCATCAAATATGTGCCAAATTAATTTAGGCTAGATTTATAATCTTAAAAAGTTCCCAAAGCTGAGGTTCAATTTGCGTTGGAAGTAAGAGTTTAATTTAAACTAAAGAGAACACTGACTTCAATTTATAAATTCAGTTTGTGTAAAGTTCGACAGTTTCGAACAGTTCCCAGGTAGTTCGAGAGAACCAAATTTTCTGTTCAAAGTTCGGAAAGTTCGTTCCGACCAATAAAGACGCTATTTTAAAGTCATGTGGTTGCAGCGAGATGCCAAATGTCGTTCATTTATTGCGTTTGCGTCTTTACGTCGCGATTCCGCTATTTATATTTATATTTTCTTTTTGTTGTTGTAAGCTTAGTTTTGCATTTTGTGTCGAAAAATTGGAAACGAGAAAATGGAGAATAATGACACTAATTTGTTATTACTCGACTTTATCCATCCACCATTTCCAATAGCCAGGCGGCTCCTTCGAACAACATTCAAAATTGAAATGGTGTGACAACTGAACTTGTTGAAAATACCCAAAATTAGCAGCTTCCAAATTGACTTCTGCAATATAAGAGGACTGAACTCGAACATCATTGCAGTCCATCAACATCTACAATCTACCAAACCGCATGTACTCGCACTAACCGAGTTTTGCTGGTGTTTACTGTATTACCTAAACTATGAAAATTTCGTAATTTTGCCATCACATCTAATTGAATAAGTTAGAATTGGCTTATTAAAATTTATTCAAACCTGGGACATGGGTTTATTATATCGGCTATATATATATATATATATTATATCCGAACTACTTAATCAAGGTGGTAGCTTCTTTTTTGGAGAATAGGAGTTTTGCGGTCTCGTCAGAGAACGCACTTTCTTCGAATAAACGAATCAGGGCGGGAGTGCTGCAAGGCTCACCTCTCTCTCCGATGTTGTATAATATTTATACTCATGATATTCCGCGAGATTTACGCAGCTCTATCTTTTCGCTGACGATACAGCAATTACTTCGACTTCTAAATCACCGCGCATTGTCGTCAGTCGGATGCAGCGTCATGTAATCGAGCTGTAAAAATGGATTTCGGCTTGGAAGATTCGCCTGAATCCCGCCAAGACGAAAATCATCTTTTTTTCAAAAAGCACCGTGCGCAGGCCTGAAACAAGGATTCGGGTTAATGGAGTTCAAGTGAACTGGTGCCAGGAGGTGAAATACCTGGGACTTAATTTGACCGAAGGCTTAACTGGAGGCCCAATTCAATTAATAGAGTAAAGCTTGCATTGCGTCAATTAGGTTCTATCTACCCCCTGCTTCACAGGCGGAGCAGACTTTCAAATAGGACTAAGGTCAACCTCTACACTTTACAAGGTATTGGTCAGGCCGGTTCTCACTTACGGTGCACCTTCGTGGTGCAACATAAGCAGAACGGAGCTTAATAATTTCCAGGTAATTCAGATCAGGGCGTTAAAAACTATCGCGGACGTACCTAGATATTCATCCAACATCCAACAGAGTGCTTCACCGTGACTTTCAAATGCAGACGATAAACGAGTTTTTCTTAAAAATTATTAAAGACTATTACCGACGCACAGACGTATCGACAAACCCACTAATCACAGACTCACATACGAGATCTAGACAAGACACGACATACAAACTACCAAAAGACTGGCTCCCTGTTGGTCCCAATCCAAATCCATAGTAGAGAGGCACTATATGAAATATAATAGAAAAAGGCGCCAAAACTTTGCAGACAAAAACTTTTAAAACAAAACGCACGAACCAAAATTATTTAAGGCAAGAGCCGATATCAAAATTTCTGTAAACGATAATACCCAAACAGTACACAATGAATAACAGGTGCCAAAGAATAAAATCCTGACATAAAAATACATTCAAGAACCCGGATTGTAACCTTACGGCCCCCGGCTCATACGACCGGAGTAAAAAGCTGAAAGAAATTTTAATTAGTGGGTTAATAAAAATGGGTTAATTAAATAATTAAGATATTTAATTACAAAGCTGAAAAATAAAGTTATTATTATTAGTATTATTTTCAATAAAAAATTTGTGCCCTGGAAGGTCTGATTTAACACAAAAGTGTTATTTGCACGACTCATGGAATTGAGTCATTATTCACCTATTTCAGAATTCCACGCGTGACACTCAAATACATAAAATAATGCATTAGTATGTCTCACATAAAATAAAGAAACAGGCTCAGATGTGACTGTCTAGATTCGGGCAAGAATCTAGTGCCAACCCTACGTTGTGTTCGTCAGGTTCGCTGAAAAAAACTAATTGAAGTATTATACTGAGTGGACAAAATAAAACCAAAATCTATTATATAAATTAGGAAAGGGCTGAGTGCACCATCAAAGATTAAGAAAGAATTTCTTTAATTTTGTACTTAGTGCAAGTTTGTGTGCAAACTTGCACTAAGTACAAAATTAAAGAAATTCTTTCTTAAAATCTATTATGGCTGCTATTTAAATAATCCCCCTTCTTTAAAGAAAACTGTGAAACACGCTAGGTGGCAGAATTCTAAGCTTTTGGCTTGTGAGTTTAAAACCAGAAGTTGTCAGTTGTTCCAAAGAAAAGCTCCTGTAACGCACTCTCGACCACGTTTCCAAAGGAATCCCCTACCCTGTGCACCGGACGAGACTAAGGAGCTGTCGCTCTAGGCTGTCGCCTATCCCTGTAGGGCGTAGGGTATCCTTTACTATCGGTTGCTGGAATGTGCTGTCGCACCGGTCTGTCGGCCGCCGTCCCACGTTGAAGGAAACACTGTGAGCCTACCAGCCTGTATCAAAAAGAACGAGTCATTCACTGTTCCCTGTACAACCTTTAACGGAATTTAAGTTTTAAGATTTTGGTTTGTGAGTTGATAAAAGAAGCAAAACACTGCCACCGTTTAGTTTAAACATCTGACGCTGATATCGTTACTTTGGACTAGAACATAACGTAAGAAAATGAGAGGTGCTTTTCCTGCCTGATAAAAATCCCCACATCCCCACGAGATCATTACTCGATGTTGCGTTCAGCGTGGGCTGTCGCCCCGTAACAGTGCGAAGGGAGAGCATGGTATAGGATAACCCTGAACTTAAATCATTTGGGAAAAATTCTCATAACTCAGTTATGTAGAAAAATAAAACTAAGTATACTTTTGTGATGATAACTCAGTTTCGTTGCGTTTGATTTAATCTTTGGTCCTAACAACAGATACCAAAAACCCCTTTGCTACTGTTTTATTTTTTAAGCCATAATCAACTTTGGGTAAAAAGAAATGTTAAAAATTCGTATGCAAAATTCCTAACCTGGAACATTAGTGAAACCGTTCCGTTCTCTTTCATCTTCAGATGCCATTTCTAATGTCTTTTTTTTTGTTTGTAATGCTCTACAATATTCAAAACATACTTTAAAATTTTGTGAGTTATGCCTCTTGTTTCTAGTTAATTAGTAACTACCAATTTAAATTTCCCATGATTTATTTAGTTTTAGTGTTTTAGTTTTTGTTTTTAACAAGCAAAATACTGGGCTAAAGCATAAAAATAAACAACATATTTTATTCACTGCCAATTTATAAACAACAGTTAATTGACAAAAGGGGTGACTTCCTAACCAAACGGGAATACCACGCTATTGTCTTGAGAAAAATTATTTATTTATAAGAATTGACGAAAGGGGTGACTTCCTAACCAAACGGGAATACCACGCTATTGTCTTGAGAAAAATTATTTATTTATAAGAATTGACAAAAGGGGTGACTTCCTAACCAAACGGGAATACCACGCTATTGTCTTGAGAAAAATTATTTATTTATAAGAATTGACAAAAGGGGTGACTTCCTAACCAAACGGGAATACCACGCTATTGTCTTGAGAAAACTTTTGTAGCTTATTTGTTTTACTTATTTTTCTTTAGTTAAGTTAAATGTATATCACCCAGTATAAAAAAAACAACTAGTTACTAAATTTGGATTATAAAAAATGATTTAAAATATGATCGAAAAAATGTTTTAAATTTTGTATGCAATAATGCATTGTTAGAATATTATTTGACGGAAATTTAAATTATCCAAAATTAAACACACACAAAAATGAATCTTTTTCACATAATTTTTGTTGAATTTACTTTGAAATATTATATTTTGAAAACAACACTTCAAGATAATTATAGAAGAGAGAGCTTTTAATGAAAGCTGCTTACCCTACCAAAAGGATGATATCAAGTAATCCTCAGAAAAAAGAAAACTTTGTTTCTTTTTTCTATGGTAATCCTCTTGAACTGGTCTCCCGACGAGCTGGCTATTGTTAGCCCCGCCAAAATTTTTCTTTCTCTCTTTAGCATCCTGCGTCTTTCACTATGTCGATGCTTGCTGGAAAAAACAATGATTCCGGCGAAGATACGAACGGATCAAAGTTCACGCGCTTTTTTAAAATATATGAAATATACTGAGGACTTTGTTTTATGTTTGACAATACTAAACAAATAGATATGTTATTTGCTGTAATTACGAAATAAATTGTATTATATTCATAAAATATTTTACCAGTATTGCAGGGCAAATAATACCATTATATAACTAAAATAAACACAAATAATAGGGCAAAATACATCATGGTCAGGGGAAAAACAGGCCTGCCAAATTAGGTCTGCTGCGTTACAGGATATATTATATGGGCCTCTTAATTATAATACAATTTTTTTCTAAAATGTGCAGGGGCGCCAATATTTAGCCACCTCAAAATTTTTATGGGATTTCCTATGTTCAACTAAGCCATGCATCACCCGGTATACCTACCTATAAGACAAGGAGGGTCAGTATGAGGATCTCGTTAATGGTAAGAGATAGAATGGAAAGCTCATTAAAAATTGCTCTTTTGTCAGTTATGTTTTAACTTTAATATTAACTCCGGAAAAAAAATTGCCCTACATCTTATTGTTAGTTCTTTGATTGCGCAACTATTTTCCCATTTAACCAAAGTTGTATCTCTTACCATAAACGAGACCGCCATGCTGGTCCTCCATATCTTTGTAATACAGCAAGCAGTAAACTGATGACAAGGCTTAATTAATTGACTTTCATTTTCTTAGGATCAAAATGTGCTCCAACGTCAAGATGAAAGACTTGATTACCGCCCATCACGAAATGGCGCACATTCACTACTTTATGGCCTACAAAAATCAACCGAAAGTATTCAGAGACGGAGCCAATCCAGGTAAAAATTGAAATAATCTCATTTTATACTATATTTCTTAATAGCTTAGAGCATAGTGAAGGGTCATTAGTCGTAAAATCGCAATTAATTATGGGCGTGACAATAACAGGTACCTTATTTCATAGTAGAATGTTTCCAACTGACTTAAATATATAGCTTTTTTGTACACCATAAAAATTGCATACGTATTAACCGAACGTCCACCACTGTCGTAAGATTTATCCTAAAACTACTAGCATTATACTGGTAATTCACCTCACTTTTATTGAACCAATCAAAACGCTAATTTTCATAGCAACCACCTTGGTAACGGTCGTCTTACCCGATAAGACTACCGCTAGCTCGAAAAGGCGCTTTCGAAAAGACGCTTGTAGCTTTTTTACTTAAATAAAAAATTAGTAACACCTCTAACTTGTATATTTACCTTTATCAGACGGCCTTCATTTTTATGTTCAGTAAATTATCCAATAAAATACACCTCTAGAGGCGGTTTCTTATCTTCATAACTTCGTTTTTCACTCGAAACTCGATTTTCCAAGAAAATTTTCACTCAATGTAATTTTTACTTATAATCAAAGATAAGACCCTCGAGCTAAAGCTCTCGGGATCATATCAGATTATAAGTAAATATTACATTTCGTAAAAATTTGTCAGAAAATCGATTTCTTGTTAAAAACATCGGTATTACCGATAAGACGCCTCCTCTATCGGTATATTACTGTTGATAATTCACCTCACTTTTATTGAACCAATCAAAACGCTCATTTTCATAGCAACCACCTTGGTAACGGTCGTCTTACCCGATAAGACTACCGCTAGCTCGAAAAGACGCTTTCGAAAAGACGCTTGTAGCTTTTTGTATTAAACCAAGTAGTGTGCTTTGCTTTGACGTAGCCTATAGGAGATCGTGGCGTTTTCATGGCAACAAATAAATTTGCTTTTTTAACGTTTGACACATCGAATTGAGTTTTTGGTTTATAAACTTAAAAAAAAAATCAATATGAGTAGGTTCGGGAAAGCCGGCCTTGATCAAATTAGAGCAGAGATCAGTGATAACATGTGTAAGAAAACCTTGAAAAATAAAAAGTATATTTGGCATTTATTTACCTTGTTTTGTCGAGACAGAAGTTACCAATTAGATGCTGATACAACCAACGTAAAACTAGCAGAAATTTTGTTGGATTGATTTTAATCTTAAATAAAAAATTAGTAACACCTCTAACTTGTATATTTACCTTTATCAGACGGCCTTCATTTTTATGTTCAGTAAATTATCCAATAAAATACACCTCTAGAGGCGGTTTCTTATCTTCATACCTTCGTTTTTCACTCGAAACTCGATTTTCCAAGAAAATTTTCACTCAATGTAATTTTTACTTATAATCAAAGATAAGACCCTCGAGCTAAAGCTCTCGGGATCATATCAGATTATAAGTAAAAATTACA
This sequence comes from Polydrusus tereticollis, assembly GCA_963920685.1. Taxonomy (NCBI): domain Eukaryota; kingdom Metazoa; phylum Arthropoda; class Insecta; order Coleoptera; family Curculionidae; genus Polydrusus; species Polydrusus tereticollis. The sequence continues at coordinate 126,620,033 of OY987329.1, forward strand.
TTTTGTAAAAATTTGTCAGAAAATCTATTTCTTGTTAAAAACATCGGTATTACCGATAAGACGCCTCCTCTATCGGTATATTACTGTTGAAAATATATCTTTCCAGTCTAGAAATAATATTTTGAAGAAGTAGTCCATAACTGAATGTGGAAAGAATAGTTATGAGGAAATGAACACAAAGTTTGTTTCACTAATTTAATAAATTAGCAAGGCTGAAGATGACAGTTACTGCTTGCAAAACATATTTATTTTAGTGACATTTATTAAATTAGTGGAGCAGACTTTTTGTTTCATTTCTTCATAATAATAATATGTTCGCACTGTAACCCACTTGCATTCATAATGTGGATTACTTGCTGTCAGGCGATAGGAAACACATAATAGTAATGTAATAAAAAAAGGAAAAACAAATACGTTCATATAATGTTTATTTAAGCTTTCCACGAGGCGATTGGAGAAGCGATAGGTCTTTCAATAGGCACGCCAAAACACCTCCAAGCATTGGGGTTGGTACAAGGTTCAGTGGACGACACCGCAGTCGACATCAACTATCTCTATCAAATGGCCTTAGATAAAATAGCATTTCTTCCATTCGCTTACGTTATGGATAAATGGAGGTACGATATTTTCAATGGAAAGGTGGGAAGGGAGGAGTACAACTGTCACTGGCATATTTTAAGGTAAATATTTCTGAGTCAACCATCAATTTAAAAAATAATTATTTCCTGGTCTGATTCTTGACATTATAGCGAATTCACATTAATAATTCGATATATGAATACATATGTTAATATAGTTTTGTATTATTAGGGAACAGTACCAGGGCATTAAGCCGCCAGTTCTAAGATCTGAGATCGACTTTGACCCTGGTTCCAAATACCATACGCCTGCAAATATACCATACTTAAGGTAAGTGTCCTAAGGCCTTTAATTTAATGGTTTGTCTAGCAGATCTTGTCCTATTTAGTTCATCTTAAGGTTGCGAAAAGATTCCTCAATTAGAGCACATAATATAATCTTTAAATACATTTAAACAAACACCAATAACAGGAGAAAGAATTTATTATGTAACAGAAATGACTATAAAATAACAACGGAAGATAATACTGACAAGAATTTAACAATATTTTTACCTAAAAATAAGCTCACTATCCTAGTGGTGTTGTTCTGATCCACCTCCATATTCTTGTCCCCCACCAAATGAACCCCCCAAGTCTTGTCCTCCCAAATCACCACCATGACCGCCATCGCCACTATCGCCACCATACCCACCGTCGCCCCCATAACCTCCGTCGCCCCCATAACCACCATCGCCACCACCTCCGATGTTACCGCCGTAACTATTGCCACCATGCTCATCGTGAATTGGTACCGCTACTGGAACCTTAACTTCTACTGGTACGGGCTTTTCCACCACAACGGGTACTTTCTTCTCCACTGTATAAGGAACAGGGTTAAAAATAGGAATTTTTACTGCATAAGGTACCGGTTTTTCTACTGGATACGGTATCTTCTTTTCTACCGGGTATGGCGCGGGTACTGGTACTTTTACAGGATATGGTTGTGGTTTATCTACAGGATAGGGAATGTGACGTTCGAAACCTACTTTTACAGGATATGGTACCGGTTTGAAAACGGGGTACGGTACATTTTTCTCAACGTGTACTGGATAAGGCTTGGGAATGTGTACAGCGTATGGTCTATCCACATGGACTTTAACCGGATAGGGTACGATTTTCTCTACAGGATAAGGTTTCGGTATATGCACTGGTACATTAACGGGGTATGGTACTTGTTTTTCAACGGGGTACGGTGCAGGTACCAAAACCTTGTACGGAACATGCACGGTTTTCTCTACTGGATAGGGTTGTGGTACCAATACCTTAACTGGGTACGGCTTGTCCACGTGTACCTGAACTGGATAATGTTCTATCTTTTCCACTGGCACTGGTTTGTGTACTGGCACCTTAACGTGTACTGGTACTTTAAATGGAACATGTATTTTCTTCTCGACAGGGTAGGGTTGGGGTACTGGTACCTTTACTGGATAGTGCACAGTCTTGTGTACCGGTACATGAACGGTTTTTTCTACTGGGTAAGGTTGAGCTACTTTTTTGACGACTGTAACAGTTTTTTCGTGATGTTCACCGAGATCTGCAAAATAAAACGTAAATTAAGCATCGATTTAATAACAAATACGCGTTAATTATAAACCTAATTTAAAGTAATGTATAATGATTATTTATTTACCTATATGACCATGCCCGCCTCCTCCATAACCACCTTCAAAATCGCCACCTCCATTGCTGAATCCATTGCCACCTCCACCACCGAATCCATGGCCACCACCACCACCACCGCCACCGAATCCTTGGCCACCTCCGTAACCTAGAGACAGCCCCCTCTTGTCCTGCTTCTTTTCTTCGGGGGCGGACTCGACAGGTGTGTTATCGGCGACTTTGTTTTTGCTCTCTGATTTTTCTTCCGCGCTCGCCAACAGCAGGAGTGCGCAGAGCGCTGAAAAACCCTGAAAAAACAAACAATGTTTTAATGAGACTATGTAGTATTTTTGAGAGAAAGGTGGAAATTGCGAGGTATCAGCCTAGTCCAGCAACCTCAGAAGTTAGAAAGTACCTATACTGTTGTGACTTATTACTCTTGGACTACGTTTTCTCCTATTTGACTTTGTATAAAAATATAAAATAACCTTTACCCGGTACCCAAAGCAGTGATCTAATTATCTTGTAACGTCAAATTGGAAAATAATCAGTATATTGTGAAAAGTAGAAAGACAACGTAACTAGCTAATTAGCAAGAATACTATTACCGACCTCCCTTGTCATTTTTCGACCTGAAGCTGTAATATTATATTCTACTAAGTAATCTTAAGAATCAGTGAGACAAATTCGCGGTGTCATTCCAAAAAAACTGGCAGGTTTCTTCGAGCAATATGAATTACTTCTTTCAATGAACTAAGAAAGTTAAAGTCAATGTTTAAATTAAAGAACACACAAGATCTCGGCAAACATAGCTAATTAAAAATTTATCTTACCCCAAAAATAAAGTAGAAAAGTTAGATATAAAATTGTTTCAGTTTAAGAATATTTTAAGTAGGTGATTTAAAAGAGCGGTATTGAAATGTTACATTTTTTTTGCAACATTATCTGAAGAAGTAAGACGTTGGGGTCATCTAATATTTTTTGGTATGATTACACACTAAATACAGTGCAAGTTTGTACCTTGGAATAAATTTAGTAAGTCCAGTATGGTTTTTTTTTTGGAAGCGGGTTTTCATTTTTTAAGGTGTAGTCTTTTATATTTAAAAAATATTGATACAGTTTGTCCTAAATTACAGAAACGACGTTATCAAGAATATTTTTAAATGGCAACCCCAAATTTCAAATTATTGTTGCTCGTCATTTACAAGATTTGAAACAAAAATTAATTTTTTTCTGTGACGGGAAAAAAGTTTGACATTTTATCTCTGTTGACATGTAACAAAATGACACTTTTTCTGAAATTACTTTTTTTCCGGATATATATACACATAAGTAAAGATAGATATTTAATTTTTGAATATTTTATTATACAAAAAGTTACATTTTCTTTATATCAAAAGTACAATTATCAAATGTACATTGCATGAATGACATGTTTCTTTTACTATTCGGTACAATAGTCGAATTTTCTGATGTTGAAATTATATTTTTTTCTGCCATGGACACAACTGCCGTTGATTTACCTGGTCGCAAATCGGGTGTTATTTCAGCACTGCCACACGTTCTAAACACTTTATTAGCTATTTCTGCCATGTGTGCTACCGATTCATCAACATACCCTTCAGCGACCGTTGATGACTTCCAACCGCCATGTTTCTTTAGTGTCATCAAGTCTCACCCAGATTTAACCAAAAGTGTAGCAGACGATCTTCGAAATGAATGACCCGTATATAAGTTAACATTTTCAAGTTGAAGAAAATTAGCTACTGCTTGAGGTACCTTATAAAACTGATTTTTACCCACAACCTGATTGATACATTTTAGGCGACGATCCTTTGCTACTGTTGGACGAAGGGCTATGTACATTCGGTAAAATTTAATATATTTTTCAGTAACTAAAAATCTCCTGCTTACATCATTCTTTGTTTGCTTGATTTTTACAATTAATAACGTTCCCGAATCTTCAATATCATCTAATGTTACCTGGTTGATTTCACAAATTCGACAAGCTCCTGCAATCGCAAATAAAACAACAACCTTGGCCAATAAATAAACTTCATCGGGAGCATTATTTGAAAAATTACTAATATCTGTACTCGTAAAAATCGCAGCTTTCTTGGGCGTGTAACATTTCCCATTTTGTTTCAGAAATGTAATAAGCTCGAAATAATTTGAAGTGTCTACATTATTATTGGATTGTAACATACTTTTAATCATTGAATAATTCGACCACACTGTTGATCGCTTTTGTTGTTGTGCCAGTTCCGAACAATAGGCCAATAACACCGTCTCCGACAAAAAACTGCATGTCTTTTTCATCTTCCATTCCATAAATCTGGAATACGCGGTTTCGTAAATTTTGCGCGATTTAGCTGGCAATAATTTTTGTGACGCTACTTTCGCTGCTTCTACTAATTCCGGTTGAGTCAGAGAAAACTCGGAATCAGACATTTTTAACTTTATATTATTCAATATAACTACTAAACAACCACTAAGTTCTTAATTTTTAAATTAAATCACAGAATTAAATTGACAGATATTTGATTATTTTAAAGGTTTCCTTAACAACGCAGGTCTAATTGTCGCTATAAGTAAAACAGCCTACTAGTTTAAAAATTCAAATTGTACATCGATACTTTTCTGACTTTAATATATTGTAATAATATGTTTTTTCTATATTAAATCGGCGTTTTTCCCGTCACAGAAAAAAATAGTGTATTATACACGGGAAAAATATAGATTTTAGCTCTTGGTTTTTTGTCTCCCTCCGTTTCGCGTCGGGAGACAACTCAACCTCGAGCTAAAATCTAATACTTTTTCCCTTGTATTATAAATAACTATTAATTACTTTAAATTAAAAAAAAAAAATTAAGAAAAAAGGTAGTATCCGTCGTTTGTTTACTTTTTTGTGTCAATTTAAAGCAACACCTTTTGACATTTTTTGACAGAATTATCGTATTTTAACACATCTTGAATGTGTGGACTTTTATTTTGTCCTTTGTTGAAAGTAAATTATTTCAAAAAAATCGTTCAACGTAATGCCTAACTTTATTAAAAAACACAAAATTTAAATTTTATTGATGATTGGATACGGAGATAGGAGAAGAACACAAAGTTGATTTATTCAGAGAGAAATATCCCGATTTACCACCCATATCCCTCGGTAGAGTCAGCAATAGTCATGTTAGAGAGACAGATATTCATCGACAGAGTGCGCTCAATGAAGAGGTCAAAGTAAATGTACTATTAGGTATTCAAGAAAACCCTAATATTCCTACTAAGCAGGTAGCTACCGAACTCGATATGAGACAATCTGCAGTAGTAGAAGTTCTTCATGCGCATAAATTTCATCCGTACAAAGTGATAATTCTCCAGGAATTGAAGAAGATGATCCTTATAGGAGACTTCATCTATGCGAGCTAACGATGGACACACTAGAGAGGAGCAATCCAAACACAGAAAACTTTATTTTTTCTGATGAATTAACGTTCATGTTTAATGGTAACGTAATCCGACAAAGTTGTCGTTATTGGGCAGATGACAATCCACACTGGGTGAGGGAAGGCCCCACAGGTATTGTTCTCAAGTAATAAAACCAATTTTCTTTGAATAAAATCTCAATGGGGCAAGATAATTGGTATTCTTGTAGGAAAAACGAGTTCCGTGGTTTTTCTGTTTCCTGATTCTGTCGACTTTGACGTCCCGAATAGAAATGTCTGGTTTCAACAAGATGGTACGCGTCACCATTTTGCAAGAGCTGTCCGTGAATATCTGGATGCAGAATTCTCAGGCAGATGGATTGGTAGAGGGGACCCATTGAGTGGCCACCCAGGTCTCCAGACCTTACGCCCTTATACTATATTTTATGGGGATACTTGAAAAGCAAAGTTTTTAAGATGAAACCGGCAAACGTTGAGGAGTTGAATACACGAATGAGTGTAGATTAATTTCTCCCGAAGTTATCAGAAATGTTCAAAACGAGCTTTTCTTATAAATAATCAATGGACAACATATTGAGGATTTATTAACAAAAAAATTTTAAAAACCAACGGAAGTATTTTTTTTTGCTTAAGGTAAATAAAATTAATTTTTGTTTCATATCTCAATCAATGACAAGGAATAAAAATTTAAAATTTGGCACTGATGTGTAATTTACTGTGCTGGTTAAAAATAGTTAATAAACATCTTGTGTTGCCATTTCAAAAAATTCTCGATGACTTCATATCTCTAATATAGGATAAACTGTATCAATATTTTTTACCCAAAAGGGCCACCATAAAATATCAACTCCCGTGTCTGAGCATTTTCCAAGAAAACAAACCATACTGGACTTACTGAAGTTATTCCAAGTTAGGAACTCGCACTGCATAAACATTAAAAACATTAATAATCAAGAAAGTTTTATGTCCGGGAAAAAATTTAAACTGGAAAACGTTGCTGTGAATAAGACAGTTGCCCTGGGTTGTAGTCCTTTGTCTGCAACGCCATATCAATCTTCTTCAAAGATGGTTGGACTCTTGGAAACTTTGTCTTAATGATGGTAACACCCAACCAATTTACCTTTCAAACGCTATCACAAAACTACCCCAAACAAGAGTAAGAGTGGGCAATGCAGAAATTAACTGGAGGAACAAGATTAAACATCCTGGCCTCACGTTTGCCAGGAAATTATTGTGGAACGACAACGTGACAGAGAGACTTGCAAGTGCAAGGGCACAAGGCTAATTAAGTGCAGCCTATTCATTATTGAACAATAGAAGCAAAACAAGCGTCAAGACGAAAACGTTGATCTATAAGACAATAATAAGACCTGTACTTACATACGGTGTACCTAAGTGATGCACCGTAAACAAGACGAGACTGAAAAAACTACAAATATTACGGACTAGAGTTGTCCGCATAATAACGGACGCTCAAATACATGTATAATATTTGCAGAATTATACCGTTGATTCTTACTGCCTTAAATAATCTACCTGATTAAATCCTATTGTATACGCCTCAACCTCTTCAAAGCTGAATAAATGGGATCAGGGTCGGCTTGAAAATGTACCTACACCACATGATTTATTTTTATAATTTAAAATAAATAGACAGGTATTTTTAGTTTTAGGTACCTATAATAAATGTAAAATAATGATAACAATTAGTGATAATTGAGAATAATATAATTTCAAAGTATAACTATTAGGATAACAATTACAATAAAAGTTAATTAAATTCTTAAAAACTATTGACAATTTATTCAAAATTTAACTCTGTATCACTATCACTATCTTCATCTAAGCCTAAACTTATAATTAAGGGTTGAACATTTGTAATCATACAATTGTAAGAATTTTCCACCTTAAGTACATGCTGTACACAGTTTTTCCAGCTGTCTGCAGAAATTTTTCTTACTTCGTTTTTAATTAATTCTACTACAGATGCATTTAATGTACCAGAAATATTATTTCTCCTAATATTGGATTTTAATTGGTGCCATATTAGCTCAATAGGATTGAATATACAATAGTATGGAGGAAGAGGCCACACTGTATGTCCATTTTCTGCTGCAAGTTTGTCACACTCGTATTCCTTATTTATTTTAAAAGCTTTTAATACTTCTAGCAGTTCTCGTTTTTTGTAAATTTCTTCAAAATATAAATCATTTTCAATCATAAAATTTTGAATTTCTGCTTTTGTATTATTAGAATTGGGAATGATTTTTGCTTGCCGACTATGATAACTAGCATTGTCCATTACAATGACGCTATTTTCAGGTATATTTTTAAGGAGTTTATGTTTAAACCAATCTTCAAACTGTTGTGCGTCGGTATCTTGATGGTAATCTAAAGAAGAATCTGCTATGTTTTTAGCTGAAAGCAACAGACAATTTGGAACAAATATTTTCCTAAGACTTGAAAGGCTACAAGAGATATTTGTTTCGTCTTTAATCAGCCGCTCTTTAAGGGAAATCAAAGTGGGTACAGTTTGTGTCTCATACATTTAATAAATCTTTCTTCTTAATAAATCCATGTCATTTTCGTCAATGCTTCTAAATGTGCCAAAATCACTCCGATTTTTTTTAGGATTAACAGGTTTAGGTACTATGTCTCTTACCGAAGATAAAGGAGTTTTTGTCAAAGTAGACGTCTCTGCTAAAGCATCCATCGAATTAAAATTTCTACTCAACAAAGATTGATACACATTTTTAATTATTAGTTTGGCATCGGTAGATAAATGCTTTCTTTTAAAAATGACACTTGAAGATGCCCCCCTATCAGCACAATTCCAAGGACGCCACTAATAAGCCCAAATAAAAATTACTCCCCGGAAAACCACTAAAAACTAAAATTATTAAAAATCAGTTTGCATTTATGTATGCATAGGTATTAATTGAATTTGTACCTGGTCCGGCTCTACTCGAAAAGGTTTTAAAATTTGGGATTTCCTTATTTATTTTATAGTCAAAGGGATAATGAGGGTTTTATTGCAGTCTAAAGATCAACGATATAATTATCGTACTATACCGACAGACATACTGCACAGGGACTTACGAATGGACAAATTAAATGCCTTTTATTTTAGACACACACATACACTCATTACCAAACTCGAAACAAAAATTGGCTCCCCCCTGATAAATAATACAGATATGTATTATAGAGAATAAGAAAAGCCGTAATACCAAAAGAGAAGAAGATGAGAAGAAAATCAAATACCAAATTCAAAATCAAAACATTTCAAGATTGTTAGCGACAAGATATCTACAACAATAAACAAGAGCAAAATACTGATGTCTGGCTCAAAAAAATTGATTATAAGAAGACAACAAGTATTCAGTATTAGCATCCATTGCATTACATTGGATAGACTCCTCATATGCTGTAATGCAAAAGATTTTTATGCTGAATACTTTTTGTCGGGTTCACAGCAAGTTTATCCACTCTATTAATATTATACCTAATGACCTTTTTAATCATTACGATTTTTTATTGGTTTTACGTTAATTACCAGTTAACTTTTAAAATTATGCAATACGTATAGGTAGTTTACAGACATAAAACCCAACTGACCATATATATGTTAATTGCCCATAACAATTATTAAAACAAAAAAAAAAAAATCGGCAAGTGATCTAGAAATCCTTTCTCTTGGAAAAGTAGCATATGGCAAGCGCCCGCACTTAACATGGCGAAAGTGAAAACTAGCAATTAGCTTTAAATGCACTGGGAAGTAACCAGGCCGTCCGACGTAATTTCTTTCCGGGATTTAACACGACTACTTTTTTTTGCTCGTTTGACTAGTTAGGAGAAATGATGTTACATTTCCATGACTTGCACCTTATGTTATATCATTTTGTATTAAATATTAAAATTTATTCTTCTTCTTCTCGATTTAGATGTTCTATAATGTTTGGTTTTTAAGACAATTTATTTATTATTTTTTTTAGGATTTCTTAAATAAATCTTATATGTTTTTAAAGATAATTAAGTCACATTTGGTACGCGTAACCATTCTTGCAGTTCCCATAAAATATTTTTATAATTATGTTAAATAGTCTAATGAGTGACATTTTTTTCCGGGTCGTGTAACATGGTATCCCTCAAAAACTAAGCATATCGGGCATATAGTTATACACTTCTCCAAGAAATTAACGCACCACCAAAAAATAACCAAAAGTTTAAAGTATTTTTGTCAAAACTACTTGTCCGATTTGAATGAATTAACTTAAAATTAAAATCAAACTGTAGCTTTATCTTTTTGTAACATTTTGTTTTTGATTTACTCTATTATCTTGGTCACCACAAGAGAAACACAATTTTATAGCATAACATGTTTTTATTAAATTTAATTTGTATTATTTGCACTAAAGTAAGTAGTAGGCTATAAAAAACATAAGTTACAGTAAATTGTCATTAGCTAAATACAGGTGTCAAAAAGCATTTCATAGAAGTGTATTTTCAGTGTTAGTTCGAACGTTTTGTTTTTGCAAAAACCTTTATTTTGATTAATATGCAACGTAAAACACGAAATCTTACTCGCGAAGAATGTGCTGAAGCATTAATATTGTCCAAGTAAGGCTGGAATTACCGAAGAATTGGTAGACGATTTAATGTATGTCATACAACCGTTTCACGTGTTATACAAAGATTTAGAGACGCTGGAAGTCATGGTCGCAGACCGTGACAAGGAAGGAATCGAATAACAACCTCTATTCAGGAGCGGTTTTTAAGACTATCAGCATTAAGACAACGTTTTGTAACAGCCCGGGCCCTTGAAACCCAGCTTCGAGATGAAAATGGTTTACAAATTTGTGGTGAAACAGTTCGTCAGCGACTAAGAAAACACAATTTGAGACCTAGAATTGCTGCTCGGGGGCCTGCTCTAACTAGAGATCATCCAAGAGCAAGGCTGAATTTTGCCAGGGAACATCGTAACTGGTTAGAAGCTGAATGGCAACATTTACGGATGAGTCAAGATTTTCTTTGTACAATAATGACACTTCTCAAATACCACATTATTAGGAAAAGGATCTGTGATGGTCTGGGGAGGTTTTTCTTTGACTGGTCGCACAGAACTTGTGGTCATAAATAATGCAAGCACTACAGCTGAAAGGTACATATTGGAGGTTTTAGACCAACATGTAATGCCATTTGCGCCATATATAGGGCAAGGATTTTTGTTGATGCAAGATAATGCCAGGCCTCATGTTGCTGGACTTACAAGGAATTATCTAGAGGAAGTTGTCATCGATACCATGGCATGGCCAGCTCGAAGCCCGGATTAAACCCCTAGAGAATCTCTGGGACACTTTTGGGAGGAGGATACAAGAGAAATGGAACTTGAACACTTTGGAAGACGTGGGGAGGCGACTGATTGAAATATGAGAAGAACTTGATTAAAATGATATACCGTAGCTTCTTTTAAGTATGGGCCGTCATTGCCAAGCAGTTATTTGTACCAGAGGCGGAAATACTCGCTACTGATATTTTTTTTTACATTTTGTTTCTTTGTTTTTCGTTGTTAAATTTGGATAATAAATTTTAATAAAAACATGTTATGCTATAAAATTGTGTTTCTCTTGTTGTGACCAAGATAATAGAGTAGATCAAAAACAAAATGTTACAAAAAGATAAAGCTACAGTTTGATTTTAATTTTAAGTTGATATTGTAACTGCTGAACTCCACAGGGTGTTATAAATTGTATCAAAAAATCAGGTTATCATTGCAACACCCCGTATTTATACGAAAATAGGTTTGTATGCAAATACAGTAGTATACTAACTTTCTAGAAGGGTCAACCTGTTATTAAAAAAAAATTCATTCAAATCGGACAAGTAGTTTTGACAAAAATTTACTTTAAACTTCTGGTTACTTTTTGGTGGTGCGTTAACTTCTTGGAGAAGTGTATGAGCTTAAAACTAGCTTAACAATAACTCCTTAAGATATATCGCCCTTATTTGTAAACACTCTGTATTAGATATTCCGTCATATTATTTTGACAACCCAGCGCCCCTTCCTCTAAAGCAATTATTTTATCAAGTTTAATTGTTTTCTTTTCTGGGAACAGATAAAAGCTTACACCTTTTGTTTTTTATTTTTGTTTAATTATATACTCTGTACCTATATAAACTGGTTCTATTTTGCTTTTTGGACCAATGTCTTTTGTCTTTAAAATCTTTCTGTTCCTACATTATAATTTTTTTACTACATTAACATCTACCCCAGTACAGGTTTAACAACGTTTTTCTTTGCTATCTGTATCTCTTTTGCTTGATTATAGCAAGATACCAGTTTAACAGATATACAGCCCTATGATGACACCCACAAGTTAACTTTTAACGTACCGTTTCTATGACAACAACCAAAGAAGCCTACTTGTTGGTTTTTCACAGTGGTTGAAAAACAGGTAATTTTGAAGTTAGCGTCTAGAGTTAACTTGTGTGTTTGATCATAGGGCTAAATGTAATCGTTCTCTGATAGAGTTTTGACAACCAAGTTGCTTTGATCGTATTGTTTTTAAGGAGGAAAATAAATGTTCAAATGACGATATTTCCTTCCTAAGAAACAAAAGTCAAATTTCTATTATTACTACAATTATCTTAAAAATAGAAGAAAACTAAGCGTTATAATTTCTATATATGTCTTCTTTAATTTTCACCCTCGTGCCTGCTTTATAAATGGTTTTAAGTAGTATATTAAAAATTGAAAATTTTGCTCTCTAGATTAATACCTTCGAATAATTTATAGCACCGATTAGATATTTTAATATGCTCCAATATCATCTATTAAGATTTCACTTCCTGGGACCAAACCAGTAAAATAATTGAGTAAGTATTTTATAATTGACGTAGTTGATTTATAAATGAGCATGATAAATGATACAATTAGTACCATTTCTGATAAATAATCGTCTACAAAAATATAGGTACCAACACATTTTTATTATATAATATCGGTATTTTAATATTATCTAACTTGGTTATTTTAACCCCATAATGTGGCAATAAAAATTTTGGTTATAATAGACTAATTAACTTAGACGATTTAAATTTTAAATATTCTATAATGAGCTACCAAGTTGGGTTAAGTAATAACTATTAATTAATGAAAATTTATTTTTTTCTATTTTAATATACAAAAGCCTGCAAATTTATATGCATGTACGGGGCCTTCTTAAGAGTCTCTGTAGAGTTATTAAACAGCATGATTGATTGATAGGAAACTTTTTATTGCATAGTAACATAAAACGAAAAATATGTGAAAACTTTCTTTATTGCCATTATAAGTCCAGAAGTTCATAAAAACATAAATAAGTCCTAAAAAAGGACTAAGACATTGCCGAAAATGAAAAATTTTCTGAAAGCTCAGTGATCAAAGACATCGACTTTAAAAAGGAATAAATGACTTATAGAAGTGGTGAATCATTTTTTATTAAACAATTATTAGTTTTTATTTAATAAAAAAGTATTTGTTTGATTGTTAATAAAATTGAGGGCCGGGTATACCAAATGGAACTCGTATTATATTGATTAGTGTCAAATTATTAACTGCGAATCCATATCGACCATTTCGAAACACATATTTTAACTATAAAACTTCGTTTTTCTTTAACTAAACTGTTGGAACTTTGAAGCGCTTCAGAAAAGTTTTTAGTCTATATTTAAAAAAAAATATCTCAAGAAATATTACAGACATTTGAACGCGGTTCAAATTATATTAGGGCTTCTATTTGGTCTTAGGATATATTGATTAGTTTTAGTTTGTATGAATTTCAATTCCACAATATAGGGTGGTAAATAATACAGTGCTTGAGTTTAATCGAAAAACGACACTTTCGTATGTCATCACACTGTGTCCATCTCGCAATTATTCAAGTTTTTAACATATTGTTAGTTCCAAATTCTTAGCTTTTCTCGCGCTATAAAGAGCTTTTATACAGGGTGAGAAATAAGTGAACTTTCAATACTCTGATAACAGTTATGTTTATATTTTCTCAGTACCAGCTTTTTCTTGGTTTAATTTGGTAATTTTTACAAGTATGGATTAAAATACCAGGACAGTTTTTTAATTTTTTTTTTCAGTAGCTTATTTGCAGAAATTAATTTTTTTAAAATTCAAAAATGATAATGGCTTGAGTTAACTACTTTAACGTTTATGTAGTGTTGTCACCAATAATTTTAAACGGCTTTGTATACATTTTAATTCTCAGCAATGCTGCCTTACACCTTACTTCAAGAGCCTTAAGCAATTTGATATTTCTCCTACAGTGAATCTTCGCATTTTAAATTATACATTATTTTATAAACTTTGGATATATGCTTTGGATTTACCACACTCTTATAAAACTAATAACTTGACACCTCTCATCGCAAACCAAATAAATGAATCAATAAACAAAATTATCATGGCATCTTGATTCGATTAGTTCAGGTTATGATGAAATTATACAGATAAATACTATAACAAAAAAATAGAAAATAAGGAACTAAATAAAGGAGTTTAGTTACCATTTATACAGTCAATAAAATGAAAATGAAATAAGGACTGTGGGCACATCTACTTGTAGGCATTTTTGCAAATTTTAGCAGTATATATTCAAGTAAATAAATTATTTCAAATCCAATAAAACCAAGGAAAACAAGGGTTTATAATATTTTATAACTCTCGCCACAAAAACCCAAAAAACTGAAAATCAAATCAGATCGGGCATGCGTAGTTCGATTTTCACATAAAAATAAAATAAAAGTTAAAATGTAGCCAACTTGAACGCCATTTCTTATTTTTATTTTATGTTATTGGCCTGTATACATACCTTAGGTGGGATGTGTAACTAATCTTGTACTTAATTCTTATTTTATTTTTATGTTATGTTATTTGTCTGTATAAATCCACCATTAAAATAAAAGCTGTTACTGGGAAAATAAAAATATAATTAGTATTTGAGTATTTAAAGTATACTTTTTATCACCCTGTATAAAATTTTTTCAAAATACGAATAAGGTCAAGAATTTGGAACTAACAATGAGTTGACACTTTTTTCGAATAATTGCGAGACAGATACAGGGTAATGAAATACGAAATTATCTTTCTTCGATTAAATTAAAAACCCCGAAAGTTGTTTTTTATAATAATTGAACCATTGATTCTTCTAAACCCAGAAATAAAGAAATAGTATTTTTGGAAAGAAATGGCATCTCCGTGAAATTTTGTTAAATCGGCACTGTTTTATTTAAAACCCTGTATTGGTGGAACTTAACTATATACAAACCAAAACTAATCAATCAACCCTAAAACAAATTAATAAGCCCTAATATGCTTCAAATGGCGCTAAAATAGTTTTAATATTTCCTGGGATATTTATATAGACTAAAATTTTTCCTTGTGCATTTCAAAGTTCCAGCAGTTTAGTAGCGTAGGTATGCAAAACTGAACCGGGTCGTAGCTATGGCTATGCCTCTTAATTTTCAGAAAATAATTAATTTGCGACTATTTATTATTTAATTTTAAACAAATGTGTTTGCCATCTATAACCAAATCGATAATTTTAGGACATATTATGAATATATGAACTTTTCGACTTTAAACTGGCCTACGTATCACCCATTAAAATAAAGGCATAAACCATTTAATTAACAAATGAAATCGTTTGACGGCCTAATAGTAAAAAAATAAAAAAATAAAATTGTATCAAAGAAAAACTTAAGTTAAAAGTTGTTGTCGGGAATTTTTTTGGTTGTTCTCTCTCGCGTATTCTTAAGACAATAAATATTATCGGTTTTCTCTATGCCGGGGACACTAGATATAAAATATAATAATAATTTAAATTTAATATTAGAAAAAAAAATCAATTTATCTGAAACATTACGAGGGACACTCTATATCATTCCAATTTTCACTCGCGATCCACATGTAGATTCACTTATCCTAGACACCCCGTAGACGCGCACCAAGCTTTTACTTACCAGAAGCTTCATGATGGTGTGATTGACACACAACGGGCGGCCACAGATAGATACTGCTTGCCGTCAAAGTGGCTCCCCCGTTATTTATAAAGACACACTTTCTTGCATGGCGCCCCCCAAAAGTATTTCTATTAGAACACTGGGCAGATGAGCCCAATAGGCGTAGAATGGTCCGCTAGTTCTTTTTTTATGTAAATGGTTAGTTCGTATTATATCTTATGGATCGACTGAAACAGTATCGGAAATGATAACATTAATCATTACGTCTACAATTATGTCAGTTGGGTAACAAGCCAAACATAAAAGGAGATCATTTATTTATGCCTCTTTTACACTGAGAATTTCTTGAGTATTATATCGTTGATTTGCGAATACATTTTAGTAATGTGAGACGGTAAGTTTGACCTCAGAGAAATTCGCGAAGTTCTCCATAAATTTAATCTCGAACGAGTCTTGCACTGCGTAGATATTACTAAATTATCTAATAATGTCACGAAATTTTAGTGCTGTATACCGGGTGTTGCATCGTCGAGCGGGACATAGGAAATTCCATGTAATTTTAAATGGGGTCAATTATTGGCTTCCCTAATTATTTTAGAGAAAAATTCTATTTAGGTTTATTAAAGAGCACTAAAATCCACATTCAAAAGAATAACTTTAGATATTTTTGATGAGCCCGTTTACGGGTTATCGCCGATTTCTTTTTAACTATTTCTCCTTTTTATGGCCCCGTATTTGCGGGCACCAGTCAAGGTAAAAGATGACTGTCAAATAAAGTTGTCATTTTGAGGAATATTTGAACATCTTCTTAAATCCTAAAGTTCTAACAATTTAATAGTACCTACCTATTAATTAGTAAAATATTGAAACATGTAAAATGTCATAATTAACCTTGTAATTGGATACTTTATTTTAGTTTTATTCAGATTAATTTGTACTCATAAATACACCTTTAATATTTTCGATGTACGAGTCTTTATAACAATAAAGCACACATTTCAAAATGACAACTTTATTTGACAGTCATCTTTTACCTTGACTGGTGCCCGCAAATACGGGGCCATAAAAAGGAGAAATAGTTAAAAAGAAATCGGCGATAACCCGTAAACGGGCTCATCAAAAATATCTAAAGTTATTTTTTTGAATGTGGGTTTTAGTGCTCTTTAATAAACCTAAATAGAATTTTTCTCTAAAATAATTAGGGAAGCCAATAATTGACCCCATTTAAAATTACATGGGATTTCCTATGTCCCGCTCGACGATGCAACACCCGGTATATGTAATTTTGACCTCAAACAAATTCACGAGTTTCTTCGTAAATGTATCCACAATTTTACTGGTATTACACTGTGAATTTTTTCGTGAATTATTTTATTACGTACCTATTTGTATTAACATTTTAGTAAGTAATTTATACGGTATCTGACCTCAAAGAAATTCGTATATTTATTCACGAATTATCGCATGTTCGATTTTCCATTGGGATAAGTCAGTATTACAATTACAACCTAATAATAAAAATAAGTGATATATAATATACTTGTTCGGTATTGGTGTGCATTTTCTTTGTTTTTTTTGCTTATTGCTTTAGGCTTTTACTTCCTTTAATTTTGTATGCTAATTGACTTCCTTTAATTTTCATTATTATCTTTAATGTACCAAAAGATTTTGAAATGTCGGTAAAATTGTTGAATTGCTAAGTCATGACCAACACAAATTAGTAAAGAAAATCGCAAAGAAAATAATTAAGTAATTTATGAACACATTTTCAGTACAAAACCAGCATTACCCTGGTCAACGCAGTTATGAAGTCGTGAAAATCGTTATTTTTCCGTTATATCCGGAATATAGTTCTGCAAAATGCAATTTTCTTTCCAAATATCTGCTAGAAAATGGCATTTTCTGACCGGTTATAAAATAATATATTACCTAAGTATCTAGTAGAAAAAATATGATTTTCCTACGAGGTGCACACACTATTTTTTCTGAGATCGGAAATTTAATAGAATAAATTGGAAGAGATTTTATTTATAGTTTACTAATGATTGCTTGCCGGTGCGTCATTACATCCACGTGACTAAAACCATATGAATCTAATCAAAATTACGAGTTTCAAAAAGTCAAAACAAAGTGTAAGTTCGTAAACGTCAAAGCTAGCGTTCGAACTTAATAATATTAATAACAAATATCCATACTTACTTAGCACCAATACGAAAGTACGATAAAAATGACTATGAAAGGAACAGTTTATAAGGTTGGATTGAATTTCAAGGCGCAAAAGCGTTT
Organism: Polydrusus tereticollis; assembly: GCA_963920685.1. Taxonomy (NCBI): domain Eukaryota; kingdom Metazoa; phylum Arthropoda; class Insecta; order Coleoptera; family Curculionidae; genus Polydrusus; species Polydrusus tereticollis. The sequence goes on from OY987329.1 coordinate 126,637,989, forward strand.
AAAAACAAATTAAGGTTGACAGATCAAAACAATGACTTTGAAATCAATGGACAACTTTGAAAAATCTTTTGTCACTGCCTAGCAAGTTACTTTGCATTCGAGACGTATTGTGCAACCACAAATACACTCTATTACGTTTTATTTAATTTTAAAGCTATAATAAATAAAAATGGGGAGATGTAAATCACGTTGTCTCTTAATCGTTGATCCATGACGCACTGAAGAAGATCCACCGTAAGGTGTGTATGATGTGAATTAACGAAAATTTGTACGGGAATACAATATTCTGATACTGTTATATGTCTCATTGCTTAGCAACGGATAATAATGATAAAATAATGACTTTGTGGTGTCAAAAAATGCCAGAAGGATGTCAGTTTGTGGACGATCGCAGAAACCAAAATATAAAAATAATTATTACCTACAAAATATAGAAAAAGAGGTCAAGAAACCAAATAATTAAAGGAAATAAGAGACCAAACAACAAAAAAGAAAGTTAGTATTTTTTATTAGGTTTTTTCCCCCTACTTTACGGAAAAATCATGTAAAGTATCCGCGGCTTCTTGTTATGTAATGGACCTGGCCGACTTCATTAATACCATCGATTAGCGGATTAATGCATACTATGCACCAGTGCAAGTTATTAAACTACTTGCTTGTTATGATGGCTGCATGGAGAACTAATGTTTGCTGGGGTCAGTTGTAAAAAAACCTAAGCAGAATATTGACAGTTTGCACAGACAAATTACCAGAAATAGTATATTATTAACCAAGGTTTAGACAGCCATCATTATTGCCCGAGCGGCGAGTTTAAATCACGAGGAGCGAAGCGACGAGGGATTTAAGACGCGAGGGCTATAATAAGCTGTCTAAACCGTGGTTAATATATTATTTTTTCCACTACTACAAACTTTTATATGACATTTATCTTTATAGTATTAATAATTATAAAAAATTATAGGTAGGTATAAGTATATTTTTTAATCAAGTTACCTGCGCTGTGGAATTGGCAAAATATTTTGTTGTTTTGTCAAGTGGCTTTGTCAATTTCAATTTGTGTTCATTTGTGTCATCAGATTTCACGAGTTTTGCGTTTTTTTTAAAAATGAGCGAAGAAAATATTAGTGATAATATTATGTGTACACCTCCCGAATTAAGGATGGAAGCAGAAAAAATGTTGATTGTATCGATATTTTACAATATCAAGTAACCTAATATGTATTGATAATTATCTGGTTGCCTAACCACAATGAATTGATGTTGTAGAATTAAAAAATTAAGTTACCTGCGTTCAAACAAAATTCGGTTAAGGTCAAAGATCGGTCAATAATGGATTTCAATGGCTTATTATTGACCATGGTCAATAATGAATTATAAGGTAGAGAAAAACGATTTCTAGCGTTAATAATCGGTCAATAATGGCGATGTTATAGGTTAGTAGTGGAAAAAAGATATTATGCTTCTGTACCAACAAGTAGAAAATCGAGAATTTTACAAATGTGCCTCAAAGTCGACATCTACTATATCAAGTATCAACTGTAGAGGCTGATTATAGGCTGATTTACCATAATGTCCCAGCCTCTTAACTTTAATTTTTTATGCTAGATAAAAATAAAATAGCAGCATACTTTTAGACCCTAAATAAAATACCTTTATATAAATAAATAAACTTTCTATTTCCTATAGGTAGTCGGTTGAAGACAACCAGTGAATTTTTGCTTTTATTCAATCTGTTCAATGCAATGTTTAAATGATCTCTGCCACGGGTAAAATGTTCATGACTTTGATTTGTAAAGAAATATTAATTTACCGAGCTAATAAAGTAAAGTTCCCGTAAAAGTCAGAATCTCCAACCTACAAGTCGTACCCTGTGAAACGCCAAGAGTTCACCTTAGTACCCTCTCTTTTACCACGAATACATCCTTTACTGAAGGGTGCGCACCTCATAAATGAACTCCGTATGGGAGACTAGAACCACATAAGTTTTCATAAATATAACAAACGCTTAAGCTTAGAAGAGAGTAAGCGACAGTGCTCTCTCCAGTTAAGGTTCTGATCCATTGCCAAACCCAGAAACTTTGTATAGTTTAAACGGGTGAAGCTTTTATTTTCCACTTTCAGATCAAGATCGGCTTTAAAATGACGTTGATTCTGAGCGGTATGAAATGTAACATGCTGAGCTTTTGTAGTATTAAGATCTGAAGAATTACTGTTAAATCAATTAGCCGTTATTGCATATTTGAGAAGGAGATCACGAAGGATGAAGGAGTCTTCCCCAATTAGGGCTACCATACTACCATCCATTCGGACACTTCACGTACAGGATATCGCATTGAGCTATATTTTCTTAAATGGGACAAATTTTTGGATTCAGCGTAAAATTCAACAAACAGGATTTAAAATATTTGCATTTAAAAGTTACTAACGCCGGTAAAGTCCAGGTAAATTTTACCAAGCGCAAAATATTTTCCCTTATTTAAGCTTTGGGCTGAAAATCCAAAAATTGAATAATATATTCTGTACCTTAGAGGCAAATATTCGTATTTCCAGTTTTGGATGAAATCGAGATAATGTATTTCCTAAAATATCTGAAGCTTATATTTTTTACTAATAAAAATTCGTATGTCTCTGATTGCTAGTTTCTGATGGTATATTACGTTTGGAATAAAGAGTATTTTAATTTTTTAGAGAGGTAAAAAGTCGTATTTCCAACAGACGATTCTACGCAGTTTAGTCTTCATAAATACCAAAATGGTATTCAATCGTAACTCTATTGTTTATGTCAGTGATTTGATTAATTGATCACAGTTAGACATAAAAGACTATCAAATGGCAGAATAGAAAAGTTCAAAAAACAGACAAAACGTTTCAATTTTGAAGTTGATTGACAGGTTATCGAAGTGTGACAAGTTTCTATTTTAATACGTTTTAGAAATATTTGAGACAATTGTTAGAAACGCATTAAAAAAATCAGAAAGAGGAAACTTTGGATAACACGACATGCGAGGAAGACCGTACCAAAAAATAAGTTGCCTGAAAATATTAAGGAGAGGATTCGCGTACATATTCGGTCACCGTCTCGAAAAAATTAAAACAAGAAAGTACTTAGAAAGCAAACTTAACACACACCAGATGTACAATTTTTACAAACTAAAATATGAGGAAGATAGTTTTTAAAAAGTCAGATCGTCAAACCTTGAGTATATCGTCATATTTTTAAAACAGAGTTTAATTTAGGATTTAAAGTACCCTCACATGAAACTTATGGTATGTGCGATAGTTTGAAAATGGTCGTTACAAGTCACTCAGAAGAAGAACGATGCTGAAATCCTCTATAGCAGAAAGATAACTCATAAAGTAGCAGCCGGAGAACAAACCCTAGTTGATGCTTGACTTACAAAAGTGCTTACGGACCTCATCTATCTAACGCTAAAGGTTTGTATTCGCTGAAGCTCTGGACCTTAAATTTAAATCATATGGCGCCATCGAAAAAAACTTACTGTATGTTTAGGGATGACTCTGTTTCTGGCAGAGGAGGCAATGAAATTTGAAGGCCGGTGATAAAGACAGCTTAATAATTTGATCTGACTACTGCCCAAGCCAAAATCGAGATTATCACGATGGCAGTAAACTAATTTTATATTCTTCTCACGGTTCATTTTCATATGAAACCCGGCCATGTTTACTCTCTTATTGGACGGACAGTGAGAAAACAACCTACAATGACGATAGCTACACCATGGGATTAGCAACAGTTAATTCGATCAACTGGAGTATTGTTTGGAACATGGAAGTATTTGATTTCAGAGACGGATTAAGGAATATGTGGGCCCGGGGCTAAAAAAACCTGGAAGGGCCCTTAATGAAGATAAATAAATCATTTATAGTATTATATTTTGTATAAAAATGCAAACAAAGACAAAGACATAACAAAGAACAAACAAAAATAATGTAAACTTTTCTGTAACAAAAAATAATTATCAAATGTTTTTTTAGGTGCTTTTAAAGTTGAAAATGTATCAGTAATATCGTCAAAATCTATTGAAGACAAAAGATAATTTTCAATACTCATTAAAGCTAAACTGGACAGTCTAACTTCGCCCATGGTGGCCCTGCATTTGTTTTTTATAAGAGCTAGTTTTAAAAATGATCTTTCGCTTTCGCAGTTTGGCATTGGGATGCATAAATAAGTTCTTAGATATGTGTTTGGAAATATTTCTAACAAATCTTAGAAGGAAGGCAACACTTGTAACACTTTAAATACTTAGAGTTTTTAAATATGAAGAAAACTTAATAAGTTTGTAAGCCAAGTTGTCTTCTAAATCGTTGGGGTATTGAGAAATTAAAGTTTTGGCATTGGCCGATATTTCTTCTGAAGGAAAAATAGTTAACTGGCTAAAGAATCCAAAAAGGTCACTGGTTTCTTTGTAAGCTTCATTTCGCTTTTTAAGCTCAGATGTTATTTTATCTATCATTGGCAGGAACGATTCAATTCTATGCGAAATTGATCTTGATCTTTTCGTAATATTTCTGTCTGTGGGTCGTCAACTAATTTTTTTACGCTTCTACGTTGATATGCATCTTTGTAGTTAGTGTTTAAAACTGAAGATATATCTTTGGCCTTTTCATATAAGGATTCCAATTGACCTCGTAGAAGTTAAAGAACAGATTATTTCAATCTTGAAGGCCATTCAAACTCGGAGGCCTTTAAATAACGGTAAAGGCTTTTCGGTTGGTTTCTGGGGCCCTTTCAATGACGGGGCCCGGGGCTATAGCCCCCCTAGACCCCCCTTAATCCAGCGCTGTTTGAGTTAACCAATCAACACAGTTAAAACTTCGCCGTCAAAGCCCGGGTGTACTTTATTATAAAACAGAATTTACCAATAACGAATTTGAAAGTGTACATTTGAATAGATTTTCCAGAAACATCAGGAAGTGAGAGAATCTGATATGGAATGAAAGATGCGAAATATAATCAATAATTTTATTTTCGTAGAACCTTCTTAAAAAAAATCTTTTGAGTTAAAATTTACGTTTTTCTTGCCTCACTTGAGTTTAGATTCAGTGGTGAATAGTAGCAAGTGTCTCTAATTTTTTTCAGGTAGAGATTATTATTGACATTTGCAATGTAAAAGATGTTGATTAACTTACTTAAATAAATCCCTAAAAAATTTAATTTTTATTTTTATTGTATTGATATAGAGAAAATAATTACTATATTTCCAAACTTCAAACCTTATTTCTCTAAATATATAAAATCGGAGACACGGTTTTTCATCTCTGAGGTACAGATTGGGAAGTCGCATTTAAGAAAATATACCGTTACGCCATATAATGTACCAAAGAAATTTGGACAGGCACATGCAAAGAGTATTTGAAATAACACACACGCTAATATTTTAAATTTTCACTAAGCCTGAAGAATGCAAAAGATAAGGGGTGGGACATTATGGTGAACCACCCTGTAAATAACTATCGTTATCGATGTTTGCTTGCTTTTAGATTTTCATTGTTTTTTCTTTCGAAACTTTGCAGAAAATATACGGCGCGCCTTTGTTGTTACACATTAAAACTTTCGTAACGTCCGTTAGATATATTGTTCTGTATATAATCTTGTCATATTACTTTATTTTTTCAGTAATTAATTTGAAGTAATTGCTAGATTGACTAACATATATTTCACCTAGAGTTAATATTTATTATACAGGATAATTTCTATAATCATTCGATTTTCTTGTTATTAGTCAACTACCATAATTTGCTTTAAGAAAACAAATATACAGAGTGTTCCTAAAATCAGAATTTCAGGTGCGGCTTAAAAAAAGCTTAAGTAAACTTTAGCCAAGATACAATAATATCACAACCAAGAATACAAACCCAATAAAAAAAAATATAAGTACGTCACGTCAAAAAACAATAATTCTATATTCTAGCGAAAACAAGTAACCGTTTAAAAAGCTCTGATTGGAAAAAACCATTTGTATAATGCAAGAGCATTTAAAATAAATTTTAGGGCAAGATATTTTAAATGGACTAAATTTTAACTAATAATTATTATAGAACAAGGGCTAGGTAGTTGAATTTTCCAAATCAAGTATTTTTAACGAAATTACGTTTTCTCCAGAGGTATTGTATCTGGTAAGCAGATACCTATATTTTTTTGTGCTTGCAACTTTTACCAATTTAAAAGTATTTTATAAAATAAATTAAATCTTTACCATCTGCCTTTGGAAATGTAATAAATTTAAAAAGAGATTGTTAACATTTTAGACATTGCAATAATTGTTTCCCCATATTGTCTATTATCATCAAAATGGATGTGCTTTGACGATTGAAGTTATGTTGGAATGCTGCACCTCTTAAAAGCTAATCTTGCCTACAATTCCAAAAATTGCTTTTTATAGTAATTAAATCAAAATTCTTGCCAACTGAATATTATCATAAATACCAACAATTTAATTACTAACTTTTAATCAATGGTTTTAAGCACAAAGCTATGATGAAACATTTTAGACATGCTTTTTGGCTGCGAGGCTCGTTAGTCCAGTTATATCGCGGATCTTTTATTAACAATACAAATTGTTAAAATCCTTAAATCAGCCTACCAAATTAACATGGATTTCTAATATGCATTTGCGTAATAAAAATAAATCTATACAGTGTGTGCCGTATTAGAAACCAAAAAATCAATTCTGTATTTCAATCCTTTTATTAAAGAAAAATGAGCAATGGTCTCATTTTGAAATATTTAATATGTCTTTACATACATTACATAAAGTTACAAAATTTGAAATTTTTTCCAAAAATTATCACTATATACTGTATACTTAAATTAATTGGGCATACCTATAGTATTTTTCAGCTTAGAAAGAAGTTAATTGAGGTTAGACTTTTATGGCACGTGTTACTTTCTAGTTACTATTATTTTAGGTGTATACTTCAACACACGGTTAATGGTCATGACTTTACCTGCTTTATAACGATCGGGTGACTTTACCAACCATAAACCAATTAAGGGCTGGTTTGTAGGCGTTTTTAAGTAACAGGGAGGTATTTTATTTTTATTTTGATAATGTACGTATTTAAGGTATAATTAATTATACCTGTCGACATATTAGGAATTGTCGAATTATTATTAAATCATTTGAACTGTGTCTTCCAACGGTATTCAGTGGTGTTATTAATATTAGCAATTTTTAAAATGTTCAGACCGTGGGTTGAAAACTGTGAATCCGACGACGGAATTGAAGACAAAAACGAGCAAAAAACAAATTGCCATTTACAGATGTGCTGCAAGAGGATTGTTTTGCGAGTATATCAAGGTAAAAGTTATATTTTTTTCAGTTTTGATATGAAAGAACATATTGAACTTCTTATGGATTCCGAACAGATTTTTTTAAAATTTTACTATGTTATTTTGGAAGTCGAAACAAGCATTTTCTTTCATTGGACCGACCTTATAGCCACACAGAGTGATACAAAAATATCAGGTCAAAATCTTACGAAAAATATTTGTCTGCAGGTCTTCTAAAAACGTCAGAGGGCCTAGAAGCTGCCATTAAGAGGACAGCGGAGTTAACCGGCATTCCAAGGTCTACCTTGCGTCGGTTCCTCGACCAAGACAATTCACTGGAGAGGAAGGACATATCTGACAAAGGCACATTGAAAGTGTTTGGAAATGGTGATGCATAGTTGATTCGCAGGGAAGTGTATGCGATGTATCAGCTTAAGCAGATTCCGTCACTTGATTCTTTGCGAGAAAATTTATTAGCAAATGGTCGATTTGCTGCTAGTCGCGAAACGTTACGCCGATTCCTGCACAAAATTGGATTTCGATTTAAAAAAGTTGACAAGCGCATTTGCATTAAAGAGACCCAACGGTTAGTGGAATGGGACAAAAATATTTAACACAAATTGAAAAAATGAGGTACTAAAAACAAAATCGTATGATAAAATATATTGCGTAGATGAGGCTATAAAAGAATCCGGCAACATACCACTTACATTTGTCCGCTGATATAAATAAAGTAGTTAAAACTCAGTGTGAATTAATACCAGAGCATGCGTTAATCGTGTACTTGAAGTCGAAAATAATTATAAAAAATTTTGGGAAAACATAAAACCTCTAATTATTTGAGTGGATGATAGTGATAGTACAGATTCAAACTATTGAGATGATTCATTTTATACAGGGTGTTCCACGTAGAAGTTCCGCATTTTCAACCCGGTAATCACACAGATGACAAAAAAGCCTTTGCCATTCGTTTTCAAACAAGAAAAAATTTATTTTGATATCTCAAAAACTAAAGAAAATAAAGGGGGTTGGAACTTCTACGTATGATACCCTGTATAATAAAAATTATATATTACGGCTTACTACTTTTACGCATATTAATAATTTACGTCAAAGTCAGCAATACACAATAAATTTTTGTACTTATACAAGCATTGTTTCAATCTTCCTACTACCACCCTGGACCGGAATGATTTATTTGTCAAGATAGAAGGACAAGTAGGTATAAAGTATAAAGGGATTAGTTAGTCATGACCATTAACCGTGTGTCGGAGTATACGTTTATGTTGATTCAGAATCGGATTTACTATTTTTCTTATATTAATTACAATGCGGCGACGGGCGGCGGAACTTTCGGCCCCATATTGGGTAAGATACCTGCTAGAAATTTTAGGTCAAGTAATTTTGCAAGAAATTTCGGCCCCAAACATTGCAGGTAATGCGAATTGAACCAAAAAGGTGGATTAGATGCCGTGTTAGCGCTGTTTAACCAATATAAGTCTATAAAAGGGGCAAACAATTAATAATAATATTCCCCGGTGAACTTGAAAAAGGCGAATTGGAACCAAAAAGGTGGATTAGATGACGTGTTAGCGCTGTTTAACCAATATAAGTCTATAAAACCGCATTAGCCGAGTTGCAGGTCAAAAATTGAGTTAGTTCAGGTTAGTTGCATTTTCATTTTATAAATGATTCAAAACACAAAAGATCGTAAAAAAATTAAAATGTTATAACGTTAGACCATTGGGGCCGAAAATGCCTGTAATAAAAACATGACCCTTCCATCCCGGGGCCGAAAGTTCCTGTCAAAATCGGGCTGCTACCTGGCCGGGGCCGAAAGTTCCTACGCCCGCGGCGACGTCTGTTAATCAACAAAATTAACTTTAAATAAAATAAGTTAAAGAGTTTAAAAAAAAAACTTTTTATTAGTAAAAAACATTTTGTAAAGTAATGATAATAACGATAATAATAATGAAGGTAGTTTACAATAATTATAATATTTCATAGCTAGATTAAATAAAAAAATATTTTATTGTAAAAATCCACGTTTATACCGTGCGTGCAAAAAATATGTTCGTCAAAGTGTGCTTTGCCTCTAAGGCCGTACTGCTTAGCGATAGGGCTTACCTAATACCTATTAAAATTATTTTTGATAGTTAAGGCGACTGCACTGAAACATAATTCATTTTGGATCTCTCTGTCTTTCAAGTCAGGCATTGCCTTTAACTTCTATTATTCATTGGGACCTTTGTTGGCCAAACTTCAAATAAGGAAATGGAGTTGAGCGAAGCCCTGGATCGATTAAAAGGGGGTATGAGCGTCTTTTTGGACTGATTCTTCTTTCAGCTTAAATAAACGCTTGATTTGTCAAGGCTTCCATCGTTAGTGCCTCTCCACTATTGCTGGAGGCAACCAATTCTTAGGAAACTTGTAGGTGGAATTCGGCGGTTATTGTAATTCACTATTTTATTTAGTTGATTAATATATGGCCATACTGTAAAGCGTGATCGCGTATAATGTTACCCCCCTTTAACTTCTTTGTTTCGCAATTAAGAAAAAACTGTTAAATTAAAAGGTCGTAGGATTTAACGTAAACTTTTTGCAAAATATATTTTTGTAGATACAGGATGTTGCATAAGAGCGTGACAGATCAAAGTTATATTTTTTTAAATGGAATACCCTATATAATTTGTATATAACAATATATATCTAAATTAATCCGTTTTCGACTTATTGATGTTTGAAAATTACCATATATAAGAAATAAGGTCATGCAAGATGTATCTTTTCCATAGATAACAGGATGACGATACTGAACTGAATATTTTGCCCGCTATTAAAAGAAAATCCCAAATAGTATTAGATCTTAGCTTAAATCAAGCACAAAATGATGAACATGTGTAATTCAACAAACTAAATAAAACAAAGCCAAACTTTTATTACAGACTATAGAGCAATATAGGTATTCTAAATATAGAGTTCTTCGACCGGACCCTCATTAACTTCAATACACTTTATTAAGGTTCTTCGTAATTTTTTCAAGGAGTTTCTGATCGACTCAGGATAATTAGTATTTATTAGATTTATTTCATTTCTTATGAGTAGTTTAAGGTGTTTAAGATTCTCTATATTATTCGCATTAATTCTATCTTTCAGTGTGCCCCACAAGAAAGCATCTCAGGGTGTGAGGTTCGGACTGTTAGGCGGCCATTTAATCGGACCGTTCCATCCCATTCAAATATTTGAATGAGATAGTTCGTTACTCCAATTACGTTTTGCGGCGGGGCGCCGTCTTGCCGAAACGTAAGTTGGTTTAAACGTGCTAGTGGCAAATCATCCAGAAAGTCTCCTAATTCATTTTGAAGAAATCGCAAATATATATTTCCATTTAACATGCCTTCAAATAAATGTGGCCCAATGATTTTATTATCAAGTATGTCGCACCATATATTTACAGATTGAGGACCCTGATACTGGAATTCTCGGTAACTGTGGGGATTTTCTGTTGCCCAATTCCTCGTATTTTTCCTGTTTATCATGCCATTGGTAGAAATGGTTGACTCGTCTGTCCAAATAATTGTTGGTAAAAAGTTATTATTGTTATTTATTATTCCCCAGCATTTTACGGCAAAATTCTACTCTTTTTTCTCTTTGCCGGACAGTCAATTTTGGTGTGGGTTTAAGCTAATTTAAGTGTTTTTTGAATTTTTCCATATGATGTATTTCTCAGGTTATCCTGCATTTGTCGTAAGTCGGTTGAAATGGTTCTAATTGATTTATTCGGATTTTCTTGAATAGCGAGTAAAATGTTCAGTTCAGTATCATCGTCATGTGGAATACTTCTTTTCTTTCTACTTAAGTTTGAATCCTCTTGAAATTTAATAAATATCTTTCTAATTGTCTGTTTACAGGGAACGTGCATACGCGCATTATTTCTTCGTAGTTCTTGCTGTACCATTTTCACATTATTATTATTTTTAATATAAGCAATTAAAATAGTCTGCTTTTCTTGAATAGAATAAGGCATTTTTGAATAGAAATTCTTACTGTTTATCAAAACTGACAATTCATGTTACGAAATTTACCAAGTTAACATTGTTAATATTGTTATTCATGGAAACGATACATCTTGACTTGCATGACCTTATTTCTTATATATAGTAATTTTCAAACATCAATAAGTCGAAAACGGATCAATTTAGATATATAGTGTTATATATAAATTATGTTTAGAATTGCCCGTAAAATCCAATAATGCAACAACATACAGGGTATTCCATTTAAAAAATATAACTTTGATCTGTCACGCTTTTATCTACGTAAATATATTTTGCAAAAAGTTTACAATAAATTCTACGACTTTTGTATTTAACAGTTTTTTCTTAATTGCGAAACAAAGAAGTTAAAGGGGGGTAACATTATACGCGATCACCCTGTACATAAATATAATAGAATATTATATTAATATACTTTTTATTTTCGCAACAAACCTAACACTTCTTTCTCACTATCTTTTAGTTTCCTTAATGCAGACTTCTTCAAACTCACCATTACAATCGGTTTTGTAAAAAAATGAACCAGGATTATCTTTATCAACTTTAATAACTTGGATGTCATTTCAAATAACTTTTTAATCTGTTCTAGATTTTGTAAACTTTTTCCCCATTTTTGACCCGAGATCTTTAAAATCATAAAAATACTGCTCTTACGTTGTAAGGGGTTTCTTCTTTTTGGCCCATCCTATAATTACAGGTCCTTGTACTGGTACGTAATGGGGCCTATTCTAAGAACTTTCTTTTTTTGTTGCTCAGTTACTTAGTGCATCGCATCCCCTTCATTCTGGGTATGTCCCACAGTGAGAAATATATATATGTGATGGATTTTATATTGAATTTGATGATTGCGTAGAGGTACATTGCCACAATGAACTTGTTCTGACCAACATAATTGTCACTATAGATATTTACGTTATAAGTCCGGTAAATCAACTTTTACAGTATGAGTGAAATGTTTCGAGACGAGGCAACGAAGGAGCCGAGTCTGGAATTTTGAAACGAATACTATAAAGGATTTGCCGGACGAATGACGTACAATATTTTATTTCATACTGTTCTGTTGAAAATTATAATTATGTTTTGAAATTATAATGAAGTTTTATCCTGCGTCGTATATTTGAAAAGTGCTTATATTTACTGGTGGAAACATTGTGTGTTTGACATTGAATAAACTAAAACTTACAAATTTCAGTCCGGTAAAGAAATTTTACAGGGCTAGTCCGGTAAAAAATTTTTACCTGTAATTTGTATTGCTGTAAAACCTTATTTTCTGGACTAAATTCAAATATGTAAAGGTGTGTTTTACAATACAGTATGAAATAATATAATATATGACATCTTTATTAACACAAAATGATGAAATGTAATCCAGTAAACGAGTTGCTTTTCAGTCACGGTTTGCAATGGCTACATGACAAAAATAACACTAACTATTTTTTAAAGCCATTTTAAAAATCGTAAAACTAAAGCAGTTAAGACGACATTTGTAATAGAAAGTGGAGACATCTATACATGGGGTGGGAAGAACTGCCTTTAAGTCAAAACAAAGTCACGGATATACCTGAGGATTATCTTTCGCGCTTGCTATGTCTTGTGATTTTTCTTCTCTACACACAAAAACAACATTAAAACTGACACTACGAAGTCATAACCCAATTTTTTTAACAGTTGTGGCTATATAGAACTAATTTATAATTGTCTCTTTACAGTAACATATACCTGGCACTTATGGCTATATTGAAAGAAACAAGAAAAACCTTTATGTGCAATAGAGATATATCTCACTTCACGGTAAAAATAATGCATTATTCAGTTATTTCTGTATTGCATCCCGTGGAGACATGTGGGCAATTTTATACCGCCATATTAAAAAAAAAATTTGCACTTGTGGCACTATTGAACTAGATGTGCCCCTTATAATTGTGACTCAAACCAAGCCCTACGTTTTTCAGTCGAAGACGAAAATAGTTTTTGTTCGCACGGTATTTATTTTTTAAGTACTTTTTTCTATTGATGTTATTTTTTAAATATTTATTACCCCACAGTCCTTTAAAGAGATAAATAAAATAATAAAAATATTGTAATACCGTTTCAGTAATAGGGCGGTTGTAAATATTTATATACCAAACTGGTAAAATTGAAGGGGGTCAGTGGACGAAGGGCCTGTCATATTTTCCCATTGTTGTGGCAACTCGGTCATTTACCCTTTATACCGGGTGATTTTTTTAACCCGAAAACTTTCAAATATCTAGATTAATAAGCACTCTACGAAAAAAAATGTCCACAATGAAAAGTGAATCAGTCCCAGGAGGAAAGCATTAGTGCTAATACTTTATTCCCTCCTCCTTGTATCTAAGCCCCAGCCCCTTTAAAATCTTAAACAGGAGCCCCCATTTTTATTGCAGATTCGGATTTTACGGCTAAATTCTTTCATTTTTTTCGATTTCTTCTACTGAGAACCTACAATAAAAAATACCACGTTTCCATTGTAAATACTCGAAATTCGTCGTCAAAAAAGGATTAATTTTGCAGTTTTATTTCCCTGAAGAAGCGAATAGTGAGAGTTCTAAAAAATATGACAAAATGAGGGCCCTGATTTTAAAATTAAATTTATGCAAGTCTAAAATATTAATTGGTAGTAATTACAGTAATCGTTATCAACAATTTTCTAATTTTCAACCTAGCTATAATCACACAAAGAAACTGTCTCAAGAAACCACCAGAAATAATAAAAAAAAAATGCCTCGAAAGTCTGCGTGAATTCCATCAATTACAATCAATGTAACAGTTTGGTGACAATCAAATAAATAGAAGACGCCCGAATACGATTCGGTTTTTAACACAAATAGATTCTTTTGATTTTAAGCTGAAAAATACTATACAGGGTGAGTCGGGAGAAATGGGCCTAACTCTAAGGGTGTAATCTATGCATCAAAACTAAAGTTACAGCGTTAAATAAAATAATAATATTGTTAAACCGAAATATCCAACATTAACATTGTTTTAAATAAATCATTGGTTTAGTAAATTTTCAAAAATACCGCCATTGACTTCCAAACATTTCCTGCTTCGTTTACGAAGGGCGCGCGTGGATCTTCTAATTGATTCGTGCCTTTTTTTAATATTGAGTACATAATTTAATGCGTCTAACTAATACGTCCCTAGTATCTACTTTTACTTTGTAAACCTCAGTTTTTAGCCAACCCCATAAATTGTAGTCCAACGGCGTGAGGTCTGGCGATCTAGGAGGCCAACTAATAGGACCACCGCGACCAATCCAAACCCCTGGAAACCTTTGGTCTAAATATTGCTTGACCCGACGATCGAAATGGGCAGGCGCTCCGTCGTGTTGATAATACATTTCAATTCTGATGTTTAAAGGAATCTCCTCCAGTAGTCCTTGCAATTCATTTTGTAAAAAACTTAAGTAGTGATCCCCTGCAAGGCGATTTTCCAAAAGAAAAGGGCCAATTAAATTATTATCGAACATGCCGCACCACACGTTTACTGAAAACCTGTATTGAAAATTACTTTCGACTATTGCGTGAGGATTTTCGTCCGACCATACATGGGAGTTTCTATTATTATTGATGCCGTCACGGGTGAATGTAGCTTCGTCAGTTAAAAGTATGTGCGGTAAAAGATGACGATTATTAATTACCCACTCACAAAATTGCATACGCTTGGCGTAGTCTCCAGGTTGAAGATTCTGTACATGCTGTACATGGTACGGGTGTAAGCCTTGCTCGTGAAGCGTATTGATCACTCTTTTTTGGATAATCCCAACTGAATTTCAATTCTTCGTAAGCTTGTCGTCGCATCTTCTTCTACTAAAGCTGGAACATTATTTATTTCTTCTAAATCCTATTGATTGGCTCGTTCGGATGTTACATTAGCACTTGGAAGCGATCCGGTCTTGCAAAGTTTGTTGAAAATTCTGATAAAGACCTTTCTGTTCGGTGTACTTTTCTTTTATGTGGAAATCGTTCACGATATTCTTCAGCAGCCGCTGTGGCATTCCCATTACACAAACCATAAATATAAACCATATTGGCGTATTCGAGATGTGAATAAATGTGTGGCATTTTATAAAATTAAAATGATACAAATCCGAAAGTTAATGGTTAATCAATGTAACATTTTATACTGACACTAATAGGATAGTGACAGCACAACAATCAAAAGCAAACAATAATAACATTTATTACAGGAATGCTAAATTAATGCAATATTTTGTTTTGGTGGTATAACTTGAGCACAAATAAATATTGGATAACAACATTTCAGTTTTTTCTTATTATTTTGATGCATATATTACACCCTTAGAGTTAGGCCCATTCCTCCCAACTCACCCTGTATAATGGACTGTAAATATATAACCATTTTTAATTAAGTATTTCGTTTCATTATTCTGTTCAACTTTAACCTATTCGTCTTCAAAATGTATGCCTAACAAACGTCAAGTTTATTGACGCTTTTATTTAATGCTTCACCCCCTGGTGACGCCACTGTAAATGGGACTATATTAATGTTTCTAACATGTTATACGTAATAATAATCGTCTTTAAAGAAAGTGTTACTTTTTTCGCGGAGTAAGTGTTCGCGCTATACGGAATCGTTTGCAGAGTAATCAAAACGCTAATAAAAATGAAATTAAACTACATAATTAGCCGATCAGCATAAATTATATTTGACGGCACCGAAATAATAGAGTTGTATAAAAAAATTATATAAACCTAAATTACCTAAGCATTAACGCACTTTCATTTTTAAGATTTAAAGGGAAGCCTAATATGGTATATATTTTGAACTTACTTAAACTAAAGCTTCCTTAAAAACTGTATTATCAAACTAGAACCACAGAGAATATAGCTACGCAATATTTTCTGTGCTAGAACCCACTCATTTGTAGAAATAAACATTAAATAATATAATATTTCAGATCTAGGACAATTTATTTATAGGTACATTGTGTATGCAGTTAGATATATTTGCTTAAATTAACTAAATATAAATACTGCTTCCCTCTTAATGAATTTAATGAATTATAGCTCAAGTCATAATACCTAGTTTTTAATGACATTTAATTAAATTTAATAAATTTAAGTTTAAATGAAACATTTACATACTCAAACACGTTTAATTATTTAAAAAATATGAAAAACAGCTAATAAATTTTAGATTTATGAAGTACAGTAAAACACACTTGAACTGTAAATTTCCACTATATTTAACTATGAAATAACATGTTTCGCTAACACTGTAGCTTCATCAGATGACACAGGTATAATGATTGTTAAAAATAATTGATGTACAATAAGGTTCAGATAATTACAAATAACAATAAAACTAGAAATAGAGGGAAGGGTTATAATTTTGGGGAAAACCAATAAGTGGTGGTTGTAATTATAATAAAGTAGGTAATGTGTTTATTACAGAGCCCTAAAGGTGTAGATAGTGGTCAACAGAATAAATTTAATAAAGGTGAACTATTTAAATCTAATTGATCATTTAATAACAGGTCCGTATTTTTAAGTTTGTTTATTTCCATAGATTCTAACAGATTAAGTTTAAAACCTTTATTTTCGGTATGTAGAATTTTGAAAGAAGGGTCGAAATTATGTTGGCTATCAAGTAAATGATTAGCATAGTTCGAATCACTTTTATTTTTGGCAAAACTATTATAATGTTCTTGTACTCTTTTCTTAAAATATCTACCTGTTTGGCCAATGTAAGTTTTCGGACAATCCATACATTTCAACTTATAGACTCCAGATTTTTTATTAATGTCGCTTTTAGTTTTATTATTTTTAATGAACCTGCCTAAAGAGTTATTTGTTTTGTAAGATACATTTATATCCAGTTTATTGAGAAAGTTACCAATTATTTTGCTAGGTTGTCCAATGAAAGAAACAGTTTTAAATTTGTCTGATGACGTTTTCACTCTTGGAAATACTAAGTCAATGGTCTTTTTATACGTCTTCTTTTTTAAGATGTTATTAATTAAATTAGCTTTATAACCATTGTTTACGGCTATTTGTTTAATATAGTTTAATTCTTTTTGAAAATTTATCTTGTTAAGAGGGAGAGTTACTAATCTATGGATCATACTGTGAAAGGCAGCTAATTTGTGTTGAGTAGGATGGCAAGAAGAGTTAGGTATGACGGTGTCAGTATGAGAAGGTTTATGAAAGACCGAGAAACTGTGTTGATCATTTTCTCTTTTAATATTTAAATCAAGAAAATTAATAGATTTATCCAATTCTTGTTCGATTGTGAATTTTATATTTTTGTGTAAACTATTAATATACTCTAAAAATATATTTAATTGTCTATCAGTTCCAAGAAAACAGGCCAAGACGTCGTCAACGTACCTGTGCCAGTAAAGAAAATGTTTGAAAAGAGGGTGTTTGCTGATCTTTCCTTCTAAAAAATCCATGAATATTTCAGCCAATAAAGGGCTAAGAGGGTTGCCCATTATTAGGCCATTTTTACTAGTGTATATTTGATCATTAAACTCAAAATAATTTTGTTCGAGACATACAGATAGTGAATCTAAGATTTCTTGTTTTTTAACAACATTAATATTTTTTAAGTCTAATAGTTGATTAACCAAAGTGATTGTTTCATCTATAGGTATGCTTGGGAATAAATTTGTCACATCAAACGAAATTAACTTGGCATTATTAGGTAAATGAATATTTTTGATTTTATTTACTAACTCCAAAGAATTTTTTATTGCGAATTTAGCTGTAAAATGCGTGTTACTTTTGATTATGTCAATTAATTTTTTGGAAAGTTTGTAAGACGGTGCTGTGAAAAATGAGACTACAGGTCTAATAGGGTATCCCTCTTTATGAAGTTTAATTAGCGAATACATTTTGGGAGGTTGAGGGTTCATGATTGTTAATCTACTAGAATCCATGTCAGAAAACAAACTTTTACAATTAAGTAACACTGTTTTTATAGATTTTTGGAAAACAGCAGTAGGATCGCGTTTTCATGTTATTTCATAGTTAAATATAGTGGAAATTTACAGTTCAAGTGTGTTTTACTGTACTTCATAAATCTATAGTTATGGATTTCCACCTAGTATCGGCTGAATCTATCAATTTAATAAATTTTAGATGCCATAATATTAAAACTAGCAATAATCAACAACAATACAAATTTCCGTTGGTTAACATAGTTTAGATCACAAAATACAACAACAGCTTCTGCTCTATCTATGGTTCATCTGTGCAACTATGTGATATTTTATACTTATATATACTTATATAGCTTTACAAGAGAAAGTGTCTGTTGCGAAAAATTGGAGCAGAGCTTAACTAAACAACAAAATTTTTATTACTGTAATACATTCCTAGATGGAACCAGCACCATCAACCTATTATTTACTTTAAATATTTACAAAAAAGAGACGTTTCTAAACTTTAGTCAAATTTAAAAATACGTTTTTTAAGTCAAAGTAATTTTAAAATATTTTATTATACTTTTATAATGTCAAAATTTCATTAAAACCGTATTACTATTATATGGCACACAAATAATACAAACTTGTAACATGGCGCCCAGACTTGTATCGATACCTAACAACTTATTTTACTCCAAAGAATACATTTGTGTTTTGAACACTATATGATACAAAACATTGCTTTAAATATTATAAATTTATGATGAATCTGTTTTAATAACTTTAGGAACCACTATACAATTGTTTTAGGTGTACTTTTACCATTTCTTCCATTCTGTCCAATCTACTAATCCCAGTCCAAACTTCTTTTCTTCCCCACTCCCAAGTCCTAACCCCTTCTCACATTTAACTATATGAATCTTTTCTTCCTTAATAGGAACTGGAATTATTTCCTTTACCGCAACTGGTACTTTTTTCTCGACAACATAGGGTACATGTTTGATGACTTCGTATGGTACGGGTCTGTCTACTGAAACCTAAATTTTAAAAAATCGTTAATACATGTCAAAGATTAGTATTTTTTAAAGCTTACCTTAACCTCATAAGGAACCAATTTTATAACAGGAACCTTGACATCCTTGTATACGGGGTAAGGTTGGGGTACTTTTACTTCAACAGGTACTCTAACTTCCTTTTCCACTTTGTAAGGTACAGGACGTTCTATGTAGACTTTCACTGGATACGGTTTTTTTACTTCTACTGGTACCTTGATTTCCTTTTCTACAGTAACAGGATATGGTTTGTCTACTTTATATGGTACTGGTCTATCGACAAGAACCTGAATTGAAGTCAATAAAATTTTCAATATCTTACGATCACTGATGGATTTTGTAAAAAGTTACCTTAACAGGGTAATGCACTATCTTTTCTACTGGATAAGGTTTCAGTACGTGTACCGGAACCTTAACTGGCACCTTTATTTCTTTTTCAACGGGGTAGGGCTGTGCAACATGTACTTCATATGGTACTTCTACTTCTTTGTAAACCGGGTATGGTTGAGGTACCTCAACTTTAACAGGATATGGTTGATCGACGTGAACCTTAAAAACACATATTTTTATTTAAAGTAAAATCAAAATTTTGTACGTACTTCAATGGGAACTTTAACAATTCTTTCCACAGGTACTGGCTTATGGATTGGAACTTTTACATGCTCGACAACCTTGTGTGGTACCTTAACTTCTTTGTATATAGGATAGGGTTGAGGTACTTTGACTTCATAGGGAACCTACAGACAAATTAATATATCAAGTGTTTTCCCCTAGGACCAACAGATAATTAATTATTATTGTGGATTTTACCTTAACATCTTTATATACCGGAACATGTAATTCTTTTTCAACCGGATAAGGTTCGGGAATTTCCTTTATTACTGTTACTGTTTTATGATGGTGATGATGATGATGCGACTCTTCTAAAGGAACTAAAATATTAATAAAAAACGTTATAGCCTATCTCTTTTTGAGGCCAGGATTTTATTTGCCTACTTACGCTGGAATACTGGGGATTTAATCTCACCTCCATCAAATTCCAAACCAAGAGCTCCATGGCTTTCTCCAATTCCTTCTCCTTCAAGATGTAATCCTTCTCCAACCTCTACGCCGCCTCCATAATCAACTCCGCTTCCAATATGTACATGTGAATGACCGCCCAATCCAGCATGAGCATCTCCTCCAATATTTAATTTTCCCTCTCCAATTTTACCATGGTGTCCAAGACTATGTGCTAAAAGACCAAGGCCTAAAAGAAGGCTCCTCTTTTTGTTATTTTTCTCCTCCTTTTCTTCTTTTGCAAGCGTAGAAGTGAGAAGAAGTAGAAGGATTGAGGTCTGGAAAGGTTTCGTGTATAAGTGCAATGAACATAATTTAAGAGCTTAAGGTGTTTTAGAAATCGTTATAATTCTAACTAAGATATTAAGACAAGATGTTTGTATTTTTTTTTAAACGCCATTAATTGGCAAGAAGCCCTAAATTGTTTGTTATTATCGGCTAAAAACTGAGGGAAAAGAAAAATGGTAAGATGCCGCTGCTTTCAACTTTTTTCCACCTGATCAAAGTCACTATACTATCTTCACTGTACGTAATGCTAAATTGGTAATCCAAATATCACTAACAATATCACAAGCTTAGTGGTAAAATAAGGAAATATAATCCCTCCTACTTGCATCACACTTTAAACTTTAACTCCGGAAGCACGCATCTTAAAATACGCTTGTCACTTACTTTTAGTAAAATCATTTTTACCAAAACCCCACGGCAACGCCCGTATTGTTTCTATACTATCAAAACTTAACTTTAAAAGGTTTGGTGCTATTTATAGAGTTTCTTGTCACCCTACCATTTTGCACCAGTTCTCGTTAACTCGTTGAAAAATTTTTGATTAAGTAGACTATGGTATGTATAGAAATCAAATAATTACTGTATAAAGTAACACAACTGTAACCTTTTTATGACCATATATAAATATATATAAATAAACCAATAATTATTCTCTGTTCCAAAAACGAAATACTTTAACATCTTACAATTCTTACATTTTTATTGATAGTATTTTTGTTTATTGTATTGCTTTCTCTATGTAATTTAATGCACAATGCCTATAAATCCATAAGGCTTTATCGTAAATAGGAACTATTTCGAGCGAAAAACTGCATTTAAAATAAGTGTAACATACTTTTACATTTGACCCAAACTTGTTGCTAAATTTCAGAATTATCTAGATTTTTGTATCGGTAATTTATACAAAAAATTATTATTATTCATCTACGTATAAAACGTAGGAAATGTGGCACTTAACTATACGATTATGTTTTAAACGTTAATTATTCAGTTGGCATTAATAGTTTTATAAAAAACATTGTGAAATATAGCTTGACAAAACTGAAATAATTAAGCTACAAGAATATAAGTTTACCTCGAACATGATAAAACAAGAACTTGGATCGTATAAAATTTTAGATCAAGGGGTTACACTCTTCTCTGACTGTTATTGTTCATTTCTCGAGATAAAGGAAACTGGACCTTTTATTCTCCGCTACGTCAAAAAGCTGGCTTTGCTAAAGCCGACTTAACTTCTAAAAGTTACTGCCTTCACCATTGTGAGCTAATGCTTAAGTAAGCTTACAGTTGTTAAGGTTAACGGTGTTTAAGGAACCGGGATCTTAAAGCGGCTCTCATTTTATGCCAGATTAAAACATTGCGGAAAATACGGGCGTTAATACGTTTTTTCTCGAGAGTGCGCAAAGTAGCTACTTTCTGCATAGGCGTGCGTGCTAAAAGTTTTTTTCAATACTGACAATAGTGCTGAAACAATACATACCTACAACAATCTTAATCCTATACCATAGTTTATTCTTTAAACTATGCCTATACCGCCAATTCTCCTCACGCTCAGCTCTCGTAGAAAAAAGATTGTACCCAAGCCTACTGAACCTGAACTGTACTCTCGTAAGGAAAAGTATCACTTTTCGCACTTGTTAGGTAGCTATTTACCTGTTTTACCATTTTAACATAAATATGATATTTCTCAATTATTTTTGTTAGTGAGTCTTTGAGAGTCTTTTGTCGTTAATTACTGGCATTATCAGCTGATTAAGGAGCTTAAATGTTCGGGTTACTTCGGGTTACATAATTCAATTACCAATACCAAACCAAGCATGTGCTTCAACGAAACAATATACCAATGAACAAAATTGAAAACGCACGACTTTCAAATCTAATCAAGATAGCTAAAAATGCAGCAGAAGAAAGAAGATAATTTAAAGGTGTTAAACCTGATTTAAATCATCATTAAAGTTCCCATAATTTTTAAAAAATATGATAGGTATGGCTTGAAAACGGCACCTAGAAAACCACCAGATTTCTGTAAGATACTGCCTGGTTTTTACAATTTTCTGACTAATTCTTAAATACTAATGATATTTGGTAGAGAGATCCACGAATGAGTACATTTGTGATATGGTGAAAACATCACACTTTCTGTGGATACTTAATACAGGGTATGCCAACTCTCTACACGAAAAATCTTCTTCCCTGTGTATGATATAAGAAAGAGTTTGAAGATAAATAGTTCTTGGATTAAAAGACTTATTATATTGGGAGTACATTTAAGTGGGTGCCTCATAAGTACAATTTTTAATATCAACTTTACTTATTTAATAGCAAAAGGCCAATGTCTGGCCCAAGAAAATTGATTTATGAGAAAAAGGACACACCCTATATTTTATGTCAAATATTGCTTCTTCAATCAATTTTCTAACAAAAATCTATACTATGTCCTATGCCTAATGTTGTCCGTTTTCAAAATAATGCTAAAATAAGCTAAATTGGTATTAAGGCTTTAAATATTAGCTAAACAGGACATAGTGGTATGTTTTGTAACTATGCCGTCACTTTGAACTATTATCGAATATGTTAACATTAGCAAGATTTCAATGCAGCGACTTCTAATTAACAACGGGGTTTAATGAAGGGGGTTTAAAGATTTCTACTCTACTACTCTACTACTAAGTTCTTAAATGCTGCTCTATATGCTCTAACCTCTTTCTACTATATATTTGGTAGAAAACACTAAAAATTCAATAATAAGCTTTTTCTTAGATTTTTACTTGGGATGCATGAACTTTTTGATTTTATCATGCATAAATGGATATTGGGGGGGGGGGTCCTTATTTTGACAATCTTTGAATTTTTATGCTTCCATGGGCTCATATGGGTTTGAAATAAATTTGAATAAATATTCTCCAAGTTTCAAGTCTCTATCTCTCAATTAGCCCACGCCGACTTGCAATGTACCTCTTAAAAATTCATCTGGTACAAGTTCTACCGCCTAATGATTATGAAAGACGATTGGAATTTATCGCCCTTTTGACTATATAGTTATACGAGGATCCATTATTTCTGGAAAAGATTATGTTGACTGACGAATCACGCTTCCACAAAAACAGAATCGTAAATTGTCATAACATTCCTCGGTGGAAAATCCACATTGGGTTCGGGAAACTCATTTCCAAAATGTCTAAGTGGTAAATGTGTGGTGCGGTCTCTTTAATGGACGATTAATTGGACCACACTTTTATGAAGATACTTTAAACGATTAAATGTATTTAAATATTTAAACGAGGTCTTACCTAAGCTTTTCGAAGAAGTTCCCATAAACGATCTTTTAATATCTGGCTTCAACAAGATGATGCTCCGCCACGTAACTCCCGGATTGTATCAAATTTTTCAGATAATAATTATGGGAGAAATTGGATTGAGAAACCTGTCAGGTGACCAGTACGATTGCCGGATTTAACACCTTTAGATTCTTATTTGTGGGGTATTTAAAGCAGGTAGTTTATACTGCAAATCCAAAGTTTCACGTAGTTGCATACGAGATATGTCAAACATGGTCGTCATTTTGAGCACCTCTCATAAGACCATTGTTATTTTTTTATTTGATATTTATTTTTAATGCATTTTAATTAATAAACACATCACAAAATTACAACATTATGCATAGAACATAGTATGGATTCTTGATAGAGAATTGATTGAAGAAGCAATATTTGACATAAAATATAGGATGTCCTACTTCATATAAATCAATTTTCTTGGGCTAGACATCGGCCTTTTACTGTTAAATAAGTAAACTTAATATTAAAAATTGTACTTATGAGGCATCTACTTAAATGTACTCCCAATAAAAGGCAGTCTTTTAAACCAAGAACTATTTCTCTTGAAACTCTTTCTCATATCATGAACAGGGAAGAAGATATTTCGTTTAGAGAGTTGGCATACCCTGTATTAAGTATCCACAGGAAGTGTGATGTTTTCACCATATCACAAATGTTTAATTTAATAAAGTAATGTTGATATTAAAAATTATACTTTTAAAGCACCCTGTATACCTTAATGTATTCCAGTAAAAGTATCTTTTTAAGCCAAGAACTATTTCTCTTAAACTTTTTTTATATCATGAACAGGAAGATATTTCTTATATAAATAGATTTGGGACACACTGTATAATAACACACGCTTAAAAACTGCTAAGACTTAAAAAGCTTCCTGGTTTATTTTTATGATATTCGGTAGGGAAATCCACGAATGAGCACATTTGTGATATGGTGAAAAGATCGCACTTCTTGTGGATTGATATTGAGTGTTGACATATCTAAGCGAATTACCCATTATTGGTTTAATTTAATTATCTAGACAAGAATAGCCGTTAACATTCAATTATGTAACTTTGTTCTACAAAACTTCATTATATATTCATATTTAAGGGGCCATTGCGAATACAACATAATATAAATCGCCTTTAATTGCAATTGTTTTTTCTTTTAATAACTGACCCAGTTAAAGTTTTAAATATTATAATATTATACTGTATGAGTGACTGCATGGCAAAAAGCCCAAAGCATAAAAGGATTGGACAATCTATAGTTTTGTTCAATGTTTTACCCGCAACCTCATATTTTAAAATACCCAATACATTAATCGCAATTTTGCTTTTTACTACTAAGGAGTCTTAAACATATAAGCCAAATAATAATTATAATTAATACTTAATGAATTGCTATATCTCGATCTAAATGTATGTCAGAATTCGTTAATCTATTTAATTTTATAGTGGTCATGGTGGTGAAGTTTTTGTACCATCAATAATAAATAATCATTAAAAATGCTTTATTATACATTAGTTCAAGTTATTTACATTTAAAATAACATATAAATACCCTTCCTTTTTAAGGTTATAGAGGTGGTTTCTTGTTCACTAGGCTCATTCAGTCTTATTTTGGTTCTCTAGTCGTTTCAAAATTTTAATTTTTGTCCCACCGGTCTTATTCTCATCATCTAGTCGATTTATTTTCTTTTTGTCCCCAAACTTTAAGTTTTCTTCCTTATTTGTCTCCTTGCTTTTCCTTTCGTGTATCTTTTTACTGCCTTCCTTATTTTTATCTTTTACGACCGCTTGTCTCTTACTTTTATCATCTGTGATTTCATTAGTATTGCTTTCCTGCGCGTCATGTAAGAGAACTTCCTGAACAAGGGGTATAGACTTTATTACTTCCACCGGTGAATCACTTTCATACGATTCTTGTATCGGAGACGGTAATGATGGCTTCTCTACGGTCTCTGAAACATCTTTCTCAATTGGTACTGGAATATGGACAGGCACTGTGACTTGATAAGGTACTGGCTTCGGAACAAGATACGGTGCTGGCCTGTCCACATGTACCCCTACCGGATATGGTACTTCTGTCTCTATAGGTACCGGTACTTCCTCAATTTGATGAACTGGAACCGGTTGATCTACGTTTACAGGTACCGGGTTGTCTACTAATATATTGACAGGTTCCGGAATAACCTTTTCTACGGGGTACGGCCTTGATACAGCCACGGGAACCCTTACCGGTACCGGAATTTCCTTGACTATAGGATAAGGTATAAGTTCTGCTATAGAAACTCCATACGGGACTAGTTTTTCTTGCGGTACTCGATATGGTACCGGTATCTTGACTGCTACAGGCATATCAACCGGAATGTAAATGGGTACTTGTACTTTTCTTTCTACAGGAAATCTCTTTATAACTGGGACCATTTGCTTTACAAAAACTTTATAGGGAATATAAATGTTCTTGGTGATTGGATAGGGGCGTGGAACCATGACGCGCACAGGATAAGGTACCTTCTTCTCGATCGGTACCGGAACTTCTCGCTCAATTGGTATTGGTTGAGGAATTGATCTGTAAATGACGTTGACAGGCTGGTCAAATTCAAGTGAGTTCTCATTTGATTCAAAATCGGAATAAACTTCACGTGGAATGGGATATTGGAAAGTTAAAGGGCCGTTAAAATCGTTGAGACTTCTGGAATATCGTATTCCTCTATATGTTTGTACTTTGCAAAATATTTGCCACGCTATGAGGAAGGTAACCTAAAACAATTAATGGAATAGTAAAATGGAAACACAGTTTGTCTTTGGATGGCAAAGATACTTTTTAGCAACTCTTAAAAATCCAATATAGTATTTGATGTACTATCTCGGCATTTGCAACAATGAAATAATTAAAACACGCATTTTACCTATTAAAGACAAATAGTAATTTTACTTCTAATACCCCCCTCAAAGATTTACAGAAATTGAAACTGGTATGTTTGTAGCCATATTATATTTTTTGTGTACTTACCAGGGTTCTTATTTTGTCCATTCTTGCACTAAACTGAAAATAAAATCGGATGTTACATATCTTTTTATACAATTTACAATATTCATACGAACTGAATTTTTCTATTGTTTTGCAAAAATTAATAGACCCCTTATTGTAAAAAATATGTATTTCCGTGATTTCTTTGCTACTTTAGGCGGAACTTATATTTATAATTATAATTTTTATAGGAAAAGTGCAAGTTTATATAAAAATAAAATAACACACCTAGAATTATGTATTTCTTAAATGTATGTGTAAGATGCTTTTAAAGAACTTGTACTATCTCTCAGATTTAAAAAAGTTCTTGTTAAGTCTTTAATCTAGTATCCAGACCGTTAGAACTACTTCCTAAAAATATAGGTAGCCATGTTAATTGACGTAGTGATGTAAAGAAAAAAAACATCTCTTCTTAATAACGCGTTTATAATTATTATTTTCCCATAATTAAACGCTAAAAGTAGTCACTTAATTTTGTCGTTCTCAAAACTTATGCATGTGTTATACGAGACATCTGTGGTAAAATGAAAACAGTTCTACAAA
The DNA here is from genome assembly GCA_963920685.1 of Polydrusus tereticollis. Lineage (NCBI taxonomy): Eukaryota > Metazoa > Arthropoda > Insecta > Coleoptera > Curculionidae > Polydrusus > Polydrusus tereticollis. The sequence continues at coordinate 126,665,546 of OY987329.1, forward strand.
GTGCAGGAATATAAACAATACATTAGCTTTCCCTCTTTACTAACATCATTTTAGTTCTAGTGCTCATTCATAGGTGCCTGTAGTTAAAGGTTTATATTCTATTATACCAAAATGATTTAATAAACTAAATGACAAAATAAAATCCCCTATTTTTATACCCAAACTATTGGTGATAATTTGACATTTCATTTGCATAGGTAAACTTCTAATCTTATAGTTTAATTTAAGGTTAATCAAAAATCATTTTCCAAAATTTCTTTACGTAGCCCATAATTTACTGAATTGGTTAGATGACTAATGTATGGTAGAAGGAAATTAAAAAAAAAAGTGCAATACAATTTTAAATTTTTTGAACAAACTTACACACGCAAATTAATGCAAAGGAAACATAAAGAATCAACAACAAATAGTAATAAAGTTGTATGAACTCATACCAATTTAAATCATCCTGCAATATCTGCTTCGGTTCCAAAAAGGCATATTTTCTTCGCCTGGCGCAACGTGTGACGGTGCAACTGATTAAGAGAAGAATGTTACAGGAGTCTCTTCCATGGACTATCAGGCTCCTGTTTGTTTAAATTAATTGTATTGGAAACCGATTATTCTTAGCTGATTGACGAAGATTTATGGCATAAGGGTGTTCTTAGGTTATGAACGTAATCCCTACAAGTTATTTGTAATTAGAGGGGATCTTAATCTTCCTGAAATACAGTGAAAAGGTGGCTTTAGAATTAACTCAAAAGTTTCAAAGAACTGTTGAAAATGCTAAAAGAAATGGACGGCCCTCATTAGAAGAAGAAAAACAGATTCAGATAGTGGCTGAAATGATTATTAATCCAATGCAGCCGACATCGCTTGTGGCAGCTGAATTCGAAGTAGAGAGTATTGAAACGTTCTAAATTTCATCCCTACAAATTGAAAATGTTACACGAGTTATCAGAAGATGATCCGTATTGTAGACTAGAGTTTTGTGAGTTAATGGGTGCAAGATTGAACCGTTACCCAAATTACCTTAAATGTATTTGTTTTAGTGATGAGTGTACTTTCTTTCTGAACGAAAAAGTTAACCGTCAAAATGTTCGGTATTGGAGCGATGTAAATACTCATATTTACAGGGAATGTAACACCCAGTTCCCTCAGAAACTTAACGTTTGGGCAGGTATTTTGGGAAACCATATTATTGGGAAACTTTTTATCCAGGGAAAGTTAAGTGGACCGGTGTATCTGGATATGATTGAAAATACTGTGGAACATTTGACTCTGGAGTGTGTTATGAGAAATCCTGGTGAATTTGGTGTTATGCCTATAATATTTCAACAAGATGGAGCTCCGCCGCATTATAGTAGAGATGTTAGGAACTACCTTGATCAGCACTATCCCGGGCGCTGGATTGTTCGTCGTAGTGCTATCGAATGGCCTACTTTCTCACCGGACTTAACTCTTATGGACTTTTTTTTGTGGGGATTTATTAAGTCCAAAGTATTCATAACCTAGCCGCAGTCATTAGACGATTTGCAACAGAGAATAATTCAAGTGTGCGCATCAATTAGTCAAGAAATTTTTCATAATATTCGCGAAGAATTTTACGATATTATTGTTATAAAATACAAAAAATATCGCCTAGCGGCCCGTAGGTTCCTTTACTATTGCCTAAAAATCAAATTAACCCACATTAACAAAAGTGGCCGCCATTTTGAAATTAACCGATAAAATCTTTTCAAACTTGAGGACCGTTCATAGATTGAAAATACCTTTCCAACAAGGTATCACTCGACCCCATCTGCCATTTAAAAATTTTATTTAAAATGGCGCCCTGCCGCCATATTAAAAAACTGAGCCCAGAATTTATACTACAATAGTAGTACCTTAGTTATTATTAAACGTACCAACATTTCATTATTCTCACATTTGTTAATCAAAATTCAACAGAGGGGTGGGGGGATTTAGACGCGCACTGTATATAAACTTTTATCATTTGGCAGATTTCCTGTTGGGTCGCCTTTATATTAATTTAAAAAAAAAAAACAATAACCAATAAATAATAAGGTATTGGATCTACTAATTTTATTTTAATGTATTGTTGTATGATTGTTTATGAAATTGAAGCATTTTCATATGCTTAACTATTTCAATAGAGAAATGCTTACTAGTAACGACAAGAACCGCAGAAAAGTAAAACAAGTTTTGTTTAACTGCAAACAATGCTTTTTTCCAGTGTAAGGTTTAAATTATCCGTATTCTTCGATATTTTAAAATTTTCTTCCAGGCGAAACGTCAACGTCGGTAAAAATCACGTACATCAAAGGGGCCGACGCGACGGCTTGTGTCGCTTCTATTTCGTTTAGTTTTCTGGGGTACTGTAGGATAATACACTATACTCCGGATATTTGGACGGTGCCGGTACCAAAATAATTGGCAGTGACTTATTTTTACCGGGGTGTGCAAGACGTAAGGGGGACGCCAATTCCAGAGGCGTGTCATTTTAAACAATAATAATTCAAAAAATATATGAATTTTTTGTTTATTATTATTATATATTTACATTTACTATAAAAAATATAATATTATAAATTAAACTGAAAAATAAATTAAGCACTTACATTTGGTGATCTAATAAAGCAATTAGAGAATTAGAGAAACTAAATTACGCAGGTATAAAATCCAAAAAGAATACAGCAACGGTGTATGTTATTTTCATAATATTTTTATTATACTTCATAATAATAGAAACATATAATAGTGGCGACCGCAGCCTAGTGGTTAGTGTGTCCGACTACTAAGCCGAAGGTCCCCGGTTCGATCCCGGGGCCATGCGTCGATCTTTATTTATTCGGTCGTCACCTCGTGGAAGGCAATGGCAAACCACCACGTAGTAATTTGCCTAGTACAACCTCTCAAATAGTGCCGTTCGGAACCGGCGATAAACTGTAGGTCCCATATACCTGTGAAAAAATCTGAAAAAAGGCACACATCACAGGTATATGCGAGAGGTCGCCTACGCTCGAATGAGCATGGCACATAAAGAAGATAATAGTGGATTAAGGACAAAACCTAAAAAACACTAATTGATAATAATTTGACAAATTATATTCCACGCCGACATTAAAAAGTGTTATAATGACAATACGTTACAATTTTAAATTTATTATTACCATTACAGCGATTATTCACTCGTCATTTGACGATGAAAACATTTCATTAGTGTCGCTACTGCTGTCATCTGCAGGATTTATAATAATAGGTTCTACCATGACTTCAACGCCCTCGACATGTAATACGCACCTATGCTAATCTGCTGCTTGCACATTCGCTATTGCCGTTTTTAACAGTTCTTTAACATCTTTTAATTTAAAAGTTTTATTTTCACGCGCCACTTCGCCTTTTATCTGTGCCCATATAAGCTCGATTGGATTTAGTTCACAATGGTAAGGCGGTAAACGTAATATTGTAATACCTCGTTCACGAGCCATTTCATCCACTACATATTTCGTATATTTCTTTTTGTGAAGTCTTGCAAGATCGAGCAACTGCACTTTTAGCATTTTTTCGCCAAATGCAGCTTCCACCCGACGGCTGTGGTATGGTGCATTATCCATCACGATTACCGACCCACGTTCATTACGCGGTAAGATGGATTTAAACGAATCTTCAAACACTCCCGAGTTCATATCCTCATGATAATCACCGGTTTTACGAGAATCAAACACGTTTAACCCACCTTCAAGAAAACCAGAATCACTCCCGATGTGGGTTATAATTAACCGACGACCTTTTCCTGAAGGAGCTTTCAATTCAGTGGACAGTCCATTGATAAACGCGTTACGTGCACTTTCCGACAAATGGCTCGTTTGCTGATCAATAAAAATCTTTTTCCGTCCTCTTGTTTCCTTCTGATCGGACACTTTAGCATTCCTATTGTCCTTGATAGTTCTATAAACAGTACGGCAAGATGTCTTAGTCAATGTGGCACAAAGTTCTGCTGCATCAGTGAATGATATTCCACTGTGTGTACTTACAATTCCCTCATACATATTTTTTACAATTGTACGCTCCCCAGGTATTAAATGACGTCGTTTTGTAACTTGTTGGTTACTATCACTTGAAGAACTCGTCTGCATTATAATATTTGATATTTTGAATAACCACCAAAATAATGAAACTGAATTGCTAATATCCTCTTAGTTGAAACTTGTCTACGACACTGAACGTTGGTTAGGGTTGATAAGAAAGGGTGCGAGCGCCTTTAGACATTGGTTTTTCTTACGTGCGTTGCCAAATTGAGTGAACCAAGTATCGTAGGGTGTAAAAGTCCTTAATGACATGCTGATTTTGGTACATTTTATGAGAATATAAATGAAATATTTTAAAACATGGCAACATGTAACGACTTCTAAATGCACAATCGTCCCAAGCGGTGTTAAATGCCTTTATGTCAGTTAAAAGTGTGTGAATCGATGGTAATTATTTTCTTCGCACACCGTCAATGCTGATAAGAACAACTTTAGCAATTATTTTGGGATCGCAGTATAGTATGAATCTTATTTGTTTTGTATTTTTAAGAATGTTTAGTATTTATTTAAATTTTTGTGCCTTTTCTGTTGTCTTTTACACTGATTTTTTTCAAACAATATTTTAACATATTATTGCGTTAACTGAGATGAAAAATGTCCTTTAGATTCACGACGATGGGAAATTTTGGCCATTGATAATAATGCAATATATTTTCCAAAAAGCAACAAAACACCAAAGTTGTCAAAATAGAACAGTGTATGCCCACGTCCGGTGCTTATGGATCAATGCCATTTTAAGTCAGAAATTACTTTGGGGTGTTTCCACATAATTAATTGAGTTATTATAAAGAAAATTGCATATCAAATACAACTCTGTAAACAAAGTTTACGCTCAATGATCAACGAGAACATGCGTGAAGTTATACATTACAATTTTGTAACCATATTATCTTTAATTATTTATTAGCGAGATATTTTGAAATGCTTCTTTTCCTTGCCATTTTTAGTACAATACTATATTATGTAACAAATGTAACAAGTCCAGTACGCCTGGTTATAGTAACAAGTAGATTTATATCTTTATATTATTGTTTGTATGTTTTCCTTTAGATTGCAATAACAGATAGATAGCGTAGCTCCTGTATGTATAAACCTACATAATTTAGTTATGTCTCAATTTTAGACTCAAAAACTTATTGATTCATTGTTTTAAATAGGAATGTTTTTAAGGCATTAACATTGCTAAATTTTGGTTTAAACATATAACAGAACCCTGAATATATCAGTTGACTTGAAGAGTTTAAATAGATTCAAAGCATTATGTATTTATCATTTTTAGTCAAATAAAACTAAATTAGCATCATCTTAACACTGCAATTAAAATTATAATAAAACACACATACATTCAAATATTTTTTTTTATTTTCTTTACAAAAATAAGTTACACATAGAAAACTTAACTTATTTGGCATGTATTTTTGTTTTATAAATAATGAACAAGAGGTAAAATACAACAGAATCTCAACGAAGAAAAGATGTGATGAGGATATACATAAATAGTAAACAAGAAAGAAAACAAATATAGTACAGATAGTTTAGGAGCTGAAAAAAGTTTGTTTAACATAATTAGATCACAATTTGATGGTTTCTACACAGGATTTCAATGTTAAATATTTGTTGGAAAAGAAAAACAGTCTATTCTACAACATATTTACAATCATGCCCTAACCTAGCCTAAAACATAAAATATTAAGCAATAAAATTGTTGCTTAAACTAGCAAGAACCTCGTTTTACTGGTAACCATCGAAAAGAAATTTTCCAACAAATAATTATCCATAATTATCCTAAAAATATATATAAATATCGTGTTTTTGCCAATTTCACTAAATCGAACAACTTAAAAAAAAAAAGTTTAAATGCGAAAAAACTTCATCAACATAATACAACAATTTCTCTTTTTAACTCCTTAAACAGAAAATCATAGGGCACACATAGTGTGGATCACTTAATCGATATTTCTAATGGTGGTACCCTCCGTAACCGCCATCATCACCACCGTAACCACCTCCGTACCCGCCTCCATAACCGCCACCGTAACCGCCATCATGGATATGTACTGGTACAGGCACCTTTACCGCTACTGGAACAGGTCTTTCTACTGGGTAAGGTACTGGTTTCTCCACAGCGTATGGGACAGGCCTGTCAACAGCGATCTTAACTGGGTATGGTACTGGTCTTTCTACTGGATAAGGTACTGCTTTTTCGACTGGGTAAGGGGCGGGATATGGTACCTAAAAGTGCAATGAATTCTTTAGTAATCTTGTTTAGCTACCTCAATTTTTGAAATTTAAAAATGTGTTACAATAGTCGTACCTTAACTGCTACTGGGTAAGGCCTGTCCACAGGGTAAGGCACAGGATGTTCTACAGCTACCTTAACTGGGTAAGGTACTGGTTTCTCCACTGGATATGGCACATTTTTCACAACATGTACTGGGTAGGGTTGAGGAACATGAACGGGATATGGTCTGTCGACTGGTACTTGTACTGGAACTCGAATTTCCTTGTAAACTGGATAAGGTTGAGGAACGTGAACTGGCACCTTGACAGCATAGGGAACTTGTTTCTCGACAGGGTAAGGTGCAGGTACTGGGACTTTAACGGGATAAGGGACGTGTTTGGTTACTGGGTAGGGTTGGGGTACAAGAACTTTTACGGGATAAGGCCTGTCGACTGGTACTTTGACGGGTACATGGACGATCTTTTCGACGGGGTAGGGTTGGGGAACTGGTACGGCCACCTTCACTGGAACCCTCACTGGATAGGGGATGTGTTTTTCTACGGGGTAGGGTTGGGGAACTGCAACTTTAACAGGGTATGGTACGTGCTTGGTTACAGGTACATGAATGTGTCTTTCTACGGGGTAAGGTACAGGCACTCCTTTTACTACGGTGATGGTTTTTTCTGAATGAGCACTTGAACCTAAAATAATTTTAGTTAGGATGTTGTCATTAAATCTGCAACACGGTATATGGCTTGTTAATAAACTGGTTATAATTTACCACAAGTACACGTAATATTATTTTGCTGGTGTAACCAACAAAAACTTACCCAAATAAATCGGTTGGTAGCTACTGTAATCATTGTAGCCAGAATAACCAACACCTCCAGATACTAAGTAATATAAGCAGAATAATCATACACTTTACAGAGGCAAATAGTTATATACATTTTATATATCTGTACTTTTTACATTGTAACAGTACACCCATCACCGATACCTTGGCATTCAGCCCCTTTCATTAACGTATAACCAATATAGTTGATACATAAATCAAATGCATTTTTGTTCCAAGGAGTAAAAAATCTTAATCAAAAAGGCATTATTATTGTTATTATTAAACTTGAAATTGCTGCTCATGCTTAGTCATAACATATTAAAAGTTGTTAGCTTGAAGTGCAAATTTAGAAAAAGAGCGGGTGACCAATCAAGCCCCCATATTCATTTAACCTCAATTCATTGACTCCAAATATTTTTAAAAATTTTTGAAGGTCATGTGAAGGTCGAATATATCTTATTAAAAAAAAACAAACCAAGGTCAATAGCTCCGCCGTAGCCGCCCGAGTAACCCCCTCCACCAACGGAATAGCCTCCATCAAGACCATAACCTCCATCTCCTACGGAATATCCATGGTCGATATCGCTTCCATATCCATAACCAAGACTAAGTAATCCACGCTTGGTTTGCTTTTTGCCTTCAGCTGTCGATTTCTTCTCCTTGGCCTCTGCGTTTACCGCTACTGCAGCAAGGACTAAGATCGACAGTAGTAACTAAAACAAAAGAAATAAAGATGATACAGTGAAATTATAAAGTAATTTCCTTCCCAGAAAGTAATCTGCAAACCCTAAGTGCTTGATTTTTGATGTAGCAACCCTGAACTACATATTTTATACTTTTTGTGTCTGACATTATCTCAGATAGTCGTTAACTTGTGACAATGACTTGTAATAATAAGAATCAAGGTAAAAGTCAAGTTATCTATTTATAAGATAGATTAAATGTAATAAATGCATTTCGTTTATTTTGTTCTTATTTCTGGAAAGATATTCTCAAGAAAATATATTATTATCTCCGAAAAAGGGCCTTAAAGTAATGACAAATTATTTCGCAAGAATTTTTATATCAAAATAGTTTGTCAATGTTTATTTGTCCAAGATATTTATATTAAATGTACCTAAATGTAATTTAATAATACAAAGTAATACACCTTAATTAATAGAAATGTTGTTACGGTAGTTTTAGATCAGCATAATACAATTCAATTCAAAAAACTATTTTATCCTTTTTGAATCTTCACCTTGACGTACTTAACCTCTCACAAAATTCTATTCTATTGCAAATTTATATCTTTGTATTTTCTGTTAAACGCCTTATTTATTAATTTGTTTTGTTTGTTTGCGCACATCTATTATGTTAAGAACAATGAAGTGATTCATGTACAGTTAATTAGGACTCCAATTAGCAGTTCTTCTATAGCAAATTTATGTTAATGGAAACATTAGGACGTGTTTCGTCAGTTTAATGTAATAAGCTGGGTGTTAAACAGATATGTATTGATTTTTACCTCAAATAAAATATTGGACGTGGTCAGTTTTACCTGCTGCCTATATAAATTTAGGTTCTGGGTCAGGAATGTAGGTTCGCAAAATGCAATGAGTAAGATAGCAAGCCCATCTATGATTATAACAAGGCAATCAAATATGGTATACTGAAAATTATTTTCTTTAATGCGATTTATTTCCATATACGAACTTTTTTTTTCTACTTAAGTAAATAAAATTGGGAGACCCTGTATATACATAGATTGTTTTAGAGGAGGTCCCTCTATTCAATGCCTAAAATATTTAAAAATTATAATGTGTGCAAAAATAATAAAAGTGTCAATAGACAGAAAATTTATAATTCCTTATATTCTGCTGCTTTCCTGAAATATTTAAACCAAATTGCCAACTTAAAATGAACAATTAACTTCTTTAATTAATTTAATTAATGTTAACAGTTTAAACATAACATCTTTAGTGTAAATCGTTCGCGCTTATTATATTTAATTATTTAAATATTACCTAGGATTATGCAATTCGAACATTACCGGTTTAATTGTCGGCTACAATTGCAAAGTAGGTTTATTATTTATTGCATATTCCATAATGTCATTCTCTAATTAAAACGGGTTTATTCATAAGTTGCACCTCACCAATTGGATTTCGCACGATATAAATCATCCATGAATTTAAAAGAAAATTGTATAAATAAAAGATACGATTCTGAAAGAATTTTTTTTTTTCAAAATTTATAAAATTCATGTTGATATTTTATTTTAATAATAGATTATCTCTGACAAGCAGTAAAGTTTAGTCAAATTTAACAAATTAATCAATAATACGTCTATTTATTTCGAAGCAGATTTATGTTTCAAGTGCTTATTTATTAACTTTTTTTTTAAATGGCACCCCAACTAGCTTCATTATACAATAATTTCGAAAAAAATGAATTTATTTATTTTAATAGCCCCTTCATTTGATTAAAAAGCGACTTGCCAAGTCGATTTTTTCTTTACATTTTATTATTTTGTACCCTTGAATTATTTTGTGTTAAACATGAAACACGCCAAATATCTCGCTAGCACCACGGGTGAGACTACAATCACAACAACGAAATAAACAAAAAATAGCAAGAGCACTTATTTGCACAAATGTCAACGGTGAGATGTCGCTAGTACTTTAAATAACTTTTTCATTTATAACATTTAAGTATTAAAACCTGAAAGTTTATAAGTCAAAAGATGTTCTCACAAGCTGTATTATATTCCATTTAATGCATGTTAATGTCAAGCAGAATCCGCGCAAAAATTAAAAAATATACTTATATAAAAATATTTGGTAATTATTTGGAACACCGGAAACAGCGAAGTTCTCACTAAAATTTTTGATATAGACGAATTAAAGATCGCTGATCATAATTTTTCATATGCTTTTTCTCCGGAAACGCTTAGTTTTTGAGAAAAAAAATATTAAAATTTTTTCAATTACGTTAGGTTTCTTTTAAAATCCTCGTTAAAATGCAAACAATTTTAATGAAATTAACAACTCACTATAATGTGATGTGCCACTTAAACGTTGGGGTGTTGCCATCTTTATCTTTATAACTCAAATATAGGATATTCGAACTGGCTTGTCCAATAACTTTTTTAAAAACCCATTAGTTACTTATTACAATCGTACTGCATTTGTACAGTAGACTTACATGGGCTATAATGATGCTAACCGGTTTCTAATTCGTCTTTTTGTTTCAAATTCGCGATATAGCAACATTATCTTTATTGGCAACAGCGCCTGAACCAGCTTAAGAATTAAAAAAAACGTCAGCTGTTTTTGTCAGGCAATCTGCAATTTTGTTACAAGTTACGTTTTTCGCCATCTTTCCAGGGTTTCCTTGTGATATTTTTCGTCTAGTTTAACAAATAAGTGTATATTATGAGTTCTAGAAGTGATATTTTGTTATAAATAGCAATATTTTAGGATAACATGCAAAATGCCGGAAAGTTAACAAAAAATTAATAATTTTTTTCTCAAAAACTAGGCGTTTCTAGAGAACAATCATTTGAAAAGTTGTGATTAGCGACCTCCAATTGTCGTACGGGCTATACAGAAAATTAGCGAAAAATTCGCTGTTCCGGTATTATATATATTTATATATAATATTTAGAAAAATAATGTTTAAAATATTACTTTAAGACGGTAATGGTACACAAATATTTATCTATACATATAAAAAATATTATTCTGAAATAAAATCGATACCTATCAAATTAAAAAATATTACTGTCCCTTGAATTCATTCTTTTATTTTTGATGTTAAAAAAAATGTTTGAAATACATTTTCAGATTTCCAATAAAGTTAATAATAATGAAAATTATCACAAAATTAAATAAGAACACCTAATGCATTCTAATACGATACTAACTTCCCATGAGTAAAAATAAAAAAATAACGTAAGTACAAAATAAAGCTAAAAAAGATATTGTCAGCCGAATTAAAAAATAAAAGGCACACCGCAAAAACTCTACCAATAACCACATAAGTAATCCACTTTCAGCACTAAAATAGTCCATTCTCATTAACGCAAAGCACATTTAAAAAATCACAAAACACGACTCACCAATGGCTTCATTATGGTAGTCATACAAGGGGTGTCTTGCTAGTTCAAAGTGAACTGAATACCGAAAACGAGCCCTCATTGTCTTTTATACTTCTTGTTGGCTTTCGCTGGTTCATGCGGATGGTACCGCACCACCTCTTTGGCGATGGTCGGCACCGTGGGTTGCTGCAAGAGTTCTCCCGGTGCACGAGGTGAGTTACTTGACACTCGTAATATTTTGGCGACTTGGTTCGGGATTTTTGGGTTTAGTTTGGTAGTGCGGGACTTGGTTGTTTGAAAATCAAAAGAAATGTTTAGGAAATTGGTAAGCGATTCGTAATGTTTGTATGTCACTTTGAGCTAAACTGATTTATTTGTTTATATTTGTATTTAATATTTTTATTTTTGTGCAAGTGCAACTCGAGAAAATATGGATCAACACCCTGGTACTACCCCTAAATCTTTAAACTCTTTAGTAAACGTTTTTGTAATATTCTTATACAGGGTGTCATAAAAGGTGTGGTAAATAATTAGGGTTCGGGTAGATCGGGTCATAATATCCCCCCAGAACCGAGCTATAGGGTCCCAAAGGGGAGAACCTGAAGATGTTTTTTTTCTTAATGTCTTCGAAACTAATACAGATATAAGCTTAAAATTTAGGTATTCTTGTAAGCTTTGCACCCCGAATCGAACTACCGTGGTTAAAATGTCAACAATTTAAAAATGGCGCCAGAAATACCGAGCTGAGTCAAAATATAACTTTTTTCATATTGATTATTATACTTTTTGGTCTCAAATTAGAAATCTCTAACGTTTTGCGCCAAAAAAATGTACTCCTAGTTAGACACGATTTAAAGCACCGTTTTTGAGATTTATCCATTTAAAAACTACCTTACATGCAAAAAGGAAAACATAATTAATATAATTTACCCAAATTTTAATATTTTTCACAATCTCATTTATTACTAATGCCAATTAATAAATTCCTGCTATACCGGGTGTTTTAGAAGTACGGTACGTAACTTAAAAGGTTAATTCCTTATGATATTCTAAGAGAAAAGGTTCATATGTCCGGAGTTGTCCCGTTTTTGATATACAGGGTGTTAAAGTTTTTAAAAAAAAATAATTTTTTTATAATTTTCTTAAATTTCCTTTTTCTGACTTTATTGAAATTTGGTACCGTTGTACATAATGATAAGGGGCTTAATTAATTAATTGTCGACATTTTAATACCAATAGTTCGATTCTGCTTATAAAGTTTATTTAATACCCAAATTTCAAGTTTGTGTCTTTCAGTATGTATGGTTTTCCAATGGTGGGGTGTCTGCAGTCATTTGTAAATATGAGAAAATTCCGCCGGTAGGTCCGTTAAAGGCAAAGCGCTGCAGGCGAAAATTTTTTAGGGGCCCCGCCCTAATATTGCCAAGAATTGACCTAAAAACAGAGTTGGGTATCTACCTACATTTTTGTTTTCGACATGTAAAAAAAGTTTTTCGACGTTTTACGTTTAATTAATTTAAATTTCGAAATTGCAAATTTAAAATTGGTCTAACTCTCGTCGAATGGAGGGGTTTGAACCCCTAACCATAATTCATTAATACTTACCGTACAATACGTATAATAATTATTATGTTCAAATTGAAAAAGTAGTTCATAATTGCAGTGGAGCTGATGTAATGTAAATAAAACAATCAAGTTTTCCTCCACAAATTTAATTATAAAAAGAAGGGCTATGTTCCCTACATGTTTCGAGCGTCTAAACGTCTATCTTCAGAGGATACCAAAATCGAGTTGTATTAATGAGTGCAACTGAACAAGAGTAGGAATTTCAAACTTGACAACGGAGTAAATTTGCAAATTATATTGAGAATGGTGTCATTTTGATACTGTGCTAGGAAGATTTTATATTATGAATTATGAAAGAACATTTTAGTTTTTTAATTTAAATGAAAATTGTTGAAGTAAGGCATTTTCAAGAAGTTATAGATTTTGTTACATACTCATATATTTCAAAAAAAAGTTCTTGTGAGGAAAGGACATTAGTTAAAATGTAGAGCTATACACATAGTAATAAATAGAGAGAAAAAGCTTATTGATTATGTTCAGGTTAGTTCGAATAATTATAATAATTTTAAATTAATACACCTACTCTTTTTTATTATCGCATTGCTGTTAGATAACATTTACTTTTGTTCTACATACTCCTGTTAAAATATTGAATCAAATCTTGGAAACTATTTTATATTATTAATTAATGAAATACAATAACAAACCATTTATTTAATTGGGTCGCCGCGCCGGAATTTGCACCCAAAAAAATATCTGAAGAAATTGATATGTGTGTTAAATTTGAGTCAGTATCAAATTTTACATTTTCTTTTGTAAAGATTCCAAGAAGACATCGATTCAATAAAATTTTAATATTGTCGCAATTGTTGCTCAAAATTTCATAACGGTAAAATCCGTACCTGATGATAATCACCGTGCTGCGTTACCGACTCATCAAGCGCGGCGTCCTTTACGTAACTCCAAGTACGTGCGTCCGCGTCAGGTGGTACCCGCACTAACCTGGTCTAGTAATGTTGACTAATTTTTACACCATTATACCGCATTGTTACGTTGAGTGTATAGTAGTAGTAGTTAGTAACGTACCGATGCGTAGTAACTTTTAAAAAATTAAAATTAAACCGCTGGGCGGTCTTCCTTCACAATATACAGGGTATCCGGGAAAATGTGGCAAATCTCTCGGATTCAGATAAAACATTAAAGAATAATATGATAAGTTCCTATAAAATTTTTTCTTATAGGCCCTTCCTACGAAGATATGTGCCCCTGAAGGACGACGCTGGAAATCGGCTTTCTTGAATAACTTTCGAAGTAATAATTTAATAAAAATATAATGTGATGGACACTAGTAAGGACCTCTTAAAATAGTGCCCTTGAAATATATTTAGCCTTTTTAGTTGACCAGGGGTGGACTAAGCTTTACAACTTAATGCTTAAACTCTTAACACCCTGTATGATAGAGACTTAAAAAGCAAGAATCTGCGTAGCTTGCACCTTAGACTAAAAAAAAGGTACTCTTGCTTATTGTCGGAAAAATGTACCGTTTTCGAGAAAAAGAATAATAAACGAATAGTTGTACAAGACCTATGCTCGCAAAAAAATTTGCGTTTTACTTATTTATCGGCACCAAAAAAAAACGTATTGTTGTTGCAAATGTTACTATGGTACGAATTATCCTTGACTCTTAACTTCGATATTAATATACTGATTTCTGGATTTCGTGGTGAATTTAATTGTTAATTAATTCGAGCTATGGAATACACGTTCATTGAGTATTCAGATATGCATCTGTATGGTCTGACGTCTTGCATCTTGCAATGCTTCATAAGCCAGTAGGTTATATCAAGAAAGATCTCCTAATCGTACCTCAAACCAGAAGACATTTTTAACGAGTTGACCAACGTCTGAGGGCGAATGGTGGGAGATTCCAGTTCATAAGGTAATACGTATTTTCTTCATAATTTTAGGAAAGTTTGCAAAAAATATTACTGATCCATAGTTCAACAACTGCCGTTATACCTACATCATTTGCAAAAAGTATATGAACTAATTCCTGAAGATTTTCCTCGTAGAATGCAGTTTGCAAGCTGGCTAATGGCTCAGCAACGAAATAATGTAAACTTCATTAGCTTTATTCTTTTCACGGATGAAGCCAGGTTTACCAAAAATGGTATCACCAATTTACACAACACACATATATGAGCTGATGAAAATTATTGTTTCGCATCATCAACATCCAGTTCAAATCAATTAATATCTGGACAGGAATCATTGGCAATTTTTTGATTGGACCATTCGTATTGCCGGAACGCGTGAATGGACAACTTTATTTGGAGTTCCTCCAGAACGCCTTTCAGGATTTAATAGAGCACTTACCACTTCAAACCCGCCGAAACATCTACTACATGCACGATGGGGCACCACCTCATTTCAGCGTTGGTGTGCGGGAGCACCTGAATAACGACTATCCGAACCGTTGGATTGGTAGAGGAGGACCTATTGCCTGGCCTCCTCGATCTCCCGACCTAACGCCGTTGGATTTTTACCTGTGAGGACACCTGAACAATTTGGTGTATTCCACTCGGGTCGGCACTAGGGAGGAACTTCTACAGAGAATCACGTTTCATTGTGATGTGCTAAGGACCAAGGCTAGGTTATTGTGGCGGGTACAGCAGTCCTCAATTCGTCGTGCCCGCGAGTGTATCAGACTTCACGGAGCTCATGTTGAATCCTCTTATGTAGTTTTTCAATAATTTCGTTAAGGTTAGTTCGGATTAAACAACTTAAAATGAAACTTTTCTGTTTGGTGTTTGAGTGACTTTCGTATCGTACTTTGTTGTCGAGAAACAGAATAGAGATCATGGTCTTTTTTATTAAAAATTTATTTTATCGACGATATACTAGAGTAGAGAGTTAGTCTAAGGTGCAAGCTACTCAGGTTTATGTTTTCTAAGTATTTATCATACAGGGTGTAAAAAATTTAAGCATTAAGTTTTAGAGCTTAGTCCGCCCCTGGTGAACTAACTAAGAAAGCTAAATATGTTTCAAGGACACTATTTTAAGAGGTCTTTACTTGTGGCCATCACATTACATTTTTATTAAATTATATTAAGTAGGTACTCTGAAAGTTATTCAAGAAAAACCGATTTCCAGCGGCGTGCTTCAGGGGCACATATTTTCGTAGGAAGAGTCTGTAAGATAAAATTTTGTGGGAAATTGTCATCTTATTTTTTCATGTTCTATCTGAATCCGAGAGATTTCCCACATTTTCCCGGATACCCTGCATATTACTTGTTCAGTCCCTCAAATCCCAACATGTTTCGGATGTCAATACATCCATCATCAGGGGGTAATCGAAATTAGTAGTCATAATTATTGAAATTGTAACAAAATGGTTCGGAGTTGAGGAGGAGTTACCATCTTAACTGTAAACAGGATTAAAGAAATTAAAATACATTTGAAAAATTAAAAAGAACAAAATCCTAATGGATTAACACTTTGGACAAACCAATAACATACTAGGTACTGGGATTACATTTTGTTATGTGCTTGTACCTAATATGTTAATTTTTAAAATCCGCATTACATAAGTGGTGCTTTCCTTCCATAGATATGTTCTTGGACCACAGATTAGAGTTGAGGCTTCACCTTTTTTCATTTGCAATCCAATTCTTCACTTACATCATCCGTTCGTTTCTCTCCATTTTTAAACCTAGTTATACATACAGTCAAAGTGTAGGTGTAGATAGGGAGAAGGTTATGGCATCTGATATTTGTATTCCCATCCCACTAAAACGGCTCTTGTCTTTGCCTCGACAAATCAAGCGTTTATTGAAGCTGAAAGAAGATTAAGTCCAAAAAGACGCTCATACCCCCTTTTTAAACGATCCAGGGTTTCGCTTAACTCCATTTCCTTATTTGAAGTTTTACCAACAAAGGTCCAAATAAATAATAGAAGTTAAAGGCAATGCCTGACTTGAAAGAGAGAGAGGTCCAAAATGGAAATGGAAATGGCTCTTGTCTTCTTTGGTGATAAGTGTCAGCATGGACTTGGAGCATGTTATGCTTGTGCCGACACTACACCCTGGCATCCTTCATATAGTTGATACTAATGATGCTTATACCGTGCGAGCAGTACAAAAAATGCATGGGTGAAGTGTCTTTTCGAAACGGGCTTGGAGTAAGTGGTGAGTGGCAATACAATCAACGTTTGTGCCTGGACGATTTTCGCGAAAATTTTCCTAACGACGCTTTTACTGCTGGAGATTTCTATCATTGCCTGAAAAGGACCGTGGTTCTGTGTAGAAAAACAGGTCTTATAAAAGGAGCTGGAAGATCATCTGTAAAAGCACTTGAACCAGAAATGATGCAAAATACGCCAACAAAATGTGTAAGACGCCGGTCCCAAGCAGTGTGTCCTTATAAAGTGTAACTATTCCAAGAAATACGAGCTGTAGATTTTAAGAGACGCAGGAATTACTAAATTTATCCTAACTTTATTGGAAATAAATGATTTATTAGACCTGATTTTTTTTTCCGATGAAGCCTGGTTCCACCTCATCGGTTATGTGAATTCTCAGAATATACGCATGTGAAGTAGTGAAAATCCCCATTTTTTTGTAAAGTCTAAATTGCACCCTCAAAATATTGGTGTTTGGTTGGCTGTTTCCCGAAGAAGAATTATTGGTTCTATTTTTTTGCAATGAAACAGTTACAAAAAGCGACATACAGATAATATTTTGAATCCATTTCTGAAGCAATTACTTGACGATGAACTACGTTTTGGTTATTTTTAACAAGACGGTGCCACCGTCCATACATCTACCAAAACTATAAACTACTTACGCAATTTCTTCAACGATAGATTGATCAATTTTTGAACAGACATTAAATTCCCACCCAGATCACCTTGTTTCATGGTTATCACCTAATTTTTCCTCATTTGAAGAACAATATCTTTAAAACAAGTTACAAGAAATGATTATCCAAGAATATGGTAATATTTCTCCAGAGATGTTGGTCAACGCTTTCGAAATGGTGATGAGACGTGTTGCAAGACATTTATGCTTGGAGCAGACAGTGTGCAATTTTAGCAGCCAGCTTCTATAATTTTTATTTTCCTTTCAGTATATTCTTACTTTGCAAATTTTGTAAACAACAAAAAAATTCCAAATCTACTTCGGATTTTAAAATTGTAATTATGGTGTTAAGGTTACGAATCATTAGACATCACCTCGGCTGTCCCATCTCAAAACACAGTAACTGACATTTTTTTCAAAATCGAGTTGTTTAGTAATTTGAGGTTACGGGGTTTTGCTCTATCTTTTGATATTTTCAAAACTAAAATCGGTTCATAAGTAAGGAAGATGCGGTAGGTGCAAAACACAGTAACTGACATTCGGCCGAGTCTTTTCCCATTTCAAAACACAGTAACTAACAAAACCTATATCAAAACCAAGTAACTACTATGTAGTCACACTGGGTTTTGATATGGGTTTTATAGTTACTGTGTTTTGATATAGGAAATCTGCTCCAATTTGTATAGAAAGTGCTACTCCCACCATCATAATTACCATGTAACTGCCAGCACATAAAACTGCCATATTCACTAGCCGACTTGTCGTCTTTAACCTAACGTTTGCTACTTTAAATAAAGAATCCCGAAATAAAAGCTACTGTGTACTGTGGCACGAAGCCTTAGGCGGACGAAAAGCTGAGGCTATTGTTGACGCTCTTTTAGAAGTTGTACGAAAAGAAAGAGATGTCTCTCATTTTGTATTCTGAGCTGATGAACTGTACGGCCCAGAATAAAAATTGGGTCATATATACTTCCTTGATTACCGAAGTAAATCGTGCTGGCGGGTCAAAAGAAATCATTATAAAGTACCTAACGAAGGGATACACACACATGACTGCCGATGGCATTTATGGAAATATAGAGCAAAAAATATTAAGAAAAAGAAATGTTTATGATTTCGAAGAATTGACTGAACTTATTAAATACAGTAGAAAAAATTTGGAGGTTCTCGAGTTAAAACAATTTAACTTGTGGCAAAATAAAAAAAGTACAACAAAGAATCCAGAGGATCCTTTAAAAGGTTTTATATTAGGAAATTTGGTAGAGGTCCGCTTTACAAGGGGCAGTACGTGCATGAAATTTAAAACCGATTTTGACAAGAGTACAAGGAGTTGAATTTTCTTCAAAAAAAGCACTGCCCAAGTACTTTTACGCCAAAACTTTTAAATACTCGTGGAATTTCGAGTGACAAAAAAATCTGTTATTTTAAAAAATTTGCTGCCAATGATGCCAGAAAATAGAAAGATATTTTGGCAAAATTTAGAAGAATCGCAAACTTCTTTAGATTTGATCAATCAGGAACAAATGGAGGCAGTCGATTCCCATTTTAAAAGTTTAATTTTCGTTCCTTCCATTTGTTTTAGTTTTCGTTTTGTTACCAATATAAGTTATAAAAATATACCTAGTTACCAGGCGCTATATACGTACCTATATATTTTTAAAGTTCGTTCCTTTCGTTCAGTTTTTGATTTTAAGTGTTACTTACTTTTTCTAATCCGTCCATTTTGTATTAGTTTAGTATTAGGTACTACTTATTTTAATTTGAAGTTTTGTTTGTATAATTTGCAAAAAATAAAGATATTTTTGCTTTCTTATATTTTTATTTTACTTTTCCAAAACCCAGTAATGGCAGTTAACAAACATTTTTTTGTCTTCCTATATTTTTAATTTATATTCTTAAAACACAGTAATGACACTTACTGTTTTTTGAAATAGAGTATTTTTGCGAAAGTGGTTATTACGAAATCTAGCAAGGGCAGTTACTGTGTTTTGATATAAGCTAATTTGTTTATTTATCTAAAAAAGTCTATGTTCAATTAGTTTTTTGACTGCCGACCTACTGTTAAGTCAAATTACTCTATTTAATTACATGAAAAAAAAATGTAAATAGGGCTTCTCTAAGGAACTGTAACTTTTTTATTTAATTTATTTTAATAATTTCCTGCGGCCTGCAAATTTTAGAAAAATCGATTTTTCTCCATTTATAAAAAAATGCAGTTACTGTGTTTTGAGATGGGACAGCCGACCTGTTTCTGATTTAATTTGTTGCTTAGTATACTAGTTAGGCCTAGAATAGACGTAAAATAACTGTGGTTCCACACATTCGTTATCCTGCGGCTCTAATCGATATCTTTTGGGCGACCAGAACAATTTTAGAATTCTCAGTAGTCTGTCATTGTGGTTGTAATTAGAATTTTGTAATGTAATCAAGGTAGGAATTAAAAGTAAGTAACTAATATTCTTTGATATTGGTCGTATGTTGTAACTGTGTAAATTATACATCTAAAAGTGACTTATAGAAAAACAGTGGCAATTAGTTTGCCTTTCATTGATTTATTTTGTTTTGCAATAATAAACATGTAAAAAGGTATTAAATACCTGAAGGCGGTTCAAGCTAATTTTTTTTTGCACGCATGATGGTTTCAAACTATGGACTATATTAAATGTAGCAGAAATATGTTTCAGGCGTAATATGGAAGAAATTAATTGTCAGTGTCTAATTTTTACAAAATGTTGAACTTTACCCACTATTGTCCCAACATTTTAATTTTATTTTAAGAAAATTTGGACAGTTAACTAACAGTATGCGTAATGTACAGTTTAACATGTTAAGTTAAATTAAATTAAAATTGGCTTCCTAATAATTATATTAGTTGAAAGTTATTTTTTCAATGGGGGTATAAATATATTCTTATTCGATACTCAACTTTATGCACGGTGACAGTGAAGAAAGGTCCAGACGGTAGAGAATCTCAAAAGAATGTAAAAAGATCCTATACACTCTTGTATAAATTTTTTTGCTGGTCAAGATAAAGGTTATTGTATTAAAAAAATATAAGCCCATGTCACATGGCGCAGGTATGCTTAGAAATTGGTGTTCTATACCATCTGGATTCATTCTCTGTTTCATCCCGTTTTTTCTGTTTTAAAACAGACGCCGATGCTTATTTCCTTTTGTTACCGCTAGAGCAGTCCGGTTTTAGAGCTGCTTATTGCACGGTGCGCCAAGCAACAAGGCTCGCAACCAACATACTCAGGGTTCAATCACCACCAGTCAACGGGGGCAGTCATCTTTGACGTCTCAAAAGCGTTTGATAAGGTATGGCACGACGGACCTATCCTAAAATTGATTAGATTAGGCACGCAAGATGCTCTAATCAGAATTGTTATATCGTACATTGAGGACAGGAAATTCGCGGTGTCAACAGACAAGTCAATATCTGATACTAGGGTCGCGCGAGCGGGGGACTCGTAAGGATCACCACTCGCTGCAATCCTATAGAATATTTATATAGCGGACATTCCGCACAACAGATTCACACAACTGTATCTGTTTGCTGATGACACTGCGATTATTGCCACCTCAGGAGTGCCCTGGAGAGTGGTTTTACGCCTGCAGCACCATATCCTGCTTCTGCAGAATTGGGTGGGGACCTGGAAGATGGATATTTTTCTCAAAGGCGAGACTAAGCCTGTCTGACACAATTGTCAAGGTTAACAATAAAACAATAAATCCATTAAATGAAGCCCTAAAGCTAGCTATCTTAGCCTGACCTTTGACAAAAAATTGACCTGGAACGACAATGTTGAAATCAGATTAAAAAAGGCACACAGACAAAATGTGCGCAGTGTACCCCTTACTCTGCGCAAAAAGTAGACTAAAACTAAAAACAAAGGCATTAATATATAAAACCATAGTAAGACCAGTAGTGACATACGGTGTACCAAACTGGTGCACCGTAAACAAGACGAGGTTTATGAAGACACAAATACTACAAAACAACGTAGATACTGAGAATGATGACAAACTTACAAAGACATGTACCGACGGCAGAATTGCACAGGGACTTAAAAATGGACACATTTTCGGACCACATAACAAAACTAATAACCAAATACTTTGAAAGGACTGACATTTCAACAAATCCAACAATACAAAACTCCCACATACGCTCGACGAGACGTAACAAGTACAAATACCCCCCACCCTAAAATCAATAAAAAACAACGGAATGCAACTTATTACAAAAATTAAAACATAAAAAAAAACATCAAAGAAAAAGAACCATAAATAGAGAGAAAAAGCATCAAATGAGGAAAACAAACAACAACAAAACATACAGTTCAAAATCAAACCCAAATAACGAAAGCGAACGAAAAAACACCTAAGGAAAATTCAGAATAGTAGAAGGATAAGCAATCAACAACGATAAAAGGATAAAAGCTCTTCAGAGCTATCTCAGCAAGCACTAATAGTATGCTTTCTTCTTTTCCTTTTGTCTTATAGCCTAACTGACGAGCTGTTATACAACGAAACACATCCCTTTCGCAGAGCACCCTAAACAATGTTTTCTGTAGGGTCTATACTATAGATACCCAGCACTAAAAAATACTACAGTTTATAATTTGAAAGCTATTAAGGATAATCAATGTCAAAAACTATAATCACCATACTTTGTCACCGCTACCAAAAATGTTCCTATAACCTAAACTTGTTTGTATACTCGCATAAATTACATTTATCATTAATATCTAGGCATTACGAAACGAGTTATGTATAAAGAGCATTTATTTGAAGAAATGCCATAGAATCCAATGTTTCTTCATTTCTTTCTTCGCTATCTTGTTGTTCCAAATACCTTTTAATTAAGGCGTTTATGGGTTAAGTAATTTGCTTGTTTTTTTTGGAGATTTGTTACGTGTTGTTAACGATATAAGGTGGCCAACATAATAAATTATTTTTATTGGTATAATAGATGAGTAGTACTAAACGAGCTATAAATTTATTAACTGTTTACGGAGTCTTCTGAGAGATGAGATTCATTGTTGAGGATATGGTTGAAGTGAATAACTATTAGAAACACCTACTTGTGAGGGTTGATTGAATTGAGAGCTCTTTATGGGTACTTAGGTATCAAATAATGCTAATTTTTCTAAGAAGGTAATTTGAAAGTATTAGAATGTTTGTAATAATTTTGTATTATCGTTTATTTTCGTTAAAACATATAATTATAAATTGTTTGTTCCGAGCTGTCGTTCATTGAATAAAAATCATTGGAAAATCGTGTTCAATTACTTTTTGGTACTGTAATTCAATTACTTTATGAAAATGGCAATTCTAGTTGCTTTTCCAATTACTAGGATTAAGTAATTATTGTCATTGGTAATTTGTGTTTAAAAAATCTAAGGTAATTCAATTACTCAGAAAGTAATTGAATTACTTGCAAATAATTCAATTACATAAAGTAATTGGAATTCTAATTATTTTATAATTTAATACTCCAAAGAAAAACTAAATATTGTTTGATTAAAGCGCAATGGACAAAAGTTTGTCTTTGAAGTGGGCGATCGCTTTTCGATGCTTTACCGCCACGTCAGTACGATTAAATATTTTTCCAAAATTTTTTATTTTTTTTCTATAATAAATTATACATACTAATAAAAAAAATAATAAATATTAAGTTCTTTTTCTATAATAATTTAGGAAATAGTACTTCAATTATCAAAATGTAATTGAATTACTTGGAGAGTAATGTAATTATCAGAAAGTGCCTGATTTATTAATTCAGAGTAAACTTTTAGGGGTATTTCAATTAATAGAAAGTAACTGAATTATTTATAAGAGTAATTGAATTAAACTCAGTAATTTTAATGAGGTAATTGATCAAGGAATCATTTACTTTTAGTGGGTTATTGGCAATTCGAATATTCTTATCATACTGTTAGTAATTGGTAATTAATTGATGCTTTTTTCGCAGTGTAATAAGTAATTGTAATTGAATTAATTTTTAAGAGTAATTGCTACAGTTCTGCCGAATATACAGTGTGTCCCAACTTCGATATTCAGAAAACGTCGCTTTGGGAAATAAGGTAGTATAGTTATTTGTTCAACAATTATCGACAAAAATATGGAGCCGTCTCTTCGCTGACCTTTTAAGCAAAATTATACAGAAAATATTCCGCGTTTATCTGCAAAGACATTCCTATGTATGGGCGGACTACTCACGAAGTAAACGTTTAACGTTGTGCAACGTAGGTTATGTGAGGTAGCACCAGGTTTGTTTACTTTTTATTCATAAATTGAAAAAACTTACAAATAATAGGAAATGTGAGAAACAAACAAGAACACAAATTTATATGAGCTTACTTTTATTCTAAATTATGCATTTTTGAAATACCTGATTTTTATTTCAGATATTTTGTCAGTACCATTCTACAATTTCAAATCTACAGGGCACTATGTGTAGCTGCTGGCCAGTATTCACCGGGAGATTTGTCGAAACCCCTCCATAAATGTGATATATATCGAAGCAAAGAAGCAGGCAACATTTTACGGTGAGTTAATAAGTATTTATCTACATCACCTTCACCTTAGCGAATAATATGCATCGTTACCCAACTGGCTGACATTTAAAATCTTAGGTCGTATGTCACAGATCATCTTTTCATTAGATAATTTTTGCTTAACAATTATTGGTGGACAGTCGAGATATTACTTCTAAACGGATAGGCTGTATAATTTATCGTTATGTCCGTACCATATTGCTCCATGGAAATTTGCTATTAAATTTTATAGGCATAATTCGTTTCTAATTACATTATTAAAATAAATATGGCATAGTTATTATTAGATTTTTATCTCCATTTGGCCAGTAAACGATTTTATCTGACCGTAAAATAATTTTTTGCAAAACTAACAGGTTCACGGTCTAAAATGGAATCTAGATCGAGTGGAATTTTCATAGCACGCAATTACGAAATATGTTATAGTTAATTGTAGTTTTAATGAGGCGTCAACATACCGATTTTAGTATCTTATAAACAATTTTTCTGCATTCTCCATATTTAAATATCTCAAGTACTTATACGTTTCGCAAGTTACTTTTCGTAACCTTTTTTTGATAGCTTTAATCTAAAGACTTGGCGGTAGCCAATTAACAGCGGGGGCGAATCCAGATAAAAAAAAACCCTCTTGAGGCGATCATTTGACTGAGAAATCATAAAATACCTAAGTAAGTGACAAAATAACGAAATATAACAATTGTTAGAGTGTTTATTTTTGTCTTGCAGTACTGGGAGAAAATTATTGTTTCGTCTATTAAATACGGTTGCAACCAGTCCCCCAAATAGAACTTTATGGAATACAGACCATTTATATTAGATCTTGTGTCTCAACTTTTTATCTGATGCAAATTCAGTTAGTTCAGGTTTGTTGAGGTTAGTTCCAGAATTTAAAAAAATGGAAATGTATTAATTGCCATTTCTCATTTTCAACTTATTCTCTACGTTGACTATTTAACCTAAAACATGTAAGAAATAATTGCAAGAAAATTGCAGTTCAGATTACGGCAGGCTGCTAGAGCTGAGGGTAACTTACAAAAAAATATACTTTACGGTATCTACTTACTTACTAAATGTATCCAAGTTACTACAGTAAAATCTCTGAATGGCGACCACCCTCGGGGAATAAAATGTTCGATTAACAGCGGTGGTCAGTTATGTGCTTGTTTATTAATAAGTACCTACATAATATATGCAAATAATTTTAAATATTTATGTTTAAATTTATCAGAACTAAAATTAAATGAGATTAACACAATTTACCAATATGTATATACTACACGTGCATACTAACATATCTATATCATACAATGTGCTGTATTTTATTTGAAATCCTTATTTTTTTTAAATAGTCAGAAATCAATGATGACTTCATATTTTTTATTTTATTTTTGTAAAATTCAGATTCACATTTTATAATATACAATGATATGGTGGAAGCCTAAAAACTATATGCCCTAGATTTTTTGCATAATTATCACAGCAGTATTCCTTTTGTAGTTTTAAACTTTGTAAAACTTCAATTAATTGCCTTTCGGTGTAATCTTCCTGAAAATAAATCTCATTATCATACATGTAGTTTTGGATTGTTGCTTTTGTGTCATTTAAGGATGGAGTCTTGGTCAACTGCCTACTATGGTAGCTTGCATTGTCCATTACCATTACGCTATTCGGAGGTATATTTGGAATTAGCTTGTTTGTAAACCAATATTCCAATAAATCAGCAGTGGTGTCGTCATGGTAATCCAGAGAAGAATATTTAATGTTTTTTGCAGACAAAGAAAGTCCATTTGGAATCCATCCGTCTTTAGATCCAGCATGCAAAATCGTTTCGTTTACCTCTTTTTGATAGCGCGCTTGTTTTACACTTGCCGCTTGAGTCAACCCAACCCTTCGGGGTATCATATGTGTCGAACCAGGTTTCACCGAAGTAAATAATCGGCCTTTGCTGATCTCAGTAAATCCTAATTTTTTGTAGATATTCGGATCGCCATTCCCGAATTCTACTGGATTCCGTTAAAACTTATCTTTTGCTAATTTTTTTAAATCTAAACCCCATGTGTTGGATACACTTCCATAACGTTGTTCTGCCACATTTTACGCCGAATTAAATTATCTAATGTAGGCACGCTCTGTTCCTCGTATAACTTGTAAATTTTACGCAGTATTATATCTTGATCACTTCCATCTAGCTTCGAGAAATTGCCAGTATCGATTCTCTTTTTCCTTGCTAAAATGGGATTATTCACAATTTTCCGTACAGTTGATGTTGGAATTTTTGTTAATGTGGCCGTTTCTTCTAACGCTGCGTGCTTGCTGACTCAGACAAAAATAGTAAGAGTATCTTTTGTATGTAGAATTGAATGGAGAATAGGTCTGTCTAGTTAAAAATGACACAAAGTGTGACACAAAAAAGTTGTGGTTATTTAAATTCAGGTACAACACTGTATGTGGCGCCATCTAACAATAAACAAAAGACTAAGTAGATCTGAGTAAATAATTGAGTTCCTTATCATAAATACTCCCAGTATCCCGAATTTCATCAAATGGCCATGTTACTGAACAAAAATATAATCAAAAAGCCAAATAAAGGATTTTTTGAACCTGTATCTCAAGAAACAAGCCGTTGCGGACCCATTCATATGAACCTTTTATCTTAAAATTAGTCAAAGATTCACCATTTAAAGTTTGTACTAGTACTAGCGGTTTAAAATCACCAAACTATTACTTTAATAATGAAATTACATCTTCCGGATTTGCAGTTTACTTTAAGACATTTTTAAGTACGGACCATAATTTACCTGCATTTATTCATTCATTCATTCATTGTTTGTTTATGGCCACCCTTGGATAATCCCATTCAAAGCAAAGTGTAACTTTCTTATATCTCTGGACAGGCTTTGTCTATTTTTTTTTATATATTTCACAGCTCGGACAGACAGTAGGTGGCGCAGTTTTCGGTGCTTCGTTGGAAGATTTTTTTATTGTTTTAAATAAGTTTATTTAGACCTTACGATATTAGACCCTTAATTTATATCCAAACAACCAGCTGTTCAACTGTAGAATATCCTTGCTTGTAATTTATATTAATTCTAGTAGAAATACACACTCTATCGCATTATCGCGTTGCTAATGGACATATTATTTCAATCCGATTTTTAACGCTTTAATAACTCAAACGACTTTGAAATACATTCGAAAGTAGATTCAGTTTTAGACCTTAAACATGGTAATTTATTTATTTGATTACATTTTTTTTACCTCCTTATATGCGATTCTGGAATTTAGTTTTTGGCGACCCTGACCGATATTTTAATGATAATGTTGATATATTGGGCAATACCGTTATTTTAGTTATTAGGAAAGAATAATGTTTTCAACCTTAAGGCGTTACATCCGCTGTTTTACAATTTTTGATATTTTGTGTAATGAAGACCTACCTTAAAAATAATATTTGAGGCAATAATAATATAATATTTAATTTGATTACTTTCTCAGGGCCAATTTTTTGATATTATAGTCCATACTAACTGAACATAGAGCATTCCCTAATCATGCCCCTTATTTGCTTCGACCACATCTTATGACTTTAGCAGTATCTAACTTATTAAACGGAAATTGGTTCCTTAGTTTCTCTAACGCATTAACAATTTCATATCTCGTTTACGTACTTTGACATCGCGTGCCCCATCCAAGTCAGAAATTCACCATTAGCTCTTAAGACCACCAAAAAAATCATATGTCTTCAAAGTTATAAAACGTGCATTTTAATTATATATATCTTTGTTCGAGATTGTAGCTAGCATCATTTAAGGATTTTTCACTAGATGGCCAAAAGAAAAATATCCCCCCCCCCCCCGACCCTCCACCGACATACATGTATGAGTCTGAAAACATTATAGGGAACAACTTACAGGAGATTTTACAACATTCATATACGCGTGAATCAGAAAAATTGGTTTGATATGTTATTTCGGAAAAAACAGCAGCAATTATTCTACCTGTAGTGTTTGTGTTTGTTCTTTTAATGCAAAAGAATGGTTCTTGTTTCTTTTTTAGGACGACGGTTATAAGAACACGTATTTTATTTGAAATTCGAATTTACGCGCCTTTTCTGCATCACATGTGCTGCCAACTACTGGACTATATCGCAGTGTGTTGCTGTTTTCATGCTTCCCTGCGTTCAGTTCTGTTCACCAACGTTTACTGTCGTTTACCCAGTTTCTTAAAGTTTTTGTCATCTTGGTACTCGCAAGGAAGTTAAGAAGCAGAAATGTCGACTCTTAATAAGTGGTTGAAGAAAGTTAATATAAAGACCTCAACAAATCACGATTCAGTTGAATGTTGATCATGCATTTCTGATAATTTTTTGTGGCCAGATTACTACGTGGCTATTTGGCCACGTTCGTATTACTTTAAAGATGCCCTGGTAGCTAGTGTTTTAGCTTTAAGCAACAAGCCACCAGGTCACGTAAAGTACAATTATCTGTTAACTAGCTACATTCTACTGATTCTGCATTAAGTTTTAATATATTCATAACCCTATTTTAGTATGTTTAAAAATTTGAAGTTATTTAGTGCTTCTAAAGAACCGTGCGACCAATAATTATTTTTAGAGGGCTTAGACTGAAAAACACAAGGTTTGGTTTAGATCATAGGCATCGTAACTATAGATCCGACACGCCATTCATAAATGCTATAAAATCGTGATGCCAAAATCGTTTGGTGACGAGACGCTGTGAAGAGCTAGGTGGGGCCGAGAGTGGGGATTACGCTGACTTTACATATGCATGCGACAAAACTCCACGAAAACAAAATCCGCTATGCCGAGTATTGTCGAGTTACGTTTTCTGTGGCGTAAGTCTGGCAAACCATGTGGAGGGGAGCAGCTTGTATGTTGATTTACTTTACACTGGAATACAATGATGACGTTACGTTTATTTGTTATTGTTCGGTCTAATAGTTACGATGTCTATGGTTTAGATCACAATTACAAGGGGACGATATATCTAACCAAATCTAGGTTAAAGTTGTGTCAAATTCATATTATGACGTGATATGTCTAGCTGATGAATACTTGCACTTTATAAGGAAACAAATTTAACTGTTTTTAAGAATAGTCCTGTATGTTCCATAAGATCTTCCCCCTTCTTGAGATAGGGGTCTTACATTTGGTTGGCGTATTTTGCATTATTTCACGAGCGTTTGCAATAAGTTCTTCTGTTCTTACAGATGGTCTTGATGATAATGATTTCTGCTCGCAAGTATCAAAATGCAATATAACTTATTTGTCTTAATTAAGAAGTTAGTGGGAAAGCATTAGGATCGGTTAGTCACAGTAGTACAGGGACATTTTTTTAAGTGTCTCACTCGATTGACGATTTTCCTGCTGACTATGGTAAAAAACAAATTACATATTTCTCAATGATTTTCGACAACGAAGCCAAATTTAACGTCAAGAAATATATAGGTTTACAAATTTGACAGATACGACGCCATTTTGAAGTTTTTTAAATGGCAACCCTCATAAATAACCGCAGAAGTATCAGATTTTAAAAACCTATAGTTGCATTGATCTATTTGTAAGAAATGCTTACAGCCACCTTTAAAAAAATGGAATCAATCTTGTTACATCTTACAAATTACTAAGTTTCAGTAAAAAAAATATAATTTATTTAATTATTTACAATATTTTTTGGTTTCAAAGGTCCTTATGGAAAACATGAAAAAAAAAATAATGTAAATGCAGACAACTTATGAGCATAATTTGAATCCATCTTGAAACATGCAGGTTGTTACAAAAAAATGGATCCATAATTAAGGGAATGAGAAATTTAATAATAGGAGCGCAAAATGCAATTCAGCATTGTTGTTATTTATGAGGGCTGCCATTTAAAAAAAATTCAAAATGGCGTCGTATTTGTCACTTTTTGACATCTGTCGGATTAGATTATAGCGTAGATAGCTTGGTCAGGGGAAATTATGCTACTGTGAAACGAATTGGGGTTCTCAGCTTAAAAGGGCTATTTATTAAAGAGGTGAGACACTTAAAAGACAAAATCGATGAAGGCAAAATAGGCACCCCCGTATTTCCGAAACGGCTGAAAATAAATATCAAAAACTATAGGTTTTTGAAATCGGATCGCCAAATGCAATTCACTTGTGTGGTTATTTATGAGGGTCGTCATTTAAAAAAATTCAAAATTGCGTCGTATCTGTCAAACTTGTAAACCTATATATTTTTTGACATTAAATTTGGCTTCGTTGTCGAAAATCATTGAGAAATATGTAATTTGTTTTTTATTATAGTCAGCAGGAAAATCATCAATCGGGTGAGACACTTAAAAAAATGTCCCTGTACATTGATAAGATCTTTAGCAGTAGCAGCGCGGAGTGACGCGTATGTGTTCAACGCGAGTTATTAGGTTTGCTTGCCTTAATTATTGTAAACGTCTGACGTTCTTGGTACATAAAGTTTTTATATTTGTAAATGATTCCCGCGTTAATCTATAGTTGTATTTAATTTTTTCATAGAATAACATTAAATGCATTTAATGCAATTTTAAACCAATCGAAAATGTGGTACTAAATCTAATTTATGCTTTTGTGTTCAATAAAACAATAATATAACTATCGGATTCTTTAAGATCTTTCGACCATGAAAGCTTCCGTTCTAATTGTGCCACTACTCAGTACCAGTACAAACATATGAATTCGTCTTACGTAACGAAAATATCGCTCGTTACATATTATCAGAACCACCGACCCACATACATACCTTTAATAAATGCAACAGCGCTGGTACTTAATGTGGTACAGCACCATGTCTTCCGCTTCTTGTTGGGTGACGAATATAAACTAACATCAATGGGTAAAATAATTGCTAGTGAGTACCTATTCCATAATTAAATTCGATTGCTTCATTTCTTTGACATGCTGAGTAAAAAGACAGTACCGAATATAGATTTATTATCGGCTGCAGTTATTATTAAAAAACTTGTTGCATAAAAACTGCATTCTCTGTAATTTGTTTAAATTATTCCATTCGTAATAACAATAAAAACGTTCTCAAAACCAAAATAAAAAAATCACCTAAATTTTAAAAGTAAAAAAAATGCTTAAAATTTTAACAACCTGTGTGATAAAAACTTTAAAAAATAAATCTGGGTAGCTTGCACCTTGGATTAAAAAAAAGGTACTCTTGTTTACGGTCGATAAAATGAACCGTTTTCGATAAAAATAATAATAAACGAATAGTTGTACAAGACCTATGGTCGCAAAAAATGTGCGTTTTATTTATTTATCGACACCAAAAAGACGTATTATTGTTGCAAACGTTACTATGGTATGAAATAAATAAAATATCCTGCATTTTAGAACTTGTCATCTTTCACATTGATCCTTTGCTTCGATATTAATATACTGATTTCTGGATTTCGTGGTGAATTTAATTGTGAATTAATTCGAACTATAGAATACACGTTTATTGAGTATGCAGATATGCATCTGATGTATGATCTTGCGTCTTGTAATGCTTTAGAAGCTAGAAGGTTATATCACGAAAGATTTCCTAATCGCACTATGCCAAACCAGAAGACATTTCAACGAGTTGACCAAAGCCTAAGGGAGAATAGTGGGCGATTCCAGTTAATAGGTAACACATATTATTGACTTTCTTCATAATTTTAAGAAAGCCTGGAGAAAATAGTACTGATGCTGGTCTGAAAAGAACCGTACGTACGCCTCAATTAGAGGAAAATATTTTAAATGCTGTAGATGACACTCGAAAATTATCAGCACAGTTTAATACATCGAAGACAATAGTACATGAAGTTCTTCAAGAACAGCTGTTATATCCACATCATTTGAAAAAAGTACACAAACTGGTTCCTAAAGATTTTCCTCGTATAATGCAGTTTGCAACTGACATTTAAAATGGTTTGGAACCAGCGAACCAATAAGATTGACAGCAAGGTCACCACATATAAATCACCCTGCGATTTTTTTCTTAGGGGTCACTTGTAAACTTCATTGGCATTATTCTTTTCACGGATGAAGCAAGGTTTACCAGAAATTGTGTCATCAATTTACACAACACACATGTATGGGCTGATGAAAATCCTCATGCCACTATTGTTTCATATCATTAACATCAGTTCCAATCAATTAATATCAGGGCAGGAATTATTGCCAATGTTTTGATTGGACCATTCTTATTGGCGGACCGCTTGAATGGACAACTTTATTTCGAGCTCCTCCAAAACGCCTTTTAGGATTTAATAGAGCACTTACCACTTGAAACTCGCCGAAACATGTACTGAACTGCACCTGAATAACGTCTATCCAAACCGTTGGATAGGTAGAGGAGGACGTATTGCCTGGCCTCCTCGATCTCCCGATCTAACGCCGTTGGATTTTTACCTGTGGGGACACCTGAATAACTCTGTGTATTCCACTCTGGTCAATACTAGGGAGGAACTTCTATAGAGAATCACGTTTCATTGTGATGTGATAAGTACAAAGGCTGGGTTATTGTGGCGGGTACAGTACGAGTCCTCAATTCGTCGTGCCCGCGAGTCTACCAGACTTCGAGGCCATTGTTAATTTAAAAAGAGCAGAGCGCTTTCGGCCTTAGGCCATCTTCAGTGCTTCCTAAAGAGCGAGGAAATTTCAAATTGCCCGCTTTTTACTCTCAACAACGTCAATAATGTCATTTAAATGGCAAGGCAAATTTAATCTTTTAATTTAAGTAACCATCAAATTTCGACTCAAGACCACGTTCCACGTGGAGAAAGAAAAATATGGAAAAAGAAAAAGAAAAACGATGGTTAATTAACCGAAATTTAGAAAGGGGTTCGTCCCAGTTGTTTTGTCTTTTACAAATTTACGTGTTAATTGTTTTTACATAATAAGTTTTTTACATTGTGCTGTTGATGGCCCACTCGAGAAAAAAGTTAATTTTGTCAATGAAGTTTCCTGTTTCCTGACAAAGTGAGTAAAAACTACATTTTATATTATTTCTCAAAACAAATTTTCGACAAATAAAATAGGTAAAGCTCAACTGTTTTCACACAAATTTATATTAAATTTCTAACATTGGATTTTCCTCGCTTTTTAGGAAGCACTGAAGATGGCCTAAGGCCGAAAGCGCTCTGCTCATTTTAAATCAATTTTCAAGATTATACATTTAATACAAAAAACGACTGTTGTTCCCTCTTAATTCAAAAAAGTGTACACAGCCCTACCTCATCAATTATTTAGGAAGTTTAACGGTAATATGCCTATTAATTTCATAAACCGTATGTTTAATACATAAAAGATCTTCAAATAACAATACTCAAAATGTATACAGTAGTAGGCAAAGTTCTAACGTTCGGCTTCCAATTCCGAGATCAACTCTGACTAGCCGCTAACTAACTAAAGTCTAAAGGTGTATAATCATTTGAGTGTGGAGTGTAGATCTTTGAATTATGTGCGTTTGCCTCAAAAATGATATTACATCATGGCAGAGTATTATCGGGATAGAGTTTGATTTGAATTTGATTATAATGGTTTCTCTATTTCTTTACACTCTCTGGCAACGTATTAGACTTAGATCAAGTTTAGCATTAGTTGCGTTGTCTTTTATAATATGCATTCGTGACAAGAAAGCATCTTAAAATAAAATCAGAATAACAACCTCAGAACTTAAGAGAAAAAGTAAACTTAATATTGGTTTCATGCCTTATAAAATTCTAGTTTCAATTTTTGCCCAATCGTGTATTTTAATTAGCAACTGGTTTGAAATTCTTAATTGATTTTTCGTTTATGCAATACCAGAGATTTATCGTCTTCTGCAGACGGATGTTAAGATAAAGGATAAGTGATAATTAGTTTTATACCCATAAATAACGCGTTAAATGATCTGAGAACTTAATTTGCCTGGTTTAATTAAATTATAATCCATCATATGGTTAATATACCTTTCTAGAGGAAATACTCGGAATAAAGTCGTGACAGTCACAAATGAAACTAGAGTCTGTCTCTCTATCTTACAAATTCATTATAAATGCTAATCCCTTACCGTCATAATAACCTATTGTTTGAGGTGTAAAATTCGGTCACCTGATCTGGGGACTCCAGGCACGGATCATTTAAAGACTATGATATTATTGTATTTTCTCAGTAATCTTCTTAAAATAATTAGGGTAAAATAAAATAGGTTTATTTTAGTTATTTAAATATGCTGATTTTTGGTTTTAAAATTGAGTTAGATGTTTGTATTGGTTTAGACAAGAAGTTATTTGTTGCCTATTTAACGTTATATTTAAGAATGTTTCGTCCGTGGGAAGAAACCAGTACGCCAAGTGAATCTACGGGTCGTGATAAAAACCAATTAAAGCGTAATATTTTATTACTTGACACAAAAAAAGTAATCTTCGACGTTTGCACCACCCTTCTTGAACGTGTTTTTTTTTTAATTTGGTGCAGTGAAGGAAGCGGCAGCTTTGACACGCAGGCCAGTGAGCACAGTGTTGTTTGTTGTAAATAAACTTATAGTGGAGAGAAGAAAGAGGAAAGACTCTTTTACTTTCAAGAAACTGGACGCGACGGATGTCAATATAATTCGTAGAAAAATATATGCCATGTACAGGGAACTATAAAACCCCTATTGCAAAGATCAAAAAAAGATGATATAGGAATAGAGTGTTGTCGTGAGACTCTAAGGAAATGTATTTTAAGAAACGGTTGTAAAATGAAAAAAATTAACAAACGACAGTAATTATGGAATCGGCCCGGTTAAAAAGATGGAGGATGGAATACCTAATTGCAGTCCATGGATATGGACAGGATGGAAGGGATATTATTTATTTGGACGAGACGTGGTATGACACACACGAAGTTCCAGATAAAGGTTGGGTAGATTTATCGGGTCAATGCAGAACCAAAGCTTCATTAAATAAAGGTAAGCGTATAAAAATAATTCATGCTGGGACAAAAAACTGATTTATACCAAACGCATTGGCCTTATCAGCCAAAAATATAAAGGACTCCCTTGTTGATTACCACGATGATACTACGGTAGAAATATTTGAAGACCGGTTTAAAAACAAATTATTACCAAATATACCACCAAATAGTGTAATAGTGATGGATAATGCAAGCTACCACAGTCGTAGGTTAAATAAGTTTTGTGTTCCAATGACACAAAAGTTACCATCCAGGACTATATGATGGAAAATAATATGTATTTTGAGGAAAATTACACAAAAAAGCAATTGCTCGAAATTTTAAAATCATTTTCAATAAAAAAGCAATATTATTGTGATACTTTTGCGGTAGAAATGGGTCATACTTATATTGTTTCGCCAACCTTAAATTATTCTGTGACAGCTATAGTACAGTCAGAGATGCAAAATATTCCTTGGGTTAAAATGTAATATTATTTTTCTGACACGGTACTTTTTTGTAGGTATATGTATATTTTGTTTTAATTAATAACCGTCCTATATGTTATTTGTATTGTATCTTATATACTGTTATATTATTATTTTATTATTATTACTTATTATTAAATAACGTATAAAATATATTTTTGCGTTTTCTTTCTAACATATATAAGATCAGTACGACACTTTTATTGCATACAGGCAGATAAAAAAAAATATTTTTCCACGCTTTTATACACAGGGCTTTCATTTCAAAACTAGCCACCCGGAATTACTTTTAAAATATTTGAAGAAGAATTTAACAAAAAAACACGTCAACTTAGATTTACTGGGGGACATGTTTTACATGTATTTGCGACTATGTAGTTTCAACCCCTAACGAGGGGCGAAAGGCGCATACAAATTTCAAATGGTAAGGGGTATTGAGTGATAGTTCACTTGAAAGCCCTTTTCATTGGCAGTCTTTTGGCGCTTCATTTTTTTAAAGCGGATTATTTGTTTCCAAGTTATGCCCCTTTAAAGTTTAAAAATAAAAATTTGACATTTTAGTGAAAACTATTTAATATTAGCTTTAGAATGAACTCGTGCTTACCTACTTACTTCAACACGTGTTCAAAATGCCCACTTAAAACCGTTTCTAAAGTTCTGAGCCACCCCTAATGGGGATGGGAATCACATTAAAATTTTAAATAGAAAGAGGTTTTGAGTGATTATCCGTTTTTCAATCAGAAATTTTGTGTCCAAATTTTACCCTTACAACCTAAAAAAGCTAAATTTTCAACTTTCATAGTTGTTAAAAAAGCAGCAAATTCCTTAAATGTAAACATTCAGATAAATACGTAAAAAAATTAAAGGTGTTTGATAGCAAATGTCAGTTTTGCCACATTTTAAAACGATTTAGTTTTGAACTTGATTTCGTTGTGTATTGACCATCGAATTTCGACGACAATGGTTTACTCGTTACAATAGAGAATTGAACTAATTTTAATTTACGGGGAAGAACAGCGTTGTGCACGTAGAACATCCCGGGTGTTTAATCAAAGGTAACCAGACACAAATGTTGGGCACCAATATGTATTAAATTTTATTAATAAATTTCAAGAAACTGGAAGTGTACGCAATAAAATTGTGAAGAACCCTAGAGTCTTAAATGAAGCCGCACAAGTAGAAATTTTAGGTCATTTTGCCATAGATCCCCAAACATCCATACCGGAAGTCTCAAGTTTAACAAACATTTCAGTCGGCTCTGTGCATAAAGCCTTACGATTCAATAGATTTTTCCCTTACAAAATACAACTATTACAACAGTTGGGGAGGATGACTATGACAGAATAATGAAATTTTGTGAATTAATGAGTGAAAGGGCAAATGCTGATCCTAACTTAATTAAAACATTTGCTTTAGTGACGAGTCAACTTTCTTTTTAAATGGGTTTGTTAATAAACACAATTGCAGATATTGGGACAATGAAAATCCACATGTTTTTCGTGAAGAGCATACACAATTTCCTCAGAAAATAAATGTATGGGCCGGAATTCTTGGAAATAAAATTATTGGTCCGATATTTATGAAAGAAAATTTAACCGGTGAACTGTATTTAAATGTATTAGAAAATGTGATAGATCCTCTTATAACTGACTCTCTGGAAAATCAAATTGATGAAGATGGAAATTTATTACTAGATGAAGAAAATTTAATTTTTCAACAAGACGGAGCCCCTCCACATTATGCTATGCCTGTGCGAAATTGGCTTAATGACAGATTTCCAGGCAAATGATTGGAAGAAGGGACGCTATAGAATGGCCAGCAAGATCACCAGACTTAACGCCCCTTGACTTTTTCTTATGGGGACATCTAAAGACAATAGTATACAAAACTCAAAACTCAAATATTCCTGATCTTAAGCGTAGAATAGGGGAGGCCTGTGAACAGATTACCCAAGAGACATTACAAAACGTGCGTGAGGAGTTCGAGCAGCGGCTTTACGATTGCCTTGCCAATAATGGCGGGCATTTTGAACATCTGTTAAAATAAGTAAGTAAAATTTTACTAAAATATCAAGGTTAACTTTTTAAATTTTAAAAGGACATAACTTGGAAACAAATAATCCGCTTTTAAAAAATAAAGCACCAAAAGACTGCTAATGAAAAGGGCTTTCAAGTGAACTATCACTCAATACCCCTTACTATTTGAAATTTTTTATGTGCCTTTCGCCCCTCGTTAGGGGTTGAAACTACAGAGTCGCAAATACATGTAAAACATGTCCCTCAGTAAATCTAAGTTGACGTGTTTTTTTGTTAAATTCTTCTTCAAGTATTTTAAAAGTTATTCCGGGTGGCTAGTTTTGAAATGAAAGAACTAATATTATCTTAAAGCAGCGCAACCTTTTATTCTATCAGTGCATCCCTGCTTTCATTCGATCACCCTCTGGGTCTTATCGGCATTAGGGATTAGCATTTATAATGAGTTTGTAAGATAGATAGACGGACTTTACCAAATTTATCGCATATAATAATGAAATTAATTACTTTTAATCTTTCAATCAATAATAATATTAAACAATTGATTAGTAATAAAATTCCCTTGAATATCACCCTTTTTTGAGGCAAAATAAAGATAGAATATACACGTTCTTTGGCATACTTTTTAGGCTTTTCCATACTAACAGCAGGAACCTTCCTGTGATTCGCTTATTGTCCGATATATCGTTGAACCAGAGATATTACATCTCGGGATATAACTCGCGGCCCACTATATTTTAAACATATAATTTTGTACGCAATGTTGCAAAACTGTTTACTAGGCCTA
Organism: Polydrusus tereticollis; assembly: GCA_963920685.1. Taxonomy (NCBI): domain Eukaryota; kingdom Metazoa; phylum Arthropoda; class Insecta; order Coleoptera; family Curculionidae; genus Polydrusus; species Polydrusus tereticollis. The sequence goes on from OY987329.1 coordinate 126,703,978, forward strand.
TTTATTACCAACACTTGTTACTTTTTACGTTTTTAAAATTTATAACTGAATTTGTCCCAAAATTTTTGATATATTAGCTCTATTATAAATATATCTATTAGTATTTGAACATAAATTTAATTTAAAATAATAACTTATGATATTTAATATTTGAAATGATTAAAAGCTTAGGCAACTTTGATATTTAATCTATTAATTAAAAAGCTTTTCGATGTTCCAGTTACGAAATTTTGCTCCACATTTTAAACCACTTTTTAAGGTGAAGGAGAATATCGGGTAAGTGTTTTTTTGCTTAATATGGGAAAACTCTCGACAAATAATGCTACTTCACGAAAAATATGTAATACTGTTATATAGTATAGCACATGTTCCATAAAAATAATTAACTAATGAGTAATGAGTAATGAGAGATACTTACCTTAGTCAGCATATTATTATGTAACCGCTTGTCGGTAAACCCGTTGGTTTGGTTGTTATCGTTAATTTGTATCACTTTTACTTTTTTTCGTATGTGCTTTCTTTTTAAAAAACCGTTTTAGTAAACAAACACTAAAAAGTTTTATGTTGAGGCGGTCAAGGCTGAAAATTATAAATATGTAATTTAGAATGCTTCACTTTTATAATTTAAAAAAAAAAGCGCCTGATGGGAAAATGCTGAGTTACGAAGCTTCACTTTATTTTTATTTGTAACATATTCTAAAATAATTTTGTAGTACGTAACACTGGGTGGCTGAAAAGGCAGGTCAACTTATTTTTTTTTTATTTCGAAAGTTTTTATATTTTGGCATTTTACTAACAATTTATTAGGTTTGTTCAAGTTATTTCAGGTTAGTTATACCGGGTCCGCCAACAAAGCGGGGACGGAAGATTACATCCTTATAGAAGAACTTATCAAAAATACTGAAACAGCATGAGGTCTAGAATTAAAAGTGGCATATTTTAAAAATATTTTACATTATACAGGGTGGCTCAAGAAAGGCGAACTTAAATGGAACACCCCAATCTCACACTATTTTTGGATTCTATATGAAATAACAATTATTTTTTAATAAGCACATTATAAGTCTAAACTTAATATTTTCCGAGATATCGACATTTGAAAAATTACATTTTTAAACTTTGACCGCTTCTAGCTCTTTAACTTTACGTCTTGTAGCAAAACGGCTTACATGTCCCAAGCTTACTTTTTTATTATCTCTCCAGAAATGTAAACTTTTGTTAAACCGGAAATAACTCGAAAGTCGGAAATATGGTACTTCCGGTTTAACTGGAAATTTGTATTTTTAGGAAAATAATAAAGAAGTAAGATAGGGACATGTGAGCCGTTTTGCTTTAAGACATTCCGTTAAAAAACTAGAAGCCGTCAAAGGTAAAAAATGCTGTTGGAAAAAGGTTCAGTTGTCTACTTGCATAATTTAATAACAAAGCAAGTATAAATACAAAGTAGAGAAAGTACGGCAACGTTGCAGTCCACCATCTGTTAAATTGGCGTCGGTGCATGGAAACCACAAATAATAAAAGTCCGTTAATTTCGGTTAAATTGTAAAACGTAGGTTCAACTGCCAATAGTGGTTTGCTAGAATATTCGCTGAAAGCGGGCAAGGAAGCGGAAAACCAAAATGGCCTCTCTAGGTTCGCGGCAAGCAACAAACGAGCATTCGCGAAAGACGGCATCTATACAAACGAGCGGCCGCGTATCAAACAATACAAGCGAAGTAAATTCAGTGTAAGAAGGATTTATTGGGAGGCAACTAGATATACTTGCGTGATTGGTTGAAACGGTATGACAGGATATTGCGGTGTGTACGAGAGAAAGAGAGATGATATATCATACATGCGATTTGGCATGTTTTGACAATTCAGTTCCGAAGCAGTCTTCGTGAAAAGTACACGGGCTCCCTTGCGAGTTTTATACGAGGTTCGTGGATTTTATGGTATTCAAGCCATGAAATAGGTTGGAGAATTCGCGGGATTGTATCCCGAAGGTGTACCTAATGTGATTAGTACACTCGAACTCTAGCTCAGTTTATCTGTTAAATGCCCGAAGGTATACGAACGGAGTTCTTATACCACGACTCGAGTCCTGCTTAACTGTTATAAAAAGCAGTTTTAAGTTCGTAGATGCGACAAAGTCTCAATAGTTTAAGATTATAATATTGTATCCCGATATTATTGTTTGTTTAGTGATGTAACGTTAGTGATGTAAAAATGTATGGCTGTTTTAATGCAGTAAGTAGTTACCATACTAAGTTGTAAAAGTAAAAAGCATTTGCTCCTACGCAGAACGGATGTGAAGATAAATAAATGAAATACCAGAAGTAAATAGATATATTTTGTGTGACAAAAAAAACTTTTATTTCAACTGACATATTTTGAACCACGCAACCTATGAGAAATACATTAAACAATTAATATTTGGCGCAAGCATATAAAGGCGGCGTCAACAAGTGCCATTTTTCAAAGTCGATGTCTCGGAAACTATTATGTTTATACTCATAATGCATTTATTAAAAAGTAATTGCTATTTTATGTAGAATTCAAAACTAGTGTAAGATATAGGGTGTTCCATTTAATAAAATACAAATTTTATTCGCTTCACTTTTTTGAGCCAACCTGTATAATGTACAGTATTTTTAAAATATGCCACTTTTAATTCCAGGCCCCATGCTGTTTCAGTATTTTTGATAAGTTCTTCGATAAGTCCCCGCTTCGTTGACGGACCCGGTATACGCATATTCAAGATATACAAAATAATAATTTCTAACAACTTTAATAATATTTATAATGTAAATGGTAATTACTATAATGAGAGGCAAGGTATTATTGAACAATCAGATGAACTAAAAAACTCAAGTCGGTTACGTAAAAGACTAAATAGTACTAAAGAATTGAACAATATTTACAGAAAACGAAACAATTTTAATGATCAGTTAATCCTAAACTCAAAAAATAAATCTGAAACAGTATGGAGACTATCAATAACAAAACAGAAAAAATACCTTTTTAAATAGATCTGATATTACCCTTGATGTTGACGGGAGGGTTGTTTCTGGGGGTGGAAGGTAGCGGCGGAATTTTCCCGACACTTTGCCAATGTAAGAGAAGAAGAAGGAGAAGATCAGCTTAACTTTCATTTTTCAAACGGTAGATCAGGTCAATGCACCACTTCTTAGATTCACAACAATTCTATAGGTTTTTCTCCCATAACAAGGAAAGATATAAAGCAAGTCATACTGTGATGTTTCTGATAGAAAAAAAAACGTATTGTGATTTGCTTGCGCTTCCCATAAATAAAACTATCAGTGGACCAAGAATACTGCCCTGAGGTGTCCCCAGCGCAAGACTCTGTGGATCCGAAAGTTTCGATCTAGATTTGATAACGAAACTTCTGTATTGTAAGAGGAATACAATCGACTTATTTATTGGTTCCCTAATGCCCAAGGTAGCTGGTTAGCAACAAAACTCGGGTCCACAGTATCAAACACCCTAGACAGATCAAAAAAATACGCCGGCCGTGTATCCACCACTATCCATATGATTAAAAATTGTTTGTAGTCTCGGTAGAACATTTTTGTCTGTATATATTTTTGTCTAAATCCGTGCTGCGCGCTGAAAAACAAGTTATATTTATTTAAAAACAAAGCTAATTGATCACATACTACTATTTCGAATATTTTGGAAATAGAACTAAGTAAGTAGCGACACAGGTCGATAGTTCTCCATTTTTTTGTTATCTAGTTTTTTTTTAAATTGGTAAAACCAGAGCAACTTTGAAACGTGAGATAGGAACACCGGTATGCAGGGTGGCCGCCGAGTTACGCGAAATACTTCGTATATGAATTGTATGACTAATTATAAACAAAAATGATTCTATTTACTTTTCCCGAATTCCTAATGGTTCTAAAAATTTCGGGGTTTGAAGTATCCAGGTCAAATAGGTAGGTGCTAAAGAATATATTACATTGTTGCGACTAAAGGGTTAGGTAATTTAATAATACTTTGCGGGCCCTAAAAAAAATTGTTGATTGTCAGTTCGTTAATAATTGTCGTCAATGACAGTTGGCTATTTTTTTATTTTGTGCGTCAATCATGTTAGTTAATTTATTGACATGAAAAATATGTGGATTTTCGTTTATGAATATTGCAACTGTAGTGCCACCGCCTCAGTTAAGGAATATTAACGACGATACCCAAACCGCCGTCTTTCAGACAAGTAGAAACTTCAGAACTTTTCGATTAACAGGTGCGTTCACTATACCGACTTGTGAGCCCATTGTGGAAGAGGTGTCACTAATTTCCTCAATGAATAGTATTCAAATAGATTGTGGTGGTCCCATTGATCTCCGGATCTTAACCCACTACACTTTTTCATGTGGTTCCCTATCTCTACCAACCTCTAATATATCAAGGACTCTGCGTATATCAATGTTTGATACATAAACACATTTAAAACTACATATTCCATTATAAAGACATGAAAGTTTAGCCAAAATTTGTTATCACTTATATAGGTATTCAAAGTTCTTACAATTCACGGGATAAACGAAGTTTGCACTGCGACAGCCACAGTGCTACAATTTCTTGTACCCCTAGTTCTGTCCCGGAGAGAAATGATGCCTTACTGCATCTTTTAATATTCTATTAATGTTTTTGCAATTTAAAAATTTTTCATTCTTCTTCTGTCCGTTTACTATTCAATATTCTAATTCACAACAGTAACAACTCAAGTTTAATAAGTAAACTAAAACAGGGAAAATCATAAAATGAACCTAACCTAAAATTATTAATATACCTATTATTAAAATAGACTTACCTCAATTTTATTATTAATAATATAATTATTCCGCAGTAGCACAGTTCACCCATAAATACCATTGCCTAACAATAATTGTTGTTAATTGAATATTACATAAATAAAGCATAAAATAAGGGGAACCCGTGAGGGGACAGGCTGGTTTTTCTGCATCTGGCCTGTCAAGTGTCAAAGGCAGGGTGTGCCAACTGTCATTTTGGGTGTAATGAATCTGAAATATTTCAGAAATATTGATATGATAAGTCATGTTTTTGAGACATTCGAAATATATCAGAGATATTTCTGAAAGAAAGTGTGATGCGTGGGAATTCTCATACGAAGTATCTCGCATACCTCGGCGGTCACCCTGCATATAAGACTTTATAAGAATAAACATAACGGGATTCGTTCTCAATATTAGGTTTATATTTTTATCAATCTCAGCCTATGCCAAAGTTTTGCGCAATCGAATTTTAGTCCATTTTTCATTAGGGTTTTCGGGTCCCGGGGAGGTTGTTTGACCCCCTTACCGAGGACCCTACCACTTTATGGTTTAATTATTTTATTGCCCAACAAGTTGGCTCTCCCGTATACAGAGTGTTTCAAAGAACATGTGCCATTCATCGCGGAGTGATTCCTTACCCTAAAATAAGACGAATAATTTCGATCAACATAGGTTCGCAGACCGCTTTATATATCATTTTGACTGTTGGTAGATACTAACTAGGCATAAAAACACATTTATTTCATAAAAAAGATTTGGTCTACTTCTACCAATGGCCTCCGCTTTAACATGTATTTTGATATTGTTCAAAATAAATATTGTTTTCAAAATTGCAATTTATCACTTATCACAAATGAACCCTAGATTTTTCTTCATGTGGCCAACGGTTTTCGATTAAAAGAATAAATTATATTTATTTGCATATCGCTATGCCCATATCAGAGTTTGATAAAATTGAATTTTCATCTCCTAAACAAAGCTGAAATCAAAAAATTGTCGGAAGGTAAAGTATGTTCAGAGATATAAGAAAGTGACTAACTGATCCCTATTAGGAAAGACCCAGGCCAGAGCTGTAAAATTGAAATATGGCCGAACAGGTCCGTTTTTTGCTTAGAATTTAATCATGGTTTGTAATAAAAATAAGTAAGATATTAAATAATATTTTATTTATGTTTAAATGTGAAATTCCAAGTTATTTTATTGTTAAAAATTATATTTATGATTACAAAATTATACAAATTCTACTGTACTTATAATAATTATTCACTGAATATATCAATATCACTTCGCTACCATCATCTGTTCTAATTATTATTTGTGCTATATTGTTTATATGGATATAGGATTTTTCCACTTTTTCAACATGTGCATGTAACAGAATTTGCCCAACTTTATGTGGGGATGTTAAAAACTTCAGTTTCTATAAGCTCAAATACACTGGAGTTAATAGTAGGGCAAATATTGTTACGACGAAAGGCAGATTTCAGTTGGATTAAATATACAATGGTATAGTAGAAGCCTTAAAACTGTATGCCCTAGATTTTTTGCATAATTAACCCAGAAGTATTCCTTTTGTAGTTGAAAAAGTAGTCCATACTTACAGTGGAGTCAATGTAATGTAAATGTAGTATAATCTTTTCACCATATTTCTACAGTCATTTTTATTTTTAATATTTCTAATAATGGTACCTGGTTCTATACCCATATTGTCATTTTTCTCTTCTATTAACCTCACTTCAACTTCCACGTTGCAGGCGGGTACTACGGTCGTGTTGTAGCACAGATTATATTTAATTCATTTATAACTTAAAAAATTTTCATTAACTTTTAAATACTAAATCAACACAACAAATAAAATGTTAAAAATACAAATAAAATTTAAAATATGGGGTATCCTGTCAGCTAAATGACTGATTAATTTAAATTTCCTTTTTTTAATTCTTCAATTTTAATTTCTAAATTTAGTTAAACACCTAAATTTAACAAATTAAATATCATACAATACAAAATAAAACTTTTTCCTTCATATGCTTTAAATTAATTTACTGTTTCATTGAAATGCTTCTTTTTCTATTAAAATCTCACATTTCACTCAAATTTTTATCTTTACATTAATTTCAACACAACTAGCTAGTTCATACCAAGTCTTCAACTTTCACATATTACTGTATCACATTATAAGTTGTACTCATTAGTTTGAGACAACATACATCGCTTATAAACTGGATGTTAGGTAAGTCCTAAAACTTTACTTTGTATTCACTGTTCATTCTCAATCATGTAATATCCTTTTAGTATCCCCTGATGATAAATGTTTAAGCATTCGAAACATGTTGGGAACTTAAAATTTACTTTAAAATTAAACTGTGGAGGAAGACTGCATTGTTTCATTTACATTTCTTTTGTAGTTTTAAACTTTGTAAAACCTCAATTAATTGCCTTTTGGTGTAATCTTCCTGAAAATAAATGTCATTATCATACATGTATTTTTGGATTGTTGCTTTTGTGTCATTTGAGGAGGGAGTCTTGGTCAACTGCCTACTATGGTAGCTTGCATTGTCCATTACAATTACGCTATTCGGAGGTATATTTGGAATTAGCTTGTTTTCAAACTAATCTTCAAATAAATCAGCAGTGATGTCCTTATGGTAATCCAGAGAAGAATCTTTAATGTTTTTTGCAGACAGAGAAAGTCCATTTGGAATTCATTCGTCTTTAGATCCAGCATGCAAAATCGCAATTCGTTTATCTTTTTTGATGGCGCGCTTGTTTTACACTTGCCGCTTGAGTCAACCCAACCCTTTTCCGGGGTATCATATGTGTCGAACCAGGTCTCATCCAAGTAAATAATCGGCCTTTGCTGATCTCTGTAAATCCTAATTTTTTGTAGATATTCGGATCGCCATTCCCGGATTCTAATGAATTCTATTAAAACTTGCCTTCTGTTAATTTTTTTAAATCTAAAACCCATGTGTTGGATACACTTCCATAACGTTGGTATGCCACATTTAACGCCGGTTTCATCTTTTTTAAATTATCTAATGTAGGCACGTATTATATCTTGATCACTTTTATCTTCGAGAAAAAATGCCAGTATCGGTTCTTTTTTTCCTAGTTAAAATGGGATTATTCACAATTTTCCATACATTTGATGTTGGAATTTTTGTTAATGTGGCCGTTTCTTCTAACGCTGCTTACTTGCTGACCGCACGTTCAATGAGAGTTGAATAAACATTGTTTATAACTTCCTTACTTTCCACAGAAAAGTGTTTTCTGCTTTTCGACGGGGTTACATTGGGCTCGGACATATTTTCCATGACTCACACACGATAAAACAAGCGCTCTATTACACACGAAGTAAGAATAGTTACTAAGCTTAAAACTTACTAGAGTGGCTATATACAGGGTGATTTCTAAGGTGATACTTTTTTTCAACTGTATATACAACTACTAAGAATAACCAACTTTTTCAAATAACTTTTTCTAAATAACTCAAAAATAAAGGGGATATGATAATGTTAAAACCCTACGATACGACTGCTATTAATTTTTTTTGTTGGTGTTAATTTTTTTTATGTCAAGCAGTAAAGTCTCAATTTGTTGTCAGTTCATCGCATGATAGATTTCAGTTAGTTTGGGAGTGTTTAAAAATAAAAATGGCTCATGTGTATGAAAAAATATCTCCTTTATTTTTGAGTTATTTAAAAAAAGTTATTTGAAAAAGTTGTTTCTTTTAAGTAGTTGAAAAAAAAGTATCACCTTTGAAATCACCCTGTATATGCAGTCTTTAGAACATAATTTGTTTTATGGGAGCAATCCTCTCATTTTGAATCAGGTAAAAATCGGTTTAAAATCACCAATTACTATAATAATGAAATTACGTCTTCCGGATTTGCAGTTTACTTTAAGACATTTTTAAGTACAGACCATAATTAACCTGCATTTATTCATTCATTCATTGTTTGTTTATGGCCACCCTTGGATAATCCCATTCAAAGGCAGAGTGTAACTTTCTTATATCTCTGGACCTGCTATTCTTTACATTTGACATTAAAATGCCTATATTACTGTATTATCAAAATATAAAACGGCTATGGCGTACATATTTTAGCTCTGCTTGAAAACTCGAACACCCTGTATCTCAAAAATAAAGCGGTTGCGGACCTATGTTGATAGGAACTATTTGTCTTATTACTAGGTAATGAATCACCACACGAGCGATGGTATATGTTTTTTGAAACGCCCTGTATAAAACAAGGAAACCGATTACTATTTACCAATCGTTTTAAGATGAGTGACCGACCAGTCATGCTCAATTACACGGCTTTTATCAGGAATGCTTTTTAAATCCATTCTTCTAACTTACCGAATCTGTTTTCCCATTTTTTTTTTTAGAAACCTTAATAATTCAAGGATTCCGGATTAGGAAACATGAGCAAATCATATTGTTTGAACGATACCTTTGTAGAGTTAACGGCACGAAAATGAGGTGAAGATATAATTTATTGCTTATTGTCTGTGTTTATTAAACAATTTCATATTAATTAAAGAAATTCGAAAAATTATATGAGGTAATTTTTAATGACGTGCGTGTTTCAATCGCATTTTTAGTGTAAAAATAAAATTTGCAAAATAGTTTTTATTGCTTTTAAACCTTAGCAAATAATATGTATCATTTAAATCTAATTTATTAGCAAACATCTGTTGTTAACTCTTTCATAACAGAAGCGTAAGCACTAATCACGTAAACCGAAATTTTTCTGGGGAGAAATTTTTGTATGATCAAAATGCCATAATAAATATTTACTATTTACATGTAGCAATAAGTAATACTAAGTTGACCTGTTTAATATTTTTTGACGTTTTTTAGTACCATTTCAATGACAAACAGTCAGTTAACCAAAATTAATTACATTTGCTAGCCTATAAAATCTAACATGAGTCAACACAAAAATTAATTTTAATTGAAACATGTTTTGTGAAACCAGACAAATATTCTTAAATATGATTTACTTATTTTATCTGTAAATCTTTTACACTTAATAAAGCACATATCATTTACGCCAATTCTTATAGATCATTTCCTTCAACTAAACACTTATAGGTATTTTTATAATATAGTTATAACTAATTTTATTATTAATGCAAATAGATATTCAAAATTACAAAACTATAACAATCGATATAAAATACCCCTTTTAACAGTTGCTTATCAAATAATCCACATTGCTTTTATTTATAGTTTACCTAATAAAGTCGTTACATGTACCGACCAAACAGTAATCTTTGAGTCCTTTGACACTAATTGTTAAATGATTTCGAAATTTTTAAAATTACACAGAAATTCTTTGATTAATTTTTTCACATTTTCAATATTTTAACGAACAAGTTGCCATTTGCCGTACGAACCATTTTACAAAAACAAAAACGGCGTCTATAAAACAACGTATAAGTCGAGCAATATTATAGCATGAGCTCTGATCTTCAGTTTAGGTAATAGGTAAAGTCCATCCGAACATATTTCGTTTGACCTAATAACTGTAATAATAGTTTTATTATATTGTAAACACCAATTGGTTTCATCTGTTACCAAACTTGATCATCACCATTAACCTGTCCGATTGCTAAACCTACGGTTTTAAAGAATTTCTTGGTAAAATTGCCCATATAAAACTGTCGATGAGCGTGCAAACCAGCGAAATCTATCTGGCCCCAGCCGGCATCACTGTTTATATTACTGAAATAAAATGACATAAGGGGTACTGCTTTGAACAGGAACGGATTTTGTAGTTAAAATTTTCTTTTAAAATGTCCTTTTAGCATAATATCTCGTACCGTCGATACTGGAACTTTCGTCATTTCACTGGTATTTTTAATGGCAATTACTTTAGGGTGGCCGCTCTTTAATAACGATTCACATACATTTTTCACGATCACTTTGGCGTCAGAAGATAAATGCTTCTTGGAATGTTTAGGGTAGCTAGATATCGCATTAGCTGAAGATTCCTAAGGTCTCCACATACTTTTAATATTAACTTGTTGTACACTGTTTCAAAGTAAAATAGATAGGTACTAATCTATTTCGAATATTATGTTTACTATTTATATAAGGTACCTGTAACTAAAAAGTTTTGAGAACTATCCTAATAATTAAGTTGTTTCTAGAAAACCTTAATTAAAATATTTATTAATAATAATAATATCTTTTGTTATTATAAACTTGCATTAAAAATAAATGTGGATTAATACGTCTCTGCGAAAGCCGAGTTTATGAGGGGTTTTATTGCAGTTATTAGGTCAAACGAAATATTTTGGGAAGTACTTTATCTTTGTCGTACTCTGACGTATATCTGTCATACACTGACTCTCCTTTTCTATCGTCTACGCATCTCGGTGCTCAAGCTAGAATGCAGTACCTGTACCTTTACAAGTGACTTTGGGAAAAAGTTGTTATGAAATATGGACCCTTTTATAATTATTCCTTAAATACTGACAGTTAATTGGCTTTTTTCAACTTCTAAAAAATGTATTTTTCTTAAAGTTCAAGCCAAGTTCACATATTTTTTCTAAAGTATGATCTACTTTCATTATTTAATATTAAGGTCCAAGGTCACCTTAATAATATAAAGGCATTTTGAAAATCATAATTTAAAGAATTTAAAATCTTGGCCGTAACTGCAATATTTATTTAGGAATGTATTATTTTTGCTCTTTAAAAACAGATCTTCTTTTATGACATATCGCAACAAGCATATCAAAAAAGAAACTTATAATATACATATCCAATAAATAGATTAACCATGACAGAAAAAGGCTTGTATTATCAGTGTATCAAACTTTATAACGGGTTGCCTAATTCTATAAAATTATTGTATAACATAAAACAAATCTAGAAAAAAAATTCATTTGCTACTGGAAACAGAACCATATAATATAGAAGATTATTACAAACATCTTGATAAGTGAAGTCTTTCTCTTAAGCCAGGATAATGTTTATTTTTTGTTGACACTATTTAATTGTATGTTATATACTTTTTAAATAAAGAGGATTTCATATTATTATTATCGATTTTCTTATAGATCTCGAGACCTGTCATGTATACTCCCTCTACGGGGAACATTCACTCATCCCAGATACCACCGATATCAAAAGGATTAAGCACTTTTCGTGTTATTGAGCCGGTAAGGTTCCTCTTTGTGGTTACCCATATACTTCTTGAATGTTCGGCTTGTTGCAAGTAGCAGTGCTTTCTGCATGTCCTTGGCACGTCTAGTATTCTAAGGTTTTCCAAAAGCTTATTTGGGATAATTCCTGTTCTTGAAACAATAATCGGCATGATTTCGATGCTGTCCAAATTCGACTGTCTTCTTGTTTGCTCCTGCAGGTCCCGATACTTCGCTATTTTCTCAGCATGCATCACTAGAAGGTTGTTGTCATTTGGTATAGTTACATCCATCAAAGTCGTTTTCCTGTACCTCTTGTCTACTACAGCAAGGTCCGGTCTGTTGTGGACCACCGTCTGATCAGTAAGAATAGTCCGATCCCAGTACACCTTGTAGTGGTTGTTTTCTAAAATCGTCTGTGGCGTATATCTATAATATGAGATCTTCTCGCTTTGGTCAAGCTGTAGCTTCACCGCTAACTCCTGGTGTAGGATCTTGGCCACTGCGTCATGCCTCTCTTTGTATTCTGTTGCGGAAAACATCTGGCATCCGCCCGTGATATGTTGGATCGTTTCTACCGTTTGACATCCGTATCTGCATTTGTCTGCCTATACTGAGTCGTCTCCAATTATGCATTTCAGGTAGTTTCTAGGTGGTATGACCTGATCTTGGATTGCCAGTAGAAATCCCTTCGTTTCAGGGAACATCCGTCCAGAGGTGAGCCAGTAGTTCGAAGCAAGACTATCGACGTGATTCTGGGCTGCCTTGTTCAGGTGTCCTCCATGCAGAGGTTTCTCCTTCCATATCTGCAGCTTTTTTCATTGGTCTTGTGGTGTTGTAGGACATTCTGATCCCTTAATCTTAGAGGAGTGGAGTGGTCTGCTTCGCAAATAGCATGGTGTATGTCTGAAGTTTGGGCTCTATTGCAGAAGTACTCCCTCAAGTTGATCCATTATTTTTTCAATGTCTGCCAGTCCTCTTCAGCCTTAATGTCGTGGTAGGGTGGTACGCTCTATCGCACTTCTTGAGTAATGTTTGAGTGTTTTGGTAAGTTGAGTTCTGATTTTGCTCTGCAGCCATTCGATGTCAGTCACACTCCAGTCTATTATGCCGAATGAGTAGGACAAAACTGAGCAGGCGTAGGTGTTGATTGCTTTAAACAACTGAACAGCAAATACTTGTTTAAATCAATCTTCTTGCTGTTCAGTTTCGTTCTTAGTAACCTTCTTGTTCTCTTAAAAAACTCTTTCCTTATATCTGCCTTCATCGATGCATGACTAATACGTTATTATTATTATTGTAAATCTAAAGGACGGATAAATGTCAAAAATGCTTTAAAATACAACCTCTTTATTGGCGTCCTAAAGCTTAACTAAAATATTTTTAGCCGTTTTTTGGAGTTTGCATTGTAACACTTTTGTCCTCCACGACCTATCCAACGATATTCAAATAGTCACGAGCCAATATACTAAAGTGGGCTGAAGCACCATCATGCATGAACCAATGTTGTTTCAAATCCTCACCCTGTATATATTTCAATACATTTATTGCATACTTTAAATGCAAATAAAAGAAATGTCTGTATGATACATTCTAAAAAATTTACATTCAGGAATATGATAGAATAACTACACTATCGCCGGTAAATTAAAATCAACTTAAAAGCACCATTATGTCCATTGTTTACATTTCCACCAGGCCCATTAAACATAAACAAACAAGAAAATTGTCAACTTTACTCCACAATAAATTGTAGCAATAATATCATACCAATAAACAAACGCAATTGCACGCTTTCTCGACAAACATGACGTGTGTTACTTCATTTTGGAAAATCCTTTTTTGGTGTAATTTTTGATCCGTATAAAATTATAAGTAGCTGTCTATAAAGAGATGCAGTTAAATGCACTGACACTGGCTCAAAAAGTATGGATAAAATAACGTTAAAATTAACACAAACACTTTTAACTAACCTGATAATTTTTATAATTATCATAATTTTCCTAATGTAAGGGCTATGAATAAGGTATATATTTTGGAACAGGTTCTTGCCCATTATTTAGATTTTAAGTAAAATAAACTAGCATTATAAATGGTACAAAAAAATTTACACGCGGGACAGATAATTCAAAATTAACTTGACATTCGAGACAATGTAACATTGTGACACGTTCTCTGAACTTTTTTATATAGACTATTGTTTTAAGGTTGAACTTGTTATAGTCATTTTGCAACTACGTTGGTTGACGACCAATTAAGTTACAAAGGATTGTTAATTTCTTAAATTCAGCCTATTTTACAACAAAACATCGACTCGGACTAGCATTATTTCATAAACAAAAACTTGTTTCGAGATCTTAACAGTAGTAGGGCAAACTTTTTGGCAACCCCAAAATTATTATAAATTAAGAAAAAAGAATATTACTTAACAAGCATGTGATATTGTCTGTTACCTTGCATATTAATTATTATCCTTTAGTAACTATTGTTACTTTTTGGAGAGAATTAGCCCCTCCCAGCAACGCAACATTAGTTCATTAAGTAAACTTTATTCAACTCTAATAATTTCATTATACTCCGTCTGATGCAGTTCTAGGTTACGATCTAAAAATAATCTTTTCTGCCAACGTATTATGTCGAAATTGACCATTGACGAACAAAACGAAGATGTTTATACCATAACCATCAACTGATTAGCTACCGTGCGATCATTATTGCCATCCAAGAGGGCTTGGACTGAAAAACGTAGGGCTTGGTTTAGATCACAATTATAGGGGAAGATGTATGTAACCAAATCTAGGTTTAAATTGTGTCAAATGGTATTTACTGACACCCAATAGGTATTAAGCTCTACCGCTAGGCAGTACGGCCTTAGATGCAAGATTTTCGCGAAAATAGTCCATGCACAAACGCTGATTGTATTGCCACTTACCATTTACTAACCATGAATTTTTTGTACTGTTCCGTAAAACCCATTGGTTGAATAAATCAAGAATATTGATAAATTAGCGATAAATCAAATTACTTTTAACGACTGTTAAAGATGACAAAATAACTGTTTGATTGATAGTGCTGGTATTTACTGACAACCAACAGGTATTTAGCCATACCGCTAAGCAGTACGTTCTTGGATGCAAAGCACACTTTCATAATTATAATTTTTTCTCGCATGGTATAATAATATTAAGATTTAAGAAGTAGTCCATATTCTGTGGCGAGATTGTAAATAGAAATAAAGGTCTGTCTTTACCACCAAATAACTATATTTGCCCCTCTAGGGTAGAAAACAAGGGTTATGAAAATACATAAATTAACGACAAATTAAATTAAATTTCTTAACGTATGTGTTGTACTAGTTTCGACTTTAGAAAAAGTCATCCTCAGCAACTAACCATTGGGGGAGCAGAGAGGTGATTCAATAATATAATATAATTCAGATTATGCAACCATTGGAATCGACAGGAGCTTAGTATAAGAACGGTATATCTCCATGTAAAGGTAGGAGTTGATTTATACGCAAGTAGAATAAAGGACCTTAATCATAGTAGAGCGATTTAAGCAATGTTGAATTCAAAACATGTTGTAAAAGAAGAATTTTAACATATCAATTCATTCTTTTCTCTAATGAAACCGACTTAGTGAGGGGACATGTTTAATGTTATGGTGGATTAGATTATTTGTGAATGAAATTAAATGAAATTGTTATTCTTTAAAAAATTGTCAAAACGAGACTATGTCATTTCTTATAAAAGTGGAAATACATCTGAAAAGAGAAAATTTCAAATATTAGAATCTTATAGATAGCAATAAGACATTTAGTCTCACAACTTAACGGTTTGTTATATTTGTTATAATATTATTAATTATGTACTCACCAAGGGGTCATTATTCACTTGTTATATTAATTAAAATAAAAAATAAAAATTGAAATTTAAGTCATTAGATTATTGATTTTTAATTTTCTTCCTGTTGCCAGGTGAAGCAATCATTTGATGAATTAATTTTAATTTTAACTTCAACATTAATTCAGTAAAGCGTGCTATTCAAAGCAAATGGCGTCGCTAAATGGTGAGTACCCAGAATTGGTACCACCAGTTACACCTTTTCTCCTTTTCCTTCTCATACGCGTCCTTTAGTCACAGTGACAATAATGTTGTATATCTGACTTCTCCCCCTCTATCTGTGGATTCCTGTTCGAATTTGCCGCTTTGGACTTGACAGTTGATTATCGGAAACATGATTTAAAGGACGCGTATGAGAAGGAAAAGGAAAATAGGTGTAACTGGTGGTACCAATTCTGGGTACTCACCATTTAGCGACGCCATTTCCTTTGAATAGCACGCTTTACTGAATTAATGTTGAAGCTAAAATTAAAATTAATTCATCAAATGACTTCTTCACCTGGCAACAGGAAGAAAATTAAAAATCAATAATCTAATGACTTAAATTTCAATTTTTATTTTTTATTTTTTATTTTAATTATTATAACAAGTGAATAATGGCCCCTTGGTGAGTACATAATTAATAACATTATAACAAATATAACAAACCGTTGAACGCGTATGAGAAGGAAAAGGAGAAAAGGTGTAACTGGTGGTACCAATTCTGGGTACTCACCATTTAGCGACGCCATTTGCTTTGAATAGCACGCTTTACTGAATTAATGTTGAAGTTAAAATTAAAATTAATTCATCAAATGATTGCTTCACCTGGCAACAGGAAGAAAATTAAAAATCAATAATCTAATGACTTAAATTTCAATTTTTATTTTTTATTTTAATTAATATAACAAGTGAATAATGACCCCTTGGTGAGTACATAATTAATAATATTATAACAAATATAACAAACCGTTAAGTTGTGAGACTAAATGTCTTATTGCTATCTATGAGTTTCTAAAATTTGAAATTTTCTCTTTTCACATGTATTCCCACTTTTATAAGAAACGACATAGTCTCGTTTTGACAATTTTTTAAAAATAGCAATTTCATTTAATTTCATTCACAAATAATCTAATCTACCATACCATTAAACATGTCCCCTCACTAAGTCGGTTTCATTAGAAAAAAGAATGAATTGATATGTTAAAATTCTTCTTTTACAACATGTTTTGACTTCAACATTGCTTAAATTACTACACTATGATTAAGGTCCTTTATTCTACTTGCGTATAAATCAACTCCTACCTTTACATGGAGATATACCGTTCTTATACTAAACTCCTGTCGATTCCAATGGTTGCATAATCTGCATTATATTACATTATTGAATGACCTCCCTGCTCCCCTAATTGTTTTAACTACTTTTCATATTAAAAATCTCTTAAATGGTTAGTTGCTGAGGATGACTTTTTCTAAAGTCGAAACTATTACAACACATACGTTAAGAAATTTAATTTAATTCATCGTTAATTTATGTATTTTCATAACCCCTGTTTTCTACCCTAGAGGGGCAAATAAAATTATTTGGTGGTAAAGACAGACCTTTATTTCTATAATAATATTACTTTTACTCAATGAGCAAAATGACAGCTAAAATAGAAAAATAGGAAAAAGTCTTGGTCTATGTTATCTATGCCCCAGTACACACGGTAACAACAAAAACAATTGGGAGCAGAATTTTGTTACAGACTTTTTCCTGGCCCGCACTATATTGGTCGAGGTCATGAACGTTCGACGTGAAAGGATCGGACATTGAGTGATGCTGAAAACATTTGCATCATTAAATATGTGTTATTAATTTATTAAAAAAGTTAGCATGATAACTGTCTACACTCTGTATAATAGTATGCTAAAGTATGCTAAGTAATGGGTTTGATGAAGTTAATTTTGA
This sequence comes from Polydrusus tereticollis, assembly GCA_963920685.1. Taxonomy (NCBI): domain Eukaryota; kingdom Metazoa; phylum Arthropoda; class Insecta; order Coleoptera; family Curculionidae; genus Polydrusus; species Polydrusus tereticollis. Next base: position 126,721,770 of record OY987329.1, read on the forward strand.
TATGCACTAATTTGACTCTTTATCTTTCTTTGTATTGATCCAAAAGTAAACTAAATACATTTATAAAAACAAAAGTTTTATATAGATATATTTACATACATTAGCATTATTTAATGTTAATATTTTATTTTCTAATGCATTTTTTTAAGTTTTGTCCTTTACTGACTTTATATATTACCACTATTAAACAATAGAATCCAGTGATTCGTGCAATGATGATCATATTTCACAGTAAAGTATTGATAATATTAACTTATATTATGGTTTCTTCCTACGCATTAAACATCAATTGTTCTTACAATACAATAGAATCCATAAGGCAATATGCAATTTTGACCAACCAAGAAAGTCAGTTTACACAAAATATGTTTATCACAATCAACCAGTGCACCGAGGAATTAACAGAATTTTTAAATAATATTCATTATCCCCGAGTAATTATTAAGGATTTTTCGAATAAAACTTTTATAACGGAAACCATAACTACACTCTCAGTGATTTTCATAGAAGATCCTGGTTATTTGAAAGAAGTATTGAATCGTTTGGTTTTATTAAAACATTATAACAACAGAGGAGCGTATAAATTTATATTTTGTTGCCAGATATCTGATGTTCAACTACTCCATAACATATCCATAGAGATCTGGAGTAGAAAATTATTAAATTTTGTGGTTTTATACTACAATGGAACACTAAAAGAATCTATTTTCAATCCTTTTCACAATAAACTGTCTCTAGTAGATCGAAGTCAGGTTTCATCAACTTTCGTCGAATTTCCTGATAAACTGAAAAATATGAATGGGCATTCTTTAAATATTTTGGTACGGACCTTAAATAGCCGTAATAGATATTATTTTTTTGACTTAGTTTTTCAACAGGGTTTACAAACATTCTTTAACGCCAGTGTAAACAAATTTTACATTAGCGGAAATATTAGTTCCATCTACAATATACATAAATTTATGTTGAAATGGAAAATCGATATATGCCCAATTGCACAATCGCTGACTTTTGGAAAAATAAGCAATAATATATTTATTGATTTAGAAACATCCAACCCTCGATTATTAAATAACTTGGTTGCACTAGTACCAATTCAAAGAAAAATATCTCTTTTTGAAAATGTTCTTATGTTTATAAAAGTGCGGGGCATTTTTTTAATGATCTTCATATTTGTGGTTGCTGCTTCAGATAAATATATATCATTAAATTATGCTTCCAGAAAACTGGACTATTTCGGCTTTGCTGCTGTATACATGAACTCTTCTCTGCCACATTTTTCAAAAGAAAAGTCAATAATAAAATCCACGTGGCTCTTGTGGTGTGTCATCATAGGAGAATTAAATCATTTGCTGTATCAACAACTATTGCTCTTTCCTTCATACGAGCCAGAAATAAAGTCACTGGAACACTTAAACAATTCCAATATAAGAATATACACAGTGGATAATGTTAATAACATTGTGGATAACATGAACATTACTGTTTTAAAGAGGTCAGCAGGAATTAAAAAAATATTTGAAAATGAAGATGACGCGGCTTTTATAGGGCAGTATAATATACTGCAAAACTTGATAGTATGGCATGGTTATCACAATAAGCCCTTTTATTATAAAATTTTGGAAGAACCAGTTCTACCTGGATACAGTGTCTATTTTTATCAAAAATCTTCACCCTATAATAGAAAGTTTAATTTCCTCTGGATGAAATTATTTGAAGCGGGATTTGGTGGAGCACCCAGCTATCGAAAATATACATTTTCTATGAGAAAGGATTGTCTACATTTTGATTATCTTGTTAAAGTTTGTAAGCTTTGGATATGTTGTCTTTGCCTCTCTGGTGTGGTTTTCCTTGTAGAATGTTTTTTTAAGCAAACATCTGACTATTGTAGACGAATTTATAGTAATTTATTTTAGGTAAAGGGGGCAATGCGACCTGTATCCTTCTGATGCTAAGAGTACTCAGTATTTTTGAGCTAAACTTCAAGTAACCCAAAGAGACTCCAAGGTCTCGACAGTATTTCCTTTATGTATCTTGATGTCTCTGGATTAATTTCCTTCATTCCTTGGCATCTTTAAGGTTTATTGGTATTCATAGAGTATATGTTTAGCTGTTTTCTTATCCTCCTAGTTAAATTTGCACATTATAGTGTCACTGTATGTATTATAGTTCATATAGGTATATTCAGTTAAGTGTACTGTTACGAGCATTATACAGGGTTAGTCAAGAGTCACACCACTGTTTAATATCTTAAAAGCGATTTAACGTAAATTAATAAAATTAAAAAAAAAATGTAACACCTGGCATTTTTGAATAAATTTCTTGTTTAAATTCTATATGCATTTTATGTAGTATGGTAAAGGTACTACGCAACTGTTTTTTATAATATATTTCTTCCATTTGTTTTTATATATTGACATTTGTAGATTATACTAAGTGTGCCCAGTCGAAGCTTAGTGAGATAGAAGAAAGGCTCTAACGCAACAAAATAAGTCGTTCTTCCAAAAATGCAATAGGCGTCACTGGTTTCAAAATAAGTAATTTTACCCCCAAATGGACTCTGATCGTGTATTCGTGAGAACAAGGGCCTGGACTCCATTTATTCCCTTCATATGAAGTGGAAATTAATGAAGTGAAAGCTTTCCCTGATGTTCTAAATGCAGAATTAAATCTATCATTGTTTTGCAGTTTGCAAAATATGTGTATGGCCTTCTTACTTACTAGATTTAAATCCCTTTAATTTTTTTTTTGAGAAGTCAAATTAGAACAATTGAAATTTTATTTTAACCCCGATAACCTAGGTGATTATGAAACCCTCTGCTGCTTAGGAATATCCTAAATGAACTTTTTTTTTTCTAGAAACGTGTTAAAATTGCAATTTTTAACACTCCTTTCTAGTGTCAAAAAATAGCGTTTTATAGATTGTACTAAAAGGTAAGGTGATTATTGCGCGGGTAGCTAGGCAACACTTTTCATCGTAGTCCAAAAAATATGTCTCGGACGCTAACATTGATAGTATTAATTTAATTATTTGTTATATCCAGCAACAAATTATCGTGCCAGATGAAATATATTGGTTTATTTTATTCCTACATTATTGTATAACTGGCAATCGTATCAAAAACACGACCGTATAAGAAATAACGTATGTCATACGGACGAAGTTTGTTAAAAGGGAAATGAAATGTCAAAAAATATACTAAGCCGCTTCGCTCATTCTGCAAAGTTTCAAATGGGCGCCTTGAAAATGTGTTTTTAACACGGACATGATAAATAACTATTAAAGTGTTATGAATGCATTCCAAGATACCCACAAAGAAAAAAAAATGACGGGACTCAAATCTGGCGATCGAGAAGGTCATACACAAATTCTGCAAGTTGTCAATAATAATGAATTAAGGAATAATTTTCAAATATTAATATGTCAGAAGCAGTTGAAGATAGTAATTATAAATCTGGAGCTTGGTAGAAAAAGGGCCAATGTCCAAAAATTACACGCGAAAAGGGTCAATTTCCTTAAGTATTATACTATGTGATCTTATTTATCTTAGTTTAATAGAAATAGAGCCAATATCTGGACATTGGCCTTTAGAATAATTTTAAAATATTGCATAAACAGCCAATGTTACAATGGACATTGGCCCGTTTCTACCAAGCTCCAGAAATATAGCATCAGGTGTTACATAAAGTAAGGTATTAAGAAAGGGCTGATATAGGCATGTGTTTTATTTTAAATAAAAAAAGTGAGTATAATATATGGAACAAGCTGATTGGATATCGCTGGCCAAATTTTTTACACATATATTGTTATAATTTTTCAACTGAATAAATGTTTGATCATATTCTGATTTTCTACATACATCACAACTGAACCGGGTATAATCAGAACACCCATAATATACAAGATTTTATTAATTTACGTGTTACACATTTTTGACACTAATGTCAGGTTCAAGTGCACTTATTTTGCCCCCCCGCACCCCCACTGTTTTAATCAATCTTATTTGTAGCTGCATCTTGTGCCACTTTCTTTGCATAATATAATGTAAAATAAATGTTATACAAATATAAGAAATATAACTGTTTTATGTACTTTATATTTATTGCTATTCTACGCTAAGGACGAAATCTAAAAACTGAGACAAACAGATGCAATTTCTTGCACGGGATACAATGCGAATAACCTTAACCCAGTCCGGCTAAGACAGGACGGTTGGTCATCCTTAGTCTTTAGTTAGAGGAAATGTATGGTGTATAATATACCCCCGGGTAATCTAAAATATGAAGCAAAGACGTCAGTTATTATTGAAAAATGTTATGATTATAAAGAAAACCAACACATTTCGTACTCCCAAATTTTTCATTTTTACGCACATTACACAAGAAGATCACGTTTGTGAAAGGAAATAGGCAGAGAATTATTACCACTGCCAGTGATTTAATATTATATAAGACAAATAACAAGATGGAAAAGATGATTGAAAGTAAATTAACCATTTAAAACACCCAAAACTGTGAGCCGTTTTAAAATCAATTACGTATACCGTAAGACGTAAGAGGCGTAACGCAATGTCAGATGGCGAATGTAAAAAAGTTTTATATTACACAAATTTTACAAGCTATTTGTAATTGAATAATAAAGTTACTGGTAAAGCAACTCGAATCCAAAGGAGGAGCCTAGGATTAACCGTACTACACTCTAGGCATTGGTCTAGGGCATAACAGCCAAGGGGACCCTAAATGTCAAGCTCAGAAATGGTACTAAGGGATTTATACGCAAATACGGCGCCTTTATTTGCTGTCGCTGTAGCGTAATCTCTCATCTACGTCTGTGTCTTTTATGTATATAGATTTTAAGAAAGCACTGGTCTATGCAGACTCCTTTTCTAAAAACATCAGTTTTACATAAAAAAAAAAACAGACAAGGAATCATTGCAAACTTGCCAGAAACACAATAAGTAATTTAAAATAATCTCCTTACTTAGCAAAATAAAAAACCTTCTTCTTTTATTAATTAAGCACACAAAGAGAACAGGTAATTGTTTAAATGTCTTGGTGAGTTTTGAATTTTGTATTTTTGGTTTTTGATAGTGACTTTTTTTTTTAATGAAAGAGGGCTTTATTTCCAACATATAGGTAAGGTCTAATCAGCAGCTTGCAAGGTACCTATTAGATCAGTTACCATAACTTAACTCATTCTCCTCCGAAAATTAATTATTTCAATTTGCCCATTCTCTTTCCAAGTGCAATGATCAAAGAAAAGTGCAAATATTGTCAAGTTATTACGTAACAACATTAAAAGCTTATTGAAGATCACGTTCATTGTTAATCACGTATCATTGTTGATTACCAATTACCTTGTTGGTGAAAGACGAAACTAATGAAGCTTTTGTTAAATGACGCGTTTACATTCAAATGAGTTTCTAGTCGCGCGCGCGGTTCCTTTTGATTAACATAATATTGCTTTGACGTTTAGCTATTTAAATTACAGATTTAAGGTAATTTTTCAACCGCCAGCAACAATTAAAACATGCAAATATACTTCAACTATATTAACCGAAAATAAAGTTTATGTAGGCCATAAAGAATTATAAAATCATACTACAGTGGAGGTTTTAGATCGTCATGGAAGTCAGGAACTGACTTGCCATCGCACTCATTGGGCCAAAATTTTGACAGGTGTCATTTTATAGAGCTGAAAATAGAGAAGGAAATAAATTTTTTGTATAAGACGTTTATTTGCAATCCAACGATTTAATCTGCGTTGCGTGCTTAATAATGCTGCTTTAATTTAAGCTCTTGAAATGCTAGCAATAGCATCGTGGATGCGTTGGTTTATGTTTCCGCAGTAGTAGGATCAGTTCGAAAGACAGTGTATTTAGCCTGCCCCATAAATAAAAATCAAGCATAGTGAGATCTAGGGATCTAGGGGGCAAAGGGAACAAACTTCCTCGTCCAAGCCCGAGGGTATATTTGGTTAAGAAAGTCACGAACTATCAAAGAAAAGTGTGCAAGACACCCATCATGCTAGAACCACATGTCCATTCTTATAACTCATGGAACATCTTCTAATAAAGTCTACAATTGGTTAGTTAAAAGTTCAAATAAATGGCACAACACACATTCACACTCCATCGATTTTGATGGTCTGTTTCACGTATCCAGTGAGGATTATTCACTTACCAGAAATGCATGTTGCGCAAATTGATTCTTCCATTATTTGAAAAAGTAGCTTCGTCAGTCCACATTATGCTGGATGAAAAAATCGGATCTTCACGAACCATAATTCTTAGCTACTAGCAGTAATTTAGTCCACGTTCAAAATCAGTTTCGGACAGAGCCTGGTGTAGTTCCACGTGATATGGATAAAGAGAATGAATTATAGCGTTATTATCAATGGAATATTCGAACCGAATACCATTCGCTTTATTTGTAAAGGGCAATGTAAAGCACTTGTTAACATTAAGGGGCAAATTATTATTTATGCACCAGTCCTGTAACTTATTTAGATCGTTTTGTAGGAAAAAGCAATCGGTCAAATTGTGGCTCACTTTAAATAATTTAAGGTCGCCAACAAAGAGAAGAACATTGCTTGAAATGTTATTGGATATATCATTAGTAAATATTGAGAATAAGAGGACAGCAAGGCGATTCAAGGAGTGGGCTAAGCCGTACTTAATCTAATTTTTGCAACAAGATCGAGTGATCCACTTGTTTCACGAAAACAAGCTCAGCCGAAGTCATGTTCAATAAAAAAATAACTAATTACTAATATATGTGCTTATTTTTTAGTGATTAATATACCGGGTGTTGCATCGTCGAGCGGGACATAGGAAATCCCATGTAATTTTAAATGGGGTCAATTATTGGCTTCCCTAATTGTTTTAGAGAAAAATTCTATTTAGGTTTATTAAAGAGCACTAAAACCCACATTTAAAAGAATAACTTTAGATATTTTTGATGAGCCCGTTTACGGGTTATCGCCGATTTCTTTTTAACTATTTCTCCTTTTTATGGCCCCGTATTTGCGGGCACCAGTCAAGGTAAAAGATGACTGTCAAATAAAGTTGTCATTTTGAAATGTGTGCTTTATTGTTATAAAAACTCGTACATCGAAAATATTGAAACATGTAAAATGTCATAATTAACCTTGTAATTGGATACTTTATTTTAGTTTTATTCAGATTAATTTGTACTCATAAATACACCTTTAATATTTTTGATGTACGAGTTTTTATAACAATAAAGCACACATAATTTTTTGAAGAGGCCAATATAATAAACCCATGTGCCAAGTTTAAATAAATTTTAATAAGCCAATCCTAACTGATTCAATTAGTTGTGATGGCAAAATTACGAAATTTTCATAGTTTAGGGATCACACATCAAACACAAGCAAATTATTTCTATGACGTTATTGTCAAAAAATGACGTAAAGCTGGACATAACGAATAATAGTAGATTCTGTAACGAGGTTGGAATGAAAATTCGATCCGAGTGGAAGATTCCGAACGCGAGCGTAGCGAGCGTGAGGAACCACGAGTATCGTAAAGCTGGACATAACGAATAATAGTAGATTCTGTAACGAGGTTGGAATGAAAATTCGATACTCGTGGTTCCTCACGCTCGCTACGCTCGCGTTCGGAATCTTCCACTCGGATCGAATTTTCATTCTAACCGAGTAGCAGACTATATTTTCTCCACGACCAAAAAGTACGAATAAAAACAAATAAAATCTGTACAAAGCAATTATAGTACATTATTTAACGAGCGTATAATGAAGGCTATATTACACGAGATTTTAAAACACGAGCCGAAGGCGAGTGTTTTAAGGATTCGAGTGTAATATAGCCATTATACGCGAGTCAAATACTATACTTTATCTACGACTATTCAGTATTCAAGAAGTTAGAAAATGGATTCAGAGCAACACATTTTATTAAAATAGGATTATTATTAATGGTATTTCTTAACTAAAAAATACAATTCAACGATGTTAACCATAATTAAACAAAATACAATTGCAGCCCGAATTTCTGGAGGGGTACTTTGGATTTCGTTTTCGTCATCCGAAATCATGATATTTTACTTTGAAATCAACAACAAAATGTCACAGCGAAACTTAAATGACTGAGGAAAAAAATGATTCGTTTACTTGTCAATCGGTTGCTATGGTATTAATACCATTCACGCCTGCTTAAACTAGATCTGGTGCGTTTTTATCGTAATTCAGGTAACTTTGTTTTGTTGGCTGTTTGTTGGCTGTGGAATATGAGTAACTATGGTAATATGAACCACATTATATATGTACTAACAAACACATTATGCTTCTATTATTAAATAGTCGTAGATAAAGTTATTTATTCGCAATATTCGTAATTTCAGGTAGAGTATTATCCAGTTCCATATCTGATTCATCCGATTTTTCACTCATTTTTTGACTTGCACTAAAATTTGTCTGAAAATAATTATTACAACGCGGCCATTTTTATCTGACACTGACAGTTTCGAAATTCATGGCAACCTATGTCGTTTAGATCAATTACAGAATATTCATTCCGTATCTTGTTATGGAATGAAAATACACGCAAAACGCATAAGAAGCAAGTGTTTCAGAATAAATATTCCAACTCAAGAGCGAGAATTTTTACATTCTATTATCAAAAATGATTTTGGAATTATTGCATTCAGTAATGGTCATGGAGAAAGATTATTTCACATTATAGCTATTAATATAACTCGATTATTAGCGATTTAACACCGTCTCGGACATTGCGGGTGACTCGGCTGTCGCCTCGTCACCTAGCAATGTCCTCGACTATTATAAATCGCATAATAATCTCGTTATATTCAAAGCTTTATCGTATCATTGACAACGGCTATGCAAAAATAAAAACAAGGTGTTTTGTCATTTCATTTTGGCATTTCAAAAAGTCATCATTAAAATCATGCAAGATTTTGATATTCCTGACGATATATTAGCTGCAGCCAACATTATAAGGTTGAACTTGCTTCCGGACAAATCTAAAATCCATTATGAAAAAGAATATCGGCAGTTTTGTGAATGGCGAAACAAAGTACATGTTCAAGGTGCAGAAGAAACGGTATTGCTGGCGTATTTCGCAAAACTCTCTGAGGAATACTCTGCTTCATCCTTATGGCCGAAATATTCCATGTTACGAGCGACTTTAGAACTGAAGGAAAGAGTGGAAATCGACAAATACGGCGCCTTAATACGTTTCATCAAGAAGAAAAATGTTGGATATAGAGCAAAAAAATCAAAAGTATTTACAAGAGAACAAGTCAACGAATTTGTGTGTTCTGCCTCAGACGAGAAGTTTTTAATGATGAAAGTGGCTTTTTTAATTAGAATTGGAGGAGCCTGTCGAACTAATGAATTAGTGAAGATGACCACGGAAGATGTTGACGTTTTAGAGGATAAGCTGATTGTTACTATTCCCGACTCAAAAACCCACAAGAAACGTATTTTCGCTGTGATATTTGACGGCGAAGTCAATCCTGTGCTTTTATTTAAAAAGTACGCAATGTTAAGGCCAGACCATGTCACTCACCAAAGATTGTTTGTATCATATAGAAGAGGGAAATGTACGGTACAGCCCTGCGGCATTCATTTCTTCTCTAAAATACCTCAAAAAATAGCTGAGTATCTCTCACTTGAAAATCCTAATTTGTATACTGGTCACTGCGTTAGAAGATCTTCGGCAAATTTTCTTGTTAATGCTGGAGGAGATATATTAGACCTACAAGAACTTGGTGGATGGGAATCGGCGAAGGTTGCTAGAGGGTATTTAGAAGAAAGTGTGACCAAGAAAGTTTCCATTGCTCGCAAAATTCAAATCGGCGATGTTTCCGGTAGTGGATTAGGCACTGGGGAACCGCACGAAATCGAAAGGAGTGCTTTCTCGGTCATTAATGAGTCTTCAGAGGGCATACCTAAGATCGTGGACGTTAAAGACAAAGGTGTATCCATCAAATTTGAAAACTGTCAAAATATTGTTTTACATGTTCATGAAAAATAGTTCTAATATTATTTGGTATCTAACGTATTATGCTTTCGTAACTAACGTATTAAATTATGGTAACTAATGTATTATGAGTAACTAAGGTTTTATGTAGGTTTTAGTACGTTTATGATGTTAATAATTATTAATAAAGATATCATGTAAAAATGACTTAATCTTCAATGATACGATAAAAACACATTTTCGTTTCACCAATCCGGAAATAACACATCGAAAATAAAAGGCACCATTATGTTTTTCGTACTAAGCTTTTAATTTAACATAACACACCTAAGACTACAGATTGTCAAAAAACATTAATTAAATAAATGTTCAACCAACCCTCAACAATATCCTAACCGATCATAAAATTCATTGCTAACATTACTGAATTAATATTGAGAAATTCTGTCACATTCTAACGAAACACAGTTTTTTAGCTGGTCTAGATTTTCAAATTTTACATCTTTATAAATAAAATCTTTTAAGTGACCCCCACAGAAAGAAGACGTTTGGCGAAATGTTAGGAGCTCCAAAGGATTAGATGCCATGGGCCAATAATATTTCCGTTAAAAATATTTTGCAAGTATTTCCTAACCATGAGAGAATTATGGGCAGGACAACCAGCCATTTGATACCAGATCCCCTGATTTTCGCGTACAACTTCTTCTAGTGCGGGTTCAATTCGATTTTGAAGTAAGTCGGAATAGAAACTGAAAACATTTCAGACACTGCTCTTAAACTGTTTCCTGTATAATACCACTTAATCATAGTTACGTTTTCCTTCCATGGAATAGCTCATATTCAGCTGAAATTAAATCGCCTTCAATGAAAATGTTGTCACCGACGCTACTTTTCGTTTTGTCAATGCGAATTGATATAATTTGCTGGTGTTTGCTGTATTACCGATACTATGAAAATTTCGTTATTTTGCCATCACATTTAATTGAATAAGTTGGGATTGGCATATTAAGATTTATTTGAACTTGGCACATGGGTTTATTATATCGGCCTCTTCAAAAAATTATAATACACTTTTGCTCTAAAATGTACAGGGGAGCCAATATTTAGCCACCTCAAAATTTACATGGGATTTCCTATGTTCAACTAAGCCATACATCACCCGGTATAACAACAAAACAAAAATAGGCACTATATACACAGAATAATATTTGTGAAAATATCCACCTGGGTTTTGCAACCAGACTGTTTGGCTAGGCTTTTGGGAAACTTGGTGACTATAGCATAAAGAGCTGTGAGAGTCTTTCATGACTAAACTAGCTTTATATGAAGGCAATTCGTGACTAAAATTTAGTGAACTTTGAAAAGAGATGATGGAAGATTTACAAATAGGAAGTTTTGGAAGATAGATTTTCCAAGAAAAAATCCTTGAAAAAACCTGGTGTATGAATGTAAATACCTAACAGGTTTTCTTTAAAAAATTTTTTTAGATACGTGTGATAAATAAGCAAAGGTGCTGTTTTATACCATAAAACTAAAATCATTTTCTGAAAAATATGTAGAGCCTGAGTTTGTTCAGTTAGTTGTACAGGCACGCACCCTGCTAGTTGATTAGACTAGAGGTTTTTCTAACTTTTTACGGTCATTTAAAAAACTTTACGCTCCAACATTTCAGCATTCTAAAAAGCTAAAAGTCCCCTCTCAGACTCTACAATTTACTATTTTTCAGACAATTGATGGAGAAAGGTTCATCACAATCGTGGAGAGATGTCCTCTTTCAAGCGACAGGAGAAAGCCGTCTGGACGGCAGTGCGCTCAGAGAATATTTCAGACCCTTAGAAGATTGGCTCAGAAACGAAAATCTTAGAACTGGCGAGTACGTAGGGTGGCTGTACGACGGCGATTACTGCAAGCAAAGTATCGAGACAGCAGGATTGCAGGTTTATGGTGGTTTCTACAATACTAGTATAAGGGTGTATAGCAATCTTGCAATTTTTGTAGTTTGTTTAATAGTGCTTATGCGATTTAGATAGAGCTAATATTGTTTTATAGTTTTATAAACTAAATAACCTTTAACCGTTCGATATCCATCATTTTGTGCATGGCACATCATGAAACTAGCTTAAAAATTGGCCTAAAGCTACCAAATCGATAACACAGAGTAAGTATCCAGAAATGAGGAGCGATCGGGTAAAAGCGGATATATCCATTTTTAAGAAAAATTAATATCAGATTCTTATTTCTAATCCATTGGTTGTATCCAATTTACAATAAACCAGATATTGCACATTTACAATCGCGTTTGGCTAAAGACAAGTAAAGCAAATGCACAGAAATCCAAAAAATATAATTTTTAATTCATCATTCTAGCAGAACTAGATAAATCGTTTATAATAGCAGGTTTAATAAACGCTATTTTCATGCAAAAAAAAAAGATAAATCCATTTCAAACATGCAAAACACAATAAATCCAATTTTTCACAGATCAATTCATAGATTTTTATTTCTCTTAACTCAAGCTCTGGTGATGGATGTCTAACTTTTTACTAAAGTCGAAAGCTCTCTTACCTATCGGTTTTTAAATAACACAAAATTCTCTAAAAGGTCTGTACAAATTCTGAGCACATATTGCTGAGGCCGAAATAAGGCGATTTAAAGCAACTTACCTTAGTCCGAAGTTGCTCCGTTTCCGAGATACAGGGTGGTAAAGTTAAAAAATAAAAATCAAATTTTTTAAAATATATAAAAAATTTTAACGTATTACTTTAAAACTTGGTACCCGGGGTTTTCCTGGGCTGCGAAACCCGAATACGGACACATTTTCACTGTGGCCATTAGAGGGCGCTTCACAATGCACTTCTTATGGATTAGAATGGCCATAACTTTTTATCAGTGTAGCTTTTTCCCTGAACTAATTTTTTAAACATTTCGAAACAAAAAAGGTACTCTTGTGAAAATCCGCTAAAGTAACCCGTTTTTGAGATATTTCGGTTTTTAGTGTTCGATGCCGCACCGGAATATTTAAATTATTTTGAATAAAAAATTCCGCTATTAGTAAATTTTCGGCAGGAAAAAATGTTTCACTTGGGTTAGTTACAGCAAGTTTTGCAGAAAGAATTTGATTATGGATTTTTTTTTAATTAAATGAGGAACAATTTTATTTTAAAAGTAAATTTAATTAGCATAAACTTTTAGTAATAATTGTTCAAAATGACCTCCGTTAACATAAGTACAAAGATTAATACGACGTAAAAAGTTTAAATTTACTCTTTGTATTAATTCCGCATCGTTCTTTAATATGTTGACTACATTTTGAATTCTTCCCCACAATTCCTCTTCATTATTAATCGGTCTGGAGTACCATCGGTTCAAAATAAATAAAATGTGGTGGAGCACCGTCATGCATAAACTACATACCTCGTCGAAGTTCTAATGGCAAATTTTCTAATAAATGTGGCAGCGTATTTTGTAAATGTTCTAAATAATCCACACCATTTAGTCGTGGCGGTAAAATGACAGGACCAATACCGAAATTGCCAATGATTCTTGCCCACACATTAATTCTAAACTCATGTTGATAATGAGTTACTTTCGTGGCATGCGGGTTTTCAGCAGCATAAACATGTTCGTTATGTAAGTTGGTTACACCACTTCTTGTAAAACATTGTCTTTATTCGGTAATGAATCGACAGAAGTCCAATTGTTGATCGAGATCCATAGCCAAAAGGTCTTGTACCTTTTGGATATGGTATGGATGAAGCTGCTGTTCTTTTAATGTTCTATGAACTACATCCTTGGATACTCCTACCTCTAAACCTAAGCGTCTGGTGCTTAGTTTTGGATTTTAAGCAATTCTTTCCAAAATTTGTTCCTCAACCTCAGGAGTCCTTATTGCACGTTGCCGCCCATAATTGGCAGTTAAAGGAGTGAAGCTACCGCTTTCGCGAAGGCGTCTCTCAATAGCAGCAAATGTTTGATGGTTCGGTATGCGCCGATTTGGATATTTTTCCCTGTATACCTTAACACTTTCGCGGCCATTTTCTTCACAATACCCAAAAACCAATAGCATATCCATCATTTCTGCAGAACTGTATCCTTCAGCCATCTTTACAGTCAATTTGGAATATAACTAACACGTTTCAAACACCTTATATTTATTCTCTCATTGGCAAATTCTTACTGTAAACAACATAGACTCATAGCGAAAATTCTTAAAATACGAAAAATGTTTACATTTAAAAAGTCTGTTGCAAAAAAAATTTTAAAGGTGTTCATCAAACAGGTAAAAATCCGAGAATTTTTGGATGTGAAGTATCTAAAAAAATACATTTTCCACTGCTAATTCACTGACCACATTTCATCCTCAAAGATAACAGCAAATATTTTTTATTCAGAATAATTTAAATATTCCGGTGCGGCATCGAACACTAAAAACCGAAATATCTCAAAAACGGATTACTTTAGCGGATTTTTACAAGAGTACCTTTTTTGTTTCAAAATGTTCAAAAAATTAGTTTCTCAACAAAAAAAGGAAAAAACTGTACTGATAAGAAAGTTATGGCTATTCCTAACAATAAGAAGTGCATTGTGAAGCGCCCTCTAATGGCCACAGTGAAAAGGAGTCCATATTCGGGTTTCGCATCCCAATAAACCCCCGGGTACCAAGTTTTAAAGTAATACGTTAAAAAATGTTCATTAATTTTAAAAAATTCGATTTTTATTTTTTAACTTTACCACCCTTTATCTCGGAAACGGAGCAATTTCGGACTAAAGTAAGTTGCTTTAAATCGCTTTATTTTGGCCTCAGGAATATGTGCGCAGATTTTGTACAGACCCTTTAGATGTAGGATGGATTTATCCGCATTTCTCTGATTGTTCCTCAAATAATCCTAACTTTAAGAAAATATTTTTTATTTCGACTTTGTGAAAAATCTTACTCTTAATAAAAAAAAAGTATTAGTCATGGCGTATTAGGGTGGTTAAAAAAGTAAAATCTCTTTAATTACATTACATTAAGAACCACCATTAGTTTGGCTTCGTCAAGTAATAAATAACACTACATGCTAGTAATTACGTAAAATGTCCAATTAATCCAAATATCAAATAAATTTCAATAAATAGAAGGTTAAAAAAAACCTTTTATAGCGTTAGCGCTTTTCAAACTTTTTGACAAGTAGTGCCCCTTTTTAATGTCCACTTTTAACGTGAAACCCGTGGTCTGTTTTAATAGAAAATATAATTCAATGCAACCGAAAATCTTCTGTAAATGGAAGGAAATATCAATTATTTCAAATTATATTTATTATTACTTCCAAAAATAAGCAAAAATTGCTTAAAATAAATCTCCAGAAATACTGGTTAGAAAAATCCCAAAATTTTGGAGGTTGATTGTGGAAAGTTCAACAATGAGAATTAGTCGGTTTTATATCAGTCGGACTTTCGGGCCAACGAGAAAAAATGTTGAATATTCCTTCAAAAAAAATTAAATTGCGAATAACTCGAAAAAACTAAGAGATACAAAAACATTGTCATATTATTTTTTGTAAATATATCTTGACAGTTCGTTGTAATTCTCACATTGCTTTTAAGATATAGGTAATCAAAATTACTAAAAATTTGAAAAATTGATTGTTTCGAAAATAATTATACATTGAAACATGTAATAATAAAAATAATAATAAATGCTTTAAATTGTCGAAATAAAATTAATATTAATCCATTTAATAAATATATACGTAATATCAAGTACACGACAATGGCAAAGTTCGCACTCATCTTTCAAGCCAATGAGTAGCGCTTTTACACTTAACCAGCAGAAAAACAGCTTTAATAAATAATGGCAATATCAATATAAAAAAAAAACCGAAAACATTTTTGAAGAATCGATAATCTTAGTGACAGTAACAGAACATAAAACACAACGGAGAAAAAAAAAGAAAAATCGCCTATTTACTATGAACCAAACAAAAAAAAAATAATAATAAATTTCATGCGTTGTACTTGGTGTAACGTTATCAATTTATTAATAAGAGAATCCAAACAATTGATATTCCAAGAATTTTTGGGAAGAATCAGTTTGGTTTTATACAAAGATATAGATATAGAGGAATTACCCTATACGCAGCCTTTGAGTTAAATAAACATACAGTTTTAAGAGCAGTATGTCCTCAAATATATGACTTCATATAAACGTAATTTAAAATACAATATGTATTACAAGAAATGGTTGATTTAAATTAAATTTTGTCCTCTTCTTTGAATTGATTGAATTGTACATTTCTAGAATTGTAAATGTGACTGTTAGAATGAAGGAAAACTACAAAACATATTAAGATCAGGATAGTTGTGTGTAACTTGCAAGATAATCTATCATCAACAGACTTTAAAAGCCCTCTTGGCCTTTCTTTCGTATCAGGCCTAGTTTACGCCTTACAATGCAAATAATATGAAATTAAAAACATTATAGTTTTTCAAACGAAAGCATCTATAAAATAATATTATATGAAAAAATGATCAATGAACTCTTTTATGGATAATTAATAAATCTCAAAATATTTCCTGGCATTTTTTCGTATCTTAAGTAATTTTTAGAGTAAATCCAAAACAAGCCTGTTTATTAGTACATTACATACCGAAGAGGGAAGTGTTTCATTACTGTCGTGAGATTAGTTAGTTATCCGAGACGCGAAGCGTCGAGGTTAACTTTAATCTCCAGACAGTAATGAAAACTTCCCTTCGAGGTTTGTATACTATTTTATTTACAACCATACCGTTAATTGAAAATTAGATATTTGATTTCTTCAAATGTAGTAAAAATGTCAAAATATGCAATTTATTGTTTTGACGCCATACAAAAATATGCTGGTTGTCCCATTCAAATATGAATGAGGGAAATGAGGGAGGGAAATGGAAGAGGGAAGTAGACGTAGGTAAGGTGACACTTTTAAGCCTTTAATAAGGTTAGTAATGTCAACATTACATGTATGGTTGTAAATAAAAAATTTTTCAACAGAAGAACGATGAAAAGTATAGAGCGGGCTCCTTAAAAACTCGTTGATCTTGTAGGCGTTTTTCATTGTTTTAATTTACCGTTCTGAATGTCATGAAAATTTTCGGAACCTCTGAGAAATCTCCAGAACACAGTTTGAGAAGCGCTGCGCTAAACAAATAGTTATAGCTAGAAGAACGAATAACACATGGAAGTTTTTTTGGCTAGATATAACTATACACGTATACAAGGGCAATATATGTGTTTATTTCATTATTTCTTAATACTAGTATCATATTTTATTGATTTTAATGTATTTTACTAAAAAAACATACATTTTATTATCATATAAATATACAGTCTTAGCCACTATCTGATCAACAGTACCTTTTATAGTGAGAAGCTTTATTTTCGTATAAATTAAAAATTATTAAAAAGTCACATATTAAAATCATTTTTGGTCACGAATGCGAAATAAAATTATTCTCCATTGAGTAAGACTCTCTCACTAATAGACACACGTCGCTTATAGGGATATACATTTTTGCAATGATATTACCTAAATTTTCCATAAAACAACACATTTTCAACTAACAACAACACAACATGAAGTAAGAGTACCTAATCCTACATGGCGAATATAGCCATTCATGATTATTTACAAATATAGAAACTGTATATACACGGGAGTACCCCAATAGCATACTTATGTGTAAATAAACGTAATATAAGGTAATACTAACGCGTACTGTATCCAGTTTCGCTGTTTTATAGAGAAAGTTTGATATACTGTTTTACCAGCATACTTTTCTTACGTGATAGTTTTAATTATGTGTTTAGTAAAAAGCATTTTTTCGGAATTTTTATGAGGTCGTTTAATTGTTAAATGCGTAACTAGAACTACACATACTCTACTAATGGGATGTAGTATCAGGTAGTCTAATTCTCTAATGACATTAGATATTTTTTAAACGTTTGTAAATATGTTATAATAAATGTGTTATACTTTACTAGTGTTTTATTTGCACAATGTTGTTTAACTTATATTTTAATTATAAACATTAAATATGAGAACACGAAATATTTTTAAAAGTTTAATGGTTTTGTCATTACTTATTTACCTACTTTTGGTTTCATAACCATTTAAGTTGCATAACATGGAATGATTGGAATGGAATCGACTCACGGGTTCACTCACAGGAAGGTGATATTAAAATTTATTAAGAGAAAGAAGGAAACATATTTAGGTGTTTATTATATCATTGAAATTAAGTCAAGGGTATTGTAGAGAATTATTGGTTTAAGAGAGTTTTTTTTTAGTTGATACCAAAGGTGCTCGCAAAAAAAAATAAAAGCACAATCTTTAAATAATAAACATAATATGTTTTATGTACAGGGTGTTTCAGAAATACGGTACATAACTTAAGGGGATGATTCCTTATGAAAATGTTCATATGAGCATGTGTCCGGAGTTGCCTCGTTTTAACTAGTGCCAGGAAGCAGTTGTAGAAATTCCAAAAAAGTTGCGAATTTAATGTCACGAGGGAAAACTGACAACACTGCATGCCTAAAATTACAAATCTTATCAAGAAACTCGACCACGTTCATGTCTTTTTCATATTTTATTGCCAAATTGGTTGCTGCTTTCTTTAATTCAGAAGTGCTCATGCTATACAAAGACTCACCAGACAAAAATTCAAAATCTTCAGCAACTCTCATTAATTTCTCATACCTCCAGCTGATTTCGGTAATCAGAATAATAATAATAATAATAATAATAATAATAATAATAATAATAAATCCTTTATTCATACGTAAGCCATTACAATGGATGTACACGTCAATTAAAACAGTAAAAAAAATAATAAATTTAAAATAAATTTACTACATTTCACTAAACAAACAAACAAACATTTAAAAACTGTCATTTAAAAGTTCGGTCACAGTATAATATGCTTTAGAAGTCAGGATATTTTTAATTTCAATTTTAAAGCTCTTTAAAGTCCTATCACTTAAGACACTGGGAAGTCTACTAAAAAGCTTCACGCCTACATAAGATGGAGTATTCTCATACTTTGTAGTTTTATGCGCAACTACCCTCAGTAAGGGGCCAGTTCTAGTATTGTAAGTATGATTTATATTATTTTTTCTCTAGCATATAGCAAACATTTCAGTATATAAATACATGGCAATGTCAAAATGTTATCAGCAATAAAGATGGGTTTACACGAGTCCATTGGTTTCAGATTAAATATTAATCGAATGCACTTTTTTGGGACATAAAAACTCTATTTACAATACTAGCACCTCCCCAAAGTATAATGTTATAAGTCAGATGACTATATACTAAAGCTAGTACAGATCAATTAAGGATTTATGATCCAGAAGCTTTTCCATTCTGGATAAGGCAAAATACGACTTCTTTTACAAACACTATCAATTTGTTCAACCCAATCAAGGGTATTGTTAAGGTATATACCCAAAAATCGTGCGCTTTTCTGAGATTCAAGCCTTAAATTCTCATCGACTTGAAAACCTGGATGGGCACAACTCCGGAGTGAAAACTTAATTGCTACAGTCTTTTTCGCATTTAAAATCAGTGAATTTGATCTACATCACTCCTGAAAGGCTCCAAAAATATCTTATATTTTAAGCTCAACTTCCTCAGCGGTC
This sequence comes from Polydrusus tereticollis, assembly GCA_963920685.1. Lineage (NCBI taxonomy): Eukaryota > Metazoa > Arthropoda > Insecta > Coleoptera > Curculionidae > Polydrusus > Polydrusus tereticollis. Next base: position 126,741,414 of record OY987329.1, read on the forward strand.
CGCGCTGAGACTACAAAAGACATATCATGGGCAAACATTACAATTTTTTTCTGCTGAGATGCAGGCTGGCAAATCATTTACATAAATCAAGAAAAACAATGGTCCCAGCACCCTGTGGTACTCCCACATCCAATTCACATTTCTTAGATTCGACACCATTCATTTTAACACAGATCTTTCTATCACTTAAATAGGAACGCAACCAATCTTGTATGTTGCCTCTGAATCCCAGAGCGAATAATTTGTCACACATAAAGTCTATATTCAAGGTATCGAAAGCAGCTGACAGATCGAAGAACAAACCATCAGTCTCATAGCCCGAATCCAGTTTTTTATATGCAAATTCCAGAAAAGAATTTGCGGCAGTCTCTGTTGACATTTCAGCCCTAAATCCAAACTGATTTTCAGTTAACAAAGAATACCTATTTAAAAACTTAACAATTTTATCGTACATAACTCGTTCGACCACTTTCCCAAGAACACTCAATATAGTAATTGGCCTATAATTATGTATATCGGTTGGATCGTCTTTTTTAAAAACTGGGATGATAGTCCCTTTAGTATATTAGGAAAGTGACCCATGTTGACCGAATGATTAATTAAGTAAGTCAATGGTTCCGCAATCAAATCACTATTTGCCTTTAAACGTTTAGTGATAATCCCATCACCACCAACAGATTTTACATTTTTTAGACCCACAATTGCACCCTGTACATCAGCCAACTCAGCAGGCGAGAATACAAACGACTTATTAATGTGGCGAGCAATAGTGCACGTATCAGACATGTTATTGCCGAAGGCATCAAAAAGTTTTGTTGTATGAGAAAAATGATCGGCAAAATGTTCGACCAAGTCTTGTTGATTATCTAGGAATGATCCGTTATGAGCCAGTCTGATATTTCAACCATTTTTTGCTCGTCCCAGTGTCTTATTTACAACTTCCCACGTTTTTCTTTGTTTATTATCAGCTTTACTTATTATGTTAGTATAATATGCCTTTTTAGCCTCCAATATCAGATTTGCGTATTTTCTTTTCTGTTTGGTATAACTTTGTCTAAGTTCTATATTACTAAAGTTTTTCATTAACCAAAAACTATTTTTTAATTTAATACCTGCTCTTACTATATCAGGGTTTAACCAGGTTTTCTTTATACTCCTACCAGCTCCAGAATGATAATGCCTGAGCGGAGAATTAACGTCAATACCCCATAAAATTGTATCCACAAAATCACGGAATGATTCATCAACATCATTTATAGTAAACGCATTTAAGAAAGAATAATTTTCATTATACAATCGAAAATTGTTAAAATTGTGTTCATTTATCATCCTTATTCTAGTATTAAAAGATTTATGTTTTATTACTTGACATTTTTGATCTTTAGACAATGATACATAACAATTAATAGCCAGATGATCACCTAGGTTAGGTTGTGATATTTCAGAGCGAATCAGGGTCCTTTCGACATTACTCAAGATATAATCAATTTTAGTAGATGAACCATTTCGCCCCCTACTAACACATATTCTAGTTGGTTCCAAAGAAGAACAATACATGTCGAAATTTAGCATTAAATCGTTAAGCAGAGTTTTATACGTACTATGTTTTAAGTAGTCTATATTAAAATCCCCGCATATAAAAACATTATAATATATATCCTGACAGTGTGATACAGTCTCTGCTAGCTTTTTAAAAAGTAGATCATAGTTACCATCCGGTGGTCGATAGACGCTTATTATGCAACACTCAAAATCCCAAATTTTAAACTTTACAGCACAACACTCAAAATGCATTTCAACAGAATCACACAACAATTCGCTTACCTTACCTATTTTCTATAAGAGATAGCCTTAACCTGGTAGCCTTCAATTTGAAATAAGTTATAATTTAATTCATTACCCCAATGCTCCAATACACATAAAATATCGACTGCGTTGTTGAGATTGATACGAGGTTTCTGAATTCCTGAAAGATATGGCCCATCGTCTTCTCCTTCGTACAATTCCAATCGCTTCTTCTTTCTTGAGCGTTCGCACATGTTTTTCAATTCAAGAGTATCAGCCAATGCGACCTTCCATATCAAAAAAACACCACTTTCCGAATTTTTCTGGACTTATTTTTCTTACAAGTTGCCAGAGTAAACATTTACTTTCATTTTCTGTTTTGTTTACTTACCAATATCATCCAACAATGGACGGGGAAGACATTTAAGATCTTGAGTTAAAGGTCTCGAAAGCCACTTTTCAAAAGAATTTGCTACTTTTCCATTTTCAACTTTCCTTTTTTTTTTTTCTTCATTGCGATTTTGAGCTCCACTTTTTTTCTCTTCACTGGACATGATTTCGCGACTTTACGCTTGTTGGAGTGACTAAGTTGTCCTAGTCTCTAGACTGAGTGCCAGGTACCCAGGCACTTAGCGGCAGTGCTGCTAAATGATCTTTGTCAGATGTCGCCATAGGGTGGCGTTTAAATCGCCCCGGAAAAATTAAAAATTCAAAAATAATAATCTAAGACCTAATGATAAATAACGCTATATATCTTGGAACCGTCAATTCCGAGATGGAGAAATATGGTGCTTAAAAAAATGTGGTGGGTCAAAAAATGATTTTTTTTCTTCAATAAAAGTTGACCAAGTTTTGACGCCCCCTCCGCGATTGCGCCCGAAGCAAGCGCCTCGCTCGACATGTTTAAATTTTCCATTTTTCACTCAAACTTTTTTGGCGATACTCGTTAAACTTTGGGCTTGTTTATTCAAAAACTAAATCCCTCGAGCTTCGCTCTCGGGATCTAATCAGAATAAACATGTCCAAATTCAACTCGAAAAATTTCCAAAAAAAGTTTTCGTGACAGCTGAAAAATCTAACCGATAAAAAAACGAGGTCTTGTAATATTACTGTTGATTATTGACCAAATTTGTTAAAATTTGGGCGTGGTCCAAAAAAAATTTTCCCTGCGGCGCATTTTGCCTGCAGCGAGCTCTCCGCCGGCCCGCATCTACACGAGCCGCCACTACAAGTCACAATAACAGGTCCACCCCCAGGTCAGAGGGCTAGTTACGCCACTGCATAACTGTTTAAATAATTGACAAACTTCTTTAAAATGGTAATTAACAGAGTGACTGGAGTTTTTATTAAACGAAGCATGCTATAATATTTAAGTACGATCACTGATGCAATTCATCTTACTTGCATGTTTATTGTCCGCTATACTTGGAGAATTATTCCGGATCATTATTGAAACGAAATATCGTGGAATTTTTGAATTGTTTAATTATGGAATTTGTAGTTGCGGTGAATGTGGGGTAAGTACTAAACACTAGTGCTAAGGAGTTTAGTCATGCATAAACTCGTATTGACACACATCCTTTCATTTTTACAAAGAAAACAACATTTTCGTCTTGCATGGGAATTATACCAAACTTTGTTCTTGCATATCACTTGCATTGCTTGAAAATTGCATAATGTAATGCCAGCAAAGAAAATGAAGAGTAATTTTTTTTCCCGAATTACAAAAAATCCTGTATGAAACACGATGCAAAATAGGTTGCTTTCTGCACACAATATGTTAGACCACCCGCTATCTATGGTCTAATATTCGCTTCACGCTCATTTTACAACTTATTACATATTTTGAAACTGTCATTAAATTTTAGTTTGCTTTTATACTTAGTTGTGGTCCGCACTTAAAAGATCTTAAGTTTTAGTAAAAGTGCTTTTTTAATCAGCTTACCTCAAAATTATGCGTTTTATGACCCGTTAAAATGCTACAAGTATATGTGAAACCCGTTTCTGTAAATAATTGTCGGGCAAAAGTCGTTCATGCGTCAGCAAGAATCTTTATTCAAAACTTAAAAAGTTAGTATATTACATATGAAAAAAAATATCTTTTCTATCAACAACGTAATATCGACTTAAATTATAATGTCGATAATATTTCTATTTTTTAAAGGAAATAAGTACCTATACTTAAACCCATAGAGCATTTCAAGAAATTTTAAAGTATTTTGTAACTTGACTTATAATTTCATTTGATTTCAATTAATACATCTTTATATAAGTGTACTTATGTCCTAGTCATAACTACCTCGCTTTTAAGTGAATACCATTTAAAAATAATATTTTTAATTCAGTTGCCTGACACGTGTTTCGACCCTTGCGGCTCATTATTGAAGGAGTACAGAACGATACTATAAATTCTTACATCTAATCTATCGAGTCTAGTCATAATTATGGGTTATTTTGTTGGTAATTATTGACAGTGTTTATTGCATATTTATGCATTTAAGTTATTAGACTATTAAGTATTAGATTGGCACCTGAAGGTATTTCAATTTGATTATTAAAAACACTACATCGTTTTTTTAAGGCCTTTTTGATTGCTACTGTTTCTAATATATTGAGTTTTCTGCCCTTGTGTTGAGTATATATCGGTTTTATTTTGTTGGATATTGAGTGGTTATTTATTAAACAGTGGTCCGCTATTTCTGTTATATATTTTTTTTTTAAATGGATATTTTATGTTCTTTGAGCCTAGTATGAAAGTTTCTACCTATTTGACCTATATAGATTGCATCACAGTCATCACATTGTATTTGGTAGACGCCGCTATGTGTTAATTTGTCTTTATTTTCAATTTTTGAATTAGCTACGTATTTTATTTACCTAATTCATCTCCCTAATTTTATTTTAATGACATGTTGACATGTTTACCATTACTATTACTTAGATATTAACTTTGTAACTACACGTAGAATTTAGTATTGTCATTTACTCCTTCGATAATGATCCGCAAGGGTCGAAACACGTGTCAGGCAACTGAACTATAATTGTGAAATATAACAAGTAAGACTTTAGTTTCCTCTACCATGAAATATCCATTTCCCCAAGCATGTAGCCCATCACAAATCAATTATATTTAGTAAATACCGTTGTCGAAATATGTTTGTTCCTTTCCTTTGCTTTGATACTTTTTTCTCAAAAATTTAACTGACAATGTTTAGTTGAAGAGAGCAACCAAACTAACCAGTTAACTAATAAATCGATTGTTAGCAATTGGCAGTGGCGGTCCGTCGGGGTAGGCAAGGTAGGCGTCGCTTCCCCCTAATTTATCCCGCTTGAAATATTTCCAAGTAACACTAATCCAAGTTCATATTTAAGTATCTAATAATATTATCGTTATATATTCATATTCAATAATCTTCCTGTACCGCCTGTACCTACTCTCTGCAAAGGCAGGCGATACATTTAGTGCCTTATATTGCAGAGACCGTGAAACGCAGTAAACGCGATGGAGACGCGAGCAATGTATCCGCAACAGGCGACGGATTCGGCGCCTTCCGTGATTTGTCGGAAAACGTCGGTTGATCACTATAAATCTTTACCGGCCGACTCTTTTAGGGTTGTTTCAGGCGCCACCACTTGTCCACAAAATAGTTGTATTGTTTTATGGCCAAAAGAAGAGGAACAAAATATAATATATCAGGAACCAATAGATTACAAAGGGGCCTTTTGAAAAATGGTGAATTTTGCGGATTGAGGTAGAAATGTCATATCAAATACGAGAGTACAAATATTAAAATTCGATACTCTCACATTATTAAATAGTATAAATAGTTCAGTAGAACTAGTGATGGTCTAGTGTTGCCAACTCGGGAGAAATATTCCTATTCGTAGCGCCCAAAGAGAAAAGGGAACTTTTCACTCAAAGGGGCAATATGTGTGGTATATTACGCTAACCAGTAAATTGATTAATTACTCCAATAATCCAATCAATGTTTAACAGTTCAGAGCCTTATTCAGGTTAGTTAGTTAGTATCGATTTGTAAAACGTGACAGCGACAGACAGATTAGATGACTTTAAGATTTCAGGTTGCATCATGTAAAAGAAAAAGATAGAAACAATTATTTCTTGCTTTAGGTCTACTGATCGAATTCGCCATGCGTTTGGGATTTTGCCGGGTTAACAATGATTTGTGATAACCCATTATTGCAGGAAGAAGAGGCAAAGCCAGTAACTAAATATTTAAAAACAGAAATAAGACGATTTTTTAGTATTTTGTGCATTCGTAGGGTTTTTCTTTAAAAAAGGGAAATTTTCATCGTTTTCGTAGGAAAATGTATGTTCAAAGGTTGGTAACACTGGATGGTGGTCGCGAATGCAGTATTTAAACATTTTGTGAATTATTATTAAGTTTTCGATTATAAACAATTTTAATATATCCGTTCACTACTATTTTTACTAGACATAAAACTAAAACTAGAGAAAGTTCCTTTGTTTCTTTATTTTCTACTTTTTGAATTTATGCTATCCCCTTGCAAGCCGAAAATTTAAAAATATTTCCGGCCGGTTGATAACTGCACGTACGGGACATTGTTTCGCGGTGCGCCAAGGTTTCGCGGTGTGCCAAGGTTTCGCGGTGCGCCAAGGAATCGTAATACACGATTGGTTTTATTCTTGCTTTTGAAATGTTAAATTTAACACTTTAACACAAACTGATACTAAAATGTATCACTTCGTGCCGACCGTAGTATTCCTAGCAGGATTATGCATGTGACTGCACTTCGTCGCTTGATGTTCCCTTTCGAACTTTTAGACAGAGACCAGCTTTCCCGCGCTGCCTCTTGCCGTGACGCACATAATACATAAATTTAATTTAAAGGTATGCATTATCTGTTCGCTGCCCAACAAGATCTATACATACATAATCTAATTAAACTATATTTTGACAGATTTACTACACTATTTACTAAATTACCCATTATTAAAATGAACGATCACCTGGCAATAAGATCTTGAAACACGATATATCCAATCCAATCACTTTTAATCTCAAAGAACCTGGTCGGCGTAATAGGCCGCCATTTTTTCCCAGCACTATATCATTTACTACATTTACTATACCTACTTTGTGATGTAGATTATTGTTAAGTCATTTTAGCCTTAAGATACAAAGATAATAGGAACCGCGAAAAATCAGCGGAGCATGAAGTCCGTTTACAATTTATCTATGGTGTTTTTTTGTGAAGAAGAAAAACTGTAATTCACTTAATTATTCTTGTTGTTAGTACGGATGTGTTGTAACTACTTTACCAGGTAAAATTCTAGTTGCCATTATATAGCTGGCCATTTTCCAACTTAGCAACATGGACGTCCGTAAAAAAGCGCAATAAATAAGTTTAACAGATATTGTCCTAAAAACATTTAGATCGTTGTGTGTTACATACAATTGATATGAGTTTTGCAACTGGTTTATACCTAATTAATAACGTACAAAACAAGAAAAAACCTCAATCAGCCCAGAAACCTTGTACCCATTCCGACGTAGCCATTTTTCAAATTACAAAATGGCTGCAATTATAAACGAATCTATTTCGATAGAAATTTCACAGTTGGTACACGATTCTTATACGGATATTCAAACTTCCTGAAATTTTTATTATTTACTTACGCACTTTTTGTAGTTTCTCTTCAAACGTGTCTTTGTTTCGACACGGAGAAATACTGCATTTATTTGCAATAGATATCTTTAAGTAGAAATCTTGCCATTTGGTGCATTTATAATTTACATACAAGGCTTTCATTTCAAAACGAACCACTATAAATACCACTTAATTTTGTGGAAAATAATATTTGACAAAAATCACGCTAATTTTAATTGCACATTTGATGGAATTTGACTATTGACCTCAACACCTCCAGCAAACCTCACTTTAAAAGGTCAAATAACAGGGCCTATCGAGTGATACATCGTTTCAAAGGGCATTAAATTGTCTATCGAGCCGTGCCAAGAATCGGGTAATCGGTTTGCGAGTCTTAAGTCTTAGTGTTCCATTTTTTACCAGGTACCCAAGCGTGCACCTGAGGAAGAGAGGCATAATGTAATATGAGGGTGTATTTTCTATCCTTTTATAAACTGATTAATATCTCTGGTGAATGCTGGTGGGATATTGGGTCAGATCCGGAATGTATCATTTCAGAAAAGTTAAGAAAAAATTAAAAATAAAACCAGTATTATTGAAATTATGTTTTATTTTACATATAATTTATAATGAGCTAATTTATTAATAATCGTAATATTTTATATTTTGGTTTTTTCTAGTTTTATATTCAGTGGCGACTTTAGGATTCTGTCTTTGTGGGGGGGGGGGGGGAGGCAATCAAATCTTAAATTATGTAGATTAATTAATACTTTTTAAATATAAACATAATATAAAAGAAAAAAACCAGAACAATGCCTACAAAAATATATTTCATATTTATATTAATAACATTTTTATAAAAAAATAAAGGAATAAACATACAACAACATACAAAAAAGTTAATCTGAATCTGAAATAAAGAAATGTCACTTTCAGAATCTGAACCAGAATCTGACACATGAATTATCAGTGGCTTAACCTGAACATCCAGAATGTGTTCTTTTTGCCATTAATCCCTTATAAGATTATTTGTATGGCAAACACAATCAGAATAATTTTCGGGGGTAATGGTTTGTAATGCCTCTTTCCAAACATCCAAAAAAGCATTTTTATCTTTCCTGTCTTTTCCAATAATTTATTTATTATAAAATGTTTTGCTTTGGACCCAAAATAATTCAATGGCGTTGAAAATGCAGTGGTAGGGCTGCAATCTCAAAACTTGATGACCCATAGAACAAATTAATTTATTTACGGCATATCCTAATTTTGCTTTGTATTGTTTTACTATTTGTAGCAATTCGGGTTTGAGTGCGTTTTCCATAAAATTGATATTTTTGTTTTGTAGCCAGGAAATGATGTCAGTTTTTTCTCGTTGAAGCATTTGGCACATTTTCGCTGAGCCGTGAATGGTACTTTGTATTGTCCATAACAAGAAGCAAGGATTTTTTGAGCCGAAGTAAAGGATGTTCTTCCAACCATTTTTCAAATCATGTAGAGTTCATGTTGTCATGATAGCGCTTTTATTTTTTGTAGAAAAAACTAAGTCTGCCCCATCTATAAAGCCCTCTTGGTGCCAGCATGCAAAACTATATATCTTTTGTTGTCTGATTGTTTTTTATTTGAATCTGATTTGATTTTGTCATTATGCCATGTTCTAATGTCGCTACCATTTCGAAATATCCATGTTTCGTCTATAAAAACCACATCTAACGGAGTTTCTGATAACAAGTTATCTGTATATTGTCTCAAAAATTTTATACGTTTTGAAACAATATCCGGTTTCTCCATAATGTAGCGCCTGCCACTGTCCCTTTTAAATTTAAATCCCAAATGATTTAACTAATGACCTAATGTGGAGCTGATTAGGTCAATAATTTGTTTGGCATGCAATTCCTCCTTTAGCTTTTGCCGTGTGACATACTTATGCGTGGCAATCATATTGTAAACTACGTTCCTTATTTGAGTTTTCTTTGCCTCAGTTGTTTTTGGGGCACGCTTTTCTCTATTAGCCTAAAAAGGAAATTTAATATTATGACTACATGTTCTTTTATTACTTTATAATTGAATATAAATACCCATAATAAATTACAATCCTTAAATATTATATTATAAATATTATAAAAATCGCATAATTTTTTGGTCCATTAACGTCTGGGTCATATTATCCAAAAATGGATAGAAAGGGACAAAACCAATATCAAGGCAGACCTGATAACTTCTGGCCCAGGAATCGGCGCTCTATTAGACGTGAGTTGCCAAATTTACCAAAATTAATGATTAATTAATATTTCCTAAATATTATCTTCACCGCTTAACGATTATACTTTGCAATGTAAGGGGGGAAATAAACGGGATTTATGTTACAGGGTGTTATACACTACACAGGGATATGCATACGTCTAATTGTTTTATGTAATATATTTTAATTACATACAAATTAAGATTATATGAAAACATAAACAGAGTATTACGACAACAATGTTGTGTTTTGGGACCACATTCCTTAAATTCATTTCGTAGCTATAGACTCGTGCATCGGACTATATGTTATTAAACTTCCCACTCGATAATAAACTTCAAAATCAAGACATTTATAGGGTGATTCGTTTTGAGATAAAAGCCTTGTGTGGCAAACTTCAGGCTTTTTTAAATTAATGGCTAAATATAGCGGATGGAATTTCACTCATTTATATGAGAATAAATTCAAGTCCTGTAAGCCAATGAAAAATGATGTCTGATTAGACTCCAAATCGGCAAAATATTATGTAAATAACCAGGCCCCCTACTTCCTCCCACAATGAAGCGCCACTGATCTTAAGCTGCAGATGAAAGATTCAGTTTTTAATTTAATATTAATTAATGCTATCCGTACAACAGGCATCATACCATCCGATTGGCTGAAATGAACGTTCGTAACTCTGCCAAAGAAATTGAATGCATCAAGTTGCGATAAATATCGAATCATCAGTCTCATGTCACACGTCCTTTAAATCTTTCTAAGGATTATTCACACACGTATCTACAAAAAATGTGACTTTCAAGTGGATAGAACGCAGTTTGGGTTTAGAAATGGTTATGGCACTCGAGAAGCACTTTTTCACTGAATGTTCTGACACAAAGGAGCAGAGGATATGAATGTTAACGTGTATGCATGCTTTATCGATTACCGTAAGGCATTCGACTGTGTAAAGCATGACAGACTTATTGACATTCTCAAGGGTACGGGTGTTGATGATGAGGAGATTAAAATTATCTCATAACTGTATTAGTATCAGACAGCGGAGGTTCGGATTGAGAATAAAACATCGGAATCTACAGTGATAAGAAAGGGAGTCAGACAAGGCTGCATTTTGTCACCGTTATTGTTTAATATCTACTCCGAAGCTATTTTTGGAGAGGCGCTGGATAATGTTACAAAGGGCATAAAGGCGAATGGTAGCGTAATAAATAATATTAGGTATGCAGATGGTACTGTAATTCTTGCGGACAACCTGGAGGATTTGCAGAATGATGGACCGCATAGTGAAACACAGTGAAGAGCATGGCCTATACATCAATATACCAAAAACTAAGATGCTTGTTTTCGCAAAAACCAATATAACTGCCAACCTAACAATAAACGGAATTAATATAGAACAGGTGAGCAGCTTTAAATATCTGGGCACAATTATTAACAACCAATGCGATCCTAAGAAAGAAATTAGATCACGAATTGAACAAGGAAGAAAAGCATTTATGGATATGAAACAATTTTTCACAAGACTGATTATTGAGGGCAACATTCAGGGCAAAAGATCAATCGGAAGACGACAGAATTCTTGGTTAAAGGATCCGCGAAGATGGTTCGGCTGTACTTCCACCGAAATTTTCAGAGCAGCAGCTTCTAGACTAATGATTGCCAGATGGATCACCAACCTTCGACAGGAGAATGTGAACTAAGAAGAAGAATTTATTATTATTAAATATTATATATTTAAATAATGAAAAAAGAAAGGTCTTTATCTCACAATCCTTGTAGTTTAAAAGTTTCGAGGTTTAGAGGTAGAAATAACGAACTCAGTTACTAGGTGGAGTTGAAATTATATTAATGATAGTACAACAAGACATGTCTAAAAAATCTCTAAAAATATTTAAAAGCAGCCTATATTATATAACTGCCAATGGCCCAATGGCAATACTACGAACAAGTTGAGAATTACAACAGAAGGATTGGGAGATAAGGACCTTTTTTCATTATTTAACAATAAACTTGCTTTAATCTATATATGTTTATTTCAGGTAATAATTAATTACTATTGTCCATACATTGACTTTACTGAATTATAAACCTATCTACAGGGGGTAATTTCTATTTGGATCAAGAATTAAACCCTTCAAGCTTTTGTGCGATAGCAGTAAGAAATTCTAATAAGACAATACTAATTTATTATTGACATACTAAAAAACTTTCCAATCTTTGGACACATACATATAGAATATAAAGTCAGGAGCTAGTATACTGTTAAAATATTCAAATAATTTGTATTATTGATCTATATAATATAACACTGAGATCGTTCGTTGTATAGCACTAGGTTAGGTTTTTTTCGCTCCAATCTAGCTCCGCTACTCTATATTTATATAATTTGCAATGTAAAGTACTTATAATAATTTCTTAACCTAATTCGATAACATCATCCGTGCTTTTGCTTGCGTATATCAAGTACCACAGTTGTAAAAATATTGTAAATTATTTATTAGAATAACAATATAACAGTGTGGATAGAAAGATTGTTAATCAAAATATAAAAAGAAAATAAACTATACGCCAACTAAAACACGACTTGAAAATGGCATTATTATTAAACAGGACCGTATCTTTAATATATTTTAATCTAGAAATACTGTAGACTCGTCATAAAAGAAAGAAGTTTGTCCCTTTTCTTTCTTTCAGCATTCATAAAACCATTATATAAAAAAATAGATCCTGGAAACCTAGCCAATTATAGGCCTATTAGCTTCTTACCAGGTTTTTCGAAATTATTTGAATTAACCATGAGCAAAAGATTAATTCGTTTTATGAAATAATTTAAATTGTTTAATGCGTGTCAACATGGTTTCATCCAGGGAAAGTCCACACAGACTGCTGTTTTTCAATTTTTTCAATCAATAATAGAACACATTGAGCCTGATGAGTTTGCACCAGGGATGTTTCATGCTTTATCCAAGGCCTATGATTGTCTACATAAAAACATACTGATAAATAAACTTGAAATGTATGGAGTCCGGGGAAATGTAAAGAAATGGTTCACATCATATATTTGCGATCGAAGACAAACTGCGACAATTACAAAGGAGACAAAAACTGATAGATCACAGCTATTAAATGGTGAAGTTGGGATAGCACAGGGAAGCATCCTGGGCCCCCTTCTTTTTGTTATATTTGTCAATGACTTGGTTTCTGTAATGCACGAAAAGATCCAGAATATTGTTAAATACGCAGACGATACTAATTTAATTATTGGCAGCTCAAATTTACATGACCTTGTAATTAAATCGAAGCATTTCTTTAATCTAGTTACAGATTGGTTTAATAAAAATAGATGAATCTTAAATAAAGGCATAATAAACATAGTACTTTTTAGAACCAAACAGTCCATGACTGAGCATTACTAAGATATGAAATTATTTTTCAAACCTGTAGAACAGCTGCTGTCAATCATTATGAAATATAGTATAGTCTAACACATGGGGCTTTAGAAAGCTATCATATATGTCATTTAGGTGTAAATATTCAATAAAGTAATATAAACATTTGGTTAAATAACAAAGAAAATATTATGCTATGACAGTGAATATATTAGAATTGTAAAATTATATTAAGTTCTGTTCTGATATTATAAAACACAACGTTATTACATTGTATTTACACATCCACTTTATTAATTATAAAACCACATGACCACACTAAAGCCTATCTGGGATTTGTTCGGGACACACGAATGTTACTTACGCAGCTGGACATATCATTGTATTATTCTTGTCGTGGTCTCATTATGCCATTTAGGTTTAATTCCCCAGTTCAAATATGGCGGCGGCGCTTTAACAATTAAATTGTTGATATGTGTTTGTGCGACCAAAAACAAGACTCAATTATGATCAAATAAAATAGAGCCAATGAAAATACGGAATTTGGTATGGTGTTGTGAAATTTAGATGTTTCAAGTGAAAAACGGCATAGATAGCTGGAAAAAACGGTTGTGTTGGTGTGCTGCCAATATTTATAGCTGGTTGTGAGATGAGATTTAGGGACGTTAAGGTAAGGGCGAAGTTTTTTAGTCGGCCGCGCCCAGGGTATGCACCCATTTTGTCACTCCAAAGGACTCGAAATCCACAGGCGTCCTAAGGGGGGGGGGACTATCGCATTATTTTTTAAATAAATTGTCATATTTTAAGCAAATCAGTTCAAAAATCATCAGAAGACAAATTCTTAGAATTGTCGAGGGAATAACCCCTTAAATTTTTGCAGTATGTTTAATAAACGCCTGTATATCCTTCAGAGGATATTCGTATCTTGGCTATTGGTTTCAATAAAAGGTCTTATATACTGGTTGACTGCAAAATGACGCCAGCCCAACCTAATGGTGTTAGCACTATAAAACATTAAGAATTAAATTAATAATAGCAATAAAATTCAAAATTTAGCCAACCAAGCGAATTTTCTGGATGTACTACTGGCTCAAGCATCACAGCTAGGGCTGGGCGATTATGAATTTTCACAATTGATTGTCGATTGTTGAAAATAATCGATTATTTCGATTAATCGAAAAAATCGATTAATCGAAAAGTAATCCATTAATCAAAACAATTACAATTGCACACTCTATACCATGATGATTTAATTTTTTATATTTGCCCCACTCGGTTAGCCTAGTTCTTTTATTGCTTTGTTTTCTTTCAAAAATTCCAGCAAACAGTAAACATAATATGGGGCCCAAATTTTATTTTAACGTTATATTACTGTTTTTTTCTCCAAGAAACAAAAGCATAATATTATATTTTGTTTATATGTAGGTAGATTAGATAGTTTATTTCAACAGGAGAATTCGCTTAGCAGGCTGCTCACTAGGATTATGACAATTCATATTCGGTTAATCGAAAAACAATCGATTAATCGAAAAATAATCGATTAATCAATTTTTAAAATTTTCACAATCGATTAATCGATTATTTTGCCCACCCCTAATCACAGCCCTTACAATCCCGCTAAAAACTTACTTATGTCCCTATCTACATTTACCTACAATATCTAGAGCATTATAAAGCATTTTTCTTTTTTTAGAGTGCCATGTTTATCCTGGTTGCATTAATATTAATGAAATGTTTGTATTTGGAAGGGAAGCTGTTCGGAGATCATATTTGCCAAACTGAAGTCATGTAAGTTTATGGGTAATTCTCATTTAACTTGTGCCGAGTGGGTACTAAATTTTTTAGAATTTTATTTCTAACAATTAAGTTAATAGTAAGGTATCTCCTAGCATGAAACGTAAAAATACCTAAAATAATAACAGCACCGCAAAATTTGACTTGTTCATCAATTTTTTCATAAAAAGTAAACTGATGACTGATATGACTGTCAAGTAAGTTCAATTTAGTTTTGTTTCTTATACCTTATTTTCAGTTTTTTCTCCTTATACATACCGGGTTAGTAGAAAGTACCGGAACGCTTAAATATCTTCAAAACCGCTAAAGCTGCGCTTAAAAAATTCGGCATTTAGAAGTTTTTCGGCATCCGGAATTGAAAAATGATATCGGCACTGTTGCCATATTTCCCAGTTTTGCGCTACACATAGTCGTTTCGTTATTTTAAATTGTATGTCCCATTTATTTTTACTCCAATGAATTTATATTTATTATTTATACACTAGTTGTTAATTAAATGCTCAAAGTGGGCCCCACTATTTGCCAGACAGTACCCAAGTCGGTCATAAAACTCTCGAAGTGTGTTACTCAACATATTCGGTGTTATAAGAGCAACTTCGGTGAGGATTCTTTCGCAGTGTTCGTTTAAATTTTCTGGACGATTTTTGTAGACACGATTCTTCAAATGACCCCTCAAAAAGAAGTCCAGTGGAGTCATATCAGGAGATCGAGGTGACCATTCTAATGCACCACGTCTTGCAATCAGCATCCCTGGGAATTGGTTGTTTAGAAACTGCATGACTACCCTTCCATAATGGGGCGGAGCACCGTCTTGTTGGTACCATATTTAACCTACATTTCTATTTTGTTTGGCAGGAACTATACAATCTCTAAGGAGCTCCAAATACTCCTGCCCTGTTAATGTACCTTCTACGAAAAAAGGTCCGATAATATTATCATCCAATATTCCCGCCCAGACATTAACTTTCTCAGGATATTGGATGTGAAATTCTTCCATCCAATGGGTGTTATCTCTAGACCAAATTCTACAGTTGTACCTATTAACTTGGCCGTTCAAGCAAAAAGTAGTTTCATCGCTGAATACAATTTTGTGCACAAAATAAGGATTTCGGTTCATATTTTCCATCATCATTGCGGCGAATTCATTACGGCGGTCAGGATCATCCTCTAAAAGTTCTTGAGTGTAATATATCTTGTACGGCTTTAATTTGTGTTCCTTCAAGATAGTCCTTACAGATTTTTGGCAAATTTCGGCATTTAGAGCTAACTGATTGGTACTTACTTTTGGATTTTTCTCTATTTGTAATAAAACGTTTAATTTATTTTCATCACTTGTAGCAGTCTTTGGACGTCCGGTTTTAGGTAAACTTTTCATGGAACCTGTTTCCTGGTAACGTCGACAAGTTCTGTGTACGGTGGACTTTTTAATGGGTTTGTTAGGAAAGCGGTCAATAGCGGCTTCTTGATATGTCCTTGTGTTATTCCCATATCCACGAAAAATCAAAATATCAATACGTTGGGTCTCTGAGAGGACAAAAGCCATAATAAAATTCTAATTTTATAATCAATACAGTTATTAGGCTGCTTAACTGACAGTAATGTGTTTAATTTGTCATTGTTGTAGCATGGTAGCGCGACGGCAATTGTTTTTAAAAAAACTGAAGCAGCGCCTACTTGTTCATAGGGTATTCACTTTTCGGGCGTTTCTGATAGGTTTAATGCTTATTCTAGAATAGGTAACTATTCCAGAATTTTTCTGAGTAGTATCTAATAGTGCAAACAGAACTTTGGGATCTTACTAAGTTTAAAATGCCAAATGCCGAATTTTTTACGTGCAGATTTAACGGTTTTAAAGATATTTAAGCGTTCCAGTACTTTTGACTGAAAATGCAGTGTTGTCATGTCTCAGCAACTAGTAGAGATAATATTAAAAAAAATTAGGATCTTGCTAAGCTTGAGACGTCCAATTCATTGGAGTAAAAATAAATAGGGCATTAAATTTAAAATAACGAAACGACTATGTGTAGCGCAAAACTGGGAAATCTGGCAACAGTGCCGATATCATTTTTCAATTCCGCATGCCAAGAAACCTCTAACTGCCGAATTTTTTAAGCGCAGCTTTGGCGGTTTTGAAGATTTTTAAGCGATCCGGTACTTTCCACTAACCCGGTATAACTAATTTCGTGACAAACATAACAGAAGGGAAGTAGATTAGATAAAATATGTTTATCTGATAACGTATGTAACAGAAAGGTAACGCATGTCAGAATAAGGCAACACTCGCAAGAAAAAACAAACAAACACATCCTTTAGTAATTATTTCAAACAACAAAAACATTTTTAAGTCAGATAGTTATTGCAATCACTTTTTACATAAAAACTAACGGAGGAATGTTTTGACTTTTCTAACTGCTTTTTCTGTCAAATATAAAGAACAGAAGTTACCATTGGTCACATAAGTTACTTATGGCTGATAACTTATGTGACATTTTACAAACACTTTTTCAAATATCCCGTTAAGTGGCAACACTCTTGCACTGAATAAATAGAAAAGCGTTTTTAGGTTATGTACTTCAAACAGCGACTTCAAATTATAAAAATTATTTGATTAATTTGGTAACTTAAGTGACATAGGAATAAACATACTCACAATGAAATGGCTCGTCACTTTATTTACATAATCTAAATTAATAAAACGTTAACACAGGAACAATACTCAACTAGCACAGACACGTTCTATTTAACTGATTATAATTGCAGTATTGCCAGATTGGCGGAACGATCGTTCAAATATTGAATAACTTAGGTGACCAAAGTTAAAGTAGCATAGTCAAAATGCAACATATTATTTTTATAAATATCGTATCAATACAATAAATTTAGGGAAAAAATGCATCAGCTATTATTTGTATTAAAAGGGTTAAGGGAAGAGGTAATTTTCCTAACAAGCATTTAATATTTCATTCCAACATCAAGTCAACATATAGGTGACCGGTAACTTATGTGACATTTGACACATAAAATATCATATTTTTTATGAGAGCGACTAAATTATGATGTTTTAACAACAATTCCTTTAAAACTAAGGTTAGTTTATTTTATTTCATGTTCATGAAGTCCGACAAATATACAATATGTCGCAAAATGTCGGTGACTCAACTGGCACAAGTCATATAAGAATTACTCTTATACAGGGTGACCATTTGAAGACGAAACAAAACAAATTTTGGGCACTTCAGGTTATTAAGAAAAAACGCTCTGACCCGTCGATTTTTGATTATAGGAGGAAACATTATTTTGGCATTTTCGCCCCCTGAAAGTAAAACCCCTAGCATGGGCGACAACTACCCCCAAAATTTTAAACGGGATGGGGGTCGAGTGATACTTTGTTTTAAAGATATTTTTATGTAGAGTAAAACCCCAGAGTTTAACATCGCTACTATCTACCTAGCCTATACGGTGGGTAACCAAAAGTACAAAAACAGGTTGTTTTTACCTTTTTTATTACAAAAAATTACAACGATAAATAGCATTTTCTGCTTCTTTGCGAATAATGAATGTGCTAATAGAACTGCCCGACAACTGTTTAACCGTCAACATCAAAATCGACAAGTCCATCGAAAGTACATTTTGGAATAGGTGCAAAAACTTCGGGAGACGGGGTCAGTAGGTAACAAAAAATGTGAAGTGGTTAATCCAGTAGTAAGTGAAGCTACAAAGGTGGCGTTTTTAAGGTATATTGTTCAAGATCTCACACTGAGTACTGGAAAACTGGCGACAACATCTGGTGTTAAAAGAAGCAGCACTCAAACGATATTAAAAAAATACAAGTTTCATCCTTACAAAATACATCTGGTACAAGAACTTAACAAAGACGATTTTGATAGGCGATTGTAATTTTGTAAAATTTTCAGTGAGCGGGCAATAAATCATCAGAACTTTCTTTTCAACGTATGTTTTTCTGATGAATGCTCTTTTTTCCTAAACGGTCCGGTGAATCGTCACAGATAATCCCAGAATATTTCGTGAGGTGCATACGCAGCATCCGGAAAAACTGAATGTTTGGGCCTGGCATTTTTGGTAACCATATAATACGCCCCTTTCTTTACCTGGCAAACAGGCGAAATGTATCTGGAATTATTACAAAACGCCATTTATCCAGCGTTAGTAGAAATTATTGAGAATGACAATCAGTACATGGAAAACTACTTAATATTCCAGCACGACGGTGCGCCACTCAACTTTGCACTCACTGTTCCTCACTATTTGGACCAAACGTGTCCAGAACAATGGATCGAGAAGAGAGGAAGACTGGCCCCAACGTTCTCTGGATCTAAGCCCGTTAGATTTCTTTTTATGGGGCCACTAAAAACTAAAATTTATGCCACCCAGCCAACACCTTAGGAACCAACAACACAACAACGGATAATTGATGAATGTCGTCAAATCGCCCCACAGATGCTTTAAAATGTACGAAAGCGTTGTAAACAAAATCTCTACTGTTACATGGAGACCCAGGTGCAGCATTTCCAGCATTTACTGGACTGACTTGTAAGATTTTTTTTATATTAAAAAATATAAAAACAGCCTGCTTTTGTACTTTTGGTGAGCCACTGTACAGGCTAGGTAGATAGTAACGATGTTAAACTCTGGAGTTATACTCTACATTAGAATACTTTTAAAACAAAGTATCACTCGACCACTCCATTAAAAATTTTGGGGGTAGTTGTCGCCCCCCTAGAGTTTTGACTTTCAGGGGGGCGAAAATGCCAAAAAAATGTTTCCCCCTATAATCAAGAATTTTTTTTTTAAACCTGGGGTGCCCAAAACTTGCTTCGTTTCGTTTTCAAATGGCCACCCTGTATATAAATAGATTATTCTTATTTATTTTATTGCCAACACATAACTTACTAAATGCAAGTTTAGCTACAATCCATTGCAAATATATGTCAAATAAAAGATTTCAACCTATAAGAGCTGATTAAAAATAGTTTCTCCATATAATATACCATAACTTTGTGCAAAATGATCGTTCAGGTATTAATTAATAACAAAAAATTGCCAAATGGTGGCAATTTTCTTGTCTATACTCCCATGAAACGAGGCAATTAAAATGCGAACAGTATTTCTATGAAATGTATCAGATCGTTTCAACATCTCGTACGCTTCATGTTGAATTTAATGGAAGACATGCTTTAAATTCGTAGGAATAGAGCCCAAGAAAGTCTATAGCGTGCGATGTGAACAGCATATTGACGATTTTCAAAAACGTGGCTTTGACAGGTGGGCCATTTTGCCTGGAGGGCAAATAAAGGTTCATGACCGTTTATGCTAATGACTTATTAGACTCTTTCGGTTTGGGCACAGGTAATTTCGCCACCAACAGGTAGAAGGACTCTTACGGTCCTTTAAAGCAAAATAAAAAATAAGTAATTTCGCCCCTAACTCAATTTCTGACCTGCAACTCGGCTAATGCGGTTTTATAGACTTATATTGGTTAAACAGCGCTAGCACGGCATCTAATCCACCTTTTTGATTCCAATTCGCCTTTTTCAAGTTCACCGGGGAATATTATTATTAATTGTTTGACCCTTTTATAGACTTATATTGGTTAAACAGCGCTAGCACGGCATCTAATCCACCTTTTTGATTCCAATTCGCCTTTTTCAAGTTCACCGGGGAATATTATTATTAATTGTTTGACCCTTTTATAGACTTATATTGGTTAAACAGCGCTAACACGGCATCTAATCCACCTTTTTGGTTCAATTCGCCTTTTTTAAGTTCACCGGCCAATTATTTACTATTTACTAAACACCGTAAAATGATGATACTCCGAAGTTTAGAAACAAACTAATTGTCATGTGGTTCGGCCTAATATAGATAGCCACAGGTACTTAATAGAAATAATTAATATTCATACATAATTATACCTTTACGGTGGCGAAATTACCTGTCCCTTTTCGGGTCATTTTCGGGTCGGGGGCGAATTTACCAATTGCTTTGGGTTTTTATTGACCACAGTGGCGAAATTACCAACACCCTTCGGTTTAATTTAATAAGCTTCAAAGTAATTTTCGGATTCATTTGTAATCATTTCTAAGATGTATCTATTCTTATGCTACCTGGACTTAAATAATTTTTTGGTGTCCCAACTGTATTCCTATCGTAATACTTATTTGAACTTTCTACTGTGTGCTTCGATCTCTTGTTTACATTCCATAGAGTCCAATTAAAAATTTCAAAACATGGAAAGAAGTGAATATTTAAAGACTCTCAGTGGCGATGTTAAGTGTAGATACGATGCAGAACTTAAAATGATTGGTGATATTGATCCTTATCTGTTCGGAGAGACTGCTTTTGGAAATTTAATGTCTGCCAGAAGTAGCAAAGATGGGCTTGGTAAACTACCTTATATTAACACATAGTTTTAATACTGGCCAGCAGCTGAAGGCGTACAAAGGCTTGCAAGCATTAAAATTTCATGAAGGAAGTAAATTCCAATGCTTATCTTGTAGTCGGCAAGGTAAGATTAAGTTTTACTAAGGCTTGGGTTTTGGATAACTCTGTTACTATTTCATTGGGGCCTAAACCCACAATAACAATTTAACAAATTAAAATTTTATATAAAATCAAGTTTATCACAGGGCAAAAAAATATTTGTTAGGCGAGTAGCAGCTTTTGATGCCAGGAAATGTTTCACTCTTTCCTTGTACTACCTCATTGGTAGATCCTGTACTGTCTTAGAGAGAGATATATTCATGAATAAATAAAAAAAAACACAATAAGTAGATGGAGTTTTTATTTATTTCACATTTTTTTAACCTTCTCTCCAAACTATAATAATATTCTAACAGTACTATTAGTACAGTCTTCGAAAAGTTTACATAAATCATTCATACATAACTCACTCTGTGTAGCAACAGTTTTTATTAATTTCAACATTTTCTTCCTCTCTACTACTTCCCGGAGTATCTTCGTCAGGTGCTTCAATTTGCTGTTCTATTCATAAGAATACATTACTTAAAAAAAAACTTCAACCTAAATCAACACGATGTCTACTTCATAATACAATTAATCCTACTACTATACCTACTATATTTACAATAATACACCTATCTAATACTTTGCTCGTTTGCATTTCTGCACACTCTCATTTCTGTTACCTTGGGCCTAAGTTGCTTCCTTTGGAAGAAAGTGTCCCATATTGTAATTGGGGATCCAGTCAGGGTTGTTTTTTTTTTGCTAATTCTGCTGAAGCTCCTAGAAATGTTTACATGAGATAATTTTATTAGGTCGTTATACATAAAATCAAATATTACCACTTATAAAATGTCTGGAGAAAATTCTTTAATACTTTCGTTGGTTGTTACTTAAAAACCCCATTTGTAAAGCTCTTATCCACATTTCACGTCGCTTTTATGAGAGTCGATTAAGGTTTTCTGTAGCATTTTGACGAACGGGAGGAATTCCAAATAATCATATATTGTCCCTATTTCACCTCAACCACTGAACAAAAGGACAGCATTTTGTTTCGGGCACTTTAATTATTAACGCAACGAACACAGATCTTAAATTTCAAAGCAAACTGCAAAGAAAACTTGAATTTATAACCCAAACGCTTGTGTTTATTTACTTTGTTTGCCCTCCAAGCAAAATGGCCGCCAACCATGTGACGTCATATGAAAATGATCAATTATATCTAGCCGTTTAACGCGCGTCTGTATATTGGCTGATTATGATTGAGGCTCGATGCTCGTCGATCAAGCAAATCGCTCTCCTCAGAGTAGGTGTGCTTGGTATTTTTTGCTGTGAGAAAACCTCGTAAAAATACAACATATAGCTTCAGGCGCGGATCTAGGGGTTTGTCCAGGGGGGGGCTAAATGGAAAAGCGCCGAAGGCGCTAAAAAAATAGCGCCGCAGACGAAAATTTTTTGGGTGCCACGCCCTTTTTTGAATCATGGTGCTTGGTTCTCAAGTGGGAAAATAAAAAATACAACACAAAATCCTCAAGAAAATCACAAAAGCAACCCCGTGCGTTTAAGCGTGGGGGAGTTAATTTTTGCGATTTTACCTATCTTCCAGAGAATTCGTTGTAAACAAACAATTTCATAAAATTTTAATTTGTTTTTTATGTAATAATGCATTTGATTTGAATAATGCTGTCTAAAAAAAAAAGAAATACAAACAATTTAATTTGAAGTAATTAAGTATGCACTTAAATACTAAATTCCAATCTTGTCCTAGAGCCAGCTTTTGCAAATCTTGAAATTACTTTCTCAACATCAATGGGAACATGCCTATGGATGTGCATTAGGGCAAGACCGAGGAGGCGGTTTTCAGTCATGGTTGCTCTTAAATATGTTTTAAGGCGCCGCAACGACGAGAATGACCTCTCAGCAGATGCATTTGTCACCGGAAGGGTTGCAAGGATTAGTACAAATTCATGTATTATAGGAAATACATCCTTATCGCAACAAGCCAATATATCCAGAGCTCTTATGGGAAGCTCTTTTCTGAAGCTCTGTTCTTGAATCCATTTCTCTCTCCACAACAACAATTCATCTTTTAGCAGAAAAGAAGCAGCGCCCTTGTCAACTTCAAGAAGCAATCCAAAGCGGTCGAGGAGGGACTTTATACTTATGTCATTTTCACCAGCAGAGTTTTTGACAATATTTTCTGGAATGAAAACTGATAGCTGAAAGATGTCCAAGGTTTCGGCTGAGAATCTTTCTCGCAGATCTGTGAGAACAAAGTCTAGCAATGGTGCATAGATTGATACTCTGTAGTATTCCTCCGCTGAATTCATTTGATGGTTGGCACGATAAATTTGGCGTCCACCATGGCGAGGGATCCGAGGAATATTCAGCTCGACACCCAGTTGATCGGCTAGATTTTCTGCACGCTGCCAGATCAGATACCCTATACCCTCTTGGGAATTTGCGTTTGCGACAGTTTGCGTAGCTCTGGTCTGGGACCGCATCAATAAGTAATTAAAATTAACTTGCGGAACTGCGGAAGGATACCAATATTCTAGTGGTTAGCGCGTAGACTTTCAAGAGTTTAAAGTACAGAGTACAGAAGGTTTAAAAGTAGACTTTCAAGTCGTGAACCCAGGTGCAAAGCTGGTGAAGGGAATTTTTTGTTTGTTTCTTAAAGTTTATGCAAAAAAAGGAAAAAGTCAAAAGGTGGATTTATTGCAAAAAGGTTAAAAGGTAGATCTATTCTGTAACAGGTTAGAGCTTGTTATTGGTTATTGCTTGTATACATCGTGTTACCTATGTGCTTTGGTCGGTCTCAGGGGGGGGCAATTGCCCCCATTGCCCCCCCCCCCCCTGTATCCGCGCCTGTATAGCTTTGCAGAAGACTCTGATGGCTTGTTCGTAAATTGATGCTTGAAGACAATATTGACTCTAGTGGAACTGTTGATGGCTTGACAGCCATAAATAAAATTGAAACAGCATTCCCAGAAACCCGCACGTATACTCGTTCCAGACTCAATCCAAGGTCTTGAAAATGTCCACTGTTATCCCTATACCCAAAGGTTGATTAAAAATTTGCTTTTATACAGTGTCCGCAAGAAAGTCCGCATCAAATGGGATTTTTTTTTATTATTAGGTATAGGTAAAAATTAAAAAAGCAATTCGTTTTTGCTTACCTAGAAACCAAAAATGACGTATACTGAAGCAGCTGCACGACTTGCGTTACCTGTCAAATTTGACATTTTTAATAAAAGTGGTTCAAAAATGCCCTTATTTATCAAAATATCGAAAAGCTTTATTCGAAAAAGTTGTTTATTTAGGCATATTTAGTCTGTACGAAATTTTGACAGTCTAATAGAATTTTTTATTTTCCAGTTTCTTGAAAATTTTGATCGACCCTCGTAGATTAACTTTTATACATCGATGTAAAACCATTTGCCTTTACTTCATTTGTTATCTTAATGCAATTTTGTGTAAAATTTTTGTTTCCAATTATTTATTTTGATTCAAAAACTGAAATTGTTATTGATCAGTATGTAATGTTTGATGCAAAGTTTATCTAATTACATCAGTTTTGCCAGAAACGACGTTTCTCATTTTTCTTAAGTTAGTAAACAGATATACAAAAAGAAAATATTAGGAAGCTTTCGTTGAAATTTTACTTAATTAATATTGAACCAAAAAGAATAAATATTAATCGCTGGAAACATTTTATTCAACAAAAATATAGTTTACAAGTAGGCGATGCATTCGTTGCTAAGGAACATTACATTCATATGTTGTTTATTTAATTTCTGAAGCAAAAGTCTGAAAAAATAAGACCTAATTGATTAGACCGCATGGTAATCAACAATAAAACTTTAAGTAATGTTAACAATAGAAGAAAAAATTGAGATTGTTCTACTTTGTGGATAAACCAATCGTCACAGAGACGTGGCTCAAATTTTTAACAACAGGGATCCTAATAGAAACATACAACAATCAACAGTTAGCAGACTTCTAACCGAGTTTAAACAAACACGGTCAGTGGAAAACAGATTTAAAAAGAAGCATACGCCTTTGAGGAACACGGAGGAAGTGGAGTTATCTGTTTGTTTGGATGCTATTGAGCATGGACAAACTACTTTACTAGCTATTTCTGGAAGGACCGACGTCAAGCAATCGAGCGTAAGAAATAGTTTGCATAAAAACAAATTTTATGCTTTTAAACCGAAATTTATCAATACTTTAAAAGAAAGAGATTTTGATGTTCGCTTTAACTTTTCAATATGGTTTCAAGGAGAAAGAGGAAGACTATTATTTTCCATATAATATTTTATGGACAGATGAGGCGACTTTTAGCTCTAATGGTGTTGTGAGCTCTCAGAACTGTAGATGGTGGGCTCAAGAAAATCCTCATTTCACCATTGAGTTCAAAGACCAGTACCGTTTCAAAACAAATGTGTTTTGTGGCATTTTAAATAATACAGTTATTGGACCGCTTTCCTTTCGCCAAAATTTAACAGGTGTGAGATACCTCCAGTTTTTACAACATGAGCTTAGTAAAGTTTTGGGTGAGATGCCGTTATGCATAAGAAATAAATTGTGGCTTCAACTGGATGGAGCGCCCATCCATAATACAATTGTTGTTAGAAATTGTTTAAACCAAATGTTTCGAGGTAAAGTCATTGGTTCTGGTTTTGACTGTCATTGGCCGCCGAGGTCCCCGGACCTTACACCCCTTGATTTTTTTTTCTGAGGATACTTAAAAAATAAGGTGTACAAAACAGGCCATTTAGAGACATTGACCATTTAGAGAATATCATCCGGCACTGTATTTATGAGATAAATCCAGATTTAATAAGTAACGCTGTAAGACACGTTTCAAAACAAACTGAAATTTGTATAGAACGGGAGGGCAGACATACAGAAATGTAATAGTTATTAATAATTCCAGTAAATAGTTTTAGCAAACTAATTTGTTAAAAGAATTCTTTATTATTAATATTAATTATTAATGCATAACTGCTTTTTCAATTTTTACCTATACCTAATAATTAAAAAAAATCCCATTTGATGCGGCCTTTCTTGCGGACACTGTATACTAGTTCATTCTTATTCTTAAGTTTTCTTTGTCTCCTAATCTCTGACCTCTATTTAACAGTACCTGGTTAGATTATGACTCTCTTTCACCTGATAAGTTTTTACACACATGAATGCAGCTTGGACTTTTACTTTCTGCTGCTTCTGGTCATAATGCAATCAATACACGTAGCAGTATATGCAAGTCTTTTGTAATTCAGGAACATTTTTCATTAAGTAGAGATTCTATTGTCATGAGAAAATTGATTTATATTAAATAAAATTTTAAACTTGTACACTAATAATTTATCTAACATCTTGCGAATATATCAATAAAGTCACAGACCCTCCATGATGACCCGTTTTGATATTATGCAACACAGGAATTTATAAAAAAAAACATTTGCAGGCGTTTTTGAAATATTTCCGATTTCTAAACTTTGTACATAGCTTCAGCTCAAGAGATTAAGTCAAGACTTTTTAAAAATGTAATTTCTAGGGACTAAATGAACCACTTTAAGAATACTAAACTACCTGCTTTGCTTTCGACAATGAAAGAAAAAATTATCATGTAACCAGACCATGTCATCAGTACCATGGTTGTTAGTATCATCCTAGTAAACACATTATTCATTAAAGAGAAATAATATACGATGACGTGTAGTAAATACAAATACTGTTTAGTGGGTGAGGTCGCAATTCTTTATAAGAAGACAAGGTCTTAGCATCGAACTTGTAAAGAGCATTGTCACGGGCGTAAAACCAATACAAGATTATGTCAAGTAATTGTTCATTGCGCAATCAATTAAACCGCAACCTGGTAGATGATATTTTTAGGTTCACATTGGTTTTTGTTAAACTATTATCTTTATTTTTAGATTAGATCAGTTTATTCAAGTTTAGAGGTTTCAAAATGGTATATTATGTAACCACGAGTATTGGCGTGAGTACATTGTCGACCTATTTGATTGAAGTTTTTGATGCGATTATTCCATAAAATTGGAACTAGAGAAAGATACCAGGTTAAGATATTTTATAAAAACTGATTATTTGTAGAGAACCCAGAGAAGTACTGCAGTGGGAATTAAAGAGCAGAACTGTTAGAACATACAAGTGGTGTGCGAATATTCCGCCAAGATGTTCTTCATACTCTACTAATGTTTACAATGAGACTAAAACATCTGTAAGTAACATTTAACCTTAAATTAAATCCTTTTCATGCGTTTAAAATGAATATACTAGTTGTTGTTTAAAATTAATATACTAGTTGTTTCATTAGAAAATGCTCACGATGCAGCAAGTAAAATTGCTGCCAAAATTAAGATTTTGGCGATTTTAATAGCAGCAGCAAGAACGGAGAAGGGAGATGTATAGATATAAAAGCAGACCCTCTACCTGCAGAAAGTTACTTAATGTTATGTACAGGGTGTTCCAATGAGGACTGAACAGGGGCTTATTTTTCCTGTATTTTTGGAAAAACCCAAAATATTCTCGATGATAGTAGAATTCAAAAACTGAACCATAAAAAAATTGAAGCAAGAAAAACGACTTACGCCATAGATGTAGCGTTCTTTAAAGGGAACGCCCCATTTTTTATATGATTTTTGAAAAAGTCACATTTTTCTACTTCTATTTTGGTAAAAAAATTTATTATTGCGATAACTATTTTTATTACATTTATATTATTATCCTTATTAATTTTATCGCAATCTGTTTAATTTAATAGGTTCATAGTTGATGTAGGTTAATTAGCTTTGGTAATGCCTTTAAAGTCAAGATAAATTTGAAATATTTTCTATTTTGCCAACATGAAGAAGATGTATTCCTTATTTTTATAGAAATATATCCGTAAAGACTATTTTACGGATATAAACCCTATTTGAAGAAAATAAGTCTTTACATGACAGAAAAAGAAATTCACAAAGAAGTAGAAATCAAGGCCAATCTATTTTAAATTATTATAGTGTGAATCCCATCAAATTAACTTCGAAAGCAATTCGGGACAATTCAGTACGGTCGTGTGGTACTTCGAAGAGTTAACTAGGGAACCGTACACTTTATAACAATTACTAAATCTATTCCTTTTCATATTCAGCACCTACCAGCTGCACAGAAAGAACTTCGCTTTCAGTTTGTTTCTCAAATTGTAATTCGACAACAAGACAACGATCCAAATTTTAATAAAAAAATTGTATGGACAGACGAGGCAACATTTACCATATCAGGCTTATTTAATCGACACAACACTCATTATCGGGTTGCAGAAAACCCAAAAAATTGTCAAACCATTTGTTAGGGAAACGTGTATCAACACGTCAAAGAGAATAGGCTGGTAAATGCTGTAACCGTGCGATTTCAATCTCTGCTATTTTTGTTTGTAACATACATAAGGGTTATAATTTGTTTAAGCAGTTATTGGCATTCAGTCACGTAGCTAGTCAAAAGCGCGTCGCGATGGTACTTGTAAAACGTCAAAATTGGGACGCGAGCTCCCTATTGGGCAAAATATAGGTTGGGTCGCATCGCGCGCCGGTTGAGAGAGACAAGACGCACGGCGCAAGGGTTAAGAGTGAGAGAGATTTTAAGATGGCTCGGTGAAGCAACTGCTCTTACCTACCCTCGATGATATTAATGCCTTGGTTCCTTATTGAGTTAAAACTAAGCAGCTAGCGATTTGTAAAAAAAGGTAAGTATCGACCAGTGTCTTTGTCGTGAATCCTTGTAATATGCTACTATAACCTGCATTAAGGAATAAAAACACAAGTTTTTAAGTAAACAAATGTTTTAATCAAAGGTAGTAGAAAATTAACGAACCAGTGAGCAACCCTACAGGCCAAGCAGTCAAAAGGTAACCACTAGGGAATTATCCCAGTGCGCCATCACCATTAAATTCCCAGGAAGGGATTCAATTCATGTTTGGTGTGGTGTCATAAATAATACAATATTGGGTTCAATATTTTATAACGGGTCACTAAACGGACGACGATATTATGAGTTTCTTCGAAACGAAATTAAAAGCTTTTTAGATGAGTTTCCCTTAGAAAAATATCGTAACTTAATTTGGCAACAAGATGGGGCACCTTCGCATGCCGTGCGTGATATAGTTAAATTTCTAAACAAGCGCCATAATGAATGGATTGGACGTAATGGAACCTATCCATGGTCAGCCAACAGCCATGACCCCTCTCTTTTAGACACATTTCTTTGGGGCTATCCGAAGAACATGGCATACCTACCAACAACAAAATCAGAATGCTGAAGAGATCATGAAAACAATTGTTACTGGAATTAATTGACTTAACCAAGAAAATTACATTATAACAGCAAGTATATAGAAAGGCTATAAAGAGGATTCCGATCTTGCTTCAAGAACAACGGGGATTATATTGAATACCTAAATTATTAGTTAGTTTTATTTTATTACTATTAGTTCGTGGTAGAAATAGTTAT
Organism: Polydrusus tereticollis; assembly: GCA_963920685.1. Classification (NCBI taxonomy): domain Eukaryota; kingdom Metazoa; phylum Arthropoda; class Insecta; order Coleoptera; family Curculionidae; genus Polydrusus; species Polydrusus tereticollis. The sequence goes on from OY987329.1 coordinate 126,771,249, forward strand.
TTATACTACAAGGGATGTAAGTAACATTCACTAGTCGAGAACGAATTTGCGCCCGAGCGACAGCGAGGGCTGGCAATAAAGTTGGAGATGAGTAAATATACTTACATCCCATGAAGTACATAACATTTTTTCTCCTCCCCGCAGAATTTATTCTTGGATTTTTATTAATTTAATTCGATACTTTTCGCATGAAATTACGGACAGCTTTGACCTGTTTCTATAGCATCATAAGCATTGTTATTTTATCAACAACGTCAATTTTTATTATTTTTTTTTATCAAAAATTGAGAGAAATTGAAATTATTGATTTGTATAGCAGCCAAATGGATATAGAAGAATCAGCAAATATCGCTTGTCTGTCGCTGCTGCCAGAAAAATCGAAGAAGAGGTATGAAGCAACGTATCAATACTTCAAGAAATGGTGCCAAACAAAGACTGCTCCTGCAGTTTCAGAAACCGTGCTTTTGACCGTACTTTCACGAAAAATCTGCTGTATTAAAGTCTCCATCAAGCTTATGGTGTGAATATTCCATGCTGAAGTCCACCCTTTTCATAGAGGAAAACATAGATATTTCCAAGTATCCTCAACTTCGAGCATTTTTAAAAAGAAAAAATGACGGATATAAACCTAAAAAATCTAATGTGTTTGACAGGGAAGATGTAAATAATTTCCTGTTTGAAGCCCCCGATGATATTTATTTAATGATGAAGGTTGTAATGATAATGGGAATTGCTGGAGCATGTTCTAGTGAACTCTGTGCAATGAAAATGGACAATGTTGAATTAAGGCATGAAGTCATATTTGTTACTATTCCTGATTCCAAAAATGGAATGACACGTAAATTTATAGTGACTAAAAGTGACGATGAGAAGGTTTGTTATTTTAAAATAGTTCGAAATTACATTGATATAAGATCCCACATGACGAATTTTAATCCTCGTTTCTTTATGCGATATCCAAATGGAAAGTGCTTAAACCAGCCTGTCGGGAAAGACTCGATTTCTTCAATTCCAAGTAAAATTGCTAAATTTCTTAACTTTCAGAACTTTAAGGAGTATACTGGATACTCCCTTAGAAGAACGTCGGCCACTTTATTAGCGAATACTGGAGTTGATGTCTTAGCCCTCAAGTGACATGGCGGATGGAAATCTGCAACTAAAAGGAAAGTTATGTAGCGGAGAGCGTCAACAATAAAAAGGAAGTTGCCAATAAAATTTTATACAATATAACCAAGCCAGAAGTCTCCTGCAGTACTTTAAGAGTAACAGAAAACTTGGTTAGAGATGGAGAAATTATGGAGTCAGAACATTTCATACAAATTGAGAAAAAACGAAAAAACATTTATCCAAATTTTGTAAATAATGTTCATAATAATTGTAATAATTGTACTATTAATATTCATATCACTTAATATTACTCAATTTTTATAAATCATTGTTTTCATATGGCATAAATTATTACCACCCAAGGATGGTAAGTTGACTTACAACCCGTCGTCAAGGGCAATCGATACCTTTTTGATAATTGTTACTTACGCCCTTCAAAACAGTGTCAAAATGCGTTGTTTGCAATATACGGAGGAGAAAAAAATAATTCCCACTATTTCTTTCATACAAATATTATTTTCATAAATTACACCATATCACAGACTTAAAAACCTGTATAAAGAGGATATGCGACTAGCAAAAAGTGGCTCTATAGAACAGATCTGATATAAAAGGCACCACAAGCAAAAATGTCAGACAAAATTGTCAGAAATTGACGATATATTTGTATTCAATAAACAACGAGAGGAGGCCAGATTAGAATGTCTTTAGCACCTTACATTCCTTGATAATCAAAAATAAGGTTGATAACATGCGTTCTTAGTAATACAGGGTGTTTTAAAACTACGGTACGTAACTTAAGGGGGTAATTCCTTATGATATTCTATGAGAAATAGTTCATATTAGCGTGTGTTCGGAGTGGATCCGATTTTGATATAATATCATTTCCCCGATTTTATTAAAATTTATTACCGTTATTCATAATGATAAGAGGCTTAATTAGCCCTAACTAGATTAAATTTATTAGGTCCAGTGACGTCCTGGGGAGCACCTTATATTTATTATATTATTGACAAAAAAATGTACGCCACTAACTTTTTTCTAATTTTCGTATTTATTTTCGGATTTACGAATTTATATCACAAGTTTTTTGTTCATTGATTTGTTTTCGTATCTTGCTTCGTAGTCCAATAAACGGAACGCTTAAAAAGGAATTTTGGTTAGAAAGCTGCTTTTTTGGTGGAAGGTACATTTTAATGTTTAAAAAGACACTTCGGTATTATTTTGTATTCAACCCTTGCATAAGGGATGGAAAATTACTTTAAAATGTTTTTTTTACCCGTGGCTTTAAAACAAAAAACACTAGAAAAAAAGGTTTTAGACAAAAGTTGTAGAGCATTTAAATCTGAATAAAAACGTTTATGACCATTTTTACGATATCGCTAATGGTTGTGGCCTTAGAATCATGTGAACTTTGAGGGTTAGTCGAGTATGTTATTTTTGTACTGTTTTGAGATTTTTATGAGTGAAACGTTTTTGTGAAATATTGTTTGAATAACCCTGTGAAAGGTATGTATGAAACTAAACCAAAAATTTTGAATGGTTTATAATTATTTTATATAATATGATATTTTTATTGAGGGTGTAAGTATCTTGAATAATAATATTGCCCATTGCCAGTCAACTGTGACGATATTAAGGTTAAACGATTTTTGTAGGCTAAAAGAGTAAAGCAAAAAATCAGTTTTAAACAGTTTTTTTAGAGCAACATTTTGGGTGCCAATAATTGATGGTGTGTCAATTTAATATACACTCCTATAATAGGTATCACCTATATGAAAAATAGTATGAAGTACTTAATAAATTTATCACTTACTCAGATTTTCATCTCTTCTCTTACATTGTCTTTCTAAAGTAAAGTAATATTTTTTGTATTTAAAATTTTTGAACTGAAAACTACCCTATTTGCTGTTCCGAGGTATTGGCTATCTACTAACCAAATTTCACATACACCTAAAATATAGATATAAATGTTATTTGCGCACCCTGTATCCGCAAAAAATCATTCGGCATCTAAAAACCCGATAAATACTGCACTAGACGCTGCAACTCTTTTCCAAAGACGACAGTGATGCCATATCGATATTTAGGTCCCATTTATTAAAGACCTGACCAAAAATTGTTTTTGAAATTTGCGAACCTCTTATGGCTTTTAGATTTATAGATTAGAAAAAGGTAGTAATAACCTTTTTTGTGTGAATTTTAATGCTCTACAGCAATTGGGAAAAACTTTTTTTCATATTATTTTTCATTTAAAAGTTATAACCCAAAAATATATTTTCAACCCCAATTGAAGGGTTTTTTAGCTCTCGTGCAAGGACTGAACACAAAATAACACTGAAGTGTCTTTTCAAACATTAAAATGTACCTTCAATCGAAAAAGCAGCTTTCTAACTAAAATTCCTTTTTAAGCGTTCCGTTTATTGGACTATCGTTTTCGAGAGAACAAATAAAAACCACTTTATTGCATGTAAAAAATATACCTATGAATTTCAAAGTTAATTAAAACATTAAAATTAAAAATAAAACAGATTTTTTGAACAATGATACAAAAAAAAAATGCAATTGTTAATCAAAGCAAATGTTGAAAATGGCCACCTTCTGATGATAAAACGCTCGCTGGAGAGCCGTGTACAATGTACATATTAGCTGTTATTTGTAGAGGTACGTCTTCTACCAGAACGTCAAGTTCTTCAGATAGAAACTACGTATAGGAGTTTCCATTCAATCGAAGTGGTAAAAAGTATGGTCCAATAAAATAGTCGCCTTCTCTAATTTTATGAGGATCATCGCCCAAAATGTTCCTTTATGAAAATTCATAATGGCTTCTCTTGAGAAAGAGGCCTCATCAGTAAATAAAATGTTCGGTAAAAAATTGTTGTTATGTGCTACTGTATGCAGCAACCACCTACTAAAATCAAACCTTGCATGAAAATCACGGGGAAGCAGAGCTTGCACATGTTGAATATGGTTTGAGTATAGTTGATAAAGATGCAAAACCCTCCAAACAGTTAGTGCACTTGTTTGAAGTTGCACTGCTACCTTTCTGGCACTAATTAAAGAATCATCTTCTATCTCTCGAAGTATAGCCTCTTGTAACTCAGGCGCTGTCTAATAGCGAATTCCATTGGTAAAATAAGTGCGGCACCGGTGTGCCACTGAAATTGCCCCAGTGCACAGAAGTGTTGCACTATTTGACTATCAATGGTTTTCAGAATAAAACCTTGGGTGCATTTTTATAAAAAAGTTGATGATAATACTCCTCAACCCTCATTGATTTTACTTACCACTGAACAGAATTGTATTTCGAAGATCGAAAAAATTGAAACACTGTATTTTTGACAATCTCGTCCAGTTTCGGTGCAGCACGGTCTCCAAGAGCACATGCGGAATTGATTGCACTCGGTGCAATAAATGTTGCACTGGTTTCTCAACGGTTTACAAATACTGGCACTGAAATATCCAATGGTTTTCAAATTTTGCACTTGTGCCGCACTTCTTGTACCAATGGAATTCGCTATAAGTGTTTTGGCACGTGGCAGTACTCTGTTTGGATAACGTTCTTGATAAATTCGCCGAGCTTCTTTAGCATTTCCATTTGCTAGCCCATAATTAAAATACATCTGGATCATTTCATCGTTAGTAAAGATAGTCATATTTGACTTGTTATTGACAAAACAGATAAATCAGACATTAAAACTTTCCTTTATCTCATATTTTAATTAACTTTGAAATACATAGGTATTTTATTTGTAAATGCAATAAAGTGTATTCTATTTTTTCTCTCGAAAACGAAGCAAGATACGAAAATAATTCAAGGAACAGAAAAGTTGAATTATTAGTTGGTAAATCTGGAAAAAAATATCAAAATTAGAAAAATGCCAGTGGCTTACATTTTCTTGTCAATAAAATTCGTTAAGGTGCTCCACGGGACGCCACTGGAATTAATAAACTTATATCTAGCTAAGGCTAATTTGGCCCCTTACCATTACGAATATATAACGGTACCAAATTCCAATAATATCGGGAAAGGGATATTTAAAGAATTATAATAAACCGATTTTTTTTAAACTTTAACACCCTGTATATGTCAAAGACGAACTTTTTCTCTTAGAGTATCATAAGTAATCACCACCTTAAGTTACGTACCGTACTTCTGAATTACCCTGTATAAGTATTAGATTTTCAGAATCAAAATTAAAAAAAAATTGATTCCAACGTATTACACAGATGGACCCCCCTAGCTCCATGATTTCGGCGCATGGGTTAAGGTAACTCTTATTTATTTGTTGCATCACATTTTGGGATCGTCCAAAATTGCGAGCCCATAAGTTATAAAAAACAAATTTGTGTATTTATTACTTCATGAATACGGTGCTTATTGGTGTTTTAAATTATATAATTATCTTTCCAAACACCTTAATAAGACCAGTAGGTAATAAATTTCATTATGAACTAGTTAGTGAAGCAGCAGTTTCGACGCTTTTCCTACATTACCGATAAATCAGAGTATCAGAGGTTGTTTTCGATTTGGGTGTGAATATTACCGAAATTTATTAAATAACGAAATTTATAGTTTGGGTTAGTCTATATAATGAATATTTTCGTTTTAATATACATGATACATGTCCGAAAATAACGATTTAAATGGCAAAACGTAATTATTCCTAATTTTCTCTCAATGCATATATTTTCCTCTCCACCTGAAAACATTATTTTGTTTCAAAAAATTTAGTTGTTATTTAACCATTGTTAGTTTCTTAAACAGATGTTTTATTACATAATTAACTTTATTTAAAATGATTTCAATGGCATCGCATATGACATCTGTTGTTTCCATCATATAACGGAGAAGAACCGTGTAGAATAAAATTATTACTCTGTCGGTGATATTAAGCAATTCGAAATTGTTTATAGTTAGTTAATTATATACAAATAGTATTTTCGTTATCAAAGTTCAAAGCAAAAAAAACTAAAAATTAAGCGACAAGAAAGTTTAAAATAATCGCCGCTATTATCAATAAAATTTAAAATGCCATAGCAATGATCTTTGAAGTACCCCTCAAAAATAATTTTAAGATTACGTTATTTCCTAATTCAATTATAACATCCTGCTTACGAATATATTTGCAGTGATATGTAGGATAACATTTATTATTTAAATACCATGACCCCCTTATAATATATTATTATTCGTTAAAAGTACTTATTATTATTTTTATTTTAACAAATACTCTTTTTAATAATTAGTAACAAAAAAAGAACATTTTCCAATACGTAGTTTAAACTTCAGGGATCGTTGGATTATTCGGCAAGTTTTTTAAACTTTATTCTCATACGTAAAACCACAAGAGCTTTTTTTTTTATCGGATAAACTTTTATTTATTTTTTACGAAAACTAGATTGCTTAGAAATTTAACGAGAACAAACGAAATGATAAAAACGCGACAGCGAAGCTGGAGCGTTTTTATCTATTACCGTTTGTTCGAGTTTAAATTGCTAAAAAGTGATCTAGTTTGAGTTAAAAAAATAAAAGTTTATCCGATCTTAAAAAAAAGATCGAGTGATTTTTAGCTAGAGAAATTCACGAATTTTGGCATGAATAGTTACAAAAAAAAATAAACTTGACTAAAAAAATGTTATTGAAATAATAAATCAGAAAACAGCAGTCGTTTTTATTTCGTTAACAATGTGTTATTGGCAATATTTTTCCAAATTTTCTGATTGATTGAGTATATAAGACTTAAGTAATGGTGGATTATTCCTATAGTGACTATTATGCTGAAATGCATCTAACTTATGTACAAGCACTCGGCAATTGTGTGGGGACATGCGATATCAACAGAACTATAATAAGATTGCACTTCTTGTCTTCTCAGATCACTAAGTAGGGTTTTTTCAATTTTTGAACTAACTATAAAATAAATAAAATAGGCTTTAACTAATTAGAGCTTAATTAAGTGTAGTTTAACCCAGTAGGGTTTAACTAAGTAGAGTTTAAAAAAGAAAAATAATCAAACATAAACAAAAAATTACTGACTTTCAACGTAACTCCCTTGATTTATTATACATTTTTGAATATTTCCTAATTATTTATGATTTATTGAGTTCATAATGGACCGTCCGTAGTTTCTATTTAGCACCAAAATTTCTTCTCGAATTCTTTGTTCCAAAACTTGAATGTTCTCTGGCCTAATGTAATCTTTGTTTTTTAAATAGCCCCAAAGAGAAATATCCAGCACCGTCAAGTACGGGCTGTTTGTCGGCCAAATTATTGGCCCGTTTCTTCCAATCCACAAATCATATATACAACCATATATGTTTTGTGTAAAGTTAAGTGATGTACACTTCATATTTTGTGGTAAGGATAAAGAGCTTTATTTTTTGACCTGTGTTCTTTTATTCTTTTTATTTTCACGTCACGCTTTAAAGGCCCCATTTTTATTAATCTAATTTTTAAGCGTGACAATAAAAAATATGATTCTTTTAAAGCTATATGTTTTTTGACTTCATTCTAGTTTCTTGACTTAAGTGACAATACAGAGCAGATGTAATTATATTTTTGGTTTGCTTGACCCAAAGTATATCAGAGGGAGGCCATTATTCTATGATTCTCTCTTTAAAAAATAGAAACACTTTTACTAAGAAAATTGCATTTATTGAAGGTAACATCTTCTACTTTAAAGATATTTACTACCAAAAATACAGGCAGCTACAAGTTACAAGTTACGCCACTGGACTTAAAAATTTTAATCTAGTTAGAACTAAATTAGCCCGTTACTACCCTAAATACTACTGCCAAATTTCAACAAACTCGGCTAAAGGATATTTACGAATAGACGATTTTTTTTTAAAAGTATGACACCTTGTATCTTGAAAACGAAGCCGGACCGGACCTATGTTTATATAAACTTTTCGTCTTAGAATCGCTCAAAGAATTACCTCTTGAAGTTTGGCCAGGTACTTAAATAACACCCTGTATATCGGCCTGAATTATGGCGATGTAGCGGCAGCAGTGTTTTGTGATACCTCTAAAGCATTTGATTGCGTCGGCCACAGAGCTGGTTTGCTTCGTACCTTTCGGGAAGAGAACAGGTTAGTTCAGGTTAGTGGTGTTCCTCATGGCTCGGTTCTCAGTCCTATCTTGTTTTTACTGTATGTAAATGACTTGGCAAGAATGGATATTCGCGATCCATTTACTGTGTTTGCCGATGACACTACCATCTTGTGGCGTGGTAAGGATCCGGAGGAATTAATAATAATCAATCAAGATGATCTACTGCTTGTTAAGCAGTGGTGTGATTCCAGCCTATTGTGTTTCAATCATAGACATACAATAAATGTCTATGTTTTATATGTCTATGGTTTCAATATCAACAAGACTAGTATCCTAACATTTAAATTTTCTTTTCCTGACGTAATAGGTCGAGTGTCGCAAATTTTTTGGGTTTTTTAATTGAAGACAGGCTGAAATTTAGGGATCATGTTCTTACATTGAATAAGAAATTATAGGGTATTATCGGCTAGGAGGAATTAAATAGAGTTGCTTCGTATTTTTATATAGTTTCTCTAGAGAAATGGATAACTGAAATACGTCTAATGACATTGTATAAAATATTAAAGGATGGTATAGACAACTCCAATATTGTTGCCCAACGCACATACCGGGAGATGCATGATTTAGTTGAACCTAGGAAATCCTATGTAAATTTTGAGGCGGCTAAATATTGACTCCCGTGTACATTTTAGAGAAAAATAGTACATATAATATGAGGCCGCTATAATAAACCCATGTGGTAAGTTTGAATAAATTCCAATAAGCCAACCCTAACTTATTCAATTAAATCGGATGGCAAAATTACAAAATTTTCATAGTTGAGGTAACACATCAAATAATTTCTATGATGCTATTGACAAAAATTGACGTAAAGCTGCACATAACGAAAAAAGATTATTTCACATTAAAAACACATTTTCGTGTCACCAATCCGGCAATCACTCATCTAAAATAAAATACACCATTACGTTTCTCTTACTAAGCCTTTGATTTAACATAACATACCTAAGACTACTAGATTTTCACAAAAACATTAATTAATTAAATATTCAAACAACCCTCAATTAACAGCTAAACAATATCCTAACTAGTGCTGGCAACTGAAACCGATCTTTCGGTTAACCGGTTAACCCGTTTTCGGTTAACCGCAATTTTTACCCAAACCGAAAATCGGTTAATCGATTTTTGGTTAACCGGTTTTCGGTTAAACGGTTTTCGGTTTTAGGGTTAACCGGTTCTCGGTTACCTATTTTTCGGTTAACCGAAAACCGGATACTTACCAGAAGGTGACTGAAGTCGGGAATTTGAAGTATTAAAACAAATCTCAATAAATTAATGAGAAAACTATAAAACAAACACTTTATTTTTATTTAAAAAACAAAAATAAACTCAACATAAAATGTAGTACAATATAATCTTAAATAAGATTTAAAATGAAACTTAAACTCAACTCAAGCTAGCTCTAAGCAAGTGTTTTGTTTATTAATTACTTTATATTTTATAAATATTTATATAATATTTATACTTATAGAAATATCCGTAGTTCAACAGATAGTAAAATAGTAACCTAAACCTTAAACCTTAAACCACTTGATCAATCTACTAAAAAGAGTTCGGTTAACCGACAGCCCATTAATCGAAAATAGATTAACCGAATAATCGGTTTTTGGCGTGTCTAAACCGCGGTTAACCGATAACCGGTTTTCGATTAATCGGTTAACCGGTTTTAAAATCGAGTTTTCAGTTAATCGATTTTAACCAAAACCGTTTTTTTTAGAAACCGATTAATCGGTTTTGATTTGTTCCGGTTTTTGCCAGCACTAATCCTAACCGATCATAAAATTTATTTCTAACAGTACTGAATTGATATTGAGAAATTCTGTCAGATTCTAACGAAATACGGTTTTTTAGCTGGTCTAGATTTTCAAATTTAACATATTTATAAATAAAATTTTTTATGTGGCCCCACAAAAATAAGGCGTTTGGCGAAGAGTCAGGAGAGCTGGCTGGCCAAAGGATTAGATGCCGTGGAAAAATATATTACGTTAAAAGTATTCCCTAATCATGAGAGAATAATGGGCAGGACACTCAACTTCTTCTACTGCGAGTTCAATTCAATTTTGTAGTCCACATAGGTTACTTCCATAAAAAATGGTCCAATAATGTGATGTCCTACAATTCCCTTCCAAACATTTACTTTTTGTAGATATTGCGTCCGAGTATGAACAAGACGATGTTCATTTTCTTGGCTCCAGGACCGGCAATTTGAATATTTGGTTCGTTGTTGAGGGTGAATGTACATTCATGGGTAAAAGAAATGTTTCTCAAAAAATCCCTATTATTATTTGCTCTTTTCATTACCTCAAAATATAATACCATTCTCCGTTCTTTATCACCTTGCAGTAGCTCTTGATGCGTTTCATACTTGTAAGGAAAATATTTATGTTTTTTTAAAGTGCGCAACACTGTGGTTTGATATTTTCCTACGGCTTGCTCAAGAATTCTCGTGCTAATCATTCTCTTCAGCTCTATTGACATGAGCTGAGCATTTACAGTTATTTATTACAGTGCCTTTGGACTCAAACTTACTAATGATAAGTTTAATTAATGAAATGGAAGGGATAGGCTTATCAGGGAATTGTACTGACAACATTTCAGACACTGTTCTTAAATTATTTCCTGTGTAATACCACTTAATCATAGTTACTTTTGCCTTAATGGAATAGCTCATATTTAGCTATAATTAAAGCTCTTTCAATAAAAGTTTCGTCTTGTAAATGGCAAATAATAATTTGCTGGTGTTTGCTGTATTACCACAGATCTATATAGATCAGGGGAGCCAATATTTAGCCACCTCAAAACTTATATGGGATTTCCTATATTCAACTAAGCTATGCATCACCCGGTATATTCAAAAAAATGTAAACACACCTGACAATGGTTTATATGTTATGGTATTTGTTTCTTTCAACTGAATAAATTGATAATATTGATTTGTGACCAGTATTACAAACTTTTGGTAAGTCGAACAATATTTGCTTTCTCTGTAACAAAGAAAACGGTTATTTCGTCACAGTTAGTTTATCGAATCGTGTAAAACAGTCGGAGTGAAGGGCGCAACAGTTGAAAGGGTAACCTTGCAAACAGTAGAGAAGTAGTATTTAGTAAAGTGAGGTAATAGATTTACGTTCAAATGATACTTAAGCATTTAGTACATTCTAGGAAAGACAATCGTGTTCTTGTAGTAATCACTGATCATAGACGTAGTTAGGCTCCGTTCGTAAAAAATTATATCTACAGCAAAAGTTCAGTAAAGGAAACCTGTTCTTCGTCTCATTAACACAACTCAATTCAATTACTCCATCTTTCATACAACATACAATAATGCTTATTATTTTCATTAATTAATTATATTGATATCTATACCAAAAATGTCCTCGAATTCATTGCAGACACGCAAAGCGTAGTTTTTCAACCGTATCAACTTTAATGTTACCTTTATTTAAACCCTTATGGATTGTAGGCTGGTTGCTGTACCACTTTCTCCATCACTTCAAGCTTTTATACATAAATATAGATATATAAACTACAAACCGCGAACGCATTGGAGAATTCGGTACGTTAACGCTAAATTTTAAATAAAAACTGTTTTCCTAGAGTTGTACCTACTTCTAGATAAAACAATTCTTGAGCTTAGGAATGGTGGTTTTAACTAACTTAAATATCGTGCGAGCAAAAATTATTATTATGCTTCGCGGCAGAGCTTAATACCTATTGCGTGTCAGTAAATATCAGCATTATCAATCAATCGGGTATTCCGTCATCTTTAACAGTCGTTACAAATAATTTGAAACATCGCTAATTTATCCAATTTCTTGAATAATTCGCGCAATTGGTTTTATAAAAACGCACAAAAAATTCCTGGTTGAAGCGTATTTTCGAAACGGGGTTAGAGTAAATGGTGAGTGGCAATACAATCCAAACGCTGGACGATTTTCGCGAACCGTGGCTCAGTTTAGGGGAACAGGTTCTATTCAACATAAAAAAGGTGCTGGAAGACCATCTGTTAGAACAAAAGAACTTGTTGCAAACGTTCGTGAATTAATGCAAAATACGCCCACAAAATGTGTAAGACGCCTGTCTCAAGAAGTGGGAAGATCTTATGGAACACGCAGGACTATTCGTAAAAACAGTTAATTTTGTTTTCTTACAAAGTGCAAATAGGTATTCCAAGAAATACGAGCTGCAGATTTTGAAAGACGTAGGAGTTACTGTCAGTGGTTACCCCAAAATTTATTGGAAAGCAATGATTTATTATCCCTGATATTTTTTTCTGATGAAGCCTGGTTCCACCTCACTGGTTATGTGAATTCTCAGAATGCAATCATGTGGAGAAGTGAAATTTCCCATTTTATGCGATATAGTGAAAATATTTTGAATCCATTTGTGGAGCAAATACTTGACGGTGAACTACGTTTTGGTTATTCTTAACAGGACGGTGCATCAGCTCATACATACGCCGAAACTATTAACTACTTTGCATTTTTTGAGCGGACATTGAATGCCCACCCAGAGCACATTGTTTGATTTGGTTATGGATACTTCATTTTTCCTTTTCCAATTCTAATTTCAGCAATTTTTATAATTTTTATTTTCCTTTCTCTAGATTCTTACTGAATTTTGTAAACAACAAAAATAAATTTTTCTACTAGCGTGCGGAAAAACGCATTTTCCGCACATGTTTTAGTGCGGAAAATCCGCACCGTGCGGCAAAGATTTTTCCGCACTGTTATATTTTAAAATTAAATTTAATTAAATTAAATGCTGTACGATTTGAAGTCACTGTTCATCATATTACCTTTGAAATATCTTAGTTGCTATGGTGTATATAACCAGTTGTTGATTTGTATGTCACTGTCAACAGAATATTATAAATTTAAACTAGTTTATCAGTTTTTCTACTGGAGTTTTGCTGAATTCTTCGGCACGCAAAATGATTTCCGATGAAGAGATGAACGAAAATTTTATAGAAGAAGTACCGGAGGAGATTCTTTTGGCGGCTGAAAATCTCAAAGAAGATTTATTGCCAGAAAAATCAAGAAAATGGTATGAAAAAGAATACACCCTTTTTTGCAAATGGAGTAAGGAGAAGAAAAATGTGAATTTTGAAAGAGAAGAAGTTTTTTTGGCCTACTTTTACGAATTATCGAAATCGTACCAGCCGTCCACACTCTGGTCAAGATACTCAATGTTGAAAACTATGCTCAAGCTGAAAAAAAATGTGGATATTGGTATGCATTTTAAGTTAATTTCTTTTCTCAAGAAAAAAATGGTTGGCTTCAGACCAAAAAAGTCGAAAATTTTAACCACAAGTGACATGGAAAAATTTATAGACAGCGCTCCTGATGACACATACCTCCTAATTAAAGTGGCAACAATTTTTGGCCTAGCAGGGGCGTGCAGACGGGAAGAATTGACAAATTTGTTGTTTGAAAACGTACAGCTGGAAAAATGTTTCGTTTTAGTGAAAATAGCCGACAATAAAACGCACACAAGCCGAAGTTTTGTGGTCACTGGGGAGAAAAACTTGGCGTTGATAAGAAAATATGTATCACTTAGACCAAAAAATACTTCACACCAACGTTTTTTCGTACAATATCGCAAAGGGGAATGTACCATCCAATGCGTTGGCATAAATAAATTTGGAAAAATGCCATCTGAGGTAGCAGCCTATTTACGATTGCCGAATCCAGAAGAGTACACTGGCCACTGTTATAGAAGGTCTTCTGCCACTGCCCTTGCAAATGCCGGAGTGGGCATAACCAACCTGAAGCGTCATGGGGGGTGGCAATCCACAAAAGTCGCCGAAGGTTATCTAAACGAATCCTTGGAAAATAAAAAACTAATAGCAAGTAAAATATTGAAATCAACCCCAGCCAGTGCTTCCACCAGCAGCTGTGTAGCCCTTTCTTACTCCCATCCAGCAACAAGTACACAACATGAACAAACTGATGGGCTTCAGGACTCAGAAAACGAGCTGCAACCTACTGAAATATCAATTATTCCTGCACCCCAATCTTTACTGGAGAACCGCAACCAACTGGCTTCTGCTATTAATTTAAATAGTGCTAGTAATTGTACGTTTACAATTAATTACAATATAAATAAGTAAATTAATATTGTAAAATTTTGTTCATTGTAATAAAAATTTAAAAAAAAACTCCGTTTTTTAAATTATTTTCAATTTGTTTCCTCACGCTAGTAGAAAAACTATTGTTCCTAACACGTGCAGAAACCTATTTTTCCGCACTTAAATGCTTGACACCACTCCGCTACGCGTCGTGCTGTCAACGGCATTTGCGTGCGGAAAAATCGATTTTCTGCACTTGTTAGGAAAATAGCTATTGTATTTGTTTACTAACATAATATGAATTTGACACAATTTTAACCTAAATTTGGTTAGCTATATCGTCCCAATGTTCAACTTTTTTACAGACCAAACAGAAAGAACATTAACATAGAGACTAGATCATTTTGTCGAAGTGACAAAAAAAAGTGTTTTTACATTAAAAATATAATATTGCACATAAAAGAACACAAAGCGAAATGCTGGCCATTTGATTTTTTTTTAGAATTATTTTATTTAATAATACTACTACATTATACAGACTTAATTGTAATACAATCCTCAATTGCAGTGTTTTGAAACACTGGTATCAAGAAAATTCACTATTATTATAACAACAGTGTGAGCAAATACTCAAAACTAACCAAATCGCTATACAGAGTTGCTCCTAAATCATAACTAAATGGGCTTTCAACAACTTAGTAAATATGTCATTCATAGTTACAGACTTAATATTATCAGGTAATTCCTTATATACTTTGGATACTTGATATATCTGGTCAAGTAAACCTTTATTTGTTCTGACATTCTCTGATGATCTAGTTAAATGTTCATGGACATCCTGGGTAAATACAATACTGGTATTCGTCTTTTGTCTTTTATTTATTACCTTATACATAAATTTACACTGTTCTAATTTCATTAGTTTATTTAGGTTAAAAGTTTTTAGTTCTCTGTACAAACTCTCAGTGTATGTCAACCGGTTATAGCCGAATAGAGTTTTTTTAAGACTTTATTTTGTAGAGCTTGCATCTTGTTGAACTCAATTCTACCGCAATTTCTTCGCACCGGGAGTAGGTACCTAAAGTGAGACAAAAAAATATACATTGTAGACATCCATTTTGCTGTTATGATTTAGATAGTTTCGAGATTTATACATAGCGCCGACCATTGGAACAATTTTACAGCTTATGTAATCAAGATGGTTTTTCCAGTTGAGACTATCATCCAAAACCAGATCCAACAAATATTTAGATTTTAGACTCTTTCAAAACACAATTTAACTAACTTATCTTTTTGCTTAAATATCATAAATTTTGTTTTTGTTACGTTAATTTTAAGCTTATTACATAATAACCAATTTTAGTTTATTTTTATTAGTATACAGTAGTACCGTATCATCAGCGAATGTGTAGTATTGAGCCTGCACATTTTGGCTCAACACATGCAATGAGTATAGCAGAGGACCAAGCACTGAACCTTGAGGCACTCCACATTTGTTTGATTCAAGCTCACTATGCAATTTATAAAGGTTTACATACTGAATTAGATTCAGCATTGAGCCCTTCTTAATTTCTTCAACAATACGTCTATACTAACAACATCGAATGCTTTTTTGAGATCAACAAATACAGCCAGAAGCATTTTTTTATTATCTAATTCAGTTAGTATCCTCCTTACAAGATCCATTGTTGCGCATAAGGTGTTATTGCCCTTAATAAAGCCATATTGGTACTTATCGACACTGATATGATTATTTATAAAACACAACATTCGTTTCATGATTTTCTCAATAATTTTTGAAAAAACACTGATAGGTCTATAATTGCACCCTTTCTCACCTGACTTGTAAATAGGACTTATGTTACTTATTTTGAGCTCATCGGGAAAAATACCAGAAGCACAAAAAATATAGCTACGCAAAGCTATATTTTCTGTGCCAGAAGCAAGAACATTGTTAATTAACTTTGTGAGGATTGTAACAAGACCAACCTCCAAGTTACAGATATAAAACACTGACACTTGTTCATGATCCGGAGAAAAGTAACGTTTTAGTTAATTTATAATCTCTTCTACTTCCTGCTCGGAGGTTAGTCCTATAAACAAGCTATTTTGACATTAAATCTCCTCGAAACAGAGCAATGAGACAAATATACATTTAGTCAAACATCCATTAAAAAATTATTTATAGTTCAATTACCTAAGTCTAGGAAACAAATGACGAGACCGTCTGAACCTATTCAAAGTCGCGATATTTTTAATTGTGCGTATCAATTTAATACCAATACGAAGTCGCCTTTGTTTTAGGTCGCCATCCCTTAAGCCGTTTAGCACTTCTCCGACTTTTACACGTTTAATTCCGCGCGATAGCTGTCTATTTTATTACTGTGTGGTTACATTACTGTATCATTTATATCAGGAGATATACATAAAGTTTCATGCATTCTACTTCCTAGTACGAATTTTTTAACTGCCACCATAATTCGTTGAATTCCTACACCTCTGTGCAATAAAAAAATCCGGAACAAAAGCTGTTACCCAATAAAGTAAAAAATATATTTATTGGAGCATGCCTTTATTAAAAGTGGGAGGGCAGGAAGGGATTGATTACCATTTTAACAGAAAAACAATTTTTTGCTTTTAGTGTAACTAAAAATATACAGGATGTTTCTTAGTAACATGCTAATATTTAAGAAGGTTATTCTTGGGTCCATTTTAAGAAAAAAAACATATGTCCTAAAAGTCTATTGAACTACGGGTTGCTAAAGTTTTAAGAGAAATACCTTTTTTTTTATGATAACTTTGGTATGACCCTACATATTTTTGTGAAACGTGGTATGTATCGAAAGGCATTCTCTGCTATACAACATGATTTTTTATTCTTGCCAGTGGCGTTCGTGCGGGATTTTCTCCGAATCATTTAAAAGAGAAAAGCGATAGGCTACTTCTTTTTCTTAAAATAAAAATTATTTTTGAAATCCCCATTCCTTTCTGAACAAATCAGATATGCATTACATGTATGGGTTTGCTGATGGTAACGCACTGGAAGCCAGGTAGTTGTACGAAAACACGGTACACGAAAAATTGGAAACAATTTGAATATCTCACATATTCTTGTTGAAAAAATTCTTACTAATTTTTTATTATATCCTTACCATATTCAACGTGTTCAGGCTCTACGTCCACGCGACGTTCCATTACGGATGAACTTTTGCCAATGGTTTCTTCAATAAGTACCTAATTGAAAATCCATTATTTGATACTGAAATTTGATTTACCGATGAAGCCAATTTTTTTAGAAATGCCATCCAAACCTTCAGAATAATCATTTTTGGGCTGAAGAAAACCCACATGCAATCTTGGAATCCCGTCACCAGAAGCAGTTTTCCGTTAACGTGTGGGTTGGAATAATGCGATGATTATTTAACTGGACTCTATTTTCTTCATAAGAAGTTGAATAGGCATAATTACCGGCAATTTCTCGAAGAAGAATTGCCAGCTTGTTACGGTAAAATTCACATTTAGCATACCACCTCTAAATCTCAATATAAATTTTAAATTCAGTAATACTATCGCCACCTGTTGATACAGGATTGAATTTCAACTAGGGTATCTGCAACCTGGCTACGGTAGATATGGCGGTACCGGTTTTATTTCTTTTTAATTAAGATGGCACTGGTCAACCAGGGTGATCTTATTTTTAGTCCGGGTCATGACTGTCTCCTTCTAACATTAAAAGTATTCATGTTTAGCATTTTTCGTCTCTTTTTTGGCACTGTTAAAATTTATACAGTTTATCGTGCCTTTAGTGGGTTTTATAACCACGTTTATATGTACATAACCTGTTTTAATTTAATGAAATGTCTATCTAATGTGAAGATTGAGTCTTAATTATTTTTGATTAATGAATTAATAATTTAAATGGATGTTTTACCCGCGAGCGAATCGAGCAAGGTGTAGACTTTTTTGTGTTGAGTGCGTGACCTATAAAGTGATCTCTGATTGGTTCAAGTGAGGTCGCAGGGATATGTAGAGGGGATTTTTCTTCAGCAGGAGGACGAAAAGGTAATTTTTCTGGGGACTCTAGTGTTCAGGCTTTTGCACAGGCAAGTACTAAAATTCTTCTTTCTTAATTTTTTTATTTTTTTTTTAAGTTTCATCATAGAACCCCGAGCTCAGTTGTTTTATTTATTTTAAAATTATCTTTTAATGTTACCCTAAAGATTGATTAATCATTTTACCTACTTATCTTGTCTTAAAGGACATAAATTGTTTCTTTAAAGGCTTACCTGGTCGCCATTTTGTGCATAGGCACATGGGCACCCTATCTTTGGTTTTGAATTTTGGAGGTTCATTACCTATTTCTTATTTTGGACAACTTAAAGAAAAACTTCACTGCCCTGGTTTTTATTTTTTTATAGATTTTGGAAAAGAGACTAATTGCTCTCTAGAGAGTCGGCGTATGCCATCTTTGTAGTTTCTGCCCAATAATTCTAATTTAGAGAACCGAGCATAAGTTTTAAGTTGCCATTATACATCTTTGGTGATTGATCACTGGGTACTGAGTTTTTTCTGATGTGTTAATATCTGAAGATTTGTCTCGGGGGTTCTATGATGAAATCTCACTGCATATCTCTTTAAATTTTCATTTATCTCTTGCTAATTTAGTACTTATTACCTGCCTTGCCTGTGCAGAAGTCTCCTAGAGCACAATTTACTATTGATTATTTTTATCTAAACCTGGTTCTGTGCAGTAGGTTATCCTAGAGCACTATTATATTTTTTTTATAAAATTACTATTACCTACTTATCTTGTCTTAAAGGACATAAATTGTTTCTTTAAAGATTTACCTGGTCGCCATTTTGTGCATAAGCACATGGGCACCCCTATCTTGAATATTAGAGGTTCATTACCTATTTTTTTTTTATTTTATGCTTGTATAGCTACAATTTTTTTTTTTAAATATTACCATTCAATATTTTTATCTAAACCTGGTTCTGTGCAGGGCTTTCTCCTAGAGCACAATTTCATTTTGTGTTTCTATAAATTGTATAGCTACTATCTGTTTTTATAAAATTACGATTAATTATTTTTATTTAAACCTGGTTCTGTTGAAATAGTTTGCACCAGAAAACTACCTTATTTTATGCTCTTATAGCTTTTGATCTATTTTATAAAATAACTATCATTGTCAAGTTATTGATCATTTTATTTAAACCTAGTTCTGTTGAAAAGGAGTATCACTGCAATTTCACAATTCAGTTTATTATTACATTAATTAATTAATTAAAATTCAAATATATTCCTTTTTTTTTTTTGTTCTGTAAATATTCCTTTTCAAGCAGAGCAAGGGAATTTATAAGGTTTTATTTGGTGAGTCTTAACACCTGGTCTTTTCTCGGTACCCAACTTCGGAACTTCATTATTGGAGCCGGACAACGCAGCTGACGTGACGTCACGACAGGGGCCCTAAGTCTGTTGAGCTCTACTCTCCTATACCTGTAGAGAGTCGATTCCTAAGCTTCACCCGAAGCTCTGACATAAACTGGTTATATCTCTACAGGGATCCGAAAACCACCATTGAAGAAAAAGGGTAAAGGTAACTGACGCCTTGTGTGTGATTCACCATAAAATAAAAAAAAAAAAACCTGTCAAAAATCTTTATTTAACTTTTGTTAATTTTTTTTTATCTGATTGGATATATCATCATTGAAACTATTATTTTATTTTTCCTTTGCAAAAATAATTGTTAATTCATTCAAACTACTTATCTTTAAAACTTTCCTTTTGTCAAAAATCTTTGTCATACAAATACTTATGTAAATAGACTAATTGTTAAGTTGAACTGAATGTGTTTTTATTTCATACTGGAAGGGACTGTTAAAATTTAAACTCGAACTTACCACGCCCTGCCTGAGCTAGCAAAGCAACAAAAGGTAAGAAATTGGCACTCAACGACAACAATAAACTTTCATTACAACTTTTCTGGTTTGAGAGCCAAATTTTGATTACAATTGGCGTCCCAACGTCATAAAATTAAAAATTCATTACAAGCTTTGATGGAAGATGTTCCCATTTTAGTAAGAAATCGACTGTGGTTTATGCACGACGCACATAGGTCGATTTGAAGGATCTAGGCGGCCAAAAGTCGGTTTCCGAAAATATATCTATAGTTAAAACAAACTATTCCTTGAGAAATTAGACAGTTCCAGGAACAATATCCAACCCCTCCCACCCCTTATAGTGGCGCCGGAACTGTCACTTACTTGACAGGAATTCAATCGCCGCTTATGGTGTACGCGTCTGTTCTTGTCGCTCTCAGTGTAAGCAACTCTTTCAACGTGAATATATTTTTTTCTAAGTTAGTTATCAAAATAAATGTGATGGATTCCAGTAACTCAGGTAAGAATCAATAGAGTACAATATATTTTAAAGTTATTCATAATTTTTCTGATAAAGTTTGATGCTTTCAAAAACAACGTATTTCGTAGAGGTATTTTATAGAGATTTTAGTTTTTAAAAGCTATTTTGTTATATTTCCCTGTTCGTCCCTGTAATAATTTCTTTTGGATTCGGTACTTTACACCTCTACCTTATTAACTTTAAAAAAGTTATCCGCAGAATCCCGCCTATTACAAGAATAGAGGACTTGGAAGCTTTTTGGTTCAAAGTTTCAAAAAGGCAACTTTTGTTTTTAGTATACTGAACTCGTTTTTTGTTAGTTATAGGTTCATTGAGCACTTCGGGCGTAAGAGTAGTGACCCGTAGATATCTGTTTGAGCAGATGCAACTGCAAAATTTGACAACTTTAAATGAAAAATTGGAGTATTTAGAAAATCATCTGTTGTCGTCTTATGGAGATACAGAAGAAAACAAGAAAAGGCTAAAGCATAAATTTTCATATTTTAAAGCCAATATGAAACAAAGATGGTCAAAAGCCCATAAAATTGAGGAGGTATTCTTAAAAAACAATGATTCTTGGTTAGCTGGAACCTTCGAGATCCCCATAGTAATGCACATCGACAAGGGCGACCATGCAAGTCATTTGGGGAATCAAGCGAGAGAAGTAAGAGGAGAACAGGTGGAAAAAGAGACGCTTCAAAAATCCTCAAGGATATAATGAAAACTCCAACACGTGCAAGTAAATATAAAAGAGCATATTCAAAATCAAGAGAAGAAATTGTTTCCCTGACACCATTGCAAGCACTTTCGATGTTTGTAGAAGCCGATTTAAGCAAGCGCCAGTATGAAATAATAAGAGCAACAAACAGAAGATTTTACCCTTGCTACGATCTATTGTTAAAAGCGAAACAAGAATGTTATCCACCTAAAGAATCTTTGCGGGTAACGGCTACCTGCGCCGAAAGTAATTTGCAATGCTTAATTGATCATTCCGTTATGCGCTTATCGATGTTTCTGGAAGAAGTCCTATTTACACTGAATAAGAATGAAAGAAACACATTGAAGATAATTTGCAAATGGGGTTGCGATGGTTCTCAACAGGCTCAGTTCAAGCAGAAATTTGATAATGATGCCGAATCTGACGCAAACATATTTTTGAGCTCCTTCGTGCCATTGCAAATTGTTTGTGGAAAAGAAACCAAAAAAATTGTCTGGCAGAACCCAACACCTTCTTCCCCACGATATTGCCGTCCAATCAGGTTCCGATTCCTGAAAGAAACCACGGATGTGACGAAAGAAGAAATAAGCTACGTACAAGATGCTGTCAAGTCGCTAGCCGTCACTAAAGTAAATTTAAATGAACAGAATTTTTTTTTTCACATATCTTTAAAATGACAATGGTTGACGGAAAGGTTTGCAATGCAGCAACTGGTACGAAATCGACAAGTCGGTGTTATATATGTGGAGCAACGTCAAAGGATTTTAATAATTTAGATAAGAAAAATGAAACCAGCCCACATGCTCTCGAGTTTGGACTTTCGGTCTTACACGCCAGAATCCGGCTATTTGAAAGTATCCTGCATTTAGCCTATAAATTGCCAGTTCAGAAATATCGCGAAAAAAGAACAGAGGAAGAAAAGTTATTAGAATTGCAAAGAAAATTACAAATACAAGAAAGGTTTAGAAATGAAACGGGTCTCTTAGTAGATATGCCAAAATCTAACTTTGGAAATACGAATGATGGGAATACTAGCAGACGATTTTTTGACAATCCACAATTGGCTGCTGAGATTACAGGGATCAGTTATGATCTAATTTATAGACTGAAGGTGATTTTGGAAACAATCTCAAGTGGCCACAAAGTAAATACTAAAATATACGACGAGTACGCCTTGAAAACGGCAAAGTTATATACCGAGTTGTATGGATGGCACCCTATGACTCTAACAATGCACAAAATTTTAATTCATGGTGCAACCATTATTGAAAATGCTTAATTGCCCATAGGGCAGTCATCAGAAGAGGCTGCAGAAGCCCGAAACAAGCATTTTCGGTCGTACCGCCAAAACTTTGCACGAAAGTTTTTAAGGGAACAATGCAACCTGGATATTTATAATAGATTGCTTTTGACTTCAGATCCACTTATAAGCAGTATGAGGCGCATAAAAAAAATCAAAAATTAAGTCATTTTTACCTGAAACCATTGAACTGTTAATGCCTGCTGAAGCAAATAAAGAAACCAATAAATATTCTTCGGAAAGCGAGGAAGAAGATAATATGTATTTTAATGATGATTAAATAAATATTTTTTTCTTCGAAATATCCTTACTTCACCAAGAGCTGGTTACTACAATATTATAGATAATACCTAATATTGTATGTACATATTTTTTTAAATTTTAGTGTCTAGTAATACTCAACAAATTGTAAACTGCATATTATTTAAGGGTAATTTTTTGTTTAATATAATACACTTGACTGTACATTACAAAAAACAAGTTATTTTTATTATTTATTAAAGCCATAGTTATCATTCGCGTCCTGATATCAACTTTTTTTGAGTGTGGTTTAGTGGGTTTAGGACAGAAAAACAATTCCTTTTATTATGAAATTGCCGACGTTTCGACCTATATTGGGTCTTTTTCAAGGCTAAAAACAAACATACATTTCCAGTTAATCCTTAAGGAAGAACACTGTTATGGTAAAAATATGTTGACAATCAAAAAAAAAACAATATAAATTTATACCCATTTTAGGGCATTCACAATACATTAATAACAGCAATTACTAGAGAAAACGAGAACAAAACACATTTATCAAAATATATGAAGTAAAAATAAAATTTGTAAATAAAATTGACACGCAAGACCACTATTCCATTAAAACAAACATTGTGTATAACAAGTAAATTCGCACCCCACATGACAGGTTAAGTTATCACTTTAAAAAAACAAAAGTATTAATACTAATTTGGAGAATAAAAGAACTTACCTATTCAAAAAAAAAAAAATTAGAATTATTGTCATTATAAATATAATTCATCTCCATAACAACACAGGGACATAATATTTTATTAAATAAAATATACATTAAACGGTATCAATACCACAACGAGAACTGATAGAACAGCAACTTTAGCGGACTTAAAAAAAAAAAAAAAAAAAAAAAAAACCACTACAATAGCCATTGTTGTAATTAACCAATATAAAAATAATCTAAATAACAATGATACTAAAGTTGATACAGATAATTTTAAATATTATAAATTTCCTTATGTTCAGGGTTTATCAGAAGAGATTGAAAAACATATTAAAAAATGTAGTCCCAATTGCAGGTTGGCGTTTTATAACACTAATATGGTCAGTGCTGTCTTTACGAGGTTGAAAGATCCAGTACCACTCGATTTTTCGTCTGGTTTGGTATATAGGATTCCTTGTTCGGGGTGTGATAAATGCTATATTGGTATGACCAAACAGTACTTAAAAACCAGAATTTACCAACATCGTTACGATTGCAGAGAGATAAACAGAAATAAATCAGAAAAAACGGCTTTATCCCAACATCATTTTACAGCGGATCATACATTTGATTTCAATGAGGTGTCTATCTTGGACCGAGAAAGTAATTATTACAAGCGGTGTTTGAGTGAAATGATTTACATAACGCTTAATAATACGGTTAACTGTCGAGCAGATACACAAGGGCTCAACATACAATATAATTATTTGCTTCATTTGTATAAAGAATTTGGGCCTAACGTAAATAAAAATTATTAAAAAAGATCGGAACAATGTGAGCAACAATGGCTATTGTAGTGTTTTTTTTTTTTTTTTTTTAAGTCCGCTAAAGTTGCTGTTCTATCAGTTCTCGTTGTGGTATTGATACCGTTTGATGTATATTTTATTTAATAAAATATTATGTCCCTGTGTTGTTATGGAGATGAATTATATTTATAATGACAATAATTCTAATTTTTTTTTTGAATAGGTAAGTTCTTTTATTCTCCAAATTAGTATTAATACTTTTGTTTTTTTAAAGTGATAACTTAACCTGTCATGTGGGGTGCGAATTTACTTGTTATACACAATGTTTGTTTTAATGGAATAGTGGTCTTGCGTGTCAATTTTATTTACAAATTTTATTTTTACTTCATATATTTTGATAAATGTGTTTTGTTCTCGTTTTCTCTAGTAATTGCTGTTATTAATGTATTGTGAATGCCCTAAAATGGGTATAAATTTATATTGTTTTTTTTTTGATTGTCAACATATTTTTACCATAACAGTGTTCTTCCTTAAGGATTAACTGGAAATGTATGTTTGTTTTTAGCCTTGAAAAAGACCCAATATAGGTCGAAACGTCGGCAATTTCATAATAAAAGGAATTGTTTTTCTGTCCTAAACCCACTAAACCACACTCAAAAAAAAATTATTTATTAAGTTTAGAACCAATATAGACCATAAAATAATTTTGGCCGCCTAAATCCTTTAAATCGACCTATGTGCGACGGGACGTCAGCGCACTTCAGTGCACTTCAATGCAATGAAGTGATTCTTGTGTTTTTCCTCGGAAACAAAGCAAGCAGGGCCTATTTTACCATAAGGCACATAAGGCCCGGGCCTTGGGCCCGGTGGATTGTGGGGCCCGCTGGACCCCCCGAAAGAGGATAAAAAATTATAATTATAAACAATTCCAATTTAAATTTAAACACCAAGAAAAAAAAAGCCGTGTGATAATGAAAATGAAATAATTTTTTTTTCTATTTATAAATATGCCACTGCAGGTGTTTTAACTTAATTTTTAATTATAACCTTGGAATTTCAAGAATTTGTTCTTAGAAACAGACCTAAACAAAATATTGACAAAATAAGTGGGTGCCTAAAACAATTGGACGGAAAAAAATCTAGATGCTTACAAAGTTCAACATTTTATAAATTTAAAGAAAATGGCGAAAAAGTCCTTCGTGAGTGGTTGGTTTACAGTCCCAAATCATGCTGTGTGTACTGTTATGTTTGCAAACTTTTTTCGAAGAAAGATGTCAAGCTTAGTGCCGATGGCTACACTGACTGGAAAAATGTGACTCAGTACTTGAAAAACCACGAAAGGTCTTCCGAACACATAACTTCATTCAGTACAATGATTAATAGAAGTCGAATAGAGGGCAGGATAGATACAGAAATCGAAAAAGTTACTTGCAGGAAAAAAACTACTGGAAAACTGTTTTATTAAGAGTGCTTGCAACCATTAAGTTTCGAGCAAAAAATGGTTTACCATTTTATGGTTCCACGACTAAACTTTTTACAAAAGGAAATGGTAATTATTTAGGCTCGTTGAAATTTCTTAGTGAGTTTGACCCGTTTTTAGCTGGACACCTCCAGAAATATAGTAACATTGGAAGTGGTCATGTTAACAATCTTTCTTCAACCATTTGCAATGAATTTATCCACCTTCTTGCAAGTGAGGTAAAAAATGTTATTATCGCAGAATTGCAAGTGGCAAAATACTTTTCCATTATCGTCGATTCTACGCCCGATATTTCTCATATCGATTAACTAACTATCATTATAAGATATGTTTTACCTACTGGTCAATCAGTAGAAAGGTTTTTGGGTTTTGTGGCAATATCCTCTCATACTGCAGAAAGTCTTATCAAATGTTTTACAATCCACATTAAGTGACCTTAATATCGATATTAATTACTGCAGAGGCCAAAGTTATGAGAACGCATCCAATATGTCCGGGAAGTATAACGGATTGCAGGCAAAAATAAAAGAAAAGACAAAAAATGCACATTTTGTACCATGTTCCAGTCATTCTTTAAAATTGGTCGGTAATAGTGCTGCCGAAAGTTGTTCAGAAGCTTCCAGATACTTTGAAAATGTACAATGCTTATACAACTTCTTTTCTGCGTCAACACAAAACTAAATTACCATTAGTTAAGAAAATATGTGATACAAGATGGCCGGCATGAGCTGCTGCTATCAAATCTGTTGCGCTTGGGTTTAGTGAAATAAAAACAGCGTTAATAGAGCTAAATGACGATGCAAACCAAAAGAAGTCCACCAGAACAGAGGCTGGAGATTTACTTCATAAATTGAATACATTTGAATTTGCCTTGATGACAGCAATTTGGAAAAGAATCCTAGACAGAATAAACTCCACCAGTAAATCTCTACAAGATAATCAAGCCAATCTAACTGCGGCTTGTACACTATATAACGGATTGATTGAATTTCTCAAGACTTTTAGAGAGCAGTTTGATGAAATTGAAGAGAAAGCCAAAAAAATTTAGCCTAATAATATTGTTTACAAGGATGAGATTTCAAGAGTTCGTAAAAGGAAACAGTGTTTTGATGAAGGCCCTGCAGAAGACATTACTTTAAGCGGTGCTAAGAACTTTAAAATAAATACATTTTTTCCCATATGTGACAAATTAATTTCTGAATTAAAAATGAGAATGCAAGCTTATGATTGTGTAAATGAAGTTCTTGGTGTATTTTTCTTCGAACCCGTGAATGAAAGATTTAATGTAAGTATAAAAAATATTAAAAAATATTACAATATGGATGTGGATGCTACTGAAGGTTTAGTGGATGAAATTATACAATTTAAGGCACTTTGTAAATCAAATGATATTTCCTCCAAAGACCCCCAGGAAATGTTAAAATTTTTAATTGACAACAATATTTTGTCGACCTTCTCTAACGTTGAGGTATTGTTGAGAATATATTTAACTATTCCTATCAGTAACGCATCCGGCGAGAGATCATTTTCCGCGTTAAAACGGGTAAAATCCCATTTAAGAAACTCATTGAATGAAGAAAATGTTTCATCTTTGGCAATTCTAAACGTAGAAAGCGATATTCTCGATAAATTAGAAATAAATAGTATCATAGATAAGTTTTCTGAAATGAAAGTACGTAAAAAAAGAATTAATTAGATGTTTCTGTTTACTATTAACTCTTTAGTTTGTTCGTTGTTCTTCAGAAGCAAAAGCTTTTTTATTTATTTTTTGTTGTGATGTTAATTTCCAATTGGAAATTTTGTTTAAGGACCGCATAGATATAATTAGTCTTTTGTATCTTATTTATGTTGTTGTGAAATAAAACTATTTTATTTTTTTAGTAAAAGCCATTTTTTAATTAATTAATTGAAAATTAAATTTTAACTATACAATTTTTTTTTATCATGAATTTTAACAAAAAAGTGAAGGTGCCAAAGGTAAGCAAAAAAATTCTTATTGGAAAGTTATATAAGATATTGGGGGCCCGAAGTTCTGCTTGGGCCTTGGGCCCAACTAAATCAAAAATAGGCCCTGAAAGCAAGATACGAAAGAAATGCTAAAAATAAAAAAGTTCTAGTTTTAGTTGCCTAATGAGAAAAAAATTCAAAAGTAGCAAAAAAAATCAGTTGCATACATTTTTTCTGTCGAGAATCTTAGTTAAGGTGCCTTCTGGGACGCCACCGGACTTAAAAATTTTAATTTAGTTAGGGATAAATTAGCGTCTTACTATTCCAAATAACACTGTCAAACTTCAACAAAATCGGCTAAAGGATTATTAAGATAACTCATAACCGCCAACGTGTTACCGTATGCGGATCAGTCTCCAAGGAGTTTCCGGTAATTTCCGGTGTTCCTCAAGGCTCACATATCGGCCCAATCTTATTCCTACTATTTATAAATGACGTCATATCTTGTTTTAATGGGTCTGAGTGTCTGGTGTACGCTGATGACCTGAAGTTTTTCTCCCGAGTTTCATTTTATTTATTTATTTATTTATTTATACATACACTGTTTAACAGTTACCCAATTACAAAACAGGTAGGTACGAACAAAACTTACAAACTACCTAATTTACTTACATAACTACACAAATATGATTTATTACACAATATTACACAAAAGATTTATACAGAACAAAATCATAAAGAAAAAGGAAAATTAAACATCAAAAAGTCAGTCATCGATAAAAGTGACTCTTGATTGCGCTCAACCTGCAGGCAAAAATGTCGAAGGCATTAGCATTGGAGTTATAGCAGCCGCACATCGAGTTAATAGGTGCAAACTTAAAAACGTTGGTACGGAACGGTGGTAGGTAGAAAGTATCTGTGTTGCGAGAATTTAAAGTAGGAACCCTAAAATTTAGTTTAGACAACAACTCCTCACAGAAAATATGACCGCTGACAAGCTTGCTCAAAAACGACTGAGATAGGTAATCACGTCTTCTATCCAAATTTATAAGCGAAAATCTTTGCAGCAGCTGTTCATGGGGAAAACCCTGAATCGGATAGACACCATCGACTCTGAACCATAGAGCCTTAGCAAATCGCCTCTGCACCGACTCTATAGAATTTATGTGGATATTATAATAAGGAGACCAAATAAGTGATGCGTACTCCAGCTTAGATAAAACGAAAGAATAAAATAAAGTTTTAAGTGGAACCGTATTTTGAAAATCTTTTGTTGTGCGTAAAACGAAACCAAGTAATTTATATGCAGCGGAGACGGTATGTTCAATGTGAGGAATAAAAGACAACTCACTGTCAAAGACGACCCCCAAATCCTTAAACACTTCGGGTCGCTTTAAATTTTTACCATTGATGTTATAGCCAAACAAAAGAGGGACATTTTTTTTCGTGAACGTCATAACATTACATTTTGAGGCATTCAAACTCAATCTGTTTTCAATACACCAGTCGTTTAAAATATCCAGATTACGCTGTAGGACCTGGCAGTCAGCCTCATTAGAGACTGCAGAAAATAACTTTAAATCGTCAGCATAAAGCAGACAATGAACTGAGAGTTTATCGACAATATCATTAATAAACAGCGTGAAAAATAGTGGTCCCAGAATAGAGCCTTGGGGTACTCCAGAAGTAGCAATATAATCTGTGGATCTAACACCACCATAAGCCACAAACTGTTGTCGATCCTCCAGGTATGATTTAAAGAATAACAGTAATGGGTCTGAAAATCCAAAAGTTTGAAGTTTCTGCAATAGAATGGTGTGATCAAGCCGATCGAAAGCTTTAGAGAAGTCAGTATATATAACGTCTGTTTGGCGGCGCTGGTCAATTGCCTCTGCCACGAACTGAGTAATACACATTAGATTAGTGGTTGTCGATCGACCCTTAAGGAATCCATGCTGAGCAGGACATATAGAATTTTTAACATTTGAAAAGATAACGCCATGTAACAGTAACTCGAAAACTTTGGAAAAATTTGAAATTATTGAAATATAGTTGGAGATATCAGTTTTATCATCTTTTTTGAAAACTGGACAAACCTTGGAGCATTTCCAGATGTTTGGCATTTTACATAGATTAAGGCACTTGTTAAATATGATTGATAGAGGACGTGCGAAGACTCCCGCGCAGTCTCTGATGACAAACGCAGGAATTTTATCCGGACCAGCGGTTAATTTGGGTTTAATCAGCTTAATTGCGTTGAAAACTTCAGTCTCATTAAAACTGGTAATATTAATAGTAGATGTGGATATATTCGACACATCATCATCTGTGGAGGAGCCAGAAGATACCAGAAATGAGCGACCAAAGAAATCAGCAAACGCATTGACAATATCTTCAGAATTCTGTAGCGTAGTGTTGTCAAAATGCATTCCACGAGCAACTCCCACAGAGCCCCTTCTAGAGTCAACAAACGCCCAGAATTTATTAGGATCCTGATTTACGCTATGCTCGATTCCAAGCATATACACCCTATACGATTCGTCAATTTCAGTCTTAATTTGACGCCTTAATCGAGAGAAATTTTCATAAGCTAAACCGTCGCCAGTTCGCTTATATTTCCGCCATTCAATGGTCTTAAGTCGGATATCGCGTTTAATGTTAATCGTAAACCATGGGGGGTAGGTACGACAATTCAATACGCCGAACTTCGGGACACAAATCTCAAATACATTATAAATTTTATCGTAAAATAGTTTACAACAATGGTCAACATCGGCCAAGTGGTTCAGAAAAGACCAATCAATATCCAGCAGTAACTCGTACATAACCGGGTAATCAGCTCGACGAAAATTATACTGACCTGCCTGTTTTTTAGGGATGAGAGCATTAGAGTTAATACTGATGCTGTAGGGAAATAAAATCGATAAAGGAGGGTGAGGGTCGTCGATCCTAGTGAGAATGATATCCGACTCACTGACACTACAGTGCCTGTTAAAAACGACAAGATCTAACAGTCTGCCATCAGTATTTAAGACATAGTTAAACTGATTTAGTCGTGTCAGATTAAAGAAGTTATTTATAGCATTTACAAAATTATCTGATCTTTCATTACGTATGAAAAAATTTGCGTAATTAGTAATATTAAAATCTCCTAAAATGAGTGTGTCAGCGTTATTTAAAAAATCTAATGAAGATAAAAATTGAAACAATCTATGATATTCATCAATTCCTAGATTCGGTGGTAAATACAACAATAAAATATATAAGCTTTTTCTATCACAAGATACCTTAACTCCCACTAAATCAATTAATCTCGATATATTCACGACAACCTGATCCAAATTAAGAGGCTCACAAAAAAATCGTTCACTTACCGCCAGCAACACACCACCGCCGCGACCACAACCAGCAGCTGCAAAATCTCTATCACGACGAAACAGATTAAAATTGTTAGGGCAGACTTCGATATCGTTTACCGTGGAATCAAGCCATGTTTCCGTCAACGCAACAATATCATATTCAAAATAATTTAAACAATTGTAAATATCGGCTGTACGACTCTTAATACTGCGAGTATTTTGATAATAAACACATATGCCATTGCTGCTCGACCGATTAACAGAGCTTACGGATATATTGCGGGATGAAGACGGTACCGCAGGGATGATGGGAAGTGATTGCTATTGTTCGGTAAGAACGTCCGATCTGAGCCTATCGCAAGCAAGCTTGTAAGCCGTACATGTCTTTAAATCCCAGGCGGCATGTTCCGTATTAATAGTTCCATTAAGTTTCCCGTTGACAACTATCTGCAGCAAGGTGATTCTCTCTCCCCTATATTGTTCAATATTGCCTTGGAAAAAGCCATAAGAGCGGCGGAATTATCCACGGAGGTCTTTGGTGTTGATGGCCCAAGGCTCCTCCTGGCTTTCGCAGACGACATTGATGTGGTTGGAGACTCCGTAATAATGGTAAAGGAGTTATTTAATAAAGTAGAAAGACAGGCGGAGGTAATGGGTCTTAAAATTAACGAGGACAAAACGAAATATATGTATGTTGGTAAAAGAACGAGAAGAGATAGGATAGGGCAAAACGTTACAATGGGAGAGTACAATTTCGAGAGGGTAACAAGTTTTAGGTACCTGGGAGCCACAATCAACGAGGAAAACAGTATATCCGACGAAGTCAAAATAAGAATCCAATGCGGTTGTAGATGCATGTGCGCACTAAAAGAAGTTTTTACCAGCAAAAATCTATCCCGAAGGTCAAAAATTAAGGTATATAAAACAGTCATACGACCAGTTGTCATGTACGGGAGTGAGACTTGGACACTTACCAAGGAAAACGAGCGTAAGCTGAAGTGTTTTGAACGAAAGGTTATGCGTAAAATCTTTGGACCATGCAAAGACCTAACAACAGAGCAGTTCCGACCAAGAACAAACAACGAATTGACTGAACTCTATGAGGAACCAGATATTATCAAAGTAATTAAAGCCGGACGGCTGAGATGGGCTGGACATGTACACCGACAACCAGGCTCTCGAGTGATCAAAACGGTCTGGGAACAGAATCCGGAAGGGCGAAGATCTCTGGGGAGACCACGTATGAGATGGAGAGACAACATCGTTACAGATCTGAGAGCGATGGGAATAGAATACGATCCTGATCTGATGCAAGATAAAGAAGGGTGGAGAATGATCGTGCAGTCAGCCAAGACCCACCAAGGGTTGTAGAGCTACAGAAGAAGAAGAAGAAGAAGAAGAACTATCTGCAGTCGGATTTGGACAGGTTGGTTGTCTGGTGCAAGTCCAATCTTCTACAGCTTAATGTGAGCAAGTGTAAGGTCCTTCGATTTTACAAAGGCAATTCTCCGACAAATTATCCCTACGAGGTGGAGAACACCAATCTGGATATTGTCTCACACTTCAACGATCTAGGCGTCATCTTCGACAAAGATCTTTCCTTCATCATGCATATGGACAACATTGTTTTGAAGAGTTTTAGATTGCTTGGTTTCATAAAGCGACACACCCGACAAATTTACGACACAAAGGCACTTATGACTCTATATAATGGACTAGTTCGATCGATACTGGAATATTGTTCCATAGTGTGGAGTCCGAATTATCAATGCCACATCAGTAGAATCGAACGTGTCCAAAACAAATTTGCTAAATATTTGCTACTCAAACTAAGGTTTCCCTATCAAAACCTCCCATATGAAACAAGACTTCTCCTTTGTGGCATGAAGAGCCTAGAACACCGTCGCAGAAAGTCTTTGCTTGCCTTCCTGCACAAACTAATTAGTGGCGCCATTTGCTGTAATGCCTTGCTAGAGTCTGTCTTATTTTTGGTTCCGATGAGGCGCACCAGGCAGGAGCAACTGTTCTTCGAGAGAACTCATCGGACTAACTACGGACAGAATGCTTTTATCTCTAGATTGTTACGGAATTATAATAGTTACTTCTCAGACTGTGATATATTTAGGCTAAGCATTTGTTCGATAAAAAATATATAACACGAGCTGAATACTCATTTCAAATTATTTTAACATGTTATTTTGTTTTTGTTTTGTTTTATTTATACGCTGTACTTCGCAATACCAATTTGTATTTTATTTTATTTTATTTTAGTTTTAGGCATACCATTTGGAATGTTATTATTCTGTAGTGTATTATCATGAAATAAATAAAATAAATAAATAATTAGGAGAAAACGATTTTTTTTTAATTTGACAACCCTGTATCTTGAAAACGAAACATTACCGGCCCTACATGACCCCGTTGCAGGATTTTGATTTGATGAACTGTAGGTGCATATTATTATCTTTTTCAGCTGAATAAAGTTTCTTGATCACCACCAACCTTATCTCAAGGTTTGGTTGAGGGTGTGTTGCTTATTTACCTAATATAAATACAAGAAATATTTTGGAGCCATTTCTAATAGCCAAGCACCAACTTTTCTCAAGAATTTTCAGAACAATCAATAATTTAATAGATTCCCAGTGGTTGTTTACCGTGTTTGTAATGTAGATTTAGCCCCAAAACCAAAGCTGAATATGAGTGATATAATATTTTAATAGATGTTGTCTCTGTTTCCTTTGTCAAATACGTTACTACTATTTTAGGTTATTAATGTTATAAAATCGATAGAAGCGTGCTGCGATGGCTTTCACGAACAACATAGTTATTGTATAAGCATGTGCCAAGACTGCAAATATGGGCTTTGCCTCAAAGGAGCGTGTATTTGTCAAAGCGGATGGGAAGGACCAAACTGTGATTCTCGTATGTATCGAAATGTTCATTAAATCTGATCTGTATTTGCTTTCGCCTTATAAAGGGTGTTTCTTAACGATATGCGAATATCTAAGGGTGTGAATCAACATAAAAAATTTATGATAGTTTGCTTCTTTATGAATTATGGCCCAAAAATGTTCCGTTACGAAAATATAAGGTGTTAAAATTTTATGAAAAAAATGAAAATTAATTAATATTTTCGAAACTGCTTGAGATATTTCAGTGATATTCAGTATGTGGTGACAGTTAATAAAAGTGCATATTTTTCAATACAAAAATAATTTTCAGCTTTAACAGTGGCGTGCCTACAGGCACTGACTTCGATATTTTTGAGAAAAATAATGTTTTTTCCCAAATAAACAATAATTTTGAATTTACCGTTCAATTTAAAATATATGAGCTCTTCTGAGGTATTTTCCTGCGATGCGTCGTTTTTGAGTAAAAAATAAAGACTGTTGTATTGAATGGACAGCAAGCCAGACGTATTTAGCATCTGAGATATCCCAATCGTGCTTTGTCAAATAGTCGAACCTTTTCTAATATTCATCGTCGTCTTTTTGAAACTGGTAGTGTCCGAGGAGGTACATCTGAAGGTAGACCTAACACCTCAAAAGTGAGAAAACGGTGGTGCACGAGGGAGAAGAACTTTCTGAAACGAGTACGAGAAATATTGCTAGTAACTTGAATATTTGCCATCAATCAGTCAGTGGACAGGGTATCTTCATAATATTGAACAAAATCCCCTATTTTAAACACACATTCTGTTCACTGATAGTGCTGATTTTTTAAGAAATTCCATTCAGAGTTTCTATCATAACTATCATTTGTGGGCGAAGGAAAATCCCCATCCCGCAGCCGAAACCCATTTCCAACACCAATTTTCGGTTAACGTATGGACAGTAATTATTGGAAACCACTTTATTGGCCCATTCTTCTTGCCGAGACGACTTGACGGAAAATCTTACCTCAATTTACTTCAAGAACAACTGCCTTTGCTGCTTGAGGATATTCCGATCGCAATAGGAAACCACATATGGTACATGCACGAAGGTGTACCAGCACATTTTGGTGTAGTGGCTTGCAATTATTTACAAACTGTTTAAGTCAAGTCAAGCCCGTGGGCAAAATTATTTTTATAGTGAAAAACATGCACCTTTACTAACTGTCACTATGTACTAAGCATCACTGAAATAGCTTGAGTGGTTTCGGAAATCTTAATTAATTTTCATTTTTTTCCTGAAGCTTTAACACCCCCCCCCCCCCCCCCGTATTTTCGTAACGAAACATTTTTGGATCATAGTTTAGATTCACCTCCTAAATATTCGCGTATCATTAAGGAACACCCTATATAAGAAAAATGATCAAATGGAGTTATTTCCCTTGCAGGTTCGGTACATCTTTTTCAGACAGTCAATGAATTGATGTTTTCAAATCTGCTTTTGGTTTTAATATCTTAATATGTTTATTAGTTTTACAAGTATATTATGTTAAATATGACCAAACGTTTTATCTAACCCGTTGTAATTATTCTAATGATACAAATCATATGTTTTAGAACTCCTGAATTCAAAAGAGGACGTCGTTCTTCCCACAGTCGAATCTGTCTCGACAATACATTTAATGAGTCAAACGACAACTGGAGAAGTTGCCACCACCACCAATGAAGATAACAATTTCTCTACTATACTCTACACATTGAGAAGCTCAACAACATCACAAACAAATACTCCTGATTTAAAAGAAAGTTCGACAATAATTCCACTGAGTGAAGAAAAAGTAATAACCCCTTCCAAAGAAAATCACATTGACATAACATCACCAAAAAATAGTTTGGAATTGAATGAAGAGTCCGGTTCTTTGGATTACTTTACTAATACAAAACTAAACGAATCAAAAAAATCGGAAGAAGCTGAATCAATAAAAACCGATTCTACTGAAAATGTATATTTTGATACCACCCTTACACAGCTAACCCTGGAAAGCTCTACAGGTGCAACAAAAGATGCAGATAGTAATCTTTCTGGCAAAGAAAGCGTACATTATCCCATAGATAATATCACTATTACCTCGCCTGAAAATTTGAATCCAGATATGGATTACAGAGAATTGGGTGGCGAAAGTTTTGAAGATAAGTCTTTGGGATTACCGACCGTGGTACAAAATAGCGTTCATAACATAGTCGTTTTTTCGAACTCAAAAAACAATATAGAAGAATCCAGTACCCAAAACATACTGAAAACTCCCGCTATAGTTCCTGAGGGGACGCATACTTTAAATGATGTAATGGCACCGAGCGTATTACAGAACGGTATTGATAAAATTATTGTTCACTTAGAAGCACCACAAGCAACAAGCAAAATAGACGGGATTCATAAAAATTCAAAAAACAATGTTGTAGAAACGAGTACCCAAAATATGCTGAAAGCCCCTACTTCAGTTATAGAAGAGCCGCATATTTTCATAGATCAGCAGGAAAATGGAAATTCAAAAGAAATATCTGAAGACGGTTTAGATGATTTTGCAGAAGAAAAATATCAAAAAAGATCTTCGAATAAGAATTATAGTGAAAACATACTTACGACCAATAAAACTGATAATAACAATATAATATACAGCGTGTGTGCTGCATCAGCGACTACTTTATTAATCCTGATCTTTGCTATAATTTTCTTTACTCTTAAAAATGCAAGAAAAAAAGTTGATAAAAATAAAGCGAAAAAGGATGTGGCTGTTGCTGTATACACAACAAGTATTTTTCATTCTCCTTTACCAGGTGAGTGGAATAGTTTACATAAGTTTTTCCGTATCTAGTTCGTATTTACCCAATTGAGGGGTCCAATGCAATAACCGTCCATTTTTCTGGCAAACTGACATAAGAACGCGGTTTTACAAAATAAAATATTGTCTTTCGTCCTGTGTAAGAACCGGATATTTAACTTTAAAAATGACTGAAATATCGATGTATTGGTGGTTGCCTGCAAATGTAAACTGAACAGAAACGGAAGTCCAGAACTTAACCTGTTCTTGCTCATTACCGTCTGAAAACATTTTCGTTGCGATACTTTTATTTTGACTGCGTAATTTAAGACTAAGTGGTGTGTTTTGAGAGCAAATTCTGCAAAAAGAAAGTATATAAAAATGTCAATCAAGAGAAAAGGTGTTTTATAAATTAAAATTCATGTAAGCAGCACCAAAAAAGTTATTTCTATGTTAATGACGAAACTGTCTGTGGCAGAGGCCAAAATGAACCGGTAACACAACACAACAATTGAAAGATTACTTACGGCGATTTTTTTTTGAAGAACCTGTCAAATAAAACATAAGTTTACAATATCAAAGTACCTACATAATTTTATGCTACGAAGAGAGTACTTCCAGCACATTAGTTTAATGTAACGAATCAGTAGCCATCCCAATCTTTATTTCTTTTAATATTAAAAATTTCAAAATTTCTGACCCTGTTTTTGTACCTAATAATGTCCAAAAGTTATTTTCGGGTCGAAGCTTACTTAAATAGGACAAATTTCAACATGTAATGACACTGGCAAAAAACTATGTACTGCTGTGTGACTTATGGTTTTATAATGAAATAGAGGAATATCATAAACCGTACAAGGTACCTGTTCAACTTCTAAAACAGTTCAAACTCCTAAAATAGCAGTGCTGAACGAATAAAAATATTTGTTAACTTATAGGTGACTTTTTTCAGTAATTTATGTTTTATAAGCTATTTGAACAATAAACATTTAAAAAGTATTTCATTTGAAAACATTTTTTGGAAATACTCTGGAAAAACCATCAATTTTGTAATGTATTCACAACCTAATTGTATTTAGTACTGATCTAACTTGTAAATATGGCTATGAGAAAGACAGGAAGTAGTCAAAACATTGGCAGTATCAATGGTTTAAAAATTAATATATCGTTTTAAGGAAACGGATGTATCGTTGTATTTCCGATTAAAATTTTTTTTTAGAGCCCCCTACATTCGAAAATCCTACATATCTCTCAACTGGAGGAACTGAATCTTGGAATAAGGATGCAAGCGAAGAAATGATTGAAGTTCAAGAATTTGATGTGGTATTTCAAAAACCAATAAAAAATCCTAAATTGGGTGAGTGTGTGATAATTTTACTTTATTTTTCAGTCCCGCAACAAACTGCTCTGTCCCGCAACAAAAATTGATAGTTTTTTTCATTAAATTAATAATTTAGAGTAACAGAAGACTACAAGTTCAAGTATTTCTTTATTGAATTCAGTGGCGGCTCATAAAAAATTTAAAAATGTAAATCACATATTACACATATTATTATTTATTCATTATAATGATAATAATATGTAGTATTATCACATTTTTTATCCTGGATCCGCGCCTGGTTCGCTATATCTTTTCTATTTCCTTAGATAAGGTTACTACTAATAAAATAAAAATAGAGTTATGTGATTCTTTACAGAATTATTAATTTCAGATTTTAAAATTTTTTTGTGCAGATTGTTTTAGAATCTTGTTTTTTATTATTTACTTTTTAATTATTTATTGTAACAAACTGGCCAGACGTTCCTGGTTAATTCTCTTACGAGAATAAGTTTTAACGCGCTTTAGATACGATAATGAAGCTTGATTTAAAATACTCAAAAAACGTATCAATTACTGTTGCCTTCTAATTTAGTTTATTTATTATAATCATTGTTTTAGATTTCAAACAATATATTTATGATCATCCCCCATCAACAGGAAGTTACAGGGCATCGTCAGAAGTAGACACTTTATCTCAATACAATCTAAGTCACAAATCTTTGTCAGGGATTATTCTCGAACCAGTGTATGATGAAATTCCTTCTAGGGATAACCCTGTTGAGAACAACGACGAACAACACCTTTCAAATAGATATAGTACCGTTGATTCCCCCAGGAGTAGTCTAAGTTACGTTGATAATAATTGTTTGTATGTAAATACGTTGGGTCGTACTAAATTTTAACAATAAAAGTACTTTTTAATTTTTATAATATAAATGTTTTACTATATAGTTGATGCAAAACAATTTCCAATGCACGTCATACCCTTCGAGTAACGTCAGTTATCGGCGGTGTTGCCAGCTGGTAACCAAAATAACCGAGTGAGGGAATTATAGTGGTTTTGTTTTTTTCCATAAAAACAAGATAAGTTTATAAAAATTAATACAAATTTATTTACTTTATTTGTTAAATCTTCCAGGATGACAATTTAGGTATATACCTTAATTTTATTATATTGGAATAGTCATGTCATTTTATTATTACTTTTTTATGATTTAGCGTCAACATATCGCGCGACAATACATCGAACGACAATTCACCGCCGACAATTCATCGCAGAGACAATTCATCGCTACGACAATTTATCGTGCGACAATTTATCGCCGTATTGATATATATACAGGGTGTAACTAAATAAGTGTAAAACATTTAAGGGGCTGATTCCTCATCGGAAAAAAGATATGATCTTTCATATGAACAAACTTTATTGGAGCATCCCTTATTAAGATACAGCCCCTTAAAGGGGGTACATAAAATTTGTTTAACAATTTTTTTTACAAGC
This sequence comes from Polydrusus tereticollis, assembly GCA_963920685.1. Taxonomy (NCBI): domain Eukaryota; kingdom Metazoa; phylum Arthropoda; class Insecta; order Coleoptera; family Curculionidae; genus Polydrusus; species Polydrusus tereticollis. Next base: position 126,811,006 of record OY987329.1, read on the forward strand.
ACTAACAAAGTTACAATATTGAAATTAACCTGACATTTTCTACTACCAAAAAGACACTTAGCCAGTAATTTATTTGGTTTACCCCATGGTTGTAAGGGGTGGAAAACGCAACCCCTAAAATTTATTTCCAATGCAACTTTTTGCCTTATTATTTGTTTACCATTTAAAAATTAATTTCCGATAGCCTGTTTCATTCTAAACAAAAAATGTCTCTTGAATTTTTTGCCCAAAATAAACCAGTTCGCAGCAAAAAATTATTTTACGACCAAGATACATATCGCCATAAAACGAAAATACGAAACTAATTTATCTAGTAGGCCGCTATTAGCGATAGTGACAATTAAATTGGTATCAAGCTGTCAGTTTGTAAATTTTTGAGATTGAAGTAATACTAATTGTGTATTGTTGTTCTGTTCTTAATTTGTTACTTTAATAATTCACTTGTTATTAAAATGGCATACACAAATGAGGAAATGGCTGATATGCATTACGTTTACGGTCTGTCGCAGGGGAATGGGTTAGAAGATTCTAGAAGATATGCTGAAATGTATCCTCAACGGCAGCATCCTTCACATAGAATATTTGCCCGACTTCATCAACGATTACGAGAATATGGTTCATTCGACAAAAGAACGCAGGATTGTGGTCGCCATCGAGAAGTAAGAACACCACAGCTTGAGGAGGCAGTACTTAATTTGATTGAAGAACAACCTACTACCAGTACTAGAAAGATTGCTTTCCAGCTAAATGTTGATCATATGACGGTATTTCGAATTTTAAAGGAACAGCTCTTATACCCTTACCATCTGCAACGAGTACAGGCACTGTTACCGCGAGACTTTCCGAACCGTCTTGAATTTTGCAATTGGATGCTGGAAATGATTAGAAGAAATCGTGACTTTCTGAAGACGATCGAATTCACAGACGAATGTAGTTTTTCTCGGGCCAAGATTATTAATTTTCATAATTACCACATATGGGCTGATGAAAACCCTCACGCTATTGTCGAAAGTAACCATCAAGAACAGTTTTCTCTTAACGTGTGGGTCGGAGTTATTGGGGATTATTTAATTGGGCCTCATTTTCTACCTCCTCGATTAAATGGTGATTCATACGTTCAATTTTTAAGAGAAGTGCATCCCGTACTGCTGGAGGAAGTTCCTTTGGGCGTTAGAAGGGATATGTTTTTTATGCATGATGGGGCTCCCGCCCATTTTAGTCAAGTAGCACGTCAGCATTTAACAGAATTGGCCCGCTCGATCCCCGGATCTCAATCCTCTCGATTTCTCTACTTGGGGCCATTTACAGCATTTGGTTTATCGTACTCCTGTTCGCGATGTAGAGGACTTAAGAAACCGCATCATCGATGCATGCAGGGTAATAAGAGAGACTCCAGAAATATTTGAGCGAATACGTGGCTCAATGCGCCGACGTCTAGACGCATGCGTAATGTCTGAAGGTAGACATATTGAACATTTACTATGATTTCTACATGTTGTATGTTTTGTTATTAATAAATTAGTTTTGTTTGTTCCCCTTTCATCATTTAATGCAGGTAGTAACTACAAATTAACAATAAACCCAGTTCGCATTTATGACGATGTATCTCTGTAGTTGTTCGTAAAATAATTTTTTGCTGCGAACTGGTTTATTGGTGTTTAGAATGAAACAGGCTATCGGAAATTAATTTTTAAATGGTAAACAAATAATAAGGCAAAAAGTTGCATTGGAAATAAATTTTAGGGGTTGCGTTTTCCACCCCTTACATTCATGGGGTAAACCAAATAAATTACTGGCTAAGTGTCTTTTTGGTAGTAGAAAATGTCAGGTTAATTTCAATATTATAACTTTTTTAGTGCTTGTGAAAAAAATTGTTAAACAAATTTTATGTACCCCCTTTAAGGGGCTGTATCTTAATAAGGGATGCTCCAATAAAGTTTGTTTATATGAGAGATCCTATCTTTTTTTCGATGAGGAATCACCCCCTTAAATGTTTTACACTTATTTAGTTACACCCTGTATATTGTAACAATTAAAACAGAAGATATATAGACTTATATTGGTTAAACAGCGCTAACACGGCATCTAATCCACCTGTTTGGTTCCAATTCGCCTTTTTCAAGTTCACCGGGGAATATTAATTCAGGAAACCTGAACTAACACCTTAAGAGGATTAGGTAATTATAGTATTAAGTAATTATAGTACTCAACATGACCCAAAATGAAAAATATAGAAATTATATCTGTAAAATCATTAACAGGTATCTAGGCAATTTAAATATTATAATTTTGGTATTTCAAGGAAGCGGATTAAGTAATTATGGTACTCATGAAAAATATAGAAGAATTTGCGATGAATTGACGCGCGATGAAGTGTCGTAGCGATGAATTGTCGCGCGCTCAATTGTCGGCGATGAAAAGTCGCGCGGTGAAATGTCGTACGATGAATTGACGGGACACCCTTTTTTATAAATGCTTTGGCTTTTTGAATAATAAAAATAATAATACAAAGATGGATCTTCAATCACCCTCCAAATCACTTAAATCGCTCGTCTCATTTACTTCAATAATAATGGGTTAAATGTTCACTATATCTAATACATGTTCTCTTTCATACCAATTTAATATCTCGCTTTCTGTGTGACAAATTGAATTTTTCCAAACATCAGGAGTAGCAGTATGCAATGATTCTTTCCACAAATTCATAAATCAGTTTCTGTACTGCCATCTCGACCAATATGTCTGTTATAATAATTTTTGGTAATCCCCCAAATATGTTTGATCGTATTGAACATACAGTGGTATGGAGGAAGCCGTAAAACTTAATGTTGCTCAGCCAGGTCATCAACTAAATATTTTTTTGTGGAAAACCTATTTCCTTTAAGAAGCTTCTTAAAGAGTTAAGACAACCATCAAACAGTTGTCTGTTTTAAATTTCTTACTTAAAGTTGTCAAAGTTACATGATGTTCTAAAAAGAGTTACAACTTAAGCATAACCAATGTAAAATATCAGTTTTTGAATAATACAACTTACTTATTTCGTACATTCCATAAATAGTGTCACGGATAGAACTTATATCCAATCTTGACACATTTACAACTCTCTTTGCATGAGAAAGTTTCTTCTTAGGCTACTCTAATAATTTATTTTGCTTAACTGTTGTTGAAACTGCACTTACAGTGGAGATATTCAAATTTAGGGCAGCTGCTACACGCTAAAAATTGGTAAAGTAGAAATAAAATATATAGACATAGGTATTCTTTAAAATTACTTCTCCAACTGCTGTCAAGGCTAACAATAAGCCATTGGCGTTAAGTTCTTACTGAAAATACCTTATTAGAGGAGCTATTAGCTCTTTGCACGCCTATTTAAATTCTTCGGCATTTTTCACAAATAGTAAACAACGTAATCGACAGAGATATGTATGTGCACTTTTGTTTTTCTTAAATGAACAGTTTTTTAATGTTATTTATGAAAAGATCTGGAGTTTTTGTTAAATAATAGACGCAAACAGGAAACCACAGATTAATTAAGGTTAGTTTCGCACGAAATATCAAAATAGGCCAACGAACGAGCTGGCGCCACTGCACCATTCCCAGTTGTGTTGCCAACTGTCGGCCAATAAAATTATAGGTGGGTTCGTATCAAAGAAGAATACTTTAAGTTTGTAGTACATTCAATATCGCATAAAGTTTTAATATTTTTTGCCCAAATTTAATTTCCTCATGTTTCGTTACGAATTTACAAATATCAACTGATTGATGACGTGCGTTGGAAACTGTTTTGCATCAACCATACTTGTCATACGTAATAACGTTTTATTGGCAATCTTTGGTAAATAACATATTATTATGAAGTTCTTTAAAACAAAAAGATTCTGGCTTCAATTTTTTGAATTTAATACAACGTATCCGGAGGCCATTTTAGTCAGGACCGCCGCTTCCACATGTGCGGTGTGCCTCAACGCTATTCCAAAAATCAAAAGAACCATAAACCATAAATATAAATATTCCACACAATAAATAAATTGAAATTCTGTACTTACTGTAAGTTGTAACACTGTCACAGTTTAAATCTTGTGGTCAACGATGCAGCCAAAGTGAGCTTCGAATCGGTAGATACTTAGGTGGATTGTGCATATTCCGAAAAGATGGGAGAGTCGGATAGTAGCAATAACACCAGTTAAACACAAATCGGTGAAATATAATAGGATGATTTAGTTGAATTAAAAGATGATGCAACTATTCATAAATGCGACAACTAGGTATTGCAAATTCACTTGCCAAAAAAATTAGTGCCTTCAAGTTTCTATGCTCAACATACTCAACAAAAATCTGGCATGTAATTCTTAATAAAGTCAACGTTATATAATGGCAGATGTAGCTTTCAAGCGACATCTCGTGGCAATCAAATGCATCACCTGGCCCGTCTAACAGAAATCTGTTTGGAATTCTTAAATACATACGCCAAAATAATTTTACACCCTCTTTGTTAAATTTAACTCTGCAATTACAATTTCCTTGATATTATATAATGCTCTTATATTGAGTCGCCTTTATTTTGATAGCGTGATATGGTCCCCGTAGTAGTAAGATATATTAATAGGCTTGAAGGCGTTCAAAAAGTCCTGTCTAAAAGCTGTCAGTATACTAGAGATATTATTGTGAAGATCAGATCTTGCTTTCGGATAATTTCTCTAGAGAATAGAAGAATTATGTCAGACTTGCTAACCCTTTAGAAAATATTTAAAAACACCATCAATGATCCCTAAATTCTCTCACTAATCTCATTGAACTATACTAATGCTAGACATTTTGAGCTGTTTCATCAAGCATTCTGAAAGTTGCTCACAAAATTCCCCTCTAGTAAGATTGGTTAGAATAGCCAATCAATATCAAAATATAGACATATTTCTTTTACTTTCCATAGACTTGAAAAAAAGCTTGAAATAGTTATTTATGATGTGAGTGTTAAAAGTGATGTTTTATTTTGTGAGTGAAAAAGTTTGTGAAATGAGCGGAGCGAATCGAACAATTTCACGAACAAAATAAAATTACTTTTAATACAAATATCAGACAATGTTTTTTGTATAACTTCCCTATTTCGATAATAAAATAGGGGAATTTGGAATGATATTAAATTTCAAAATGCATCTGTCATTTAAATAATTGCGTTCTTGTCCAATTTTTGTCTATGTAGTGTTAAAAATATTTTTAACACGCTTCCACGTAAACAATCACTTTTAACACTGTTGACTGTCATTAAAAGTGTCACTTTTAATGGCAGTTGTACAAAAAGTACTTTTCTTAAATTATAGTTATGTGATTTTGCCTTTACTTTGCTTTTTTGTTTAAATAAAATTAATATCATTACTTTGAATTCTTTATATTATTATGTTCTTTCAATTAATACATGTGATACGTTTCTATCATATTTAAGTTAGTAAAAAACTCATTCTCTTAGATCATCTATGAGTTAGGAACTCTATCTATTGAACACGATTTGTGCGATACAACAGACCTACATAGTGTGTTAAAAACAATTGCGGACACAGAAGCCCTGAAAGTGCAATTTTACCTTTTGTAACAATTTAACATGTTAGTGTTTGAAAGCTTCCATACTTTTTACAGTTATGGTAACTTTCTTGCAAATTATTTATTTTTATTTCAATATTACATTTTATAAGAAAATTTAAATTTGCTATAACTTTTTTAAAAATAATAACATATTAAATGAAAATCAATATGGGTTTCAGAAGGGTATCAGCACAAATGATGCCATGTTTAAACTTGTTGAAGGGTTGAAAACTGGGTTAGAAAAGAACAAGAAATGCCTGGGTGTCTTTCTGGACCTTGCTAAGGCCTTTGACACGGTGCCTCATGAAAGATTACTCGAGGTGCTATGGCACTATGGAATTAGAGGTACCATGTTGGAGGTATTTCGCAGTTACCTGACTGACAGAGAACAGCAGGTAAAAATTAAAGATCAGCTGAGTGACTGTCGAAAAGTTAATCTGGGAATCCCTCAGGGTACAGTTCTGGGCCCGCTACTGTTTTTAACTTATATTAACTCTCTATTACAAACTGGCATTGATGGACAAATTATTTCATATGCGGATGATACGGTTCTAATATTCCGAGATTCCTCATGGAATGGTGTTAAGGAGAAAGCTGAAAATGGTGTTTATAAGATTAAAAATTGGTTAGACCACAATAAATTATCACTAAATATTACCAAAACAAGTTACATCGCTTTTTCCTTGACAGATATCAACAGACCCAATTTTAGCACTTTACTGATACCAAACACAAGCCTCAAAATCTTGGAAACTAATAGCACTAAATATCTTGGTGTTGTAATAGATAAGAACCTTAAATGGTCTCAATAAATCAATGCCCTCTGTAATAAAATAAGACGAATTGTATATAAATTTTATGAACTCAGAAAATTCATGACACAGGGGCTATTGTTAACTATTTATAAAGCTCTGGTGGAATCCATCCTGCAATATGGCATTGTAGTGTGGGGTGGACTGTACTCGACTGCGTTGGAACCTCTAAATGTTATACAAAACTATATCCTGAAAGTTATATATAAGAAGGACAGATTATACTCCACTAATAAATTGTACAATACCAATGTTTTGAATGTTAGAATGTTATACTTTTACAACTGTTTATAAAAACATTAATATTCAAAATCATTATCTCATCAACACATTACTAGGTAAGAAGTTACTAACCGACACCTGACTGTACCTTTTTATAGAAGAGATGGTAATCAGAGATTTGTTAATCGCGTGGCCCCAAAAGTTTTTAATTTGTTACCAACGACCATTAAGAATATAGAAAAATATGAACGATTCTCTAAAAAGTGTAAACCTTATATTTTTAACAACTTTTCTAAATGTCTGGAACTACTTTAGACAACGGCATAATTAACTATATATCTAAAATACTTTACTTTTGTTTGCTTATTGTTTCTTTTTTTTTACTTTACTTTTGTTTGCTTATTGTTTAAAATAAGCTCTAGTATTAAGTCTTAAGTTAGCACATACAGACGCCCTGCGTCTAGGTGATATAATTATATTTTGTGCAATTATAATTTTCATTACTTGTAATTAGCGTTATACATGTGCAATTGTAAACCCTTTTTTGTTTTGTCTTGAATTTTGAATATAGAATAAATTTTTTTTTTTTTTTGTTTTTACCTATAGGTATTTTGAAAAGCGATTAAAAGAAAAACTCAAACTTTGGAAGAGGGGGGGCAAAAAATCGTTGCTGTACACACTGGCGACATATACCCTGAGTATCAAGGAAATTTCTGAATGTATCGTATATAATTATAAAATTAGTTACTTTTTAGAGACATCACTGTTTAATAAAGAACATAGCAGTGACTTTATAAAAATAGGCGTTGCATAGGTATACAAGGTATCCTGAACTTCTTTAAAGATGACTTGGAATTAATTGTATTATTAAACAAAAGCAGTATTTCGCAAAACAACATATTTTCTATCTAAATAAGTTAATTTAAAATGTGTCCAATGGTAAGACTGCATAGGTTTCATAAAGATTCTTCCAAAATAAATAACTTTCATTTTTTGGGAAGCCCGTCTTCATAACTAAGTTTTCGCCAATGTCTAGATATTTAAACTGATTTGGTTCTACAGGTTCCCAAGTAAGATATTGAAGAATATCTTCATCGATTCCAGGTGGTGTGGGGTTTCTAAAAAGTTAGTATATTATACTGTAAGCCTAAGGTAAGTAAGGATAATCATAAAAGTATAAGATTTAAGGAGAAAAGACTTGAAGTTTTAAATCTCACTTTTTGATCATTTTACTAGGAACTATACGTACAAGCCGACAGTTTTCTCAACCACAGCGCTTAATACTATTACTTTTTTGTTGACAGCCTTTGGGTTATACTTTTTGTAAGTGAGTCATAACTTTTAAAATTGTATATTTAAGTACTTACAAATATTTTGCAAAATCCGTCCATAGTGCCATAATCCTATAATGTACATTCTGATCGGAGATTGGAAAAGAAGACATATCTGTATTGTCTGGTATTTCCGCACTGTACCATTTACTAAAAAAGTAATTAACCTCTTCTGCGTGACTGACATTTCCTGCACCTAGATCAACATAAAATTAGATTAAATTATTTTTAAATATTATTAAGTAAGTAATATCGTAAAAGATACAAATTAATTTATTACAGAAAAGATTAATTAAAAGAGACACCATCGCTTTGTATAATTTAAGGAAAATATTGCACAAGAAGTGAATTTTTCCTAAACTTCTTTAATTATGATGAAAATAAGACAGTGGCGTACTGAGGGTGGGGGGTTAGAAGTTATTAAGGAACACCACGACGGTTTTATTTCATATCTATTACCTACGGTTAAAGTGTTTACTTGGCTAGTTTATAGACAAGCTGGTTAGTATACAAGTTATTGAAATGTCCGGTTATTTTACTGGAAAATAATATTTCTACTAAAATAGCTACTATAGAATAGATATAGAATATAATATAATAGAATAGAATAGAATATTGGTTGGTTTGTATACTATTTACCTAGTATACAAACTATACAAGATTTGTCGCCAAAGTACAAACCACAAGAAAATTACACAAATTAACCGGGGTTTTTGTTTACAAACTCTATAACTAACTTGAACTAACGTGCATCATGTCCTTTTGGGGCAAAGGCAACATGTATATTTTCGTGGGGAAATGCACCATCAATTTTTTTTTTAGAACAATGACCCGCAAGAATATTGTAAAAGGTACACGCCGTCCATATACGGACCAGCAGCTGCAGGAAGCACTTGATCTAATAAAAGATCGTCAAATAACTCTAAAAGACTGCTTCACGCAATACGGAATTCCAAGAGAAACCCTTAGGGATCATATAAAATGTCGACGTGATCTTAAGGGTTCATCAATTGGAGGCGGTGGTTGAGGAGCGGAGCTCTCCAAAAATGTGGAAACCCAGCTTTCAGAATGTATTACGGTCATTTTGAAAAATGGATTTGGGTTAACAAAACAAGAATTCCTAGACCCACGTCTAACTCAAACGTGTCTGAGCGTCTTTTACTTTAGAATGTCAAGAATTTCAGAATTGATGTCAAAAATAAAAGACTCCAGCGGAAAGTAGCAGGGATTGCTAAGATATTAACCGCAAAGGAAGTTGACAAATTCGTTCAAACAAAAAACCCAAATCAAAATCAAAACCCAAAAGTTCCACCACAAGATATATCTTCTTTATCCTGTAATGAGCAGGAATATGAAAAAGAAATTTGTGGCAGTGACCTAGATGTATTAGATGAAGACTTCAGTTTGTTGTCAGACAATTTACAGGAGTGTACGCCGATCGGTATGTTGTTAAGTTCCCAACTAAAAAGAATGTCAGATATTTTCTTGAAAGAACAGTGTTCAACTATGATGAAAAATGGGAGATGACATTTTTTCTTTGCAATGACAAAAGAAAAGAAAATTTTAAATGGCCGACGATTGAGGATAAATACAAGGTATCGTAAAATAACTTAGTTACGTGCATTCAACCAACTAACATCGACAGAAAATAATATTTGATTGCATCATTTATTTTTTTTAGCTTATAAAAAATGTACCTTTTGTTTAGGTTTTCACCTTATTTTACAAGGAATGTAACTTTTAGCTGCTATTTAGATAAATAAATATTTTTGTACTTTTATAGTGCTCCGTTTAATTTGTGGTGGTGCGTCTAATTAGTAGAAAAATTGCTTATTTTTATCTTATTATTAAACATTTATTATGACTATTACCATGGGATTTAAACTTTGGCTCAATTACCCCACAGTCAATGAATGTACATTTATACCAAAGTTAGGTGGCAGTGGTGCACTTTCCCCACTGTGATGGGTAAATGTAATAATTATTATTATGTCCAAAAGAAAAAGTTTGTAGTTTAAGAAGGTGCATTTACCCATATTGGCCCTAGGTCAAATTTGGGCGTGGTTCAAAAAAATTTCTTTTGAGGCGATGTTAATTTATTTTTCCACGGATCGTCACTGATATCATCCCCCCCCCCTCCGCCTCACCCCAAGAATCAACACTGGCTACGCCATTGCTCCGCACAGGCCAAATTATCTACATTATTTACTACAAGTTGTTAAAATGTCATTTTCTACATGATTTGTCAATTTATATGACTAATGGCGACAAGTTATCTCTTTTATAGCCAACTACATATATACTCACCTGGAACTCTGTAGTTAAAATATCCCATTTTCCCACTGTACGAAAACTCATAAAAGAAAACGGTGCTATATTTGGACATCAACTCTGCTTGTTTTATATTGGCCTTGTCAAAGTCATGAACGCTATGGTACTAGAAATGTAAAGTGTTCGTTCAGGTTAGTTTCACTCGGCACAATAAATACATGTATGATTTGTATTATTCAAATTTAAATTGACAAAAAACCTAACACAAAAAATATGGGGCTAACTCCTTCACCCACAAATGTGTCTTCTTTTACTTACTCGAATTCCTTTACCAGTATCATTGTTAAATCCTTCGCTTCCTGCAAAATTGTATCTTATTTTATCACCAATAGTATTTTTTAGCTCCACATCAGTAACATGAAGGTCAAAAGGTACCATTATTTCTGGTTGCTTATCATAAGCTTTCCACAATTCATACAAATCTATAAAAAGAAAGTCATTCAAGTGAGAATTAAACCTTAAATTAAAAATTATGTGCCAGAGAAAAGTAAGATAGTGTGTGATAGCGTGGTTCAAAAAGCACTAAAGCATACGAGAAGATTATCGCAAATTATTAAGATCGTTAATCTTGGCTTCTATTATGAAAATAAACAGATTATAGTTGCAGCACGTGGTTACATCTACGGAGAATTGCTGATGAGTCATTGGGCCTGACGAGGAGATAAGGAACAATTCTATAGACGAACTTATTTTAAGTTTTATTTTCTCTATTATGAAGTTATAAAGCAAAAGCCTTCAAACTATTAAAAAAAATAGCCTTTAATCACGTATTGCTTTTCATCAAAACGAGTGCTTAGATTCTTACCTCCAGTTCCTAAAAGAACCAAGGATTCTTCATTTGTCATGCCCATAAAGATTGGTACCTTATTATAGTTCCCTTTTTCAAAAAGACCGTACATGCGTTCAGTTAAAAATGCATCTTCGTGTGGCACCTCTATTACTGGGGCAAAAAATAAACCTTTGGATATCTGATAATCTGCAGGTGATTCCTACGATTAGGTATATTTTTTAAAGTTTCAGCTGGACACTCGGCAAGAACTCATATTCATGTCTCAAAATTAGACAAATACAAAAAAAAACAGTCTAAATTGGCTGAATTTATATTGAGAATCTTCAGATAACCTAGATCATAAATATTTTTAAAAAATAACAACTTTACCAATTGTTTTGACAAAGCGAAAGATGCGTTATCGATTGCGGCTGATGGGACACTTTGTAAAAAAGCAAGTAGTTCGCTCGAATTTGTGCTATTAAATCCCGGATCTATGTGTTGTGCAAGCTTAAATGTTATGTTAGTTTCGTTTCTTTGATATGCCCAAGGTGATAGAGCCGAACCACTTTCCAATATAGCACCTCGAAATAGCCCTAAAGCATGTAAAGAACTTTATAGAGTTTGTATTAAGTTTTATTCATAAAAAAGAACTAATGAATTAAAAAATTCTTAAAAGGTAGAAATGAAAGGCTATTTAAACCACACACTAAAAAAAGGGGGGGGGGGGGTGAAAAGATCTTTACATTAAAGTATTAGATCGTACACATTTTATATAACAAGAATAATGAACATGTTTCTCCAGCATGAAGAAAATATCGATAGAGGACTATGACAAACAAGAATAATCTGGGCGGAATTTATAAACTTAAGAGAGTAGGTAAACATCAAGGTTGGTTCACAAATAAAGGAGGGGTGAGTACAATATCAACATTGTTTCACATAAATAAGGACAAAGTTTAAAGAAGGAAGCCGAGAAGAGCCAATAAACGAGAAGCGACAAAATTCCGAGTTTAGCATTGATTAAATGGGGACCAAATTATATGTCCTTCGCCTTGAAATTTTGACAGTTGTCCGGGTTATTACACTAAAAGAAGCACTGAAACAATAAAGAAAATGCTTTACACTGAAATAAAAATGTGGGTACCTAGTAAGAAGTAATTTTTTCATGATTATCTTCTGTGTTTCATGTAATTGGCTTGTCAGCAAATTTCGTAAAATCAAAAACAAATTAAATAAAATAAAAATATTTTTGAAATGTTTTATTAATTGTGCGTTACTTACTGATAGTACATTTTAGAAAGAAAATGAAATAGTATATTACATACCAAGAGTGGTAAGAAGATTACACATGATTTCGAAAATTACGGTATGAGCGTTGGCGAAAATTGCCCTTGTTAATGCAGACATTATAATATTACGTAATTGATCTTACGCACAGCTTGGCATATTATTTTGCTCTAGAGGGGCATTTTCTACATGAAAATGGAGGTAAAAATCCAACAATACGTAATATGTATGTTTAACGTTTGTAAATATCTACTAATTACTCTTGAGGGTGAACCTACCCAGAAAAATGGCCAGTATACCTACATTCTGAACAATTATGCGGCTTTAATCTGATAAAAAGGTAGAACTTGTTTCTTAGTCCACTCCTATAATGCTACAAACCATTCTTTTTTGTAAAGAGTATGTTGGATATTTTTTACAGGTAAATCTGCTATTTTTCAATTCCTCGATAGGTACATGGACAATAATTATAGGTACTTAGAATTTAAACGGTAGGTAGATAATATGATATTTTATTTTGTTTAAACAAAATAAGTTGTAAATTTTGGAACTACTAAATGAAACTACTAAATGAAAATAAGTACTTGTGCTTTCAGGAGTATTTTTCAAAGAAACACAAGATCTGTTAGAAAAATAAAAACATGTTCTTTTAGATTAGTTTGATATTTTTTCCTTCCCGTCGCCTTTCCTTAAAAAGGTACTTGTTTTTATACATCTAATGTCAACTTCACTTGAATAACATAATAAATAATGGTAAGTCTTTTCCATATACATTTCACGTCATAAAGTACAGCAGATAAATACAACAAAACAAACATAAACAAATGTATCATAGCGGTGCAAATGTACTTACTGTTCAGGATCCTTTGGAAATAAAAACATGCTTATTCCTTGACCTTCTTTTGAGGGACACCCTCGAAACGCACCGGTATTACCAGGCATAGTTTTATAATAGCACAGCACTCACAAAAATCAACAGTTAAACAATACACTTCTTTCAACAAAAAAGAAAACTAAACTCGATAACGATAACTTACCGACTACCAGACTAACGGGCCGGACAGTTGTCCGGATTACCTCCTACTACATTGATTTCGCCAATCTCATATTGTCGCTTCTCGTTTGTTGGCTCTTCTCTGAAGAAAGTTTAAATTTCTGCATTTTCTATATCAAAATCAAAATCCTTTATTGTACTTGCATAAGCAGCCATCAGAGATGGATGTACACGTCACTGTATAATTTATACTACCAGGTAAAATTGCTATATAGATAAGACATTTCTATCATTTATAAATTTCGATACTGAGTAGTAACCAGAAGTTGCTTAATTCTCTTTTTAAATTTGTTTTCATTTAGAAGTCTAATTTCTTTTGGTAATTTATTAAATAAAATGGTACCAGCATAATCTGGTGATTTTTCGAATTTTGTTACATTGTGTTTTATAATAGATAAATTACTTGCATTTCTGGTTGGGTATTTATGGAAAAAGAGTTGGATATAAATTTACTTTCAATTTCTTTCACATACATTAGTAATTTAAACAAGTATATACATGGGAATGTCATAATCTTCTTATTTAAAAACAAAGACCTACAGCTCTCTGTCAATCTCAATCCAAAAATTAGACGAATCACCCGCTTTTCGATTAAAAATATTCTCCCAGAGCCAACCGAGTTTCCCCAACGTTATAGCTGAGATGACTATTAACCAAGGAATAATATACCTGCAACAGTACCCTTTCCTCAAGTAAGCGCATTAGTTGAAGAATGGCAAAGTATATAGTGCTGCATTTCTTTGCAACATGATCGACATTGGATTCCCATGTTAGGAATTGGTCTACATGCAAGCCCAAAAATGTGCAGCTTTCCGCAGCACACACTAAGTTCACAGATATAGTTGGTGAATTAGTCCTGCATCTAAAATTAACCAACACTGTCTTCTGAACGTTCAGAATCAGATTATTTCTTTTACACCATTCATCGAAGTCATTGACGACACTCAAAACGAGGTTTTGGAGCTCACCAGGACACTGTGCCGTAATCACCACTCATAAATCATCACCAAACATGATGAGTTTACCATCATGGATATAATTTGGTATTTCATTAATAAAAATAAGAAACAGCAGTGGTTCCAGCACAGATCCATGGGGCACTAATATGTCGCTCTCCGCCATGTCTAAGACCTGGTTCTAACCTTGTACATAGAAATTTCTATTTGTTAGATAAAAAATGAATTCATTCTTGAACGAAGATGAAAATGACAGTTGAACTATAAGAACCCCTAGGAACTGATATTGTTGAAAATTTAAGCTGAGGACAGAAGGGGAAACTGTTTTGTCTACAGTAACGAGTAATAGAGTTGATAAGCCTTTGTGATTTTGTTTTAATAAAAATTATATTTTTTTATAGTGAGATTGATAATTATTGTTAAAAGATATTTTAAAGTGCGATTGAAGATTATTGTTAAAAAAAAATGTATGCTCGAGCATAGGAATGTCGTGGGTGTTCCAAAGCATTTCGGGTACCTAGTTGTAAAATTCGATAATTTTTTTCTGTTTATAAAATCAGTTTCTTATTTCCTTTTTTCCAATCTGTCTCCGAAAATCCCGTTTGGTGGAGGCTCTGTAAGGGGAGGAATCTCGAGGAAATCTGTAGTTTAGACAGCCTTTCATTTCTACCGTTCAAATATTTTAACCACCGTGAAAATGGATTATCTCTTGTACCTCAAAAAGTCTTACCTTTTGAAAGTGGACTTAACAGATGATAGGAAACAGAAGCAGACCCAGCACTTTGTCCAAAAATAGTAACTTTATCGGGATTACCACCAAAATATCTAATATTATCTTGAACCCATTTTAGAGCTAATACTTGATCTTTTAGTCCTAGATTTCCAGGGATTACTTCATCACCACTTGACAAAAAGCCTAAAAATCGTCATTATTTGCTTCTAACAAGTTACATTGATATACAGAGCTGATTATCATAAAGTAAGCCTCTCAGGAAACTTATTAGGTATATTCAAAAATGCCATTGAAGCCTGATGTGTTTCGAGTCAATTCAATCGGACTTACTAAGGCTCTTATTATCTTATGTACTGGCTTAGGAGTTCCAAATGCTGCTACAAGTAAGGAATCTTGGTGTTCTACTCTGCCAGGAGCAGGGAACAAACACTAAATAAAAAGTCTTACCAAATGGACCTAGTCGATAGTTAATAGACACAAATACAACATTTTTATCCATAAAAAACTTTGGCCCAACACCTCCTTCGATCATATAGGCAGCTCCTGATATGAATCCACCACCATGGATCCATACCATCACGGTAAGATCGGCACTTACTGGAAGGCTTCCAAGATCCTACGTGAAAAAATAATTTGATATTCAGTAATTTAAGCACACTGTGGCGTCAAAGATTACCTTTGGTGTAAATACATTAAGAAATAGACAATCTTCATTTTCCTTGACACTATCTTCATTAACTTGGTAACACACATTCTTCTCAGCTGTTCCATTGTAAATGTACAACCACGGCTTCACAGGTTGTGAAGGCTAAAATCGGTTTCTAATTCAGAAATTTATTAGGAAAAATGTATTATGTACACAAAATATTTTTATTATTTTACATCGAAATCCTCAGAAAAATTGATATTTGTTTATTATCTTTGCTTCAGTTTCAGTTTGATATTACTTTTTGTTTCCATGTTAATTTTTTTAAAGGTATTGTACCTGAAGTCTTAAATTGTCTACCGGTGGTTCTGCATATCTTAAAGCAAGAAAGCCATAATATGTTGTTCCATTTCTGGTTGTATCTGTAATTCCTTCAATCGTACCATCAGGAAGAGTAATGTAAATACCTGTGACTAACTAAAAAATGTGTATCTACCTGTATTAATCGGAACACAACGGTATAAAAGTTGTAGGCCTTAAAAAAATCTATAAAACTAGCACACCTGTAATTATACAGGGTGCCTCAAACAGTCATGATAAACAAAACTTCGGTTTGTTTAAATGGAATGACATTCTAAACAACAATTATGAAACATGTCACATGGCTAAACCCATTTCTTTGAGTTAAAGGACATAAATACAACAGGTAAGATATTAACTACATTTTGCATTTTTACAAGCTGGTACCAGAATGTTTTGCGTCACTGTCATATCAATTTCTGAAAATGTCTCTCAACGAAAGGGAACGTATAACTTTACTAATGATCAGAGGTTTTGGAGACCGACAAAGATCATTTACCGTAACAAAGCAATTTTTCAATATAACTTTTCCAAACCGACAGCCTATATCAAAATCTACAGTTGTGACAGCAGTTCAAAGATTCGAGGAAACCGGGTGTTGCAGAGATAAAGTTCGTTCCGGAAGACCAAAATTGGCAGCTAGTGATAAAAAAAAAATTAGAGACATTACTTCGTTTTGTTCCGGATCCACATTTGTCGTTGAGAAAAGATGCTACCCAAGTTGATGTATGTTTTAAATCAGTTGAAATTATTTTAAAAAACAGTAATTTTTACCCCTATAAAATAACTTTAGTCCACGAATTATCAGAAGACGATTTCGAACGTAGAATGGAATATTGCGAAGCAATGATGCAAAAACAGGAAGAAAATAACAATTTTTTTAATGAAATAGTTTTTTTGGATGAGGCAACATTCATGTTAAACGACATAATTGTCGTTACTGAGCTGATCAGAACCCACATTGAATGAGAGAAACACACACTTAAGACCCCCAGAAAGTAAATGTGTGGGCCGGTATTATTGGCAATAGATTAGTGGGACCTTTCTTTATAGAGGGGAATTTGAATGCAGAATATTATCTTCACATGCTGCAATATCAAATTGTGCCAACAATAACCAATATAGTAGGACCACTATTACGACATACGTGGTTTCAGCAGGACGGAGCTCCACTTCATTTTGGGCGAGCTGTAAGAGTTTACTTAAATAATACTTTTCCTAACCGCTGATTAGGGCGAAGGGGCCCCACAGAATGCCCGCTAGGTCGCCAGACTTAACGCCCCTTGATTTATTTTCTCTGGGGACAACTAAAAAATAAAGTGTATGTGACAAAACCTGCAGATCTGAACGAATTGAGAAGAAGAATTATTGAAGAATGTGAATCTATTAACCAAGAAGTGTTACGAAACGTCATCGACAAATTTTATTATAACCTAGCCCATTGTCAAACTGTGGGAGGGGAACATTTTCAACATTTAATTAAATAACGACTTACTTAAATTTATTTTTGTTCTTGTAAATTTGTTATTAATTTTACTGCTTGTATTTAATTTAATTGTTATTAAATTTTTGACTTGCGTGGGTACATTTAGTACAATTTTTATGTTTTTTTACACTTTTAACGCAAAACATTCTGGTACCAGCTTGTGAAAATGCAAAATGTAGTTAATATTTTACCTGTTGTATTTATGTCCTTTAACTCAAATTATTTCTTAAACTAATGGGTTTAGCCATATGACATGTTTCATAATTGTTGTTTAGAATGTTTAGAGGAATCAGAAGACGTGAATAAAAAGGGGTTATTCCATTTAAATAAACCAAAGTTCTGTTTACCATGACTGTTTGAGGCACCCTGTATAATTACAGGTGTCCTAGTTTTATAGATTTTTTTAGGCCTAAAACTTTTATACCGGAAGTTTCTTTATATTCTGCACCATTTTCTAAATAATTGACCGGTCCGGGACTTTTTACACACTGTGTATAGCCGGATTCAGTAGTTTCCTCTTGTTCATTTTTAAAGTAATCTATTAAATTAATAACCATTTCATTAAGCAGGTACTGCTCAACAAAAATTCAACCCATACCTAATTAATTTTGAAAATCTTTAATTTTTAATATTTAATATATCTGAATATACTAAGATTTGTTGTATTTATCTAATTATCTATTTACTTTGTTTCTTCAAATTGAAAATAATAAAAATATATTAAAAATACGTATAACAATCTCATGCAACAATACAATAATAATAGAATATAAAACCACATATTTTAGATAGAAATTAAATTCTATTGCTCCACCAGTGGCGTCTCTGCTATTGTATATACCGGGTGTTGCATCGTCGAGCGGGACATAGGAAATCCCATGTAATTTTAAATGGGTCAATTATTGGCTTCCCTAATTATTTTAGAGAAAAATTCTATTTAGGTTTATTAAAGAGCACTAAAACCCACATTCAAAAGAATAACTTTAGATATTTTTGATGAGCCCGTTTACGGGTTATCGCCGATTTCTTTTTAACTATTTCTCCTTTTTATGGCCCCGTATTTGCGGGCACCAGTCAAGGTAAAAGATTACTGTCAAATAAAGTTGTCATTTTGAAATGTGTGCTTTATTGTTATAAAAACTCGTACATCGAAAATATTAAAGGTGTATTTATGAGTACAAATTAATCTGAATAAAACTAAAATAAAGTATCCAATTACAAGGTTAATTATGACATTTTACATGTTTCAATATTTTACTAATTAATAGGTAGGTACCATTAAATTGTTAGAACTTTAGGATTTAAGAAGATGTTCAAATATTCCTCCATTGACTGATAGACAATAACCGAGGCGATCATAAAATTCTCTTCTTACATTCGCTAGTTGGTAAACTGAAATTCCATTGCATTCGGCAGAAATAGCATTTTTTAACTCGTCTAGATTTGGGTATTTTTTATCTTTGTATATCCTGTTTTTTAAATGGCTCCAGAGAAAGAAATCATTTGGCGATAAATCAGGAGACCTGGCTGGCCAATTTACTGTATGATTTAAGCCAATAACATTTCCTTTAAAAGCACGGTTTAAATATTAGAAATAATGGCCCGATAATATTTTCTCCGAAAATCCCAGCCCATACATTAACTTTTTGTGGATATTGCGTCCTTGTTTCCACAAACCTGTGTTGGTTTTCTTTGCTCCAATATCGATAATTTTGAACATTGGGTTCATTGTTTAAGGTAAATGTGCATTCGTCAGTGAAACAAATGTTTTTTAAAAATTCCCTATCCATGTTTGCTCTTTCCATCATACCAAAACAAAACTCCTGTCGTCGTATTTCGTCCCTATCTCTTAGCTCTTGGTGCTTTTCATATTTGTATGAATAATATTTATGTCGTTTCAAAGCTCGTAACGCTGTGGTGTGATCTAATCCTATGTCATCCTCAAGTTTCCTTGTGCTGATCTTCCCATCATTTTCTTCCACGCACAATAAAACTTGCAAGCCCCTATCATTTCTTGCATCTCTTCTTTGTTCCTGCCTTTCTTCACATCTGCAGTTATTTATTACAGTGCCTTTTGTCTCAAATTTCTTGATAGTCCTTTCGACTGTAGATTTTGCAGGTATCGGTCTATTCGGATACAGAGCAGCAAACATGTCTGACACATTTTGATAACTATTTCCTTGATAATACCATTTAATCATCAATATTTTTTCTTCCGAAGTGTAATTCATGGCTAATATTTTCGATGTACGAGTTTTTATAACAATAAAGCAGACATTTCAAAATGACAACTTTATTTGACAGTCATCTTTTACCTTGACTGGTGCCTGCAAATACGGGGCCATAAAAAGGAGAAATAGTTAAAAAGAAATCGGCGATAACCCGTAAACGGGCTCATCAAAATTATCTAAAGTTATTCTTTTGAATGTGGGTTTTAGTGCTCTTTAATAAACCTAAATAGAATTTTTCTCTAAAATAATTAGGGAAGCCAATAATTGACCCCATTTAAAATTACATGGGATTTCCTATGTCCCGCTCGACGATGCAACAGCCGGGATAATATTGTATACAAAAAGAGTGGTACGCCAGTAACATCTTTCGATGTGAATATTTCTTCTAATTAGCTTGGTCATCAATTCTACATGAAAACGATATCTTACGTTTTTCTCTTTCTCGATTAAAATAAATAAATTCAAATTGCTTCAATGAGCAGAATTGACGAATCATTTTTGAACATAAATACCTATAATACCTGTACACTGTACATATATCGTATAACACGTTATATTTTGCAAAACTATATTATATCTAACCACATATTACAATATACAAAAAAAAATGCAAAATTATGAATAGAAATATGAGCTACATAATAAAAAAATTACTTACTTTTAAAATTAGAAACAAAATCGGTAGATTTAGTTTTATCATATCGAAATATTATTAAAATAATAAAACAAATATCAAATGAATGTGATCAAAGTTATATAATTATTTATATGAGTAGTTTATTTTTAAGGATTATTCAATAACATGCCGAATTGATTACAAACACTTGAATAGAATATATATTGATGATCAGTATATTAGTATTTTAAAATTGCATTTTTGATAGTAAGGATTTTAAAAAAGATATAACTTTAAGTTTAAGTAGTTTCTACTTTAAATTTAATATAAATACGTAGTTGTGTTTTTCTTAATTTTTAACTAAATTTTAATACTTAAAGGGTTTTAAAACGTATACATATTCAGAACTTTTATAACAAATGATTTTAATTGGCACACTTAATTGCATTTTGAAGTGATTAAGTATTCAACTATACTATTTGCTTTGGAAAAACAAGATTGTGTTATCGATTTCAAGAGGGATATTTTCGCTTTTTCTGGAAGACCTTTTAGGAATGAAGTGCTGAGTCCATGAGCTGTTCATAACGAAGGAAATATGGTTTTAACTCGTGTCTGCATGTTCTTGGCATTCATATCTGTAAGTTAACGTGTGTACATCCATTCTTCCTTTCAAGTGGTAGAATTTAATTTTTTTCTGCTTATTATTTTATGGATATATGTGTGACTAAAAATGCGTAATATAACTCCGGAACTTATCTCAAAACTAAAAATGCTTGTCCTATTTTGCTTAGCGATCGAGATACAGATTGTTATTTATACTTAAGAATGCTATTATTTGTAATATTACCTTGGGGTTTATGTTTGTCTTTTTTTAGATATATCTTGTTAATGCAGATATAGTAGTTGAAACACCCGATGGCCAAATCAAGGGACTTACTCAGCAGACAAGAACTGGTGTCACATATCAAGAGTTTTTAGGAATAAGATATGGTCAAAGTCCAGTCGATAAATTAAGACTACAGGTAAATTTAGTTTATTATGCCATTCTGGACATATGAGTATTATATTTTGAAATATTTAAAGCAATTAACAATAAATCACTAAAATAAAAAATGAAAAAGTCAAATAATTTTAAACCACAGAATGCTCTTTTTTTATTCATTTCCATTTCAGATTGTTTACTTACCTTTTTTAAACAAGTTTTCGGAATCAGTTTTTTTAGTTCTTTCTGGGAGCATATTAAACAATTTAAAGCACATGTATTTATTAAGGGCATTTTTCAGTCAGTGTAAGTCTGTGTGTAGGGTAGTTAGCATTTGTCCTTCTAGTGCTATACTCATGTTGATAACTTGCATTAAAATAGCCTTAGTTTTTAAAGAAAAACATCAGGCATTGTGCAAATCGTTCTCCTCCAGATACGTTCGCGTCCGTCAGCTGAGCGCAGAGAAAACCGCGATTTATCCGTGAATAATACATGCGCCTACATTTCTGCTCCCCAGTTTCTGTGTTCATGCACAAAATGTAATCTTGATGTACGGTGCGCTGGAAGTTAAGCGGGACATGCAACTTGGTCTTCTGGACATTAAACCCCCTTCTTGTAACCTACGCTGGATGGTTCGTGCAGAGGCTATGGTACCACGTACATCTTGAAGTCTACGGCTAACAACGGTAGATGGTACGCTACGATCTCGTAATGCAATTAGGTTTATGAAATTGTTATCACATTGATTGGTAACACGCGGTCTCCCTAATCCCTCACGTCGTATGTACTTACCAGTCTCGCGAAACCGACTACTCGCATCTTGTACAGTACTTTTTGGTTTGCCTAAGAATTCCGCAATGTACCGTATATTGCGGCCATCGTCATTTAATGCAACAGCTCGTGCAACCTCTATCTTCTGGTCTGATTTTTTTAAACGAAAAACTTTAAAGAATGTATTTTGCAATGGCAGTATAGTGACACTTTGGTAAACAATGCTCATGCAACCAAAGGCTTACTAGATAAGATAATAAAATGTTCTGAGTTGTTAATAAAATGGAAGAACTGCAACACTATCTTTAAGAATTTGTATATTTTCTTAAAAAGCAGATAATGACGTGAACCAAAAAACATTGTGTTAATAAAAGATCACACTTCAAACGAAAATATATGAAGCCAAATTTTGCGGCTCAATTATTCCATAGGGCGTATAGAAACTGAGGGTAAAAAAGTATAATTTGTTTGTCCCTGTATAATAATCAAGCCAGCATTATTTTTTGGAATTAAAATTGAGGCTAACATTCCAAGACACAAGTCTACAATTCGCTAAAATTTCACCAGAATCGGAAAACAATTAGAACAATTACAGGACTATGAACCTGACTAAAATTATCTTTGTCCGGAATTTATTGTCGGGGAGTCTATATAGAATTTAATTCTTTTGCCAATTTAGATATATGAGAGGACCAATCTAAATTAATATAAATGCCCAGCAATTTTGCGTTTTCTGAAAATTTTAACTGGCTATTCTCTAAAACAATATGCGGTGGTTTTATGGATGTTGATTGTTTTGTTCTAAATAACAAGATGTTTGTTTTTTCCCTGTTTAAAATCAGTTTGTTTTCTGCAAACCACTCAGTCACAATTTGGAAGAAATGTCTTGCTTGTAAAGCTAGTTCCGACATTTTTTTGTTTCCAACGATTAAATTTATGTCATCTGCATATTTGATAATTGAGAAGATGAATCCAGTAAGAGGCATAGGTCATTGATAAATATAATGAACATTGGTCCCAAAATGCTTCCCTGAGCTATTCCCAAGTGACTCGAAATTTGCCTTGATTTTGCTGTTATTCAGTGTTTTGAGATAGGAAAAAATTTGTTTCCTGTCATTTAAGCATTTCTTTTACATTTCCTCTTACCTTTATACCGTTTTGCATGACCTCTATACCCTACATTTCTCAAGAAGTAGTCCTCTATCAATACAATCGTAAGCCTTAGACAGGTCCAGTAGCATCCCAGGTGCTAACTCCCCCCTTTTCAAGGTGTTCCAGGATAGTCATAGCCATTTCAAACATCTTCGAAAATCCCGGCAGACTTATTGGTCTATAGTTGTTTAAAACTCTAGGTTCCCCACTTCTATAAAGCGGTTTAATGAGGGCCGGTTTTCAGTTTTTAGGAAATTTTCCAAAGTTTAAAGAATTATTTACTATATGGCATAAAACCCTCTGAATTTTAAAAGCGGCTATTTTAATAATGCTTGTTGGAATCTCGTCAATACCGCTGCTGCGTTTTTAATATTTATTAAGTATTTAAAATTTCAAACATGTAAAAAATATAATTTTATACAAATACAAATCTCAATATTTAATAAAAATATTTGTATATTAAGCCTCCCAAGCCAGTTGAACCATGGGAAGGAGTTTTTGACGCAACAGTTGAGAAAGGAATGTGTTATCAAGTACCCAAAGATTATGAATTGGAAACTGAAGATTGTTTGCTGCTAAACCTATTCACCCCCGTGGTAAGCAAACTACACAACAGACATAAATAATGCAATATTTTCAAAAATTATAAAATTTAATTAAAGTAATCAATTTTTTAAGGTTTAAACAATTGCAAAATTATTGTAATTTTAGGATTTACCTCAAAATGCTTCAGCTGGTTTACCTGTAATGTTTTTCATACACGGTGGTGGATTCGTTGAAGGAACCGGTATTTTGGAATGGGGTGTACAGGCGAATTGGTTCGTGGAATATGGAACTATAATGGTGGCAATCAATTATAGAGTGGGACCTTTCGGTAAAAAGTTTATAGTCTGTTGCTTAATGCGGGAGAGTAATAAATCATTATTGAACTATAAAATCCAGTGGTCTTCGCCCTACTCCATAGGTGTAGTCAAATTATTAATATTTAATTATGTTTAATGTCAGGGGCCCCGAGATCGGGTAAGTGGAGGCACAGGTAGTTTACCAACCTGTGCCTCACTGTTTCAAAAATTTGAAATGTTTAGTTACTTTCCGGCAGTTGTTGGAAAGCTTCGTTCTTGAAAATGGCTAGTGTTTCTGAATTTGTTGCTGAGAAACGGATTAGTAAATCTGCGCTTTCTAAAAATGATAAAATTATTATTCTCAATGTGTTCAATGCTCTTCGCCACCAACTCACATTGGTAGCAAAAGTGGAGACTATCATGAAGACATGAACGCTGATGTCTTTGAAGAATACTTCCAGCAAATGCCAGGTCTTATTCCTCTTGGGTCTGGTATAGTCAGGGATAGTGCCAGCTACCACTCAAGAAAATCCGAAAAAATATTAACGTCTTCTTGGAAAAGAATAACATCATTCGTTGGCTTACTGTAAATAAGAAGCCATTTCTTAAGATATGCTGAAAAAGGAGCTACTAGAGATTGTAAAGTTGAATAAACCTCTTTGTACGAAATTTGTTGTCGACGAAATCGCTTCAAAACGAAATATAACGGTACTTCGCCTTCCGCCATTTCACTGCGAATTAAACCCTATAGAATTGGTGTGGGCGCAAGTAAAAGAGTTTGTAGCAAGGCATAACACCACTTTTAAAATGAGAGACGTTGGAAACCTCTTGCAAGGGGGACTGAAGACAGTGGATTGTGAAAAATAGAGTGAGTGGCGGGACTAGGATTTAGGGAGGATTGCAGGTAAACCTTCGTGAGCCTAGCGATTCTGACTCTTCCGTCCCAATACATCTTGGACAGCCTGATGCACATTACAAAAAATCTTGATAATTACAGAGTGCACGGTGAAGTCCACAGCCATGAAACTAGGGGAAGTAATAACTTAGTTCCGGCATATTGCCGATTGAAAAGGTGTCAAACTGGCTCCAGGTATTGGGGCATAAAATTTTTTAATTGTTTACCTGGGAACATATGGGTACTAACCGAAGTTCAATTCAGAAACACAGTTAAAGGAATTTTGTTGCAAAGAGCTTCTTATTCATTTGATGAATTTTTAAATTGTGATTTTGTTAAGTGACAATGTTAAGTTTTTTCTTTTATTGTTAAGTGTCATTGTGTAATATCTTTGTTTTTTTTACATAATGTTGATTTCCCTTTTTGACGTGTGTAAGTACTGAAGGTATATTGGCATTAAACATATATTTTGATTTTGATTTTGATTTTGATTTTGATTTTGAACATGTGTTTGAAATAGAAGAAGGAATGTGAGAAGCTGATAATATGCTAAAAAACACTGTAGAGCCCCTTATTATTTCTCTGGACCCCAACGACGATATTTCATCGGACTACTCGGAACATGATGACTAAAATTTAAAGTTAAGTTATTGTATTGTACATACAGTAGATTTTTTTTATAAATATTAATATTTATTCCGATTTATCTATTTTCATATTATTCTTACTTCAATATAAGTTTTTATCTACTTAATATTAGAATAATTAATATCTCAATTATCTGCCTCTTATCTATCTCTATAATTATAATCAAGTACAATTATTATTATACTTTTTATTTTAATAAACACCCTGAAGTAACGCCGCTGTCACCTTCATTCACCAAATTCGTCTTTATTTTGTATGCAAATTAGAGCGACTCTAATTTAGTACCGATTCGAGGTGTGTAGGTCTGAAATACGGAAGTTTTAAAAACTATCATTGCGATTTACCTGAAATTTACAATGCAACCTTTAAGTTGTCCACCCTGCTTAATGGGTCCTGTCATTGCAAATTCACTTATTACTCCCTCGCATTAAGCAACAGAGTATATTCCCATCTAATAGGAGAAAATAATAATTTTTGTGCCCAGACAAGTAAAAAATGTATTAAAACGTTTTTCATACCTTTTCTTAGGATATTTATCAACTGGAGATGAAGTTATCCCTGGAAACATCGGTATGAAAGACCAAATTCTTGCTTTACAATGGGTGCAAAGAAATATTGCAAGCTTCGGTGGTGATCCCGAAAAAGTGACAATTTTTGGTCAAAGTGCCGGAAGCGCCTCAGTATCCTATTTACTACTAAGTCCTTTAGCCAAAGGTAATCAACTATTTTAACTTAAAGGAAATGGTACTAAATAATTCCTGCGGCCAGAACACACAACATATTATTCTCCCATTTATGATAAAAAAAGTTTTTTAATTTTTGCAGGATTGTTTAGGGCTGCCATTTTGGAAAGTGGGTCAGCCATGAGTCCTTGGGCATATCAGAGAGATCAAGTGGAAATAACATACCAGACTGCGGCACTTCTCAATCCAGATTTTAACGAAAATCGTAATTCGACCAAGCTGTTGGAATTTTTGCAAAGCGTATCAGCAAAAGAGATCGACGAAGCTTCTTATAACTTAACCAAAAAACTGGTAAGTTAAAGTGAATATTTTCTAAGTGATCCGTTTTAAAGCTGAAAAACTCCTTTCACTAGTAGAGTTTGTTACAGACAAAGTAAAAAATATTTTCAATGCAGTTTAAAGATTCGGAAATGATAAGATCATATGATTCCTAATTAACACACCCAACATTAATTGCGCCGACTGAGAATTTTCCGATGACGATGACAAAAAATCTTTGAATTAAACACATTATTCTCCGATACCATCATTTAAATAATTTGGGTAACATTAAATCAGAACAAATGTTGCTGTTCTTATTTTTGGACTTTTCGTTTCCTTCAGTTTCATCAGAAAACCAAACATGCTGCAAATTCTCAAATGTGCAATTCCACATTTATTTGACTTGCTTGACTTAAAGCCTCACGACAAATTTACGAGTTTACTCAAAAATTGAATTACGATTTTTTTTAATGTGGCAATATTATTTGTTATTATTATTATAGGATAATCCAGGCAACATGCAAATTTCAAAAGGCTTTTACTATACACCTGTGATAGAGCAAGACCACGAAAACGCTTTTTTAACAAACCTTCAATATGAAGCTTTTGAAAATGGGAACTTCACTAGAGTTCCTGTTCTCATTGGATTTAACGCAGAAGAAAGCATGTTTATGCTTACACGTATGTAAAAGAAAGACAAATACAGCAAGTGTAGTCAGACCATCATCTTTCTGTGTATTTTATCAGGAGCTTTATATATCTATACCTAACTATAATGTTGATATTAATGTCAGGTCATGGCAATCTAAATTTTTATCGAGAACGCAAATATAGGGTTCTTCACTTTTAAGGTGTAAATTTAATGATTACAGGTACCTTCCATCGAACACTAAAAGCATACGATAACAACACAAGGTTCCTCGTACCTTTCGATATGCACATCTCTGATTCTGACGTCTTGAAGGAAGTAGGCGACACCATCAAAAAATTCTATTCGCCAGACACAAATTTGGAAGACAACAAATTGGCTGGTGTTCAGGTTAGTTCAAGCTGAAGTTTTTAATTTTTAAAGAGTATAATATGTCCATCTTCCAAGAATCGACTTGACTTCAAAACTATTGGAGCGCCGATGATATGTCTAAAATAAGTTAAAATAGTATATATTAGAGTACAAGTTTTATTAAGCATTATTTTAGAGCACGCGTTCTGTTGGGATAAGTACGCTAATAGCTTTATGAAAAATGTACTTTATATTATGTTTTCTATTTAGCATTTTTTTTTTCGATAAAAATCCATATTTAAAAGAAAATATGTGATAAGTTTTATAAATTTGTATGTCTACATTTTACGTAATAATATCAAAATATCTAATATTCTCTTTTCAATAAAATAATATTATTGTCCGTGTGTTTGCAACCAAACATACATGACCAAAAAATGAGATTTCTTGGTCACAACTTGTCATGCGATACAGAATACAACATTTGGTAAATAACATTACTATCAACTTTAAAAAAATAATTTTCAGTTTCATAAAAAGTCTATTACGAGACTAAATACACTATCGAAACAGCTCTGTTATGAGACCAAAATAGAAATATAGAGCACAATGGGCCAAAGCTGGCCGAAGGGGCACTTGGACGGACCTCGGAAAAAAAAATAGAAATAGTTGTTTGAAAAGTTAAAATCAACCAAGAAAAGGCCACGGCGTCATCAACGTGTAAGCGTAAACACGTGCTCGAGATCGATAATCCGTGTCGTAAGCAGATGACGAGGTGGCTTCTTCTTACTTGACGCGGATTCTCCATGAAACGTTTTTTCTTTAACCTATTCAGTAGAAAGCATAAATAAATTTAAGTATGTTTCCTTTTTTAGTATCATTCCACTCAAGATTTTGACAAATCTATCATTAAACAAGCTGAACTGCAGGCCCCATATGTTCCTGTATATCTTTATGAATTTACGTATCGAGGGAAGCTGGGTAACAATCCAAAATATCTTAACGGTTGGTATCAAATAAAAATTTTAATTGTTTATTGTGAAATAATTTCATGTAGGTCCTTAAAAAAATGGTACAAAGTGAAGTTAAAAAACTAATATATAGTTAATAAAAAACAATTGCCGTTGCACGACTGCACGTCATCAAATGTAAATCTGTAAGAAAACATGAGAACATTTAATTTGGGCAAAAAATATTAAAGTTTCATGCAAAATGGAATGAACTAAAAACCTAAGGTATTTGAGACTAACACACTTATAACAAATATTTTTTAATATAAGCTTGTAGAAATAAAAATAATTTGAATTTTATGGGCCGATAGTTGGCAACAGAACTGTCAACGGTACGGTGGCGCCAGCTCGTTCGTTGGCCTGTTTTGACGTTTTGTTTTCGTTTATTGTGTTGTTACTGTTGTGTATTTTTTAATAAAAACATCAGATCTTTTCATAAATACATTAAAAACTGTTATTTTAAGAATAACAAAGGTCCACATACACATAATGTCTCTGTCTATTACGTTATTTACTATTTGTGATAAATGCCGAAACATTTAAATAGTGGCTGCAAAGAGCTCATTGCGTACTGCTACTCTTGTGGTTTGAAAAAATTCAATTCGGCATACAGAAAGCGAGATATTAAAATGGTATGAAAGATAACCCGTATTAGATAGACAGAACATTCAACCAATTTTATTGAAGTAAATGAAACGAGTGATTTAAGTGATTTGGAGGATGATTGATAATCTTTCTTTGTATAATTATTTTTATTATTCTTAATATTGAAACCCAAGAACTAACAAAAATAGAGTATTTTTAAATAAGGACTTTCTACGTGTAATTGTAGATATAGATATAATATATTCATAACGAAATCGTAAGAATAAAACTACATGACTATTCCGATATAATTTAGGTATATAATGTCATCCTTTAGGATTTTTAAAATGAAATAAATAGATTTGTGTTTATTTTTGTAAATTTATCTTGTTAATATAAAAATAAAATACCAGTGCAATTCCATCACTCGAATATTTTGGTTACAATTTGGCAACACTGCTGTTAACGGACGTCGCTCGAAGGGTTTGAAGTGCAACGGAAATTGTTTTGCATTAAATATGGCTATTTATGTTACAAGAGCATACTATAATGCGTTATTGGACGACTTAAATAAAGCCTGATTTTATACGAGAGGCATAACGAGATTATATAATATGCATGATTTGTTTGACAGTTTAACACTTCAAGTTAAGAAAGCGATAAGGGAACGTAATAAGTATATTACAAACCGAGGTAGAAAGTGTTTAATTCCCGCTAAGACGGAATACAATGTCACCGAGGTTTTTGTCCGTTTTATTTACAGTCATATTTTTTTTGATAAAATTGTAACATTAAAAATAAATATATCAAGAGCATGTTATCAGTATGTGGCGTTCTCAATAAACTCATCAAGTTACTAGTTAGCAACTTGCTATGTTGTAAACTGTTACAAAAAATTAACGCATATAAGTCCAGCTCAACAATTAATTTGAATTAATATTTATTTTTTGTATTCCTGTTTAATAAAAAATAATTTTTGGCATTTGTTTACTTTTTATTCCTTAAGAAATATCAAATAGTCTATAAATAAATAAAAACAAAAAAATTAATAAATTTAAAATTCTAATGGTTACTTTCCTGCTAGGAATGGAAATACACACTCTCCTCCCGTGACAGTACCGGAAGTCAAAAAAGTATCACTTTCAATATTTTCAAAGATCAGAAATATTTGTAAATAAATACGTTTAGTGTCCCCTCTTTAGTTATCCCTATAACATGCCATAAGATTAGAAAATCTAATCAGAATTACCTATTAAGTAACCAGTGCAGCTTTACGTGTCCCAGCAGGTCTCTCAAACTTCCTCGGCCTGCAACGAAGATACCACCGATCCACTCTTGATATAATGGTGCTTTAAGGAGTGTAAACTAAATTTACACTTAATAATACTATGTTTCCATGAAAATGGGCGGCCAACTTAGGGGTTTTCCGGAATTTATAATTTTAATATATAATAATATATTTAGTGTAACCTGTGTAATTTCAGCTAAAAGACAATTTGTCATATTAATAAACATAGAAATACGAGAAAGATTTGTCGCTTACGCTGCATTGATACGCCAAGAAAATTTTTGGGTGGCCTAGATCAAATTTCGCAGTACGCCACTGTCTGTAATACGTAAATATTCATTCTCTATGTTAATAAAAGTATACTGTATTCGTATACACAATTATTAATATCAATGCTTTAATTTACTTGGTAGTATTAGTTATGCTTATTTTCTTAAGGTTCTGGTGGTGTTGGACATGGAGAGGAACAAAATTATATCTTTAATAGATGGCTAAGTGCTGAAATTCCTGACAGCCAAGATTTCTCAAAGTTTCCTCAAGATGACATAAACGTACACTACTACTTCATGTCGCTATTTACCAACTTTGCTAAAGAACTGTAAGTAATGTACAAAGTATCCAAAGAAGTTATTCAAATATAAGGAGAACACTATCAAAATTAGTATAACTTTATAAGGTAGCTTTATCATCGTCTTCTGAAAAGCCAAACTAAAAAAATTGAAGTTTCAAATTGAAAGAAAAAGCAGTTGGGTATAACGGACTCATTTAGTAAATTTTATTAAACTATTATTATTAGTAGGTACGCCTAAAGTACTTTTAGGAAAATATTAACAATTGGTGCAAATTTACAACTAGATTTAATTTTTATAGAAACCCTACGCCCAGTAATGAAGAAGTTCTGCAAAATGTAATTTGGCCAACAGTCCAAAAGGATACAATGCAATATTTAGAAATTAGCAAAGACCTGGTTGTACACAACAACCCACCAAAAAATGAAGTTTGGAAGTTTTGGAATAACTTGTATGATACATATGCTAAAAGACCATACGATAGTTGGTAAAAGTATCGTTAAATAAATTAATATCATTACTTTATAAACTTTAATATTATTTCCCAAATGACTTTTGACAATTCAAATCACACAAATCAAACAAATCAAAATCAATATGTATTTATTTGACGAATAAAACAGTAATATTATGACATAAAGCAAAGTTCAAGGGCCCAATGAATTTTGCATGATCTGTGTGTACACCCCTGGTATCTTAAATATTTTTATTAAGGAATGAAAAATATAATTTTCAATATCAAATCCATTACACATTTAGACTAGATGTATTTACATTAAGTAAAATCAAAGGCAAAAACCAAAAACAATAAAAACAGATATCTAAAATAGTGAAGGATTTCTACTCAGATTATTAAAAGATAACGCATTAAATATTTTTTACCTTTATTTTCCTTTTGTTATAGTTTTTTTTTTCTTAGATAAGGTTTCAGGCAGTCTTACATATATTTAATCAATACAGTAATAAAAGTATAATTAGAGGAGAACGCATACAATAACTGAATACATTTAGTGCCCATTATTAATATTTATCTTTAAAGAAATTTTTCCGAGGATTATATTGTTTTAAAAACAACAAACTGTAGTACAAATCTCTTCAAAATTTTCAGTTATCCAAATAAGGATTTTATTTTTTACTTTATGAAAACATTGAATTCTTTTAGTTAGTTAAGAAGAATATTAAATATTTTAGGATAAATATAAGAAATATGCGCTTATGTAGTAGTAAATAAAGCGCTAGGAAGGTTTAAGTTATTGTTTATATTTGACCTTGTCCCTATTCTGCGGTGATCGCAGTGGCGTAAAAACCGCCCCCGCAGGCCCCCCAGCAAAGCCTTATTGTAATTTTTTTTACAACAAAAAATTTTTCTTTGTTCTCTACAATACTTTATGTCCTTCTATATTAAACAACGCTTACAAACGACAATATTTTTTACTCTAGTGTAAGTGTGAAGGATTCAGATTGGTGCAAAATAGCACGGCGCTTTCAAAATTTTGCGGGGGGGGGGGGCGCACATGCCCTTAGTTACGCCACTGGGTGATCGATAACGTTGGCATATTTTTTATTTCTATAACCAAAACTTAGGAGGTCCTTTATGTATAATTGTGTGAAGTTTAATAATTTTGCCTCACTGAATAGTAAGTTTGATAGATAAGCCCTGTTTTTAGATACCATACTTTCTATAATATATTTTTGTGTTACACTTATAGTGGATGTAAAACAGTATTACATGAGGCTCCCCAAGCAGTGATGACAGATTCAATAAGCAATGAATAAAACAATCATAGTGCAACTTGTCTAAGTTCATATAATTTATGAAATAAACTTCTTAGTTTTTTGTTTAGGTACTTAACATGACTTTTAAGTATTTGGTGAAAAAATATTTTATATTGTCTCTTTATAGTCTTTTTATTTTTTACACATTGCATGCTCCTCTGGTAGTCAAATTTAGGCATTGGTAAACTTTCTTTTTTGGGCAAACATCTAGAAGTTATTGACAATGTGAGGAAATATGTTTTATCCCAGCCCTGAATAGGGCTCCTTCACATTTGTCAAGCGCACCCTGTTAGGTCCGATCTCGTATCAATAGGGCAGTGTCATCGGCAAAGAATATAACTTTATCCTCTGGGGCCTGTGGTTACTTCTGCTAAAGAACCGGTACTTTTTAACTAGTATTTTTATGGATTTTAACTGCTTGTGAGCGTCCACTCAGACAAGAGTTAAATAATTCGTGTGTTATTCCCCTAATGCCTCTATGCTGGAGTTTTTCCGGTAGAGTGTGTGGTGATCCGCTGTGTTAAATGCCTTAGATAGATCAAAGAACACCGCCAGAGGCTTGTATCCTTTGTTAAAACTTTGTGAAATAAAGTCAGTGACCTCGGCAATAGCAATCTCAGTGCTTAATGCATTTTTTAATTACCTTACTTATAGTACTGGTTAGAGCTATGGGTCTATGCTTGTTTTTTCTTTTTTATCTCCTGTTTTGGAAACTAGTATGATTATATACGATGACTCACGTACTGCACAATGACTTACAAATGCCGACGCCGACGTTAATTGAATTTTTTGATAAAGTCATAACAAATTACTTCAGACGGACAGACGTGTCGCAAATTGAACTCATTATAACCTTCCACATTAATTCTCCACCAAACAGAACATATAAATTACCAAAAGACTGGCTTCTACCAAGACCCGATTAATTTCGTTAAAGTAACCTTCCAAATTCAATCAATTTAAGTACCAACCAAGCCGTCGACGCACGTCAATTATTTAAAGAACTATTTCCGAATCCAAGACTTATCTAATGATGACCAGCCGAACAGTTGAACGCAGAAGGAAAAGAAGTTAAAGATTGGATCTAACTTAGAAAACGCACATGATCTCATATAGTATGATTATAGAGTTTATTTCCTATAATAGTGCACTATGTTGCCATTTTCAATAACAAAATTAATAGGATAGGAATAAATTTTCAATAATGTTGAAACTATATTAAAATACTCTTAGTTTCTTAAATATATTATTATGTATTCTCGATCTTTTAATCTTTAAATCTAATTCCTAATAAATATTAAATAATAATTAAGTAACTCTATGTGGCAACATCGTATACCACTGAACGTTATTTGTCTGCATTCTTTCGGCAGCTACAGATAAATGTGTCGAGCTATACTATGCAAGTATTATAGAATTACAACAGTTGTTTCTGTAAACTGAAGCTCCATATTGGATAACCGAGGTGTATTAAAATACGATGAGAAACGACAGGTTACTGTCCAATAAACCATGCTTTAAATAGTATTTTGCATTGGGTGTAATTGACAAGATTAATAGTAAAATATAAATGAAACAAAACATTTATCTTATGTAACAGTTTTTATAATATTATTTCAAAATTACTGCTAAAGCAGAATATGTTCTTAAAACTAAGTCATTAAATAAAATCGAAACATTATACAAAAACTTAAGTACATGGCAAGTTCAACTTAAATATAAGCAAGTACAGTTGAAGCGGTCACCCAAAGTTTTGCTCTTTTCGGCTGTGAATTTTTAAAAAGTTTCACTATTAGAACTGGACTAATTGCAATTGAAATTAAAATTTCTAAATCGTCAGTTTTGCATTTGACCTGGTTTTGGTCAATAAAACGAAACTCTGTTAGTAATTTAACTTTGACTGTTCCAACTGCTAAAGAAACTTATATTCAGTAGGTAATTAAATAAAACAAAAAATTCAAGTAATATCTTGCTTTGTTTATCTTTTTTTTACACGTTTTTGCCCTAATAGCACAGTGAGTGAGGCCGAGAAACATATAAATATTAACAATATTTCCCCGCATCTACCAGGATGGGTGGGTAACACAAAAAAAGTAGAATAATATTCCCCCTCCCCCACCCCCGCAAACAGGCAAGAACCACCGTCTTCAGTGTTTTTTTTTATAATTACATGGAAGGGAATGATTGGGATTTTCATTAGGTTCATATATACAGGGTGGCCGTTTAGTGTGGCAAAGCAGAATAGCTCCGTTTGTATTTATAATACACAAAAAATCTTAATATAAATGTTGAAGGACAGTGAAGTGAGTTATTACGTAAAATTATTTTCGACTCTATAGGGTGGCTTAACAAAGTGTAGTTGGTATTCTTCAAAATGTCCAATGCTTTCATTTTAATTTGTCCCAGTTTTACACGGCTGTAAAATACTTATTTTGCTGAGCTAGAAGGTTGATTAAAAAAATTAGTTTTAGGGTTTTGTGCAAAGTTTCACGCCGTTAAGTAAAAAAATTTATAAAATGTCAAATGCCAAAATTATTGACATAACTTACTTTTTTTTAAAATAGAAAATATTATTACATATTTAAAAATAGATTTTTTTCTGAATACGAATGTATGCCACGTATGCCCTTTTTTTTCATTATTTTAAGTATTACCAATAACGAACAAAGAGATAGAGTGTTTTTTGCCCGTTTGCAGAAGTTGATGGTGGTAGAAAGATCTGCCAATTTTTTCGAATTCCTCGCCCTTGAAAAAGGGTGAAGTAGGATTCATAACTGCAATACATGAAAATACTTACCAAAATATAGTGTGACGATACGTATTTTTAAAATGGCTCACACTTACCAGCCATATACAGGGTATTTCATTCATAATTGCATTGTAATCCTTGGATGATTTTAACCATGCATCACTCGCGCTATGAGCATTTTGTTCACGCTTTTACCAAAATCCCATGCCATACTACATACATTAGAATTCGGGCAGAACTGCCCCATCACTAACTAACTTTCTGGGTACTTTCTTTAAGATTACCCTACCACATACATTTGATATTTAGTGCGTCATTGCCGGTAATGCGGTATGCTTCTTGATTGATTGCAAAAATCCGTAACCATTTCTTTTATCGTGCGAATTCTCACTTGTTGTTTTGGAGTGGAAGTGGAAAATAAACTTTTTAAGGCATGTCTATATTTTTCTTCAGTTACAGGGTGGACTAGTAACATGTTATTACTATTTTAGATTTACAACATGACCAGACAGGGCAGAAGTTTGCCGAATTAGGGCGGATCGAATATGAAAAAGCGCGAAAACTAAAACATGGCTAAAGTAGCCCTTAGATTTTGTGTTCTGATTCTGCTGCAGATACGCAGATAGCCCCTTTTCTTACGATTCTAGACGTTGCATGCATTAATTCAAACATAATTTATAAAAGTATCACCGAACTACCTAATACTGGAAAGAAGAATTTATTTTAAAACGAATTTGATACGTCGCTCTTCAATACGGTTGTGTTAAAAAAGTTTTAATTTACTGGACGCTCTTTGTTCTATTTTTTCTTGAATTTTTGAGCACAAGATTTTTCTCAATGTAATATTTTTTTTAGGGAATTTATTTTTCGCTTGCAAATTATATTAAATTTTAATGCTTTAATAAAGACAATATTGTTTTATTGACAAGGGTTAAGAAAAATATGTCTGAGACAACTTTAGATATTATCAAATATTATGTTGAATTTTAATAGAACCTAACTAGACATAAAAACACATATTTTTCATAACAAAGATTTGGTGAACTTCTACCAGTGGCTTCCCGCATAACATATCTTTTAATATTTTTAACGAAAAAAATTATATGTACGCCACTGTTTTTTTAAAAATAAATAATATTCTCATGACTACGTCTTATAACAGAGAGCCTAGCTTTTTTTCTGCGACGAATGGTTTTCGATTAAAAAATAAATGTAATTTATTTATATTATAAGTACTCTACGCCAGCTACCAGTTTATTGGCGGCCGACGCCATATTTCAAACATATTTGCCAACCTGTGATTTAAAAAGTCCCTTAATTCAAAAATCATCTCGCGAACACTGACAATCCCTGCGTTGATAAGAGATGGATATATGAATGACCATATATTTACAAGTGCGCGACGAAGATAAATATACCGCACACAATTCGTTTCGCCGGAAAAGCGTCAACAGGTGAAATATCTGCTGCACCTCGCTTAGAGTGTCGTGCAGATATGCATCTTTTTCTTATGCCTTTCACCGATATCTCTCTCCGTCAGTCTACAATCCGTCTGTCTATTCCTCTTTCATTTGATCACATTCGGAATTTACAGCTGCTTGCTGCTTTACAGATCCGTCTGAGCGGTCCCGTCACCGCACGTTCCGATTTTGACTTATTACGTTGAAATAAAAGTTAGGTTTCAGGAATATTTTTGTGTATTTTCTGTGTTTGGGGATAGTGTTTTTCCATTATGGCATTTATTTTGTGCTTTGTTAGACATATTGCCAACATATTATTAGAGTTTGTGGATCTGAAAGTGTTTCTCTTTATTGAAAAGTAAGTAAACATACTTTGGCTAGGCCCTTATGTATTACACAAATATTACCTACAAATTAATTAATTTTATAGGAATTTACGCTTTGGGGCGAAGATTATAAATCTAAACGAGTTTATCGTGCCGAGATAAACTTGTAGCTTTTAAAATTAATTTTTTTTAGAGGTTATGCTAGTTTTGTTGTTTTGTTCTAATTTTGCCTTTTTCCCTTTTTAATCTGCCATATACATATATACGTATCCTGTAGGACGACTTTTTCGTCAACTATATTTTGAATCTCACGAACACAAAACAGTACATGTCGTCAGCAATCTCGCCTCCTGCTCTGTTATTTATGATTGCATTTAGCACATTTAGGAATTTAGGTTAATAATATACGCTCAAATAACATGATTTAAAAAAAATTACTTTTAGTTCGGTGTGGTATGTTTACTTTTTATTTACATTTTTAGACACGCACCTCCCGTTTATTAATTAAGATTCGTTTTCTGATAACACAAAAAATACTTATAATTGGTAAATACCTAACTCCGGTCCTGACCAAATTTAAGTTCTGTAAAAAGAATGTTACTAGAAATGACATATGTCGTCGGCCATCATTAAGCTGGTAGCTGGCGTAGAATATATATCGCTATGTGTATCAGAGCCTGATAAAAAGAAAAAAGACAGTGGCGTACATATTTTTGTTCTGCTTGAAAACTATAACACCCTGTATCTCAAAAATAAAGCGGTTGCGGTTGGTATGAGCTTTTATCCTTAAAATCATTCAAGTGTGTGCAATTATAAAACACCCTGTAGTATGCCGTAAGGAAAATTTCTCAAGAAATGCTTAATCTATTTGTATAATTTGTTAGATCATCGACTCACCCTGTACTATAACTAAACACGTCGAAAAAAATTAAATTGGGTTAAAAATAATTTTTATAGGACTTGTATTTCTACAAAATGTAATTTGTTCAAGGTATGCATGAGATTATGAAGGAATGAAGAAACTACAGGAACTTAGTGTATTAATAATAAAAATTAGGTATGTATAGTGGTACCCAATTTTTCAAAATTCCCTGCATATTTACAGCAATTATCTTTATGTTTAATACTTTAAAGGAAAACCATTATTTGGTGTCTTATTTTATTTTAAAGTTATCAATGCAGATATAACTTATTGCCGGGTATGGTACCTGCCAACCTGCAGATATACGAATAAACTTTAGTTGCATTCAAACATCTAAAAGGTAAACATATTCTATATAGTTTTGTACTAGTACGGTTAAACGAAATCACACAAATTCGGCACTATTTTATAATTCAGACTGGTAAAAGGATTACTGAGAACTTACAATAAAAACATATTTAATACAAAATACACTAATATTGCTATGGCTATGGCTAATAAATATACTACTACCTAATCAAAAATTTCCAAATTTTTTACAGCTTATTACATTTTATGTAGGTACCAACTTTATTTTACAGTTCGAGTTTGTAACTTGGAATAAATTCAGTAAGTCCAGTATGGTTTTCTTTTGGAAAATGGTATTGATATTTTAAGGCGTGATCTCTTTTATTTAAAAAATATTGATACAGTGTATCCTAAATTAGAGATAATACGTCATCGAGAATTTTTTTAAATGACAACCCTAGTATTTTATTTCCTTTTTTAAACGGCATATTAAGTTACATATAACTGCTAAATTTCAAATTTTTATTCCTTGTCATTTATAATATACAGGGTATTATTTAATAAGTGTCCGATATTTTACAGGACGATTTCTGAGTTATTTATAAGGTGAAAAGTTCATATAAGCATGGGTCCGCAAACCCTTGATATTTGAGATACAGGGGTCTTACAATTTTTAACACGAACAAAAAAGATGTACGCCACTGCCGTTTTCCCTTTTGATAACACTGTTATGTAGGCACTTTATTGGCTAATGCAAGGTACATTTTTTAATTTCGGCTTTGCTTAGGAAATAAATGCTATTTTATTAAACTCTGATATGGGCGTAGCGATATGCAAATAAATGCCATTCATTTCTTTATTACTCTTTTTCTCGAGAACGTAGCGACTTCTATTAAGTATATCTCTTTCATGTACAAATGATGAAGAAATCAATTTTTTTGCTTCAAAATGTAATACAAGCACGTACTCGTATAAAAAAGGTATGACTCCTCAAAAGAGTAAAAAAACACGTAGGTGGCGCCCTCTACAAGTGGGAGCCATACTAACATCAAATTCAAATTTCCTATTTCAAGAAACCTTATAAATAACTGAGGAATCGTCCTGTAAAATATCGGACACTTATTAAATAACACCCTGTATAAAACCAAAATTAATTTTATTTACTTTAAAATCGTTTGTTTACTTTTTTGTGTCAATTTAAAGCAATACCTTTCGACATTCCTTGACAGAATTATCCTTTTTAAACATTGGTACACGACACGTATCTTGAACGCGTGGACCATGTTGAAAGTAAGTTATTTCAAAAAAATCGTTCAACGTATTGCCTAACTTTACTGAAAAACACAAAATTGAAATTTAAATGATAATTGAATACGGAGATAGGAGAACAACACAAAATCCAGTTCTTCATCTATTCAGAGAGAAATATCCACCATATTTACCACCCATATCCCAGGGTACAGTAAGCAAGGATGAAAAGTTGTTTCGAGAAAATGAGGATGTTAGAAAGACAGATATTCATTGACAGGGTGCGCTCAATGCATAGATCAAAGTAAATGTACTATTAGGTATTCAAGAAAACTAGAGAGGAATAATCTAAACAAAGAAAACATTTTTTTTTCTGATAAATCAACGTTGAATCAATGGTAACGTAACCGACAAAATTGTCATTAATGGGCAGACGACAGTCCACACTGGATGACGGAAGGCCACCCAGAAGAAGTCAATGTTTGGGCAAGTATTATTGGTGATCGAGTTATAGAACAAATTATCTTTGAAGAAAATCACAATGGAGCAAGATATTTGGAATTCTTGCAGGAAGAACTTTTCTGTTTCCTGATCCTGTCGACTTTAATGTCCCGAATAGAAACATCTGCTTCCAACAAGATAGTGCCTCCCCATTTTGCAAGAGCTATCCGTGAATATATGGATGCAGAATTCCCAGGCAGATGGATTCATAGAAGAGGGTTCACTGAATGGCCACTTAGATTAGGTACCTTACCTTACCTTACCTGTAGACTACTTTTTATAGGGTACTTGAAAAGCAAAGTTCTTAACACGAAACCGGCAAATATTGAGGAGTTGAAAGCACGAATAAGACATGAGTGTAGGTTAATTTTTCTTGAAGTTATTAGAAATGTGTTGTGAAACTAGTCACAACATTAAGTATTTTAATGGAACGAAAAGAGCAAAGTGAACCGCCCCTGTTTTTAACCCTTGATCGCATGGTATTTCTCTGCCTAGCAGGTATCTAAATCGATTATCTGGCTAAAAGCAACGTAATTCAGTGAGTCTCGCTCTTGCTTATTTGTTTTGGTTTCCTACCTTGTCAGAAAAAGATCAGCGCCAGAAGAAGCGGATGGCTCCACTGTCACGCTCTTTTTTTCTGCAAAAAGAAATCTTGATCTCTAATTGGTCAAGAAGCGGCGTCTAGTCAATTTTATGAATGAATATCGTCATCATAGGTTCGTGCAGTGGAACCGGCGGCTTCCCTGGCGCAAAAAGGTGAGAGAGTGTGGTTTAAAAATGAGTTGTTGCTTGTTGAATATCAAGGTGGAAGGCCGCTTGCGTTCCTCAGTTAAAAATCTTGGAAGAAAAGTTAATTGTGCCAAGCTATTGGTCAGTCGCGTTCTTTGCTAATGATTTAATATTCCAAAAGTTGAATGCACCAAGCTATTGGTAAGTCGAAAAGTTAATTGTGCCAAGCTATTGGTTAATTGTTATTTGGGCAAGGAATAACAATATGGAATTTCCTCCCGTGTCGGACATCCGGTCTGCACTGTAATGTAAAAAATGCCTACTGAAGTTTAGTTAACTGAAAAGGTAGGATCCATCTACTTTTCTTTTTGTAAGAACAGTTTATGCGAGCAGATTCACAATTTAATGGAAATGGTTACTCTCATGGTGGGACAACCATGAAATGACATTAAACTTATAATAATAATAATAATAATAATAATCTTTAATTGTCTAACAGATACATGGTATCAATTTACAAGACAATGTGACAGTATTACCAATAGTTAACAATACATAATACGTAATACATAATACATAATACACAATGTGGGTATAAAATGTTATGGTAATTTAAATATAATATCTTGAATCACTCATTACTGGATAAGAGGTTTCGTTTAAGTATTTTCGTTAGCTGAGCTGTTGATAGTTCATGAACATCAATGTTACGGCAGGTGTTATTGAATAAACTCATAGCCCTATATATCGGCGTTTTAATTAAAAAATTTGTTGTGGGGTGGGGAGGAAAAAACAGGAGGGGACCTAGTAGGACGAGGCGGGATATAAAAATTTATTTGCGCCAGTAGGTCTGGAC
This sequence comes from Polydrusus tereticollis, assembly GCA_963920685.1. Taxonomy (NCBI): domain Eukaryota; kingdom Metazoa; phylum Arthropoda; class Insecta; order Coleoptera; family Curculionidae; genus Polydrusus; species Polydrusus tereticollis. The sequence goes on from OY987329.1 coordinate 126,853,021, forward strand.
AATCAATTTGAGATTTGAGTATTTTGAGTAGAAACACGGTTAGTAGGTAATTTCCGCGATTTATTAAAGATGGTAGCTGAAATCTTTGTAACAGTATACGTTGCTCGGTACCCCTAGGAGGGAAAACTCCATCACTCTTAAACGCTAAAAATTTGACAAACTTCCTCTGCACATTTTCGAGTTGGATAATATACCGGTCGTATATAGGGTGCCAAATAAAGGAGCCGTATTCCAGTTTGGATCTAGTATAGGTAAAGAATAGAGTTTTGAGCACTTGTAGATTTTGAAACTGCCTGCAATTTCTAATTATGAAACCTAGTACTTTTATAGCATTAGTACAAGTCTGGTCAATGTGGGTGGCAAATGAAAGTTTTGGGTCGTAAGTAACGCCAAGATCCTTTATTGAAGAACGTTTTACAATTGGAGAACCACCTAGTTCATAATTTAAGGTTGTATTATTCACTTTGTTTGAGAAGGTCATGTAATATCATTTATTAATATTCAGCGGCAAGTTGTTTTCAAGGCACCAGTGTTCGATAGCCGTTAAATCCTGCTGGAGCGCATGGCAGTCCTCAACACCATGGATCACTCTAAATATTTTAAGGTCGTCAGCAAACATTAACACTTGACTCGGGATATTTTTGTTTATATCATTTATGAACAGTAAAAAAATAAGTGGTGCAAGGTTACTGCCTTGAGGCGCTCCGCTTGAGGCACAGAATTTAGGTGAGCGATGGCCACGTAGCTCCACGTACTGTGTCCGATCTTTCAGGTAAGAGCCGAAAAAGGCAACAAGGTTGTCGCTGAAACCCATAGCATCTATTTTCTTTAAAAATATCGAGTGGTCCACTTTATCGAAGGCCTTTGAAAAGTCAGTATACAGCACATCTACTTGCAGGCGGTTATCCAGTGCCCATCCGACATACTGGGTGAGGCAGGCGAGATTACTGACTGTGCTGCGTCCATTGAAGAGGCCGTGTTGGTAAGGTGAGACAAGTTGTCTAACCTGGTCAAAAACGCACTCGTATATACCGACTTCTCAAACACCTTCGCGAAGACTGACAGAATAGAAATGGGACGATAATTTGTGATGTCGTGTAAATTTCCTTTTTTGAATATGGGTGTTATTCTTGCCTCTTTCCAAGTACTGGGAAAGGTTTTTGATTTAAGTGATAAATTAAAAATATAAGATAAGGGCCTCAGTAGAGCAAGAGCACAGTCCTTGACGAGAAACATGGTACTTTGTCTGGACCTTGAGTACTTTTATTATGTTTAGTATTAAGGAAACGTAAGCTTCTTCGTTTGAATTTATTTATTTATGGTTTTTTATTTACTTGTGGTTTTTACTTATTATTTAGGTTTAATTATGTTAATATAAATATAAATTACTTTCAAAGATCAATATATTATTTGGTTGCATGTTTGTGATAGATTTTATATTTGTTTTTCCTCAGAACCATTCCACAAGATAATTACAGTACATTATGGCTGTTTGAATAATAAAAAATGTCCACTGCAAATTTATGGTTAAGAGGCTTATAAAAAAAAGGTTTTACAACTAAAATGTTCAAAACGAGATTTTCTTCTATTTAGGATAACGCCAAATATTAAATCGACAACAATTTGAACATTTATTAACAAAAAAAATTTCAAAAAAGAACAGAAGTATTTTTTTTGTTTAAAGTGAATAAAATTAATGTTTGTTTCATATCTTATAAATGAAAAGGAATAAAAATTTGAAATTTGGCAATTATGTGTAACACAATATGCTGTTTAAAAATAGCAAACAAAAAGCTAGGATTGCCATTTAAAAAAATTGTCGTTGACTTCATGTCTCTAATTTAGGACACACTGTATCAATATTTTTTAAATAAAAAATACCACACCTCGAAATATCAAGATCCGTATACGAGCATTTTCCAAAACAAGAACCATACTGAAGTTACTGAATTTATTCCTAGTTAGAAGCTCGAACAGTATGTTGGGCTGGTGTTACGCTAGTCTAATTTGTCAAGCTGAATGATCAATAATTCTTTATGTTAAAGAGACAAGCAGGCAGGTCAGTCCTGTAAAGATACTTTCACAGGTACTTTCCTTGATGTATAACACTTCTTTTTAACGATTTGCTTTTCTGTAACATTTTTATTAAGTGAGATTCTTTATTTGACAAGTATTAATAATGTATTTTTTAAACAGTTCCTAAAACCGTCGGGGAAGTCTTACCGGGCAAATAAATACTTTACTGGATTGATTTGAGTAGTTTACATTGTTGTTTTCGTTTCCTATCAACAGGAACTTAAAAACAGCACAGTTGGTTTCAAATAAATGTATACTATAAGTTAGCTAGGTAGGTACTCAGAAAACCACAAACGACAAACGTAAAACCAGCTTCATTCATAGATATTGCAACTGAACTACATAATATTAAATTGACACAAATAATATGTAAGATAAATGGTTTTTCAATTAGGACGGGTCAAAGTTGGCGACCTGTTTAACCTGTTGTTTATTTTTCTGTCACTGATGCCAAATCACCATGACAAGTTACACGGTTAAGCAACACGTCCAAATGATAAAATGTTATTGTCAAAATGAGTGTTCGTTAGAGTTCTAACGTTGCATGCGTTGCGCCCATTTTACGGCAGACGCGGTGGCCTTTCAAAGTCGACTTTCCAACGTTTGGTGGCCAAATTCGAGACGACCGGTTCCGTAAACAATCAGCCAACACCTGTACGTCAAAAAAACGCCAGATCGGCCGAGAATATCCCTGCTGTCCGTGAAAGTGTGCAGGAGAACCCGAGGCAGTCAATTCCTCGTCGTGCACAAGAACTTCGCCTTTCGGAGACTTCAACTTGGCGAATTTTGCATCGAGACTTGGGCCTGCACCCGTACAAGATCCAATTGGCCCAGGAGCTCAAAGTTAATGACCATAGACAACGCCGTTTGCTTGCTGACTGGGCGTCGGAGCCATAGGCATCGTAACTATAGATCCAGCACGCCATTCATAAATGCTATAAAATTGTGATGCCAAAATCGTTTGGTGGCGAGAGACTGTGAGGAGCTAGGTGGGGCCGAGAGTGAGGATTACGGTTTTAGGCAATGTTATATATTTCCCACATCATGTTAATCTAGTTAATCATAGAAGTTAATACTTTTAACAGAGTAAGCCCAGAAAACTACGTTTTCTGTGGCGTAAGTCTGGCAAACTGTCGTATAACTAGTCATTTAATGCTATTTTATCTAGTGCATAACCCCTGTAGTAGTTTTTAAGTTTAATTTAGTTTTCAATTTTTTAGGAATAATAATTTGATAGTATTATTATTATTTTTTTTTTAAAGGCACAAATAATGAAAAAATTATTTGTCAGAAACAAAAAGTAATTTTGGCAAAAAGTTGTTTTCGATAAAAGTTTTGAAGTGTAAAATGTTAATTCACGGTATGAAGTGTATTTGCCTTCTGTATTGTGGGTCATTTGTGTTTAGTTTTACGAGAAAAGTCGTTAAATGACTTCAGGCGGACAAATGGGATTTGTATTTTTTGGTCTCTGGGATGTTTTTAAATTTGGTTTTCGTGAGCGGCTTTTATGACAGTCAAGTGAAGAATGGGTACAACGATTTCGCGTTTCTATTTATAAGCCATTCAACTCCCTTAACAAGCCCCGCCTTTTGGTCATTTAGCGATGTTTTGTTCATTGATTGGTCGCGTTTTTTGATATACCCCAAAACATTTTCGGCTGGTAAAATTAATGCGTAATTAGCCCTGAGTAAGTCAGGAGGCTCCTCCCTGTTTCATACATATTTTTGACAATTGTTGCTAAAATTTGTATCACTAAACAAATAAAAGTTGATATTTTACTTTAATATAATGTAACCCATCGAAATGCGATATTTTTTCAAAAAAAAAATTATTGATTATAGAAAATATCGAGTTGTAGTTTTTCGCTGGGTTGTCATTGGCTGAAACCGTTTATTGCGTTGTAATTAAATGGATAAGAATATAAAACGCGGCGTTTTTGGTTCATTCGGGACCTGAATTTTGCTTGCTAAAGTACTTCACGTCAGTTTAATTTTTGAAGTTAAACTTAAAATTTTTTTTTCAAAATTTTCCACTTGTCATCAAGTGTTGTGCCGTACCTTTCAATAGGGGGGCAATAAAGTTTTCGCGTCTATCGAGGAGGTGATTCCCGTCCTTTTTGATATAGTTATCTTTCCGGGATTTACAGTGATTTGATTGGAATACTATTCAAATGTTATTCCCTTGATTAGTTGGTGGATTCCTGTATGTCAATCAAGTGTTATTCCCTTGATTTGGATTATCAGTGATTTATTTTTTGGATACTTCTGTGGATTAGTATGCTCATACCCATGCGGACCTGGGTCGTGTTACGCGAGGTATTGGGGAATCGGAAGTAGGGGGGAAAATATTTTCGGGCGCGAAATTTAAATGTTTCAGCTCTGGTTTTCACGTCGTCGCTTCGCATACAGGCAAGTAAGGAATTCCAGAGTTGAATAGTTCGTTGGCTGTTACCGGACTAGTCCTGGCACTGCAGGCTAGTTTACGAGGTAACAACCCCTAGATTTCTTTATAAAAATAAGAGAGACGCAGTCCCCCAGACTTGGCCGTCTGCCAAAAAGAGCCATTGCGAATTTATTAAGTGGGGCGCAGCCCCCCAAGTGAAAATAAGCTTGATTATTATTTATTTGTTGTTAATTGTTTATAATAATAGTTTACTGAAACTAATTTCGATAAACCTTTTAGTTTTTATAATTGAAGTTTTAGTTTTAAATCATTTTCTTCTTGAGGTAAAGTTTATCGAGATTGGATGTTATATGTTATAAATGTTGGGTTAATATTAAGTTTGTCGATTGTCATTATTGTAATGTAAAAGGTTTTGAAAAAATATTGAAATAAACCAAAACACTTTATTCTCTTTTGCCCTCCGTGGAATTACATATTACAAATTAACATTAATTAAAAGTCCTCCCCTTGCCCCCCCCCATAAATTAGTTAAAAAAGAAAATAGAGAAAAAGTATTTAAGAATTGGTAATACGTTACCTTCTCTCTTACCATTAACCACCATGAGGTTATTGGTTGACCCCTTTTGATTAAATTTTTGATTTCTCTTCAAATATTTTTATCTTAATTTTGGTGGACCGGTGGCCTTTCCGCCATCGGGGTTAAAGGAGGTGGGACCACCCTTAACAAAGAAAAAATTAATTAATATTTTTATGATTGATTTTTCTTATAAATTTAGTTTTTGATTTTTTTTAAAACCAATAAAAAAATCTGGCATCCCTAAATTATCAAAATGACCGAAAAAACCATTGAATGCTCGGGTAGTATAGAGTCCCAAGTAAGCCCTGAGAATCCTGAAGCCCAGGATTTTTCAACAATGGTAGAATCAATCCAAACTTATTTAAATATAACCAAAAATGCCGACCAGGACGCTTTACTTGCTTCCCAAACCAATCCTCGGTGGGACCGAGAACCACTCCCAGGGATAGAAACGCACTCCAATAGGGACATATTGGGCAACGTTAGGCCAACTCGCCCAGCCGAGTTGGCCCCAATGCGAGAAGTAGGAGTCGACCCTCTCTGGAATCCGGCTTTACTTAGGAGAACGCTACTCTGTCAAAAAGACCTCGACTCTGACTCGGGCTCTGAAGGTAGCGTATCTTTCCACAGACCGCCGAAGCAAAGACATCCACAGGGCCGTATCGGCGACATGGCATCCCTGGTGGGGAAACAAATTGATGAAATAGTTGCCCCACGTAACCAGTTTGTACAGACCGATGGATCTGGAGGACCCTATACGAAGTTTGCCAACTCCACTTCTTGTGAAACCAAAAAAATGACAGATGTACAGGACCTTGTGCAGGCGATTGGAAGCTTAGTACATATAATCGGTGATCAACGAAGTAATCCCCCCGCCCCCTCAAATAAATTACGAGAAACTTTCAGCGGGTTTCAACACGAAAGCCCCGATTTATTCTTGATAACACTGCAAAGATATTTTTTACAATGCAATATTTTAGATGAAAATGAAAAAATTAATATTGCAGTGGAGCAGCTTCAAAGGGGGGCCCGAAGTTGGATAGAGCCGCTAAAAGGACTAATTTTGAATTTTGAAGAATTCGCTAAGCGCTTAAGCAGACGTTTTAATAGCCCCGAGCTAGTAAGCGACCTAAAATCAAATTTATACGGACTTAAACAAAAGAATAACGAAAAAGTTGAAGAGTTCATACTAAAAAAGAGAGCATTATTTAGGAGGTTGGTGCCCTTTGGGACAGAACAAGAATGTGTTAATGTCATTGTGCCCTTATTAATACCAGCCCTCCGTTCTAGGATAAGATGCGTGGACATATTGGATACCGATCGCCTTACGTGTCTCACGATGGCGATCGAGCAGGACCAGACTGAAGAACGACAACAGACAATTAATACTAACCCCCCCAATCCAACTAATATAGTAAATAATAATGAACGACCAAGGACGAATAATGTCTCGAATAGGCCAAGACCTCCTGTAAGGTCACGCCCCTGCCGACATTGTCAGGGGGAACATTTTGATCATGAATGCCGCCAAAGAACTTATGAAGAAAAGAAGACTCCCCCTGCCCGTGACCAAATTTTGGAAAATCAAAATTCCAAAAAGGAACAGGCCAAAAATAATTCCCAAAAAAAAAACTAAGCGCTGATCGATCCGCCTTGGGGCAGGACGATCCAAGACCATTAAAGACCCCAATTAATGTAATTAAAGAATCAATTAATTCGATAGGCTCGCGGCCCTTAGTCCGAGTGCAAATGTTTGATAAAGATTATGAAGCCCTCATTGACACGGGTTCTGATTTAAATCTGATTTCAGAGGATCTAATCGAATCTGAAATATATATAGAAGATGATCGGGTTCTCATATTAGCAATAGAAGGTGCTAAAGCGAGAGTTCTAGGATTAATTGAAGTCAATTTAGTTTTAGGGAATTATAGTTATAAAGTAGTTTTCAATATTGTTGCAGGATTAACTGCTAAAATTATATTAGGTAGCGAGTTTTTAAGGACAGAACAAGCCCTAATGGACTTCAATAGAAGCTGTATATATATTGGACAGACTCTACGTCAAACCATATATTGGAAACAATTCCATTCGGTAGATATGCCATGCGAATTGCCGGAAATGGGACCGGACGTCCCGGGAAATATCAGGGATCTTATTCAGGAATTCAAAGACATTTTTCTAATCGGATTAGCACAGCCAACAACTCGTACCACCCAACATAGGATCGTCTTAAAGGATAATAAAGTCATCAATCAACGCTGTTATAATTTAAATCCAGACAAGGAAAAAATCTTGAATGATCAGATCCAAGAAATGTTATGCGCAGGCGTAATAGAACCTACACAGTCACCGTTCTCTTCGCCACCTTTGCTTGTTACGAGGCCAGGAAAAAACCCAAGATTCTGTATCGATTTTAGGCGCCTGAACGATATTAGTGTCGCAGAATCCTCGACCTTGCCACGTATACCGGACTCCGTGAAAGCTTTAGCCCAAGCCAAATATTTTACAGTTTTGGACCTTAAGAGCGGATACTGGCAAATTCCCATGGAAGACTCCAGTAAACAGTATACCGCTTTCACTACACCAGACGGGGCAAGTTATCATTTCAATGTGATGCCATTTGGGCTAAAAAACGCACCCAGTACCTTCCAGAAACTTATGTCGACAGAAGTATTGGTAGGCCTGATACAGGAGTTTGTACAGGTCTACCTTGATGACATTATAATATATTCAACCGACAAGGACACTCATGCTAGACATTTACGAATCGTTTTCGAGCGACTTCGGATACATAATTTGAAAGTAAGCGCCGAAAAATGCCAGATTTGCCAAACTAGCATAGACTATTTAGGATATAGGATTTGTGGCGATTACACTGAACCACAAACCAAACATTTGGAACAAATCAAAGCATGTCCCGAACCAAGGACCAAGAAGCAACTGCAGTCTTTCCTGGGATTATGCAACTGGGTACGGGAGTACATTCCGAATATGGCCGAACTTACTGCCCCGATGACCGAAGCGTTAAAGGGTTCAAAATTTACATGGACTAGCCTGCAAACTGACGCATTTATGAAAACTAAAACTACTGTAGCCCAAGCAAAGCAATTGAGTCGCCCTAATTTTGAAAAAAAATTCATATTACAGACGGACGCCTCAGCTATAGGCATGTCCGCTGTACTGTATCAAGAACCTGAAGATGGCTCGGAAGTACGAAACATTATTTCATACGCTAGCGCAAAATTTCATTCTTCTCAACAGCGTTACCACATTAACGAACAGGAGTGTCTTGCGCTCGTCTGGGCTATTCAATACTTCCGAGCCTATCTGGAAGATCGGCCTTTTATGGTCCGTACGGACAGCAAGTCATTGACCTGGCTCCAAAAATTTAAGGACTCACGAGCCAAGCTGACCAGGTGGGCGCTCCTTCTTCAGGAATTTAAATTTGAAATTCAACATGTTCCCGGATCAAAAAATCATTTACCTGATTTATTAAGCCGCAATCCCGAGGAGACTCCCTATGAAGCGGAACCAGACAATGATCGATTGTTGCCCCCCTCTGTGGAGACGACTAAATCAACGGTAGCTCAATGTGCTGTAGTTATAGCCGACCTGGGTGATTTATACACTAAAATTGCCGAAAACCAGGAGCATGATAAGGCAATTCGGCGTTTAAAAGTCACTTTGGACCTGCTTGCAGGCCAACAACCAACGGATAACAAACAAAGACGTGTATTGGAAGAGTTCGTACTTATTGATAATTTATTATGGCGTAGACATCCACAGGGAGATAGACTTGTTGTGCCCCGACAATATACACAACAAGTTATTTATATGCACCACGATGACCCGGAACAAAGCCATCCTGGAACTGAGGAAACTGTCCGAAAAATCGCAAACAAGTATTTTTGGGGATGTATGCACAAAGAGATCACAGAATATGTATCTAAGTGTATAATTTGCTCAATTTGCAAAACCCAGCAAAAGCAAAAGCATGCTCCCCAAACGCCACGCACTCCTACCAATCCCTTCGAGATGATAAGTATCGACTTGTTAGGACCGTATCGCGAAGCCGCCGGAACGCACAATCAATATATTCTTTTTGCCGAAGATGTTTTCTCTAAATGGATAGAGGCACGAACTTATTCGGATGTAAGTGCCAAGGATGTATTAGAATTTCTAAAGACGGAAATAATTGCACGATACGGATATCCTAAGCATATAGTAAGCGATAACGCCAAGATATTTAAGGCGAACGTACTAACGAAATTTTGCGAAGTAAAAAAGATTAGACAACATAACTCCAGTGTATACCATCAACGGGCAAACCCCGTGGAGAGAAGAGTACAAGAATTAAAAAAGGTATTGCGAGTTCTTTTATTAAATAAACAAGAAAACCAGTGGGAGCGAGTTTTGCCTCAAGCCCTCCAAGTATTAAGAAGCAGGCGAAATAGAGCCACCGGGGAAACGCCGGCGTCGATTATATTGGGGTATGAACTCAAATGCCCAGGCGAATGGCAAACTAAATGGACCCAGTACCAAAAAACCCAGGCGAAAGAACAAAGGGTATTAACAAGAAGACAAGTTTATGCAAAACAGTTGGATTTTCAACGGAAAGAATTTTCTGAAGCCGGATCTGCCATACTTAAGTTAAATGTTGGAGATATGGTAAATGCAAAGTTTCACCGTACAGGAGCTTTTCAACCTGCCTGGACCGGGCCTCATCAGGTCACAAAAGTCTTGGGGAATTCAGCTTATGAGGTTATAGTGAACGACAACCCCGTTAACTTCCATATCGACGATCTGCGAAAAGCGAAGAACGGAAATCAAGTTGACCTCGACGAATACCCCATATATGAAGAAAGCGATGACAGCGACGCGGAATTCGAATTTTCCGCTGAGGAGGTTCCCCCCCAAAATGTCGAAGACTCTGAGGAAGAACCTGAACAACCTCAAGAAAATAAACAAATGGACGAGACGACGCCTCAATTACATGCAATGCAAATTGATCAATGTTCGAGTTCCGAAATACTGGGGAACAAATTGCCCACCGAATTCTTGCACCAGCAACGACTCCTAAAAGATGTTGAACGAAACGTCAATGTTTTAAAAACCAAAGTTTCCAATATTCAACACTTTCAAGATTTATTAATCCTAGAGGAATTGCTCACCCAGGAAATTCAAAATGTAGAGAAGATCGAAACGTTGGGGCATGAATGTTTGAGAAAACAACGAAAAAACATTGTAGACAAAATTGAGGTTGTAATCGACGATATGTATCTACGTGATCATATCCCCATGAAGACAAATCTACGCGATTGTATTCAACCAGAAACCCAGAAGACAAATCTTACAGTTCCTGCAGCCCTAAAAAAAGAAAAGGACGATCTAATCTCAAAAGCAAGTACGAAGTACTTCTATAACTCCAGGCTAAACAAAGACTCAGTACTACCCGGAGCTTATTGTAATAGGTGGGGTGATTTCTTTAAGTTAAAGGAAGAATTTTGGGAGGGGGTTCTTAATTGTTTTTGAGGGTTCGTAGAAATAAACTTAAAATTAAGTACTTTAAGTTATTTTTCCGTCTTGTGGGGGGGGTGTCGTATAACTAGTCATTTAATGCTATTTTATCTAGTGCATAACCCCTGTAGTAGTTTTTAAGTTTAATTTAGTTTTCAATTTTTTAGGAATAATAATTTGATAGTATTATTATTATTTTTTTTTTAAAGGCACAAATAATGAAAAAATTATTTGTCAGAAACAAAAAGTAATTTTGGCAAAAAGTTGTTTTCGATAAAAGTTTTGAAGTGTAAAATGTTAATTCACGGTATGAAGTGTATTTGCCTTCTGTATTGTGGGTCATTTGTGTTTAGTTTTACGAGAAAAGTCGTTAAATGACTTCAGGCGGACAAATGGGATTTGTATTTTTTGGTCTCTGGGATGTTTTTAAATTTGGTTTTCGTGAGCGGCTTTTATGACAGTCAAGTGAAGAATGGGTACAACGATTTCGCGTTTCTATTTATAAGCCATTCAACTCCCTTAACAAGCCCCGCCTTTTGGTCATTTAGCGATGTTTTGTTCATTGATTGGTCGCGTTTTTTGATATACCCCAAAACATTTTCGGCTGGTAAAATTAATGCGTAATTAGCCCTGAGTAAGTCAGGAGGCTCCTCCCTGTTTCATACATATTTTTGACAATTGTTGCTAAAATTTGTATCACTAAACAAATAAAAGTTGATATTTTACTTTAATATAATGTAACCCATCGAAATGCGATATTTTTTCAAAAAAAAAATTATTGATTATAGAAAATATCGAGTTGTAGTTTTTCGCTGGGTTGTCATTGGCTGAAACCGTTTATTGCGTTGTAATTAAATGGATAAGAATATAAAACGCGGCGTTTTTGGTTCATTCGGGACCTGAATTTTGCTTGCTAAAGTACTTCACGTCAGTTTAATTTTTGAAGTTAAACTTAAAATTTTTTTTTCAAAATTTTCCACTTGTCATCAAGTGTTGTGCCGTACCTTTCAATAGGGGGGCAATAAAGTTTTCGCGTCTATCGAGGAGGTGATTCCCGTCCTTTTTGATATAGTTATCTTTCCGGGATTTACAGTGATTTGATTGGAATACTATTCAAATGTTATTCCCTTGATTAGTTGGTGGATTCCTGTATGTCAATCAAGTGTTATTCCCTTGATTTGGATTATCAGTGATTTATTTTTTGGATACTTCTGTGGATTAGTATGCTCATACCCATGCGGACCTGGGTCGTGTTACGCGAGGTATTGGGGAATCGGAAGTAGGGGGGAAAATATTTTCGGGCGCGAAATTTAAATGTTTCAGCTCTGGTTTTCACGTCGTCGCTTCGCATACAGGCAAGTAAGGAATTCCAGAGTTGAATAGTTCGTTGGCTGTTACCGGACTAGTCCTGGCACTGCAGGCTAGTTTACGAGGTAACAACCCCTAGATTTCTTTATAAAAATAAGAGAGACGCAGTCCCCCAGACTTGGCCGTCTGCCAAAAAGAGCCATTGCGAATTTATTAAGTGGGGCGCAGCCCCCCAAGTGAAAATAAGCTTGATTATTATTTATTTGTTGTTAATTGTTTATAATAATAGTTTACTGAAACTAATTTCGATAAACCTTTTAGTTTTTATAATTGAAGTTTTAGTTTTAAATCATTTTCTTCTTGAGGTAAAGTTTATCGAGATTGGATGTTATATGTTATAAATGTTGGGTTAATATTAAGTTTGTCGATTGTCATTATTGTAATGTAAAAGGTTTTGAAAAAATATTGAAATAAACCAAAACACTTTATTCTCTTTTGCCCTCCGTGGAATTACATATTACAAATTAACATTAATTAAAAGTCCTCCCCTTGCCCCCCCCCATAAATTAGTTAAAAAAGAAAATAGAGAAAAAGTATTTAAGAATTGGTAATACGTTACCTTCTCTCTTACCATTAACCACCATGAGGTTATTGGTTGACCCCTTTTGATTAAATTTTTGATTTCTCTTCAAATATTTTTATCTTAATTTTGGTGGACCGGTGGCCTTTCCGCCATCGGGGTTAAAGGAGGTGGGACCACCCTTAACAAAGAAAAAATTAATTAATATTTTTATGATTGATTTTTCTTATAAATTTAGTTTTTGATTTTTTTTAAAACCAATAAAAAAATCTGGCATCCCTAAATTATCAAAATGACCGAAAAAACCATTGAATGCTCGGGTAGTATAGAGTCCCAAGTAAGCCCTGAGAATCCTGAAGCCCAGGATTTTTCAACAATGGTAGAATCAATCCAAACTTATTTAAATATAACCAAAAATGCCGACCAGGACGCTTTACTTGCTTCCCAAACCAATCCTCGGTGGGACCGAGAACCACTCCCAGGGATAGAAACGCACTCCAATAGGGACATATTGGGCAACGTTAGGCCAACTCGCCCAGCCGAGTTGGCCCCAATGCGAGAAGTAGGAGTCGACCCTCTCTGGAATCCGGCTTTACTTAGGAGAACGCTACTCTGTCAAAAAGACCTCGACTCTGACTCGGGCTCTGAAGGTAGCGTATCTTTCCACAGACCGCCGAAGCAAAGACATCCACAGGGCCGTATCGGCGACAAAACCAAGTGGAGGGGAGCAGCTTGTATGTTGATTTATTTACACTGGAATACAATGATGACATCACGTTTATTTATTATTGTTCGGTCTAATAGTTACGATGTCTATGGTCGGAGCGTTTGAAAGAGAATCCCAATTTTGGCTGAGAAATCATCTTTAGCGACGAGACGCATTTTTTGATGAATGGCTTTGTGAACAAGCAAAATTGCCATCAACGTCAACGGCGACCGCTACAAAACGATGATTACCTATTTCTTTTGGCCCAGACTGAACAATATGAACGTGAACGACAAGTGGTTCCAGCAGGACGGCGCTACGTGCCACACAGCGGACGCCACGATGAACATTCTGCGTAAACGATTTGAGAGTATGGTTATCTCTCGCAGAGGTGACGCGAATTGGCCACCACCATCATGCGATTTGACCCCGCTGGACTATTTCTTGTGGGGTTTTCTGAAGTCTCTGGTCTATGCCAATAAGCCGAGGCTATCTCTCAAATTCAGCCGGATCTATGCGGCAGAGTCATTAAAAATTTGACCACTCGGATCCGTGCCACCGTGAAAAATCGTGGCGGACATTTGAACGATGTCATATTCCATAAATAATTGTATACATAGACCTTTCAAATAAAAATAGAATTTGGTTAACACCTTACAAACAGCTTGTTTTATTCGATTTTAACATCGAGTCGTCCTTATTGAAAAACCCTTACAAATGTTTCTTAATGATGCTAACACACTTTAGCCCAATCATGTATCACTTTTAGTTAGTCCAGTTTACTACGCACAGGTTTGGCAAGACATAAGTTAAATAAAGAAGATGAAAAATGGAAACGCCTTGTCACACCATAACGCCGATCGAGTCCATGTATGTTGGTATCTAGCGTCGGCATTCGGGTCGTGGGAGACAGATTTCGTTTTTGAAACAATACATACAGGATTGTAATATGATCCCATTTGTGTCTTATTAGAAAGTCCATTTTGTAGATGAACTAAGGAAGACCAAAAAGAGTCTTTAAGCTATGAAAGGCTATGAGCCGCATTTAGCTTGAATTATGGTAAATGAGCAAAGTTTTTGTTTTGCTTTATCGTTACAAAAGCCCTACAGTGCCAAACCTGTATACGAAGACAGTTTAACACTGTTTTAATTCCATGAATTGAAAAGGCACGTGTAAAGTACTGTTCTTATGTTCTACAATAAGGTGGCCCCTTTTTTGAGACGCCCCCACTACAAGGACAGCCTCACCTTTAAGAAGCACTGGGCCATCGCCGGAAGCATCTTCGGGGTATGACATTTTCATTAACCTTGTTTGTGGGTAACCTAAAATATAAGTTTAGTTATCAAAGAACCTGGGCGTTCCTTAAAGTTCTCTTGCACCTTCCCAGGACAAGACGATCGATGGGTACACAGGGTATTGTTTACAGCACTGATTTAATTAATCAAATTTTATTAATTATGAAAAATTTAGGCAATTACATTCTTACCTAATTTAGTGTTTCCTGTTACAGTATACGATCTACTGGGCGGCACAGGGGGAGGTCTTTCTAAATCTAATCCAAACAAATTACAGGTTTGTTGAATTATTTTCGCATCACATTTCTCCGTCATATCGGGGGGAGGGGTTCCAGCAATTGGTTGTGGGCGAGGCCGAGCAGTTGGGGCAGCTCCTGTTCTGGGTAGAGTGGATTTGAGAAGGGTTGTAGAACCCATATGGTCGGCTTTTTCTCGACGCAGAGTACTCCAACGACATCTGTGAAATTAGACAAGAAAGATCTAACATATGATCAATATTAAATAGGAAAATTCTTTTACCCTAGAGTAGTACACTGCTGTTGTGAGAGACAAAACTAATTTTTAACACGCCCTCGAATACACAAGTCAATAGTACAGAAAGCGGGCTTCTGTGTACCTCTCGATGTGCCAATGCAGATTTGAACGCCTGTTTATAATTCGTGGTTGTGTCACGTAGATATGACTCAACCATACCAATTTACAAACATTTTAGATTACATCAAAATGGATTTTACAAGAAAAACTTTAACTGAGTCTATAGTCTATCTTTAAATGATGCGAAGTAATAAATCAATCAAAACCGTCTTCTCCATGAGCGTGCAAGATTTTTTTTGGCATACATTGATTTAAATAGACCTAAATTTTTAAATTTGTGCAGGATCGACATTAAATTCAAGTTTTATCTTTGTTGACGTCAACCCTCCAAAAACTTCTCCAGGACGACCAAAACTTGGGCTGGATGACGTTTTAATGCAGAGAATAAGGCGAAAAGTTCATAGTTTATTAAAAAAAAAAAGAAATTCCCACGCTGGACAAAATTTTGTCTTCGATCCGAGAAGACCAGGTCTACCTATTTATGTGTAGAAATATGCATTGGAAGTTATTAAAAAAAAAGGGTTTTCGGTGGAAAAGACATAGTAGGTAATCGATTTTAATAGATAAAAGCGATATCGTCTGTTGGAGAAGAAATTACTTAAGAAGCATCTGAAAAGCCAGAGAAGAAAACAAAAAAATATTTTACCTAGACGAATCATGGCTAAATGAAGGCCACACTGTGACTAAGTTTTGGCAGGATGAAAATATTAAAAGTTCGAGGCGAGCTTTTTGGAAGGATTGTCCACAGGATTTAGATCGCCATCTGGAAAAGGACATCGACTTATCATAACCCATATTGGAAGTTCTGAAGGCTTCGTTAAAGGTGGTCTACTGATGCTCCAATGTTCGAGTAAATGTTGGATCTCATATCAAAAGATGAAATAATTGTATTGGATAATGCAAGTTATCGCTCTAGGCTGACGGAAAAATTACCGACAAGTGCGTGGCGTAAAAGTGAAATAACTAGAATGGCTAAGTTTAAGACAAATAGAGTTTCCATTAAATTCCTTAAAAATAGGACTAGTCGATGAAATGGTTATGAGGAATATCTGTGCTCAGACTGCCTCCTTACCACTGCGAATTAAAACCGATCGAACTTATGTGGACTCAAATAAAGACAGATGTCACCAGAAAAAGCACGACTTATAAAATGGTGGATTTAAACAGACTCTTTAATGAAGCTATGGGTAAAATCAGTGCGGAAAAGTGGAAAAAGTATATCGATCATGTGATAAAAGAAGAAGCCAAAATGTGCCAGGTAGATATAATAATCGAAGAAAAGATTGAACCGGTTATTATAAACGATGTTAATAAAAGTTCATCTTCCGAATCGGACTATGATTAAGCCATAACGACAAAGTGTTATTCGATTTTTGAAAAGGCTTTGTTTGTAAGATTACATATTATATCTTGTTTTTGTAATTATATTATGTAAAATAGTAACACCCATTGTTACGAATATAATATAATACAATTTTAGGGGAATAGGCATGTTTAAGATATTTAATTTAAAAACTTCCCCAATACACGCTCCTGTTTCCCAATAACAATGGTAAATCCTCAAATATAACAATACCTTGCGATAAATTCAGGGTAGACCTACCTAAATAATGCTCATTATTTGGATCATTTCATGTAAACACAATAGACTTTATGGGATGGTGTTTAAATTGTTCTTAATACCCCGGTATGCGCTTTGCATATTATAATTTGATTTATTACTTCGCGCCATTTAAGGGTAGACTATAGCTGAGTTAGCAGACATTGTGTACGTTCCTACGAGTGAAGAAGAAACAGATTTGGAATATTTTAGACAAGAAGATGGAGAGCGATGACCACGAAAGTGATGATCGGGAATGCCAGAGAGCGACAGTTTCTCCGCCGAGCCTAGTTCTCACTTAAAAACTACGATTTATGTCTTATCTATGTTATTTATGAATAAGAATACAATTTAATAAAATTAATATAAGATATTTAATTTTAAGCCAGGAATGACTGCTAACATAAGTAGGTGTCACATACGACATCACTATACCAATCATGTCCAAGAACGTTAGGATACCATTCTAGGGTTAAGACTGGTATAAAGAAAATAGAAGACAGGAGTATTCCGAAACGATGATGTTATCTTAGTCTGCATACATTTTGTTATAAGATAGGGTTGGCCCAAAATAAGTGGATCTTAGTAGGGCTATGGTGTAAGCAATTAAGACTCACCGACATCGCCAACCCCTCCAGGTTGATTGAATTAATGTTGCTGCTTTTTGTCTGGTTTCATTTCTAAGTTTTTCTAGTTGTTGCCGGATTCCTTCACTAAGGAATATGTGACGCTTGCCAAGGGCCCAACTGGTAGAAACTGGGCTGCCAGCCTAAATCAGAAAAATGCTCGTTAAGAAGAAGTTAATCGACAACGTTTTAACACCGTATTGCCTTTTTCACACAAAATGTTTATTATCGGTCTCTTATCTTATATTATTAAGCATTTAGATTCAAGCATTTACATACCTCCCTCTTAGCTAAACGATCAACTGCATACTGAAGAATAGTTCTGCAATCATCATTAATTTTTTCTTCCGTGCGGGTCAGTTCTGCAAATGGTGCCAATAGCCGATATCGAGAATTAAAAGCCTTAAATCTCATACGATGTGGGTAACCTGAAAATTATTTTAAAGTTTGTGAGTTATGGCCGATCCACACATATGCATCAAAAGTCCTGATATATCCACATTTATGATTTTCCTTATTTAAAATATAGTTTTTGGTAATTTTTTGCTTTATATTGGTGTAATTTTACTGTTGTTCTGCAAAACTCGAATTTAAGTAATTCTCCTTTTATTTTTTGTAAAACTGCGTTTCTTTTTGTTTTATTTTTATTTTTGGGGTCCGTAATAGAATACAAAATCGGTTGATTTTGATATAGTTCTATAGGCGCAATGACGGAGTCTTTGTTTCAGATATATCGTTCTCTTTTTGTAGCCATAGCGACACATCCCCGCGCAATGTCGCAGCGACACGCAGGTGCAATTGAATTAATCCAACTACACGGTGACGTCCGCTGGCGTCAGAGCGGTGGGGTTAGAAGCAATATAATTATTTCTATTGGTCAAGCAGCTGTCGCTAGCAACAGAACGAAGCTCTGAGAACGCGGCTTTACACTAAAAACTGACGGATGTCTTCTTTATTTTTTTGGCAATTGAGAAGTTATATTTATAAATCAATTACACCCACAGACATTTTTAGGGAATTTTGAAAAATGTGTGCAAATAATTAGAACTTGTTTTATTTCGAGGGTGAAAAACGCTGCAACTTTTACTCACGCTAACATGCATAAATGTGAATGCCAAATTGCATTCAATTTTAACGCAGGGTTATAAATGCAGAGTGAACATACATAGGTGCGTCAATATTCGTTGCTAGGCAATATGTCAATACACATTAATTTTTAAAAAAATAGGTCAGACAAACCCGAAGTTACTCAAAATTTGTAAAAGTATTTACCAGCTTGCGCGATGGGTATACCTAAACAAGAAGCTGTGAGAGGTGCTCACAATAAAAATAATTCCAAAATAAGTAGGTACTTATATGATGAACCGCAGATGTAGCTTAGAGTGATATCTCGTGGCCCAGTCTAGCAAGAATCAGTCAGTAAAGGAAAAAGAAGCTCCTACAACGACCAGACGCTGGTCATTAAATTGCAGGAGTCGCCGCCCGGAGCGCAACATTAAAAGCTTATGGTTTAGCCTTACTGACGAGCCTTTATATGGCAAAACACATCTAGAGATGGATCCGACGAAAGGAAGCAACTAATCTTTAGATTTCTAACTAGGTACATATTGGACGTAAGTGGGCGATTTAGGGTTCTGGACGAAGAGCGTAATAACATATTTATCCAAAGTGCAGGGCATCACGTAAGTAGACCGGAGATTTAGGGTAAGTTATGCAACCATAAAGAAAATTTCGGAAAGTCAAAGTCAAAGTGAAAATATGCTTTATTGTCTGAAAGAAATATTCATATCGACAAAGCCTTCATAATTTTTTTTTTCAATCGACCGGACGCAAGAACTTTCTAGATAATTTTTAACCGGAAAATATCATATCACAGGTTTGAACCGGAAAGCAAAAAAGAGGAACCGCTAAAGTACTTTACCGGCCCCAGAGACGTATAAAAGGGGTTCAAACCCCCCCATTCGACGAGAGTTCGACCAATTTTAAATTTCCAATTTCGAAATTTAAATTAATTAAACGTAAAACGTCGATACACTTTTTTTACATGTCGAGAACAAAAATATTTTAGTTTATTAAATATTTTCCTGACTATAGAGTTTTCTAACTGTCTAAAACTATACCAATATAGTAAGCCATTATCAAAATTTTCTTTTAGGCCACTGGTCGATTGCAAAAAAAAATTATGTACGTTACACACCCAGATAGTACAGCTCAAGATCTCAGGATAGGTAAAGGATTCAGGCAGGCTAGGGCCAGTGTACGCCTCTTCACAACCGTATTGTTCAGGTCTGTCATCCTCATGGAGCTGTTGGATGTATCGTTTCCATGTTTGTAATTTCTTATTTATGTCTGTTATGACGGAGTTTTCGTCCCTGACTAAGTTCCCAATTGGGATTTCTATTCATTCCTAGTACTTATTTCTTTGAATATCGATCGAACGAATCGTGATTTTCTGTGGTTCTTTCATCTCTTCGCATCTATTACGCAGCCATACCTTCTTTACAACTCTACATTTATATGGAATTTCTCGGTGGATCGCCCTATATCTATTGTGGTTATGAAGGGAAGATAGAGGGGGAGACCAAGTCGAAAAGACAAAGCGCGCGTAAGCAGATGGCGTTTTGAAGCGAAGAACTTGAAGCATCTTTAAGAGCGGTCAAGATTTCCGTGGGAGTTTAGGCGATTGTTTAGAGTGTCACATTGAAAATGTTTCATCAGTGTGCTAGAAATGTCTCAATCGGGTAAATTCGAAGTAATTTTAGACTTCTGTGAGGTTTCGTTTCTGACTTGACACTCCACTAATCAACACTCCTCTTCGCTAGTTTTAAACAGCACACACATCAAATCTGGACTTAGGAGTCTTCGTGTGTGGCTGGTCTAAGTTCTGGTTAAGGCTGCCATTTCAGAAAGAGGTATTTCAGACCGTGTGTCGGGCGGGTAAAAGGTGAAGCTCTAAATGCAATGCAATACACCTGTACCCAGGGATTTCTTCCAAAATTAGTAATTGGTAAATAAGCTTTGCGCCGAAGAATCTATCAATCGTGTTTAACACAAGACTTTTTGTAATTCAGTCATTTCGACAAAAAAGTTTTTGTTACGTTTCATTTTCATTCAGATGACAAGAATATTGAAGGCATTTTTTTATTTTATAGGGATTGCAATGCAACAATCGTGGTATAATAGCCCGATCACACGTTACGACTTTTTTGTCGTATCAGTAATTGTTCCGATTAAATAATCGAGGCGCATGCACTTAAACACATTTAAATACGTTAAGAAGATGTGGTGTATCGATTTGAAAACCGTAACGTGTAAACGGGCTATTAAGGTTACCACAGAAAATAGGAAGCAGTCAATGTGAACACAAAATAGTTTTCTTAATAAAAGTGCTTTACTTAAAAAATAAAATTATTGGATATGTATGACTAAACTTATTTTGGCATTGTAGTGTTAAAATGAACCACTTTTGATAATGAAAATCAATGTGAAAAAGATGAGTTTTAGTAACTAAATTACAAATATTAATGTTTAAACATTGTTGAAGAAATATTACAAGTATTTTTGTTCTGTTTTTCATTCCACAACTTTTGATGCCTAATACAGGGTGTTATTTAATAAGTGTCCGATATTTTACATGACGATTCCTCAGTTATTTATAAGGTGAAAAATTTATATAAGCATGGGTCCGCAATCCCTTCATTTTTGAGATTATCAGTAAAAAATTTTAAATAATTTTTGAAATAATGTCCATATTTGGACGAAAATTGGTATCTAATGGTTTTTTGAAATGCGAAATTCAAATATGATGTTAGTATGGCGTTCACTTATAGAGAGCGCCACCTACGTGTCTCTTTACTCATTTGAGGAGTCTTAACTTTTTCATACGTGCTTGTATTACATTTTTAAGCGAAAAATGGATTTCTTCATCATTTTTACATGAAAGAGGCATACCTACTTGGTAGAAGTTGCTAAAGTCTGTGCGTTTTAAGAAGTCCGATATCGGATTAAATCACCAAGGGATGTTATCGCTTTTAAAACAGTAAGTCGGTTAAGTTACAATATCTTCGCACCTTCGCTATACTTGATCACACCGAACATCCCACTGGTTTACTGTATTCTATTACTGGGCGAAATCAGAGGTTTTAAAACAAAATTATCTTAGAATTACGCGTTGAGCATAAATAATAATTAAATAGATAATTAAATTATTTTGCTATTATTATAGTTAAATCTATATAATAATCGCTATTTTCCAAGAACCAATTAAAATTTGCTCAAGTGCGGGATGGTTAAATATGTTAAAATTTTCTCAGGTATATACTTTTCCGATAATGACATTATTTTGGGATTATTATAATTAAATCTTCATAATAATTACTATTTTCCAAGAAATAATTAAAATTTGCTGAAGTGCGGGATGGTATGTTCTACTTTATTTTAAATAAGTAGTTGTGCTTTTCACTTTCAACAGAAAACTGCTTTGCGAGCTGTCCAATGTTGTTTCGAAAAGATGGCAATTTTTAAGGGATTATTTAAACAACAAAAAATCGGAATTGTCAAGACAAGTTGTTTTTCTTGACGAAACATGGGTATTTGCAAACGGAACTTCAACAAAAACGTCTTGGCAGGATGACTCAAAGCATTGTTATTCAAGTACCCGTGCAAGTAATGGAAAAAGGTATATGTTGGGGAACAGCCCTAAGAGTTGAAATGAGTTGTCCAAAGATGGACTGTTTAGTTTAGTTGTAACATAGTAGGCGTAACATGTCAAATTTACGATCCCGTTCGTAACATAGTAGGTATAAGAAATGATGTATTTTAAAGTCGCGCCAAATGGAAGCAGCTGGAGACCACTGCCACGCTCCAAATTTGTTCACTGTAAAATGCGCTCACTGGATTGGCGGAAGCTTGGTGTCGGCCACAAAAGATGAATGATTCGCGTCATAGGGTATTCGTGCAGCGGATCCAGCCGCTGCGTTCGGCGCTAATTAAGTCTTTAGAGTAACTGTTGAGTGAGCAATAAAGCTAGCAACACGTCCCGTCAACCAAAGTTGGTTGTTGGCGGTCATTTTACTATTTGTACCAAGTGGTAAATCTTTACGAATGTTAGTGTATCAATTTAGAGTAACTGTTGAGTGAGCAAGTAAGCTAGCAACACGTCCCGTCAACCAAAAGTTGGTTGTTGGCGGTCATTTTACTATTTGTACCAAGTGGTAAATCTTTACGAATGTTAGTGTATCAATTTAGAGTAACTGTTGAGTGAGCAAGTAAGCTAGCAACACGTCCCGTCAAAAAGGAATAGCCAAAGTTGGTTGTTGGCGGTCATTTTTACTATTTGTACCAAGTGGTAAATCCGTAGAAATGTTAGTGTACTAATTTCTATGTAAAAAGTGGAAGTTTTACCCTAAGTACGGGTACAAAGTGTGCATAGCTCTGTGCAAAGAGTTATAATGTGTTGATTTCGCCAGAAGTCATAGTGTGTTAAGTTCGCCAGTATTTTAAATAAAGTTATTTTGCTTTAACACGAGTTTAATTTCCAATCATAATAAAACCGACCAGTGAGTCACACGCCTGTGGAAATATACCACAAACTTGATTGAACGTAAGAGGAAATAAAGTCCGGCGTTTCAACAGTATATTATATTACATGCTGGTAATGAAGAAGGTTTTGTTTTAAATGCCAGTTTGATATTTTCATCAACAAAAAAAAACTGACGATTATCACGGCAATATAGATGCTGAAATTTTTGAGCATTGGTTCGAGGAAAAACTTTTAAAAAGTTTAGAAAATCCTTCCTTAATTGTTTTAGACAATGCCTCTTACCATACGAGACTCGAAGAGAAATTCCCTAGAAGCAGCTGGAAAAAGGAAGAAATAAAAGAGTGGTTGTCAAAGAAAAACATAAACCATGAAAATTAATATTTAAAAAGTGAACTTTTAAGCAAGAAGTGTAAAGAGCAGTCATTTAAAAAAAAAGTATGTTGACGAATTAGCCCTCAAATAAGGACATCAAGTTTTGAGATTGCCGCCCTACCATTGTCATTACAACGCAATTGAATTGGTATGGGGTATTAGCAAGAACTATTATGACAAACATGCCTGTAAAAATATCGGTAAGCCTAGCGTTATAAAGTTATGGGAGGAGGCGCTTAGCCAAGCGGGCAAAGAAGAATGGCGGAAATGCATTGAACACACAGAAAAAATTATTTTTGAATCTTATGAGACAGAACAGGTTATAAACGAAGTAAGACCGTTAATTATTACGAATGATGATGATGATGACGATGATGTTGATTCTGATGAGTCTGAAAGCATGGGTGAAATTTCAAATGCAGAGGAAGACTACTTTTAGTAGTACCTATCTGCAAGTAGGTACGTTCTGTCGCAAGACTACAAAATCGGTTCTTTTTAGAACCGAAACTTTATAAAAAAGAATTCGTAAAACTAATTTGTCTGAATACTACAAAAGCTAAAAAATTATTATTTTTCTTTACCTAAACTAATTTTTTATTTACTTTAAATTATTTTATTTAGAAAATGTAATTCATCAACATCCAAAATTACCTTCAATATAATTTATTGTTTGAGAGCCACCGACATAATGCTCAAGAGGTTTTATGGCTTAGCGGACTTCTTAAAAAGCACAGACTTTACAAGCAATCGTTCTCCAGAAAAAGAATAGTAAAGAAATAAATAGCATTTATTTACATATCGCTGCGCCCATATCAGAGTTTGATAAAATAGCATTTTTATCTCCTAAACAAAGCCGAAATCAAAAAATTATGAAAATGTACTTTGCATTAGCTAATAAAGTGCCTACATGACAGTGTTATCAAAAAAGAAAGCGGCAGTGGCCTACATATTTTTTGTTACTGTTAAAAATTGTAACACCCTGTATCTCAAAAATGAAGGACTTGCGGACCCATGCTTATATGAACTTTTCACCTTATAAATAACTGAGGAATCGTCCTGTAAAATATCGGACACTTATTAAATAACACCCTGTATATGGAAAAAAGTCAGGTTAGTCAATTAAACTGCATGATAATAATCTCTTACGATGTAGTTTTCTCTACTTTTTCTTTAATGATAATTCTATAAAAAACTATATTACTAAAAAATGTTACCCACGGTAAAACACTTACCTCCAGCCATTAAATTAACAGTTTCCAAAACTTGAAGCGATCTTATCTGCCTCACCACAATCCCCCGATCAAATCTATTTGGAACTTCCTGGTTATTGCTGCATATGCATCGGACGAAGTGAGGTCGGGCGTGGACTAAAGTGCGGAGTAAATTGTCCAGACGGGTGTGAAAATCTTGTGTGAGGGTTGATACTGGTTCATCCCCATTCAGGAGATCTGTATGAGATGTTGGGGATATTCTGAAAGAAAGACACTATGAAAAAACTATTTTTAAAATTTAAGTCTACTATAGACTTCTACACTCATTTAAGATAAAGAAAGAAAATATAAATATGGTGGCACTTACTTAATTAATACAATGAACTATAAAACCTACCTAAAACTAACACCTCTAGGCACAGTCTCTACTGAATACAAAGCCTTAAGTTCACTGCCAAATAAATGAGTAGCAAATCCAAAATTACAACTCTGTTTATAAAAAACTGCAACCAGATCATCAGGGACAATATCCTTGTTTGTATCCAAAAAATCTGTTGCGTCATAAATCACCCTTCCAGCAAAATGCTGAATTCCGAACAATCGTGGATCAAGTGGTTTCGGGTCAAAAAGTCGTTTGTTATTTTTATGTTGAACCTGAAGTTAAGAACATACTCAGCTTTAAGATAATTGGTAATAGCATCCATATAAACACATTGCTAAGCATTACAATAGAGTTTAGCTAAAGCTTTTTAACGTGTGCTGACACTGTTTCATTGTTTACTTTAAGTCTCACCTTTATTTTTGAGATATATGATTCAGCTGTACCTCGTATTGAACATTCTACGTCTAGCATACTTAACAGTCCCGTTCGAAGAGACGATACTAAATCTATGCAAGGAACATTATCAACATAGTCGACTTCAACTTCACAATTAACTCCCTCGTCTCTGAAAAAGCAAAATAATTTCTTGTTTAATGATTAAAGCTGATCAATGAAACCTTATGGTGAAAGACGTACCTGCAAGATTCTATACTAGACTTAAAAATATGCGTATTATAAAAATGTTGCATGGTTTCAGCACAAAGGTTTATACAAAGATGTTCCAGTTGAGCAGGTTTCGGGTCTTCAAATCCGAACATATCCAGAATACCGATAAACCCATCGGTGGTGGCATGTCTTACGGCGTTGTTTAACGCAGCCATGGATTTGCTTCCAGCAGAATTGCTGCCATTTCCTACTGTAGATGCGTGTTGACTGGTAACCTATAAAAAATGTAAAATGAAAAGCTACCATTTCTTGTGTTCTATATCAAAATTTAAAAAGTTGAACACTTACAGAATCGACTCGATGTCTGTCACAACACCAAACGTTATATTTTTCGTAAACAAAATGCAAATAAAGAAGATACAGGGTGGCCGGTAAGTTTTTTTTTTAACGGGTATTAACGAGTTTTTTATTACCCCGAGGTGTAAGCGTTACGTTCGCAAAAAGTTTCGATGAATTGCCTTGGAAAACCAATGGCAAGCATTCTGGGAAAAGCTCAAAATACCCAGTATAATTAATTCAGGTACTGAAATTTTGTGCCCGCCCGCAGCAGGCAATCGCAATGCAGTGGAAATGACCATTCAACCGCCATGCACGGCGGAGGGAGGCCTTTTATTCGGTGGGCGTGTCTAGAGTGTAGTCCAGTGTCGAGTCTCCTCCCACTGGTGTTGTCATTGTTTGTGGGCGTGCACCCCTATACTAGGCGCTCTCCGATCTCAGTGCGAAATCAGGGAGCTCCCAGCACAGGAATGCATTTTGTTTGTTATTATGTCATCTTAAAATAATTTGGTTGTCTGTTGTATGTTCGTCTACTCATGTGAAAAAATGTATTTATTAAATAATGAAGCTGTGAAATATTATTCTGTCATTTTTTGTTTAGTTGTCTTTTTATCGTCGGTTTTGATTTTCATTGGCCAGTGGGAGATTGTAGATGGGTAGTCTGTGGTAAAGCGGTTTATGTTTATTGTTTTCGTCATTGTCTGCTCGTCTCGTCTGTCTGTTATATTTCTTGTCAGTGGTGAGTATTGTAGTTGATATGTGTAAAGGTCGTTTAATATGTCACGTATGTGTTCTGTTATGTAATTTATCGCCGCCATATGGTGCAAGTCCGCGATCGTGACGTATCTGTCAGATGACGTCACACACCGGAGGACCTTATTCTCAAACCTCAGCAGCCGTTGCTGCTGAGTGTTTAAAAAACTACACCATACAAGGATTCCTTAAGTCAGTAGGTATAGGTCTAATAATTTGTCGATAGATGAGTAGCTTATTGGATGGGGATAGGTGGGACTTTTTGGATATAATAGAATATAGGCTTTGCATGGCAGCAAAGCCTTTTTTAAGGATATCAGAGATATGTGAATTGAAGAAAAGCCGCTCATCTATTGTTATGCCAAGATATTTTAGTCTGCGTTGAAGTTGTATCGGTATATTGTTGATTTTAAGTGGAACAAAAACTTTATTGTTGGTGACTTTTTTAGTTAGGGTTGCACAAACCGTTTTAGTAGGATATAAGATGTTTACATGCGATTGCACCTGTCGCTTAGCGGCTTCTGCGTAAAACGATTGTACATAGATTAATGCGTCGTCCGCGTACAACGCAAGTTTGGTGAAGGGGTACCTCGAGAAATCGGCTGTACACAAGTTGTATAGGAGTGGAGACAGCACGGTTCCCTGAGGGGAGCAAGATCGGAAAATGGTTAACATCTTTCTTTTATTGTTTAAGGGACCAAACATGGCCATTTTAATCAATCATAACTCGAAAACAAAAATCGATATGCGGTTTAAACCATCAGATAGGACATCTCAAATATATATTTTTTACATACATACACTTCCAGTTCTTCGAGCTTGAACTAACTAACCTGAACTAACCTTTTTAAAGAAAATTAAAAAATATTATTTGTTTGACGTTCTTACAAGGTAATAAAATAGCCGCTATTTTCAAACCAACGTCTAATAATTCTTATAAACTTATTCATAAATTCCCCAGAAGACGTGCTTGTTAGGGCCATCTTATTTATTTAAAAGTATTTAAAATTATAAATATTTGAGTTAATATAAAAAGTTGCAAGTATTCAATAAACGCTACTTTCTTGACGATAGATTATTAAATTTCTGAAAAAATTAATTGTATAATTGATTCACAATAATATTAAATAGCATTAATTAGTTATAGTATTTCCGAAAATATTTTTAAAGCGTTTGTTTCCAATATAAATGTCTATTATATTCTACGACGGGGATTATTTGGAGATTGAAACGGGCTATGGAATACGATATAATTCGGCCCTATTTGCCATTTAAATGGTTCTCGCCACCATCTATTAGTACTTAAGTTCTAATGTAACACACCAGCACTTTTATTGTTGATGAAAGGACGCGCACTGCAAGTGCACATACTAAATCATCGCCTAGAACTAATGGGGATGATATGGCCGAACTTAAAGGTCTGATAAAGGAATTGCAGAGTGAAGTAAGGGAGGCAAAGAGGTCTATGGACTATATTAATGAAAAATATGAAGAAGAAAGAAAGCGTAATAAGATAATGTCTGAGATGTTCGCCGAAATATCCAAGGACAATCAGATCTTGAAGGAAAAGGTTCAAAAATTGGAGAGTGTGCTTAACAATCAAAATTTAAGTAAAATTAAGCAAAATTTATGCATTTCTGGATTTCCGCTGAATGGAGATAATAATAAGGCATCTCCGGACGATTTCGTCAAACTTTGTACTTCCTTGAATGTTCCTGTGACGGTAGACGACTTTGACAATATACGCCAGTTTAATACACAAAATGGCATTAAAGTTACCGTTACCTTGAAAAACTTGGAACTTAAAAATCGCATTTTAACTGCACGCTCTAAAAAAGGAAAAATTACGCCCATAAAATGTGGTTTGGGAATATCTGAAGCTCCAATTTTTATCGACGAAGAACTAACAAAGGAGATTTATAATCTTTTCAAAAAAGCGAAGGCCTTGAAAGAGTTAGGCTACAAGTATGTGTGGCATCGCAACGGCAAAGTGTTGATTCGCAAAAACGATGGTGATAACGCTGTTCTTATAAAAAATGAAGCCGCTTTAAATGAACTATTAGCTTAAGTTTTTATTTACGGTATAAAGTAGGTTTTATTACTTGCTTTTTTTGCTTCCTTTGTATAAATATAATGGCTAATGCAAGTAATTTAATTATCGGTCATGTGAATATACGTTCACTTTTACCCAGTATAAATAGTTTAAGAGATACCATTTTTAGATTGCAATTGGATATTTTGGGAGTGTCGAAAACGTGGCTTTCTGATGATATATATGATTGTCAACTGTTCATCGATGGTTATAAATTTTTTAGAGCCGATCGAGGGTCACGGGGGGGTGGTGTCGGAATCTATATTAGGGATGATCTACCCGTAAGTGTGGTTGATGTTGGGGATAAAAGCGAATCTATTGAGCAACTTTGGCTGACAGTAAGGGTAGGTGGCATTAATTTTGGATTAGGTGTTCTTTACCGCCCACCTAAAGGTAATTTGGTAAATGGGCTTGATTTGTTGGAGAATGCTGTTTCCACTATAATTCCCCTATCTGATGAAATAATAATTATGGGTGACCTAAATATTAATCTTTTATGTGCTACTAGTTCAGTCAATATGTTCGACGCTTTTCTTGCTTCCTATTCACTGTGTCAGGTGGTTAAAGCCCCTACACGATTCTCGGGTGGACACAGTAGCCTGATTGATTTGATTCTCTTATCCAGTGAAAATTTATTAGATGGAGATGTTATACAACTTGATATGCATGATGTGACAGACCATCAGCTTACCTATTGCAAAATTAAGGGCAAGGTGTCTTCCAGGGCACCAAAAATTGTAGAGTTTAGAAACTTTAAATATTTTGACATTGATCTATTTAATGCTGATTTAATAAATACTAATTGGGGGGAAATTTATGACACACAATGCCTTAATAAAAAGGTAGATTTACTCACTGATCAAATATTACAATTGTTTGATAGTCATGCGCCTCTGTGTAAAGTGCGTGTGACGAAGCCGAAGGCACCGTGGTTTACAGACGTCTTAAAAATTATGAAAAAAGAGCGTAACAAATTAATGTCTAGGTATAAGAGAACCAGGACTGTTCTAGACTGGGAGGCATACAAAGCGATGAGAAATTTATTCACTCAGGCTGTTCGTAATGAAAAAAAAAGCGTATGTCAATTTTGTTGCACAAAATAATAATAAAAAAGATCTTTGGGGCGCCCTAAACAATTTAAATGTTTATACCAAAAGTAAAATCAATATAAGCTTGCCTAGCAATTTGAACAGGCCAGACCATATAAATAATTACTTTATCGAATCCGTAAAGAGCATTGCACCACCTGTCAATGACGAGCTCGTCGAAAAATATCAGAACACTGGATCAACTAGCATTTTTAGATTGGAATCTGTTACGGATGATGAAGTTTTAAAGGCTATATCAGAATTGAAATCGAACGCATCGGGGGCGGATGGACTATCTCTCCACATGATTAAATTGTGTTGTCCAGTGATTGTGCCATTTTTGGTTCACATATTTAATGTCTGTATCACGAAATCTTTGTTTCCATCTAGATGGAGGATTGCCATGGTAGTACCCCTACCTAAAGTAAACCACCCAAAGGACGTCTCCGACTTAAGGCCTATTAGTTTGTTGTCTATTTTATCCAAGGTGTTTGAAAAGATTATTTATCTTCAGATAACTGAGTATCTCGATACAAACAATCTGTTTCCCTTATCTCAGTCTGGATTTCGTAGAGGTTACAGCACGGCAACTGTTCTGTTGAAGGTTTTGGATGATCTTATTGAAGCTGCCGATAGGGGTGAAACTTCAGCGCTGATATTACTTGATTATAGTAAAGCGTTTGATACGCTTGATCATGGTCTCTTATGTGCTAAGCTTCGCGCCCTCGGCTTCGATGAGTCTTCGGTGAAGTTCTTTGGAGAATATCTGGCAGATAGGTCTCAGTTCGTCTTCTTGGATGGCAAGCGTTCTAGTTTTAGGGTTGTAGGAAGGATTGTACCACAAGGTTCCATTCTGGGGCCATTACTTTTCGTAGTGTATACGATTGACATGAACCAACATGTGAAGGACTGTGATATGCAAAGGTATGCCGATGATACACAATTACGCATAAGTTTTAATCAATCCAGTGCTATTGAGGCAAGGGGTAAACTCACACAATGTCTAAAATCAGTTTATGACTATTCTCTAAACAGCGGCTTAAAATTAAACCCCAGCAAATCAGCAGTTATTTTTTTTGGTTCTGATAGTGAATGGGCAATGGAAAATATGAAAGTAGATATGGCTGGAAGCGTGATACCTGTTGTGCAAGAATATAAAAATTTGGGTGTTATATTTGATACCAAACTTAGGTTTAGAAGTCAAGTGAGTAAAGTTATTCAAAAGTCATATCTCTCTCTCAGAAATCTCTATAAAAGTAAAAATAACTTGAGACCTTATTTAAGAAAAACCCTCTGTGAAACACTTGTTCTTTCTCATGCTAATTATTGTAACTTTGTGTATGGACCGTGTCTAGATTTGCAATGTAAGAATAGACTACAGCGAATTCAGAATTC
The DNA here is from genome assembly GCA_963920685.1 of Polydrusus tereticollis. Lineage (NCBI taxonomy): Eukaryota > Metazoa > Arthropoda > Insecta > Coleoptera > Curculionidae > Polydrusus > Polydrusus tereticollis. The sequence goes on from OY987329.1 coordinate 126,884,081, forward strand.
CTGTATTCGATTTATTTACGGACTGAGAGCAAGGGATCATGTCACCTATAAACTGCCTGAGCTTAAATGGCTTAAAATCATGGATAGACAAAAATTGCATTTTGCTTGTTTCCTACATCGGTTACTTGGAAGTGGAATTCCTCAATATCTTCGTCAGAAACTTCATTTCCGACATTCCACGCATAATCGCACAACGCGTTTTAATAATCTATTAAATCTACCAAAGCACCGAACTGCCCTCTTTCAACGCAGTTTTTCTTATCTGGCTCCTAAAATATACAATACTGACATGGTCAACAAGCTTGATAATCTAAGCTTACTTTCATTTAAATCTAGATATAAATATTTCTTGCTAGGTCAATATCAATAAATAAATAGATACAAAATAAGTTAAAATAGTGTTGCATTATTATATACATGCTAGAATTTATTTGCCAACTGTTACTGTCATATTTCTAAATTATTACTAGATAATATATTAAATGTAATTAGAATTCTAATCATAATATGTAGGTATTTTTCAAATTTGTTAAGTTTTGTAAATTTATAATGTATGCTCGGTTAAGTAAACAGCTCTGCTGACCTTCGCCGAGGTTAAAATAAAGACGTTTCTATCTATCTATCTATCTAAATAAAACGTTTTATTTCTTAGAACTTACCTCTGCTTGGTTATGAACTGATTCATTGGAATCAGAGCTTAGAGTACCCAAGGTAGACCCTAACCTCTTCAGACTGTTTGCTCTCCTTACTATAGTAGCGACTGTTCGACAATATAATGCTTTCGCCAGACAATCTCTCGTCATGTTGGACATGTTGGCATCGCAAACCTAAAGAACAAAATTTAACGATTAGTATTTTTCCATTCTGCCTGAACTTTATTATTGCATTTTTGATGCTAGGCATCCGACTTTTAGGACTTAAAAATAAATTTAAAAAGAAAAAAAATGCGATATGTTTTAGCATTTATATTCTTCTAATTAAAATGCAAATTTAAAAACATGGCGGTTAAAATAAATAGTTAAAAGTCTGGATTTTAGCACTACTGTTAAAATTTACCACTTTTGACAATGACGATCAATGTGAAAAATGTGACTTTACGTTACTGAATCACAAAACATAATATTAATAGAAATAAAAACTCGATGTTGAAATTCTTTGTTATTTCTATTAGCTTTAAAAGAAACTATGCAATATGCATTTCGTCCCTGTTATAACGTAAAGGCGTATCTCAAATTTAGGCGAAATTGAGTTAGACCCGGATTTAAACATGTAGGTATGTACTCTATGTTGTGACGGAAAGGCGTATCTAAATCTAACACCGCTTCCATAAAATTAAATTTTTCCTCTTTGTCCTATCTCAAAAATTCGATAAAAATATTTTGACGTATAAGCGTATCTTGAGATACGCCACAAAATAATATATTTTTTGATCGCCCTAGGGCGAATCTTGACTTACGCCTTTTTGTTACAATTTTATTTGAAGAAAATACTTAAATATTTGAGGCCTATCTCAAATTTTGCTTGTTTATGCCTGTCGGTGCAAGACAATGTGTTATGCCGCGGAAGGTGATTTATTCTCAGTTCTTTTTCCAATCTTCGTGTGATGACTCTGATGACTCTACTTTGACTTTAAAGAAACGACCTAGTAAGAAGAAACAAAGTAAAGATATCCAGGAAAGAATACCAGAAGATTTTTATATAGAAGGAGCTCCAAGAGAACATCAAAAAGAGGAAACTATTAGGGTAAACAAAAAGAAAGTAGCCCAAACCCTACGACGCAGTGGCGCACAATACATTTCAGTTAATACTAAAAAAACTGTCAAGGAGCGGGTATTGGGTCCAAGGTGTAACACTGAATGGTGTAAAAAAGGCGGAAGACAGTGTGTTAAGTTTAGTGAAAAATATAGGCAAGCTACATTTACAGATTTTCAAAAATTAGGTGACATTCAACTTCAACGAGAATTTATTTCACGGTACGTAAAACAGGAAAACAAGAAATCGACCACCACCAATAAAGCTCAATCGCGACGTCAGAACACAAATTTCTTTTTTCTGCCATTTGAAGGTAGTTTAGTCAAGGTGTGTCGTAAACTATTTATAAACACGTTATGTATAAGTGAAAAGACAATCAGAACAGTATTTGAAAAACTTCAAATTACTGGTGTAATTGAAAAGGATCGCCGTGGTGGTAGGTGTGATGCAGCTCCGTTAAAGGATCAAGCTAATAGAAAATTGGTAAAAGATCACATTAATCGATTTCGAAGAGTGGAGTCACATTATTGCCGAGCCAAGAGCACTCGAGAATATCTGCACAGTGACTTAACTTTAAAGAAAATGTATGCAATGTTCGTTGAGGAATTAGAACCCGTGACTGAAAAACCATGTTTTACAATATACCGTTCTGTTTTTAAAGGCACGAATCTCTCATTCTATAGACCGAAAAAGGATCAGCAGTGCGGTTTATGCAAAACTTATCATGAGGGTTCTGTAGAAACCAAATTGGAAATGCAAGAAATGTATGACGAACATACAAGATCAAAAGACGCTATACGCGAGATCAAAAACTTTTCCAAGGTTGCGGCCCAAAATGATCCTAACTTGCTTTGCATGTCTTTTGATTTGCAACAGGTAATATACTTGCCTATGTCAAACCACGGTGCAGTTTTCTATAAACGAAGATTTGCTATTTATAATTTAACCTTTTACGACATAGTGTCTCGAGATTGCTACTGCTATACCTGGAATGAATGCGATAGTGGACGTGGTGGTTGTGAATATCAACAGCACTAGTTAAAACGTTACTAAAATACGACGAAAAAAAAAATCCGTGTAGCCAACTTATTCGCAGATGGTTGTGGGGGGCAAAATCGAAATACCATTGTGGCAGGAGCTCTTTTGCACTTTATCTCACAATCAAAAGACCTAGAAGAAATTAGCCTTCGTTTTTTTACCACTGGTCACGGTCAAAGTGAAGGCGACTCCGCCCATAGTGCGATTAATTACGCAATTAAAAAGGCCAGTGAATTGTTTGTACCGTCTCAACTGATACCCGTATTTCGTCTTGCAAGACATGCAAAACCTTATGAAGTTTTCTCCTTAACCTTTCAAGATTTCTTGGACTATAAATCATTAAGTGAAACTTTAGGTTGCGTACTATAAGAATCGATGATGAGGGAAATGCTTTTAAATGGTCAGACATGGTTGAATTTATGGTGAAAAAAAATGCCTTAGATAAAATGTATTTTAAAACGAGACACCAAGATCAAAACTATCGATCACTAACTCTAAAACGCCAAAATACACCAATATTGATGAACCCGCTTAATACATTAAATAAAGGGCTTCGCCCAATATCATTGGCAAAATACAATGACTTAAAAGCTCTATATTCGGGTAAAACGCCAGTCATAAAGATACCTGAGCATGTCCATTTTTATGAGTCTTTGCCTCATACGAATGAATGATTAAAATATTACCGTTTTGTTTTTTCTCCCGATTTTAAAATGTTAGTATTTCGTTTTGGTCTCAACAAAGGTATTCAGAAGACCCCATTTATTGTAATCTGTCATTTCGTTTTCCTTATAAAATAAAATATTATAATAAATACCCGTTTCTCCTGATTATTTTCCATCAAAATTTAAAATTCCTTTTGCATCTTAATTTGAACAGGCGTATCTCAATAGATCAGTGACCAACAATTTGTTACTAGCAAAACGTAAAGGCGTATCTCGAACAAAAGCAGATATTTATATTTAATAGTAAATTTACAAACTTTCGTTATGGCCTATGGTGTTTAATAGATATTGCTTAAAATAAATGTGATAATAGTATAATAGATTTAATCATTTAGGGTTTATAAAGAAAATAGTGACACCACTTTTCTTTAAATTGCTTTACTGAAAACTTGTAATAATAGAGATACGCCTTTACGGCTTTTCAGGGACGATTTGTGCAGATACTTATTACCTAAAAGTGAATTAACAATATTTGCTGAGTCCATTAAAATCTACCCGCTGTGTCCTTTTCAGCATCACGAATAATCCTCAGGAACCAACGAAATACATTTGAGTTACCAAATACTAGTCTATTAAAATAAACAGGCTGTCAAAACTTCATGTTCGCCAAATTATTATACAGTTACATGTTTAAATGGCAGGAACAATAAGAGTCATTCCTTTTTACATAAAAGTTTTGGCCCCATACATTATTTTAGGTTAAGGGTCATTTCCAGAAGCTGCTATAGGATTATCATTTAGGACAGGTCATATGAGCCAACCTATGATCGAATCGATCAATCGAAATGTTGCATAAAGTCAGGATTTATTAAATATTGGCGTAAAATTTTCCGCAACAAAAGTAAGGAGACATGCAAATAAACCGGGATTTTACGAGAAAAAAGGGAGAAATTTTGCATTTTCCAAAATTTCAAAACCTTTAGTTAATTTAAATTAAAAAGCCAATAAGTTCGGTGGGGTTCTTCTTCTTTTAAAGTCAATTAAGTATGGTACGAAGTTAGCTTCAGGAGAGATAATAACATATATTTTGGCATCTTACATATTATGACGTTACAGAATAGGATATTTTGGGAGTCCACTGCAGGTTTTCTTCTTACATCCAGCACTATAGAGCGAGCTTACAGAATACAACCGTTAGATTTTAATGGGTTTCTAATCATGTTATCATTTTCTGATAAAGATTTTCTTTTTTTACAACAAATCTTTCAAAAATTTTATTAGAAGACACAACCGTTAGATTTTAATGGTTTTCTAATCATGTTATCATTTTTTGGTAAAGATTTTCTGTTTTCAAGTCAAATATTTCAAACATTTTATTAAAAAACACTTACCGATTTAACCAATTGTCCTCTAGCATTATGGGTACGCGACGTCAAGCCTCTAAAAAGAGCTGCTCCTGATACTCCCAAGAGAGCTGCCACAGCATTAAGTTCAGTTTCACCTCTCACGTCTACTTCAATTCCTACAATAACGCAATAATAAATTATTTATGTTTACATTACAAATACAGGGTGTCCTAAAAGGTGTGGTCAATAATTAGGGATCGGCTAGATTGAGTCAAAATTAGGTCCGAGAGTCGTGTAACATTTTGTCCTTTATCCCCCCATAATCGAGCTACAGCCTCTCAAAGAGTAGACTCTGAAGATGTTTTATCTTAATATTTTCGAAACCAATAAAAATACAAACTTGAAATTTAGGTATTCAAGTAAACTTTATAGAAAGAATCCAGAATCGAACTATTGTGGTTAGAATGTCGACAATTTAAAAGCAGCGTCAGAAATAGGGGAAGGCCTAACTTCCTTTCATATTAATTTTTATACTGTTTTATGTCAAATTAGAAAACTTCAACGTATTTTGCAAAAAAAGGCAATCTTCATTAGACACGATTTTGGACATCATTTTCGAGATAAATCGATCAAAAAATTGCAAACCAAAATTATTGTAATTAGCTACTGTAAAAAAACGAATATGAATAATCAAAAAAAGTGTCCATATTTCTCTAAGAGACCTGAATATAATATTTAAGCAAAAGAACCAACACAAAGTCCCGGTCTCAATAAATTTAATATTTAAAAAAACTAACCGGTAACATGTTTCGCCTTTAAGGCATCATCAGACCTAAAAACAAGTCAATTATCACGCGTAAAAGTGAGCAAATCTCCTAGTAAACCTACCTGATACACCAAAAAAACATTTAAAAAAGAATAAAAATGTCAAAATATAAAACAAAAAAATAGATAAACGTTACAATTACATAATTACATAACAGTCAGAACTTAAACTAGGAATTGTATATAAACAAAAAAGGTATAACAAAAAATTAAAAGTGTATAAGGTTCGTTAAATAAGTCCAAGGTATAGTGAACGGGGGGGGGGGAGAGATGCAGTAACCTAGAGAGTAAACTCAGCTCAAAATATCACAACCATTAACACAAAGTACGAGCGTACCAAAGTACCGGCATCAAAAGCGTCAATTTTTCATTAACTTTTAAATAATTAATCAATTCATTAAAATGTTAAAAATACAAATAAAATTTAAAATATGGGGTATATCCCCATACTATCATGTCAGCTAAAAGACATTAATTTAAATTCCCTTTTTTAATTCTTCAATTTTAATTTCTAAATTTGGTTAAACACCTAAGTTTAACAAATTTACTATCATACAATACAAAATAAAACTTTTTCCTTCATATGCTTTAAATTAATTTACTATCTCATTAAAATGTTTCTTTTTCTTTTAAAATCTCACATTTCACTCAAATTTTTATCTCTACATTAATTTCAACACAACTAGCTAGTTCATACCAAGTCTTCAACTTTCACATATTACTGTATCACATTATAAGTTGTACTCATTAGTTTGAGACAACATACATCGCTTATAAACTGGATGTTAGGTAAGTCCTAAAACTTTACTTTGTATTCACTGTTCATTCTCAATCATGTAATATCCTTTTAGTATCCCCTGATGATGAATGCTTAAGCATTCGAAACATGTTGGGAACTTAAAATTTACTTTAAAATTAAACTGTGGAGGAAGACTGCATTGTTTCATTTACATTACATTGACTCCACTGTAAGTATGGACTACTTTTTCAAATTTGAAAAATAGTTTTAAAAAATAATATCTTTGACATACTTCGAAAATATCAATTTTTGGACTAAGGTAAGTTGGGTTAGATCGTCATATCGTCACCCTAGAGTTACACTGTTGAATGTCCATGCATTTTTCCTATTTTAGTTGCACTACAAAGTTGTATATTCACTAAACTTTTTATCTGCAGAGTAACAAACTTGTATCTGAACCGTTACAATGTAGAGAACCAAAATTACAAAGTTGTATGACGACAAAATAATATTTTTACAGTTGCATAGTGGTATGTGTATGAGCAAACTAAACGTTTAACAACCCTTTTTACCACGAAGCAGGTAACTGTTCCTCGTGGAACGACGGTCTGATGGAAAGAACTGGCAACCACCATGCAAGTGCTTTAATAAAAATTTTGGAGGTGGTATTTCTGGATAACACAAATTTAACTTATTATATCTTTGGTTTTGTGGTGCGACAGCTACGTGCCCCAAAATAGAAACTCTATAATGTCGGTTGCAATTTCTTTATTTTCTAAGAATCATCCGAATATAAACTTAATTATAATGAAATTTTAACGCCTGGACACTGAATCGAGAGAATGTTAAAAAAAGGCGGAGTATTATTCACCCGTATCTCTCTTACAACTTCTCTTAAAAGTTAATTTTAAAAATCCTTCCCAGATAATCCAATTAAAGGAACGAAAATTGTGTTTTTTTGGTGAAAAGCCTGTGCTTATGTTAAACATAACTTAAAGACCGGATTATATGCAACCAAAAACCTAAGAATATGCACTATATATGCACATATTTTTTAAAATTTATGCAGGATATATGCAAAAAAGACGTAAATATGCAATGAATATGCGGTAATAAAACAACTAAATTTTGATATTATAAATTAAATTTTTATTTAATTAGGGGATTGAGTATTGTGTAAAGATAAATTCAAGTTATAATATACTTTATTAAATCAGTTAACACCTAATACAGTTTTTTTATATCAAACTTATACTGATATTAATTTGAAAAATTATAAAACGCACCAGTTATTATGTGTGCTTCAAGGTTTTGAACTAAAAAATTGTGGCGTCTATCACTAAAGACATGTTTGTAAAAAGAAAACGATCTTTCTACATCTACTGAAGTTATAGGGCAAAATTTTAATTTCGGAACTAAGGCAGGTTCAATAGATAATTTATTTACAGTTTTCCCTGACATTATGTTTCCGACCTGCCTTAAAATCTTGAAACCTGTGTTTTTTTCTATTAAATTTTCTAATTTTGTCACTACTGTTTTTCCTACCTCATCTCGTATTTGTTTGCAATTTTGTACACATGTTTCTATTATATCCGTCGACTCTGGTAGACTCGTACACGATTCCTCTAGTTGCAAAATACTGTCTGCTTTAAATGCATAGTTACACTTAATATACATTAACTGTTGTTCCACTTTAGCACTTTAAAATATTTCTTTTTACGATGCACTGTGAATCATCACCAGACATTTGTGAAATTAAGTCTTTCAATTTTTGGAAATTATCTGCATAAAATATTGCCGCACGAATCCAGGTGCCCCATCTGGTCACGACAGGCTTAGGTGGTAATGGTACTCCGGGGAGAATGGAACTATTCAGCGCAGCCTTTTCAGCACTGCCGTTTCTGCGCCGCCGTTTCAGCGCCGCCGTTTCATCGCTAGGACATTTCAGCGCCGGCCCATTTCAGCGCTAAATTATTTCTCAGATGAACGCATACTCCGCATTGTTACCGAATACGGCAACAGAACTCCAATAGAATATTTAAGAGGAATAGCCCACAATTACCAAATGACTGATTAACTAATTGTATATATTATATTAAAAATGTTATTAGTTTGTAGTACCAATATTGTATCTTTTTGTAGTTTTATTTAATAAATTTTATTTATTAAACAAATTTTAGTTATTGTTTTTTTTTTTAGTTTGTATTACCAATATTTTATCTATTTTTAATTTTATTTAATAAATTCTATTTAGATCATTTTTATTATAAATATTTAATAATAAAATCTTGAGAAATAATTTAGCGCTGAAATGGGCCGGCGCTGAAATGTCCTAGCGATGAAACGGCGGCGCTGAAACGGCGGCTCTAAAACGGCGGCGCTGAAACGCCTGCGCTGAATAGTCCTAGACCCTACTCCGGGAAGATTCTCCTTGTAAAATTGTACTCCTAATGGTGCCTTTATGAATATCTTTTTTACATTTGCTATTAGGTCATAGGTGAGACGGCGTCTTAATGTGTTGGTCTATTTGAAGTTTCTTTGAGCAGGAAACAATTTTTGAACAAGACTTGCAAAAAACATGGTCGCCGTCCAAAGCAAGTTCTGGGTAAGGCTTAATCCTCGAAATACATCGTATTTTCGACATAATTGTTTGCGTTTACAATACTAACTGCGGTTATGACAAACGACAACCCCAATAATAATGACAAACTGTAACAAATGTGAGCAAATAAATAATTATAGAAGGTGTAGATAAAGAAATTCTAGTTAAAACATCTGGTCAGGAATACCCACCCACTAATAACTTCTCAATAGAAGAATAATAGTTTTTTTTATTAGTTAGATACTTTATTAATTAGCCTATTTATTGCCCTCTTATCTTCAGACCCCGACAGCACGGGCGACACGGCGGCGTGCGACCCTAAAACGTAAGAAAAGAACACAGAAATCCCAAAACATTCTTAGATGTGCAATAGTTCTTAAGATTTGCATTTTTTCCTTTAAAATCACAAAATATGCAAAAAATTCATATATATGCAAAATGCATAAAATCCGGTCTTTAGATATAATATAATTGTGTTTTCTTTTCAATACATACATTTAAAAAAAAAATATGTTTTTGGAGTTTTTTTACACAAATCTTAGTTTCTTAAAGCAAAATCTAACGTATATCTTTATCTTAAGAATCCATCCTTATTATCGCCAGATTTACAATGACCATAATGTTGTTTTTCATTTTTCTCAAAACTAGGTTTACTGCACATACAACAGTATAACTTTAGTGTGACGATATTCTAACCTTAGGAATTTAAACAGACATCATACAATCAAATAAATATTTAACATTAAGTTTTTAAAAAAGGAATGATACTTCGAATCGAAATTACTAAAAAAATCTAAAACATACCCTTTCCATCAGAAAAGCGGACGTTGCCTAATAATAGTACAGCTGCCAGAACCCGTACCACATCTAAAAACGGAATACCAAGAACGCCAAGACATGTTTTCCAGGCTTGAAATCTAAGGGAATAAAATAAATTAATTTTTAAAACCTTTTCTTTAGCTATTTTTCTAGAATGTTAAGAAAAACCAACCAGAGGTAAACAAAATATGCGTAAAATTGTATTAAAGAAATAAAAATCACAATTTAAATCATAACCCAATCACAAGTAGACAATATTGGGTCATAGTTAATAACTAAAGTATACCTTTCTAATTAGTAGCGATATAAAAAAAAATTAAATTTATTTCTATAGTGTTATTTACTTAGAAGCAAGTTTTTCTTGATTAATAGTATATCATTAACCAAGGTTTAGACAGCCATCATTATTGCCCGTGCGGCAAGTTTAAATCACGAGGAGCGGAGCGACGAGGGATTTAAGACGCGAGGGCTATAAGCTGTCTAAACCATGGCTAATATAATATTTTTTCCACTACTACAAACTTTTATAAGACATTTATCTTTATAGTATTAATAATTATAAAAAATTATAGGTAGGTATAAGTATATTTTTTAATCAAGTTACCTGTGCTTTGGAATTGGCAAAATATTTTGTTGTGTTAGTGATATTATTATGTGTACACCTCCAGAATTAAGGATGGAAGCAGAAAAAATGTTGATTGTATCGATATTTTACAATATCAAGCATCTCTAATAATCTAATCTGTATTGATATTTATCATGTTTATGAATTCATGTTGTAGAAACAAAAAATCAAGTTACCTGCGTTCAAATAGATTCTTGAAGATCGGTCAATAATGGATTTCAATGCCTTATTATTGACCATGGTAAGGTAGAAAAAAACGATTTCTAACGTTAATAATCGGTCAATAATGGCGATGTTATAGGTTAGTGGTGGAAAAAGTATTATGTTTCGATAACGACCCAATATAAAACATAATTAATATAAATAATTTATTTATTAATAATGTAAATAATTACTTCTGTTTACCTAGAGGCATCTTCGGCCACATCTTGCCTTACATCTCCGTGTTGCAAGTATTTTAATGTAGAAGGCTTGTGTCCCTCCAAGTTTAATTTAGTTCTTTCTTCATTAGACAATCCAGCAAGCATCTGGTAAAAAATATGGTAATTTTTTTCACCTGGTAACGGTCTTATCACTCTGGTTTGATCAAGAAAGTAACAGTGTATTTTAGTTCGGTACAAAGCACCATCTGTCACTTGAACTTCTATAAACTGACCCTAAAATATTAATAAAGGAATTATCTTTAAAAATATTGTAGTGAGAAATGGAATGCATATTATACACAATCAAATTATGCATGAAATCCAAAATCTTTTTAAAAAAATTAAACTAAAATTAAATTAGTGCAGACTATTTTCTTACTTCAAGGTCGGTTTTTACCAACTGACTAAATTTTTTTTTAAATATCATCTTACTATTCAATTTGCTTTTGTTTATCGTATTTCAAAATATTTCCATTTATTTAAAGCTTCTACTATAAAACTTACAATCCGACTTGACTCGGAATTCGTCAAAGTTTTGGCTGATCCCAATGACCTAAGTACGGTAAACGCGGCGGCCAAATGCTTAAAAGCATCCGTTTCCGGTCCCCCACCAGCCACGGCAAAAAGTTGCCGCAAAAGTAACATTGAAGCATGACTCTTCCCTGCCCCACTAGTGCCTAAAATAATATAAATATTAAATAATCAGTTATGCTCATTTGTAGAAATTAAAGTAGCCTCTAAAACTTGCCTGACAAAATAATGGCTTGTGGATAACCAGTTTCCGATTGCTGACGAACAGCTTCCTGTACAACTTTGTTCAATTGGGAACTAAGAGATAAATTCCTTGTACTATTTAGAGTTAGTGGATTCCCAACGTCCCTATAGGGATTGACACATAGAAGAATTGGTCCTACGTTAGTCTGAAAAATATTTTTTTAATATTTTCAATTATTTGTTTTAATATGGTATAATAACAAACAGGTTTTCAACATCTAGGTAAAGTTTAAGTTCACACATGTAATCTCCGAAAATATCTTGTATAATATCTGTGTATTTACTATAGATTGAGAGGTAGACAAACATCGCCTACAGTTTATTAAACTCTAAACTAAGCTACCCCAATTTAAGAAACACGCAGGACGCTCGAATGAAACTTAACCATGTAAAGACAAATTATATATATTCGTACTTTTCCTAAGTGAAGCCCCCACCTTAAGAAGGTATCAAATTTGGCGCCTTAAGGAAAGATACTCAGAGTACTATTCACCTTTAGGGTAAAGTCCAAAAGGTTTTATGTCTTAGGCGGTTGTTGAAGTACGTCTATGATAAGTAGGTACCATAATAATTGTTTTGTAAAGACATTGCAATGATCTTAAGTAAAATGTGTACACAGAAAAGATCGCCAAAATTAATCAGAAAGAGATGACTCAATATTATCTATATGTTGCGTAACAAATCTAACTAAGTACATACTGATAATTTAGTTTGGCTGTTAGCAAGGCCACTTAAAACAAATGATACTTACGTAAAATTGATTACCGGCAAACCTAGCCTGCAGACATTTCATAACGGCATCTTCAGTAAGGGGACCAGGTAAATGTATCAGGTCCTCAATATCAGCCCTTGCGCAGTTCTGGGGTGGTTTGATTATGGTGGGAGGTGTTGATTTTTGCCCTGAAACCTAAAAGAACCGAAGCAATTGGTATTTTCTTGGATTGCACCAAGTGCTTTGTCCGCGTTGTAGACATACAACAGATTTTGGTAAATAATAATTTGCCTACACCCAAAGTTCGCAAATTCTATCAGTGACTCATATAATACCAATCACCAAATCTAGAAAGCGGCAGAATAAAAATATCATACAAATAAATGTTTTTTATGCTTCTAAGGAACTTTCAAAGGTTTGAAAACAGGGGTGCCGGCAGGGTTCTCGCATAATTCTTTTCAGTTTTCGCAGTATATGGGTCGTTGACATAGATATTGTTTTGTGTAAATATACAGTTGTGCGTTTAGTGCGTTTAATTGCGTAAACTCTGGATATTAACGAGCCTTGAACTAGCTGTCCACCTACAAAAAAAAATCGATTAACATTAAAAGAATAAACACTTAATAGTTAAAAACGTATACCATGGAATTCGGGAACGAAATCTTGAACTAACCACATTGGATGCTGCAGAAATATGTGGTACTTTAATAAAACTCTCCCCGCGCACTATGTTCAGGGTTTTGAAAGGCGTTCATCAAGAAACTGACGAAAAAGAAAATAGTCGAAGTGCCCAGACAAGAGGATGGAAAAAAATAATCCTGAATGATGCCACAATTGACAATAATATAACAAATATTGACAATATAGTTATTTTCCTAAAGTGATACTTTCCCGCACGCGACTGCAGTTGAGGGCGGGAAAGACACTTTACGCATGAGTTAGGAACATTATTTTTTCTACGACCGTATATATACAAGAAAGTATACCTAGTTATTTTTCAAAAATATTTTATTTCAACATATATACAGGGTCGTTGGTATGTATGGAAACGGTCGATTATTTCTTAAAGTATAACAGTTAGCAAAAATATTTTAGATAAACATTTTAGGGTTTTTAAAGCTCTATTAAAATTTAAAAAAAAAATAAGTATGCAGGATGAATCAGAAAACCGTAGAGAAGCAAACTTACTTTTTATAATTTAGAATATTTTTCAATTTTACATGAAATAGCAATTATTTTTCAATAAGTCCATTATAAGTCTAAACCTAATAATTTCCGAGATATCGACTTTTGAAAAATTACATTTTTTGAAATTTGACAGCTTCTAGGCTTTTAACGGTACGTCTTTGAGTAAAACGGTTCACATGTCCCTATCTTACTTTTTTATTATCTTCCCAAAAACATCAACTTCCAGTTAAACCGGAAGGACTGTATTTTCGGCCTTTGAGTTACATCCGGTTTAACCGGTAGTTGACACTTTTAGGAAGAGAATAAGAAACTAAGGCAGGGACATGTAAGCCGTTTTACTCTAAGACGTACCGTACCGTTAGAAAGTTAGAAGCTGTCAATGTTCAAAAATGTCATTTTTCAAAAGTCGATATCTCGGAAACTATTGGGTTTAGGCTTATAATGCACTTATTAAAAAATGATTGTTATTTTATGTAAAATCCAAAACTATTCTAAGATATAGGGTGTTTTATTTAAACAATAGTAACTTTGTTTCTCTACGTTTTTCTGAGTCATCCTGTATACTTATTTTTTTAAAATTCCAATAGACCTTAAGAAACCCTTAAACTTTTCTCTTAAATAAAGATGACGATAACGGTGACGGCAACGGTTGTAAGTCATTTGTAGATGAAAGAATTTTATTCGATTTGTTTTTCTTCTGATTCTCGGAGTCCTCTTCTGATTCTCGGAGTCCTCCAAATAGCCCTTAGTGACAGTAGTAGACTTCCAGCCACCGAGGCGTTTTATGTTGGTTATCCCTTCACCTGAGTCTGCTAGGAACGTTGCCTAAAAACGTCTGAAACTGTGTCCTGTATAACGTTCCGGGTTAGGTAGGCTCAAATATGCAGCAATCTCTGCTGGCATCTTACCAAAAGTGTTTACGCCAACGCAATTGAACTGAGCATTTTCCTTTCTTATAATTAATGAAAAAGCGGCGGTGCGGAGTGGTAGGTGGTTGTAAATTTGCGTACTTTCTGTACAGCATCAAATAGGTTCCATTATTTATTTCTTCAGATAAAACAAATGATCTTGACGAATGATTTTTGGAATCAGAAATTTTCACAACAATTAGATTGCCTTTATCTTGAATGTCGTCGACAGTGATATTTACAAGCTCCGCTCTGCAAAAATGATACTCACTTTAATCAGGTATGCCTCATCAGGGGCTAGCATAACCTTGGATATATCTTTTTTGGTAAAAACCTGTGCTTTCTGTGCACAAAAACCAACATTTTTTTGTTTGAGAAACGACCTTAACTTATGGAAGTTTCCTATATCCAAATTTTGTTTTATTTTTACTAGACTTTTTACCATCGAATAGCGGGACCATAATGTATTCGATTTCAAAACCTTAATTAGGTCTGAAAAATACGCCAGAAATATCTCTTCCTTATAGGTTTTCGCCCCTTTCTCCTTACACCATGTAACAAAATGTTCGTATAGCTTTTCATACCTTAGTCTGGATTTGGCAGGTAACACCTCGGAATTTACTTTATCGCAGCCTTCAAAATGGCTTCGGGAAGTTCTTCGTCGGATGAATCTATTAAATATTGTTTTGATTCGGTTTAATTTAGAAAAATACTGTGAATACTGTCACTTCGAAGACGCTTTGAACAACTTTGATGTTTTAGTAACAATGAAACGCCTTGGTTATCATAGCAAATGATATGAAACCACCCGTCACAGGTTGGTTTAATAGTTATTTTGTGACAATACATGACTTTAAAGAAATGTACAGAGCTATATAAAAATATATATTATTTTATATTTTCAAAAAATTAAAAATACAACAAAAAGCTAGAAAACATGTAGATTTTATTAGATGGACTATTTCGTAAATACTTATTTACCTATTGTAACAATAGTTATAACTTCCGAGGTAAAAAACTATCTAATAAGGTCA
The DNA here is from genome assembly GCA_963920685.1 of Polydrusus tereticollis. Lineage (NCBI taxonomy): Eukaryota > Metazoa > Arthropoda > Insecta > Coleoptera > Curculionidae > Polydrusus > Polydrusus tereticollis. Next base: position 126,899,530 of record OY987329.1, read on the forward strand.
AAATTTGCATAATTTTACTTTCAAAACTAAAATGCGTGCGGGAAAATGGGTTAAAAAGCACGGTCGTAGAAAAAAAAAATATTATGATGGATTTTAGGTATATTAAACGAAATCGAAAAACCCTACTAATTGCAAAAAATGAAATGATATCGCGGCGAAAATATTTAGAAAAAATACGGGAAAAAGGAAAAAAATTGTTTTACACCGGCGAAATATGGCTTAATGAAGGACACACAGTTGAGAATGTATAGCAAGATCTAAATCGTGATGTAATGAAGTAAGAATTTACATTAAGTTTATAATCATCTTTTCTTACGACCTACACTGTATATTCTAAAAGTATACCGTTGAAATTTCACAATTTCCTAGAGCAAACCTGAATCAGCATTACTGCGGGTTCATAGAGTTTATAGACCAACACTTTTGCTATAAGGTAATTAGCGAGTTAAGCAAAAGAAGTATTGATTATACTTTTCCAATTTTACCAACTTTACAATAGGGAAATGGTTGTTTGGTTTCTCCTCTAAAACCCCAACCTAAGTTATCACATGGCGATCCTGCCTAAGAATAGTGGAAAACAAAAAGTTAATTTTTCTACAAGCGATGAGTAAGAGTGAATCAACAAAACAAGATCTAACTCTAACTTTATAGTGCAAGAAACAGAATATAATGTTTCCAAGGATGTTAAAAAAGTGCTCTAATTGTAATTAGTGTTGTTATTAATTTAATCCAAAAATTGTTTTAAGCTTATAAGAAGAAAATCAAGAAACAAATCCGTCGTGATTTTGCTGTATTAACTACGTCAGTAAATACCGTCTAAAAGGCTCTTTAGTGCAGTGCGAAATATTACGTTTTGTCTTATGTGAAATGTGTGTTTTGGTTCGTTCTTTTCTTTTAGCAGCCTAGTTTCTGAGGATTATAAACATCAATAAGATGGTTGGTTTGGAATGTCTAAGGAAACCAAGGAATTCAGAAAGGGAAAACTGAGGGTGTTGGATAGAAATTTAAAAAAAGACCGTGCAGAACGTAGGAAGTGCATCAACATTTAATAAAAAGGCCGAAAAAAATGCTTATGAAAAAACTGCTATTGAAAAACCAAAATTATATGTTAAAGAAGTAAATGAGAATTTTGATGTGATATTTAAAATTTTGGTCATATTAATTCAGAAACTAAAACGTCTGAGAAATTCGATTTAAAAACTGCTGCAGGTCTAATTCCTATAATGAATGGTTCGGAACTTGTAACTAAACAAATTATAAATGCTGGTGATTGATATGACTCATTATTAAATAACGAGGGTAAAAGATTACTGACAACATACGTTTTGAAAACTAGGCTACCCAACCCAAATTATCACAAAATATTAAAAGTTCAAGGTAGGCATTTATGGATGGATTTTCGCAAGGACTAGGAAATCCTAGTGGAAGGTCGTCGTCTTATAGGATCAGGTTTTAAGGGTTAATAAAAAGAATTTAATTTATAAAAAATTATTTAACGTTCCGACGAAACAATCATTTATTATTTTTTGAAATGCACACGCAACTCTGGAATTCATTCCCCTGACGTCGCACAACCCGGAGCTCTCTATATCCTAGTGATGAGTCACTGACAGACATTTTGGACTTCGAGTATAGACATATCCTAAGTGACATGGCAATTTACTAAAGTTGCTAAAATAGATATTAATAAAATACAATAAACTATTCTGATATCCAAACGAAGTTCCAAGTATTATACTCACCGGTGGTGGTACAGCCGCACCACCTCGTAGTCCTCCTCGGGGAGGAACATGAGGCTGTCGAACATGATCACTAGGAACACTCTTCGTTGACTGGCCTGTTGAAGGTGTGGTTCCTCCTCCACCTCCCTTAAGTGGTGGGGGTTGGGCACCCTGTACGTGCAGCCGATTGCGTAAGGTAACCAACTCGGTGCTTAGACTTCTCAAACGTTGCTGCAGATGAACAGCTTCATTGGAGGAGGAAGCATCTGAAAAAGGAGATCGACGTAAAAAAGTAATGTATATGAAGGGAGCTTTCATAAACCACGTTCTTGGCCCGGCCTATGGGGGAAGGGGTGTCTGGGCAGTCTGGGTTACTTAAAGGAATCGGAAGTTGGGAGGCAAGGCCGAGATACGTTTGGTACAGTTAAAGAGCCAAATGTAGTGTGGCTCGATGAAGAAGGCTGTCTTTGATAGCTGATAGCAAACCTCAGGAAGAAGATCCCCTGGGTAGTAATCTACAGCAGTCACCATATGTTGACTCAGGATTATTATAATTATAAAAATAATACACTGCGCGGCTTATTTAACACATAACGAAAAATTTGCCTCAATTTTGATGTTATGTATTTTCCAAATTTGTGGTTCGTTTTTTATGATTTCTTTTGCTAATTGTAGGTTTTTTTCTTAAGCATATCACTGCCTTTATTGTTTTGCTTAAAAAAGGAACTTTGGTATTATACCGGTTGTTAAGAAAATGTTGTGTTTTTTTATGGAAATTCAAAACACCCTGTGGGATTTACTAGCCATTGCAAGTTATCACAATTATAGCCAAATGAAGGTCTCACGTTTCCTTTACATTTTCTTTTTTTGATTCATTTCTTTATCTCTGTTTTTTCATGAAATAAACAATTTTTAGTTCAACGTGTTTTTGTTCACCTAAAATGCATTTATCGGAAAAGTCGCAGGCTATAAAAATGAAAGATTACACAGAAACGTCATAAAGTGAAATGTAACAAAAGCGTTATGAGATTTGATTCTTCACTTTATCACTTTTTAGTTTGCATTGCATACTTTTATTGGCAATTTCTAATTTTATTAAGTGTAATCAGAAATTACAATTTTTTTCCCTGTATTTTTTTTGCTATGCTTTGTCGATTCAATAAAATTAATTAATACCAGATACTGATTCTTTATTTATTTTAAATTTTGTTTTCTTATTGCTGTTGTATTAACTTAAGCATTCCGTTCATTTTGTCTTTTTAACCAAACATTTTTTTATGAAAAACAAGTTGAACTAAAAATTGTGTAATTCATGAAAAAACACAGATAAACAAATGAATCAAAAAAGAAAATGTAAAGAAAACGTGGTACCTTTATTTGGCTATAATTGCGATAACTTGCAATGGCTAGTATATCCCACAGGGTGTTTTGAATTTCCATGAAAAACACAACATTTTTATAACACCCGGCATAATACCAAAGTTCCTTTTTAAAGCAAAACAATAAAGGCAGTGATATGCTTAAAACAAAAAAATAATAAATAAGAAAAAGAAATCATTAAAGACGAACCACAAATTTGGAAAATACATAACATCAAAATTGAGGCAAATTTTTCGTTATGCGTTTAATAAGCCGCGCAGTGTATATAAATTATTATTGCGAAAAAATTCAACTGTCTTAAAATATGAATTGAAGTTCCTATAAATGTATGTCCGAAAATGCTTTGTTTCGAAGATGCAGGGTATTGAAGTTTCATTATTAGTCTTGTTTTCTCTAAATGATTTTTAAAATAATGTCCATATTTGAACTAAAATTGGCATACAGGGGTTTTTTCAAATGCGAAATTAGAATTTGATATTGAAATGGCTCCCACTTGTAGAGGGCGCCACCTACATGTCATTTCACTCCTTTGAGGAGTCGTCACTTTTTTATACGTTCTTCTATTACATTTTTAAGCAAGAAAATTGATGTTGCAATAATCTCGACGTGAAATAGGCACACCTGGTAGAATAAAAGAATAATAAAAAGTAAATCACATTCACATCGCATATCGCTATGCCTAAAGCCGAAATTAAATAATTATCAAAACGTAGTTTGCATTAGCTATTCAACTGCCTACATAACAGTGTTATCAAAAGAGAAAACGAGAGTATGGTATATATTTTTTGTTCCGCTTTAAAATTGTAACATCCTGTATCTCTAAAAAAACAGCATTTCCGGAATTTCTTTCATATGTTTAAGCAGGAAAACTAGTCCTGAATTTTCTCGCAATATTAATGTACATCTAATAACTTAAAAGATTGTTGTAACAGGAAACATTTCAAATAAATGCTTTCTGAAATCAATAGGAAAAAAGTAGGTGAGCAAAAACTAGGATGAAAATGCCACAAAAGAATTACTAGGTTTATGAAAGCTCCAATAAATAAAAAAAATTACAAAACCTATAGAAGAGAAGAAGCTGAAACTTGATTGTAATTTAAGTGAGTTGGGATACATCAAGTTTTGCGCGCAAAGAACAACACCTCCGAACTCCCAACATACTGAGAATCATACTGTTGGGTTCTAAGGCGTAATTGTTCAATTCTATGTGAAACACGCATTGTAAATTATTCAATAAAAACATATACTTTACAATATCAGATTTGTCAAATGTCTTAATTTTGCCAATTATTTTTATCCATTACCAACTACATAGTATCGAACTTTAATAAATCATTAAAAACTTCATAAATGTACAAGCGACATTCCGAGGTAACAAAAAGCCGTTCAGACAAATTGCATCGACTATCGAAAGTGGTAGACGGAGAAAAATTTTAAATGGTTTAAAAGAGTTTTAGCAGCCTCTGTAATTTATATTTGTATGGCCCTATGTGTCCTGTCCGAGGTGGCCGCATCTATACAGGGTGTTTATTAAACATACGGCAAAAACTAAAGGGGTTATTCCCTTGACAATTCCAAGAATATTTTTGTCTTTGATGATTCTTGAAAACAAGCCTTTGTTTCGAAGATGTAAAGCGAGAAAATTTTTCGACAATACCAACATTTTATTACAAATAACATGTAAAGTTTTTTAGTCTACAAAAACTGTTGAAAATTACTACCTCCAGCTAGGATGCAAGAATCCAATCTTCTCTTCATTGACTGCCTGCCTAACTCTTTCAAAAACACCAGGGCTGTTTCTTATTGGTTACACCCAGCAATTATTTTCCACTGGAGTAGTAAAAAACTAATTACTTTAGATGTCCCCATAGGAAATAATCCAGGGGGTTTAAGTTCGGGGATCAAGCAGGCCATACGTGAGGTCCACCTCGACCAATCCAGCGTTGTCCGTATGTTACTGTTAATAACTCACGAGCAACCACACTGAAATGCGCTAGTGCACCATCGTGCAATAACCACATTGCTTCTCTTGTTGCCAATGGTACATCCTCCAGAAACTGAGATAGCGTTTGTTCCAAAGAGTTACGATACACCTCGCCGGTAAGTCTTGCTGTTAGAAATACCGATCGAATTAGCCAGTCACCCACAATTCCAACCAAAACGTTCAAAGAGAGCTGATGTTGAAAACGATCTTCAAGTACTTCATGTGCATTTTCTTCAAAATTCCTTATTGCATTCCTTGAGAAATTCGATTCATCGGTAAAAAGAATCAGCTTCAGTAATTGAGGGATTTGAACTAATGTGTGCAAAAGCCATTAACAGAATGGAATCCGTGAAGGAAAATCAGGAAGAAGAAGTGCCTGAAAGCGTTGTATGTGGTATGGGTACAACAAATGGTCACCAAGGATTTTCCAAATAGTCCCATTACTTAAATTAAAAGTATTTGCAATTTTTTGAGTAGAAGTACCTTGATCTTCCTCTTCATGTCCAGAATCTCTTTCACTTCTATACCGTTCTTACTGACATTGGCCTCCCTGGTCCCCCACTTCGATTCAATGTGCCTGTTTCATGAAGACGTTGATGAATACTTTAAAAGGGTTTTCCATCAGGCACATTACGGCCAGGAAAACGTGTAATGTAGCTTGTAATGATTAGCCATCAACAAGTCCGTAAACGTAATGCATGTCAATCATCTCGGCGTTCGAATAGCGATTCATGAATAGAGAACTTCACTGACAAAAGTTTAACTATTAAAGGCAGAGAATATACGTCAAACAACAAAATGTCAATCAATCTTAACAAATTCGACATATAAAAAATTATCAATTACCAGACGTATAAAAATGAAATCCACGTTTAACCTGGATTGCTTAAAAGATAACAAAGCATTTTTAAAACAATTTATACTCGATAAGCCCAGTGTAATACGCCGTTCTTCTATTGCGACTACATGAATAATTTGAAAATATCAGAGTTTTGTTTTTCATCAAAGGACAAAATATTCTTAAAATAGTCCAAGGAAAAACCCCTTCAATCTTTGCCGTATGTTTAATGAACACTCTGTATTTATATAGCAGTAGCTTATTACAAAACAGAGATGTTATTGTAAGTATCTCTCTCTAATGGTTGCTTCCTTACTAGCTACAGTAAAAATCAAATCAACTGTCGAACTCCCACAATACCTTGGGCGATTGTCCGGGCGGCATTTTCCAGCCGCCTAACTAAAATATCTTCTTAAAGTAGTTTAATAAATATCTCCTACAAAGCGTAGCCTTCTAGAAGCATATTTGAACAAGAAAACTACAACGAAAAACTTCTTCCTTCCTGACACAAGTCAATAATTAATAATGTATTTTTACACAATTAAACATTTAGGGGCTGATATCGCGACCCAGGTAGATAATGTCTAGCTTTGTTAAGACACCTTACTGGGATTGACTCTTCTCTGTCTCTCCTACTATTATTTAGAATATCGACACCAATAAATTGCATTTCAAGGCTCCGAGGAACTGCCCGATATCTCCTTAGAAGAAATCGAATTTGCTTTAAGGAGGACCAAAAGCAACAAAGCACCTGGAGAAGACTCTGTGGTCGCAGATGCAATTAAAATCGGAGGCCCCTGCTTGCTCAGAAAGATAAGGGCCCTATTTAACCTCTGTTTAAACAACAGCACAATACCGGCTAAATGGTACAACGTACTGTGATACTATTACACAAAAAAGGAGATATAACTGAGCTAGAGAACTACATACCAATAAGCCTTCTAAATCACCTATACAAACTCTTTACAAAAATATTAACAACTAGACTAGGGAATAAACTAGACTTCTACCAGCCGCTGGAGCAGGCGGGCTTCCGGACTGGTTTTGGAACCAATGATCATCTCCAAGCCGTGAGGGTACTGATTGAAATGTATATAGAGTACAATAGACCGCTGGCTCTGGCTTCTGTAGACTTCCATAAAGCCCTCGATACGGTTGAGCTATACACCGTTCTGGAAACACTACAAGAATGAACCGTCGATTATCGTTACACAAAGTTAATCTACAACATCTACAGAAACGCGACCATGGTAGTAAAACTACACGAGAATACTGAACATATCCCAATTGGTAGAGGGGTAAGGCAGGGAGACACGATGTCTCCAAAACTTTTCACTGCAGTTCTGGAATGCGCATTCAAGAAGCTCGACTGGCAGGAAAAGGGCATAAATATATACGACAGGAGACTAGCAAACCTGCGCTTTGCGGATGACATAGTACTGGCAGCCGATAATCTGAGGAACGTTGGGGTGATGCTGCAGGAACTCCAACAGGTGTGCGCTGGGGTCGGTCTGAATATCAATATCTACAAAACAAAATTCATGACAACTCTGGTTCCCAGTGGAAACATTATAGTGTGGGACAAAGAGGTAGAATTGGTAGATAAGTATATATACCTAGGCTAGGCCATGAAATTCGAACATACTTAGCATGAGCAGCGTTTGGAAAACTCAGAGGTGTATTTAATGGCGACCTACCAATATGTCTAAAAATGTCATGACCTATGGAGCCTAGACACTAACCCTGACCACCGCATCTGCTCAAAACAACACAGCGCAAAATGGAGAGATCAATGTTGGGCGTGTCGCAGAGAGACCATGTCAGAAACGATGACATACGCCGAAGAACTGGTGTCACTGACGTTATTGCACGTTGTGCCAGGCTCAAATGGAGCTGGGCTGGACACTTGGCTTAACCGACAGATGGAAGGTAGACAAAAAGGCTGCTGGAGTGGAGATCTCGAGCTGACAAACGAAGCAGGGGAAGACCCCCAACGCGCTGGACAGATGATATAAAAAGAATCACGACCAATTGGATTCAGACTGCTCAGGGCAGAAAAGAGTGGACAGTGAAAGGGGAGGACTATGTTCAGCAGTGGACGCAAAGAGGCGAAATTGCATTTCCGAAAATAATTGTCGGTATGTATTTTCAGTCCTCTCAAATAGGTATACGCAGCTTCAAATGTGCATCATTTTACTGTAACTGGCACAAAAATCACCATTTTGGAAGACACTTAAAATGATGTCCCTGAATAAAGTAACCAAATAGAGCTACTAAGTATGCTACTTTTTAGAAAGTAATCACAATGCTATCAGGTAAATTTCAAGATTACTGAAATCAGCTGATAACAAATTGGATGAAAGACATTAATTTTGAAATTTTATTGTCTATTTAAACAACTTCATCGATTTTTGACTCCTCAGAAAAGGTTTTTCAGTATTTAATTATACTAGAGAATAGGCCCTCTCAAAGCCGCGAGCCTCCAGCATTTGCTTACCATGCCTAGGCGAGGAAACGGCAATGCATTAGATGTCCTGTTAAAAAGGAGATTTTCGGCAAACCACTTTTCTTAAATTATAAAACATTAACTCTTTTCTGTTGGCTTATCTTTGAAACTTTAATTTTAGCAAAGAATAAGAAGAAATTCGAACTACTCTAAAGTATCCATTTATAAATTCCCACACCGTGTATCTCCTTCCGACCGAACAAGAAATTCCGTTTTCTATAGCGCCAAAAAACTTTTTAAACCCCTTTCGTTGGATGAATATTGTAGGGATGACAGAAGTTGATTTTATACTCAAACTTTTTTTCTAAAGCCTTATAATACGTGTCCAATCTATAGACTTTTCCTACATTTACTATCGACGAAAATTTTAGCCAAAAACTCTTGATAGAGTGTCCTCTGGCCACCGTGAATTATCTATAGATTTCTCATGTTATGAATGTACAAAATATATTGTCTCTAAGATTTATAAAAAGTTTAAAATGATTTTTGTTTGTGCTTATAGATAGCATCTTCTGGGAACAATATAAAATAATTTGGCCATTATCGATTTCGAAAATTCACCTATGGAAAAAGCACGTGTTCGTTAATTTGCAAATATAACTAGACAGTAAATGCGAGTTTAATTTAGCGTCCAAGTGCCAAATGCACTTCAGCCAGGTTTGACTCATTGTGCTCACCCTAGCTTGGTCTTACACCCACTCATTTATTCCAGTTGTATGCTAGTCTGTGTAAGTAAACTGGGGAGAGCGTCCTCTGGTTCTAGTTATGGTTGCCCGAGTATTTGTTGCCTTTTCCGATCCAATGACTTGCAGGGGCAGATAACATGCTGCACCATTTCACTTTCTCGTCCGCATAACCGGCAGCTTAGGTCTCTGTTGTACTATTGCATACGGTGCAAGTGCTTTTTAATGGTCATGTGTCCTGTCAGAATTCCTGTGGTAGTTCTCAGCTGATTTCTGCTCATCAAGAAGTAGCTGTTTCGTTACTTTCGGGTCTGGGTCCCTAATAAAAGATTTGCTATGATTCTGCCTGTTGTTCCAGTAGATTTTGGGTTGATTCCTGGTCCATCATTTTATGACATCTCGTACTGTGCACCTTGAGACTCCGAGTGCCGGTTCTGGACCAATGAATAATTTTTCTGCCCCCTTTCTTGCAAGTTCGTTAGTCTTCTCGTTTCCTGTAATACCTTCATGTCCTGGTATCCGTTGTAGTATTACTTTCTTAGCTTTTGCCAGAGCTACTTGTTCCTCTCAGCATTCCCATATCAGTTTTGATGTCACCTTATTGCATGCTAGCGCTCTAGGGGCTGTTTGACTATGGGAGTATGCGTGGATCCGCTCATTAAGATAAGTCTTCATATTGTTTTCATACGCATACTGTAGGATGGCGTAGATTTCCGCGTAGATTTCCACTTAGAACACTGTGGGAGACTTACCCAGGGAGAAATAAGCGTCTCTCTTCGCTCTTACTCCGTGTATCCGTGCTCCGGTACCTTCTTTAATTTTTGAGCTGCCTGTGTACCAAATTATTGCTCCAGGAGTATCTGGTGTTTTATTTTCCACACATTCCGTTGACCTTGAATGGTATGTCATAGCGATATGCAGGGTTTATGTAGTCTGATCTCATTTCTAACTCAGGTCCACTAATGGTAATCGCATATGAGTGGGTGTCCAGATCTATGCCACCGAGAAAGTGACGTAGAACTCTGTAGTCTGTATAGTCCCATTGTTGCCTCTCCCTTAATTACTAAATGAAGTGGAGGAAGGTCTAGGATGTTTTCCATTGAGGATGTGGGGGTCGATTTCATGGCCCCTGTGATGTTCAAGCTTTGATATTGTGGCTTTCTGCTATATCAGTGCTGCATACGTGATTGCAAGTCTCATTACCCTGGTGTACAGCCAATGCACTAGCTTAAGTGAGAGTCCCCATGTTTTTCTGTACATCCGTCTAGTAACTGCCAAGGTTACTTCCGACTTCCGGATTGTTTTTTCCACGTGTTTCGAGGTCAGTCTGAGTCCAAAGTTACTCCCAGGTATTTGACCCCTTCCGATAGCGGAATATTTACATCTTGTAGAGTTGGGGGTTCCAATCCCTCCTTTTTCCTGCGTTTTGCAAAGGGGATTGTGACAGTCTTTGAAGAACTAATGTTAGGTCCTTCCTGTCCTGCCCATCTTTCCACGATATTAAGAGCCCCTTGCACTCTCACTCTTACTGTCATATTGTATTTGCCTTGGGTCATTATTACCATGTCGTCCGCACTACTAACACACTATGTGATATCCTGCTGAGAGAGCGTAGCATGGACGGGCCATGACAAGGTTCCTAAATAGAGGAGAGACACCCTCCATCACCCGCGGTGCCAAAGTCTTACCAAGCAGATCCGTATATACAATTCTGTCTTGAAGCATACATTCTATCCACTTGCAGCAAGTTTCCTCCAGTCTGATGGCCCTGGTTGCCCTAGTGATTAATGCGAAGGATGTGTTGTCAAATGCTCTTTCTATGCCCAGAAAAGCTCCCAATAGAACTTCACTATTTTCTAGAGCCTTCTCCGCCCTGCTGACTAGCTGGTGAAGAGCGAATTCCGTTGATTTTCCTGTGTTGTGGGCATACTGGTCTTGATGAAATGGTGTGTGTTCCAAGACGTCATCCCTTATATGATTATCATCCAGTTCTTCAAATGTTTTGAGTACGAAAGGCATCAGACTGATGGTTCTGAATGCCTTTACCACCGAATAGTCTGGTTGTCTAAGTTTAGGTAATATTTTTAGTTTTATTTGCAGTCTTTAGAAAACTACTTGTAATTAAGGTTCTATGCTTTTCGCAAAAATGTTTCTGTAATGGGGGTAAAGCAGTATTTTCTTATGTCGTAGTGCACACGCGTCAAAACCTCCAAGAAATAACCAGTTCTCGTTAAATCTGTTCTCATTAAATGTCTTGCCATCACAGTAATGTAATCTGAATTTTAAGAAACACTCATCCGCCTTAAGTTCAAATTGATGTATGCAAATTAAACAGAAATTAAGCAAACTCGTTTATATTTTATGCGGCTTAAGAAAAATATTTCTGCTGCGTAGATGATATTAAATACAAATTAGGGTTAATACAGGGCCCATCATCTAATATCATACATTTCTAAAAATTGAATAATGGCGCTACATGAAAAAATAGGGAGAAATTGGATGTTTACGTAGCCATCAAATTTTGATATAAAGGTATTTATCTGCGGCTGGACAATTTAGCAAAAACACTAGGTCATAAATAACTATTTATATTTTCAGTTGATATAAAGATCTCTCTATGCATTGCGGAAATCTTATATTATATTAAAAATTTAATAATTACTATGCCTTATTTCACTATATTTACTTTAGTACCCAGTCTTGGTAATATGTTTTATTGTTACTTATTTAGCACAATCTTATGAGTCACAACCGTGGGAAACAAGACTGTTTAAAATGTATTTTAAACACTTTAATATGCTAATTAAATATTGCTCTTAGCAAAACAGCATGAACTATCCCATATCCATAATGAAAGTTTTCAATTTGCGTTAATTTTTACGGTAGGTAGTAATTAATATCTAGTTGGCGTTAACCTATTTTGATGGGTGGTTCATAATTATTAAAATTTAAATAAAGAGATAACTAATAATCTTGTAAAACAGTGCTGTTTTAATATTTCTGGATTTAAAAACTGGCAATGACCGCTATAAGGTATTACAAAATTAACAAATGTGAGAATACTGAAATTTGTGGTTTGGTATGGTATTTATGATATCACATCTTGACTCAGTTTTTAAAGGTGGCACCAGGGCGATACTTTGAGTAAAATGTAATTAAATCTGGGAATCGCTTGTAGATTGCAAATACCTTTTCAACATCCTGTTTCATCACTAATGGTTAGCTCTCATTAATATAGTAAATACTCAAGTAAATATGAATGATATTCTTACTGAAATCTTTATTTATATTGAGAGGTATACAATAAATTTGTGAAAAATCACATTTTTATTATGTTACCACAATAATGTAGTTGTAATATTTTACCTGACTCTATTGACTTTTTGTCATATTATTAACTATGAATAAAGTGAACCCTCCGCTTTTTGAAGAACATAATGACACCTGAAGCAAAGAAAGCAACAGGTAGATCCGTCTCAATTGGTGTTAGAAATGGGTCAGTGGCGTTGTCTCACATCTTCTCTTTCTTGGTAATAATTCTTTATAAAAATTTAGCTATTAAATTTAACAGCCTTTGTATACGCAAGAGATAGTACGGTTTATGAAAAGATGGCATCATTGGGCCATTTTTGTGTCAAATTGAGATAAGATAGCAATTATAGGGTCGACGTAAATTGAGTCCGACATCTATTAATTTCCTTTCGATGTAGGTAAATTCAGTCCCGGGTGTTTTTAAGGTGTACGTAAACTGAGTCCTAGATATTTACCTGATTGTCAGGTCAGATAATTATCATGTAGTACCTGTTGCCTACGCCAGCCATCCTTCTGTACGCAGGTATTTGCACAATAACCAATAATGATTATTTATTGCACCCCCTCTGTTTCGTATGTGCATGCTATTATTCTTCTTATTTAGTGCTATTTAGTATTTGTTTCTGGGCTTAATGTGGAAGTTGTAAAGAGTGAAAGAGGCACAAGCCTTCTAGTAATATACGGCTTTAAATTTCGTTTCCATAAAACATTAGCCAACGATAGTGAACGTTGGATGTGTTCTAAAAGTACGTGCAAATCTTTTCTGAAACTAGGAAAGAATCAAGATGTTTTGGAAAGCCCGTCATCGCACTCCCATGAACGAGAGCAAGAGAACAAGTTACAACGGCAAAGGTTAAGCAATTCTTTAAAGCGAAAAGCCGCTGATGATATTTGTGCAAGACCTGCTAAACTTATACACTTGGCTTTACAAGAAGGTGATATCCATTCACTTACACGTACGGATTTAGCGTTAATTAAAAGGAACATGCAAAATTCACGACAATCAAAACACCCGCAACCAAAATCCATTCAAGAGACTCTCAGTATATTGGCAAATACTGAAGTCAAAACGAACGCCAACGAAGACTTTGTAATCGTCAATGATTCTCAATGCGCGATACTAGGATTCTCTACGAAAAAGAACTTAGAAGTGCTATGTCGTTCACGTGATGTTTATGTAGATGGTACGTTTAAGAGTTGTCCTAAATATTTATATCAATTGTTCACCTTTCATGCCTTAAATAACGACTCGTATGTGCCTCTTGCATTCTTTCTCCTCCCTACAAAAACTGTCGAATGTTACAAGAACTGTTTTCAACATGTTGTTAATAGCTGCATAAATGTGGGATTACCGTTTTGACCAATACATATTTTTATTGATTTTAAAAAGGCCATACATATAGCTGTACAATCAATATTACCAAAAGCGAAAATTAAAGGATGCCGTTTTCACCTTGGCCAAAGTTGGTATCGCAAGATTCAGTCCCTTGGTTTATCCCAGAAATATAAATCAAAATCAGAAACAGTGACATTTTTAAAATCTTTCTTTGGACTGCCATTTTTAAAGCCTGAAGACATATCAGATGTTTTTACCGATTATATAATGGCAGCACTTCCTGATAACCAAAAAGTTACTGAGTTTTGTGACTACGTGTTAGAAAATTATATATCCGAAAAGGCAACGTTTCCTCCGCAAACATGGACCGAGCTTTCAAGTTCCTGTAACAGGACTACAAATTCATGCCAATCCTTTCATGCTCGATTAAATAGATTATTTAATAGTCCACATCCTAATATTTTCATATTTATTGAGGTTTTAAAGGGGATTCAATGTAAAACATATATTCAGCTTTAAAGTAGTAAATCAACAAAAAAAAAAAACTCCCATTATAATTGAGAAAGAAAACTTTTTAAGAAAAGCAATGAATGATTTGTGTAATGAACGCATTTCCATATTTAGACAAATCGACAAACAAAATACAAAGGAATCCCCAGTCTCAGTCACTACCTGTACATTAAGCATTTAATTAATATAACAGATAACTTATTGAGGGTTACTGGAATTTACAGGCGCCAGGTAATATTTAATTTATGCATCCTTAATCCGATATGAGAAATCACTCAATGAACATATGATTTTATCAGTGGGACTGAATTTATGTAGGAATATCGAAATGGGACTTAATTTACGTTTTCCGCAATTATCATGAATGGATAGATTGATGTTAACAGATTGTCTGTGGTCCAATTTAAGAGGTTTTTGAAAATGGGGCCAGTTACCATCCTTCACCAATAACCAATAAGTGCCAATTTGGTATTTATAACATTTGATCTTATGTCTTTTTACGTTAAAGACACCAAACGTTACATTCTTCAACAACAAAATACAATTAACAACACAGAATAGAAGAAGCCATTTTAAAATCAATTGGTAAAATATTCTACGATTGAGTTGAAAAAAACATACCCAAATTTCAGCTTTTTAAATATTGTGGAGAGATTATTTTAGACGCGCACTGTATGTGCATAGACAAACAATAAATAGTTGATTGTCGTAGGCTCCTTATTAGTAATTTAATGAGTCATAAAAAGAGAAATAAAATCAAATGCTTGTGTACTTAGGTAATTTCACTAGGTTTAACAAATACCTTAAATATGTACATCAAAGTTTACATATTTATATGAAATTATAAACATTGAAGAGCCAGCAATCTGGCTTGAGTTGGAGATGTGAAGGTACAGGTGTTTTATTCTCAGACCTCGACTAGGTCTTATAACGGTTGATTTTCTTTATCGTTAATAATACATATTTGTGTTTGATCCTCCTATTCATTAAAGTCCACGTTGTACATAAAAGGTCAGCTCTTTTATCCGGGTCGATAAGTAATTAATTTAAATATTTTATTTATATCAGTGAAGCCGGAACGAACGGGAACATTGTCCCAACTAGCTTGGCTTAAACTCCCTGAATACCGGGTGTTTCAGGAGGTACGCTCACCCCTATAACTTTTTTACTGTTTACGTTACAGAAATAAAATTTTGTGGGTTTATATGTGATACTATTTTGCATTTTCTAACATGGCGGATGCCATTTTCTCACTTCCGGTTTACCCGGAAATGACCTCAACCTTAGATTTTTAAATGGAACACCCTGTATATTTTTGGCTTTATCGATTCAGAACACCATTCCAAATTCAACGACACCCCATACGTCACTTTTTGACATTTTAAATCATTTTAAATTTTATTTTTATTTTTTCATCTAGATTGCTATGAACTCTCTAAAATTGTTTACTTCTAAACCAAAATCTTGATAAAAATACAATTTTTAAGTTTTATTGTATTTTAAATTTTTTACAAACTTTTTAACTTTTTAAAAAGTCTTTTTCCAAAAGAACTCGATTTTTTCAAATGGAAACATATTGGCTCACTCGGGCAAAAAGATGGAGCATTTTTTTCCCAACAGTTTGATATCACACACACAAATGTCAAAGTAAAAGAGAAGAGATAATTTATTAAAAATAGCCATTAATGACAAAAAATACAAGAAGCGCAAACGGCTTTTCATTTATCTAGGTACCCATGACGCCATAATGCTCATAAACAAATGAACATAATAACAAATTTAAATTCCACCATCATTAAAATTAGTTTGACATAACAGTAGCTTGCTATTTTATCGTTTGATTTTTCTGTCAGTAATAATAATTCTAATTCGGTCAGGTATTAGTAATTTCTAAATAAAATATTAAAATGGAAACTTATAACAGAAACGAAAAAATCGATATGGTACTAATTTATGGCGAATGTTTGCAAAACACTACTCAAGCGGCCAGGGTGTATGCTGACAGGTTTCCCGAGAGACGACACCCCTCGAGACATTACTTTCCTAGACTCGTTCAAAAGCTGAGGAATGAGCCCGAACCCGAAGAAGAACAAATTATTATTAACCAAGACAAGGAAATTGATGTGTTGGCATATGTTGAGGCATACAAAACAGCATCGCTTAGAGAAATTGCTTTAGAATGCGCGATAACTGTCTCTTCGGCCTGGAGAATTTTACATAAATATAAGTATCACTCATTTAAATATCAAATCCACCAGCATCTTTACGAAGATGATTTTGCCAGAAGACTGGAGTATTGCAATTGGTTTTTGGACAAAAATAATGTAGATCCGACATTTCCATGTAATATTTTATATTCGGACGAAAGTAGATTTACTAACCTGGGAATGTTTAATAGAAATAATAAAAGGTATTGGGCTCAAGATAATCTACACCTAATGCAGGAAGGTAATTTTCAAGCGAGGTTTGGATTTAATTGTTGGCTTGGCATTATTGGAGGTAGAATAATAGGCCCAATTTTTTTTGATGGGCACTTAACTGGTGAAAGATATCTTCAATTCCTCAGGAATGAAATTGAGCAGTTTTTAGATGAGCTGCCACTACAAGACAGGATAAATATTATCTTTCAGCAAGATGGTGCGCCGGCACATAATGCTCGTGCAGTCCAAGAGCATCTTAACGACAGATTTGGAGAAAATTGGATTGGTACTACTGGCCCTGTTAGATGGCCTCCTAGGTATGTAAGAAATACATTAATAGTGACTTAAATAACTAATGATTATTATTTATCAGGTCGCCAGATATTACCCCGTTGGATTTTTTTGCGTGGGGTACAATCAAAAATGAGGTATACAACACTCCACCTGCCACCAGAGAAGAATTGGAAAATCGCGTAAGAGCTGCCATTAACAAAATTACACGGGAAAACAATTCAAAATGTTCGCGCCTGTCAGGAAGCACAAGGAAGGCATTTTGAACAACTGGACTAACTAAACCGTTCTTATTGTTTCAATGAATATATTAAATTTGTAATAATTATGTTCATTTGTTTATGAGGGTACCTAGATAAATGAAAAGCCGTTTGCGCTTCTTGTATTTTTTGTCATTAATGGCTATTTTTAATAAATTATCTCTTCTCTTTTACTTTGACATTTGTGTGTGTGATATCAAACTGTTGGGAAAAAAATGCTCCATCTTTTTGCCCGAGTGAGCCAATATGTTTCCATTTGAAAAAATCGAGTTCTTTTGGAAAAAGACTTTTTAAAAAGTTAAAAAGTTTGTAAAAAATTTAAAATACAATAAAACTTAAAAATTGTATTTTTATCAAGATTTTGGTTTAGAAGTAAACAATTTTAGAGAGTTCATAGCAATCTAGATGAAAAAATAAAAATAAAATTTAAAATGATTTAAAATGTCAAAAAGTGACGTATGGGGTGTCGTTGAATTTGGAATGGTGTTCTGAATCGATAAAGCCAAAAATATACAGGGTGTTCCATTTAAAAATCTAAGGTTGAGGTCATTTCCGGGTAAACCGGAAGTGAGAAAATGGCATCCGCCATGTTAGAAAATGCAAAATAGTATCACATATAAACCCACAAAATTTTATTTCTGTAACGTAAACAGTAAAAAAGTTATAGGGGTGAGCGTACCTCCTGAAACACCCGGTATACAGATAGATCTTGTTGAAGTCATATTATGTTGAAGAAAACTCCTTAAAGTTCTTTACTTTTAGGAAATATCCTTATAATTTATAGTTATCCGTGTTTCGTGATATTATTAGTAATGAGCGAACGTAAGACCAAGACCACAACTATTGCAGTCTTGGTCCTGCATATGGTATGGGTCTTGTTTCTGTATGTAGATGTCTGGGCTTTGGCCTTAGCCTAGCAAAGTTAAATTAATTTAATTTAGTTTAATCAATATAGACATTTAACTTCGGAATGATTCGCATAGAGCTAAAAAGTGGAGAAATAATTGCATTTTAATAAGTAACAAATTAACAAATAACCACCTCTGACAGGACAGGACTCTTTTGCAGAAGTTTTGAAAGACAGCTGAGCACATTTATGGTGTTTTATCGCGAATTACTTGGGCGGCTTACACCCACAAAAAAAAATCCAGCGGCGTCAGTTTGCATGATCTAGGCGGCCAATTAACGCCCCATGTCGTGAAAGAAATCTTACTTCAAACTGTGTACGTAATAAATCCATTGTTTCTCTTGCTGTATGACATGTCGCACCGTCTTGTTGGAACCACATATTGTTCAGGTCTATATTCAATTTCATACCATAAAAAATTGTTTATCATCGGTCGGTATCGCTCTCTATCTACCGTAACTTCTTGTTCGTCTTCTCTCTCAAAGAAGCATGGTTCGATGATACCCCCAGAACAAGAACCGCATCTCCAAACTGTGACCGGTTGAGAATGCATTGGCTTTTCATGGATTTCCCTAGGATTTTCGCTGACCCAGATGCGACAGATCGGCTTGTTTACGTACCCACCTAAGTGAAAATGGGCTTCGTCGCTATTACAAATGAAATACCAAAATAGGTCATACAAAGCTGACCCGACAGTTTCCTATTAATTTAAGAAATGCTACTTTTGGTAATTATCAAAGTGAAACGATTTATTGTTGATTCTTAAAAAAATTGTAGTATGATTAATAATCTTTAAATTCTACTTCAACAGGCATGTCCTCTTCTTCGTTTTCTCTTTTGCCCCCTTTTCTTGCTGGATTTCTGTAGATTGTTCTAAGAAAAAAGATAGATCTTCTCATTGATATCATAAGTTTAGTATTCCCATCTGTTGCATTTCATTCAACATTGAAGCAAGACTGGCTTTAGCAATTGGTACATACTGGTGGACAACATAATCCGACTTTTTTACAGTCACAGTTTTATTACTACACCCCTTCTTGCAATTACACAAAATATTATTAAAAAGTTTTTCTGAAGCAGGCGGGAGAAGAGTTTGAATTGGCTTCAACCTATTATCTATTAATTTCTATTTCCAATCTTCTGGATCAACTCATTACCACTTAAACTTAATAGTAGACACGATATAAATGTTGATAGGCAGCAGCCGATGTTGGAAGACGACAGGATAACTGTACTCTTTCAGTGTATTTTTTACAAAATTTAAATATTTATAGTTGTCTATAGAATCAATTTTTTTTTGGAGCCCCATACAAGAAGAAAGCTAATTTCATTGGTGAGGATGACGCATAGAGAAGAGTCAATCTTTGTAAATACTTCTGCGCATTTCATTAAATCATTACGTATTTCAAACAATTCAAACACTAACAAAGTGAGAATGTAACATAAGGCGACATCTCTCGGCAATCGAATGCATTACCAGCTATTTTACTCCTTTTTAAAACACACCACATCACTGCAGCCAGTTATTGAATGTAAAAATAACATATTATGAATTTGACATTTTGGATATGAAGTTAAACTTTGTGATTTGATATTTTTATTTGTACTTGAGCTTTTGCACGTTTTAAAAAGTCAATAATCTTATCAATTGGAGTTCGTCCAGAACGTAGTATCAACAAATCACTTTCGTCACCAACAACGATAGTTGTATTTGTATTGAATTGTTCTGTTTCAATTATGAGGATATCAGCGTCATTATCAGCATGTTTTACAAAAATATCAGCAGTTGTAAATTTTGCACATAGCATTGAAATGAAGAGAGACGAAAAGAGCAAGAAATTGCTGTTGGTTTGTTGGAATTGTCATAGATCGATTAAAAAGACATCAGAAGATGAATATGTTTTTGTAGTCCGACGACGTTGTTCTACAGCATTAATATTTTTCTTATAATTAGTATAACCATCAAATACTATAGTAACGTGGTGACCAAAATGTGTATATATACACTGAACATATTTATGAAAAAAAAAAAAACATCGAATGTTTTTTCTGGATCCCTCACAACGCTATGTAATAGATATCCTCCATCGATGGTGTAGGTAGCATTTCTGTTATCAAGTTCAACGAAATATATCAAGAACCCAATATTTATTTCTAAAAATGACGATGTTAAAACGATCTCCCCTTACTCATACAACAAAACTAATACACTGCTGCTTTCCTTGATTGCTGCTGCTTTCCTTGATTGCTGCTTCAGAGCTGCATAAGTGGAAATTCTATATTGAAAATGCTGCAATGTATTCCGCCGCGTTACTTGATGCTGCTTAGATGAAAATCGGCCTTTAGTCTTGAAAGACTGCAAGATCAAGACAGGATTTTCTCATCATTAACAGTGGTTGGATCTTTATTTAAAAATACCGCTTGGGTTTAGTCTACCGAAAGAGTAGCCCTCATTGAATCGATTGCAAGGAAGGATCACTTGGATTCAATCAGTTGTAATTGTAATAAATGACAGAACTAGTTAATACCAGAGTAAGTGCTCTGCTACAATATCTGAGAAACAGTAGTATCATACTCTAATTCCAAGTTTGAAATGAACATGTTTTTTTCCCAGTTAAAGTCACTTGTTAGTTTTTGGCGTATTTATCCTTAACACAAACTATTCTAATAAACTTTTGAAAACTAATTGTATCATTATAATGATGACCAAAAAAATGTGTTATATATACTCGTATTTATATTCATCAAGAATATAGAAAAAGCCTAACAACATTGAAGCCAACCTATGACAGTACAGTTGTTCAAATTTCTCCAGTAAATCTTTTGATGCAAGCTAATTACCATATTAGTTCTGAACTGAACTCAAGGTGATAGAGTACGTTTACATCTCTCTTAGACCTAATTATTACTTATACTACGTGACTGATAACACTATTTTAATAAACTTCCACCAAACCCAAAGCCAAATCATTCTGTTACCACCTCTATATTGATCTAATAGCAATGTTAATATCCTACACCTTTGAAACGCCGTACATTCCAGATCTATACCTTGCAGCTTCTTCTCGGTCTCCCAAAACTTCTGCAACTCGGTAAAGTATTTGTCCAAAATGAAGACCTTGCTCAGTCCTAAAGTGGCCATTTCTAAGGTTTAGGTATCCAGAAATGGTTTATCCATAATCCGGTCACATTATTGTACACTTTATAAGGATTAATTTCACAAAAACACATATGACGGTTAGTTTAAAATTTACATGAACTGTCGGGTCCACGGATTATATCTTAAGGTGCACTGCCTTTTCTTCAGACCGGTTGATTGTCTTGACCGCCTTCTACCTGTAAGCTCGCTGTGCAGGGTTGCCAACATTTCAAAACAAATTATCTTATTTTGTAGTCAAAATATTTCTTTTCCTTTTTCAGCGTTTCTTCTTTAGTTTTTAGGCAGTTGAACGCACGCCAATTTACAAAGTTTATAGTTAAAAATCGGTCTAAGTCAGTTTAGGGTTTAAAAGGAAATGCCCGAGAATAAAATAATTTTAGCTAAAATTACTCAGTTTCTTATACAACTAAAATAATATTTATAAAATGAACATATTATCTTGTTGGTAAAACTTTCTGATATATAAATTATAAGGCTTAATACAGCTTAAGATAAAATTAATAAGCTGGTTTAATGCACTGCCACCTGCAAATTGCCTGTTATCAGTGACTTCAACAAATAATAAGTTCATTGAACAAGTTGAACTGTTGGAAATTTTAAACATTGATTTTTAGAGAAAGGACCATTTGAAATCCCACCTTGTCATTCCAAAAGAAGTATGTTATACTTCTAGGAATATAAGTAGTTATAAGAACTACCTATACCTTTATACCTACTAAACTAATTTTCTGAACATCTGCCATTGTGAATAACTCATTCGAATTTAAAAAACAATACCCTCTGTCGATGTCGTTATAATAATTATAAAAATAATTTCAAAGAAGTCGACAGTCGTAAACCCCAACACATACCAAAAATTTAGATTATTATTTATTACTCATCTGACCGAAAAGCTAAATTTCTTATATTTTATGGGGGGGGGGGGTTAGGCTAAATGGGATTATGAACTAGAGAGACACAAAGCTGCGACTCTTCATTTTAAAAATAATGGCGACCAAATTGTAAATTGTGGTTGGATCAGAATCGTGGGAAGCTTTGCCGACAAAAGTAATTGTTTTTCAAACCAGCAAGCGAACAATCAAACTGCAAGAACAAGCAAAATATCCAAAGGTAAGTTTTTAGATAAATTTGTTGCTAATATTTATAAGTTATGCTATAGTTTTCAACATGTTTTGGTGGTTCATACGATTCCCTTGCTATTTAGAATTTAGTTTATTAATATTTTCTGTATGGTCACAAGTAAATAGGTATTTGGGGCAAATGTAAATAATTTATTGTTCTATTTTAGCAGAAAAAATGATACGAAAGTACGAAAAAGAAAACCTGATCCCTCTTACACTGTGCAAAATGCTGTTTTAGATGTTCAAAACCGAAACAGAAACTATAGACAGGCTCAAAACTATTATGGGGTTTCGATATCTGTAATTTATCACCGGATTAACGGAAGAAAAATTCCAATTAACAAAATGGAAGCTGGGCGGAGCACAGTTTTATAACAAAATATTGAAGAAACTATTGCTAATTGTTTAGTTGTACGTTCCAGAATGGGATATCCATGTGACAAAGCAGAATTCTTTTAATTTAAAGCTAATTTTGTCAAGCCTAACAATATACCAAACCCGTTCAAGAACAACATTTCAGGTGAACATTGGAGTTATGAAAAGAAATTCGAACCTTCCGCTTTTACAAAAGTATAGAAAGGATGCGATCCCTATGTTGTCTATGACTTTTATAATAAGCATGATAAAATATTTCTAGAATTTAGTTTGAGGGATATTAACAAAGATTGCCTTATTTTTAATGTAGACGAGACAGGCTTTAATAGTGATCTTGCCAAAAATAAGTCAATTGGAGAAAAAAGACAAAATTTATCTCGTGTTTCCGGAGGATCAGAAAGGAAAAATGCTACGGTACTAGCTTGTACCGCAGCTGATAGTTCACTTCTACCACCATTAGTAATATTTAAAGGTGCTGATGTCCAGGCTAGATAGATTTCCAATTTAGCTTCTTCAAATTCATTGTTTTTGTTTGTTGAATGTTCAATGAAAATTCTTTCCAGCTTGAAATGTTTGACAGGGACATTACAACAATTGACTTTGAAACGATTGCAGTAATTTTACCAAATTCCAATATTAAGAAAATAAATCGAAAAATAATTTATCAGTTTAAGGGAAATGTAGATGTGTTTGAGAACAGATAGCTTAATTATATGAGAATTTTGTATGTTTGCCATCAGTAAATATTTAAGTTTTTGGTAATTTTAAATAAAGTTGCCTGTTACCAATGTTCTACTAATTTCTTTATGTAGAAAAGTCTTAATACAGGCATGCAAAATATACAAAATAAGCCTTGCCATTCATTATGAAAACAATATGTTTAAATTTGTCCCACCTGTAAACCAGTTTCGTGTCATATGATAAAATTAAAGTGTTCACGTTTACCCCCAAGATGTGGGGCAAATGATAAAACATGGGCGTAATTATTAGTGTGATAATGTTTTACAAAAAAAGTGTATTTATTTGTTTATTGGAAAGAAAAATGTATTTCATACATATCAAATTATTGCCGTGTCAAATTACTAAGATTATAGATCAAATAATAACTTAAATTTAATAAAAATGAAATTTAACATAAGATAAGTAAATCTAAGTTTCTTAAAATATTTTAGTAAAAAAATTATTTTCAAAACATAGAACTAGTAAAATAATAATAATAATTTTTGCTCGCAGGGTATGTATTGTCAATATTGTATTGTCATTGTCACAAATTCACTCCTTATCTGATATTGTTTGTTTTATTAAAGAAGTTTTTTTCTTCTTCAACCACCTAGTCAGTGGCGGCTTCTCCCTAAGGCCACATGACCGCGCGTCCCTACTCCTAAAATGTCAAAACCCTTAAACGTATAAAAACATTTTTGTGCAAATGGCTGACTAAATTTGTTAGCATAACGTCCATAAACAGAAAGTTAGTACTTAAAACAAATGATTGTAAAGAAAATGTTATGATGAAATTTATTTCCATAAAACACCGTGCAATTTTCACTTTCTTTGGGGTCAAGCCCCCCCCCTCTTCCTAATAGAGCATAAAAAAGGTGAGTTCCTACGAAACTTCGGCATGATCCTAAAAATGTTTTCCTTCTCCCCCCCCCCCCCCCCTGAGTGAGGGTTACACTTAGGTGATAATCAGAGGCTGTAAAACGTATGTTAATTGGAATACTCCATAGTTTTCACATAGAGAAAGCCACCCTTAGAGATTTTGTTATTGTTTTATCGACTTTTATTTAGAATTCTGTTCATGAAATAAACATTATTCTGTTGACAACACTTTTAGATGTATAAAATACGTCATGCAAACTTGCACATTGGTTTGATCAGTGACATTAAGAATAAATCAGTTGAACAAGTTTTTGGAAATTTTGAACACTGACTTTTAGGGAAAGGCTGAAGGCCCATCAAGAGAGATGTATTTTATACTTATAGGTAAATAGGTAGTACTTAGAATTACCTACATACCTACCAAACTAATTTTCTAAACGTCTGCTATTGTTAATAACCCATTGGAATTAAACAAACAATGCCCTTTGTTGTAATTACAAAAATAATCTCAAAGAAGCTGACAGTCGTAAAGACGAGTAACCCCAACTACATATTTAAAATTCACATTATTACTCATCCGACCGAAAAAAAATCTATTTTATTGATAATATGATAATATAAATAAATAATTTGAATTAGCATTAATGAAATAGATACCGTAACCACTACGCATAATAAATAAGTAAACATTCAATTCATATTCCATTCAACCAGAAAACCGGCATCGCCGCGCCACTTAAACACCACAGCAATGGCACGAACCATGGTCGTTGCCAAACCATGTTGAGTTTATAACTATATACCATAAAAGTATTTATATAGTGTAAATAGGACGGTACAGGACCAAAACATTACGCATTTTGCTCATAATAGAGTAAAATTCACTTATAACGAACACGCTTATTTATTACCAAAACAATTCAATAGAAAAATAAAATGTCCTACTCGAACATTATTGTTTCATTATAACATTGTTAGCAGACACTTTAAATGGTATTAAATACCCTAGGGCATTAAGGAAGTTTCTAATGCCCTCGGGCATTAAGAGGAATAAATAGGAAAAATCAAAGTAACAACTTTTTATTAACGAAAAAACTTATTTATCATTTATATTAAATGAACAGTTATGAAAAGACCCAGTTAAATTGAATTTACCGGTTTTTGATAAGTCAATGTTTTCTATTACTTCGTGATTTTCACTAACAGAAATTGACGATGATTAAACGTTTTTTGATGTTGATGGTCTCGTTGATGGTACTCCAGCTATCAATTTCGAAATTTTGTTTTTAGAAGACATACTGCCTTCCAAATATCCCTCAACCACAGCTGAACTTTTCCAACCGTCATGTCTTTTCAATGTGGTCATGTTTGCCCCCGCGTCCGCCAACAAAGTTGCAAAAGTAGACACGCGCGAGTGCAGCTGTTTCTGATGCCTCTAAAGCCTTTAAAATAATTTTTCTACTCCTAGATCAGTAAGAACCTACTTACGCACTGTCTACTTTATCAGTAAAACTCTAATTACATACACTATACTATTGGAAGCCAAGCTGCGCATTAAAACAGTTACGTAATGTTATTACGTAACACTTCTACAATTACATTGGCTGAGGGCTGCCAAAATCGTAAAAATTTTCAATAGATTTTGCGCAAAGGCTTGGTCAAGAATCTCGTAGCCCTGACAAGGTAAATATCTGTATTACCAAGGGCAATTTTAAAGCTGGATTTGTAATATAGAATATAGAGTGATTTATAAACTTCGCTGGCGTTCGCGCTGACCCCGGCTGGCGTTCAACATAAACCGTTTTAAACGTCAACACTTTTAATTCGGAGATTATTTCTGGCTACCTATATTAGTAAAATATAAAAAAAAATATGAAGTCATAGAAAAAGTATAGTACACCAACTCGAGTGGTAAACTACACTCTTTAGAATTACGGTACTCTTGATATGTAATATACTATTACGAACAACGACTCACGGAAACCGCTGAGTGACGTCACTATCTCCTATAGCAAATTGGGTCGCGGTTACCTGCTGCTTACGGCTGAGATGACTAAGAAAACAGGTGGCCATCTACATCGCCCTTTCTCCGTTGCTGGGTAACGGAGTAGACATCGACAGGAGAGGAAAAAATATATTTTTAATAATTGTTTTTTTTCTAAGTTAGTGTTAGAGAAAGTATAGTCTAGAGGTCGTATGGAATGGCATTTCCCACTTGCTATTATTAAAATTAGTAATAATAAGCTTCTGCTTTAACTGAGCATAGAAACAGTCAGCAAGGTACACTCGATTAAAATATGTATAAATATACTGGAGAAAAGTATGTAAAAAGTATGTAGTTTACATTATTTCCTAAACTCTCTATTATTATGGATCTCCAGCAAGTATCGGCTAATTCAATAAAATAGATAATATTATGTGCTTTAATATTATAATTGCGGTTTTAATCTAACTTTCCGAACATTAAAATATTTTCTACGATGGTGATGTACATAATTTCTTTTAGCGACTTCTATTATTGGCGTAGCCTTAGTCCTGATGATGACCTGGGATAAGGCCGAAAGCTCTAGACGTAACACTATTTATCTGGTTTTATTTAAATTATTGTATGGAGTGCATCAAATAATATCCCGCCACTTTTTTTCAATAAAAAGAATTCAGCGCAAGGAAATTTATTGTTATATATAAAACTATTTAATAAAACATGTAAAATAATTTATGAAAAGCAACATTAGTCTCTATCAACAACTAACACATTCGCCCTACAAGTGCATATGAACGAATGTAGTAAGTAAATAATAATTTGCTACAGACTGGACTAGATGCATATTTTCTGAAGCAAATCCTTTATTTTAAAGCAAATCGTATGAATTCCAAAAAAGTGAAACGTTTTCCTTTGGAGCAACACCTTTTTTGTCAGTCCAAATATTTTCCTCCTCTTTTTATGAATAGAATGTAAGATAATCGCTTCGATTTCTGCAAGTAAAAACAAATCCTCTTTTCTATAAATATGGCCTAATGTTCTTGCGACAATAAATATACCTAAAGATGAGAAAACTATTACGCAGAGTCAAACTGAACAGCTTGAAAGTAATGAAGAAGAAAAAGAAGAGCCGTCCCCAACTTTTGATAGTGCCATTTTCGGGATAAAAATGTAAACCGATTTTTAGAAAATAGAAGTAATACTGAAAATCGTATTTTTTGCGCATCGCTAGAAATAGAAATGCATTTACAGCAAAGAATTATAAACCGCTAAAAGCAAGCTCGTATAACAGGCTTTTTTGCAAAGTAGTTTTTTTTTATTATGCACACCAAAAAAATATATTTTAAGAGTTATGTGTTTTGTGTTAAAAGAGAAATATGGATTTTGTTGCTCCTTTCGTTATATTTATGTATTTTTCTGAAGAATTAATAAAACAAATGTAGATTCCATGTATTTATTATTTTTTTAAAGAACTTTGATATAATGTACCGATTTTTACGCGCCCCGTCTGGTACGTTATAACCAAACTTTACTGTATTTTATTTTTTGCATAAATTGAAGTAAATTAAAAGTTAATAGATGAGTTTAATTTACTTAAATTACTTAAAAAACGTCTGTTTTGTAAAACTGGGTCTGTTTTAGTTTCATCAAACTTTAACTTTTTCAACAAGGTATATTTTCTAGAACAGGATCGCATTATAAAACTGAATCTGTTTTAGGAACAGACCCTGCTCCAAGAAATATATCCTGTTCTAGTTTCTTCAAACACATTTTACAGATTTCAGATGTCATCTGTAAAACAGATACATTTTGAAAATAGTACTTCTTTTGTAAAGCAGGATATGTTCAGGTTTCTTTAATCAGGTATGTTTTATAAAAATAGATCGTTTAAGTTTGAAGTAAAACTGAATCTGTTTTAGAAAAAAACCCTGCTTGAAAAACCAACTGTTTCTCAAAATTGTTACTTAGTGCAATAATCCATATAACCACTTTTAATTTATATATCAATATAATTAGGTTCTTCATAAAACTTTTAACAACTTAATATAACTTTGCCATCCACTTCTTATATTATTCATGACCTTTATAACCTACCGCAGACTTACCTGGCTACTTCGCTATGTTGCAACATTTCGTTGTATTTAAATTATATCTAGAAATTTCGTAAGAACTGAACTAATTGTTAACATACTGTCCTCGTAACAAATAGTACCAAAATATATGCTCTAATCTTATAATTTTTCCTTTTAATTTTAATATTGAGCCAAACTTAAAATAATTAAATTATTTTTTTCATACTTATCAATTTAAATAGGTTACAAACGTTAATAAATTTCATATTTATAGAAAAGTGGTTATGATGTTTATTTACTTATAAATATTTTAAT
This sequence comes from Polydrusus tereticollis, assembly GCA_963920685.1. Lineage (NCBI taxonomy): Eukaryota > Metazoa > Arthropoda > Insecta > Coleoptera > Curculionidae > Polydrusus > Polydrusus tereticollis. The sequence goes on from OY987329.1 coordinate 126,928,304, forward strand.
GCTATGCATTAAATATTTTGGGTTGTTCCCAATCAGTAAATTAGTTTTTGTGGTATAAATTTAAATAGGTAAATATATAAATAATATAATTTAAGCAAGGATGTTAGTAATATTTGTAACATTTACTGTCATTTATTTATTTAGGTACCTTCTTTTCCTACATTTATAAATAGAATGTGAATTAAAATTATACTTTATTTTAATAAGTTTTTTTCGTTGCATTAATTATAAGAGTTCTTAATAGCTAACAGTTTAAAGCTGACACTACATAATATATGCAAGTTTCATGCAATGCGAGTTGGTCCTTCTTTTGCACTGCAGGCGATCTATAAATTTGTATGTAATTTAGTTTTTGACAAGTGCTGTAAACTGACCTAGAGAAATCTTTGCATCGCCTTGCTCTACTAAAAAAGTTACTAGACAGGCATCAATTAAGGATTGCATAGAAATAGCTCAGGTTCCAATTTTTCGTCTTGCATGGGAATTGCATCGAAGTTGCAGCCAACCATGTGCTTTATTTTATTCGGTCTTGCATATCACTCGCATTACCTAAAACTTGCATAATGTATACCAGCTTGAGCGACAAGTTCCTGATTTTTAACAGAATTTTCGCATGCGGCTCTATTTTCTTGTTTCTCGTCTTTGGAACCTGGATACATACGCAACTGTGTTTAGACCCTCTTTCTCCCCCCTTTCTTCCAGAAAAAATATTATCGACGCCTATGCTTATAGTATTGTCTACATACAAACCCAAAAATTTAAAGATAAAGCAAGATTTCTCCAACCATAATAGAAAACCAGATCTGTAACAGAAACCCACACGAAATCGGTATACTCGTAAGTATGAACATTATAGGCGTGTGTTGTTTTAGGTTTCTAAGTTTTCTTAGGCGGTGATTTAGTATCTATTGTAAATGAAGTAATAGTAATAATATTAGATTATTTTACATTCTCTCCGAATTAATCTGCCGATATATTATTGTACTTTACATAACGTAATTGATTAATCATTTGAGAAAATTCCTAGTTATTCTTTTAGTCCCAGGTGATTTACAGAGGTTAGTCGTCAACACTTAATTATTAACAAGGAGGTCTTGAGGTGATACTTTAATTTATTTTTTACTTTGGGGGTTGTCATAGGTGTCATTTCAGCTTTTTAATTGGGGTGGCAAGACCTACCGGTCGGGGAGAGGGGGTGCGAATACTCCACAGGTGAAAGGGGGGTCCGAGGGTCTTTTAAATACTGGCTTTAAATTTGTTACTTTTTGAAGCTTTTTTACCCTGTTTTTACTACAATTTACCCTAAAACGATAATGACTTAAGTTATTAACTAAACCCAACATAAAAAATAATTCACACACAACTCAATAGTGTGCCTAATTTTAATGTATGTGTACTCAGCCCATTTGTTTATGTTAAAAGGAATAATCAAGTAAACATGATACAAAAATAACTTTTACTTTTACTCTATGTCATCATACACAAGTTATTTTTACACAAAATGAAGTCTTCTCTTCTGGATTATTGAGGGAATTTTGCCCTTTTTGACAGCTCAGCGGCTCCAAACCCGCACTTGTCAGCGATTTCTGTGCAGTGATTGAACAACTTTGTGAAAAACTCACGCATCTAATGTTTCTTATTTCATTACGTAAAGTCTACTACTCCAATATTTCTATCGTAAGTTTATAATTTACAAATTTTCAAAACACATGCTATCTTTCTGTGCTAAACTATGAACCGATAAAGTTAAAAAAATTAACTGTCGTAGATTTGTATTTTTTAATTTTAGGTAGTAGTAGTAGTAACAAGATTTATTTTAGCAATACTGCTACAATATTATAAATTCTAGTTTTTTTTTAACAATAATTAAAACATTTAAAATTACAATTTTATGCACGAAAAATATTTTTAAATAAATTTTATCAGATATTTTGTTTTCTAAGTAATGATATTTTTAAGGATTTTTTAAATTTACTTAAGGAATTTTGTTTCTTAATTAAAGAATCTAAATTATTATATTCGTGAAGTCCTTTAAAAAAGATTGATTTATATGTCAAATTTTTTGTCACTTTCCCTAAACAAAAATTTTGATTGTTTCTGGTTTGATAGTTATGATTTTCAAAGTTTTGCGTTATAAAGTCTTTTAAATGAGATGGTAATAAATTATTTTGAATTTTATAAATAAAAATACAAACTAGGAAAAATATTAAATTTCTTATATTCAACCATTTAAGTTTATTTAACATATACTTTATCTTTGTGTATTTATCAACATTTAATATTATTCTCATCGCCTTATTTTGTAAAATTTGAAGTCTACTAAAAATTCCTTCATTTGCAGTATATAAAATTGTAGAGCAATACAAATAATGAGGTAAAATTATTGTGTTATATATTGTTTTTTTTTTTAAATAAACTTAAATTTTTACTTACTCTTTTGAAATAATTATTTTTTTTTCAATTTTAGATATAGTGTTTTCAAAATGAGCATCAAATTTTAATTTAGAATCCATTATTATCCCTAAATATTTAAAAGACTGAACTATTTCTAATTTTTGGTCATCTATAAAAATATTTATATTTTCATAATTTATGTTATTTCCTATTGCCATAAATTTGGTTTTAGAAATATTTAATTTTAATTTATTTACTTTTAGCCAGTTTGATACCAATTTTAATTCAGAATTTAGACTATCTATGCAACTTAAAATATTTTTACCTTTTACGTAGGTATATTAAAGTATCATCAGCAAACATTTGAATATTAGTATTTGACAAAATATTTGGCATATCATTTATATATAAAATAAATAATAAAGGACCTAAAATACTTCCTTGTGGCACACCGATATTATTAAATTCCCTTTTTGAAAATGTTTCATTCATTTTAGTTATTTGTTGTCGAAAATTTAAATAATTTTTAAACCATTTATATACAGTACCCCTTAAACCATACTGATATAATTTATTTAATAATTTATTTCTATTTTTTAATCTATGTTTGTAAATTATTGAGAGTTTTACTTCAAAATTCTGGGGTGGCAAAATACTAGGCTCGACAATTCTGGGGTGGCGACTGCCACCCCTTGCCACCCCCGAATTACACCTATGGGGGTTGTAACACTAAAAAGGTTGAATAGCGCTGATACAACAAAACTTTGGTTGCACGGCTGAATACTTGTCCACGTAAAGAAGGAGAAGAGCTTGAAACAAAATACCGTGCAAGCAAAAATTATTATTCTCAAAGTGTGCTTTGCATCTTAGGCCGTACTGCTTAGCGGAAGAGCTTAATACCTGTTGGTTGTCAGTAAATACCAGCATTATCAATCAATCAGTTATTCCGCCATCTTTAACATTCGTTACAATTATTTTGATTCTTCGCTAATTTATCTAATTTCTTATTCTTATACCAATTCACGCAATGGGTTTTACGGAACAGAACAAAAAATTCCTGGTTGAAGCGTAATTTCGAAACGGAGTTAGAGGAAATTTTGAGTGATTGTTTTACTCGTTCATATTTCGACCAATAATAGCAACGCATTTTGACGTAAAAAAATGTTTTATAGTGGAAAAAAATGTTTTATAGTGGAAAAAAATGTTTTATAATGGAAAAATTTTGTCAAACGAAAATTCGAAATTATGATATTATTATTTGCACAATATAAAAAAACAGTAAAAACACTAAACATAGCATTTCCAATACGCCTGCAGAATATTACAACTGCACTTTTTATATAAATTGTAATTTTGCATCTAACTCTAAGCCAAGCACGTATCCAGGGGGGGGGGGCGAGCCCCCCCCGAAATCCCGGAATTTGAAAATTTTTTCCATTTGATTTTTTCCATAGAAAAGTCTTCAGTATAGAATTTTCTAATATTTGAAATTTAAGTTTTTAGTCGACGGAAAGCACAATCGGCGTCAATCCAACGTATCCTTATATTTTTGAATTATGAAAAGCCTGCCATGTTCAGTAATACAACTTTTAATATCTCACATGTGGCAGCATTGAACATTATTGTTCAATTGTACGAATCCATTCTGATCGAGATCTAGGGATTTTTAGCTTTTTTTGTTGGACTGGTCGAACAAAGATGATCCGGAGGAAGTGCTCGACCGCTTGTCGAAGAAAAAATCAAGGAAATTACTTTTTAAGGTGTATGTTCTAGTAAAAATTTGGTACTGATTTAACTTTTGTTATTAACAGGTATTTTTTGTTGAACATTAAAAATGCTCAAACTTCTTTCAAACATAGTAGCTGTTTATTGTACACCTTGTACTGCATCTTTTTATTGCACTATAAATAATAATAGATTAAACGTCACATAATGATTTAAGTTTTAATGTGTGATTCGCTTTGCTCTGAATTAATTAAAATAAGTCCACATTTTTTAATGATTTTCGTCCTTGAGCCCCCCCCCCCCAAACGAATTTCTGGATACGGGCCTGCTCTAAGCAGTAGTTTTGTTATACTTACTTAATTTTGTTCAATATTTTTCTCAATACATTTATTTATTAATTTCTCAGTAGTTTTCTTTACAAAAGATAATTTTGTTTAATATTTTTGTCAGTACCTACATTTAATTATTATTTTACTTTTTTTTTAATTCGAGAAATAATTTTACCAAATACCATTCGTGCATCTAATTTTTCCTGTGGAAAAATCTGCAAAACTCGTTTTAAAGCAATTTGTTTAACAAATATACCACTGACGGAACTTGTCAAAACCGCCTTCAAGTAAAAATAATTTTAAAAAATGGAAGAATAATCTTACACGGAATATGCTGAAAAGATTTCCAGCCCGAACATTGCCAAGTCAAAAAACAATTCAAAGGGTTGATCGGAGCCTAAGGGAAAGAGGTAAGGGATGATTCGAAAGCATTATTAGAGTTAACGAATAAATTTTTGAAATTTTTTATTAAGGGTAATTTTTGCCGCGACGTGGCGGAGAGGAAACTTCCAGGAGATATTGCTGACAACCGTTCAAACAGCATGAGAAAGATCGCCACACAAGACAATGTTACAAAATGGGTGGTACATAAAACTCTAAAACAGTTACTTCACCCGTACCATGTTCAAATAGTACACGCTATGTCTCCGGATTATTATCCAGCAAGACTTCAATACTCCAACTGGTTTATACAGCAGCATAACGTGAACCTAAATTTTTCTAACTTTAGTTTGTTTACCGATGAAGTCGGTTTTACAAGAGATGACATAATAAACTCACACAAATTACATTTTTTGGCTGATGAAAATCCGCACGCCATAATTCAAAACAAACACCAAGAAAGGTTTAAGGTAAATGTGTGAGCTGGCATTATCGGAAATAACCAGGGCCCCCGCAACCGCGTGTGCAACGCGTGCACCGCACGCGGGCGCCACTTTAAGGGGCGCCAAAGCCCTTTATAGAGTTCAAAACCGAATGAAGGAGAATTTTTTTTTTATTTTTTAACAATTTCCAAGCAAGGCGCACCAAAGAAATCGTTTTTTTCGAATATGCAATATGATCCATTATCCAATACCAATACTCGTATAATTCGACAAGCTTGCATAGAAGTTGTTAGAACTTGCCGATTTTCCTGTCCAGACTCGAATACTCTAGGAGTATAAAATAGCGGGAGGCGTCGTAATCCAAATAATTGATATTTTATGAATTTAGTTGATCATTTTAAAAACTATAGAGATGATAATGTTTTCGAGGAAAAACTTGCTGAAGCTGGAAAAATAGCTGCTGCTCTCGAGATAGAACAAGGTTTTCCTCCATTAAATACTGTTAGACGCAAGTATAAACCAAAATTGTTCGATTATGAATACACGGATGAGACACCTCAAGACCCAAAAGCCGCTTTTAAAATAAATTTATTTTTGAAAATAATTGATCAAACACTAAGTTCTTTAAATAGTAGGTTCCATATATCTGATTACGATAACGATTTTGGTTTTATTTGTGATATTTTTAAATTAAGTGACAAAGATCTTTTAAAGAGATAAAAGCCCTAAGATTGTTTTCATTACCTGAAGCGTCAAATCCCCTTGAAATTCTACAATATATTATATTTAAAAACAATCTAACTTCCTCTCTACCAAATATTAGTATTGCCTTAAGAATCCTCCTCACTTTACCTGTGTCTGTTGCTTCTGGTGAGAGATCATTCTCTAAATTAAAAATAATTAAAAATTATTTGAGGTCTACCATGTCACAAGTAAGATTATCTGGTTTGGCAATCTTAGCTATAGAGCAAGAGATACTCAATAAAATTGATTTTGATAATATTATAAAAGAATTTGCAGCAGCTAAATCTAGAAAAACACCCATTTAATTTCTGGATTGATCCTAATTAAATGTTTTATTTATTTGTTTATTGTTTGGTTTATGCCTTTATAAATAATTTAAAGAAGAATAAAGCTTTAGTTTTAAAACCTCTCTCTATTTTTTTAACCGTTCTACACTAAATTTTTAACAAAAACTGGACAAATTTGGGCGTGGCACCCAAAAATTTTTTGCCGATTATCCAGCGGCGCTTTTCTCCACCTCCCCCCTTTAAGGGGCGCCAAAATATTTTCGGCACGCGGGCGTTGATAACCCTTGCGGGGGCACTGGAAATAACCTTAAAGGTTCATTAGCTTTGGAAGAAAAACTCAATCACTAGATTTATTTGCAATTTTTGCAGCAAAATATGAATAATTTATTGGAAGACGTGCCTCTTGATAGAAGAATGCGATTTAATCCAAACGCAAAAAAACCTACGTAGTATTTCGGTTTCAAACATTATTATTAAAGAATTTCGGATATTATGGCGAGGAAACAAAATAATTAATTATATTGTTTGCTGCTTTGAATGTTGTAATCTTGCGCATCCACCTTTCCTTATTATGGGCGTAGGACGGCATTATTTCTACTAGTTTTAATGGTGTAATAAAGCTTAAACGTTACAGAGACGCATGTATAATGCAAATCCGCGAATTCTTCTGCATATTTATGCGGTGATTTAATGGCCAATTGCAGATTTACTAAGACAAGAGTGACATTTTTTAAAGGAATTAAAGGAATGCATGAATAAGAGTTATGTTTTTTTAATGAAGTGATTTATTTAACGTTGAAAAATAACTAAAACGTATAAAAGGCTTCTCATAGCATCAGATACTACTTTATGTTGTTTTCATGGATTAAATCGAAAATATATATATATCAACTTCATGAAAATCTAAGAAACCAGGTTGAGGAGAATTATTAATGATGAAGCGCCTTCTTCTTCATATGCCAGTGAACATTGGCCCATCTGATTTTATTTGATGTGGTCCGATAAAGATCTGCAGATGACATTCCCATCCATTGCTTCGTAGGTTTCGCAGTCACGATATTCGTCGTCTTCCGAGGCCACTTAAGCCGTGAAATTGCATAATAAGCTTCTGGTTCCGCATGATATATCCGAAATATGAAAGCTTACGTTCTCTAAGCAAGCTAAAATCTCCATGAGATTCTAAGCATATTAGCATAGTAGCACCACATTTCAAATGCTGCCTGAGGTCTACATGCGTCATTGATTAAGGCCTAAGCTTGTACACCAACGAGAAAACGTAAAATTTAAGAATTCTGACTCGAAGATGTTCTATACTTTCTCAATTCGAATTTTAATTTCATTTAATTGCTCCCATTTGTTGTTGATGGACGGAACTGTTGAACTTGTGGCAATCAATGTCCTGTTAACACACAATCATAACCCTTGTTCCATTCGTATTTAGAAGCATGTTGTAAGGTTAGTTTTCTGGAGACCCTCAGCCAGGGCCGTTTCAATCCAGGGGTGCCAGGGGTGCCAGGGGTGCCAGGGGTGCCAGGGGTGCCAGGGGTGCCAGGGGTGCCAGGGGTGCCAGGGGTGCGGGGCACACAGGCGGCAAGTTAAGGGGGCGGCGATAGCCGCCCCGTTGAAAAGAATAATTTAAAACTAATTTATTAGTAAAATAATCATAATAAAGATAATAATATTATCATTATACTAGGTAACTACTTAGAGTTAAAAATGCATTTTACAAGTATAACTTGAAACAAACAAAACAACATTGGTTTTAAAATTCTCTATAATTTTATACTCTTAAGAAGTTTCGATATTTTTATTATTTATCGAGTTACTGCTGAATTTAACCATTTTCGAAGGATTTCTCATGTCTCCACAGACGTACTCACCTAATTATAGTATGTATACAGAGTGGCAAAAAAGTCGCGCATAATGCCTGTAACTTTTGAATTACCTCCTATACGAAAAAGTTACCTTTATGAAAGTTGTTCAGTAAATTATTCTCCACATTTCTCCCTGCATAAATTTTTTCTGTCATTTCTGGTTTGGTTGCCATAGAGACCAACTTACTTAATAACAAAATAAGTAGCCTTGAAAATTGAACAACTTAACATCGAAAAAATAAACAAGTGACACCTTTTCAGTGGATCAGGTGTTCAAAATGACCACCATTTTCTGCTAAGCGCCAGCCGATCCCTGAACCCGTCTACAACGTTTAAAAGGAAGTCCTCTGGAATACTCCGAATTTTAGCACTAATTCTCACGTTTAAAGATTCTAAGTCTTTTGGAAGGTTAACGTAGACTTTGTTCTTTAAGTTTCCCCACAACAAGAAGTCGAGCGGGGTTAAGTCCGGGGATCGCACTGGCCAGTCAATAGCACCTCTTCTGCCTATCCAACGTCCTGGAAATTGTTCGCTTATGTATTGTCTAACATTTGCCGCATAATGCACAGGTGCTTCATCTTGCTGGAACCAAACCTGTTCGTTTATACAACTATTTACACCCGGTAAAACAATTTTGTAAGAAGGAATTATGTGATTCCTGAGAAGATCCAGATATTTTTCGCCATTGAAATTACCATCTATGACACAAGGTCCCATAATATGTCTACCAACTATGATTGCCCAAACATTAACTTTTTCGGGCCTCTGAGAATGACCTTCCTGGAACCAGTGAATATTCTCAGCAGACCAATAACGATAATTGTGTCTATTAACAATGCCATTTAACACGTTTGCTACCAAGGGTATTTATGTTTTGACCTCACAGACCATGCATGTATTTTGACATAAAGTTGAAGAAAAATACCTTTACTGCCTACATATATATATCAGATATTAATATGCAGTTCCTGTAGGATTTTTTGATCCGGCTCATAGGTATATGAGACGTTGGTCTATGGTATGACCGCGAATATCATAGACCATTTGGTTCATATATGAGACATAAAAAAACTGAAAATTTGTGTAAACTAAAGTATATTTTTATCAAAATACAAATAAAATCAAATTCTTTGGTAACAAAACACCACGATAGGACATCACAAAAATAGAAAACAAAAAGAAAACACGAAAATGGGTAATTAGGTATAAAAAAAGTATCTAATAGCTGCCTTCATGATATTCTTGGAAACAAGGATCTACACACAGCCCAATCATTTGGCCATTTTTGTCTTTATAGTTCTCACAAACAAAAAATGTCTGGCTTCTTTTCTTCTTTGAGGAACAAACTCGGGCACCTTCTTCGTTTTTCTGTTTTTTTGGGGTAATGAGCTGTAGGTTTCGCCTGACTTTTTCTTGCTAAAGGTAAATATTTAAGGTAATCAAGTATTATTAGTTCTCTAAATTGTAAGTACGAAAGCTTTTGTCTTTTAGCTTTATTATGCAAATAGGTAGCAGTCCGTAAGCATACGTCAACATAATGGAAAAATACTTTTAGGTACCACCTAATAGTTTTTCGGCGTGTAGTGTAATATGAGAGCATTTGGTCACTTCTGTCCACACCCGACATATTTTGATTATAGTCTATTACCACAGTTGGTTTCTCATTTTCCATTCCTCGTTTATTAGTAGCTTTTTCAGATGCAGATTTATGCAACGTCGTTATCATAATCACATCTCGCTTGTCCTTCCATTTCAGAACCATAACACTTTTTTTTTCTGAAAATGCTTTCTCCTTTACGTAATTTGTAGTTGACTACCACTTTCGGGTTCCCTTTTCGGTTTTTTCTCAAGGTTCCTACTACATGAGTCTTGTTTTCATAAAGGTTATCTGCAAGCTTTACACTATTGTAATAATTGTCTAAATACAAAGTGTGACCTTTTCTAAGAAATCGTGCCGCTAGTTTTGTAACTACAGCTTATGCGTGGCTAATCTCAGTGTTAACTGTACCCTTTCCAGAATAAAGCCTTTCTCGTGCACCTTCCGATAAAAACCACACAAGATACGTCAAGAAATCCCTGAGAGATCTTAAACGTTTCACCCCCTCATCGTCCGAGTTCTCGCGAGACTTCTCTGCCAAGGAACTGGAACAAGGGCTCAAGGATACAAAAATTGGGAAAGCAGCGGGCTTCGATGGCGTCTACCCCGAATTCCTGGTTAATTGTGGTGGGGCGACTCGACTTTGGCTCGTGAAATTTTTCAATGACATCCTTAATACAGGCAGCTTACCACCGGAATTTAAGAGAACCAAGATCATTGCTATTCTGAAACCTGGAAAACCACAGGGGTTGCCCGAGAGCTACCGACCTATAGCTCTCCTTAGCTGCTGTTATAAGCTGCTGGAGAGACTACTCTATAACCGTATATGTCCTACAGTTGATGCAATGGTCCCCGTGGAACAGGCTGGGTTTAGGAGCGGTCGTAGCTGTACTGACCAAGTCTTATCCCTGACGACTCACATCGAAGCGGGGTTTGAAAGGGGACTGAGAACATCCGTAGCGTTCATTGACCTTACTGCAGCGTATGACACCGTATGGAGGGAAGGCCTAATATACAAATTACTCAGAGTCATGCCATGCCTGAAAACGTGCAACTTAATTAACAACCTATTATCAAATCGACTATTCCAAGTCTTTGTTAACGATGCTAAGAGCAGTATTAGGAAGCTGAACAACGGTCTCCCGCAGGGCTCGGTGCTCGCCCCACTCCTGTTCAATCTCTACACAGCTGACCTACCTAAAACGAGGTGTAGAAAATTTGCGTATGCAGACGACTTAGCGATTTCCTACCAGCACAAACTCAAATTGCCAACTGAACATGCTCTGAATGAAGACCTCGCCAAGCTTAACGACTACTTCAGAAAATGGAGACTATGCCCAAGTCCGTCTAAAACAGAAGTCTGCTGCTTCCATCTATCGAACCGGCAAGCAAATGATACCCTGCGGGTAGAATTTAATGGCAGAACCCTTAACCACAATAAAAACCCAAAATATTTAGGCGTGACACTCGATCGATCACTAACATTCAATCCACACCTTGGAAACGTGGCTGGTAAACTGAGAACACGTAATAACATCATAGCCAAACTTGCTGGAACAACATGGGGAGCTACAGCGGCGGTACTCCGGACAGCGGCTCTGGCCTTGGTATACTCTGTCGCAGAATATTGCTGTCCTGTTTGGACCAACAGTGCACACACCACAAAAGTAGATGTGCAACTAAACCAAACAATGAGACTGATTACTGGGACTATACGGCCAACACCAACGCGCTGGCTTCCAGTGCTCAGTAATATCACACCACCAGATATCCGACGAACTACGGCTCTCAACAGAGAATATAAGAAAATTATGGCTAACGTAGACCTACCAACCCATACCGATATCCCATACCTAACAGGACAGTACCATCGGCTCAAGTCGAGACACCCAGCCATCCGATCAGCACTGGAATTGAACGAAAACTTCCATGCGGCCAATAAATGGACTACCATATGGACAGAAACTGCAGGAGACCACTACATCCAACTAGATGATCCAACGCACTGTTTCAACGGATCTGACCTGCCACGCCGACTATGGGCAAAACTCAACCGAGTTAGAACAGGTTACGGGAAATGTGCTGACTTCTTACACAAATGGGGCAGGGCAGAATCCCCACAATGTGATTGTGGATCTCCGCGGCAAACTATCCGCCACATCGTATCAGAATGTCCTAACCGTTCCTACGCTCATGACCTGGAAGACTTTATGAAAGCCACACCAGAGGCAATTGAATGGCTTCGCAATTTAGATATAGATATATAGTTTGTCATGATGATTATGTTTGTCCTTATATATTTGAGATTTTTCTGTTTCTATGTATTTTATATTTCATATACTTCTGTTATTTGTATCGTACTGTAACCCCATACGCTAAATAAATAAATAGAATAAAGCCACCTGGAGTGCAAAGCTCATACAACTTTATTCCGTATTTCGCACTTTTGTTGGGAATATACTGACGAAATATCAATCGTCCACGCCAAAGCAGCAAAGCCTCGTCTAATGAAATGTTCCTGTCAAGTTACAAACCTTGTGCATGTTTTGCATAATATGGTCTGCAACTTGTTCAATCTTATGTAAACGGGAAGTTTTTATGTCATCTTTTTTACTAACCTGAAGTTACCTAAACCAGCGAAAAAATAGAGAACAATATAGCACGTGTTTTCGCCATCTTTCTCACAAACAGTAGCGACAACGCACAGACCACGCGTCCCAGATATGAGTCGTTCCGTCCTATAGACCGTGCCCAAATCGCAATCCGCTCTCGTTTACCGTAGCTATTTAAATCGTCATTACTTATAGTCGGGATCGCGGCTCAAGTGTGAGACGCTGGTATGTAAGGAAAATCGCTGTGGCTCATATATGAGTCGCTTGGTAGCGAACGTGTTAAAGAAAAGTAGCTTCATCCGAGAAAATGATATTTGTTACGAAGTTATTATCGTTATTGCATCTTTCCATCATCAGCTCACAAAATTCAGCTCTTCTATCAAAATCGTTCTCGTTTAACTCGTTCACCAACTTTATCTTGGTAGGGATGCAACTTCTCCCGCTTTAACACATTTTTCACTGACTGATGAAACACATTAAAATCCATTGCGATTGGTCTGGATGATTGTGTTGGATTTTCATGTGTTAATAGCATGATATCCAAAGCTTTGTCTCCCCCGGTTGCTGTTTTAGGTCGACCTAATCTAGCGGCTTCCCTAACACTGCCTGTTACTCGAAATTTCTTTACCACTCGACACACCGTTGACTGATTTATTGGAGGCCCATTTGGATATAATTCATTGAAAAGTTGACAAACGTGATCTTGCGATCTTTTCATATTTCCGTAACCGCTCATTATTTAAATTTCAACATTAAACAGGAACTCAAAATCGACACCGTTGACTTTAGGTCGCTGTCATGAAAACACCCTGACTTAACTGGTGGGTATTAGGTAGGAATAATTATAATTAGGAAGCTTTTCATTTTTGAGCTGTCTTTATCTGGGGAACGCTTGGAGAAAATTTGTAATACAAAAATTTCAGAGTTTTCCCAGTAAAATCTAAATATCTAATCATATGCAGAGTGTTCTATTTAAAAAAAGTAAGTTAGTCTCAATAGCAACCAAGCCGGAAATGACAGAAAAATTTTCTGCAGGTAGAAATGTGGGGAATAATTTACTGAACAACTTTCATACAGGTCACTTTTTCGTATACGAGGTAATTCAAAAGTTACAGACATTACGCGCGACTTTTTTACCACTCTGTGGAGTGTGCATAGACGTGAAGTATAAAAATGGAAAGTTGAAGTTAAAGTAAGAAAGAACAAACATAAATATAGATGGAAGTTATCTTTAATGAGACATTTGATATAAAAAATAAAATCAATTTTTTGATTTGGATGGATCCTAACTGAAATTTTGATTCTGTTCTGGGTGCACAAAAATATAAAAATGTAGATTTGAAAAATTAACATCTTTGAATCAAACTCTTGAAGCATTAAAATAGAGCTTCTAAGTTAAGTGAGAAATAATAGATATAGATATAGATGATAGTTATCGTTAACAAGACATCTGGTATGAAAAATAAAATCAATTTTTTGATTTTCCATGCTTTATCTTATTATCGATTTTATTAAATTTATTGTAAGAAACGCTACAACTGTTAATAGCAATCGTTATGACATAAACTATTATTAGAAATTCTAAATCACGGTCCTAATTCAATTAAATTCAATTACTATACTATTAAAAAGTTTAGGTATAAAGGGTATCAAATAAATCAATTTTATTTTTCTCCAGGTTTGCTGCTGGTGATAAAACTTATGAACAAATAATTAATTGCCGTATTAAAAGGCCAAGTTACACACATTGGATTTCACAACCATTCTGTAAAGTCTAGTATTTTTAAATTAGTTGCGAAAAAATATTCCTGCTCAATTTGGAAGAAAACCTTTTTTTTTTCTTTATATAAATGTTAATTAGGTGATGTTACTAAACCTTACCTTTGTCTAATCGAGCGTTGTGTCGTCGTAGAGCACTGACAAAGCTGTTAAGATGCCCATGTAAAATTTGTTTTTCGTCATACCTAAAAAAGAATGGTCGTAAAAATATTTTCATTTATTAAAAAGTACCGTAAATATGGGTAATAAGTTTAGATTTTAGAAGTTAATGCTGAATACATTTACATTAATTCAATTAAATATAAATGCCATAATGTTCGTGTTAAGTGACCATTATGTTATTCTAATTCAGAGATTACCAATGCCGACTACGGTTTTAATAGTATTAAAATTTATAGCCATTCATATCAATTAACTTTTCATAGGGAATTCAAGAAATTTAAGAAGCCAGTTTTTGAAACTAAATCTTCTTGGGTCAAGCTGAAAAATAAAAGGCAAAAGCAAAAGCTCTTTGCAAACTTTAGGGGCGCTAAGACGTTCCAAAACATAAAAAAAAAATTCTTAAAAATCAATAAACAAGTAATAAAATAACAGCCGTCATATTTTCAAGGATTGAGACGCCTCGGAGCCTCACGCTCCCTAATCAAATAAGCACAAATAGATGTAATAAAGTCCTTGAATTCAATTCTATAGCCAAAAATGTAACCACATAATGTGAAATCGCTTAGCGTGCCTTTATTAACTTTAATGGATTTCCCAAAATTGTCGAATCAAAAAATGTTTGTATTTATCCAAACAATTTTCTTACATTTTAGAATTCTTTATCTCTGATAGGCATTTTAGAAGTAAGCAAAATAAAGTATATTATGAACGTCAATGCCTTGGTGCCACGACGCTGTGTACCACATACCTTCATACACCCCTTGTCAACGAAAGATATTCCTTAACTAGAAAATCACATTTGCAACATTTGCAGATGACGCGGCCATTTTAGACACAGGTAATTATTACGAAAAAGCGGCTGAAAAATTTCAGACATCAGCAATGGGAAAAAAGACGATCAATCTGTATATGTATATTTTACAGCCAATAAGCATAAATGGTAAATGAATACCAAGCAAATTCTGAAACGCGTATTAGCCTATGGTTTTCAGTTATGGAACTCTGCCTCAATGTAATCTACTAACCAATTAAAGGGGCTAGAACAAAGTACTGTGTAGTTTAGACATGGATACCGTTGAACTTTGACTACATAACAAGGGAGATACTGCTAACTTGTCAAACTATAGACCTATCAGTCTTCTCAGTCACATGTTTGAAGTGTTCACAAAAATATTGACCAGACGCCTTACGAGCAAATTTGAAGTTTGAACTAACCGATAGATCTGGTTTATAATAGTAGTAATAAAACTACTTATTTAAAAGTGTACAAAATGTAATAAGGGTTTGGTAACTACTACAAACGTACGAACGTATGCACCATCAATCCAATCAACCCACCAATTACAATTTGACATGTGCAATCATCACCGGATTTCACATACAAGTTCCCTAAAAACTGGCTGCCTCCAGCCATAGTGGAGAGGCACTAACGATGAAAGCCTCGAGAAACCCAGGCTTTTTGATCTGGGAAAAGAATCACTCTCGATATATATATAACAGCATCGGTAAAACTCCATCAGAATATCAATAAGTTTAAAATTCAAAAAGGAGTGCGACAGGGTAATACTATCTCTCCAAGCTGCCTTATCAGCGTCTGAATAATCAATAAAATGGTTAAATCTATCATATCTTGACTCCACAGGCAATGTTGGCGCTAATTTTCCCTTTGACTTCCCTGAACTTTACTTTATATGAATATAGTAGCATTAGAGCTGATTTTCTTCGAAATATTAGTAACAGAGAGCACAAACTGGTTCTTCCGGATATATAATCCTCATCAATATCCATTTACCACGCGAACATCATATTAATATACAAAAATTGACCACCACCATTGTCTGATCCTTGTTCGGTAATTTTCTACTATGCTGTCCAAGTTATCTACACCAACCATTCCGCAGTTATAGTTGTATATTATGTCAGGCTGTAGAACATTTATTTTAGACTTATTACTATCTCTATAATAATGGGGTGCGGATGTGTCAAAATTTGATGCAGCTGTTACCACTTTGTTGTTCTTCCATTGAAATACTGTGAAAAGAACCCCTTTCTGCTTTATTCTCTTCTGGTTTGGATTTCAGCACGATTCTCTCTCCAAGTTTCTGTGGTGCATCAGCATCCTTTTTGTGACAAAAGACTAAGTAGCTTCAAAGATGTAAAGTAAATATCAAAATGGATTAGATACCCTTCAGTTTGTGGAATCTTTGCCATTTTAAATAAAGATTAAACTACATTTTCGCCAACACCATAAGTTTTATTTTCATTAATTGGCGTTTCTAATTTATCCATATATGTCAAAAGCCAGCATCTTATACCCCTTACTGGTACATAATAGCCAATTTTTGAAACCAAACCTAATTGGTTTTCCTGTTATAAATTGTTTGGCATACTGTTTTCAATAATATGGTATCATACTTTCACCCAAATTTTATCGTTCCTCAAGTCTTCCATATTTTCGGAAGTTTTCATTCAGTGGTTTGATAATTGGTCGAAGCTTATTTAGTCGGGTATCTTCTTTATCAATTTTTGAATTGTCGGTTAAGTGTAAGTGACGTATTAGTTGCTCGAATCTATTGAGCCGCATACTATCAGCAAGAGTTTTTAGCACATAGTTTTCAGGTGACCAATACAGCTTTTTATTGGGATATTTAGCGTACCTAGAAAGAAGCAGTACTCCGAAGACTACATATTCTCTTCTTAAACCTACTGGAGTGTACACCTAAGAACACTGACTAGACAAAGATGGGTATAAATATTAATGGCGAATGCCTAAACCACTTGCGCTTTGCTGATGATATCGTCCTGACAAGGTGGACGATGCCAACAAAATGTTACAATCACTGAAAACTGTCTGCAGCTCAGTAGGAATGAAGATAAACTACTGTAAAACTGTCTAATCAATTTCTAAACAATAACATCACTGTGGATGGTAGGCAGATTTCCGAAGTCTCATCGTATAAATACTATATTACTCAAAATCTTTCTTTTAATGAACATATCAAAAAGTTATGTAGAAAATTAGCTTCAGGATGTTATGCCCTGAGAGTACTTTCTCATGAAATGAATATGGCGGTTCTTCGAAATGTTTATTTTGCTTTAATAGAATCTCTTTTGAGATATGGAATTTGTTTCTGGGGAAATGCAAGCCAATATATTCTAAATTCAATTTTTATTTTACAAACAAGAGCTATCAGATATTTGTGCAAAGCTAGATCTAGAGATTCTTGTAAAACTCTATTTATCTCACAAAAAATTTTAACACTAACTTCCATTTTTATTGGAAACAGTTTGTTTCATTCATAAAAAGCATAGAAATAGTATTAATTCACATATTTATAATACAAGACAAACCTTTAATATATGTTTACCTATTCCTTCTTCAAGTCTTGTAAAAAAATCCATAATTTATGATTCTAAAAAAATTTTTAATTATCTTCCAGATTTTATTAAGAAAATATCAAATCTTAAAATGTTTAAAAAAAACGTTAAAAATTTATTATTGGAAAAAGCCTATTATACTCTGGATGAATATTTTGGTGATACTCTGTCATAATTATTTGCATTTTTTTTTATTCCGATATTTTAAGTTTTACTATATTATTATATTTTATTGTTAATTTAATTTTAAAAAAGGCTTTGTCGATAAAAATAATACTTTATGACAATAAAGCATATTTTGATTTGATTTGATTTGAGATAAAACTAGGGATAGACAATCAAACCCATGAACTCTAAAGAAGGGTGGTCCTGGCAAGGGCGGCGTTTGGCAGGCTCAGAGATGTTCTTAAATCCGACATTCCGATTTGTCTGAGGAGAAGGTTCTTCGATCAGTGCGTATTGCCTATGCTGACGTATGATTAACCCTCAAAGCCACGACAGATGGAAAATAATAAGGGAGGCCTATACCCAGCAGTGGATGCAAAAGTCTGCATTATGATGATAATGATGATTGTTAAACCAGCTGGAGTCATGACTCACGAGCAACGACTTCATCATCATATGTCGAGGCGATCCAGCTCCTGAACAATGCAGGTTTAGAAGAAAGACTCGGAAAGAGTTTTAGCATAATTTCTTGTTTATTAGAAATGTAAGGATACTGTTGAGTAAACACTTCAGTTTTAAGATTTCCAACGTAGCATTTTAAGTTAGATAAAACGTGAATGTCCCGCAAAGGGTATTTATTGATAAAAATATATCCAGCACAAGACAAGCTCAAAGCTCAGTGCATTAGTGTAACTGAACATTAAATGCAAAATCTTAGCAAAGTACATCAACAAATTTACGCACGTCAAAGTCTCTATACGTTGCGTATAATTTATAAAATTAAGTTAATTTAAAAAGATATGTTCAATCAACTTTTTTATTGTTATGATTTAAATTCATAAGGTTTTGATACACATCTTATTAGCCATTACACGAAAAAATATTTAGTCAAAAGTGGAGGTATTTTAATGTTAGCCCATGTTCCGTTCCTATTTTCAAATCCACTTGACTTACCGGCAAAAAAATTCTGGACGAATCCTATAAGTTTCGAGAAACTTATCATATGCTTCCAAGACCTTTAATATTTGGTAGACAGCCACATAACTCTGTTCGTAGGTTTCATCTGGAAGGAGCATGCTCAAGATTCATGATCAGCGCTATGGAGGTCTACGAGATGTTTCAGTATCTAAAACAAAATTAAACTGCAGCAACTATGGTGCGAACAGCAGAAAAACTAAAGTAAAAAACGATTTTTAATTGTTCGCTTTGGGATTTAACTTTTGACGACAAACTTTATAAGCTACATGACTCCAACTAGGTCGACTAAGTCAAAGTTGTACATAATATTATTTATTATAAGTTCTTCATATCAAGAATCCGGCTGTCGTGCGGATTAAAATTATCAGATACAGTTAGAGATTTAAATCCTTCCTTTTTTTCTCACAAATCCCAAACCGTCTAGTTTGAAATGCTGTATTAGCCAATATAATATCGCTGGTATTCCTTGTAGCAGTATTATGAATTGAATATTATTAAAAATAAGTGTGTGTTTGGAATGTTGTATGCTGTCAAAGAATGACAATAAAAAGATCTTAACAAAAAGGAAAACAGTTTTAAGTGTGAGGCATGGTCAGTCAGCTTTAATGATTGCAGTAGCTAGAAACGGACAGTTCTGGCTCAGGTGGTGCTGGTGGTGCTGGTGGTGCAACTAACCCGGGTGGTGCGGTGGTGCGTTTTATGACCTAACCCGGGTGGTTCGGTGGTGCGTTTTACGATCTAACCCAAGTGGTGCGGTGGTGCGTTTTATGATCTAACCCGGGTGGTTCGGTGGTGCGTTTTATGATCTAACCCGGGTGGTTCGGTGGTGCGTTTTATGACCTAACCCGGGTGGTTCGGTGGTGCTGTTTTACGAGACCAGTGATGCTGGTGGTGCTGTTTTACGAGATCAGTGATGCTGGTGGTGCTGTTTTATGATCTAACCCGGGCGGTTCGGTGGTGCGTTTTATGACTTAACCCGGGTGGTTCGGTGGTGCTGTTTTACGAGACCAGTGATGCTGGTGGTGCTGTTTTACGAGATCAGTGGTGCTGGTGGTGCTGTTTTATGATCTAACCCGGGCGGTTCGGTGGTGCGTTTTATGACCTAACCCGGGTGGTTCGGTGGTGCGTTTTATGACCTAACCCGGGTGGTTCGGTGGTGCTGTTTTACGAGACCAGTGATGCTGGTGGTGCTGTTTTACGAGATCAGTGGTGCTGGTGGTGCTGTTTTATGATCTAACCCGGGCGGTTCGGTGGTGCGTTTTATGACCTAACCCGGGTGGTTCGGTGGTGCTGTTTTACGAGACCAGTGATGCTGGTGGTGCTGTTTTACGAGATCAGTGGTGCTGGTGGTGCTGTTTTATGATCTAACCCGGGCGGTTCGGTGGTGCGTTTTATGACCTAACCCGGATGGTTCGGTGGTGCTGTTTTACGAGACCAGTGGTGCTGGTGGTGCTGTTTTACGAGACCAGTGGTGCTGGTGGTGCTGTTTTACGAGACCAGTGGTGCTGGTGGTGCGTTTTATGATCTAACCCAAGTGGTTCGGTGGTGCGTTTTATGATCTAACCAGGATGGTTCGGTGGTGCTGTTTATGAGCTAACCCGGGTGCTTTCGTGAGGCGGCTCTGTCAATATCTCTCTACTGTGTTAATTTATGCGGGTAATAAAACCGACAAGGGTCGGATCGGCCTGCATGCTTATAGAGGTAAAAAACCGCTTTAGAATGTTTTTGGTATATCTTTTTTAGATAATTTTGGGGGAAATAATTTGCCTGAGATGCCAATTAAAAAAAGCCTACATTTAATTGTATTTTAGATTCTTGAATTTTGTACATGGATTAAAAATCTACTATTTCTTGAAATTGTATACATTATGTTAGATAATTAAGGAATAAAAAAGATGAAAATAACAATTATAATTAGAAAAAAAATATTTTAATGTTATTAAGACTTTGTAAATATCTGTAAAAACTGTTCTAAATCCTGTCATTTCTGAAACTTGTATACTGAGTGTTTAGAATTTAGTAAAAAATTAAAAAAATGTTTTAACGTTATTAAGCCCTGTGAAACTTTGTAAAAAATGACTAAAACAGTCGCAAATCGTCCTATTTTCTTAAAAGTGTATACTGAGTGTTTAGAATTTAGTAAAAATTAAAAAAAATGTTTTAAATTTGTTAAATCATGTGAAATCTTGTATAAAATGACTAGAACCATTCTTAATCATGACATTTCTGAAAATTGTATACTGAGTGTTTAGAATTTAGTAAAAAATTAAAAAAAATGTTTTAACGTTATTAAGCCCTGTGAAACTTTGTAAAAAATGACTAAAACAGTCGCAAATCGTCCTATTTTCTTAAAAGTGTATACTGAGTGTTTAGAATTTAGTAAAAATTAAAAAAAAATGTTTTAAATTTGTTAAATCATGCGAAATCTTGTATAAAATGACTAGAACCGTTCTTAATCATGGCATTTCTGAAAATTGTATACTGAGTGTTTAGAATTTAGTAAAAAATTAAAAAAAATGTTTTAACATTATTAAGCCCTGTGAAACTTTGTAAAAAATGACTAAAACAGTCGCAAATCGTCATATTTTCTTAAAAGTGTATACTGAGTGTTTAGAATTTAGTAAAAATTAAAAAAAATGTTTTAAATTTGTTAAATCATGTGAAATCTTGTATAAAATGACTAGAACCGTTCTTAATCATGGCATTTCTGAAAATTGTATACTGAGTGTTTAGAATTTAGTAAAAAATTAAAAAAAAAATGTTTTAACGTTATTAAGCCCTGTGAAACTTTGTAAAAAATGACTAAAACAGTCGCAAATCGTCCTATTTTCTTAAAAGTGTATACTGAGTGTTTAGAATTTAGTAAAAATTAAAAAAAAATGTTTTAAATTTGTTAAATCATGTGAAATCTTGTATAAAATGACTAGAACCGTTCTTAATCATGACATTTCTGAAAATTGTATACTGAGTGTTTAGAATTTAGTAAAAATTAAAAAAAATGTTTTAAATTTGTTAAATCATGCGAAATCTTGTAAAAAATGACTAAAACAGTCGCAAATCGTCCTATTTTCTTAAAAGTGTATACTGAGTGTTTAGAATTTAGTAAAAAATAAAAAAAATGTTTTAAATTTGTTAAATCATGCGAAATCTTGTATAAAATGACTAGAACCGTTCTTAATCATGGCATTTCTGAAAATTGTATACTGAGTGTTTAGAATTTAGTAAAAAATTAAAAAAAATGTTTTAACGTTATTAAGCCCTGTGAAACTTTGTAAAAAATGACTAAAACAGTCGCAAATCGTCATATTTTCTTAAAAGTGTATACTGAGTGTTTAGAATTTAGTAAAAATTAAAAAAAATGTTTTAAATTTGTTAAATCATGTGAAATCTTGTATAAAATGACTAGAACCGTTCTTAATCATGACATTTCTGAAAATTGTATACTGAGTGTTAAGTATTTTAGTTGAAAATAAGATCATAAATCATCTATACAAAACAAGCGCCCCTTATGGATTTGAACGAAAATCATAGATTCGACTATTTTCATGAAAAATAAATCTAAGTACGGAATAATGCAGGAAGATTATCTATTTTCTTGGTTTAGAAAGTGATGTAGTTAAGATTTATAACTTAGGAATAAATAAATTATTATTAATCTTTTCGACCTATTTCTCTTGCATATTTAATTTCTTTGATAGTAAGAACTAATCTTTTTATTTTACAAAGTAAAAAAAAAAAGCTAAAGATCGGCGTTGTCAGTCAGGTATAAGAACTGATTTAACACGATGGTTTTTGTACAAACGTTCACATACAATTGTATGCTTTTTAACCGATTGTGTCGGAAAAAAATGACGATTTATAGATTAGATATTTAGACGAAGAGCTAACCTTCTCAATAAAGTATTGATTATTGCCCTGCTAGCTAGACAACACTTTTTATGTTAGTCAAAAAAAATTTTTTTTTTCGGACGCTATTACAGATTTCATCGTTAACTAACAAACATTAAGACCAAAAAATTAGCGTGCAAGATGAAATGTATAGGTTCACTTCATTTCTACATTATTTTACAACTCTCAATCGCATTAAAAACAAGATCGAATAAAAAATAACTTATGACATATGGACGAAAAATGTTTTTCGGGCTATTTAGGTTAGCGACCGCATTACGTCTGAAATACTACATTTTTCGAGCTTATAACATAATTTACTATTTTAACGTTAAAATAGGGGAAATGATGTATCGAAGTGGGTACTTTTTTTTGTCGGTCACGAGATTATAGTTTCTTTTAAAATGAGCTCTAATATTTACAACACAAATTATCCTTTAAGCCACATTAGTTTAAAACTCGTCTGTCGCTTTCCCTCTATCGTGAGATTGATTAAAGTATAGCGTAGTATATATTTAGATGAATTTCGTAAATGTTGAATACTTTCAAAACTGAAAAAGCCGCCCTTTGCAATAAATATCTCCGTAGAGTTAGGTATCCTGCAGATTAAGGGTATTTCAGCGGATAATCATATACAAATTCAAATACCTCATTTGTTTCGGAGCAGTAACCATCAACTTTTACACCATTTAAAACAGCTTCTTTACCATTAGCAGCATGTAAGATGTTGATTTTTCTGTGATTCTCGGTCCAAAGTAACCAATCTATGGCAATTTTGCTCTGCCTGTTTCTCCATCGGTATCCATTTTTTGGTATGATTCCTATAGTATTAGGCTTCAAAAAATGTCTTCTAAAAATTGCATTGCATGCTGAAGCAATAGTTGTAGCTTCAGTAAATGGACATACATTGGTAGTTTGTATAAGTTGTTCTCTAAACTTTAAACATGATTGCGCAAGGATTTCGACATCCGATACGCAGTAGTCTACCAGATCTCTTTGCATATCGAAACCATCATTTTCATGTTCTACAAACCATTTAAGAAATTTGGCTCTGTCTTCTTCTTTCATACTATCTGAGGAGTAATATTGAATTGATGGTAGAGGTCCTATATAGTTTTCATTTGCCTTTATATTAAATAGGTGCGGGAAGTAGCCTTTTTTAAAAATATCCTCAAGTCCAAATGCCTTTGGTAGTTTGGCTTAAGGCATAGGGAAATAGTTAAGTGAGTCGATAAATTTTACATTTTCAAGTTGCATCGTAATTATTTTGGTACCTCTCATGATTAACTCAGGTGTAAAATCTGTCTTTGTCATAATATAGTTTAATATAAACTGGTGATCAAAAGCCTGACCATTATGGGCTATTACAATAATTTCTTTAAAGTTTTTCCTCATTTGTAACAAATGGCTAGTAAATGTTCCCGCTGGGTCTATACCTCTGACTTTTTGTAACTTTAGACCACATTTTTTTACAAGTATCTGCTTCAGAATCCATGCACTCATCGCAGTATTGTTTGAAAACACAGAGATTGACTTGATGTAAAAACGTTGAATTTTCCAATAGTTTGTCTTGGCTCGTCTCTAAATCGTAGAATACAAAAAAGATCATCTTTAATCTTAGCTTTTCCCTTATCAGACCGAATATAACATAGATGATCCTCGGATGCATGTTTATTACAAATTTTACAATAAATTTCACCACATGCATGTGCTCTTTTGGCTTTAATGGTTTTTAATCAAATAGAACATAGTTTAATTTGTTCGCATACTGTAAATTTGCCTGACGAATAATCCTTTTTATGATTTTCGTAACAGTTTTGACTTCTAAAAAATCATAGACAGTCCTGACATTTAATTTTTATTGCTATTTCACAAGCAGAGACTTGCTGACATGCCTGACAGCTTCCACCACATCGGTGCTCATTTTTGTGATCATATGGGACGTAACACTTTTCACAAAAATAGTTAGAACAAAAAGCTGCTGTCAGCGATGTAATTACATTAAAATGGCTTTTGTAATGTAATAAGTTCAGCCGTTTATTGCTTTCAGTTGAACCTTCAAATATAATATTTCGTCCTTTTGATCCATAGCTATAAACAACTAATTTATATTCTTTTAGATGATTTTGAAATTGTATTAACTCGGGAATTCCACCTCCTGCCTCAGGAATGCTAATTTTAGCTCTCTCCAACAATGATCTTGTTCTTTCGGTTTGAATTTTACTAATATCTCTTCCAACCTTACTGAATTCGGGATCTCTTTTATTATGGGCAATGGCGACTACCAAAGCATGTGCTAAACACAGGTTATCGGTATTTTTAATACTTATAATACCTCGTCGCTTGTCGCATTCCTCGTGAAAGCTGTTATAATTTTTTCCTCTTCCCCCACCAACAGGTAATCTAACAGTTGTCACACTAAGACAAAATGATTCTGTATTAAGACCTGCTGAGTTTGACTGATAAATGCCACTTATAACACTCCAAACATCTTAAAAGGTTATGTCTTTAGCTGCTTTGAAGCGAATCCAACCTTCTCCTCGGTTGAAGTCTTTAGAGCAAAAACTAAAAGCCGCACGATCTAAGGGTTGTAGGCCTTCTGTAGCGTTTTGAATAATTTGATTAATTCCTTTTTCCGCCCAACCAACTGGTTCAACTCCCTGTGGAACAGGTTTTAACTTAAACTCTAGAGTGCGTCCTGTAAGGTTAAATTCTCCTAACTTTTTAACAACGTCTTTAACAATAATAAACTTCTCCATCTTTCTTTTTTTTTTTTTTGTTGTTTTATAATCTACTATCTACCTACATAAAAAAAAAAAAAACAAGTATATTTTCATATTTTTATCGGTCTTAAGTTCGATTTCAAAAGCACACTCCCACTTTTTGATAATTTCACAGTCTAAGCACATAGATCTTATATTTTTTATTTACGATCAATTCATCTTTATTCGCCAATCGTCTCAAACGAGTCTGCTTTTGAAAGTAATATAACCTTAGTATTCAGAAAATATTAATGATATCGGAGCCTAAAACATCCTTAACACTAAAAAATCATTATGTTTCCTAACAAAACCCATCATCTTGTCTATTTAGCTTGCTTTCCTATTGTTTAGCAGGTTAAATAAAATTATTATTTCGCTCTTTTTGTCTGTACTGAATCGTTAGGGAAATACGATTCTAGTCCTATAAGAGAGACAGTTAAAATTTATGTAAGCAATCAGAAATCCTACACTATGAGCTACTTAGTTAAAATTTCATATTTCCTTCCTGGATCAGCTAAAATTTGTGTTGTGTCGGTCAAAATTTATAAAATACGAAAAAAATGCTAGATACATTTTTATCATGACTTTCTATCTAATTCCATCTTATTTCAAGGTATAATTCGGTTGTCAAAATGAGAATCTAAAAAATCCTCGTGTTTCCTCACAAAACCCATCATCTTGCCTATTTAGCTTGCTTTTCTATTGTTTAGCAGGTTAAATAAAATTATTATTTCGCTCTTTTTTGTCTGTACTGAATCGTTAGGGGGGATACGTTTCTAGTTCTATAAGAGAGACAGTTAAAATTTATGTAAGCAATCAGAAATCCTACACTATGAGCTACTTAGTTAAAATTTCATATTTCCTTCCTGGGTCAGAAAAAATTTGTGATGTGTCGGTCAAAATTTATAAAAATACGAAAAAAATGCTGGATACATTTTTAGCGTGACTTTCTATTTAATACCATCTTATTTCAAGGTATAATACGGTTGTCAAAATGAGAATAAAATAATTTTCCCATGGTTTATGTCATCTTAAAAAAGTCAAAAGGTTATATTCTGTAGAGGGTCAGATACATTCAAATTTAAAAATTTTCTACAAGAAGAATTTTAAGATAGTATTATAGTAAATAAAAATTCTATACCTCCAATATTTCTTGGAAACATATCGTGTTCTAGCGACATAACCCAAAAGTACCTCTATTCAGAAACGCATCGTACTTTTCTTGTCAAACTTGACTTTGTTGTAATGTTGTATGCAGAGCACTTTGAAAACAAAAATTAGATTAGAAACCGCCGCCTCTTAAGGTATACTTTTTTAGGTCTTACATAGGGTACACTGGTATACAGAACAAATGTCATCTTTAATTGTCTCATTGTCCCATCCATTACATTATTATAATCTTAAAGCACCTGTTACCAGCATTATCTATTTTTATGGTTTTCATAAAACATAGCGATTACCGATGAAAATTAAACGAAAACTCAATAAATAACTTTTTTTCAACTGAAATAGACTGATTTTCGATGGAAAAATGTTACTTATAACTAAAAATGAATATAAGACATATACGCAATGATATTTAGAATAAATCAATCTTTTCTAAAATTACTATGAAATATTCACAAAATCGTTTCGTTATAACCAAAGTAGCAAGGCTTGCAGATTTCGTATAGAGTTCAAACGCGATACTGAGATGATCTTTTTTTTATATTTTTGTAGGATAATTCACCACTACGTTGTAAGTACTTGAGAGAGGACTTTCTTGAAAAATCCTCAAATTTCTCTGCAATTTTGTTCCTTCTAGAGTTAAATTCACACAGAAAACCCCGTATTCTTATCTTTCAGGTTGGTATATTAAAAAGGGCTTATTAGTATGGTTTAGAAAACAAGCAATATTAATTAACGGATGTTTTTTCGTCGTATGAAGAGTTGAAAAATTTTTTTTTTTTCCACTCCAATGGTTGCGATGCAGAGAGTCGGGTTTCATCATAATCTTTCAGGGTAGCTCAGGTTTGATTGCATGTAGAGAGTCGGATTTCATCATAATTTTTCAGGGTAGCTCAGGTTTGATTGCATGTAGAGAGTCGGGTTTCATCATAATCTTTCAGGGTAGCTCAGGTTTGATTGCATGTACTAAGGTTAGTGCTCCTTGCAATCGGTTTCAGGTTTGACGCGCCCCCCTCAGGTTTGTTCAGGTTTCTCAAACACTTGAGAAACCTGAACAAACCTGAGGGGGGCGCGTCAAACCTGAAACCGATTGCAAGGAGCACTAACCTTAGTACATGCAATCAAACCTGAGCTACCCTGAAAGATTATGATGAAACCCGACTCTCTACATGCAATCAAACCTGAGCTACCCTGAAAAATTATGATGAAATCCGACTCTCTACATGCAATCAAACCTGAGCTACCCTGAAAGATTATGATGAAACCCGACTCTCTGCATCGCAACCATTGGAGTGGAAAAAAAAAAAATTTTTCAACTCTTCATACGACGAAAAAACATCCGTTAATTAATATTGCTTGTTTTCTAAACCATACTAATAAGCCCTTTTTAATATACCAACCTGAAAGATAAGAATACGGGGTTTTCTGTGTGAATTTAACTCTAGAAGGAACAAAATTGCAGAGAAATTTGAGGATTTTTCAAGAAAGTCCTCTCTCAAGTACTTACAACGTAGTGGTGAATTATCCTACAAAAATATAAAAAAAAGATCATCTCAGTATCGCGTTTGAACTCTATACGAAATCTGCAAGCCTTGCTACTTTGGTTATAACGAAACGATTTTGTGAATATTTCATAGTAATTTTAGAAAAGATTGATTTATTCTAAATATCATTGCGTATATGTCTTATATTCATTTTTAGTTATAAGTAACATTTTTCCATCGAAAATCAGTCTATTTCAGTTGAAAAAAAGTTATTTATTGAGTTTTCGTTTAATTTTCATCGGTAATCGCTATGTTTTATGAAAACCATAAAAATAGATAATGCTGGTAACAGGTGCTTTAAGATTATAATAATGTAATGGATGGGACAATGAGACAATTAAAGATGACATTTGTTCTGTATACCAGTGTACCCTATGTAAGACCTAAAAAAGTATACCTTAAGAGGCGGCGGTTTCTAATCTAATTTTTGTTTTCAAAGTGCTCTGCATACAACATTACAACAAAGTCAAGTTTGACAAGAAAAGTACGATGCGTTTCTGAATAGAGGTACTTTTGGGTTATGTCGCTAGAACACGATATGTTTCCAAGAAATATTGGAGGTATAGAATTTTTATTTACTATAATACTATCTTAAAATTCTTCTTGTAGAAAATTTTTAAATTTGAATGTATCTGACCCTCTACAGAATATAACCTTTTGACTTTTTTAAGATGACATAAACCATGGGAAAATTATTTTATTCTCATTTTGACAACCGTATTATACCTTGAAATAAGATGGTATTAAATAGAAAGTCACGCTAAAAATGTATCCAGCATTTTTTTCGTATTTTTATAAATTTTGACCGACACATCACAAATTTTTTCTGACCCAGGAAGGAAATATGAAATTTTAACTAAGTAGCTCATAGTGTAGGATTTCTGATTGCTTACATAAATTTTAACTGTCTCTCTTATAGAACTAGAAACGTATCCCCCCTAACGATTCAGTACAGACAAAAAAGAGCGAAATAATAATTTTATTTAACCTGCTAAACAATAGAAAAGCAAGCTAAATAGGCAAGATGATGGGTTTTGTGAGGAAACACGAGGATTTTTTAGATTCTCATTTTGACAACCGAATTATACCTTGAAATAAGATGGAATTAGATAGAAAGTCATGATAAAAATGTATCTAGCATTTTTTTCGTATTTTATAAATTTTGACCGACACAACACAAATTTTAGCTGATCCAGGAAGGAAATATGAAATTTTAACTAAGTAGCTCATAGTGTAGGATTTCTGATTGCTTACATAAATTTTAACTGTCTCTCTTATAGGACTAGAATCGTATTTCCCTAACGATTCAGTACAGACAAAAAGAGCGAAATAATAATTTTATTTAACCTGCTAAACAATAGGAAAGCAAGCTAAATAGACAAGATGATGGGTTTTGTTAGGAAACATAATGATTTTTTAGTGTTAAGGATGTTTTAGGCTCCGATATCATTAATATTTTCTGAATACTAAGGTTATATTACTTTCAAAAGCAGACTCGTTTGAGACGATTGGCGAATAAAGATGAATTGATCGTAAATAAAAAATATAAGATCTATGTGCTTAGACTGTGAAATTATCAAAAAGTGGGAGTGTGCTTTTGAAATCGAACTTAAGACCGATAAAAATATGAAAATATACTTGTTTTTTTTTTTTTTATGTAGGTAGATAGTAGATTATAAAACAACAAAAAAAAAAAAAAGAAAGATGGAGAAGTTTATTATTGTTAAAGACGTTGTTAAAAAGTTACGAGAATTTAACCTTACAGGACGCACTCTAGAGTTTAAGTTAAAACCTGTTCCACAGGGAGTTGAACCAGTTGGTTGGGCGGAAAAAGGAATTAATCAAATTATTCAAAACGCTACAGAAGGCCTACAACCCTTAGATCGTGCGGCTTTTAGTTTTTGCTCTAAAGACTTCAACCGAGGAGAAGGTTGGATTCGCTTCAAAGCAGCTAAAGACATAACCTTTTAAGATGTTTGGAGTGTTATAAGTGGCATTTATCAGTCAAACTCAGCAGGTCTTAATACAGAATCATTTTGTCTTAGTGTGACAACTGTTAGATTACCTGTTGGTGGGGGAAGAGGAAAAAATTATAACAGCTTTCACGAGGAATGCGACAAGCGACGAGGTATTATAAGTATTAAAAATACCGATAACCTGTGTTTAGCACATGCTTTGGTAGTCGCCATTGCCCATAATAAAAGAGATCCCGAATTCAGTAAGGTTGGAAGAGATATTAGTAAAATTCAAACCGAAAGAACAAGATCATTGTTGGAGAGAGCTAAAATTAGCATTCCTGAGGCAGGAGGTGGAATTCCCGAGTTAATACAATTTCAAAATCATCTAAAAGAATATAAATTAGTTGTTTATAGCTATGGATCAAAAGGACGAAATATTATATTTGAAGGTTCAACTGAAAGCAATAAACGGCTGAACTTATTACATTACAAAAGCCATTTTAATGTAATTACATCGCTGACAGCAGCTTTTTGTTCTAACTATTTTTGTGAAAAGTGTTACGTCCCATATGATCACAAAAATGAGCACCGATGTGGTGGAAGCTGTCAGGCATGTCAGCAAGTCTCTGCTTGTGAAATAGCAATAAAAATTAAATGTCAGGACTGTCTATGATTTTTTAGAAGTCAAAACTGTTACGAAAATCATAAAAAGGATTATTCGTCAGGCAAATTTACAGTATGCGAACAAATTAAACTATGTTCTATTTGATTAAAAACCATTAAAGCCAAAAGAGCACATGCATGTGGTGAAATTTATTGTAAAATTTGTAATAAACATGCATCCGAGGATCATCTATGTTATATTCGGTCTGATAAGGGAAAAGCTAAGATTAAAGATGATCTTTTTTGTATTCTACGATTTAGAGACGAGCCAAGACAAACTATTGGAAAATTCAACGTTTTTACATCAAGTCAATCTCTGTGTTTTCAAACAATACTGCGATGAGTGCATGGATTCTGAAGCAGATACTTGTAAAAAAATGTGGTCTAAAGTTACAAAAAGTCAGAGGTATAGACCCAGCGGGAACATTTACTAGCCATTTGTTACAAATGAGGAAAAACTTTAAAGAAATTATTGTAATAGCCCATAATGGTCAGGCTTTTGATCACCAGTTTATATTAAACTATATTATGACAAAGACAGATTTTACACCTGAGTTAATCATGAGAGGTACCAAAATAATTACGATGCAACTTGAAAATGTAAAATTTATCGACTCACTTAACTATTTCCCTATGCCTTAAGCCAAACTACCAAAGGCATTTGGACTTGAGGATATTTTTAAAAAAGGCTACTTCCCGCACCTATTTAATATAAAGGCAAATGAAAACTATATAGGACCTCTACCATCAATTCAATATTACTCCTCAGATAGTATGAAAGAAGAAGACAGAGCCAAATTTCTTAAATGGTTTGTAGAACATGAAAATGATGGTTTCGATATGCAAAGAGATCTGGTAGACTACTGCGTATCGGATGTCGAAATCCTTGCGCAATCATGTTTAAAGTTTAGAGAACAACTTATACAAACTACCAATGTATGTCCATTTACTGAAGCTACAACTATTGCTTCAGCATGCAATGCAATTTTTAGAAGACATTTTTTGAAGCCTAATACTATAGGAATCATACCAAAAAATGGATACCGATGGAGAAACAGGCAGAGCAAAATTGCCATAGATTGGTTACTTTGGACCGAGAATCACAGAAAAATCAACATCTTACATGCTGCTAATGGTAAAGAAGCTGTTTTAAATGGTGTAAAAGTTGATGGTTACTGCTCCGAAACAAATGAGGTATTTGAATTTGTATATGATTATCCGCTGAAATACCCTTAATCTGCAGGATACCTAACTCTACGGAGATATTTATTGCAAAGGGCGGCTTTTTCAGTTTTGAAAGTATTCAACATTTACGAAATTCATCTAAATATATACTACGCTATACTTTAATCAATCTCACGATAGAGGGAAAGCGACAGACGAGTTTTAAACTAATGTGGCTTAAAGGATAATTTGTGTTGTAAATATTAGAGCTCATTTTAAAAGAAACTATAATCTCGTGACCGACAAAAAAAAGTACCCACTTCGATACATCATTTCCCCTATTTTAACGTTAAAATAGTAAATTATGTTATAAGCTCGAAAAATGTAGTATTTCAGACGTAATGCGGTCGCTAACCTAAATAGCCCGAAAAACATTTTTCGTCCATATGTCATAAGTTATTTTTTATTCGATCTTGTTTTTAATGCGATTGAGAGTTGTAAAATAATGTAGAAATGAAGTGAACCTATACATTTCATCTTGCACGCTAATTTTTTGGTCTTAATGTTTGTTAGTTAACGATGAAATCTGTAATAGCGTCCGAAAAAAAAAATTTTTTTTGACTAACATAAAAAGTGTTGTCTAGCTAGCAGGGCAATAATCAATACTTTATTGAGAAGGTTAGCTCTTCGTCTAAATATCTAATCTATAAATCGTCATTTTTTTCCGACACAATCGGTTAAAAAGCATACAATTGTATGTGAACGTTTGTACAAAAACCATCGTGTTAAATCAGTTCTTATACCTGACTGACAACGCCGATCTTTAGCTTTTTTTTTTTACTTTGTAAAATAAAAAGATTAGTTCTTACTATCAAAGAAATTAAATATGCAAGAGAAATAGGTCGAAAAGATTAATAATAATTTATTTATTCCTAAGTTATAAATCTTAACTACATCACTTTCTAAACCAAGAAAATAGATAATCTTCCTGCATTATTCCGTACTTAGATTTATTTTTCATGAAAATAGTCGAATCTATGATTTTCGTTCAAATCCATAAGGGGCGCTTGTTTTGTATAGATGATTTATGATCTTATTTTCAACTAAAATACTTAACACTCAGTATACAATTTTCAGAAATGTCATGATTAAGAACGGTTCTAGTCATTTTATACAAGATTTCACATGATTTAACAAATTTAAAACATTTTTTTTAATTTTTACTAAATTCTAAACACTCAGTATACACTTTTAAGAAAATATGACGATTTGCGACTGTTTTAGTCATTTTTTACAAAGTTTCACAGGGCTTAATAACGTTAAAACATTTTTTTTAATTTTTTACTAAATTCTAAACACTCAGTATACAATTTTCAGAAATGCCATGATTAAGAACGGTTCTAGTCATTTTATACAAGATTTCGCATGATTTAACAAATTTAAAACATTTTTTTTATTTTTTACTAAATTCTAAACACTCAGTATACACTTTTAAGAAAATAGGACGATTTGCGACTGTTTTAGTCATTTTTTACAAGATTTCGCATGATTTAACAAATTTAAAACATTTTTTTTAATTTTTACTAAATTCTAAACACTCAGTATACAATTTTCAGAAATGTCATGATTAAGAACGGTTCTAGTCATTTTATACAAGATTTCACATGATTTAACAAATTTAAAACATTTTTTTTTAATTTTTACTAAATTCTAAACACTCAGTATACACTTTTAAGAAAATAGGACGATTTGCGACTGTTTTAGTCATTTTTTACAAAGTTTCACAGGGCTTAATAACGTTAAAACATTTTTTTTTTAATTTTTTACTAAATTCTAAACACTCAGTATACAATTTTCAGAAATGCCATGATTAAGAACGGTTCTAGTCATTTTATACAAGATTTCACATGATTTAACAAATTTAAAACATTTTTTTTAATTTTTACTAAATTCTAAACACTCAGTATACACTTTTAAGAAAATATGACGATTTGCGACTGTTTTAGTCATTTTTTACAAAGTTTCACAGGGCTTAATAATGTTAAAACATTTTTTTTAATTTTTTACTAAATTCTAAACACTCAGTATACAATTTTCAGAAATGCCATGATTAAGAACGGTTCTAGTCATTTTATACAAGATTTCGCATGATTTAACAAATTTAAAACATTTTTTTTTAATTTTTACTAAATTCTAAACACTCAGTATACACTTTTAAGAAAATAGGACGATTTGCGACTGTTTTAGTCATTTTTTACAAAGTTTCACAGGGCTTAATAACGTTAAAACATTTTTTTTAATTTTTTACTAAATTCTAAACACTCAGTATACAATTTTCAGAAATGTCATGATTAAGAATGGTTCTAGTCATTTTATACAAGATTTCACATGATTTAACAAATTTAAAACATTTTTTTTAATTTTTACTAAATTCTAAACACTCAGTATACACTTTTAAGAAAATAGGACGATTTGCGACTGTTTTAGTCATTTTTTACAAAGTTTCACAGGGCTTAATAACGTTAAAACATTTTTTTAATTTTTTACTAAATTCTAAACACTCAGTATACAAGTTTCAGAAATGACAGGATTTAGAACAGTTTTTACAGATATTTACAAAGTCTTAATAACATTAAAATATTTTTTTTCTAATTATAATTGTTATTTTCATCTTTTTTATTCCTTAATTATCTAACATAATGTATACAATTTCAAGAAATAGTAGATTTTTAATCCATGTACAAAATTCAAGAATCTAAAATACAATTAAATGTAGGCTTTTTTTAATTGGCATCTCAGGCAAATTATTTCCCCCAAAATTATCTAAAAAAGATATACCAAAAACATTCTAAAGCGGTTTTTTACCTCTATAAGCATGCAGGCCGATCCGACCCTTGTCGGTTTTATTACCCGCATAAATTAACACAGTAGAGAGATATTGACAGAGCCGCCTCACGAAAGCACCCGGGTTAGCTCATAAACAGCACCACCGAACCATCCTGGTTAGATCATAAAACGCACCACCGAACCACTTGGGTTAGATCATAAAACGCACCACCAGCACCACTGGTCTCGTAAAACAGCACCACCAGCACCACTGGTCTCGTAAAACAGCACCACCAGCACCACTGGTCTCGTAAAACAGCACCACCGAACCATCCGGGTTAGGTCATAAAACGCACCACCGAACCGCCCGGGTTAGATCATAAAACAGCACCACCAGCACCACTGATCTCGTAAAACAGCACCACCAGCATCACTGGTCTCGTAAAACAGCACCACCGAACCACCCGGGTTAGGTCATAAAACGCACCACCGAACCGCCCGGGTTAGATCATAAAACAGCACCACCAGCACCACTGATCTCGTAAAACAGCACCACCAGCATCACTGGTCTCGTAAAACAGCACCACCGAACCACCCGGGTTAGGTCATAAAACGCACCACCGAACCACCCGGGTTAGGTCATAAAACGCACCACCGAACCGCCCGGGTTAGATCATAAAACAGCACCACCAGCACCACTGATCTCGTAAAACAGCACCACCAGCATCACTGGTCTCGTAAAACAGCACCACCGAACCACCCGGGTTAGGTCATAAAACGCACCACCGAACCGCCCGGGTTAGATCATAAAACAGCACCACCAGCATCACTGATCTCGTAAAACAGCACCACCAGCATCACTGGTCTCGTAAAACAGCACCACCGAACCACCCGGGTTAGGTCATAAAACGCACCACCGAACCACCCGGGTTAGATCATAAAACGCACCACCGAACCACCCGGGTTAGATCATAAAACGCACCACCGCACCACTTGGGTTAGATCGTAAAACGCACCACCGAACCACCCGGGTTAGGTCATAAAACGCACCACCGCACCACCCGGGTTAGTTGCACCACCAGCACCACCAGCACCACCTGAGCCAGAACTGTCCGTTTCTAGCTACTGATTGCATTTATTTCTTTTCTTTAATTAGGTACCTAATTAAGTAGTGAAATACTGCCCGTTAGGCCTAAGAATAAGACCCCCCACCCCTTCCTTAATTAAAGTTGTAAAATATTTTAACTCAACTAATAAACGCCGCAAATATTTATATAAGTTAACTTTAATTAATTCTGATAAAAGAGTATACACGTTGAAATATACAGGAATATACGATGGAAGTACCGCTGTTATTATGGCAAGACATCGTTTGGAAGAGGTGCGATAGACAAACGTAAATGAAATAATCGTTGGGAGACGATTAAAGAAGACGTGCTAGACGACCCGCAACTAGTCCAGAAATGATCAGAAATCGTAGGACAGGACGTCTTGGATTTGCTCACCATGAAAATTGGGGCTTAGAGGAATGGAGTTCAATTTTATTTTCCTACGAGTCAAGATATTGCCTAAGATCTACAGATCCTCGGCAGAGAATATATCGTAGATTAGGTGTGTGCTTTAAATAAAACTATTTTTTTCAAAATAGATTCAATATCCCCATTTAAGGAATGTCAAGGCGTATGGAAGGAGATACTCGTGCTCTGGAGATGAATACCTAATATTAATGTTTAAAAATTCATATCTTTTAAACGGAGAAAGATATCGAGATGAGTCAAAAGGCAAGATGTTGGGAATAAATCAGAATCCATTAAAAAGTATATTTATTAAAATTAAGATTGCGAAATTACTTTACAGTGTGGTACAAACTTATGGAAAAAAACATTTGTATGTTCCTGTATATTTCAACATATATACCTACTATTTTATAAGAAATTTAAGGAAATTAATCAAAGTCAATATATTTATTAACAATTTCATCAAAATTTTTGATGAACCGAATTTTATGTCCGTGAGTGCATAAAGCCGTGCCCATACGAGGTGTCCGGTAAGTGCCTTCTAATTTCTCGGGGGCATACAGAGGAGGTCAAAATAACCCTAATCTTACATAGAAAGAAAATTCGTAAAGTGCCCCTTAACGGATATGCAGAGCCCCAAGGGGTACCCAGCGATTTACTTTTTTGGCTCTAACTTTTGAGCCGACTTGTATAATTTAATGAAATTTTAATATTTTATGGAGACCATAAAGAGTCATTAAACCATACTACAGTAGATGTTTTACATCGTTAGAGAAGTCAGGAACGAACTTGCCACCACATTCGTTAGTCCAAAGTTTTGACCGGTATCATTTGACAGAGCTAAAAATTCATTTTTTAAATACTCTGGTCATTCCTCTTCAAAGAAGGTACTCTTAATTTATTTCGATAAAACTGGCGGTTTTCGAGATTATTAGTCAAAGTTTTAAATGCACCATATTTTATTTTAATCCACCAAGAAATAGAGGAATATATTCTCCTCGAATTCCCATTATTATATTTCGCACATGACCGCCTGTGTTATAAACATTAAGAAAATAATGATGTATTCCTTGATTAGTTGTGAGTGGATTTAAAA
This sequence comes from Polydrusus tereticollis, assembly GCA_963920685.1. Lineage (NCBI taxonomy): Eukaryota > Metazoa > Arthropoda > Insecta > Coleoptera > Curculionidae > Polydrusus > Polydrusus tereticollis. The sequence goes on from OY987329.1 coordinate 126,965,737, forward strand.
TATAATTAAATTGTTTAATAATAGCAAAACATTTACTGGAACCATAAAATTTATAGTTAAAGTTGACTTTAACTAGAGGTTTTATGGTTCCATGTATAGACTTTTAGATTATAAACTGGACACTGTACATATCCGAGGAATAACCGAGCTATTTATCCACATATTATATAACCTACTTTTGCAGGGACACAAAACTAAGAAACGATAAGTCACTTCATTAACTACTCGTCTCCAGTATACCAAAACACGCGTCGTTGGAATGTTTCCCATAGACTGATGCTTCAATCTTGATGGTGGAGGAGAGATGTTCTGATAATGGGCGGGTTACCGTTGTTACCTTGACTCGTAAGTGTACATCTTTAGGTACCTACTTATAACATAAAAGCGAATTAAGAACAGCCTTCAGTGCAATTGAACGAAAATGACAGAACAGCCACCCTATTTAGGTTAGTTAACATGGCTTAATATATTGATCGTCTCGCCTACAAAATGTATTACCTCCGCTCCTTATATCTCTTTTACCTCAATTACCTATTAAAAATGTCAAAATAGTTTTATAACTCGATTAAAATATGTGGTATGTTCCTTAGTTCGCAGGACTCTCTGCGAAAAAAATATGCTAGTCATAGTGAATATCCCTTTTATTTATTTAAGAGCCCTTAACACCTTAGGATCCTTACTATAGTATTAATTCCATATTTTTGAATGATTTTTATTTTTTATTTCTTGGTTTCTGGATATTGTGTTATGACTGATTTACTTGTTGACAATCTTTAAACAAGTTCCTTTGTTACCTTGTTAGTATGTTTCAGATGATTCTGAAATTATTATAATAATAAATATACAGTGTGTCTGCTATAAATGCTCCACAATTTATTTTTTATTATTGTACAAAAATTGTCGAATGTGAGTTGTTGCGTTAAATCAAATTTCAGATCTATTATTGCTTTGTTAACCATTAAAGGGCGGAATATATGCACTTAAATTCAGTCAAAATATGCTCATGGTATATTCGAAGAAATTGTCCATCTTTCCCAAAGAGACCTGAATAGGTTAGAATCAGCTTTTGACAATACAATTGTCAAAAGCTGATTCTAACCCGATATATGCCTTGTTTGCCTTTAAAATATGCAGTTATATGCATTGTCAAAAGCTGATTCTAACCCGGTATATGCCTTGTTTGCCTTTAAAATATGCAGTTATATGCATTTTTTTGACCAAATATGCATACTGGTATGCAATATTTCTTAATTTGTTATAGTAAAATAGGGTGAAGAAATACACTGGGTTCTAAAAAAAAGTGCAAAAAGAAACAAAGAAAAATAAAAGTAAACAATTTTTTAACCTGAAATCGTTTAAAGGGCATTTATTACTAAATATTTTATAATATTTAATATTATGCAAACCGAAAAAAACCAAAAAATGTACATTGGGGGCGGGGGGATTCGGAGGGACGTCAAAAATTAAACATCCCCGAAAAAAAACAGCTTAATGTGATTTTGTTTCCAGCTTATCATGTAAAATTTTATAACCGCACTAGCCTATTAGTCGAGGGTCTTGAAAGGGGGGGGGGGGGAAACATGTCAATTTAATTCTGTGCGACCTCAGCAAGGCTTTCGACTGTGAACTTCTCATTGAAAAGCTATATCGTTATGACTTTAGGGGAAACCCGTGAAAACTTGAGAAGGCAGTGTGTTTCCCTGGTTGACAATGTTTTTCTGTGTAAGATGATGATAAATTTATAATGTTATAATTTATTGCATCCATCTACCACAAAATTACAACTTGCTACAATTTGTATTGAATACAAAAACGTGGTCAAATAAATGTTTATAAATAAAATTATATACTAAAGACTATGGACATATTTATTTAAATTTAAAGCCATATTGGATAAAACGTTCTCGAGAAAATCGATGGCATCATAGTTGCGTTTATTTCAACCACGCTAACGGACCCTTAAGGCTCGTCGGTAACGCACAACCTTCGTCCTCTGTAATTAAGGTCGATTCGTCCGTTTCCCACAACCAAATTGTGGGTGTCCACCTCTCCACTCGACGATCGGTCTTTAGCGATGATTACGGGCAAGATGAGCTGGTGGATAATTGGATGAAGACCACGTTTTTGCTTGTTGCAGGTGAAGGTAAAATATTTGCTATGTGTGTATCGGGATACGTTTAAATTTAATTATACGTAGCGAAAGAACAGGTAAATTAAATCAGGTAAAGTAGGTCTCGAGATACAATATGGGTTCAGGTTTTTGTTATGACGGTCCTGGAACAGTCAAGAGTGCTCAGTGAAAAGCACAGTCACCGAAACTGAGGGGAATATGTTAGTCAGAGCGGGCAAAAATATTGAATTTTTAAAAATTTGACATTTCATCCCCTTTCTTGACAATGATTCACTACTGCCAGGTATAAACCCGACAAGCCTGCATACAACTCATAATAATTTATTGAACCGAATATTTTCAGATAAGTCCCAAAATTTACCATCTTTTTAGGAAAAAATCGACTATGTCAACTTATCTCTCATAATGCAAATATACAGTGATTCCTAGAAGTAACGTCCAAATTTATTTAAAACTTAGCGGTGTGTTTTCTGGAAAACGCTTGGACCCGTCGATTCTTATTTTCTAATGTGGATTATGGGAATTCCATTGTTTTGTAAAGTCCACATTGCACCCTCTAAAAATTGTTGTCTGGTTGGCTGTTTCCCGAAGAAGAATTGTTTGTCGTATTTTTTTCTATGACGCACAATCCTCTGGCAATACTTGTGGATTGTATAAATCACTCAATGGTTCAGGAATTTTCTTACCGTGTTTAAAAATAGCAACTGTACTACCCTAATGTAAGGGAGGCGACTCTAATTGTCCTTCCAATTTGAGACCAACATCTTTACTGCCTTCTCTTTCAAAAATAATAGAAAAACTCGGAAAGAATCGGTTGCGTCCCTTTTTACATAAATATAACTTAGTTTGCGCAGAGCAATTTGGTTTTCAGGAATCAAGAGGCACAAATGACGCCAATTTTCCATTTCTTGAAAACTTATACTTAAATCTTAATGATAGTGAGGTAGCCACGGCAGTATTCTGCGATTTGTCTAAGGCATTCGAATGTGCTAATCACAAAGTTCTGTTGTTTAAACTCGAAAACTATGGAATAAGGGGAAAAGCATTGGAGTGGTTTAAATCATATTTAGTTGGACGGTTCCAAACTGTAAGTTTTAATAATAAATATTCCAATCAATTGGAAATTAGATCAGGAGTGCCACAGGGATCTGTCCTCGGTCCCCTATTGTTTTTAATATATATTGTCACAACTGGGGGTTGTTTTCCTAACGGGGCGTGAATGAAAATGCTTTGGCTAAAAAACAATACAGACTTTTATTTATATTCGCCAATTATTTATCAGGTAGCCTGGAGGAAACCCAGCATGTCTCCGGGGGTGTGGACCAGACCGGCACTGTCGATGGGAGCTCTCACGGGATGTGCCTGAGGGGCTTTACGTGGCTCCGCCTCCAGAGGACGGGAGTCGGAGAGGCCTGGAGCTGAGGGGACTTTTAAGGAGTACTTATAGATCGATCAGGAAAGGGGCCTCGAGTCTATGTGACACTTTGGGCACTCCTGTCGCAGGGTAGTTGACCAGTCGTTGAGACGAAGGTACCGTGTCCATCCAATGTTCGGGTATTTATACACCGAAAGTGCTGATTCTTGTTTAATTGAACTTGGCATTGGATGGCACAGTGGTCCGCGACCTCAACGCACAGTGGTCTAGAAGTGTGAAAATTATAATTAAAAACGTAGAGCCCGCCATTTTGTTTATTAATGATTTAACAAATATTGAAATAAAAGGTAAATTTGCTCTGTTTGCTGATGATTCAACAATACTTTGGGCAGGTAAAAGTCTGAATGAACTTGAGTCAGATGTAAAAAATAATCTTGTCGTGGTTAAAAAGTGGACAAACACCAACTTTTTCTCTCTCAATATAACAAAAACATTCTTACTTTTAAATGCGATTTCAATGAAGTTATAGTTGGAGATCACGTAATAAATAACCAAAAAGTAAATAGATTTTTGGGATTATACATGGATGATAAATTAAAATTTGAATCACATATAATTAACCTAAACAAAAAACTGGGCTTCAACTGCTATGCGATTAGGGTAATTTCTAATACCTTGGATTTTGCTGCTACAAGGACCGCATATTTCTCACTGATCGAGTCCCATTTAAGATGTGGCATAAGTTTTTGGGGTTGCTGCTCCCAGCATTTATTTAACATAATATTTGTTCTGCATGAAAGAGCCATTAAATATATGTGTAAAGCCAAAATTAGAGACCGACCACTCTTTCTTTTACATAAAATTTTGACTTTGTCCTGTTTGTTTTTGTTGGAGACATCTTGCTTAATTTATAGGAAATGTAAGAGTGAAATTAATTCAACCACAGTATGCGGCACTCGTCAATTATTTAAAATGCATTTACCTATACCCCATTCCAGTCAAACCAAAAATTATATATTCTACAAGGGTAAGAAAATATTTAATCATCTTCCGCTGAAAAATAGAAAAATTCAGAATCTTAAAAAATTTCAAAAAGAATTAGAGGCTCTCTTAGTTTCTAAAGCTTATTATACCATAGAAGAATTTTTATGTGGTGTGATTTTTATTTTATTTTATTTCTAATGATTAACAATTTTATATCACTTTTTTAATTATCTTCTTTGTTACTATTAGATGAAATTTTAATAATGTTTTGTGTGGTAACCTTTGGGTCTTTCTTTTATTCTTTGAATTAATATCATTACTTTGTATTCTTTATATGATTGTGTTTTTTCTATTGATACGATACTTGTTATTGATCATGTAATACGTTTCTTTCATATTTATATCATACCATGGATACTGATTCTGGGCTTAAGCTTGTTTGCACCTCCAGTTATTGAATAAATGAAAGACTTATTCGTCGTAAAGAAAATATAATACATGAAGTTTTGTTATTATATATACGAAGTTTATTTTGTATAAATAATCATCTTTCAAAAAATATAGTAGGGATCAAAAAACCGTAAATATATGAATAAGTATTTTATTTATAGACAGTAAACTTTCATTTGATACAAATTTCTGGGAGAGTTTGCAATGGCATCTTCATCAATAATAATTTAGGTATGACTTTGAATTAAATTCCTCTTGCACGGATAAGCGCTATGGAAGGAAGCCTGACGCAATCTTTTAATCTTGCAGAACCCTGTATATCAGATTAAAAGATTGCTGCGTGAAATATAACAAAGCGTGTAGCTCGATATTTTAATCTGTCAAGTGGGTACATATTTTTTAGAGTATCCACCGTTAGAACGGGTCATGTAGATATTATTTATCTTCATAAAAAAAAAGAAGTGTTTGCGGACGGCATTCCATGAATCCTATATATTATTTTTATGGTGATATAAATCTTAGCTATTACAGTATATTTCCTACTGAAGAAAACGTATGATACAACTTGATATCGCACTGTAATATCGCATCAAGCAAAATGTTTCATTTACAAGGTAGCTTTGTTTTTCAGGTTAGTTCCAAAGTGGTCAATAAAGCTTCTCTATAAATAAAGACAAAGGATCATGGTTACCTTAAATTCTTGCAAAAGAATTTAAACCAAAAAACTGGTCCATTCTATCTTTATCTAAGTATTTAACCAGGGGAAGTCAAGGAAAGATAAATCGCCAGGGATCGATGCAATACCTTTCATTGGAGAGAGAGCCATAAAAATATTAACAGCAATCTGTAATGCAGTATGGAAAAGCGGACAATGTTGTGTTCAAATTCATAATAATAATATGACTGCAGATGCGAAAACTATCGGACAGTCTACTATCGCATGCCAGTAAAATCCTGCTAAAGATACTAAGAAACAGACTTAATATACTTATTACTGATGAGAATATTGCAACCTTAATTCATGTTCCCCACCGGGGAATTACAGGTTCTGAAGGTAAACTAACTCCTGGTAATCTCTCCTTATACATCTGCACTCTTAGAGGTGCTTTTAGAAACCCTCTTTTTACATTTGAAATTAATTTATTTACTAAATGACATACTGACGGTTTCTGCGACTCGGTTTATTCCATGTAAAAGACAAGTCCTATGTACCATATTGGGGTAAAAAATTCTTAAGTTTTGGCCCACTTTTACCATATACGGTGCACTAAAAATTCCTCACCTGTGACTGGATTTTTGTAAAAATAAGCTCGATAAGGACTGCTGAATAAATCGGATTACGGTCACATTATTAGTTTTGTCTAGCTGCTTAGAAGCTACTAAATATGGGTTTGTTGCTTTATCTTCTTAAAGTGCTCCAATCATAAGATGTGCGATATATCTGCCACAAACATCTGTGCTTTCATCAACAATAATGTAAAAATTTTTAGCGCCCAGTAAAGCTCTAATTTCTTCTAAAACGGTTTCGTATACTGAATGGGCATTCTTCTTTCTAAGCGTAGATTTGTCAGGAATGGTTTGTTGACAACATTTTTGCAAAAATCCTGTAAATTGCGGATTTTGCAATTTTTTTAAGGGTATGTTTACTGCGACCAAAGTCTTGCATAAGTCTTCTTGAAAAATTTCCTTTTTAGATTTCAATTTTTCTCCAACATTTTGAAATGCGTTTTTTATACTCGGCTGAACTGGCTCAGATTTCATTTTTGGTAACTTGGATTTATGCAGCGGTGTTTTCAAATGTTGGTCTTTGGAACTTCTTTTCACAAACAATAATTTTTGCACAAGCTTTGCAGAAGACTTTTTCTTCACTAAACTCTAACTCTGGGAAATTTTTTATCCACGAAGACGTTTTCGCCACTTTAGACATCTTGAACACAAATTTGAAATCACTAGTTTCACACTAAAAATACTGAAATCTTTCGACAAACTAAAACAGAAGTACGCATTACAACCCGATTTAAATACAGTTTTTTAAGCAGGTAATAAGAAGGTATTATTAAATGATAATAAATAACCCCTAACAATATACCTGCAAACCCCGGAAACCCCCAATAAATTACTGATGTATAACCAAAATGTAAATATTAATTATTATATAATTATCTTCAGATTGGAGAATCCCTGAAACAAGTGCCGGACTGGACATTAAACCTATAAGTCTACGAGTTTTCATGACCGGGCGTTTTTAATTTTTTGATAACGCCGAAAACATGAAAACATGCTCATAAAATAATAATTCGGGAAAAATATGCATTTTATTATAAAATTGACAAATGCAAAAAATGTATCTATATGTACTTTGCATATTATATTCTGCTCTTTACTCATTAGATACCACAAGAGCATCAGCGTTTGAAATTATATTATTATATATTTAAATATTATAATCTGGCATTAAAAATAAATGTGGGTTAATACGTCTCTTCGAAAGCGAAACCCGAGTTTATGAGGGGTTTTATTCCAGTCATTAAACCAAACGAAATATGTTGAGAAGTACTTTAGCTGCTGCTTGAATTATTAGGCCGAAAAGACAGTAAGTAAAATTCTAAGAAAGGGACAGCGCAGCACTGCCCTCTGTAGAGGACATAATAAGGAACTGCTTGTTGGTGTTTGTGACAGTTTGTGTTTGATTTTGTGATGAAACAACAAAATTCATCGTTGCGTTTATGAATTTCGGAAAACAAAACACCTTTAATATGCTTGCTTGGTGTGCGCTCTGAAAGTTACTGAAAAAAAATGTTTACATTTGAAAAAAATGGAATATTATTTTTACAGGTAGTGTTTTTCCAGCTGCAAGCCTCGATGGCTTGCTTTTCCAACGGCTTTAAAGGTTGGTGTGGTTTTACTAGAAATTAATTAAGAGACGACAATGTAATTTTACTACAGGATTACAAACCGTGTTTCCGTTTTAAAAAAAAGTAAGCTCTAAATGCAATGTAAAAACGTCTTTTTTTTGTGTTATTTGCTATTTATTTTGTGGACTTGTTTTTAATGACTCTTAGGTGAATTCTTGACAAAATTTGGGCGTGGCACCAAACAATATTTCGTCTTTGTTTCCGGCGGGCCCGCTCCGCTTCCCCACTTTTGTGTCTTACCGCACGCCACTGTCTATGAGCCATTCGTGATAAGTGTAATAATAATTTATGTTTTTAATAATTCGATCAGTTTTTGTCAACGATTTCTCTGTGTAATAATATGCCAAACGACCACAATAATGGAAAAATAAATACAATTACAATTGAAACGAAACTATTTTATTCTATATTAAATGAAGTTAGCCAATAATTGATTAAAATTCATATTAAATAAAATAAATAAATAAAAAAATTTTTATTTTAGAATAACCGTATTTTACAGGAAAGAGAAAGAAAAAACAAGAAACATATATTCTGAGAAAAGCGAAGTCCAGAGTACCTCCCTGATCAACTCAGCCTACCTAATCCTAAATTTAACCTAAACTAAACTATGTAATATTCAGTCAAATATTCTGAAGTAAGTATTAGGTTTTCCCGAAGTATCCATACTTTCGTAAAAGAAGCGTTTGTTCATCTTCAGTTGTTATTGTTGCATATATCACTTGCTTGTTGTGGACGGTTAATCACCCATTAAGGGACATATTCACACACTGTCCTGACAGAGAAGAAAAACATTTCGGTTTTTCCTCCTCATAAATTTCATCTAAAAGACTTGTTACTACCGTTCTTCGTGATGGTGGCGTATAACCAGGTCTTAATAACTGAATAGCTTTTTTACTTCTTGTCATGTATTGGTGTAAGGCAGCTTTAAAATACAAAACAAAATATACAAATAAATCCGATAGAACTTTATTTTATAATCATCTGTTTAATATACATTTAAATATAATTTATAATATAATTTAGTCTAACGGCAGAATGTAGAAGATTCTTGAATTTGCTGCTTGGTAAAGAGTTATAAAATTTAACAATGTTATATGTAAAATTTCGCTTAAAGATTGCAGTTCGATGATGCGATGGTATTACTCTGCCTACTAAGTGTATGTAGATCTGTTCGGAACACAATACGATTATATAATTATGCAGGACATTTATAATTTATTATTTTATTTAAAAAAACAAGCTTGATGCAACTCTTTCCTCTTCGTCATATTCAACCAGTGAGACTTGATTGGCTTATGTGAAATATGATCATATTTTCTTACTTCATAAATAATCCTTAAGCAAGAATTTTGAATAAGGTGAATTCGCATCGGTCGCACTAAGATATTTTCCGTAAAGAACATCTCCATAATATGCACCCCGATATATGAGCAGTAAAATTTAAAGAACTGTCAAAAGTCACACCCAAATTACGCACAATGTCCTTCACAGTGTTATCAATCTCAATTTTATTGTCATTTCTAACCAAATCAACATCGGACTTGTGCCCAAAAATTATAACAAAACATTTCTTAGGATTTGTCTTAAGGACAATCTATTTAAGGAGTTTAATTAAGTATGTACCTAAAATTTTGCGTGTCAGCAAAATCGGCTTTAAAAAATGACTTGTTTTGCGTGTCTTCAGCATAGTAATGGACTGCACATTGTTTCAATAAATTTGAAAGAAACGAGGTAAAAATAGCGTCGATACCATGCCATCGACACGAACAGGCCTATTTGCCATAAAGTTACTAAAAAACTAAACCACGTCATCAAATAGTCCCCACATGATGCAGAGTAACCAACAGCATCGGATGATTTATGGTGTTGAAAGCCTTAGAAAAGTCCAAAAAAAATTGTCATTTTTGCATTATCAATAGCTTGGAGAATATCTCCCGTTACATATTAACTACTGCTGTAGAGCAGCCATGATGTTTGTGGCGAGATATTATTGCATTCAATTTGTTCAGTTAGTTGGATATTTATTGACTTTTCCAAGACTTTCGCCAAGCACGGCAAAAAAACTGATAGGCTGGAGGTCTTTCAATTCCTGTAGAGACGAGACCTTAGGGAGTAGTGTTACCAAAGCCTTTTTCCAGATTTCCGGAAATTCTGAATTACGTATACGAAAGTTAATATTGTGTGTAATGTAGGGTATTAAAAATGGACAGCCTACTTTCAAAATATAATTGCCAATAGCATCAACTCCTTCAGCCCCAGACCTAATGCCTGTTAAAATTTTAAGAACATCAGCCTCTGACACCTCTCTAAAATTTAGAAAGAAGCAAATTTTTTATTAAGCTCATTTATATAATTATTACGAAGATGTGCATTCTCAATAACTAGAGGTGGACTACCTGTGAAAAATAAATTAAGCTTATCGGGTTTTTTGAGAAAATCTGGAAATTCGACTTTTCTATTAAGATTTAACAGACGAAGTCTTCTTAAGTTCTTCCAAACGTTTGATAAGTGCTGTAACCTGACTACAAAAAACGCCTTCTTTCCCTGCGAATTGTCAACGTTTGGAGGTTTCTAAGGCTTTTATAGTAATCCCAAAGGGGATGCGATTTGAACGTTTTAAAACCACAGCTTTATTTCTTGTTTCAATCATATCGCGTACAGTATTTGTGATCCAAGGATCGTTCTTTTTTGTGAACCGAACAGTGGCATGTAAATATTTAACAAGGACGTAATGTTTTCGTTAACAAATTGCATATTTTTGTATTATAATCAAAAATATTTCGCCTTGGAATAGATTGTAAATCGGCATAAAACTGTTCGTTATTAGCGTTTTTAAAGTCTACGTATTCCCTAAATATAGGCTCAGATTTACATTTAGATAACAAGAATTTGCCAAAGACTAGGTCATGGTCAGAAATATTCGGAACTGACAGGGTATCCGCGGTATCTATCGGTAAATCCTCAGGCACTATTATAAGGTCCAAAAGAGAATAATTTGCTAAGACCTGTTGCTTTTAAAAATCAGATTGATCCTTAGAGCCCAAATTCATTAAATTAATATTAAAATCTCCTAAACAAAAAATATGATTAAATTTTAAAAACCAGAGCCATTCCTCAAAATATTGTAAAAATTCACGTGATGATGGTGGGCGATATATGCAACCAAAGACAAATTATTATTTTTTAAGATTCAAAGTTAGCCAAACTTGCTCACAGCTTGTATTAGTTCTAAAACTATCAATTCGCACTCCATTTAAGCCATTTTTACAATAAATAGCGACTCCACCACCCCTACTTAATCTGTCTTGCATTTCCAAAGAATATCCAGCAATTTGTGCCTCCTTGGAGCCGATACTGCCATTTAACGATGCTGCTGTCACAACCACAACATCATTATTACCGCCTTCCACAATCTGCCCCAACTCGTCCAACTTGGACAAAAGGAAATATGAAAACTTATGGATTATGACACCTGCTGTGTATCAAAGTTATGATACAAAATTGACAGAAAAGAATTAAATTAAATATGAGATAGAAATGTGAATCGTGTTTGAGTTATAACCTTGTGGTATTTCAAAATTTTGATAAGAAACTTCAGAAACTAGTTGTTCATTCTACAAGTATTCTATTCTATTATTTCCAATTCAATACAAATGAATAATCCTGGTTCCCGCGATAACGGCTAAATTTATTGAAGGTTCCTACGGCAACAAGATTTATGTAACGTATTTTTTTTTTAATCCGGATCACAACAAGGGCTACTTTCTGATATACTGCGAATCTCAGAAGTAATGACTGTCTAGTTTCATTTAAAATGCAGCGGTGTGTTTCTCGGAAAAAAACGCTCGAAGCCGTCGATTTTTAAATCCTAATGTGATTTTTTTGATGGCAAATTTATGTATACGGGTAAATCTCTGCAAATCAAACAATTTGCCGTCCGGGTCTTTTTTTGGAGTTTGGATAAGTTTAGCTAGAAATATTTGTCTGTATGGGGTTAGTACATGATATATAGGTGCTAAATAAATTAGATTGTTGTACATACCTCGTGCTTTAGACAACAAAATTAAATTTTTTAGAGGTGATTTATCACTCCCTCATACTGTCCCAATCTCATAATTTTGAATTAATCGTTTTTTTTTTCAACTTAATCTTTTAAAATCAGTACCTATTTTAAATATGGTAACGAGTATACACAACAAACATTACGCAAACGTTAAATAAAGTTAAGTTATTATTAAGTTAGGACTAAATATTATTTTTTACATTTGGTCCCAAGGACTAAAGCTCACTCCCTCACACATTTATGTTTGGCGCGTTAAAATTGTTTAGGTGATGATTTATTAGAAACTGATTTGACAACAGTGTCGTCACCAGTTGGCCCGCTAATTGCATAAAGAAACGTTTGTTCATCTGTGCTAGCAAAAAGTATATCAATTTATGAATAAATAAAAGTGGCCGCGTATTTTTTTTTACTCTCACTCCCTCACTGAGGATATTTTCAATCAGGTAATTATTACAAGTTTAAATATTTTATTAATTAGGGTGTGTTTAGATGTAGTATTACTGGTAGAAATATAACCTTAAAATCTTTAACGGTTTTGCGATGTTGTCGATTTTAATTAATTTTCGTCACTCCCTCACCAATCACTCCCTCATAATTTTGAATAATGAGGGAGTGATTACTCTAATGAGGGAGTGGTTTTGTTTTTAAAATTAAATATTTTTCTTCATATTACAGCAATGGCACGCACCAAGGAGGAAGCCAAACTACGCAAAAAGGAGTATGACAAAAAGAGAAGAGAAGAAATAAAGAATAATCCAAAAAAATTTGCCGAAATGAAGGAAAAAGAGAAACTAAAATACAAGAAGAAACGCGAGCAAGGTAAACTTTCAGCAAAATTGGTTGAAGATATGAGCAGCAGAGAACATAGACAAATAAAAAAGGAATGGCGCAAGAGAGCACAAAGGTACAGAAAAAACAAAAATGACCAGAAAACCTTAAATCAAATACTGATTGATAATTCCCCTCCATCTTCACCAGTTCCCATTGATGATGGAGCAGTCACGCCGTCAAACTTAAATGTGACAACTCCGAGCACTTCTACGTCCCGAAAAAATGTGGGACATAAGAGAATAAACAAATCGCGTTCAAAATTGTACCGAACAGTACTTAAGATAAAGCAAAAACTGGCAGAATCAAAGAAATTAGCTGAGAAGTATAGAAAAAGATGTCAACGACTTAAAGAGAAACAGTTTGAAAAAAACAGTTTACTAAGTCCAAACTCAAAGGTTAATGAGTTATTAGGAAAACAGAAAGTTCCTGAACCTGTGAGAAGAAAATTGATATTTGGTGAAGTTGTTGAACGACAGCTGCAAGAAAATTATCGTAAATCTACCAGTCACTCAAATAAAAGGAAATACAATAAAACCATGCAGTATAACTTGTTAAAAAAATACCGGTTAATAAATACGGCAAGAAAATCGAAAATTTTACCCCCAATCACTAAAAAATTTCAACAAAAAAATTGGACCCCGAGGTCATTATCTTTCTCTCCATATTAAAGAAGAAATAAGAATATTTTTTGAAAGGGATGATGTATCTCGGATGACTGCGGGAAAAAAGGAATACATAACTTTTAAAAAAAAACAGAAGCAAAAACGTTACCTATTAGAAAGTATAAAAACCCTACATAAAAAAATTCTTTGTTCAGTATCCTACCATGTCAGCTACCAATCCTTTTGCCGCTTAAAACCGTTTTGGGTTTTAAAACCAAAAGTAGATGATAGAGACACATGCAGATGCATTAAACATTTAAATTTTGAATACTTAGTATCTGCTCTCTATAACGCAAAAGTTATAGAAACTCGTTCTGCACCTGACGTTGTCAATATCCTTTGCTGTTTACCTCCAAAACCTGATTGTCTTTATAGAAAATGTATTTACTGTTGTAACAAAAATCTAAAAGCCAAAGAGTTTATGGATAGGTTGGTTACCTATAATAAGTGGACAACAGTTGTAACTAAATGCATCATAGGAGGAAAAGAGAAACTGATCCGAAAGACAACAAAAGCAAACTTTCAAATCACGCTAGTGAATTTATACCATGAGCTGGACAATACCTTGAGCCTCTTTTTAAACCATACTGGTAATATCCTATATCATACCATGGATACTGATTCTGGGCTTAAGCTTGTTTGCACCTCCAGTTATTGAATAAATGAAAGACTTATTCGTCGTAAAGAAAATATAATACATGAAGTTTTGTTATTATATATACGAAGTTTATTTTGTATAAATAATCATCTTTCAAAAAATATAGTAGGGATCAAAAAACCGTAAATATATGAATAAGTATTTTATTTATAGACAGTAAACTTTCATTTGATACAAATTTCTGGGAGAGTTTGCAATGGCATCTTCATCAATAATAATTTAGGTATGACTTTGAATTAAATTCCTCTTGCACGGATAAGCGCTATGGAAGGAAGCCTGACGCAATCTTTTAATCTTGCAGAACCCTGTATATCAGATTAAAAGATTGCTGCGTGAAATATAACAAAGCGTGTAGCTCGATATTTTAATCTGTCAAGTGGGTACATATTTTTTAGAGTATCCACCGTTAGAACGGGTCATGTAGATATTATTTATCTTCATAAAAAAAAAGAAGTGTTTGCGGACGGCATTCCATGAATCCTATATATTATTTTTATGGTGATATAAATCTTAGCTATTACAGTATATTTCCTACTGAAGAAAACGTATGATACAACTTGATATCGCACTGTAATATCGCATCAAGCAAAATGTTTCATTTACAAGGTAGCTTTGTTTTTCAGGTTAGTTCCAAAGTGGTCAATAAAGCTTCTCTATAAATAAAGACAAAGGATCATGGTTACCTTAAATTCTTGCAAAAGAATTTAAACCAAAAAACTGGTCCATTCTATCTTTATCTAAGTATTTAACCAGGGGAAGTCAAGGAAAGATAAATCGCCAGGGATCGATGCAATACCTTTCATTGGAGAGAGAGCCATAAAAATATTAACAGCAATCTGTAATGCAGTATGGAAAAGCGGACAATGTTGTGTTCAAATTCATAATAATAATATGACTGCAGATGCGAAAACTATCGGACAGTCTACTATCGCATGCCAGTAAAATCCTGCTAAAGATACTAAGAAACAGACTTAATATACTTATTACTGATGAGAATATTGCAACCTTAATTCATGTTCCCCACCGGGGAATTACAGGTTCTGAAGGTAAACTAACTCCTGGTAATCTCTCCTTATACATCTGCACTCTTAGAGGTGCTTTTAGAAACCCTCTTTTTACATTTGAAATTAATTTATTTACTAAATGACATACTGACGGTTTCTGCGACTCGGTTTATTCCATGTAAAAGACAAGTCCTATGTACCATATTGGGGTAAAAAATTCTTAAGTTTTGGCCCACTTTTACCATATACGGTGCACTAAAAATTCCTCACCTGTGACTGGATTTTTGTAAAAATAAGCTCGATAAGGACTGCTGAATAAATCGGATTACGGTCACATTATTAGTTTTGTCTAGCTGCTTAGAAGCTACTAAATATGGGTTTGTTGCTTTATCTTCTTAAAGTGCTCCAATCATAAGATGTGCGATATATCTGCCACAAACATCTGTGCTTTCATCAACAATAATGTAAAAATTTTTAGCGCCCAGTAAAGCTCTAATTTCTTCTAAAACGGTTTCGTATACTGAATGGGCATTCTTCTTTCTAAGCGTAGATTTGTCAGGAATGGTTTGTTGACAACATTTTTGCAAAAATCCTGTAAATTGCGGATTTTGCAATTTTTTTAAGGGTATGTTTACTGCGACCAAAGTCTTGCATAAGTCTTCTTGAAAAATTTCCTTTTTAGATTTCAATTTTTCTCCAACATTTTGAAATGCGTTTTTTATACTCGGCTGAACTGGCTCAGATTTCATTTTTGGTAACTTGGATTTATGCAGCGGTGTTTTCAAATGTTGGTCTTTGGAACTTCTTTTCACAAACAATAATTTTTGCACAAGCTTTGCAGAAGACTTTTTCTTCACTAAACTCTAACTCTGGGAAATTTTTTATCCACGAAGACGTTTTCGCCACTTTAGACATCTTGAACACAAATTTGAAATCACTAGTTTCACACTAAAAATACTGAAATCTTTCGACAAACTAAAACAGAAGTACGCATTACAACCCGATTTAAATACAGTTTTTTAAGCAGGTAATAAGAAGGTATTATTAAATGATAATAAATAACCCCTAACAATATACCTGCAAACCCCGGAAACCCCCAATAAATTACTGATGTATAACCAAAATGTAAATATTAATTATTATATAATTATCTTCAGATTGGAGAATCCCTGAAACAAGTGCCGGACTGGACATTAAACCTATAAGTCTACGAGTTTTCATGACCGGGCGTTTTTAATTTTTTGATAACGCCGAAAACATGAAAACATGCTCATAAAATAATAATTCGGGAAAAATATGCATTTTATTATAAAATTGACAAATGCAAAAAATGTATCTATATGTACTTTGCATATTATATTCTGCTCTTTACTCATTAGATACCACAAGAGCATCAGCGTTTGAAATTATATTATTATATATTTAAATATTATAATCTGGCATTAAAAATAAATGTGGGTTAATACGTCTCTTCGAAAGCGAAACCCGAGTTTATGAGGGGTTTTATTCCAGTCATTAAACCAAACGAAATATGTTGAGAAGTACTTTAGCTGCTGCTTGAATTATTAGGCCGAAAAGACAGTAAGTAAAATTCTAAGAAAGGGACAGCGCAGCACTGCCCTCTGTAGAGGACATAATAAGGAACTGCTTGTTGGTGTTTGTGACAGTTTGTGTTTGATTTTGTGATGAAACAACAAAATTCATCGTTGCGTTTATGAATTTCGGAAAACAAAACACCTTTAATATGCTTGCTTGGTGTGCGCTCTGAAAGTTACTGAAAAAAAATGTTTACATTTGAAAAAAATGGAATATTATTTTTACAGGTAGTGTTTTTCCAGCTGCAAGCCTCGATGGCTTGCTTTTCCAACGGCTTTAAAGGTTGGTGTGGTTTTACTAGAAATTAATTAAGAGACGACAATGTAATTTTACTACAGGATTACAAACCGTGTTTCCGTTTTAAAAAAAAGTAAGCTCTAAATGCAATGTAAAAACGTCTTTTTTTTGTGTTATTTGCTATTTATTTTGTGGACTTGTTTTTAATGACTCTTAGGTGAATTCTTGACAAAATTTGGGCGTGGCACCAAACAATATTTCGTCTTTGTTTCCGGCGGGCCCGCTCCGCTTCCCCACTTTTGTGTCTTACCGCACGCCACTGTCTATGAGCCATTCGTGATAAGTGTAATAATAATTTATGTTTTTAATAATTCGATCAGTTTTTGTCAACGATTTCTCTGTGTAATAATATGCCAAACGACCACAATAATGGAAAAATAAATACAATTACAATTGAAACGAAACTATTTTATTCTATATTAAATGAAGTTAGCCAATAATTGATTAAAATTCATATTAAATAAAATAAATAAATAAAAAAATTTTTATTTTAGAATAACCGTATTTTACAGGAAAGAGAAAGAAAAAACAAGAAACATATATTCTGAGAAAAGCGAAGTCCAGAGTACCTCCCTGATCAACTCAGCCTACCTAATCCTAAATTTAACCTAAACTAAACTATGTAATATTCAGTCAAATATTCTGAAGTAAGTATTAGGTTTTCCCGAAGTATCCATACTTTCGTAAAAGAAGCGTTTGTTCATCTTCAGTTGTTATTGTTGCATATATCACTTGCTTGTTGTGGACGGTTAATCACCCATTAAGGGACATATTCACACACTGTCCTGACAGAGAAGAAAAACATTTCGGTTTTTCCTCCTCATAAATTTCATCTAAAAGACTTGTTACTACCGTTCTTCGTGATGGTGGCGTATAACCAGGTCTTAATAACTGAATAGCTTTTTTACTTCTTGTCATGTATTGGTGTAAGGCAGCTTTAAAATACAAAACAAAATATACAAATAAATCCGATAGAACTTTATTTTATAATCATCTGTTTAATATACATTTAAATATAATTTATAATATAATTTAGTCTAACGGCAGAATGTAGAAGATTCTTGAATTTGCTGCTTGGTAAAGAGTTATAAAATTTAACAATGTTATATGTAAAATTTCGCTTAAAGATTGCAGTTCGATGATGCGATGGTATTACTCTGCCTACTAAGTGTATGTAGATCTGTTCGGAACACAATACGATTATATAATTATGCAGGACATTTATAATTTATTATTTTATTTAAAAAAACAAGCTTGATGCAACTCTTTCCTCTTCGTCATATTCAACCAGTGAGACTTGATTGGCTTATGTGAAATATGATCATATTTTCTTACTTCATAAATAATCCTTAAGCAAGAATTTTGAATAAGGTGAATTCGCATCGGTCGCACTAAGATATTTTCCGTAAAGAACATCTCCATAATATGCACCCCGATATATGAGCAGTAAAATTTAAAGAACTGTCAAAAGTCACACCCAAATTACGCACAATGTCCTTCACAGTGTTATCAATCTCAATTTTATTGTCATTTCTAACCAAATCAACATCGGACTTGTGCCCAAAAATTATAACAAAACATTTCTTAGGATTTGTCTTAAGGACAATCTATTTAAGGAGTTTAATTAAGTATGTACCTAAAATTTTGCGTGTCAGCAAAATCGGCTTTAAAAAATGACTTGTTTTGCGTGTCTTCAGCATAGTAATGGACTGCACATTGTTTCAATAAATTTGAAAGAAACGAGGTAAAAATAGCGTCGATACCATGCCATCGACACGAACAGGCCTATTTGCCATAAAGTTACTAAAAAACTAAACCACGTCATCAAATAGTCCCCACATGATGCAGAGTAACCAACAGCATCGGATGATTTATGGTGTTGAAAGCCTTAGAAAAGTCCAAAAAAAATTGTCATTTTTGCATTATCAATAGCTTGGAGAATATCTCCCGTTACATATTAACTACTGCTGTAGAGCAGCCATGATGTTTGTGGCGAGATATTATTGCATTCAATTTGTTCAGTTAGTTGGATATTTATTGACTTTTCCAAGACTTTCGCCAAGCACGGCAAAAAAACTGATAGGCTGGAGGTCTTTCAATTCCTGTAGAGACGAGACCTTAGGGAGTAGTGTTACCAAAGCCTTTTTCCAGATTTCCGGAAATTCTGAATTACGTATACGAAAGTTAATATTGTGTGTAATGTAGGGTATTAAAAATGGACAGCCTACTTTCAAAATATAATTGCCAATAGCATCAACTCCTTCAGCCCCAGACCTAATGCCTGTTAAAATTTTAAGAACATCAGCCTCTGACACCTCTCTAAAATTTAGAAAGAAGCAAATTTTTTATTAAGCTCATTTATATAATTATTACGAAGATGTGCATTCTCAATAACTAGAGGTGGACTACCTGTGAAAAATAAATTAAGCTTATCGGGTTTTTTGAGAAAATCTGGAAATTCGACTTTTCTATTAAGATTTAACAGACGAAGTCTTCTTAAGTTCTTCCAAACGTTTGATAAGTGCTGTAACCTGACTACAAAAAACGCCTTCTTTCCCTGCGAATTGTCAACGTTTGGAGGTTTCTAAGGCTTTTATAGTAATCCCAAAGGGGATGCGATTTGAACGTTTTAAAACCACAGCTTTATTTCTTGTTTCAATCATATCGCGTACAGTATTTGTGATCCAAGGATCGTTCTTTTTTGTGAACCGAACAGTGGCATGTAAATATTTAACAAGGACGTAATGTTTTCGTTAACAAATTGCATATTTTTGTATTATAATCAAAAATATTTCGCCTTGGAATAGATTGTAAATCGGCATAAAACTGTTCGTTATTAGCGTTTTTAAAGTCTACGTATTCCCTAAATATAGGCTCAGATTTACATTTAGATAACAAGAATTTGCCAAAGACTAGGTCATGGTCAGAAATATTCGGAACTGACAGGGTATCCGCGGTATCTATCGGTAAATCCTCAGGCACTATTATAAGGTCCAAAAGAGAATAATTTGCTAAGACCTGTTGCTTTTAAAAATCAGATTGATCCTTAGAGCCCAAATTCATTAAATTAATATTAAAATCTCCTAAACAAAAAATATGATTAAATTTTAAAAACCAGAGCCATTCCTCAAAATATTGTAAAAATTCACGTGATGATGGTGGGCGATATATGCAACCAAAGACAAATTATTATTTTTTAAGATTCAAAGTTAGCCAAACTTGCTCACAGCTTGTATTAGTTCTAAAACTATCAATTCGCACTCCATTTAAGCCATTTTTACAATAAATAGCGACTCCACCACCCCTACTTAATCTGTCTTGCATTTCCAAAGAATATCCAGCAATTTGTGCCTCCTTGGAGCCGATACTGCCATTTAACGATGCTGCTGTCACAACCACAACATCATTATTACCGCCTTCCACAATCTGCCCCAACTCGTCCAACTTGGACAAAAGGAAATATGAAAACTTATGGATTATGACACCTGCTGTGTATCAAAGTTATGATACAAAATTGACAGAAAAGAATTAAATTAAATATGAGATAGAAATGTGAATCGTGTTTGAGTTATAACCTTGTGGTATTTCAAAATTTTGATAAGAAACTTCAGAAACTAGTTGTTCATTCTACAAGTATTCTATTCTATTATTTCCAATTCAATACAAATGAATAATCCTGGTTCCCGCGATAACGGCTAAATTTATTGAAGGTTCCTACGGCAACAAGATTTATGTAACGTATTTTTTTTTTAATCCGGATCACAACAAGGGCTACTTTCTGATATACTGCGAATCTCAGAAGTAATGACTGTCTAGTTTCATTTAAAATGCAGCGGTGTGTTTCTCGGAAAAAAACGCTCGAAGCCGTCGATTTTTAAATCCTAATGTGATTTTTTTGATGGCAAATTTATGTATACGGGTAAATCTCTGCAAATCAAACAATTTGCCGTCCGGGTCTTTTTTTGGAGTTTGGATAAGTTTAGCTAGAAATATTTGTCTGTATGGGGTTAGTACATGATATATAGGTGCTAAATAAATTAGATTGTTGTACATACCTCGTGCTTTAGACAACAAAATTAAATTTTTTAGAGGTGATTTATCACTCCCTCATACTGTCCCAATCTCATAATTTTGAATTAATCGTTTTTTTTTTCAACTTAATCTTTTAAAATCAGTACCTATTTTAAATATGGTAACGAGTATACACAACAAACATTACGCAAACGTTAAATAAAGTTAAGTTATTATTAAGTTAGGACTAAATATTATTTTTTACATTTGGTCCCAAGGACTAAAGCTCACTCCCTCACACATTTATGTTTGGCGCGTTAAAATTGTTTAGGTGATGATTTATTAGAAACTGATTTGACAACAGTGTCGTCACCAGTTGGCCCGCTAATTGCATAAAGAAACGTTTGTTCATCTGTGCTAGCAAAAAGTATATCAATTTATGAATAAATAAAAGTGGCCGCGTATTTTTTTTTACTCTCACTCCCTCACTGAGGATATTTTCAATCAGGTAATTATTACAAGTTTAAATATTTTATTAATTAGGGTGTGTTTAGATGTAGTATTACTGGTAGAAATATAACCTTAAAATCTTTAACGGTTTTGCGATGTTGTCGATTTTAATTAATTTTCGTCACTCCCTCACCAATCACTCCCTCATAATTTTGAATAATGAGGGAGTGATTACTCTAATGAGGGAGTGGTTTTGTTTTTAAAATTAAATATTTTTCTTCATATTACAGCAATGGCACGCACCAAGGAGGAAGCCAAACTACGCAAAAAGGAGTATGACAAAAAGAGAAGAGAAGAAATAAAGAATAATCCAAAAAAATTTGCCGAAATGAAGGAAAAAGAGAAACTAAAATACAAGAAGAAACGCGAGCAAGGTAAACTTTCAGCAAAATTGGTTGAAGATATGAGCAGCAGAGAACATAGACAAATAAAAAAGGAATGGCGCAAGAGAGCACAAAGGTACAGAAAAAACAAAAATGACCAGAAAACCTTAAATCAAATACTGATTGATAATTCCCCTCCATCTTCACCAGTTCCCATTGATGATGGAGCAGTCACGCCGTCAAACTTAAATGTGACAACTCCGAGCACTTCTACGTCCCGAAAAAATGTGGGACATAAGAGAATAAACAAATCGCGTTCAAAATTGTACCGAACAGTACTTAAGATAAAGCAAAAACTGGCAGAATCAAAGAAATTAGCTGAGAAGTATAGAAAAAGATGTCAACGACTTAAAGAGAAACAGTTTGAAAAAAACAGTTTACTAAGTCCAAACTCAAAGGTTAATGAGTTATTAGGAAAACAGAAAGTTCCTGAACCTGTGAGAAGAAAATTGATATTTGGTGAAGTTGTTGAACGACAGCTGCAAGAAAATTATCGTAAATCTACCAGTCACTCAAATAAAAGGAAATACAATAAAACCATGCAGTATAACTTGTTAAAAAAATACCGGTTAATAAATACGGCAAGAAAATCGAAAATTTTACCCCCAATCACTAAAAAATTTCAACAAAAAAATTGGACCCCGAGGTCATTATCTTTCTCTCCATATTAAAGAAGAAATAAGAATATTTTTTGAAAGGGATGATGTATCTCGGATGACTGCGGGAAAAAAGGAATACATAACTTTTAAAAAAAAACAGAAGCAAAAACGTTACCTATTAGAAAGTATAAAAACCCTACATAAAAAAATTCTTTGTTCAGTATCCTACCATGTCAGCTACCAATCCTTTTGCCGCTTAAAACCGTTTTGGGTTTTAAAACCAAAAGTAGATGATAGAGACACATGCAGATGCATTAAACATTTAAATTTTGAATACTTAGTATCTGCTCTCTATAACGCAAAAGTTATAGAAACTCGTTCTGCACCTGACGTTGTCAATATCCTTTGCTGTTTACCTCCAAAACCTGATTGTCTTTATAGAAAATGTATTTACTGTTGTAACAAAAATCTAAAAGCCAAAGAGTTTATGGATAGGTTGGTTACCTATAATAAGTGGACAACAGTTGTAACTAAATGCATCATAGGAGGAAAAGAGAAACTGATCCGAAAGACAACAAAAGCAAACTTTCAAATCACGCTAGTGAATTTATACCATGAGCTGGACAATACCTTGAGCCTCTTTTTAAACCATACTGGTAATATCCTACATCAGTACCAAGCAATATCATTATTAAAATCGTCTCTTAGATTAAATGAAGTATTAGTTCACGTCGATTTTAGCGAAAACTTTTCTTGTAAGTATGGCGAGGAAGTACAATCCTTTCATTTCGGTGGCTCTAGAGAGCAAATAAGTTTGCACACTGGTATTCTATATTTAAGGAGCAGCCAAGGAAAAGTTATCCCACGTTCATTTTGCACTATATCGAGCTCCCTTCGTCATGATTATATTGCCATATGGGCACATTTAAAAATAGTGTTTGATTGGCTTGACGAAATAAAAACTGAAGATATAACTGCAGTTCACTTTCTTAGTGACGGACCAGCAACGCAATATAAAAATCGTTTTATGTTTCATGTGATTTCAAATTTTTCGAAGCACTTTCTACCGAATATTAAAATTCTTACATGGAATTATTCTGAGGCCGGTCACGGGAAAGGTGCCGCGGATGGTGTCGGAGGTACACTGAAAAGGACCGCCGACCAAGCTGTAGCTGAAGGAAAAGACATTTCAAACATTTCCCAGCTAATAAATATTTTAAAAGAGAGATGTCCTGGAATATATATTCGAGAATTATCAGCTGACGCTTTACAGCAGGTAGAGCAATTATTTGCTGGTATTTCAGCTCCTACATTTCTAGGAACCACAAACGTTCATCAAGTCGTATTAAGAGAAGAAGATTCTTATTTATTTTTTAACAGACTCAGTTGCTTCACTTGTTGTTCAGATTCTATGCCATGTCTTCATTTTCACCTGGGAAAGAGCTATCCAAGATTTAATAAAGTTTCTAAATTAAAACCGTCGAATACTAACAGAACTAAAACAGTTCCAGTTCCAGTAACACGTAAAAATGATTTATCTGTTGATCAGTGGGTAGCTGTTGTGTATGATCAACAATGGATACCAGGAATTGTTGAAAAAAAGGAAGCGGCAGGAAACATACGGGTCAATTTTATGAAAGTTGTTGGCCCTAACAGATTTATCTGGCCTGATAAAAAAGATGTAGACGTTATTAATGCCGAAAGCATTTTATCTGTTATCAACGAATTCCCAGAATTACTTTCGTATACCGGAAGATCAATCCATGCATTACCTTCAGAAGAGTTTGCACGTATAACTGACTTATTTTTAGATATGTTTAAATCCCTATATTATTTTTTTTCAAACACACTGTATTTGTCTATCCTAATTTGTGTATTTTGTACAGTTCAAACACTTTAATAAAGGCATAATTTTGTTTCTAAGTCTTTTTTTTTAGTAAACCAGTCACTGCGTCACTCCCTCATACCTACTGTCACTCCCTCATTTCTAAACTAAGAGTAAAAAATAAATAAATAAGAAAAAAATTAACAAACCATTTTGAAATTGTTATTTTTTAATTTATGTTATCCTATTGAAATAATCTGGCAACAAAAACATCTCAGCTAACATGTTTTTCTAAATTGCCATTTTCAAAATAGAAATTGTTTGATTTGCAGAGATTTACCCATACAGGGTAGCCCAAACATAAGTTACGACCATCAACTTCATTTTGTCCAATGAAAACATATATTTTTTATTTCATTTTTGAATCTTTTATCGAATTCTAAGTATGTTTTATGTACTACGCCCTATACTTAACTCAACAGTTATCGAAAAAATTACGATTGAACTTATTAATAAATAAGACCGTATTTCTGAGCATTTATTTGTAATCGAGCAAAACATTCCATTGTGTGTTTATTTTGTTTCTTTTTTTCAATACTGGTATTTCTGAATGTTGACTTTGGAGTTTAGTCCCATAGAAACTGTATGACAATTCTACTTTAAATAAGTAATTATCAAGGGCAGTTGCAAAGTTGCGGTTTTCACAATGGTGAAGTTAACGAGAACGAAAAAGAATTGAAATTCTATGCATGGTTGGGTTTGGTGATAGAACACGTACTCAAATAGAAACAGCTCAATTATTCAATAAAACCCATCCTGACCGTCCTCCCATTTGTCAAAAGGTAGTGAGTAGAATAGAGGCTAAATTTAGAGAATTCGGTCATGCTAGAGATTTGTCTAAATCTGGTCGTCTTGATGTGTTACTTTCTTTGGAAGAAAATACATACACGTATTCCTCTGTTCTGTACTGTTGTTCACCGAATAGTTCAAAAGCACAAATATCGCTCATAAAATGTAATTTCAGTGCATGAGCTATTTGAAGATGATTTCGATAGGCGAAATGAGTTTTGTGAATACATGCAAAATATGTGCAATCCAGATAATAATTTAGTAAAAAATATTGCTTTTTCCGATGCAGCTATGTTCTGTCTGAATGGTAATGTAAACAGACAAAATTGTCATTATTGAGCAACAGAAAATCCGCATTGGATGATAGCTGTCAGAGGTACCGTACGGTGAAAAAGCCCTTAATGACATGCCGATTTTGGTACATTTTATGAGAATTTAAATGAAATATTTTAATGCACAATCTTCCCAAACGGTTTTGAATGCTTTTATTTCAGTTAAAAGTGTGTGAATCGATGTTAATTATTTTCTCCGCACACCGTCAATGGTGATAAGAACAGTTTTGCCAATTATTTTGAGATCGTATACATATTAATTTCATTTCATTTTCAATTAAAGAGACATTTTAAAACAAATGAAAATAGAGATCAAATAATATAACAATAATATTTTGAGACACAATAATTTGGCAACTTAATTCTACTTTTTACTAATTTAGTTCTGTGTCACTACCACTATTTTTGTCTTAACTTATTGTTAAGTACTCATATACATACAGCGTGTAACAGAAGTATGGAACGCTTTAAATATCTTTAATACCGTTTGCCCGATTTAGCTAAAATTCGGTGTCCGTGTATAAGAGGTTATCGCGGAGCTGCTATCACACCCTCAAAAACTAATGGAGTAATTTGTCCATTTTTCTTTGAACAGTCTTTAACTGGACAAGTGTATCTTGAATTTCTCCAACTTGAATTTATTCCAGCATTATTGGCTTTATTTTCGAATCCATTGGACCCAGACTCCCCTGACGAAGAACTGATGTTCCAGCAAGATGGTGCTCCTCCGCACTATGCTGCCACTGTGCGTACATTTTTTGATGAAACCTTTTCCAATCGGTGGATAGAAATAAGAGGACCTATCGAATGGCCTGCTAGGTCGCCAGACCTGACTCCGCTTTTGTGGAGTTACCTTTAATGGAGAATTTATTTGTTGACAGGCCAAACAATCTGCAGGAGTTGAAAAAGAGAATCTGAAGAGAAATGCGTGCTATAACTCCGGAAATGGTTAAAAACGTGCAAAGAGAGTTTACTGATCGCCTTGGATATTGTCAAGCCGTAAATGGTGCATATTTTAACATTTAATTTGATTTGTTGTTCTATTCTTTATAAATATACAGGTCTTACTGATTAATATGTTCAATTGTATTTTTCTCGATAACTGTTCAGTTTAGGCATAGAACATGGTACATGAAACATACTGAGAATTTGATACAAAATCCAAAAATGAAATAAAAACTGTATGTTTGAAAAACACACCCCTGAATTTTAAACGAATTTAGACATTACTTCTGTGACGCACTGTACAAAATGTCTTTTTTGTCAACGCACAACTTTTGAAGCTGTGCAAAAACTAGGTTTTAATAAATATTGCTTGCAGTTTGTGTGTGTTAAACACAAAAAAAAGGTTTAATTAAAATAATTAAGTAAATGAATGCAATGCCTAAAGCACACTATAAATTAACTGCTAAATAATTCAAGGTGCCATCATAAATTCATACATCTTTCATGAAAGTGCATACTTGTAATTAACAATAATACGAGCTGCAAATAAACTGTAAGAAATAAATAAGTAATAAAATTGTGATTACATACCCATAAGCAAAAATAATCACCATTATTAAACACTAATTATTACACACACTTGCGGTACTAAAATTATTTATAATAAATATATTTTTATTAATGTAACGCGATAAAAGCACATCTAAACACCCACATATATAGCGGTCATTCCGTTCAAATCCAAAAGTACCGCGCCGGCTTAAAATCAACAATCAAGCGTACTTTAAGCGACATGTGGATCTACACAAAACATTGTTCTTCTTCTTAAGTTCTTTGGAATGCAGCGTTGTCGTTTCAGTTTAAATTTCAGTCTCACCTGAACAAATCTATACTAGAACGTACTATATAGGTGCACTGATACAAATTGCCTTAAAATTCTTTACCAAATATTTGCGTTATAAATCGTTTTCGTTTAAATAAAACAAAATACACATGCACAAATACATCGATGGTTTAAAATTTAAAGCGCAGATGTAGTATTCCCTAAATACTTAATTTTTTTGAAATCCAAATTAAAGTGTAGGTATTATAGTGTCTGTAATTTTCTGATATATATTTTTTTACAGTAGCTACAGATGTTTAAATTAGCCTAATGTAGACGGTTTCCAACATATTTCGTTTAATTCCAATCAAATAAAGCGATTTTTTACAAGAATCTTTAATTCAAAATCAATATTCTTCGAGAGAAGGTGAACACCATAGCGCTAGATCCGGACATAATACAGTACAGTAGAGTTTCGCTATAGTGAACATACTATATAATGCACTATCCACTTCAGTGAACACAAAAATATTAACATCAGCCTCTGAACAGTGAACAAATAAAACCTCGCTAGAGCGAAATTGCACACATACAAATAAAAAACGTGAAATCAATAACGTCGCACTCGAAACAAACGATTTTTATGAGAAAGAAGAAAACATCCCTTTCAGTATTTTAAAATTACGATTAAACGAAGAAGATCCGGAATATGCAGAAGCTGAAATTATGAACACCTTAAAGGTCATGAACACAAGTATCTATGTAGATAGGTATGTATGTTCTTAAAATGACAATTTATAGGTATGGGTTAAAAAGTGGTGTGACTCTAATCTACTCTCATTTAATATCACTAAAACAAATATATTAACTTTTAAATGTTTACTTTATATTATTTATTATTTATAATCTAATTTTTGATAATATCAGGATGTTATGCCCTGAGAGTACATTCTCATGAAATGAATATGGCGGTTCTTCGAAATGTTTATTTTGCTTTAATGGAATCTATTTTGAGATATGGAATTTGTTTCTGGGGAAATTCAAGCCAATATCTTCTACATTCAATTTTTATTTTACAAAAAAGAGCTATCAGATATTTGTGCAAAGCTAGATCTAGAGATTCTTGTAAAACTCCATTTATCTCACAAAAAATTTTAACACTAACTTCAATTTTTATATTGGAAACAGTTTGTTTGATTCATAAATAGCATAGAAATAGTATTAATTCACATACTTATAATACAAGACAAACCTTTAATATATGTTTACATATTCCTCCTTCAAGTCTTGTAAAAAAATCCATAATTTATGATTCTAAAAAAGTTTTTAATTATCTTCCAGATTTTATTACCACAATAACTTTTGAACCGATATGTATAATTTAATGAAATTTTAACATTTTGTGTAGACCATAAAACCATACTACAGCTGCACACTCGTTGGGCCAAAATTTTGACTTGTGTCTTTTAGAGCTAAAAACTGATTTTTTTCAATGCTCTCGTCATTCCTTTTTAAAAAAGTGCTTTACATTTGTTTCCATAAAATTAGCCGCTCTGGAAGAAAATACATTTTTTTTATAACGTTACTGAAATAATAAATCAGAATACTACCCTAAAACGTCACTCGTTTTATTTCGTTAACAATGTGTTATTGACAACTTTTCTAAATTGTCTGATTGATTAAGTACATAAGACTTAAGTAATGGAAAATTATTCCTATAGTGAAGATGCTGACATGCATCTAATTTATGGACAAGCACTGGATAATTGTGCGCAGGCGAGAAAAGTTTATTCTGATACATTTTCAAGTTGGCGTTTACCGCACCAAAGAACTTAATAGAGTCAGGTTCAGCCAAGTGAAATAAAAAAATACTAAAAGTAGTTAATCTTTTGCTTATCTATTTTAAGAAATTTTTGCCGCATCGTAGTGGAGGAGGGCCTCCAAGAAGAGCAAGAAACCCTCAATTAGAGGAGGAAATTCTGGATGAGATTGCTAAAAGTCCCTCTAATTGTGTAAGAAAACGGCCGGTTCAAGTTCATGCGACAAAGTGGGTTGTTCATGAGACCTTCGAGAACAACTGCTACATCCTTATCACGTCCGAAAGGTACTCCCGCTGATTATCCTGCAAAAGTCAGCTAGATATTTTTTTTTGCAACGATTCAAGCAAAATCATAATTTTACTGGTATCGTTTGGTTGACGCACGAAGCCGGTTTCGCTCAAGACATGTGGGCGAGGATTATTGAGAATAATCTTATTTTATTTTTCATTAAAGGCCGATTAAATGGTGCCATGTATTTGCAACCCTTGCAACAATACCTAAACCGTTTATTAGAAAATTTGCCTTTAGAAATTAGAAATCAGACGTGATATATGCACGAAGTTCGTCAGCACTTATCAAATGCGTTTGGTAATCGATGAATAGGTCGAGGTGAGTCTATTTTACGGCCACCAAGGTCGCCCGACATGATTCCATTGGATTTCTTTCTATGGGGAAATTTAAGGAGGCTTGTATATTCGACGGCAATTCACACCAGGGAAGATCTGAGATCTGATAGAAAAAATAACACACCATTTCAACGCAATTTGAGACAATCCTGGAATGTTTCAGGTACAACGAGAATATATCCGTCGGTTAAGGAAATGTATAGAGGTACAGGCGTCCTGTAAATCTGCTGAAGTAAACAAGAATAAGCAAATTTTTCACATTTTTAACATTCTTCCGTTTAAGTGATTTCCGAGATATCAACCCCTTCATGCGGAACACTTTGATTTGGAAATGTATATCAGAATAAATTCTTCTTGCATCCACACAATTGCCGAGTGCTTCTCCATAATGTGGGAATTAATGAGTGTTATACAAGAAATATATTTTCTTCAAATACGGCTAATTTTATCGAAACAAATGTAGAGCACTTTTTTAAAGGAAATGACCAGTGTATTTAAAAAAATTAGTTTTCAGCTCTACAGAATTCCCTAACGATTTAAAACATCTACTGTAGTATGGTTTTATGAGTCCTTGTGGTCTACATAAAGTATTAAAATTTCATGAAATTATACAAGTCGGTTCAAAAGTTAGAGCCGAAAAGGTAAGTCGTTTGGGGCTCTGTATTTCCGTTAAGGGGCACTTTAGGATTTCTTTTTATGATAAATTAAGGTTATTTTGACCTCCTCTATAGGCTCCTAAGAGAATGTCATATACTAACCAGACACCCTGCATATTGATATTGACGGAAAGATATATTTGGTTCTAGAACTTTTTGGTTTTAGTTAAAGTTAAGTTAAGTTAGTTTAAGTTAAATCCAACCTGATCATTTGCCACCTTCACTCTCTCCAGATCTGAATACCTACTAAAAATATTTGAACAAAAATTATAACAAAATTTTTAGTAATAGTTTATTATTTGTTTCAACGAATATTCTGGTGTTATATGCTAAATAATAAAATCGTGTTTACATATTTCTATTCAGACTTCAGTGGCGTAAATACGGGAGTAAGGGGGCAGCCCGGTGGGGGGATCCTTCAAGCCCACTTCAGAAATAAAATTAATATTTTCATAAATCCTGTCTGTCAGAAAAAAATCATATTGTGAACTAACGCAATAAGTTTACGAAATTTTCTAGTAGAGAAAAGCATGAATTAGGTCAAGTTGAGTGAATTCCTGACGAAATTTGGACATGGGACAGGGTTTAGATATTCCTCTCCCAATACCAGCACTAACTTTAACAAAAAGATCAATTATTTATGAGAGTAAAAAGATTTATAACCACCTACCTATGGCTACCAGAGAGGAACAATCTCCCAGTGTATTCCGTACAAGAGTAAAATCGCTTTAAGTTGATAAGGCCTATTATACTCTACAGGAATACTACTCTGATAATTGATAAATTTTTATGCTTATTACTTTAATCTATAGAATTGTTTTGTTTTAGCATGTTATACACTTACTTGTTTTACTGTTATCTATTACTGACAGTGCCTATTTTTTTTTTTTTGTCAACAAGATTTATATCTTTGATAATAAAGCATATTTTGACTTTGACTTTGACTTTGACTTTGATGGTCCCGGTCACGGAACCCAACCCCCGCTCTCAATTATTGCTTCCACTATGGTTGGCCCTTACCCCTAACAAAGCCCTACCTACGCCACTGACTCCTTCCATGTTCTTGCCCAACGTGTATTTTAGGTCGACAATGTGCTGACAAATCTTATGTGTATCAATATGCAAGTAAAACACAAATTTAGTTAAAACTTCACTGATGCATGTCTTTGGGCGGTTTTAGTAATAATAATAAAGCCTTCATTTTATTTGTAACGTCGTATCTTTTATCGATCCAATTATAGGCATGTTCCAAAATAAATACCACTATCCCCGCTAGGTATCCAATACCTATGATAACAAAGAACTCCCTAAAGTTATCCAGTTCAAGTGGTTTAGCCCCTGAATCTTCAACAGGAACAATACTTTCATTTCGGTTTCCTTGTACAATATCCTTCAGCCATTTGTTGGTGAATCCTTTCTCGACAATTTCATTTGTCCAATACTGAATTGAATTTTTAAGAGGGCAATGCTTGCTGATATAAAACGTCATGAACCATTCAAAAGGTAAAGAAGGTTCAAAGGGGTCCAAAATTGTTTCCTCGCTAGGATGGACATCTCTTAAGGACCCAAAAGTAAAAGTTCCGTTTTCAGAATCAGCAACCTAAAAATAAATTTGATTTTAAAATAATGCATACATACTTTATGCTATATTTAGTTTGAGCCTAAAGTCTGATTTCAATTATTTGTTTGCATTATTATTAGGTCAGAGTTTCCGATGCTTTTGATAAAAGACTATTTTCGATCTATACAAGGTGAAATATAAATGTTGTGCTTCTTGAAAATGAGTATCACCCTAGTACTAGCAATCAGCAACCGTAAAATATCGCAGTTGAAATTAGACTGTTGCTCCATCTTTCTTTAACATTTTCATATTTGGTTCACTTTCATATTTCTAGGATTAGAGGAGATACACCGTATTATAGTGCAACAGAAATTTATAAACTTTTTTATCGCATAAGATCATCTTTAAATGTTCTACAAGTAAACAATTGCTATTCCGTTGATGGAATGGCCACCTCTTATTCTCTCTGTTTAAATCCCATAAAGCGTCTATAAGATGCTCTTAATAGAAGGTTCCAAGTCGTACACTCACACATGTTAACCACAATCAACTGGTAAATGCATTAACTGCCAAATATAATGAAAAATGAAATTTCCAGTATGCCGCAGTAGCGACCCGTCGGGGTAGGCAAGGTAGGCGCCGCCTACCCGTAATCTATGACCAGGCATCCCACTTGTAATATTTTCCAGTAACAGTTGCCCAAGTTCATGTTTAAGCAATAATATTATTTGAAGAAGTAGTCCACGCTTTCAGTGGAGTTGATAAGATGAAGTAAAGTAGACATAGTCTTCCTCCACAAATTTTATTTTCATTTTGAAAAGGACTCAACGAATCATTTAGCTAAATACAAAGATGTTAGAACCAAAGTAAACTGCTTATGGATGGCATCTAGCTAAGATAATCCTTATAAGGATAAACTTATAGCCAATTAATGAATCTCTAGAAGATCATTTCACAGCATCTATTTTAAATTCTTCAATGTTCGCGATTGTACCGTGAACAATTTACTTTCTACATTTTACTTTTTACGTTGGTAAAGAACCATAATCAAAACAAAAAAAAATTTCCTCCACTTCTGATCATTATCTTGAGCCTGCTGTCAGTCTTTAACTACACATCACTGTTCAATTTGATATATGTTACATACCTTTGAAGATGACTGTTTACACAGTCAAAGCATGTGGGGTTATACCTAGTCATATCAAATTTCATTTTGCTCTAGATAAAATATTTTTATAAATAACGTCTCGCAACAAGTATATCAAACAAGAACCTTAGAATATATATACAGGGTGACTCGGATCTAATTGTATATACATCACCAGGAGATAGTGGACATCTTGGGGGTTGTAAATAATCTATCTTTAGTGGGTCCATCTTTCCTCGTTACTTAGATACAGAGTGTTTTATAAGGTTTGGCTCATTTTTGTTTTTGCCATAATTCTTTTAGCTCCCAGTATAAAATGTTCATATTCGGTGGAAATATTTTGAGTAGCTATCGCTTCAAAATGCCGTATGAAAATTTTTTGAAATTCAGGTCCGGACTTTAAAAACAAGACTGATTTCATTTTTTTTAAATTCATATTTTTGTCAATTTTATTTTTTACTTGAAAAACACATAAAAAACTAATTCTAATGACATACTTATCAAAATCCCCGCACTCGCCGCTCAGCCATAATAAATTGCTCTTCTTTAGATGTTGAAACACATACAAAATAATAACTGTTTTTATAACGACAATAATACCAATAATAACAAAAATAACAAAAACATAATTATTTGAGAATATTTTCAAAATGCCCACCATTAACTTCTTCACATTTTCTTCCTCTGATATTTAAATTTGAAACTGCACTTCTGATTACACCTGGTCTATTTTTTATTTCCTGAAATGAAGTGATAATGCGTTGCAAGAGCTGGTCCCGTGTATTAATTTCTTCCTCGTAAACTAAATTTTTCATTTTCCCTCAAAAAAAGAAGTCCAGCGAGTTAAAGTCGGAAGATCTTGCTGGCCAAGAATGGGGCCCCCCACGACCTATCCATCTGTTGGGAGATCTATTGTTTAAAAGTTCGGAAACAATTCTTGCATAATGTGGAGGGGCTCCATCGTGTTGGAAATACATTCCTCTTAAATTAACATTCTCATTTTGGAGAAGATTTGGCAAAATGTTTTCCTAAAAGTGTAAATATTGGTTTCCATCTAATCTTTCTTCAAAGATGTGTGGGCCAATCAATTTACCATTGATTATACCTGCCCAAACATTTATGGAAAATCTATGTTGCGAGTGCGACTGCCTAATAGCATTTGGATTTTCTAGAGAGCATAGATGACAATTTCTGGGATTGTTGACTCCATCTCTGGTAAACTGAGCTTCATCGGTCCACAAAGTCCGGTGAATATCTCTTTGGTGCCTCCTAATCCACTGACAAAAACCAAACGGTTAGCATAATCACCTGGTTCCAACCGTTGTACAGGGTCATTCCTCATATATCGACACCCCATCTACAGCAGTTATTTGGCGGGTTGCAAAAAAATTCTAGAGGCAAAAGATTTATGTTTAACTCTATATTTTTAGAATTCACTATCAGAAAAGACAATGGCACATCGGAAATGTAATATTTCTGCATAACTATCATTTTTTTAAATGGAATACCCTGTATATTATTCGATATTTGGGTAGAGCTTTTTTTTCTGATTTCAAAAATATATAGTTTGTCTATGTTTCGTTAAGAGGTTTTTGAGATATTGGGACTAAAAATAAAATAAATAGGGAAGTAGGAAAACCGAATTTATTGATAAATAACGTATTTACAACTGCTCAATATGACCTCCATTTCTATTGATGCACTCTCTATAATCTTCTTCTATTTTATTTATAGCATTAACGATAAACTGACTCTGATTTTCATTTGTATCATTAATGTAAAGCAGAAGTCTTTCTCGCATTTCTTCAATATTTTCACTACGATGTTCATAAACTTTATTTTTTAAAAATCCCCACAAAAATGAATCAAGGGGCGTCAAATCTGGGCTGTTTGGAGGCCATTGAATGGGTCCATTACGGCCAATCCATGTTTCATACTTTTCATTTAAATAGTTCACTACAGGCAAAACGTTGTGTGGTGGGGCTCCATCCTGATGCCAGATAAGTTCTTGGTATTGCCGTAATGGTAAGTTTTCAATAAAATTTTCAACTTCATTTGTCAATATATTAAGGTATCTTTCGCCAGTCAAGTTCCCATCATATATAATTGGGCCGATAATTTTATTATTTAAGATGCCACACCACACATGTAATGATTTTCGGCCTTGAAATTGTATTTCTCTGAATGCATGGGGTTCTCGGTAGCCCAAAACCGAACGTTTTTTCGATTATAAACGCCTGAAGTAGTGAAGGTGCTTTCATCAGACCACAAAATTTTCCTAAAAAGCATGTTGTCTTCCTCTTTCCGTTGTAACATTTCCTGACAAAACATCATACGGCTATTTTTCTGAGCCTCTGTTAACTTCTGCACAGGCAATATTTTATATGGATGATAACCATTTTTTTTTAATGTCGTTAGAATTTTTTTTGCAGATTTTCCGAAATAATTTTTTGCGTCTTCTGCCGATCTATGTGGGTTTTCTAAAAACAAATATTCTTATTTCTAGACTTGTAATGTAACAACAAACTATCAATCTTACCTACAAAATACAACAAAATGTTTAATTCTTCCTCTTCATTACCATTCACTGTTCGCTTCTTCCTTTTAAGATCTTTTCGTTCCCTGAATCCCCTTTCAATGGTTTTAAAAGTACTTCGCGCTGGTACTGCTCTTAGCGGAAATATTTGCCTATGTTCTGCTCTCGCTGCTGATGCGTTATTACTATTTTTGTAAAATAAACTAAGAATATCACATTTTTCCTCAACCGTGTAAGGCATTTTGACAATGACATGAATGAAAATATTGACAAGCAACAATAAATTCACTTGTTTTTAAAATCTAGACGACGCGACACGGCAATGAATTATGATTCATGGCCAACTATCGTTTTTTTTTTATTCAATAACGTTTTAAAGACTTTAGGGCCCAATATCTCAAAAACCTCTTAACCAAACATAGGCAAACT
Organism: Polydrusus tereticollis; assembly: GCA_963920685.1. Lineage (NCBI taxonomy): Eukaryota > Metazoa > Arthropoda > Insecta > Coleoptera > Curculionidae > Polydrusus > Polydrusus tereticollis. The sequence continues at coordinate 127,001,758 of OY987329.1, forward strand.
ATATATTTTTGAAATCAGAAAAAAAAGCTCCACCCAAATATCGAATAATATACAGGGTGTTCCATTTAAAAAAATGATAGTTATGCAGAAATATTACATTTCCGATGTGCCATTGTTTTTTCTGATAGTGAATTCTAAAAATATAGAGTTAAACACAAATATTTTGCCTTTAGAATTTTTTTGCAACCCGTCAAATAACTGCTGTAGATGGGGTGTCGATATATGAGGAATGACCCTGTACCTCTTGGATATGGTAAGGATATAAGCCTTCATTTTTTATTGTTGAATGGGTTAATTTTTGCGTTATATGCAGACGTCTAGCAATTTTCCTTGTGGATGTTTTTGGATTTTCTTTAATCAAATTTAAAATGTCTTCTTCCTGTTGAACTGGGTGTCTTTTACAGGCTGATCAATATTATTTTGTGTCGGAAAATGTCCTTGTTCACGAACAAAAGAAAATACATTTGAAAATGTTTGATGGTTTGGACATCTTCTTCCAGGAAACATTAATTCATACTCTCGAGAAGCGGCTCGCCCGTTACCATGGCAAAATCCATATACAAATATTATATCAGCGTATTCTTGGTTTGAAAATTGATGGGACATTTTAAACGAGAAGTAAATGTTTAACGAAAATATCCTCGTAATGCCCAAAAATCTGACAGGTTACAACTGACAATGACTTATTATGTTTTGTTGCCCCCCAATATTTCGTTGTTCTGAGGTGCCGAGCCATGGAGTCAAATTGAATTTAAAATTTTCAAATTTTAACACGCCGCTATTTTATTACTTTGGTTTATTTCTTATTATTGGTATTATTGTCGTTATAAAAACAGTTATTATTTTGTATGTGTTTCAACATCTAAAGAAGAGCAATTTATTATGGCTGAGCGGCGAGTGCGGGGATTTTGATAAGTATGTCATTAGAATTAGTTTTTTATGTGTTTTTCAAATAAAAAATAAAATTGACAAAAATATGATATACAGGGTGTTGAATTTAAAAAAATTAAATCAGTCTTGTTTTTAAAGTCCGGACTTGAATTTCAAAAAATTTTCATACGGCATTTTGAAGCGATAGCTACTCAAAATATTTCCACCGAATATGAACATTTTATACCGGGTGCTAAAATAATTATGGCAAAAACAAAAATGAGTTAAACCTTATAAAACACTCTGTATCTAAGTAACGAGGAAAGATGGACCCACTAAAGATAGATTATTTAGAACCCCCAAGATGTCCACTATCTCCTGGTGATGTATGTACATTTAGATCCGAGTCACCCTGTATCCAATACATAGATTAACCATGACAGAAAAAGCCCGTATTATCAGTGTATATAACGGGTTGCCTAATTCTGTAAAATTATTAAATAACATAATATAACAAATAAAGAAACAAATTGCTCATTTGCTACTGGAAAATAGAACCATATAGTATAGAAGATTATTACAAATATATTGGTAAGTGAGAGCTAGCCTTTGCTTTTTTCCTCCTAGGCCAGGATAATGTTTGTTTTTTTGTTGGCACTATTTACTTCTATGTTATATACTATTTAAATAAAGGGGATTTATTATTATTATTATTATTATTAAATAAAAATAGAAATGAAATTTTTGGAGGAACTTTACTTCATAATAATATAATTGTTATAAGTCCCAACCATACTTATGTTTTATATGTCTGGATTTACTTACCGCTTTATAATTTTCCCATTCCGAATGGTTGGTTTGAAAAAAAAACGCATTAAAATGATCTTCACCTAATCTGTGTGCCATACGATAGCGCATGCCTGTGAGATTACCAAAATAAGCAGAGTAAGTATGAACTTTATCACGCATATTTAAATAGAGACGGGGTACAGATATTTTTGCAAACGGTTCAGCGGTCAAAATGCTACTAAGTTTTCCCAGGTATGTAGTATCTATTATAATCATGAACAACATATAAAATGTAATTAATATTCTTAAAGTGAGTGATTTAGGCAGAATTTCTATTCCAATTCCAATACTCCAGCGAAACAAGTCAATTAAGGAATGTTCCAGAGTCATAGTTCTTCTATTCTCTATTATAACGTATAGTATATAGTAGAGTATGGTTATAGATCCAAAGGCGTAAAAACAATACAGCCAAAGTTCATTCGTAAAAGCGTGTAGTAATTTCGCTTTTATAATAATTTTCTCTTTTTTGTAGGCAACTACCACTCTATCTTTAAATAGCAGAGGACCATATTCAATATCTAAATATCCATTAATAAATAATGTGCCAACAGCGACATCATGACTTCCATTTTCTAAGTATTTGGACATGATGGAGAGAGATCCATTAAAAAAATACTCATGCAGGATAGCAGCATTGTTGGTTTCTAAAATCAAACAGGTACAGAATTAAAAATAAATATATATACAATAGCAAATGAATACTACTTGACAAGTCTGAATCTAAATATGACATATAAATACAGGGTGTTATGGAAATGACTTATTATATTTTAAGGGGCCACTCCTGAGGTGGTCTAGAGTTACACTTGATAGTTTTTTTTTCTAAAATCGGAAGTATTTTGAATTTTGTAAAATACCTTAAAACCGGACTATGTGCGCCTTCCATGATAGTTCAATGCCCCTGAACACATGTGTTTTTGACAAGACAAACTGCTGGAATGGTAATTGTTTAGTTTAGTGCAATTAATGTTGAATTTTGTGCTAAAATTTCGTATATAGACTAATTGAGGGTAGCTGATCACAATTTTCCTTTTGCGTTTTTACGGCAAATGCACTGGTTTTGAGAAAAAAATGTTAAAGTTTTTCACTTACAGGTTAGGGTATTCTTTCCTTTCAATTTCCTAGATTTTATGGTTTTCCCTTCAAAATATGTGATAAAACTTTCACCAAACTATCTGTTCATAAAATAAGAGCAACATTTTAGCAAAAAAACAATGGAAAAGGCACAAATTTAATTAAATTCGTTGTTAATACGCCGACAAAGTAGAACCGTCTCTTTTCAGATTCATTGCACTCACGTTGCCAGGTTGTTCTTCTTTTTCTTGTAATTATTAATGGCTTCCATCCAGGAGAATGATATGCTAGCTCGAGCCAATAGGATTCATTCAATTAATAAAAATGAATTGACAAGTATAGGCAATTTATAATACACTAACAATCTGACAACATGGGTGCAGTTTGCTTCTGCTTTTTTGGCCAGCTGTCAGTGAGCCCCCGTCTTTTTCCAGATAACGTAGAGTTTTCTGTTCGCTTACAAGTTATCCCGTTTTTCAGAGTTTCCTTGTGGCATATTTCGTTTATTTCAACTCAGAAGTGTATACTATGACTCCGACAAGTAATATTTTATTGGAAATAAGCAACATTTTAGGATTACATGCAAAATAACATACCGGTGAGTTAGAAAAACTTTAACATTTTTTTTCTCAAAACCAGTGCATTTGCCGCCTAAACGGAAAAGGAAAATTGTGATCAGCTACCCTTAATTAGCCTATATACGAAATTTTAGCGAAAAATTCAACATTTCCACTAAAGTAAACAATTACCCAAATCAGCTGTTTGGGTCATTGGCGTGTAGGTGTTTTGGACCTAAATTTTTGAAGGCATTTTTCTCGAATTTCTAGCTTCGAGCGCCATTTATAGCAATTTTTCCCCAATTCGTCTCGACCTATATATTTACGGGTTAAAAAATAATAAGTCATTTCCATAACACCCTGTATATAATAGCTATTTATACAACAAGTTACGAAATAAGGGTCTTTTAGGCACGCGACGTGAAAACTGTCCTACGAGGCGAAGCCGAGTTGGACAACACGTTAGAGTGCCTAAAAGACATTGTTTCGTAACGAATGGTATACAATATTTTTCTACGGGCGTTTTATAATAAAAAACTTAATTTATTTTACCAAAGATTTTATTACCTGTGTTTCATTTACACCTTTCATCTCAAAAAAATTGATACTTGTGAAAAAAAAAATTCGAAAGAATTTTTTTCTACGAGTGACCGCAAAGAAGCTACTTTGCGCACACTTTTGCATACGCAAAGTAGCACTTTCCCGCACACTGTGCGGGAAATTTTTTTTCCCGCACACTTATTTTAAAGCAAAATTACCATATTATAGACGCGTTTTTTTCTTATATTTTATAATTTTTTTAGATATTTATACAAAAATATTGTAACAAGACAAAGTTGACAGGTGGTTTATGTGTTGCCTTATAAACTATACCGAAGTATTGTGCCGTGCGGCTCAAAATTTTTTTGAAATCTGCATTATTATATTTTCCTCTAATTTTGTTCAAGTTAAAAAAAAATCAAGTATTTTTGTGTCAAATGCGGTTTGTTCCCTTAGCAACCAAAATACATTGTCATACAACGCTTTCATGTCAGTTTAGAGGTCTTCTTCAAAATTTTCACTAGCATTTTCACCTATTTAAAATAAAAAAAACTGTTTTAAAAATGGATATCACTGAAGAAGAACTTCCAGAAGATGTCCTAGAAGCCGCCAACATGGCTAGTTTGCAATTGCTGCCTGCCAAATCGCGAGAAAAATACGAGAAACAGTACGAGTTGTTTTCCAAATGGTGCGAACAAAGGGGGATATAGTTGTTTTTGATGTCAATAAAAATTTAAAATTAAAAAAATATATAGTTATTTCACTCGTAGAAAAAATATTGTTCCTAACACGTGCGCAAAGTAGTTTTCCCGCACTTAAAGCTTATCCGAACTCCGCTTCGCGTCGTTCGTCTAATTGCTTTCGCGTGCGGGAAAACATAACTTTGCGCACTGAATAGGAAAACTACTATTTTGTCAAAAACTGCGGAAAATATTAAGTAAAAAATGAGTGATTTAGAAGACTCAGACATTAAAAATGCCGCAAATGAGGCAATGGTGAACCTTGTTCCCTAAAAATCAAGGAGTTTGTATGAGGGCACATACGAAAAATCCAAAAACTGGTGTGAAGAAAAAAAGGTAGAAAACTTATCAGAAAAAGTCGTTTTGGCATATTTTTCACGATTATCCGATGCCCATAAACCCTCAACTTTGTGGAGTACTATAATGCTTCGAACGATGGTTTATTTAAATAAACTAGTTGATATAAAGACATTTACAAACCTAATCGCATTTTTGAAAAGGAAATCTACGGGGTATGAGCCCAAAAAGTCGAAAGTTTTTTCCAAGGAACAAATAGAAAGATTTGTCAAAGAAGCAGACGATAAGAACTATTTATTGGACGAAGTCATTCTTATTGTGGGAATTTCTGGAGCATGTCGCAGAGAAGAACTCACATATTTAAACATGAATAATATCGAAATTTCGGAGGCTTTAATTAAAATAACCATTCCAAACAATAAAACAAATTTTGCAAGAAGCTTTGTAATCAGCGAAGGCTCTATTTACGGCATCAACTTCTTGAATATTGTCCGAAAGTACGCCCAACTACGTCCAGCACACATAACCCTTGAAATATTTTTATCACGTACAGAAACCCCAAATGTTGCAGACTTACCAAAGCATTAATTTTAATAATTTGATTTTAATTTCCTGGGTTTTCGGTCAATTTCGGTATGAAAAACAATATTTGTTTTTTGTGACGTTTCGGTTTATTTTAACTTAATTAAAAATAGCTCTCTTGAAGTCTGATGATGGTTTAAGTTGAAATAAGCCGAAACGTCACAAAAAACAAATATTGTTTTTCATTCCGAAATTAAGCGAAAACGCAGAAAATTAAAATCAAATTATTGAACTAACGGTCAGGAAAAAAATATATGAAATTAATTTTAATAATATAAGTAACTGTACTTTTAGTATTTATAATAAATAGGCACAGCCACAGCGTGCTTAAAAAACTTTTAAAAAGGGGTGATTATAAAACGTCAGTAGAAAAAGTTCTTTTCGCGAAAAATTATTCTGATTTAATGATTGCAATAAAATGGGTGCCAAGTGCGGTCGTAAATACCCGTAACCGGTATTCATTTTTGGGACCAGATTATAATGATTTCTAGGTAAGGGTAAATTAAAATTAGAAAATTAGATAATTTTAAATGTTTAGAAATTACCCTATAGCAGGTATTTTGAAAGATTGAATGTCAGTCTTGATTTCTCAAGGGAATTGTTCAGTTATATTGCAATATTATTTTACGAAATATTATAGTATACGTATAAAACAGCATTATGTGGCGTCCGTGAAAAAACATTGACCGAGCTTCTTCAAATGTTTCGGTAAAGGAAAAGCATTTATCTCGCGATGCTAAGAACATTGTAAGAACTGTTTATAGTTCTTTACTTAACAGAGGACTTAATGCTAGTGCTGCTGTGAGTGAAACTAGTAATATTACTAGATACCTCTCACTACAGTAAAAATAATCGTGTCAAATTTCATCAAATCAAGAAGGAAGCGTAAAGATGCCGGTTCCAATAAATGCTTCGACGAAGGACTTGATAAATCGGAAAGTCTATATCATGTATGAAGAGCAACGCGTACCTACATTAGAAACTCTGAAGCAACGGCTCACTAATAACGAAACCCAAAGTTGTAGCATCGCTAGCCTTTGGAGAGATTTATTTAAAATGGTCTTCAGATATCGCACAATTGACAAAAAGCAAGTACTTATGGAATCCCAGCGATTACAAAAATAGCGTCGTGAGTATATAACATCGATAAGAAAATATCGTTCTGAAAATCGTCCAATAATTTACCTCGATGAGACATGGTTTGACACGCACGACACACCATCCAAAAGATGGTCCGATTTTTGGCAGTGTAAAACAAAGGCTCCGTTAAATAAAGGGGAAAGAATTACCATTTTACATACCGGGTCATAAAACGGTTGGATCCCAAATGCCTTGTAGCTTTCTGCAAAGAATATTAAAGACTGCGTGGACTACCATGAAGATATAACGGCAGAACTTTTTGAAGAATGGTTCAAAAATTGTCTTTTACCAAACCTTGCTCAGAATAACGTGATAGTAATGGACAGGCGAGCCATTACAGGCGCCAATTAAATAAGGCTCTAAGTTCAAATAGTACGAAATTGGAGAATCAAAACTACATGGCGGCGAACGATATATATTTTGAAGAATGTTATGAAAAGGGTGATCTTTTAGTAGTTTTAAAGGCATTCTGTATAAAAAAAAAGTATATGTTTGTGAGGCATTGGCGGAGGAAATGGGACATGCTGGGCTACGGCTCCCACCTTATTATTGTATTTTTAATGTCATAGAGCACATGTGGCACCAATTAAAATCAATTGTTATGTCAGAAAATACTTCTCCGCCTTTAAGTAATAGTGTTGTAGAATTAATAAAAAAATGTGTTAATGATATTCCCCAGGTAGTTGGAAAAATTCAATCCATCATGTAATTACTGTAGGGCACAGGTAATTTCGCCACCAACAGGTAGAAGGACTCTACGCTATATGCCCCAACGAGCGCTGAATTATAAAGCACAATTTGGCGTATTTTGACTAACACTGTTAGTAGTAAAATACAAACTCAGAGTGCAGAAACTACCGGAAAGAAAGGAATGAATATCTGTTTCCAATGGTATGATGCTACATTGCTGCTACCTGTAGACCGATTTCAAACTGTTTGGTTCTCGTCAGTACAGGGCAAGCTTGGCAAGTAAGCATATAGCCCAAAAAGTAGCTGTTTTTGCATAATTTGATTAACCCTTATTGTAAAAGGTCTCAATAAGTGACTAGAGAACAAAGTTTCTCACATGTTTATGTATGAAAATGTATATACAAACAGATTTACAATGGAACAACTAACCCAAAATAAATTTCAGTTTTCTTTGTTCCGCGTAAAATTTAACTAAGGAATAAATTAGTCCAGTGCGTAAAACTCCATTTTTGTGGACAGCAAGTGTCTCTGCGGGTATCCAAAGTACTTTAAGCTGACAAATGATTTGTTCTGCGCTTTTGGAAAACAATTTTTTCCTTCGAAATACTAAATTATTTGCACAAAAGTTATCATAAACTTTATAAGACATCTTGCGAGAGCAAATATTCTCCTCTATCAAATGAACATTTGTGATAACAGTAAGGTTTAGACACGTGTTTCTAAAAGCCATTAATAAGGATTTTCTTCCAGAATTCCAAATATTGAAAAAGTATGGTTGTAGTTCCTTGTGGCTTATCACATCTTGCGATTTTAAACTTGCTATCATTATTTTGGCATCCCTTGTATTTCTAAGAACTTTGTTAAGACAAGTAATTATCTTTTTGTTAATATGGGTCACGAAAATCACAATTTGTTGTTTGTTTAATACAGTTGGGTTGATTAAAATATATTCCTTAGAATAAATTTCTGTAACGTGGTTTTTCACAACTATAATATCGGAGTTACTGTCTACTAATTTGAAGGTGATAAAAGATTTTCTGACATCAAAGAAGGTCTGTATGACAGAAACGAAGCATGCATCGTTTTTAATATATGGTGAATCATTTTTGACTTCTAACACAGACATTAAGACTTTTTGGTGACAAAAACATGCAACGATAAATATCACTACCAAGAAAGTCATTCTGAAGGATACTGTCACAAATATACCAATAAAGGTACATAAATTATTATGTACGTAAGCTTTAGAATGCAAGGCCCTATTACCAGATTATTCAATTTAGTAAAAAGAAGTCGCAACCAATAAATCATATTTCTTCATTACGTCTTAGGGGAGAGTTGATGAAATCTGACCGGCTTGTTAACGATTGTATTGTAAAATTGTATTTTAAAGGTAAATCGATATTATGAGTACTTACAATACTAAGTCTGATTTTATTCTGATTATTCCTAGTTAAATAATTTCACTTTGCCACCGTTCGGAAAAGTGTCGTTTTCTGTTTCTGTTCTGTGATTATAGTAGCTGTACAAAATTGTCTGCTAATTTTGTAAACTGTGCACGAACGCATCCGAAAATATTGAAGGATCTCAAGAAGTTTATATTATTTAAGTGGAAAATGAAAAGTATGCTCGGTGTTACCTGCCAGATCCATATTTTCTGACTTTCCCTTACCGGCTAAAGTTCTATATACCCTTGAGAATAAAATGCAATACTACTACTGTTTAATGCGATTATAATATAGAAAACAAATTGGTAGTTTTATGCAGTTAGATATTATTAGACATTATAAGACACAATAAAAACGCCAAAAAATGTTTTTGATTAATCTTCTTTTTGAAAAAATAGTCCATACTCATTGGAGTCAATGTAATGTAAATGAAACAATGCAGTGCTCCTCCACAGTTTAATGATTAATGTAAATTATAAGCTCCCGACATGTTTCAAGTGCTTAAGCACTCATCATCAGGGGATACTAACATCGAGTTGAGCAGAAATGTAAGTTGTCTCAAATTAATGAGTACAACTCGTAGGATGATACATTTAAAGGTTAAGGACTTGGTGTACGGTTAATTGCATTGAAATTGAGATATAAATGAAGTTTTGATTAAATTGTGAAATTTGGATTAGTGAGGAAACATTTTGGATAAAACAATAAATTGATTTATAACATCTGAAGGAGAAAGGTTTTCTTTTTTATTTTAATTATGAGAGTTTAGCTATTAAAGTTTAATTGTTAAAAATTAAAAATAAAAATAATTTTTTTTTACAATTTCGTCATTAACTGACATGGTGATATGGGGCTATATTTTAGAAAATTGTAGAGGGTTAACATTTTGGAAGATTATAGGTTTAAAGAAAAAAGATGTGAAAAATTATTTAAAAAGTGGTCGAATAAAATTAAATCAAATCATTTATTAGTGTCAAAATTTACATTTACACAAGTAAAAAAAAAAGATATGGCCCAGTGAGACCGTTAACATATTAAAATACAGTATACTACTGAAACACATTAAAATATAATAAAATATTACGACACAGGTGAATATTACATACAGTAAAAAAAACGAACGACATACACCAAAACCAGACACATTGTCACACCTGGCCAACAACATTCACCTATCCATCTAGCCACACAAATACACGCCATCAGAGAAACACCCGGCCATCACAGTCCAGGAAATCCTGGACACTGTAGAACGCTTCTCTCTGTAGGAGAATTTTAACCTTTCGTTTGAATATCTGTAATGGTAGGGCCCTAAAGTTAGGCGGGGTTTTATTAAAAAGTTTAACAGCAATGAACTTCGGTCTACTCTGGCATCTCCCCAGTCGGCAGAATTATACTACTAAATTCCTTAGTTCTAGTATAGTGGTGGTGGACATCCTCGTGAGTTAGAAACTGATCCTCACGTCGCTTGACATAGAGTAGATTCTCTAGAATATACAGCGACGGAAGCGTAAGGATGGCATGTTCTCTGAAACCATGCCTGCAATCGTCACGATAACCTAAGCCGGCCAAGACTCTCACCGACCTCCTCTGCAGCCGATAGACTCTGTCCGCCGATGCCGCGCCACCCCACACCTTTATACCATATGACATAATAGAGTGGAACAGCGCATAGTAAACGGACATCATCGTATTGAACGAAACACCACCGGCCAGACTCCGCAGCAGAGAAACACAGCTTCTGAGCCTCCTAGACAGCCCCTCAGTGTGGGTATCCCATCCAAGTTTGGGATCTAGGTACACGTCTAGGAACTTAACCGCCGGAGGGTTGGATATCGTATTGGTATCTCTTAGGGAGGAAATAATTTTTTGTGTTTTGTTCTCGTTCAGCTAAGTCTATTGGCATTGAACCAATCTGCAGCTCTTGACTGTGCCAAGCCGGCATCCGCCTCAGCAATCCCAAGGTTACTACCCCGTATAGACAGAGTAGTGTCATCAACAAAAAGGGTGTATCTTGCTGTTATCTCATTAATAGGATTATAAGATAACAGAATATAACCTGTGCACAACCGCGGTAACCGCCACAACGTGGAAGTTGAAACTTCTCAAGTAATGTATCGTCCTCCGAGTTGTATTCATTAACTTGAGACAACTTACATTTCTGCTAAACTGGATGTTAGTATCCCCTGATGATGAGTGCTGAAGCACTTGAAACATGTCAGAAGCTTATAATTTACATTAATCATTAAACTGTGGAGGAAGACTCCATTGTTTAATTTACACAATCTTCTTTTTGTTAGCAACATATTGTATTTTTGTTTGTCCTTGATATGTCATTCTTTGAGGTACCTACTGCAGGTAGCAGCAGTATAAATGTATTTAAGGACCCTTTTTGTTCAAAATTTTGTTATATCCAACATGAAAAAAGCAGTGTTTATTGTACTTGCACCTTTTCAAATCAAAACTCAAAATCACGGTCTCAAAGTCTGACGTAGAAACGCTCGTCATCAGGAGAGAGAAAAAAGAGATATGTTGCTGTGGGTATTAACACTAGAGAAAAATAAATAAAAATAAAATAAATAATACTATTAATAAACTATATATTTTAGTTCTTACGCCTTTTTTTTGTTTACTTTATTAAGTTATTTTTGTATAATTCAGGTTTCGAAGGAATACTTATTATCTCTTTTCCGCTTTTTGTTTGAAGCCTATTTATCTGATATAAATAAAGCTTGTCGCCATATCTGAAACGTTGTTATAACTTCCTTTCATTCTCCCAAAATATATTATCTTTAATTCAGAATTTTCGCGCTCCCTACTTTTCCGCCAGAGTTACTAGCGCGAAAATTTGAATTCAAAGTTATAAAATCTAAATAGTCAGCCGTGGCGCCGACCCCCCGCTACTATACTACATTTAGTTCTTCAACCAGTCACGTATGGCGCTATTAGGGAACCAATTTAGCATGTTCAGTTGCCTATCTATCCTCTCGTAAGCTCATCTCTCTTGTCTATGATTAAGTTTGATAGAGTTTTTATTCAGTGCAATTATGAAACAATTATACGACATAGAAAATTACATGTAATTAATTCTGGTAGAATGAAGAAGAAACTACCGAGAAGCTGCGCAATTGTGGGCTATTATACAAAAATCAATGACGATATGGCCATTGGAATTTTGGGTGTAGCAGTATAAACCCTCATGTGATAGCAAGGGAACTTGCTCGTGATTCAGGAATGTGCCAATAACCGGTACTGGCTATTTTACATAAGCACATATTTCACCTAATGGACCACTTAAATGGAAAATTACAATATTTTTTTAAGGAACGATTTGCCACATCTTCTGGATAATAATGCAAATCAGCAAGAACTATGGTTTCAGCAAGATGGACCAGCTCAAGATACACTAAATGAAACGTTTGGAAACAGACAGTTTCATTGTGGTGGTCCTTTAAACTGGCCTGCAAGGTCACCGGATTTAACCCTTTTGGATTTTTTCTTATGGGGTTTTATAAAAGATAAAGTTATGGCTTATGGCTATACCACCGACCACACCAGAAAGCATGTAATTTCGTAATTTGTCAAATGTCAAATAGCGTGAGCTCCTCAAGTCAAGAAAGAATTGCAAAATGTTTAGAAGCAGATGAGAGTAATTTGCAATATTTTTTTAAATCACGGTGGTCGTTAAATTTAAGATAGTTTTAAGTGTTCTAATTTTGTTTATTCAAAAATTCGTAACTAAGCAACCAGTAGAGTAAATGTAACAATTTTCTGCTAACTTACGTAGTTGGTGAATCGAATTATAGAAAAAATAAACACCTTTCCGATTAACGTTTTAAATTTGTCACCAGCCAGGCAAAATCTGGAGATAAGGAAATATTATGTCCCCCAACCTCTATATTAACGTCCTGAAATTTGATTAAAATATTTTTAGCCGTTTTTCGGATTTTCCATTGTGACAGTTTAAAATCTTCACCCTGTATATTATAAGTACTAACCTATAACAAATTTTACGTTTCTTTGCTCTGTGGAAAGTTTCACCATTGAATATATGAGTCCAGTACCGTAATCTCCATTATTATGAATAGCAATTGTTTCAGCTGGTATCCATATCGCTTTAAGTTGGCAAAGAGTGTTTTCATCACTATCAGAAAACATTTCCTCTATTTGATATGATACGTTATTAAAACAAAAGTTATCATATTTCCTATAAAAGACTTTTTCAGAACAGAGCTTCTTCTCATCCAGTGAATGGAAATTAGTAAATACCAATATGTCTGACACCGCATTCACAATTGCCAGGGTCGCGTGATTTCTTCCATTCTTCCAAAAATTAAAAAAATATTTCTGTACCTCGGCATGGTTAGTTTTATCTCGGTTTTTTAAACCAACAATTAATATATTCGCATCTTTGGTGTTGATAAAAATCTCCGTTAATTCGTTAAGAATTTGATTATTAACAAATGGAACATAAACAATAATCTGCTTTTTATTTAATATGTTAGGATTAAGAGAAACAAATTCGTCAGAATATATTTGCGTAACTTGATTGTTTAAAATTCTATTATCTGGATTAATTCCCATTGTAGTAACAATTGCAATGGTTTCTTCCACATTTAAAAATGCTTCCACCAAGAAGGATTGGCATGAATTATAATTAGAAAATATTTCATTGTTTACCACTATTAACGACGTAAAGGCATATTGAAGAAGAAAGCACAAGGTTATGGCAGTAATACCGACTAAAAACATTCTGACAATTATTATACTGAGTACAGTAGAGTACTGTAACAGACACACTAAAGATCGACTCTTTGACTCAACATTGATCAACTTTATTTATTTAAGATAATAATTCACAGTACATTTGACGTTATTAATTTGGAATAACAACAGACTCTTTCTTGTCGAGATAGTAATCGAAAATATTGTAGTCGCGTGATTACGTGTTTTTATATTCGACTCTTCGATAATAATTTTATTGAAATTACCTATAACTGTAAATAATAGAAAATGTAAAAACCTGTTAATACTTTTGTGCTGAAACACGCATTAAACACGAGATTTAATAATAAGTATAACTAAAGAGGTCTAATAAATCGTCATCATTCTTGTTAAAACTCGAATCTCAAAATAGGCAACTTTTCAGTACAAGCAAGAAACGTTTTCTTCGTTAATTCTTATAGTTATAAGAATCTTTTGTTTAATCAATAATTTGATAAAGGTCTAGCAAATGTAGTCAGAATTATTGAAAGTCGCTACTACTAGTACAAAAAAAAAGGAAAAGTCTATTATATAAGCGTCAAGCTATCGTCCAATTTAATATATTGTCTTCAATTGAAAAAATCCAGAGAAATGTGATAATAACTAGCTTCTAAATTTTGTTAATGTTAACAATCTATTAGCAAATAAGCAGTTAGGTTTCAGAAAAAAACACAGTTGTGAATCAGCTTTGTTTACAGTTGTGTATTGGATGAATGAACGTGTGGTATAGAAAGTGGAAGTCTTACTATAACAGTTTTTTTTTGGATCTGCAACGGGCTTGTCAAACTAAAGATCGCCACATTATTAATATAGCTATATATATAATATTGGAGTGCGTAGGGCTGTATTGGAGTGGTTTAGGGGTTACTTAAAAAATAGGAAACAAAAAGTAAAAGTGAATGGGATATATATGTTCAAATGAGCAAGTAAATAATAATGGTGTACCACAAGGGAATATTTTCGGATCATTGCCTTTGGTGTTGTATATTAATGATATAGTGTGGGTTTTAGATGGTGTAAATGTTCACTTGTTAGCGAATGATACTCTAGTGCAGCGGTTCTCAAACTTTTTTGGTGACGGAACCCTTTTGGGAAGCAAAATACTTGATGGAACCCTACAATAAAACAATAGTTTTTAAAAGTGTATTCTTTATTAATAAGCATAATAAAAGTACAATGTAACAGTTACTAATTATTACTTACTTTACCACATGGCAAGTACAATAATAGAAGATATTAAAAAAGAAAAAATCTAACTAATGGGAGGTATGAAACTGTTTTTTATTTTTCATCAATTGGTTGATATCAGGTTTGATAGAAGACAGTTGAAGTCTCATATCAGGTTTGGCGTCCAGTCTATTGCGATATTTTGTTTTCGTGGCTGCATAGGTTGAGAATCCTGTTTCGCACAAATATGTTGTTGGGAACGGGAGAAGAATATTCAGAGCCATTTTGCCAAGCATTGGATATTCATCACGGATTCTGCACCAAAAATCGTTGAGAGGCGTCGTTTTGAACAGTGACTCCATACTTGTGTCTGATGACATTTCTAAAAGAGATTCATATATCTCGTTTGACATACTTTCGGGCTTTTCCAAGTTGGGTAAAAAAGGATTATGAATCCATGAATTCAGTTTCATTTTTGTATTCTGTTCTTCGGGAAAATACTTTTCAAAAGATGCGCGCATCGAACTGAGATATTGGACCAATTCTTTAAACACATCATCTTAAAACATTTCTGAGTCGTTATCGCTAACAAACTCACTGAGTGACGTAAAGCTTTCTATTTCTTTCTTACCAACGCAAATAATCCAAAAATCTAATTTTCTTTTGAAGGCAGTTATTTTATTATTGGCCTGAAACACTGTTGTCTGTTTACCTTGCAATGATAAATTCAATTCGTTCAGTTTTTGAAAGATATCCGCCATAAAAGACAATCGGAACAACCAAGTTTTATCATACAAACGGTCCTTCAAATTAAAAGAAGTATCTGCTGAAAGAAACATTTGCAACTCGGCTCTAAGTTCAAATAGCCTTGTTAAAGTTTTACCCCGAGACAGCCATCGCACTTCTGTATGGAGCAGCAGTGTTTTATGTTTGCTGCCATAATCTTCACACAATAATGAGAACAATCGGGATTGTAGTGGTCGTGATTTGATAAAATTAATTATTTTTACCGCTTCATCCATAACTAATTTTAGATTTGACGGCATTTGCTTCATCGCAAGTGCTTGTCTGTGCAGAATACAATGGCTGGAACTACAATTAGGCGCTTTATTTTTTATTCGTGACACTGCTTCTGCTGTTTTACCTGTCATCGCCTTGGCCCCATCTGTACAAATGTCAATGCAATTGTTCCAACTGAGATTATTTTCTTCAAAAAATATATTTATTTTATTACAAATTTCTTCCCCGGTAGTGTTTGTGAGCAGCGGTGAACACATAAGCATGTCTTCTTCAAAAGAACTTTCATATCGATATCTCACGATAACCAGCAAGATAGCCAAACCAGCGACATCAGTTGACTCGTCCATTTGCAAGGGGAATCGTGTTTTTTGTAGACGTGTAACTAGTTCTTGTTAGTAGAATACCAATGTGACTCCCAGGACACAATCCCATAAGAAATAGCATGGGACCTAAAACCTGCAGTTTTATCACCATTTTAAGGCGTGGCACTTTTCCTGGAAGCCACCACCTCATCACCCAAGTACCCGCGGAGGCGCGAGCCCCAGACCCGCGGCGGAGGAAGCCTCCACAACAGGCGTTGAGCGCGCATGATGATCGAAGGCGATACCGCGAGACCCTATGCATAATTCGCGAGGCTAGCTCAGGCAGGTCAGCGACCCCGAGCGGTGGTGACCCGATGGTTATCCGATGATCGCCCGAGGGTACCCGTCTTAGCCTAAGTGGCGCCCCCCCTGGTATTATCAGCCCTCATTATTTCAAGATTCTAACCCAACTTTATGACCCATGGTCACGTGTTATTATATTTATGGTGAGAGATGACGTACCACGTTCTCAATAGTACCCAAACCCAAGTATCTAACCCGAACATCTATCTAAATAATCAATATTGAACAACATAATGAATAAATAATAACAGAAAAAAAGTTTTTGTCCTCGGCGGGAATTGAACCATAATCCTCTGGGGCCGAACCTCAAAGCCTTGCAAAATACGCTACGAGAGCATATACCTTAAAATTGCTAAACAATGTTTGACAATGTGAAACCACGGGGGCACATCTGATTAGATTGCTGGAACAAAAGGTCCTTAAGTGGGGTTATGGTGGTGTTTTCTAATGTACAAAATTAGGGCAAACCATACACATATACTTAGTAAAACAAACTAATTGATATCTGAGTACTACCTGAAGTTAGGCAACCAGTGTTTCACATAAAAATAAATATTATAAGCGTAGGAAAATAGCGGAACAGACCCGATGAACAGACCCTGTTCCCCCAGGAACAGACCCTGTTCCCCCGGAACAGACCTGTTCCCCTGGAACAGACCCGATGAACAGACCTGTTCCCCTGGAACAGACCCGATGAACAGACCTGTTCCCCCGGAACAGACCCGATGAACAGACCTGTTCCCCTGGTTTGGGTACTATTGAGAACGTGGTACGTCATCTCTCACCATAAATATAATAACACGTGACCATGGGTCATAAAGTTGGGTTAGAATCTTGAAATAATGAGGGCTGATAATATCAGGGGGGGCGCCACTTAGGCTAAGACGGGTACCCTCGGGCGATCATCGGATAACCATCGGGTCACCACCGCTCGGGGTCGCTGACCTGCCTGAGCTAGCCTCGCGAATTATGCATAGGGTCTCGCGGTATCGCCTTCGATCATCATGCGCGCTCAACGCCTGTTGTGGAGGCTTCCTCCGCCGCGGGTCTGGGGCTCGCGCCTCCGCGGGTACTTGGGTGATGAGGTGGTGGCTTCCAGGAAAAGTGCCACGCCTTAAAATGGTGATAAAACTGCAGGTTTTAGGTCCCATGCTATTTCTTATGGGATTGTGTCCTGGGAGTCACATTGGTATTCTACTCTTGTTTGACGTAGCTTGCCAGATCATGGATTCGCCGTGAAACAGTATCGTTTGATAGCGGCACAGTAGAAAGATGCTTTGCAGATTTTTCATCGAGCATACATTTTGTTATGTCTAATACACATGGCTTTATTAAATTCTCAGCGATAGTGTGCGCTTCACCTGCTTGCGCAATGCGATAGCTAACTAAATATGATGCCTCCGTGGCCTTTTCGTTGATAGTTTTTGTTACATGCATCATATTTTTTTGACTTTCCAATAACTGATCTTTTTTACGAACAAAAAATTCTTTATTCTTGTCTTTAGACTCGGGGTGTACAGTTTGTAAATGTCGGCGCAATTTGGCAGGTGCCATGGAACTATTAGGAAGCAGTTTACTACATAGCATGCAGAGAGGTGAGCCGTTGGAATCAACAAATCCGAAACTGATATATGATTCATCATACTTCCTTTTTTTCGTCTTTGAAACCGTCGAGCTTGACGTCGTGGCATCATCGTCTGGATCGGTGATTGCTATATTCTCCGCGCGTACTGCTTTTGAACGTTCAGCGTCATTAGAAGATGTTGTTGCAACACGTTTAACACCTTTAAGCCAACGTTCCATTCTTCTTTATTTATAATGTTACACGTCAGGATGGTGGGGTCTAAATAATGCACAATCGTTACTGCGTATAAGAGACTAAGTTTAGTACAATGAAGAAATGTATAAAACTGAGACAACAGAATACAGCAGGCAGTAGAACAATGAACACTAGTTTCTCGCTAGCGAGCTTGTAAGTAGGTAGGTAGGAACTTATCGCTCCGAACGCTAATCGTCAACTGACTGACGAGGCGCGACGCGCGATCGCCGCTTTTATACTTAGTCCTAGACTCGATCTTGAATATTCTCGAAAATACTTTGATAAACAAAAAGCAAAAATAAAAAGAGAAATATAAAAATTGCGTTGTAAACAATTCAGAGGCGGCTTTTATCAAAGGGACTGCGCGCTCACAAGTATACAAGTATACATGTTGATACCAAACTTATGAGATATTGTACCAGCTATTGTAACACATGTTTATACAAATACAAATAAATAAATAAATATACCTACGCGCGGCCGCGGAGTCAAAACGTTCGACCAGAGAGAGGTGCTTTGATTTTTTTTCTAAATTCTTGAGGAACCCCTACAGAGGTATCGCGGAACCCTAGGGTTCCGCGGAACACACTTAGAGTATAGCTGCTAGTGTATGCTTCAGGAAAATGTTTAAATTAATTAATTGTGAAAATCAATGAAGCGTTAAAAAAAAATTATAAATACACTTGTAAAAATCTCCTTAAGTCAGTTTATCTTAATTGGCAATGACAGAATCAGAAGACATTTCACCTTGGTAAATAATCTACAAAAATAAGAGAGCATGCTAATTATGTAATATTTCAACTGCTATAAACTACTTGTCTAGGTGTTGTGCTGTTCTAAATACACTCCTATTTTTAGACATCAGTTTTTACAATGACTGCCAGTTTTGGATTATTTCAAATGTTTATTGTTGGTTTTTGTTTTTACAATTAAAATCGTTTCTGAAGCCACTTATTTGATAAATAAACTCACCTACAGGCATGCTCATAATTAAAGACAACATAGTAACTTCTATATTGCACCAAGAAGTAAGAAGATAAGCCAAATTTTTCTGTTTTTTATGGGTCTTGACATTTTTAAAAGATTACCAGGAGACCTAAAGGATGTAAGCTCACTCCAGCTTTTCAAGAGAAGACTGAAAATATATCTTTTGTAAGAATGTCTTGCAATGACTGTGAGAGTTGGATGTGGGAACGTTTTTTGGATCTGCCTTGTGCCGGAGTGTTTTTGATAATTGTTGTCGTTTGAAATATTTTTATCCATAGTTGGCAAATAATTAATAATTAATGTTGGAGTTGTGAAAGCTTTGCTTGCAAAAAATTGTAAAGTTATTGTGAAATTGTAAAAGTGTTGATTATCTGTGTTAAATAAATAGGTACTTGAATAATAATAAATAATATTCATATTAACTGAAGCAATAAATAAATATTAAAAAATCATAATTTCACAATAAATTATCTATTTCACAAACTCAATATTTCAGAATTGTTTTTGTTAGGTTATTTTAAATGTTTTTTATTACTTGGATATCTTTAAGAAACGTTGCTTATTGAATATAAATATTAATTCCTTCATGTAAAATTTATCGTTTACCAAAATTCGATCTGATTTGGGTAATTTGGAAAACATTACATTATCTTGTATAATGTTAATGAGCGCTAATTAATTTTACAAATTTTATATTTGAATTTTTAGAATAATGTGTATATTTTGTATTAGAATACGTACTCATTTTTAATTTATACAAATTCTTGAGGTCTAGATAACTTCTTGGTCGATATAAATTTAATGTTAGTTCTATAAACGTAAGTTGTGTATAATACATTTAATTACTTTATTTTGTAATTTTTGTAATGGTTTTAAATTAGTTCTACATGCAGAGTCCCAGGTTGATATTAAATATTAAATGTTTGAAAAAATAAAAACATATATTTTTTAAATATTTGATGGGAACAAAATGTCTTATTTTATATGATATTCCTATTGATGGAGATATATTAGTTTTTAGGTTTAGTCATGTGAATATAATTCTTTAATTACCATCCCGTTGTTGGAAAACTAACACTAGGTAACTGAATAATAATAATCTTTTCTCGTTGATATTAAATATGCATATATTTTGTAATAGGATTCAAAAATATATGGGTATCTCTATTTAACATTTGCATTTATCTGGAAATCCCAGCAAATCACAAATAAGCGCTTTAAAGTAAACCAAAGATTCATCCTGGTTCTCTTGGGTAAATGTTCCGTCTAGAATAATCGTGGGAACAAACGTTGGTTTGACAATATCAGTCTTTTTCCCATTTTCTGAAAGCAAATCGTCGGCTTTACCACTAGAAATGCATTCCTGGATGTCTGTCCATGAGATACCGACTATGTCTGCACACTAAAACCAAAAACATATATATAAGATATATCAACAGATACTACAAAAAATAGTCAACCAAAACATCGTCCTCCGCGTGTCTATTTCTACTTAATATATGAGTAAAAGTAAAAACAAAAAATACATACTTCCTTAAGGATATCATCATCAGCGGGGTCATCAGAACGCTCAGAGCAAAATACAAATTCTGTGCTATTTTCTACTGGATTTAGATTTATTGCACAGGAATGAATTTTATTTCCATAGCATTCACGTTCTCCGTGTTGGCAGATAAAGTTTTTAGTTCCATTAGTGTCAATTTCCTAAACAATAAAAAGTTTAAATACGATCTTATCAACAGTAATAATAATAATAATAATACACCTCTGCTATTCACGAGAAAGCGATTTTCAGAAGTCTTATCTCTGATCGTAAATAAAAATACTATTGAGTATAGAAATTTTCACGGAAAAATCGAGTTTCTAGTGTATAAGAGGTATGAAGATAATGCGACTATATTATATTGGATAATTTACTGAACGATTCTGTTTTGCTTTAAAATTTGTATAGGTTTTCACTTTTTGGCAACAAGAAAATTAGCAAAATAGTCGTACAAATCCTAGGTAATAATATTTTATAAAAAAACAAGAAAAATAATTTTTAGCAACAAATAACACATTTCACACATTTTTAATCAATATTAGGGACAATGTTTTCCATGAGTGCAATAGTTATTTC
This sequence comes from Polydrusus tereticollis, assembly GCA_963920685.1. Classification (NCBI taxonomy): domain Eukaryota; kingdom Metazoa; phylum Arthropoda; class Insecta; order Coleoptera; family Curculionidae; genus Polydrusus; species Polydrusus tereticollis. The sequence goes on from OY987329.1 coordinate 127,023,086, forward strand.
TTCAATCTTATTCTTGCCAAAACGATTCATATTAATTTTAATTTAGATAAATTCACTCCTACAATAAAATGTCCATTTGACATTTGCATTTTTATCACTTTGACATCGATAAAAAAAGGTGTATCCTTTTTTATCGTATATAATACCACAAGAGAGAAAATTTTGCCGGCAAAATTTTCCGATTGTTATGAAAGTTTGTTGCAAAAAAGCAACAAACTTGAATATAAAAGAGGAAAATTTTACCTAAAAAATTATTTCTTGACTGGTATTCGTCAAGACTATTTCACGAATAATATTAAAACTAGGTATATGGGTGAATTATAAATTAATTTTATTCCAAAAGAAGATAGGAAAATGAAAACATAAAAACTACTTATAATTATTAACAATATTAAATGTGCAGCTTTGATATATAATCCCATTTTTATTCGCATTCTCGTTTTGGTTGGAGACCTTTATAGCAAGGTTTGGGGACTCTACAATGGCATTAATACTACTTGTTGGTACACTACAAGATGGCAGTTGCTCGTTATTTCTCATGCAATTTATTAAATCGGAATGATGTTTTGGATCCATCTGGAGATAGGGTTTAAGAGAGTGAGAACTTGCATGACCAGTTAACTTTATTAACTGTTGTTCACTTACTCCTTGTTTTGTAAGAACTGATACCGCAGAGGAGCGATTTGAGTGATTAGTTATTTTATTTCTCTTTGTATCGAGTCCAGTCTTCTTAGCTGAAATTTTGGTCCATTTTGCAAGGGAATTAATTCCTAATGGTATGTTCTTAAACCAAGGGCCCTTGTGCCAGTTAGGATTGGGGGTTAAAAATAACCTGTCCGTTGTTATTTGGTGAGGTCGCTTAGTCAAAAGTTTTTTAAATAACCTTACTGGACAAAAATTTGTATTAATTTTGTTTCCTACTACTAACCACTTGCTGCTAGCACAGCTTTTAGATCCACCCTGTGTAGTTTTAGTAAAAATCGGATTATATTGTATTCTACCAGTAAAGTTGCCCATAATATTGATTTCTTCTTTAAAATAATGAATCTTGCAATAAGCGGCCTCGTTTCCTCTCCACGCAAGCTCAAAAGCGCATATGTGGAAAATTTTTTTTTTGTAATCCGTCTGGAGTTTCTTCATCCCAAAGTAAGGCCATGTTATACAGGGTGAGGATTTTAAAGTGTTACAACGCAATATCTGAAAAACGGCTATAAATATTTTAGTCAAATTTTGGGACGTGGATAGGGAGGTTGGGGGACAAATTTTAAAATATTTTTGATATTTACCCCCCCTCCAGATTTGATGTGGCTAGTGACAAATTTGAAATGTCAAATGGAAAGGTATTTTTTTTTTTTTGATAATTCGATTCCTCGTCAATAACTACGTAAGTGAGCAGAAAATTGTTACATTTGCTCTACTAGTTGCTTAGTTACGAATTTTTCAATAAATAAAATAGGAATACTTAAAAATGATAATTCCTTAAAAAATCTAACGACGATCATGCTTCAAAAGGTGTTCGAAATGACCCCCATCCATTTCTAAACATTTTGCAATTCTTTTTTGACATGAGTTGCGCACGCGAGTTAACATTTGAGGCGTTACTAAATTACATGCTTGTTGAATACGATCTTTCATGTTTTCTGGTGTGGTCGGTGGTGTAGCCATAACTTTCTCTTTTATAAATCCCCACAAGAAAAAATCTAATGGGGTTAAATCTGGTGACCTTGCAGGCCAATTTACAGGACCACCACGACCAATCCATCTGTTTCCAAACATTTCATTTAGTGTATCTCGAGCTTGTCGGGCAAAATGTGGCGGAGCACCATCTTGCTGAAACCATAGTTCTTGTTGATTTCCATTATTATTCAGAAGTTGTGGCAAATCGGTTTGTAAAAAATTATTATACATTTCTCCATTTAGGTGACGGTCAAAAAAATGTGGTCCAATGACTCTATCTCCGACTATGCCACACCAGGTATTAACCGACCAAGGATGTTGGTTTGGCAGAAATCTCATCCAGTGAGGATTTTGAGGTGCCCAATAGTGTAAATTGTGCCGGTTGACCTTAAATTAAGAAAAGCAAAATTGATTGAATCAGTATAAAATTAAAAATAAATCTAAATGTATGTGAATATTCTCTAAACACCCGTTAACGGGTGTTTAGATATGTATTTATTTATGTACACCCATCAAGTAGTGGATTACATATTTTTGATTATTAAAAGTTACATTAATCCATATTGATTTAAATAATTACCTGACCACAATTGGTAAATGTAGCTTCGTCAGAAAATACTATCTTTCTTAAAAATGCATTGTTTTCGTGAATTAAAGTTTGTAACCACGTACAAAATGTAATCCTATTTTGAAAGTCTTGGCCATACAATTCCTGATGAATAGTTATGTGGTAAGGGTGAAAATTGTGCTTGTGTAAAATAGCCAGTACCGATTTTTGGCACATTCCTGAATCACGAGCAAGTTCCCTTGAACCAACATGAGGATTTACAGCTATTACACCCAACACTCCAACGGCCATATCGTCATTAGTTTTTGTTTGTCTTCTAACTCTGTTCTTATTTTTTAGGATTCCCGTGCTGCGGCCTCGATCTTCTAATCGCTTAAATGCCATATGAGATTTTTGAATGGCGGGAAACCTAACAGTCCACAATTGCGCCGCTTCCCGGTAGTTTTTTCTACATTCTCCCAGAATTAACAACATGTCTATTTCAATGTCATAAGATTGTTCCATAATTGCACTGAATAATGAACTTTATCAAATTATCACTACTTGTCAAAGTCAAAAGTGGTTTCCTAGGATACAACATAATTAAAGGTTTGGATAAACAATAATCATAGGTGTCATGATTTAAAATGTGTAGTTTTAAGTATTCCTATTTTATTTATTGAAAAATTCGTAACTAAGCAACTAGTAGAGCAAATGTAACAATTTTCTGCTCACTTACGTAGTTATTGACGAGGAATCGAATTATCAAAAAAAAAAATACCTTTCCATTTGACATTTCAAATTTGTCACTAGCCACATCAAATCTGGAGGGGGGGTAAATATCAAAAATATTTTAAAATTTGTCCCCCAACCTCCCTATCCACGTCCCAAAATTTGACTAAAATATTTATAGCCGTTTTTCAGATATTGCGTTGTAACACTTTAAAATCCTCACCCTGTATATGTCTTGTATGCCTAATGCCTTTGCACTTATTTTTTGCTTGGTCAGATCTTCTTGTAAAATTCTTCTCTTAGTATTACGTGCATCGCGTGCTTTTTTGAAGCGTATGTCACTAAAGGGATCAAACGAAATATTAAAGTCAATAAAATATTTTTCCTGTACCATTTTGGCTGTAGTATTCCAGATAGACTTTACGCAAGTTTCCTTATAGTCTTCGCCGTTTTTTCTTTTCATATTAAATGCCCAGTCCTCCAAAATTGTGGCTATATCATTTATAGTTGTAGTCGAACAAATTCATAATTACGCTCTTTACAAAAATCTAGAAATTGGTTCCATATCGACGATCTGGTTTTTATGGTATTTGTTGGAATTACTTTTTCCACGGCAGATTTTATTTCACTGATTGATCTTTGACCGAAACGAATGGTTTCACACATACGTTGGTAAAAATAAATAAATTTAGGTGAGATTAGAACCTTTCAAAAGTAACAGTGACAATCTACTGTCAGTCATTAATTACCAATCTTAACAGTGAATGTAACTAAGGTAACAAAATTTTGCCGATTAAAAACTATGTTGCTAGCTATTTTCTGAAATTCTGATTGGTCAGTGGGGTCGGCAAAATTATGAAGGTACTGTTTTTTTCCGATTAAAAACAGGTAAATATCTAAAATTGCTACATTTTGATTGGTTCAAATTATGATGAGTGGAATAGTCGCGATAAAACCCTCTCCAGCTAAAAATTAAATGGTAAAAACCTCTCCGGCTCAAAATCGAGTAGCTTTTCTTTTTCATTGCTCGGCAACCTGACATTGTTACAAATTAATTTGATACTGTCAAACATTTTTTTAGTGAAGTATTATTTTTTTTAGTATCTATTCATGCCAAAATTCGTGAATTTCTCTAGCTAAAAATTACTCGATCTTTTTTTTAACATCGGATAAACTTTTACTTTCTAAACTCAAACTAGATCACTTTTTAGCAATTTAAACTCGAACAAACGTTAATAGATAAAAACGCTCCAACTTCGCTGTCGCGTTTTTATCATTTCGTTTGTTCTCGTTAAATTTCTAAGCAACCTAGTTTTCGTATAAAATAAAAGTTTATCCGATAAAAAAAACCTCTTGTGGCTTTACGTACGATGAATTCACTCCTACAATAAGATGTCCATTTAACATTTGCATTTTTATCACTTTGACATCGATAAATAAGGTGCATCCTTTTTTATCGCGATAAAACCCTGTTCAGCTAAAAATTAAATGGTAAAAACCTCTCCAGCTCAAAATCCAGTAGCTTTTCTTATTCATTGCTCGGCAACCTGACATATTGTTACAAATTAATTTGATGCTGTCAAACACTTTTTAGTGAAGTATTATTTTTTTTTAGTATCTACTCATGCCAAAATTCGTGAATTTCTCTAGCTAAAAATCACCCGATCTTTTTTTAGATCGGATAAACTTTAATTTTTTAAACTCAAACTAGATCACTTTTTAGCAATTTAAACCCGAACAAATGGTAATAGATAGATATCATTTCGTTTGTTCTCGTTAAAATTCTCGTTAAATTTCTAAGCAATGGAGTTTTCGTAAAAAATAAAAGTTTATCCGATAAAAGAAAAACCTCTTGTGGTTCTACTTATGATTATTTCCTACAGCTGTCAATTTCACCATTTCGTCCAATCAAACCGTCTCGTTTTAACCAATCAGCTATGATAATGGTGATAAAAGTATTTAGAATTTTAGCGGTAAAATGTCGCCATTGGCCGGTCTACGTTCTGTCAAAAAGTTTTGAAGTATATCAATTTCTATTATTTTTTTTTTGGAAAATTTAGAAGATTTTAATGCATAGTACAAAAAATTAGTACTACTACTTGCTTTTATATTATAATACATCCATATTTATGTTTATTCCAATACGGTTGTTGAATTTTCTACAAACCTATTTTAATATCAATATCATATCGAATTATACTTAAAATTCTGACGTCTTACTTTTGCCTTTAAGTCATCTTTATCGATTGTATGTTTGGTTGCCAATATTATTCAAATAATTTGTCATATCTTGTTAAAATGAAATAGATTTGTGTTATCGTTTCTTTATCGGTTAAATTTTCCATTGTTCCCTCAAACTTATTTGGCAATTTTACTCGTTGAACTTTGGGCATGTTTATTAAAAGATTAAATCCCTCCAGCTCCGCTGTCGGGATCTAATCAGGGTAAACATGCCCAAATTCAACTCGTGAAATATTCAAGAAACAAGTTTTCGTGACAGCTAAAAAATGTAACCAATAAAAATACGATAGGTCTTATTATGATAGATGATATTGCTGTTGAATAAATCGAGCGAAATTGGAAAATTACCCTAACAAGCGAATCAATACAAACAATGCCACTTTCTATTTTCTGAATTTGTGACAATTTGATATTTTGACACGATTTTAATGTTAAAATGTACATTTTTTAAAACAATACAAATCAATGTTTTATTAAAGTTTTCATCATATTTCTATTTACAAGAAAATACTTTGGTTGATATTTTTTCTGAAATATGTTTCGTATCGTAAAGAAAGTTACATGCGGTCTTATCAAGTTACAGAACGATCTTACCCGATAAGACCACGTTAACAGGATGGTTGGTATGGAAATAAGAGTTTTCATTGGTTCGATAAACGTGAAGTAAATTATCACAAAAAGATAAAAACGTGCGAAAAAAATTATTAAATGACGTCAAGCTCAAGAGTATTGATTCAAATATTGTATGAGACAAATCTGACATTCAATTTTAAAATCATTTAAGTTAAGAGGGAAGATAGGTATATAATTAAAACCATCTGCAATCGCAACAATAAAGGATACTTACCAACACTAAGAGCCAACTTTTTATTACAAAATATAGCAAAATCCGAGTAATGAATAATCTCACAAAATTAACAAGAATTTTAAATTTTATGGAACAGAATCTAATAAATGTGACTTAGAATCTGGGTTACCTAATTTGCAAAGATTAAAAGAAAAAAAATCTATAGCTTAGCAGTGTCCGTCCAGCCCCTATTCGGTAGGTGGCTTTTAGAACATCAAACCGAACTCCCAAAGTATACCGCGATAAAACTAAATTATTATCATAAAACACTTACGGATGCTTTTCCATATGGAACCAATTCCAATTTAACTTGCTCGGTAAGAACTGCATAGGTTGGGTATAGTTGGGTTGTTATAAATTTGATACTGTCTGGACACAGAGTTTCATAGTAAACTTGGACTTGAACAGAATCTTGTACTTTCAAGTTTTTAGCCTGCAATATTAAAATCGTATAACTAAATAATTGGATTGGTTTAATGTTGTTTTAAAAATTAATATTTATAAGAGTATAATTATGCTTCCTTGGGGACTTGATAAACGTTCTTAAGTTTAAAATATTTTTGAAATGATACACATTTTTTTGAATTATTTTCCAAAATTGTAACAATATCTGTTTGAAAAATCTTAGGCTCCCAATATCGCACCTCATATCGGTACCAAATATCGCATATTAAACTTAGTTAATGCAAACATTCTTGTAATCTTACATCTCTAAAAGGGGATAGAATATTTTAAATAAACGCTACTTAAATTTAATTAAAAAGAAGCTAAAAAAATGCTTATATTTTTCAATTTAATTGACAAGCTGTCTACAATATTAGGAGAATCTTACCTAATATAAAATTAGCAATAAAACAACTAATTATCTATAAATATGTGCTACATATATTTAAATATAGTATTCGAGTTAAATATTTAAAAATATTTAACTCGAACAAGTCCGAACCTCATTTGGTACGACGTTAAAAACTCGTTCGAGTGATACCTCACTGTGGCGTAATTTCCAAACTGAGGGCCTCGTACAGGTGGTACTTCTACGAAGGCGTAAAAGGGCCACATAAAATAATAAAATAAAAATCTCGACTTAATAAAATTATTTTTAAAATTTCGTCTTATAACATGAAATTTTACTTTAAACTTTCGAGTTACATCACGAAATTTAAATACATTTTAATTTTGTTATTTTACGTGGCCCTTCTACGCCTTCGTATACTTCAGTAACAACTATTTAATTCATTACATTCGACTGCTTTCAAACGTTTTTGAAATATAACTCCACCGACACCACCTACATCTTTAAAAATTATGCTGGGCGATATTAGGGCACCGTGCGATGTTCGGGTACTTTCCTCGACTAAAGCTGTCATTTAATAGTCAATTAAAAGTTTAAAATGCAAAATATCCAAGTTGTAAAAAGGAACGTATTTTTATAAACAAAGATTTAAAAAGTTAATTTTAATGAAATTTAAATCAATAGTTTTCTTTTGAAAATACAATCCAAGAAAGGTATAATCAAAAGGAAAAAAAGTATGTATATTATGTATTATAAAGATAGTTTATAAATTATTCGAAATAGAGATTTAGGTTGGTCCTTGTTAAGGGCCCAATTTCCGCACATCTATAGGATCCTAAGAATCATCAGTATAAAGAAATTATTCTTTACTTACATGTGTTAGTGCTAGCGCAGCTAGAAAAATGAATCCAGCTTTAATCATGTTGCTTTGAATTTTGCCGGAACCTTCAGGAAACTGACTAAGTAAATGATTTTGCAAGTTTTTTAAAGCTTAATACTCCACTTAAAAATGACAAACGTAAATGCGATTTTAATCTAACTTTATCGATAAGTGTACCAAACATTGTTGTTTTGCTTTTCATGTTGCTTTATGTCCTGTCATAAAATATAAAATTCTTTGGTCGAGACACGACAATTTTTTTTTTATTTACGGTACCCTATATAGGGGTGTGTCTGTAAATAAACCATTTTTCGGTACACCCTCTATATTTTCAACAAAAAAGTTGAGTATCTTTGACTTTCAGACACAAATTTCGAAGGGGTTTTAATAATCTAGCTTGGACTAGTCCTAAGCCTGGATGAAATGTGAAGCAAGACAACGATGAGCTTTAGTACGCAATGAAACATTTAAATTCACTTATCTCAGGAATGATTGTTAGGAGCATAACCTACTAGATATACCTTTGTTTAAAGAAAAGAAGCCTTGGAATAATAATTTATTATTGGAAATTTACTACATCGAGGCCAAAAAAGTATGATGAATGCTGGTGGTGCACTTTGCAACTTTTTTTACCAAATCCTACTATTATCTCGATATAGGCCCTCGGAGTTTTAAGTGAAATAGATCTTATTTCGTGAAATATCTTGTTCATTAAATTTAGAAAAAGATAGTTTAAATGAGCCTATTATATATATATATATATATATACAGCGTGGGCAAAAAAAATGGAACACCCTCAATCTTTTCATAACCATGTGTATTTTCGAAAAACGTTCGAACCCGTCGATTTTATTTATCATTTTTACAAATTTTGAGAGTTTTTAGTATTATTCAGGATTGCTCAAGAAGTCGGGGCACACGTGTAGTTTAATTTTTTAAATGAAATACCCCAAATTTTATTCGATTTTTGAATTCTACTTAAAATTCTGAATATTCTTCATGTAACATACCCTATTTCGATATATCACAATCTAAACAATAATGATGGCAATTTTCATGGAATTAATGAATAGGGAAGAAAATACAGAAACGTATTACCTTTATTGTAGTAACCCTGGTAACCAAGCACATTATTGTACTTTTTCGCCACTGTCATTTTATTTTAAGTGACAGTATTGCCAAAAAAAGTTACGTTGTATTGTTAGAACGACACGTTTTAAGTAAAATGCACTTAAGTGAAAGAGAGCGCATAGAAATCCTCATGATGGTTGGCTATGGCGATAGAAAGAGATGTACATTTGAAGTATGTGAACTTTTTAATAATGTTCATCGAGAGCGAACGCCGATATCAACGTCTACAGTAAGTAAGATAGTTTTTAGATTTACAGAAACTGGATCTGTGCGCAATAAACTAAAAAGTGACCATCCCAAAATTTGTGATGAAACTAGATTATTTAAATGTTTTACTGTCGTATCAAGACGATCCCCATTCCAGCACTAGTCAAGCGGGTCGGATTCAAAATATTGGTTATAAATATGCACAAAATATTCATCATAAGAAAAAATATCATCCTTACAAAATTTGTCTTGTCCACGAACTAAATGGGGATGATTTCGATCGACGCCTTCAGTTTTGCGAGAATATGCAAAACATCTGGAATAATGACGGAAATTTCGCGAAGAATATTTTATTTACTGATGAGGCTACATTCTGCAAGAGGCCCATAAACAGCACCCACAGAAGCTAAACGTATGGGCCGGAATTTTACGTAACAGAATATTAGAACCTTTCTTTTCGATGAAACGTTAAACGGAGAAAGGTATTTCGAGTTTTTACAGTTTGAATTAGTTCCTGCTTTAGCTGGCCTATATCCAGATAACGATGAACAAGATAGTCCTGAAAGAATCATTTGGTTACAACAAGACGGTGCACCGCTCCATTACGCCGCACGTGTACGAACAAGGTTTTCCAACATAGATGGATAGGTAGAAGGGCAGAAATAAAATGGCCAGCTTCCTCACCCGATTTAACACCCCTAGATATCTTTTTGTGGGGATATTTGAAAGAACGAGTGTACAAGAACAAGCCATCGGATTTAGAGACATTAAAACTAATAATACAACATGAAATTCGACAAATTCCTGAACAGGTTATTCGGAACGTTCAAAACGAATTTGTTTTACGTTTAGGACACTGCCAAATTGTCAATGACTATCAATTTAAATATTTAATGAAGTACTCTACTTTTTATAATCTGATTGAAAAGCTGTTGTTTTACCTAATAAACCTTATTCAGGTTCAAGTAAGGATACATAAAGAAGACTTTCGAAGTTCTAATTAATATTATGAGTTTGTATTAAAAGAAAGGGAGAGAGAAAGAAAGCATCTGTTATCAATTAAGTAAAAATCTGTAAAAAGAAAAGAAATTTTACATTAGTTATCGTTTAAACTTATTGATGAGTTCTGTACTTAATCCATTTTGTAAAATTGTAGCACATGTAGTTAGAAAATTTTTGTGTTCGGGGTACTGAAGACCTAAGGTCCAGTTTCCCGTAGTTATATTAATCCCATTGTTTAGGGCAGTTAATAGACGTTTGAACAAATTCGTCTAGAAGAAGAACATGTATTTCTTTATGACCTTCTAAATTTCACAATTATCTTTGAATTTATTACCTCTATTAACAAAATTTCTTGTCAGTATGTTGATTGCATTCACTACGTGACACATTTGAAAAAACAGATTTTTAAAGCTTCATCAACGTCACCTTCCACCTACAATTTTCTCTATACTGCTAATATTAACTGCAGCACTATTTTTTGTCTCCTGAAGATGAAGGTTACTACCTTCGAAACATGTAGACGCGCTTTCATAACAATGAGCCTCTGATTGCTCTTATTAAATTAGTGGAGAAGGACTTTTTGACTTTCTTTCCTTTCCCCAATTAATTAAATGTTCAAACAACCCTCCATTAACAGCTAAACAATGTCCTAACCGATCATAAAATTCATTTCTAACATTACTGAGTTGATATTGAGAAATTCTGTAACATTCCAACGAAATACAGTTGTTAAACTGGCCTAGAATTTCTAATTGTACATTTTAATAAATAAAATTTTTTTAAGTGACCCCACAGAAAGAAGTCAATTGGCGAAAGGTCAGGAGACCTGGTTGGCCAAAGGATTAGATGCTGTGGGCCGCCAATAATATTTCTGTTAAAAATATTTTACAAGTATTCTCTAACCGTGAAAGAATTAAAATTATGGGCAAGACAACCATTTACTTGCTACCAGATCTCCTGATTTTTGGGTACAACTATGTCTAGTGCGGGTCCAATTCGATTTTGTAGTAAGTCCAAATAGGTTACTGCTGTAAGGTTGCCTTCCATAAAAAAATGGTATAATAATGTGATGTCCTACAGTTCCCGCCCAAACATTTATTTTTTGTGGATATTGCGTCCGAGTATGAACAAGACGGTTCATTTTCTTGGCTCCAATACCGGCAATTTTTAACATTTGGTTCGTTGTTCGTAGCTAATATTTTTTGCTTTTTCCATTACCTCAAAACAGAATACCATTCTCCGTTCTTCATTACCTTGCCTTAGCTCTTGATGTTTTTCATACTTGTAAAGAAAGTATTTATGTTTTTTAAAGTGCGCAACACTGTGGTTTGATGTTTTCCTACGGCTTGCCCAAGAATCCGCGTGCTAATAATTTTATTTCCCGCCACGTGCAGTAAAATTTCAAGATTTCTATTATCCCTTTCTTCAGCTCTTTTAACATTCTGAGTTGAACATTTAAAGTTATTTATTAAAGTGCTTCTGGAAATGAAGGGGATAGGCTTATTAGGGAATTGAGGAACACAGAAACGGACTTCACAACTTCAAAGATTTGGAACTGCTTGATTAATTTGTGTTTTTATTATTGATTTATCGATATATCTTGTGAGTATTTTTTAGATATCGTACTATATAGGTTGTTCCCATAGATATTGTTTTTGTAAATGAACTTTTTTTAGTGTACCATCCCGTTGCAATGAATTATATATCAGTTGTTGAAAAGGCAAGAGTAGGTAACTAAATAATAAAAACTTTTTCTTATAGATATTAACAACACTTATATTTTTTATAAGATTGAAAAATATATGGGTGTCTCTATTTAACAATTGCATTCATCTGGACATCCCAGCAAATCACAAATAAGCGCTTTAAAGTAAACCAAAGATTGATCTTGGTTCTCTTGACTAAATGTTCCGTCTAGGATAATCGTGGGAATAAATGTTGGTTTGACAATATCAGTCTTTTTCCCATTTTCTGAAAGCAAATCGTCGGCTTTACCACTAGAAATGCATTCCTGAATGTCTGTCCATGAGATACCGACTATGTCTGCACACTAAAACCAGAAACATATATATAAGATATTTGGATAGATACTACAAATAGTCAACCAAAAGAAGAAAGAACGGAACAGTATCATTATCACGTGTCTATTTCTACATACTTTATTTGTAAAAATGAAAACAAAATAAAAGACATACTTCCTGAAGGATATCATCATCAACGGGGTCAGGAGAAGCCTCTGAGCAAAATACAAATTGTGTGCTATTTATTACTGGATTAAGATTTATTGCACAGGCATGAATTTTATTTCCATAGCATTCACGTTCTCCATGTTGGCAGGTAAAGTTTTTAGTTCCATTAGTGTCAATTTCCTAAACAATAAAAAGTTTTGGTGCAATCTTGTCACAAAAGAATAGAAACGTGCGAAAAAATAATTAAATGACATCACACTCAAGAGAATTGGTTTCATTTATATGAGGCAGAATTATTTGGCATTTAATTTAAAAATAATTTAAGTTAAGAGCGAAGATCGGTATATGGTTAAAGACATTTGCAATTGAAGGTACCTATGGAACTTACCTACAACGACAAGAATGCTACTTTCTAACATTTAGAACCAACTTAAACTATCTTATATTACAAAATATAGCAAAATATAAGAAATGTAAGCACTTACAGATGCTTTTCCATAAGGAATTAATTCCAATTTGACTTGCTCGGTAAGAGCTGCATAGGTGGGGTATAATTGGTTTGTTATAAATTCGACACTGTCTGGACACAGAGTTTCATAGTAAACTTGGACTTGAACAGAATCTTGTACTTTCAAGTTTTTAGCCTGCAATTTCAAAATCGTAAATAAATAATTGGATTTGTTTTATTTATCCTTAAAAATAATATTTATAAGAGTATAATTTTTTTTAAAAATTTTCAAAATTGTAACAATATCTGTTTGAAAAATCTAGGGCTCCCAATATTACACCTTACATCCGTACCAAATATCGCATATTAAACTCAATTATTGTAAAAAAAATCATATGCTTTTATATCCCTAAAAAAAAAGAGAATATTTTAAATTAACCCTACTGAAATATAATTAAAAAGAAATGCTTATGTTATACAATATCCTAATATGAATATTATGCGAAATTAAGGGTAAAGGTATATGCAGTATTAGAATAATCTTACCTAATATGAAATTTGCATTAAAACAACTTATTAAATATAAGTAAGTATGCACTACATTCCACACAGAAAACCTCGTTCCAAAATCTGATATATTTCGAATGTCGAAAAAGCATATTTCACAAAATAATTATGAAATTTTACATGTAATATTTCATCGAGAATATTTATAAAATATTTCAGATTCATTAATCCTAAAATCGTACCTAATTATTATTTTCTGTGATGGTAAATATTTTAAATTATTTTAGTAAAAACATTATATTATATAAATATACAGTGTGTCTACTTAAGTTCGCACCATATGGAAAACTTTTTTATTATTAATTTTACGAAAAAAAGTTATTCTTCATAAAAAGTTCTGCTTAGTCCAAAACCTAAAATGCAACCATCAGATATTAAATTTTTTCAGTCGTATACGAGGTATATCAGAAAATATGAATTTTGCCCAATAGTAAAGTAAATTTATTTTTGAAAATATCGAAAAATTTAATCAGTTATCTCTTAATTCGTTAAACATTTGATAACCTTTATGTCTCTTAACCTTTATATTGCATTATTTTGATGATGCATTAAAAAATTGATAAATAACAAAATTATTTATTTTACAATAATTATCAACTACCTGAATACAATGCTAATATTGTTAATTGCGTAACAAGCGTGTAATAATTTATCATCAATTCACTATTGCTTCAACGTATCCGCCTTCTCTTACAATACAGGTTTCCGTTCTAGAAGAAAATTCCCTCAATACATTTCTAATTATATTCGGAGTTATACCCTGAACTATTTCCGTAATAATTGTTTCCAAATGTTCTACGTTCGTGAATGGCCTGTGTTGATATACCTTTTCTTTTAAGTAACCCCATAAGAAAAAATCTAATGGGGTTAAATCTGGCGACCTAGCTAGCCAAAAAATATCGGAATATCTATGAATTAACCTTCCATTAAAGATATTTTCAAGGTATTGCCTTACTTCCATCGTACTATGACATGTTGCGCCATCCTGCTGGTACCATACTTGTTGCCGTTCATGTCTTGGAAGGTCACGAAGAAAATCATGCAACTGATTTTGTAAAAAATTTAGATAGCGTTGAGAAGTCATAGATTGTCGAAAAAAAGGGCCAATGATTTTATCCTTGTAAATGCTGCACCAAACGTTAGTTTTAAAATAATATTGATCGCGAGTTTTAATCGTAAAGTGAGGATTGGAGTCAGTCCACCAGCGACAATTTTGCGAAGACACTGTTCCATTAGACGTAAATGTAGCTTCGTCAGAGAAAATTATTTTCCTAGCCAAAAAAGGATCGTCTTCTAGCTTTCCTTGAATAAGAAAACAAAATTCTAGTCGACTGCCGTAGTCTCCAGGTTTTAAAGTATGGATAAATTGTGGTTTATATGGATGAAACTTGTTCTCTTTAAAGATTTTTGATAGTGTGTCTTTAGCAATTTTATCTGGAAGCGAAGATGCCCTTTTTCGCAGGGACAATTTAGGATTTTCCACTGCAGATAGCGTTACATTTAACTTCATCTCTTCACTTGCAACGATTTTTTGACGCTTGTTTGTGAATTTATTATTAACGTCTCCACATTATTTGAATTTTTCCATAATTCTCATTAGTGATGTATGGTGTATATTTTTCCCTGGATGTCTGTTGTTAAATATTTCAGCTGCTTCACGATAAGTTTTATAATTATCACCAACGATTAACACAATTTCTATTTTTTCTTCCACACTAAATATCACAGGCATCTTAACAAATTTTATTTGACGTTCACTGTCAAACAATTCTTGCTATGAAGAAATCATTTGTGTATCAGTGCATCCTAGATTTCACGTCCCTACAGTTAAATTTGCATTGTTATTGTAGTTAAAAAAGATAAAAAGATTTTTTTCTATATAATTGGATGTAAATTGCATATTTGAACGTAGTTTTTAATTCTGATCAACTTTTCTTAATAACAATTTTCGATATTTTCAGAAATGAAGGTACTTTATTCTTGAGCAAAATTTATATTTTCTGATAAACCTCGTATACGACTGAAAAAATTTAATATCTGATGGTTGCATTTTAGGTTTTGGACTAAGCAGAACTTTTTATGGAGAATAACTTTTTTTCGTAAAATTAATAATAAAAAAGTTTTCCATATGGTGCGAACTTAAGTAGACACAAGTAGAGAGAAACTGAGAGAGCGAGGCCAGGTGGTGCTGGTGGTGCTGTTTTACGATCTAACCCAGGTGGTGCAGGTGGTGCGTTTTACGATCTAACCCGGGTGGTTCGGTGGTGCGTTTTATGATCTAACCCGGGTGGTGCAGGTGGTGCGTTTTATGACCTAACCCGGGTGGTTCGGTGGTGCTGTTTACAAAATAACCCGAAATTAAACCCGACTTTTTACGACCTAACCCGGATGCTTTCATGAGGCGGCTTCTTATCTAACCCTAACTTGAACCTGAATATTTATGAACTGACCCGAGATAAAACCCGACTTTTTACGACCTAACCCGGATGCTTTCGCGAGGCGGCTTCTCATCTAACCCTAATTTGAACCTGAATATTTATGATCTGACCCGAGATAAAACCCGACTTTTTATGATTTAACCTTAGTGAAACGCCGCTGCTAAAGCGGGATAATTAAATCCCAATTTTTATAAGCCATCCTTAAACCCAACTTTTTACGATCCGACCTGAGCCATCCTTAAACCAGACTTTTTATTATTTCCCCTTAGTGAAACGCCGCTGCTAAAGCGGGATAATTAAATCCCAATTTTTATAAGCCATCCTTAAACCCAACTTTTTACGATCCGACCTGAGCCATCCTTAAACCAGACTTTTTATTATTTCCCCTTAGTTGAAACGCCGCTGCTAAAGCGGGATAATTAAATCCCAATTTTTATAAGCCATCCTTAAACCCAACTTTTTACGATCCGACCTGAGCCATCCTTAAACCAGACTTTTTATTATTTTCCCTTAGTTGAAACGCCGCTGTTAAAGCGGTATAGTAAAAAACATTATTTATATTTTCTAACTTAGTGAAACGCCGCTGGCGGGTAGTAAAGCGAAATAAATCCCTAATTTATATGGTCTAACAAGATAAGTATATTAAGGCGGCACATTTGTCACCCCGCAATAATTATTTATACCTAAATGATCCTCTCAAACCCTCTGCCGACTCGATTTAAAAAGAAAGGGACATAAACCTTTATTTATTATTCCGAAGGACCCTCATTAAAATTCAGTAGCATATCTAATAATTGTTTTCAATTTTTTGCATCACTTATATAAAATACAATAAAATAATTACCATCTAGAACCATTAACTAGCGATTTCTTTGTACTGGAAATGGATAAATTATAGGACTATCTTGTAATGAGAACAGAGTAATAAAAAGTAAATAAAACTTAAATACATATAAATACCAAGCAGGTATAGGTACTATACAACTTGTGTTCGCCATCAGGTAAAAGCCCTCATAATGCTTTTATAAAAATTTCGGATAATATCATAATATAAGTAAATAGGCTACAATTTCAGGAAAAAAGTAAAAAAAAAATTAATTCACAGTGTAAAATTGTAGTTAAATGGATTGTAAATACGAAATAATATAAAAAGCTACCTTTTGTTTGCGATGATGTATGCACAATAACTCTATATTATTCGGTCCTTAAACTGAAAATACCCACTAGATAGGTATCATAAGCTGTATTTGTCATCAGGTAGAACCCCCAATAAAATTATGAATATCAGGCGTAGGCAACAATAAGCAAATCACGTTGGTTTTTTAATTTATTATTAATCTGGCTAACTTAAGAAACTCACAATATAACGACCATCCAAAAAAATCATAATACATTACTGGGTGTAAAAGCAATTGCGCTGCAAAATATAGTGTATACCGACTCTGAGGTAGTTAATTAAAATCCCAATTAGCGCTAAAAAAAAATCAATTAGATATTTACTTTAGATATTTTAATAAAAAAATTCAATATTATTAGCGTCACCTACGCATAGGGTTAAAAAGTATGAGAAACTTTGTGAATATCATTTCCCGTGATTCTCTCGACCACCACATTTCAATATTCTCATCAACATTTAACTTTTGAAATTAGCATAATAACAAATCCTTTACAATGAATTAAACAAACGCATACATAATTTTAAAATCTCATAATAAGAATATAAGCTAAAATCTAACAAGTTCGGACTACTCGAATGACTTCAGTTTACATCTGTAGAGAATACCCAACTCTCGAATCATAAAAATGGTCAAACTTTGTCGGCAAATACCCTTCTATGATGCAGGGGAAGGACAGGTAACTCGAGATGTTTATAAAGAAACGTTAAAGAACATTATTTGCTTATTTCTAGACTCTTAAAAATTAGATGCAATCGAACAATAAATGTTTTCATCATGTATATTTATGAGTAACACATTACCTTCGACATACATAAATTCAAATTGATAATTACTTGCCTTAGTACTTTTTTAGAAGCTTGAATCATTGCATATAACCGTCTGAGGATACCCAAACTTCCCCTAACATATTTCTCCGCAGCCGGGGAAAAAGAGGTAGAAAAAGTAAAATAACAACTCCAAGTGTCTTTGCGAACAATCGGCAATAAAATAGAGTATTTCAGTTTTTAATTTTTCGTAAATAAAAGTTGGTTAGATTAATAGTCTCTGTGAATATAATAACATAAACAAAGTGATATGCCGTAAATTTAGGAGTACAGTATAAATTATGCCTCTATTAAAATATACCGCAATAACTAACTACCAAAGGATTTTTGATATTTTGAATATATTTGATGCTCATAGCATTATCACATTTCCAAAGGCTCTAAATTTTAGAAAAATGTTCTAATAGAATATGTCTATCAATATAAAGTAAAGGTATTGTTAGGTTTTTTTAAAAAATACGACCTACAACAGTCTCTGCTACAGCATGGCTGACTCTGTAGAAACTTCTGTGAAACCATAATAATTATATCAATAATCGAGTTGTCCTTATGATAATATTTTCTTCCAATATCCGACTCCACTATCCATAAAAGTTATGTTAGAAAATTCATAATTGAGCGCATTGTAATTTTTTAAAAAGAAATTCACTTCACACACAAAGATGTAGCCATTCAATCCATGAAAATAATGCAAGTCAGTATGCGTATGTTATGGCTAACTGTTTAAATGTCTATTCCTTCCACGTTTATCGGAAGAAATACTTTTTTTATACTAGTATTTTAGTTGAAAATAAGATCATAAATCATCTATACAAAACAAGCGCCCCTTATGGATTTGAACGAAAATCATAGATTCGACTATTTTCATGAAAAATAAATCTAAGTACGGAATAATGCAGGAAGATTATCTATTTTCTTGGTTTAGAAAGTGATGTAGTTAAGATTTATAACTTAGGAATAAATAAATTATTATTAATCTTTTCGACCTATTTCTCTTGCATATTTAATTTCTTTGATAGTAAGAACTAATCTTTTTATTTTACAAAGTAAAAAAAAAGCTAAAGATCGGCGTTGTCAGTCAGGTATAAGAACTGATTTAACACGATGGTTTTTGTACAAACGTTCACATACAATTGTATGCTTTTTAACCGATTGTGTCGGAAAAAATGACGATTTATAGATTAGATATTTAGACGAAGAGCTAACCTTCTCAATAAAGTATTGATTATTGCCCTGCTAGCTAGACAACACTTTTTATGTTAGTCAAAAAAAAATTTTTTTTTTTCGGACGCTATTACAGATTTCATCGTTAACTAACAAACATTAAGACCAAAAAATTAGCGTGCAAGATGAAATGTATAGGTTCACTTCATTTCTACATTATTTTACAACTCTCAATCGCATTAAAAACAAGATCGAATAAAAAATAACTTATGACATATGGACGAAAAATGTTTTTCGGGCTATTTAGGTTAGCGACCGCATTACGTCTGAAATACTACATTTTTCGAGCTTATAACATAATTTACTATTTTAACGTTAAAATAGGGGAAATGATGTATCAAAATGGATACTTTTTTTGTCGGTCACGAGATTATAGTTTCTTTTAAAATGAACTCTAATATTTACAACACAAATTATCCTTTAAGCCACATTAGTTTAAAACTCGTCTGTCGCTTTCCCTCTATTGTGAGTTTGATTAAAGTATAGCGTAGTATATATTTAGATGAATTTCGCAAATGTTGAATACTTTCAAAACTGAAAAAGCCGCCCTTTGCAATAAATATCTCCGTAGAGTTAGGTACCCTGCAGATTAAGGGTATTTCAGCGGATAATCATATACAAATTCAAAGATTTTGTCTATTTTAATGGATTAACAAACAATATCTATAGGATGACTTTACTGATAAAAAAAAAATAACAAAAATCCATAAAGTCTAGGCTCACATGAAATTCCATAAAGAGCAGCTGCATAGCCTTATCACATCAAACTATATTTTTATTTCGTTCTATTGTCAAAAGTCTGTGTTTAGGAGATTATCGTTCATTTTAAAATGAACTCTAATATGTACATCACCATAAACTACCTCTTAAGCCGTCGTAAAAATACACTTTTCGATTTACCTCTATATTGATTTTCTAATATTAAATATCTACAATAGTCGAAATTCGCTCGCTAATACCTATGTATGCAAGGTTTCTTCAAAAAATGACAATTTTGTTGTTTAATGGCTTGAAAAAATGGAAAAAGGAGGTTTTTGCATCCATTTATTTCCAGATGAGTGTTAAAAATACTTATAAAACTCGGTATACCGAAGATCAAGCATTAATGAGAGGGTTGAGTCCTGTTTGCCAAATCCTGATTTTTAATTTGACGTTGGCAACGGTACAATTTTTTAACATTTATCATAAGAGGCGTATATTTTTGGAGCTTAGATCTACCAGTTTATCCACGCCCCATTTATTGTTAGTGCTTTAGTAATTTTACTTTCCAATTATTTTTTACCAAAACGCGTAGTTGAAACAGTGTCTATATCAGACGATATAATAAATTTTAAGGATTAATTTGCTTACAAATACACTTCAATTTATTTAGGCTAAAGCAGCCAGACATATACTGGAACTACGAAAACCCTATTACAATTTGGTTGCCTAGAGAAAATTTTGTAAAAAACATAGCTTTCTACACAAATGCTTGCACATTATGTACCTATCATTTTAAGATACCTGGCGACATCAATGTAAGCATTGACATAATGACGCAAGATATAGGTAGGTACTAGAATATTCAAGATTTCTATTAACGATACACTTCAGCATACATGCGAGATGTCATTAATGTCTACGGAAGGCAACAGACATACCAGCTATTTTTACATGGGATTCCATAGACTTGGACGCTTCTTGTTTAGAAATATTTGATGTCATCTTGAGGAGTTCCGTATTGAAGCATCAAACCTACCTGCCAAATAATTGACGAAATATGGGATATCATAAAATATGCCCCCCATCGAACTAAATGATCCTATAAACCAGCTTCACAGACCGTAATTTGTGATGCTAACACGATTAATACGCAATAGAACAAGATTAAGAAACAAAATTTAAAGTAGCTCTTTATCACACGAAAATAATTAAATAATTTACGGTTACAGAACAATAATTATTTTAAAAAGCTGTATAACTAAATATATTATGTTATTAGGAATATTCTGTCTAAAGTAACAGCTAATCTTAGTCGAAAATGAGATCGTATTATTGATTGTTGAATTCGTTAGGTATGAAATAAAATTAGAGATTTCGTCTATTTTTTCACGATTAAAAAAGAATACCTCTATTTAGCTAAAAATGAAACGATTACAGTGGTAGATTAATTCACTTTACCAAGCATGTAAACTACTAATTTTGCAATAAATATCTTCTATATTTCTAGGTAGGTTTACTCGAAAATGTGGGGCTATTTTCATCAAAAATCCCGATACGAAATTGAAAAATTTGCCTATTTTTGTCGGTTTACAAAGTGATAGTGGAATATTGGTTTGATCAAAGAACAATAATTATTTTAAAAATGTTGTATAATTAACTAAATGTCGGTGTTATCAGGCAGGCAAGAAGTTATTTATCTGAATCTTATTTGTACCATTAGCGTTTATATACAAATGTTAGTGGTTTTCAAAAATTGATATCTCGGAAATTATTAGGTTTAGACTTATAATACGCTTATTAAAAAATAATGACTACTTTATGCAAAATTCAAAAATATTATAAGATGTAGGGTATCCCAGTAACTTAACCAAAGATTTTCGGTCTTCGTAAAGCTTTACACGTTTCTTCAGCGTACCAAACATTCACTTTTTTTAAATATTGACATCGGGTTAGGATTCTGAACATAGGATTAACATCACTCCAATAGTGAACATGTTGCGTTGTCACAGTTCCATTCGTTGAAAAGTAAACAAAACCGTTTGAGCTACGTGGGGAATAAATAAAGTTGGCTTGTTGAAAAATTTTAATATTTATTAAGGTAAAAGACTATAAATATATCGATACAACACTTTGGCATTTCTAATACTACAAACATGAATATCTAAAATGTGATATTTACAACCATCAACTCTCTCTCCCTTCTCTAATTTTGGTACACCAATGCTGTCTTCTAAGTTTATAATATATGGCGTCCTGCAGTTTAATTCCGAAAATGTTTTAACTAAAAATTCCTCTTTAACACATCCTTTAACGTAAATAATGTCTGCGTCTATCAGATTGTTGGATATGATATTATGTAGTTCCTTGTAATCGGTATCACCATAATTATAAAGGATACCATGATGATTTCCAAATAGATATTTGACTTGTTTCTTGCAAGCCTTACTTAAGGTGTCGAATGGTTTAACTGGTTTAAAAAAGTAACTTTTCATACTATTCCCATCATAAATAGCCAATTCTTTCGCGCAAAACTCAGGTATGTTAAATCCTTGAATATCGACTACAACGAACTTCATTGTCTGAAGACTCAAATCAAACAAGTATATTTTCATATTTTTATCGCTCTTAGGTTCGATTTCAAAAGCACACCCCCACTTTTCGATAATTTCACAGTCTTAGCACATAGATCTTATATTTTTATTTACGATCAATTCATCTTTATTCGCCAATCGTCTCAAACGAGTCTGCTTTTGAAAGTAATATAGCCTTAGTATTCAGAAAATATTAATGATATCGGAGCCTAAAACATCCTTGACACTAAAAAATCATTGTGTTTCCTAACAAAACCCATCATCTTGTCTATTTAGCTTGCTTTCCTATTGTTTAGCAGGTTAAATAAAATTATTATTTCGCTCTTTTTGTCTGTACTGAATCGTTAGGGGAATACGTTTCTAGTTCTATAAGAGAGACAGTTAAAATTTATGTAAGCAATCAAAAATCCTACACTATGAGCTACTTAGTTAAAATTTCATATTTCCTTCCTGGGTCAGGCAAAATTTGTGATGTGTCGGACAAAATTTATAAAAATACAAAAAAAAAATGCTGGATGCATTTTTAGCGTGACTTTCTATTTAATACCATCTTATTTCAAGGTATAATTCGGTTGTCAAAATGAGAATAAAATAATTTTCCCATGGTTTATGTCATCTTAAAAAAGTCAAAAGGTTATATTCTGTAGAGGGTCAGATACATTTAAATTTAAATATTTTCTCCAAGAAGAATTTTAAGATAGTATTATAGTAAATAAAAATTCTATACCTCCAATATTTCATGGAAACATATCGTGTTCTAGCGACATAACCCAAAAGTACCTCTATTCAGAAACGCATCGTACTTTTCTTGTCAATAATTGTCTCATTGTCCCATCCATTACATTATTATAATCTTAAAGCACCTGTTACCAGCATTATCTGTTTTTATGGTTTTCATAAAACATAGCGATTACCGATGAAAATTAAACGAAAACTTAATAAATAACTTTTTTTTTCAACTGAAATAGACTGATTTTCGATGGAAAAATGTTACTTATAACTAAAAATGAATATAAGACATATACGCAATGATATTTAGAATAAATCAATCTTTTCTAAAATTACTATGAAATATTCACAAAATCGTTTCGTTATAACCAAAGTAGCAAGGCTTGCAGATTTCGTATAGAGTTCAAACGCGATACTGAGATGATCTTTTTTTTTTATATTTTTGTAGGATAATGCACCACTACGTTGTAAGTACTTGAGAGAGGACTTTCTTGAAAAATCCTCAAATTTCTCTGCAATTTTGTTCCTTCTAGAGTTAAATTCACACAGAAAACCCCGTGTTTGAGAAACCTGAACAAACCTGAGGGGGGCGCGTCAAACCTGAAACCGATTGCAAGGAGCACTAACCTTAGTACATGTAATCAAACCTGAGCTACCCTGAAAGATTATGATGAAACCCGACTCTCTACATGCAATCAAACCTGAGCTACCCTGAAAGATTATGATGAAACCCGACTCTCTGCATCGTAACCATTGGAGTGGAAAAAAAAATTTTTCAACTCTTCATACGACGAAAAAACATCCGTTAATTAATATTGCTTGTTTTCTAAACCATACTAATAAGCCCTTTTTAATATACCAACCTGAAAGATAAGAATACGGGGTTTTCTGTGTGAATTTAACTCTAGAAGGAACAAAATTGCAGAGAAATTTGAGGATTTTTCAAGAAAGTCCTCTCTCAAGTACTTACAACGTAGTGGTGCATTATCCTACAAAAATATAAAAAAAAAAGATCATCTCAGTATCGCGTTTGAACTCTATACGAAATCTGCAAGCCTTGCTACTTTGGTTATAACGAAACGATTTTGTGAATATTTCATAGTAATTTTAGAAAAGATTGATTTATTCTAAATATCATTGCGTATATGTCTTATATTCATTTTTAGTTATAAGTAACATTTTTCCATCGAAAATCAGTCTATTTCAGTTGAAAAAAAAAGTTATTTATTAAGTTTTCGTTTAATTTTCATCGGTAATCGCTATGTTTTATGAAAACCATAAAAACAGATAATGCTGGTAACAGGTGCTTTAAGATTATAATAATGTAATGGATGGGACAATGAGACAATTATTGACAAGAAAAGTACGATGCGTTTCTGAATAGAGGTACTTTTGGGTTATGTCGCTAGAACACGATATGTTTCCATGAAATATTGGAGGTATAGAATTTTTATTTACTATAATACTATCTTAAAATTCTTCTTGGAGAAAATATTTAAATTTAAATGTATCTGACCCTCTACAGAATATAACCTTTTGACTTTTTTAAGATGACATAAACCATGGGAAAATTATTTTATTCTCATTTTGACAACCGAATTATACCTTGAAATAAGATGGTATTAAATAGAAAGTCACGCTAAAAATGCATCCAGCATTTTTTTTTTGTATTTTTATAAATTTTGTCCGACACATCACAAATTTTGCCTGACCCAGGAAGGAAATATGAAATTTTAACTAAGTAGCTCATAGTGTAGGATTTTTGATTGCTTACATAAATTTTAACTGTCTCTCTTATAGAACTAGAAACGTATTCCCCTAACGATTCAGTACAGACAAAAAGAGCGAAATAATAATTTTATTTAACCTGCTAAACAATAGGAAAGCAAGCTAAATAGACAAGATGATGGGTTTTGTTAGGAAACACAATGATTTTTTAGTGTCAAGGATGTTTTAGGCTCCGATATCATTAATATTTTCTGAATACTAAGGCTATATTACTTTCAAAAGCAGACTCGTTTGAGACGATTGGCGAATAAAGATGAATTGATCGTAAATAAAAATATAAGATCTATGTGCTAAGACTGTGAAATTATCGAAAAGTGGGGGTGTGCTTTTGAAATCGAACCTAAGAGCGATAAAAATATGAAAATATACTTGTTTGATTTGAGTCTTCAGACAATGAAGTTCGTTGTAGTCGATATTCAAGGATTTAACATACCTGAGTTTTGCGCGAAAGAATTGGCTATTTATGATGGGAATAGTATGAAAAGTTACTTTTTTAAACCAGTTAAACCATTCGACACCTTAAGTAAGGCTTGCAAGAAACAAGTCAAATATCTATTTGGAAATCATCATGGTATCCTTTATAATTATGGTGATACCGATTACAAGGAACTACATAATATCATATCCAACAATCTGATAGACGCAGACATTATTTACGTTAAAGGATGTGTTAAAGAGGAATTTTTAGTTAAAACATTTTCGGAATTAAACTGCAGGACGCCATATATTATAAACTTAGAAGACAGCATTGGTGTACCAAAATTAGAGAAGGGAGAGAGAGTTGATGGTTGTAAATATCACATTTTAGATATTCATGTTTGTAGTATTAGAAATGCCAAAGTGTTGTATCGATATATTTATAGTCTTTTACCTTAATAAATATTAAAATTTTTCAACAAGCCAACTTTATTTATTCCCCACGTAGCTCAAACGGTTTTGTTTACTTTTCAACGAATGGAACTGTGACAACGCAACATGTTCACTATTGGAGTGATGTTAATCCTATGTTCAGAATCCTAACCCGATGTCAATATTTAAAAAAAGTGAATGTTTGGTACGCTGAAGAAACGTGTAAAGCTTTACGAAGACCGAAAATCTTTGGTTAAGTTACTGGGATACCCTACATCTTATAATATTTTTGAATTTTGCATAAAGTAGTCATTATTTTTTAATAAGCGTATTATAAGTCTAAACCTAATAATTTCCGAGATATCAATTTTTGAAAACCACTAACATTTGTATATAAACGCTAATGGTACAAATAAGATTCAGATAAATAACTTCTTGCCTGCCTGATAACACCGACATTTAGTTAATTATACAACATTTTTAAAATAATTATTGTTCTTTGATCAAACCAATATTCCACTATCACTTTGTAAACCGACAAAAATAGGCAAATTTTTCAATTTCGTATCGGGATTTTTGATGAAAATAGCCCCACATTTTCGAGTAAACCTACCTAGAAATATAGAAGATATTTATTGCAAAATTAGTAGTTTACATGCTTGGTAAAGTGAATTAATCTACCACTGTAATCGTTTCATTTTTAGCTAAATAGAGGTATTCTTTTTTAATCGTGAAAAAATAGACGAAATCTCTAATTTTATTTCATACCTAACGAATTCAACAATCAATAATACGATCTCATTTTCGACTAAGATTAGCTGTTACTTTAGACAGAATATTCCTAATAACATAATATATTTAGTTATACAGCTTTTTAAAATAATTATTGTTCTGTAACCGTAAATTATTTAATTATTTTCGTGTGATAAAGAGCTACTTTAAATTTTGTTTCTTAATCTTGTTCTATTGCGTATTAATCGTGTTAGCATCACAAATTACGGTCTGTGAAGCTGGTTTATAGGATCATTTAGTTCGATGGGGGGCATATTTTATGATATCCCATATTTCGTCAATTATTTGGCAGGTAGGTTTGATGCTTCAATACGGAACTCCTCAAGATGACATCAAATATTTCTAAACAAGAAGCGTCCAAGTCTATGGAATCCCATGTAAAAATAGCTGGTATGTCTGTTGCCTTCCGTAGACATTAATGACATCTCGCATGTATGCTGAAGTGTATCGTTAATAGAAATCTTGAATATTCTAGTACCTACCTATATCTTGCGTCATTATGTCAATGCTTACATTGATGTCGCCAGGTATCTTAAAATGATAGGTACATAATGTGCAAGCATTTGTGTAGAAAGCTATGTTTTTTTACAAAATTTTCTCTAGGCAACCAAATTGTAATAGGGTTTTCGTAGTTCCAGTATATGTCTGGCTGCTTTAGCCTAAATAAATTGAAGTGTATTTGTAAGCAAATTAATCCTTAAAATTTATTATATCGTCTGATATAGACACTGTTTCAACTACGCGTTTTGGTAAAAAATAATTGGAAAGTAAAATTACTAAAGCACTAACAATAAATGGGGCGTGGATAAACTGGTAGATCTAAGCTCCAAAAATATACGCCTCTTATGATAAATGTTAAAAAATTGTACCGTTGCCAACGTCAAATTAAAAATCAGGATTTGGCAAACAGGACTCAACCCTCTCATTAATGCTTGATCTTCGGTATACCGAGTTTTATAAGTATTTTTAACACTCATCTGGAAATAAATGGATGCAAAAACCTCCTTTTTCCATTTTTTCAAGCCATTAAACAACAAAATTGTCATTTTTTGAAGAAACCTTGCATACATAGGTATTAGCGAGCGAATTTCGACTATTGTAGATATTTAATATTAGAAAATCAATATAGAGGTAAATCGAAAAGTGTATTTTTACGACGGCTTAAGAGGTAGTTTATGGTGATGTACATATTAGAGTTCATTTTAAAATGAACGATAATCTCCTAAACACAGACTTTTGACAATAGAACGAAATAAAAATATAGTTTGATGTGATAAGGCTATGCAGCTGCTCTTTATGGAATTTCATGTGAGCCTAGACTTTATGGATTTTTGTTATTTTTTTTTTATCAGTAAAGTCATCCTATAGATATTGTTTGTTAATCCATTAAAATAGACAAAATCTTTGAATTTGTATATGATTATCCGCTGAAATACCCTTAATCTGCAGGGTACCTAACTCTACGGAGATATTTATTGCAAAGGGCGGCTTTTTCAGTTTTGAAAGTATTCAACATTTGCGAAATTCATCTAAATATATACTACGCTATACTTTAATCAAACTCACAATAGAGGGAAAGCGACAGACGAGTTTTAAACTAATGTGGCTTAAAGGATAATTTGTGTTGTAAATATTAGAGTTCATTTTAAAAGAAACTATAATCTCGTGACCGACAAAAAAAGTATCCATTTTGATACATCATTTCCCCTATTTTAACGTTAAAATAGTAAATTATGTTATAAGCTCGAAAAATGTAGTATTTCAGACGTAATGCGGTCGCTAACCTAAATAGCCCGAAAAACATTTTTCGTCCATATGTCATAAGTTATTTTTTATTCGATCTTGTTTTTAATGCGATTGAGAGTTGTAAAATAATGTAGAAATGAAGTGAACCTATACATTTCATCTTGCACGCTAATTTTTTGGTCTTAATGTTTGTTAGTTAACGATGAAATCTGTAATAGCGTCCGAAAAAAAAAAATTTTTTTTTGACTAACATAAAAAGTGTTGTCTAGCTAGCAGGGCAATAATCAATACTTTATTGAGAAGGTTAGCTCTTCGTCTAAATATCTAATCTATAAATCGTCATTTTTTCCGACACAATCGGTTAAAAAGCATACAATTGTATGTGAACGTTTGTACAAAAACCATCGTGTTAAATCAGTTCTTATACCTGACTGACAACGCCGATCTTTAGCTTTTTTTTTACTTTGTAAAATAAAAAGATTAGTTCTTACTATCAAAGAAATTAAATATGCAAGAGAAATAGGTCGAAAAGATTAATAATAATTTATTTATTCCTAAGTTATAAATCTTAACTACATCACTTTCTAAACCAAGAAAATAGATAATCTTCCTGCATTATTCCGTACTTAGATTTATTTTTCATGAAAATAGTCGAATCTATGATTTTCGTTCAAATCCATAAGGGGCGCTTGTTTTGTATAGATGATTTATGATCTTATTTTCAACTAAAATACTAGTATAAAAAAAGTATTTCTTCCGATAAACGTGGAAGGAATAGACATTTAAACAGTTAGCCATAACATACGCATACTGACTTGCATTATTTTCATGGATTGAATGGCTACATCTTTGTGTGTGAAGTGAATTTCTTTTTAAAAAATTACAATGCGCTCAATTATGAATTTTCTAACATAACTTTTATGGATAGTGGAGTCGGATATTGGAAGAAAATATTATCATAAGGACAACTCGATTATTGATATAATTATTATGGTTTCACAGAAGTTTCTACAGAGTCAGCCATGCTGTAGCAGAGACTGTTGTAGGTCGTATTTTTTAAAAAAACCTAACAATACCTTTACTTTATATTGATAGACATATTCTATTAGAACATTTTTCTAAAATTTAGAGCCTTTGGAAATGTGATAATGCTATGAGCATCAAATATATTCAAAATATCAAAAATCCTTTGGTAGTTAGTTATTGCGGTATATTTTAATAGAGGCATAATTTATACTGTACTCCTAAATTTACGGCATATCACTTTGTTTATGTTATTATATTCACAGAGACTATTAATCTAACCAACTTTTATTTACGAAAAATTAAAAACTGAAATACTCTATTTTATTGCCGATTGTTCGCAAAGACACTTGGAGTTGTTATTTTACTTTTTCTACCTCTTTTTCCCCGGCTGCGGAGAAATATGTTAGGGAAAGTTTGGGTATCCTCAGACGGTTATATGCAATGATTCAAGCTTCTAAAAAAGTACTAAGGCAAGTAATTATCAATTTGAATTTATGTATGTCGAAGGTAATGTGTTACTCATAAATATACATGATGAAAACATTTATTGTTCGATTGCATCTAATTTTTAAGAGTCTAGAAATAAGCAAATAATGTTCTTTAACGTTTCTTTATAAACATCTCGAGTTACCTGTCCTTCCCCTGCATCATAGAAGGGTATTTGCCGACAAAGTTTGACCATTTTTATGATTCGAGAGTTGGGTATTCTCTACAGATGTAAACTGAAGTCATTCGAGTAGTCCGAACTTGTTAGATTTTAGCTTATATTCTTATTATGAGATTTTAAAATTATGTATGCGTTTGTTTAATTCATTGTAAAGGATTTGTTATTATGCTAATTTCAAAAGTTAAATGTTGATGAGAATATTGAAATGTGGTGGTCGAGAGAATCACGGGAAATGATATTCACAAAGTTTCTCATACTTTTTAACCCTATGCGTAGGTGACGCTAATAATATTGAATTTTTTTATTAAAATATCTAAAGTAAATATCTAATTGATTTTTTTTAGCGCTAATTGGGATTTTAATTAACTACCTCAGAGTCGGTATACACTATATTTTGCAGCGCAATTGCGTTTACACCCAGTAATGTATTATGATTTTTTTGGATGGTCGTTATATTGTGAGTTTCTTAAGTTAGCCAGATTAATAATAAATTAAAAAACCAACGTGATTTGCTTATTGTTGCCTACGCCTGATATTCATAATTTTATTGGGGGTTCTACCTGATGACAAATACAGCTTATGATACCTATCTAGTGGGTATTTTCAGTTTAAGGACCGAATAATATAGAGTTATTGTGCATACATCATCGCAAACAACAGGTAGCTTTTTATATTATTTCGTATTTACAATCCATTTAACTACAATTTTACACTGTGAATTAATTTTTTTTTTACTTTTTTCCTGAAATTGTAGCCTATTTACTTATATTATGATATTATCCGAAATTTTTATAAAAGCATTATGAGGGCTTTTACCTGATGGCGAACACAAGTTGTATAGTACCTATACCTGCTTGGTATTTATATGTATTTAAGTTTTATTTACTTTTTATTACTCTGTTCTCATTACAAGATAGTCCTATAATTTATCCATTTCCAGTACAAAGAAATCGCTAGTTAATGGTTCTAGATGGTAATTATTTTATTGTATTTTATATAAGTGATGCAAAAAATTGAAAACAATTATTAGATATGCTACTGAATTTTAATGAGGGTCCTTCGGAATAATAAATAAAGGTTTATGTCCCTTTCTTTTTAAATCGAGTCGGCAGAGGGTTTGAGAGGATCATTTAGGTATAAATAATTATTGCGGGGTGACAAATGTGCCGCCTTAATATACTTATCTTGTTAGACCATATAAATTAGGGATTTATTTCGCTTTACTACCCGCCAGCGGCGTTTCACTAAGTTAGAAAATATAAATAATGTTTTTTACTATACCGCTTTAACAGCGGCGTTTCAACTAAGGGAAAATAATAAAAAGTCTGGTTTAAGGATGGCTCAGGTCGGATCGTAAAAAGTTGGGTTTAAGGATGGCTTATAAAAATTGGGATTTAATTATCCCGCTTTAGCAGCGGCGTTTCAACTAAGGGGAAATAATAAAAAGTCTGGTTTAAGGATGGCTCAGGTCGGATCGTAAAAAGTTGGGTTCAAGGATGGCTTATAAAAATTGGGATTTAATTATCCCGCTTTAGCAGCGGCGTTTCACTAAGGGGAAATAATAAAAAGTCTGGTTTAAGGATGGCTCAGGTCGGATCGTAAAAAGTTGGGTTTAAGGATGGCTTATAAAAATTGGGATTTAATTATCCCGCTTTAGCAGCGGCGTTTCACTAAGGTTAAATCATAAAAAGTCGGGTTTTATCTCGGGTCAGATCATAAATATTCAGGTTCAAATTAGGGTTAGATGAGAAGCCGCCTCGCGAAAGCATCCGGGTTAGGTCGTAAAAAGTCGGGTTTTATCTCGGGTCAGTTCATAAATATTCAGGTTCAAGTTAGGGTTAGATAAGAAGCCGCCTCATGAAAGCATCCGGGTTAGGTCGTAAAAAGTCGGGTTTAATTTCGGGTTATTTTGTAAACAGCACCACCGAACCACCCGGGTTAGGTCATAAAACGCACCACCTGCACCACCCGGGTTAGATCATAAAACGCACCACCGAACCACCCGGGTTAGATCGTAAAACGCACCACCTGCACCACCTGGGTTAGATCGTAAAACAGCACCACCAGCACCACCTGGCCTCGCTCTCTCAGTTTCTCTCTACTGACACACTGTATATATGCGGTTTATTATACCCGTATTTTCATGAAGTGGTAATTCTGTTGGCGGGGAAATTTGCTTAACAGTTGACACACCCTGCCTTTGACACTTGACGGACGACGGACGAAATGCAGAAAAACCAGCCTATTGTGTGTAATGCTCAATTAGCAATTATTATTATTAGATATTATTATTTATGGGTGAACTGTGCTATTACCGAATAATTATATTTTGGATAATGAAACCGAGGTAAGTCTCTATTTTAATAATAGGTATAATAATAATTGTAAGTCAGGCTCATATTATGATTTTTCCCGCTTTGGTTTATTTATTATACTTGAGTTATGTTAACGTTGTGAATTAGAATATTAAACAGTAAATAAGGGACAAAAGAAGAAGGAAAAATTTTTAATTTACAAAAACAATAATAGAATAATAAAAGATGCAGTAAGGTATCATCTCCCTCCGGGGTAGGACTAGAGATACAACAAATTGTCGCACTGTGGCTGTCGGAGTGCAAACTTCGTTTGCCCCGTGAGATATAAGAACTTTGAATACCTATATAAGATATACAGTTGATAACAAATTTTGGCTAAATTGTCCTGTATTTATAATGGAATATGTATTTTTAATAGTGTTTCTGTATCAAACATTGATAGCGTCCTTTATATATTAGAAATTTATATTTTTCTATCAGGGACCTATATAAAAATACGCACATAATATTAATATAATTCATACTTAAAATTATTATTTTTAAATTTCTATTTTTAGGGCCCCATGAATCAGAGATAAATAAGGATTCTATTTTGTATATTCATATTAATTAATATTAGTTTATATGTTTCTTTTTTATTAGTATATGTTTTTGATATTGAATTATATATTATGCCATTTTATATAATTTCAGAAATATTACAAGAAATTTTTTAAAAATATTTCTGAAAAGTAAGTCTATTTGGGAATATTGCAGAAATGCAACTTTGAAATGTTTCAGAAACATAAAATGAAATATTACGTTTATGGGACATTTTTGGGTTTCTGAAACATTTCACCAATATATCATAAATATTTTGGAAAATTTATGGAATATTTCAAATCTTTCGCAGAAACTAATACTACATATACCTGAAACAAGATTGTGCTGTTTTGGATACTACAACACCTTTTTTAACAAGATCAATTGCAGAAATATTTAACTTAAACAAGACCGCACCTCATTTGGTATGTCGTCTCCAAACTGAGGACCTCGTACTTGACTAATAACTATTTATTTGTTACGTTCGACTGTTCTCAAAAGTTTGTGAAAGATAGCATCACCTACATCTTTAAAAATTATGTTGGGTGATATTAGGGCACCGTGCGCTATTCGGATACTTTCCTCTACTAAAACGATTATTTAACAGCCAATTAAAATATTAAAATTGCAAAATATCTAATTTGTGAAAATAGAAAGTATTTTATATAAATAAATATTTAAAATATTAAGTTTAATGAAAGCTAAATCAATACTTTTCATTTGAAAGGACTAAGTCTATAAACTATTCGGAATAGACAATTAGGTTGGCCCTTGTGAAGTGTCCAATTTCCACATATCTATAGGTTCCTAAGAATCACCAGTCTAAATTGTTCTCTACTTACATGTGTTAGTGCTAATGAGGCCAGAATAATCAATCCAGATTTAATCATGTTGCGTTAAAGTTTACCGAAACCTTTAGAAAAACTGCTAAGTAAATTATTTTGTAAGTTTTTTTAAATCCTAATAATTCCCACTTAAAAATTAGAAACGTAAATGCGATTTTAATTTAACTTTATCGATAAGTGTACCAGACATTGTTGTTTTGTTCTTTATGTCCTGTACTAAGATAAAAAAATTCACGTTTTCGTGAGACACTACATTTTAATTGACGGTACCTTTTATAGGGTATGCCCCTAAATGTTAGCACTAATTCCTAATATGACGATCTAGCCCAACGTACCTTAGTGCAGAAATTGATGGTTTCCGAAATTTAATATTTTAATAACTATTTATTTTTTGGTACACCCTATATATTTATAAGACCTTTACTACCAAATTTCGTGCAAATTCTGCTATCATTAGAATAAATATTTGGTAAGCAGTTTTTAAAAATATAATATTTCGGAAACTATCTATACCCCAAGCCCCAAGTCCACAAATTCAGTCAGTGACTCATTTAATACCAATCATCAAATCTAGGAAGCGGCAGAATAAAAATATTATACAAGCAAATGTTTTTATGCATATAATGAACTTTGCCGCTACAATTACAGTGAACGTAAGAGGCGACGTTGTTATACAAGCCGCAATCAGCTAAATGCATTTAAAATATCACGGCGATTCCGATACTGGGATTCTGATCGCGGAGAAAACAAATGTGGCAACAGACATAGACGGACTTCACAACTTCAAAGATTTGGAACTGCTTGATTAATTTGTGTTTTCATTATTAATTTATCGATAGATTTTCTCAGTTTATTTCAGATTCCGTAGTATAAGGGTCATTCACATATCATTTGTGTAAATATATGTATAGTTATTAAACGTTATTTAGTGTTGTTAACTGCTTTTAATTGAGTAAACTATGAATATTAACTAATCTTCAAGTAGTTGTCCGCCTACAAGAGCAATCTCAATTAACATTAGAAGAACAAATAATTGCAAATAGTTTATCCAGAAATAATTTTATCAATTTAAGAATACGATGGAATTTGGGAGAGAATATCTGAACACCTGAACTAACCACATTGGTTGCTGCAGAAATATGTGGCACTTTAACGAAACTTTCCTCGCGCACTGTATTTAGGGTTTTAAAAGCCTTCATTAGAGAATGAAAGTGCAAAATGCAAGAATAGTAATTTTCAATTTACCTATAGTTTAACTCTGACTGGATTTTACGTTTTACGTCAGTGGCAGGTGATTGTCAAGAAATAATAATAATTTTCTTGTGATAGTAAATATACTTAAAAATGAGTTCATGATCCTAGAAAAGGATAGTATTTTACTCGCTTATCATCTTGAGGAATAGATATTATAACATACTCGTGAAAAAATTATACTATACAGGGTGTTCATTTGAAAACTTCCCACAACGGATTTATCGAAAACCACTGATTAAAAGAAAAAACGCCGATACACGTCAAAAGATTTGCCAAAGGGGACAACTTTTTAACCAAAAACTACTACACCCCCTTTTACCTTCTGCCCCCGGGGTCATCCCCTTAAAAATTTTAAATGACAAGGGGTATCAAGTAATAGCTTGTTTGAAAGGTCTTTCAAAGTGCTTTATTTTGACGTTTGATTTTTTAAAACCGGTCGATTCGTTTTCGAGAAAATTAGAAAAATCTTTATTTATCTTAATTTGTTCAGATAGAAAAAAAAAACACACGAAAATATCACTTTTTATTTCAATAAGTGCTCAAAATGTTGCCCGTTATTGGCCAAACAATGATCTAGGCGATGTTCAAATTCCTGACAGACATTTTCAAAAACATGTTGTGGGAGATCATGGCAGCTTTCGATGATGCGTTGACGAAGTTCATCCAAACTTTCAGGTTGGGGAGTGAACACAATAGATTTCAAATGGCCCCATAGAAAAAAGTCTAATGGCGTCAAGTCAGGAGACCTAGCCTAGCAGGCCATTCTATAGGCCCTCTTCGCTCTATCCATTTATCTGGAAACTCGTCGTCTAGCCATTGCCGAACCGGAAGAACATAGTGAGGAGGAGCGCCGTCTTGCTGGAAATATATTTCAGCCTCATCAAGTATAGGGTTTCCATCGTCTTCGATATGGTTTTCAATAGTTTCAGTGATAAGCGGATTGATGGTATTTTCCAACATATCTAAATAAATGCCTCCATTTAAATTCCCATTAATAAACAATGGTCCAATCACTTTGTTTCCTAAAATGCTTGCCCATACATTAATTTTTTGGGGGTACTGAGTATGCCCTTCTACAAAAGCATGAGGATTTTCATTGCTCCAATACCTGCAGTTATGCTTATTAACAAATGCATTTAGATAAAATGTGCATTCATCACTGAAGCAGATATTCTTTACATGAATGGTATTATCATTAATCGCTGCAGTCATTTGTTCACAAAACTCGACTCGCCTATCGAAATCATCTTCGGTTAACTCTTGCAATATTTTCATTTTGAATGGATGAAATTTATGCAATTTAGTAACTGTGTGTACTGAGCCTAATGAAATACCAGTCGCATCAACAATTTTGCGTAATGAAGTATTAGGATTTATGCCAAAATGACCGAAAAGTTCAACTTGAGCGGCTTCATCCAAAACTCTACGATGATTACGTTTTTTATTTGCAACAGATCCAGTTTGAGTAAATTTAGTAACAAGGTCCAAAACATACCTATGCGAAGTTATCTTTTCCGGATGTCTGGCGTTAAATGTGACGGCAGTTTGCCGAGCACATTGATTTTGGACACCATAAATTAGAATCATTTCCACTCTTTCGGCTAGTGTGTAAACCATTTTGGAAGTAAAATCTGAATCAATAAATTAATTTTCACTATCCCAAGATTGTCACAAAGGTAACTGAGAGCAAATTAAATTATTTCTTTTCCTTAGCATTTATAAAAAACTAAACAGGTATAAGAATAAATACAGTTCGCCCATGCTATCTGTGTTTATAAATAGATGGCTGAAAAAAAGTCGGGTTGTTATTTGGTTGCTGCCACGTCTAATCTTCCGAGTTGCTGCTTATGTTGGTTTTTAACACTTATTGAAATAAAAAGTGATATTTTCGTGTGTTTTTTTTTCTATCTGAACAAATTAAGATAAATAAAGATTTTTCTAATTTTCTCGAAAACGAATCGACCGATTTTAAAAAATCAAACGTCAAAATAAAGCACTTTAAAAGTCCTTTCAAACAAGCTATTACTTGATACCCCTTGTCATTTAAAATTTTTAAGGGGATGACCCCGGGGGGCAGAGGGTAAAAGGGGGTGAAGTAGTTTTTGGTTGTCACCTTTGGCAAATCTTTTGACGTGTCTCGGCGTTTTTTCTTTTAATAAGTGGTTTTCGATAAATCCGTGGTGGGATGTTTTCAAATGAACACCCTGTATACCTACCATACAATAAGGAGTTCCTATTCAACATGCAGGAAATATCTGCCTTTCCCAAAAACCAAGTTTCTGTATAGGTATTGATTTTATGATAAACTACTTCTTTTTTTTTTGTTATAGCTATGATTTCGAATATTTTTAATGACAAAGCAAATTTTCAAACATCACATCTAATATTTTTTGTTTAATAAAAGGATATAAGTTCTCGAGTTTCAATTTGTAGATCATATGTTTATTATTGTGATGAAATGTAAAAAATATAATCAATTTAATTTTATCTTAGGTAAGTACAAGTGTTAGATTAGAATTTCTAGTTGGTACCTGAGGTACCTAAAATGAGTACCATGAAGAATATATTTCTTGACAGAATGGTGAGGATTTTATTCTTATCATAGAATTCATTACTATGTTTTCCGTCCAAAATAAAATATATTTTTATTAGGAGAAAAAGTAACACATCACCGAATACCAAAAATACGTAATCTGTGAATAGAACAAGATATTTATGGTTTAAATATTAAAATGTATTATGGATTTGTTGTTCGAATTATTGTTAAAAATTTTAAAATTGGATTTTGGAAATAGTAGAAAAAGTTACATTTACATTTTTTTATTTTCTAATCAATTTTAAACTATATTTTAATAAATGTCATATACTTTCGGTGGTGCTTTAATTGGCTTATTCCAGTAAAAAGCGGTTTTGTTTCAGTTTGCAATGTAAACCAAGTATTATTTTCTTGCTTCATTTATAAAGCATTGATTAGGATGTTAAAAATGTAATTTAACAAAAACGCATATCTTTCCAAAGGTTAAAAAGTGTTATCTGGCAGAGTAAAACGTCTAAATGGCATTGATAAATCCAAAACATTTATTTTTAATTAGTATATGACTGCGTAAGTGCAATACAATATTAATCTTATATCTAAAATAAAAATTTAAATTGGAACAATAATATTAGCTGGCAAAATAAAACATTTAAAGGGTATATTTTAAAATAAATCATTAATTATGTTCAAAAAGCCAGACCTCGACACCATATTACTTATATTTCATTGTCGGTATGGTATAGATTACATTATACTGTTGCCATAGTCGTTTTTTTTTTAAGTTCTGACAATAAAGCTTATTTTGATTTGATTTGATTTGATAAAACCCTAGTTATCCACAAGACTCGAAGAACCGTACACTAGCTTTTAGTCCTGGACGATTTTATGTGAATGTCTGGGGTTAGATTTGTGTTTATGGGCCTGGTGTCATATGGCGATTGAAGATAATGTTTAACTCCAAATATCATATGCCTGTTCTGGTATATACAGGGTGTTTCATTAGGGTCAGCCACCGGCCATATCTCGGAAACTAATGGGCATAGAGAATCAGAAAAAAAAAATTGAATACTAAAGTAGCCATGAGAAAATCTTGAAAATTTTAGAATTTGAATAAGTAAATTTTAGAATTTTAGAATCTTGATAAGTAAATTTTAGAATTTTATATATCTCCGAAAATTCCACATTAAGGTATACCTTTGATAACATCATTAAAGAGCTTGGACAATTATGCCTCATTTTGGTCTTAGGCTCATTGGCGTACCGACTTTAATAAGAGTGGGGGAAGCTGTTGAAAATGTAATGATTTAAATCGCTGTAACTTATAAACGACTTATCCGATTTTGGCAAACTAGAGAATGTTTGGAAGAGAAATGTAAGTACTTTTCCATGATAGGTCTCAATGAAAATGCTAGAGGGTGCAATTTGCAATAATAACAGATTTTTTGATTTTATTCCGAAAACTTAAATCATACGGTATAATTAAGATATCATAATCGGAAATTAGATGAAATTTGCTAGAAAAAACGTAAAAACCGCAAAAGAATCATTTTTAAAACTTTAAATGCGATTGTTTTTATAGTTTCGTGGTCAAGCATTTCATGACGAAAAATGTTTTTAAACTTTATGGTTGTGTAGGTTTGCCACTCATTATTCCAATGGCCCAGAAACCACTCTAGAATTAATGGTATAATCATGGAGAACGTGTAATTTAGGCGTAACTCTCATGGCCACTTTAGTAATGAATTTTTTATTTCCTGAATTTCTATGCCCAGTAGGTTCCGAGATATGGCCGGTGTCCGACCTTAGTGAAACACCCTGTATAATGCTCCCATCTGTTGAACAAATATATCTAAATAACTCTTTTGGCTTTCAGCAGGATAATTGCCCAGTTCATACCGCAAATGCTGTGAGAAGGATGGTTTGAATATAATAATTAGCTGGAGTAAGTCATCTAGCCTGGGGAGTGGATATGCATCAGGAACGGTAATAGCGTTCAGCTTCCTGTAGTCTATGCATAAGCGAATGCCCCCACCCTGCTTGGGCACGAGTACCACTGGAGCCGCCCATGCACTTTCACATTCTTCGATGATGCCGTCTGCCAGTAGTGCACTTACTTCCTTGGCCAGGGCATCCCGTCGGGTCGGCGTCAATCGGTATGGGGGCTACTAATGGGTGCGTGGTTGCCGGTGTCGATACGGTGCTCAGCGTAAGGTGTCGGCGGGCCACTATCTTGGAACAGCTTACTGTGGGCTTCCAATAAGTTGTTAAATTCTTCTCGCTCAGGCGCCGTCAGTGTGGTTGCTTCATCGTTGGGACGCAGTTGTAGGTCTATGATGGCGAAGGTTACGTCCGGGTAGAGGGGTGGTAGTTCATCTAGTTCGGCCCACATCTCTTCCACTTGTCCTGCTGCATCATGCATGACGTAGTCCTGGCGAGAGAAAGGGTTCGGTATGGATGGAGGTCCTGAAATTTCGGGTCCTATAAACGATTCATGTCTGTTAGGATTTCCAGTCGAGAGGTCAGGGCCATATCCCGCGATTAGTCCGGAGATGTGGTCGCACTCCATAGGACGTACTGGGGATTCCTCCAATGGCGATAGGACGTTTGGTATTTGGTAGAAAGCGGACATCTCTTCACAGGGGTAGACGTCCGCGTCATGGGATACTGGGAGCGAGTCCCTGATATCAAATGCATGCCTCTGGGTTGGAGCTGGTGATAGTGGTGATAGGAGCTTCGGTATTTGGTAGAAAGCGGCCATCTCCTTACGGGGGTAGGCATCCGTTTCCTGGGCTGCAGGGAATGAGTCCTTAATGATAAAGGCATGCTTTCGTGTTGGAGCTTCTGCAAAGAACCATCGTCTGTGGAAGAAGTCAAGAACGAGGCCGGCATCCTGGATAAAGTCGATACCTAGGAGCGTTTTGGCGTCTGGTGTATCTGGCAGGATAACAAACGTCGCTCCCACGATCCTTTCCTGCAGTTGTACCGGCACGGTGGTTACTTGGACATTTTGAAGTTGCCGGCGGCCGTCTGCGAAAGTGACATACATCTTTTGGTAACAGAAAGTGTGGCCATTCTTTTTTAGTACTGCGTGTAAGTCCGGGCTGGCTATACTGGTTCGGGCTCCTGTATCCAGGTAGGCGGTCCCGGTGATGCCGGCAACGGTGATTTTTACAGCGGGTCGGGCTCGATCCTGCGTGCTGACTGCGCAAAATCCCGTTTCCGGAGTGTTCTCCTTTTCTTCTGGTGTGCTTGCTTCTATAATTCGACATTTGGCCAGTAGTTGAGCCAGTGTCGCGACGGACTCGCGGTTTATTCGGTCCTTGATGTAGGGGCGTAGTAGTCCATACAGCATGTCGAGTTGGGCATTTTCATCTGGTGGCGTCGGAAGTTGGGCAAACAAGGCTCGTTTTCCTGCGATGAATGTTCCAGTAGGCGTGCGGTTGTCCTGCGGTGATCTGAATATCTCCTGGTAAATCTGATAAGCTGGTAATGTGGGTGCAAACTCATCTCGAATCATTTGTTTCGCATCATTCCATGTCCTGGCTGCGGCTTTTACCCCTGACCACCATGTATGTGCTGGTCCTTCCAATAGTAATGTTAGTCCAGCCAGGGCGTTGGCGTCGGTTATGCCTTCACTTTCCTTAAAGAAGTCGGCGCTTGTAACGAAGTCGTCTACAGCTTCCAAGGATCGTGTTCCGGCAAAACGGGCGGTGCATTGCGTGAAGTGTTTCACTGGAGTGGGTGGCTGCATTCTTCTTAGAATGGCTTCCAGGTCGTTGGCTGATAGCTCCATGGCACGGGTTTGGCTCCTTGTCCGCGGTATGTTTACGCACTATTACTACTTGGACCAAAGAATTTGAGAAAAATGTTGTTTTCTCGACACTAACGGATATGAGTTTACAAAGCGGCACACTGCGATAAGTCCAATTTCTATCGTAACACTCGCGACAAAAATGTATATTCCGTGTGGTTAATTTCCGCACTTACTTCGGGCTCACACGTTGGTTTTCGCACTTACTTCGGGCCCCACGTTGGGCGCCACTTTAAGGTGGGTTTGATGATGTTATTTTCAGCACGAAGAATAAGGCGATCAACGTACAACAGTATTTATTTACAATGTTCGATATACAGTATAGTGAATGACAATAAGGGCGCGGCGTCAGCGTTCCGATCGGAAGCACTGGTACTCCGTAGATTCTCGGTAGTCAATCTTGTCCACAGGCGAAAGTCCCCTAAGGAAGCAGTCAAGCAGAGCAAGAAGGGCTGGTCGAGAGTCGGCGGCGAACTCTGCTGGTCTTAGGGCGGCTGGCGTCTTTTATACAGTCCGGGGCTCGCTTGAGATGCGTTGGATGGAAGGGCGCGTAGAAGGGCTGCTTGGCAGAATACTGGTGGCGCTTTGAGAGGGTAGTAGCGGCGCGCTTCGGTACTACTGCCGTATAGGCACTGTGGTACGGCTTTATTGTGCTACAGATGGAAGTTTTGCCATGGCCTGCTTATAGTCCCGATATTAGTCCTATGCATAGAGAATGTCTGGGATCTAATTGTAAAAGAAATATGCAAAAGAAATTTGAGACCACGCAATTCTAATGGATTATTGGAAGTAATCCATGAGTGCTGGGAAGGGCTTGATCAATACTTTATTATCAATTTAATTCTTTTAATTAAAAACATATTGGCTCCAGAAGTGAAAAAACAGGGTCATATGACCCAATTATAAATTTTGATAAGTTGCTGTTTTTATTGTTATTATTAGTCGGGTACGCCGAATTTGAAAATTTGCAATATTATCGGGCAGGGACGAGTTCACTCCCGGCCTGACCAGGTGGTTTTTCCATGGGTCGAATTCACTCCCAACATAGGTCGAGTTCATTCCCAAGCGAATATGCATTAAAGGAGGATTAAAAGGTATTACTTTTCAGAAATTGATACATTGTTGCCAAATAGTATTTTTATCCATGAAAGCACGGTGAGTTAGTAATTTATTTTTTCTTAGGAAGGAAAAAACGTACTATGTAAAAGATATTAATAAATCACAGAATAACTAATTGCAAAATTTAGAGAACTCATTATTTTAATTAACATTAACTATAATTAACAAGAGATTATCAGCAAATTGATTCATATTTGGGGGAGGAGTTAAATAATAGAAATAATTAACCCTTAGTGTGATTCTTTATTAGTTGCACATACCAAATTGAACATACCAAATTTGTTTAAAACGAAGTGATTTATATAAATTAGCTTTTCATTATTTCAAAGAAGCATACCTCTCTGTAACCGGTCACGAGTTTTTCCTAAAAATCATAACTGCAGATTTTGAAGCAGCTATACATAAAGCGATTCGGGAAATGTTCCCAACTACTGAAATTAAGGGATGCCTATTTCACCTGGGTCAAAGTTGGTTTAGAAAAATTCAACAGTTAGGTCTTGCCAAAGAGTATCAGTTAAAAAACGGTGCAGAAACAGAGGTAACTAAATGTCTAACTTATATATTTGGTTTACCATTTCTAAAAGCAGAAGACGTTGAGGAGTGCTTTGCTCTAGATATCGTTTCAATTCAACCAGAAAATGAAAAGTTGGTCAAATTTAATGACTATTTGGTTGAAAATTATATAGAAGAAACATCAGCTTTACCTCCTCACATTTGGGCTGAAAACTCGTCGTCTGTGAAAAGGACAACAAATGCATGCGAGTCTTTTCATTCTCGTTATAATGCATCATTTTACAATGCACATCCAAATTTTAATCAATTTTTAAATGTTCTTGTAGATTTCCTTTTAGATACTTATATTAAGCTTCAAAGTATTAATACCGTCGCGAAAGTATACGATCGGAAAATAGTATTATGAAAAAACTTTATAGAAAATAATTTAAAGAAACTACAGAACGGCCGCCTTACCAATTTTCAATTTATAAAAAATATTTCTTTTAAATGTAGAATTTGACAACTATTTGTATTTGTATAATTGTATATATTTGTATAAGTAAAATCTTTATATCATATTTTTTTTCGGAATTTTTGTACGGAATCGGAATTTTCTGATTTTTTTTATAAAGTTTGTATACATAATAATTTTTTTTTTTTTTTAATTTTGTTTTTTTACTTTGCTACTGTTTTATTTTAAGAAATAAAATAACTTTGGCGAAAAGAATGACTTGGCAACAGTGTTT
This sequence comes from Polydrusus tereticollis, assembly GCA_963920685.1. Lineage (NCBI taxonomy): Eukaryota > Metazoa > Arthropoda > Insecta > Coleoptera > Curculionidae > Polydrusus > Polydrusus tereticollis. The sequence continues at coordinate 127,066,604 of OY987329.1, forward strand.
AGATTTTAAGGTATCATAAATACTTGTTCTAATTACGGTATAAAATCGTCTGGGAGTGAATTCAACCATCACATTTTTGGCAGTCAGGTAATATTTATATTTTGGGAGTGAACTCGTCTCCTCCGATATTATCACAGAAGAAGTTTTATACATTAAAAATCACATTTTACTAGACGTTTTAATTTTGTTTAGCGACGCCAATATTTTTCTCATCATGTTACTGCAATAACAGTGGCGTAGCTATCGTGAGGCAGTTCGGCGCGGCGCACAGGGGTTCTTAACCTTAATAGCTATTAATCTCTACCACATGAACGTAAAAAATATATGGACGAGCTATTCCTATACAGGGTGTTTTAAGAATAAGATGCTGATCCTTAACGGTGTGAATCCTTAGGTGATTTTAAGAAGAAAAGGTCAAATTAACATATATCCCTAACCTATCAACTTTCGAACTACAGGGCGTTAAAGTTTTAAGAAAAAAATCGTTTTTCTATCATAACTTTAACAACTTTCTAGCTATTTTTATGAATTTTTCACACATGCCCTCTAAGCATCAGTAGCCATTTTTTGGTGTAGAAAAATTTTAAAATTTTTTAACCAGTGGCGCCCCGAAAGGGTTTGGACTAGACATTTTGGAAAAATATTATGTACGCCACTGCTTCTTCTCAAGATAAAAATTATTTTTAAAATACTCATTCATTTTAGGCCAAATTTAATATCTTGTCTTTTTATCGTCCTACAAACAGTTTCCGACAAAAAAAATAAAAAGCATTAAATGCGCATTCGCTATGTGCCTATGGTTTATTTTTTAACATTAAATTAAAACAACTAACATTAAATAACGTGTGAACAAAAACGAAAGTAATTTAGATTAGCTGTTGAAAGTGGCCACCACCTGCAAGAATGCATGCTTCAGCTCTTCTCCTCATTGAGTCTTGTACCCTTTGAAAAATTCCTGGAGTATTCCTGATAGTGTCGAAACAAACTATTATGCGGTTTCTCAACTCCTCTTCAGTATTTATTGGGATGCTGTAAACCAACGTTTTCAGATGTCCCCACAGGAAAAAATCTAGACTGTTTAGATCAGGGGATCTAGGTGGTCACGATTGTGTTCCTCTGCGCCCTATCCATCGATTACTATAATGTTGATTTAAAAACTCTCGTGCTAAGAGACTGAAATGGGCAGGTGCACCATCGTGCATAAACCACATACGATGTCGGGTTAAAATAGGGATGTCGTCTAGCAAATTTGGTAAAGTGTGTTCACGAAATTGGCGATAATTGATTCCGTTCAATGTGGCTGGTAAAAAATAAGGCCCAATTAAATAATCATCAATAATTCCAGCCCAAACATTTACAGAAAATTGCTCTTGGTGGTGGGATTCCGTAATGGCATGTGGGTTTTCTTCTGCCCAGAAGTGATTGTTATGAAAATTTTGTATGGCGTTCCTGGAAAAATTAGCTTCGTCCGTGAACAAAATTCTGGCATTAAATTGGGGATTTTCGGTAACCATTTGAGTAAACCATTGGCAGAAATTGATGCGTAATGGAAAATCCCTAGGAAGTAGGGCCTAGACCCGTTGAATATGGTACGGATATAACAAATAACCTTGAAGAATTCTCCAGACTAGGACATGAGTAATATTTAAAATATTCCCAATTTTTCTGGTAGGTACTTATATTAGGGTTTTGTTCCACTAAATTTAAAACAGCTTCTTCGGTTTCCGGTGTTCGTGTAGTTTGGTGTGCCCCTTTTAAGTAGTTTTTTGTTTCAAAAGATCCCGTTTCACATAACTTTCTGTGAGTTCCTGAAATCGTTCGTGCATCCGGAACTATTCTATTTGGATAACGCTCTTGGTATAATCGTCTGGCTTCGAATGTATTGCCGTCAGCAAGCCCGTACAGGTAATGCATATCCGCAAACTCGACATTTGTAAAATTTACCATGATACTTATACGTTTAAAAAGTATTACGTTTTTAAAATTTAAGTTAAGTGGAAAGCCGTGTACATAAATAAATAGCTGTCAAAACTATTTGGCATTAAATATTTCGTTATTGTCATTGTTTCCTTAACAAAGTTCATAGCCTACTTGTCAGAAACCATAGGCACATAGCGAATGCGCATTTAATGATTTTTATTTTTTTTTGTCGGAAACTGTCGGACGATAAAAAGGCAATATATTAAATTTGGCCTAAAATTAATGACTATTTTAAAAATAATTTTTATCTTCAGAAAAAGCAGTGGCGTACATAATATTTTTCCAAAATGTCTAGTCCAAACCCTTTCATGACGCCACTGGTTAAAAATTTTAAAATTTTTCTACACCAAAAAATGGCTATTGATGCTTAGAGGGCATGTGTAAAAAATTCATAAAAATAGCTAGAAAGTTGTTATGATAGAAAAACGATTTTTTTCTTAAAACTTTAACGCCCTGTAGTTCGAAAGTTGATAGGTTAAGGATATATGTTAATTTGAACTTTTCTTCTTAAAATCACCTAAGGATTCACACCGTTAAGGATCAGCATCTTATTCTGAAAGACCCTTTATACAGGGTATCCGAAAAAAGGTGATAAATCTCTCGGATTCAGATAAAACATAAAAAAATAAGATGACAAGTTCCTATAAATTTTTTCTTACAGGCCCTCCCTACGGAGATATATGCCCCTGAAGGACGCCACTGAGAATCGGTTTTGCCTGAATAACTTTTAAGTACTAGCTTTACAGCTTAATGCTTAATTGTTTAACGCCCTGTCTGATAAAAACTTAAAAAAAATAAATTTGGGTATCTAGTACCTTAGCCTAAAAAAAGGTACTCTTGTGTATTGTCGATAAAATAAACAGTTTTCGAAAAAAAGAATAATAAACAAATTTATGGTTTATTTTAAATAAAAAGGGCTATGATTTCTATTCTGTTTCTCGACAACAAAGTGTGATACGAAGGACATTCAAAGAACAGAAAAGTTTCATTTTAATTTGTTTAATCCGAAAAAATACAAACGTTTAAAAAAACTAAAATGTAGAAAAATGTAATAGGAGGCCCCTTAACGAAATTATTAAAAAACTTCATAAGAGGGTTCAACATGGGCTCCGTGAAATCTGATCGCGAGCACGACTAATTGAGGACTGCCGTACCCGCCACAATAATCAAGCCTTGGTCCTTATCACATCACAATAAAACGTGATTGTCGGTAGAAGTTCCTCCCTAATGTCGACAGGAGTAGAATACACCAACTTTTTCAGATGTCCCCACAGGTAATAATCCCACGGCATTAGGTCGGGAGGTCGAGGAGGCCAGGCAATGGGTCCCTCTCTACCTATCCAACGGTTTACAAAGACGTTATTCAGGTACTCCCGCACACCAACATTGGAATAAGGTGGTGCACCATCGTGCATGAAGTACATGCTTCCTGGTGATATAACCTTCTGGCATCTAAAGCAGTGCAAGACGCAAAACCGTACATTAGATGCATATCTGCATACTCAATAAACGTATATTACACAGTTCGAATTAATTCACAATTAAATTCACCACGAAATCCAAAAATCAGTAAATTAATATCGTAGGAAAGGATCTATGTGTCAGCGATATGAAAGTTGACAAGTTCTAAAATGCAGGATATTTTATTTAATTCGTACCATAGTAACGTTTGTAACAACAATAGGTTTTTTTGGAGCCGATAAATAAATAAAACGCACATTTTTTGCGAATATAGGTATTCTGTAACTATTCGTTTATTATTATTTTTCTCGGGAACGGTTAATTTTATCGACAATAAACTAGAGTACCTTTTTATTAGTCCAAGGTACAAGCTACCCTGATTTTTTTTTTATTATTTATCATACAGGGTGTTAAAAATTTGCAATAAGTTGTGAAGGTTAGTCCGCCCCTGGTAAACTAAAAAAGCTAAATGTGTTTCAAGGACACTATTTTAAGAGGTCCTTACAAGTGTTCATCACATTAAATTTTTATTAAATTATATTTAGTATTTTGAAAGTTATTCAAGAAAAACCAATTTCCAGATTTTTCACATTTTCCGGACACCCTGTATATTAAAATATCCAGAAACTATAGTAATAATATTATGATATTTTTGAAGAAGTAGTCCACGGGAGTCGATAAAATCGAATAAAACAGAGACAGTCTACCTCCACAGTATGTATTTGAAAAATTATTTAGACTTTGTTATTCTCAACATGTTTCGGACATATAAATGTCCATCATCAGGGGATACAATGATCGACCAGAGGAGCTCCCTCTCATTAAAAGTAATATTCGTAAGCAGAAATTTATGCTGAATTGTGACAAGTGGTTCGACCTTTTTGAAGAAGTCAATAATATAAAGTCATGCTTAATAAAGACGAGTTGTTAGAAATGATGAAAATTATTTTGAAAGATTTTTGTATTATTGCGAGGTGAAATAAAAGTGTCTGTTGATCGACAAGTTAGAGAAAAAAATATTTTTGGTATGGTATAATAGAACTAAAAATAAAAAAATTATAGAACAATAAACAAAGAACCAAGATGAATAAACATGTTGAGAACAATAAAGTTTAAATAATTTTTCAAATACATACTGTGGAAGTGGGCCGTATCTTTTTTATTTGAATATTCTATTCTATTCTATGATAATGATAATTTAGGCATCCTAAATAATATTTTTTTAATATAAAAATGGCATACTTATAACTAAATGGAAAGTACGTTTGCCTCTTTCACTCGCGACTTTCCTTAATTAAAACATTTGTTACTGTTAAAAAATACGTTTGTTTATTTAGCAATTAAAATTTGAAATATTAATTAATTTTTTAAGTAAATACCTATATCATTTTACAGATTCAAGTGCATATACAGTTCCAAGAAATCTTAAAATACACTAATTATTATAAAAGTTTAATCTGCTTATAATGTAAGCTTGGTATAGTATAATATGTACTCAAATTATGACAGTTTTTTAGTTGGGACTTCATACCAGCTTTTGGTTCCAATTCTGGCAAACAAAATGTGAATAGGGGCAATGAGGCAAATGTGAACTGATTGTTGAAGTAGTTAAAGATTTTTTCCTTTTAAATTTCCTTAAATTTTATTAATCAAAATTATTTCGCATTAAGATTAACCATGAACAAAAAACTGTTAAGTTAAACATATCTGCAATGTTTGCTTTTGGAATATTTTTAGGCACATAATCAGTCGTATTATTAGCCAATATAAGTCAGTGTTTATTTTTTTTTATATTCTTTGCAATTATTGGTTTATCTATATTAAGAAACAAATGTTATTATAGTATTTTAAATATAGCTTGTTTTTGTTATTTGTGGATAGTAAAATATCGTAAAAAGAGAAGCCATAGAATCCAGGGCCGGGTGATGATTTATTTAAAAGTTTGAGATCGAGTCTATTTAAAAAAAAACATCAAATGGTATGTAATATTTTACTAGCTTTGGGTTCATTTTTTTTTCTCTTGGTTCCCAAAGAAAAAGAAAAGCTATTGGAAAAATTAAAAATTATATTATAATTATTAAAAATTATACTATATTTTTTTAAATAAATAATATTCATTAAAAATATAAGCACGTATTTTCTTAAACTTGTCGAATATAATAGACCTAACAGCGAATGTGTCAAAGAGTTCTCAAAAAAACTCCTACTGCAATTTATTTATAGTAGCTTGGGACCATATATTATGTTGCCTTGGTAACATAAAAACTTTGATTTTTGCCAGAACCTTTAACACACACTTTACTTTATATTAAAAATCTTGTTGTAATTATGCTTCCTATAAATTATCACTTGTAATACCACCAGAGCTTCAAAATTTCCTGTTTTTAATTTTTTTAAATTTCACACCAATTTTAAAAAAATAACAGGAATGACATCTTTTTATGGTTTTAAGATTTTAAATAGTAGGCTTTGTGTGTTAATTGTATGAAAAGGCTAATAAATTTCATTTCATGTGCTTGAATTTGAATCAAAAGTGAAATATATACCTTATTTATAAAAATGTCTCGTACTTACAAAGAACGCGAGGCAGTAACTAGTATCGATGAAACTTAAATGCATATATAAAATACAAATAACCGACTTTAGTCATACAATAATGTCAATAACAAAAAATAAGTCTTTATTAACTTGCAACCTACATTTATTATTTTATGTTTTCTAGTATTATAGTCACCGGCTGCATTTAAAATCCGCATTAATAAATCATGGCGTGTGTTTACCGGAGTCTTGTAAACTTCTGTTTTAATAGCGCCCCACAAAAAGAAGTTACACCTATTTAACTCCGGAGAACGTGGTGGCCATTTTACTGGTGCATCATTGTCCCTTCCAATCCATCGGTTGGGATATTGATGGTGTAAGTATTGCCGAACGGCAACGAAAAAATGGGGCAGGGCACCATTATGCATATACCACATTTCCATCCGAAGTAAAAGGGGCAAATTTTCCAGAAGAATTAGTAATGTGTCTTGCAAAAAATTTAAATAAATATTTAACAATTTAACAATAGGACCAATAACGTAGCGTTCAACAATACCTGCCCAAATATTTAATTTAAATTGATGCTGATGATGTGCAACTTTAATGGCATGTGGTTTCATCGGAATAAATATGTTCGTTGTGCAGATTGGTTACTCCAGATCTTGTATAGCACGCCTCGTCAGTGAACAATATTTTTCTACAAAAATTTGGATCACGGATTCTTTTGTTTCTAATAAATTGACAAAATGTAAGCCGCATGGGGGGATCAGTCGGTAAAAGTTCCTGGACTTTTTGCACGTGATATGGATGTAACAACTGTTCTTTTAAAAACTCATTGGCAATCGTTTTAGGAACATGTAACTCACGTTCTAAGCGACGGGTACTAGTACTTGGTTTTTCTTCAACTCTTTCCAGAATGTTCTCTTCTGTTTCCACAGTTCGAATTGTTCACATACGACCCCTGCCTTCAAATTTTTTCTTAAAGCTGCCCGTTTCCCGAAGATGACGCTCGATATTGCCAAATGTTTGGGGGTTTGGTATTCGACAGTTAGGAAATCTCTCCATGTAAACCCTAACACTCTGACGCCCATTTCCTTGACAAAACCCGTATACCAGGAGCATGCCAACCTTCTCAGAGTTCGTATAATTTTCCATGTTTAATGGTAAAATGAACTTGTAATTCAAAAATGTTGATCGTATACTTTAGTCAATTACATAGACTGGTGACAATTTGTCAATAATTGTCAAATTATTAAATGCCATAGCAACAAGATCACTAACAAAATTATTGTTACAGGTAATTTGATTGTAACTTTATTACTAATGTGAATAATTGATGTATGCAGGTAATTGTAAATATTTTTTTTCTGGTAGAACATCTCATCTAACGAAAAATATTGAAGAGGTAAAATAGCTTCCAAATACATCCAGTCACTCGACACAAATATCTGGGTTGTCATAACGCCCTTGATATAAAAAATCAGGAGAACTGCTGACGTATCACTTTTATAACTCTTCCACTTATTTACAGCCGGTGACTATACTACTAGAAAAAGTAATTTTATAGTATTAGTCTACATACTAAAAATCATTATAATCGATTAGCAGGTTTTCACGTAATTTAGGAAAAACCAATATTTTTATAAATTCTTGACGCCCTTTACCGACTAAACGAGACAATTTTAGATATAACTAAGTCGGCTTAGATCGATCTATTTTGACGTCAGGAGTCGGTCGTCAGACGTTGTACACGTATTTTCAGGACACCCTGTATAGGTATAGCAAAAATCACTACTTCTTATAATAAACCAAAAAATATTTATCGCAAAATCACAGGTAGGATATTTGCATTCTTATTTGTGATTCCATCAGTTTAGTTCAGGTTAGTTCAAGTTAGTTATATACCAAAACAAAAACATCCAAACTTTTAACTGTAAAATATATTAATAATCAGTAAGTTATATAAGAACTTAAGTCTAGTTTATTTAAAGGCGAATCGCCAATTTCGTTATCATTAACTAATGTTAATTAATCTCTAGATTTTATTTAAAATTTTACCAATTTAAATGATATTCGCTATGTAATAAAAAATAATTTCGGTAATATTTAATGGTATTTATTATTATTTACCATATCTTAAAACTATAATATATAATAGATGTATACAATACACATAAAAATATTTGTAAATTAACCTTATCTTAGAAACAATATTTTTGTTCGACAAATATTCTGTAATTGTTAATATACGCAGTGCAGTATTAATTTGTAACATTTACCTTATAACTAACTAAACTAATTTTTTGTAACATATATTCCGTTATAACACATAAAATATTTTTAATTTAGAAATTTTAAGGATAATACTGTTTTAGGTATACAAACTCGCTCTTAAAAATTAATAAAACAGTTACCTACCTACACACCTACCTAGGGGTACGACACTCCTTAAATAGGGGTGGAAATTGTCGAAATACATTTATATAAATACATTTAAATACATATAAACATTTAAATACAAATAAATACATTTAAATACAATTGAATAGAAATAAATGCATAAAAATACAAATGAATACAAATAAATACATATAAATACAAATGAATACAAATAAATACACATGAATACAAATAAATACAAATGAATACAATTAAACACAAATGAATAGAAAGAAATACAAATACATACACTAAACATAATAGAGTTAAAATAACTTTCTATTTTAAGTCAGTTTTGATTCACTCAAGCTGGCAATGAGATTTTTTGATTAACACGGCCAGGATTTCTAACAGCTAGTGCTTAAATTATTACTTTTGAAAATATTCGTTGCCGAGGAAAAATTTCCTGTTAATAATTTAAGCTCGAGGGATATTTGGTAAGAAAATTTCATACCAATTTAATATTATAATGGTATTAAACTTTGTTAGTGTTTATTATATCAATTATTGCTCGCCGAGCAACAAAGTAACCAAAACGCTCGCTCGCCTGATTACCTTGACAACCATCATAAAACATCTAGTGTTCCTCATATTTGACCCATATATGTATTAGTACTATATAGCTATTAACCTGAATCAGTTGAAGCAGCAGCTGAGACAGAACCAAAGAGTAACACAACTCTTTGATAGGACATCCAGAGTAATCTCGACTTCTGCGCGTGCCCCGTAAGGGCATTGCCAAATGTACTTTTATTTCCTTAGAGCAGGGCACAAGAGTGTGCCGTAGAAAATTAGAGCAATTATAAAATTAGCAAAAATCTTGCTAGAAAATCGCAAAAGAAGCATTGAGTCGGTAATTACTGTTTCTGAAAGATTTCATCAATATATCATAAACGTTTCGAAATATTTATGGAATATTTAAATCTTTCGGGGAAACTAATATGAAATATTTATGAAACTTCATGTAGGTTACCCCAAGGAGAAGAAAAATTTCCGGCAATTTTTTTAGTTGCTTTGGTAACGATATAAAAACACGCTTTTCATTGATCGAAAGTTGTCGGTGTAAAATTTATTTATTTTCTTCAAATTTGATTGATATGGATGTAGAAAAACAAGTAGTTACATGAGAGATAAATCTAAATCATATACCAAAAATCGAAAATATCGGCTCTGAGGATTTACCAGACATATCAGTAGACGAAATAACAGCAGCACTCTCCGAAATGAGAAACAGTAAGTCCCCAGGTGATGACGGCATAGTGATTGAGGCTATTAAGGACGGAGGAACGGCATTAACATATGCCATACAAGAGCAATTTAACACATGCTTGATCAAGGGTTCAACCTCCTCCCAGTGGCACAATGCTGTCATTACCATAATGCAAGGTAACATCGCAAATTTAAGAAACTATCGACCCATTAGCCTACTCTCTCACACGTACAAACTTTTCACTAAAATCATAACAAAGCGACTTACAAATAAATTGGATGCTTATCAACCCTGCGAGCACGCCGGTTTTCGCTCTGGATATTGAACGAATGATCATCTACAACAAGCCATTAATTCTTATATTTGTAGACTATAAAAAGGCATTTGATACCATCGACCAACATAAAATGCTGCTAGCACTTGCCGACTGTAGAATTGATCATCGCTACATCGCACTTATTAAAAATATCTATGATACTGCAACAACCTGCGTTAGACTTCATGAAGAAAATTTGAAGTGCAACGCGGAGTTCGACAAGGTGACACTATCTCTCCCAAATTGTTTACAACCCTATTGGAATACACGTGTAAGCAAATAGATTGGCAAGACATGGGAAAAAATATAAAAAGAGAAAATCTAAATCATCTAAGATTTGCCGACGACATTGTGTTAATATCAGACAGTATAGATAAAGCCAGGAAAATGATGGAGCATCTTTACCGAACCTCAAGAACGGCTGGGCTTAAAATTAATATATCGAAGACTCAGTTTATGGCAAACCTTGTAATAAGCGACAACATCCATAACGTTGAACATGTAACGAAATTCAAGTATTTAGGCCATGAGATTAGATTGGGCCGAGACAATCAAACAACGGAGATTTGTAGAAGAGTGAGTCTAACTTTTGGAAAGCTTCGCAATATATTTAAATCAGACATATCAATATGCTTGAAAAGGAAAGTTTTTGGCCAGTGCGTACTTCCTGTTATGAGTTACGGAGCGGAGACCCAAACATTAACGAAGAAAACAATAAACCGAATCAGAGTTACGCAGCGTGTCATGGAGAGATCAATGCTGGGAATACGTTTAAGAGACAGGATCCCCAACAATGAAATAAGGAGGAGAACGGGTGTCGTTGATGCAGTGGAAAGAATAACCACAATAAAATGGAATTGGGCTGGGCATATATTGCTAGAAGAACGGATGACAGATGGACTAAGAAGATCCTCGAGTGGCGACTAAGACAAGATGCATATAGAAGTAGAGGACGCCCACCGACTTGATGGACGGATGACATACGGCGCATCAAATTACACTGGATGCAAGCGGCACAGAATAGAACCACGTGGCAGCGGTTACGAGAGGCTTATGTCCAGCAGTGGACGCAGCTGGGCTGATTAATGATGATGATGATAATGATGACACGAGAGATTAATTTTTTTAATATTTTTTCGGTTAAGGCATTTCAATCACACCAGGTCTAAATATGCTCCTTTCACGGCCCTGCATAATATGTGTATATATGTTATTGTCATGATATAGCATGTCTTCGCCAAGAATTTCGTCACATTGCTAAACAAACAAGAATAATCCATTATATTTATCAATTATTAAGAATGGTTATGACACACTTTTGAATTAAATAAAGATTGGACATTACACCAGTCTGATAAAATCATTTAAAATTAACACAATTAAGGTTATCGACATAATAAATAATCGCGTAAAACGTGCTTGTCTAACACGTGAGCAGCATGCGGGTTTAAAACAGTGTATATTGCCCTAATACACTGCATTTCTAAAATTTAGCAACATCTATGTATTCGATCTGAAACCGTTTTCCTAGCGGATAAATACCATGTTCCTTCTTAACACCTTCTGGCTGGTGATATATTAAATGCCAAACAGAGGTAACTTCCTACTTCTGGACCACCCTAATTAATTAGTTGTTAATTAATTTAATGATGTAAATGCAATCTTAAATTACACTCTTCCCCGCAAAAAATAAGGTTATTTCTAATTAATAACTTAATTTGAGATGCCACCCGTTTACAAATATTTATCATTGGGACCACGTCGATGGTTTTCGTTGAGTAATTTTAAAAATCTACCAATAATTTGGGTCTGACATCCTCTGGACGACCTTCGAACTGAGCATTTCACCAAATGCTTTCCCTTCGTTTTCTTTTAAACTTTACTAACACTTGAGAACCCAAAACCAAATTCAGTGGTAGAGTTATTCATTTTTTAATGACTTAAATTTGTTAATATTAGAGTAAAATATAAAAATTGGCTTTGGTGGCAATGTCTTATGAAAGTTTAAAAGCTGAAATTAAGTTTCAAAATCCTTAAAAAAGGACTCTAGAATTAAGTCCTGTAGCAAAACAAAATTAATTTCTAGAGCTCCAAAAATAACATGTTAATTTAGAAGCGTTGATTTTTATTATTTGAGTTATTTTTTTAGCAATGACATGATTTAATTTTTTCTACCTACACAAAAATCTCAGCTAAGACTTTAAGACGTTAGAGGTGATGCAGATGTCAGGCTTCTTCTTTTGAAAAATGAATGACAAATATGCTCAAAAGCCACAAATAAACATGTAGTTAATATAGTCCTTTGTATAATATTGAAACATTTTTATCTTTAACAACTTTATTTAAGTTTACAGGGTAAATGTTTTTAAGTATTTTCTAAATTTTATAAATAAAATACTTAATCGAATCACCTACGTCCACCTTTCAAAATGCGATTTATCTTTTAGTCGTAGGAGTACCTATGCGTAACAAGGATCAAGAACAAAATTCCCACGCCTTTGTTAAGGGGCTAATATTAGGTACAAGTAAGCATTGTTTAAATTACAAGTGTTTATGTAAATCTTTGCGTCAGCGTAGATATTTGCGAAAAACATTGCCATTGGATAAACAATAAATACAGAGCAGGGCAGGACAGATTCAACCTGGAACGACCTTCCTGAGGTCGTGTTCTTCAGCGAGTATCTTCTCCACGACGAAGGTTGACAATCATCATGGCTGTCCTGACTTTGGAGGCTGCTGCTCTGAAGAATTCACCGGAGGTGCATCCAAACCATTCCCTCAAGTTTCGCAGCTCAGATATTCTTCTCCTTTCTACGTTCCTCTTTCCACAGATCTTTACCTTGCAGCATAGCATACTTCTCCCCTCGTGTGATATGTCCAATGTATTTAAACTTTCAGATCTTAATGGTCTTTATTATCTCCCTCTTCTTGTTCATTCTCCTCATGGCGTCAGTGTTTGTTACGTAATCAGTCCCTGGAATTTTCGGTACACCCACATCTCGAATGATTCAATTTTCTTGGCAGTCCTTGCGTCAACGTCCAAGCTTCTACGCCATAAAGAAGTGAAGAGAAGATGTAACATCTTACCAACCTGACCCTCAATGACGTTCAATGTTAGGTCTCTCAATTTCTTTGGTGTAGTCATTTGTCGAGTTTATCAATGTTCCGAGGAATGTGTAATTCTCAACTTACTCTATGGTCTTGACGTTAACTATCAGATTTTCTTTGTCCCGCTGATATTTTGAGATTCTCATAAATTTAGTTTTCTTGACGATCAGCGTCAGTCCATATTCCTCGCTGCATTCAACCAATTTGCTCATCAGTCTCTGCAGGTCTTCGATATTTTCAGGCACGGTATCGTCTAAATACCCTATATTATTGATCGGTGTTCCGTTGCCTTTTATTCCGGATGTTTCCCGTTCTAGTGCTTTCTAGATGATGTCTTCGGAGTATAAGTTAAAAAGCATTGGTGATAGGACACATCTCTACCTTACTCCTCTTCTTATTTCTATTTCCTCTGACGGTTGGTTATCGATGCATACTTTTACTTTTTGGTTATAATATAAATTTGTAATAATAAAATATATAGGTCGTTACCGTCTATATTTTTCGTTTTAAGGATATTCATTAGCTGGTCGTGGAAACGCTTTGTTATAATTAACAAAGCACGCGTGCATGTCCCGATTAACGCCCAAACATCGCTCATTTAATAATTATACCGAGTGCGATTAGGGCATCACGAGTTCCTAAACCTTTGCGAAACCCGAATTATATTTCTCTGACGTCAAGTTTTTTGATATATTTGGTAATGAATTACTTTTAGGAATAGTTTTACTATGTGTGACATCAAGCTAATGGTGCGGTGGTCAGTACACTCTCTGGTCCTATCCTTTTTGGATAAGCAAACAAACATCGACCACAACCATTCCCCAGGCATATATCCCGATCGACTTGATTGAATAGTTCTGTAATTTTTTTTATTCATTTATTTATTTCTTGGAACAAATACACTACAGGGCAAAGCCCCAAATGGTACAATCAATTTTACATTTTTAACAGAGACAACAAATGTATAAGAAAAATAAAATAGTAATACAAGATATTTACAATAAGGTACGTTTGATGGAATTAAGATTAAAAATAACACCAAGATCATTGAACTTTGATACTGATTCTAAAGTTGTACCACTGATCTTGTATTCAGTGTAAAATGGGACTTGTCTTTTATAGCACATCATCTTCTTGCATTTGTTGACATTAGGTTTCAAATAGTTTTTTTCACACCATGAGACAAGTCGATCGAGATCGGACTGAAGAGCGCTTGAAGAGTCGGTGACAGAGCAGTAGAACTTGAGATCATCGGCATACATAAGGCATCTAGATGCTCTGAAGCAGGAAGTTATGTCGTTGATGAAAAGTGAGTATAATATTGGTTCAATATGAGATCCTTGTGGTACGCCCGATAGCACCTGGATTTCTCTAGATTCGACTTCTCCGACTAGAACTCTTTGCCGGCGACCAGAAAGATAACTGCTGATCCATGCTAGATAAACATTGTCGATCCCCACGTACGACAGCTTGGCGATTAAAAGCTTGTGGCATACGCTGTCAAAGGCCTTCGATATGTCAGTGTATATGACATCAATCTGATTGCCCGCTTCAAGATTTGATACAAGAAAGTCTTGATATATTGCTAAATTAGTTGTGGTTGATCGACCTTTGAAAAATCCGTGTTGATCTTCGGTGATGTATTGCTTATAGGTTTCAAAAACTTCATCGGTTAGGATGGATTCTATAATCTTGGTATCAGGGTTGAGAGCAAAGATATTCTTCTGTAATTGGTGACATCCGCCTTATCCCCAGATTTTTATATCGGAAAAGGATGTTGCTGGAGAGTTCATCAGGTCCAGGACGTGTTTTAGGTTTTCCAGGGCGTACAGTATTTCTTCCTTGGTAATATCCGGGCCTGGTTCCAACGAATATGGTCATCGTTTATTGATCTCCATAGAACTAAACATTCAGGCTAGTATAGAAGGTTCTTCTACGCTATACTGAAGACGAGTATGACGCGATCCACGTTGGTCTTGAATCTTTGGAAACAATACTCGTGGGGAAAACGACTTCAGGAAAGTCGTTCTTCAGCTAGAGGAATTTATGAACGGTATCGTTCAAGCAACACTATTAATTTAAATTAAACCGACGAACTATCTAGTTTACCCTCCATGGAGTCGGGAGTCTATAGCGATTCTTGGGTAGATGAAACACGACTTCCACGAGAGTTTATTGTTTTGTGTTAGTAAATGTTGTGAGAGTTTGTTTATTTGTTTTGGAGTTTTTCTTTATATTTTGTAATGGAATGGAGCAACAAAATGCTTTGTATAAATTTGCCACATAATTACAAACCGAGTTTCCCTTTAAAGAAAAGCAAACTGTAAATGCAAGGTAAACATGTATATTTTTGAATTAGTTTCTATTGTTAACTTGTTTCTAACGACTCTTAGGCAGGGTTGAAAACTTTAGAATCTACCTAGGTAGAAAACAGTAAAAAACTGGTCTTCGACAAGCAACTTACGTAAAAATTAATCAAAAAACATTTAGAAAACAGAAGAAAAATAGAAAAAGCATATAAACATACCCTCACATTTTTTGACAATACCTATATGAGAGTCTTATTTTCTGGACATTCAATTAAAACTTAATTATAGAATACATAATGAGTTATCTTAGAAAGAAACAATATAAATAATAAAGTTATAAATAACGCTGTCACAAAAAATTAGGAAACAAGCGTACGAGCCAAAATTAAACCATATTTTTATTTTGGTGTAGTAGGTCAGAGACGTTGCAATTAAGGTATTCTTCAACTGAAGTATAAATTATCGTTTAACTTGGTTTTATTTACATTATTTCAGTTGCTGGTTTGTTATAAATATAACCTAATTGGCAAAACCATTGGGCAACTTTGGTTAAGTTGTGTTTGGCCACTGTTAAGTTTAAATTAATTCTCAAATGACACTGGGTGTCTCTGGTAACAGAGTAGTTAAAATGGTTATTTTTAACATGCATAATTGACGTAAAAACAAATATTGATGGAAAAGATAAAATTTCAAGCGTAGGAAATAGTAATTTACATGCAAAAGTATAGGGTTTAGACATAATTGTTCTGAATATTCCTTTTGTGCTCTAAAAACCTCATCAGCCCTGGCGCAATGGCTCCAACAAATAATGCCATATGATAGGCACGATTGTACCTCACCGTAATAGTAGTGCAATGATAACGAAATGTCTACCCTCTGACGCAATATTTAATATTGCACCGACTTGATTGGACCATGTGAGATGCTTGTCAAGAATAATTCCAAGATATTTGGTGACCTTAGCTTGTTCAATTGTTTTATTATGCATTTTGATTCGTTTAAGATTAAAGTATTATTTTTACGAAAATTAACCATACGATTTACAGCACTTGGTAATATTTTTAGGCAAGGTCACTATTGGATATTGTAACAGCTGTATCGTCGGCATACGCCCCTACATAGTGATACGGAAATTCTTGCATAATACTATCAAAGAAAATTACGAATAAAAGAGGTCCCAGCATGCTGCCTTACAGCTAGTTCATGCTAGACTGTTAAAAACGTTAAACGGCGAAAGACCTTTCCTACACGTCAAAAACAAAAATGTAGATAGATATCCAACTCTGTTCCTTAGGTGAATTATTGGCAATATTTGGTCGTGGCCCTCAAAACTATGCGCTTCCTTATTCTGCTAACTCACCACATGCCACTGGTATCAGAGTATGTTTAGGAGCGGAGACACAAAATTTATTATCACGCGTCAAAAAATGTTGCGGTGTATGGAGGTTGGTAGTTCGGAAAAGTTTCTACGAGGCTGCCTTAGCTAGGGTCGCAACTTGGCTTTGCCAAGACATATAACCATCCAAATTGGCGCCCAATAATTTAATTGATGAAGACAAGGATTTCAAGTGGCCTGCCATGACCAAATCTCGTTCTTTAAGATTATCTATGTTAGAAAAAACTGCCGCATTGTGTTTTTTAGTATTTAATTATATTTGGGTACTGTCATCCCAAGACAAGATTTCTTACCTTCTGGTATTTGTTGAGATGCGAGACTTTCTGCTGCCTGTATGGATGTGCATTGGCAGACGATCTTCGAGCATCCAAAAAGACTAAACAAATGTGATATCGTCGAGTCAAGGTAGTATAATATTCCCGCAAAAATTCGATTTTGATATTAAGTGCATATATTTTATACTATGACAACATCGAAAAAGTTATCGACAATGGACGAGCACGTTAAAAAAATTATTTGTATATACCCCTGTGTTTTTTGATTCATTCATTTACAGTGAAAACCCCTTAACAATGCCCTGTCTATCACCCTGTACTTTCTCCGCATTTTTATGTCCTTAATGTAAAATATAATAAATCCTAAAACCTGTTTTTGTTTGACAGTATATTATATTAAGCTTATTTTCAACGTTATCATAATTACACAGCTATAGTACGAAAGTAACGTGCTCAAATATTTGCGCGCGCACTGCCCTGGACTAATATAAATATATATTAATAATTACCTAGTCTAACATATTAGTACTTCATAAGTAACTTCTAAAATACTTCCAAGTCGCTTTGCTCTTTTAAAACTTTAATTTTTTGTTTTCTTCTTTCCAAAATGGAGCAGATTCCAAAAAGCCAGACCATCGCCTTAAGACAAAAGCTGATTGGGTAAGACCTTTTTAACTTTATATCATTTACGCGTTTCTGAAATTATTTTTAGACAATTAAATTTATTTTTAAATTTGTTTGCATATGAATGGTTTTTAAAATACATTATAAATAATTCAGTAAGGTCAGGAATTAAAGTAGTACTGCCGAGTTATGACGGTATACTGATTTGTACTGTTGACGGGGGTCGGGGGTAATAGAACTACCTGTTATACTTAATAATTTTTTACTTGTATATTATTATGAAGTTCACGATAGTTTAGTTGGTTGGCGGTTATATATTCGTTAAAAGAAAACTTAGTAACAGGGTATGTAAATATGGGCATTAAAAAAAATTCTGTGCATTTATTATTTGTAGATTACTATTAAGTATATAAATCAGATTGATTATTATTCTCTAAAATTTCCAAATTCGAGACCAAATTGTTTAACGCACAGAAATAGATGGGAACACTCGCCCATTTCATCAGATAAATGAAACCACATTTTGAAAAAAAAAGTTAATAAATATATTCCTCTACCAAATAAGTTTCCCCAAGTTTTTTGTATATTTCAGGAATAATTTACATGTAATTTTTAAAATTTTAGAAATTCTCTAAACACTGCTCTGAATCTGAATTAATCTAAACTAACCTTTAGCATCTTTAGTAAAATTTGAATTTTTAATTCATTTCGTCAGTAGTTATGTATGAGTACTGGAAGCCTGTGATATAGGACCTAGTATTATAGTCGTGTGCACAGGGTCATAAAACTTTAACAAATCTGATGGATCCTCAACTGTCGGAACTTTTAAATGCATAAGGAACAATGTTAGTCTATATTTAAAATTAAATATAGGATCAGGAAATATAAAAGATATTTGAACGCAGGTTGAAGCAAATTATGGCTTTGGTCTTAGAATAGATTGATTAGCTTTGGTCTGTATGCATTTTAGTTCCACAATACAGGGTGGTATAAATGAATCAGTGTAAATTTAACAAAATTTCATTCCGGTAGATTTCAGCATTTATAGTTTGGCGAGTAATGTACAATTTGGTTCTCTCGTTGTACATGACACTTGCCCAAACTGTGATGTTTCCACCAGCTAACCTGAACTAACCGAAAATTGTTTTTTACAATTGAACCAGTGATTCTTCTAAAACCCAAAAATTAAGAAAAAGCAAAAAATGTTGTTTAATTTGCACTGTTTCATTTACCCTGTATTGCGGAATAAAAATTCATATAAACCAAAACTAATCAATCTAACCTAAGACCAAACGGTAAGCCCTAATATGCTTTAAACCGAGTTCAACTATCTTTGATATTTCCCGAGATATTTGATTTCAAATCTTGACTAAAAATTTTTCTGATGCGTTTCAAAGTTCCAGCAGTTTATTTGAACCCAGAATCTCGAAAATTCGAATCTTTTATACCTTATCCTACCATGTTTTCCAACTCAACTTTATTGAGGGCCATTTCATATAAAAGAGGTCCTAAATATAAATATATGCAAAATTACATTATCAACAATATTAAGGATATTCTAATTAAAAGAAGTTTAAAAGGGCGTAAGTGCTCGAAAATTCAAATGGAGAAATTGATTTGAAACTTATTTTTGTTTAACCAAAATGACATTGTTTGCAAGGTATATGATTTAAAATTATTTGGAATAATAAAATAGTTGCCGAGTTAGAATTTTACAAGAAATCTACTATAGCAACTAATGCATATTTTAAAAAAAACTTCTGAGCCTTTTAAAATGTCTTCCTAAGTGCAGGGGCAGACCTATGTATGGGCTTTTTGGGCTGCCGCACAGGGATTCGTGAATATAAAAGGCCCCAATTGCAGTAGTGTTAGCCGGGGGCCCCAAAGTTCACGGTTCGCCCCTGTCTAAATGTAACAATGAACAACTAACCTGAACTAATTAGAAAGGCGTTTTAATAGTTTTTGTAAGAATGCTAATGTTTCAGATCCAATAGACTTTTTCCTAAACTCGTTTTTTATTTGCAGTCAAATTTAAAATAAAACAATGTCTTTTCCAAAATAGAAAATAAACAAACAAACAAACAAACCGATTTAAAAAGGTTTCAACGATATTAAGTAATAGGAAACTTTGGAGATACCTCAAGATAACAAAAGTTTGATACCAGGTTCCAGCATTTTAAAATTCATAAATGCGTATCGGTCACAAGTCATTTGCACTGTGAATCGCGATAATAAAATTTAGTTGCTTGGATACTTGTCACACGTACAATTGTTTGCATATTCGCCAAGTACACGAGTCGTCTGAGCCCAGCTTAAATAATTTAAAGATGCAATGATTTTTTAATGATTGTTACATTTCAATCTCCATAACCAATCAAAATTAATTATTTGTTTCAGACCCTCGTGTCAGCTGTTCTTCAAAAAAGATCCCCTAAAAATTGTCAGGGCCAAGGACCAATATATGTATGACGAAAGGGGAGATGCCTACCTAGATTGCATTAACAACGTAGCTCATGGTAAGTAAAAAATATTGTTCCAGAGAGCAAGATATAATTTAATTGAAGTTTTTGGCGCCTAAACTTCCTGAAATGTTGGTATTCGGTAGTTCAAGGAGAAATCCTTTTTTTCATGGGCGCAAAGTTCTTGGTTTACAGCAGGGTGTTTCATCAGTTTATTCAAAAAATCATAATTAATTAAATGAGATCACATTATCAAAACTTTGCAATGTATGCACGCACAATGTAGCAGTAAATCGATAATTCAAATATGTCTAGTTTTATAAAGTATACAGGGTGTGGGGTGATTTCCTATGATATTTTAAGGGAAAAAGTTCATCTGAGCATGTGTCTGGAGTTGTCCCGTTTTTGATATACAGAATGTTAAAGTTTTTTTTTTTAAATCGGTCTTGTACAATTTTTTTAAATATCCTTTTTCCGATTTTATTTAAATTTGGTACCGTTATTCATAATCATATTTAAAAAAATTATTTTATTTTTAATTTAAATGTTTTAATTAACTTTGAAATACAAAGGTAGGTATTTTTTTTGTACAATATGCAATAAAGTAGTTTTTATTTTTTCTCTCGAAAACGAAGCAAGATATGAAAACAATTCAGGGACAAAAAAGTTGAAGTATTAGTTGGTAAATCCGAGAAAAAATATAAAAATTAGAAAAAAGTCAGTGGCGTAAATTTGTTTGTTAATAATATTCGTTACGGTGCTCCACGGGACGCCACTGAACTTAATAAATTTAAACTAGTTAGGGCTAATTAAGCCCCTAATCATTATGAATAACGGTACGAAATTTCAATAAAATCGGGAAAAGGATATTCAGAAAAATTATAAAAAACCGATTTTCTTTTAAAAAACACCCTGTATATCCAAAACGGGCAACTCCGGACACATGTTCATATGAACTTTTTCTCTTAAAATATCATAAGGAATCATCCCATTAAGTTACGTACCGCGTACCGTACTTCTGAATTCCTGTATTTTTGTAAAGATCCTATTGGATCACGCTGTATATCCAATGGATTAAGTCTGGACAAATAATGTTAATGTAAACTTCTAGTGTTTGTTATTTACATTTAATCAGCGCATTAAGAAAACAACAGATAAATGGTAATTAAAAAGCTTTCAAAGGATATGAAAGTTTTCCGTTTGCAGAACAATGTTCCTTTTTATTTAGTTTAAACTAGATATGCTAGGCTTTATCGTCTTATAATTAGCATTTAAAAATCCTACTTTAATCAGAATGTTTTCGTAAGATCACAAGAATAGGAATATTTAACAATTACTTGGTGATTGCTATTTTTAGAGAGGTTAATAGGATTGGCAGTTTACTAGACAACTAATTATTTAACAATTCATTAAATTAAATTAAAAACATATTTAATAATTCATGTTTAAATAATTTTTTCAAATAAAAAGTGGTTTAATAAATGAAAGTAATTTTAACAAACCGAATTATTTTATTACTTTTTTTTTATTTGTTTCTGGGGAAATTCAAGCCAGTATCTTCTAAATTCAATTTTTATTTTACAAAAAAGAGCTATCAGATATTTGTGCAAAGCTAGATCTAGAGATTCTTGTAAAACTCTATTTATCTCACAAAAAATTTTAACACTAACTTCAATTTTTATATTGGAAACAGTTTGTTTAATTCATAAAAAGCATAGAAATAGTATTAATTCACATACTTATAATACAAGAGAAACCTTTAATATATGTTTACCTATTCCTTCTTCAAGTCTTGTAAAAAAATCCATAATTTATGATTCTAAAAAAATTTTTAATTTTCTTCCAGTTTTTATT
The DNA here is from genome assembly GCA_963920685.1 of Polydrusus tereticollis. NCBI lineage: Eukaryota > Metazoa > Arthropoda > Insecta > Coleoptera > Curculionidae > Polydrusus > Polydrusus tereticollis. The sequence continues at coordinate 127,088,573 of OY987329.1, forward strand.
AAAAAAATGTCAAATTTTAAAATGTTTAAAAAAAATGTTAAAAATATATTATTGGAAAAAGCTTATTATACTCTAGATGAATATTTTGGTGATACTCTGTCATAATTATTTGCATTTTTTTTTGTTTATTCCGATATTTTACTCTAGCCTCTAAAAGTATTTTTGAAAATTCTACCTCTACCGGATAACAACTTTAGAATTTTAAATGCAACGTATCTTATTCGATTTTTTGATTGTGCGGTTAAATATGAGTAATTTTTATTAACCATATCCAACATCTATCTTACATTGTTCCTTATATATTCATTATTTTGATATTTTTTGCCGCCAAAACAGGAGTAACAAAAAATCAAACATCGTAGGCATGTACGGATCTAACGATGTCAAATTATCGAAATATTAAAACAATATACAGGTATTTCGTTTATATAACAAAAGAATATTTTATACAGGGTGCCCAAAAAATATGTTTCGGTAGGCCTTTCCAAAAAATACTAAAAGTCACTTTTTCCAAAAGTATATTATTAAACCAGATGATAGTGCAGAAAATTCCCAATGTATCAGTACGACATGTTCCTATACGAATGTCCAGTAGTTTTTGACTTATAAGGATTTCTATATTGATAAGAAATTAATGTTTGCTCCTAAAAATTAAAAATTAACATAAATAGGGTGCACGCATTGTTTATGACAGGTTGGTGTCAGAAACAATACATAGTAATAAATAATTTTTGTAATTCAGATTACCTACATTCTAAATCGCTATAAATAAATACAGTTTTAAATTACTAAAATAAGCAAGAACTGGGTATTAAAAAATGAAATTAAAACATTGAAAGAAGATTTTCTCTTGTAGCTAACACCTTAGTTGTTTCAAATGCTGGTCATTTACAAGTAGACACTTAAGAATCGTAGTCATCATAATATATTCAGTTGTAACTCTTTGAATTTCTGCTCGCAGATTGACGCAGATTCTCTTTTGTTCCCACAGGTGTCATCTTATACACTTCTTTTTCAATCTTGCCTTGAGACCACAGTGGTCAATCCCATGGACTATTTTGTCTTATCCATCAATCTTCAAACACAGCTCCGTGGTTACTTCAATTGTACAATGAATTAAGGGGCAAATTATCCAAAAAAGTTGATGTCAGCTGTCCTCAAACATTCTACATATTTTTGGAACGTTAAATTTTCGTCATAAATGCAAACTGAAAATTTGTCATTCATTAACAACAAAACATATCCCCTTTCATTAATATAATACGGATTTTCCTTAGCCCAAAAATTATTGTTGCACAGATTAAATACACCCTCACGTGAAAATTTGGATTCGTCGGACCAAATATTTTTTTTGAGAAAGTCGGGATCTTCATAGGTCCGAGTTTCGTTTCGAAGAAATCTAGACGATTTGGTAGATCCTCTGGTTGCAAAGCTTGTAGCGTAATAAATTTAAAATCATGCATATTATGCTGATGTAAAATTCTACAAATTGAATAGTGAGACATTCCTATATCATTCTCAGCGCTGGATATTGATGCATGAGGAAAGACATGGAAATACCCTAAGACGATTATTTCATTTTCTTTATCTCCAGTCACTGGTTGTTTTTGTTCTCTTGGGGCAGTATTTCTTGCAAAATTATTATAATTAAGTTGAATCCTTCCAAATTTCCACAGATTCATTGGCGGTAAATTTGTCGTTAATAAATAAATCAAAGTTCGCTCTAACACGGGAACCTTAGTTCTCAGGGGGACATATTTTTTTGCTATTTTCACCCCCCCCCCCCTGCTTGAACCCCTACGACGGGGTGGTTTTCACCCTTAAAATCTTAAATAGAAAGGGGTGTCGAGTGATACCTTATTTTAAAGGGAATTCAACTGCCTTCCCAACGCGACCTTGCTCGTTTAAATCGAGTGAATAGTTCCTGAGAAATAGGGCCAAAAAGAAAAGAAAATTTAAATAAAATTTATTACCGCTTGTATCAATCAAGTAAATGTTAAAAATGTCCACCTCCAACATTCATGCAATTGTAAAGGCACTGTTCAAAATGTTCGCGAACATTATGGAGCATTGCAGGAGTTATTTGTCGGCACTCGTACACTATTCGTTGTCGCAAGTCTTCCAAAGAATTGGGTTGGGTTGCATAAATTTTAGACTTTAAATATCCCCACAAAAAAAAGTCCAGTGGCGCCAAATCAGGAGATCTTGAGGCCATTCAATAGGACTTCTTCTTCCAATCCATTTTCCTGGAAATATTTATCCAGAAACTGTCTAACAGGGAACGCATAATGCGGGGGTGCTTCGTCTTGCTGAAAGTAAATATTTTCTGGCCGATAACGGTAATTTTCTTCTATGGCATTCGTTAAAGCAGGGTTAATAGTGGTTTCCAACAGGTTCAGGTACATTTCACCTGTTAAATTTCCAGGTATAAAATACGGCCCAATAATACGGTCCCCAAAAATTTCAGCCCGCACATTTAATTTTTCGGGATGTTGTGTATGCACTTCTCTAAAAATTCTAGGGTTGGAATCCGACCAATACCTGCAATTCTGTCGATTGACAGTACCGTGAAGAAAAAAAGTGCATTCATCGCAGAAACAAATGTTAAAAATAAATTGTGGATTGTGATCATTTCACTAATTAATTCACTAATTAACTCGCAAAATTGCAAACGGCGATCGTCATCGTCTTCATTAAGTTCATGAACCAGTTTTATTTTATAGGGATGGAACTTATGCGTTTTTAAAGTACGCGGAATCGTTGAAATGGCAATATGACCCAAAACTGCAACTTCTACAGCTTCATTTCTTACAGGATTTTCAACAATCCTTTTTTTGTTTAGCACTGATCCTGTTTCACGAAACTTTGCCACTAATTGTAGCACGTAAGTATGAGACAAGAAGTGTGCATTTAGATGGAATTCATTATAAGGCAGCTCGAGCACAATCGTTACTTCTAAAGAAAAGTGAAATAATTTCAACCCTTTCTTGAAGAATATCTATACGTCATTTTAATCCGTTATTGAACACACTGAAATGTAAAGCAAAATGAAATTTTATTCTTACTATGAATTTGATCGATGCCAAAAACAAACTGAGTTTTTTCGACTGAACAAGTGAAATTCCAAATCCCTTTTGTTAAGATAGTATCCTTTTTGCGTACTTTTTCCCATTTATTTGTTTACATTTAAGCACAAATTTGTTTATCATTTCATTTCTTGAAAGGTACTCAACCAAATTCAACGAGCAAGGTTCCGTTGAAAAGACAATTTAATTCCTTTTAAAATAAGCTATCGCTCGACCTTCCTTTTCATTTAAGATTTTAAGGTTGAAAGCCACCCCGTCGTAGGGGGTCCAGCAGAATAGGTGAAAATAGCAAAAAAATATGTCCCCTGAGAACTAAGGTTCCGGTGTTTGAACGAATTTTGATTTATTTATTAACAAGAAAATAAACCTGGGTGGAAATTTTTCGGTGCGCCACCCTGTATTGTTCAAAAATTTCAAAAATTTGAGATCGTTAGATCCATAGATATCTACGAGATTTGATTTTTTGTTACTCCTGTTTTGGCCGCAAAAAATAACAAAATAATTAATATCTAAGGAACAATAGGAGATTGATATAGGACATGGTTAATAAAAGTTACTCAGATTTAACCGGAGAATCAAAAAATCAAATAATATGTAAATGGAGAGTTACATTTAAAACACTAAAGTTAGTATCCATTACCCTGTATAGGGACCATTTCTTTAATGCCACTAAATTTATTTTTATAGGTATACCAGTCTTGTGTTGTTCTACATTTAAAATCATTCGATCGTTGTCCTACTCTCCAAGAGACTAAGTTTTACGTCCATATAAGACAATAATTATTCTCACACCCATGTTATCAATAATATCGGTTGCATACTCTGACCAAAATGTTTAATAATTTTCAGTTGGTCACAGCAACCCAGCAGTGGTAAAGGCTGGTTACGAGCAAATGGCGGTCCTAAACACCAACAACCGATTTCTTCACGATAATATAGTCCTGTGCGCACAGAGAATAATAAACACCCTTCCCGATAACCTCGAAGTGTGTTTCTTCGTTAATTCCGGATCGGAAGCCAATGACTTAGCTCTGAGATTAGCTCAGATCCACACTGGGAATAAGGATATCATAGCTCTTGAACAGTAAGTGTTTAAACAAGGTTGCATGATGAATTTGGAAATATTTCAGATCTTTAGGCCATCATCAGAAGACCAGTCCCATGATCTTTTGATATTGCTGCACTGACTTAGTTAGTAATTGCCTTATTCATTAGTCGTACCAGGTAACTATGAAGTTACTAGCCATGATGCCACTACGAAACGGAACCAGATTTTGTATGTCTCATGTCTTAGTCCCTTTATAGTTCGTGTCTTAATGACTTCATGGCATGTAACTTGATAGTTGTCTAGTAAAATATAGTGTCTACTGATACTAAAGTAATGTTTGCTATGGTATAGATTACTTTGAGCAAATTGTAAAACTATGATGAAGCAGTTAGGTTAACTACCCTAGCTGATAAGGTTAGAAACAAATGGGACACTGACTTGTCTCTCTCTCAACCCGACTTCCATTTTAATGGCATACGAGCGCTTGTCATGTTTTTAAAAGAATTACATTTAAATGAGATGGCACAGAGTGACCCGTCTGTTTCTTTCTTTAATTTTTAGTTGTTGACTGATAAAGTTTGAAAGTTACGGGGTAAAACTAGGACCACGACATATAGGTCAGTACAATACCAACTGTTTCTTTTAGATAGATTAGATACAACCACAAATACAGAGACCCTTCTAATTTTGTTGTTTTTATTTTTCTCTTCCAGCATAATAAATTACAGATGAAGATCCACTGCAGATTATTCTTCGATGACCCATCAAGACAGCAGGCCTTTGAAGTGCCTAACATGCCTGCCATTCGCATACTGAACAAATTCAAGAATATTGATCGAATGTGTATATATGTGAAGGGAGCGATTGCTTGTACGCAGTTTTTTGATAAAACAAGAGGATATTTTCTTGTGGCGCATTGACAAAAAAAATCTTAAATTACACAGTTTCTGAGTATCTGATGATTCTATTTTGATCCTTTAAGGTTGTCGTTTTTTTGGGGAGCTAAATTCAAATACAAATGTTGGTGTTAACTGGTGTGCATTCAATGGTAGAATAGCCTCAACTCTCAGGTGGGAAAATAAAAAATAATGAAAGTTTCGAGAACTCTTTATTAGATCACTTTAGTCCGTCTTAAAGTCGAGTGTGTCAGTGGCTCTAGATAAAAAGTACGATGTGGTCCAAAATTTCTAGAAACCTTACAGATACTTAAAATAAAATGCTGATCTACTTTTAAATCCATCGCAACTACAAAAAATGTCCTGTTATTTTGTCCTTAAATGTATTGCAGTTATTTAAGCTGGCCTATTAAGTAAATTTGATATTTCTGCGACTGATAGCAAAGCGATTAAGATGATGGGATAAAGTTGCAATTGTTACTATGCCTTTTTTATTGGAGAAGGTGGACAACAATATAAAATAATCCCAAAAGAAAGTTTCAATACTTATTTTTTGTATTTAAAAATACTACAGAGCAAAGTATATTTATAAAAGGTGTTTCATTACTGCATGCTAATACTGGAAGGTAGTAGGTAATAACTAGGTATAAAAATACATTTTTCCATAAGAAAAGCTTTGGTCTACGTCAGCCAGAGGCATCCATGCTCACATGTGTTTTGATATTTGATATATACGAAAATATTACACACAACTTTTTTTTTAATAAATATTATTTTCATAATTGCGCTTCATCACTGAGGAAAAACAACCCTACTTTGTTGCTAAATTGCATTTATCTCCTAAACGAAGCAGCAAACAAAAATATATCAAAAGGTACATTGCATTAGATATGGACCTCCCTACATAACTGTAAATTGAAGAAGGGCAGAGGCATACATGTTTCTTGTTCTGCTCAAAAATTGTTACACTCTGTAGGAATCTCACAAATATGCATACTTGATATGAGCTTTTTTCTTAAAATTATCTAAGGATTACGACGACCCTCAAGTATTAGCAGGCAATTATGAAATATCCTATGCAGTATTTGAAAAATATATTATTTTTAATTTGAAATTCTTATAATGATCGAGAGTTTTGGTAACAGACGCAGCTTATCACAGTAGGCTAAGTATTATATTGTTGTAGGTACTAAAATTGGTGTTAAATTCTCCACTGCTCATGGCACTAAAGTGACTTTAACTGAACTGACAATAATTACAAATGCCGATGTAGAGAATGGACAAAATCAAAAACTAATGCAATGGTTTTAAATATCCATTAAATACATCGTAGAGCTCAATTTTTTTTCAAAACCAAAAATCTGCTAATCTAAAAATTAATTAAGAATATTCCTATTGTCAATGTATCAATTATCTAGTTTCGCTTGTAATCTTGAATCCAAATTCTATATGCAAAAATGAACAAGAGCTCAAAATTAAAATTAACATCAATTTTGGAAAAAATACAAATTCTATGGGTATATTCGAGACTTGGCGATTAGGCTTGGACGAAAGATACGATTTTCGTATTTTTTTAGTGCGTACCATGGCCACTTGACCTCTTTGATTGATATTTCTCACTACAAATTTAACCTCCCAGGAGGTGTAGGACAAAAGGATCATGTTCATGTGGTAAGTAACATTTACACAACATAAAATGCGTGTGACATTGACCTTCTACTATATAATCGGAATTAAATGAAATAAAGACATTTTATAAATATAAAATATTCGTTCTTCTTTGTTTTAGGCGTCTTGCCCAGACAGCTACCGTGGTAAATTCAGCTCTAGCGACAGCTGCTCGACGGAAGAAACTGGGCATCTCTATGCCAACGAAATCAAAGAATTTTGCGAAAATATAAAGAACGACGGAAAAGGAGTTTGCGCATTTATTGCGGAAAGCTTTTTGAGTTGCGGAGGACAAGTCATTCCACCTAAGAATTATTTTGAAGAGGTTTACCACCACGTACGGGAAGCCGGAGGAATATGTATCGCTGACGAGGTATGAAACGATTGTAGCGGGCTATTTAGAGAAAAAAATATTTAACAAATTTGGTGCAGCTTCATCTTTACAGCGCCTTTTTTTGGTCATAATCAACATCGGCAGATGTTAAAAATAACAGACGATGATAAATTATTATCGAAAATTATATGGAAATTTTTATTATTATAAAATATATTCTACAAGAAGGACGAGTGAGTCTTCTCCACAATAAAACTACTTTGCATTTTTATTGTGGAGAAGGATTCCTCTTCCTTCTACTAGATTATAAATTATACTTCACTTACTTCACTTTCACAATTACTACACAGTGTAATTTGAATGGGTTTAAATTAAATACTAAGAAGTGTTCCTGTCTGTCGTTGGGTATAAAGAAGAGCACCATTAAAGGAGATTACTCTATAAATAACAATATTCTTAAAGGGGCAGCGACTCACGGGGACCTGGGTGTAACCTTTGATGAACCTCTGAGCTTTACTAATCATATAAAGGTTAAAATTATCGAAGCATATAGGACTATGGGATTCATCATAGGGTCGGCGCCCCCCTTTGATGTTGATGTATATCTTACGACTGTTTGATGCTCTTGTTTTGCCTAAACTAAAGTACGGTTGTGTTATTTGGTCACCTCAATACATCACATGGAGTAAGCTTGTTGAAGGAGTGCATCGAAAGTTTTTAAAATATATATACTTCAAGAGGTTTGGCGTCGTTTATCCCCAAAGGGGTTTGATCATCAGGTATTACTACATATTTTCAATAGAATGACTCTCGAGAACACACGAATCAGAATATGCTTGCTTTATCTTTTTAAAGTTATAAATAAGAGTGTGGACAGTCCCTTCTCACTAAATAGAATAAAGAATAGACATAAAAACAAGAACGTTCTATTTGAAGGTTCTCAGAACAAATCTATATAAAAATTCTCCACTATACCGTATGTGTGAATTATTTAACAAGTTTACAAGTGAATTAGATATGCATACTCTTACGCTTGGAAAATTCAAGAAACTTATTGATATGAAACTTTTAATTTATCAGGCTCAGGACTAACTTTAGTTAATATGATTATTGCAATGGATGCAAGTCCTCTTATGTTGTCTCTCATTTTGTAGGTCCAAGTAGGATTTGGAAGAATTGGAAGACATTGGTGGGGTTTTCAACACTACAATGTAAAGCCCGACATTGTTACCATGGGCAAACCAATGGGCAATGGGCACCCCGTAGCCTGTGTGGTAACTACAAGAGAAATTGCCGACAGTTTCTTTAAAACTGGAGTTGAATATTTTAATACAGTAAGACATTTATTTGTTTCCTAATTTTGACGTTGCAATCTTTGTCACTTGAAGCATTTACTATAGCTTGTGTGTTTTTCAGTACGGTGGAAACCCCGTATCTTGTGCCATTGCCAACGCGGTTTTTGATACAATTGAAAAGGAAAATCTTAGAGAAAAAGCACTGGTGGTTGGAGAATACCTGTTGGATTGTTGTCAAATGTTAGCCAAAAAACACAAATACATCGGTGATGTCAGGGGTGTTGGATTATTTGTTGGTATCGATTTGGTTGAAGATCCGATTACAAGAAAGGCAAATAAGGAATGTGCTCAGTATGTTGTGCAAAGGTAGCGTTTTTGAATATTACATTAACGAACCTCCTATTTACCCATCTCATTAAGGTTTAGTTGTTGATCCAGAACTATATTTTTACTAACCATTTCTTATTTTTCTAGAATGCGAGAAGAACATATTTTGTTAAGCGCTGATGGTCCAGAATGCAACGTTATCAAGATAAAACCCCCAATGGTATTTACAAAAGAAAACGCAGATGAGGTTGTATCAACCCTAGATCGCGTCCTTAAAGAAGTTAGGCACAAGGAGCAACTTGATGCTAAAATTAAGAGCTTGCAGAACAATGCCACGCAGTCCATTGTCGAAACGCATGCCAGCAAAGATCCAAGACCGAGAAGACCATTATATGAACAAACTGTTAAATCCATTTAAGTATTTTGCATTAATTGCTTTGTATATATTTGTAGGTTAAGTAATTAATTTTAAAGATTTTATTTATTTTTTAAAATAGGGTTTCTATATTTACTTATATTAAGTAAAAAATTATTTGTTTTGGATTTATATATTTTATAATAATGTAATTTTATATTGAACAAAGCGTAAAATCTTACATCTAAATGTCTTGAAGTTTTATTTTAGAACCCCTGCTTGTAATCTTCACCGTGCGAAAATGTACAACTTTTCTAAATAACGTATATATACAAAGTGCGTCAATAATATGTTTGTCTTCGATAGCACCCAAGAGATACACAAAAAAAGTTACTACAAAAGTTATAGGGCTTACCAAGGGCATAACGTCAAAATATTTTGAAGTAGCAATCTTAGTAGTAGAAGTCTCTAAATGTGATCAATTATCTGTCTGTGATAATTACCATCCCCTACTAGAATCGGTGATATGTTTTAAAGCCGAGAATACATATCAGTGAGGTATAATTTCAGAAAGGCCGATTATGGTGGTCTTAATAATTGTTTATTGAGGTATAATTGGATAGAGCTATATACCATAAGTAAATTGGATAACATTGTAAATAAGTTTTATGATATTGTTTATAAGGCTATTGATAATTGTGTTCCTAAATTTCATGTAAAAAAGTCAAGCTTTCCAGTCTGGTTCTCATCTGAATTGAAAGGTAAGATCTAAGTTAAGAAAAGGGCTCATAAAATGTACAAAGAGACATGTAAGGTTCAGCAATATTTGGTTTTCAGCAATTTTCGCAGATAATGTGACTGTTATATTAACTATATAAGTGATGTAGAGCAAAGAATCAATGAAAATGTTGGTGAATTCTGGAAATTTATTGGAAGTAGAACGAAGAAAAACAGCAGTTTTCCTCAATCAATGTTCTTACAAAACCAGCAGGTGTAAATGTAAATAAGGGTGCGGGACCGAATATGTTGCCAAACTTGTTTTTGAGATAATGTGCTGTATCACTTTGTGAACCTTTGGTATTTGTGTTTAATAAATCTCTTTCTCAGGGTGTTTTTCCTACTAAATGGAAACACTCCTATGTTACCCCCATCTTTAAGTCAGGAGATAAATGTGATGTCGCTAACTACAGACCTGTATGCCCCTTATGGATCACTGCCTTGGGAATGTCATTATAGAATTCCAACATGGATTTGTGGGGGCTCGTTAAACTGTAGAATGTAGAATGTATTGAAGCAATTAAGCAGTGGAACGTTGCCAACATCCAGTAATACTAAGCTTCACCTGAAAACTTGTATCACAATAGAAAAAAACTTGAAAAGTGAGCTTGTCTGCATTGTATGACGCCATGTTATGAAGATTATGCTCTCAGCTGTTTTCTCGGGTATATTTGGCTCTATTGATGGTCCAGAGACTGCGCTGTTTAACCGATTGAAAAAACTGTGTAGTAGAGTATCTACTCCTGCATCTGCCTGTCTCCTTTATTTCTCGGTGGAGGAAGTGGCAGTGAAACAATTCGATCTCCTGGGCGAGATGAATGGCTAAGGCTATTAACGCCCTAAAAACTTGCCTCTTTCAAAACTAATTTCAGCTGACACCTGAAGAATAAAAAGAACACAGTTAACTTGACTTCGTTTGCTAGTCATGAATATGTGAGATTTTGGAATGAAACTCCTCTGGCAATTAGGGCTCCATATATTGATGTCCAGCTTCTGCATCAACTAAAAAGCTATCCTAATCCACCAGTTACACTTACACCGCTTTTGTGGGCATCTTTGGTTTCTTTCTGAGCAGTTGGCAGCGTTGGCCTTTTTTGATGACAGGGTATTCTTGAAAACTAAAGAAAAAATGGCAAAGAATCTAAAATTGTTAAGCCAGACTAATTTTCCGCGACGTATATTAATAGCTGGGAAAAAAGAATTAAATGTATCAGATTTTATAACTGAACCGTCAAGCAGCTTTTTTTCATGTTAATTTCCCTTATTTTTTTCATTAGGAAGGTCCCTTCAAGAATGAATTCTTCGCATATATTTCATAGGAACAACTTCCTACTCCATCAAAGGCCTCTCTTGTTTAGTATCTTATTATTTTGTATTTGAATATCATAAATTTGTATTTAAAATGTTCTTATAGTGGGGACCCCCAAATTTGATTTGTTTGGTTTTCACTTTCCTTCATATTTATGCATTAAGCATTAAGGAATAAAAATAAAGTTCTCGCGACAACATATTTATTTGTTTGTTTTTTTTTGGACCACCCTAATAGGCATGCATTACCTATCTTAAGGTACTTATCGTATAAATTTTGTGGATCTGTTGAGTGCTATGAATTTTTAAACAAGTCGCTTAAAATTCCTTAAATATCAGAAAAAATTAATTACTTTGGTAACCCCTACAACTTTTTTGGGAATGTTTTGTATTTTGGGTGCTATCAAAGACGAATATCTTATTGACGCACCCTGTACATAGTACTAGCATGCCGTTGTTTTAAAAAGAGATTCTAGTTTAGTCTATAAGATTAATAGCATATTTATGCCACAACATACAGGTTGAATTTTTCTTCATGGTACTTGTGATACATTTAATCAGGACTAGATGAAGACTTATTAGACGTATCTTATGACAGTATGGAAAACACAAGACAAATATTAGATACCTACTGGTACTGAAAGAGCCACTATTCTAACAATTATTTTCTAATTACATAATACACCGTTTATTTCTTTTAGCCTTATTTCTAATAAATCAGTATTTAGCTTATGCTTGCACAAAAACTGTCCATTTAAAAACACAACAGGGATTTCGTATCTGTACAACCTCAACCATCTTAAATTTTCTTTCGAAGAAATATCTACAGTTTCGAAATTTACCAAATGCATATAAGGCGACAGTTCTGTCTTTAAATCGTCGCACAATGGACACGGGTCTCGAGTGTAAAGAGTCAACGTTGGCAACGTTGTCAGTGAAGGTGTCGTCCTACCAAAAAAACATATCAGCAACTCCCACGAAAATATATTTTATTTTGTAAAATATGTTGATACATAATTGTAAAACAAAACTTTTCAGTTCTTAGCTACAATGGTAAGAATAAATATTATGTTGTTTAACTTTCAGCTCAGGTCATTCCAATTGTAAATGTAGGTAGTTTTTGAAAGATTATTATAATTTTTGACAATAAAATTGAAATTTTCAATCATCATCTCTAGAAGGGAGAAGAGTTTTAACATTTGAGAGGAAATGTGATTAGATCTTAAGTTTTTACAAAGTCAAAAGACTTTGTGTTAGAAAAAGTGTTTATATTTAAGAAACTAGAGCAATCCAGATGATGTATGTAAAGCCTGTCCCGAGATATAAGAAAATTACACTTTGCCTTTGGATTATCCAAGGGTGGCCATAAACCAACAATGAATGAATGAATAAATGCAGGTAAATTATAGTCCGTACTTAAAAATGTCTTAAAGTAAACTGCAAATCCGGAAGACGTAATTTCATTATTAAAGTAATAGTTTGGTGATTTTAAACCGATTTTTACCCGATTCAAAATGAGAGGGTTAATCCCATAAAACAAATTATGTTCTAAAGACTGTATATATAGCCACTCTAGTTAGTTTTAAGCTTAGTAATTATTCTTACTTCGTGTGTAATACAGCGTTTGTTTAATCGTGTGTGAGTCATGGAAAATATGTGCGACCCCAATGTATCTCAGGAGATAACCCCGTCGAAAAGCAGAAAACACTTTTCTGTGGAAACTAGGGAAGTTATAAACAATTTTTATTTAACCCTCATTGAACGTGCGGTCAGCAAGCAAGCAGCGTTAGAAGAAACGGCCACATTAACAAAAATTCCAACATCAACTGTATGGAAAATTGTGAATAATCCCATTTTAGCGAGGAAAAAAAGAACCGATATTGGCATGTTCTTGAAGGTAGAAGGAAGTGATCAAGATATAATACGGCGTAAAACTTACAAGTTATACGAGGAACAAAGCGTGCCTGCATTAGATAATTTAATTAAGAGGCTTGAAAAAGATGAAACCGGCGTTAAATGTGGCAGAACAACATTATAGAAGTGTATCCAACACGTGGGTTTTAGATTTAAAAAAATTAACAAAAGACAAGTTTTAATGGAATCCAGTATAGAATTCGGGAATGGCGATCCGAATATCTACAAAAAATTAGGATTTACAGAGATCAGCAAAAATAAAATAACTGGTAATTTCACATTTAAACATAAATAAAATATTATTTAATGTTTTACTTATTTTTATTACAAACCATAATTAAATTCTAAGTAAAATATGGACCTGTTCGGCCATATTTCAATTTTACACCTGGCCCGGATCTTTGCTAATAGGGATCAGTTAGTCACTTTCTTAGATCTCTGAACAGACTTTACCTATTTTATTAATATGTGGCCCCGACGACCCTTACTACAACAGCTGTATTTAAATATAACTTTTTATATATTTCACAGTAAATTACAATCACAAATTAGGATTCCAATTATCATATTGCACATAGCCTATTAAAGATTAGTGATAATGATGTGTAATGAATAATAGACGTATTCTGGACTTTCATTGTCATTAATTATTTTATAACGACGTTTCAATTGGTGAAAACCTCCAGTCGTATTCAGGTAAATAGTGTGCCATACAGCACAGTACACATAAATTAACGGTACAGGGTCTTCCAACGAGGACTGAACAGGGGCTCATTTTTGAGCTTCCTTGTATTTAAAGAAAAATCCAAAATAGCCAATCGATGTACTTTTTCCTGCAGAATTCAAAAATGAAACCAAAAATTTATTTGAACCAGAAACAAAAGAGTTACGCTATGGATAATGTGTTTTTTAAATGGAACATAGCTTTTTTTATACGATTTTTGGAACGAGTGATTTTTTTTTTGTCCGTTCTGATTAAAATATTTATTATTGTGACAGCTATTTTTATTAAATTTTAATGTTTTATCCAGTATAATTTAACTTTAACCTGTTTGAAACATACACTAGGTAATAAAGGTATCCTTCAAAGTCAAAAAATTTGACAAATTTACTATAATATTGCCGAAATGAAATATTCAATAGATGAGAGATTGCAGATTGTTATCTTGTTCTACAAATGCAATCTCTCATCTAATGAATATTTCATTTCGGCAATATTATAGTAAATTTGTCAAATTTTTTGACTTTGAAGGATTCAAAGGTGAATATACCTTTATTACCTAGTGTATGTTTCAAACAGGTTAAAGTTAAATTATACTGGATAAAACATTAAAATTTAATAAAAATAGCTGTCACAATATTAAATAATTTAATCAGAACGGACAAAAAAAAATCACCCGTTCCAAAAATCGTATAAAAAAAGCTATGTTCCATTTAAAAAAACACCTTATCCATAGCGTAACTCTTTTGTTTCTGGTTCAAATAAATTTTTGGTTTCATTTTTGAATTCTGCAGGAAAAAGTACATCGATTGGCTATTTTGGATTTTTCTTTAAATACAAGGAAGCTCAAAAATGAGCCCCTGTTCAGTCCTCGTTGGGAGACCCTGTACATGGAAAAGCCAACAAAGTCCAAATAATATAAAAATAAGATTTTCCCGCCAATGTAGGTATTCTTTTTTATCTGGTGGAAAATTAAAGGGGAAACGGCCAACCCAGTCATAAGTTATTAAATTTGGCTTTTTGAACTATGTCCGTTTTACCGCGGTACGCTTCGATTGTATAGGAATTTAAAGACCTGAGTCAAAATCAAATATCAGCCCAAACTAAGTATTAAATGCTGTTACGAAAATTGGGCTGTGAAATTACTTGCAACCGCGTAACAACATATTTCTAACATCAGATAATTAACCTGAGCTGACTTTTTTTAAAGGAGATGCGCTCAATGTAAAGTAACATTTTACATTAAATAGGAGGCAAGTTTTTAAGTTATAAGATTCCCAATATTGTCAGTGTAAAAACATGTCTTCCTTAAAATAAATTTGTTAGACTAAATGACCCTTTAACTTTAACTTGTGTATACATGTATAAAGATATAAACAATAGCAGTTACATACAAATCAGACATTACTAGAAACTTACAATCTTTCAATCATGATTGACGAGGCCCCACCACCTCCATTACAAATCGATGCTACTCCTTTTTGTCCCGGTTTCAACGCGTGCACCAAGTGTACCACTATTCTAGCACCAGACATTCCAATGGGATGCCCCAAACTAACTGCCCCTCCATGGATATTTACTTTGCTAGGGTCGAGATCCAGTATCTTTTGATTAGCTAGAACTACCACACTAAAAGCTTCATTAATTTCCCACAAAGCCACGTCGTCTTTGTTCACGTTGGTTTGTTTGAGCAATTTAGGCACAGCTACCGCTGGAGCAATAGGAAAATCGATCGGATCACATGCACCATCTGCAAAACCAACTATGCGTGCAAGAGGTGTCAAGTTTAGTTTATCTGCTGCGGACTGAGTGGTTAAAATTAAAGCTGCAGCTCCATCATTTAGGGTTGACGCATTTCCAGCGGTAACTGTACCATTCTCCCTTTGGAATACAGTGGCGAGTTTTCCGAATTTGTCAAAATTAACCCTCTTGTACTCTTCATCTTCAGCAAATACTATGTCGGGTTGACCTCTTTTTTGCGGAACGTTGACAGGAACAATCTCTGAATCGAATATTTTCTTTTGCCAGGCTTCTGCGCTTCTTTTATACGAATTGATGGCGAATTCGTCTTGTTGCTGTCTCGTTATACCTAGTTTTTTAGCCGTATTCTCGCCGCAGTTACCCATATGAATTTTTTGGTATACATCGGTAAGTCCATCCAGTACCACACCATCAACCAAGTTCACACCACCATAGGGGGTTAGACCTCTTTTTAAGTAGTATGGAACGTTTGACATTGACTCCATACCACCTGCCAATACGATATCTTGTGCTCCCGTCTGTATAGATTGGGCCCCTAACATGACGGATTTCATTCCAGAGGAGCATACCTAAAAATATATTTTTTTACTGTGATGCTAACTAACCTAAATACAATTGTTTGTGTCCTCGTCAAAATCTACATTATTTTGTCATGAATAATTATTTCTTAGAAACCCTTAAGCACCTTATTGATAGTTGTACAAATAGTAGATGTGGGAAGCCCAGCAAAAATTGTAGCTTGTCTAGCCGGAGCTTGTCCAGCCCCTCCTTGGCATACATGTCCCATGAAGACTTCCTTAATTTCTTCCTTAGGTATTCCGGCTCTTTCGATAGCACCTTGAATGGCAACCGCGCCCAATCTGGTTGCTGACAAAGGGGCAAGTGACCCCAAAAATGAGCCCATAGGGGTACGAACTGCCGATACTATTACTACATCGCTGGCTCCAGCGCTTGTCGCGTAACATCGAGCACTCGATTTTATAACCTGAAATATAAATATTATGTATAGGGTATCCATTTTTCGATGTAATTGCAGGGTATCTCGGTAGGTAATAAAGATAGAGACTTGCGGTTTTTACATTACAGCGCTACTCTGTCGTGAAACAACAGATGCCGCCAACAGAATTGTTATAGCCGTCTTAGTTTTTAAGCGAAAAAGTTTGCTTTTTGACCAATTCTATTTCGGTTATCCTTTAACTTGTCAAAAAATTGAAGTTTCTAAGAGAACTTTTTAAGCAGAATTTAGTGGCGTGCTTACTTTTTTTCTAGGTGTTTTACTTTTCGAGATTTGAAGCAAACATATGATATTTTAAATGGGACACCCTGTATATTTTTTTCTTATTTGATTAGGCTATTATTAAGCTTTTTAAAAGTACATAAAAATTGATAGTTAGTATTAAAAATAAACGCAAAAATCGTAAAATTTAGAAAATTAGGGTTGTATAGGCCATGAAACCATTAAAACAAACAAAATAATACCTATCTATCTGTCATGACTATTAGTCAAAATGTATAAGCTAAAATAACGTATATGTCACCATTTCACTAAAGTTTAAAAACACGACGAAAATGCAGTAGAAATACTTATATGAAAATTTTTAAAAATACGACATGTTCATTTGCTTTATAGAGTGCAAGAAAAATGAGTTTCACTTTCATAGATATCCAGAGAGAAGGCAGCCCAATCAAATAACATTTTCAAGTTTAAAAATTAACTTATTTATTAATCGATCATTTATAAAGTCAATACCTAAATCATATACAGAGTGGCAAGAATACGATAAAGGGACCTTTATGAAAGTTTTCAGTAAATTATTCTCCATATTTCTACCTGCATGAATTTTTTTTGTCTTTTTTTGTCTAGTTTGGTTGCCATAGAGACTAACTTACTTTTTTTTAAATGGAACACCCTGCATATGATTGCATATTTGGATTCTACTGGGAAAACTCTGAATTTCTTGTATTTCAAGTTTTTATCTATCTGCAAGCGATTCCGAGATAATGACAGCTCAAAAATAAAAAACTTCAGAGACAAAGCTTTGGATATCATGCTCTCAATACACGAAAATCCAACACAATCATCCAGGCCAATGGCAATGGATTTTAATGTGTCTCATCAGTCAGTGAAAAATTTGTTTAAGCAGGAGAAGTTGTGTTCCTGCAAGATAAAGTTGGTGCACGAGTTAAACGAAGACGATTTTGATAGAAGAGCTGAATTTTGTGAGCTGATGATGGAAAGATGCAATAACGATAATAACTTCGCAACAAATATTCACCCTGGAGATATCTATGATTCAATTACAAATATAATTTTCTCGGATGAAGCTACTTTCCATTTAAATGACATTGTTAATAGACACAACTATCGTTATTGGTCTGCTGAGAATACTCACTAGTTCCACGAAGGTCATACTCAGAGTCCCGAAAAAGTTAATGTTTGGGCGGGCATAGTTGGTAGACATATTGTGGGACCTTTTTTCATAGATGGTATTTTGAACGGCAAAAAATATCTGGACCTCCTCAGGAATCACATAATTTCTTCTTGCAGAATGGTTTTACCGGGTGTAAATAATGGCATAAACGAACAGGTATGGTTCCAGCAAGATGGAGCACCTGGGCATTATACTGCAAATGTCAGACAATACATAAGCGAACAATTTCCAGGACGTTGGGTAGGCAGAAGAGGTGCCATTGACTGGCCAGCGCGATCCCCAGACTTAACCCCGCTCGACTTCTTTTTGTGGGAACACTTAAAGAACAAAGTCTACGTTAACCGTCAAAATGACAGAATCTTGAAAAGTCAGAATTAGTGCTGAAATTCGGGCCATTCCAGAGGACTTCCTTTTAAACGTTATAGACGGGTTCAGGGATCGACTGGACCTCTGCTTAGCAGAAGATGGTGGTCATTTTGAATACCTGATCCACTGAAAAGGTTTTACTTGTTCATTATTCCGATGTTAAGTTGTTCAACTTTCTAGGCTACTTGCTTTTTTATTATATAAAATTTGTTACAATTTTAAATAAATAAAAATTTGAAATACAAAAAATTCAGAGTTTTCCCAGTAGAATCCAAATATGCAATCATATGCGGGGTGTTCCATTTAAAAAAAGTAGTTACTTAGTCTTTATGGCAACCCAACCAGAAATGACAGAAAAAATTCATGCAGGTAGAAATGTGGGGAATAATTTACTGAGCAACTTTCATAAAGGTCACTTTTTCGTATACGAGGTAATTCAAAAGTTACAGGCGTTATGCGCGACTTCTTTGCCACTATGTATAGGTGAGTTGCGTTTCTACATCGGGTCAAGCGAGCATGTCAAGATTTGAAAAAATGAATGCTTATAAGTCAGAAACTTGACTGCGCGACTTTCTTGCCACTCATAATGACATATAATAAATACAATCACGAAAGGGACGAAATGCACATTATGGCTTTTGTACCTCTAAAAGTTCGTGCTCGGAGTAATAAAATCTTGTGTCTAAAAAATTATTAAATATATATAATTTTAAACCCTATGAAGTAAAGATTGTGCACCATTCACGTACCGGGAATGCTGTGCGACGACTTATTTTTTGCAATTGTATCTAAATCAAATAAGAGTCGACAGGCAGTTTGCTACAAAAGTAATATTATGGTCTGACGAATGTTATTTTATGAGCTCCACACATGCATTAACAATGACCATACAAGATATGGATCTTCAGTTGTAATTGTAATTTCAGAGTATTTTTACATAATATTTATTCTAACAATCATGATATTTTTTCATTTGTTTCAATGGTTTCATGTCCTACAACCCTAATTTTCTAAATTTTTCGATTTGCGTGTTTAATATTGATAGTAACTATCAACTATTATAGGTATATTTTTGAAAAGGTTCAAAATAGTAATTTAAAAAATCATATGCTTGCTTTAAATCTCGACAAATAAGACCACCAGAAAAAAAGGAAGCACGCCACTGGTGGTCAAAAAGCAAACATTTAGTAGTTCAAAAGGTAAGAAATTCTGTTTGCGGCATCTGTTGTTTCACGAACCGCAAGTCTCTATCTTTACTACCTTCGGAGATACCCTGCAATTACATCAAAAAATGGTCACCCTGTACATAGACAGACTTCAAATCATTTGGAAAATAGGTATAAAAGAGAAAATCTAAAATTTTGGAGATATTAGCATATCAAAGTAACTACCTACCCTAAAGATACAGCAAATTTAAAAACGTAAGTGCCTACCTACTTATTAACAAAAAAAAACAAATAGGTAATATGATATTAGTACATATATTACGTAAATAGGTATATTCTCTTGATGAAAACTTAATGCACATAATTCTTCCTTATTCGGTTGCGTGATATTAAAATGCTAATATCTGGAACAAGAATAAAATAAATAAAAAATAAGTAGGTATCTTTTTTTTGTGTCAATGAGGTATCTATACTGGATGGTTCCTAAATAATCTAAAATGTTTCAAGTAGCTATTCCTCACTCGATTGCTCAGGTATTTTTTATGAAAAAAAACTTCATATTAACATGGTGCTGAAAATATGATTTAAGCACAAAGATACACGCCACAATACATTTATCTGTTAAAAAAAAAAAAAAAAAAGAAAGCTAATTAAGTATATCCATACTTATAGCTATAAGTTTCTAATCTAAGAATTTGTTAAAATTTGAAAGATTGTCTTTTCTGGGTACTGTCTTTTTCTGGTGTAGTTTTGGGGAAGCTTAAAACGAAGGGTTCTATTTTGGTTATGTTTGCTGCTCTGCTGGTAAATCTTCGAGTGAGTCCATCAAACCTTTGGAGAATTGGTACAATTTTTGTTTTCTCATACAGGTAATCATTGGAGGGGTTGTGAAGTAGATTAGTAGGGTGTCTCATCTTTGTTATTGTACGAAGACATGTCCTTTCAGCTACTTCTATGAAGCTCAACGCTGGTTTTCTACAGGAGCCAAATATTATTTGACCATACTCTACCATTGGACGACATAACATTTTATATATATGGCAAGCAGTCTTTATACTAATTCCGCTATTTCTGTATGTCAAACATCTAAAATGCTTACTTCTGCTTATCATCTTCTTCTTTATAATTGTTAGATGTTGTTTAAAATTTAATTTATTGTCAAAATTGATACCCAAATATTTAACATGTTGCTGTGGATGAATTTGGTGATTTAAGAGTTCAGTAGCTGGTGATGCATTTGTGACTTTATGATGAAAAATTATAAATTGAGTCTTTGCTGGATTTACTTCTAGCTTCCATCTACAAAACCAATCGATCACCATGTTTAACGCAACTTGTGAACCTTGCACTGCTTCTGCTGGATTTTTATGATGAGATACTAAGCAAGTATCATCGGCAAACTGTATAATGTATGGGGTTTCTTGTAGAACTTGGTTTATCAAAGGGAAGATATCATAGCAAAAAAACATTGTATAGCAGAGGTGATAATGGAGAGCCTTGTGGTGTGCCCTGCTCATACGAAAAAGATGCGGAACATGTTCCATTCACTCTTACAATGTTCTCACACCCTTCCAAAAAAAACTTGACAATCCATATCAAATAGGTTGGGCATTGTAGTTGGTAAAGTTTGTAGAGGATACCTCTGTGCCAGACACTGGCAAACGCCTTTTTTATGTCCAGGAAAACGGCTGCACTGCTTTTGTAGAACAAGATAACAATCTGCAATCTCTCATCTAATGAATATTTCATTTCGGCAATATTATAGTAAATTTGTCAAATTTTTTGACTTTGAAGGATTCAAAGGTGATTATACCTTTATTACCTAGTGTATGTTTCAAACAGGTTAAAGTTAAATTATACTGAATAAAACATTAAAATTTAATAAAAATAGCTGTCACAATATTAAATATTTTAATCAGAACTGACAAAAAAAAAATCACTCGTTCCAAAAATCGTATAAAAAAAGCTATGTTCCATTTAAAAAACACCTTATCCATAGCGTAACTCTTTTGTTTCTGGTTCAAATAAATTTTTGGTTTCATTTTTGAATTCTGCAGGAAAAAGTACATCGATTGGCTATTTTGGATTTTTCTTTAAATACAAGGAAGCTCAAAAATGAGCCCCTGTTCAGTCCTCGTTGGAAGACCCTGTACATACAAGTAATTATATTACTTAGGTACCATTCAAAAACCGGACTTAGCTTACAAAATACTATATGACTATATTTTAAAAGTTCAAATTGTAAATAAAAGTACGATTTAAATAATAAAAATATTGCAAATCCTTAAAAGGGCAATACTATACAGAATTTTATTCCCAACAATTTTACTATCTCACTTTTCGTCGCGAAATCAACAGGAACCGAGCTACACGTGAAATCGGGCAATAACTTTATGAATAATAAAAATATCGAAAAATATAAAAAAATCTAAAAGCTTTCTGCTGCTATTCTGGGGCTCATCTGCTCATTTCAAGAAAGCCTTCATAGTACAGAAAAAGATTCTGAGATGTATTAAAGACGTACCTCCAGATACATCTTGCAAAAATACTTTTAATTTTACTTTACCTTGGCTACCCATATATTGCAGCTAATTAGCTATACACTTACCACCAGTAATAATAAGCCTGTGAAGCGCAACTCTGATTTTTATTCACATTTTACAAGTGGGGCCCAGAATGTGCATATGCTGTACCTACTCCAAAGCAAAAGAATTTTTATGTGATCAAACATATAGGTCTCAGACGAACAAATATACGTCTGAGATATAGGTATTCTGTTCAGGAATTCTTCGAATATAAGCCTAGCTCTTCGGCTTGTCTAGGGTAAGGTCCAGCATTTATGTGGCTTACCTTATGTACTTATTACACTGCTGTGGTATTGTTTTTATTATTTATGTTTTTTTGTTTGTTTTCGTGTAGGTATGACTAGTCTTATAAATTGTAAAAAGTTTTATGATGAATGAAGCAATTTAAATTGAATTTCAATTAAGAAAAAAATATATATATACATGGATACAGGCTCAGATACAGTGGCGTAGCCACAGGGGGGGCGAAGGGGGCGATCGCCCGCCCCCCTTGGCCTTGCGCCCCTTTACTGCTTATAAAAATTCTTAAAAAACAAGATCCGTCTTATTTTATCTATAGTAAAGAAAAGCGATGGGAATTAACTTAATTAAATAAAACCGATTTTGAGAGCCTCCCATCACATTAAATTTATTTTTTTTTATATAGCGAATTTGGGGCCCGACCTCTTGTTCCCTAGGGAGCATGAATAAGGTGAATTCCTACGAAATTTGGGCGTGGTTCCAAAATTGTTTTGCCTGCGGCGCTTTAGCTCCGCAATCTGCGCCCCTCCGACAGTTCGCCCACCCCGCCCCAAAATGCTGGCTACGCCACTGCTCAGATACAGGCACAACCCTTTGAAATACTAAATAATTTCCTCTCTCATAAGCAGTATAATCGTCGAAAGTTTGATTAAAAGTAAGCATTATTCTGTTTTTATGGATAATTTAAAAAGATCAAAAATAAAATATTTCAACACCCTGTAGTTTAGAAGATACATTTTTGGGCATACTAAGGTTTTTTCATAAAAATACCTGAGGAATGGCTTTTTAGCAAAGACATAAGAACTAATTTCTGACGATTAGGTACTTAGAAAACTCTGTGTAAATTGTAGATAGTTAATCTCTTCATAGGTACTAAACAAAACCTGCAGACATTTTTAAGATCTGCTGAGTTTTTGCGCAGTTTTGGAGGAATCTTAAAAATCTTTACAAATTTTTAAGAAAAATAATATGATTGCACCGGATTGCACCTTTGGTTTGTTTTAATTTTGCCTAATCCTTGACCTTACGTGCCTACTTGAAATGTATGATATAACTCAATAGATAGTAAACACACTGTCGTCATGTTATCAAATCCAGAGGCAATACTAATTATTACTTACTACTTCTTGGGACCCTTATGATATTAGGTACACCCGAGGGTACAGCATTTTCTTTGTATTTGGCTAGTAATATAAATTATATATAAGGTATTTACCTTGAACAGTTTAGAAGGAGACATCGTATAAATTCTAGCTTGTCGTTCCAAACACAAAAATGAAAAACGATGATAAGGTACACACTACTCAAAACAACAAAAATTGTACTTTGATCTCTGCAGATTAATATTAATAATCAAATAATAAAGTCTCTATTTTGTTGGAATAAATTGAGGATACAAATATAAATAGTATTTTATGTTTTAACATTTAAACATAGCAAAAAGTATGAGGAATTTTTTTTAAATATAATAAAAAATATAAAATAAATAACATAAACATAAAATTAGAAATAGTAGAAGTAAGGTTAGAAAATCTGTCACTTGCAGTCACAGAGTACCCTATAGGAACCCGTCACAGAGGTAGTAAAAGTAGAACATCAACAAGCTTTCACGAAATGTTTGCAAGTTTGCATTGATCCGCCAAAGAAATTATTTCAATGGTCATTGTCCGCATTCCCTACATTCGGTTTCACTAAGAAAAAGGTATTGCGAAATTACATAAAACAACCGTCACCGTGTCGTGTACTTAAAAATAAAAATACATTCAATAAAATTTGAAATATTAGGAAGTGGCTCCCTCTTTTAATAAATATTCCACGTGCTAATCAAAATCAGCTGTTTGATTTCTATCCTGGACACCACACGTCAGAATCATCAGGAAGATTACCATTATCAATATTTGAGAAATTTGGTGAAAAAAAGATATTAGATGGTATAAATAATAATATTTTACACGATTCAGTTTAAATAGCTAACACCGGATTTTTGTAACAATTATCACATAAGTATTTTAGGTAGTATGCGTTCATCAATATAAAAAAGTGTATCACCTAAAGCAGCATGAACGTGGAAGAAAATCGGTTTCAAACTTTTAGCGACTGGCCTGGTGATTCAGCGGTAAGTCCCCATAGAATTGCCAAAGCAGGATTCTATTCAACTAAACAGGGTTATGAAGTGGAATGTTTTGCATGCCACCTAAAAATATCTAATTGGAATTATGGAGATCAAGTAATGGCCAGACATAGAGCTTTAAGTCCACAGTGCCCTTTTGTTCTCAATCCTTTTACCTCAGGGAATGTTCCTTCCATAGTATCACCTTCAAATGTACCTTCATCTTCTTTCATAGACTATAGAAATGAAGCTTTAAGATTGGCTTCATTTGAAAATTGGCCCATTACGCATATAGTAACTCCAGAAAGCTTAGCACGAGCGGGGTTTTATTCTCTAAGAGATGGAGACAATACAAAATGTGCATACTGTAAGGGCGTTGTTAGAGCTTGGGAGTCGGGAGACATCCCAGATGTGGAACATAAGCGACATTTTCCAGCATGTCCATTTGTAATAACAACAATCAATCCCAGATTAGAAACTTCTCAAGACCTTGCAAGAAATACTCAGGATCGAGTCTGTAGCAAGGCTCCATTTCAAAATGTTAATATAATTAATAGTAATGTTGACGGCAACTTAGACGAGTTAGGGGTTCAAAAGCATAATGGGCCAAAACGAGGGGATTATGGTACTATAGAATCTCGACTTAGATCATTTGTTTCTTGGTCACCAAATTTAATTCAAACTCCTGATTTATTAGCTCAGGCTGGATTTTATTATGAAGGTAAGGATAAAATTAACCTAATATTTTTTTTCATCTCTAGCAGGGAAGTAGTAGTAGGGTTTTTTTTTTGGTATTCCTACTATTAGTTTATATATTTATATTTATAAATACAGTATCCATTGACAGAGTTAGGTACTAGCAAGAAACAAAAGCTACTCTCTATTAAATAGCCAGTTTACCCAAGCTTAAAGCGATATCATGGCATAAATTGTTATTTTAAAGGGATTGGCGATCAAGTAAGATGTTTTCATTGTGACGGAGGACTCAGACATTGGGATCCTGACGATGATCCATGGACAGAACATGCCAGATGGTTTCCGAGGTGTTCATTTGTTAAACTAGTCAAAGGACAAGAGTTTGTCACCGCATGTGCATTGGATAATACAGAGCAGAGCAATATAGTAAGTAATATTTCTTTTTAAATTTCTAGAACATCATTATAGTAAACTGCTTGAGTTATCTACCATTGGGGGATTCTCTTTTGAGGTGTATTCATTATTCAACCTTAGAGTTAAATCATATACCTACATATATCTACCATCATCAAAATAAATTAAATGAAAAATTAAGAAAATAGTAATGGAAACAGTTAAAGAATACTTCCTTAGCATTTTAGAAGTAAGAATAGATAAGGACCAACTTTCTAATATTACTAACATTATCAACATACCGGTGATGGTTGTAATTCCATAACTTTTTATTTTTAATTTCTACTGACGAATTTTTTAAACTTACACCACAATTTTAAATTGTGTATTGATTCACCTATAATCTGATGCAATGGAATGTAATAAAGGCCAGGGCCGGTTTTAACCATAATCTATTTAAGGGGTAAAACCTCAGGTGATAAATAAATTAAAAACTAGCAAAGAAAAATATACAGTAGCTTCTTTGATTACAATAATTATTAACATCAATAACTGTACTTTTATCTTTAAAAATTGTATGATCTGTGAGTAAGTAAGGACCTAGTTACATGATTTTGTGAATATCATCTCACATCTGTGAATCTTTTGATAAAGAAGGATGCTAGTCTTTGCTCTCTCTAAAGCTTTGGACATCATTAAGGTTAAAACTGAAAATTAAAGTTAAGTACAGGTTAGTTGTCATTTATAAACCCATAAAATTCTAAGTATGTATTTCTATAGGCTATATTCAAAGTTCGAGGGCAATGGTAATGCATGGGTTGTATAATAATTGGAATATCTAATTTGTAATTGTAATCTATGGAGAAGTATATCTATGAAAAGTTATATA
The DNA here is from genome assembly GCA_963920685.1 of Polydrusus tereticollis. Classification (NCBI taxonomy): domain Eukaryota; kingdom Metazoa; phylum Arthropoda; class Insecta; order Coleoptera; family Curculionidae; genus Polydrusus; species Polydrusus tereticollis. Next base: position 127,114,940 of record OY987329.1, read on the forward strand.
CAGCATGTCCAAGAAAGCTCTACTCAAATGAGAAATTTTTTTTTAACATGCGTTTTATGAAAAAAAGTATATCTTCCTAAAAAGCTCTGCTTGGAAAGAAACTAAGATTAACAAAAAAAAAAATGTATTGTCGTGGGTTGAGTATTATACTGTGCTAACAGCACTTTTGGCGCAAAATCGATTTTTAAGGTAGAAAAATAGTACACAAAATTTCTGTTCTATGTGTATAGAATACCCTATATAATTAATTACACAAACTGAAATAAAGCCAGTAATAAATTGTTCTTTCACTCATATTAAAAATCGTTTAATACTAAAATGTTCTAACAGGCCAACCAATGAGAGGAGAGAATTTTGGGCTGTTATAGCACGTCTGGTGCAATTTTGAGAAATTTTGATTGAAATACGTGTCTTGATACACCTGAACCTAAAAAATGTCTTTTACCATTTGCAAAAGTTGCAGATCTTACAAAGCTTTTTAAGTTTATACCTGCTGTAGATATTACCTTTATTCATACTTTTTTTAAAGAATATAATAACACCACCGTGTTTGCTAATTCAAAGAAAACATTGCAAAAAGCAAAAGCTAATTCCAATGTTTCAGAAACTAATAGGAAAGTAAATAAATGTAAAGCATCATCCAATAACAAAAGTACCTACCGAAGCAAAAAAATAGTGTAAACCTTGTTTTTTTTTGTTTAAAGTATAGTTACCTTCAGTTTATTATTCTGTAAACATTATATTTTGTGTTAATTCTTTTTTTAGTTAAGAATACCTCCATTATTTTGCAGACCTATATTTCTATGTTAGGAATACCCAAAGACATTAATGTCTTTGGGAATACCTATGTTATTTCTTATACTGCAATAATAATGTTTTCATGTTAGGTATTATTTTCCTAGTATCTACTCTGAACTTTTTTGGAACTAATAACTTTTTGTTCTACAGAATTTTGTATGCTGTTAGAACAAAATCTAATATTTTGTAAAATTTTTGCTGTCAATTAAAAAAAATGTTCTATCAAAAATTGTTTAATTTGCTTAAAAACGTATAGGAACAAATAAGTTCAAATAGGAACCATGGAATTTTTTCAGTCCAAAACCAGTACTTAAAATTATTAAAATATTTCCATGGTAAAAAAAAGAACCTCGAATGTTCAATCGCCATTTCCCAACAATTTCATTTTGGACTTATTGAACAATATAATACTCAACTCACGTTATATTATTCAGGGTTCTCAAAAAGTACAAGAATGTAAAAAAGGTCCAAGAGAGAACTACCCCTTGTTTTAATTTTTAAGCAAAGCGTCGAATAAAAAAGTTGTTTCAAATCTTGTTGGGAGTATAAATACAAAATTTGAAATAAATGTTATTGTTAAAAACACCTTCACGGCTTGATCAATCATAAATTTTTAGTCCCTTCTTGTATCAGGAAAATACCTTTATTAACAAGGTATTAATTTGATAAATCGAAAAAGCTGAAATAGTACTTATTTTTGTGAAAACTATAAAACTATCGAGAGATGACCCAAATTTTTAATGAAAGGCACCCTGAACTTCCAATTATCTGTTCCACTTTTAGAGATGTATTAAAAAAATTCAAAAGCACTGGCTCTGTAGAAAATTGTTTTAAGAAAGGCCATGCAGCAAGGATTGTTCATAACGAAGATAAACAGATGGAAGTGTTGCAAGCTGTTGTGGAAAATCCAAAAATTTCCTTAAGGAAATTATCTAAAAACTTACAAGGGAAAGTATCAAAATCATCTGCCAACACATTTTTAAAAAATAATAAATTTTATCCCCATAAACCCAGGTTTGTCCACACACTCAAGTCAGTAGATAGATAGATAGATATATTTTTATTTACGGATTTAAACCATTTAACAATATATCACAAACATAATCATAATTCTCTTATAAATAGGTACTAGACTATCTTTATAGATTCGATAAATAATAATTAGATTAATATAATAAAATATTAAATAATATATATGGATCAAACAGATGTTAAATATGATTCTATAATATCAATTTTCCAATCTGGGATCTAAATTTATTCAAGTTACAATTAAAAAAATCAACTTTATCAGTCACCAAGTTTCCAAGTTTGCATAATCTTTGAATGGGTAAATTCTGAGAATAATTTGTTCTATGATATTCAATGTAAAAAAGTTCATTATGTCTTAAATTTACTTGTGGAATTAGGAGTTTAATCTTTTGCAATAAATCAGGACAGTCAATGAGCCCATTGACAATCTTGTACAGGGTTATCCAACCAAGACTAGACAAGGCGATTTTTTGACTTTTCCTGTACTTTTATAAAAAAACTGAAATAGCCATCTTAAGTCATTTTCTCCCGCGAATTCGAATATCTTCAGCAAAAAACAATTGAACATCAAACAAAAGTACTAGGGGTCACTTTGATATTTTTTTAAATGGGATGCCGTATTTTTAATGAGCTTATCCGATTTCTCATATAAATTTTGATCTAAAATGTTGGATTTTTAATTTATTTATTTATTATTTTTTTTTTTTTAACATTTTCAGAATTTAAAACTGAAGAAAAAGGGCGTTTTTGAATTAAAAATCCAACATTTTAGATCAAAATTTATATGAGAAATCGGATAAGCTCATTAAAAATACGGCATCCCATTTAAAAAAATGTCAAAGTGACCCCTAGTACTTTTGTTTGATGTTCAATTGTTTTTTGCTGAAGATATTCGAATTCGCGGGAGAAAATGACTTAAGATGGCTATTTCAGTTTTTTTTATAAAAGTACAGGAAAAGTCAAAAAATCGCCTTGTCTAGTCTTGGTTGGATAACCCTGTACAAAAATATCAGATCTAGAAAATCTCTTCTCGCATCAAGTTTTGGTAAACTCAACATTTTACGAAGTTTATTATAATTTATATCTTCGGTTGGAATATTCAATTTGTAGGCAATAAAACGTAAAAACCTGTTTTGAACCCTTTCTAGCTGGGATACATGAACATCATAGAACGGAGACCAGATGCTTGAGGCATATTCTAATATTGATCTGATAAGCGAACAATATATGTTTTTAAGGTTATTAATGTTGTTAAATTCTGACAAACTACGTCTTACAAAACCAAACATTTTAAGAGCCCTATTCGCAAGGTATTCAAAATGATCTCTGAAAGTTAAAGATGAGCCCAGATCCTTTATTCTATTAACACTCTCCAAATTATCACCATTTATACTATAATCAACAACCAATGGATTCAGTAACCTGTAGAATCTCATGATCTTACATTTACCCACATTCAGATCTAGACCATTCTCACAACAGTACTCAAAGAACCTATCCAGGTCCTGTTGAACCAAAATGCAATCATCAATGCTCTCCACTGTTCTAAAAATCTTTAGATCATCACAATAAAAAAGAGTATCACAGTGCTTGAAGCATTTCAAGATATCATTCAGGAAGCAATCAAAAAGAACTGCAGATAAGTGCCCCCCTTGTGGAACACCCGATGATACTTCTATAGGCTCTGAAAGATTGTTCTGAATTTTAACAATCTGCCTTCGTTCCGATAAAAAGCTTTCAATCCAAGATAGCAGTGTGCCATGGATACCTAACGTTGACAGTTTCTGCATTAAGATTTTTATATTTACTCTATCGAAAGCCTTGGAGAAGTCAGTATAGATGACATCAACTTGACGCCTATTCTCCAAGGCTTCTAACAAGCAACTAGAAAAAATTGTTAAATTTGTTACAGTGGATCTGCCTCTAATAAAACCATGCTGCTGATTTATAATTGTTTTTTTTAGAGGGGGACTTATTTTAGATGATACAATTGACTCAAATATCTTTGCAAATATGTTTATATGGCAAATGGGTCTATAGTTTTCAACATTTGATCTTTTTCCATTTTTATAAATTGGCTTTACAAATGATTCCTTCCATTTGTCTGGAAAGATGCCTGTTGATAGTGATAGATAGAAAATCCTTTGCAAGATAAGTGAAAGAGTAAATCTGCAGTTAAAAATTAAATATGGAGATATGCCGTCAGTAGATTAGGATTGCCGATTTTACTTCTGTGCATGGTACCAAGGAAAATTTCAAGATGATTTATTTTTTGTCCGAAAAATTTTATTTAGCGACGAGACAACCTTTAACGGGGTTGTATGCTCTCAGAATTGCCGCTGGTGGGAAGACGAAAATTTAAATTTTGCGATTGAATGTCGCGACCAATATTATTTCAAAACAAATGTGTGGTGTGGCATACTAAATAATCAAATTGTTGGACCAAATTTTTTCGTGGAAACATAAAATGCTGATGTTTATTTGAATTTTTTAAGGACTGAGATTCATGAATTTTTGAATGACCTTCCATTAAATGGAAGAGAGAACTGAGAGAGAAATGGTTTTAACATGATGGTGCTCCTTGTGATAGTGCTGCTAGAGTAACTGAATATTCCATCCGATCTTTTTCCCGAGCGTTGGATGGGAAGACGTTCGGAAACTCCCTGGCCAGCCAGGTCCACGGACATTATCCCTCTGGATTTTTTCTTTCGGGGGAGATTAAAAGAAATGGTATTATACGTGATATTGACCACTTGGAGAAACCATTATGTTCTGTGTCCAAAAAATTACGCCTGTTATGACAAGGAATGTATTGCAAGAATTTTCCAGAGGAACCGTCAGGTGTATAAAAAAAAATGGTGGTCATGTGGAAATTTAGATCTGTATTTGCGTTCATGTTTGTTAGGTTTTGTCTTGTTGCTCGTTACTAAAATTTTTTTACTGCGATAAAAATTCCTTATTATTTATCTCCTAGTACTATTTGCGTATTTTGTGCCACTTTAAAAGAAAATTGCCTAGGTATATTGTAACATTTTAAATTTAAAATAGGGCAAAATAATAATTAGCTTTTTGGGAACCCATGTATGTCATAGGTAATTTACGTCACTGTAATACCTAAACAAAAGGTGTATCGACCTCAACCTATTTGATACAAGGGGGGCTGAAAAGTTATGATTGATCAAGACGTGAAGGTGTTTTTAGAAATTGGACCTTTTTTAAATTCTTGTACTTTTTGAGAATCCTGTATAATATAATACCATTTTAAATACCAGTTAATCAAAAATAACAGTCCCTGGTGATTTCAAAATAATGTATAAGTCAACTCTAAAAAATGACGTTCCAAATGTACAATTTTTGCCACCCCAAGCCTTCTCATTGGATTAAGGCAAAAAATAACTGCGCCCCTTGCACATCGCACATTGATACTGTATAAATTGAGTTGATAACATTGATTATTTATGTAGGAAAAAATATGGTTACAATGCGAATTTGCAATTACGTTTCGTATTTCAGATGTTAAACGGCTTTTGAATATTTAAATTTTAAAATGTTGACAATATTTTACAATTTTGGTTGGTGATTAAAAACTCTTGATTTATAATGTATTGAGAGCTTTTGAGGGCGTATTGAAATGTTTTAGTTTAACGAAATAAAAAGAATAATCCAAGAATATATGAACGAACTGGCTTTTGAACACTGAATTGATAGGGCATGACGGATTTGCTTAGGTTATAAAAGTAATAAATGCGGTTTATGATACATATTATAATATTAATATGCAAGTCCCTGTCATTCGATTTAAAACGCATTGAATTCCACATTATAATGTTAATTTTATTAATCATTAATTGTTAAAGTGTTTCCTTGGAAAAATCCAGCATGTACAGGGTGTTCGCGTATATCTTGCCCAATATATATCTCCATTATTAATGGTTTTTAATGAAATTGTTAAATTAGCAAAGTTATAACATTTTCACCGAACCGTTAGAAAATGAAATAAACAAAAACAACTGAGTATCGAGAGTGACAGTTTTTTCAAACGGAATACCCCCTTTTTTTCATTGTATCAGTTAAAGAATTTTATCCTCTTTTTAAATATATAGCGGTTGTTGGGAGTAGTGTCGTAATGGGAAGAAGCACAACCCCCCTCCACTTTTTATGACCTTGACCTTGACCTAACCCGAATGACCTTGGATGACCTTGATCTAACCCGGATGACCTTGACCTTGGATGACCTTGAGCTAACCCGAATGACCTTGGATGACCTTGACCTAACCCGAATGACCTTGGATGACCTTGACCGAACCCGAACGCCCTTGACCTTGGATGACCTTGACCTAACCCAAACGCCCTTGACCTTGGATGACCTTGACCTAACCCGAATGACCTTGGATGACCTTGATCTAACCCGGATGACCTTGACCTTGGATGACCTTGAGCTAACCCGAATGACCTTGGATGACCTTGACCTAACCCGAATGACCTTGGATGACCTTGACCGAACCCGAACGCCCTTGACCTTGGATGACCTTGACCTAACCCAAACGCCCTTGACCTTGGATGACCTTGACCGAACCCGAATGACCTTGGATGACCTTGACCGAACCCGAACGCCCTTGACCTTGGATGACCTTGACCGAACCCGAACGCCCTTGACCTTGGATGACCTTGACCGAACCCGAACGCCCTGGACCTTGGATGACCTTGACCGAACCCGAACGCCCTTGACCTTGGATGACCTTGACCAAACCCGAACGCCCTTGACCTTGGATGACCTTGACCGAACCCGAATGACCTTGACTAATCCGAATTTGACCTTGAGTAACCCGGGCTTCACCTTGAGCAACTCGACCTTGAACTTGACCTTCAACTTGGCTTTGATCTTGACCTTGAACTTGACCTTAGCATAACCCCCCACCATTATAACGTCGGCTTTATAAACCATTTCAAGTAATTTGATTTTTAGTGTAAGTCACGAGTTTTAGTGAATAACAAGTGAACAACAATAATAATTGATTACAATGAATTACGTGTGTGAAAACTGTGGAACGGCATTTACTCGTAGCTATAGTATGGAACGGCATAAAAGAGAATCGTGTGTATCAAGATTTAATAATGAAGATTGGGGTAAGCGACGTAGAGTTGATGGTGCTGCATCAACGTCGACTATGCAAACTTGCACCTTATGTAACGTAAATGTGCCACACAATCAAATGTTTGCGCATCAGAGAACATTACAGCATAAAGAAAAGTCCTGTGTGACGGTGTCCCACGGTGTTCAAGTTATACAAGGCGCATTTAAAAATAGGCTTATATCTTATCGTATAAATAGTGATGGTGAACATGTAGACTACACATTATTTTTCGAAGAAATTAAACCCCGAGTGTTGGCTTTGATGAGTGAAATATTACGTGTCCAAAAGTCCTTAAAAATAAACATGGTTGTTGTTGGTCGATACTTTCTACCATCGCAGGAAACATTTAGTGAAAAGTCATTTAATACCTCCAATGAAATAGTTGTAATAGGGAGCGACTTGGATGATGTTTACCAATCATTTGTGGAGGCAATGAAAGCTCAGTCAACCGAATTTCAGGAGAAAGATTCAGGTATTTAAGAATTATTAGAAAATGAACAGATTAAATAAATATTGTTTTTGACATTTGAATGGTTAAAGTGCTCTAAAGTAATTAATTCCATTTTTATTTGCAGGTTGGGCTCTGGAGAAAATACTTCATCTAGAAGTGAATATTAACAAGTATTCACCTCTGGGTGGTTCATCATATATACCGTTGCCGCAATGCATCAACGCCAAAAAAGCTGTGGTGAATGTAATCAATCAGGACGAATGCTGTTTTGCTTGGGCCATTACATCAGCATTATTTCCTGCAGCCATGGCTTCGACACAACTCACATCGTACCCCCACTACTCAACAGTCATAAATGTAACAGGTATGGATTTTCCAGTAAAATTGAGCGGTATCACAAAATTTGAAGAGATGAATAATATTTCAGTTAATGTATACGGTTTGGAGAGTAGTTTTGAAGATAATAAATTAAAATATGAGGTGGTCGGACCACTAAGATATGCTACAAGGAAGCTACAGAAGCACGTAAATTTGCTTATGGTTACGAAAGATTGTAATATTAAAGGCCGCAGTAATAAACATATTTGTGACGAAAGCTGCTCAACAAGTCATTATTGTTGGATAATTGATTTATCTCGTCTAGTATCCAGCCAAATTTCACGGCATCATGATAGACTATATTTTTGTGACGGTTGTCTTATATATTTTCGTTCACCAACAGCTTTAATAATGCATCAAAAAAATGATTGTAAACACATCTATTCATTGACACCGTCAACGGATCTAAAAATTGATAAATTTGGAAAGAGCATACCGGAAAATATGTTAAAATTTGAAGGTATAGAAAAGCAAATGCGAGTTCCTTTTGTCGTTTATGCGGATTTTGAATCCGTTTTAAAACCAGTCGAAACTGTCGAGCCCAATCCCACAAGTTCTTATACCATAAATAATTTCAAGCACGAACCATACTCTTTTGCATATCTGATAAAATGTTCTTTCGACGATTCAATTTCCAAGTTTGAGCTATATCGCGGAAAAGATGCTGGTAAAGTTTTTGTAGATTCCATAGAAACCGATTTAAGATATCTTTACAATACCTATTTAAAGGATATAAAGCCAATGAACCCATTAACACTTAGTGAAAAAACAGAGTTTGAAAATGCCACACTATGTGGTATATGTGAACAACCTTTTGAGGAAAGTGATATAAAAGTAAAGGATCATTGTCACATAACTGGTAGAAAAAGGTATGGTGCCGCACATTCAATTTGTAACCTAAATTATAAAGTACCTACTTTTGTACCAATCATATTTCATAATTTAAGCGGCTACGACAGCCATATGTTTATAAAAGAATTATGTAGATATGGTGACAAAATTGACGTTATAGCTCAAAGCAAGGAAAAGTATATATCATTTACAAAGAACATTTACATGCACGATTATGTAGATCAGAAAACTGGTGAAACAAAGAGAAAAAATTTAAAGCTTCGATTCATCGACAGCTTTAAGTTTCTATCAACATCACTGGAAAACTTGGGTAATGGTTTAAGTGTTAACGATTTTAAGGAAACACGTAAACATTTTGCTGACGTGCGTGAATTTAATTTGATGCGTCAAAAGGGTGTTTTTCCGTACAATTTTATCGATTCAATTGAAAAAATGAATTTTGCAACTCTTCCAACTAAAAATCAGTTTTATGACACATTACGAGAAGAGCACATAAGTGATGAATGTTATCAGAGAGCCAAGGAAGTGTGGAATTTATTTGGGTGTAAGAATTTAGGGGATTACTCTGATTTATATATAAAATCAGACGTTTTATTATTAGCAGATGTTTTCGAACAGTTTCGCGATACTTGTTTGCAAGTTTATAAATTGGACCCCGCACAGTATTTTACCCTACCAAGTTTATCTTTTGATTGCATGTTGCGCATGACCCAGGTAAAGTTAGAGCTTTTAACAGACATTGATATAATTCACTTTTTTAAAAAAGGTATTCGCGGCGGGATAAGTCAGTGTACTGAAAGGAAGCACATCGCAAATAATTCCTATTTACCCAACTACGATCCCTCAGAACCTTCTTCATTTATATCATATTTAGATGCAACAAACCTATACGGTCATAGTATGTCCCAAGCATTGCCCTTTGGTGGTTTTCGATGGCTATCAGAACGTGAAATTTTAGATTTAAATATTATGAATGTGGGTGATGAAAGTCCGCACGGATACGTTCTGGAAGTAGACGTGCATTATCCGGAAGAATTGCATGACTTACATTCTGATCTTCCTTTCTTAGTGGAAAATATAATGCCACCTACAGAGGAGGCAAAGTTGTCCAAATTGATTCCCAATCTTAAAGATAAAAAGACGTATATTGTTCATTATAGAACTTTAAAACAAGCCATCGATAACGGTCTAATGGTAATGCGGACTCATAGAATTTTAAAATTTGATCAGTCAAAGTGGTTAAAGAAATATATCGATTTTAATACGGATTTGCGTAACAAGTCAACAACAAAATTTGGTAAGGATCTGTTTAAATTGATAATAAATGCTATTTTTGGAAAAACTATGGAAAACGTTGAAAATCGTAAAGATATAAAATTAATAACACAATGGGAAAATGGTGTAGGTAAAGTTGGGGCAAGAGCATTAATTGCTCGTCCCAATTTTAATAGTAGATCCATATTTACAAAAGATTTTGTCGCGATCCACATGGATAAATTAAAAATTATTTATAATAAACCTATATATATTGGTTTTTCCATATTGGATATCTCGAAAACAGTAATTTATGATTTTTTCTATAACTTTATTAAAAAGAAGTTTGGCAGTAATGCTTCCTTACTTTACACGGACACGGATTCTTTGATATTAAAAGTGTTCACCGATGATTTTTATCGAGTAATTGCAGAGAACCCAGATAAATTCGACACCTCAAATTATCCCGAAAATAATAAATTTAATGTAATTAAGAGAAAATCAGTGTTGGGTAGAATGAAGGATGAATTTCCATGTGATCCGATAATCGGTTTTTTTGGAACTGGGGCAAAAGCTTACTACGTAAAATCATTGAACAACGAATTAAAAAAAGCCAAAGGGATAAAAAAATCAGTTATCGAGAAGGAGCTTCATTTGGACGATTACCGAAAAATCGTTGAAAACGGCGGTTTAATATTTAGGAAGATGAAAACTTTTCGAAGTGAATTACACGATATTTACACACAAGTTATTAATAAAATTGCTCTTAGTCATTATGACGACAAGCGTTTCATAATTCCATCAACCACAAAAACTTTACCTTGGGGACATAAAGATATAGAGTTTTATAGTGCGGACCCTGAAGAAAATTTAGCAAATTTACTGAAAGTAATTCAATATTTTGTATAGCTTTGTGATAGAACGCTCCACTGGCAAATCCATATTTAGTAGAACTTTAAGTTAAAAAAATAGTGATCATAACATAGGAATGTGTAGGACAGTTTGTAGCATAAGTTGTTTATTTGCCCTTGGCAAGTAGTAGTGAGGTCGAAAAGGGCGCACGAAGGTGCCCTTGTCGGTTAGAGTCGAGAAGCGGGAATTGAGAAGTGGGGGGTGGTCTTGATGTGTATAAAGACAGTCGACCCAAGAGCAGCAGATCAGTTCACAGTTGTTGTACGACTTGTGTGTGTATTACTGTCTTAGTAGTGTTAAAAAAAAAACAAAGTTGAAAAAATGGAGAGCGACTTATTGTCAGAATTTAGCTTCGGAAGTGCGGCTGAAGAAGCAATGTTGGAGGGATTTGACCCTTCGTCCCTCTTAACACCGCATACCGTCGCCGAATGGGCCATGGACCAGAGCGAACGGACGGAACAAGGTCGTGTAGAGGACGAGGCCTGCAACAATATGTTGGCCGAAATTTCTACTCGACAACATCTGGAGCAGCGGGACCAGAACGTCGTCGTTTTAAGCGATGTTGTTGTGAAAAAGGCGAGCCCAGTAGCAGGTGGAAGCAAATTAGAGAAGTTGCTGAAAATGCCAGGACCACGGAGCTTGTCGCTACAGAAAAAGAAGCCCACCGACTTGCCAGTAGTGGCGACAGCAGCAACGGCGTCCGGACATTCTGGCCAGTCTTTTAAGAGGCCCAAATCTCCTAGTGCAGGGCTGAGGCCATTGAAGAAGCGGCGCGTAGAGGAGACAACAACGACGGAGAGCGAACCTCAATGGCTGCGTGAGTTCTCGCCCAGCCAAAGAGAGGCAGTGGCTGCTGCGTTTAGCATTAGACAATCTATAGTTAGGGACATGAAAGACAGTGTAAGTGAAGTGAAGGAGTGCGAGAGACAAATTTTAGAATTAAGGAAAAGGATGGAGGCGGCACAGGAAAAGATAGCAAAGTGTAAGCAGCGGCTTAAACACTTTTGCCACTTTTCTTATGCCGCGGATATGTAAGATATGGATAAGTTAGTTGTAGGTGTTTATGTTAGATTTTAAGTCTTAGATATTAGGAATGTAAAAATTGTACACATTATACCATTAAAAAAGATTTGCGGTGTTAGATATTAGCAATGTAAAAATTGTACATATTATATTATACAAGTTATAACAATAAAAGTTATAATATTACATTATATAATTTGTTTTATTTTACTGAACTTCAGTAACAATAAAAAACACTAGGGAACAAAAAAGTATTAAACCTAAAATGTTGGACATAGTCTAAACTATACATCTCCATTTTTTTAAATTTCATTGAGAGAAAATTTAATAATTCTTCGTTTCAACCGTTTCGAATATTAATTAATTTTTTTTAGGGATTTCCGATAACTTTAGAGCTAAGAAGTATTAAACTTAAATTACTGGGCGTAGTCTAAGCTACACAGTACCATTTTTTAAATTGCAATTAAATAAAAATTGATATTTCTTTTTTTCACCCAGTTCCTATTTTCATTAATTTTTTTTAGGCATTTCCGATAACTTTAGAGCTAAGAAGTATTAAACTTAAATTACTGGGCGTAGTCTAAGCTACACAGTACCATTTTTTAAATTTAAATTAAATAAAAATTGATATTTCTTTTTTCACCCAGTTCCTATTTTCATTAATTTTTTTTAGGCATTTCCGATAACTTTAGAGCTAAGAAGTATTAAACTTAAATTACTGGGCGTAGTCTAAGCTACACAGTACCATTTTTTAAATTGCAATTAAATAAAAATTGATATTTCTTTTTTTCACCCAGTTCCTATTTTCATTAATTTTTTTTAGGCATTTCCGATAACTTTAGAGCTAAGAAGTATTAAACTTAAATTACTGGGCGTAGTCTAAGCTACACAGTACCATTTTTTAAATTGCAATTAAATAAAAATTGATATTTCTTTTTTTCACCCAGTTCCTATTTTCATTAATTTTTTTTAGGCATTTCCGATAACTTTAGAGCTAAGAAGTATTAAACTTAAATTACTGGGCGTAGTCTAAGCTACACAGTACCATTTTTTAAATTGCAATTAAATAAAAATTGATATTTCTTGTTTTCACCCTGTTCCTATTTTTATTAATTTTTTTTAGGCATTTCCGATAACTTTAGAGCTAAGAAGTATTAAACTTAAATTACTGGGCGTAGTCTAAGCTACACAGTACCATTTTTTAAATTGCAATTATATAAAAATTGATATTTCTTGTTTTCACCCTGTTCCTATTTTTATTAATTTTTTTTAGGCATTTCCCATAACTTTAGAGCTAAAAAGTATTAAACTTAAATTACTGGGCGTAGTCTAAGCTACACAGTACCATTTTTTAAAGTGTAAAAAGTTAAAAATTAAAAATTTGGTATCATCCCCTAATAGCCGGTACTACCCTGAGGAAAATAATAATATGAATTTGGTATTTTATGGACAAACTATGCAATTAAGCGTAAAAAGTGTAGGACCAAAAATGAAGAGCACAACTTGTTATATCAGAATTAGATTAAAAAATAATGGAAAAAATTGAAGAAAATAGGGAAACAGCAAATATAGTACCATTTTTTTAATTTTTCTAAGAAAGGGCGACTTTGGCTGTAATTTATGAAAAAACAGTAAAAAATATCGCAAATAGTTACTGGACAAAGTGATAGAGGCAAGTTTCCTTAATATAAATCGAATTTTTAAAATCGAAAAAGAACCATTTTAAAAAAGTGAGTTTTTGGCTATTTTTAGATGTGTAACTTTGACGCCTTATTGCGTGAAAACGGTTGAAAATAAAAAAAAACGCCGAAACACGTCTAAAATATTTTAGAAAACTTGAATAGAAAAATAGGTTTTTTTCAATTTAAAATTTATAAATCGTAAAATGTAAGCTTAACGTATTGAAATAAGCGAATTAAGGAATGAAAATAGTTTGTCGGGAATATGCGGAAACGACTTGCGAGACCCGGGTGGAACAAGTTCAGGTTGGGGTTAGCGGGGGTTGGGACGGCCCGCCGTAGGCGCCCGTAGGGGTTTTTTTTTTTTTAAGTCCACAAGCATGCGCATTAAGGGTTGAAGGGATAATTTTTAATAAAACTGCCAAAATAAAATTGGAAACCGGTTCTTTGCAACAAAATAATTATTTTTGTGCTATGAAATTTTTGCGTAAAATGTCGGGAAATGGCATAAAAAAATTAATGAAAAATAGGAACTGGGTGAAAACAAGAAATATCAATTTTTATTTAATTGAAATTTAAAAAATGGTGCTGTGTAGCTTAGACTACGCCCAGTAATTTAAGTTTAATACTTCTTAGCTCTAAAGTTATCGGAAATGCCTAAAAAAAATTAATAAAAATAGGAACTGGGTGAAAACAAGAATTATCAATTTTTATTTAATTGCAATTTAAAAAATGGTACTGTGTAGCTTAGACTACGCCCAGTAATTTAAGTTTAATACTTCTTAGCTCTAAAGTTATCGGAAATGCCTAAAAAAAAATAATAAAAATAGGAACTGGGGGAAAACAAGAATTATCAATTTTTATTTAATTGCAATTTAAAAAATGGCACTGTGTAGCTTAGACTACGCCCAGTAATTTAAGTTTAATACTTCTTGGCTCTAAAGTTATCGGAAATGCCTAAAAAAAATTAATGAAAATAGGAACTGGGTGAAAAAAAGAAATATCAATTTTTATTTAATTTAAATTTAAAAAATGGTACTGTGTAGCTTAGACTACGTCCGATGGTTTAAGTTTAGTACCTTTTTGTTCTAAACTGATGAGAAATCTCTTAAAAAAATTAATATGATACTAATTTTTCAACATATTCACCTTAAGATGAATTATGTAGTAAAGAGAATCCCTTTTCTATGTGTGATGATAACAAATACCACTTGTTGGTATTATATCATCCCACGAATGGGACTTCTACCTAACTAACTACGCTCAAAGTATAAGTGTGGTCCTGAAAAGGACCGTTTTTTGGTAGTTGAGGGAAACCAGTTAATTCGGCTGTTCCCCTCTGGCGATCTGAACAGATCGCGGTGCAATTATGCGACGCCAACGCCGACGTGGTGCTGGTGGTTCCGGCACCCCGACATCGTCGTCTTCTATCACCACGACGACAGGTGGTGGTGGTGGTGGTGGTGCTTGTACTGTCGGCTTTACGACAGCGATCGGTTTCCCTTCAAATTTCTTCTTTGAGGCTGCCCAATACTCTTCGATTTTCCTCTTCCTGGTCGAGGTCAACATCAGTCTAGTAGCGTCCATGGCTGGATGAAGAGTGATACATTCTGCTATGCGCATACGTATTTATAGCCATATTTTAGGGGTGGGGTGTAAATTTTACTATATCCTTCAAAAATGTGTCTTGAATTAAAAAAAAAAATTTAGTTTGCTCCCAGCTTTGATGAGATGAAGTTTGTTGTAGTCGACATTCAAGGATTCTGCGTTCCACAATTTCAACCTAAAGAGTTGGCTATTTATGATGGAAAGGAGATGAAAAGTTACTTCTTTAAACCATCCATACCGTTTTATGAACTATCGTATCAATGCCAGAAGCAAGTGTTGTTTTTATATGGAAACCGACATGGTCTCTGCTATCCTTATGGTGAAATGGATCTCGACCAGCTTTTCCCGATTCTCTACGACGCTCTGCACGATGTCGATACTATTTATGTCAAGGGCCAAGTAAAGAAGGATTTTTTAATTAATACTTTTTCCGAAAAGAACCTTAAAACTCCTTCTATTGTTAATTTAGAATTCACTACTGGTTCTATTAATGTACCAAAATTAACAATGGATACTACGTATTGCTCATATCATAGTTTAGATATTTGTTCTTGTAGCGTTAAAAATGCTACAATATTGTATGACTATGTATATAATTTTTTACCTAAATAAATAATACAAAATGTATAAAGTGTTTTATTAACTGACACCTTAAAATAATTAAATTTTAATCATGTTTAGGGTAAGCTTTGAATAATAATAATAATACCGTACCACAATAAATTGGTCCGGAATAACTAAACTACGCTCAAGTCTTTATGTGGCCCTCCGAAGAGGACCTGGGGAAGGGGGTTCGGGTGGGTCAGGGTTCGGGCGGTCGCATAGGAAAGAGAATAGGACTTATCGTAGTCCTTCTACGGAGTGGTTGAGTCCGCAGGACCGGCGTCCATATCATCTTCAAAATCCCACCAAGACGTGGAATCGGCTGGACCCCTAAAGTCATCGCTGACTTCTACCGATCCCGCATCCGATGTGGAGTCCGCAGGTCCAGTGGTCTCAACATTTTCAACTCGCCTCGATGGTGGTGGTCTGTTGGGTCGAGGAACAATTTCAGTCTCATCGCTAAACAGCGACGAGCCACGGCTTGCAGGTCCTTCTTGGGGTCGAGGAACATATTCAGTCTCATCGCTAAACAGCGACGAGCCACGGCTTGCAGGTCTTTCTTGGGCCATGTCCAAGATGTATATGAATTAGTTGTGAAGCTCTACTCGTATTTATTGAAAAATTGTGGTAGGGATAACTTTTGAATGTACAATCCTAGATGTGGATAAAACCATATTTTCACATCAAAATACATTAGTTAGTTGCAAGCAACCATGGCAGAATATCGTTCAGACATTTTTGTTGATATCCAGGGCTACCATTGTTCTTTTGGATATTTTCCAAAAGAAATAGCAATTTACGATGGGTTTCGTGCCGCCAATTATTTATTTAAACCTCCTTTTCATAAAAGTATGTTGTCTGTTAATGAGCTAAAGAGTGTTGAATGGGCCGAAAATTATCATGGATTGAAGTGGGAGTCTGGAAATATAGAATTGTGTGAACTTAATAACATATTTAATCATATATTGAGATTGTATCAATCACCCAAGGTTTACGTAAAAGGTAGTGAAAAGATGAAATTTCTAAAGAAGTTTATAAGCGAAGAAATTATGATCAATATTCCCTGTGAACGAGAACCGAAACTAAGTAAATTTAAGAGGCTTCCACCATGTTTTTTCCATCCGACAACGCAACCATGGCACTGTGCAACATCGAACGTAAAACTACTATACAATTATAAGAATTGTTATCAATAAAAATTGTATTCTTAATATTAATTCCATTGTATTATTAGTCCTGAGTTAGGTGAACCATGGGTTCAACAGAAAAAAAAAATTAGATTTGGTTAGGAATATTACATTTTTATTAAATAACATAATATCTTTATCCATAGTAACACAATCGAGAAATTATTTCTCGAAAGTGTCGTGTCACCCTGGATATGTGACATTAAACAACTAACTACGCTCAATTCTTTATGTGGCCCTCCGAGAAGGACCTGGGGATGGGTAAGAGGGGGTCAGGGTTCGGACGGTAGTCGATTCCGGTGGTAGCTGCTTTATTTGCAATACAATTTACATTCTATTGCAAATAAGGCATGAGTCCTGATGAAAGACCGTAAACAGTCTTGCACGACAAGCACTACACCAAGAGTGATCTTGCATAGCTCTATTCAATCCTATTGTAAAATGGGTCTGGATGAAACCAACATCATGTATACCCGCAAATCTCGTTGTGTAGCAATACATACACAAGTTGACATGAAGGCCCCATTTTACATAAGATTGCACTATGCAAAATCTTTCTCTTAACCTACCACCCCTACGATGTACTCGTCTATGTTGATGACATTGAACGCGTCGTTCTTCATCGCTCGAATAACCTGCATCCGAGCTTGATGACATTTTGGGTTAGAATGAATTTCCAAATCGAAATAGGTGCTTATATACATTATCTTGCCCCACCCTCTATCTTCCTCTCTCTCTCTCTCTTTCCCACACATTTCTGTATATTCTTATCTTTAACAGTTTATGTCTTGTCAAATATCAAAATATACCCTCGATCCACAGTTCAAAACTTAAAAGCAAAGTTGTAGCTTTTGGAATAATAAAACACTATATATAATATTAAAAAATATTTATTTCTAGACTAACTACAACCTACATTGCTAACAAATTGATTTACCTTATTTTCTAATTTTATCCATATTAGTAGGGGTAAAATCGGTATTGTAAATTAGAGTTGGATGCGATCGCGCGATGCTTCAGTAAGAAATTAAACAAAGATTAAAATACAGATTTGTTAGTAACTGAACCGTTTAAGATATTATAACTTAAGAATGAGTCGTGAATAACCAATGCATAAACTTTAGTGTCTTTGGGAAATTTACTGTTTCGTGTTTCAAACTCGATTTTGACATCAACTGTGGACGATTTGATAGCTTCTGGTTGATGACTGCAATCCACGATGAAAATGGGGTTGTCAGGATAATCGACGTAATTTAACATTGGGTCCACCATTTCTCGACCGTAGTAGCTACTCTGGAAGTTCTCATAGGTATAGTAAGCTGTAGCATATAATTTTTTCCCAAATTCTAAATTCCACCGTTCATATGGGTAAACAGTGGAATTAAGGTATACTCGTATGTCACTTATATTGGCTGCAGTAAACTGAGTGGCATCTT
This sequence comes from Polydrusus tereticollis, assembly GCA_963920685.1. Classification (NCBI taxonomy): domain Eukaryota; kingdom Metazoa; phylum Arthropoda; class Insecta; order Coleoptera; family Curculionidae; genus Polydrusus; species Polydrusus tereticollis. The sequence continues at coordinate 127,133,288 of OY987329.1, forward strand.
TGGCTTTATTATCGCAATAGGTACTATTCTGGAACCCAATAATCAAATATCTCGGCTTTTCGAGACTGGTGCTAGTCCTTAAAGCCCACACGTCTGATGATGTTTGTCGCAAGGCAGGTAATTCGTACAAATCCCATTTTCGATATGCCATTGGAATATTGGCACTATTTACACCTTTATTCATGCGAGACATTATCTTTAGCTTTTGACGATCGTCGGGAATAATATGACGAACTCTCCATTCGATTTTATCAATATTAATGTCTGCTTCTACTTCACCAACATAACAATTGCTAAAATTGCGAGCGATAATTAAAATAAGCTCTTGCTTAACATTAAAAATTCCTTTGGTATAGTCCTCTGCAAAACCCATTAGATACTTTAGGGGGAGCTTTCCGGAGAATACATGACTTGTGGCATCAACAAGAGCTTGATTATTTTCATTTAGACCCCATCCACAAACCATTAGAGAATTATTTTGTAAGGCGCCGAAGGATGCCATCGTTTTCAGTGTTGTAGTAATTCCTGGTTTTCGGACAATTGCGACTTGTTCACCACCACCCATTTCATAGCGAATTTCGTCGAAAAGGAAGGCTATAGCATTATTCGATAAGTAACATTTCTTTGTTGCATCTTTAGGTTTGAAAGTACCTTCGATGTATATGTAACTTTCGGAAACATCCAATATTATGTCTTGAAAGTGTACGGGAATACGAATTTCATCAGAGTTCTTAAATGTTGGGGAACCATATGGTTTATAAGTATGTTCCTGTAAACTTATTATGGAGTTCTCGAAGATAGGTTCGGTGAAAACCTCGATCTTTTCACTAGTAGCCGTCATTTTCTAGATTTTCGTATTTTCAAACCAATTGATCGTAAAAAACTGTAATCTTCACGAGAAAGCTGCTGCTGCTGCTGCTGCTGCTGCCGATGAGGTCTTTTCGATCTTATGACTGGATTACGAATGAGCCTGGTTTGTCTACTTTGTTTACTTTTATTATGTTTAACTGAATCTTTCACAGTATGCAACAAACGTAGTTGAGTGTTAAAGCAGAAACCCATCCTTATGCTATTTTCTTTAATTCCAATTTAATAATTATCTTCTCCCCTCGAAAGTCAATCAGATCTCCGTCGTCATCCAAGATTCGCAGACTGATGTTGTCTATGAACTGACGTCCTTCCGGTATAATCGGCATATAAATAATATTCTGCGGCTCTTTCGTAATTTTATACCCTGCTTCAACGTCAATATCAAATTCAAATAGGATGTGGCATTTCGACGAGTTCAGGAATGCACCAGAGATTATATTACAATCAACCCGTATAATGCGTACTTTCATAATATCCACATTGTACACTGACTGATGCTTTTCATTTTTTTTTAACACTTTAGCGTCAAACCCCAACATTTTGGCAATACTTTTGTCACCACCCAAATCAATGTCATACTTCGATTTCATCTCACATTTTAATGTATTATTGTTGGCTGTTAACGAAAATATTTCATCACTATCGTTGCGGGTTGACTCTTTAAGAACTGTCAACATAGCTTGACCAATTTCATCAATTTCATATGCTCCTGGTGGAATGGTCAGTAGATGTGATATTTTTTCATCCTTCCTTATTTTACCAAATGAGCTGTTCTGTTCATCAATTATGTAACCAAATGAGTTGTTGTGTTCATCAATGTTAAAAATTGAATTATATGTGTAAAATCCGACAAGTGCAAGACCATATTTACTTGTTGTACTCAGTTCAATGGGTGGATAAAAGTCGGCGCTTAACACGCTCGAGGATCCTGTTAGCGTGAATGTATGCGACATGACTGACGTTAAGTAGCTATTTGTGATTGTTTTTATTATCATTTGCAACAGTTCAATGGGTTTAATACACTAGCGCTTTTTTTTTTCTTCTCATCTGATGTCGTGTTAATCGAATTTTCAGCTGTTATATTCACATCACTAATTTTGCAGTAACAACAAAATAATTTTCGAGGCAATGGCCCATCACCCACATCCTTGTTGGAATCGTCACTGTCGCTATTGTAATGTTCATAGCAAAACTGATATTTCATCATATCCTCGTCACTTTTCAGTTCATTTGACAGCTTATCCCAAACTATAGCAATTTCATTTGGCGCCATCGAAATCATTAGTTCCTTTGGCACGTTTTCTAATTCTTCGGCAGTCATTCTCAATAATCCACCCACATGTTTAAACACTTTAAGTAAGTGCAAGATCTTTGTGTAGTTATCGCGTTCAACTTGTGACGTCAAAGACATAATTATTATTATTATTTTATATCGGAGAGAAACTTTAAACACAGATGGCCACACCAAACTGAATCGAATTCTTGCTGACGATCGTATGTATAGTAAATGTTTTTCGACGCGTTCGAACCTGTTTGCAGATATCTCACCAATTCGGTAGGTGGTGGCAAATCACCAAAGCTATCATAGTATGTTACTTCAGAGTTGACTTTTCGATATGCCACCCAATGCGTCCCTACCCCCGATGCGCTATCCAAATTAATAATCGCTGCTTCATACCGTCGGGGACCACGTGCAGGTAATGAATCTCGCATATAAACTCCCCTAAAGTAAGGTATCTTAAGTTTTAACACATACTTTTCCAGATCGACATTTGATAGCGGTCTATTGGGTAGAGACACAATTAGTTTTTTGACATATTCCTATGGTTCATAAACAATCCCATACCTGAACGATATGGTTTCAGATATAATCCATTTCCACGTAGTTTTAAAGTAGCACCTGTCTTTTCTGCATTTGCCTTCTTCACGTCCTTGATGGCACGAACAATACCTGCAGCGCCACCAGCTAAGGAGCCTAAGGCTGACAGACCAGCAAATATTGGTATTAATGGTAATACTCCACCAGTTTTAGGAATCGGAATAATTCTAGGCGTGCGGACTTTTCGTTTACCACCTGCTGCTTTTACTGATTTACGGGCTGCTGCAACGGCTATTTTCGATGCATTTAGAATATTCATTTTCTTTCCACCACCTCTTAGCAATTCTGCTCGAATCGGACGTCGAACAGCAGAACCAAAAGCTACTTTCTGCACACGCACCCGCTTTCCAGCACGTTGCTTACCAGCTCGCCGCTTCCTCTTAGCAACTTTTGAGCGACTCTTCCTTTTGCTTGATGACACACCCATACCAAAACGCTGCTTTGTTTTCATAATATTTGTTACCAACCACGCAGCACTCTTTTCACCAACGCTAGCGTCTGCAGATTTCACTCGTTTCCAAGCACTTTGTTCCAACTCGTAATCTGCTCGGTGTCGCTCACTTATATCGTCTCTATTATTTAAATAAGCTAAATCGTGCTTCTTACACGCCACGTCCAAAGGATTAATTCCTTGATCACCTCTTTTCACACGTTTAATCACTTTTGTTCCGGGACCGCAATACTGATAACCGGGGATATGCAGCTCCACCGGCAGGTTATTAATTAAGGAATTAACAATTCCTCTTCCAGTCTTAGTCTGTAAACGAGACGATCTACTTCGTCCGGTGATCAGCATCTGAATGACCATTTAAGTGAAAAGTTTGCTATAAAATATTGATTTTATCAATATGCGGATAGTACATTTGAAACAAAAATTTTCCATCGACAATCTCGACGAAAAAGTTGGATGTGGACATGGAGAGAGATTATTAAGGAAACACGGTCCTTTGCTTCCATCATCCATTCGTGGAATAATAATTGGACCTTCGAATTGTGGCAAAACCAATGTTATGATTTCACTACTTACTCACCCATTGGGTCTACGTTTTGAAAATGTTTATATCTACTCCAAGTCACTGTATCAACCAAAATATGAATATTTGAAGAAAATTCTTACACCCATTAAAGGTCTTGGTTATTATGCTTTCAGCGATGCCACGAATATCATGGAACCCTCAGATGCAAGACCCAATTCAATATTTATATTTGATGATGTTATGTGTGAAAAGCAGGATGTTATACGATCATATTTCTGTATGGGACGTCACAAAAATGTGGATGCCTTTTATTTGGCTCAAACATATTCACGAGTTCCTAAACAGCTTGTGCGAGATAATGCCAACTTTATTATTATGTTTAAACAAGATGAAATGAATATGAGACACGTATTTTCCGATCATGTATCACCCGACCTGAATTTTACACAATTTCAGGAAATGTGCTCGAAATGTTGGGATAATAAATATGGATTCTTGGTTATCGATAAAGATAGTGATGTGAATTCGGGAAGATATCGCAAGGGACTTGATAGCTATATATTTGTTTAACAATGATGAATGCATTCATTTCATTGCTGTTCGGTAGTTTGTCAACACCATGAATGAAGAAATTGACTTAAAACGAAAACTAGTGGAAACGACCAATGCTGTTCGAAAAAAATTTAAACAATTCAAGGCGGCGAAGACACAAAGTGCGCTCGACTTGGATAAATTTTACGAACCAATCACTAAACCACTAACATCTATATCTAATGTAGTAAAGCAACGCCAGCAGCAGCAGCAACCCAAAACCCAAGGAAAGCAATATAGTCGTAGTACTAGCACAATGGAGGAGCCTGAGGAAATATCCGATCACATATCATCATTTCAATCGTCTACACCGCGGATAAGCCGAAAAGCTCACATCGATACAACACCGAAACGTGATACCAACGTTACATTGTTTGAGACACCTTCCCCTTCAAGTTATACAAGTTCACCACCGCTCGACAAGATTCAAGCATACTTAAATGGATTAAAAAATAAACCATCCCAATACGATACCATTTATGGTGTACATTTCGGTAAAAAGCCGAATAACCTTAAAAGATATATTGGTAACCTAGAAGTGCGTTTTCCAAATGGCAAAATTACTTTATATAAAAACGGAAAAAATGTTGCTGTATTTGATGGAACACCTCAACTTTACGATTTGCTTTTTTTAAGAAATCCACCATTCCTAACACAACACGATAAAACCGATGATGGTGTGCTACAGAAATACAAGGAAATTTTAGAATTAACTAGTGCAGCATATGAAAATTATGACAAAAATATGGGTCTACGAGAAACCAGATTATTGAAATATTTGTATATTATAAAACCCCTACTGATACCGGCGAGCACTAAATCAGGCGGTGCTGTTGTAAAAAATAACATCGCTAAAAAAATAAAAATACCCAACAAGAAACTACTTTCTTCCAAATCACCTCAATACATTTATTGGAATAAACCAAAGGAGTTGGTTGATCGCTTAAGATTGTTGTGGAGTTCAAAATTAGCTGGTAATACTGGGCATGAAAATGAGATTATGTCAATTGTTGAGGAACTTCGCGAAGAACAAATAATATATTAAATTATGTACCTTGTTTCCTTTGCTCAGTGTCTAATGAGACGTGTTCGCTTCGCTACAAAATATGGAGGCAAGCAGGGGAAAAATTGAAATTGTTAATGAACTGCACCGGACTGCTAGAAAAAACTTTATTAGAAGGCGGACGATTATTAAAGGATACAAGGATTTATGGCAAATAGATTTAGCTGAAATGCAACAATATGCTGATGAAAACGATGGTTATCGCTACATCCTTGTATGTATCAATTGTTACTCCAAATTTGTGTACACCAGAGCAATCAAAAACAAGACCGGTGCTGAAGTGACCAATGCAATGAAGAGTATAATTGAAGAGGCATCGTATACACCAGACAATTTACAAAGTGATCAGGGAAAAGAATTCTATAATAGTCGCTTTCAAGCCCTTATGAAAAAATTTAATATAAATCATTATTCTACATTCAGCACGAAAAAGGCGGCAATTGTTGAACGTGTGATAAGAACTTTAAAAAATAATTTATATAAGCAATTTTCAATTAGAGGTTCCTACAGGTGGGTGGAACTATTACCATCAGGAACAAGCGTCTATAATAACACAATACATCGCACAATTGGCATGAAGCCCAGAAATGTGTTAGAAGATACCCAAATTAGGGCATACGATTATTTAAAGGTTAGACCGAAGAAATATAAATTTCGTCTAGGCGATATAGTTCGAATCAGTAAATACAAATCCATATTCGAAAAGGGGTATACACCTTCATGGTCAACAGAACTCTTCAAAATAGTAAAAAGCAACATCACAAATCCACCTACTTACATACTGGAATCATTAGAAGGTGAACCGATTAAAGGTTGTTTCTACGAAGCTGAACTACAAAAGACAACCAACCCAAACGTATATCTTGTTGAAAAAATTCTTAGAAAACGTCAGAAAAATCACATTGATCAATTGTTTGTAAAATGGTTGGGTTTCCCTAATCAATTTAATTCTTGGATAGATAAGTCTGATATTGTATAAACAGCTTTGTATTTCCTATTACAATTATTGTATCAGTTGAATGATAAAATAAACATGTAATTTAAAACATATCAATTTTATTTATCAGTATATATTGCTATCATTTTAAAAATTGTTTTCATTGAATTAATAACCATGAAGAGCGTAACATTTGATGAAGAGAAAAATATTGTCCATAAAACATTTGTTTGGGCGTTTGCATATCGAGAAGCTCGAAAGAGCGACTTTCAACAGCTAATGCTTGATAGGTACCGTTTCCAACGGCGAATAGAGAAAATCAAAACAACTTTGGATATGATTTTAGAAAGTAATTTTAGAAATAAAATTGTTCATGAACGATTTATTAATTTATAATATAATTATAAACATAATATGAAGTACTAAAAAATGTTTTATTCACATTTAAGCAATAATACATAATGACCAAAAACACTTAGGGACTATAACCAAATTGTCTAAGTTCACTTTCACTAATACATATGGCACGGAAAAATACTTCTTCATCACTACTTTTTTAGCGCATATACTAATCACTTGAAGAATCGAGTAGTGCATTTGGTAGCGACGACGTTGGACTTGACGATGGCGACTGCGGTGATGGCGATTCTTCCATTATTTCATCTTCTTGACTTGAAGATGTGGACGTATCAGTATGTTGTTGATGCCCACCACCTAAGATAATGGGACTTTGAGGTTGGTCAGCAGGTACAGATCCTCTATTGCTCTCGTTTTGACACCAATCACATAATCCCATTGTCCCACTTAAAAATTCCCAATGTTCACAATTTGAACACATTTGACGACCGTTGATTGAAAACGGATACACTAATGTTGTTTTACTTTCCATATTGTAAATGATTGTGAAAGCAATGCTACAAATGAACTAAGTCACCATAATTTGGATACGTGTATTTATATATAACAGATGACCTTCACGTGTGACCTCTCTCTCTTGAGTGACTTTTTATTTCAACTCAGATTTTACATCTTCAAATTTCGCTCGAATTTTATCAAGGTTAATTGTAATATGGTCAATAATTCGTTGTTCAAATTTCATTTGAACTTTGTCCAGGTTAATAATTTGTTGTTCGAGAGCCAATATCATCTTCCCAACTTTGTTTTCATACTCTTTTTTTTCTTTTTGAACTTCATTGAATCTTCGAGCAACTTCTGTATTCAATGCTATGAATCGGTGATCAGTAATATCATTAAATTGTATGCGCAGATCTGATAATTTCTTAACAAATACAGCAGTTAGTTGTATACGCAGAAGATCATGTTGAGTGAGAACATATTCTTGAGTAGCAGCATCATTTGGTTTTTTAGGTGATGCAACATTCTCTAGGGATTTTCCTTGCATATCATACTGATCATCGAGAGTAAGCCTGAATCCATTTCCAGGTGGTCCACGTAAAAACCGACATTTTTCATTGGTTTTCTTACGTCCAAACTTATCAACTGTGCTGTTACTTCGACTCATCCTCAAATTAAACTAAACTAATTTGCTATTTTACCTTCTACTTATATAACTTCATAAGGTTTTCATCTTACAAACGCTTATATAGGGTTTGTTATGTTGGGAAAAATAAAACAATGCTTTTACTACAAACAATTTATTTCCTATTGGTTTTATTTATATATTAAACCATAACATTTATTTTTAAACATGACCATTATTTATAATAATACATACATTTATATATTATTTTATATATTATACTGGTTTATGGAAATATAGTACAGAACGTGTTTTTACAAATAAAAGTTGTTCCAATAATTAATTTTACTTTTCTTGATCTTCTACTTTGTCCATAATTTCACAACCATTTGCACCATCGCTGCGGATGACTACACCATCTTTTACGATATAAGTAATATCGTCGGGATCCACATAATCAACCAAATTAAATTTTGTTACCAAATCACTTGGTAGATCTGGTATATGAATGACAAACTTGGCAAGATCATTATCAATCATTTCAGCACAAAATTGACTCAGGTTTATGGATCCGTAGAGATATTGTCCACATAGATGCGCACCAGCCATAAAATTGATTGCATCACGCACATACTTTCTGTACTGACAGCCAGTTGAATCCAAACAGGAACCATCAAACATCGAAAACTGTAGTATATCTTGAGCCATACGTCTTAATTTGCATGCTAACCAACTTATATACGTATCTTGTTTTTCAACAACATTGTCACACATCTACAATAGAATAATGAGATTGTGATTGTGTTTTATGATACTAGGTATTACACTTTTATTACATTATCAATTAAAATTAAAAATATGATAAACTATAGATTAAAATATTCTTTACACAACATTGTTTACTCTAAACACCCAAAATTTATTAATGCTTTAGTATTACCCCCAGAAAATACATGTGAGCTTTGCCCCAAATATGTTAGGGTAAATTTATCATTTGATTTATTCATTATGTCAACAGTTGCCTCTGATAATGTTTCAGCAACACGCTTGGGTAAGAAAGTTTGAAATGTTACATTATGTGTTGTATCATACAAAGTAACAAGAATACTTTTACCAAAACGTGTTGAAACAAATGATATCTGTTTTATAACATAAATTTTTCCCACCGTTAGTGTTGAAATTTTTCGGTGCTCAAGAAATTCAACATCTTTGTTTATCATATTATTAATTTCAACCAAAGTCTGCTGTGAAAGACTCATTATTAAAATATGTAATAAAATACCTTTAATAACTTTCACAAAACACACCACAAACACAATTCTTCTATTTCAAGGCAACAACAAGCAATGCCTGTATGACTATGGTATTCCTTTCGAAAGAGCTCCATATTTATAATATCCAATTTCAAAGTCATAGGAGGGGGAATATTACCAGAAACAACGCATGCTCAAGGTCAAGGTGATTCCTTGAAAGTCAAGGTCAAGCTACTCAAGGTCGAGTTCAAGGTCAAGTTCAAGGTCAAGGTCAAAGTCAAGGTCAAGTTCAAGGTCAAGGTCAAATCCGGGTTAGTGAAGGTCATCCAAGGTCATTCGGGTTAGGTCAAGGTCATCCAAGGTCAAGGGCGTTCGGGTTCGGTCAAGGTCATCCAAGGTCATTCGGGTTAGGTCAAGGTCATCCAAGGTCATTCGGGTTAGCTCAAGGTCATCCAAGGTCAAGGTCATCCGGGTTAGATCAAGGTCATCCAAGGTCATTCGGGTTAGGTCAAGGTCAAGGTCATAAAAAGTGGAGGGGGGTTGTGCTTCTTCCCATTACGACACTACTACTGTTGGGGTTATTTTTTACCGTTTTGGAACGAAATTAAAACGTAACACAATATCATATATATATTATTTTTATAATTGCTCAAAGTGACCACCGTTCATTAAAATGCAGGATTGGTAACCCTCTTTTAGTTTTTCAATTGCATTAGTAATCATATCTGGCCTAACGAGGTTGAGAAAGTCAATTTTAATTTGGATTTGTTTCTGCAAATCGGCAACACTATTTGGTCTGAATGCAGATATCTTGCCTTTGAGGTAGCCCCAAGGAAATGTGTCCAATGGTGTTAAGTCGGGACTATTGGGAGGTCATGCAATCGTCCCTCCACGACCAATCCAAATGTCATAATTCTCATTGAGGTATCCTCTAACTGGAAGAACACTATTACGTGGAGCACCATCTTGCTGTCATATAAGTTCCTTGCGGCGTTTAGAAGAGAAGTTTCAAGAATATCCTCTAGTTCATGTGCAAGCAATTCACGATATCCAACTCCATTTAAAGATCCATCAATGAAAATTGGACCGATGATTCTGTTCTGCGATGCCCAGAAATGTGTGTTTTTGGGATTCGGAGCTGAAGCCGTATTAAAGGAAGCTTTATCGGTCCATATAATGTTCTCAAGTGGCGTTATTGTTGAGGATGTTTGTCATGTGACCGCAAAACTCCAAACGTCTTTGCTTCTGTTCTTCTGTTAATTTTTAAACTTTTTTGAATTTAAAGTCGTGGAATTTATGCCGTCTCAGAATTTTAAAAACTACTGTGTAACATTGGCCAAGATATCTTGCACAGTCCCTTATCGAATTTTGTGGATTTTCTGAAAACAAATTAAGCTTCTAAATGATACGAAGCGAATATAAAAATAAATAAAAATTACCTTGGAAATATAAAAGATCTCTTCATCCTTAAGTATCCGACAATGTATTTTCTTTCTATGTAATGTTTTTCGCTCAGAAAATTGACAAAACACATTTTGGAAAGTGTTTTCGCTAGAAATTACTAAATGTGGATGTCGCCTTCTGAATTCGCTTTGCATTTCTCGCTTGTTGTGTCCACATTTGATATATATTTTAAGAATTTCGAACTTTTTCTCTTCAGAGTTTCCCATTTAGACCCTGATTTTGACAACGTTTATTAAGATTTGTCAAGAAGACAGAAGTTGCCAAGGGCAATTTAGTCAAAGGGACAGGTATTGTGCTATGAGTAACATGAGCCATTTACAAAACTTTATTGAGGATAATGATAATTCTATTATATTTTCGTATAATTCCAAAACTGTAAAAAATAACCCAAGCAACCACTATATATTTAAAAAGAGGATAAAATAGAGGGTATTCCATTTGAAAAAAATGTCACTTGTCAAAAAACTGTTACTTCCGACACTTTGTTTCGACACAGTTGTTTTTGTTCATTTCATTTTCTGAAGGTTCGGTAAAAATGCTATAACTTTGCTAATTTAACCATTTCTCTAAAACCAATAACAATGGAGGTATCTATTAGGCAAAATATACGCGAACACCATGTAAAATTCGTTCATATTGATTTTCCTTGTCTTATACAGTGGCACATTTAAAAAATGAAAAAGTGGAAAAGATACTAAAACCTAACATAATGTGTATTTAATGGATATAATATTGAATCATGACCATTAATATGTAGACTTATTTTTGCAATCTCTATCAGTTTCTTTACAACTTTCCTTTTTATCTTCCTGTAGGTTACCGTTTTCGAGGTATTAAATAATTTCCATTTTTTTTTTTCAAAAAACATTACCTGCAATATGTTGATATTTTTGAACTCTGAGATACTAAGGCAATGAAATTTGGTTCGAAGTTAGACAATTCCAAGAGACTTTCTTCTCATGACCAAATCTTAATTGCAATACATCGGATGGTCTAAAAATGTAGGTATTTTGGTTACTTGAAAAAATATCTAAAAGTAGATTTTTTTTAAATTATAATTTGTTTCTTGACTAAATGGTGAGGAATTTTAGCATGCCAAGTTTAAGACCGTTTACTACTTAAATGATGATTTTGTTGTTATTGTACACATGCATCGTTTCCATGTGTACGATAACAAAAGCGTTTTTAGAGTGCTCTAGCTAGGCTTGCCAACCGTCCTTTAATTCGAAATAAAGTCCATTGTCTTACCTTAAAAGAAATTAACATTCAACAAAATAAAAACATGTTACCTTTACCTAACATTGTGTCCCATCTAAGTACCGTCTTAACGCTTAGATTAAAATGTAGTAGTCCTTTTTTTTTCTATGTTTATGTGTTGCGTGTTGGTAATAGGTAAAATATACCGGTGAATCCCCAAATTCGGCCAATTCCCCAACCCCAACCCTCTTAGATCGGCATGCATTCATTGCTCGATTTGACCAATTTTGAAATGGATGGAAATGCTTTTTACGTTTAGCTCAGTTCCTGTTGATTTCGCGACGAAAAATGAAGAGAGTAATTTGGTTGGGAATGAAATTGTTTATAATATTGTACTTTGAAGAATTTTCAATATTTTTATTATTTATTGAGTTAATGTTCGATTTGACTATTTTCCAAGGGGTTGAAAATAATTTTCACGTGTTGCTCGATTCCTGTTGATTTCGCGACGAAAAGTGAAGTTAGGAAACTGGTTGGGAATAATATTCTCTATAATATTCTACTTTTAAAAATTTTTGATTTTTTCATTATTCATCGAGTTATGGCTCGATTTGATCATTTGCAAGGGCGTTGAAAATGCTTTTCACGTATAGCTCGGTTCCTGTTGAGTTCGCGAGTAAAAGTGAGGAGTATAAAATGGTTGAGAATAGAATTCTGTATAATATTGTCCTTTTTAGGAATTTGCAATATGTTTATTATTTATCGATTTATTTTCGGTTTGGCCATTTTTGAAGGGTTGAAAATGCTTTACACGTGTAGCTCGGTTCCTGATGATTTCGCGACGAAAGGTGAAGACAGTAAAATGGTTGGGAATAATATTCTTTATAATATTGTACTTTTAGGAATGTTCAATATTTTTATTATTTATAGTTATTTCCCCATTTGACGATTTTCATCCCCAACCAACTAACCTGTTACATCAGCATGCTTACAATTTTTTAGAGATCAGAAACAGATTTTTGGACGTGGGCTGCGGCCCTGAATTGTCCTTTAATTTTATATTCGAAAGTTGGCAACCCTAGCTCTAGCTCTATTTGTGACCGAGAAAAGCAAACAACGAGAAGCGACAAAATCCCGAGTTTAGCATTGATTAAATGGGGACCAAATTTGTTGGCTCTTCTCGGACCAAATTATATGTCCTTCACCTTGAGATTTTGGCAGTTAGCCGGGTTATTACACTAAAAGAAGCACTAAAGCGATGAAGTAAGTGATTTACACTGAAATAAAAAATGTGGGTACCTAGTAAGAAGTACCTTTTTCATGAATATCTTCTGTGTTTCGTGTAATTGGCTTTCTAGCAAATTTCGTAAAATCATAAAAAAATTAAATAAAATAAAAATATTTTTTAAATGTTTTATTGATTGTGCGTTACTTAGTAATAGTACATTTTAGAAAGGAAGTGAAATAGTATATTACATGCCTATTACACACGATTTTGAAAATGACGGTACGAGCGAAAATTGCCCTTGTTAATACATTATAATATTACGTAACTGCTCTTACGCACAGCTTGACTTCTAACAATATAGTGTGTGTAATTAGAGTTTTACGGATAAAGTAGACAGTGCGTAAGTAAGTTCTTACTAATATAGAAGTAGAAAAACAGCATTTTCTTATGTATCCCTTTATTTTTTTTTTTAATATTGAACAGCAGTTTTGTTACTTTTCCTTATATTTTTAATCAACAATCCTAAAGCGGTGCAAATGTACTTACTGTTCAGGATCCTTTGGAAATGGAAACATGCTTATTCCTTGCCCTTCTTTTGAGTGACACCCTCGAAACGCACAGGTATTGCCAGGCATAGTTTTATAATAGCACAGCACTAACAAAAACAAACAGTTAAACGATACACTTCTTTGAACAAAAATGATAACTAAACTCGTTGACGATAAATTATCGGCTACCGAACTAACGGCTGAAACACGGCCGGCTTAAACTTATGACAGTTGGCCGGGTTACCTCCCACCACATTGATTTCGTCAAATGTCATATTGTCGCTTCTCGTTGCTTGCTTTTCTCGGCTTGCGATGGGTATGTGTAGAAAAGAGCTAGGTTGGTGTTGCATTTTTTGAAAATGATAATTGACTTCACACGAAATTGTCCGTCATACAACTATATCTAAACATTTAATTGATATCTTGGTATGTAAGTAGAACCCTAAGATATCGTCTTATAACTTACGTTAAGAACTTTAGATAGGAGTGTAGAGTGACAAAGCTAAATGATCCATGTGCCAAAATATGAACATTTTATAATGTTCAATTAAAATGTTTTATGTGCCAGCGCCAATGCGGTCTCTTAGTTCCAATTAATCTCCTTTTGTTTCTTAAATACGTGTTCCACGTAGCGTCCCCTGTAACTCCGCGCCTAGCTGATCTAAGTACCGCGTACTGCGTCGCCCTTTTAGTTAATAATTACAGCCAAATAACAGACCTGAAAACCATCAAGAATATAAAGAAATAAACTATATTTTTTAATTTATTAGATATGGCTATATCTAACTTCAATAACCCCGTAGGATTTTTTTGCCTAACACTTAAAATGGCTTCACACTGCACTTGTAAGTTGGATAACATATGCCACACCCTCATTTTTCCTTATGCGCTGGCGTCACTAGAGTTCGAACGCTCACCTAACCTAAGTTATTGTTATGTGAAGCTCACAACAATCCTGACCTAACCTAAATGTCACTAGCGGGCGGTGCAGAACAAATAGGGTGTAGCCCATTTTTACCAACTTTAACAATTTACTGTGAAGACAAAAAATTCCAACGGCATTGTGTTTGTGGCAATTATTTCCAATGAAAAACGTTAATTTTTATTTTATACCCTTATTGGGATTTTTCGAAAATATTCCTGATGGTATTACACTGCGCACTTAGATCATTTTCAAATTTATTTTTATTTTCTGTTTAATTTTTTAGTAGTAGGCAAGGTGTTCGTTCTGACGCAGGTGGCTAAAAATCAGATTAAAATAGTTCAAAAAACTCATCAAAACTAGAAAAAATCAGGAACACTAGACAAGGTTAAAAAGTTAGTCAAAAATTAGCTCAAAAACAGACAAAATTATCTCAGAAAAAGAGAAATATTTCAAATAGGCTAAAAAAAAAATCCACTTCTTGTAAAACCAAGAAATTAACTGAAAAATGGGAACTAACCTGAACTAACCCATTTGGGTTGTTTGAATAAGACTGCTTTTCCACTGACCTTTTATAGAATAATAATTTTGAAATTGCGTTTACACTAAATTAATTTTATTTTATTTATTTATTTTTTAAACATGCTTTATTGTCAAGAATACATTACATATTATAGACAATGCAACTAATGCTAAATTTATCCTACGATCTAAGACGATGTCAGGGGCGCTATTCTCGAATGTATTCGCATACGGAAATTTGCCGAAATCTTCAATTATAGTTATAGGAGGTAAAGAAATCATAAATAGACAAAATACAATTCAGAAAAAATAGATATCAGAAAGTTTAAGAGTCCACAAGAAGTGTAAAATTTCCTCCCAATAAGCTGTAATACGCCTAATGTGCCAACCGTTCGGCGGAAACGCACATAATCCAAAGATCTATACTCCACTCTCAAATGATTATACACTTTAATGCTTTCGTAAATTGGAGAGCGCTTAGTCAATGTCGATCTAGGAGTTGGAAGCCGAAGGTTAGAGCTTTGCCTGGTGCTGTACACATTTTGAGAATTGTTGCTTGAAGATCTCTTATGTATTAAACATACCGTTTCTAAAATAAATAGGCATATAACCGTTAAAATACCAAACTTTCTAAATAATGGCCGACAATGGTCCCGATATTTTGCCCCACTCATATACCTAAGCGCTCTCTTCTAAATAACGAAAACAGAATTTAAAAGCTGTTGATTGCAGAATGCCCAAAATGCAATACCATATCTCATATTATTATGGAACTCAAGCAGCGAGTGGTATACCATCTTTGCCGCTGAACAACCTAGTTCTTGTGACACCACTCTAATAGCAAAGCAACCCGATGCTAACTTCTTATTTAATTCAATGACATGTTTTTCGAATTTAAGCTTGTTTGTTATCCAAAACAAGGTCATTATAGTCAAAGCCAAAAGTCAAAATATTAGTTTTCTTAACATTCAAACAAAGAGAATTAGAGTCGCACCAAGTTTTAGTTTTTTGAAGATCTTGATTTATGACACTCTTCAAGAGTTCACCACTGCTTGAATCCCACAGAAGAGTGGTGTCATCCGCGAAAAGTGTAAACTGGCCACTGATTGCTATGCTTGTAAGGTCGTTTATATACAATAAAAATAAGATAGGGCCCAACACAAAACCCTCAATATTAGACAGACCCAGAGCATCTTCCATCAATGGACACAACCTGCGATCGCCCACAAAGATATGATGAAATCCATCCATGCGCCGTGCTACGAATGCCATAGTGCTGAAGCTCTCGCAGCAGCACTCGGTGATTCACACAGTCGAATGCCTTAGAAAAATCACAGAATACTGCCGCGATAGCATCGCCATCATTTAAATTAAGGAAAATATTCTGTAGGAGTGAGAAAATAGCATCACCAGTGTTTCAGGATGACTGAAAACCAAACCGAGATGAAGTTATAAGATTATTAGTTGTTAAAAAATTGAGTAGCCTGGATTTTACTATTTTTTCAATTACTTTCGAAAGGGTGGAAAGGAGCGAAATAGGTCGATAGTTCGAGGGATCCTCAGGACTTCCCCCCTTAAACAGGGGAGCGACAATCGCATTTTCTAAACAGGAAGGAAATTCGCCCCGTAGAAAAGAAACATTAATGGCATCGACAAGCGCATGAAGTGAGACCTCCGGTAAGCACCCCAATATTCTGACCGAAATACCATCAGATCCTGCCGAACATGAGGAATGTTTGTTTGTTAGTCCTTTAAGATTTAATGTTAAATTAGATGAGGCATGTGTATGGATAGTATGGAAGAACTCCTAGAGAATGCTACCTTTTATGTAATGTTACGATAATTTTTCTGTTTATTTTTACTATTTTTGTAACTTAGCTGCATAATAAATAGTTTTCTATTCTATAATAATATTACATTGCAAAAACAGATGGAGTATAGACGTACTAAAGCTCGTAAGTCCGTGGATTAAAGAACCGGGATTCACAACTCTGCTCATTACTAGCACCTACTGTAAGAATTTAGTTTTATGCCACCTTGTAGATCGTCTGGGGAATTTTATGACTTGCCGCCTACGACTTCGTTCAGCTTATTTACAAATAAAAAAAATTGTTTAGTATTCACTACTAATTATGGTCTGTGCAAGTATGCGGTGATTCATGCGGCAAACGCCTATATATTTTTATATTCTGTGACTGGCACAGTCGTCACAAATGTTTATTGCAGTTGCATAGAACAGCGACTCCATAACCGTAAACAACAAACCAAAAAAGCACAAATTCATTATCTTTATGTGCTCGTTAAAAGTAGGTTGGTCACATGAGACAGACAACACACGGTATCAAAAACTCTCATATCTTGAGATTTTAATAACTTAGCCAGAGAAACTTTATTTAGAACACGAAGATGGTTTCCTATACCTATTTGTAGCTATACATTGTTCGGGGAAACTTTGAACATCGACATTAACACTTAGGTAATGGCATGCCACCCGGCCTTAGTTGGGGAAGGAAGACCGAATATGATTTAACGAATCTGCTTTCAAGCCCACGAACCATTTTGCCAATACAGGAAAAGATCTATTTACAAAAGCACTTTTTAGTATGCCTATAAACCTGAACTAACCTTTTTTAAGCCTGACAATACCCACATTTTTGCCGAAACATTTATGCAACCTAGTCTCTCACAAAATTATTAAAATTATATGGAGACCGTGACTCGGTATGGTTCTTATTCTTTATAAAATTAAAGAAAGTTCATTGATCTACTGACTTTTCGTACAAGCGTCCTAGGTTAACACATTTGTATAAAGCTTTCTCCTTCTTCTCGTGGTTATCAATCATTGTTAGTTTAGTATTGCCATTGTAGGTATTGCAAAAAAAATAAACATGCTGTTCTTTGAAGAAAATTTTATGTTTGTTTTGGTACGGAGCACGTTCGTTCTTGCGTTTGCTCTTAAAATAGAAACCGGTGATTTTATTTGTGCAAAATGTTTAAAATTAACAGAACTGGGTACTGGTCAAAATTCATCATACAGTTAGGCTTGCAAATGCGTTTTAAATGTTTTCCTTTGCACTTATTTTATTTTGATTACAATAATTGAAAGATACACTGGAAAAAGATGAATGCCCAAAAATAACAATTGGTAGAATTTGATGTAACATTTAAAACGAACCACTGCAGGGGGGTCGAAACAATTACCCAAACAGAACGTATCCACCGGATCCTTGCTAAGGACATGTCTATTTCTATCAGGGTTGGGCTGATTTAAATCACTTGATTTTTTTTTTAAATCATGATTTAAATCACTTTATTTAAAAAAAAAATCATGATTTAATGAAACTATTTATTTTTAATTCAGAACAATGAACAATATAACATATTAAAAAAATATTTTCAAAAATCAACAGTATATAGAACTCGCGCTTTTAAGAAATAAAAAAGTAGTAGGTATATAATACATATAAACTTTATGTTTCTGTATTTTTGTTTTCGTTGTATAGTTTAAACCATATATGTATTAGTACTATATGGCGCCTTGCCCATTTAACCAATGTAAACATAGTGAAGCCGAGGTTCCTTGTTCCGCCAGGGTCATTTCGCGCAGTGCGCATGCGCGAGAAAAAGAAAATTGACGTTTATTCTAGCGGAAAAAAAATGAGGTTATCACATTTGACTTTGACAACTGGACCGAAATTTGTAAACAAACATTAAAGTTCTTGATTTGTTTAAGATTTTGTATATTATTTCGATTGAGAAAAGAAAAAGAACGCAGGTAAACATATTAATAAAACTTTTATTGGATATTTTACAATTATCCTTAGAGTTTAACAAGTAAAATAATAGGTTTTTGTAGGATTCTTTAAAGTACATGCAATTTTCGGTAAAATAGGTAGGTACCCAAGTATATCAACAGCAGCAAAGGAAAATAATCTTTAGGAAATGGACTACCTAGTTATTGTTCCCTCACGAAATTAACGTAGGTAAGTTAAAAGGAAGAAACATCCGGTCTAGGTACATACCTGTAGAACGATAAATCTTTGTTTAAGTTTTTACGCCTGTTTAAAATAATGTTAAATATTCGGTTTTGCCTCGGCATCGTCACAAAATTATCACACTTCACACACACAATCAAAACTTGCAGAAAAGTAAAGATAAACAGTACACAAAAGCCATTAATTACCAAATCAACTAGGTGAAGCGAACTGTCAAACAAAAATAACATTCGCTAAAGATTTGGAGGTTATGTCGAGTAAAATTGAGACGTTGTCACGTTGTCACTTTCCAGTTATATGAAATTGGTAGTTAACGCGTTTTAGTTTAGAAATGGAAACAAATAATTTGAAAGCACTTGGAAGTACAAACTTGATGCTTATTTTACAATTTTTTAGCAAGATTTTTGGTAATTTTATCATTGCTCTAATTTTATAAGGCTCACTCTTCTGCCCTGTTCTAAAGAAATAATAGTACATTATTTAACGAGCGTATAATGAAGGCTATATTACACGAGATTTTAAAACACTCGCCTTCGGCTCGTGTTTTAAGGATTCGAGTGTAATATAGCCATTATACGCGAGTCAAATACTATACTTTATCTACGACTATTCAGTATTCAAGAAGTTAGAAAATGGATTCAGAGCAACACATTTTATTACAATAGGATTATTATTAATGGTATTTCTTAACTAAAAAATACAATTCAACGATGTTAACCATAATTAAAGAGGGGTACTTTGGATTTCGTTTTCGTCATCCGAAATCATGATATTTTACTTTGAAATCAACAACAAAATGTCACAGCGAAACTTAAATGACTGAGGAAAAAAATGATTCGTTTACTTGTCAATCGGTTGCTATGGTATTAATACCATTCACGCCTGCTTAAACTAGATCTGGTGCGTTTTTATCGTAATTCAGGTAACTTTGTTTTGTTGGGACCGTGGAATATGAAATCTCATATTCCACGGCCGTGGAATATGAGTAACTATGGTAATATGAACCACATTATATATGTACTAACAAACACATTATGCTTCTATTATTAAATAGTCGTAGATAAAAGTACATTTGGCAATACCCTTACGGCGCATGCGCACAAGTCGAAATGACCCTGGATCTTCTATCTCTGTTGTTGCTTCAAGATATTCAGGGTAATAGCCATATAGTACTAATACATATATGGTTTAAACAAAAATACTAATTTTTTTCCTTTTTCTACACCCATCCTGTTTCTAATATCAGAGTGTACAAAGCCAAAAGTGCTAAACACTCGTTCTACTGATGCTGAGGAAGCAGTTGCGCACAGGAACTGTTTGATTACTGGCAGCTGTTGTGCGATTTCAGGCTCATGAGGCTCATCATTTTGTGATAACGACCACTGTATTCTATTTACGTTTTTTATTATTTCGTCCAAAAACATATATTTAAATGGACTACTGCGGGCAATATACTTTATGGCTATTGGTAACAGTCCAGTGTTTCCTTCTAACTCATTAATTCTTTCTAAATCCAGATTCTTTTCTTCGGGTGTTAACTGGTATTTTTGCTTTTGTGGGTTTAACATATAGGCGATAAAATGATACGGCGTGAGCGCTTGCTCGGATCGACATTGAAATTGTTGTGTTTTTTGTAAAGATAATTCTACAACATCCTCGAAGATATGTTGTAAATGTTTCCACTGCTCGACAGCATCTGAGATAGTAGCATTTTTTCTCTGCAAAATATCAAGAGCAACTGATATAGGTTTTAAAATGTTTAAATGTTCTTGTGCTGCATGTTTAAGCCCAATATTTGAAACCTTTTGATAAATGGTCGCATCAATCTCCTTTTTATTTTCCTCACAGATTTTTAATACTATGTTCCACTGAGTGACGTACATCTCTAAGCAGTCAGCCATGCTATTCCATCGCACATCACTTGGAAGTACTAAAGTGTTGCCTCCTGCTTGACTGAATTTTGCTCTGGCCAGATGATTATTGCGAAAATACTTAACAATTTGGACTACATGTTCTTTAACGTTTTGTACTTGTAAGTCCTTGCACAGTAAATTCAAAATATGTGCGGAGCAGCCATATGTTATAACTTTTAAGTCTGTTTTTCTTGCAAAGTTTTTCTCATGAGGGCCATATTTGCTGCATTGTCTGTCACAAAAGATTTTACCATGCACTGGTATTTTGATTCACACGAAGAAATTAAGTCAAATATTCTGAAGTATGAGGTTTTCCCGAAGTATCAATAGTTTCGTAAAGAAACGCTCGTCCATCTTCAGTTGTTATTGTTGCACAGATTACTGGCTCGTTGTGGACGTTTGACCACCCATCAAGGGACATGTGTGAATACACACTGTTCTGACAGAGAAGAAAAACATTTCGCTTTTTCCTCCTCATAAATTTCCTCTAAAGGGCTGGTTGCTACCGTTTTTCGTGATAGTGGCGTATAACCAGGTCTTAATAACTCAATAGCTTTTTTTACATCTGAGTTTTCAATGCATCTAAAGCTCGAATTGGTAGCAAAAATTGCCTTCGCTATTTGTTTGTCCATCTTATGTTTATCAGCTCTTGATGTCCGCATAACGAAACCACTCATACTAGGTTGATTTTTAATTTTTTTCTTCAATTGGAACGACTCAAAAGTCGTTGGTGTTACTGTTGAAGGAGATTTTCTAAGATCTGACAAGACTGTCATGGAACTTGAGGCAGACGATGTACTAGCAGCAAAACTTACAGAACTGTCAAGCAACATTTGAGTGCCTAAAAAGAAGAAAAATAATTTATGCCAAATGCCTATTTTTGTTAATAAACTAAAGACATGCCCGATTTTTCTTTTAAAATTAAATTAATAAAAAAATAATTGTTTTTGTCAAAATTATTTTTTTTATTTGGTTTACTTTGAAAATTAAATAATAAATAAGTAATATTGATATAAAATATTATTATTTATTTAC
Source organism: Polydrusus tereticollis (assembly GCA_963920685.1). Taxonomy (NCBI): domain Eukaryota; kingdom Metazoa; phylum Arthropoda; class Insecta; order Coleoptera; family Curculionidae; genus Polydrusus; species Polydrusus tereticollis. The sequence goes on from OY987329.1 coordinate 127,155,162, forward strand.
CTGTATTAGTTTCTTGCTCCTTATTACAAAAATCGTAGTGTGTTTTAAGTCTTTGAACTATTCCTTGAATTTATTTTTTGCAGTTTTTACAAATCGCTCTACACCCTGATTTATTTGGTTCTGTTCTTTTAACATAAAACTGTCATATGCTGTCTTTTTTTCTTCCAGCCATTTTTTTTTTTTACTTAGACATTTAATAAATATCCAAGAAAAAATTACTAAAGAAAAAAACTATTTACTTCCACTCCCTTGAACAATCAACATCAAAATACGCGAGACATATTGGGCCACGGCAATTTATAGATCGGGAAAGAATCAAGTCGCGACATAGTAGAGCCGATCTGGCAAGAAAAAGCCCTGGAAACAGCAATGTTTTTTTTTAATTTTTTTTTTTTAGTCTTATAAAATCGGACTCCCTCTACCACCTGGTGACATGTTTAAACCTACCGAACGGACGGCAATGCCGGCGCGGAGTGAAAAAAAAAGCGCTAGGCTCCGCCCCCGTGACCTCGCTGCTCGGCGACTGAATTAACGCATCAGTTTTAATAACCATATCACGCGCGCGTGCAGGCCCTGATGCAGTTAGCACTTCGGGGTAAAAAAATCTTGAAAGAGAATTGATTGACCTTGAACGTGAGCTCTGTCCAAAGTCCCTAACCCTAACCCTTGCCCTTCTACAGGGCAAAACGCGTTTGTCCCCCCCCCCTCCATCCCTAATTGTCGGATCGAGTTCTTCCGGGGCTCAAATTGAAGGTAACGAAATTCTCTATTTACTTGCAAATCAAAGTCGGTTTTTTGGCCAGATTTTGTTTATTATTTGCAAATTTGAAAAAAAAAGTTTTGCCAAATCAAGGCAGGCATCCTAATGCGTCATCTCCCGTGGGGTACGCGGTTTTCGACCAAAATTGCGGAAGTTAGAGCAGTTTGAATTTTATTTACGGTATTCCCTCCCCCTCCCCCCCCCCCTAATTAACCAATCGACTCGAAATTTGGACACATTATTCAGATCATTAATATCTATCGGTAAAAAAAAAATAGAGTCTCTAACTGAATTTCTTCCCTGCTAAAAAACCCGAACACGGCTCTCAGCACACGGCGCGCGGCGAAATTTAGCATACGGGTTTTTTGTACCTTTAAGTCGTGATATCTCGAGAACCGCTTGACCGATTTCGATGAAACAAAATTCAATTTATGCGCATTCGCGAGCCCTCCACGACCTAACATTTTTTAAATCAGAATCGAACTCACCGAGTTATGGACAAGAAACCAATTTCTAAGCCTAAAAAAAAATTTCACATGCCAATTTCCCCCCCCCCCCCCCTCCCCCAAAACGTCTTCGGTAGGTTTAAACATGTCACCAGGTGGTAGAGGGAGTCCGATTTTATAAGACTAAAAAAAAAATTAAAAAAAGACATTGCTGTTTCGAAAGCCAAGACCGTCTCTACTAACAGGAATTTTCTTGCAAGAAGCGCGTTCTGACAATATTTTGGGTAGAATTTAGACCTAGGTACTATATTGTTAGACCGACATTAAAAGAATTTGTATTAATTTGAAAAGAGAGAAAAATGTTGAATTTTTAATAAAATCAATAAAAATCAAAAAAATCAATGATTTTTGATTTTTTTAATAAAACAAGGACAAGGAAACAGCGACCCTTCAATTGCAAAGTGTGATAAATCAAGGAGTTAAAAGGGACATTTTATTAATACACCGTTTTATAAAAATAATGGTAACAGAAATTCGTCTTGTCCAATGCCCGCCATATTACACAATCCAGATCTATGTTTAAGAGTTATTGGGGCTAAAATTTTCGCCTTAAGTGCTTTTTTTAAATTTTGTTTTCTTTTGGAAATTTGTCTTTATCAGGTTCAAGTTACTATAACATTCAAAAATGTTTCCCTTATAGCATGGGTTTGCTGTAATTTATAAATAATTCTAAAAGCACTCTATTATGCTAGTTTTTTTTCAAATTCTTCCACTGCGGCGGCTTCTTCTCTCTTTAATTTAATTCCAAAAATAAATCTGATATTACCTACCCCGCCTCAACATCCTGACGACGCCAGAGTAGTTACTGTTTTACCTTAAGTACTCTTAAATTAAAAAATAAAAAAAGTAGCATGAACACTCTTTGGCATTTTAAGCGTTCCATTGTTAAATTGCTAAACCTTTTGCAGAATACATACATTTTAATATAAGTCAACTGAATTAATATTTTCATGTTATTAAATACAACATCTGTGCTGAAATCGCTGCCCCGACATGTTGGAGATACGGAAGTATATTATTTAATAATTGGTGTCGTCGGTCTGCCGTAATCCTGCTATTTTGTACTGCTACATGTCAGCAAAGGTCTTTGGAGATTGGCACGACGAATCAATTAGAGGGTGTGCCTAGTCTCAGACATTATCATTTTGCTATGGCATGATGGGTTTGGAGAAGTAATATTATGGGATATGCTGGTTCCAAAAGGTCATGTAACTTGATTTCTGTTAGGTCTCGCCAAACGTAACATAGTGGGTACGATATTTGTGATAAGCAGTTGATACAAACCAAACGCAGAAACATGTTGTTAATAAATTGTTCTGTTACCGTTTTCGAGATATTAATTTATTTCCATTTCTTTTTCCAAAAGCATGCCCTGCATGCAATAAATGCTGATATTTTTGAACCCTGAGATACTAAGGGACTGAATTTTGGTTCGGAGTTTGGCAATACCCGAAGGGCCAAAACTTAGTTGCAATAAGTAAAGTAAAGGTGCTTTGATCAGGTAAAAATGTCGAGAATAGTATATTTGTATATAATTTGTATATTTTTACTGAATTGGAAATCAGCTGAAATTCGTTCTTTATTTATGTATATCATACCTATACCTAACTAATCAAGTTTCTGACTTATAAGCATTCATTTTTTCAAATCTTGACATGCTCACTTGACCCGATGTAGAAACGCAACTCACCTATACACAGTGGCAAAAAAGTCGCGCATAATGCCTGTAACTTTCGAATTACCTCGTATACGCAAAAGTGATCTTTATGAAAGTTGTTTAGTAAATTATTCCCCACATTTCTACCTGCATGAATTTTTTTCTGTTCTTGGTTTGGTTGGCATAGAGACCAACTTACTGTTTTTAAATAGAACACTCTGCATATGATTGCATATTTGGATTCTACTGGGAAAACTCTGAATTTTTTGTATTTCAAATTTTCACCTATCTGCAAGCGTTTCCGAGATAATGACAGCTCAAAAATGGAAAACTTCCTAATTATAATTATTCCTTCAAATGCCCACCAGTTGAATCAAGGTGTTTTCATGACAGCGACCTAAGAGGTGTCAATTTTGAGTTGCTGTTTAATTTTCTGTTGTCTGATTTCTAATTTGTTTACACTATGGTTCATCTGAATCAAAAACAACGAATTGAAATTTTAATAATGAACGGTTACGGAAATATGAAGAGATCGCAAGATCAGGTTTGTCAATTTTTCAATGAATTATATCCAAATAGGCCTCCAATATATCAGTCAACGGTGTGTCGAGTGGTAAAGAAATTTTAAGAAACAGGCAGTGTTAGGGAAGCCGCTAGATCAGGTTGACCTAAAACAGCAACCGGACTGGCCAGCGCGATCCCCCGACTTAACCCCGCTCGACTTCTTGTTGTGGGGACACTTAAAGAACAGAGTCTACGTAAACCGTCCAAATGACTTAGAATCTTTAAAAGTCAGAATTAGTGCTGAAATTCGGGCCATTCCAGAAGACTTCTTCTTAAACGTTGTAGACGGGTTCAGGGATCAACTGGCGCTCTGCTTGGCAGAAAATGATGGTCATTTTGAACACCTGATCCACTGAAAAGGGTTCACTTATTTGTTATTCCGATGTTAAGTTGTTTAATTTTCTAGGCTATTTATTTTGTTATTATAAAGTTTATTACAATTTTAAATAAATAAAAATTTGACATACAAAAAATTCAGAGTTTTCCCAGTACAATCCAAATATGCAATCATATGCAGGGTGTTCCATTTAAAAAAAAGTAAGTTAGTCTCTATGGCAACCAAACCAGAAATGACAGAAAAAATTCATGCAGGTAAAAATGTGGAGAATAATTTACTGAACAACTTTCATAAAGGTCACTTTTTCGTATACGAGGTAATTCAAAAGTTACAGGCATTATGCGCGACATTTTTGCCACTCTGTATTCTGTATATAGAAGTTAGTTTCGTAAATTTATTATAAGTGCAGAACAAATTTCAGCAGCTTTTCAAATCAGTAGTAATATAGAGGGTGTTTCATTTGGAGAAGTCTACTTTTACACTGTGCTTCCTATTGCCGGACAGCAAGAAGTAACTCCCACTATAAATGCAAAATACAAATTTTGGGTTACAGTGTGAACGTTGACATATTATTTTTAGACTGAAAGTACAGTAGACTCTTGATTATCCGACTCTCTGTTTTTCGATCGCCGGCCGGATTATCCGAGTTGAGTATACCGCTGTTTGGGAAACACGTTTTCCAATAATCAAAGTAATAAACGAGCGTTTTATCCCGCAATATTCTATTTCTCGCAAAACATTAAGTCATTTATAAGCATGAAAACGAGCTATATTCTAAACTAAATAATATTAAATTCACGTCTACAAAAACCGTTATTCGGTATAAAAGTTTGACCCTTTTCTTTCTGTCAGACCCAATCCTTGGACGCGTTTCGCCATATTACGGCTCCTCGGCAAGGCTTTAAAGTCTGACGAAAAGAAAAGGGACTTTACAGTGCATTTCTCATCAACATCTCGGATATGTATCGTTAATCGGTAGTTTTGCAATAGGTTTGCGGCTTCGAGACTATATAAATTAGGTTCTGTGACGTTTTGACCGACAACACATTGGCAGTAAACAAGTATGGCTGCCAACCTGGGCGGACGCGACATCCGTTGGTTGATCAAGACAAATCAGTGTCCTGTTAGACCTCAACGTAAGCAGATGCTCCACGTGGCTGAAAACAATAATAGCACGTGTTTTGATCTGCCATGAGTGTCAGGCGAAGTGATTTTCTAATGTTAAAGTGAGTGATATTTTGGAGACGTGTGCCCGGTAACAGAAGTTGCCATTCTTTTAAACGTAGAGTAAAAGTTCCGTGAATTTTGCAGTCAAATAGACTACATTCTTTGTGTTTGGGTAAGAAGTGCACGAAGTTGCACCTCAGTGTTTTGCAGTTCGCATAAATCCGTGATATATTATAGTAGATTCAAGTTCTGATTCATTGTCTACGGTAAAAACCAATGAAATCCTAACGGTATCTCCGTGCAGTGCTTTAAGGTTGTTAAGATGATGTATTCGTGTTTATCAATTGTAAAAATTGTAATATTGTAAGGATGGTGAAAAGTGGAAGAATAAACAAACATAGCAAAATACGTTGTGTTTAATTATTTAATACAGTGTACAGTAAGGCCAGGGCGAACCCCTGTCTAAAACAACCATTAAGAAATAAGGTAGACAATTTCTCAAGTAACCAAATTGCCTGTATTTTTAGGCCACCCTCTATATTGCAACTAAGAGTTGTCCATAGCGTAAAAAGCCTTCGAATATTTCCTAACTCCGAACCAGATTCCAGTGATAATGTAGGTTTATGCAAAAAAATAACATTTCTTTTTTTTTTCAGTGTCATAACTTTTGTTTTTGTAATTTTCGTCAACTTATATTGATTTTATTCACTAAGATTGATTTACCCAATAACCTTGTCGTGTACTCTAGTACTTATAATTCATGGTTGGTTTATGAGTGCATTAGTACATGCAGCCCGCCAGGAAGCAATCTCGCTTTTACGAAGCCGTCACTTCCTGTAGAAACTAGAAACTGCTTTAGTGCTGGCGCTGGCTCTTTGGAAATCGTACTTCGGGGAAGTTTCAAGAAATGTCACAATGCACGCCCCAAATACTTCGTAAATAAAGAATAAAGAGACAACTGGCTCTGAACAAGATAAACGTCAATTTTAGGGGGAAATCCGACGCACTGCGGAAAGAGCAGGGAAATTAGCGTCTGTGTCAACAAACAAGACACTACTTGGTCCAACAATTCCAGATAAATGAGAACCACCAAAACTGGAATATAGACCGAAAAAAAGTATTTTTCTTCTAAAACCAAAACCAGTCTCACGTCTAATTTGAACATCTGACTGAAGATGATTTATTTACGTCCTCAGATGAAGGCGATGATTATTTTGTGCAGAACACCACATCCTGTGCAGGGTCCAAAACATTTACAGACATCGAGGATGGATGAGGACGCTGGAATACAAGCATGAATTAGATGAATATGTATTTAATTCCTTTTTTTAACACATATACAGGGTAGTGCATTGGCTAGCGCAACATAGGAAATCCCATGCAAAATTTAAGGTGGTCATATATTGGCTCCCCAATTTATGTTAGAGCAGAAGTTTATCTAAATTTTTTAAAGAATCCAATAAACTAAACTCGGTTTCAAAATTTTAATAATTTTCATGCAGTCTATCCAAAGTTATTTAACAAATAATATTATCTTTTATTTTCCTAAAATGGATAATACGGGTCTGAATTTTAATATTTTGATTGATTATGTCAGTGTCAAATTCAAACCAAGTTTGACAATTTTTTTAACTATATTAATTATTATTTCGTTATGAACTATTCTACGTCTGAAAAGATTGCTATAGTTAAGTGGTATTATGCAGGAAACAGCAGCAGAAAAGTATCGGTTATGTTTGCAGTACATTATCCAGAGAGACCAATTCCAGCAATATCCACTGTAACCAGAATAATTAAAAAATTTGAAAATAGTGGAACGCTTCTCAATAAATGTAAATGCGAAAGAGAAGACGAATGTAATAATCCTGCAGATAATGATAAAGACTTAAATATTTTGTTAAGTGTGGAAGAAAATAAGGGAATTATAAGTACTAGGCATATTGCAGACGAAGTGGGGAAACATCATACAACCGTTTTACGAGTACTACATTAACATAAATATTATCCGTATAAATACCATAAAGTTCTAGAACTAAGAGATGGGGACATGATTCGAAGGGCTGATTTTTGTTTTAATATGATGGAGAGGGCAAGCAATGACGGAATTTTTGCAAAATATTTGTTTCACCGACGAATGTACTTTTACCTTGAATAACGAGCCTAATGTACAAAATTTTCAATACTGGAGCCAAGAAAATGAATTTCGGTTTATTGAAACAAGGACGCAGTATCCTCAAAAAGTGAACGTGTGGGCTGGCATTTTGGGACATCATATCATCGGACCACTATTTTTAAATCAAAATTTAACCGCTCAATATTTTCTTGAACTGCTTCAAAATTAAATTACGCCTGCGTTGCGTGAAGTTGTTTGAGAAAATCAAGAAATTTGGTTCCAGATGGATGGCTGCCCAGCTCATAACTCCGCAGTAGTTAGGAAGTATTCAGAAAATGTTTTTATAGGAAACGTTATTGGACTAAATTACACAATTAATTGGCCAGCTAGGTCTCCCGATCTTTCGCCGAATGACTTTTTCTTATGGGGACACCTAAAAACAACCATCTACAAAAATTTTAAATACGAGACGCTGGAGGATTTAAAAAATGCTATTACTGCAGAGTGTGAAAGGCTGTCCGTGTAACAATTAAGAAATGTTCGAAACGAATTTTATGATCGTTTGGGGTATTGTCTAGCCGCAAATGGGGGTTGCTTGAACATGTAATTAAATAATTAGTTAAGTATGTAATTTAGTTGTTTTATTATACATTAGAAAGTCAAATTCTCGAAAAATAAAGTACTTTTTGTTTACCAAAACTGTTTTATTGATTTATCTCCTCCCCTATATTTTTCTTTGTATAACAGAGGAACAAACCAAATTGTATTAAAAATCCTAAACCTTGAAGCTTTTAACCTATTTTAACCGAAAACAAATGTATTGTCATAATACATCCTTCTTGTCAGTTACTGACATTTACTGGTGTTTTTATTATAAAGCTTCAGAACCGTATTTGTTCATTTTCGCCAATTATAGATTGACGTTTTTTTAAATAAGCCCTAAATGACTTAATAAATCGCGCTAAAATTTCGTCAGTTAGTTTCGTCAAAGTATTCCCTTTAATAAAGTTAAATAAATTATCGGCCTTAAAAAAGCAAGGGAGCCAATTTTTTACCATCTCAAAATTTGCGTGGGATTTCGTATGTTGCGTGGATCGATGCACCACCCTGTATAACTTTTTATTAATTAAACTTAGAACTATTGTTTTATTTGTTGTCTAATTCTTGGAATATTAATTGGGTATACCTATTGTTTTGATTTTTTTAAAAAGTTTTCACTAAATTTATTTGTTTTTAATCTTAAAAGGGGCATCAAAGCAATACACATTATTTATGGACTTTTTTTATGACCAAAAAATAAATTAAGAAATTATTTATTTTTACCTTACTAAAACATTGTGAAGTGCCTAATCTAAATTCTAAAAATATCAAAAACTCTCAAAGAAATACAATCAAAATATGTCAGTTTTGGTAGAGCTTTAATTTTACCGCAAGTTATAAAGCCCGCTATTTGATATTTCAATGTCTCTGTTCCATTATAATACTAATTAATTGTGAACCCACCTGAACTATTCATTTGTCTAAATTATTTTATGAATTCATTCTTTCCCGGTTGCTAGAAGAACTATACTCTTTATCTGATACGTTACTATTTTAATTTTTTCCTGTAAATTTTCCTAATATTTGAGTATTAAAATAAGCATATAAATATAACTAAAAACTTTTTTTTATTACAGGTAAATGACAAAATACAAACCTCACGAAAAAAACGAGAAGTAAGCGAGAGGGAACTGCAAGAACACATGATTAGTGCTGCCGCGCTTGCAGCTCTAGGAATAGGTATTGACGTTCAAAGGGTTAAACGTGCCCTAAAAGAGAAACTGGAACAGACAGGCAGGGGATATTCCCAACCCGACGCTTTAGTGGAGGCCGCTTTAAACATGCAATTAGAAGAAGACGACGGGTTCGATAATAACGCCCTTCATAATAACCAAATTCGAGACGCTGTCACAGCAGTGCTCGGTGATATTACAAAAAGGACTGAAACCTATAACTGTTTACCTCAAAAGCCACATATACCTCCTCAATTAGCAGAGAGGAATGGAGATCCTTTGAAAGTTTCAGAATCTTCCGGTGATCAGACGGTCGAAAAATCGGTCTCTCTAGAAGAAGAAAATAGGATATTACGGGAAGCCAGACAATGCAAAATATGCATGGATAGCGAAGTAGGGATAGTTTTTTTGCCATGCGGACACTTGGCAACGTGTGTTAATTGTGCTCCGAATTTGGAAGATTGCCCGGTGTGCAGATCGGCAATCAAGGCAACCGTACGGACGTTTTTGTCCTAATTTATTGCTTGACGAAATATAGTTTATTTATCTTGTTAAGCTTGTGTTCATTATTTTTGCCATTCCCATTAAGTGATGTGAAGTTGCAACTCAAGGGTAGAAGAACTAGAGCATAAAAGGTAAGGCTGTTTGACGTAGAAAACTGAATGTTATATCCATTAAAGAACGACCGGTAAAGTGAACGCGGGGTCGCTATGTGTTACGTCGGCGTCGTGTCCCCGTTTTTCTATAAAACAACCTGTATACAAGGTACGTTACTTAGAATTCCCCAGAGCCGTATTATCCTTAATTTTTTACTGGCACATATGGTACCCCAAAAAAAAAATTTTTAACAATATTTTTGGAAAGACCTTTATTTCGTTGAATATGTTTTCCTTATCCTGTACATTAAATCAGCGATAAGTAAAGGGCGGAAAAATTTTAATGCACCCTATTTAGAAAAAAACAATGCAAGGATATGCTTAAAATATGCAAATTATTTAGGTTCGGTATGTGGATTAATTTGATAGTAATTATTGCATTAAAACTATTTTTGAAGGGTTACAATTTTATTAAATATTAATAAAAAGATATAAGCCAAAAATGTACTTAGAACTATACTTTAAGTAATATCTAAAATAATCATATTACCTAAGTATAAAGGCCATAAAATTGTACTACAAGAAAAAAGGATTAAAGGTTATTAACCAAGGTAATTGGGGCAAATTTTAACTTTTACACTGTATTTTTTTAAATTTTAGTCGATTTTGCAATTTTTTATTATTTTCAATAACTATAAAATTTTTGTAAAATTGGTGTTAACCGGATGATAAACATAGGAAATCCCATGTAAATTTTGAGGTGGCTAAATATTGGCTCCCCTGTCCATTTTAGAGAAAAATTGTATTATAATTTTTTGAAGGGGCCGATATAATAAACCCATGTGCCAAATTTAAATACATTTTAATAAGCCAATCCTAACTTATTCAATTAAATGTGATAGAGAAAAATTTCGACTTTTCATAATGTAGGTAATTCAGCAAACACCAGCAAATTATTATTTGGCATTGACAAAGCGAAAAGTAGCGTCAGTGACAACATTTTCAACGAAAGCACTTTAACTATAGCTAAATAAATATGAGCTATTCCAGTAAGGAAAAAGTAACTATGATTAAGTGGTATTATTGAGCAGTGTCTGATATGTTTTCAGTTCAATTCCCTGATAAGCCTATCTCTTCCAATTCATAATTAAACTTACAATTAGTAAATTTGAGTCCAAAGGCACTGTAATAAATAACTGTAAATGCTCAGCTGAGAATGACAATAGAGCTAGAGAAAGGGCTAATACAGATCTTGATATTTTAGTGCACGTGAAGGAAAATAAAATGATTTGCACGAAGATTCTTGAGCAAGCCGTGGGAAAACATCAAACCACAGTGTTGCGCACTTTAAAAAAACATAAATATTTTCCATACAAGTATGAAAAACATCAAAAGCTACGGCAAGATGATGAAGAACGGAAAAAGGTGTTTTATGTTGAGGTAATGGAAGGCGCAAATAATAATAGAGATTTTTTGAGAGATATTTGTTTTACCGGTGAATGTACATTCACCCTCAACAACGAACCAAATTTTCAAAATTGCCGGTATTGGAGCCATAAATTAAACATCGTCTTGTTCATACTCGGACGCAATATCCACAAAAAATAAATGTTTGGGCGGGAATTGTAGGACATCACATTATTGGACCATTTTTTATGGAAGGCAACCTTACAGCAGTAACCTATTTGGACTTACTACAAAATCGAATCGAACCCGCACTAGAAGAAGTTGTACGCGAAAATCAGGAAATTGGTTCAAATGGATGGTTGTCCTCCCATATATCTCTCATGGTTAGGGAATACTAATACTAATGCAAAATATTTTTAACGAAAATATTATTGGCCCGCGGCATCTAATCCTTTGGCCAACCAGGTCTCCTGACCTTTCGCCAAACGACTTCTTTCTTTCACTTTCACTTAAAAAATTTTGTTTATAAACATGTAACATTTGAAAATCCAGACCAGCTAAAAAACTGTATTTCGTTAGAATGTGACAGAATTTTTCAATCAACTCAGTAATGTTAGAAATGAATTTTATGATCGGTTAGGATATTGTTTAGCTGTTAATATGAAATCTCCGACTTTTCTTTCTCCAACACCGATTAAAAGATGCGTCATATATCTGCCACAGGAATCCGTCGTTTCATCAACCACAATATAAAAATAATTGTGTCCAATTATAGTAGGTATATCTTTAAATGGCGCGAAGTAATAAATGATAGTTCCTTGATTTCAAATTTCAAGCATAGTTGCGCTATATACAGAATCAACACATGTAGATTCGCCAGGAATATTAAATGTGCAATACTTTTGAAAAAAGGATTTAAAATTTATGTTGTTCACTTTTTTTATTGGTATATTTGATGCTACCATTGCTTTGCATAAATCTTCGTTAAATTGATTCCGCTTGTTGTTACTGGAAGTTAGTTTTCCGCGCTTATCTAATTTACTGACTTGATGCGTTGCACTTTCGACGAGTTGATCACCAATAAATTTTTTTTCTCATCCTAAATCTAGGACAAAGATCGAAATTAATTGTTTTGCCTTATTTAACCAGTTTTACTTCCATGTAGGGCAGATGCACCACTTATGGCCAGATTAAGAAAAAAAATGAGTATTTATCCTTTTGCCAGGAAATAAATTAGTTTTCGAATGCAAATCAAATGAAATATTTTTATTAAGAACAAGTATCAGATCATTTCGCTGTACATAAGAAAATAAAGGAGGTAGTAGGAAAAAACAGGAAACCTAATACTTATGTCTTACTTGACGACAACAACAGAGCAGTGACAAATATCGAAGATCTCAAAAGACACTGGAAATCCTACATAGAGCGGTTGTTTGAAAGCGTAGAACCACGCCGGTTCGAATTGACTAGAGATCTGGACAGCTCCCCTGAAATACTGAAACAAGAGGTCATAAAAGCAATAAGGAACAGCAAAATCGGAAAATCTCCTGGCCCAGATCAAGTTCACATAGAGATAATAAAACTTTTGGAAGAAAAAAACATAGATACACTGGTTGGACTTTTTAACAAGATTTATCGCACCGGTGTGATTCCCCTGGAGTGGCTAAGGTCCGAATTCATTCCGATTCCGAAAAAAGCAAACGCAAGAAAATGCGATGAATATAGACTTATAAGCTTAATGAGCCATCTTCTCAAACTGTTCCTCAAAATCATACATGCAAGAATATTTAGAAAGTGCGAGAGGGATATCAGCCAGTCACAGTTTGGATTTCGTGCGGGAATGGGAACTCGGGAGGCGCTGTTTGGCTTGAACGTTTTGTTTCAGAAATGTAGGGACCAGCAAAAGAAGGTATATACATGTTTTATAGATTATGAGAAGGCGTTCGATCGAGTGGATCATGTCGAACTTTTAAAAATATTAGAATCAAGGGGCCTAGATAAAAACGATATTTTAATTATCAAAAACTTGTATTGGGATCAAACAGCAGTAGTAAAGTATAACAACATAACAACTGAACCAGCAGCTATACAGAAAGGTGTCCGACAGGGTTGTATTTTATCTCCAATGTTATTTAACCTATACTCCGAACATATTTTTGAAGAGGCAATAAAAGACACAACTGATGGGATTAAGATCAACGGTAGAGTGCTTAATAACCTTAGATATGCCGATGCACTGCGATAATGGCGGATAGTCCAGAAGCCCTACAACGCTTGCTAAGTCAACTCACTGCAGTCGGAGATCGCTATGGCCTTAAAATTAATGCCACCAAAATAAAAATACTTATAATATCAAGAAACCCAGAACCGCCAATAGATATTAGTATTTATGGGAAACGAATAGAAGTGGTAGACAAATTCAAATATCTGGGCACTTGGATCAACAACAACCTGGACCCAGATGTAGAAATTAGATCCAGGATCGAGCAAGCAAGAGCCACGTTCAACCTGATGCGGTCACTCCTGTGTAATCCCACCCTAAATATGAGTCTTAGATGTCGATTTGTGAAGTGCTATGTACACTCAGTCTTGTTGTATGGTTGCGAGGCATGGACTTTAAAGGTCAACACCATTAACAAGATAGAGGCCTTTGAGATGTGGGCAATTCGCAGGCTTCTCAAGATACCTTGGACGGCTCATGTCACAAACGAGGAGGTGTTGGGGCGAGCGCAGTGCGAGAGAGAATTGCTACACGTGATCAAAAAACGAAAGACGGCCTATCTGGGTCATGTAATGCGTGGAAGTAAATATGACCTCTTAAGATTGATAATGGAAGGTAAAATCGAGGGCAAGAGAGGCATAGGTAGAAATAAACATTCCTGGTTGAAAAACATCAGAGACTGGACAGGTATGGATGCTCACTCCCTGTTTCGAACTGCCCAAGATCGTCAGACGTTCTCCGCGATTGTTGCCAACCTTCAATGAAATGAAGACGGTACTCTAAGAAGAAGAAGAACAAGTAAGGTACACAATAATTATTGTTTTTCTCAAACATCAATAGAACCTGGACATTTTGTCACTAATCTTCGTCCATCCTGCTATAGAACTGCAAGTGGAAGCTGACCGATTATATTCTCTTTACACTGACGATTGATTGACACGTCTGTTTCTAAATACATAGTTAAACGTTGTTTTTTGTTTTTCTGTTTAGTTTAGTCATTTAATTTCATATTCGTCTTCCGAAACAACCTTCAAAATAGTTGCTACATATTCAAAAGTTATTTTCATTATTTTTCCTGTTCCCTTAAACTGTACTAAAATTAATCTTCCAAAATTAAGATTTTGTGGTTTTACAATTTCAATATTTGGCACAGTTCCTTCTGCGATATCAACATCATCGCTATTTTCAGAAGCTGCCATTCTTCTTCGGAGCTCATTTCTTCTGCCATAGCTTCAGTATGTCTTTTTATATTTTTTTTCTTTGTTGGTTTGTCCTCTACTTTTTGCCTCTTAAGTTCCCTGGATTTCTTTCGTTAAAGTTTTTCTTGCGCCTTCTGCCTTTTGGTTTTTTCCTTTGTCTTCTTCTATGTCAAGCCATGTATCCGACATTATTGCACTGCAATGTACTTGTTGCTTTTCTTTGAATTTTCTTTACCTGGGTATAAGGAAAAAGGCTTTTCAGAACTGTTAAGAAAAATTTACTAATAAGAGAATTAACACAGTTTTTGACGAGTTTGGATAAAAGTGGCATTTTTTAAATAGAAGTTTTCTGGCTTTGGACCTAGAAAGAAAACACCTGATTTAAAATACAATACCACAAAGATTGTATAATCTTAAAATCTAATGTAAGAATGTATTTAATTGAAAAATATTGGTTTTTCCAATGGCCGCCTAGCTATCTTGGTTATAAAACTTGATTATGGATAACGACATTTTATGGTTTTTAATATTTTAAAACTGTTTAGAATTTTAAATAAATTGTTATTATAAGAATTATTTGTTTTGAAATTGTACATTCAATTGTGAAATAATATTTCCATATAAAAAAATCGAAAAAAAATTGTTTAAAATGTGTCATTTTCGAATCTATATAAACCTATATAAAATAGATGAATACTATTAGATTCATAG
The DNA here is from genome assembly GCA_963920685.1 of Polydrusus tereticollis. Taxonomy (NCBI): domain Eukaryota; kingdom Metazoa; phylum Arthropoda; class Insecta; order Coleoptera; family Curculionidae; genus Polydrusus; species Polydrusus tereticollis. Next base: position 127,170,172 of record OY987329.1, read on the forward strand.
TATCTTTAGACCCCTTGTTATAATGCTGAGGTTAAAAAAATGCTTTAAGATTGTTTCTTCGAATTTTTTTTTCCTGAAATTTTTTTTTTTTTTAATTTATTGCTCCTAAAGTACCAAAGCAAATTAAATAAAATTTTAGGCAATTATAATGCAAGGTGATTGCTGTAATTACTGCTAAAAAAGTTTCTTGTATCTTTTGATAATTTGCAATATCCTGGTATAGGTATATGTTGCTTTGTGTTAATAAATAGTAAATACATAAATTGATTATTGTTAGGATAGATGGAAAGATAAATTAATATACAATTATTATTTTGCAATTTTTATAAGTTAAAAGTTCTGACTCACTGACCGTAATCCGTATTCACATTTTCACATGGTGCGAATAAGAAACGTTCTCCTTACGTGCAAATCTTTGCAACAGACTAAACAAACAATTCTAAGAAACACATTATTTGTGTTCTAATTTATTCGCCTGTAACCTGTAACTCTGACTGTGACTTCCGCCCTTTCTTTTTTTTACAAACTATTAATGCTGGTTTAAGTATAAGAGGGAGATTAATAAAATTAAAAAGAAATTCCTAATTTTAACAAAATGAACGTATTTTTATTCAACATGGTAAGTACCAAAAATTGTTTGAAAAACTAACTGCAAAACCTGTCTAGCTGAACCCCTGAACTGATAGGTCTTCATAATAATCTTTTTCTAAGCTTAGGCAACCAAGAATCGCCTTCTGTTTTTTTTTCAGTAGCAAAATTAGCATTTTCTTTACCAGTGTCCACAACATCGTCATCAGAATCTTGCAATTCTTCAATTTCTTCCTCGGATGAGGATGTGGAGCTTATTTCTTCTACTATTTTTTCAGTCACTTTCTGTGCCCTTCTTCTTTTCTTGTCAGTGGTTTCTGATGTTCTTCTTCAATTTCTGCTTTTCTGTTAGCACTCTGGATCTTCCAGGTTTCCATCTACCCATGGCATTTTCAACTGTGTAACCAGCTTTGAGAAAGAGACGAAGAGACGTAGGCATTAGTTATGGAGACAAAAAAGCCGTCAATGAAGGACACTGTGCGAACACGTTTGTAACAATGAACGACACTAAAAAACTTTAACCTGTGTCTTCACAAGTCGACTGGTTCATACTTTGCTTTACTTGGAAAATAAAATTTCTTTTGAATTTTATTGCATCATCATTTAATAACAGATTAATCACTTCATCAGTATATACCCTAGCATGGGTATGACATAGTAACACCTTTGTAACTTAGATGCATCAAACAACCACTTAAATACTTTTGACCATTTTTACGTGAAGGATTGACCGGTTCACGGAGCACTTCTTATCTATTTAGACTCTCGAATGACACTGTACTTTACTACTGTTAATTACTTTTAATCACTTTATTTTAACGTGCCAGGTTGAACTACACACGGAGCGGCGGCAACTAAACTCGATCGTATTCTGCTTGACACTGTCTGTTTACAAATCTACTGTCAGTCTCGTACCGCACCCCGACACCTTGACCAATCAGGTCGTAATACGTTGAAATCCAAGATGGCTTCTTTCACGTCAAAATACTGTTGCTAGCCAATGAGAAAAGACATCCACTGTTACCATGCAAGCAGCGTTTAGCGTACTTAAATTTACGTGTTAGAAAATCATACAGAATCGCCGACAGTTTTTTATACATAAGGATTTAACTTAAACTTATATTTTTATGGATTTGTACAACGTTGCCATTACTTTAATATGCGGTATTGCCAGTTATATTGCATGTGAATATAATGTACTTTTCTCTTTTTTTAGCATTTAGTAGTTACAGAAAAACATAGTAACTTAGCACGAATGCGGCGTTGCCGCTTAGATCAGTATGACGCCACATTACATTTCCTAGAATTGAGTTCCACGCTTTTACTTTAACTTTGTACTGGGTCACGACAGAAATATGGCGTGTGTCCCAAACAGACACAGTATATACTGATTAAAACTTGTGGCTCTTAAAAGGCTGGTCCCTTGGGGTTTTCTTAACCACACGTTTTTATGACGATATATCTTTTTTTCTTGTCAGTCGTTTCTGATGTTTTTCTTCAATTTCTGCTGTTCTGTTAGCACTGTGGATCTTCCAGGTTTCCATCTACCCATGGCATTTTCAACTGTGTAACCAGCTTTGAGAAAGAGGCGTATTAGTTATGGAGACAAGAAAGCCGTCAATGAAGGACACAGTGTACTGATTAAAACTTGTGGCTCTTGAAAGGCTGGTCGCTTGGGGTTTTCCTAACCACATGTTTTTATGACGATAAATAAACAAGTAATGCCAGGTTTTTCCAGCCCCGCCCGACTTATCCCAAGAAGCTGAACATTTATTAAAGAAAGATGTTTGTCCCTTTTCTTTCCGTCAGACCCAATCCTGAAAGAAAAGGGACAAACATCTTTCTTTATATGTATTATCATGTTTTCGGTTCACAGAAACCGACGATTGGCTTTCAGCGCCACCTGACATTAGATACCTGCTTAGGCGGGTTCCATTCAAGCGTTTGGTCTTCTCCAAGACCTCGCTGGTCTGGTTGGGTGGGTAGCTCGATTGCTACGAGATGTCGCCACGTGTAACATCTCGCATATGTATTTGAACATTTAATGTTGTTGACCTTTGCAAAATTATATGCCAGTTTTCGAGCCCCTTTTATAGAATCACCGTCCAACATGTTACTGCAATGAATTAAATATCTGCACAACATATCTCCCTGTTCTACAGAAAAAACTTTTCAAACATCCCATTTATTTTTGTAAACAAGAGGTTGACGATCTTGTTTTTCTTTCACTGGTTTTGTAGTGTGATTCCCGATTATTTTGATTGGCCAACCCTGTATATCCATTAAGGGTTAATTTATTATGAACGGTTTAATTAAGAATAGACGGGGATAGAAAAGTCCCCGTGCCAGTAATTTATCCCTAAAACATTAAATTATTAGAATCCAATATTTTGATTTAATGGACTTTTAGGAATTTTAGCGTCACGTCACGGCAGAGTGGTCACGTATTAAACTTAAATAAATTAAGTAAGTACAAGTCCTTGCGTGTTGCCCTACAGTATTTCCCCCTTCAGTTAACATTATGCAGAGAGGGATGGGCTGCCCTTTTTGACCTATATTTACTTATATATTCCATTGTCAGTTGTACCCGAAATATGTTTAACATTGACAGTGGCGTACCTGGCTATTCTGTTTTTGATGTTCGTACGTACCTATTTACTAATTTGCACATAAATAATTTTTCCCTTTGGGTTTTATAATGAAACGCAAAAAAGTTTAATAATGCCGAATGCTCATTTATAAACTTAAAATATATTTTTTAAAAAGCGGTAATGACATTTAGTAAGATATTTGTTATTTTCAGAAATTTACATTACTAAAAATCTTTCTTTTATATTGAAAAGTTATGTAAAAAGCTAGCTTCAGGTTGTTATGCCCTGAGACTACTTTCCAATGAAGTAAATGATACAGTTCTTCGAAATGTTTATTTTGCTTTATTTTATTTTATTTTACAAAAAAGAGCTATCAGGTATCTGTGCAAAGCCAGATCTAGAGATTCTTGTAAACCCTTGTTTAGTTCACAAAAATGTTAAAACTAACTTCAATTTTTATATTGGAAACCATTTGTTTGATTAAAAAACAAACAGAAATAATATTAATTTACTTACTTATAATACCAGACAAGACTGTTCACTCATTCCTTCTTTAAGTCTTGTAAAGAAATCTATAATACTTGCTAAAAAGGCAATTTATCTACAAATAAAAAATTATATAACGACCTTAAATCTCTTGCCTCGTAAACAGTCGGGTTTTAGGACCAGTTACAGTACTGCATCGGCTTTATCAGACCTAACGGATGATCTACTGCGTGGTGTGGGTGAATCCCTGGTTTCTATTCTGATAATGCTTGACTACTCAAATTATTATTAGCTAAATTAAAGTATTATGGTTTTTCTCTCAATGCTGTAAAGTGGTTTCAATCATATTTTGCCCACCGTAACCAGCAAGTTCAGGTAAATTCTAATGGAGAGCTAATAGCATCTAAAAGCCGAAAAATAACTGGTGGCGTTCCACAAGGTTCGATTTTGGGACCACTCTTGTTTATTTTATGTACAGCGGACTTACCTACTGAAATTTCTGCCTCTTCCCATTCATATGCTGATGATTGTCAAATTTACTTGTCATTTTCACTTAATGATCCACGTCTCTTTTTTGCCCAATTAATCGGAACTTAAAGATAATAAATGTGTGGTCTAAAAAGAATGGCCTTCTGCTGAATCCTGCAAAAACCTCTGCTATGCTTATTGGTACAAATAGGCAACGTGCCAAAGTTCCGTTTTGTTGGACGGAGTTCCAATTAACTTTAAAATGTTTGTAAAAACCTTGGGATTACTCTTGACCAAAATCTTACTTTTGGTGAGCATGTTAGTAATATTTTGAAACTAGCTTACGGCAGATTAAAATCAATTTATAAATTTAAATACATACTGGATGTTAACACTAAATTGAGATTAACATAGTCGATTATTTTATCTCTTTGTGATTATTGTGATGTAGTTTATGGTCCCTGTCTGCGTGTATGAGGTTTGCTACATGTGTCGGACGAAGAGATCATGTAACCCCATCATATTTGCAATTCGGTTAGTTCAAAATGGAAAAAAGGCGTGATGTTCATTTTCTCTGTTTTTTACAAAGAATTATCAATTCCCATACACCAACCTATCTCTACGAAAAACTAACTTTTGCCGATGGTGTATTTATTTATGGAATAAAACACAAAGTCTGCTCCACTAATTTAATAAAATAAATTTATATTATATGCCCATTAGTTGTTACTCCATTTGTCTGAATAGAGTTAACCTTTGACATTGTCGCATTGCGACGGATTTGACCGTTTTTTTGAGTAAAATATAAAAAATAAAATAGAATAATCCATTCACACTTTGGCTATACAAAAATTTTTACCTACCATTTGGTATGACTTCACCATGATGGTCGTACCCTATTTCGCTTTTGATTTTAATTTCTTAGTTAAAGTTGGGTTTTATAATAAGTTTAAAATAAAATAAATTTAAAACTTATATTTATCAACAAAACCTTTTATTACTTTTAGTTATAATGTATTATTAAATGAATTCAAGTTACATATATTGTATTCTTATAAAAATTAAAATTTTTTCTGCAACATAAAGTAAGTCTCTAGCTTTTATTTCACTGCAATCGCGGTTTAATATTAATCTCGAAATTACATAAAAATATCTTTTCTTCCTATATTAAACTTTTATTGATGATGCCTGTGTTGCTTTCACATTGTCTAATTGTATTTTTTTCCTTCCCCTTTCAGTTTAATAATTTAACAATGTCATTGGTCTCTTCATAATATACTTACATCTTAATATTAACCCACTGAGGATGAAGGTTTATGCCTTTGAAACATGTATATATAAATTTATTTTATTAAATTAGTGGAGCAGACTTTGTGTTTTATTCCATAAATAAAATATTACTCCACTGTGAGATGGACTACCTCCATAAAAAAGATGGTGTATTTGTTAGACCGAGAAGGGTACCAATTTTACTTCATATACCACCACATTCCACTTCTGCTTTCAGAGGTTCTTTTTCCTATCATTCTTGTTTTTAATTTAACACCTTACCAAACTATTTAAAATCAATTAATAATAAAAATGCATTTAAAAATAAGCTTAAAAATTATTACAAATATGTATAGTGTCAACCACTCGTTACTGTAGGAGTTATTATACTAATAGGGTTCCAATATCCCTATCCTGAAGTTTAGGTAGACTTAATTATTTTTAATTTCATTAATTCATAATTTGTTTGATAATCTAATATTAATCAGATTAATATATATTATTTAGTTATTTCCAATAATATTGTATATTTTTTTATTACTTCTGTAAGATATTTCAGGCTGGGCCTAAACAGCCTGTGGCTGAGCCCCGCCTTAATAAAGACTTTTTGAATTTGAATTTAAATCTATAATTTATGATTCTAAAAACAATTCTAATTATCTTCCAGTTTATTTAGTATTTAATTTAGTAATGTTAAATTTACAATACAAAACTTGCTACTTCCATTTTATTCGATACATTTTCTGTATATTCATTTCTGTCTTTATGGCAGCTAAAATAATGCCTTGCCCATCATTATTTAATTTGTCTTTTAAATAGTCATATAAAAGAAGTATCTAATAATGTTAAATCTGGGCTATTTGGCGGCCACCTGAATGTACCATATCTGCCAATCCATCAAGGACAAGTTTCATTGAGAAAGGCAATTACTGCTAGAATGTTGTGTGGTGAAGCAAATGATTTCCCTATGATTTTGTATCCAATTTTCGATTACCGCCCTTATTGTTACCAAGTATGATTCGTCATTAAGGCTTCAATCAAAAAATATTGGTCCTACGACCAGTGGCACAGCCAGATATACGTTCTGGGGATGGGGGGCTGACATGCTCACAACAAGGAAAACAGGAAGGGAGTAAAGACGACATTGTAAACGTTGTTTGGGAATATTTATTTGGCCTCTGCGCCACTCTGGGAGGGGGCGGTCAACACCAAACTGCTGCGCCACTGCCTAGGACTCTATTAATTATCTATTATCAGGTAACATACGTCATTTTTAGTTTGCAGTGCGTTCAAAATTTAAAAAAACGCTTTTATCTCCTTTATTTTATACAAAAACTTCATAAAACTATATACCTATAGCTGAATAGAGGACTAAAAGTTTTATAAAACTAAAAAACAATATAGAGAGAGTTCCATTTAAAAACTAACGTCTTTATGTCGTATGTTACAAATGTGATGCTCTACAACTACAACCTTTATATTCACATTTGTTAGGTAACTCATCAAATTACTGATATAGATGGACGGTCCATTTATAATCAATATCCCTGTACCTACCTATACTATAACAAAATGCTGTTTTGCATTTTCCAATTTCTAAATAACTTTTTGGGGCTGGTGATTTTTATGGAAATGTTTTATGAATTTTTGCATTGATTAAAAAAAATTAAATTTAAAAAGTTGAATGCACTCATTCATATATTTTTTAGCACCTAAATAATAAATTATGTCCTATCGCCCTTACAAAGCTATCTTATAGTACGTAACACCACTGACCCTAAAATAGGTATAATACGAAACTCAAATTGGAAATAAAAACGCTCATTCATTTATTCTGTGTGGTCTTGCCTTTACATTTTGGTGCAATTAAAATTTGAATACACCACTGAAACCAGATTCTTTGAGAACAGGATCTTTGTCGTTAATTCATAAAATCTCCCTTTTAAAAGGTTTTAATGTAAGGACCATCTGGTATGTAAGTAAAGCAACAGATAATCGAATACGATGATATAAAGTAAATGGCATAAAGAAAGGACTTTTAATTTTTGAAACAAACTAATACGAATTTATTAAATACAAAAGTAATTATTTAACTAAAATCTAACTCATCTTCTGTCTCAAATTTAACTTCCAAAGTATTTTCATCTTCGTTATTGGATATAGTATTTATACTTGAAGATTCCTTTATGGTGCTTTCTCTTCTTCTCTTTTTAGCTTTAAGTCCTTTGTTTGCTTCTACATTGGATGGATTTTCCATATGTGCATCAGTAAACCTGACTTCAGTCATCAAATTATTAGATTTTCCATTAGATAATGGTTTACAAATTAGATGCGTCTGGAAAGATTTCCCTTCGGCTTGCTGCAGCTCTTCCTCCATTATTATTTGAGCGATTTTGATCTTGACAATAGCTTGTTTCGTTGACGAGAACGTTTTTATTATATTTGAGTATCCCAAAAAGATAAGGTCCGTAGCGTCAAGACCGTTAATCACCTTTTCAGAGACCCGCTCTCTATTAGGTTGGAATGATTGGTTAATTTTATTTAACTTTGTGGATTCAGAACTTGGTCCTGCTTCTGAAATTTGCGATCTTTCGTCAACAAATTCATCGACTGACGAATCAGTGATTTCAAAAAATGGATCGTCCATATCGGCATCGTTGTTTTCCAAATATTGATTTTTCGAATCGGGTTCATTAAGTAATAACGATGGTTTACAAAATTCCATGCTGTCGGCCCACTGCCAATTTTTGTAGCTTCGCATTGTGGCTGATGAAGAATTAGAATGTAGGCTTCTATGATACTTTTTATAGCAATCTCTAATATTTTTCCATTTTTTCTTAACTTCAGCACCTAAAAAAGTAATATTGTGGTGTAGACCCAACGGCTTGATCCTGCATGGTCAGAATATAGTTGAACTGATCGTCATGCGTGTAAAGTTAGATATAAGCGAATGCGGACCGAAGCTTTTAATTTATTTAAATATCGATTTTTGCCTAGACCTGTTTTAATATCTGCAAATTTTGGGTTACCCTAGATCAGCGTTTCTCACTTTTCTGTTAAAAAATTGTTTAAACAGGCTTGTTTTGGCTATAAACGAAAATTCCGTTCGATATGAAAATTCCGTTCGATATGAAAAAATATCCTTTTTTGAAGACTTTTCATTCTCCTTAAAAAGCAATTTTTTTCGTGGAGAATTTTTTCGCATATCGTAAATTGAAGACCATAAGTTACAATGGGTCTAAGTGCCATATACACCGGTTGTCATCTTATTGCATAAAAAGGGTCTATGTGTAAACCCCGATACTATTACGGGATCTTCCATGTGTTTTTAAGTTGGGTTAGACCTGTGACTTCTTTTCTTTCCTCGTTTAGTTTGCCAATCTTTAGGTATGCTTCATTCCACAATTATTCGTTGATTTCTCGACCGCAATAAAATTTAAATGACAACCCTCAGTCGTAATCCCAACCATAAATAACTTGCCTGACAAATATCTATTGTGTAGACACCGGACCTTTTGAAAGGGTACAGGTCCTGATTACCTACTAATTTCAATAGTTTAGGTTAGCTTTTTTCAACAAAACAACAAATATAAAATAGTAGGTAAGTATCTTTGTTTTAATCATGTAATTAAATAGCTATTAATATTTATATATTAATATAATATTATAATAATGCAATATTTAACTTAACCTACTCTATATTTAGCTCTGTTTCACTATCACTATCGTCACTATCGAGGTCACTATATTAGTTTAGGCATAGATGATATTATAATATTGTAGATTAGTATTTTTGTATAAATATTAATACCTATTTAATTACATGATTAAAATAAAGATACTTACCTATTATTTTATATTTGTTGTTTTGTTGAAAATAGCTAACCTAAACTATTGAAATTAGTAGGTAATCAGGACCTGTACCCTTTCAAAAGGCACTTATTTATGGCTGGGTTTAAATTTGATTGCGGTCGGGAAATCAACGAATTATTGTGGAATGGAGCATAGTTTGTACGTCGATTCAGGTCTGTCTTGCTCTTGTATGTGACTATGTTATGAGTTCGTTGGTCGAAATGTCCGTACGTCTGTAGTAGCCGGTCATGATTTTTAAAAAGAACTCGTTCATGGTCTATATTTTAAAGTCATTGTGTAGAACTCGGTTCATAGCATATCTCGGTACATTTGCTATTAGTTTCAGTGCCTTGTTCTGAACTACCTGGAATGTTCAGCTCCGCCTTGCTTATGTTACACCATGAGGGCGCACCATAAGTTAATACCGGCCTGACCAAGACCTTGTAGAGCTTGACCTTTGTCATGTTGCCAATTCTACTCCTCCTGTAAAGCAGAGCGTAGATAGAGCTCAATTGTCGCAATGCAAACTTTACTCTATTAATTGAATTCAGCCTCCAATTCAGCCTTGTGTCAAAGATAAGTCACAGGTATACAATTTTTCAATTTCGCTATTTCACATGAGTAGAGAGAAACGGACAGAACGAGATCAGGTGGTGCTGGTGGTGCTGGTGGTGCAACTAACCCAGGTGGTGCAGGTGGTGCGTTTTACGATCTAACCCAAGTGGTTCGGTGGTGCGTTTTATGATCTAACCCGGGTGGTTCGGTGGTGCTGTTTACAAAATAACCCGAAATTAAACCCGACTTTTTACGACCTAACCCGGATGCTTTCATGAGGCGGCTTCTTATCTAACCCTAACTTGAACCTGAATATTTATGAACTGACCCGAGATAAAACCCGACTTTTTACAACCTAACCCGGATGCTTTCATGAGGCGGCTTCTTATCTAACCCTAATTTGAACCTGAATATTTATGAACTGACCCGAGATAAAACCCGACTTTTTATGATTTAACCTTAGTGAAACGCCGCTGCTAAAGCGGGATAATTAAATCCCAATTTTTATAAGCCATCCTTAAACCCAACTTTTTACGATGCGACCTGAGGCATCCTTAAACCAGACTTTTTATGATTTAACCTTAGTGAAACGCCGCTGCTAAAGCGGGATAATTAAATCCCAATTTTTATAAGCCATCCTTAAACCCAACTTTTTACGATCCGACCTGAGCCATCCTTAAACCAGACTTTTTATTATTTTCCCTTAGTTGAAACGCCGCTGTTAAAGCGGTATAGTAAAAAACATTATTTATATTTTCTATCTTAGTGAAACGCCGCTGGTGGGTAGTAAAGCGAAATAAAACCCTAATTTATATGGTCAAACAAGATAAGTATATTAAGGCGGCAGTAGGTATTCCCTTACTTGAGACCGTATCTCCTAAAACACATGTATTTTCTTATGGAGAAATTTCCATTATTCAGCCATGCGCATTCCGTTATGATGGCATCCATTTCAACACAAACATTATAATGTACTTTTTTCCTTTTTGTGACATGCGTAATTGATATAGTAATTGTAGCTATGCTTTAAAGTTCCTGTACAAACCTGTTTAGGACTCTGTTGACTGATGCAGTGTGGATTAAAAATATTATTATTTTAAAATTATTTATTAAATTTAAGGCACAAAACTTTGTTTATAAGTAATTGGTATAATTAATCGGTGTTATAATCATAAGCCTCTTGATTAAGAACGACCATTTTAATTTAATTGTATATTATGTTGTTAATGTTACATGGTATATTTTACGTAGAATAATAGTTTTAGATTTAGGATTAGACAATCTCCTTGTATTTACATTAAATCATTAAATAAGTTACATAAAAAGGGGGGGGTTTTACGTTTTAATATTTAAGTTAAACATACGTGTATGTCAAGGATAAAGCTAGATCAAAAGGATGGAACGAAATCGAGAAAAGTATTCAAGTAGTTGGGATAATTTTAGGGTTTTTCACAGGGAACCGACCTAGATGTCTAGGTAGATTAAATAGCAGTTGCTTGTACCTGATCGCAAAATGTGTTTACCAATCAAGTTGTAGTTAGTTAAAAAAAAAGGCATTGGTTTTATCTGGATTTAACCGTTCTGATTTTAAAAAATAATTATTATATCAATGAAATATTCTTATGAAATTTATAGTGTAACATACACAAACCTTTATATTATATTCATCGAATTGAATGATTTTCACACTTACCTAGAGTGGACCTTCTATTGGATGGCCGAAGGCAACATAGATTTTTTTTTCTCTTCAATAAATAAAAAAAGACCCACATGCGGACGCTGAACTCTAATCAGCATATTTTACTAGTAAATGGACCTATTATTGTTGTGTACAATGATTCGATGATTTATCATAGTTTTGTATGCGATCTACGAGGGTTCCACTCATATGCTATTAACGACTCACTTTTTTCAAATATCACTCGATGTCAGTGTTGTAGTTCTGGTTGCGATAACACAGAGTAATTGGCTGTTGACAGTGTTTATAAAATAAAAATAGACTAACCTTTTCTGCAAACGTTCTTAGGGACCGTTGTCTTCTTTTTTTTTTTTATAACGGATATTGACACAAAAACGGCAGTATAGTGGTCTTTTGTTAATTTCGGATTTATTTGATGTGTTGATTGACGAGGCAAATATCATTGATGATCAGTGGTGATGATTGATATTTACGTTTTACCTGTTAGCCTGACTTTGTAATCGTTTTCAAAATTTCTTCACATTACGACCCTGATGATGAGCTCGCAAAACGCATAGACAAAAAGTTTTTTAAATATAAAAGGTTTAAGGAGAACGTTTGCCCTTAAACATTATACGCTTATTTAAGACAATATTAATTTAAACTACAAAAAAGTATATTGTTTTTATTAAAATTGTACTATTTATACTTTAAGTATGTATAGATATTTTTATTATTTTGTAACTATGGTGAGTTCTTTGTATTCCAAAAAAGTGGATTTTCTGAATTATTTTATTTTACTATTATTATACAGTATTAGTATTTGTCTATCATTAGTTTGCTATAGCGTTAAATAAGGCCACTGCATTTTATGCATTTTTAATTATGAATTCAAGACATATTTCAATTCAACTAACAATTTGCATGTTTAAACATGTAACTGTTTAAAATAACCACCTGAAAAGTAATAACATGTAAGAACTAGGTCCAGTAAAAAATACTACAAAAACTAAGATTAGGGTAAAATCACCTTCTAACCAAGTATGGCTGATTCCAAGAAGATATCACTTCAATGACCCTACACTCCCAGTATAATTTACTTTTAGTTCATTACCTCATTAATTCAATCTCGCGAATTAATTATCCCCTCCCGCTTCATTTTTGAGTAACCCAATAAGTTCTTTTCCCCCACCCCTACAATTCACTACCCCCACTCCAATCTCGACAGATCCTACATTATAACTAGGCGTCTGCAGAAAGACCTTGTCATATCTACTTTTAGACAGGCAACCGGACAGACACATCTTGTAGAAATTTACAGAAAGATGGAGAAGTTTATTATTGTTAAAGACGTTGTTAAAAAGTTACGAGAATTTAACCTTACAGGACGCACTCTAGAGTTTAAGTTAAAACCTGTTCCACAGGGAGTTGAACCAGTTGGTTGGGTGGAAAAAGGAATTAATCAAATTATTCAAAACGCTACAGTAGGCCTACAACCCTTAGATCGTGTGGGTTTTAGTTTTTGCTCTAAAGACTTCAACCGAGGAGAAGGTTGGATTCGCTTCAAAGCAGCTAAAGACATAACCTTTCAAGATGTTTGGAGTGTTATAAGTGGCATTTATCAGTCAAACTCAGCAGGTCTTAATACAGAATCATTTTGTCTTAGTGTGACAACTGTTAGATTACCTGTTGGTGGGGGCAGAGGAAAAAATTATAACAGCTTTCACGAGGAATGTGACAAGCGACGAGGTATTATAAGTATTAAAAATACCGATAACCTGTGTTTACCACGTGCTTTGGTAGTCGCCATTGCCCATAATAAAAGAGATCCCGAATTCAGTAAGGTTAGAAGAGATATTAGTAAAATTCAAACCGAAAGAACAAGATCATTGTTGGAGAGAGCTAAAATTAGCATTCCTGAGGCAGGAGGTGGAATTCCCGAGTTAATACAATTTCAAAATCATCTAAAAGAATATAAATTAGTTGTTTATAGCTATGGATCAAAAGGACGAAATATTATATTTGAAGGTTCAACTGAAAGCAATAAACGGCTGAACTTATTACATTACAAAAGCCATTTTAATGTAATTACATCGCTGACAGCAGCTTTTTGTTCTAACTATTTTTGTGAAAAGTGTTACGTCCCATATGATCACAAAAATGAGCACCGATGTGGTGGAACCTGTCAGGCATGTCAGCAAGCCCCTGCTTGTGAAATAGCAATAAAAATTAAATGCCAGGACTGTCTACGATTTTTTAGAAGTCAAAACTGTTACGAAAATCATAAAAAGGATTATTCGTCAGGCAAATTTACAGTATGCGAACAAATTAAACTATGTTCTATTTGTTTAAAAACCATTAAAGCCAAAAGGGCACATGTATGTGGTGAAATTTATTGTAAAATTTGTAATAAACATGCACCCGAGGATCATCTATGTTATATTCGGCCTGATAAGGGAAAACCTAAGATTAAAGATGTTCTTTTTGTATTCTACGATTTAGAGACGAGCCAAGACAAACTATTGGAAAATTCAACGTTTTTACATGAAGTCAATCTCTGTGTTTTCAAACAATACTGCGATGAGTGCATGGATTCTGAAGCAGATACTTGTAAAAAATGCGGTCTAAAGTTACAAAAAGTCAGAGGTATAGACCCAGCGGGGACATTTACTAACCATTTGTTACAAATGAGGAAAAACTTTAAAGAAATTATTGTAATAGCCCATAATGGTCAGGCTTTTGATCGCCAGTTTATATTAAACTACATTATGACAAAGACAGATTTTACACCTGAGTTAATCATGAGAGGTACCAAAATAATTACGATGCAACTTGAAAATGTAAAATTTATCGACTCACTTAACTATTTCCCTATGCCTTTAGCCAAACTACCAAAGGCATTTGGACTTGATGATATTTTTAAAAAAGGCTACTTCCCGCACCTATTTAATACAAAGGCAAATGAAAACTATATAGGACCTCTACCATCAATTAAATATTACTCCCCAGACAGTATGAAAGAAGAAGACAGAGCCAAATTTCTTAAATGGTTTGTAGAGCATGAAAATGATGGTTTCGATATGCAAAGAGATCTGGTAGACTACTGCGTATCGGATGTCGAAATTCTTGCGCAATCATGTTTAAAGTTTAGAGAACAACTTATACAAACTACCAATGTTTGTCCATTTACTGAAGCCACAACTATTGCTTCAGCATGCAATAAAATTTTTAGAAGAAATTTTTTGAAGCCTAATACTATAGGAATCATACCAAAAAATGGATACAGATGGAGAAACAGGCAGAGCAAAATTGCCATAGATTGGTTACTTTGGATCGAGAATCACAGAAAAATCAACATCTTACATGCTGCTAATGGTAAAGAAGCTGTTTTAAATGGTGTAAAAGTTGATGGTTACTGCTCCGAAACAAATGAGGTGTTTGAATTTCAAGGATGTTATTTCCATGGATGTACTGTATGCTACAAGTTCGGCAGGAACGATCCTCTTTCCGAGGACCCCTCAGAAACGCTAAATTTAAGATATGAAACCACAAAGGCAAAAATTATGAGACTAAAAGATTTCGGTTTTTTAGTTAATGAAATGTGGGAGTGTGATTTTAGAAATTTATTAAAAAATAATCCAGAGATAAAATCCTATACTAATACCCATTACAACAAAATTTTGACAAAACTAAATCCAAGAGATGCTTTTTATGGAGGACGAACAGGAAATACATGCGAATACTATGAAATAAAAGACACGGAAAAAATTAAATACGCCGATGTTTGTTCCCTCTATCCGTACATCTGTAAGAGTTCTAAATTTCCACTATCACATCCAGAAGTGTATGTAGGAGATGCGTGTAACAAATTAAACCTAAATAATATAGATGGTTTAATTAAATGCACAATTCTCCCACCAGAAGAGTTGTACCATCCAGTACTCCCTCAAAAAATAAACAATAAATTGATGTTTATTCTTTGTCGAACATGTGGTCAAGACATGAATTACAACGAATGTAAGCATACCAGCGAAGAAAGGGTACTTGAAGGAACATGGGTTCTGGACGAGGTACTTAAAGCCCTAGAAAAAGGATATAAAATACAAAAAATACATGAAATCTGGAAATATAACGTACGAAAGTTTAATAAAGAAAACGGTGAGGAAGGATTATTCACATCCATGATGAATAAATTCATTAAAATCAAACAGGAAGCATCAGGCTGGCCTAAAGATTGTGAAATAGAGGAAGACAAAGTTAAATACATTGACCAGTTCTTTGAAAAGGAAGATGTTAAACTAGAGTATACCAAAATTATTGAAAATCCAGGGCTAAGATCACTGGCGAAATTAATACTTAACTCGTTTTGGGGAAAATTCGGTCAAAGAGAGAATCAACCAAAGACGAAAATTGTAAATAAACCAGCAGATTTATTTGCAATGTTTATTAACCCTGCAATTTATATCAATGGGGTTATACCCGTCAACGATAAAACATTACTTGTCAATTATGAATATATAGAAGAAGCCAGCGATCCGTTGCCGACTGTTAATGTTGTTATAGCGGCTTACGTAACAGCGCAAGCGCGCCTTAAATTATACTCCTATCTTGAAGCTCGTGATAAAAGAGTCTTATACTATGATACAGATTCCGTGATTTATGTTTCAAAAAATAATGACCCCGATATATCAACGGGGCAATTTATTGGAGACATGACAGACGAGTTGGAGAGTTATGGCTCTAACTCATACATAACTAAGTTTGTTTCTGGAGGCCCCAAGAATTATGCATTTAAGGTTCACTCGACGAAAAGTAATTTAGAAGAAACGGTCTGTAAAGTTAAAGGTATAACTCTCAACTATGCCGCATCACAAGTAATAAATTTTGATGCAATCAAACACATGATTCTTCAAAAATCCGAACCGATCCCCATCATATCCAGAAGCATACGGCGTAGCAAGGAGCACATTGTGACAACTTGTACTGAAGTCAAACTCTATAGACCTATTTCAACAAAGAGAAAATTTCTATCGGATGGAAGCTCCGAACCATATGGATATAGAAAAAGAAAAACCCATTGAAAATAAAATATATTGTATATTTTGTATGTATTGTATATAAAATATATTATAAATATTGTATATCTAGAACCGCTATGGAGTTTAAAAATGTAAATTAAGTAATAAACAATTTAAAATATCCATTTTGGTTTTATTTTTTTCTTTAACAGTAAGAGTTTTCAAAAGTATTTAAATAAGTAATTATGTACATATTAAAAAAATATGTTTTTATTTTTACAAAGACACTTATAATTTAAATAGTTTGAAAATATTATCCAGTCATTTAAGTACTACACTTAAACTTAAAGAAAAGTTCTCCGAAGCCACAAAAAACACTAAGGGAATTGGTTCTTTTCAGCTATTTTTCTGTTATTCTTATAGTAATCCATAATCGTTTCAAATTTGAACGACCCACATGATAGTCTTTTTTTTTTTTTTTGTAATTTATGCATATTTAATTACAAGGTTTCATACAACTTTAACAAATAGAGTTGTTTTTTCTTTTATTTTTTTCTTTTCTTTTTTCTTTTTCGGTTCTTAAGAAATGCTAAAGAATCTGTACAAAACAAGTCACGAATTAACTAAATAGCCACCATTTCACTAAATACTTAACACTCAGTATACAATTTTCAGAAATGTCATGATTAAGAACGGTTCTAGTCATTTTATACAAGATTTCACATGATTTAACAAATTTAAAACATTTTTTTTAATTTTTACTAAATTCTAAACACTCAGTATACACTTTTAAGAAAATAGGACGATTTGCGACTGTTTTAGTCATTTTTTACAAAGTTTCACAGGGCTTAATAACGTTAAAACATTTTTTTTAATTTTTTACTAAATTCTAAACACTCAGTATACAATTTTCAGAAATGCCATGATTAAGAACGGTTCTAGTCATTTTATACAAGATTTCACATGATTTAACAAATTTAAAACATTTTTTTTAATTTTTACTAAATTCTAAACACTCAGTATACACTTTTTAAGAAAATAGGACGATTTGCGACTGTTTTAGTCATTTTTTACAAAGTTTCACAGGGCTTAATAACGTTAAAACATTTTTTTAATTTTTTACTAAATTCTAAACACTCAGTATACAATTTTCAGAAATGCCATGATTAAGAACGGTTCTAGTCATTTTATACAAGATTTCACATGATTTAACAAATTTAAAACATTTTTTTTAATTTTTACTAAATTCTAAACACTCAGTATACACTTTTAAGAAAATAGGACGATTTGCGACTGTTTTAGTCATTTTTTACAAAGTTTCACAGGGCTTAATAACGTTAAAAACATTTTTTTTAATTTTTTTACTAAATTCTAAACACTCAGTATACAATTTTCAGAAATGACATGATTAAGAACGGTTCTAGTCATTTTATACAAGATTTCACATGATTTAACAAATTTAAAACATTTTTTTTAATTTTTACTAAATTCTAAACACTCAGTATATCATTTTCAGAAAATAATACAATTCAGTACAGTTTTACAAATTTTCACAGGTCTTAATAACATTAAAACATTTTTTTTTTTAATTTTTACTAAATTCTAAACACTCAGTATACAATTTTCAGAAATGACATGATTAAGAACGGTTTTAGTCATTTTATACAAGATTTCACATGATTTAACAAATTTAAAACATTTTTTTTTTAATTTTTTACTAAATTCTAAACACTCAGTATATCATTTTCAGAAAATAATACAATTCTGTACAGTTTTACAAATTTTCACAGGTCTTAATAACATTAAAACATTTTTTTAATTTTTTACTAAATTCTAAACACTCAGTATACAAGTTTCAGAAATGACAGGATTTAGAACAGTTTTTACAGATATTTACAAAGTCTTAATAACATTAAAATATTTTTTTCTAATTATAATTGCTATTTTCATCTTTTTTATTCCTTAATTATCTAACATAATGTATACAATTTCAAGAAATAGTAGATTTTTAATCCATGTACAAAATTCAAGAATCTAGAATACAATTAAATGTAGGCTTTTTTAATTGGCATCTCAGGCAAATTATTTCCCCCAAAATTATCTAAAAAAGATATACCAAAAACATTCTAAAGCGGTTTTTTACCTCTATAAGTATGCAGGCCGATCCGACCCTTGTCGGTTTTATTACCCGCATAAATTAACACAGTAGAGAGATACTAAGAGAGCCGCCTCACGAAAGCACCCGGGTTAGCTCATAAACAGCACCACCGAACCACCCGGGTTAGGTCATAAAACGCACCACCGAACCACCCGGGTTAGATCATAAAACGCACCACCTGCACCACCTGGGTTAGTTGCACCACCAGCACCACCTGATCTCGCTCTCTTAATATCTCTCTACTGTGTTAATTTATGCGGGTAATAAAACCGACAAGGGTCGGATCGGCCTGCATACTTATAGAGGTAAAAAACCGCTTTAGAATGTTTTTGGTATATCTTTTTTAGATAATTTTGGGGGAAATAATTTGCCTGAGATGCCAATTAAAAAAGCCTACATTTAATTGTATTCTAGATTCTTGAATTTTGTACATGGATTAAAAATCTACTATTTCTTGAAATTGTATACATTATGTTAGATAATTAAGGAATAAAAAAGATGAAAATAGCAATTATAATTAGAAAAAAATATTTTAATGTTATTAAGACTTTGTAAATATCTGTAAAAACTGTTCTAAATCCTGTCATTTCTGAAACTTGTATACTGAGTGTTTAGAATTTAGTAAAAAATTAAAAAAATGTTTTAATGTTATTAAGACCTGTGAAAATTTGTAAAACTGTACAGAATTGTATTATTTTCTGAAAATGATATACTGAGTGTTTAGAATTTAGTAAAAAATTAAAAAAAAAATGTTTTAAATTTGTTAAATCATGTGAAATCTTGTATAAAATGACTAAAACCGTTCTTAATCATGTCATTTCTGAAAATTGTATACTGAGTGTTTAGAATTTAGTAAAAATTAAAAAAAAAAATGTTTTAATGTTATTAAGACCTGTGAAAATTTGTAAAACTGTACTGAATTGTATTATTTTCTGAAAATGATATACTGAGTGTTTAGAATTTAGTAAAAATTAAAAAAAATGTTTTAAATTTGTTAAATCATGTGAAATCTTGTATAAAATGACTAGAACCGTTCTTAATCATGTCATTTCTGAAAATTGTATACTGAGTGTTTAGAATTTAGTAAAAAAATTAAAAAAAATGTTTTTAACGTTATTAAGCCCTGTGAAACTTTGTAAAAAATGACTAAAACAGTCGCAAATCGTCCTATTTTCTTAAAAGTGTATACTGAGTGTTTAGAATTTAGTAAAAATTAAAAAAAATGTTTTAAATTTGTTAAATCATGTGAAATCTTGTATAAAATGACTAGAACCGTTCTTAATCATGGCATTTCTGAAAATTGTATACTGAGTGTTTAGAATTTAGTAAAAAATTAAAAAAATGTTTTAACGTTATTAAGCCCTGTGAAACTTTGTAAAAAATGACTAAAACAGTCGCAAATCGTCCTATTTTCTTAAAAAGTGTATACTGAGTGTTTAGAATTTAGTAAAAATTAAAAAAAATGTTTTAAATTTGTTAAATCATGTGAAATCTTGTATAAAATGACTAGAACCGTTCTTAATCATGGCATTTCTGAAAATTGTATACTGAGTGTTTAGAATTTAGTAAAAAATTAAAAAAAATGTTTTAACGTTATTAAGCCCTGTGAAACTTTGTAAAAAATGACTAAAACAGTCGCAAATCGTCCTATTTTCTTAAAAGTGTATACTGAGTGTTTAGAATTTAGTAAAAATTAAAAAAAATGTTTTAAATTTGTTAAATCATGTGAAATCTTGTATAAAATGACTAGAACCGTTCTTAATCATGACATTTCTGAAAATTGTATACTGAGTGTTAAGTATTTAGTGAAATGGTGGCTATTTAGTTAATTCGTGACTTGTTTTGTACAGATTCTTTAGCATTTCTTAAGAACCGAAAAAGAAAAAAGAAAAGAAAAAAATAAAAGAAAAAACAACTCTATTTGTTAAAGTTGTATGAAACCTTGTAATTAAATATGCATAAATTACAAAAAAAAAAAAAAGACTATCATGTGGGTCGTTCAAATTTGAAACGATTATGGATTACTATAAGAATAACAGAAAAATAGCTGAAAAGAACCAATTCCCTTAGTGTTTTTTGTGGCTTCGGAGAACTTTTCTTTAAGTTTAAGTGTAGTACTTAAATGACTGGATAATATTTTCAAACTATTTAAATTATAAGTGTCTTTGTAAAAATAAAAACATATTTTTTTAATATGTACATAATTACTTATTTAAATACTTTTGAAAACTCTTACTGTTAAAGAAAAAAATAAAACCAAAATGGATATTTTAAATTGTTTATTACTTAATTTACATTTTTAAACTCCATAGCGGTTCTAGATATACAATATTTATAATATATTTTATATACAATACATACAAAATATACAATATATTTTATTTTCAATGGGTTTTTCTTTTTCTATATCCATATGGTTCGGAGCTTCCATCCGATAGAAATTTTCTCTTTGTTGAAATAGGTCTATAGAGTTTGACTTCAGTACAAGTTGTCACAATGTGCTCCTTGCTACGCCGTATGCTTCTGGATATGATGGGGATCGGTTCGGATTTTTGAAGAATCATGTGTTTGATTGCATCAAAATTTATTACTTGTGATGCGGCATAGTTGAGAGTTATACCTTTAACTTTACAGACCGTTTCTTCTAAATTACTTTTCGTCGAGTGAACCTTAAATGCATAATTCTTGGGGCCTCCAGAAACAAACTTAGTTATGTATGAGTTAGAGCCATAACTCTCCAACTCGTCTGTCATGTCTCCAATAAATTGCCCCGTTGATATATCGGGGTCATTATTTTTTGAAACATAAATCACGGAATCTGTATCATAGTATAAGACTCTTTTATCAAGAGCTTCAAGATAGGAGTATAATTTAAGGCGCGCTTGCGCTGTTACGTAAGCCGCTATAACAACATTAACAGTCGGCAACGGATCGCTGGCTTCTTCTATATATTCATAATTGACAAGTAATGTTTTATCGTTGACGGGTATAACCCCATTGATATAAATTGCAGGGTTAATAAACATTGCAAATAAATCTGCTGGTTTATTTACAATTTTCGTCTTTGGTTGATTCTCTCTTTGACCGAATTTTCCCCAAAACGAGTTAAGTATTAATTTCGCCAGTGATCTTAGCCCTGGATTTTCAATAATTTTGGTATACTCTAGTTTAACATCTTCCTTTTCAAAGAACTGGTCAATGTATTTAACTTTGTCTTCCTCTATTTCACAATCTTTAGGCCAGCCTGATGCTTCCTGTTTGATTTTAATGAATTTATTCATCATGGATGTGAATAATCCTTCCTCACCGTTTTCTTTATTAAACTTTCGTACGTTATATTTCCAGATTTCATGTATTTTTTGTATTTTATATCCTTTTTCTAGGGCTTTAAGTACCTCGTCCAGAACCCATGTTCCTTCAAGTACCCTTTCTTCGCTGGTATGCTTACATTCGTTGTAATTCATGTCTTGACCACATGTTCGACAAAGAATAAACATCAATTTATTGTTTATTTTTTGAGGGAGTACTGGATGGTACAACTCTTCTGGTGGGAGAATTGTGCATTTAATTAAACCATCTATATTATTTAGGTTTAATTTGTTACACGCATCTCCTACATACACTTCTGGATGTGATAGTGGAAATTTAGAACTCTTACAGATGTACGGATAGAGGGAACAAACATCGGCGTATTTAATTTTTTCCGTGTCTTTTATTTCATAGTATTCGCATGTATTTCCTGTTCGTCCTCCATAAAAAGCATCTCTTGGATTTAGTTTTGTCAAAATTTTGTTGTAATGGGTATTAGTATAGGATTTTATCTCTGGATTATTTTTTAATAAATTTCTAAAATCACACTCCCACATTTCATTAACTAAAAAACCGAAATCTTTTAGTCTCATAATTTTTGCCTTTGTGGTTTCATATCTTAAATTTAGCGTTTCTGAGGGGTCCTCGGAAAGAGGATCGTTCCTGCCGAACTTGTAGCATACAGTACATCCATGGAAATAACATCCTTGAAATTCAAACACCTCATTTGTTTCGGAGCAGTAACCATCAACTTTTACACCATTTAAAACAGCTTCTTTACCATTAGCAGCATGTAAGATGTTGATTTTTCTGTGATTCTCGATCCAAAGTAACCAATCTATGGCAATTTTGCTCTGCCTGTTTCTCCATCTGTATCCATTTTTTGGTATGATTCCTATAGTATTAGGCTTCAAAAAATTTCTTCTAAAAATTTTATTGCATGCTGAAGCAATAGTTGTGGCTTCAGTAAATGGACAAACATTGGTAGTTTGTATAAGTTGTTCTCTAAACTTTAAACATGATTGCGCAAGAATTTCGACATCCGATACGCAGTAGTCTACCAGATCTCTTTGCATATCGAAACCATCATTTTCATGCTCTACAAACCATTTAAGAAATTTGGCTCTGTCTTCTTCTTTCATACTGTCTGGGGAGTAATATTTAATTGATGGTAGAGGTCCTATATAGTTTTCATTTGCCTTTGTATTAAATAGGTGCGGGAAGTAGCCTTTTTTAAAAATATCATCAAGTCCAAATGCCTTTGGTAGTTTGGCTAAAGGCATAGGGAAATAGTTAAGTGAGTCGATAAATTTTACATTTTCAAGTTGCATCGTAATTATTTTGGTACCTCTCATGATTAACTCAGGTGTAAAATCTGTCTTTGTCATAATGTAGTTTAATATAAACTGGTGATCAAAAGCCTGACCATTATGGGCTATTACAATAATTTCTTTAAAGTTTTTCCTCATTTGTAACAAATGGTTAGTAAATGTCCCCGCTGGGTCTATACCTCTGACTTTTTGTAACTTTAGACCGCATTTTTTACAAGTATCTGCTTCAGAATCCATGCACTCATCGCAGTATTGTTTGAAAACACAGAGATTGACTTCATGTAAAAACGTTGAATTTTCCAATAGTTTGTCTTGGCTCGTCTCTAAATCGTAGAATACAAAAAGAACATCTTTAATCTTAGGTTTTCCCTTATCAGGCCGAATATAACATAGATGATCCTCGGGTGCATGTTTATTACAAATTTTACAATAAATTTCACCACATACATGTGCTCTTTTGGCTTTAATGGTTTTTAAACAAATAGAACATAGTTTAATTTGTTCGCATACTGTAAATTTGCCTGACGAATAATCCTTTTTATGATTTTCGTAACAGTTTTGACTTCTAAAAAATCGTAGACAGTCCTGGCATTTAATTTTTATTGCTATTTCACAAGCAGGGGCTTGCTGACATGCCTGACAGGTTCCACCACATCGGTGCTCATTTTTGTGATCATATGGGACGTAACACTTTTCACAAAAATAGTTAGAACAAAAAGCTGCTGTCAGCGATGTAATTACATTAAAATGGCTTTTGTAATGTAATAAGTTCAGCCGTTTATTGCTTTCAGTTGAACCTTCAAATATAATATTTCGTCCTTTTGATCCATAGCTATAAACAACTAATTTATATTCTTTTAGATGATTTTGAAATTGTATTAACTCGGGAATTCCACCTCCTGCCTCAGGAATGCTAATTTTAGCTCTCTCCAACAATGATCTTGTTCTTTCGGTTTGAATTTTACTAATATCTCTTCTAACCTTACTGAATTCGGGATCTCTTTTATTATGGGCAATGGCGACTACCAAAGCACGTGGTAAACACAGGTTATCGGTATTTTTAATACTTATAATACCTCGTCGCTTGTCACATTCCTCGTGAAAGCTGTTATAATTTTTTCCTCTGCCCCCACCAACAGGTAATCTAACAGTTGTCACACTAAGACAAAATGATTCTGTATTAAGACCTGCTGAGTTTGACTGATAAATGCCACTTATAACACTCCAAACATCTTGAAAGGTTATGTCTTTAGCTGCTTTGAAGCGAATCCAACCTTCTCCTCGGTTGAAGTCTTTAGAGCAAAAACTAAAACCCACACGATCTAAGGGTTGTAGGCCTACTGTAGCGTTTTGAATAATTTGATTAATTCCTTTTTCCACCCAACCAACTGGTTCAACTCCCTGTGGAACAGGTTTTAACTTAAACTCTAGAGTGCGTCCTGTAAGGTTAAATTCTCGTAACTTTTTAACAACGTCTTTAACAATAATAAACTTCTCCATCTTTCTGTAAATTTCTACAAGATGTGTCTGTCCGGTTGCCTGTCTAAAAGTAGATATGACAAGGTCTTTCTGCAGACGCCTAGTTATAATGTAGGATCTGTCGAGATTGGAGTGGGGGTAGTGAA
This sequence comes from Polydrusus tereticollis, assembly GCA_963920685.1. NCBI lineage: Eukaryota > Metazoa > Arthropoda > Insecta > Coleoptera > Curculionidae > Polydrusus > Polydrusus tereticollis. Next base: position 127,195,100 of record OY987329.1, read on the forward strand.
TTGTAGGGGTGGGGGAAAAGAACTTATTGGGTTACTCAAAAATGAAGCGGGAGGGGATAATTAATTCGCGAGATTGAATTAATGAGGTAATGAACTAAAAGTAAATTATACTGGGAGTGTAGGGTCATTGAAGTGATATCTTCTTGGAATCAGCCATACTTGGTTAGAAGGTGATTTTACCCTAATCTTAGTTTTTGTAGTATTTTTTACTGGACCTAGTTCTTACATGTTATTACTTTTCAGGTGGTTATTTTAAACAGTTACATGTTTAAACATGCAAATTGTTAGTTGAATTGAAATATGTCTTGAATTCATAATTAAAAATGCATAAAATGCAGTGGCCTTATTTAACGCTATAGCAAACTAATGATAGACAAATACTAATACTGTATAATAATAGTAAAATAAAATAATTCAGAAAATCCACTTTTTTGGAATACAAAGAACTCACCATAGTTACAAAATAATAAAAATATCTATACATACTTAAAGTATAAATAGTACAATTTTAATAAAAACAATATACTTTTTTGTAGTTTAAATTAATATTGTCTTAAATAAGCGTATAATGTTTAAGGGCAAACGTTCTCCTTAAACCTTTTATATTTAAAAAACTTTTTGTCTATGCGTTTTGCGAGCTCATCATCAGGGTCGTAATGTGAAGAAATTTTGAAAACGATTACAAAGTCAGGCTAACAGGTAAAACGTAAATATCAATCATCACCACTGATCATCAATGATATTTGCCTCGTCAATCAACACATCAAATAAATCCGAAATTAACAAAAGACCACTATACTGCCGTTTTTGTGTCAATATCCGTTATAAAAAAAAAAAAGAAGACAACGGTCCCTAAGAACGTTTGCAGAAAAGGTTAGTCTATTTTTATTTTATAAACACTGTCAACAGCCAATTACTCTGTGTTATCGCAACCAGAACTACAACACTGACATCGAGTGATATTTGAAAAAAGTGAGTCGTTAATAGCATATGAGTGGAACCCTCGTAGATCGCATACAAAACTATGATAAATCATCGAATCATTGTACACAACAATAATAGGTCCATTTACTAGTAAAATATGCTGATTAGAGTTCAGCGTCCGCATGTGGGTCTTTTTTTATTTATTGAAGAGAAAAAAAAATCTATGTTGCCTTCGGCCATCCAATAGAAGGTCCACTCTAGGTAAGTGTGAAAATCATTCAATTCGATGAATATAATATAAAGGTTTGTGTATGTTACACTATAAATTTCATAAGAATATTTCATTGATATAATAATTATTTTTTAAAATCAGAACGGTTAAATCCAGATAAAACCAATGCCTTTTTTTTTAACTAACTACAACTTGATTGGTAAACACATTTTGCGATCAGGTACAAGCAACTGCTATTTAATCTACCTAGACATCTAGGTCGGTTCCCTGTGAAAAACCCTAAAATTATCCCAACTACTTGAATACTTTTCTCGATTTCGTTCCATCCTTTTGATCTAGCTTTATCCTTGACATACACGTATGTTTAACTTAAATATTAAAACGTAAAACCCCCCCCTTTTTATGTAACTTATTTAATGATTTAATGTAAATACAAGGAGATTGTCTAATCCTAAATCTAAAACTATTATTCTACGTAAAATATACCATGTAACATTAACAACATAATATACAATTAAATTAAAATGGTCGTTCTTAATCAAGAGGCTTATGATTATAACACCGATTAATTATACCAATTACTTATAAACAAAGTTTTGTGCCTTAAATTTAATAAATAATTTTAAAATAATAATATTTTTAATCCACACTGCATCAGTCAACAGAGTCCTAAACAGGTTTGTACAGGAACTTTAAAGCATATCTACAATTACTATATCAATTACGCATGTCACAAAAAGGAAAAAAGTACATTATAATGTTTGTGTTGAAATGGATGCCATCATAACGGAATGCGCATGGCTGAATAATGGAAATTTCTCCATAAGAAAATACATGTGTTTTAGGAGATACGGTCTCAAGTAAGGGAATACCTACTGGCGGCACATTTGTCACCCCGCAATAATTATTTATACCTAAATGATCCTCTCAAACCCTCTGCCGACTCGATTTAAAAAGAAAGGGACATAAACCTTTATTTATTATTCCGAAGGACCCTCATTAAAATTCAGTAGCATATCTAATAATTGATTCCAATTTTTGCACCACTTATATAAAATACAATAAAATAATTACCATCTAGAACCATTAACTAGCGATTTCTTTGTACTGGAAATGGATAAATTATAGGACTATCTTGTAATGAGAACAGAGTAATAAAAAGTAAATAAAACTTAAATACGTATAAAATACCAAGCAGGTATAGGTACTATACAACTTGTGTTCGCCATCAGGTAAAAGCCCTCATAATGCTTTTATAAAAATTTCGGATAATATCATAATATAAGTAAATAGGCTACAATTTCAGGAAAAAAGTAAAAAAAATTAATTCACAGTGTAAAATTGTAGTTAAATGGATTGTAAATACGAAATAATATAAAAAGCTACCTTTTGTTTGCGATGATGTATGCACAATAACTCTATATTATTCGGTCCTTAAACTGAAAATACCCACTAGATAGGTATCATAAGCTGTATTTGTCATCAGGTAGAACCCCCAATAAAATTATGAATATCAGGCGTAGGCAACAATAAGCAAATCACGTTGGTTTTTTAATTTATTATTAATCTGGCTAACTTAAGAAACTCACAATATAACGACCATCCAAAAAAATCATAATACATTACTGGGTGTGAAAGCAATTGCGCTGCAAAATATAGTGTATACCGACTCTGAGGTAGTTAATTAAAATCCCAATTAGCGCTAAAAAAAAAATCAATTAGATATTTACTTTAGATATTTTAATAAAAAAATTCAATATTCTCACCAACATTTAACTTTTGAAATTAGCATAATAACAAATCCTTTACAATGAATTAAACAAACGCATACATAATTTTAAAATCACATAATAAGAATATAAGCTAAAATCTAACAAGTTCGGACTACTCGAATGACGTCAGTTTACATCTGTAGAGAATACACAACTCTCGAATCATAAAAAAATGGTCAAACTTTGTCGGCAAATACCCTTCTATGATGCAGGGGAAGGACAGGTAACTCGAGATGTTTATAAAGAAACGTTAAAGAACATTATTTGCTTATTTCTAGACTCTTAAAAATTAGATGCAATCGAACAATAAATGTTTTCATCATGTATATTTATCATTAACACGTTACCTTCGACATACATAAATTCAAATTGATAATTACTTGTCTTAGTGCTTTTTTAGAAGCTTGAATCATTGCATATAACCGTCTGAGGGTACCCAAACTTCCCCTAACATATTTCTCCGCAGCCGGGGAAAAAGAGGTAGAAAAAGTAAAATAACAACTCCAAGTGTCTTTGCGAACAATCGGCAATAAAATAGAGTATTTCAGTTTTTAATTTTTCGTAAATAAAAGTTGGTTAGATTAATAGTCTCTGTGAATATAATAACATAAACAAAGTGATATGCCGTAAATTTAGGAGTACAGTATAAATTATGCCTCTATTAAAATATACCGCAATAACTAACTACCAAAGGATTTTTGATATTTTGAATATATTTGATGCTCATAGCATTATCACATTTCCAAAGGCTCTAAATTTTAGAAAAATGTTCTAATAGAATATGTCTATCAATATAAAGTAAAGGTATTGTTAGGTTTTTTTAAAAAATACGACCTACAACAGTCTCTGCTACAGCATGGCTGACTCTGTAGAAACTTCTGTGAAACCATAATAATTATATCAATAATCGAGTTGTCCTTATGATAATATTTTCTTCCAATATCCGACTCCACTATCCATAAAAGTTATGTTAGAAAATTCATAATTGAGCGCATTGTAATTTTTTAAAAAGAAATTCACTTCACACACAAAGATGTAGCCATTCAATCCATGAAAATAATGCAAGTCAGTATGCGTATGTTATGGCTAACTGTTTAAATGTCTATTCCTTCCACGTTTATCGGAAGAAATACTTTTTTTATACTAGTATTTTAGTTGAAAATAAGATCATAAATCATCTATACAAAACAAGCGCTCCTTATGGATTTGAACGAAAATCATAGATTCGACTATTTTCATGAAAAATAAATCTAAGTACGGAATAATGCAGGAAGATTATCTATTTTCTTGGTTTAGAAAGTGATGTAGTTAAGATTTATAACTTAGGAATAAATAAATTATTATTAATCTTTTCGACCTATTTCTCTTGCATATTTAATTTCTTTGATAGTAAGAACTAATCTTTTTATTTTACAAAGTAAAAAAAAAAGCTAAAGATCGGCGTTGTCAGTCAGGTATAAGAACTGATTTAACACGATGGTTTTTGTACAAACGTTCACATACAATTGTATGCTTTTTAACCGATTGTGTCGGAAAAAATGACGATTTATAGATTAGATATTTAGACGAAGAGCTAACCTTCTCAATAAAGTATTGATTATTGCCCTGCTAGCTAGACAACACTTTTTATGTTAGTCAAAAAAAAATAATTTTTTTCGAACGCTATTACAGGTTTATCGTTAACTAACAAACATTAAGAGTGAAAAATTACCGTGCAAGATAAAATGTATAGGTTTACTTCATTTTTACATTATTTTACATTCGACAAAGAATAAACATCAATTTATTGTTTATTTTTTGAGGGAGTACTGGATGGTACAACTCTTCTGGTGGGAGAATTGTGCATTTAATTAAACCATCTTTATTATTTAGGTTTAATTTGTTACACGCATCTCCTACATACACTTCTGGATGTGATAGTGGAAATTTAGAACTCTTACAGATGTACGGATAGAGGGAACAAACATCGGCGTATTTAATTTTTTCCGTATCTTTTATTTCATAGTATTCGCATGTATTTCCTCTTCGTCCTCCATAAAAAGCATCTCTTGGATTTAGTTTTGTCAAAATTTTATTGTAATGGGTATTAGTATAGGATTTTATCTCTGGATTATTTTTTAATAAATTTCTAAAATCACACTCCCACATTTCATTAACTAAAAAACCGAAATCTTTTAGTCTCATAATTTTTGCCTTTGTGGTTTCATATCTTAAATTTAGCGTTTCTGAGGGATCCTCGGAAAGAGGATCGTTCCTGCCGAACTTGTAGCATACAGTACATCCATGGAAATAACATCCTTGAAATTCAAATACCTCATTTGTTTCGGAGCAGTAACCATCAACTTTTACACCATTTAAAACAGCTTCTTTACCATTAGCAGCATGTAAGATGTTGATTTTTCTGTGATTCTCGGTCCAAAGTAACCAATCTATGGCAATTTTGCTCTGCCTGTTTCTCCATCGGTATCCATTTTTTGGTATGATTCCTATAGTATTAGGCTTCAAAAAATTTCTTCTAAAAATTGTATTGCATGCTGAAGCAATAGTTGTAGCTTCAGTAAATGGACATACATTGGTAGTTTGTATAAGTTGTTCTCTAAACTTTAAACATGATTGCACAAGGATTTCGACATCCGATACGCAGTAGTCTACCAGATCTCTTTGCATATCGAAACCATCATTTTCATGTTCTACAAACCATTTAAGAAATTTGGCTCTGTCTTCTTCTTTCATACTATCTGAGGAGTAATATTCAATTGATGGTAGAGGTCCTATATAGTTTTCATTTGCCTTTGTATTAAATAGGTGCGGGAAGTAGCCTTTTTTAAAAATATCCTCAAGTCCAAATGCCTTTGGTAGTTTGGCTTAAGGCATAGGGAAATAGTTAAGTGAGTCGATAAATTTTACATTTTCAAGTTGCATCGTAATTATTTTGGTACCTCTCATGATTAACTCAGGTGTAAAATCTGTCTTTGTCATAATGTAGTTTAATATAAACTGGTGATCAAAAGCCTGACCATTATGGGCTATTACAATAATTTCTTTAAAGTTTTCCTCATTTGTAACAAATGGTTAGTAAATGTTCCCGCTGGGTCTATACCTCTGACTTTTTGTAACTTTAGACCACATTTTTTTACAAGTATCTGCTTCAGAATCCATGCACTCATCGCAGTATTGTTTGAAAACACAGAGATTGACTTGATGTAAAAACGTTGAATTTTCCAATAGTTTGTCTTGGCTCGTCTCTAAATCGTAGAATACAAAAAAGATCATCTTTAATCTTAGGTTTTCCCTTATCAGGCCGAATATAACATAGATGATCCTCGGATGCATGTTTATTACAAATTTTACAATAAATTTCACCACATGCATGTGCTCTTTTGGCTTTAATGGTTTTTAAACAAATAGAACATAGTTTAATTTGTTTGCATACTGTAAATTTGCCTGACGAATAATCCTTTTTATGATTTTCGTAACAGTTTTGACTTCTAAAAAATCATAGACAGTCCTGGCATTTAATTTTTATTGCTATTTCACAAGCAGAGGCTTGCTGACATGCCTGACAGCTTCCACCACATCGGTGCTCATTTTTGTGATCACATGGGATGTAACACTTTTCACAAAAATAGTTAGAACAAAAAGCTGCTGTCAGCGATGTAATTACATTAAAATGGCTTTTGTAATGTAATAAGTTCAGCCGTTTATTGCTTTCAGTTGAACCTTCAAATATAATATTTCGTCCTTTTGATCCATAGCTATAAACAACTAATTTATATTCTTTTAGATGATTTTGAAATTGTATTAACTCGGGAATTCCACCTCCTGCCTCAGGAATGCTAATTTTAGCTCTCTCCAACAATGATCTTGTTCTTTCGGTTTGAATTTTACTAATATCTCTTCTAACCTTACTGAATTCGGGATCTCTTTTATTATGGGCAATGGCGACTACCAAAGCACGTGGTAAACACAGGTTATCGGTATTTTTAATACTTATAATACCTCGTCGCTTGTCGCATTCCTCGTGAAAGCTGTTATAATTTTTTCCTCTTTCCCCACCAACAGGTAATCTAACAGTTGTCACACTAAGTCAAAATGATTCTGTATTAAGACCTGCTGAGTTTGACTGATAAATGCCACTTATAACACTCCAAACATCTTAAAAGGTTATGTCTTTAGCTGCTTTGAAGCGAATCCAACCTTCTCCTCGGTTGAAGTCTTTAGAGCAAAAACTAAAAGCCACACGATCTAAGGGTTGTAGGCCTTCTGTAGCGTTTTGAATAATTTGATTAATTCCTTTTTCCACCCAACCAACTGGTTCAACTCCCTGTGGAACAGGTTTTAACTTAAACTCTAGAGTGCGTCCTGTAAGGTTAAATTCTCGTAACTTTTTAACAACGTCTTTAACAATAATAAACTTCTCCATCTTTCTTTTTTTTTTGTTGTTTTATAGTCTACTATCTACCTACATAAAAAAAAAAAAACAAGTATATTTTCATATTTTTATCGGTCTTAAGTTCGATTTCAAAAGCACACTCCCACTTTTTGATAATTTCACAGTCTAAGCACATAGATCTTATATTTTTTATTTACGATCAATTCATCTTTATTCGCCAATCGTCTCAAACGAGTCTGCTTTTGAAAGTAATATAGCCTTAGTATTCAGAAAATATTAATGATATCGGAGCCTAAAACATCCTTAACACTAAAAAATCATTGTGTTTCCTAACAAAACCCATCATCTTGTCTATTTAGCTTGCTTTCCTATTGTTTAGCAGGTTAAATAAAATTATTATTTCCCTCTTTTTGTCTGTACTGAATCGTTAGGGGAATACGATTCTAGTCCTATAAGAGAGACAGTTAAAATTTATGTAAGCAATCAGAAATCCTACACTATGAGCTACTTAGTTAAAATTTCATATTTCCTTCCTGGATCAGCTAAAATTTGTGTTGTGTCGGTCAAAATTTATAAAATACGAAAAAAATGCTAGATACATTTTTATCATGACTTTCTATCTAATACCATCTTATTTCAAGGTATAATTCGGTTGTCAAAATGAGAATCTAAAAAATCCTCGTGTTTCCTCACAAAACCCATCATCTTGCCTATTTAGCTTGCTTTTCTATTGTTTAGCAGGTTAAATAAAATTATTATTTCGCTCTTTTTGTCTGTACTGAATCGTTAGGGGGATACGTTTCTAGTTCTATAAGAGAGACAGTTAAAATTTATGTAAGCAATCAGAAATCCTACACTATGAGCTACTTAGTTAAAATTTCATATTTCCTTCCTGGATCAGGCAAAATTTGTAATGTGTCGGTCAAAATTTATAAAAATACGAAAAAAATGCTGGATGCATTTTTAGCGTGACTTTCTATTTAATACCATCTTATTTCAAGGTATAATTCGGTTGTCAAAATGAGAATAAAATAATTTTCCCATGGTTTATGTCATCTTAAAAAAGTCAAAAGGTTATATTCTGTAGAGGGTCAGATACATTCAAATTTAAAAATTTTCTCCAAGAAGAATTTTAAGATAGTATTATAGTAAATAAAAATTCTATACCTCCAATATTTCTTGGAAACATATCGTGTTCTAGCGACATAACCCAAAAGTACCTCTATTCAGAAACGCATCGTACTTTTCTTGTCAAACTTGACTTTGTTGTAATGTTGTATGCAGAGCACTTTGAAAACAAAAATTAGATTAGAAACCACCGCCTCTTAAGGTATACTTTTTTAGGTCTTACATAGGGTACACTGGTATACAGAACAAATGTCATCTTTAATTGTCTCATTGCCCCATCCATTACATTATTATAATCTTAAAGCACCTGTTACCAGCATTATCTGTTTTTATGGTTTTCATAAAACATAGCGATTACCGATGAAAATTAAACGAAAACTTAATAAATAACTTTTTTTTTCAACTGAAATAGACTGATTTTCGATGGAAAAATGTTACTTATAACTAAAAATGAATATAAGACATATACGCAATGATATTTAGAATAAATCAATCTTTTCTAAAATTACTATGAAATATTCACAAAATCGTTTCGTTATAACCAAAGTAGCAAGGCTTGCAGATTTCGTATAGAGTTCAAACGCGATACTGAGATGATCTTTTTTTTTATATTTTTGTAGGATAATGCACCACTACGTTGTAAGTACTTGAGAGAGGACTTTCTTGAAAAATCCTCAAATTTCTCTGCAATTTTGTTCCTTCTAGAGTTAAATTCACACAGAAAACCCCGTATTCTTATCTTTCAGGTTGGTATATTAAAAAGGGCTTATTAGTATGGTTTAGAAAACAAGCAATATTAATTAACGGATGTTTTTTCGTCGTATGAAGAGTTGAAAAATTTTTTTTTCCACTCCAATGGTTGCGATGCAGAGAGTCGGGTTTCATCATAATCTTTCAGGGTAGCTCAGGTTTGATTGCATGTAGAGAGTCGGGTTTCATCATAATCTTTCAGGGTAGCTCAGGTTTGATTGCATGTACTAAGGTTAGTGCTCCTTGCAATCGGTTTCAGGTTTGACGCGCCCCCCTCAGGTTTGTTCAGGTTTCTCAAGTGTTTGAGAAACCTGAACAAACCTGAGGGGGGCGCGTCAAACCTGAAACCGATTGCAAGGAGCACTAACCTTAGTACATTGGAGTGGAAAAAAAAATTGCAATCGGTTTCAGGTTTGACGCGCCCCCCTCAGGTTTGTTCAGGTTTCTCAAGTGTTTGAGAAACCTGAACAAACCTGAGGGGGGCGCGTCAAACCTGAAACCGATTGCAAGGAGCACTAACCTTAGTACATGCAATCAAACCTGAGCTACCCTGAAAGATTATGATGAAACCCGACTCTCTACATGCAATCAAACCTGAGCTACCCTGAAAGATTATGATGAAACCCGACTCTCTGCATCGCAACCATTGGAGTGGAAAAAAAAATTTTTCAACTCTTCATACGACGAAAAAACATCCGTTAATTAATATTGCTTGTTTTCTAAACCATACTAATAAGCCCTTTTTAATATACCAACCTGAAAGATAAGAATACGGGGTTTTCTGTGTGAATTTAACTCTAGAAGGAACAAAATTGCAGAGAAATTTGAGGATTTTTCAAGAAAGTCCTCTCTCAAGTACTTACAACGTAGTGGTGCATTATCCTACAAAAATATAAAAAAAAAGATCATCTCAGTATCGCGTTTGAACTCTATACGAAATCTGCAAGCCTTGCTACTTTGGTTATAACGAAACGATTTTGTGAATATTTCATAGTAATTTTAGAAAAGATTGATTTATTCTAAATATCATTGCGTATATGTCTTATATTCATTTTTAGTTATAAGTAACATTTTTCCATCGAAAATCAGTCTATTTCAGTTGAAAAAAAAAGTTATTTATTAAGTTTTCGTTTAATTTTCATCGGTAATCGCTATGTTTTATGAAAACCATAAAAACAGATAATGCTGGTAACAGGTGCTTTAAGATTATAATAATGTAATGGATGGGGCAATGAGACAATTAAAGATGACATTTGTTCTGTATACCAGTGTACCCTATGTAAGACCTAAAAAAGTATACCTTAAGAGGCGGTGGTTTCTAATCTAATTTTTGTTTTCAAAGTGCTCTGCATACAACATTACAACAAAGTCAAGTTTGACAAGAAAAGTACGATGCGTTTCTGAATAGAGGTACTTTTGGGTTATGTCGCTAGAACACGATATGTTTCCAAGAAATATTGGAGGTATAGAATTTTTATTTACTATAATACTATCTTAAAATTCTTCTTGGAGAAAATTTTTAAATTTGAATGTATCTGACCCTCTACAGAATATAACCTTTTGACTTTTTTAAGATGACATAAACCATGGGAAAATTATTTTATTCTCATTTTGACAACCGAATTATACCTTGAAATAAGATGGTATTAAATAGAAAGTCACGCTAAAAATGCATCCAGCATTTTTTTCGTATTTTTATAAATTTTGACCGACACATTACAAATTTTGCCTGATCCAGGAAGGAAATATGAAATTTTAACTAAGTAGCTCATAGTGTAGGATTTCTGATTGCTTACATAAATTTTAACTGTCTCTCTTATAGAACTAGAAACGTATCCCCCTAACGATTCAGTACAGACAAAAAGAGCGAAATAATAATTTTATTTAACCTGCTAAACAATAGAAAAGCAAGCTAAATAGGCAAGATGATGGGTTTTGTGAGGAAACACGAGGATTTTTTAGATTCTCATTTTGACAACCGAATTATACCTTGAAATAAGATGGTATTAGATAGAAAGTCATGATAAAAATGTATCTAGCATTTTTTTCGTATTTTATAAATTTTGACCGACACAACACAAATTTTAGCTGATCCAGGAAGGAAATATGAAATTTTAACTAAGTAGCTCATAGTGTAGGATTTCTGATTGCTTACATAAATTTTAACTGTCTCTCTTATAGGACTAGAATCGTATTCCCCTAACGATTCAGTACAGACAAAAAGAGGGAAATAATAATTTTATTTAACCTGCTAAACAATAGGAAAGCAAGCTAAATAGACAAGATGATGGGTTTTGTTAGGAAACACAATGATTTTTTAGTGTTAAGGATGTTTTAGGCTCCGATATCATTAATATTTTCTGAATACTAAGGCTATATTACTTTCAAAAGCAGACTCGTTTGAGACGATTGGCGAATAAAGATGAATTGATCGTAAATAAAAAATATAAGATCTATGTGCTTAGACTGTGAAATTATCAAAAAGTGGGAGTGTGCTTTTGAAATCGAACTTAAGACCGATAAAAATATGAAAATATACTTGTTTTTTTTTTTTATGTAGGTAGATAGTAGACTATAAAACAACAAAAAAAAAAGAAAGATGGAGAAGTTTATTATTGTTAAAGACGTTGTTAAAAAGTTACGAGAATTTAACCTTACAGGACGCACTCTAGAGTTTAAGTTAAAACCTGTTCCACAGGGAGTTGAACCAGTTGGTTGGGTGGAAAAAGGAATTAATCAAATTATTCAAAACGCTACAGAAGGCCTACAACCCTTAGATCGTGTGGCTTTTAGTTTTTGCTCTAAAGACTTCAACCGAGGAGAAGGTTGGATTCGCTTCAAAGCAGCTAAAGACATAACCTTTTAAGATGTTTGGAGTGTTATAAGTGGCATTTATCAGTCAAACTCAGCAGGTCTTAATACAGAATCATTTTGACTTAGTGTGACAACTGTTAGATTACCTGTTGGTGGGGAAAGAGGAAAAAATTATAACAGCTTTCACGAGGAATGCGACAAGCGACGAGGTATTATAAGTATTAAAAATACCGATAACCTGTGTTTACCACGTGCTTTGGTAGTCGCCATTGCCCATAATAAAAGAGATCCCGAATTCAGTAAGGTTAGAAGAGATATTAGTAAAATTCAAACCGAAAGAACAAGATCATTGTTGGAGAGAGCTAAAATTAGCATTCCTGAGGCAGGAGGTGGAATTCCCGAGTTAATACAATTTCAAAATCATCTAAAAGAATATAAATTAGTTGTTTATAGCTATGGATCAAAAGGACGAAATATTATATTTGAAGGTTCAACTGAAAGCAATAAACGGCTGAACTTATTACATTACAAAAGCCATTTTAATGTAATTACATCGCTGACAGCAGCTTTTTGTTCTAACTATTTTTGTGAAAAGTGTTACATCCCATGTGATCACAAAAATGAGCACCGATGTGGTGGAAGCTGTCAGGCATGTCAGCAAGCCTCTGCTTGTGAAATAGCAATAAAAATTAAATGCCAGGACTGTCTATGATTTTTTAGAAGTCAAAACTGTTACGAAAATCATAAAAAGGATTATTCGTCAGGCAAATTTACAGTATGCAAACAAATTAAACTATGTTCTATTTGTTTAAAAACCATTAAAGCCAAAAGAGCACATGCATGTGGTGAAATTTATTGTAAAATTTGTAATAAACATGCATCCGAGGATCATCTATGTTATATTCGGCCTGATAAGGGAAAACCTAAGATTAAAGATGATCTTTTTTGTATTCTACGATTTAGAGACGAGCCAAGACAAACTATTGGAAAATTCAACGTTTTTACATCAAGTCAATCTCTGTGTTTTCAAACAATACTGCGATGAGTGCATGGATTCTGAAGCAGATACTTGTAAAAAAATGTGGTCTAAAGTTACAAAAAGTCAGAGGTATAGACCCAGCGGGAACATTTACTAACCATTTGTTACAAATGAGGAAAACTTTAAAGAAATTATTGTAATAGCCCATAATGGTCAGGCTTTTGATCACCAGTTTATATTAAACTACATTATGACAAAGACAGATTTTACACCTGAGTTAATCATGAGAGGTACCAAAATAATTACGATGCAACTTGAAAATGTAAAATTTATCGACTCACTTAACTATTTCCCTATGCCTTAAGCCAAACTACCAAAGGCATTTGGACTTGAGGATATTTTTAAAAAAGGCTACTTCCCGCACCTATTTAATACAAAGGCAAATGAAAACTATATAGGACCTCTACCATCAATTGAATATTACTCCTCAGATAGTATGAAAGAAGAAGACAGAGCCAAATTTCTTAAATGGTTTGTAGAACATGAAAATGATGGTTTCGATATGCAAAGAGATCTGGTAGACTACTGCGTATCGGATGTCGAAATCCTTGTGCAATCATGTTTAAAGTTTAGAGAACAACTTATACAAACTACCAATGTATGTCCATTTACTGAAGCTACAACTATTGCTTCAGCATGCAATACAATTTTTAGAAGAAATTTTTTGAAGCCTAATACTATAGGAATCATACCAAAAAATGGATACCGATGGAGAAACAGGCAGAGCAAAATTGCCATAGATTGGTTACTTTGGACCGAGAATCACAGAAAAATCAACATCTTACATGCTGCTAATGGTAAAGAAGCTGTTTTAAATGGTGTAAAAGTTGATGGTTACTGCTCCGAAACAAATGAGGTATTTGAATTTCAAGGATGTTATTTCCATGGATGTACTGTATGCTACAAGTTCGGCAGGAACGATCCTCTTTCCGAGGACCCCTCAGAAACGCTAAATTTAAGATATGAAACCACAAAGGCAAAAATTATGAGACTAAAAGATTTCGGTTTTTTAGTTAATGAAATGTGGGAGTGTGATTTTAGAAATTTATTAAAAAATAATCCAGAGATAAAATCCTATACTAATACCCATTACAATAAAATTTTGACAAAACTAAATCCAAGAGATGCTTTTTATGGAGGACGAAGAGGAAATACATGCGAATACTATGAAATAAAAGATACGGAAAAAATTAAATACGCCGATGTTTGTTCCCTCTATCCGTACATCTGTAAGAGTTCTAAATTTCCACTATCACATCCAGAAGTGTATGTAGGAGATGCGTGTAACAAATTAAACCTAAATAATATAGATGGTTTAATTAAATGCACAATTCTCCCACCAGAAGAGTTGTACCATCCAGTACTCCCTCAAAAAATAAACAATAAATTGATGTTTATTCTTTGTCGAATGTAAAATAATGTAAAAATGAAGTAAACCTATACATTTTATCTTGCACGGTAATTTTTCACTCTTAATGTTTGTTAGTTAACGATAAACCTGTAATAGCGTTCGAAAAAAATTATTTTTTTTTGACTAACATAAAAAGTGTTGTCTAGCTAGCAGGGCAATAATCAATACTTTATTGAGAAGGTTAGCTCTTCGTCTAAATATCTAATCTATAAATCGTCATTTTTTCCGACACAATCGGTTAAAAAGCATACAATTGTATGTGAACGTTTGTACAAAAACCATCGTGTTAAATCAGTTCTTATACCTGACTGACAACGCCGATCTTTAGCTTTTTTTTTTACTTTGTAAAATAAAAAGATTAGTTCTTACTATCAAAGAAATTAAATATGCAAGAGAAATAGGTCGAAAAGATTAATAATAATTTATTTATTCCTAAGTTATAAATCTTAACTACATCACTTTCTAAACCAAGAAAATAGATAATCTTCCTGCATTATTCCGTACTTAGATTTATTTTTCATGAAAATAGTCGAATCTATGATTTTCGTTCAAATCCATAAGGAGCGCTTGTTTTGTATAGATGATTTATGATCTTATTTTCAACTAAAATACTAGTATAAAAAAAGTATTTCTTCCGATAAACGTGGAAGGAATAGACATTTAAACAGTTAGCCATAACATACGCATACTGACTTGCATTATTTTCATGGATTGAATGGCTACATCTTTGTGTGTGAAGTGAATTTCTTTTTAAAAAATTACAATGCGCTCAATTATGAATTTTCTAACATAACTTTTATGGATAGTGGAGTCGGATATTGGAAGAAAATATTATCATAAGGACAACTCGATTATTGATATAATTATTATGGTTTCACAGAAGTTTCTACAGAGTCAGCCATGCTGTAGCAGAGACTGTTGTAGGTCGTATTTTTTAAAAAAACCTAACAATACCTTTACTTTATATTGATAGACATATTCTATTAGAACATTTTTCTAAAATTTAGAGCCTTTGGAAATGTGATAATGCTATGAGCATCAAATATATTCAAAATATCAAAAATCCTTTGGTAGTTAGTTATTGCGGTATATTTTAATAGAGGCATAATTTATACTGTACTCCTAAATTTACGGCATATCACTTTGTTTATGTTATTATATTCACAGAGACTATTAATCTAACCAACTTTTATTTACGAAAAATTAAAAACTGAAATACTCTATTTTATTGCCGATTGTTCGCAAAGACACTTGGAGTTGTTATTTTACTTTTTCTACCTCTTTTTCCCCGGCTGCGGAGAAATATGTTAGGGGAAGTTTGGGTACCCTCAGACGGTTATATGCAATGATTCAAGCTTCTAAAAAAGCACTAAGACAAGTAATTATCAATTTGAATTTATGTATGTCGAAGGTAATGTGTTAATGATAAATATACATGATGAAAACATTTATTGTTCGATTGCATCTAATTTTTAAGAGTCTAGAAATAAGCAAATAATGTTCTTTAACGTTTCTTTATAAACATCTCGAGTTACCTGTCCTTCCCCTGCATCATAGAAGGGTATTTGCCGACAAAGTTTGACCATTTTTTTATGATTCGAGAGTTGTGTATTCTCTACAGATGTAAACTGACGTCATTCGAGTAGTCCGAACTTGTTAGATTTTAGCTTATATTCTTATTATGTGATTTTAAAATTATGTATGCGTTTGTTTAATTCATTGTAAAGGATTTGTTATTATGCTAATTTCAAAAGTTAAATGTTGGTGAGAATATTGAATTTTTTTATTAAAATATCTAAAGTAAATATCTAATTGATTTTTTTTTTTAGCGCTAATTGGGATTTTAATTAACTACCTCAGAGTCGGTATACACTATATTTTGCAGCGCAATTGCTTTCACACCCAGTAATGTATTATGATTTTTTTGGATGGTCGTTATATTGTGAGTTTCTTAAGTTAGCCAGATTAATAATAAATTAAAAAACCAACGTGATTTGCTTATTGTTGCCTACGCCTGATATTCATAATTTTATTGGGGGTTCTACCTGATGACAAATACAGCTTATGATACCTATCTAGTGGGTATTTTCAGTTTAAGGACCGAATAATATAGAGTTATTGTGCATACATCATCGCAAACAAAAGGTAGCTTTTTATATTATTTCGTATTTACAATCCATTTAACTACAATTTTACACTGTGAATTAATTTTTTTTACTTTTTTCCTGAAATTGTAGCCTATTTACTTATATTATGATATTATCCGAAATTTTTATAAAAGCATTATGAGGGCTTTTACCTGATGGCGAACACAAGTTGTATAGTACCTATACCTGCTTGGTATTTTATACGTATTTAAGTTTTATTTACTTTTTATTACTCTGTTCTCATTACAAGATAGTCCTATAATTTATCCATTTCCAGTACAAAGAAATCGCTAGTTAATGGTTCTAGATGGTAATTATTTTATTGTATTTTATATAAGTGGTGCAAAAATTGGAATCAATTATTAGATATGCTACTGAATTTTAATGAGGGTCCTTCGGAATAATAAATAAAGGTTTATGTCCCTTTCTTTTTAAATCGAGTCGGCAGAGGGTTTGAGAGGATCATTTAGGTATAAATAATTATTGCGGGGTGACAAATGTGCCGCCTTAATATACTTATCTTGTTAGACCATATAAATTAGGGTTTTATTTCGCTTTACTACCCACCAGCGGCGTTTCACTAAGATAGAAAATATAAATAATGTTTTTTACTATACCGCTTTAACAGCGGCGTTTCAACTAAGGGAAAATAATAAAAAGTCTGGTTTAAGGATGGCTCAGGTCGGATCGTAAAAAGTTGGGTTTAAGGATGGCTTATAAAAATTGGGATTTAATTATCCCGCTTTAGCAGCGGCGTTTCACTAAG
The DNA here is from genome assembly GCA_963920685.1 of Polydrusus tereticollis. Taxonomy (NCBI): domain Eukaryota; kingdom Metazoa; phylum Arthropoda; class Insecta; order Coleoptera; family Curculionidae; genus Polydrusus; species Polydrusus tereticollis. Next base: position 127,212,476 of record OY987329.1, read on the forward strand.
GTTAAATCATAAAAAGTCTGGTTTAAGGATGCCTCAGGTCGCATCGTAAAAAGTTGGGTTTAAGGATGGCTTATAAAAATTGGGATTTAATTATCCCGCTTTAGCAGCGGCGTTTCACTAAGGTTAAATCATAAAAAGTCGGGTTTTATCTCGGGTCAGTTCATAAATATTCAGGTTCAAATTAGGGTTAGATAAGAAGCCGCCTCATGAAAGCATCCGGGTTAGGTTGTAAAAAGTCGGGTTTTATCTCGGGTCAGTTCATAAATATTCAGGTTCAAGTTAGGGTTAGATAAGAAGCCGCCTCATGAAAGCATCCGGGTTAGGTCGTAAAAAGTCGGGTTTAATTTCGGGTTATTTTGTAAACAGCACCACCGAACCACCCGGGTTAGATCATAAAACGCACCACCGAACCACTTGGGTTAGATCGTAAAACGCACCACCTGCACCACCTGGGTTAGTTGCACCACCAGCACCACCTGATCTCGTTCTGTCCGTTTCTCTCTACTCACATGATTTGCGTTGTAACCTGCCTGAAAGAAATGGCAAGAGGGGTTTTTTGAGTGCATCTAAATTCTTTCAGAAACTGCAAACTTTCAATTTTTCGTAATTTTGAATACTATAAATAAAGAATTAAATCTTCTACAACAACAAGACAATGCTTTCGTATATTATTGCAAATTTAGATTTTAGAAATGCGTTTATTTTAAGAAACATTATTTTTGCAGGAGAAATGAATAATTTGGAATATCTACTTATTATCATTTTTTGTGGCAAATGGTCGCTATTAATCTAATAGCATGATACTCAAATGCATTAAAACCATATTTTCTCTCGAAACAAACCAAGGGTTCCACGTTAAAAGTGGCCACTAAAAAGGGTTCCACTTAGCAAGATGATTGAGAAACGCTGCCCTGAGCACTTTGATTCTAAACGATTAAAAGTCTCTACCAAAAATATCGTCCATAACTAAATTATTTTGTTTATATTAATTTCTATAAATCCATGATTTTGAAAATTCCACTGATATCTTGTTATTTAGACATCTAGACCGCGTTCACATTCATTTTTTTGACCAAGGGAACGATATAAAAGGGGTTAATGGCAATAGCGTAGCAGAGAGACGGTAAATTGTTCGAACACAGTTTTTCGAAAGCACAATTCTTCCGAAACTGCGTTTTCCAAAAAACGATTTTTCGAATTCATAATTCTTCAAAAGCAAAGTTCTTTGAAACACCAGAATTTTTTCCACAAAAGAAATGTATACAATTTAAAATATGTTAACCAAGTTAATAATTGAAATTATGTGCTACTCCATACTCCACTAATGGTAATTTAATTTAATCTGTTTTTTAATAATTTTCGAAATATCATATTTACACCAGAAAAGCAATAAAACAAATGTATACGTGCAATACAAAATATATTTACAAAATTAATAATTGAAATGATGTGCTAATTATGTGTTACTCTTTGATTTACTAATGAGGCTTCTAGCAGTTTTGTAATTTTTAGAAGTATCTTTTAGATTTTGCATGAGTTTGAATTGTCAGTTGGAAGCAACAAACTTATATCGGCAGTAAATAGAGAATACTGATAAAATTGAAATGGGGCGACAATGGTGCGAGGTGCGCGTCATATTTTTGCACTTTTATACGGTTGTTTTTTAACCAATACCTACCTACCTATAAATTTATATATCGTTGGAGTCAACCGAAAATTCGGCTCTTATTACCGAAGATATGATATTTGAAAAATTGCGATATAGAAAACTTTCCGTGTTACATTCGATAAAACACCACATGAACAATATGAGATCACAACGTCAAATTGTAATTTTCGTCCCACCTGACCCAACCTAACAGACCACCTCCTTCGGCCGAGCCACGGATTTATTTGAGAAATCCGTGGGTGCGGTCGGTGGGCCGAACTTCTCTTGGGTCGTAAAAATCCGAAAAATAATTTGGCCAAAAACGGTTCTTCTCTCACCGAAAACTTATTATTATCATCTCACCAAAACCAGATCAGTGGTAAAATTCTTTTCACGAAGAATGGTTTTGATTTAATGACTGCAATAAAATGGGTGCCAAGTGCGGTCGTAAATTCCCAGTATTCATTTTCGGGGCCGGAATATAATGATTTCTAGGTAAGGGTTAAATTAAAATAAGAATCCCCCTATAGCAGGTATTTTGAGAGATTGAAGAGTCTTTATTTCTCATGGGAAGTGTTCAGTTGTATTGAAAAGAATCGTGTCAGATCCCATGAAATTGAGGAAAAAGCATAAAGATGCCAGTTTCAATAAATGTTTCGACGAAGTCGACAAGGACTTGATAAGGCGGAAAGTCTACACCATGTACGAAGAGCAACGCGTACCTACATTAGAAACTTTGAAGCAACGGCTTACTAATGACGAAACCCAAATAAGCTGTGGCATCACTAGCCTTTGGAAAGTTTTGTTTAAAATCGGCTTCAGATATCACACAATTGACAAAAAGCGAGTACTTATGTAATCCCAGCCATTACAAAATAGCGTCGTGAGCGTGAGTATATTATAACATCGATAAGAAAATATAGTTCTGAAAATTGTCCAATAATTTACCTCGATGAGACATGGTTTGAGACGCATGACACACCATCTAAAGGATGGTTTCTTTCGGCAGGTGTAAATCAAGAGCTCCGTCAAATAAAGGGAAAAGAATTACCATTTTACATGCGGGTCAGAAAACGGTTGGGTCCCAAATGCCTTGTGGCTTTCTGCAAAGAAAAACAATGCGAGCTATCACAGTCGCCAATTATATAGGGCTCCAGGTTTAAATAATACGAAATTGGAGATTCAAAACTACAGTGCGGCGAACGATATATATATTGAAGAATGTTATAAAAAAGTGATCTTTTAGAAGTTTTAAAGGCATTCTGTATAATAAAACGTATGCGTTTGGGACGCATTGGCAGAGGAAATGGTTCATACTGTGCTACGGCTCCCATGTTATTACTGGACTTTTAATACCATAGAGCAGGGGTTCCCAAACTTTAAAGATAACGGAACACCCAGCAAGTACTTTTTAGTTTGTGAAACCCCATATCTTTAAATCCTCTACCACCTGTTAGAAAATGCGCCGCAGGCGAAAAATTTGTGGGTGCCACACCCTTTTTTGGACTATCATAACTCTGAAATTCTACGTTTCGATAGCTCAACCAAAAAAGTGTAGAAATTAACATACATAAAAGTAATGAGTTTTTCTCATCATATATTTTGCGGTATTTCAAAATAATATTTGTACTTAACTGTAGTATTATTTAATAGCCAAAAATAAATAATTCCGCGGAACCCTGCTGACTTTTCTACGGAACCCCTAGGTTCCGCGGAACCCACTTTAGGAATCGCTGCCATAGAGCACATGTGGCACCAATAAAAATCAATTGTTAGGTCAGAAAATACTTCTCCGATTTTAAGTTATAGTGTTGTAGAATTAATAAAAAAATGTGTCAATGATATTCCCCCATGTAGTTGGAAAAATTCAATCCATCATATAATTACTGTAGAAAATTCTTATGTTACTCTGCATGGTACAATTGAACCGATTATAATTAATTATTAATTTAAATGCGGACAGCCCTAGCGAGACAGAACTAGATATAGAATAACATTATACATGTAAATAAATAAGTAGTATTTAAAAATTAATAATATTTAGTTTTTTTTTTCATGTCATTAAATTAATATAAATCAGACGAGTAGAATTACTTAATTTTCTTAGTCTGACCCTTTACTGCACCTTTATACTTTACATATTTATTGCTCACACCATGGGATCGACCCTTTAGTTTTATTGCAGTTAAAAGGTCAAAACCATTTATTGTGAGAAAAGAAATACAGGTATAGTTCAATTCGCATGCCTTGGGCAACTATTTACTGGCGAACAACGAATACTAAGGTTAGTTCAGCTAAGGTGGCGAATATGCCCTGGGAGGGCAGATCGCTGATTGAACGCAGAAGTGTTACCCTTCCCTTCCGCAAGATGCGAATGTGAACGCGATCCTAATTCTTATACGATCAAATATGAGTGTAGGTTAGTTCAGAGCGGCAATATATCGCCCTTGCGAGCGACTATAGAAAGTCCAGTATATGATGTGAATATGAAACACCCTAACTGTGGCCGAATTTGAAATTAAAAGACCAGAACGACGTATTCGAGTCCATATACTTACAAGTCTCATTCAGTTCCCTCGATATAGCATCCCATGCGTCATCCCTCACTCTCTTGCTTTTATAATCGGGATGAAATGAGTTATATAATACTGGGTGCTTTTTAACGCTGTCGATAACTTGGTTTGTGTACACCATTATTGCTGCTGCTTGGTCGAACGGCGGAATTTTACTTTGCAGCGTTCACACGCGTTTTGCGACTCAACACTCAACTGTCGGGCTGCTGGCTGGGCTGAAATATCGCGCGGGCACCCGGTTTGTAATTTTATCGGTTTACGTTTAGCGCGCATGACATTTCTGCGGTGAACTTTCGTTCTGTTTATCGCTTCCATGTCGGCTCGGGCATCGCATATTTTCAAGCACCATATACAGTGTGGTAAATAAGTGAGGAAACACTTCTAAAGGTGATTTTAGATAAAAGGGCAATTTTTACGGATATTAATTGATCGGTTGATGGTACACTGAGCGAAATATCGAGTTGATAGAACTCAAATATGAGCTTTCCTAGATCGACGCGTGTTGCTAATAGGGGACAGCTCAGATCTGTGAATTACGGCAACTAAATCAAAGAAATTGCATCAAATCACTGTTTATAAGTTATAATAGCCCTGAAGATGGGTTATTTTATGCACTGGACCCGACTTAAATTTTTTGTAAGCTAAGGCTACCGCAGCTAATCGTAACTGGGTTTGACGAACACATGCGACGTGGGCTGCAGCAATTCATTGTTTAAGCTGCCAGAGACTAATATGGGAATTATGATGCGGGCTAGATTAATTTATGACTCGATCTATCAAAACTTGACCTTTCAGTTGTTCTAGCTTACGATGATTAACTTAACGACTACCTATAGATTTAATCTGTCCTAATATTGGAGTGTCCTCATTTTCACGCACCTGTATGAGGAGAACAAACTCTGAACAAAGATAAAAGATCCCGCCGATCAACGATTGCAGCAAGTCCAGTTATGTGGTCCATGACGACGCGACGTGCATGAAGTACTAATAACAATGGGATGAAGTCATCGCGTCAAATCGGCACGAGGGCGAATTCGGAACTATCCATGCCCTTTCGATTGGTGATTAAAGCTGGATTTATAAACTCGAGAAGTTGAAGTTATGTTCAAGTTGGTGAGGCTCGACATTCGACAGTCCAGAATATGGCATTTATAAAGTCAGTAGCGAAGTTCGGAAAACTGTTGTTTGATTGGTTGAAATTTTTGTCCAATAGATTGATAGTGTTGTAGATAAATTTCATAATTTTGGATTAACTCTAGTAACAATAAATTAGTGTCATCATTCTCTATACTATCCATTTATAGTTTTCCAATTTCTGTCACAAAACACAATAAACAGAAAATCCAAATAGAAATGACGGAAGGGCGACGTAAACAACGAGAAGACATTTGAAATTTCGCTGTAACCACATGACTTTAAATTAGCGTCTTCATTGGTCGAAACGAACCTCTCAAACTCCGAACATAAAAATTGGTTATCTCGAACTACACGGGAACTTTTCGAAACTTACGAACTTTGCACCAACTGAGTTTATAAATTGAACTGAGTGTTCCCTTTAGTTTAAATTGAACTCTCATTTTCAACGCCAACTAAACCTCAACCTCTCCAACTTTTCGAGTTTATAAATCCAGCTTTACCCTCGACATGTAGTAGCTTTAATTCTGCAACCCACGACATCGGTATATCCATTCTTGTCAGTGTAGGTAAGTTCAGGTTGGTTCTTCAAACCAATCTTACTTTGTCCTGGTAGTATCAAGTTTTTATCTCAAGTAGTTTTTTGAAACATAGAAAGCTGATTAACTGACTTTAAAATAATCAGCATTATTTCAATAAAATCGGTTCAAACGTGTAAGAAGGAATGTTTGATATAAATAACACAAGTAACATTAACTATAACCAGGGCCGTTCCAACTCAGGTTTGCGTAGTGCACGGGCGGCAAGTCAAAGGGGCGGTGGAAGCCGCCCGATTAAAAAAAATAATTTAAAACTAATTTATTAGTAAAATAATCAATATACAAATATTATCATTATACTAGGTGACTACTTAGAGTTAAAAATGCATTTTACAAGTATAACTGGAAATAAACAAAACCACATTGGTTTTAAAACCGCTACTCCACGTCGCAACCAGTTGGAAAACGCATTTTCGTTTTTGTTTTACCACGTTTTAACCCATCATCCCATTAAATCGCGTCGCATCGCGTCGGTGCGGGCGGTTTTTGTTAGGTTGCAGGAAAATACTCGTTTATGCTCTGAGCCTATAAGTACATGCACCGGGATAATTTTCACTATATTACTTTTGAACGTGTCAATCTCAACAACTAAAAAACAAAGCTTTTGGTCTCTAATCTTTGTGCTCGATTTTGTGACTGCTGGCTGGCCAATAAAAATGTTTCACAGGTAAGTAAACTTTGGCAATTTTTTTGCAGAAATCGGGAAAATAAGATTTTTTTTTATTAAAGTAAACGGAGGGGGAATTGTTTTTAAAATATGAACAAAACTAAAATAAAATCGATTTGGAACGTTTCTTTGCAAAAATCAATCTTTATCTACTCTATCTTATAAGTTCTTTACGAAAGTATGTCAAATGTCGACGCATCGTTATATATTAATTTTTTTGGCAGATGTCTAATATAATCGAATAAAGGTCAAATAAAGGTTTTGGTGATATTTTAGAACAGGCAATTAATATTGTTGATATTGACTACGAATGTAAAAATGATGCTCCAAAAAATGCAAAAGGCCAAATCAAAATTAATTTTTACTTTGTAATATTGGACACTGCATTATCAAAAATGGAAGAAAGGTTCGAACAAATAAAACAACATCAACAGTTTTCAATTTTCTCAACGTCCTAGATAATTTCCTTAAAACAGATAAATCAAATGGGTCTACAAAATGTAAATTTGTGGAAAGTATGTAACATGATCCATCTAAAAATGAAAAAGATAAAGCTGAAGACCTATGTGATGAAATTGACAACGTTGCACCCTGAAATGAACGCGTTAAATGTGATTCAATACCTATTTACAAATAATCTCATCTATCTGTTTCCAAATTTAGTGATTGCCATACGATTTTTTTTTAACATTATCTGTGACTGTCGCGAGCGGGGAGAGAAGCTTTTCAAAACTTAAAATGATAAAGAATTATTTGAGATCAACAATGAGACAAGAGAGGCTTTCAGACTTATCTATTATTAGTATCGAAAAGACATCTGGGAAGATGTAGATGTATCAGATATTATAACAGAATTTGCATTGAAAAAGGCAAGTAAAGCAAAGATTTTTTAAGCTTTTTGACTGACTTATTAAGTATATATATTAATAGATATGTGTATGTATTTAATATAACGTATTTGTTGGGGAAACATGCATACGCATTTCAACATTGCTTAATAATTAGACCAAAACCATAATCGCATTTCAGTGAAAAGTTAATAATGATCGGCAACGCCGCATTTGGGTTATGTTTTACTGTTCTAAAGAAATAAATAAAACTCATCTTTTAACTTATTTTACAAACTTGACTGCAAATTTACGTCGCATTTAATAATCCTTTCGGTAAAATAATATAATAGAAAACTTTAATAACAAAACTGCTTGTTTACGTTTTTATAGACCTTTAACTTGCGTTTAGCTGGTAAGCAGTAGATATATGACTTCGGTTCGATTAAAGTGCAGTGAAGATCAATTTTCGGCAAGGCTTTTCCAATTATGACAAAAGGCGGCCGGCTGCTGTTGGGGACGTTGCGTACGTGCTAGACAGGTTAGTTGTTCTGGGTTGCGGTATGAAGAGTGATTAAGGGGATGCGGTGTTGCAAATGGTTTTCATGTGGGAAGGGTGATCAACAAAGCGAATGTTTTTATTTTTAGTGTCAGTAGGTTTTAAGGTTTTCTCCGTGGTGGAACGTCTTCTTCCCGTGGATGTCTCGGGCTAGTAGCGTCTAGTGTTTTTAAACAGTGAGTCGAGTTACAGATTATTTTCGTGGCGGAACGTCTTCCCCCACGGAACAGCCTTTTGCAAAAATTGTTGAAGTAAAAGTATAATAGTTTATTGCGGGTTACATGAACCCCCTTAAGTGTGATTAGTTAATGTGGCAATTGATTAGTTAATCGATAACAAGTCATGTGAAGTAGTAGTATGATTTCACAATTTATGTAAACACCTGACATTATCTGTTCCAATGGCATAGTTTGGTAGAATAAAAAAATGCTTTTGTGAAGAAAAGTGTTTTCTTGAGAGTAAAAAAAATAATCAGTGAATCACCCTATAAAGAAATAGTATTCTTTGTTGCTGAGAGTCGGATTTTAAAACCCAGGCTCGCACAGTATTCATTTGGTTATTATATCAATGAATTTATAATTATTATGTTAGGTTGTAAAATTAAAAAATAAACTGAATTTATTATATTTTCTTGTTTCATTCAAGGTAAACATATTTCAGAGAAATTTATGTTAATCCATACGGTATAAGGGGGGGAGGGGGCAAAATTATTCTCTCACATGGGCCGCAGCTACCCTAGGAACGGCCCTGACTATAATAATATATAATAATAACAAAATAACTAAGAAGAACAAAATAAGAATTCTTTATTTACAACATAACTTAATGTTTACATATTTCTTACTTCCTTCCCGTGGCCAGGAAGTAAATAAAAATTTAAACGTATACACTTTGGTCAATGTATGTATAGCATGATAAAATCCATGTTAGACTTATTAAAATTAATACTTAAATTTGACCTAGCGTATGCCTTAATAGATAGAAATTATTCAAAAACTAACCTGTGCAATTTATAAATTTTTAAAACATAAATTTTATTATTACTGTTACGAAATGTTGATGGTTATAAATAAAATCGAGGTACAAACCTCCGAAGGAAATTTCGTATCTATCTCGAGATTTTTTAGTTAACCTTGGTGCTACATAAATCTCTCGAGAGTAATGAAATACTTTCCCCTTGGTATGTAATATACTATAGATTTCTTAATATCAGAAGTTTGTGAAATATCTTAATACATATTTAGAAAAAAAATCTAGTTCCTATATTTGTTTAAATGTGTCTTCCCATACATATATAAATATAATGTTATAACTACTACTCAGAATAGGGTCAGTAACAAAACGTCGCATTCCTTTAATGGACAACTACAAAATAAATATTTAAAAATCAATTCTTCTTCTTAAAGTGCCAAGCAGATTCCTGCGTAGGCGACCGTCTATTTACATCCTGTCAGATTTCTCTATTTAGAGCAGCATTTTGGAGAGACATAAAGTCGTGTATTCCTGTCCATTGTCGAATGTTCCTGAGCCATGAGAGTTTTTTTCTTCCTATTCCCCTTCTTCCTTCGATTTTTCCTTGGAGGATAAGACGTTGGAATTCGTAACGAGGACCACGCAGGATGTGACCCAGATAGGAAGTCTTTCTCTTCTTAATGGCGTCGAATAGTTCACGGCTGGTCAGACCGGCTCTTCTAAGGACTTCTTCATTTCTTACCAGATCTGTCCAAGGGATCCTAAACATTCTTCTAAGAGTCCACATTTCAAATGCCTCCAATCTGTTTATCGAGGTTACTTTAAGAGTCCAGGCTTCGACACCATACAACAGGACGGACCAGACATAGCACTTAACCATTCTGTATCTGAGTTGAAAGCTGAGATCATTATTTGTTAGGAATTTTTTAAGTTTAAGGAAGGTTGATCGAGCTTGTTCAATTCTGCTTCTGATCTCGACTTCTGGATCCCATTTGTTGGTAACGAGGCAGCCCAGGTATTTAAATTTAGTGACTTCCTCTACTAGAATGCCGTTTAGGTATAAAGGGGTGGCGGGGATGTTATTTTTGCTAACCACCATAAACTTGGTCTTCTTTAAGTTAATTTTTAGGCCCAGGTGCTCACTTTTCTCTTGAACCATATGCAGAAGTGCTTGAAGGTCGTTTGCGTTGTCTGCTAAGATTACTGTGTCGTCCGCGTATCTAATATTATTAATTGGGATGCCATTTACTTTTATACCAATTGTACACATTGACATTACTTCGGCAAACGCTCTTTCTACGTACAGGTTAAATAGCATAGGTGAGAGAATACATCCTTGCCTTACCCCTTTCTTTATTACAATGTCTTCGGTGGTTTTAAAATTTTGAAACCTTACTTCGGCAGATTGGTTCCAGTACAAGCTAGCTATTATTCTGATATCCTTATTGTCTAGTCCTAATTTCTGTAAGTATCTTATCAACAGGTCGTGTTTCACATTGTCGAACGCTTTCTCGTAGTCAATGAACACCATGAATACATCCTTTCTCTGGTCGAGGCAGTTCTGAACCAGTGTTTGTAAACTAAATATAGCTTCTCTCGTGCCAAACCCACTCTTAAATCCAAACTGACTGGACCCACTGGCTGCTTCACATTTTTTATATAACCTAGTATGTAGGATGCGTAAAAAGAGTTTTAAAAAATGGCTCATGAGGCTTATCAGTCGGTAATCCTTACACAATTTTGCATTGGCCGTCTTTGGAAGAGTGATGAACGTGGATCTCAGCCAGTCTTTAGGGAGTTGTCCGGTGTCATATATGATGTTGAAAAACTTGACTAATTTTTTCATGTTATTTACGTTTAGCATGTGTATAGTCTCTGCATACATATCGTCTGGTCCGGGAGCTTTGTTGTTCTTCATTAGTTTTATGGCATACCTTACCTCACTTTCCAGTATGCTCGGCCCCTCCGGTTTATTGTTAATAACTTCGGGCGTATTCTGCGTTCTGTCGTCATTGAAAAGGTTGGCCACGTATGATTTCCAGGTTTCCTGTAACTCGTCTGGGTCTATGATCGGTTCGTTTTGATCATTTCTAAGAGTGGTTGTAGGTCTTTTGTTGTAGATGCCAGCAACTTCTTTTACTTTTTTGTGTAGTTGAAAACTGTCCCCCATACGAACAAAGTTTTCAGCCTCCTCGCAACGCTCCGTTAGCCATTTCTCTTTTGCCAATCTTATCTCGTTTCGAATTCTTCTTTGATAAGAAGTATAACCATCATGGTCTTTATTGATGATGATTGATTAATGATATTAAAAATCAATAACATTATTAAAAATCCAGAAAGTTGACAACCCGGCAATATCGTTCTTATATTGGTATGTGCAGTAATCTAAACCACCGAACAATAACTAAGTATCTTTTCGGTGTCTAAACTGCGCGAAAATAGTTCTGATTATTTCAGAGACAACTAACCACATAAAAACAGAATCGAAATCAATCAGAAAATAGTGGTTTGAAAAAAACATTTACAGAACAACTTACTGAAAACTACTAAAAACTTGGCAACGAAGCAATTATCAATTTTCTAAATTAGGCGTTTCCGTTATTTCTACTAACCATGTATAGACCATGGGAAATTATGCAAAATCATGTAAATGTATTTCTACCTCGCCATGCGTCAAAATTATAACGTGAACAGTATTCTTTTTATGGCAACATAGGTTCAAACCTCTTTCACGGGTCTTTTTACTCTCAATATGATCACTGATTAGACGTCAAAATCGAATCAAAAAATTAATAAGTAGATAGTTTAAGAAAATTTAAATTTACGTATTTATAAAATCATGCCAGTTTACTCGCTTTGAGTGAAAGTGAACCCATCAAGCAAAAGTGTGGTACTCCTTTGGAAAAGAAGATGGAGTTCTACAATCTTCGTTTTCTGCACATCAAATTTTGATGTTTTGCAGTTTTCGAAAATTTATCTGTAGGTTCACTTCTATGACGGAAAAGTTCCAACTTGTCTCAGGGTACTTTCCCTGACTGAGGAAGACGAACTTTTTTTTTATGATAAGGCACAGCACTGCAGGATTAATCCTCTATGGCGCTCTGCGACGGGTGCGCGTGCACAAGAAATGATTCACGTTGGTCTTGAATCTTTGGAGATCATATTCGTTGAGGAACACGGCCTCATGGAGATCGTGTCAGAGTGATAACGTTCTTCAAATAAAATAATTTTTAAACAGTGTCACTAAGTTGAACCACGTAAGGTGTGGTATATCTGGTTCTTCAACATTAACTTTTTTAGAAAAAACTGCCTCCTGGGTTTTTTAGCGTTAAATTCTATACTTGTTTACTGTCATCCCAAGACAGAATTGCTTCCAGGTCTTTGTTGCGATGTGAGACCTCATTGCTGCCTATAGACACGTGCATTGGCAGTCGATGTTCGAGCATCCAAAGTATAAAATGAAGCAAGTCTGCTGTCATCAGCGAAGCTATATATAGAATTTTTAATTTTTTCCAAAAGATCGTTAATGTATAGTAAAGAGAGGGTGGGCGACAATATAGAACTTTGAGGGACTCTGGCGTTGATGTTAAATGTGCCTGAAAGAAATCCGTCTATCGCCACTCGCAGAGAAAGGTCTTTAGGAAAGCTTGACAGCCATGAACAAAATTGAACCGGCATTCCGTATGCTCTCACTTAGTTAGGAGCCCCTCATGCCATACTCAGGCAAAGGCCTTGGAAATGTCCAGTCCTACCGCCCGGTACTCCCCATGATGTTCTATTGCGTTGTTTTAAACGTAAGTAACATAAGCGAGAAAGTCTCCTGTTCATCTAGATTTTCGGAATCCATACTGGCGGTCACTAATAATGTTGAAGCCTTCCGGGTACTTAAATAATTTTTCGTTGATAGTCATGACTTGTGAACTAACCGAAAGCAATGCGACTGGACGATCATTGTTTTTCAAGGTTTTCTTGCCTATTTTGGGTATGGGCTGGACTCGTGCAGTTTTCCAGCAAGAAGGAAATATTCCTTTTAGATAAATTAAAAAGCCTACAAAATACCGGTGTCAATTCATCAGCGCATGTCTTAAATACAAACTGAAGTCAAAACAAGCACCCAGCTTAACAGGTTTTCGGTCCAAAGAATACTTTTGCTCTCTTTGAGTGCCAAAAGATCTGCTTTTGTGTGTCCAAAGGGTCAAACAGAATTCACCAAAACCTAAATAAAGAGTCCCAGTATGGTAGTTTTTAATCTTTCAGGTCTAATCAGTTAGGCATACAGCTAATTTATTATTACGCATTTTGACCAAAAGTTTTTTTTTGACAAGCAGTTATTGATGATTCAAGTTTAAAATCTGATATCCTATAAACTTAGTTTTAGTGCTTCCGAAACTTTCTCTTTAATAGACTTGGAATTTAATAATGCGCCGGTTTCAGTAGCCTTCTCCTGTTCCTAGTTTTCTTAAGTGATTAAAGGAACTTTTTGAAATACTGTATGGAATCACAATTATTAAAATAAACTATAACTAAACTAACAGATACTCCGTCTATCTATCTTACAAACTCATTATTAATGGTAATACCGTCATAATAATCTATTGTGTGAGGTGTAAAATTCGGCCACCTGATCTGGGGACTCCAGGTACGGATCTATTTTAAAGACTGTTATATTATTATATTTTTTCAGTAATCCTCTTAAAATAAGTAGGGTAAAATAAAATAGGTTTATTTTAGTTATTTAAATATGCTGATTTTTGGTTTTAAAATTCAGTTAGATGTTTGTATTGGTTTAGATAAGAAGTTATTTGTTGCCAATTAAACGTGGTATCTACAAATGTTTCGTCCGTGGGAAGAAACCAGTACGCCAAGTGGATCTACGGGTCATTATAAAAACCAATTAAAGCGTGATATTTTATCAGTTGACACAAAAAAATAATCTTCGACGTTTACACCACCCTTCTTATACGTGGTTTTTCAAAATTTGGTGCAGTGAAGGAAGCGGCAGCTTTGACACGCAGAGTAAGCACAGTGTGGCTTGTTGTAAATAAACCTTTAGTGGAGAGAAGAAAAAGGAAAGACTCTTTACTTTTAAGAAACTGGACGGGACGGATGTCGATATAATTCGTAGAAAATTATATTCCATGTACAGGGAACAAATGATCCCCACTTTAAAAACCCTATTGCAAATATTAAAAAAAAGATGATACAGGAATAAAGTGTTGTCGTGAGACTTTAAGGAAAATGTATTTTAAGAAACGGTTTCAAAATGAAAAAAATTAACAAACGACAAGTACTTATGGAATCGGCCCGGTTAAAAAGATGGAGGATGAAATACCTAATTGCAGTCCATGGATATAGACAGTATGGAAGGGATATTATTTATTTGGACGAGACGTGGTATGACACACGCGAAGTTCCAGATAAAGGTTGGGTAGATTTATCAGGTCAATGCAGAACCAAAACTCCATCAAATAAAGGTAAGCGTCGAACAATAATTCATGCTGGGACAAAATACGGATTTATACCAAGCGCTTTGGCCTTATCAGCCAAAAATATAGAGGACTCCCTTGTTGATTATCACGATGATACTGCGGCAGAACTACTTGAAGACTGGTTTAAAAACAAATTATTACCAAATATACCACCAAATAGTGTGATAGTGATGGATAATGCGAGCTACCACAGTCGTAGGTTAAATAAAGTTCCGTGTTCCAATGACACAAAAGTTACCATCCAGGACTTTATGATGGAAAATAATATGTATTTTGAGGAAAATTACACAAAAAAGCAATTGCTCGAAATTTTAAAATCATTTTAAATAAAAAAGCAAGACTATTGTGACACTTTGGCGGCAGAAATGGGTCATACCGTGTTAAGACTTCCTCCTTATCATTGCATGTTCAACCCAATTGAACATATATGGCACCAGCTGAAAGCATCGGTAAGGAGGAATAATGTATCGCCAGCCTTAAATTCCGAACAAAATCTGGGAAAATTGTGAAGCGCATGTTCAAAAAATTAAAAATCATACGTAAATATATGTATTGTTGCATACAGGTAGATAAAAAAAATATTTTTTCCACGCTTTTATATCTTAAAGCATTATTTGAAGAAGTAGTCCATACTTGCAGTGGAGTGTAGGTAATAAATTAAAACAACACTTCTGTCTTCCTCCACAAATATTATATATTTCGAAAATTCTTAACGATTGTCCCTACATGTTTCGACTATATATACAGTCATCCTCAGGGGAACTATATCGAGTGTAAATTGGGTTCTAATAGTTGTCTCAAATTAATGAGTACAACATTTAAGGTTATCATAGCAAGTGAAATTTGTTTAGTTGAAGACTAACTTGAGGTAACTCAGAGTTGTGGATATGTAAATCAGCACATTTTAGTTTATTTTAAATTTGTTAATAAAAGAAAGAGAATTTAATTATTTTTAATAAGTATGGTATAAAATAAATTTTTAATGATTAATATATGAGCATTTTTCGCTATAACATGGTTTATGTGGAGAAACCAAAAAAGAAAGAAAAATTTTTTGGAATTATTTTATAAAAAAACTATGAAATTTCATGTTTTGTTGAATAATAAACAAAAAAGCTAAATATAATAAGATAGGGGCTTAAAAAGTGTCAAGCGTGGTAGTAATCAGCACGAAACTTTGTTTCTCTTAAAAAAACAATTTTTTTCTAATTCGTCATACTAAAATGTGGTTTTATTTAAACCTATAGGGGCTTAGCCCCTATCCTACTATATTTCGTTTTTTTCTTTATTATTCAACAAAACATGAAATTTCGTAGTTTTTTTATAAAATAATTCAAAAAAATTTTTCTTTCTTTTTTGGTTTCTCCACATAAACCATGTTATAGCGAAAAATGATCATATAATAATCATTAAAAATTTATTTTATACCATACTTATTAAAAATAATTAAATTCTCTTACTTTTATTAACAAATTTAAAATAAACTAAAATGTGCTGATTTACATACCCACAACTCTGAGTTACCTCAAGTTAGTCTTCAACTAAACAAATTTCACTTGCTATGATTACCCTAAATGTTGTACTCATTAATTTGAGACAACTATTAGAACCCAATTTACACTCGATATAGTTCCCCTGAGGATGACTGTATATATAGTCGAAACATGTAGTGACAATCATTAAGAATTTTCAAAATATATAATATTTGTGGAGGAAGACAGAAGTGTTGTTTTAATTAATTAAAGCATTATCTTAAAGCAGCGCAACCTTTTATTCTATCAGCAACGAGTGTGTCCCCGTCGAAAAGCAGAAAACACTTTTCTGTGCAAACTAAGGAAGTTATAAACAATGTTTATTCAACTCTCATTGAACGTGCGGTCAGCAAGCAAGCCGCGTTAGAAGAAACGGCCCCATTAACAAAAATTTCAACATCAACTGTATGGAAAATTGTGAATAATCCCATTTTAACGAGGAAAAAGAACCCATACTGGAATTTTCTCGAAGGTAGATGGAAGCGATCAAGATATAATACGGCGTAAAATTTGCAAGTTATACGAGGAACAAAGCGTGCCTACATTAGATAATTTAGTCAAGAGGCTTGAAAAAGATGAAACCGGCGTTAAATGTGGCAGAACAACGTTATGGAAGTGTATCCAACACATGGGTTTTAGATTTAAATAAATTAACAAAAGACAAGTTTTAATGGAAACCAGTAGAATTCGGGAATGGCGATCCGAATATCTACAAAAAATTAGGATTTACAGAAATCAGCAAAGGCCGATTATTTAATGGATGAAACCTGGTTAGACACATATGATACCCCTGAAAAGGGTTGGGTTGACTCAAGCGGCAAGTGTAAATCAAGCGCGCCATCAAAAAGAGGTAAACGAATTACGATTTTGCATGCTACA
Source organism: Polydrusus tereticollis (assembly GCA_963920685.1). NCBI lineage: Eukaryota > Metazoa > Arthropoda > Insecta > Coleoptera > Curculionidae > Polydrusus > Polydrusus tereticollis. The sequence continues at coordinate 127,229,355 of OY987329.1, forward strand.
TCTAATGAAAGGAAAACTTCTGTGATAATTATGCAAAAAATCTAGGGCATACAGTTTTAAGGCTTCCACCATACCATTGTATATTTAATCCCATCGAACATGTTTGGCACCAACTGAAATCTGCCATTCGTCGTAACAATATTTGCCCTACTATTAACTCCAGTGTACTTCAGCTTATAGAAACTAAAGTTTTTAACATCCCTTCACAAAGTTGGGAAAATTCTGTTACCCATGTTGATAAAGTGGAAAAATCCTATATCCATGTTATATGCACCTCAGACACGTGTCTGACTTTGACCATTAATAACCCGGTGTCATATGGCGATATTACAACACCTCTAAAAATGCAATATAAGCAGTATCTTCATGTTGCAATTCTCACGCCATGAATATACTGACTAAGCAATTTAAACTATTATAAATACATGTAAACGAGAAAGCAGGTAGTTCTTAGATAAGCTGTTATAATGTCAGTTTGATTTTTAAAACATAATTGTACAAGTGTACTAATTTTAATAAACCTTTTTTAAAAAGAGAATTATGAGTGTTGTGATTTAACAAATTGGCGCAGTCGGTAGGATCTGTCAACGCTGTCAGAACAAGAGCATTCTAACTGGTAGCGGAGGATCCCAATCCATAAACAGAAAAGAACCTGCAACATCGAGACCGCTCTCACTTGGCAAAGATACTACGGAAGGAACACCTGGTGAAGCCCCTGGTAGTGAAGGCCGAGAATACGACTACTTCGATGCATCTGATTATGTAAGTTAATGAATCATCTCGTTTGTTAATGTTTTATTGATTTTTGAAACTGTTCGATATTTAATATTTTACTCCCATTTCCCAATTTAATTGTGTATTTACGGCTTTATATTTTAATAGTAATTGACAAGTACGTTTTTAAACGGTTAAAAATAATATCAAGATTAAAATAATCAAATATATCAAAATGTCTTCACCCGACACCCGAGCCGATGACACGGCAGAAGTGGAGCCATATAAATTATCAGAAATATTTTCAATTGTCCCAGATTTTGAGGGCGACCAAATCTTTTTGGGAACGTTTTTAAGTGCTTGCGATTATGCGTACGATATGGCGACAACTACCCAAAAGGTTCTATTAGTGATCCACATAAAAAATAAACTTCGGGGTAGAGCCGCTCAACTCGTTAGCTCAAGAAATCCAGGCTCATACCTAGAAATCAAACAACTCTTAAACCTACATTTTGGCGATTCTAGGGACCTTTCATCCCTTATACAGGATCTTCAAAGACTCAAACAATTATCCAATGAGTCACCAATTACCTTTTTCAACCGCCTACAAGTGCTTAACGCAAAAATACAGGCAAACATTCAAAAATCAACTAGTTTAAACGCAGATCAAAAGTCCGCACAATCCTCGCTTATAGATACTATGGCCCTTAACACATTATTAGTTGGCCTAGAACCAAAACTTGGACAACTTATTCGTGCCGGAAACCCAAATAATCTCCTGCAAGCTCATTCGCGAATTAGGAGAGAACTCCAACTTTCTTATCTCGAATCTCAAAAAATTGAGAAACCTGTCCCTCCAAGACCAAATTTAATTCCTAGGAGATTACCACCTCAATCTTTAAGGTGCTATAATTGTGGGCGCAATGGCCACACAGCTAATCAGTGCCGAAGTCAGCAGCAGCAACGGTTTGGTCCACCACAAAACTCTAATTTTCAACGACCAGCTCAGACTAACTTCCCTAACCAATCTAGTAGTCAACCTCAAAATCAGTCGAGGCCTCCACAATTTAATAGTTCATTTCAAAACCGTCCTTCAGTCATAAACAGAAATCCTAATTTCCGCCCTAACCCACAAAGGACATATCACGTAAATACCAGTGATTACCAACAAGACGATTTTTCTAACTATTCAAACGATCATCAATATTACGATGATTATCAAGAGTATCACACCCTTAACGATCAATACCAAACCCCAGATACTAACTATTGGCAAACCAATTACGATTACCCGACAGAATCTTTAAATCAAGGAAGCTATCAGGATTTTCTCTCTCTCCCTGTTCCACAGAACCCTCCCGGAACAACCTCTCAAGAGAACAACCCGATAACAGAAATCCAGAGCCAAATCCAAGCGATGAATCTGGACGATATGAACCCCAATCTAAACTTCCCGGAACAAAAGTTTCTTTAAGCCCGCTTCTTACTGTCAATTCGAAAAACCTCTATTATATTAAGGACGCCAATGACCAATTTAAATTACTTATCGATTCTGGCGCAGGAATCTCCATTTTTAAAGAAAAGACAGCGAAGAATTTTCGCCAAAGATCACCCGAAAATGTAACCATCCAGGGTATAACCGACCAAAAACTTTCCATTAAAGAATCAGCCCTTGTGCCGTTTACCACTGGAAACCCTCACAAAGTTTTTATTTATAATCTAGATATAGACTTTGATGGTATTTTAGGTTTAGATTTTTTAGAGCACTACGAATGCGTAATCGACCTTAAATCTAAACAATTAATAGTAGCTAGAAACGGACAGAACGAGACCAGTGGTGCTGGTGGTGCTGGTGGTGCAACTAACCCAGGTGGTGCAGGTGGTGCGTTTTACGATCTAACCCAGGTGGTGCGGTGGTGCGTTTTACGATCTAACCCAAGTGGTTCGGTGGTGCGTTTTATGATCTAACCCGGGTGGTTCGGTGGTGCGTTTTATGACCTAACCCGGGTGGTTCGGTGGTGCTGTTTACAAAATAACCCGAAATTAAACCCGACTTTTTACGACCTAACCCGGATGCTTTCATGAGGCGGCTTCTCATCTAACCCTAATTTGAACCTGAATATTTATGATCTGACCCGAGATAAAACCCGACTTTTTACGACCTAACCCGGATGCTTTCGCGAGGCGGCTTCTCATCTAACCCTAATTTGAACCTGAATATTTATGGTCTGACCCGAGATAAAACCCGACTTTTTATGATTTAACCTTAGTGAAACGCCGCTGCTAAAGCGGGATAATTAAATCCCAATTTTTATAAGCCATCCTTAAACCCAACTTTTTACGATGCGACCTGAGCCATCCTTAAACCAGACTTTTTATTATTTCCCCTTAGTTGAAACGCCGCTGCTAAAGCGGGATAATTAAATCCCAATTTTTATAAGCCATCCTTAAACCCAACTTTTTACGATCCGACCTGAGCCATCCTTAAACCAGACTTTTTTTTATTTTCCCTTAGTTGAAACGCCGCTGGCGGGTAGTAAAGCGAAATAAATCCCTAATTTATATGGTCTAACAAGATAAGTATAATAAAGCGGTACATTTGTCACCCCGCAATAATTATTTATACCTAAATAACCCTCTCAAACCCTCTGCCGACTCGATTTAAAAAGAAAGGGACATAAACCTTTATTTATTATTCCGAAGGACCCTCATTAAAATTCAGTAGCATATCTAATAATTGATTCCAATTTTTGCACCACTTATATAAAATACAATAAAATAATTACCATCTAGAACCATTAACTAGCGATTTCTTTGTACTCGAAGTGGATAAATTATAGGACTATCTTGTAATGAGAACAGAGTAATAAAAAGTAAATAAAACTTAAATACGTATAAAATACCAAGCAGGTATAGGTACTATACAACTTGTGTTCGCCATCAGGTAAAAGCCCTCATAATGCTTTTATAAAAATTTCGGATAATATCATAATATAAGTAAATAGGCTACAATTTCAGGAAAAAAGTAAAAAAAATCAATTCACAGTGTAAAATTGTAGTTAAATGGATTGTAAATACGAAATAATATAAAAAGCTACCTTTTGTTTGCGATGATGTATGCACAATAACTCTATATTATTCGGTCCTTAAACTGAAAATACCCACTAGATAGGTATCATAAGCTGTATTTGTCATCAGGTAGAACCCCCAATAAAATTATGAATATCAGGCGTAGGCAACAATAAGCAAATCACGTTGGTTTTTTAATTTATTATTAATCTGGCTAACTTAAGAAACTCACAATATAACGACCATCCAAAAAAATCATAATACATTACTGGGTGTGAAAGCAATTGCGCTGCAAAATATAGTGTATACCGACTCTGAGGTAGTTAATTAAAATCCCAATTAGCGCTAAAAAAAATCAATTAGATATTTACTTTAGATATTTTAATAAAAAAATTCAATATTATTAGCGCCACCTATCCGTTTATGGAACCTACATATAGGCTTAACAAGAATGACAAACTTTGGGAATATTATTTTACATGATTCTCTCGATTATCGCATCGCTATCACATTTCAATATTCTTGGCAACATTTAAGTTTTAAAATTAGCACAATATCAAATCCTTTACAATGAATTAAACAAACGCATACATAATTTTAAAATCACATAATAAGAATATAAACTAAAATTATAATGCGTAGCAGGTCCAAAATCTAACAAGTTTCGACTAGTCAAATGACGTCAGTTTACATCTGCGAAGAATACCCAACTCTCGAACCATAAAAAATGGTCAAACTTTGTCGGCAAATACCCTTCTATGATGCAGGGGAAGGACAGGTAACTCGAGATGTTTATAAAGAAACGTTAAAGAACATTATTTGCTTATTTCTAGGCTCTTAAAAATTACATGCAATCGAACAATAAATGTTTTCATCATGTATATTTATGAGTAACACATTACCTTCGACATACATAAATTCAAATTGATAATTACTCGCCTTAGTACTTTTTTAGAAGCTTGAATCTTTGCATATAACCGTCTGAGGATACCCAAACTTCCCCTAACATATTTCTCCGCAACCGGGGAAAAAGAGGTAGAAAAAGTAAAATATCAACTCCAAGTGTCTTTGCGAACAATCGGCAATAAAATAGAGTATTTCAGTTTTTAATTTTTCGTAAATAAAAGCTGGTTAGATTAATAGTCTCTGTGAATATAATAACATAAACAAAGTGATATGCCGTAAATTTAGGAGTACAGTATAAATTATGCCTCTATTAAAATATACCGCAATAACTAACTACCAAAGGATTTTTGATATTTTGAATATATTTGATGCTCATAGCATTATCACATTTCCAAAGGCTCTAAATTTTAGAAAAATGTTCTAATAGAATATGTCTATCAATATAAAGTAAAGGTATTGTTAGGTTTTTTTAAAAAATACGACCTACAACAGTCTCTGCTACAGCATGGCTGACTCTGTAGAAACTTCTGTGAAACCATAATAATTATATCAATAATCGAGTTGTCGTTATGATAATATTTTCTTCCAATATCCGACTCCACTATCCATAAAAGTTATGTTAGGAAATTCATAATTGAGCGCATTGTAATTTTTTAAAAAGAAATTCACTTCACACACAAAGATGTAGCCATTCAATCCATGAAAATAATGCAAGTCAGTATGCGTATGTTATGGCTAACTGTTTAAATGTCTATTCCTTCCACGTTTATCGGAAGAAATACTTTTTTTATACTAGTATTTTAGTTGAAAATAAGATCATAAATCATCTATACAAAACAAGCGTCCCTTATGGATTTGAACGAAAATCATAGATTCGACTATTTTCATGAAAAATAAATCTAAGTACGGAATAATGCAGGAAGATTATCTATTTTCTTGGTTTAGAAAGTGATGTAGTTAAGATTTATAACTTAGGAATAAATAAATTATTATTAATCTTTTCGACCTATTTCTCTTGCATATTTAATTTCTTTGATAGTAAGAACTAATCTTTTTATTTTACAAAGTAAAAAAAAAAGCTAAAGATCGGCGTTGTCAGTCAGGTATAAGAACTGATTTAACACGATGGTTTTTGTACAAACGTTCACATACAATTGTATGCTTTTTAACCGATTATGTCGGAAAAAATGACGATTTATAGATTAGATATTTAGACGAAGAGCTAACCTTCTCAATAAAGTATTGATTATTGCCCTGCTAGCTAGACAACACTTTTTATGTTAGTCAAAAAAAAAAATTTTTTTTTTCGGACGCTATTACAGATTTCATCGTTAACTAACAAACATTAAGACCAAAAAATTAGCGTGCAAGATGAAATGTATAGGTTCACTTCATTTCTACATTATTTTACAACTCTCAATCGCATTAAAAACAAGATCGAATAAAAAATAACTTATGACATATGGACGAAAAATGTTTTTCGGGCTATTTAGGTTAGCGACCGCATTACGTCTGAAATACTACATTTTTCGAGCTTATAACATAATTTACTATTTTAACGTTAAAATAGGGGAAATGATGTATCAAAATGGATACTTTTTTTTGTCGGTCACGAGATTATAGTTTCTTTTAAAATGAACTCTAATATTTACAACACAAATTATCCTTTAAACCACATTAGTTTAAAACTCGTCTGTCGCTTTCCCTCTATTGTGAGTTTGATTAAAGTATAGCGTAGTATATATTTAGATGAATTTCGCAAATGTTGAATACTTTCAAAACTGAAAAAGCCGCCCTTTGCAATAAATATCTCCGTAGAGTTAGGTACCCTGCAGATTAAGGGTATTTCAGTGGATAATCATATACAAATTCAAAGATTTTGTCTATTTTAATGGATTAACAAACAATATCTATAGGATGACTTTACTGATAAAAAAAAAATAACAAAAATCCATAAAGTCTAGGCTCACATGAAATTTCATAAAGAGCAGCTGCATAGCCTTATCACATCAAACTATATTTTTATTTCGTTCTATTGTCAAAAGTCTGTGTTTAGGAGATTATCGTTCATTTTAAAATGAACTCTAATATGTACATCACCATAAACTACCTCTTAAGCCGTCGTAAAAATACACTTTTCGATCTACCTCTATATTGATTTTCTAATATTAAATATCTACAATAGTCGAAATTCGCTCGCTAATACCTATGTATGCAAGGTTTCTTCAAAAAATGACAATTTTGTTGTTTAATGGCTTGAAAAAATGGAAAAAGGAGGTTTTTGCATCCATTTATTTCCAGATGAGTGTTAAAAATACTTATAAAACTCGGTATACCGAAGATCAAGCATTAATGAGAGGGTTGAGTCCTGTTTGCCAAATCCTGATTTTTAATTTGACGTTGGCAACGGTACAATTTTTTAACATTTATCATAAGAGGCGTATATTTTTGGAGCTTAGATCTACCAGTTTATCCACGCCCCATTTATTGTTAGTGCTTTAGTAATTTTACTTTCCAATTATTTTTTACCAAAACGCGTAGTTGAAACAGTGTCTATATCAGACGATATAATAAATTTTAAGGATTAATTTGCTTACAAATACACTTTAATTTATTTAGGCTAAAGCAGCCAAACATATACTGGAACTACGAAAACCCTATTACAATTTGGTTGCCTAGAGAAAATTTTGTAAAAAACATAGCTTTCTACACAAATGCTTGCACATTATGTACCTATCATTTTAAGATACCTGCCGACATCAATGTAAGCATTGACATAATGACGCAAGATATAGGTAGGTACTAGAATATTCAAGATTTCTATTAACGATACACTTCAGCATACATGCGAGATGTCATTAATGTCTACGGAAGGCAACAGACATACCAGCTATTTTTACATGGGATTCCATAGACTTGGACGCTTCTTGTTTAGAAATATTTGATGTCATCTTGAGGAGTTCCGTATTGAAGCATCAAACCTACCTGCCAAATAATTGACGAAATATGGGATATCATAAAATATGCCCCCCATCGAACTAAATGATCCTATAAACCAGCTTCACAGACCGTAATTTGTGATGCTAACACGATTAATACGCAATAGAACAAGATTAAGAAACAAAATTTAAAGTAGCTCTCTATCACACGAAAATAATTAAATAATTTACGGTTACAGAACAATAATTATTTTAAAAAGCTGTATAACTAAATATATTATGTTATTAGGAATATTCTGTCTAAAGTAACAGCTAATCTTAGTCGAAAATGAGATCGTATTATTGATTGTTGAATTCGTTAGGTATGAAATAAAATTAGAGATTTCGTCTATTTTTTCACGATTAAAAAAGAATACCTCTATTTAGCTAAAAATGAAACGATTACAGTGGTAGATTAATTCACTTTACCAAGCATGTAAACTACTAATTTTGCAATAAATATCTTCTATATTTCTAGGTAGGTTTACTCGAAAATGTGGGGCTATTTTCATCAAAAATCCCGATACGAAATTGAAAAATTTGCCTATTTTTGTCGGTTTACAAAGTGATAGTGGAATATTGGTTTGATCAAAGAACAATAATTATTTTAAAAATGTTGTATAATTAACTAAATGTCGGTGTTATCAGGCAGGCAAGAAGTTATTTATCTGAATCTTATTTGTACCATTAGCGTTTATATACAAATGTTAGTGGTTTTCAAAAATTGATATCTCGGAAATTATTAGGTTTAGACTTATAATACGCTTATTAAAAAATAATGACTACTTTATGCAAAATTCAAAAATATTATAAGATGTAGGGTATCCCAGTAACTTAACCAAAGATTTTCGGTCTTCGTAAAGCTTTACACGTTTCTTCAGCGTACCAAACATTCACTTTTTTTAAATATTGACATCGGGTTAGGATTCTGAACATAGGATTAACATCACTCCAATAGTGAACATGTTGCGTTGTCACAGTTCCATTCGTTGAAAAGTAAACAAAACCGTTTGAGCTACGTGGGGAATAAATAAAGTTGGCTTGTTGAAAAATTTTAATATTTATTAAGGTAAAAGACTATAAATATATCGATACAACACTTTGGCATTTCTAATACTACAAACATGAATATCTAAAATGTGATATTTACAACCGTCAACTCTCTCTCACTTCTCTAATTTTGGTACACCAATGCTGTCTTCTAAGTTTATAATATATGGCGTCCTGCAGTTTAATTCCGAAAATGTTTTAACTAAAAATTCCTCTCTAACACATCCTTTAACGTAAATAATGTCTGCGTCTATCAGATTGTTGGATATGATATTATGTAGTTCCTTGTAATCGGTATCACCATAATTATAAAGGATACCATGATGATTTCCAAATAGATATTTGACTTGTTTCTTGCAAGCCTTACTTAAGGTGTCGAATGGTTTAACTGGTTTAAAAAAGTAACTTTTCATACTATTCCCATCATAAATAGCCAATTCTTTCGCGCAAAATTCAGGTATGTTAAATCCTTGAATATCGACTACAACGAACTTCATTGTCTGAAGACTCAAATCAAACAAGTATATTTTCATATTTTTATCGCTCTTAAGTTCGATTTCAAAAGCACACCCCCACTTTTCGATAATTTCACAGTCTTAGCACATAGATCTTATATTTTTATTTACGATCAATTCATCTTTATTCGCCAATCGTCTCAAACGAGTCTGCTTTTGAAAGTAATATAGCCTTAGTATTCAGAAAATATTAATGATATCGGAGCCTAAAACATCCTTGACACTAAAAAATCATTGTGTTTCCTAACAAAACCCATCATCTTGTCTATTTAGCTTGCTTTCCTATTGTTTAGCAGGTTAAATAAAATTATTATTTCGCTCTTTTTGTCTGTACTGAATCGTTAGGGGAATACGTTTCTAGTTCTATAAGAGAGACAGTTAAAATTTATGTAAGCAATCAAAAATCCTACACTATGAGCTACTTAGTTAAAATTTCATATTTCCTTCCTGGGTCAGGCAAAATTTGTGATGTGTCGGACAAAATTTATAAAAATACAAAAAAAATGCTGGATGCATTTTTAGCGTGACTTTCTATTTAATACCATCTTATTTCAAGGTATAATTCGGTTGTCAAAATGAGAATAAAATAATTTTCCCATGGTTTATGTCATCTTAAAAAAGTCAAAAGGTTATATTCTGTAGAGGGTCAGATACATTTAAATTTAAATATTTTCTCCAAGAAGAATTTTAAGATAGTATTATAGTAAATAAAAATTCTATACCTCCAATATTTCATGGAAACATATCGTGTTCTAGCGACATAACCCAAAAGTACCTCTATTCAGAAACGCATCGTACTTTTCTTGTCAATAATTGTCTCATTGTCCCATCCATTACATTATTATAATCTTAAAGCATCTGTTACCAGCATTATCTGTTTTTATGGTTTTCATAAAACATAGCGATTACCAATGAAAATTAAACGAAAACTTAATAAATAACTTTTTTTTTCAACTGAAATAGACTGATTTTCGATGGAAAAAATGTTACTTATAACTAAAAATGAATATAAGTCATATACGCAATGATATTTAGAATAAATCAATCTTTTCTAAAATTACTATGAAATATTCACAAAATCGTTTCGTTATAACCAAAGTAGCAAGGCTTGCAGATTTCGTATAGAGTTCAAACGCGATACTGAGATGATCTTTTTTTTTATATTTTTGTAGGATAATGCACCACTACGTTGTAAGTACTTGAGAGAGGACTTTCTTGAAAAATCCTCAAATTTCTCTGCAATTTTGTTCCTTCTAGAGTTAAATTCACACAGAAAACCCCGTATTCTTATCTTTCAGGTTGCTATATTAAAAAGGGCTTATTAGTATGGTTTAGAAAACAAGCAATATTAATTAACGGATGTTTTTTCATCGTATGAAGAGTTGAAAATTTTTTTTTTTCCACTCCAATGGTTACGATGCAGAGAGTCGGGTTTCATCATAATCTTTCAGGGTAGCTCAGGTTTGATTGCATGTAGAGAGTCGGGTTTCATCATAATCTTTCAGGGTAGCTCAGGTTTGATTACATGTACTAAGGTTAGTGCTCCTTACAATCGGTTTCAGGTTTGACGCGCCCCCCTCAGGTTTGTTCAGGTTTCTCAAACGTTTGAGAAACCTGAACAAACCTGAGGGGGGCGCGTCAAACCTGAAACCGATTGTAAGGAGCACTAACCTTAGTACATGTAATCAAACCTGAGCTACCCTGAAAGATTATGATGAAACCCGACTCTCTACATGCAATCAAACCTGAGCTACCCTGAAAGATTATGATGAAACCCGACTCTCTGCATCGTAACCATTGGAGTGGAAAAAAAAAATTTTCAACTCTTCATACGATGAAAAAACATCCGTTAATTAATATTGCTTGTTTTCTAAACCATACTAATAAGCCCTTTTTAATATAGCAACCTGAAAGATAAGAATACGGGGTTTTCTGTGTGAATTTAACTCTAGAAGGAACAAAATTGCAGAGAAATTTGAGGATTTTTCAAGAAAGTCCTCTCTCAAGTACTTACAACGTAGTGGTGCATTATCCTACAAAAATATAAAAAAAAAGATCATCTCAGTATCGCGTTTGAACTCTATACGAAATCTGCAAGCCTTGCTACTTTGGTTATAACGAAACGATTTTGTGAATATTTCATAGTAATTTTAGAAAAGATTGATTTATTCTAAATATCATTGCGTATATGACTTATATTCATTTTTAGTTATAAGTAACATTTTTTCCATCGAAAATCAGTCTATTTCAGTTGAAAAAAAAAGTTATTTATTAAGTTTTCGTTTAATTTTCATTGGTAATCGCTATGTTTTATGAAAACCATAAAAACAGATAATGCTGGTAACAGATGCTTTAAGATTATAATAATGTAATGGATGGGACAATGAGACAATTATTGACAAGAAAAGTACGATGCGTTTCTGAATAGAGGTACTTTTGGGTTATGTCGCTAGAACACGATATGTTTCCATGAAATATTGGAGGTATAGAATTTTTATTTACTATAATACTATCTTAAAATTCTTCTTGGAGAAAATATTTAAATTTAAATGTATCTGACCCTCTACAGAATATAACCTTTTGACTTTTTTAAGATGACATAAACCATGGGAAAATTATTTTATTCTCATTTTGACAACCGAATTATACCTTGAAATAAGATGGTATTAAATAGAAAGTCACGCTAAAAATGCATCCAGCATTTTTTTTGTATTTTTATAAATTTTGTCCGACACATCACAAATTTTGCCTGACCCAGGAAGGAAATATGAAATTTTAACTAAGTAGCTCATAGTGTAGGATTTTTGATTGCTTACATAAATTTTAACTGTCTCTCTTATAGAACTAGAAACGTATTCCCCTAACGATTCAGTACAGACAAAAAGAGCGAAATAATAATTTTATTTAACCTGCTAAACAATAGGAAAGCAAGCTAAATAGACAAGATGATGGGTTTTGTTAGGAAACACAATGATTTTTTAGTGTCAAGGATGTTTTAGGCTCCGATATCATTAATATTTTCTGAATACTAAGGCTATATTACTTTCAAAAGCAGACTCGTTTGAGACGATTGGCGAATAAAGATGAATTGATCGTAAATAAAAATATAAGATCTATGTGCTAAGACTGTGAAATTATCGAAAAGTGGGGGTGTGCTTTTGAAATCGAACTTAAGAGCGATAAAAATATGAAAATATACTTGTTTGATTTGAGTCTTCAGACAATGAAGTTCGTTGTAGTCGATATTCAAGGATTTAACATACCTGAATTTTGCGCGAAAGAATTGGCTATTTATGATGGGAATAGTATGAAAAGTTACTTTTTTAAACCAGTTAAACCATTCGACACCTTAAGTAAGGCTTGCAAGAAACAAGTCAAATATCTATTTGGAAATCATCATGGTATCCTTTATAATTATGGTGATACCGATTACAAGGAACTACATAATATCATATCCAACAATCTGATAGACGCAGACATTATTTACGTTAAAGGATGTGTTAAAGAGGAATTTTTAGTTAAAACATTTTCGGAATTAAACTGCAGGACGCCATATATTATAAACTTAGAAGACAGCATTGGTGTACCAAAATTAGAGAAGTGAGAGAGAGTTGACGGTTGTAAATATCACATTTTAGATATTCATGTTTGTAGTATTAGAAATGCCAAAGTGTTGTATCGATATATTTATAGTCTTTTACCTTAATAAATATTAAAATTTTTCAACAAGCCAACTTTATTTATTCCCCACGTAGCTCAAACGGTTTTGTTTACTTTTCAACGAATGGAACTGTGACAACGCAACATGTTCACTATTGGAGTGATGTTAATCCTATGTTCAGAATCCTAACCCGATGTCAATATTTAAAAAAAGTGAATGTTTGGTACGCTGAAGAAACGTGTAAAGCTTTACGAAGACCGAAAATCTTTGGTTAAGTTACTGGGATACCCTACATCTTATAATATTTTTGAATTTTGCATAAAGTAGTCATTATTTTTTAATAAGCGTATTATAAGTCTAAACCTAATAATTTCCGAGATATCAATTTTTGAAAACCACTAACATTTGTATATAAACGCTAATGGTACAAATAAGATTCAGATAAATAACTTCTTGCCTGCCTGATAACACCGACATTTAGTTAATTATACAACATTTTTAAAATAATTATTGTTCTTTGATCAAACCAATATTCCACTATCACTTTGTAAACCGACAAAAATAGGCAAATTTTTCAATTTCGTATCGGGATTTTTGATGAAAATAGCCCCACATTTTCGAGTAAACCTACCTAGAAATATAGAAGATATTTATTGCAAAATTAGTAGTTTACATGCTTGGTAAAGTGAATTAATCTACCACTGTAATCGTTTCATTTTTAGCTAAATAGAGGTATTCTTTTTTAATCGTGAAAAAATAGACGAAATCTCTAATTTTATTTCATACCTAACGAATTCAACAATCAATAATACGATCTCATTTTCGACTAAGATTAGCTGTTACTTTAGACAGAATATTCCTAATAACATAATATATTTAGTTATACAGCTTTTTAAAATAATTATTGTTCTGTAACCGTAAATTATTTAATTATTTTCGTGTGATAGAGAGCTACTTTAAATTTTGTTTCTTAATCTTGTTCTATTGCGTATTAATCGTGTTAGCATCACAAATTACGGTCTGTGAAGCTGGTTTATAGGATCATTTAGTTCGATGGGGGGCATATTTTATGATATCCCATATTTCGTCAATTATTTGGCAGGTAGGTTTGATGCTTCAATACGGAACTCCTCAAGATGACATCAAATATTTCTAAACAAGAAGCGCCCAAGTCTATGGAATCCCATGTAAAAATAGCTGGTATGTCTGTTGCCTTCCGTAGACATTAATGACATCTCGCATGTATGCTGAAGTGTATCGTTAATAGAAATCTTGAATATTCTAGTACCTACCTATATCTTGCGTCATTATGTCAATGCTTACATTGATGTCGGCAGGTATCTTAAAATGATAGGTACATAATGTGCAAGCATTTGTGTAGAAAGCTATGTTTTTTACAAAATTTTCTCTAGGCAACCAAATTGTAATAGGGTTTTCGTAGTTCCAGTATATGTTTGGCTGCTTTAGCCTAAATAAATTAAAGTGTATTTGTAAGCAAATTAATCCTTAAAATTTATTATATCGTCTGATATAGACACTGTTTCAACTACGCGTTTTGGTAAAAAATAATTGGAAAGTAAAATTACTAAAGCACTAACAATAAATGGGGCGTGGATAAACTGGTAGATCTAAGCTCCAAAAATATACGCCTCTTATGATAAATGTTAAAAAATTGTACCGTTGCCAACGTCAAATTAAAAATCAGGATTTGGCAAACAGGACTCAACCCTCTCATTAATGCTTGATCTTCGGTATACCGAGTTTTATAAGTATTTTTAACACTCATCTGGAAATAAATGGATGCAAAAACCTCCTTTTTCCATTTTTTCAAGCCATTAAACAACAAAATTGTCATTTTTTGAAGAAACCTTGCATACATAGGTATTAGCGAGCGAATTTCGACTATTGTAGATATTTAATATTAGAAAATCAATATAGAGGTAGATCGAAAAGTGTATTTTTACGACGGCTTAAGAGGTAGTTTATGGTGATGTACATATTAGAGTTCATTTTAAAATGAACGATAATCTCCTAAACACAGACTTTTGACAATAGAACGAAATAAAAATATAGTTTGATGTGATAAGGCTATGCAGCTGCTCTTTATGAAATTTCATGTGAGCCTAGACTTTATGGATTTTTGTTATTTTTTTTTTATCAGTAAAGTCATCCTATAGATATTGTTTGTTAATCCATTAAAATAGACAAAATCTTTGAATTTGTATATGATTATCCACTGAAATACCCTTAATCTGCAGGGTACCTAACTCTACGGAGATATTTATTGCAAAGGGCGGCTTTTTCAGTTTTGAAAGTATTCAACATTTGCGAAATTCATCTAAATATATACTACGCTATACTTTAATCAAACTCACAATAGAGGGAAAGCGACAGACGAGTTTTAAACTAATGTGGTTTAAAGGATAATTTGTGTTGTAAATATTAGAGTTCATTTTAAAAGAAACTATAATCTCGTGACCGACAAAAAAAAGTATCCATTTTGATACATCATTTCCCCTATTTTAACGTTAAAATAGTAAATTATGTTATAAGCTCGAAAAATGTAGTATTTCAGACGTAATGCGGTCGCTAACCTAAATAGCCCGAAAAACATTTTTCGTCCATATGTCATAAGTTATTTTTTATTCGATCTTGTTTTTAATGCGATTGAGAGTTGTAAAATAATGTAGAAATGAAGTGAACCTATACATTTCATCTTGCACGCTAATTTTTTGGTCTTAATGTTTGTTAGTTAACGATGAAATCTGTAATAGCGTCCGAAAAAAAAAATTTTTTTTTTTGACTAACATAAAAAGTGTTGTCTAGCTAGCAGGGCAATAATCAATACTTTATTGAGAAGGTTAGCTCTTCGTCTAAATATCTAATCTATAAATCGTCATTTTTTCCGACATAATCGGTTAAAAAGCATACAATTGTATGTGAACGTTTGTACAAAAACCATCGTGTTAAATCAGTTCTTATACCTGACTGACAACGCCGATCTTTAGCTTTTTTTTTTACTTTGTAAAATAAAAAGATTAGTTCTTACTATCAAAGAAATTAAATATGCAAGAGAAATAGGTCGAAAAGATTAATAATAATTTATTTATTCCTAAGTTATAAATCTTAACTACATCACTTTCTAAACCAAGAAAATAGATAATCTTCCTGCATTATTCCGTACTTAGATTTATTTTTCATGAAAATAGTCGAATCTATGATTTTCGTTCAAATCCATAAGGGACGCTTGTTTTGTATAGATGATTTATGATCTTATTTTCAACTAAAATACTAGTATAAAAAAAGTATTTCTTCCGATAAACGTGGAAGGAATAGACATTTAAACAGTTAGCCATAACATACGCATACTGACTTGCATTATTTTCATGGATTGAATGGCTACATCTTTGTGTGTGAAGTGAATTTCTTTTTAAAAAATTACAATGCGCTCAATTATGAATTTCCTAACATAACTTTTATGGATAGTGGAGTCGGATATTGGAAGAAAATATTATCATAACGACAACTCGATTATTGATATAATTATTATGGTTTCACAGAAGTTTCTACAGAGTCAGCCATGCTGTAGCAGACTGTTGTAGGTCGTATTTTTTAAAAAAACCTAACAATACCTTTACTTTATATTGATAGACATATTCTATTAGAACATTTTTCTAAAATTTAGAGCCTTTGGAAATGTGATAATGCTATGAGCATCAAATATATTCAAAATATCAAAAATCCTTTGGTAGTTAGTTATTGCGGTATATTTTAATAGAGGCATAATTTATACTGTACTCCTAAATTTACGGCATATCACTTTGTTTATGTTATTATATTCACAGAGACTATTAATCTAACCAGCTTTTATTTACGAAAAATTAAAAACTGAAATACTCTATTTTATTGCCGATTGTTCGCAAAGACACTTGGAGTTGATATTTTACTTTTTCTACCTCTTTTTCCCCGGTTGCGGAGAAATATGTTAGGGGAAGTTTGGGTATCCTCAGACGGTTATATGCAAAGATTCAAGCTTCTAAAAAAGTACTAAGGCGAGTAATTATCAATTTGAATTTATGTATGTCGAAGGTAATGTGTTACTCATAAATATACATGATGAAAACATTTATTGTTCGATTGCATGTAATTTTTAAGAGCCTAGAAATAAGCAAATAATGTTCTTTAACGTTTCTTTATAAACATCTCGAGTTACCTGTCCTTCCCCTGCATCATAGAAGGGTATTTGCCGACAAAGTTTGACCATTTTTTATGGTTCGAGAGTTGGGTATTCTTCGCAGATGTAAACTGACGTCATTTGACTAGTCGAAACTTGTTAGATTTTGGACCTGCTACGCATTATAATTTTAGTTTATATTCTTATTATGTGATTTTAAAATTATGTATGCGTTTGTTTAATTCATTGTAAAGGATTTGATATTGTGCTAATTTTAAAACTTAAATGTTGCCAAGAATATTGAAATGTGATAGCGATGCGATAATCGAGAGAATCATGTAAAATAATATTCCCAAAGTTTGTCATTCTTGTTAAGCCTATATGTAGGTTCCATAAACGGATAGGTGGCGCTAATAATATTGAATTTTTTTATTAAAATATCTAAAGTAAATATCTAATTGATTTTTTTTAGCGCTAATTGGGATTTTAATTAACTACCTCAGAGTCGGTATACACTATATTTTGCAGCGCAATTGCTTTCACACCCAGTAATGTATTATGATTTTTTTGGATGGTCGTTATATTGTGAGTTTCTTAAGTTAGCCAGATTAATAATAAATTAAAAAACCAACGTGATTTGCTTATTGTTGCCTACGCCTGATATTCATAATTTTATTGGGGGTTCTACCTGATGACAAATACAGCTTATGATACCTATCTAGTGGGTATTTTCAGTTTAAGGACCGAATAATATAGAGTTATTGTGCATACATCATCGCAAACAAAAGGTAGCTTTTTATATTATTTCGTATTTACAATCCATTTAACTACAATTTTACACTGTGAATTGATTTTTTTTACTTTTTTCCTGAAATTGTAGCCTATTTACTTATATTATGATATTATCCGAAATTTTTATAAAAGCATTATGAGGGCTTTTACCTGATGGCGAACACAAGTTGTATAGTACCTATACCTGCTTGGTATTTTATACGTATTTAAGTTTTATTTACTTTTTATTACTCTGTTCTCATTACAAGATAGTCCTATAATTTATCCACTTCGAGTACAAAGAAATCGCTAGTTAATGGTTCTAGATGGTAATTATTTTATTGTATTTTATATAAGTGGTGCAAAAATTGGAATCAATTATTAGATATGCTACTGAATTTTAATGAGGGTCCTTCGGAATAATAAATAAAGGTTTATGTCCCTTTCTTTTTAAATCGAGTCGGCAGAGGGTTTGAGAGGGTTATTTAGGTATAAATAATTATTGCGGGGTGACAAATGTACCGCTTTATTATACTTATCTTGTTAGACCATATAAATTAGGGATTTATTTCGCTTTACTACCCGCCAGCGGCGTTTCAACTAAGGGAAAATAAAAAAAAGTCTGGTTTAAGGATGGCTCAGGTCGGATCGTAAAAAGTTGGGTTTAAGGATGGCTTATAAAAATTGGGATTTAATTATCCCGCTTTAGCAGCGGCGTTTCAACTAAGGGGAAATAATAAAAAGTCTGGTTTAAGGATGGCTCAGGTCGCATCGTAAAAAGTTGGGTTTAAGGATGGCTTATAAAAATTGGGATTTAATTATCCCGCTTTAGCAGCGGCGTTTCACTAAGGTTAAATCATAAAAAGTCGGGTTTTATCTCGGGTCAGACCATAAATATTCAGGTTCAAATTAGGGTTAGATGAGAAGCCGCCTCGCGAAAGCATCCGGGTTAGGTCGTAAAAAGTCGGGTTTTATCTCGGGTCAGATCATAAATATTCAGGTTCAAATTAGGGTTAGATGAGAAGCCGCCTCATGAAAGCATCCGGGTTAGGTCGTAAAAAGTCGGGTTTAATTTCGGGTTATTTTGTAAACAGCACCACCGAACCACCCGGGTTAGGTCATAAAACGCACCACCGAACCACCCGGGTTAGATCATAAAACGCACCACCGAACCACTTGGGTTAGATCGTAAAACGCACCACCGAACCACTTGGGTTAGATCGTAAAACGCACCACCTGCACCACCTGGGTTAGTTGCACCACCAGCACCACCAGCACCACTGGTCTCGTTCTGTCCGTTTCTAGCTACTATTAATTACTAATTTTAAAACTATCCCCCTGTATAAAGTAGAAACGTCAACAACTTTGATAAGAAATAAAAATAATGCTTCGAATCTTCAAACTTGCAATGAAATATCTATAGAAGCACGGACAGAAAGAATTTTTAAACTGAAATGCGATCTTGTCAATACCGATGCTTTACTTATCGCGCAAGAGAACGATAAAGTTAGACTTCCCAACGCGCTAGTTAAAGTAAATAAATATGGCGAATTCTATACCTCAATAATAAACGCAACGCGATACCTAAGGTCATAAACTTCTCGGAAATAACATTGGAACCGGTGGATGACACTGCCGAATCGTTTTACAACTTTAACATGAACAATGAAATAAGAGAATGTCAACAAGACAGAACCGCGTTGATAAAAAGCCAGTTAAGAACAGAACATTTAAATTACGAGGAAAAAGAACTTGTTACAAACTTATGTCTAGATTTTTCTGATATTTTTTACCTCGAAGGTGACACCTTATCATTTACGAACGAAATAAAACATTCCATAGAAACAAATAACGCCCGTCCCATTTTTACAAAATCATACAGGTATCCTCAAATACACAAGCAGGAGGTAAAAACCCAAGTTAACCAAATGTTGAACGAAGGAATCGTCCGTCCCTCCGTGTCACCCTGGTCATCGCCAGTTTGGGTAGTCCCCAAAAAGCTGGATGCTTCTGGAAAACAGAAGTGGCGAGTTGTAATAGATTACCGGAAGCTTAACGAGCTCACGGTTGACGATAAATACCCTTTACCCAACATTTCTGACCTTCTAGATCAACTAGGAAAGTGCGAATATTTCACAACTTTAGACCTCGCCTCTGGATTCCACCAGATAGAGATCGACCCCAAAGATATATCTAAAACCGCCTTTTCAGTAGAGAATGGCCATTACGAATTTGTTCGAATGCCATTTGGGTTGAAAAATGCTCCGTCCACGTTCCAACGTGTGATGGATAATATTCTCCTTGGTATTCAAAACGAGCGTTGCTTAGTATACATGGATGATATAATTATCTACTCCCCGACTATCCACGAACATATTTCTCGTCTAACTGAAGTCTTTAAACGTCTCAGGAAAGCAAATCTTAAAATCCAGCCAGACAAATGCGAATTCCTTAGAAAGGAAGTCGCTTACCTTGGACATCTTATTACCCAGAACGGTGTCAAGCCCAATCCGTCAAAAGTAGATTGTATCCAAAACTTCCCTACACCGAAAAAATCCAAAGACATCCAATCTTTTCTTGGACTTGCAGGATACTACCGCCGTTTTATCCCCAATTTTGCTAAAATTTCTAAACCCCTAACAAAGCTATTAAAGAAGGACACTCCATTTATTTTTGATTCCGAATGTACTTCATCCTTCGATGAACTTAGGAAGGCCCTCATCTCGAACCCTATTCTTGTCTACCCGAACTTCCAGGAACCGTTTCTATTAACCACAGACGCGAGTGCATTCGCCATTGGTGCTGTACTTTCACAAGGCCCAGTAGGAAAAGATCTTCCCATTGCGTATGCCTCTAGAACTTTGTGTAACGCAGAAACTAAATACTCAACCATTGAACGCGAACTTCTTGCAATCGTCTGGGCTGTAAAACACTTCAGACCCTACCTCTTCGGTAGAAAGTTCACGCTCATAACCGATCACCGTCCTCTTACATGGCTTTTCTCCATTAAAGACCCCGGAAGTCGTTTAGCTAGATGGCGCTTGAAACTGGAAGAATATGATTATAAAATAGAATACAAGCCCGGAAAAATAAATAAAAATGCCGACGCTCTGTCGCGAATAAAAATTAATCACTTCCAAGAATGTGCAAAATTTCAATCAAAATGTACCATTCACGTAACTAATAAAGATGACCATAATAGGCCGTCCACCAGCGGTTTACAAAAATACCCAGAAGAAATTGACGAAGACAATGAAACGGAAACTGACCTCGAAAAATTAAAGGACGAGTTTAACACTTTCGTCCACTTGTACAAAACTAAATCCATTATCGATTACTCGAAATTCGAAATTTCCAACTCTCAACTCTTAGATAAAACTCACAAAAATATAGTTACATTTTTTTGGCAAAACAAAATGGAAGATCTCCATTACAAAATCATCGATGATATCTTCGAAGAGCATCCTGAATTTCTTCAAGATCAAATAAATATTTTGTCCAGTAAAACCGTAAAAAATAGAAAATATTTTATAATCCCTCTACGTTTCGATCCAGATAATGTAGTTTCACATTTATTTTACATTTTATATAAAGGTCAAAATGAATTTGACGACTTAAATACATACTGTATAGAAAACAATATTAATCTGCCCATACTTGAAATTATTTCTTTTATTTTTACGGATAAAGAAGTAAAACTAAAAATTTGCCAAAATATTGTTAGGACCCCTGACCCAGATCAAATACCCATTATCTTAGACCAAAATCACAACGGCAAAACTAATCTACATCGTGGAATAAATGAAACTATTAAACGAGTTAAAGAAAAATATAATTGGCCAGGTTTAACTAAAGATGTCGAAAAATTTATCAAAAGTTGCGAAGTTTGCCAAAAAGTTAAAATTTGTCGCAAAAATTTAAGTACCCCTCTCGTAATAACAGAAACGCCCAAGACGCCTTTTGAAAGAATTAATATCGACATTTTCGAATATCCAACCCGAAATTACGCTCTAACCATTCGGGATGAACTAACCAAATTTACTCAAGCTTATCCGATTGAAGACAAAAAGGCCTCCACGGTAGTTAATACCCTCTTAATATTTTTTCAACATTACGGCACGCCTATGAGAATTCATTGTGATCATGGCCGCGAATTTGATAACACTCTACTTAAAGACTTATGCGAGTTGTATGATATAAAATTAACTTTTTCTAGCGTTAACCACCCACAATCAAATGGTTCCTTAGAAAGGTTTCACGCAACCCTTACGGAAATGTTAAGAGCTCATACCGCCGAAAACCCCGACGAACACCCTTTTAATATCCTCCCTTATGCAGTTATCTGCTATAACAATACAAAAAATAAAACTCACGGTTTTACACCGTACGAATTAATTTTCGGTCATACGTCTAATAGGCCTCCTGAAACCCTATATAACCAAAAGGACTTAATATCCAAATATGTTAGGGACTTAAGCAATCGAATGGAATACTATTATAAAGTTGCGCGAATAAAAACTGATCGGCAAAAGGAAAAGGCTAAAATTAGGTTTGACAAATCGGTCTCAGAAAAAATTCCCGAATACAAACCCGGAGACAAAGTATACGTCAAAGAATCACAAATTAAAGACAAAGCCCAAAACAAATTTAACGGTCCTTTTAAAATTCAGGAAGTTTTCAAAACATCGGCAACAGTGCAAAACCTTCAGACGAAACAAATATCAAAATTTAATTTCGATAGGTTAAAGCCCTACTACGAATAGTCTCTTTCTTTTCAGACTCTTCGGGCTACTATTAGCCGCGCAGTCGCAGTACACAATAACACCAATCAATAACACCATAGGACTCTTCTTTCATGAAGAAGACGCTATCAAAATTTCAAATGACAAATGGACCTTGCTAGTCTATAAAGAACTGCAGCCTCTCAAAGACGCCATTTCTAATAATGGAAAAATTCTCTCCCATTTGACAAACATGTTCCTTACTCCCAAAATGTTGCCATTTAAAGCTGAAATTCAAACGCATATTAGTCTCATAAAACAGATTGCTGAATCGGTAAACCAAAAATATAAAGAAATAACGACGGACACTAAACGATACAACTTTCGAACGAAACGTGGTATATTCAACGGCGTAGGTACTGTTTGGAAATCAATAACGGGTAACTTAGACGCCTCGGATGGCGAATATTTTAACGATTGTATAGAAAAAGTAACACACGACGAACATCAAATCGAAAATTTATTAAAAAATCAAATTTCGGTCACTACGTCAGTAATTAAAACTTTCAATTCCACCATTCAGAAACTTCAAATAGACGAGAAAACTTTTAATATCGATATAATAGAAATTAAAAAAGCCATCCTTAATATTTCGGATATGATGGTCTTTTACGAAGGCCAAATCAAATTTATAAACATCTGTGAATCACTAATGGAAAGTTATGTATTTTTAGCAGACTATCTTAACGACATATTGGACGCAACGACATTTGCACGTCTTAAAATACTTCATAGCTCGATTATTTCTCCAAGAGATTTGGTTACCTCCTTGCAAGATATTTCCCGTTCTTTAGTCAAAAATAACTTACCTTTACCTACTTACGGATCAAATATTGCGGAATACCTCGATATTATTGAATTAGAAGCATATCAGTCTGATTCAAAAATAATTTTTGTTCTAAAAATCCCACTAACCGATCCAGAAACCTACACCCTTTACCACTTATACCCAATTCCAATATTAGATGATCGAACAGGTCTTCATCATATTCTGTCAACTACCAAAAAATATATTGCGCGTGATGATGATTCATTACTATACCTATTTCTTCGAAATCTGGACAACTGTAAGCAACTAGGAACCAAGACCAAGATCTGCTCTGACACTCTTCCGTATCCCATAGACAGTGATGCTATTTGCGAAGCCCAACTTCTTAAGCACCTCAGTAAGCTGCCCAAAACATGCCAGACCTCACTTCTCTTTGCCAAGGAGTACAATGTCCAGGAACTCAGCCAAAACTACTGGTTAGTCGCTATTTCCGACCCTTTGCCAGTAACAATCAAATGTGAAAATAAAGACGTCATCACCAAACTAATAAACACCAACGTCCTTTTGAAGCTACAACCAGGATGTACTGCCTTTATCGGAAGTACCAGGGTACATGCCAAGTATCCCATCGACGAATACAAAACAGTGACGTATCAAAACCATCCCGTGGAGATACCCTTCGAATGCTGTAACCATATTCCAGATAAATCCTATATTCCCGACTTGAAGCCACTGAAGCTAAACAAAATTGACATTGAAGACTTGAACATTGCCCAACATAAACTTAACCAATATTCGGACGAGCTGGAAAAACTAATTAACGAACCTTTCGTAACCAAACATTTGCATTGGTTTACAACCTTCACTATAACATTAATTGTCGTTTTAGTAGTTCTCTACGTCTTTTGCAAATGTAGACGCAGGAGACATCCCAGAATTGGAATGGCCATAACAAATGATGACAGTCCGCAACCACCACCTTCAGCACCCAGATCCAGACAAGCCATCCATCAGAAACTAAGGAACCTGATGCCAAAAAGGCGACCCAGTGCTCGTACCTTTGATGCAGTCCAGGCGGAAGAACAAATGGAACTTCAATTTACCTAGGAACTTTAAAAGTTGCCGCAAAGCACCAACTTTTCATTAAAAAGGGGAGTTGTTATATGCACCTCAGACACGTGTCTGACTTTGACCATTAATAACCCGGTGTCATATGGCGATATTACAACACCTCTAAAAATGCAATATAAGCAGTATCTTCATGTTGCAATTCTCACGCCATGAATATACTGACTAAGCAATTTAAACTATTATAAATACATGTAAACGAGAAAGCAGGTAGTTCTTAGATAAGCTGTTATAATGTCAGTTTGATTTTTAAAACATAATTGTACAAGTGTACTAATTTTAATAAACCTTTTTTAAAAAGAGAATTATGAGTGTTGTGATTTAACATCCATATAAACCATATAGCACAAATAATAATTAGAACAGATGATGATAGCGATAGTGATATTGATATATTAAGTGAATAATTATTATAAGTACCGAATAATTTGTATATTTTTGTAATCATAAATATAATTTTTAATAATAAAATAACTTGTAATTTCACATTTAACCATAAATAAAATATTATTTAATGTCTTACTTATTTTTATTACAAACCGTGATTAAATTCTAAGCAAAATACGGACCTGTTCGGCCATATTTCAATTTTACAGCTGGCCCGGGCCCTTCCTCATAGGGATCAGTTAGTCACCTTCTTATATCTCTGAACAGACTTTACCTTACTCTTGCAAGACCTGGTTGTTTGATCTTAGTTACAAAAAATATGCCTCCAGTACATAAACAATAATTCAAGAGATTTAGAAACTTTCAGGACTCTGATAAATTATCTAATCACCCAGTATATCAACTCTATAATAGTGGGACCATTCTCAGGTAGGCATTTTTGATACGTGGCACGAGCTGGCCATAAAGACCCATGACCCAACTTTTAATTGTGATCAGATCATTCTTCGTGTGGCACACGGCAGAGCAGTCTGTTGCGGCAGGCAGATGTTCCGACAGGTGCCACGGCAGCTGGCTGAAGACATCTGAACCAATGAAGCCGTGAATTGTGAATTCCTTTTTCGTTTTATGTAGCCTTCGCTGTTGTATAAGAATTTTATTCCTTGGAATTTTTTGAAATATTCTAAATTAAACTAGTAGGTAAGTAAGTACCTACCTACTAGTAAATTCACAATTTTATGGGTATGACATGAGAGGTAAATATATGGAACAAATAATAATAAAAAAATGGGGTATGTGTACCTGTACATTTTTAACATTGAAAATGTTTATATTATCGCACGGGCACGTAGTATGGGTACGGAATTCGAAATTCTTGTGTTGCATTTGTCCCTGACGTCACACTGAATTAAATGATCGGGATCAGACCAAGTCGCGAGTAATCGTATGGTTCCGCTGAAGCAGTCAGCGGGTGCAGCAGGCGTTCGCGATCGAGCGTAGCATCGTATTTATATCAATCGGCCGTCGCCACAGGGTGGTTTGGCTGGCGCGGCTGGAGTGCGCTTCAGATCATATTCGTATTTCGTAGTGAAAGCGCTTAATAGAAAAAAGATTGTTTCTTTTTTCTGTGAAGCGCTTATGTATGATTTATAATGAACGCCGATAACATTAGTTGCATGCTGTTGTTGGAGGAAGAAGACGAAGAGGAGGTGTTAGCCCAAATTCATCCATTTCGACAAACGTCATATTAACACTTGAATTTATACTATAGGTACCATATTTAAATCAAAGCTGCAGCATACCAAGTAAACAAAATTAGAAAAAGTCAGTGGCGTGAATTTTTTTGTAAATAATATCCGTTGAAGTGTTTCCCGGGACGCCACTGGACTTTATAAATTTAATCTAGTTAGGGCTAATTAAGCCTCTTATCATTATGAATGACGGTACCAAATTGCAATAAAATCGGGAAAAGGATATTTACAGAAATAATAAAAAAAACGATTTTTTTAAAAAAACTTTAACACTCTGTACATCAAAAACGGGGCAACTCCGGACACATATTAAGGTTAGTACTTCTGAAACACCCTGTATACAATCAAATACAACGGTCAAAAACACAAATATTTATATCAGAATATTGATAACAAACAATAACACCAAACGATACAATGCAATAATGCGAAAATCACGGGTAAACTAAATTCAACCCTGTCGCCCAGGGCCTTTTAGTTTTATTGCCGCTTGACCAATCGAAATAGAGTTACGGTTGTCATTAAGTACTTATCAATATTTCCTTCGTATGCATAATCTTGGATTTGAATATGGTATAGGGTAGACTGGGGCAAGTGTAAAAATGGGGTAAGTGGAAAATCAGAGCGCCAATCAGGCAATATTGAAAGTTTACTTGTCTGTGTGGTTCGAGGCAACTAACTATACGTTAGCGCTGTTGAATTATCTACTCCCGGCGAGTTGCCAGGTGTTTTTTTCTTTCTGAGTAGTCATTTGTAACATAACCTCCGAATCGGTCCGTTAAATAGTGTGTGATATCTCCATAAAAAATTTGTCAAAGGTAAAAACTTATAATATACTTTTAGTTTTATTGCATTTTCTTTTAGTCTGTTTAGTCAATTGTTGTAGCTTTAAAATCCTATATACCGACCAAATCTAAAAGCAGTTTTTACTCACGAGCAGGTTTGCACTTCCACCATAAAAAACATAATGTGGGGCATGTGTGAAAATTGTAATGGGGAAAGTGTAAAGGTTAGTTTACACTTGCCCTATTTTCCTGGGAATGCTAAAGTTCGTTGGCACTGACACTTAAAGCTTTTATTTTTTACAGAGAGTTGACGTCATGGTACGAAATTATAAAAGAAAGTCCGATAGGGCTGCCTATGGGGAGGAGCAATTAAATGCTGCAGTAAATGCCGTCAATCAAGGTCAATTAACCATGTCGATGGCTAGTACCGAATTCAGAATCCCATACATTACAATCTACTGTAGAATAACTGGCCGCCGTGGCGAAAAAAGCAAGACACAGGGCCGACCTCCAATACTTTCTTGGCAAGATAAGTGCCAACTGGCCGAAAATATAAAAACAATGGAGAAGTGGGGATATTGATTAACTTCGAGAGAGCTTCAAGAAAAAGTTCGGGACTTTGTAACTTTAAATAATATTCCCAATCCTTTTAAGAACAATATGCCAGGCACAGACTGGCTAATAAAGTTTAAACAACGTCACTCCTTGAGTATGAAGAAACCACAAAGCTTAGAGTACTGCAAAAAGAAATCTACGGACCCATTCATAATAGACCAATATTTTGTTTTATTGGAAAAGGCTATATTGGAGTTGGGTCTTCAGGATCGTCCTGAATGTATTTACAATTTAGATGAGACTTCACTGTGTACAGATCCTTCTCGTCTTAAAATTGTTGGCGCGAAAGACAACCCCTCTTTAAGCATTATTGCTGGATCGGGCAGAGAAAATATAACCGTCCTGGCAGGAGCAAGTGCTAGTGGTAGAAAATTGCCACCATTGATAATATTTAAAGGCAATAACATTGATAATATTTAAAGGCAATAACATTGATAATATTTAAAGGCAATAATATTGCTGGATTTCAGAAGGAAATGAAGACTTCTTCAAATACACCGTAAATGCAGCCAGCGCCAATGGATGGATGACCTCCGAAATATTTAGAAATTACTTTCTAAAGACTTTTATTCCTTTGGTTCGTGATCAGGCACCAATTATTGTTATATATGATGGGCATGTCTCGCATGTGGATTGCTTATTAATTCAAGCCGCAAGAGAAGAAAATATTCATATACCTAAACTGCAGCCCATACAAGTCATTTACTTCAACCTCTCGATTTGAGTATGTTTAGATCCTTTAAGGCAATATGGGAGAGGAAAGTAATAACATGGCAAAGACGTCATCAGGGACAATGACTACCAAAAAGGGACTTCGCCACATTGCTAGTGAAAACCTGGGCTGAAGTAGATTCCGGAATCAAAAAAACAGGATTCAAAAAGGGTGGTATTGTTCCATTTAATAGACATGTTATTCCTAAAGAAAAGTATGACATCGATGCCCTAAAAAGATGGCAGGAACACTTAAAAAATCAAAGATCTGTAACAGATTTACAACCGAGGCCAGATCGCATTGATATTGAAAGGAATGAACATGATGCTGTAGCACCGAACATAACAGAAAAAACCGCTACTTTCGAACAGTCAATGTTAAAAACAGTAAAGCCTTCTACATCTGGCGCTTCATTTAAAAGGAAACTAGCCTCTAATGCAGAATTACTTACAGCTCCTTCAGCATCTAGTGCCACCAATCTCAAAGTAATTGTCAGCTCTGATCAAAATGAAGAAATATACTAAATAATGATCAGGAGCCTATAACGGAACCTGTAGTACCAGCTACAACCGAAAATCGGCAAGAAAAGAAGGCAAGTTTTGATGATCTACTACTTGATTCGTTCCGACAGAGTCCTTCTTCTAATCCAAGGAAAGGAAAGCGCTTAATTCAAGGTGGCCAAACCATTGCAGGTACTATCGCAAGTAGTCAGTCAAAAATCTCTACAAGTTCATCTACTATATCTAAACCAGCTATGAAAATTGACCGAAAGAGTAAACAAAGTCGGCCAAGTCCATATCAATTTGAATCCAGCTCCAGTGAATCAGATAATAAAAGTATACCTTTTATGGAATCGGATCAAAGTTTCACTTTATAATCGGATTGCGAAGATCAGATTCCTGAAATAAACAAAGACAATATTTCGATTGAAGACTGGGTACTGGTTAAATACACATTACCAAAAGCAAAGAAACATTTTATTGGTCAGGTAAATACTGTTGACAACGGCTTTGAAATCAAGTTTACAAGAAAACTAAAAGACAATTTTTTTATGGCCACTCACCGATGATGTCGATGTAGTACAGCTAGACGATATAGTGACTCGTTTACCTGAACCGGTAGTAACACGCCGAGGAGGTTTTCATTTTAATGTGAAATTTGCGGGATACAATATTTAACAAGTTCCATAAAATTATTCGAATTTTTAAACTTTAAGTTTCTTTTCTGTTTTAGTTTCTCCTTGGGAATAACTCCTACTGTTTTAGAGATTAAAGCCAAACATTGGGTTTTGAACGGATAAATACGTTTATAAAAATATTATTCTTGTTATTAGGAATTTTTTGGGGGTTATTTTGGTTTACTTATTATTTTTCAGAGGTACCTTTTAATTTTTCGTTTTTATGATTTGCTTGGCTAACTATTTCCCAACAATAAAAAGTTCATAACTTCCCAGATTTTTATTTTTTTTTAAGTCTGTAAAAAGAAAAATTGGCAAGGGAGATATAAACTTACACTTTCCCATTACCACTTCTGCGAACATGCATGGAAATTGTATTCCGATTTTACACTTTCCCTTTTTGGGGTAAGTGTAAAATTTCGGTATAAAAAAAAATCATTCAAATCTCAAGATCTCAAAAATAATTCATGAGTGCCCTATGCAGTATGAAAAGTAAACATATTAAACTATTACTTTCTTACAAAGACACTTTTATAAATATTGTATATTTAAAGTAGGAAGGAAATAAACTTGAACTATTAAAAAGGGCTTCGCAGTTGCCCCAGTCTACCCTAATTATAAGCTTTGTAATGTAATGCTGAAAAATAAACAGAATGGTTTTGTACACTTTACCGTTCTTCCCTACACTTGCTGCCACTTTTTTTCATGCATTTTGTTTCATTACAACATTTTTGTAATTTTCGTTCTCATAGTTGTATACTTTTGCACCTCCTCTATCAAACAATCGTCAGCAATTGCCGAAAACGGTGGCATTCTGCTGAGCGATCACGGCTGGACTGGTCTCTCTAGCAGTCCGAACGCAGCCACTGCAATTGACGGCGAACGCTGTGTCGCTGAGCTGCGGCAGTGAAACCGTGTACATACAAATCGGCAAATCGCATTAAACCAGTACCGAGCTACCAATCGCAAACGCCAGCCGCGGCCGCTGACTGCTCCAGCCAAACCATACCTTAAAGGCACGTTAGAGTGTATAACCTTTATTTTACTATTTTTTATATTATGAATCAATAAACCTTATATCAGCTACCTAAATATAACATTCAAATCTATGAGTTTTCGCAGATCTCAAATCTCACAATAGTCACAAGCGTTGCACTCTGCTTCGGCATTTTCAATGTCTCCCCCGGTTGCATCTTTGTAAAGGACTGTAAATTTTTATTACATTTTTTTGTTATATAGGAATCCCAACTTTGTATTTTACTTTTCAAATCTATGTAAAACTCTTCCTTGTTTCGGTATAACATACCTCCTATACAGGGTGGACATTTGAAAACAAAACAAAGCCAATTTTAGCCACCCCATGCAGGTCTTAAAACTAGAAACGCTCGGATCTGTCGATTTTTGATTATAGGGGGAAACATTTTTTTGGCATTTTCGCCCCCTGAAAGTCTAACCCCTAGCGGGGGCGATAACTACCCCCAATGTTTTAAATGGAATGGGGGGTCGGGTGACACGTACATTGCCTTAAAGGTATTTTTATGTATAGTACACAGTAAAAAATATCCACCTGGTAAAAATCATTTCAGAGTGGTAAAAAAAAGTAGTGTTAATGTTCACACCCGGAGCAACATAATTTACCACATTTTTACGCTCATATGGGACCAAAGTTGTTGTATTAAATTTGCCTATGAATTTAACCTTCTAAAAAGTTAATTTTGTTGAATGGGTGTTATTTATTCCATTATACACTCTATCAGGAAAATTAAATACAATGACAATTAATTACACCATATTAGCGTGTAAATAAACCCCGCTAGAAGGTTATTTTAACACATTGAGTGCAAAACTTATTCTTTAATCGTTTTTTTTTACACGGTCCCGGGTAAAAATACCTAAACCGGTGTTACCGAAAAGATAGGCGGCAACAAGTGGTGTGAAATTCTAGGAATTGACACATGACGCCGATGCTACGTGCAAATTCAACTTTCAAGTCAGTCTGATTGGGCTGGAACAAAATATAGAATAATGTTATATTTAAATTAAAATATAGAAACAAAGCAAAGTTCTGTAAAGTGCCAAATGAGAGTGCCTTATGAGGATATTGTTAAATTGGGTAAGCATATTAACAAAATTTAATAGAAACCTTACCAATAAGTACGCCATTTTAAGAAACTAAGTAGGTATTTACATTGTTACAGTTTTCCTTTTAGCTTTTAAATTATTCTGATATAAGCTTATAGGTACTATAAATGTATTCCTTTTTTATATAAATACTTAGGTACCTACCTACATCTATTACTTCATAGATCTCTAAATAAATATACGATTAATATAATACTCTTTTATTCTTTTATATCGTTCCAAGTTCCAAAGAATACTTTTATTTAGTTGTCTAGCGTTCTAAGTATACATATATTTATTATGGTATTTGTTGTGTTAAGCTTAACAATGAGGTACATTAAACGTAGATATATATGTTTATTTTACTAAATTGTTAAACTATATAATAGGTGTGTCATTTTGTTCAACTAGTTATAATAATAAGTGTAAAAAAATCAAAGTGTTTTCCAGTTCTGTCGTAACCATCATTTTGTTTATAAATAAACGATAAATAATACTCAATATTTTCATTCATTTAACAAACCTTTTCCAAGCGATCTGAAGATTTATATATATTAGGGGCTACTACTTTCGGCTTTGATTAAGTCATTCAATCATGTATCAAACTAAGCAAAGTGTAATAATGTGAATCATCTTAAATGCATAATTTTTTACATTTTAATTATAAACGCCCGGTTAGTTTGATACGGGATTAAATGACTTAATCAAAGTGGAAAATATTCTAGCCCTGGGTGGATTATTTTATTACACTCACTATAGTAAAGTCACACCCAAATAAAATAAAATTTACACTACAATAATATGATATTTACACTAAACAATCACAAATTACCATTAAAAAATGGTTTACTTACACCTCTCATTATTTCTTTTACACCGTAGAAGGATAGGTTTACAATCTGTGAGTTTAATTTACACACGATAGTGTAAATGTACCTACCCATAAATTAGAAGAATTAACACTCATCAAAAAGTAAAAAAAAACCATTGAAAAATATCTTTTTTACCAGATATACTGATTGGTTAATATACCCTATTGAGTGTGGTCCTATATGTATCACCATTGAGTGTTAAATTTAATACTGAATTTTTTACTGTGTATAACCCCAGAGTTTAACATCGCTACTATCTACCTAGCCTGTACAGTGTCCCACCAAAAGTACAAAAACAGGTAGTTTTTACCTTTTTTATTACAAAAAAAATTCTTACAAGTCAGTCCAGTAAATGCTGGAAATGCTACCTCTGGGCCTCCATGCAATAGTAAAGATTTTGTTCACAACGCTCTCGTACATTTTGAAGCATCTGTGAGGTTATTTGACGACATTCATCAATTATCCGTTGTTGTAGCTGTTCCAAAGATGTTGGTTGGCTGGGTGGCATGAACTTTAGTTTTTGTTAAGTGGCCCCATAAAAAAAAATCTAGCGGGCTTAGATCAAGAGAACGTGGGGGCCACTCAATACTTCCTCTCCATTCAATCCATTGTCCTGGAAACGTTTGATCCAAATAGTGACGAACATTGAGTGCAATATGGGGTGGGGCACCGTCTTGCTGGAATAATAAGTGGTTTTACATGTAGATACTGATCGTCATTCTCAATCATTTGTACTAACGCTGCATAAAAGGGGTTTTGTAATAATTCCAGATACATTTCGCCTGTTAAATTGCCAGGTAAAAAAAAGAGGCCTCTTATACGGTTACCAAAAATGCCAGCCCAAACATTCAGTTTTTCCGGATGTTGCGTATCACGTAATATTCTGGGATTTGAATTAGACCAATAACGACAGTTGTGACGATTCACCGTACTGTTTAGGAAAAAAGAGCATTTCACTCATAATTTCATAAAATTTCAAGCGCCTATCAAAATCGTCTTCGTTAAGTTCTTGTACCAGACGTATATTGTAAGGATAAAACTTGTGTTGGGCAGTTCTATTAGCACATTATTGTTCGCAAAAAATAATGAAATGATTTGCACCCTTTTAGGAATTGAGTAAACCATTATTACTTTTATGCCGATTCTGTAACGAAATTAACTAAACCTTACTACTTTACAGCGACCGAAGGATATGGCTTACAACAATAATTAAACGCCACAGGAATAAAACTAGAACTGTCAAAAAAGCAAAGCAAATGCTATTCATCGTTGTCATTTTTTGTAATAAAAAAGGTAAAAACAACCTGCTACAGGCTAAGTAGATAGTAGCGATGTTAAACTCTTGGGTTATACTCTACATAAAAATACCTTTAAAACAAAATATCACTTGACCCCCATTCCATTTAAAATTGCTAGGGGGTTGACTTTCAGGGGGGCAAAATACCAAAAAAATATTTCCCCCTAAAATCAAAAACCGCCGGGTTCGAGCGTTCTTTTTTAATAACCGGGGGTGCCCAAAATCGGCTTTGTTTCGTTTTTAAATGGCCACCCTGTATATTCAAAAATCATTCTGATGTTCACTGACTACCCTTAGTGTAGTGGCAAAAGTTAAAGTTTTATGTATAAACCGTGTGGTAGACAAATCGGAAGCTTTTCCTTAAAAATATATATTTCCTTTGAAAATATTGAGAAAAGACACGGCATCAAAATAAAATACATCAGAACATCAATGCACAATTTCTCCACAGGGTGTTCAAAATTCACGTCTCTAAACTGTAGCGCAGTCTTGCAATTAAAAGTGTTTATTTAAGAGAACTCTTGTACTAAACTCTCTAAAACTAAACGTCGCCATAATAAAAAATAATAAATCGATAGACATTAGAAATATTTATGTGCTACTATAATATAATGTTATTAACGCATTTTTTTACGATCTTAACAACATCTGGCAAATAGCAAGCACTAACGGCACAACTAAAAAGCAAACCTTGTTTAAGTACACTTACTAAAGATGGTAAAGGCATCTGCAATTACAACATGATAAAGAATAATTAAAATTCATTCCACTATTTTTTTACAGCACTTCATTTTATTTCAATAAAGCTTGTTTTGAGTTTTTGTAGTGTTCTTCAAATTATATTTTTAACTAACTAATCAATATTATTTCCTTCTACAGTTCTTTCATTAAATATTCACAAAACCTACATAGAAAAAATAAAATTCCTACAAATAGACAATAAATTTTCTTCAAAAAAATGCCTTCAATGAAAACTGGTTGTTTTGCATCAAAAATAAATTCTTAGCGAAAGAAATAATGTTGACTAAAACTTTTTAATATTCTTGAAATATATTTTTGAATAAACATTTATTCTTGGCACAAATAAGTAGCATACTTCAATATAGAAAATGTCAGGGTTTTCATTTCAAATTTGAAACAAGAATATACAGGGTGTCCCGAAATTAGCTGACAATACTTAAAGGGGATAAAGTACATCCAAAAATAAGACTAAACCCCTCTATTAATATACCTTCAAAACCGCTTCGCTATGGGGCTAGAGCCCCCCGAATGGGAGCTATGACAAGCGGTTTTTTCACAATATCTCAGAAACCGATTAGGGTATCAAAACAAGATTTGATACATGTTTTACCCATGACAAGACGCAATAAATGGTTTATTTAGCTTAACTGTATTTCTTCCAGTGGCGTCCCACTGCGTAGGTAGTGAGGAGAATATTGTCCTAAGTTTTTTATTTGTAGGATTTTTTAACTTCAGGTGCAATTTTTAGAAGCCTTGATGTATTTTGTTGAAAAAAGTTACTCTTGTTTCATTTCGGTAGGATTCACCATTTTCCAATAAAATCGATTTTAAAATTTTCGGTTTTTTGAAAGCCGTTGAAAAGGCTAAGGTAAGTAATAATTTATAATAGGCGGCTATGGATGATTTGATACCACGGAAACACAATAAAGCTTGATAGGTGTCAATTTTTTGTTGTCAGCAGTTTAATGTTTTGGTGAAAAATCATAGATTAATAATTTTGTATTATTATTAGAACAAAATGCAAAATTCTTCAAATCACGAACTAGCAGATATACATTTTGTTTATGGGTTCTGTAACGGCATTTCTACTGCTGCGTTAGTGGAATATCGAAGGAGATTTCCACAAAGAAGAATACCAAGTCGTTGTACTTTTGCTAGGGTTCACAGAAACTTAGTTGAAAATGAATCATTTCGAAGGGCTCGTGGACAAGGTCGGCCGATTGGAAACTATAATTATTGGGAAAATGCACTAAATTTGATGGAAGAGGACTCAAACATAGCAACAAGGAATGCTGCAATATACCGAAGTCAATCGTAAGTAAAATTACAGGTAAATTTCTAGAACGCCAACTGAATATTTTCTTGTTTGTTTTAGATAGAAACAATGGTGCAAATACAAGGGTTACACCCTTTTCATTACCAGAGAGTTCAAGATTTAAAACCTGAAGACTTTCCAAACAGGGTTGTGTTTTCTCGTTGGATATTAAACAATGACAATGTTTTAAGAAAAATTTTGTGGTCTGATGAAGCAACTTTCTCTAGGGGCAAAGCATTCAACATACATAATACACATTACTGGGCACAAGAAAATCCAAGGGTTGTAAGAAAGACAAATTACCAGCATAGATTCTCGATTAATTTGTGGGCAGGTATTATTGGAAACCACCTGATTGGCCCAATTGAATTCCCACAAATTCTAAATGCAGAAAGGTATTTGAATTTCTACATAATGATCTTGGGGATTTAATAGATAATGTGCCACTGGATTTACGTTTAGGGCACTTCTTTCAACATGATAGGGCGCCAGCTTACTACGGGCGTCAAGTCAGGAATTGGCTTAAAGAATATTACTCTAACGGGTGGATTGGTAGAGGTCCCATAGCCAGCAGGCCACCAAGATCACCTGATTTTAATCCCCTTGATTATTATTTTTGGGGGCACATTACTGGTATGATGTATGCAAGAGAAGTAGTCAATAGAAGAACTAAGGCAGCGAATCAATAACGCGGCAAACATCATAAGAGAAAACCATTTTCAAATTCTCCGTGCCTCACAAAACATAACACGCAGGTCTAGATTGTGCATCCAACAAAATGGAAATCATTTCGAACATTTGCTTAAGAATTTGTTTCCCGTGTGGTTTTACAATCCAATTTGATTTGCAGTTTGTTATTCTTTTTCGTTTTATTTTAAAAGCCTCTTAAAATCTCCATGACAATAAATATTTAAAAAACAAGGTAATCTAAAAATCTTTTTAACTTGAAAACGTTACATTCTGTCAAATTACAATAATAGAAGGTTTTATTATCAAAAAATTTAAAATAAAAAAAAATTACAATAAAAGTATGAAAGCCCTGCAAATTAAATTAAAAATATTTCAAAGTAACATCCTTTATTAAATATGCGTTGTCGCTAGTAGAACTTCTAATACATTTCATGTTTTATTATCAAATGTTTGCTGAGATATGCAAAAAAACACCTTAGCCTTTTTAACAGCTTTCAAAAAACCGAAAATTTTGAAATCGATTTTATTGGAAAATGGTGAATCCTACCGAAATGAAACAGGAGTACCTTTTTTCAACAAAAGACTTCAAGGCTTCTAAAAATTGCACCTGAAGTTAAAATAATCCTACAAATAAAAAACTTAGGACAATATTCCCCTCACTACCTACGCAGTGGGACGCCACTGGAAGAAATACAGTTAAGCTAAATAAACCATTTATTGCGTCTTGTTATGGGTAAAACATGTATCAAATTTTGTTTTGATACCCTAATCGGTTTCTGAGATATTGTGGAAAAACTGCTTGTCATAGCTCCCATTCGCGGGGCTCTAGCCCATAGCGAAGTGTTTTTAAAGGGTTTTAGTCTTATTTTTGGATGTACTTTATCCCCTTAAAATATTGTCAGCTAATTTCGGGGCACCCTGTATACATATTCTTTAATTAAAACAATTTTAAGAAATAATTCTTAAGGGGTACAGCTACGTTGGCGGTCTATGGTACCCTAACTACCCCTATAATATTTTCTTCGAATTTCTTCGAATTCATCAATAAAAGTATGGGCACGATTCAAAGTTAAAACTTGTTAATTCAATTCGAAGAATTCGTCCATTTTTCCCAAAGAGACCTGTTATTAAATATATTTTTAACAAAGGACACAAAGCCTCGGCCTCAAATAATTTATTTGAGGCCGAGGCTTTGTGTCCTTTGTTAAAAATATATTTGTTAATTCAAAATAAAAATTTTTTTATAGAAAATCAAAATTTCGAATTCTGTTATTTACCTTAAATATTATGTCCATTAATGTTTTAATCTAACCCATCGTTCTATGGATACACTGTATACAGGTTATTGCGAAAATGCGTTACGAAACTTGGAGGTATTATTCTACGTAGTAAAATAAAGGTAGTCAGAGTACAAAAAATTGAAATTTTAATATTTTCTGAGTTACAGCCTGTCAAAGTTCAAATTTTTATCTAACCTGTAACTAGGAAAATATTAAAATTTAGATTCTATCGTTACTTTACGTACTTTAGAAAGTATATATTTAGTCTTAACTGGATAATTCTAGCACTTTCTAAAGTTTCGTTCCAAGACAATAGTTTCTTAAATGAAACAACGACGACTATACCTACTTATATCTTAATTGAAGAATTTTGAAATTAAAATATTCTTGACTGAAGTTTTATCTTAAAAGAGAAATTCTTCATTTATAAATACGAAAATGTCTTGGATGAAACCTGTGTATAGTGAAGAACATATTTTCTTCGTTATATGCAAACCACTATTAATTGATTTTACTGAAGCATACTTTTTTTCCGTGTACATACTGGTAAAATTAAATGTGTTAAAAATCAAGCTTTTTTATTTTGTAGTAACATCATTGGTTATCATATTTTATTAATTGACATTAAAATTCCAATTTTTTCTTTCAACATTTATTTTATATTGGTACCTAATTCCTGTAATAATCAGTGTTATAGTGAAGCAACTTTTTTAATGCATCCGGTATACGTTGATTTACGAGATTAATATTAATATTAATATAGGATGTGCACATCCAGGGTTTTTAAAACGAATATATTATATTTTTGCTTTTATTATTAGATGTAGATACTGATATCTTTCAGAAAACTTCAGTTTTATCGGTCATGGGCTTGTGCTGGGAGTGGGGCATCTTGTACACAGTAAATAATTGAGTGTTAAATTTAACACTCAATGGTGGTACATATAGGACCACACTTAATAGGGTATATTAACCAATCAGTATATCTAGTAAAAAATATATTTTTGAATGTTTTTTTTTACTTTTTGATGAGTGTTAATTCTTCTAATTTATGGGTAGGTACATTTACACTAGCGTGTGTAAATTAAACTCACAGATTGTAAACCTATCCCTCTAGGGTGTAGAAGAAATAATGAGAGGACTAAGTAAACCATTTTTTAATGGCAATTTGAATTTGTGATTAATTAGTGTAAATATCATATTATTGTAGTGTAAATTTTATTTTATTTGGGTGTCACTTTACTATAGTGAGTGTAATAAAATAATTTACCCAGGGCTAGAATACTTTCCACTTTGATTAAGTCATTTAATCCCGTATCAAGCTAACCGGGCGTTTATAATTAAAATGTAAAAAATTATGCATTCAAGATGTTTTACATTATTAACCTCTGCTAAGTTTGATACATGATTGAATTACTTAATCAAAGCCGGAAGTAGTAGCCCCTAATATATATAAATCTTCAGATCGCTAGGAAAGGTTTGTTAAATGAATGAAAATATTGAGTATTATTTATCGTTTATTTATAAACAAAATGATGGTTACGATAGAACTGGAAAACCCTGTGTTTTTTTTACACTTATTATTATAACTAGTTGAACAAAATGACACACCTATTATATAGTTTAACAATTTAGTAAAATAAACATACCTATATATATCTACGTTTAATGTACCTCATTGTTAAGCTTAACAAAACAAATAACATAATAAATATATGTACACTTAGAACACTAAACAACTAAATAAAAGTATGCTTTGGAACAATATAAAAGAATGAAAATGACGAGTATTATATTAATCGTATATTTATTTAGAGATCTATACAGTAAAATATGTAGGTAGGTACCTAAGTATTTATATAAAAAAGGAATACATTTAGTGTATAAGCTTATATCAGAATAATTTAAAAGCTAAAAGGAAAACTGTAACAATGTAAATACCTACTTAGTTTCTTAAAAATGGCGTAATTATTAGCAAGATTTCTATGAAATTTTGTTAATATTCTTACCCAATTTAATAGGATCCTCATAAGGCACTCTCATTTGGCACTTTACAGAACTTTGCTTTGTTTCTATATTTTAATTTAAATATAACATTATTCTATATTTTGTTCCAGCCCAATCAGACTGACTTGAAAGTTGAATTTGCACGTAGCATCGGCGTCATATGTCAATTCCTAGAATTTCACAACACTTGTTGCCGCCTGTCTTTTCGGTAACACGGGTTTACGTATTTTTACCCGGGGCCGTGTGAAAAAAACGATTAAAGATTAAGTTTTACACTCAATGTGTTAAAATAACCTTCTAGGGGGGTTTATTTACACGCTAATATGGTGTAATTAATTGTCATTGTATTTAATTTTCCTGATAGAGTGTAAAATGGAATAAATAATACCCATTCAACAAAATTAACTTGTTAGAGAGTTAAATTCATAGGCAAATTTAATACAACAACTTTGGCCCCATATATGAGTGTAAAAATGTGGTAAATTATGTCGCTCCGAGTGTTAATATTAACACTACTTTTTTTACCACCCCTGAAATGATTTTTACCAGGTGGATATTTTTACTGTGTAGTGTCACTTTTAGAAGAAAGCATTCCTCTTCCGATGCTAAAGAAATAATTAAAAATGCGTACGAACCTTTGCTGAAAAGAGATTTTAATTCAAGTGATGCTTTAGCCGAGACATCTGCTTTAACAAGTGTACTTATGTATGTCAAATGGACGTAGTTATGCAGAAACCTACCAACCCACAACTTCGCCAAAAATGAGTTAAGCACATAACGAACTTTTTCTTACTGTATTCTGTGATTTACAGAAACCTACCATCTAATTCAAGGTCCCGATAATGAACAGCTGGGTTACCTACCAATCCATTTATATTTTATTCGATTATTTAACATACGCAGAAAAATATCAAGCCACTTGGTAGCTATATCTATAATATTTAAAACAACCAAGTGGGTTGGTAGGTTACTGCAAAAAAGATATTTTCACCAAACGTCAAACTGTTATATGCACAAGTAGGTTGGTAGCATTCTGCATAAATGCATGCGCAATACGCAGAAGAATATCATCCCAAGAATAAAGTTAATTTTCATTATATGCAATGCTTTAATTAAATAAATGACAGTTTTAATTTTGCAGAAACTTACCAACCCACAAACTTCAGTCGATTTAAAAAAATTTAATTTTGCAGAAACTTACCAACCCACAAACTTCAGTCGATTTAAAAATTTAATTTTGCAGAAACTTACCAACCCACAAAATTCAGTCGATTTAAAAAAATTAGTCATTAAATTGTTTTCATTCTCGGAAAGCATGCGAATGCCCATTATATACCAAAAGCTGGATATTAAATTTTGCTTTGGTACCGATTTAATAACAAATTTATCTTAAAATCTTTAACATCGATTTTCTCAGAATAATGTTTTTGTGGGTTGGTGGGTTGGTAGGTTTCTGCATAACTACGTCCAAATGTATGAAGAACAATCTGTACCTACCCCGGTTTTGCTGGGGAAAATCTCAAAATCAAATTGTTTGCTAACCAAATTTAAGTGTTACAAAGCTTCGTCTCTGTTTTTAGTTCTTTTCACTAGTTGTGTATCTCTGTGTTGAGACCCAGAACCACTATATTACTATTGTGATCCATATTTCTAAAATACTTATTCTCCATCTACAATATTGCATTTAACAGTTCCATTTTGTTCTACCCCTACCATTAGGTATTTCGTCTGTTGCGTTTATGAAAAGTGGCTTAGGCTTAGACAGACTCCTCCTGGTATAACTGTTTTTCTATATACTTTTTCATTGCTTCAATTAGTTCCTTGCTAACTTGTTTTGTTTCTAAGCTGCCTTTAATGATATTGAAATTAAACATTTAAAATTACTTATACTTACCCCCACTGAGACATCGACCTCATACGTATAAAAATAACTATGCACCAAAACTGCTACGTTAATTATTGAGTGAGAGTGAGAGAGAACCATTAACATTGGCAGCCCTTTGCTTTAGTTCCTCTTTGAAGTTATTTACAGAGGCAAGGGCCTAGCGACACCTAAAGCACCGGTTCCCGTCACCTAAGATCAACCAGGTTTTTTTGCAAATTTTTCCTGGGGAAACCAAAATAATTATGTGCATCTATATAGCGAATAACAACTATCCCTACGCGAAAGCAGTAAGTGCAAGCTGAAGGCACGGTAAGGTCCCAGACCGGAACGGGCGCGAGTTTAGTGAGTGAGTCAGTTCATGTCGTGTATAAAAAAGAGACCAACATCGTCCCCGCAAGCTGTGCTTGCGTTTTTAGGCCTAAAGCGAGGCAAACTAACTAGTTTGTTAGCATAGGTTTAATATTAAGGGTGCATGTGCACCGGGATTAGCTTGTAGGTTAGCTTATAAGTTTTAGGGGTACATGTGTGCCACAAATCTATACATGACATGTGAAAATACAAAGCGATAATAAAGAAACTTTAAAAAGAAAAAAAAAAGAAAAGGTTGCCGTCAGATCACCGAAGTTAAGCGGTGTCGAGCGCGGCTAGTACTTGGATGGGTGACCGCTTGGGAAACACCGCGTGCTCTTGTCTTAGGGAAGAGTGTAAAATGAATCGACATCAAAACCATCCTATTCACGCCGGACAGGCCGGATGAGATCGGATATCTCGTAGGATGAAGGTGCCGTTTCACACTCCCCAGTCGGTAGACCGCACGACTAAAAACCGTACGGTCGATGACCGGTTCTAGATGGCCTCAGATACGCCGACGAACCGTAAAAAAGTAAAATAAAAAAAAAAAGTTATTTACATAGAGCAATAACTTATACAGGTAACTACGTAATGCACAAGATATACTCTTTGCAAAACAAAAACCGATGCACGTCATACCCTTCGAGTGACGTCAGTTGTCGACAGTGTTGCCAGCTTGTAACCAAAATATCCGAGTGAGGGAGTTACAGTTTTTTTTTCATAAAAACAAGATAAATATACAAAAATTTCCCATAGTTTATATATTTGTTTACTGCATAATATCCTTTACCATCAACTTTAGTAAATCTAACACTTTTTTATTTTTATCTCGCCAAGATC
Source organism: Polydrusus tereticollis (assembly GCA_963920685.1). Classification (NCBI taxonomy): domain Eukaryota; kingdom Metazoa; phylum Arthropoda; class Insecta; order Coleoptera; family Curculionidae; genus Polydrusus; species Polydrusus tereticollis. The sequence goes on from OY987329.1 coordinate 127,272,196, forward strand.
GACCAATGGTACCATTCAAAAAAATCCATGTTTCATCCAAGAAAATGAATTGGTACAAGAATGCTTCTTCTTCTTCTTTATTATATTCTTTCAAAAATACCAGTCGTTTCAAAGCTACATGAGAATGTTCCATAAGCCCTCGCCTCAGTTTTTACCATCCGAAGCCTATATTCTTGAAGAGACTTCTAAAAGAGTTACGACCAAGCGCAGATCCAGGGGGAGGGTCATGGGGGTCATGACCTCCCCCCCCCCCAAACAAACAGAGGAACACAAAAAAATATTATATATTATGTTTATTTTGCTCATATTATTTTCCAATGCATGATAAAATTTAATTATATTGATCCGTAAAATGATTTATGAAAACTTCTTTTACTATTTTGGAGATTTATTATACAGGGTGTCTCAAAACTCAGTATCAAGATTTTAGGGGCGTATTTGCCAGGTCAAAATAAGCCTTTTTTTCCTATAAGCATGTGTCCGCAAACGCTTCGTCACCGATCTACAGAGTGTTAAATTTTCAAAAAAATTTTATTTTTTCCTTCATAGCTCTTTTAGTTTTTGAGATATTAAGATAAAATTTAAAACATAGATTACGCTTTAGGGCTTACATCATCTAGTATACCGAGTGATTGTAAGAATCTACAGGGAGATATTTTTTCAGGGGTCATGCTCCCTTTTCTCCGCATAAACTTTTTTATAGTGCGCTGCTGGCGGATTCTGAAATATGCAGTACATTCTTTGTTTTGTTTATAAACTTTTTTATCTCTTATAATTTTTATGCATCTAAGATCGTTATCGAGAAAAAAATTTAAACAAATTTTTATAATTAGCTACATTTAATTAACATTTATAACAACAGGGGGGAATAAATACCACAATGAAAACAAAAGACGCTATACTTATTTGTTATAAGATTATTTAAACATTACCTCAAAAATAAGAAACTTAATCAACTTTGACTTTTTATAAAAGATGCTGGAAATGCCCTCCTCTTTCTGCGATACAACCCTCTACTCTTCTTCTCATAGACTGCCGTACGCGTTCTAATATTCCGGGATTATTTCTTACCGTTTGAAAGGCATCCATAATTCGTCCAGTTAGAACTTCGATGGAAGGCACTGGTCCTGCATCATAAACTAGACTCTTTACATGCCCCCATAAAAAGAAGTCCAGCGAGTTGCAATCTGGGGACCGTGGGGGCCAAGCAATTGGACCTGCTCTGCCAATCCACCGATTGGGAAACACTGTGTCTAAATAATCGCGGACGGTGACTCGAAAATGAGGGGGGGTGCATAACCACATTTGTTGACGAACGTGTAAAGGCACATCCTCCATTAATGCAGGCAATTCATTCTGTAGGAAGTTTAAATATGTGTCACCATTTAAAATTCGCGGTAAAATAAAAGGACCAATTAAAGTATCTCCTACTATTCCTGCCCATATGTTTACGCTAAACTGTTCCTGGTGTCGAGATTCTCTGATCATGTGTGGATTTTCTAGTGCCCAAATATGAACATTGTGGTAATTCACTACTCCGTCGCGTGTAAATTGAGCCTCGTCGGTAAAAAGGATACGAGATAAAAATTCAGGATCCACAGTACACTTGCGCAGTATCCATCTGGAGAACTGCAAGCGCTGTGGAAAGTCTCGAGGAAGCAAACCTTGGACGCGCTGAATATGATATGGGTATAGCATGTTTTCGTGTAAAACCCTCCAGACAGTTGAACGGGAAACATCCAAATGCCGTGCTATTTGTCGAGTACTCATACCAGGGTTTTCGTCGATAACATTTAAAATCTCTTCATCAACTGCTGGGTTGCGTGCTTGTCTTGGTCTACCAGTATCGTGCATTGGAGTCTGAAATCTGCCGTATTCCCGAAGGTGTTGATGGGAATTTATAAAAGTTCTGTAGTTGGGAAGCCGGCGATTAGGAAATCTTAGCGCGTACAACCTCTGAGCATTAAGCCCGTTACCATTAGCCAGACCATAAACGAAATGGATGTCAGCCAGATGTTCAAATGAATATGGTCCATTTTCCATTTTAATGTTAAACAAATCAAAAAATATACGATAAGTTATAAACCAACTTTTAAATAATGTCAAATGCATAAACCAACTTTTAAATAATGTCAAATGCTTCAAAATAAGCGTAAACGTCAAAATGAAAATAGCAGTCAAAGCCCACTAATTGTTTTTTTTATTGTTTCATTGAAAAATTTCAATTAAATATGGCGAATTACAAAAATTTGTTTAAATTTTTTTCTCGATAACGATCTTAGATGCATAAAAATTATAAGAGATAAAAAAGTTTATAAACAAAACAAAGAATGTACTGCATATTTCAGAATCCGCCAGCAGCGCACTATAAAAAAGTTTATGCGGAGAAAAGGGAGCATGACCCCTGAAAAAATATCTCCCTGTAGATTCTTACAATCACTCGGTATACTAGATGATGTAAGCCCTAAAGCGTAATCTATGTTTTAAATTTTATCTTAATATCTCAAAAACTAAAAGAGCTATGAAGGAAAAAATAAAATTTTTTTGAAAATTTAACACTCTGTAGATCGGTGACGAAGCGTTTGCGGACACATGCTTATAGGAAAAAAAAGGCTTATTTTGACCTGGCAAATACGCCCCTAAAATCTTGATACTGAGTTTTGAGACACCCTGTATAATAGCGTTAATACACAAAAGTAAAATATATAACTTTTTTGTGAGTGACCCCCCCCCCCCCCCCCAAAACGAGGTTCTGGATCCGCTCCTGGTTACGACAACCATCACACAGTTCTCTGTCTTTTAATTTCTAACTTAAAGTTGTCAAAGTTACAGCTTATGAATAACCGATGTAAAATATTATAATTTTTAAATAATACAACTTACTTGCTTCGTACATTCCATAAATAGTGTCACGGATAGAACTTATATCCAATCTTCACACATTTACAACTCTCTTCGAATTAGAACGCTTGTTTTAAAGTGATTTTAATAATTTATTTTCCTTAACTGTTGTTGAAATTGCGCTTACAGTGGAGATATTCAAATTTAGGGCGGCTGCTATACGCTAAAAATTAGTAAAGTAAAAATAAAATATCTAGTCCTTAACAAACTCTTTAAATTTACTTCTCTCTCCTGCTGTCCAGGGTAACAATAGGCAATTCTTGTTAAGTTCTTCCTGAAAATAGCTTCTAGATATTAGCTCTTTGCACCGACTATTTAAATGCTTCGGCATTTTTCACAAAAAGTAAACAACGTAATCGACAGAATATGTATATGCACGAGCTGGCGCCACCGCACCGTTTACAGTTGTGTTGCCAACTATGGGCCAATAAAATTCAAATTATATTAATTTTTACAAGGTTAAATAAACAAAATATTTGCTATAAGTGGGTTCGTATCAAAGAAGACTACTTTAAGCTTGTAGTAAATTCAATATCGCATAAAGTTTTAATACTTTTTGTCTAAATTTAATTTCCTCGTGTTTTCTTAAGGATTTACAATTATCAGCTGATTGATGACGTGCATCGGTTTTTGTTTTGCATCAACCATATTAGATATATAATCATATTCCTGATAAGGACATTACATAAGATTTTTGTTGCAATGCACAATGTAACGGTTATTTCAACTTTCATTGATATTTTAAAGAACGTGGGTGCAGGACAGTGCAGATAAAGACAATGTTGCCGCAATATAATATAAAATTAGAATGATACGAATATGTATGTACTAATTATCTATGCAAATATATCAAGCATTAATGTATTGGCCAACTGATATTAATAGCGTTAGAAATAAAATTTATATATGAATTAATTTCAATTCCGGTATTAAATTAATACTAAAGAACAAAGAAGTCTGCTTACTTCCGGTGAACGTTCTCAATCTGGGGCGTGCGGTTCATAGAACCACCGCTTTGCGGCTTTTTTTTCTAGTTAAAATTAATTTATTAATCTATGTCAATAGAAATTCATACAACCTATTTATTTTTAATTTTTAAACCACACCCGGTCCGACATGCCTCCCTGACGAGCATAATATAAAGCTTCTTACATTAAATCCTGCCGTCTGATGGGCGAAGGCTTCTTTTTAGGCGTATACTCGTAACCTATCGAGTTTCGAGATGGCCATCGGTCTGCAGCGCTGGGTTTCGGGTCCGCTCGGATAACGGCCCTATCGCGCGCCTTTTAAATTATAATTTAACCGACGAAATATCTAATATTGGCAGCAATAGGTACAATGGCAAGAGCCGGGCTTAAAAACTTAATTACATGTGCTATGTTCCATAAAATGATGACGATTTTTTGAAAAATACAGGGTGTTCCTTAATGTCATGCTAATAGTTCAGGATGATTTCTCAGGTAATTGTATAAAGAAAAGCTCGTATGACCGTATGTAACCAGGCTTCGTTTAAAACAAAGGCGAGGCTGACAACACTCGTCGCCATTTTTGGAGTACCCCTTCCGGTACGATCACACACTTTTCACCGGGGTTTGTGTCAGAGATGCAGGATTCAAAGTGTTCTGCGTGACCGCTATTTGCGTCCTTGTTTGAGAGGCTTAGGGAACTACTAAATATTAATACGGTACTACACGCAAAATGTTAAAAGGCATTTAATAAAAATTCACAAATACACCCTCATATTACATTATGTCTCTCTTCCTCAGGTATACGCTTGGGTACATGGCAAAAATAGAACATTAAGACTTATGTGATTTATTATTTTACTCTCTTTGAAGGGTGTCAACTGGATATTCTCTTTAATTTATTCTTGCTTTTGATTTGTATGAAAACAAAGAATATCCTGTAGCGTTATTTGTTGCACGTTTTATTGGGGTTTCGGTCTTTTTAAATAATCTCTACTATATATATTTATTTTCCTTAATTTATGCGTGAAGCATAAAACCGCCGATGCTAATAATAAAGCAGAATTTTTTCCATCTAGGTGAAGGCAGTTTAGAAGGACATTCCAATATTATGATATGGGCTTGTTGTAAAAGTATGAATGAATGAAAATGTAGGGAGTGTTCGAATTGCACCATGTGCATTGGACGTTAAAGTCCCCTATCAAACCGGTTAATGCACAGGATTATTTGAACAGAATCGATGCATTCAGGAGCGTATCGTAACAAAATACTTTGTGGAAGGTGGGCAGCAACTTTCCGAAGAAACATAATAATAATCAAAAAATAATAATAATAATAATAATAATAAATAATCAAAGTATCAGAGAAATAGAGAATTAACTTTTGGCCAATAACCTTTCATCTAGGTATATCATATCCTTGCCTGACTATTCCATGTCCATTTCTTTTTAAATAAAGGTGTTTTTCATCAAATTATTCTTTGTCCAATACCGCGTATGTCAATATAGGTATTTGAAGTACTCCAATATCATGAACTTTTCTAAATACACAAGGGTATTTTTATTATATGCCCATTTAACTTTGTAAATATTCGGACCAAAATATTCTATGTCCTTTTGCCCAATGGGGGTTAAGGAATGGACATCACGTGGGGAATAAATTGGCGCAAATAGTTATTATGATTACAGTACGGTCTACAGTCTACAGTACAGTATTGCAGTGCTCGTGTACTACATCACTCGCTGTCAGTTTTAAAAGGCAGTAACAGGCAAAATGCATCCAAATCATTTTTACAAGTTATTAAAAATCCTGCAGTTCAGCCTTCTCCTGCTGACCTTAACGAAGACAAAATCGCTAATATCAAAAGCTTGGCGAATAATTTTTCTTCTGTAGATTTCCTGTTTTGGAAATGCATCATTGAAAAGTTTTAGACAGGATTTTGTTAACTTTTTTATGCTATAATTTAAATATAAATGGTTCAGTTAAAATTTACAGTGACTATTATGTAAAATAAGAATCTTTATTTAATATCGAAATAAACATTATTCTACTAAATTTATTTTGTCTTCAGTCTTTAAAAATAACAGAAAGTTGACATATGTTTCAGCATAGTTACCAACTGATGCACGTTTTAATTTAATTTATCCTACGTCCAAGACAGAATTTTTTTATTTATATACTTTTTCATAATTTTTATTAAAAACAATAAACTACATAATAACCTTTCTTCAAGTGACTAATTTATAATTTTAATAAAAATGTAATTACACGAAATATCATTAACCAATTCGATTCCTACGCTTTTAAACTTTCAAATTTAGCTCCTGTAAAACATAGAATAGTCTGGTTCTTAGGCGACAATATGCAGATAGATTTAGATTTTAGATTCCTTAATACTTTGCAGAATGGAATAGACTATGATATTCATTTACTTAGGTTGCGCAACTTACCATCTCTGTGATCAGAGGGTAAAAGTTCTTAACTTATAATTTCTTAATCTAAGAGATTAACAAAATCAGATTTAGCCTGATGTTATTTCAATAATAATTTAAATTCTTATAATGTTATATTGTGACTTTTAATTATTGGGATGGCCTATACAGGGCTGTTGGTATATATGGAAACAGTCAATTATTTCTTAAAGTACACATTAAAACACAACATCTAGCAAAAAATATGTAGGACAAAAGTTTCAGAGTTTTTTTATAGTCTATTAGAATTTTAAAAAACGAAGTATACAGGATGAGTCAGAAAGCCGCAAAGAAATTAAGTTAACTTTTTTTTTAATAGAACACCCTATATCTTAGAATATTTTTGGATTTTACATAAAATTACAATTATTTTTTATTAAGTGCATTATAAGTCTAAACCTAATAGCTTCCGAGATATCGACTTTTGAAAAACTACATTTTTGAACTTTAACCGCTTCTAGCTTTCTAACGGTACGCTATAGACCAAAACGGCTTACGTGTCCCTATCTTACTTTTTTATTATCTTCCCGAAAATATCAACTTCCGGTTAAACCGAAAGTACTATATTTCTGGCTTTTGAGCTACATCCGGTTTAACCGGAAGTTGACACTTTTAGAAAGAGAGTTAAAAACTAAGATAGGGACATGTAAGCCGTTTTACTCTAAGACATACCGTTAGAAAGCTAGAGGCTGTCAAAATTCAAAAATGTCTTTTTCTTCCTTTTTGTATGTGGAGACTTTTCTAAGATAGATCAGCGATCTTTTACTTCTTTTTTCGTAGGATTTTTGCATTTTTCGGTATAGAAGATTCTTGGTTTTTGTTTTTGAGCTCTTTTTGTTTGTTTGATTTTATTGGTGAACTATTTTATTGATGGATAATTTATTTTATTGAATATTGATTGAAATTGATGTTAAATTTTTAGAGATTTTAGCCGTTTTAGGGCGGATTCAAAAATGTCATTTTTCAAAACTCAGTTTCTCGGAAACTATTAGGTTTAGGCTTATAATGCACTTAATAAAAAGTAATTGTAATTTTAGGCAAAATCCAAAAATATTCTAAGATATAGGGTATTCCATTGAAAAAAAAGTAACTTTATTTCTCTACGGCTTTGTGACTCATCCTGTATATTTAACTTTTTAAAATTCTAATAGATTATAAAAAACCCTAAAACTTTTGTCTTAAATAGTTCTTGCTGGCTGTTGTACTTTAAGAAATAATCGACCGTTTCCATACGTACCAACAACCCTGTATAAATAAACTACCTACCCAACAACATACCGGGTGTTGCATCGTCGAGCGGGACATAGGAAATCTGTCAAATAAAGTTGTCATTTTGAGGAATATTTGAACATCTTCTTAAATCCTAAAGTTGTAACAATTTAATAGTACCTACCTATTAATTAGTAAAATATTGAAATATGTAAAATGTCATAATTAACCTTGTTATTGGATACTTTATTTTAGTTTTATTCAGATTAATTTGTACTCATAAATACACCTTTAATATTTTCGATGTACGAGTTTTTATAACAATAAAGCACACATTTCAAAATGACAACTTTATTTGACAGTCATCTTTTACCTTGACTGGTGCCCGCAAATACGGGGCCATAAAAAGGAGAAATAGTTAAAAAGAAATCGGCGATAACCCGTAAACGGGCTCTTCAAAAATATCTAAAGTTATTCTTTTGAATGTGGGTTTTAGTGCTCTTTAATAAACCTAAATAGAATTTGTCTCTAAAATAATTAGGGAAGCCAATAATTGACCCCATTTAAAATTACATGGGATTTCCTATGTCCCGCTCGACGATGCAACACCCGGTATAAGTTTTATTATAAATGCGTAATTAGAAATAGTAAATAATAATAATAATAAATAGTAATGTAAACTAAGTTAAAGAAATATCAATAATTTTAAAAGATAATGGGCCATATAAAAAAAATTTTTAAAGAGTGCAGATAGTTGGGATTTTGGGCCAATTATCATATAAAAAAAAATTCCGAATTGCCGAAGTTTCGCTTTATTTTAAAGCATTTTTAATATGCATAATAATGCAGGATATTCATTGCCATTAAAAAGTAATACAGCTTTTAACTTATTTTAGACAAATCTATAAATAGATATCCGCCATTATGGGTATATCGTGACAATACACCGATTCATCTTCCATTGCCAAAAATTATGTTAATGCTGCTTGTTTTCGGGTACTCTTTTTTCTTAAATGTTCCATTGGTGCAGACGGGATCCAAGAAGTTCTGCTTTTGTCTTCGGAAGGTCCAAGTCACCAACAAGATCACTTAATTCAGCTCGACAGCTTGAGTGATTAAGTGAGGTTTAGAAGAAAAATCGCATAGCGGTAATACAAATTGAGTCTAAGTTCATGATATCTCGTGAATATGGAATTTAACATAGGCATAATGCTAAAGAGTGACAAAAACATATCATTTACTCATTTATTTATATTGGCAGGCTTTACCACTCATTGTAATTATTGGTCAATGGATTTATGTCCTTGCGCGGATTGTGGCTATAGGAACGTATGCAAAAACTCTCTAATAATATGCATTATACTGCAACAGCAAGAATACAGTTGGAAGAGAAGGGAGGACATCCGGTTTATTTTATTTAATCAAGTTGAACGGGTAAAGGGGGTTTGCGTAATAGTCAATAGAAATAACAAATCGATTGGTGTTATAGTAAGTATCGATTGTCAAAAATCTAGGTTTTAAGCCCGTCAGACATGATGCAATTTCTGCATGTATTTTTATTACAGAAATAAACATTAAATTTTACCTGATATATTATATGTATATTTTTCCGTCATTCATGCTGCAAATTTAATATGGCAACTTTTTGGTATTTTTATAGGAATGAAAGGTTTTGTGCTCCCTAAACTTATAATTTTTAGCTACCTACCCAAGCTTTTCTGGCTGGTGTAATTAATGTGACATGACATTATTCTTGTTGTTTTAAAAAGAAATATGTAAAGACAGGAAAAAATATGATTAAAGGATTGGTTTAGAAGGACAAATGAGGTTCAGGGTACTGGCGCTATCAAAATGCTGAACGAGGAACTCAGGGTAGAGGATGCTGGATTCTATCGCAATTATCTAAGAATGCCGGAAACTCTTCCCAGGTAGCAGCATGACGTGAAAATGACGTGAAATACTAGTCATCGAGTGACAGAAATGACGAGATAAATCACGTAAATTTGACGTGAAAATGACCTCCTAATGTCTCAGACGAATGACGTCATATTGGCGACGTCTTTTTGACGTGTTATTTATCGTACTTATTCACATGTTATTGACGTGTTATTGACGTCTTATTCACGATATTGTTTATTATTTTTATTTTAGTTCTGTAACAAAAATGAAACAAACACTTTTGGAAAAGATAAATTTATTGAGAAAAAATAGATATTTACAGAAATATGGTCTAAAATCTCTAAAACCATCAAAATAACCTCTATAACGATATGCCGTAGGTATCTCAACTTTCAAACAACTATCACTAAGTATCACCACCACAAAGTGGTTCCAGGATGATTATGAATACCTGGAAAATATATTTTCTCCATGCAGGAATCCACAAACCAAAAAGTTCTACACAATTTTCACAAAACAAAAACCAAAGACCAAACCAAACCGCCAAAGGAAGCCACGAGATAAGCAAACATAACCTCAATCTCAAATTTGTCACTGTCGTTTCGTTTCGCGCTTGCACATAATCCGAAAATTTTTCTCTGTCTCTCCAACTGCTGCAGTTTTGAAAGAAAAGAGTGTGGAGTGGAGAGTTCGCGAAAAGTGTTTCGTAAACGGAAAAGTTTCCTTACTTTCATTTTTATATGTAGGAGAAAGACGAAAGTGGGGCAGGTAATACTAGGTATTATAGCAAATTACACCACCGAACGAGTAGAGTCACGGCCTACTCTAGCTAGAAATGGCTGTGGTAGAATACGAAGCAAATGGAATAGAGATAAACTATAAAGAACATTTTATATACGCATTGATGGGAGGATCTACTTATTTATCTTTCTAGTTTGTTTAATACATTTAAATGCACGTTAACTGTCTCAGCACAATTTTGATTCTGTAACATAGAGCATAAGTATAAAATTAATTTTTCCTTACTCCAGCGTATCTATTTTATCACCAGAAAAAGACGTCAATATTACGTAACATATAACACGACATAATGACGTCATTATTCAGAAGTCATTATGTCGTTATTTGTTGGTCATTTTAGACCGCTGACGAGTGTTGACGAGATATCACCATATAATGACGTCAATATGACGAACCCCTGCTACCTGGGTTTTAACATGTTATTAACAAAAATTTTTTTTAATGTCATCTTCTAGAGACTTCTGAGGCTCTGGAAGAACATCTTGATCTTGAAGGGTAATGTATTTATCCTAGCGTGCTTATTTCTATAATCAGAAGTTTTCACAACATATAGGTAAGCAAGTATGGTTTGTTAGTTCGCTTAACAGGCTGATGATCTGTTCTTTCGTCCACGACTCCACGACATTAAATATTTAATTCAAAGAATCCGTCCATGGTTCACAAACAGACCTGAATTCAGTATTGTAGAGTAACTCTAACAAACCGTGACTTTGTGTTTTTTTGAGTTACTCTACAATATTAAGTATTTAATTTTAAATCTGTTTCCCATCTCCTGGTAAGGACAGCTAACGGTCCACAATAAACTACTCTAAAAACCGAAAACCAATATTTTGAATTTATAGTTTCATTTGATGTTATATTTCTGGTTTGACAATTGACTGAACAAAATAAGCTTCTGCGTCGATTTACATGTATTAGATAGGTATACAATTATGCAAAAATACAAGTAGAAATTGCAATGTGTCTGACGGGCTTCAGAGTAAGAAGAACTGGACATATATTACTTATCATTTTTATGATAAACATTTGTAACAACATGTCCGATGAATCAAAGCAGCACACCCGCGCATGGTTCGGCTTAGCGTTCCTCGAAGACACTGTTAAAAAAGTTCATCATCTGGAGAACGTCATCACTCTGGAACCACCTTCCTGAGGTCATGTTCCCCAACTGGTATAATCTCGAAAGCTTGGAGACTAAAGTAAATCGCTTTCTTGGCGCATGCACTGCTCGCAGAGCGCCATAACGGATTGTGCTGCAGTGCTGCAAATAAACAAAATATAATCAGTTCCGAGCTTTAAGAACCTTAATAATTCAGAATAAATCCCACAATTACATAATTTGCCCTGAAAACAGAATTTAATTCCTTTAAAAGTCGATCTCAACACACATCCCTAATAAGTGTTGCCATTTGAAAATCCAAGTCTCAAAATAGATTTGAAAGTAGTATACGCAGCCAGACAATAATAAAAATGATAAAACCATTTTCATGGAAACCTACTTTAGTAATTACACCTTGATCTTAGAGTGTTAGGTTTTGCGGTGTAAAAGATCACGTTTAGTCTTATTGGCATGCCTGCATTATTGTCACGAATCATAGTACCTATAGTTAAGAAATATTGTTTATTTGAAAAGTATAATATACCTTCAAATGGGGCTAAGTGAGTAGCAGTCATTGCCCAAACTCTCGAGCAAAAACACAATTTTTTTTCCCCGTAGATCTAAGGAGACCGCATTTGTACAACTGACGGATGAAATCCAGGATGCACTGGTAAATCAGGAAGCCGTGGGGTGTGCCTTCCTAGATACAAGAAGCATTTTACAATACTCCACATAAAGCTGTCAAAAGAGCAATCGATAACAGAGGAGTAGACGGCACGACATCCGAACGGATGTCGCAATCGCTGTCTACCAGAATAGCGAAGACAAATGTTGGGCAAGGGCAAGACACCATCTCCGTCTGCACAACGAGAGGATGTCTACAAAAGGAGGGTTGCATCCATACTTATGTATAACTGTAACTGTAGACGAACTTCTACGCGGCTCGACTGATCTCGGTATATCCTGGATCCTGCCGATGATTTAGTCATAATTGCGAGTTCGAGAATATCCTCTGCGAAATAATTCAAAATGTATAATTCGTAGAAAGTGTGGTGAAAAAGATCACGCAGAGACGAGGGAATCATCAGACGAAATTCTCGCTTTCTTGGAAATGACCAAATCTGGGACATATGTCCTACAATGAGATGCCAAAAAAGTACAACTTTGTGTAAGAATTTACCACAAAGCTGAGTCGTAGTCGTAGAGAAGAGTGGGACAGTGATACCATTTCCTGGGCTCAACAGAAATATCACTAAATGGTATACAAATGGCTCAAGAACATCTGAAGGAATTGGAATCGTATACATTAAACTAGAACCCAATTCTATGAGAGCCTGGATATATACCCAAACATCTTCCAAGCAGAAACTCTTGCTATAGAAGATGTGATCAATTTAATATTGATAGAAATTACCACAGACAAGAGATTATAATCATCTCTGAGAGCCAGCAGCCATCAATGCGCTCAGCTCATGCGTTAAGTTAAAATTATACAGTCACCCTCTAATGGAACACCTCGGAGTAGAAGGGAACCAAAGGGCAAATACAGTCACAAAAAGGGGGACCAAAACACAATTTCTGGGACCAGAACCTTTCTGCGGAAATAGCAACAGCACAATACTGCAAGAATTGAAAAGACATAACAAAAAAATCCAACACACACCTGAAAAAAATCTAGATGAAGGAGATGAAGAAGAATGCTGATTCTGTAAGGAAGCAGAGGATGAAACCTCTACTTATACACATTCTCTCAGAATGCAACGCATTGCAGAATGCAAGGGCACGACAACTTGGAGCACACTAAATAGAAGAGGATGAGTTACCTAGTCTGAAACCGAACCAATACTCTATAGTCGCTGAGACCCTTCCAAGGACTTAGCAACAGAAATTTTGATTTTGATAGCAATGCATTTAATAATGAAATATAGAACTGTAATGATTCTGCCAAGGAAATAAGAGTATTCACTGTCTAAATATGTACTTTCAACCCTCTTATATGGGGTGGAAGCGTGGACCCTTACCGATGCCTCATGTAGACGCATAGATGCATTTGAGATGTGGTGTTACCGCCGCATACTCAGAATCCCATGGATACACCACCTGACAAACGATACGGTATTGCAACGCATCGGTGGACAGCTGGAATGGCTACCAGCTGTCAAACGCAAAGAATTGGAATACTTCGGGCATATCATGCGAAATGAAAAATACCACCTTCTCCAACTCATCCTACAGGGCAAAATAGAGGGACGAAGGTCAGTAGGACGCAGACGAATATCATGGCTGCGAAATTTACGAACATGGACCGGAATGACATCAACAGCTCTATTCAGAACGGCAGTGAATAGAGTAATTTGGACCAACGTGATAGCCAACATCCACAGAGGATAGGCACTTCAAGAAGAAGACTGTCTAAATGCAAATTCATCATAATTCAACCTCTTCCAATTTGTTACTTCTCCTAACCTATCCAAAGTTTGGGTAGGTAGGTAACGTAGACATTCTGAAAAATATTTATTCAGTAAAACTTGACGGAGCTCATGTTTTCACGCAATTAATGGACACAATAAAATTAAATCAGAAACTCTGTTGTTGGAAATACCAAAATTCCAACTTTTTACTGGAGTCTTCCAACGGGTATGTCAAAAGTAGAGTATTATTTTTGACACGAGTTCCTGTTTCTGTTTTGTTCTTTTGGTGAAAAACCGGCTTTAGGTTTTCTCGTTGAAACAGGATACTTTTTTACTGCTATAACTATCAAATTTTCAGTAGTAGTAGTACCTACAGATCCACCTACTAAAAAATTTACAGTCCTTTACAAAGATGCAACCGGGGAGGACATTGAAAATGCCGAAGCAGAGTGCAACGCTTGTGACTATTGTGAGATTTGTGATCTGCGAAAACTCATAGATTTGAATGTTATATTTAGGTAGCTGATATAAGGTTTAATGATTCATAATATAAAAAAATAGTAAAATGAAGGTTATAAACTCTAACGCGCCTCTAAGGTATGGTTTGGCTGGAGCAGTCAGCGGCCGCGGCTGGCGTTTGCGATTGGTAGCTCGGTACTGGTTTAATGCGATTTGTATGTACACGGTTTCACTGCCGCAGCTCAGCGACACAGCGTTCGCCGTCAATTGCAGTGGCTGCGTTCGGACTGCTAAAGAGACCAGTCCAGCCGTGATCGCTCAGCAGAATGCCACCGTTTTTGGCAATTGCTGACGGGTGTTTGATAGGGGAGGTGCAAAAGTACCCCCCTTTATACAACTATGAGAACGAAAATTACAAAAATGTTGTAATGAAAGAAAATGCATGAAAAAAAGTGGCAGCAAGTATAGGGAAGAACGGTAAAGTGTACAAAACCATTCTGTTTATTTTTCCGCATTACATTACAAAGCTTATAATTAGGGTAGACTGGGGCAACTGCGAAGCCCTTTTTAATAGTTCAAGTTTATATCCTTCCTACTTCAAATATACAATATTTATAAAAGTGTCTTTGTAAGAAAGTAATAGTTTAATATGTTTACTTTTCATACTGCATAGGGCACTCATGAATTATTTTTGAGATCTTGAGATTTAAATGATTTTTTTTTGTACCGAAATTTTACACTTAGGTACCCCAAAAAGGGAAAGTGTGAAATCGGAATACAATTTCCATGCATGTTCGCAGAAGTGGTAATGGGAAAGTGTAAATGAAGTTTATATCTCCCATGTCAATTTTTCTTTTTACAGACTTAAAAAAAAATAAAAATCTGGGAAGTTATGAACTTTTTATTGTTGGGAAATTCTTAGCCAAGCAAATCATAAAAACGAAAAATTAAAAGGTACCTCTGAAAAATAATAAGTAATCCAAAATAACCCCCAAAAAATTCCTAATAACAAGAATAATATTTTTATAAACGTATTTATCCCTTCAAAACCCAATGTTTGGCTTTAATCTTTAAAACAGTAGGAGTTATTCCCAAGGAGAAACTAAAACAGAAAAGAAAATTAAAGTTTAAAAATTCGAATAATTTTATGGAACTTGTTAAATATTGTATCCCGCAAATTTCACATTAAAATGACAACCTCCTCGTCGTGTTACTACCGGTTCAGGTAAACGAGTCACTATATCGTCTAGCTATACTACATCGACATCATCGGTGAGTGGCCATAAAAAAATTGTATTTTAGTTTTCTAGTAAACTTGATTTCAAAGCCGTTGTCAACAGTATTTGCCTGGCCAATAAAATGTTTCTTTGCTTTTGGTAATTTTTGTTTATTTCAGGAATCTGATCTTCGCAATCCGATTCTAAAGTGAAACTTTGATCCGATTCCATAAAAGGTACACTTTCATAATCTGATTCACTGGAGCTGGATTCAAATTGATACGGACTTGGCCGACTTTGTTTACTCTTTCGGTCAATTTTCATAGCTGGTTTAGATATAGTAGATGAACTTGTAGAAATTTTTGACTGACTACTTGCGATAGTACCTGCAATGGTTTGGCCACCTTGAATTAAGCGCTTTCGTTTCCTTGGATTAGAAGGAGGACTCTGTGGGAGCAAATCAAGTAGTAGATCATCAAAACTTTGCCTTCTTTTCTTGCCTATTTTCGGTTGTAGCTGGTACTACAGGTTCAGTTATAGGCTCCTGATGATTATTTAGTATATTTCTTCATTTTGAACAGAGCTGACAATTACTTTGAGATTGGTGGCACTAGATGCTGAAGGAGCTGTAAGTAATTCTGCATTAGATGCTAGTTTCCTTTTAAACGAAGCGCCAGATGTAGAAGGCTTTACTGTTTTTAACATTGACTGTTCGGAAGTAGCGGTTTTTTCTGTTATATTCGGTCCTACAGCATCATGTTCATTCCTTTCAATATCAATGCGTTCTGGCCTCGGTTGTAAATCTGTTACAGATCTTTGATTTTTTAAGTGTTCCTGTCATCTTTTTAGGGCATCGATGTCATACTTTTCTTTAGGAATAACATGTCTATTAAATGGAACAATACCACCCTTTCTGAATCCTGTTTTTATGCTTCCGGAATCTACTTCAGCCCAGGTTTTCACTAGCAATGTGGCGAAGTCCCTTTTTGGTAGTCATTGTCCCTGATGACGTCTTTGCCATGTTATTACTTCCCCCTCCCATATTGCCTTAAAGGATCTAAACATACTCAAGTCGAGAGGTTGAAGTAAATGACTTTTATGGGCTGCAGTTTAGGTATATGAATATTTTCTTCTCTTGCGGCTTGAATTAATAAGCAATCCATATGCGAGACATGCCCATTATATATAACAATAATTGGTGCCTGATCACGAACCAAGGGAATAAAAGTCTTAAGAAAGTAATTTCTAAATATTTCGGAGGTCATCCATCCATTGGCGCTGGCTGCATTTACGGTGTCTTTGAAGAAGTCTTTATTTCTTTCTGAAATCCAGCAATATTATTGCCTTTAAATATTATCAATGTTATTGCATTTAAATATTATCAATGGTGGCAATTTTCTACCACTAGCACTTGCTCCTGCCAGGACGGTTATATTTTCTCTATTCGCCTTTCGCGCCAACAATTTTAAGACGAGAAGGATCTGTACACAGTGAAGTCTCATCTAAATTGTAAATACATTCAGGACGATCCTGAAGACCCAACTCCAATATAGCCTTTTCCAATAAAACAAAATATTGGTGTATTATGAATGGGTCCGTAGATTTCTGTCTGCAGTACTCTAAGCTTTGTGGTTTCTTCATACTCAAAGAGTGACGTTGTTTAAACTTTATTAGCCAGTCTGTGCCTGGCATATTGTTCTTAAAAGGATTGGGAAAATTATTTAAAGTTACAAAGTCCCGAACTTTTTCTTGAAGCTCTCTCGAAGTTAATCGATATTCTCACTTCTCCACTGTTTTTATATTTTCGGCCAGTTGACACTTATCTTGCCAAGAAAGTATTGGAGGTCGGCCCTGTGTCTTGCTTTTTTCGCCACGGCGGCCAGTTATTCTACAGTAGATTGTAATGTATGGGATTCTGAATTCGGTACTAGCCATCGACATGGTTAATTGACCTTGATTGACGGCATTTACTGCATCATTTAATTGCGCCTCCCCATAGGCAGCCCTATCGGACTTTCTTTTATAATTTCGTACCATGACGTCAACTCTCTGTAAAGAATAAAAGCTTTAAGTGTCAGTGCCAATGAACTTTAGCATTCCCAGAAAAATGGGGCAAGTGTAAACTAACCTTTACACTTTCCCCATTACAACTTTCGCACATGCCCCACATTATGTTTTTTATGGGGGAAGTGCAAACCTGTTCGTGAGTAAAAACCGCTTTTAGATTTGGTCGGTATATATAGGATTTTAAAGCTACAACAATTGACTAAACATAAGAAAATGCAATAAAACTAAAAGTATATTATAAGTATTTACCTTTGACCAATTTTTTATGGAAATATCACACACTATTCAACGGACCGATTCGGAGGTTATGTTACAAATGACTACTCAGAAAGAAAAAAACACCTGGTAACTCGCCGGGAGTAGATAATTCCACAGCGCTAACGTATAGTTAGTTGCCTCGAACCACACAGACAAGTAAACTTTCAATATTACCTGATTGGCGCTATGATTTTCCACTTACCCCATTTTTACACTTGCCCCAGTCTACCCTATACCATATTCAAATCCAAGATTATGCATACGAAGGAAATTTTGATCAGTACTTAATGACAACCGTAACTCTATTTCGATTGGTCAAGCGGCAATAAAACTAAAAGGCCCTGGGCGACAGGGTTGAATTTAGTTTACCCGTGATTTTCGCATTATTGCATTGTATCGTTTGGTGTTATTGTTTGTTATCAATATTTTGATATAAATATTTGTGTTTTTGACCGTTGTATTTGATTGTATACAGGGTGTTTCAGAAGTGCTAACCTGAACTAACCTGAATATGTGTCCGGAGTTGCCCCGTTTTGATGTACAGAGTGTTAAAGTTTTTTTAAAAAAATCGTTTTTTTTTATTTCTGTAAATATCCTTTTCCCGATTTTATTGCAATTTGGTACCGTCATTCATAATGATAAGAGGCTGAATTAGCCCTAACTAGATTAAAATTTATAAAGTCCAGTGGCGTTCCGAGAAACACTTCAACGGATATTATTGACAAAAAAATGCACGCCACTGACTTTTTTCTAATTTTGATATTTTGATATACCAACTAATGATACAATTTTAAAATGTTTTGATTCTTTGACGTCTTAATCAAATTGATTTGTTTACTTGGTATGCTGCAGCTTTGATTTAAATATGGTATAGCATAAATTAAAGTGTTAATATGACGCTTGTCGAAATGGAGGAATTTGTGTTAACATCTCCTCTTCGTCTTCTTCCTCCAACAACAGCATGCAACTAATGTTATCGGCGTTCATTATAAATCATAGATAAGCGCTTCCACTACGAAATACGAATATGATCTGAAACGCGCTGCTCCAGCCGCGCCAGCCAAACCACCTTGTGGCGACAGCCGATTGCTACGCTCGATCGCGAACGCCAGCCGCACCCGCTGACTGCTCCAGCGAAACCATACGTTTACTCTCGACTTGTTCTGATCCCGATCATTTTAATTTGGTGTGACGTCAGGGACAAATGCAGCACAAGAATTTTGTTGAATTCCGTACCCATACTAACGTGCCCGTGCGATAATATAAACATTTTCAATGTTAAAATGCACGCCACTGACTTTTTTCTAATTTTGATATTTTTTACGGATATACCAACTAATGATACAATTTTAAAATGCTTTGATACTTTGACGTCTTAATCAAATTGATTTGTTTACTTGGTATGCTGCAGCTTTGATTTCAATATGGTACCTTTAGTATAAATTGAAGTTTTAATATGACGTTTGTCGAATTGGAGGAATTTGGGCTAACATCTCCTTTTCGTCTTCTTCCTCCAACAACAGCATGCAACTAATGTTATCGGCGTTCATTATAAGTCATACATAAGCGCTTTCACTACGAAATACAAATATGATCTGAACCGCGCTCCAGCCGCGCCAGCCCGCACCCGCTGACTGCTCCAGCGAAACCATACGATTACTATCGACTTGGTCTGATCCCGATCATTTAACTCGGTGTGACGTCAGGGACAAATGCAACACAAGAATTTCGAATTCCGTACCCATACTACGTGCCCGTGCGATAATATAAACATTTTCAATGTTAAAACAGTGACCATATCTTTGTTGAAATTGCACTGAATCAAAAGTGGATATACAGCCTACAACCGACGATCTATACGATCTATACGATAATCGATAGTGAACAATAGCTAGTTAAATAATGTGCTAATACAGCACCTATATTGACTGTCGACCAACACTCAAACATTAAAAGTTACAAACAATTATTGGAATTGGAAAACGGCTTTACTGTAAAAATATTTTCATTCACGACGAGAACTATTCCCAGGCCTGCTAGAGCTCACATCCGGTACATTCTGGGCAATAATCGAACATAACACGCTAACGCATTCCTTCTAAAGTTCATTGTGTAGTACTGTAGTAGGTGCAGAAAGGCGATGCCGCCAAATCCTGTTAAAAGTCTTTAAATTCAGCTACCATAGGACACATATTTAAATGAACCTAGGAATCGCATCATCCACTTGTAAATTAGTTACACATATTTATTTTGTTATGAATAGTAGGTATCAATACACAAGTACTATATTTGATGATGCATTTTTGATCTAGTTTATAAACTATCTAAGAACTCAGCCTTATTAAATACACACTATATAAATAATGGCACTGATGACATACATGGAAAAAGTTTACTTCCTAAAATATATTATGTTTGATGCCTGTTCCGGCCAAAATAATGATTTATCAATGATTAATTAATTGTGTAATTCGACTAATTCAAAAGTATTCACATTTGTTGGTCTTCTCGCACTATCCCAGGAGTCTTGTCCAGAAGCCCAGAAGTTGAATCGCCTAGACGTTCGCATGCTGATGAAGCCTTTGACGATGTTAAACAGGTTCAGTTTTTATTTTCGGGTTCCTATAAAGGTCTCTGTTTCTTGATCGCCAAGAACCATCAACAATTTCTCAACATTTTATTCTAGAATTAAATGGTTTGTCAGTCACTTGTGACTAGATTACAGTGACATAAAACTTAAACCTTTTATAACCAAAGAAAACACTCAACATGGTATTTTTTGAAAAAAATTAAAACCGCAACGCAAAATGAATCCAGTATAATATGTAATAATGTAATAAATGGTTATGGCTAAGATTTTGTTTAAACAATATTTGTGAATGTACTATTGCAACTTGAACTGGCAACGGTTAGTACTCTTGCACTGAAACTATCATCAGCGTCGTTCTAAATATTTTTGTACCAAAATGAGAAGAATTCAAAGAAAATAACAAAAACATTCTTACATGATTTCTTATAGGGTTGATGATTTTACTTTTAGACTACCGAGAAATATTTCAAAAGGTATCTTATATAATAAGGAATTTACGGAATTTGACCTGGATGTTCGTACCGGGTCCTAAGGTGTAGGCAGTCCCTTGGTCTTCAAAAGTAGAATAAGAAGACAACAATGAAAAAAAGTCATGTAAAAGATACTTAGAGCAAGAATATTTTTTAAAAAGAATAAAATTGTGCAAGTACGTAATGTTGTAACAAATAGTAGATTAATATTTTCTACGAGCAATGTTTACTTTATGTCATAATATAAGGTACTTACCCTTGGCGGTGCTATACTTAAGATATTTTAACTCCGTAATCAATCAAATATATTTACCTATTGCTATCTTACTTGACTATATAAATAATATTTAAGATAATACCAGTAACTAACTATTGTTTTAATTTTACCAAGCCCATTGGAATTGTTGCGCTATTTGTAATAATAATACTAATAATGTACATTATTGTACATATAATAAAAAGGGTAATGATCGATTACAACACAAAAATCAGAACGGGTACGTAAAAAAGCAAAATAAAAAAATACGCACTTAAAATGATCAAATTTTCTTTGTCTTAAGTAAAATTTTTAAATGTATGCTGCCAGCAGGGCCGTCGAGAGAGAATCGGTGCCCGGGGGTACTTACCTACGGCCCCCCTCCCTTTGTTTGATGCAAGTGATTTCTTCATGCCGCACAATTTGATAGTATCAAGAAATAAAAATGCAAATACCAGTACACAAAATTTATTCTGTAATTTTAGTATAAATATCTGTATAATAAATTCTCATTTTTCCCCTGATTCCAGGATTCCAGAAACTCCGACGAGCCTGGGGGGAATCACCCTCTCGGTAGGCCTGGCTTTTAGAGAAAACCGATTAAAAGTTTGAAGTAAACACAGTATTTATCATTATTCACCTCACTTAATTATCGTTCAATATAGGAATTTGACATTTTAGCAGTAAATATGATTTGGGAAGATGCAAATTTTCCATCGAAAATATTTTGAATATCACTTCCGGTTTGACCGGAAATGAGGTTAGGTCGCTTATTTTAAACAACACCCTGTATATTTATTTAGATCCTTGAATAGAGCTCTAAATTCCCTTTCCAATGACATATCACAAGTTGTCATTTGTTTTTAAAATGGCGGAGTAGGATACGATTTCCTCAAATTCAAAATGGCGGAGTGTTAGCCGCGTGACATAAGTTTTTATCCTATGACGTTTTAAAATGGTAACATTAGGTTATTTTCTTTCAACTTTTAATAAAATTGAGGTGAAATGTGTATTTAGAATCTCATAGGATAGTTTTAATTTTTATTTGACATTAGATTAGTCAGGCTCATTTTTCTCCATCATTTTTAATGGAAAATACCAAATGTCAAAATACCTTGAAATACTACCGTGAGTTAGTTATCTAAAAATGTATAATGCTTTATCATATTGTAAAGAATTATAAGAGAAAATTTTATAAGAATGTTATATAGGTACCATTGCGCCCAAATAAAATTGGGGCAACAAAATTTTCTTTATATTCTAGCTCTTGGACTACAATATATTTTTTAACAATAATAATAATATTTTAAAATTATTTCAATTCCATTGACTTTTTTATTTTCTGTTAATCTACAGTATTCTACACCTATCTAACCTGAACTACCCTGATCATCAGCGTAATCTAGAGTATTCTAGAGTATTCTAGAGTATTCTAGAGTATTCTAGAGTATTACACCATTTCTATTATATTATACTTAATTGTATTTTCGAAGGGAATAATGCATATACAGGGTGATTCACCTTTTCGCAAAATGGTCCCACATCCTTAACTTTTTATTTTTCATGCTAGGTAAAAATAAAAATACATATTAACATGTAAGGTTTTTGAAATACTTTTACAGGGGTAATTACAAATTTTCAATTAGTCACTTCATATACGGGATACATACAGTTATATTTTCTGGGATACCCTACATATTGATATTATTCATTTTTTGGATTCTTAAGGTATTCCATACGTTATTCATTAACCAAACGGTTTCCAAAATATTCACATTTAGGCCCAAATTTCCAAATTATCATTAGGGTGGATGATGTGTCATCGGGGAGTACCTATAAGGCTGACGGTGGGGTCCCTCAGGGCTCAGTTGTAGGGCCATTGCTATATATATATTAACGATTTACCTGAAATCAGTGACATTGCTGACTTTAATCTCTTTGCCGATGACACCCCTGTTGGCCTTTGATTTAAGAGTTGTGATGAGATTGCTGAAAGGACACGTGAGGCGCAAGCACATGTTGAGACATGGTTCGCCAATAGCAATCTTAAGAGGGAAACAACAATATAACGTTTTGTGTATTAAGTGTATAATCTTCAAATTCTTTAATAATTAGCAGAGCCATTTTCATTTTCCTAAAAAGCAAGGAAAATCCAATTTGTAGAAATATTTATTAAGAAATGTAGTTTTTCGAAAATTAATATAAAGTTGTGTGAAAATAGTTAGCTGTTGCCTATTTTTTGTTAAGAATTTGTTCTGAGAAATAATATAAAATGTATTTGGTTTTTACCCACTTAGTCAGGAAACTTCATTAATAAAAATCTTTTCTTCATTAAGTGGGCCATCAACGCCACAATGTAAAAACTCATTGTATAAAAACAATTAACACGTAAAATTGTAAATGACGAACAACTGGGACGAACCACTTTCTTAAATTTCAATCATTAACCATCATTTTTCCTTTTTCTTTACCATTTTTCGTTCCACGTGAGAACGTGGTTTCGAGTCGAAATTTGATGGTTACTTGTTGAGAATAGAGAGCGGGCTATTTAAAAAATTAATAAGGTTGGAAGATACCTAATTGAAATTTTAAAAAATTAATTTAGAAGGGAATATAACTTCTGTTTAGGTTAACTTGTGTGTTTAAACAATCAATAATCAATAACAATCTTATTTTAAACGAAGCACAGACTAGTAGTATGATATTTTCATTACGAAATTGTGGAACAATTACATATAATAAATTAGTTGTCTTGTCATAACCTATAATAAATTCTGAAACTGTCCTCCATTCATCTCTATAAATTGATAACAAATAAATTTTAAAACTTTAACTGTCACTGGGAAACCATGGAGATTTTCCTAAATAACTATAAGGTACTGCCACTATTTTATCGCCTAAAATCACCTCCTTAAGTTTTGTGACTTTGTTTCCGGACACCCTGTGTATAATAGAATTATAGAAAGATATAATTGAGTAATCTGAAATAAAATTTGATGAATTCCCAACAACAAATGATAATTGCTAAACAAGTGATTAGGTACTCTGAATTACAAATTCCGAATCTGAAGTACAATTTAAATTTTCTGGAATAAAACTGACTAATCGGAAATACAATAATTATTATTATTGCATGATGCTTTCTAAAGCACCCCCTGTTTTCACACAGCTCAAATTATCTCTTTCCTCCGTTTTAATAATTAAAGTTATCCCTACCCCGAGATTTTGGCATGTTTTATAAAAATGGGCTAGTGTTGGACTTGAGATATCTTAACAATTATTTTGTGAAAGTAGTCTATATCTCAGTAGAGGGAATATTTAACGGGATAGTAAAAAACTCAGTCTACCCCACACATTGAAAATGAGAGCAAAGGCTTTCTTTTATCCTCATCGGAATTTAAACTTTTTGAAGTTGATACTTAATACATGGAAATCTTTCGACATCGCTCAAACAAGGAATAAAACTTAGAAAAGCAGAAAAAACTAAAATACTTGAAATAGGTAGCCACTAGCCAGTCATCGTGACTACTCTTTAAAAGCCTCTAATTTTGGCACGAAAAAATTTTATAAGCAATTTTAATAATTTTAAGTGTGTTGATAAGTTTGATTATTTGTTGGAGGAAAAACCTTTGAGTTTTCCATTGTATTCTTTTCCAAATTAAATACATACATTTCGGGGATTTATCCCTCCTCTAACATATATATATATATTTTCAAAAATTAGAAGTATTATTGTCGGAGATATCTGTTAATGCCTCTCTAACTTTGAGTGGGGACCTAAATATACATTTCTTGGATAAATTTTATAAAAATACCAGATGCCTTATAAATCTCTTCGCCTCTTACAATCTTACAATGCATGTTGAGGAACCAACTCGATTCTCAGCTGCGTCATCGTCCATCTTGGATTATTTGTGTACAAATTTTAGTAAAGAAGAAATAAACTGTTCAATAGTTAATGCCGGAATGTCTGACCACGAGGCAGTAGTTGCATCTTATTCGGTTTGCATTGATAAGAAGGTACCCAAATTGAAGGTTGGCAGGCTTTATATGAGAAAGAGCTTTAATCAATTTTCGTTAATAATCAACCAGACAGACTGGGATGGTGCTTTAGACAGTAATGATCCCTTATAAGAGTAAGCTGTTGTTGCCTATTCATTATTTATTTATTTATCAAAAACACATACATAACAGGCAAAGCTGCTCAAATAGTGCATACATACCTAAATCTAAAATATAACAATAACAATTTGCAAAATATATTGTAAGTTACAGTGGACGATATAAGAATTAAGAAAAGCAGCAATCCATTCCATCCATTGGTAGTTATTCAAACTTACAAATAGTAACAAGATACTGTCCCTAATAGAATAATAGCTCTTTACAACTATATTACAAGCAATTTAAAACCGCAAAAGGTCATCAGGAACAGTCTCAAACATCCTATCACTTCTATTTATAAAAGTAATAGATTTACAATCGAAGTTAAAATTGTGCGGAATAAACCTATTGTGCCATGTCATAAACCTATTGAGAACTTCGTTCTTACCGACATCTGTTCGGTTGTGTTGCAGAAAACGTTTCGTGCAATATTGTTGTTCTAGAAGGAACTCTAAAGTTTAATAGACCAAGTAGGTCAGGGCAGTCTATTTGGTTTGTGATAACTTTGTGGCCGAAAGAGAGAGTGTGTTTAATTCGGCGCCTTTTCAATGCTTCCAGATCTAAAGTATTTATTTAAACGCTCATTGTGTGTAAGTGTCGCTTTATCAATTTTCAACTTATAAAGTAAAAAGTTGGCAAACTTTATTTGAACTCGTTCAATTCTGGCAATGTGGTTCGTATAAATAGGAGACCATACGATGCTGCAATAGTCGAGATGACTTCTGACCAAGGAAAAGTATATAGTGATTTAAGCACTTCGATATTCCTAAATTCACCACATTGCCTCATGATAAAACCTGTCATTCTAAATGCCCTAGAAATCACCCAGTCAATATGCTGTATAAACCTCAGCTCACTGTCGAACAAGACACCAAGATCATTTACTGTTGTTACGCGTGTTAAGTCACAGTTCCCAGTTAAGTAGCTGTGCAAGACTGGGACCCTTTTTTCTTGTAAATGAAATAACTTTGCACTTTTTAATGTTTAGTTGCATTTGATTGTTAGTACACCACAGATTTAAGCGCGTGATATCCGACTGCAAAAGAATACCACCATTGACGTTATTGATTATCCGGTAAATTTTAAGATCATCTGCAAAAAAAAGAAAGCGACAATGTTGAAGTTGCCCAGGTCGTTTATAAATAATAAAAACAAAACGGGACCCAAATGGGAACCTTGCGGTACTCTAGAGTGGGCAGTGATCTTCTTCGACGTTACACTACCCATCTTGACAACTTGCGTACGACCTTCGAGGTAACTCTTAAACCAAGTGAGTAGTGGGGGGCAGACTCCATACAACTCTAACTTATAGAGTATCACTCGATGACTAACGCGATCGAATGTCTTCTGAAAATCAAAATATACTGTGTCGACCTGTAGATTTGCATCTAGGGAGGAAGCCAGAAACTTCGAAAACAATACTTAGGTTAGTATGACAAGATCGACCTGGAAAAAAGCCATGTTGATATGGTGATATTTCGTTCTGGAAAGCTTTAAAGAAGACTTCGGTAACAATATTTTCTAAGATCTTCGCCGTACAGCTCAGTCCAGATATGGGACGATAATTAGTTACATCATTTCGGTTACCACTCTTGAATAAAGCTGTAATATTTGCAAATTTCCACGAGTATGGGAAGACACCAGTAGTGAGTGATAAGTTATAAATGTAACTAAGAGGCACTGCAAGGGTAGAGCTGCAATTTAAGAGGAATATTGGAGGTATCATATCTGGCCCAGCACTCAAACCAATCAGCTTGTTGAAGGCAATGCCACTATCAACACAGATTTTGTGAAGATTAATTTCGCTAATAACAGGAAGCTGCATGTCATGTTTAATGTCGCCACACTGAACATTAACTGACTGAAAATATTCACAGAACAAATCAACCAATTCAGTAGGATTGTTAGAAAGAGTACCATTATAATGGTACGTCCTTTCTTTTAAGCTTACCTATTCCTTATTCTGAACAAATCAAGATGGTGGTAAGAAAGTTTTCAATCGTCTACCGCTCTCCTTGTAAAGGCAACCATGTTCAAAGAGGTTTAAGAACCTGACTAAGCGTTTCTTAATTAAGAGAGCTTACTGCACTTTAGATGATTTTTTTAGTGATCCATCAGTTCAGTGATTATTTTAGTGAATATGCTAAGTTTGTTTTAACCGTTGTTTTTTCTTGTCTTTAAGCTGTTCAATACCTCCAGATTTCCATATGTACATATGATTAACAGCCTGGGTATACTGTGTCATACGGGTAATACTATAATATACATGTTCAGTATTATTTTAATTTTATTTATTGACATTTGTTTAGGACCTTCAGATTGTGTTTGTGTTTATTGTATTTGCTAATAATGACTTTACTTTCTCGACAAGAATATTGTTCTTCAGACAATAAAGTAATTTTGAGTTTGAGTTCTGAGTTTATTTCAAGTATTTTAGTTTTTCCTGCTTTTCTAAGTTTCATTCCTTGTTTGAGCAAAGTCGAAATATTTCTCTTCCATGTATCAACTTTAAGAAATTTAATTTCCGCTGAGGATGAAAGCCTTTGCTTTCGAAACATGTCCGGAAGAAATCTATAAATTCAATTTCAATACTAGTGGAACAGATTGAGTGTTTTACTATCCCGTAAAAGAATTACTGTTTTTGTTTTTGTTGTATTTTTCTTCTCGATTTTGAAATTTAAATAATACGATTGTTTGCTTTAAAGCAGCCTCCAAATATTTGACAGGAGGTTCTATAAAATCGAGCATCGGAAGAAGTGTTTTCCTTTGTGTGAGGGAAACGGAAAATGACACTAAAATAAAAATAGTTTTATTTTATAGTAGATTTTCTTGTTGGAGCCGCCTCCGCCAGTGGTCCTATCGCTCGGTTGAGCTTATGAAATACGATAACGTGTCTGCGCCTTTAGGCTCGTTCGCTTATAAAAGCAGAAAGCACATTCCCACACTATGGAGCAAGATCGTGTGGTGCCTCAGGGGAATTCCTGCGCTTCGAGATTTCAATTATGAATCAGACTTCTTTTTTTCGTTATAATCGGCCGCATACCGGAAGCTTCGGATTAAAAATCCGACTATTCTTAGGCGATTCTGCGTCGGCACTTGAAAGAACACAATTGATTTGTTAAGCTCCGCATTTTTTTTGGTTTTATGGTTGTTTGCTCCGACGCAATTTAACTTCACAGCAACAAACTAAGAAAATAGAAAATGGCAAACGTTTTATTGCATCTAAAAACTTATACCTAGCCATCCTTTGGCAACACTTGTAAGTTGAATTTTAAAAACATCCTGTACATCGTATAACCGATATGAAACATTTTGACTAACTACGATATAAAAAAAGAACAAAATATAAGCATTATAGTTTCCACATTAGATATTTTGATATTTATGCTTATCATTATTCATGCAGGTATTTCAAAAGTCATCAATTTTGTGTTTTAGATTAGTCATTTCAATTTCAGATTAGACTTTGTCACATCAGTTCATTCACGTCCAAATTTTGACAAACTTGGTAAATAATAACGGTCCCAGGATTTTTCTTTTTAAATTTGGCGTTAATAAATAACACAGAAATTTAAGTATCGCAAAAAGGGGCTCTTTTTTACCCTACACCCTTTCCAATACCCATTTAGTATAAGAATATTATTCTTAGAGCGCCAGATCAAAAATTGATTTATAAAAATTAAAACATTGTACAAGACCTCAACAAAAATATTATAAATGTGTGTATTTAAATGAACGGTATAAATTAAGTTAATGCTTAATAACGAAAATTTATTTATAATAATTTCCGTAAAATCTTCTGTCGCTTCTTGGGCTCATTTCATTTGAAAAGAATTGTTTCGCTCTCGTCAGGAACCAGAAGATTTTACGGAAATTATTATAAATAAATTTTCGTTTATATCGGTCTGTATAGGCTGTATAGCTTCTCCCTGTTTTTTTCCAACTCTAAGTTGTAGGAGATATTAAATTATCATCAATTCGATCGTCCTCCCATATGTCAAAAGGTGGTGAGTAGAATAGAGACTGAATTTAGAGAATTCGGTCATGTTAGAGATTTGCCTAAATCTGGACGTCCAGCTCGTGATGAAAACGAACAACTCGACGCTTTGCTTTCCTCTGAAGAAAATCCATTTACTCATCTATCGCACATTGGGGCCAATTTACACATGCGGAAATCTGTTGTTCACCGAGTAGTTCAAAAGCACCAATATCACCCATACGAAGTTATTCCAGCGCATGAGTTTTTTGATGATTTCGATAGGCGAAATGAGTGAATGCATGCAAAATGTGCAATCTAGATAATAATTTAGTAAAAGATATTGTTTTTTCCGATGCAGCTACGTTCTGTTTGATTGATAATGTGAACAGATAAAATTGTCCGTTTTTGGGCAACAGAAAATCCGCATTGGATGATAGAAGTTCACAGCCAGTACCCTCAACAAGCAAATGTGTAGTGTGGAATAGTGCGCGGAAAAGTAATCGGTTCATTTGTCCTTGAACAGTCTTTAACTGGACAAGTATATCTCGAAGTTCTCCAACTTGAATTAATTCCAGCATTAGTGGTTTTATTTCTGAATCCATTAGACCCAGACTCCCCTAAAGAAGAACTGATGTTCCAGCAAGATGGTGCTTCTCCGCACTATGCTGCCACTGTGCGTACATTTTTGAATAAAATCTTTCCCAATCGGTGGATAGAAATGAGAGGACCTATCGAAGACCTAACTCCGCTGGACTTTTTTTTGTGAGGTTTTGGAAGTTGATGGTCGTAACCTATTTTTGGGCTACCCTGTGTACATGAATTTACCATAGTATAAAAAACCACACTATGAAATAAAGATCGACGTGGTGGATTTAGACATTACTTCTGGGACTCACTGAATAATATATATCATATTACTTACTTTGGGTTACTGTTACTGGGAAATATTACAAGTGGGATGCCTGGAGATAAATTAAGGGTGGGCAGCGCCTACCTTGCCTCCCGGACGGGCCGCTACTGTGTGGACACACTGTATATTTAGCTGAAGACGTGATAACTTGATCAGTTATATTCACACTCTTGTTGGGGATATTTTTTAAAAAATAATTTTCAAAGCTCGAAGCCTTAATATTCTTGACAGACAACAGCAAGCAGTTCGGAACCCATCCATTATTGTAATAATTCATTTTGCAACAATGAGGCTTTATTAAAATAGATCGCAAAGAGCCAATGGCCAAGACGATATACTATGAGATTTACTTTATTATCGTTGGAATGATAGGACACCAAACGAGTAAACCACACCGAAAGCATTTTCAACCACCCTTCGAAAATTGTTAACTCGAGCAAAACTCGATAAATATTAAAAATATCAAAAATTCTTGTATACGCAAAATTATAATGACTTTTACTCTCGACCATATTACTCTCTTCACTTTTCGTCGTAACATCATAGGAAACCGAGTTTTTCGCGAAAAACTAGGCTCATCTCTAAATACAAGATATCGATGGTTTCATATTTTTCAATTTAAGTTTTACTCGGCACTTCCGACTTTTAATTTTAAAAAAATTGTATTGGGCTCGTTTCATTTGAAAAAGAATTGTTTCGCTCTCGTCAGGAACCAGAAGATTTTACGGAAATTATTATAAATAAATTTTCGTTTATATCGGTCTGTATAGGCTGTATAGCTTCTCCCTGTTTTTTTCCAACTCTAAGTAGTAGGAGATATTAAATTACCATCAATTCGATCGTCCTCCCATATGTGAAAAGGTGGTGAGTAGAATAGAGGCTAAATTTAGAGAATTCGGTAATGTTGGAGATTTGCCTAAATCTGGACGTCCAGCTCGAGATGAAAACGAACAACTTGACGTTTTGCTTTCCTTGGAAGAAATTTCATGTGCTCATCTGTCGCACATTAGGGCCAATTTAAAAATGCGGAAATCTGTTGTTCACCGAATAGTTCAAAGGCACAAATATCACCCACATAAAGTTATTTCAGTGCATGAGTTATTTGAAGATGATTTCGATAGGCGAAATGAGTTTTGTGAACGCATGAAAAATATGTGCAATCTAGATAATAATTTAGTAAAAGATATTGTTTTTTCCGATGCAGCTACGTTCTGTTTGATTGATAATGTGAACAGACAAAATTGTTCGTTTTTGGGCATCCGCATTGGATGATGGAGGTTCACAGTCAGTACCCTCAAAAAACAAATGTGTGGTGTGGAATAGTGCGCGGAAAAGTAATTGGTCCATTTTTACTCGAACAGTCTTTAGCTGGACAAGTATATCTCGAATTTCTCCAACTTGAATTAATTTCAGCATTAGTGGCTTTATGTCTGAATCCATTAGACCCAGACTTCCCTGAGGAAGAACTGATGTTCCAGCAAGATGGTGCTTATCCGCACTATGCTGCCACAATGCGTACATTTTTGAATGAAACCTTTCCCAATCGGTAGATAGGAAGGAGAGGACCTATCGAATGGCCTGCTAGATCGCTAGACCTAACTCCGCTGGACTTCTTTTAGTGGGGGTTTGGAAGTTTTTCCAAAAAACACACTGCTGTGAATTTTAAATGGATTTAAACATTACTTCTGGGACTCACTGAATAATATGTATCATATTACTTAAAAATGAATTTGTGTTACTGTTACTGGGAAATATTACAAGTGAAGTGAGATGCCTGGAGATAAATTAAGGGTAATAGTCGACATGAAATGTCTTGACAGACTGCAATATAAAAAAAACGACAAGATGTCAGTGCCAGAGGATACAATAAGTAAGAAAAAAGGGTCCTATCTCTAATAATAAGCATTATCTATAGTTTCACAGGGGATATTTATGCTTTTCTATATCATTATTCATGTTGATATTTCAAAAATCATCATTTTTTGTATTTCAGATTGGACTCATTTGTCATTGTATTTTCAGAAAATTGAAATTGCATTTTGGATTACCTGTTGTATGTTGTTAGACTTTAGAGTAATTAATTGTAAATCAGATATAACGTCAAATAAATGTATTTGCGGTTCAACAAGTCTTAACACGCTATTTATCTTACATTTATTTCTTTGATAGTTAACTCAAGACAACAATATCTTGCAAATGCTCCTTAACAACTGTAAAAAAACATAATCGGAAGAGAACGTGGTGTTTAGCAATTTCAGGCCCAATTGTTATTTAAATTTTCTCTGTATAGAACAAAGCACAAAAGGCAATTTACATAGTTTTGGACACCATTGTTTTCGAGAAATAATAAACAGGAATGTTTTACGGTCAATGCTGTTTTACGTATCAACATAAATTCGAAACAATATTTTGTGTGACTAACACCTACAGCAAAGGACCTCCCAACAGTGCTTTTTTATATTTTGATTGGTTAGTTCTTATTATCTATGGAAATAGTGGGGTTTTCTACCCTGTTGACTCTATAGGGTTCAATAGACCAGTGACAGACTGCCTATAAATTATGTCTTTTCCCTAGACGCATTTCTTTTTCTTTACAATATCGTCCTTACTCCTGCGAGTATATTTGTCCTAGGGGTATAAAAGAAAGGTTGGCTTTCCCGAGAAATGTAAATAATGAATACAATTTTTTTTTTAAAATTAAAAGTCGGGAGTGCCGAGTAGAACTTAAATTGAAAAATGTAAAACCATCGTTTTCTTGTATTTAAGGATGGGTCTAGTTTAGAAAATGACGAAAAGACGAACATTTACTAGAAATGTAAAGATTTTACATTCCTTAATTATTGAATTTATCACTGATTTAAAAGTATTCGATGGGCAGTGTAACTTTTAATACCTACCATTCTTGTAAGCTATTAGATATCGTGCTGTATGCATATTTACTCTGGAAAATAAACACTCAAGGAGAACGAACGACGCAGTTTTTAAAATTAGAATTTATAAATCTGGGTCAAATTTAGAAAATGCAGTCAATAGGTTTATTTTTGGCTGCACTCAGTGAATATTACAGGGAAACACAAATGCGACTTTAATATGTTATACAAATATAATTCATTATTTTAAAATTGCCGTTACCCTTTTTAATCTTTGCTGTAGTGTTTGTCCCAGTCATACGCCAGAAATAGTCCTTAAGGGGCTTGGGCGCCGGCACATGACTAATATTGTATTTAATTCTAATGCCTCCGTTCCCATGTCATAAATTACGTGCAATCAAAAGGTAATCTTAATTTCCACCCACATCAACATTTATTTCGTCCCACTTTCGGTTTATTTTCCTACCACGCACAATATGTTATATTATGCTCAAAGGTATTATTACCTATTTCAAATTATTACATATTATTAGCCTTTGGTAATGTTGATAAAAATATCAAAAGTGTTTGCATGTTAAGTAAATATTTGTAATGAAGGATTGGCCAAAAATATTTTGGTAAAATTCTATATTTGGTATTTACGATCAATTTTTATCTGAAGGTTAAACCTTTAAAACAACCATACCAAGGTAAATAAAATTAAGAAGAATATGTCGTTTGAATCAAATCATTCTAGCACTCATAACATAATATAGTGAATGGACAGAAGTAATCCGTAGATTTGCGATTATTCTTCTACCTATTATCAACATAGGGTCATCGAAGGCTTTTTATTCCGAAGCAGGTTTTACACCTTTAACAACTAATTGATCAAAATATTGTTCAATTCATTGATAAAAATCAAAAAGTTTTAGAAAAGGTTGTACACTATTCAAGCAATTGATCAATTAATATTAATTTCTTATATTTAAGTCATGTTGTCAACAAATGATGATGTTTTTTACAAATGAAAACAAGAGCGAGCTTTTGCGTTGTTTAGGCGAACAAGACTGGTCTGATGTTTATACGGTTGACAGAAAGAATGTTAATGGACAGTGCAGTGTCTTTATAAATAGCTTTAATAATATATTGAATCAATATTTCCCTCTGAAACTGTGTTCTAATGGTCGGGTTCCAAAAAATTTAAAGAGGACGAAGTTATTGCATGTAAGTGTGAAATGCATGTCTTATTACTGTTATCAAGACAACACACCAAAATAATAAAGATCAGTACAGAGAAAAGAAAAAAGAATATGAAAAACTTTTAAAAAAATCTCAGGCAAAACAATATGACAACAGAATAAATAATTCAGACAACAAAGTTAAATGTATGTGGGCAGTCTGCAATGAAATTACGGAAAAAAAAACTCGAACATTTAAATAGAGGGAGATCCTGAAGTCATAGCTAATAAGTTTAATGAGTACTTAATATCGGTTGTACCAAATCTCATTAAAAAATTAGCAAATGTTTCATTTAACAGTTATATTTTTAAAAATAATCAGCGTGACATATCGAAACTTATATCATATCATCATAAAAAATAAGAATAGTGGCGTCGATGAAATTCCAACTAATATCGTAAAACTCTCCATTAATGCTTGTAAAAATGTATTGTGCCATATTATTAATATAAATTAGGAAAGGGGCTGAGTGCACCATCAAAGATTAAGAAAGATTTTTTTTAATTTTTGTACTTAGTGCAAGTTTATTTTATAAAATCATATCCGTAGAGCGCTTTCGGCAGTTACGCCATCATCAGTACTACTTTGTCAAAATATAACCAACCACAAAACACAACATACAGGTATAAGTATGTATAAAACTTAAAACATTAAAATTGGGGCCTAAAGGCGATGTAAATTACATGATGAAATTAAAAAACTTTAAAAGCGTCCATTTTACTAGAGGGAACTAACCTTTAAAGTTTTTTAATATCATCATGTAATTTACATCGCCTTTAGGCCCCAATTTTAATGTTTTAAGTTTTATACATATACCTGTATGTTGTGTTTTGTGGTTGGTTATATTTTGACAAAGTAGTACTGATGATGGCGTAACTGCCGAAAGCGCTCTACGGATATGATTTTATAAAATAAACTTGCACTAAGTACAAAAATTAAAGAAATTCTTTCTTAATATTATTAATAATTCCTTTAAACATGAAATATTCCCTGAACACCTAAAGGTCGCTCTCGTGAAACCTTTGTTTAAAAAAGGTGATCCAGAAGTGATGGACTATTACAGACCTGTTAGTCTACTGACAGGTTTCTCAAAGCTGTTGAAGCTGGCGATGTGCTCAAGATTAGTCAATTTCTTAACCAGCTGTGATGTATTAAGTAAAAATCAACATGGGTACACTAAAGTAAAATCTACTCAAACTGCAATATTCCAATTTACTAAATCAATTCCGGAGCACTTTGAAAATGGCAACGTAGTTGTGGGAATGTTTTTGGACTTGTCCAAGGCATACGACGGTTTAGATAGAGAATTACTAAACAGGAAGCTTCAAATATACCAGGTAGGGGAAAACGCCTATAACTGGGTAAAATCTTAATGATAGAAAACAGAGAGTAGGTATCTATTCTAAAAAATGGAAATCTTACAACTCTTAAATTTTGATCGAGATAGACGTAGCTCAGGGAACGACCTTAACAACATTTCATTTTTAAAGGCTTGCAGAAATTCCTTACTTTGATTCCATCATTATGTTTACAGACGAAGCGCATTTTTCCACAAATGCAATATTTAATCTCCATAATAATCATAACTGGGCCTATGAAAATCCTCATGCTATTACAGAGACACATTTTCAGGAACAGTTTTCTATCAACGTTTGGATCGGTATCATAGGTGACTATTTGATTGGACCATTTTTTCTTTATCAGAACGCCTTAACGGGCAATCTTACAGTAATTTTCTACAAAATGATTTGCCTTTACTTCTTGAAGATGTTCCTCTTCAGTTACGGCAACAACATTGGTTCATGCATGATGGTGCTGCAGACCACTTTAGCATACTGGCTTGTGAGTATTACTTACCAAAATCGTTGGATAGGTCGTGGAGGACCACAATTCCGGCTACCTAAATCGCCTGACTTGAACAGCCTATAGATTTTTATTAACCTGAACTAACCTGAACTAACCTAAAATTATTAGTTTATATTAAAACAACCGAGAAAGTAGAACAACTAAGGAATAGAATTATTGACGGGTGTGAAATCATGCGTAACATTCATGGAATTTTCGAAATAGTTCATCACTTATTTCGTTCAGATGTGCGCTCTTGGGTTTACGGCCTACCATCAAGTAACACCCTGTACAGCATCTACTAGAAATTTAAGTAATGCAGATAAATGTGCATTTACAATTAGTTATCATATTAATAATAAAAAAATGTAATATTTCAAAGCAAAGTTATTATTCGTACAGTTTTTGATTAGATAATTTTTCTCGCGCTCGTGGAAAAAAAGTTGTTCTTAACACTTGCAGAAAAATCGAATTTCCGCACTAGTGAGAAAAAGCTATTTTAAAACGTTAACCAAAAAAACACTATCATTTTCATATTTTAAGTTGTCCCAAAAGCTGTCATTGATTGACTGATAGAAAAATAAGATAATCAATAAATAATGTCAATCTTCAAAATTAGCCAGAGCTAAGTAATAAATATTGTGATTTTAAAACTGTGTACAGTGAAAGCTCTTATAAGCGGACACTCACGGTTCCAACATTTCTGTCCGCTTATGGGAGGTGTCCGCATATAAGAAAGGTAAATAAAAATTTTTAAAAAAATCTTAATTAAACAAAAAATATACTAGGTAACTTTTTTATGTAAAAATATTGGAAAACATAATATGAACATAATACAACTAGTTACATCAAATAGTAACACATACATACATAAAACTAGGTTGATTACAAAATAAAACGACTCCTAACTTAACATTTAAACGTACAAAAAAAGGTTATTTTTAAAAAAAAATCTAGTATTTTCGACTGCTTTAATTTTTTAAGTGTTTCTTGCAAAAAACAATTTTGAAAATGCGATTCAATATTTTTTAAATGTTCGAATGCAACAAAATCTAATTTCGAAAACTTTTTTAGGTTTTCAACGACCTCTAAGGCACTTGCGTACGAGTTAATTGGACCAGCATCTTCATTTTCTTCTTTGTCACTCTCTTCTGGCATATCTAAAGTATCCTCTGCTACTGTTTCTGCTATATTATTTTCGGTTCCGTCATTTTCATTAAATGACTTCAACTGATAACATTTTATCCAAATTAACAGTCATCATGCAGTTGGCTTTTAGATTGATCAATTTCAGTAAAGTTTCTCCAATACTCTGCTAGGGTTGCCAATGGCATATCATCTTCTGCGTCATATTCCGTCAGGTCCACCCCTTCAGCTTCAGCTTTTTTAAAACCTGCTTTGCCAAAGCAGTTTTGAATGGTATTTGGAGTTACCTTGCCCCATGCCTTTTTGATTAAGGAAATAGGTTCCAAAACGTTAATCGATTTTGATAGTTCTGAGGCGGAGGAAGCGTTATCCATTTTTGAAAGGACTTTTTTTAAAGTCAGACCACGATAAAAAAACTTAAAATTTTGAATTATGCCCTGATCCAAGGGCTGACAAACAGATGTGATGTTAGGAGGTAAAAATATGATTTCTATGTTTTTTAGATTTAGATCTCTAGGATGTGACCCAGCGTTGTCCAGAAAAAGCAAAATTTTACGTTTTTGAATTCCCATTCTCCTGTCCATATCCAGAAGCCAGTCAGTCATTATAATTCTTGTCATCCACGCCTTTTTATTGAAATTCCAGGTAACAAGCAAACTACTAAAGGCTACATTTTTCATTGCCCGTGGTCGAGCAGCTTTTCCAATAACCAAAAGCTTTTCTTTTTCTCCAATCATGTTAGTACAAAACATTATGGTCAATCTTTCTTTTGCCATTTTGCCACCTACGCACTTTTTAGCTATAAATATTAAAGTTTTTTCTGGTAAAGCCTTAACATACAATCCACTTTCATCTGCATTAAAAATATCCTGAGGTTTGTACCCCAATAGCATTGCCGGCAATTTTTGTAAAAATTGGTCCACATCTACCATATTAACTTTACCTGACTCACCAGAGATGCACTTAAAGCTAATGTTATGCCTTCTTCTCCTTTTTTGTAACCATCCATCGGATGCGCTGAACTTATTACATCTGAAGTCGTTAGCCATATCTTTAGCCTTTGCTTTTATTAGCGGCCCCGATATTGGAATATGTTGGTTTCTAGCTCGAACAAACCACTCTAAACAATTCTTGTCAATCTGCGCAGCGTCGCCTTTTAATTTTTTGTTTTTTGGTCTAAATTATCACTTGATTGCCATTGTCTACGAATGCTTTCCGTTTGTTTAACAATCTCTGCTGCTTGGGTTTTACTTATATTAAACCTAAAATAATTTAAATAAAAATTTATTTTGTTTTTAATAAAACCCAATTATAATCTAACACATACCTTTCACCCAATTTGCGAACACTTAAATGTTCCTGTTCTGCAACGTTAATTACCTCCATTTTCTGTCTTAAAGTTAAAAAAAATTTTGTTGGCGCCATTGCTATACACCTTCCAAGACACTTACATATAAAAGACACATAACAAACTAATGAAATAACAACCGCAACGCAGGGCATTTACATGAAGGGGAATCACCTACATACTGTACATACTGCGGGGAACACCAGGGCTGTCGAAAGAAATGAGTGATTTCTATACATATTATGTATGTAATTTTCTTCCGTTGTTGGAGCTTCGCGTCCGCTCTTAAGAGCGTTTCGAGCCTGTCGGTGACAATTATTATGCTGTCCGTGTCCGTCCGACGGAGCGTCCGTTTATGAGAGCTTGTTTTACATAGGAATTGATACCCCAAAAATTTGGTTCCAGCAAAACTGTCCGGATCTGGAATATGTCCGCTTATAGGAGCTGTCCGCAAAGGGAGCTTTCACTGTATATGTACACACAAATCTGTTTGGAGGCTTGAGGCTTTTTAATGTCGCCACTGGCATGGCGCCTCATACTATTTATTTACATGCTAAAGATCATTTTATCCTTGATTTTAATAATCTTATCTGTATTAAAATAAAATTGTGTACTTTTTAATCAATCATAATAAAAAGGTCTCCATTATTTTGTTTTCGCTAGTTAGTTGCTCTTGAGACTTGGTAATTTAGATAACAAGGTGGCATTTAGCTGTCGCCAGCGTTCACAATTGAATGGACTTTGCAAGCATTGATAACCCTTTGTTTTTATCAATTATATTACAGTGAATACGATTTACTATTCCGTCAGGTGAAAAAAATTCACACCTAATATTCTGGAATCGTCTAACGCTTATTATTAATGCCACTATAACGTTATGACCATGTAAGCGTTTATAAAACAAATATTATAGCAACAAGCGCATATTTTTTTTTGAAAATATCATTATCACTTAATGATGATGCGCTCTTAACTTTTCGAGCCCTTTTGAACCATTTTACAGGGGGTGTCCCTTGTCATATTGAAAAATAATGGAGCAAGATTTTTCGAAGTATTTGCATTGCGTTTGCAAATTGCATATAGTATTACCAAAGAGTAGCACAACCATATTACATAAAATTACTATCATATCGTTGCTGAAAAGTTAATCAGCCCTGTGATCAAACACACAAGTTAACTTTTAACGTACCGTTTCCATAACAACAACCGAAAAAAGCCTACTTGTTAATCTTTCACTGTGGTTGAAAAACAGTAAATTTTGAAGTTACTGCAGAAGTTAGCGTCTAGAGATAACTTGTGTGTTTGAACATATGGCTGAATATCTGCTATGTTGTTTTTTTTTGGTCACTTAATAGTATTATTAAGATACAAGTTTCATAAGGTATCATTTTAGAAAACGAGCTGCGAAACTTTTCTGTTAAGGCATTAAGATTTTTCCCATTTAAATTATTTTTTTTCTTTTGGGTTCGTTTTAGTTTTAGTTAACAATACTTACTTCAATTTATTACAATGTTACTTGCTTTACAAATATGCGATGATATAAAACAATTGAAGCTCCTTTACAGCCACCACAATTAACATATTATGATATCCGTCAAATCCACAGTGCCTCAGAAAATGCATTTTAAGATCGAAATTTCAGTTTCATTCAAGTAGATCATTATTCAACTTGTTTGCGTTTCATGTACCTATCAATGTGTACCTACCTACCTATTCAATATGAACCCCAAATAGAAACAAAATATTTCTTTTTGTTTTATTGTGAACGTTTTACCTTACACGTCAGAAACTTGATAGGAAAAAATACAAAATGTATAAATCTTCACTTATATTATTTATTGCACACTATAACAATTGTTTCGACACGCAGTGTCTTCGTGGGATAGTAGAAACTGAATGTGCAATAAATAATATAAGTGAAGATTTATACATTTTGTATTTTTTCCTATCAAGTTTCTATAATGGATCTTCATCAAGTAACGGCTACATCTATTGAATACACGTCAGAGTTTACAGATGTATGTAGAATATCAAAAACACATAAAAATGCAAAAATCTTCTTTATTCGAAAAATATCAACTTTGAAACAAGGAAAAAAATGTACTCATGCAGTTTCTAAGAAACATCCTATCTTTTAAATTATTTTACCCAAGAATTTGCACGGGGTAACTTTCGCTCCACACTATAGATATTGTAGAAAATAAGGCACCACGAATAATCTTTAATTTGAATCGGCTCTTTATTAGATTTCCGAGAAAATGAAGATTAGGTACATCAAAAGTAAAAATTATCATTTTTCCAGACAAAGGCGCCATTAAATGGATTCGTTGTCTCATTATTTTTAATCATATTGTCAAAGATTATGAAATTATCAAAGATTAAAGTATTATTAAGATAAAGTAACAATGGGTATGTAAATTTCCAGAATACTTGGAAATGTGGAAAATATTTAAGACTGACAAACAATCAATTTTAGGAGCGACTATGACTTAATCCCTTAAATATTTTTTCTAAAATAATATAAACAACGATATAGT
This sequence comes from Polydrusus tereticollis, assembly GCA_963920685.1. Lineage (NCBI taxonomy): Eukaryota > Metazoa > Arthropoda > Insecta > Coleoptera > Curculionidae > Polydrusus > Polydrusus tereticollis. The sequence goes on from OY987329.1 coordinate 127,313,286, forward strand.
AGTTAAGTAGTTATACCTATCAAGTGGCGTGTTTACCATTGAAGCTAGGGAAGCACAGCTTCCCCTAAACGATTTACTTAAAAAAAGAAATAATCCAATACAATCCTACAAGAACTTACAATTAATTTTTAAAATTGTCCTAAATTTTATTTGTTAATCGGGCGAATCCGACCGCATTTTCATAAAGCACCCTTGATCAGAGAACTCCATAATATGCTATCTAGTTCCAAAGCTAGTTCTCTGCCTCGATGACCACTTCACGGTGATGCCCGATTGATTTCGAGAGATACCGACGCGCCATTCGCGCCGCGCCGCCTCCCGCGGTGCGGGAAGCGATTGAAAAGCAGCGTATTGCCGTATATTGCTTTAGTGCATCGAACAAATTGAAGTGGCGCGTGTCTGGGCGAAATTTAAAACCGTGCATAAATATTGGGAAAAGTACGCTGTTTTTAAACAGATTATTATTTTAATTATGGATCCTGTTGCTGGTTCAAGTTCGGCTGAAAGTAAAAATAGACTTTTGTGTGAGTGTATTGTGTGTCAGATAGTGGTAAAAGGATTTTCCACTTATATTTTTAAGGAAAAAAAACAAATTATTTCCAATGGTAGGCCCACTCCATCTATTCCTAATTTAACAAAAAAAACTAAACTTTATATTAGACATTTTCAAAAAGAATCATATAAAACTTGTGAATGGCTAACTGGTTGTGAAAATAAGTCTCTTCTGTTTTGCTGGCCATGCCTCTTATTTTCTAGTGAAAAGAATTTGTGGAATAAAAATGGATTTTCGGATTTAAATAATCTACATAAATTAATTAAAAGACACGGGTCTAGTAAGTCGCATTTACAGGCAATTATTAAAGAAAAAACTTTTGGTAATATAAGAATAGAACACGCATTAGACAACCAACTAAAAATTGATTCTGAAAAACATAACCAGGAAGTAGTAAAAAACCGCGAAATACTTAAAAGGTTGATAGATGTCGTATGTTTTCTCGGCGAACATGAACTCGCTTTTCGTGGACACAGTGAAACTGAAAATTCTTCTAATAAGGGAAATTACGTAGATTTAATAAATTTGATTGCAAAGTATGATGAAACATTAAAATGTCATTTGGATAATTCCACAAGATTTAAGGGAACTTCTAATTTGATACAAAATGATCTTATTTTGTGCGTGGAAGAAGTAATATTAAAAAAAATAAAATCTGAAATAGAGGACACTAACTTTATTTCTATCATCCTTGATGAAACTACCGATGTTGCAAATATAAGCCAGTTATCAAAAGTCGTTCGCTATCTAACCAAAAATGGTGAAATTAAAGAGCGTTTTCTAGGATTTGTGAATGTTTCGGCCCAAAGAACAGCACATGCTCTACACGATCTCGTCCAAGCTATAATTGATGATGACCTTAACTGTGGCTCAAAATTAATAGCTCAAAGTTATGATGGAGCTGCAGTTATGTCAGGTGAGTTAGGAGGATTACAGGCAAAAGTAAGAGAAACATACCCAAGTGCACTTTTTGTACATTATATGGCGCATCGGTTAAATTTGGTCTTACAGCAGTCGCTTAACATTATAAAAGAATGTAAGATCTTTTTTTCCACCTTAAGCGGACTTGCAGCCTTTTTCTCAAAATCTTCAAAACGAACGCTCGCTTTAGATTTAGAAGTTCATAAAAGATTACCAAAAGTAGCTCCCACTCGATGGAACTATAATGGCGGGCTAGTACTGACTGTATTTGAATATCGGCAACCACTCATCGATTTTTTTAAAAACATAATGGATAATCAGGAAAAATGGGACAACGAGACTACAATATGCTCTAGAGGATACTTAAATATGCTAGAAACAGAAATTAACTTTAATCTTTTATTAATTATTTTCTCAGAAATATTTCCATTTAGTGACAGTTTATTTGCAGTATTACAGAACAAAACAAGTGACATATATTTCTGCATAAAGAAAATTAAAGAATTTAAATCTGTTGTTTTGTCCAAAAGAGAACAGTTTGACAGCCTGTGGACAAAATTGAAAGATTTAGAAAATAATACTGAGCCACAAAAGAGGAGGATTCGTTCTGATGTTGTTGAAGAACAAAGAACAGACCAAAAAGCCAGATGCCGAAAACTGTTTTTCGAAATCATTGATAACATCTCAGCCCATATAGATTCTAGATTTAAAAATTTTAACAGTTTAAAATTTCTTGAATTATCGAATTTTCTTGAAAATAAAACGGTTTCGGAAGAGGCTTTTGAATCATTAAAACATAATTACTCAGACTATTTTGAATTTTCTGCATTACGTTCTGAACTTTCAGTAATCTACAATACCTCCGAAGGACTAAATAAAAATAGTGCTAGTGAACTATGGAAATCTCTTAAAGTTTGTGGACTATATCAGGCATTCCCTGAGGTTCTTAAATTATGCGAACTTGCCATGACTATCCCAGTCACAAGTGCTTCTACAGAACGAAGTTTTTCCGCACTCAAACGAATTAAAAATTTTATCAGAAATTCTACCGGGCAAGAGAGACTTTCTGCTTTAAGATTAATCTCAATCGAAAAAGAATTAGTGCAAAAATATGCACGCGAAACAAACTTTTACGACGAGGTCATTGATGTGTTTGCAACAAAAAGCAGGAGAATGGTCCTCCAATTTAAGTAAAGGACTTTGGTTATTTTTTAATATGTGTAGGTAAGTACAATGTGTTATAGGCTCAGTTAAAGATAACAAATTTTATATGACCAATTTAATATTTTGACAAAATTTAGTCGTGGCTCCGCATTTCTCATTTTTCCGTTACAGCCAGGGCCGTCGAGAGGGGGGTGGGGGAATCCTCCCGGGCCCGAGTTTTTGAAGGGGACCTGGAAATTCGAAATATCATCCCCGATGGGGAAAAAATTTCAAATTTTTTGTTATTAAAATATTTAAAAATATATTTTAAATTGATGCACTTCATATGCATAATAATTTGTCAAGATTTACCCAAAAAAGGGCGTGGCACCCCAACAATTTTCGTCTGCGGCGCAAGAAAACGCAACACTTTCGGCGGCCCTGGTTACAGCTTCCCATTGTGTTAAAGTCTGGACACGCCAATAATACATCAATATATTGCTTTTATCATCTATTGAAAACCCTGTCCCCATGTTCAAGTTTGTTTTGTGTATGCAAGTATGTTTATTTATTCTTTATTAAAATTTCTCTCATATGGGTGCAATATTGTATTCAATTTCTAATACTATGCCAGTTAAATTGCTTTGTGGAAATAAGATTTTAGTTACTGTGGTATAGAATCTACGTCATTTCGTAGAAGGCCAAGCAAGCAAGTTATTGCTTGCGGTTTTAGAGAATTCCCTTTCTTACCGAAAAGGCATTCGTAGCAAACAATCCCAAACGTTTGCAAATGTTACCAAACGTTTGTTTGTGACATCTCGTGATCATTATACATTCCTGAACAACAAAGGTGTTTGCAAGCATTTGTCGCTGATCCATTTATTAATCTATAAAAACTTAAAAACAGCCCATATACAGGATGTTTACTTAAGGGGGTGATTTCTTATGTTGTTTTAAGAGAAGAAGTTCATATAAACATGTGTCCGGAGTTGCCCCGTTCTTGATATACAGGGTGTCACAGTTTTTTAAAAAATATCGGTTTCTTTATATTTATTTATATAGAACATATTATATAATTATATTATTTATATAATTTTATAAATTTCAATTAGCTGAAGGCATTTCTCGTTATTCTATTCCATATTTCAAAAACATAGAGCTTTTATTATTATATTTATTTTCAACCATTTCGGAAATATGGGGGTTCCTAAATTCTAAATTGCCATCATCGATTTTGTCTTTTAAGTGTCTACCCCCTTTAATAAATAGACCATTTAGGCTGAAAATCCCAATTTTTTTTCACAGTAACATAATTTCCCGTGGTTGAGCTATTTACGCTTTAATCAAATACGACGGGTGTCAAAAAGTGACAAATACGACGAATTTTTTTAAATAGCAACCGGAGCAACCCTTATCAATAACCACACGAGTAAATTCCATTTTCCGATCCTATTATTAAATTTCTCACTCCCTTCCTTAATCATGGACCCTTATTTTTTAACAACCTGGATATTTCAAAGGAGATTTAGATTGTGCTTATAAAGATTCTGCATTTATATCAACCTATTTTTTATGTTTTCCATATAGACCGCATCGTATATTAGGGTGAGCCACCCTATATTAATGGCAATTCCACTCATATATAAATAGTCCCATTTAAAATGTCAAAAATCGTAGTTTGCTGTCGGATAAAAAGGAAGGAAGAGGAAATGTAACTGGATAAAAAAATCGGATATATTTTCTGCTCCTCCAATCGTTACCGTGGTAACAATTGCATTTTAAACTAGTTATTAAATCATCTGTCAGGCAATTGTCACAAATACTAAATAATTGTTTAAGCTGTTTTAAAGTCGATTTTTAAATAAAAAAGTATTTTTTAACATGGACAATTGACGAAAAGGAAATAAATAACGAAATAGAAAATTCCATTCCTATTCGTGGAATTGCCTTACTAAATACCATTCGAGCTCAGATTATGAGCCTGATATTTTTTATGCTTGCTATCTCATACTTACTTTCAGAAAATTTAACGAGAGCTGTTCCGATAAAATCACGAGAGCGTAGCTCGAGTGATTTTGTCGGACAGATCGAGATAGAAGTGTTCGATACCAAGCATAAAAAAAATCCGGCTAAATCTGAGCTCTTATGGTATTGCTTGTGGATATTCCACGTCGTCAAGAAATATTTAAATGGCGCTTTCTTTCACAATATTCACCTACCTAAACCAAACAGTAATGCCAACATATGAGAAAAAATTAAATAAATTATATTGTTCCAGCGTTTTCCTGAAACTTAGTTATTTGTAGTAGATGTATGTCCAGAACAGTTGAACATTATTAACAACTATACGTTATTGAAATCGAATCGCGAAATGCAATTCACCAGTGCGGTTATTGGTGAGAGTTTCCATTAAAAAAAATTCAAAATGGCGTTGTATCTGTGAAAAAAATTGGGGTTTCCAACTTAAAAGGTCTGTGTATTAAATAGGTGAGACATTTAAAGGACAAACTTAACAAGTTATAATACAACAATATGTTGGCATGTATTTTAAAGATTGTCAGCATAAAATTCACCTAGACTATAGTAAGCCTTACCAATCAAGACCTTTCTTACTCTTAGCTTGGAATCGTTTAAAGTTGGGAAAGTTTTTATGCTTGACTTTAAGCGATCATACAACTTAATGCTTTTATAAATAACAGATCTCTTGGTTAGCGCCAATGAAGGAATAGGAAGAGGTAGATTTAAGCATTGCCTTGCATTGTAGGTAGGGGCTTGAGGTATAAAATGATGGCGATACTTGTATACCAGTCATGCAGTCTCCAATATAATGAGACAGTGCAATGTCAAAATGTTTTTTTCCTATAACGGCTTGCACGACTTTCTCGGGCTTACGAAGGACAGATATCGGAGTGCTCGCTTTTGCAGGACGAAGAAAGTGTTAAGCAGGTCCAGACTAGACATTCCCCAAAAAGCAATACCATATCTTAGCCGGGATTCAATTAGGGAATAATAAACTGTCCTACCCATAGGGGGTCCTAATTTCCTTACCGTTATCTCTACCGCATAACTAGAGTTTGAAATTTGAGGTCTCGATCAATGAGCAGTCCAAGAAAGGTCGCTTCAGGAAAGTCTTCTACATGAGTTTTAACGATGGTCATCCCTTCTAAATTACACTTGAAACTAAGAATTTTTGTCTTCTGAAAATGTAGTACTAGTAGGTTGGAATCACATCATTCCTTCATCTTAACTATATCAGAGTTGACCACCATTTTCAGAGCTTCAGTGTAGTCGTGTTGTCGTCAGCAAACATTGTTCATTGGCCCTCTATATTCAATGCCACAAGGTCATTGATCAACAAGAGGAAAAAAATTCAAAATGGCGTCGTAGCTGTCAAATTTGTGAACCTACATATTTTTTGACATTAAATTTGGCTTTCTTGCGAAATATCATTGGGAAATGTGTAATTTGTTTTTTATTATAGTCAGCAGAAAAATCGCCCGTCGGGTGAGACACTTAAAAAAATGTCCCTATACATGTTTTATAAAGCTATTTCTAAGCTTAACTCCCCCGCAAGCGGCTTGCTTTCTAACATGGACGCGTGTGCTAAAATAATGCTGTATAAAACTTGTACACTATTTACATTGTTGTATACTACTAATTAACTCGTACTGAATATTAAAACAGAAAAAAATCTTATTAGCAAAGATTATCACCACAAGTACTTGCTAGGTATTTAATAAAAATAAAAATAGGTAGTTGTTTTCGTTGCATATCTTAATAATAATAAAAAGTAAGAATAGGTACTTCACTGCTGCGTATCAATTCAAACCAGATTTCATTATATTCTTATATTTTTTATTACATATCTGTACTTATAAATTTTAATTTTAATTTGAAGCAATTGTATTCATAATTGTGTAAAAAATACGAAACTTGATGTATTTGTGTATGTTTAACAATCTTCAGTATAATTGAGGGGTATGAAATCAAAGGCGGCAATCTCTATCCTAACTGTTTTGAGATTGGGCAACCGTATTATTCGTACTTTTATTCTTTATCAACCACAACCAAAAGTAAAAAGCATAAACGGCAATATCCTTGTTAAAATAAGCATTAAAAATTACCGTTGAAATCAAAGGTGGCAATGTCCACTGTTCGGTTGGTACCAAGCACGGTAATCTCCGTTTTCTCCAATTAGGTCGACTACTCGCCGTCACGTGTTCGGCCACATTAGTTTTGACAAGAGCCAACCAGATCAATTATTTCAGTCGATACTTTTTGCACTGTTGTAATACTGTTGTGTTTATGTTTTGGTTTGATTATTTTGTTCTTGGCAATTAAAAGTACGTCCAATTTGTTGTTAAAAAATATACCTCCCTAGAATGGAAGTTAATGCATCCCCAGTCACATCGACAAAAGCAAGAAAACGAATACGTCAACCTGCAAATTGAAAATTTAAGTGCCCAAGTATTTTTATGTTTTGATTTTAAGGGTGGAAATCAATATAGGTACTTATTTTTAGATATTCTCCTAAAAACTTGCCAACGTAAACAAGTGCGCCTTGCTCAAAATGAACGATGTTCAAAGATTCCACAAGGTATTTTATGAAACCAAAAGTAAAACAACTCCACAGTCACGGGTCAAGGAACTTGAACGAATGGGCGGCGATTATAAAACCGCCAAATATCTTGAAAAACTAGAAGATATGCAGAAATTTATAAATCAGTTAAAATGTGCTAAATCTCATTATTGATGTTCAGAGACAAAAATAATGTATCTTCCATCTGAAGAGGCGAACTTTATTACAAAAACGATTTAGCAAACTTCGCTAGTATTACACGAAAAGGGAAGCAGATAAAAATGGTAAATCCTGAAGAAGTTCCACCTGAGTCTCATGAAGTTAACACGTTAAAGCTTCGTGATGTGTGGAAACTTTTAACCAAACATTTTGATACAAAATGGCCACGAATTGATCTGCTACATTATTATCGACAACTAGTTATTCATAGTGATGAACAACAAGAAGTAAGCGAAACTCCTGGAGATATTGATCAAGAGTTGCAATCTGACGAAGTTTGTGAATATCTCCCCGAAGCTCCAGAGATCTCAGTTTAGTTTAATTTGGTTAAATTGGTTATACTTTTGTAACATATTTTTTCCTATTACACAACTCGTAGTCTAATTTACTTTAAACCATATTTTGTTAGTTGCAGAACCCAGTGGCGCACCCAGGGGGGGGTTTTGGGGGTTAAACCCCCCCCCAGAGACTCTCAACCTATACCTGATATTCCTAAATCCTGACAAATCTGACAATGTGCTAGCGCCATCTATACATTGCAACTCCATGGTATTTATTGATTCTCCCATATTTATGATTGAATAAAATATTTCTTATTATTTTAATTTTTTTACTCCCCTCTACAGAAGGGGGTAGAATTTTTTGGTTATAAGCTGAAAAACACAGCCACAAGGGTATCATCATAAAAAAGGGCGTGGCACCAAAAAAATTTTTGTCTGCGGCGCTATTTTTTTGTCGGAACCCCCAGACCAAGGCTGTGTGCGCCACTGGCAGAACCGACAATATCCACTAAGTTTATTTTCAAAACCGGCAATCTCCAAGTATTTGAAAAAAAACTGGCAATCTCCAACTTAACATAATTAAATATAAACTTATCAATCATTTTCCAAACTACCTTTTTTCAACATACGATGCCAAAAGCTATTTCCATGATCCATAATTATATTTTGTATCATATTTGCATCTAAACAGTTTTTACACTTTTTTGCGGTTTTCTCAAAACTATACAAGTGGGATAGCCGCCTTTGGTTCTATACCCCTCAATTGTGAATACTGATTGACAGTGGCACCAGCAAGGGAATGAAACACTTTTTATTTTGTCGCCAACGTTCATTACCTACCTACTTACTATACGTCAGTCAATGTTTGCCCAATTTTATCGAATGTTTAGATACAGAAAGAGCGATAATTGGTTGGAGGTCCCTCGGCCATAAAAAATTGTTTAGCAACGTCACGTATTTATACTCGCACGCGTTGTATGCAAAAGAAAAAAAAATCATTGCATCAATTGCACATTTTGCAGATGACACAAAAATATCTTGCATTCAAATAACAATGCACAACTGCAAGAGGACTTGGAAAGAATAACTCAAAAAGGCACACACCATGATTTACCTAACCTAGAGACTCTTCTCCAACACCACAGAAATGATGACGAGACTATAATATAAGACCTACATACGTCCCAAAATCGGGTATGCAGTTACGGCTTGGAGTCCCTAGTACATAAAGCACATTGAGCTATTGGAAAATGTACAGAGAAGGGTGACACGAATACTAAACATTTGCCATATCCCGAAAGACTACAGATCTTCAACATCACTACGCTGAAAGAACAACAGCGTGGTGATATGATAGAGGTGTTCAAAATCCTATCTGGATATTATAGTCCGGACAATGAACTTCCCCTGTTTCACCACAGCCAAACAAGAGAATTAAGAGGACATGTAAATGATGAAAGGAAGGCGCTCCCTTCTCTTAAGAAAAAACTTCATAACAAATAGAACCGTCTACCGGTGGAACAAACTTTACGACAATACTGTTACTGCGTCGAACATTAATATATTTAAAAACAGACTAGACAGAGAAACGGAAACAATAAGAGCCCAATTAATACACACATGTGACCGGTGATGAAACTACCGGAACCCAACAACTTTCATATTCAATAATAGTTGTGATAGGACTAGTAAGCAAGAAGATTAAAATAATCCATAAAGCAGTGAACTCATCGATTCGGTCCGCTTCTTACGAGTCGAAATCAATTTGTATAATTATATTATTTCGGAGATTCGGAAATTTTCTAATAGTCAAATTTAATAGACTTTGGTATATTCTTTCGAAATTTTTGAATCAAATTTAACATGAAAAAAGGACAAAATATAATACAGCATACAGCAAATATAAATAAAATAATTAAACTATAAAATTTTAAGAATTCCTAAAACTAGGTGTAGAATTCTACTCATGTGGCAAATCTAAATAAAAAAGATGATAATATTCTTTCAGTCTGTAACATAGTTTGCAGATGTTCATATTTTCCGCGTTAAGTTTTTCATCTACTAATGTAGAGCTTAGGAAGACAAATTAGAGTCGGAATACAATTTCTTCCTTAAATCTTCTATAGGAAGTTATTCCCATGTTGTTGAGAAATGCCTAAGTCTATACTTTAGGGTTCCTACTTCATCCTTAAATGCTTTTATAGCAGTTACAGTTAAATCCCCTAATGATCTTCCAGGACGAATAGAACTACAATACTATAGTGGGGCAAAGCTTCTGAAGAAATAAATACATTACATCATAGAGAAATTGATTCTTTCTAGCACTCTTGCAAACCTCGACGTAATCTGCTGGTAAATTTATTTTAGTTCTCTTTAACACTCTTTCGATCCAGGAATGCATTAAATAGACTCTGATTTGATTATGGCACCTTTGTAAGTATATTTGGATATTAGTAACATTAGGTACTGCAGAGAAGTGACATAAAGCATTGGTAAGGGTACATCACTAAAAAAGTAACCGTTTTTACTCTTTCTGTAATTTGTAGTAAAGAAAAGATTAAAATACCTAATAAAGAATTTATTAAAAGTTGTTTGACCGCGAGAGGGTTAGTTTGACTATCTACCTCATTCCAGAGGAAAGAGTAACCACGTTTGCTCTTAAGATCGTATAGAGTAAAATTGTATATGCCATGAGTTTTGTTTTGTAATACATTGCCTTCCGACTTAACAAAACTGATTGTAAATCAATTGTAAAAACAACCATATGACTAGCTCTGGAATTCCTATATTTAATTAATTTCCATTTATTCCAGAATGGTCGTAAAGCATGTCTTGCGGTATTTGTTTATTAATACTTATAGATAATATAAACAACCACTATTTATATTTATGCGCTTATTTTCAGTAACAAGTCTATCTAGTTCTAGTGAACATTGATCTAGTCGATGCAAAAGTGTATCTACTTCTCGTAAAACTTCATCGTCACTACCTCATTTGAGGTATTTGCGAGAATATTTGGAATTGACTGGACCTTCTAATCCTCGGGCATTTTTGCCCAACTGAACCATTCTTAGCCCACGAGACAACAAAAGTGGTGCTTAATACAGTCACAAATTTCTAAGATGATTTAGAATGTGGCGCCCAAAGCTCGATGTCAAGAAAAAGTGGAGTTAGGCACTTTTCTTATTAAGGCACTGTTATGTTAGTTCATATTAAGTATTATTATTATTATTATTTTCCGAAATATTTTGGAGCTACGTGCGTTAAATGTATAGATAGTATAAAACTTATTATATTCTATGTATGTTGCATATATAATATAGGTTACAATAATGAGGTAAACATTATATTTCCACAAAAAACATTAGGGCATGCTATAATGATAATCAGTGTGGGAGTTTCATATTGAAAATAATCGTGTTCAAACAATATGTAGTTACGCCTACTTAACATATATTTGTTGCTTCGATAATTCCGACCACATTTTTTTACACCTACTAGTGGTTTTAATTACATGTTTTTTAGATGATTTATAATATTGCGTATATAAATATTTTAGAGGTGATATTGGATGAACTACAAACTCTCGATATCAAGGCATATATCAGATGATGCCTATAAATTTACCATACTTTTAAAATAGGAAGTTTTAATTTCCTACGCAAGGGAACCATTACATAAAGTAAGGAGCTGCCACTGGTCTACATACTATTATTCTGGTTGTCATCCATGTCGGTTTTAGTACAAGTTTCTTTACATGACTATAAACGGACACTGTTATCTGCAAATTGCATCAACTTAAAGCATGACATTTTTATTTCTATATATACATATATAAATTTAGTACAGCATCGATAAAAATAGTAATCCCATCAACTGCACCTTGATTAATCAAATTAAATTCCCACATTAAATCTTGTTAATCTAATTTGCATACCTAATAATTCGCAATTTTATGCTAAGATTAATTATCACTCGAATTTTCCATTTAATGTCTAGATACTTAACGAGACTAGATTGAAGAAAAATAATGATATATAGCGTTAGATAGTTTTTTTAATAAATAGTTTTAATAATAGTTGTTAACAAGGAGGAAAATTTGTGACTAGCCTGGAAGAATTATTTTAAGGAATTGCTTTAAGTCTATCTGGAAATGATACATTGCTCCCTAATTTATCGCCAGTTATTGTTATATCCCAGGATTTACCATTTTTATTATGAGAATCCCTTAGCCAGCAGCGTGTATTCAGGATATTTTTTAATTAATAATCTTAAATTTATTCTCCTAAAATTGTATTCGTTATACAGACTGTCCACGGATAGGGTTTACAATAGCACAAATGGATGAAAAATTTCATTTTTCGTCTTGATAAAAAGTTTCGCTTGTAAAAAAAATGTAATTCACCAAGAGAAAATTTTGATTTTTTATACAGGGTTCGAAAAAACTTCAAAAACATGATTTTTCTCCAAGAGTAAACTACCTTTATTTTTCATTTTTGACCAAAATGCCAATTAGAAAACTTATTTAGAATAACGTTTGTAATTTAAATCCGAGATTTAAAATAAATCTTTGATTTTTTTAGTTTTTTCGATTTTTAGAGGTAAACAAAAATTTTTTTTTATAGCATTAGCGGTCGAAATACATACATTATCAATGACTTTATATCTTACAGAGGGGCATCAAAAAATTTCAAAAACTGATTTGTGGTGTTACCGTTTACCGTGTTACCAGAAATATGTATTTTGAATTTCACCAATGAAATGACCCCGGAAATATCACAACAAAGTCTTAAAATAACAACAAATAATAACTTTATAATTTGCTATTCAAACACCCCCCCCCCTCCATATTCAACACATTTTTCCAGCTGTAAGCGAATGTGGTCAAAACTTCTTCGAATTTCTTTAATGGGAATTGTTTGAACAGCTTCAACAATTCGCTGTTTTAGAAGCTGTACGTCGTTCTCAATTGGACGGGAGTACACTAATTGTTTGAGGCGCCCCCAAAGACAAGCATCTGAAATAGTTAAATCGGGACTCCTTCCTTGGGGGTCACAGAACCGGACCATTCCGATCAATCCATCTGTGGCCAAATGTATTATCAAGCCATTCCCTCACTTCAATTACGAAATGCGCAGGGCATCCATCTTGTTGAAAGTACATTTCGTTCCTAAATTGGAGAGGCAATTCTTCTAGGTTGTCAGAAAAGAATGTTTCCAACATTTCAAGGTAACTGCTACGGTTACACGTGTTTTCAAAAAAGTATGGGCCAATAATGCCATAATGTGAAATCGCACACCAGACATTTACTTTTTTGTAATATTGTCTTTTAGCAGGAATTCTGAAACGGGGATTATTTTTGCTCCAGTATCTAATATGCGCAGAAGACACTTTCCCGTTTGTTGAAAATGTCGATTCATCGGAGATCATGATAAATTTATGAAAATTACTGTTTCCACTTACAATTTTGTCTCCGACCCAAAGACAAAAATCCAAACGTTTGGCTTCGTCTCCTTCTTCCAACGTTTGATTAAAAGTTGGCTTAAATGGGAATATTTCGTTTGCCTTTAAAATATGTATTCCGAATTTGAGATTTTTTTACTACATCAAGTTCTTGAGCTCGGTTTCTTAATGAAAGGGCAGGATTGTCAGCAACAGACTGCAATACGATTAGGGAAGCTGCGTCATTCTGATCATAGTTTTTTTTTTTTTTAATTGGAAACTGAACCAGTTCGCTGAAATTTTCTTAATAATTTATGAAGTCCCATTTTTGAGACGTAAACGTTAGGATATCTTTGATTAAATTTCTCTATCACAAAACATTCGCCCGCACCCTAACATTGAACTAAATAAACCCTTTGTTCTAAGGTCAACATTTTCAAAACACATCAAATTATATTTGACAACTTCAAATTTGCCCCATACGTAAAGCAAAGTAATAAAAAGGTAAAAAAATTCTGTTTTTACAAAAGATGGTAGGAATGCATTTAAAATTTTAAAATAAGATACACACCACCCATTACGAAAATAGAGTTTAATAAAATTTTATATTAATATTTTTATTGAGCAGTAAAATTTTCATTTACCTCTAAAAATTGAAAAAACTAAAAATATCGAAGATTTATTTTAAATCTCGGATTTAAATTACAAACGTTATTCTAAATAAGTTTTCTAATTGGCATTATGGTCAAAAATAAAAAATAAAGGTAGTTTACTCTTGGAGAAAAATCATGTTTTTGAAGTTTTTTCGAACCCTGTATAAAAAATCAAAAATTTCTCTTCGTGAATTGCATTTTTTTTCCAAGCAAAACTTTTTATCAAGAATGACTTTTCCCGAAAAATGAAATTTTTCATCCATTTGTGCTATTGTAAACCCTATCCGTGGACAGTCTGTATATTACATGAACATAAGTATTTGTAAGATATAAATAAACATTTAAAAGATCTTAGTTCATAATAAGTAACATAAGCTGGTGGTCAAATAAGTGGGAATTTTTATTAGCATCGTTTCTAATAAGCGGCTGAACCATTTCTTCGAATATTGCATCTAGCTGCCACATTTTAGCTTTTTCTCCTATTACATGATCCACATACTTTTTCCACTTTTCCACACTGACGTTACTCATAGCTTTATTAAGTAGGGTTTTTAAATCCATCATTATACTACCAGCCCATATAAGTTCGATCAGGTTTAATTCACAGTGGTAAGAAGAAAGTCGGAGCCCAGATATTCCTCGTAACTTTGTTATTTCATCCACTACCTATACATTTTTTAAATGCTTTTTCTTATGTAAATTGGTTAGTACCAATAGTTCTTTTTTTAAGGAATCTAATGGGAATTATATGTGTCTTAAACTTAGCCATTCTGTAATTTCACTTTTACGCCAAGCACTTGTCGATAATTCTTCCGTCAGCCTAGAGTGATAACTTGCATTATCCAATACAATTATTGCAACTTTTAGTATAAGATCCAACATTTGCTCGAACGAGACATCGGCATTCGTATCTTCGTGATAGTCTCCTGTATTTTTAGATTGAAACATCAATAGACCACCTTCAACGAAGGCCTCAGAACTTCCAATATAGGTTATAATGGTGGCAGATGGCGGTCTTAATCCTGTGAATAATCTCTCTAAAGAAGCCCTCCTTGAACTTTTAATATTTTCATCCTGACAAAAAGTAGTCACGGTGTGGCCGTTATTCAGCCAATTTAAATATTTAGGCCTATTTACATCTACAAATGTCTATAAATCTTGAACGCCATTGGAGCAGACGGTTTTGATTGATTTATTACTTCGCATCTTTTACAGATAGACTTAGTGCTCTGAATTTCCCCTGGAGCTCTGAATTTAATTTATCCATAGACTAACCTATATTCTATGATTTATTTAAAGTTATAATTGATTGGGTATTCCTAATTATTTTTGGTAATAAAACGTTTTGGAAACATTTTATCTGTATATTCTCATAGGAAACAACATTTCAAAATTGTCTAAATGTCCTACACCTTGATTAACCTTACAAGTTACTTATTTATTTTTGTTGAATATACTTTCGGTCCAAAAAGTCTCTATACACTACATATTTTTTTACATATTGTTTATTAGTTTCAACCATCTAACTGAAACTATGAAAAAACAAAATTTATACTATTATTTCAGGCATAAACAATAAAAAATTAAATAAAAAATACTTTCAAAATATTTTATTGAAATGTTACATCATAATTTAAAAATAATAACAAAAACTAAGTCAAAAAAGTCTCCATGCGGTAAGATATACGCAAGGAAAACTACATTATATTCAGTTGCACTTAATCAAGTGGTCATCGCTAGCTAAATTTTAAACAAATTAATCATTTTCAGTCATACTTTTTAATCTGTCACCCGTTGTAATCGATTTTGCATTAAATTTATTTAATTGTTACAAAAATCAGTGAAAGAAATTTTGAAATTCCCAATGCAGTTCGAAAGATTGTAATTGATTTATGGAAAGATGGAAAATCATTTAGAAATATAGGAAAAATTATAGGGAAAACACACGCTACGGTTCAGTACATAGTAAACCAATACAAATCAACTAGTTCGTATAAGATTCGACCCCGCTCCGGTCGACCTAAGAAATTAACTCCACGTGAAGAGGCCAGTATTCAGTATTGTTAGAGAAATAAGTAAAGATTCAAACAAAAGTGCACCCAAAGTTGCAGAAGAAATTAGAGAAGAATTTTTGAAAAATGTTTGTCCGCAATCTGTGAGAAATTGTTTGCACAGGGCAGGTTATAATGGACGTGTAGCCAGAAAGAAGCCGTTTATTTCAGAAATTAATCGCAGAAAACGGTTAGAGTTTGCTAGGGAATACGTTTCAAAGCTTCCTGAGTTTTTAGAAACAATAATTTTTAGTGACGAAACTAAGATCAATCTTTTTGGGTCTTATAGCAGAACTAAAGTTTGGAGAAAGAATACAGCATTAAAAATTAAAAATATCTGTTCTACAGTAAGACAGGTTAGTTCAGGATATTTAAACTTTATTGATGGTACAATGGATCAGCATGTTTATCTAAACATTTTAAGGAATAATTTGCGAGAAACTGTCCAGAGATTGGGACTCGAAAGAAGGTACCGTTTCCAAAAGGACAATGATCCTAAACGTACCGCAAAGATGGTCCGCGAAGGGATGATCCATAATGTGCGACAGCAGCTTCATACCCTCCATAATCATCCGATATTAACCCCATCGAACATTTGTGGGATGATCTAAAACGGCGCATTCGCAAACACAATTTTTCAAATAAGGAACAGTTAAGAAATGGAATAATACACGAATGGGAGACCATACTTTCAGAAATAACTAGAAAGCTGGTTGCAAGCATGTCAAAAAGATTACAAGAGGTTATCAAGGCCAACGGAGGTCCGACTAAATATTAGGTTAATAGATATTGTAATTTTTTGCTAAATTAATATTGATTATTGTTAAGTGTATGGAGACTTTTTTGACATAGTATTTGTTAAATATTTCTAAATTATGATGTAACATTTCAATAAAATATTTCGCAGCTATTTTTTATTCAATTTTTTATTGGTTAGGCCTGAAATAATAATATAAATTTTATTTTTCCCAGTTAGCTGGTTAAAACTAATAAAAAATATGTAGTGTATGGAGACTTTTTGGACTGACTGTACTGTAGGTATGAATTTTTATTTGTTATAACCTAAGGCGCTATTGCAGTAAAAAGCGTTTCCCTTTTTATGTATGCTAAACAGTAATTAAAGTATTTAGTTATTTAGTGTCATCTTGCAAGGGGTACTAAACATTTTAATAGACTTTTTATGGTAGCTTTTTAACAATAACAATTTTAAAAAACTCGACGAAGTAAATTATTTTTAATACGCTGCAAACTGCAGGATATGACGTTGATTATATACGATTATATTGTTTATCTTCTTTTTTTTTCACAACCAAGTAAGTCAGCTTTTTTTCTCACTTTTTTACCAGAATAAGGACAATCCCCGGCAAAGTTAAACAAAACGGGTTAAAAAACGGATAACGACTATGCATGTGATTCATCAAGCACATGATAATGTGAAGAACAACAATGTTAACTGTGTTATTCACTTTCACATATGCACCAGTAAGCATAGTATGTATTTTTAGAATTCCAAGAATGAAGAGAATTTAGGGGTCACGCATCATCGCTGATATCAGTATCACGCTTAGAACACTGTAGTTACCAGTACGAGTTAAATCACTTTTTGAGATAAATTAAATTTTTACATCGTTACATTCGTGAAGGAAATGCGTCCATTTATGAAAACATTAATTTATAAAATGAATAAATTTTATTAAATAACAAATTTTTACGACTTAAATTGATTGAAAGGAGATGGCAAAGAGGAAAATGTTGCATTCTGCCTCTGATAGGTCATTACGGCACCTTCGCATGTTTTTTTTTTTTAACTTATACAGGGTTTTTTTTTAGGATGAATCCTTTACGGCGCTCTGGGAGCGGTGCGTGTGCGCAGGAAACGATTCACGTTGGTCTTGAATCTTTGAACATTATACTCGTTGGGGAACACGATCTCAGGGAGGTCGTTCCAGAGTGATGACGTTCTCCAGATGAAAGAATTTTGAAACAGTGTCGTTCGAGGGACACTAAGCTGAACCACGTACTGGTGGGCTGCAGTGGCTCGTCGTGTATACAGGGTGTTAACGAATGTCACGTAGATATTTAGTCAAAATAGGAAAAAAAAATATTTATAAATATGCTGTCAAGAAGGCTTCATTTTTGATATACCGAGTGTCAAAGCTTTATTTTTTTTTAGTTTCTTTCGTTTTTCTCCCATATATTCCCCAATAATTATTTCAAATTTGGTACAGTTATTAGTTTTCAGAATCTCTACAATAAAATGTCTAAATTGTCAGAGGCAGTATACAGATTTTTCGGTACCAACACTTTCACTCTCCTGAACTTTTTTTTGGGATACCCTGTATAAATACTGGATATCATATTATGACTCCCCGTTATTTTCTAATTCGTTTTGATCCCCTACAATTTTATCGTATCTGTCATCGTTTTTTAGTTATTGGCAGAAATAGCCGTCAATGCAAGCCAAGTAACAAAATAAAAATAAGAAGTAGTGGACAGCTCATATTTTATTTTCCGTTTGTTAACTTTTTTGACGTTGAGTGTCAAATAATTTTGTTAGTTGATGTTTCCAACGTTAATTAGGTTATTTCAGGTTAGTTAATGATGTACTGCGTTCTGTAATAGTAATTTATCTACTTTCATTTAGTAATATGAATTTTACAGTTCTGTAAATCGTTTTGTAAGGGCATCTATTACAGCACTAGTGCTGTAATAGATGCCATTACAGCACTAGTGCTGTAATAGATGCCCTTACAAAACGATTTTTAATAGCAGGTGCATTTTTATTTTTAAAAATGCCTTTTGCCAAATATTTTTATTCATAGATGAAAGTAGATAAAATTTTGTACAATATTCTTGTTGTAAATTCATATAACTGCACTCGATGTTTGATTAAACTCGGCTGACGCCTCGTTTAACAACTTTAACATCTCGTGTTGTAATATGAATCTTTACAACACTTATATCGTAAATAACTATTACGTAACAAGTTCCGAAAGTGATATTTTACGGGATGAGGAGGAACTGGAATCCTTCGAGTCCCGTAAAATCACTTTTGGATCGTGTTACGTACAATATTTTTTCTGTAGCTGTTTTGTATGTTAAAAAGGATTTCGATGGATAATAACGTATGAACTTTATATAGACAATTACATATAACAATCACTCTTATGAATCCATTACTAATGAATATTAATGACACAATTATAACAATTACTTATATTAATATTATTAGGGATATTAACAGAAGTGGCAGTATTGAAATTAGAATTAGACGCATCAGTAATTGTACTAGTTTTCGAAATATTAATTTTGTTACGGTGCTTTTCAATCTGTAAAGCTATGTGAACTTTGTTTCTTAACGAATTTTCTATGTATCCCTCTGCTACATTGGTTGGAAATTAATCCTCCGTGTCTCTTTAAGTTGGTTATACTACCACCACTTTCAGCGAGTAAAGTGGCTGAGCTCCTGCGTAAACAGTGCCTGGTGTATTCTTTGGGATTCGGTAATTTAAGAAATTCAGCAATTTTGCAGGCGATTTTTCCAAAAGTGTGAATACCAATAGTTTGTATAATACATTTTCCGTTCTTATAATAAACAAATAATCTACGATGTGGTGTGTTTGCTTGACGTAATGACAAATATTTTCTGTATAAAGAAATATTATGTTCTCCAATGACGACAAAAGTTCTCGTTTTAGAATTATGAATTTTAATCACTAACATGGTTGTCTTATCTTCTATATCATCCAAATTCATTTTACAAAGCTCTTCACGACGACAAGCGCCTGCCAAACCAATTATTAATGAAACCTATAATAAAAAAAAAATAATCACAAGGAAGAAGAGGAATTAGATTTAATTATATTACCTTTGTCCTTAGGTAGATATTATCTCCAGCTTCTGATAAGAAGTGATTTACTTCTTCTTTATTCAATACTCTTGATTTTTTTGGTTTATAGCCAATAGATTTCCTCTTAAGGAAAGCAATAACTTTGGGATAGCGGCTTATATCTATATTATTTTTAATATTAATTGTGGACTTAAGCATCGAGTAATTGCTCCAGAGGCTTGATGGCTTTAAGATTTTAGATTTTTCCAATAAATATGCAAGAATCACTTGTTCATTTATAGTATGCACATTTTTATTATTGCTCCATTTTTGAAATAAATTGTAGACCAATTCATACCTCTCTCTTGCCTTTACCGGCAATAATTCATAAGTAGCCGCTTTAGCAGATTCAATAATCTCATGTGGAATCATTTCAGCCTCACTTTCACTACTAATTTCCATTTTTTGGATTTCGAAAAGCGAAAAAACACACACCAATGTTATATGACAAGCGCTGTCATAATAAAATACAAAGTTCATGTTATTGTCAAAGTCGCCTACATATAGATACCCAAATCGTCCCGAAAATAGCTACTTTCGGTACCATTTGTGTTAAGTGGTACTTTCGATTTAATAAATCATACCGAAAATTTTATTTTCGAGACGGCTGCAGAAAAAGAATCTTTTTTCCTACTTGAAATTTGTTGGTGAGGATGATGGTTTAATAACGTCACTTTTTGATTTGTTTGCGGCAAACCTATACTGTCCATAATTTTGAGGATAATCAATTTAGAAAATGTTACCGTCAATCTTTCAACATGTTTTGACTAAAATATTTTAATAAGGACCACAACAGATAGTATACGTTCTGACCATCCAGAAAGTGATTTTACCAAACATGGTGTTTGGCCGATATTGAAAGTTTTCGGTAGGTATAATATTTTTTACTTTCTGGATTTAACCAAAGTAAAGTAAGTAGACGTTCGAAATGAAGCGAAAATTTTAAAATATTGCTCTTGACCATTCTTTTATTTTTCCTTGGCCGATGTTATCGCTGACGACAAACCTCGAACCACGTGACACGTGACTCTAGATCAACTCTTACCTTTTTTTTAATGGAACACCCTCTAGTCTGTCTTAGAATATTTTTGGATTTAACATTAAATTACAATTATTTTCTAATAGATGCATTATAAGTCTAAACCTAATAGTTTCCGAGATATTGACTATTGAAAAAATTACATTTTTGAACTGTGACAGCCTCTAGCTTTCTAACGGTACGTCTTAGAGTAAAACGGCTTACGTATCCCTCTCTTAGTTTTTATTATCTTGCTACTGATGTCAACTTCCGGTTAAACCGGATGTAACTCAAAATCCGGAAATATAGTACTTCCGGTTTAACCGGAAGTTGATATTTTTGGGAAGATAATAAAAAAGTAAGATAGGGACATGAAAGCCATTTGACTCTATGGCATAACATTAGAAAGCTAGAATCTGTCAAAGTTCAAAAATGTAATTTTTCAAAAGTCGATATCTCGGAAACTATTAGGTTTAGACTTATAATACACTTATTAAAAAATAATTGTAGTTTTATGTAGAATCCAAAAGTATAATAAGATATAGGGTGTTCCATTAAAAAAAAGTAACTTTGTTTCTCCACGGCTTTTCGACTCACTCGTGTATACTTACTCTTTATAAATTCTATTAAGACTTCAAAAAACCCTAAAACTTTTGTCTTAAATATTTTTTGCTAGTTGTTTTACTTTAAGAAATAATCGACCGTTTCCATACATACCAACGACCCTGTATATATTATACAATGTACTGTATGTTTGCTTTGAAATTCTTATTTTTTAATATAATCAGAAATTCTATCAACGTTTACTTATTCAGTATTGTTTATATAAATTTTGATTACTATTCGGCAAAAGCCTTCTTTGCTCATGTGTCGCACGTGTTTATTCTAAGATTTTTAGTTCTGCTTGCGTTGGCGCCTTTTGTCATCTTTTTTTGTAGATGATGCTGATAGTGCTTCTCCACTATTTCTAGTGCCTCTCTACTGTTGATTGGGCTCGCCAATAGGAAGTCAGTATTTCGGTAGTTTGTATGTCGAGTCAGGTCTAACTCTCGTATGTAATTGGATTATAAGGTCGTTGGTCGAAATGTCTGTACGTCTGTAATAGTCGGTTATAATTTTCAAAAAGAATTCTTTAATTGTCGGTATATTAAAATTAATAGAAATTAGGTTGAGTTTTTCAAAACCTTGTATTACTTAAAAACGAGTAAAGTAATCGAATTAGGGTAAAAAAAAAGTCTCATAAAAGAGTTTCAAATGTACCTTCTTTCCAAGTCCCCTGCATTCGATTCATACTCTTGAAGCATCGCGACGCCCATGGCGTCGAATGGTTCGCATCTTTAAAAAATGCAAAATGATCCTACCTACGAAATCAAAATAAATCCATTCGTCCTTGAGATATAGGCCCTTGGACTTTTAAGTTAAAAGCCCTGTAGGAAAAAAACAATGAAATTTTTGCATTTTGTTGTTTAATATTTCGTCATCTCCAACGCAGGGCATTCTTGTCTAAGGACGCAATATTTGTATGTACTTGGGTACATGCAAAATGCAAACATAATAAATTATAATTAGAATGAAGGGCAACGCTCTTAAATAATAGACAAAAACATCCTTCCAGGATTAACTTTATTATGTTGGTTTTTTACTGCTTATCTTTGGTGTGTGTATTTTTAATCCACATTGCTATTGTTAACTTTCTTTGTACTTATGGAATTTTTAAAATCTTACAAAGAAAACAACATGTAAACATCACTGATTATAAATAGGAAATACATATATGTATACATCTGAATATCTATTTGTAATTATTATTATATTGCACTATATAATTAATAATAGTTGTTATCATCCCTATTTTTATTACAACAAAGATATTTTTTATACTTATGGCATTGTCCAGATTGGATTAAAGGATTTTGACACTAATTTATAAATTTATTGCTTATTAGAGACAATTCTGAGTTTATTGGTTTTAGTATTGAAAAAACTAGATTACTGTAGCGTTGATGGATTTTAAGTTGCACTGTGTGTCATATTAGTTGAAAAATCTATTATAGGTAAGTTAATTCTTAAAATGTGTTTTACGTTTTTGGATGATTCTAAGGTTATTAGTATAATTAATGTATAAATCAAATAATTATATTGTTGATGTTCATTTTGTATTTCATTTTATGTTTTATCGACAAATCTGTTTGTCCACATTTTTTTGACAGAAGCTTTAGACAATGCAATATGTAAGCCGTAAGCTATAGATACAAAAGTTAACTTAATTTTAGGTGCTCCTTAAACTGTGTATAAAATGTCTCGATGTAGGTATACTGGGTTTTTGTTTTAAAACTTGACATATGCTAACTTTTTTATTTAAAGAGATAGACATAATATAGTTCCTAACGCAAAGTTTTAGAAATTAGTCCTACTAAGAAAAATATGTGGAAAAAAATACACCGATCGTTGCCAGATTGGCGCTATTTCAAAAAAAAACTTATTTTCTTCTATATATTTATTGACTTTTTGAACCTCGTAATTTTGATTAGGTTCATATGGTTTTAGTCACGTGGAAGTAATGACGCACGGGCAAAGAACGACCGTTTCGACTGTAGGTATGCAACTATGTATTTCTCCAAAACTTTAACATTGAATAGGAACATTTGGAAAACCAATTAATTGCTTTGGTAATATACCTAATTCCAAACCTTATACAGGTTGTCCCGAAGTTAGGGCGCAATATTTCTGGGGTATGATCTAGACCCCAAAATAAGACAAAGAATTCATATAAATATACCCCTAAAATGCCTCGAAAGGGAGCTAGGGCCCCTTAAAGAGGATACCCTGAAGGTGGAATTTTTCAAAAATTTACGAACCCCCCACAATAGAAACGTATGATAATTGGTAGGTCGTATATCATTTGCAACTGGCACTTATTTGTTTACAGTTTTTTCTCAGAGGCGTCATATGCAACAGCTGTTCATTGTCCTAATTTTTTTATTTCTTAATTCTACCTAGTTTATAAGGTATATTATTTTGTATTTTTTACACATTTTCATGAAAAATAGGTACTCATATGTTATGTCTTGATATAGTTCACCATTTTCGAGTAAAAATACAAAACTCTTATTTAAACTAGGTACAATTAGGAAGTGAAAAAATCTGGGCATGCTTCATATGACTGACGCCTCTGAGAAAAAAATAATGAAATATGTACACTATCCAGTGCATCTTCCAAATGATATATTATAAGATCTACCAATTATCATGATTTTATTTTGAGGGGTTTCAGAAATATATGAAAAATCCACCTTCACGGTGTTCTCTTTAAGTGGCTCTAGCTCCCTCCCTTACGACGCATTTTTAGAGACATTTTATTTTGGGTCTTGATTACGCGACAATATTATTGCGCGGTAATTTCGGGACACAGTGTACTGTACAGTATGCCACCGGATGAGGTACCGCAACTAGTAAACTTTCTTATTTGGTACCTGTATTTGATTTCTTGACTACTAGAAAAAGTTTCTTATCTTGGGAAGATATATTCAGTTAAGGATAAGGTATACAAGGAGTTAAAAACTTTTAAAAATATAAACTGAATCTTACATATTGGCCATAGGAAAATTGGACCGGGTGTTTTGGAAGCAAATTTAAATCAAAAGTTGTATCTGGAAACTTTAAATAATTTTGTTTTGGCTGACCACTTAAGATCATGAAAGATAAAAATTATTTTTCAACAAGACAGACGCGCACTCTTGATTACGAGTTTCCAATTGGTTATATATTAGTTTTCGGGATCCAGTGAATTAATTATTTTGGACCGTGCAATGTCCTCTATGCGGTTATTTGAAGCAGAAAGTCTACAACAATGATTTCAATGATAATCTTGAATAACTAAATTGTGGAAGCTATTGACAATATAAATGAAGATCTGATTGCGTCTGTCTACAAGGAAATTCAAAAAAGATTAGAAAAATCTGTTCTGGTACGAGGTCTATATGTTGAATAAGTAATTCCTCTTTTATTTGAAATGTATCGTCAGTGTTCCAGTTTACAGCAACAACCAGTTTAAAAAGTAAAATACCAAATTGTAAGAGCTTTGTCAAATACTTTTTTTTAACATGAAAATAAGAATGCTTTGTTCTGAAGATAATATTCATATTATTAAAAGTTTTAATCATCCTTTATACCTACTTTATCACAGATACTATGTAAAACTTCTACCGGAAGTAAAATACTTTTGTTTAGAAATAAAATTTAACGCAATGGAATTCAGGTAATGAGAACCAATCTGCTATGTCCACTGTTCTTTATTAAGGTCCGCATACATATTTCGTAATACTTTTATACAAGGTGATCCATAATTCGTGGGCAATCATTCATATTATGAATCACGTGAAAATATCATCGTTAGTTTATATTTTCTTTCCAACATTATATTCATTATTATTCATTATTAATATAATGTAGGAAATATATTCATTATTATTCATATAATGTAGGAAAGAAAATATAAACTAACGATGTTACTTTCACGTGATCTATAATATGAATCCTAGAGATTGCCCACGAATTCTGGGACACCCTGTACATTCTCCAGACTCGTATCTGATGACAATCAAAAAATTTGCCACATCATTTCATTCTTTGAAATTATACTTATATTTTAAATGATATTACTTATATAGCTGTAACCGGAAATCCCTCAAAAATAAATATTGACATTAAATGCAACAATATCTAAATTTGTCAAAGTCTATTTATATTTTATCATTATTATTTTGTCACCAACAAAAAGATCGGCAAATGCATTTTTTAGCACCATTTTCAACTAGCTGTTACTTTTTTAAATTTTACTTTCTCTGATGCGGATTGCACTGCGCAAAAGCTCATTTGGTCTAGAATAGTCTAGATTATGCAGAAGAAATATTATACTGGGTGTTAAATAAAGCCGTTCCGTTGTCCGCCATTTTGTTAAAAAAAAAAAATCGTCTCCCACTATGGATGGTGAGTGAGCTAATATCAATATCTCCAAACGTTGTCGCCAGTTTTTTGATTAAGACCCTTTGGCATTTCATACAGGGTGAAACAAGGAAATTGTGAATATGTTTTGGTAGCGATATTTTAAAAGCACTGTAATTTGAAAACGCGTTAACGGATTTAGATGGGCCTTATTTATACCGGCTGGCTAAAAATTCAATACTTCAATTGTTTATGCTGTTGCTATCATATCAGCAATATCTGCTAAAGTAGGTCGTGTAGATGAACATTATGTACGGTTTATTATGGAATAATTAATAATAATTACAACATTTAATAACAACACTTTAGAACGTAATTTACAAAATGAAACTTAATATCGAGTGGGACCATTATTAACACGCTGCACTTCCGCTAGCCTTCTTGGCATACTTCTTAATAAGTTCGCAAAGAAATCCTGTGGAATAGCCTCCCATTCTGTCCGATCTGCATTTGCCGATTCATCCAATTTATTTAATTCCTGCTTTTCTTTTCACACACGTGTTCAATAACATTCATATCTGGTGATCTTGCATGCAAATTCATTCGTTCAATATTATGCTCTCTCAACACTCCCGATAAAATCGTCCTTGAAGTTTTGAGCAAAGGAAGTAATAATTTCTCTGATACGCTTATCTCGGTACCTTTCATGGTTTCTCCTACTATAATATCTAAATCCGTTTTTCCATTTAACATTACACCGCTTCAAACAATCACCCCCCCCCCCCTCCTTACTTCTGTTGTTGCTCGAAAGTTGATGTTGATCTTTGCAGCGTTAATGATTCGGCGACGATGGATGGACTGTTCGAAAAATATAACAATCTTGCCTATTGGTGGGTTTCCTGACACGACCGAAGCGGACCTGACATCTGTATTGGGGATCCCCATAATCTCTATATTTCTTTCCAATGTTTTTTTTATTATTGATATTTTTGATCCCATTATATAGGCAATGGTCTCTAAAGTTCAACCTTGTTGGCGCAACTTGTTTTTAAATTATTTTCAATAAATTTTATGTTCAAACTTATCTTAATAGGTACCTGTCTTAGTTCGTTTTTACTTAATCTGGCCATTCTTAATTTTAAGAAGTAGTTTCGAGAGCAATGATTTCGCAGATTTAGTTGACAGGAGTTGACACGTTTTAACTACATCATTCTTGAATATAAATTATATTACATGTTATTTATTATATCATAAGTTATACCTAATGTAGCCTCGACTTTGTGGCTCATTCTATATTTTTAGTATTGGTTAATATGTTTATATTATACAGGGCTTTCATTTCAAAACTAGCCACCCGGAATAACTTTTAAAATACTTGAAGAAGAATTTAACAAAAAAACACGTCAACTTAGATTTACTGGGGACATGTTTTACATGTATTTGCGACTCTGTAGTTTCAACCCCTAACGAAGGGCGATAGGCACATACAAAATTTCAAATGGTAAGGGGCATTGTGTGATAGTTCACTTGAAAGCCCTTTTCATTAGCAGTCTTCTGGCGCTTCATTTTTTAAAAGCGGATTATTTGTTTCCGAGTTATGCCCCTTTAAAGTTTAAAAATAAAAATTCGACATTTTAGTGAAAACTATTTAATGTTAGCTTTAGAATTAACTCGTGCTTACCTACTTACTTCAACACGTGTTCAAAATGCCCACTTAAAACCGTTTCTGAAGTTCTGAGCCACCCCTAAAGGGGGATGGAAATCACATTAAAATTTCAAATAGAAAGATGTATTGAGTGATTATCTGTTTTTCAATCAGAAAAATTTTTTGTTCAAATTATACCCTTAGAACCTAAAAAAGCTAAATTTTCAACTTTTATAAGTTGTTAAAAAAGCAGCAAATGCCTTAAATGTAAACATTCAGATAAATACGTAAAAAAAATGAAAGGTGTTTGATAGCAAATGTTAGTTTTGCCACATTTTAAAACGATTTAGTTTTGAACTTGATTTCGTTGTGTATTGACCATCGAATTTCGACGACAATGGTTTACTCGTTACAAGAGAGAATTGAACTAATTTTAATTTACGGGGAAGAACAGCGCTGTGCACGTAGAACAGCCCGGGTGTTTAATCAAAGGTATCCAGACAAAAATGTTGGGCACCAATATGTATTAAATTTGATTAATAAATTTCAAGAAACAGTGTACGCAATAAAATTGTGAAGAACCCTAGAGTCTTAAATGAAAGCCGCACAAGTAGAAATTTTAGGTCATTTTGCCATAGATCCCCAAACATCCATACCGAAAGTCTCAAGATTAACAAACGTTTCAGTCGGCTCTGTGCATAAAGCCTTTCGATTCAATAAATTTTTCCCTTACAAAATACAATTTTTACAACAGTTAGGGAAGGATGACTATGACAGAAGAATGGAATTTTGTGAATTAATGAGTGAAAGGGCAAATGCAGATCCTAATTTAATTAAAAACATTTGCTTTAGTGACGAGTCAACTTTCTTTTTAAATGGGTTTGTTAATAAACACAATTGCAGATATTGGGACAATGAAAATCCGCATGTTTTTCGTGAAGAGCATACACAATTTCCTCAGAAAATAAATGTATGGGCCGGAATTCTTGGAAATAAAATTATTGGTCCGATAATTATGGAAGAAAATTTAACCGGTGAACTGTATTTAAATGTATTAGAAAATGTGACAGGTCCCCTTATAACTGACTCTCTGGAAAATCAAATTGATGAAGATGGAAATTTATTACTAGATGAAGAACATTTAATTTTTCAACAGGATGGCAAATGGATTGGAATAAGGAACGCTATATGAATGGCCAGCGAGATCACCAGACTTAACGCCCCTTGACTTTTTCTTATGGGGACATCTAAAGACAATAGTATACAAAACTCAACCAGAAAATATTCCTGATCTTAGGCGTAGAATAGGGGAGGCCTGTGAACAGATTACCCAAGAGACATTTCAAAACGTGCGTGAGGAGTTCGAGCAGCGGCTTTACGATTGCCTTGCCAATAATGGTGGGCATTTTGAACATCTGTTAATATAAGTAAATAAGTAAAATTTTACTAAAATATCAAGGTTAACTTTTTAAATTTTAAAAGGGCATAACTTGGAAACAAAT
Source organism: Polydrusus tereticollis (assembly GCA_963920685.1). Taxonomy (NCBI): domain Eukaryota; kingdom Metazoa; phylum Arthropoda; class Insecta; order Coleoptera; family Curculionidae; genus Polydrusus; species Polydrusus tereticollis. The sequence continues at coordinate 127,342,126 of OY987329.1, forward strand.
AATCCGCTTTTAAAAAATGAAGCACCAAAAGACTGCTAATGAAAAGGGCTTTCAAGTGAACTATCACTCAATACCCCTTACCATTTGAAACTTTTTATGTGCCTTTCTCCCCTCGTTAGGGATTGAAACTACAGAGTCGCAAATACATGTAAAACATGTCCCCCAGTAAATCTAAGTAGACGTGTTTTTTTGTTAAATTCTTCTTCAAGTATTTTAAAAGTTATTCCGGGTGGCTAGTTTTGAAATGAAAGCCCTGTATGAATTTTGCGTATAGAAATCATATTATGTACCTACCTATATATGATTTTATACCATGTGCTTGTTTGACCACACTTCATACCTATAACACAGATTAAGTGCCTATAATCTTTCAAGTACAAGCCAACCCCTCACTCTGAGATGAGCCATCTTTCAGAAAGAAAAAGGATATGACGTATTTTAGTTATTGTTGCCTAATCACTTTTTCTCGAAATGTTCATATTTATCTAAAATAACACGGTTGTTCATTACGTTTCGTGACCCGCGGCGATAGTAGAGAGTGAGAAAACCATGCAACCAAATGTCTTGGGGAACACTTTGTAACCATATTTTGTTGGTGTGGCGCAATGATCTCGACGAGATCATTGGTATAGTCACCTCAAGTTGGGAGACAGTATTTATTACTGTAAAAACTGGAATTGCGTCTTTCAAAATCTGCAGTTCGTATTTCTTGGAATACTTGCATTTTATAAAGAAGCAAATTTAACTGTTAGCGTCTTCCTCATTTTGTTGGCGTATTTTACAATATTTCACGAACGTTTGCAACAAGTTCTTCTGTTCTTACAGATGGTCTTCCAGCTCCTTTTTTATGTTGCATGGAACCTGTTTCCCTAAGCAGAGCCACGGTTCTTCTCAGGCAATGATAAAAATCCCCAGCAGTAAAAGCGACGTTAGGAAAATCTTTGCGAAAATCGTCCATGCACAAACGCTGATTGTATTGCCACTCACCATTTACCCTAACCCCGTTTCGAAAATACGCTTTAACCAGGAATTTCTTGTGCTGTTCCGTAAAACCCGTTGCGTGAATTGGTTAAGACATTGGATAAATTAGCGATGAATCAAATAACTTGTTACGCCTGTAAAAGATGACGGAATAATTGATTGGTTGATAATCCTGGTATTTACTGACACCCAACCGGTATTAAGCTCTACCGTTAAGCAGTACGGCCTTAGATGCAAAGCACACTTTGATGATAATAATTTTTGCTCGCACGGTATTAAAAACAAATTTGTTTAAAAGAACTGTTTTATTATTGAAAAAAGCTTATTATACCATAAATGAATATTTTGGTGATAATCTGTCACAATTATTTGCATGTTTTTTTCTAATATTTCAAATTTTATATTATATTTTATTGTTGATTAAAATTTCTAAAAGCTTTGTCGATAAAGATATTTCTTTCAGACAACAAAGTATATTTTGACTTTGACTTTGCACCAAATAAAGTGCTCTATTAGACGTGTTTCCAAGAGAGTTTTGTTGGGAATTGGATTTTATTTTAAAGCGTCTTCATATATAGGCAAATAATCCCTTGGTATTTTTCAAATACATATTTGTTTGGCTAATAGGAAACAAATATTTATTTGAGTCAATGGAAAATTTTTTTAATTCAAATAATTAATTTTATCAGTGTAGGCTCGAGAACGTCGGCATATGGGAAAAAGTTTTTTCCTTCGTTTTTCTGCCCCAAATCCCAACAAAACTCTTTTGGAAACATATAGTACTGCGAGTCGCTAGGCGGGAAGGTCAGGCAAAAATTTAGGGCTTTTTCTGTTTCTTAGGACCATTATTATTTTTAATAATACGATGATATACGGTGTTGCCGGATTATACCGAAAGTGACAGCAACTTCGGAATTTTAAATGAATTACCTTATGGGTAGAAATAAAAATTACTTGTTCTGGTTCACAGTTTTTATATTCAGTTACCTGACACGCGTGTTTCGGCCCTTTCGGGTCATTTTCAAAGGAGTACAAAGATTGTCTTTCAAAGAAAGTACATCTTGTTTTGTAATTACATTATGTAAAATAATACCACCCATCATTGTTATTTATTAGTTAATACGATTTCTTAAATGTTTTCATAAAATATGTTATAAATACCTACGAATATAATATAATATAATTTTAGGAGAATAGGCATGTTTAGGATTTTTACTTTGAAAACTTCCCCAATAAGCTAAGGGATTTTTCCAATAACAATGGTAAATCCTCAAATATAATAATAGCTTGCGATAAATTCAGGATGGACCTACCTTAAGAATGCTCATTATTTGGCTCCTTTAATGTAAACACAATAGATTATTAAGGGATGGTGTATAAATTGTCCTTGATACCCCGGTATGCATTTTGCATATTTGATGAGCATAGATAGACTGTACCTAAAAAAAAGGTATAAAAGTCGAATTTTTCAAATAAAACACCCTGTATATTATAACTATTTGAAATAGAAAATATGCTGCCTAGCTATACTTTTTGTGGTAAGGTCAATTAATTTTGAGCGCTCTAAGGGCTGCCTAGTGCCTGTCCCTATATGTTCTTGCCTGACTATACGCCAGTCCCATGCAGGGCTTCTGAAGTGACTATAAATACTTAAAATCAAATGTAAGTGGGAGTTTAAGGCGCGTATAAATTTCCCTTTGTCTTAGAGAGCTGTAGTTCACTATCACCAATTCACCAAAGCCGTTTATTTTGTTTATCGACCATAAAATACCGGATATGCCGGGTTAGTTCGTCTGTAAAAATAAATAGAAGTACACTTCCGCTCGGTATTTATAAACAAAGAATGGCCGTTTGGGATTGGGTAACGTAATGCCCGCAGAAAGCATATCTACCCGCAATACTCTGATAGTTGTGTGAGTTATTTACTTAGGAGGGATACCGTAATATGATATGTGCCTATTTTTAGTTCGATCCCCAAGATGAATTAATATTTAGCGTTGTTCTGCTAGATGATCTTAACTACAGTGCGTTTTTTAAAATCTGGTCATGGGATTTCGCGCACTAAATCTTTAACCCCATGTTAGGATTATGGGGCTACTTTTTGATTTAAAAATAGTTATTTATACTACAAGGGATGTAAGTAACATTTACTAGTCGAGAACGATTTTGCGCTGGAGCGATAGCGAGGGCTGGTAATAAAGTTTGAGACTAATAAATATACTTACATCTTACATCCCATGAAGTATATAACATTTTTTCTCCTCCCCGCAGAATTTATTTTTGGATTTTTATTAATTTAATTCGATACTTTTCGCATGAAATTATTGACAGCTTTGACCAGTTTCTATAGCATCATAAGCATTTCTATTTTATCAACAACGTCAATATTATCAAATATTGAGAGAAATTGAAATTATTGATTTGTATAACAGCCAAATGGATATAGAAGAATCAGCAAATATCGCTTGTCTGTCGCTGCTACTAGAAAAATCGAGGAAGAGGTATGAAGCAACGTATCAAAACTTCAAGAAATGGTGCCAAACAAAGACTGGTTTCAGAAACCATGCTTTTGGCGTACTTTCACGAAAAATCTGCTGTATTAAAGTCTCCATCAAGCTTATGGTGTAAATATTTCATGCTGAAGTCCACCCTTTTCATAGAGGAAAACATAGATATTTCCAAGTATCCTAAACTTCGAACATTTTTAAAAAGAAAAAATGACGGATATAAACCCAAAAAATCTAATGTATTTGACAGAGAAGAAGTAAATAATTTCCTGTTTGAAGCCCCCGATGATATTTATTTAATGATGAAGGTTGTAATGATAATGGGAATTGCTGGAGCGTACCGTTTTAGTGAACTCTGTGCAATGAAAATTGACAATGTTGAATTAAGGCATGAAGTCATATTTGTTACTATCCCTGATTCCAAAAATGGAATGGCACCACGTAAATTTATAGTGACTAAAAGTGACGATGAGAAGGTTTGTTATTTCAAAATAGTTCGAAATTACATTGATATAAGATCCCACATGACGAATTTTAATCCTCGCTTCTTCATGCGATATCAAAATGGAAAGTGAAAACTCGATTTCTTCAATTCCAAGTAAAATTGCAAAATTTCTGAACTTTCAGATTTTTAAGGAGTATACTGTATACTGGACACTCCCTTAGAAGAACGTCGGCCACTTTATTAGCGAATACTGGAGTTGATGTCTTAGCCCTCAAGCGACATGGCGGATGGAAATCTGCAACTATTGCGGAAAGTTATGTAGCGGAGAGTGTCAAAAATAAAAAGGAAGTTGTAAATAAAATTTTATACAATATAACGAAGCCAGAAGTCTCCTGCAGTACTTCAAGAGTAACAGAAAACTTGGTTATGATGAAGAAATTATGGAGTCAGAACATTTCATACAAATTGAGAAAAAGCGAGAAAACATTTATCCAAATTTTGTAAATAATGTTCATAATTGTAATAATTGTACTATTAATATTCATATCACTTAATATTACTCAATTTTTATAAATCATTGTTTTTATATGGCATAAATTATTACCACCCAAGGGTGGTAAGTTGACTTACAACCCGTCGTCAAGGGCAATCGATACATTTTTGGTAATTGTTACTTACGTCCTTCAAAACAGTGTCAAAATGCGTTGTTTGCAATGTAGAGAGGAGAAACAAATATATATCTTTTAATGCACCCTGCTCGCTGTAGACGAACTGTCAAGATTAGTGTCAAGATTTGTGACGTATATACAAGGGGTTATTTTTTTTTAGAGTTAGTAGGTACATATTAAGACCATCCTTTATTATTATTGTTACCTCCTACTATTATTTGGGATTGAACTTGGCAACTGAGTCAGGCACACTTAATGCCTTTTCATTCTTCTACGGCTTTATTTGCTACCTGGTGTCAATATTTTTTTTTGCGAATTGGTTTTAGTGACGTAATTGTTGGAAGATATCTGTAGGTGGAACCTGGCGGAGATTGAACATGAGTGCGAGTAATTAGAGAATTTGTCGCAACGTTGGTACGTCTGTAGTAGTTGGCGACTATTTTGTCATCAAATTCTTTGAGCGTAGGGATTTTTAAGTCGCGATGCAAGACCCTATTGATAGTATACCTAGGAGCGTCAGCAATTATTTTTAATGCCTTGTTCTGGAGCACCTGAAACTTGTTGAGTTCGATCATGCTTATCATGCATCACACAGGACCGGCCTGACCAAAGACTTGTATAAATTTACTTTTGTTCTATAGCCAATTTTGCTTTTTTTGTTCAAAAGACAATAAACCAAACTAAGTTGTTTGTCAGCTTTCTTAAGTCTTAATTTAGAATTTTTATTCCAATTAAGTCTTAGATCAAAAACAAGTCCCAGGTACTTGACTTCTTGAACCCAATTCACTTTTATGCCGTCTTCGGCCTTTTCACTGTACTTTTGCAAAGAAAATGGTCTTCGTCTTGGCCGGATTCAAACAAATCTTCCAGTCCGAGAGCCATTTTCCTAGTAAAATAATGTGCTCTGGAACTCTAGAAACCAGTATTCGCGTTGACTTGCAGCAGAACTAATTGCAGTATCGTCAGCAAATAAATAGAGCTCGTTAAATCTATCTGTCGGAATATAATGAACGTTTGGGATCAGAAATAGTGCCTTCTGGCGAGACTTCAGAACTCTTGCTCTCCAGAAGAGAGCCTTAATGATATAATTGGGGGCCCCCAACCTTATAGTTTTAAAATCAGACCACATCCGGGAGAACACTGCGCTCAAAAACAAAGTTTTGCAAGCGACTGAGACTTAGTTTTTCAATAATCTTAGATAGACTCGACAGTAGACTAATCGATCTTTAACTCACTACTTGCGTGGGGTCTTCGTTCTATTTTAAAATCGACGACCTTCGCCTTTTTCTACACACACGGAAAGTAGCCTTCTTTGATAATTACCTGCGATAGGTTTACTATGTCCCTGATAATATTGACCGGTAGATTACGCAATGCCGCGTTTGTAATACCGTCCAAGCCTGGAGCCTTCCTGATATTTAAATTCATCAAAAGTCCTTCGAGCTTCTCCAGAGTGACGCCCTGTACATTTTGGACTGGATGGTCCATGTCGCGATAGATTCAAACCGTTCTGGTACTATTATTATTGTTGTTATGCAAAAAAATATATTTTCTTAAATAGGAATTTTCACTTTTTGTAGAATACCTAAGGAATAAACACAACAAATATACAGAGGTCATTTAAAATACTCTACCTAACCTCACTTCCGGTCAAACCGAAAGTGATATTTATAATATTATTAGTGGAGAATTTACATGATTTTCACTGAACCATAATTATTACTAAAATTTCAAATTCTAGCGGCATGTACTGGTTATTACAAGAGGAACGCTTCTAAAGGGCAGAAGGAATGAATGTTGATTAAAATTGACTGAATTATTATTAAGTAAAGAATTATTTTAGTTTTACGACTGACCCGTTTTCAAAATTAATAAAAAAAAAAAAAGCCTTGCATTATAGTCCGTCTAGAAAGTATCCGGAAAAAAGACAGCGCAATTATAATTTTTCGGTATATATTTTTATTACTTGAATTATAAAATTACAACTAATAATTCATCTCCTTTACTTATACAATCTCCATTTTACTCAAAACAATTAACTGAACGTACAGGTACACCCGAAACTAGGTCACCGCCAAAATTTCGTGGCGCTGCTCGTTCCACTTCAATCTTCATTAGTCCCCCATATGTTTTCAATGGGACTAAGATCTGTTAAAGCTACTGGTCATGGAATTGTTGCGAATTGGTGTTCTGGTTTCCAAGCTTGAGTATAGGCAGAAGTATATGGCACGTTGCATTATCCTGCTGAAAATGCCACGTCCCGTCTGGATATAAGGCATGATCTTTGATTCTTCGTTGATTTCCAAATCTACTAGCCAATTTTCGAAACCCTAGGCGCGGATTTTACCGTCCTAAGGTCACTAAGCGTTTAAATTGTTTCCGCGAATCTTACGCGGTATCCTGAAACTGGTCTATGCGTCTTATTTGCGTCATTTTTTATCCTCTTTATTGTCTCATATACTGCACTTTCTCCGAGTTCAGTCAATTGCACTAATTTTTTAACGTTTCGAACACCTTTCCTTTACAAAAATTCCACCTGTTTTCTTTTTTCTACTTGCAACATTAGACAGTTGGTGTTGTCATGCGAATTTAGCCATAGCCTACTCTCGGCACAACCTACTTGATGCATTGCTTTCGTCTTAGAATGTTACAAAAAATAAATATTTTAAAATTAGGAAAAACATACATTCCGGATACTTTTTAGACGCACTATACTTAAAAACGAGTAAAGTAATCAAAATAGGGTAAATGACATGTCTTAAAACTTTTAAATAATGTAAGTACCTACTTTCGAAGTCCATGCAAGCGATTTATATTTTTGCAGCGTCTCGACGCTTAAGGCGTCGAAAGGGTCGCATTGATGTTATCTTTAAAAAAATGCAAAGTGATCTTACCTAACGACAGCTCTTTTTACAAAATAAAAATATATCCATTCGAAAACTCTGTATATCTCTATGATCCGGTTTAAGAAAAAACTCATTGTGTATTTTTACTAAATTAGGTACCTATACTCCTTGCAAAACAATTTCCGTTGCGCGTCATACGCTTCGAGTGACGTCAGTTATCGGCAGTGTTGCCAGCTTGTAACCAAAATAACCGAGTGAGGGAATTACACTGTTTTCTTTTCATAAAAACAAGATCAATTTACAAAAATAAGCACAAATTTATTTACTTTATTTTTAAAATCTTCCAGGATAAATTGTATTGGAATAGTCATGTAATTTTATTGTTCCTTTTTTTATATATGCTTTTGCTATTAATCTATTTTATTATTCCGTATTTCTATAAAAGTAGACGAGGCAAAAATATACCTTAAATTACACGTAGAACGTAGGTACCTATAGTCCCTATTTAAAGACTCTGATTTTTTTTTAATTTTTGGGTTTCAATATTAAGAATAATAAAAATATTAATACAAAGATGGATCATCTTCCAAATCACTTGAATCACTCGTTTCATTTACTTCAATAATAATGGGTTAAACGTTCAGTGTATCTAATACATGTTCTCTTTCATACCATTTTAATATCTCACTTTCTGTGTGCCGAATTGAATTCTTTCAAACATCAAGAGTAGCAGTACGCATTGTTATAATAATTTTTGGTAATCCCCCAAATATGTTCAATCGAATTGAACATACAGTGGTATGAAGGAAGCTGTAAAACTTTATGTCCATATTGCTCAGCCAGGTCATCAACTAAATATTTTTTTGGTAGCTAGGATGTCTAAAAAGAATGTAAGTTCAATATTTAACAATATGTTAAAAAAAAGGGCATACAAAATGTCTTGTACCAACAACATGCTATGGTATGAGGCGTTGTCTATTATAATCACAGATATAAAAATAAAATAAAGGTTAGTTTCACGAAACGTAAACAAAACGTCAAAACAGACCAACCAACGAGGTGGCGCCACCGCACCGTTGACAGCTCAAACTATATTAATTTTTACAAGCTTAAATTACCAAAATATTTGCTATAAGTGGGTTCGTTTCAAAGAAGAACACTTTACGTTTGTACTGCATTCGATATCGCATGAAATTTTTATAATTTTTGCCCAAATTTAATTTCCTCGTGTTTTCTTACGGATTTACAATCATCAGCTGATTGATGACGTACATCGGAAACTGTTTTGCAAGAACTATAATTGACTTCAAAAACTCCAGATTTAAGGACAATAACAAAGTTTACTAGGAATTATTAGAACTAGTAGAAAATATATTTTTCCCAAATGTTAGACACACTTAGGGTAATTATTTAAGTTATAATTTATTAATTCAATTAGTTAAGTAAATTCCAGTTTCAAGGTGATATGCACATGAGCAGTAATGAGCACCTATCAAGAATATGATTAAGTATTTAGTAAACTCGTGCATGCACATTCAAAATTAACCGGGAATTAAAACTAGAACCAAAGAAACTTATAGCTACGCTACGCTATAAGTTTCTTTGCTAGAACTTAGTTTTTATGCGCCGACACTGATTCTTATAAAAGTAAAAGTGATTTGGGTAATAAAATTCGGGGGGTCCAGGGTCAACCGGGTCCGGCCGCTTTAAATAATTCATCGAATTTACAAACAAGGTTGAGTAAAGCTTACGTCATTTTTTATTTAAACTCATTGCAAATCCAACGACTCGACTTCGCGAATGTATTGCGTTGTAAAAATATTTTTTTAAAACCATACTTCTACTTCTAGGTTTATAACTTATGTCTACGGATGCTCTCTAGTCTTTTTGAGAAAACAAGACTTTATCTTTATTAAAAATTACCTTACTTCTGAAAAGCTTTTATTGTCTTCACTAATGTCTTTGGTCTTCACCATCAAAGTCACGATAGGGTGTTCAAAGCTTTTAAAAATAAGAAATGAATCTTGAATAAGGTACATATTTTTACTCGCCTAAGTTTTTTCAAAAAAATAGCTATTTATACTTACAACAAGTTACGAAATAAGGGTCTTTTAGGCACGCGATGTGAAAATCGTCCTACGAGGCGAAGCCGAGTTGGACAACACGTCAGAGTGACTAAAATACATTGTTTTGTAACGAATAGTATACAATATTTTTTCTACGGGCGTTTTACACCTTTCATGTCAAAAAAATTGACACATGTCAAGAAAAAATTCGAAATAATCATCTATTTTACAAAGAGAAATATCTCAACGTACAGTTTTAGGTTATCCAAGCATTAATTTTAATAATATAAGTAACTGTACTTTTAATATAAAAATTAACATTTACATTAACATCACGACTGCTGGGAAACCAATTAAACGAGACGAAGGAGACGCGAGCAATGTTTCCGCAGCAGGCGATGGAATCGGCGCCTTCCGCGACCCGTCGGAGAACGTCGGTTAATCACTAGAAGTTGTTTCAGGCGCCACCACTAATCTACAAAATAGTTTTATTGTTTTATTAGTTTTATGTACCTATACTAATTTATTTTTATTAAATATTTTATATCCGGAATCAATAAATTACAAAGGTGTCTTTTAAAGAAGGTGGATTTTGTCGATTTGAAGTAAAGAGGTCATATTAAATACTATAGTAGGTACAAATATAAATATTAATAAGGTATGGTCAGCCCTGAAAATTTGAAGTTAATCCGATAAGTAGTTTTCGAAATATACGAGATCAAAATCAAATAGCACGTGACGTCATTACCTCCTACAGTTCGTCCGCTTTGAACTTGTACTTGTGCAACGGTCTTTCTGTGCATATACATGGAAGATGTGCGTACTGTATCTATATTCAGTTACAGCAGAAGCTTATTATTACTACTTTTAATAGTAATAAGTAGGAAATGCCATTCCAGACGAGTTCTATACTATACTTTCTCTAACACTATTAATGAAAAAGTTAAAAAATTATTTTTCTCTCTCCTGTCGATGTCAAACTCCGTTACCAAGCAACGGATAAAGGGCGATGCAAATGGCCACCTGTCCTCTTAGTCGTAAACAGCAAGTACGCGGCAACGAGCGCGACCCGACTTGCTATAGGAGATAGTGAGGTCACACAACGGTTTCCGCCAGTCGATGTTCATGAATTATTTAAGGTTTAAGAGGCGTCAGAAAATTAAAATTTTTTTGCAGTTCGCACTAAAATTACAAAAATCTTTCACATTAATAAATAGTATAAATAGTTAAATAGAACTACAGGAACGTGATGATCTCGCGAATGCAGTATTCATTTATTTAGACACTTGTGATTTTTGCTAATTATTTGGAGAACTTCAGGATTTTTTCGATTATAAACTGATAAGTATACAAAGGATATTTTCTATTGTTTTGTCAATTTTTTGGGCGTGGACCTAAGGAATTTTCACCGGCGACGCTTTTTGCCTACAACATCTACCCCAGGGCCGGCGTTAGGATTTTATTGCCCCGGAGGCGTTCTCAGGCTCCAAATTTTCTTACTCCAAAACTTGGTTTTTTAAAAAAGTCACAAAATTTTTCTTAGTTATAAGGTACCCGCACCGGCGGGCCCCCTTCGTGGGTACGTAAGTACTTTTGCCCCGCTTACCCGCCCCCCCCCCCCTAACGCCAGCCCTGACCTACCCGCATCTGCAGCGTGAGCCGCCACGGACCACCGTATTTAGGGTCTTCTATACTTTACATAGTTAGTGTATAGAGTAATTTTGTAACAGCAAACACAAAAAATATAAAACCTTTATACAGAGGCCAACATAAAAGTCAGTAATCTGTATGAGTTAAGTATAATCATTGTATAAATATACAATATTGGTATAATATACCTAATAAGTATGACTTATTTTAGGAAGCAACACCCGCATTCCTTTACAGTCATGCATTAACATTATTTCTATAAAGAAATAAATAAAGCAGGAGGCCCACTTGGGTTTGAGGTAAACAAAAATAAATAAACAAATTAGTTTAGGTCTAGAATTGTCGGTGGATTTATATACGCGATTTAGTATAGACTAACGCGCGCGAGTAAGTAGAGTGTAGGAGCAAAGAAATATAAAACTATAATAATCTGACCCTTTTTCTGTGTTGCCTTTAGTGAAAAGATTTTCACACAGAGTGCGATTAATTTTGCCCCAGTCCCACTCAATAATTAACTAAAGTAAGTATAAAATAACTTTAATTGTCTTAAAACTACTTTATTTTTGGGTTGGGGCTTTTGACTAACCTAAACTATTTGTATAGATACATTATACCTACTGTAAGAACATAAATAAAAACGTCTTTTTAAAATAAAATCACTTCAATTTATTAGGACCGAGAATCTACTCAACTTTACTTTGCTAAATACCACTATATAATCGTGACCAATTCTTCTTATCCATCTACCTAATGCCTTCTTAAAAATAGCCTCGTTATTGATACATATTATACCTATTCCATATTTTTATAAACAAATCTGGGTCTCTATGCGTCGATTCAACACATCGGCAGTAAAATAAAATAACAAATAAATTTTAAAATACCAGGCGCCTGATTGCCGAGAGAAACCAATAATATAATGTTAGTCTAAACTATTTTCCTTTAAAATATTTGACTCTTACACTACCTACTACTTTATTGTCTTCATACATACACAGCCCTTGGCAGGCATTTTTTTAAAGTCAGAATTCTTAATCTCTCAGGCACGGCTGGTCCATAAGGTCATTTGGTCATTGACTCGTCAACCATTCCGAGATAATCAAATTCTTAGATAATCTAATATCAGCAATTTATTACAAAATTTAAAATCTATGCAATAAATGTGACTTTGTCATTATTTCATTAACAACTTTTGTGTTTAAAATAACTTTAAATGATCGTTATATTTAAAAAAAATTTTAAAGTATCATAACTTCATTGGAAATTCTTGGAGAATTTTAATATGAAAAAAAAAATGAGGAGTAACTTCTCTAACATCCGGTATATTTTAATCAGAACATCCTTTTTTTTTTGTAAAGAAAGCCCACAATATGATTTTTTTCTCCATTTTAATCTAAAAAGTTTGCTTGGTTTGCTTATGATTTTACCACCATTTCTTAAAAAGTTTACAGAAAGCTAGTACATATTTAATAATTTTATATTGCACCTAATATGGAGAAGTGCCAACTCTGTGGTATTGTTTAGTAACCGTAATAAGAACCAATGGACTGAAAGTTCCTATAATATGCAATAAGACTGTAATGTAATGTAATAGTATATTATTAACCAAGGTTTAGACAGCCATCATTATTGCCCGAGCGGCAAGTTTAAATCACAAGGAGCGAAGCGACGAGGGATTTAAGACGCGAGGGCTATAAGCTGTCTAAACCATAGACTATTATATGTCTATGGTCTAAACCGTGGTTAATATAATATTTTTTCCACTACTACAAACTTTTATAAGACATTTATCTTTATAGTATTATTAATTATAAAAAATTATAGGTAGGTATAAGTATATTTTTTAATCAAGTTACCTGTGCTTTGGAATTGGCAAAATATTCTGTTGTTTTGTCAGGTGGCTTTGTGAATGTCAATTTTTGTTCATTTATGTCATCAGAATTCACGAGTTTTCCGTTTTTTAAAAAATGAGCCAAGAAAATGTTAGTGATATTATTATGTGTACACCTCCAGAATTAAGGATGGAAGCAGAAAAAATGTTGATTGTATCGATATTTTATATATCAAGCATCTAATAATCTAATAGGTATGTATTGATAATTATCTGGTTGCCTAACTGTTTATGAATTCATGTTGTCAAATCAAAAAATCAAGTTACCTGGGTTCAAATAGATTCTTGAAGATCGGTCAATAATGGATTTCAATGCCTTATTATTGACCATGGTCAATAATAACTTATAAGGTAGAGAAAAACGATTTCTAACGTTAATAATCGGTCAATAATGGCGATGTTATAGGTTAGTAGTCGAAAATAGTATATTATTAAATGTGTAAAAGCTAAGCTATAATACATATTTAATAATTTCTGTTCTTATTCTGGGCTATTCGGCCGTGTTTTAAATTAACCTCATAGGTTTATATGGCTCATATCTAAGGTTGCCAAGTGCCCCCCTTTCAGGAGGACAGCCCTTTAAGACATTAAGTCCTCCTTTTTTCTTTTTTACAGACATGTCCTACTTTTTCTTAGTATTATTGTATTGTGCTAAAAAAAATCGTTGTCCAACAATAAAAAAAAATAGCTACTTCTGTTAAAATATTTTATTTAGAAGAACGAATAAATAACGCATGAAAGGATCTAGTTAATACTAAACTAAACTTATAATTTTTGTTAATTAACCCGAAAATCCGTCAAATTTTACAAAAAAATTAAAGACAATGCCACATGTTATTACTATTATTTTTCCACTACTAACCTATAACATCGCCATTATTGACCGATTATTAACGTTAGAAATCGTTTTTCTCTACCTTATAAGTTATTATTGACCATGGTCAATAATAAGGCATTGAAATCCATTATTGACCGATGTTCAAGAAACTATTTGAAGGCAGGTAACTTGACTTTTTGATTTTACAACATTAATTCATAAATATGAATGTGGTTAGGCAACCAGATAATTATCAATGCATATTAGATTACTTGATATTGTAAAATATCGATACAATCAACATTTTTTCTGCTTTCATCCTTAATTCTGGAGGTGTACACATAATAATATCACTAACATTTTCTTCGCTCATTTTTTAAAAGAACGGAAAACTCGTGAAATCTGATGACATAAATGAACAAAAATTGACATTAACCAAGCCACCTGACAAAACAACAAAATATTTTGCCATTTCCAAAGCGCAGGTAACTTGATTAAAAAATATACTTATACCTACCTATAATTTTTTATAATTAATAATACTATAAAGATAAAAATGTCTTATAAAAGTTTGTAGTAGTGGAAAAAATATTATATTAACCACGGTTTAAGACAGCTTATAGCCCTCGCGTCTTAAATCCCTCGTCGCTTCGCTCCTCGTGATTTAAACTTTCCGCTCGGGCAATAATGATGGCTGTCTAAACCTTGGTTAATAATATACTATTATTTCCTGCTACAGCGTGTTATAATATCGCGGAAAAATTGAAGATGAGTTTCCTCTCTTAAAAATATGAAAAAATGTTCCTACAAACATAATATGCCCGGAAAAGCTTCGTTTCGGAGAAACGGGGTGTTACAATTTTTAAGCGGAATAAAAAATATGTATGCCACTGCCGTTTTCTCTTTTGATGACACTGTTATGTAGGCAGTTTAATGGCTAATGCGAAGTACATTTTGATAATTTTTTGATTTCGGCTTTGTTTAGTAGATAAATTTGAATTTCATGGGGATATTCATAAAAAAAATTATTAAATACTTAGTCTTAATGATGAAGTTTGCATGAGCCAAGTTAAAAGTGATACTTTTCGACCTTTTCGTTTTCCTACAAAACCATTTATTACCTCCTGTCTGTCTGTATGTCACGCTTACTATAACTCAAAAACTGTCCCAAAGCCGAAATTTGGTACACATATAAATATATACGGTCAGCATCAAATAGCTATACTCCTTGTGGCTGTAACGCTTTTAATAAATTCGTGTGGCGTGTGGCAGTTCACGTCAAAAAGTTAAGAACAGAAATTTCGCCTAAAAAGAACACCCATAGGATCATACCTATATGATAAAAGTAAAATGATACTTCTAAACATATATAAAAACAAAAGTATAAGGACTACTTTTTTAAAACATCAGTAACATCAATAAATAATATAAACGTTTGGAACTATTGGAACACAAAATAAAAAGCTTGTAGAGAATAGAGCAACAGTTTCGGTTCATTGTTTAAAATCTATAAGGTAATTTTAAAAATGTTTCCTTCGACATTTGTGACTGGAAAAATTATTTATAATATTGTCAAAGAAAGTTACATTTACGAGGTCTGACTCTATACATAACATTGTCAAGTCCTTTGTTTTCGCGTCACCCAAATTACTCCGCAAATAATTTTTTACTCTTTTAAGCACCGAAAATGATCTTTCTCCAGTACAATTCGTTACTGCATGGAATACATATACAGGGTGGTGATAAAGTTTGGAATAATAGAAATATTTCTGAACAGATTAACTTAAAAAAAAACGCTCAGACACGTCGATTTTAATTTTTATTTCTGCATTTTTTTAGCTAATACTAGAATATACAGGGTGTTACATAAATGAATTATCACGTCAATGTCACTTTTTGTAAGTGGAATACCCTGTATATTATTTCATTTTTTGATTCTACGCAAGATTCTAAGCAGATTTCGTTTATGATGTCCTATACCTATCTTCAACTGCTTACGAATTATTGACAATTGAAAATTAGACATCTTCAATGAAAATAAAAATATAAATTGAATTTTTTGAGCGTTTTTTTTTAAGTTAACCTGTTCACAGATATTTCTATTATTCCCAACTTTATTTTCATTGTATAGGGTGTCTCAAAAAATCAGTATCAATTTCAAGTTTGTTTTTATAAACGAAATGACACTTTTTTAAATTTTAAACATATTATTTTATTTAATGAACATTAGAACATTATTTACAATAAAGGAATATGCCTGCCTATTTTAATAAATGTTGGAAGTGGTATCCATTCACAGCTCTACAATGACCCAAATAATCCACAAACTCTCTTTGGACGTTAGTAGCAATATCTGGGGTAATTTGCCGTATCGTGGCTCTTATTCTTATTTTCAAGTCTTCTAAATTTTGTGGTTTATTTTTGTATACTCTCTGTTTAACGTAGCCCCATAAGAAGAAGTCGAGCGGAGTTAAATTGGGTGACCTTGGTGGCCACTCTATTTCGCCCCGTCGGCCTATCACACGATAATGAAACGTATTGTCCAAATATCTTCGAACATTTGCGCTAAAATGGGCAGGAGCTCCATCTTGCTGAAACCAAAGTCTATCATCAAACGTATCTGGAACATCTTGATTTGGAAATAGTGTAATTAAGGCAGGTACAAGTTCTTCCTCTAAAAATGACAGGTATCGTTCGCCATTCAATGTCCCCTCAAAAAAATATGGCCCGATGATTCTATTCTCAAGAATTCCCGCCCAAACATTAGTTTTCTCCCTATACTGCGTATGGCCCTCTCTATACCATTGTTGATTTTCATTTGACCAATAACGAAAATTTTGCTTATTTACTTCCCCATTAAGGCAAAATGTGGCTTCATCAGAGAAAATCACGTTTTTTACAAAATTATTATTATTTTGACAGATATCCATTATTACCTCACAAAACTGATTCCTTCTGTCCGGATCATCGTCATATCAGCTCTTGAACTATTTTTATTTTATAAGGACGCCACTTTTCTTTTCTTAAGAACTTCACAATAGCTGAATGATCCACATCAATGTTGTCTTGGTTTGAAAGACATCTAGTACTTGAATGAGGATTTTCTTCCAGCGACATTAACATATCAATTTTAGTGTCTTCAGGGATGCCTGGTCGTCCTGAACGCGGCTTGTCTCTGACATGTCTGAAATTATTAAATTTATTTATTAATTTACTTACAGTGGCCAGACTGATTGGCTGTCTCTCCGGGTATTTATTATTGAACATCCCACACACTTCTTCTTGCGTTCGAGTTTTATCTCCACAAACACCCAACCAGCATAAATACATACATAAGACGTTTTAAGTACGTACTAGTCGGACATAAAGTACGTCTTATGCATGTACGTTATTGGACGTAGTACGTACATTTTACAAACTTAGTACGTAAATTTTCCACACAATTGTACTTAATTAAGACGTACGACAAGTACATCTTATGTACGTACGATAAACGTATATTTAATGTACGTACATTTACTGTACGTGTTAAAGATGTACGCACACTTCGTGCTATGTACGTACTACATACGTAAGAAGTACGTTGTTTGTACCTACAATGGATAAATAATAACTACTGATAAAGTATCTACAATAATATATTACAATAAATTTGTTGGTTAATATTTAGTAACATTCTCTATATATTGTGTATATTTGAATGTATTATTATCTATCTGATACCCCGGGATTATTATTTGTTTCCCCATCGTTATCATTATTTTTCGCTTTTTGTTTATATTTTAGTCAATCGGGGGTCCTCCTTAGCAATTTGGCTATTTCCTGCTCTGCCTCTTTTTTATTTCAGCTTTTTTCTGTTCTCAGAAGGGCATCTTAAATGAAAACACTTTAATTACAACCCAGAAAAAATAATATTTTATAGTATATATACAAATACAAGTCAACTAAATAAAATAAGCCATATTTTAAAGAAACTTTAAGATGATTAAAACAAAAAATTAGGGGAGATAAAATAAAAATAATATCAAGATACAAAATACACTCATATCCTACTCTACTTGACTACTATACACTACACCTCTAGTTGAAAACGTCCAATTTCCGTTTCATCATTTAAATTAGTACTTACTTATTATAACTTTTGCAATTAAAAACTGCGAAAATCTTTTTTTCTGGTATCTTTTTAGCCTGGTGATTCCAAATAAATGCTCCCATGCTTCGTTTAATAAAGCTTGCAAATTATTTCCTGCCAATATGCACATTTTAGACTCCTAAAATGGTAAATGTACTTAAACATTATCAAAAATAAACATTCTTACTATATTAATACCAAACGTAAAGGGCTGTTAAGGTCTTATTCAATTGTTAATTGAATTTTACCTTAAAATACATATAGGTATCTGTATATCAAGTTTTACTATACTACTTTTTAAATAGAATGAGTGGTCAAATCTTACCAACTTTCTGAAATGTTCTGGTAGATTTAAGAAATCTTCAAGTGCCAGTATAGATCTGCTTCACTATTACAAGCTCGATTACAAGTAACTTTTACTTGACTAAGCGCCCCAGGACTAATAGTTTCAGTATTTGATACCTTAAAGTTTTTTACTTGGAATGTCAAGCATCTCAGAAAAAAATGCTGTCTTAAAATTTCAGCATTGAATTCAGCTAAAAATAAAACGAATCGTAATCGACATAGCCTAAGTACATTTAAGGTTTTTTAAGCTTCGAAACTGTTTAAGAGGCATTTCTACCACTCAAGTTACTATTTACCTGTAAATTGTATATCAAATAATAAATTAACGAACAAAGTAATAAAACTTAACGCATTTAGAGGAAAACGTCCTGGTAAAATTCGCCAATTCGTTGAGAAACATCGGCAATACAACAAAAAGAAGCCACACTTACAAACTCAAAAGTTTGGTTAAGTTAATTTAACTGCACAGAAAGACGTCCGAATACCCGAATAGTGTCGGATTTTTACGACGTAAGCAAGCGCGAAATTTAAATCGGTAGCGGATAATAATAATTAACCTTAAAATCACAGAACAAAAAAATGTCCAAGTTTGAAAAAGGTCTAATTTAATTATTTTTTATTAGTAATTTAGTTTTACATAAGGTAAAGCATTGTTACATTATGTAATAAAACATACCTACATAACGACGTATCATCCCAACCGTTTTTTAGACGTTGGTACATTTAAG
The DNA here is from genome assembly GCA_963920685.1 of Polydrusus tereticollis. NCBI lineage: Eukaryota > Metazoa > Arthropoda > Insecta > Coleoptera > Curculionidae > Polydrusus > Polydrusus tereticollis. The sequence goes on from OY987329.1 coordinate 127,361,202, forward strand.
GATGATACATTGTACGTACAATCAAGAATGATCGTTGTACATACACAATATGTCAGAGAAAATACGTACTTAAAATGTACATTTTACTTACTGTACGTACGGGACATAAAACGAACACAATAAGTACGTCTTTAGTACGTAGGGTGTTTGTTGGGCAGCCATCATAATGAGGATCTCGATTCTTTGCGTTTCTGTTAAGAACATTATGATAAAATAATACAAAATAATCAAATAATCACAACGCATTTGTCAAAAAAGTGATTTAGAATGACATCAAATAACATCACTATAAACGCCAGATATTGGTAACCATGTTAACGTCCAAAGAGAGTTTGTGGATAGATTGGGTCATTGTAGAGCTGTGAATGGATACCACTTCCAACATTTATTAAAATAGGCAGGCATATTCCGTTATTGTAAATAATGTTCATTAAATAAAATAATATGTTTAAAATTTAAAAAAGTGTCATTTCGTTTATAAAAACAAACTTGAAATTGATACTGATTTTTTGAGACACCCTATACGAATGAAAATAAAGTTGGGAATAATAAAAATATCTGTGAACAGGTTAACTTAAAAAAAAACGCTCAAACAATTAAATTTATATTTTTATTTTCATTGAAGATGTCTAATTTTCAATTGTCAATAATTCGTAAACAGTTGAAGATAGGTATAGGACATCATAAACGAGATCTGCTTAGAATCTTGCGTGGAATAAAAAAATGAAATAATATACAGGGTATTCCATTTACAAAAGTGACATTGACGTGATAATTCATTTATGTAACACCCTGTATATTCTAATATTAGCTAGAAAATGCAGAAATAAAAATAAAAATCGACGTGTCTGAGCGGTTTTTTTTTAAGTTAACCTGTTCAGAAATATTCCTATTATTCCAAACTTTATCACCACCCTGTATAAGTCACATCACGTCCATAATTGAAAAAGTTTTTGCTCCGTATAATTTCCAGCCATGCCGAAAATTTTTGTCCGTTAGTGTTATAGTCTATATATCTTTAAAGGATTCGAAGTAATAAATCAATCAAAACCGTCTTCTCCATGAGCGTACAAGATTTTTCGGCATGTATAGATTTAAATTGGCCTGAATTTTTGAAGAATTAGTACAGGTATCGACATTAAATTCACGTTTTGTCTTCAAATATATATTTTAATATTAAATTTTTTAGGCTTAAAATTATGTACAGCCGTACCATCTAACTAACCTGGAATTTTAGAATAAAAGTCTAGGTATTTTTTTATTCCGTTTCTACTATAATCATATTATTCCTTTTTTTTGTACCTAATCGCCTTTATGGATGCCTTTGTTGGAGTAATTCACCTATTTATATCTATACATACCTACCTTGGGTGTTTTTTTCTCAGTAAAACTAGTCAAAGTGTGAAGTGTCAGTGTTTTTTTTTAATTAAATATAGAGAATTTTCAACAATTGCCTAAACGCCCTAGAGTCGGTCCATGTACAGGGTTATCCAACCAAGACTAGACAAGGCGATTTTTTGACTTTTCCTGTACTTTTATAAAAAGACTGAAATAGCCATCTTAAGTCATTTTCTCCCGCGAATTCGAATATCTTCAGCAAAAAACAATTGAACATCAAACAAAAGTACTAGGGGTCACTTTGATATTTTTTTAAATGGGATGCCGTATTTTTAATGAGCTTATCCGATTTCTCATATAAATTTTGATGTAAAATGTTGGATTTTTAGATTTATTTTTTTTTTTTTTTTTGTAGACGAACATTTTCCGAATTTAAAACTGAAGAAAAAGGTGTTTTTGAATTAAAAATCCAACATTTTAGATCAAAATTTATATGAGAAATCGGATAAGCTCATTAAAAATACGGCATCCCATTTAAAAAAATATCAAAGTGACCCCTAGTACTTTTGTTTGATGTTCAATTGTTTTTTGCTGAAGATATTCGAATTCGCGGGAGAAAATGACTTAAGATGGCTATTTCAGTTTTTTTATAAAAGTACAGGAAAAGTCAAAAAATCGCCTTATCCAGTCTTGGTTGGATAACCCTGTACAGTAAATGAGAAAAAATTTATTCTTAACTGTTACGATTCTATTAAAAGTAAAAATGCGGATTTGAGTGTTGACAAACATGGCTAAATGAAGGCCACACTGTGACTAAATTTTGGCAGGATGAAAATATTAAAAGTTCAAAGCAAGCTATTTCGGAAGGATTGTCCACAGGATTAAGACCGCCATCTGGAAAAGGACATCGACTTATCATAACCCATATTGGAAGTTCTGAAGGCTTCGTTAAAGGTGGTCTGCCGATGTTTTAAACTAAAAATACAGGAGACTATCACGAAGATATGAATGCCGATGTCTTTGAAGAATGGTTGGAGCAAATGTTGGATCTTATACCAAAAGATGCAATAATTGTATTCGATAATGCAAGTTATCACTCTAGGCTGACGGAAAAATTACCGACAACTGCGTGAAAAGAACTATTGGTATTAGCCAATTTACATAAAAATGCATTAAAAAAATATGTAGTCGTGATAACTTCCTCCTTACCACTACGAATTAAACCCGATCGAACTTATATGGGCTCAAATAAAGACAGATGTCGCCAGAAAAAAACACGACTATAATAAAATGGTGGATTTAAAAAGATTCTTTAATGAAAACTATGGGTAAAATCAGTGCGAAAAAGTGTATCGATCACATGTGGCAGGTAGATATAATAATCGAAGAAAAGGTTGAACCGCTTATTATAAACGACGTTAATAAAAAAGTTCATCTTCCGAATCGGACTATAATTAAGCCATAACGACAAAGTAGTATTCGATTTTTGAAAATGCTTTGTTTGTAAGATTCTATATTATATCTTGTTTTTGTAATTATATTATGTAAAATACTCCCACCCATTGTTATTTATTAGTTAATACGATTTTTTAAATGTTTTCATATGTTATAAATACCTACGAATATAATATTCAAGATTCAATGATTCTTTTCGGCATTTAAAAAAGTTTTAATCTATTGTATTAAAAAAAAAACCGTTTAGAGTAGAACTGCTCATTATTTTAGACTTTTTCATTTTCAATATATTTTTGTTTAGTTTGCACGAAATTGGCACCGCTTTGTTCGTGGCGCCTTAGGCTATGGCCTATTTGGCCTAGCGTTTAATCCGGCCCTGATTCCTACTGTATTTCACATCGTTGGCTCATGTTCACTATCGCAAACAGCAATAACCAATTTAAGCGAATTTTTTCATTTATCAGCACCCCGCCACTTATACCCACCCACTTCAACATTTTTTTCTGTGATTTGATTTTTAGATTACGAACACTCTTGCCATTGCCAATCTCGCTCTCGCATTCTCTCTGTTGGGCTCGTTGGGTACGCTCAATCGCAAACGTGATCGCTGCAGAGCGCAAAGACAGACAAAGATCGCGCTAGTCCGAAGGGAGACATATATATATACCAAATTCAGCTGTAGTATACGCCGCGACTGTAGTTTCTCACGCTCTTTTAGTTGAGTGGCATCCAGTTTTGGTGTTTTTGTTTACGTCCATGAGACAGTTTTGTTATAGTGCACCTGATTTTGTCCAAAAAAAACTCTGTTTTGCTGTGCCGCATAATATTGGACATGTTAATTAAATTACACAACGTAAGTCAACTCTTATCACTGTACGTATTCTAATAATGAAAAAAAAATTCCTGGAAATTTCGTGACGCCGACGTTGTCCTGGAACTTTTAATCGATTTTCTCTGTTCACCGTAAACGACATTGAAAAACATTTATGTTTACACGTGATCTTTAAACTATGACGCATGTGATTATAATTTAACGCTAGTCATTTTCGTTCGTTCATTCATTCATTGATAAAAGAAAATCTCAGAACTGCACTTGCAAATGTGCAGTAAAGAAGTGCTTTCGCAATTCGCGATTAAAAATCAATACTTTAGTTTCTGAATTCCTTATTTGCGCTTACTAGCTGTTTGAACTGTTTTCATATTGTTGGTTTTTTCGTATTGTTATTGGAATCGTTTTATTTTAGTTGCAATGTGTAAGTACCAAGTACCTATAGGTACTGACGTTATTTTTTGAATTTAAATTAGGTTGGTACCTATAGTAAAATAAAATATTTTACTTTACAAATTGTCTGTTTTACCATAAGGTTTCTGTAATACTTGCACTATAGCAATGAGTTTCTTTTATTTTTATCTCCTTTTGGTCATTATTCACAAGTCTATAGTATGAGGTCCATCGTCCATTAATAATTTAAAGAAATTACTATGAGGTTGCGCAATTATGATGTTTATTTTGTCAAATTCGGTACTTATTCATTTCTTGACCTTTACACCTACAGATAGACACTATTATCTACCTTTAGGTACTAATTGTGATTTAATTACACATTTTTAATTTGTATAAGGCCTACCTAAGATAGATGAACCCGTGGCAATCAAAATAAGTCCAATACCTGAACTAACCCAAAAAGTCTAATTTTAATGGAGCTTTGCTGATTTTTTCAGTATTTTTCAATCAAATCATTTTATAACGCCCAATGTAAATTCGTCAACTAAAGCGTCATAATACGTACCCTACCTATATAATTATGTTTCCTTATAAAAACAGCTGCAGTACCTACTACTGGCTCTGTTGTTAGAGGTAGCGAAAAGCGTTTTAAAGAAAAGTGTTAGGAGATACCTATTATTTTCCTTCAAATTCGATAATTAATTGTTTCCTAAAATCTTCTTAATAAGCGTTAAAAATAGGTACTACTATTGCTAATTTAAACAATTATGTTCCTACCTATATTTAATAATAACAACGTTGCCAACTATTATGAACACTCAATTTAGATAAGCCTCTAGATTCTAGAGGTAAAATGTTCGCTTACTAAGATACCTAATCGCTTTAGTCGTTTTTGAAATTTTAGTTGAATTAAATTAAAATGACAAGTTTATTTGAAATACAGTATAGCTATGTAGCAGATAAAAGTAAGGTGTAAATATTTGAAAAGATAATTAGCTGGATAAAAGCCTTATAAAAATATTCAGTAATAGTAATATATACCTACGGAATTGTGTAAAATACGCATGTGCGCTACTCAATTGTTTTTTCTTAGGTATAACAGACTCTGGAGCAATTTTTTACCTTTAACAACAGAATCAGCAGAAGCTGTTTAAATTATGAAGATGGGCCCAGATGCATATTTAATGACTGCGGTGTAATGGAATGCCTAGATAAACAGCTGATTGTTTATTTCCACTGAAGTCATGCATCCATGTAACAAAAACGAAAATTGTCGTGTTTCGTGTTCCGTCTGAATATATTTACACTCGAACTTTATACCTATTGACGCACAATAAAAGTCTAAGTCTGACTTTAATTAAATAATACAGCGTCGGGGAAAGATATAAAATACTTTCTGGTCCGTTATTAATCCGTTATAAATTTTTGTACTATGATTAAATTTGTGTTGCGAATGGTCGCAGATAATCCCTTTACAAGATACTCAGTTGCATTTTAAAACATATTTTCTATTGAAACACACCAAGCAGTAGAGTTCCACATAAAAAAGAAAACTAAAAAGAGTAGTTATTACCTACATCAAAAAGATTGAGAAACGCTGCACAATTGTATACAAAACAAAACTGATTTTAATTCATTTTTAATTTTTATTGTTCTCGATTACTTAAAAAAAGTTCCATGAGATTGAGGTCGCGACCCTGGTTACGAGTTTCTAAAACCTCCATCAGAGCTAAAGGTGGATACCTACCTAACTAAATTAATCAGTAAACACTGGCGTAGTATCGTGTAGATTTTTACATTGTTATCATCAATTAACAATTAGGTTGTTAATTGATGATAGGTACCTACCTACATGACATAAAAAATGAAGACGTAGGTAGGTATACCGGGTGTTGCATCGTCGAGCGGGACATAGGAAATCCCATGTAATTTTAAATGGGGTCAATTATTGGCTTCCCTAATTATTTTAGAGAAAAATTTTATTTAGGTTTATTAAAGAGCACTAAGACCCACATTCAAAAGAATAACTTTAGATATTTTTGATGAGCCCGTTTACCGGTTATCGCCGATTTCTTTTTAACTATTTCTCCTTTTTATGGCCCCGTATGTGCGGGCACCAGTCAAGGTAAAAGATGACTGTCAAATAAAGTTGTCATTTTGAAATGTGTGCTTTATTGTTATAAAAACTCGTACATCGAAAATATTAAAGGTGTATTTATGAGTACAAATTAATCTGAATAAAACTAAAATAAAGTATCCAATTACAAGGTTAATTATGACATTTTACATGTTTCAATATTTTACTAATTAATAGGTAATTAATAATTCTTGCATCTCTTCTTTGTTCCTGCCTTTCTTCACATCTGCAGTTATTTATTACAGTGCCTTTTGTCTCAAATTTCTTGATAGTCCTTTCGACTGTAGATTTTGCAGGTATCGGTCTATTCGGATACAGAGCAGCAAACATGTCTGACACATTTTGATAACTATTTCCTTGATAATACCATTTAATCATCAATATTTTTTCTTCAGAAGTGTAATTCATGGCTAATATTTTCGATGTACGAGTTTTTATAACAATAAAGCACACATTTCAAAATGACAACTTTATTTGACAGTCATCTTTTACCTTGACTGGTGCCCAGGCCCGTATTATCCATAAGGCACATTAGGCACTTGCCTAGGGCCTACGATCATGAAATATAATAAAAATAGACACAAAAAAAGGATCAATACTGTATTCTACAATAAGAAAAAGAGTTCACAGACACAGAGACAACCTACAATGTGATACAAAAAACCTTATAACATATTACATATACATTATATTATATATATTATTTATCCTACCTACCCAATTATTTTCGATGGCAAAAAGTTAGTTTTGTTCATAAAAAGCTAAAATTTCTAAATTATTTTGTAAGTTTTTTTTTTAATTAACAACCTTTGGCCATATATTAAATATGATGTTTTTAACTTTATCTGTAAAAACAGCGACGTCAGCGACTTCATCAGGGCATGGGCATCCATTGGGCTCTTCAAACGCATAGAAATGTTTAGGAAACCACTTAATTTGTAAATTTTGTTATTTCTTGGTTAGGACGTGGCACCCAAAACATTTTCGCCTGCGGCGCATTTTTTTTCCCAACCCATTAGTGAACCTCACCAAATTCAAATCTAAAATTCACCACTGGTGCCTAGGGCCTACGAAACCTTTAATCCGGCGCTGCTGGTGCCCGCAAATACGGGGCCATAAAAAGGAGAAATAGTTAAAAAGAAATCGGCGATAACCCGTAAACGGGCTCATCAAAAATATCTAAAGTTATTCTTTTGAATGTGGGTTTTAGTGCTCTTTAATAAACCTAAATAGAATTTTTCTCTAAAATAATTAGGGAAGCCAATAATTGACCCCATTTAAAATTACATGGGATTTCCTATGTCCCGCTCGACGATGCAACACCCGGTATAGGTGCCTATGTAGGTATTCATAATTACCTCCCTAAATCCGGTTATCCTTGTTTAGCCTTAGTTAGACAATCTTAAGGTATAGCCTTGTTAGTTTTTGGCAGGTACGTGATCAATCAATGTTATTTTTTGTAAAATAAGTCAAAAAAACCGAGTTTCAAAATCCAAAATCAGAATTAAAAAACGCAGCAAGGGACGGACTATAATAGGATAGCTGCATAGCAAAGCAGTTTTAATAGTTTAATAATATCCAAACTCAGCACCATATAAGCTCAAAACAAAACCTTTTGCTTACCATTTTTAAATCTTTGATATCGATTGCAGACCACAAAGAGGGCAAGTTATTGGATTATAGTACCTACCTACATAGGATAGCCCATAATATAGGTACCTAGATAGAGCCGTAATTATTATGGATATATTTATTATTGTTATTATCATTATTGAACTTCCGCCATGCCATACCTAGCGTTTCGCTATATGTATGTATTGTGTGAGATTAATAAAAAAGCATAACTGTATAAAAATAACTGCCCATCTGTTGGTAAAGGAGAAACCCACGGTTAAGTGCTGACAACACCGCAATATACCATATTATCCAACGAGGCTGTTGAGAGTTTACAGTTTGACTGCGACATCAAAGGCGAGCACTCAGTTTAAAAGTTTTGTGTGAAGACCTAGCCTTTTGCTATTTTTCTTTCGTTGAAAATTCCAAGCTGTTTTTCCCTATTTCTAAAAGACGAAGCAAGTGTATTTATTATTTCATTAGATCATAATGCATGGAGCTGTCATTATGGTGCCATTTTATGTCCTCTCTCTCTCTCCCATGTAGCCCAACATGGCTTCTGAGTTTTCCGTCCATAGAACATCAAAAACAACGTCATGTTTTCAAATCACAAATATTCTCAAGCTCACACAGTCCTTCCCTCTCCCTGCTTAGTTATTAATGGTATTATATAAGAAGCATGGCATCAAATATGCTATTGTGTATTCTATTTCACTATGTCAAATAAAGAAAATAAAAAAGTACTTAATTCTGGCTCATGACCCCCCCCCCCCCCAATCGTAGCTCTTTTGAGAAACTCCTTCCCCCTGACACGGCCACGTGAATTATGAAAGCTCCTTAAACAGTAAAAACAGCAATTATGAGAGCTTCAGTTTCAGCAGCAGTAGTCAATAATATTCTTACCCATGCATTTACTTATAAAATATGATTTACTGCCTATCGCAATTTGTTAGCTATTCTTGTTGAGGTTAGAGAATTTTCTTTCCCTCCATTCACCATTAATTTCTTTAAAGCTAAGCAGATTTTAATTTAAGTTTGATCGAGTGATCCAGCAATCAAATTACGATTTCATTCATGATTCTAAGCATGATCCAACCGTGGATGCTCGTTGATTCTCGACGACCTTTTTGGTCGACGAAACGAGTTTCTCGGCGTTTCTTTTAAAACTTGGCAACATTGCTGCATAGTTGGCTGGCTGGCTGGCAGACTGGCGCTGTTTGCCTTGCTGTCTTGCTGTTTGTGTGATTGTGTGTAGTTTCAGTTTGAGTTGTGTACGTGGTCTCTTGGCAAAATTTTTAATTGTTACTTTATATAATGCCAAAATTGGTGTAAAGCAATCTAGTTCCTAGGCTATTTTTAAGGTCAGTACTTTGTCTTGTATTTGTTAAGTTCTGTAGTAACATTTTACAATAATACTTTACTAATTACTGCTATAAACAGCAGAACTTTCCAATTATCAGCCATGCCATATGTCGTAGCCTTGTGTTCTACTTTAACCTATTAATCAAATATTATACTTGATTACTTGAAGATACCTCATTGTCCTTAAATTAGACGAATTACCACGTAGACACGAATGCAAAGTTACATACGGCCACTTTTGGCTCGCCTGTCTGTGGTAGGTAAAGATGCCGGCTTTTCCGAGAATCCGTCTGGCTGGAGGCCCACAGTGTGGGTCTATCTCTTTTGCTCTTGCTTTTTTTTGTTTCCGGCGTTCGGTCATTGATGTGATCTCTGTGGAATGTGGTAGGGCTGGTAACTTAGAGCGATACCCACGGGTCGGGGAGCGGTATGAAAGAATGTTGGAACTCGTGAATGGTTTCTAAATTCCGACGGTGTTGCCGTCCTTTTTCTGCCTCGGTACGACTGCACTCGCGGTTGGTACTGAACCCATTATTCTTGATAAATATAGCTATAGTATGGTATATTATAAGAATTTAAAGAAAGTCGGTCTGCTTAATGTTACTAGGAACCTAATAAGCAGTGGCGTAGTTTTAGACTTACGCCGTGTGCTAGGGTGTTAATATTTTTGCATTAATAGAAATATAGCATATTGATCGTCAGAAAGTCTACTTTTGATGTACCTAGTTAGAAAAAATCGTAATATTTTTAGGGGTTTAAAACAACTAGGGAAATAAACGTAACATTTCCGGATGTCTATAAGGGCAGAAAGGCAGTAGGTATAAATGCATTAAAATTTACCTGCGGTAGAGTACCTACTGTAGGTACCTACAGTTTGTAAGCCCTTGTGCAGCACTTTTACGTTATAGGTTACGCAGTGTAGATATATAAATTTTCAGGCATTTGTGTGTGCCTCAATTATCACCATAATACCTATTATTATCTGTAATTTAATAAAATGTTTTATGTAAAGATCATTAAGAAAAATCAAATTAACGATTAATATAAAACGTTCATAACTATCACTTAAGGAAAATTAAAGTCTTAATTATTGATCACACCGTTTTCCCAAGCAATGACTTTCTAAGCAATTTCTCAACTGGATAGTATAGATAATATGTTTACCTATACTTACTAGGTACCTACCCTTTTAATTTCCTGTAACACCTTCACCGACTAGGTACGACTACACCCAGTGGCGTAGCCAGCATTTTGGGGCGGTGGGGGCGCAAATGGCGGAGCTAAAGCGCCACAGGCAAAAAATTTTTCAGACCACGCCCAAATTTCGTAGGAATTCACCTTTATGCTCCCTAGGGAACAGGGGTCTGGCCCCAAATGAAGTTAAAATCCGCTATATAAAAAAAATAAATTTAATATGATGGGACGCTCTCAAAATCGGTCTTATTAAGTTTGTTACTATCACTCTTCTTTACTAAAAATAAAATAAAATAAAATAAGACCGATCTTGTTTTTTAAGTAGTAAAGGAGCGCCAGGCCAAGGGGGGCGGGGGGGCGATAGCCCCCCTGTGGCTACGCCACTGACTACACCACTGACTACACCACTGTATTTGATTACGTGCAGTTCCTGATAAATTTTTGTTCAGTTTCTAAGAATTTACTTATCAGTATCATTAAGTAGGCTTTTGAGTATATATATTTGGCAAAACAACTCAATAAATATAATTGTTTAAGTACTTAGGCATCTAAGTTGATTGTCGGTTATAAAATGTAAAAAAAAAAATGTAGCTAGTTTTATTAAATTTGTTGTTCTTTGTTTTATGAATCCCCTAATATTTTTAATTTGTGTAAGTAGGCATTTAAATTTTATTTAAAAAACATAAATATCAGATCATAAGATCAAGCTACCAGAGATTTGTGGAATTTTCTTGCCATCTGCTTCATCTTCCTCATCGACACAAATCCTCTTTGTTTTATAAATCCCCTAATATTTTTAATTTGTGTAAGTAGGCATTTAAATTTTATTTAAAAAACATAAATATCAGATCATAAGATCAAGATACCAGAGATTTGTGGAATTTTCTTGCCATCTGCTTCATCTTCCTCATCGACACAAATCACAGGATTTGTGGTCATCGATTAAATTATTTTTAATGGGTGCTTTTATCTGTCTTGCCTTGCATCTCGATCCGATAAAATCAAAGAATTAAACGTGCATGAATAGTTTTCCTAAATAATTTAACTGCATTTCAAACCATCGGAAATGGTAATCCATTTCTTCTGGATCAAATATTATATGAAAACTAATTTAAGTAATTGAAGATAATATCCGTAAAGAAGTGTAATCCCGAAAATCTTTCCACGAAATTAGGGTGAATCAATGAAAATAAAAAATATGACAATATTTAATTTATGCATGAGAACCAAAGATTTTACATTTTTAGATACATACAACTAATTTCGCATTTTACCATCCAGTTTTCAGTAAAATAAGTTTTTCTGTGCAAGAAGGCTGCCCATAATCTCGGAGGAGATTAATTTGATAAAAACAAACACAGCTCGAAGTCACCGTCTCAAGATAAGTTTACTCAACTAATCAAAAAACTAAGGCTACATGTTTCGCCATTTTTGGCATCTGCAGGCGTAACAAAAATGATCATTTTATCAAATAATGTGTGGTTGTTTTGTTTGTCTTTAGTTTTAACTTTATTCTTAGTTGGTCTGATGATGCCAGAAATTACGAAACATGTAGCCTTAGTTTTTTTATTAGTTGATTAAAAAATTTCCACTGTGACTTCGAGCTGTGTTTTTTTGATTAAGTTTTCTATCCTCGTTTTGAAGCCGTTTCCAAGCTTAAGACAAATTTAATATGCATCTGAATAGTACACTGTTGGCCAGTATTTTAAACAGGAATTTCATGTTATTTTTTTTTTACAGGTTTGCTGGCCCTTAGCTACATATAAGTTGGAATTATGAGTGGATCAGTTGCAAGAAGCCCTTTTGTAAGATCTGTCAATCGAAGCCTTATTTCCCAGTTAATTTGTGAAACGGACAACGGGCCAAAAGCTACTTTGGAGCCAGAATCCTCACAAAGTGATCATTTAGATTTTAAACAATATAATGGCAGATTGATATCTTTCGTTAATTGGCCAAATAAGGACATAGCAGGAGAAGTTTTGGCTAAAGCAGGATTTTTTTACAAAAATGACAGTGATATTGTTCAGTGCCCCTTCTGCCATATAGAAGGCTACCAGTGGGTAGCTGGGGACAACCCTATGGAGGATCATAGAGCCTGGAGCCCTAACTGTCCCTTTGTGATGAATTCAGTGGATCCAACAAATAGCGCCAGTAGAAACGTAGATACTTGTGGATTGTATGGTGTGGAAATCCTACCAAATTCAGTTCCTGAAGAGAAAGAAATACAATTAGAAAAGCTAGGTATCCAAAAGAACAAGGGACCCGCTTATCCTGAAAAGTTTTCATTTGATAGCAGACTAAAAACGTTTTCAGTTTGGCCAAAATCAATTAAGCAGACACCACACAACCTTGCTGAGGCTGGTTTCTTTTACGTGGGCGTTGGAGATCAAACCCTTTGCTTCCATTGTGGTGGAGGTCTAAAAGACTGGGAGGAGAACGACGATCCGTGGGAAGAGCACGCTCTGTGGTTTCCCAAGTGCACATACCTGTTCCTAAAGAAGGGCCCTGAGTACATAGAACAAGTCAAGCAAAAGAAGGACCCAAAAGCGCCTTTGGCGCCGACCAGTCCGTCTAGCTCCGACTCCGAAGCCAAAGAAAAATCTGAAACTGAACAATTAAGTGTTAAGAGTGAAACGGTTTCTGAAGGCAAAGACAGAGACGAAAAAACTTTATGTAAAATTTGTTATAAAAATGAAGTAGGTGTGGTGTTTTTGCCTTGTGGACATATTGTTGCCTGTGTAGAGTGCTCTGCTGCTCTCAAAACCTGTGCTGTTTGTCGGAAGCCATTAGAAGCCACAGTCCGAGCGTTCCTATCGTAGACTTAGATTTCTTGCATATTATTGCAATTGCATTATATTTTATATTCCATTCACGAAAAATTTTGACTCTAGTCAGGAATTTGATGTTCTCATTGAAAGAAGTAAAGAACAAAATTATTTTCAGAAAATAATCTATTATTTAAGGAGTAAAGGATAGAAGAGATCTATTTTTATATACATTTGACTTCTAGAACTCGGACTTTAAGTACAAACTTTTTCTTTAGTTTTTAAGTTTAAACACTACGCTTTAATAATTAGATCCGAGACGCTTATAGAATTTTCACTTATTTTAGTTCCACGACTGCAACAATTCATATCCTTAATAGATTAATAAACTATACAACCACCCTGTTAGCAGAATATAAATCTTTAATAACTTGTGAACAAACTGAATGTATGTCGTATGTACGGTATGAATGTATGTTATATAATTATATTATTTATACAAAATGGCTTTTTATTTATCTTAAACTCCTTATGATCACAGAATTTCAATAAGCAAAAATTGCACACTTGAGGGGCCTAGACACGCGCACAAATGTTAATACATAAACGCACGGTGATGTACGCGCGTCGATGTTCACCAGTGTGTGAACAAATTTTCCGTTAAGACCGGAAAATTTCTTCACTGGCGAAGATCGACGTACGTACATCAACGTGCGTTCATGTATTAACACTTGTACGGCGTGTCTGTAGACCCCTTTACGGCTCGAACACATTTAGAGCCGTGGGCACACTTACTGTCACCGTCCAAACGGTATAGTCTCTGTCTACACCGTTTGGACGGTGGTGTAGTGTTTGCCCTCTCGTAAATTGATGATTTAAAGCCTCTACACACGACCCAATCTGCAGGGACCCTGCAAATTGGGTAGTGTGTAGGCATATGCCAGAACGACAAAATCCAGATCGTGCGGTGTGAAGAGCAGCATCCGATTTTCCCTTTCCTATATGCCCTGCAAATTGAGTCGTGTGTAGAGGCTTTTTACAAATGTCTTATAAACGATGCCGTTTGGACGGAAACCGTGTTAGTGTGCAACGTCTCTTTACACGGTCTTCGTCCAAACGGCACCGTTTGTCAATTGTTGATGTATGACAAACCGTACGACGAGCTGTCATTCAAATATATTTCTGCCGTTCCGGTAGAAACCGTGTAAGTGTGCAATAACGGATAACGGCAGTTCCATGACTTCCGTCCACACCGCATAGTTTACGAGCCTGCGATGTATGGCAGGTCAAACTGCTCTGTTTCGACGGAAAGACCTCGTCTAGTGTTTGACCTGCCATACATCAACGATTTTATCTTCCTTTGTCAAACACCACACAGTTTGGACGGCAACCGTGTAAGCGTAAGCTCTTCCCGTAGACGCTGCTGTTTTGGGGAAAACCATGATTGTAGATGGTATAGCCAGAGAAAAAAAAAACCAAGGTATAGTCCTAAATAAAGCTTAGTTCAAGTTCAGCTCAAAACAAGTTTGAAGAGTTTATCTGTCAACGTAATATCGCGACTAAATGAACGTACTAACTACTATATACCCCTGGTATTATAGTCACATTCGCGAATGTATGAACTACTTATCTTATTATGTCACTAGCCTGTGCAAAATTAAAAATATTTACCGTTTGGGTTTTTAGCTACTGAGTTATTTAGATATTGCTTGCGTTGTTCCCCATTTATAATATAAAAATTAGTTATTCGTCAATTTTTCTTTTTTTTATAAAATATTCAGGCCAAGACCCAAGACTGAACGGTGATGGGTCGATGTACATCCACGAACTACACTCACGAACTCGCCCTATACTTGACACTTGTTGACATTCTTGTCAGATTTGTTTGTTTACGGTTTTTAAAATTTGTATTTGTTTATTTTTTAACAGAACCTTTAATATATTAATTTTATCTGACAGTTAGTTAATAACAATGTAAATTAATTTGCTTTGTAAGCAACTACTATAATTCTTTGTCAAGCGTCCAGTAATTTATAAAGTATGGAATCTCAGAGGTTATTGCCTCCAGGAGAAGCAGCAGTATCTGAAGAAAGTTTTGAAGATGAATGGACAGATAGGTCAAGCTGCAGCAATTCCTATTCAGATTCTGATGATAGGTAAACATCTTATTATAATAACCTTGTTACTAAACTCTTTTTTACCATTTACATTTACCACAGAAAGTTTTCTGTTTCTCATTATTCTCTTTTACATCAGATCTTTGTCTGTATTCTATAAGAGATTAATAATTCAATAATTAGTTAATACATGGTAGTCACTATAAATACCCGATAACGCAATAAAAAATTTACAAGTACCTGTTTCATATTTGTATATTTTTAGCACCATTCCAGATTGGGAACCTTATGTAGATGACCTTTCAGGGGAGCTTTTTTACATAGATTGTCACCCCTTTGTGACTCATAACAAGGACCACAATAAATCAAATGAACAACCAGAAACCTTTGCAAAGACAAAGTTGCGGCGTAGTACAAGGGGGAAGTTTCTCAGATTGCTTCGAAGAAGAGAGAGTAAGAGATACAGCAAGAAGGGCCATAAGCCAGTTGAAGAAGGTAATATACTCCACAAATATATTAAATAATAGAAAAATAAATAACCAATTTTTTTTTTTAGGTAGTGAAATAAATACACAGAAGGTAAAATTTCAAGACTGCCAGGAAGGTGAGCAAAAGGTTGTTACTTTGGAAATTGATTCAGGAAATAGATACAACCTCTCAGGGGATAAGTCTTTGGCAGAATCATTGTTGGGGCTGATAGTTAGCACCCTTTCTGATGGTACAAGAGTTATGATAGCAGGTAAGATTAATTATTAGAGGAATTAAATTTGATTATTTTACATAGAATTTAACTACTTCTCAAAAAGAAGCAATGGAGTGTAGGCACCTATAACAGCATACAGGGTATAAAAAGTTGCATACTGCATACCATACCATACCTATACTTAGTTGTATTATCTATGGAGGTAGTATTAGGTATCTTCGATACTTATTCGGAGTAGAGCATATTATATACAGCAAATTTTTTGCTCATTTTTTTTTATAGGCTAATTTGTGGTTGCTGACCAGGAGTCCGAAGTTTTTTTTTTATTTCGAAGAAAAAATTTTTTAAATTATTTTTTTATTATTCCGCCATTTGCCCTAAAATATCACATAATTCTTGCTCGAGTTGTTTACAAACTTTTAAGGGTGATGCCTATTTTACATTTGTGTATGCTTAATTTGCGTGTATTTCTTTATGCATTTTATTAGTGAATTTTTAACAAAAGGAGCTC
Organism: Polydrusus tereticollis; assembly: GCA_963920685.1. Taxonomy (NCBI): domain Eukaryota; kingdom Metazoa; phylum Arthropoda; class Insecta; order Coleoptera; family Curculionidae; genus Polydrusus; species Polydrusus tereticollis. The sequence continues at coordinate 127,377,623 of OY987329.1, forward strand.
TCTTATTACATTTGTCAATTTCTTGACAAGATTTGCTTAAAAATTTCAGTGCTGCCCTCAGACGATTCTATTTGTTCGTCTGAGGTGCTGCCAAACCTAAAAACTTGAGCAACTTGACAGGTTTGAATCAAATGTGTATGTACCTACATAACCAGGTAACCTATAAGAATATTGATTTAACTATGTAATTTTGATTTGTGTGTGGTGGTTTGTTGGTTTTGTTTTTTTCTTTTTTATGTAAACTCTTTTTTTTTTGTCGCTCTCACCCTCATAATTGTTAAAATACAGGTCAAAAGTGATAAATTTAAATGGACAGACTGCTAAGCATAGAGCACATACAGATGTTTTACATCTAGGTGCTTATAAAAAAAAAATATATATTGTGGGATGAACATTTTATGATGCAGGAGGGCTAGATTGATTTATAGGTATACTTATTGTGATAGTGGCAGATATTGTAATTGTGATTGTATTTGTAATGGATAATTGTAATTGAAAAATTGTATTGTAATGTATGTTATGTATGTAGAAGGAAATTAAATCAAAATTAAAATATTAAATTAATTTAAAAATAAAATTAAAATTAAATTCGAAAGGAAATGAAAAATCTCAAGAAATTTAAGAAAAACATAAATGCCTTGAAAAAAATAGAAAAATGTGCGTTATACTGGTATCTGCCAAGGTGATTAGAGGCGTTTTGACAACGACGACAGTTGGTGGCGCTCAGAAATCGATTAATACACCCAAAAATTTATAAAAATTAGAATATGTTTTATTTCATCATTTTATACATGCATTTCTTCAAGGTAAACTTTTCTACAAATATACATATAAACTATGTAGTTACTACATGCATTTTTATACATGAAAAAATATACGGGATATTACACAAATATAACAGGCAAAAGGTGAGAGTTTATCCAAATAAATCAATATCCAATACAAACCAAGTGACAGATGGTAAAGAACTGAGCACACTTTCAAAAAAGTGTTTCCGGAATGTATCTTTTGTTTTTCCTCTTAGAAAAATTCAAACCACACTTTACAAAATCTACAGAATACGCAACATTTAAACTAGACTAGTTCTTTAACCATTTGCGAGATTGCAGTGGTAAGCGTCGAATTTGTTTCAACCTGCAATATTTCTAAATTGTATGCATTTGTTTCTTATCTTGTACCTATACATTAATTGTCAAGGAAATAAGGTAAGATAAAATCAAAACGACCTCACAGTAAGCTCTGAAATGTATCCACGTGTCGCTGACTAATTTTAAGACATTTTAAATGACGAATTCCTCCGAAAATTTTTTCATGCATTTTTTTAAACATGCAAAATATTTTGTGCAGTATTCAAATGTACCATCCATATAAACATTAGCTTCATTTTCACACATCACAGTTAAATTGGTAACACATGAAAAAATAATGATTCCAGACATTTCATCATTATGTAAAATAAAGTTTTCTTCTGAAGTAGTTTTAATATTTACAGAACTTAAAAACTTATGAATTTGAGCACTACTTTTGGGCAGCTTTGGCACTGCATATCTTTTGATGTCAAATTCTGTAGTGTTTCAGCTCATCCCGCAATCTCCTGGTAAATTAGTTTTCTTAGTCCTGAAGATAGACCATCAACGGCCTTCGACCTTCCGTTTAATATTGCTTATTGTTTGTCGGTTTAACACTTTAATACTGTCGCACTTGTGATTGTGTTCTTCGGAAAACTTAGAGAACCCTCTGAGGACGTATAGTTTTGCACGTAACCTTTTTTAATACATCGCCAACATACCTCACCTGTTGACTTTACACTTCATCCAAAGTAATATTTATAATTTGAGACAACCAAAATTCTCTTTCCGCGCTCATTAAGCATTTCACTTATTTCAACATCCATTCTTCACCGGAATACTAAGACAGATGATATAAAATGTGTAGTACCTTCCTTTTATTTATCAATATAATCAATATATAAATCAGATTATCATTAAGTCCCCAGTTTAACATTTTTGCCTAATGCCTTATGGGGTGTTTACGGGGGAGTTCGTGATAACCTTTTGGTACCTGTAAAGGCGGAATTCGAGTGGGCCCGAATTTTTGACAATAGTAATTGGAGATATAAAATGCGATCTTAGGTTAGTTATTTTCATAACAAATACCGGAATTACTATTTTACTGGATGAGAACTATGAGAAGGACGCCGGGCAGTTGAAGATTAAAAACATCCAACAACAAATTGAGTCAAATATCGTACGCTATTTATTCAGTAATTTTTCAAGGGTGGAGATTGAAAGTGTCCCACAATAACTTGAAAGAAATCGTCCATTTTTCTCCAAGAGGCCTAATAATTAATTAATACGTTAAAAAACCACAAAGTCTCGGCCTCAATGTGGTTTTTTAACGTATTAATTCACAATAACTTGACTCAGATATCCTACGCTATTTATTATTCAGTAATTTTTCAACACACCTCATACAAAAATAAAAACTGTCAGTTCTCTGGAATAATAAAATTACCATAAAAAACAAAGATAAAAGGCTAAGAAACTGTGGAATTTCTAGAGTAGAGCACATACGTAATGATGACATTAGAATACCAATAGAGGTAAAGGCAACATATTAGCTACAATAGAAAATACTGCTTTGGTATTAGGGTCCAGGGAAAAGAGGCCGTTCCAGGAGAACTTCCGGGACATTAGATATCCAAGAAGCAATGGACGCACATGATCTCCAGAAAAGAAATGGCGTTTAGGTAGCGAGAAACTGCTTGGGCTCTAAAAAGTAATCTTCTTTTAGGTTTCTCTTACGATAGTAAAGCTAAACACGAAAGGAATATAAAAATTGGAGACTGGCTTAAGAGCATCAACAACATCGATGTACACGTGCATAATTTGGATGATATTCTTCAGAAATTTATAAATCATGACGAGGTAATTACAAGGAAAGATTGGCGTTGCAGTTCCATTCAATTATTAATTTCTAATCTCCAATATAATATTTAAGGTAATACTGACATTACAAAGAGTTGCAGCCACAGAAGTCACTAAAGATCCTCCAATTAATAAACTTAATCTTGAATCAGCCGTGGTGCGAGATCTATTAAATTCTAAAAGTGAAGATGACCAACTGGTGTTTCAAAAACTATGTTGTCATCCAATTGGCCTTGTTTATTTGAATACTGGTAAGGTTTTGACAAATTTATATTATGTACATACAGGGTGTCCGGATAAGGATACGGAGCGGCCATATCTCGGAAACGATACGTCCCACAGATCTGATAAAAAAGCTCTCATCATAAAAACTGCCAAGAGAAATTCATTCAAAATAATTTTAAGTTTCGGAAATTGCCGCAAGAGGGCGTAACGGCTTATTTATTTTTTAAAGTTCATTTTACGGCAAAAAATGCCATCGCACTTAACCGTAGAAAAGCAAATAAATAATTAAAATCAGTAGATTGTTTACTACAACTTTTGTTATTGTTATTTTTTTGAATCTCGCCTAATAAAGGAGTGGGGGAAGCCTTTAGGACATTTTTCAAAAACTGTCATTATGTCGTTATCCTTCAACGGATTTTCTATAACTTGGACTTGTTTGAAAGGGAATTTCTTGGAGTTTAAATAAATGATTCAGGAATTGTCACAAGTTTCCTGATACAATTTTAAGATGGCGCTGTTATTCAATCTAACTTATTTTTTTATTTTTCTCGGTATTTGCAAATTGGATGGTATAATTTTTTTCGGTAGTAATAGGAGACAATTTGCATAGGGAACGATTAGTCCAAACCGCAAATCGATATCACCAGGGGTTTAAAAGTTATTTTGATTTTTCTTTAAAAAATGATACAGTTTCCATTTACCGGTACCCGGTATACCCCTAATAAGCAAGATAACTAATTTCATGGCCTACTGTTTAATAAACTATAAAATTTATAATAAAAGTTTAACGAGTCAAAGAAACATCAATAACACTGAATAAAATATGAATATTATGATATGAGATTATGAAAAAGTGCACAAATCTTAAATCTAGAAACAATTAGCAATTTAGCAAGACAACAATAATTACAAATGTTTAAAATATTTTCCGTCACTTCCTAAGCTCTTAGTTATTCTTCTTTCAGTGAAAAACACACTTGCCTCTTGCCTCAATTTCAGCCGTGGATAAGCTTCGAACGGCATTTCATATCCTTTCCATCATGTTTTCGCCTAAATTACAAGTTCCAAGTTGGCCATGGAAAAAACAAATTAATAATTTATTGTGACAAGCTGTTGATGAGTTTTAAACGTCAAGCATCTTATAATATTAAGCATTGTTTTTTACATTTATATTGCAATGCCGTTTACTAACGCAGAAGCGTATGATATGTTGAATATGTATTTTCAATCTCTTGAAAATGCTGTAATAGCGTCGCGAGAGTATGCAATGCGATTTCCACAAAGAAGACACTATTCTCGAGAAGTATTCTCAAGATTAGCTCGACGATTAAGAGAAACTGGTAACGTGCAGCCCATTCAACGACCCTTACGCATTCGTAGGACACGTAATGAGGTAAATATTATCAACGTTTTGGCTTACGTTCAATACGATCCCACTTTAAGCACCAGAAAAATTTCCATTGAATTGGGGGTTCCAAAAACAAATGTCCTCGAGATTTTACAAACTAATAGTATGCACCCTTACCACATCGTTTTACACCAGGCATTGAACGATACTGATTATGATCGTCGATTGGATTTCTGTCACTGGCTATTAAATATGATTAGGGAAAATCCAAATTTTCTTTCACGGATATTATGGACAGACGAGGCCACTTTCACTAACGCTGGGGGTGTGAATTTGCATAATATGCACTATTGGTCTGAGCAAAACCCTTATTGGATGAGGCAAGTAGATTTTCAAAACCGCTGGAGTTTAAATGTTTGGTGCGGGATCTTGGAAGGAAAAATTATCGGTCCCCATTTTTTTGACCAAACCCTTAATGGAGCAAGATTTTTAGATTTCTTGGCCACTTTCCTTCCACCTCTTTTGGAAGAAGTCTCCTCACAAACGAGAACAAACATGTGGATCCAACTTAATGGTTGTCCGGCGCGTTACTATCGTAACGTACGCCAATACCTAGAAGAGCAATTTGCGCATCGTGTAATTGGAAGAGGAAGCTTGTTTCCCTGGCCGGCTCGTTCACCGGATCTTACTTGTCTTGATTTTTACCTATGGGGTAGGTTAAAAGATCTGGTTTTCCAAGAGAGACCAACAACAAGGGAAAACATGATGGTAAGGATAACAAATGCCGTTAGAAACTTATCCACGGCTGAAATTGAGGCAGCCGTATTATCAACTAACAGAAGAATAATTAAGTGCTTACAAAATGACGGAAAACATTTTGAACATTTGTAATTATTATTGTTGTCTCGCTAAATTGCTAATAAAATTGTTTCTAGTTCTAAGATTTGTGCACTTTTTCATAGTCTAAGTCTCATAATATGATATTATCATAATACTCATATTTTATTCAGTGTTATTGATGTTTCTTTGACTCGTTAAACTTTTATTATAAATTTTATAGTTTATTAAACAGTAGGCCATGAAATTAGTTGTTATCTTGCTTATTAGGGGTATACCGGGTACCGGTAAATGGAAACTGTATAATTTTTTAAAGAAAAATCAAAATAACTTTTAAACCCCTGGTGATATCGATTTGCGGTTTGGACTAATCGTTCCCTATGCAAATTGTTTCCTATTACTACTGAAAAAAATTATACCATCCAATTTGCAAATACCGAGAAAAATAAAAAAATAAGTTATATTGAATAACAGCGCCATCTTAAAATTGTATCAGGAAACTTGTGACAATTCCTGAATCATTTATTTAAACTCCAAGGAATTCCCTTTCAAACAAGTCCAAGTTATAGAAGATCCGTTGAAGGATAACGACATAATGACAGTTTTTGAAAAATGTCCTAAAGGCTTCCCCCACTCCTTTATTAGGCGAGATTCAAAAAAATAACAATAACAAAAGTTGTAGTAAACAATCTACTGATTTTAATTATTTATTTGCTTTTCTACGGTTAAGTGGCATTTTTGCCGTAAAATGAACTTTAAAAAATAAATAAGCCGTTACGCCCTCTTGCGGCAATTTCCGAAACTTAAAATTATTTTGAATGAATTTCTCTTGGCAGTTTTTATGACGAGAGCTTTTTTTTCAGATCTGTGGGACGTATCGTTTCCGAGATATGGCCGCTCCGTATCCTTATCCGAACACCCTGTATATTATTGTAGGGGTATAGCCAATAAAAATAAGTTGTTTTTGGTTTTGTTTTATTGAGATGCATTTTTTCACACCCACTATAGTCTATTTCAGAAAGGTGTAGAGTAATAAAAGCTCATTAGGTAGGGACTACAGAGTGACCCAACGAATAATTAAGCCACTTTCATAATTTGGTATTGATTTAATTGCAAAATTTTTTCTTTTCATCAAGTGCAGTTAGTACCACCCGGGTTTGGGTCAATTTATGGGTTTTGCGGAGTTTTGCCTATTGTTATCCATTCACAAACACTGAAAATGGTGTGACAAAGGCGTGCCGGTAGGATATTCGTAAAAAGGAAAAAAAAAATATTTTAACAGAATATTTTCCCTACAAAATGGGACGAACGTAACGCAAGTTGACGGGACCTTAGGTCTCCAGTAAATAAATTTTACAAATTAAATTTCAACATTATGTAAGTACAGACATTATTAATAATTTTATTTCATTACTAATTACAATATTCTTTCTTTTTACAGAATTTCTCATAAACGCTAACAAAATTTTTCTCTTCCACAAAATAAAAATTTTTATAACATGACCTAAATGTCCAAAAGATTCTTTTTATATATCCTAACTTATGACTTTCTAATGACGAACATCTTCTCTTTTAAATCCGACCACAAATTGACAAAGTCTTCAAATAAATTTTGAATTAAATATAACATTTCATTTACAATTTCAGTATGCTGATTGCATTTACATTCAATTTTTAATATCTTTAATATTTTTTAAAAAAAGGCTCTATCAGCGTCACTTTCCACCAACAGTTTTCTCTCTACTGCTAATACTAATTGCAGCACTGTTTTTGTCTCCTGAAGATGAAGGTTACTACCTTCAAAACATGTAGAGACGTTTTATTTTTAAAATTGAGCCTTTGATAGCTCACTATTAAATCAGTGGAGAAAGACTTTTTGACTTTCTTTCCCCTTTCCCCTAAATACTGATGCGTTAAACTAAACAAATATACTTATTAAGGTCATACACACACACGATATATGAAGTTTATTCCAAATTACCCCCTATTTATATGATCCAGCCAAAGAGCCAAACTCGGTACCTGTTAAATGGTACCTGTTAAACGCAAAACGTAACTTTTTAATCTACTACCTAACTAATCCCTACACAATATTTCGATTTTGACACTTCAGGCCAGAAACATACCCTTCCTAATCCTCTTACGCATTTACTTGAAATTTTAATATTACAAACAATACTAATTTATCTTAATACCCGTTAAACTAATTCTCTAAAATTTTTGGTTAGTTATCATAAATAATTTAATGCACAAAGTTTACCTGCGCATATGGCCGACACCGAAATTGAGCCGCACTGGAGGAAATTTCCCATTTTATTACTCTACACCTTTCTGAAATAGACTAGAGACTGGTAGGTCCGCAATTAATATTTGATAGTATTTTTTGTAGTCTATTATAAGTAGGTAGCATTTAATGCAAACATGTGCATGTATCATTTAACACATTATAATAACTTGATGTAATAGATACACTTTATTTTATTTTTGGCACTTTACAGAAAATTTAGAGGAAGAGAGTGAAGCAAATGACGATCTAATTTATCACTTTCCTAGACCGTATCAGAAAAACGTGTTGTGTATTTCGCGAGGTATATTTCTAACTTTAAGCCACTTAATCCAGGATATCACTGATACAAGACCAAGAACTAGTTCAATACTATACAAAGGACAACTGTCCCATGTTGTTTATATTCAGGTAGTTATATTCTAGTCTTCTATATTCTATTAGTCGATTGTTTTTGATCTGCCATGTGTATTTTAATGCATTTGACGTTAGTACACGATATGTAGGAATTATTGAGTCTTTAAATTATTAATTAATTAAACAGTATAAACAAAAATTACCTGTGCAAGCAAAAATTATTTTCACCCAAGAGGGCTTGGACTGAAAAATGTAGGGCTTAGTTAAAATCACAATTATAAGGGAACGATATATCTGACCGAATCTAGGTTGAAATTGTATCAAATTCATATTATGATATGATAAGTAAACATATACAAATGTTTGTTGTTCACAAAATTAACAAAGTAAGAATATAGAGAAAGGAAAATATAAATTATAGAAATTGCTGAATATGGCTACCGCCATGCTTCAAGAATAAATTCACATTCCACTGTCCACATGTTACCATATTCTTGGGTACTTAATCATTTCATGTAACTGTCCTAAATTTCAACTGGTGTTTTAAAAATATTGTTCCTCAAATGAGGAAAAATGAAGTAATCCATAACCGTCGAACAAGGTAATCTGGGTGGAAATTCAATGTCTGTTCGAAAACTGATCTGCAATCTGTCGTCGATAAAATTGGGTAAGTAGTTAATAATTTCGGCGGATTGAAAATAATCAAAACGTAGTTCACTCATTACATGGGTGTTCCACAAGGATCAGTCTTAGGTCCTGTACTATTTTTGATCTACTTCAACGACGTGCCTTATCTGCCAATGTCTGGCAAATTTACTATTTTCGCTGATGATACCACCATCCTTTGGAACAGACCTTGACAAGCTTCAAATTGACATGAGTAAAGTCCATCCGAACATATTTCGTTTGGCCTAATAACTGCAATAATAGATTTATTATATTGTAAATACCCAAAGAAACCCCGTTACCTGTTCGATTGCCAAACCCACGTTTTTAAAGAATTTCTTGGTAAAATTACCCATATAAAACTGTCGATGAGCGTGCCAACCAGCGAAATCTACCTGGCCCCAGCTGGCATCTGTTTATATTACTGAAATGAAATAAGGGGTACTGCTTTGCACAGGAACGGATTTTGTAGTTAAATGAAAAGCCATAGTAATACTTTATAGTAGCAATGTTCATTTTCAAAATTACTTGTATTACATGTATATTAATTTATTATAAGTACAAAACAAGTGTGAAAAGTTTGCGTGCGGAAAAGGGCAACTTTGGGCACGCATTTAGGTAAAAGTAATACAACAATTAATATACCTTCTTAAAAAAATATATTTACATATATCCACAGAAGGTTTAATTGTAATTATAAAACGTTTTAATCTATTCCTAATTCAGTCTCGCTATAACTATCATCCATGTTTATAATAAGAGGATGTATTTCGTTTTGTTGTGTAGTTATATAAGAGTCTTCAATTTTTAAGACATGGTTAACCGAATTTTTCCAACTTTCATCTGGAATTTCACCGATAACTTTCTTTATTAGCTCTATTGCACTGCCACTAAGAGTAGGTGTGCTATTTTCAGTTCTCATTTTCGATTTAATTTGATGCCACCTGTGTTCAATAGGGTTAAAAATACAATAATAGGGTCAATAGGGTGGCACCCATTTCTTCCGCCATTTTATCACACACATACTCCTTTTAATACTAAATACCTTTAACACTTCTAACAGCTGTTTTTTACCATACGTTTCCTCGAAGTACAAGTCATTTTTTAACATGAACTCCTTTATTGCGGATTTTGTGCTCGATGCATTCGGTACTTTTTCCAGTTGCCGGCTGTGGCATTGTCCGTCACAATAACACTGTGTTCTGGTACATTTGAAAGCAAACTGTCTTCAAACCAGCTTTCAAAAAGAGCGGCGTTGGTATCTTCATAATAGTCCAGACTTGAATCTTTTATATTTTTTGCCGACAGTAATAAACAATTAGGGATCCATCCCAGTGGCGGCTCGTGGGTGTATAAGGGGGTGAGGCTATAAAATAGCGCCGCAGAAAAAAATTTTTCGCGATTTCAAGGTCATTGGCTTAAAATGAATAGTTAGGAATTCAACCAGCAAATATAATTACTTTGAAATACTAGGTTTCACGAGAAAAATATTCAATTTGCAAGGTCAGGGTCAATTTCTCTCAGTGCATCCGCTATTGTGTCTCTATTTTGCTCTACTCTCGTAAGCGCCACAGAATTCTTAATATTATGTTCTTTGGAACTTTCGTGTGATTTTACCGCCCGTGAAAATTTTTTAAAACCAGAATACCCACCCCCTGAACCCAATTGTTTTTTACGCTGCCTAATAAAATACAAGGCCAACAATATAAGCTTTCCTTATAAATACTTCCGCACAGCCACTTATAGGTTTCGTACCAAGTTACCTGAAAAGCTCTTGAATATTGCTTACCCTGTCTCTTATCGTTAAATATTGCCGACATTTTTGGTGTCGGACGACTACATAATATCTGTCTTTTTTTCGTTTCGTTTCTCCTTAAAAATAGGTATGAGAGAATAATATCATGAACAGGATTTATATTTTTTTAAAACAATAAAATTTAGCGTTTAATAATTAATAACATAATAAAGAAATCTTAAAACTTACCGGATCTTGAAAATATAACCTTAATTTGCCGAACACGAAATTATAAATTGCCCAAACAAACACTGCCAATACTTCTCCATTACCTGCATCGCACCTGTATCCTAACTACCCTGCACAGTCACAACTCACAAGAATATTAACATTAACATAAAATAAACCAATAAAATATGACAATTTGTAATTTTCCTAAACTAAACCAAGACACACAGTTCACACACCTGCTACGATATAAGTCGGGCGCCGGGTAATCACAGAATTCGCAGAATAAAACATGTGATTTAAACAGCCAATCAACAACCAGCTAAGCTAGGATCTTATCGCCTCAATGAGAGAAACAAACGCGAAATGACCCCCGGGTAAGAGAGAGACAGACCAAACAAAAGACGTTAAGATTTTCGTATGAGGCTTGCCAAAATAGGTACGAACACTCGGAGCAGTGAAGCTAAAATTATTTAGCCTCTCGGCCGTCGACGAAAGTTTACAGAATAAAATAGTCGCTTATAGCGCGGCGCTCGGTAAAGCAGTATAAAAATTATTTTTCATATTGAATTTATATTTGAAAGTTTATAAATTTAAAACAAACATATTTGTATTTTTTGAGAGGAGTTTGGGAGATTGAGGGTGAGGCGCGGCCTCAGAGGCCTACCCTGAGGAGCCGCCACTGATCCATCCATTCTCCCAACCTGCATGAATTATTGTTATTCGTTTCCCTTTATTTGAAGGGGCTTTGTTTTGGCATTTTTCAATTAAATTAACCCATCCCTTTTTGACAGTCTCATGAGTGTCAAACCACGTTTCATCCAGATAAACTATTGAACGTTTTTCGGACCTTTTTATTTCCCTAAGGTACAGAAATCTCATCGTTCTTAATATTTCGGACTCCATAATAATTTGTCTCTTGTTTATTGTCCTATACTTAAATCCCACCTCTTGCAAAGCGCGGTGAAGACTTGTCCTGCTACATGACATCGTTGTATCGTCAGTTGTTAACCGTGTTTTTAAAGAATCAAATCAAGTGATTTACCTATCTATTGTTATTATAAACTGGCATTAAAAATAAACGTGGGTTAATACGTCTCTGCGAAAGCGAAAGCCGAGTTTATGAGGGGTTTTATTGCAGTCATTAAGCCAAACGAAATATGTTGGTAGTACTTTAATGATTTGGACAGGATGAAGGGGTGGTGCGATGCAAATCTGTTATCCTTTAATATCTCAAAGACAAATGTTTTGAATTTTAAGTGTGTTATATAGATAATGTTTTTATGGAGAGTCAGAAACTTTCAACAGTTTCTGTAAGTAAATTTTTAGAATTATCAATAGACAGCTCTCTTAAATTTCAAAACTCATATTCACAATTTATATAACAAAATCTCTTCTAACTGTTATGCTCCGAGTGTGATATCAAACAACTTAGATTTCACTGTAGCAAGGAACTCTTACGATGTCCTAATAGAGTCCCATCTTCGCTATGGAACCTGTTTTTGGGGTTCATGCTCCCAATATTAACTTCACTCTGTCTTTGTTCTGCAAAAGAGAGCAATAAGATATATGTGTAGCGCTAAAGTTAGGGAATCTTGTCGCCCACTATTTATAAAATATGCTATTGTTGTATCTTCATTCTAGAGACTGCATGCATTGTTCATAAAAAATAAAGTGAGCTACTTATTATAATACGCGTAAATCGGTGTCCCGTCATTTTATATACAATTCATCGTACGTCATTTCACCGCGCGACTTTTCATCGCCGACAATTGAGCGCGCGACAATTCATCGCTACGGCACTTCATCGCGCGTCAATTCATCGCAAATTCTTTTATATTTTTCATGAGTACCATAATTACTTAATCCTCTTCCTTGAAATACCAAAATTATAATATTTAAATTAGATACCTGTTAATGATTTTACAGATATAATTTCTATATTTTTCATTTTGGGTCATGTTGAGTACTATAATTACTTAATACTATAATTGGGCGTCGCCTATTTCGGCCCGAGGAGGCAGGTATCGTGCATAAAAACAGCCCAATTCGGCCCCGAACCCAAAATGTACCTATTTTAAATTTACCCATCTCGGCCCGGAGGGTTTAACGGTGGACTAATGAGGTACTACCTAATTAGAAATTAGAATTAGAAACCTAATGCATCCACAAGATGTAATTGTAACTATACACAGAGAAAGAACAACATATATAATTTAATTTTGTTTAAAAGTTTATTAATTAATCAATTAATTTATATAATAATATGTACAAAAAACGCCTTAATCCTACTTATTAGAATGATAATATGATACAATTTTCACATAATCCAATTTTGAAATTTCCTTGTTCTTATATTTTTTAATTTGTTCCTCCAAAAACTTTTGTTTTTTCTTGCCTAAATTTCTAAACATATTTGTAATGCTAATACTATTACATTTACGTATGTTTCTATTTGTACATTCAATAGTTCTTTAACAAAAATAATATAGATAGATGGGTGAGTATGATATATTGAATTGTTAAAATGTGCGTGAAACGATTCACAAGCATTGGTAGATTTATTTAAATCAGCAGAAGCACTTGCCCAAACGTGAGGTGGAAATTTTGATTCGTTGGTTAAATAATTTTCAAAAAGATAATCTGAAAGTTTTTCCAAATTTGCATTTTGAGGCTTAATTTCATATAACTCAAAAAAATAGAAATTATCTACTTCATTGGGTTCTAAAAAGAGAAGTCCAAAAAAATAGTGCACCCATTTACCAACATCTGACTTGTCATCTTTATAGGATTGTGTCAAACCAAGTTTCTGTATTTGACGGTACCATGCTTGGGTCAAGTGAAACCTACAGCCAGTAATTTTGATATTTGTCCAAATTTGAGTTAAAGCGTTATGAATTGAAATTTCAAAGTCTACTACTGCTCCTTTTGGTGAAAATACTAAATTATAATTGTTACATAAATCATATATCTTAGACAGGCACAAGCGATATGTTTCTTCACGCTTATCTTTTAACAAACAGAAAACTAACGGAATATAGTGACCATTAAAAAAGCCGTGTATAGTGAAAAGTTGTTTAAAAAATTTTGTGCAATAAGAGAAGGTTCCGTTCATATACAAAATCTCTGCTTTACACAAAAAATTTAAATTAGAATTACAGGAAAATATTATTAAATTTAAGGTTGCGTCATTAATTAACACAAAATCTTCACCTTTATTAGTTTTTGACTCCATGGCAGCTAACACTTCGTGGACTTCTGTGACTGACTTGGGTAATGCTGGCAGCGATTTCCTCCGAGCATAGTAGATGTTCTTCCTCACACATTCCAAGTCCTTTCGGGTGAGAGCATCCTGTTCTGGTTGCTCCGACAAAGCTTTTCTTATTATTTTTGCAGGTTTCTCACATATGTCAGATTCAGCTTTCCTCTTCGTTGTAGCACTTAATATTTGCCGTTGCAAGACATTTTCCAACTCTGTCCCGTGTGAATGGTTTTGATTCGATGTTGTCGAAACTCGATCAGAAGAATTGCCCATAGTCTTTAAATAGGCATTGCATCTCCCCTTTGTTTCTCCCGAACTTAATTTTCGGTTTTGTTCTTTATATTTGAACTGATTCAACACCAAAAGTGTTTTACCGCGTACGCTTGTGATTTCACTTAACTTAGCCGATTCACCCATTTTTCCGCGTTTCTTTACTAGATTATTACAGTTTAGATGTTACTGTGGAACTAAATAATCTAACAATGAGCGCCCCTATAAATAATCTAATTATCCGAATCCAAATATCCTTCAAAGAAATGATATTGTGGATCAGGTAAATTACCTTTTAATTAGTTTTTCGTTGTGGGCCGAAATTGACATTATCCAAGCTCATTAAAATTCATCTTACCTGGTATTTCCAATTTTCGGGCCGAAATGGGCGACGCCCCTATAATTACCTACTCCTCTTAAAGGGTTAGTTCAGGTTTCCTGAATTAATATTCCCCGGTGAACTTGAAAAAGGCGAATTGGAACCAAAAAGGTGGATTAGATGCCGTGTTAGCGCTGTTTAACCAATATAAGTCTATATATCTTCTGTTTTAATTGTTACAATATATATATAACAATACGGCGATAAATTGTCGTAGCGATGAATTGTCTCTGCGATGAATTGTCGGCGGTGAATTGTCGTTCGATGTATTGTCGCGCGATATGTTGACGCTAAATCCGTAAATCTAGTAAGAAAATTTTTAATCATGAATTTTTTGTGCTGTTCCGTAAAACCCCTTGCGTGAATTATTCAAGAAATTGGATAAATTAGCCATGAAGCAAATTACTCGCAACGACTTGTTAAATATGACGGAATAGCTGAGGTATTAAGCTCTACGGCTAAGCAGTACGGCCTTAGATGCAAAGCCCACTTTGATGATAATAGTTTTTGCTTGCATGGTATTTGGCAAAAATTATATTCTAAATGGTGACATTCCAAAAACACTGTAGTTATACTGTATTGTAGTTTGAGACAAAACTGCTATTGTTCATGTTGCCTGATGATCATGTCAGTGTTAAGGAGGCCATTTTAATGAGTTCCGAATTGATCAGGTTTCTTAATTTTTCTTTTGAAAATTTGGATAAATGTTTCACTTATGAGCCTTTTGTCAAACAAGTGGATCGCCTTTTATTCAGGTATGTAAGCTAAGATATAACAACTTCTATTATTTACGCACTATACGTCACTCAACATACATATTAAGAGTTCAGTGTGATAGTAAATTTTCAGGTTTCTCTTGCATAAATTAGCACCCATTGTAAAGATGTATCATTAAATAATATTCAATTACTTACCCAATCAATTGACAAATATAACTAACATTGCTAGTGCAATTTCTGACGCAAAGGTCACTAAAAAGTATTTTTATCGTCAGTCCATGTAGCACCAAAGGAAACCTCGTACAGATTTGATTGAAACTGTCAATATAGTGTATTAAAACGGGAATACCTAACCTTGTAAGATTCACAGATTTTCATGGGTGACGTGTGGGACACAATTTACCCCAACTTCTTTACTGCACTCGTTGCGGCAAATCAAATTTAATTTGGATCTAGATCCTGAAATGCTTGGTTAAGTGTTGGGTGAAACATGACCAACGTACACAGAACCTGGTTCCTGTAAAATTGAGTAATGTTCCTCTTTTATGGTTCTTCGAAACTGCTTTAAGTTTACTTTCTCAATCACGAGTGTGTTATCCTTCCTCTCATCAAAATATATAGTCCTTGAATTGGGTTATGTTTGTTTTTGTTCTGAGCGGTTAACACATTTTTCCCTTATAAGTTTATTTTTGTCAACAACATGAGTGTGGTCATCATCACTTACAATACCAAGATCTTGCAACACACTTAAAGTGACAGCTGCAGCTACTCTATCTAATAACCCAAAGCGATCGCTAGTCAGCGCAGTATTTTTAATTTCAGGCAGCAGTTCTTCGAAATCCTCATCGCTGTCAATTTCAATTTGTTTACACGAATCAGAGTTTAACTCATTTGGTAGGATAGTTTCTATATCTGCCTTTTTCCTTTCATGTCTTTAGGCAATTTTTTTTCGTTCCTTTACGTCCACAATTTCAATTTTACCTATGCCACGGTTTCTTTTAAAGTACAAGAATTTTAGTTCAATGATGGGTATCTTTTTTGCTTTTTCACAGTTAGAAATCATAGACACAGGCCACTCACGAACCTCAGTGACCTTTTTGACAATTGCAGTCTAAAGGACTTCATAAGATTACGATAACTGTCATGATATGCGTTTATTAAGTGAAAAATTCTGTAATTCGTTGTTGGAATTGAAGTTTTATCAAACACAGGTTTACCTTGCCACAATTTTCGAAACTTGAAAAAAACTAACAGACCTGTTATTTGTTTTCAAAGCTAAGATAGAATGTTCATGCACTTCAGAACGTCTTCGTAAGTTGGAAGTTTACTAACAGGTAAACTCTTTTGGGTGACCAAATAACGGGCAATTAAACTCGCTGCGAGTAAATTTGTTAGGAACAGCCATGGCACAGTGGTTATTATAATCAAATTACTAACCCCTTTTAAACAAACTCTATATTGAACTCACAGAAACAACAAACCGCCCGAGTCATTGTCTGGTTGAACACGCAATACATTGTGGGGACAGTCCATTGGCACAGAATAGAAAAAGCGGTGTGGGGGGGGACAACAGGAATTGACGGGCTCCAACACGCAACAAAGAGCGTCGCGCGGGTCCGCTGCTCGGGTACGTCTTAAATGCGTTAAATTGAGGATTTTTAAATGCTTTCGCTACCTTAAATTAGTTAATTTTGGTTGTTTTCGTATTCCAACGTATTCCTCTATCACTCTAAAACAAACGAATAAAAACTCTATTTTTTCAATACATTTCAAATATTCAAGAGCGATGCTCTACCGCCAGATGTAATTTTTTACCAGCACACAGACTTACTGCAACGGAAAGAGGTTCAACATATTCTTGTGTAAATTTTTTAATGAATTACCCAATGAGTTATAGGTAGAAAGCAACTTCAAAATCTTCAAACGAAAAATCTTTAATTTTATTTGAAACGTAGAACCCCATGCGACTAAAGAATTTGAGCAGTATAATTATTTTAATGGATACTGATTTTAATATGTAAGTTTTTTAGAGACTTTAAGTTTTTATAAGTTCTTAACAATTTATCAAGAAGTAGAGTTTTCTTGCACTTTATATACGTTTACGTGACGCAATTTCCATTTACTTGTTTGTTGTTATCGGCATGATAATTTTCTAAATAAAAACTTATTGTATTGTATTGCAGATACTTTGCAAGAATTCTATGTAATAGTGACTGGGCTACTATTCCTCAATTTATGGAATATCAAAATAACCAAGACCGGATCTTGGCAGCGAACAGTTGTCTCTTTGAGGACGTCATGTCAGTCGTTCCAACTTTAAAGTTGCATGACAATGCCGTGATCCAAATGGACGATGCTCTGTCCGAACTAGAAGCTAGTGATTATAGGGAGTGGGTAGGTGGTATATTCCCTTAAGTCTAATGTTGATAGTTTTACCGCTTAAAATTTAAATGGAGGATTTTTGTTACATTTACATATATTTGAAGACAAAAATATTCATACCTTTTACTTTTAAGTGCAATTAGTTAACAACGAAACACAGACTATTATAGGTGACTTCAGCGCTCGCTGTGGCGCTCCTCCTAAATATTGGTGTGCTTGGTGTACCACACGATAGAGGATCTCAAAATAATATAAAAGTTCCAATACAATTATATACAAATATAGTTTTTTTACAGGCCCATACTAACTTACTTACTTATTCAATTTAAGCATATTGAATATATATACACTATTGGACAAAAGTAGAGCAATAAAGTGCTTTTATTTCTTTGAATTTAAAAAATTAATTATATGATTTTGATCCCCAGCTAATTTTAATGAAATATTATCCCCACAATATTAGTAATATTTCACAATATTTTGGTACACTTTAAACAAAATGAAGGTAGAGAAATATTTATAATTATAATAATCGACGAAATGAAGTGCGACAAAAGTAAAGCAACAAATTGTGTCAACAGTATTTTATTTTACATATTACGATAAAAAAAAAACATTAAACACATTTAATAATCACAATAGCTAGAAGTATTATGTTAATAGTTAATAGAGTATCCATTATTTTTTATTACTTGCCGTCAACGTCGCGGCATTGAGGCAATCAATTTTTGTACAGTATTTTCGGGAAGGTTTGTCCAAACTTCATTGATTTTATTTACCAATGTTTGTTTATTTGGAAATAATTGGGTACGAATTCCACGTTTAACTTCTTCCCATAGATTTTCAATGGGGTTAAGGTCTGGGGATTGTGCCGGCCACTGCAAAACCCGAACGTTATTTTCTTGAAACCACTCTTGAACAATTCGTGAAGAGTATTTTGGATCATTATCCTATTGGAAAATAAAACACAACGGCATTTCCCACTCTGCATAAGGCAACATTACATTTTACATTATATCTCTATAGACAAATCGATCCATGGTGTCATTAATGAAGTTTAAAGGACCCACCCCATTCCATGAGAAACAACCCATAGAAAAACACTGTCTTTGACATGTTTAACTGTGGGTGTAACATAGGTATTTGGGATTAAACCTTGTGTTGCTTGGCCGTCTTACACGCTTCATTCTATCAGAATTAAAAGTTTTAGAACGCATTCCATCGCTAAAGAAAATTTTTTTCCACTCGTCTACTGTCCAATTTAAATGTCGACGTACAAATTCAAGCCTAGCCACTCTATTTCTTGCCGAAATAAGGGGCTTTTTAGCCGGGCGTCTACTAAATAACTTTGCGTCTACCAACCTTCTTTGAACTGTCCGTAGACTAACCATAATTTCGGGAATTTCAGCAATAATTCTAGGTGCAGACATCCAAGGATCGTTTTGAGAAATTCTTTTAATGCGCCTGTCTGTCCAAATTGTTGTTTTTCTCGGCCCTCCCGATTTCAGTGGATTCTCTAAATGCCTCCTTTGAATGTAACTTGAAATTATTTTGGATACGCTGTATCTTGGTAAAACAAACCGTCTTGAACTTGTGACTTGTATTGTATCTTCCAAGTGTGCATTCACTACTCTCTGCTTTAATTCTTTCGAAATTGGAATAACCTCTTGGCATGATTAATCCAGCACAGAAATATTAATTAAACAAAATAAACTCTGCAAAAATGTTTTAACTTTTACTTTCACTAAAACCTTTCTTTTTTAGGAAGATATTAAAAAGGTTGCTTTACTTTTGACGCATTACAATACTGTATTTGAAAGTTTACGTCAATATCAGTTCATTTGATTTGATTGTTGGAAAAAGCTGTTGCTGCCGATAACAGCAGCTTACTTTGATATTTAAGACACGATGTATTTAAATACAATATCATGCATCGGTAATAAGTTTACAAGATTGTAAGTTAATAAGAAGTGCAGGTACGCAATCCAAATCATCCTCCATGTAATGTGCTTCGATAATAGGTTCAACGGCAAGTGGATCATAATCGGAAAATTCTTCAGCGTTATTATTGTTTACATATTGAGCTGTATACGGAGATCACCCGGCTCCAAATATCATAACTGTCTGTTTGTTTGGAAGTATCTCGACCTGTCCACTTTAAATTTAAAATTGTTTCAGGTCCGTACATATCTAGTTCTGTTGCCAATTCTTTATCAATAAGGCTTATAGTTGAGCCTTCATCAAAAAGTGCATATATCTTCTTCTCTGTATTTTCAGTTCTTAAAATGACTGGAGCAGTTTTTTTTTTAATTTCATTATATTGTTTCTTGATTGTGTGAGCTACTACTTGACTGGATGCCCCTGACTGATGATTAGTGAGGATTTCATAACTTGCCTTTTGAAATTTTTATCTTGTGTACCTCTAGTTCTTTCTTCATTTGTCAAAGTTCGTGTTGAAGTATAAAAATGAAAGAGCCTATGGTGGGTTTTCTTGCATCCTGAAATTTTGCATTTGGTTTTATTTCTACAATCCAAAATTTTATGTAATGATTTTAGAACAGAAACACATGTAAATTGACAAACTTCCATCGTTCATCTATGCTCATTTCCAAAAATTTGTCACATTTTTAGTTACTTATGATTTTCTTTGAATATTGTACAGACTTTAAAATATGTCTTTCGCCCCTCGTTCTCTGTGGGTACAATTGTTTTAACCTTATCATAATTTGGTGATTGCCTGAGCTTTATCATAAATCCAGTTCCTAAAATCGTTTAAATTGTAACTTCCATGGTTTCTCCCACTTTTTTCCCCCAGGAAAGCTGCATACCATAGGGAAGCTTTTGTAAAATTTCGTCCCGCAATTAAGGACAAGTCAGGTAATTTTGCATATCAAGCGATTCAAAGGTAAGTACTAAATGTGTTACGGTTTCAGAAAAATATGTTCAAGCCATAAAGTCATTACTTCTAACTATGGGTATCAACTTTGCCTCACTTTCCTAAGTTCTTACTATAACCTGTGGCCTTCCATATTTATTTTTAAGTATTTCCATGATGGATGCAGCAACTGATGTGGAAATTAATAAACCTTCTACGGGTCTTCGTGAATTACCTTTCAAGCATTTTCTTAATCTACATACATGTCTTTCCCCTGATAAGTTAAGTATTTTTGTCGGGTATACAGCATGTCCAGAAAAGTTCTAGACATATGGGAATTTTCTTTATTGTTGATTTTACGAAAAAAAATCATTCTTTATAAAAAGTTCTGCTTGATGCGCAAATAACATTGACATATCAAAACTTAAGATATTATGTACAGGGCGGCAAGAAAATATAGAAACACAGAATTACGTTAAGAGGGAAGTACCCTCAATTTTTATTTTAGAGCAAATTGTTATAAGAAAACTTTACTAAGGATTACAAAACGTGGTTAGATACAATTTTTCGCTGAAATATTTTAATTTACAGGGTACCATCAAAAACACGTTGAGCATTCATTACCTCTTGTCGGAAACCAATTACGTAAAAAAATAATGCGAGATTATTTCATGTTCTAAAATCAACCTATCTACCTATCAGGAATATTAAAAACATTTAATTTCCTTAGAGCAAAAATAAATTGTAAATGTGAATAATAAACAATATTTTAGCAATTACATGATAAAAGTGATCTAAAAACAGATAACTTAAAGTGAAAAATTATGTCTTCACATGCCCCCCTCTTTTTCCGTGCAAACTATAGTACGCCTTGTAATTTCTCTTACTGTCGCCCCCGTATCATATTGGGAGTGATTTCTTGGACACAGTTTGTTATTACTGCTTCAAGATGGTCAATATCCTAAAAAGGCCTATGACCATTCACCATTCACCATTTCTTTTAATTGGCCCCATAAAAAGAAGTCCAGGGTGTGATGTCAGGCGACCTGGCTGGCCAAGGAATATTTGAACGTCTGCCTAACCAACGGTGCGGAAATACTTCATTCAAATACCCAGTTACTGTGTTAGTACTATGGCATGGAGCTCCATCATGTTGATACCAAATTGTACGCCTTATATTAAATTTAGTGGCAGTTCGTCAAGAAATTGAGACAACTGGTTCCTTAAGAAGTCCAGGTAAATGGCAGCATTTATATTTTGTCGGAAAAAGTATGGTCCAACGATCCGATCATTAAAAATGCCACACCAAACATTGTTTTTTAATGAATATTGACTACGGCATTCGATTAAAAAATTTGGATTGTTGTCACTCCATCACCGACAATTTTGGGAGCATACCACGCCGTTGGAAGTAAACATGGCTTCATCTGTAAATAATATTTTTTCTTGCAAAAAAGGATCAACTTCACACTCGCCTTGGAACCACGCGCAAAATAGCAAACGGGTTTTAAATTCTCTAGGAAGAAGCGTGTGAATGTATTTCGGTTTATATGGATGAAATATATTTATTTTTAAAATATTACTAGCAGTAGACTTTTTGACGTCAACTGGAATAGTTTTTGACAATTTTCTTAAAGAAATTTTCGGGTCTTCGATAACCGCTTGCATTACATTGAGTTGCTTTTCTTCTGTTGTGGACCATTATTTGTTGTGTTGTTTCTTAAATAAAATTTTCGGCGGAACCAGTAGCTTTAAATTTATTCATTATTATTATTCATTTGCTGTAGTGGCGCTACATACAATTTTGTCAGGGTGTCTAGTATTAAATATGAGTGCGTCTTCCCTAATAGGTTTAAGTGTTCTCCGACAATAAGTACAATCTGTATTTTCTCCTGCAGCGTTAACTTTACAACCATGACGAAACTAACGAAAAACTTGTTAATAAGTCGAAAAACAGTAAATAATGATTTTTGACTAACATGTAAATATTCGTTACTATAGTATTGCACATAGTTGTTGCAAAATTGTTGCAGGTAACTGTTAAAGAAATAAAATAAAAAAATATTTTCCAAATGCTTTTTGATGGTAACCTGTAAATTAAGATATTTCAACGAAAAATTGTATCTGACCACGTTTTGTAGTCCTTAGTAAAGTTTTCTTACAACAATTTGCTCTAAAATAAAAATTGAGGGTACTTCCCTCTTAACGTAGTTCTGTGTTTCTATATTTTTTTGCCGCCCTGTACATGATATCTTAAGTTTTGATATGTCAATATTATTTGCGCATCAAGCAGAACTTTTTATAAAGAATAACTTTTTTTCGTAAAATCAACAATAAAGAAAATTCCCATATGTCTAGAACTTTCCTGGACACGCTGTATATACTGACTATAAAAACTAGGCTAGCATTTCTAGAGTTTGTCTTAACAGGATTTTCTCAAATTTGCCTTCATATCCACTTTTTCCTGCTTCAACTGATATGTCTATTTCTTTATCAAGTCGACTAGTAGCTATTGATTTAAGATCATTATATTCATCATTTATTGTGGCAATTTACCTTTTTAATTTCTTCTAATTGAACTCACAATTTACTATTAATAGAGGAACCAATTTCACTTAATTTTAGTTTTACTTCCATTTCTATAATTTTCTTCTGTGGCTGAAATCTTTCTTCTATAGCATGTTGCTGTTGAAATCTTTCTTCTTTTTGTTAAGTGACAATGATGATTGTTTGCTACTGGTACTTGTTGAAGATATGGTATTGTTTTTGTTTTTTTTAGGTAAATTATCACTTTCTGGATTAGGAAAGCTCTAAAATCTTCTAAGTTATCTATACTGTTTATTTTATCGGTATTTTCTATGTTTATGTATTTCTTTTCTGTTTTTCTTGACATTTTTGGTGACGATTTTTCCTACGTTTTTTGAAACTACTATTATTGTTCTTTCTTAGAGCTGTTCTTGGTCTCGAAGTGACCACTAAATGTATTTCATACCTTTCGATAGCTCAAATCCTATTTACTGTTCAAAAATTATTTATTCAGAAAAAATATTGATAATGACAATAAGTGACAATAATGATATCCCAATCTCAACCGGTCCCAGTCCCATTCTAGTCTACATGGTGAATCTCCAGCACTCTAACTACGGCACTGGTTTCTTAAAAATCTTATTATCTTTACACAATATGGCAGCCTGTAAGAGGATATTATGTACCAATTTTGGTTTAATTCCCTCTACTTAGTCGGAAGAAGAGAATTAAAAAATTAATTTTTTTTTAGAGTACAGTATCCTGTATCTCGATAATAAAAGAAAATTTGTACATAATTGTATATAGGAACTTTTGACATTCATTTGAGATCCTCTACCGTATGGTACTATGCATTGCACTTTTTTCAATGTCACCTTGTATATTGACTAAAATAATTGTACTACATATACCGTTTTTTAGAATGAGGACCCCTTAGACTGTCAACGCCTGTTCACAATATTAGGCAGCGCCCTGTTTCATTCCGGATATTTGTTGCATTCCCATTTGATGTATGAGGATTTGGCGGATGTTTACAGTTTCTGTAAACATCAAGGATTAATACACCTATCCAAAACGGAACCCGTCAGGTCGTTGGTACTGTGGAAAGAGGTTTTCCCAAGGTCCAACAAAGTCAGAAATATGGACAACGATAAGAATACTGATTCCCGTTGCTATCTACTGGTAGTGGGTAGCGGAAAGGTATGTAAGGTTCATGTTCAGCGGTCTGTAATAAAATTGGGAAACACGTGCGACATCAACAAAACTATATGATTCCCTCTTTAAAAAATTGAAACACTTTTACTAAGAAAATTTCATTTTTTGGAGGTAACATCTTCTACTTTAAAGGTACAAGAAGTAGTCCATTCTCACAATGGTTAAAAGTTTTTAAATGGTAGAAATGAAAGGCTGTCTAAACCACAAATTTCTTTAATGGTTAACAAGGGGGGTATAAAGATCGTTACATTTTATATTAATAATAATATATATATTCCAACATAAGAATGTAGTAAGAGTTCCATAGCTGAAAAAAAAGGGTCTAAAATTTTCATGATTTAAATTTCCTAGATTCAAGAAGAGGTTTATTGAAATAATTGTTGCTTATTGAAAACTCAAAGGTTTTGTAAATTTAAAAATTATACCTTCCAGTTAAAATAAACTGGATGGCAGCTAAGACTGATAATTATTTTAGGATTTTTTGGCAGTTATAATGGAAGCTGGTGGCGCTACTGAACCGCCAGAAGATAACATGGGCCCTGACGCCTTTTACGTGGAGGAAGCCCAAGCTACTTTGTCACACGTCCAGGCGCTTGGACTTAGTTTAGTAGCCGAACGCGTCCTGTCGGCTAACGGGGGCTTTGAAGTAGCAACTCCTACTCCGCCGTTATCTAAAAAGAAGAACGATTTTATTGGTGGGTAAGGGATGTTTGTTGTGACTTTTGTCGTGACATCCACAATCTTCTTTGGGTGAACCACAAAATATCTAATCTAATCTAATAAAATCATTTGCTCAATCAAAATGTCAAACTTCAAAGTAATAAACCAAATCCCTTCTTCCGACTTCGATAGCTATTATGTAATACACTTGCTTAACAGCGCCTGTATTATAGCCACCTTTACATGCTCATTGAATGATGTATTATTGTAGGATCTCTTGGCTTCACGAAACCGAACACACCACAGGCTCACAAAGAATCGACGTTGAATCCGAAAAAAGGCGAAGTAATTTCCATTTTGAAGAGACGGAGTTCGGAGCAGAACGTGTTGAACACGTCACACGACGATTCTTATGACGCTTACTCGGAGGAATCTGGGAGTCAGGGATACAGCGAAGGGTTGAGTGAAATTAGCGACGAATCCGCTAGCAGAAATAGAAAAGCGCGCGATTCCAATGATGACGATTCAGATTTGGATGATTTTGCTGTAAGTTTTGTGATATTTTGCCTTACAGTTCCTACTATTTAGGAAAAATGACAACTTGTTGAAACCGAGACTTTGTGTTGTAATTTTTCTTAAATATAAAAAGTACAGTGGACACCTTTTTTGATTTCCTGCAAGTTACACAATTAGTTTAATCGGCAGGGCTCTAAAACTTTCGAATCAATGCAAAACTGTTGCACCCCGCAGTTAGGACCAAAAGTTGGGGGAAAAGGCGTTGCTAATCAGCTACCATCTTGGTAAAGGGGTGTTTTTTAATTTATTAACTTGCCGGTCAATTGACAGTTTACCTGTAAAAATATATCTCAACAAAATATGCAAATCAATTACAACGAACATTTTGTGATGAGGCTTTTTTTGATGTTTGATCTTAGTAACCCATGAACTACAGAAACACTGTTTTCTTGTTCCCATCACGTACCACTTTTGGTAGATGTACATTGTACAATAATTTGTAGTTTTTAAAACCAAAACTCTGTAAAATTAAATTAAGTGTCAATTTTGGGCGCCCTTGGTTTAATCAGTTAAAAATATAAATATCTGTGTGGAGATTTACGGCAATATAATTAGAGTTGTAGCATTTACTGTGTTAATACTATTCGGGTTAGTTATTATTACGCAGTGGTTCGTTTTGTACTACTATTACGTCGTCGTCGTGAGTTTTTATTTGTTTAAAAAATGCCTAAAGCTTGTAGAAATGCACCAGATATATTTTGTTATGCTTGCCAGTGGTTGTTTTGTTGTAAAAAAGTTTAGGTGTAATATTAGTCCATTATTAAAAAAAGAATATTACTCATATTTTAAAGTTAAGCTTGGAGGTATGTGAAGAAGGACTAACGCATTGGAGTAATGGAACAAGAAAACCTCTGCCAATGGTTTGGAGAAAACCTATAAACCATTATGATGACTGCTACTTCTGCTTATGTAAAATAAGTGGATACAACACCAAGAACTTAAAAAATATTTTATATCCCATTCTTCAATCCACCATTAGACCAGTTGCACGTGGACCAGATATCCCTATTCCAGAAATACCAGTCAGCCTCGATGAAGTTGCAAGCAGTTCTGAATCTGAAACTCCCCAGGAAGATAAACAGTGACATCGCAACAATCTCTAATCATCCCCAAGTATTTTCGTAGTCAGAACCTAATGATCCAGTTAGGGACTTGGAGCTTCCACAGGATATGCCCGAAATTGTGCTATCCAGGCTTCAAAGTAAAAATCTATTGGCCTCAAATGTCAAAATTTCTTTCTATAGAACGAGGAAACCCCAGCATGTACAATTTTTTACGCAAAGTGGCTCACTTTAAACGTCGCTGCCCTTATAACTCAACTTGGAAGCAAAGTTTATAACTCTGATGAATGGAGGCTTTTTATTTTATTGAAAGAAGGGTTAAGGCCGTTCTGTTCCACAACGAAAACATTTTTGCATCTGTTCCTGTACATTCTGTACAAATGACAGAAAGTTACGAAAATGTAGATCTGCTTAAAAAAATTCAATACAACGACCATAAGTGGATGATTTGTGGTGATATAAAAATTATAGGGTATACAAAGTGTTTTTTTTTACGAGGGGATAAAAAGGATTGGCCTTGAAGAGAATATACAGAGTGTCCGGAAAATACGTGTACAACGTTTGACGACAGACTCCTGACGTCAAAATAGGTCGATCTAAGCCGACTTAGTTATATCCAAAATTGTCTCGTTTAGCCGGTAAAGGGCGTCAAAAATTTGTAAAAATATTGGTTTTTCCTAAATTACGTGAAAACCTGCTAATCGATTTTAATGCTTTTTAGTATGTAAACTAATACTATAAAATGACGTTTTCTAGTAGTATAGTCACCGGCTGTAAATAAGTGGAAGTGTTATGAAAGTGATATAATACGTCAACATTTCTCCTGATTTTTTATACCAACGGCGTTATGACAACCCAGATATTTTTGTCGAGTGACTGGATGTATTTGGAAGCTATTTTACCTCTTTAATATTTTTCGTTGGATGAGCTATTTTGCCAGAAAAAAAAATATTTACAATTACCTGCATACATCAATTATTAACAGTAATAATAAAACAAAGTACGACAAAGTTTGGAAGTATGTATTAAAAATATTGTAAGAAACTAAGAAAAACGAAAACATCACTTAAGCAGATGTGTAAAATGATCGCCATCTTGCTGAATACACTTATTAACACTCCTTAAAAAATTATATTGGACCCTATTTAATGTCTCGGGGTTATTAAAATGGTTGCCTGCATTTAAAATCCGCGTCAATAAATCATGGTGTGTGTTTACCGGAGTCTTGTAAACTGTTTTATTAACTCCGGAGAACGTAGTGGCTGGTGGCCATTTTGCTGGTGCATCATTGCCCCTTCTAATCCATCGGTTGGGATATTGATTGTGTAAGTATTGCCGAACGGCAATGGAAAAATGGGGCGGGGCACCATCATGCATATACCACATTACCCTCCGAAGTAAAAGGGGCAAATTTTCCAGAATAATTGGTAATGTGTCTTGCAAAAAATTTAAATAAATATTTCCATCTAACCTGTCTGGAATAACAATAGGACCAATAAGGTAGCGGTCAATAGTACCTGCCCAAATATTTAATTTAAATATATGCTGATGATGTGCAACTTTAATGGCATGTGGATTTTCATCGGAATAAATATGTTCGTTGTGCAGATTGGTTACTCCAGATCTTGTAAAGCACGCCTCGTCAGTAAACAATATTTTTCTACAAAAATTTGGATCACGGATTCTTTTGTTTCTAATAAATTGACAAAATGTAAGCCGCATGGGGGATCAGTCGGTAAAAGTTCCTGGACTTTTTGCACGTGATATGGATGTAACAACTGTTCTTTTAAAACCTCATTGACTATCGTTTTAGGAACATGTAACCCACGTTCTAAGCGACGGGTACTAGTACTTGGTTCTTCTTCAACTCTTTCCAGAATGTTCTCTTCTGTTTCCACAGTTCAAGTTGTTCGCATACGACCCCTGCCTTTAAATTTTTTGTCAAAGCTGCCCGTTTCCCGAAGATGACGCTCGATATTGGCAAATGTTTGGTGGTTTGGTATTCGACGGTTAAGAAATCTCTCCATGTAAACCCTAACACTCTGACGCCCATTTCCTTGACAAAACCCGTATACCAGGAGCATGTCAACCTTCTCAGAGTTCGTATAATTTTCCATGTTTAATGGTAAAATGAACTTGTAATTCAAGAATGTTGATCATATACTTTAGTCAATTTTATAGACTGGTGGCAATTTGTCAATAATTGTCACATTATTAAATGCTATAGCAACAAGGTCACTAAAAAAATTATTGTTACAGGTAATTTGATTTTAATTTTATTACTAATGTTAGTAATTGATGTATGCAGGTAATTGTAAATATTTTTTTTCTGGCAAAACAGCTCATCCAACGAAAAATATTGAAGAGGTAAAATAGCTTTCAAATACATCCAGTCACTCGACAAAAATATCTGGGTTGTCATAACGCCGCTGGTATAAAAAATCAGGAGAAATGTTGACGTATTATATCACTTTTATAACACTTCCACTATTTACAGCCGGTGACTATACTACTAGAAAACGTCATTTTATAGTATTAGTCTACATACTAAAAATCATTAAAATCGATTTGCAGGTTTTCACGTAATTTAGGAAAAAACAATATTTTTACAAATTTTTGACGCCCTTTACCGGCTAAACGAGACAATTTTGGATATAAGTCGGCTTAGATCGACCTATTTTGACGTCAGGAGTCTCGTCAAACGTTGTACACGTATTTTCCGGACACCCTGTATATCACCTGGTTTAAAAAACGTTATCCATGCTACGTTTGTTGATCCGCAAAAAATTCTTCTGTCGCCACTACATATTAAATTAGGTTTGATGAAACAGTATGTAAAAGCTTTAGTTAAAAATGGAAATTGTTTTAAGTACTTATGTGGCAAATTTACAGAACTTCTGGAGCAAAATTAAAAGAAGGCATTTTTGTAGGACCGCAATAAGCAAATTATTGCAACACCAACAGTTTGAAGAAGCAATGACGGAAATAGAAAAACAATCTTGGATATGCTTTAAAAACGTAGAATTTTTTTTTATACATCCACAGTATGAGGAAATTGGCAACAAAATGCTGGATAAATTTAAGTAACTTGGTTGTAATATAAGCATTAAAATTCATTTCTTACATGCCCATCTAGGCTACTTTCCTGAAAATCGTGATGCTGTTTGCGATGAGCAGGGTTTATGGTTCCATCAAGACTTAAAAGAAAGGGAAGGAAGGTACCAAGGTCGATGGGATGTGGTAATGATGGCAGGTTACTACTGGGTGCTGAAAAGAGACACTTCATCGCCTCATTGTAAGAGGAAAACATTAAAACGTAGTTTTTTGCTAAAGAGGGAGAGATTCTCAAAGAAAAAGTTTAATTAGGGACTCAAAACTACTTGTGTTGTTACTTTGTACTATTTAACTACATGTTTTAAAGTAATAAATATCATGTCTGATCGCGCACTGGGTAAATTCCCTAGTGGTTACATTAATGTTTACTGCGTGGCCTATAGGGTTGCTCACTGGTTTGTTAATTTTCTGCTACCTTAGACTAAAACCATTATTTACTTAAATACTTGTGTTTTTATACCTTAATGCAGGTTATGGTAGCATATTGCAAGGATTCGCGACAAAGACACTGGTCGATACTTATCGTTCACGTTACTAACTGCTTTTTTACATTGTTTCCCTAACTATCACTTAAAAGAACATCACAGAAACGCCCCGGTATCGTAGGGAGTTCAATTTTGTACGTCAGATAACGCGGAATCGTTATCTGCTTAGTTTTACTTAAAAAGAAACCATTAGTTGCCCAAAAAGGCCTTAAAATCATGAAGCGTACATAAGAGCACCTGCTTCACGGAGCCATCTTGGAATGTACTACTCTCTCTTGACCGTTGCGCCATGCTTCTTGTCTCTCTCTTTAACCTTTACTTCTTTTAATAGTGAGCTAGCGTTCCAATCTCCGTGACTAAATGCAAATAACTTCGTTAACAAATTATAACTCTTATGCAATTTACAAACAAAAATAGCAGATATTGAAATCGCACGCACATAGCATTTACCAACTTATTCTCTTTGACGTGTGATAAACGTTTCCCCAACAATGTTTATTAAAATGATTTCTTTTCCCATTATTTCGTCTCCACTTCATTTAATAGCAAAGTGTGTAACTACTAAATTGCAATTCGCTAGCAATCCAATATCAAAGTTCGCAATATAAGGCTATTAACCAGAATTATAAAACCTATTATAAAACCTAGAAAATGAGGTACAAATCAATACTGTAGGTCGATCCGTGCCCAAGATATGACAAGTCAAAGTTCAACTGAGTGTCGCGATAGCATTTTCAGTACTTAACAACAGAAACGTTGTGCCGTAATAAGCTCAAACTTACTTGGGTTTTTTCTTTTTAGAATGGGAGTCAAATTAGTTCTAGTAGTTTGGACATTTCGGAAATTCGTCAATCGCTTCATTCCGAATCGGGAGAGCGGTCACCGATTCAGTTAACCTCAGGACCACATAATGTATTATATCACTTTGTACATTTGGATACAACTGAATGCGTTTTAGTCACGCCGTTCAATTGTCATATACAATCACGAACATATAGTTTGATAATGAACAATTTTCGACGTTGCTGTCAAAATATCCATGGGGTGTTTCAGAATACACTTAGATTTAAGGTAAGGATTATTTAAATTGACTAATAAAAAAGTATTTTTCCCCTCATACAAAAATTTAGAGAAAAATACGCGTGTAATAATTTAAACATTATCTTGTACTGTAAGGTAAGTAAAAAAAAGTTAGTAGCACGAAATTTACGTTTCATTAAAAAATATACATTCTTTGTTAGTAGGCCATGACGGGTATTTAAAAAAAGAAAAGAACACAGTCATTTATGTCATATTTAAAACTTTTTTAGGTTCTGTCAGAGTATTCAGGTTCTCTAAGTTGTTTTAAAATATCTAATTAATAGTAAAAAATCTGTTTGTCCTAATTGTGGCACAAAATGTAAACTTTAAAAATAATGAAAAATACTCGTTTGTTGTGTCCATTGTAATGAAAATGCAGATAAAACATTAGAAAGAACAATAGGTATATTGAGCCTTTTTGTAGTATCTCTATGAAGATAAAAGAATTTTTCTAAGGATGAAATCAAGTTTAATTGAACACGGTTTATTTTCCAAACCTCGGCCTAAAATCTACAACAAGCAAAACCGCGAAACTGATGTAGGTTCGGTCGGAGTAGTTAAATCAAGAGTTCAAACAATCCTAAAAAAAACACAATTTTAAGCCATATAAATTCCACCTAGTACAAATCTTACATCCTGGTGATGTACAGCACCGTATAGAGTTCTGTAATTGGTATTTACAAAATATCAACAGGGAAAATAATTTTGAAAGAAGTGTTATATGGGAGGCTCATTTTACCAGTGCTGGTATATTTAATTGGCACAATACGAGGTTTCGGTCTCAGGAAAATCAGCATGTAATATTTCCACTCGAACAGCAAGGCAGGTTTGGCTTTAAAATGTTTTATACTAGGAAGCAAAATAATGTATAATATATTTGAAGGCAGCCTTAATGCAAATAAATATTTGGAAAAGTTGTGCCGGAAATAATAGAAGATATGCTCTTAGCTGGTCTCAATAACTTGCATCTGCAACAGGGCCTACTTAAACACTAATTTCCCAGGCCACTGGATTGGAACTAATGGACCTGTAAGATGGCCACCAAGGTCACCCGACTTGTCGGTTTTGGATTTCTTCTTGTGGGGATGCCTTGAAAATGAAAATTATTCGATTCAATACCAAACAATTGCGATTTAAGAAATACTACTGAAAGAGCATTCAGGGAGTTGCAAACGCGGCCTTTTTATATTTTAAATTCATTAAGGCGAATAGAACTATAATATGTGAAACATGTCTAAGGCATAATGGAGAATAATTTGAGCAATATTTGTGAGAAAGTTCTATAAATTTCCAGCTTTTGTTTCTAATGTTTTACAAAGTAAAACACAACTCGATTTATGCATTGCTATTATTTTTACTGAAATATAACTGTTAATTAGATTAAGGAGTCCAAAATATATTTCTTCTGCAGTAATTATCATACCAGTAATAGTTTTTTTAAATACCCGTCATGGCCTACTAACAAAAAGTGTATATTTTTTAATAAAACGTAAATTTCGTGCTTCATATTAAAAATAAAAATAAGTTATTATCAGTGGCGGCTCGTGAGTTTGGAGCCAAGGGGGGCGCAGGGGCAAAAAAAAAGCGCCGCAGGCGAAAATTTTTGCACATTTCAAGGTCAAACGCCTGAGATGAAAAGTAGTAAATTAGCTAGGTAAAAAAAACTCGTCAAGAGAAAATTTGTCGATTTGTTGTAAAATAAAAAAATTTCCATGTTTTGTCAATAAAACTAAAAGTAAAATTGCCAGAAAAATCTCCGACTTTTACAGTTTTTACACCCTGTTTGTTCTTGCTTAATGTTTAACACAGATGTCGGACTTGCATTATTTTTTAAATCAAGTTTTTCACTTAAGCTCAGAGAGCTAAACACAAGCTGCTGCAACTCACTGACTTGCATTTTAAAATTTTAATTTATTAAACGACAAACGACAAACGACAACATAAATAATCAAGTCAAAACAAATCGACAGATCGCCTCGAAACAAAACGCGAATGACGGAATGCCGAATGAACAGCTGTCGGGCGGAAAATTTGGGAGTCCATCGAGCCACTCGAACTGCGATATGTAGGTGACGTCACGCCTCCGTAGTCATGGCAACCGACTTAGTATTCGCGTTGGATAGTCGGGCGAATAATCGGCCGTCCGGCTGAATAGATAGGTCTAGATATCTTGCCCAAGCAAATAGAAAATGCTAATTCGTTATAATTTGCTCGTTGGAATATCGCTACATTTGGTTTAAATTATTTTAATTGGTTGCTTACATTGCGTTATGGGTTTTTTAAGTAAAGTATTTTTGGATTCCGTTTGAAGCAGGGAGGGCGGCGCCCCAGAGCCCTTCATGTACGAGCCGCCACTGGTTATTATGTGTTTCTGAGAAGCTCGTTATAAACTAAATTATATTATTAAAAAATTAATAGGGTGACCCATTTAAAAAAAACAGCAAGTTTGTTTTTTTTGTCGAAAACTATTGAACGTAGAAAAAATCTGAGTACATCACTGGATTCTACGTAAAAAGCTAAAAAAAAACAGCGAAAACCGTATCCTTCTATCTTTACTAATAACGGAGATGTACAGGGTGCCCAAAAATAATATGCAACGAAGATATTTTGTTAAACCACAGTATAACGGAACTAGTTCCGTTATACTGTGGTTAAACTAAGATAGGAATATGAAAACCGTTTTGGTCTACTCTATACCACCCAGGTGCTACAGAGTATGAAAGGTTCAACAATTTCAATTTTCAGAAAATGTCAATCTCATAAACCAAACGTTTTCGTAATAATAACTTACTGTGGTTACTATAATTTAACTGGTGCCATGTATTTGCCATTCTTGCAACAATCAAATACTTTTGGTAATCGATGGATAGGTCGAGGTGGGCCTATTTTACGACCACCGAGGTGGCCAGACATGACTACATTAGATTTCTTTTTATGGGGAAATTTAAAGAGGCTTGTATATTTGACGCCAGTTTACACCAGGGAAGATCTGATAGAAAGAATAACACACTATTTCAACGAAATTCGAGACAATCCTGGAATGTTGTTTCAAGTACAACGAGAAAACATTCGTCGGCTAAGGAAATGTATAGAGGTACAGGGCACCCATTTTAAAAATCTGCTAAAGTAAAGAAGAAGCAAATTTTTCACATTTTTAACATTCTTGCGTTTAAGTGATTTCTGAAAGGTCAACCCTTTCAATGGTTCCTTTATGCGGCACACTTCGATTTGGAAATGTATCAGAATAAATTCTTGCATCTACATGATTGCCGAGTGCTTGTCCATACGTTGATGCATGTGAGCATGAATGAGATGTAATAATGAGAAATTTTATTATTTTAATGCGAATTATTAGTTATGTTGTTTTTTGATTAGTTACTGTGTTTAAATACCTTAATAATATATTTGATTATTACATAAATTTCGAAAGTCAATGCATGATATACAAAAATATATTTTCTTCAAAAACAACTAATTTTATCGAGTACCTTTTTTTAAGCTCTGTAAAATAACGCCTGTCAAAATTTTGGCCCTAGTATCTTGGTCCGTTCCTGACCTCATTTTAAATAATAGTTATGTTTTAAATTACGTCTAAGATGTAAAAAATTACTTTTAGAACATGCCCACTCAAGACATTGGAAAATCCTTAATGAACAAAAGCCTGATCGCTATTAAAGAGTACGGTATGCTTTTTGAGTGCCCATATATCGATGAAAAAGAGAGCAGCAAAAAGAATAAAATATGCTATTGGGTTATAGGGTAAGTATCCAGCTAATACCGCTTTTTATTCTCTGAAAGTATTAAAATTTTAATTTCTCGCACTGTAACTCTAGATAGTTAAACTAACCTTAATATAAGTTGAGATATGCATGAATTGTAATTTAAAGCGTCCCTCAGACTGTCAGTAGGTATTTTAAAATACTTACAATATGTATTGTGATACTTTCATAATTCTAAGATGCTTTTATAGTTCTTTACGCGACCCTGGGACGATCGTCATTATTTAAAAATACTAAAATACAGTATTTTAAAATACTGATTGTCTGAGGACCGCTTAAAGATCCATAAAAGTATTTCATTATATTGGCAGAACATTAGTACCTATTTGCCATTAGATAATCAGTATATACGGGGTGACTTTTCATATTTGAGCACCCACCTACAGGGGTTAATATACGTGACAGAAAAAACCTTTTAATACAAAAGTCGGAAAGCATAATTTTTCCTGTATTATCTTTTAGACTTTTACAAGTTTTCTTTTTAAAAATGGAACACCCTATATATTTTTCGCCGGGACAAACAACCTCTTTCCCCTGATTTCAAAAATATATACCTAATATGTCAACATTTAGTTCTGCCATTTTTTAAATATGATAAAGGAGTTGTCGAGGCGTTCCGAATACTTCAACGTCGCTTCATTTGAAATTGAAACGTTCAGTAAGGAAAATGATTTATGATTAATATTTTATAATTTATGATATAATAAAGTAAACTAAGATGAGGCACCACCACATAATATTGTTCAAGTTACTAAATACCTAAATGGCAGATATGATCGATGGATAGGCAAGCATGGCACAATGGCCGGCTAATAGCCCCGACCTAAGCCCGTTAGATATTTTTCTGTGGGGATTTCTAAAAAACGAATTTATTATGATAGACCTCAAATTATATCAGTGTTGAGGCAGAGGATTGAACAAGAAATATTCATGCTAATTTCAGATCACCCAGATTTTATTTCGAACGCGATCAGTCACAAAATAGGAGAAAATTTTAGAAAATGTGTCAGAAGCCGTGACGAATACATAGAAAATATATAGTCATATACTTTACTTTATATCATAAATTATAAAATATTAATTTCAATTTAAAGTAAAGCGACAAATATGTCACGTTGAAGTATGCGGAACGCTTGGACAACTCGATTATCATCATTTCAATTTATCAAAATTGTAAACTCAAGTATTTCAAAAACGGTCGAACTAAATGCTGACATGTTATATATTTTCGAAATCAGGAGAAAGAGATCTTTCATCTTGGTAGAAAATATATAAGGTGTTCCATTTAAAAAAGAAAACGTACACTTATTTTTCAACTTAAACAAATTGTGCAACTTTTGTATTAAAACAGTGGGTGTACAAGGGGGTGAGGCTATAAAATAGCGCCGCAGGCGAAAATTTTTCGCGATTTCAAGGTCATTGGCTTAAAATGAATAGTTAGGAATTTAACCAGCAATATAATTACTTTGAAATACTAGGTTTCACGAGAAAAATATTCAATTTGCAAGGTCAGGGTCAACTTCTCTCAGTGCATCCGCTATTGTGTCTCTATTTTGCTCTACTCTCGTAAGCGCCACAGAATTCTTAATATTATGTTCTTTGGAACTTTCGTGTGATTTTACCGCCCGTGAAAATTTTTTTAAATCAGAATACCCACCCCCTGAACTCCAATTGTTTTTTACGCTGCCTAATAAAATACAAGGCCAACAATATAAGCTTTCCTTATAAATACTTCCGCACAGCCACTTATAGGTTTCGTACCAAGTTACCAGAAAAGCTCTTGAATATTGCTTACCCTGTCTCTTATCGTTAAATATTGCCGAAATTTTTGGTGTCGGACGACTACATAATATCTGTCTTTTTTCCGTTTCGTTTCTCCTTAAAAATAGACATGAGAGAATAATATCATGAACAGGATTTATATTTTTTTAAAACAATAAAATTTAGCGTTAATTATTAATAACATAATAAAGAAATCTTAAAACTTACCGGATCTTGAAAATATAACCTTAATTTCACTTTAAGTCTTTTATAAACAATTTATCGTCGTAAGACTTGATAAAATCTATATTTTATCAAGTATTCGACGATATCTTTGCAATTTAGAACATTTATTTCATCGTTATTAGCATTACAGCTTCTACTATATTCGCCAATTTCAGTTACCTCCATTTTTATAATAATATAGAGATAAAATTAATAAATAAACAATAAAATAATAATAACTTACATAAAAGTATGATTTGTGCACAAAAAAAATCGCTAAAACCAAACTCCACACACAAATAAACAAATAGTTCCGTATACTGTGCCGGCACACACTACGGGGCTTCCCGCGAAATATTATTTGTGGGCGTTTCTGCCTCCTGGCTATCAGTTTTTCACGTAACAAAAACAACTCGCGTCGTGGTGACGCTCGGTTCTTGCATTAAAACAAGGGGACAATTATGTATTATCCCTGCTGAAAAATTAAACCGTCGGAAGCCTGCCTCCGTTGATAATAGTCTAGGCGCATATTCGCTGATGCGGAGACACCACCTAATAGTACTAAATCTGAGCGGCAATAACAAAAATATTATATAAAGAAAGTGTTTTTCTAGAAGTAGCTAATTCAGAATTTTTGATACACTGAGAATATAAGAATATGAAAGTATCATTTTCAAAAATGAATAAAGTTATCTTTAAAAAAATAAAATGTTATTTCGTAAGTTTTTGTTGGGGAGGCACTGCCTCCCCTGCCTCCCCTGACGAGCCACCACTGTATTAAAAGTTTTTTTCTGTCACTTATATTAACCCCTGTAGGTGGGTGCGCAAATATAAAAAATAACTCTGTATATACGGCCTCAACTTTGGAAAATAATGGTAACCCACGCTTTTTTCTATTATCCATCCTGGAAAAATAACTAAATGATATTAAATTTCCGGCCAGACTAAATACTGAAAAAAATATTTATCGGATTGGATTCTTAAACGAATGCTAATACTACTACTTAATGTTCCTTATTAAATCATAGTCATATAATTTAGATGGTCATCGACCGGGTCCTTTAGTCAATGAATAAATTATTTTTTTTATTACTTTAAGGAGACTGTTCTACATGCCACATCCAAAGGAACTTTACGTGTGCTATCAAGACACAATTCCACAAAACCTTGTTGAGTTAGCTTTTAAAATCAACCTTAACAGTATTATGTGAGCTTTTGACATGCGTCGCCTAGCTGTGTAGCTCTCATAAACGAACTTCATAAGCAGGGGGCTGATAAAGCTAAGACATTTAGTGACAGCTAATAGTTTGGACGAAAAATCTTGCCTACCTCGAAAATCATAATACGTTTTGCTTCAGTTTTACACGAGAGAAATGTTTAAAAATTAGATTTTTTATAGAACATGTTAAAATTGAAGCAAAACTCGTTATGATTTCCAAAATGCCTTTAGATTATTAAGGATACCTTAAATTTTGATATTAAATAATGAAAAGCGTATCATAGCATGCAAAAAAAATCTGTTTTGTTGTGTAAGGTTGAAGTTAGAATTTTTTTAAATGGGTAAGAAAATAATTTAAATGCCTATGCCCCATGCCCGTGCTTAAAGATTATGAAAATTATTTCTATTTTAGTATAATAACAGAGCTGTTATGACACCGCTTTCAGTACCTATCGTAATAAGCTTTTTTTTTAAACTGTATTTTTATTTTTTAAAAGTTGGTAATGATAGTATATTTGCTGATCAATAAAAACTCATTTTTTAGTCATGTTTGTTTGGTTGCATAAACACTGACAATAAAATTAGGTTATTGACAGGCGAAGACCCTATATTTTGTCCCTTATTTCTATGAAGAAGACCAGACATTTTAATGGTATTACCAAAGAGTAACCAGTGTTTTACTCTTTGGTATTACCCAAGGTTTCTAATAGGAACAATTATTGTGACATACAAATTTCTAAAATTTGTATAGCGTATTTTTTTTTTAATATGAATGTTATTGAAGAAAAATTACAAAATAGAAAAAATAATATAAAGTAGGTACATGTTTTATAAAACTATTAGCGCACTTGTCCCGTTAGTAAGCGGCTCATTTTGTACTTGTACTTTAATACACTATCATCACCACTTTTCCCATATCACTTGTATACGTGGTTTTATAGACGCCATTGTTTTTTTGTAAAATGGCTCGTATAGTACAGTTGAGTTCAGAAAGAAGTAGGACATCGATTGTGTGTTGTAAACCTACCCATAATCCCCGAAAGTTCATAAAAAAGTAGGACAAGCTATTGACTGTGTTCAAATTATAACAGACTAAACTTTTTATTTATTGGGCTAGACTTAAATGTGTCATATTTATAATTTTTATTCCATTTTTTCTTCGTTTCATTAAAAAATAACAAGTTAACTTAATTCCAACATTTTATTGTACACAATAATTAATTAAAAAAGACAATTACAACTATTTAATATTTAGTAATCGCTCCATTTTTTTGTAAAAGCTCATTCAGTCTATTGGGTATCGATAAGTATAGACCTCTCACAAAATCAAGATCATCACTTAACTCGTTCCACGTTTCTTCAATAAATGAAACAAGTTCATTTCTGTTAGCTGGTCTGAAATTTGCTTTATATATTTTTCGTGTCATTAGACCCCACACGTTTTCTATTATAATAATATCGGGACTTTTTGAAGGCCACGGCAAAGTTTCCACGTTATTTCTCTGGAACCAATCTTTGACCATACCCGCGCTATGAACCGGGCAGTTGTCGTGTTGAAAAATAAAGCTCTGGTTAGGGAAATGTTGCGATACACTAGGCATCATAATATATTCCAAAATGTTCTTATAAGTGACTGCATTAAACCTTTCATTTACAATCCAACACACTCCAAGTCCATGATAACTCACCCATGCCCATACATTTACCGAAAATCTCCCTGATCTTTCGGAATTACTGATAAAATTTTCAGTATATCTTGTATTGCGAGGTCTGTATACCCTGATATGTCTGTTGACCGTAGACTGAAAAACTTTTTCGTCAGTAAAGACTACTCTATTCCAGTCTGGCCGCAATATATTATTTAAGGCAAAAATAATTCGTGCCTGTTTGTGTTCTTCCCCTAATTTAATTTTTTTGGCGGCAACATAATTTTTTAAATGGGATTCTTTTACCCTACGACAACCTGTCGGTCTCGAACCAGGAAAATTAGTTTGCTGAATAGCAGCTCGCATTATTTGAAAGGGATTTTCCTCCAAGTATTGCACAAGACCATTGTCTTGTTCTTGCGTTGTATTTCTTGGTCTTCCAGGAGGCTTTTTCTTATCCAAAGTTCCATCCGCTTCCCATCTGTACTTAATATTTTCTACCGTTTTTTTTGCTACGTGCATTATAGCGGCAACGTCTCGTATAGGTATTCCGTCATTTAAAAACGCAATTATTTGAGTCCTTTGAACATTGTCAAGCCCAGGCATTATGCTTTGAATCAATAACTACTTGTAAAAAATATATTTTTTTAAATAATTTAAAAAGGATGCCAGTGTCATGTCAAACTTTTGATGTTTTTTAAAAGACTGGTTTACATAGGATAAGAATCCGTGTCCTACTTCTTTCTGAACTCAACTGTACCTACGTTCTGATGTGCGGATAACGAGGCGGAACGAAAATTCGACGTTTTTAGCGAATCGGCCAAAAGCGGTTGAGCTAGCATAATGCTAAAACCTAAAAACTTTTATTTGTTGTTATTATTATTCACAAACGTCATAAACAAAATCACAATTCTTTTGTTTATTGGTCGAACACTAAACAAATTTTGTATAAAAAAATTAATTCAGAACAAAAATTAGATTGACAAATGACGTTGACGTTCCGCAAAAAATTGAACAAAACGGATTTAGAACGGAAGCGGATCGTAAGCGCTGTCAATAACCAAATATGGCGGACCGTCAGCCAATAATAATAATAGTAATAAACACCTTAATTTTGGAAAATATTAAAATACAACATTACTATAAGGTAGGGGTACCTATAATTCCAAAATTTTTCCAAAAAGGGGAAGTTCACGACTAGGGTTGCCAACTTTCGAGTATAAATTTAAAGGACAATAAAAATCTGTTTCTGAAGAATTGTATGTATTGGTCAAATCGAGCAATAACTCTATAAATAATAAAAATATTGAAAATTCTTAAAAGGGCAATATTATATAGATTTTTTTTCCCAACCATTTTACTATCTTCACTTTTCGTCGCCAAATCAACAGGAACCGAGCTACACGTGAAAAGCATTTTTACCCCTTTCGAAAATGGTCAAGTCGAGCAATAATTCGATAAATATTAAAAATTCTTAAAACGGCAATATTATTCAGATGTTTATTCTCAACCATTTTACTCCCTTCACTTTTCGTTGCGAACTCGACCGGAACTGAGGTACACGCGCAAAGCATTTTTCACCCCTTTGAAAATGATCAAATCGAGCAATAACTCGATAAATAATAAAAAATCGAAAATTCCTAAAAGAACATTGTTATAGAGAATTTTATTTCCAACCGTTTTATTATCTTCACATTTCATCGCGAAATCAACAGGAACCGAGCTAGACGTAAAAAGCATTTTTAACCCCTTTGAAAATTGTCAAATCGAGTAATAACTCGATGAATAATAAAAATATTGAAAATTCTTAAAACGGCAATATTATACACAATTTTATTCCCAACCATTTTACTATCTTCACTTTTAGTCGCGAACTCAACAGGAACCGAGCTACCCGTGTAAAGCATTTTACCCTTTTCGAAAATGATGAAATCGAGCAATAACTCGATAAATAATAAAATATTGAAAATTCTTAAAAAGTACTATATACATATTATCAAGAATATTATTCCTGACCATATTACTCTCTTCATTTCTCGCTGCGAAATCATCAGGAACTGAGCTACATGTGAAAAGCATTTTCAACCCCTTCAAAAATGGGCAAATCGAGCAATAAATGCATTCCCATCTAACGGGTTGGGGAATTGGGCGAATTCGGGGATTCTCTGGTATATTTTAACTATTGCCAACTGCAACACATAAACGTAGAAAAATAAATACTACATTTTAATCTAAGCATTAGATGTTAGATGGGATATGTTAATTTCTTTTTTAAGGTACTTAGGTAACTTACTAGAAATCGTTTGGTTTTAAAGGACATTATCGTCCTTTTTTATGACCATTCACTATGACCTTATCAAAGGGCAAACAAATTTATTTAAAAATAAAGGACGGTTGGCGAGCCTATTCACGAGGGTGCGTGCCTTTATACTTGAAAGCAAAGGTAAAAATACAGAAAGAAAAAGAATGACAAGAATCGAGTATTTAGTTGGATATCGGGTAAATTTGACACAGTCGGAAATTAATACAACAGGAAAATTTGATACAATCGGAGGTTAATACATAATCGGGTAAAGTTTGTCTCAATCGGTAGACTGAATTTATTCAGTCGGGATCGACAAAGTCTATGAGATCGACACTTTATTTTAAAAGAAAAATGTCGACTTAAATTCATCTCATACCTTATTATAATGTTTCACAATATTCCAACTAAAAGTTCT
Source organism: Polydrusus tereticollis (assembly GCA_963920685.1). NCBI lineage: Eukaryota > Metazoa > Arthropoda > Insecta > Coleoptera > Curculionidae > Polydrusus > Polydrusus tereticollis. Next base: position 127,420,184 of record OY987329.1, read on the forward strand.
CTAAAAAAATGCGGTTCTATGAGCTGGTGCAGTCAATTATCCTTCAATCGAAAATTAATTTCAATAAAGTAACTAGGTTTTCTATTAGATAATATTTTGTGATATACGCATAATGCATGAAATGTTCTTCTAGTTACCATATTAAGCCAGCCATGTCAAAGTCAAAGTCAACAAAAGCTTTATTGTACAAAGAATATTTACATTCTCATTTACAAAGCTGTAAGAATAAAAAAAATTTTATCAGGCTTCCGATATGCGTTTGGTGCGCCCCAACCCTAACGAATCTTAAAATAAAGCGTCAAAATAACAACATATATAACGACCGAATAAACACTAAAACACTACATATTAAATTAAATGGCTATTTAAGATTGCTAAAAATCCAAAGCACAATAAATAATATTCAAATAATTAAAATAGTTCAGTCAATATTCTAAAATTTTGGGCAAACTCTTACCACACTCAAGGAACAGTATAATAACACCCAAAGGTTACCACACACAACATTGTTAAAATTTCATCTAGAAGTAACAAAAAAGATTATTAAAAAAGTGACTAAAAGATGCTATGACATGACATGCTCAAGAATTTTATACAATCATAGTACAGTATTGGTTCCTTTTCTCGTTTTCCGCCCATCAGGACGTACCATGACGTCGCCATTTTAAGAGTAAATGTCTACTTTGTTTTATGTCATTAAAAGGTAATTTGAAGAGCTCGATTAAGTAAGAGCAGTAACTGAAATGTGATTAAAATATCTTTTACCATACTGTTGTGCTGCTCTGGATACTGATTTCGTATACATATTTTGATAAATGTTTTTACATAGACTTCACTATTTTTATTAATAGATAAATATATTTTTATAACTTTTAGATTTATTTCATTTTAACCCTTAGAATATAAACACTACGAATGGCCAGCACAGCGCTCACGACATGACTTTCTGACTTTAAATTGTCGGGCTCTAACCTCCTCCGAAAAGTGCAATACAGGGTGTTAATTAAGTAAGTACGGAAACTTTAAGGAATTAATCCTTGATTGCTTTTAAGACCGAAAGTTCATATAATTATAGGTCCGCAAGAGCTCCGTTTTCGAGATACAGAGTGTTCAAATTTAAAAAAAAATTCAGATTTTTCTATTATAATATTGAATGGTATCAGTTACTTCATTGAAACATGGTACACACTAATAGATATTTAGAGGCTACATTTTGCAAGTATTAAGATATTTTTAATTCAACCACGAGCGTAGATATGGGTAACCTTCTTAGGATTTTCAAGCAAAAAATGGCACGTCACTGACTGTTTTAAACTTTTAAAGCCTTATCTAGTAAGCCAGGCAAAAGGTACACAAAAAGTGTCTCTTGATAATTTTTGATAGGATGAACCCTTTTCGAGAAAATTTCCTTATTCGGTTTTCATGCACGCCTATGGACAAATTTAAGTGTGAATCAAAATTGCTCAGAACTCACCAAAAAAAAATACGAGACACATCTTATGAAAATAAATTCAAAAAATTATTCAATCGTTTCGGGAACCGCTTGATTTCCACAATAAAAGGACATTGAAATAATTACAAGGACATTTTTAATTTTTTTTATTAAAAGACTTAAAACCGTTTTTAAAAAACTATTATATTAAACAAAGTATGCTTTGAAAAACAATTATTGCAGTATGGCAAACAACTTGACAGTTACTTAAAAGGTAATTAAATTATTAATTTGTCGTTCTTAGAACTTATTTTCGGTGATTATTTTCCGTTCAAAATGGTTCAATTTACTAATAGCGAAATGTCAGACATGCATTTTTGTTATGGAATGGCTCATGGTAATGCTGAAGCAGCAAGACGTATCTATCATGAAAGATTTCCTCAACGGGCGGTACCTAACGCAAGAACATTTATAAGACTCCACGCACGGCTTTCTGAGACAGGAACTTTTAAAAGGTCTACGGTCGTTATAGGAAGACCCGTAACGGTTAGAACAATTCATATTGAAGAAGCTGTTCTAAACGAAATTGAGAGAAACCCTGATACCAGTACGCGAAAAATAGCGCACGAATTGAACATTACCCATGTAACAGTATGGCAAATTTTAAGAGATCAGCAGCTATATCCATATCACTTGCAACGTGTGCAAGCTCTATTGCCAAGGGATTTGCCTCTGAGAGTAGACTTTTGTTATTGGTTACGAAGTAAAGTGGAAAGAAATCCAATTTTTTTAAGTCAAGTGTTGTTTACGGACGAAGCTTGTTTTTCTCGTGATTCTATTATGAATTTTCATAATAACCACGTATGAGCCGAAGATAATCCACATGCCATGATAGAAAATAATTTCCAAGAAAAGTTTTCTGTCAATACGTGGGTTGGAATTGTCAATGACCACCTCATTGGACCTCATTTTCTTCCACCTAGGCTTACTAGAGAAGAATACCAAAGGTTTTTACAGCACGATCTACCTCAACTATTAGAGGAAGTTCCAATTAGAGAAAGATATCGCATGTGGTACATGCACGACGGCGCTCCACCACATTTCAGTCTAGTTGCTCGTCAATTTTTGGATGAGACTTATCCTAATCGTTGGATCGGGAGAGCAGGCCCACAACAATGGCCTCCTCGGTCGCCTGATGTGAATCCATTGGATTACTATTTATGGGGACACCTTAAATCATTGGTGTACAAAACTCCGGTTCAAAATGAAGAAGACCTGCGAAATCGAATAGTCAATTCATGTATAATAATTAAAAATACACCAGGTATTTTCGAGAGAGTCCATAATTCAATGATGAGACGAATAGACGGTTGCATTGCGGCCGAAGGTGGTCATTTCCAGCACTTAATCTAAGAAAATGTTACTCTTTAGGTTTAAGAAATATTTTAGTTTTTATTTGTTGAAATTATTATTTTTTTTTAATTAAAAAAATTAAAAATGACTTGGTAATTATTTCAATGTCCTTTTATTGTGAAAATCAAACGGTTCCCGAAACGATTTCATAGTTTTTTGAATTTATTTTCATAAGATCTGTCTCGTATTTTTTTTTGGTTCTGAGCAATTTTGATTCACACTTAAATTTGTCCATAGGCATGCATGAAAACCGAATAAGGAAATTTTCTCGAAAAGGGTTCATCCTATCAAAAACTATCAAGAGACACTTTTTGTGTACCTCTTGCCTGGCTTACTAGATAAGGCTTTAAAAGTTTAAAACAGTCAGTGGCGTGCCATTTTTTGCTTGAAAATCCTAAGAAGGTTACCCATATCTACGCTCGTGGTTGAATTAAAAATATCTTAATACTTGCAAAATGTAGCCTCTAAATATCTATTAGTGTGTACCATGTTTCAAGGAAGTAACTGATACCATTCAATATTATAATAGAAAAATGTGAATTTTTTTTTTAAATTTGAACACTCTGTATCTCGAAAACGGAGCTTTTGCGGACCTATAATTATATGAATATTCGGTCTTAAAATCAATCAAGGATTAATTCCTTAAAGTTTCCGTACTTACTTAATTAACACCCTGTATATTAAGTGCCGAATATATTGATTATTTTCACAATCTCAATTTCATCTGTCTAACAGAAACATGGTGTAATAGTGTCTGCATCAAATCGTTTGTTCTTCCACAGTTTGTGCCTGTATCCAGTTTTTGTAGAAAATCTTTTAAAAGTGGTGGAGTCGGCATCTAGTGTCGAAATAGTCTCCATCAATATAGGCATAAAATATACTATAATTTGCTGAGAAGTTATATTTTGAATTGTAATATTGTCGAACAGAAAACTAGATGTGATTATGTCTTGGATCATGTGGTTATTACTAACTTAAAATATATGTGGATATATATGTGCTATAAATGTGGATGTAAACACCTAGCAAGTGAGTGCCCTGAAAATGCTCCATTAAATTGCCCAAATTGTACACGGTTAAATCTAAAAGATAAGATACACTCTGCCAGAGATCCTAAGTGTCCAGCCTATTTACATAAATTACAAAAACAACGTGAGCACATAAACTTCAATAATGTACAAAATAATTTTTTATAAACCCTACCAGATCAACACAGAGCATTTCCAAAACATCTTCCAAAAACCTCAAAGGCGCCAAAGGATATGACAACGATTTTGGGATTATTCATCAAAATGTGCAATCTCTAGGTAATTCTGTTGATATGCTAAACGACATGTTGCAAGAACACCAAGACTGTAAATGTTTATGTATCTCAGAGCACTGGAAAAAAATTGAACAGTTAAAACTTTTGCCAATGGACAATTTTAATCTAGTGTCTCAGTTTTGTAGAAAAGAAGGATATGGGGGAGTAGCCATTTATCTTCGTAAACACATGAAATTTGTAAGATGCAAAAAAATTGAGGAACTCTCACTAAACGGAATTTTTGAATGTGCGTGTGTTGAGTGCAATTTGAAAAATGAAAGTTTTTTTGTCATAGCCATATACAGACCTCCAAAAGGTGATATAAAATCGTTTGTGAAACAAGTAGAGCTACTGCTTGAACAAATTATGTATCAAAATAAAAAGGTGTTTATTGCAGGTGACTTTAACATAGAGCTTATTAAGGAAAATACAAACAAGGTACAATTTCTATCACTAATGCATTCTTTTGGTATACATCCTGCCATTTTTGAGAACACTAGAATATCTAGTACTTCTCAAAGTTGTATTGATAACATTTTCACAAACACTACATATTTAAATATACATAGCCTTGTGATTCACAATGCAATATCAGATCACACAGCCCAGAAAATTGTATTTAAATGTAATAGTACTCCTATAAAACAAACATATTATAAGAGGTTTTTTGGTGAAGAGAGTAGAAAGGGGTTCTTTGATGCATTAAAACAAGAACAGTGGCTAGACTTATTTGCTCTAGATAAGACGGATGTTAATCAACAATGGTCAGCTTTCATGAACACCTTTCTACTTTTGTTTAACCAATATTTTCCTGGGAAATCATTTAATCCAAATCAAAAATCACGTTGCCTATATTCCACAAAAAATGATCAATTAAAGGAGGTTAAACAAAGACTGGACATTTTATTAATGTTAAAACGTAAGAATAGTAACTACAAGGACATGTATTCAAGCGTAAAAAAAAGAATATGATCAATTGTTGATACAGGCTAGGTCAGAAAGTTATAAGCATAAAATACAAAACTCTGACAACAAAAATAAATGCATGTGGTCTATTTACAAAGAAATTACAGATGTTCCAATTTCTGATAAGTCCGTGATTCCTGGCAAGCCTGACGAAATACCTAATAAATATAATGAATTTCTGCTAGAATCCATTTCAAAACTTTTAAGTAATTTTGATCAGGTATCCTGTCAAATAAATATACCTGAAAACCCAAGGTCTATGTTTTTAAGGCCCCTTACAGGGGAAGAAATTTTGGCTTTAACTAAAAAAATCAAGAATAAACACAGTTCTGGTGATGATGAAATTCCTGCAAGTCTCGTTCGTCAGGTTATACCAGCAATCACTGATGTGCTATGTTATGTAATGAATAACTCGTTGAGGCAGGGTGTGTTCCCTGCACAATTAAAGATGTCGGCTATAAGACCTCTGTATAAAAACAAAGGTGATATTGATGCATTCGATAACTATAGACCCATAAGTCTGCTTCCCAGTTTTTCCAAGCTGTTTGAAGCTGTTATGAGTGTAAGGTTGATGGAATTTTTTCACGATTGTAAACTTTTTTCTGATAACCAGCATGGATATATTTCAAAGCGGTCGACACAAACTGCAATTTATCAATTTACTCATGCAGTTCTGAACCAGCTGGAAGGGGGCAACATTGCACTTGGGTTGTTTTTAGATCTGTCGAAGGCATTTGATTGTCTGGATAGAGATATATTATTTCGAAAGTTATGGCTGTATGGAGTTAGAGGATGTGCCCTGGATTGGTTTAAGTCTTATTTGAGCGAAAGAACTCAGCGAGTTGTTGTAAACGCAAATGGTATAACTTATAAATCAGAGATATTGCAAAGTACGGTAGGTGTTCCACAGGGCAGTATACTGGGTCCAATTTTGTTTATAGTATTTTTAAATGATATCAATCTTGAAATTAATAATGACAAGTATTTTTTGACACAGTATGCTGACGATACAAGTTTGTTAGTAAATGGTTCAAGAATGGCTGAAATATCTGAAAATGTAAATAACCTATTCTCGCAGGCAGAGATGTGGTTTGAAAGAAATAAGTTGTGTTTAAATAAAGCAAAAACCAATGCCGTACTTTTTAGAACTAAACAAAACAAAATTGCTAAACAGGAATCTGTTCATGTTGGCAGCACTGAGCTCAAACTTCAAAACAATACTAAGTTCTTAGGTATCTATATCAATGAATCTTTCGATTGGTCCTGTCACATTGAGCACCTTAGTGAAAAGCTGAATAAAATTTGTTACTGTATTCGTACTATTGGTAAATATTTAAATGAAACGGCTAGAAGAACGCTGTACTTTGCAAATTTTGAAGGCACTGCACGATACGGAATAATTTTCTGGGCTTCACACTTTAGGGCTCAGAATATTTTCATAATTCAAAAACGGCTATTGAGAATTATCTACAAAATGTCTCCACTGCAGTCTTGTAGAGGAATCTTTAAATCCAAGGCCATATTGCCAATATATGGTTTATATATTTATGACATACTTTTATTTGTTTTTAAAAACAAGGATAAGTTTGAAAATATTTTTCATAATAATTGCACAACTCGAAGAAGCAATTTAATATATCCAAGACATAAACTAACCTTATACGAAAAAAGTCCCTATTACATTGGCCTTAAATGCTACAATAAATTAGATAATAGTTTAAAATGTATATCAGTGGAGAAAATATTTAAACGGAAACTGAAAGAATATTTGATAAATTTGGAGCCCTACAGTGTGAATGATTTTTTGGGTGGATGAATGGATGTACCAGCATATATTGTATACTTGTAGAAATATGGGCTACATTAGCCATTTTGACGTAATTTCATTTTATGTTTTTTGTATAAACTATGTAATTTGAAATATAAATAAAATAAATAAAAAAATAAAAATAAATAAATCACTCAAAAGGTATTGTTATTGAAAATACAATCATAACAGTGTTCTTGTAAACAATGGTGTTGCACATGCAAAACCAAATAATTTTCTAAAAGAACAAAAACGTATGTCAATATTATGAGCTTTACTGACGACCTTGCACAAGAGGACTGGAGTATGAATTATATAGAGCAAAGTTTTAATCAAGCTTTTATAATACTTTCTTATATCATTATAATATTAATTTTCCCTTAAAAAGTATTCCTTTTTTTTACTGGTTTTTGCAAGAAAACTTCTGGGAAAAGTTTCGGACAATACTGTCAGTTAGCAATTTGCAAGAAGTGTAAATGATCGCTCGAGACAGAGACTGATTTGAAATTTGTTTTATAAAATATAACGTCAAGAAATATTATGAAATATTTTATCAAAGAGCTTTGCCAAATCTTTGATAGTGTAATACGGGGCTAAGATACTTGTTTGGGATACTCACCGATCTGCAGTCAAGGTATTAAAAATATTTAAGAATAACTATCCTAAATCGTGCCTAGAAATTATTTCCTGTTCTTGTACACAATAATGCATTCTATTTGTTAACATTAGATATTATATTAATAAATAGCAAAATTACAACAAATATTAAAATATCTTTTCTTATTTAATCACAATATTCTTAATATATTTTTGTTTTAAAATAATTCCTCTATATCACCGATATCATCTGCACTTGGTTCTATGGAGTCAAATAAAAATTTTAGTACTCCTCCCGCCATTTTACTACCGTAATGGCCTGCCCAAAACTGACAGTCTTGCCCTTTATGGCAGAAATAAAGTGTATCTATGTTATCGGCAGGGTAATTGGTTGTTATTAATTCCATCTGCAAACACAAATAAATATTATAACGGTTGCTTTTTCCTCCTGCCAGATCCATCCCCAGACGCGTTTCGCTATATCACAACTCATAAGTGGGGCTAGTATCTGACACAAGGAAAACGCAGACAATCAACAAAAAATATAACCAGACGGCTTCATGCTTCATCTCATGGTGTAACCTGCGCCCTCTGACATAGGCTTAGAAACTAACCAATTAAACAGTTATTACTTTCTAGATTTACCTTTTTCCATTCTGTTCCAGCACTTAACTCATCTTTCTGAGACTTTGAATAAATCGGGGTGGTGCTTTCTAGAACTACAGGGTCATTCCGTATGTGATTAAACATACCCCTAGATTCGGAGATCGGAGACCATTTATTGTCTTTAGTATCACATCTTAAACATAATGAATAAGCAATAGCACAGTCGGAACGGGCACTGTACCATTCACTTAAGTATATCGTTGGTTTGTACTTTTTTATGATGAAACGCATAAGTTTTTTTGAAGAAAGCTCTATTTTCTAAAAATAAAAAACCAAGATCATGACAAGTAGAGAGGAGAAGCCAACCAAAGATAATTTCTTAGTAACCAATCATGTTTCCACCGCAAAAATGTATGCTCTAACCACAGAATAAATAGCTACGCAACAGAACTCTGGAGACGTGGCAACAAATTGCCCACCGAAAAAAAGCTCAGCTGGCGGCAGCGGAGTTCGTAATACTATTTCAGCCGCTTTGGTGCGATATTTACCTACAAGAGCTCGTTAAACCGAGTTCATAGTCAGTAACATGTTGCCAAACTTACCGTTATGTTCGTAAATGTGGGGAAAATAGCACATGTAAGTTTGAATAAGTAGGTACTTTGTAAAAAAGAAGTAAGCTATAATTGGGGTTATTTGCATTCGCCTCTCTAAGTAAAACTGCAATTAGTTTTAGTGTGTGTTAATTTTATACAAGGTATGAATTTTAAATCTTACAATAGCTATACGGGGTCGAGTGGACTATGAAAAATCTAAAGAACCTATACAAAATGTTTAAATATATTTTAATAGGAGCGGCAAATTATTTTACATTGTACAGGATGGCCCAAAACGTTTTTATGAAATATACTTCATGTTTTTTTTTATAAATGGAATACCCTGTATTTTATGGGTCAAATGTTAGTAGTTTTTACAGAAAGTTAACTTGTTTGTGAAAAAGTCCTATCTTCTGGAAAACCTAAAAACAAATAAAATTAATACTTATCAAAGGTTGCTTTGTATGTTGTAATTTATGAGCAGAATAGTTTTGTTACCAAATCTATTATATTTTTATTTGCAGAAAATACTTATTATACCTTTTTACAATTTTTCACCCTCTAATAAGTTTTCATTAGATATACCACTAAGCATGTCTAATATCAGCCGTTTTTCTGAAATATCAATTCAAACTTGGTTAATTACATAATAATAATAATTATGTCTTTATTGTAATTTAAGAAAAAGAAAATTACAAAAAGCGAAGTTGAAGCAAAGCTTCCTCACTTAACCTAATATTCTATAATTATATTCCATGATGTAAGTAGTAATCACTAAGAGAACAATAAATTTATTGAATTTATAAGACATAGACTAACAATAAATTTACAGTTAATGTGTAAAAGCACGTAATTTACCTAACTGAAGTATTATAAGTAAATATAAGTTGACTATAGCTGGCAAGGTGGAGGGCACTAAGGGACAGCAACATACATGTAGACTTTTTATTGTGTACCGGAATATATTTGTCTGATAAGAGGACGAATTGCATTTTTAAATAGATTAGTTAAAGCAGATTTTAAACAAATGGGAACTTTGTTGTAGATTAAGGAGACTTGATAACTAAATGATCTTTCGAACAGAGTGGTTTTGTGCAACGGAAGAGTGATAGTATATTTATGCCGAAGGTCCAAGGCATGAGAGTGATATTTAAATTTTATTTTTTGATATAAATAGTCCGAGCACTTTTTAACGATTATTTTATTAAACATTATTAGGCTATGGAAAATTCTTCTCTCTCTCATGTTAAGCCATCCTATTTCTCTCATTGTAGCACTCACCCCTCTATCATACTTTCCTATTCCATCTATCATACGTATACAGCAGTTCTGAATCATCTGAATACGTCTGGCATCCCCCTGCAAAGAGACACGGGCCGTACAGTGCATCACAAAAAGTGAATTGAGATAAGACAAGGCTATCACATAACGATTTTTTGAGATCAGGATTTAGAAGGTGCCTCTGGTAGTATATAAGTTTTAAATTTGCAAATGCCTTTTTTATACAGTTGACATGCTCGGTAAACCTCAGGTTCACGTCAAGTAGCAATTCAATTGCTGAACAGGATAAGGTTTGACCACCAAGAACAACGCGAAACATGTCTCGACATTGCTCTCTGCTCTGAGCAGGACCAAACAGAAGTAACTGACACTTTTTAGGATTTAGTTCGAGACAATGTTGCGTAGAGATTTTTAGCAGACGATCTAGGTCAGCGGATAGCCTGTCAATAGCCTCAAGAATGTTTTCAGGGCGAAAGGATAAGTACAGCTGGGTATCAAATTCTTTAAAAGTTTTTACATCATGTTCCAAAAACTGATTTAGTTATATTTAATCAATTTTGACATTCTTCGCCTATAGAATGTTTTTTACAGAGCAATAATTCCTATTTTTGTGGTAGCGGCAGGGTTTGTCTACAATTGTTATTCTATTTCCTATAAACTAGTAATAGAAATGTTCTAAATAAAAGGTTTAATAGTGTGTTTTGAAAATACATATTATATTGATTTTAAAAGTCAAATACTGTATCAAGCGGAAATAATCAGTGTATTTCATTTAAAAAAAAATTACCTTTTGATTTTTTGTTAATTATTTTCCTATAAGAGGTAAATTTTTTAAAATATACCATAATCCTCTATTCAAATTTTATTTAGAAAATTGTAAGCAGACCTTGCCTACACCCTGAGAGTAAGCGCTTTCATAGGGTGTTGTTTGCTAAAAATAAATGTTTTAATTATTGATATAAAGTTATTAAAATATTAAAACTGATTTAATATAACAAAATCAGTTTTTGGAATAATGGTAATTTTTTTTTCGGACCCATGCAGTTATTGCTTAATACCATAAATGATGTAATTAAGGAAGTTTGAATTGATATTCCAGAAAAACGGCTGATATTTAAGACAAGACAAGTGGTATATCAAATGAAAGCTTATTAAAAGGTGCTTCTTTCAAAATAATAATAATAATATTCATTTAAAAAAAAATTGTGAACAGTTATGATTTGTATTTTCTTCCACACCCTGTATAAAATACAAGATTTGGAAACAAAAATAGTCTGTTCATCAACTACAACATTCAAAGCAATCTTTAGTATGCATTTTATTTTCTTGTTGTTGGGTCTTTCAGGAATGCCATAAAAAATAGGACGTTTTTCACAAACAAGTTAACTTTAAATCAGAACAAAGGCAGCTATAATTTAAAATAATAAAATACAGGCAACTCTATTAAAAAAAAACTAAGTTTATTTCATAAAAACTTTTTGGGCCACCCTGTTTCGACTGTATATACTTACCAATAATTATTCCGCTTTTTTCAAACTATGTTCTACAACTGGCCTCGGTTCCCTGTTTACCTCAAATTAATATTAAAATTAAAACGTGACAATAAATATCTTTGATCCAATGCTGCCTAACCCGATCAATCACCTAAACAAGAAGTGCGCAGCCGGCGCCGGTCGAAACCCTTCAAGTACCATTTTCACTACAATCGAATTTCGAGCGGTAAGGACGATATGACAACCCTTGGTTGATCGTTAGGCGACATGAATGCGCTAAATAAAAATAATATAGAATCTGTTTATGATGGCGACCCCTCCAGGATTTTGTAGAATGAAAAAGAGAGTTTTCGCACGTTAACTTTTTTCCTATGCTCTCCAGAGTTCTGTGTGCTCTAGCTAAAGCATAATATTCCATTTAATCTACCTATTTTCATGTTTAGTATTTTTGATGGTCTTATAGCCCATTCATTAATGATAAGAGGGTACAAGGGATATGGTTTAAAAAATAAATAAATCTTTTTAATCACCTGATATTTACTGCAAGTCTCATAAGATGTGACAAAACAACTGGTGTATCCATTAAAGTCTGGTATGTTTTCTGGTAAAGGGTCACTCCCAGCAGGAGTATCTTCAATTATAAATTTACTACCACCATTTAAAACAATATTCCAATATTTAAATTGTTCTTGCCCATTGCCATTCTTTAATAAATTTTTAAAATTATTGGTGGCAAAGTAGCAGTAAAATACATACCATGGAAAGTTTTTTGCTTTTTTTGGGTATTCCTTTATATTGTATAAGGTATGCCATAAAATATTTGATTTGGCAATATTACACCATCTTTTACAAACCAAAGAACAAGTGAGAATATCTTTAGGCTTTAAATAAACAAAAATATTTAAAACTACTTCTTCAGGAAGGTACACGCCTCCAATACAGAGGCCATTTAATAAGTTGTCTTCGGTGGGAAATTGGCCATGAAATACCATGTTTATGTCACTAGAATTCCTACTTGGATTTAGAACTAATGACAAAAACTCCTTAAGTCTGTTTCCAGATGCCATACTTATTTAATTCTTTAAACCTATAGAAAAGAAGATAAAACTTCAAAATTTAATACAACATAAGATCAAAAAAAAAACGACAACACACAGCAAACCTTGAAACTTCTCAGTGTGTCCTTGATTAATTGATTTTATATGTCAAATTAATATTATTTAATCAATATTACCTAATAAAATTCCTCTCGTCTTTGACATATTATATAAAAACTGATTTAATTAACGACACATGGAAAAATTTCAAACTTTTCTGATGCAAGCAGCAACAGAGGGTGACCTCACACCCACAGACCAATAAAGCTAAATAACCCATATTGTCAGCAAATAAATACAAACAAATACTTTTCTTAGGCCCTAGCGCCACATAACTTTCATGACAATTGTTCCAACAATGGTATCCTTGAACATTATCTTATAGTTGGGGTTAACATTGATAAAATGGGCCTTAATTGTTCGTTTTCAGCATGCTTATTCTTTTTAAAGAAAATGGACATCGCAAGAGCATCATATTAATATTAATGAGACAAAGACAAAAGCAACAGAGGCATAGAAGGAAACGAGGTTGATCAACAACTGGTAGAAGTAAAAGTAGGTATAACGAGACATACCTAACTAACCTCAAACCATACTCACAGAAAAAAAGGTGAAAAGAATTCTTGCAGAACTACCCTTGATTTACTAAGTGAGCAAAAGCGAACAAACGCATCCTAAATAATAAATATAAGGTCCAAATTAATAATACTGGTTGGTTGGTAATAATACCCACTTAACTTCCATGACAACAATGGTGGGTATCCGTAGAAGTTGTCTAAAAACAAATGAGAGGTTAGTAAGACCTATAAGCTGGCAGTGATGCTCTTCCATTGTCTTATGAAACTTACTCCTTATTGAACTCTTAAAGCAGAAGAACAGTATTGTCTGGTAGGCATAATTGAATGCCAACTAGGAAACCTTAGCTGCACTTTTTATTTTATATTTGGGTAGATGAGTATTTAAAAATATACCTAAATAAGTAAAGTAATGGAGAAATGCTACCTAACTGCTAGTGCTATGCTATTATAAAACATGACATCAGGACTTACCTCAACGCTGCAAGGCAAAGATGTAGATCACAAAACAGATAAGAGGTTATGTAGATAAATTACAACACTATTGTAGCGACTTTCTGTTAAATTACAGATTATTGTATATGTGAAATAATTGAAACTGTACAGTTTTTCTAAAATTGTGGCCAATTTTATCATAATATTTTGCAACCCAGCAATTTCGGTTAAGGATGTTGTTTTGTGGTTAGATAAGGAAGTAGAGTTAGTAGTAGATATTAGATATACTTGTCGGATTTTTAAGAAAAGTGCTAGGTTCGGGTCATAAACGAAAGTAATTATTGTCAAATGAGTCCTAATGGTTTAAATCTTAAAGCAGTTAATTGGTATAATAAACACAGTTCAAATTCTAAGGGCTTGATCACTCTTTTGTTCATTATTTTTCTGTCAAGGATATTTTCGTATTTCGGGCTATGTTTAAGAATTATTCCGATTATCAGACATCTATCCGGTCCCTTCAAGTAAAAATTGGGGTTATGTTATGAATACAACTCAATGTTTACATTTGTGTAGTTTACATTTTTTGTTAAAAAAAAGTATGATAATGGATATGGAAGAGAAAATTAACTTGCTAAAGAACGAGATTTATCAATTGAAAAAGCAATTAACTGAAAAGGAAAAAATGTTGTCACAGTTTTTGCGAGAACAGAAGAAAAACCATTTGGCAAGTATTGTTTTTGGGATTTACCATTCTCTTTTTCCTCACTTCATGCCACTCAAAGTTAATTAGAATGTAAGAAGAAATTAAGAATATGTCTTATTCCGTCAAGGGTATATTAAAGGAATTTGTCTACTAATTTAACATTAGACCATTAAATTATTTTTAGGAAACTAATAGATACTGTCTTGGATTGTCCTCGAAGGATGTTACTAGATATAGTCGTCAGATGTTAGTCTCTGATATTGGCTTATCAGGACAAAGTAGACTGAAAGATAGTAAAGTCCTAATAGTAGGTGCAGGAGGACTTGGATGTCCAGCTGCAGTCTATTTAGCTAGTGCTGGAATTGGTAAGATTTTTTTGTTTTTTTGCCATTCCCGAGGCTATTCTATATTTTTTAATGATACTTAAATATTTTCATAGGACATAAAGTTTAGGTACCTACTAACTCTATCTTTTACAACTTTAATAAAACCGAGAATAAAACCAACCACAATATCAGTAGGATTGTTATATTAATGTAGGTACCTATTATTAGGCAATATTAAGATTTAAAAAAATAATTTCAGGGGAACTTACTATAGTAGACTACGATGAAGTGGAGTTATCCAATTTACATAGACAAATATTGCACACAGAGGATGATGTAAACATGTCAAAGGTGGACTCGGCTTATAATAAATTACATAGGTAATTAGGTTCTATGGAATATAAACTATTAATATTTCATCAGTCATCAATAACAAAGAAATACCATACAGAGGGGATGGGCCACAATTTCTCTTTTAATTTATTAATTTATTAATTCCATCAAAAGACCAACAAAGTATTAACATATCATCAACAAAAGCACATTGAAAAAAATCAGTAAAAATATAAGAAACAACTCAATACAGTTACAATAAACAGAATATAGTATTATCTAACCATTAGGTTAAGTTGACACACAGAGAAAAGGAAGATAAAATAATTTTAAATATTCATTAAAGGAGTAATTAGCTTCTTATCCTATTTTTACCTCTAAACCCTTAAAAGCAGATCCAATTTTGATGATTTTTTTAATGTTTAGGTTTTCATTAGTAGGTAGGTGTTATTATTTAATTGCTCCAAATCAGAAACATTCCAGCTGGGGCCCTCCCTCCAGTACATACCTATTATATTATATTCTTAAAACAATTATTCGAGCAATTATTAAAGAATTTTTATTTTATAGAATTTTAAGTACTTACTTAATAAATAGGGTGTCATACAGTCAAATAATGACAATTGTGTAAATACTTAACATTCAAATAAATATTTGGTAAACATACCTTAATAACACAGTCGTTACTGCTTTCCAGAAGAGACATTTTAATATTAGGGTAAGCAAAGGAGTCCTAACAACCTTCTAAGTATACTTTATTAAACTACCTACGCGTTTCGATCGCACTTGACCATCTTCAGGGCTGCCTCCGGTATGAAAAGTAGCACTTTAGAAATTTGACACACAAAATCATTTCAGAATTTGAAAGAAAATCGACAGAAGTTAGGTTATGGTAGCAGATATAGGTTTAGAAAATAGTTAGTTAATTCTCTGTAGTAATATATTAAGGGATAGGGAAATTATCGAAAATCATTCCGAAGATTTTTTGCCGTGGAAATCGCTCGAGGGCTTGCCCGAGAGGGATTTCCTAATGGCAAAAAATCTGAGAATGATTTTCTGATTATTTCCCTATCCCGAAATGTATTTAGAAGATTATTTACCAAATAAAAAACTAACGATTTCTGACGGGTGAGATTTTCACTTTTGACAAGGGTGATTTTCAACAGTAATATACCGATAGAGGAGGCGTCTTATCGGTAATACCGATGTTTTTAACAAGAAATCGATTTTCTGACAAATTTTTACGAAATGTAATTTTTACTTATAATCTGATATGATCCCGAGAGCTTTAGCTCGAGGGTCTTATCTTTGATTATAAGTAAAAATTACATTGAGTGAAAATTTTCTTGGAAAATCGAGTTTCGAGTGAAAAACGAAGGTATGAAGATAAGAAACTAGAGGTGTATTTTATTGGATAATTACTGGATAATTTACTGAACATAAAAATGAAGGCCGTCTGATAAAGGTATATATACAAGTTAGAGGTGTTACTAATTTTTTATTTAAGTAAAAAAGCTACAAGCGTCTTTTCGAAAGCGTCTTTTCGAGCTAGCGGTAGTCTTATCGGGTAAGACGACCGTTACCAAGGTGGTTGCTATGAAAATGAGCGTTTTGATTGGTTCAATAAAAGTGAGGTGAATTATCACCGGAGAGCGGGAGATTATCGCTGGATTTCTGACGGGTGAGATTTTCACTTTTGACAAGGGTGATTTTCACCGGAGAGCGGGAGATTATCGCTGAATAATCAGGTGAAAATCAACCCGCTTTTATAATGGATGAGGTAAATAATCACTTAAAGCCTATTCAAAATAGAGAAAGCCTGTAATTCAATGATGACGGGAATCGACGTTTGCATTGCGGCCGAAGGTGGTAATTTTCAGCGCTTTATTTAGGAAAATGCTCGGGAAAGTATTGCTGTTTAGTTTCTAGCAAATTTTAAGAAATATTCTAATTAAGTATTATCTTAAAAAATTATTTTCAGAAAAATGAAAAATGCGCTTTATCGCGTACCTAAATTAAATGGTTCCTGGTTTTTGAAAACCTTGCAACATTTTTTTGTTGAGTTCTAAACACTTTTAGTTTTCACTTAAACTTGTCTAGAGGCGTGCATAAAAACCGAATTACATACGAAATTTTCTCGAACATGGTTTATCCTATCAGTAATTATCAAGACACGCTTTTTGTATATTTCTTACCAGGCCCAATTGACAAAGCTTTCAAATTCTAAAGAAGTCAGTGGCGTGCTATTTTTTCCCTGAAAATCCTAAGAAGCTTACCCATATCTACGCTCATTGTGTTGGTTGAATAAGAAATAATTTAATACCTGAAAATTGTAGTCTCAGTCTTTGATATCTATTAGTCTGTGCCAAGTTTCAATATAGTAGCTGCATGGCACAATTCAAGAAATATAATTGAAATATCTTTTTTTTTTCAAATTTGAACACCCTGTATCTGGAAACCAGAGCCGTTGCGAACCCATACTTATATGAACTTTTTGTCTTAAAATCAATCAAAGATTAACTCCTTAAAGTTTGTGTACATACTTAATTACCACACCCTGTATACTGTCTGTACGGTGGTTCTTCGCCGGTGCGTCATTACTTCCACGTGACTAAAACCATATGAATCTAATCAAAATTGTGAAGTTTAAAAAGTCAAAACAAAGTTAGTTCATAACCTTGAAAATTCTCGTGGCTAGTTCGGACTTAATAATAATAACAAATATCCATAATTATTTACCGCCAACACGAAAGTACGATAAATACGGCTTTGAAACGTACAGTTTATAGGATTAAATTGAATTTCAAGGCGCAAAAACGTTTAAAAACACAAAAGAGTTGACAGATCGAAACGATGACTTTGGCATCAATGCACAACTGCAAATGTCTTTTGTCTCTGTCTAGCACGTTACTTTGAATTCCAGACGTATTGCTCAACCCCGGAGACGCTCTATTATGTTTCTATTCACTTTTAACACTATAATAAATAAAGATGGAGTGTTCTAAATCACGTCGTCTCTTGATGGTTTATCCATGACGCACCGGCAAACTGTTTCCCTAAGTGCTCTTCATTGCTTTTTTTTCTTTTTGTAATATCCTAACCTCACCGTGATACGGCAAAACGCGTCTAGGGATAGAGCTGTCGAAGGGCTAACTTTTATATTTTTTAACATTCCTACATAAGCTACATTTAATACAATAATATAAAAACCAAGCAATGTCAAAGTTAACATTTATTTTCTGTATGTTGTGTATGAGAAAAAAAAGTGCTATTTTCCTCCCGTTAATGGGGGAAGAAAAGGCCAATTATATGACAGAAAAAGTAAAAAAATTATCTTCTGTTCCAACAAATATAAAAAAAAAACACTAAAATCGGATCTGTTTTTGAGGGTTTAGAAGATTTAATGATTTGTCCGCTGCAAGTAATAATGAATCAAAATAAGTTTTAGAAATTGAAAAAGGCCGAATTCTCCAAACATTTAATTGCATCTGTATATATTTAAAAAGTAAAGTAAGCGCCACTGCCGCCACAAATATAACATTATTGTTTACATTTTTGTCTTCTATAAAAACTCCCGCAAAAAATGCCGTCTCTACGCGACATGCATTGCGACTTAAAATGTGAGGTTTCGGCAAGTGCATTACTTGGAACTTAAAAGCCAGATGCCGCCGAGTACGATTTCGTGCAGACATGAGCCCTCCCGCATCTATCTTTTTTTAACGTAGTATAGATAAGAACAGAGCGAAACCGTATCGTCGCTTCGCTAGTAGCGCTCAAAAATACTGGCAATAGGTCAAGTTTTACATGGTGATATTAATTTCTAATTGATTCAGCGAAAGAGAAGCGGAAAATGAGCTTTGAAAGCCAATAGAAAAACTATACTCGGGTACCAAAATAAGTGACAGTGACTCATTTTACCGGGGTGTGCAAGACGTAAGGGGAACGCCAATTCCAGAGGCGTGCCATTTTAAACAATAATTATTCAAAAAATATATGAATTTTTTGTTTATTATTATAATATATTTACATTTACTATAACAAATATAGTATTATAAATTAAACTGAAAAATAAATTAAGCTTTTACATTTGATGATCTAATGAAGTAATTAGAGAAACTAAATTACGTAGGTATAAATTTTATTTATACTACATAATAATAGAAACAAATAATATATAATAGTGGATTAAGGGCAAAACATAAACCTAAATTATAAATGTTCATAAATTTTTCTAACTATTGCTACCTAATAAACATTAATTGATGATAATTTGACAAATTATATTTCACGCCGACATTAAAAAGTGTTATGATGACAATACGTTACAATTTTAAATTCATTATTACCATTACAGCGATTATTCACTATCTGACGATGCAAACATTTCATTACTGTCGCTACTGCTGTCATCTGCAGGATTTATAATAACAGGTTCTACCATGACTTCAACGCGTACATCTAAGTCCCACATTTTTTTTCTACGCCCTCGACATGTAATACGCACTTATGCCAATCTGCTGCTTGTACATTCGCTATTGCCGTTTTTAACATCTTTTAATTTAAAAGTTTTATTTTCACGCGCCACTTCGCCTTTTATTTGTGCCCATATAAGCTTGATTGGATTTAGTCATATATGTAGATTTAGTTCACAATGGTAAGGCGGTAAACGTAATATTATAACACCTCGTTCACGAGCCATTTCATCCGCTACATATTTCGTATATTTTTTTTTGTGAAGTCTTGCAAGATCGAGCAACTGCACTTTTAGCATTTTTTCGCCCAATGCAATATTTCAATATACCTTCAAGAAAACCAGAACTTCCGATGTGGGTTATAATCATATTATAATTAACCGATGACCTTTTGCTGAAGGAGCTTTCAATCCAGTGGACAGTCCATTGATAAAGGCGTTACGTGCACTTTCCGACGAATGGGTAACTTTGTTTGCTGATCAATAAAAAACTTTTTCCTTCCTCTTGTTTCCTTCTGATAGGACACTTTAGTATTCCTATTGTCCTTGATAGTTCTATAAACAGTACGGCAAGATATCTTAGTCAATGTGGCACAAAGTTCTACTGCATCAGTGAATGATATTCCACTATGTGTACTTAGAATTCCCTCATACACATTTTTTACAATTGTACGCTCCCCAGGTTTTAAATGACGTCGTTTTGTTACTCATTGGTTACTATCACTTGAAGAACTCGTCGGCATTATAATATTTGCTGTTTTGAATAACCACTAAAATAATAAAACTGAATTGCTAATATCCTCTTGATTGAAACTTGCCTACGACAGTGAACGTTGGTTAGAGGCGCTAAGAAAGCGTGCGAGCGCCTTTAGACATGGGTTTTTCTTACCTGCGTTGCCAAATTTAGTAGACCAAGTACCGTAGGGTGTAAAGGACCTTAATGGCATGCTGATTAAAACCTGGCAACAAGTAACGACTTATTAATGCACAATCTTCCCAAGCGGTTTTGTATGCTATAACTATAACTAATTACGGCCAAGTACGGTCCCTACCTGGATAATAAAATCATTATCTCTATGATCCTTAAAACCCTTTCAACAACGAATTTTATGATAGGTGATAACTAAAGGCAGTTAGTCTTAAATCTGTGAACTTGCTTTATCGTCATTGGAACGGACCATACTGTCACTTCCTTTGATACATTTTTTGCTGGAGTTTTTATGCAGATATTTAAATGTAAACGATAATGTTATATTTGCGGCGTTTACTTTAGCTATACTAAAACAAGCTGTCACCTTACTTATATTTGTCTTACTTTACAGTATTAATCGAGGCATTAAGATTAATCCCTTAAAACTACAAGTCAATAGCGTATCCATAAAAGAACTGTTAAGCAACAACAAATATGATGTGGTTATTGATGGAAGTGACAATGTAGCAACTAGATACCTCTTAAATGACGCATGCGTTCTATACAAGATACCATTAGTATCTGGTAGTGCCTTACAACTAGAAGCACAGCTTACAGTGTTTAATTATAAGGGAGGCCCGTGCTATAGATGTCTATTTCCAGTACCTCCCCCTCCGGAAACTGTTACAAGTTGTGGAGATGGTGGCGTTTTAGGGCCAGGTAAATAATCTGTTGTCATTCTTTTAGAATAACTATCTAGCCTGAATAGAAATTTGTTTTCTCCTCTCTCTAATACATAAATAGGTACAGGGTCTTCCAACGAGGACTGAACAGGGGCTCATTTTTGAGCTTCCTTGTATTTAAAGAAAAATCCAAAATAGCCAATCGATGTACTTTTTCCTGCAGAATTCAAAAATGAATTTGAACCAGAAACAAAAGAGTTACGCTATGGATAAGGTGTTTTTTAAATGGAACATATATAGTATAGTATAGTATAATTTAACTTTAACCTTTTTGAAACTACACTAGGTAATAAAGGTATAATCAATCACCTTTGAATCCTTCAAAGTCAAAAAATTTGACAAATTTACTATAATATTGCCGAAATGAAATATTCATTAGATGAGAGATTGCAGATTGTTATCTTGTTCTACAAATGCCAAGAAAATGCAAGAGAAGCAAGGAGAAGATTTATTGCAAATTTTCACAGAAATATATCCGTCAATACTATTCTAAGGATAAAGAACCTATTTGAGGAAAATAAAACATTACATGACAGAAAAAGAAATCCAGAAAGGAATAGAAATCGAGACCGTGCCATTGTGAATTATTTTCGACTGAATCCAACCAAATCAATTTCGGACGCAGTTCGGGACGTTCAATACGGCGGCGGTGTAAGACGCAGAAGAGTTACCCAAGGAACTGTTCACAGGACTTTAAGAAATCATAAATTTAAGTCTTATCATATCCTTCCACTTCAACATCTAACACCGGCACAAAAAGAACTTCGCTTCCAATTTGTTTCCCAAATTGTGATTCGGAAAGAAAACGAAGACCCTAATTTATTCAGAAATATCTTATGGACTGACGAAGCCACATTCACAACATCGGGGGTTTTCAATAGACATAATAATCATCACTGGGCCGTTGGAAATCCAAGAAAATTTCAGACAATTAAATTTCAAGAATGGACTTCAATCCATGTTTGGTGTGGCATAAAAAATAATAGAATTTTGGGACCAATATTTTTTAACGGGACTTTAAATGGACAGAGATACTACGAGTTCTTAGAAAACGAAATTGAGAACTTTTTGGAAGATTTACCATTGGAAGAATATCAAAATTTAATTTGGCAACATGATGGGGCCCCTCCGCATGCCGTGCCTGAGGTTACTCAATATTTAAACGGACGCCATGAAGAATGGATTGGTAGAAATGGAACCTATGCTTGGCCACCCAATAGTCCCGATTTGTCAATATTAGACACATTTCTTTGGGGCCATTTAAAGAACGTGGTATACAAGCAGCGAAACCACGATATTGAAGAGATCATGCAGAAAATTGTGAATGAAATAAATCGCCTTAACCAGGAAAATCACAGTATAACAGCAAGTTTGGAAAGGCTACAAAGAGGTTATCACACATGTTTCGAGAACAGCGGAGGTCACATTGAACAATTAAATTATTAATGTTTTTTTTTTTAAATTAGTATAGAGTTGGATTTCTTTTTCTGTCATGTAATGTTTTATTTTCCTCAAATAGGTTCTTTATCCTTAGAATAGTATTGACGGATATATTTCTGTGAAAATTTGCAATAATCAGAACGGACAAAAAAAAAATCACTCGTTCCAAAAATCGTATAAAACAAGCTATGTTCCATTTAAAAAACACCTTATCCATAGCGTAACTCTTTTGTTTCTGGTTCAAATAAATTTTTGGTTTCATTTTTGAATTCTGCAGGAAAAAGTACATCGATTGGCTATTTTGGATTTTTCTTTAAATACAAGGAAGCTCAAAAATGAGCCCCTGTTCAGTCCTCGTTGGAAGACCCTGTACACCAGTTTAATATTCCAATATTCTTAAAATTAAAAATTCTTATTCCTTCTTTGAATGTTGCAAATAAAACTAAAACTAACTAAAAATTGATAAGGTTTGTCAGACGCCATTTAAACTTTGGTTTAAACAGATTTCTATTCACGAACTTGTCAATATAATGGGATGCTTAGAATGACCTTTTGACTCTTTGTTATAGTACCAGGAGTAATTGGTGTACTTCAAGCATTAGAAACTATAAAAATATTGGTTGATTCACCAGGAGTTTTATCTGGACGGTTTTTATTATTTGACGGATCAAACACGTCATTTCGAAGTGTTAAACTTCGACCAAGAAATACAAACTGTGCTGTTTGTGGAGATACACCGTCTATAAAAGAACTAATTGATTATGAACAGTTTTGTGGTGCTAGTGCCCATGATAAGGTTAGAAAGAGGTGATTCATCACTTTGACATTGAAAATTTATTAATTCCATTTTTGTGGTCTAAGAACCGGCCATGGCACGTGAAATGGCATCATTCTGGACTGGTCAATGTTTTATCTGTCATCGACAATTTTGTGACCACAAAAGCCGGCCTATACAGGGTTATTTACGTTATTCGACACGACATATAGCTAAATTATTTGTCTTGGATGAAAAACTGTTTTCGGGGCGGATAGGGGCCTGTTGAGGGTACATTTTAAAATTATTTTCGTATCGTACAGGTTGTCCCAAAAACACAAAACGCATCACAGTTGTATTTTTTTTAATGGAATGCCCTGTATATTATTTTATTTTCCGTTTCTACGATCAAAATAAAAATGAGTTTCATCGGGGTTTATTGTAGTTAAACCCTACGGTTTTTGAAATATTTCGTTTGTAAAAATGCAGTAAAAATTTTAATAATTAAATTTTCAATATGTGTTTTCTTTTTTCAAACCAAATTCACACTGTAGTCTACTAACCGATTAGGTTTTATGTTGCACTTATGAAAATTTTATTAACTTATACAAGGAGCCCAAAAAGTACGTCAAAAAAATTACAAGTTTGAAATGATAATAACTTGTTTAATTTAGATATAACACCCTGTATTTTATGTCAGCAATAGATGTAAAATTTAATTGTCCATCGAAAAGTATTAAGCTTTCCCATAGCTAAATGCTCACGATTTCATGAAAAAGGCAAATCTTCATAATACAGGCTGATTTTAACCAATTTAATATTAATAAAGTCACTTATGGCATTTTGACAGGTTAGAATTGGTTGTAAAAAAAAAAGGTTTACAGTAAATGTTCTACTTACTAGCTAAAGTAATGTAAAGGTAACGAAAGAAAGGAATGATGGGCATACAACAAGCAATTCAAAATTTCTTTATTTGTGTTTAAAATTGGAAATTTTTACATACGTCAACACATCAATTTAAAAATATCAATTCAAAGTCAATAGTTGTCATTAAAACCATAATATGTTTAAAAGCTAGTAATAACACTCACGCTTTCCACAATACACTTAACAAGTATTTTAGAAGACTTTTCTGCCTTTCACACTGTTAAAACAACCCTATGATCCAGGAACTCTTTGATGGTATAAAATGGTCGTTCAGTCAGGTAGTTTTTAACGACACTCTTGAACCTGCCACACTCAAGGTCCCTCACAGCATTCGGTAGTTTATTGAAGAAGGCCGGGGCATAGTGCAGAGTAGCATTCCACGACCTACTCAGTCTCAGAAATTCGATATTTAGGTTATTTCTGCCTCGGGTGTTGTGATCATGGACATCAGCAGCTGTCTGATATATTTGTGAGGTTTTTGCATACATTAAACATTCAAGAACATACCTAGATGGGATGGTAAGAATCTTTAGGTCCCTGTACGCCCCCCTTGCGTCTGCTCGATACTCGAGATGAGCAAGGACCCTCACTGCTCTGCGTTGGAGAGTAAAGACCCTTTTCGCATACGAGGAGTGGCCCCACACCAAGATGACATAGCAGCAAAGAGACTGAATCAGAACTTCACTGATGCGGGATTTTTAAACTCGTGAGATCTGAGACTACAGATGATTGTCTCTGTTTTATCTGCGTTCAGAGTAAGGCGGTTTGCAATAAACCAGTCCATTAATTAAGTGGGGCTTGCATCCATTCTACGACCCAAGGCCGCTGCGTCCGCATCGGCATCTGTAATTGTGGTATCATCCGCAAATATGATGACCTCGCCCTCTGTAACAGCCGAGTCGATGTCATTGATGTAGATCAAAAATAACATGGGTCCCAGAATGGATCCTTGGAGCACCTCATGTTTAAGTAATCTTTGGTCGGATTTGGCTTGATTGTGACATGTCACCTGTCTCCGATCCAAGAGATAACTCTGCATGAGAGCTACACTGCTCTTACTTAAGCCATTAAAACTTAGCAAGATATTATGGGAAATGCAGTCAAATGCCTTGGATAGATCGCAATATAAGGATCCGACGTGTTGACCCTCCCCAAAACCCCTAAGAATATATTCGCAGGGCATTTATGGCATGAATGGTCGAAAGCTTTTTTCTAAACCCAAATTGGGTTTTGAGTCGTCACTAAATAAAACAAAATTAAACAGTTTTCATTTTCTGCCACTTTGTCTAAGACCCACATTCGAATTCGAAATTCCACTCGTTTTTCAAAATCGTTTTCAGAAAGTTCTTCGTGACGCTGAATTTTATAGGGATGGTAACTATGTTTCTGAAGAATCCTTCATTAGCTAATATTGATATTTTGCGCAATTTGGTTTTGACCTATATGGGGATTTTCGATTGCAGGCCCAATCACAGCAATGTAGTTTCTTCGTTTTCTGTCACAGGTTTCCTTTTAGAAGATTTTTTTTTATGCTGAACACTCCCAGTTTGTCTAAATTGAGTCAACGGTCTTTCTGTTAGGAAATCTTTGAGCGTAAACTCGTGAAGCCAGTAAGCAGTTTTGCAGACATTCTCCAAGAACAAAAATCATATCAATTCGTTCTTCTTTTCGATAAATTATCATTTTGATATACAGAAAAAAAAAACAGAAGCTACCACTATTATAACTAAATGACGGTTTGCCACGAAACACTTTTAGAAATAACTGACGAACACAAATTATATTTATGTGACTTGTCAAGATGCCATAGGTGACTTGATTAATACTAAATTGGTTAAAATCAGTCTGTATTATGAATATTTGCATTTTTCATGAAAACGTGACCAATTAGCTATGGGAAAGCTTAATACTTTTCGATAGACAATTAAAATTTACATGTATTGCTGACATAAAATACAGGGTGTTACGTTTAAATTATACAAGTTATTATCATTTTAAACTTGTAATTATTTTGTATAAGCGCAACATAAAACATAATAATGGATTAGTAGGCTCTAGTGGGAATTTGGTTTGAAAAAATAAATATACAGGGTATTTTCTAACCTCTCTGAAAAAATGAAGGAGGTGAATCCTCACCTTATTTTAAGACGAAAATGTGGTATAAATGTTTTTCGCATGTCGCTTCGTTTTCAAAATACGGGGTGTTTAAAAAAAATGTTTGTATTTTTTTTAAATATTTTATTAATTAATGCCAAACGATATTCTAATGATATTCGTTAAACATGAGGGATTAGAGCACTTTACTTTGGGTCAATTTTAAATTTTACAATTAGTTCGTTGGAGGGGATCTGGGTAAAAGAGTACCTTAATAATTTTTTAGTTATTTTTCGTATTTAA
The DNA here is from genome assembly GCA_963920685.1 of Polydrusus tereticollis. Taxonomy (NCBI): domain Eukaryota; kingdom Metazoa; phylum Arthropoda; class Insecta; order Coleoptera; family Curculionidae; genus Polydrusus; species Polydrusus tereticollis. The sequence goes on from OY987329.1 coordinate 127,446,786, forward strand.
TTTTCGCGTTTCGTATTTTTGGAACAACCTGTACTTACGTTTTATAAAAATAATTTTAAAATGTTCCCTATACAGGCCCCTGTTCGCCCCGAAAACACTTTCTTTTATCCAAAACAAATAATTTAGCTATACTATGTCGTATCGAATAACGTGAATAACCCTGTATAACTATTTTTATTTTTTAGGTTTTGAATATCGATATTCTTGACACCAATGAGCATATAACTGTCGAATCACTTTCCAAGATATTAGGAAATGAATTAATAATAGATGTCCGACCAGCAATTCAATATGAGATATGTAGGTTACCTCATACCTACAATGTTCCTATTGATGATCTTGATAAACCAAAAGGAATGGAGCAAGTTAAACAGCTAGTAAGAGATAAAACTGCCGATGGAGACAATAAGGGTAAGTGCTTAGTTATTAAGATAATATACAGGTTTCGCATATGGTAATTATAATCAGCCGCTAACGGCAAGAAAAGAGACATACGTTTAAAAATGTGATTGGAAATGCTTTGTCGCATCTTAACGGCTTAATGCGCGCTGTTTTTCCCTGCTACCGGCAATTTATCCATTTGCGAAACCTGTATTACAGTGTGGTCATTTAAGTGTGCAACATATGGAAATTTTTTTTATTACCGATTTTTCAGAAAATTTTATTCTTGATAAATTCACTCCTACAATAAAATGTCCATTTGACATTTGCATTTTTATCACTTTGACATCGATTAAAATGGTGCATCCTTTTTATCGCGATAAAACCCTCTCCAGCTAAAAATTAAATAGTAAAAACCTTTCCAGCTCAAAATCGAGTAGCTTTTCTTTTTCATTGCTTGGCAACCTGACATATTGTTACAAATTAATTTGATGCTGTCAAACATTTTTTTAGTGAAGTATTATTTTTTTTTTTAGTATCTATTCATGCCAAAATTCGTGAATTTCTGTAGCTAAAAATCACTCGATCTTTTTTTTAAGATCGGATAAACTTTTATTTTTTTAACTCAAACTATATCACTTTTTAGCAATTTAAACTCGAACAAACGATAATAGATAACATTTCGTTTGTTCTCGTTAAATTTCTAAGCAATCTAGTTTTCGTAAAAAATAAAAGTTTTTCCGATAAAAAAAAGCTCTTGTTGCTTTACGTATGATAAAAGTTGGTGCATAGAAAATTCAGCAAAATGTTATTAAGAAAAGTTGTTTAGAATTAAAAGTTATGCATAGATTCGAAAACGTGACCTCCTAAAATAAAAAAACATTTTTTTTTGGAAACAATAATAATTTTCCAAAAAAATTTTTTTTTTATATTCACCCTAAAGACCTTCATAAATTAATCAAAATCAAATCAATTCCACATATCTTTGTTCAAATTCAAGCATATTTGTAACTTGAATTTTTAATTTATTAGGGAATCACAAACTTCATGGTTGTTGCAACGACATTAAACCCAACTTTAAAATATCCTTAAAATTCTTTTTAACAAGATAAGACATCAGTAATGATAATATGCAAATTAAAAAAACTCTCATTTAAAGTGCAAAATTTTTATTTTAAATGTTTATTAAAAAACTGTACAAATTAATCGACAACATGAAATCCTATTAAAACATTATGACAGTTTGGTGGCATTATTAACAAAATAATGTATGCATTATGTATGCGTTTAGTGCAAACTCAAGAAATACAATGTTTTTAAACGTATTTAAATATGGTGCCAATGGTTTTGCCAATGGTTTTGCCAATGGTTTTGCCAATTTTTATTGGCTTTTTTTTATTATAACTAAACAAATAAAAATGCAGAAAAAAATTAAATTACGTATGTGTAAAAAAATTATCGACGCGTCTCTGTATGTCCACCTTCTCGTTCAATGCATTTAATTGTCCGATCATAAAATTCACTAAGAGTGGATCGCAATACACTTGCTGGAATATTTCTGCAATGAAATCGTATCGAATTTTTAAGCTCCCCAACATTATTAAACGGTCGATCCTTGTAAACTTTTTGCTTTAAATATCCCCATAAAAAAATGTAATGGGGTGAGATCTGGCGAACAGGGAGGCCACCGTGGGTCGGTATTTCGTTCTAACCATTTATCACCAAATTCCCCATTTAACCATTCGGACACAATTCTAGCAGAATGAGCGGGAAAACCATCATGTACAAACCATAATTTATGTCGTTCTTGTATACTCATATTATCCAAAAAATCCGTCAGTTCGTTTTCCAAAAAATGTAAATCGGTATCACCAGAGGTTTTGGCGAAAAAAAAACGGCCCTAATAATTTGTCGTTAATAATACCGCACCAATCGTTTGTTTTCTGGTAATACTGGTTTTTATTGTCAATGACAAAATTTGGATTTTCGTCCGACCACCACCTACAATTTTGGGAAGAAATAACGCCATTTGTTGCGAACGTAGATTCATCCCCAAAAAGTATGTGTATATGGAAATCACGTTGATCTTCTATTTGTCCCTGAATCCACATGCAGAAATCATACCGCAAGTCATAGTCTCGTTTTTAAAACGTGCAAATAAACATTGGCGTATAGGCATGGTATTTTTGTTTTTTTAAGAATCTTAATAGAGCTTTTTTTTTATACCCGTATAAGCATAAATTTCTGAGGTGGATCTTCTAGGTCTAGGGTTTTCAACAACTGCTTGAAGTACTTCTAATTGATTTTCTTTAGTACATACAGTTTTGGTACGTTCATTACTTTTAAGCCTTATTTGGTTTTTTCCATAGGTATCTGCGATTATTTTAGCAGGATTTCATATTTGTGGATTAATTTGTACAGTTTTTTAATAAACATTTAAAATAAAAATATTGCATTTTAAATGAGAGTTTTTTAATTTGCATATTATCATTACTAATATGTTAAATATTTTATCTTGTTAAAAAGAATTTTTAGGATATTTTAAAGTTGTGTTTAATGTCGTTTCAACAACCATGAAGTTTGTAATTCCTTAATAAATTAAAAATTCAAGTTAATTTTACAAATCTGCTTGAATTTGAACAAAGATATGTGAAATTGATTTGATTTTGATTAATTTATGAAGGTCTTTAGGGTGAATATAAAAAAATAAATAAAATAATTAATGTAATTAACTTGCGTTGGGCTACATTCTTGGTGAAACCGTATATTATCCATTATGGGTAAAATTAAAATTGCTTGTTATGTTTCGTGTCAGGTAACTGAATAAATAGTGAAACATAACAAGCAATTTTAATTTTACCCATAATGGAAAATAATTAATGTTTTCAAAAAAAATTTTTTTTTTATTGTCGAAGGTCACGTTTTCGAATCTATGCATAACTTTTAATTCTAAACAACTTTTCTTAATAAGATTTTGCTGAATTTTCTGAAATAGAGGTACTTTATTCTTGTAACAGTTTTATATTTTTTGACGTACCCTGTACGCCGTTTGACTTGCAACCATTCCAAGTGCACCTTTATGACTACACTGTATAGTCGAAAATAATAAATTTCCATTAAAAGGCATTCATTTACGTTTAATTGATATATTAATTTTATTGCAGTTTATGTACTGTGTAGGAAAGGGAATGATTCGCAGCGGGCCGTCACTTTCTTGAAAAAAAAATTGTTGGATTTACCAGTTAAGTTTCTAAATGTCAAAGGTGGCCTTAGCGCGTATTCTAAGCGAATAGATTCTAGTTTTCCGGATTTTTAAAAATGTTATTGTTAAGCAAATATGGCTACTACCTTAAAATGTGTAAAATGAACTTTAGGATTAAGCTTTTATACATGTAAACTAACATTTATTGCGTGTTGACAATGACCGGGCATGTCTTAAGCACAAAAGAAATCATGGAAAACAACAAAATTACTGCTAAGATATCGGTAAACCATAAAAACGAGTAAGTACTACAGTTTCTTGTCCATTCAAAAATTAATTTCTTAAACATCATGTCATGAACATCATTTTGTTTTGTACTAAATGTAACTTTGTACCAATTTTATTTTTTTAAATTTAAAGTCTCTCAAATTTTAAATTGAAGAAATGATAATCAAGCTTTACTGGATTCAGCAACTACTTGTTTTCAAATTAAAAAAAAAAATCCCAATACTTTCAAAGATATCTGGGCAAAACCGAATTTTTGCGATTTCGGTTTTATTGTTTTCTGATTCTATTTGAAGAGATATGTAAAAACAAACTTTACGATTTTAATATCACTTTTCCTCCTCTACTAGATTGTTTAATTAATTTTTCAATCCGACGTTTTGTTTTCTCCGTGTTTTTTTTTCGCAACCATCATCAACTTTATTTTTTTAAATAGTCGTTTTTCAATTTACGCTTTATACTTTCTATTCTGACTGATCCAACGACATATCACACCACGTATTATTTATTAGACCTTACGAACTAAAACAGGCTCATCATCAATGCAAATGAGTACCTTTTTTAAGATGTGTTTAGGTATATTGGTGTATTAAAATTTAAACTTGAGTTGATCTTAAAAACATTTTTTCTATTTTATATTATTTTCAATAATGTAAAGTGTGTGATATAAAGTAGTACTAATATTAAAAAAAAAAACAAGTTGGTGATGGTTGCTAAGAAACGAAACGTCTGATTAAAATTTTAATTAAATCATCTTGTTGAGGAGAAAAAGTGGCAATGAGAATGTAAAATTTATTTTGAAAAAATAACGTTAGAGGATTTATAGTCTATCTTTAAATGGCGCGAGGTAATAAATGCTCATTAAATATGCAAAACGCATACCGGGATATCAAGAACAATTTAAACACCATCCCTTAAAATCTATTGTGTTTACATTAAAGGATCCAAATATTGAGCATTCTTTAGGTAGGTCCACCCTTAATTTATCGCAAGCTATTGTTATATTTGAGGATTTGCCATTGTTATTGGGAGAATCCCTTAGCCAGGAGCGTGTATTGGGGAGGTTTTTAAATTAAACATCTTAAACATGCCTATTCTCCTAAAATTGTATTATATTATATTCGTAGGTATTTATAACATATGACAACATTAAAAAAATCATTATAACTAATAAATAACAATGGGTGGTACTATTTTACATAATATAATTACAAAAACAAAATATAATATACAGACTGTCCACAGATAGGGTTTGCAATAGCACAAATGAATGAAAAATTTCATTTTTCGGGAAAAAGTCATTCTTGATAAAAAGGTTTGCTTGTAAAAAAAATGCAATTCACGGAGAGAAAATTTTGATTTTTTAAACAGGGTTCGAAAAAACTTCAAAAACATGATTTTTCTCCAAGAGTAAATTACCTTTATTTTTCATTTTTGACCAAAATGCCAATTAGAAAACTTATTTAGAATAACGTTTGTAATTTAAATCCGAGATTTAAAATAAATCTTTGATTTTTTTAGTTTTTTCAATTTTTAGAGGTAAATGAAAATTTTTTTTGGATAGCATTAGCGGTCGAAATACATACATTATCAATGACTTTATATCTTACAGAGGGGCAACAAAAAATTTCAAAAACTGATTTGTGGTGTTACCAGAAATATGTATTTTGAATTTCACAAATGAAATGACCCCGGAAATATCACAACAAAGTCTTAAAATAACAACAAATAATAATTTTATAATTTGCTATTCAAACACCCCCACTCCATATTCAACACATTTTTCCAGCTGTAAACGAATGTGGTCAAAACTTCTTCGAATTTCTTCAATGGAAATTGTTTGAACAGCTTGAACAATTCGCTGTTTTAGAAGCTGTACGTCGTTCTCAATTGGACGGGAGTACACTAATTGTTTGAGGCGCCCCCAAAGATAGGCATCTGAAATAGTTAAATCGGAACTCCTTGGGGGCCACAGAACCGGACCAATCTATCTGTGGCCAAATGTATTATCAAGCCATTCCCTCACTTCAATTACGAAATGCGCAGGGCATCCATCTTGCTGAAAGTACATTTCGTTCCTAAATTGGAGAGGCAATTCTTCTAGGTTGTCAGAAAAGAATGTTTCCAACATTTCAACTCCTACGGTTACACGTGTTTTCAAAAAAGTATGGGTCAATAATGCTATAATGTGAAATCGCACACCAGACATTTACTTTTTTGTAATATTGTCTTCTAGCAGGAATTCTAAAACGGGGATTATTTTTGCTCCAGTATCTAATATGCGCAGAAGACACTTTCCCGTTTGTTGAAAATGTCGATTCATCGGAGAACATGATAAATTTATGAAAGTTACTGTTTCCACTTACAATTTTGTCTCCGACCCAAAGACAAAAATCCAAACGTTTGGCTTCGTCTTTGAGTAAAAGTTGGCTTAAATGGGAATATTTTATTTGCCTTTAAAATATTCCGAATGTGAGATTTTTTTACTACATTAAGTTCTTGAACTCGGTTTCTTAATGAAAGGGTAGGATTGTCAGCAACATACTGCAATACGATTAGGGAAGCTGCGTCATTCTGATCATAGTTTTGTTTTTTTTTTTAAATTGGAAACTGAACCAGTTCGCTGAAATTTTCTTAATAATTTATGAAGTCCCATTTTTGAGACGTAAACGTTAGGATATCTTTGATTAAATTTCTCTATCACAAAGTTGTAAGAACATTCGCCCGCACCGTAACATTGAACTAAATAAACCCTTTGTTCTAAGGTCAACATTTTCAAAACACATCAAATTCTATTTGACAACTTCAAATTTGCCCATACGTAAAGCAAAGTAATAAAAAGGTAAAAAAATTCCTTGTTTTTACAAAAGATGGTAGGAATGCATTTAAAATTTTAAAATAAGATACACACCATCCATTATGAAAATAGAGTTTAATACAATTTTATATTGCATTTCTTTTACAAGCAAAACTTTTTATCAAGAATGACTTTTTCCCGAAAAATGGAATTTTTCATCCATTTGTGGTATTGTAAACCCTGTCCGTGGACAGTCTGTAAAATCTTACAAACAAAACCAAAATCGAATAATACTTTGTCGTTATAGCTTAATCATAGTCCGATTCGGAAGATGAACTTTTATTAACATCGTTTATAAGTCGTGTTTTTTCTGGCGACATCCGTCTTTATTTGAGCCCATATAAGTTCGATCGGGTTTAATTCGCAGTGGTAAGAAGGAAGTCTCAGCACATATATTTCTCGTAACTTTGCCATTTCATCGACTACATATTTTTAGAATGCATTTTTATGTAAATTGGCTAGTACCAATAGTTATTTTTTTAAGGAATCTAATGCAAATTCTATTTGCCTTAAACTTAGCCATTCTGTCATTTCACTTTTACGCCACGCACTTGTCGGTAATTTTTCCTTCAGCCTAGAGTGATAACTGATCCGATAGGGAACAACGCGTAAAAATAAATAACACAATCAGTGAACCAAACATAGTCAAAATAGGAGTGCCCCAAGGCACAGTCCTTGGTCCAGTACTCTTTTTAGCATATATAAATTCCCTTTTGTCTTTAGCCACACGAGTGAAAGTAATATCATACGCAGACGACACAGTTGCTATCTTTTCTGAAAATACATGGATTGAAACAAAGACATCTGTCGAACTCGGCATGAAAAAAATTCAAACATGGCTTGGAATGTATCAGCTTTCATTGAATATTGGCAAAACTCACTATATGGCATTCTCTTTAAATAAAATAAATAAACCTGACTTCACATTTATTAAAGTTGCAGGGATGAGGGAACATATTAGGGAAACAAACGAGATCAAGTACTTGGGAATAATCGTCGACAGGAATTTAAAATGGACCAACCATGTGAACTATTTAACAAAAAGAATAAGGAAATTGATTTACAAATTCTACCAATTGCGTGAAATTCTTTGCAGGAAATTATTAATCATGGTTTACAAGTCTCTGGTAGAATTACTCCTTTCCTATGGTATCCTCATATGGGGTGGAATGTACAAGAATGTCTTACAAAAATTAAATACAACTCAAAATTATATTCTAAAGATCATATTTAAGAAACAAAGATTGTACCATACTAACCTTCTTTACACAGAAGATATAAGCAATGTTCGAACTTTATATTTCCATAGCATTTGCATTTATGCATTTAAAAATAAATCATTTCAGAATTACACATCTTCTACATACAATATCCGCAGTAATAATGATGAGCTTCTGCCTACCCCTAAATTTAAGAGAGATATATGTCAATGATTTTTAAAATATACCCTACCTAAGACTTGTAACCTACTGCCGTTCATATAAAACACATAAAAAACCCAAAAACTTTTGCACGTAGCTCTAAGAAATTTATCTTTGACAATTATGTTATATTTGAACGAATTTTGGATGATTGATTCTTGAAAAAGTGTTAAGATATTGCTGATTTTTTGTTTTTTTTTCTTCTTTTTTTTGTTATTCTTTTTCCATTATTTTCACTCTTACCTTTCTATATCTATTGTTTTATTTTACTGTGTTGCACTAATTGTTTTATTGGGAGCACAATACAAGTGATTTATTCACTTAGGTGCTTTTTTTCTTTTTCCTAAATATAGATATACATCTAATAAGTATTTAGTATTATGTATATTAATGGGCTAGATTTATATTAGTAACATATTAATATAACACTTGTATTTTTCTGTACCTCTATTATGGAATAAATAAATAAATAAATAAATAAATAAATAAATAAAATAAATAAAATAAAAAATAAAACTTGCATTATCCAATACAATTATTGCATCGTTTAAGGTCCAACATTTGCTCGAATCATTCTTTAAAGACATCGGCATTCATATCTTCATGATAGTCTCCTGTATTTTTAAATTGGAACATCAGTAGACCACCTTTCACGAAGCCTTCAGAACTTCTAATCTGGGTTATGATAAGTCTATGTCCTTTTCCAGATGGCGCTCTTAATCCTGTGGACAATCCTTCCAAAAAAGCTTGCTTTGAACTTTTAATATTTTCATCTAGCCAAAATTGAGTCAGAGTGTGACCTTCATTTAGCCATGTTTCGCCTGGGTAAAATATTTCATTGTTTTCTTCTCTGGCTTTTCGGATGCTTCTTAAGCAATTTCTTCTCCAACAGCTTCTGTCTATTAAAATCGATTGCCTGTTATGTTTTTTTCACCGAAAACACATTTTTTTAATAATTTCCAAAACGTATTTCTACACATAAATGTGTAGTCCTGGTCTTCTCGGATTGAAGACATAACTTTGTCCAGCGTGGGAATTTCTTTTTTTTTTAATAAACTATGAACTTTTCGCCGTATTCTCTGCATTAAAACGTCATCCAGCTCAAGTTTTGGTCGTCCTGGAGAAGTTCTTGGAGGTTTGACGCCAACACTTTTTTCTTCTTTTAAAAGTTTATATATTGTTGTTTTCCCAACGTTAAGCATATCTGCTGTAAATTGTGCTGCATTTTCGACACTCAAATCCGCATTCTTACTTTTAATAGAATCGTAACAGTTAAGAATTAATTTTTTTTTCATTTACTGTACATGGACCGACTCTAGGGCGTTTAGGTAATTGTTGAAAAATTTCCATATTTAATTAAAAAAAACACTGACACTTCACACTTTGACTAGTTTGACTAAGAAACAAACACCCAAGGTAGGTATGTATAAATATAAATAGGTGTATTATTCCAATAGAGGCACTATAACCACATTAATTAGCAAACAGGTAACCAGGATTAGGTACAAAAAAAAAGGAATAAAATGATTTAAGCAGAAACGGAATAAGTAGGTACCTAGAGTCTAATTAGTTTTGATAAAATTGCTTTGTAAAATTCCAGGTAAAATTCAAGTAAACGGCTGTACATAATTTTAGGTTTAAAAAAATTTGATATTAAAATATATACTTGTACTAATTCTGCACAAATTTAAAAATTCAGGCTTATTTAAATCTATGCATGCCCAAAAATCTTGTACGCCCATGGAGAAGACGGTTTTGATTGATTCATTACTTCGCATCATTTAAAGATAGACTATAGTATTGCGCATTATTTTTCCAATTTAATCATCTCTGTATGTCCTACGGTTTATGAGGTCCCTGTAGGGTTCATTCTTCTCCTGGACACACTGTGTTCGATGTTTTCCTAAACAAACTTATGTTAGTTATAAATCTGTAAATTCAAATGTTCCATGATACAAATTTTAAAGTTCTCTAGATGGAGTTCTCTATTTCACAAATAATGGACCTAATTTTTAATTTTTCTACAAAAAGTCAGTGTTTTTCTTTTTAAATGACTAGTGGTTAGAAAATTTAGTTTTTGTATTAACGCTAATGGTTTCCGTTTCCTATTTTTGCAAAACAAAAAATCTAAGTATTATGAGAGCCCCCCAACTTCTACATACTTTTAAATTCATTAAGTATTTTGGTTGTATCCCTTACATTCGGGAAAAATCGATTTAAACAAGATTGAAAAAGTAATCCTTACCAACACTTTCCTTAAAAACGAAAGTGAAGTAAGTGAAATATGAAAGGTACTCTTAGGTAAGATTAATATTTTTCAATTTTCCAATTACAAAACGAATTTTGTTTACAAGCAAAAAATGTTATATAGGTAGAAAGACTTGTTGTCGAAAAACTAAAAATTAGGTCAGTTTGTGGTATAGGTAAGTATACCCACCCAGGGAGACCCTATATAATGTCACAAAACTCATATTTGTTAAGCTGTAAAAAGGATTTGTCTGAAAAATATATTTATTGAAACTATTGATTATTTCTTTTTCCTTTAAAAACAATTCGGCAGTTATCTAACCTAATCAAAGCAAAGTAACAGAATATACAATGCGAGTTTGTAACTTTGATTAAATTCAGTAAGTGTGGCAGTATGACTTTTTTTTTGGAAGAATGCTCGGTTATTGATATATTAAGGTGGGGTATTTTTTATTTAAACTGCCAAATTTCAAATTTGTAATCCTTATTGTCATTTATACAATATGAAATTAATTTTATCTACTTTAAACAACTGTCGATTTTTTTTTAATAATTACTCAAAATGTTGTCCATAAATTATTTGGCAGTATCCTGAACGGAAGTACAACTCGTTTTGAACATTTTTAATAACTTCGGGAGAAATTAACCTACAACACTCATGTCTTATTATTGCTTTCAACTCGTCAACATTTGCCGGTTTCGCATTAAAAACTTTACTTTTCAAGTACTACCATAAAAAGTAGTCTAAGGGAGTAAGGTCTGGAGACCTGGGTGGCCATTCGATGGGTCCCTTCTTCCAATCCATCTGCCTGGAAAATCTGCATCCATATATTCATGGACAGCACTTGCAAAACGGGAAGGTGTACCATCTTGTTGTTACCAAAAGTTTCTATTCGAGACATCAAAGTCGAAAGAATCACGAAATAGAAGAGCCAAATTCGGAACTAGTTCTTCCTGCTAGAATTCCAAATATCATGCCCCATTGAGATTTTCCTCAAAGAAAATTGGACTGTCGTCTGCCCAATAGCGACAATTTTATCGGTTTACTTTACCATTTAACATGGACGTTGATTGAAATGTCAAAGGATGTTGCTTTAAATTGACACAAGAAGGTAAACAAACGACGGATACTACCTTTTTTACTTAATGTATTTTTCTTTAGTTTAAAGTAAATAAAATTAATTTTTGTTTCATATCTTATAAACGACAAGGAATACAAATTTGAAATTAGGCAGTTATGTGTAACTTAATATGCTGTTTAAAAATAGTAAATAAAAAACTAGGGTTGCCATTTAAAAGAATTCTCGATTACCTCGTATCTTTAATATAGGACACACTGTATCAATATTTTTTTAAATAAAAGAGACCACACCCTAAAATATCAATAAGTACCCTTGTCCGAGCATTTTTCCAAAAAAGAACCATACTGAATGTTGGGGAAAGGTTCAGTTAGCTAGTTGCATAATTTAATAACAAAACAAGTATAAATTCAAAGTAGAGAAAGTACGGCAACGCCGCTGTCTACAATCTTTTAATTTATCTACGGTGCATGAAACAAGAAAAGGCAGTTAACTACAGTTAGATTCTAAAACAATTCCAACCGTCAATTTGCTAGACTATTCGCCGCCTACAACACCGAGCTTCGCAGAAAGCGACATAAACGAAGTGTTTATAGCGTACGTGATGTAAACGAAGGATTTATTGTTATGCAACCAGATATACTTACGTGTTAATTGAAACGGTATGACAGGATGTTGCTGTGTGTTCGAGAGGGATGATATATCGCAATTACGAATTAACATGTTTTAACAAATCAGATACGTACAAGGCTTGGTAGAAAGCACACGGTCTCCTCGCGGCATTTTGCGCGGGTTTAGTTGATTTTATGGCACTCGAGCCAAGTAATTAAGTCGGTCAGTTCGCGGTGTTATCCCGAAGATATACTAATGTGATTACTATATCCAGACTAAAGTAGAGTTCCGTATCACGCCTGGCAGAAAGCACACTGTCTCCTCGCGGCAGTTTGCGCGGGTTTAGTTAATTTTATGGTATTCAAGCCATGAAATACGTTGGACCATTCGCGGTATTGTATCCCGAAGGTGTAACTAATGTGATTATTACACCAGAACTCAAGTTCCGTTTATCTGTTAAAATAACGTGGTCAATTCGCGGTGAATACCCGAAGGTAGAATAACGTAGTTATTATACCACGACACGAGTCCTCTTTATCTATTGTAAAAAGCAGCCTCAAGTTTGTTTATATGATAAATTCTCGAAGGTTTAAAAATACAGTAGTGTATCCCGATATTATTGTTTTATTTAGTGATGTAAAAATGTATAGTTGTTTTAATGCAGCAAGTAATTACCATACTAAGTTGTAAAAGTAAAAAGCATTCCTGGTACGCAGAACGGATGTAAAGATGAGTAAATGAAATACCAGAAGTAAATAGATATATTAAATATATATTATATTAAAAAGCCTTTTATTTCAACTGACATATTTTGAACCACGCAACCTATGAGAAATACAGTAAACAATTTATGTTTGGCGCAAGAAAATAAAGGCGGCGTCAACACTGAACTTTCTGAATTTATTCCAAGTTACAAACTCACTCTGTATATCTTTTTATCAATAATTAATTCTGCTTTCTTGTAGACCTTAAAACCAATTAATATTTATACAACACAATTAGGTAAAAAACACTTTATTAAAAACATGCTAAAATACCAACTAAACAACAATAATAAAAAACAACATCTAAAAACTTCAAAAACACTAAACAAAAATAAATTATTTGGTACCTATTTTTTAATCAGCCTTAAGGCTCCAAACCTGAGCTATTAAGATTTAAAGTAAAAGGTATACTGTTTACTACATCGTTAGTTTTTTTCTGAACACTTCCGATGACAGAATTTCCATATTTAACAGTATTAGAAACGGCCCCAAACAAGCCATTAAAAAGTCGTTTTGAGGGGGAGCTATTAAGGATTTCTTTAGCAGAGTGTTTATCTATTAAATATTTTAACAAAACACCATTGAAAACTTCTGGATTCTCCTGATGCGGGAAGTGTCCACAGTCGTCGATTATTTTCAAACGAAATTTTTCACAATATTCCGTGGAATTTACTATACCTTCTAGTTTTACGTACTGGTCCTTGCTACCGGTTATTAAAATTACAGGAACTTCGGTTTGGTCCAGACGTTCGTTGATTTTAAGGAACGGCAAGTTCCTGTAGTAATTGATAGGCCCAGTCCAATCAGCTTTTCGAGAGAAAGTGTATTTGTAGGCGTATAAGTTGACGTCCTTGGCAGGCAGATGCTTGTAATATTGATCGATGATCTTGACATCTTCTTTTAAAGCATCTAGTTCTGGCAGGTACGGTACTTGTACATAATTTAACCATTGGTAATTATAAGTAGAAGTAAACGTTTTCCAGTAAACGTTTGGATGAGGACATGATATAGCGACGAATTTACTGACGATAGTAGGATTTTGATGCACTAAATACCATCCTAGTAATGCTCCCAAATCATGACCTATAACAATACAATTACTAACACCTAACGAGTGTATGAACTGGGTGATTTCTTCGAGCACAGTGTCGAGTTTATAACTGCTTCTCCATGCTGGCTTATCGGAATCGCCAAAGCCTTTAAGATCCAAGGCTATCACGCGAAAGTTTATTGAGAGAACTGGTATTTGGTACCTCCAACTGAACCAAAAGTCTGGAAATCCGTGGAGCAAGAGTATTACCGGCTGGTCCTTCGGTCCGGATTCCACATAGTGTAGTTTTACTCCCTGAAAAGAAAATTTTAATTTAAAAAATTATTGTATTGTTTTAATTACACTGTTCAACAGAACAATTCTCCCGATGAACAAAATGAGTATTTTGTAAAATTTGGACCTAAATTGGGATACAATTGACCTGTAAATTACTAAATTCGCCTCAAATGTCATGAAAGGCCCTTTTATAGGCAATAAACTGGTAACGCATTTATTACCTGTAGAGAGCTGTGACAATGGGCTCATTTTGTGAAACCTCAAATTACACTATTTACCTAATTTTTATGAAGCAATTATATGGTATGGTTAGCCCTGAAGATTTGAAGTCGATCCGATAAGTAGTTTTCGAAATATACGAGATCAAAATCAAATAGAATCCTCGCGAGTTGGTGACATCATTAACTCCCACAGTTCGTCCACTTTGAACTTGTGCAACGGTCTTTCTGTGTATGCATAAGAGATGCGCGGCTTACTGTTTCTTTGTTCGGTTCAAGTAGAAGCTTATGATTACTACTTAATAGTATATTCTATAACAACTAGGAAAATGCCATTCCATACGAGATCTAGACTAACACTACAAAAGTAAAAGAAATTATTAAAAATTATTTTTTTCTCCTGTCAATGTCAACTCCGTTACCCAGCAACGGAGAAAGGGCGTTCTTAGTCGTAAACAACAAGTAACCGCGACCCGACTTGCTATAGGAGATAGTGACGTCACACAGCGGTTTCCGCCAGTCGACGTTCGTAAATTATTTCAAAGGCTTTAGAGGCGTCAGAAAATTAAAAACTTGCAGTTTGCCTGTTTGCACTAAATTTACAAAATCTTTCGGAAAATCTAATAAAAAAAAATGCTAAATGACTATTTATTTAAAATCCCTTCAATATTGCTTTAGTTGTTACTGTGCCGTAGTTCAGTGATCACATATTCGTATTTTCCGCTTTTTGTGTATAAAGGGGGATTTACACGGTTCCAGTAGCTGGAACAAGTACTAAAGCTAGTAACTAAATAAAATTTGTTTTTGTTCAAGTGGTTGTCTACACGCATTTTAGTGTTTTGGAATACTTCAGATAAGTTGAACACTTTTAAAATGGCGGCAAGTACAGTTGTTAGATTATCGGTTCAAAAATACGTTTTGAATATATGTGGAGAATTATCTAATACTTTATCAGAAGAAATTAACAAAGAAAAACTGTCCATTCCAGTAAACCATTTTACATTTGGCACGTGAATAGTTTCTGTTCCAATACCCGATTTTTTGGAATCTTTAATTTTTTCTTTTCCTGAGAATAGGTGGATTTTAATGCTTTTATTTTGTTTTTATTTCGTTTACCCCAAAACCTTCAATCCCCATATTATTTTGTATGATTATAAGGGCTGCATCCCTTACTTGCTTGCTTTTGTAAAGTGAAATTTTTGTGTTCCAAAGACACGGTTTGTCTCGATATTCTTGCACAAATTTAACGGTTGTCTCTTCAGTCCAACGAGACGACATTGCAATGTGATGCACTGCGCTTCTATTTTCTATTCAAAACTAAAACCCTACTAATATACTTTACTTTACTAAAATCGGCTAAACTATCCTGTCTACACTCGTCCAGTTCGCTTCAGCCAGTCAAAAAACAAGAGTGGGGGAAGCCACTTGCTCAAGTAAATAGAACCTGCTTTTATTCACTTGACTAAACTACTGACTAAAATGTTTACTTGCTCAAGTACTAAATCATGGAGTCTACACGGTGCCATTAACTAAATTTTAGTTACTGGCTTTAGTAGGTACTTGTTCCAGCTGCTGGAGATAACGCCAAGTTACTTTTGAAAAATTGAACAAGGTCGGATTTCTATGACAGCATTGCGCAGCGGCGTTATTTGTAAATATTTGGAAACGTCAAGCAGTCATTCGGTTACGATCGTAGAGTAGTATTTTATACAATAAAGCATAAAGTAGTATTTTTTTCAGGATTGAGAAGTGTGCGCGCATGAGCCGAAGGTGGTTTTATCTCGCTGCGCGCGCTCACATCGCATTAGGTGACAGTGAAAAAAGTTCCATAACGGTTCATTTTCACTCTGATCTACTTTTTTTAACATGTTGCCTTCGGCTCATGCACACAAACTCCCCAATCATGAAAAAAAGTACTACTTTATGCTCTTGTTGCATAATAGCTATTTATACAAAAAGTTACGAAATAAGGGTCTTTTAGGCACGCGACGTCAGAGTGACTTAAAGACATTGTTTTGTAACGAATGGTATACAATATTTTTTTCTACGGGCGTTTTATAATAAAAAGCTTAATTTGTTTTACCAAACATTATATTACCTGTGTTTCATTTACACCTTTCATGTCAAAAAAAAATTCGAAAAAATTCAAATCTCATGTATTTTACGAAGAGAAATATCTCGACGTACTGTTTTAGGTTTCCCAAGCATTAATTTGATTAATATAAGTAACTGTACTTTAATTATTTATAATAAATAGGTAAAATTATACTCCGTGTTTAGTTTTTAATTGTAAATAATTACTTTTTGGCACAGCGTGCTTAAAGAACTTTTAGGCACGCTGTGCCTAAAAGGAGGTTTCTTAAAAATCTAAACGACAATCAAAAAGGGGTTATTATAGAACGTCAGTAGAAAAAATACTATTATTTGTTCTATGCTTTTTTAATTTTAATTAATACACTTCAAAGTCCATTTTGAACAATAATAGTACGTCAATGTATTAAGTACTTATATTTTAGAAATATTTAAAATGTTAGTTTAATATTAGGAATTGAAAAAAAATTAATATCGTCCCAAACATAAAGTTTAATTTTTTTAGAACTATTTGACTTTTAAAGCCGCTGTAGTACGTTACTGTTTCAAAATACTATTTTTTAATATAACCAACTTGTGTAAAACTTTATGGGGTTTCTTTGTTCCCTTCTCACTTTTTCTCGCAAAATTAACCATAACGATAATGATGAGTAGGACGACAAAAACTAAATATCCCCGAAAGAAACAGCTTTAGTGATTTTATTCCAGGCATACCATATAAAGTTTTATAACTGCACTAGCCTAATAGTGAATAGTTTGTTGAGATATTGTTTCAAAATTTGTGTTTGTAATATAAAAATTAATTATTTTCTACTTATGTGGTTATTTCTAGGGTCATCAAACTGTTATAGCAGTACTGCAGTAGCAGTAGCTCGCTCTACTGGATCTTTAAAAAGGTGTACCCAGGGACACTATTGGTATAGCAGTAAGTATTTATTTTCAGCTAAAACATTGTAAGAACATAACTACAATAGTATACAAGTATTACTAAAATATGGGTGCCCATTTGAGGGTGCTTGTCTGAGGTCACTTTAGCTTTGGACTATGTCCATCAATGTGTATTGTACGTTACGGTTTTTAACCATAGAACCATGACCTTTTCCCCTTTAAGTTAAGTACTTGTCAAGAAATTAATTAGGCATTGAATAATGCGTGACGATGTGTGTCCCTTTAAACTTTGATACGGACTTGATTCATAAACGCAGTGAATACGCTTCAGTACAAGGAGATCAATCTGGAAGCCAAAAATTAAAATTTCCAATCGTATTTCTGAAGGTTATAGATAAAGTTTAGTTTTGAATAACATCTAGCTAGATTATAGTTGTCTGCTATTATTGGGTATATTATTTTTAAATTGTTTTATATTTTTACAAATTATTCATTCGTATTCTAAAATGCATACACAGGATGAGTCAAAAGTCGCGCAACGATTACGGGGAATTTCACATTATGCCCGATCTAATGACGATATACCCATGTGGCGTTGCCAGGTGTACAGTTTTTTCCTAAATATCTACTTTTTTTTATTTCAAATTAGACACCTGGTACATTATGAAATTTTTGAATTGCTCGTTGCATGTTACATTTAAAAATCATACTAAAATGTAGCAAGATTGTCAAATATCGGTATAATAATGTGGTAGGCCTTGATTGTTATCTAAAAAGAATTTATTATTGTTGACAGCTTCCTCGGCAGATTGGAACCCCCCTTGACTTTGTTCTTTGGGGTCATACTTAAACAAAAGTATATAAATTCTAGAAAATGAACTAGAAAACTTATTAAAATTGTTGAGCTACTGAAGTTATGTAGGTTAAGAAATGTAAGAAATATTTGAAAATATATTATTACACATATTATGTACAGGCTGATTCATCATAATGTTCAATCCCCTTAACTTTTTTGTTTTTAACACTAGGTAAAAATAAAAATATTAATATTTGAACCATACTTTTTGCAGGGGTGTCTAGAAATTCCCTTAGTTACTTTATAGACGTCAGGATATCGTATAAAGTTATAATTTCTTAAAAGGGTCACCCTATATTATCTACACCGAAATTCAGAGTTATAGCAGTGGCGCAGCCCGGGGGGGGGGCGGGCTGCAGTCCCCCCGCTCCTTCCCCTCCCGAGCGGGCGTAGCTCGGGTTGTCTAATTACCTGTTTACAAGAAAGAATATTTAAAAACATTATAAAAAACCGTTTTTTTTTAAAGAACTTTAACATCCTATATATCAAAAACGGGGCAACTCTAGACACATGTTCAGATGAACTTTTTCTCATAAAATATCATAAAGAATCACTCTTTTAACTTTAAATTTTTGCATGAGTTGTGTTATTTTAAATGGAACACCTTTATATTAATAGATATTTGGGAAGAGTTTTTTTTTACTGATTTCAAAAATATATAGTTTAATACCTTTCTGACTAGCCATTTAGAAAATATTTTTAAATAAAATTTTCTTTAAAAATTAATATTAAAATTGGGGTAACCATGGACGAATGAATTGTTTGCTTTTGACACGCAATATTGTTATTCAGTTTATTGTCATCAACCGAAAATGAAGTATACCGAGGAAGAAAAAATAAATCAAATGCATACAGGGCGAGGCAAGAATATCGGCAACTGTATCCTAATTTGCCGCTTCTATCCAAAAATACATTTAAAAATATCGAGAGAGGATTTCGACTGCGAAAATCTATGAAGAGAAAACCAAAAGTAGTTCAAAAAGATTTGGATAAAGAGTTAGATATTCTGTTGTAAGGTTTTTACCGAGGTTTTTACTGTTTTCTTATACTATTTTTTTTTGTAAAGAAAATCCAACCCGTTCTATTGAAGATGCTCATAATCATTTAGGCATATCACGGAAAAAAATACAGAAAGCGCTTCGATCACATGCTTATCATCCTTACAAGCTCTTACCTGTGCAAAAATTAGATGATGAGCATAGACGTAAGCGTTTGTTATACTACCAAGAAATGCTTAGGAGGAAAAATGCGGCTCATAATTTTTTTTTAAAAATATTATGGAATGATAAAGCGACATTTGCCACAGCAGGAGTTTTCAATAGGAGAAACATGCACGTATGGGCTACAACTAATTCCCATAATATTGCAGAAATAAAATTGCAAGGTAGGAAATGTTTACATGTTTGGTGCGGTATAGTTAAAAATAAAGTCATAGGCCCTGTATTTTATGAAGGCTCCCTTATTGGACAAAGATATCTGGAATTTCCTAACAACGAAATAGAAGCTCGTTTAGAGGATTTGTCAATCAATGAGTACTGTCAGATGATCTGGCATCAAGATGGAGCTCCGCCACATAACATAGTCCCTGTGACAGAGTATTTAAACAACCGCTATGACGATTGGTTAGGAAGACACGGCACCATTCAATGGCCACGCAACAGCCCAGATCTTACCCCATTAGATGCTTTCCTATGAGGTCATCTAAAAAACAGGGCATATGCCGATAGAAACACAAACTTGCAGCATTTGAGACAAAAAATTAACCAAGAAATCGAAAGATTAAACAACGACTATCCAGAATACATTTCAAATGCTATTAACAAATTAGAAGTTGATTATACAAGGTGAGTTTTTTAAAGCGTTACAAGGCGATACCTCGCAAACGGTCTAAAATATTTTCTTGAAATTTTAACAAGGCAGTAGTAAGATGGGGGGACATATTTAAACATATTTTTATCATATACCCCATTTTGAGGGGTGGGGGGTAAGTTTGAAATTTTTAATGGGATTATGTACTTTCGTTTATTAATTTCGAATCCACGTAAAAAACTACATATGTGTACAAAAAAAAATAGATTTGCCCCACTGGTTACGGAATTATGATTTATTAGGTTCTAAAAATTAAAAAATATTATTTACCATTTATCGCCTGTCGTGTTTTAGGAGATGTTCGAAATGTCTCCCTTTAATCCAAACATTTTTTCACTCTTCTTTTAAATGAATTTCGTATCCGCTCTAACATTTCAGGTGTCACTAATAAGCAGGCAAAGCGGATTCGGTCTTTCATATCGTCTACAGTTGTAGGTGCAGTCGCCAGAAGAAAAAGTCAAGTGGGGTCAAATCCGGGGACCTAGCAGGCGAATTGACCGGACCAGCTCGACCAATCCACCTGTTTTCAAACAATTCGTTCAATTTATTACGGGCCTGTATCCTGTATTGCATAATGCGGTGGAGCTCCGTCCTGTTCAAACCACATCTCAGGATTTAGGTTTTGGTTTAATAATTGGGGTAATTGGCTCCTTAAAAAATCTGTATAAATTTCTCCATTTGAAAGAAAAGTTCAAAGAAATGCGGACCAATAACTCTATCTCCAATTATACTACACCAGACATTAACTGACCAAGGATGTTGATTTGGCACAGTTCTCATCCAGTGGGGATTTTCCGAGGGATAACTTAAAATCCTACCTGGCCACAATTATGGAAAGTAGCTTCATCAGAAAAAATAACATTCTTTAGGAACCTGTTAATTCCTTGCATTTGCCTTTGTACCCAATTGCAAAATGTAACGCGATTTTCAAAGTCTTGCCCATATAAAGCTCTTGGTGGAGTGTAATGTGGTATGGATGAAATTTGTACATATGCAATATGGTCACAACCGATTTTTGGCTCATTCCAGCATCTGCAGCAAGCCGCCCGGAACCTACATGCGGGTTAATAGCTACCATTCCTAAAACTCCAACTGCCCTATCTTCATCCGTTTTAGTTCGCTTCCGAAATCGTGGTTTTGACTTTAGGCTGCCAGTAGTACGGCTTCTTGTTTCCAGCCTTCTAATTGCCATGTGAGATTTCGGGTTGTTAGGAAACCGCTCGGTCCACACTGGTGAAGCCTGTCTGTAGTTTTTTCTGCACTCCCCCAACAATAACAACATATCAACTTGCACACTAAAATTCACTTCCATGTTTAATTGACCAAACTAAGAAATAATCGTTGATACGTAAAAATTCTCAACTGACAGAAGTCAAAACAACGCATTTCCATGTAAACGAATAATAATTCTGATATAAGTGAACTTTGGTGAAATGTAGTTATTTTTTAAATCCAATAGAATTTTAATAAAAAAGTAGAAATTAAATGGTAAATAATATTTTTTTTCTACTACTAACCTATAACATCGCCATTATTGACCGATTATTAACGTTAGAAATCGTTTTTCTCTTCCTTATAAGTCATTATTGACCATGGTCAATAATAAGGCATTGAAATCCATTATTGACCGATCTTCAAGAATTTATTTGAAGGCAGGTAACTTGATTTTTTAATTCTACAACATGAACTCATAAAAATTTCAAACAGTTAGGCAACCAGATAATTATCAATACATATTAGATTATTATAGACGCCTGATATTGTAAAATATCGATACAATCAACATTTTTTCTGCTTCCATCCTTAATTCTGGAGGAGTACACATAATAATATTACTAACATTTTCTTCGCTCATTTTTTAAAAAAACGGAAAACTCGTGAAATCTGATGACATAAATGAACAAAAATTGACATTAAGAAAGCCACCTGACAAAACAACAAATATTTTGCCAATTCCAAAGCGCAGGTAACTTGATTAAAAAATATACTTGGACCTACCTATAATTTTTTATAATTAATAATACTATAAAGATAAATGTCTTATAAAAGTTTGTAGTAAGTAGTGGAAAAAATATTATATTAACCACGGTTTAGACAGCTTACTTATAGCCCTCGCGTCTTAAATCCCTCGTCGCTTCGCTCCTCGTGATTTAAACTCGCCGCTCGGGCAATAATGATGGCTGTCTAAACCTTGGTTAATAATATACTATTAATTTTTATAACCTAATAAATCATAATTCCGTAACCAGTAGAGCAAATCAAATTCTTTTTTGTACACATACGTAGTTTTTTACGTAGATTCGAAATTAATAAACAAAAGTACATAATCCTATTTAAAATTTCAAAGTTACCCCCAACCCCTCAAAATGGGGATAGGGGGTATATGATAAAAATATGTCCCCCCATCTTACTATTGCCTTGTTTAAATTTCAAACTTTTTTAAATAAAAAACTCACCCTGTATAAATTGTATAGATAGAAATGGCGGTCATATCGAGCAACTGTAATTATTTTATCTTGTAATTGTTACTCCCAATATTTAAATTAATAAATTGTTTAATTAATCCATGGCTACCCCGATTAATAATAATTTTTAAAGAAAATTTTAATTTAAAATATTTTCTAAATGGCTTGTCATATATTTTTGAAATTAGTGAAAAATGCTCTTCCCAAATATCTGTTAATATACAGGGTGTTCCATTTAAAATAACACAACTCGTGCAAAAATTCTAAAGTTCCAATAATCTTTTGATTTTTCTGATAACTTTTTTAAAAAGTTCAGATAAAATTCTACAACTTTATTCACCTTAGTTTCTTGATATCTCTATCAATAATGCCGCTAGCATATGGGTCAATATACACGGAATGACCCTGTACATTCACAATAAGATATTTCCTCCTATCTTACCTTAAGTTTGACATGTTTGTGCTGCCCTAAGGACGAATCCACAAGACATGCGGGCGGCGTATCGCGTAACTCTAATTTTCCGAACCCGTTCGGGTTCCAAATCCATTTCACAAATTTTTTACACAGCACCCACACACCGAAAACAAATGATAAAAAGTGGATCCGCGATTGGTCCCATATCGATATTGATTGAATGCAAGCGTTTTTAGCCATAGTCCGACCGTTTCGATCTCTCAAAGATCGAATTAACTTTTAATTTAAAAAAAATATCGATGCAGACGATAGACGGAGAAGGATCGAAGGTCATCGCTCGGTATAAACATCAACTATAATCGGGTGAGTACTGGATGCTGGTGCTGTGAGTGTTTATTTGTAACTGATATCATGGCAGTGATAGTGGTGATTAACTATTATACCTACTGATAAAAAAAAATCACTTAAATTGTGTACGTGTAGCCGTGGTCGTTGAATTATCGTGAAGAATGTTTGTCACTGGTTTTTATTTGGTCCCGTTTACCAGTGGCGTGCATACAATTAAAGCACAAATGCATTGCCTACCCTGACGTTTTGATTTTTTTTTTATTTTCTCATTTCATTTTAATTCCGATAATATAAATTATAATTCGATTAAAAAGCCTAATGAAAATTTAAAAAGTTTGTTTTAAGCGGCAATTAAAATATTAATTATATCAGAGAAAAACATCACAGTCTAACATGCACTCATATAACGCTACGTATATTAAACGGAATAATATTCACCGCCCTGGCCTCCTGCGACCGCAATCCGCTTACATTAAAAAGCATCTCATAACAAATCAAAGGCATGCATTTAGACCGTCAATACTGATTTTATATGCAAGCGAAAAGCAGTGCTTAAAAAAAGACAGCTAAATGAAACAATACATAAAAAGAAAAGAGACGAGGCAGAAGCCATGCGACAACTTAACGACTCCCACCGACCGACGCCGAAGGAACGATGAGTGAATTTGACTGGATTCACCGTTGATAAAATGTGCTTTAATTAATTAATATTCCCCCTAATACTTATCTAAACGTCATGTGATGGTGACCCCCCCCCCCTTTTCATGTACAATGCTCGATAACCAGAATAAAGAATACATTTTTAATAAATCATAGGTTTATTTCTTTCCATATTGGTGATTTCAACATGCACATTTGAAAACAAATTAGGAGTACTTATATATCGAACTAAAAATTAGTCAACTAATAATTAGACATTCGTCAACCACCCACAAGGCATATTCTCAAGCGAAATGAGTTTTAACCTCAATTCACCACGCTGTGCGCTGATTGGGTGTTCGTTCCAATCGCATTGTCGTACCAACCGTTCGACTTTTTGGCGGGCAATTGAAAAAATCGTTTTTTAAAATCGTCCCGTGACGATTGAAGAAACCCCTCCCTCCTCCCTGTGACAAAACATGACGGGATTTCACGCGCCGCACTTTTAATAATTGTTTTGAAAGCTTATTAGTAACTTTTTTTAGTAATTTACCTATACAGGAGGGATTGTTGTTTTGTTTGTAAGTTAGTTTTGTTGGTTAGAAAGATTTTTTGAATAGTTTTAGTGTTTTTTATTATGGAGTGCCAGTGCGATGACAGTGAAAACTGTCTGGTGAAACTTATTAACAGTAAGCCCTTTACAAGCATGACATTTAACGCCAAACAGAGCAATTTTTTGCAGCTATTTATGCCCTAGTTTACGTTTCCGTATGACATTGGTGAAAGTACCTACCATATTGGTAAGTACAATTAGTTTTATTTTTTTGCCTAACGCCTACATTGTTTAGAGGCTTAAAAATAACGTTTTGGACGTGGCACCTAAATAAAAATTTCGGGCTTTCTCCTTCTGTGACATTTTCGATTATGTTGCCTACCCTATTTTAAATGGCACTGCACGCCACTGCCGGTTACACAGAAAAAAATCTAATTTTTAGAAATAATCTTGACTTTCTCTATAATATATTTTTAAACATACGCAATTAATTATGTAAATGTCTTCTAAACTGTAATAATCTTATATGTACTGGCGATTTTAATATAAATACTTTAAATTTACATTGCACACACACACAACTGACACAACACCATATAGTCTGACACAGGTTATCCATGAGCCTACTAGACAGGGTCCGAATAACGCAACGCTCATCGATTTAATCCTGTGTTTAAATATGGATCTATATACTCTGTCGCTTAATGCCAGAGAGTAATAAAATGTGAATTTGCAATGACAGGACCCATTAAGCAGGGTGAACAACTTAAAGGTTGCATTGTAAATTTCAGGTAAATTGCAATGATTTAAAGATTCCGTATTTCAGACAACACACCCCGAATCGGCCCTAAATTAGGGTCACCCTAATTTGCATACAAAAGAATGACGAGTTTGGTGAATGAAATTAAGGTGACATCGACGTTACTTCAGATAGTTTATTAGAATAAAATGTATAATATATAATACTTATACTTGATTATAATTATAGAGATAGGCAGATAATTGAGATATTAATTATTCTAATATTAAGTAGATAAAAACTTGCTTGCCTTGCTTCAAACCCTTTTACTTGTGCCCACATCACTTCTATGGGGTTTAATTCATTCACAATGATATGGCGGAAGGCGAAGTACCGTTATATTTCGTTTTGAAGCGATTTTGTCGACAACAAATTTCGTACAAAGAAGTTTATTTAATTTTACTATCTTCAGTAGCTCCTTTTTCAGCATATCTTTATGAAATGGCTTCTTATTTACAATAAGCCAATGAATGATGTCATTTTTTTTTCCAAGAAAACGTTGGTATTTCTTCGGATTTTCTTGAGTGGTAGCTGGTATTATCCATGATCATAACATACCCAGGAGGAATAAGATCTAGTATTTGCTTGAAGTATACTTCAAAGACATCAGCGTTCATGTCATCATGATAGTCTCCAGTCCGTTTTGATTTAAATGCTAGTAAGCCGCCATCGACAAATCCATTTTTGCTACCAATATATAGAGTAATTATTAATCTTTTATCTTTTCCCGATGGTGCTTTTATTCCAGTGGACCATTCTTCCATGAAAGCTTGCCTTGCGCTTTTTGTATGTTTATCCTGCCATATTTTACCAACGGTATATAGAGTAGAGTGGGGCATAAGTACGCATCGGGTAAAAGTACGCAGTCGGCTTATTACGGCAACTAGCAACAACGAAACACTTCCGGCCTAACGTACCTTTAGTTACATCCTTATTGAATATTGTTGTGTAGTTTGATCCAGATATTCCACCACAAAGCCATAGAAATGAGGTAAGTTATTTTATTTAATCATTTGATGTTATAATCAAGTAACATATTTTAGTATGTATGTGGTAGCCACTCTAAATTTAAACAAATATCTAAGTAAACATTAATAATGTCAATACATAACCTCAAAAATATGTAGAGGACGCGGGCGTTGTAAATTCAGGTTTCGCTTAACAATGTTGTCAAATTAAAAATGCTATTTGGGGCAAAAGTGCGCATTATGTTATGGGGCAAAAGTTCGCTGCCTACTTTTGTCCCATATTATTTATGTGGGTTTCTGAAGGCGTGTAAGGACCAAATTATCTTATTAACTCTGTTTTTTTTTTTAATTTTTAGAAATTATAAACGCAAATCCGAACGTAAGCCAATTACCCCTGAACTTTTCGAAAGAGCTAAAACTTTATTACAAACTGGTTTATACAAGAAGAAATGGAACCGGAAGATACAGCTCCCATTCCTTCTAAGAAGCTTAGAATTAACACGAGTGCGCCAGAAGAAGTTACTCTTACCAAGCCATTTAAAAATCCTCCTGCTAAAATAGGAGCAGCCTCTGTAATGTCCATTGCTTCCACTAGCAAACGTCTAGCTGAACACTCTACAAGTGTTTCCACTGCTTTCACTAGTAAACTTTCCACTGAACCCTCTAAAAGTGACTCTAGTGCTTCCACTAGCAGACTTCCAGTTGAACCTTCTACAAGTGGTTTTGAAAGAGTTCCTGAATCGACCAACACCACACTCATTGCATTAACGAATAGCTCGACACCTATTTCATTGCAGCAGATCCTGCCGCTTCCAAAGAAGAAAGATAAAGTGCTGAGGCAAGGAAATAGGAAGGGCAAAAAATTCGTCGTGTTAACCAGCACTCCTGTAAAAGACGAGCTAGAAAAAGCAGAGAAATCCAAAGAAGAAAAAAATAATAAAGGAAAGAAGAATGTGTTTGGTTCCGAGGCAAATATTCTAACAGTTAAAGAAACGTCATTTGACCGAAAGTTAAAAACAAAAAAGAAATTAGAAACCTCCGAAGATGTCACAATTTGCCCTGGTTGCGGAGAGTCCTTCTCTGAAACTCGCAACGATGACTGGGTCCAATGCAATTACTGTCAGGAATGGTGGCACGAGACATGTTCATTATTTGAAGGAAAAGGAGCATTTAGGTGCGATTACTGCTAACCTGCTATTGACTTGTTCGTACTTGTTTATTTTTACTTTAATAAATGTATTGGTTTTCTATTTTTTGCATTTTATTTAAATGCGATCTTTTACCCCATATCGATCGTTCTTTTGCCCCACTAGTGGGGCAAAAGTACGAATTTGTGTTTTCACCCAATTTTGTTGCAAATAACAGTTCATAATCGTTCCTTGATATTTTATTGCATTTTTTGTGGTAGTCCATACATTTATCTACTGGATATTCCGGACTACACCAATAGAATTATATTTGTTTCAGAAATGCTACGCAATAAATATTAAGTGCGTACTTCTGCCCCACTCTACTCTACTTCATTTAACCAAGTTTCGTCCATATAATAGATATTCCTGTTTTCCCTTCGAAACCGTCTTAACTGCCCTTAAATATCGTCGTCGCCAGCAGATTATTTCGTCTTTCTCTATTAAAAGTGATTTTCTGTTTTGAATTCTTTCATAACATTTCTTCTTACCCATGGGTGGAATGAAATCATCCTTTTTCATTTCAGACATTATTTTATCCTAGGTAAGTATTTCTTTTTTTAAGTAAAACGAGTGGGCTTAGTGGTAATTTGTCGAATCCTGTGAGAGTCACATGTGGTGTACCTCAGGGCTCAATACTGGTATCCCTATTTTTTTCTCTATATACATCCCAACTTATTACTTATTTGAGGTATTCAACTGCACACTTTTACGCTGATGATACACAACTATACTTTTCGTTTAAGCCAGATATAATTTTGGAAGCGAATGCCAAATTGAGGCATGATCTGGATGTCCTTAAGAAGGCCACAAAGTCGTAACCAGAATCAGAATCTTCTTCATGTTAATTTAAATAATGAAACTTTGAGCACATGCACTACACCAAAATATCTGGGGCTGCTATTAGATACTGATTTAAGATTTTCTGGACATATAAATAATTGTATCAGAAGGGCGTTTACTAATCTGAAGTTAATCTTTGGTCAGCGAGCACTACTATTTGAAAGTCTTAGAAAAGTGTTGTGCGACTCCATTGTTCTAACGCATTTTAATTATTGTGATGTGCTATACGGTCCCTGTCTTTTGGATGGTAATATCAAAGAAATACAGCTTATTCAGAATGCATGTGTGCGTTTGATAGGAGGTATCCCCGGTCGTGAGAGAGGTGTGAGTGCAAAGCTACGTGACATTCAGTGCCTATAGATTTTCTGGTTATAAGTTCATATTATTTGTAAAACAGAATATTGAAAATTTCCGCTGAACTTGCACTAGCTATCTCGCTGCCTACTTATGTGATACTAGGTAATATTTTTTACTATAGGTCGCATATGGTGTATATGTTAAAACATTTTGGTTGAGATAGAAAGCTAAGTTTCAACTCCGCCAAAACAAGTCCAGGACTGCTGGTGGGAAGAAGCCTAATAATATGTTATATCCAGGATGTTTAATAGGATTCTTCGATTATTCCAAATTGGTTGTTTCCTGAATGTTTATGGAATATCCAAGTGCTGTCTGGGCAAATGGATGTATTTTTTTACGAGTCAGTGATGTAAAAATCGAATTCTCGTCAAAGAGTGACTAATATCAGAATAGCAAAATAATTTATTACTGGTTACTTATTAAAATTATTAATAACTCGCTTATAGAAGTGAGCGATAAAATTGGTTGTTAACGAGACCCATTTCACCCTATAAAATCCTGGAAATAAATTCGAAACGTGGCACGTTGACTGAATGCTAATTAAAAAAAATAAATTTGAACACGTTCCCGGCGGCCATGTTTTAACAAAACACACTCCAATCGGAGCCGATGGCTTATGCACCCCCGAGGTCCCATTAAATCGGAATAAAAAAGACGACATAATCTGGATCACAAAAGAAGCGACACAATACGGGGGAAGCTTTTCATTTTCGAGACGGTAACAATACCTCGAGTCGTGACTGAAAGCCGATTGGCTCACCCTCCTCGGCGAGAGAAACAATGAGACAAAACATGATTTTGGGAAATTATGGAGACGCTATAACGCTAGTGGTGATACGTGAGAAGTTTATGAGATGTACAGCTATGGACAGGGTGGAAATTTTATTAATATGATGAGTAGAGCGGGCGGCAAACAGATGACAATGACATTGTTCTAAGACCAGAGGGAGCACATTCTCAACAGTAATATACCGATAGAAGGGGCGTCTTATAGATAATACCTCTGTTATTTACGTTAGTTCTACGAAATAGTTTTTAATTTTTCATTAATGACTCGAGGGGTCTTATCTCTGATCATAAATGAAAATACTATTGAGTAAAGAAATCTTTACGAGAATATCAAGTTTCCAGTGAATAACAGAGGTATTCACGCGATTCTGTTTTGCTTTTAAATTTGTATAGGTTTTCACTTTTTGCAACAAGAAAATTAGTAAAATAATCGTACTAATCGTAAATAAAATTTTATTAAAAAACAACAATAGTATATTGTTTTATTAGGAGTAAAAGCAATACTTTTTATGACGAGTCTGAAAGTTTGCCGGACGATCAAAGTGAGTCCGGCAATTACAGAGTCATAACAAGTTGCTTTTACTACGAATAAAACATACTATTTTTCCCTCAGACGAATGTTCGTCTGAGATTTTTCCTTTAAACGTCGCGTCGTTAAAATATAGAAAGATAAAAATACAAATTTTAAATTTTTTTCATTTCAAAATGTAAAGTTACCAATTTTACCTGCTAGCCTTGCTATGGATTTATTTTATTATTGTATTGTTTGATACCGACGCATAATTCGATTTGGGCGATAGTAAACTCGGCCGCTTTTTATTTATTTTTAATTTAAACTAAAGGGAACGCTCAGTTCCATTTATACACTCGTTCATGTTGTTGATGTAAAGCTCATGTAAGGTTCGAAAACTTCCCGGGTAGTTCGAGATAACCAGTTTTTATGCTCGGAGTTCGGAATATCTAACCTCACAAACTTGATCATAACTTCAACCTCACCAACTTTTCGAGTTTATAAATCCAGCTTAAGAGAACATGTACTAATCCCACAGGTAAACTCGGCCTGCTAAAATTATTCTGCCTTAATCTTCATAGGTAAACTCGGCCGGTAGATATACACCTGCTATTTTGACCCTAATTAGAGACCCTGATTAGAGATTAATTAAATTAATTAAAATTAAAAATATCTCACGGTTCTCAAGTAATGGGATTTTTCTCTTAAAATTTCCTAGAAAAATTATGAAGGCGTGGCGTATAACTTTCTTTCTTTTTTCTCTTCAAAAAAATTATTATTTGCAAAACTGCCGCTAAAGTTTCATTACGTACGTACAATGCAGAGTGTTAAAGAAATAGTTAGTCAACGAGGCAAAGTTATGCTCTTGGTAGATAACTATAAGTATTCTTTTAAAGAAAAACTTAAAAGTGGCCAGAAAAAGTGGAAGTGTAAGATTGCCAAGTGTCTAGCAAATATTTATACAGTGGGCCCGGAGAACACGAAATCGAATTTAATTCATAACCATTCGGCATGTGACATTCGCAACATTCAAAGACAAGTGATTACAAGTGCAGCAAAACGTAAAGCTGTAGAGGATATTGGCAGTCAACCAAGTAAAATTTTGCGATCCCTTATTGCCAAACAAGATTCAACAAGTATTACAGCAACGGATCTGTTGTATATAAGAAAGAATATATATAACGCAAGAAGAAAATTACAACCTGTACTTCCCAAAACAAGACTAGAAGTTCACAGTTCGCTTAAATATATATAAATAAATCCAGCTTTATAAACTCGAAAAATTGGCGAGGTTGAAGTTATGATCAAGTTTGTGAGGTTAGATATTCCGAACTCCGAGCATAAAAATTGGTTATCTTGAACTACCCGGGAAGTTTTCGAACCTTACATGAGCTTTACATGAACAACATGAACGAGTGTATAAATGGAACTGAGTGTTCCCTTTAGTTTAAATTGAACTCCTATTTCCAACACCAACTTAACCTCAACCTCACCAACTTTTCAAGTTTATAAATCCAGCTTTAATTTCCTGTTTTAAAAATACCATTTTTTTTAATCGAACACTTTACTCTAAATAAAAATGTCAGAATCAGAATTTACCTGTACGCCCCCGGAGGTTGCCAAAATTGCAGCAGATGTCGTGGACAATTTGTTGCCAACCAAATCCAGTAGTATTTACGAAGCTGTGTTCAAAAGATTCCAGAGATGGTGTAATGAGAAAGACATCAAAAATAATAATTCTAAAAATGTACTCTTGGCGTATCTCTCTGAACTGGCAAACAAACAAAAAATGAAAAGTTTAACAATGTGGTCACATTATTCTATGATAAGGTCAATGCGAAATATCAGGCAAGGGATAGACATAAGCAAGTTTTTGAAGCTACGTGCTTATTTAAAGAAGCAAAATGAAGGCTATACTCCCAGAAAGCTAAAGTATTTACCAGGGAACAATTTGAAAATTTTCTATCTGAAGCTCCTAATCAGAAGTATTTGGGAATTAAGGTAAATTTAGATATTACGTCAAAGACTACAAGTTTTTTTATGAAATATGTTATGGTATTTTTAGATTGTACTTGTTATTGGTATTTTTGGTGCATGCCGATGTGAAGAAATTGTAAAAATGACCGTTGATGACATACAAGACTTAGGATCGCCATTCACATAAGAATTCCTGATAGTAAAACTAGAAAAACGCGATCGTTTACTCTTGTTGGGGAACAATATTTAAGCATATATAAAAAATATGCATTATTACGCCCAGAAGGTATGAATGAAAAAATATTCTTTTCAAAATTTGTAAATGGTCGCTGTTGTCGCATGGAAATTCATAAAGAAGCTGCAGTTTTCTTAAAATTACCTGATGCCACAGAATATACCGGTCACTGTTTAAGGAGAACTTCAGCTACACTGCTTGTAGATGCAGGTGCAGACATTACGTGTTTAAAGCGCCACGGGGGATGGAAATCCAGTAGTGTAGCTGAAGGGTACATTGAGGAATCGATGACCAACAAGAAGGATATTGCAAAAAAAAATTTATTTACTGAACCAATCCCTATTAACATTGACATAAATTCAACAACAAGTGGTTCCACGGAGGGTTTAACGCTAGAAAATATAAAAACAAGTCAGGATCACAACATCGCAACACCTTGTGTTAATTTTTCTGGGGCCACAATAAATAACTGTACTTTTAATCTCATGTTTAATAAATAGTTCATTGTTGTATTTTTTAAAAATAAATAAAGTATACAAATATCCAATATTTCTTGTATTTGTCAACATTATTTATTTATGACACACACACACTTCTTTCACTTCGGTACTTTTACTTCCGCTGCCTATAGCAACCGTCTACTGTAAAAAAAGCAAAACTTTAATGTCAAAAAATTAGTAGAAAAACGTCAAGTTTATTGACGTTTGAGGAAAAATAAAATTTTATTAAAAAACAACAAAAATAATTTTCAACAACAAATAACACATTTTACATTGCATTTTTAATTAATATTAATAACAATGTTCTCCATGAGTACAATAGTAATTTTTTCAATTTCCGTGCCAAGACGACTCATTTTGATTTTAATTTGTAATAAATGGAGCAAAATTTAAAAATGACCCTGTCATTATGTGACTAGCGAATCCATACAATCAAAAACACCTAATGCGTTTCCATGAAAACAAAAGTCAATGTTAGTTTTTATTTTTCGAAATTGTGACCAGGCTAGGATACCTTATATGGTGAAGGTCGTTCCGCGTTCGTTTAGTTTTTCAACCAGACGCTGATGGCGCTATTGTAGGGAATTTGTTTTAAAAGGTTGTTCATATCCTAACGTTGGTAGCGACTGCGCTATATATTACACTTGTTTGTTTGGTGTATCAGTTGGTTAAATTGTTATGTATAGTTGTCAAGCCTAAAAACGAGGTATTTCCCAGACACTATTTCACTATTAGAGAATAACAGCCTGGTGAGACAATAAATTAATATTGGCAAGAATTAACAACTAAAGTGTACCTCGTCCACACTTCTTATCGAGGGGGGTGCTTCCCTTGCAACCGTCAAGCTACACGGAAAGTGGAAGAGTACTAGCGTAGCGGAGGGTTATATAATAGAGGAAAGCCCCAGGTAGCAGCATGACGTGAAAATGACGTGAAATACTAGTCATCGAGTGACAGAAATGACGAGATAAATCACGTAAATTTGACGTGAAAATGATCTCCTAATGTCACAGACGAATGACGTCATATTGGCGACGTCATTTTGACGTGTTATTTATCGTACTATTTCACATGTTATTGACGTGTTATTGACGTCTTATTCACGATATTGTTTATTTTTTTTATTTTAGTGCTCTATAACAAAAATGAAACAAACACTTTTGGAAACGATAAATTTATTGAGAAAAAATAGATATTTACAGAAATATGTTCTAAAATCTCTAAAACCATAAAAATAACCTCTAAAACGAAGTTTTATTAATTTAAACAAAGTAAATCGGTAATCGTTTGAGAAAAATGCTAACTTGACTAAGTATGTAAATAAAAGAATGATAATAAGTGTTACAAAACATAAATGTAATTGTGAAAGCGCGAACAACGAGCTAAAAAGAGCAATAACAAAATTGTGAGTTAAAACTGTAAAACAAAACCAAAAGTTAAAGTTAGGTAGTCAAAAAAATGTAATAAACTGGGTACGTAGATACCTATACCTACAAATGCTTAAGAATTTCAGTTAAAGCATATAAACTTATATTATTATGTAAATAAACTAGAAAATATTTCACATACTCTGTATACGGTTTCAACGTGTTAAAGTATCATTTAAAAATTAAATTATACTATGTATAATGGAGATTGTCACAAAACTTTTAACATTGAAAATGTTTATATTATCGCACGGGCACGTTAGTAGGGGTACGGAATTCGAAATTCTTGTGTTGCATTTGTCCCTGACGTCACACCGAAATACACCGAGCGTAGCACTCGGCCATCGGCCGTCACCACAGGGTGGTTTGGCTGGCGCGGCTGGAGCGCGCTTCAGATCATATTCATATTTCGTAGTGAAAGCGCTTATGTATGATTTATAATGAACGCCGATATGAATTCATACTATAATAGGTACCATATTTAAATCAAAGCTGCAGCATACCAAGTAAACAAATCAATTTGATTAAGATGTCAAAGTATCAAAACATTTTAAAATTGTATCATTAGTTGGTATATCCGGAAAAAATATCAAAATTAGAAAAAAGTCAGTGGCGTGCATTTTTTTCTCAATAATATCCATTAAGTGTTTCCCGGGACGCCACTGGCCTTAATAAATTTAATCTAGTTAGGGCAAATTAAGCCTCTTATCATTATGAATGACGGTACCAAATTGCAATAAAATCGGGAAAAGGATATTTACAAATATAATAAAAAAAACGATTTTTTTAAAAAAACTTTAACACCCTGTACATCAAAAACGGGGCAACTCCGGACACATGTTCAGATTAGTACTTCTAAAACACCCTGTATACATACAAATACAACGGTCAAAAACACAAATATTTATATCAAAATATTGATAACAAACATTAACACCAAATGATACAATGCAATAATGCGAAAATCACCGGTAAACTAAATTCAACCCTGTCGCCCAGGGCCTTTTAGTTTTATTGCCGCTTGACCAATCGAAATAGAGTTACGGTTGTCATTAAGTACTGATCAATGTTTCCTTCGTATGCATAATCTTGGATTTGAATATGGTATAGGGTAGACTGGGGCAAGTGTAAAAATGGGGTAAGTAAATCAGAGCGCCAATCAGGCAATATTGAAAGTTTACTTGTCTGTGTGGTTCGAGGCAACTAACTATACATTAGCGCTGTTGAATTATCTACTCCCGGCGAGTTACCAGGTGTTTTTTTCTTTCTGAGTAGTCATTTGTAACATAACCTCCGAATCGGTCCGTTGAATAGTGTGTGATATCTACATAAAAAATTGGTCAAAGGTAAAAACTTATAATATACTTTTAGTTTTATTGCATTTTCTTGTGTTTAGTCAATTGTTGTAGCTTTAAAATCCTATATACCGACCAAATCTGAAAGCGGTTTTTACTCACGAACAGGTTTGCACTTCCCCCAAAAAAAACATAATGTGGGGCATGTGTGAAAATTGTAATGGGAAAAGTGTAAAGGTTAGTTTACACTTGCCCAATTTCGTCCGGGACTTTGTAAATTTAAATAATATTCCCAATCCTTTTAAGAACAATATGCCAGGCATAGATTGGCTAATAAAGTTTAAACAACGTCACTCTTTGAGTATGAAAAAGCCACAAAGCTTAGGGTACTGCAGGAAGAAATCTACGGACCCATTCATAATAGACCAATATTCTGTTTTATTGGAAAACGCTATATTGGAGTTGGGTCTTCAGGATCGTCCTGAATGTATTTACAATTTAGATGAAACTTCACTGTGTACAGATCCTTCTCGTCTTAAAATTGTTGGCGCGAAAGGCAAACCCTCTTCAAGAATTATTGCTGTATCGGGCAGAGAAAATATAACCGTCCTGGCAGGAGCAAGTGCTAGTGGTAGAAGATTGCCACCATTGATAATATTGGCAATAATGTATGGAGTTTCTGGATTTTAGAAAGAAATGAAGACCTCTTTAAAGACACCGTATATGCAGCCAGCGCCAATGGATGGATGACCTCCGAAATATTTAGAAATTACTTTCTAAAGACTTTTATTCCTTTGGTTCGTGATCAGGCACTGTTGTTATATATGATGGGCATGTCTCGCATGTGGGTTGCTTATTAATTCAAGCCGCAAGAGAAGAAAATATTTATATACTTAAGCTGCCAGCACATACAAGTCATTTACTTCAACTTCTCGATTTGAGTGTGTTTAGATCCTTTAAGGCAATATAGGAGAGGGAAGTAATAACAAGGCGAAGACGTCATCAGGGACAATGACTACCAAAAAGGGAATTCGCCACATTACTAGTGAAAACCTGGGCTGAAGTAGATTCCGGAATCATAAAAACAGGATTCAGAAAGGGTGGTATGGTTCCATTT
This sequence comes from Polydrusus tereticollis, assembly GCA_963920685.1. Lineage (NCBI taxonomy): Eukaryota > Metazoa > Arthropoda > Insecta > Coleoptera > Curculionidae > Polydrusus > Polydrusus tereticollis. Next base: position 127,483,308 of record OY987329.1, read on the forward strand.
AATAGACATGTTATTCCTAAAGAAAAATCACATCGATGCCCTAAAAAGATGGGAGGAACACTTAAAAAATCAAAGATCTGTAACATATTTACAACCGAGGCCAGAACGCATTGATATTGAAAGGAATGAACACGATGCTGTAGCACCGAATGTAACAGAAAAAACCGCTACTTTCGAACAGTCAATGTTAAAAACAGTAAAGCCTTCTACATCTGGCGCTTCATTTAAAAGGAAACTAGCATCTAATGCAGAATTACTTACAGCTCCTTCATCAGCATCTAGTGCCACCAATCTCAAAGCAATTGTCAGCTCTGATCAAAATGAAGAAAATATACTAAATAATCATCAGGATCCTATAACTGAAGCTGTAGTACCAGCTACAACCGAAAATCGGCAAGAAAAGAAGGCAAGTTTTAATGACCTACCACTTGATTCGTTCCGACAGAGTCCTTCTTCTAATCCAAGGAAACGAAAGCGCTTAATTCAAGGTGGCCAAACCATTGCAGGTACTATCGCAAGTAGTCAGTCAAAACTCTCTACAAGTTCATCTACTATATCTAAACCAGCTACAAAAATTGACCGAAAGAGTAAACAAAGTCGGCCAAGTCCGTATCAATTTGAATCCAGCTCTAGTGAATCAGATAATGAAAGTGTACCTTTTATGGAATCGGATCAAAGTTTCACTGTAGAATCGGATTGCGAAGATCAGATTCCTGAAATAAACAAAGACAATATTTCCATTGGAGACTGGGTACTGTTTAAATACACATTACCAAAAGCAAACAAACATTTTATTGGCCAGGTAAACACTGTTGACAACGGCTTTGAAATCAAGTTTACTAGAAAATTAAAAGACAATTTTTTATGGCCACTCACCGATGATGTCGATGTAGTACAGCTAGACGATATAGTGACTCTTTTACCTGAACCGGTAGTAACACGCCGAGGAGGTTTTCATTTTAATGTGAAATTTGCGGGATACAAATATTTAACAAAGTTCCATAAAATTATTCGAATTTTTAAACTTTAAGTTTCTTTTCTGTTTTAGTTTCTCCTTGGGAATAATTCCTACTGTTTTAGAGATTAAAGCCAAACATTGGGTTTTGAACGGATAAATACGTTTATAAATATATTATTCTTGTTATTAGGAATTTTTTAAGGGTTATTTTGGATTACTTATTATTTTTCAAAGGCACCTTTTAATTTTTCGTTTTTATGATTTGTTTGGCTAACTATTTTCCAACAATAAAAAGTTCATAACTTCCCAGATTTTTATTTTTTTTAAGCCTGTAAAAAGAAAAATTGGCATAGGAGATATAAACTTCATTTGCACTTTCCCATTACCACTTCTGCGAACATGCATGGAAATTGTATTCCGATTTTACACTTTCCCTTTTTGAGGTAAGTGTAAAATAATCATTCAAATCTCAAGATCTCAAAAATAATTCATGAGTGCCCTATGCAGTATGAAAAGTAAACATATTAAACTATTACTTTCTTACAAAGACACTTTTATAAATATTGTATATTTAAAGTAGGAAGGAAATAAACTTGAACTATTAAAAAGGGCTTCGCACTTGCCCCAGTCTACCCTAATTATAAGCTTTGTAATGTAATGCTGAAAAATAAACAGAATTGTTTTGTACTGCTTTTTTGCTGCAATTGACGGCGAATGCTGTGTCGCTGAGCTGCGGCAGTGAAACCGTGTACATACAAATCGCATTAAACCAGTACCGAGCTACTAATCGCGAACGCCAGCCGCGGCAGCTGACTGCTCCAGAGAAACCATACCTTAGAGGCTCGTTAAGCTGGATTTATAAACTCGAAAAGTTGGCGAGGTTGAGGTTCAGTTGGTGTTGGAAATAGGAGTTCAATTTAAACTAAAGGGAAAACTCAGTTCCATTTATACACTCGTTCATGTTGTTGATGTGAAGCTCATGTAAGGTTCGAAAACTTCCCGGGTAGTTCGAGATAACCAATTTTTATGCTCGGAGTTCAGAATATCTAACCTCACAAACTTGATCATAACTTCAACCTCACCAACTTTTCGAGTTTATAAATCCAGCTTTAGAGTTTATAACCTTTATTTTACTATTTTTTATATTATGAATCAATTAAACTTATATCATCTACCTAAATATTACATTCAAATCTATGAGTTTTCGCAGATCTCAAATCTCACAATAGTCACAAGCGTTGCACTCTGCTTCGGCATTTTCAATGTCATCCCCGGTTGCATCTTTGTAAAGGACTGTAAATTTTTTCCTTAAGCCACGAGATAAGCAAACATAACCTCAATCTCAAATTTGTAACTTTCGTTTCGTTTCGCGCTTACACATTAATCCGAAAATTTTTCTCTGTCTCTCCAACTGCTGCAGTTTTGAAAGAAAAGAGATAGCGCGAAGTGATGAGTTCGCGAAAAGTGGTCGTAAACGGAAAAGTTTCCTTACTTTCATTTTTATATATTTGTAGGAGAAAGAGGTAGGTAATACTAATACTAGGTATTATAGCAAATTGCACCACCGAACGAGTAGAGTCACGGCCTACTCTAGCTATAAATGGCTGTGGTAGAATACGGAGCAAATGGAATAGAGATAAACTATAAAGTACATTTTATATACGCATTGATGGGAGGATCTACTTATTTCTCTTTCTAGTTTGTTTAATACATTTAAATGCACGTTAATTGCCTGAGCACAATTTTGATGATTCTGTAGCATAAAGCATAAGTATAAAATTAATTTTTTTTTGCTCCAGCGTATCTATTTTATCACCAGAAACAGACGTCAATATTACGTAACATATAACACGACATAATGACGTCATTATGTCGTTATTTGTTGGTCATTTTAGACCGCTGACGAGTGTTGACGAGTTATCACCATATAATAACGTCAATATGACAAACCCCTGCTACCTGGGGCATCACGTCGAAAAACCAAATAGCAAAAATAATAGCTAGCTCTGTAACCGAAAAAGAAAATATATTAATTAATGTTGAAGTAGAGCAGGAATCCGCATGCACATTGAGAAACTCAGCAATCGAGTCGCAAAATTCCATAGTTGGTCCAGCTTCTTTCTCAGGAAAATTCAAAAATTATTTAACATAGGAAAAACAGAATAATATTATGTAAATAAATTGTTAAAAATAAATACAAGTTTTGTTTAATATTTTCTTTAATAATAATTACCGGGCATTACGAAAATCACCAGGCATTATGAACTTTATCGCCCGCTAATATTTCCTATGATATTATGATGATGTTTATAGCAACCGTTTCTTAGGTATTATAAGTAAAATAATTGATAGATGGAAAATAAAGTTTTATAAATGCACCTTTATACCCTCATTATGATTCATACTTAAAATTATTAATTTTTGAATTTCTACTTTCAGGGCCCCTGTAAAGAAGAATTTCAGAGATAAATAAGCATCCTATATTGTATGTTCATATTTATTATTTAATAATACTTTATATGTTTTTTTAATAAATATGTTCTTGATATTAAATGACATATTATTCCATTTTGTATAACTTTAGAAACATTACAAGACATTTTTTTGAAATATTTCAGAAATGCAATTATGAAATGTTTTAGAAACATAAAATAAAATGTTATGGGACATTTTTGGGTTTCTGAAACATTTCACCAATATATCATAAATGTTTCGGAACATTCATGTAATATTTAAAATCTGTCGGAGAAACTAATACGAAATATTTCTGAAACATGATTGTGTTGTGTGGATAGTAGCTTCTCAAATAATTTTGAAAGAATTGGTAGAAGAGAAATAGGTCTATAAGAGGTGACATTGCTAAGTGGTTTACCTGGTTTTGGTAACATTATTAGTTCTGCAACTTTCCAACAAGCAGGTACATGTTTCAATCTAAAGGCTGCATTAATTAGGTGCGTTATCATGACTTCTAGGTAGCTGTTTTATTTTGCCAGCGACTAAGTCGAATTCTCGTGCTTTTCTCGGATTTAAGTTTTAATTTCCTCAAGAAAACAATCGCCATTAGGGGAGAGTAAGGCAAAATGACATACTTTCTAAATATCGCCTGTAAATACTTACTTTAAATTAAATTAAAAATACGGCTCTGGGTTTTTCTAATGCTTTATTTATTTTGTAAACAAAGTAAACATTTTAACTTACAAAAAAAAAGTGTATTTAAATAATACAAATTTTACAAAAATAAACACCAAGTATGTCGTTTTGCATAACACGGTGGGCAAAATGACACACTCATTTTTTGAGACACTAGTCCCGGCACGCTTCACAGATGAACTGTTTGGTCTTCTTAGTTACCCCAGCACACTCGGTATGGGCCCATTGGCGACATTGCACGCACTGGATCCATTGCTCTCGGGATCTAGATTGGCTGTACAGTTCGTTACAATACAAACAACCAACATCAGAGTCAGTATCGTCATTATCGAACGTTGGTTCATCATCGGAAGAGTCTATATGAATACGTCTTTTAACTCTGGCCCTGTCACTCTTTCTTCTTTCTTTCTCTTTCTTTTCGGTCTCTTTTTCTTTTAATTCATTTAAAAATGGACTTTCGGTAAGAACACTTTGATATGTATTCTTCTTCTTGGGACGTGATGATGATGAGACATTTGCTACCGGAATTGGAGACAATTCTTTTAGTAATAGAGACACATCAGTTTCACCATTTTCGGAATGAGCCTTTAAGGATACATTACCAGAAGTTGAAGCAACAGCGTGGCAATTTATTGGGGTAGTGTGCATTTCTTCCTCATTTTGTGATATTTCGTTTACTTTAGGGATATCAGTAGCAGCACTTGGTAAAAATAAATGGTCAGGAAAGATATTGGGGTTTAATGGAGAAATGCCGGTTGCTTGAAATCCACTAAGAGCTATTCCGACTGTGGCAGCTTTATTGTAGGCTCTTGTAAATAATGATGCTATTTGGTATATTGATACAGTTCTCCCTGGGTGTGCCTTCAGCCATGTCGTAACTTCTTGGTCATAATAGGTTGCTAAAGGACCAAAAAATGCGACGTCCAGAGGCTGGAGTCGGTGAGTGCAATGGGCTGGTAGACAAAATAGTATCACGTGGTTTTTCTTGGCAAATTCAAGAGACTCCAGGTGTTTGTGGCTCGCGTGGCCATCCAAAATTAATAATGCTTTATTTTCAGTCGTAGGTCTTACAAACTTCACGAAGTGTTTAATCCATTTGAAAAAGAGATCTCCAGTCATATATGCTGATTCATTAAACAATGGGAGTGTACCTGGTGGAGCTGCATCATATAAATCTTGATTAAATTTTTTCCTCGGAAAAATCAATGCTGGCGGAATAAAAGTTCCACCGTTGCTCATGCACACCACCCCCGTAGTATGCACACCCCTTTCCGCACTAGTTATTGCGCCAACTTGTTTTTTACCTCTCCTGGCGATTATCTTTTGAGGTTTTTGTACAGTTGTGAGTTTAGTTTCATCCATATTGAAAATCATCGTTGCCTGTATGTTATTAGTTTGAATTGTTTCTTCCAACTTTTTGAAATAATTCTCAACCTGTGGTCTATTGAAGGCCTGGGCTCTTGCAGCTGAGGTAGCTTCGGGGACTCTCAACGATATGTTTGGATGTCGAGAAAGGAAGCTGTGAACCCATTGCCTACTAGCTAGCTTTTTAGTTTTATTAAATTGATGCTCACATCCACTGCGTTCGGCTAGTTTGTATGCCAGTTGCCTTAAGTCATAGGTAGTCAGGCCAAAAAGTCGTGATTCTAAATCTAATATATGTGTAATCATTCCTTGTTCTAGATCAACACTGAGTGACTTCTGGAAGCGACCGAGACGTTTGGTTACACCACGGGCATAAATATTTTTTCCTTGGGCGCGTCTCCGCAATGTCGCCTGAGGAACATTAAACGTAATAGATGCTTTTTTCCACCCCATCCTCTTATCATTCACCGCTTCAATTGCCTTCTGCATGTCTTCACTCGACCAGGATTGTCGATTCGATTTTTTCTTGTAATTAGACACCATCTGAAACAAAAAGGCATGGAATTAACGTACCCTATAAGCTAGACACCACACTTCGTATTGATGTAAGGCAAAATGACACACCTTATGTGTCATTTTGCTCAAACGCGTAGCAGACACGATACTGTCAATTTGTAGGTTAGAATGTTTAAGCAGGTGGTTGTATGTAATGGCAATTGAAAGGTATACAATAACAGGTGTTGCACACAACAAAGAAATAGCTTGCTAAAACAGTTAGTATGAAATTTATCATGGCAATTTTCAACTTACCTTGATCTTAAAACGTATATTTTTAACAAATCAATGTAACAACAACGGAAATCACTTCTAACGACTTTAGCGTGTCTTACGGCACGGAGAATACTACAGTCGCAGTGTTGCCATGCACAGAAAATTTAATCCTCCAGAAAGCGCCGAGAAACAGTCGGTATGTCGTTTTGCCTTGTATGTCATTTTGCCTTACTTTCCCCTATAACTTCCTGTCCTGTTTTAACTCCTCCAAAAGCACACCTATGATTTTAAACAAGTCTACCAATGAATTACAAAGATAACAAACATGAAAAGCTTATTACACTATTAATACCGTGTAAAAACGGTCTTGGGAACTACCTGCTTATTTTAATTTCACTTCTTATATTTTGTAAAATTTTGCTGACAAACAGTATTATAATAGGATCGCAATGATTTCCCATCTAGTTTCTAGTTACAAATTCTTACACAACCATAATCCTGTCTTTATACAATTGATGCTAAATGACACACAACAGCCCATTTTACCTAAATCCCAAAATCTTAATCTGAACGTTTTAAATTTCAAATGTGACTACAATGGCGAGGTGTCGATAAAGACCACAATGGCATGTTGGCATGCCATCAGTTACTATTCGAAACTGGATTTTCTATTCTTAATATTTAGGGGTGTTACTTTTGCGCGGCGATAAAATCTCATCTCAGGATTTAACAGTTTATTATTATCATCTTACTCTGAGTAAAATTTCTTAAATTTAGATAAAACTGTGCTACAAACATTGGTTTATGCCAGGTGAATTGATATAAATAGCTGTTTTTGCCAACATGTACAAAATAAAGAGATTAATTATTCAAGTCACGTTTTTTTTTTTTTTTTTTTAAATTTATGAATCCTTCTTTTAGGTTAAATCTTATGACAATGGTGGTTGTTTGAGTTTCTGTTAATACGTATGCAATTTTTATGGTGTACAACAAATGTATTAACTTTATTTTCATAATATGAAAATGATACATTTACAAGAATTTACAAATTAAAGATCTAAAAAGGTGAGACCATGTATACCTGTTATTGTCACGCCTATGGTTTATAGCGTTTTTACGACTAATGATTCATCGCCACCTAAGCCAATAAGTTATCAAAGGAGAAGTCTGTAACTAATACAAGAGACTGAACTTTCAATTTTACTCCTATAGCCAATAAGCTGTGCTATAGCTTTGAGTTTTCAAATTGCACCCCTATCTTGGGATTCGTAAAACCCAGTTCTAAGAATTTACCCTGTAGTTTTTGGCCTGTGATACTAAATGGTTCACTAAATTTAATTTTTTGAACGTAGGATCATGATATGTACTGCCAGTACTGCTTATTCTTATTTGCGTTATTATTATATTATTATACCCTAAAATAATTTTTTCTCGCTTTACACATTGCAAAATCATTAATTAAATCTTTAAGGTCTAATTTGTTGGCCGTTTCACTTTCGACGGAAATGAACGCCACTGAATGGATAGGATATAAGGTGCAAGGTAAAGCCTGTCCAGTGATATAAGAAAGTTACACTTTGCCTTTGAATGGGATTATTCAAGGGTGGCCATAAACAAACAATGAATGAATGAATAAATGCAGGTAAATTATGGTCCGTACTTAAAAATGTCTTAAAGTAATCTGCAAATCCGGAAGACGTAATTTCATTATTAAAGTAATAGTTTGGTGATTTTAAACCGATTTTTACCTGATTTAAAATGAGAGAGTTAATCCCATAAAACAAATTATGTTCTAAAGACTGTATATATAGCCACTCTAGTTAGTTTTAAGCTTAGTAATTATTCTTACTTCGTGTGTAATACAGCGTTTGTTTAATCGTGTGTGAGTCATGGAAAATATGTGCGAGCCCAATGTATCTCAGGAGATAACCCCGTCGAAAAGCAGAAAACACTTTTCTGTGGAAACTAGGGAAGTTATAAACAATGTTTATTCAACTCTCATTGAACGTGCGGCCAGCAAGCAAGCAGCGTTAGAAGAAACGGCCAAATTAACAAAAATTCCAACATCAACTGTATGGAAAATTGTGAATAATCCCACTTTAGCGAGGAAAAGAAGAGCCGATACTGGCACTTTCTCGAAGGTAGATGGAAGTGATCAAGATATATTATGGCGTAAAATTTACAAGTTAATTAAGAGGCTTGAAAAAGATGAAACTGGCGTTAAATGTGGCAGAACAACGTTATGGAAGTGTATCCAACACATGGATTTTAGATTTAAAAAAATTAACAAAAGACAAGTTTTAATGGAATCCAGTAGAATTCGGAAATGGCGATCCGAATAGCTACAAAAAATTAGATTTTACAGAGATCAGCAAAGGCCGATTATTTACTTGGATGAAACCTGGTTCGACACATATCATATGATACCCCGGAAAAGGGTCGGGTTGACTCAAGCGGCAAGTGTAAAACAAGCGCGCCATCAAAAAGAGGTAACCGAATTACGATTCTGCATGTTGGTTCTAAAGACGGATGAATTCCAAATGGACTTTCTCTGTCTGCAAAAAACATTAAACATTCTTCTCTGGATTACCATGAGGACACCACTGCTGATTTATTTGAAGATTGGTTTAAAAACAAGCTAATTCTAAATATACCTCCGAATAGCGTAATTGTAATGGACAATGCAAGCTACCATAGTAGGCAGTTGACCAAGACTCCCTCCTCAAATGAAACAAAAGCAACAATCCAAAACTACATGTATGATAATGACATTTATTTTCAGGAAGATTACACCAAAAGGCAACTAATTGAGATTTTACAAAGTTTAAAACTTCAAAAGGAATACTTCTGTGATAATTATGCAAAAAATCTAGGGCATACAGTTTTAAGGCTTCCACCATACCATTGTATATTTAATCCCATCGAACATGTTTGGCACCAACTGAAATCTGCCATTCGTCGTAACAATATTTGCCCTACTATTAACTCCAGTGTACTTGAGCTTATAAATGCTGAAGTTTTAACATACCTTCACAAAGTTGGGCAAATTCTGAATTCTGTTACACATGTTGAAAAAGTGGAAAAATCCTATATCCATATAAACAATATAGCACAAATAATAATTATAGCAGATGATGATAGCGATAGTGATATTGATATATTAAGTGAATAATTATTATAAGTACCGAATCATTTGTATATTTTTGTAATCATAAATATAAATTTTAATAATAAAATAACTTGTAATTTCACATTTAAACAAATAAAATATGAAATAAAACAAGACAGTCTTCCTCCACAGTTTAATTGTTAACATAAAAGTTATTAGGTTTCCGACATGTTTCGAGCACTTAAGTACTCATTTTCAGGGGATACTGAAAGGATAATATAAGTTTGAGAATGAAAAGAATAAGATAAACTTATCTAAATTATGAAACTCAATCTTAACTTTACTTCTCATTCCATTTATTTAACCATTTAATGCACCAAGTCTCCAGCCTTTCTGTTGTACTCATTTATTTGAGACAACTTATTATTTCGATGTTAAACTCGATGTTGGGTAAGTTCTTCTTTATCTTATTCTTTTCATTCTCAAATTTATATTATCCTTTCAGTATCCCCTGAAGATGAGTTCTTAAGTGCTCGAAACATGTCGGGAACCTAATAACTTTTATGTTAACAATTAAACTGTGGAGGAAGACTGCATTGTTTTATTTCATATTACATTGACTCCACTGAAAGTATGGACTATTTTTTCAACTATAAATAAAATATTATTTAATGTCTTACTTATTTTTATCACAAACCATGAATAAATTCTAAGCAATATACGGACCTTTTCGGCCATATTTCAATTTTACAGCTGGCCCGGGTCTTTCCTTATAGGGATCAGTTAGTCACTTTCTTATATCTCTGAACAGACTTTACATAACAGCTTTCTTAACTTTCAACAATTTTACTTTTCATTAGAGAAATGAAGTAAATAAAAGGGATTTCACAAGTTAGTAGTAGAAAGAATAATTTTTCTGGGTAATAAACGGTCAAGAATGATTGCTTTTGGAGTTAGTAGTGCAAAATGGCGTTTACATGACTTTTTGCTTGTAAAAGAAGTAGTTGGTTACTTTCCGGCCTAGTCATGTCAAATACCACTTTTGGTAATTGTTTGGATTAGTGGAAACAGTGAGTTTTTCGCTTATTTTCTGCGTACAATCTAAGTTGAGGCTGATCATGAATGATGTTTTTTTCGTCCAAAATAAAAAAAAATAATTTAACCAGTTTTTAAGTTCTTCGCCAATTTTTTGGGGTTAGTTTAATTTAGTTTCCGTTTATTTTAACAAAGAAGTGTATATCATGACTTCTACAAGTTTAACTGAAAATGGGGGGAAAAATATTAAATTTTTTTTTATTTTCGAAGAGAAAAAGCATCATATTCGTGACGAGCGACCTCAAACTAGACTATAAAACAAAAAATAGCGAAAAATTTGCTGTCTTTACTAATCCAAACAATTACCCGATTTTCTAATCTAAGAAACAGCTGGAAAGTGCAATTTTCCGGCCAAACTGACCTCCAAAAAACTTCGAGTTGTTTTAACGTTCACATTAAAAATATATAATGCAATGAATATTTTAAATTTACAATCTAAATCCATCATTACCACGTGTCAACAAGATGGCCGTTGTTAAATTTCCTTTGTTCGAAACTGGTCTTGTCATCGAGGGGGTGCAATCAGTGGGGTGCAGCGATTATTATGCAAAGGGAGAAGACTGCTACCGGCCCATAATCTGTTATTAGAGACGTAACTGCGGGTTTTAAAGGGATTTTATTGATCGGACATAACGAGATTATGTCAAGATGGGTGGCATGATTAGATTTGTACAAAATTGTTTTTAAATGTAATTTGCAATACTCATTTATTTTCTTTGCAACCCCCGGAATTAATTAGATATTTAAGAATAGCTGATTTTGGAAAAAGCGAAACTTAAAACAAAGAGCTTTAAAAAGAAGACAGTTAGGGGAGGTTCTTCTCAACTTCCCACAAAAATATGTCACATTTTATAGGTATTTACGGAAGACAAAAAGCAAACAGATTACAGAAAAGACTTAGTTTGATCGTACTTTTTCAAGAATCAAAAGTTTAATATAATATATAATAATATATATACTCTAAAAAAGTCGCAAAATGTGGGCCACCTTGAAGTCAATGTAAAAGAATAAATTTACATTTTCGTATGACAATTTAATTTATTTCGCATGCGATACTTTGTTATTAAGATTAAAGAATATTCCCCCAGACGGTAAAAATCACAGCGGGTAAAATCAGCAGCAGATTAATCAACCGAACGATGGCACGTTTCGAGTGCCCTTCATGCAGTCAAGAGTTTCGAGTGCCGCAAATGCAACTTTCGAGTGCTTGATGCTTGGAATTAGTTTGTTACTTTGGAGAATTCGATTATGACGAGGTGACATGCGGGTCTATATAGTGTTTCTAAAAATAATGGTCTCTCTTCTATATATATATCTAAAGGAGTTTCTTCAGGGGACTACTGTTATACAGGGTGTTAGGTGCCTAAATTTAAACCACCTAATTTCAAAAGTATAACGAGTTTTGTGTAATGTATTTTTACGAAAAATCTTGGTGGTTATTTTCTTAGCGCAAGTTGACAATAATACAATTTTACTAATTTAAGTTTTAATATGTGCTCAAAATGTTATCCGTTATTATTAGTATTTTCTCCCTGCTTGGATAATGTTTTTATGATAAAAATTGAAAAGGTTCAAAGCGCATATTTAATATATATATATATATATATATATTTTGGATTAGAAAGTTTGACCACGTCTCAAATAGATTTGGGGTCTGAAATGGCTTAATATAAAAAATAGGTTTATTCTGCATAGTAGGGGAGAAGGAGGAACAGTGTTACATAAATACATTATTATATCACAATACTTTATTACGAGACACATTTTTTTTTACTCTGTAAGTACCGGGTGTCCCAATTCTATTTAAAACGAAATATCTTCTTCCCTGTTCATAATATAAAAAAAAGTTTCAAAAGAAACAGTTCTTGGTTTAAAAAACTACTTTTACTAGGAGTTCATTTAAGTATTACAATTTTTAGTATGAAACTTTACTTTTTTAAATTGGGCACCCTATCTTTTATATCAAATATTGCTTTTTTATATGGTAAAATTAAATTGAATTAGTATATTAAAACTTTAAAAGCGGAAGGCTTTAAATGATAGGTAAACAATAATTACCTATTAATATGTAGTACCAAATTAGTGACATTGTAAAATAAATTTTGGCACAGTGATATGAAGTCAAAGTATTTTTTTTACAACTATGCCGTCACTTTTTACTCCCAACGAATATGTTGACATGCTGCTACGGCGGTGCAAGAAAAAATCGCAGGAAACAATTAAGGCTTACCACGGCCACGGTAGCGGTGGCGGCCGCGGTGGCGATCATATTAGCGGTCGGGCGTATTCACACCAAAGCGGTGAGTGGAGCTGTAAGGTAGTTGCCGTTTACAGATTTTATGTATACGAAAATATATTTTTAAACGTCCAGGTTTCATTTTTATTTCTATAATTTGTTATTATGATAGACGATGTTGAAGAGGAGACTTTGTTACTATTAGCTCTTTGTCCCACACTTTGTTTTTAGCCCTTATATTTTTATAATTTGGATGGGATATAATTTAACATTCTCTATAAACAATTTTAATATATTATTTGCCATTACTACTGTCACCAGGGGCGTGTCACTAAAATACGAGAGTAGGGCAACAAGCAATTTATGGGCAGTTCATGTCAGGGGGGCGGGAGGGTTTGACATATCTGCTAGTAACTTTTGGTTTTCTTATTTCGAGTTAAGATTTCATTAATAATCTTCGCTAATCAAATATTTTTAATAAGTTTTAATGATTTAATTGGATATGTAATTAATTTAAGTTCATACTATCATCATTTTCGGTTAAAATCTTACAAAAACATTAAAAAGCTAGTGTTTTTTTTTTTGCAATACTGATTTATTTTATGACAATGACAGTTTACTTCTCGTCTGGTCTTCTGACGCGTTTGTGATTTTTTCCACGACTTTTTTCTTTATAAAATGGGTTGAATTTGATCTTGGAATTAGTGGGGCTTCTTGGTAAGTTTATAGTGATATCTAAGTCCTTAGTTTATTTTTTCATGAGCAAATAAGTTCCCTCTTGGGATATTTTTTAGCTGAAACTTCGCTGTCTACCATGCTTTGGGTTTGTTGATTTTTGGAAGTATATTTATTGTAAGTATTATACTAAAGTAAGTTGATAAGTATAGTTTTAGAACTTTCTAATAATGATCTTTTGAAGTGTGTCTGGGAAAAAATGTTATTAATTAGTTCCTCCCTTATTTTTCAAAACTGGTGAATCACTTCTGTTTACCTACCTTCCTTGCAGTTAAATTATGAATATTTTTACATATACCTACACCATCCCTTATGTTTAACAGCTTGTAGTAATCTTTATTTTTTTGTATCTTGTAGTTTCTAATAACTGTCTGTGAATGTATCAATATACTGATATCACTTGCATAATATAGTCGGCCAATAACTGAAATAAATACTTATAGGTATGCCTTCTATAAAATACAAGTTTAGACAATGTTTTTGGTATAAATACTATTAAATTAGTCTGTGTCTAGGTACAGGACAAACATTTTGTTTGTAGTTAAACATTGGATATATGTATACCGTTATTGATATTCTTTAGTCTACTTATATGTTTAGGTTATGTTTATTTTCAAAAATACAGTTTAGCCTGAGATGAACTGGAGAATGAAGTTAACTATAACTATAAACCTGGGCATTAATGTTATGTTAGATAATAAAAAAATCATTTAATAAATTAAAATCCAATATAGGAAGAATAACATAGGTAGGTTATATTTTTCCCATGGATTTGTTTGCAAATTTAGTGATAAGTATGAAGAGTATTTACTGGAATATGTTCCTTTAATTGGGTTTTACTTGTTTTCGTACAGTATGGGGTTATACAGTAGAATATACAGTGTCCTCGAATGTAGTCCTTGAGAGTGTAAGCTTTTACATGTGTCTCGGGGATGGTACAGCTGATACCAGCATTACTACATTGCACCTGCTATGCAATTTAACTGGCCAATGTTTCTCTCCTCACTCTAATTGGGCAAAATATAAAAGTTTTCCTACCTATTGTACCTTATATCCTAACTGAAAAGAATTTTTTTTTCTGTTTCAGTCTAACCACACTCCTAGGCTTCCTTAGCTGTAATAATTATCAGTGAGAAAATCTAATTTCTTAAAAATATCATGACTTTAGTGTTGTATATTGTATTCTTAAATCATATGTAGGTATCTTTTTAATTTAAATATTCTAAATAAATATATTTTGATCATATTTTCTTTTATTATGATAATTCACTAGACATTGTTTTATAATTAAAAAAACAGTAATAAAAACAATTAATGTGTAATAAATTTTAAGGTTTTGATTCAATTTGATTGTAACATTACTATATAATTGTATTCCAGAAGATATATTTTTAAATTGGTTAGAAATTATCACAAGCTGCTCACATTTACTTATAAGGCGAGCAGCTTGTGTATTCCTGCCAAACATATATCTTTTGAAATCCAACTGTAATGTTACAGTCAAATCGAATCAAAACTAAAATTTATTTAAAAATTATAATATATTTTCAAATATTCCCGCGCATTTCTTCAGTCGGTATGTCAGATTTCTGTAATGCCATCATAACATTATCGGTAAAATATAATTCTATTTTGCCGGTATTTTTAACATTGTTGTAACATTTCTCTAACCCTTTATTGTTCTGTGACTGTCACTTCTTGCAGTCAAAGTTGACACGTTGTATTTTATCGTCACCGCATATCAAAACGCTGCCCTAGGCCGCTTAATCTAGACCTGCCCGCGCTGGTATGATTTCATTAATTTATTTCTTATGTGTTTAAATTGGCCGCCACCGCTACCGTGGCCGCGTCGGTGTGTGGAAGCCTTTAATACACAGAGCAGTTTCTAGATGGTCCAACACCATCGCTCTGCACTTTTCTCAAATGTGGAAAGAAAAATGCGAACGGGTTTTTTTCCTAGCTCGGGGGGCTCACAACATGATCGATCAGTAAAAATCGAAACTAAAATAAACCAGGCCCCAGTAAGAAACCTAGTCGTAAGGTTGAAGATGAAAATCGACAGTTTCAAGATATTTGGACCAAAAATACTTTTTTATTTCATCGCATAACAAAATTGTCTGTTTAATATGCAAGAGTAGTGTTTCTATTCCGAAGGAATATAATGTGAAAAGGCACTATGAAACCCAGCATCCTACTTTTACCAAATTAACTGGCGAGAATCGAACGCAAAGAATTTCCACTTTACAACGGGAACTCATAGGCCAGTAAGCTATGTTTACAAAACCAATTCAAGATGCTGAAACAGCTACTGAAGTTAGCTTTGAAATATCTCGAATAATAGCGAAAACTTGTCGGCCTTTTAAAGATGGTGAGTTTGTTAAGCAATGTTTAGATATCGCCGCAAAAAAAAAATTGTCCGGAAAATGTAAAGTTTGAAAAAATTCAGTTAAATCGGATGATTGTTCAAAGAAGAATTACCGCATTAGCAGCTAATATGGAAGAGCAATTAGCTACGAAATCGAGAAGTTTTGAGCATTTTTCTATAGCACTCGACGAATCTACAGATATAAGTTCCACTGCTCAACTCTTAATATTTTTACGAAGTGTAACGCAAAATTTTGAAGTGAGTGAAGAACTGATTGGTATGAGTTCTTTGACAAGTCAAACCAAGGGGAGTGACATGCTCAAAGCTCTTCTGGAAAAATGGTCTATAATGGATTTGGATTTAACGAAAATATCTGGAATTACGACTGACGGAGCACCTTCAATGGCTGGAAGTACATCTGGGATAGTAACTATGTTAAAAAAATATTTACAAACTAAAAACATAAATACCAAGGAATTAATGCAGTTTCATTGCATTATACATCAAGAGGCCCTCTGTTCAAAATTATTGGGATTTGGAAATGTAATGAAAGTTATAGTACCTACTGTAAACTTTATAAAACCACGAGGTCTCAATCACCGACAATTCAAACAATTTCTCGAGGATATTGAAAGCGAATATGGTGATCTCCTGTTTTACACTAAAGTAAGGTGGCTAAGTCGTGGGTTGACACTACAGCGGTTTCTTAACTTGATTAAAGAAATCCAATTATTTCTGGCGGAAAAGAAAAACGACGCCCCCGAACTCGACAACCCTGATTAGCTGTGTGACTTAGCGTTTCTTGTAGACATCACAAATCACCTGAATGTCTTAAATACGCGACTCCAAGGCAAAGATCAATTGATTGCGTAGTTATACTCTCATGTTTCGTCCTTTCAATGCAAATTGAGTCTTTTCAGGACACAAATCAATTCAGCCAATTACAGCAATTTTCCGAACTACAAAAAAATTACGGAGAAAGTCAATAAAACTGACGTCAATTTCGCTCATGTTGAATAAATTGATATTTTGATACAAGCTTTTCAAAATCGTTTTGTAGACTTCAAAATCCAATACATTTTACCCGAAAATGCGCCGGAATCAATGCAGCTGGAATTAATAGACATGCAAAATGATGATAGTTTACGAAACAAATTTAATGAAGGTAATTTACTCAACTTCAACCGTTGCTTAGATAAAAACGCTTATAAAGAGTTGCGAATAAATGCATTGAAATGCACAAGCTTATTTGGATCGACGTATATTTGTGAACAAACGTTTTCAGTGATGAAACTAAACAAAACGAAAAACCGAAACCGTCTGGCAAATGAAAATTTGGAAGCAATTTTACGTGTGGCGACAAATAATGTGGAGCCAAATTAAAAAAAACTTGTTAGTTCAATGCAATGTCATGCATCAAAATAATAAAACATGAAATATTACATTGTAATGATTAGATTACCTTACGATTACATAATTACAACAAACATTTTTGAAGGTTCTTTTATTTTCATTATTGTATTTCATACTATTTAAAAATAAAAATTTTTGTGTTAATAAGTATTGTTTGTAAGTGGCCCGTCCTTGGCTTATATTTTTTCCTAGTGGCCCCTGTTCCCTATAAGTCTGTGCATCTCTGCTCTAAGGTCTAATGATTATGAAAGACGAATGGAATTCATCGCCTTTTTTACTACCAGTTAAATGACGATCCATGGTTTCTACGGAAAAAATAATATGGAGTGACGAATCACGCTGCCACAATAACGGAATCGTGAATCTTCGTAACATTCATTACTGGTCGATGGAAAATCCACGTTGGGTTCGGGAAAATCATTTCCGAAATGTCTGTGGGGAAAATGTGTGGTGTGGTCTCTTTAATGGACGATTAATGGGACCACACTTTTATGAAGGTACGTTAAACGGTCCAAGGTATTTAAATTTTTTAAATGAGGTCTTACCTGCGCTTTTGTAAGATGTTTCCATAAACGAACGTTTTAATATCTGGCTTCAACAAGATGGTGCTCTGCCACATAACTCCCGGATTGTATCAGATTTTTTAGATAATATTTTTCGGAGAAATTGGATTGA
Organism: Polydrusus tereticollis; assembly: GCA_963920685.1. Lineage (NCBI taxonomy): Eukaryota > Metazoa > Arthropoda > Insecta > Coleoptera > Curculionidae > Polydrusus > Polydrusus tereticollis. The sequence continues at coordinate 127,501,180 of OY987329.1, forward strand.
GAATCGATGAACTGTCAGGTGGCCAGCACGATCATTCAATAGCTACAGGGGAAAGAATGGTTGTAGATCGCAAAAATATCTGAAAGAGAAACATAATAATATAAAAAAAGAAAACCAAACAAAAATGGACAGATGAAAGAAAGGAAATTCTAAAGATCGAAGGAGGAGTTTATAAACATCCTTAGAGATAGAGGTAGCAGTTTAAGGTATTCTGGGGAACAATCAACTGGAATGAAAAATAATTATGTCAGTGACTGCATAATATTAAAAGAGACAACAGATGATGACCCTGAGATCTTCACAGTTGTTGGGGAATGTGCTACTAATGATCATGACTATATTGTAAATGTAATCTCATCTGATAATGTTCTGGATACTACATGTCTGGAAAATTCTGAAAATGTACCAGTTGCAAGTAACAGCACCACAGGTACTTACTACATGTAAGAGTGATAATTGGAGATCCTACACAAGTAAACACTTGAAAAAAAACATATTCTTCAAAGAAATTAGTTTTAGGTCCAATTATTTTTGCACGTCCTCCACCTTCTTCCTCATTATCGCTAAGTGCATTAACCTTGTATAAATCCATATCCATATTATGTCAAAAACAAGATGAAAATACAAATACAGAAACAAAAATCTTCAACAAGACAAGGCGCTAAACCAAAAGTGTGATTAGGTTCTTCCAGACTCCAGATATTAATTTTGACAACAGAATTTTCTTATGATCAACTTAACCTAAGGTTAACTAAAGGAAGGTGCGAGACCAGAAGATGTGAAACACTTTTTATTCACTATCCTTTGGTTTTCTTTTAACCATTTGATGAATAACGTTGCTTTCTCACTATCAGGTTTGCCGGTCAGGTTTTAAACCTGAAGAAAACCGGGGAAGTAATAGTAAATTGGTTTAAATGTGGCGTTTCACATTATCAGGTTCAGGAGGCTCGGCGACCGGATGCAGCCGGATGGGTCGACTGAAAAGTGGTAGTGGGGTATGCACAGCAACGTGCGCTTTCACACTTGTCCGGTTCTTGCCGTCCGGTTTAGAAAAGGGCCTTGGCGCGCCTTGCTTTAGTATTTGCTGCAACGTTATTGTGGAAGGTGCGATAGTAAATTTATAAAGAATGACCAGCGATATAGACATCCAATGGGTCCTTTTACGATTACATCACTTTTTACGCTTCCTGTAAAATAACCACAAAGTTATAATATCATTACGATCCATCACTGATGACATCGACGAGTAGACTAAATTTATAAAACCGGACCGTCTGAAAACCTGATTGCGTTCGGGTAATAAAATTTTACTTCAGGTTTCTGTCAGGTTTAAAACCTGACCGGCGAACCTGATAGTGTGAAAGCAGCGTAAGCATTGTAAAACTGAGCGCAAAAGTAGTTTTTTTAAACGAAGAACTATTTCTCTTGAAACTTTTTTTTCCAGTACCAGTAATTAAAGAAGATAGTTCGTGTATTTAAATAGGGTTGGGGTGTCCCTGTATATAACGAAAATATAAAAAATCTCAAGGATTATAAAAACAATAAAATAATAACAAAATGCAATGCAATGCATGGTTACATTATTTATCTAACATCCTCGTCACAATCTTATAGAAATTCTGTGTGAGCTGTTAGCCTCACTTAACCATAGAGCAGTGGAAATTTGATTTTTTAAAGTTTTGCCGAATAAAGTGTTATAACTTATAACTAACTACCAAAAATAATGTAATTTTTTACCATAAATTAGATTTATAAAGATGAATATAGGGAGGACCCGAGGACAATAATATAACCACAATTAATTTAAATACTCAACGAAAAGAGTGCAATGCGTACTCTTAGTTCTAAGTTGCGTACTCTTAGTTCTAAGTTTAAGTGTATAAAATAATAACTTTTTAATATAATTATACTTATTACCAATCTTTCACCACTAACCTGCTGTAACTAGAGTATGTGGGTGGATTATTAATTAATAACAGTGAGTATAACTTTATAACTTATATCTATATACAAATAAGAAATGGTAAAGAAAAAGTTCCTTCTTGTTGGATTGTCACTCTACTTAAATTCAAAATAAGAACAAAACCGTACACTGTCTATCGCTGGCTGATTTTATCGCCATCTCCCCTATAAAAATATTCAACCCAGGAAAATGTAAATCAGTTGCTGCGAGCATGGCTGCCAACTGATATAAAACAATTTCCTCTCGAACCGAATTCGCAGTTGAGTCACGTTTCTCGATGACATACACAAAATTGAGCCCGGAGAATAGGGAATGAAATAGGCCGTCCCCTGCATCCAGACGCGCCATTTTGACTCTACTGTAACCGCTCCTAAGGGTTCTTTTGTCCCTATTGCTGCAAAGTAATGATATAACGTGGGGGAGAGTCGCCTCATGTTGGACTGCTTCATAAAGTTGAAATGAACTGCGCCGATTATTTCTGTATTATGTTTTACTTTATTTACTGGCCTAAATAGGCTTGCTAGTAGAACTTGGACGACAATTTATTGTCATTTAATGTTATAAACTTAAATGACCATGTCAAATAAACTGTTAAATAAAGCATGCTGAAGAGTTGCAATAAGTTTGTTAAAAGATATGAATTCTGAACGAGAAACGAGACAAAACGATACAGGAATATTAATAATATCTTTATTTCAAATTACATTACAGGAAAAGGAAGCAACAACATCTCGTTCAGCAGAAACATTTTACACCAGCAGAAAATCTGTTTCAGTGTACGGTTCTAGCTCTACTTATAAGTTTTTAAATTTTCTTTGAAACATTTTCTCTATTTGGATCTGTATAAAATCATTACCTAGTTTGTTATACTGTTTTATTGCCATATAATACGGACTCTTTCTGATAAGGTTAACCTATGTATCGGGTAATGTATATCACTGCTTCGGGAGTTCTAACTTAGTCTGGGTTAGTAGGTATGTTAAAAGACTCTCTATTTCTGCAGAAAAACATGATTGTATCAAAAATGTATAGAGAATATACCGGTAGAATCCCTTTTGATTTGAATACTCCTCTACAAGATTCCATGTAGGACATTCTGTACAGTACTCTTAGCACTCGTTTTTGGATTATAAAAATCTTCTGTACATTGGTATTGGAAGCCCAAAATATAATATTAAATTTACCAGTTCATTTATAAATTGCGAAATACAATGTTCGCTTCCAACTTAAAAACTCATCTATATAGATACCAAGAAATTTAGTGGTTTTTCTACAAAGAATATTATGTTCTCTCCTATTTGAATTGATTCTGGTTTTTCTTAACTACTTAATTTTGTAAACTCTGTTTATTTTTTCTTTATTTAAATATAGCTTATTACGTTCAATCCAGTTTTTACATTGCAAAAATATGTCTGTGAAAAGTTGTATACTTTTACTAATTTCTCTACCGTCAGTTAGTAAGTTGGTGTCATCAGCATATGTAGTGATATTTGTAATTTCAAAATTTAAATCATTATTAAAAAATTATGAACAGTACTGCAGAACGACTACTGTACCTATAATATTGCAAAATTTTTGACTGGGAATAAGAGTATTCTTTTTGTATTATACCTCTTTCTCTTCTATTACTGGAGTATGACTCAAACCAATTTAAAGCTTTCCTCCGAATGCCGCATACAAATCCAATTTTTTAAAGAGTAATTTTCGATCCAGAACATCATAAGCCCTTGATAGTCCAAAAACATTTTCGGAGCCGTTTTGCTGTCTTCCAAGTGTCCCAAAATTGCGAGAGTGAACTGAAAATAGTTGTTTGGGTCGATTTTCTCTGACGGTATCCATGTTGATTATCAGCAAGAAGTCTGTCATCATTCATAAAGTTAATTAAGAGGGAAACAACAATGGTTTTGTGTATTAATTTATCAAATTAGCAGAGCGCTTTCGGCCATAGGCCATCTTCAGTGCTTCTTAGTCAGGAAACAGGAAACTGGTTTCGAGTCGAAATTTGATGGTTATTTCGGCTCGAAAACCACGTTCTCACGTGGAACGAAAAATGGAAAAAAAAGGAAAAATGATGGTTACTGATTGAAATTTAAAAAGTGGTTTATCCCACTTCTTCGTCATTTACAATTTTCCATGTTAATTGTTTTTATGTAATGAGTTTTTACATTGCGGCGTTGATGACCCACTTAATGAAGAAAAGTTTTTTTAATTTAAATTAAATTTTGAAGATTATACTTAATACACAAAACGATTGTTGTTTCCCTCTTAATTCAAAAAAGTGTACACAGCCCCACGTTATCAATAAAGTTAATTGTTTGCTCGTCAAAACAGATTGGAACAATTTTGAGGAACCCGGAGAAAGCTTATAGGTCTACCTTATTCAGCTCTTCTTCATTTCCCCTGTTTTTACAAATTGGTTTAATAAAGGTTAATTTTAATTTCTCGAGGAAAATACCTTCTCGTAAAGAGATATTGATTATGTAACATCAACGATCACCGAGACACTAAGTTTAACAAGACATGTCGCACACCTCATCATCTCTTTACCATAATATTTTGTTTTTAATTCTGATGTCTTCTTCTTCCTCAGCCACTTTTCGTCCACTCCTGAACATAGGCATTTCCCAATTCCTTCCATTGATCTCTGTCCCAAGCCTTCTGATACCAATTTCCACCTGCTATCCTCTTTATATCATCCGACCATCGTAGAGGGGGTCTGCCTATACTCCGCTTTGTTTCCCTCGGTCTCCATTTCATGATTCTCGGTGTCCATCTCTCGTCGCTCAGTCTTGCCACGTGGCCCGCCCATTGCCATTTTAGTTCTGCAATCTTCTCGATTATATCCTTAACCCTAGTTCTCCTCCTAATTTCTTCGTTTTTTATTTTGTCTCGTAGACTGACACCAAGCATTGACCTCTCCATTGCCTTTTCCATTATTCAGAGTCTGTTGGCGTTTATTTGGGTAATGGCAATTGTTTCCATTCCATATGTACCAACAGGTAGAATATAGGCATCGAAAACTTTACGTCTCAGGTTTATGGGAATAGCGTTGTTCTTTAATATGTATGAAAGTTTTCCGAATGCAGCCCAGGAGAGTTTTATTCGCCTTGATATTTCTTTCGATTTATTCTCTTTCCCTAATGTTATAATATGACCCAAGTAATTGTATTCATTTACATTTTCGATAGCGATGTTGGATGTTGTCTATGTAGATTTATATGTTTTCTGGGCTCATTACTTTTGTCTTTGCAATGTTCATTAAGTCCCACCCTTTGAGACTCTTCGTTCAACTCTTTAGCATTAAAGTATTAAAAATTCGGATGTAATTGGTCCTAAATCGAAAGTATTACTGTTTTGGGGACTCGACCTGTTCTATCTTCTCTAGAAGATTTGGTACTGTGTTTTGTAAGAGACTGTTATACCGATCTGAGTAACTTTTTTAGTCAATCTGAGCCCAGAATTTTTCAGTTACGGTTAAACACTAACAGTTATGGCCAGTTGATTAATACGCAGGTAAATTATGTATAAAATCTGCCTTGCTTGCTTTGTTATAATTATTGTATCTTGCTACTTAGCACGGTAGCAAATTTGAAATACTATAACGCGGATTTTCTCTGCTTACCTGTAATATAAGAATATAAGTTCTATATTGCTGATGGGTTGCTCATACAGGGAGAATTTAGATATGCACTAGGACCGTTCCATCCTGAACTATAGTCTGTTGCTTAATGCCAGAGAGTAATAAATCATTATTGAACTATAAAACCCAGTGGTCTTCGCCGTATTCCATAGGTGTAGTCCAATTATTATTATTGTACCTATGCACTCGTTTAACTTAAAAAACTATGGAAAACTATGAAGGAAATGAATTCTTGTTGTGAAAAAATTCAAAACAAAAAAGCACTTTTAATAGAGAAAGACGCTGGCGACGACGATAATTGAGGGCGGTTAGACAGTTTCGAAGCGAAAACAGGAATATCTATTATATGGACGAAACTTGGTTAAATGAAGGTTATACCACTGGTAAATTATGGCAGGATAAACATATAAAAAGCGCGAGGCAAGCTTTCATGGAAGGATGATCCACTGGAAAAGAAGCACTCTCGGAAAAAGGTAAAAGATTAATAATTACTCACATTGATAGCTAAAATGGATTTTTCGATGGCGGGTTACTAGCATTTAAATCAAAACGGACTGGAGACTATCATGAAGACATGAACGCTGATGTCTTTGAAGAATTTTTCTAGCAAATGCTAGATCTTATTTCTTTTGGGTCTGTTATAGTCATAGATAATGCCAGCTACCACTCAAGAAAATCCGAAAAAATACCAACGTCTTCTTGGAAAAAAAAAATGACATCATTCATTGGCTTACTGTAAATAAGAAGCCATTTCATAAAAATATGCTGAAAAAAGAAAAAAGTTGAATAAACCTCTTTGTACGAAATTTGTTGTAGACGAAATCGCTTCAAAACAAAATAAATATTAATATTTATTCCAATTTATCTATTTTCATATTATTCTTACTTCTATAGAAGTTTTTATCTACTTAATATTAGAATAGTTAATATCCCTACTCTAGCATTAAGCAACACAGTATAACCTAAACTCTGTTCTCAAATAGTCCCTACTCTACCAGAAGTGTAAAAATATTATTACTTATCTACTATTTAACCTACCAAAAAGAAAAGAAAAAAAAACAGAGACCAAAATGTTTTGTACAAATTTACGACATAAAACACAATATTTCTGAAATTAAATTGTGGCATTATCGAAAATGTTTTGTTAATTTCAGTAGCGCAACCTTACGAATGAGAGTTGCAGCACGTGGCTACATCTCGTGGCAACCACACGTACCACACGATGTAGCCACGTGCTGCAACTCTCATTCGTAAACTTGCATTTCTGTGTTAAAGCACTTTGAGGTACCTTACCTTTTCGTCAGACCCGGAGCCTTGCTGAGGAGCCGTAAACGGCGAAACGCGTCCAAGGATTGGGTCTGACGGAAAGGATAAGGGACAACTTTATACACGAACTAATTTTAAGTTTGTGTTTTTCAAGCGCAACCTTGTTCCACAAGTACAATAAATGAGAAATTATTTATCTTCCTAGGCCGTGTTAAATTGTAATCCTCATTCAGTACCTGACGTAAGATCTCCCTCACTTTCTCTTTCTCTCTCCCTGTTTCCAGTTTAGAAGAAAAATCCTAATTGATTAAACCTATTATGGCAAAATCGATTTCCAGATTAGATACAATGACATAATTTGTTTTCAGAGTTAATAATATTCTCTCCTAAAATAAGCCCTTCATGAAAAAAAAAAAATTCCAAGAGGGTCAGGTTAGTACAAAAAAGCTGCTAAAATCAGTGGCGTGCATTTTTATGTTTGAACAACCTGTACTTTAAATAATAGGCTTTTGTGGACACCCTATATGAGGTTTTTTTCATCATGACCTGAGGAATTAGCTACTTGAAATATTTTATATTTCTTAGGAAACATTCTGTATATTATTATTGTGTATAATATATTTAAAAAAGAACAATTTAACAATTTTTGCAGTTATAAATAAAAATTAAGCTTCTTACTAACGATAAAAGGTTTTAAATATGCATGACAGATATTGAGGCTAACGTTGGACATTAACAGAGAAGAAATGAACTACTGGTATCCATCAGGAGTCAGTTCTTCAAACTAAATATGAAAATAATTTATATGTTATTTTATTTTTATGTTTATGAACTGTGAAGTCTTTAAAAGGTCTTAAATAACTTAAACGATCTAATCATAATGCCCAACATTTTAGAATGCTTATTATTGCTTATGAAACAATACCTGTTGTTCCACATTACCCGCCTCACCCTCAACGAAATAACGTAGATGTGGGATTGTCGTGTGATATAGAGAGAAGGCTCGAATCTGAACAAGGTGTAAATTTAGAAAAGATTTGCTTTGTATGAGTCGGTTTTGAATAGGCGATCCCTTGTAATACACTTACAATATTATATGGGTCTGGAATCAAATTACTGGTGCATTATTATGGCCAAAAAAGCAGCTGGAGTAACTTAAATTAAATAAGTGGATAGGTGTTTATTAGTTTTGAGAGAGATTTGTGACCACACCAACATTAGATATTATTGCAAAAAAAAACTAGCTGTGTATAGTCATGTGATGGCTTATAAGATGTGTCATGTGTCATTTTCAGAAGATCTTCTTGCCATGCCATGATTATGCAGAAATCTCTCGGATCTCTGATAGAAAACACTTGGAGTGAAATGACGAAATTATTGTATAAACATGACTTCAGACCCAGAAATCAACGTATGACAAAATATAATAGAATTTTGCTTACTATAAGCTAACTATAGTCCGCCGCACGACGCATGAAGAGAGACGGAAAATAAAAGCCATACATGTGGAGTTTCAAGCCGCGTGTCATAGACGTGCGTAAAACTTTTCTAAATATGATTTCTATTATAAATTTAGGTTTTCTTGAAGGAAAATACAGAGTTATATGAAAATAATATAAACTAAATGCAACAGCTCGCTTGAGATGTCTCTAAATTTATAAACATGAAAATAATTACAACGCTAGCGCGAATACACATTTATTTTAAAAATCGCATTTACGCTGAAGACGAACAATCAGCACCGGCCTGACGCTTCTCAGATGCACATCACACCCAATATTCTTTGGTAATGTGGGAGCTGAATCAATTAAATTACTAATAGCTTCACTAACAAGCTATTTTTAGGGTGTAGCAGCTGCCCTTATTTGAATATCTCCACTGTAAGCGCAGTTTCAACGTCAGTTAAGGAAATTAAATTATTAAAATCACCTAAAAAGAAACGTTCTCATGCAAAGAGAGCTGTAAATGTGGCAAGATTGGATATTACTTTCATTCGTGGCACTATTTATGGAATGTAATAAACAAGTTGTAAGTAAAAAAATGTAAAAAAAGATTAACCTAGGCGCGAACCTATGTAGCTTTCGAACGACTGGTATTTTTGTTATGTTGCATGGAACATGGATTTTTCAGAATGGCACTCTTGGCTGATCTTGGCAAGATGAAAAAAAAAGGAGTGTTAGATCTACTGCACTAACGTTGACGGTAAAAGGTATTATACTACTACATGTATATTATATTATCATCCTGGAAGATTTTTAAAATAAAATAAATAAATTTGTGTTTATTATGTAAATTTATCTTGTTTTAAGAAAAAAAAACTGTAATTCCCTCACTCCGTTATTTTGGTTACAATCTGGCAACACTACTGATAACTGACGTCACTCGAAGCGTATGACATGCAACGGAAATTGTTTTACATTAACTATACCTATATCTTATTACTCTTACATAGTCTAATAGTAATTATATGCCTAGTCTAATATAAATAAATATTTAGTTTTGAAGAGGTCGTCCATGCTTGCAGTGGAGTCTATATAATTAAATAAAACACAGACGGTCTACCTCCACAGTACATATTTGAAGAATTATTTGAACTTTATTATTCCCAACATGTTTCGAAGTTCGAACATAGAAATGTCGAACATCAGGCAATACAATGATCGACCAAAGTAGCTCCGCTCATCAAAAGTGATATTAGTAAGGAGAAATGTATGCTGAATTGTGAGAAGTGGTTCGAACTAATATAAAGACGAGTAAGAAATTATGAATATTATTAAAAAATTTTAGTATTACTGTGATGTGGAGAAGTGAAGCCAGAATAGGGTAAAATTAACATTGTTATAAAAATAAAAATAAAATTGTAGAACATTAAACGCAGAACAAAGAGGGGTGGGACGGATCTACAGGGTTACAGGGACAAAACTGGAAAGCACTCACGTGACTAAAGATTTTTTTTTATTACACTCGAACCTGACAGGCGACATCCGCATGTGATACAATGTGGTTACTGTTAATCCTTTTTACAATATGAGACACAAATAACAGTTCGGCCTTTAACGCCCCTATATACAGCGCATTCGTAAAGTAGCGAATAAATTCAATAAAAATTAAAAGAGGAGCTTATAAAAAAAACGCATGGACACGTCGATTTGTATTTTCAGTTTACATTTTTTTAATGTTACAGCGAAATATACGGGGTATATCAAAAAAGAGATATGACGTCTTCGTTTCTTTCTTTAAATGGGAACCCCAATTTTTTTTTGCAGAATTAGAAAGAGCACATTTTTCTACATACGAGAAGATAAATAAGGGTAGTGGTTACATAAGGAAATTTTGCAGAAGAATTGTCTTAAAAATTAAAAATGTTCTGCGACTCCTCGAAAGCCTTTGATTGTGTGGACCATGGAGTATTGCTGCGAAAGCTAAAGCACTATGGCTTTGGAGAGCTGGCACACAAGTGGTTTACTTCTTATCTCTGTGAAAGAGTTCAGGTTTTTGCTGCACCTAAATTATTGGTATGTTTAAATATTCAGGGTTGGTTTACACTATTTGCTGATGACACCAGTCTGCTGTGGCATAGTGGGGGATAGTGAGGATTTAAAACTGGTCATCAATCGTGATTTGCATGATGTCAAGCTATGGTGTGATGCCAACAAGTTTTGTTTTAATGCAAGTAAGACAAATATTATGACTTTGGGTTTAGCTTCACTAACCTAAATCTCAAACTATTGAATATAAATCCATATTCAAGTTCTTAGGTCTTACAACTGATAATAAAGTTATGTTTATAGCACATAAATAATATAAGTAAAAAGTTGGGTGCCGGATGTTTTGTGATTAGGGATGTTTCTAATGAGCTAATCCGCTCTACAGCTAAGATAGTGTACTACTCCTTATTCGAATCATATGTACGATATTAAATTATGGTAAGTTGACTTGATAGGATACGTAGATTAATTTGCTAAATCGCTTTGTCAATAGAATTGTAATTTTCTTAGACAATCAAGTATATTTGACTATGACTACTAAGTTTAGTTTTATAGCCATACCAAATCTTAAGTAAATGTCGTTATTAATTTTCTTAAATGATTTTATTAAAGCGCATTTTTTTCACTCACACTATGAGCCGGGCCTTTCAGAAGTAATGCCATTATTATACCAAATAACTGTTTCCCTATAATGGCGCAGAGGAGCCCCCCCATTACAATATAATTGGAGTATAAATTGAAAGTATAACATGTGTACGTAACAAGGGATGAAGCAATACGAGCCGTTGTGCAAGAGACACCCTTCTTCCTGGGCCAATCAGTCAAGGGGTCCGCCCTTGACTCCGAGGGTGAAGGACCACATGCTGAATTTTAGATGGATGAATTTTTGTTCAATGTATTATTACGTTATTGCCGGGGAGAACGAATAATGCCGAAGTATTATATTGTTAACGCGTTAACATATTAAATGACATCGGGCGCTTACAGGGAGGTCTAATTTAGTGCTACATGTTTTTGATTGTTTGCTTGTACAATATGATCTGAAAAAACAGTTGCAGCCGTTTTTTTATATCAATAATTATTTCTAATTTTGATGGCTATATAGATTGATTTTCTTTACATTTTCAATCACTGCCTAATTATTTATTATACAGAGAGAAGTGTGATAAAGAAACATTCATTTTTTTTAAGAAACACCTTGTGTATTTTGAAGTTTTTGATTGTATCTCTGTACATTTTAGGCATATTTGTGTATTAGGTAATCCAACGATGTGTCAAATTCCCTATTTGCCCCCCTCGGTCATATTGAATTCATTCCACAGAACTCGAAAACATTCAACGAACAATTCAATATAGCCGTGGAAGGCAAATATACGCGGATTCGATCCTTAGTATACAGTCGAGTTCTGTGCGTTTTAAAATCCTAAAAATCGATTAGCCGCCAAATTGATCAAATTGTTGGTTAGACCATTTGGCTCGCTTTCTAATGGTCCGTAAGCACATCTCCCTTGTCTAACGGGTTTTATGTGTCTGTTTAAAACTGTTTTTTTTTTATCGGAAAGTGGTGTTTTTTTTACTGAGTATAGTCTGTGTTTAATTCTGAAACAATATGCCTACGACTTGTCTAGTTGTGGCTGTGAAAGTCGCTCCAACAGGGCTATTCACAAGGTTTATCGTGTACCTACCTACCATTTTAAACTATAAGTTTTTAGCACGCCTGAAAGATCCAGAAAGACACAATATTGAGAAATCAGAGTTTGCAGCAAGCATTTCCTACAAACGCATAAAATGAACAAGATTACGTTCCTTCACAAATTATGGGATATACATTGACATCCAGTCAGGAGGAATTATTACAGATCAAGGTTGATAAAGGTGCCATAAGGCTAGCACTATGGAACTTTATTTCATTTTCATATAATTCTGTATTGTCTTTGAATACGACCTAAATTTATAATAAAAAAATACTTAATTCAGGAAATGAGTTATATATGCATGCCTAGAACACATTGCTTAAAACTCGATAGTATAGCTTCTACTGTGTTTATTGCGTAACTTAAATTAAATTGATTTATAAACAAAAACAAAGTTTACACTTACTACCTAAAGCCTTACAAATTGAACTATTTGTTACTGTTACGTTTGTCATGAAGTCTTTACAGTGTGTAAATCTGCTTTGACATAAATAATGTTAAATTAATTATTAATTTATCATTATTTAACATTTTTATACAAAATTAATACATTGTCATTTCCTACGAGTGTCTTTAAACCCAACACTTGCAATATGAAACCATTCGATATCACATTCATCCCGATCACATTTTACCATAACACCATTACAAATGCACCAATAATGTACTTTCGCAGTCCCAGCTTTTCTAGTAAAGTATCTTCACAACAGTTCTGCCATTTTTACTTCAGAATGAAATTTTAAGGTAATTTCACAATTCTTCTTAAAAAACTTTTTATCAGGAAAAAACTTGATAAATAACTCTTTTGATATATGCCTAACACCAAAGGTAAATTTTCAACAGTTGAGGCTGATATTTTGGAAGCAAAAAGCTCCACAATTCTTATAAGTGCAAAGCTGTAACCAAGCTCTTCAACTCTCTTTAACATACTGTCTATTTCTATACTAGACATCGCTGGAATATCTTTTACTTCTTGTATAGTGGTCTTTCGAGTCCATGCCACTAGATGGAACAATAGAAACATTCACCGGGGATGGTCTAGGCCAAGCAGATACAAGTTGTAACCTCCTTAATTTTGTAGGCATACTCTGCAGCAAACAGTTTAGCTCCAACATGATTACAAACTTCACTGTTTCCTGTCATGCATGAACAGTGAGCAGTGCATATACTTTCATCCCTTGAAATAATTTTATTGTCCACACATCTAAGGGTTTTAAATTAGCTCTCTGGGAATACTTTACCTAGAACAAGACCTTTATTAAATAGTCAGTCAAAAAGCCAGAAAATAAAATGGCATACCATTCCAACCAAAATACAGAAAACCTTAACTAACTTTGTGCCCACTTTAATAACAAATCCTGCCTCAAAATATTTATAGGATTGTAGACTCTTAACATCCAATATAAACACACAAGCCACATTTCAGTCAGGTTAAACACTGAGGATTCTAAAACAAATATCATAAACACTTTCAAATGACCTTTTACCAACTTCACAGTTTTCCCTCAAGAAATTGTGTAGATATACACTTGCCATTGTTAACATCACAACTTTAAGTGTTATTAAATATAAACAACAGAAAAAAAAACACATATTGAACAACAATAACTTAATAAAATACACCAACACCAAAATCGCTGTTTACAAGAATAAACACGTTAAACTGACGTTCACACAAAAATAAAGGTTACTTTTTCTGACGTTTGCCCTCGACGGCCATATTGGAAGCACGTTGTGATTCCAATATACCGTGGTGGGCAAATATCACGTGGTTTGGATTGCCTAATAGTCGTTTTAATTTTGTAAAGAAGTTAGTAGAGGTTAGACTTTTATGCCATGTGTCACTTTCAAGTTACTTTTATTCTCGGTGTAGGTACGTTTGTTGAATCACGACCGCATTTAATATTTTTCCAGAATCAATATTAGATACCTAGTTAAATAATGTTATATAGAACGTTACTGTTTATTAAGAAACTGTCACAAAAATGACTATAAAAATATATGAACTAATTACTACATCTCTTTCGGTATAAATTAGGTATAACAGAAAAATAAAATATTAAAAATAATCTAAAATAAATTGTAAAATGAGAATCAACGTCAATTGATTGTCTGTTCTTTTCCTTGGCTTTCTTGAAAGCTTACTATTCCCTATGCAATTTGATCATCTGTAACACACAAAACTCTCACTTATATGTGTAGATTATAACTTGGATATATTCGTTTCCAATATAGAGACGGTGCGGTGCAAGCAAAAGGATTTATGTGACAAATCTGGAACTTCGAGAAAGCGAGCCTAAAATTCTTATTCTATCAAAAAATCAGGCACAATTTAAAGAAAAGGCAGTTTGCGATTCCAATATTTTTGTGCTTATTTTGACAAGGTTAGTTTTTTCATGTAGGCCTAATATTTTCAAAGTTAAAGGATGCTAATCTTAGCGTTGTTTTCAATAGTAATATGTTAAGTGCATGTAAAATTGCTGAAAATCATGCATGAAGGTTTGTTGCCCTAGAAACAGCTTGAATGCATTTTTATTGTTATTTACCAAAAAGTGCCCGACCGAAGGGAGGGCACTTTTTAAGGTAAATAACAATAAAAATGCATGAAAGCTGTTTCTTTAGGGCAACAAATCTGAGTGCATGATTATCAAGCCATTTTACATGCACGAAATATATTTTTTAGACTATTTCCTGAATGAAAAACTCATCATTTTGATAAATTGACGCAAAATTGTCAAAGCAGAAATTTCAACTTGTTGTGACAGTGACGGTTATTCTCGTAGGTAACCAACAATGAAAAACCAGAAGAGTGCAATTTTCAGCTCAATCGCGACCGAGGGCTGATTTTCACCGAAAATCAAGTGAAAAGCGCATTGTAGTTACAGTATATGAGGGAAATAGTCACTTGCATCCCCTTGCTTTCAAATATGTTACCTCCCGCCAAACAAAAATGCATGGTAATATGATGTGATTAAGAACTATACCTTGCTTATCGATTTAACTTTTTGGATATTGACTTTGCCATTTTTCTCCAATTGTTTTTCGAGTTCTGCAAAACGAGTATTCCTGCGTATTTGCTGGTCCACATCGAGTTGTTCGCGTACTGATTCCGGAAATTTATCCATGCAGTATGAGAAAAGTGCATTGCAAACTAGTAAAAGGTGCTAAAAGAAAATATATCGTTGCAAAATTGGGAGTCATCAGTGTGGATTAATAGTTACCTCAAAAACAAAAACTGATACAAATCTGAAAGTTAGATTTACCCAATACGTCCTGGTGTGGTTATATTGGTTTGGGTTGTTAGATGGATGAAGGTACCCTCTGTACATACAATATGGTATGTCATATTTGAGGTTTCTGTAATTCTCATAGTGACGTGTATCGTATTCTTAAAGAAAATAGTTATGTATTAGATAGTATCAATAGTATATTAGAATACAAGTTTCACAAGACGTCATGTTAGAACACAAGTCTAAAATACGTATTGCTCTAAATGTCTTATGAAATATGTATATTATAATACTTTTTCCATTTGCGTCTCAATGTCCGTAAAACTTTTAAAAAACACAGCAGATTTTTTTGCATTTATATTAACACAATATTGAAACTTGATAGGAAAAAATACAAAATGTATAAATCTTCACTTATATTATTTATTGCACACTATAACAATTGTTTCGACACACAGTGTCTTCGTAGGATAGTAGAAACTGAACTGAAATGGATCTTCATCAAGTAACGGCTACATCTATTGAATATTTAACACAATATTGACACAACTAAATACAATGTTACGTGAGTATACGTATCAAATATGACATGATATTTTATATTTCTTATAATTAATAGACAAGTAAAAATGTTCTATTTGCAAAGTTTGGGTATTTTAAAATTTTGTCTAAAAAATTTCTGTTAAATCTATGCTGCCTTAGAAAATTTATTTGAAACATCAAAGTACCTAAGGGGTCATTCAAGTATTACGTAAGCACTACAGGGGTCGGGGGGGGGGGGGGGTCTTTGCTTTTCTTATTTTTGATTACGTCAGCAGTATTTATTTTTTTACTTTTTCGGATTTTCTACAAAATTTAGTCGATTTTGCTTTGAACACATAATATGGCAACCCTACTTGTTTATGCTTGAAAACGAGACGCATTTTCAGAGATTCTCTAAAATAATCGATCCGTTTACTCGCTTAGAACCGAGTAAAAGAACCGAGTAGGGGAATTACCGCGCACTATTCACTTGTCTAAATTTCTTCCGCCAATTTTTTGTTTCGTTTCGGTACGATTAACGATTTGACGTGTTGTAAGATAATGTTCGTTTTACCATTGATCCACTGCTTGCTATAAATTGTAAAATGTAGAAACACAGAATGCTTTCGTCCAAGAAGTGGCTTATTTAGATTACTAGACATGCAGGTTTCTCCCACCACCAGTAAAAGTAAAACAAACATTTGATGACTTGGTTTTGGATGATGGAGGGCAATTTTTCAATCTTCCAGTCAATTTAGCTCTATACTTGAATTCTTCACTCAAAGATTTTCTGCAAATGCCCTTCGATTATTTTTGTCCAACGGTAAAACTGAAGCTATCAAGTCGAACATGCAAAATGTGTAGTCTTTATCATGCTTCCGTCAAGTCATTAAATCGTCACATCGAGAAGATCCATAAAAAAGTAAACACGCACACCTAAACGAGAGTAAGATCTTTAAGAGTGGCTGCTCGTCCTGCTAACGAATTGATGTGCATAATACAAAATTTAGATGAGCACCAAGATGTTGAATGGCTCGAAGAGAACGATGTCGATATTCCAAAATCACACGAAAGTGAGCAGGTACACAACATTGAGCAGCAAACATCCAATTTCATCGAAGACTTAGAGTAATGGATTCGTGTGTCATGGACTGAGGACTGTTAATTTGAATTAATATACCAAAATTTTAAAAGAAGTTTGTTTTTATATTAAGATTATGCCACGGCTACTTCTTCTCCTAATTAAATATTTAGATCTCCATTGCTATAATCCTAATTTGATATTATATAAAGTTGGACTTTCTCTATTTCGCTAATAAATCTTTCGATATCCAGCTTCCTTTCTATACTGTAGAATACCTGAGTCGTGATTGTGGGGCATCGGAGTCGTCACGTCGGTCGTCCCGTCAGCGTCGTCTAGAGCTAAACCCTCTTATTTCTATGGAGCTAACCTGTGTTTCGTGTTCGCGGACGCAAACAAACAAATGGGGTAAGTTCCGATTTCAAGGAGAAGCTCAATTTTTTTTTCAAATGGCTGCTAACTTACCCGACAGTGTTGAACTAAAATATCCGGTAAGATTAAAGTAGACTCCATGAGTTTGGCGGTAAACTTGTCTGGGGACCCAGTCACTAGTAAATGCGAGCACAAACGCCTAAAATGTTAATACTAAATGTTATGCAAGAAATGTTCTTGTTGTTTTAGAATCACATGCAGGAGTTCTAGTATACGGTCGAGACACTAAAACTCGTGCGTTATTAAGAGAGGACCCTTTTTTATGGATTCAGATTGTTTCTGACGAACTATAGATGAAATTTAGTCTGTTAGTTGTTTACTAGTAGTAAACAATTGTAGTTGCGATGCATTGATTGCCGAACGCGTTCAAATATTCCGGGTGTATCTAATTGTACCACAGGATGCGATAATGCAATTCCTCAATTCTTCCACAGTTTCTATTGAAGTTGTATAAACTAAACGTTGGAGAGGACCTCAAAGAAAATAATCCATTGAATTTAAGTGTGGATACCTGAGAGGGCTCGCAGGGTTGTGTTGCTTCTCGACCTCTCCAACGATTCGAATACACTGTGTTCAAATATTCACGAGCAGCTAAACTGAAATTAGGTGGACCACCATCGTGCATGAAATACATTTGCAAACTCAATGGCAATGGGATATCTTTCAAAAGTTTGGGCAATTGATCTTCAAGAAAACGACGATAAGCTTCTCCAGTAAGCCTCGATTTTAAAAAGAATGGCCTATTAAATGGTCTCTAATAATTTCGAAGGGCAATGGAAAATCAATCAGTAAGAGTGCCTGTGGTCACTGGATGTTATAAGGGAATAAGAGACTGTTCTTTGAAATTCTGAAAACTGTAGAAGAAGTTACATTTACGTCTAAAGCAATCTTTCTGGCACCTGTTGTAGGAGTTTTCTTAATTTCATGAAGCACATATTCTTCTACTTGTGGAGTTGCTGCTGTGCGGGGTTGCCCGTTTCCAGTGGTTTGTTTTTGAAAACTTCCAGTTTCACTAATATGTTGATGGAGACGGGTAAACACCGTATGATGCGGGATAGCACGATTAGAGTATTGTTCCTTATGAAGACGCCTGGCTGCTAATAAATTACCGTTTTCCAGGCCATAAACGAAATGCATATCGCACATTTCACTACTTTTATAATTCATTTTGAATAACGGAAAATGTTATTATTCTTTTTCTCGAGAACGGTTGCTCCTAGCGTCTTCTACAAAGAATGCCTTTTTTCACGTAAAAATTACCTCTATTTTTTTGCTTAAAAATATAATTCAAGCACGTATAAAAAAGCTATGACTCCTCGAAAGACTAAAAAGACATGTAGGTGGCGTCCTCTACAAGTGAGAGCCATACTAACATCAAATTCGGATTTCGCATTTCAAAAACCCTTAGATATCAATTTTAGTTCAAATATCGACATTATTTTAAATATTATTTAGAAAAAACAAAAATAAATTTTTAATATCCTGTATCTCAGAAACAGCATTTCCGGCAATAGGTCTATAGGAACTTTTTTTTTAATATTTTTAAGCAGGTAAATTCATTCTGAATATGGTGATTCAGAAACTCAGTACCGCAGTACAGGGTGTTTCCTCAAATTTCCTTCTAGCGACTTTATTATTCCAGATAGAAAAATATTGTTCAGATAAAAATTGTAGGGTATCATCCAAACCGTCCGAATCTACTACTTAAAGTAACAATTGAGCATCACTGGTAAACTTTTTGACTTATTGTATACTTTTTTTTTAATGGAATATATATACTATGTATTTATTGGATAGCGCTTAAAATTCTCTTTTTAAAAATAGGTATATATGTTGCCTATAGTTACATTGTTGAAATATCCGCTATTAAAAAATAAAAATATTACTAATTTACTATATGAAATAAATCACAGTAACCACTGGAAAACAAAGTTATCGAATGACATTACTGGCGGCATACGACATGGAACATTTAGCTGTCAATTCGTTTTTAAATTTTGATAATATAAGTCGCAAAATGGGTTATACTGAAGGGGAAAAAGGGAAATAATTTATATCTTTTATAAGAATAATAAAAATGACAGTGCAGCACAAGACGATTATCGAGTTTTTCACCCAGGTATGCCTGTGCCGTCAAGAAGCACTTTCTATAACATAGAAAGACATTTTAGGATTCACAAAAATTTGCAAGGGAGAAAAAGATTTGTGAAGATAAATCAGGACGAAGAATTAGAGATTTTATTATATTTTCAAGATAAATAACTAATTAGGACTTTTTAGGAATTTTGTAAAATTAATTTAAATGCGTGTTTGTGTAGAAAATTCTACTTTTTCAACTGAAGATGTCAGCAAATATTTCAATAGGTCAAAGAAAATTAGTACTACCCTTCGTAAATATGGATATCAGCCATACAAAATTTTACCTGTTCAGAAGTTGACGGAGGAACAAAAAGTTAGTTGGCAAAACTTCTGCAGAGACATACAAAAAAAGAAAGGGATAACGATTTTTTTAAGAAGATATTATGGAGCGATAAAGCTACTTTTACCACGGCTGGGATGTTTAACCGGCGAAATAGTCATTTATGGGCATTAGAAAACCCCCGCGGAATGTGTGAAATAAAATTCCAAGGCCGAACACCAAAGCTATAGGTCCTATTTTTTACGAATTCAATTTAAATGGTTAAAGATATTTAGAGTTCCTTGAGAACGAGATAGAAAATTATTTGGAAAATTTGCCTATTCGTCCGTATAATGACATAATCTGGCATCAAGATGGAGCGCCACCCCATAACGTCTTGGTTGTCCGCAATTTTCTCGACAATCAATATCCCTTATGGATCGGTAGAAATGGCAGCATTGGATGGCCACCCAATAGCCCTGATTTAACAATTTTAGATTCTTTCTTTTGGGGTTACGTGAAAAACACAGTTTATAAAGAACGAAGCGCATTGTTGGAGGAGTTAAGAATTAAAATTATAAATTGCATAAATAATTTAGCCAAGGAAAACCCTTACTTTATTATGAAAGCTATTGATAAAATAGAAGATGATTAGACAAAGTGCCTAGATAATAATGGTGAGAATATAGAAAATTTGTAAAAACTTTATATTGTTAATGTTAAATCAAATTTTTTATTGTTTTTTATTATTAAAATTGTTGATTATTTCAATGGTTACTGTGATTTATTTTATATAGTAAATTAGTAATATTTTGATTTTTTAATAGCGGATATTTAAATGGATGAAGTAATTAGATATAGGCAACTTATATATTTTTGAAAAGAGAATTTTAAGCGCTATCCAATAAACACATAAAATATAGGGTGTACTATTAAAAAAAAGTATTGGTACAATAAGTCAAAAAGTTCAACAGTGATGCTCAAGCTCAATTGTTTCTTTAAGCAGTAAATTCGGACTGTTTCGATGCTACCCTACAATCTTTATCTGGACAATTTTTTTCTATCTGAAATAATAAAGTCGCTAGAAGCTGTCAAAATTTGAGGAAACGCCCTGTACCTATCTTCTGATTCCCTAAAAATTCGAATTGTCCACACGGTTTGGGGGATATCTGCATTTTCCCACATCGCAAAGATTTTCCGTTATTTTCAAAAATGGCACCGAGGCTTAATGTAATTTTAAACATGCCTAAAATCATATACAATCATAAAAAAAGGTCCCTTCAAAAAAAGCACGGGATTCGGATTCTTGACCGGACTATTCGGAAATGGAGTCTTACTGGTAGATATTATGGTCTCATTTTAATGGTTTTATGTACAAAAATATTATATTGTGTCCTTTTAAGGGTATTTCGCACATATTGTGTCAATAGGTCTCAATTTAAGACATTTTTATGTAAACAAAATTGGAACAAAATATTAATTAGACCGTTCTAATTATTTTAATGATGGAGACTAAATATTTATATTTATGCTGTACTTACATTAGTAGCGGTGCTTAGGTAAGTCACACTTAGAAGGATTCCATTCCAGGCTCCTATGCCAGATTTAGATAGTGGGACAGGTCTTCTATACAGTTTAACTAATTTGTATGAATCAGACCTTAATTCGATTAAATTGTTGACTAGGGCACATAGGGGGGCCAAGGGGAAGGCGGCCACAAAAAATGTTACAAAACCATATTTAATAACTGAAAAAGTATGCGAGTATGCAGAAAAGTTATAGGCCTGTAAATTGGATTGTTTTTTAAGATTAGTTTGCTCGTGTTCAAGAAATTACCATCTAAATTATTATCAAATGCATAATATACAGGGTGACAATTTAAAAACGAACAGCATTTAATATTGCCTCTACCAATGATAGTATGAAAATTTGGCGAAACACGTCAATTAATATATCAAGGGGGAAATTTTTTAAGGCATTTGTTGTCGTGTTTCTTTCAACCCCCTGACCCCCAGGGCACCTACCCCTAAAATTTTAAATGGCAACCCCTATTTCTTTTGCCATTTTTGTGTTCCTTATAAAATTCTACATAAACCGTATTATTTTTTTTTCAAAATTGTGATTATTAACCTCACAAATTAATGAAATGTATTTAAATAAACATTTAAATAATGCAACTCCTTGAAAAATTATGATAACGATAATGAAATACTGGAAGCTCACCTTTCCTACTTTATGAATTGTTCAAAATGGGTTCCATTCTTCTCCAAACACAATTACAGCCGGAATTCAAACTGGTTTCGGACGCTTTCAAGAGTTTCAAGTGAAATAGCTCTACACTCCTGTACAATAAAATTCTTTGTTGTAATTGTTCAATGGAATCTGGTTAAGTTTCAAATACAACGGATTTCAAGTGACCCCATAAGAAAAAATCCAGCGGTGTCAGATCTGGTGACCTAGGTGACCATTCTATGGGTCCCCTCCTACCAATCCACTGCTCTGGGTAATGATTATCCAACCACTCTCTTACTTAACATTTCCATTGGCGCCCCTTTGATTTTCCACCTCACGAATTATAAGAGGTACTGTAGCTGTGTCTAACATTTCTGCATAAATTTCTCCATTTAGATTTCCATTGATAAAGAGGGGACCGATGATACTATTGCCTAATATACCCGCCCAAAAATTAATTTTTTTAGGGTATTGCGTATGCCCCTCTCTAATAATGTGAGGATTGAGGTCGCTCCAACAACGACAGTTTTGTTTGTTGACCTTGCCATTTAAGTAAAAAGTGCATTCGTCACTGAAACAGATATTCTTTATTAACCTGGGCTGAGTAATAATCTTATCCGTCATAATTTCGTAAAACTCAATACGTCTGTCCGGGTCATCGTCCCCTAATTCTTGAGTAATTAGGAGTTTGTATGGATGAAATTTGTGAAGCTTCAATACTTTCCTGACTGACTCACGCGACAGTTCAGTTTGATCTGCAACTTTACGAAGGGACGTAGTGGGAGCCATAGCAACTTCACCAAGAACCTCAATCTGAGCGGCCTCATTGAGCAGTCTTGGCTCATTCCTTTTCTTATTGCAAACAGATCCTGTTTCTTCAAATTTAGCTGCTAACTCACGGATGTACTTGTGCCCAACATTTCTTTCACGAGGTCTTTCGTTGAATCAGGAGCGGATCCAGAACGTCGTTTTGGGGGGGGGGGGGTCGCTCACAAAAAAGTAATATATTTTACTTTTGTGTATTAATGCTATTATACAGGGTGTTTCAGAACATGTGTGCAATCTCTCGGATTCATATAGATTAAGTGAAAATAACATCCCGAGTTCATGTAATTTTTTTCCTAAGAGCCCCTCTCGAGGAGATATATGCCCTTAAAGGCCGGTCCTGAAAACTAGTTTTTTATTGATAGCCTTTGAATTGCCCTGTATATTTTAAATAAAATTTAGTATGATGTACAGCAAGGAGAGATTCATTAAATAAGCCTAATAATAAACGGTATATAGTTCATTCTGTGGGCCAGGGACGGACTAGCTCGAGCATAAATAACTTTACATTTTTGGCAGGTGTCACGCTACCGGAATTTTAATTATATTTTTGGATAGCTTACGCATTTTAACGCAAAATGGATAGTCTCTGTATATTTTGATAAGTTGTACCGTTTTCGAGAAAAATCCACTTAACCGTTAATTTGCTTTAAAACGTTTAATTCTACTCTCGATCCCACTTGAACCCGTTTAATGTATTTTCGTAACAGAAGTCTTTGTTAAATTGTCACGTCATAATATGATTTTAAGATTGGTAGTTTACATCTTACCAATTTTATTTAAATTTTAATTAAAATATACAGGACGATTCAAAAGGTTATCAATACAAAACTAATTTTTAGAGGCATATATCTTCTCGAGGGTGGCTCTTAGGAAAAAAAATTATATGAACTTACGATGTTATTTTCCCCTGATCTATATAAATTCGAGAGATTGCCCACATGTTCTGAAACACCCTGTATAATAAATCTCCAAAATAATGAAAGACGCGTTCAGCAATAGTGTAAACCATTTTAAGAAACGACACTAATAATTAAAAACGATTGAAATGTTTATGAAATTAACTTTCACAGCTTATTTCACTGATTCTAGAAGAACATGAAATAAATAAGGAACACCAGGAGTCAGAAAATAAAGTACCTACTAAGTACTTATCATTTGTTCGAAATATCAGGAATAAGCAAATCGAGAATCTTGTTTTGTCGAAAACGGCAAAAAAATTAAATTATTTTATGTTTTCTAGTGGCGATATCGAAGACGAAATGTAAATAAATAAAAGAAATTGGAATGTAACTATTGGTAGGTACGAACAGTTTTAAATGAAGTGCTATGAGGCGGTGAATGCAATCCGTTTTAAATTTCGATATTAAATACATTTCATTAATTTGTGAGGTTAATAATCACAATTTTGAAAAAAAAATAATACAGTTTATGTAACATTTTTTAAGGAACACAAAAATGGCAAAAGAAATAGGGGTTGCCATTTAAAATTTTAGGGGTAGGTGCCCTGGGGGTCAGGGGGTTGAAAGTAACACGACAACAAATGCCTTAAAAAATTTCCCCCTTGATATATCAATTGACGTGTTTCGCCAAATTTTCATACTATCATTGGTAGAGGCAATATTAAATGCTGTTCGTTTTCAAATTGTCACCCTGTATGTATCAGTTGTTTATTACCTTGAAAACATGCATGTTCTGTAACCAATTTTTGTAACATGAAATTGATAAATACCAAAACTCTGATTAAGCTATGTAAATGGAAAACCATTGAAAACAAATGTAATAAAAATCGAAAACATAAATATACATGCAGGGTGTTATTTAATAAGAGTAACGATTCCTCAGTTATTTATAAGGTAAAAAGTTCATATAAGCATTTGTCCGCAAGCCCTTCATTTTTGAGATACAGGGTGTTACAATTTTTAACAGGAACAAAAAATATGTACGCCACTGCCGTTTTCTCCTTTGATAACAATGTTAAATAGGCACATTATTGTCTAATGCGAAGTACATTTTCATAATTTTTTGATTTCGGCTTTGTTTAGGAGATAAATGCTATTTTATCAAACTCTAATATGGGCAAAGCGATATTGCAAATAAATGCCATTTATTTCTTTATTATTCTTTTTCTCGAGGACGATTGCTCGTAGCGACTTTTACCAAGTATAGCTTTTTCATGTAAAAAGATGAAGAAATATTATAAGAGCGATCGATAAAAATATGGCAGTGGTTTCTGTCTGCCTTGATTACTCTAAGGCTTTCGATGTGTTGGACCATGACCTGTTATGTGCAAAACTGCACTACCTAGGCTTTGATGCAGTATCATGTCGTTTCTTTGCAAGTTATCTTATGGAAAGACAACAACGGGTACGTATAAATAACACCTTGTCCTCTGCTGGAAATATCGTGTCTGGGGTCCCACAAGGTTCAATCCTGGGTCCGCTTTTGTTTCTTATTTACACCTTTGATATTTTTGATGCTGTTCAAAACTCACACGTACAGTCTTATGCTGATGACACCCAGCTTCTCCATTATTTCAGACCTGCTGATCCAGAATCGGCTACCACGGAGCTGAATGACGATCTCAATTCAATTTTGCAGTACTCAGGGGAGCACAATTTAAATTTAAATGCTGATAAGACAGAGGTTCTTCTATTTTGTCCCAAAAAACGCAGAGCAGACTTGGAAGAGAGACTAAAGTTAAAGTTGGCAGATAAAAACTTAATGTTTACAAAGTGCGCAAGAAACTTGGGGCTGTACTTGGATGTTCACCTTAGATTTAGGGAGCATGTTAAGAAGATATTACAAAAAACTTATTTGAGAATGAAAGTATTATATGCAAACAGGCATACTCTTGATTTTAAAATGAGAAAAAAGCTGTCCCAGTCTCTAATTTTACCTGTTTTTAACTACTGTAATATTGTGTATTATCCATGTCTTGATTTGGTATCACAAAATCGTCTACAATATGTTCAAAATGTTTGTTGTCGATATATTTTTAACTTAAAAAAGTACGATCATGTCTCTGCAAAAATTAATGATTTGAAATGGCTTAGAGTTCATAACACAGTAAAATTACATTTTATTATATTTCTCACCAAATTAATAAGATCATCTACTCCTTTATACTTAAGAGAGAAGCTCGTTTTTCGTGATGCCATTCATAATCGCGCTGTCAGACATCAGGATCGTCTTACAATGCCCCTGCACAAGACTGCTTTTTTTCAGAGGAGTTTTACTTACATGGCTGTGTTAAACTATAATTCCCTAAGCAGTGATTATAAGAAATATAGTATTGATATTTTGCGTAAGAAATATAGACAATTACTCCTGACTGAACAGACCTCTGCACTTATTTAATTAAGTATATGAAAATAGATTTTCACTATTGTATTTGTTTTTGGGTCGTTATCAATATTTTATTAGTTGTTAAAGATATTTAAATATGTATTTGTTTCAAGGGTTTTTTTTACAGTATTATTAGGGTACTGTTAGAGTATAAATTATGTATATTTTTTACTTGGTATTGTTTACTTATTTTATAAAAGTACCTATATATAGTTTATTATTTATAATTATTATTCATGTTGGGTTTTTCTTATGGTAGGAATGGTTAGGTGTAAGAGTAACTAATGTTAAATCTCGCCATTCTTACTGTATTTCTTTTTCTGAAATAAAGACGTTATTTATTTTATTTATTTTATTTTAAATCCATCTTTTTGCTTAAAAATCTAATACAAGCACGTAAAAAAAAGTACTGACTCCGCAAAAGAATAGAAAGACAAGTAGGTGGCGCCCTCTAAAAGTAGGAGCCATACTAACATCAAACTCGAATTGCGCATTTCAAAAAACCCCAAGATACCAATTTTCGTTCAAATATAGACATTATTTTAAAAATTATTTACGAAAAACAAAAATTAAAATAAATTTTTAACACCCTGTATCTCAAAAATGAAGGGCTTGCGGACTCATGCTTATATGAACTTTTCACCTTATAAATGACTTAGGAATCGTTCTGTAAAGTATCGGACACTTAATTAATAACACCCTGTGTAAGCGAAATTAAAATTAAAAATAAATCACTGACAAGAAAAGTATAGCTAATAGCTTCATCAACTATTTTGGTGAAGACTAACAAATAAAATCAATAAATGTAATAACACATGTTATTTAGAAGGTAAAAATATAATTGAGAGTTTCACCACCAAAACTACTATTTGTAAGCCACTTATTTTTCTTAGAAATAAAATTTTTATAAAAAGTATTTGATCCAGAAGCTTTGAAAATTGGTGTACTAAAACCTATCTTAATAAATGGAGATTAAAGTAAAATTAGTAATTATAGGCCTATAATATTGATTTTAAAAATAATAATTGATACTTATTTAGAAAAAATACATTTAATTTCTAAAAAACAATTTGGGTTAAAAAAAATAAATCGACGCAAGATGCTATTTGTTATCTAACAGAAAAAATCTATAATTCATTTGTATTTTTCTGGATTTAGCAAAAGCCTTTGATACAGCTATGAAAAAAAATTGAAAATATTGGATTTAAAGGAAAGCAATTAGAATTAATTAAAAACTATCTTAAATATGCATCAACTTTTGTTTGTTGTAATTAAGAAAAAGCGATCCAAAAGTATTTAAATATGGTGTTTCTCAAGGAACAATTTTAGGGTCATTATTTTTTAATTTTTATATTAATCATTTATTTAGTAATAATAATAATAACAAGATTATTTCAAACAGTTATAATATAATAAATATGTTAATATGTTATTCTTCAATAAACTTATTCATAAATTACCCAAGGACGTGCTTGTTAGGGGCAAATCTTATTTATTTAAAAGTATTTAAAATTATAAATATTTAAGAATACTTTTATAGAAAGTTGCAAGTATTCAATAAACGCTACTTTCCTGATTATTAAAGTTCTGAAAAATATTAATTATACAATTGATTCACAATAATATTATAGTTATTAATGATACTAGTTCGATATGAACACTATAATGAAACGTGTGCAACGTTAAACCACGAGGCGTTAGCGTTTTTAGAAATTGGTAATAAAGTTTATAATTTTCTAATCAAATATTTAACTTAAAGATTCTTTTTACTTTAAATCTAAATAATTTACAACAAAATATGAATATAAGCGATGACATTCAAATTTTAAAATTAATCATGTAAAATATTTAGGAATGATTTTTGACAGTAAATTAAATTTGACTTTTCAAGTAGAATATTTAAAAATAAAAAATAATATTTGAATAAAAAATTAAGAAGTTTACTACCGATTTTTTAAAACATCTGGATATAAAACATCCAGAAATATTATATTATGCATTAGTTAAAACTTATTTAAATTACGTAATTTTATGTTGTTAACTCATGTTAAAAAATTAGAAGTAGGTATTACAAAAAAGATGTTCGAAAATTATATTTAATAAGAACTATCTTTATTCTTCAAAAGAAAAGAGATGAATATTACATTTAAAATATCTTAATATATATATATTTAAAAATAAAAACCTTAAATACAGTTTAATTACCATAACCCTAACACACGTTATACAAATATCCATAAAACCTAAAATAAATAAGTCCGTAAGACCAAAATCTTTTAAATGTTTAGGTTTTATTTAAATGATTATTAACCAACGAAAATTAGAAAAACTATTTCATTGAAAAAATATAAAAATAAAAGCAAAACGTTTATATTGGAAACAAAACAAACGATTTAAAAATATTTTTAGAAATGCTTTAACTAATTTATGTTATTTAATATTATTGTAAATAAATATGTAATATAATTAATTTTTTCAGAATTTTGATGTATCTAACATCAAGTAAGTAGCGTTTATTGTATACTTGGAACTTTTTCATAAAACTGTTCTTAAATATTTATAGATTTAAATACTTTTAAATATTATTATTATTAAATGCGTTGCCAAATGTACTCACTTAATTAACATTGGCTAAGTGGGCAATGCGCTATACACTAATAATACATATATCATGGTAAAAGGTACTAATTGCCGATGGCTTACACAGACTTTTATGGGGAGGAGCGGATTGACTTCCAGAATCCCCTTCCCCAGGTGTAGCCCACTGGGTGTAATTTTACGAAGTTCTTACTCATTTCAGTAAATTCGGTAGTCAACAAATATCTATTAGTGGGAAGCAAAAAATATTCTTCTTCCCATTGAGGAATATCATCTTCATTGCCTCGCTCGATATTCGCTGCTCCCCTTGAACATCTGGTAATTAAGATTTTAACTTTACTATATACGGTTATGAGTGTCCTGTAATAGAAAATTTATTGCAATCCCCTCCAAATTCCTAAACTGTTTTACTACACATTGTGTCCCAAAAACAAAGCGACAAACTTTAAAGGGTGGTAAAGGACATAAAAAAACATTTCTTGACACATATGTCCTCAAGTGAGCCGTTCGGTATGTAGAGAAATAAAATCTTTTAAATCATATCCAAATAATTAAATTAATTCTTGATTTAGTTGGACACATAGTGTTATTTGTGACTTATTTATTGTTACATAGCAAAATTTGTATGGACGATAATTTCTCATTTCAAGAAAATACCGATATGCACCATGCTTATGGTGCATCAAATTGTAAAGGAAGAGAGGCTGCACGCTTGTATGAACACAGACATACGGAACGCCACCAACCTCATCATTAAACCTTTGCTTCCATCCATTTTTTGCCTTAGAGAAAGTGTAAACCTAAAGCGTTCTGGTGTTGGTGGTTGTCCAAGAACAACTCGCACGGTTGAATTTAAAGAAGAAGTTCTACAATGTGTGGAGGAAAATCAATCCATCAGTTTTCGCGCAATTGCACATCATATAAGATGGTACATTAACAACATCTCTACTCCTACCATTTACAATGCGTACAAGCTTTAAATCCTGAAAATTATACATATCGATTACCTTTTTGCCAATTGTTTTCTGGTTACAGCTTAATGGAACCTGTTGGCCGCTGCCTTTATTTGCGTTGGCCACACATAAATTATTTACTGTATTTCCATAGGTTGCGTGGTTCAAAATATGTCAGTTGAAATAAAAGGCTTTTTCGCACACAAATTATATCTACTTACTTCTGTTATTGGTCTGCGTAGCAGCAAATACGGTTTTACTGTTACATCTTAGTATAATAACTACTTACTTCATTAAAATAGCTACACATTCTACTTCACTATTAACAAACTATGATATCGTGATACAATACTACTTCTTAAACCTTCGAGAATTTATCGCATAAATTCACGATCTTCCGACTGCTTTTTGTAAAAGCTAAACTGGACTCTGGTCGTGATATAATAATTATATTATTAGATCTTCGGGGTGTAAATCCGCGAATTGACCGAATTAGTTCATGGCTTGGATACCATAAAAATCAACTAAAACTCGCGCAAATTACCGCAAGTGAAACCGTTGCTTCACATGAAGGCTTGAAACGGAACTCTACTTATTTCATGGCTTGAATGCCACAAAATCCACGAACCTCGTGTGAAAACCGCGAGGGAGACCGTCTGCTCACTACGGAGGCTGCTACGTATCTCCTCGTCTGCTTCCAGTCACGTAGGCTAAATGTAGCTATGAAACCGAATTCAATAATCTCGAACCCCTATCCGTTTTCCGGTCTAGAGCTTTTGAGAACGTGGGAAGGGGACGCTGTTTCAATTAACACGTAAGTATGTCTAGTTGCCTACCAATAAAACCTTTCTTTACCGCGGATGTACTACTCAACTAAGACATATATATCGGTTTCACACTCTGCTTTTGGTCATGTACGCTTGCTTTACTTCGGCGGATATTTTCGGAAATTAGTATTGGCGTTGCAGACGGCGTATATTCTCGGAAAGACTGCAGACAGCAACATTGCCGTTGTTTCTATATTGATAATTGTCTTTGTTATTGAATTACACTAGATAACTGAACCTTTTCCCAACAGAACCTCACGTCGGGAGAATAGTATTGTTTTCTGATGAGGCATGTTTCACGCGCGATGATTATTTTATTAGTAGAAACAGCCACATTAAACATTTTGATGAAAATCCTCACGCTGTGGTCTCTAGAAGACAACAACAATAATTTGTTGTAAACATGTGGGCTGGTATTCTTGGAGATAATCTAATAGTTCACTTGCTCCTTGCTCGTTTCAACAAAAACATTTATCTTCATTTTCTGCAAAATGTTTTGCGTCTGTTATTAGAAAATGTCCCTTTAGACATTAGAAATAACATGTAGTTTCAACATGACGGAGCATGTCCACATTTTGGTTTGAACGGCGTCAGTATCTAGATCAGCGATTTCCCCTCCCATGGATTGGAAGAGGAGGCCCCGTGGCCTGGCCAATATATTCTATAGAGTCCGCGAGTCAATGAACCGACAATGCAATCTTTGTATTGAAGCAAATGGTCAACGTTTTGAAGTTTCGAAAAGTTATTGTAAACCATCATTTAATGAGAAAAAGTTCAACGCGACCAAAAAGTGATTTATTATTGTTCTCCTGAACATTTATTTTAAGTTAATATTAATTATTTATTACTAAAATAAAGAAAACTGACCAAAACCATTTTTTCTTCTTTTTGCGAAAACGGTTCATTTGCGGACATATGTTTATTAAACAAAACAAGTTTGTTTTAATCTCCTCTGTCACCTCTTAAAGTTTGTCGGTATGTTTTTGAGACACCCTGTATTTCTGTATATGATACACTTACAAGTAAATAAGAGACAGGCAGTTTCCTACTAAATCTTTAAAAGCCATTAGAAAAGCGAGTTGTATGCAGAGATCAACCATACAGTTAAGAGGCTGGCACACATCTTTGTTTAGAAAACGGCGATCGTGTGGAGCGGGCTTGAAGCCTCCCTGAAAAGACAATAAAATATCGAGACAACTAAAATGTAAAAAATCAATGCTTTGATCTAGAAATGATCTAGAAAATACAGTTTTGTTGTTTAATACGGACAACTGGACGTCCTGTACAGGGTGTCCCATTTTCGACACTTTTATAGGGTATCTTCGTAATTGTTAGTGCTATCAAAAAAGTAATAAAGGTGTCATATGCTCTTTTTGGGTCAAACTTAAAATGGTAAAATCAGAATTTGAAAATTTTCGCTCGCTTAACAGATACGGCCGAAAATCAAAAAATTGACAATTTCAAAATTACCCTATATTTTCTTAGTTAAAAGAGATACAAAATAATGCTTTATACAAAAGTTTCTTTATAATGATTGTTAAATAATCTGCTGTTTTCAAAATAAGTATACAGGTAAAAGAATTATCGGACCTAACCTCATTTTTTTTAATTGGAACAATCCTTACTTTAATCTAAAAAGATAGCACTTTAAATTTTCTTTTCAAATATATAACACACCATGAATGATATTAGTTTCCTAGGCGATTTACCTAAACTTTATTACTTTAAACCACAGTAGGCCATGAAACAAAAGCTAATATCCGAGAAACAACTATGTTGACATTCTAGTTGTTATTGTTGTTAACATTTAACGCCAATTTTATTTTTACATATTCGTTTGCGAAAATGACTTTAACATTTTGAAAAACTTGATATGATATCAGTTTATATTGAAAGTGGAAGAAACGAAGAAATAGCGCAAAATTTATATTTTGTTCGCTATCCGGAAAGACGCCAACCATTTAAGGACATATTCCGACGACTGGAACATAATTTAAAAACATACGGCTCTTTTACGATTCCGAGATCAAAATTTTATAATAAAGAAAACAAGGAAAATGAAGAAATAAGCGTATTAGGATTTGTCGAGGCCAATAATCAGGTAATATATCCTGTGATAGCTTTAAATGGTAGTACCCCAACTTTTATTGAAGTGAAAACTTCTTTAGGCGCGTTTAGCACTTTTAGTGGATATTGAATAAGACTAAGCCGTCAGATTCCGCTATGCAACACTCATGATGCACTCGGGGGAAAAAGCACGATAATAAAATATGACCAAATGCATAGTATTTTGCTTTTTATGGATCGATTCTCTTTTCGTCTTGAATTTGAGATTTGCGGATGTTAGATTGTGAAAGGTTAATAGAGAATCTCGTCGTGATGAGGTTTCACTTCTGTCTTGTGGTCTTAAGCAAACATCCTAATTTTATTTTCTAAAACCACTTTGTAATTTTAGGAACAAAAATCTACGTCCATCAGAAACGTAAAAACTGAAACTGGAATTACAAAATCTAAGGCGCAAAGAATTTTGACGTCCAATAAATATTTTCCCTATGTTGTTAAAATTACCCAATATTTGCATCCGGGTGATGATGTGAGACGAATGGAATTTTGTCACTGGTTTTTAAATAAATCTAACGAGGGTCGTTCTTTTCACCAAAAAATAATTTGGTCAGATGAATGTCGAATTACAAGTTGCGGTATTCATAACCGACATAATGACAGACATTGGAATTCCACAAATCCCCACATGGTACGACCTGTTCGCCAACAAGGTCGATTTGGGGTAAATATAAGTTGTTTTTTGTTTTAAAACAAACTGGTGTATCGCTTTTTTGAAGAAAATTTAAATGCAGATAGATATATGGACATACTCCAATCAAACCTTTTCGATATCCTTGATGATGTTCCTTTAAATGAAGTAATAGAGCTTTATTTTCAACAAAATGGCGCCCCTACCCATAACGCTCTTCGAATAAGAGAGTATTTAAATACCGTTAGATACGAACACATGGACCTATAAGGTGGCCACCACGATCTCCGGATCTAACACTTCCAGATATTTTTCTTTGGGGAGTGTTGGAAAATAAAATTTACAAATAAGTAATTTTACCTGAGAACAACTTGATCAAAGAATTCATGAGGCCCTTGCAGAAATAAAACCATTACACATCATGAATGCCTTAAAATACGTTCGAAAAAGATGTCAGGAGTGCATTGAAAACAACGGAGGAGCTTTCGAACATTTGCGGTGATTTCCGTTATTTTTTACCTTAATCTGACTCTTTTATTTCGTTTCAAAGTAATACAATTTAAATAAATCGCATAAGAAACCAATATCATCCATGGTGTGTTATATATTTGAAAAGAGAATATAAAATGCTATCTTTTTAGATTAAAACATACAGAGTGTTCTATTTAAAAAAATAAGGTTAGGTCCTATAACTTTTTTACCTGACCCCGTATACTATTCCGAAAAGAACAGATTAGGCAACAATCATTATAAGGAAACTTTTGCATAAAACATTTTTCTGCATCTCTTTTAACTAAGAAAATATAGGGTTTTTGATTTTCCCCCGTATCTTTTAAGCGAGCGAAAATTTTCGAATTTTGATTTTACCATTTTAGGTTTGACCCAAAAAGAGTGCATGACACCTATATTACTTTTTTGATTTACGGAGATATAAAAGTGTCGGAAATGTACGTATATTTTTCAGAAAGTTTTTTTTTTACTTTGTACAATTTAAAAATATTTACGGTATACAGTTGTAGGACGATTACCTTGAAAAATGCTAGATAAAATAGGGGCACATAGTTATTCGTAAAGCCTAGTAAGTATCTCTTATATAAGACAGACTTATCAAAATCTGATTGAGTGCGAGGATTTTCGAACTGTGTAAGTTTTATTGAAACTGGACCATAAAACTAAAAATAAATAAAATAACGTTATTAACCTGTAAGTACCACAAAAGCAGTTTGGTTTTCTGAAGTTGTATTAAAAATTAGATTTTTTTTTATGATAAGGCACCGCACTGCAGGATTAATCCTTTATGGCGCTCTCAAGTCATCAACCTGCCTTTGATGTTTCCAGGTTGTTTGTCAGATCATGGTCGCCGATCAAGCAAATGGGTCTTCTTTGAATGGAATCTAACAATCTCAGGGTATGTTTAGAAGCAGAGCCACAAATATGTGAACAGTACTTCAGCGATGGTCGAATTTGGGCTTTATAGAGCATCAAAAGTTGTTGGGGTGTATAGAGGTTCTTAG
Source organism: Polydrusus tereticollis (assembly GCA_963920685.1). NCBI lineage: Eukaryota > Metazoa > Arthropoda > Insecta > Coleoptera > Curculionidae > Polydrusus > Polydrusus tereticollis. The sequence goes on from OY987329.1 coordinate 127,535,943, forward strand.
TTCGGAAGAGTATTTCAAGCTTCTGCGAGGCTGCCTTATCAATGGCGGCAACGTAACTATGCCAAGACTTATGACTATCCCAATTGACGCCCAATAAATGAATTGATGAAGCCAAGGGAATCGAGTGTACCGCCATGATTATATCCGGTTCTTCAACATTAACTTTTTTAGAAAAAACTGTTTTTTAGCGTTAATTTCTACTTGGTTACTCTCACCCCAAGACAGAATTTCTTTTAGGTCTTTGTTGAGATATGAGACCTCTTGCTGCCTATAGAGATGTGCATTGGCAACCGATGTCCGAGCATCAAAAGTAAAAGATAAAACAAGTGTGCTATCATCAGAGAAGCTATACCTATATAGGATTTGTAGCTTTTTCCAAAAGATCGTTAATGTATAGTGAGTAGTAAGAGGATGGGCGACAATATAGAACCTTAAAGGACTCCGGCGTTGATGTTAAATGTGTCTGAAAGAAATCCATCCATCCAGAGATCGGTCTTTAAGAAAGCTTGACAGCCATAAACATAATTGAACCGGTATTTCGTATGCTCTCACTTTAGTTAGGAGCCCTTCATACAATGCTTGTTCAAAGGGCTTGGAAATGTCCAGTGCTACCGCCCGGGACTTCCCATGATGTTCTATTAAGTTGTTCCAAACGTGAATAACATAAGCGAGATGGTCTCCTGTTGATCTAGACTTACGGAATCCATACTGGCGGTCACTAATAATGTTGAGGCCTTCTTAAGGTACTTTAATAATTTTTCGTTGATAGCCCTCTCCATAACTTTTGATATAACCGAAAGCAATGCGACTGGACTATAGTTTTTTGACAAGGTCTTCTTGTCTTTTTTTGGTATGGGCTGAACTCGCGCAGTTTTCAAGCAAGAAGGAAATATTTCTTTTTTGTAAGATAAGTTAAAACGCCTACAAAATCGCATGTCTTAATTACGATGACTGGAATATCGTCAGGACCAGAAGCCTATTTAGTGTCAAGACTCCTCAAGATTTGTTTAACACGGCGGTGCCGGAAAACAATCTCGCTGGCATTCTACAGGGGGAATGTTCGGTGGAGTTTTTCCCAGAAAATTAACCGTAAATGTAAAGAGAATTTCACAGAAGTCGAGGCATTTGTTGTGGTGTAGATAGAATAAATTTGTTAACTAGTGGAGATGGGTCGTTATTTAAGTAACGCGATTTTGGAGCGGTATTTTTCTTATTTTCCTGCAAGTTACTTGTATTTTTTAAAATTCTTAGGACGTATATGTGAAGGTTACATATTATAAATACATAGAAGCTAAAATAGATAAGATCTAAAACGCTGAAAGTTATGAATTACATTCTTTAAGTGAACACCATTCCCCCAGTCTCCCCAACATATTTGTATCATAACGCTGTATATTATGACTACAAACGAATAAAAAAATATTTAAATAGAGTGTATAGAAAATATGTTAACAAACGTACCTTCGAAAAAAGTTTAATGCAGATTACTTGAAGCATCGAACCCGTGCACATTGATATTATTTTAAAATTCTCTAACAAGTATTTGTTATTTAATGTGGCAGCCCATGTACTAAGTGCCACTTTAAAAGCTACAATAAGTAGTACTGCTACAAATATAATTCCAATCTAAAACAAAAAGTAATACCTAGATATAATTTGTATTTGCCACTAAAAATACGCTGGACTAGTATTATTGCTTAACACGCTTGGTATCTACATAATTAAGTACGTATATCAATAAATTATCTTACCAAAAAAGCACATGCCAGAAATGTGATCACATACCTTCAATCATTTTCACAAAATTCCATAATAGAAATTTATAACTTCTGCCTTAAAAACAGTTTCTTTCCACCACTACGGAAAAAAGGGATACTCCAAAACAAGCACAGACTACAACTGTACAAGAAATTATAGACCTGTAACACTCTTACAAGTATTAGGAAAACTGCTTGAAAAAACCATTCGAACCATTCTGGAAAACATTACAATAAACAATGTTCCAGCTGACCAATTTGGTTGCAAATCTTCGACAAATGCAAATCTTCGACAATTATTCACCCATTAATGATCCTGGTTTCGAAATAGAAGAACTTAACAACCAAAAATCTGCAGCTTAATTCCTGGACAAAAAAAATTCTTTGATAGCGTTTGGTACAAAGGGCTTCTTTTTAAACTTCATTGACTTGAAGTGCCTAGCAGCCTATTAAAAGATTTCTTGATAGACCGAAAACTAGTTGTCCGAACAGTAGCACTTCAAGAGAGTTTACTCCACAACAAGGTCTACCTCAAGGATCAGTGTTATCTCCGCTCTTATACAATCTTTTTGGCAACGACTTTTCAAAAACGCCAAGTCCACAAACATATATTTTAAAATTTGCTGAGGACACTGCCATCATAGCATATGGAACAAGTCAATGAAAAACCTTCAAAATTAAGTACCCACAACTTGATCATGGTTTAAAAATTGAAGACTGCAAGTTAATCCAAAGAAATCTCAACTGCTAACATTTAACAATATAATTTCACACTCAATAACTAAACTCCAAGTAGAACACCCCACGATTCTTCCATTCACCATGGCAAGATACTTGGAGATAACAATATACACTAAACTAAGCTTCAATAGCCATGCAAAATTAGTGAAAAGTTAATGAGAAAATAATCTAGAGCAAGACGTTTTAAAAGTCTCACGTACTAAAATCAAGGATTTGAACTTGAAGAAGTAGTCCATTACAGTGTAGTTGATATAATCAAATAAAACAACGGCAGTCTGGGAATCCCCTTCTTCAAAGATACCTTGACCAAAATTTCAAATATCACATCTCATTCAGTCTTGAACATTCATTAGAACCTACAATTTCAATTTTAACATAATTTTGATCGTCGCTTATGCAAGAAGAGCTGTCGTAATCGACTACTGTATCCCTGATGATGGACATTTCTATGTCCGAAATATGTAGGATATAAACATAAACATTGAAATACATATTGTGGAGGTAGACTGCCGTTGTTTTATTTGATAAAATGAAGGAGTATTCACAGAAACAGCTGTTAAAATTTACAAGTTCATCTGCCGACCAGTTATAGAATATGGACACCACTTACTCACTAGCGCACAAAGACCGGCTTGGAGAAACTTATGCACTGCAGAAACAACATCACTAAGAACACATACAAAATTAAACACCCCAACAACCCAATGCATGACCCATCAAGTAACTATCTATACTCAGGAACCAAGATACAGTCAATACAAGAACGGTACTCAGCACTCACAAAAAGTCCTCCTCCTTCGACACCCAGAGTCCACACTTTGGGAATCGCTTAATAATATCTAGTCTAGCTTTCCTCAAAATCCAATGTTTTGGTATTTCAAAATAGTTTACTTGCTATTTAATTTCTTTGTGTATAATTATTAGTGCACTTATTTACTTTTTTTTTACTAAATAATTAGGGTTTGTTTTGTTTTAATTCAAAAAGATAATTGGATATAATTGAATTGTAAATTTAACATTCTGACTTCGGTCGATGGCCTTTTGGGTAATTAAAGTTCTTATAAATAAAATAATATCTTACCAAAAAAGCACATGCCAGAAATGTAACGGTATATCTAAATGCCCCTATACATTTAGGAGTATACGGCTCTATTTCACCAGTGATTCTGTTACGGTGCTCATGACTGGCAGCATCTACATAAGCTTGCCTGAAATTTAGTATGCGTTATTGTTAATAATCATGGTGTCTCAAATCAGTCGAATCAAAAAAAGACCTTGATTCAGATGATTTGTTATTATCCAAATTTGTTAATCAGTTCAATACATTGACAAATAATCACCCATTTTTGCTTTTATTTAGAAAATGTACATATTTTCAAAAAACAATTTGGGGTTCAAAAAATAAATCGACGCAAGATGCTATTTGCTATCTAAAAGAACAAATATATAATGCATTAAATAATAAAATACCTTGTATTTGTATCTTTCTGGATTTAGCAAAAGCCTTTGATACGGTTAGCCATAATTTACTATTAGAAAAATTGAAAATATTGGATTTAGAGGAAAGCAACTACAATTAATTAAAAACTATCTTAAAGATAGATCAACTTATGTTTAAATACACACAACATCAAAAGTCTTGGACCCCACCGGTATTTTGTAATTTAGTTTCTTTTCAAATAAAATAGTGAATGTTTTTTAAAGTATGTTTATTTCTGAAGTATTTTTCACTATAACAATATTTTAAAAAATTTAAAAAATTATTGAAACAGCATAACAAAAAATATTGCAATTTTTAAGTAAATTCATTACAACGAAAATTGACAAAACATTTTTTTTATCCAAAATTAACATCAATTAATAGTCAGTATGACCTCCTCTGTTTCTGAGTAGCATATTGACACGAGTATGCATTGAAACAATCAAGCGGTTGATCGTTTCTTGAGGAACATTGTTCCATTCCTCTACTGCCGCTGCAACTAACTCTTCCGCATTTTGGGGTGAGTTAATGCGATTGTGAACTGCTCTAGAGACAAAATCCCACATGTTTTCAATCGATTTCATATCCGGCGAGTTAGCTGGCCAATCTAGTCGGGTAATATGTCCTTGTTCAAGTACCTCATGAACCGTTCTTGCGCGATGTAGTCGGGCGTTGTCGTCCATGAAGATGAAATTCTCGCCCAAATCGTTGCGTAATGGATAAATAATGGGCCTGATGACACTTTCAATATAAACTCGACTTGTCATATTCTGAGGTATAGGAATTAATGGCGTTCGGCGATTGAACATGATTCCTCCCCAAAACATTACTGTCCCTCCTTCATAGGGAACAACCTCTCTAGGAAAATTTAGTCTCTGTAGACGACCTGGCTCTCGCCAGACCCTTTGCCTATTGTCATCACTTTGCAGTCCAATTCTGGTTTCATCTGTGAATATGACCCATCGCCACTGCCGCAAAAGCCATTCGCTATGCTCTCGCGCCCAATGTAAGCGGGCAGCTCGGTGTCGTGGAAGTAGAGTAAGTACCCTTAAAGGCCTTCTTGCACGAAGATTTGCACGATGAAGTCTTCTTCTAACTGTAGAGGTCGATATAACACGGCGATATGTACGTTGAAAGTGACCCCTAAGGGCTGGAGCTGAAGCATTTCGATGTCTACGTGCATATTGAACCAAATACCGATCCTCCCTTTCATGTATTATTCGAGGCCGCCCACTACGTGGTCTTCTTTCCACTGTCCCAAATTCTTGGTATCTTTGAACTATTCGCACAATTGACGATCTTGGAATGTTTAACATCCTGTGTATATGATGATTGGAATGTCCAGCATCATGCAGAGCAATAATTCTTGTTCTATCAAAATCAGAAATTTCACGTCCTGGCATTATTTCGGAAGAAAATTATGAAATTTACTTTGCTAAATATTCAATAAAACTGACCAACGTTTTTTAAAATTTATAACAAATCAACAATATTTTATCTGTCAATATTTATGATCTTGTTTATTCACCAAAAACTTAAACTTTTTTGCCTAGCAACAAAAACGCAATAAACATATAGCAAATAGATTATATACAGGGGGTCCAAGACTTTTGAGGTTGTGTGATAAAGATGAAAGCTATCCAAAATTATTTAAATTTGGTGTTTCTCAAGGAACAATTTTATAGGACAATTATTTTTTAATATTTATATTTATGAATTATTTAATTGCGATGGAAAAGTTTATAGTTTTGCACTTCTATTTTTTATAGCGATATAAATTCAGAAAGTTTAAAGAAAACTAAAAAAGATTTTAAAATTATGGTTTGATAATAATTTGTTAACAATTTATTTTAATGAAACAAATTAGCTTTCTTTTACTTTAAAGCTAAATAATGTTCCACAAAATATGAATAAGCGATGACAATCAAATTTTAAAAGTTAATCATGTAAAATATGTAGGAATAATTTTTGCAGTAAATTAAATTGGAATTTTTAAATAGAGTAGCTATTCGATTAAAAAATTAAGAAGTTTACTACCGATTTTTAAAAACATTTAAATATTTCTGGATATAAAATATCTAAAATATTATATTATGCATTCGTTAAAGTACATTTAAATTACGGAATTTTAGGATGTGGAGGAATAAATTCTATACGTCGTATTGTTAAAAAATTAGAAGTAGGTATTGCGAAAACGATTTTTGAAAATCTTTATGTTTTTATTTAAATAAATACTTACAAACAAATATTTAATATTGGAAACAAACGATTTAAAAATATGGCAATGCTTTAACTCATTAATGTTATTTAATATTGTTGTGAATAAATTATATAATTAATCTTTTTTAGAATTTTAATATACCTAACATCCAGAAAGTAGCGTTTATTGTATACTTGCACTTTTTATAAAAGATGTTCTTAAACATTTATAATCTTAAATAGTTTCAAATAAATTAGGTTTGCCCCTACATTTTTGAATAAGTTTATTGAAGAATAACTTATTAAAATATTTATTATATTACGAATATTTGAAATAAACTTTTCGTTTTTTATATATTCATTTATAATTAATTATGATTAATTCTGACTGTGCCTAAACCTAGTAAATATCTATTGCGACCCCTTGTTTCCATGTAACCAAGTTTTTTTTGCTTTATGCAAATTGTTACTGCTGCATTATTTTTTTTTACTTCTTATCTAAACCTTCATCGATATTTACCTGAAGTTCGTTTCAAGTTCTTGAATGTTAATGTGCCATCTCATTTTAAGTTTATTTTCTTTCCGCGCCCATAGGTTCAAAAATAGTACCGCTACAAATTTTTAATTAGGAAAGGGCTGAGTGCACCATAAAAGAATTTTTTAATTTTTGTACTTAGTGCAAGTTTAATAAATTACAAAAAAGTACAAAAAAAAAATTCTTTCTTACAAATTTTTAAGACTGGTAGGTGAGTACTAACAATAATGCTAATAGTTTAATGGTGAACCATCCATTAATTACATTTTCATTTGTGATGCCACATCTTTTGCAACTTTTATTTGAGAGCAAAATTTTATTTAAGCAACATCGCGATTGCGAAAGAGGAAAATAAGAACAACATAAAGTAAAAATACATCATTTTTAATTACACTTAATTTCAAGGTGTGTTCCTTAATTATGTGCTAATATTGTGTGATTTTTTAGGATCATTTTCAGAAGAAAGCTTCATATGAACGAATGTAACTTCTAAGCCTCCTTACTTTTGAACTAAAGGGCGTTAAAGTTTTTATAATAAGTAATAATAACTTTATAACTAAGTCTAATGTAATTTATGGATGTTCCCGAATAAATGGGTGCGCTTACCCCATAATGACATAAAAATAGCAAATCCCACTGTAGCTTCATTATCAAAAACAATGGACCATTGAGATAGTGCGCAGTAACTTGACACTGTTTTAAAATGACAGTTTTCTCTGTCTCTGCAAGTGGGGCATATATAGACGTTGTGATTTTGACACACTTCCTCCCTACAAATGATTTAGTTTTAGTCTTGTAAGATTGTAACAAATTTGAGCAGGTCCAGGAAACTTGGGCGGGTTGATGATGACCTCATTCAGGTGTGAGGCTAAAATACAATTTATCTATTATAAGGGGATCAGTTCAGTATATTGTTTTGAAATAATTTTTAGAACAATAAAACTTTTCTCTTCTCTTATCATCAGAATCTGTCGTAGGATAGTCCCTGTAATATCGAATTCTGGATCAATGAGAATTAATGAATTTTGCAAAACCTGTTGAGATTAGATACTAGATGGCTTTGAGATTAAAAAAAAAGTAGAAGTGGTCAGGTTTGTCACTTTACCACTTTCAGTTAAAAATGCATTCAATCACATTCAAAAGGTGTTGCTTCACACAGCTCACATAAATACCATTTTAAGAATAAAAACAGAGAGAATAAATCTTCACATGACAGAAAAAGAAAATAATACAATCGTCAGGCCTGTGTTTTATTCTACTGGATAGCAATGGCATGGCTTCCTATTGAACAGAAACAGGTTAGAAGAAAAGTATTGAGGATAATTATATAAATGTAATAAAAACAGCTGTCGTAATATTAATAATTTTCACAAGAATAGAAGTAAAAAATGTGACTTTTTTAAAAAACCATATAAAAAAATGGGGCGTTCTATTTTCTAATTTTTTGATAACCTGCCAAAATAACTTTCTTGTTTTCTAATTTGCATTTCGCGATTCTTATCTGTATCAACTATGTTAAACTTACGTTTCCCTAGAACCTCCAAGGATGACAAATATCGCACTTCCAATAAATATGAAAGCTCCCAATATTGACGGCATTATCAGCATAATGTTAAAATACTCTAACCAGGCAAAGTAAAATGCTATTTCGGTACCATAATACCTGTATATGAGATCAAGTGGCTGCTGATTGTGCGTAACAGCGATATTTGACCAATAGGTAAAAAGCAGCTGCAAAAAAATAAGTTGGTATCAGTGACACAACCACAATTTCAGCTATGGGGGTTCCGAGAGAACAATAATAATCATGTCCTACGCATCCGCATCTGAGAATATGGTATTTTTCCTATTAGATGCAAATGATACTATTCTTTTATATTTTTTAACGGTTTTGAAACCTATTGTATAAGATAAAAAGTAGTGACCAATTTAAGAGCCTGCACTTTATAGGATATACACCACAATATTCAGACTTACTGATCTTACATTCTCCCCTTTCTCTGTTATTGGGCCATCATGTAATGGATAAGCCGTTTCTAGAATGTTCAACCTAATCAATTTTGAAAGCCCATAGTCGCTCTCTTGTTCGCTAAATTTTGTGTATTCCAGGACTGTATTTACAATCATTATTTTCTCTGCGTCTGTTATTTCTCTAAAATTTGTAGAGAAAAAATTTAGGAAAAAAAATAGACTGACCAGATCAGGGTAGATGAATCAGGCCACAACTGCCATATCATATCTTAATTTCATTTAGAGATTATGAGTGTTGTCTTAAGTTAGACTACCTACAGTCTTTTACTTCGATTTTATTTAGAACATGTTGAGCTATAAAACGGCGTATCTCCTCTAATAACAGAGATAATGAAGTAAACCAAAAAATAGAATATTGGGAAAAGACGGACTTACAGTCTAATTTCAACTGCTATATGTTACGGTTACTAGTATACTCCACAGGGTAATACGAATTCTCGGAGTAATATCATTTTTATAACACCCGGTATAAAACAAAAGTTAACTTTTTATCACAAACAGCGAAAGCGATGGCATTATCAAGGAACCAACCTATAATGCACGAAGAAATCACTTAAATCGGGTCATAGTTTCAGAAGCAAAATAGCATCTAATATGTGGCAAACTTATGACGTTGCGTTTACTTTGTCCAAGAGTTTATCTAATTCAACCGCTCCATTCCACAATTATTCGGTAATTTCTCGACCGCAATAAAATTTAAATGACAACCCTCAATCGTAATCCCAACCATAAATAAGTTGCCTGATAAATATCTATTGTGTAGGCACCGGACCTTTTGAAAGGGTACAGGTCCTGATTACCTACTAATTTCAATAGTTTAGGTTAGCTATTTTCAACAAAACAACAAATATAAAATAATAGGTAAGTATTTTTATTTTAATCCTGTAATTAAATAGCTATTAATATTTATACAAAAATACTAATCTACAATATTATAATAATACAATATTTAACTTAACCTACTCTATATTTAGCTCTGTTTCACTATCACTATCGTCTTCATCTATGCCTAAACTAATTATTAAGGGCCTTACGTTACTATTAATTATTGGATGGATGGGTTTGGTCATTATATCTTTTACTGTCGTTAATGCAACTTTGGTCAAAATACTCGTTTCACTAAAACTTGCACTCCGGTCATACCCTTTTTCTAAAAGGGTACAGTAAACGTTCTTTATGATGTTTTTGGCATCAAGTGATAAATGTTTTTTCTTCGTTACACCATAACTTCCGGAAGCAATATTATCTGAAGTTTTACACAGATCTGACATATTTTGGATGCTCGATAACACACACGAAAATACCTTTAACGCACAGATTTACAAACACCAAACGACTGATGAACTAAGATGAAAAGACTCTGCTATATATTGAACACCTGCAATTTGCCATTAACCTACCTAATATACTAATATAATAACATAGTTAATAGTAACGTAAGGCCCTTAATAATTAGTTTAGGCATAGATGATATTATAATATTGTAGATTAGTATTTTTGTATAAATATTAATAGCTATTTAATTACATGATTAAAATAAAGATACTTACCTATTATTTTATATTTGTTGTTTTCTTGAAAATAGCTAACCTAAACTATTGAAATTAGTAGGTAATCAGGACCTGTACCCTTTCGAAAGGCACTTATTTATGGCTGGGTTTAAATTTTATTGCGGTCGGGAAATCAACGAATTATTGTGGAATGGAGCATAGGTAGAAGTTTGTGGGTAGGTTTATAGGTACCTACTCTTAATTGAAGTGGTTGTCTGCCTGTCTAGTTTGGCTATTTTGTGAGTCCTCTGCCATGGTTGGTTCAATTTACAGAAAAATAGGGTTTTATTATGTTGATTATCCCTTGAAAACATAAAACTGAGGTTCTTGTTCATATTCATGATTAAGTCTGTTTCAGTCAAACCTTTAAGCTGGATTTATAAACTCGAAAAGTTGGTGAGGTTGAAGTTATGGTCAAGTTGTGAGGTTAGATATTCCGAATTCCGAGCATAAAAATTGATTATCTCGAACTACCCGGGAAGTTTTCGAACCTTACATGAGCTTTACATGAACAAGATGAACGAGTGTATAAATAGAACTGAGTGTTCCCTTTAGTTTAAATTGAACTTCTATTTCCAACACCAACTGAACCTCAACCTCGCCAACTTTTCGAGTTTATAAATCCACCTTTAATGTCTTTTGACAATTTGTCAAGCTTATTGCAGTGTATTGATGACTTACCCTTTTACTTTTGGCGGTACCCTCGATACACGCGTACCAAACGGATTAGGATAGATCGGTTCAACATATAGACCTGTCAGCTTTCTCACTTCTTTATTTCCAATATTATACACTTCGGAGAAATGTCGTAGAGCCTCTTGTGATATAACCACTTTCACAAAGGAAAACTCAACAGTCTACAAACATGTTTATTTAAACAAGTAGGTACTGATATTATGTTGTACCGTTACAATCTGATATCCTTTACAAATTTTATCAGTATTTCGTTGAAAACTCAACTTTCCTTAAATAAATCGCTCTTTTTGTGTTTTATGTGTAATACAATGTAATTAACCTACCTTACCAGGCACCTTCTCAATCTCAAAACCCAATGCTTGTAAATTTTCAGTGTACTTTTTAATCAGAGGCAAATTTTCTTCTTTTATTACTAAGATGTAATCAATTTGTTTCTGAGTTTTCGCAGGTGCCGTCCACATTTTTGTGTGTGCGTAGGACGAAGTGCTCGCCATTTAGTGGATTTTATACGTTTGTTACATTAAATTTACTTAATATTATTTTGACATGCAAATGAACAGATATCGTAAAATTTGGTTGTTCCAACCAGCAGCAGTCCGGGACTAGTATTTAATCAAAAATAGAGTCTACCCGATGAATATTGCATGTAGACCTCAGGATGCCTTGTTAAGCCCTACAATTGGTTGATTGTATTTGACAGTTTGAAACTGTCAGGGATTGATGGTTAGAATAGACCATATACCAAAATCCCATCAAAATTCACAATATTTTAGAGTTTCATATGTAAATTCTGAACTTAAAAATCAAAATTGGTAAAGAAGCTTACTTGTTGACGGTTTTTGGTCGTGTTGTCCTTTTTAACAAGGTAATTACATACTATTTGCAATAGAGTGATTTTAAAAAATGGGTCTCAAAACCTTGCAATTATAAACCCATTCAAGAATAGCACGAATAAATTAAAAATGAGTAGCAGTAGACCCCAGAATCACATATTATGGTACCACTCCAGTTTATCGGCTTATGCGAAAAATGGCTTAAAATAAAAAACGTTTCTTGCAATATGTAGCACGTACTTTCTAAACGACAAATCCGCGAGCGGAAAACCATTTTTTTAATTGCAAATATAAAAAAAACGTGAAAATAGGATACCCGCTTGTGACAAAAATGAAAAAAAAATGAAAAACTCTTGTTGATTTATGTAGCATATACCTAATTGGAACCAAAAAGGTGGATTTGATGCCGTGTTAGCGCCTGTTTAACCAATATAAGTCTATAATTATTACAATTTTTGTCGAGTGACTAACAGCTAGAGAAACATAACCTCACTTGTCACTCTCACTGTGCTTTTTGGTCGACTATTTTCACATTTTTTTTATATTTCCAATTAAAAAAATGGTTTTCGGCTCGCGGATTTGTCGTTTAGAAAGTACGTGCTACATATTGCAAGAAACGTTTTTCATTTTACGCCATTTTTCGCATAAGCCGATAAACTGGAATATTACCCATATTATTTGGGTGTTTGAGGTTTATCCATATTAGTATAGTAAAGTTTACAATATATCGTTTACCTTTACTGCAATAAATCAACTACCTTCTTCAAACCACACTAAATGGGTGTGGGGTCGGTTTGAAAATATAACTATCCACATGTGAGAAAAATAAACTCATTCTTTTTGTTTAGCCTGGATGCGAGATCGTTTGCCTTTCAGTCAATTAAATATACCTGTAAATTTTCTGTGAAAAATATTTAGTCCTTCAGGTTCCTTTTTCATTTCAAAAAGGGGAAAAATGTAAAAAATCGCAATTTTTGTTGCAGCTTGTTTTTTGTCAATTAAAAAAAAATCAACCCAGAATTCACCACGAGGAGTTGACTGCAAGACGAATTCCATCGCCCATCATTGTAATTAAAAGATGAGCGGAAAAAGCATTTCCTTGAATAACCTTATTTACAATGTCTTATAATTACAGGTTGTGGCATATGCCTTAATGACATACTCGGTTGAGGTTGAGGCGTATACAATAGGATTTAATCAGGTAGTTTATTTATGGCAGTAAGAGTCAACGGTATAATTCTGCAAATATTATAATATTTTTAGTTCATACGATGGTTTCTCTATTGTGACATATTAAAGTCGTAAGTAAATGACGAAGAGGAAGTTCACTACAGTGCAACAAGCATATAAACCAACGAACCGGTTTCCCTCGGGAAACTTCTAATTGTCTTGTAACACCATCACACATCAGAATCTTTTTCTTTACTTCCACTTTGAACAGTAATATATTCTGAATTTGTGTCTTTAATTTTATCAAATACTTGCAGTATTTGTGTTATTTTAGTTATTTATTTATTTAATCTTGTTTTGGTTTTAGGGTTTAAACATAATTTAAAATTGAGTTTTTCATTAAAATTTTACATCAGAAAAGGAACCTGAGTTATGTTTATGCAGGACTGATTTATTTTTTGGTGTGAATTTGAACTTTGAATATACATATACCTATTGTGCACCTAAGGATACAAAAAATCGAAAAAAACGTTAATTTAAAATAGTCTGAAACCAAGATGTCCAACCTTCTCGCGTGAAGTGTATATTGTTTAATGCGCATGCGCGAAAAGTTCAAGGGGACGGCTCAGCACGACAGGAAAAAATGACTTTATTCGTTTTCTGTCTTATTTCACAACAGCAACTTGCAAACAAATATTAAAGTTCTTAATTTGTTAATATTTTGTGTATTATTATTTTGATTAATAAAAGTAAAAGAATCTATATTTAATGGAACACTTATTAGATATTTAACAATTTAAACAATTTTATCAATGAAATTTAACGCATTGAAGTCAAAATAAATGTATATATGTAGGATTTCCACTTCAATGAATCACACGCACTTTTCAAATTGATATTTCATTTTCCAACCAGTTATGTTTATCTATATTATGTTAATATTTTCTTAATAAAACTAAGTGCACATAATAATATATACAATCATAAAACCCTTAAGAAAACGAATAAGAGGACGAGTTGTCAAATTACAGAAATCGACGTTTGAGGTTATAGTTGTATCCTTCAGAAATAAAGTTAATTTGGTAACGCACTTATGAAGCATGCGCAGAGGTCGAAATGCCTCTGATGTTTTATCTTCATTGCTTTAAAGGTCGTATTACAGTAAAAGCGGTATTACAGTCACGCAACTAATTGCAGCAATAAATGGCAAGGTCAAAGTATTGCATGAAAGAAAGTTGCACAATGTAAAACAGCGTGCAAGTCCATGCAACTTTTTTAAATTTCTAACCTCAAACTTGTTATTGTTATTGTTTTATTTTGTGATTTTCTGGTGTTTGTGAAATATTTTTTGTTTGAAATGAAATAAATAAACAAAATAAATAAATTAAAGCGGAGAAAAGTACTCGCTGCATCATTATACATCATTAATACTGTTGGTAATACAAAAGTAACTACTTTTCCCCCAGACTTGCACGAGCAATGCAATAAATATCGCGCCAGACCGATAAAATTTTCGTGCAACTTAGTTGCACCAAGGGATCAGCTGAGCTTCGACTGCGCATGCCTTTGGGCAATTCTTATTGCGTCTTGCATGGACTTGCATCGAGTTGCGTGACTGTAATACGGCTTTAAGGGATTTTTTATTGCTGCAATAAAAAATTGCAGGATTTTTGTTGCAAGCATGCATAAAGCGAGTTTAGTAACCAGCTGTTGCAATTTTTATTGCGATTGCTAGAAATAGCTCCGGACCTATTTTTATTGCACTTGCAAGTGCAAGTTTGGGGAATTATTTGGTAATTTCAGTGCCACTAACCTAAAAAAATATAAGTATTTTTGGTTCTACCATTTAAACTTAGATTTCTATCATTTTTATATTGTGTTTTGTTTTTGTTGTTATTCTCACCATTTACATGAGGTTTATTTATTTTAATTCCTAGAAATAACGAACCGTGCATACTCAAAACAACGCGTAAAAGTTAGGTTATCTGCCATTTTATTTTATTTAGTTGGCAGCGTGTACAAAATCAAAAGAAAAATGGTCAATAATTGCACGCTGTAAAGCGATTGGCAATTTTCATTGCCGCAATTAAAAATTGCTGCAATAAAAAATTCCTTCAGAAAGAAAAACTTGCCAACTGTAATACGAATACGACCTTAAGGGAATAACCATAATATAGTACTTTTGCTAATGAAGTGCATTTATTTGAACGCATTTTACATTATTGCGTGTTCTTTTGTTTTTTGGATCAGGCACCGGCAGTTCAAGTTGGTTTTTAATGTTGGGAGTTTTTTTTTATTTATATCATTGGATCGAAAAGTTCCCGAAAACATCAGTGACAGCATTTGAATGCCGAGAGTAGTATGGTTAAATCGCCTTAAAACCAGGTAATATCACTCCTCTACTCTTAAATGGCGTCTAAACCACTTTAGACAGGTTTAAAAAACTATTCATTGTTGTCAAAAAGGATGATGACGGTCGGGCTCCCTGCTTTCTCAAGAAATCTGATAATATCTGATTTACTTGTAATTATTGTTTGTTGAGAGCAAGAAATTTATTATAATTATACGTTTGGTTTGGCGTTTATTATACAGGGTGTTCGTTAAACATAGGCAAGAATTGAAGGGGTTATTCCCCTGGACTTTTCTATGAACGTTTTGTCATTTGATGATTTTTGAAAAGCCGCTTTGATTCGAAGAAACAAGGCGAGAGAAATTGTCGACAAAAAAAATTTTAATATCTTTCAAATTATCAATCTATATACAGGGTGTCCAGTTTTCGATGGTTTCACGGGGTATCTCCGTTATTAGTAAAGATAGAAGGATACGGTTTTCGCAGCACTATGCTACTTTTTTGTGAAACAAAACATGCAGCAATCAGAATTTTTCCAGTCCTCCTTATTTTTGATATACGAGATGTTTTTGAAAATTTTACATTTTGAGACATTATAAAAATTATCGATAACTTTATAAATTTAAACCTTCAGAAATTTTATTGTCAAATCTAGTAAGTACAATAACTTTAATATTTCATTTCACTTATTTATCTTTTAACTTTAAGTATCTATTGTTCACCAAAGTAAGAGGAGCTTGCATTTATAAAACCAAGTAGCCAAAGGCTTAACACCACTTTAAGAATAAATATTTGTATTGGCCTCTGCGAAAATTTGGCTTTTATTTTAAATAGAGTGACTTTGAGGGCTTGAGTGAATGAAAGCTTATAAGAAGCTAGTGTATACCGATGGTGACATAAGTGTTTTTTTTCCTAGTTTGTTTTTTTTCTGAGGCCAAACACTAGAACCTTTAACCATACAAGGGGGGTCTATGATCAGTATAAATATAAAATTTGCGTCCAAATAAATAGGGGCGAAATTATTTACATGCCCAGACAATGGCTAACAATTCCTTAGTAGAATATTTTGTTTCAGATTCGTTTAAAATACGTGATGCGTATGCTATAGGCTTATCATTAGGAACAGTGCCTTGTGACAAAATGGCTCTTAGAGAAAAATTACTTGCGTCAGTAGTTAATAGAAATGTTATTCATATTAACCCTGTAGCTTATCAAAGAGAAAATAAATGTTCTTTTTGTAGTTCTTCACGTAAAATCCACTGACGTACCTACTCAGATTTTTTCTACGTTCAATAGTTTCCGAGAAAAGAACAAACTTGCTTTTTCTTAAATGGGTCACCCTATATATTTTTTAATAATATAATGGAGTTTATAACAAGCTTCTTAGAAATGTATAATACCTTATTTTTCTTTTAATATTAAGCACGAAATTGACGTTTTATTTAAAAAAAAAATATACATTTTCTCGGTCTTCTATTTCTTCTTGTCGGGCACCTTGAAAATAAAATTTATTCTATTCAATACCAAACAATTGCAGATTTAAGAAATGCCACTGAAAGAGCATTTAGGGAGTTAAAAACGCGGCTTTTTATTATTTTAAATCATTAAGGCGAATATAAACTATGTGTAAAACATGTCTAAGGCATAATGGAGAACAATTTGAGCAATAGTTATGAGAGAGTTCCATAAATTTCCAGCTTTTGTTTCTAATGTTTTACGTAGTAAAACACAACTCCATTTATGCATTGTTATTATTTTTACTAAAATACAACTGCTAATTAGATTAAGGAGTCCAAAATATAGTTCTTCTGCAGTAATTATCATACCAGTAATAGTTTTTTTTTCTTGCAAGTTTGTTTTTTTTCTCGGAAACTATTGAACGTAGAAAAAATCTGAGTACGTCACTGGATTCTACGTAAAAACTATAAAAAGAACATTTGTTTTCTCTTTAATAAGCTACAGGGTAACCTAAGTATGGGGGGTGTCCCAAAATGTAAAATTTTCAAAAACATCCCGGATATCAAAAACAAGGAGGACTAGAAAAGTTCTGATTGCGGCATGTTTTGTTTCACAAAGAAGTAGCATAGTGCTGCAAAAACCGTATCCTTCTATCTTTATTAATAACGGAGATACTCCGTAAAACCATCGAAAACTGGACACCCGGTACACTGGGCTTACCGAGTATAATTTTTTTTTTAAATCCATTGTTATCTGTTAAGCAAATCAGTTTAAACGTGGTTTTCATTTGAATACGTCTCGTAATTGATCATTTTGTATGTGTCGAATTGTCAATTGTCAATTTGTCATTTGTATGTGTCGACTTATTGCCGTTTTGTTGTTTGACGTGTATCTTTTGTCTTTAATAGTTAAACTGTTATCAGTGAAGTCCTCTGTAATGAATCGCTATACGAACGCCGAGATGACTGACACGCATTTTATTTATGGACTTGCTGATGGTACTTCATTACAAGCTAGGCGATTAAACGATTTCTTGACCCTAATGTTCCTGATTGAAGAACCTCCCAAAGTATTCATCAACGTCTTCATGAAACAGGCACATTGAAGCGAAGTAGGGGACTAGGAAGGCCAATGACAGTAAGAACGGTAGAAATGGAAAAGAATATGCTGGACATGATAGAGGAAGATCCAACTTCTACTCGAAGAATTGCAAATACTTTGAATGCAAATAATGGGACTGTTTGGAAAATCCTTAGTGACTATTTGTTGTTTCCATACCACATACAACGCTTTCAGGCACCTCTTCTTGCTGATTATCCTCCATGGATTGCATTATGTCAATGGCTTTTGCACACATTGGTTCAAATCCCTCAACTACTGACGCTGATTCTGTTTGCATGTTGAAATGCATTAAGGAATTTTTGCAATACCCATGTGTAAGCTGAAGAAAATCCACATGAGTTACTTGAAGATCATTTTCAACATCAGTTCTCGTTGAACTTTTGGGTTAAAATTGTGGGTGACTGGCTAATTGGACCGGTATTTCTACCAAGAATACTTACCGGCGAGGTGTATCGCAACTTTATAAAACAAACGCTACCTCAGTTTCTAAAGGACGTACCATTGCCAACAAGAAATGCAATTGCTGGATTGGCCGAGGTGGACCTCACTTATGGCCTGCTCGATCCCCGGAGTTAAACCCTCTGGATTATTTCTTATGGTCATTAGTTTATATAGTCCACTGGAGAATGTGGAATATTTAATAAATCATATAATTGCTGGGTGTAACTCATTACGAAGCGACCCTGGTGTTTTTGAAAGAGGTCGGCTGTCAATGAGGATTGGATTCTTGCATCTAGTTGGAGGTGGTCATTTTCAACAGTTCTGGTACCTATATCAAGATATTTTACATGTAATTCTTGGCAATAAAATATTGTTATTCTCGAAAATCTTTCTCGTCCTGTATCCTTGAAAGAAAGCGGCTTTTCAAAAATCTTCAAAGGCAAAAATATTCTCTCGCAAATTTATATTGTAGATATCGTTTTTATTACCCTATAATTATTTTGGTCGGTAAAGCCCAATGGACGTTAGAACTTTTTCTCCTAGTTTAACAGTCTTAGTCACTTCTTGACGTATACCTACTTACTTTCTATATAGTTTGTGTTTACATGGTCTACCCAAAAGAACCAAAAGGCAAAGCTTTTTGGTCTGAACAGATTACCTGGACAATTTTATGACACTACTGAATGATCTGGAGATCTGGCATACCTGTATCTATATAATTAAGAAAATATGTATGAAATACTACCGACAACAATTATCAGGACCAAAATAAACAAACAGACTACCAACTCTTAACTCATGTTAAAAACAACCTACAATAAGACAAAAACAAGTCGCCATGATCACATGTATCTCGTTATGGCAAATGATTCAGCAATTCGCTCAGGTACATTTATAGGAATGGCAGTCTTTGAAAAGAAAAATCGATACCTTTATATTATAAATAGGTACAATTTAAAAAAACCGCAATAGAAAAATAGGAAATAGGTATGAAAGAAAACCAGCGTAGGCTGATAGAAATGGATTGCACATACGGGAATAAATATCGTAAGGATCAACAAAAAACGCCGCGATTTTAAAATTGTGCTGTAAAAAATCGCGCTAATTTAAACGTTTGTGAATTGTAGCAAACTAATTTCTGATTTCTTTCATATTATCTAATTTTTAACAGTTAATAGGGGCAAAAGCGAATCCGGGACGTCCTTGTTGTTGTGGCCCTATAAAACGAGTAAAGAATGGCATTTCACATACAATATGTTATATATCGGTTATAAAGGGTGTCCCAAGATGAACGCACATTTTTATTTGTTAACAAAATACATTTATTTATTGAAATATGTCAAACTTTACTGGGATTAGAAAGAATACATATCACGATTAAGTGTGAAACACAATATCCGATATTCCGCCGAACCAAAAACCGCACCAAACAGTGACTCGTAGAGGATGCATTGGTTTTTCTTGAATAACACGAGGATTCTCTTCCCCCCAATTTCGACAATTCTGCTTATTGACGTATCCATTTAATTGAAAATGTGCCTCATCACTAAACAGGATTTTCTTCGAAAAATCTCTGTCATTTGCCTCGTTTTCCAAAATTCAATTAACAAATTCACGGCGCAACCCATGATCAGCTGACTTCAATTCTTGGGTCAATTGGATTTTATAGGCATGCAAATGCAAATATTTTGTAAGAATTCGCTGCATATAGGTACTGCTCTTGATAATGTTCACTTGCTGTGACCGATGGCGAATCAACGTGCCTGGATTCTCACCAACACTTTCCGACACTGCTGCAATATTTTTAATAGATCGAGCAGTACGCGACCGCCCTGTTGATTTTATGTTTCCAACTGAACCACCTTGCTCAAATTTCTTGATCAATCTTTGCACTGCCGTATGTTTTGGTGCATTATTTTTTCCATTCCAAAAACACTCTACGAACTGTTTCCGCATAACATTCTCCACATTTATAATACGTTTTCACGATAACAACGCGCTATTCTACCGTGTAGCGTTCCATTGCTATTAATTGCAATAAATTACATGACAGCTATCTATGACAAAAACGAAATTGCCACGATATTTAAAATGTGCGTACATTTTGGGACACCTTTTATTTAGATCATCAGTACCTTCCAAAAGAACCACTGCTTTTTTCAGGTACCTACCTGTCTTAAACAATTCACCTCCAACCTCCATGCTTGGTTCGCACCACTAACTTCCGATTTTGATTCAATCAAGGGGTCTACAAGCTAATACTTACCGTTTTGACGCACAGAGAACCAGATTCTGAAGTCATATAGATACTTTCTTTAGCAACTTATTTGTGAATTTGATGATATACCATCTCTATAGGTTTAAAAAAAAAACACAGCAATAACTGCAGACTCTTGTATAGGTACCTACACTGGCATTGTGGCATAGATTTTTATTTTTTCTTCTCAATATCGATACCAGCTCCATCCAGCTGATAATTTATTTAATCCATTTAAACAATATTTAGACTAGACGTGGGTCGAAAAGCACCGGAAAATTAGGGGCAATTGCCATGCAACTCTGTATTTCACTGTGCGCGACGTGCGGCCATCGTTCCGTGAATAAACGTGACTGGAGAAATCAGTGCAATTTCAATAGCCCGTAACATAACTAAACAATATAGTATATTATGTATCTAGTAGGAAAAATATCATATTCTCGTACGAAGATGCAAATTTGCAAGAGCCAGAGAGCGAGAATATGATTTTCCTACGAGGTGCACATACTATTTTTTCTGTGATCGGAAATGAAATAGAATAAATTGCAAGATTGATGTGAACAAACGAAATTCTGTACAGGAACATTTGATTCCCATCCTAGGCCGGGAATATATTATTCTAGTACTGTTATATATTATGTCTCATTGCTTAGCAACGGTTAACAATACTGGAATTATGACCTTTGTGCCGCTAAAACATTCCAGAAAGATATATTTTTGTGAACGATTGCAGAAAAGAATAGTTTGCTAATCACATCGATGCGAAATCATTAAATTTAGGAAAAAACTAAGTATAATTACAATTACTTAAAAAATATTTTGGTGTAGTCTGGAAACATTTTTGATATACCGCCCTACATAACACAGTGTCACTCCTTTTTCTTTTGTTTCTGTCCTTCATTCTAGGTCAGCAATATTTCCGTTGCTGCGGTAATATCATTGATACTGTGATCGTGGTAACCGTTGTCATGGTAATCGTCACCATAGCGACCATTGTCATGGTAACCGCTTTGTTAAGCGACCCTCTAATTTCGATGATATTTCACTGATTGATATACATTTGTGTATCGATACACTGTAGAGTGTAGGTATCAATATATTAGTAGGTAAGTATAGTATAGTCAACTTCCTGTTATGTACTTATATATTAAATTATATTATACAGTGACCTACCAAAGTTCAAGTAGGTATTATCAAAAACAGTCTACTATTCCCTTTTCGAAATATCGTATTTCTGGAATTACTCGCCTGAGTACAGCTAGTTTCCCCAGGGATCAAATTAGAGGAATTACGATAAACCAGAAGCTGCCGGATAATAAGATATCTCTTATTATCTGTCTCGGTGTCTGACAGACCGGCAGCCATTATACTCTCCCACTCTCTTTATTTAGCTCGTATCTCCTCCCTTTAAAAAAAGCTATTGGAGGGGAGGGTAGGAAGGTACAGTTTTTGTTAACGCCCTTTTGGCCTGTTCAGTTTGGCTATTGTCTAAGAGAGGGCGAAACGATATCTGTTTTTTCACTTATAAAATATAATACAAAACAGAAAAAATAATATTTTTGCTTACAACAAATAAGTCGCTTCACGGGTTAAATTTTTTTACTGAATCGTTCACTAATATTTATTGGGAAAAAAATTCGAAATGCTTTGCTCTAATTAATTTCATATTTTATGTAAGTACCTAGTTTTGAACCGACATCATTACTTTTGCTGGATTTGTAAACAAACGGTGTAGTTACTGACGTTATTTATGCTGACGATCTTATATACCTACATGTTATGGATAGTAATAATAAAAAAAAGGTATAGGTATGCATGGACGTTTATCTTTTAGAGATAAGCGCGTATTTTAGTACTATGGGGTTTTCTTTAAATCACGGTTGGTTAATTGTACTTACTGGGTTGTTGCATAAATTTCATATTTTTTCTATAAGTTATTTTTAAGAAAAACGCTTAAACACAGAAATTGATTTAAATTGTTGTTCATCTTTCTGTAATATTTTCAGCCCCCTCCCTTCAACCCATTAACCTGTGGTTACCCCAACTTTTAAAAGGTCTTCAAAAACTGAACCTCATGGTACTTAAGAAGTGGTTTGCTCTTTTTATTAAGGTATAACTAACCCAAATAAGTTTTTTCCAAAGTTATTAATTACCAAATCCTACATTATTTACATTTGCTGATATAAGAAATGAATTTTTTGCAGGACACTGAGTACCTATATAACATGTAGGTAATATTTAAAAAAAATTATTTAAGTTACATATAATGTACCTACAGCTAAGTATATGATACTGTTTGCTTAGAAGTAAAAAAAATATATTTTAAGCCTTTTTCCTAGCGATACAGTTAAAACTAACAATCAGCATGTGTTTATTTCGTATAACATATCTTAAATGGCGAAAGTCAAATATAATATAACATACAGAATAATACACCTATTTGTTAATACCTAAAATACTGTATTATTATTAAATGCTATGCTTAAATTTAATACTTATGTAAAATATTAAAAAAAGTTTTTATAAAATATTGTTTATAAAATTTTAAAATACTGTATGTTAAAACAATATATTCAAGAAGCAGGAACAAAACCTGACCTGTTCTTTCATTTAACTATCAGCGGTCATCGGTGAACGTTGCTTCGCGCTGTACCATACAGGGTGCTACAAATTCGACATACGAGCATTGGAATCTCGGAAACCATGGGAGTTAGAGAAACGGTTAAATGGGGGCAAAGTTGTGCAATTCGGTGCTGATTAAAATGCCGCTTTAAAAGTTTTTAGATACTGGATATTATTCGAAAAAAAAACGAAATTTTGCAAAATCGTTTTTATTTTTTCCTGAGCTTATTTGAATAGCTATTTAAAAATAAATGACACTTTGTCATTGCAACTTCTTCCCCTCTATAAAGTGACGTTGTTAAACTAAAGATCCGACGTTTCGTTTTCGAGCGGCTAACATCAGCTTTATTTTTTTAAATACGGGCCTGGATTTTTTTTTAGCGATTTTTAAACTTTCCATTTTAATCAGCACAGAATTGCACAACTTTGCCCCCTTTAACCGTTTCTCTAACTTCTATGGTTTCCGAGATTCCAATGCTCGTACCTATGTCGAATTTGTAACACCCTGTATACTACAAGAGAGAACTGCGAGCTAGGTGTAACTGGTCAGATTTAAAGAATGAGGATAATAAGTAATCATTTTAAGAATAAGTTTTGTCACTCCTAGGAAGAGGTTATTCAACAAATAAATTTTAACGTAAGTTGAACCGAAACTAACCTATAAAAGTTATTGCAGTTTTATCAGCTTTACTGAAGAAGTTCCCTTGCAAGCAGATATTAACTTAGGCCAGGGTTCATTGCTGTTTTAGTTAATTTTGTTGATAAGCAAGACATTAATTTTAAAAATATGTTCAGTTCCAGTATTTTATCTACATTCATTAAGTAATAAATTTTATAGTTTCAACATTAGTTTCGTAGACATCTATTACAGCCAAAAAGCTGTAATTAATTATATTTTAATTTTAGAAATATTTTTTGACACATAACCCTGTTCTTTAGAGAGATGATTTATTAATAATGAAAAAATTATGAAACCTAATGTTTATTATAAAGATTAATAATACACATTTTACAATTTAGGCCAGTGGATGTGATATACCTGTTTCATAAAATTCTTATGTAGCCTTCTGGGGTAGAAGATAATTTTCAGTCCCCATGACACTTAAACATCTGCATATCTGCATCGCCATCAACCAGCATAGTCGTAAAATGTTGTAGAATATTGTGGTTGTAAATAATTATTACAAATATGAACTTTACTTTTAATAATATATAGTTATGTAAGAGGATCTGACGCACCGAATGACGATATTGGCGTTGTTGTCAGCTTTTTAGTTTGTCTGGAATTGGAACGAATTTTATATTTTTAAATGTAACACCCTGTATATTTTTTCAATTATAATTTTTACTTTAAATTTGTTACACTTTTGGTATAATTACTTTGTTCCTAATATCAGTAGTATTCGATATAACGACGTGTTTTGAAAATGTCAACAAATTGTGTTTTATTTATTAATAAATAAAACACCAGTTCAGTTTTGATGTAAGTCATAAAAGCTGTCATATTAACATGCGAAAATGTCTTTAACTGAAAGTAAAAGAATTACAATAATTCTTATGATGAGAGGATATGGCGGTAGGGTCAGGTCTTACGAAGTAGTTAAAAATCTATTTAATGACGCATTTCCAAACCGAAATCCAATTTCAAAAGCCACAGTTCTAAAAACCGTCGCGACGATTCGAAGAAACTGGAAATTGTAGAGGCGACGATCAGGATGACCAGCAGTAGTAGATGAAGAAAAAATTTAAAAATTTTACAGTATGTTGTTGAAACCCCTGTTTCTTCATTAAGAAAAATTTCTCAAGTAAGTGACGCCTGCTTCAAATCCGTCCATAATGTTATAATAAAACATAAATATCACCCTTTCAAAATACATGTACTTCAAAAGTTTTCAGAAGATGATTATGAGCGAGGAATTGAATTTTGTGATATGATGCCAAGGTTTGACCAAAATAACCAGTTTTTCAAATTTATAGTATTTTCGGACGAAGCAACATTCATGTTGAATGGTAAAGTCAATAGACACAACTGTAGGTTTTGGGCAAATAAAAATCCCCACTGGATGGATGAGAGAAGGTCATACACAACGCCCTGGAAAATAGAATGTGTGGGCTGGGCTTCTGGGTAACCACAAGATCGGTCCATTTTTTATTGATGGAAATTTGATATCACAACTTTACCTTGAGCTCTTGGAAACGCAATTAGTGCCTACTATACGAAATGTGATGGGTCCATATTATGCAAGTACATTCTTCCAACAGGACGGAGCTCCTCCTCATTTTGGTCGAAACATGCGCGAATTTTTGAACAACACTTTTCCGAATAGGTGGCCACCTAGGTCCCCTGATTTGTCGCCTAACGACTACTTTTTATGGGGACACTTGAAGAACAGAGTTTATACCACAAAACCTCAAGATTTGGCCGATTTGCAGCGTCGAATTTTGGACGAATTTGAATTAATAACGCCAGAAATCATTTACAACACAATTGAAAAATTTTATTTTCAATTAGCACACTGTCAAGCTGTACAGGGTAAACAGTTTGAACATTTAATATAAAAAATATGTTTTTTCTAAACTGTACTCGTTATTTCGAAAACTACTGATATTAGGAACAAAGCATATTATACCAAAAGTGTAACAAATTTAAAGTAAAAACTATAAATGATAAAATATACAGGGTGTTACATTTAAAAATATAAAATTCGTTCGAATTTCAGACAAACTAAAAAGCTGGCAACAACGCCAATATCGTCATTCGGTGCGTCAGATCCTCTTACACAACTGTACCAAATTTGATTTAAATCGGCCAATTAATTGTGATGTTATTAAGCCGTTTCCAAACTTTGTACCATCGGCTTTTTGTACAGGGTTTTCAGATATATTTTCGGTCCTATCTACAGGGTTCCCTATAAGAGATGAAAAAAATTTTAAATGTAGAAGTTTTGGGTTTCATCTGAACCGCCAGAAAATTAAAAAAAAAATAGACAAGTGACGTTCTAAAAGCTAGGAAAAATTTAAAAATTGTTTTTTTTAATGAAACACCCTGTATATTTTCTATTTTTCTGAAAGATCTTTCTTTCCTGATTCCAAAAATATATAGTTTGTCTAAATATGCATGAACCGTCATTAAATTATATTCGATTCGTTATTGTAAGCGGCACCATACGATAAAAATTATTATGAGTAGAGTGCCTTGGAAAACAATTGTATGGCACAATTTAGTTTTCAATAAGGAACTACTGTCAATGTAAGAATCTATAGTATAGAGGAAAAAACATTCGCATATTATTTAAAATGGGTTATTCCACTGAAGAAAAATCAGATATGATCCGTTTATTCTATAAGCATGCTAATAATGGACCAAGAACTCAACGCCAATACCGTATTACCTATCCAGGAAGACCCACGCCATGCGTTGACACAATAAGATACGTAGTGCGGCAATTTGAGTTGAGGCACAGTCTCGAACGTAAGAAAAAGACATTTACAAGAAATCTTGAAGAAGATTTAGATGTCTTACTCTTTTTTGAAGGTAAATTTTAAATTCCTTTTTTATGGGTAAAATACTTTGGTTATTTTTTATAGAAATGCCTGATGCTACAATTTATTTTAATAAATCATGGGGGAAAATTCATGAGATTTTAAAAAAGAACAAATATCATCCTTTTAAGTTTTTGCCAGTCCAAGGGCTAACCGAAAATAATATCGAGCAGAGATTAGAATTTTGTGTCAATATTACTAGAAGACTAGATGGAAATGCAGATTTTCTAAATAAAATAATTTTTACGGACGAAGCCACATTTACCACAAGTGGAATGTTTAATCGCAAAAATAAAAACTCGTCGTCAACAAATCCGCACAAAATCCAAGAAGTAAAAATTCAAGGTCGCAGTAGCGTAAATGTTTGGTGCGGTCTGTTTGCTGGCAGAATTATTGGTCCAATCATTTTCCGAGGTAGCTTAACAGGTGCACGGTATCTTCATTTCCTGGAAAATGAGATAATATAACATATTTTAGAGGAACTTCCCATTTATGATTATAATAGCTTAATTTGGCAGCAAGATGGCGCACCGGCCCATAATGTCATACCTGTCACCAATTACCTTAATGACAGATATTATTTATGGATAGGAAGAAGGGGTCTTATTCCATGGCCAGCCAACAGCCCCGACCTTTCACCCCTGGACATATTCTTGTGGGGCTATTTAAAAAATCGCATTTATTATAATAGGACGCGGAATATCCAAATTCTCGAAGATAGAATTCGTGATGAAATCCGAGTTTTAAATAGGGATCATCCGAATTTTATAGTAGATACAGTTAATAGCAAATTGAGGACAAATATTCAGAAATGTATCAGAAATGGAGGAGGTTATATTGAGAACCAGTAAAATACACCCGTATATTACAGCTATTAGTTAATTTTATTTATTTATTTGTTTGTATTTTGTTTGAAAGGCTACAATGGTTGATTTATATTTTAAATACAGAATGTTTATAACCTCTTTAATCTTATTTTTAAATTGACTGTTCCCTATTAAAAACTAAACACTGTCGGGCAATAATTATTGTTTTCCAAGGCACTCTACTCATAATTTTTATTACTGTATGGTGCCGCTTACAATAACGAATCGAAAATAATTTAATGACGGTTCATGCATATATAGACAAACTATATATTTTTGGAATCAGGAATGAAAGATCTTTCAGAAAAATATAAAATATACAGGGTGTTTCATTAAAAAAAAAACAATTTTTAAATTTTTCTTAGCTTTCAGAACGTCACTTGTCTATTTTTTTTGAAATTTTCTGGCGGTTCAGATAAAACCTCACAACTTCTACATTTAAAGTTTTTTTGTATCTCTTATAGGGAACCTTGTAGATATGACCGAAAATATCTCTGAAAACCCTGTACACACACTGTAATGTATATGTTTATTAACAATACAGTATACTTACTTTAAAAATCCTTTATTGTACGGTTTAATTTTTTAAAGGCGCGACCAGCAGCACTTTGTATTTATTCATTTAACGCTTTATAACTTGTTTATGCGTCAGTGTATTAAATTTCTAAAAATAAATACTTATTCTAAGGCATCTTTTGTTCAAAAAACGTATACCTGGTAAGTTTCGTTCCGAATAACCGTTTCCGAGATAATTGAATGTAAATGTTGAACTCGTCGTTGCCTTCCCTCACACTTTATCTAGGCTTAGGACTAGTCTAAGCTCCCTGCCTCAATTTTGTTTACGATTTAAAAAAAAAATCCTCTATCCAGGAGACGCAACTTTTGTTAAAAAAAGTTTTATTTAGGGTGTACCGAAAAAAAGGAAAAAAAAAAACAATATCAACTTTAGGGCTAAGGTAAGTTGGACTAGATTGTCATATTTTAAGAAATATTGAAGGTTAGGTTAATTGCGTTTGTTTTTGTTATTTGTGCAGACCTTTTAGGGACACCCTGTATAATTAAGACTTAAAAAAAGGAAATTAAAATACATTTTATTATTTCTGTTCGTGTATATCTTAATGATTTTTGCATTTAAAAAAGCGTCTTTGTCTTATGTAGACAACCTTAAAGCTCACCGCATAAATTTATTAACAAGTTTTGTGAAATCGTCTTTATTTGACAGCCCTACTGAACTGTAACAGAATTACCATTAGCCAACTTGTAAACCGTGGATGTTTTGTTTGTCTCTCTCGTTATCTTTTTGCGGGACTGACTGGATGTGGATAGATGCATAGGGTTGGGAACAGTGTCGGTCTAAGTAAGTACAGAGATATAGGTTTAACACCTTTTTAAAAGCAGACTGAAAATTTAAAATAATATTTAATTTTTAATTTTGGCAATAACCAGGACAGTACCCATGTGCATGGTAGAAATACACGACTAGCCACTGCAGCCCACCTGTACGTGGTTCAGTTTAGGGTTCCTTAAACGACACTGTTTAAAAATTCTTTCATCTGGGGAACGTCATCACTCTGGAACGACCTCCCTGAGTCCGTGCATGCTCCTCAACGAGTATAATCTCTAAAGATTCAAGACCAACGTGAATACTTTCCTGCGCACACACACCGCTCGCAGAGCACCATAAAGGATTAGTCCTGCAGTCCTGTGCCTTTCCATAAAAAAAACAATTAATATCCTAAATTAACTGGTCAAACCTATTCCAGATTTAGTGGTTAAACCATATAGGCGTTCACCAAGACCAGGTCCTTAGAACGAAAATAAAGGTTTATCCATTGAAGGTCATATATTCTGCAACAGTGTACATACTCCCCTATACATTCTCTCAGGATGCATTCACTGAACTTCCACCAGCAGAAAGATAAATCTAATGGCCAAGCAATCTAAAAATGTCTTCGGTATGCACCATGAAAGTGCCTTTCGCGGAAGCTTTACTCATGCGCAGTACCACGATTTTTTGCTGGTATACAGTGTATGGCGTGTGTATTTTGAGATTTGTGAGCCTTATTTTGAGGTCTTTATTGTATTTTGTGGCACTTTTGATAAAAGCTGGTTACTAAATTAAACTTTTATAGTTTAGGTTCATTTATGTTATAGTGTAGTGCATTTTAGTGCATTTAATGTTCGTAATAAGAAATAAGTGCATGGTATTGCATTTCCACAATTGTTGGCCAATGACCAAAATTCAGTTCTTCAGATAAATACCCAGCTACTTACTTAAAATGATTTTAAAAATGTTTGTACCGAACTTCTGTGTACCAATTAAGATTAGTTGGGATAGCGGTTTTTTTTATTAATTTTTTTCATACTTTTTAGGCATTTGTACTGGGTAATACTAAAGTCATGGTTACCTATTTACTTTCCAGTGCCAAGTTGTGGATGCCATCCTTACTCATGGCGCACATGGGTTATCGAATGTATAGTAGTGAAATATTTCTAAAATGCTTTTCTCTTCTTGCCACCCTAACCAAATAATTCACAGTTATGCATCAATATTGGAGGTATATTTCAACGTAAAAAAGTTTATCACATACTACATCCAAATTTTACTTTATTACCCCTGTTTTTTTCAGGTGTGCTAAATATTTTTTCTAACTAGTATGTACACTTAACTGTAGTTTTAGAATATAAAAGAAATATGTTAATAGCATAACCGTTTGTTTTACCGTTTTTTAGTTTTTATAATGCGGTGCATTGAGACTTTCCACAATTATGTGCTTTCTAACATATTCATTTACTTTCCTCCAAAGTGCCAAGGCAAGACAAATTTACATGTTTCTCAAAGTTTATTTTCAATCTGTTTAAAAACAAAACAGACATTTTTGTGCAACTTTCGTCGTATATATATTGTATAGAAAATGATAGAAGGAAACCAGGCAAAGGGCGCCTGTTACGGTTAATATTTAAGGAACTATGCCGGAAAGTAAACTTTAATTCAATTTCCATATCTCCATCTGATATACGCAGGTCCTGAAATTTTTCCGGTGTATTTCTTCTTTGAGAAAATGAATGCCTTACATCTTCTTATATTTCATATTATACCAAGATTTACTATAATTGCCTTTTTTTATTAATCAATACCTACTCAAACAAATTAAGTTAAATAAATTTAAAGCCGGACCTGACGTACATGCGAACTGCGCATACGCAATGCTTCCGCGAAACGCCGCATACTGGTGACAATTCTGTAATACGTTATTTGTAATATATTGGCTATACATTAGTGGATGCTTTCTATTCATCTTTGTACTTTACCTATTAATAAGGTTAAAAAGAAATAACAATTGTTTTTATTGATCAAGGAATATCATTGTAAAAAACGTTCATAACAAAGCGGCATTAATTTAAAACTAACAAATTAGATTCACATTAAAAAAAGGTGACATGTTGTGTACTGTGTCCTTCTATTAATCTTTACAAGAATAAATGTATGTACCATTAGCGCATAAATGACCTTCTCTAAAATCCTTTGACAAGAACAATATTTGTCAGTTCAGCCCTGGTAATATACCACCCTTGTTATTTCTCTGTCTGCATATGTCGAAGTGTTAATGGACTGTGAAATGTTTTTGCTAATCCCTACATGCGGATTA
Organism: Polydrusus tereticollis; assembly: GCA_963920685.1. Classification (NCBI taxonomy): domain Eukaryota; kingdom Metazoa; phylum Arthropoda; class Insecta; order Coleoptera; family Curculionidae; genus Polydrusus; species Polydrusus tereticollis. The sequence continues at coordinate 127,567,244 of OY987329.1, forward strand.
GCAAACATAAATAGATTAAACCTGAACACAATAGACGTATTTGCGGTTTCGCGACTAAAGGCCGGATTCAAAATAAAGTATATTTTATTCATAGTCATATTAGTCATATACACATACAATATATTATGTAGGTATTTAGCTAACTGCTCGCGTTTGAGACTAAGATGTCCTTCATGAGTTAGATTGGGATTTAAACTTCAACTCAGTCTGCCTAATTTATATAATTCAGCTAAACTCGTTGCTATTTATTTTAATATCACATTATTATGATTTCATATTTAGGCTATAATTTTTACTAAATCATCAACAAATATTTTGTTTTTTATGATAAGGCACAGCACTGCAGGATAAGTCTTTTATGGCGCTCTGGGAGCGGTGCGTGTGCGCAGGAAACGATTCACGTTGGTCTTGAATCTTTGAAGATTATAGTCGTTGGGGAACACGATCTCAGGGAATATGCTGCTTTACTGTTTCCTCAAAGGGTTTCCTTGCTTCGTCCGGCATATTTATTAACTATAAACTCTCTTATCCTAATTACTAAATAATCCAATACAAACTGTTACTTATACAACAATAATAAATAACCCACATACCGCTAATAATTATAATATGCAAAGATGTACATACTAATTATTATCTTAAATTATTTGTAATAACTCTTCGAAAATATATTGGCGTGAAATATGAAAGAAGTTTTCTTTAAGACTGCATCTTCATTTGCTTTGCATTGTATCGCATCAGATCTGCGACAAATCGACCGACGCGACGCGCGTTTAAAGTCATCTAAAAAGTAATGAGGCATTTTTATATTAATATTTGTTGCCATTATTTATTCGCAATCATTGATATTATTAATGATCAATATAGAAAGTTGATTGCTTTGGCATTAATAGTAATATTATTAACCAAGATTTAGATAGACGCCATTATGGACCAAGCGTCAATTTTAAATGAAGAGGCGAAAAGCGCTCTGGGATTCATTTCTTATCAAACTGACGTGTTATACCAGAGTAGGTAATTATGCAGAAAGAAAGAGTACATATGAGTGAATAACTACGCACCTTATTTAATGTAAACACCTTTACCATTGCCTTTGACATACGTAATAATTCGCTCTACCTATTTATGATACATCTATAGTTAATACAAAACAATTCCCGTTACACGTCATACCCTTCAAGTGACGTCAGTTATGAACAGTGTTGCCAGATTGTAACCAAAATAACCGAGTGAGAGAATTACAATAGGTTTTTTATTTCATACACAAACTAGATAAATTGACATAAAAACACACACATTTATTTATTTTATTTTAGAAATCTTCCAGGATGCCAATAACAGGGTGTTTCCTAACTACGGTACGAATCTTCAGAGTGTGATACGTAAGTTCATTTTTAAGAAAGAAAGTTCCTATGAACATATGTCCGGAGTTGCTTCGTTTCTGAGATACATGGCGTTGAAGTTTAAAAAAGAAACGGTCATTAATATCCTTAAACCGATTTGGTTGAAATTTGGTTCAGTTATTTGAAGTAATAAGGCGCTTATTTAATTTAATAGATCTAACACTTCTTCTATTTTCATCTTGTCAAGATCGATCAATAGTACCATTCTCAAAAATCCATGATGTATACAAGAAAACGAATTGTTACAAGGATTCTTTTTTTTAAACATGTCAGTGGCTTGAAAGCTAAAGCTACATGAGCAAGTTCCATAAGCCCTGGCCTCGGTTCATCTTTTTTCCACGCGAAGCCTATTTCCTTTAACAGGCCTCTTAAAGAGCCCTTTAATTTCTTACTTAAATTTGTCATAGTGTGTTAAAAAAGTTGGAGCTTAAGCATAATTAATGTAAAATATTATAGTTTTTGAATAATACAACTTATTTATTTCGTACATTCCATAAATAGTGTCACGATAGAACTAATATCCAATCTTGCCACATTTACAACTCCCTTTGCATGAGAACGTTTCTCTTTAGGCGATTCTAATAATTTATTTTCTTTAACTGACGTTGAGACTGCGCTTACAGTAAAGATATTCAAATTTAGGGCACCTACTACACGTTAAAAATTAGTAAAGTGGAAATAAAATATGTAGACCTTAACATACCTACCCTTTAAAGTTACTTCTCTAACTGCTGCCAAGGGTAACAATTAGCCATTGTTGTTAAGTTCTTCCTGAAAATAGCTTATTACGTAATTTATAACGTAATAGGCAGAGATATGTGTGTATACCTTTGTTGTTCTTGAAGGAACGTTTTTTTAATGCTATTTATGGAAAGATCTGAAGTTTTGTTAAAAAATATACGCACAACAACACGGAACAAAGACAAAACGTCAAAAAAGCCACCGTAGCGTTGCCACTTCTGTTGCCAAATTCAAATTATATTAATTTTCAGAAGTTCAAATAAAAAAAATATTTCCCATAAATGGGTTAGTATTAAAAAAGAATATCTTTGAAATTTTAATATTTTTTACCCAAATTTAATTTTGTCATGTTTTCTTACCGATTTAGGTACAATTATTAGCCGACTAATGACGTCCAACGAAAATTATTTTGCATTAACTATACGTGATTTTACTTGCGCATGCCCACTGGACAAAATGCCTCTCACGGGACAAGGACATCTTGGATTTACTATATTTGCGTGGTTAATTGGGTAAGGTGTCATATATTGCCAATACATGCGATCTAACCTAAAGGACCGGACAATGTTCCTTTTAAATTGTTTATATAGGTATATTGTATTTTCTTCTAATTTTAATAAAATATAAAAAAGACGCCACTGTCCGTCTGGTCCAGAAACGTAATTACCATTAGTAATAAAATTCAATAGTTAGCAGCTTCTTTCCGTACAAATCAAACACAAAATCAATCTGATAGAAACAATAAGGAAACCGAAAGGATCAGAGAGGGGTCGGGTCGTAACGAAATTGGCACAGGCGAACAGATCTAGCGGAGCACGAGATGAATCACTCGATCAAATCAAACTGACAAGATGACAGATATTTTCTCGTTCGCACTTCGAGAAAAGGGGCTCTTAGTCTTTTTTTTTTACACGACTGATATACCTGAAGCGCGTTGAACTGGAAAAGCTGATATACAGTATACAGCGTCTTTTTCTTTTTTATATTGTGGAATTTAGGTATATGTGGACTTATTTTATTTAATTTTATTTAATTCAGAGCAAAGCGAATCACGCATTAAAACTTAAATCATTATGTGACGTTTAATCTATTATTATTTATAGTGCAATAAAAAGATGCAGTACAAGGTGTACCTACACTAAACAGCTACTATGTTTAAAAGAAGTTTGAGCATTTTTAATGTTCAACAAAAAATACCTGTTAATATTAAAAGTTAAATCAGTACTTATGAAATTTTCAAATTTCGGGATTTCGGGGGGGGGGGGGGGCGGGTCCCCCACAGTATACAATTTTTGTTTCGTTTTTTCGTTTCTATCATATATTTTTCGAGATATTTATTTTAAAATTGGCACACTTATTAGTTTTTGGAATTTCTATAACAAATTTTCAAAAGCAGTATAAAGAGTGTTACATTTTTTGCGCTACCAACTGAACTTTTTTTGGGATACCCTGTACGAATACTGATATCATACTTTGACTCCCCGTTCTTTTCTCATTCTTTTTGATTCCTCACATTTTTATCTGTTATCGTTTTCTATAGTCTGTTTCTTAATGCGAGAGAGTAATAAATCATAATTGAACTTTAAAACACAGTCGTCTTCGCCGTATTCAATAGGCGTAGTCCAATTATTATTTCATATAACATTCGGAGTTGCAAAAATAGTTGAAATGTGTTCGAATATGACTGGAGTCGGACAGTCAACAATATACTGACTTGTGCACGAGGATAAACACGGCCTCATAAGGTCACCAAAGAGATGTACAAAGAAACTGTAATAAATGACGATGAAAAGACTGCCATCAGAAGAATTATACACTCGTTTTAGTTAAACAAAATAATGTCTGAAATGAAAAAGGATGATTTCATTCCACCCATGGGTAAGAAGAAACTATGGAAAACTTTGAAGGGAATGAATTCTGGTTATGAAAAAATTAAAAACAGAAAATCACTTTTAATAGAGAAAGACTAGATCATCTGATGGCGACAACGGTATTTGAGGGTAGTTAGACAGTTTCTAAGGGAAAACAGGAATATCGATTATATGGACGAAACTTGGTTAAATAAAGGTTATACCATTGGTAAAATATGGCAGGATAAACATGTAAAAAGCGCGAGACAAGCTTTCATGGAAGGATGGTCTACTGGAATAAAAGCACCCTCGGGAAAAGGTAAAAGATTAATAATTACATTATTAGCAAAAATGGATTTGTCGATGGCGGCTTACTTACTAGCATTTAAATCGAAACGTACTGGAGACTATCATGAAGACATGAATGCTGATGTCTTTGACGAATACTTCCAGCAAATGCTAGATCCTATTCCTCCTGGGTCTGTTATAGTCATGGATAATGCCAGCTACCACTCAAGAAAATCCGAAAAAATACCAACGTCTTCTTGGAAAAAAAATGACATCATTCATTCATACATTTTTTTTATAAATATTAATATTTATCCCAATTTATCTATTTTCATAGTATTCTTACTTCTATATAAGTTTTTATCTACTTAATATTAGAATAATTAACATATCAATTATCCGCCTATCTCTAATTATAATCAAGTATAATTATTATTAAGTATACTTTTATGCTAATAAACTACCTATAGTAACGCCGCTGTTACAATACTTTAATACACCAAATTCGTCTTTCTTTTGTATGCAAATTAGGGTGACCTAATTAAGGACCGATTTGGGGTGTGCAGTTCTAAAATACGAAATTTTTAAAAACTATCATTGAAATTTACCTGAAATTTATAATACAACCTTGCTTAATGCTCCTGTCATTGCAAATTTACATTTACATATTGCTCTCTCGCATTAAGCAATAGAGTACAGTTATGAGCGGAAATAGCCGTGGATACCAAGTATTATCCAAGCAACAAAATTAAAAAAATAAGTTGGCTTTTATTTTCAGTTTGTTAACTTTTTTGAAGTATAGTGTCAAACAATTTTGTTAGTTGATATTTCAAAAGTTAGAGCTAGAAATATAAATTTCTAAACTGACCTGCACCGCTTTTTTTTTCACCACAGTTAGTTGAAGCTACTACGAGTACCTACACAAATTCACACAATGCAAATAAAAAAAAAGAAAAAAAGAAAAAAAGAAAATTCAGAAAGCAGAAACATCAGCCGATAACACATTGTTCTGACGTGATATGTTGTGTTGTGATGTGATGCTACACACATTATATAACTTATTTCTCGTGAATTTAAATGAGCGGTGTACACATTCATCTACGACTAGGGTCACCCTAATTTGCATACAAAAGAAAGACGAGTTTAGGGAATGAAAGAAAGGTGACAGCGGCGTTACTTCAGGTAGGTTATTAGAATAAAAAGTATAATAATAGTTATACTTGATTATAATTATAGAGCTAGGCAGATAATTGAGATATTAATTATTCTAATATTAAGTAGGTGAAAACTTATATAGAAGTAAAAATAATATGAAAATAGATAAATTGAAATAACTATTAATAGTATTTATAAAAAAAATTTACTATGTACAATACACCTTAATTTTTAAATTTTAGTCATCATGTTCCAAGTAGTCTGATGAACTATCGTCGTTGGGGTCCAGAGAAATAATAAGGGGCTCTACAGTGTTTTCTAGCATGTTATCAGCTCCCCACATTATTTCTTCTATTTCAATCACATGTTCGACGCACTTACTTCATTTTTCACAAGGCGAAGTACCATTATATTTCGTGTTGAAGCGATTTCGTCGACAACAAATTTTGTACAAAGAGGTTTATTTAACTTTACAATCTCCAGTAGCTCCTTATTCAGCATATTTTTATGAAATGGCTTCTTATTTACAGTAAGCCAATGAATGATGTCATTTTTTTTCCACGTTGGTATTTTTTAGGATTTTCTTGAGTGGTATTATGATTATTATTATCCACGACTATAACAGACCCAGGAGAAATAAGATCTAGCATTTGCTGGAAGTATTGTGCAAAGACACCAGCGTTCATGCCTTCATGATAGTCTCCAGTCCATTTCGATTTAAATGCTATGGTCAACTGCCTACTATATGGTAGCTTGCATTATTCATTACAATTATACTATTCGGAGGTATATTTGGAATTAGCTTGTTTTTAAACCAATCTTCAAATAAATCAGCAGTGGCGTCCTCATGGTAATCCAGAGAAGAATCTTTAATGCTTTTTGCAGACAGAGAAAGTCCATTTGGAATCCATCCGTCTTTAGATCCAGCATGCAAAATCGTATTTCGTTTACCTCTTTTTGATGACGCGCTTGTTTTACACTTGCCGCTTGAGTCAACCCAACCCTTGTCCGGGGTATCATATGTGTCGAACCAGGTTTCATCCAAGTAAATAATCGGCCTTTGCTGATCTCTGTAAATCCTAATTTTTCGTAGATATTCGGTTCTCCATTCCGGAATTTTACTGGATTCCATTAAAACTTGTCTTTTGTTAATTTTAAATTAATTTTTGTTAATGTGGCCGTTTCTTCTAACGCTGCTTGCTTGCTGGCCGCACGTTTAATGAGAGTTGAATAAACATTGTTTATAACTTCCTTATTTTCCACAGAAAAGTGTTTTCTGCTTTTCGACGGGATTATCTCCTGAGATACATTGGGCTCGCACATATTTTCCATCAGTCACACACGATTAAACAAACGCTGTATTACACACGAAGTAAGTCTTTAGAACATAATTTGTTTTATTGGATTAACCCTCTCATTTTAAGTCAGGTAAAAATCGGTTTAAAATCACCAAAATATTACTTTAATAATGAAATTACGTCTTCCGGATTTGCAGTTTACTTTAAGACATTTTTAAGTACAGACCATAATTTACCTGCATTTATTCATTCATTCATTGTTTGTTTATGGCCACCCTTGGATAATCTCCTTTAAAGGCAAAGCCTAACTTTCCTATATCTCTGGACAGGCTTTAAACTATCTGTGCCTCTACCTACCCGATCTCGGGACCTTTGAAAATAATCATAGGTACAATAATAATAATTAGAGTACACCTACGGAAGACCACTGGGTTTTATAGTTCAATAATGATTGATTACTCTCTCGCATTAAGCAACAGACTATAAGATAAGTTGATCGCCATATTCTAGCCTTAGGAATTTCTGTTAGCATTTTTTTCAGACCTTTTCGAGACACTTTGTATATTTCGATCCTCAGCATACAAAATATTAACAGGGGTTCTACAAATTACAATTACATGGAGGAATATTATTTACCCAGAATGGAACAAATATAATAGCTTAGGGCTCTGCAAGGGTTGCCGTATTTATTTTTGTCGGTTATAAATGCCTTGTAGGAATCTTTGTGAACAGATCCAATATTTAGTTTCCTCGCCTGGTCCTTTATGAGATTTGTGGAAAAATTGAATGTAATATTGCCTCTGCGTCTCTTATTAATCACACTCCCTACTTCTTATTTTTTGAATGTGGGCGAAAGAGTGTTAAACTTTTGACAATATTTAAGGCATCTCTTTATAGATACATTTATTTGGTTGAGAACCATGCTTTAAAATAAGTTAAATTCGAAATCAAAATTGTATTGTTCTACGACGGTATATATTATGCTAATTTAAATTAAACTTCACCTAGTTTTAATATGTGGTTAAAAGCGGTATAACTGACAAAGAAAATCACCTCTTATAATTTATTGGTTTAAAAATATGTATCCCACAAAATGCTACAAAAACCAACTGGAGATTCAAAAACATGTATATTTATAAATTAACAGTCTGTATTGTAACCAAAAAATAAATATCCATAAGTTTCTTTGAAAAGTACCAAAATAAAACATTTTCTCCTATTATTTGTAGAAACTTCTAATTGGCAATGTATAAAATCATGACTGAGGTGGTCATGACAACGTACCATATGTTGATTTATGTCATACCCCTTGGGTTAAACCAATTGGTCCCCCCTCAGTAGTTTCGATGAAGAAAGGTGGACCAAGTGATACATCTTAGGTCTCCCTCAATGATTCTCAATGACAATTTCTCTTCTGTCCCGAAAATGTGAATTTCTTCAATGTGCGTACAAATCCTAAAGATGTATGATTAAGTGCAGTTATTCTCAAGTTAAAATATCTGTGAAGTTTTGCTTACCAGTTTTTATTTAAGTATAGTAAATAGATGTTGTTTTTTTGTTATATTTGGATAACTAAACGCATACGCTTTACACTGTGGCGAACAGTAACAAATGACGGCAACCCTTGTCCCGTTCATTATTGTTAAGAAACTAACTAAACTAGGTAAGTAAGGTTTCGAAAAGAACTTTAAAATAGCATTTATTATTTCCTTTACTTCCCTATTTCGGATTTTGTACCTCTTCGCTAGCTACCAGGGTGATTCCCGAGGGGACATACTGCACCCCCCCAAGGGCTATCAACCCTTCGTTTCGTTCGGCCTTAAACTGTCAGGTATAACCTATACTGGGGAGTGATATATTTTTTACTCTGCGGCGACTAGAGATGATGAATGAATGAAATGATCCTGTGTAGGAGATGAGTATACGGAGTGGCAAAAAAGTCGCGCATAATGCCTGCAACTTTTGAATTACCTCGTATACGAAAAAGTGACCTTTATGAAAGTTGTTTAATAAATTATTCCCCACATTTCTATGTGCATGAATTTTTTCTGGTTTGGTTGCCATACTTACTTTTTATACATGGAACACCCCAGATGATTGCATATTTGGATTCTACTGGGAAAACTCTAAATTTTTTGTATTTCAAATTTTTATTTATTTAAAATTGTAACAAACTTTATAATAACAAAATAAATAGCCTAGAAAATTGAACAACTTAACATCGGAATAATAAACAAGTGAAACCTTTTCAGTGGATCAGGTGTTCAAAATGACCACCATTTTCTGCTAAGCAGAGCGCTAGTCGATCCCTGAATCCGTCTACAACGTTTAAAAGGAAGTCCTCTGGAATGGCCCGAATTTCAGCACTAATTCTGACTTTTCTAAGTCATTTGGACGGTTAACGTAGACGTTGTTCTTTCAGTGTCCCCACAAAAAGAGGTCGAGCGGGGTTAAGTCCGGGGATCGCGCTGGTCAGTCAATAGCACCTCTTCTGCCTATCCAACGTCCTGGAAATTGTTCCGAGAAATAGATATTTGTTGCGAAGTTATTATCGTTATTGCATCTTTCCATCATCAGCTCACAAAATTCAGCTTTTCTGTCAAAATCATCCTCGCTTAACTTGTGCACCAACTTCATCTTGTAGGGATACAACTTCTCCTGCTTAACAAATTTTTTACTGACGGATGAGACACATTAACATTAAAATCCATTGCTTTTGGCCTGGATGATGGTGTTGGATTTTCATGTATTGAGAGCATGATATCCCAAACTTGATTTATTGGAGGCCAATTTGGATATAAAGCTGGATTTATAAGCTCGAAAAGTTGGCGAGGTTGAGGTTCAGTTGGTGTTGGAAATAAAAGTTGAATTTAAACTAAAGGGAACACTCAGTTCCATTTATACACTCATTCATGTTGTTCATGTAAAGCTCATGTAAGGTTCGAAAACTTCCCGGGTAGTTCGAGATAACCAATTTTTATGCTCGGAGTTCGGAATATCTAACCTAACAAACTTGATCATAACTTCAACCTCACCAACTTTTCGAGTTTATAAATCCAGCTTAATTCATTGAAAAGTTAAGTTGACAAACCTGATCTTGCGATCTCTTCATATTTCCGTAACCGCTCATTAAAATTTTAATTCGTTGTTTCTCATTCAGATGAACCATAGCATAGCCCCCTACATTTCCAAGCCGTGAAGTAAGAAAGGCAACGTCGCAAATCCTGTCAGAGGTAGACCGATTTCTAACAAGTAACTAACGCAACTTCCGTGCAGATTCGCCCGATTAGGCGATAAAAATTACGGTTTATTTCAAATTATTTATTGAACTTTTTGCATTTTACTTCAGTATAGATATGTCTAATAAGTAACAAGAATATAATAATATAATATATATATAATATAATAATAGGAAATTTAAATTAACTTAAAAAAATTAGTGATTTTAAAACCTATTTTAAAGTGGAAAGAGCTTTCTTTTTTTGATAATGTATTTTGGTGTTGAAGGTCATTTCTGTTTTTTGTGTAATTGTTTAGTAATATATTGCCAAGAGTAAGTGCTACTTTATAAAACATTTTTCGATAGCTTTCTCCATAGAGACATGTCTCATTAAGCGGTATCAGAAAGCTACCACTTTCTAAACTAGTCAAACCTAGTTGTTTAGCTAAAAGAACTTGATGATTTTGCCAATTCAAAAATTTAAGCTTAAGTTCTTTAGTAGCTATAATAAACTGAAAAGCTGCAAATATATGAAAGTACATAATATTTACTTCATTGGTAGCAAGACATAAACCCCCCCTTTGCAAAGAATCAAAATATTCATCCCCTACATTTAAACCTATGACTCGAACAATAAGGTTTTCAAAGTTGAAAAAATAGTCCATACTTTCAGTGGAGTCAATGTAATATAAATAAAACAATGCAATCTTCCTCCACAGTTTAATTATTAAACTGTGGAGGAAGACTGCATTGTTTTATTTATAATAAGGTTTTTGCAATCCATTTATTTTAATTTCCTAATTTTCTAGATAGAATGGGCTATATAATACATATATTACCTATACATTTAAACAGACTCATACAACTGGTAATCCTTAAGATAATCCGATTGAAAAATGTAAGGAAACTCTAATATTTCTGTACTTTCAATATCATGCTTAACAGAGTATTTGATTTTAACACTGTAAAATTTTTTAACCCTGTCTTTACAATACTTTGAAGTCTAATTTTTTTTTCTGGTTCGAGGATCTGTTTAAATGATACATGACAGTTAAAACCAGAAAAGTTCCTATATCGGCCAAATCTTTTTTCAAGGGTATCTGTTTGAAACTTACCAGCTAAAATGTATTTTATTTCAAAATGGATAAATGAGTATTCTATAATTTCTATTAGAACTGTGGTACTCTGGTACCTACTACGTTTAATAGCATCATAAGTGTCCCTAGTTAAACTCACCCCCTCTGGATCGTTATGCCATATATCAAGCCAAGTCACAAATTTCTTTAGCTAGTTTACCTTCAAATCATTTTTTAAATATATTGGGGTAGTTCAATCGTCCCTTTTTTAAACCTTGCCGTACGCAAATAAAAACATTTTGCCAGTTAAACAAACATTGGAACTAACCTTAAGATTTCCCTATAATGATACCATTGATAACTAAAACTCGGGAAAATAACAAACAACGCATGCGTCAAGACTTGTCGATGCACTTCACAATCACAAGCACAAGAGCACAAACAAAAATAGCGAATCATCGATCTACCTGCAACGTTGCCAGACTTTGTCCTTTATAGCTTGGAAGTAAAGGAAGCTGTGACCATAGTGTAAATAAATTAGAAATCAAACAACAGGAATTCAAAATTGACACCTCTTAGGTCGCTGTCATGAAAATACCTTGACTCAACTGGTGGGTATTAGGTAGGAATAATTATAATTAGAAAGTTTTTCATTTTTGAGCTGTTATTATCTCGGAAACTCTTGCAGATAGGTGAAGAAAAAATTCAGTTTTTCCAGTAGAATCCAAATATGCAATCAAATGCAGGGTATTCCATTTAAAATAAGTAAGTTAGTCTCCATTGCAACCAAACCAGAAATGACAGAAAAAATTCGTGCAGGCAGAAATGTGGGGAATAAGTTACTGAACAACTTTATAAAGGTTACTTTTTCGTATACGCGGTAATTCAAAAGTTACAGGCATTATGCGCGACTTTCTTGCCACTTTGTCAAAAAACTACCGAAAACATGTATAGAGCTGAAATTACTTAAAATAAACAATGTTTGGTAAACGTGAAGAACGCGTACCAAATAGGGGGCAAATTCAGGCCCGGATTATCCATAAGGCACATTAGGCACTTGCCTAGGGCCTACGAAACGCGAAGGGCCTACGATCATAAAATATAATAAAAATAGACACAAAAAAAGGATCAATACTGTATTCTACAATAAGAAAAAGAGTTCACAGACACAGAGACAAACTACAATGTAATACAAAAAACCTTATAACAGTTTTAACAACCTTTTTACACATATTTTTACAATAAGTTTTTTTTTCGTGATTTTGATTCGACGAATTCATGCAGTATGTCGTCGAATACCATCTCGCGAGTCAAATCACTTTCAATACATAGTAGGCCTAGTGAAGAAACTCTCTCTTGGTCCATAGTTGAACGCATACAATTTTTGATAAGGTTCAGTTTAGAAAACGACCTCTCACCTTCTGCATTTGACCCCAGCATTGAAAGGTATAGGCGAAAAGCAACATTTACATTTGGGAAACTTAAGACTAGCAGTTATTTTCGATGGCAAAAAGTTAGTTTTGTTCGATAAAAAGCTAATATTTCTAAATTATTTTGTAAGTGTTTTTTGAATTAACAACTTTTGGCCATATATTAAATGTGATGTTTTTAACTTTATCTGTAAAAACAGCGACGTCAGCGACTTCATCAGAGCATGGGCATCCATTGGGCCCTTCAAACGCATAGAAATGTTTAGGAAACCACTTAATTTGTAAATTTTGTTATTTCTTAGTAAAATTAGGGCGTGGCACCCAAAAAATTTTCCCCTGCGGCGCATTTTTTTTCGCAACCCGTTAGTAAACCTCCCCGAATTAAAATCTAAAATTCACCACTGGTGCCTAGGGCCTACGAAACCTTTAATCCGGCGCTGGGCAAATTAAAATGTACAATGTAAAAAATAGTTGGAAATTTGTAGGTTTCAGAAATTTGTTAAAATATCTAAAAAGAATCAAATCAAGAATAATTTCTATAATAATGATTATTAATTGGTTAAAAATCCTTAAGATTTCTCTAAGGCGGCCCTCAGACGATCAATATTTTACTAATATTATTGATCCTGCGTTAATGCCGCAACGGCATGACTTTCTCTAGTTATTTCTAAGAATACCCTTTTTTATCCCCTATAATTATTAAGCTATCAAACTTCTAGACAACTTGTTTCTTTTTTTCTATATCATATAATAACTATATTCCAGTTTGATGGAAAACCGTCGTTTTGTGAGCCGTCCATTAGCATAAGGAAATACACAAAACGCTATCTTATTAACCTATTTTAAGGAATGCCGTGGGTACTACATTGAAACGATAACTGCCATACCTGCAGTTTTAATATTTAATTTGCTGTCTTGATTACCACATAATAATGAAATTAATAAAATTAATAGGGTACTATTGTAAAAACTGTTAATAAAATTATACTCTAAACGAGAAATGAGGATAATCAATCATTCTAGATAGGTAATATGACAGGTCTAAGCTGGCTCTTGTAATGTGATTCGTTTTTTATCAGTTTTAATGGAACTTTATAAGGGAGTAGGGTAGTTGGGGCAAATCGTAACGATTGTTGTTAAGCATCAATTTAAACATAATAAAGGGAGCGCAAAATGAACGCACATTTCTATTTGTTAACAAACACATTTATTTCTTGAAATATGTCAAAACTTTACTGGGATTTGAAAGAATACATATCACGATTAAGTGTGAAACACTTCTTCTTCTTATAGTGCATCTCCTATCGGAGGTTTGCTATCATCACAGCTATCCGGACCTTATAGACTGCAGCTCGGAAGAGCTCAACATTGCTACAGTTAAACCAGTCCCTTAGGTTTTTAAGCCAAGACACACGGCGTCTTCCAATATTTCTCTTTCCCCCAATCTTCCCCTGAACTATCAGCTGGAGAAGTGTGTATTTGGGTCCTCTTAGTATATGACCTAGATATTGAAGCTTTCTCTCTTTTATGGTGTTAATGACTTTACATTCTTTATTCATCCGATTTAGAACTTCCACATTAGAGATCTTATCTGTCCAGGGGATACGCCACATTCTACGGTAGCACCACATTTCGAAGGCTTGTAGTTTGTCCATGTGATTCTTCTTAAGAGTCCATGCCTCTGCTCCATACAAAAGCACAGAAAACACGTAACATCGCAGCATTCTTACCCTAAGTCCAATCTTGATATCTCGACTGGTGAACAACTTTTTCATTTTCGTAAATGTTGATCTGGCTGTCTCTATTCTCGCTCTTATCTCTCTTGTTTGGTCACCCGATTGTTCTATCCAGGCTCCCAGATATTTATATGACTGCACATTCTCTATTGAGGTGTTTGCTACTGACACGTTTATATGGTTGTGATTTTGGGGAAACTTTGCAACTACCATTAACTTGGTTTTCTTAAAATTTATCTTTAGACCGTATTCGTTACATCGATCATTTAATTTCTCTAGAAGATGTTGTGTGTCCCTTTGATTGCTCGTTAACAAGACGGTGTCATCAGCATATCTCATATTATTTATCACCTCTCCATTAATAACTATCCCTACCGATTCTTCTTCCAAGGTTTCTTTAAATATGGCTTCGCTATACAGGTTGAATAGTAGTGGCGATAGGATGCATCCTTGTCTTACACCACGACGGATTTCCATTTCCTCTGTCGGCTGGTTTTCTACCTTTGTATTTGCTCTTTGGCCCCAGTATAGATTGGTAATTATTCTTACATCGTCCAAGTCAATGTTTTTACTGACGAGTAGCTGATGTAACTTGTCATGTTTCACTTTGTCAAAAGCTTTCTCAAAGTCGATGTAACATGCAAACACATCTTGGTTCATATCAAGACAGCGCTGGAAAAGAACGTTTATCCCAAAGAGCGCCTCTCTTGTTCCAAGTCCTTCGCGGAATCCAAACTGCGTGTTGCTCATGTCCTCTTCAAGTTTTCTGTATATTCTTTTATGGATGATCTTTAAAAACAGCTTTAAGGTGTGACTCATGAGTGCAATGGTCCGGTAGTCTGAGCATTCTCTTGGGTTTGGTTTCTTAGGTATAAGCACAAAAGTAGATGTCAGCCATTGCTTAGGGATTTCTCCCCCATCATAAATGTTGCTAAAAAGGTCCAGAAGAATATCGATCACATCGTCATCGAAGAGTTTGACAAGCTCTATGGGTATTTGATAAGGACCAGCAGCTTTACCGGGTTTCATAGTTTCCAAGGCATATTCTATTTCTGATCTTAATATTTTTAAGTGTATGTTGCTTGATTCTAAGACCGGCCTTGGATGTCTTTCGTCGTCAAAGAGTTCCGAGAGGTATATTTTCCATCTCTTTAACTTGTCTCCCACGTCAGTTATTATGCGCCCATCTGGATCCTTAATTACGCTACCAGCAGTTTTACTTTTATTACAACCAGTCATTTCCTTTATCTTTTTGTGCATGTGGAACCCATCATATTTCCTATCTAGTAATTCTATTTCCTCGCATTGTGTGAGTAGATATTCTTCTTTGGCTTCTTTTATTCTTTTTTGCACTGCTTTATGTAGTGCCTTATATTCATCTATTTTGCCCTTGCTCTTTCTTCTCTCTTCCATAAGATCCAGGATTTCTGATGTTATCCAGGGGTTTTTCTTAGTTCTTTTGCTTATTAAGTGGCTATTGTTTCTAATCGTGTTTGCATTTGCTCCCACCTTTCATCCACACTGGCTACGTTTAGTTTGTTGATGTCTCTCATACATTCGTTAGCCTCTTTCTTTACAGAATTATGGATTTTAGGGTCCTTAAGAAGTTTTGTGTCTATATAGTTGTTTACCCGTTTTGTTATCCTCTTCATCTTGATACTGAGTTTAGCTATTACTGGGTTGTGATCGGAATTGTTGTCAGCACCTGGGTAGGTGTGAAACACAATATCCAACAAATGTCCACCGCGGCTTTGCTGGCAAGCCCTTTCGCTTTTGACGAAATTAATGATAAGATTTTCACATATTTGTGGACGAATTTCATCACTGACGCGTCGAATTTCGTTCTTCAAGTCACGAATTGCGGCTGGTTTATTGGCATAAACTCGAGATTTAAGAAAATCCCAGCGAAAGAAGTCGCACCGTGTTATATCGCAGGATCGTGCTGGCCAATTCTGATCACCATTGCGAGATATGACACGATCAGGAAATTTCAGTCGTAACGAGTTCATTGTTTCACGCGCAGTGTGACAGGTCTCTCCGTCCTGTTAAAACCATAAGCTTTCCACAATAATTCGGTCTAATTCAGCCCACAAAAACTCTTCTAACATTGCACGATAACGGTCGCCATTTACTGTTAGTGCAGTTCCAGCCTCGTCTTCAAAGAAGTATGGCCCAATTATTCCGCAGAAACAAAAACCGCACCAAACGGTGACTCGTAGAGGATGCATTGGTTTTTCTTCAATAACACGAGGATTCTCTTCTCCCCAAATTCGACAATTCTGCTTATTGACGTATCCATTTAATTGAAAATGTGCCTCATCACTAAACAGGATTTTCTTCGAAAAATCTCGTTTTCCAGAATCCCATTAACAAATTCACGGGGCAACCCATGATCTGCTGGCTTCAATTCTTGGGTCAATTGGATTTTATAGGCATGCAAATGCAAATCTTTTGTAAGAATTCGCTGCATACTGCTTTTGGTAATGTTCACTTGCTTTGACCGACGGCGACTCGACGTGCCTGGATTCTCACCAACACTTTCCGACACTGCTGCAATATTTTCCATAGATCGAGCAGTACGCGGCCACCCTATGTTAAAAAAAATGATAAATAGCATTGGTAACGGATTTTCCAACAAATACCTACTTAGAAAAACTTGGAAAGCCCTACAAAATTAGCAAAGCCAAATAAATCAAGTTGTTTTAAATTGTCATACAGCCGCACCACGGATCTTAATTTTTTCCTTTTTGATTTGAATAAAAAATGCATACTATGGCCAACCAAACAGTTTATTTTGATTTCACTTCCTGTAAGCCATGCATATTTTTGATACCAATTTTTTCAAAATGACCTATTACTCCCTGTTAATGTACTTTATCGTATATAAATCAACAGACGATTGAAATAGGTGTGGACTGTATTTTATTGAACGAAATATAAAAATTATGACGGGCGAAATAGAGTAACTGAATTAGAAAAAGGTTTCTTACTGACTGGCGGTTGTCGACAATTATCCCGAACTTTACTAATGCATTTTGCGAGGTAACGAATACAAGGAAATCCTTCACAAACGAATGAACAATTTAATCTTTCTTTTTTTTACTTTCGTACCTATTTTGACTTGTTTTTTCTATATTGCCAGGCAATAACCAAAGTGACGTGTCAGATTATTCTATAACTTTAATAGAAGACTGTTTAAATAAATAATTAACTCTGTTAAACGCAAGTTTTAACACTCCCCTTGACTCCAGTGTTAATTAACTTTAACATTTTAGGTGTCATCGGACACGAATATTGGTTATTATTTTACTTTGTTCATCGAATGAAAGAGTAGACGAAAGTCCACATTTTAAACTTAAAATATATCGAATAAGATCACTTTTTACCTCAGTTTCAACTTGGGCTTTCATATCATTGCGTAATGCGTGCGTCTAAACAAGATATTTTATATTTTGTTTAAATTTTTCAAATACTTACAGGTCCGTATTCTAAACAAACCTACAAAAGAAACAAAACCAAAAGTTTTGCAATTCAATAGACAACACTCACACTTATTTTACACCAATTCGGTCCTTTTCTTTCAATAATAATAACAAGTAATCGATAATTAATAAGTATTATAACAATAACTAGCTAACTAACCTCACTTCCTATAAAGGTTTGTTCCAACTCGCTATTCTATGCCCTATTTCAGCCCCTCAATTAAATTTTGAACTTGGCAATCGATTGTTGCAGTGGTAAATTAGTTGAGCGACCGTTCGGGGGCTGTACTGGTACGGTTTTTGATCAGGTTGGAACAAACCTTAAATTTACCGTGGTGTATGTTTGGTTGCCTATCCTAAAGCTTGGAATCTTTAAGGTTCTTCTGATGGCAGGGTAGTTTTGCCGGACCTGGTTCTGGTTTCAAAGGCGACTTCAAAAGTAGAACAATTAATTTGTTGGCAGTGTAGTTTGCGAGTTGACTATAACGCCTGG
The DNA here is from genome assembly GCA_963920685.1 of Polydrusus tereticollis. Lineage (NCBI taxonomy): Eukaryota > Metazoa > Arthropoda > Insecta > Coleoptera > Curculionidae > Polydrusus > Polydrusus tereticollis. The sequence continues at coordinate 127,585,416 of OY987329.1, forward strand.
GGTTACAAGGGGATTTAAAAAGTGGAACGGTTATTCACTGCAAATGCAAATTCATGTGCAAATTGCGAAAATTAATTTTCTTGGTTTTTCAAGTCAGTTTCATTTATTTACCAATTATTGATACACCGTTGTAAAGCTGACATCAATGGCTACCTTTTAAAGTACCAAATACAATAAGGTGTCAATAAGAAAAAATGAACCTGATGATGGTATAAAATAACTGAGACGTCGTGTTTATAATCCAATTGCAGAACTGAAATTTACTTAAAAAGTTACTTTAAAAATGTTCTTACGGATTGCCAAAATAGTAAAAAATAAAAAAGCTACAGCATATTTTCGATAATGCAACTTTTTGTTTTTTTTTTTTTTAATTTCGAGATGCTGAAAGCTCTTTGCCAATAAATAAACTTATAATTGAAAGCCCTCACCAAATACAGAAAAAGTATATTCTTTCACTTTTGAAAGTTATAATAGCCTGATTGTATAACTTTTAATTTAAAAACAAAACTATTGCCTACACGTTTCAGGCTTCAAGGCCATCACCAGGACGAACTGTAAGTACAAGAGAAGCCGTACACTAACTAACAAGAGCAAATTAAAAAGTAGGTTTGCAAAAACGGTTGTAAAATTTATTGGATCACAGAATATTTTTTTTTTAATTATTATTATTTAATTTTTTGTTTGATGCTTTTTGAAACATTATACGGTTAATATCAGAAACAGAAAAATTGGTTACTAGTATTAGCCTGAATTTATTAATTCCTTATATATGTTGCTACAATTTACCTTGTGTCCACTTCGCCCTGATCTACCCTAAATTTTACCTCTTAAGGACAGCTGTCGTTAGCAATGACCAACTCATAATGGACTCTACAACAGCATGACTTTTAATAATTTAACTAATTTAAAAAATAATTACATTTCCATAGCTTTCAAAAATATTTTGCCCTTTTATTAAAGGTCGTTGATTTAACAATATTAAATAGTATCATTGCCTTAGATGTCTTTTTTTGTATACAGACAAGTTAGAAGTTTTGTTTATTCACACTCTTGCAGCAGTAAAAAAACAGATATACAAAACCTTTGATTCCCTATTGGCAATTAATTTATTTTGCATAAAATTTGGATGGTAACACGTCTTGGCATCAGTGCCTGATTTACTAGAGTGCAAAAGGGGCTAAAACCCTAGGGCCTCCAAATTTTTTTATTTCTGAGATATTAATTACGAATTTTTCCCCCTATTTACCTACGGAGACCTCAACAACTTTTGACTTTTTATAATGCCCAGTTTCTGCTTCTAATCATTGATATTTGGTTTACTTTGATCCTCGCATTGAAAGTTTGTCGATTTTGTTTTGCTATTTTACATGTTTTTCCCCTGTAAAGCTTATCAAAAGCAAACCAGATTATTGACTCCAGTATTCGAGGCTATATTTGCATTTATCAAAATTCCATCAAAGGAAATTGCGGATGGAGTTTTTAGCATTTGAGAAAACTGCTTGCCATGCTAGCCGATTGATTAGATTAGGGAGAAGCAGCTTCTGCCTCCGAGGCAACATTAATATTATTATGAAGGTGTCGCAAAGAGGAATCGAATTATCAGAGGAGTATTTTATTCTACATCGAAATAAGTCCCTGTTTGATTGATACAGTTTTTTGTTAACTTTAATTAAACATAATTAAACAGCGTACTATATTATAAGTGAAAATTTATGCTTATATGAACCTTTCCGATTGGAAATTCACTTTATTCATCATATTATTATTTTCTTGCAAACTACTGAAGCAAAATTAAAAAAACCATGCAACGTTAAAAAGAAAATTGAAAGGTATTTAAATTGAGGTATCATATTGACCCCTTACCCCATTTAAACTGCTAGGGGTGTAGCCCACCTCCGCTAGTGGGTTGAAGTTACAAGTTTGAGAATATTAGCAAATTTTAAAAGTGACGATACCTAAATGAAAAATCGGACTTGTTTCGTTTTCATTACGGCCAATCCTGTGTAATAATCATTGTAATTGTAAAATGTGCTAAATAACCTAATTTGTCGTTCAAGTGTTAAGATTTAGTTTTAGTTTTTATAGAAATTAAAACGGTATCTCAATATTTGATTAATTCAAAATTTTTTTGAAACATACAGGGCTGCGCACCCTATACGACGCGGTAAATTAATGGAAAATGGCTAAATTAAAAAAAAAATTATTTGGGTAAATGCAAGATCGTTGTGAGAACAATTCATAATTAAATTATTTTTAAATATACCGGATATCAAATATAAATATATGTAATGGGGTGGTCTTAATGGTAGGACCCCCTAGTTTTATTCCACAATACTAAAAGATAAACTGTACAAAGTTTGAGCTGGCTCAGACGTCTCGTCGTTTACCCGTTCCCCATCGATGCCAAATTTTAGATTTTTTTTTATTTTAATGCCGGGTAGTTTTACGTTCGAATATTTATTTATTTTTAAGGCTATACGTTTCATGCTCATTGGTTTGATATTATTTTATATACACATATAAGTTGTAGGTCCTAATTATAATTTGAATACGAATTGAACACTTCTGTTCTGTGAAACGAACAATAATTGTTACGAATTTATTTTTCTTAACGCCTCTCGCGTAAGTCTTGGATACTTTCTCCGATTATTTACCTCATCCATTATAAAAGCGGGTTGATTTTCACCTGATTATTCAGCGATAATCTCCCGCTCTCCGGTGAAAATCACCCTTGTCAAAAGTGAAAATCTCACCCGTCAGAAATCGTTAGTTTTTTATTTGGTAAATAATCTTCAAAATACATTTCGGGATTGGGAAATAATCAGAAAATCATTCATCAAATGATTTTCGATAATTTCCCTATCCCTTAATATATTACTACAGATAATCATGCGCCGACTGGAAAGCAAAAGAAAATTAAAAATTTTATAAACAAAAGTATTCAAACTTTAAACAGAGAAGTTAAGAAGATAATAATAATATAAGGAATGAAACACAAAGTCTGCTCCACTAATTTAATAAATAAGTTCAGATTAAAATCTCATACATGTTTCAAAGGTATAAACCTTCATCTTCAGTGGGTTATTATTAAGATGTTGCTATTTATGAAGAGACCAATGACATTGTTAAATTTTTTTAAAAAATACCATTTTGGTACGACTCCACCATGATGGTCGTACCCTATTTCAATTTCCCAGTCAAATTTGGGTTTTTCAATAAATTTAAAATAAAACAAAATTCAATTTAAATTCATTTTTATTTAGTAATTTTTACTTTTATTTCAATATGTATTAGTTACCTAATTAAAGTTACATATGTTTTCATAAAAAAATTTTCTGCAACATTAGTTTAAAAAAATTTAACAATGTCATTGGTCTCTTCATAAATTACAACATCTTAATAATAACCCCCTGAAGATGAAGGTTTATACCTTTGAAACATGTATGGGATTTTAATCTGAACTTATTTATTAAATTAGTGGAGCAGACTTTGTGTTTCATTCCTTATATAAAATATTACTCCACTGTGAGTTGGACTACTTCCATAAAATAGATAATAATAAGATCAAAAGCCACCTTACCTGTAACACAAATTGTTCTTGGGATTTGTCTTTTATAAATTTAGAGTTAAATTCTTTCATTAATTTTACACCTGTTTCCGCTGTATCATTTACCACTCTTAAAGATTTTAGGATCTTCCTCCCATTCATATAACTTTCTTGATCGTTCCGATGCACAGGATCTAGTTGAGGAAAATCTTGGGATATTCCCAACCTTGCAAATAAATTCTTAGGTTTCGTGGTAATTATTTGTAAAGGAAGATCTTTATTAAGGAAATATTCCAGTTTATCAAATTTAATAAGAAGTTTGCTTCTAAGTTCTTCGGCATCATATCCTTCGTTTATCAGTATCTCTTGTGCTAATTTATTTCTTTCTTTGTCAGCTATTCTTTCATCAAATATGCATAAAGTGGCACATTCTTCACCTAAATACCCTAATTGATATGTGATGGGCTACATGCTTGGTGAAATGGATATTCCATAGTAGAGGAAATTAAAGTAGTACTTGTTATATTTCACAATATATTTCAGTTTCCTGACACGTGTTTCAACCCTTGTGGGTCATTATCAAAGGCACTGTAAGACAGTTAAAAATTCTACATGTCATTATAATAAAAATTAAGTAAATGTAATAAAATTAAGAAAATGATCATGTGTATAATAATTATGGATTTTTTCGTTGGTAATTAAAAACAGTGTTTATTGCATATTTATCTTAAGTAATTAGGCTATTAAGTATTAGATTAGCACCTGAAGGTATTTCAATTTGATTGTTAACAACATTACATCGATTTTTTAAAGCTTTTTTGATTGCTAATGTCTCTATAATAGGTTGAGTTTTCTACCTTTGTGTTGAATATATATCGGTTTTATTTTGTTGGATATTGAGTGGTTATTATAAGACGTGTCAGGAAACTGAAATATATTGTGAAATATAACAAGTACTAAGTACTTTAAATACCCTAAAGTTTGATCCTTTCATTTACGGATACCGCTATTCGTCGAATAAAATCTATGGAAACAATTGTCGACACAATTGAAACTAAAGCAATTATTCTGAGAATAAAGATATTCAGACGTGAAAGTACCGGGTCTTAAGGGTTAATACATTTCTTGATTGCCGTTTCTGCAAGAATGTGGTGACATGACAAAAAAAATTTGTATATGTTTACTTATTTTATTATTCATTAGTTTGTCATATCACGTCATGATATGAATTTGACACAGTTTTAACCTAGATTTGGTTAGATATATCCTCTTATTATTGTGATGAATCATGCCAAATGTCGAGAAAAGGCGTTTGAGTCCTGCAGATGAAGATGAAGCTGAGTGAAGATAATAATTTAGTAAAAAATATTATTTTTTCCGATAAAGCTACGTTCTCCTTCATTGGTAATGTGGACAGGAAAAATTGTCGTTGTTGGGCAACAGAAAATCCGCATTGGATAATGGAGGTTCACAGCCAGTACCCTCAAAAAACAAGTGTGTGGTGTGAAATAGTGCGCGGAGGAGTAATTGATCCATTTTTCTTTAACTGGACAAATATATCTCGAATTTCTCCAACTTGATTAATTTCAGCATTAGTGACTTTTATTTCCGAATCCATTGAACCCAGACTCCCCCGACGAAGAACTGATGTTCCAGCAAGATGGTACTCCTCCGCACTATGCTGCCACTGTGCGTACATGTTTAGATGAAACCTTTCCCAATCGGAAGGAGAGGACCTATCGAATGGGCTAATAGATCGCCAGGCCTAACTCCGCTGAACTTCTTTTTGTGTGGTTACCTCAAATCGAAAGTGCGTGTTGACCGGTCAAACAATTTGCAGGAGTTGAAAGAGATGATCTGAAGGGAAATGCTTGCCATAACTCCGGAATGGTTGAAAACATGTGAAACAACAGATTCGCCTTAGAGATTTTTCTGCCTTACGGATTAATTGAAATTGCTGTCTGAATAAATATATTTTCAAGCGATATATTACCTTGGCCATCTATCAATCAGGCTAAGTGATATGCTCCAGGTTGTCACAAATATTTACCTCTTGTTGGCGCCTCCCCTAAAAATATTATAATTAACTCCAAGAATTCTCGATTGTCATCACGGGGTAGATCGTCCTTATTTTTGTTTTCTGTACAGTCTAAAATCTCATGAGCATCGTGTTTGAGTATTTCTCTAAAATCTGCATCTGACAACCACATTGAAAATTGCGTTTGGTCAATGTCCTGTTGTCAAGTGGCTGTCATGTTCCCTGCACCTAACTCTTTCAGGTTCTAAGATATTTTAGAGTATTTAGAATTGCATAAGATAATTTAAAGTTTAATATCTACACCTACTTACACACATTAATTTTGAAACCTTGAAGGAAACCCCAGTTGTCAGCTAAGGAAATGAGCTATGTAACAATATAAAGTTTTGGTGAAAAAGTTATACAGGGGGTTAGAAAAGTAATATGTAATTTAGTCTAAATATCTTCAATAATTAATGCTTTTAGCAATAAATTGTTTAAAAACCAAAGAACGATTAAAGATAGGTATAGAATACCGTTATACATATTAAAAAGGCAATTAAATTTCACATTTATTTTCTGCTGGCTGCTGTAATATACAGGGTGTTCCAATTCAAATAAGGGTTTTTAACTGCTTCATATGTCATAAAAAAAATGCAACGTATGTTTTTAACCCCCTGTATAACTTTTTGACCAATACATTACTTTATATCATAGTTGATTTTCTTCTCTAATAATTGGGGTTTCATATAAATTTTCAAGATTTATGTGTCTGGTAGATATTAAATTTTAAAATGTTTTATGAACTTCTTCATAATGTAAAATTTACTAAAGGAACTGAAAAGAGTTAGGTATATACATTATAACAGTAACTTGCCCTGACTTGATCCTTAGAATCTAAAAATGTCATAAAATATAGGATGTCCTTTTTAAAAAAATGTAACTTTAATATGGATGTTTTAATAATTTTAAATTATGCCCATGAAGATCTTGCATTCACCCAAATAAAAATAAAATTTTAAAATTCAACCGTTCTCCACCTGTATAAAACGGTATTTAATTTGAAAAGGCTGACGATACCGTAATCACTTCAACTGCCACACAGCCGCGACTTGTCAGCCGGATGCAGCGCCACATAATCAAGCTAGAGAAATGGCTGTCGGCTTGGAAGATTCGCTTAAATCCCTCCAAGATGAAGGCTATTTATTTTTCGAAAGCAATGTTAATAAGCCTGAGACAAGGCTTCGTGTCAATGGGTCTAGATTCTAGATGAACTGGTGCCAGGAGGTAAAATACCTGGGACGTACAAACTACTGAAAGACTGGCTCCCTGTTGGTCCAATCCCATAGTTGAGAGGCACTAATAGTAGTGAGGCACCAACCACCTCAACCACCAATCACCCAATCAATATCATAATCAATGGAACAGGCGTCAAGACTTTGCAGTATAAAAACTTTTTAAATCAAACAAGCAGAAATACGAATAATCAAGGCAAAAGTCAATTTGAAAATTTCTACAAGTGATAGAACCTAAACAGTTTGCGAAGATTCAAATGAAGTCGCAGGAGCAGTCTTAACTTAAAAAAAAACAACAGAGATCTCAAGTATTATTTGAAACTTTTTAATTGTTAGGCATATGTTATTCTTCTATATCTGCACCGACCCTGGGGATTGGATTGAATTGGACCTAAACCCCTCCCCCCTCCCTGTAGGGCCGCCACTGCCCTTTGTCAGTGTTATACGATTAAACGCTGTTCAATATCGAATTAGGGTGTCCTCTGTTAAAGGGCCGATTTTCGATAACCGTTATTTCAATTAAACCCTAGATGGAAATGAACGTTGCCTAAATTACAGGGTGTAGATAAAAACGAGGTGAGGCACGAGACGGCTTGCGTAACTCGTGATCTGTGAATTACAGGGCATCATCTACAGCACAGCCGATAGCAGATCCTTTAATCGATGGCGTTGCCAGAGTCGAAATATTTGTTTTCTATTAAGGGTCTATAGCACAGGTCCGTATCTTGGGAAGTAGAGAGACTATGTTGCCTGATAAATGTCTGCTTTTAGAAAATTAACAGATAAGCATGAAATTTTAATGTAACAGTTTACTTACCTCGCTTTCTATAATTTAAGCTAATATGAACGAATGACCACTTTAAACTAATCAGTTTTCATTGGCGTTCTTATCTGCTGACCAACAAAGACACCAGATTACCGCTTCTGATAGACAGAAAAAATTTTTATTCAAGAATTGGAAACATCAACCTGTTTCGTACAACGTTTTAACAAATTGCTTTATTAAAAAAAAGTAGTATATGTAGTGGAGGTAATTAAAATTTTTTCAGGATCAACTAGGCTTTCATGATGAAGAACATTCTTGTTGAGAGGTGTTAAATGCTTTCTTCTTTTCCAATTTCTCTTCACCCAGTGTTGGTCTCTAGCTATACTTTCACACTCCCATAAAAAAACATGGATATTTCGTAAATCCAGATTGCTGACCTAATAGAAGGCCTACAATTTTTAAGTCGCCGCATAGTAGCCAGTTGTGATTCTTGTTCATGAAACGTTCTTTAAGATTTTCGTAAGTTTCTTTTAATTGGGTCGAATAGCTCACAGGAACAGAAGCATGCAAATTGCCATATGTAAAATAACTGCCTTTAGGCTCCTTTTGACGAGTCGATGAAAAGTCTCCAGTCAGCGAGTCTATTCGGAAGCACCAAGCGCATTAACTAGTCCAGCTACATTTTTACAATATACAGGTGGTCTATGCTCTACAAAATTGCGATACCAATAAAACGTAGTTCCTGCAGCAAGCAGGTATTTATCTTTTAATCTAGATCCTAGTATTTGGGCGAAATCTTCGTGAAGTCCTAAATCTTGGAGTAGATCTTGCAAAAACAGCTGAGGTACATTTTGACTTGAAGAGGAAGATTGAAACACATCAGTCTCCGCAATACCTAAGGGTTCGTCATCTTCATCATTATCACTAGCACTTTGTAAAATTATTAGTGCAACAGGTATAGGGATATCAACACTAAGGGGCACTGGTCTAATTGCCGACAAAATATTTGGATACACAATGTATTTAAAAGTTCTGGTATTATGACCTTTAATGTTGCAAACGCAGAACTAACAATCGTCTGTATGGTTCTTGGGCTCTCTCCACACCATCGGTATTTCAAAGAATAGTACTTTCCTTGTTCCTTTAATCCAGTGCCTTAGAGTTTCTTCGCAAATCTTACGAACAACATGCGGTTCCCAAGATTTATCCTGATCTCCGAGTTTTACTTTAAAGTATGAAAATACGCGTTTATAACAAGGTCAGTAATATTTCTCTTACAATAAAGTTACCGCAAATGTAACAAAACTCATCAGGCTTATATTTGCAACTTCGACGGAACATTTTGTGTGTTCTCGCTCTTCAACAGTATTATAAAATTTGTATTTGCTATTTACTTTTTTACCCTTAGCCAATAGCATTGTCACAGTACACATATTTTCCATGTAAATTCTTCCAGGGTTTCCATTGGTTAATTTGCCATGATCACAGGGTCGTTTATTATAAACTGAAAAGAAAATTTAATGTGGCATATTTCCAGGCTGGCTCTGTAGAAGGAAGCTATTCTAAATTTCCAATATTTCTATTCTTTGGGGTAGCAGTAATTTAAGGTCTTGCTTCAACTAAGGTGAACCATAGCCCAAGCTTAGTACTCCTCTGAACTACCTGCAAATCCAACCCAGAAAATTATTTCCCAAAAATACTTAAATAAAAGAAAAACAAGCATTTAACTATAATTTCAAGTTTAATTATACTCTGATTACGTAAAAGTATGCAGTTTCCCGAAAGTAAGGAACATGATATATTTATATATTGCACAGTAACTCGCTATCGCAAACAGGAAGCATTTCCTTCAACTACCATTTAATATGGATTCACATTTTACAGGGTCCCCTTACAAGTTACGTCAAAAGCTATATAGGTTATTTAATATTGACTGTTATGACAGAATAAATGTAGGTATTGGTATTTTGGCAAGCAATGATTTCTTTGAAAAAAAAAGTTAATAAAAACACCATTATCTATCACTTTACGTTGCGTAACAAAGTTATTGATTCGTCTCGGGCATCATAGCAGCCAGGTATAGTCCACGTCAGCATTATGGCAGTATAACCTTGTAGTAGGCACCCTCTACCAATTTCAATAAAGTAAAACCGGGTACAGTATAGGAAAATCCCGAGTGAGACAGGAACCTCAAAGAAAAAAAGAAAAAAAAAACCTAAAATAATTCGGGACTCATTAAAATAGAGAAAAGGGGCATAAGAAGATAGTTATATAATACGAAACCTACCTCTTTCGGAGGGTTTTCTTAGTAATCCTGGATTTTGGTAAAACGCCCTTTCGTTTATAAAGGTATACGATGGATGTGCGAGAATCTGTCACAACTTGGATTCCAGCGACTAAAAGGAAGACATGGCATGCCATTATACAAAGATGGCCATTTCTTAAAGCAATCACTTACTTGAAGGCGTATTTAATCCCCTTTCAGGACGATTCCATTGGAACATCAACAATTAATCAATTCCAATCTGAAATATAAATCGAGCCGTAGTTCCAGGTTAATCCCAACATGGATAAATTTGGATTCCACTATCACCCAAAATCACAAACCAGAATAAGACTTTAGCTAACAACGCTGGAGCAAAATTTTAGATACCCATTGGTGACTTCGGTTTTAGGCGCCAGACAAGAAATTGGTTCCAGAAAAAAACGGAACGTTACAAATTTACCACAAACTTTGACCTGACATCCAGCGGAAAAGCGTTAATCTGTTTTAAAAAAAACGAATCTATGGAAAATAATCAGTATAGATAGGTAGTATAGCTTTTTGTAAGCAAGTCCTGCTCTGATATTTAACAGAGTTTGATTAACATCCCCCTTATTTTAAATTAGGCGTCAAATTCTACAAAGACAACTTTGTAATTTTCTTCTAAGCTTTAGCATAAACAAGGGTTTGATATTTTGTTCCCAAAATATTTTTGTTAATTTAGCTTAGTTACTTACGAAGAGATTAGGCATCGAAATACCTTCAAATCTTTTGATTTTGAGAAGGCAGTCTTTAGACGCTTTTTGTATTTCTAGTGATTGCTTAGTTACTATACCTATGTTGTTCTAAACTAGCCTAAACAAACTGTTTTATTTCTTCTGTTCTCTTTTAGAATAATGATGAGTTGTGAAATTCATAAACTCTATTAAGAGCACTACCGAAAATACACTAGTAAACCTTTATTACTATAATATACTACTTAAGGAGGAAGGAGAAGCACAGAAGGCTGGAAAATATTGAAGTCACTACGTCAAGAAAGAAAGACAGATATAATATCCCCTATTTCATTACAAAAATGGGACAGATACTTCAGTGAACTACTACAAGAAGACCGAGACAAATTTAAGGAACCCGAGCGGAATGGAAATAACATACATGTTTCAGCCTCACCCATTAGAATATCGATAAAAGAAGTTAAAGACGCATGCAAAGGCTTAAAAAACAAAAAGGCCCCCGGACCAGGTAACATACCAGCTGAATTATTAAAGTTTGGAACACCAACACTATACAAACACTTAGCAAAGTTATTCCAAAAATGCATTATCACTGGGGAGATTCCAGAAGAATGGAAAGAATCATATCTTACCCCAATACACAAAAAGGGTAGTAAAGATGAATGTGGCAATTACAGGGGCATTGCAGTAAGTAGATTATACGGCAAAGTACTTAAAGCCAGAATAGAACAAGAATTTGCCGCCAATGAAGCCGAAGAACAAGCTGGATTCCGGGCAGGAAGATCTACAGTGGATCACCTTTTCTGTGTAACACAAATTCTAGAGAAAATGTCAGCTTTTAACAAAGAAGTCCACCTATTATTCGTAGACCTAAAAAAAGCTTACGACAGCGTTCCAATGGTTAAATTATGGGAAGCCCTGGAGACAACAAACATCAATATAACTATAATCAACGCCATCAGGGAAATCTACAAAAACTCTCATATAAAAATAAAAGTTGGAAACACACTCTCCAACGGTTTCTTTACAAACAAGGGCTTAAAGCAGGGATGTTGTCGACACTATTCAAAATATTCTTAGAAAAAGCGCTACTACAATGGAAACGCAAATGTAGCAATATGGGTATCCCGCTTAACGATAACACCATCTATACCTTAAGCTTCGCAGACGATCAAGTGGTAATGGCACAAGACATGGACGATCTTGAATATATGACCAGAAAGCTAGTGGAAGAATATGACAAATGGGGACTACAGGTTAATATATCTAAAACCGAATACATGTGCGTCGGCGGACCCCAACAAAACCTACCACTGGAAAATGGCCAAACTATTAAGGGTTACGAAAAATACAAATATCTGGGAGTGAAGATGTCAAATAGTGGAACGCTAGATGAAGCTATTAAGGAGAGAAATACCCAAGGAAGAAAAGCAATATCTATGCTAAACAGTGTTCTATGGGACAACCATATCTCTAAAACTAACAAACACCGAATATACAGCACAATTGTGAAAAGCATCATCTCCTATGGAAGCGAAGTATGGCAGCTAAAGGACAGAACCATACGTACCCTCGAAGCGACAGAAATGGATTTCTGGAGGCGTGCCGCAGGTAAATCTAGAGCGGAAAGAATAACTAACAACAGAATTCGAGAAATCATGGGTATAAATAGGACAATTGTTGACGACATAAGAACACAACAGCTAAAATGGTATGGCCACGTACAAAGAATGCCTCGCGAGAGACTGCCAAAACAGATCCTAGACTGGAAGCCAGCAGGAAGACGAAAAAGGGGAAGACCAAGAAAAAGCTCGAGAGAGGGAATAGACAAGGAGATAAGCGACCGGGGACTGGAAGAAGATCTCTGGTTGGATAGAGATCAATGGCGACTGGGCATCGGAAGACGTCGAAGAACGTTCTAAAACCGACATATATATGTATACTACTTAAAACAATAATAATATTACACAAATCTAAATAATAGAAATAATGATAAATGTTATAGGCAAAATAACACGTCGATATTTGCTTACATACAATACATTATGGACGATAGTTCTTTGAATTATATAGCATAGTAAGTATAGGTATAGTGGAAAATAATGAATCAAATTTTAAAAGCAGACCATACGATATTTCATTTAATCATATTTGTACGTAAGGAAGTGGATATTTTCCATTAACATTTTTATTTCAAGATATTTTGCTGCTATGAACAAATAACTATTAAAACTTGAACTATTATCTTCAATTATATTTTTAACGATGACTTTTCTTATTTTACTTTGAATACAAAGTTTATGATCTTTAGACGGCCAGCCCTGCAATTTCATCAGTAAACGCTAGTAAAATCTCAATGAGTAGGTATATCCTTTTCCTGCAAAAACTCCCCTAATATGATTATCCTTAGAACCAGACTCTTTTCAAGCGGGTGCTTTTAGCTAAGTTCACACTTGAGTTTATACCGTTATCAAAAGTGTACTTGTAGATTTGTCTCACTTTGTTACGAATGTCTACAGCTTTATTTGCCATGTTTTCCAAGCAAAAGAAATAAAAGCTTTTATGAAGTGGATTTACAAAATGTTGAAAAAATTTTGTAGGATCATTGATGCCCTGACCTTCTTTTTCGTCTTAATATCTAAAGTTTAAAAAGCCGTGCATCACTTTTACGATTACAATTTTTTTTATCGATGTACTTCCATATTTTATGTGTTTAAAAAGAGGAGATCATTTTTCTTGTAAATGTTATAATTTGTAGGTCATGCACCAGAGCTCATTTCATAGACCCAGCCTACGTAAGCTCAATGACGTAGGTCTATTGGTTCCGGAGATATGACCATATGAAAAAGTTGAGGATGGTCAACTGTGCAAAACCCTCTATAGTCCGTTTCGTTGCCGTTGATAGCTCGATACCCTCATTAAAGATTCAAAACAAGGCTCGGGTGGCTTAAAATATTTTACCTATAAAATGGTCTTTTTACGTACATCTAGCATAAGGATGAAGAAATTTTGACCTATTCCACCCGGTAACAGATAAAGTAACAATAGAGCCATAAAATGAAATGAAAGGATAATGATTAAAACGGCCCACCATGGTCGGAGAGTTGGGTTTTAATATAATCTAACCGCTTATTATTTTATTTAAATATAATAGATTTTATGAATTTTGGTAAATTATAACCATTGATTGATTTATTCTAGAATAAATACAATGTTTTACAAGAAAACTAATTTATTTACAGATCAAAAAATATTGACAATTTTAATAATTATAACTCGATAAAATCGTCCTCAGAAAAATCTGAAGAGTCATCATGTCCTACGCTTATTACTAAAGGCTCAACTTCCATAGTTGTGTCAATTACGTTGTCAAGTTCCCACATTTTTTGTTCCTCTATACTATAACATGTTTTATGGCGTTTTGCCAATTTTCTGATGACACATTTGCTAAAGAATTAAGCAAGAGTTGTCGCACTTCTTGCATTTTAAAAATTTTGTTATTTCTAGCAACATATCCTTTTACTTGAGCCCATATTAATTCTATAGGATTTAGCTCACAATGATAAGGTGGTAAACGGAGCACTATAATACCTCGATCTCTTGCCATCTCGTCAATAACATACTTTTTATACTGCGATTTATGTAGCCTAACAATACCCAAAAGTTCTTTTTTACCATGGTATTATCATAACTCAATTCCTTCCGTTGTAACCAGTTAACGATTTTCGCCTTTTTCCATGAAGTTGTGGGAAGATTCTCTTTTAGCCTAAAGTGATAGCTGGCATTATCCATCACTATTACAGAATTAGCGGGGATGTATTCTATCATTTGCTTAAAATATTCCTCGAAAACATCAGCAGTCATTTCTTCATGGTAGTCTTTTGTAGAATTCGACTGAAATTCTAATAATTCTTGATAAAAAAAGCCATTTGAACTTCCTATATGAGTTATAATAAGTCTGCGTCCCTTTCCAGATGGTGGTCTAAGTCCTGTTGACCAGCCTTCCATGACAGCTTGTCGAGAACTTAGGACATTTTCATCTTGCCAGACTTTAGATACGGTGTACCCTTCGTTCAGCCAAGTTTCATCCAAATAGAAAATGTTTTTGCCTTCGCTGCGGTATTTTCGGATGGACCTTAAGTATTGACGTCTCCAGCAAATAATATCTGCTCTATCAATAAGAAAAGATTTTCTGTTTTGCTTCTCCCAACGAGAGTTCATATCATGAAGTATTTTCCATAGTTTCGGTCGTGATAGCTGTGGTAAGTCCTCGTCATAGTTAATGGCTTGTAAAATTTTGTCTAAAGTTGGTATTTCCTTGGCAAAATAAAACCTATGTACTTTTCTTCTAATACCATTTTTAATGAAATCGTCAATTTCTAACGGTTTCTTTCCTGGGAGTGGTTTTGGCTCACTAAGGTTCTTAGATTTTCTTTCACGCAAGAACCTATATATAGTAGCCTCTTCAACTCCTACCATATTGGCACACTCTACAATGATGCTACGAACATCACTTGTAGGTTTCTAGTACACTAGAGCATCATGCACGTTTAATATGCATGTCTTTTATGCACTCTTGCTAATTTGACGAAGACACGTTGGCGAAAAACTTGAAGCCATTGTCACAAGTATAGGAAATAATTCAACTTTGGGATAATTCAGTATCTAAATACACTAAAAACATAGTTTGACAAACGCACATCAAATGGCGTAATAATATCCTAAAGCAGGCAAAAATAGGTAAATTTAATTACTAATTACTCCTGTTGTACCTACTTTAACCCTAATATTCCTAATGTATATTTAACAATGGACAGAGGCCAATTTTCTTATTAAATAAGGCATAGTAGGTAATTACTATTATAATAATAATATACTAATTACCAACGCCTATGGTTTACGGTTGTTTTATGGCTTCAACCCTCTAGCTATCAACTGCAACGAAACGGACTTTACTCTTAGTTAAATAAAAAGATATGATTGATTTGTCATGGACTACATGCTCGGTGAAATGGATATTCCATGGTAGAGGAAATTAAAGTCTTACTTGTTATATTTCACAAAGTTTCCTGACACGTGTTTCAACCCTTGCGGATCATTATCAAAGGAATATAAGACAATACTAAATTCTACATGTCATTCAAATAAAATTAGGGAGATGAAGTGAATTGACAGATGATGGGTTATTTTGGTCCTTAATTTACAGGTATTGGCTAAAGGTACAACTTAATTACAGGTGTGATTATAGAGGTATATACATCTAAGTAATAAAATTAAGAAAATGATGATATTGTGTATACAATTATGGGTTTTTTCGTTCGTAATTATTAACAGTGTTTATTGCATGTCTATCCTAAGTTATTAGGCTATTAACCCTTTCGCTGCGGCTAT
The DNA here is from genome assembly GCA_963920685.1 of Polydrusus tereticollis. Taxonomy (NCBI): domain Eukaryota; kingdom Metazoa; phylum Arthropoda; class Insecta; order Coleoptera; family Curculionidae; genus Polydrusus; species Polydrusus tereticollis. Next base: position 127,601,429 of record OY987329.1, read on the forward strand.
CTCTACGAGCAGCTCCATACCTGGTTGCGGCTATTTTTTAATTTTTTATTTAATTATTTTTTGCTCCAAACTTTTAGGAACGTAATAATAATGAATAAAAACTGTTTTATTAAGTTCACAAAAATAAATTTTTTAATAAAAAATAAAAAAATAAAAATAATATAAAAATACAGAAATAAAAAAATTAAAATATTATTGGACAAAAAACACATACGCAATATGTATTTAAGAAAGTTAAATAAATTTTATTACATTTTTTACAAAAAAAGAAACAAAAAAACAAAAAAAAAATTAAAATAAAATAAAATAAAAAAAATGAAACGTATTAAAATTTTGTTTATTGTTATAAAGACGAAGAAAATTGCTGAGGATCATCCATTTTTTATGTATTCGTAACTTTAAACACAAAACTTTATAACGGTACGCTTTAAATAAGTACACTAACGGTTCAAATCAACTTGCCACGTGTCTACTTCACTCGTAGTCTGCCTACGGCGGCGGCGCTGTAGGGAAAAATAACCTTGAAACGATTGCAAGACCGAATAAATACCGGTAATATTAAATATACTATTTGGCGTAAACAGCACTTCACGGTAAAAGCAGAAACACAAAAGGCGTCGTTAGCTCTGAGGGCACGAAACATTGGGGACGCCAATTGGCGCCAATAGCAGCGAAAGGGTTAAGTATTAGATTGGCACCTGAAGGTATTTCAATTTGATTATTAACAACATTAAATCGATTTTTTAAGGCTTTTTTGATTGCTAATGTTTCTAATAGGTTGAGTTTTCTACCCTTGTGTTGCGTATATATCGCTTTTATTTTGCTGGATATTGAGTGGCTATTTATTATACATTGATCCGCTATTCCTGTTTTATTTCGTTTTCTTAAAAGAACAAAATAAATGAAAAATTAAAAGATATGATATCAATCACTGACAAGATGTGTTAATTGTGTATTGCCTGTCTATTATAATAGACAGTGCCTGGCACTTACAGCAAAACCTTTATTTTTTGATATTTCGTGAGCATAACTAGGCTTCAAAGAAAAGATACATCACCTATATTATAATTAAAAAAATTAATGTATATGTATGTAAAGAAAAGGTTTTAATAAAGGGTTCAGATTTTAATTTTTTTTAAGTCTCTATTTGAAATCGCCTTCAGCAGAGGCGTAGATACCCCTCCCCCCTCACGGCTTTAATTTGGCTAAAACAATACCAAGTCGTTTTGAATGATCGCCAATCGCCATCTGAAGTTAGCTAAATATTTAAGGATTTCTTGGGATTTCGGTCAAAGTTGAGAAGAATAAAAATATATTTTTACATCGTTGACGTTTCGGTTTATTAGTCTAAACCATCTTCAGCACTAAATAAAAACCAAAAGAAAAATATTTTTTACATAATACTTAAAAGATATAGAATAAAAATTGACATAAAGTCTGTTCAGAGATATAAGAAAGTGACTAACTGATCCCTATTAGGAAAGACCCGGGCCAGCTGTAAAATTGAAATATGGCCGAACAGGTCCGTATTTTGCTTAGAATTTAATCATGGTTTGTAATAAAAATAAGTACGACATTCAATAATATTTTATTTATGTTTAAATGTGAAATTACAAGTTATTTTATTATTAAAAATTATATTTATGATTACAAAAATATACAAGTTATTCGGTACTTATAATAATTATTCAGTTAATATATCAATATCACTATCGTTATCATCATCTGTTCTAATTATTATTTGTGCTATATTGTTTATATGGATATAGGATTTTTCCACTTTTTCAACATGTGTAACAGAATTTGCCCAACTTTGTGAAGGGATGCTAAAAACTTTAGTTTCTATAAGCTCAAGTACACTGGAGGTAATAGTAGGGCAAATATTGTTACGACGAATGGCAGATTTCAGTTGGTGCCAAACATGTTTGATGGGATTAAATATACAATTGTATGGTGGAAGCCTTAAAACTGTATGCCCTAGATTTTTTGCATAATTATCACAGAAGTATTCCTTTTGTAGTTTTAAACTTTGTAAAACCTCAATTAATTGCCTTTTGGTGTAATCTTTCGAAATATAAGTGACATTATCATACATGTAGTCTTGGATTGTTGCTTTTGTGTCATTTGAGGAGGGAGTCTTGGTCAACTGCCTACTATGGTAGCTTCCATTGTCCATTAAAATTACACTATCCGGAGGCATATTTGGAATTAGCTTGTTTTTAAACCAATCTTCAAATAAATCAGCAGTGGTGTCCTCATGGTAATCCAGAGAAGAATCTTTAATGTTTTTTGCAGACAGAGAAAGTCTATTTGGAATTCATTCGTCTTTAGATCCAGCATGCAAAATCGTAATTCGTTTACCTCTTTTTGATGGCGCGCTCGTTTTACACTTGCCGCTTGAGTCAACCCAACCCTTTTCCGGGGTATCATATGTGTCGAACCAGGTTTCATCCAAGTAAATAATCGGCCTTTGCTGATCTCTGTAAATCCTAATTTTTTGTAGATATTTGGATCGCCATTCCCGAGTTCTACTGGATTCCATTAAAACTTGTCTTTTGTTAATTTTTTTAAATCTAAAACCCATGTGTTCACGTTGAATGAGAGTTAAATAAACATTGTTTATAACTTCCTTAGTTTCCACAGAAAAGTGTTTTCTGCTCTTCGACGGAGTTATCTCCTGAGATACATTGGGCTTGCACATATTTTCCATGACTCACACACAATTAAACAAACGCCGTATTACACACGAAGTAAGAATAATTACTAAGCTTAAAACTAACTAGAGTGGCTATATGTATATACAGTCTTTAAAACATAATTTGTTTTATGGGATTAACCCTCTCATATTGAGTCAGGTAAAAAAGGGTTTAAAATCACCAAACTATTACTTTAATAATGAAATTACGTCTTCCGGATTTGCAATTTACTTTAAGACATTTTTAATTACGGACCATAATTTACCTGCATTTATTCATTCATTCATTGTTTGTTTTTGGCCACCCTTGGATAATCCCATTCAAAGGCAAAGTGTAACTTTCTTATATCTCTGGACAGGCTTTACCCTATTGTTTCAATAACACTACATTCAGGCGCGGATCCAGGGGGGGGGGGTCAAGGGGGTCATGACCCCCCCCCCCCCGAAAGAAATGTTATACTACATATTATTAACATCATGTGTAGGAACTTTCTCTTATAGAAATGGGTTACTTGCAGTTTTCTGGATTTCTTGTGTGTCTACGCCACTGCGCTAGGAGTACATCAGTCAATGTCGCCAGTGGGCCAGCGTGACAGACACACGAACCACCGATAATGGATCACCAGCGAGTCCTGCGGCGCTGCCCGATTCTATTCCCAGAGCCCGTGACGGCCGTTCTGGTTTTTCGTGTTCGCAATTACATCATATGTCACAGATTACAACTCGCAATCAGATTTAATAATCTTAATGCACAAATGTATTAGTATCATCAAGATATTATGTTAACTCAATCATCTTTGTATAGTATCAAAGAATATAATAGCCAGGCAATAGAAAATTAATCCAGGGTTAATTTTTTAGGCTCTCAATGGATGCCAACTTTTATTCTAAATGATATAGGGGTATAGGGGTAGTATTAGGTTTGTTCAGATAAATTACAGTGGGTCAATTAGGTATATCATTGTGTTTTTATGTTTTTTTAATGAGTACTGCAGGATTAATCCGTTATTACATTCTGAGTCCTGTTCAATTTGGCTTTGTATCTGGTAAAAGTACAGATCACACTGTATTTTCCTTGCTCCACGATATTTACCTTAACATAAATAGTGGTGAGGCGGTTGCGGCTATATTTTGGGATTTTTCGAAAGCTTTCGATTGTCTGGACCATGAAATATTGCTGCAACAGTTACATTGCTATGGTTATGATCAGTTAACAGTTGAGTGGTTTTCTTCCTATCTCCATGAAAGAAGGCAAGTGGTTAGGGTAGGCTCAGCATGCTTTGATACCTCCATCGTTACGAGAGGAGTGCCCCAGTGCTCGGTGCTTGGACCGGTCTTATTTCTCCTATATTTGAACGATTTAGCATTTTTAGATATTCAGGGCACGTTTACACTATTTGCAGATGACACTAGTCTCCTGTGTCATGGTGAAATTAAAAACGATTTAAGGTTGGTTATTGACAGTGATCTACGTGAGGGTAAAAAATGGTGCGATACAAACCTATTATGTTTTAATATTAACAAAACAAATATAATGACTTTTGGTTTTAGTTTTAGTGAGATAAATCTTGATGATCAACAAATTCAAAATAAAGCACTTACAAAGTTTTTGGGGCTAACGTTAGATAATAAACTGAAATTTGAGGAGCACAGAAATGTATTAAGCAAAAAATTGGCAGCTGGCTGTTATGCAATAAGGATAGTCTGTAATGAACTTAGTAACTCAACCGCTAAAATGATATATCATTCCTTGTTTGAATCGCACTTGCGTTATGGTATTGTTTTTTGGGGATTTGCTAACAGGCAGTTGCTAAACTCCATATTTGTGTTGCAGAAAAGAGCAATTCGATATTTGTGCAGAGCAAATAACCGTGAACACTGTCAGCCTTTATTTAGAGCAGAAAAAATTTTAACTGTACCGTCTTTATTCATTTTGAAAACTGTTTGTCTTTTGCATAAAAGATGTTCTAGATCAGATGTTGAGGAATTTAAGTACAGTACTAGAACCAGCATACGAAATTTTCGACTACCCATTCCTAAGACCACTCTTGTGAAACAGTCGGTCTTCTATGAGAGTAAAAAGATTTTTAATCAATTAAGTAATGAGCTGAAATTAATTTTAAACTTCGGCCAGTTTCGGAAAAATGTCAAAGACATCTTATTGCAGAAAGCCTACTACATCCTGGATGAATATTACAGTGACGTTTTATAGTTTGTTTGTGTAAATTTTATTGTTGTTGACAGTGCATTTTATGTTTGTATGGGTGTATGTGCATACATGTATGTGTATGTTTATTTATATTTGTGGAGCCTTGTGCGTGCAGTCTATGTATTTGTGGTATACATTGCAATTGTGGTATACATGCACGCGTATGCCACAATTTTTTAACAACATATCGGGATTCCTCGACCTAAAATTAGTTAAGTCGTCTTGATTCGGAATTTTATGTGTGTAAGTTGCCACAATTTCATATTTTTAATGGTATCACACACTTCCATAATAATGGCATCATAACTATGCCTAGGTCGGAGCGCCATCTACATTTCTATACACCCACATATTAGTGGCAGCTTTACTTCGTTTATTCGTTTCTCTTCGGGATCTACGCTGTTACGGAATATTTTTATTTTATTATCTAGTTTACGACTTAGGTGATATTTTGTGTCTGTTGTGTATATTTCCTAATATTACTGACGCCCTGCAAGTAAGTATCCAATTTTTAATTAAAATAATTTATTAAATCGATATTTCATATATTCTTAATAGCCGTTATTTGCTATAATAAGAATAATTTTTGGTAATCATCTGAAATTAACGAAACTTTTATGAAACCTTTAGGTGTATTTTGGGGTGTAGATTACAAACAACAAATTTTTAAATCAGGAACAGGGATATAAAAAAATTGCTAGTAATGGTTTATAGTATTTAGGCGAAGATTACCTTAACTAAAAAAAAATAAATAGAATGACAAGGTCTTATATATCACCCTGTATAATAAGTTTGTTATGCCATAAACTCTACATCAGGGACTTGAAAATGCCCAAAAATTGAAATCAAATATCTTAATTCTTATTAAAAAATAGTGATTTTCTAATTTTAATATTTTTTTTTTCGGATTCACCAACTAATAGTACAACTTTTTTGTTCCCTAAATTGTTTTCGTATCTTGCTTTATTTTCGAGAGAAAAAATAGAAACCACTTTATTGCATGTGCAGAGTGTCCAGTTTTCCACGGTTTTACGGGGTGGTATCTTCGTTATTAGTAAAGATAGGAAGACACGGTTTTCGCAGCAGTGTGCTACTTTTTTGTGAAAGAGAACATGCCGCAATCAGAATTTTCTAGTCCTTCTTATTTTTGATATATGGGATGTTTTTGAAAATTTTACATTTTTGGACCCCCTCCCCCCCCCATATTTAGGTTACCCTGTAGCTTATCAAAGAGAAAACAAATGTTCGTTTTGTAGTTTTTTACGTAGAATCTAGTGACGTACTCAGATTTTTTCTACGTTCAATAGCTTCCGAGGAAAGAAACAAATTTACTTTTTTATAAATAGGTCATCCTATATAATATTCTTTAATAATATAACTTAGTTTATAACAAACTTCTTAAAAATATATAATATCTTATTTTTAATTTTAAGCACGAAATTCACGTTTTATTAAAAAATATACATTTTTTGTTTGTAGGCCATGACGGGTATTTAAAAAAGGAAAAGAGCACAGTCATTTATGTCATATTAAAAACTTCTTTACTTTCTGTCAGAGTATTCAGGTCCTCTCAGTTTTAAAATATCTAATTAATAGTAAAAAATCAGCTTGTCCTAATTATAGCAGAAAAAGTAAACTTTGAAAATAATGAAAAATATGACATGCTCGTTTGGTAGGTAAATTGTAATGAAAATGCAGATGAAGGATTAGAAGCGTATTTTAATAGGGAAAATATACGCCTTTTTGTAGTATCCCTATGAAGATTTATTAAATTTCTTAAATTACTTGTAGATCTCCCGACAGCCGGATCAAAGAATTTTTCTAAGGATGAAATCAAATTTAATTGAACACGGTTCATTTTCTAAACCTCGGCCTAAAATCTACAACAAGGAAAACCGCGAGACTGATTAAATAAATGTTTTAGCTTCAATTAAAACAAATTTAACTAGTTCTTGCAGAACGGTTGAAGGTTCGGTCGGAGTAGTTAAATCAAGAGTTCTGTAATTGGTATTTACAAAATATCAATAGGGAAAATAATTTTGAAAGAACCGTTATATGGTCCGATGAGGCTCATTTTACCAGTGCTGGTATATTTTTGGTCTCAGGAAAGTCGGCATGTAATATTTCCACTCGAGCGGCAAGGCAGGTTTGGCTTTAACGTTTCATGTTTTATACTAGGAAGCAAAATAATTTATAATATATTTAAAGGCAGCCTTAATGCAAATTATATATATTATTATATTATATTTGGAAATTTTGGAAAAGGTTGTGTCGGAAATAATAGAAGACGTGCCCTTAGCGGGTCTCAATAACTTGCATCTGCAACAAGATGGAGCACCCGCTCACAATGCGCTAATTATCAGGGCCTCCTTAAACAATAATTTCCCAGGCCACTGGATTGGAACTAATGGACATGTAAGATGGCCACCAAGGTCACTCGACTTGTCGGTTTTGGATTTCTTCTTGTGGGGATATCTTGAAAATAAAATTTATTCTATTCAATATCAAACAATTGCAGAAATAAGAAATGTCACTGAAAGAGCATTTAGGGAGTTACAAACGCGGCCTTTTATTATTTGAAATTCATTAAGGCGAATAAGAACTATTTGTGAAACATGTCTAAGGCATAATGAAGAACAATTTGAGCAATATTTATGAGAAAGTTCTATAAATTTTCAGCTTTTGTTTCTAATGTTTTCACAACTCGCTTTATGCATTGTTATTATTTTTATTGAAATATAACTGCTAATTAGATTAAGGAGTTCAGAATATATTTCTTCTGCAGTAATTATCATGCCAGTAATAGTTTTTTTAAATACCCGTCATGGGCTACTAACAAAAAATGTATGTAAATGTGAATTTGATAAAACGTAAATTTCGTGCTTAATATTAAAAATAGAAATAAGGTATAATATATTTCTGAGAAGTTTGTTATAAACTAAATTATATTATTAAAAAATATATAGGGTGACCCATTTAAAAAAAAGCAAACTAGTTTTTTTCTCGGAAACTAGTGAACGTAGAAAAAAATCTGAGTACGTCACTAGATTCTACGTAAGAAACTACAAAAAGAACATTTGTTATCTCTTTGATAAGCTACAGGGTAACCTAAATATAGGGGTGTCCCAAAATGTAAAATTTTCAAAAACATCCCGTTTATCAAGAACAAAGAGGACTAGAAAAATTCTGATTGCGGCATCTTTTGTTTTACAAAAAAGTAGTATAGTGCTGCGAAAACCGTATCCTTCAATAGCATAGAACTAATAACGGAGGTACCCCGTAAAACCATCGAAAGCTGGAAACCCTATACAAAGAAAATACATATGTATTTCAAAGTTAATTAAAACATTTAAATTGAAAATAAAATTATTTTTTTTAAATAATGATACAAAAAAAAATAATAAAAAACCCATTTTTTTTTAACTTTTACACCGTGTACATCAAAAACAGGGCAACTCCGGATACATGTTCATATAAACTTTTTCTTTTGGAATATCGTAAGGAATCACATATTGATGATATTTTTAGTATGGTTAAAAACAGTTCAAACTTAATCAATAAAAATAACTGGACTTTATCCGTTGATGAAGGAACTAGCCTTTAATGTTTTTAATTAATTGTCAATATTCATTGACTTATATCTAAAAGCTCCATCCATTCGAAAGATCTAAGTGCTCTCCTCTTCGAACGATCAAAAATGACTGCTAACCTGAACTAATCAGACTTGACTTTAGGGCTTCCAGGTCAGTTTTAGTTGTGATAAATAATCAGAAGCTGATCTAGTGCTCTTAAAGTTCGCTCGGTCCAATATTTATGATTTTCTGAACACATCTGGAGAGGTACATCAAAAACAAATCATACGTCTGATATTTATGATTTTGTAAGCTAGCTAAACAGGTAAAGCAAAAACTATGGCTTTAGTAACCAATTTCTTTATCTAGCGATAAAGTTCGGTAATTTTAAGTTAAAGAAAATATTTCAATATTCTAACCAACCTTTTATCTGTTGATGAAGAAACCGAACCTTAATGAATATCTATCAAGTTAGGCGCCATCAGTAGAGGAAAACTAAGAGTTCTGGATCAGGTGGTGCTGGTGGTGCTGGTGGTGCAACTAACCCGGGTGGTTCGGTGGTGCGTTTTATGATCTAACCCGGGTGGTTCGGTGGTGCGTTTTATGATCTAACCCGGGCGGTTCGGTGGTGCGTTTTATGACCTAACCCGGGTGGTTCGGTGGTGCTGTTTTACGAGACCAGTGGTGCTGGTGGTGCTGTTTTACGATCTAACCCAGGTGGTGCAGGTGGTGCGTTTTACGATCTAACCCAGGTGGTGCAGGTGGTGCGTTTTATGACCTAACCCGTGTGGTTCGGTGGTGCTGTTTACAAAATAACCCGAAATAAAACCCGACTATTTACGACCTAACCCGGATGCTTTCGCGAGGCGGCTTCTCATCTAACCCTAATTTGAACCTTAATATTTATGATCTGACCCGAGATAAAACCCGACTTTTTATGATTTAACCTTAGTGAAACGCCGCTGTTAAAGCGATATAGTAAAAAACTCGATTAAAATTTTATCTTGTTCGCTAGACCAATTAATTTCCAAATATTATAATTAAAACATACAATCACTACACTGGCGCACCGTCAAAAATCGTGCTTGCACTATCCCGACGTACAGAGCGTCCGCTTCAGAAAATACGGTGCCGTATTTTTTGCGCCGAACGCTCTGGAGGAACACACTCCGATTTGCAAGTACATACACGCTTTGTCGCGGCGAAGCTCGCCGTCAAATTACGGCCACTCTTTTGCGGTACCGCTTTGTAGGAAACCAAAGCTTTAGTGAAACGCCGCTGCCCCAGAACTCTGTCCATATTCCTCTACTGTGTTAATTTATGCGGGTAATAAAACCGACTAGGGTCGGATCGGCCTGCATGCTTATAGAGGTAAAAAACCGCTTTAGAATGTTTTTGGTATATCTTTTTTAGATAATTTTGGGGGAAATAATTTGCCTGAGATGCCAATTAAAAAAGCCTACATTTAATTGTATTTTAGATTCTTGAATTTTGTACATGGATTAAAAATCTACTATTTCTTGAAATTGTATACATTATGTTAGATAATTAAGGAATAAAAAAGATGAAAATAGCAATTATAATTAGAAAAAAATATTTTAATGTTATTAAGACTTTGCAAATATCTGTAAAAACTGTTCTAAATCGTGTCATTTCTGAAAATTGTATACTGAGTGATTAGAATTTAGTAAAAAATTAAAAAAATGTTTTAATGTTATTAAGACCTGTGAAAATTTGTAAAACTGTACAGAATTGTATTATTTTCTGAAAATGATATACTGAGTGTTTAGAATTTAGTAAAAATTAAAAAAATGTTTTAAATTTGTTAAATCATGCGAAATCTTGTATAAAATGACTAGAACCGTTCTTAATCATGGCATTTCTGAAAATTGTATACTGAGTGTTTAGAATTTAGTAAAAAATTTAAAAAAATGTTTTAACGTTATTAAGCCCTGTGAAACTTTGTAAAAAATGACTAAAACAGTCGCAAATCGTCCTATTTTCTTAAAAGTGTATACTGAGTGTTTAGAATTTAGTAAAAATTAAAAAAAATGTTTTAAATTTGTTAAATCATGCGAAATCTTGTATAAAATGACTAGAACCGTTCTTAATCATGGCATTTCTGAAAATTGTATACTGAGTGTTTAGAATTTAGTAAAAAATTAAAAAAAAATGTTTTAACGTTATTAAGCCCTGTGAAACTTTGTAAAAAATGACTAAAACAGTCGCAAATCGTCCTATTTTCTTAAAAGTGTATACTGAGTGTTTAGAATTTAGTAAAAATTAAAAAAAATGTTTTAAATTTGTTAAATCATGTGAAATCTTGTATAAAATGACCAGAACCGTTCTTAATCATGGCATTTCTGAAAATTGTATACTGAGTGTTTAGAATTTAGTAAAAAATTAAAAAAAAATGTTTTAACGTTATTAAGCCCTGTGAAACTTTGTAAAAAATGACTAAAACAGTCGCAAATCGTCCTATTTTCTTAAAAGTGTATACTGAGTGTTTAGAATTTAGTAAAAATTAAAAAAAATGTTTTCAATTTGTTAAATCATGTGAAATCTTGTATAAAATGACTAGAACCGTCCTTAATCATGACATTTCTGAAAATTGTATACTGAGTGTTAAGTATTTAGTGAAATGGTGGCTATTTAGTTAATTCGTGACTTGTTTTGTACAGATTCTTTAGCATTTCTTAAGAACCGAAAAAGAAAACAGAAAAGAAAAAAATAAAAGAAAAAAACAACTCCAAGTGTCTTTGCGAACAATCGGCAATAAAATAGAGTATTTCAGTCTTTAATTTTTCGTAAATAAAAGTTGGTTAGATTAATAGTCTCTGTGAATATAATAACATAAACAAAGTGATATGCCGTAAATTTAGGAGTACAGTATAAATTATGCCTCTATTAAAATATACCGCAATAACTAACTACCAAAGGATTTTTGATATTTTGAATATATTTGATGCTCATAGCATTATCACATTTCCAAAGGCTCTAAATTTTAGAAAAATGTTCTAATAGAATACGTCTATCAATATAAAGTAAAGGTATTGTTAGGTTTTTTTAAAAAATACGACCTACAACAGTCTCTGCTACAGCATGGCTGACTCTGTAGAAACTTCTGTGAAACCATAATAATTATATCAATAATCGAGTTGACGTTATGATAATATTTTCCTCCAATATCCGACTCCACTATCCATAAAAGTTATGTTAGAAAATTCATAATTGAGCGCATTGTAATTTTTTAAAAAGAAATTCACTTCACACACAAAGATGTAGCCATTCAATCCATGAAAATAATGCAAGTCAGTATGCGTATGTTATGGCTAACTGTTTAAATGTCTATTCCTTCCACGTTTATCGGAAGAAATACTTTTTTATACTAGTATTTTAGTTGAAAATAAGATCATAAATCATCTATACAAAACAAGCGTCCCTTATGGATTTGAACGAAAATCATAGATTCGACTATTTTCATGAAAAATAAATCTAAGTACGGAATAATGCAGGAAGATTATCTATTTTCTTGGTTTAGAAAGTGATGTAGTTAAGATTTATAACTTAGGAATAAATAAATTATTATTAATCTTTTCGATCTATTTCTCTTGCATATTTAATTTCTTTGATAGTAAGAACTAATCTTTTTATTTTACAAAGTAAAAAAAAGCTAAAGATCGGCGTTGTCAGTCAGGTATAAGAACTGATTTAACACGATGGTTTTTGTACAAACGTTCACATACAATTGTATGCTTTTTAACCGATTGTGTTGGAAAAAATGACGATTTATAGATTAGATATTTAGACGAAGAGCTAACCTTCTCAATAAACTATTGATTATTGCCCTGCTAGCTAGACAACACTTTTTATGTTAGTCAAAAAAAAATTTTTTTTTTTCGGACGCTATTACAGATTTCATCGTTAACTAACAAACATTAAGACCAAAAAAATTAGCGTGCAAGATGAAATGTATAGGTTCACTTCATTTCTACATTATTTTACAACTCTCAATCGCATTAAAAACAAGATCGAATAAAAAATAACTTATGACATATGGACGAAAAATGTTTTTCGGGCTATTTAGGTTAGCGACCGCATTACGTCTGAAATACTACATTTTTCGAGCTTATAACATAATTTACTATTTTAACGTTAAAATAGGGGAAATGATGTATCAAAATGGATACTTTTTTTTTATCGGTCACGAGATTATAGTTTCTTTTAAAATGAACTCTAATATTTACAACACAAAATATCCTTTAAACCACATTAGTTTAAAACTCGTCTGTCGCTTTCCCTCTATTGTGAGTTTGTTTAAAGTATAGCGTAGTATATATTTAGATGAATTTCGCAAATGTTGAATACTTTCAAAACTGAAAAAGCCGCCCGTTACAATAAATATCTCCGTAGAGTTAGGTACCCTGCAGATTAAGGGTATTTCAGCGGATAATCATATACAAATTCAAAGATTTTGTCTATTTTAATGGATTAACAAACAATATCTATAGGATGACTTTACTGATAAAAAAAAAAAATAACAAAAATCCATAAAGTCTAGGCTCACATGAAATTCCATGAAGAGCAGCTGCATAGCCTTATCACATCAAACTATATTTTTATTTCGTTCTATTGTCAAAAGTCTGTGTTTAGGAGATTATCGTTCATTTTAAAATGAACTCTAATATGTACATCACCATAAACTACCTCTTAAGCCGTCGTAAAAATACACTTTTCGATTTACCTATATATTGATTTTCTAATATTAAATATCTACAATAGTCGAAATTCGCTCGCTAATACCTATGTATGCAAGGTTTCTTCAAAAAATGACAATTTTGTTGTTTAATGGCTTGAAAAAATGGAAAAAGGAGGTTTTTGCATCCATTTATTTCCAGATGAGTGTTAAAAATACTTATAAAACTCGGTATACCGAAGATCAAGCATTAATGAGAGGGTTGAGTCCTGTTTGCCAAATCCTGATTTTTAATTTGACGCTGGCAACGGTACAATTTTTTAACATTTATCATAAGAGGCGTATATTTTTGGAGCTTAGATCTACCAGTTTATCCACGCCCCATTTATTGTTAGTGCTTTAGTAATTTTACTTTCCAATTATTTTTTACCAAAACGCGTAGTTGAAACAGTGTCTATATCAGACGATATAATAAATTTTAAGGATTAATTTGCTTACAAATGCACTTTAATTTATTTAGGCTAAAGCAGCCAGACATATACTGGAACTACGAAAACCCTATTACAATTTGGTTGCCTAGAGAAAATTTTGTAAAAAACATAGCTTTCTACACAAATGCTTGCACATTATGTACCTATCATTTCAAGATACCTGGCGACATCAATGTAAGCATTGACATAATGACGCAAGATATAGGTAGGTACTAGAATATTCAAGATTTCTATTAACGATACACTTCAGCATACATGCGAGATGTCATTAATGTCTACGGAAGGCAACAGACATACCAGCTATTTTTACATGGGATTCCATAGACTTGGACGCTTCTTGTTTAGAAATATTTGATGTCATCTTGAGGAGTTCCGTATTGAAGCATCAAACCTACCTGCCAAATAATTGACGAAATATGGGATATCATAAAATATGCCCCCCATCGAACTAAATGATCCTATAAACCAGCTTCACAGACCGTAATTTGTGATGCTAACACGATTAATACGCAATAGAACAAGATTAAGAAACAAAATTTAAAGTAGCTCTTTATCACACGAAAATAATTAAATAATTTACGGTTACAGAACAATAATTATTTTAAAAAGCTGTATAACTAAATATATTATGTTATTAGGAATATTCTGTCTAAAGTAACAGCTGATCTTAGTCGAAAATGAGATCGTATTATTGATTGTTGAATTCGTTAGGTATGAAATAAAATTAGAGATTTCGTCTATTTTTTCACGATTAAAAAAGAATACCTCTATTTAGCTAAAAATGAAACGATTACAGTGGTAGATTAATTCACTTTACCAAGCATGTAAACTACTAATTTTGCAATAAATATCTTCTATATTTCTAGGTAGGTTTACTCGAAAATGTGGGGCTATTTTCATCAAAAATCCCGATACGAAATTGAAAAATTTGCCTATTTTTGTCGGTTTACAAAGTGATAGTGGAATATTGGTTTGATCAAAGAACAATAATTATTTTAAAAATGTTGTATAATTAACTAAATGTCGGTGTTATCAGGCAGACAAGAAGTTATTTATCTGAATCTTATTTGTACCATTAGCGTTTATATACAAATGTTAGTGGTTTTCAGAAATTGATATCTCGGAAATTATTAGGTTTAGACTTATAATACGCTTATTAAAAAATAATGACTACTTTATGCAAAATTCAAAAATATTATAAGATGTAGGGTATCCCAGTAACTTAACCAAAGATTTTCGGTCTTCGTAAAGCTTTACACGTTTCTTCAGCGTACCAAACATTCACTTTTTTTAAATATTGACATCGGATTAGGATTCTGAACATAGGATTAACATCACCCCAATAGTGAACATGTTGCGTTGTCACAGTTCCATTCGTTGAAAAGTAAACAAAACCGTTTGAGCTACGTGGGGAATAAATAAAGTTGGCTTGTTGAAAAATTTTAATATTTATTAAGGTAAAAGACTATAAATATATCGATACAACACTTTGGCATTTCTAATACTACAAACATGAATATCTAAAATGTGATATTTACAACCGTCAACTCTCTCTCCCTTCTCTAATTTTGGTACACCAATGCTGTCTTCTAAGTTTATAATATATGGCGTCCTGCAGTTTAATTCCGAAAATGTTTTAACTAAAAATTCCTCTTTAACACATCCTTTAACGTAAATAATGTCTGCGTCTATCAGATTGTTGGATATGATATTATGTAGTTCCTTGTAATCGGTATCACCATAATTATAAAGGATACCATGATGATTTCCAAATAGATATTTGACTTGTTTCTTGCAAGCCTTACTTAAGGTGTCGAATGGTTTAACTGGTTTAAAAAAGTAACTTTTCATACTATTCCCATCATAAATAGCCAATTCTTTCGCGCAAAATTCAGGTATGTTAAATCCTTGAATATCGACTACAACGAACTTCATTGTCTGAAGACTCAAATCAAACAAGTATATTTTCATATTTTTATCGCTCTTAAGTTCGATTTCAAAAGCACACCCCCACTTTTCGATAATTTCACAGTCTTAGCACATAGATCTTATATTTTTATTTACGATCAATTCATCTTTATTCGCCAATCGTCTCAAACGAGTCTGCTTTTGAAAGTAATATAGCCTTAGTATTCAGAAAATATTAATGATATCGGAGCCTAAAACATCCTTGACACTAAAAAATCATTGTGTTTCCTAACAAAACCCATCATCTTGTCTATTTAGCTTGCTTTCCTATTGTTTAGCAGGTTAAATAAAATTATTTTTTCGCTCTTTTTGTCTGTACTGAATCGTTAGGGGAATACGTTTCTAGTTCTATAAGAGAGACAGTTAAAATTTATGTAAGCAATCAAAAATCCTACACTATGAGCTACTTAGTTAAAATTTCATATTTCCTTCCTGGTTCAGGCAAAATTTGTGATGTGTCGGACAAAATTTATAAAAATACGAAAAAAAAAAAATGCTGGATGCATTTTTAGCGTGACTTTCTATTTAATACCATCTTATTTCAAGCTATAATTCGGTTGTCAAAATGAGAATAAAATAATTTTCCCATGGTTTATGTCATCTTAAAAAAGTTAAAAGGTTATATTCTGTAGAGGGTCAGATACATTCAAATTTAAATATTTTCTCCAAGAAGAATTTTAAGATAGTATTATAGTAAATAAAAATTCTATACCTCCAATATTTCATGGAAACATATCGTGTTCTAGCGACATAACCCAAAAGTACCTCTATTCAGAAACGCATCGTACTTTTCTTGTCAATAATTGTCTCATTGTCCCATCCATTACATTATTATAATCTTAAAGCACCTGTTACCAGCATTATCTGTTTTTATGGTTTTCATAAAACATAGCGATTACCGATGAAAATTAAACGAAAACTTAATAAATAACTTTTTTTTCAACTGAAATAGACTGATTTTCGATGGAAAAATGTTACTTATAACTAAAAAATGAATATAAGACATATACGCAATGATATTTAGAATAAATCAATCTTTTCTAAAATTACTATGAAATATTCACAAAATCGTTTCGTTATAACCAAAGTAGCAAGGCTTGCAGATTTCGTATAGAGTTCAAACGCGATACTGAGATGATCTTTTTTTTTTTTTTATATTTTTGTAGGATAATGCACCACTACGTTGTAAGTACTTGAGAGAGGACTTTCTTGAAAAATCCTCAAATTTCTCTGCAATTTTGTTCCTTTTAGAGTTAAATTCACACAGAAAACCCCGTATTCTTATCTTTCAGGTTGGTATATTAAAAAGGGCTTATTAGTATGGTTTAGAAAACAAGCAATATTAATTAACGGATGTTTTTTCGTCGTATGAAGAGTTGAAAAATTTTTTTTTCCACTCCAATGGTTACGATGCAGAGAGTCGGGTTTCATCATAATCTTTCAGGGTAGCTCAGGTTTGATTGCATGTAGAGAGTCGGGTTTCATCATAATCTTTCAGGGTAGCTCAGGTTTGATTACATGTACTAAGGTTAGTGCTCCTTGCAATCGGTTTCAGGTTTGACGCGCCCCCCTCAGGTTTGTTCAGGTTTCTCAAACGTTTGAGAAACCTGAACAAACCTGAGGGGGGCGCGTCAAACCTGAAACCGATTGCAAGGAGCACTAACCTTAGTACATGTAATCAAACCTGAGCTACCCTGAAAGATTATGATGAAACCCGACTCTCTACATGCAATCAAACCTGAGCTACCCTGAAAGATTATGATGAAACCCGACTCTCTGCATCGTAACCATTGGAGTGGAAAAAAAAATTTTTCAACTCTTCATACGACGAAAAAACATCCGTTAATTAATATTGCTTGTTTTCTAAACCATACTAATAAGCCCTTTTTAATATACCAACCTGAAAGATAAGAATACGGGGTTTTCTGTGTGAATTTAACTCTAAAAGGAACAAAATTGCAGAGAAATTTGAGGATTTTTCAAGAAAGTCCTCTCTCAAGTACTTACAACGTAGTGGTGCATTATCCTACAAAAATATAAAAAAAAAAAAAAGATCATCTCAGTATCGCGTTTGAACTCTATACGAAATCTGCAAGCCTTGCTACTTTGGTTATAACGAAACGATTTTGTGAATATTTCATAGTAATTTTAGAAAAGATTGATTTATTCTAAATATCATTGCGTATATGTCTTATATTCATTTTTTAGTTATAAGTAACATTTTTCCATCGAAAATCAGTCTATTTCAGTTGAAAAAAAAGTTATTTATTAAGTTTTCGTTTAATTTTCATCGGTAATCGCTATGTTTTATGAAAACCATAAAAACAGATAATGCTGGTAACAGGTGCTTTAAGATTATAATAATGTAATGGATGGGACAATGAGACAATTATTGACAAGAAAAGTACGATGCGTTTCTGAATAGAGGTACTTTTGGGTTATGTCGCTAGAACACGATATGTTTCCATGAAATATTGGAGGTATAGAATTTTTATTTACTATAATACTATCTTAAAATTCTTCTTGGAGAAAATATTTAAATTTGAATGTATCTGACCCTCTACAGAATATAACCTTTTAACTTTTTTAAGATGACATAAACCATGGGAAAATTATTTTATTCTCATTTTGACAACCGAATTATAGCTTGAAATAAGATGGTATTAAATAGAAAGTCACGCTAAAAATGCATCCAGCATTTTTTTTTTTTCGTATTTTTATAAATTTTGTCCGACACATCACAAATTTTGCCTGAACCAGGAAGGAAATATGAAATTTTAACTAAGTAGCTCATAGTGTAGGATTTTTGATTGCTTACATAAATTTTAACTGTCTCTCTTATAGAACTAGAAACGTATTCCCCTAACGATTCAGTACAGACAAAAAGAGCGAAAAAATAATTTTATTTAACCTGCTAAACAATAGGAAAGCAAGCTAAATAGACAAGATGATGGGTTTTGTTAGGAAACACAATGATTTTTTAGTGTCAAGGATGTTTTAGGCTCCGATATCATTAATATTTTCTGAATACTAAGGCTATATTACTTTCAAAAGCAGACTCGTTTGAGACGATTGGCGAATAAAGATGAATTGATCGTAAATAAAAATATAAGATCTATGTGCTAAGACTGTGAAATTATCGAAAAGTGGGGGTGTGCTTTTGAAATCGAACTTAAGAGCGATAAAAATATGAAAATATACTTGTTTGATTTGAGTCTTCAGACAATGAAGTTCGTTGTAGTCGATATTCAAGGATTTAACATACCTGAATTTTGCGCGAAAGAATTGGCTATTTATGATGGGAATAGTATGAAAAGTTACTTTTTTAAACCAGTTAAACCATTCGACACCTTAAGTAAGGCTTGCAAGAAACAAGTCAAATATCTATTTGGAAATCATCATGGTATCCTTTATAATTATGGTGATACCGATTACAAGGAACTACATAATATCATATCCAACAATCTGATAGACGCAGACATTATTTACGTTAAAGGATGTGTTAAAGAGGAATTTTTAGTTAAAACATTTTCGGAATTAAACTGCAGGACGCCATATATTATAAACTTAGAAGACAGCATTGGTGTACCAAAATTAGAGAAGGGAGAGAGAGTTGACGGTTGTAAATATCACATTTTAGATATTCATGTTTGTAGTATTAGAAATGCCAAAGTGTTGTATCGATATATTTATAGTCTTTTACCTTAATAAATATTAAAATTTTTCAACAAGCCAACTTTATTTATTCCCCACGTAGCTCAAACGGTTTTGTTTACTTTTCAACGAATGGAACTGTGACAACGCAACATGTTCACTATTGGGGTGATGTTAATCCTATGTTCAGAATCCTAATCCGATGTCAATATTTAAAAAAAGTGAATGTTTGGTACGCTGAAGAAACGTGTAAAGCTTTACGAAGACCGAAAATCTTTGGTTAAGTTACTGGGATACCCTACATCTTATAATATTTTTGAATTTTGCATAAAGTAGTCATTATTTTTTAATAAGCGTATTATAAGTCTAAACCTAATAATTTCCGAGATATCAATTTCTGAAAACCACTAACATTTGTATATAAACGCTAATGGTACAAATAAGATTCAGATAAATAACTTCTTGTCTGCCTGATAACACCGACATTTAGTTAATTATACAACATTTTTAAAATAATTATTGTTCTTTGATCAAACCAATATTCCACTATCACTTTGTAAACCGACAAAAATAGGCAAATTTTTCAATTTCGTATCGGGATTTTTGATGAAAATAGCCCCACATTTTCGAGTAAACCTACCTAGAAATATAGAAGATATTTATTGCAAAATTAGTAGTTTACATGCTTGGTAAAGTGAATTAATCTACCACTGTAATCGTTTCATTTTTAGCTAAATAGAGGTATTCTTTTTTAATCGTGAAAAAATAGACGAAATCTCTAATTTTATTTCATACCTAACGAATTCAACAATCAATAATACGATCTCATTTTCGACTAAGATCAGCTGTTACTTTAGACAGAATATTCCTAATAACATAATATATTTAGTTATACAGCTTTTTAAAATAATTATTGTTCTGTAACCGTAAATTATTTAATTATTTTCGTGTGATAAAGAGCTACTTTAAATTTTGTTTCTTAATCTTGTTCTATTGCGTATTAATCGTGTTAGCATCACAAATTACGGTCTGTGAAGCTGGTTTATAGGATCATTTAGTTCGATGGGGGGCATATTTTATGATATCCCATATTTCGTCAATTATTTGGCAGGTAGGTTTGATGCTTCAATACGGAACTCCTCAAGATGACATCAAATATTTCTAAACAAGAAGCGTCCAAGTCTATGGAATCCCATGTAAAAATAGCTGGTATGTCTGTTGCCTTCCGTAGACATTAATGACATCTCGCATGTATGCTGAAGTGTATCGTTAATAGAAATCTTGAATATTCTAGTACCTACCTATATCTTGCGTCATTATGTCAATGCTTACATTGATGTCGCCAGGTATCTTGAAATGATAGGTACATAATGTGCAAGCATTTGTGTAGAAAGCTATGTTTTTTACAAAATTTTCTCTAGGCAACCAAATTGTAATAGGGTTTTCGTAGTTCCAGTATATGTCTGGCTGCTTTAGCCTAAATAAATTAAAGTGCATTTGTAAGCAAATTAATCCTTAAAATTTATTATATCGTCTGATATAGACACTGTTTCAACTACGCGTTTTGGTAAAAAATAATTGGAAAGTAAAATTACTAAAGCACTAACAATAAATGGGGCGTGGATAAACTGGTAGATCTAAGCTCCAAAAATATACGCCTCTTATGATAAATGTTAAAAAATTGTACCGTTGCCAGCGTCAAATTAAAAATCAGGATTTGGCAAACAGGACTCAACCCTCTCATTAATGCTTGATCTTCGGTATACCGAGTTTTATAAGTATTTTTAACACTCATCTGGAAATAAATGGATGCAAAAACCTCCTTTTTCCATTTTTTCAAGCCATTAAACAACAAAATTGTCATTTTTTGAAGAAACCTTGCATACATAGGTATTAGCGAGCGAATTTCGACTATTGTAGATATTTAATATTAGAAAATCAATATATAGGTAAATCGAAAAGTGTATTTTTACGACGGCTTAAGAGGTAGTTTATGGTGATGTACATATTAGAGTTCATTTTAAAATGAACGATAATCTCCTAAACACAGACTTTTGACAATAGAACGAAATAAAAATATAGTTTGATGTGATAAGGCTATGCAGCTGCTCTTCATGGAATTTCATGTGAGCCTAGACTTTATGGATTTTTGTTATTTTTTTTTTTTATCAGTAAAGTCATCCTATAGATATTGTTTGTTAATCCATTAAAATAGACAAAATCTTTGAATTTGTATATGATTATCCGCTGAAATACCCTTAATCTGCAGGGTACCTAACTCTACGGAGATATTTATTGTAACGGGCGGCTTTTTCAGTTTTGAAAGTATTCAACATTTGCGAAATTCATCTAAATATATACTACGCTATACTTTAAACAAACTCACAATAGAGGGAAAGCGACAGACGAGTTTTAAACTAATGTGGTTTAAAGGATATTTTGTGTTGTAAATATTAGAGTTCATTTTAAAAGAAACTATAATCTCGTGACCGATAAAAAAAAAGTATCCATTTTGATACATCATTTCCCCTATTTTAACGTTAAAATAGTAAATTATGTTATAAGCTCGAAAAATGTAGTATTTCAGACGTAATGCGGTCGCTAACCTAAATAGCCCGAAAAACATTTTTCGTCCATATGTCATAAGTTATTTTTTATTCGATCTTGTTTTTAATGCGATTGAGAGTTGTAAAATAATGTAGAAATGAAGTGAACCTATACATTTCATCTTGCACGCTAATTTTTTTGGTCTTAATGTTTGTTAGTTAACGATGAAATCTGTAATAGCGTCCGAAAAAAAAAAATTTTTTTTTGACTAACATAAAAAGTGTTGTCTAGCTAGCAGGGCAATAATCAATAGTTTATTGAGAAGGTTAGCTCTTCGTCTAAATATCTAATCTATAAATCGTCATTTTTTCCAACACAATCGGTTAAAAAGCATACAATTGTATGTGAACGTTTGTACAAAAACCATCGTGTTAAATCAGTTCTTATACCTGACTGACAACGCCGATCTTTAGCTTTTTTTTACTTTGTAAAATAAAAAGATTAGTTCTTACTATCAAAGAAATTAAATATGCAAGAGAAATAGATCGAAAAGATTAATAATAATTTATTTATTCCTAAGTTATAAATCTTAACTACATCACTTTCTAAACCAAGAAAATAGATAATCTTCCTGCATTATTCCGTACTTAGATTTATTTTTCATGAAAATAGTCGAATCTATGATTTTCGTTCAAATCCATAAGGGACGCTTGTTTTGTATAGATGATTTATGATCTTATTTTCAACTAAAATACTAGTATAAAAAAGTATTTCTTCCGATAAACGTGGAAGGAATAGACATTTAAACAGTTAGCCATAACATACGCATACTGACTTGCATTATTTTCATGGATTGAATGGCTACATCTTTGTGTGTGAAGTGAATTTCTTTTTAAAAAATTACAATGCGCTCAATTATGAATTTTCTAACATAACTTTTATGGATAGTGGAGTCGGATATTGGAGGAAAATATTATCATAACGTCAACTCGATTATTGATATAATTATTATGGTTTCACAGAAGTTTCTACAGAGTCAGCCATGCTGTAGCAGAGACTGTTGTAGGTCGTATTTTTTAAAAAAACCTAACAATACCTTTACTTTATATTGATAGACGTATTCTATTAGAACATTTTTCTAAAATTTAGAGCCTTTGGAAATGTGATAATGCTATGAGCATCAAATATATTCAAAATATCAAAAATCCTTTGGTAGTTAGTTATTGCGGTATATTTTAATAGAGGCATAATTTATACTGTACTCCTAAATTTACGGCATATCACTTTGTTTATGTTATTATATTCACAGAGACTATTAATCTAACCAACTTTTATTTACGAAAAATTAAAGACTGAAATACTCTATTTTATTGCCGATTGTTCGCAAAGACACTTGGAGTTGTTTTTTTCTTTTATTTTTTTCTTTTCTGTTTTCTTTTTCGGTTCTTAAGAAATGCTAAAGAATCTGTACAAAACAAGTCACGAATTAACTAAATAGCCACCATTTCACTAAATACTTAACACTCAGTATACAATTTTCAGAAATGTCATGATTAAGGACGGTTCTAGTCATTTTATACAAGATTTCACATGATTTAACAAATTTAAAACATTTTTTTTAATTTTTACTAAATTCTAAACACTCAGTATACACTTTTAAGAAAATAGGACGATTTGCGACTGTTTTAGTCATTTTTTACAAAGTTTCACAGGGCTTAATAACGTTAAAACATTTTTTTTTAATTTTTTACTAAATTCTAAACACTCAGTATACAATTTTCAGAAATGCCATGATTAAGAACGGTTCTGGTCATTTTATACAAGATTTCACATGATTTAACAAATTTAAAACATTTTTTTTAATTTTTACTAAATTCTAAACAGTCAGTATACACTTTTAAGAAAATAGGACGATTTGCGACTGTTTTAGTCATTTTTTACAAAGTTTCACAGGGCTTAATAACGTTAAAACATTTTTTTTTAATTTTTTACTAAATTCTAAACACTCAGTATACAATTTTCAGAAATGCCATGATTAAGAACGGTTCTAGTCATTTTATACAAGATTTCGCATGATTTAACAAATTTAAAACATTTTTTTTAATTTTTACTAAATTCTAAACACTCAGTATACACTTTTAAGAAAATAGGACGATTTGCGACTGTTTTAGTCATTTTTTACAAAGTTTCACAGGGCTTAATAACGTTAAAACATTTTTTTAAATTTTTTACTAAATTCTAAACACTCAGTATACAATTTTCAGAAATGCCATGATTAAGAACGGTTCTAGTCATTTTATACAAGATTTCGCATGATTTAACAAATTTAAAACATTTTTTTAATTTTTACTAAATTCTAAACACTCAGTATATCATTTTCAGAAAATAATACAATTCTGTACAGTTTTACAAATTTTCACAGGTCTTAATAACATTAAAACATTTTTTTAATTTTTTACTAAATTCTAATCACTCAGTATACAATTTTCAGAAATGACACGATTTAGAACAGTTTTTACAGATATTTGCAAAGTCTTAATAACATTAAAATATTTTTTTCTAATTATAATTGCTATTTTCATCTTTTTTATTCCTTAATTATCTAACATAATGTATACAATTTCAAGAAATAGTAGATTTTTAATCCATGTACAAAATTCAAGAATCTAAAATACAATTAAATGTAGGCTTTTTTAATTGGCATCTCAGGCAAATTATTTCCCCCAAAATTATCTAAAAAAGATATACCAAAAACATTCTAAAGCGGTTTTTTACCTCTATAAGCATGCAGGCCGATCCGACCCTAGTCGGTTTTATTACCCGCATAAATTAACACAGTAGAGGAATATGGACAGAGTTCTGGGGCAGCGGCGTTTCACTAAAGCTTTGGTTTCCTACAAAGCGGTACCGCAAAAGAGTGGCCGTAATTTGACGGCGAGCTTCGCCGCGACAAAGCGTGTATGTACTTGCAAATCGGAGTGTGTTCCTCCAGAGCGTTCGGCGCAAAAAATACGGCACCGTATTTTCTGAAGCGGACGCTCTGTACGTCGGGATAGTGCAAGCACGATTTTTGACGGTGCGCCAGTGTAGTGATTGTATGTTTTAATTATAATATTTGGAAATTAATTGGTCTAGCGAACAAGATAAAATTTTAATCGAGTTTTTTACTATATCGCTTTAACAGCGGCGTTTCACTAAGGTTAAATCATAAAAAGTCGGGTTTTATCTCGGGTCAGATCATAAATATTAAGGTTCAAATTAGGGTTAGATGAGAAGCCGCCTCGCGAAAGCATCCGGGTTAGGTCGTAAATAGTCGGGTTTTATTTCGGGTTATTTTGTAAACAGCACCACCGAACCACACGGGTTAGGTCATAAAACGCACCACCTGCACCACCTGGGTTAGATCGTAAAACGCACCACCTGCACCACCTGGGTTAGATCGTAAAACAGCACCACCAGCACCACTGGTCTCGTAAAACAGCACCACCGAACCACCCGGGTTAGGTCATAAAACGCACCACCGAACCGCCCGGGTTAGATCATAAAACGCACCACCGAACCACCCGGGTTAGATCATAAAACGCACCACCGAACCACCCGGGTTAGTTGCACCACCAGCACCACCAGCACCACCTGATCCAGAACTCTTAGTTTTCCTCTACTGCCATCAAGCAAATATCAATAAATAATAAAATTAAGCTTTTAAAATTTCTCATGTCGCTATGCCCTGAAGAGAAGATCAAAATAATAACGGTATAATATTTCTTTTAAGACTTACCTCATATTGAAATGAAAGAGGAGGACGAACCAGCTGATTTAATTCGTGAAGAAACTGCAGATGCTTCGCCTCTTTCCAAAAAGAACTAACCTGAACCTACACTTAATGCCATGGCAGAAACAAAAATATCCAATGCAAAGAAGAAGTGAAGTAAATCAATTTGCGGCAAAAAATATGGGGGGAGGAATAAATTAGAGCCCTTCTTAAATTTTTTGCACCATTTATAAAGAGAGAGTCTGTTCCTGGAAAGGAAAATGCGAGGAATGTATGGAGAAGTATCTTGTATTTGGTACAAGAAAATGGACAGACTTAAAAATTTACGTTAAGAATTATATAACCAAAATTAAAACACCAAAAATATAACTTTAAAATATCTAACATAACCTGCCTCGTCAAAAAGATCATACCGTGGTTCTCTCGTATATTTTTAAACTTCTGTCGTTCGAAGATGGTTTAGTCAATTTAAATATATTTTCAGATTTCAGACCATTTCTTCTTTAAGCAACATCGGTTTATATCCTTCACCTTAAAAGACGTGGTAAAGTTATAACGGATGGATCATTAAGAAGTAATATAAAAATTAAAAATTTCAACTTAGTGGCATCTCGATTATAATTTATGTTTAAGGGCAACTGATGATAAAGATATTTTAAAGTCCTGATTAATATCTCGTAATAATTTGGGCTGTTTTTTGATTAATGCCCTATTACAAGAATTACATAAATTTTTTCTCAAAAATAGCATTTTTAACATAAATCATAAAATGTGCTTAGTGTTTATCCAAGCATACATATTGTCACAACTTTAATAAAATTAGAATATATGGTCCATCATCGGTAGGTTATTTGGTAGAGGGGCTGGCTGCTTCAGCTTAAACAGGGTCTCCCAAATTATGATTAGTTTTCCTTAAGTCTAAAGAATAAATCTGAAAGGCTTTTACCCAATAGCATTTTCTTATACTACTTAATAATTACTAATAACGGGACTTTCATGCCCTTTCAAAGATTTCTGGATTTAGCAAAAATAATTCCTATTTTCATAAAAAACAGTCGCGTTTCTATAAAAATATTTACTTTTAATTATCCAAGTTTGCCTTTTGTTGCAGTTTTATACTTAGGTACCTGTACATATATACCTTAGGTAGGTATATTTACGGGCCATTCTCAGCATCTCTTTGGGACGGACGTTGACCTAAAATACATACCACCATCCCAAAGAAATACTAAGAGTGGTCCGATCATATACCTAAGTGTGAGACTGTAACAAACGTCAAACTTATATGATTAAAAGTAATCATCTTTATAGAAAAGGGGACTGCTTTTTAAGAAAATGGGAATACTTCTTATTGTGAAGCCTAAATTAAAAAATCTCCAAAACGTCTCAAGGTATCAAAGCTCCGTTATTACCTCTTAAATAAATATAATATGATAAAGCTCTTAGGTAAAACTTTTTCAGAATTCATTTTTGGACTTAGTGTAATCTATGCGTAGTTTGAGACACCCTGCATAAGTTTAAGCAGCCCCTTAATCAAATAGCCTTCCGAGAGTGGGTCACATATTGTAGTTTTATGAAGAATGTGACAATATGCATGCTGCATGATATATTTCAAAAAAAGCAAGCTGTTATTAGAAAAATTTCTGTAAATCTTGTTATAGGGTCATAAAAGAAACACCGGATTTGCCGAGAGACTTTATTTAGGTTCTCTATAATACCTTTTACCTAGCAGTTAGTCGAAGTTTCTAATTTTTACATTACTTTTATTAACACCCTGTATACCATTAACACGTTTCTTTAGATCAAAGAAATAAACCGATGCTGCTTAAAGTAGAAACAATCTTTTCAAATCGAAAATATTAATTTATATTGATGAAACTATCTACGAACGACAGCAGTCTAAGGATAGCCAAAAAACGACGTTACTTTGACGAGCAGTTTAGTTCTGAAGGAAATAATAAATAATAAAGATTGTATGCTAATTATTATTACCCAAGAATTAAACGTTTTATATTAAATTTTTTGGTACTCATTTATTTTCCTTTAAAAAGTCATCAATATATCGTGTCAAATTTATGACCACCAACCACATGACCTTACCACTTCCTGTGATCCTCTAAAATATGACACTATAACTTCACTATTGAACTTTTCTGACAGGTGATTTTGGCCCATTATACGTCAAGGAAATACTATATTATTAGATATTTGTGATATTCGCAATAGACGCTACCTGAAGTAAAAGTACTCGTAAAAGTATTTCTGGTAACAAACACACATTCTGAAATCTCCATATTTGTGGTAACACAAACACATATTTTTAAATCTCCATATTAGTGGTACCACACACACATTCTGAAATCTCCATATTTGTGGTAACACAAACACAAATTCTGAAATCTCCATATTTGTGGTACCACAAACACACATTCTGAAACCTCCATATTTGTGGTAACACAAACACAAATTCTGAAATCTCCATATTTGTGGTACCACAAACACACATTCTGAAATCTCAATATTTGTGAAGCAAGTTGCCACAATTGTTTGATGTCAATATCTTTTTTAAGGTCGAGTGTATAGATATTCCGAACATTTTTGTGAATTGCCGAAGGTGTAGTCGTAAGGTCCGGTACAAAAAGAACGTTGACGCCACAAATATGTTTACTGCATGGTAGTCACTAATATCCTGTTGCACGTATGTATGTATGTGTATGTGTTTATACATATATATGTTTTTGTTTTTACTTATATCTTAAGGACTTTTTATACTCGCTTTGTTTATAGGAATTCAGTTTTCTTTAACAATAAAGCATATATTGGTTAATTGATTGATTGATTGCGCTCTGGCAGCGGTGCGTGTGCGTAGGAAACCCGAAATATGCGAACAGTACTCCAGCGACGAATTTGGCCTTTATAGAGCATCAAAAGTTGTTGGGGTGCATAGTGGTTCTTAGTTCGGAAAAGTAAGTCAAGCTTCTGCGAGGCTGCCTTAGCAATGGCCGCAACGTGACTATGTCAAGACTTATAACTATCCAAATTGATGCCCACTAAATAAATTGATGAAGCCAAGGGAATGGTGTATCCCGCCATGACTGAATCCGGTTCTTCACCATTTTAAAAAAGCTGCCGCCTGGGTTTCGTTAGCGTTAAATTCTACTTGGTTACTGTCACCCCAAGACAGAGTTTCTTTGTTTACGTTTGTTGATATGTGAGACCTCTTGCTGTGCTGTCATCAGCGAAGCTATACACAGTGTGTAAAAAGTCCCGGTCTGGTCAATTATTTAGAAAATGGCGCACAATATAAAAAAACTTCCGGTATAAAAGTTGTAGGCCTTAAAGTAATCTATAAAACTAGGATACCTGTAATTATACAGGGTGCCGCAAACAGTCATGGTAAACAATACTTTGGTTTATTTAAATGGAATGACCCCTTTTTAATCACCTTTTCTGATTCCTCTAAACATTCTAAACAACAATTATGAAACCTGTCATATGGCTAAACCTATTAGTTTAAGAAATAATTTGAGTTAAAGAACATACATACAACAGGTAAGATATTGCCTACATTTTGCATTTTTACAAGCTGGTACCAGAATGTTTTGCGTCACTGTCATAATAAATTATGAAAATGTCTCTTAACGAAAGGGAACGTAAAACTTTACTAATGATCAAAGGTTTTGGAGACCGACAAAGATCATTTACCGAAACAGATCAATTTTGCCATATTACTTTTCCAAACCGGCAGCCTATATCAAAATCTACAGTTGTAAGAACAGTTCAAAGGTTCGAGGAAACCGGGTGTTGCAGAGAAGTTCCAGAAGACCAAAATCGGCAACCAGTGATGAAAAAAAAAATTAGAGATATTATTTCATATTGTTCCAGATTCACATTTGCCGTTGTCAGTTGAAATTATTTTAAAAACAGTAATTTTTGCCCCTATAAAATAACTTTAGTCCAGGAATTATCTGAAGACGATTTCGAACGTAGAATGGAATTTTGCGAAGTAATGATGCCAAAACAGGAAGAAAATAACATTTTTTTTTAATCAAATAGTTTTCGGATGAGGCCACGTTCATGTTAAACGGGAATGTCAATCGTCATAATTGTCGTTACTGGGCTGATCAGAACCTACATTGGATGAGAGAAACACACACTCAACACCCCCAGAAAGTAAATGTGTGGGCCGGTATTATTGGCAATAGATTAGTGGGACCTTTCTTTAAAGAGGGGAATTTGAATGCAGAATATTATCTCCACATGCTGCAAAATCAAATTGTGCCAGCAATAACCAATACAGTAGGACCACTATAACGACATACGTGGTTTCAGCAGGAGGGAGCTCCTCCTCATTTTGGGTGAGCTGTAAGAGTTTACTTAAATAATACTTTTCCTAGCCGCTGGATAGGGCGAAGAGGCCCCATAGAATGGCCCGCTAGGTCTTCAGACTTAACGCCCCTTGATTATTTTCTCTGGGGACAACTAAAAAATAAAGCGTATGTGACAAAACCTGCAGATCTGAACGAAATGAGAAGAAGAATAATTGAAGAATGTGAATCTATTAACCAAGAAATGTTACAAAACGTCATTGAGAAATTTTATTATAACCTAGCCCATTGTCAAACTGTGGGAGGGGCACATTTTCAATATTTAATTAAATAACGACTTACTTAAATTTATTTTTGTTCTTGTTAATTTGTTATTAATTTTACTGCTAAACTTGCGTGGGTACATTTAGTACAATTTTAATATTTTTTTTACAGTTTTAACGCAAAACAGTCTGGTACCAGCTTGTAAGAATGCAAGATATAGGTAATATCTTACCTGTTTTGTTCTGATTAAGTAATCAAAATAAAAAATAAAAATTACTCAATCAGAATGGGGTGGACTGTATTTTAAAATAGGGGGCGCTGGTTTAGGTTACTTTGACGCGAAAAGGATTTCCCAGACATTCATTAATATAGGTACCCGTTTTCTTGCTTTTATGTAATATGTAGTAATATATTAATAATATATAATATTATGAAAAATGTAATTGAAAAAGAGAAAAGAGAAATAGAATCTCGACCAAAGGGTAAATTGTGGGACTTCCAAGTGGTGGAAACAGATTCATTCACATTGGCAATGGGCCCGAAGTGCGATGCACTGGTTTGTCTCGTATATCAGTACGTATGTACGTATTTTCTCGAAAATCTCTCGTAGTATCGCATTGCCCTTTATTCGCACATAGCATTTGCGCCGTAGGTACTATCGTCGTTAGGATGACGGGATAGAAAGGATAATGTAGGAAAAAATAGGATTTTAGTTTGTCAAGTATTGACTGATTTTATAATAAAATATGTATAATAAAATTATTTGAATTATAAAAAAATTGAAACGAGTTTTAAATGTAAATACTTAAACGAATGAATTTTAGTAAATTTTAGTAACAACGTAAAAATAATTAAAAAAATAGAAAATGGAGGCGGGACGTAACATTACCTGTTATATTTATGTCCTTTAACTCAAATTATTTCTTAAACTATTGAGTTTACCCATACGACATGTTTCATAATTCTTGTTTAGAATGTTCAGAGGAATCAGAGAACGTGATTAAAAAGGGGTCATTCCATTTAAATAAACCAATGTTTTGTTTACCATGACTGTTTGAGGCATCCTGTATAATTACAGGTGACCTAGTTTTATAGATTTTTTTAAGGCCTACAACTTTTATACCTGAAGTTTTTTTATATTGTGCGCTATTCTCTAAATAGGTAATTGACCGGTCCGGAACTTTTTACACACTGTGTATATAGGATTTTTAGTTTTTTCCAAAAGATCGTTAATGTATAGTAAAAAAAAGGGTGGGCGACCATATAGAACCCGAGGAAATCCGTCCATCGCCACTCGCAGAAAACTTGACAGCTATAAGCAAAGGGGAACCGGCATTCCGTATGCTCCTACTTTAGTTAGGAACCCCTTATCCCATACTCGGTCAAAGGCCTTGGAAATGTCTAGTGCTACCGCCCGGGACTCCCCATGATTTTCTATTGCATTGTTCCAAACTAATAATGCTGAAGCCTTCCAGGTACTTTAGTAATTTTTTGTTGAGAGCCTTCTCCTTAGAGTTGGAATCCATTGAGGGCTTGAAATACTAACACAGGATGAGATATCTATAACATATATACTTTTATTTATATACATTTATACGTAATAATAATAGTAATATTAATAATGATCTTAGATTCCCTATCGATTTCTTAACAACTTTCTTTAGCATGGTCCTACATTTGCCTGTTGCCGTTTTCGAGATAACAATAATTGATATCCCTTTTTTTCATGAAAAATGCTGATATTATTCTTAAAGTGCGAAATTATAAGAAACGTGGTGTGGAATTGGGTAATACTGCAAGAATGTCTACTCTACTTACAAAGCAGTGTATCTATATATTTTTACTAATTTGAAAAGCTCATATTAATGAGCCAAATTGCTGACTTACGAGCATTTTGTCAAGTTGCTAATTTTTGTTTATGAAAATTAATAAAGAATTAATATTCGGGGTGGATGTGAGAGAGACCTTCCTGAGACTCTGTATAAAAATGTTCTGACTGAAAAAAAGCAATCGATCCTAAAGGCAATTCTAAATATAGGATGACAAATTGCTCACGGCAAATTTTGAAACTGATCGTAATATGCATATCCAAAGAAAATACTCCAGAGGAGCATAATATTATTATACAAGTAGAGCTGAGCGATAACGTATTATGTCGATACATTTACACGTATACATAAATTTCAATATATATCATTAAAATATCAAGGCCATACAGTTAAGGCAAGGTTATCCATGTAAAGAGATGTAGAGTATAGGCATTTCCATAGGAAAAAGTGAATAGGTAGTTAATCACAGAAATTGTACTTAGGAAGCTATTATATTTATCGACTCAGTGTTAGTCAGTTAGTATTAGTAATATAGTAGACAATCTCGGTAGGTATAGTAAAGGTATCATAAATATGCGATTTCAATAAAATATACCGGCTAATATTGTGTCAAATTCAAATTACGAGATGATATACCAAACTGATGAATATTAGTAGTTATTTATGTACCAAGGGCGTTAAGTAGACTATAATGCTGGGAAGGCGAGAGCAAATAGCCCGAGGGCCTTTGGTACGAGGAATAGTTTTCGCCTGATGGGCATTATAGTCTAGTAACGCCTGTGGTGTATACAATACTTTATTTTTCATTAATTTTAAAATATAAATAGTTAAACTCCTGCATTCTTTTTTAACTATTTTCGCCAATTTTTAGTATTTAGTAAGTGTGCGATTCACGTTTGTAACAATGAACGACACTAAAAACTTTAACCTGTGTCTTCACAAGTCGACTGGTTCAAACTTTGCTTTACTTGGAAAATAAAATTTCTTTTGAATTTTATTGCATTATTATTTCTTAACAGATTAATCACTTCATCAGTATATACCCTAGCATGGGTAAGACATACTAACACCTTTTTAACTTAGATGCGTCAAACAACCACTTCACTACTTTTAAATACTTTTGTTTACTTTATCATCTTTCTGCGTACTACATTTAACTGAGCATGGAGCGCATATTATCTCTTTATACTTTTGACTAACACTGTACTTTATTACTTTCAATTACTTTTAATCACTTTGTTTTAACGTGCCAGGTTGAACTACATACGGAGCGGCTGCAAGTTAACTCGTTCGTATTCTGCTTGACACTGCTTTGTTTACAAATTTACTGTCAGTCTCTTACCGCACCCTGAAACCTTGGCCAATCAGGTCCTAATACGTCGAAATCCAAGATGGCTTCTTTCACGTCACGATACTGTTGTTAGCCAATAAGAATAGAGATTTGTTGTTGCCATGCACGTGGCGTATGTCGTACTTAAATTTGCGTGTTAGAGAATAATACAAAATATCAAACAGGTTTTTTATACATAAGGATTCGACTTGAAAATATATCTCTATGGATTTGTACAACGTTGCCATTACTTTAATATGCGGTATTGCCAGTTATATTGCATGTGAATATAATGTACTTTTCTCTATTTTTTAGCATTTAGGTGTTAAAGAAACACATAATAATTTAGCACGATTGCGGCGTTGCCGCTTAGATTAGTATTACGTTACATTATATTTCCTAGAATTGAGTTCCACGATTTTACTTTAACTTTGTACTGGGTCACGACAGAAATATGACGTGTGTCCCAAACAGTAAGCTTTGATCGGTTGTCATAGAATAAGTTTGACGGTTGCTAAGGGTTGTTTATTTTAAGCGTCTTTTACGTTTTTTAAACGAAAATATGGAAATTCCACAAAATATTTCAGGAAATGCTGAAAAAGCTAAGAAAAACTTATTACCGGCAAAGTCTAAAGCGCTGTACGACAAGGAATATGAAAATTTCCTACAATGGAAAGTAAAAAACCAAGTTACGGTGATTACTGAAACAGGAATGATGACTTACTTTCAGGAATTGGTATGTAACCCTTATGCTCATTGGTAATAACAATTTTTAATTATTTTTACTTTATTTTAGTCGGAAATATATACCCCAAATAGCCTTTGGACAAAATATTCCCAGGTGAAGTCTGAACTTATAGTAAAGGAAAACATTAATATTTCAAGATATTGTCAATTAATAGCATTTTTAAAAGTTAAATCAAAAGGATATCTTCCTAAAAAGTCGAAAGTTTTGGAAAGTGAACAAGTTTTAGCTTTTATCAGAAAGGCGCTGAATGATACCTTCCTGCTGCATAAAGTGGTAGGTACTCGTGATGGGAGTTTTTCTCGGGCTAAGACGGGATGACATGGTAAAAATGACCATTAATGATATTGAGGATAAGGGGACTGTTATGCTTGTCAAGGTACCAGAAACTAAAACTGCTACGCCAAAAAGTTTTACTATAATCGAAGGAGACCAAACAGATGACTTAAAATTGGTTAGACAGTACCTTGCATTAAGGCCAAAAGAAATTAAGGAACGCAGATTTTTCCTTACATACCGGAATGGTAAATGCATAGCTATGCCTGTGGGTAAAAATACACCAGGACGTGTTCCTTCAATCATAGCAAAATTTCTTAATTTAGAAAACGCCAAGGAATATACAAGGTATTGTCTACGTCGGACCTCGTCCACACTTCTTATCGAGTTTATAAAATGAAACACTTTTCTAGATTTCCACTAACTTTTATTTAATTGTTCCTAAAATCCTATGTTATATTTTTTAATCATAATTATTTTTCAGCCAGGCAGTCAATACAGAGACAGAAACAATACAAGATAATAACGAGTATAGTTACTTTGTCGCTAGCTTTAATTTGAGTCCGTTAAAAAATAAGAAACCCAACTTATGATTTATAGATATATTTACAACAATTTAATTTTCCTGAAGCGTACTTAAACACCATACATAAGTGAAAATAAACAAATGTCTGTATGTTGGTATTGCCGTTAAAACTTAAAATGGGTAATGACGGCTTTTACAGGTTGTAAATATTTTTGTACTCCTTAATTGGAAGTACCGTTCTTCAGATAGTAAAACATATTGTCTTCAAAGTGCCACAATTCGATGTATTTTTTTTTAAATCTGATATTTGCATTTTTAAGTTCGACTATAATGTAGACATAGGGTATTGCTTATTACAAGAGGCTCTAGCTTCCCTACGGGGCATTTTTAAGGGCATATTTGTATGAACCTTTTGTCTTATTTTGTATAGATTACACTCCAGAAATATTGCGCAGTAATCTCAAGACAGAATGTATAGGACAGTGGCGGCTGTTCAGGCGCAGCAGGGTCGGCCATACTGACCCAGTGTCAAACAGACAACAGACAGTATAATATTATTATTTATCTAGATTAATATGAATTTTTAATGACTCGCAAACTGCTAGCGAATAACCGTTCCACTTTTTAAATCGCCATTGTAAGCCCGGACCTCATACTCCCATATTACGCCGAGCCGCCTTAAAATAAATTGCTTTACTTTTCAAGTAACCCATGCTGGGGTCGGCAGGCCGGCTGCCCCATTAACACGAACGGCTTAAGGATAGGCAACCAAACATACATATGTAATACAGTGTGTGTATAAAGTCTGGAAACGGTCCAATAAGATCACGATTTATTGGCCGAATTAAACCAAATTTGGTACAGTTATGTAAGAGGATCTGACGAACCGAATGACGATATTGGCGTTGTTGCCAGCTTTTTAGTTTGTCTGGAATTCGAACGAATTTTATATTTTTAAATATAACACCCTGTATATTTTTTTATTTACAGTTTTTACTTTAAATTTGTTACACTTTTGGTATAACATACTTTGTTCCTAATATCAGTAGATTTCGAAATAACGAGTACAATTTAGAAAAAATATATTTTTTATATTAAATGTTCAAACTGTTTTCCCTTGATAAGAGGATATGGCGATACGGTCAGGTCTTACGAAGAGGTTAAAAATCTATTTAATGACGCATTTCCAAACCGAAATCCAATTTCAAAAGCAACTGTTCTAAAAACTGTCCGACGGTTCGAAGAAACTGGAAATTGTAGAGATCAGGACGACTAGCAGTAGTAGATGAAGAGAAAAGTTTAGAAATTTTACAACATGTTGTTGAAGCCCCTGTTTCTCCATTAAGAAAAAAGTCTGAAGTAAGTGACGTCTGCTTCAAATCCGTCCATATTGTTTTAATAAAACATAAATATCACCCTTTCAAAATACATGTAGTTCAAGAGTTATCAGAAGATGATTATGAGCGAAGAATTAAATTTTGTGATATTATGATGTCAAGGTTTGACCAAAATAACCAGTTTTTTAAATTTATAGTATTTTCAGACGAAGCAACATTTATGTTAATTGGTAAAGCCAATAGACACAACTGTAGGTTTTGGGAAAATGAAAATCCCAACTGGATGAGAAAAGGTCATACACAACGCCCTGGAAAATTGAATGTGTGGCTTGGGCTTCTGGGTAACCACAAGATCGGTCCATTTTTTATTGATGGAAATCTGACATCACAACTTTACCTTGAGCTCTTGGAAACGCAAATAGTGCCTACTATACGAAATGTGATCCAAATTATGCAAGTACATTCTTCCAACAGGACGGAGCTCCTCCCCATTTTGGCCGAAACGTGCGCGAATTTTTGAACAACACTTTTCCGAATAGGTGGATCGGTAGAGGGAGTACAATCGAGTGACCACCTAGGTCTCCTGATTTGTCGCCTAACGACTACTTTTTATGGGGACACTTGCAGAACAGAGTTTTTATACCACAAAACCTCAAGATTTAACCGATTTGCAGCGTCGAACTTTGGACGAATTTGAATTAATAACGCCAGAAATGATTTACAACACAATTGAAAAATTTTATTTTCAGTTAGCACACTGTCAAGCTGTACAGGAAAAATAGTTTGAACATTTAATATAAAAAATATATTTTTTCTAAATTGTACTCGTTATTTCCAAAACTACTGATATTAGGAACAAAGTATGTTATACCAAAAGTGTAGTAAATTTAAAGTAAAAACTATAAATGAAAAATATACAGGGTGTTTAATTTAAAAATACATTTAAAAATATAAAATTCGTTCGAATTCCAAACAAACTCAAAAGCTGGCAACAACGCCAATATCGTCATTCGGTGCATCAGATCCTCTTACACAACTGTACCAAATTTGGTTTAAATCGGCCAATAAATTCTGATGTTATTAAGCCGTTTCCAGGCTTTATACACACATTGTATATATAGTAATATATTTGAAAACTTCACACACCCTCAAAATCTGCAAAGATACATTTGCCGGTAAATTTAAGGTTTGTTCGAACCCGACCAAAAATCGTATTAGTACAGTTCTCCAAACGGTCACACAACTAATTTACTACTGCAATAATCGATTGCCACGTTGAAAGTTTAATTGACAGGCTGGAAATGATCCTTCCAACATAGAATAGCGGGTTGGAACAAACCTTTAAAGAAAGTAAAGTTAGTTACTTAGTTATTGTTATTATTTGTTAGTTGTTATACTCGTTAATTATCGGTTGTTTGTTATTATTTTTAAAAGAAAAGGGTTTAATTAGTGTAAAATAAATGAGAGTGAGTGTGGTCTGTTAAAAAACAAAACTTTAGGTTTGGTTTATAGGTTTGTATAGGATAGGGACCTCAGGTAAGTGTTTTAAAATTTAAATAAAATATCTTGTTTGACATGACATGAAAAACCAGGATTATGGGGCATGACCCCTCCTCTTCTAAAAAAATATGATACTACATTATCATGAATAAAGAATGTTTGATTTACATTTTCTTAAACCTACCTTTCTGCATAGAAATAAAACCAAAATGGAAGTGAAATTAAACAATTTATCATAGATCTGTTGAATGCAAATATTAGAATAGTAGACAAAACCGAAATTTAGGCATGGTCTCTACAAATTCTCGCCTGCAGCGCTACCTTTGCGCCTTCGGCGTTCCTTAACCCTCCCTAACAATTTTTCCTGGCTTCACATTGTGGTGAACGGCATTTTAAAAATTTGAACTAAATAAAACTCGGGAAAACTTTTGGTCGTTTTAAAAATAAAGAATTTATTTTTATTATTATTCAAATTAAAAACGAAAATAATAATTTTATTAAATTTATATTCAGTGCGAGGAGTCTTTAAGAAACGAAACATATTTTATTTAAAATAAGTTTTGGGATATAATATTAAAAATTAAAATAATTTCAAAATAAAATAAGAAACCTTTTTGAAAATTTTTAAAGTTAAATTTGACTTCAAAGTAATACCAGAATAACTTAAAATAAAGTAAAAGGATTTGAAATATCCTAAATATTTTCGGATAATTTAAATAAATAAAATTTATAAGTTGAAGTTGCCGTGCCGTAATAGTCAAGTGTAGTCGCGAAAAGTTTAGTTCGGAAGTTGAAAGTGCGTTGACCCAAAGTCGCACGGAGGTAGTAAAGTATCGTCGCGGCGCCGGCGGCAGAAGCCTTTACTTATTGACTTGACACGGTAACGCGAAAGGTTTTATTGAATAAAGCGTAAAGTGAGCGCATTGCTAAAAGTCAGTGTCGATGTTAGGATTATTTGTCATTTAAATAAGTAAGTGAAGAGATCTGTTTGTCAATTTAAATTTTATTGTTGGTGGCTCCGATAGAAATTTGATATTATAATAAATAAGTGAAATTGATAGCGACTTTGTAGTTTTACTGCTAGAAATTAGAAGAAAACTCATTTAATTTACAATTAAATATTTCTCCCTTTCAACAAAATATTGCTGCCTTTAACAGAAAACTGCAAACTACTTCAATTCAACAACAATATGGATGTATTTGGTATAACACACTGGTACTGCGAACCCCGTTGGCAATTTTTGTAGCCGCCTTTAAGGGATGAGGTCTTAAAAGTGTAGTACCCGTTTGAAGATAGAAGGTGGGCGCACACCTACAACACCTGTGACGAGCTCTCGACCCTGACTGGCAACTCACGAGCCGCCACTAGTATAAGAAAGGGTTCGGAAACTAACCTTACCTAAAGAAGTGAGTTGGTAACAGAGAAGAAGAATCGAGATGGCAAAGAAGATGAGTTTCAGAACTTGTGAGAACTGATGTGATATTATTTCATTTCATTTTATATTGGATTATTGTTAGGTGGCCTGTACTGATTAAGTAGTAACAATTAGCATTTCACTGCTATAGACTAAATTAAAGTATCTGTTTTTCATAATCAAAAACACAAACGGAATCGCCCGTCTATCTCTCACAATCTCCGCGTCATGTGCTAAACGCCACAAGTGTTATAATAACTCAATGTTGTCGTCTCGACTCTATCGCGGTTTAATTTACAGTCTATAATTGCGGGGATCAGAGCTTCTCTCGCCTCGGAGGTGCGAAGTAAACAGGATAGAGCCCAGTGATACATTGATATTTTAGGATAATTATTTCAGTCACACCCATTTAACACACGATGCCGCTGTGATAATGCTTAATAACTGGGGATGAGGATGGACAACGCTATCGTTATAATTATTATGCGTATGCGGTACAGCGGTATCTTCTGAATAATATTACAACTAAGGCTACAGTAGCATATCGATTTACTGATATATCGATAGTCATCCATATACAGCTTCTGCAGATTCTCGTTCATCCGTTGTACATGTCCATACCACTTCAGTTGACCCTAATATCATCCATAATATTGTGTATCTTTCTAATCCTCTCGTCAGTAACTCTATCCATCCTTGATCTGCCCGCTGCTCATCTCCAATAGTCTATCTCCGTAGCCCTTAGTTGTCATTCGGCTCTTTCTTCGATTTGCCATAGTTCACTATTATATGTGACAATACTCTTTATGATTGTATCAAATATTATAGATGTAGCTCTCCTTCCCTGCATGTTCCTCTCCTTGATTGCTCTGTCCAGTGTACCATCGTTTGTGATTTTTGTTCCTAAGTACGAATAGTTTTGACATATTTTTATACATTGTCCATCCTCTAGCATAAGGTCTTGGTGCACGCTCCAATACACATGTACTCAGTTTTATTTATATTTACTTCTAAGCCCCACTTTTTATATTCTTCTATTAACCTTCTTGTCATATACTCTAGATCGTCGTAGTCTGGAGCCACCACTATCTGGTCGTCTGCAAAGCATAGGGTATACAGTGTGGTCTCGTTTAGTGGGATGCCCATTGTAGTACATTTTCTTTTCTATGGTTTAAGTGCTTGTTTCAGGTATATTTTAAATAATGTGGATGAAATGCAACACCATTGTTTAAGTCCTTTATCTGTTTTAAAACCTTTCGAAGTTTGTATTCCGATTTTAACCTGTGCCCTGTTTTCCTCGTAAAGGTTTTTTACGGCTTTTATAAGGGTTGCGCTAATATTTGTTTGTTCGAGGGCCTTCCATAACTGGTCTTGGGGTATACTGTCATAGGCTTTTTAAGGTCCACATACAAAGGGTGCACTAGGTTAACCAAGAGTAATAATTCAGGTTAATAAAAACTCTTCTCGCTGTCATAAAATCTTTGTAATATACTTATAGTTACCACTGTAAATAAAGGTTACCTGAAAAATTAGCACCCCAAATTTCTGTTTCTCCCGATTGTCAGTTCATACCTTGAATCACCATGCACCAATCAGGATGACATAAAACACATGAAGATCTTAGTCCGGCCCACTAGTGATACATTCCACCAAAAACAAACAACCATTGAAAAAAATACGGTACAATTTATCATCAACGTATCATTAATAGGCGTATTTTTTCGACATTTTACGTCTCCTTGTTTTCGTAGATTGACATTGTTAACAGCCAAACAATTGCAGAGTCCGTCAGACTGGCTACTGACTAAGTAGCAGGTTGTGCCCATTTACCCACATGACCAGCACTTTTTATAACGACACCTCTGCACTCGTATCATGAACCATCCCACCTTCTTAACCCTTTGTATCCTAGTGGTCGAGAGGCTAGGACACAATTCAAATAATTTCTTCTCAAGCGCCTAGTGTTCGCACAGCGGTGCCACATGTGGGCGTGTTTAAGCTGATACGTATATTAACGGTTTTTAAGAGTTTGCCGCGGATTTTGCCCCGAATTTCTTAGTTATTTACAATCGCTTCATATCGAGTGATCTATTGTGACGCACGTGGTGTTTAGAGGTTATTGTTTTTTATGTTTTGTATTGTTTTTTGGCATGGCAGGTTAGTAAATACCTTTTTTTGTTTGTAAATAGGTTTTTGAAGGAAAATTATGTGTTTTGAACAATACTATATGACTTGAACTGGGAATATAGTCTAAAAAAAAGAGGTGGTCGAGCGGTGAGGACACAAGGCATATGTGGGATTAGTTTACATGGTCATTGAATTGTTAAATATTTTCAGGCAACAAGAAGAGGTTTTCTTTTCAAGAGTTGGAGGCAATGAGCCAGGAGGAGTATATTACTTTATTAGAGGAGATCCCGGCCGCCACCGAGTCTGATATTGAAGACTGCTCAGATGACGAGCTGCAGGATGACGGAGAAGAACAAAATGATGTGCTTGACATAAATGCAATGGACATTGTATTTGCTGATGATATGTTGGAAGATGAAATTGCTCGGACTGTGGACCAAAATAATGAACAATACGACAGTGATGACGAAATCAGTTTAGCGGTTCTTAGACGGAAACTTCTACAAGAAAACACAATCTGGACTTCCAACGTGGAAAACTGTGTTCATATTCAGAATGCTTTTACTGAAGAATTTGGACCATGTATTCCAG
Organism: Polydrusus tereticollis; assembly: GCA_963920685.1. Classification (NCBI taxonomy): domain Eukaryota; kingdom Metazoa; phylum Arthropoda; class Insecta; order Coleoptera; family Curculionidae; genus Polydrusus; species Polydrusus tereticollis. The sequence goes on from OY987329.1 coordinate 127,643,301, forward strand.
ATAACGTTGAGTCCCCCACTGACATATTTTTACACATCTTTCCAACAAAATTGATGGATCACATAGTATTTCAAACAAATTTATATGCTCTACAAAATTCCGGCGGAAATTCAAATTCATTTATGCCCACCAATTCAGCAGAAATCAAGGTTTTCTTGGGCATAAATTTGCTTATGGGCCTAAAACGTTTGCCGAGTATGAGAGATTACTGGTCTTCACGTCGGGAGCTCAGAGATCCCTTCATATCTTCATGTATGTCACGAGACCGGTTCATTTGGATTCTAAAAAATATTCATCTCAATGATAATTCCTTACAACCCAAACCAGGTGAAGATAATTTCGACAAGCTGTATAAACTTCGTCCATTATTAGATATACTTTCCGATACATTTATCTCTTCTTATAAGCCATCTAAGAACCAAGCCATTGACGAGTCAATGATAAAGTTCAAAGGGCGTAGTTCTCTACGTCAATACATGCCAATGAAACCCATTAAACGCGGCTATAAGGTGTGGATTAGAGCGGACGAGAGTGGATATGTGTGTCAGTTCCAAATATACACCGGTAAAGTGTCGGATATAGCAGAAAAGAGTTTAGGATTCAGAGTTACAAAAGACTTGACCAAGGATTTAATTGGAAAAGGACATAATTTGTATTTCGATAATTTCTTCAACTCAATGCCTCTACAAAGATATCTTCAAGACAATCTTATTTATGCATGTGGGACAGCAAGAAAAGGGAGGAAAGATACACCAACGGACGTGAAAGAAGACAAGGATCTGGAAAGAGGACAGAGTGATTGGAGAATTAGTAAAGACGGAATCGTCTTTCTAAAGTGGAAAGATAAGAAAGGAGTTTTATTTCTTAGCAATCATCATAATCCAACGATTCTTGGAACAGTATTCAGAAAAATGAAAGATGGCTCTACAGAAGAAATACCATGTCCTATACTAGTGAAAGATTATAACTCAAATATGGGATTTGTTGACAAAATGGACATGTTAAAATCTATCTACGAAGTTAGTCGCAAATCAAAAAAATGGTGGCATCGCATTTTTTTTTATTTTCTTGATGTATCTCTGGTAAATGCGTTTATTCTCTTCAAAACACGATCTGAAGGAAAAACATTAAATTTAAAAATATTCAGACTTTCCGTTATCCTTGGGCTCATTGGAGCTAAACCCGATATGCCACAAAGAGGCCGAAAACGCGACAGTGCTGAACTTGTTAGTAATTACAAGGTAAATGTGCCTCCAGAAATAAGGTATGATAAATGTGCACATATGCCCGTACATAAGAAGCCACGAAGGTGTGCTCTCTGTAGTACCCGTAATGAACCCCACAAGTCATCTTGGAGTTGTTCCACATGTGACATTGGCCTTTGTCTTAGTGACAAAAAAAATTGTTTTATGCTTTTCCACAAAAAATAGGGTGACATATTATTATATTATATTTTTTAAGACTTAATTAAAATATATCATGTGATTAAGTATATCAATTTTTTTTATGACATACAGATGCCTTGTGTCCTAAACCCTAAGACACCTTCTAATGTCTTAAAGTCACTTTACAATTTTTTTTTTTTGCGGCTAACATGTTTGTTTGGACTTCCCTCAATGCATTTGTGCATCACAAAAACTTTTTTAATTGTTAAATTTAATTCCGGCGTCAAAGGGTTAATACAAACCAACGTCATTAAATTTAATATCGTATTCAATAAAACGTCTGAAGAAGTTTTGTGTAACTTATTTTATTCTTAGAAGTTCTGGTATCAGCCTTGAGACGTTTCAATAGATAATTAAGCTGTTATAAGTACTTTTTATTACTGTTGTAGCAGATTGGTTGTTTTTCTTTTTTGTGCGCCCATCATAAGATAAAAAAAAGGATGTCGTGGGATCATCGCGCATATCTTGAAGTATTACTCTTGGAAGATATCCTAGGGATAAGGGTAAATGAAAAATGAAACTTCCAAGTTCTGAAGTTTTTATTTTTAAGAAAATTACATTGTTGTCATTGTCAAAAAACATACCGGGTGTTGCATCGTCGAGCGGGACATAGGAAATCCCATGTAATTTTAAATGGGGTCAATTATTGGCTTCCCTAATTATTTTAGAGAAAAATTCTATTTAGGTTTATTAAAGAGCACTAAAACCCACATTCAAAAGAATAACTTTAGATATTTTTGATGAGCCCGTTTACGGGTTATCGCCGATTTCTTTTTAACTATTTCTCCTTTTTATGGCCCCGTATTTGCGGGCACCAGTCAAGGTAAAAGATGACTGTCAAATAAAGTTGTCATTTTGAAATGTGTGCTTTATTGTTATAAAAACTCGTACATCGAAAATATTAGCCATGAATTACACTTCTGAAGAAAAAATATTGATGATTAAATGGTATTATCAAGGAAATAGTTATCAAAATGTGTCAGACATGTTTGCTGCTCTGTATCCGAATAGACCGATACCTGCAAAATCTACAGTCGAAAGGACTATCAAGAAATTTGAGACAAAAGGCACTGTAATAAATAACTGCAGATGTGAAGAAATGCAGGAAAAAAGAAGAGATGCAAGAAATGATAGGGACTTGCAAGTTTTATTGTGCGTGGAAGAAAATGATGGGAAGATCAGCACAAGGAAACTTGAGGATGACATAGGATTAGATCACACCACAGCGTTACGAGCTTTGAAACGACATAAATATTATTCATACAAATATGAAAAGCACCAAGAGCTAAGAGATAGGGACGAAATACGACGACAGGAGTTTGGTTTTGGTATGATGGAAAGAGCAAACATGGATAGGGAATTTTTAAAAAACATATGTTTCACTGACGAATGCACATTTACCTTAAACAATGAACCCAATGTTCAAAATTATCGATATTGGAGCAAAGAAAACCAACACAGGTTTGTTGAAACAAGGACGCAATATCCATAAAAAGTTAATGTATGGGCTGGGATTTTCGGAGAAAATATTATCGGGCCATTATTTCTTACACGAAATTTAAATGCAGAATATTTTTTGGAACTACTTGAAGATCATGTTTACCCTCAGAAGTTTGGTACCAAATGGATGGCTGCCAGGCACATAGTACCCTGGCTGTCCGGGAATATTTAAACCGTGCTTTTAATGGAAATGTTATTGGCTTAAATCATACAGTAAATTGGCCAGCCAGGTCTCCTGATTTATCGCCAAATGATTTCTTTCTCTGGGGCCATTTAAAAAACAGGATATACAAAGATAAAAAATACCCAAATCTAGACGAGTTAAAAAATGCTATTTCTGCCGAATGCAATAGAATTTCAGTTTACCAACTAGCGAATGTAAGAAGAGAATTTTATGATCGCCTCGGTTATTGTCTAGCAGTCAATGGAGGAATATTTGAACATCTTCTTTAATCCTAAAGTTCTAACAATTTAATAGTACCTACCTATTAATTAGTAAAATATTGAAACATGTAAAATGTCATAATTAACCTTGTAATTGGATACTTTATTTTAGTTTTATTCAGATTAATTTGTACTCATAAATACACCTTTAATATTTTCGATGTACGAGTTTTTATAACAATAAAGCACACATTTCAAAATGACAACTTTATTTGACAGTCATCTTTTACCTTGACTGGTGCCCGCAAATACGGGGCCATAAAAAGGAGAAATAGTTAAAAAGAAATCGGCGATAACCCGTAAACGGGCTCATCAAAAATATCTAAAGTTATTCTTTTGAATGTGGGTTTTAGTGCTCTTTAATAAACCTAAATAGAATTTTTCTCTAAAATAATTAGGGAAGCCAATAATTGACCTTATTTAAAATTACATGGGATTTCCTATGTCCCGCTCGACGATGCAACACCCGGTATATAACTGGCTAGCTAGTTGCCTTCGCCACGCACAGTTTGAATATGCTTTTGCCGATTTCTTTATTCGCTCGTATTTGGTGTCCTCTGATTCGTCCATAGATGTTGAGTCGAGTTTATCCACATCTAGTATAAATATTACCAGCTTTAACGAGACTGAATTTTTTAACGCAATTAGGCAGATTGAACCCAAGTTAACCACTGGTACGGATAAAATACGCGCACGAGTCTTTGCTCATCCTCTATCAATAATATTTAACAAGTGTCTTAACTTATGTAAAATGCCAAACATTAGGAAATGCTCCAAAGTTTGTCCAGTTTTCAAAAAAGATGATAAAATGGATCTTCAACTATAGACCTATCTCAATAATTTCTAATTTTTCTAAAGTGCTAGAGTTACTGTTTAGTTTCAACTATATGTAATATCAACACTAAAATTAAATTAAGTTATTCGAATTTTACATCTTGGGTGATTTTCAGGTCTATCGTAAATTTCAGCTTTGCCAAATACAAACAAATGTATGAAACGTAGGCCACTATTCGAAATGGGTAGGCATAAAAGCTGATATATCTGTAGTATGAGCTAACTTTTAATTTGCTTCTAGTGAAAGTTGTCAAGATAAGATGGGGAAATCAAATAATCCCCACAAAAATGTAAAAACATAATTTTCCTATAAAATATTTCATTTTAGAAATGATTTTTCTTTTAGCTTAAATCTTTGCACACTCGATATAAAAATTTTCAAAATTCAAAATATACATTTTACGTCTTTTAATGAGCGCTTTCCGATAACGTATTCAAAAATGTCCATTTTTAGACTTCTCAAAAATCGACAATTTCTAAATTTGTTAGGTATTGTAAAAGCAAAGTATGTGAGATGATCTAACCGATGATTTAATTCGCATTTTAATCCCACTTTTTGTTTGCAAGTTATTAATTTTTAAAAATGGACACTTTTGAATTTGCAAAAAAAAATACATGTCATTTTCCGATCTTGCCCATAAACTTAAGTTGCAAGGAAGAAGGTTCTCTACAAAATCAGAAACTTTCAATCGATTTAATCGACTTTTGCTACCTGTATCTAGTAACACTGTAATCTTTAAATTTCGTCTTTGACGATTGACATCGATTTACCAAGACACCCTGATATTCCAATTGTATCGCACCACATACCCTGAATAGTTGTCGAATTGTTGAAAAAGTTTTATCGTTCCACCGCGAACCGTTTATGAGAAAATTAAAAAAATGGAAAAAATGTCTATTTGACACGACGACGACCACGACGGACGCACAATTGTAGATACGACGACAAAACCATACTAATTCAAAATCGAGAGTATGAAATGTGTAGGTGAAACACTTATAACAATCGGGATGAAAACCCAATTGTAACAAAAACGTCATAATTATAAATTAAAATTAAATGAAGGACTTATCCAGCTTGATTTTCTTTCTCAAGAGCAGTATACTGCAAAGCCCATTGAAACTTTACCATTAGACACGGTAAATTTTAAATACTTATAGGTAGTACATAAAACCATATAAAATCATTAAGACTAATTGCTTCTCTCCATCATTCAGGCTGAAACGTCAGCTACCGGATTTATTTAAATCACACCAAATGGCTTCATAGCAATAAACTATTCTTACTAATTAAAGACGTGTTGCAAAAAGGGTTATTTCTTAGATAGAGTAATGATAATGAGCGTAACCATTAACTCAGCATCTCTTCCTCATAATATTAATATACCATAGTACAGTAGCCAGCAAGAAGTTCAAAACATATAGAAATCCTAATCATTATTTATTTCTAGAAAAAATTTATCAATTATAACAGTTTAAGGATAATAATTATAAATATTCATTATTTAGAATTTCTGTTGATTTGACTATTGAACAAACCTATGATCTGATTAAATATTTAAGTTTGTTAAGTTGTAATCTTAATCATTAATTATTCTTCATCTGGAGCTTCCTGGAATCCCGGATGAATTTGTTGAGATATTCGATTTTTTGGACTTATAATATTTGCTAAATCCGTAAAAGACAAACCAAAAAATTTGATTGTTAACAGGGCGCTTTTTACTTATGTAGTTGTTGACGGAGAATTGAATTATCGAAAAAAAATAAATACTTTTCTATTTGACATTTCAAATTTGTCACCAACCAGATAAAATTGGATTGCGGTAAATAATAATAATAATAATAATAATAAAAGCATTTATTGATGACATTATAAGAAAAATACATTAAGAAAAGAACTGAAGAGTTCAACAATAAATACAATACCCACAGGAGAAAACTCGTGCGTGGGTTTGAAATATTATATAATATTATATTTAAATAGTATATTATATCTAAATCTAACATAGAACGGCATAAACAATAATGTCGGTATAAGAAGTATATTATAATACATATACAGAGAAAAAAGAAACAATAATAGCTAAAGCATAATTTTTTAGCGACCTAAACCAATCTATAAAAAAAAAAAAAAAAAACCAAAACTAACAATTCTATTTACAATCAATTGTACCCAATCAAGACAAATTTAGTGCAATTAATCAATTAATACCTAATCACCGTTATAAAAATTCATTTTTATGCAAGGGTTACGTTGTAGGAATTTTTTTCATCTAATAGTTGATGTATAGAGTTTGTGGTTGCTACATTTAATAAGTAATTCTTTATCAACTTCTTGAAAAGTCCCCTTGAATGCACTGTCCTGACAATTCCGGAGATTTCATTAAAAACATTGGATAGCAAGTAATTGAAACATCTTTGTCCCACAGTTCTGATAATTCTAGGCTTCCTCACAAAGTCCTCCCTGTGTCTCGTATAATATTCATGTTCTGCTGACGGTAAATGATCTTTTTTATGAAACAATCTTAACGCCATTTTTTCAAAAAATAGCTGCCTTATATCTAAAACTCTAAAATCATTAAAGAGACTAGCCGTTGGATAGAGGACGCTTTTCTTAAGCATAATTTTCAAAATCCATTTTTGAATAACATTTAACTTTGATAAATATTTATTCACGACTCCACCCCATGCAATTATACCGTAAGTCAGATGAGATTGAACAAGTGCAAAGAATAATATTTTAAGGTGTTGTTCATTAAAGATATCTCGATATATCCTAAACTTTGATAATAAACATCTAATCTTTTGAGTTACATAATCTATATGGAAATTCCATCGCAAGTGGCAGTCGATAATAACTCCTAAATATTTTATTTTATTACATGATTTTATTTGGACAACCTGGTTAATAAAATTAAAAGAAATATTATTAAAAGGAGGTAATGAATTGCTATATGAAGTGAATGGCACAAATAAAGTTTTCTTTAAATTTATACTTAATAAGCGACAGTTAAACCACTTTACAATATTAGTGAAATCCCGTTCAATCAGTGTTCTTAATTGGTCCCAGCTATTACCCTGATAAAAAACTGCAGTATCATCAGCAAAAATTATTATATTTGATTCTGAGTTGATAGTAAAAAGGTCATTAATATAAATTGTAAATAATACTGGGCCCAAAACGGTACCTTGTGGAACTCCATATTCAACGAAATTACTCCCACTTACCTCATCATTTACTCTCACGCATTGTCTCCTGTTCTCTAGATAGCTTTGTAAAAGTCGTAGCGGACTACCGCGGAATCCAATATTTTCCAAAATAAGTAGTATCTTTGAGTGACTGACTGTATCAAAGGCTTTGGCTAGGTCAACAAAAACGCAGATAGACGGTTTACTTTTATCAAGACTATTGTAAATTTTTGCAATCAAAGCCGCCATTGCGTCCTCGGTTGACACCTTCGAGCACATTCGATGACACCGCCTTTTTAAAACCATACTGATTTTTTGAAATTATTCTATATTTATCCAAATATGATTCTATTCTCGTTTTCAATATTTTTTCAAAAATCTTGGATTTGGAAATGTCACACATGTTTTGAAATATGTCCTCTATCGTCCCTGTTGGCGTCCTAAAATTTGAATAAAATATTACCAGCCGTTTTTCGGATTTTGCATTGTAACACTTGAAAATCATCACCCTGTAGATTAGTAGAGTAAATGAGAATTGATATTACGGTAAATTTTAAATATATAGAGGCATGTATACCGATATTAAATCCCAAAGATTAATGGTGCCTTTCATCATTTAGACTCGAACGTCAGCTACCGGATTCATCTAAATAACACCAAATGGCTTTGGCAACAAAAATATATCTATTATTTAAAGACGTGTTACAAAAAAAAGTTATTTATCTGATAAAATAATGATGATGAGCCCAATCATTAAGTAGGTATTATGTTTCAGTCTCGCGTATAAAATGGACAGGTTAGTTGATGCTTTGTTCAGAATTAAATTAAATTGTAATAGGCGGTGGTATCAAAGGCTTTAATGACATCATGCGATAATGACTGTTTTAAAGCTTGGGTTTGTATTCTAAAGAAACTATTAGTACAATCTTGTGGTTCATGTTTTATACTACTACAGGTTACAGGTTGGTTGCCTTGTACCTAATCTGAGGTTTAAAATTCAATTTGGAGCATGTGTTCCATCTTCTTAACGTTAATATTTAAAAAAGGTTTTCTAAATTACTATCGTCTCAAATAATAAAGGAAGTTAATAGTTCTTTTTGTAAATTTGTGCATATTATTTTCTAAATATCTAGGTCAAAATGAAAGACATGTTAAGTATTTATTGCAATTTACAGTTTATTAGTCTAGGCGCTTATGCTATCATTTTAGAATACGTTAAAATTGGTAAATAATTTAAACACGACTGTACAACACAAGCACATGTGATATTTGTTTATGAATTCTACATCAGTTAAAAATATAGAGGTCGAAGAAATTCAGAAAAATAATCTTGAAGTTTCATAACTGTTTAGGTTAGGTCCCAAGAAATATATCAGCGCATCCCCAACACTGCAACGAAAAGATACCTAATGGAATAACTTTGTATGGGTGATATTTGTGCTTTTGAACTATTCGATGAACAATATATTACCGCATGTGTAAATTGGCCCCAATATGCGACAGAGGAGTACATGGATTTCCTTCCAAGGAAAGCAAAACGTCAAGTTGTTCACTTTAACCGACGATCAGACTTAAGCAAATCTCTAACATGACCGAATTCTCTAAATTTAGTCTCTATTCTAACCACCACCTTTTGACATATGAGAGGACGATCAAGATGGATTTCATTGAATAATTGAGCTTTTTCTATTTAAGTACGTGTTCTATCACCAAACCCAACCATGCATAGGATTTCAATTTTTTCTCATTCCGTTAACTTCACCATTGTGAAAACCGCAACTTTGCAACTACGCTTGACAATTACTGATTTGAAGTAAAATTGTCATACAGTTTCTATGGGACTAAATGGTGACAAGTCAACATCAAGAAATACCAAAATTGAAATAAAAACAAAATAAACATACAATGGAACGTACACTGAAAAAATAGAGGGCTTTGGCCCAAAGTCCCCAACGCTCTTGGGTTGCTTTTGAGCGTCACTTCTTGTAGACAAGAGAAAATATTTTGCTATTTGAATTAAGAAAATTTATATTGGAACAAGAGAAATGCATTCCATTCAAGAGATAAATGCTTTTGAATTCATATCTAAAGCTTTTGCTTTAAAACCCTAGGCGCTGCTGGGAAAAGACCGCGTGATTTCAAGAAGTGAAGTTTTATTCAGCACAAGAGTTGAGAGAGAGCTGTAGTCTGTGCGCTTTATTTGAATAGAAGTGGGTGTTGTTACGTGTGTGCAAAGGGTACGGTACAATGTCGCCGGTGAAAGAATTTTTAGACCAGTTCCATCTGGGCCATTTAAGGTTGTTCATTATCTTTTAATATGTTTAATAGAGATAGCGTTTTTGAAAATGTAGACTATACCGGGTGGTGCGCCAGACTGGTCAAAGGAAATCCCATGTAAATATTGCTACCTTCAACTATTGGCTCTCCTAATAATTTTACAGCAAAATTGGATTGGACTCTTTTGAAGGTCCTGGCATGATGAACTCGTACACCAAATTTTTTTTCTTTCTGATATAAACCAAGTAAAAGTTATTTAGAAAAAACTTCGTAAAATCGATAAAAAGAATGACATACAGCTCAATGAAACCACTAGTAATTATGATAGTGTCATGTCAATCGAGTGTAAAATTTTAATAGACGTATTATTTTTATCGATTTTACGAAGTTTTTTCTAAATAACCTTTAATTAGCTCTTTAGAAAATTATGAAGATAAATAATGGAATGCGAGTCCAACAAACAAGGACTTTCAAAAAAGTCTAATACAGTTCTGCTGTAAAACTATCAGCGAAGCCCAATTTACATGGGATTTTCTATGGCCATTAGTTAGGCGGTATGTTTTGTAAAGTACATGTGAAAACATGTATAAACAATTAATTTTTTTGTAATTAATTCGTTTTCTAAATATCAGTTTTTTTTTTCGTTTTATGGTATCTTCTTTAAGATTTAAAATAATTGCCTGAGGATGGTTTCACCACAGGTCAAAACGTAGTAAACAATCCTCTTGAAAGAAGAACAATTTTCTTTAAGCCAAGTCCGAAAGCTCTTGGCACTAGATATTTAATGCTATTGGACCCAGAGAAAGATTTTAAATTAAAACCAATCCCTTATTTGGAACAAGAATAATTCTTTTAAGCCAAGCCCGAAAGCTCTTGGTACTAGATATTTGAAGCTATTTCATCAAAGGATAGATCTTAAGTCAAGAACAAATTTGATTTGGTGGTTCTTAGAACAAGAGAAATTTCGCTTTAAACCAATAGAATGGGCTATCCTCATAAGAAATCATCCGCGATTGTTTTAAGAGAGTTAGGGATTTGGTTTAAGAGACTTCGCATTTGGAGCTATTCAAAACCGAAAAGCTCTTGGCTAAATATCATATTTCCTTGGTTCAAAGGATTTGTTTTGTGCCAAAGGTCCATGTCATTTCAATATCACAGTGATAAGAAATTTTGAAGTATGTTGAAATTATATTAAAAAACTCCTAGTTTCTTAAATATATTATTATTTATTTTCATTGTATACATCTAATTCCAAGTTCCTTTGCTAACAAATATTGAATTATTTTTTTTTTATTTTACTATTTTACGGTTCGTCGGCGTATCTGAGGCCATCTTGAACCGGTCATCGACCGTACGGTTTTTAATCGTGCGGTCTACCGACTGGGGAGTGTGAAACGGCACCTTCATCCTACGAGATATCCGATCTCATCCGGCCTGTCCGGCGTGAATAGGATGGTTTTGATGTCGATGCATTTTACACTCTTCCCTAAGACAAGAGCACGCGGTGTTTCCCAAGCGGTCACCCATCCAAGTACTAACCGCGCTCGACACCGCTTAACCTCGGTGATCTGACGGGAACCGTTGCTTTAGGTGTCGCTAGGCCCTAATTATATTTACGTAACGGTATAATCGTAAGCTACTGATACTTCTTTTGGTATAGTTACAAATAAAAGTGTCGACCTATACCTAAACTGACCTTGTGGAAAAAACTTCATCCAAATATAGTAATAAAAACTTGTTTGTTGCTTGATTGTTTTTTTTTAAATAAAATTATATGGGCAATAAGAGTAAGCTTTTACTTTAGTACAGATTTTTTGTATAACCCTGTATGTTTAACTACCTAATTTAGATATGTATGCGCTTGAACGAAATTCTAACTTAAATGGTATAACCGCTATATGGAGGCTGTTGTATAAATGGCAAAATAATTTCTATTTTATTAAGACCTTTAGCGGAACCGCCTATAACACTTCAAATTTGAATTGTAGTTTATAAACGCTGAGGAATGACTTGTCTTCCTTCGTTCGCCAACTGTTACTAGGAGCAGGCACGTTTAACAAAAATGTGTATTTGTATAGAATTTATGTCTAATATTAATAAAGGCGTGAAAAGGGGAAAGCGTGTCGTTAGCGTTAGTTTTCTGTCAATTTGTAAAGCGTGCACACTTGCATAAACTTTTTTTTGCATCCTTGACAAGTAAACATTTTTAGATTGGTTGTATCAAGAACAATTTAAACAGCATCCCTTAACGTCTGTTGTGTTTACATAAAAGGATCCAAATAATGAGCATTCTTTAGGTAGGTCTACCCCACAAATCACCGAAATAAATTTAGATACGCAACTGGACTCTCAGAACTGCCAAAAACTAATTGGCGCTGATGTCCTAGTATTTGCGATCCGAAACACGCGAGAAAGAAAGGAATCTGTTGGGGCAACTATGGGTAAAAATAAAGAATACTGTTTTACCAACTTTTAATAAAATCGGTTTTATCGGTAGGTATTGGTGCCGCTTTAAAATTTAAAATATTCCTTGGTTTAAATATTCATTATTTTCTGCTTTCATTTTTAGTTTAGGGATACACGTTATTTGTAACTCTTATTTTAAGGTTTGGAGTAAATACCTTGTTGGTAAAGTAACAAATAACGTATATCTAAAAGCTCAAATAGAAAGCAGCAAAAAAGGAATTATTTAAACCAAGCAATACATACCTATTTAAAAAAAATACAGCTGACTAAAATAAAGCGAAATAGGTAAGAAAACATTATTTTTATGATCAAAAATTATCGGATCTCTTTTTGGCAAGCGGTGTCGCATGCCATGTTTATTTAAACAGTTTGGAACACAACATTTCTTAGGTTTTAACGGAGGTGCGTAGTCTTCCATAACGGAAATAAATACGCGAACTTTAACTAAACAAACCGAAAACACACTAAAACTAAACAAAAAGTCAAAACAACTATCAAAAATCACGCTAATAGTATACACAGAGACCGAACGATCACAAACGGCATTAGAATTCAACAACACTTAAATGAAAATCGAGAATAGAAAATTGACAATACACTTCAAATTCTTTTGACAACAACGAAATCTGGGAGGGTGCTTCTTCTCGATCGCAAATGAACGTGGTGCCCTCATACGAACTTAACTAAACCAAATTGTGCGATGCCACTACCGACGCCATCTACGAAATGCGATCCAAACAAAATAATAATGTTTGGCGGGAACGCCCAGCTTACGTATCTAAATTTATTTCGGTGATTTGTGGTCTACCCTGAATTTATCGCAAGCTGTTGCTATATTTGAGGATTTACCGTTGTTAGCAGGTACAATCCCTTATTCAGGGGCGTGTATTGGGGAAGTTTTTAAATTAAAAATTTTGAACATGCCTATTCTCCTAAAATTGTATTATATTATATTCGTAGGTATTTATAACATATGAAAACAATAAAACATTTAAAAAATCATATTAACTAATAAATAACAATATTTTACATAATATAATTACAAAAAAAAGATATAATATAGGATCTTACAAACAAAGCATTTTTAAAAATCGAATAATACTTTGTCGTTATGGCTTAATCATAGTCCGATTCGGAAGACGAACTTTTCCGCAACTCGCTTTTACTATAATTTTATAGTCTTCCTTAATATACCATATGGCTGTCCTATATAGAACTATAGGATATAGTTACTTCTATTATATTTGTGGTTATTTTTATAAATTTTTTTTTCCATGTACCAATGACCAAAGGAGTCTAACCCGTGAACTTTGTTGGTTTGTGTTAATAGTAAAAAATAAGTACTCTGGTGTGCAGGTCTCGTGGGTGGACAAAAGGTTGCCATATTTTTGTCCATGGACCCATATCCATAAAACAAAAATTCGACGACAAAAGCCTAAACTATACCAACCATCTCTGCCACTGTTCTATTGCAAGCGATTATTATACCCCTGGAGGCGCTGGGAGCGAACCAGGTGTCGACAGCCGACTTAATACAAAACCACAACATCATACGCGAACTTTACTTTTATAATCTGATTATCGAGATTATTTGAATATTTATACACATAAAAGGCAAACTGGGAAACGTTGAGGCCGCCTAGTGCATTTACAACTTCCGGATGATGTAATAAAAATGGATGCAGTTTGAATGCATGAATAATAAAATGTTAACTTGGCTGTTTATTGAAATAAGTTAGAGCACTCACAAAGCACACGTTTATAAAAGACTTTTTATCTTTCAACTCAAGCGTCCAATGAAATAATATCATTTATTTTCTAATTAAGGATCCCCTAACCAACGAACATTACTAAATTTAAAATTTCTACGTTAAAGTAACATATTCTCTCTTTATTTCCACGACATATCCGAACATAGAGTCAAAATAATGTAACAAAATTACTTATAGCCATTTTGAAAATATAAATAATGACTCGTAATTGAGAAAAATAATAGTTATTATATTCATTCGTTTATAATTGGTATTAATATGCAAAATTTAAAAAAGGTGTTAAACAAGGACATTAATAAAAAGAAATACATAATAATACGTACGTATGTAATATGTAAATAATCCGCCTTAGAAAATTGTTTTGATTCTATAGAGATTTGAATTGGTATGCGTTTTGATATATAGCATAGAAGTTAACTTTGACAATAATAGGAAAACAGAAATCACGGATAAAACTCATCAAATAACCGTACGAAGGGCCTTCGACTGAACTACCTTACATTATGTAAAATGTATCGTAATGACGTTCTAAGTAAATAACGGAGAGCGTGCAACAGACTCTAAATAACAACACTGCTCTATAACACACTCTCCACTTTGCTAATGATCAGTATGTTACCGCTCAAGAGAAGGAGGACTTGCAAAGAAGTAGACATTAAGAAAAAGTTAAGTGCTTCCTAATGCAATCATTCATAAGCCTCCCAAAAGTAATCCATGCCACAAGATACTTTGCATTTCTGTACCTGCAAGCCAAAATATGTTAAGTCCATTTTTGCTAAAAATGAGTTATTTATTTTGTCCATGAAAACTACTATATATCTTAAATGAAACACAGACGATTATCTCCACAGTATATATTTAAAAGTTATTAGAATTTTATTGTTCCCAACATGTTCTCAACAACATAGAAATGTTCATCACCATGCAGGGGACACTAGAAGAAAATTTATAGAATAGAAAGTTAAAGTAAGAATAAAGGTAAAATGGATTTACCAGTGATTGACCAGAGTAGTTTTGCTCATTAAAATTGATATAAGTAGGTCAGTAGAAGTTTATGCTGAACTGTAACCAGGCTCGAACTTTTAAGAAGTCACTGACTGTGCTTTGGTTTATTGTTTGCTTGCATTGGTTTCAAGCGTTAACAAAGATGGTACGATTTTTGGCGGTAGGCTCTTTACGCCATTGTCGGTAGAAATCATTTTTTTATTTAACAGCTCGTTCTCAATTTTTTGGTAAACCAAAGAGAAGGGCACTTTTTTGAGAAAGGGATGAAGGCTTCCATGCCAGTAAGGCTAACCTCCGATACTTCTTTAGTACAGATGGATGGATCATCAGAGGTAAAACAAGCGTTCCGCCAAGGAAAGGTTCGAAAATGATCCTTTAGGTCATCCCACTTAGCTGATGTATAATGCCAGATCTTGCGTGGTTCAGGAGGCTGTTTGGCACTAATTGGTAGTTAGTTTGCTTAGTGCCGAAATAAGGTTGTAGTCAGACGTTCCTAACGGAGGCTTCACGGTGACAGTGTACAAGTCGGGGTTTAAAGTTAAGAAAAGTTTCAACAAACTAGCAAAATCACCATCTTGGTCTAAAATCCGAGTTGGTTCACATACGAGTTGGGTGAGGCCAGAGCTGATGGCAAAAAACTCGACTTTGCGACCTTGCTCGTCGGATATATTTAAGTATTTGAGCTAGTGGTCATGATATGACAAATGTTCATCACCAGGGGACACTAGAAGAAAACTCATAAAATAGAAAGCGAAAGTAAGAATAAAAGTAAAATGGGCTTACCAGTGATCGACCAGAGTAGTTTTGCTCATTAAAACTGATATAAGTAGGTAAGTAGAAGTTTATGCTTGTGACCAGTGGTTGATTTTCTCAAATTTAGGTTATGTGACTTAACGTAGTTTGGTTTTGTGGTACAGATTTACAACTTGACATTAGGTATAGGCAACAAAACTATCTTTGGTCTATTTTAGTTTATCCTGTCCTATAACAGTACGGCCAAAAATAAGTGTATCTGAAAGGCGATAGAACCCAGAATGACACAGTCGGCAGAATCGACTTTTAAGAGAAAAATGCTTGAAAATATACTGGTACTATAAATACTTTACTCAATTAGATTAAATATTTCCTTTACAACACTTCTGCCTTCTGTCATCTTTATAATTTTCAACAGATTAAATGTAAAGTTAAATTAAAACCTTTACTTTTATTTTACCAGAGATTTTCATTATTTAAAAACTGAATAAAAACTGTTTACTCAGGTTAGACATGCAATAGCATTTTTTATAATCCAGCCATCTGGGGGGTGTCAGCATTTAAACGTTAATGTTTTCTTAATATATCAAGATTATTAACAATAAAAACCAACGCCTTTGTGTCACTTCCCGTCCTTAATCGTCAGTAATGTCGAATTAATTACAATTTGGTAGCTCGCTTTTTCCTTGCAGGTGTAAATATAAAAGAAATAAAAATAAAATAAAACTTTGCCATCACATGAAATTTCGGACGTGGTACCTACATAATTAATTTGATATCTGTGAGTGGGTTTTTACCGAACGGACCATGAATGTCATTGATGCGTTTGATCCGTTAAAGACTAGAAAATTAAATAGATGGTGACTGTTACATTTCAAGCCGTTAATTTTTACAGGATGTTTCATATAATAAGTTATGGAGTAACCATTAGTGTCCAAACAAACACTCTATTCACTCAGTTCTGCAAGAAAAACAATGGCTTCGCCAGAAATGAAATCAACTTTACTACTAGACAGGGTGGTCCAATTAGGGTCATCTCGCCTCGCATATGATGCAAGGTGACTAGAAAGCAAACAAATTTAAACTTGTGAGTTAGGCTACTGCTTTTTACTCCTTTTGCTTAATTTTGTTTATTGTTTAGAATATCTAATGTAGAGGGTTGGTGCTTCTTATTGGACTCTTTCTTTGCCGATTCTGTTCTTGTTGCTATTGATTTTGATTCATTTCTTGTTTGGTTTTGTGATTAATTTTTGTTTTTTCTGTAATCTTCTACGGAGGTATGATGTGTGATTGAGTAATTAGTACTAGTAACTAACCTAATATTCCGCCCGATGAAAATCAGGTGGAGGCAAACTTTGGAGGCCTGTAGGAAGGAAAGTCTGTATTCTGGAAATCTCCCTAAAGAAGAGTTTCCAGTGTTCCAGTTATCCCTATAATTATAATCGAGTATAAATATTATTATACTTATTATTCTAATAAACCACCTGTAGTAACGCCACTGTGACATTACTTTCATTCGCCAAACTCGTCCGTCTATTGTATGCAAATTAGGGTGACCCTAATTTAGGACCGATTCGGGGTGTGTATGTCTTAAATATCTAAAATACGGAATTTTTAAAAACAACTATCATTGCAATTTGCCTAAAACTTACAATGCAACCTATAAGTTGTCCACCCTGCTTAATGGGTTCTGTCATTGCAAATTTATATTTTACTATTCTCTGGCATTAGGCAACAGAGTAAAGGCATTTTTATTAAAAAATTAAATAAATCCCGGTCGGTATTTAAGTGAGATTGATGATGGTTCCAGAAAAATAAAACATTGTATGACAAAACTGGTTAGGGATTCTAATAGAGAATAAAAAGTGGCCATAATAAAGTGTCATTTGGTTTCTTCTATCTTTTAGGTACATTTAAGACGTAAACTGAAAAAGTATATTTGACAATCTTTCGGTTTCTTTCGAATATCGCCGGAAGTACTCGGATTCTAAGTGCTTTCTTTCTGGATTATTGCTAAACATCAAATTACACAACTTTGCCCCTATTTAACTATTCTTGGCGCCGTCTTTATTTGCTTGTGCCAAACATAAATTGTTTACTGTATTTCCATAGGTTGCGTGGTACAAAACATGTGAGTTGAAATAAAAGGCTTTACTTCTGGTATTTTATTTACTCATCTTCACATCCGTTTTGCGTACCAGCAAATGCTTTTTCGAGAATATCTGCGGAATTGAGACTGCTTTTTACAACAGATAAGCAGAACTTGAGTTGGGATGAAGTTATCACATTAATACACCTTCGGAATAGAACTCCGCGAATTTTCCAACCTATTTCAAGGCGTCATGCGGAACTCTACTTAAGTCGGGATATATTAATAACATTAATATATCTTTGGGATAACACCGCGAACTGACCGATTTAATTACTTGGCTTGAGTGCCATCAAAAAAAATACAAACTCGCGTAAACAGCGAGGGAAACCGTCTGCTTTCCACGCGAGCTGTTACAGAACTCTCTTTCGTCCCGAAAAATTAAAACACGTCAAGTCTTACTTGCGATATATCATCCATCCCTCTCGTACACAGCAACATTCTGTCATGCTGTTTCAAACCCTGCTTTTTGTCACGTAGGCTCAACACGTCGTTGCCTGGGCGACCGCTCATTTTGTAAACGGCGAATTTTCTACGAAAGTCAGCAACATTGTCGTACTTTGTATGCTTTGAATTTATACTTGTTTGTGTTATTAAATTATGCAACTAGACAACTAAACCTTTCTCCAACAACTGTCTTCGTATCTCTTATGGTTTACGATATCTCTGTAGTAATAAACGAATTTGCTACACCCTGTATATGAATCCGAGGGATTGCCCACGAACTCTGGGACACCATGTATACTGTATTAGAAAAGGAAATATTTTCACAATTTTAGAATCCCCAATCTCGAGTATAAGGGCTTATGTGGCCACGAGCCAGAGCAGCAGGGGTGTATTTGTTTTGGAAGCCACTCCGATAAGCAAAGTTGATCCGCACCCGTGTTTGTTGAATTATGGAAAGCTTTTAGTATAGCCGTCGAAACATCAGGAATAAAGTTTGCATAAATCCCAATGGAAACTAATGGAAGCATGGATAATAGAGTTACACTATTACAGGGTGATCCCGTATGGGAATATCTATAGGGTGTCTGCTAATTAATGATGCACAATACGATATGTAAAAATAATAGTATGTATTTTACCAAACTTATCTTATATTTGATTTGTGATGGGCTACATTCTTGGTGAAATGGATATTCCATGGTAGAGGAAATTAAAGTCGTAGTTGTTATATTTCACAATTTAATTCAGTTTCCTGACAAGTGTAGGCATATAAGACAATACTAAATTCT
The DNA here is from genome assembly GCA_963920685.1 of Polydrusus tereticollis. Taxonomy (NCBI): domain Eukaryota; kingdom Metazoa; phylum Arthropoda; class Insecta; order Coleoptera; family Curculionidae; genus Polydrusus; species Polydrusus tereticollis. The sequence continues at coordinate 127,662,370 of OY987329.1, forward strand.
ACATGTCATTAAAATAAAAATTGACAGATGATGGGTTATTTTGGTCTTTAATTTACAGGTATTGGCCAAAGATACAACTAAATTACAGGTGTGATTATAGAGGTATTTACATCTAAGTAATAAAATTAAGAAAATTATATTGTGTATATAATTATGGGTTTTTTTCGTTCGTAATTATTGACAGTGTTTATTGCATATTTATCTTAAGTTATTAGGCTATTAAGTATTAGATTGGTACCTGAAGGTATTTCAATTTGATTATTAACAACGTTACATCGATTTTTTAGGGCTTTTTTGATTGCTAATGTTTCTAATAGGTTGAGTTTTCTACCCTTGTGTTGAGTATATATCGGTTTTATTTTGTTGGATATTGAGTGGTTACTTATTATACAGTGGTTCGCTATTCCTGTTCTATTTTGTTTAGGCATAAAGAACATAAAACATCAATTTTAAAAAAACAAAATAAAACAGGAATAGCGGACAACTGTATAATAAATAACCATTCAATATCCAACAAAATAAAACCGATATATACTCAACACAAGGGTAGAAAACTCAACCTATTAGAAAAAGTAGCAATCAAAAAAGCCTTAAAAAATCAATGTAATGTTGTTAATAATCAAATTGAAATACCTTCAGGTGCCATAATAATACTTAATAGCCTAATAACTTAAAATAAATATGCAATAAACCCTGTCAATTACGAACGAAAAAACCCATAATTATATACACAATATCATTTTCCTAATTTTATTACTTAGATGTAAATACCTCTATAATCACACCTGTAATTTAGTTGTACCTTTGGCCAATACCTGTAAATTAAGGATCAAAATAACCCATCATCTGTCAATTTTTATTTTAATGACATGTAGAATTTAGTATTGTCTTATATGCCTTTGATAATGATCCGCAAGGGTTGAATTGAAACACGTGTCAGGAAACTGAATTAAATTGTGAAATATAACAAGTACGACTTTAATTTCCTCTACCATGAAACTTATCTTAGTCCAAAAGTTCCCAAAACCTGAGGATGCCAATGGCCTTCTTTGATTCTTTTTAAATAACTTTGGAAGGAAAATCGTTTCTGATCTTCTCCTTGCGTTTGAAGGCTCAAAACTTTTTTGTGACTAAGTGTATTCACATTTTGAATAGAAATATGTCTATCTTTATGTTTAACCTATGTCCTAAACCACACATCCCTGCCCATACATTAACGCTAAATTTAACTTTTTTTTCAGAATTTCACGGTTTTCCATAGGATTTTCAATGCTCTAAATATGTTCATTTCGTCTGTTGAATATTTCACAATTGGTAAATTAACGTATGTCCCAAAAGTTTTCGGAAAATATTTGGCGTAGTCATCTTTTAATCAAGTTAAAGTGTAGGTACATAATCGCACCCTCAATCATAAAGTGGTATAACTTAAAATTTTAATAATTTGAGTTTTAATCATAAAACGACCCAAAATTCATTGACTTAACATCGACCTACGCCTACGTCAAAATGGGATCTGCAGTTGCAGATTTCTAATTGTCAACATATTTCGTGACGAGTTTTAGTGTTAAACCGACTCATTTTAGTTATGTACAACCACTGAAAAGAATACACGTTGTGAATGCTTCCAAATAATTACTAAAGCAACATTTTTTGCTATAGTTATTAAGAAATTTTTAATATACACTCATCGGCACCAAATTCCGCCACCCAAAAATTTTTTGATGTTTTATATTGAATTCAATTTTAATAATTTTTTTACCCGTCTGTAAATATATTTATTGAGATTCTTCCGTCTTGTAATAATTAAGATTTTTCACTTAGGTGATGTTATACCGGGGTAAATTAAAATGTTATTTTTGTCACATTTTCAAAACACCCTGTGGAAAAATTAAGGCGGATAATTTTATTTATAATCTTTTTGCTATAATCTTAGATGTATTTCAAACATTTTGTTTTTTGAATTATTCCATTATCTCATTGCTCGTAAGAGCTACAGAATTTTAAATAAACACTGATCGTGCATATGTCGACCTGTATGTCGCTATAAAATAATAAAATATGTTTATAATGCAATTTTCATAGTCCCTGTTCTAAATGCACCGTATAAGGCAGCCTAATAAGTATTATTTAAGTATGTTATATAAATTATATAATGACCGTATAGTCTTACAATATATATATGCACTACATAATTGAAATGGTTTATAAAAATGGTCCTTTTTCGGTTCTGCAGATGTCGTATTACGGCTTAAAAACCGCTTTTGAAATAGTTTGTTTTTCTGAACATTTGTTGTGTAGTTGTTTATACAAACATTATAAATATAATTTTGCTAGTTAGGAAGAAAAAATACGCCTTCCTAAATGCTTGCCTCCCCCCGCCCCAAAATTCTCTCTCTCTCACTTTAACTACAAATATCACCATGAACTTTTTCTATTTAATTAATAAAACTACATTTCAAAAAGTTTCTCATAAATACAAGTAAACCATATTACTCTTCAAATAATATTTCTCATTAATTCATAAGCTTTGTAGATTCGCTGGAAATTTGAAAAAAGCTAGGATAATTCAATTCTAAAACAGTTTTCTGCAGATTCTTATGAAGTGTGTTTTTTTTTATTAAGGACACGAATGTCAATTTTGGTAACCCAAATTAACCCGGTTAATTTAAATATCGAATAAGGTTAATATCGGTCACAGTATTTATCAGTTGATTGGACAAAAACCTAGGCGTAATAATGTTGAAGTTTTTGATGCCCAAAACATATCTATTTCGACAATTACGAGACACTAATTAATGGCTGTTTAGAAGGCATACCCTGCATTAAATTGCCTAGTGCGCGAGCTAATGTCGTATGAAAATTCCATATTATTGCGATACCTTACAACTTAGCTGCCAAGGAGTTTATTCCAGATAATTGGGAGTATGATATACAAAATATCAAGATTTTAAACAAAATTTGCTAATTGTTTCTAAAACTAGAAAAACTCGTTTTCTAAGAAAAAGGACAGACAACAGTTTTATGAACAAAAATATGTTTACTTTAATTTAATCACAAAAATATATTGATGAAGATCATGCTTTGAAATATAAAATTTAGTTAAAAAAACTTTTATAAAATTTATTTTTGCTCTATAATAATATATTGGATATCAGTCCTACACTAAAATTTGGCATAGTGATTAATGTTTTGTTGTCCTAATTTAGCACCAACGACTAGAATTTTATGATCCGTAGAAAATGGCAATTGGTCATTAAATTTTTCGGCCGAAAACAAACGGTTTCCGAGTCTGTAATTAAAAATTCGCATTTGATGGCAATATACCAAATGTGTCAGAAAAGGTCATTTGTTTCAAAGACTGAACCATCAATTAAATGCCTACCTGAATTTCGTTCTAAAATTATTGCATGCTGCTTAATGGTCTATGGTGGAGAAGTAATCGTGTTTCTCTACAGACCCAAAATTTAATTCTTACAAAAATAAATAGATTCTTTGTATATATCGATAGGTTTTTAAAATATTCTTCGATGTATTCCGATTCACATCCTTTATTCGTGACTATCACTCCACAGATCTAATTTTCAATTTTTACAGCAGAAAAATATCCCAAAACAATCCTAAATTTAAATGTTTGCTGATGATATCCGGCTCATCTATCAGTTTTCATCTAGAGACAAGTATTGTACATTCTCTGTTATTAATATATTTAGAATTAGAACTGGAAAATTTGGGCTGACAGAAATTCTTTACTACTTAATCCATCGAAATCATCATATCTTTTAGTTGATTCACCACAATCGCCACTGCTGTATCTGCGAAGAGTCTCGGACTTATTATTGATAGTCACCTCAAGTTCACTAGACATGTCAAATGATATCTGTTAAAAGGAGTATCTCAGCTTTAAAATATCTTTTGCCTTTGCCTCCAAAATTTACTTAATTGACAAATTTAGGATATACTTCATGTCGCAGCGTCATATTTGCTGAAGGGCACAAATTACCGAAATAATTTATTTCGGTGATTTGTGCTGAAGGGTAAAGTGATAAGTTCAGGTTATACTTTATGTCAAAGTCATATGGTCTGAAAATTAAGGAAATACTTGTATACCCAAAGTTCCCAATTTCTGCCAGTGACATTTAATACCAATCACCAAATCTAGGAAGCGGCAGAATAAAATTTTTTTGTGCATATAATAAACTTTGCCGCTACATTTCGAGTGAATTTGGGAGACGACGTTGCCATACAAGCCGCAATCAGCTAAATATATTTAAAATAGCACGGCGATTACGATTAGCCTGCCTGCACTGGGATTCTGATCGCGGAGAAAATAAATGTGACAACACACAGAGACCGAATTCCCAACTTGAAAGATTTGAAAATAAGCGTGCCGGCAGGAGTCTCGCACTGCTTCATTAATTTGTGATTTTATTATTAATTTATTGCTAGATTTTTTTCAGTTTTCGTAGTATTTGGGTCGTTCACGTAGATATTATGTTGTGTAAATTTATAGTTATTAAAATATTTAGTGTTATTAACTGCTTATAACTGAGTAAACTATGGATATTAACGAACTCTCAACTAAACTGCTGGAACTTTGAAACGCATAAAGAAAATTTTTAGTCTATATTTTAAACTAAATATCTCGGAAAATATTAAGGATATTTGAACGCGGTTCGAAGTATATTGAAGCTCATTGTTTGGTCTTAGGGTGTATTTATTAAGTTTTGGTTTGTATACATTTCGATTCCACAATACAGGGTGGTAAATGAAACAGTGCTAATTTAACAAAGTTTCACGGATGCCCCATTTCGTTCCAAAGATATTTTTGCTTTATTTCTCGGTTTTAAAAGAATCACTGGTTCAATTGAAAAAAACGGCTTTCTGGGTTTTTGAATAAGTGTCGTACTTTTACAATAATTAGAGTTTAAGCGAAAAACGACACTTTCGGATTTCATCACCCTGTATCTGTCTGGCAATTGCTAGGAAAAAAGGTTTTTAACTTGTTGTTAGTTCCAAATTCTTGGCTTTTTTTCGCGTTTTAAAAATATTTTATACAGGGTGAGAAAAGATTATAGTTTCAATACCCTGATAATAATAATGTTTTTATTTTCCCAGTAACAGCTTCTTCTCGGCCGAACTGTAAATGCTGAAATCTACCGGAATGGCATGATCCTTCCAATTATAGTCCCGTTTGCAACAAATTACGGTCGGAATTTTTTTATATATTGATGACAATGCTAGACCTCATAGGGCTCATATTGTAACAGAGGTTTTGCGAGCCAATAACATTAATCGAATGGATTGGCCAGCAAAATCTCCTGACCTTAACATAATAGAGCCCGTTTGGTCTCGTTTAAAATTATTGTTGGTGGGATCTCGGGACAACACCCCACAAACTTTTGGCAAGTTAACTCAAGCCATTATTGATGAATGGGGAAATATTTTTTAAGAGTTTATTCGTAATTTAGTAGATAGTATGCCTCGCCGGTGGGCAGATGTAATACGAGTTAGAGGAGGGCCTACAAAATATTGAGCTTAATATTGTTGGCTTTTATATAGCATATAGCGTTGTTTATTTTTGATTACTTAAATTAATTTACAAGTATTAGTTTGTATCATAGAAACATCAACTTTGAATTAGAAATGTTCTTTGTTGCAAATAAGCTACTAAAATAAAAAATTAAAAAACCGTCTTGACGTTTTAATCCATAGTTGTAAACACTTGCATTGAATTTTGAGAAACATAATTCTATCTCTTGTGCCACCAAATTGAAGCGTGAAGCTGTTACTGGGAAAATAAAAACATTATTATTATTAGGGTATTGAAAGTATACTTTTTTCTCACCCAGTATAAAATCTTTTTAAAACGCGAAAAAAAGTCAAGAATTTGGAACTCACAATAAGTTAAAAACATTTTTTCCGAGCAATTGCCAGACAGTTACAGGGTGATGAAATCCGAAAGTGTCGTTTTTCGCTTAAACTCTAATTATTGTAAAAGTACGACATTTATTCAAAAACCCAGAAAGCAGTTTTTTTCAATTGAACTAGTGATTCTTTTAAAACCGAGAAATAAAGCAAAAATATCTTTGGAACGAAATGGGGCCTCCGTGGAACTTTCTTAAATTAGCACTGTTTCATTTACCACCCTGTATTGTGAAATCGAAATGAATACAAACCAAAACTAATCAATATACCCTAAGATCAAACAATGACCTTCAATATGCTTCAAACCGCGTTCAAATATCCTTAATATTTTTCGAGATATTTAGTTTAAAATATAGACTAAAAATTTTCTTTGTGCGTTTCAAAGTTCCAGCAGTTTAGTTGTTCGCTTACAAAAAAAATCCTCAATTAACAATAGAAGAACGAATAATAGTTCAAAACATAAACCATAGAATTCGGGAACGAAATCCTGAACTAACCACATTGGATGCTGCAGAAATATGTGGCACTTTAACTAAACTTTCCTCGCACACTGTGTTTAGGGTGTTGAAAGGGCTTCATTAAAAAAATTATGAAAAAGAAACTAGTCGCGGAGCCCAGATAAGAGGACGGAACAAAATACTTCGGAATATGATATTTTATTAAGTTTTTAATTTTAGGAATATTAATCGAAATAAAAAGGCCTACTAATTAAACAAATTGAATTATTGTATGGCGACGAAAATATTTTGAAAAACGGGAGTTTCGGGAAAAAGGGAAGAAATTGTATTACATCGATGAAACATGGCTCAATGAAGAGCACACAGATGAGAATGTATGACAAGATCTAAATATTAAAAGTTCAAGGCAGGCATTTATTGATGGATTTTAGCATGGACTAAAAAATCATAGTGGAAAGGGTCGTCATCTTATAGGATCAGGTTTTACTTTTATATAACACAGCACAAATTATTTTTACGGGGGTTCCCTGGTAAGTCACTTCTTACATGCGGCTGACGTTATTTTTTTTATCGCCTTTTTACCTATATATTATATATTGTATATTTTATACTTATACCTATATTTTTATGCTAATTAGGGCTTGGTCTTTAATATATATTTAATGCAGCTTCTATTTCTTGTATTTCTGCCATGCACCGCTCTGGGTGGAAGCAAACGGGCAGCCTCAGTTGAGCACTTGCCATGAAAATATTTGTAAAACAGACTCAAGTCGCCAACCTGCCTTCGATGTTCAATGCTTTCCAGGTTGTTTGTCAGATCATGGTCACCGATCAAGCGAATATAATCTAGCAATCTCAGGCTATGTTTAGGAGCAGAGCCCCAAATATGCGAACAGTACTCCAGCGATGGTTGAATTTGGGATTTATAGAGCATCAAAAGTTGTTGGCGTGAATAGAGGTTCTTAGTTCGGAAAGTATTCCAAGCTTCTGCGAGGCTGCCTTAGCAATGATCATATCCGGTTCTTCAACATTAACTTTCTTAGAAAAGACTGCCCGCCTAGGTTCTTTTAGCGTTAAATTCTACTTGGTTACTGTCACCCCAAGACAGAATTTCTCTTAGGTCTTGCTGCCTATAGAGATGTGCATTGGCAGCCGATGTCCGAGCATCCAAAGTAAAAGATGAAACAAATGTTCTGTCATCAGCAAAGCTATATATAGGAATTTTAGATTATTTCCAAAAGGTCGTTCAAGTATAGGAAAAATAGGGTGAGCGACAATATAGAACCTTGAGAGACTTCGGCGTTGATGTTAAATGTGTGTGAAAGATATCCCTCCATGTAATTTTAAAACACAATAAATGTTTTTTAAATTAGAATATCTCCTTGTCGATATCCTCTCCTTGGCCTTTCTCGATCAGGAGATCTTCAGTGCATGTGTACACCCCTGTCTAATGTCTGCTTATGCAAGTACGAATAAAGGATTTTGATTTTTTGATTAACCTGTTTTGGAATTAAGTCATCAATTTTTTGGAGGTGCCCGTATCAGCCGAATTGCTTCACTTTAATGTAATCTATTATTGACCTAAATCTTCTATTCTAAATAAGTTTCTTAGTTTTTCTTTAAACTTATAGAGAAAGCACGTACGTACTATGAATCTACTAAATTATACGTTTGGTCACTCTTTACCCTTATTTAATATTTTCAGTATGTTTCATAAAAACATACCTAATAAATGTACTGTATTTATTAAAAAATGAAGCTCATAATTATTTTGTTTAGACATATTTATACACTGAAACTTATTTAAATAATTAGAGGTTAAAACTTCTCAGACGAGTCAGTAGCCGAGAAGTAGCCGATACCAATTTACTTCCATAAAAAACTTCAACAAATTCTTTCTATTCCCTATTAAGAAGGAGCCCAAATTAAGCTCTCACTTACTGTTGAGTGGCAGTTGGCCCTGAACAAACAACCTGGGCAAAGTAAGTATGACTTGCACATTTAAACAAGAAATTTTTATATAGGATTGTTTTAATAATGATAGTCCGAATGACACTTAAGCAGTTCAACAAGCTTAACGAATTGGTATTTCTTTAACACAGGGTGATACTGTAAAAAAGTTAAGCTAGTAGTTACGTGGTCTAAGTCAATAAGATCTTGGTTGTGTTTTCCTAATTATTTTTTAAAATTAAATATTAATTTTAATATAAATATTTGTTCATCAGGTCTAGGCCGACATAAAAGTTACAGTTAAGTTTACATTATACCGTTTATCTTTTGACTGCCACAAAACCCTTATTATCCCTCTGGCCATAAAATACCCTAAATTTACATCTTTTCGGGCAGAGCCGGAGTACCTACAAATTACCTGTATCCCTAATTGGAATACCATTTTAGGTAGGCATAAATACCTAATAATTTATAAATAGCAAATTGATTTTTATTAATTTTAGTTCCCATTGCTTTTCCGACGAATGAATTTTGTTATATTAGTGTTTGGTTTACCGGCGCGTGATATTTTTCGTTGTATTAGTGTCATTCCTTGCTGAAAAGAGATTTTAATTGAAGTGATGCTTTAACCGAGACGTCTGCTTTAACAAGAATGTCGACTTTTGGACATTTTAGTTTCATGAAAAAAATGTTCAAAACAAAGTAGTGGGGGGGCGAAATTTAAACTATCGTGGAAAAGGCGACAACTAGGTCTTCTGTGGAAAAGAGCTCTAAAAAATATGAAAAAGAAACGTCCAGTTGAAAATATGGGGTCGTGGTTAAAGACAACAATTTAAGAAACAGTCATTAACAATTATGCAAAAGCAGAAGAGAAAAGAAAATTTAAAGAAAAAGTAGTGTACGAATAGGCGACAGATGAAGAAGTTCATAAAACATGTAAATAAATACTTCAGATGATGAGTATTATTTAGAAGATAAAGTAGGTAGGTAAATGAGTTTCGCGAAGAAGAACAATTAATGAAATACCTAGATAAAAACCTTTAAATTTAAAAATAATGGAGGCAGGGTCTTGGTGAAATCTTCATCAAAATAAAATATTTTATGTTTGAACAGACAACAGGAAGAGAACTATATTAAAATTTAGAGAAGAAATTTTCTCAATTTTATTGGCCTGATATCGATAATGTTTAATGTATAAGGATCAGCAGCGGCCATATCTCAAGAACGATTCAGCTCACATAATTGATAAAAAGCTATAAATATCGCCAATAGAAATTCATAAAAAATAATTTCAAGTCTCGGAAATTGTCGCAAGAGGGCGTAACGGCGCATTGATTTTTAAAAGTCTTACGGCAAAAAATGCCACTTAAACCCAAATAAATAATCAAAATCAGTAGATCGTTCCCTACAACTCTTATAATTAGTATTTTTTCGAATCTCGACTAATAATAAATTAGGTGCAATGCTAGTTAGTCGTCAAGTAAAAATATTTCCTAAGTCTAACAGAACAAAGAGGGAAACAACAATCGTTTTGTGTATTAAGTGTATAATCTTCAAAATTTAATAATTAGCAGAGCGCTTTCGGCCATAGGCCATCTTCAGTGCTTCCTAACAAGCGAGGAAAATCCAATTTTTAGAAATTCGTTTTTCGAAAATTAATTGTAAAGTTGTGTGAAAACAGTTAAATGTTGCTTACTTTTTGTTGAAAAATTGTTTTGAGAAAGTATATAAAAATGTATTTTTTGGTTTTTACTCACTTAGTCAGGAAACAGGAACACTTTATTGATAAGTTATCTTTCTTCATTAAGTGGGTTACACCACAATGTAAAAACGGATTACATAAAATAATTAACACGTAAAATTGTAAATAACGAACAACTGGGAGGAACCATTTTTAAAATTCAAAATGTAACCATCATTTTTCCTTTTTCTTTTCCATTTTTTCGTTCCACGTGAGAACATGGTTTTGAGTCGAAATTTTATGGTTATGTAAATTAAAAAGATTAAATCTATCCTGACATTGTTGACGTTGTTAAAGATAGAGGGCGGGCTATTTAAAAATTGTTAAGGTTGGAAGATATTCAAATTTTAAAAAAGTTAATTTAGAACGCGTCTATGTAAGGGAATATAACTTCTGGAATATAACAAACAAACAGAACAAAATCAGAAATCTAAAATTTTATGAAAAAATAGTAATAACGGGTGAGGCATGGCTTAGTTGAACATAGGAGATACCATGTTAATTTTGGCTTCCCTGTACATTTTAGAGAAAAATTGTAATATAATTTTTTGAAGAGGCCGATATAATAAACCCATGTACCGAGTTTGAATCAATTTTAATAAACCAATCCTAACTTATTCAATTAAGTGTGATAGCAAAATTACGAAATTTTCATAGTTTAGGTAATACAGCAAACACCAGCAAATTATTATTTGGCATTGACAAAACGAAAAGTAGCATCAGTGACAACATTTTCATTGAAGGTACTTTAGTTATAGCTAAATATGAGCTATTCCATTAGGAAAAAAGTAACTATGATTAAGTGGTATTATACAGGAAACAGTTTAAGGGCAGTGTCCGAAATGTTTTCAGTTCAATTCCCTGATAAGTATATCTCTTTCACTTCATTCATTAAACTTATCATAAATGCTCAACTCAGAATGTCAATAAAGCTGAAGAAAGGGATAATAAAGATCTTGATATTTTACTGCACGTGGAGGAAAATCAAATAAATAGCACGAGGATTCTTGGCAAGCCGTAGGAAAACATCAAACCACAGTGTTGCGCACTATAAAAAAATATAAATATGTGGGAAACGGAGAACTAGCAGTAACAATCGCAGATGTATTATTCGTTGCCCGGCAATACGTCTATCACGAGGACACAAGCTTACAACAATAAAACGAAATGGGTTGCTGCGCAACAAGTAAAAAAGGAGGAGGTCAAGAAGTGTCAGAGAAAGGAAGAAAAAGTAGATCGCGACGACGGCGCGAGAGTTAAGCTAGATTTGTAAACTCGAAAAGTTGGCGAGGTTGAGGTTCAGTTGGTGTTGGAAATAGGAGTTCAATTTAAACTGAAGGGTACACTCAGTTCCATTTATACACGTTAATGTTGTTCATGTAAAGCTCATTCAAGCTTCGAAAACTTCCCGGGTAATTCGAGATAACCAATTTTTATGCTCGGAGTTCGGAATATCTAACCTCACAAACTTGATCATAACTTCAACCTCACCAACTTTTCGAGTTTATAAATCCAGCTTTAAGGAAAGGCGAGATATTACGACGTTACGGACTCTGTTCATTTATATTTTGTGATTTTTGTTGTTTCAAAAGTGTTAAGTAAAGTGTTGAATTGATTTGTTATTTGCCTGAATTAAATCCTATAAATTTCTTCCTTACAAGTATGAAAAACATCAAGAGCTACGGCAAGGTGATGAAGAACGGAGAAGGGTATTCTGTTTGGAGGCAATGGAAAGAGCAAATAATAATAGGAGTTTTTTGAGAGATATTTGCTTTATCGATGAATGTACATTCACCCTCAACAACGAACCAAATGTTTAAAATTGCCGGTATTGGAGTCAAGAAAATGAACATCGTCTTGTTTCTACTCGTACGCAATGTCCACAAAAAATAAATATTTGGGCGGAAATTGTAGGACATCACATTATTCCACCATTTTTTTATGGAAGGCAACCTTACAGCAGTGACCTATTTGGAGTTACTACAAGATCGAATTGAACCCGCACTAGAAGAAGTTGTAGGCGAAAATCAGGAAACTGGTAACAAATGGATGGTTGGCCTGCTCATAATTCTCTCATGGTTAGGGAATACTTGCAAAATATTTTTAACGTAAATAGTATTGCCCCACGGCATCTAATCCTTCTGCCAGCCAGGTCTCCTGACTTTTGGCCAAACGACTCATTTCTGTGGGGTCACTTAAAAAATTTTATTTATAAAGATGTAAAATTTGAAAATCCAGACCAGCTAAAAACTGTATTTTGTTAGAATGTGACAAAAATTCTCAATATCAACTCGGTAATGTTAAAAATGAATTTTATGATCGGTTAGGATATTGTTTGTGATTAATTAATTAATGTTTTTGTAAAAATCTGTAGTCTGTTATGTTAAATTAAAGGCTTAATAAGAAAGACATAATGATGTCTTTAGTGTATTTGATCCAATCGAACTAATATGGTACCAAGTAAATATTATAGAAGGAATAATACTTCCCCCACATTAAATATATCTTTAGTGGAATTATTAAAAACATAATAAGTAGCATTTCTGCGGACAGTTAGGAATATTCTTATGTGTATGAGTACTTATGTGCAACCCTAATAATAAGTTTAGATGAAGATAGTGATAGTGGCACAGATCTAAATTTAGAGTAAAGTAGAATTAGGTTGCCAAAATGGACTATTGTAAAACTTTTGTGTGTACACACTATAGGTACTGTATTTAAATATTAAACTTAATTTTAATCCTGTTTTAGTGTGTAGTCTAAATCCTAATATTGTAAATTATAATCACAATAATTTGTAAAAGTCTTTTTCATATTCTTAGTGTACTTTGTTGACGACTGTAAAATCTAAAGTTTTATTGAAACGAAGAAATCTGTATTTCAGTATTTCTTTTATTTTTATTATACTGATTATGTCTCAAAATATTATTAATATAATAATCGATCTTGACTTTCATTTGGTTTAAAATATCCCTTTAATTCAAAATAAAAGTAAGTCAATATGTAGATAGCATAGCTATATTTTCAAGCCGGCCCTGCACCCATTTATTGCGGTTTAAAGATGCTGCGACTTACACAAAGGGGTTTAATCAGCTAGATCATTTATTGCAGTAAAGCTCCACGATATAATGTAAACTTTACCATAGTGTCTTTATTTAAAATGAAAATAGGTAATAGGAACTCGAAAGTTTTCCCAGTTACTGTGAAATCCGATTGTGTATTAGGTACTTTATTCTTAGTTCTTATCGGTGGCATAAACCATTGCACATACTAACCCTGTATAATATTAAAATTGTCTACAAACGTGTAATAATATAATTGTTCTCGAACAAATTCATATTGTTCTTTTAATGCATTATATTAATTTTTTAAACTAATTCTCTAATGGTAACAGAATAAAGCTTGTTATAAATTTGTTTCAATGACTTGATAATGAGTAGTGTGGTAGCTATAATTAAAGGTATGGAAACGCTTTACAAAGTTAAATACAGTTATTAAATGAGAAGTATGAAGAATAGTAAAAGAAATGTTTTCTTATAGAAAAATAATCAGACACTTATCCTTATTGAAATAAACGGTAGTGGCATTTTTTAATGAATATTAATTTTAAAGTGATCTACATCAAGTAAATTAGTTAATTGAGGTCTGCAAGATTAAGAACTTTTCACAATATTCTTCAGTGGCGTGGCTAGCTCATTACAATATGGCAAAGAACGCATCGGTATCCATAAAATTGCCTTTTTTCGCCGTATCCATCCCCAGACGCATTTTGCCGTACAACGGCAGTGAGGCTATAGAATTCGACGAGGGATCACCTGGTCATTAATTTACAGGAGTTGTCGCCATACAGCAATAAGAACCTATTCGATTACGGAAGGGTTAGTTGCTTTCTTCGGCTGTTATAAAATTTCATCCTCACAAAACTAATACGATCCCGTATAAATGACATTATAAGATCACTTTTCGTATCACGAATTCCTAGCGCCTCAAGCTGGTTGACATAAAGTCAATATTTATAGTGTCGAACGCATGTGTTAAATCTAGCGCCTTCTTAACCTCCCTTCTCTTCACTTGACGATACAGGAGGAGGCGAGAATGGGCCTCCACCGCCTTCAGATGATGCTGCCGACTTCCAGAGTAAAGAAGGTAGGTCACGAACTTATAGAAGACATAGCACATGTGCCGGAGACGAAGATGAGATCAGACCACATGACACCAAAATTTATTTACGACACACCTTTTGAGATAAATATTCAGGATCGAACCGTGTGGACAAACAATGATTTAGATTTGCTGTCTGGAGCTCTGGTGTGGTTCACCGATGGATCCAAGACTGAAGAGGGTACAGGGGCTGGGATACACGGATTAAGACCAAGAAGAGACTTGTTCTTTCCCTTGGAAAAACTCCCAACAGTACTCCAGGCAGAAACCTTTGCCATACCACAATGTGCATGAGAAAACAATAGAAGAGCCTATCAAAATAGACTGCAATACTGTTAAACTATTCTGGGTACCGGGTCAGAGATGCATTTTTGGCAACGAAAGAGCAGACGAGCTCGCGAGGCGGGCATCAGCTACACCGTACATTGGTCCTGAACTAGCCCTAGGAGTGCCTGAATGCACAGCACGAGAAGCTATTAAGCGATGGACCAAAAATGAAAACAAAGTCTACTGGAACAGCAAACAGGGACTCAACTATAGCAAGAGAGTTATGGGAGTATTGGTCCAAAATTCTAAAAACAGTTGCTTAACCTTAGCAGGAATCAACTAAGAATAACAACGGTAATCCTAACAGGACATATGGCTGTCAAGGATCACCTGAACAAAATGAAGATATACAATGGAGATCTTAGCTGTAGGCTCTGCGGCAAGGATAGGGAAACTGTCTACATATTATGTTGTCTGTCAATGCGAATCCCTGGATCGCAGACGCCATGCCATATTCGGGAAAGTAAAACTAGAACTGAATGAAATTACCACCAAATCAGCAGTTGACGTATATAAACTAATACACGGAACCAAGATTATGACCGCAGTGCTCCGGTTAAGGACGAGCCGACGAGCCTAAGGAAGAAGAAAAAATTGGTTAACCTAACAGAACTGTAACAGTATATTGGTTACTCTTATACATCCATTCATTAATGAATTAATCCTATAGCTTACCCAAAACATGCCGGCTTAGTGGACTTGTCCTTACGAAATCTATGCTGTGATGCATTGACAGTTTAGAAGGAAAACAAACTTATTTTTTCCGTTATTTCTTTCTCAATTATTTTTGAAAAAATGCTTAAAAGTGAAATGGGTTGGTAATTCTCCATGCCACATTTGTCATCCTTTCTATAAACTGGGATAATTAATGATCATTTTATGCTGTGTGCAAATTGACCAAGTCATAAAATCATATTTATTAGATAACATAAAGATTCTGCTAGAGCCTGATGACTCACTTTTTTACTAAATAAATAGATTAAACTGGGATAAAAATTACTATTCACTTATCGATGCTAGACAAAAATATTAGGGATAAAAAGAAAATTAAGAAGTCCTACACAAGTTTAATAAAATGTTAAGAAGGTCCTGTATCAAAATTTCTTGAAGGGGAGGGGAGGGGGGTTCGGTGAAGTACTTTAAATTTTAAGACTTTGTTATCATTTACCGTAATTTGGTTAGTTCACTGGTTTTTAAGTAGTACCAGGTTTTAAAAACTGCAAAATCTATTTTCTATAAATTTTAATAGGAAAACTCATAGAAGAAACAAACAAGACCGCAATGAATTAAGCGTAAGCCCATTGTAAATAAAATTTTAAACGACAAGTCTTAATAAGGCAACGAAGAAACAAATGAAGTCATAGGAGCAGTCTCTAAATAATTACATTCCCTAAGGTCAGTGAAACACCTCGATAGATTATGCCATTGGATTCATTGTACTTGTGACGTTGTCATTTATACGAACTAAAATATTCTATGAAAATGGCTTAATACACTAACCAAGAAAAAATAGATATTACTGATTTACAGTGGATGCAGGTCAAATGCTAAGAACCCACAAAGGGTGTATAGCCATCGTTATCCTCTTTCCTGATGTCAAAACCTTTGCAGCTCTGTGCAGGAACATAAGGGAGTATCGCTGCTTTGTAAAACCGAAAAGAGATAGGAGAAAAATTGCTAGAAATGATACAGCCTACGTTTTACGGCAAGTTGATGATTATCCCAAAACTTCACTAGCTAAAATCAAGCAAAATACTGGTGTTTCCGTAAGCTCTTTGATCCCTACAAAATTAAATTAATGCATAGATTGGAGTCAGGGGATCCCGCACCAAGACTGGAATTCTAAGCAAGATATTTCGAATTGTATTGCTAAAATGTAAATATCTTGTCCAACATTTTTTGGAACGACGAGAGCCGCTTTCATCATGATGGAATCTTGAGCCGACATAAAAGTCGCCATTGGTTCCAGAATTATCCTCGTTGGATTAGAGAAAGAGGAAATGAACGCGTGTTTGGAATTAATGTTTAGTGCGGTTTATAAAATAGATATCTCATTGGACCTCATTTTTATGAAGGCACTTTAATTAGAGAACGTTATTTACATTTTCTTCAAGTTACACTTTGAGTACAGAACGAATATGTGTCGGCAGCAGGATGCCAATTTAATGGTGGTCTTTGAGTTAGCTCTTGGTTCGACTCCTGTTCTTTATCGGTTTATTTTTCCAATGATATATTGGAATTTTTGGTTTTGTGTTTTTTTTCCATTGTTTTGATTTTTTTTCTGTTTCTCTTTGAGTTAGGTGTGTCTTTTAGATGTTATTTGTTTTTATTATTTTTTTTTTAATCCTCAGTCATCGTTTCTTTAATGTGAGAGCCAGTACTTTGAGTATTTGTGTGTGATGTTGTTGTGATCTTATATAGTAATTTTGTATCAGTATATTGTCTGATATGTCAGTTCTTGCATAGTATTTAGTTATGAGTTTGTGTGAAATGTGTCCAGTTTGTCCATTTATAGTTCTCTGCGTAGAGCGCCTGTCGGAAACCATCTTAGAGCGTTTGATATGATGCGTTATGTTGTGTTTTGTAGTTTTTGTAGTTTGGTCAGTTTTGAGTTGTTGACGGTGCATCATGTCGGTACACCGTAAGTTGGTATTGGTCGAATTACTGTCTTGTATATTATTGTTTTTGTTCGTAGGTTAATTTTGCTGCTGGCACATAGGAGTGAGTAGACTGCCCTTGTGTTTTTTGTAGCCGCTCTTTGGCGTTTACACTCCAAGTCAACTCCTTGTCGAAGGTTAGCCCCAGGTATTTAATTTTACTGCTCCAAATTATGGATTTCTTGTTAATGCTCAAATTATTAAGGACCATTTGGACAGACAGTGTCCCATGGTTTGGAATCGGCGGACCAATAAGATGGCCAGCAAGGTTACCAGATGTAACATCCTTAGATTTTTTCTTTGGGGTCACTTAAAGGATATTGTCTACGAGTTGAAGATATGGCGAATCTAATAAACAAAATTGCAGCGGCATATACTACTATTACAAATATACCTAACGCCTTTAGAAGTTAACCCCATAAAACTTTTAAAACATTTTGACAGTGGTGTTCGCGCAGAACGAATGAATTTTGAACAAAATTGACAGAATTATTTTAGTTTTACTACTAACCTGTTTTCAAAGTCAATAAAGACATTGTCAACCTTGGCTACGCCACTGTATAATATCCTTTACAATTTTTCGATTAAATAATGAACCTCAGTAAGAATTCACAAAAACTAAAGTGACATTTTCCGACAGCCGCGGACAACTGGCAACCGATTAGTAAACCTTGTTTAATTAAGTAATATTATTTACATTAATAAATCAACAAATTGCTTAGTTCTTCCGCGTCTTCCTGTGCGACCGCGATCATACAACAATAAAAAAACAAGGCTTCAAACGAGATATATTAATAACTGCCTAATCCATCTATGGATAATTCTCATGTATCGTCACACTCGCCACAAAAACCTGTAAACATTGATTTATTTACATCGGATCTAACTGAAAAGCTCTTGATTAATCATGAATATATGAATAAATATTGTAAAGATACAGTAGCGGATTAAACATATGGCAAATTAAGCTATTGCTCAGGGCCCTGATTTAACGGGGGCCGAGGAATCCCAAAAAGGTATTAAAACTCTGGAAACTACATTTTTTAAATAAGGAAATTTTAGATCGTGTTTAGGATTAAACAGATCATATGCCTCCTAGAAGAGGAAGGAGATGAAGAAGTGTGCGAGACACTCCTCTCTGTCTCTATACTTAATAATTAGCTTTTACTATAGAAGCAAATATTAAAAATTAGGAAGCAGAAACATACATCTATGGCTAATAATCCTTATGTATCTAGTCACGCTCGCCAAAAAAACCTGTAAACATTGATCAATCTAACTGAAAAGCTCTTAATTATTCTATGACTAGTAGTAGTAGTAGTAGTGGACGGGGAGGCTTTGACGCCAAGCAAGTAGGCCAGTTTTGACCCTTTTTGCCAACCCCGTTTTAACGTCTGGGTAATGTCAGCCAGACGGGACCTACAGTTTAACGTGGGTTCCGAACCACAATATAACCGACAGAAACTCCCTTATAAGTTAACTTAATTCCCTTTAACTTATTTTGTGAGGTTTTTTATTGGGAAGTTCACAGACAAAATTGGAGTCTTGCGAGGTTGATGGGCCGGCGACATTTTCCAGTACACTACCGTTTGAATCCATTGGATCATCATCAGAATCCAGGCTATATTCCTGAGGTGGATGGTGGATTAGATACAGGCAACTCGTCACTACAAGGCACCGGACGTATGGCGGATTGTAAATTTGGATACTGTATCGCAGACCTTTTCTTCTCCGAAAATCCTTTTTTGATGGGAGGTGTCAAATAAAAGTAACAGTCAATAACGAGATCTTTCGGTTCTCGCCAAATCATAGGAACAGCAAGGGGCATCTTACGCTTTTTTCCACTTAGCCAGACGCGAATGTTGGACGCACATTTGTTGCAGCAGGTATGGGGAGCCCAATTTTTATCCTGGTCTCTAATTTTACAGCCAAAATACAAGTGCTAAGCAATTGGTATTAAAGGGCTAAGTGTACGTTTCTGTTTCACAAAAGTCACTTCATCACATATATAACAAAAGTGATCCGGCTTATTTAAACAAACTCGCGACATGTTGCTCAAAAGTCTATAATTTCTCAAATGCGAACAGCTCTCAATCAACTGATGGTTGAAATACAACTAACTGACAATTTAGGATTTATGTTATATATATTTAAACCCCTTATAAAGTACACCTAATATAATAAGTCCAGGTACTTCTCATCTAATAGTCGAATTTTCCCATACATTACGGGCAGGTAGGTAATTATCATAATTAGCATAGATCTATAAAACCGGAGCCAACTGAGACTTTTGCAAGACAGATTGTTAGTTAGTATAATAAAATAAGTAAGATTTTGCTATTTTGGTCTCGGAAACATTTTTGCTGTTCCCCAGTCTTATCTAAAAATAATTTTTATTTTAGCCTTGTTGATAATAAAAATTTATATTATCTATTGATTAGTTTAAACAAAACAAAAACCCCCTATAGGTAAAGGTACAATTTAAGCAATTTTCGAAAAGTAAACTTCTAAGGAATCCTTTTAAAAATGTGGTAAATAAGATAAAAATAAAAATTTTATAAATTTAATTTTCAATTCTCACAAAATAAATTGATAAATATGTAATTAATAAGCGAATCTTGGGGAGTCTCGACACTAAAAAGGCTTCTGGTCCTGACGATATTTCAGTCATTGTAATTAAGAAATGCGCTGACGAACTGACACCGGTATTTTGTAGGCTTTTTAACTTATCCTACAAAAAAGGAATATTTCCTTCTTGCTGGAAAACTGCGAGAGTCCAGCCCATACCCAAAAAAGGCAAGAAGACTTTGCCAAACAACTATCGTCCAGTCGCATTGCTCTCGGTTATATAAAAAGTTATGGAGAAGGCTATCAACGAAAAATTACTAAAATACCTGGAAGGCTTCAACATTATTAGTGACCGCCAGTATGGATTCCGTAAGTCTAGATCAACAGGAGACCTTCTCGCTTATGTTACTCATGTTTGGAACAACGCAATAGAACACCATGGGGAGTCCCGGGCGGTAGCACTGGGCATTTCCAAGGCTTTTGACCGAGTATGGCATGAGGGGCTCCTAACTAAAGTGAGAGCATACGGAATGCCGGTTCAATTTCGTTCATGGCTGTCGAGCTTTCTTAAAGACCGTTCTCTGCGAGTGGCGATGGACGGATTTCTTTCAGACACATTTAACATCAACGCCGGAGTCCCTTAAGGTTCTATATGGTCGCCCACCCTTTTCTTACTATACATTAACGATCTTTTGGAAAAAACTAAAAATCCTATATATAGCTTCGCTGATGACAGCACACTTGTTTCAACTTTTACTTTGGATGCTCGGACATCGGCTGCTAATGCACATCTCTATAGACAGCAAGAGGTCTCACATCTCAACAAAGACCTGGAAGAAATTTTGTCTTGGGGTGACAGTAACCAAGTAGAATTTAACGCTAAAAAGACCCAGGCGGCAGATTTTTCTAAAAAAGTTAATGTTGAAGAACCGGATATAGTTATGGCGGGACACTCAATTCTCTTGGCTTCATCAATTCATTTATTGGGCGTTAATTTGGATAGTCATATGTCTTGGCATGGCCACGTTGCGGCCATTGCTAAGGCAGCCTCGCAGAAGCTTGGAGTACTTTTCCGAACAAAGAACCTCTATACACCCCAACAACTTTTGACGCTCTATAAAGCCCAAATTCGACCATCACTGGAGTACTGTTCGCATATTTGGGGCTCTGCTCCTAAACATACCCTGAGATTGCTAGATTCCATTCAAAGAAGAGCCATTCGCTTGATCGGTGACCATAGTCTGACAAACAACCTGGAAAGCCTTGAACATCGAAGGCAGGTTGGCGACTTGAGTCTATTTTACAAATATTTTCATGGCAAGTGTTCAACTGAGGTTGCCCGCTTAATACCACCCAGAGCGGTGCATGGTAGAAATACACGACGAGCCACTGCAGCCCACCAGTACGTGGTTCAGCTTAGTGTCCCTCGAACGACACTGTTTCAAAATTCTTTCATCTGGAGAACGTCATCACTCTGGAACGACCTCCCTGAGATCGTCTTCCCAACGAGTATAGTCTCCAAAGATTCAAGACCAACGTGAATCGTTTCCTGCGCACACGCACCCCTTCTAGAGCGCCATAAAGGATTTATCCTGTAGTGCTGTGCCTTATCATAAAAAAAAAAAAAAAAAAAAAATTAAGGTATTCTATCTAATTTTTTTTTTAAACCCCTGAAGATATTTAAAAAAATCCGCAGAGCATACTTTAAGATTCTAACTACCAAAATCGCCAGCAGCAATAAGGCCAACAATCAAAGCTGAAAGATAAATTTCAAAAATGCAGAACAAATTTATTGTTATATTACTTATATTTATAACAATTAAATATTTATATTTATTGTAATACAAATTTAGGTCCAATCTCTCTCCAATTTTAGTACCTTTAGTGTCATATAGGCCCTCTAAATATCTTAATCCGCCACTGTAAATAAATATAAATTGACAAGTTCTTCAAGAATTCATTCACACGGTATTTATCCGGGAGCCAATTAGGCAGTAGAAGTTGTCGTCTAATTACGGACTTGTGTGCCATATAAGCAGCGCCCTTAATACTACAGCTTCTGTCTTCGTCACACACAATGAACGTGTTTTGACATTCGTATAATAGTTTATCAAAATGTGCAAGTCAAAGCCGAGCTACTAGCTTTGATTGTTAAGACGTTTTTTTTTTCATAAAGGACAACTTTTAGATCTTCAGGTATGAAATTTAATATCATTTAACGTCTTTATGATTAATGCGTAAATTATTACTTTAAGATTTTAATGCCAATGCTTTAGGAAATAAAGTTATTTATTTGTAGTCAGCGAATAAAACTTAATCCCACTTTAATTTATTGTGGTTGCCTATTGCCAAATTATAATTCCTATAGCCTGTGCTTTCCTGTGTGTTTAATTTGAAAAAAATAAATTCTCGAGACAAACGTTCACGTTATAGACAGTTTGTTAATAGGCCTGAAAAAAATTAAGCTTTTAAGATCATTTAGACATCCGCAGCCAAAGGCGGAGTGTGCTTAATGCTAAAAATGATGCAAATCGATTCGAACAGCAGATAGTTCTGCAATATGTATCTTCTCAGATTGTGATGTTCCAAACCCAAAAAATATTTATGTAATGATTTATCTTAGAAAAACAAAATATTTTTTGTTTGCGATATTTTTTGTTTATAAAAAAAAGTAGCTCAGTGTTGCAAAAACTGCATCCTTCTATCTTTACTAATAATGGAGATACCGTACAAAGACATCGAAATCTGGACACTCTGTACAGTAAGAATTGGATCTTACCATTAACTTCCACCTTGAGTTAGCCAACTTTAACGTCTGGTAAATAATATAAATACTTAACATACATACATACATGTGACCAACCTTTTTGTGTACACTTATTTCATATGAAAGATGCATTGCGCAAGGGATATGAGGTATACTCTATTAACACCGATTTCAGCAAACACATTAGAACTACGTCTTTGGATTTCAGTAAGGCCTTCGACCCTTTGGATCAGGATATATTGTTGAAAAGCTAAAAATATTGGAATTGGTGGGTTGTTTTTGTCACGACTGAGTTATTATTTGAGGCATCGTACGTCCACGTAAGATTACACCTTTTCTCGAAAAGTGTAAGAGTTATAAAAAAAGCTCAAAGGAAAAATTGTAAAAAAGTTTTTATTTTATTATATTTTTATGTAGGTATACAGGGTAAGTCGTTTGGCTGGAGCTGATACCAACTATCGTTTTTTAAATAGAATACCCATATAGCTTACAATACTTTTGGATTCTACATAAAATAGCAATTATTTTTTAATAAGTGCACTAGGTATAAGTATAAACTTAATAGTTTTCAAGATATCGAAATTTGAGCGCTTCTAGCTCTCTAGAGCAAAACGGCTTACGTGTCCCTATCTTATTTTTTTATTATTTTCATAAAAATATCAATTTCAGGTTAAACTTGAATATTTTCGGCTTTCAAGTTACATCCAGTTTAACCGAAAGTTTACACTTTCGGGAAGATCATAAAAAAGTAAGAAAGGTACATGAAACCGTTTTGCTTTAAGACGTACCGTTAGAAACCTAGAAGCTAGAAGTCAAAGTATATAGAGTGATTAATTTTTTATTGTCTTACAGTTTTACTGGGTCACCTTACGTGTACCACCCTGTACGATGCAAGTGAGAATGGGGTTGTGCTTTGATCTGGTTTCGAGGTGTTGTCGGTGTCCCTCGGAGGTCTCATTATTGAGTCCTAAATTGCTTCTGCTACTGGTGAATTAAACAGGAGAGCATTTTCAGCCGAATTACTTACTCTTTGCAGATAATCTACAGATGTTTCGCTGTATTAAATCACACTATGCTTAGCCTGGTCTGCAAGAAGATCTAAATAACTAACTGAAATGGTGCGATAAACAACCTTCACTTAAATGTGCCAAAGTGCTCTTATATTACTTTTTCCAGGTGTAAATCACCTGTTGAATATAACTCTACGTTGGGTAATGCAGAATTGCAAAGGGTAACACTGGTGAGAGACTTGGGTGTCCGCTTTGATAGCATGTTCAGCACATTATGGATAAAGTTAATAGAGTTCTGTGGACGGTTTTAAGAATGTCATGTGACTATAAATTTAAATTGTGTTGCTATGCTTAATACATCATATTATTATGTGACATTTATTATGGAATATGGTTCTATAAATTGGTATCCATACTATGGGACTTACAAGAGTCGCATTGAATATATTCAATGCGGATTTCTGTCTCTTGGGTTGAATACCTTGCATAATTAATTCGTTTATTGATGCACCACATATCTTGAGTACTAAACATTTTTATGTTTCAAGCTCTGTATATGATAACTTTTTTTTTGGGCAAGTTATTTGTGTTATTCTGAATGGCCGCTGAACTCTGAAATTTTTGCCGGGAAATCAAAGAGGGAAGAAATCTGTAGGTTCATGTTAATATAATACCTAATATAAAACTAACCTAACTTCAAAACAAAGAACTTTTCTTTCGTATTTTTTTCCTCGCAAAGAATTTAAAAATAACACAAAGTAAACGAGCTGCTTTAAAACCGCAATTTAGGAACTTATGATATAAAATTTCTCAAAAAAAAAAACATAAAATTTCACTCGAAATAATCTTCCCTATTAATTAGTGTCAATCATGATAAAAAATTATCGATTTTACCAATAGAGAAATGAAGAAAACACGATTATTTTCATTGTCTTCAACTCCAATTGTTATAATAAACTGATAAACAATAGGCACAATAGCTCCAAAAATACTTCTTCAAAACACTTTACCAAAATCATTTCCAATTGTCATCAAACGACCTAGACATAAAATCATTTAATTTAAACACAAAGCAGATTTATTTAACATTATTTGGGACCCTTATGGTTATATTAACATTAATGCGTGGCCTGTTATGATGTTGAGAATCAAATTTCATTGGACGATAATTTACCCGCACATTTTGAAAACAAACAAACAGTACGCTGCGGCTCGGCATGCATATTTGTTTCCCTGCGATGCTCATTTGCTTCAATCAAAATCTGTCATAATTCGGGCCGGATATTTCATTCAGAAAGATTTAACATATGCATACGCGGTATGTTTATTTTATAATATGGAAAATCGTAATGCTAAATAATCCGGATTAGAGTTACAGAATAAAACTGTGCTCACAAGATACAAAAATTTAGTTCCAGCTTAATGTACTAATGCTAAGTGAAATGACGAAAGTTCCATTATCGACGGTACGAGATATTATGCTAAAAGGACATTTTAAAAGAAAAGTTCGCAAAGATACCGGAAAAATGAAGTGAGTAGATGATTGTGACAAAGATGCTATTCGCAGGAAAATATACCAAATGTATCGAGAAAATGTTGTACCCACGTTAGAGTCTTTAAAAACACAGTTAACAACTGACGATACAACGATATCATGTAGCAGGCATGTCTTCACCGCGCCTTGCAAGAGATGGGATTTAAGCATAAGACAATAAACAAGGGATAAATTATTATGGAGCCCGAAAGATTAAGAAAAATGAGATTACTGTACCTTAGGGAAGTAAAAAAGTTTATATCCGAAAAACGTTCAATAGTTTATCTGGATGAAACGTGGTTTGACACTCATGAGACTGTCAAAAAGGATGAGTTGATTTAACTGAAAAATGCCAAAATAAAGCCCTTCAAATAAAGGAAACGAATAACAATAATTTATGCAGGTTGGGAAAATAGATGGATTCCTAATTGCTTATTCTGTTGGCAAAAAATATAAAAGATTCGAGTCTGGACGATCATGAAGATACCAACGCCGCTCTTTTTGAAAGCTGGTTTAAAGACAGTTTGCTTTCAAATGTGCCGGAACACAGTGTTATTGTGATGAACAATGCAAGCTACCACAGCAGGCAACTGGAAGAAGTACCGAATGCATCGAGCACAAAATCCGAAATAAAGGAGTTCATGTTAAAAAATGACTTGTACTTCGAGGAAACGTATAGTAAAAAACTGATGTTAGAAGTGTTTAAGGCATTTAGTATTAAAAAAGAGTATGTGTGTGATAAAATGGCGGCAGAAATGGGTCACACTCAGTGCCGGATTTACATTAGGGCAAAAAGGGCAATTGCCCTAGGGCCCCGGAGCTGGAGGGGCCCCACTATCAATTTACCCAAAAAAATTATAAATTTAAAACTTTATGTCTACCTAATCTAAAACAAAGATTTTCAAGAGTCAATCTTTGTTTCTCTATTTAAACCGTATATAAAAATAAAATCCGACAAGTAAATAAAGTCACAAAATGATAATACATAATACTCTTAAAAACAATCGTACATTTCAGCAAAACGCGATGCCATCAATATGGCTGGCATTTATAATGGTTTACAATCCAAAATAAGGCAAAAAAACCATTTGGCTTACTTTGTACCATGCGGAGCCCATTCTTTAAACTTAGTAGGAAATGCCGCCGCTGATTGCTGTTTAGAAGGCACTTTGTTTCTTTTATTCGTTCAAGAAATATATAATTTTTTTGGTGCTTCTACATTAAGATGGAATTTACTTAAAACATAATTAGAAATAAATAACTGCACAGTACCAAAGAGTTTGTCAGACACACGTTGGTCAGCTAGGGCGGAGGCGTGTAAACCATAGTTTTAAAAGATATCTCAAATGACAGTGGACAAAATTCTACAGTAAAAGTAAAAGCTAAAAGTTTACACAAAAATCTATGTAAAGTAGAGGTGGTCTTCTTAACATTTTTTTGGAATGACATTCTATCTTTGTTTGTTTGTTGTCGTTGTTTTTGTTAAAAGTAACAAAATTATTCAAAAAGTCAACATTGATTTACATCACGTAACAATAACGTAACGTAAACGCAGTTACGAAATAGGTTCGATTATTATTTTAAAAAGGTAGAAATTTATCAGAATTTAATGAATTTCAACAAGATCTAAAACGACCTAAAACCAAAAAATTTAAACATGATGATGGCACCGCTGATACGAAATTTGATGGTGTCACTAATTTTAAAGTGAATACCTACTATGTTATTATAGATGAAATAGGTACCGAAATGCAAAAAAGATTAGAATAGTACGATTTTCTTGATAAACATTTCAGCTCTATAACTTGTCTAACAGAACTTGATAACGAAGATTTGCGACAAAAAGCAAACACTTTAACACAGCTATATAAAGATGATATTAACGACGAACTAGGCGAGTAATGCCGTGTGTTAAAATCATTTTTAAATACCGTTAAAGAGAAAATCGATATTAGCCCAGCACCCAATTTAATAAACTACATTTATACCAATAATTTAATAACAGCGTTTCCTAATATTTACACAGCCATTGACATATTTTTGACAATTCCTGTAACTAACGCGTCGGGAGAAAGATCTTTCTCTATTTTAAAATTAGTCAAAACATATCTAAGAAATTCTTTGGGTAACAATAATTTAACTTCTTTGGCATTATTATCAATTGAAGAAGAGTTATTACAAAAAATCAGCACTGATTCTATAATTAACGATTTTTTGGATTCTAAAACCAGAAAATGGCGTGCCTGATATAAATATTTATGTACATTATAAAATTATATAAAAATGTTAGGCTGAAGTTCCAGTTCAATGTATACCTACTTTTTTTTTGTAGAAAATAAATCTAGTAATATTATGTTTTTTTTTATAGATATATATAATAAAAAATAAGATAGTAAAAAGTTGCTAGTGTATGGGCCCCCCATTTTTTGGTCCCCTAGGGCCCCCAGGTATGTAAATCCGGCACTGGTCACACTGCGTTGCGACTGCCACCCTATCATTGCTCCTAGTATTATTAACTACACAACACAACGGAATACATCATCTTATTATAAATGTGGATAATAGTGATAGCGAGACTGAATTAGGAATAGGTTAAAACGTTTTATAATTACAATTAAACCTTCTGTGTATATATGTAAATATATTTTTTTAAGTAAGTATATTAATTGTTATTATTACTTTTATCTAAATGCGTTCAAAAAGTTGCCCTTTTCCGCACGCAAACTTTTCGCACTTGTTTTGTACTGATAATAAATTAATAATAAACATTGCTACTATAAGGTATTACTATGACTTTTCATTTAATTACAAAGCCCGTTACTGTGCAACGCAGTACTCCTAATTTCATTTCGTTTCAGTAATATAAATAGTGATGCCAGCTGGGGCCAGGTAGATTTCGCTGCCCATCGATAGTTTTATATGGGTAATTTTACCAAGAAATTCTTTAAAAACGTAGGTTTGGCAATCGAACAAATAACGGGGTTTCTTTGGGTGTTTACAATATAATAAAACTATTATTGCAGTTATTAGGTCAAACGAAATATGTTCGGATGGACCTTACTTAAAACCAAATTTTTAACGACGGCATTGCGTGAGATTTTTAGCAAGGGTCTAGAGTTACTATGACTCTAATATTATTTATCCATTTTATACAGGGTGTTCAAAATAAAATTTCAAAAATGACAATATCAAACTCCTTTTTCAAGCGGAATATTTTTAATCAGTATGAGGTAGAATTCATGTACAATTTTTTTATCTAATACAAGCAAATAGGTTATTTCCAACCCTTTTAAAAATAATTGCAAATTTCATGAATTGTGTAGTTTGAGAAGAGCTTTAATTTTTTTTAATTTACCTACCGGTTGATGTTCTTACTATTCGGTTGCATTAAACCGAAATGTTTTGAGATTTGTTTTTTAAGTAAATTCCGGATCAAAACTGCTTCCAGTCCCATTATATCCCGTAACTAAATATATTAAAATCAATATTAGAAATGTATCGCAGCAAAATTGGACAATTTCCATATTTAAGGCGGCATCCGACACCCCCAATTCGCCTTTTCAATGAAAGAAATTCAGCATCATCTACATAACATCCCGGAGCTCGAACCGTATATTTTGCCTCGTCTCGTTATGAATACATGCCATCATTTAAGTACGAAGTTAGGGGATTTGAGAATCGCTGAATTGAATTTGCGGATAAAGTAAACTGAAGTTTCGAAGCTGAATGGGGGTAGATACCGGGTAGAAAGACGACTTGCCTTGTTAATATTCATCAAGCGTCCATATGCAAAACGTCTGCTGATTCGCTTCCTTTGCTTCGGTCCGGATTACACAGCACATCGTCCGTTAAACAAGAGACAACCGAATTCAGCTTCGAAAATCTTTTTCGATTGCTTTGTTTGGAAATGCTTCCGACCCCATTACATATTAAGATAAATGGTTTTATAATAATTTGCTTTATCCTTGTTTTTGTGCTGTATAGTGTATAAAAAAGCACAAGTAATTTAAAATTTTATATGAGGTAAATAATAAAGTAATAAGCTCTTCATTCATCCAAAAGTCCAATGGCAAACCGGTCAAAAGAGTCTAGCTCATAGAAGTTCTTTTCTTGGAATCTTCTCTGAGTTTTTAAGTCAGGAACGCTCGTCAACAGGGAAAATAATTTTGAAAGAACCGTTATATGGTCCGATGATCGGCACAATACGAGGTTTTGGTCTCAGGAAAATCAGCATGTAATATTTCCACTCGAACGGCAAGGCAGGATTGACTATAACGTTTAATCTTTTATACTAGGAAGCGAAATAATTTATAATATATTTGAAGGCAGCCTTAATGAAAATAAATATTGGGAAATTCTGGAAAACGTTGTGCCGGAAATAATAGAAGACGTGCCATTAGCGGCACCCGCTCACAATGCGCTAATTATCAGGGCCTAGTTTAGAGAGCATCTAGGGAGTTATAAACCTTCTTGACGTTCGTCTTGACAGGATTCAAGCCGAAAGCCATTTTTCCAGCTCGATTACGTGACGCTGCATCCGACTGACGACAATGCGCGGTGATTTAAAAGTCAAAGTAATTGCTGTATCGTCAGCGAAAAGATAGAGCTGCGTAACTCTATTCCGCGGAATATCATGAGTATAAATGTTATACAACATCGGAGAGAGAGGTGAGCCTTGCGGCACTCCCGCCCTGATGCGTTTATTTAAAGAGAGTGCATTCTCTGACGAGACCGCAAAACTTCTATTCTCCAAAAAAGAAGCTACCACCTTGATAAAGTAGTTGGGAGTTCCGACCCGTATCAATAGCAACAGGAGACCATTGTGTCAGAACTTGTCGAATGCTTCACTCACGTCAAATGTTCGGGCCTTTCTTGAATATAATTATGACTTTTGCATGTTTCCAAACACACGGGAAATGGCCCTCTTTTATTATCGCCTATATGGGATATGCTTACTATGTTCCCCAAAGCTTTATCTAGTAGATTTTGCAACGCCACATTCTGTAAACCCTCAAAACCCTTTTTGAATGTTCAACACGCTTGTTAAGCAAGCCAAGTGTTGTTATTTAACTTGTGTCAACAGTTCATGAGGCTTTTATGTTCCTCGACTGTAGGTTAATTTCACTGATTCTATTATTTACTGAGTGAAGGGATTAAACGAGCTTTTCACTGTGGTAATTTGGCGTTTATTTCTCCAAATCACACAAAATTCTTTAGTACATGATTTTACAATAACATACTATAACATAAATATTCACTACTGATTTTACAATCACATAACTAGTCACTACATTTGGTTAGTACATTTGCTGGGTGCCTTTTTTTAGGCAATGCTATTTGCTTCAATCCGACGGAAAGAAACCACGTGAAGTTTATTGACATACAACCTTGCTTTATCGAAGCCAAAAGTGTAGTAGTATACAAAATAGAAAACTGTATTAACTAACAAAGCATTCTGATAGGCTACACAGCCGCAATGTTTTCTTTTAACCAATTGGACGGTAATCAACAAATGTACCACGCTGTGTCACCTTTCTCGAGCGCCAAAACACCGTCAAAGGGTTTTCGAATGTACAAGATTCTAAAAAATATACTCTTAACATCTAAATGTAGAACATTGCTTTTTCCTGGAATAACGGTCGACTAGCCGCTTATTATTTAGGAAATATTATATGTAATTTAAAAGATGATATTTGCAAGTTTTATGTTTATCCCCCGGGCAATAACACTATTCGTTCCGCAAGCATTGATACATTTTGCTCCTTTATTAAAATAATATTGAAATCAGATATTTAACAGTAGTATTGACTCTAAAAACATTTGTTGCATTTAATTATATTATTTTCAATGCATATGGATGATCGTTTCCCCAACAACGCTAACTAGGGACTTGAGGAAAGTCCTGAAACGGGCGATTAATTGTTTTATAAATTTGTATCGTCCTTGAAACCCTCTCATCTCATAACCCGTCATTGGTCGGGTTTTCGATAAATTGATCACAGAGTTTGTCTGTCAGCAATTCACCTTTATCTTTGGCATCGATTAAGATAATACCTGTTTCCTGATTTTTCAGGTGGGACATAGGTGCTCGCGCGCCCTTGATCAAGGTCCTGGCGATTCTATAGATGGAGTTGTCCTCTATAGAAAGACTTTGAACTTTGTCGTCCCACAGGCTCGACTGCCATTGCTCCTGGAAGTATAATTCAAACGGTTTATCAAATCTTTGTTACGCAGGGGGCATATATTCCTTTAGCCCGTTAACGGCGGAATTTTAATTGTCTTCGATGAATGCTTTTTTAAGTAATTTATTACGAAATAATCATCTTTTAGAAAAAAACATTTTTTTATAAAAAATAAGGTTGTTGCCATATGGCAACACTGACTGGTTAAGGTATACAAATTATTTATTGTGAAATGTATAGTTGCATTCTAGACATAAACCTACATTCCAGTGTGCGTACTATGGATGTGCATTGTGCATCCTTAGCTAGCGCAACGCCTTTTTTTCTTTTCAATGGTATAGAGTATAGATTAATAGATGTTCTAGCCGATCATATCTAATATCATCTGATGCTCGATTTAGCGGGACGCTAGACTTTGAAGTAGATGGTCTACCACCACCTTTGGAAAGGACCTTATAGGGGAAAGTCCTCCAGTACCGGCCGGCATCCAGTACCGGCCAATTGCATTTCCCTGAATTTCGGAACATAATTCCGCTGCGACGGTTATTCCCCTTCCAATGTTAGGCTCTCGCAACGATATGCCCCGAGTGGTGAGGACGTGGCGCGATCGTCTAACTTTCAGTTGAGAAAGTGTCGTTGTGCGTAGTGGACGTACGATACACGAATAAAGTTTGTGAGTAATTTCTGGAATTCTGAGGACGTGTTCAAAATAAATAAAACCTGGTATGTAACGACTATCTATATGGCTGTTATAAAATACATTTTATTTGAATCTCTATGTGTACAATCTTGTCTGTGGTTTAAGATCCTGTTTAATTCCGTTTCCTACAGTATCGGCCACAATACTGTCCTCCATTACCGGTCACTGTTTCAATAGTTGTTTTAATATGTTTTTGTTATAGGTCTGCAAAGATGCCAGGCAATGAAAGTGATTGTAAGAAGAACAACAAGAGGTTGCTTTCAGGAAAAGATACCAGCAAGAACATTAAGAAAAAACAAAAAAATCATAGTCTTCCCCGCAACCCGATTGAGGAGAAGACAACTTGCCCTTTGTGCCTTGAATCTCATGAAGAGGATTGGATTCAATGTGGAAGCTGCAAGACCTGGGTCCACGAGGCTTGTGCAAATCTATCAGAGATGTCAAACCAATACATTTGTGATTACTGCATTATATAGATGCCAATATCTTTGCTGGCCGATACTGGAGGTAAATTTTTTTATGTTGATTTTTCTTTGTTTTGAAATTTTGTTAATAAATTAATTATTATTTCTAAATATATTAAGATTTTATTATTTTATTCATAACATAAGAGTTCCTATGCACATATTAGCAGGTTGTTACACAGGTAACTTAAGAGATTTTTATTTTATTCTGAATAAACCTTAGGGTGACGGTACTGCCGGACTCTCCCCTACCTGTTCAGATTGGTCTGCACAATTTCTCTTTTAAATGTTAGCTGTGATAAGTTACTTGAATGGGTAATCCTATAAGCAGTCCAAGCATTTACAAGTGCCACGTCGGGAATTCAGGTAAAGATTGGCAGCCACTACTTTTTTCTTCTAATATTGATTCTATATTTTGCAACATTTTCATCTAACCGGTCAGTTCCATCTATGAAACGATTATATTCTGCTACTAATGAAGACCTAGGAATCATAATATTTTTTTCTTTTGACAGTACCTCCTAGTGTTAGATATCGACTAAATACCGTGACACGTAGATGCCATAGTGACAATATTATTGTCCAACCACTTGACTGCTATTATACCGTCTTCCCGATCAAGTGATGATGTGTGATTACCTCGATTTTTATTTATGGCAAATACTTTTTTTGACGCCAAGGGGCAAGACTTTGGCATTCTATTTTCTCTTATTGCACCTGTGCCGTAATCTCCTCGCTGCCTCAAATAATACTAAACGTTCAAACCCGTCTAAAGGTTATTAAAATAAGACCTAAATGTTTTTTTTTTCGGGCAATTGCCTGTTGGATTCTTACTCTGGTACAAAATAAAATTAACGAAGTAACCAAAGAGACAGTTTAGGCACCACATCTTATAACAAAATCGTATCGGTTTACTTCGTATAAAATGTTTACCATCGACTCATCAAAACCAAAATTCTGTTCTGAAATTCTGTTTCTAGAAAAGTTTGTTGTAATTTATCCGTTGATGACCTTAGTTTCCAGACTTTGTCACTTTGATCGCGTTTTGTATTGTCCGCGTATCTTAGTATTTGTTGGAATCTCTCCCTGTGCACACGGCCAAGTACCTAATACCGTATATCCAGATAAAATTAATTAAAATTGCCAGGCAGCATTCCATTTCATCGACCGAAATTTTGGGTCCGGGTGATTCATAAATAAAGCATCAGTGAATATTTCAAAAGTTTCTACAATTCCAAGATCTTCATATGGAGAAGGTTGAAAATATATTTTCTGATGGCACCAGATCTCCATCCAGTTTAGGTTAGTTTTTTTCCTTACCGGTCTAGGTTCCACAAAGTATTCAGGTTCATGTTTAGGTACTTGGTTATCTACTCAACCCCTACCATCCCCATCACCTGACTCTTCGTGTGCAAGGACGTATGGGCCTGAAGGTTCTATGTAAATTTATGGCACGTCAATGTCGTCATCGTTATAAATCTGAGGCGTCTCTTCGAGAGTAAAACCGCGCCTAAAGATAAAACATACATATTTAGATTATTTTGTAAAAACGAGCATGTTTTGGGCAGGATATATAAAACAAATAAAAACATATGGCCTAACCTATATATAATACCTTTTACGCAACCTTTCGTCTATTAGCGAATTCCATTGGTAAAAAAAGTGCGAAACAAGTGCAAAATTTGAAAACCATTGGACATTTCAGTGCAAGTACTTGTAAACCATTGGGAAACCGGTGCAACAAGTGTTGCACCGAGTGCAATCAGTTCCGCACGTGCTCTTGGAGACCATGCTGCACCGAAACTGGATGAAAATGTCAAAAAATACAGTGTTTTGATTTTTTCGATATTTAAAATTCTATTTTGTCTTAAATTTTGTCCAGTGGTAAGTAAAATCATTGAGGATTGACGAGTATTATCATCAACTTTGTTGGAAAAATGCACTCAAGGTCTAATCTGAAAACCATTGGTACTCAAATAGTGCAACACTTCTTGTGCACTGGTGCAGTTTTACTGACATACCGGTGCCGCACTTCTTTTACCAATGGAATTCGCTATAAGTTAATTATAATAATTTACCATTCTAAATAAGAAACAGAATAATATAGTACGAACTAGATTTTCCAACCATTCGTACAAAAAACACCGTTATTTTTAAAAACCCAAATGACTTACACTTCTAGTGACGACTTACATTCTAAACCCATGTTTAGCTAATGTGAAAACCACATCTATGGCCGAATTTTACTTATCGTTAAAGAGGTGGCACCACTTAAATACCTGTTGCCATATGGCAACTCGCGATGTTAATGGGTTAATAGAAGGTTGTGGACCTGCATGGTGTAGGCCAGCCATGTCAAACATGCGGCCCGCGGGCCGCATGCGGCCCACTGAGCATTTTCCTGCGGCCCCGAATCAATTTTGAAAACAGCCATGTAATGCGGCCCGCGAGCCTGTTAAAATCCGAAAATAAAGTACTGTTACGATTGGTAAAAAATGGCCCAAATAGTGCCATCTATGTTTAGGAGCATGAACTAAGATGCGCGCTCAACCTAAAAGCCTGGCTTGTTCCGGAAAGTTCTATCGCGCGAGAATACAGATGACGCTACCTGAACATTCTGGAAAGAACTGTCGAGAAATCACAATCCGTATATAAGCCAATACCGCTCGATTGAGTTCAGTTGTTCAGTTAGTTATGAGTCAGTTGCGATAGAATTGCGAGTTTAGTTGCGTACTTATTGTTACAAGACGTAACAGTACTTATTGTTATTTATTTCGGATAAAGTTTTTAACATGTCTGTTTCAAAACCAAGTGGAAGTAAGAGGAAACTTGGAGATGAGCATCGTATCTTTCAAGAAAAGTGGGAATTAGAGTTTTTTTGCTGTGAAGTGAAAGACAAAATTATTTGCTTGATTTGTAACAGTACAGTCGGTGTCCCAAAATTATATAATATAAAACGTCACTATGATAGTCATAAAACTAAGTTTGACAAGTATACAGGCATGATTAGAAACGAAAAGTTAAAAGAGTTAAAATCACGGTTAAAAGATCAACAGCTTATGTTTACACGTCCAAAGCAAGAAAATGAATCTGCCGTTCAAGCGAGCTACGTACTGTCGGAGTTGATCGCAAAACACTCAAAACCATTTGTTGAAGGTGAATTTATAAAAGAGTGCCTTGTAAAGGCCGCGGAAATTGTAAGTCCCGGGAGCGTGAAGGCTTTTCAAAATATATCCTTGTCCCGGAATACTGTCGCTAAAAGAGTTACCGAGTTGGCTGCCAATATAAGCGAACAGATAAAAACAAAATCAGACTCTTTCATTGCATTTTCTATTGCCTGTGACGAAAGTACAGATGTGTGTGGTGTGGCGCAACTCGCTATTTTTCTTCGTGCTGTTGATAGAGATATAAACGTTTATGAAGAATTACTGGAATTAGTACCATTGCATGATACAACAACTGGGGAGGATATTTTCAATGCTGTTTATGGACTTCTGCAAAAGTACAATTTAGATTTGTCAAAACTGTGTTCCGTTGCAACAGACGGAGCTCCTTCAATGACTGGAGTAAATAATGGCTTCATTAAAATATTACAAACAAAGATCAGAGAAACGGGCAGTGACAAACCAGATTTTCATCATGTTCATTGCATAATCCACCAAGAAGTTTTATGCTCAAAAGTGATCAAGTTGGAAAGCGTTTTAAAGTCAGTGAAAAAAATGATAAACTTCATAAGGTCACGTGGCTTGAATCAGCGACAGTTTTCTGCGTTTTTACGTGATTTAGAAAGTGAGTACACTGGTTTACCTTATTATGCAGAAGTGCGATGGCTTTCGTGTTCTATGGTTCTCGATCGGTTTTGGAAACTCAAAGAAGAAATACGCCTTTTCATGGAAGTGAAAGAACAAGATGTCAGCTTATTATCCGACGTACCTTTATTACAAGATCTTTCATTTATGGTAGACATCACAAAACACTTGTCGGACTTAAATACGAAATTGCAAGGACCACGTCAAGTTATAACAGATATGCATGATCATGTTAAAGCTTTCAAGTGTAAGATGATGCTGTGGAAAAACCAGTTAGCGGTGGATAATCTGTCACATTTTCCGACTTGCAAGGCGTATCAGGAAAGTACAAGTGGCCCAATATCATACAAAATGTATACAGAGAAAATGGGAAGCCTTCTGTCAGAATTTGAAAAGCGTTTTCAGGATTTTAAGTCCCAAGAAAACAATTTTTCCTTATTTACTGGTCTTTTCACTATCGATATTGATAAAGTTCCCCCTCACTTGCAGATGGAAGTGATTGAGATTCAGTGTCAAACCCATTTAAAAGAAAAATTTGATAGTGTTGGTACATTCGAATTTTATAAGTACTTGCCTTTTCAATACCAAGAAATGAGAAAATTTGCCTGTAAAATCCTGTCAATGTTTGGAAGTACCTATAAGTGTGAACAATTATTTTCTTTGATGAAAGGAAACAAATCTCCCGCAAGATCGCGATTGACGGACGCACACTTGGACGCAGTTTTAAAAGTTATTTCCGCCGATAAATTCACGCCACAAATAGACAACTTAATTAAAGACAAAAGATGTCAAATATCTGGCAAAAGAAGTTAATGTTTGTAAGTTTTTGTAATGTCCTTTTTATTGGAAATTTAATAAATATACTTCTAATCTAACATAATAGTACTTTTTTTCGTTAAGATTTTCAGTAGTTTGTCTTCTTTAAGATTAGGTTTTGCGGCCCACCTAGTCTATGGTCTTCATGCTTTTGGCCAACCAGTGATTTTGAGTTTGACATGGCTGGTGTAGGCTTATGAAACGCGGATTAAAAATTGTAGCGTAGCAGCCCTCTGGGTTGAGTCCCTCTAGTTTATTCTTGAATTATTGATGTTGAAGCTCTCAGTATAGAAAGTCTTGTCTCCGATATTGCAAGGCGGTGTAATTAAATAATGATTTTCTAAATTTGTTGAGGACCGGTAAGAGTTCGCTTTCTTCTTGGTAATAGTTTCTCTGCCTCCTTGGCATCCTGGTGTTTGGCCAGACCCAGACCTCTGCCTCTACCTCTACCAGTCTGTTTCTACATTCGTTTACTATACTTGGAAGCTTACCCTCATGTGTTTCAATACAATGCCACTCCCGTTGGTTGACAAAATTGTAGACATAATATGAGTTCGAGTCCTACACGACCTGCTTCATCATCGTTATACTTGGAGGTAGATGCACCCATGTACATGATGATGTAGCCAGTCCGTTTTCATGTAATTTTCCAATGCCCATTATCATCAACCCTTAAAAATCATTTGTACAGTGTAACTTTAGCTTGGCAGCGTTCATACAGTTGTGGATCACTTAATTCCGGCAGCAGCGTCGCTGTGTCAACGGCGCGGCCCGCTGATTACTTATGTAAACATGATCTCGGGGGTGTAATTGGGCGTACAATCAATGACGTTTGCGGTGCCCGCGTTTGGCATCGCAAATGAACGTACGCCAAAATGAAACTGCTTCGTTAGATGGTCAGTGGCGGTGGAAAATTTCATAATAATCTATTACAAAAAACTGGCAATATATTCTCATTTAAATATATTGCTGTATTAGGTGCACAGTCTTTTCGTTAAAGTATATAAAAAAAATCCTTTTAATAATAATCTAATATGGATTAAGGCTACCAGAGCATACCAAACCTACTTCCTCAACTTACAATAACGTATGTGGACTGTAGACTCAATGGTTGATTACTTTAGGAATACTACTCCGAACCTTTTTAACATTCAAGCACCATATAAAACTTCAAAATTTACCAAACCCCCAGCCCCTTGATTAACGCCAAACTTAAAATTTATGATGAAACTAAGGGATAAAGCATTTTCAAAATATAAGCGTGATAAAGCCGAAACTTCATGGATCGATTATAAAAATTTGAGAAATCAGGTTAACACCGCTGTAAAGGCAGAGAAAAGGGCGTTTCTCAAATCTGCATTTAAGAAAAGATCCAAAAATTTTTGGAGAATTGTAAAATATTTAAATATTGGAGCTAATACTGAGGGGAATGGGACTTTGATGGATATAGGTAATGCTAATAATTTTATTAATTATTTCCAAAGTTCTTTGCCAAATCTCATATTTATTAATGATAAATATATCGGCAAATTATTTGGCCAATACGACAAATTTAATTTTTCTGGAATTACCACAGAAACCGTTGAAAAAATTATATATAAAA
The DNA here is from genome assembly GCA_963920685.1 of Polydrusus tereticollis. Lineage (NCBI taxonomy): Eukaryota > Metazoa > Arthropoda > Insecta > Coleoptera > Curculionidae > Polydrusus > Polydrusus tereticollis. The sequence goes on from OY987329.1 coordinate 127,701,042, forward strand.
TAAAGTCAAATGCACTTAAAATAAAATGTTGCTTTATATATTTTCATACTGAAACAATCATGTTACTTTTATTATTAATGAATGCCTAACTTTGGGTATATTTCCGAACTCATGGAAAAATTCCAATGTGGTGCCTATACCAAATCCTTCTGTTCTCTCAGACTTTAGACAAATTAATATATTGTCAACCATCTCTAAGATTCTAGAAAGAGTAGTAGCTGACCAATTAAAACACTTTATAAACTTGAACAATATCTTTCTGACTACTCAATCTGGGTTCCGCTGTAAACATAGCACAACAACTTTGCTAAAAGTGGCTGATGATATCTTTGAAGCCAGCCATAAAATCCAATATAGCTGCTTAATTCTTATTCTTTTGGACTATAGTAAAGCTTTTGACACTATGGACCATAAAGTTGTGCATGCGAAATTTAAATATGTTGGATTGGGTGACATTGCTTTAGGAATAGAGGTCAGAGGGTTGCTATAAATAGTAATACTTCCCTGCTGATTACAGTTAGCCGAGGGAGCATACTGGGACCATTAATTTTTTCTCTCTCCACAGCAGACTTGCAGACTAGTAGGTAGTGTAGAGTTTTTCTTCTTGAATATTTTCTTAATCATTATATAATCTAATAATTAGCTTTATTGAATGTTTAATAAATAATGACGGTTGCATATGAGGAGCTGAACTGGATACCGCCACCACTTTTTCGAACTAATGTTTTTGTGATAATTTGTTTAAGAATTATTTAAAGGCATTTATTATTATTATAACTATTATTAATAAAGTATGTGGCAAGGTACCTGTGTTGAAATTTAGATACATAGTCTAAGTAAATATAGATAGAGAAGGCTCAACGTCGTCCTCCTGGTAATGATGAGATGGTATTTTCTTCTTTAAACTATCCTGATCCAGGCAGCTCCAAATATGTATTACATCAGTTATTCTTTATACTATATTATCACCCTTGACAAAATATTATGATTGTGATTCAGCTAGAATGCTGAATATTGCTAAAAGTTACTTAAGCTCAGCAATCGATTAATCGATTAAACAATTGTGAAAATTTTAAAAATCGAATAATTGATTATTCGATTATTTCTCGATTAATCGATTATTCTTCGATTAATCGATTGTTTTTCCCATCTGTATGTTCATTATTTTTCGATTAATCGATTGTTTTTTGATTAATCGATTATTTTTAACAATCGACTAACTATCACAGATAATCTATCCTGGAAAAACCACGTAAATGGTGTGATAAACAAAATAGTTCCTATGTTGGGCTCTATTAGAAGATGTGCTCACCAACTCAATAAAAAATCTGGACAGCTTCTCTACAACAGTTTTATAGAGCCACATATGCGATACCTAATGCCCTGCTGGGGAAATACATGTACTAGACAGTTGAATCAGCTCCAAAGACTACAAAACAAAGCGATTAAAGTGATATTCGGGATGAATTACTACACGCCCAGTGAGGAAATATATAAAAAGTGACATACCTGAAAATAAATCAATTGAAAGTATTTGAACAAACCAAACTAATACATGATATACAAAATAATAAACTTAAAACCAGTGTAAAACTACAAAATAACAGACAATTCTACACATACAACACAAGAACAAACCATGAATTAAGAAATTCATATGCTAGAACTAAAAAGGGACAGGACTCACCAATATATAGAAGTATACAGGAATATAATAGGATTCCACAAAGAATACTCCATGAAAATACCAAGAAACTGACGTGCAATATTAAGAAATATATAAAGGAAAATAGAGTATAGACATTTAAGTGGCAGGATAAAGAAATATAAACTACATTTTTTTGCCTTTCGGAATAACTTTATTTGAATGTTAATAATATACCATACAATTTGTAGGCCTCGGTGCCAGTTTTATTGTAAACTGTTTTGAGGTCAATAATAAATTATTATTAAAAAAAAAAAAAATTGTGAAAATTCATAATCGCCCAGCCCTACTCCCAACTACCTCAACAAATTATTACTTTTATTGTTCTGCAGTCAACTCCCATAATCAGAATCTGCCAAATCCTTTATAGAAATTGAAATAAAATTCTAGAAGAATATTTTCATAAATAAACATGATCCCAGATCTCAACTGCCCTACTTCAATGCAAATTAATTTAACTAACCTAAACCATTTTTATTTTAAATGAAAAGAAAGTTTATAGCTCTTTAACAGTTAAATTAAAAAGCCAAATTCTTTATATAACAGTAGATTTTAGTTTGTATTAACATTTACATGAATTGCCAGAAATTCTCATTTTGACAGACATCAGGTACTTTTGAGAATCCTATTATCCAATATTTCTTCATTTATTGTTCTTATCACTACTTTCTACAAACATCTCAGTATCATTTCCAAAAAGTCTTCATATTTTATATTAATAGTGCCGGTGTAATTTGTATCTCTATTCTTGAACTCATCTGTAAACCTCTGTATCTGGATGCACGTGATAATATACTGATCCAGCGACATCTTTTTCGCCTTTGGGTTGTTCCTCGTTACTAAAAATCTTATAAATTCCGAAGTAAAATGAATATCCATTTGCTTCAGCGCATAGTCCAGTTCCGACTCATCCAGAAATCCTGCATTATCTCTATCGTAAGTATTAAAAGCATTCAGCCATTGTCGGATGTAGTAGTAGAGGGATTCAAATTCCTTGATATCTAATCCCCCGTTTTTGTCCAGATCAAAAAGCCTAAAAATTGAATTCTTCATTATTAAAATATACCTGAACTGGGATGGCAATTCTGGATCAGAAGGAAACAAAAAGTAACACTTCATCACTGCAAACGAATAAAGAACCATACCTACATCAAATGTGTGTTCTTTTTTTGCTTATTTCAATGATTCGCTATTTTCCAGACCTAATTAGCATTGTCCGTGTTGACGGAATATTTACTACATGATCATGAAATGTTACCTTACAACAAATTTACAGGCTCCATCTGAATAATGCTTTCCCTGAAAAGTTTCAAAAGCCAGCTGCAGTTCCTTAGATGTAATTCTTCCTTCGGTTTTTGTATCCATTGCTTTAAACCACTTTTCAACGGCAGGATGAACAGCATTTATTCTATTAAATTGTCCATTGACCATCGACGAGTTTTTCATTATGTGCGTGTATTTCTTGCGGTCCTTGGCGTCTGAAATGTAAAGTATTATTTAAATGTAGTATTGGTAGTTTCTTTTTCTTGTCTTGAAGGACAACTATAAGACCAAAACAGTTATGTCATCTGCATGCAAGAAAGTCGTTTTGAATCAATTGTCAATCAAATACTAAAATTCCAAGAAATTAGATAGTACAAGCAACATTATTAATTTATTGGTCATAGTATGGACTTCGTTAACTTAAATGTGTTGTGATTTTATGTGCTTTGTAACTAATTTATAGAACCTACAAATATAGTAGCAGTATAAGTGTTATGGGTTCAATTAGAAGTTAACCTGCTTCCACACTTTATGCAGCTAACCGTATGTATCTGGTAAAACTCACCTCGTAATATATCTGATATAAACAGTTTCCTTTTTTCCTCAGTTGAAGCCGTTTTAGAACTACAGCAAGACTTTTCTCGTTCCACTAAATTATGAAATAAGTATTAGCCACTACAATTAGGATTACTTAAAATGTTATAAACTAATCTCAGGAAGTATTTGAACTTGAAATGGACAAAAAAAAACGGAAGTTCAAAAATATCTTACAAGAAAGTGAATGAACATGTGGTTTAATATTGATAAGGTTTGAATAATTCTTATATCATTTCTAAATTGCTTAACTAGCATAATAATGCAATTAAACGGATTTTAAGTACCATAATTTTAAAAGTCTCGACTTACCGACCGATTTTTCATTTGCATCAGAGAAATCAAGATCAGACATTATTGTTTTCTGTTGCTTTTTTTTTGATTTTATATTTTCATCTGTATGAACGCGTAACTAAAAATTTGGAATTATGACATATTTGATAAGTGATGGCAGTTTGAAAGTTACCTATGTTCTGTTTGTTGACTTTTAAGACAACAGGTTATAATACGTTCTATAATACCTATAGTCAATGGGGTCTAGGACATTTAGCCGTCGCCGTTTCGCCGTCGCCGTTTCGCCGTCGCGACAATTCGCCGGCAGCCGATTCGCCGTGGGCCGTTTCGCCGTCAAATAGAAATTAATAAAATACGTAAAAAAGGTTATAATATATATTGCTAAATTTTAACAAAATTGTTTGATAAAAATACACCTACATAGGCAAGTCAATAATAATAATTAGGGTTATTGGAATTCGGGTCTAGGACGTTCAGCCGTCGCCGTTTCTAATCTAATCCACCTTTTTGGGTCCAATTCGGTATATGCTAGATATAAAAAAATTGTAATAATTATAGACTTATATTCTATTTGACGGCGAAACGGCCCACGGCGAATCGGCTGCCGGCGAATTGTCGCGACGGCGAAACGGCGACGGCGAAACGGCGACGGCGAAACGGCGACGGCGAATAGTCCCATCCCCTAGTCAATGATGCTGTATTGCGCAGGGATGCGCGAGTCATCAGAATAATATAAATTTTCAAAAATATACCGAAGGACGCGAGAAATATACTTAGAGCAACCATTAAGGAAGTTCGCCTCATTGCGTAAAATATACATGAAAAAAAGACGCCCGGAATTAAAAACAATGCACTTAAAAACTTGCCAGCGCAAACAGCAACTGATCTGGTAGAGATAGCCCGAGCAATACTATAAAAGGGCTACTTTCCAGACACTTGGAAAGTACCATGGTGACATTGATTCTAAAGACTGGAAAAGATCTAACATTGGCAGTGAGTTATAGGCCCATAAGTCTATTATCAAGTTTATTCAAAGTAACTGAAAAATTGATACTTAATCGAGTTACGGATTTTGTATCAAACAACGACGTTCTACCACCAGAGCAGTGCGAATTCAGAGCTGCACGGTGAGCCAAACTACTAGACTGGTAAAGTAAGCGCCACAAATATAACATTATTGTTTACATTTCTGTCTTCTGTACAAAAACTCGAGCAAAAATTCCGCCTCTATGCGGCATGCATTGTAGTTCAGGCAAATTGTAATTTTCCTGGGAACTAAAAGCTGCAATTTTGCATGGTTGTAGGGTACCACTACAAAAGCTTAACTATAATTTTGCACGGTTCTTACTCCGTTAACTTCGGCGCTATCTTGAGTCAAAGGGTTTAATCGGTTTTTCGCTTATAATATCTATTATTTTTTTACTAGGAAAAAAATTAAAAAAGCATTTTGTAGAGGAAAACAATACCTACAAAACTATGCATCAGAAAAATTCATTAACTGATTTATTCATACTGAAAATTTTATTATTTAAACAAAATAAGCGTAATGATATCAGTTTTTTCGCTATTTCTAATTTCCTGTTACTCTGATTAGAAACTTTTCTGAACAGACATTGTAGAGCAGCGAATTCTCTACATTTTATGTACAGGGTTATCCAACCAAGACTGGACAAGGCGATTTTTTGACTTTTCCTGTACTTTTATAAAAAAACTGAAATAGCTATCTTAAGTCATTTTCTCCCGCGAATTCGAATATCTTCAGCAAAAAACAATTGAACATCAAACAAAAGTACTAGGGGTCACTTTGATATTTTTTTTAAATGGGATGCCGTATTTTTAATGAGCTTATCCGATTTCTCATATAAATTTTGATCTAAAATGTTGGATTTTTAATTCAAAAACGCCTTTTTTCTTCAGTTTTAAATTCGGAAAATGTTCGTCTACCGTAAGATTTTTTTTTTTTTTTTTTCTTTACATTTTAGATCAAAATTTATATGAGAAACCGGATAGGCTCATTAAAAATACGGAATCCCATTTAAAAAAATATCAAAGTGACCCCTAGTACTTTTGTTTGATGTTCAATTGTTTTTTGCTGAAGATATTCGAATTCGCGGGAGAAAATGACTTAAGATGACTATTTCAGTTTTTTTATAAAAGTACAGGAAAAGTCAAAAAATCGCCTTGTCTAGTCTTGGTTGGATAACCCTGTACAAACATTTTTTTTTGTTAAACCAATTATTTTTGTTGTACACCGCGCCAAATGTTCAACAAACTCCAATGATCCTGCAGTCGCTCTGCTTACGATATGAAAATCACTGAAGGACGAGGATTCGTTATGTTATCTTTACCTTTTAATGGTCGTTTTTCATCGTTTGTTTACATAAGCTGATGTGTAGAATGTAGCCTGCAGTCACGTGATATTAATGATACAATATTTTTTGGAAAGAAAATGTGCTCAGATCGCAGTTTTTCCGAGGACTTGGTGCTACTCGGTAGCCAACAAAATGGGTGATCTTGACAAAAACGAAGAAAGTAAGGAGTGTTTTTTGTGCACTAAAAATTTGGACAAAGGTGATTTTGATCATGTTAAATGAAAAGGTGAGTTTTTTTTTTTATTTTCATAAAATATTTGAAATATTTTCTGCTTTGTATTTTCGAATACTTTGTTTCGAGGTGTTCAGAGATTGTGGGTAATTTTTTTGAGCCTTTTCCGCGTTTATAAAAATGTATAAAAACTTACTTCATTTGAGGAAGCCTTGGAAAAACGTTGTCTAATAAATGTATGTTTTTAAGTGTTGCTAGCATTCATGTGAATTTTCGTGGATTTCGTCAGATATTTCAAATTCGTTCTACATACAACGTTTTGTAAATAAGATTTTTGAAATTAGAAATTCCAAGACGTGCATAGGAAGAGTGCTTGGTTATCTTCACCGAGTTCTTTTTTGAGCTTCTTATCGGAAGAATATCCTGTTTTATATAATTTATGGTTACTCAGTATCAATAATATTAAGAAAAAAATTAATAACAAAGTGATTTCGATAAATAAAACTGGAAAAACGCCACACTTTCTATGAAAGACGAGCCTCACTAACGAAGAGAGCGCCTCTATCGACCACCTAGCGAACTAACGAATACTAGCGAATACTGATATTGTCGATCAAGAGGCCGATAATTAACTTGAACTAACCTCAAGTCCTGCATAAATAAGACAAATAATAACGTACGGAGTACCGACTTGATATGCGATAAACGAAACACGACTAAAAAAGACACGGCTAATAACAAACACACCAAGACACGTGCCACTAAGAATACTTTACGCAGGCATGATAGTTGGGATACTAGAAGAATACCATACATTACTAATCATAAAATATTACAAACGAACGGACGTATCTGACAATATACTTTATTACTTATAACCACCTCACACATTAGATCACTAGCAATTGACAGATACAGATGCCCAAAAGACTGGCTCTCATCTTAAGAACAAATATCAAAGAAGATCAAAAAAAGTATCAAGAAATTAAAAAACTCCAAGATGTATTCGAAAAGAAACAACGATAATGAACAGAAGTAAAAGCTCTTTCGAGTTGATTTAGGAAACTGCCATTACAGAAGAATTAGCTGAACTGGTCTATGGCTGAACTAACCTAGATCATATAGCAGGTATAGCAGAACATTATCTATGTCAAAAATCAAGGGCTTGCTTTTTTTCTTCTGCCAGAACCATCCTCAGACGCGTTTCGCTGTATTACAGCTCGTCAGTGAGACTATAGTTCCGACAAAAGGAAAAAGCATAGGTGTCTGTTTTAAAGCAGAAAAACGGGATGAGATGGAGAATGAAGCCAGATGGCTCCATCTTATGGTGCTGGTAAAGAACACCAATTCTTAAGCATACCTGCGCCGTCTGACATGGACTTACAAAGCCACAAATATCAGAGAATCTCCTGCAAAGACATTAAGTCACAATTGCAGAGAGGCCAACCACTCTCCGAAACACGTGTACAAATTGTCGGGGAGTCGCTTGAAATCCCGAAATTAGTGTTAGAAATCATCGAAAGCACCACTATAGTCGCAGAAATCGTTGGAAATCATTCCGAAATCCCTAATCCCGAAATTCCGAAAAATATAATAAAGCTAGTAAGTTTTTTTTGAGAAATATATTTTATTTCTATAAAAACTATAGTTTTTCCTTTAAGCTGTAGTTTTTTGTTTAAACGCTTTTATAAGTGGGATATATATATTTTGGAGTATTTAATATATTTTATTTGTTGATATGTATAGCTTAAAATTCTATATACCTGTTATAACCTTTTTTTTCAAAACCTTACCCAAATATGTGTTGAGGTATTATAATTAATAATTACATGTTTCTTTTTATTTTCGTTTTTATAAAGATATGTTCGTAATATATAAATATAGGTAGTTTTTTTTTGTTATACATAGAATCATATACAGAATATTATAGAATGCCTTCTAGTGTCGAACAAATTCTAGTAAATACAATCATTTAGTTAGTTCCATTAACTCCATATAATATATTATTTATTTTGTTTTGGATATAGTTTTCATCTGAATAAGGTTGTTTCTGCTAAAAAAGAATCAACTATGATAGAGCCATATCAAAATCAGGAACATCTGGCGAATCATATTTCATGGAAAATATGCTTTCGTAAGTGGACCACCCTGTATATCAGATATTCTAATACACAGTATCAGAACCTTCTTATAATAGGCATTAGAACCTTTCTTATATTAGGTATAAACCATCTTTTAAGTGGAAAAAAACAATATGATATTCGATATTATCTAGATTATCACTGATATTAGCAATTCTTATAAACGGTATATAAAGTAAATTATTACCACTATAACCACATTTTAGCAAAGCGAGATTAGTTACAGTAGCGAACTGTCGTGCTGTCCAAATACGTATGCGGAATTCTCATAAGTGATATAATATTTTTATATCAGGTATTGGATAATTTTCTCAGTGTAATGTTCTGATTAGGTTAAATCTAAAACTAAAATATTTCAAAGTTTTATAATTAATCTAATGTATGGGGAAAACTGTGTGCGATGGCTTAAAGTTTCAACTTATTATAGCAGTGTAATCCATATCCCTAATACACAATTAATAAACAAAAAAATCACTCAGTGGATCAAAATTAAAATGGAATGATTAAACAAAATGCTAATTGAAGACAATATAGCCTGGTCATAAATATGCATGAGATGTTGTAGAACCAAAAGTTAATCCATCATCGGATGGAGTCAGCGTCAAAAGTCACGAAGGAGGCGGCGAAATGACTAGCGATCTGTCCATGAGATGTTTTCATTATGGGTTCCATGACTTGTCAAATGAGAATAGAACTTCATAAATCATTCGCTTCGTACCATGCTTGGATTAAAACAACTAAATTATTTACTTTATTAATATCATCATCGTTCCCGAGCTTATCTTGATATTAAATAATAAATAATTGTTCGAAATAACTATTAACGAAACAGTTATGTTGGTTATGACTGGCTTGTTTTGTCCGTTATTGTAGCGTCGATTTTTGGAATCGACTTGAAATGAGTAAATTGTATACAGGTTTACCATGAAGTTATTAACCCAGGCACCATTGTGAAATTTTAAATTTATGAACGGACCAAGAGATAGATAAATTCAGATCGCGTAATTTACAATTTTGATAGAAATGATTGACAGTTGCTGCTGCTTTATTCTAAATATGATTTGATGAAATTCATTTATTATAACACACCAATAATAATTATAACATATCAATAATATAATATGTATGTATAATTTTGATACTTTAAAATGTCACCTTAATTTATTAATCAATAAAATTAATGGTTTAAAATAAATTATCTAATATTTGAATCTCGGTTAACAGGTCTGGCCCTATCTTCAGATAAAGTTTTTAACTTCGGCGCCTTGCAATAACTCTGGTAACCCTCGAGAGTAATGAGTCACTTTTTATCTCGGTAGGTAACATACTAATACCTAATTATTGCCTAGCCGGTCTCATACTCCCTTTTTTCATCCCTAAGCCCAAGGGCATTGAATTAAGTGTTTAGTCTTAAACTACAATTTGACTTCTTATTTTGCCTTAAAGACAGTAACTGGATCCAGACCGTCGTCAAAATATTGGATCCATGAAGTGGACTGTTCAACTCTCCTTCGGCCGATACTCGGGCAACTCATTTCAAATATCTGAATTTCCAGACTGCTAGCGCATATCACCATATAGGTAGTAGTACAAGCATATCATCAACGTCATCTCCCAGACTGTCAGCCTGCTCCCTATCATCATTCTAGTAACTTACATGCCTATCTCTAACATAATCTATCCTATATCCCAAGTTCTCGTTTCTAATCTTTTCTCTTAAGGCACCTCCATAAATTGATCTTTTCCAACGTCTTTGTGTTTGTTGTTTTCTTATTTGTAAGTGTAAAGGTTTCTAAAGTCTATGTGATTACCTATCTCTGTCAATTCAGATTTTATGTCGAAGGTATATATTATCCATATTTCGTCGATTTGGACATGTAAACATATATCCCTAAAATGTTACAGTTCATGAGGCTTGCAAATATATCTGCAAGATAGGCCACGGTGGGCGAACATATAGAAGTCGCGGGAACTGATACTATGTTAAACACGAATACAGCGCAGTTAAAGTATGTTCAGAGATATAAGCAAGTAACTAACTCATCCCTATTAGGAAAGACCCGGGCCAGCTGTTAAATTGAAATATGGCCGAACAGGTCCGTATCTTGCTTAGAATTTAATCATGGTTCGTAATAAAAATAGGTAAGATATTAACTAATGTTTTATTGATGTTCAAATTTGAAATTACGAGTTATTTTATTATTAAAAATTATATTTATGATTACAAAAATATAGAAATTATTCGGTACTTATAACAATTATTCACTTAATATATCAATATCACTATCGCTATCATCATCTGTTCTAATTATTATTTGTGCTATATTGTTTATATGGATATAGAATTTTTCCACTTTTTCAACGTGTGTAACAGAATTTGCCCAACATTGTAAAGGGATGTTAAAAACTTCAGTTTCTATAAGCTCAAGTACACTGGAGTTAATAGTAGGGCAAATATTGTTACGACGAATGGCAGATTTCAGTAAGTGCCAAACATGTTCGATGGGATTAAATATACAATGGTATGGTGGAAGCCTTAAAACTTTATGCTCTAGATTTTTTGCATAATTATCACAGAAGTATTCCTTTTGTAGTTTTAAGCTTTGTAAAACCTCAATGAATTGCCTTTTGGTGTAATCTTCCAGAAAATAAATGTCATTATCATACATGCAGTTTTGGATTGACCTCTTTTTGACGGCGCGCTTGTTTTACACTTGCCGCTTGAGTCAACCCAACCGTTCTCGGGGGTATCATATGTGTCGAACCAGGTTTCATTTAAGTAAATAAAATTGGCCTTTGCTGATTTCTGTAAATCCTAATTTTTTGTAGATATTCGGATCGCCATTCCCGAATTCTACTGGATTCCATTAAATCTTGTCTTTTGTTAATATTTTTAAATTTAAAACTCATGTGTTGGATACACTTCCATAACGTTGTTCTGCCACATTTAACGCCGGTTTAAACTTTTTTAAGCCTCATAATTAAATTATCTAATGTAGGCACGCTTTGTTCTTCGTATAGACATGCGCAGGGTGCAAAAGGTTCAAAATTGTTGCATTCGGTTCATTTTTGGTATCATAAGACGGCATGGGGTCTCCCACAAACTTAAGGAGATGTCTTGGCTCAATATGTACAATCGACGTAAACTTCATGCTGCATGCTTTTATTATAAAATTTTAAAATTTCGTTCCCCTAATTATTTATACAATAAAATAACGTTAAGGACTGATGTTCATCACTTAAATTTGCGTAGGCAAAATTTAACAATTCCAAAGCATAAAAATGAATTTTTTAAACGATCGTTTTCTTATAATATTTCTGGACTCATAAATTCCCTCAACTTAAACTTAGCACAACTTACCCTATCTTGCCAAACCTTTAAAAAGAAATATATAAAAAAGTTATTAACGTAACAACGAACGTGCCCTATACATTTATTTATTTATTAGTAAGCAGTTCTTACAAATTTTCATCTCTTCTTCCTCTTTCTCTATCTGTCTCTTTCTCTTTCCATCTCTCTCTCTCCCCCTCTCTCTCTCTGTCGATTTGGTGCTTCTTATCTACATTTTTATTTTCAACTTATTATTTTTAGTATAGGTAGTTTAAGGATAAAATAACTTTGCTTTTCAAAACACAAGGCCACATTATAATAAACAGAATCTGCATTTCGGTGCAGAAGTCTGAAAATGTTGGCCTTTATTTTCTTACTTTTTTAAATTTAAGTGTAATTAAATGTTAAAATATGTAAAAAAATTATGAGTAGGAAAATAAAAATCATTTATTATTATTATTATTATTATTATTATAACTTGTAAACTTTACGACGTATTATATCTTGATCACTTCCAATTACCTTCGAGAAAATGCCAGTATCGGTTCTTTTTTTTCTCGCTAAAATGGGATTATTCACAATTTTCCATACAGTTGATGTTGGAATTGTTGTTAATGTGGCCGTTTGTTCTAACGCTGCTTGCTTGCTGACCGCACTTTCAATTAGATTTGAATAAACATTGTTTATAACTTCCTTCGTTTCAGCTGAAATTTTTTTTCTGCTTTTCGACAGGGTTATCTCCTGAGAAACAATGGGCTATTAAGCTTAAAACTAACTAGAGATTATTTTGAATCAGGTAAAAATCGGTTTAAAATCACCAAACATTACTTTAATAATGAAATTGCGTCTTCCGGATTTGCAGTTTACTTTAAGACATTTTTAAGTACGGACCATAATTTACCTGCATTTATTCATTCATTCATTGTTAGTTGATGGTCACCCTTGGATAATCGCATTGAAAGGCAAAATGTAACTTTCTTATATCTCTGGACAGGCTTTACCTATACTACCAACAATAAGACAAATAATGATCAAATTTCTTGGTTCGCCAAATTATAACACATAATGAAACTAATATTCACTTATTCTATTTCGAACAATACTAGTGCATACAGAATAAAGAAAAGACAGAATTGCGATACCTGCGTGTGAACGCGAATGAAAAAAATTAGAAAAATAAATAAAATTACTAAGGGGAGTTTTACGAATATTTTTTTCACATTTTTTTATACTATTTATGTTTTTATTGGCCTCTTATCGGGGAACCCAGGTTCAGAAACACAGTTTTGTTAGCGACCTTGTCTAACTGCACGTTAAGTTTTTATTCTGTTGCTAGTGTTGCATTTTTCTATTATATAAGTTAACTTATATGTGTAAACTTTTAAGTAGATATTTTTATGAAAATATAAAGATTTTCGCCGTGGCTACGTTTAACCGAATTTATCACTTTATCCTTAAAATCCCATCAGGTTTCGACGCATAAAAGGATTTTAGCGTTTACAATATTCCCCTGCGTTTAGTGTTTACCCTTTGACGAAATGTTTTCATAGGGGACTTTTGTAACCGCCAAGGCCGATAATGAGTTCTATTAGGCCACTTGAAGCTAACTGGATGGAACAGTTTCCCGTCAAACAATGATTTCGACTCCTTTATCGAATCGTGTGAAACAACAACAAATAGGTACGTGTGTGAATATGTAGAGTAAAACATTAAACCAAGGAATAGAAATAGCATAGTCATATTGTCCCTATGAGTTTTTAAAATTTTAAATACTTAGTTCATCTTTTAGTTTAAGAAAGGTCAACTGCCGATACAGCCTAAAGCGACATCTCCTCACTGATGAGACGCGTCTGCGTATGGAAGTATGGACCTAGTCAAAGACCTCCTAAAGTAAGAAAGTTCCTTAATTGTTTGTTAACAAATCCTATATACAGCTTCGTTTGTTTCTTCTTTTACTTTGGATGCTCGAACATCGACTGCCAATGAACATCTCTATATAGGCAGCAAAAGGTCTCGCATCTCAATAAATACCTGAAAGAAATTTTGTCTTGGAGTGACAGTAACCAAGTAGAATTTAACGCTAAAAAAACCCAGGCGGCAGTTCTTTCTAAAAACGTTAATGTTGAAGAACCGGATATAGTCATGGCGGGACACTCGATTCCCTTGGCTTCATTAATTTGAATAGTCATATGTCTTGGCAGAGTCACGTTGCGGCCATTGCTAAGGCAGCCTCGCAGAAGCTTGGAGTACTTTTCCGAACTAAAAAACCTCTATACACCCCAACAACTTTTGATGCTCAATAAAGCCCAAATTCGACCATGGCTGGAGTACTGTTAGCATATTTGTGGCTCTGCTTCTAAACATACCCTGAGATTGCTAGATTCCATTCAAAGAACAGCCACTTGCTTGATCGGTCACCATGATCTGACGAACAACCTGGAAAGCCTTGAACATCGAAGGCAGGTTGACGACTTCATCTATTTTACAAATATTTTCATTGCAAGTACTCAACTGAGGTTGCCCGCTTGATTCCACCCAGAGCAGTGCATGGAGAAATACACGACGAGCCACTGCAGTCCACCCGTACGTGATTCAGCTTAGTGTCCCTCGAACGACACTGTTTAAAATTCTTTCATCTAGAGAACGTCATCATTCTGGAACGACCTACCTGAGATCGTGTTTCCCAACGAGGATAATCTCCAAAGATTCAAGACTAACGTGAATCATTTCCTGTGCACATGCACCGCTCGCAGAGCGTCATAAGCGATTAATCCTGCAGTGCTGCCCCTTTTTATCATAAAAAAAAATGAAAAATCAATCAGCTACAGCTATATTTTCTGTGGTAGTATCTATCATGTTTTTATATTCATCTCCTGTTTTTCTTTTCACACGCACTGCTGCTTCAAATTATTAAAATTATCGATGCAATGGCCTTTAAAAAAAAAATAACTACACATTTTACCAACTAAATGCTCAAAATTACTGCTAAGATCTAATAAGCTATATTTTCCTGTTTACTGTGGCAATATTTACTTAACGGTTAAAAGAAACAAAAACATTATACGTTTTACGTTGGTATCGGTTGTTTTACCTGCTATTTGCTTCTTTTGCATCAAGTGGATGCGTTTATTTTTATTTACATTCTTCACAAAATATTTCCGAGTGGACTTCATCCATTGTTTCGATGTTTCCCAATACACATACAATGTTTTACCAAAGAGAGCTCTCTGGCGCCAGAAGACAAGAAGGACCATGACTGTGCTTTTTAAATGCGGCTTTTCATCTTAAGTGGGGTATTTATTGAAGATATTTCTATTCGCATACGGTTTTATAAGTGACCGCAAATAAATACTTAGATTTTGACTTTCATAAGCCATGTTGCCAATTTGTACTTGTATTGTAATAATTAACACTTGATATTTTTGCCCCAATCTACGCTAAATGAAATCTCAAAAAAAATATTTGGGTGTTAGACGATAGGCGGACAAATGTTTTTTGTTATATCAATTGCTATAGGCATTTAATACTCTCCACTTTCAACTAGTATGTTCTTATCCTCGTACCTACAATTGTGCGTTCGTCGTCATCGTCGTTGTGTCAAATCGGCATTTTTTCCATTTTTTAAATTTTCTCATAAACGGTTTGCGGTAGAACAATTAAACTTTCTGAACAATTTGACAACTATTCAGGGTATGTAGTGCCATAAAATTGGAATATACAGGTTGTTTCGGTAAATGTCAAAATCGATATTTAAAAATGACCCAATGTCACTCGATGCAGGCAAAAGTCGATTACATCGATTGAAACATTTTGATTTTGTAGAGAACCTTCGTCGCAACGGCAAGATCGAAAAATGACAAGTATTTTTTTAATTTTTGAAAAATTCAAAAGTGCTATTTAAAAAAATTACTAACTCGCAAACAAAAAGTCTGATTAAAATAACGATTAGACGGTCAGATAGACAATTCCAAACACTTTCTTTTACAATACATTTTCGTATACCTATAAAAATTTATAAATTGTAGATTTTCGAGAAAAACTAAAAATGGCAATTTTTTAAAACGGGTTATATTATTTCTTAGGTTAAAAAAAACATTGATCAAAATTTTGAATACGGCATCGGAAAGCGCTACCCAAAAGACGTAAAATCTATATTTCGAATTTTGAAAATTTTAATACCGAGTTTGCAAAAAATTTAAATAAAAAAAATTCTCTTTAAAATTAAATATTTTACAGGCAAATTATTTTTTTTTACATTCATATTGCGTTAATTTGATTCCCCTGCGTCTTCTAAACAACTTTCACTAAAAGAAAATAATAATAATAAATAATAAAAAAATAGTGGCTATATGATTCAAGTATATGTGTATTTGGTAAAGCTGAAATTAGCGATAGACGTCAAGATCACCCAAGAAGTCATAAAATTCGAGTTTTAATTTTATTGCTAATATGACATAGTGTTGGACTTAAAAAATGTGATATATGTGTTTTAAAATATGTTTTCTTTTAACGGACCCAGTAGTTTTTATACAAATAACCGTTAAAATTTAACATGCATGACTCGGTGTAATATTTCTTATAAATTCTAAAAAGTGATTACGTTATTTCTCAGTGATTACGTATCAGAGTTTTAAAATATCCATTTAGGATGCGGACTGTTTTTAGCTCATAAGACACACGTAATTGTGTAAAAATGAGAAATATTGATATTCGTTTTTGGAAAGTGATATTTGTCTTCCTTTAAGTAGATTTTTAATTTATGTTGCTCAAAAGCTACTCCTTAACTGAAATAAATGAAGATTCCGGATTTGGAAAGTGCGTATTTCTTAGATTATTTTGCTAATTTCTGTGTTTAGATGATTATAATAATATTAAATATTAATAATTGACCAGCTTTAGTCTACCATGTGTCGCAATAAATTATGTTTGACTTGAACAAAACTCATATTAAAAATGGGAAAATAGATAGTAGATCTAACACTTCTTTTATTTTCATCTTGCCAAGATCGACCAATAGTGCCATTATGAGAAATCCACGTTTTATCGTAGAAAACGAATCGGTACAAAGATTCTTCTTTTTCTTTCATTTATTCTTTCAAAAATATGTCGTTTCAAAGCTACATGAGAAAGTTTCATAAGCCCTTGTCTTGGTTCATCTTTTTTCCATTCGAAGCCTATTTCTTTTAACAGACTGCTTAAAGAGTTAAGACAACCATCAAACTGTATTTTAATTCGTGTTATCTCTAAGTTGTAAAAGTTACACGATGTTCTAAAAAAATTAGAGCTTAAACAACCAATGTAAAATAATATAGATTCTGAATAAGAACTTACTTCATTCATACATTCCAAAAAATATAACTAATATTTAATCTTGCCACATTTAGAACTCTCTTTGCATGAGAACGTTTCTCTTTAGGATCCTAATAATTTATATTCCTTACCTAACGCTGGAACTGCGCTTAGAGTGGAGATATTCAAATTTAGGCCAGCTGTTACACGCTAAAAATTAAAGAAGTAGAAATAAAACTATAGAATATACCTTAACATACTATTTAAAGTTACTTCTCTTACTGATGTCAAGGGTAACAATGGGCCATTGTTGTTAAGTTCTTTCTGAAAATAGCTTATTAGAGAAGCTATTAAAAAAAATACAGACACAACAACATCAAATGAAAACAAAACGTCAAAACAGGCCAACGAATGAGCTGGCGCCACTGTAGCGTTGACAGTTCTATTGGCAACTGTCGGCCCATAATATTCAAATTAAATTAATTTTTTCCACTACTAACCTATAACATCGCCATTATTGACCGATTATTAACGCTAGAAATCGTTTTTCTCTACCTTATAAGTCATTATTGACCATGGTCAATAATAAGCCATTGAAATCCATTATTGACCGATCTTTGACCTTAACCGAATTTTGTTTGAACGCAGGTAACTTGATTTTTTAATTCTACAACATCAATTCAATGTGGTTAGGCAACCAGATAATTATCAATACATATTAGATTACTTGATATTGTAAAATATCGATACAATCAACATTTTTTCTGCTTCCATCCTTAATTCGGGAGGTGTACACATAATATTATCACAAACATTTTCTTCGCTCATTTTTTAAAAAAACGCAAAACCCGTGAAATCTGATGACACAAATGAACACAAATTGACATTGACAAAGCCACCTGACAAAACAACAAAATATTTTGCCAATTCCAAAGTGCAGGTAACTTGATTAAAAAATATACTTATACCTACCTATAATTTTTTATAATTATTATTAATACTATAAAGATAAATGTCATATAAAAGTTTGTAGTAGTGGAAAAAATAATATATTAACCACGGTTTAGACAGCTTATTATAGCCCTCGCGTCTTAAATCCCTCGTCGCTTCGCTCCTCGTGATTTAAACTCGCCGCTCGGGCAATAATGATGGCTGTCTAAACCTTGGTTAATAATATACTATTAACAAGTCTAAATTAAAAAATATTGACTATAAGTGGGTTAGTCTCAAACAAGAATACCTTAAAATCAAATATTATTTGCCCAAATTTAATTTCCTTATGTTTTTTTTTTACCGATTTACAATTATCAGTTGATTGATGACGTGTCTTGCATTAACTATAGCTATAGTTATTCCATTATTTACATCTAAAGTGAAGTTGTTTATTAAAGGTTGGATCCTCACATATCCAATTTCATTTCTCCCTGCTCGCAGATCAATTTACTCTAATTTATTGTACATTTTTTTTTCTCTTGTTTGATGATTTTGATAGTTCCCAATCTGCCGAGTAATGTACTAATTGATTTTTAAAGAATCTAGCGGTGTTTAGACGTTTCCATAATGTAAACCAGCTCACGGCTCAGATACACGATCCGATATACTCGAATAATCGATTCGTGATATTTTGCAAGTCATTGGACAGGTACATGCAGAGGTAAACGTTACAACATCACATGTTAAACTTGCAGGGCTCTTCTGCACGATGACTTAATCTATCAATCATAAGCGTAACATGATTTTTGGATTAGAGTTTACTTTTGCTCCATATCAGCACTGAAAGCCTAGTCAAAAAGGACCCATAACTGACATTTGCACAGAAAAATTCTCATATTTCAAGATCATCCTTAAGCATTAAACTGATTTGTTAGAACACCACTATTTTACCCCTAAAACCCTAAAAATAAAAAACTTAAATTTTAAAGTTTACCTAATATATTATGTCACCTAAACTAACTTTATTCATTAGTTTTTTTTTTTTACTATTTTTTACGGTCGTCGGCGTATCAGAGGCCATCTTGAACCGGTCGTCGACCGTACGGTTTTTAATCGTGCGGTCTACCGACTGGGGAGTGTGAAACGGCACCTTCATCCTACGAGATATCCGATCTCATCCGGCCTGTCCGGCGTGAATAGGATGGTTTTGATGTCGATTCATTTTACACTCTTCCCTAAGACAAGAACACGCGGTGTTTCCCAAGCGGTCACCCATCCAAGTACTAACCGCGCTCGACACTGCTTAACTTCGGTGATCTGACGGGAACCGTTGCTTCAAGTGTCGCTAGGCCCTTGCCTTATTCATTAGTTATTAGTGGCAAAGGATATTTTTATTTTAATGGGTCTAGGTAGGTGCATGAGATCTATACTACGCCTATGTATGTATGCAAGATTTGTAAGCGTACTAGCGTACAAAGAGATTTTGAATTAATGAATGAGATCAAGATGGATGAGGATTTTTTTTCAAATTAAGATAGAAGCGAATATATACATTGTCTCAGACGTCATTGTCTTTCAAAATATAAAAATTAAATATCAAATAACTGAATAAGCAATGATTTTAAAGATAAAGTGATCTGATTGTCAATCATTTTCGAAAGGTATCTTTATGTATAATCATCAGCATAATTGATGACGATGACATTTGATGAGAAAGTATTTCTCAAACTTACAGGGTGTCAATTTGAAAACAAACAGCATATAATATTTCTTCTGCTGATAACAGTAGTGAAATACGTCATTTAGTCCTGCAGGTGGACAACTTTAGAGCTATTTGTTGTTGTATTAAATTCAACCCCCTGACTCCCAGGGCTAAATAAGTGACAACCCCCACTGTCGCTTCTAAACACAAAATTTTTTAACGTTGTTTTGCTTATTGTATTTAGGAGCGGTAAAAATACATTTCCGTTTTTTGTTGCAAGGTGTCGCAAATGAAAGTAAAAATCAATTATAATAAAAATAATATTTTGAGACATAAGTCCAATATAAATTAATAAAATACTGAAATACAGATTCATTCGTTTCAATAAAAATTAAGTTTTTACAGTCGTCAACAAAGTACACTAGATATATGAGAAAGATTTTTACAAGTTATTATGATTATAATTATTTACAATGTTATGATTTAGACTACACACTAATATAAGATTAAAATTAAATTTAAGATTTAAATACAGTACACAGAAAAGTTTTAGAATAATCAATTTTGGTAACTTAATTCTACTTTACTCTAAATTTAGTTCTATGTCATTATTACTATCTTCATCTAAACTTATTATTAAGGGTTGAACATTTAGTACTCATGCACATATAAGAATTTTCCACCTTAATTACATGTTTTATACAGTTTTTCAAACTGTCTGCAGAAATGTTACTACGTTTTTTATTAATTCTTCTACAGATGTATTTAATGTTGGGGAAGTATTATTCCTTCTAATTGCAATACTTGGTTACTGTCAAGACATAATTTCTTCCAGGTCTTTGTTAAGATGTGAGACCTCTTGCTGCCTTTGGGGATGTGCATTGTTAGTCGATGTTCAAGCATCCAAAGTAAAAGATGAGACAAGTGTGCTGTTATCAGCGAAGCTTTATATAGGATTTTTAGTATTTTCCAAAAGATCGTTAATATATGGTAAAAAGAAGGTGCGCGAAAATATAGAACCTTCAGGAACTCCGGCGTTAATGTTAGATGTACCTGAAAGAAATCTTGAACTAACCTGAACAAAACTGAACCGGCATTCCGTATGCTCTCACTTTAGTTAGGTACCCCTCATGCCTTTTTTCTCATAAAGGTTAGGACGTTACTCCAAGCAAGGGTCCTGACTTCCTCCTGTGGGGTCACCACTGTCCCAAAGACTTGCCGTCTGAGTCTTCCTAGTGCTTCGCCCGTCGGGCCAAGTTATGAAATCTTTGGCTTGTCTACAACCTGAGAGAGAGGTTGGCGGCTCATTCCCCCAGGGCTATCCCTACCTGCTGTTTTGATATACCTATTGCTGGTTCTGGTCCTAAATAGGGAGCTCCGGCTCCAAGTTTGGCGAGCTTGTCGGCCGTCTCGTTGCTATGTACTTCGCAATGTCCAGGGACCCAAACCAAGAATACCTGTTTCTGTTCTGCGAGCATCCCAAGTCCATCCGCACACTCCTTCACGAGGGACGAACTGCTCCTGGGCTGACAGACTGCCTTGAGGGTGGCCTGGCTATCAGAGCAGATGTATACAGTTCGCTCTTGATGGTCCATGACCTCCCTCATACTTGCCACCGAGAGCATGGCATATACCTCTGCTTAGGAAACCATCGCGAACCTTTCCAGTGGGTAGCTTTTTCTTATATTGATGTTTTCCAAGTATACTCCTGCCGCTGATGATTCAGTTTCAGGCAATAGCTAACAAGGTAATACTACTATGGGTAGGTACCAGGACATGAAGGTATTACAGGAAACGAAAATGCTGACGAACTTGCAAGAAAGGGGTCAGAAAAAACATTCATTGGTCCAGAACTGGAACTCGGAGTCCCAAGGTGTACAGTACGAGATATCATATCATGAAACGATGGGCAAGGAATTAACATAAAATCTACTGAAACAACAGGCAGGGATTAAACTACAGCAAATCTTTCATTGGGTACCCAGCTCCGAAACTAACGAAACAGCTACTTCTACAACAGAGACCTAAGCTGTAGGTTATGCGGGCGAGAAAGTGAAACGGTACAGCATACTATCTACCACTGCGAGTTATTGGATCGGAAAGGCAACAAATACTCGGGCAACCAAGACTAGAACCAGAGGATATTTCGACATTCTCCCCGGTTGACCTACATAAGCTAGTGCAAGGGAGTGGAACACATGAGTGGGTATAAGACCAAACTAGGGTGACCACAATGGGCCAAACCTGCATCCGGCACTTGGACGGACTCTCGGAAGAAAAAAAAAAAAAACTAATCGTGCATAACGATTCCCTGGCGCACCACGAAACAATACGCCTTAGATGTAGCTATCGACCAGCCGGGAATATTTTTAAATTTCAGGTTTGCAAGGGGTTAGCATAAATTCAAGTAGTAGAAAATGAATGATAATAGAAGCAAATGTTAAAAAGGATCTAAAAGTTAAAGAAATAAAATACCTTTTTCTAGTTTTCGTTTTTTTTTTGTTTTTAGAATAAATGGTAATGGACGGACATGTTAAATTTTACATCACGATATATTTGCTTCAAAGTAATTTTTTAAAAAAACTAAAACTAGAGGAAGGCTAAGTAATCATTAAGGTTTTCAAATCTTTTTACCAGGTAGTTCTATTTAAAATATTAACTGTGTTCTCGAATTTGAGCAGAGGCGTGTTTTCCATATAAACACCGTTCTTATAACCCAAGCGATGTCGCTATAATAACGGCTCGCTGACGGCCTCTTAAGCGATAGGTACTAAATATAATATGTGTAAAAGGTGTTTGGTATTTCTGCCTTTAACAGAAGTCATCCATCATTGTCTATAGACATTTGGATAACTCTTGCAGTATTTACTATATCATGAGTACCATTATCATCGAAATTGATAATTAAATTTAACTGCACTTACATAAAAAGTACATTACAAAGGTTTTACGTAATTAGACATGGGTGCAAAAATGCGTACTCATTTTCCTTATTCTAGGAAGGCGATGGTACGAATATATATATGAAGTTTGACGAATAATAAATCCTATTTTTTTTTTACCAAAATAATGCGAGTTCTTATTACCCCACTATCAAGTTCTTATTACCCGAGTTGGGGTAATAAGAAGTTGGGAGTGTAGGCGATATAATGTCTCTTGTTTGAATGTGCCTATATTAATAAGAACCTATCCATGTTTGTTCTTTTTACCCTGAAAAAGTAACTGTTGTGGAACGAACCAACTTGTGATACGGCAGTTTTGAGAAAATATGCGATAGTATTAGTTAGACATAATTTACCGATTTGTTGAACGAAAAGTAGCAACAATAGACAGTAACTGCTGTTAGACAGAATACAGATTATGTCATAATGTTTAAGGATATTGATAATTTTAAAATATGTTTATAAGAAAAAAAAGTTGTGAACATTTAAAGCTTACCATTTTCAGATAAATATTTTTAAGGAATTTCACTTTTTGCATTAGTGCAATACTTAATGCAAAGCAAAAACCAATGCACGTCATACCCTCCGAGTGACGTCAGTTATCGACAGTGTTGCCACCTTGTAACCAAAATCTCCGAGTGAGGGAATTTTACAGTTTGTTTTTCATAAAATATACAAAAGCTTCCCGTAGTTTACATATTTGTTTACTGCATAATACCTTTTACCATCAACTTTAGTATATCTAATACTTCTCTTATTTTTATCTTACCAAGATCCACCAATGGCACCATTCTGAATCCTTGTTTCATCCAAGAAAACGAATTGGTACAAGAATGCTTCTTTTCTTTAATATATTCTTTCAAAAATATCAGTCGTTTGAAAGCTACATGGAAAAGTTCCATAAGCCCTCGCCTCAGTTCATCTTTTTACCATCCGAAGATTCTGAAGCCTATTTTCTTGAAGAGGTTTCTTGAGAGTTAAGAAAACCATCAAACAGTTCTCTGTCTTTTAATTTCTAACTTACAGTTGTCAAAGTTACATGATGTTCTAAAAACACAGCTTACGAATAACCGATGTAAAATATTATAATTTTTAAATAATACAACTTACTTGTTTCGTACATTCCATAAATTTTATCTTTTTTGAAGACTTTCATAAGTTAGATCAGAGATCTTTTACTTCTTTTTTCATAGTGACTTTTGAGTGTTTCAGTTTAGAAGGTTCTTGGTTTGGTTGTTGAGCTCTTTTTGTTTGATTTACTTAATGAGTGGATTATTTTTGTCAAAGAGTTGAATTCCATAAATAGTATAGAAATAAAATATCTAGACCTTAACATACTCTTTAAATTTACTTATCTATACTGCTGTCAAGGGTAACAATAGGCCATTGTTGTTAAGTTCTTCCTGAAAATAGCCTTTTAGAGAAGGTATTAGCTCTTAGCACCGACTATTTAAATGCTTCGGCATTTTTTACTAATAGTAAACAACGTAATCGACAGAGATATGTATGTGCACTTTTGTTTCTCTTAATAGAACAGTTTTTAAATGCTATTTATGAAAAGATCTGGAGCCTTTATTAAAAAATAGACGCACAGCAACACGGAACCACGAACAATTAATTAAGGTTAGTTTTGCGAGTACGAATTAATTCCAGTTTGGATATATAGAATGGGTAAGTTCCCAATGTTATTGGAGCATAAAAAATAAAGTTCTAGCGCACAATTTCTTTCTGTAAAATGGCAATTCCATGTGAACATACAATTTAACCCTCATAGAGAAACTTCATAACACATGTTTCAATGAAGGTATCCGGGTTTTGGAAATATACGGCATAATACCGGTCAGTTTGTAACACTATGTCCTTGCAATTTTTTTCGTGTGATGTTTGATGCCAATCCACTTATAGCAAATATTTTTTTAATTTAAACTTTTATAAAAAAATATAGTTTGAATGTTATAGGCCGACAGTTAGCGACAGAACTGTCAACGGTACGGTGGCGCTAGCTCGTTCGTTGGCCTGTATTGACGTTTTGTTTTCTCTTTTCGTGTTACTGTTGTTGCGCGTGTATTTTTTAACCAAAACTTCATATCTTTTCATAAATAGCATTAAAAAACTCATCGGCTGTTACTTGGATTGATAACCTAGATATTAAGATTTGATTATATTGCATTTAGAGAAGACATGTGTATTGCCATACGATAAATAAATTAAAAAACTGTTCTTTTAATAACAGCAAAGGTCTGTCGATTAGGTTGTTAACAATATGAAAAATGCCGAAGCAATTAAATAGCCGGTGCAAAGAGCTAATAGTTTCTCTGATAAGCTATTTTCAGGAAGAACGTAACAACAATGGATTGTTACCCTTGACAGCAGTCAGAGATGTATTTTTACTGTGTATGTTAAGGTATGTTATTGTCGTTCTGAGATTTTTAAAATAAAATAAATAAATTTGCGTTTATCTTTGTAAATTCATCTTGTTTTATGAAAAAAACAAACAGTGCAATTCCCTCACTCGGTTATTTTGGTTACAATCTGGCAACACTGCTGATAACTAACGTCACACGAAGGATATGACGACGTGCAACGGAATTTTTTTTGCAATAACTATACTCGCACTGCATGGTATCTTATACAATAGTGTGTGTTAAGGTTATACGCGCAGTAAATGAGAGATACGATATGTTAAATATTTTTTCTACGACTGACTTCAAAGTGGTTATAATCACACTAATAACTACTGTTTAAAACTACACATTTCACACAGTGTATGCAAAGTAAACTTTCCATCAGCCATGTGAATAGTTGGTATATTATGTCTTATATATTAATTAGTTAAACAAATTGCTATAAACGCCTTTGTTTGGTTCGTGTAAACTAAGAATTTAAATTCAGAATGTATGATACATATTATAAAAACTAACATTCTTATTCATATCTCTTCAAGTCTATTGTGTTTACATTCAAGGATCCAAATAATGAGCAATCTTTAGGTAGGTCCACACTGAATTTGTCGCAAGATATTGTTATATTTGAGGATTTACCATGGTTATTGGGAAAGTCCCTTAGCGCGTAGGGGAGAACGGGGGAATGACGTTCAATTTTTGAATTTAATTCATAATTTTTGTCGTTTGCGATTTATCTTATCTATTTTAGCTTCTAACTATCTATATATAAGTAACCTTCAACATAAACGTCCTCAAGACTTTTAAAAATGCAAATTGCTTGAGAAAAATACAAAATATTTACATGACTACATTGATCGTAATTACCCCGTATTGTGGGTAATGACGGTCACGCATAGGGGTAATGGAGGTCATAGTTAAATCTGAGGAAACACAGGTTTTAATTAGAAAATATTTTTATTAAACGTACAAAAACACAACTTATATCTAAAAAATCGTCTAGTTAAATTTGATTTTTCCATATCTCAACGTTTCGGGGTGGCTTAGTTTCCCAATAACTTCATGTTTTGTGACACAGCTGACATCGTCAACATCCGGAAAAATAAAAACATTTTGCTGACCTCGGTATTGCCGCATATACTTTACCACTAGGTCTTGTTTTCGTAATTCTGTCACTTGTGCAGCGAACTTTTTTTTTGACTTTTCATTACAAAGCATTACAAGAACAAAATCGTTTGGTTGTATTGGCGCGTCCGAATCAATGCTCAATTTTCTTTCGCCATCACCAACTTCTTCATCTTCACCAAACTGCATTACGTCATCGTCAGACGAATCCTGGCAAACCTTATCAACCCCAACTTCAGAATCTGAGGAAGAACTGTCATCCGGCTTACCTCTTTTAGAACTACTGGCTACCGCTGATTCTATGTCATATACATTTCTTTTTACACCTTTATTAATTTTTAACCTTTGTTGACGTAGAATCCTTTTTTCCTCTTTTTCTTCCAGGACAATCTTTTCAGGGGTCGCTGTTATTATAACAGAATGTTGTTTCCTCTTTGTAAGTTTTGAAATTTTGCTTGGCCCAGGGAGAGGTGAAAGGTCATGGAAGGAAACTGGCTGGTCTGGCTGATATTGAGGCTCAAGTGGTTGTTGAGCTTTAAGTGTAGGGTCTTCCTCATCTGACGATGGTTCATTTTGATTCGTAGGCTCAAGGAGA
The DNA here is from genome assembly GCA_963920685.1 of Polydrusus tereticollis. Taxonomy (NCBI): domain Eukaryota; kingdom Metazoa; phylum Arthropoda; class Insecta; order Coleoptera; family Curculionidae; genus Polydrusus; species Polydrusus tereticollis. The sequence continues at coordinate 127,727,902 of OY987329.1, forward strand.
TTAACTTCTATATCTTGTACTGCTTCAACATCGGCTTCAGATTCAAGTGGAAAATCTTCGTCGGAAAATACATTTGGGTTTATAGGAAAGATGCCGGTAGATGAAAATCCAGACGTCCCTTTTGAAATTGTCGCTATAGTTGAATATGCTTTATTGAATAACTCAGCAATTTTATATACCGTAATGGGTTCACCGGGTTTGCTTTTCATGTGCAAGTCACATTCTCGATTATAGGCCCGTTTAAGTGGGCCAAAAAATACAACATCTAATGGCTGTAGCCTGTGAGAAGAATGAGGGGGCAAAGAAAGCATTGTTATGTTATTATCACGGCAAAAATTGTAAGCATCAAGTGTAATATGGCTTCCGTGATTGTCTAGAATAAGTAGGGCGGGTTCATCTTTTGTTGGGGTTGCATAATTATTGAAATGCTTGAGCCATATCGTGAAAAGATTCTCGTTCGTCCAACCATTTACAGAGCAATTGTATATTGCACCTGGAGGTCCATTAACCTGCAGTGTTGGAACCATTCGCTGCCGAGCGTAAATAAACATTGGAGGCACGTAACTTCCAGCTGCGCTCATACAACAAATTACGGTAGTGGTTTTTCCCCTTTCTCCGGATGTTATGGAACCCAATCTTTTCTGTCCTTTTATTCCTATAATTTTGCCGGTTTCATGTACAGTCGTAAAGCCACTTTCATCCATATTATATATTTTGTGGGGGGGAAACTGGTATTTCGACATAACTCTCTCAAGATTAGTAAAAAACAAATTTACTTCAGTCTTATTGAATCCTCTTACTCTATTCAGGCTGGTTGCCTCCGGTTTTCTAACTGAAAGCGATGGATTTCTTTTAAGAAATCCTCCCAACCAGTCTATGCCTGCCATACGTTTTTCCATGTTAAACGAGTTTTCTATGTGTAGTCTCTCAGCATACTCAAACACCAACTTACGCAACTGCATTGGAGTAATTCCATAATACATATTAGCTAGTGCTTTGACGTTAGTACTAATTTCAGTCTCTTGTTCTTTTGTGAACACAGGTTTTCTTCCCATACTTGGAGCACCCACTCCTAGAGTTTTGTACCTTTGTTGGAACGTAGCAAACGGAATGTGGTGATTTCTTGCAGCTTGTCTTTGACCTATTCCATTCCTCACCTCATCAATTGCATTTGACAAATCATCCGCAGTCCAACTAGCTTTCTCAGTTTTCCGTTTATAATTTCTTGGCATCTGAAAATAAAATAACCAGTTAAATAAAATAATTGGGTAACTATCCCCATAAGGGGTAATGACGGTCAAGTGAACGCGATTACCCCGACACATTTAAATAAATATAAAAACAACCTAAAAACAAAACGAAAAAAAATAGAGCAAACTATACACATAGCAATATAGTGGATAGTACGTACCTTCACAGAAAAATAAATCGTCGGAAAGTTATTTGACCAGATCGATTTAAAACCTTAAAAATCACACGTGCTTTATTACATGCCAAGTCAGGAAAAACACAAAATGCTTCTCTGACGTTTGCAATGCAACTGAAGTCTGCCGAATCATGTTAATACCAACTTAAATGTTTCACGCTAGGAGGCACCATGTATTTGGCGGCATTATTTAAAATGGATTTCTAGATATTGGGGTGAACGTCATTCCCCCGTGAACGCCATTCCCCCGTTCTCCCCTATTGGGGAAGTTTTTAAATTATAAACATTGAACATGCCTATTCTCCTAAAATTGTTTTATATTATATCCGTAATTATTTATAGCATATGAAAACATTTAAAAAATCGTAATTACTAATAAATAACAATGGGTGGTACTATTTTACATATAATATAATTAAAAAATTACGATATAATACAGAATCTTACAAGCAAAGCATTTTCAGAAATCGCATAATACTTTGTCGTTATGGCTTAATCATAGTCCGATTCGGAAGATGAACTTTTATTAATATCGTTTAATATATGCGCTTCAACCATTTCTTCGATTATTATATATCCATCTGCCACATTTTGGCTTCTTCTATCGATCGATACACTTTTTCCACTTTTCCGCACTGATTTTACTCAAAGCTTCATTAAAGAGTCATTTTAAATCCACCATTTTATAAGTCGTGTTTTTTCTGGCGACATCTTTATTTGAGCCCTTATAAGTTCGATCGGGTTTAATTCGCAGTGGTAAGATCCAACATTTGCTCGAACCATTCTTCAAAGACATCGGCATTCATATCTTCGTGATAGTCTCCTGTATTTTTAGATTGAAACATTAGTAGACCACCTTTAACGAAGCCGTCAGAGATTCCAATATGGGTTATGATAAGTCGATGTTTTTTCCAAATGGCGGTCTTAATCCTGTGAACAATCCTTCCAAAAAGCTTGCCTTGGACTAATATTTTCATCCGTCCAAAATTTAGTCACAGTGTGGCCTTCATTTAGCCATGTTTCGTCTAGGTAAAATATTTTCTTGCTTTCTTCTCTGGTTTCTCAGATGCTTCTTAAGTAATTTCTACTCCAACAGATGATATTGCTTCTGTCTATTAAAATCGATTGCCTATTATGTTTTTCCCACCGAAAACCCATTTTTTAATAATTTCCAAAGTGTATGTCTACAAATAAATGGGTCCTCTTAGATTGAGGAGAAAATTTTGTCCAGCGTGGGAATTTTTTTTTTTTTTTTAAAGAAACTATGAACTTTTTACCTTATTCTCTGCATTAAAGCTCAAGTTTTGGACAAAAGACACTGACAGTTCATACTTTGACTAGTTCACTGAGTAACAACCACCCAAAGTAGGTATGTATAGATATAAATAGGTGTATGATTCCAATAGAGGTATCCATAAAGCCATAATAACCACATAATTAACAAACAGGTAACCAGGATTAGGTACAAAAGAAAAGGATTAAAATGATTAGAGCAGAAACGGAATAAGTTCCTAGAGTCCAATTAGTTTTGATCAAATTCCAGGTAAATGGTACGGCTGTACATAATTTTAAGCTTAAAAAATTTAATATTAAAATATATATTTGAAGACAAAACTTGAATTTAATGTCGCTACTTGTACCGGGTGATCCATTATAAATGTCACCCCCCATTAACTCTTTTATGTCAGGTTTTAGAAATAAGTGTTAAATTCAAAAGTTGTAGGATGTTTTCCGGACTATTTCCCTCATATACTGTAACTACAATGCGCTTTTCACTTGATTTTCGGTGAAAATCAGCCCTCGGTCGCGATTGAGCTGAAAATTGCACTCTTCTGGTTTTTCATTGTTGGTTACCTACGAGAATAACCGTCACTGTCACAACAAGTTGAAATTTCTGCTTTGACAATTTCGCGTCAATTTATCAAAATGATTCGTTTCGGAGCATTTTTCATTCAGGAAATAGTCTAAAAAATATATTTCGTGCATGTAAAATGGCTTGATAATCATGCACTCATGTTTGTTGCCCTAAAGAAACAGCTTTCATGCATTTTTATTGTTATTTACCTTAAAAAGTGCCCTCCCTTCGGTCGGGCACTTTTTGGTAAATAACAATAAAAATGCATTCAAGCTGTTTCTAGGGCAACAAACCTTCATGCATGATTTTCAGCAATTTTACATGCACTTAACATATTACTATTGATAATTTTCTACGCCCATTGAAACTTATACAGGATGTCCCAAATAAGTATGGCGCAATAAAGTTATGTTTTTTAAAATGGGACACCCTGTATATTATACCATTATGATAAAGTCCTTTAAATGCTGATTTCAAAAATATATGATGCATTATAGTTATGTTGAATATTATTGGAGCCCTTCATATTGAATATTTGGCCCAAAATACGCCAAAAACTAAATTTTGACTTAGTTGGCCGTGCATCGCCATCTTGTTATGAATCGTCTTGTCTATTGTTTAATTATGACATTAAGGATATCTTTAATGCTTGATTTCGGCAAGACTTAAATAGTAAAACTATAAAATAAAATTTTTTAGAAGGCTAATCGACTATGTATTCAAGTGAATGGTGGTCTCTTTCAACATTTAGCCGATTACACGAACTAAATAAAGAGATAATTTTTTGTGTTATATTATTATTACCTATTGTTATTATAGAGTTATGTATATAGGGTTATATAGTTCAAGTTAAGTGTTATAAATTTGTTTTTCTAATTTTGTTTCATAAGAAATCTATTACGATACCGTTTTTTTATTTTTTAAAAGTTGGCATTGGTAATATTTAAATGTTTTATTCTGTTGACGTCTGACGTTTCCTGTTATTGTGATCCATGAGAAAAGAAAGTTTTCGGGATTTCTTTGGTAAAAGTTGATTTATCGTTTTATTAGCAATATACCTTAACTCAGGGGGAGTTGAACTTAGATTATCATGCTCCATATTTTTTTAATTATAATTATGAACAACTCTATGAAATATTAAAACACAAATTTCGTGACAATGACACAAAGAAAATATTATTTATTGTCAAGGCTACTATGATAAAAGTAAATTTATAGTATTAACAATTTAGACATACAAATTTACAAAATTTGAAGGGTTGATTTTCTTTTTAAATATGCATTTTCTTATTGAAAAAAATACAAAATAGAAAAAATAGTATAAAGTACGTGTTTTATAAAGAAGTTAGAGCACTTGTCCCGTTAAAAAACTCGCTGCAAGCGGCTCTTTTTTTATCATGGACGCGTGCTATAAGATGATGCTTTATAAAATATGTACAGGGTCTTCCAACGAGGACTGAACAGGGGCTCATTTTTGAGCTTCCTTGTATTTAAAGAAAAATCCAAAATAGCCAATCGATGTACTTTTTCCTGCAGAATTCAAAAATGAAACCAAAAATTTATTTGAACCAGAAACAAAAGAGTTACGCTATGGATAAGGTGTTTTTTAAATGGAACATAGCTTTTTTTATACGATTTTTGGAACGAGTGATTTTTTTTTTGTCCGTTCTGATTAAAATATTTAATATTGTGACAGCTATTTTTATTAAATTTTAATGTTTTATCCAGTATAATTTAACTTTAACCTGTTTGAAACATACACTAGGTAATAAAGGTATAATCACCTTTGAATCCTTCAAAGTCAAAAAATTTGACAAATTTACTATAATATTGCCGAAATGAAATATTCATTAGATGAGAGATTGCAGATTGTTATCTTGTTCTACAAATGCCAAGAAAATGCAAGAGAAGCAAGGAGAAGATTTATTGCAAATTTTCACAGAAATATATCCGTCAATACTATTCTAAGGATAAAGAACCTATTTGAGGAAAATAAAACATTACATGACAGAGAAAGAAATCCAACTCTATACTAATTTAAAAAAAAAATATTAATAATTTAATTGTTCAATGTGACCTCCGTTGTTCTCGAAACATGTGCGATAACCTCTTCGTAGCCTTTCCAAACGTGCTGTTATACTGTGATTTTCCTGGTTAAGGCGATTTATTTCATTCACAATTTTCTGCATGATCTCTTCAATATCGTGGTTTCGCTGCTTGTATACCACGTTCTTTAAATGGCCCCAAAGAAATGTGTCTAATATTGACAAATCGGGACTATTGGGTGGCCAAGCATAGGTTCCATTTCTACCAATCCATTCTTCATGGCGTCCGTTTAAATATTGAGTAACCTCACGCACGGCATGCGGAGGGGCCCCATCATGTTGCCAAATTAAATTTTGATATTCCTCCAATGGTAAATCTTCCAAAAAGTTCTCAATTTCGTTTTCTAAGAACTCGTAGTATCTCTGTCCATTTAAAGTCCCGTTAAAAAATATTGGTCCCAAAATTCTATTATTTTTTTATGCCACACCAAACATGGATGGAAGTCCTTCCTTGAAATTTAATTGTCTGAAATTTTCTTGGATTTCCAACGGCCCAGTGATGATAATTATGTCTATTGAAAACCCCCGATGTTGTGAATGTGGCTTCGTCATAAGATATTTCTGAATAAATTAGGGTCTTCGTTTTCTTTCCGAATCACAATTTTTGAAACAAATTGGAAGCGAAGTTCTTTTTGTGCCGGTGTTAGATGTTGAAGTGGAAGGATATGATAAGACTTAAATTTATGATTTCTTAAAGTCCTGTGAACAGTTCCTTGGGTAACTCTTCTGCGTCTTACACCGCCGCCGTATTGAACGTCCCGAACTGCGTCCGAAATTGATTTGGTTGGATTCAGCCGAAAATAATTCACAATGGCACGGTCTCGATTTCTATTCCTTTCTGGATTTCTTTTTCTGTCATGTAATGTTTTATTTTCCTCAAATAGGTTCTATATCCTTAGAATAGTATTGACGGATATATTTCTGTGATTATTTACCTCATCCATTATAAAAGCGGGTTGATTTTCACCTGATTATTCAGCGATAATCTCCCGCTCTCCGGTGAAAATCACCCTTGTCAAAAGTGAAAATCTCACCCGTCAGAAATCCAGCGATAATCTCCCGCTCTCCGGTGAAAATCACCCTTGTCAAAAGTGAAAATCTCACCCGTCAGAAATCGTTAGTTTTTTATTTGGTAAATAATCTTCAAAATACATTTCGGGATTGGGAAATAATCAGAAAATCATTCTCAGATTTTTTGCCATTAGGAAATCGCTCTCGGGCAAGCCCTCGAGCGATTTCCACGGCAAAAAATCTTCGGAATGATTTTCGATAATTTCCCTATCCCTTAATATATTACTACAGAAAATTTGCAATAAATCTTCTCCTTGCTTCTCTTGCATTTTCTTGGCATTTGTAGAACAAGATAACAATCTGCAATCTCTCATCTAATGAATATTTCATTTCGGCAATATTATAGTAAATTTGTTAAATTTTTTGACTTTGAAAGATTCAAAGGTGATTATACCTTTATTACCTAGTGTATGTTTCAAACAGGTTAAAGTTAAATTATACTGGATAAAACATTAAAATTTAATAAAAATAGCTGTCACAATATTAAATATTTTAATCAGAACGGACAAAAAAAAAATCACTCGTTCCAAAAATCGTATAAAAAAAGCTATGTTCCATTTAAAAAACACCTTATCCATAGCGTAACTCTTTTGTTTCTGGTTCAAATAAATTTTTGGTTTCATTTTTGAATTCTGCAGGAAAAAGTACATCGATTGGCTATTTTGGATTTTTCTTTAAATACAAGGAAGCTCAAAAATGAGCCCCTGTTCTGTCCTCGTTGGAAGACCATGTACATTATTTCACATTATACTGATGAAGGCTAAAATTTGACGAAACGTTTATATTGCGTTAAAATAAAGACCTTAAAAGGCAATTGTAAAAATCAACATCCCAAAAAGATGAACCGTAGAATTAAAAGTGTATGGTTCAAGAATTCTATCCTTTGTTTATAAATAACTGTAATATTTTACATACGCAAATAAGCAAACCATTTAAATATGCAAAATGTTTGAAGAAGCGGTCAGTAAAAAATAATTAATTTATAGAAAACATATGCTTCAATTACAAGGCATAGCTAATTTCTCTTCCGTTTTTATTTAATTTGCCCCTATATTTATTATAATACTCAATTTTTTATATAACGTAATAGCTTGACCGAAAGCGTATTTAAATAATGCAAAACTCGGATGGATCAACCGAATCTCGCCTCGATGCCCAACCGGAATCCTTTATGTAATATTATCCCCATATTGAATACTAAAGTGTTTATGTAATAGTGGACAACAATACTAATATTCTTGCCCATATTCATATCTACTAAAATTCAGCTGAAAAAATATATACCTACCAGCTGATTAAAGAGTTAACATCGTTGTTATATTTATTATGTTATAACTGGTCCATTTGAGGGTCCGCCAGTTAGTTGCAGCTTCACTCGAAAGAAAAGGTATAGAGTAAACAATCTGCTACTTGAAACTGGTTTTACCGTCCATAATCCTAAACCAGTATTATTTAGTTAAAAGTATTACAAAAATCTTTAATAATAACAGAGGTCTACAAATACATTAATTATGACGTTTAGAGGATATTAGCTGTTTTTTTTTTTATTTATTTTCACACACTGAATCCTAAAATTACCTGAGTTCACATGCATCATATCCAGATCTTTTTAAACACTACATATAGTTTGGTAAATAACAATAAAAATGCATTCAAGCTGTTTCTAGGGCAACAAACCTTCATGCATGATTTTCAGCAATTTTACATGCACTTAACATATTACTATTGAAAATTGGCTGATTATCAGCCCGCTCCCGCTTTTCTGTCTTCCTCATCGTTCCTGAACCCTGGGCAACCTTCATTAATCACCCCCAAATATAATGAACCCACGACTCATTTTCCATCACTGGTTGGAAAGTTATGGGCGGTTTTTGATTTTGCAGATCGAATAATTTTTTTAAACTATTTCCATAATATGAGTGTAATACCATTGCCCACTAGTAAGCATACAGTAACCACATATTTTGGGCTGTCAGAGGAAGCCTCTGAACCAGTTTGGTTATAAATAAATCAAAACTCTCCTTCTGACAGCCGAAAAACGTCCTGCGCGCATGTATGTCGGCTGCCAGGAGGAGAGTTTTGATTAATTAATCGCCAAATTGGGAGAACACCTTCCTCTGACATCCAGAAATATTTGTATATACTATGGTAGCAATTGGAGCAATAGGAAAAACTAGAGGCGCTTGGATGTAAGCGCGACGAGAGCTGTAATTCCAATGAACCTGCAGCCAGAAGCAGAGTTTCCATCGGAATGGCACCAAACTGGATCAGAACCTTCCTTTGATATCCGGAAATATGTGGCTATATATATACTTTGGTATCAAGCGGAGCAACCGGAAAAACGAGACGCTTTGACGATAGCTGAAATTCCAATGATCCTGCTGTCAGAAGCAGATTTTTGCTTGGGGAGTCACCAGGATGGGAAATAACCGTCTTCTAATATTAATCTAGTCAAAGTCCGAATCTTTAACACAAAATATAAAGCGACTATAGTAACCAAATTTCATCCACGAGCAAAGCGAGTCAAACCCTACTAAAGACATACTAGCTAAAATGTGGATGAAGTATGCGCTAGTCGCGTTCATACGGTCTAAAAGTCAGAGTTTTCACTTCATAATCGTCAAATCAGATAAAAAAATATTCTCATCAATGTTTAGGACAATAATATACAATTTGATTGTAATCGGCCTTTCTACTTTAAAGATTGAACGTTCGGATCCTGGAGTTTCCGGTGATAATGAATATATCGGAGCATGTTCTGGAAGATCTGGTCTTGGCCGCAGTAAATTTGGATGAAAATAATTTTTCGATGTTCTGTAGGTGTCAAAGAACCTGTGTGCAAATTTTCATCCATGTGGGAATTACTTTATCAAATTTTGCCCATTTAAATTTTGAAAAACTGTTATAAAGCGATGGCGACACATGGAGCAAAAAAAATTTTTTTATAAATTCTCAGACACGAACTTTAGCTCCCTGCCAAATTTCAAGTTTAAACGAGCAATTTTTTTCCCCTCTATTTTCCATTTTTTTTTTATCTCCTGGAAGAGCTCTTTGCAAAGATCAAATCGGATGAAAATATTTTTCCGGTAATTGGGGGGTTGCCTAGATGCCCTCCAGTAATTTTCATCCGTTTGGGAAATGTTTTTTTAAACCGCTGGTCAAAATTTGGAAAAAATATTATAGCCGCTCACCGCCGAGCGCCAGACCCCTACTCGACAACACGGATTTCGAGAACGACACTCGAACTATACAAAAACGTGCTTTTCATCCGTTTGGGAGTTCCAAGGCATTTTTGTCACCGCGGCTCTAACTAATACGAAGTATGAATGAAATTGTCGCGCGCGATATAGACGCGAGACCCGAAAAGAAAACAAGCCATACGCCTGGTAGTAAAAACATATAATAAGAGTTTAGTTGATCCCAAAAAGCTTTTATTGCCACCTCCTCATATCAAACTCGGCTTAATGAAGTGGTTCGTAAAGGCTCTTTAAAAAACGGGAACTGTTTTAAACACTACAATAAAAGATCTACACTTTTTAAAATCAATATTTTTAGGTATAGGTGCAGTAAGATTATCTACATTTATCACACATTAAAATCTTCTAGAGTTACAACACATTTCAGTTCAGTCATTTATGCTATAAAAGCATTCTTGGATAAAAAAAAATACTTTTTTAGTAGTTTAAATATTCTTAGCGGTAGCATCCTCATCTGTTGTGGTAGTCTGTTAAAAAAAAGTTGGCAAAGATTATCGTGCTGAGGCATCATCAGGTGATGGTATGTCTGTTTGACAATTCCATTTTTTTGAGTGTTGCTTTAAGCAAGCAGAGGCGTACTGAAATAGAATGGTAAGAACCTCGAGCGACGAAAAAGATAACATAACGAATCCTCGTACTCCAGCGATTTTCAAATTGTGCGCAAAGCGACTGCAGGATCGTTGGAGTTGGTTGAACATTTGGCGCGGTGTACAACAAAAATAATTGGTCTAACAAAAAAATGTTCGGACATAAAATGTAGAGAGTTCGCTGCTCTACAATGTTAGTTCAGGATATTTTCCAATCAGAGTAACAGGAAATTAGAAATAGGGAAAAAACTGATGTTATTATGCTTATTTTGTTTAAATAGTGAAATTTTCAGTATAAATAAATGAGTTAATGAATTTTTCTGAGGCATGGTTCTGTAGGTATTATTTTCCCCAACAAAATGCTTTTTTAATTTTTTTTCTAGTACAAAAATAATAGAAGTTACAAGCGAGAAACCGATTTAACCCTCTGATTTAAGATGGCGCCGAAGTTAAGGGGGTAAGAACCGTGCAAATTAAGACTTAACCTTTCCTAGTAATACCCTACATCCATGCAAAATTGCAGTGTGCCTGGACTACAATGCATGCCGCATAGAGCCGGCATTTTTTGCTAGAGTTTTTATACAGAAGGCAGAAATGTAAACAATAATGTTATATTTGTGGCGCTTACTTTACCTGTGTACATGTTATTCTTTATAATAAAAATTGGGTTTAATCATTAAGTTGATTTTTTTAGCACACGCATCTATTACTACTAAAACGAATTGTAATGTGTTCCACCAAACTTTACAGATTAGGTTAGTTGTAAAGCTTATAATCCGATTCCACCTCCAAATAAATACTACCCCGAACCACCACAATTTTTGCCCATCTGGCACAAGGTCAATTTTGTTGGCATATTTTGTACGATTATGATTATCAACGTAACTCATAGTTCTACTGTTGTATATTTTTCGGCAAAATATTCTACCTTTCAAATTTGCCAAGCAATAAACGGATGCGTCCATATTTAACCGAAAGCTCGCTCCGTTCCAACCGCCAAAGGCAAAAATTAAAATAATTACGGGATAACAAAAGCACATCAATATTGTTTAACAGGATGAACCAATAATGGGGTTTGAAGCGGGGGCGAACTAAACTGTTAAATTAAATGTCATTTAAAGGACCAGCAAATGACGATGATGATGACGTGTTCCTGTTTTAGAAACTGTTTATTTGGAATTGTAACAAACCTACGCTGGAATAACTTTCTTAAACATGCTGTAAAACTACCATTGGAAATCTATTACTATTTTATTTTTTTCATTATGATGGGGTAAGTTAAGCTTAATTTCTGTGTACTATATAGGGTGTATGGCATACTCTCGGGAGGGTATAGTAGGTATCCACATTTGTTTCGATAAAATTAGCCGTTTTCGATGAAGTTGAGTCTATTAACATAAGTTATTTAAAGGCAGTAACAGTAAGAACATAACTAAAAATTCGCATAAAGATAATAAAATTTTCAATATTACATGTCATCAAAGAAACTTGCGTAGCTATGAGTTTCTTTGATGTCATGCACAAAATTGATGCATGATCTGGATAAAATAATGGATTGGTGTACAGAAAATAATATGGAACTCAATTCCTCAAAGTGTAAAGTCATGTCATTTACAAGGAAGAAAACACCAATGATACACTCCCATTTCATCTCAAACTATTCCTCGAGTAAATTTGATAAATGACTTGGGTGTAATTTTCGATTCTGAGCTGAGATTTAACGAACACATCAACTATATTTTATCAAAATCCTTTAGAATGGCAGGGTTTATAATGAGGCGTTGCTGGGAATTTTCGAACACTGAAGTCCTAAAGTCTCTTTACTACTCCTTGGTACGAAGCCACTTGGAGTACTGTTGTGTCATCTGGTCACCATATAAAGCGAATTGAACAAACTTCTTATTGTATAGGCTGGGAATAGATAAGAGTGGTTTATCTTACCATCATCGATTGACAATCTTAAACAAGGACAGTCTGGAGAAACGTAGAATCTTGTTGTCCATATTCTTTGGGTATAAAATAATTACAAACAGCATAGACAGCGCTGAACTTCTAGCATTAGTTAATTATCGCGTTCCTCCGCGCAGTACGCGACGAACTGATGTTGGCAGAAACGGTGTCGTGAACCAAATCATGCAAAACCTAAATACATATATCCCCTTTACAACAGAGTTTAATTGTTCATTGATAACGTTCAAAAGAAAACTCAATTTATTGCTAACTACAGTGGCCTAATATTACTCATTGTTCACAATGTGCAAACAATTGCAGTTCCGATGCTCCTTACTTTTATGGGCGTATTTTATCTGTCCAGTTTGTCCCTATTTTGCAAAATATCACACAAATTAGTTCTAAGTAATGTATACTATTTGGATTTCTGGATCTGTAATGTACAAAATGGATAAATAAATAAATAAATAAAATTAATAACACTAAAATGTGCATCTAACTTATGGATAAGCACTCGGCAATTGTGTGGATGCAAGAAGAATTTATTCTAATATATTTTCAAATAAAAGGGTTGACATTTTAAAAGTCACTTAAACGCAAGAATGTTTAAAACGTGAAAGAGTTGCTTCATCTTGTTTACTTCAGCAGATTTTCGATATGGACGCGCTGTACTTCCAACATTCCAGGATTATTTCGAACTTCGTTGAAACGGGGTGTTATTCTTTCTATCAGACCTTCCCTGGTGTGAACTGGCGTCGAATATGCAAGCCACTTTAAAATTCCCCATAACAAAAATCCAATGGAGTTATGTCGGGTGACCTAGGTGGCCATATAACAGGCCCACCTCGACCTATCCGTCGATAACCAAAATTATTTAATAAGGGCTGACGAAATAAATTGCTAAAATGGGGCGGTGTACCTACCGTCGTGCCTATACCACATCTGATTTCTAATTTCTGAGGGCACATTTCCTAATAAACCGTTTAGGTTTGGTTGTAAGAATTGCACAATGCACATACATGGCACTATTTAATATGCCTTCGACAAAAAACGGTTCAATGAAGTGATTCCCAATAATCCCCGCCAATATGTTATACATGAACCTTTGTTGGTGCTTTGTCTGTACTGTTGCATAAGGATTTTCTTCGTGTCAGATATGCAAATTATGGCAATTTATTACTCCTTCTGGGGTGAAACCGGCTTACTCCGTGAATAAAACAAAACTAGTAAAATTATGATTTTGTCTAAATCGTTGCAAAACCCAATTGCTTAGACAATTTAGAAAAGTGTTGTCTATCATTGTTAACGACAGTGGCGTAGGTAGCATTTCGGGGCGGGGGGAGCACAAGATCAGGAGCGGAGGGGGGGGGGGGCTATCGCCCCCCTTGGTACGCTACGCCTCTGGTTAACGGAATAAAAACAACTGGTGTGCTATTGTAGTATTATGATTTATTATTTCAATAACGTGTTATACAAAAAAGTATTTTCTTCGAAAACGGCTAATTGTATCGTATTTAAAAGTCAGGTTAGCTCAGGTTAGTACATATTACTTTATTTTTGCGAGTAAAATATATTTAATTATGTTTGGTATTAAAATGACTTAAAAATTATCAATTAATTTACGTCACGTTTTCATTAAATATACTGCCTAAAATTCTCAGATAATTATTCTATATTTTACTTTATTTTCACCAGTAAACTATCTGTAAATTACCTGTTTTTAAATGAAAAAATAGTAATTTAGTAAAATCATGGTTATTAAAAATAATAGTTGAGATGGGGACTCAATTAAATATATAAGTATTTTGACTATAAATCACAAATTAATGTAGGTAGGTATATTTTACTTTCTGCTCTCCATTTAAATATCTCGAATATTAGCATGCCTAAAAAATTGTTAATTGGCCCCATCAAATATTATTACTACAAGTTAAAAACTAGATATAATGTATGTTTTACCCAATTTTAAATAGCAAAAAAATTCACGTGGTCATGGTTGAATTAAATATTGTGAATACAAATCACAAATTAATATATGTGTTCTTTGATTTTTGCCACAGCACTACAATGCCGAAAGAAACAGTTAATTTAGTGAATAATTTCATTAGATATTAAGTCATCAGTTTGTGTCAAAAACATCATTAGTTGCGTGTCATCTTTGCTAAAAAAGCGAGGTAGCACTCGTAAAAACGTCACTATGATTAATACCGGGTTGGTATGGGAGTTTCCAACTGCCTGCCGCATGTTTCTTACAAATAATAATGTTGCCAAATATAGAGTTCCCTTTTGTTCTGGTAAGATTAAGGCATATATTTGGCAGTTTGTTAGGATTTCTTTACTGAACTGAAAATTATGTACCCTTTTCTCTAAACTAGCTTAAGGTGAAAAATTTACTTTAAATAAAACAACAAGAGTTCGAATGAAACAAAACTCCCCCAGGTTCAATTGCAGCTTGTCACCCATCAGGTTGGATGATTTGAATGAAATGAAGTGGTTTGATCATTGCCTAAAGTCCATTTCTGCGTCTTGGATGGCCAGAAAACCCATAAGCAAAATATTTCTGTTATAAATCCTAGGGAGCATGGTGTTACCATACTCTGCCTACCACCAGTCATAGAATGCAACCGTTGAATGTTCCGTTTATGGCACCTTTGTCTACCTTTTGTAGCCAAAAAGCGGAAACGTTTTTAAGTAACAATCCTGGACGAGTTATAACAATTTATCTGAATCCGATAAATAGGCATGTTTTCACAGAAGATATGTACGCACCTGCAGAATCCACAGATATTCCAGAGGCAGCAACTAATGCAAGTCAACAACCGTTAGTGTCCGATGAATCTAAAGAGGTTGCGGATAAAAACTCGTCAGTTCAACCTACTTCATCTGCGCATATATCATCCATCTACGTCTCAGTCATGCTCACGCAACTTAACTAAGGTTGATCCACATACCAAACGGAATCAGAGAGCAGTGATGACACCAAGCCACTTATTAGTTCTAAAAAACAAAAAGTTGTTACACCTGAAGTCATTCTCCCGTATTCTAAGGCAACAGAAGGGAAAAAGTCACTAAACAAACAAAAGGAAAACAGTCAATATAACAAGCACTCCATATAAAGACGAATTAAACATGAGTTTGAAAGAGAATGGTAAAGAAAAGGCAAAATTGTAAGAAATGAAGAAAAGATCAAGGATGCAAGCCGAGCGTCATTTGGCAGATGGGTTCATGAAGCTTGTGGTGGTGCCGAAAGTGAAGATAATTGTTTTATCTGCAATTTTTGCATAGGAGACTAATGAGTTAATCCTATCCCATTTTAGCGAGAAGGTGTTTCTAAAATGGAAAAAATCATCGTGAAGGAAAATTACGTTTTTTCTAACAATATTTAAAAAATGTATTTTTAAGTTTAATGAATAAATAAAAAAAGGTTTAATTTTAGAAACGTGGATAAATGTGATTTTAGGCGGATTTCCCCTAATTTAATTTTATAAATCCGGCGCCAAACTTGCAGGAAAGAACCAAATACATATTATTGTATATTTTGTCAATCTGAATTTTCTGCAATATGCACGAAATCGTAGTATTTTACTTTGCAGAAATGATCCATGTCGCTTGGTTCCTTTTTGTAAAATGTCTTCTGATAATTTTTAGTTTTATAATGTTTCTTTATGCTGAAATCCAGTTATGACGGCAATATTTAATATCGTTCTTTTCTGCATGACAAAATACATACTTTTTACATCGATTAATATCAAAATCTCAGTTTTCCATATTCTGTCGCTTGTTTTTTTTCTGAATATCTACGTCCAACCAAATATCGTGCTGCTTATATTAACATTTAAAAAAAAATATTTAAAATTTTTTTTTGCCCCAAAATTTATCATCTTAATCAAAATAATTGAGAATAATATCATCGCGGGGCAGAAACTAATATATTTTTTATAGTGTACCCCGCCCTAATACATTAATAAAACTCAAAACTCAAGGTGTGCTTTCATTCATCACGTTATTCGCCTTTTCTTAAAAAAAAAGTCAATTATCATTTATTTTCAACACAACGTAACAATTCACCCTTCTTATGATCAGCCAGTGGCGTGCGGTCCAGGAACCGACCAAAATCAAAAATCAAAATCTTTATTTGCGCTTTTAGCATTTTACATGCGGATTACATTAAAAAGTAAGTTTTTTGACAAGGCATTACCAGTTAAACATTCGTGCAGACACAATATTATATGTGTAATATAAGTAAATCTAAATATCTAAAGAACTAAGCTCAGCAGTCACAAAACATAAAAATGGAAACATATAGTAAATAACCTAGCCAAATGAAAATAAAAATAAAAATAAAGAGGTCACAATTTCAAAAATGACTAAACACACAAAAGTCTCTTCAATTTCGCAGTAAATCTACTATACGACTCAATGACGATAATTTGCTTTATCGTCATTGATACGACTCATAATAAATATCTATATCAATTTTCTTTATCACATTGTTGGTTAATCTATACACATCATACCGGTACCATAATGTTAAAGAGGTCCCGATTTCTAACATTAGCTGTAGACACATAAACGCCAATCTTGGCAAGAAGTTGGGGTACATCAAAAATCCTAATACCATTTAGAATTTTATAAAAAGTTGAAATGTCAATAATATTTTCTTAAGAAGTGAGATTCAAAAGTATCATGATCTCAGTGCAATTTATATCCTCATAAGGGATGTCTAATTTAAGCCCAATTTAATTTACAATAGACCTCGTAGTGTAGTAGATGCCATACACATGAGGCATACTCTAAAACTGAGCGCACCAATACACAGTAAACCTTAAACATAAAAATGTTACTACCCAATAAGTCAAGATTAATGTCGCCAATGATTGATTACATTCATTTTAGTGTATTTATGAGTATATTTTCAAAACTAATCTCCAGGATATGAGGGTGGTTTGTATATTGCACTTATTTTAAGGTTATTCTGACCTACCGTCACATATAACCAGTTTATTACATCTTCAGCATCAGATTTCTCCACTTCTTGTACCTTAATACTATTTTTTACATATATTGATGCATCACCATCCCTTTCTTCTCTCAGACATGTACTTACTACTCGGAAATTATGTATTTTATAAATCGATGCTTCCTCTATATCAAGCCATATTTCTGTTCGAACTAGTGTATCACAGTCTTGATTCATCACAAAGCACTGAATGTCGTCCAATCTATTCCTTACACTCTGAATCTTCATGTATGCAATTGAAATCTTACCTCGAGGCCCTTCTAGTTTCTTGGTTGCTCAATGTTTTTGGCTAGACCACTTTTACTATTCTCGTCCTTTCTAAGTAAGATACTACCACTGCTGATCCAAAGAGATTTAAGTCCTATATCTTATCCGAAGGCTCTGGCCCTCTTAAACAGTTTTAAACTTTTACGTGTTAGATCGTGGTTTCTAAAGATCTTATTTTTATTGTTATTGAATCCCAACTTCAGTTAAACTTCTTTTTAGATTTAATAAGAAGTATTTTCGATTTTTCCTCCTCAAAATTGACTTTTATTGGTTTGCTCTCAGTGCTTCCTTGTTCCAACAAGGCACTAAATTTTCTTCCGAACTGTACTTAGAATATTTCCGCTATTTTTGTTACTATCTCCATAATATTTTCATTTTCTTTATGTGCAACTCCTTGAATGATCAAACTGTTCTTCAAAGTCAACTGTTCCTGTTTGTTAATTTCCATTTGAATTATTTCGATATCCCTTTGTCGTTTTTCGTTAATTTCTAACCGTTCATTTTATTTGGTCAATTGATAATCATAATTTTTGTCCATATCGTTCAACTTGGCCATGACGTCTTTCAAAGTATAAGTACAAGTTTTTGTTTTAAGCTTTTGTTGCCTTTTTTCTTCATCTCTATTTAGATTTAAATTTAGATGTTTGCGAAACGGTTAACACGCCATTGATTCTTTTCCGGCAGTCTCTTCTTGCTTGAGACAGTGCAACAACTACGCCTAGTAGTGAGGGTAATGTATTGGCGATCCTGCTGTTTAGTTTATGTAATGTTTTGAAAGAAGTCTCTGAATGAAAAGTATTAAAATTTTGTTTATTAATTACTTTACCCATAATATGCTTTATAGAAGATGTTTCAATGAACTACTTGTTTGTATGGGTGTGATAGCTTGTGTGATGGATTATCGTTGTGTTTACCTTTGGCCTACACCAGACACTTAGCAGACATTTAAAATCGGATTTTTAAGATAACTTAAGTACAATATTCCTAAGGGTTCCGCGGAACCCCAACTCGCACCTTTTGGGACCTGTGCCCTTCCTCATTTCAGTATCTCGTCGACACCACTATAATAATTCACAAGTCGCGACATAAATTTAAATGATGGCGGGCAGGTTCCTTTTTCATTTTTATAGCACAACGAAATTTCAGAGTTAATCCAGTGTTATAATCGCAAGCACACCTTTAAAACGTTACCCTTAAATTAATGATTCGATTCTAATTCTCAAGGTGTAATAGAATGCACCATTGAATGCTGAATTGCTAGCTGTCTTGCCACGCAACTGCACTACCAATATAATAGAATGAATAGATTCTGCAAGCAGGACTTTAGAATTAAGATATAATACTTTTCGCCTCTGTGTTACTCGCTACATTATCACAACAAGGAAATCTAAATAATTTAGATAAAAAGCAATATCTATGATACGTACTAATCCACCTTGTCAATGACTAAATAAATCAGTAGATATGATTAAATCATATTCAATCTTAATTTTGAAGCCAAGATAATGGAAATAATTATTACCTGATATCTTAAAACAACTTTATACATAGCAATGTTCAGACATCAGTTGTGAAAACAAAGCGCAAAATGTATTTATCAGTATTCCGACCATTCTTTTTAATATTTGTATTTCTTGTTTTACGTTCATTTCAACAAAGCTGTCCTGCGACACTGATAACAGATTTTCATCAGAAAAATTGTACAGATAAAGCCACAAACGAGACTGCTTACTATTTGGATAAATCGTCTTGTGTTCCAAAATGTGCAGTATACCCAACAGGTTTGGAATTAAAACTTTTTTTTTATACTTATGTATCTACATATTTAGTTTCAAATTTTAATGTTCTTTTTTAGTTGTTAGTAATACTGACTGCACAGCAGATCCCAATAAGTGTGTAGCTGGATACACTTGCGAAAAAAGATGTGGACCCAAATGTAAGTAGTTACTGCTATAATATCACCTAATCCAGGTTCTTGAATCTAAGGTTACCGAAAGGTTAGGTTAACCATTAGCTACTATGAACAATTGCATATATTCGACAGGTCTATAGCTAGGAATAGGATTGCCCGATAAGTTAAAAACAATCTGAATGATAAACGTGTTTTCGACTTCCATTGTCATTATTTATTTTTCCCACGAAGTTTCAACTGATAATCATTTCCATTCATCTTGTGACCGTCGTGATGAATGTTGACACTTACAACATCGAAGAAACTACCCAAAGAACTCCACTACTACCATTAGAAGAATATGTCGAATAAACCTCCACATTTATACGGTCTACCAAAAATACACATAGGACCCATTACAAGCTCCAAACATTCTCCAACATACCAATATTACAACCACTATAAGGATACAGTACATCATTTGTGAAAAACGCGCAGCATTTCGTTGAGATTATCAGTGGAAAGAAAATACAACCAGATGATCGATTTGTCATCTTCGATGTCGAGAGTCCCTACACCAACGTCCCAGTTAAGGATGCACTTCCGGTCATCCGAAGCAAACTCGGGGAGGACCAAATCTTTGAGGAACGAACATCGCTATCCATCAACGCTATAATGAACCTACTGGAATACTGCCTTACTGATTCCTACTTCCAACAAAGGCAGAGACTCTACTGCCAATTGGGCGGACTACCGATAGGATCTTCCTTCTCTTCAGTAATCGCCAACATTTACATGAAATTGAAACCCGAAACTATGGCTGCGTTACGTAGATGACACATTTTTTATTTGGAATGGAAGTGATGACGAACTCCAAGCTTTTCCACATCACATGAATAACTTGGTACCAACAATTAACTTTACCAAGGAGAAAGAAGAAAACAACAAACTGCCGTTTCCAGACGTCCTTGTACAGAAAAACATCGATACCATCCAATCATCGGTATACAGGAAGCAAGCCCTCACAGGTTAATATCTTAATTGTGCCTCAAATCATTCAAATAGCACCAAACATGGAATAGGAAAAACCCTTGTGGACGAGCATTCACTCTCTGAGTATTTAGCTCCAAAGATTCCTTAAGAAGCCACATAACGATGACAAAGCCTACAAGTCAAAAGTGATGAATTCTGTATATAGAATACCTTGCGATTGCTGACAATCCTATGTTTGTGAAACCCTGCGACCCCTCGAAACAAGGATCAAAGAACATCGAAACGACACACTGAAGGAAAAACAGACAGATCCGGTGTAGTAGATCACGCTTGGACCCACGGCCACCACTTGCAGTGAACCTCTCTCTCGGTTAGTTTAGGGCATGCTCTGCTAACCCTTAGGTAGTATAGATACTCCTGTAGCTTTGTAGCTTGTTCTAAATTCACCTGAAGATGATTAAATATGTTTACCCTTTGAAACGTCGTGAGGAAAGTAAATAATGGCAAGTCCAAAACACGCTTATCATTCATGATACATCATTGTCTCTGACCTTGAAGCAAGCACTAAAAACAATCTGTTGCACCAACAAGACTCGACTAAAAAGTGTAGATGACTAGGTCTATTAACGGTATAAAACCAAACCTTGAAAATTAATTATACTTTACTGTAAACTTTTCTCCATGATTTTAGCTGAACATATGACATATAGTTGCGAAACTGATGCAGACTGTAAATCACTACCGGCAGGCAGCAGAGCTACATGTAAAAAGTATTGTATTCTACCAACCACTGACGCCGACAGTGAAGCTGGTAAGTAAACTCCAATCAAACTGTGGTCAATAAAAAGATATTATCAAACCGCCTTAGTTGTGGAACTACTTCCATTGCTGTCATCTTCGAATTTAATTTTGAAACAGTAGTATTATTGTCACTCGGAATTCGCCATCCAATTAGCAGTTGGCTCAGGTCGTACGTTTCTGGACGATCACTGATAGTGAAAGTCGGACAGGAATATACGGATTCCTTTGAATGTGAACTCGGAACACCACAAGGGGGTGTTCTGGGACCCCTAATTTTCCTGCTCTATGTGATTGACTTACCTCAGCACATGAGGGATGGCATGTTGTTTTTATATGCAGATGACACCACCATCCTTATTAACGCAGCCTCAATAGAGGAGTTAAAAACTAAAATAAACTCTGTGTTGGGCGATTTCAATTTATGGTGCACACAAAACCATCTTATGATTAATTATGATAAAACGGTTGCGGTAGAATTTGTGGGTAATTACGGCTAACAAAATAACTTGAAAATTACCTACAAAAATACTTTAACAAAATCTGAAACATCAGCAAAGTGCAGTATAGGAAGTCACCTTATTTTTCAGGACGATACCTGATTCAAGCAGTTACGAACGTAAAAAAAATTAAATCTAAGCTCCAATCTTTCCTAATAGAACATTGTTTTTATACGGTTGCGGAATTTACTGGCTTTTGCTCGGACAGATGGCGCTTGCTAACCATGTTTAGTAGGTTGTAATGTTTGTATACAATTTTCTTGTTCAAATAAAACGACTTCAGTCTACCTCCACATGTAGAGGTAGACTGAAGTCGTTTTATTTGATTATATCAACTCCACTGAAAGAATGGACTACTTTTTCAAATTTTCTTGTTGTATAATAACTGTTTTTTTTATATTCTTGTTTATACTTTTATTTTTACAATTGTTATTTTTGTTTAAGTGATACAGAATCTGACCTGTCTTTATATTTAAACTATGTATAGCAACAAACAGACTAAAATAAACAAATAAATAAAAAAGTATCAGAGAGATTTTCGCTCTAGTGGCATCTTCCCAAATTTATTATATTAAAAAAAAAAAATCTTATCCCTAGCACTACAGATATCCATAATCCGTAATTCTCAAAAACGCAACAATCAATTTAAATAGGGTTAAAATTCTATTTTCTTTTCCACATATTATGTGATGTATTTTTCGCACCGAGTCCAGTAATGCTTTAAAGAATGCTACGGCAATTGACTCTGCTTGCATACAATATTTTGTTTTAGTAATGTGTATGGCGTATCACTCTAATATGCCAGCGTTCATATCCAAATGGTGGAGTGCCCTAAAGTTTAAACCTGTTTGCGATGACGATGGGAACTGGGTGGCTAAACAATGTAAAGGTGGCTTATCTGGCAGGTAATGTAATACACATCAATTAATTTGTATTTAACATGATCTGATTTACATTGCAATATTTTATTTTAGATGTATGTGCTACAGTGTTACAGGCAAGCGACTTTTCGGACAAGCATTATATTCAGAGTCAGCTAATATGACATGCGGTATGTTAATATTTGTTCAAATTCAACGGTATTAAAACAAATATTTCTCCTAAACTTCAACAAAAATATTGTTTGTTTAGAGTTTGTAATACTAAATCTATACAATAGGTATATCGCGGAACGTAATTATTTACGATGCTTCTGTATGTATATTCAGATATTGACAATAACTTTTAGCTTGCAGTAGAAGAAAATCTGACTTAGAATCTGCTGGTCGGGCATATGTCACTTTTCATTGTGATTCTATGGGGAACTATGAGCCTCTACAATGCGACGAAGAAAAAAAAATATGTTGGTGCGTAGAACCAAAAACTGGTGAACCAACTGCACCCTTTGTGCCAGAGAAGGCCAAAAAGAAGTTGCCCTGCTGTGAGTACTATGGAATTTTATTCTAAAATACCCCTTACATTAATCATATATCCGTTTTAGATTCGGACGAAGAGGTGGGAGTCCAATATTTGCGACAGTGCGAAAGTAAAAAATTTGCAACGACAATGGTTACAAAAAAATTAAAAACTCATGGAGTCAAAACTGTTGAGGCCGACACTCTGCTCTGTGACACTGATGGAAGTTATGGCGCATACACCATTACTAACGGAATGTAAGAATCTGTAAAAATAATAAAATAATACTGGATACATAACTTGTTCTGCTTATACTCGTTATTTGGAAAAAAACAATATAACACTGTAAAATAGTCAATTTTACTTTATAATAGATTTAGTTTATTCAGAAATTGTCACAGATTCATTCAGAAACCTCTTTACGCTTAGATACTAATCAGCACTCGTTGGCATTGCCTCCATCTGTGCTTGTCCCTTGCTGCGTACAGATATTTATGTTGCAAATTTAGTATATTTTCATTCCTATGTAAACGAAGTTAAACAAAACATTTACCTAACAATACAATATTTTTTACAGTGCCTACTGTACTTGGCGAGATAACACCAAAATTGGAACATGGCAAGCAAATTTAGATGGACTGTCAGAAACATTAACTTGCAGTAAGTAATTCAATCTACTATTCCTCCGTAGGTGTATAGTGGATTTAAAAATATACCTTCCTCTCCTTCGGGTTACATATTTTATTAGATGTTTAAAACCGCTCTTAATTCTTCATCTTCCCAGCAAATACTTGAAACTGAACTATATTATGACAACCTAAACATTTTTTCGTATTCCTTTGGTTTGATCTATGCCCGATGTTATGTTAAATATTGACCTTTATATGCTTATCTGATGAGTCCTCAACTTCTTGTAAACACTAAATATTAATACAGTTAGATTTCAGTCAGTCAAAAGTTTAACTTATTAATGCGTTGATATAATAATATACACAAAGTAATTATTTATTTATGTTTTTAGTTTGTGCTAGAGACTTTAAGCTTTATAATCACGGCATGAGCTGTCAAGGAACTGGCAACTACGTCGTCTTACAGTCCTATCGGAATGAATCAGGAACGATCCAGTATTACTGCTTAGATGGTGATGGCTTTGCCAAAACTGATCTGTTAGATAATAAAAACACTAACTGTACACTTTTTTATTAATAAGGGCTACTAACTAGTACTAACTACTGAACTAGTTTAACTTGTAACCATATAATTATATTTTAAAATTAATATAATATTTATTTCCAGACGTCGTTATAATACAGTAGGTTTCTAAATTTACTTATAATTTTATAAGATACCTATTTCTATATAACTCCCAAAAATCATATCAAATCAAATCAAAATATGCTTTATTGTCATAAAGTATTATTTTTATCGACAAAGCCTTTTTTAAAATTAAATTAACAATAAAATATAATAATATAGTAAAACTTAAAATATCGGAATAAACAAAAAATAATGCAAATAATTATGACAGAGTATCACCAAAATATTCATCTAGAGTATAATAAGCTTTTTCCAATAATATATTTTTAACATTTTTTTTAAACATTTTAAAATTTGACATTTTCTTAATAAAAACTGGAAGGAAATTAAATTTTTTTTTTAAATCATAAATTATGGATTTTTTTACAAGACTTGAAGGAGGAGTAGGTAAACATATATTAAAGGTTTCTCTTGTATTATAAGTATGTGAATTAATACTATTTCTATGCTTTTATGAATTAAACAAACTGTTTCCAATATAAAAATTGAAGTTAGTGTTAAAATTATTTGTGAGATAAATAGAGTTTTACAAGAATCTCTAGATCTAGCTTTGCACAAATATCTGATAGCTCTTTTTTGTAAAATAAAAATTGAATTTAGAAGATATTGGCTTGAATTTCCCCAGAAACAAATTCCATATCTCAAAAGAGATTCTATTAAAGCAAAATAAACATTTCGAAGAACCGCCATATTCATTTCATGAGAAAGTACTCTCAGGGCATAACATCCTGAAGCTAATTTTCTACATAACTTTTTGATATTTCATTAAAAGAAAGATTTTGAGTAATATAGATTTCTAAATATTTTATAAATTTGGGGTTATTAATTATTAGATTGTCAAAAATTATATTATTAAGTGTACACTTAAAAGTTAATATAATTGTTTTAGTGATATTTATTGAGAGTAGATTAGAGTCACACCACTTTTTAACATTTATTAAATCTTCATTAATTATTTTAATTAATTCATTACAATATTTACTATGCCAAAGTATTGAAGTATCATCAGCAAATATGGTAAATTCACCATTTATAAAAATTGACACAATCAATTTTATTACTTTTTGATTACTTACCATTTAGCAATACTACTTGAGATCTTTCAGATAAATATGATTTAAACCATTTAAACGATATACCTCTAAAGCCATAAAGCTCAAGCTTCTTTAATAATATATCATGGTTAACACAATCAAAAGCTTTAGAAATATCACGAAATATTGCTGCAGCAAAATCTCCTTCATTTAATTTAAAATAAAGATGTTCAAGAAATGAAAAAATAGCATCACTAGTATTTTTATTTTTTTGAAGTGCAAATTGGTTTGTATTTAAAATATTGTTTTTATTTAAAAAAGAAATCATTCTATTTTTAACAAGTTTTTCAATAATTTTAGAAAGTGTTGGAAGTAAAGAAATTGGTCGAAAATTAGAAGCAGATTCACAATCACCTCCTTTATGAATTGGAATAACAATAGCTGATTTAAGGCATTGTGAAAATATTCCATTTTCAAAAGAAACATTTATTGCCTTCGCTAAAGCTTCTAAAGCAGGAATAGACAATTGTGAAACAATTTTTATTGATAAATTATCCCATCAGCAGAATTTTTATTTTTTATTTCCAAAATGATTAATTTTATTTCTTGAACATCGGTTGGACTAAAGAAAAATGTATCCTTAATTTTAAAATTCGTCATGTACGAAAGTGGATCAATGCATGGACCAATATCTTTAGAAAGATCTAAAGCAATCGAACAGTAAAAATCGTTCAGCTCGTCAGAAGATAATGAAGTATTTATAGGTATTATGTTGTTTTTCCCTCTCAAATCATTAATAATTTTCCAACATTCTTTTCGTGGAATTAATGATTTACTAATACGATTTTCAAAATAATTTTCCTTGGCTTTTTTAATTAGTTTTCTATAAATGTTTTTATAAATATTAAAATATGAAATGAATGAATTGTTTGATGGAAATTTTTTTTTAATATAATGGAGTGAACGTAAATTCTTAGAACTTATTTTTATACCCTTTAAAATCCAACATTTTCTATTATTTTTTTTAATAATTGTAATTGGAAGAGCTTTAGTAAATGTGTCTAAAATTGTGGCATGAAAATTACTTAAAGGCTCTTTATGAAGAAAAATACTATCCCATGAATAAATTTTTATAGCATTATTAAATTTGTTAAAATTGTTTTTACTGTAAATAGGTTCTTTATGTTTATTTTTCTCTATTTTCCCTATCTCACCGTTAAATTCACATAATATGGCTTCATGGTCCGATGAAGAATTATTTATTACTTCACATTTAACATTATTTTTATTAGAACAAACATAGTCAATTATAGAAGATGAATATTGAGAAAATCTTGATGGTGAATTAACATGCATTTTAAGATTAAATGTTAGTAGTATATTTTTCAAATTTATAGCGTAACAGCTATTTAAATCTTCAAAATTAATATTAAAATCTCCACACACAATACAATATGATAAGGGGGGAAGTTGTGATAAAAGATTTTCAAGTCTTATAAGAAAAATGTTAGTATTAGATAACGGACTTAGGTCTAAAATTTTGTAGACAAGAAGAATTATTTATACTCAAGAAGCAAGTGCCTGCATTAGCGAAGGGAAGGTAAGTTTTTCTCTTTCTTTTCCTTCAATCTACTCAACACTTATCCTGCCCTAACACATTCATTTAAAAAAAAATAATCAATATTATATAGATATTATTAAAAAATAGAAAATTATATTGTTTTAATGTAAACTGGAAAACCCTGTATTACATTATAATTGACATATTTTTGAATGACAGATTTGACACCTAAAAGTAGGCTAAGATAATTTTTGTTGCTATGGAATTGATTAACAATAAAAATTTGAAGGCAGTAAAAAAGAGGGTAGTTTTTCAAAATATGAAAGAAACTTCAGCCGAAATTCAAAAAGAAGCGAACCTTGCGTGTTTATTTATTATTCCCCACAAGTCAAGAGACAGTTATGACAAAGCCTTATATGAATGCATATTTTACCACAACTCACCAGTGAGTTATGGTTATAACCCACGTGTGAGTTATAAGCTACTTTATTAGCCTAAAATCGAACTAATAATGTTCACTTTATATGAAAGTGTTGGATAAAATAAATTAATTAAAGTTGTGAAACTCTGCAGTCTTAGATATGTTACGTTAAATTAAAGGCTTAGTAAGAATAACATATTGGTGTCTAATTTGGATGTGGATTGGTGAAACGAAAATGTGTTTTTAACGTGAAAATAGTAGTTTTCCTATTCAGTGCGCAAAGTTATGTTTTCCCGCACGCGAAAGCAGTTAGACGAACGACGCGAAGCGGAGTTCGGATAAGCTTTAAGTGCGGGAAAACTACTTTGCGCACGTGTTAGGAACAATATTTTTTCTACGAGTGAAAACTATATATTTTTTTAATTTTAAATTTTTATTGACATCAAAAACAACTATATCCCCCTTTGTTCGCACCATTTGGAAAACAACTCGTACTGTTTCTCGTATTTTTCTCGCGATTTGGCAGGCAGCAATTGCAAACTAGCCATGTTGGCGGCTTCTAGGACATCTTCTGGAAGTTCTTCTTCAGTGATATCCATTTTTAAAACAGTTTTTTTTTATTTTAAATAGGTGAAAATGCTAGTGAACATTTTGAAGAAGACCTCTAAACTGACATGAAAGCGTTGTATGACAATGTATTTTGGTTGCTAAGGGAACAAACCGCATTTGACACAAAAATACTTGATTTTTTTTAACTTGAACAAAATTAGAGGAAAATATAATAATGCAGATTTCAAAAAAATTTTGAGCCGCACGGCACAATACTTCGGTATAGTTTATAAGGCAACACATAAACCACCTGTCAACTTTGTCTTGTTACAATATTTTTGTATAAATATCTAAAAAAATTATAAAATATAAGAAAAAAAACGCGTCTATAATATGGTAATTTTGCTTTAAAATAAGTGTGCGGGAAAAAAAATTTCCCGCACAGTGTGCGGGAAAGTGCTACTTTGCGTATGCAAAAGTGTGCGCAAAGTAGCTTCTTTGCGGTCACTCGTAGAAAAAATCTTTATTCGTTATGTCCAGCTTTACGTCAATTTTTGACGATAGCGTCATAGAAATTATTTGCTGGTGTTTGCTGTATTACCTAAACTATGAAAATTTCGTAATTTTGCTATCTCATCTAACTGAATAAGTTAGGATTGGTTTATTAAAATTTATACTAACTTGGCACATTAGTTTATTATATCGGCCTCTTTAAAAAATTATTATACAATTTTTCTCTAAAATGTACAGGGAAGCTAATATTTAGTCACCTCAAAGGTTACATTGTATTTCCTTTGTTCACCTAAGCCATGCATCACCCGATATATTATATAGAACCAACATCACTTTCCATAAAACAGATCCAACATGATTTTCTATATATTTTTCAAGAAAGTTAATTTTTTTTTCTTTCAGTTTACACAACAAAACGTCTATATTTCTTGCTTACTACATCGCTCATTTAAACAACATCGTTTCGACCGCTTTAGCCACAGCAAAGCTTTGTCATCCTCAGTGGGGCGCCACATCCAAGCCAAAAGACCTTATCATGCCCTATGTGAGATTGATTGCGGTCAGATTACAATCTAAAACAAATATACCGGAGATTGTAGACAACTTAATTTAAATACGAAGTTTTAGCATTTCGTTTTACATTAATATATTGATATTTTGTTTACGGTAATTATTACGATAGCAATATAAAACACCATATTTGTCTACATAATTAATTTATCAGTACAAGTTAGTATAAAATTAAATTTTTAACAGGAGCGGTTATAGAAAAAATCCTTAATAGTGGGGATGGAAAACTACTTGTACTAACCGAAAATATGTTTTTTTGTATTTCTTTTTGAGGGAGGAGAGGCTTTTTGAGTCCCACTCCGCATAGATAAGTCACTATACCGGGTGATGCATGGCTTAGTTAATCATAGGATATCCCATATAAATGTTGAGGTGGCTAAATATTGACTCCCCTGTACATATTGGAGACAAATTGTATTACAATTTTTTGAAAATTTTAATAAGCCTAAACCAATCCTAATTCAATTAAATGTGATTGTTAAATTACGAAATTTTCATAGTTTAGGTAATACACTAAACACTATCAAATAACTTCTATGACGTTATTGTCAAAAATTGACGTAAATGTGGACATAACCAATTATTTTACATTAAAAACACATTGTCGTTTCACCAATCCAGCAATCAAACATCCAAAATAAAAGACAGCATTATGTTTTTCTTACTAAGCCTTTAATAACATAACATACCTAAGACTACAGATCTTCACAAAAACATTAATTAATTCAAACAACACTCCATTAACAGCTTAGCAATATTCTAACCGATCATAAAATTCATTTCTAACATTACTAAGTTGATATTGAGAAATTCTGTCACATTCTAACGAAATACAGTTTTCTAGATGGTCTAGATTTTCAAATTTTACATCTTTACAAATAAAATTCTTTAAGTGACCCCACAGAAAGGAGTCGTTTGGCGAAAGGTCAGAATATCTGGCTGGCTAAAGGATTAGATGCCGGGGGTCAATAATATTCTGTTAAAAATATTTTGCAGGTATTCCCTAACCATAAGAGATCTATGGGCAGGACAACCATCCATTTGATACCAGATCTCCTGATTTTCGCATACAACTTCTTCTAGTGCGGATTCAATTCGATTTTGTAGTAGGTCCAAGTAGGTTACTGCTGTAAGTGCGCCTTCTATAAGAAATGGTCCAGTAATGTGACGTCCTACAATTCCCGCTCAAACATTTATTGTTTGTGGATATTGCGTCCGATCTTAAACAAGACGATGTTCATTTTTGCCATCACATTTAATTGAATAAGTTAAAATTGACTTATTAAAATTTATTTGAACTTAGCACATGGGTTTATTATATCGATCTCTTCAAAAAACTATAATACAATTTTTCTCTGAAATGTACAGGGGAGCCAATATTTAGCCACCTCAAAATTTACATGGGATTTCCTATGTTCAGCTAAGCCATGCATCATATCTACTATACTTATCATCATCATCATCAACCAGCCCTTAGAGCGTCCACTGCTGGACATAGGCCTCCCTCATGACTTGCCCCCTGACTCTATTTTGGCCTGCCTGGATCCAGTTGTTTGCAATTCTTTTCAGGTCATCGGTCTATCGTGTAGGTGGTCTTCCTCTATTTCGCTTATCGGTGCGTGATCTCCATTCCAACAACCTCTTTGTTCATCTGTCGCCGCTCATTCTGGCTACATGTCCTGCCCAATTCCATTTTAACGTGGTTAAAAGTCTGTGCGTTTTAAGAAGTCCGATATCGGATTAAATCACCAAGGGATGTTATCGCTTTTAAAACAGTAAGTCGGTTAAGTTACAATATCTTCGCACCTTCGCTATACTTGATCACACCGAACATCCCACTGGTTTACTGTATTCTATTACTGGGCCAAATCAGAGGTTTCAAAACAAAATTATCTTAGAATTACGCGTTGAGCATAAATAATAATTAAATAGATAATTAAATTATTTTGCTATTATTATAGTTAAATCTACACTGCGTCCATAAAGTCTTGCACAAATTCATTTAAAATTCAGGGGCTTACTTTTTTTAAAAACGCTCGGACACGTCAATTAGTACTTTTGTTTGTGCATTTTTTAACGTAAAATGTTTTTATACAGGGTGTCGCACGTATGAGGTATGAGGTCATCAAGGATTTTTTTTAATGGAACACCCTGTATATTATATCAATTTTGAATTCTATGATGAACACTTAACACCTCTGGAAATCACGGTTTCCGAAATATTGACGTTTGAAAATTTATTTTAAACACATTTATTGATGACCTCATACCTCATACGTGCGACACCCTGTATAAAAACATTTTACGTTAAAAAATGCGCAAACAAAAGTACTAATTGACGTGTCCGAGCGTTTTTAAAAAGTAAATACCTGAATTTTAAATGAATTTGTGCAAGACTTTATGGACGCACTGTATATAATAATCGCTATTTTCCAAGAACCAATTAAAATTTGCTGAAGTGCGGGATGGTATGTTCTACTTTATTTTAAATAAGTAGTTGTGCTTTTCACTTTTAGTTTGTTTCTCATTGTGTGTCAATTAAAATCAGTTATTAAGCAAAGTTATGGAAAATGTTCAGCAAGGTGGCACATCGCCTAGAAGGCATTTATCTCCAGGTGAACGCCGTTTGGTATTACAAGTGGAACGTTATTTTACTTTAGAAAAAGATAACTCGGGCCCGTTAGAGTCTGTTTTGGCAGTGCAAAAACGAACGTCTGATGCTTGCGGCATTTCAGAGAGGACCTTAAGAAGACTTCGAAAAAAGAGTGAAGAGGATTTGGACAGACCATATAAAAGAGTTCAACTCCATTCAAAAACCTTGGATTTATCCCAAGGGATAAAACTCTCTATTAGGAATATTGTTTATGATATGTATAAAGCCAAGGAATATGTTACCCTCAAAGCTATTCTTGAAAAGATAAAGCAGAAAAAACTTTGCGATATTGGAACTAACAGTTTGTCCATCATCTTAAAACATATGGGTTTCAAATATAAAAAAACGAACAACAGAAAACTGCTTTGCGAGCTGTCCAATGTTGTTTCGAAAAGATGGCAATTTTTAAGGGATTATTTAAACAACAAAAAATCGGAATTGTCAAGACAAGTTGTTTTTCTTGACGAAACATGGGTATTTGCAAACGAAACTTCAACAAAAAAGTCTTGGCAGGATGACTCAAACCATTGTTATTCAAGTACCCGTGCAAGTAATGGAAAAAGGTATATTATATTACATGCTGGTAATGAAGAAGGTTTTGTTTTAAATGCCAGTTTGATATTTTCATCAACAAAAAAAACTGATGATTATCACGGCAATATGGATGCTGAAATTTTTGAGCATTGGTTCGAGGAAAAACTTTTAAAAAGTTTAGAAAAATCTTCCTTAATTGTTTTAGACAATGCCTCTTACCATACGAGACTCGAAGAGAAATTCCCTACAAGCAGCTGGAAAAAGGAAGAAATAAAAGAGTGTTATACATAAACCATGAAAATTTATATTTAAAAAGTGAACTTTTAAGCAAGTGTAAAGAGCAGTCATTTAAAAAAAAAGTATGTTGTTGACGAATTAGCCCTCAAATATGGACATCAAGTTTTGAGATTGCCGCCCTACCATTGTCATTACAACGCAATTGAATTGGTATGGGGTATTAGCAAGAACTATTATGACAAACATGCCTGTAAAAATATCGGTAAGCCTAGCGTTATAAAGTTATGGGAGGAGGCGCTTAGCCAAGCGGGCAAAGAAGAATGGCGGAAATGCATTGAACACACAGAAAAAATTATTTTTGAATCTTATGAGACAGAACAGGTTATAGACGAAGTAAGACCGTTAATTATTACGAATGATGATGATGATGACGATGATGTTGATTCTGATGAGTCTGAAAGCATGGGTGAAATTTCAAATGCAGAGGAAGACTACTTTTAGTAGTACCTATCTACAAGTAGGTACGTTCTGTCGCAAGACTACAAAATCGGTTCTTTTTAGAACCAAAACTTTATAAAAAAGAATTCGTAAAACTAATTTGTCTGAATACTACAAAAGCTAAAAAATTATTATTTTTCATTACCTAAACTAATTTTTTATTTACTTTAAATTATTTTATTTAGAAAATGTAATTCATCAACATCCAAAATTACCTTCAATATAATTTATTGTTTGAGAGCCACCGACATAATGCTCAAGAAGTTTTATGGCTTAGCGGACTTCTTAAAACGCACAGACTTATATTCGTTCGACGATGTCCTTTACGCCGGTTTTTCTCCGCAGGTCCTGGTTTGTAACGTGGTTTCTCAAACTCAATCCGATCATTGACCTTTCAATTTTGCGTTGTGCAACTCTCAGTTTTTTCGCGGATGCCATCGTTAAGGTGAGTGTTTCCGCACCGTAGGTGAACGCAATGATTGAAAACTTTTCTTTTTTGACAGATGGGTAGGTCACGTCACAGGTATTTTTCGACCCATTTGATTTCAGTGTTATTGATGTTTATACCTTCGCTCATGACAAGATTTGTCATAATCTTTGTTTTGGAAAGGTTCATTTTCAGGCCGATCCCGGAGCCCCGGAGCATGCCTCTTCTAGTTCATGGAGCATTTGTCTCGCCTCTCCTAAGTCGTCAGTTGTAAGGACGATATCGTCCGCGAAACGGAGGTGGCTAAGTTTCTGTTCGTCTATGTTTATTCCTTTAGTATCCCAATCAAGCTTTTTGAAGGCATGTTCTAGAACGGTGATGAATAATTTAGGAGACATGGTGTCTCCTTGCCTCACACCTCTTCCGATTTTAATACGGTTGCTGGCTTCATGTAGTCTAACTGACATAGTAGCGTTCTTGTATATATTATAGATAAGTTTTGACTATCTGTAATCTATTCGGCATTCTCTCAGAGCGTCTAGAATAGCTTTCATCTCTATAGTGTCAAAAGCTTTGTGGAAGTCTATGAATAGGAGAACCAGTGGTTTATTGTATTCGATGGTTTTTTCAATGAGGGTTTTTATACTCTGTAGGTGATCATTTGTCCCGAAGCCCAATCGGAAACCCGCTTGCTCTCTTGGCTGTTAAAGCTCGAGTTTGTTTTCCAGCCTTGATGTATGATGATTCTGGTAAACAATTTGTGTAGATGGCTGAGGAGGGTTATTGGGCGGTAATTTTCCAGGTTCATTTTATCTCTCTTTTTATGGAGTAGTATGGTGGTCGCTTCATGCCACTGATCCGGGATAGTGATTTGGTGCAGGCATAGGTTGAAAAGCGTTCGTATTTTCTCCAGTAAGAGAGGACCTCCAGCTTTCTGCAACTACCTCATCTTCTCCGGGTGCTTTATTGTTTTTCATCTTCGACAGCGCTACTTTTATTTCCTCAATAATGATGTCTGGCATCTCTTCCGATCCTTGATTTATGACACCTCGCTCTTGTGTAACCATGTTTAAATTTAGGGGTTCTTAGATGCGGCTGCGGTATAGTTCGCAATAAAACTCTTACAGGGTGCTCAGGATTTCATCCCGGTTTGAGGTGATGTTGCCATCTTTATTTCTTATATTGATTATCTCAGATTTACCTTCGGCGAGATTGTTGCGCAGTACTTTCATACTTCTATTTTTCTCTATTGTTTCTTGAGTTTTTCTACCGTGGTAGTTTCTGATGTCCCGTCTGATTGCTTTAGAGATTTCCTTATTTTTTTCCCTCATCTCTAATCTACTATACTACGAGTAAGTAAATAAAATTAAATGCACCTATGTCGAAAAACTCTAGGTACCTTCAGGAGGTGTAGACCCTTTGGTTTCTTTGACACAATTTTAGGCCATAAAGGCAAAAATCCAATACTGTGAAAAAGTTATAAAGTAATTAAATCAAGAATAATTATATAGATACGTAGAAACTTAATATTAGGCACAAATATGAGTTACAGATTTAAATAAAGACGGAAATCAAAAAATCACAGATTAAAATTATTATGAAATAAAATAAAATGTACCTAAATTTAGTTGTAACTCAACTAGACTAAAAATTTAAAGTAATTTCCAGGGTAGGCAACGGTATACATAAAAGAAGAGTATGCAGTTGCCTAACTTCGCACCTTATTTCATATTTAAATATATACCCATTGCCTTTGACAGACGTAACAATTCATTCAACTATTTTCATTATAGACCTGCGTCAATAATGGAGCAAAAGAAAAATAATTTCTGAGGCTAATAGACAACCAATCATGGTTGTTCTTGGTTAGTAGTGGAAAAACATTTTTATATTTTAATGACTCTTTGCTTGTGCGGTGAAGGTTGTCAGTCATATACTAAGCGTAAAAAAGCTAAGGACTTTAACAAATCCTATTAAGAGTACCTAAGATCTATACATACAGGGGGAGAATTTTAAAGTGTTACAATGCAGAATCCGAAAAATGTCTGCAAATATGACATATTTTA
The DNA here is from genome assembly GCA_963920685.1 of Polydrusus tereticollis. Classification (NCBI taxonomy): domain Eukaryota; kingdom Metazoa; phylum Arthropoda; class Insecta; order Coleoptera; family Curculionidae; genus Polydrusus; species Polydrusus tereticollis. The sequence continues at coordinate 127,763,397 of OY987329.1, forward strand.
AAATATTTCTGACATTTACAGACATTATAGCATGGAGAAATTTACCATATTTTTTAAGGAACGATTTGCCAAACTTCTGGATAATAATTCAAATCAGCAAGAACTACGGTTTTGGATGGCAAGCTCGAGAGACACTAAATAAAATGTTTGGAAACAGATGGATTGGTCGTGGTGGTCTTGTGAACTGGCTTCCAAGGTCGCCCGATTTTACACCATTGGATTTTCTGTTGTGGGGTTTTATAAATAATAAAGTTATGGCTATACCACCGACTACACCAGAGAGCATGGAAGATCGTATTCGAGGAGCATGTAATTTAGTAATTTGTCAAATGTTAAATCGCACGCGCTACTAATGTCAAAAAAGAATTGCAAAATGTTTAAAGAAGTAGATGGGGTCATTTCAACTTTTAAAGCACAATCGTCGTTAAGTTTAAGGTAGTTTGATAGTTGTAAGTGTTCTAACCAGTAGAATAAATTTAACAATTTTCTGCTTACGTAGTTGTTGACGAAGAATCGAATTATCGAAGAAAATAAACACCTTTCTATTTGACATTTTAAATTTGACATCAGCCAGATAATTATTTTTATAAAAATAGCTACTTTTTGATCCAGATTCGGTACCACGATGTCGCTGATTTAAGTTCGCCACACGGCTGGTAAGCTATAAAAGGAATTCGAGCAAAAAACTTTAAATTGTTGCCGTACTTCTCTCTTTAAATTTCCATAAAATGCTAATTTGTATCTCATTGAAATATATAACTTAAAACAATTAGAAGTATTCCTGCATATTGTATACCCTGTAACATATATTCCGTCGATTTCTCCCCTATATACATTGCAAGTTATAATCCCATAATATAATTTATTATATAAAACTGTGGTGAGGATAATACGTTTTGGTAAATTTGGCAGCCCACCCCGAAATCAATCAGCGTGGATTTCTGGCGCTTACTAATGATTTTGTCTATTTTTGTTGTATATGATATTGAATTAGTGGGGATACAAATCACATCTAGACACCTTCAGAAATTCTACAGGCATCGCCGGAGTTTAAAATTATTATTATTAATCACATTTAAACGTTGATGTTTGTAAAATGAAGTAAGTAAAGCTATTGATAGTCAAGCTAGGGCAGTAATTGCCAATAAATCAGTAGGTATTTGTTTTTATATTTTACACCATTTAAGACTGAATTTGCTTTACTTACAATAAACTAGTAAATACATGATCATTTTAAAAAGTTTTTTCTTGGGACAAAAAAGCTTATTCCTACTTCTAACTTAAGAGTATTAATTATCACCTTTTTTGGTTAATGGTTAGACAAAGACGTAATTTATTACTGTTCAATTATTACGTTTCTCAGATAAAAATGTTTAATTAAATATATTTAAATCTTTACGTGATAGTAGACGGCTGTCTATGATATTTACATAAATGCGCTGCCATATTTTCATTAAAAATAATTAATTGTGTTTAATTAATCAAAGAAAAAGAAAGGTATACATAGTAATATACCGTATGGCTAAAATTCAAGGCGACAACAATCTTAAAAAAATTATAGAACAGACTTGCATGGCTTATGTAAAAATATTAATTTTTTTATTAAATATTTAATATCGTCAAAGTCAAAATTAATTTATTTGTTGGCATTGCCTTCTTCAAATATTTTTAGTGGGTAAACAATAAAACTATATTTTTCGATCACTTTTTGTTATAGCTCTAAAAAAACAAAAAAAAAAGCACACAATTTATGAAACATTTTTATCTATCAAATATTTAACAACTTGTGGCTTTATTAATGATTTTGCGATGGTTTTCGCCGCACTAACTCTGCCGCAACGTATTTCCTTGTTGTGAAGCAAAGGTAATCCATCCGGGAAAGTCCGGGAGCAGTGATATTGATCCGGAGGATCCGGTCAGCAGCAACCAATCCGACACAGGCACGCCCAACTATACCTATAAGCGCACTTTGGTATTTATATTCGGCTCACAAAAGCCGCATAACCCCAAACTTTCAATCATTTCGCCCAATTTACTCCATATATCTCCCGTAAATACACTGTACACATATTTACTTATTCATCGTTTATCGAAAAGTCAATGAATAGTAAATTAATAAAAGCGGCCTTTTATGTGTGACAATGAAAAATGGGGTATCAATCGATTACTTGGCGTACAGGAGCAAGAAATTATATTATTATGCATGCAGCAATATTTGTCTACTGAAGAATTGTTAACGAATATAAATAATTGTTATGCAACAATCCTGGATTTAAGAATGTCTTAGAATCACCCAATGCCATTTTTAGTCATATCAAGACCCATGGCACTTTTAATTTTAGAGACCTCTACAACAGTTTTTTGAAAGCTGAAAAATAGCCTGGCAGACAACTTTTGATTAGCGCTAAAGTAAACCTAAAAATTTCGGATTAGTTTTAGTTTTAAAATAGGTTAGATCAAACGAGCGTAAAAAAAAACACAAAACTAAAACATATTTATTGGGTAATACTAGAACATACTACATTGACAAACAAAAAATTAATTCGTGACTTTTTTCTAGATTCTTGATTGGCAAGATCATTAAATATTTCTTTAAAGTCAATACCTTTAAGAACGTCATTTTCTATGTTCATCAATGACAAACTGTTTAGTCTTAATTAAATCATAGTACTCCGAAGTTCCTTTTTAATTCCGGCAAGCAAACATCATTCACTGCATGCAGTTTGTAATCATCAATGACAAGTATCACTTAGTTTAGTGCTCGGTTTAGTGTAAGTAAGAAAAATCTAGAATAGTGTCTATATTATATTTTTATGTTACACAACTGGATTTCTGATTAGGTGTAGATTTAGGTGGAAATAAAAAGTTTTAGTTGTATGACTATCGTCCCTCTATAAAACTCTCCATCAATCCAAAAAAATATATAAAATGTAAATAAATAGGAAAAAAATTGAAAATGTTTTACAGTGGTTAAATCTTGCACGGATGTGAAAGACTAAAACCGAGAGTAAATAGAAAATACAAAAACAAGTCAGGATCGCAACATCGCAACACCTTGTGTTAATTTTTCTGGGGCCACAATAAATAACTGTACTTTTAGTCTCATGTTTAATGAATAGTTCATTATCGTATTTTTTAAAAATAAATAAAGTACATATACAATTATCCAATATTTCTTGTATTCTTTAACATTATTTATTTATGACACACACACTTTTACTTCCTATAGCAACCGTCTACTGTAAAGAAGGCAAAACTTTAACGTCAAAAAATTAGTAGAGAAATGTCAAGTTTATTGACGTTTGAAGAAAAAGAAATTTTTGCATACCCGCATCTACACCATATCTACAGATTCAAATGTAAATAGTGACAAGTACAGGAAGTCACGTGACTAGTTTTAAAAACGACATTTTTTTGCCCTTGGATAAGTGAGAACTAACGCCAAACTTAAAGTTTACCTAAATCCGAGCTTAAATAAGCATATTTTTGCGGTTTGTACGATATACAAATTTATAAATATTCGCTGATGTCCATGGATATTCGTGGATTTCCGTGAATGTTTTGAGATTTCTGTGGATTCTTGTCGCAAAACTGAATCTCTGGTGTACACATTTTGTCCAGATATGTACCCCTCGAAATTTCACTTGTAATTTTTTCATTAATCCGACATAGAATAAAATTGTGTTGTAACCTGGCGTAATAAATTTACGCAATCCTGTAACAAAAAATAAAGTTCAAGATTCGGGTTAAATTGCAACTGACCCCAGATTCAGTACAAGGAAAATGCCAGAAATATCGGGTGTTTCGCTTACAACCAGAATTTTCAAAAAGTAGAAATTTCATCCCTAAAAAATAAAAACGGTTCATAATTCTAGTGAAGACGATAACGATCGTTGTTTAGAATTTTACGGGTTAATGAGTGAACGAATCATTTACGATTCACAAGTTGTTTTTAACGGTTTGTTGTTTCTCAGATAACTGCCCGTCATTTGTCGATCGACCCTAAAAAAGCACATTTAACATCCCGCAAAATTAAATCGGTGCAGTTTTTAGGGACCACTTTGGACTCCGCTTAATCGAGAGCTATTGAAGAAGATGACCATCATCTACCAGCAAGTATAATTTTTTTAGCAAGATGGAGGACCATCGCACTATGGTTATGGACTATGCATTGCTTGTAAAGCTGTTGATTGTGAACTCGATTCTGAATGAAAATTCGCCGCAGTTGGATTGAGAGAAGAGATTCTACTGAATGACCTGTAAGATTTCCTGATTTGTCGCTATTTAACTGTTTTAATTTATTGATTTCAAGATATACATCGAGATGACAAGATATTTTTGAGGCATCATACAAGTAACTACTCCACACCACTCGCCTTTACCTGTTGAATATGTAAAAGAAATAGGAAGAAATTCTACTTTTCTAAAAAAATATCAAAGCCCAAAGCAGGCCGCCGTTAAACCTCTTCCGGTAGGCATTGTCGCAAACCGGCATTATCCTCATTCTTCTTCGAGGTGCGAATACTGTCCCTAATCCGTTCACGGTGGTATTAGACCGGATTAGTACGGGACATTGGCCGCACACAATCACTGTTTACCTAAGCCCCGATACGTCGATAAACTGGATAAGTGATAACTGAGGGCTTTATTAACACTGTATCAGCTGGCCGGCTCGGGCTTGATGATCTTGCTGTATCAGTAGCGCCACTAAAGACATGTTTATTACTAACACGGGTAAAAGAACTGCAAAGTCTCATTTCCACATGCCATAATGACTAGTGGCAAGTATTTATGATTCTCATTATATACGTATTCTCATGACCGCACACTTTTATAATGTGTCGATGTGACGTAAATTCAGTGGCGGCTTTTTAATAAGAGCTGCAGAGCTGCAGCACTACCTCAAATCTAAGACAAACATAATTATTATATTTTTATCATTCTTAATCTAAACTATTATTTTACAATATTATGTGCCTATTTGGATTTTGTTCTTAATTAATACTTCTTCATGTACGAACTCGTCGGCTATGTTAATTCGCACACCTCGTTGTCGCTGTTAAGAAGCACCGTCATGCGCGTTCCCAATGATCTACGTCACCCGATCGTTTGCAACCGAAACTTTAACGTCATCTCTAATAAAACGGCGGTATGAAAATTTGGCCTTGAGCTAGCCAATCAGAGTGTCATTGTTTCTTACGATTTGTACTGCACTTGTTGGCGCCGCGTGGATGTACTCTTGAACCTAGATTACTATTTTGGATGGTTGACCATATCAAAATAGTTTATCCAGGAATAATCTTGTCCATTTAAGGATTGATCTTTGAAAATCTTTTGTTTGTGTTAGATGAGATACGAATAGGTTATAATGCTGCATGAGTGCTAGAGTTTAGCAATGTTGTTTGTAAAAAATTGGAAATGGACGTTAATTATAATAATTAGGTATATTATATTAAAATATAATTTCTCACGTTTTAAGCAGTTTGTCAAGTAAATAAATACCGTTTTATTGTATATAGTTCGAGAGTAGGTATTTGAAAATGTATGTTAGTATGCAACAACCGAAAGTAGGTTTTGAGTTGCATTTTTTGATAAACGGATTACAAATAGTATAAATAAGCTCTATTTGTTTGTGTTTATACCCAGAACTAGAAAATAATAGGTGCAGAAATGTGTGTTGCTGCTTTTTATATGTAGGGTGTCCGGGAAAGTGTGGAAAATCTCTCGGATTCAGATAGAACATGAAAAAATAATATGTTAAGTTCCTATAATTTTTTTTCTTATATTCTACGGAGATATATGTCCCGGAAGGACGCCACTAGAAATCGGGGTTTCTTGAATAACTTTCAAAGTACTTAATATAGTTTAATAAAAATTGAATGTGATGAACACTAGTAAAAAAGACCTTTTAAAATATTGTTCTGAAACATAATTTGCTTTTTTAGTTTACCAGGGGCGGACTAAGCTTTGCAACTTAATGCTTAAAATGTTAACATCCTGTATGATAAAAACTTAAAAAAAAATAAATCTGGGTAGCTTGCACCTTAGAGAAAGAAAAAGGTACTCTTGTTTATTGTTAATAAAATGAACCGTTTTCGAGAAAAATAATAAAAGACGAATAGTTGTAGAAGACTTATGTTCGCAAGAAATGTGGGATTTATTTATTTATCTGCACCATAAAAAGGTATTGTTGCAAACGTTACTATGGTACGAAATAAATAAAATATCCTGCATTTTGGAACTTGTCATCTTTCCAGAAATCACCAAAATAAATTTAGATACGCAACTGGACTCTTAGAACTGTCAAAAACTAATTGGCGCTAATGTCCTAGTATTTGCGATCCGAAACACGCGAGAAAGAAAGAAATCTGTTTGGCAACTATGGGTAAAAATAAAGAAAACTTTATTAAATTTTGATGAAATCTGTTTTATCGGTAGATATTGGTGCCGCTCTAAAATTTAAAATATTCCTTTTTTTCTGCTTTTATTATTAGTTCAGGGATGCACGTTACTTGTAACTCTTGTTTTTAAGTTTGGAGTAAATACCTTGTTGGTAAAGTAACAAATAACGTATATCTATAAAGAGCTCAAATAGAAAGCAGCAAAAAATGAATTATTTAAACCAAGCAATACCTATTTAAAAAAATACAGCTGACTAAAATAAAGCGAAATAGGTAATAAAGCATTATTTTTTTTATGATATATATAACATCTATTACCTATAAATGTAAACAAATTGACACTGCATAAAACAATGTTTTTATGTTTATTACCCCTGATAACACTCCACTTATATGAAACTCATTAGCTATGTAGTGTAGTCTTCTGGTTTAATCCTCTCAATCCACTTTTCAAAAATTATTGGATCTCTTTTTGGCAAGCGGTGTCGCATGCCATGTTTATTTAAACAGTTTGGAACAACATTTCTTAGGTTTTAACGCAGGTTCGTAGACCATAACGGAAATAAATACGCGAACTTTAACTAAACAAACCAAAAACACACTAAAACTAAACACAAAAAGTCAAAAGAACCTATCAAAAAACACGCTAATTCTACACACAAAGACCGAACGATCACAAACGGCATGAAAATTCAACACAACTTAAAAGAAAATCGAGAATAGAAAATTGACAATACACTTCAAATTTTTGACAACAACGAAATCTGGGAGGGCGCTTCTTCTCGATCGCAAATCGCAAATGAACGTTGTGCCCTCTATATGAACTTAACCAAACCAAATTGGGAGATGCCACTACAGGCGCCATCTACGAAATGCGATCCAAGCAAAATAATAATGTTTGGCGGGAACGCCCGGCTTAAGTATCTAAATTTATTTCTGTGATTTGTGCATCTTTCACATCGCTGACACATTGATCCTTAACTTCGATATTAATTTACTGATTTTTGGATTTCGTAGTGAATTTAATTGTGAATTAATTCGAACTATGGAATACACGTTTGTTGAGTATGCAGATATGCGTCTGATGTATTGTCTTGCGTCTTGCAAGAAGTCAGTAGGTTATATCACGAAATTTCCTATGTATACGTATACGTACTATGCCAAACCTGAAGACATTTCAACGAGTTGACCGAGGGAGAATGGTGGGCGATTGCAGTTAATAAGGTAATACATATTAACACAATAAATAGTAAGAGAATACTACTTGGCAAGTGGTAATCATAATATGACATATAAATATGTATACATGTGAGAACTTTGTTCTCTAGCCACTTGCTGAGACCTTATACAATAAGGATTAACCAAATTATGCTAAAACAGCTATTCTCTGGGCTACATGCCCAACGAGCTCTGAATTAAATAGCACAATTTGGCGTATTTTGACTAACACTGTTAGTACTGAAATACAGACTCATATTGCAGAAACGACCGGGAAAGAAAATAATGAAACTTTATTTCCAATGATAGGTTGCTACGCTGCTGCTACCTGTAGACCGGTTTCGAACTCTTTGGTTCTCGTCAGTACAGGGCAAGCATGACAAGCAAGCGGAGGATGGCGCCACCTGTATTGTACTACCTAGGCAGAACAATATTGTGGCTATAGATTGTTTCGATTTTCCAATGGTAGATGGTAGGTGTGCTCGCTAACTAAGGAGGAACTTCTACAGAGAATCACGTTTCATTGTGATGTGATAAGGACCAAGGCTGGGTTCTTATGGCAGGTACAGCAGTTCTCAATTCGAACCTTCTTATGAAGTTTTTCAATAATTTCGTTAAGGCGTCTCCTATTACATCACTGTGTTTTTTAAATTTTTGTACTTTTTCGGATTAAACGACTTAAAATGAAACTTTTCTGTTGTTTGAATGGCTTCCGTATCACACTTTGTTGTTGAGAAACAAAATAGAAATCATGGTCCTTTTTATTAAAAATAAACCATGAATTCGTTTATTATTCTTTTCTCAAAAACTGTTCATTTTATTGGTAATAAACAAGAGTAGTTTTTTTAAGTCTAATGTGTAAGCTACCCAAATATATTTTTTTAAGTTTTTATTATACAGGGTGTTAAAAATTTAAGCAATAAGTTGTGAAGCTTAGTCTTCCCTTGGTAAACTAAAAAAGCTAAATATGGTTCAAGGCCACTATTTTAAGAGGTCCTTCACATTAAATTTGTATTAAAATTTATTAAGTACTTTAAAAGTTATTTAAGGGAAGCCGATTTCCAGCGGCTTCTTTCAGGGGCACATGTCTTCGTGGAAAAAATTTTATAGGAACTTGTCATCTTATTTTTTTATGTTCTACCTAAATCCGAGAAATTTCCCACATTTTCCCGGACACCCTGCATATTGCTACATTTGCGTCAAGATCTAGATTAACGGAAATAAGGGATTTTTGTCGTAAAACTCTTATCTGGAGTAATATTCTTCAGGATCGTATATTCTGTCGCATTCTTTTTTCATAGCTCCAAAATCCTGGCCATTGAGAAAAAATGAGTGACCTTGTAATGGAAAGTAATGTTTCATTTTTGAAAAACGTTTCGTAATTCTCATATTTATTGCAATGAATGTGGAACTTTAACTAGGTTTATTTCATTCTTTTTTCGACTTGTATAGGTTAGATCTCACAATTTTTTTTTTGTTTCAAAACGCAACTTTTCAAAAATTTTTGTCTCATGTGGTTTTTGAAATAAACGATTCAATTAATATGCATTGACATTCACAGACTTATTAAAACGCGCATCTCATACTTTGCTGACGACACCAAGCTGTATTGTGACTCCAGATTTTTCAATCTTCCACAGAAAGACATTGAGACACTAGAAGAATGGATGCAACTGTGGCAACTTAGCCTGAATTCGGAGAAACGCACGGTATTATATATAGGACCAAAAAACCCATGTGTCAAAGATCAACTCAACAACCAGGAAATCAAGGATACAACAGAACAGAAGGACCTTGGCATAACCATAACAAGGAATCTAAAATGGGAAGCACATATCGCGGAAACAATAAAGCAGGTAAACACACTTATGTATCTTATACAGAGAGAATTCACTGGAAAAACTATAGAAATTATCAAAAAAATTTACATCACATATGTCAGACCCAAATTGGAATATGCACACACAGTGTGGAGCCCATACTACATAAAGGATATTGAAGCCCTAGAAAAACTACAAAGAAAATTTACCAAAATTCCAGATGAACTCAAAAATATTCCGTACGAAGAGCGTCTTAGGATTTTTGGCCTAACTACCCTCAAGGAGAGGCGCGACCGAGGGGATTTGATTGAAACATATAAGATACTCAACAAAAACTACTTCGAGGGACTAAGCCTAGATATCTTCACATCAAATCCAAACCAACTTAGAGGACATAGTGCAAAACTAAAGAAAGAAAAATGCTCCACTTTAGTTAGGAAAAACTGTTTGGCAAACCGTGTAGTGTACAAGTGGAATGGAAAACACAATAAGTGCTCCAAACAAGAATGTCTTTAAAAACAGGCTCGATCAGGACTGCGAGTCAATAAACAAAATCTTCATCCACTACATGTAAAAGTGACGTTAGAGACTGAAGTGCCTATAAAGTGCGACAACATAAACCAAAGACAAAATAACATGCAGCAGTCTCATCGGTACCAACCACTTACTGCTGCAAACAAACAATAATAATAATAATAATAATAAACATATACTTGCAACGAGATAATATTATATGTAGCTATAATTTTAACGATTTTAGCTCAATTTTTGCCTGCACGTCTGTTTATTTTTGTTGTCGCTATAAGAAAAAATAAAAATACATTTTTATAATGCATTACAATAAGTATAATAGCAAGTTTTCTTCTGTTGCACAACCTCGCTTTATCGATATTAACACCGTCTGTCTCTTTGTTTAACTCGAATAACTATTAATTTTTCCAAAATTTTCTTTGGACGCTCTTAATGTGTGTGTGCCAAGCAAAATTTTGCTTAAATTTACTGCATTTTTAGCAAAATGTAACATTTTACCTGCAAAATTGATAGCCAATAAGCAGCCCACGCACTGAAAAACACTGCATTTTATGGAGGGTTCCGAACAGAAGTGAATATAGTCCATTTTTACATATTTAGTTATTTGTAAGTAGTTTTGATATAAAAAAAAAATGAAGGAAACGTACTTCAATAAGCACGGGATTACTAATGTGTCGCATTGCCAGTTTAAAGAAAGTCAAAAATGTTTTCTTCCAATTTTCTTCAACAGTTTCTGTCAGTTTCTACATAACCATACCTACCTTAAATACAATTCAGTGGATATTCAGTTAAGTATATCAACACCCACAAGGCAACATTAAATAACCATCCAGAATCAAAAAAGATATAAACATAACGTATGGGTGATTCATTAAGGAAGGACACCGTCTGTATAATATATCTCAGAAGCCGTTAATCCCACAGCTTTGGCTGTTAGATATCGAAGATTATTCTAAAACAAAATCTCTACGCCCCTGATGCCCGATATAAAACAGTTACGGTGTTTCTGTGAAGTATCGATTTTGGATAGTCTGATCTCTGAATAGGCCGCCCCGTTTCCATTATGGGCAAGTTACACACATTGTAGGCTGGATGATTTTTCACAAAGGGATTTTGCGGAATATTGGTGTGTGTATATATGTCGTTGTTTTCATGCGTTTTTGGTTTTACCAGTGCTTATTTTGACGTTGATTTTCGTTTTTAAGGCAGGTATAGTTTATTTGTTATGGGTTTGGGGAGACAAATCCATCACAAAAAAAACAATTTTGAATTATTTATTTATTCCGGAATTATTACGGAAATATGAAGAGATCGCAAGATCAGGTTTGTCAACTTTTCAGTGAATTATATCAAAATAGGCCTCCAATAAATCAGACAATGGTGTGTCGAGTGGTAAAGAAATATCGAGAAACAGGCAGTGTTAGGGAAGCCGCTAGATCAGGTCCACCTAAAGCAGCAACCGGGGGAGACAAAGCTTTGGATATCATGCTCTAAATACATAAAAATCCAACACAATCATGCAGGCCAATGGCAATGCATTTTAATGTGTCTCATCAGTCAGTGAAAAAATCATTTAAGCAGGAAAAGTTGCGTTTCTACAAGATAAAGTTGGTGCACGAGTTAAACGAGGACGATTTTGATACAAGAGCTGAATTTTGTGAGCTGATGATGGAAAGATGCAATAACGATAATTACTTGGCAACAAAAATCATTTTCTCGGATGAAGCTACTTTCCATTTAAATGGCATTGTTAATAGATACAGTTATCGTTATTGGTCTGTTGAGAATACTCACTGGTTCCAGGAAGGTCATACTTAGAGGCACGAAAAAATTAATGATCGGGCGGGCATAGTTGGTAGACATATTGTGGGACCTTTTTTCATAGATAGTAATTCGAATGGCAAAAAATATCTGGACCTCGTTAGGAATCACATAATTCCTTCTTGCAGAATGGTTTTACCGGGTGTAAATAATGGCATAAACGAGCAGGTGTGGTTCCAGCGAGATGGAGCACCTGCGCATTATGCGGCAAATGTTAGACAATACATAGCGAACAATTTCCAGGACGTTGGATAGATAAAAGAGACTATTGACTGGCCAGCGCGATCCCCGCTCGACTTCTTTTTGTGGGGACACTTAAAGAACAAAGTCTACGTTAACCGTCCAAATAACTTAGAATCTTTAAAAGTCAGAATTAGTGCTGAAATTCGGGCCATTCCAGAGGACTTCCTTTTAAACGTTGTAGACGGGTTCAGGTGTCGACTGGCGCTCTGCTTAGCAGAAAAATGGTGGTCATTTTGAAAACCTGATCCACTGAAAAGGTTTCACTTATTTATTATTCCGATGTTAAGTTGTTCAATTTTCTAGGCTATTTATTTTGTTATTATAGAGTTTGTTATAATTTTAAATAAATACAAATTTTAAATACAAAAAATTTAGACTTTTCCCAGTAGAATTTAAATATGCAATCATATGCAGGGTGTTCCATTTAAAAAAAGTAAGTTGGTCTCTATGGCAACCAAACCAGCAATGACCGAAAACATCCATGCAGGTAGAAATGTGAAGAATAATTTACTGAGCAACTTTCATAAAGGTCACTTTTTCGTATACGAGGTAATTCAAAAGTTATAGGCATTATGCGCGACTTTCTTGCCACTCTGTATATATTTTCTTTTTGATACCTACTAGTTCGACAACGGCTGCCCTAAGACCCCAGGTTTACGTAACAAAAAGCCTTATTCTTGGCCACATAATATGCCCATGGTTTTTTGACCTCTAGTTAAGAAACACCTTGTATAATATAATAAATTATTTTCAATTTCATCTTTAAAACTTCTCCATCTTTTATCCCACTCCAAATTACAACCAAACAACATAAATCAAAACCATAGCCACCATGGAACGCAGTGAACTAGCAACATTCCATACAATCTTAGACGGCCATGCACCCTTATCCGGGGTATCCATTGACAGACAGACACATTAGCCATGCATCTGATAAGCCGCTTTCGAGCATACGCTTACGCATGTCTGCCCCATCAAAATTATTCGTACACCCCGTGTCAAACGCTAAGCCAAAGTGAGATCTCTAGAGATTATGGTGAATCAGTGATGCATCAAATGGCTCTCTCTGTGGCTTTATTTTGGTTTGTTTCAGCATATCGGTACAGTGAAGGAGGAATATACTGGGACAGAATATACGAGGGTTAATGTAACAAAACTAAAGGTAGACAACAAACTAAAGAGATACCTGATTAATGCACCGTTGCACGTCATATACATCGGGTGACATCAGCAGTGTTGCCGGGTTGTAATCAAAATAACCGAGTGAGGGAATTACAGTAGATATACTTCTTCATAAAAACAAGAAAAATTTACACAAATAAGCACACATAATTTATTTATTTTATTTTTAAAATCTTCCAGGATAACATATTGTCTTTTATTATTACTTCTCGAATATATGTTTTGATTATTTATCTTTTGTAGACCTACATTTATGTATATGTTTATATTGTGAAATACAGTGTCATCATTAAACTCCGCACCATATGGAACTTATTAATGAGGTTAGTTCAAATTAAATAACCTCAATCGTTTTTACTTCAAATTAGACTAAAAATTATATATTTAATTAAAGAAAGAAAACAAGGTCTGTCTATACCACCAAAGTAAATATATTTGTCCCTCTAGGGTGAAATCAGTTTGTACTAGTTTCGACTTTAGAAAAAGTCATCTTCAGCAACCCAGTAATTAAGAAATATTTTTCATTTTTTAGGATATACCTAAATAAAATAACACAAATTGGAAGAGGGGAAGAGTTGTTCAACAATATACGGGCATAAAAAGTACTGTGTGCAGCCAATGGATTCGACAGTAGATAGTTATGGACGTGATGATGACATTAAACAATTTTATTAAGGAAATTAAATGTGAATAAGTAATGGAGGCCAATATTCTTAATGGGATAATTTATAGTTATGTTATGCTATATAGATGTCAATAACATGTCAAAAGAAGAAAGTTCAATGAAATAATCGTTTCACGGAAACAAGTCAGTGAGGGGACATGATTTTATATTTTGGTGGGTCAGAATTTAATAAGAAAAGGGGGGGGGGGGAGGGAAATTAAAAATTTTTTTTTAAAACCAGTTACGTCATTAAAGTAAAATTGGGAGTCACCTGAAAACAGAAAATATATCCATTTAAAACTGGTTAACGGAAATATCACAACATGTGGTCTCACAATGTAGACTTTAGTTTTTTGTATGTAGTAATATTATCATATACTCACCAAATTGTCAATATTCCATAGCAGAATTCGTTAATAAAATAAAATTTTGGATGGTTTAAATAAATAAACTGAAGCCTAAGAAGGCGATTTTCTTTTCTTCATTTTTGCAATTGAGAAATAAATTAGCACCATGAGTTAAAGTTGATGCTGTTTGAAGCAAATGTCGTAGTCAAATGGAGGATACCTCAGATATCAGTACTATAAATTTCTTTTTTATTTTATTTAAATTTCGTATTTCCGGGTATCAACTGTCAAGTCCATAGGCTGCAAAATTTAAACAGGAATCATTATAACCTAGGGTGGGGGGGGGCGGAGAGGTTGAGGTGAATTTAATAATATATTGTCACTGAGTGTTAGATTAAATTAACATCCCTTATTCGGGGTGTGTACACATGAGTCTTATCATAAATAAAGCCCAGCAATGACGTGAGAGAGCAGAAAACATTATACAAGAGAATATTTTGTTTAATTATGCATCCAACTTGGCTCTTATTGAACCCTATAACCAAGTCACAACAAGCTTAAAACAAAAATCACAAGGGGGCAGCGCCATAAATCCAAATGAATAAATAAATGGCATTATATGCAACCGTCCCAACTAAAGCATGATAATAGTCAGTTACCTACGTGACACAATATGTAATAAGAATTGCGGTATAAAATGGATGTCAAAAAGACAGTTTACTGTAATATCATTTGATAATTGTAATTTAGAGGTTAATATCTTATTTTATGGATATAAACAAACCAAAACAGGAGAGCTGCAAAATTGGGTGAAAATAAGAATAAAAAGTATATTTGAAGGGAATTAAAATATATAAGAATATATTTAATTGTGACCATCTGTCATTCGTTATCTGTCAAAAATGACATTTTTACCAAAAAATGCTGAAAGATGTCAGTGGACCCGAAAAAGTAATTTAATTAGCTCAAAAAATATTTGGTGTGTCTGCATCTGAGAGGCATCAGGCGTGTGCTGATTGTTCGTTATCAGCGGAGCATTGTAAAGCGATTTTTAAGATAAATGCGTACACGCGTTAAGCGTTGTAATTAGTTTCATGTTTATAAATTTAGAGACGTCTGAAGCGAGCTGTTGCGTTTAGTTTATTTTATTTTCATATAATTCTGTATTGTCCTTTAATAAAACCTAAAATTATAATAAAAAAATCATATTTAGAAAAGTTGTACGCACGCCTATGACACACCGCTTAAAACTCCACATTTATGGGTTTTATTTCTATATAATAATTTTTTTGTCCAATACTATTGTTTAACAACCCTAGTAAAGAAATGTTGATCGTACAAAACGCAATTGTGTATTGCCTTGTATACATACACACCTTACACACTCGTGTGTTTTATGATACTTACTTTCTGCTCATATCAGAAAACAACTATTCTCCTATGAAAATCTATTATGGTATTTTGGATACTTGTTGCACAATATGCTCTAGTGTTATTTTCGTAAGTAATTACATAAGTGCATCAAAATTACCGATAATTTTTTATGAAAGCATGTTGTCTAAAAACTGGATGAGTTTATTTTCATATTTTGGCAAAAGAGCCCGACACCGCACAAGCAACATGCTTGAATGAAAAATTATCAGGTCTATTTTGATGCACGAATGTAATTCGGTAGAATATTTCTTGAGTACGTGAAATGAAAGCACAAAATTTAATATTTTTATTTAAACGTTATTATTAATTATATGAAAATAAACAAATTAAAAATTGCATGAATTATTGTTACTTAGATACATAGGGAAATTTTCGACGGGACATTTTCGCACCTACTGGGCAATTTTCGTCGAAAATTTCCCGCTTCATATGGTAGTTTTTACACATGAGAGAAATATTCACTGCAATTTTCCGGTCTCAATGGGTTTAGTATACGGGGTTTTCTGAAAATGCTTTAATATATTATATCAATGGGTGATATTAATTAGATGATCCTTAGACACCCTCACACAATATCTTTTTTTTAATTTCGCATGTCCTTTACAAAAAACACAAAAACCAGACCACAACTAATGTGATCGTTAGCACATATTATGTACCTACTTTTGGGTTCTTATTTTAAACTTCCAGTTCAATGCCTAGTTCTCTTATTAAAAAATGTTTCCATAATGCTCAATGCAGCATCATTTAGGACAATTCATTTTCATGCAGTCTATTGCAATCCAGATGTTCTTATCTAAAACATATCTAAATAAGGTTTTACGCTATATTTCTAAGTGACTATCAAGTGAAGTAAGAACCTAGTCACCAAACTTGATATACTCTTTAAATCGCCCTTGTATACTAAGGTCTAACGAATAATAAAAGCTCTAAAGATCTAATGGAAGGTGAGAACAGGAACTTCGTTTTGTCGCCTTTTGCCTTGTGTTTTGGGGATTAGTTACCTCTGGAGGGATTAAGTTCATCATGGGTTTATAAGCTACCTCCGAATGAATAGGGATTCTTTAAAGTTTTGACAACCGTCTAAATTTGTGTTACTTTAGCGGGCATTTTGGTTTTTGTTTCTGGCACACTGTAAAAAATGAATTACATTTTCTACTAAGGTAATTTATCTATAGTATATTACATACCGAGGTGGAAAGTACTTCATTACTGTCCAAAGATTAATATCGAGAATCTCGAGACAGACATTAAATTTCCTACGGAGATTTGTATACGGCTTTATTTCAACATTTTGTACCAGTAATAAAATTTACGTTATTAAAATTTAAAAATTACACAGGGTAGTTTTTAAAAATTTAAATGGTTAGTATGAGATGAACAATTAATTGGGCATAAATAAATCATAAACTTTGGGGTCATCACGTGTTATCAAATGTTATGGTGAAAAATTAAAGAAAATGTGTCTAGCAATAGTAAAGAAGACATGAATTTCACTTCATCAGATGTTAGAGAAAAAGCTGGAAAATCGGAGGAATGTTTAGTACCCGAAAAACGCCGCAAGCGTCGCGAAAAGTGTTTCAAGATATGTGAAGACTGGTGCACGAAGAGATAATAAGGAAAATAGTCTCAGAGACTGTCTTGTTGGCACATTTAGCCGATATGAGTCGACATCTCAAAGTTTGGGAAGCTTATTGCATTCCTAAAAACGCAAAGTAAGGGCTATAAAGCAACCAAGTCGTAACACATTTTTAAGGAAAAATATGAAAGATTTTCTTCAAAAGGCACTGCAAGAATTTCTTTCTGTCAAGGTAAAAAAAAATTATTTTAGAAGATTTTGGCAATGTTGAAAACAATATTAATTTTATTTGGTATACCTATTTCAGAAATAACGTCTGTAAGCAATCTTTGTTGTATTGTTTAAGGTGACGCTTGTAATCGGTGTATCCGGGGTTTGCAGAAGTGATGAATTGGTGAAAATGGGAAACTCATCAATTTATTAAGAGAAAAAGTTGAAATTTCAAATACAAAGACTTACGTCAGTAGATCTTTTTTGATAACAGATATAAGTTGATTTCTACATCTCCAGGAAAATATTATAAATAATAGATATTTTATTCAATGTCGTTTTGGAAAAGCAACTAACCATCTTTTTGGTCATAACTCAATCTCACAATATCCAAGGAAAATTGCGATCTTGGAACTCCAACAACATCTTTGGACAACCAACCTAAAACAGGAAAAATGCTCTCCAATTCATTGGCGTTTTATACCAGTCTCAGTCCCAAATTTACTTCAGTAAACAACAATGACAACACGAAAGAAAAAAATCAAGAAATCACCGTCTCAACTTATGTATATTATGTATATACAGGGTGTTATCTAACCTCTCTGAAAAAATTAAGGAGGTGAATCCTCACCTTATTTTAAGACGAAAATGTGGTATAAAAGTTTTTCGCATGTCACTTCGTTTTCGAAATACAGGGTGTAAAATTTTGTATTTTTTTTTTCATTTTATTAATTAATGCCAAACGATATTCTAATGATACTTGTCCAACATAAGGGATTAGAGCACTTTACTTTGGATCAATTTTAAATTTTACAATTAGTTCATTGGCGGGGATCTGGGTAAAAGAGTACTTTAATTTTTTAGTTATTTTTCGTATTTTTATCATAATGTTGCGTCAAATTATTCGAGTAGGCTTTGCTTCGTTCCATGGCAACCACATTTGTTTTCTCCGTAACATTTGTCTCCTGTTTAACCTTTTTCAAATAATATCCTTTTGAATTGTTTTTCAATTTATTTGTACTACATTACATAATTTTCATAATGGCTGAGTTTACCAATCAATAAATGGCTCAAATTCATTTTATGTACGGTTTGGCAAATTGAAATACACTAGAGGCGAGACGTTTATATGCAGAACGTTTTCCTAATAGACGAGTAACGTGTTCGGAAGCATTTACAAGATTGCACCTCAGGTTGTAGGAAACAGGTAGCTTTGCAAAAAGCAAAATAGGCGGCCGACCACTTATAGTTAGAACCGTACAACTTGAGGAAGAGGTCTTAAACATGGTGAAAGAATATCCAGGCACTAGTACGAGGAAAATCGGGAACGAGTTGAATGTGAGTTACAAAACAGTATGGAGTATCTTAAAGGACTATTTACTTTATCCTTATCACGTACAAAGAGTGCAAGCTTTGTTGCCTAGAGACTTTCCAACTCGAGTTAATTTTTGTTACTGGTTTCAAAAAAATTCTTTAAGTTTCCCACATTTTTCGGCAAAAATACCTATTTACAGATGACGCAAATTTTTCCAGACAAGGCATCATAAATTTTCACAACAACCATATTTGGGCGGAAGATAATTCTCATGCTATCATCAAAGAACATAACCAGTATACATTTTCTTTTAATATTTGGACAGGGATTATTGGAGATAGCTTAGTTGGACAGTATTTTTTTCCAAATCGACTTACTGGTGATGTCTATTACAACTTCCTTAGAGATTAATTGCCAGAATTGATGAAAGCAGGGCCAATAAGAACAATAACTTTAATGTGGTTCATACATGACGGCACTTCCCCTCACTTTGCAGTACGTGTTAGAAACTATTTGTCCTGCTCGTTGGATAGGTAGAGGAGGACCTCACCCATGGCCACCCAGTTCGCCGGGTCTGAATCCATTGAATTTTTATTTCTGGGATCACCTTAAACAACTCGTTTATACTACTCCTATTGAAACTAAAGAAGACCTTCGGCTGCGTATTATTGATGGTTTTAATACGATTCGCGCCAGTCCCGAAATTTTCCAACACGTAAGAGACAATTTAGCACGTCGTGTACATGGGTGTTTACTGGCTCATGGAGGACATTTTCAGCAATTTATTGGACTCTTGTTCATGTAAGCTCATTATTAAAAGTTTTTAAATCAATTATTAAAATGATTGTTATTGCTTTACTAATTTTTGTTAACACCCTGTATTTCGAAAAAGAAGCGACATGCAAAAAACTTTTATACCACATTTTCGTCTTAAAATAAGGTGAGGATTCACCTCCTTCGTTTTTTCAGAGAGGTTAGGAAACACCCTGAATAAATAATGATTAATTATTTTATTTCACAATTTTAAACTTTATAATGTAATTTAATGTTGGTAGATTATATAGTTCTTTTCTATTTTGAAAAAGTCGTCAATGAAGAATTTTATTAGAATAAAAGCTAACATCGCTTTTATCATGCTATACCTACATAGACCAAAGTGTAGACGGTTGTTTTTATTTAAATTTTTATTCACTTTCCAGTAAAAGTTAAAAAAGTGGCATCTTCCAACTTTTAAAAAGTAAGAAATGTAAACATTACATATATGGTTGTAAATACAAACGTGTAAATAAGTTGTAATATTATAGCAGTAGGTATTGCCTTACTTGAGACGGTATCTCCTAAAACACATGTATTTTCTTATGGAGAAATTTCCATTATTCAGCCATGCGCATTCCGTTATGATGGCATCCATTTCAACACAAACATTATAATGTACTTTTTCCTTTTTGTGACATGCGTAATTGATATAGTAATTGTAGATATGCTTTAAAGTTCCTGTACAAACCTGTTTAGGACTCTGTTGACTGATGCAGTGTGGATTAAAAATATTATTATTTTAAAATTATTTATTAAATTTAAGGCACAAAACTTTGTTTATAAGTAATTGGTATAATTAATCGGTGTTATAATCATAAGCCTCTTGATTAAGAACGACCATTTTAATTTAATTGTATATTATGTTGTTAATGTTACATGGTATATTTTACGTAGAATAATATTTTTAGATTTAGGATTAGACAATCTCCTTGTATTTACATTAAATCATTAAACAAGTTACATAAAAAGGGGTTTTACGTTTTAATATTAAAGTTAAACATACGTGTATGTCAAGGATAAAGCTAGATCAAAAGGATGGAACGAAATCGAGAAAACTATTCAAGTAGTTGGGATAATTTTAGGGTTTTTCACAGGGAACCGACCTAGATGTCTAGGTAGATTAAATAGCAGTTGCTTGTACCTGATCGCAAAATGTGTTTACCAATCAAGTTGTAGTTAGTTAAAAAAAGGCATTGGTTTTATCTGGATTTAACCGTTCTAATTTTTAAAAATAATTATTATATCAATGAAATATTCTTATGAAATATATAGTGTAACATACACAAACCTTTATATTATATTCATCGAATTGAATGATTTTCACACTTACCTAGAGTGGACCTTCTATTGGATGGCCGAAGGCAACATAGATTTTTTTTCTCTTCAATAAATAAAAAAAGACCCACATGCGGACGCTGAACTCTAATCAGCATATTTTACTAGTAAATGGACCTATTATTGTTGTGTACAATGATTCGATGATTTATCATAGTTTTGTATGCGATCTACGAGGGTTCCACCCATATGCTATTAACGACTCACTTTTTTCAAATATCACTCGATGTCAGTGTTGTAGTTCTGGTTGCGATAACACAGAGTAATTGGCTGTTGACAGTGTTTATAAAATAAAAATAGACTAACCTTTTCTGCAAACGTTCTTAGGGACCGTTGTCTTCTTTTTTTTTTTATAACGGATATTGACACAAAAACGGCAGTATAGTGGTCTTTTGTTAATTTCGGATTTATTTGATGTGTTGATTGACGAGGCAAATATCATTGATGATCAGTGGTGATGATTGATATTTACGTTTTTTACCTGTTAGCCTGACTTTGTAATCGTTTTCAAAATTTCTTCACATACGACCCTGATGATGAGCTCGCAAACGCATAGACAAAAAGTTTTTTAAATATAAAACGTTTAAGGAGAAGGTTTGCCCTTAAACATTATACGCTTATTTAAGACAATATTAATTTAAACTACAAAAAAGTATATTCTTTTTATTAAAATTGTACTATTTATACTTTAAGTATGTATAGATATTTTTATTATTTTGTAACTATGGTGAGTTCTTTGTATTCCAAAAAAGTGGATTTTCTGAATTATTTTATTTTACTATTATTATACAGTAGTAGTATTTGTCTATCATTAGTTTTGCTATAGCGTTAAATAAGGCCACTGCATTTTATGCATTTTTAATTATGAATTCAAGACATATTTCAATTCAACTAACAATTTGCATGTTTAAACATGTAACTGTTTAAAATAACCACCTGAAAAGTAATAACATGTAAGAACTAGGTCCAGTAAAAAATACTACAAAAACTAAGATTAGGGTAAAATCACCTTCTAACCAAGTATGGCTGATTCCAAGAAGATATCACTTCAATTACCCTACACTCCCAGTATAATTTACTTTTAGTTCATTACCTCATTAATTCAATCTCGCGAATTAATTATCCCCTCCCGCTTCATTTTTGAGTAACCCAATAAGTTCTTTTCCCCCACGCCTACAATTCACTACCCCAACTCCAATCTCGACAGTTCCTACATTATAACTAGGCGACTGCAGAAAGACCTTGTCATATCTACTTTTAGACAGGCAACCGGACAGACGCATCTTGTAGAAATTTACAGAAAGATGGAGAAGTTTATTATTGTTAAAGACGTTGTTAAAAAGTTACGAGAATTTAACCTTACAGGACGCACTCTAGAGTTTAAGTTAAAACCTGTTCCACAGGGAGTTGAACCAGTTGGTTGGGTGGAAAAAGGAATTAATCAAATTATTCAAAACGCTACAGAAGGCCTACAACCCTTAGATCGTGTGGCTTTTAGTTTTTGCTCTAAATACTTCAACCGAGGAGAAGGTTGGATTCGCTTCAAAGCAGCTAAAGACATAACCTTTTAAGATGTTTGGAGTGTTATAAGTGGCATTTATCAGTCAAACTCAGCAGGTCTTAATACAGAATCATTTTGTCTTAGTGTGACAACTGTTAGATTGCCTGTTGGTGGGGGCAGAGGAAAAAATTATAACAGCTTTCACGAGGAATGCGACAAGCGACGAGGTATTATAAGTATTAAAAATACCGATAACCTGTGTTTACCACGTGCTTTGGTAGTCGCCATTGCCCATAATAAAAGAGATCCCGAATTCAGTAAGGTTAGAAGAGATATTAGTAAAATTCAAACCGAAAGAACAAGATCATTGTTGGAGAGAGCTAAAATTAGCATTCCTGAGGCAGGAGGTGGAATTCCCGAGTTAATACAATTTCAAAATCATCTAAAAGAATATAAATTAGTTGTTTATAGCTATGGATCAAAAGGACGAAATATTATATTTGAAGGTTCAACTGAAAGCAATAAACGGCTGAACTTATTACATTACAAAAGCCATTTTAATGTAATTACATCGCTGACAGCAGCTTTTTGTTCTAACTATTTTTGTGAAAAGTGTTACGTCCCATATGATCACAAAAATGATCACCGATGTGGTGGAACCTGTCAGGCATGTCAGCAAGCCCCTGCTTGTGAAATAGCAATAAAAATTAAATGCCAGGACTGTCTACGATTTTTTAGAAGTCAAAACTGTTACGAAAATCATAAAAAGGATTATTCGTCAGGCAAATTTACAGTATGCGAACAAATTAAACTATGTTCTATTTGTTTAAAAACCATTAAAGCCAAAAGAGCACATGTATGTGGTGAAATTTATTGTAAAATTTGTAATAAACATGCACCCGAGGATCATCTATGTTATATTCGGCCTGATAAGGGAAAACCTAAGATTAAAGATGTTCTTTTTGTATTCTACGATTTAGAGACGAGCCAAGACAAACTATTGGAAAATTCAACGTTTTTACATCAAGTCAATCTCTGTGTTTTCAAACAATACTGCGATGAGTGCATGGATTCTGAAGCAGATACTTGTAAAAAATGCGGCCTAAAGTTACAAAAACTCAGAGGTATAGACCCAGCGGGAACATTTACTAACCATTTGTTACAAATGAGGCAAAACTTTAAAGAAATTATTGTAATAGCCCATAATGGTCAGGCTTTTGATCACCAGTTTATATTAAACTACATTATGACAAAGACAGATTTTACACCTGAGTTAATCATGAGAGGTACCAAAATAATTACGATGCAACTTGAAAATGTAAAATTTATCGACTCACTTAACTATTTCCCTATGCCTTTAGCCAAACTACCAAAGGCATTTGGACTTGATGATATTTTTAAAAAAGGCTACTTCCCGCACCTATTTAATACAAAGGCAAATGAAAACTATATAGGACCTCTACCATCAATTGAATATTACTCCCCAGATAGTATGAAAGAAGAAGACAGAGCCAAATTTCTTAAATGGTTTGTAGAGCATGAAAATGATGGTTTCGATATGCAAAGAGATCTGGTAGACTACTGCGTATCGGATGTCGAAATTCTTGCGCAATCATGTTTAAAGTTTAGAGAACAACTTATACAAACTACCAATGTATGTCCATTTACTGAAGCCACAACTATTGCTTCAGCATGCAATAAAATTTTTAGAAGAAATTTTTTGAAGCCTAATACTATAGGAATCATACCAAAAAAATGGATACCGATGGAGAAACAGGCAGAGCAAAATTGCCATAGATTGGTTACTTTGGACCGAGAATCACAGAAAAATCAACATCTTACATGCTGCTAATGGTAAAGAAGCTGTTTTAAATGGTGTAAAAGTCGATGGTTACTGCTCCGAAACAAATGAGGTATTTGAATTTCAAGAATGTTATTTCCATGGATGTACTGTATGCTACAAGTTCGGCAGGAACGATCCTCTTTCCGAGGACCCCTCAGAACGCTAAATTTAAGATATGAAACCACAAAGGCAAAAATTATGAGACTAAAAGATTTCGGTTTTTTAGTTAATGAAATGTGGGAGTGTGATTTTAGAAATTTATTAAAAAATAATCCAGAGATAAAATCCTATACTAATACCCATTACAATAAAATTTTGACAAAACTAAATCCAAGAGATGCTTTTTATGGAGGACGAACAGGAAATACATGCGAATACTATGAAATAAAAGATACGGAAAAAATTAAATACGCCGATGTTTGTTCCCTCTATCCGTACATCTGTAAGAGTTCTAAATTTCCACTATCACATCCAGAAGTGTATGTAGGAGATGCGTGTAACAAATTAAACCTAAATAATATAGATGGTTTAATTAAATGCACAATTCTCCCACCAGAAGAGTTGTACCATCCAGTACTCCCTCAAAAAATAAACAATAAATTGATGTTTATTCTTTGTCGAACATGTGGTCAAGACATGAATTACAACGAATGTAAACATACCAGCGAAGAAAGGGTACTTGAAGGAACATGGGTTCTGGACGAGGTACTTAAAGCCCTAGAAAAAGGATATAAAATACAAAAAATACATGAAATCTGGAAATATAACGTACGAAAGTTTAATAAAGAAAACGGTGAGGAAGGATTATTCACATCCATGATGAATAAATTCATTAAAATCAAACAGGAAGCATCAGGCTGGCCTAAAGATTGTGAAATAGAGGAAGACAAAGTTAAATACATTGATCAGTTCTTTGAAAAGGAAGATGTTAAACTAGAGTATACCAAAATTATTGAAAATCCAGGGCTAAGATCACTGGCGAAATTAATACTTAACTCGTTTTGGGGAAAATTCGGTCAAAGAGAGAATCAACCAAAGACGAAAATTGTAAATAAACCAGCAGATTTATTTGCAATGTTTATTAACCCTGCAATTTATATCAATGGGGTTATACCCGTCAACGATAAAACATTACTTGTCAATTATGAATATATAGAAGAAGCCAGCGATCCGTTGCCGACTGTTAATGTTGTTATAGCGGCTTACGTAACAGCGCAAGCGCGCCTTAAATTATACTCCTATCTTGAAGCTCTTGATAAAAGAGTCTTATACTATGATACAGATTCCGTGATTTATGTTTCAAAAAATAATGACCCCGATATATCAACGGGGCAATTTATTGGAGACATGACAGACGAGTTGGAGAGTTATGGCTCTAACTCATACATAACTAAGTTTGTTTCTGGAGGCCCCAAGAATTATGCATTTAAGGTTCACTCGACCAAAAGTAATTCAGAAGAAACGGTCTGTAAAGTTAAAGGTATAACTCTCAACTATGCCGCATCACAAGTAATAAATTTTGATGCAATCAAACACATGGTTCTTCAAAAATCCGAACCGATCCCCATCATATCCAGAAGCATACGGCGTAGCAAGGAGCACACTGTGACAACTTGTACTGAAGTCAAACTCTATAGACCTATTTCAACAAAGAGAAAATTTCTATCGGATGGAAGCTCCGAACCATATGGATATAGAAAAAGAAAAACCCATTGAAAATAAAAATATATTGTATATTTTGTATGTATTGTATATAAAATATATTATAAATATTGTATATCTAGAACCGCTATGGAGTTTAAAAATGTAAATTAAGTAATAAACAATTTAAAATATCCATTTTGGTTTTATTTTTTTCTTTAACAGTAAGAGTTTCCAAAAAGTATTTAAATAAGTAATTATGTACATATTAAAAAAATATGTTTTTATTTTTACAAAGACACTTATAATTTAAATAGTTTGAAAATATTATCCAGTCATTTAAGTACTACACTTAAACTTAAAGAAAAGTTCTCCGAAGCCACAAAAAACACTAAGGGAATTGGTTCTTTTCAGCTATTTTTCTGTTATTCTTATAGTAATCCATAATCGTTTCAAATTTGAACGACCCACATGATAGTCTTTTTTTTTGTAATTTATGCATATTTAATTACAAGGTTTCATACAACTTTAACAAATAAAAGTTGTTTTTTCTTTTATTTTTTTCTTTTCTGTTTTCTTTTTCGGTTCTTAAGAAATGCTAAAGAATCTGTACAAAACAAGTCACGAATTAACTAAATAGCCACCATTTCACTAAATACTTAACACTCAGTATACAATTTTCAGAAATGTCATGATTAAGAACGGTTCTAGTCATTTTATACAAGATTTCACATGATTTAACAAATTTAAAACATTTTTTTTAATTTTTACTAAATTCTAAACACTCAGTATACACTTTTAAGAAAATAGGACGATTTGCGACTGTTTTAGTCATTTTTTACAAAGTTTCACAGGGCTTAATAACGTTAAAACATTTTTTTAATTTTTTACTAAATTCTAAACACTCAGTATACAATTTTCAGAAATGCCATGATTAAGAACGGTTCTAGTCATTTTATACAAGATTTCACATGATTTAACAAATTTAAAACATTTTTTTTAATTTTTACTAAATTCTAAACACTCAGTATACACTTTTAAGAAAATAGGACGATTTGCGACTGCTTTAGTCATTTTTTACAAAAGTTTCACAGGGCTTAATAACGTTAAAACATTTTTTTTTAATTTTTTACTAAATTCTAAACACTCAGTATACAATTTTCAGAAATGACATGATTAAGAACGGTTCTAGTCATTTTATACAAGATTTCACATGATTTAACAAATTTAAAACATTTTTTTAATTTTTACTAAATTCTAAACACTCAGTATATCATTTTCAGAAAATAATACAATTCAGTACAGTTTTACAAATTTTCACAGGTCTTAATAACATTAAAACATTTTTTTTTTAATTTTTACTAAATTCTAAACACTCAGTATACAATTTTCAGAAATGACATGATTAAGAACGGTTCTAGTCATTTTATACAAGATTTCACATGATTTAACAAATTTAAAACATTTTTTTTTTAATTTTTTACTAAATTCTAAACACTCAGTATATCATTTTCAGAAAATAATACAATTCTGTACAGTTTTACAAATTTTCACAGGTCTTAATAACATTAAAACATTTTTTTTAATTTTTTACTAAATTCTAAACACTCAGTATACAAGTTTCAGAAATGACAGGATTTAGAACAGTTTTTACAGATATTTACAAAGTCTTAATAACATTAAAATATTTTTTTTCTAATTATAATTGCTGTTTTCATCTTTTTTATTCCTTAATTATCTAACATAATGTATACAATTTCAAGAAATAGTAGATTTTTAATCCATGTACAAAATTCAAGAATCTAAAATACAATTAAATGTAGGCTTTTTTAATTGGCATCTCAGGCAAATTATTTCCCCCAAAATTATCTAAAAAAGATATACCAAAAACATTCTAAAGCGGTTTTTTACCTCTATAAGCATGCAGGCCGATCCGACCCTTGTCGGTTTTATTACCCGCATAAATTAACACAGTAGAGGAATATTGACAGAGCCGCCTCACGAAAACACCCGGGTTAGCTCATAAACAGCACCACCGAACCACCCGGGTTAGGTCATAAACAGCACCACCGAACCACCTGGGTTAGATCGTAAAACGCACCACCTGCACCACCTGGGTTAGATCGTAAAACAGCACCACCAGCACCACTGGTCCAGAACTGTCAATATTCCTCTACTGTGTTAATTTATGCGGGTAATAAAACCGACAAGGGTCGGATCGGCCTGCATGCTTATAGAGGTAAAAAACCGCTTTAGAATGTTTTTGGTATATCTTTTTTAGATAATTTTGGGGTAAATAATTTGCCTGAGATGCCAATTAAAAAAGCCTACATTTAATTGTATTTTAGATTCTTGAATTTTGTACATGGATTAAAAATCTACTATTTCTTGAAATTGTATACATTATGTTAGATAATTGAGGAATAAAAAAGATGAAAACAGCAATTATAATTAGAAAAAAAATATTTTAATGTTATTAAGACTTTGTAAATATCTGTAAAAACTGTTCTAAATCCTGTCATTTCTGAAACTTGTATACTGAGTGTTTAGAATTTAGTAAAAAATTAAAAAAAATGTTTTAATGTTATTAAGACCTGTGAAAATTTGTAAAACTGTACAGAATTGTATTATTTTCTGAAAATGATATACTGAGTGTTTAGAATTTAGTAAAAAATTAAAAAAAAAATGTTTTAAATTTGTTAAATCATGTGAAATCTTGTATAAAATGACTAGAACCGTTCTTAATCATGTCATTTCTGAAAATTGTATACTGAGTGTTTAGAATTTAGTAAAAATTAAAAAAAAAATGTTTTAATGTTATTAAGACCTGTGAAAATTTGTAAAACTGTACTGAATTGTATTATTTTCTGAAAATGATATACTGAGTGTTTAGAATTTAGTAAAAATTAAAAAAATGTTTTAAATTTGTTAAATCATGTGAAATCTTGTATAAAATGACTAGAACCGTTCTTAATCATGTCATTTCTGAAAATTGTATACTGAGTGTTTAGAATTTAGTAAAAAATTAAAAAAAAATGTTTTAACGTTATTAAGCCCTGTGAAACTTTTGTAAAAAATGACTAAAACAGTCGCAAATCGTCCTATTTTCTTAAAAGTGTATACTGAGTGTTTAGAATTTAGTAAAAATTAAAAAAAATGTTTTAAATTTGTTAAATCATGTGAAATCTTGTATAAAATGACTAGAACCGTTCTTAATCATGGCATTTCTGAAAATTGTATACTGAGTGTTTAGAATTTAGTAAAAAATTAAAAAAATGTTTTAACGTTATTAAGCCCTGTGAAACTTTGTAAAAAATGACTAAAACAGTCGCAAATCGTCCTATTTTCTTAAAAGTGTATACTGAGTGTTTAGAATTTAGTAAAAATTAAAAAAAATGTTTTAAATTTGTTAAATCATGTGAAATCTTGTATAAAATGACTAGAACCGTTCTTAATCATGACATTTCTGAAAATTGTATACTGAGTGTTAAGTATTTAGTGAAATGGTGGCTATTTAGTTAATTCGTGACTTGTTTTGTACAGATTCTTTAGCATTTCTTAAGAACCGAAAAAGAAAACAGAAAAGAAAAAAATAAAAGAAAAAACAACTTTTATTTGTTAAAGTTGTATGAAACCTTGTAATTAAATATGCATAAATTACAAAAAAAAAGACTATCATGTGGGTCGTTCAAATTTGAAACGATTATGGATTACTATAAGAATAACAGAAAAATAGCTGAAAAGAACCAATTCCCTTAGTGTTTTTTGTGGCTTCGGAGAACTTTTCTTTAAGTTTAAGTGTAGTACTTAAATGACTGGATAATATTTTCAAACTATTTAAATTATAAGTGTCTTTGTAAAAATAAAAACATATTTTTTTAATATGTACATAATTACTTATTTAAATACTTTTTGGAAACTCTTACTGTTAAAGAAAAAAATAAAACCAAAATGGATATTTTAAATTGTTTATTACTTAATTTACATTTTTAAACTCCATAGCGGTTCTAGATATACAATATTTATAATATATTTTATATACAATACATACAAAATATACAATATATTTTTATTTTCAATGGGTTTTTCTTTTTCTATATCCATATGGTTCGGAGCTTCCATCCGATAGAAATTTTCTCTTTGTTGAAATAGGTCTATAGAGTTTGACTTCAGTACAAGTTGTCACAGTGTGCTCCTTGCTACGCCGTATGCTTCTGGATATGATGGGGATCGGTTCGGATTTTTGAAGAACCATGTGTTTGATTGCATCAAAATTTATTACTTGTGATGCGGCATAGTTGAGAGTTATACCTTTAACTTTACAGACCGTTTCTTCTGAATTACTTTTGGTCGAGTGAACCTTAAATGCATAATTCTTGGGGCCTCCAGAAACAAACTTAGTTATGTATGAGTTAGAGCCATAACTCTCCAACTCGTCTGTCATGTCTCCAATAAATTGCCCCGTTGATATATCGGGGTCATTATTTTTTGAAACATAAATCACGGAATCTGTATCATAGTATAAGACTCTTTTATCAAGAGCTTCAAGATAGGAGTATAATTTAAGGCGCGCTTGCGCTGTTACGTAAGCCGCTATAACAACATTAACAGTCGGCAACGGATCGCTGGCTTCTTCTATATATTCATAATTGACAAGTAATGTTTTATCGTTGACGGGTATAACCCCATTGATATAAATTGCAGGGTTAATAAACATTGCAAATAAATCTGCTGGTTTATTTACAATTTTCGTCTTTGGTTGATTCTCTCTTTGACCGAATTTTCCCCAAAACGAGTTAAGTATTAATTTCGCCAGTGATCTTAGCCCTGGATTTTCAATAATTTTGGTATACTCTAGTTTAACATCTTCCTTTTCAAAGAACTGATCAATGTATTTAACTTTGTCTTCCTCTATTTCACAATCTTTAGGCCAGCCTGATGCTTCCTGTTTGATTTTAATGAATTTATTCATCATGGATGTGAATAATCCTTCCTCACCGTTTTCTTTATTAAACTTTCGTACGTTATATTTCCAGATTTCATGTATTTTTTGTATTTTATATCCTTTTTCTAGGGCTTTAAGTACCTCGTCCAGAACCCATGTTCCTTCAAGTACCCTTTCTTCGCTGGTATGTTTACATTCGTTGTAATTCATGTCTTGACCACATGTTCGACAAAGAATAAACATCAATTTATTGTTTATTTTTTGAGGGAGTACTGGATGGTACAACTCTTCTGGTGGGAGAATTGTGCATTTAATTAAACCATCTATATTATTTAGGTTTAATTTGTTACACGCATCTCCTACATACACTTCTGGATGTGATAGTGGAAATTTAGAACTCTTACAGATGTACGGATAGAGGGAACAAACATCGGCGTATTTAATTTTTTCCGTATCTTTTATTTCATAGTATTCGCATGTATTTCCTGTTCGTCCTCCATAAAAAGCATCTCTTGGATTTAGTTTTGTCAAAATGTTATTGTAATGGGTATTAGTATAGGATTTTATCTCTGGATTTTTTTTTAATAAATTTCTAAAATCACACTCCCACATTTCATTAACTAAAAAACCGAAATCTTTTAGTCTCATAATTTTTGCCTTTGTGGTTTCATATCTTAAATTTAGCGTTCTGAGGGGTCCTCGGAAAGAGGATCGTTCCTGCCGAACTTGTAGCATACAGTACATCCATGGAAATAACATTCTTGAAATTCAAATACCTCATTTGTTTCGGAGCAGTAACCATCGACTTTTACACCATTTAAAACAGCTTCTTTACCATTAGCAGCATGTAAGATGTTGATTTTTCTGTGATTCTCGGTCCAAAGTAACCAATCTATGGCAATTTTGCTCTGCCTGTTTCTCCATCGGTATCCATTTTTTTGGTATGATTCCTATAGTATTAGGCTTCAAAAAATTTCTTCTAAAAATTTTATTGCATGCTGAAGCAATAGTTGTGGCTTCAGTAAATGGACATACATTGGTAGTTTGTATAAGTTGTTCTCTAAACTTTAAACATGATTGCGCAAGAATTTCGACATCCGATACGCAGTAGTCTACCAGATCTCTTTGCATATCGAAACCATCATTTTCATGCTCTACAAACCATTTAAGAAATTTGGCTCTGTCTTCTTCTTTCATACTATCTGGGGAGTAATATTCAATTGATGGTAGAGGTCCTATATAGTTTTCATTTGCCTTTGTATTAAATAGGTGCGGGAAGTAGCCTTTTTTAAAAATATCATCAAGTCCAAATGCCTTTGGTAGTTTGGCTAAAGGCATAGGGAAATAGTTAAGTGAGTCGATAAATTTTACATTTTCAAGTTGCATCGTAATTATTTTGGTACCTCTCATGATTAACTCAGGTGTAAAATCTGTCTTTGTCATAATGTAGTTTAATATAAACTGGTGATCAAAAGCCTGACCATTATGGGCTATTACAATAATTTCTTTAAAGTTTTGCCTCATTTGTAACAAATGGTTAGTAAATGTTCCCGCTGGGTCTATACCTCTGAGTTTTTGTAACTTTAGGCCGCATTTTTTACAAGTATCTGCTTCAGAATCCATGCACTCATCGCAGTATTGTTTGAAAACACAGAGATTGACTTGATGTAAAAACGTTGAATTTTCCAATAGTTTGTCTTGGCTCGTCTCTAAATCGTAGAATACAAAAAGAACATCTTTAATCTTAGGTTTTCCCTTATCAGGCCGAATATAACATAGATGATCCTCGGGTGCATGTTTATTACAAATTTTACAATAAATTTCACCACATACATGTGCTCTTTTGGCTTTAATGGTTTTTAAACAAATAGAACATAGTTTAATTTGTTCGCATACTGTAAATTTGCCTGACGAATAATCCTTTTTATGATTTTCGTAACAGTTTTGACTTCTAAAAAATCGTAGACAGTCCTGGCATTTAATTTTTATTGCTATTTCACAAGCAGGGGCTTGCTGACATGCCTGACAGGTTCCACCACATCGGTGATCATTTTTGTGATCATATGGGACGTAACACTTTTCACAAAAATAGTTAGAACAAAAAGCTGCTGTCAGCGATGTAATTACATTAAAATGGCTTTTGTAATGTAATAAGTTCAGCCGTTTATTGCTTTCAGTTGAACCTTCAAATATAATATTTCGTCCTTTTGATCCATAGCTATAAACAACTAATTTATATTCTTTTAGATGATTTTGAAATTGTATTAACTCGGGAATTCCACCTCCTGCCTCAGGAATGCTAATTTTAGCTCTCTCCAACAATGATCTTGTTCTTTCGGTTTGAATTTTACTAATATCTCTTCTAACCTTACTGAATTCGGGATCTCTTTTATTATGGGCAATGGCGACTACCAAAGCACGTGGTAAACACAGGTTATCGGTATTTTTAATACTTATAATACCTCGTCGCTTGTCGCATTCCTCGTGAAAGCTGTTATAATTTTTTCCTCTGCCCCCACCAACAGGTAATCTAACAGTTGTCACACTAAGACAAAATGATTCTGTATTAAGACCTGCTGAGTTTGACTGATAAATGCCACTTATAACACTCCAAACATCTTAAAAGGTTATGTCTTTAGCTGCTTTGAAGCGAATCCAACCTTCTCCTCGGTTGAAGTATTTAGAGCAAAAACTAAAAGCCACACGATCTAAGGGTTGTAGGCCTTCTGTAGCGTTTTGAATAATTTGATTAATTCCTTTTTCCACCCAACCAACTGGTTCAACTCCCTGTGGAACAGGTTTTAACTTAAACTCTAGAGTGCGTCCTGTAAGGTTAAATTCTCGTAACTTTTTAACAACGTCTTTAACAATAATAAACTTCTCCATCTTTCTGTAAATTTCTACAAGATGCGTCTTTCCGGTTGCCTGTCTAAAAGTAGATATGACAAGGTCTTTCTGCAGTCGCCTAGTTATAATGTAGGAACTGTCGAGATTGGAGTTGGGGTAGTGAATTGTAGGCGTGGGGGAAAAGAACTTATTGGGTTACTCAAAAATGAAGCGGGAGGGGATAATTAATTCGCGAGATTGAATTAATGAGGTAATGAACTAAAAGTAAATTATACTGGGAGTGTAGGGTAATTGAAGTGATATCTTCTTGGAATCAGCCATACTTGGTTAGAAGGTGATTTTACCCTAATCTTAGTTTTTGTAGTATTTTTTACTGGACCTAGTTCTTACATGTTATTACTTTTCAGGTGGTTATTTTAAACAGTTACATGTTTAAACATGCAAATTGTTAGTTGAATTGAAATATGTCTTGAATTCATAATTAAAAATGCATAAAATGCAGTGGCCTTATTTAACGCTATAGCAAAACTAATGATAGACAAATACTACTACTGTATAATAATAGTAAAATAAAATAATTCAGAAAATCCACTTTTTTGGAATACAAAGAACTCACCATAGTTACAAAATAATAAAAATATCTATACATACTTAAAGTATAAATAGTACAATTTTAATAA
Source organism: Polydrusus tereticollis (assembly GCA_963920685.1). NCBI lineage: Eukaryota > Metazoa > Arthropoda > Insecta > Coleoptera > Curculionidae > Polydrusus > Polydrusus tereticollis. Next base: position 127,797,770 of record OY987329.1, read on the forward strand.
AAAGAATATACTTTTTTGTAGTTTAAATTAATATTGTCTTAAATAAGCGTATAATGTTTAAGGGCAAACCTTCTCCTTAAACCTTTTATATTTAAAAAACTTTTTGTCTATGCGTTTGCGAGCTCATCATCAGGGTCGTATGTGAAGAAATTTTGAAAACGATTACAAAGTCAGGCTAACAGGTAAAAAACGTAAATATCAATCATCACCACTGATCATCAATGATATTTGCCTCGTCAATCAACACATCAAATAAATCCGAAATTAACAAAAGACCACTATACTGCCGTTTTTGTGTCAATATCCGTTATAAAAAAAAAAAGAAGACAACGGTCCCTAAGAACGTTTGCAGAAAAGGTTAGTCTATTTTTATTTTATAAACACTGTCAACAGCCAATTACTCTGTGTTATCGCAACCAGAACTACAACACTGACATCGAGTGATATTTGAAAAAAGTGAGTCGTTAATAGCATATGGGTGGAACCCTCGTAGATCGCATACAAAACTATGATAAATCATCGAATCATTGTACACAACAATAATAGGTCCATTTACTAGTAAAATATGCTGATTAGAGTTCAGCGTCCGCATGTGGGTCTTTTTTTATTTATTGAAGAGAAAAAAAATCTATGTTGCCTTCGGCCATCCAATAGAAGGTCCACTCTAGGTAAGTGTGAAAATCATTCAATTCGATGAATATAATATAAAGGTTTGTGTATGTTACACTATATATTTCATAAGAATATTTCATTGATATAATAATTATTTTTAAAAATCAGAACGGTTAAATCCAGATAAAACCAATGCCTTTTTTTAACTAACTACAACTTGATTGGTAAACACATTTTGCGATCAGGTACAAGCAACTGCTATTTAATCTACCTAGACATCTAGGTCGGTTCCCTGTGAAAAACCCTAAAATTATCCCAACTACTTGAATAGTTTTCTCGATTTCGTTCCATCCTTTTGATCTAGCTTTATCCTTGACATACACGTATGTTTAACTTTAATATTAAAACGTAAAACCCCTTTTTATGTAACTTGTTTAATGATTTAATGTAAATACAAGGAGATTGTCTAATCCTAAATCTAAAAATATTATTCTACGTAAAATATACCATGTAACATTAACAACATAATATACAATTAAATTAAAATGGTCGTTCTTAATCAAGAGGCTTATGATTATAACACCGATTAATTATACCAATTACTTATAAACAAAGTTTTGTGCCTTAAATTTAATAAATAATTTTAAAATAATAATATTTTTAATCCACACTGCATCAGTCAACAGAGTCCTAAACAGGTTTGTACAGGAACTTTAAAGCATATCTACAATTACTATATCAATTACGCATGTCACAAAAAGGAAAAAGTACATTATAATGTTTGTGTTGAAATGGATGCCATCATAACGGAATGCGCATGGCTGAATAATGGAAATTTCTCCATAAGAAAATACATGTGTTTTAGGAGATACCGTCTCAAGTAAGGCAATACCTACTTATAGCAAGTATGTCAAGTAGTTTTATAATTGTTGAATAAAATTGCAGCCTTTTTAGTGCGAAATTTATTATCATATATAATACCACAAGAGAAAAAATTTTGTCGGCAAAATTTTCGATTGGTATGAAAGTTTGTTGCTAGGCAATTTCGCGAATGAAATTTTTGACAAAACCACGAGCCGTGAGGCGAGTGGTTTTGTAAAAAATTTCATGAGCGAAATTGCTAAAAGCAACAAACTTAAATAAACCAAGAGAACAATTTTGCAGACTTAAATTTTTTTCGAGTGATATTCGACATGACTATTTTACGAGAGTGAGAATAAATGGAAACGGATGTCAATGTAAATGTCAAAAAATGGTCGCGGCAATACGAAATTGATTGATTTTGTCGACCACCAGTCCATGTAGTTGTATTATTAGGTGAATACCGATTTTATTGCCGGTGTAATACACTCTAGTGAAATAGTCACATAAAACTTTTGCTGTAATTTTACATATTAATTATTTCTTCTTACAGTGGAGGCGAATCATTTTTAAGTCTTAAGTCCTACAATATTTCGCATATCCTAAAATAGATGCATACCTACATATATGCCTATACACAAAGAAACTTATAGCTACGCAATAAGTAGCTATAAGTTTCTTTGCTATACATTATTATTGTTATTTTTATTATATTATTATTGTGTGCCATCGTATGAATCAACCACCTGCAAAACTTTAAACTTGGGTGAAGATCTCGAGGCAGTAGAGCTTGGACCCGCTGTATGTGATATGGGTACAGGAGGTTTCTTTTTAGAACTTTCCAAACGGTTTTTGGGCTGACTTCAAGCTGCAGTGCAATCTTCCTGGTACTATTTGAAGGATCTTCTTCTATCGTTTTAAGTATAGGTTCTTCTAGTTCGGGCGTTGTTACAGTTTCTGGTTTTCCACCACCTGTATTTTTATAAAAACTCCCAGTTTCACATAATCTTGCATGTAGCGTTCTAAATGTTTTAGCACATGGGATTACTCTGTTAGGATATCTGTCCTGGTAAATTCTCCGTGCTTCTTCCGCATTTCCATTTGCTAATCCATAAATAAAATGCATGCCAGCCATTTCAGCGTTAGTAAAATTGTTCATGATGGAATCACTGCTAATTGACAACTCTGAATTTTACTGATAATTGACAATACTATCACTGTCAGCTGCTCTCCAAAGCAGGTAGGTAGGTACTTCATTTGGCCTCGGCAATAATTTGTTATAAGTAGCAGATGTGGTAAGCCAAAAATGTGATAATAAAAGTAGACCTATTGAAACTAGTCGTGCATTTATCAGAAGGTGGACATTTTGCTCATTTACTGTAAGGTCGAAATTGTTTATTTTCTATTTTTGGTTGTTATTTAATGTTGTCCATGGATAGCTTTTAGAATGAGTTTGAGTGATTTTTATTTTTTTTTTCGCAAACGAAGCCAGATATGAAAAAAACACAAGAGTCCAAAAAGTTGTATTTGTAGTTACTTAATCTGAACAAATAAAAAAACTAAAATGAAAGCAATGGCGTAATTTTTCTTCTGAATAATAATTGGCTGTGGTGCCCACTGAGACGTCACTTGGACCTAATAATTTCACTCTAGTTAGGGCTAAATAAACGCCTTATTACTTCAAATAACTGAACCAAATTTCAACCAAATTGGTTCAAGGATATTTATGACCATTTTTTTTTTCTAACTTCAATCTCAGAAACGAAGCAACTCCACACATACGTTTATAGGGACTTTTTTTTCTTAAAACGACTTTACGTATCCCCCTCTGAAGTTTCGTACCGTAGTGAAACACCCTGTATTCCTGTATATACATTAGATTTTTAAAATCGTTATTCCAGTATCGACGTAAACACTAAGCTGCTGGTTATTGTAAACTTTATTAAATTATCTAAATAATAATGCTTCCAGCATGACCATACAAATACAAACACAATAGTAAATAGATCCGGCCTTGAGTAATACGTTATATTACCTAGGTATCTACTATTTAATGATGATGCATAAGCAAATTTTTTTTTTATAGGGGTTTACTGGTTTACATAATGCATATTCAATAATAATTAAGTAAATACATGCACACATGTATATGTCTAACATAATAACAATGGGACAAGACGAAGTAATTACCTATTAATTTCACATTAGTAATTAATGTTCATACCTATATGAACAAGTTTCATTTAATACTATTTGACGATCAAGTAATTCTTTAAATAAAACTAAAGTTATTAAAAGCAAGCTCCTATCGCGACAGGATCTGCCAATAATACCAGCCACACCTGGCGCCAACAGCTGTATATTTTCACTGAAAATGTTTTTGTAAGTAAATGTATTTTATCTCCCGTGTTTATCTAACACCTCAGACCACTTTAAATCCACAACAGCTCGCGTATAACAGGTCTGATGGGAGTAGCGCCCAAAAATAAATCAATTAGCATATTCCTCGCATTAACCTTTTTAAATACGAGCCAGCAATCCTATTGTTTATGTGCCTTTCTTTTATGTATACGATTTACTAATCCTTTACTCTTTAGTATATTACTTTTCGCAATCAATGTAAATTTACACTACAATTTGAACAAGAAAACTGGACCAGTTTCTGTTTCAAAGAATATCTAATACTTAATTAAATTTCTTGTGTTTCAAAAATTAAATTATGTTCTGATTGGGTTTATTTTTATTTTATTTTAACAAAATTTTAGTAAACTGGACTACTTCTTTTTAGCTTTTTATCTTCTTTGTTTTATGTCTAGTCTACATATTCTGAATCTGATCTACTGAATGTGAAGGGGATAAGGATATTTATAATGCATTTGCAGAATACTGTATACACACAAGACCCAAATAACAATCCGAATATTTTAGAAAATGTTTACTCTTTGACGCAAGTGCTTAACAGTATGAGGATTGATGACGTTTTAGAATCCCTAATTGGGCTGAAGAATGGTAAAGCAATTGGACTAGATGGTATTCCATCGTTTATAGTAGAGGAAAACTAAGAGAGCTGGATCAGGTGGTGCTGGTGGTGCTGGTGGTGCAACTAACCCAGGTGGTGCAGGTGGTGCGTTTTACGATCTAACCCGGGTGGTTCGGTGGTGCGTTTTATGATCTAACCCGGGTGGTTCGGTGGTGCGTTTTATGACCTAACCCGGGTGGTTCGGTGGTGCTGTTTACAAAATAACCCGAAATTAAACCCGACTTTTTACGACCTAACCCGGATGCTTTCGCGAGGCGGCTTCTCATCTAACCCTAACTTGATCCTTAATATTTATGAACTGACCCGAGATAAAACCCGACTTTTTACGACCTAACCCGGATGCTTTCATGAGGCGGCTTCTTATCTAACCCTAACTTGAACCTGAATATTTATGAACTGACCCGAGATAAAACCCGACTTTTTACAACCTAACCCGGATGCTTTCGCGAGGCGGCTTCTCATCTAACCCTAATTTGAACCTGAATATTTATGATCTGACCCGAGATAAAACCCGACTTTTTATGATTTAACCTTAGTGAAACGCCGCTGTTAAAGCGATATAGTAAAAAAAACTCGATTAAAATTTTATCTTGTTCGCTAGACCAATTAATTTCCAAATATTATAATTAAAACATACAATCACTACACTGGCGCACCGTCAAAAATCGTGCTTGCACTATCCCAACGTACAGAGCGTCCGCTTCAGAAAATACGGTGCCGTATTTTTTGCGCCGAACGCTCTGGAGGAACACACTCCGATTTGCAAGTACATACACGCTTTGTCGCGGCAAAGCTCGCCGTCAAATTACGGCCACTCTTTTGCGGTACCGCTTTGTAGGAAACCAAAGCTTTAGTGAAACGCCGCTGCCCCAGAACTCTGTCCATATTCCTCTACTGTGTTAATTTATGCGGGTAATAAAACCGACAAGGGTCGGATCGGCCTGCATACTTATAGAGGTAAAAAAACCGCTTTAGAATGTTTTTGGTATATCTTTTTTAGATAATTTTGGGGGAAATAATTTGCCTGAGATGCCAATTAAAAAAGCCTACATTTAATTGTATTTTAGATTCTTGAATTTTGTACATGGATTAAAAATCTACTATTTCTTGAAATTGTATACATTATGTTAGATAATTATTAATATAATGTTATTAAGACTTTGTAAATATCTGTAAAAACTGTTCTAAATCGTGTCATTTCTGAAAATTGTATACTGAGTGTTTAGAATTTAGTAAAAAATTAAAAAAATGTTTTAATGTTATTAAGACCTGTGAAAATTTGTAAAACTGTACAGAATTGTATTATTTTCTGAAAATGATATACTGAGTGTTTAGAATTTAGTAAAAATTAAAAAAATGTTTTAAATTTGTTAAATCATGTGAAATCTTGTATAAAATGACTAGAACCGTTCTTAATCATGTCATTTCTGAAAATTGTTTACTGAGTGTTTAGAATTTAGTAAAAAATTAAAAAAAATGTTTTAACGTTATTAAGCCCTGTGAAACTTTGTAAAAAATGACTAAAACAGTCGCAAATCGTCCTATTTTCTTAAAAGTGTATACTGAGTGTTTAGAATTTAGTAAAAATTAAAAAAAATGTTTTAAATTTGTTAAATCATGCGAAATCTTGTATAAAATGACTAGAACCGTTCTTAATCATGGCATTTCCGAAAATTGTATACTGAGTGTTTAGAATTTAGTAAAAAATTAAAAAAAAATGTTTTAACGTTATTAAGCCCTGTGAAACTTTGTAAAAAATGACTAAAACAGTCGCAAATCGTCCTATTTTCTTAAAAGTGTATACTGAGTGTTTAGAATTTAGTAAAAATTAAAAAAAATGTTTTAAATTTGTTAAATCATGTGAAATCTTGTATAAAATGACTAGAACCGTTCTTAATCATGACATTTCTGAAAATTGTATACTGAGTGTTTAGAATTTAGTAAAAAATTAAAAAAAATGTTTTCACGTTATTAAGCCCTGTGAAACTTTGTAAAAAATGACTAAAACAGTCGCAAATCGTCCTATTTTCTTAAAAGTGTATACTGAGTGTTTAGAATTTAGTAAAAATTAAAAAAAATGTTTTAAATTTGTTAAATCATGCGAAATCTTGTATAAAATGACTAGAACCGTTCTTAATCATGGCATTTCTGAAAATTGTATACTGAGTGTTTAGAATTTAGTAAAAAATTAAAAAAAATGTTTTAACGTTATTAAGCCCTGTGAAACTTTGTAAAAAATGACTAAAACAGTCGCAAATCGTCCTATTTTCTTAAAAGTGTATACTGAGTGTTTAGAATTTAGTAAAAATTAAAAAAAAATGTTTTAAATTTGTTAAATCATGTGAAATCTTGTATAAAATGACTAGAACCGTTCTTAATCATGACATTTCTGAAAATTGTATACTGAGTGTTTAGAATTTAGTAAAAAATTAAAAAAAAATGTTTTAACGTTATTAAGCCCTGTGAAACTTTGTAAAAAATGACTAAAACAGTCGCAAATCGTCCTATTTTCTTAAAAGTGTATACTGAGTGTTTAGAATTTAGTAAAAATTAAAAAAAATGTTTTAAATTTGTTAAATCATGCGAAATCTTGTATAAAATGACTAGAACCGTTCTTAATCATGGCATTTCTGAAAATTGTATACTGAGTGTTTAGAATTTAGTAAAAAATTAAAAAAAATGTTTTAACGTTATTAAGCCCTGTGAAACTTTGTAAAAAATGACTAAAACAGTCGCAAATCGTCATATTTTCTTAAAAGTGTATACTGAGTGTTTAGAATTTAGTAAAAATTAAAAAAAATGTTTTAAATTTGTTAAATCATGTGAAATCTTGTATAAAATGACTAGAACCGTTCTTAATCATGACATTTCTGAAAATTGTATACTGAGTGTTAAGTATTTTAGTTGAAAATAAGATCATAAATCATCTATACAAAACAAGCGCCCCTTATGGATTTGAACGAAAATCATAGATTCGACTATTTTCATGAAAAATAAATCTAAGTACGGAATAATGCAGGAAGATTATCTATTTTCTTGGTTTAGAAAGTGATGTAGTTAAGATTTATAACTTAGGAATAAATAAATTATTATTAATCTTTTCGACCTATTTCTCTTGCATATTTAATTTCTTTGATAGTAAGAACTAATCTTTTTATTTTACAAAGTAAAAAAAAAAAAGCTAAAGATCGGCGTTGTCAGTCAGGTATAAGAACTGATTTAACACGATGGTTTTTGTACAAACGTTCACATACAATTGTATGCTTTTTAACCGATTGTGTCGGAAAAAATGACGATTTATAGATTAGATATTTAGACGAAGAGCTAACCTTCTCAATAAAGTATTGATTATTGCCCTGCTAGCTAGACAACACTTTTTATGTTAGTCAAAAAAAATTTTTTTTTTCGGACGCTATTACAGATTTCATCGTTAACTAACAAACATTAAGACCAAAAAATTAGCGTGCAAGATGAAATGTATAGGTTCACTTCATTTCTACATTATTTTACAACTCTCAATCGCATTAAAAACAAGATCGAATAAAAAATAACTTATGACATATGGACGAAAAATGTTTTTCGGGCTATTTAGGTTAGCGACCGCATTACGTCTGAAATACTACATTTTTCGAGCTTATAACATAATTTACTATTTTAACGTTAAAATAGGGGAAATGATGTATCGAAGTGGATACTTTTTTTTGTCGGTCACGAGATTATAGTTTCTTTTAAAATGAGCTCTAATATTTACAACACAAATTATCCTTTAAGCCACATTAGTTTAAAACTCGTCTGTCGCTTTCCCTCTATTGTGAGTTTGATTAAAGTATAGCGTAGTATATATTTAGATGAATTTCGTAAATGTTGAATACTTTCAAAACTGAAAAAGCCGCCCTTTGCAATAAATATCTCCGTAGAGTTAGGTACCCTGCAGATTAAGGGTATTTCAGCGGATAATCATATACAAATTCAAATACCTCATTTGTTTCGGAGCAGTAACCATCAACTTTTACACCATTTAAAACAGCTTCTTTACCATTAGCAGCATGTAAGATGTTGATTTTTCTGTGATTCTCGGTCCAAAGTAACCAATCTATGGCAATTTTGCTCTGCCTGTTTCTCCATCGGTATCCATTTTTTGGTATGATTCCTATAGTATTAGGCTTCAAAAAATGTCTTCTAAAAATTGTATTGCATGCTGAAGCAATAGTTGTAGCTTCAGTAAATGGACATACATTGGTAGTTTGTATAAGTTGTTCTCTAAACTTTAAACATGATTGCGCAAGGATTTCGACATCCGATACGCAGTAGTCTACCAGATCTCTTTGCATATCGAAACCATCATTTTCATGTTCTACAAACCATTTAAGAAATTTGGCTCTGTCTTCTTCTTTCATACTATCTGAGGAGTAATATTGAATTGATGGTAGAGCTCCTATATAGTTTTCATTTGCCTTTGTATTAAATAGGTGCGGGAAGTAGCCTTTTTTAAAAATATCCTCAAGTCCAAATGCCTTTGGTAGTTTGGCTTAAGGCATAGGGAAATAGTTAAGTGAGTCGATAAATTTTACATTTTCAAGTTGCATCGTAATTATTTTGGTACCTCTCATGATTAACTCAGGTGTAAAATCTGTCTTTGTCATAATATAGTTTAATATAAACTGGTGATCAAAAGCCTGACCATTATGGGCTATTACAATAATTTCTTTAAAGTTTTTCCTCATTTGTAACAAATGGTTAGTAAATGTTCCCGCTGGGTCTATACCTCTGACTTTTTGTAACTTTAGACCACATTTTTTTTTTTACAAGTATCTGCTTCAGAATCCATGCACTCATCGCAGTATTGTTTGAAAACACAGAGATTGACTTGATGTAAAAACGTTGAATTTTCCAATAGTTTGTCTTGGCTCGTCTCTAAATCGTAGAATACAAAAAAGATCATCTTTAATCTTAGGTTTTCCCTTATCAGGCCGAATATAACATAGATGATCCTCGGATGCATGTTTATTACAAATTTTACAATAAATTTCACCACATGCATGTGCTCTTTTGGCTTTAATGGTTTTTAAACAAATAGAACATAGTTTAATTTGTTCGCATACTGTAAATTTGCCTGACGAATAATCCTTTTTATGATTTTCGTAACAGTTTTGACTTCTAAAAAATCATAGACAGTCCTGGCATTTAATTTTTATTGCTATTTCGCAAGCAGAGGCTTGCTGACATGCCTGACAGCTTCCACCACATCGGTGCTCATTTTTGTGATCATATGGGACGTAACACTTTTCACAAAAATAGTTAGAACAAAAAGCTGCTGTCAGCGATGTAATTACATTAAAATGGCTTTTGTAATGTAATAAGTTCAGCCGTTTATTGCTTTCAGTTGAACCTTCAAATATAATATTTCGTCCTTTTGATCCATAGCTATAAACAACTAATTTATATTCTTTTAGATGATTTTGAAATTGTATTAACTCGGGAATTCCACCTCCTGCCTCAGGAATGCTAATTTTAGCTCTCTCCAACAATGATCTTGTTCTTTCGGTTTGAATTTTACTAATATCTCTTCTAACCTTACTGAATTCGGGATCTCTTTTATTATGGGCAATGGCGACTACCAAAGCACGTGGTAAACACAGGTTATCGGTATTTTTAATACTTATAATACCTCGTCGCTTGTCGCATTCCTCGTGAAAGCTGTTATAATTTTTTCCTCTTCCCCCCACCAACAGGTAATCTAACAGTTGTCACACTAAGACAAAATGATTCTGTATTAAGACCTGCTGAGTTTGACTGATAAATGCCACTTATAACACTCCAAACATCTTAAAAGGTTATGTCTTTAGCTGCTTTGAAGCGAATCTAACCTTCTCCTCGGTTGAAGTCTTTAGAGCAAAAACTAAAAGCCACACGATCTAAGGGTTGTAGGCCTTCTGTAGCGTTTTCCACCCAACCAACTGGTTCAACTCCCTGTGGAACAGGTTTTAACTTAAACTCTAGAGTGCGTCCTGTAAGGTTAAATTCTCGTAACTTTTTAACAACGTCTTTAACAATAATAAACTTCTCCATCTTTCTTTTTTTTTTGGTGTTTTATAGTCTACTATCTACCTACATAAAAAAAAAAAAAAAAAAAAAAAAAAAACAAGTATATTTTCATATTTTTTATCGGTCTTAAGTTCGATTTCAAAAGCACACTCCCACTTTTTGATAATTTCACAGTCTAAGCACATAGATCTTATATTTTTTTATTTACGATCAATTCATCTTTATTCGCCAATCGTCTCAAACGAGTCTGCTTTTGAAAGTAATATAGCCTTAGTATTCAGAAAATATTAATGATATCGGAGCCTAAAACATCCTTAACACTAAAAAATCATTGTGTTTCCTAACAAAACCCATCATCTTGTCTATTTAGCTTGCTTTCCTATTGTTTAGCAGGTTAAATAAAATTATTATTTCGCTCTTTTTGTCTGTACTGAATCGTTAGGGGAATACGATTCTAGTCCTATAAGAGAGACAGTTAAAATTTATGTAAGCAATCAGAAATCCTACACTATGAGCTACTTAGTTAAAATTTCATATTTCCTTCCTGGATCAGCTAAAATTTGTGTTGTGTCGGTCAAAATTGATAAAATACGAAAAAAATGCTAGATACATTTTATCATGACTTTCTATCTAATACCATCTTATTTCAAGGTATAATTCGGTTGTCAAAATGAGAATCTAAAAAATCCTCGTGTTTCCTCACAAAACCCATCATCTTGCCTATTTAGCTTGCTTTTCTATTGTTTAGCAGGTTAAATAAAATTATTATTTCGCTCTTTTTGTCTGTACTGAATCGTTAGGGGGATACGTTTCTAGTTCTATAAGAGAGACAGTTAAAATTTATGTAAGCAATCAGAAATCCTACACTATGAGCTACTTAGTTAAAATTTCATATTTCCTTCCTGGGTCAGGCAAAATTTGTGATGTGTCGGTCAAAATTTATAAAAATACGAAAAAAATGCTGGATGCATTTTTAGCGTGACTTTCTATTTAATACCATCCTATTTCAAGGTATAATTCGGTTGTCAAAATGAGAATAAAATAATCTTCCCATGGTTTATGTCATCTTAAAAAAGTCAAAAGGTTATATTCTGTAGAGGGTCAGATACATTCAAATTTAAAAATTTTCTCCAAGAAGAATTTTAAGATAGTATTATAGTAAATAAAAATTCTATACCTCCAATATTTCTTGGAAACATATCGTGTTCTAGCGACATAACCCAAAAGTACCTCTATTCAGAAACGCATCGTACTTTTCTTGTCAAACTTGACTTTGTTGTAATGTTGTATGCAGAGCACTTTGAAAACAAAAATTAGATTAGAAACCGCCGCCTCTTAAGGTATACTTTTTTAGGTCTTACATAGGGTACACTGGTATACAGAACAAATGTCATCTTTAATTGTCTCATTGTCCCATCCATTACATTATTATAATCTTAAAGCACCTGTTACCAGCATTATCTGTTTTTATGGTTTTCATAAAACATAGCGATTACCGATGAAAATTAAACGAAAACTTAATAAATAACTTTTTTTCAACTGAAATAGACTGATTTTCGATGGAAAAATGTTACTTATAACTAAAAATGAATATAAGACATATACGCAATGATATTTAGAATAAATCAATCTTTTCTAAAATTACTATGAAATATTCACAAAATCGTTTCGTTATAACCAAAGTAACAAGGCTTGCAGATTTCATATAGAGTTCAAACGCGATACTGGGATGATCTTTTTTTTTTTTATATTTTTGTAGGATAATGCACCACTACGTTGTAAGTACTTGAGAGAGGACTTTCTTGAAAAATCCTCAAATTTCTCTGCAATTTTGTTCCTTCTAGAGTTAAATTCACACAGAAAACCCCGTATTCTTATCTTTCAGGTTGGTATATTAAAAAGGGCTTATTAGTATGGTTTAGAAAACAAGCAATATTAATTAACGGATGTTTTTTCGTCATATGAAGAGTTGAAAAATTTTTTTTTTCCACTCCAATGGTTGCGATGCAGAGAGTCGGGTTTCATCATAATCTTTCAGGGTAGCTCAGGTTTGATTGCATGTAGAGAGTCGGGTTTCATCATAATCTTTCAGGGTAGCTCAGGTTTGATTGCATGTACTAAGGTTAGTGCTCCTTGCAATCGGTTTCAGGTTTGACGCACCCCCCTCAGGTTTGTTCAGGTTTCTCAAACACTTGAGAAACCTGAACAAACCTGAGGGGGGCGCGTCAAACCTGAAACCGATTGCAAGGAGCACTAACCTTAGTACATGCAATCAAACCTGAGCTACCCTGAAAGATTATGATGAAACCCGACTCTCTACATGCAATCAAACCTGAGCTACCCTGAAAGATTATGATGAAACCCGACTCTCTGCATCGCAACCATTGGAGTGGAAAAAAAAAATTTTTCAACTCTTCATATGACGAAAAAACATCCGTTAATTAATATTGCTTGTTTTCTAAACCATACTAATAAGCCCTTTTTAATATACCAACCTGAAAGATAAGAATACGGGGTTTTCTGTGTGAATTTAACTCTAGAAGGAACAAAATTGCAGAGAAATTTGAGGATTTTTCAAGAAAGTCCTCTCTCAAGTACTTACAACGTAGTGGTGCATTATCCTACAAAAATATAAAAAAAAGATCATCCCAGTATCGCGTTTGAACTCTATATGAAATCTGCAAGCCTTGCTACTTTGGTTATAACGAAACGATTTTGTGAATATTTCATAGTAATTTTAGAAAAGATTGATTTATTCTAAATATCATTGCGTATATGTCTTATATTCATTTTTAGTTATAAGTAACATTTTTCCATCGAAAATCAGTCTATTTCAGTTGAAAAAAAGTTATTTATTAAGTTTTCGTTTAATTTTCATCGGTAATCGCTATGTTTTATGAAAACCATAAAAACAGATAATGCTGGTAACAGGTGCTTTAAGATTATAATAATGTAATGGATGGGACAATGAGACAATTAAAGATGACATTTGTTCTGTATACCAGTGTACCCTATGTAAGACCTAAAAAAGTATACCTTAAGAGGCGGCGGTTTCTAATCTAATTTTTGTTTTCAAAGTGCTCTGCATACAACATTACAACAAAGTCAAGTTTGACAAGAAAAGTACGATGCGTTTCTGAATAGAGGTACTTTTGGGTTATGTCGCTAGAACACGATATGTTTCCAAGAAATATTGGAGGTATAGAATTTTTATTTACTATAATACTATCTTAAAATTCTTCTTGGAGAAAATTTTTAAATTTGAATGTATCTGACCCTCTACAGAATATAACCTTTTGACTTTTTTAAGATGACATAAACCATGGGAAGATTATTTTATTCTCATTTTGACAACCGAATTATACCTTGAAATAGGATGGTATTAAATAGAAAGTCACGCTAAAAATGCATCCAGCATTTTTTTCGTATTTTTATAAATTTTGACCGACACATCACAAATTTTGCCTGACCCAGGAAGGAAATATGAAATTTTAACTAAGTAGCTCATAGTGTAGGATTTCTGATTGCTTACATAAATTTTAACTGTCTCTCTTATAGAACTAGAAACGTATCCCCCTAACGATTCAGTACAGACAAAAAGAGCGAAATAATAATTTTATTTAACCTGCTAAACAATAGAAAAGCAAGCTAAATAGGCAAGATGATGGGTTTTGTGAGGAAACACGAGGATTTTTTAGATTCTCATTTTGACAACCGAATTATACCTTGAAATAAGATGGTATTAGATAGAAAGTCATGATAAAATGTATCTAGCATTTTTTTCGTATTTTATCAATTTTGACCGACACAACACAAATTTTAGCTGATCCAGGAAGGAAATATGAAATTTTAACTAAGTAGCTCATAGTGTAGGATTTCTGATTGCTTACATAAATTTTAACTGTCTCTCTTATAGGACTAGAATCGTATTCCCCTAACGATTCAGTACAGACAAAAAGAGCGAAATAATAATTTTATTTAACCTGCTAAACAATAGGAAAGCAAGCTAAATAGACAAGATGATGGGTTTTGTTAGGAAACACAATGATTTTTTAGTGTTAAGGATGTTTTAGGCTCCGATATCATTAATATTTTCTGAATACTAAGGCTATATTACTTTCAAAAGCAGACTCGTTTGAGACGATTGGCGAATAAAGATGAATTGATCGTAAATAAAAAAATATAAGATCTATGTGCTTAGACTGTGAAATTATCAAAAAGTGGGAGTGTGCTTTTGAAATCGAACTTAAGACCGATAAAAAATATGAAAATATACTTGTTTTTTTTTTTTTTTTTTTTTTTTTTTATGTAGGTAGATAGTAGACTATAAAACACCAAAAAAAAAAGAAAGATGGAGAAGTTTATTATTGTTAAAGACGTTGTTAAAAAGTTACGAGAATTTAACCTTACAGGACGCACTCTAGAGTTTAAGTTAAAACCTGTTCCACAGGGAGTTGAACCAGTTGGTTGGGTGGAAAACGCTACAGAAGGCCTACAACCCTTAGATCGTGTGGCTTTTAGTTTTTGCTCTAAAGACTTCAACCGAGGAGAAGGTTAGATTCGCTTCAAAGCAGCTAAAGACATAACCTTTTAAGATGTTTGGAGTGTTATAAGTGGCATTTATCAGTCAAACTCAGCAGGTCTTAATACAGAATCATTTTGTCTTAGTGTGACAACTGTTAGATTACCTGTTGGTGGGGGGAAGAGGAAAAAATTATAACAGCTTTCACGAGGAATGCGACAAGCGACGAGGTATTATAAGTATTAAAAATACCGATAACCTGTGTTTACCACGTGCTTTGGTAGTCGCCATTGCCCATAATAAAAGAGATCCCGAATTCAGTAAGGTTAGAAGAGATATTAGTAAAATTCAAACCGAAAGAACAAGATCATTGTTGGAGAGAGCTAAAATTAGCATTCCTGAGGCAGGAGGTGGAATTCCCGAGTTAATACAATTTCAAAATCATCTAAAAGAATATAAATTAGTTGTTTATAGCTATGGATCAAAAGGACGAAATATTATATTTGAAGGTTCAACTGAAAGCAATAAACGGCTGAACTTATTACATTACAAAAGCCATTTTAATGTAATTACATCGCTGACAGCAGCTTTTTGTTCTAACTATTTTTGTGAAAAGTGTTACGTCCCATATGATCACAAAAATGAGCACCGATGTGGTGGAAGCTGTCAGGCATGTCAGCAAGCCTCTGCTTGCGAAATAGCAATAAAAATTAAATGCCAGGACTGTCTATGATTTTTTAGAAGTCAAAACTGTTACGAAAATCATAAAAAGGATTATTCGTCAGGCAAATTTACAGTATGCGAACAAATTAAACTATGTTCTATTTGTTTAAAAACCATTAAAGCCAAAAGAGCACATGCATGTGGTGAAATTTATTGTAAAATTTGTAATAAACATGCATCCGAGGATCATCTATGTTATATTCGGCCTGATAAGGGAAAACCTAAGATTAAAGATGATCTTTTTTGTATTCTACGATTTAGAGACGAGCCAAGACAAACTATTGGAAAATTCAACGTTTTTACATCAAGTCAATCTCTGTGTTTTCAAACAATACTGCGATGAGTGCATGGATTCTGAAGCAGATACTTGTAAAAAAAAAAATGTGGTCTAAAGTTACAAAAAGTCAGAGGTATAGACCCAGCGGGAACATTTACTAACCATTTGTTACAAATGAGGAAAAACTTTAAAGAAATTATTGTAATAGCCCATAATGGTCAGGCTTTTGATCACCAGTTTATATTAAACTATATTATGACAAAGACAGATTTTACACCTGAGTTAATCATGAGAGGTACCAAAATAATTACGATGCAACTTGAAAATGTAAAATTTATCGACTCACTTAACTATTTCCCTATGCCTTAAGCCAAACTACCAAAGGCATTTGGACTTGAGGATATTTTTAAAAAAGGCTACTTCCCGCACCTATTTAATACAAAGGCAAATGAAAACTATATAGGAGCTCTACCATCAATTCAATATTACTCCTCAGATAGTATGAAAGAAGAAGACAGAGCCAAATTTCTTAAATGGTTTGTAGAACATGAAAATGATGGTTTCGATATGCAAAGAGATCTGGTAGACTACTGCGTATCGGATGTCGAAATCCTTGCGCAATCATGTTTAAAGTTTAGAGAACAACTTATACAAACTACCAATGTATGTCCATTTACTGAAGCTACAACTATTGCTTCAGCATGCAATACAATTTTTAGAAGACATTTTTTGAAGCCTAATACTATAGGAATCATACCAAAAAATGGATACCGATGGAGAAACAGGCAGAGCAAAATTGCCATAGATTGGTTACTTTGGACCGAGAATCACAGAAAAATCAACATCTTACATGCTGCTAATGGTAAAGAAGCTGTTTTAAATGGTGTAAAAGTTGATGGTTACTGCTCCGAAACAAATGAGGTATTTGAATTTGTATATGATTATCCGCTGAAATACCCTTAATCTGCAGGGTACCTAACTCTACGGAGATATTTATTGCAAAGGGCGGCTTTTTCAGTTTTGAAAGTATTCAACATTTACGAAATTCATCTAAATATATACTACGCTATACTTTAATCAAACTCACAATAGAGGGAAAGCGACAGACGAGTTTTAAACTAATGTGGCTTAAAGGATAATTTGTGTTGTAAATATTAGAGCTCATTTTAAAAGAAACTATAATCTCGTGACCGACAAAAAAAAGTATCCACTTCGATACATCATTTCCCCTATTTTAACGTTAAAATAGTAAATTATGTTATAAGCTCGAAAAATGTAGTATTTCAGACGTAATGCGGTCGCTAACCTAAATAGCCCGAAAAACATTTTTCGTCCATATGTCATAAGTTATTTTTTATTCGATCTTGTTTTTAATGCGATTGAGAGTTGTAAAATAATGTAGAAATGAAGTGAACCTATACATTTCATCTTGCACGCTAATTTTTTGGTCTTAATGTTTGTTAGTTAACGATGAAATCTGTAATAGCGTCCGAAAAAAAAAATTTTTTTTGACTAACATAAAAAGTGTTGTCTAGCTAGCAGGGCAATAATCAATACTTTATTGAGAAGGTTAGCTCTTCGTCTAAATATCTAATCTATAAATCGTCATTTTTTCCGACACAATCGGTTAAAAAGCATACAATTGTATGTGAACGTTTGTACAAAAACCATCGTGTTAAATCAGTTCTTATACCTGACTGACAACGCCGATCTTTAGCTTTTTTTTTTTTACTTTGTAAAATAAAAAGATTAGTTCTTACTATCAAAGAAATTAAATATGCAAGAGAAATAGGTCGAAAAGATTAATAATAATTTATTTATTCCTAAGTTATAAATCTTAACTACATCACTTTCTAAACCAAGAAAATAGATAATCTTCCTGCATTATTCCGTACTTAGATTTATTTTTCATGAAAATAGTCGAATCTATGATTTTCGTTCAAATCCATAAGGGGCGCTTGTTTTGTATAGATGATTTATGATCTTATTTTCAACTAAAATACTTAACACTCAGTATACAATTTTCAGAAATGTCATGATTAAGAACGGTTCTAGTCATTTTATACAAGATTTCACATGATTTAACAAATTTAAAACATTTTTTTTAATTTTTACTAAATTCTAAACACTCAGTATACACTTTTAAGAAAATATGACGATTTGCGACTGTTTTAGTCATTTTTTACAAAGTTTCACAGGGCTTAATAACGTTAAAACATTTTTTTTAATTTTTTACTAAATTCTAAACACTCAGTATACAATTTTCAGAAATGCCATGATTAAGAACGGTTCTAGTCATTTTATACAAGATTTCGCATGATTTAACAAATTTAAAACATTTTTTTTAATTTTTACTAAATTCTAAACACTCAGTATACACTTTTAAGAAAATAGGACGATTTGCGACTGTTTTAGTCATTTTTTACAAAGTTTCACAGGGCTTAATAACGTTAAAACATTTTTTTTTAATTTTTTACTAAATTCTAAACACTCAGTATACAATTTTCAGAAATGTCATGATTAAGAACGGTTCTAGTCATTTTATACAAGATTTCACATGATTTAACAAATTTAAAACATTTTTTTTTAATTTTTACTAAATTCTAAACACTCAGTATACACTTTTAAGAAAATAGGACGATTTGCGACTGTTTTAGTCATTTTTTACAAAGTTTCACAGGGCTTAATAACGTTAAAACATTTTTTTTAATTTTTTACTAAATTCTAAACACTCAGTATACAATTTTCAGAAATGCCATGATTAAGAACGGTTCTAGTCATTTTATACAAGATTTCGCATGATTTAACAAATTTAAAACATTTTTTTTAATTTTTACTAAATTCTAAACACTCAGTATACACTTTTAAGAAAATAGGACGATTTGCGACTGTTTTAGTCATTTTTTACAAAGTTTCACAGGGCTTAATAACGTGAAAACATTTTTTTTAATTTTTTACTAAATTCTAAACACTCAGTATACAATTTTCAGAAATGTCATGATTAAGAACGGTTCTAGTCATTTTATACAAGATTTCACATGATTTAACAAATTTAAAACATTTTTTTTAATTTTTACTAAATTCTAAACACTCAGTATACACTTTTAAGAAAATAGGACGATTTGCGACTGTTTTAGTCATTTTTTACAAAGTTTCACAGGGCTTAATAACGTTAAAACATTTTTTTTTAATTTTTTACTAAATTCTAAACACTCAGTATACAATTTTCGGAAATGCCATGATTAAGAACGGTTCTAGTCATTTTATACAAGATTTCGCATGATTTAACAAATTTAAAACATTTTTTTTAATTTTTACTAAATTCTAAACACTCAGTATACACTTTTAAGAAAATAGGACGATTTGCGACTGTTTTAGTCATTTTTTACAAAGTTTCACAGGGCTTAATAACGTTAAAACATTTTTTTTAATTTTTTACTAAATTCTAAACACTCAGTAAACAATTTTCAGAAATGACATGATTAAGAACGGTTCTAGTCATTTTATACAAGATTTCACATGATTTAACAAATTTAAAACATTTTTTTAATTTTTACTAAATTCTAAACACTCAGTATATCATTTTCAGAAAATAATACAATTCTGTACAGTTTTACAAATTTTCACAGGTCTTAATAACATTAAAACATTTTTTTAATTTTTTACTAAATTCTAAACACTCAGTATACAATTTTCAGAAATGACACGATTTAGAACAGTTTTTACAGATATTTACAAAGTCTTAATAACATTATATTAATAATTATCTAACATAATGTATACAATTTCAAGAAATAGTAGATTTTTAATCCATGTACAAAATTCAAGAATCTAAAATACAATTAAATGTAGGCTTTTTTAATTGGCATCTCAGGCAAATTATTTCCCCCAAAATTATCTAAAAAAGATATACCAAAAACATTCTAAAGCGGTTTTTTTACCTCTATAAGTATGCAGGCCGATCCGACCCTTGTCGGTTTTATTACCCGCATAAATTAACACAGTAGAGGAATATGGACAGAGTTCTGGGGCAGCGGCGTTTCACTAAAGCTTTGGTTTCCTACAAAGCGGTACCGCAAAAGAGTGGCCGTAATTTGACGGCGAGCTTTGCCGCGACAAAGCGTGTATGTACTTGCAAATCGGAGTGTGTTCCTCCAGAGCGTTCGGCGCAAAAAATACGGCACCGTATTTTCTGAAGCGGACGCTCTGTACGTTGGGATAGTGCAAGCACGATTTTTGACGGTGCGCCAGTGTAGTGATTGTATGTTTTAATTATAATATTTGGAAATTAATTGGTCTAGCGAACAAGATAAAATTTTAATCGAGTTTTTTTTACTATATCGCTTTAACAGCGGCGTTTCACTAAGGTTAAATCATAAAAAGTCGGGTTTTATCTCGGGTCAGATCATAAATATTCAGGTTCAAATTAGGGTTAGATGAGAAGCCGCCTCGCGAAAGCATCCGGGTTAGGTTGTAAAAAGTCGGGTTTTATCTCGGGTCAGTTCATAAATATTCAGGTTCAAGTTAGGGTTAGATAAGAAGCCGCCTCATGAAAGCATCCGGGTTAGGTCGTAAAAAGTCGGGTTTTATCTCGGGTCAGTTCATAAATATTAAGGATCAAGTTAGGGTTAGATGAGAAGCCGCCTCGCGAAAGCATCCGGGTTAGGTCGTAAAAAGTCGGGTTTAATTTCGGGTTATTTTGTAAACAGCACCACCGAACCAACCGGGTTAGGTCATAAAACGCACCACCGAACCACCCGGGTTAGATCATAAAACGCACCACCGAACCACCCGGGTTAGATCGTAAAACGCACCACCTGCACCACCTGGGTTAGTTGCACCACCAGCACCACCAGCACCACCTGATCCAGCTCTCTTAGTTTTCCTCTACTGTTTATATTCAAAGCTTTTCAAAAAATTATATCCCATCTTTATTAATTCTATTCGATTTACCTAAGCCTCAAAACTAACACGATCAATGGAAAAAGGCGACTGCTTGTCCAATTTTTAAGAAAGAAGACAAAACAGACATTTACCAATTATCATCCAGTTGCCGTACTGACTACTTACTAAGATAATCGAATCAATTTTTTTAAAGTACATTTATTCATCCGTGCAGCATAAAGATGACTTAGTTCTAACAGGTCGTATCCCATTTAGGTGAGTTTATTCAGGAAGCGTAAAAAACTAGTTTGAATAAAACTGACTGATAATATTTCAAATAAATTGAAGGCAAATTAAAAAATGACGATAATAAATGATCGTTTTAGAATACTTATTTCAAACATTTCTAGACTACTGACCTTTTGGAATTTCCATTATACGGTTTACGTCTCTTAGCTACCTGTTTCTGTCACTCAGTGTAAGAAATATCCGAATTTTTTAAACTGGGTCTAAAAATTGTTTTAAGAGCAAATTAATATACAGGGTGTTTCACTAAAGAATGTTAAAAACATACGTATGCAGACAGGCCTCAGCTCATTTTCCAAAAATGTTTAAAGATTTCTTGACACTTTTTAGGGATAAAAGGAGAGCAATTGCGTTCTATACTTTTTTTGCAAAGTTCGCTAATTTTAATACTTCAGCCAGTACGTTCCACGTTTTGCTTGATTGTTCCAGTGGCAGATTTTGAGTATCCCAAATAGTCCTCTTCCACCATTCTTAACTCATTATTTTTATTCTTTCTTTATTCATCAGGTATAGGTGCTTTTCTTCGTTTTCTATTTTCAGCTAATCCATTAATCACATCTTTAGTTTCAATTCTATTTTCATTTGCTTCATCATTTTCTTCACTCTGTACCTCATTTGTAACTATTCCATCGTCACTTAAATTTGCTTTTTGGTGTCTGGTAACAAATAGGGGTAACCATTCTGGATCATCAGCATCATCTTCCGAGAAGTTATTTCATTTCGAAATCGTTTGGCCTGACCTTCATCTACTAAATTTTCCGACGAAACAAGACCTGGGATATTTTGTACTGCAGTTCTTACTTCCTTAGTGTCCTCAACGATATTTGTGTTATCTAAAGCAATGTTTCCCTTTGGAAAATCATTGTATTGTAGTACTATAGGGCTTTTAGGAAACAAAACGGTAATGGCATTTGACTTATCAAGAATTATTGCAACAGCTTGAGAAGCCTCGGTTTCTTTTTTGGACTGTGTTTACAGAACTAGGTTTAGGTGCTTTGTTAGTTACACCGGAGAGTGGAACTAAATTTGTATTTATTATTTCACATTCGTAAACTACATTATCTTTGTTTCTGTTACATACTACATAAATCTATCATTTTTTTGGTTCTGGATCCCATCTGAAAGGAGTAATGTTTCTAGTTAGTTTTTAATTTAAAATAAGGTAAAAACAAAATTAAACAAAAAAAGGTATTGTTACAAATAGTTAAATGTAAATGTATTTTTCCATCCCATCATCATCGCTCTGTTATAGATATTGTTTGAAATCTTCAATCAAACCCAGGGGGGTTTCCTACATGCTCTATTTCTATAAAACAGACCTTTCAAACGATGCTGCCTTTCTGGAAAACTTACATTTTAATGTTCCAATCCATCAGCCCACAACAACCGTCAGCTAGGGTCACCATTGTATAATATTATGTAGAATTTTATAACAGGATAATATGGATTTATTCTGTACGAAATATACTAGGTATACAGGGTGTCTCTAAAAGATCTGTACAAAATCTGAGCACATATTCCTGAGGCCAAAATAAGGCGATTTAAAGCAACTTACCTTAGTCCGAAATTGCTCCGTTTCCGTGATATAGGGTGGTAAAAGTAAAAAATAAAAATCGAAATTTTTAAAATTAATGAACATTTTTTAACGTATTACTTTAAAACTTAGTACCCGGGGGGTTTTTGGGATGCGAACCCCGAATACGGACACCGTTTCACTGTGGCCATTAGAGGGCGCTTCACAATGCACTTCTCATGGTTTAGAATGGCCATAACTTTGTATCAATGTAGTTTTTCCTTTTTTTGTTAAGGACCTAATTTTTTGAACATTTTGAAACAAAAAAGGTACTCTTGTGAAAATCCGCTAAAGTAAGCCATTTTTGAGATATTTCGGTTTTTAGTGTTCGATGCCGCACCGGAATATTTAACAAGTTATAGAATTTTACCCATTGTACTGCACATAAAACTTGTTCATTTTAACTACAGTTGATGCAAAACCAAAACCGATGCACGTCATCAATCAGCTGATAATTGTAAGTCCGTGAGAAAACACGAGGAAATTAAATTCGGGCAAAAAGTATTAAAACTTTATTCGATATTAAATTTACTACAAACTTAAAGTATTCTTTTTTGATACGAACCCACTTATAGCAAATATTTTGTTTATTTAAGCTTGTAAAAATTAATATAATTCGAATTTTATTGGCCGAGAGTTGGCAACACAACTGTAAACGGTACGGTGGCACCAGCTCGTTCCTTGACTTTGTTTGACGTTTCATGGAAAACTAACCTTACTTATTTTGTGCTTCTGTGTTGCTGTGCCGTCTATTTATTAACAAAAACTCCAGATCTTTTCATAAATAGCATTAAAACACTGTTCTTTAAAAAACAACAAAAGTGCACATACATATCTCTGTCGATTACGTTGTTTACTGTTAGTGAAAAATGCCGAAGCATTTAAATAGCCCATGCAAACAGTTTATAGCTTCTTTAGTAAGCTATTTTCAGAAAGAACTTAACAAGACTGGCCCATTGTTACCGTTGACAGCAGTTAGAGAAGTAAATTTAAAGAGTGTGTTAAGGTCTTTCTATTTTATATCTACTTTACCAATTTTTAGCGTGTAGCAGCTGTCCTAAATTTGAATATGTCTACTGTAAGCGCAATTTCAACAACAGTTAAGCAAAATAAATTATTGGAGTCACCTTAAAGGAAACGTTCTTATTTAAAGAGAGTTGTAAATGTGTCAAAATTGGATATAAGTTCTATCCGTAACACTATTTATGGAATGTATGAAACAAGTAAGTTGTATTATTCAAAAACTAAAATTTTACATTGGTTATGTTTAAGCTGTAACTTTTTTTAGAACATCATGTGACTTTGATAACTTTAAGTAAGAAATTAAAAGACAGACAACTGTTTGATGGTTGTTTTAACTCTTTAAGAAGCCTCTTAAACGAAATAGGCTTCGGATGGAGAAAAGATGGAACTTTCTCACGTAGCTTTCAAACGACTGGTATTTTTGAAAGAATATATTAAAGAAAAAGAAGCATTCTTGTACCAATTCGTTTTTTTGAATGAAACATGGATTCTTCAAAATGGTACCATTGGTCGATCTTGGCAAGATGAAAATAAAAGAAGTGTTAGATCTACTAGTTGATAGTAAAAGGTATTTCGCAGTAAACAAATATAGAAACTATGGAAAATTTTTGTATATCTATTTATCTAGTTTTTATGAAAAAAAACTGTTATTCCCTCACTCGGATAGTTTGGTTACAAGCTGGCAACACTGTCGATATCTGACGTCACTCGAACGGTAGGACATGCATCGGTTTTTGTTTTGCATTAAGTATATCTTTTTCGGCCAGAATACAGGCCAATAGAAAATCCCTTCTTTTATATTACTTTTCCGCTTCAGTATTTAATATGCATATGTATTTATTATTGTTAAAAAAAATTCTCCCATCATCATTATTATATAGTATTACTTATACTTAAATCATAATTCAATAAAAAGTTGTTTCCAATGTTCTCTGATTTTTCAATACAATAAGAACAAAAATTGCTGTTAGCCATAACGCAAGGAAATTTTTCATTTTCGTAAACCATTACAACGTAAAAGACCTTTTGTGTTGTTGGTCCTTCGGGCCGGATCATCAATCTTTCCACTTAACAATAACCAGCCTCGACGACAAACAGGGGCGTAACGTAGTCAATAAACGGAGCCAATCAGCGAGCTTTTCTGGCGCCCAATGAAACTGATACCTCGGTTGGCCTTGGTTGGCCGCGACGCCTGCCGTGAGCAGGAACGAAGCTTTTTCACAGGAAACGTTTGGAATTCTAATAACCACTGTCATGCCAGTGTCATACAAATATATCATTAACAGTGGTGGATTTCGGGGAAAAGCTTGAAAGCTCTTCCAGAATGGACCCCAGGCGTTAGATTTTTAATTTTTTTTTAGAATCTAGAATCTGATTTAAGAATCGTATTTTGTTTAATTTACTGGGTATACAGAACACTAAACTTCTGCATATTCAAATATTTAATAGTATATTACGTTAGAAGGCCAAAAACTCGTATTTCACAGGCGAGTCCTGGAAGCCTGCTAGTCCTGTTAACGTACTTTCCGGATCTCTAACGTACAATTTTTTTTTCAATCGACATAAGGTCAGTGGCGGAAGAGAAAATTTTGATAAGACTTACTTCATTGGTTTAGTTTTAGACAGACAGAAAATTCTATAGTAAGCAGAAAAATATTGAATAAACTGAAATATTTTAATAAATAAAAAAAAAATTAATAAAGAGTTGAATGGTAATAAAAGAGGGATCGGTAAAGTACTTTTACGGTCCCCCTTTTTTGCTTTCCGGTCTAGACCGGTAAAGTAATAATTTCCTGTTAAAAAGTTATCTAGAAAGTGCTGGTCGATTGATCACCATGCTTGATTGGCAACGTTTACATAAATCAAAATTTTAAAAATCGATTTATCGATTATTTTTCGATTAATCGATTGTTTTTCGATTAATCGATTGTTTTTCGATTAATCGATTATAAATTTTCACTATCCTAGTCAGCAGCCTGCTAAGCGAATTCTCCTGTTGGAATAAATCATCTAATATGCCTACATATTATAAACATAATATATTCATATGCTTTTTTTTCTTGAAGAAAAAGCAGTAATATAACGTTAAAATAAAATTCGTTCCCCGTACTATGTTTACTGCTTGCTGGAAATTTTGAAAGAAAACAAAGTAATAAAAGAACCAGGCTAACCAAGTGAGGCAGATATAAAAAATTTAACAAAATATTAAATCATAATGGTATACATAGAGTAGGAGTGGGCAAAGTAATCGATTAATCGATTAATCCATTGTGACAATTTTAAAAATCGATTATTTTTCGATTAATCGATTAATCGATTATTTTTCGATTTAATCAAAATAATCGATTATTTTTAACAATCGACAATCGATTGTGAAAATTTATAATCGCCCATCTCTAGTTATAGTAACCCGAAATTTTAATACTTCGTCTTATAACACAAAATTTTACATACCTTTTAAAACAAAGTACTAAAAGAACCAGGCTAACCAAGTGAGCCAAATATAAAAAATTTACCAAAAGATTAAATCATAACGGTATACATAGAGTAGGAGTGGGCAAAATAATCGATTAATCGATTATTAATCGATTAATCCATTGTGAAAATTTTAGAAATCGATTATTTTTCAACTAATCGATTGTTTTTCGATTAATCGATTAATTATTATTTAACAATCGACAATCGATTGTGAAAATTCATAATCGCCCGGCTCTAGTTATAAACCGAAATTTCAATATTTCGTCTTATAACACGAAATTTTGAAATTTCGGGCTATAACTCGAAAATTTAAAGTAAAATTTCGTGTTATATAAGTCAAAATTTTAAGAAATTTTTATTTTAATATTTAATATGGTCCTTCTACGCCTTCGTACATTTCAATTCATCATAAACCCAAAAAAGATGATATAGGTATGGCATTATTTAAGTAATGATCCTGGACTGTGGCGGATATAAGGTGTGGGGATTCCCGCAGTTGTTGTAATTGTTAAATTTGATTATTTTTTCCGTGTAGGGTGTAAAATGCATACCATTTTTACGTTTTATCGGTTCCATCGAGGTTTGATATTCCAAAAAAGGGCGTGGCACTAAAATATTTTTTCCTGCATTTTTTAAAAAAGAGAGAAAGTTGAACCCCCCCGTGTTACAATCCTTAATACGCCACTGACGATTGTACTATGTAAAATATGTGCAAATTGAAACTTTCATAATGAATATTTATTTACAGTTTTCAATAGCATAGGTACATGAGTAGTAGATTATACATGTGTTTCAAATAGTACAATCTCTTTCACAAAGTTAATACAAATATTCCGTATTCCTTTAATTATACTGCAATTTTTTTTCAATAAACCGGAAGTCCAGCCCTTTCTAGATAATTTCTTAGACCGGAAAACAAAAAACCATTCATTACCATTCCAATTTGTATCTGAATTTTTGTATTCATTTAGTCTAAGTAGGTATATTTCAAGTTAATAAATATAAAGTTTTCCAACAACTTTTTTAATATTGCTTTTGCTCCAAAATTTAGTAATAATTGGCTGTGACTGTTTGGTTTGACCCATATGTCTTGTTCCTATTAGGTATAGGTACCTACCGAAGCTCTTATATCTTTTACAGCTGTGAGTAAGAAATTAAGCTTAATACTTTACCACAAATATTAATATTAGGTAAAGTAAATTTAGCTAGTTGCCACCTCACATTAACACTTTGGCCACTATCAGTGTCAAATATCAACGCCAAAACGTCAATAAGTCAGCAACGTCAAAACGGTCATGATTTCAAAAATGGCCGGCAAATTCAATTAGGTACCATTA
The DNA here is from genome assembly GCA_963920685.1 of Polydrusus tereticollis. NCBI lineage: Eukaryota > Metazoa > Arthropoda > Insecta > Coleoptera > Curculionidae > Polydrusus > Polydrusus tereticollis. The sequence continues at coordinate 127,825,451 of OY987329.1, forward strand.
GGCAATCCAAACCAGGTTATGTTTGCCCACCACGGTCATATTCGAGTCACAATATGTCAGTTTGACGTGTAAACCGCGATTTTGGTTTTGTGTATTTTATTAAGTTATTGTTGTTCAATATGTGTCTTTTTCTGTTATTTATATTTAATAACAATTACAGTTGATGATGTCATTGGAGATGTTAACAATGGCAAGTGTATATCTACACAAAGCACAGGACTCGACTGTAAACTAAGCATTGAATTCCTGTATATTTGCCACATATTTGCCTTTAACGGCCATATTGAATTGTTCGTTAAATGTTTCTGAGTTCTGTAGAACGAATTCAATATGGCCGTGGGGGGCAAATCGGAATTTGACACATCATTGGATTGCTTAATTGCGCCCAAAAAAAAACTAGGACACGGAATTTTACTTCTATCTCACAGGCTACACAGTTTTCAGGTTTTATATTTAATGTAAATAAAACAATCAAGTCTTCCTCTACAAAATTTAAAAATAAAAAAGGATGGTTATGTTATCTACATGTTTCGGGCGTCTAGATGTCCATCTTCAAGGGATACCAAAATCGAGTTAAATAAAATTATTTGGAGTTGCCTCAAATTAATGAGTACGACGATGATAGTCGGAATTTTAACTTGCAAGTTAAATTATGAAAGTGTCATGTTGATGGTATGAAAATTTTATGTTATGAATAATGAAGTAGCATTTTAGTTTAAATAAAAATTGTTGAAATAAAGACATTTTAGATATTATTGAGTATTGTTTAATAGTTTAAAGAGATTTTTTTTATATATATGAAAAAAGAAATTTAATTAAAATATGTAGAGAAATTGAGATTTTTAAAAATATTTTAAAAATTTTTTATAAAAAATGTAAATACTGCTAACCACTATCAAACACGTGTGTCCCAAGTGGAAATACTTTAATTTTATCGAAACAAATGTAGAGTACCTTTTTTAAAGAGGAGTTACCGGAGTATTTATTTATCAGTTTATAGTTCTGTAAAATGACACCTGTCAAAATTTTGGCCCAACGAGTGTGGTGCCTGACTTCCGTGACGACGTAAAATATCTACTGCAGTATAGTATAGTAGTATAGTATAGTTATTTCGACCTACCTTATGCCCTCCAAGAGTATGCCATATATTCACCGAACACCACGTATACAGAAAAATTACGGGTTGGATGAGGCACTACTTATATATTTATCTAGTTTTTATGAAAAAAAACTGTAATTCCCTCACTCGGATAGTTTGGTTACAAGCTGGCAACACTGTCGATATCTGACGTCACTCGAAGGGTAGGACGTGCAATGACGTGCATCGGTTTTAGTTTTGCATTAAGTATATCTTTTTCGACCAGAATACAGGCCAATAGAAAATCCCTACTTTTATGCCTTCTGGGTTTGTAGGGAAATTTACACTGCATGTCGTTAAAAAGCGGGACCAAACTCACTAGCCAGACATTAATGAATGTATGATGTTATGATGTTGCAGGCTCCCATACGATCATCCCATGTAATTTTTGGTATTATTTTTCCAAGTGGAACGAAAAGTTTTATTTCAGCTTCTCCTTACTAATCATGTCAAACAGTTCCTAAACTTTAAGATAATAACTATCCTAACCCTGTGGAATATATAACAAGCGAGTTAATTATTTTCTACCATTACCGAATTCCAGACGTTTGACATTTCCTCAAAGGCAACATATTTTGTTATATGAATATATAATACTTATAAGCTATATTTAAATTGTCTAGTTTACTTTCATGCTTTAATTATTGCCTATTTTGGAATTTAAAGGTCAATAAATATTGCCAATATTTTTTGCACTTAATAAGTACAGTAGTTGAAACAAAAAGCCAACTATGGCACAGGATTGGGCTGAACTTTTTTGTAATAAACAAAAATAAGACAAAAATAAGGGTCTTAAAGTTTGCTTCAACCAATTCTCTTCCACTTCAGTTCAGTCTCTGTCCTGTTCAAAATTCCAAAAACGGATAAGAAAAAAAAGTATGTTAATGTGTAGTGTGTAGTGATTTTCATGAGAAAAAACGAGACATAAAGTCTTGTCTCGTCTCGCATATGAAATAAGAAGTATTGTATCGAGTCTCGTCTCGCAGCCTCCAGTCTCGTCTCGCGTCTCGTACGAGAGTCTTGTAAATGTATCGAAAGCTCATCAGCTCATCATGCATAATCTTGTTCCAGTCCAGTACGGGATACTTACCTACTTGTTATAATGTAAGAGTAGGAAGAGAAAATTAAAACTGTTGAAAGATATCATCATATTTGAAGTAATAATATTTTTGAAAGTAATACCAAAGTTTACATTTACACTTACAGAATAAAACCTTGGTAATACAAAGTAATCAATCTAAACAATTAAACAAAACAAAAACTTAACCTTAACATTATTTAGAAATAATAAGAAAAACTTCTCGGTCGCAATTTTTTTTTGTTTTTCACCTAGTCGTTTAGGCATAACAAACATCGTGCAGATTCATTATTAAGGCGATTTCTATGTTTTCTTATAGTAAACGCAGCACGTGAGAATAATCTTTTCGCCGGGACTGAAGTAGCTGGTATGCTTAAAAGATCCCGTGCCATTAAACTTAGAATGAGAAATTCAGAAGCATGAATTTTCCATCATTGTAATATAGCTGTATTTTTATTACACCGAGGTATAGAATAATATTTTTGAAGCTCCTGCATCCATTCTCCTTCGGCAGGGGTAGGATTTACTGCGTACAAGATATCAAAATCGATCACAAAATTTTCTGGTTCAGGATCTTCTCGTCCTCGTCCCTCCACAGCCACCTCCGTTTCTTTCGAAAGTTGTCCCTCTGATTGATGAAAATATACTTTATATATGCATTGAAATTTCTGCATCCAATTCTCTTTTAATTCTTGGCCCCATCTTGCCATATCAAACGCTTCTAACTTTTGCCGTGGAACGAGAATTAAAATTGCAGTATAAATTCAGTTAGTTTTATGATAATGCTTTAATATTTTGTCTCTCGCAGCCTGAAAACCGACAATAAGCTGCTTTTCGACAGGGGTTCGATCTGCCTTTTGGACCCATTCAAATATTTTGCTCTTAAGATTATCTATATTAGTATATTGATACATACAACCACCATAGGTAAGGTAACGCACTTCTCTCCTTCGAGTTTTTTGGAAAGTATTTGGAAGTTGACTAGTAATTTATGCACTTCTTCTAGCAGTATCCATTCTTCATCCTTAAGAGCATATGGTTTTGAATCAACAACATTTTTACACAATACACCAAGTCCGTGTCTGCCTTTAAGAACTACCTGCAACATATCATCACGATAAATACATATATTATGATTTATAGGTTTTCAAGTCCGCACGCAGAAATATTCACCTGCGGGACTCTCGTACGAGACACGAAAAGTCTCGCACGAGACTCGAGACGAGACCAATAAAAGTCTCGTCTCGTGTTATCCGAGTATCGTCTCGTGGGAATCACTATTAATGTGTATCTTTTTCAAAATAAACCAGGAAATGTAAAGGCTTACCGCCCAAAATGAGAATATAAACCCTATTGACAGTAGTGCTAACCCCATCAGGAACTACTGTATTTTTTTGAGTATTTACGTCCAAAACAATATTTAACTTGTAGTAAGTCACCGCATTTTTTCCGCAAGTTGTTGTAATATGCTGACAATAATTAGACATAGGTGGTCCCGTAACTTAATTTGTACTTGTTAATAGAGAGCGGCATTTAATTAATTAATTACTTTAATTTGAGTCGTTAAACGTATGATATATTAAAAGATGGCTCCAGGCTTCGATTGGACGTACAAATTGCTGCATTGAAAGGGAGCAATTAAAAGTAATAAATGTACGATCATAATTAAAGTAAAAATTTTTAAACGATCTTATTTGGAACATTAACTTTGTGTCTTAAAAATGGTCGGATGTGATTAATTTTAGCCAATTGACGGACAATGGAGCATAAACTTTTCTCAGAATGATGAACACAATAAAATTATTAAAAATATTCCATTTTTTTATTTTAATTTGGGGTTAAAGAATTGATCTTTACAGTTTTGCTTATAACAATATCATATATTCCCGTACGTATGGTATTACCAGATATTGTTCAAATTCAGTGAACATGAGTGAGCTGACTCTTGTATTTTTAGGTTGGTTTACGTTAAAACCGATCTTCGTAAATAAAATAAATATTAAAATTAGTTCACTCAGCTTAAGTTGTGAGTTTTCACTTAATTTTAAGTGCATGACGTCCTGGCATTAGCTTGTATGTAATTATTATTCCTTCTCAATTGTTTTTTTTATTCTGATATTTCAGAACACTAAACTTTTGTAATTTGTTAACATCTACAAGGACTGATAAATAAAACTCGATTTTTAATTATATTTTCTAATATTTATTTATACGTTGACGATATAAATAATATAATATACTGTTTAGAATTTCTTGAGAACATTATCTACCACGAACTAAATACAATCTACAATAAAATATAAAATATATTCACTCTAACCACTTTTAGTAACCGGATAATATTAATATTAAGAAAATTAACAGCTTTTGTCCAAACTTAAAATTTGTGCAGATGCAATGTCCGACTAAAGGTTTTGTACAAATTTACATATTAAGGTAAGTAATAAGAAATATTAACAAAATGAGGTCTGCCTATGGGTCGCAAGGGATAACTGGGTCAAACATTGGTATTACCAGGAAGTTTTGCCATTCTACAATCAAGAAAAATTCTATAGACTGATCTTGAGCACACTTAACTCATTTACACTCACTGACATAAAATTCGGGACAACCAAAATTTAGATCGAATTTAATGTATGATAACTTTTTCTTCCATAGTCCGATTTCAATCTTTTTTTTTTGAAAATGTAGATAATTGTTTCGGTTTTAATTAATTTTATTCAATTTTCAAAATTACATGTTGAAATATACAGGAAAATAAAAACGTATATTTTTTCTCTTAAGTTTGGAACACTCTGTAGAGTAATTTTGCAATGTAAACTACACTGGATATGATTTTTGAAAAAAACATTACACTTTTTGCAACAATTATTGATTTTTTGGAATGTTTAGGTTTCCTTGGAAACATATTCTGAATTTATCAACAGTTTTATCAGACATTTCGAGCATTTAAAACGTTTCGTGAGTGAATTCCGAATTTATTTTTTATTTCACGATGTCTTTGTCATCTAAAGATTCAGCTAGAGCCGTTGCTCTTCATGATGTTGGTTATTCCTATTGAGAAGTGGCGGATATGCTACATTTTACGAAATCTAGCGTGGAAAGAGCCGTTGCAAGGTTTCGTGAGACTGGAAGTTATGGTAGAAGACCATCGGCATACCAGTGCAGTAGTGATAGGAAATGAACGCCAAAGAGTTCGTCAAGTTACTGTCAATGAAATAACAGTAAGAAGAAGACTTAATGAAGTCAATTTACGGACCAGAAGACCGGCAACTGGACCAGAGCTCCTCAGACAGCATCGAGTTAATAGACTTATTTTTTCGCAAGATCACTTTAACTGGAACCTTCAAGAGTGGAGGCAAGGTCTATTTTCAGACGAGTCCAGATTTTGTCTGAGGTCTCCTGACGGACGAGAAAGAGTATGAAGACGACAAGGGGAGAGATTCGCCCAATGTAATTTTAGCGGTGGTGGATCCATTATTGTTTCATTTGACGCTCGAACACAACTTGTTTTTTTTTTGACAGAGGAACTGTAACTGTGCACAATTTATCGGTAACGAATTCGTTTTTATGCATGACAATGCCCGTCCACATGCTGCCAGGATAGTGGCCCAATATTTAGAAGAGGTTGGAATAAAGGTTATGCGCTGGCCCGCTTGTAGTCCCGACATTAATACGATAAAACATGTATGGGACATGTTAGGTAGATGAATCAGGAAACGCCGAGGACAGTTATTCACTCTCCACAAGAGGATATCAAAAACCTAATTGGAGGAATGAATCGACGTTTAATAGCTGTTATAAGAGCTAGAGGAGGTAACACGAGGTACTAACTTTTAAAACCCTTACTTTTATGTTTCAATTAAAAATAGACTTGATCAAAAAAGTGTAATGCTTATTTCAAAAATTCATATCTCTTATACCGATAACGATACCGAAAAATAAAAAAGCAAAATGTTAAAAGTAAATCAAACTCTGCAGAAAAGCATGTCCAGTGTAGTTTACAATGCAAAATTACTCTACAGAGGGTTACAAACTTAAGAGAAAAAATATACTTTTTTATTTTCCTGTATATTTCAACATGTAATTTTGAAAATTGAATAAAATTAATTAAAACCGAAACAATTATCTACATTTTGAAAAAAAAAATATTGAAATTGGACTATGGAAGAAAAAGTTATTATAAATTAAATTTGATCTAAATTTTGGTTGTCCCGAATTTTATGTCGGTAAGTGTATATTAACAGAAAATTTGAACTAACAGAAAAAACTAGTGATTAAGATTGGAGTGTTTGCTAGCGGTTCATTGTTTTCATTATTAATTTACATATGATATACCAGGTTTCACAGTAAGATTATTAGTTTAGGCTGAGTAAGGGTATATTCTGTTCAGATTTGTCATTCATCAAATTTTGATATAGGTAGGTATTTTATTGATAAAGCAGAAGTAAAATAATCATGTTTAACCCAACTGTGTAAAATAAGACCAAAGGAAAAAAAAATTAATAACACCAATGCTTCACCTGTTTCAATTATTGAGTTTGAGCACATGTATTAAACCAAAAGGTAAATATTATATTGCTTTTAAACACTTACTAAAGGCATCTCAAAATGATAAAAATTCCTGTCAAATATTTATTTTACTATTCCGCACATAGTATTTACAATTATCTTTTACTTTAAAAGCAAAAAATACACAATATTGCAACAAGACTATTCAAAAATAGAAAAAGTCAATTCAAAGCAAATGATTTATTATAGACTATATTATAGTAATAATATACAGGTTGTTTTATTTGAAAAAAATCTACTTTTTAGACATTTTTTCCAGTGCCTAACCAAAGTACCACCCCGTATATTACAAGTAAGATTTGGTCGTAGCAATAAAAGCCTCCCTACCACATCTCAGTGTATTACAAAGTTCATGTTTTTGAAAGAAAATTGGAAATTAATTAATATGTATTTCGAAAACGGTAACAGATAAGACAGGTACCTAAAGGGAAAATAATAAGGAAAGTTGTTCAGAGACTAAGAGATTGCAAAACCCAAACTCTTAAAGCGTTCTGTTGGCTATTGTCATGCGCGTAGCCAGTTTATGATAGGGGTGGGCACGCCCCCCCCCCTCCAGAAAAAATGATCCAATATCCAGTATAATGAAATTTATAATTAAATTAATTAACGGTAATGTGTCTCTGTCGATGTCAGAAAACACAATCCACATTCCAGTGTAGTCGAAATAAAAGTATGGCGTACTACTCTGTGCTTACCGAGTATACATTTTTTTAAAAATGCGTTTTTTCCTTTTAAGCAAAACAGTTTAAACGTGGACTTCATTTGAATACAGCTGGATTTATAAACTCCAAAAGTTGGCGAGGTTGAGGTTCAGTTGGCGTTAGAAATAAGAGTTCAGTTTAAACTAACTACTACTTACTACTTAATGTCAGTATTCTGTATTATTCTATTGGACAAAAATTTCAACCAATCAAACAACAACTTTTCGAACTTCGCTACTGACTTTATAATGCCATATTCTGGACTGTCGAATATTGAACCTTACCAACCAATATAAGGCTAATTTTTTGCCTGGATTGCGTCAAATCGACAGCACCCAAATATTGACTACCGGTGTGCGAAAAACAATGAATTTACTCTTTGTTTTCTTAAAAATGATATTAATGTTTTAGGTTTCATAAAATCGGCCGTTTCTTATAGTCGCGGTTAATTGCAAACATAATGCATTATTCCATTTCATAATTCACTTTAATTTATAGTAAGTAAAAATATATTTTTTATATATATTTTCCGAAGTTATCGTCCACACTAAGCAAATTTTCGCTTAAATATTCTTTGATGTTTATCAGCATGGTTCCCCACGTATAGCTCGATATATTTATCTGTAGCTGCCGATAGAATGAGGTACATAAAATATGCGCCATAAGAGCTTGTGCTTCCCCTTACCGATACGTCGTAGCCACAGACTCGTGTTGCGTGCGCGAAAATCGTTGGTGCGCGCTTATTTGCACCAAAATGAATACGCACCTTTATACAGAGTGGCAAAAAAGTCGCGCATAATGCTTGTAATTTTTGAATTACCTCGTACACGAAAAAGTGACCTTTATGAAAGTTGTTCAGTAAATTATTCCCCACATTTTTACCTACATGAATTTCTGGTTTGGTTGCCATGGAGACCAACTTACTTTTTTTACAATCGAATTCTCTGCATATGATTGCATATTTGGATTTTACTGGGAAAACTTTGAATTCTTTATATTTCAAATTTTCACCTATCTGCGTTTCGGAGATAATGAAAGCTCAAAAATGAAAAACTTGCTAATTATAATTATTCCTATACCTAATACAGTTGAGTCACGGTGTTTTCATGATAGCGACCTAAGAGGTGTCAATTTTGAGTTCGTGTTTAATTTTCTGTTGTCAGATTTCTAATTTGTATATACTATGGTTCATGTGAATGAGAAACAACGAGTTGAAATTTTTATAATGAGCGGTTACGGAAATATGAAGAGATCGCAAGATGATGGTGTGTCGAGTGGTAAAGAAGCTTCGAGAAACAGGCAGTGTAAAGCTTCGGTTTCCTACAAAGCGGTACCGCAAAAGAGCGGCCGTAATTCGCCGTGATAAAGCGTGTATGTACTTGCAAATCGGAGTGTGTTCCTCCAGAGCGTTCGGCGCAAAAAATACGGCACCGTATTTTCTGAAGCGGCCGCTCTGTACGTTGGGATAGTGTAAGCACGATTTTTGACGGTGCGCCAGTGTAGTCATTGTATGTTTTAATATTAATATTTAGAAATGGCTAAAGAAATTAGTTGGTCTAGCGAACAAGATAAAATTATAATCGAGTTTGTTCGAACTCATGAAGCACTTTTTAATGTAAAATCATCAGACTACCGAAAGACGCAACCCTCTGTCTCGCGTTTTTTTATAAATAACAGATTGTTGCCTTCTGCTCTCTTCTTCTGACGATTCTTCGTCCTCAAGAACTATAAGAAAGCCAAACTTAGATCGTCCATCTTGTAAACAACACACACAATCTTTGATTTGAACTGTCAACTGACTCTTGCCGCCGTATTTTATCGCACCGTATTTTTAATGTTACTTTACAGTAATATTCACCGTCCAAAGCGACCGTACTACTGGTGGCAAGAACAGCCGTCTAATTACGGCCGCTCTTTTGCGGTACCGCTTTGTAGGAAACCGAAGCTTTAGGGAAGCCGCTAGATCAGATCGACCTAAAACAGCAACCGGGGGAGACAAAGCTTTGGATATCAAGCTCTCAATACATGAAAACCCAACACAATCATCCAGGCCAATGACAATGGATTTTAATGTGTCAAATCAGTCAGTGAAAAATTTGTTTAAGCAGGAGAAGTTGCATCTCTACACGATAAAGTTGGTGCACGAGTTAAACGAGGACGATGTTGATAGAAGAGCTGAATTTTGTGAGCTAATGATAAAAAGATGCAATAACGATAATAACTTCGCAACAAATATCATTTTCTCGGATGAAGCTACTTTCAATTTACATGGCATTGTTAATAGACACAATTATCGTTATTGGTCTGATGAAAATACTGATTTCATGAAGGAGATATTCAGAGGCCCGAAAAAGTTAACGTTTGGGCGAGCATAGTTGGTAGACATATTATGAGACCTTTTTTCATAGATGTTAATTTGAATGGCGAAAAATATCGAAATTCGGGCCATTCCAGAGGACTTTCTTTTAAACGTTGTATAGACAGGGATCGACTGGCGCTCTGCTTAGCGGAAAATGGTGGTCATCTTGAACACCTGACCCACTGAAAAGGTTTCACTTGTTTATTTTCCCGATGTTAAATTGTTTAATTTTCTAGGCTATTTATTTTGTTATTATAAAGTTTGTTACAATTTTAAACAAATAAAAATTTGAAATACAAAAAATTCAGAGTTTTCCCAATAAAATCTAAATACGCAATCATATGCAGGGTGTTCCATTTAAAAAAATGTAAGGTAGTCTATATGGCAACCAAACCAGAAATGACAGAAAATATTCATGCAGGTAGAAATGTTGGGAATAATTTACTGAACAACTTTCATTAAGGTCACTTTTTCGTATACGAGATAATTCAAAAGTTACAGGCATTATGCGCGACTTTTCTGCCACTCTGTATATCACCTGGTTTGTACTCCTTCACCCAACCCTTGTAGTCCTTTAGACCTTTGAAAGATAAATGATGACTCTCTTAGAATTAGTTCGCCCAATATGGAAATCATTTTTATTTATAACTATATTCACTGAAAAAAAAGCAGTGAAATTTACAGTAAAAGTTCGGTGAAAAATACCTAACATATGGTGGGTTTTCACAATTGCGCTTTAATTTTAACATTTTTTTGTAATTTAACAAAAAAAACGTAATATTACAAATAATTTTGTAATTTTCAAGTATTTAAATTGTAATTTTATTATGGATAATTGATATTTAAAATCACAAAGTCCTATTACATTTATTTCTGTAAAAGTTCTGTGAAATTTTGTAAAAATACCAATAAGTTTGTGATTTTACCAAATTTATTCGGAAATTTGGCACCTGCCCTGCGTAAACGACGCTGTTTCCATCTCCCATAATGCATCGCCGGCATCCCGTAGACGGCAACAAGTGTGTAAGATACCGGTGTGTTAATTGTTTAAACGTTTGCGGTTAGTAGTTCTAACGTGTTTATTAGCATTATACAAAATTGACCCCTGTTTTAAAGGTAAGTAAAAATGTTTTTATGTGTTGCTTGCAAAATATCTACTAAAAGCTTAGAAAACTATAACAAACATTTATATTTGCACCGGAACCAAATTTGCAGGATTCAAATCGCACTACTTCCCGAAATATTCTAATGGACGGTCACCGTGAGCCACCCTGTATACTTCTGTTTGATGTAAATTTATTGAACTGATTGGGCCCATTAGTTTACTAAATTAAATATTCTTGGTTAGAAATGTGCCAGACCCTAGTAGGTAGTTGAAGTGGTACTCTTTTCGTTTTGTTATAATATGTATATTTTTTACTCATTTTTTATACTTATTGAAATGCTGTTTTGATAATAAAATTTCATTTAGAAAAGAAACAGCTTAATTTTTATTTTTGAAACCTTTAAATGCTTACAATTATTACAATCGTTGTAAATTTACGTAATATTTTAAAATTTTATTATTATTTATATTATTTGTAAATTTATTAGGTAAATTTACAAAGGTTGTTGGGTAAATTTACTACTAAATTTTACAAAATTTATGTAAAAATACACATTAATATTAAAAAATCTATATGTAATTTATACAGAATAGATTTGGTAAAATCACATTGAGAAAAAGTGAAAATGCAATTTTTATTTTGAGAATTTACAATACAAAATCTCTAAAATTAAAATACCCTTTACGTAAAAAATAATAAAGAACTTATTATGTAAAGCGGTTTTTACAATTTATTTGTAATTTTTCCAAATATGTTATGGCCACAAAATTACCCACGATATGTTAGGTAATTCTACAAATCCGTTTTACCAGTGTAGTTGTAATGTATTTCAAGAATCATATATAAAATTTTGGAATGCAAAAACGAACTATTTGTGCTTAAAAAAATTTAGTTTTTGTATACAGCGAGATCAAAATCTTAAAATATTCCAATTGTACCTTCAGTACCTTCATTTTTCAATTCAATTCAATAATATTTAACCGTTTTTAAATAAAAATAAGCAGCAATAAATTTCAGATAATTTATTGACGCTAGTCATTTCTAAGAAATGTTTTTGTTAATCATTCAAATGAAACAACTTTAGAAATACATATTTTCAATCAAGCGTTCCTTATAAATTAACTTGCAATGAATTGACAATTTCAAATTGACGATATACCTATTCACATAGTTTCTTCCCACTCAAAAGCTGGATATCACGTTAGCCTTGGAGGGGAATAAGGCCTGTGCAATACAGGCCCGTTGCACTGGGAACTCGGAGCTGCTATCCTGACTATGCCTCCGTGAGGATTCATTAGGTGAGTGTGGGGAGAAGGCGCCGCCATCATTCGGCTCGGATGCGAGCTGATTTGTACTCGCAAAGGCGACGACAACTGGGGAGTGGATAGTTGATTGACCGATGAGGTGAGGCGAAGTGGTAAAGGAGTTTCGATTTTGCGCCCCCCCTCTGAAGGAATTCTCAAGTTGCTGAGATTCATCGGAGGGGAGTGTTGGAGATTGGTTTGGGGCGGGGTTTTATCCAATCGAATTGGGCTGCTACCGCAATGTTTATCCTGCAACAACAGAAAAACAAAGCGATATTATTGTGGGAAAATGTATTCCAAACGGACATTATTCATAGAGTGAAATTATTACTAAGCGACAAATATGACCCATTTGAATCGCCAAACTACAAGGGGCATTAAAAAAGTTTTCTACCTACTTTCATGTCAAATTTCATTTTAATTTGTTCATTATTTTTGTGTTCTATACAGTGCAACAAAAAATTAGTTTTGTGCAATTGGAACATGGGAGTATTATCAAATTTTCAAACAATGCAGATCCTGACTCTACGATATTGACCAGCGATGAGATCAGTTTTTAACCTAAATTATTAGTGCGTTGTTTAGATATTTAGGTCTGATGATGCCTTTACGGGCAAAACATGTAACATTATTTACAGAATATTAATACATGTTTTAGTAATTTGTTTATTCATATAGAAAATCTCCTGTTGTCTTCGAAATCAGTTCTTTTTATTGAACAGTCAAGAGAAGTTATAAAATGTGCGTTTTCTCTCTAATACAGCCATTTTAGAATTTTCTAACACAAACATTCTGAATAGGCCAATTTCTTGATGACCGTTGGTGTGCCAAAAATCATCTAAATTCTGAAAATTAGACCGCCAACTTGCCTGCGAACAACTTGGTCAACGTCACGATAAAATAATTACCTCAAATTTATCAAGAATAAAATTATCTATACTTAGGTTAAATTTTCACTCTAATCAATTTTCGATGCTTTTATTATTTATCAAGTTATAGCTCCGAAACACATATCTACGCTCTTCGGACCACTACTTAATACTTAATGTCATGTAGGCATCTCATTTTAATGGGTGATTTCTCGGCCAATTTTAACTTCATAATATGTCTTAAGATGTTGGGTTTTTGATATACAGGCTAAAGTTTGTAATGTTGCTTGAAAAAAAAAATCTTTTACTTTTATAAACGTCGTACATCCACGTTAATAAGATTAATTTAATAATTATTATCAAGGTAAAATAATTGGTGGGAAAAAAGAAAAGTAAAAAGCATTCCTCTAGTTTAATAAGAAAGTTTTTTTTTTAAGGTCTACATGTTTCGAGCACAGAAACGCTCATCATCAGGAGACAGAAAAAAGAGTTATGTTGCTGTTGGTATTAGCAATGAAAAAAATGGTTATGCCTCTTTAAATCAACTCTAGTTATAAGCAAACAATTCTGGCCTAAAACCAAAGAAAGTTCGTTTTAATATCGATTAAAATAATTTATTTTCCGTATACCTATACAGCGGATTCGAAAGCGATGTTACAAACATTGGAGGGAGAATTTTCTATGGTAAAATAAAGTTAGTAAGCCATGAGGGTATGTGACAAAATCAATCGAAAAATAAGCATTTTGGAATATAATACTAATAACATAATAATATTATTATTAAAGGGCGGAATATATGCGAAGTGCATATACAGGGTTAGGAGAAATTACCTGAACGGTCGATTATTTCAAAAGATATACGAGTTAGCAAAAAATGTCTTTTATAAAAGTTGTAAGGCTTTTAAAAATCTACATATCTGTAATAAATTGGAATATACAGGTACACCCAAGAAGTTGTGGAGAATCACAGTTATATTTTTTTAAATAGAACACTCCGTATATTATTACTAATTTTGATCGTCCAGTCACTGTTAAACATTTTCTATTAACCATATGCTATGCCTAAATTTATTAGTTTCCGAGATATCGGCGTTTTAAATATTAACGGATAAAAATGCTCTATTCGAACGTAGTCGTATTTACCTTAGCAACAAATTAGGTATGGTCTTTGACATTTGTTAGAATTGAGCAAAAAAGAAAATAGCATGGCTATTTCACTTACTGAAACAGAGAGAATTGATATTTTAATTTTAAGGGGATATGGCGATAAGCAGAGATGATATCAGAAGGTATGTGATATTTTTAACAATTAGCACCCAGGATAGACAAATTAAAAAAAATGCAGTTTTTCGAACTGTGGAGCGTTACAGAATGACTGAAAGTGTAAAAAACCGACCAAGATCTGGAAGACCTAGGTGTGCTACCCCCGATGATAAAAATTAGACATTCTGCTTTCGATACAAGAAAATCCCCAGACAATCCACCAATCAGCTTGCTTTGGATCATGAAATTGATCAAAAATCTGTAAGAACCGTTCTTCATACTAACAAAATGCATCCATACAAAGTTCATGTTGTACAAGAACTTTGTGATGTTGACTATGATCGAAGACTAAAATTTTGCGAAATAATTACGAGAAAGATTAAAGAGAATCCGCATTTTCCAAACAATATTGTTTTTTCGGATGAAGCGACCTTCACACTACACGGAATGGTCAATAAACAAAATTACCGTTACTGGGGGCGAAATAACCTAAACTGGTATGAAGAACTGCATACACAGTTCCCAGAAAAAGTTAATGTCTGGGCTGGATTGTTAGCGGGACATGTAATTGGACCCTTTTTTATCGAGGGAATTTTGAACGATGAACGATATATCCAGCTTCTTCGGCAAGAAATAGTTCCAACTATAAACAATTTAACTCTCGATATTAACTTAACCTGGTATCAGCAAGATGGAGCTCCTCCGCATTTCTCTCGTGAAGTTAGAGAATTTTTGGATGTCACGTTCCCAAATAGATGGATAGGAAGAAGAGGGCCTATCGAGTGGCCTTCACCATCCCCCGATCTTTCGCCCTTAGATTTATTTTATTGGGGTCACCTGAAAAACAATGTTTATCGGAACAAATCCAATAATTTAGAAGAATTAAGAATTATTTTAAATGAAAGTGAGAGAATAACAAGGGAAATGGTTCTAAATGCCCAAAGACATTTTTTCGACAATTCGTATCATTGTCAGTTAGTAAATGGGGGCCATTTTCAACATTTATTAAAAAATAGAGCTGTGTTTCCATGACTTGTTATACCGATTTTTTTTCATGTTAACTTATTAAATTGTTTAAGTATTGAAATTTATTTTGTGTTTTGTAACTGATCAAAATGTCATGATATCTCGGAAACTAATAAATTTAGGCATAGAATATGAATAATAGAAAACGTTCAAAATTGACTGGACAATCAAAATAAGTAATAATATACGGGGTGTTCTATTTAAAAAATATAACTTTGACTCTCCACAACTTTTTGGGCGTACCTGTATATTCCAGTTTATTACAAACATGTAGATTTTTAAAAGCCTTGCAACTTTTATAAAAGACATTTTTTGCTAACTCGTATATCTTTTGAAATAATCGACCATTCTAGTAATTTCTCCTAACCCTGTATATGCATTTTTTTCATTTTGCCAATTATATAATAAAATGCATATTTTTCCGAATTATTATTTTATGAGCATATTTTTATATTTATTTTTGGCGTTAAAAAATTAAGAACGCCAGGTCATAAAAATTCGTAGACTTATAGGTTTAATGTCCAGTCCGGCATTTGTTTCAGGGATTTTCCAATCTAAAGATAATTATATAATAATTAATTTTTACATTCTGGTTATACACAAGATATTTATTGGGGGTTTCTGGGGTTTGCAGGTACATTTTTTGGGGTTATTTCTTGTCATTTAATAATGCCTTAATATTACCTGCTTAACAAAATGTATTTATATCGGGTTGTGATACGTACTTCTGTTTTAGTTTGTCGAAAGATTTCAGTATTTTCAGTATGAAACTAGTGATTTCAAACTTGTGTTCAAAGTGTCTAAAGTGGCGAAAACGTCTTCGTGGATTAAAAATTTCTCAGAGTTGGAGTTTAGTGGAGAAAAAGTATTTTGTAAAGCTTGTGCAAGAACTATTGTTTTTGAAAAGAAGTTCCAAATCGATCAACATTTGAAAACACCGCTGCATAATTCAAAGTTACAAAAAATGGATTCTGAGTCAGTTTAGCAGAGTGTTAAAAACGCATTTTAAAATGTTGGAGAAAAATCGAAATCTGAATAGGACATTTTTCAATAAGACTAATGCGGGGCTTTAGTCACAGCAAACATACCCTTCCGCAATTTAGAGGATTTTTGCAAAAATATTGTCAACAAACTATTCCTGACGAATCCATGTTTAGAAAGAAGGCTGTCCATTCAGTAGGTATACAAAACCGTTTAGTGCTTTTGTCCGATGCAGCACCCTGTATGGTAAAGGTAGGCCAAAACCTATGAATCTTTTACCCCAATATGTTAATTTCAAATGTAAAAAAAGTGTTTCTTAAAGCACCTCGAAGAGTGCAGATGTATAAGGACAGATTACCAGGAGTAAGTTTACCTCCAGAACCTGTAATTACCCGATGGGGAACATGGCTTAAGGCCCCAATATTATACGCAGATCATTTTGAAGACATTAAAAAACTAATTTTGGATTTAGATGACGATTCGCAGTGTGTTGTGCAAAGTAAACAATGTTAAAAAGTGCAAGTGTAGTTAAAGATCTTGTTTTTGTTAAGGTTAATTTCAGTTTTATACCGGACCTAATATCCTCGTTAGAGAGTAGAAATTTAAGTTTAAGAGATTCAATTAGTATTGTTGAAACTTTTTCCGCTAAATGTAACAATACTCCCGGTAAAGTAGGAGGTTAAGTAAGGAACAAATTGGATGTATCTAAATGTAAAAAAGAATCAAGGATTTAAATACTTAACCGCAGTAAAAAGTATTTATAAAGGTAAACCATCCAACGAAGTTGTATCTTGGCCTTATACTTTCCTACCTAAGTTGCAGTATTGTCCGATTACATCAGTAGATGTTGAAAGAAGCTTCTCTTTGTATAAACATATTTTTACTGATAGATGACAATCCTTTTTAGTTGAAAATTTTAAAAAATATTTAGTAATAAATTAGTACAAATTATACAATTTCAGGTTAAAAAATTGTTTACTTTTATTTTTCTTTGTTTTGTTTTGCATTTTTTTTTTAATTAACATATTTTTTAGAACCCAGTGGTGTTTATTTACCCTATTTTACTATAATAAATAAAGAAATATTGCATACCAGTATGCATATTTGGCCAAGAAAATGCATATAACTGCATATTTTAAAGGCAAACAAGGCATATATATGCGCATATTTTGGCTAAATTTTAGTGCATAAATTCCGTCCTTTAATTATTATTGTTATGTAAACTTTTTGACTTCAAATTGATCTTCTGCGATTAAAATAAGAATACCTGCATGACATTAAGAATATGTTCCGTATATATAATATTTTCACCAGCTTCTTGGTTTGATGTCCCGAATAAATAAGTTCCTGAAAAAGTGTCAATTTTTGGGACATGGTTTGTCTGAAAGTGGTAATTTATCTGCCACCAAAACTACCGACGAAAAACATCGGTTGGAGAGGTGACAACTTCAGTTTTGGCGGAAAATTTTAAAAATATGACGTTCTGTCATTGATTTAAATAATGATAACCTACTTTTCTATTTGATTTGCGTTTTTGTCATCGCGCTGGGACTGTTTTTTAAACAATCAATTAATTATGGTGAGTAAAGTGTGTATAATCATTTTCATTTAATTAATAAGATTTCATTGTTTCGTAGGATTTCGACACGTCTGCCAGTCAAAATAGGATGATCTACTGTGGCCATTGCAACGCCCAACTGGGATATTTAGATAAAATATGTGAGGAAAATAGTCTTATTTGCTCGCATCATGAATGCTTAAAAAATACGGCCCACGTTTCCTTGGAAAATTCCAAAATATTCCGCTATGTAGATAACGATGCCAGTAAGCCAGATAAAAATAAGCAAGATGAAAATATTAGTGCCGAGAAAGATTATCAAACAAATGTGCTTAAACATGAACAACCAAGTACGTCAAGTTCGTCATCTTCATCTCAGTGGAAGGAAAATATGACAAAATGCCTTATTACAGCATACAAAACACATAAGGAAAAATTTCAATCCCCAATGTACAATAAGAAGCAGGTGTGGGACGTAATAAGTCAAGAATTAATAAAACATGGGATAGAAAAATCAGGGAAGAAGTGCGACGAAAAATGGAGAAACATGAAGAAGATGTATGACAAAATATTAACAGACCAAAAAAGTACAGGTGCTGGCAAGGTCTTCTGGAAGTATTTCGATGACTTCAAAGAGATGTACTTCAATGATCCTCGGTTTAACCCAGTGTTAACAGCTTCTAGTACTGGAGTTTTAAAAAGAAAAAATATGAATATTGGAGCTACTGAACTACATCTTGAATTAAATGAAAATGAAGAAACAATTCCGAAGAAAAATAAAGTATCTTCGAAATTATCACCTGGTGAGGAAAAAAAAAAATCTTATCATGTTATGAAGTTGAACAAAGACGACAAGAACGTCATGATGAAAAAATGGCTTTGAAAAAGGAGATGTTTAACTGGTTTAAAAAGAATTTTAAAACAAAGCAAGGAAGAGGAAATGATAGTTCAGATGATAGTGATTAACAAGAAAGAAGTTAATTTTTTAGTTTTAAATAGTAGGTAATCTGTTTACTTTTAGCAATTTTGATGGAGTTCTAATAAGAAACAAAGTACATAATTAAAAAATCTGGCTTTATTTAAACATTTAAGAATACATATAATGTATAAGCACATCCTCGTGGGATGCATCAAGTTTATTTCCCAATAAAATAAAAATAAACACATTGTAGATATTGGAAAAAAGAATAGTCCTAATCATTAAATGACAGGTGTTGCTCGGAAAATATAAAATTAAATAAAAATGCATAATTATCATGTGACCTCATTAATTTATATAAGACACTCAACGCTTAAAATGCTTGCCTAAATACAAATGTAGGAAAGACTATGAGCAAGTGAATGTCGATCTTGCTCTTATATTTCCAAGTCCATTGAGAGCATGCAGAAATGAATTACATACTTTATTTCATTAAATCCTGTTTCTTCCTAGCTTAACACATATTCTGTTTCTTTTATTTCTACCCATAATAAGCCTCTCTCTCATTACTTCTAAAATTGGCTCCACATTCCAGAATGCAGAATTTCAGTAAAATCTCAAGGATAAATTAATATGCTTTCCAATAAATCCTCTAACATTATCCTCATCTTCACTTTCTTCCTCGCTGAAAAGTAGCAGTTCCTCAAAGAATAAAGCAGCCTGATTTCGAATATCCATTACCTAAACTTAGGATTGTTGAAAACGAAATTATTTAGAAAAATGACGTTATGTCTGCTGTCTGCTCCACGTCTGCTCAAACAAAACTGATGTTCCGTGTCCCACAAATAACCGAATTTTCAAGTAACCATAACACAGCCAGTATACAACCGCTTGTTACCGACTGGTGAGCAAAAGTCGATATACGGAACATATCCTAAGTAACACTCCGTCAAAGTAGATGACAATGTCGATATAACTATCACAACAATATTGGTACTGTTTGGGGTTTTTTTAGGTTAGTTAAGTTAGATTTTCGAATTTTTCCAAAAATAAGGGCAACCAGAGCAGTGAATTGCTTGAGGTGAATTGTCGGTGAAGCACACCTGAAACGCACTTCATGTGTGCCTGAAGTACACGCATATCAAAGCAGTGTACGAATTGCATGAAGTGTA
The DNA here is from genome assembly GCA_963920685.1 of Polydrusus tereticollis. NCBI lineage: Eukaryota > Metazoa > Arthropoda > Insecta > Coleoptera > Curculionidae > Polydrusus > Polydrusus tereticollis. The sequence goes on from OY987329.1 coordinate 127,845,497, forward strand.
TAGAGGAGCAAAGATTAATGCGATTGTCAAAATGTCATCGTCCGATGACGAATATGTTTTAGAATTCTACATGCTGCTGCCCGAATTTAAATTGTTGATCATCACGCATTTTCATTAAAATTGTAAACACTAAAACAATTGTCCAAATGTTATCCGTCCTGGAAATGTCAATGTCAAGATATAACCTGAAAAGCTATAATTCGGCGCGCCTCAAGTGAAAATAGAACAGGTTCAATTTTTCAGCACGCATGCCGTGCGGCACTGCATAGTGAGGCGACTCACTTCTGGCACACGGCTTCTGTGTGCGTCATTGCATATAAAAACATGGTACGCCGCACTTCATACCAACCTCATGCGCACCTCATATCTCTTCACTTGAAGGGCACATCTTTGGTGGGCGCTCCCCCTTACAACCAAAAAAGTAACATTAACAGGTGTCAACAAACAAGTCTATTGAATTTTTTTGCAAGGCTTTTGTTTAAATTTTTGAAAAATTGGCATGTTAATAATAATTCATGTCAACCTATCTACAAAATTTACTCTATATTATCCCTCTTTTTGCAAATAAAAAACAACTTGGTCTTTTCATCTTAAAGAATCTGCAGCAAAATCTTGCCAGGTGTAAAGGCATAATAAACCGTAGCATTCGTAGTAATCGATTAAATGTCAAATAGTTCTCAATTTCCGAAACAAAACACTTACTCTGACTTCCGTCTCGTAGTCGTTGTTTGAATCGACATCGATCGGGCTCTCGTTCGCCGTCAGCCTCATATTAACGGCGTCCGCGTAGGTGGATGAGGTCGAATCGACATTCATCGGGGGTGATTCCGAATCCAGTTTCGAATTTGCCCGATCCAGCCGGAAATTTGGAGGTGTGGGCGACTGCCGGTCTAGCCTGGAAAGGAAAATTATTGCGATTTAGCAATGTGATCGAGAAGGTGCAATATTTGTACAATTTGTTTGTTTTTAGAACTTCTATTTTCTTTATAAAATTATTATATGATTTGTTTTTGGGACGGAAAAGACGCAAAGGCACTTTGAAAATGATGATCACAGAAGATTGTGACGTTTCAGTTATGTTAAAGGCCTCAGAATAGCTGACAAGAAAATGTATCAGCATTTCAGTCATTTTTTTAACACAACTCCCGCAATTCCTTCTTACTTAATGCATCCCGTCACCAGTGCTTTCCTGATTTTTCTTGAAGTCGACGCTCTACCTCATCTGCGGTCATCCTCTTCTCTGTCTCGAGTATGGTCTTCAAGATCGAATTACTCTGTTTCACCTTTTGTCTTTTTGACCTACAACTTTTATGTTTCTTTTTATTTCTGAACTCCATTATTGATCTTTCCATGGCAACCGTATGCCATTATTGGTAGTAGTTAATGATTCTGTTCTTGAAATATGGTGGTATATTAGAATTTGTCAGGTTAGTTTATGCCAAATCCCCAAAATCGCAAAATATCTTTGCAACAAAATAACAATTTGAAACTCACCTGTAATTGGGAGGTGTATGGGTTCCACTAAACCTAAATTGCGCAGGCATAGGTCCTGGAGAATGAGGTCCAAATCTGAACGAGGTCATAGGATTCGGACTAGATGGTCCCAGTCTTAAAGGACCCGGCGAACCCACGGGCGAATGAGCACCAAGCGAAATATCCGAATCGCTGTCTGAAGGAACTGGGCTTAATGGCGGTCTTCGATCGCTCCCGTGGTGTGCTAGTTGTGCTGCTAGTTGTTGTTGCTGCATTCTGTAACAGAAATTATAGTAATTGCAGATTATGGTATTACGAGGCTATATAGTCAGGGTCGGACTGGCACTAATAATTTAGATATGTAGTGGTTGTTTGGTTCTAAACCCCTCTGACACGGTGGAAGTTTAATCTGGCAACTTTTTTGTATATTTTAGAAATAAGTTGGTTTCTTGTGTTTTTTTTTTTTTTTGACAATTAATCGTGAATTTTTTTTTGAAGTCATTGTACTTTGTGGCGAACTATAAGTTTTTGTGCCCCCTTAATTTATAATTTTTGGCTACCCATAAACATATAGACACTGAGATACAAGCTCTTCTTCTGGCTAGTTTAAATAATGTCACACTAATCTTTTTGCCGTTAAGAAAATATATAGGCGTGACAGATTGGTTTTTGAGAAAAAAAAAAACAGTTTCAGAGGGTACTGGACCTGTCTCCACAATGCTTAATAAGGAACTCAGGGTAGAAGATGCCGAATCGCAACCATCTAAGAACGCCGGAAAGTATTTTCAACATGCTATTAAACAAAATTAAATTTTAATGGATTCTAGACACTCTCCTGGAAGAACGTCCTGAAGGGATTTTAATGCTTTTATCGCACCGTACTTATTATATATATCACACAACAAACCAAAAATCAAATATAATTCGAATATCGATATTTTGAATGTGAATTTGAGGATATTCCGTGCGAATAAAGATTATTTTCAACCAAATAATTTTTGATCGCACGATATTTTTGGTTTGAAAATTGCCTCTAAGTAGCACATATTTAAAGCTTCTGCGTCGATTTACGCGCATTCATACTAAAAAAAATTGATTAAGTTCAAAATATTTGTCATGCAGAGATGACTGATATTTTTTTATTGCAATTTGATGTCATATTATACGCTGCAATAATTACATGCAAAAATATTTAACATGTAGAAATTGCACCATGATTGACTGGCTTATAGCATAATAAAGAAAATCGTATATTTCCACATTCAATACCGACAGGGTGCATGTCAAAGAATGATAATGATAAATTTTAAGGTACGATTTAACATTAAAAAAAATATGAAAAAAAAGCTCATACATAACATTCCAAGATTATGCTTTATTTAAATATACAGGATGAAGTGTATCATTCACAGGTCACAAGTGGCAGTACATAGACTTGTACGTAGAACACAAGCTACTATCACAATGTGTTTAAGTAAATTGTAGCAGTAAGTTAAAATTTTGCAGTTTTAAACTGAGGTACGTTGGATTCTAAGAAGTCATTTTTTTATATTAAACTGAATATTAATCAGAAAGTATTTGAAAGCAAAATCCAGAGCCTGTTGTTTTAAATTGTTTTCTTCAATTTTAAGAAAATGCTTTACATTTCTTAATGACTTAAGTAATTTTCTGCTAGCTGACATAAGGAATCAAAACTATATGAATGGAAACGTTTGAAATCTTTGTATAATAATTATTATTATCGATGCTTGGTGAATCTACTATTTCAATTGACATCTACAACTGAGCCATTTCTTTACACAGGTTAAGAATCTGTAGCCTTTCTTAAATTTGCCACTGTTAGATAAATCAAGTGATGTAATAAGAGTAAATAAAATGCATCTAGTGCTATTTTTTTTTAATTAAATGGAAATGGACAACAGGACAACTGGGAAAATCTATGTTAATTAACTTCTTGCCGCCATGGCGCCAGTTTGGTAAATCATACAATTTTAATTTGATTTAAAGAATTTTTATATTTTTTTTTACTCTTGAGTTGTTTAAAAGCAAAGAGAGATGCTGGTAATATGGTATCAACCAGAACCATAAAACACACATAAAAAATAGTTGTAATTTGAAATCAGTAAGTTAAACATGAAAAAGTGAAAAATTCTGACCTTTTAAAATAACGAACAACTTCATAGATATATTTAAATTTTGATAATTCATAATATATAAGATACTATCCTTCGTTGAGAAAAATATCTAACCTTAATATTCATCTCTGTTATACCTCAGATTACTCTATTAACTTTGCCTCAGAACATACCAAAATATTTGACCTATTGTCATTAGAATTAAGTATGAAATAAAGGAATGACCCTCCTACCCAAATATGCTTTTAAAACATTTCGGAGTTAAAAAAGTTGGTAATTCCCAAGACCATATCTAAAGACCAGCTTATTAGAAGTATTTAGCAGGCACCCCACCGCGAGGGGTGGTCTGTTTGTGCTCTTTATCCAGCCAACAAATTACCCTTAAAATCCCTGGGCCTAATGCTAAGACGTCAGGGTATTTGCCACAAGGGTAACAGCTCTAACACTGTTTAATGCCTTCCTTTTAGGCATAAAACAGAGGCGCGCGTTTTAAAAGCATTTAAATAATTAATAAATGATTTAACTTTTATTTTGTAAACCTCAAACATTTTTGTTAAAATTTAATTTGTCGTTTTAAAGTTATAAGTAAGAATATACATACAGTGTAGTCCATAAAGCTTGCAACATATAGGAACATTTTAATTTTTAACAAAATTATATATCATTGCGTTTTAAAAATAGTACTCCTGGGTAGAGCAATATTTTTCCTATACAGTGTGTATCAGCCAAATGGAATAAATTCGATAATAAATACATGGGGGCGTGTCCGAAAAAACGCTCGGACACGTCGTTTGGTATTTCTAGCTGCGCATTTTATTCAATAAAGACTTTTTATACAGGGTGTGTCATGTAACAGTGGCCAATACTAACTTTCTTATTTTAAATGCAACACCCTATATATTATTAAATTTTTGGATTCTTCAGAAAATTCTAGACATATTTCATGTACAATATCCTATACCTATCTTCAACTCTTTCGGAAACATTAAGTGTTTTCAGACTTATTGCAAAATTTAACAACACACTATAAAACTAATAAGTAATACTGTTTATTTCTTGATAATGTAAAAAACAGAAAAAAAACATTAATGTAGGAATTTTATAGAAGTAGTCCATCTCACAGTGGAGTGATATTTTATTTATGGAATAAAACACAAAGTCTGCTCCACTAATTTAATAAAATAAAATTATATGCCCATACATGTTTCGAAGGCATAAACCTTCATCCTCAGTGGGTTAATATTAAGATGTAAGAATATTATGAAGAGACCAATGACATTGTTAAATTATTAAAACTTATGTTGCAGAAAAAATTTTTTTATATTAATTTTTATAAGAATTCATATGTATACGTGAACTACATTATGACTAATTAAACAAAAACCCTTTTTATTAGTCATAATGTAGTTCACGTATACATATGAATTCTTATACAAATTAATATAAAAAAATTTCTTCTGCAACATAAGTTTTAATAATTTAACAATGTCATTAGAATCTTCATAATATTCTTACATCTTAATATTAACCCACTGAGGATGAAGGTTTATGCCTTCGAAACATGTATGGGCATATAATTTTATTTTATTAAATTAGTGGAGCAGACTTTGTGTTTTATTCCATAAATATTAATGTAGGAGATGTTAAAAATGCTCGCCGCGAACGTCTTGGCTTAAATAGAAATTTCTTCTAACGTTACTGAACATCTCAGGAGTGACCGATCTAATCGCAAGCGTTATTCGTCTTCTTAAGTCAGCTAAGTCGAGGGGTTTAATTTTGTATACAATATTTTTGACATAACCACATAAGAAGAAGTCTAATGGGGTCAGATCAGGGGATCGTGCTGGCCATTCAATCGATCCACGCCTCCCTATCCACCGATTTGGAAATACTCGGATGAGGTACTGCCGGACATTGATTTGGTAATGGGGCGGTGCTCCATCTTGCTGAAACCATATCATATTCGCTGGAAGTTGTGGGTTCGCCATTTAAATAACCAATAATGAGAAAGGGACCTATGATATGATCTCCAACAATTCCTGCCCAAACATGAACCTTTTTAGGATATTGCGTACGCTCTTCTCTCATCCAGTGAGGATCTTCCCTAGACCAATGGCGGCAATTCTGACGATTAGCATAACCGTGAAGTGTAAAGGTGCACTCATCAGAAAACAAAACATGTTCTAATTGGATCACATTTTTATCTAACATTGCCATTATTTATTCACAAAAATACGTTCTCCTATCAAAATCGTCTTTCACGAGCTCATGAGTAGGTATTATTTTATAGGGATACGTTTTATTTTCTTGTAATATGCAAGCATAATATTATCTAATTTGGTATCATCACTTATTGCATTGGCAGCTACTTTTCTATTCTATCTGCTTTACATGTCCAAGCTGGCGAAACTGCTTTTCTATTTTACTAATTGTCCCTTGAGTTATAGGTGGCAAATTTGTAAATTTTTCATGAAATAAGCAAGCAACTTCCATTTGTGTCCGTGTTTTATCTCCATAACCAATCATCTGTAGAATTATTATTTTGTGCATTTCTGTTAAATAAACCATTTTTCAGATATGCAGTTAACGAAATTCAAACGACTATAACACTGACAACTACTGTCATGCAGACAGACGACAATTTGCTATGGTCAGGCGTTTTAAACAAAGTAAACAAAATTATTTATACCTTTTTCTTATTTCATATCAGTAAATACATTTTAACATAAATTTTGATTTCAACATCTCCTACATTAATATTTTTTTTGTTTTTGCATTATCAAGAAATAAACAGTATTACTTATTAGTTTTTTAGTGTGTTGTTAATTTTTGCAATTAATCTGAAAACACTTAATATTTCCGAAACAATTATTGAAGATAGGTATAGGATATTGTACATAAAATATATCTAAAATTTTCAAGAATCCAAAAATTAAATAATATTCAGGGTGTTGCATTTAAAATAAAAAAAAGTTAGTATTGGCCACTGTTACATGACACACCCTGTATAAAAAGTTTTTATTGAAAAAATGCGCAACTAGAAATACCAATCGACGTGTCCGAACGTTTTTTCGGACACGCTCCCATGTATTTATTATCGAATTTAATCCATTTGGCTGTTACACACTGTATAAGTACAATATTGTTTGTGTATTTAATGACTTTTCACGTCAAAACGTTAACCATATCCCAAAAATCAAAAGTTTAGTGAAGCGAAAAAGAAACCATAATTGTGCAAATTTAATGATTAAAGAAAAACAGGTTGGTTTAGTTTTATACCAAAGTACTGGAGACTAGTTTTTGAACGCATATATCAATTACTTATTAAGGTATAGGTAAAAGGAGACTATATTGTAATATGCCACTTAAAACTAAATCAGTCTAAATGATCTAAAACTAGATTAAAATTTAATTTTGAAAATTACAATTTAATTGTAAATGTATTAGTACTTCAATGTGGTTTTCTACCTAAGGTTCTAGGTAGAATTAAAATTTTTCAGTGATTTTCCGAACTGCTTGTGTGTTGCCAATTAAAACTCTTGTAACTTGAAGAAATATTCCATGCTTAAGTATAGGGAAGAAGAAAATGAAGAAGTCTTCACCACAAGTTATAATATTTTTTTTGCTTCGAGAATAAAGAAGGACTGATTTGACAAAATTATTTTTTTCTTTTCATTCCAGTTTGTTGGAATTGAAATACTTATACATGGAATTAGGTGTATTTTAGCTTCAAACTAACAGCAAATATGCCCTCCAGAAAAGTATAGCTGTCTCTATTCCATTTTCTAAGACCGCAAAACTGGGTCTTCTGTTATGGTGACAGTAAGAAATAAATTATACTAAATTTCCTTTTAAAATTGATAACACTGAAATAGATTTAAAGAATTTTTCTCAATAAATTAATTAGACACTGTCAAAAACGGTTGTAATATTTTACTGCTCTACACTTAATAGTTTAGTGGTACAGGAATACCACTGATCCGTAGTATCAATACAGCAATAACAAATTGTTTGCATCACTCTGATGCATATCGTCCTCACATAATAACAAGCCAAAGAAAGAGCAAAATTCTCGTCTCAACTACCCAATTTCATGAAACTGATATGCCTGCCTTTTGTATTCAATGACAATTATATGAATTGTATTTACAAACAAAAGACCTAGATGAATTGTAAACGATCGGTTTCACAAATCAATGCAGCTTAAAGTTGCAGTGGTCTTTTTAAAAAGCTTTGTGTTTTTAAAAGGCCACCAGATCCACCAGATTTAGGTCTTAGTGTAATTTCATGATGGTTTAGGCGATACGGGCAGCGTATTATAGCCTACTAAGCTGTAATTTGAGACGTATATATTACAAAATGACGGGGAAAATAAAGGGCTTCGAAATAATAGACCATGCTGTACAGATTTATAAAAAGATTTCCGCTGATGTGCTTTTAAAAATTTGACAGGCTTGTTGGCCAGTAATAATTACTAAGCTGTGGGATTTGTTTGTAGGAGGCTGCAATTACTTATTACTAAAGGGAGGAATATATGCACTTAAATTCAGCCAAAATATGCGCATATACAGTATGTCCATGGATGAGGGTTACAAGAGGACAAGTGGACTAAAAATTGAAAGATACGAAAAAAAGTCACTGTTAATAAACGTTTTTGCTTGTCTAGAAAATACGATTCATCATAAGAAACTTCAATTTTTTTATACAGGGTGGGTAAAAACTGCAAAAATGTTATTTTGCTTAAGAGTAAACATAGATACTTTATTTTGAAAGATACGAAAAAAATCCACTCTTAATGAATGTGTTTTCTACACAACAAACCGAAGTAGAACAATTCATTAAAAGGTTTACCTATGTAAAAATTATTTTCCAAAAAGTATTCGCTGGCACACCTCTGACTGGTGAACCTAGTTAAAATAATAATGACACTTAAGGTGATAGGTACTTGTTGTCAATGTCTTTATTTAATGAAGTAATTATAATAATAATAATAATACGAACATTTTTATTAACATGAAAAGAATACGATAACGATTTCATAATTCAAAAGCTCCACCCCCATACTCGACACATTTTTCTAATAGCTTTCTCAAATAAGTGAAAGAATTTCTGATTTCTTCCTAAGATATCGATTGGACAGCCTGGATAATTCTGCCCTTCGGCACTTCAATATCATTTGGTACTGCGGTAGCAAAAACAATTTGTTTTAAACGGCCCGATAAAAACATATCCGCCAAGGTTAAGTCGGGGCTTCTTGGGGGCCACAAAACTGGGCCATTCCTGCCAATCCACCTTGGACCAAATCTGCGGTCAAGCCATTCCCTAACCTCACGAGCAAAATGGGCTGGACAACCATCTTGCTGAAAATACATATTTTGTCGAAAATTTAATGGTAGATTTTCGAGTTCATCATTGAAAAATGTATCCAGCATTTCTAAATATGATAATCTATTGCACGTGTTATCAAAAAAATTTGGCCCTATGATGCCATGGATGGATATCGCGCACCACACGTTCACTTTTGTAAAATATTGTCTTCTCGTCATAATTCTGAATTCGGGATTTTCTAAAGACCAGTACCTAACGTGCTGGGTTGCAACGGTTCCATTGGTAGGAAATGTACTTTCATCAGAAAACATGATACATTTATAAAAATCAACATTTCCACTCAAAATTTTGTCTCCTATCCACAAGCAAAAATCAAGTCGTTTCGCGTCATCTCCCTCTTCCAATCTTTGATTAAAGTGCGGTTTATACGGATACAATTTATTTGCTTTAAGGATCTTCTGAATTTGACTTTTTTTCACAACTTCCAACTGAGTAACACGATTTCTAAGGGACGTCATAGGATTTTCTTCAACAGATTGAAGAACTAAGACTGTAGCAGCATCATCATGGTCGTATTTCTTCTTTTTTTTTTTTTTGAGATCCAAAACCGAACCAGTTCTCTGGAACTTTTTTATTAACTTGCAGATTGTCATCCTAGTTATTGGGATTCCTACAAATTTCTCGGTAAATTGTTCCATGACGTAGCGGTATGAAACTTGACCATCCCCATAACATTGTATTATTAAAACTCTTTGTTCAGTAGATAGCATTTCGACTTAAATAATAACTTCATTAAATAAAGACATTGACAACAAGTACCTATCACCTTAAGTGTCATTATTATTTTAAGTAGGTTCAGCAGTCAGAGGTCTGCCAGCGAATACTTTTTGGGAAATAATTTTTACATAGGTAAACCTTTTAATGAATTGTTCTACTTCGGTTTGTTGTGTAGAAAACACATTAATTAATAGTGAATTTTTTTCGTATCTTTCATAATAAAGTATGTTTACTCTTACGCAAAATAACATTTTTGCAGTTTTTACCCACCCTGTATAAAAAAATTGAAGTTTCTTATGGTGAATCGTATTTTCTAGACAAGCAAAAACGTTTATTAAGAGTGACTTCTTTTCGTATCTTTCAATTTTTAGTCAATTTGTCCTCTTGTAAACACCATCCGTGGACATACTGTATATGCCTTGTTTGTTGTTTGCCTTTAAAATATGCAGTTACATGCATTTTCTTGACCAAATATGCATACTGGTACGCAATATTTCTTAATTTATAATAGTAAAATAGGGTAAAGAAACACCCTGGGTTCTAAAAAAGATGTTAATTAAAAGAAATACAAAAAAAACAAAGAAAAATAAAAGTAAACAATTTTTTAACCTGAAATTGCATAAAAGGCATTTATTACTAAATATTTTTCAAAGTTTTCAACTAAGAAGGATTGTTCTCTATCAGTAAAATATGTTTATACAAAGCTTTGAACATCTACTGATGTAATCGGACCATACTGCAACTTAGGTAGTAAAGTATAAATCAAAGATACAACTTTGTTGGATGGTATACCTTCATAAATGCTTTTCACTGCAGTTAAGTATTAAAATCCTTCATTCTTTTTTACAGTTACATCCAATTTGTTCCTTACTTGACCTCCTACTTTACCGGGAACGTTGTTACATATAGCGGAAAAGGTTTCAACAATACTAATTGGTCTCTTAAACTTAAATTTCTACTCTCTAAAGGGAATATTATGTCCGCTATAAAACTGAAATTAACCTTAAACAAACAAGATCTTTAACTACACTTGCACTTTTTAACAACTCTTTACTTTACACAACACACTGCGAAGCGTCATCTAAATTCAAAATTATTTTTTCAATCGCTTTGAAATGTTCCGCGTAGAATATTGCGGCCTTAATCCATGTTCCCCACCGGGTAATTACAGGTTCTGGAGGTAAACTAACTCCTAGTAATCTCTCCTTATACATCTACAGTCTTAGAGGTGCTTTTAGAAATACTTTTTTTACATTTGAAATTAATTTATTTACTAAAGGATATTCAGTTCTGACGGTTTCTGCGACGTTTATTCTACAGTGTCACCATTAAAGTCCGCACCATATGGAACTTTTTTTATTAATAAGGTTAGTTAAAATTAAATTTCGGCAATCGTTTTTGCTTCAAATTAGACTAAAGGTTATATAATCAAATGTCACCATCTGTCATTCGGTATCTGTCAAAAATTACATTTTAATCAAAAAATGCTAAAAAATGGCATTGTTTTACCGAATTTCAAAAAATTTTATTAGAAAAAGTTGTTTCTAGTACAATTCTTGGCCTAAATACAAAGTTTCAGTTTTCTAGCTCAAAGTTGATTTTTTTGCCATTTTTTCTAATTAACTTTTTTTTTATTTAAAGTAAGTTCGCTTAATGGATATTAAACTATTTGCTTATACCATACTCAATATTTTATTTAGTTTGTATGAGCTTTTTTTACTAGAATGCCATTTTTTTTCGAAATTTAAAATTAGAGGCAAAAAAATTTGACACAGGTTAGTTAATTAATTTTAACAGATAGACGTCAGATATTCCATTTTTTTGATATTACATACACCTAAGAAGTTTAAAAAACTTATAATAAAATTCCCAGATATCAGATTAGTTCAAAATTTAGACACATTTTATTTTTATCCACAATAAATTATCAAGGCAATTTTGAATTTTATAAGTAGGCTATGGAAAAAAAAACGAATTAGAGTGCCGAATAAATAAAAGAAATGTCATAAATTTGAATATTTTCGCAAGTTATAGTTTTCAATGTTATCACCAATGTTGTCCATTCAAGAAAAAATAGAAATTGTCTTAATTTGTGGAGAGAATATGCCTCACCGGCAAGTATCTGCCATTTTTAATGAGAGGCATCCAGAAAAAAATTTGCAGCATAGCACTGTTTCAAGAATAATGTCAAAATTTAGAGAAACTGGATCTGTTCAAAATAATTTTAAGAAACCTCACGCGGCAAGTAAATACGATGAAGCAGCACAACTTGATGTTTGTTTAACTGTTATTGACCACGGTCAAACTAGTGTAACCAAGATAAGTAATTCAACAGGGTGCAAGAGGGAAAGCGTTAGAAAAATTCTTCAGAAAAATCGATTTCGGGCATATAAACCCAAGTTTATAAACACATTAAAAGAACGCGATTTTGATATCCGACTTGATTTTTCGTTTTGGTATCAGGGACAATATGAGGAGAATATTCTTTTTCCATACAAGATATTATGGACAGATGAAGCCATTTTCTATTCGAATGGTACCGTGAGCTCACAAAATTGCCGATGGTGGTCCCAAGAAAATCCTAACTTCACAATTGAATGTCGCGACCAGTATCATTTTAAAACCAATGTTTGGTGTGGAATTTTGAAAGATGAGCTTATTGGACCATACTTCTTTAGAGTAAACTTAACTGGTGAAAGGTACCTGAATTTTCTTAATAACGAGATTACCGAAGTTTTGGATAACATGCCCTTACACCATAGACATAACTTATGGTATCAGCTTGATGGTGCACCCATACATCAAACTGTAGCAGTGAAAGAACGCATAAACCAATTATTTCAAAACAGAGTTATAGGGCGTGATAGAGAATGTCACTGGCCACCCAGGTCGCCTGACATAACCCCACTAGACTTTTTTCTGTGGGGTTATCTTAAGCAGAAAGTTTATAAAAATCGACCGTTTAGAAATATCGAGCATTTGGAACAAACGATAAGACAGTGTTGTGCCGATATATGACCAAGCTTTTTACAAAATGCTGTCAAAGACGTTTATAGACGGACGGGTGTTTGTATAGAGCGAGAAGGACGTCACACTGAAATGTGAAATTTATATTGCTTTTGTGTTACCTATTTAAAATGATGTATTTGTCATTTGAAAAACGAAACACCTGACGTCTATCTGTTAAAATTTTAAAATTAGGATAACTTTGCACCACCTGTGTCAAATTTTTTTGCCTCTAATTTTAAATTTCGAAAAAAAATGGCATTCTAAAAAAAAAAGCTCATACAAACTAAATAAAATATTGAGTATGGTATAAGCAAATAGTTTAATATCCATTAAGCGAACTTACATTAAATAAAAAAAAAGTTAATTAGAAAAAATGGCAAAAAAATCAACTTTGAGCTAGAAAACTGAAACTTTGTATTTAGGCCAAGAATTGTACTAGAAACAACTTTTTCTAATAAAATTTTTTGAAATTCGGTAAAACAACGCCATTTTTCAGCATTTTTTGATTAAAATGTAATTTTTGACAGATACCGAATGACAGATGGTGACATTTGATTATATAATTTTTAGTCTAATTTGAAGCAAAAACGATTGCCGAAATTTAATTTTAACTAACCTCATTAATAAAAAAAAGTTCCATATGGTGCGGACTTTAATAGTGACACTGTATGTAAAAGACAAGTCACACGTACCATATTGGGGTAAAAGATTATTAAGTTTTACGGTCACATTATTAGTTTTGTCTAGCTGCTTAGAAGCTATTAAATATGGGTTTGCTGATTAACCTTCTTTAAGTGCTCCAATGATAAGATGTGCGATATATCTGCCACAAGCATCTGTGCTTTCATCAACAATAATGTAAAAAATTGTATCGCTCATTGAATGGACATTCTTCTTTCTAAGCGTGGATTCGTCAGGAATGGGTTGTTGACAATATTATTGCAAAAATCCTCTGAATTGCGGATTTCGCAAATTTTTTAAGGGTATGCTTGCTGCCTTGCATAAGTCTTCTTGAGAAATTTCCTTTTCAGATTTCGTTTTTTCTCCAATATTTTGAAATGCGTTTCTTACACTCAGCTGAACTGGCTCAGATTTCATTTTTTGTAACTTTGATTTATGCAGCGGTGTTTTCAAATGTTGATCGATTTGTTTTTGCACAAGCTTTGCAGAAGACTTTTGCTCCACTAAACTCTAACTCTGGGAAATTTTTAATCCACGAAGACGTTTTCGCCTCTTTGGACATTTTGAACACAAATTTGAAATCACCAGTTTCACACTGAAAATACTGAAATCTTTCGACAAACTAAAACAGAGGTACGTATTACAACCCAGTATAAATAGAGTTTGCTAAGCAGGTAATAATAAGGCATTATTAAATGACAAAAAATAACCCCTAACAATATACCTGCAAGCCCCGGAAACCCCCAATAAATATCTTGTGTATAACCAAAATGTAAACATGAATTATTATACAATTGACAAAATATGCAAAAAATGAATATATTATGCACTTTGCATATATTCCGCGCTTTACTTATTACATTAAAATATATGAAGGGTGGAATTACAGAATAAAACTTGCAGACAAAAATCGCAAATTGCAGAAGTAAAATGTATGTAATTTATATTAATAAATATTCAAAGCTGATTGCATTTTTAAAGAAAAAATCCACAGGCTGCAAATCATCAAAAATCAAGGATATTTACCAATGAAGAATGCTCCCGACTACGAAAATTTAATGATGAAGGTAGGTATGTTAATTTAAATTTAAAATACAAATAGCTGCCTTCCTCCAAATCCTTAACTGTTTAAATATAAAATCAATGGTAAGATGTAGATAATTTAAAGCGCACTCTCATAGCGTTCATACTATGACATGGCCTCACTGATGATCTGTGATGCGGCGAAACTTGTCTGAAGATGGATCTGTCCAAAGAAAGCAACTAAGCATTAGATTTTGCATTGTAGATACTCTGTTCGTAACCGAATAGGTTTTTAATGCTACTCTATGACTCCTGTAATTATCAAGAGAAATAATCTGTCTTCTGTGAATAACTACTGAACTATTGAAAGTAAAAATGATTCTTTATTTCCATCAAGAGTTCTCTCGGAATTTTCTAAAAAGACGGGATCACATTATGAGTGCGTTGGTTGACAAGAATGTATGTGAATGATATCTCATCGCAATATTTACTTTAGTTTACTTTACAGACGAGGTTTATCAAAGTGAAGAGCAATGGTTGATCAAATTGAATGAAAAGCGGGACACCATCGCCTTTTTTAATAACGAAGTCGCCGATATCACTCGAAATAATAATATTTTAAAGAACGAATTGCAGGAAGCACACGATAGCCTAAAGATACTTTAAACCAAGCTAGACGATCTAAAATCTCTAAATCAAGATATGCTTTCTTCCATCAAGACTCTTGAAGCGGAAAATGAAGCATACGCCAGCGAACTTCGGCAGTTAAGACAGAAAATAGACGTTCTGGTCGTTGCAGTAGTTTCCGCTGCCTTTTCTGATTGATTCCTGCTAGGTATATTGGGCCGGGTAATTAATTTGATCGTCACGCTCCAAGTTACATCCTACCATTGGTCTTCTACTTTTTAGGAACATATAGGCTCTTCTATGTCGTTTCCATTTCATCAGGCCCTAGCCTTACTAGCCGTGTAAAGATGGACCTGTCGAAAGGAAACGACTAACCTTTAGATTTTTAAAGTTTAAATATACCTATCTATATAAATAAACCATATTAAATCATTGTTTACTTTACAGCACTAGTGGCGGATGGACTCTCATGGGATATAAGCGTCAGACCGAACTTTTATTGACTCGAATTACTTAATAACGAATATAATATATTCATATACCTATAATCCAGACTGTTTTGTTTACTTTCAAATTAAATTTAAAATTACGAGGAAGGCGACGATAAAATTTTAAATTTACATCGCGAAACTCGTTTATAAGGTAATAAGTTATATAAGTATATCATGTTATTAGCTTGTGACAAATCTGGCTATCGTGAATCGGGAACTAGGTTCTAATGATGGTTTACAGAAACTTGATTGCAAGCGCCGTCAATAACGGTGTTGGGGAATTTTTATTTAATCAAGGCATTAAATAGTAATTACAGAAAAATAAAGATTGGATGGCATTAAGTGGAGATAGCGATGATACGCACCAAAAATGTGTAAAGGTAGAGATACAAAGATGTAGTTTAAAGTCAGTGACTCAGTACCAAAATTAACCTAATTTCAAAGAATACTTGGCGTGTAATATTCAGAACGTTTGCAGCATTACTTTGTTCGACTTTCAAACTATCATCTACATTCTACATGATTGTTGTACAAAATTTTAAATGCAAGTAGCCTGCTTTGCAAAAAGTGTACCTATATGTAATTATCTTGCGGATATTGTTTTGAATACATTGAAATAAAATAAAACTAAAACGTTTGTCGGTAATTAACTGTTATAAGCATGATAACAGCGAGCATTGGTTCGAACAAACCTCCGACTTTAATGACATTATCGACCGATGCATTGCACTTATCTAAGGATAAATGGGGGCGTAGCCAATTTTCACCAACCTAAAAAATTTATTGTACAGCCGCTTCAAGTGCTAGACCAAAAAATCCAACGGCATTGTGTTTGGGACAATAATTTAAAAATAGAAAAATATATAGGTAAAGTGTGTTCACAAATATAAGAAACCGACATAAATGACTGCTATTACTAGTGTATTCCAAATATAATAAACAACAATAAACCAGTTCTGTGAAATAAAACGTAATACATTATAAGTACCGTACTCAGTTAAATAAAAATGCGGATAAACCAGGGTTCCTTTTGATTTTAGTCTGTCAACGTACACTGTTGAGTTTAAAGTCTGTGCGTTTTAAGAAGTCCGCTAAGCCATAAAACCTCTTGAGCATTATGTCGGTGGCTCTCAAACAATAAATTATATTGAAGTTAATTTTGGATGTTGATGAATTACATTTTCTAAATAAAATAATTTAAAGTAAATAAAAAATTAGTTTAGGTAAAGAAAAATAATAATTTTTTAGCTTTTGTAGTATTCAGACAAATTAGTTTTACGAATTCTTTCTTATAAAGTTTTGGTTCTAAAAAGAACCGATTTTGTAGTCTTGCGACAGAACGTACCTACTTGTAGATAGGTACTACTAAAAGTAGTCTTCCTCTGCATTTGAAATTTCACCCATGCTTTCAGACTCATCAGAATCAACATCATCGTCATCATCATCATCATTCGTAATAATTAACGGTCTTACTTCGTCTATAACCTGTTCTGTCTCATAGGATTCAAAATTAATTTTTTCTGTGTGTTCAATGCATTTCCGCCATTCTTCTTTGCCCGCTTGGCTAAGCGCCTCCTCCCATAACTTTATAACGCTAGGCTTACCGATATTTTTACAGGCATGTTTGTCATAATAGTTCTTGCTAATACCCCATACCAATTCAATTGCGTTGTAATGACAATGGTAGGGCGGCAATCTCAAAACTTGATGTCCATATTTGAGGGCTAATTCGTCAACAACATACTTTTTTTTAAATGACTGCTCTTTACACTTGCTTAAAAGTTCACTTTTTAAATATAAATTTTCATGGTTTATGTTTTTCTTTGACAACCACTCTTTTATTTCTTCCTTTTTCCAGCTGCTTGTAGGGAACCTTGCTGAACAATTTCCATAACTTTGCTTAATAACTGATTTTAATTCACACACAATGAGAAACAAACTAAATGTGAAAAGCACAACTACTTATTTAAAATAAAGTAGAACATACCATCCCACACTTCAGCAAATTTTAATTATTTCTTGGAAAATAGTAATTATTATGAAGATTTAATTATAATAATCCCAAAATAATGTCATTATCGGAAAAGTATATACCTGACAAAATCTTTAACATATTTAACCATCCCGCACTTGAGCAAATTTTAATTGGTTCTTGGAAAATAGCGATAATTATATAGATTTAACTATAATAATAGCAAAATAATTTAATTATATATTTAATTATTATTTATGCTCAACGCGTAATTCTAAGATAATTTTGTTTTGTAACCTCTGATTTCGCCCAGTAATAGAATACAGTAAACCAGTGGGATGTTCGGTGTGATCAAGTATAGCGAAGGTGCGAAGATATTGTAACTTAACCGACTTACTGTTTTAAAAGCGATAACATCCCTTGGTGATTTAATCCGATATCGGACTTCTTAAAACGCACAGACTTTAGTTTGTTTTTTGAAAATGTTTCGCCCTTGGTGTTCTAGTGAGATTTGTGAAAGCAATGAAACTGAAGTAAATAACAGAGTGCATTTATCAACAGATGCCAAACAGATTATAAATAATGTGTTTTGGACATTAATGTCGCGCGGAAATTTGTGCCCTAAAGAAGTTGTAAAGGAAACGGCTTTACTTACAAAAAAAGCCTTTTCCACAGTTTGGAAAATTACACAAGGACCAACGCAGAAAAAGAAGTGATATTGAAAAACCAAGAACGTTGAACCAAGGGAACGAAGAACTTATACGACGAAAAATTTATAAAATGTATGAAGAGCAAAGTGTACCAACGTTGGATAATTTAATGAAACAGAAATTAAATGCTCAAAACGACATTGTGGAAGCGCCTTCAACACATGGGCTTAAAATTCAAAAGGATTAATAAAAAGCGGGTTTTGATGGAGTCCAAGCGTCTTCAAGAATGGCGGTGGGAACATCTGACAAAAGTAAATGAATACAGAACTGAAGGTATTCCGATCATTTATTCAGATGAGACGTGGTTTGACACTTACGACACCCCGTCAAGTGGTTGAGTCGATTCTAGCGGCAAGTGTGTGACACGGGCCCTGTCAAACCGTGGAAAAAGAATAACAATCTTACATGCTGGTTCAGAAGATGGGTGGGTGCCGAATGGTCTATCTCTCTCGGCAAAAAATATTAGTGAATCATATGTTGACTATCATGAAGACACAACAGCGGAGTTATTTGAAAATTGGTTCAAAACTAAATTAATGCAGAACATTCCACCAAATAATGTCATTGTTATGGATACCGCTCATAGTATACAATTAAACAATGCTCCTTCTTCAAAAGACACTAAAGCCAAAATTCAAGAATATATGTTTGATAATGATATACCGGGTGTTGCATCGTCGAGCGGGACATAGGAAATCCCATGTAATTTTAAATGGGGTCAATTATTGGCTTCCCTAATTATTTTAGAGAAAAATTCTATTTAGGTTTATTAAAGAGCACTAAAACCCACATTCAAAAGAATAACTTTAGATATTTTTGATGAGCCCGTTTACGGGTTATCGCCGATTTCTTTTTAACTATTTCTCCTTTTTATGGCCCCGTATTTGTGGGCACCAGTCAAGGCAGGGCCGTAGATAAGGGGGGGGTTTAGGGGGTTCAAACCCCCCCCATAACAACAAATGTTCAGTTCTACCTTGTTAACCACCGTAAATTTTAATAATAATTCTAATAAATTGCCAGAGTTTTCTTACCTAAACCCCCCCCATGGGTAACGCCTAGCTACGGCCCTGAGTCAAGGTAAAAGATAACTGTGAAATAAAGTTGTCATTTTGAAATGTGTGCTTTATTGTTATAAAAACTCGTACATCGAAAATATTAAAGATGTATTTATGAGTACAAATTAATCTGAATAAAACTAAAATAAAGTATCCAATTACAAGGTTAATTATGACATTTTACATGTTTCAATATTTTACTAATTAATAGGTAATTATTAATTCTTGCATCTCTTCTTTGTTCCTGCCTTTCTTCACATCTGCAGTTATTTATTACAGTGCCTTTTGTCTCAAATTTCTTGATTGTCCTTTCGACTGTAGATTTTGCAGGTATCGGTCTATTCGGATACAGAGCAGCAAACATGTCTGACACATTTTGATAACTATTTCCTTGATAATACCATTTAATCATCAATATTTTTTCTTCAGAAGTGTAATTCATGGCTAATATTTTCGATGTACGAGTTTTTATAACAATAAAGCACACATTTCAAAATGACAACTTTATTTCACAGTTATCTTTTACCTTGACTGGTGCCCACAAATACGGGGCCATAAAAAGGAGAAATAGTTAAAAAGAAATCGGCGATAACCCGTAAACGGGCTCATCAAAAATATCTAAAGTTATTCTTTTGAATGTGGGTTTTAGTACTCTTTAATAAACCTAAATAGAATTTTTCTCTAAAATAATTAGGGAAGCCAATAATTGACCCCATTTAAAATTACATGGGATTTCCTATGTCCCGCTCGACGATGCAACACCCGGTATACCTACTTTCATGAAAACTGTGGAAAGAATTAGCATTATAAGTGTAAGTGTAAGACCATAATCCTATTTTTATATTTTGAATTTTATAAACTTAAATAAATATCAGTTTCATATTTATTTGCTGCTAAATTAAATATAGAGACGGTCCTAGCTCAGTCGGCATTGTGTCAATAGTCAATACCCCTATTTAGGTAGAAATAAATAAGAGTAATTTGGTCAGTTTCTTATATTTGTGAATACACTTTACATTCATTTTATTTTGTATAGGGTAAGGTTTACGATATTGAACCGACTCCCAAATTGAACCCCCTCGAGATTTTCAATTTGTAATTAACCTAGCGCAACTTATAGGTGCATAGTTCAAACACACCCAGAATCAACAGTCGTAGAGTAATTTTTTAATTGGTGCTTTTAATTCAAATTGAACATCAAACAGTATTGCAAATATACCCGAGTTCAATTTGAGCAACTGTATTCTATACGGGATTTGGTATTAACTTGTTAGCTTAGATGAAATCTCTCCTTTGCCTAGAGTGCCTAGACCATTAATGGATAATCAAAAAAAAAAGCAGAGGTATTCAGAAGGTAGTAGAAATTACCAAAAAACAAAAAACTTGGAGAAACTTAAAAGGGTTCAGGGAGAATGTGAAATAGAAAAATACAGGGACATGATTCAATGCATATACGATCCAGACATGGTTTATTTGAAAATATGCTGGTGTAAGTTCCAGAAGAAAACAATTTTTCTGTAGTTCACGGGTTGAGTAGTTTTTTGAAAATAAAATATGTTTTCTTTTGATAGCGATATTTTGTATTTTAGAAAAAAAAAGAAAGTGGCACATTTCTTATGTTTAATTTCATTAAAATAAAACTTCGGTTTTGTGACAAGTCCCGTTTTTCTATAAGCTCTATAACCGACAACCCTTCTTTGGTTATCCAAATAGTTAGTCCAATAGACAATTCAGACACATGTCCATAACAATTTTAACATTTTTCGCCAGGCTACGGTGAATTTTATAAATATTGGTTCAATATAGGCAACTTTACCCTACTCTACATAATTTTAAAAAATAAAATTCGGTTTCAATTCAAGTTACTTAATTAAGGTTCGAATTAGCTTTGTTTTAGTTAAGAGGGGCGTCACCAATCGAATATATTTGTAATTTTGTATTTTATGATTAAAGTAACGTTTTACTTATAGGTGACATACGCCACAAATAAACTAACTTCATCACACTGGATTGTTGATAGCTTTTTTTTTTGAATTATCAATTAATGATATATCTATTAAAAGTGTGCTTGTTTTGTTCGGAATTGCATATAAACCTCCAGTCAGATGTAGATATGGAAAGGAGCGCCAGCCAAAAAAAAAATAATTTCCCGTCTGCGTCTGTTATAAACGTTCGTCGTATCAATTAAGTTTGCCTGCTGCAAAAGTTAATCAATTTGACATAATAAATAATAATTTCATTGAAGCATCATCGGATATCACATTACCGTAAGTCTATACCGTTTAAACGCTAAAAAGATTAAATCAAGCAAACATTATTGGCTTTCTGGGTAGATCGAATCATTTTCCAGGTAATGAAGGTTGAAAACACGGCTCGATATATTCATAAGGCTGCACGCAATTTATAAAATCTATGTGCAAACCTATGATATGCATTAATTAAAAGTAAATTCATTGTACGATGATAGGAAATCTTGACGCCATAGCTTCAATGTAATTTTTACAATGCTAAGCCAAGGTTTGCACGAAATTTTTAAACTAATAAATAAGATTAAATAAAAAAGTCTAAACGTAACTTTTTAACTGAGTAATTATCAACATAAATTATTATCGTGTTACATAAATTATGCTAGTTTTACAATTGTGGATTTTTCCGTGTAGGGTAAATGCGGGAGAGTTGCCGCGGCAGGAGAGATGCCGCATTTGTCGTATTACCCCTAATACGTAAAAAGTTAGACAATCAAGCATACCTGTGATGAGAGTACACCCATTAGTGAATCATTAGTACAGCGGCAGTGTTTGTTTCTAAAAGTATCGCTTCCTATTCCGATATTTACGAAGGTAAGAATACATTTTTATTACCAAGTTTGAAGTACGGTTTTAATAAGTGTGATAATTTGAAACTCGGTCACTTTATTTTATGTTTAAAAGTTTTTCCGGTATTTTGAGGCTATTGTTTACACGTATCATGATATATTTTGTAGCGTTTACAGCCAGTGACCTCAATAAGCAAGTGCGGCGTCTCTCCCAACAAAAAGGACAGTTGCCGCATTATCAGTAAGGAGAGACGCCGCATACTATTTTTCCAATGTTATTGTTTTTCCATGAGTTTTATTATAATAAAATTAACATTTTTATTCAGAAAAATGCCAAGAAAATATGAAAGGAAAGTAAGCTTGGTTTAGATCAGCATCTGTAGCCACGGCCATTAACGGTTTTAGGGCAACTGGGATATATCCTTTAGACCCAAATGCAATTCCAGACCACTTTTATTCTATGATAGATTCATCCACGATAGAAGTTCCCCCAGAAGGAGAGGTTAGTACTTTACCCAGATCTATGACTCCAGATTTACGTCCAAGCTTAGAACTACCCTCCACCAGCTCTGTCAATCCTACTCAAACAAATTCTCCTAGTAGTGGAGCTTATGGAGATAATATTCCGAAAGTTACCCCTTCAAAATATCTGCATGAAGTGTCTCCCGTCCCAAAAATACCTTTATCCATTAAACAACGGTTCAAGCAAAGCGCAAGTGTGTTAACATCATACGAAAATATTGAAACAAAAAAGTCTCGCCTTAATCCTAAAGATAAACAGCCCAAGGTGGCAGAAAAAAAAAGAAAAAAACAGAAAAAAAACTAGAAAAATAACAGTGGAGCGATAGCGATGAAGAGATCCTAGCAAATAAGATTATAAAAAAAGATGAAAACAAGGAATGCTGCGTGGAATGTCTCGAAATTTATGCAACCACAACTAAAAAAGTCGATGGGTGCAGTGCCTTAAGTGTTTAAAATGGTTCCACGTTACTTGCAGAATGTATGGTGAAGTTTGCAACATCTGTTCCAGACTGGCTCTACGCTAGAACAATGAAAATTAGACTTTTTAAACAGTGCGGCATCTCTCCTTTCTATACGCGGCATCTCTCCCAGCGATGTGGGAGAGTCGCCGAATTTTAGAAGAAAACATATTTTTTTGTTATGTTTATATTTTTTTAGAATTAACGTTTATTTTTGAATTTTAATAAAGTTTAAAGTAATATCCGTGTAGTGACTTATTTTGGAAAAGTTAACTTAAAAATTACAAAAAGTATGAATTTTTTTCAAAAAGTGCGGCAACTCTCCCGCATTTACCCTATATATTTCTTCAGGGATAAATAAAAAAATATATAGCTATAGCAACTACACAAATGTAAAGCCTAAATATTCGTGAAAAGTTGACCTTGTAGAAATACATGTATTAATTGGTAAAATTGAAGTTGTTTAGTGCGTTTTTGGCAACGAAGGAATAGGTTTTGGATTACGAACGTTTGGGTTAGTATAAAGAGGCATTGTATAAGAGGAGGTTATTCCTAACCCTAGGATTTCCCTTCAACTCGTGGATCGGGTACGAGTTAACCTGCAATCCTGGGATTAGGAGCCTAAAAATGGCGTATTTGGTATTTTCCTGATTTCATTGTCATTAGTTTTTAACCTAACCCTTGTATATATTTGTGTTTTCTGATTTAGTTTATAAAATAATAGGTTACAGCAGGTTTGTTTCTGTTTTGTCGTAGGTATTATGGATGCTTTTGCTATTGTTGACGATTTTTTTCGGATGATGAAGAGGGAGGATTTAGATATTATTAATGTATTAAATATTGTTTGCTTTTCGTCAGCAAATTTTTTTTTATGTTTCTTTACATTCTTTCAGTTTTCTTTTAAATTCCTTGAATTACGTAATAAAGGTTTTTTTATTATTTGATAGATTAAATTCTTTAGCTGTTCCTCCCAACCAATAGACTTTTCCTTCCAAGAGTATGAATCGGTTTTTTAGCTTCGATAACGCTTTGCTACGTTTCCACTAACTTTATATATAGATATAATGCGAGATGCACGAAAATATTAGAGGATGTTCCTTTGGCCAATTTAAACAATATTTATTACCAGCAAGATGGCGCTCCGAGTCACTATTATCATATAGTGAGAGAATATTTAGAATCCACATTTCCTGATAAATGGATTGGTACCAATGGACCTGCAGGTAACCTCCAACATCATCTGATTATTCTGTGTTGGATTTTTTTTATGGGGGTATATGGAATAACAGTTATATAAGAGACAATACCACAATATCGATCAACTTCGAGAAACTACCCGTGAAACCTTTAGGCTTTTGCAGGAAAGGCTATATTTATTAAATTCATGACGAAGAATCAAAACGGTGTTTTCGACACACCGTTTTGATTCTTGTGTTTTAAACACAACGGAGCCCAATTCGCGCAATTTTTGTAATTTAATAAAATAATATATTTGTTTTATTGTTGGTTTAAAGTTATATAATAATATAAAGTTGTATAATAAAAATAATGTTGTTAATTTTGTTTATTATTTGCGGGTATAGCTTTCTATACGAAAAATGATTAATTTTACAAAAAATGTTAAATTATCCCTTTTTAAAAGAAATAAATATAGACTATTATATATTTTTGAAAAGCTCTTAAAAGGAGATATGATAAAGAAATAACATATAGGGTGTCCCATTAAAAAACACAAGTTTGGGCAATAACTCGAAAAACAAAACTCTTTAGAAAATAACTAACTTCGCCACTGAATTCTACATAAAAAACTCTATAACAACCCATTGTTATTATATAATCGAGATACAGGGGAGCGTCAAAAATTATAAATTTTCAGAATCGCCCTGCATGTCAGAAACTGAGAGGGCTATGAAAATTTCATTTGTGGGAATGAAAGTTTCATGAAATAATAACAGTAAGCCGCAAACCCCATCGTTTTATCTTTTATAATAAGGGAGCTGGTATATGGAAACACACGAAAACTGGACACCCTATACAGTCTTCTTCTATTTCTGTTCTCGTCAAGCTATCATATTACTTATAATTATAAAACCTGAACTAACCTAAACTGATGATAACCTGATTAGGTCAAGCTTAGGAAGACCAACTTAATACAATCGCCAGTTAATTTGTAATTTACAGACATATCGTTGCGTGCGACCAGTGTAAACGACAACATAGATGCATCTTTCTAATTACTGCCCCATAATCCAGCACCTACTATTGACCACGCCGAGCATAATTTATCACCTCGTCAATAATTATCTTTTACATTACATCAATTTATCGTCAGCCAACAGATTTATTAGAATCAAAGAATATAAGAGAATGATCATTAGTGTATCCCGTTATCCCGTCCCGTTCCGAAAGACCACGCAGACTACCTACAGAATGTACTTTTGATCGGTAATGAGCCTTATTAATCAGCGATTACGAGAGTAGTTTAGTATTTGTTAATACCTCGAACGTGTAATATTTTATTTCTTTACTTCCATGCAGGAACTAGATTACTAGTAAGTTCCTGTCAGGGCCGGCGTTAGGGGGGGGGGGGGCGCTTAGGCGGGGCAAAGGTACTCTGGACGCAGGCCCTCGAAGAGGGCCCGCCGGCCTAGATGCCTGGATTTTGCTGTTAAAAATGATTCACCCAATTAATTTTGGGTCTGAGATACTTCCCCCTTTGCACCTTCTCAATGCTCTTCATATAAGTACAAGTTTGATATTTTCAAATGTACGGATTTTCTTCACTTTGCCTGTAACCGTTGCCCAAGCAAAACGGTCCTTCAGCGTTCTCGCAATAGTTAAGAAATGTTTGAAAAGTACAATAAGACAAGAACGGCTTATTGGAACCTTCGGGCCCTAGCAACACGAAAGATCACGAAAGTAAACATTAGAGTTACCTGAATATTATACGTTGCTAGCTACCAAAACTAGTATGTTTCTAGCTACGAAAGTACTATTTTCGGTGCCAAGACAAAAAAACACGAATACTCGTCAATTCAATTCAAGTCAATTTGAGAAACGTTTTTATCTGCGAACCATAACAGAAATAGGTTGTACGTTTGATCTTTCGACTTCTCAGGTAACAGTGAGGCACATGCCAACTCGGCCGCCTTCTGAATAACAACGTTTTGGTATTGGCAGAACATTTTAAACTAGCGAAATTAAAAAATTCGAATTGACAGACTGACAACCTGAACTAACCTGACAGTACTCAAATAACTAGTTGTCATGGATTATTTTACAGGTGGGAAAATCTTATTTTATCATTATAATTTAAATAAAATCAAAGTTCATTATTTAATAACATATTGATCAGAGAACAGTAGTTGAAAAAATTTAATACATCACACGATGCGAACGCCTTTTTTGATGTTCGGAGGAATTAAATCACCTCGGCTTCGCCTCGGCTATTCAAAAACCTCCTTACACCAAAAAATTAACTTTCGCATCTAGTAATGTAAATAACTATTGATTGAAGGAGAATTAGAAAGTATACAACCTGATAGCATACCTGTAATTTGAAAGGGTTACTGCATACCATAGAACAAAATTAATTATGAGTAGGAAATAAACACCAAAATAAGGCAAAATGAATTTTTATTAAAATAAGCATTTCAGGAGAAGCACTTATCTATTAGTGCTAAAAAAGAACTAAAAGAAAGAAGCGTGTCCCTTTCCTTTCCGCCAGACTCAATCCTTGGACGCGTTTCGCCATATTACGGCTCTTCGGCAAGGCTATAGAGTCTGACGAAAAGAAAAGGGTTCATACAGTGCACTTCAACACATATGCGAGATGTTGCACGTGTATTTATACATTATGTGTTGAAGTGCAGTCCCTTTCCGTTTCATCAGACTCTATAGCCTTTTCGAAGAGCCGTAATACGGAATACCGGAAAGAAAAGGGATAAGCTTCTTTCTTTTATATCGCGTTTTTTCGGTTCGCAGAAAGCGACAATTGGCTTTTAGCGCAACCTGACATTAGATACAAGCTCAACCTGGAAAGGATATTAACTTAGAACTTTGTACTTTAACTCGGTATTCAACGAAGTTCAGATTCAACTCAAAAAGAGAAGGAAAAGAATTCCTATTCCAGAGGATAAACAAGCAGTATTTAAGATATCAGTGACAATTGTTTATTATTAGAGTCTGACTTATAGGATAAAATCGAACCTGGACTGGATCTGGAACCCTCAGTTTCTACAGCTCCAATTATTAACGTAGAAGCTCCGGTTGTTCATTGTGCCAGTCGTAATATTCTTATAAGCGAATGGCAAGTTAATTTCAATGGTGACTGTAAGAAACTTCATCCTTGTTTAGAAATATTAAACCGAGTTAGCGCAAGCGCATAATGTATCTAGTAATTTATTTAATTCTGCTGTCGAATTTCATTATCGGTGATGCGTTTGTTTGGTATCGGAGTATAAAATCTTTAATTAATGATGAGACTCTTTGATTTTAAAATTGAAAAAAGATTTTTTACATAATGATAGCTACTTTGGTTCTTGAATGTTTTTTTACGTTAGGTCTAAAACCTGTAACATCAATTGACTCTTCGTTTAGTTTTTACACCTTATCCTTTACGACATTTCTTGTCTTGATGAGTGTGTGTCTTCTTATCTGGCTGAAAGTATTAGTGATGTAGTTAGATGATGATGATTTATGGGAAGAAAGTAATAAAAGGAAACAAAAGAAAAATCAATCAACAGTTGTTTTTATTGCACCTTTAGAAGCTCTTTTTGCTAGATTGTCAATACCTCTTGCTCCAACGTCAAACATATCATGAAAAATATTTACCTGAATTTATTAGTCAATTAATTACTTTTGGTCGATATTGATATTTAAAAAAAAATTTGGGGAGGAAGGTCAGGGGAAAATTCTAGCGCCAGCCCTGGTTCTTATCTATAAGTTCAGAGATGCTGCAGCGACTATTAACAAAATCACTTTTTCTAGATTTCCTCCATACATTTTCACTGGTACTGGATTATCGCTACTGGTTCGAAAGATATACTGTAATGCCAATAGCCAAAATAATTTAACGCCGGATTAAAGGTGTATATTCATTCTCGACCCTGTGATTCCATGATATTGTTTAAAAAATGCCTCTCCGTCTACCTTCTAGTTCCTCCTGGTCCTCCTCCCTGGGCAGTTCGTATTCATTTCATGATAACTACAACTTCAAGGGCGCCCTGGTTAGTAGTTTCACGCCTGCAACGTCATATCATGCTCCTTCAGAGCTGGTTGGACAACTGGAAGCTTTGTTTGAATGCAGACAAAACCCAGGCCATCTTTTTTTCGAAAGCAAGAATCAATTTACCTGAAACTAGGGTAAGGGTTAACAATAAATTAATAGAATGGTCAAACAAGATAAAATATCTTGGATTGACTTTTGATAAAAAGATGGCATGGGGAGACAATGCAGATGAGCGAGTGGCAAAAGCCCAAAAACAGTTTCACGCTATATATCCCCTAATAAATAAAAATAGTAAATTAAATTTAAAAGTAAAAACAACGTTGTACAAAACACTAGTACGCCCGGTACTTACTTACGGTATACCGACGTGGTGTGCCGTAAATAAGACCAAAATGTTAAAAGTACAAAGAGTACAAAATAAAATTCTAAAAGTAATGGTGGGGGCACCAATGTACATGATGAACAATGCATTGCATCTAGACCTAAAAATTGACACACTCAAACAATTTACAGACAAAATAATAACAAAATACTATAGCAGAACAGACAATTCACCAAATAGACTAATTGCAGAATCTCACATACACTCGCACGAAAACGATAAACATAAATACCCAAGAGATTGGCTCCCTCCTTAACAGATTTAAACACAACTCAATTTCTGAATTTATTCAATCAAAATCTTTTCAAAATTCATAAAAATACAAAAATCAAAAATCTTGAAGACAGCAATAAAATAAACACAAACAAATAAAAGAGTTCAGACAAAAAACTTCCAACCAAGTAATCGAAAAGAAATCCCTACAACTAAAAAGAAGGAAAGGAAAAGGATTCCAACTTAAGAAACTACCATTACTATATATATTGGCAGTGACATCATACAATCATTTCTTGTGTGACCTTTCTATGCTTTTGGTTTCTTTGGGCCTCCGGTGTATGAAGTTTGATATCTAAACTTTCCCATAAAGCAAATTTGTTCTTCCCATTATCACTTTATGGCTTTGCTTATCGTTGAGTGATGCTTGGTAATTTTGTTGTCGTATTTCTTCGTTTCTTGTTCACTATGTCAAACTCACTCCTAATATTTTTACTTCGACTGTTATTCACGAAGCAGAATATTTAAATTCGATTACGTACTATCACATCAGACCTTGTAGGCATGTTTCATAGAGTGCTCGTAGAAATGCTAGTTTTTATAATTAGTATTCCCTGATGATGAATGCTTAAGCACTTGAAACATGTAGGGAGCTTATAATTTACATTAATCATTAAACTGGTCGAGGAGGACTGCATTGTCTCATTTACATTACATTAACTCCACTGAAAGTATGGACTATTTTTTCAATTAATTAGTATTGGTTTAGTTGCTGACGCAATTTTCTACCATCAAGGCATCCACAACAAACAAAAAACTGCCAACGCACCCTCGTATTTTGGATCAATAATGATCCCAATTAATCAGTTTTTATCCACCGTGCGATTCAATATTGTTCCGGACCACGTGTCGTTCGGCTGTCATTGTCTATTGTTTTTTGACTAATAGAGCCATCAACAACTGACGATCACATTTATCCAAGTTATGGCGGTAATCAGTAAGACAGGCCGCTTCATTAGTCGGTTCAAGACCCCGCTGCGAAGGTCACTCACTCATTTGTCATCTCCACACCACCTTGATCCGAGCCCAGCTGGGAGCGTTTTGTTTCCTTTTGTGGCTTAGAAAAGCCTCATTTAGTTGTAAATATTCTTTGTGTTACGAAAGTAGACCTTAGAAGGTATTGTCAGTCCAAATATTGTACAGTTGTATATTATACTTATTACTGCTTCGTTTTCTTAGCGAAAGATATTATTAACAACTACTAACCTTTATTATGTTGCTAAAAATACTTGTAGAATATTCAAAACAATAAAAAAGTCCAAAATAAGTTGCTTAAATCAAGCATCTTATTTTGGACATAAATGATGCAGATTTACTTATCTAAAGTCCCCTATACACTGCAATTTTACCTGTTCGGGTAAAGTCATTGGTTAAAATTGTATAGTGTATGAGTAAAAACTGACAAAGTTACCGCGTAATTTTGACTTCTGTCGGCTCTTGAAATTTTATCCGGCGTTCCAACAGGTTCGTGCAAGTGTGGGCTTCGTAAAACAAATACATATTTTAATATTTTAAATAAGTAGGTACTTATCTTAAAAATGAATACAAGAACCTGGAAAAATGGCCAAAACAACTGGTTTAACAGGATTATAAATTTCATATAACTGAAAAAAATGTCGCCCACAAATTAAGAGAGTTGCCTAAAGAGCTCGACACTTTTACTTTTAGGCGAACTTACTTTTTATAGCTTTTTTGTCCGATCGATTACCATTGAACAGCCACTGTAAGTTTAGTTTCCCACACTAAGCTTCAAAACCATTTCGACAACTCAAAAAACCACTTTAGTACCCTTTTCCTTGGGTGACTTTACAGGCCACATTATAAATTGAAACCTATATATCGTTTGATTACTACAAACATTACGTTTTTGTCGAACCCTATTGTTTTATTTGTTGCAAGACAAAAGGCTGAAAAAGAATAACTCTCCCAAGTCAACTCATTGATGTTATATAAGAGTAAATGAGAGGGCCTGTTTAGGGTGCTGGTTTAGAGTGTCCTTTATTATTTTATAGCACAATAGGGCAATTGAGATGTACATATTTAAATTGGAAGGGTTGTTCGGGGGCCTAATCGATGAGAAAAATTAGAGTAATCATTTAATGCTTCAAATAATGTAGCGTGTGAATGTGCCCCTTTCATTTGGGGAGCTTTACGCCGACGTAGTTATGGACAATGGTTGCGTAATAAACCAGTGGAATTTTAATAAAATTCTTTGGATGATTTATTCTTTAAAGAAGTAAACAACAATTAAGACAATTAAAAGAAAACCGAAAGTAGTATTGCTAATTACCCCCGCAGTGAATAGCAGATATTTTGAATTTTCCTAAAAAATCAAGCAAAAAAGAAAGAATAAATTGTGGCGTAGCATTGCTTAGTGGAGGAATTTTTCTTTAATTTTGGTACAAAGATTTAAGTTTTTTTTAACTTGTCATTAAAAAAAATAATACAAAATTTTGTATAACAGTTCTTATTTAATTTACTCTGGTTGATTATATTTTGAGTTATAATTTGAATAAAGTTTCATATGTCTAATAATGTTAAATACTTAGTACTTATCACTTAAATATAACTTACTATAGTAAATATTGTAACGTTCTTTGGATTTATAGGGTTTAATTTTCTGTTATTTGGTTAACTAATTATTTAATACAGTGATTATTGATTACCTACTATTTAAATATATTCAAGAAGTAATCCATTTTCTGTGGCGAGATTATGAAAGAAAACAAGGTCTGTCTATACCACCAAAATAAAATATATTTGTCCTTTTAGGGTGAAATAAGGGTTAAAGAGTGTACAAAATTTAATTTGACATTAGGTTGAACTAGTTTCGACTTTAGTCAAAGTCATCTTCAGCAACCAAGTAATTAAGAATTATGTTTTTTAGGATGTACCTAAATAAACAAACTAAAACAAATTAAAAGAGGGAACGAAGTGGTTCAACAATACATGGTCATAACGTGTCCCTTATGCAGCCAATGGACTCGACAGAAGATAATCACTAATATGATGCTACTTTTAGCAATGAAGGATATGAGATGTAAAATTTTAATAGAGGACAAAATTCTAAATGGAATCATTTATAGTTATTATATGATGTATAGATGTCTATAATGAAAATTCAATAAAATCAACGTTTCATGAGTCAACTCCGAGAGGGAACATGATTTATATTTGGTGGGTCAGAATTTTAATAAAAAAATAATAAAGTAAAAAGGGAGGGGGGGAGAAGGAAATTAAAATGAGCTAAAACCATTTACGTCATTGAGTAAGTTGGGGTCATCAAATTGTCCATATTCAAGGCTTAATTTTCGATGTGTTTATTTAGATTATACAGGGTGAGGATTTTAAAGTGTTAAAACGCAATATCTGAAAAACGACTATAAATATTTTAGTCAAATTTTGGGACGTGGATAGGGAGGTTGGGGGACAAATTTTAAAATATTTTTGATATTTACCCCCCCTCCAGATTTGATGTGGCTAGTGACAAATTTGAAATGTCAAATGGAAAGGTATTTTTTTTTTTTTGATAACTCGATTCCTCGTCAATAGCTACGTAAGTGAGCAGAAAATTGTTACATTTGCTCTACTAGTTGCTTAGTTACGAATTTTTCAATAAATAAAATAGGAATACTTAAAAATGATAATTCCTTAAAAAATCTAACGACGATCATGCTTCAAAAGGTGTTCGAAATGACCCCCATCCATTTCTAAACATTTTGCAATTCTTTTTTGACATGAGTTGCGCACGCGAGTTAACATTTGAGGCGTTACTAAATTACATGCTTGTTGAATACGATCTTTCATGTTTTCTGGTGTGGTCGGTGGTGTAGCCATAACTTTCTCTTTTATAAATCCCCACAAGAAAAAATCTAATGGGGTTAAATCTGGTGACCTTGCAGGCCAATTTACAGGACCACCACGACCAATCCATCTGTTTCCAAACATTTCATTTAGTGTATCTCGAGCTTGTCGGGCAAAATGTGGCGGAGCACCATCTTGCTGAAACCATAGTTCTTGTTGATTTCCATTATTATTCAGAAGTTGTGGCAAATCGGTTTGTAAAAAATTATTATACATTTCTCCATTTAGGTGACGGTCAAAAAAATGTGGTCCAATGACTCTATCTCCGACTATGCCACACCAGGTATTAACCGACCAAGGATGTTGGTTTGGCAGAAATCTCATCCAGTGAGGATTTTGAGGTGCCCAATAGTGTAAATTGTGCCGGTTGACCTTAAATTAAGAAAAGCAAAATTGATTGAATCAGTATAAAATTAAAAATAAATCTAAATGTATGTGAATATTCTCTAAACACCCGTTAACGGGTGTTTAGATATGTATTTATTTATGTACACCCATCAAGTAGTGGATTACATATTTTTGATTATTAAAAGTTACATTAATCCATATTGATTTAAATAATTACCTGACCACAATTGGTAAATGTAGCTTCGTCAGAAAATACTATCTTTCTTAAAAATGCATTGTTTTCGTGAATTAAAGTTTGTAACCACGTACAAAATGTAATCCTATTTTGAAAGTCTTGGCCATACAATTCCTGATGAATAGTTATGTGGTAAGGGTGAAAATTGTGCTTGTGTAAAATAGCCAGTACCGATTTTTGGCACATTCCTGAATCACGAGCAAGTTCCCTTGAACCAACATGAGGATTTACAGCTATTACACCCAACACTCCAACGGCCATATCGTCATTAGTTTTTGTTTGTCTTCTAACTCTGTTCTTATTTTTTAGGATTCCCGTGCTGCGGCCTCGATCTTCTAATCGCTTAAATGCCATATGAGATTTTTGAATGGCGGGAAACCTAACAGTCCACAATTGCGCCGCTTCCCGGTAGTTTTTTCTACATTCTCCCAGAATTAACAACATGTCTATTTCAATGTCATAAGATTGTTCCATAATTGCACTGAATAATGAACTTTATCAGATTATCACTACTTGTCAAAGTCAAAAGTGGTTTCCTAGGATACAACATAATTAAAGGTTTGGATAAACAATAATCATAGGTGTCATGATTTAAAATGTGTAGTTTTAAGTATTCCTATTTTATTTATTGAAAAATTCGTAACTAAGCAACTAGTAGAGCAAATGTAACAATTTTCTGCTCACTTACGTAGTTATTGACGAGGAATCGAATTATCAAAAAAAAAAAATACCTTTCCATTTGACATTTCAAATTTGTCACTAGCCACATCAAATCTGGAGGGGGGGTAAATATCAAAAATATTTTAAAATTTGTCCCCCAACCTCCCTATCCACGTCCCAAAATTTGACTAAAATATTTATAGCCGTTTTTCAGATATTGCGTTGTAACACTTTAAAATCCTCACCCTGTATAGATGTAGGCTTCATTACATTATACCGGTCAGAAATAAAATTAAATTTTTGACTCTAAAACTACAAAGAATTATTTGAAAATATTAAAAAACTATCGAAGAAGAGGCTCTGAAAAAATTATTCGAGAAACTCCGGGTTTTTGTATTAAATAGGTATTTTTTTTCCAAAACTCTGTTAAATAATATTACCATACAGCGTAATAGGGCTTTATTAAATAACAAATTAACAGAGCGAAGATATAATAAAAAAATGAATTTTCAATAATTTTAGTCTTCGGCGCCATTGTCCAATTAACTTATTTATAATTTCTTGATTATATTGTTGCCAACAGTAAATTATTCTCTCTTTAAGCTGATCAATCGTATTGATCCGAGTATTCACATAAACTTTTCCCTCTATTGTCCCCCAAATGTTATAGTCGACGGGGTTTAACTCCGGGCCATTTGGAGGCCACATGTTTGGTTCAATAAAGTCAGGCTAATTTAACTGCAGGTATCTTAAAGTACTTCTTGACGTATGGCTAGGTGCGCCATCTTGCTGGAATATGTAGTTGTTGCTAGCTGTTTCTATTTCTCGAAGCATGCCTTCTTAAATGTCCCGTTGATATATTTCCGGGTTAATTTTTACTCCAGAGTCAATAAAATACATTTCAGTTCTTCCTAGCATCGATACAGTCAAAGAAACCATAACTGATTCAGAAAAGTGATCTCTGGGAACCAGGAGATGTTCCAGTGGTATTTCCAAGTTTCTTCATACATTAGAATATACTGTTCTGAGAGTTTTGCTGCCGGGAGCATCACGGGCATAGGCATCGTAACTAATCACGGGTGCATATTTTGGCTTTTTGTAAATTTTAGAACCGGAATACTCTATAGGTATATTATTCATTTATTGAATAGAGCTTAAAATTTTCTTTTCAAGAATATATGACTTGCCTATAGTAACTTTAGTCATTGTTGAAATATTGGCAATGAAATATCAAAAAATCATGATATCATGAACTTATTTAATTATTATTATGAAATACATTACGGTGGACATAGAAAAACAAAGCAATGAAAATATTAGATTACTGATGGCATGAATAATATTAAGTATTAAGTGGGAAATAATTTAATTATTTTATAAGAATAATAAAAATGCAACTGCAGCACAAGCCGATTCTCGGATTTCGTACCCAGGTATGCCCCAGCCTTCAAGATGCATATTCTACAACAATTACCAGTAAGTTCAGTAGAACGAAAAATAAAATTAGTACTATCCTTCGTAAATATGGATATTATTCATACAAAATTTTACCTGTTCAGAAGTTGACGGTGGAAGAAAAAGTTAGTAGGCAAAATTTTTGCAGATACTTGCTTCAACAAAGAATTCGATAACGATTTCTTCAAAATGATATTATGGAGCGATGAAGCTACTCTTACTATGGCCGGAATGTTTAACAGGAAAACAGTAATTTATGGGCATTAGAAAACCCTCGTGGAATGTGTGAAATTAAATTCCAAGGCAGAAGATCAGTTGTTCATGTCAGGTGCGGTATTCTTAACAGTAAAGTTATAGGTCCTATTTTTTACGAATTTTCCTTAAGTGGTGAAAGATATTTAGAGTTACTTTAAAACTACTTGCTGGAAAAATACTTGGAAAATTTACCTATTCGTCAGTATCATGACATAACCTGGTAGCAAGATGGTGCTCCACCCAATAATGTCTTGGTTGTCCGTAATTTTGTCGACAATCGATATCCCTTATGGACAGGCAAACATGGCGGCATTGTATGGCCACCCAATAGTCCTGATTTGTCAATTTTAGATTATTTCTTTTGTACGTGAAAAACGAAGTTTATAAACAACGAAGTGCATTGTTTGAAGAGTTAAGATTTAAAATTATAAACTGCGTAAATAATTTGGTTGAGGAAAGGCCCCATTTTATTATGAATGCTGTCGATAGAATAGAAGATTACACAAAGTGTCTTAATAATAATGGTGGATATATAAGAGCATTTTTATACATACTTAAATTAAATAATTTTATTATTTCTGTTTATAAAATTGTGATTTTTTTCCAGGGCCACATTTCGTAATATCATACATTGGCCATTTTTTCATTTTTCATTGTCAATATTTCAACAATGGTTATAAAAATACACCATATACGGTGGTATATTTAAAAAATTTACAATAAGTCAAAATATGCAACAGTGATGCTCAATTGTTTCTTTCGGCAGCAAATTCGGACGGTTTGGATGAATCCCTACAATTTTTGTTTGAAAAGTTTTTTCTATCTTGAATAGCAAAGTTGCTAGAAGCTGTTAGAATATGAAGGAACACTCTGTACCTCTATACCACAAACTATTAGGAGTAAAATGTACCTCTATGATAAAAAAAATACCCTGCCAAACATGTTCAATGACAGGTTGCATGCTAGTTTAAGTACAGTTAGAGCCCTTGCTATTTATTCCCACCTTAATATTGCTTTTAGCATAGTGTTTAGTCAATATTTTATAGAAATCCTAAAGAGCAATAATATCTTGCATGAATAAATTAAACAATAACATCCGACAAAATGAATCGCTTTTATCATACGTAAAACCAAAAGACCTTTTTTTTTATCGGATAAACTTTTATTTTTTATGAAAACTAGATTGCTTAGAAATTTAAGGAGAACAAACAAAATGATAGGAGGGTTATTCTTATTAAACAGGCAGAAAATGGGTCACACTAAAGTTTTATTACAAAGAAATAGTTTTCTTAGTTTTCTAAAATTTAATTAATGAAATTACACTATTTTAAAATCATTTTAATTATCACAAGTTTAAAAAATTTAATTTTTCGCATTTTTTTCTTATCCACAGATCATGATTTGTCATGTCCGTGGACAGTCACAACCTTTCTCAAGATTCTTAAATTTGTTTTCTTAAATTGAATAATTGAAGTAATGATAATGTTTTGTACCTAAACGAAACTATACTTATGTTTCCTTACTTGTCCTAAAACATAAACAAAATAGTGTATCTTTATTTATTCATTTACACATTTTAAAATGTGTCACAAAATATTCGTCACGTCGCGTCGGTGGATCAGTTTTATAATTTCAAAAATTCGCGCGTATATTAAAAATTCAGAAATGTTTTTCAGGTGGCGAAGCAGTTATAAAGCCAAGCTATTTGATAAACGTATATAAGAATTTATTTTATAATGCATTTTGACTAGTAAACATGATTTAATTGGTAAAATTTGTTTCGTCGACTTCCCTCGTGGACCCTTAAAAAGTAAGTATGACAATAGATTTAAGTTTTAGGAGACTGCTATAAATAAAAGACACAAAATTGTTAAAATTTTACAGTCGAAGCATTTTCTAACCTCATAAATCGAGTCTTTAAAACGCTACCCACGTGTTTTTCGTCACGTTCGTAGACATCACGTCGGTGGATTTTTGTTGTCCACGGACATGACAAAAGATCCACGGATGTGATCTCGTCTATATTTAATATTCTTTTATGTTGTTAAAAAATAGTTTACTTTATTTTAGATTTTAATATGGTCAAAACTAAGAAAAACAGTAGCCGACAGTTGGAAAAAAGAAGAGAAGCTAAGAAAATGAGTATGAGACGAGCCAGAAAAAATAATAAGCTAACAGTATTCGTTAGAAGATTAAGTTGTTTAGAATGTCTAACAGTCTGCCAGCATTATCACTTAGGAAGCAATAGTTATAGTTGTGACCAAACTTACGAAAATTCTCTGTAGTAATATATTAAGGGATAGGGAAATTATCGAAAATCATTCCGAAGATTTTTTGCCGTGGAAATCGCTCGAGGGCTTGCCCGAGAGCGATTTCCTAATGGCAAAAAATCTGAGAATGATTTTCCGATTATTTCCCAATCCCGAAATGTATTTTGAAGATTATTTACCAAATAGAAAACTAACGATTTCTGACGGGTGAGATTTTCACTTTTGACAAGGGTGATTTTCACCGGAGAGCGGGAGATTATCGCTGAATAATCAGGTGAAAATCAACCCGCTTTTATAATGGATGAGGTAAATAATCTGCAATATCCGACAGACGATGGTGTTCCCGAACCTGTGATTTCGTCCCAACAATTGCACTACGAAGATGTATACGGATCCGATAGTGAATCTAGCGATTACATTCCGCTCTCAAAATTCTTAAATCATAAAAAATATCAAGAAAACATGTTTATTGTTGTTAAATTGTCAGGAAAGAAAATTTGTCGCCTCTATGTTGCTCGTATTTTATCTGTCGATCCAAATAAAGAGTATACAGTAAAGTTTATGAAGAAAACTTGTAATAAATCGTTTAAGTTTCCCAAGATAGAAGAAATTGCGGTCGCCGCTATGTTGCGGTCATAGATGAACCAGACATTAAAATGATTTTAGGACCTCCTGAGTATTCTGAGAAAAAAGATGAATATACGTCTTTATGAGCGAATAAGGTTCTCTTGTTAACTTGTTTTAATAATTAGGCACTGCTTTTCAAAAGATTATTTTCTATTTTCTTAAAGCATTTTGTTAATTACCATTTAAGAAGTATTTTCTGATGGATAGTTTCTGAGTTTTTCGTTTTAGTTGATTCCAGTGTATGGCAATTTTGGTTAGAGGACTTATTTAAATAAATCTTCTTTCAATTAATTTGGTGTAATTATTCATTAACCTAAACCGTATACAGTATTTCAATTACTATGTTCTGCCTGGGGTTAGCTATGGAAACAGTATTGTTGATCAACAATATTTTAAAATAAGCTTGCAGCCAATCTAGAATCAAACAATTTTTAAACAGGTATATTTTTTATAAATATATCTTAACAAAAACAATATGTCACGTCCGTGGTAAACCAAATCATGTCCGTGGACTGTAAGAATCTATTTTTCAATTTTATAGGCAAAATATTTTAAATTTAGCTTGACCACTGGAAATTCTGCGAACGGTAGCTTAATCTTAACAAAGTTACTAAAAGGAATTAAATATTTAGTGTAATTTAATTATTTTATTTCGCGATTGACATTTTTGTTACAAAACCACGAGCCGTTAGGCGAGTGGTGTTGAAAAATGTCACGAGCGAAATTGCCAAAAAGCAACAAACTTGAATATAAAAGAGGAAAAATTTACCTAAAAATTTTTTTCTTGAGTGGTATTCGTCAAGACTATTTCACGAATAATATTAAAACTAGGTATATGGGTGAATTATAAATTAATTTTATTCCAAAAGAAGATAGGAAAATGAAAACATAAAAACTACTTATAATTATTATCAATATTAAATGTGCAGCTTTGATATATAATCCCATTTTTACTCGCATTCTCGTTTTGGTTGGAGACATTTATAGCAAGGTTCGGGGACTCTACAATAGCATTAATACTACTTTTTGTCTTGTTTATTGGGTTTTTAGGTCATTTATAAATAAATAAAGGTTTGGTTTAAGTTGACGTTTCGGTTTATATTACATTATACCATCTTCAGAACTACAATTACAGGAAAATGTGATTATTAACTAATTTTTAGGATTAAAAAATATATAAATATAAAAATAAAATACATTAAATTTTCGAACCGACACTGATAATCTAAGTACAGTTTACAGTAATTTAATAACCTAATTAAAAATTGCAAATTTTTACTACCGTTAACAAAAGAAACAATAAACCGTAATCAAATGGTTTTTCCCATTTTTAACAAATGTACCTACCCTCCCTCATAAAGAATCCCTTCATAAAATCAGTCTTGCATAGTTACCACATAGTTAAACATGTAAAAATAGAAGTGATAGTGCTAAGATTTATATAGAGGTATGTCTACTTTTTAATCCTAAAAATTAGTTAATAATCACATTTTCCTGTAATTGTAGTTCTGAAGATGGTTTAATGTAATATAAACCGAAACGTCAACTTAAACCAAACCTTTATTTATTTATAAATGACCTAAAAACCCAATAAACAAGACAAAAATTTAAATCATAAGGTCAAGAAGAAAACTTTACTATTATTAATACTACTTGTTGGTACACTACAAGATGGCAGTTGCTCGTTATTTCTCATGCAATTTATTAAATCGGAATGATGTTTTGGATCCATCTGGAGATAGGGTTTAAGAGAGTGAGAACTTGCATGACCAGTTAACTTTATTAACTGTTGTTCACTTACTCCTTGTCTTGTAAGAACTGATACCGCAGAGGAGCGATTTGAGTGATTAGTTATTTTATTTCTCTTTGTATCGAGTCCAGTCTTCTCAGCTGAAATTTTGGTCCATTTTGCAAGGGAATTAATTCCTAATGGTATGTTCTTAAACCAAGGGCCCTTGTGCCAGTTAGGATTGGGGGTTAAAAATAACCTGTCCGTTGTTATTTGGTGAGGTCGCTTAGTCAAAAGTTTTTTAAATAACCTTACTGGACAAAAATTTGTATTAATTTTGTTTCCTACTAACCACTTGCTGCTAGCACAGCTTTTAGATCCACCCTGTGTAGTTTTAGTAAAAATCGGATTATATTGTATTCTACCAGTAAAGTTGCCCATAATGATTTCTTCTTTAAAATAATGAATCTTGCAATAAGCGGCCTCGTTTCCTCTCCACGCAAGCTCAAAAGCGCATATTGTGGAAAATTTTTTTTTGTAATCCGTCTGGAGTTTCTTTATCCCAAAGTAAGGCCATGTTATATATGTCTTGTATGCCTAATGCCTTTGCACTTACTTTTTGTTTGGTCAGATCTTCTTGTAAAATTCTTCTCTTAGTATTACGTGCATCGCGTGCTTTTTTGAAGCGTATGTCACTAAAGGGATCAAACGAAATATTAAAGTTATTAAAATATTTTTCCTGTACCATTTTGGCTGTAGTATTCCAGATAGACTTTACGCAAGTTTCCTTATAGTCTTCGCCGTTTTTTCTTTTCATATTAAATGCCCAGTCTTCCAAAATTGTGGCTATATCATTTATAGTTGTAGTCGAACAAATTCATAATTACGCTCTTTACAAAAATCTAGAAATTGGTTCCATATCGACGATCTGGTTTTTATGGTATTTGTTGGAATTACTTTTTCCACGGCAGATTTTATTTCACTGATTGATCTTTGACCGAAACGAATGGTTTCACACATACTTTGGTAAAAATAAATAAATTTACGTGAGATTACAACCTTTCAAAAGTAACAGTGACAATCTACTGTCAGTCATTAATTACCAATCTTAACAGTGAATGTAACTAGGGTAACAAAATTTTGCCGATTATAAAATGTTGCTAGCTATTTTCTGAAATTTTAATTGGTTAGTGGGGTCGGCAAAATTATGAAGGTAGTGGTTTTTCCGTTTAAAAACAGGTAAATATCTAAAATTGCTACATTTTGATTGGTTCAAATTATGATGAGTGGAATAGTCGCGATAAAAAAGGATGCACGCGATTTTATCGATGTCAAAGTGATAAAAATGCAAATGTCAAATGGACATTTAATTATAGGAGTGAATTTATCACCATAATAAATGAATACAAAAAAATTAAAGGGAACAAGAAAAAAAACGATGCTTATGTTTTAGTAGATCCTGATGTTCATCAAAAAAGGTTTATGTTCATTCAGTATAGGAAGTGCCGGAACTTAACCAGACAGACACCTTTAAGTATTCCAACTCATAAATTAATTAATTTCTAATAATTATAAATACCTAGATTGATATTGTCACCTCAATTAAATTCCCACAACATTAATACAACGACAAAAACGTGGGACTAGAAGCTGTAGACATCTTTTATGATGTCGATACCGTAACGGATCTAGGTATAAATAAGCTTATAATATTATACCTATCACTATTAATCTGATCTTTTAAGTGAGTATTTGCATTAAATAATTCAGGATGTTGCCAAAGTTCCAAGCTAGTTCGTTATAATAAATAAATTATATTTAATGTAGGATAATGGGTATTGAGAGCCAGTTCTAGATCTAAATTGTTAGTTTTGTAAATGTTTTTGTCCTGATTGATGTTTGAAAAAATTTTAGGTTTACTTATTTTCGACTTAGTTTAACAACTCAAAAAAAATTAAAACTGTTAAATATTAAGGAAGGAGTTCGATTCATGTTGGGTGTGGTGTCATAGATATTAGAATTAGAAGCTTTTCAAATGAATTACCCCCAGAAGAATATCGGAACTTAATTTGGCATAAAGATGGGGTTTCTCCGCATGCCGTGTGCAATGTAGTTAAATTTTTAAACCAACGCCATTATAAATGGATTGGACGTAATTGAACCATTCCTTGGCCACCCAATAGTACTGAGCTCTTCCTTTTAGACACATTTCTTTGGTGGCATTTAAAGAACATGGCACACTAACAAAGAACCCAAAATATTAAAGAGAACATGGAAAAAGTTGTTACTTAAATAAATCGACAAGAAAACGCCATTTTAACAGCAAGCTTAGAAAGGCTACAAAAAGGATTCCGATCTTGCTTTAAGAACAACAGGGGTCATATTGAACATCTAAATTACTACTTAGTTTTGTTTTATTAATTTATTGTTATTATTACTAGTATTTGTGAATTTCTTCTTCTGTCATGTAAAGATTTATTTTCTCAATAAATAGCAAAAGAATACTACTTGGCAAGTGGTAATCATAATATGCTATATAAATATGTATATTTGAGAGGGTAGTCTTTGCTG
The DNA here is from genome assembly GCA_963920685.1 of Polydrusus tereticollis. Taxonomy (NCBI): domain Eukaryota; kingdom Metazoa; phylum Arthropoda; class Insecta; order Coleoptera; family Curculionidae; genus Polydrusus; species Polydrusus tereticollis. The sequence goes on from OY987329.1 coordinate 127,888,472, forward strand.
ACTAGTTAGAGAACAAACTAGTAGAATATTGGGGTGTGCAGCAATATGAAAGGATACTCTTTAAAGTTTTATTCCAAGCTTTCGGAATTATTTATTATCAATTCCATCTTCAGGGAGACTACAAAATGAGGAAACAAGTAACAGTGAGGCTGCTATACAATTATATAGTGTTAACTACTTACACTTTGTTGAGGGTGATCATATGGATCTTAGAAATTCGTAATTGGAGCATCAAAGTAGCAGTAAAACTCGTTAAAGACAAAAAAACCAAAAGTTCATTTAAGTTAGGTAGGTTTTAAAATTGTATAAGGACGAAACACGAACATGAAACTGGAAAACTTAGTTACGTTCACATAATTAATAAGAATTTTATTATTTAATTGATTAAGTTAGCTTAGCCAACTTTAAAAGGTATGTCAGTCATTTGGCGCGAATGAACAGACAAACGTGCAACCACCGTGATAAAGACAGGTTATGAATCTCCGTCAGATTTCATTTTTGAAAAATTTTTTGACAGTTGATGTCTGTCATTTGATGTGACTTCTTTGAGACAAGCCATTAACAATTTAGAGAGGGAAAAAAGAAGAAGACGAAGATGATTGGATTCCACTTTCTTCGTCTTCTTCTTTTTTCCCTCTCTAAATTGTTAATGGCTTGTCTCAAAGAAGTCACATCAAATGACAGACATCAACTGTCAAAAAATTTTTCAAAAATGAAATCTGACGGAGATTCATAACCTGTCTTTATCACGGTGGTTGCACGTTTGTCTGTTCATTCGCGCCAAATGACTGACATACCTTTTAAAGTTGGCTAAGCTAACTTAATCAATTAAATATTAAAATTCTTATTAATTATGTGAACGTAACTAAGTTTTCCAGTTTCATGTTCGTGTTTCGTCCTTATACAATTTTAAAACCTACCTAACTTAAATGAACTTTTGGTTTTTTTTTGTCTTTAACGAGTTTTACTGCTACTTTGATGCTCCAATTACGAATTTCTAAGATCCATATGATCACCCTCAACAAAGTGTAAGTAGTTAACACTATATAATTGTATAGCAGCCTCACTGTTACTTTTTTCCTCATTTTGTAGTCTCCCTGAAGATGGAATTGATAATAAATAATTCCGAAAGCTTGGAATAAAACTTTAAAGAGTATCCTTTCATATTGCTGCACACCCCAATATTCTACTAGTTAAATATGTATATATGTGAGAACTTTGTTCTCTATAGCCACTTGCTGAGACCTTATACAATAAGGATTAACCAAATTATGCTAAAACAGCTATTCTCTGGGCTACATGCTCCAACGAGCGCTGAATTATATTGCAAAATTTGACGGATTTTGACTAACACTGTTAGTACTAAAATACAAACTCAGATTGCAGAAACTACCGGAAAAGAAAGGAATGAATCTTTATTTCCAATGATAGGATGCTATACTGCTGCTACCTGTAGACCGGTTTCGAACTCTTTGGTTCTCGTCAGTACAAGGCAAGCATGACAAGCGAGCATACCTACCATTGGACAATCGAACCACCCTATAGCTAGAGAACAAAGTTCTCACATTTATACATATTTATATGACATACCTATTTATTTTCTCCCTTAAAATTGTATTTACGGATATATTTCTATGAAAACGTGCCCTAAATATTCTTCTTGCTTCTCTTGCGTATTCTTGACTTTGTATCTGTAATCTCTCGTTTAACAAGTATTTCATGTTAACAAAATAAAAAAGATATCAAATTTATCCTCACCATAAAGGCATTGCCAAAAACCAGTTTGTATGCAGTACGACAGATATATGGTCCTCAAAAAAGCGACGTTTCATCTCTTTTAATCTTTTAAAAATATATAAATCTTTAAAAAAGATTTAAATCGTTTAACAATGTTTAAATCTTTCCTAAAATGATTTAAATTGTAAGAAAGATTTACTATTTACATCTTTTTTATATTCAAAATGATCTTTGATTTAAAGCATTTGCCCAAATGAAAACAGTGACTATAAATAATAATATATATAATAATAATAATAATAATAATAATCTTTATTCAGATAATCAAATTTGTTCAATTCACAATAATAAAATTTATACTCTAACATGTTTATCTGAAAGGGCGAAGTTTATCTCTCTTGTTTGAAACAAGAGTTGGTCTTCCACTTAACCTTTAAAAAAAACTAAAATGTAACCTGTAAACAGAGTTTACAACTAGAATACCTAACAACTAACCTTAACTAAAAAAGTTTAACAGTGCAGGAGCATTATGTTATTCATAAAGATTTATGTTATTCACAAAGATTTATGTTATTCACAAAGATGTATACACTAGAAAAAGAAAAAGATGAAACTATAATTAGCAATAAGCTCGACGGCAATAAGTATAAATAAACATAAATACCTAAGGCAAGGATACATATGAAAATAAGGAACAAAAAACCAAAAACATGTACAAAGTACCTACATTAATTTTTCAATTTCCCAGTAAAAAGTAAATACTTTGTCAATAAAATTTGCAAATATAAGCTTCGTGTGGATGCGTCTTTGGATGAAAAAAAAATGCAATAAAGGACCCTTAATAAAGATGAAGTAAAAATGAACTGAAAACTAAGCAAAGTACTATTTTAATATGCAAACATTAAAATCCTTGTATAATACGTAATCGTATGCATCAACTGTTATGAAAATCCATACATAAAACATAAAGTGGTTTGCGTGATTTATTAAAATAACCTGTGAACTATATATATATAAATAAAAGCAGCACCTACTCCACATTTTACATATCAATTAATTTTCTTATGGAAATGAACTGAAACTACAACAAGTTCGTGTCAGAAATAAAGTTTCTGATTGAATATCTGGTGGAAAAAGTGCAAGCAATCTTCTACACGTTATTTACCATTCTTCGCGTCCTGTCGGGATTAAAAACGAGATGTTATCAAAGTTGAGCGCCTTGTCAGGATGACAAAGCAAGTTCGTGGCGTCTCAGGGTGGAGAAAAACAAACGATGTTGCTGGCGCCAAACTTCCGGCAGTGCTGCCAACATATGTGAAATGTCACTAGATTGGAGAAGGTAAAATAGGACTACCCCTGATTGAATTACTGTGCACACAAAAATATGTACTTCTCTATTATTTAAATAAACAAACTCTTAAAGTGTTTTCAAATAGGTTTGAGAAAGCCTTCAGCGTTTGTTTTTCAGTCAATATTTTACTAGGCTGCTTAAACTGTGTAACGTAATACTTGAGATACACGACTCAAAACGAGGGAAATGTAAACAGTTGCCAAATTTTAAACGGTACAGGAATAACCTTTGTTAGAATATCAAGTTTTCGTGTCTAGTAATCTCATATTATGAGAGAAACTTCGTGGTTATACGAGCTTTTTAGTTTCAACTTTATATCATGGTAAAAAGCTTTTTTGGAGTTTCAAAAACGAGAGATAGGTGTTTTTTTGCAATTTTTAATTTATCTGGAAGAATTCCCGTGTTAAAAGAAAGTTTTGTTAAATAAAGTAAAATAGGAATAATTTCATTTTTAACAAGTTTAATAATTTTAATATTTATGTTGTCAAGACCACCAGTTTTCTTCACCTTAATTCCATCAATCAATACTTCAATATCTTTATTATTAATTTTCTCTACATCCAAAAACATCGATAGCTTATTTTGTTTGTCAGAACTAGTTTTGGTATATTTGAAATTTTTCTTAGTAAGGTCTTACCAACATTTACGAAATGGGTATTTATCTCTTCACAGATTTGCCATCTTTCTTCTATTTTTAGATCATTTACCAGTAGATAGTCAATAGTTTGCTTCTCATTGTGGAATTTATTTGTTAATATTTGATTAAGGCTTTCTGATTAGTATTAAACACGTTAACCGCCGCATATAATTTTTAGGAATTGTAAAGTTGACATATTGTACAGCCGGCGGCCAACTGGCTATATTATTTTCATGCCACCTGAATCGCCGGCGTACAAGAGGAGAGTTGTGTTTTAACTTATATTGTACGCCAGCGTTCCAGGTTACGTCTAATTCCCCATACAGAAGTATTGTTCGGCGTACAAGTAATCATGTGCACCATTGGTTCGGCAATCAGATCATGCGAATGTGAAAAAAAATTAATCATAAATGAAACAACATTTTTTATTCATTATTTGGTACACGACATAAAATTCATTACTGAAATTTACTCAAAAATTACCAGGAAATCACTAATTACAAATAAAAGGTTTTTCAAGACAGGTGTCGCAATAAGTAGATACTCTCTTCGCTGAGTTTGCTGCTACTTTCCAATTTTGCTGTGCCGCTAGTTTCTTGTAACAGTATGTACATCTTTTTCTAACTTTTCGATTCCTTTTGCATTTCTGTTTAGTCTTTTTCATTTCATGTTGTATTTTTTTTCGCTTCTCATCCTGTTGTGGAACTTCGCCTTCACGGAAAATTTCCAAGAGTGACTCCACCAAAGCTTCCCGAAATTTTGTAACAGAAATTTTTGATGTTTGATGCCCCGCTTTGTATACAACTAAGGCATTAACTACAGATGTCCCCATCAATAATTCGATGGTAACTTTGTGGTACCATCGTACTGATTTTCGAACAGGAGAAGAATATGCGGCCAGTTGATTGGACAAATCAATTCCCGGTTTTCCGGCATTATAATCAATAATGCAATGAGGTTTTTGTACCTCTCCACGCTTTCTGTTTAGTTTTCCTGTGTTTACCACATCCAAAGTGTGATAAGTAGAGAGCATTAAAACATCTCTCTTATCTTTCCATTTAGAGACCACGATTCCGTCTTCATTTTCTCTACCTATTATTTCCCCTTTTTTTGTTTTGCTGATACAACTTCTTTAGGTAGACCTTTTCTATTTTTTCTTAGGGTTTCAACTGAGATTGAAATCTGTTTCGTGGCATAATTTTTGGAATGAGGTTATTCTTATATATGGGATGTTTACTCCAGTAAGCCTCAATATTCGGGTAACGCACCAAACCCATATAAAGCACAATACCGAGAAATTTCCTTATTTCCGGTACAGTTACTGGTTTCCAAAGTGAAAGTCGGCTTTTGGACTTTGGTCCACCTAATTTTACTATTACCTGTTTGCATTTCGATTTGTTTCTATAACCATTGTTTCTAACAACTCTTCCGTTACGAAAAGGGAATAAGCATTTAATTCTGTAAAACTACTTGTTATAGCTAAGTTTGGGTTTATACCTTTATTTCCCATAAATGCAAAAGCTTCCTTATTATTTCCAGTGAATTCTTTCCATTTAGATATTACGTCGAAGTATTTTCAGGATTATCATTAGGAACATCATCACTCAACTCTTCTTCGGATTGAGTGTCTTCTGAAGAGCTTGAAAAACGGTCCTGAAAGTACGGATCTCTGACGCTATCATCCCTGTCAAAATCCTTTTCGACTTCGCTGCTTTCTGACTCCAGAAAAATATTTTCAGCTTCTTCTAATAGTTGCTTGTCACTCAACAGTCTCTTTTTCGATTCCATGTTTATTGAAATTACTAAAAAAGCCGTTTTACCGAGTGATAAAATCGCTTACTTACCCGAAGAATGTGGTCATATGGTAGAAAAATTACTAAGAATACTACTTTGTAGTAACAAAAACTACATTAAAATAAACTAAACACGCTTATAAGTTGTGAAACTGCTAAACCGCATGCAAACTCGACCCCAAACAAACTAAACAAACGGTAATCTCGCTTTTGCGCCTTTAAATCTCACGTGGTTTACGCATTGAAGGGGGGATAATGCATGTTCGCCGGCTGTACAAATGGTAAATAGTAAATGCTAACTTTGCTTGTACGCCACCTGTACAGCCGGCTAACAATACAAAATATTGCCTGAATCGATGTACCAATCAAAAATATGTTATGTATTTGTTAGTGTGATGACACTAGATTGGTGTATACTCAAAAAAACTATTAAGACATTTTCGTAATACGCCGTATATTTCGTTCGGCGCTTCAAGAACCATGCCAATTGACAGCCGGCTGTTCAGGTGGCGGTTAACGTGTTAATGAACTGTTCATTATAATAATTTTGTTTAACTTTTCTAAGAGTCTTTTTGACTAATTTATTATAGTGTGCATGTGTTTTTTTATCTGGATACTTTTTGAGATTGTAATAAGATTTGTCGTAATTTAAACATTTTCCTTAATTCCTGGGTAAACCATGGATTGGATTTTTGTAAAATTCTAATTGACTGATCTGATGAACAAGAATCAAAGATGTTTAAAATGTCTTCATACGAACTGCAAACTTCAAACTATATATTGGTGCCAGTATATATAGATACATCAAGCATTTATACAAGTCAAAATTGGCCTCATTCGGACCCTATTCTATAAATAAAGAAAAATTTTAAAACATAATTATCCACTAATAACTGCACTAATTTTCGATATAGCTATTCCAAAAAAAAAAAAGAGAAAAATTTTAGCACTGTTTTACAATTAAAATAATAATAAAAAATTCATCAGAAAGAATTAGACATGCTCCTTTAATAGCAAATAGACTATAACTAACAGACTTTGTAAAATACTAACGCTACACAGATTAAAATATAAAATTTAAGAATTCATCACAGGTTTTAAACTGGGCTTTAGGCAACTCTCTAATGATTCCTGGTAATTTATTATAGAAATGTATCAGCTAGTTCGACACCTTTCGAGACGCAAGGAAATAGGAATTAAGTTACTTTTATTACGTGTATTATAAGAGTGCTGTTCTTCGTGTGTGGAGTATGGTTCAGTATATACTTACTTGGGATCTTCTCTGGGTTTTTAGGTCAGGGACGCTCCTTTGACTTCGATTGGCTTGTCGAAAACTGTTTAGGTCTTGTCACTTCTAGAATTTTGAAATTGGTTCTTGCCTTGATTGTGGTTTGTGTGTATTGGATTTAAGAATTTTGTTCTGCATAATTTTGGCGCCTTTTTCATTAACTTTGTTATTGATAGTGTATTGTTCAGTACGATCTTTGAGGTACAGAAGATTTTCAAAAATGAACAAGGAAGGCAGAGTTAATATTCTTAACCCTTTAAATGCTTCTCTACAGTCAGCCCAGTAGCCAAGGCCAGCCACGATATGCACCGCTCTTCTCTGCAGACGAAAGACTCCCGCGCTCCAGAGCCATGACCCCATGTAATTATGGCATAAGAGATATGCGAGTGGCACAATGAGAAGTATGCCTGTTTTAAGACAGGCTGTGATACACAGTCTGCCAGACCACACAGAAGAAAGGTGTTCGAGCTCAATTTACTGCAGAGCGAATCTGTGTGTTACACACTTATAGTGGGTTGATTATGGGCAGGAAGTTCTCGAGTTGAGAAGACCATGGTCTGAATTTTGGCAGCGTTTAAAAAAAGTTTATTGGCAGTGAACCATAGTTCAGCTCTCTCCATTGCATCTCCCACGGTCTCCACAACTGTGGCATCATCCGCACTGCTGCAGGAGATAGTGGTATCATCAGCAATGAGAGTGCAGTAAGCCCCAGTATTTGTTTCGGGAAGGTCGTTGATATATATCAAGAAGAGTAAGGGTCCGAGTATAGAACCTTGTGGTACTCCAATATTCACCGCTCTCTCCGCTGACATCACACCATTCACAATCACAGCCTGGCGCCGTCCAGATAAGTAGCTTGCCAATAATTTATTGGCAAGCCCAATAATGTCACACTGTTAGTGTGGAAATTATACTTTTTTAACTTTTCAACAAGTAGCTTGTGGGAGACGCAGTCGAATATCGAAAGCCTTACCCAGGTCACAAAAACAACTTGAGAGGTAGTCGTGGTGTTCGAAGGCATTGCAAATATGAGACACAAGGTCTAATATACCTAACGAGGTATTTAGAGATAGAGATATTGGTGTTTAAAAAATTAGATTTCTTAATGTTTTATTAAACATTGCGAGGTCATCATTTTTATCTTAACATTTTGGTTACAATTACAAAGTACATGATCTATTAAAGATGTTTCATTGGTTGTATCACTCGTTGAAATATTTATCTTGCATATTTTAAAATTATTTGCCATGTAAATTTCAACAAGTTTATTTTTATGATTGTCGTTCCGAAGAATGTTTATAATCATGTCACCAAGAACAATGCATTCCATTTTTAATTTAGTTAAATTTACCAATATCTCATCAAACAGGTTTAACAAACACTTACTATTTACTGAAGGTAGTCTATAAAGTCCACATATTATTAGGCATTAGGCGCAGCAACTTTGTTTTGATAGAAACGTAAGCTATTTCATTTTCAATTTTTTCTATGATTTCGAAATTTAATTTCTCTAGTTGCAAAAACGGAATTGTAATTATTTATATTAATATATTTTTCTTCTGATTTGTATAGCCATGTTTTTCTAGCTATTACAATAACAGCTCCCCCTTGCCCTTCAAACGCTAGTATATCATTTTGATCTAACAATTTTCACTTAAAGCTTCATGTTTGACACATACATTTGTACTATATTTAAGATTGTATATTCTACAATTACTAGATGTAGGATTTTTTTGTTTACATTCCCAAAATAAGTGGTCTTCTGAACAAATAGAGCAAGTGTTGGGTTTCTCACATAACTGAGTTTTATGACTATATCCACAAAATTTGAAGCAAGTTCTTATATTTAAACTTTCTTTGATTTGACATTTATTTGTTCCATCCTAGACAGATTTATTAACTAGTTATCTAAAAGTTTGCTCCTTTGTGTCTATACAAATAACATATTTTTCTGTTTGTTTGATTCTCTTATGTAATTAATATTTAGATTATCAGATATATCAATATAATTCAATGCCTTTAATTCTTCTAAAAGTTCTGCCTCTGTATATTTCTTGCTGGATCCCATGAGTACTAATTTTGGTGAATTTAACTTCGATAATTTAGTCAAACAATTTTGATGAAGTTTTTCTTCAGAAGGTTTTTTAAGGTTTTCTATTTCTCCGTTTGAGTTTTAATACTATACGGCCATTTTTCATTTCGTTGATTAATTAGAGCATTTACACTTATTGAATAAACATTTTATTGCACTTCAGATTTAGCTTTCTGATACGTTTGATATTTCTTACGTTTAATAATCACTACTGAAAGATTTTGTTTCCTTATAAATTTTTTTTGGGAAAATTTTAATATATTTGTACTTATATTTCATTTTTTTCCTGCAACATTGTCATCTTTTTGCGCATGCTCTCTAATATCTCTTCCAGAGTTTAATAGTATAATATTAACCAAACCGTGGTTAATATATTATTTTTTCCACTACTACAAACTTTTATATGACATTTATCTTTATAGTATTAATAATAATTATAAAAAATTATAGGTAGGTATAAGTATATTTTTTTAATAAAGTTACCTGCGCTTTGGAATTGGCAAAATATTTTGTTGTTTTGTCAGGTGGCTTTGTCAATGTCAATTTGTGTTCATTTGTGTCATCAGATTTCACGAGTTTTGCGTTTTTTTTAAAAATGAGCGAAGAAAATGTTAGTGATAATATAATGTGTACACCTCCCGAATTAAGGATGGAAGCAGAAAAAATGTTGATTGTATCGATATTTTACAATATCAAGTAATCTAATATGTATTGATAATTATCTGGTTGCCTAACCACAATGAATTGATGTTGTAGAATTAAAAAATCAAGTTACCTGCGTTCAAACAAAATTCGGTTAAGGTCAAAGATCGGTCAATAATGGATTTCAATGGCTTATTATTGACCATGGTCAATAATGACTTATAAGGTAGAGAAAAACGATTTCTAGCGTTAATAATAGGTCAATAATGGCGATGTTATAGGTTAGTAGTGGAAAAACAATTTTATTTGACTCTGAATTTATATTTATTTTCTCGAGATTTTCTTTCCATTTTAGATTTTAATTCATCAATTTTTTTAAGAATTTATCAGATATATTCTTGGAAAACAGTACTTTCCTGTCTAATTTCGCCTAGTTTTGAATTTTCTTCTTTAATTGCTTCTTAAGTTGAATTACAATTAATTCAATTCCAATATTTTTTTTTGTTTGCTTAATTCTATAATTTCTGCTTTTGATAAGGATGTACAAATTAAACAAAATCACTTATTACAATAAATGCAATCAACCGAATAAGTACTTTTTGTAAATTTCACTGCACAATTTGAACAGTTGGAATTGCTATTATATATAACCTTTAATATTCCTGATCCACATGCTTCTTTTTTACGCTGAGTACATACAGGGTGTCAATTTGAATACTTTCAATGCAAATATCTCGAAACGTTGCCAAAGATCGTCTATTGAATTGGGTTTTGATTTAAAAACCACAGTTTTGAAATGACCCCAAAGAAAAAAATCTAGCGGCGTTAGATCGGGAGATCTCAGCGCCCATTCCATTGAACCTCTACGTCCAATCCAATGATCAGGAAAAGCGTCATTGAGAACTTACCGGACAGGTAGAACATAATGGGGTGGTGATCCATCTTGTTGAAAATGTAGCAAAATTCCATGGTGCCGCCACTTAGATTGCCATTAATAAAAAATGGCCGAACAACAATATCACCTAATATTCCCGCCCAGACATTTATTTTTTCTGGCTACTGGGTGTGCCCTTTACTGTAAACATGTAGGTTTTCGTCACTCCAATACCTACAGTTATGTTTATTCACAGCCCCATTTAAGTAAAAAGTTAAATAACAAATATTTTTTAATAATTGTGGACTAATACGCAGCAATTCTGGCATTTCCTCACAGAATTGAATTCTTCAGTCGGGATCATCCTCATGCAACTCCTGGAGAATTTGCATTTTACACGGGTGAAAAGGATTCAATAATAGTTTCATGATAAATTCCTGTAACCGCTTCAGCTTGGCATAGGGAGATTGCAGGATTCATAGCAAAGTATCCTAACACTTGGACCTGGGCCGCTTCATAATTTCTTATTCTTCCTTGAACCCTTTTTTTGTTTGACACTATTCCCGTTTCTTCAAATTTCAGAATAAGTTGTCTGACATAAGTATGACTGACATTTTTATCGGGGTTCATTTCATTAAATGCTGCAGCAGTTCTTAATGCACAACGGTTCAATTCAGTTCGTTTTTTATTCCCATTATTCATGGGTCTTGCCAATATTTGCTGAGCTTCTTTCAAATTTCTTTAGGGTCTTTTTAAGTTTAAAATTACTGTACCATATTGCTGTTTTTTAAACAATGTAGTTTAACAGATGTTTTACGATACAGGGCAAATTTATATATAATAATTGTAATAATTACCGACCTGCTTCTCTACTCAAGGTAGGTAATAGAAAAAATTATAAAAATTTTAAAAATAAACTGACAAAAACAATTCTGGAAGAAATGATTTTGTTAAAATTTTGTGAAATAGATACTTTATTGTGAAATTCTGTTGTTTCAGTTAATAGTATTCTAACCTTGTACTATATTCCTTTCAACGAAATGTAATAGTTAGTTGGAAACAAGCAATTAAATTGAATTGAAAGCTGGAATCGTTAACTGAATAGCTTTCAAGAAAATTTAAGAATATTGGAAGATAGTCATGTTATGCACGACGACTGAGTTATCTGTGTTGCGAGGCTAATTGGCACTGAAACCAATCCTCTAATATTAATGAGCCTTAATTTCTAACACGCACAAAAAATAGTATCCATCATATAAACTACTATTCCTCCATAATATTAAATATTTTATTAATTTAGTTGATGTCTAGTCAATAGCGCATTGAGAACCCAATATCACAAATTTCATCCTCGTGGGTTATAGCTACTATTTCGGTGTGTTTATCAAGTAGAATACTATTATAAAACCCTAAATAAATCGGTCACTTGTTTTGCATTATAGAAAATTTACACTAAATTCCCACAGTAAAAAGATCCACGAGGACGCAACAAGTGGTTTAATAAAGACCATCAGACCTATACTATGTAGGTATAGGTACTTCCGCTATACCTATGTTTGGAAATATTCTTGATTATTCCAAAAAAATAATTTTCCCATCATTACTATTCCTTCACCTTAATAGCCTGATATGAGAATAACTTAATAAACCAGAACTTAATGACGCGAGGTATAATAACCTAGAAATACGGGAAATTTCTTATAGTATAACAAACTCGTTGTTTCCTAAATAGAGAAATGTAACTATGTAACTAGACTATGGATTAAGTCTCTTGAATTAATCACAAAAAAATATAATCCTGAAATGACGGAAACAAATCAGCATAATATTACAGGTTTAATTTGATTAAGCTTGGGCTAGATGTGTGGAATACCTTCCTTAAACATCTTATACAGGGTGTTCCCGCGTTGAAGTTATCTATTATAGTACGCACCACAAACATATCAAATTTTTAATTTTTCGACATAAGAAATTTTTTGCTTGTAAAAAATACGATTTGTGATTAAAAGTCATTAGAAAATGTTGGTAAGGACTATTTTTTTTAGTCATAATCCAAAATTTAAAGAAAATCGTATTTAAATCGATATTTTCCATCCCTCAGCTTTTTACCAATGTAGGAAAAATAATTGTCTGCTACATGAGGTGAAGTATAAGTCAGATAATATCAATGTCACTCCAAGGTTTATTTTAAAGTTGCAATAATGCTTAATTTCTTTAAAGCAGCGTATTTATTTAGTTAAATACCAAAGATTTCCTATGGACATGCAATTGAACTATTCAACGAAAAATTCTCGCCGTGGAAATTAAACTAGAGACTTTAAAACATTTAATTAGAAAGTTTGATCTTACAGGTGGTGTAGACAACCTAAAGAAGCCTCTATGGAAACATACAATGAAGCTGATATAGCGATCAATGTAGTTAATAGATCCTTGAAAATTAGCAGAAGTAAATCGTAATGCAAAGAGTTTTACATAACAAAATAAATTATATTTGATCTAAAAAAACTAAATTTTCCAATCACAAATTATACTTTTGTAGAAATTTGACCAGGATAATGCTAATCTGGTCATAAAACCTATTTATTAAATATATCAAAAAAATTGTTTATTTTTTTGTTTGAACTGAAAAAAATGCAGATACGCCTTTTCGTGTGATTCTTTTTGGTGCGATGCAGATACGCCATATTAAATTAGGTTGAATCCTTGCATTTTAACCTAAAATTAATTTATAAAAACAGAGAAGGAACAGGAAGAGGTATTTCCGTATTTTTCAGACCTAAGGTTTTGAAATCTAATACATTATGGTCCCGCTATTCGATGGTAAAAAGTCTAGTAAAAATAAAACACTAAAATCATTTGATACAAACACTCACTGCAAGAAGCAGATTGAACAGAGTAAAATACTAAATTTTAGAAGAAGCAAAACTATCAGAAAATCGCAAAACAGATTCTATTCTGTAGCAGTCGTGTGGTAGTGCAAAATGAAACTGTTGAAATTCTGGCTTTCGTATAATAGCCGTATTTCCGGAACATAGAGATACTAAATCTTCGTATTTTTTCTTTGGAATTTTTGGTGACTCTAGGTTTAGACAGAAAACCGACATTGCAACTTTAAAATGTTTTAGGCTAATACTATCATATTCATTTTAAGTATCGCTATTTTTTATAAAAAGTTTCATTGGAGATTTCTTTTTTACCATCACTTTCATTTTACGTTTTTGCCACTATATGTTTGTCAAAATACAGTAAGTATGCGTAATTCCTTTGATAAAAGCTTGGAATTACACACTGTCATTGGATTTTCCACAGCCTGTTGCTTGCAATATGTTTTTTCTCTCGTACAGTTCTTTTTTCAAAGTTAACGAATTATATCTGCTTTTTAGGTTTTCTTTAGTTTGTTCGTTCCTTGCAAATTCGTCAAGCAAAGTGAACACTGGTCCTTTTTGGGTGCTATAAATGAAAGTTTTTGACTTTGAATACCCTTCTGTGCATATGATAACTTGGTTTCTCGTTATACCCCTTTCTGTCAAGTTCTTCGAGGAACATAAAAAGCATCTTGGGTAATGAAAGGTCTGGGATGGTACATTCAAGTCGTCTTTGCCCTACAAAAATGAGACTCGACACTTGAAAATCTGTCCATGTGACGCTCGATTTTCAGTCTCATATTTGCTTCTTCTTTCTCAACTTCCATACCTCGTTGTTTTTCACCTCTTTTTCTTTATCCAAAATACCTATATCATTTAATTTTGTTTTCGTTTACGCACGAAGAGGCGTAAGTGAATATTAGTTACGTCATTTCGTGAGAAGAATGATACATTTGTTTTTTTTTTATGTCAGTTACGTCGTTACGTGAGATAGCGGACAATACAGTACAACCACTTTTACTGGGAGTACATTTAAGTACCTCAAAAGTACAATTTTTAATATCAATTCTACTTTTTTAAATAGTAGAGGACAGGGAAGAAAATATTATAATATATAAAATGTACATTATACAACTAGGGACTAAAGTGGTATTTTAAATCCCGAGACAAAAGTTTATAGCCCGACCAACGGGAGGGCTATAATTTGTCAAGGGATTTAAAAACACTTTGGTCCTGAGGTGTATATACTATTTTATGTACTTTAGGATAGGTAAAACGTTAAAAAAAAAATTAAATGCCACTAAACGGTAGGTACTCTATTTCTAAAAAATCATCGAAGCGGCTGATGTTACCATATCAACGACCAAATGACAAGTTATGACAAGTAACTAAGTAAAACAAAAGTCATTCGATAAATATTAGTCAAACACGCTACATTCACTGAAAGACGTTTATCGCGATGGAACAAATCGAAAAGGCAGCTCAAGAGGCTGTAGGCCAATTATTACCAAGAAAATCTGGAGAACAATATAAAAAACAGTTATCTGAGTATATCAAATGGTGCAAAGAACGGAACGTAGGAGAATTTACAGAAGAAAAGGTACCATTAGCATATTTCTTAGAAAAGTCAAAAAAGCTTAAAGCATCGTCACTGTGGAGTGTATATTCGATGATAAAAGCCACAATTGCAACAGACATGGGCGTCGACATTAGCAAATTCTGCAAACTAACCGCTTTTTTGAAACGACAAAATGAGGGCTACAAACCAAAAAGTCGAAGATACTCGATGTTGACAACATTAAAGAGTTCCTGGAAAAAGCACCCGACCATGAATTTTTGGGGCAAAAGGTAAGATACACATTTTTTTTTCAACCGATATTTTGTCCCAGTCTATATCTATATCTATGTTATTTAGGCGCTTTTTGGAAAATAAAGTAGGTACCTATTTATTTTATTTATACTTTGTTCCAGGTAGTTCTAGTCATGGGCGTGGCAGGAGCCTGTCGAGGCAAGGAGCTCTGCCAGCTTGACAAAACCGATGTCCTAGACAATGAAACGTTCTTTTTGGTCAATTTACGAGATACCAAGACAGAAAAAGGCCGATCTTTTGTTATAAAACGGTCAAAGGAAAACTCCACAGAAGTAGTACGATTGGTGAAGAAGTATATTGCCTTAAGATCTCCATCAATACAAGGCCATACAAGATTTTTCGTTGGGTACAGAAATGGAAAATGCAAACTGCCAACCAAGATTGCCGAATATTTAAAGCTTCCAGATGCAAAATTGTACACTGGTCATTGTTTTAGAAGGACGTCAGCATCGCTACTAGCCGACTCTGGAGTAACGATAGATCAGCTTAAAAGACATGGCGGCTGGAAGAGTGGCACCGTCGCTGAGGAATATGTGGAAAATTCCTTATACCAGAAAAAAAGTATGGCAGATCAACTTTTTACTGGTACTTCCACCGAAACGTCTTCAGATATTTCGATTCCTATTGTACAAAATGAAACACCAACGACATCGTCGGTGCCACCGACGACGACAACGGCTACAATTTTCAAAAACACTTTAATTAATAAAAATAACAGCTGCAATAATGATAATTTACCTTTTTTTCACTTGGCTAATTGCAGTGGGGTAAACATAACTGTTAATGTTAATAGAAATTAAGTTATTTTTTATAGTTTAATATTGATCTAAACACGTTACACTTTTGTTGCATCCATGTCATGTTATATTTTCTAATAAAATTATTGAAAATAAATTTCGAAATTTAGCTTTTATTGCAAAGAAATTTACTTTAAATCCCTAGGGATTAAAGTACATTCTAAATCCCTAGGGATTTAAAGTACCACTTTTTCCCTGAAAATAGGGATTTAAAGGGTACTTTAAATCCCTAAAGTACATAATACATTACTATTATCAAATTAATATTCCATACCACTTAAAAAACCAGCGAACAAACATTTTTTTTACAACTAGTCGTAATTATTATTTTTTTGTTAAAAAAAATGATACTATACCGAATATTTTAACTTAATGCATAATAATTATAAGGTTGCATTCAAACATGTCTAAGTCGAGGAATATAAGCCAAGGAATATAATACGCCAATCATACCGTTATTTATGAATGTTAATTAAAATAATATGATATCTAAACATTGTGTCACACTGAACGAATGGAAAACTTGTTTCGAACAGCATTATCTTAATTGACGTCAAGCTGTCATTCAAAACAAAACAAGATTATTTTAGTGCTATGCCTGGTAGAATCATTGTACGCATTAAATAATGTAATAGACAGGGGCGCTTTTTTCTAGGGATGGAGAAAAATATAATGAGCCTCTAATTTAAGATTTCGCAAAAATATGCCTTAGCTATGGCCGAAGAGAGAGAAGGAGAATCGGTTGATAATGACAATATCTGGCTTTTGTTATGTTAACTTTTTTAAAAAGCACAACCGCCTGAATTTTATTTAATTACTGTCATCCCGAGACATAATTTCTTTCAGGTATTTCGTTGGGTGTATTATGTGTGAAGATGTGTATCATCAGCCGATGTTTAAGCATCCAGAGTAAAAGATGGAACCATAGTCGTGGTGTCGTCAGCGAAGCTTTGCAGGGCGATCCACTAAGGATAAATATACCTATATATAAATATATCTCATAAAGTATTGTTCATGGGAAGCTGATAAATAATTATCTTTAAAGTGTTGTACACTGATAAAACTGTGCTCCCTTAATCAAATAATCTGATTTATTTGGTGAATAATTATTGGTAATAAATAAATGTGATTTTAATTAACTAAGTTTTATTTAACTGAAATAAATGAGAGTATTTCCCTTTTTTTGCAAAATTGCTTGACTGTTGGTGGATTTGTGTCAAATCATAGAACCCTTCAAACAAATATCTTACCAAAAAAACACTAAAATAACAAAATCTAAATAACAAATTATTTAATCGAACTAATTTTTATTTAGGAACTAAATCCCGTTAATCGCTAGTTAAATCACCCAATAGAGAACTATTTAAATGTCTAGGTCATTTAAACTAAATAATTATGTATTTACATTAAATCCTTAATATAAAACAACCAAATATTTACAAATAACTAATTAGTTAATCGAAGTACATTTCAAGTTAAGAACTAAATACCTTTAACTTTAATTTAAATAATTCATTGCCGAACTTTTCAAACAATTTGGTCATCCAAACTAATAATTAAGTATTTAAAAGAACTCCTGTCGCCTACTTTGGGCTTTGAGTAATTTGATTGGTTATACAAAAGTGGCCTGATAAATCATCATCGCGTTTTTGGTTATTGGTGTTCGATTTTGTCTTGTAGAAATTTATGAGTGAGAGCGAAATCTTCTTTGTTAGTGGCACAGAAGTTAGTGGTTCCATCAAAAATTAAAACGAAGATATGGGGAATAAACGTAATATGAATAATTATTTAGAATATTGGGGTATATCGAGCGGTATATCCCATCTGTTAAATACTTTTCAAGGTAGGAAACTATATTTGAATATTTTAGTTACGCATGAAACGAGTTAAAAAAGTAAGATAAGAGGCAAAGAAAAGATATACTTGTAATACCTAATTTGAAATTTCGAACACAAAATCTTTTTAGAAAAATGTAGCCAGGTATTTATAAATCATGGCTACCTAGGTTACAAATAAGACAGTTTTTCTCAATTTTCACCATAAATCAATACCTTTTAAACCTCCTAACGTAAAAAATATAATATAATTAATATAATATTAATAATTATTGTATACCTAATATTTGCAAATTTGCCTTTATTTAATTTTTTATCAAGGATATTAACTTCACTATAATGTTTTATTGACGTACATTTTAAGGGGAACAACTAATGGTGGGTTTATACAGCAAGATAACATAACGTAAAAATAAAATAAGAGTTGAATCTACAGATCTGCCTTACGACGTTTATAGAAACACATAACATAACATAAAAATAACAAATAAAATAAGGGATGGTTATCTTTTAAATTTTATGTTATTTTTATGTAAAAATCGTTGTGCGCGTGCGCGTAATTTGTCATAACCTTTATTTTCGGCAAAAATGTGTTTTTTCTGTTGGTTTGCCTTATTATTTGAACACTATAAACAATTTGATAAGGTTTGTGATTATTATGGTATAGGTACTGATTAAACCATATTCAATAGCAACATTTCAATATTTCATTCTGATCTATTGAAAATTAAAAAAAAGGTATTTAAACCAAATAAATTTATACTTGGTCTAAATAAATATAAAAGACAAGTTAAACAATTATGTACTTGAATAAAAAACAATCACTTTGATGGAAATTACCGGTTTATTTAAATCAAATCACTTAAATTGTTTAATTAAATAACGTTGTTGTTACGGAAAATACATGTAAAACAAAAGTAAAATAAATATATACTTGTATGTAAATGAAACAATGCAGTCTTTATCCACAGTTTAATTTCAAAATAAATTTTAAGTTCACTGTTCATGTGTCACTTCAACTTCTACGTTGCAGGCGGGTACTGCGGTCGTGTTGTAGCACAGGTTATATTTAATTGATTTCTAATTTAAAAATTTTTCAGTAACTTTCAAATACAAAATGCTAAAAATTCATACACATTTTAAAATATGGGGTATATCCCCATACCATCATGTCAGCTAGACATACCAATATGACAAAAATTTCTTTTTTTTTTAATTTTCTAAATTTTAATTTTTAAATTTGGTTAAACACCTAAGTTTAACAAATTTAATATCAACATAATTTAAAATAAAACCTTTTCCTTCATATGTTTTAAATTAATTTATTACCTCATAAAAATGCTTTTTCATCTATTCAAATTTCACATTTCACTAAAAAGTTTTAATTATACATTAATTTCAACACAACTAACTAGTTCATACCAAGTCTTCAACTTTCACATATTATTATATCACATTATAAGTTGTACTCATTAATTTGAGACAACCTACATCGCTTTTAAACTGGATGTTGGTATCCCCTGATGATGAATGCTTACGCATTCGAAACATGTTGGGAACTTAAAATTTATTTTGAAATTAAACTGTGGAGGAAGACTGCAATATTTCATTTACATTACATTGACTCCACTGTAAGTATGGACTACTTTTTCAACAAATATATACTTGATAAAAATATATATAAATATCAATCAAATAAACATTTTGTTAACTTAACTTTTAACCTATTTACCTTAAGTCTTTGAAACAGCTTATATTGGTTAAGTTAGTGTTAAGGAAATAAATATTTGCTTTAATTTTGTATTTAGTGATTAATTCCAAATAAAAAGTAATTTGTATCAAATTAGATGATACTAATTGAGGCAAATAATCCCTTGGTATTTTTCAAATACATATTTGTGTGGCTAATAGGAAACAAATATTTAATTGAGTCAATGGAAATTTTTTTTAACTCAAATAATTAAGGGAAAGGGGAAAAAAAGTCAAAAAGTCTTTCTCCACTAATTTAATAGTGAGCTATTAAAGGCTCAATTTTAAAATTAAATTGTCTCTACATGTTTCGAAGGTAGTAACCTTCATCTTCAGGAAACCAAAGTAGTGATGCAGTTATTATTAGCAGTAGAGAGAAAACTGTTGGTGGAAAATGACGTTGATGGAGCTTTTTTTTATTTAAAAATATTTTGACAAGATATTAATAATTGAATGTAATCAGCATGCTAAAATTGGAATTGAATGTGGAATGTTATATTCAATTCAAAGTTTCTGAAAAGACACTGTCCAATCTGTGGTCGAATTTAAAAAGGGAAGATATTCGTTATTTGAAAATCGTAAGTCAGGATATATAAAAAGGATCTTTTGGACATTCTAGGTATTGTTAGAGAAAGATTTTTGTTTGTGATTTGTTTTATGAGAAATTATAATGTTGAAATTTCATTTGTAAAATTAGTTATTGGAGACCTAAGGTCCCGTCACCTTGCGTTATGTTTGTCCCATTATGTAGGGAAAACAATAGAATTTGATTTAAAATAAAATTATTAAAAAACAGATCTTATATTTTATATACCCTTAAAGATTAAAATAGGGAGACGAACACAGTTAAAATGAAAACGTGACAACGTGTTCAGTCATTTTATAGTCGACCGTTGACAGCTGGAGAAAGACTTTTTGACTTTTTTCCCCTTTCCCTATATTTCAACTCCACTTCGAGAATGGACTTTTTCTTTAAATCAAATAATTAATTTTATCAGTGTATCTTTCACATCTTTCATCCAAATCTATTAAGCTTAGGTTCATTTTAAAAGGACATCTATGCTTAACTAAAAGCTGCATAAAAATAGCTACATTCTGGCAAAAGTCGCGTTTCAATATATTAGTATTGATTCGTTTTCGAGTTATTTCCAAATATCCTTATTTTCCACGATATTTCTTATTTAAAGAATTGTATTTTCTTTTTACGAGAATTCATAGGAAACTAAATTACATGAATAACATTATTCATTTTCTGGAAAATAAGGATATTTGGCAATAACTCGAAAATAATACACTCAGTTCCAAAAAAAGTGACACACCTAATCTTTGTTGCAATTTTGAAGTTCTGCCATTTCTGAATGAAAGGACCGATTTTTATTATCTTTCCATTTGTTGGTAGGTAATTCTATTACCTTTAAGAAAAAAATAAACTGGTGGACATTTTTCCAAAGCCTCCTGAATGATAGTGGAAAAACTCAAGCCATGTTATTTTCTTAATTTTTGACTCACCCTGTGCGTCAATCAAGTAAATGTATAGAAAGCGCTTACACTCTATATGAAAGTCGCTTCTTTTACGAGCATTTTGATTTTTTGTTCATTAATTTATCTCTAAAATTGTCCGAATTACAGCTTTTTTGCTGAAACCTTGCATATTACCAACTTTATGAATTTATCGAGAAACAGTTTTTAACAGATACGAATTTTAAAATAGTATATTAAAGTACATGTTTTATAAAGCATCATCTTATAGCACGCGTCGACAAGTGCTCTAACTGCTTTATAAAACACGTACTTTATACTATTTTTTCTATTTTGTATTTTTTTCAATAAGAAAATACATATTTAAAAAGAAAATGAACCATTCAAATTTTGTAAATTTGTATGTCTAAATCGAGGTCTAATACTATAAATTTACTTTTATCATAGTAGCCTTGACAATAAATAATATTTTCTTTGTGTCATTGTCACGAAATTTGTGTTTTAATATTTCATAGAGTTGTTCATAGTTCAACTCCCCCTGATATTGCTAATAAAACGATAAATCAACTTTTACCAGAGAAATCCCGAAATCTTTCTTTTCTCATGGATCACAATAACAGGAAACGTCAGACGTCAACAGAATAAAACATTTAAATATTACCAATGCCAACTTTTAAAAAATAAAAAAACGATATCGTAATAGATCTGTTTCGATACTGAAAACGGTATCGTAATAGATTTCTTATGAAACAAAATTAGAAAAACATTTTTATTAAACACAAAATTATAAACTAGGATAACTGCTTAATACCGTGTATTGCCTCCCGTAGCAACTCTAAGAGCTTCTAATATACGCGGCATACTAGAACTTAGGTTTCTTATCGTTTCCATTGGTATACGATTCCATTCTTCCACTAATGCATATGCTAATTCTGCGAGACTTTCAACAGGCCTCTGGCGAGAACGTACCCTTCTCCCTAGTTCGTCCCACAAATGTTCTATACGGTTCATATCGGGGCTTCTGGCTATAATGTGGTGATATCCGTAGCTTCTAAGAAGTGTCGAACAATTGCTGCGGTGTGTGGTCGGGAATTATCTTGCATCAATATAAAATTATTGCCCACTAACTCTGCATGAGGTAAGACATACTGCTGTAAAATGTCAATATAGATTAGCGCTGTCATCGACTGCCTCACTGGAAAAACATGGAGGGGTGTCTTTCCATTCATTGAAATCCCTCCCCACACCATAACCGACCCACCATTATAACTTTCACATTCTGTTATTAAATTCTGATTAAACCTTTCACCTGTCCTTCTCCATACTCTTTTCCTTTCATCCACCATGTTAAGGCAAAACCGTGATTCATCCGTAAACCAGACATTCGACCATTCACGAATATTCCATTGTCCATAATTTTCAACGAACTTTCTTCTAGCAGCACGATGTTGTGGCAATAATTTGGGACCTTTTGCAGGTCTCCTAGCTTTCAAATTAACTTCGTTTAGACGTCGACATACCGTTTGCTTACTTATCGTAACACCCCGAATTTGGCGAAGATCTTGCTGAACATTTACCGCAGTATTTGATCGATCACGTAATATCCTCAATCTCAGGAAGCGATCATCTCTTGGAGAAGTTTTTCGAGGGCGACCAGAACCAACCCTTCGAGCAGTGCTTCCTGTTTGTTCATACTTGTGGAATGCTCTACGAGCAGTTGCTTCATGGACACCCACTGCACGAGCGGCGTAACGTTTACTACGCCCTTCGTTAACTAAAGTAACTAATGGTGCTACTTGTTCTGAACTTATTTGAGGCATTTTATGTAATTTTAGTTACTAAAACTTTTATAATGACATTGACTTTTTTAATGACACAACGACAAAGGGCCAAATATGGAGTAATTGCCATGGCAAGGGCAATTGTTTTTTTAAAGACAAACGTAAGGTTTCAGCAAAATAGCTGTAATTCGGACAATTTTAGAGACAAATTAATGAACAAAAAATCAAAATACTCGTAAAGGAAGCGACTTTCATATAGAGTGTAAGCGCTTTCTATACATTTACTTGATTGACGCACAGGGTGAGTCAAAAATTAAGAAAATAACATGGCTTGAGTTTTTCCACTATCATCCAGGGGGCTTTGAAAAAATGTCTACCAGTTTATTTTTTTTCTTAAAGGTAACGGAATTACCTATTCCTAACAAATGGAAAGATAATAGAAATCGATCCGTTCGTTCAGAAATGACAAAGCTTCAAAGGTGCAACAAAAATTGGGTGCGTCACTTTTTTTGGAACTGAGTGTATATTGAAACGTGGTTTTTGCGAGATAAAGAGCCCCTTGACCGTTGGACCATAACACAACACAACTTTAAGCTTTTATTTTAAAGTTTATTTTACCATACAAGAATAACACATTTTATTAAATTGAAGCTAAATTACTATCAACGTTAAAACTAATCAAAATTTGGGATCCTTTGAGTTTTCATCCAGACATTGTTGCGTAATTAAATAAAATTGCATTACACTGTAACGTCATGAAAACGGAATTCGTTAACTCCGATGGACGATTAAACGATAAGGCAATTTGCGATCATTGTGGTTTTCCTTAAGTTGATATAACCGATTTTCTACTGCATCTTTGTGGAGTCGCTATCAAAATTCGTGCACCGTATTAACTTCATTAGATATTAAAATGAATGCCTTGGGGGCGAGAAACGAGACTTAGCCTGATGCTAATTGAGTTTGTTTACGGAATAGTCTGATAGCGTAACATGCGGATAAGGCAAAGACCGCCTATTTTCTGATGTAGTTCGAATTATTCCGCTTTGCGTAGAAAATCTATTAGCTTGGGTGCTATATGTATACAGGATGATGTTTTGCCACTGTAGTTTTGCCGCGAAATTCACTAAAGAATTTTAGGATTTGATCCAGTTTTAAGTTTACATATTGCCTAAAAAAACGATGGACGGCAGTACCTAAACTAAAAACATACTTCTACAAAAGGGACGAACTTCTTTAAGTGAATGATGATAACGAATTTTAGGGTATGATTAATATGAAGAAAAAGTCTATATTAGTATGCGATTGTAGATACTTTGTTTTAATGATACAGGGTGTAGCAGTTTTTAAGAAAAACGAAAATGATGATCTCACCAACTTTTCTACTATTTGATGGCACATTTTTGTCGACAAATAAATGTCAAATGAAAAGTACCTTGTAATATTTTTTTGATTTCGGCTTCGTTTAGGAGATAAATGCAATTTTATCAAACTCTATTTATTATCAAGCCCGAAAATGAACCCGTACATAAGTTATTACCTGCATCATAAAATTCTATTTATCCCCTAAACCAAGCATAAACCAAAAAATATATCAAGAGGTACTTTTTATTGTGGATTTAACTGTCTACATAAGTGTGCTATTAAAAAGTACAAAAGTCAGGGGGTACATACTTTTTGTTATTATTACATTGCCCGCTTGCATGCACCACCATAGAAAACTTGTCCGAACCTTCTACACAGTAAAAAATTGGGTGTTAAATTTAACTCTCAAGGGTGGTACATATAGGACCACACTCAGTAGGGTATAATAACCAAGCAGTATATCTGGTAAAAAATATATTTTTGAATGGTTTTTTTACTTTTTGATGAGTGTTAATTCTTCTAATTTATGGGTAGGTACATTTACACTATCGTGTGTAAATTAAACTCACAGATTATAAACCTATCCTTCTAGGGTGTAAAAGAAATAATGAGAGGTGTAAGTTAACCATTCTTTAATGGTTTTTTGTGATTAATTAGTGTAAATATCATATTATTGTAGTGTAAATTTTATTTTATTTGAGTGTGACTTTACTATAGTGAGTGTAATAAAATGATCTACCCAGGGCTAGAATACTTTCCACTTTGATTAAGTCATTTAATCAAACTAACCGGGCGTTTATAATTAAAATGTAAAAAATTATGCATTCGAGATGTTTTACATTATTAACCTCTGCTTAGTTTGACACATGATTGAATGACTTAATCAAAGCCGAAAGTAGTAGCCCCTAATATATATAAGGGCAAGGGCCTAGCGACACCTAAAGCACCGGTTCCCGTCAGATCACCGAAGTTAAGCGGTGTCTAGCGCGGCTAGTACTTGGATGGGTGACCGCTTGGGAAACACCGCGTGCTCTTGTCTTAGGGAAGAGTGTAAAATGAATCGACATCAAAACCATCCTATTCACGCCGGACAGGCCGGATGAGATCGGATATCTCGTAGGATGAAGGTGCCGTTTCACACTCCCCAGTCGGTAGACCGCACGATTAACAACCGTACGGTCGATGAGCGGTTCTAGATGGCCTTAGATACGCCGACGAACCGTAAAAAAGGAAAATAAAAAAAATAAAAAATAAAAATAAAAAAAAAAGAATTAAAAAAAAAAATAAAAAAATAAAAAAAAAATAATATATATAAATCTTCAGATCGTTTGGAAAAGGTTTGTTAAGTGAATGAAAATATTGAGTATTATTTATCGTTTATTTATAAACAAAATGATGGTTACAACAGAACCGGAAAACTCTGTGATTTTTTTACACTTATTATTATAACTAGTTGAACAAAATGACACACCTATTATACAGTTTAACAATTTAGTAAAATAAACATAATATATATATATCTACGTTTAATGTACCTCATTGTTAAGCTTAACAAAACAAATAACATAATAAATATATGTATAGGGAAAGGGGAAAAAAAGTCAAAAAGTCTTTCTCCACTAATTCAAAATTAGTGGAGAAAGACTTTTTGACTTTTTTTCCCCTTTCCCTATATTTCAACTCCACTTCGAGAATGGACTATTTCTTTAAATTAAATATATGTATACTTAGAACACTAAACAAGTAAATAATGAAAATTACGAATATTAATAATATTCGTATATTTATTTAGATATCTATGAAGTAAAATATGTAGGTAGGTACCAGGCCCGCGCCGTACATAAGGGCAAAGTCGTGTGGTGCACGACGGCGCCGAGGCGTCGAAGGCGCCGAAAAGCCTTAAAACTCAAAAGTAAAAAAAAGATAAAGCAACAAACAACATTGTCAAAACAAAATTTATAATGATAAAAAAAAACAGTAAGGAATTGCTAGCTATTACATTGTTTTTTATTTGTTTATTATTTTATTTTTTCTCTTTGAGACGAGGGAACCGAATTTCTCGAAAATAATATATTGTTTTGTTTTTATTTGTCGATCAGTTTCGTCCTGTGATATATAAACGAGTATTTTTTATGTTTTAAATATTTTTTTTATTTCTTGTGCTTTTGTATCATATATTACATTTGAAACTAAAATACAAAAATTTTGAGTTGTAATGCTGTTAGAATATATTTCTGTTTTCTATAAGTTTATAATTATGTTATGTATCTCAATGAGAAAATACTTGTATGGCTTGTACTTGTAAAATATAAAAATAAATTTATGAATATACTTTTTAAAATTATTGTTCAATTCAATAGTGGATAATAATACCTAACTTAACCCGTATCTGTACTCACATATGAACGTTGAACGAATTTGGGGCGTTATTTTAAATTTGCACAAGGGCGCCAAAAGTGCTAGGCGCGGGCCTGGTAGGTACCTAAGTATTTAAATAAAAAAGCAATACATTTATATTATAAGCTTATATCAGAAGAATTTAAAAGCTAAAGGGAAAACTGTAACAATGTAAATACCTACTTAGTTTCTTAAAAATGGCGTACTTATTAGTAAGGTTTCTATTAAATTTTGTTAATATGCTTACTCAATTTAACAAGATCCTCATAAGAGGCACTCTCATTTGACACTTTACAGAACTTTGATTTGTTTCTATATTTTAATTTAAATATAACATTATTCTATATCTCGTTCAAAGAGCACAATCAGACTGAATTGAAAGTTGAATTTGCACGTAGCGTCGGCGTCATGTGTCAATTCCTAGAATTTCACACCACTTGTTGCCGCCCGTCTTTTCGGTAAGACGGGTTTAGGTATATTTACCTGGGTCGTGTGAAAAAATCGATTAAAGAATAAGTTTTACACTTAATGTGTTAAAATAACCTTCTAGCGGGGTTTATTTACACGCTAATATGATGTTATTAACTGTCATTGTATTTAATTTTCCTGATAAAGTGTAAAATGGAATAAATAACACCAATTCAACAAAATTAACTTTTTAAAAAGTTAAATTCATAGGCAAATTTAATACAACAACTTTGGTCCCATATGAGTGCAAAAATGTGATAAAATATGTTGATCCGGGTGTTAACATTAACACTATTTTTTTTTACCTCTCCTGAAATGATTTTTACCAGCTGGATATTTTTTACTGTGTAGTTGCAAGAATATTTTTATTATTATTTATTTATTATTCTAAGAGAATTGATAATAGGTGTCTTGTCATTCGATCTAACCCGGGCGCTCAATATTGTTAATAGCAAGTTTGTATCATAAAAATTAGCTAATTTGTGCATTAGAGACAATTTAAACGAGTTTATAGTATCATTTTTGACTAACACAAACTTCAGGGTAAAGGCCAATGATTGACAGCCTGAATTATTTGATCAGGGTATGGGAACACCGCAGGGAGACATATTAGGACCACTGATTTTTTTGACTTTCGTTAATGATCTGCCTCATTATATGAGTCCAGGACGGGTAGTTCTTTATGCTGCTGATACTACGATTATTGTTTCTGATCGTACTGTTGAAGGCATAAGGGAGAAAGCCAATATAATATTGAGTAACTTTTCAGGGTGGTGCACAAAAAATAACCTAATGATAAATCACTCTAAAACAGTAGATATGTATAGAGATAAGAACCATAAGAAAAAGTCAAGTGACCTTTTCTTTGATTTTGAAGGTGACTAATTTTTTGAGAATCACTATGGGGAGACCCATATTGATGGTGCCTTTGGTAGGCTTAATAAGAGTTTCTTTACCAAGTTTGAAGAACAGTGTTGACAGGACCACGCTCTTAAATGTCCATCATTGTATGAGGCCAGGCTTCGGATATTGAGAGAGTATTTGTAATTCGAAAGCGTATTTTAAGAATTATTTTTTAATTGCCGTACTACACATCTTGTCGAGAAATATTCATTTTTTAAATTGGCTGCTGTTGTGAATAATATATCCATATGCGACATCCCTAAACTCACACAAACACACAACTTCATCTCTTCGCTGATGATACTGCGATAACTACAACATTAAGGGCTCCCTGATTAGTAGCTTCACGCCTGCAATGACGTATCATGCTCCTTCAGAACTCAACAAAACGATCCAAAAACAAATGAAATGGAACAACAAAATGTTTTGTGTAAATTCACCACATATTTACAAACCGAGTTTTCGTTTAAAGAAAAAAGCAAGGTAAAACTGTTATCTTTGTGTATTAGTATCTATTATAAAATTATTATTATAATGAAAAAAAACTTGTTTTTAACGACTCTTAAGCAGGGTTGGGTAAGTAGAAAATCTTAGGTTATTCACCTAGGTAGAAAACTTTACGTAAAAGAGGCACAGAAAATAGAAGTTTTGACAAGAGGATGCATGATTTTAACGTTGCTGACTTCTAAAATATTATATTTCAATATAAGATTCTCAACTCCCTGAGCACCTAAAATACAAAATTATGTGTTACTAGAAAAATAGGTTTCTGGTGCCAACATTAAAAAAATTATAATTATGTGAGTAAAACAACTGTAGCAAATAGCTCTGGCCCTTAATTTCTCGTTTTTGGATTATACCATTCTTAATCCAATAAAAAATAACACATAATAACTTCATCACTTAGAAAGCATTTGGCAACCGCGACAAATGTGCAGTTGGCACACTATCGCAGACCAGTATCATTTCAAAGGGCGTGTTTCGAAAAAAAGTCTCTAACAAAGGCAGCCATATTATATAATGGATATGTTGCGTTTGTTTCCATATTCGAAGGGCTCCTACAAAGGGCATTACTTCGATACATAGTCATTAGGGCGGCGCAGCAGTCACGTGATACCATCTCGATATTTTGAATACTAATTGCAAATTTCTTTTCTGCCCTTCTGCAGGGTGAATGATTTGTAACTTTTTTATTTTCTTCATTCTTGTACGATTTAGATAAAATTTACACGCAAAACTAACCCACCCTCAATAATGTTGATGACAAAAACATGCACACCAATTTGGATATCGAATAAGAGGAAGTCATTTCAAATTCGCTGCTGTTCTCATCTCGGGCACTGAAAATATAGCTACGCATAGCTATATTTTTTGTGTCTCGGGCTTTCAACGTGCCATAATCCCATCAGTATGACGACGACTTTCAAATATATTCCTCCTTCCACAAGATATGTTGCAAGCACCAAATAACATTAATAGGAATTTTGAGAATATTTCCACCGGTTCCAATACGCAATCTTTCTATATTTACATTTTTACATTTTTGTCAAGAATCATAATCATTACTGAACATTTTCCTCCACTTCTCACTCATTAACTCGAACTTGCTTCACTAAGTTATGTCTGTCAATCTTCAACCAAACATCACTGTTCAATTCGTTCTATGTTACTAACCCCTGAAGATGACTTTTACACAGTCAAAATATGTAGGGATATACCTAGTGTTTTCAATTTTTATTTTGTTTAATAAAGTAAAAATAAAATGTTTCGAGGAAGAATGTGCCCACTTTACACAATATTATAATAATGGTTGCATAGCACTGTTATATAAAAACAGACGGTTATATTGAATAGTCCATCGTCACCAATTCGTTTATTGTTTTCTACAGTTATTTTTATTGAATAAAGGCCTGTTAATTAATTTATTACATATTTATTT
Source organism: Polydrusus tereticollis (assembly GCA_963920685.1). Classification (NCBI taxonomy): domain Eukaryota; kingdom Metazoa; phylum Arthropoda; class Insecta; order Coleoptera; family Curculionidae; genus Polydrusus; species Polydrusus tereticollis. Next base: position 127,918,333 of record OY987329.1, read on the forward strand.
ATATGGTTTCCCGTACAGATACGCGAAAATCGCCTGTTTACCCCAAAGTATATGGCTTCTCCTAAAGACACTATTCAGTACTGTCTCCAACGCTTTGGTACTTTCTAGTATTCTGCGTACTCCATTAATGTAAGTATTGTTTTTTGCGTTTTTTAGTAGGTCAGTTCGTTTTCGATTTTATTTACGTGTCTATGGAGACTATTTGGGGTCAGGCTCATTATGAAACTCAGAAGAAGAAATTCCAGCAGTTGAATTGATTCGGCTGTTACTTGGTGAAAATTCATGATCACTTTATAATAAATGCATGGTAAAAAATAATTTTACACTTTCCACAAATATACAAGTTTTATTTTTTAACTCGACATGTTTCGGAGGAGTACTCCTTTGAAAAAGCGACAGTGTTGCGAAACATGTCGAATTAATTATTATGTTATTGTTGTTATATTAATTATTGCAATTAAGATTTGGCCCTAGCTTAGTAAGCCTCCAGGTATTGCCTAAGTTTCAACCAAATTTCAGTGTCTTAGTATTTCAGAGTTCAAAAATATCAGCATTTGTTACAGGTTACATTGTCCAAAAAAACAAAAAAAAAGAAAATTAATTAATATCTCAGAAATGGTAATAGAGGTATAGGAAAATAATAAGGAAAGTTATTAAGAAATTACTATGAGGTTGTAAAAAATAGGGTGTTCCGTTCAAAATAAGAAAGTTGCTACTACTTTCTAGTAGAAGCCATACGCCATCCATTGTGAATCTCCATGTATATAGATGGGAAAACACATTGCGGCATTTGACAAAATTAGAAACTCAATTTCATATTATTTAAATCCACTTTAAACACACAAAACAATTAAAAATGTACCAAACTTTTCCAGGAAGTAAATAACGTTTATTTCATTAGAAAAACAATTTTCCCAAGTTACGTTCATAACTTATTCATGTAAAGCAATTACAGGACGAGTTGATCCCGAAAGAGCATTCATTTAAAATTTGATGATCGCGATCCGACAAGTTAAGCCAATTGCGAAACGATACAATACGCGCAGAAGACCGTACACAATAAAACATTCACTTGTTTGCGTTTGAACTGCGCGCCAAATCAAATTTAAAATTTATACCCGGCACTCTTTGATATACTTCAATTCCTTTGTGCAGTTGGCGACGGATTGGAGCTGGATTTTTGTTTGGACGAGGGATGATTGCTTTTGTAAATATTCTTCTTTAGGGACTTTAAATGAGATAAACGAATCCGATCACTCGAAAGCGCAGTTTCTTTTATGCCAGAAAATTGTAGTGTTTGTTTGGAGCTTTGGTAAAGTCTGTTTTGATTTTAGATGCCGGAGTAGATGATAACATAAAACTATCCAGTTTAAATATTATTTTTAATCATAACAAAGTCGTGCGCTTTTTAGCTCGGGTCATTTTACGTGCTATATTATCAACGCCAAAAGAGTGTTGCGACCTCCTCTACAATGTATTCATGTTTTTCATAAAGAACATTGTTCTTTTATGCACCTCTTAAACTCGTACCTTTTGCCTCTTCACTTCAGAGCTGGTAAAGGCTGTCATCTTTACAAACTATAATTGCAAATTGGTTAATCAAAAGTGTCCAAAATATCTTCAAAATTACAAGTACAGAGAAACAGATTTAGATGGTCTCCTTCATATTACATTAAACATAGCATTTACAAATACAAAAATTCATTAAAACTTTGATAAAACCCCATGCCCTTAATCCTGCCACCAATGAAGATAACATATCTAATCTGCTATCTATTCTGAGACAATATTAGCGGTGTACTGTGGATTTGAAATGCTTTAAATATTAAACTACACATAAATTCACATAGGAAACATGTGTTACTATAGCCTAATGTACTTGGTGAAGTCATAATTTTAAAATATCTATTATAGTCATTTATGTATTAAGGGCATTATGAAGGTGTTTATGCCTCTGAGGGTAACAATCTTACAAAGCCGAGGGCCATTGGAGGATTTGTTAGTTGCCCGAGGGCATAGACATCAGTAATGCCCGTTTTACATACAATATTTTATGTCCTACTTCAGATAATTCCAAGTTAAATTAAAAGAAAATTCAAAATCATAAAAGGTTTTTTACCTATATAGTTGCTAAATAAACAAAGGTAATAAGTGTTCATTGTTGTGCTGTGTCAAAGTCAAAACTGAAATTTATGTAAAATAATGGATTTTCCGTTGATTCCGGATAGAATTGCTGTGAATGCTGCCAAAGCTTTGGATAATCTTGTCCCAAAGAAGTCTAAATACGCCTATTATAAGGAATATCATAGGTTTGGGGATTGGATGAAAAATAATGAGGTAAAAAATATCAGCTACTCGGATATTTCCAGGAATTGGTATGTTAAAATTGCTGTTGTAAATTATATTAAAATACTAATTATGTATATCGATTATAGTCTGGAACATTTACTGCTAATTCCCTATGGACGAAATATCCAATGTTAAAGAAGACATTAATAGTTAATAAAAAAATAGACGTTGCAAAATATTGCAAGTTAAGCCAGTATTTAAAGCAAGCATCCCAAGGATATGAAGCGAAGAAATCGAAAATGTTGACTCGAGAAGATGTGCTGAAATTCATCCGTGAAGCTCCCAATGAAATTTTTTTGATGTACAAAGTGGCACTGTTATTTGGTGTATTTGGTGGGTGCTGCCGCCAAGAGCTCGTTAATATGTTGGTTGAACATATAGAGGATAGAGGATCCGTAGTAATAGTTAATATTCCCGATACAAAGACCGATAAAAAGCGGGTCTTCACAAGTATTGATGAGAAGGAGATGGGTTGTTTAAAGCTACTGAGAACTTATTGGTCTTTACATCCGACGAACTGCAACATCAATATATTATTTTTGTGTTTACCGTAGCGGTCGTTGTTTTTCACAGCCAGTTGGGAAGAACACCCTAGGCAAGATTCCTTCCATTATTGCAAAATACCTGGGTCTAAGCGACGCGGACAAATATACTGGTCATTGTTTGCGCAGAACCTCTGCAACTCTGTTGGCGGACACGGGGGCAAACATGACCACATTGAAAAGACATGGCTGTTGGAAAAGTTCAGCTGTGGTTGAGGGATATTTGGAAGACAGTATGTCTTCTAAAAACAAAATTTCGAAATTGATATCTGGAGTACCATCAACGAGACCATCAACATCAAAAAACGTCCAATCATCGTCAATTTCTGTTAGTGAAAATCACGAAATAATAGAAAACATTGACTTATCAAAAGCCGGTAAATTCGTTTTTACTGGGTCTTTTCATAACTGTTTATTTAATATAAATGATAAATAAGTTTTTTCGTTAATAAAAAGTTACTTTGATTTTTCCTATTTATTTCTCTTAATACCCGAGGGCATTGAAAACTTCCTTAATGCCAATGCCCTAAGGTATTATATACCATTTAAAGTGTTTGGTAACTATGGTATTATGAAACAATAATATTCAAGTAAGACATAAAACTAATTTATATAAAACTCACATGAAAAGAGCTTATGTAATGAACTTATTACATTACTCATTTTTAATCAAACTATGATTTTTTTGTTTCGTCAGTCACTGTCACTTTTTGTGTAATGTCACTGCATAAATATGAAAACCATTTTGAGTACATAAAAAATTCATAAAAAAACAAAATTCTGGATCTTATATAAAATGTTGTATATCACACGTACGGTAAGGCTCATTACAGCACTCGTGTGTTTACTACGACTCTGTCTACGACCTCGTACCAATATTCCCCACTCGTTACTGTAATGAAGCTCATACCGTACTAGTAATATACATAACTATTATAACAACAAGTCTTTTTGTGGGGAAGCCTAACTAGTCCAGCAACGACTACCCTTCTTCATAACTATTATATATCATATTTGCTTTATTAAGGTTTAAAGAAGAGGTATAGAAATATACCCAAGGAAAAAACACAGTTCTGTTAAACCTTCCTTTAAAGCTCTATATACAGTTAATAAAATACAACTTTATGACAGCTATATCCTATCTGCTTAAAGCTGTATGCCTCCTCTTTAGCCACGTTGAAGCTTTTTAAAACTAAAATCTTTGATAAAGCTATTGAAGTATAATTATACGACTTATTTTCTCCCTGAAAGGTGTTTTAAAAATATTTAGTATCAGATAACTAACTGACTTTATCTTTTAGTTGTTACAGCACTGCTACAACTTGTTTTAAATCCTTTTAAAGGTTTAAAAGTAAATGTCTTTATCTCGCCATTATAAAACCAATGTAAAACCGGCACAAAACCAAACGGAATTTAAAATGTCACTTGGGCCCAGCCAGACCAAATATTTCAAAAATTACCTTTGTGCGTGTCTAGCTATTGAATGCATAAAAAATTGTGCTTAAAAGTATAAAGCTGTAATAAATAGTGCAGATACTCAGCTTGTATACCCCCTGAAAAACCCCCATAAAGTTAATCTTGGCATCTCATGCATCTATCAGAATATGTTCGAAATTTGGTAGTTTGGGGGTTTCTTGGTTTGCGAAAAAGTTTCATAACTTTTTTTGTGGCTTGGTGTATTAAATGTATAATAATATATTACACCGGACGACAAAAAAAATTATTTACAGTACACGCACAATACGCACATAACGAGCTTTAATTTTCCATATTTTAAAATGCAGCAAATGTAGCATTTCTTTTCCTAAAAGCCGTAATTTTTGTTTCTTTGGCTAGTAAAACGGAGACCAAGAAGTTTTGATTATTACTCTGACAAACCCAAATCATGTACTAAATCATTTAACTCATTTTGAACAATCAAATGTGGCTCGTCGAAACTGGAAACTAGAGTAATAGTGGGGTCGTTACACTGTTCTTTGGAGCTACCTGATGATGCGTTATTACCTCCCAAACAATAACTTGCCAATCTAAAGGCGCAGTCGATAAGTCTTCATTGTAAGGAACAGATCTTATAGCAGAAGGCATATTCGGATATTCAATCTTGCGCTTTTCTTTTTAGGAATAACATTCAGTCTTTGTCATGCAAAAATAGCAATCTGAAAAATGACTGGTGGGCTCTTGCCATACCTTTGGAGCTGCAAGAGGCACACTTTTTCTCTTCCCTCTCATCCACTGCACCAATGACACGTTACAGCTGACACAGCACACATGGGCCCACTGCTCGTCTTGATCTCCGATTAAAACACCAAAATACATGAAATAGGTTTTTTTCACATTTTAGAAAATGGTCTGGCTACTACTAACCCTTTGAAATGTGGATCTAGATCGAGGAGATGCAACTTTTTTGTTACAGAAACATTTATACAGGTGGTATCTATAACGTTCTGTGTTTTTGTATCAACTTTTGGGCTAAAGTAAGATGGGCTAAATCATCATACTTTAGCTTTAAGAATTTGGGCTAGCATTTTAAAGACACTTTGTTTAACAATTGCTTTTCTAACCTTTTAACAATATGGGCATACGACATTCCTGTATACTCTTTAAATGTAAAATACTTTTACCACATTTCGTAATTGCTTGTGGTCAACGTATTCTTATGCGCTGTTACCTCCATGCAAAACTAAAAATCACAGCGCGGCGTGCACAATTGGCGAAATAGGTTTATTATCGAGAGTTCTAAAATATGACCGTTAAGTTGTCATAAAGACATTTCGTTGTTTAATTGAAGACACGGTCGCAATATTTGTGCGCTCTTGTAATGAAGTGTTCAAGTATTTTATGCTTGTGAGACGAAGCTCTATACAATGTATGCGTGAAATAATTGGAGACAGACGTAAAATGAAACCATAAACTTGACAATGAAGTAATGACAATATATCTAGTAATTGTCAAGAACGGTGGAGTTGCTAATTCAAAAGGAAGGGAAACTGCTTGTTTGGAGCATCCATTAAAAATTTGTCAACCTGCGCCAATGTTAGTATCATGGCTTTTCTTGGCTTGTGTCCTTTTTGTCTGTTTTTTTTCAGCAGGGCAATTAATTTGTGAAATTTGCTGATATCGATATTACTTTTTAAATTGAGTATGGTCTTCAGCATGAAATGATGTTAGCGTTGAAGAAGAGAAAGTCCTGGATTTCTCTAAAATGAACAAGAGTGGGGCATCTTTGTTGAAATGTGTCACTCTTCTTTCACAGCACCATCAACAAATAGTCAAAACATCACACTTCAAACAAGTGGCATAATATTTTACTACATTTGTAAATACTGATATTAAATTTAATTATGCCTAGTTACTAAGTAACGTCTACAATTAATATTAATAATATATTAAATTATATTACAAATATATGGTGTTACTAATTTTATAGTGTGACTTATCTAAGGACAAGGATTTTATTTTTGGTTAAACGATGTTAAAGAAAATCTTTCTGTTAATGAAATTTTGACACACATGGACTTCTTAGAAAGCTATTTCAGCAAGTATGGCAAAGAAGTTCAGTTCGCTCACTTTCTAGGTTCAAAACCTCAGGATTTTTTACAAACGGTAATTGTGTATCATAAAGAAAACAAAAATACAACGAATACAAACTTTTGTACAATATCAGAGAACCTGCGTCATGAGCCACCAGCAATCTGTGCCCACTGGAAGCCAGACTAAAACGCAGATAGGAAAAGTTAAAACTAATAATTTTCTTAGCGATGGGAACACAACTCAAAAAAGATGTTTTATACTCAATGGCCAACCAGATTGCCAAAACCTTTGGAAGTGGAGCAGATACAATGACAGTATAGTGAGACTGGTCACGGTAAGGGGACTCCAGATGGGACGGGGGAGCTGTTAAAAGAACTGCGGATGCTGGCGTGGCATGTGGCAAAGATGTATCTTCATTTAACGACTTAATACATATTTCTATATTAAAAGTGATATGTTATTCCGGATAAGCTAAATGCATTTAAAAGCACATCACAAGTAAAGCAAATATTTTGGCAGAATAGGGAACCGAATATATTGTATTTTCGATATCTGCAGTGTATTGGAAGCTGTGAACAGTGAACATCTGATCTATCAAATTTGAAAATCACTTGAATGTTGATTATGAAGCAGGAACTTCAACAAGCACCAGGTTGAGATGTGCTGATGTATACTCTTCCTCCTTCGATGAGGGCGAAGCAATGTATGAAGTAACTGGGCAAGAATTTCAAATAGCAGATGGTAGCTTTGTTATACTTAGTTGAGTTTTTAGGGAAAAAAGAAAGAAATACTACTATCGGAAAAATTATGAGTGAAGTAGAAAACCATGAATTATTACTAATGAGGAGAAAGAACAAATTACAACAAAAATTAATTTTTTCGATTTTTAAGGCCCCCGGAGAACGACGAAACCAATATTATTTCGATCAAGAAAATTTAAAATAAAATATTTTCTAAAATGCATTTATTTCTTTTGTATAAATAAAAAAATAAATTTTGTCCATTAATCCTTCTGCAACAATAAGTTTAAGTTTTGGCTTCCTTGAAATCTTATATTGCATTTAATGTTAAACATTTTTAGTTTTTTAATTTCAAGTTTACATTATTGACAGTCATCTTCCGTTATTAAGACATCATTGCCGATATATTAATTTGATAAAAAATGTAGAAAAAAAAATTAAGCTTAAGCACTCATTCTAGTTTGATAATTATCGTTTTAATAACGAACAAGAATTAGTTCAAATAAATAGCAAAAACTTAATTTCACCATTTATGAAGAAACACCCTCTTTATAGCTTTAAGTATCCTTTATACTTTACAATTTAAGCATTTGAATGATAATACACTCACGGACAAAATTATTGCATATTTTATTTTAGGTGTTTATTTTTTTTCCTTTAACAATTTTGTGATATCGGTTGCTAAATCTGTTACATTGGAGTGTTAGTTAAAATAAATAGCAAAAACTTAATTTCAACTTTTATTAGGAAACATCCTTTGGTAGTATAGCTTTAAGTATCCTTTATACTTTACAATTTAAGCATATTTTGAACGATAATACACTGACGGACAAAATTATTGCATATTTTATTTTAGGTCTTTATTTTTTCCTCCTTTAACACTTTCGTGATTTCGGTTGCTAAATTTGTTACATTGGAGTGTTCTACGTATATTGCAATTTATTACAGATAAAATAATGTTTAGATATAGCTTTTATAACTTAACAAGCGATAATGTTAAATTATAACTGAATATAAGCTGAAAAATAGGATAGTGTGCCTTGACGACTAAAACAATCGCTCTCTTTATTTGACGTTGTCAGAACGACATTTCCAGTGCTTTATTTCTTCAATCTGTAGTTTCGGTAGTAAGATGCCACATTTAAGTGAGTTAATTTCTGTTAAAATTGTTTGTTTAGCCAGACAAGAAGATGTTGCACGGAGATTATATCCACCAATCGACTGTTTCTCGTATAGTAAAACGATACAATGAGACTGGAGGATACAAAAGGCGGCCTGGTCAAGCAAGTAAAAGATGTACAACGCCAAGAGATGACCAATATTTCAGAACTCAATCTTTGCGAAATCGTACACTTACTGCTCCGCATCTGAAAAATCAATTACTAAATGCAAGCCGAGTCAATGTTTCCACCAAAACAGTAATAAGGAGACTTAAGGAGGTCGGTTTAAATCCAAGACGTCCTGCTAGAGTTCCTCGGCTTCTTCCCCTTCACAAAATCGGACGGTTACAATTTACAAGAGCACATGCAGACTGGAATCAACATCACAGCATCATTGGGGAAAAGTTCTTTTTACAGACGAAACAAGAATACAATTATGGAAGCCTGATGGACGTAGTCGAGTATACAGAAGGTCAGAAGAACGTTTCGCAGAATGTAATCTTGCATATAATCTTAGCTTTGGTGGTGGTTCCATTATGCTATGGGCTGGCATTAGTTGGGAGAGTCGCACGGAACTCATTGAGGTGAATTTAAGGATGAATGCTGACTGGTACAAACGCAACATCCTTGCAGAACATGTTATACCATTTGCCGGCTTTATTGGGTACGATAACTTTGTGCTAATGCACGATAATGCCCGTGCCCATGCCGCAAGAACAGTAAACCAGTACATTGAGGATGTCGGGATTGCGAAGCTAGAGTGGCCACCATACAGTCCTGACGCAAATTCCATAGAACATGTATGGGACATCCTAAAAAGAAATATTCGAGCACGAAATCCAGCTTCTAACTTAATTGCAGAATTAAGGATTGCTGCACAGGAAGAATGGAATCGAATACCACAAGAAACCATCAAAGATCTTTTGCGCAGTATGCCTAGGAGGATGCAGGCTATTGTTAGAGCTAGAGGAGGAAATACTAAGTACTAAATTGTTATTATTTTGTCTTAAAGTAATGTATCGTGTCGTTATTGTTGTCCTTTCCTAAATAAACGTTATTATCAAAATCAGGCTGTTTCACTAATTTCTCCACGAATCTGTTATAAAGCTTCAATATGTAATTAATTTGATTATTAATAACGTAAAACACTCCAATGTAACAGATTTAGCAACCGAAATCACAAAGTTTTAAGGGAAAAAAAATAAAGACCTAAATAAAAATATGCAATAATTTTGTCCGTGAGTGTATTAGGCGTGTAATATACGTTTTACCGAAGCAATTTTTAGTTATTGTGTCTTTTTGCTAACTAGGCTATCTTATATTACATACTACCTACATAGTTCCTGAGACAATTGGCCGTTTCCAGAGATTTGAGATATGTTGTATTGGAATTTTCTAAAAACAAACCTTGAAAGTACGAGTTTAAGTGTACAGACAATTCGATATTATATGAATTTCCTAAAAAAAAACCTTAAAAGTACGGGTTTAAGAACTGTACAGACGAAGAAGAGCATAATAATATAACATACCTTTGATATCGTATGTCGTCAAATATAAAAGGGAACGTAATTTGAAACTGGTCCGTGTTGAAAATTAAAGAAAAGCTGATCAAATCTACCGTATAAACGACAGCGACGACGAGTCCCTCGCTTAAAAGCTCAAATTACGTAGTTGAAATGAATATGGAACATTTTAAACCGCACTTTGCAATTACGTGCGGTCGAAGTACTTTTCAGGTAATTTTACTGCCAAATGAAGCTTAAGAGAGATACTGCGGAATGTTAAATAAGCTCATTATGTTGAATTTTTAGCGGAAGAAAAACAAGTATGTTTCTTACGTTCGCAATTTATGGACAACCTAGTCGGTTGTTTTGTCTGGCTTGCTGGCAATACTAACATTAAATGTATAAATACAACAAGTGTAAAAAATTATAACACTTTTGTATCAACTTCTTCGCCAAGGTACCACCCATAAAGAAAAAGTTTAGGGGTATTGAAGCATTTTGTGGAAGATCCAAAGTTATCAGTTCCTTTGGGGTCATTTAAAAAATAAAGTGTATGTAACAAAACCACACAATATTGAAGTACTAAAAGATTACGAATGACAGACTGTTAGCTCATAACTCCGATTATGCCTGAAAAGGTAAGTATTATTGGGTTGATAAAAATTAAGTTATATTTTTTAAACTGATGGATTTAGGTATAGGATATGTTACAAAAGAATCTGACTAATTGTTTTGTATTTTTGTTGAAATTTAGTAACCACAACTAATTTTAAGATTTTAAGAGCCTTGGTTCAAATTCTTTATTATTTCCGACGTTTCCACCTATATTAGGTCATGCTTTTTCCTACTTTGGATAAATAAATAAATAAACAAACAATACCATGGATCAGCATGCTATAGCTAATTTCTACAAATAGTGGAAATTTTGAGGTCTAGACACTCTAAATTCTCTTACCGGAAAACCACATCATTGGTCCATTGTAAACAATGTTCTTGTTTCTCTCCATGAACTCCTAATGTTTTTGTTATTTCTGCGACAATAAGTATAGTTGTGGAAGCTTCAACATATAGTGACAAAACTTCTAGATTTCTGTATGGGCCATTTTTTGGTAAAATGGTTAATAGCACATACCACTTCAGTATTTAGTTCTTCATTATTTACCATTTTTGACTTTTGTATAATAATGGGTGGTGAATTATTTTACAATCTTCAACCCCACAAACCTTACTTTTTTTGCACATATTTTTGTGATGGTTCTTATTAAAATAACAAAAGCATAGTTTTCTGTCGGTAACTATCTTCCATCGAATGTCTATAACTTCATCTTTAATTTTTTGGCAAATTTAATGGAATTTTCCATAACAGTAATAACAAAGTTTTTCAACTTCCGTCGTTTTCATTACATTTGGTTTTAAACGGAATTTTTTGCTGGATATTCGCATAACATACAGCGTTTGCAATTGTCCCTAAAAATCTTCCAAATCGACTTCATCTTCTTTTCAGCAACAACTTCTCCCCATCGAAGTTTTAAAGTATCTGGAAGTTTCCCTGACAATTCTCTCAAAAGCTGTGAATTATTTAAATATCCTTGTGAATTTAAAGATTTCATCATAGCTGGATGATTATTTACCTCGTTGGAGAAGTGAATAATTTTGTCCTGATTATTTTCTCCAATATATGGAAAACCTTCGACTTCATAGTTTTTGCTATGTGGCCTGGTCTTCCAAATGTCATTTTTAATATTTTATCACTTGATCTATGTTTTATGCAGCCAACATAATTCCTACTACTGCATTTCTTGCTTCTCCAGACGAGGGACAGAGTAAGATGTTTCGAGGGTGTTCTCCATAACACAGATAGGTAAATATTTCTATTTTTTAGATAATCTAATAGTGCACACGCATGCATAAAGAATTATTATTTTCCAATTAGTATAAGTACGTCAACATCAGGATTAATTATATTTTGAAAACCAACATTACTGGTGCACCTATAACGGACCATTTCAAAAAGCAAATTGAAGTGTAAAATAAACGTCGAAATATAAACGTCACATTAGATTACAAGGTCGGTGAAGTTTGGAGCTATTGTGGCTACACATGCGCCCCCTCGAGGGCGAGGCGGACACGTCAAAACCACCACATCTGAATTACCGCTTTGAATGGCATAAAATTCAATTTCTGTCGTTTGGGGTCCACAAAAGATGTAATGACCGGACGATTTTAAATTTGTCGGCAATATTACGCCATAGAACCAGAAAGTTTTTGGGCACTTTGAAGATATCTATTTGAATAAGCAGGAAAAATTCAATTTTGTAGCTATAGTTTTCTCTATATTATGAGTCGCAATGAAATTGAATGTTTTTTTTTTGTTCAAAAAGAAGTACTTACTTATTTATTAAATTTAAAAATATAGGTAGGTACTTAGTTTTAAACTATAATATTTAACTTAGGCTTACTTATATCAAGAGTTGTGAGTAATTTAATAAAAAGATACTTTTTAGTATCTAGTTACTTAAAGTAATAAAGTACTACTTTATTACTTAAAGTAACTAGATACTTAGTAACTAAGATATTCTTTTAATTAATAACTTAGTTACTTTTGAAAAGTATCTTGTTAGTTACTTATTAGGAGTAACTATACAAAAAGACATGGTTTACTTCAAAAGTAATTTCTAAAGTAAGTAATGAACCAAAAATGCACACGTGCCATTTTTTTGGCTCATGTTTATTTAATAGGTTTAGTTTAACAGTTATTAAATGCAGTTACATTTTAGTTTCCTTGGTAACTTTTTTTATTTGTTTAAAATTACATCAACATGTCTATAACATGTGTTTGTTATGTTTGAGCTCAGCCATACTTACTATAATAATGGTTTCTTTATGCAGTGTGTATCAGCCAAATTGAATAAATTCGAATATTTCACTCATGTATAAATTTTCCCATAAGAAACGTTAAAAATAAAAAAATATCAGCGGATATACAACGTTGCCTAGACAACGTTGTATATCCAACACACAACAATCGAACCTATTTGACGAGACAGTTTTTTTTTTACCTTTTTACTGCGAACGTGATCGTTATTGTTATGAGTTCCCTTCGGGAAATTCATTGCTTTTGAAAAACAAACCCTCTCAACAGATAACGACAAAGATATAATTATGGCATAAATGAAAAAATATAAATATTATTTACCTAAAAAAAAAAAATATATTATATTGAATATTATATTAATTTGTTGCTATTTGTTAAGTTTTTTTATAAAATAAAAAAAAAATTGTTATTGGATTTCAGTTACAGTTTTAATTATGTTATATGAAATTGAAAATTGTATGACAAAAAAAAATTTTATATATATTTCATTCTAGAAATATTCTCCCTAAATACCGCTCGTGCATAAAAATTAACCAGATAATTTTCATTCAAGCTTGTTATTTATAATTCCACGAGTTCGAAGAAAAATTATCGGTAATTTTTAAGCACTCGTGGTATTACCCCCGATAATAAATACATGGGGGCGTGTCCGAAAAAACGATCGGACACGTCGATTGGTATTTCTAGTTGCGCATTTTTTCAATAGAAACTTTTTATACAGGGTGTGTCATGTAACAGTGGCCAATACTAACTTTCTTATTTTAAATATTATAACACCCTACATATTATTCAATTTTTGGATTCTCCAGAAAATTTTAGACATATTTCTTGTACAATATCCTATACCTATCTTCAACTGTTTCGGAAATATTAAGTGTTTTTAGATTTATTGCAATACGAGATATATGGGAATGGAATATGCCCAAATAAGCTGTTTTCATAACGAGTATAATCTCCAAACAAGGGTTCAAGACCAACGTGAATCATTTCGCAGTCGCTCCCTCATTTTCCTTAGGTTATCAGTAAACCAACTGATATTGTTATTTGTTTTTTTCTGGAGAGATCTTAGGTATGCATGTTCTAAAATATTCACAAACTTGATAAAACTTTCGTCAACAAACATTGCCTGATGTTGTAAACTCCCAAGAATATTTAGAAATTATATTAAAAAATTGCCACCAATAAATTTTAAACTAAGTGTTAATAAAGGTCTCAAGATTGGTTAAACCTACTTAGGTCACATATCTTATGCCTATAGGTGATTTTTATGTGATATGTATGTATGTATATATACAGGGTGTTTCCTAACTACGGTACGAAACTTCAGAGGGTGTACGTAAGGTCGTTTTAAGAAAAAAAGTTCCTATGCGCATATGTCCGGAGTTGCTTCGTTTCTGAGATATAAGGAGATGAATATTAAAGAAAAAACAGTCATAAATATCCTTAAACCGGTTTGGTTGAAATTTGGTACAGTTATTTGAAGTAATAAGGCGCTTATTTAGCCCTAACTAGATTGAAATTATTAGGTTCAGTGGCGTCTCAGTGGGCACCACATCCAATTATTATTGAGAAGAAAAAGTACGGCACTGCCTTTTATTTTAGTTTTCTTATTTGTTTAGATTAAGCAACTACAAATACAACTTTTTGGTTTCTTGTGTTTTTTTCATATCTGGCTTCGTTTGCGAGAAAAAAAATAAAAATCACTTTAACTCATTCTAAAAGCTATCCATGGACAACATAAAATAGCAACCAAAAATAAAAAATAAACAATTTCGACCTAACAGTAAATGAGCAAAATGTCCACCTTCTGATAAAATGCACGACTGGTTTCAATAGGTTTACTTTTATTATCACATTTTTGGCTTACCACATCTGCTATTTATAACAAATTATTGCCAAGGCCAAATGAAGTACCTACCTACCTGCTTTGGAGAGCAGCTGACAGTGATAGTATTGTCATATTATCAGTAAAATTCAGAGTTGTCAATTAGCAGTGATTCCATCATGAACAATTTTACTAACGCTGAAATGGCTGGCATGCACTTTATTTATGGATTAGCAAATGAAAATGCGGAAGAAGCACGGAGAATTTACCAGGACAGATATCCTAACAGAGTAATCAATCCCATGTGCTAAAACATTTAGAACGCTACGCATGCAAGATTATGTGAAAGTGGGAGTTTTAATAAAAATACAGGTGGTGGAAGACCAAAAACTGTAAAAACGCCTGAACTAGAAGAAGCTATACTTGATGCGATAGAAGAAGATTCTTCAAATAGTACTGGGAAGATTGCACTGCAGCTTAAAGCCCAAAAACCGTTTGGAAAGTTCTAAAAGTAAACCTCCTGTACCCATATCACATACAGCGGGTTCAAGCTCTGCTGCCTCGGGATTTTCACCCAAGATTAATGTTTTGCAGGTGGTTGATTCATAGGATGACACATAATAATAATTTTTTACCAAATATTTTAGTTACATACGAGGCAAATCTTTCACGAGATGCTATTAATGACCATTTTTGGGCCGACGAAAATCCCTACGTTATTAGAGAAAGTAATTTTCAGCAACAATTTTCGCTCAACGTTTGTACCGTAGTTAGGAAACACCCTGTATATACGATATCGACTATCAAATTTATCAGTTGTATTAATACTTACAGGATTTGAACACGTATTTATCATAAGTACTCGTAAAATTCACATACCTGGAACAAAAAAAAAAATAGATTACCTTAATATTAAAAGTATCAATTTATTAAAGGAACTTTCGATTTATTTAACGTGTCTAACCTTATTTAAAAAAATAATACTTGTTTTTAATTTTGCCCAGAATTTATATGCTAAAAACCTTTGGCATAATACTACGTCGTTATTTAATTTTTTTCCTATGGACCCTCACTGATACAAGGAAACCAGGAAAGGTTAAACAAACCTTGAAATTACTATTTTATTAGATTTCGACTCTCTGTGCCTCTCCGCACGCTCTATTATCCTTCACGTTATTTTCGGGATTCGGGAGAGTTTAAAGAACATAATAAGGTTGGGAGTCATAAAAGAAGGGTTTGCAAACCCCATATATATACTTACACGAATATTATATTAATGAGATTTTATACGAAATGGGATTTTGTGGAATGGGTTAGCGAAAAATTGTGGGGATGAGGTAAAACTGTTTCAACATTGGAAAAAAAATAATTTTTGGAGCATGAATATTAGTATGTAGAAATTGTTATTTATGTACCGAGGGCGTTAAGTAGACTATAATGCCCGGAAGGCGAAAGCAACTAGCTCGAGGGCCTTTGGCCCGAGGGATAGTTTTCGCCTGATGGGCATTATAGTCTAGTAACGCCTGTGGTGTATACAATACCTTATTTAAATATCTTTATCGACAAAGCTTTTAGAAATTTCAATCAACAATAAAATATAATATAGTAAAATTTGAAATATTTGAATAAAAAATGCAATTAATTATGACAGATTATCATCAAAATATTCATTTATGGTATAGTAAGTTTTTTTAATAATCATTTTTTAACGGCCTTTTTAAACATTTTAAAACTAGAATATAATTGAAAAGAAAAAATAAGGAAATTCCACAAAATATTTAAGAAAATGCTGAAAAGGCTAAGAAAAAGTTATCACCGGCAAAGTCTAAAGCCCTGAACGACAAGGAGTATGAAAATGTACTACAATGAACAGTAAAAAATCAAATTACGGTGATTACTGAAACAGTAATGATGGCTTAGTTTCAGGAATTGGTATGTAACCCTTTTGCTCATTGGTAATAACAATTTTTAATTATTTTTGCTTTATTTTAGTCGGAAAAATATACCCCAAATAGCCTTTGGACAAAATATTCCCAGGTGAAGTCTGAACCTTTAGAAAAGGAAAACAGTAATATTTCAAAATATTGTCAATTAATAGCATTTTTAAAAGTTAAATCAAAGGGATATCTTCCTAAAAAAATCGAAAGTTTTTAAACGTGAGCAAATTTTAACTTTTATCAAAAATGCGCCGAATGATACCTTCCTGCTGCATTAAGTGGTACTCGTAATGGGAATTTTTGGCGGCCTAAGACGGGATGAGATGGTAAAAATGGCCATTGCTGATAATGAGGATAAGGGGCCTGTTATGCTTGTCAAGGTACCAGAAACTAAAACTGCTACGCCAAAACATTTTACTATAATCGAAGGAGACCAAACAGATGCCTTAAAATTGGTTAGACAGTACCTTGCATTAAGGCCAAAAGGAATTAAGAAACGCAGATTTTTCCTTAAATACCGAAATGGTAAATGCATAGCTATGTCTGTAGGAAAAAATACACTAGGACGTGTTTCTTTAATCATAGCAAAATTTCCTAATTTAGAAAACGCCAAGGAATATACAGGACATTGCCTACGTCGGACCTTGTCCACATTTCTTATCGAGGGTGGTGCCTTGCAACCCTTAAGCTACACGGAAAGTGGAAGAGTACTAGCGTAGCAGAGGGTTATATGGAGGAAAGCATCGCGTCGAAAAACCGAATAGCAAAAATGATAGCTAGCTCTATTACCGAAAAAGAAAATATGTTAATTAATGTTGAAATGGAGCAGGAATCCGCATGCACATCGAGAAACTCAGCAATCGAGTCGCAAAATTGCATAGCTGGTCTAGCTTCTTTCTCAGGAAAATCCAAGAATTCTACATTTAACAAAGGAAAAACAGAATAATATTATGTAAAAAAATTGTTAAAAATAAGTACAAATTTTGTTGGCATTACGAAAATCACCGGGCATTATGAACTTTATCGCCCGCTAATATTTCCTATGATATTATGATGATGTTTATAGCAACCGTTTCTAAGGTATTATAAGTAAATAATTTACAGATGAATATAAGTATGGTCTGCTCACTGATGAAGCACAGTTCACTCGCGATGGTATTAATAATATTCACAATGAACACCGATGGTCCTATGAAAATCCTTACGCTATTGTAGAACATAAATTCAGCATTAATGTGTGGTGTGGTATGTTAAATAGTCAATTAATCGGTTCATTCATAATCGACGATAATCTCACAGGACAAGTGTACTTAAATTTTCGACAGAATCACTTACAAAACCTATTAGAAGATGTTCAACTTGTATGTACGACAGAATATGTATTTACTACATGATGGAGCTCCTGCACACTACACTTTACAAGTACGAAATTTTAAAACAATAACTTTCCAAACCGGTGTCGAGGTGGTGCGCATAAGTCGCCAGCAAGATCGCTAGACCTTAATCCTCTGGATGATTGTCTTTGGGGGTGGTTTAAATCATTGGTGTATTTAAGTAAAGTAAGCATTAGAAATGCATTACTTGATCGAATAATAAATGCAGCAGCAACTATAAGAAACATACCCGCATCCATTCATAGAGCGACCCGAGTTATTCATCAAAGAGCTGACTTGTGTTTAGAAGTAAACGGTGGCATTTTTGAAACTATAAAACCTAGCATACTTGTTATGAATAATTTAGTTAAATTAATTAACTTTAATGTTTATTTTGGGTCCCCGAATATGTATCTAAAATAGTGACATCTCCTCCTGAATCACCCTGCATTTTGAAGAAATAGTTGCCAATGGTATGCTAAGTTGTGATTTTTTTCCGGTAGAGCATGACCTAGATGAAAAGGCCTTACTGCAGATAGTCGACCACAAAATCCTCCAAGGTCTGATTCCAAAGACAGGGACAAGAATAAAATTAGTTAATAAATTACTAAATTATCCAACAATAAGGAAGTATCATTATAACTAAAAATAATGTAAGTAATTTTAAATATAAAACTGTTTATAATACAACATTTATAGTACTAATAATTTGTTACTTCTTATTTTTATACCTAAGTGTTTTTATAATGCCATTTTCTAAGATGTGTTAATTTAAAAAATTGTTATACTGTTAGATTTAAATAAGGTTAACCATTTGTAAGCTATTGACACGAAAATGTAGATATTGGTTTAAACTAAATAAGACTATAATATTGTTGAAATAGTTCCCTTGACTATAAGGATCTATTAACATTTAAACGGATATAAAAGTGGGTACCTGATAGAATTTATAAAATTGCTTATAGTAGATTTTTTTTCAAAATAATAATATTTCAACAAAATTGCTTTTTAAATTTAAACCAATAAGCTAAATTTTCGGGTGTAATACCACGAGTGCTTTAAAATTACCGATAATTGTTTACGAATGCGCGTTTTCTTTAATTTCACGAGTCCGAAGGACGAGTGAAATTTGTAAAGAAAACACGTATAAGTGAAAAATTATCCGGTTAGTTTTAAAGTACGCATGGTATTTAAAGGATAATTCACCTCACTTTTATTGAACCAATCAAAACGCTCATTTTCATAGCAACCACCTTGGTAACGGTCGTCTTACCCGATAAGACTACCGCTAGCTCGAAAAGACGCTTTCGAAAAGACGCTTGTAGCTTTTTTACTTAAATAAAAAATTAGTAACACCTCTAACTTGTATATTTACCTTTATCAGACGGCCTTCATTTTTATGTTCAGTAAATTATCCAATAAAATACACCTCTAGAGGCGGTTTCTTATCTTCATACCTTCGTTTTTCACTCGAAACTCGATTTTCCAAGAAAATTTTCACTCAATGTAATTTTTACTTATAATCAAAGATAAGACCCTCGAGCTAAAGCTCTCGGGATCATATCAGATTATAAGTAAAAATTACATTTCGTAAAAATTTGTCAGAAAATCGATTTCTTGTTAAAAACATCGGTATATTACCGTTGAATATTTCACGAATCCAAAAACATTCATTTTGTCAACTTTGAAATAATAAATAGAAATTTGTCAACAAAGTGACACTGACAAGTGGTATTTTCGTTTTGGTGTTTTCGATTTTGTATATCTGCTGTAAGTTTTCGAAAATACCACTGTCCTTATGGGATTTTTTATACGTGAGTGGAATATTCAACTTAATACTTTACGGATGTTTAACCACAAAATTAAAAATTGGGGGTCAATATTTTGAAACTATTAATCCAACATTTAAAGAATTTGAAACCAAACAACCAAACACTTTTAATCAACGATGTCAGAGTGTTAAATCAAAAGCATAAAGTTTTCGGGGGTAAGTGCACAAGTGCATCAAAATTACCGATAATTTTTGAATGGAATGTGTTTTTTTATAATTGCAAGAGTTTGTTTTCATATTTTCGCGAAAAAGCCCGACTCCGCAGGAGGAGGGCATTTTCGTAAAATATGAAAACAAACGATTGCAATTTGTAAAAAAAACACATTGAATAAAAAAATTATCTGGTTATTTTTATGCACGAGTGTAATTTATTTGAATATTTCCCAAATTAATTAAGAACTCGAATCAAGTAAATTTAAATATTTTATTTAAAAGAAAATACTAACAATAAAATTAAAATGCTTAAAAATTACAAGAATTGCAATGAAAAGTACAATTATTGTAATTAACAATATTTTGCTTAGAATTCGTAGACATGGTGGTTGATGCAGTCAACGAGCGAGAGCTTATTTCGGCGGGGGACTCTCTTGAGCTTGACGGTTGGTCATTGTCCCGCATTTTTTCAATCAAAAGCAAAGAAATGAAAGAAAAACATTCGTTGACATTGACTTTTTTGTCTGCTGTCACTCAATAAGATGACGTTAATTGTCAGAATATTACATTTTTTGACGTTTGTTAACAATAAAATCCTGCTTTGACGTTTCGTCAACAATATAAACTTGCGATGCAATTTTCGATTTCTGGCAGTGCTGTTTTCAACAGTAATATGTTAAGTGCATGTAAAATTGCTGAAAATCATGCATGAAGGTTTGTTGCCCTAGAAACAGCTTGAATGCATTTTTATTGTTATTTACCAAAAAGTGCCCGACCGAAGGGAGGGCACTTTTTAAGGTAAATAACAATAAAAATGCATGAAAGCTGTTTCTTTAGGGCAAGAAATCTGAGTGCATGATTATCAAGCCATTTTACATGCACGAAATATATTTTTTAGACTATTTCCTGAATGAAAAACTAGTAGGTGCAGAAATAAATAAATAAATTGTCAAAGCAGAAATTTCAACTTGTTGTGACAGTGACGGTTATTCTCGTAGGTAACCAACAATGAAAAACCAGAAGAGTGCAATTTTCAGCTCAATCGCGACCGAGGGCTGATTTTCACCGAAAATCAAGTGAAAAGCGCATTGTAGTTACAGTATATGAGGGAAATAGTCGATGTAATTTTGCGAAAATTGCATTTCTCTTATGGGAACTTTAACATATGAGGGAAATATTCGGGGGTAAGTGCACAAGTGCATCAAAATTACCGATAATTTTTGAATGAAATGTGTTTTTTTATAATTGCAAGAGTTTGTTTTCATATTTTCGCGAAAAAGCCCGACTCCGCAGGAGGAGGGCATTTTCGTAAAATATGAAAACAAACGATTGCAATTTGTAAAAAAAACACATTGAATATAAAAATTATCTGGTTATTTTTATGCACGAGTGTAATTTATTTGAATATTTCCCAAATTAATTAAGAACTCGAATCAAGTAAATTTAAATATTTTATTTAACAGGAAATACTAACAATACAATTAAAATGCTTAAAAATTACAAGAATTGCAATGAAAAGTACAATTATTGTAATTAACAATATTTTGCTTTGAATTCGTAGACATGGTGGTTGATGCAGTCAACGAGCGAGAGCTTATTTCGGCGGGGGACTCTCTTGAGCTTGACGGTTAGTCAATAGCGTTGTTTACAAAAAAACAAAAAAATTTACGTTGCCACGGGTTATCCCAATGCAAAGAGATTGTTATTAACAATTCTTGACAAAATGAAAGGAAAACATTCGTTGACATTGACTTTTTTGTCTGCTGTCACTCAATAAGATGACGTTAGTTGTCAGAATATTACATTTTTTCACGTTTGTTAACAATAAAATCCCGCTTTGACGTTTCGTCAACAATATAAACTTGCGATGCAATTTTCGATTTCTGGCAGTGCTGTTTTCGCTGTAATGTTGCGAAAATTGCATTTCTCTTATGGGAACTTTAACATATGAGGGAAATATTCATTACAATATTTTGAAAATGTTAATTCAATTAACTAAAATATTTAAGTGAACAAATTTTAAACATTTTTAATTAAACAGGATTTTAGTTTCTTGTAACTATCTTCGGATTTTAACTGTTTTAGGCAATAAAATGTAATATTTTTAAATGGTTCATTCAATTCTTAAAAAACATTGCTTGTATTGAGAGTGCAAAATGTGTTGAATGAAACAGTAATTGTTTGGCACAACAGTTTAGTTTTCTCGGTGCAGCGACATTTTTAACAAAATAAATAGCTACATAATGGGCAATATTTTATGTCCAAATTATGTAAAGGTATTATAACCTGTTATTTGTAAATCATAAACACTTTAACTGATCATAATTAACCGTTACTGCACTTTACCTACCATAAGTTCGGACAAACGTATATTTAAGTTTACGGGTTTAACTAAAATACTTAAGTTTATGCTTCCATGTCCTTTAAAAATTTTAAAACGTTGTAAGTACATGGAGTAAGTTTAGACAGTAAAATAATAATTTCCCAAATGCTTCAAAGTTATAAGTTTCAAACGAGTAAACAGGTTTGAAAATAAAACAGATATTTTGGAAATAGTGTCGTATTATTGCTAGTTTATGCTAAATTAAAAAAAAATACTATCATTAATCTTTACATTCACAATAACGAAACTCTTATCAGAAATTAGGCCTTTATAAGCACCTAACAAGAAAGCCTAGGGTATGCATCAACAGGGTTGAAAAGTCAGGAGTTTATTATTACCAAACCTACATAAACACCCTTATAACACCTTCAAACGGATTTGATAAAGAGTGGCAAACTAAATTCGGAAACGGGATGCTATTCTTTAATCTCGATTTGAAAATAAGGCATGTCCAGATCACTAACAACATACCTAACGTAAAACAAAAAAAAATCGTCCTTAAAGTATGCTGTGGTATCAATCATTCCTGCCTTAAATTCTCTTGAAAGATAACAGGTTAGAGGTAAAGGTGAATGACAAATAGTATTGCCAAGTGCTTAGACAAGGGTGATGCACTCACGTGACAAGTTCCCAAATTTTAATTTTTAAGAAAATTACATTATTGTCATTATCATCATAAAACAGGTTCTCTGATTCTCATTGCATAATACATAATTTATAAACACCTATACAATAAAGAATCCAAGAATTGTACGAGAGACGTGTCTACCTTCTACTTTCAAAGACACTCTCATTCATCTTTTTACGAACCGAATACATTGGTGGAGCACAAAATAACTTAAGAAATTTACCCAAATATTTATATTGTCATTCGAATTTTGTAATAGTACCAGTAAGTATATAGCCTCCGGTGCAAAGAACTTTTCAAAATTAAAACTAATAAAAAATTAATTTAGAAGTACAATGGGTCAGCAAAAACTATCAGCTTTGTCTGTTTTATCTATTAAAGCAGATACAGTATCTAAGCTTAAGATTAAGGAGTCCAGTAAGACTAAAAGCAGGAAATTCCATCTTTCTTCAATCCTTTACCGTTACTTAGTTATAACTTAATAAGGTTAGATAAAGTGAAGATGTTTGCATGTTTATGAATAAAGTTTCCAAAAAAAAATGATTTTTATAAAAATCCATAATTTTGTACTACCAGAGGGCCCCGTGCGTGGTGGCCCCCTAACTAAAAAAGTTCTTCCAAAATATTTAAATTATCAAGAGTTACGTGAATTCGTGCGCCGTCATTATCATTCAGTTCTTGCACTAGATTGTTTTGTATATTTTAAAAAGCCGCAATATTCTGTCTTTTTAACTTGAAAAATGAACTTCAAATCTAATTTATACCACTGGCGACCAGAACTCAAAGTAGGAACTTGTGAAGTTTTTAGATTACGGAAGGAGTAAGGTGCATATCACAATTTAGTCAAGAAATGTGAATGTCTATACAAGATTTTGATGTTTTACTAGAAAAAGTGTATCCACTCATGTGTAATTTTCCCGTGAATAGAGAAATGATGTGGAAAATGGTTTAGTTAGTTCAGTAAGAATTGGAGAGAGAATGCTTATGCTCGAGGGGCAAGTGTTCTGTGGTCTACTCTCTCTGAATACTTTATTCATACAGTACCAATTGACTGTCAATGGTCAAAATAAAAATATTTATAAAACTGGTTAATTTTTTATTTTAATTATTAAATAAATCGGATAAATGCTTTTAGCCCAATATATATAGGACAGAATTAACTATAAAATTAATATGAAATTAAACCTATATAAAGTTAGTCCAAGGTAGGTATTTGTTGCAATTACCTAGGATGGGGTAAATCCATAAAACTGCTAACTTCAGAGGCATGGGAATATCAAAATTGCTGTAAAACATTTCATTTGTCATTTGGAACTAACCTAACTTTCGAACTTTCTTATTATTATTTGCATTAATGTCTTTGTTGATTTGGTACCACGTTTTTCTTTGCAAGCGTTGGCCAATCACTTGAATTATCATTTTTACAGAGCTTTTGATATTCTAAACCTTGCAGTGAGTTTTGGATCTATCCAATAGTCCATATTCTCAATAAAAGGCCTAAAAAGTCGAGGTCTTCGAGCATTCTCAACTACGTTGATAATCTCCAAATCTTCTTCGTCATCTGGTAAATTATACCACATCGAAAACATCCATATACAGGGTAACTATATAATTACGCAGCAATCGAGTTTTAATACATAAAAGTGGTAAAATAGGTTCAAAAACAAAGATATGTTAAAAATATTTTATCCCAGCAAGATTACGAGTTAACTCTAGGGACGGAGGTAACCCCTGATGTTTTTCACTACTAACTCCACTTTGAGTTAATCTTAACCCATACAATTGAGCCAAGTCATTAGTAATATTGGGCATATAATATATAGATTTTCTTCTTTGTTCAATTATTTTCCTTCAATTGTGCCCTCGCCGCCCTCGGTCACACCTTCTGTTGTACAACGAACATGAAATTAGTATATCTCCAAGCTCAACGTCTCTCCACACTCAACATATTCAGCTCGATACTAAAACATTGGGTAAAGAGAATGTATTACTTATACATAAAATAATAATAAACGCATACCTCCTCACTGTCCTTCATTCTGAAATGCTACTTTTGCTCACAATCCTAACAAACCACAATCAAATTTCACATTCAATTAATCTGTAGAAAAATAATAGTTTGCGCTTGGGCTAGCCAAACAATTATTGTGAATATTCGCTAAGGAATTTAAATTTTGCGCATTCGTAAAATATTAAGCATGACTCTGCCACTTTTTCCGCCACTAAATTTAATTTAAAATCGGTCAATGAGAATAATATTCGGGATTTGAATTTCTATTTTTGTGCGACCTTTGGGTCTCTTATTGCCTTCCTTTCTAATCGCCCTTTTGCCATGTAATTTATTTAGAAGGTTTAAATACTTTACGCAATTGAATGCGATAATACCCAAATTTACTTTTAGATATCTAATTATGTTTAATATGATAATGATATTTTGTATTGATAATAATTGATGCTTATATTTGAGTCTTAATTTCATTCATTGAGAGAAATTTGTCAATTTTCATGGATCGTTAAAAGTTCTTCTGACAGAATCTGAATTATTTTCAATTAGTAACTAAATTTTTTATATCTAGATGAAAATGATCAACGTTAATTTTTTTTTAGATTTGAGAATAGACCCCCCAGAGCTTACTGGAAAATAGGCGAGAAGCCAGACGATTTACCGTATATCCCGAACGGGAGTCCCGAAGTGGGGCGAGTCCCCTGGGGATTTCAATTCTCGCCTCTTTGATCCATTTCGATCGGTAGCCCCGATATCACGCGCCTGGTAATTTTTGGCCTTTCTTAGCTGGGAACACGGCGTCTGGACCTGATGCCAAAGGAAAATAAGACGGGAAATTTAAATATCCAAAGTTAATAGGAGCTCCGCCTTTTTTGTGCCTTGAAATATCTTTTCCAATAATACTTCAAATATTTTTTGAAAATTAACCGCGCTATATTCGTGTACTGTTAAAACATGCATTTTTCTTTACTGTATTAAAATTTAAATTTGTAGGCTTAGTCGTTTGTTGCAAAGACATTAATGTCTTTGGTGATTTGATACCGCAATTCTCTTTGCAGGCGTTGGTTAAGGTTAAAACTATGCCATTTTTATCCTTTTTATCCCAAGATTGCGAGTTAACACCCAATCCACAATGCATTTTACTACTAACTCCTGGATTAACTTTCACTTTTGAGTTAATTCCAACCTATACAATTGGGCCTAAGTACAAGTATATACAAGGTGCCCCGAAATTAAGGGGCAATACTTTACCACCATATTCTCCGGCTAGTGTGCAGAAATGCTTGTTAAGGGAGCTACCCCCCCTCGAATGGGGAACCCTCAAATCGTTTTTTTTTTAATATTCTCGAATCTGTTCATAATTAAATTTTGAAATTAGGTATGGTTATAAACTTTTAACGATAAATCAGTTTCTGAATTCAGAATTTCAAACATATCGGGGTGGTTAAGGGTTAAAATAATTCCATTTTTTCAACCAGTCGTTTTTTTTTTTATTTTCTTATTAATTATGAAATTTCAAAATATACTGCGTAAAAAAGGTACCCGTAGTTCACCTTGATAGGACTTACAATTTTTGAGTAAAATGGTTTTATAGAAAATCACGTCCGAAAAGAAGTTAATTAATAAAATTTTTATATCAAAAATGTACTAAAAACTACAAAATTAATGAAAGTAAATGTTTTTAAAATATACGCGGTCAGCTCTTAGTCTTACAAAACTAAATAAATTGAAAACGAAATAAATATGACAACTTATTTAGAGAGTAATAATGCGACATAAAAAAGGGTTGTTTAACATATTTTTATACATAATTGTTTAAATAAACCCCCATTTTTTCTGATACAAAGTCCAGCTCTACGGCGAATGTTGTGAATCTGAAAAGGATTTCTTCTTATTTCATTTCCAGCCTGAAAAATTCGCTAAAGCAGATCCTCAAGGGTATCCACCTCCGTTGCATAAACTATGTTGCACATATGACCCCAAAAATAATAATCGAGTGGATTTAAGTCCGGCGATCTCGCTGGCCAGCATACTGATCCACCTCTGCATATCCACCTTTCAGGATAATAAAATTCTCATCTAACCAGTTACGAACAGGCCATCCAAAATTGGCAGGGGCACCGTCGTGTTGGAAATACATCCCCAACCTGGACCTTAAGGGTACTTCGTCCAACAGTCCTGCTGAACTGATTTTGAAGAAAGGCCAAATATCTCTCGCTGGTTAATTTATTGGGCAGTTCAATTGAACCAATTAACAACTGGTTTCCAATTATTCCCGCCCACAAGTTGACGGAGAACCTATATTGACAATTAGTTCTTCGGACTACTCTTGGATTTTCATCGTGCCAAAAGTGAGTGTTACGAGTATTAAACACTTAAGTTCTATTAAATGTTGCCTCATCAGACAACAAAATTTTGATTAGCAAATTTTGATGTCTTAAAATTAACCGACATAACTCGATTCTGAGTGGGAAGCCTATAGGCAACAGGTCTTGAACCCTCGGGTAATGATATGGTTGAAGACCTTGCATCTGAGTCATTTTTCCTATCTAAAATAAATATTCGGTCTAATTATGGATAGCAATATGGTAAAGTAAAACGCATTACAATTGATTTCGGAATGTTTTCTGTAGCCAATGGTCTGAGTCCAACTTGAAGATTATCTACTATTTGTTGAAGCATTTTCCAAATCGTAGGTCGTCCTTGCCCACGAAGGCGTTCAAACGAACCATTCTCCATCAAATTTCTATGAACCCTCTCAAATACTTTGCGTCCAGGAAGTCTCCGTTGCGTAAAACGTCTGCGATATTCCTGTACCGCAGCAAAGGAACGTCCATTACAATATCCGTATACAAACTGGATATCGGTAAGCTCGTGGATTGAAAAATATTGCATTTTCTTATTTATTATGTCTAATTTTACAACAGTAATAACAGCAGACCATATTTGACACAGAAGTATCAAGGAAACAAATATCAATTTTAATCCATGGCTTTCTATTCACAAATTTTACTTTGATTATTACTCTTATTAATTATCTCCTTTATGGACGTGATTTTCTTTAAAGCGATTTTACTCAAAAACTGTAAGTCCTATCAGGGTGAACTAAGGGTACCTTTTTTACGCAGAATACTTTGAAATTTTATAATTATTAAGAAAATAATAAAAAAAAACGACTGGTTGGAAAAATGGGATTATTTTAACCCTTAACCACCCCGGTATGTGACGCCCATGACTAAATTTTTTAAATTCTGAATTCAGAAACTGATTTATTGTTATAAGTTTATAACCACACCTAATTTCAAAGTTTAATTATAAACGGGTTCGAAAATATAAAAAAAAAATGATTTCAGGGTTCCCCATTCGAGGGGGGTAGCTTCCTTAACAAGTATTTCTGCACTTATGTCCATATGAAAAAATTCTATTATTTTTAGCCGGAGAATATGGTGATAAAGTATTGTCCCTTAATTTCGGGACACCCTGTATACAGTCATCTCTTAAGCAAATCAGTTTAAACGTAGATTTCATTTCAATATATCTCGTAATTGATCATTTTGTATGTGTCGAATTTGGTGAGACTGATTGACGTTTTGTTGTTTGACGTGTATGTTCCCAAGTGGGAGACCAGGAAGACCAATGATAGTAAGAAGTGAAAGAGAATGTGCTAGACATAATAGAGAAAGATCCAGGTACTTCTACTCGAAAAATTGCAAATACTTTGAATGTAAGTAATGGGACTGTTTGTAAAATCCTTAGTGACTATTTGCTGTACCCATACCACAGACAACGCGTTCAGGCACTTCTTCCTGATGATTTTCCTCCACGGATTGCATTCTGTCAATGGCTTTTGCACACATTGGTTCAAATCCCTCAACTACTGACACTGATTCTTTTTACCGGTAAATCGAATTTCTCAATAAATGCAATAAGGAATTTTCACAACAACCATATGTGGACTGAAGAAAATCTACATGAGGTACTTAAAGATCATTTTCAACATCAGTTCTCGTCGAACATTTGGGTTGGAATTGTGGGTGACTGGCTAATTGGACCGGCATTTCTACCACGAAGACTTACCGGCGAGGTGTATCGCAACCTTTTGGAATAAACGCTACCTCAGTTTCTGGAGGATGGACCATTGCCAACAAGAAATGCAATGTGGTTTATGCACGATGATGCACCAGCGTATTTTAGTGTGTTTGCTCGTGAATCCTTTACAGTAAAATATGGAGATCGCTGGATTGATCGAGGTGGACTTCACTTATGGCCTGCTCGATCCCCGGACTTAAATCCCAGGGCCATCTAAAGTCATTAGTTTATACTACTCCAGTGGAAGATTTAAGAAATCGGATAATTGCTGGATGTAACTCAATAAGAAACGACCCTGGTGTTTTGAAAGAGTTCCGCAATCAATAAGGAGAAGGATTCTTGCATCCTAGCGCGATTTTTTTGAAAAAAATCAAGATTTTTTTGACTTTTTCGGTTTTTTATTTCTATTTTTATTTTTATCTTGTTTTTCCTATAAATAAGTTGCTATTTTCAACACGTTTTTGATTTTATTTCCACCGTTTTTCAAATTTTAATGAAGATAGTTGTCAGAATAAGAAAACCCTTCACTGTTTATATAAAGATGCGTCCGCCCTAACTTATTTTGACAAAACGGACATAACTTTAAATCAACTGCAAAAATTTAAGAGGCGTTATGACCAGTGTAAAACCCCATATCTTTTGTTGGCATATCTTTTTGACTCAACAAAAACTCAGCAAACACTAACAGAGGGTGGAAGAAATGTTGTTTTAAAAGATGTTAAAGAATTAGATCCAAATAGTGGTTTACTACCACTCATAGTCAAGTTTCTTGCCACATCAGAACCTTTCACTGACATAATTTTCATGATGATATTCTTCAGAATGTAAAACCCATAGATTGGTGGAAGTCGCAACAAAATATACACATTATTTAAAAAAAAATTCTTCATAATTAGACAAATCCATTTTCCATTCCAAACTCAGAAATCGATTAGGAACGGAAAAGCTGCAAAATTATTTTTTTTGTGCAAGCACTACAATCAACTAAAATCAACACTACTTAGGTACAGTAATTTTATTTTTTTGATATAATAAACCGTTAATTAAAACTGAAAGTTTTTATTTTTTGTTAATTATAACTTATCAGAAATTTTGATTTAAATCCTTTCAACCCTGCTTTACATGTAATTTTTGGTAATAAAATGTTAATATTGTCGAATATTTCACTCATGTATAAATTTTCCCATAAGAAACGTTAAAAATAAAAAAATATCAGCGGATATACAACGTTGCCTAGACAACGTTGTATATCCAACACACAACAATCGAACCTATTTGACGAGACAGTTTTTTTTTTTACCTTTTTACTGCGAACGTGATCGTTATTGTTATGAGTTCCCTTCGGGAAATTCATTGCTTTTGAAAAACAAACCCTCTCAACAGATAACGACAAAGATATAATTATGGCATAAATGAAAAAATAATATATACAGGGTGTTATGGAAATGACTTATTATATTTTAAGGGGCCACTCCTGAGGTGGTCTAGAGTTACACTTGATAGTTTTTTTTTCTAAAATCGAAAGTATTTTGAATTTTGTAAAATACCTTAAAACCGGACTATGTGCGCCTTCCATGATAGTTCAATGCCCCTGAACACATGTGTTTTTGACAAGACAAACTGCTGGAATGGTAATTGTTTAGTTTAGTGCAATTAATGTTGAATTTTGTGCTAAAATTTCGTATATAGACTAATTGAGGGTAGCTGATCACAATTTTCCTTCTGCGTTTTTACGGCAAATGCACTGGTTTTGAGAAAAAAAAATGTTAAAGTTTTTCACTTACAGGTTAGGGTATTCTTTCCTTTCAATTTCCTAGATTTTATGGTTTTCCCTTCAAAATATGTGATAAAACTTTCACCAAACTATCTGTTCATAAAATAAGAACAACATTTTAGCAAAAAAACAATGGAAAAGGCACAAATTTAATTAAATTCGTTGTTAATACGCCGACAAAGTAGAAGCGTCTCTTTTCAGATTCATTGCACTCACGTTGCCAGATTGTTCTTCTTTTTCTTGTAATTATTAATGGCTTCCATCCAGGAGAATGATATGCTAGCTCGAGCCAATAGGATTCATTCAATTAATAAAAATGAATTGAAAAGTATAGGCAATTTATAATACACTAACAATCAGACAACATGGGTGCAGTGAACCTGCAAACAGGCTCCTTGTACCGTGCAGTTTGCTTCTGCTTTTTTAGCCAGCTGTCAGTGAGCTGTCTCCCGTCTTTTTCCAGATAACGTAGAGTTTTCTGTTCGCTTACAAGTTATCCCGTTTTACAGAGTTTCCTTGTGGCATATTTCGTTTATTTCAACTCGGAAGTGTATACTATGACTCCGACAAGTAATATTTTATTGGAAATAGCAACATTTTAGGATTACATGCAAAATAACATACCGGTGAGTTAGAAAAACTTTAACATTTTTTTTCTCAAAACCAGTGCATTTGCCGCCTAAACGCAAAAGGAAAATTGTGATCAGCTACCCTTAATTAGCCTATATACGAAATTTTAGCGAAAAATTCAACATTTGCACTAAAGTAAACAATTACCCAAATCAGCTGTTTGGGTCATTGGCGCGTAGGTGTTTTGGACCTAAATTTTTGAAGGCATTTTTCTCGAATTTCTAGCTTCGAGCGCCATTTATAGCAATTTTTCCCCAATTCGTCTCGACCTATATATTTACGGGTTAAAAAATAATAAGTCATTTCCATAACACCCTGTATTTCATTCTAGAAATATTCTCCCTAAATACCGCTCGTGCATAAAAATTAACCAGATAATTTTCATTCAAGCTTGTTATACTAATTCCACTCGTTCTTCGAACTCGTGGAATTATTAATAACAAGCTTTCATGAAAATTATCGGTAATTTTTAAGCACTCGTGGTATTACCCCCGAAAATTTTTCTCGACTGTATCTCCGAAACAAAGCGGCTTTTAAAAAATCAAAAGATAAAATGTCCTTAGAATAGTCCAGGGAATAAAATATAATAAAGAAAAGTTTTAAAAAAATTAAAGTTATCCGACTTTTATTTTTTTTAAGTTATTCCAAAATTTTAATTAATTCAACATTTTGTAATGACGCTTCATCTTGAAAACCAATGATCGGAAAACATTTTTTTTTCTAAATTGAGTTATGTGTACAATACACTTCGGACTCATCCTAAACCTTTTTATTTTTGAAAGACTTGAAATTTTTTTCATGGAAATAAAAATAATTAATTTAACATAACAAGCCACTTTATTTAAAGAAATATTTGTATTATTTACTAGTTATTGGTTCGTTTAAATATACGTAATAGTTGAATCAAAGATATCGATATTTATAACGTTGAGTCTAGATGTGGACAAAAAAATATTTATTTGTTTGAAATGAATGATTAAATTGGGTCAAACGTCATTTTATGGACTATAAATATTTCATAAATTGTCGAATATTTTTTCCAAACAAATAGAAATCATGCCTTAGGTATATTAACACTTAATTAAAAAAGTCATAAGTTTGCGATAAATGTGTAAATGTAGGTATATATTCGTTAAACAAATTATTTTCAGAGTTACAGATACCTTGTTAAATTAACTTAAGTGCACCTGTTGACCCCGTATAGCAAATACATATTTACTTGACGGAACCCGGAAAATTATAATAGATTTTTTTGTGTATAGATATTTTGGCAAAGTTTTTTAGTTTTCGTATATTATTCCACCCAATATTCCCAATATTGATAAAATGTTGACACAAAGATACCAAGCAAGCTAATAATTGTTAAAGTGATAATTTTAAAACAACATTGATTATAAAAATATCATCAAACATAAAAGCTTTTCCACAAGACATCTTCTAAATGTTTGTCCAAGTCGAAATAAAAACAGAACTTGACTAAGTGGTGTACAACACAATAGACACCCACGTTATTCAGCAAGAAAGACAATGAAATTGTTGATGTTTGTTTGTTTCAAAATCCCTTGACACACGGAATTGTGGTGACAGTGTATGAAAGCAGAGAGAATAAGCTACAATTGACTTGACCGCTAGACGAGAACTGAAGTAGAATCCAAACATTCCGGCGTGTAAACAGTTTCGTGTATAAAAGGGAAGTATAGAACAAAAGAAGCTATGACAAAGGTGACAGAAACAACTGTTCCGGATACGGTAGTTTCGATATTTTAAATAGAACTTTACTAGAGAGAATTTTAACATTTTTATTTATTGCAGTGCAATGTATATTATGTTCAAACTTGAAACAAAACAAATTTATTTGTATTTTCTTCCCCTATATTAAAACCTAAGTCCCCAGAGACACATCTGGATTGCTAGTAAACCACCACAGCATGCACGATAGAACACCCTTGAATCTTGAATCAGCTATTAAACGTACCAGACCCACTTCCTTTGGTCAGTCAATAAATGATGTTATAAAATATCGTTTTCGTATAACAATTTTTTAATGTACACGAGGCAAAAACTCTCTGCACTTTTTTAGCTGTGCCTCGTTAGGCAGTATATGTCATTTAGACCTATCATTTGGACGTGTGAAGATACTATCTGCTTTTTCTTAGATACATTCACACCGATAGTCCTTTAAAGCAGTAATTCTATTTATTTCTATTTGTGTGTGCTTGAAAATTTATTATTCCCATAACTGAGGCATTTTTCGATAGAAGGGTCTTAATACCAAATGGGTGTTTTGAGAGAAACATAATGAAGAGTTTGCGGTATATGTATCGATAAACGCTTTGACTCGCGTGTTTCTAGGCTCGCACAGAGTTCCCATATCGACAACCAACTTACTGCAGTTACAGTGGCGGATCCAGAGACCTTTTTTGGGGAAAGGAAATTAGGCTTGACTGTTACCTTTGGGTGTTTTTCTACTATACTG
Organism: Polydrusus tereticollis; assembly: GCA_963920685.1. Classification (NCBI taxonomy): domain Eukaryota; kingdom Metazoa; phylum Arthropoda; class Insecta; order Coleoptera; family Curculionidae; genus Polydrusus; species Polydrusus tereticollis. The sequence continues at coordinate 127,952,139 of OY987329.1, forward strand.
GCAAAATCTATGAATTCTGAGGTTCTAGAAGGGGTGAATTTCCCGAATTTCTGCCCCCCGTGGATCCGCCACTGGCAGTTATAGAGTATACGTTATGGGGGTCCTTATAAACTGATCTGCGAAAAAATTGTCTTCCTTGTCCAAAAATAAGCAGCGTTATATCAAATATGATGATGATGGTGATGATATCGAATTCAGAGTATTATAACAACACCACTAGTTTAGTTATACTTTTCGCTAAAGCGGCCACTCATGACTAGAGATGTAAAATTCTCGGTAATAATCTTTTGGAGAATATTGTCGAGAACATTCTCAAGTTAGAGAATTTTCTGAGAATGGTAAGAAAATCGCTAGAAACGGCAATAAAAAGAAATAAAATTTTTACATTACATTACAGTAAATTTTTTGTATTAAAATATTACCAAACGTTACGTTTTGGTTGTGTGATACCCTTTAATTTATTTTGCTCCATGTCTTCATACTTATAGACAGTCTAAACTGAGCCAAATGGGATGCCAAAATAAAACTAGCCTCGCCACATCATTTACAATTCACACAGCTGTATACCAGTATACGTTCGCGCTTCTAGGGGATTTCCCTGAATTACTGTTACACTCGGATTCCCCTAGAAGCGCCGACGTAAAACACTGTTACCAGAGTTATAGAAAAGGTTAGATAGAAAAGCTCAAAATTTTAAAAATCATTGCAAAATTTTTCAAAGTAGATTATGTAGAAAAACTTTTCTAGAGAATATTCTCGGGAAAATTTTCTTACAGAGAATATTCTCGAGAATATTCTCGTTCTCTAGAATATTCTCTCGAGAATATTCTCCTCTCACATCTCTACTCATGACACAGTAAATAAGGGTTGATTTTAAAATATCGAAGAAGTTCCAGTCGAAATTCGAGAAGAAGTACGAATATAGCATGCTAATTTATTATGTAAGACCCATTTAAATTATTTAATACGTCCTTATTATTTTAAGTCGATAGTAGAAATTGGATATAGCTGTTGACGCCGGGCGCCGCCAAACATGTTAAAGTCGTATTTATATTACTTTAGAGTCACGATAAAGATTAGGCATCATTAACGCTGATTGTCAACTCAGCACAAATCAATGGAGAACTGTTCAGTTTAGTTTTGTTTACAAAATGACAAAATGAGAAAGAATAACATATTTTGTTAGGCAAAGCAAAGCTTTAGGTTTTAGTTAAGTTTTGCAAGTCTGTGAATGTGTATTGTGTACCGTGTGTCGAAAGTGTAGTTTATTCTGAAAATAGGTGAGTTTCACTGAGCATAACTATTTCAACTTTATATTATTTCTGTTACATGTCATATTGTTAATTGTTGATAATTTCTTGAATTGCTTGTTTTGCCTGTGATAAGCGATTTTGTTTGTTAATATCTGGAGCAGGTACTGTGCCCACTAGTTGGTTGTTGGTTGGTATCATTGCACGTCTCAGAGGGTATTATCAAAGGTTCTGTATTGGAGCGGACCCTCGCGTTTTGGCGTCCATTGCACAACTCAGTACAGAGCGGCTTATGTTTTGCGGTCATGACCAAGTTAAAGATATACCGTATGGATTTACGGTTGAGCCTTATGGATTTAAGGTGTAGTGGCAAGGGTTCACTACGTGTACGGGAGCGGACCCTCGCGTTTTGGCGTCCATTGCACCACTTCGTACGTGAGGCATTATATAACTGTTATTCAAGTAAAATAATAGTCATGCATACAAGAGTTTTTGGTAAAAGATAAAAAGAGACAAAGTGTTGATTTATTATTAATGTGTGAAGTTGAATTAGGGTATGCTCATATTGTTTATTTACTTACAGGAAGACATCAAATTCCTGACCGGTCCCATCAAGAACATGAGTAGCCTTCCACCCGTTTTGTCAGCAATTATGAATGTTTGGGAAAAAGGTTAATTGATTTAAATCTAACTTTAATTATCCAAAAAGAAAAAAATATATCTGACAAATAAACGCTCAGCGCCTCTGACATGTTTTTAATTTAAATTTTATCGATGCTACATAATTTTTCAGTATTCCACAGAAGTCGAGAGATATTTATGACATTTACTGATAATTATTCTTATATTAGAACATTAAAAGCAAAAAGGTAGAATGCTTTACTATTGTGAGTTATAACCATATTACTCACTATAAGATAACCGATATAACCCACGTATGAGTTATAAGCTACTTTATAAGTCTGTATGCAAGTGTCAGATAAAATTATTTAGCATCAGCAGCATAGCAGAAAAAAGATTATAATAAAGGCACCTAATGGTTATATTCAAGTAACATGAGCACATAAATTTAGGTACAATTTTACTATCAATATTTCTTTAAATCTTAACAAACTTTAATTAGCAACAATTTACGTATGCCTTAGTTTACTGTTTACCTCTGACGTAATAATTATAGAAAATATCCCACGGCGGTAATTATGTCAGTATACCATCCTGAGTTACCCATAAGGCAAAAATGGAGCGAAACCAGATCAAATGCGGCGCAATTATAAGATTTAATCAGTCTAAAGCCTCTTCTTAGGGAATTTACTAGTAACAAGAGATCGTATAATTAGCCATTCGTTATCGATATACCGACTGGGCAGCCAAGCCGGAGCCTAATGAGGCGGAAGGAAGTTAGAACGAGACATGAGCGGTCATATAAAATATTTTATAAATCCCTTTTGTTGTTTACTGTTTACTTTCCTATACTCACTGTACCTTAAGGAACATAGGAGACGTAAGAAATTAGGACAATACTCCAAGGTATTATTTTAACACATGTAGAGTTTGTAGAGCTTGCAGAGCGCCCTAAGCATCCTAAAGTAGACCATTTTTGGAGAGCACATTAAAAAGTTAATGTTTTTTAGACATGTAATTTACATTTCCATGTATCTATTTACATATTGGTTAATTAATTCTTATAAAGTTTTTCTGCGGTACTTCATGTTTATGCTAGCACGCCACTGACAAATCCAGGCACAAGTAACAAGAACTGATCCACTCGGATTACATGAGACGAGTTCTAATCACACAGCTCCTTAGATAAATTTAAGGAGCATTTGATCCTCGACGGGTTCATTTTATCGATATACCAGGTGGCCATCGATCTTCTTTGGAAATCAATCCGCGATTGAGGCATTATGCATTTTGCACAAATTTTATGAAACCTAATATAGACTTTAAGTTCTCGTGCATATGAAGCCTTGATGGTATCAGCATTTCATTGCTTATTTTGCATTGATTGGGTGTAGATTACATACGAGTAGTAGGGTAGCAGCCTAACGTATCTGATTGAGGGGAAAATGATTTGTATACGAAAGGTAAAATACAGGTGCTTTAATTGGGCTGTTTTGTTTAACTTAAGGGGTAAAAAATCAATTTCTTGCTTCACTGTTTCTTTCGCAGATTTGTCACAAAGCTCAAAAGAACTGTGTCAAGTGGAATTGTATATCTAGCATTCTACTGTCAACGTAAATTTCTTATCTCAACAATTTTTGACCGTAGTGGCAGTTATCTAAACAAGGGATGTTCGTTAGGGTTTAACTCAGAGTATTAAACTACGTACATCTCGGCTACTAAACAGTGGTTGGTATAGTCTAGAGCTACGACGGGAATTTAAGGAATTATTGTTACCGTAATACTCTGTTTAAATTTCCATAAAATATTAATTTGTATGTCATTCAAATATATTACATAAAACAATTAGACAAATGTATATCCCTGTTTAATATATACACCCTGTAACATATATTCCGTTCATTTTCTTCCTTATATTGCAAACTCTAATCACTTAATATAATTTACTATATTCTACATAAGATTATTTATCATTTATTTTTGTGAATTTGGCAACCCACGTCTATTAAAGCGCGTATTCCTGGGCCACAAATTATCACTTGTGCCTTGAAACTGGTTTTGTCTCTTTCTATCGTTTATAATATTGAACTTGTGGGAAGGTGCTTGTCATCATGACATCTTTAGATATTTTACAGGCATTAGTGAAGTTTAGAATTATATTATTTAATTGATAATTAATAATTATATATTATTATAAATATTTTAACGTATGTAGTTGTTTGTATAATGAATACATATACAGGGTGTCTCAAAACTCAGTATCAAGATTTTAGGGGCGTGTTTGCCAGGTCAAAATAAGCCTTTTTTTTCCTATAAGCATGTGTCCGCAAACGCTTCGTCACCGATCTACAGAGTGTTAAATTTTCAAAAAAATTTTATTTTTTCCTTCATAGCTCTTTTAGTTTTTGAGATATTTAGATAAAATTTAAAACATAGATTACGCTTTAGGGCTTACATCATCTAGTATACCGAGTGATTGTAAGAATCTACAGGGAGATATTTTTTCAGGGGTCATGCTCCCTTTTCTCCGCATAAACTTTTTTATAGTGCGCTGCTGGCGGATTCTGAAATATGCAGTACATTCTTTGTTTTGTTTATAAACTTTTTTATCTCTTATAATTTTTATGCATCTAAGATCGTTATCGAGAAAAAAATTTAAACAAATTTTTGTAATTCGCCATATTTAATTGAAATTTTTCAATGAAACAATAAAAAAAACAATTAGTAGGCTTTGACTGCTATTTTCATTTTGACGTTTACGCTTATTTTGAAGCATTTGACATTATTTAAAAGTTGGTTTATGCATTTGACATTATTTAAAAGTTGGTTTATAACTTATCGTATATTTTTTGATTTGTTTAACATTAAAATGGAAAATGGACCATATTCATTTGAACATCTGGCTGACATCCATTTCGTTTATGGTCTGGCTAATGGTAACGGGCTTAATGCTCAGAGGTTGTACGCGCTAAGATTTCCTAATCGCCGGCTTCCCAACTACAGAACTTTTATAAATTCCCATCAACACCTTCGGGAATACGGCAGATTTCAGACTCCAATGCACGATACTGGTAGACCAAGACAAGCACGCAACCCAGCAGTTGATGAAGAGATTTTAAATGTTATCGACGAAAACCCTGGTATGAGTACTCGACAAATAGCACGGCATTTGGATGTTTCCCGTTCAACTGTCTGGAGGGTTTTACACGAAAACATGCTATACCCATATCATATTCAGCGCGTCCAAGGTTTGCTTCCTCGAGACTTTCCACAGCGCTTGCAGTTCTCCAGATGGATACTGCGCAAGTGTACTGTGGATCCTGAATTTTTATCTCGTATCCTTTTTACCGACGAGGCTCAATTTACACGCGACGGAGTAGTGAATTACCACAATGTTCATATTTGGGCACTAGAAAATCCACACATGATCAGAGAATCTTGACACCAGGAACAGTTTAGCGTAAACATATGGGCAGGAATAGTAGGAGATACTTTAATTGGTCCTTTTATTTTACCGCGAATTTTAAATGGTGACACATATTTAAGCTTCCTACAGAATGAATTGCCTGCATTAATGGAGGATGTGCCTTTACACGTTCGTCAACAAATGTGGTTTATGCACGATGGGGCCCCCCCTCATTTTCGAGTCACCGTCCGCGATTATTTAGACACAGTGTTTCCCAATCGGTGGATTGGCAGAGCAGGTCCAATTGCTTGGCCCCCACGGTCCCCAGATTGCAACTCGCTGGACTTCTTTTTATGGGGGCATGTAAAGAGTCTAGTTTATGATGCAGGACCAGTGCCTTCCATCGAAGTTCTAACTGGACGAATTATGGATGCCTTTCAAACGGTAAGAAATAATCCCGGAATATTAGAACGCGTACGGCAGTCTATGAGAAGAAGAGTAGAGGGTTGTATCGCAGAAAGAGGAGGGCATTTCCAGCATCTTTTATAAAAAGTCAAAGTTGATTAAGTTTCTTATTTTTGAGGTAATGTTTAATTAATCTTATAACAAATAAGTATAGCGTCTTTTGTTTTCATTGTGGTATTTATTCCCCCCTGTTGTTATAAATGTTAATTAAATGTAGCTAATTACAAAAATTTGTTTAAATTTTTTTCTCGATAACGATCTTAGATGCATAAAAATTATAAGAGATAAAAAAGTTTATAAACAAAACAAAGAATGTACTGCATATTTCAGAATCCGCCAGCAGCGCACTATAAAAAAGTTTATGCGGAGAAAAGGGAGCATGACCCCTGAAAAAATATCTCCCTGTAGATTCTTACAATCACTCGGTATACTAGATGATGTAAGCCCTAAAGCGTAATCTATGTTTTAAATTTTATCTTAATATCTCAAAAACTAAAAGAGCTATGAAGGAAAAAATAAAATTTTTTTGAAAATTTAACACTCTGTAGATCGGTGACGAAGCGTTTGCGGACACATGCTTATAGGAAAAAAAAAGGCTTATTTTGACCTGGCAAATACGCCCCTAAAATCTTGATACTGAGTTTTGAGACACCCTGTATAATAGGCAAAGTTATTCATAGTCAAGCTAGGGAAGTTTTTGCCAATGCTGACTAAATTTTTTAAGTTTGCTTAAACACTTTAGAGTTATTTACATGCGTCAGAATAATGATGTTCTTTAAGAATTTTACTAACGCAGACAATTTCATTTATGTATGTGTGTGAACTAAATCCGATAGAAGTTATTACGTGGTCGCAATTAAAACATCTTATAAGAAGGCACAACACTACCGGAGAGTTCACAATAAAGTTATTAAACGAATCGACTGGGAAAAATATTGTAACCATGACATAGACATTGACAATAGATTTCGCGTGAATGGCCAATGCATGGAAGAAGTGGCGCCATTAATTATTTCAGTTGGTGATGAGATCAGCGACAGTGACGATACGGACAGCAGTACTAGTAGTGGTTCAGACTAGGAAACCCAGAATTAGCTTCAATGCGTTTCTTTTTCATGAAAATTTGTAAATAAGTTAAGAAGGCCATTATAAACCTCGCACATTATATCCTTCGGTGCTTCGAAATAAGAGCGCTTGGTATTATAATAGTACACATTATATATATTATTACTATTATATATAATTATTATGCACTTACTATTAATGTGCTTGTCAAAATGATATCGCTCTACTTGAGACGTATTATATATAGCTAGAGACATTTTATTATATTCTTATGCTTTTACGTTATTTAATAACTTATTAATATGAAAGCCGCTATAGGTAAAACTGGCATTTTTACGCCTTTTACTCCCTTTCTCTGCCGTAGTCACACACACTCGTAAGGCGTACTATTATAATGGTGTGGCATTCAAATAATATGAAAACGCATCACAAACTTCACAAGGGTCTCTAAAGTCAAAGTGAAGTATTCTTACCAACAAATTACAAGAAATTCACGTCATGGAACCATTAGAATACTGTAACCAATTCTTTAGGTAGAAATAAAAATATACCAGGTTTACTAAACAAACGGCAATAATTCAAGGGGTAATTTTAAGAAAATTTTGTCCTTTATTGATTTTTTAAAAGCTGTTTTGTTTCAGAGATACACGGCGATAAAAGTTCTTCGACAAGAACAATATTCGATTAATATTATTGTAACAGTAAAGCTCCTTAATCTACAAGAAGTGCTGTAAATGACTACCCCCAGAGAGTTTCTCTTCACTGACTGTCAAAATATGTGAAATTGACAGTTAAACTAATGGTGTTTTTTGAGGGCGTATAGTTAGATCTTTGGGGTCGGGGGGGATTAAAGCTCTGATCAGTGGCGTAACCAGAATGCATTTATAGTAAGGGAGAAAAAGCAACGCCGCAGACGAAATTTTTTTGGAAACACTACCAAATCTCGTCAGGAACCCAACTTAATATATCCATGTTCTTGTCTACTAAAAAATCTCGTAAATATATTTTATCTTTTTTATTTTTAGTCAATTCTTCATCCCCCTATACACGATCTTCAGACTAACGCCAAGAAAGTTAAAAAAAAAACCTTTTATTTTATACTAAAAAAAATATTAAAAAAATTTTGATATCAATATAGGTGTTCTACGAAAATATTTTTGTAGTAGCAGAATAGGTACCAGGTTAAAAATAACAATATAATTTTATGAATATGTATTTAATTTTCCTATAGTAATTTTTAATTTCAAAAATCGAAATATTGCATTTAGATTTTATTTGGAAAATAAGATACCGAAAGGGAAATCGTCAATACATAATGCACGAAACAAAACATTATGTATTTAAGGTTATACATACAATATGTAATAACATGAGTGTGTATTTTTTGAAAATTATAAATTTTTAGTTTAGAAGAAATATTGATGGAGTGAGGGCAAGAACTATCCGTTTTTAGTAATCGAGATATTGTTAAAAAAGACATTTTTGGACAATTTTTTTATTCTCTATGTCCCGTGCAGTATACAGGGTGTTACTTATTGATAGGCCATAATTCCAAGGGCGCATGCCTGAACCAACCTCAAGTAAAAAAGTTCATATAAATGTGTGTCTGGTTATCAAGATAGAGTGTGTCAAAGTTTAAAAGAAAAATCGGTTTTTTATTAATATCTCAAAGATCCTTTTGCCGATTTTAATGAAATTTGGCAGTGTTGTTCGTTGTTATAAGTTAGCACTAACTAGATGATAATTATGAGTTCCAGTGGCGTTCTGGGGGGGCAGTCTCACGAATAATATTGATAAAGAAAATGTACGCCACTGACTTATTGAAAAATATTTATTTTGTTTTCGGGTTAAGCAGCTAAAAATACTTACAACCTTTTTGTCTCTTGATATTTTTTCGTATCTTACTTCGTTTTAGGGAGAAAAAATTTTCTCGGCAAGCAATGAATGAATGGCTTTTATTTTTAACTCGAAAACAATATAAAATTTTTAAACAAGTCAGTGGCGTACATTTTTTTTTGTCAATATTATTCGTGAGACTGCCCGGACGCCACTGGAACTCATAATTATCATCTAGTTAGTGTCCAAGAGACAGAAGAAGAATGAAATATTTTTAAATTACAAAAACATTAATAGAATAATAAAAGATGCAGTAATGCAACATCTCCCTCCAGGACAGAACTATAGGTACAAAAAATTATTGCACTGTGGTTGACGCAGTGCAAACTTCGTTTGTCCCGTGAATTGTAAGAACTTTGAATACCTATAGGTATAAGTTGACAACAAATTTTGGCTAAACTTTCGTGTCTTTACAATGGAATATGTAGTTTTAATAGTGTTTATGTATAAAACATTGATATACGCAGCATCCTTGATATATTAGAGATTGGAATTTTTCTACCAGGGACCCATAATATAAAGGCCGATTTGTAAAACTTTTCGCCACCGCTCCTGCTCGTTGTCACCGTTCCCGCTCGTCGCCACCGTTCTTAAGATGTTTATAAAACACAAACTGCACCGTTGTAAATTCGCGAAAGCAGTAACGTATTTTGAGGTTAAAATATTAACTTTCTTTAAAAAGGTATTTACATTGGCGTAACTAGGGGGGGGGGGGGCAGGAGGGGCCCGCCCCCCCCCCCCAGTTTGATCACTGGCCCCCTCTAGCCAAAACCATATTTACTTGATTTTTCTTCCCATCACTTATTTTTCTAAAAAAAAATAAATTTATCTTTTACAAAAATTAATTTAATTTATTACTCATCAAGCTCGGAATCCGTTTGCCGCTAATTTGCAATACCTAACTAGAGAACACGCTTTCTTGACTTCAGGACGAATACCGTCAACCGATCCGACCTGCATCGCATCGCATCGCTTTCCTTCAAATGCAGATCGCACTCTCTCTTACCCTCTCATTTATGTGACATAAACCTAAACCCTTTACTCGTTATGGTTGTGCGGTTGGGCTTTTGATAAGTAATATAAATATTTATTGTCACTATACCAATACCAATTAGTTAATCTTTAGTCTGTAAAATTAAAAACTATTGTTTTAATTGTTTTTTGATTTAAAATATAAAAAAAAATATATATAAAAGTTGTTTCTTTTTCTATCTAATATCGGCTAGCTATTTTTACCTACATTACATTGCCCAACAAAATATAATGCATGGCATCGCTTTTATTCAATTTGAAATTCAAAAGAAATGACAAAATATCGATATCGGATATCGTTAAAAGGCCCAAAAAAGGGGCGCGGCACCCAAAAAATTTTCGCCACCGGCGGTTGGCCTCCGGCAGGCACTCTCTAGTGTGACTTTTGCCCCCCCCCCCCCCCCACAAGAACGACGTAGTTACGCCAATGGGTATTTAATATTATTAAACTATAAGATAGGTTAAGCCTTGTGTATTGTTTATAAATGCTAAAATCGTAGGAATATGGAAAATATTTCAATGTTTTTTATCATGTGCCAAATTTTTTTTTTTCAAAAAAGCAATTTTAAAATCTTTCTGAGAAACTAATATAAAATATTTCTGAAACATGATTGTGCTGTGTGGGTTCTAATACGCCTAAAGTTACCAATTATTCTAAATGTTTTGTATCATATTACAATACGCCTAGTCATATTCAAAAAGCCTAGGTGTATTATATATAATACGACTGATTTAACAATAAGCCTACGACATATACATCTTTAGATAATACGGACATCAAAGGTCAAAATATTCTTAAAATCACCTCTTGAATATTTGCTGTATGTTTACTAAAAACAGTGTATTTTCTTACTTTGTAATTTAAACTCCTTAATATTTAAAAAAAAAAAACAGTTCAAAAGTTAGACCGAAAAGGTCAGTCGCTGGGTACCCCTTTGGGACTCTGTATCTCCGTTAAGAGACACTTTAAGAATATTTTTTTCTATGACAAATTAGGGTCATTTTGACCAACCCAAGAGTATGCCATATAGACCGGACACCCTGTATAGATATGCGATGAAGTACATCAGTACCACAAATCACCAGTTCTAAGAGTCCAGTTGCGTATCTAAATTTATTTCGGTGATTTGTGATCAGTACTTTTAAAACCAAACCTTTATGTAGCAAGTCGTATACAGTGGCATTTTGGCCACCGGAAATATTCGTTAATATCGAGCGATACTTATCTTTATTTCCTGTAGATAGTACTCGACTGGTGCAATCTGCACTTTTTTGCTTTTAAAAATGTCGATGTTGGGCTGACGGTGCCCACTAGCAGTTAATAATTAAATTTAAGTGCACTTAAACCAAACTCGATTTTGCAACCTGCTTCACATCCCATTAATTTAATCAAAACTCTTGCTTCACTTTTAATGACCAGGGGGTAATAAAATGTTAAAGAAAATATCTCTCTTCTCTATTCTACTGCAAACTTTGGATACATTCCAAATTCTCTTCTTTGACTTTTAAATATATCTATCTCGTTCATTTTCGAATAGATAGTGTTTGATCCGATTTTCGTTCTGCCTCGATCTATATGTGTTCCTTCTTAACCCGGGTTAAAATAGCATGGATTTTAGTTTGCAATAGCATTGTCGGAGCCTATATAATATTATGGCCTTTTAAGGGATTAAAGAAAAATAAAACATGTATTTTAAGAAATTACGTATTTTATTGTTTTTAAATGCACGGAGATATGCTCCATTCCACAATAATTCGTTGATTTCCCGACCGCAATAAAATTTAAACCCATAAATAAGTGCCTTCTGAAAGGGTGCAGGTCCTGATTACCTACTAATTTTAATAGTTTAGGTTAGCTATTTTCAACAAAACAACAAATATAAAATAATAGGTAAATATCTTTATTTTAATCATGTAATTAAATAGCTATTAATATTTATACAAAAATACTAATCTACAATATTATAATATCATCTATGCCTAAACTAATTATTAAGGACCTTACGTTACTATTAATTATGTTATTATAGGTATTGGTATATTAGGTAGGGTAATGGCAAATTGCAGGTGTTCAATATAAAGCAGAGTCTTTTCATCTTAGTTCATCAGTCGTTTGGTGTTTGTTAAGCTGTGCGTTAAGGGTATTTTCGTGTGTGTTATCGAGCATCCAAAATATGTCAGATCTGTGTGAAACTTCAGATAATATTGCTTCCGGAAGTTATGGTGTAACGAAGAAAAAACATTTATCACTTGATGCCAAAAACATCATAAAGAACGTTTACTGTACCCTTTTAGAAAAAGGGTATGACCGGAGTGCAAGTTTTAGTGAAACGAGTATTTTGACCAAAGTTGCATTAACGACAGTAAAAGATATAATGACCAAACCCATCCATCCAATAATTAATAGTAACGTAAGGCTCTTAATAATTAGTTTAGGCATAGATGAAGACGATAGTGATAGTGAAACAGAGCTAAATATAGAGTAGGTTAAGTTAAATATTGTATTATTATAATATTGTAGATTAGTACGTTTGTATAAATATTAATAGCTATTTAATTACATGATTAAAATAAAGATACTTACCTATTATTTTATATTTGTTGTTTTGTTGAAAATAGCTAACCTAAACTATTGAAATTAGTAGGTTATCAGGACCTGTACACCTGTACCCTTTCAAAAGGTCCGGTGCCTACACAATAGATATTTATCAGGCAACTTATTTATGGTTGGGATTACGACTAAGGGTTGTCATTTAAATTTTATTGCGGTCGAGAAATCAACGAATAATTGTGGAATGGAACATACTGAAATATATATAACAACAAAAGGTGTACGAAACGTACGTCTTGATTCCACCAAAACATTGTATTATTCAAACTTAAGTCTACATTTCTTTTTTCCCTTCCAAAACGCGCTAAAGGGTGTTTTGAGGGGAGCTCTTTTACAGTAGATAACTTTATAATTAATATTCTACGAATATAAATTAAACATTTTTTTATTCTTTTTTTTTCTATCTTTATGTTAATCTTGTTTTAAGCTGAATATTAATTGATTTGTTAAAATGTAAGTATGTACATTATGTACCTATATAAGTATAGTGAGAATTTGAGATCGTTAGATTATTCGATACCTACGATATTTGATTTTTTGTAAAATAATTAATTTAAAGAAATAGTCCATTCTCAAAGTGGAGTTGAAATTATAGGGAAAGGAAAGAAAGTCAACAAGTCTTTCTCCACTAATTTAATAAATGAGCAATCAAAGGCTCAATTTTTTCGTATTAATACGTCTACATGTATCGAAGGTAGTGACCTTCATCGTCAGGAGACAAGAGAAACGTTGCTGTTAGTGTTAGCAGTAGAGAGAAAATTATAGGTGGAAGGTGACGTTGATGAAGCTTTAAAATTTGTAAAATGGATTAAGAAATGAATGAAACTTGATGAACGCAATTAGCATACCGATATGTTAGAGGAAATTTAGTTCAAATGTATTGGTACAACGTTTGTCATATTTAGTAGCTTTTGAAGGAAAATGATGTTCTTCCTATAAAGGTTTTTATGAAGGGATATATAAAGAGGATTTGTGGGACATTCTAGTTCATATCAAGATATTTATTTGATAGAATGGAAGAAAGATTTTGTTAGACTTCAAGTACAATTCTGAAAAAAAAATGAAGTGTAATTAGTCATTTATTAAAAAGGTATGTACTTACTCCATTTTGTTGAAGTTACAATTAAAGGTTCAAAAAATACTTTTCAAAATTTCTATGGGGTACTGTAGTAGACTTAAGGCCCAGTAACCCGTAATTAAGTTAACCTCATTCTGTAGAGAAAATAATCAGTAAATGAAATTTGTTAAAAACATAAAATCTTTGATTTATATACCCTTAAAGATGTAGAAATAGGGAGACAAACACAATTAAAATGAAGACCAGAAACGTGTTCTGTATCAAGTGACAGTTGATCGTTGAAGACAAATGACAGACCAATATGGTGGATAGTGGACATGTAGACTTATTAATACGAAAAAATTGAGCCTTTGATTGCTCATTCATTAAATTAGTGGAGAAAGACTTTTTGTCCAAAATTTAAGCACGATATTAATGTTCGTTTTCTAGATGCTCCTAATGAACCATTTTAGAATTCTCTATAGAATTCCGAACAACTTTTGTAAATAATGTTTGTAAGATAAAAATTATTAGTTTATTTTTATAAAAAAAAAAAAAAACGTCAAAAATAAAGTGAAATAACCTTGGAACTAGTGCAATTACACGTACTTAATTTTGACAGCTTTTAGCGAAGATATGGTTATTTTTATTTCATGGCAAATAATGTTAGATAATTTCTATAACCGGAAGTGATGGAAACGTCAAAATACCCCCTATTAAAAGACCAGCGTCCCTTAAATACAGGAACAAAATTTCAAAGTCATATATTGCATAGTTCGCGAGATCTTTTTAGGCCGCTCACCGTAAATGACCCTGTATAGTATTAATAAAATACGTATACCTTCCTACACAAAATAGATTTCCCTATTTTCTTAAAGATAACCACTTTTTCAAACCTGACCTAGAATCTTTCTGCATCATAAAAATTTAAATTCTAAACGTGTAATGTAATTTGTAAACCTTAAATTCCGTTTATTAAAAATAACTGGTATGCTCCATTCCACAATAATTCGTTGATTTCCCGACCGCAATAATATTTAAACCCAGCCATAAATAAGTGCATTTTGAAAGGTTTTGAAAGGGTGCAGGTCCTGATAACCTACTAATTTCAATAGTTTAGGTTAGCTATTTTCAACAAAACAACAAATATAAAATAATAGGTAAGTATCTTTATTTTAATCATGTAATTAAATAGCTATTAATATTTATACAAAAATACTAATCTACAATATTATAATATCATCTATGCCAAAAATAGTGTTATTGTGATGGACAACGCTAGTTACCACAGTCGCCAACTAAGTAAAGTGCCGAATTCAAATAATACAAAAGTGGAAATTCAAAACTATATGATGGAAAATAATATATATTTCGAGGAAACCTATACAAAAAATGACCTTTTAAATGTTTTAAAAACATTCAATATTGAAAAAGAATATATCTCGCAAGTGCTAATGGTCACACAGTTTTACGCCTCCCTCCGTATTACTGTATTTTTAACCCAATAGAACATATATGGAGCCAGTTAAAGACGATGATTAGGAGAGAAAACACATCCCCTACACTAAGTAGTTCTGTGATAGAATTAATTAAAAAATGTAGATAATATCCCAGTAGAAAGTTGGAAAAATTCTGTGAGACACGTGATCCAAGTCGAAGATTCCCATAACATAATTAATAGTAACGTAAGGCCCTTAATAATTAGTTTAGGCATAGATGAAGACGATAGTGATAGTGAAACAGAGCTAAATATAGAGTAGGTTAAGTTTAATATTGTATTATTATAATATTGTAGATTAGTATTTTTGTATAAATATTAATAGCTATTTAATTACATGATTAAAATAAAGATACTTACCTATTATTTTATATTTGTTGTTTTGTTGAAAATAGCTAACCTAAACTATTGAAATTAGTAGGTAATCAGGACCTGTACCCTTTCAAAAGGTCCGGTGCCTACACAATAGGCAACTTATTTATGGTTGGGATTACGACTGAGGGTTGTTATTTAAATTTTATTGCGGTCGAGAAATCAACGAATAATTGTGGAATGGAGCATACCTAACTGGTAAAGATAATAGGCACCGGTGGCCCAATTCTAAAAACTACCTTCCAAAACTTACAATTATGCCGACTGGAAGAGCTGCGTCGGATTTAGTAACAACTCCGCCCCCTTGCCCATAGTCAATAGTGCTACAGACTTTAAATATGTATTTTTAATGTCAATTTATGCAGACCAATTAAACTTTGTTTGGTGATCTGCGTAAATGTCACCTTAGCATTAAAATCGTTTATGTTATGTTAATCGTTAGGTACCTACTTTTCTTTTATTTTTTTTTAATTGGTCTGCATAAATCTACCTTTATTCTACCTAAGGTTAGGACAAAGTTAGTTTAGGTTCTCCATGCAATTTTCTTAGAAAATTCCCCATATATAATATTTATAAATATTGAGTTATAATACTATAACTAAACAATAAACGGGTTGTCATTAATCTAGCATTTAGCATAAATTTAAATTACCACCTAAAATTCAATATTAAAATAGAATTCGCGTCCTCTGGAGCAAAGAAAATCTTCCCTAACTTAATCACAGTAATCGTGTGTATTATAGGGCTGCACAAAGCGTCGCAGGGCTCCCCTACCAGAGGGCAACAATCAAATTTCGGTGATACAATTTGCCTTTCTAACCCACTGCCTGGGGCCAGACAGTTTTTCTATAGAGGCCCGAACAGTTTCTGAGATATTAGGGGCTATTTCAATTTAGGGCAGAGTGTATATAGAGTGCAGCGGTCAAGAATATTGCAACAAACGGGTAACATCAAATAATTAGCCTAGTTACAGAAGCTTGCACTGAGAATATTGAGTTGGTTGATTCAACAATAACAGCAAAATTTATTTTCATCCAAGAGGACTTGGACTGATATATATATTATAGTTCAATAATGATTTATTACTCTCTCGCATTAAGCAACAGACTATAGCTATTCTTTCTATGAACCTTGACCAGTTCTGCCTATGTTATAGGAGGTTTACCATAAATAAATGTATTTTAATATAGTTAATTCCACTCAGACCATGCGGCTAAAAGTAAAAATTATTAAATAAACTATAGCATGTGCTGAAGAGCCACTTACTTATTAAATTCTCTTTATTTGACTGCAAGCAATGAAAACTGTTTTGACATGATGAGGACGTTAAATAGTAAATACCACTCGAGCTCAATTGTTTTGCTTAGGCAGCGTTTTATAACCTGACGTTTAAACACTCAGCTAGCTGTTTCAATGCATTCGCGCGTTCTTACCACTTAATTTTAAGTGCCTGCGAGGGTGAATAATGTCACCCCCTAGTGCTGATGACGTGACGAAAACTGTTAGAATGTGCAAACTGTTTATAGTGCGCGAGGCGTTGGGGTTTTGGCGCAGATAGTTTTAGAAAATGAAATAAATTACGTTAATATAGAAACTTGTGCTTCGAAAGCTTCGGGTTTTAACACAATGTGGCTTTAGTTGATTTCCTTGATGGATTTTGATTTAAGCAGATCCTCTGGTCTAATGCTATCAATGGTTTTACGTATGTATGTATCTATGTATGTATGTTTGTGGCTCTGGTAAAACGAAGTGGCCAGCGTCTCTTTTTGTTTAAAAATTTCCTTTCTCTTGTCTCGCGTTTATATCCAATTTTCCGATATTTCTGTTTTCTTTTTTACATAAGTTCTGTAATAACATACCTATTCTATAATACCTACCTATTTAAGATTTGCGATGTTGTATTATTATTTTTACATTTCTTTCTCTTTATTTTTTTTTTTCATAGATTTATTTGTGCTTCCAATATGAATTGATATAAAATTCTATATACATTTATATTACTAAGTGCTATTAAATAGTTTGAGTTAAATGGCATTTGAGCCAATCCTTTCAAATTGTTATATTACCATTAAATACACAATGTTCTTCTGTTTCGCCACATTCACAGTCTTCCCCATCCTGCAAACCGATTCGTTTTGCATGCTTGGGATACAAGGCATGAAAAGTCCTGAACCGAGAAATAATTCTGACAAAGTTTTTATTTGATTCCTTACAAAACCATGTTTTTTTACATAAATTTGGGAAACTATTTTATACCGAAGTCCCCTATCTGAATTTATATATTGCTCCTGCCAATTATTGTTTGATATTCTTGTTTTAGCTTGACTTACTATGTCTGTATATGGAATTTTAAAATTCGTTTGAGAGCCGATAGTCTAAGCTTCTTTCGCGGCTTTGTCCGCTAATTCATTTTCAGGTATGCCGATGTGAGCTCTACCCATACAAATGAAACTTGCTTGTTTACATTTCTCAAGATTCCATAGAGATTTAGTATTTCGCTAATGAGGTAATTAGCAGGAGCAACATTTATACTATTTAAGATTTTTGTTAGACAGCTCCTATACTGTCAGAAAAAATAACAAATTTATAGTTACCATTATAATCCCTGCAATACTCAAGTGATTCTAGGATAGCCCAGTTTTCGGCCGAATATATGGAAGAACCGTCAGGGAACTTAAATTTCTTGGTAGTGTTAGTATTTTTGTGGTAGAAAGCACATCCGGTTTTTTTGTTAATCAGTGAATATTTGTTCATGTGTTTTCCAGATAAGTAGCCTGTTCTTTTAAGAATTTATATTTTACACTAAGTTGGTTGTCTTCGTTATTATTTAAGAAATTACTGGCGGCCTAATATCGAAGACTTCAAAATTTAATTGAAAGTAAGGTAGTGTGCCACTACTATGTATTAATTCTTTGTTCTGGGTTATCCAAGAATAACTCTCTACCATCAATGGCAATTATTTTACTTTCCAATAAGGATGTGTTAAACATAGAATTGACAGCTGATTTGTTTTACTTACTACGATGCTATTTTTAGACATTAACTTTAGTGTAAATTTGTCCGATATAAAACTTCTTCGAAATTTTAGGAGTGGTTCTTTTGTCTCCGCTTCAATTACCGATATGGGTGTACTTTTTAGGAGTCCAATACTTTGCTAAACAATGGTTTCAATAAATAAAAGTGCCATATAAGTGGGATACAATTATCCAAAACTTACAGCGATAGTTTCACCCTATTGATAAGTGGCCGGCAGGTATTGATAAGTGCCGGCAAATCTTAATTTTTGAAAATTGCATTTCAACTTCGGTGTCGGACTCTGTCACAACAAAATATGACGTGCAGTTTGTATTAGTCGTACTTTAAATATCTTTATTTAAAACAGGAGTTCTGACTTACAAGCAATTTCACCGCGATTGCAACGAATGCGTCTCAAGTTACTAAATTATAACTTAGCTGTAACATATAAACCAGAAAAATATTAATATATTGCAGACACTCTCTCTAGGGCTTTTATACAACACCCCGAATTAAAGTCGAACGCAGAAATTGACTATGCAATTCATGCACTTGTTAAATACTTATACCGATGTCTGAGAGCAGGAGAACTCAACTCAGACACGAGATTCTTAATGACCCCCAGTTAAGAATAGTAACCAACTATGTTTTACAAGGCTGGCCTACTCAGACACACAAACAATAACGTCAAATTATACTTTAAACTCAAAGATAATATTTCCATTTCAGAAAATTTAGTATTTTTTGAGAATAAGCTTATAGTTCCAGATAGTCTCAGAAAAGAAATGCTCAAATTTCTAGATGAGGGCCACCGGGAGATACAAAAGACAAAGGCACGTGCCAGGAAGATCTTTTACTGGCCAAACATAACAGTAGATATTGAATCCTTTATTAAACAATGTAAAATATGTGAAAATTTTAAGAGAAACGTTATTGCCATATCCAGTACCCACTAGGTGTTAGGCAAGAGTAGGATCAGATATTTTTTCATATGCAGCTTCAAGTTACCTAGTTATGTTTGATGATTATTCCAACTGGTTGAAACTGTCATCAATAGGTAACGGATAAAAGCGCAAATACTGTTATAAAACAAATGAAACCGCCGAAACCGGTATTTGCACGATTTGGATCACCTGATTATCTTGTTGCCGATAACGTTCCTTATAATAGTGATTGTTTTAAAAATTCGGCAAAAGACTGGAATTTTAACCTTACATTAAGAACTCGGAACTTTCCTCGCTCCAATGGTTTAGCTGAAAAAGCGGTTGCTATTTCAAAAATCTACTTAAAAACGCATTGGAGGAGGGAAGGGATATAGAATCATCATTGTTAAATTACAGAAATACTCCGTTAAAAAATGTCGGAATTATTAAATAGTCGATTGTGTAAAACAATAGTGCCCACTGAGGTAAAGTTGTCATATCCAAGTGTGTGTACAAATGTGATAACAAAGTTACGAAAAAACAAAATATGAACAGAATATTTTAGCAGATCTGCAACAGATCTGCAACAGATCTTAAACCGCTTAAAAAAGGGTCTAACGTGACAATGTATAATCATAGAAATAAAACATGGGACTTGGGTAAAATAGTTAATATTTGTGAAGCCCCAAGGTCCTATATTATAAAAGATAATTTAGGAAATGCTGTGAGACGAAATCGTTATGATCTAAGGCCATTAGAAGACACATTCCAATTAATTGGTCCCAGCGACTTTGATGAGACAACTAATTTACCAAACTTAGACATCGATAATCAAAGTGTCGACCATGACAAGCCATCAGGATTACAGATGATTTAATTTGACAGAAACTTACCTGTCTCTGATATTGTTACTAGGTCTGGTCGCGTTCTTAAAAACCAATAAAACCTTTTTAACCTATAAGGGTATTATAATATGTACGGTCAGCAAGCAAGCAGCGTTAAAAGAAACGGCCACATTAACAAAAATTTCAACATCAACTGTATGGAAAATTGTGTCTCTGTCTACAAAAAACATTAAAGATTCTTCTCTGGATTACCATGAGGACACCACTGCTGATTTATTTGAAGATTGGTTTAAAAACAAGCTACTTCCAAATATACCTCCGAATAGCGTAATTGTAATGGACAATGCAAGCTACCATAGTAGGCAGTTGACCAAGACTCCCTCCTCAAGTGATACAAGATCAACAATCCAAAACTACATGTATGATAATGGCATTTATTTTCAGGAAGATTACCCCAAAAGGCAATTAATTGAGGTTTTGCAAAGTTTAAAACTACAAAAGGAATACTTCTGTGATGATTATGCAAAAAATCTAGGGCATACAGTTTTACGGCTTCCACTATACCACTGTATATTTAATCCCATCGAACATGTTTGGCACCAACTGAAATCTGCCATTCGTCGTAACAATATATAAGTTTTTAACATCCCTTCACAAAGTTGGGCAAATTCTGTTACACATGTTGAAAAAGTGGAAAAATCCTTTATCCATATGGACAATATAGCACAAATAATAATTAGAACAGATGATGATAGCGATAGTGATATTGATATATTAAGTGAATAATTATTATAAGTACCGAATAATGTGTATATTTTTGTAATCATAAATATAATTTCACATTTAAACATAAATTAAAAATTATTTAATGTCTTACTTATTTTTATTACAAACCATGATTAAATTCTAAGCAAAATACGGACCTGTTCGGCCATATTTCAATTTTACAGCTAAGCCAGGTCTTTCCTAATAGGGATCAGTTAGTCACTTTCTTATATCTCTGAACAGACTTTACCTATGTAGGTATTCGAGATTATACCTACATAGGTCTAATACACAGTTTTTAGAAAACATGCTTCTTTAGGTATGCAAAATTATTGGTAATTTCAATACACTTATATGGTATTACCCCCCAATAATCTTGATATACTAAAAGAAAAAATTATGAAAGCTGTTTAATGGGAAGATCACGTCTGTCTGACCTCCTAGGTCTATGCTGAATAAGATCGCAAGTTGACATGCGAGTTGTATGCTGATGCGTGTCGGAGGCAAAATGCAACTTCTTTGTCACTTTTTATCGAGGGTTTAGTCTCACAAAGCTTGTTATTTAATGATATTTATTCATTTTTAGAAATCACTGTTTACGTAAACTGATGAACTTGATTTCTAGGAAGATTGATGTAAAAATTGTACTAAATATCTCCAAAATGTGGTTCAAATATTCTTAACTTGTAGGTATGGATGGTCCTTAAGTACCTACGTTCAGGAATTTGAGGGGGTGGTTACCTAGGACACTCTAAGGAAAGAAGTTCCTATAAACCTTTGTCCGCAAATGCTCTAATTTTAAGATACAGGGTGTTAAAATTCTTAAGGAAAAACGATAATATTCTAAATACCTTCAAATACTAATTTTTTGAAATTTGCTAAAACTAAAAAGTGAATAAAGTGATATATTTAAGGAAAACTTTATGATTTTGCCATGGGCGTAGATAGCATAGTAAGCATGTTGGGTTTTTATAGAGAATCGATGTTACGCCACTGCTTTTTTTTTAATTTTAGAACTTCCCAGATACTAGCAACTAAGAATACATAAAAAATGTATTTTCTCTTTTTTTGATTTGAGAAAAAAATAAAATTATGTTTTGTTGCACGCCGCTCCACCATTTCTAGTATTTACACTGAGAATAATTAAACCATTAGAAAGTTTGTAAATCCCTAGTTTGCACCGACAGCAAAATTTTCGCTTAGCACTATTAGAGTAATCATAACAATTATAAAAATATTCTCTATCGCTAACAATCTCGCTTATTTAAACATTTCTTATTGTCTGTATAAGAAAGGCTTAGACGTTTAGCAAATCAGTTTCCCGCACTTATAATTCAGACATTTATAAAAGTCAGCATAATAGTCGCAGCGATTTGTCGACTGCGTGTTATTAGAAATCTTATATTCACAAATAAACCGATTGATATTCGTCACCCCAGCGCCACCTGGTACCAGTCATTTATGTTTTATTACGTTCTCGAATACCGCCTTTGTCGCGTCGTTGCACGTGCTTTTTGTGTTAAACAAACAAACAAATGCCTAGGACTAAGTGATAAAGTGATAACTGATAAGACTGTGCATAATAGTAAGTAAGTATGTATTCTATACAGTGTGGCCCAAATTGGGTCTACATGTATGGGGATCTTGGGAACTATAGAAGATAGAGAAACGGTTAAATGGGGAAAGTTTTTGACAATTATATTTCTAACTGAAAACCGTTTAGTACGCGGCCCTATCTTTTTTGGTTTTTGAAATATGTTGAAAAAACCAAAAAGATGTATTTTCGAAAATATGCTGTAGATTTCTTATTATTCACTATTTTGGCAATCTGTAAAAACATTTTTAAAGCAACTTTTTAAGTAGATTTCAGTTATGCAATTTAATTTTGAACACGACGTTTCAGTTATTTTATACCATCATCAGGTTCATTTTTTCTTATGGGCGCCATATTGTATTTTATACTTAAAAGGTAGCTTATGACGTCAGCTTTTCAACGATGTATTATTTGTTGGAAAATAAATGAAATTGACTTGAAAAATAAAGAAAATTAATTTTCGCAACACGTCAAATTTGAGAAGAACACATTAGGCAGGGTTAAATTTGTTTAAAATATCATAATATTATAATACATTATTTTATTTTTTCCTTATGGTTAAAAATCTCATATTAACATTTCAAATAAAGAAAACTAAAAACGCAATGAATAATAATTATTGTTTTGAAAAGAAAATAAGAAAAAATATCTAACTTACTATACTTATTCGAAATGTTGGCCGTTTTTATTAATACATTTTTGACACTTTTTTAACACAGTATTGATGACCCTGCGAAGCGTGTTGCCATTTATGCTCGTAAACACATTCCTCACTCTCTCTTCTAATTCTTGTACAGATTCCGGAGGTTCAAACTCATATACTTCATTTTTTACATAACCCCATAAAAATCGAGAGGAGTTATATCAGGGGATCTAGCAGGCCAATTAACTGGTCCGCCGTTTGAAATTAATGTGTCATCAAATATCTGTCTTAAGAGAGTTTGAACTTCCCGAACATTATGTGCGGGACAACCGTCTTGTTGAAACCAAATATTATTCAATTGATCTTGAGGACCTCTTGCTCTAATTGCCGGTAATATTTGATCTTCTAACAGCTCCAAGTATCTTTGGCCATTCAACGTATGATTATAAAAGAATGGTCCTATAAGTCTGTTGTCTAAATTGTAAGGAGAAAAGTAAAGCTGGGTTACTTAATACCTGCTATGTATTTAGCAAGCTAGGTGACATTACTTACCATACATACCACACCATACATTAAAACCAAATCGGGTTTACAGTCTTCGTTGAGCCAATTGGTGAGGGTTTTCTGTTGCCCAAAAATGATGGTTATGTCTATTAAATACCCCGCAGTTGGTAAAATGTGATTTATCGGTCCAAATTACAAGACGACTGAAATCATGATTTTGTTCGCATTGATTCACATACCAATTTGAAAACTGCATTCTTCTTGGATAATCCGTTTCTCGTAAACCCTGAACTATAGTTGGCTTGTATGGTCGATATTTATTTTCCTTAAGGACTCTTTGTATGGTACTTCGCGGGGTTGGTAAGTCTCTTGCCGACGCTCTTGTAGATGACGTCGGAGCGGCATTAAAATAGGCTCTGACATTTTCGTCACGCTCGTTATTACCTGCTTTTTCGTAACTCTTGGGCTGCGGTTTTTCAAAACTTCCATGGTTTCTCAGGTTCATAACAATTTTTGGAAAAAGTCTGACACTTGGCTGCGGTCTTTCAGGAAAATTTTCAAAATACCTTTCTAATGCAAGGTTTGCATTTCTGTGCAATGAATGTAACATTCTAGCAAATCAAATTTTTCTTCGTGAGAAAAACGCAATGCCATTTTCTTTTAAATTCAGAATACACAAATAAATCGTTATTATTAGATAATAATAATAAAAACTATTATACTTTTACTCGCTCTGACAAGTAATATTTTTGTTTCATTTTCAAACGGTAGTGGTTGGTCATAGGCTACTGGATTTTATTTTTGATTCATAGGTTATTGTAAGGTCATAGGCTATTGGATTTTATTTTTGATTCATAGGTTATTGTAATATTGTTGATTGAAACAATGCAAGCAGTGTTTTGTGAATACTACAAAATGTAAACCTTTTAATTGGTATTCAATTTAGGGAGTTATAGTGCAGTTGTCAAATTTGACGTGTTGCGAAAATTAATTTTCTTTATTTTTCAAGTCAATTTAATTTATTTTCCAACAAATAATACATCGTTGAAAAGCTGACGTCATAAGCTACCTTTTAAGTATAAAATACAATATGGCGCCCATAAGAAAAAATGAACCTGATGATGGTATAAAATAACTGAAACGTCGTGTTCAAAATTAAATTGCAGAACTGAAATCTACTTAAAAAGTTGCTTTAAAAATGTTTTCACAGATTGAAAAAATAGTGAATAATAAGAAATCTACAGCATATTTTCGAAAATACATCTTTTTGGTTTTTTCAACATATTTCAAAAACCAAAAAAGATAGGGCCGCGTACTAAACGGTTTTCAGTTAGAAATATAATTGTCAAAAACTTTCCCCATTTAACCGTTTCTCTATCTTCTATAGTTTCCAAGATCCCCATACATGTAGGCCCAATTTGGGCCACACTGTATACTATAATATATGTATATAATATGATATATTATTTTCAAGCATTTTAGTCGGAAGTGTCGAACAAATTCTAGTAAATACAATCATAAGTTAATTCCATTAACACCATATAATATATTATTTATTATATTTTGGATAGTTTTCATCTGAATAAGGTTGTTTCTGTTAAAAAAGAATCAACTATGATAGAGCCATATAAAAATCAGGAACATCTGGCGAATCATGTCTTATGGAAAATTCGTAAATGGACCACCCAGTATATCAGATATTCTAATACACAGTACACAGTATCAGAACCTTCTTACAATAGGTATTAGAACCTTTCTTATATTGGGTATAAACTATCTTTTAAGTGGAAAAAACAGTATGATATTCGATATTATCTAGAATCTAGATTATCAGTGATATTAGCAATTCTTATAAACGGTATACAAAGTAAATTATTACCATTATAACCACATTTCAGCAAAGCTAGATTAGTTACAGTAGCGAACTGTCGCGCTGTTCAAATACGTATGCGGAATTCTAATAACTGATATAATATTTTTTATATCAGGTATTGGATAATTTTCTCAGTGTACTTTATCTTAAATTTTTAAAGCACTGCTAGGACTTATTTGCTCTTTCTTAGATGCTTGAAATACACTAAAAGTTTTTATAAAGCTGTTAAGAAATATTTATTACCGCTCTAGCTTAATGTCCTAGGGACCCACCCCCTAAAATACTTGAACGTACTTAAGGACTACCCTGTACAGGTACGGTACCTATAGATTATAGCCTTCATATCAAAAATTCTATTTGAAATTATATAAATTCTAACTTGAAACAATTTCACACCAAAATCAAGCTATGAATGTGACAACATAACTTATGGGCAGTGAAAATATTAAACAAATAAATTACTAATAATTGACTGTCACAATTTGATAAATTACTATATATTTACCGAGCACAAAATTGTGTGGCTTTATTGGATATATTCAGAAAACAAAAGATTAATGGTAAATGTGCTTTATTACTATTTCATTCTATAACATATTATCCGTGGTAAACGAGTTTTTAGCTTTTGTATGATTTCGTATAAAAATACTGTTTCGCGTTCTAGTTCCATATTAAATAATAAACATACCTAATCAGTTATCAAGAAAAATATGGCTTGCGTCTAAAAAGGATTCAGGCGAAAAGTTTAATATGGTGCTGCAATTTCGAGATTCCACGGTTGTTTGGATCTCGCAGTAATTGCAGTGTCGTCGGCAAATAATAGGAGCACATTTTGTGTATGTTTTACAGCATCGGAGTTAGATGAGCCTTGCGGCACTCCAGCGGTTTTTGTTAAAAGGTTAGTTAAATAAGAAATCAATTGCAGAGCCTCACGCAATATAGATCAATTCAAAAACTATCAATTTTCAAAGCATTTTGATGGCGCACGTTTAAAGATAAAATATGAGGCTTGGACTTCGTCTATTTTCAATTACAAAGATTGCAAAATAGTCCAGTTATCAATTAACAAAAATAGCAACAATTTGAAATCTGTTGTCACGGAATCAAATCAAAAATAGTGAAACTCCTAGGTAAAATTACAACAAACATATTTACATCGTTTCAACAAGAAAAACGTCGGATTGCAGTCAGTGGTCTCACTTGCGTAAATATTATATCATATGAGACGATTTTTCACATTTGGAAATCCAATGTAATTGTAAAAATACTTATCCTATACCAGGGTGTCAAAAAGTCTGAGATATTGCAAATTTTTCAAAAACTATATACCGAATACATTGTTTGGAAATTGGCATGTGTAAATACATGTAATTCAAACCTCACAACTTGGAAGGATACAACCATGAACTAACATGTAACTTACTGAGTGTAATACAGAGTTGGTGAGAAGAATATACCAACTTCCTAGTTTTAAATGAAAGACAAATTAAAAATGATGTAAGGATGTAATGGGTCTGTTAAGATGACTTATGTTATGAACTCAAATTTTAAATCATTACACACAATAAAAATAAGAAATGCCAAAAAATTGAACAAGACCTACTCTATGAGATGTTCAAAATGCTGTTGGTCTTTCACTAAATTTCCGGAAGGTATATTTTCAACGTATATACTGTTTCAAAAAATTAATTGTTTTATTGTCGTTCTTACTTTAAATTGTTTTTTTATAAGGCACTATTCAGATCATTTAAAATTAAAAGAGATTATCTATATTTTTTCTGACCAACCCTGTATAGTAACAGATAAGGTTTTATCCTTCCAAGGTATGCAGTTTTAAACTCTATATCGACATGCCAATCTACAAAAAATATTTTAGGCAGTTGTTGACATATTTGCAATATACCAGACTTTTTTGACACCCTGTGTAGCAAAATAATTAAACAGTGCACCAGTCATCAAGTCAACATATTATTATTACCACATACCACAGTTAAAATTAGCTTTATACTATATGTTATATAATATGAACTCAGTTTTCTTTGGTATAATTTAGTATAGTATACAATCTAAACTTAAATAGAATAGTTAATACAATAGTAAACTATATACCTACTCCCTTAAAAGCAATTCATCTGTCGACAAATTTATAAAATAGATGGGTGGGTGAATTACAGATCTCACATTTATTATTAAAAATATATTCTTGAATCATATGCCTACCGTCATCTACGAGTAATATATAGAATTTAAACTTAAACGGATTTTGTGTGCGATTTTGAGCAATTCAACTACGGTCTTAAAGAAAGCGCGTTCTCCGACGACCCTGCAAAACTTCTATTGTCCAAAAAATAAGCTACCTACTACCTTGTTGAGGTAGTTGAGAGCTCCGAGTCTTATTAGCTTTAGAAGAAGACCGTAGTGTCATACCTTGCTGACGTCAAAGAAGACTGCTCCCGTGTGTGCTCTTCTGTTGAAACTCTTCATAATATTTGGCATTCGGAATAATTATTCCGAATAACCCTGATTATATTGTCAGTATGGCGACAAACTAAATATAAATTTAAGTATCCCATTACAATCAATTATTATTATAGAGACAGGTCTGCATAAATCGACATAGGAATATGTCAGGTATAGGTACCGAGGTACCTATGTCCTGCTTATTATGTAATTATTTTACGGGCTAAATTTAATAATTTGATTAAACGATACTTATAGTTCACGTGACTATAGATATTATATTAACCGGCTGTCAAAAAGTGCACAAGACTATCTAATTATTTTCGCAATTAGTAATTACGGGATATAATTTTATAAGTACCTACTAGCCATGCGATAGTTTAAATATCCTGTAATTTATCCTAAAAAATAATAAAATGTTGATAATTTAGCATAATTACTGTCATTTTTTTCTAAAGAGCACCTATCTAGATGCCTGCTTTTTAAACTTTATTTAATATACCGATCTTTTGTGTCTCTAGGATTGCAATCCCGAAGGTTTCTGTAATCCCAGGATATCATGATAGTTTTGTCAAGGATCTTGTCAGATAAATTCACTCCTACAATAAAATGTTCATTTGACATTTGCACTTTTATCGATAAAAAAGATGCATCCTTTTTTATCGCGATAAAACCCTCTCCAGCTAAAAATTAAATGGTAAAAACCTCTCCAGCTCAAAATCGAGTAGCTTTTATTTTTCATTGCTCGGCAACCTGACATATTGTTACAAATTAATTTGATGCTGTCAAACATTTTTTTAGTGAAGCATTTTTTTTTTGTGAATTTCTCTAGCTAAAAATCACTCGATCTTTTTTTTAAGATAGGATAAAGCTTTATTTTTTAAACTCAAAGTAGATAAACTTTTAGCAATTTAAACTCAAACAAACTGCATTAGATAATTTTCGTTTGTTCTCGTTGAATTTCTAAGCAATCTAGTTTTCGTAAAAAATAAAAGTATATCCGATAAAAAAAAAGCTCTTGTGGTTTTACGTATGATAAAAGTATCGCATTTAAAAAAGTTTGGACACGATTAATGTAAAAACTTACACTTATAAATAATTGGAGCTGGTATTTCCTTGGAATATGAATATAAAATTAGCAATTAAAAACTAGACTGCTGAGAAAGGAAAAGATGTTTAGAAACTTGTCATTTCACATAACACTTTTTATTTTTCTCCGAGTAAACCTAACCTAAACTCACTCTAATGAGCAGTGGCAGCCAGCATTTTTGGGGGGGGGGGGGCAAACTATGGGAGGGGAGTAAACCGCGGAGCTAAAGCGCCACAGTCAAAAAAATTTTTTCGACCCCGCCCAAACTTTGTAGGAATTCAAATTGAGAGGTTTAGCACTCTTATATAAGTAAATTAAAGTCAAATCCTACTGTTTGGTCTCAGATAAAAACAAACTAGGAAAAAAAAACAATTGTCACAATCGGTTTATAATAGCTTCTTATAAGCTCTCATTCACTTAAGTCCCTCAAAGTCACTGTATTTGAAATAAAAGCCATATTTTGTCGTGATTCCTTAGGAACAACTGATTTCCAAAAATCTGCAGCTTCACGCAAGTCCGGAAAATCAAGTTGAACATATTTATAAATCTTGTCATCAGTCACTCTCCAACGAGAAAAATTTATTGGATTTTTCAAAATACGATTTTTAAGATCAATATACCATTTATTTATCCTGAACATCTTGCATGTTAATGTTTAAAATCTCCAGAACATCACAGGACTCGGACACACAACGACTTAAAGCATCCGAAATAACATTATCTCGCCCTTTTCAATGAATCACTTTATAATCGAATTGTTGCAACCGTAAGGCCCAACGACCTAATCTGCCCTGAGGATTCTTTAAACTATCCAACCACTGAAAACTGTAGTGATCAGTAACGACAGAAAATTTAAATCCGAGAACTTAACATAGATAACCAAAGTATGAAATGCATATTTCGAACTGTAACAGGCTCTGGCTCCAAACGAAGTGAAAATCCGCCATATAAAAAAAAATTTAATATAATGTAGTGAGACGCTTTTCTTTGCTACAAATAAAATAAGACCGATCCTATTTTTTTAAGAATTATTATTTAAGTAGTAAAGGGGCGCCAGGCCAAGAGCGGGGGGCGATCGCCCCTCTGTGGTTACGCCACTGCAATGAGCATTAAATGAAGTCCTAAATATAAATGGCTCTGATTGTTACATTTTTTTTTGTAATATAGTTTTAGCCAATGGAATCCCCGCTTAATTTTCAGCTTTAACATTTCGGACATTTTTTAACACTCATTTTATATGTAGATTCGTCTATTGACAAAATAAAGAAAAACTTTCTAAAGCCTTTTGCAAACAACCATACTGATTTACTTGAAATAAATTAAAAATTTAATTCTATTATGAGTTAATTATTTAAATAATCATTATCCCTTCTTGAATAGAGGCCCATTTGTTGCCTAAAGTTAAATACTGTTTAATCTCTCGACTTGGAAATTCCCAAACCAAAAGTTAATGACAGAATAATACCCCATTTTAACAGGTAGGTAGGTAGGTGGTCAAGGAGGTTCAAAGCTAATTCAAATTCTATAAATCGCTTATTACATATGGCTTTTACCGATAAGGATTTGGATTTAACTTATAAATACCAAAAAGTGTCTGGGTTTAACATGGTGGTGTTAATGAGATTGGAGGAAGAAAATAACTACATGAAAATTAAACATAAAGGATGCTGCCCGGAAAGTACTTGCACAACGTTTTATGTCATTAAATTATTTATGATAACTAACCAAAATTTTTAGAGAATTAGGGTATTAAGATAAAATAGTATTGTTTGTAATATTAAAATGTCAAGTAATTGCGTAAGAGGATTAGGAAAGGTATGTTTTCTGGCCTGAAGTGTCAAAATCGAAATATTGTGTAGGGATTAGTTAGGTAGTAGATTATAAAGTTACGTTTTGCGTTTAACATGTACCATTTCAAAGATACCGCGTTTGGCTCTGGCCTCTTTGGCTGGATCATATAAATAGGTGGTAATTTGGAATAAACTTCATATATCGTGTGTGTGTATATGACCTTAATAAGTATATTTGTTTAGTTTAACGCATCAGTATTTGCTGTTAAACCGTATATAGTGTTCACAGTATTATAAGATTAGTAATAAAATGGCGACATTCACACCAACAAAAAGATGTTCCAATAATTTTCCACTATTAGTGAGTGAAAAAGTTATTATTTTAAACGTACATGATTGCATAAACTACGATTATCCGAACTTTACTGTATAAGAAACTGTCGACCGATGTTCCCGAATGACTGGAGTTGGAAAGTCCACCGTTTTTAAATTATTGCGGGAGAAAGACAGCAGGTCAAGTGGAACCTCCCAAGAAAAGTCAAGGCAGACCAGTAAAAGTCCTTGATGAAGACACCAAAAGTGTAGTTCGAAGAAAAGTTCACTCTTTTTATTTTAAAACAGAAATACCCACCCTAGATAAGATTCTAATGGAGCTTGGCCAGGATGACAGTATTCCGTATATAACTAGAAAACTTTTATGGGCTACTTCAAAAAATATGGATTTTGTCTGGAAAAAGCATAACCGTAAATCACTTTTACTAGAAAGCGAGGAAATTGTTTGCTGGCGACGAAAATACTTGAGAAGTATAAAGCACTACAGAAGAGAGCAAAAGAAAATCTTTTATCTTGATGAGACGTGGATTAATGAAGGTTATATAGTACCAAAATTGTGGCAAAACAAAAATATTACCAGTGCTCGCCAAGCTTTCATGGAAGGCCTGTCAACGGGTATTAAGGTGCCTTGAGGCAAACGGAAGAGACTAATAATCGTCCATATTAGTAGCGAAGAGCGATTTTTAAAAGAAGGTTTGCTAACCTTTCAGTCGTTCAATACGGGAGATTACCACGAGGACATGAATTCGAATGTTTTTAAAATTTGTAGGAAGACACTGCACACAGGACATTCAAAATGAAAGACGTTAAGCTACTGTTTGATCAAGCCATTAAGGAAGTGACACCAGAGAACTGGCGAAAAGCAGTCCATCATGTCACTAAAGAAGAGGAGAAAATGTGGGATCTTGACCACCTGATCGATCGGATCGTCGACCCGTTAATTATAACGTCAAGAGGAGATGACAGTTCCTCAGATGACGAAGAATATTATGATTGTTTATAATTTAATTTCTGTATAATGTATTTTTTGTATTTTGTATTTTTTTTTATAACGTTTAATAAAAAATAAGTGTAGCTAATACTATGTACATAAAGCCTAATTTTTATTCTGTTAAAATAAAATTCTTTCCTTTTTACGAATATCCTACCGGCACGCCTTTGTCACACCATTTTCAGTGTTTGTGAATGGATAACAATAGGCAAAACTGACCCAAACCCGGGTGGTACTACCTGCACTTGATAAAAAGAAAGAATTTTGCAATGAAATCAATGCCAAATTAGGAAAGTGGCTTAAATATTCGTTGGGTCACTCTGTAGTCCCTTTGCATACCTAATGAGCTTTTATTACTCTACACCTTTCTGAAATAGACTATATAAATAAAGCAATGTGAAAAGAACCTTCTCGTCATTGGCCGCCATTTTGAATTAAAATTCACTTTAGGGTCACTTTAGATTGTTTGCGAATAACTGGGTCAATAATTTTGCTTTAAATATTCTCTTCTATACACAAACGTGTTAAAAATGCAATTTTTAACACTCCAAAGTAAATGTTACTTTAAGGCACTAGGGGGGTTAATATCGGGACAATAAGCAGACCATGGCAAAACTTGCATGAATATATTGAAACCATCCTCTCACAGCATTTGCGGTATGAACTGGGCAATTATCCTGCTGAAAGACGAAAGAGTTGAAATATATTTGTTCAACAGATGGATGCATTATATGTTCCAAAACAGACATACAATGTTTTGCGTTAAACCTTCCCTCCAATCAGGGACGCGCCGTCAACACAAATTAACATAAAACTAAAAAAATTATCTATGAATACCGGTGGTGAAAATGCATTATCCACCAACACCAACCGCCGGTCGGCGACCAGTACCAGTGGTGAAATTTTACTATTCCTCTTCCTGTGGGGGCGCGATAATCCGCGTGCGTTCGGCGCGCTGGTTTAAACTTGCAAAATTTTGCGTGTTCGTAATCGATGTAGCAGGTTAATTTTTCATGCTTGTCTTGATAAGCGCATAAGACGTATAGAGTGCCTTATTTGCTATTACGCATCTATCCGCAATTGTGAAAAATAATTACAAATAAGGTACGTAAGTGATTAAGTAAATTAATTAACAGGGATGCAAATAATTGTTTTTCTTTTTAATAACTTTTGTTCGTGAAACAAATAAGGCTTATTGTTTAATATTTTTTATTTATTTTATTTAGATGGCCAGAGAAGAAGAAAAGATATTGTCTGGTTACCAAAACTTGCTTAACAAGCGAAAACGGGAGGAAGACTTGGAGAAACCCAATTTCAAGTCCGAAGAAGCGCCCCTTTCTAACGATCCAGGTCTTTGGCCGAGTGTATTGTCTCCAATCCAGGTGCAAGAACTTGTCGATAAAGGTCCCATGCATTATCAAAATAAAACTATGTATCCTAAAGACAAAAGTGGACGTAAGTTTTCCGATATATATTTTACTCGAATTTTGTTAAATGATGAAAAGGTTCAGCGTCATTGGTTGCTATATTATATTGAAAAAAATGCAGTTTTCTGCTTCTGCTGTAAAATATTCAATGACCCCAAGCCCAACAATCCATTGACTTTTATAAACACTAAATTAAGTAATCTAGACGGTTTTAATGATTGGCATCATTTAAGCGAACATTTGAAAACTCACGAAAAAAGTAAATCTAATTTTCAAAATTTACGTGTCTGGTCAGATTTACTAAAAAGATTAAAACTAATCGAACCGTTGGCGTTGATTCGGAAATGCAAAATTTATTAAGAAATAAAACTAAACATTGGCGCAGTGCCATTGAAAGAATAATTTATACTACTCAATTTTTTGGCTGAACAAAACTTGGCTTTTCGTGGTCCTAGTAACAAATTATTAGATAGAAATAATGGAAATTTTTTAAAATGTATAGAAATGATAGCAAAATTTGATCCAGTCATGTCTGCACATATTAATAGATCTCAAAAAAATATTCCACTTTACCTTGGAGATAAAATTCAAAACGAAATCATTAAATTAATAGGTGACAATATAAGAAATAATATTTTAAACGAAGTTAAAGAAGCAAAGTATTTTTCTATATTATTTGATTATTTTGATTTGATTTACTCTTGATGTGAGTCGCCAGGAGCAGATTTCTGTTTGCTTAAGATACGATAAT
This sequence comes from Polydrusus tereticollis, assembly GCA_963920685.1. Lineage (NCBI taxonomy): Eukaryota > Metazoa > Arthropoda > Insecta > Coleoptera > Curculionidae > Polydrusus > Polydrusus tereticollis. Next base: position 127,986,416 of record OY987329.1, read on the forward strand.
TTAAAAAACAATAACAAACACTAAATATAGACATTAGTACTAAAAAGTATAGAGTTTTGTTCAAAAATTTGAACGATCAACTATGAGAGAAGGGTGGTAATTTTAGCTCAATATTATAATATTGGTTAAAGGCGCCTATCATTATTTCGCACGACGGCGCCGAAAATACTTGGCACGTCCCTGCCTCCAATCGCCATAAGACATCAGGCCCATAAACACAAATCCAACCCCAGACAGTGTCTTCAATCAACGCCCAGACATTCACAGAAAATCGTCCAGGTCTAAAAGCAAGATCGCTAGTGTACCGTTCTTTGAGTCTTGTGTTGTCTGGACGGTATTTGTCCTGACTGAAAAACTTTTCGTCAGTGAACACTACTATGTTCCAAAGTTGATTATCGCGGTAAGTATACAGGGTATCCGACAAGTATGTATGCCATAATATGGCATACTGTCGGGAGCGTATAGGGCCGGTCAAAATACCCCTAATTTGTCATAGAAACAAAATCCCAACGTGCCTCTAACGGAGATACAGACACCAAAGGGGTGGCAGCGACTTTTCGGCTGTAACTTTTGAACCGACATGTATAATTTAATGAACTTTTAATATCTTATGTAGACCATGAAGACTCATAAAACCACACTACAGTAAATGTTTTACATCGTCAAGGAAGTCAGGACCGGACTTGCCACCACACTCGTAGAACCATCAATTTTGAGAGGTGTTAATATTTTGAAGAGCTGAAAACTGATTTTTTAAATACTCTGGCAATTCCCCTTTAAAAAAGGTACTCTACATCCCTTTCGATAAAATTTTTTGTATAACTCATTACTAAAATAATAAATCTGAATACTACAATAAAACCCCAGCCTTTTTATTTCGTTAACAATATGTTACAACACTTCTCTAAATTAATTGTCTGATTAATTGGATATATTATAAGACCTAAGTAATGAAGAATTATTCCTATAGTGAATATGCTGACATGCATGCAATTATTCATGGGCAAGCACTCAGTAATTGTGTGAAGGTGTGATGAATTTATTCTGATAAATTTCCAAATCGACGCACCGAAGAACTTTTAAAATGGTTGATCGTAGCTTAAGAGAAACAGGTAAAAAGTCAAGTGAAATAAAAGAATGCTAAAAGTAGCTAATCTTTCGCTAATTCATTAAAATTAGTAGTTTTTTTTTTCACACCGTGATGGACAAGGGCCACCAAGAAGATTAAGGAACCCCCAATGAGAGGAGGAAAGTCTGGATGAGGTTGCTGAAAATCCCTTTTATAGTGTAAGAAAACTGTCAGTCCAAGTTCATGCGAGAAAGTGGCTTGTTCATGAGACCCAAGTTTTCTATACTATTTGGGATGTGAAATTCAGATCTGCCCATCGAAAATTGACCCGTATAGAATTTTTAGTTTAGCAAATCGAAAGATGACTAGGTATAGAATGAAAATGTTTAAATAATAAACTTAGTGTTCCTAAAGCTGCTCAATAGTAACAAACTTCCACATTTCGAATTTATACGAATAAAATTTTTAATAAGCGTTCTAATTCTCCACGGTAGCCGTCTCGTAAACCGGTATAGTTTTATCCTTGCACGAAAGTCTGGTTTCGGTACGTCATAATTACAAGTTGGAACTTGATATACGGCCCATTCAAAAAGACTACCGGAACCATTTATTGCCAGCTCTTGGTCGAGTTATCTGGGATAAATCTATGTTGTAACTTATTTCGCTGCCACGGTAATTGGTGCCGCGTAAATTTCGCCTGAGTACATACATAAAGCTCCTCTGTATGGGTGCCTGAGAAATTAAGATTAAGCATTTGTTATTTTGTTTTGTTTTTTTTTACAGCCGTATTAACTTAAATAGAAAAGGTAGGCACCTACGTTGTTTATGGCCATTTATATTGAATTTTGTCTAGGGATAATATTATAATTGCGATAGCTGCGATAAACGATAAGAGTGACGATACTAGCGAAAAGAGAGTGAGAGTAGCCGCATTGCTCCTTTGATTATACAGGGTTAGTTAACAAATAGAATTCAAAATTAATAATTACGACATTGCCAAATTCTTAGTGTTTCTCTGTAACTCAAGGATTTTTTTTTCCAAATGTAACACTACTCTTTTGTTATTGATTTCGGTTTCTCTCAACAACATTACTTTTTCCTAATAGTATCAAATTTGTGACCTAAATAGTTCTCAGAGAAAAAACGGTTTATTAGTTAACTCTAAAATAACTATGTTCATTTAAAAACGCTCCAACATTATTTGGAACAATTGATAGAAATCATGTAAACAATAGTAACGATAACAATAATAACAACAAACAGCTACCTACTGAAAATTACTTACACAGTATAAAAATCAAATCAAGTTAATGTAAAAGTATTTCTTCAATTTTTCTTCACTCAAAACTGTATTACATCTTAACTCACTTAACTAACCTGAACTAACCAAAAGGCAGAAATTCGAATAGGCAACGCTGGAACAACTGAAGATTTTGAAATTAAAAAAGGCGTTTGCTAAGGATGTATCTTATCCCCAATGTTATTCAACCGGTACATGGAAAGAGCATTCTCCGAGGCAACCTCAGATAGCTCCCTTGGAATTAAAGTAAACGGAATCCCCACCAATAACATCCAATATGCGGATGATACCGTGATATTGGCAGATGATGCACATGATCTCCAAAATCTACTAAATCGGGTCAAGGAAGAAAGCCAAAGACTATAGGCTTAAAAATTAACATCAGTAAAACCAAGTTTCTGATTGATGGTAAGAACGATATTCCACACACTCGAATACATATTAACGAAGAGAACATCGAACAGGTCACACAATTTAAATACTTGGGATGCATGATTAACCAAAAATGGGATCCGGATAAAGAGATAAGTTGCAGGATCGAACAGGCTAGAGCAACCTTCATAAGACTTCGAAAATTCCTTATAGACAAGAACTTGAATTTCAACCTCAAATATAGGATGGTAAAGTGATATGTCTAGTCCGTTCTCCTGTACGGTGTTAAGGCGTGGACGTTGAAGGTGTCAATCATTAACAAAACTAAAGCCTTCGAAATGTGGATCCTACGGCGAATGTTGAAAGTTTCTTGGATCGATCACGTAAGAAATGAGGACGTTCTCCAAAGAACCGGTCTAGCAGAACGAGAACTTTTCGAAATTATCAAGAAAAGAAAAATAGGTTATCTCGGACACATACTGCGCGGAGAGCGATACCACTTTCAACGCCCCATTCTTCAGGGTAAAATTGAAGGGGGGAGAAGAGTATTAGGCAGAAAAACAAAGGTATTCAATACTATTCGCCAAAAACAAATTAAAAAATCGACTGTTAAATAGTTCCTCCAAACTGGCAAAGTAAAAAAAAGGAAGGAGCTGGTAGACCTAAAACTGCCACATCTAATGAAAATAATTTGAACGCTCTTTTGCAATTGCAAGAAAATCATGAAGTTAGTACAACCCAGACAGCTCATAATTCAGGGATAAGTCAAAAATCGGTAAGATTTATTCTAAAAGAGGAACATTTAAACTCTACAAAATTCAGTATCTGCAAGAACTGCTGGAATATAATCCATACCGTAAATTGGAACTCACTGAGATACTGATTGAAGATTAATACAACCCCTAATTTTACACAAACAATTTTATTTATTGACGGGGCAACATTCTGTTAAATGGACAAGTCAGCCGTCATAATTGCAGATTGTGGAGCAGAAGTAATGCTCACTGGATGTGTGAATTGCAAACTGAATATCAAGAAAAAAATCAAGGTCTGGGCTGGGATATTGGGTAACCATATCATTGGACCTTTTTTCATTGACGGTACTTTGACAGGACGAAAATACTGTACCTATAGACCTATACTTACTATAGTACTTTTGCCACTGATTAACTCATTTGATAGACAATTAAAATAATGAGGGTTTAGAATGTGCCAATGCCAGTATAAATTCGTAGGTGTTGGCACAATGGAAGCCATCGTTGTTTTAATCGTCTAGCAAATTAGTTAATCAGTGCCAAAAGTACCGGCCCTAAATCTCGTGGAAATAGTTCCGATTATTTTATAGTTTACTAATAAACCTTTTTTCTCAGAAAACTATTTAGGATTCAAATTGTATACTATTAGGAAAAAGTAATGTTGATGAGAGGAATCGAATTCATTAAAAAAAAGAGTAGTGTACATTTGAAAAAAAAAATCTTAAGTTACGAAAAAAAAACAAAAATCTGGCAACGTCGCAATTGCTAATTTTGAATTCAACTTGTCTATCTACCTATACCTAAATTCATTGATTTAGCTTTGGTAGTTTTGAAGCAAGTTAGCCGTTCCGGTTATTTCAACTAACCCTGTATGCAATTTCGCTAGTATCGCAGCTCCAATATAAACGCACCCTTAGCGAAAGAATGAATCAGTGCAAGTGATTGATAATAAACAATGCTTCAAATTTTAACTGCATTGACAACTCCATTGTTTATTTGTCATAGTCTTTTCGGTGGTTCGCTTATTCGCAACAACGTGAACCGACCTGGTCTTTGTTAAAATCAGTAACAAAAGAACTGCAATAGAGTCAAAGATATTTGAGTTTGAATGGGTTTTAAAGTAGGTACCTATACCTACCTACCTATTTTACAATTATTGGTAACGTCTATACATGATATTCTAATATTACAGGGTGTGATTCTTGGTAGCTTTTTAAGAAAAAAACTTGAAAAATGTCCTAATAATAATGTTAGTACGGTCCCAGATATTCTTGTGAAATCTGGTACATATCTTCTATATCTCAAGAGGCATTTCTGCTGTACATTTTCATTAAAATTCAGAAACACTTGCCATTTTCAACAACGAAGTTTTCCAACAACTGCCGGAAAGTAACCAAACATTTCAAATGTTTGAAACAGTGAGGCACAGGTAGGTAATGGAATACGGCGAAGACTACTGGGTTTTATAGTTCGATAATAATTTATTACTCTCTCGCATTAAGTAACAGACCATAGGAAATATTTATTTTTGTACTGTAACTACTGTAAGAAACTATTATTTCGTTACAGTTATTTGTAAACTAAAAAAATAATTAAGATTAAGTTCCTTCGAAATTTAAAAATTTAAGAATTTCAACACATTTCAAAATTAATTATTTGCTATATTTACAGTTATTTAACAATTAGTACAAGTTTTGAATACTGGAAGAACATGGGAATTAGTGAGATTATTTTGCTGATTATTTACCTCATCCATTATAAAAGCGGGTTGATTTTCACCTGATTATTCAGCGATAATCTCCCGCTCTCCGGTGAAAATCACCCTTGTCAAAAGTGAAAATCTCACCCGTCAGAAATCCAGCGATAATCTCCCGCTCTCCGGTGAAAATCACCCTTGTCAAAAGTGAAAATCTCACCCGTCAGAAATCGTTAGTTTTTTATTTGGTAAATAATCTTCAAAATACATTTCGGGATTGGGAAATAATCAGAAAATCATTCTCAGATTTTTTGCCATTAGGAAAAAGCAAGCCCTCGAGCGATTTCCACGGCAAAAAATCTTCGGAATGATTTTCGATAATTTCCCTATCCCTTAATATCTTACTACAGAATATTTTCCACACTAATGATTTCATTTCATGTGTTTCAAGTTTGACAATTCAATATTACTTCATTTCCATAGTTACAAAACAAATATTTCATGGTATCCTTTATTAGTGAATTAGATTAATACCTAATGCTTATTTCAAAATTTTGGCAAGTAGATTTTAATAATTCTCCTTATTGTCAATCTCGGCTTGCGCCTTGACGGGCACTCTTTACAATCGTCCGGGAATGTTCAGCTTTTCCTATTAGGTATACAATGTCCTATTTTTAGTCGTTTTTCTAAAGTTAAAACCATTATAAAAATATCATTAACACTTCAAGACGTTAATATTCAATATTCAATAGCTTTAAAAATGCTACAATCATCACCGAATTCAATTTTTTAAACTTTAAAAGTAAAAACATGACTTTAGTCAAATTTATAATATACAGGGTGTCCCTGAAAGGGGTACCAATACCATTAATTTACCAAATTTTTAATTTGTCGACAAAAAGTTGTTCTTTATAAAAAAAATTTAGCTTGTAAAAAATACGTATGAAAAATCTGGTTTTGGTGTACAGAAAGGTCAAACTCACAAGTATAGTCCGAAGCATGAGTCTTGAGAATGCGAGAATGTGAATAAAAAGGTGCAATATTGCCGATTTTTAATGAAGAAATAATTATGGTTTCTGTCGTGGAATATCTCAATAAATTATAATTTAATATAATTATTCAAATCTGGCAAGAAGTCAACGAGACAAGCTTAAGGCAGTGAAGCATAAAAAGTAATTTAATTGACACAAGTTCCATATAACGAAAAAAAGATTTAGTGTGCTGTGCATCTGAGAAGCGTCTAATTTCTAGACGTGTGCTGATTGTTGGTCATTCGCATAGCATTATAAATACGATTGTTAAGATGAATGTGCAGACGCCTTACGCGTTGTAATTGCTTTCATGTTTATAAACTTTGAGGCGTCTCAAGCGGGCTGTAGCGTTTAGATTATTTTATTTTCATATAATTCTGTCTTTTCTTTTAATAAAACCTAAATTTTTAATTTAAAAAAATCATATTCATAAAAGTTGTATGGACGTCAATGGCACGCTGCTTAAAACTCCATATTTATGGCTTTTATTCTCCCTTTTTCTTCATATTTCATAATACTAGCCTCTGACTAAAATTTCACAAAATTATGGTTCATGGAATGCTAGCAAGCTCGATCCGGCATAAGCAGATTCATCCAATAAAGCCTTATATTATGTATAGTCCGCCTCACGAGGCTACCAATATGACGTATAAAGAGAAGGGAAAAATAAATATGGAGTTTTAAGCAGCCTGTCATAGACGTGCGTACCACTTTTCTGAATATGATTTTTTTATTATAAATTTAGATTTTATCAGAAGAAAATACGGAAAAATATGAAAATAAAATATAATAAACGCAACAGCTCCCTTAAGACGTCTCTAAATGTATAATCATGAAAAGAATTACAATGCGTAACGCGTGAACACATTCACCTTAAAAACCACATTTACAACGCTACGCTAATGACGAACAATTAGCACCCGCCTAGCCTGAGGAGGCAGGACGGTAAAATGCATAAAAAGAGTCGCTATGACGGTGGCAGTATAGGCGGGCGTAATCATTTTTTTGCAAATTATTTTTGTCTTAAATTGCGTAAAATATGCAAACAAATACCTACTGTTTTATTGGCAATTGCTGCCCTAGCTTGATTGTGACTAACTTTACCTTTTATATATTTATTCATATTACAAACATAAACGTTAAATATGATTAATTATCAATTAAGTATAATGATTTTAAACTCCGGCTATGTCTGTAAAATTTCTGAAGGTGTAAAGGATATGCTTTATATCCCCACTAATTCAATATCATATACGATAAAAAGATACAAAAGCATTAGTAAGGGACAGAAATCCTTGCTGATTTCTTGATTTCGGCGTGGATTACCAAATTTACCAAGACATATTAACCTCGCCGCTTTAAGAATATAATGAATTATATTAGGCGATTATAATTTGCAATGTAAAAGGGAAAAATCAACGGTATATATGTTACAGGGTGTACAATATACAGGTATATGCATACATCTAATTATTGTTTTAAGTAGGTAATATATTTGAATTACATAGAAATTAACATTTTATGGAAAAGTACGGCAACAATGTAAAGTTTTTTGATCGGATTCCTTTAGTAGCTCACCAGTCTTGTGGCGAACTTTAACCAAATCGGTAACATTGCACTTTTTTATTCGCATTCTGTAATAAATAGTTATTATGCATTATTGAATAAAATTTCCAACAAACTGTTTATACAATATTATATAATTGATAAGTGTGCACATTTTAAAAATATTTACTACTAAATACTATGGCACACCCCATCAATAAAGCGTTTGTTTTTTTAATAAAAGATACCCTATGCCTACCTATCTCATGTGACTTTTAAATTCTTAGTTTTTATACGAAAGTTTTGACTAAAGGTAATAAAGATAAACACCTTATAGTTTCAGGCTGCGGGTTTACCGCGGTATATTAAAATTAAATGATTATATTTGGTATAATATGTTAAAATATGATTCACAGTTCTTAAAAGAAAGCAGATTGTCCTTTTTGTTTTCGTCAGACCCAATCCCTGGACGCGTTTCGCCGTTTACGGCTCTTCGGCAAGGCTATAGAGTCTGAGGAAAATGAAAGGGACCTTACAGTGATTTTCATCACATAATGTATACATAATATAATATTATGTACACAGTTCTTAAGCCTAAGAAATATTCTTTCTCGTCTGGGATAACCAAGGGGACAACAAAGAAATTTTATGAAAAGAAGCATTATCATTATAGTATTAGTCGCAACGGCCCTCGGGTGAGATAGTAATTTTGAATATATTTACTTGTGATTTTTTATGTTAAGAAATTGAACTGTCACCTATAAAATCTCCATAATAATATTATAGGTACCATCGTAAATATTTCTTTTAGAAAAAGCCTAATATTATATATAACTAAATTGAATTAAATAATTAATAGAATGACACGCACTTTTTTAATAGTATTTCATAGCAGTGTGGACGGTAAGAACGCGAGTGCAAATTGCAACCCAAGCCGTCGCATCGGCAAGATTTGCATTCACTCAAAAGTGCATGCGAGTTCTGTATATACCAACATGTTTGTTCTGTAAACATGTTGTCAGCAGTTTTAATGCATTAAGACATTAACTTGAAAAAAATCCATAACACCAAATAAAAAGCATGTAACCCTTTTAACCGTTACAGTAACACTACTTTATTTTAGTGTAATGTACAGTATAAAATAATTATTACATTTATCACTGTATATTGTCTATGAGTAATGTCAAGACTATAATAAATAATATACACCAACCTGTTCTTAGCTGCAGCAGCCCGATCCCGTTGCCTTCGATTTTTAAACCAATTGCCCACTTGAGTGGGTGTCAGTCCAGTCGCTTGCGCTAATTCACGCTTTTTCGTAGGATTTGGATAGGGATCTTGAAGATACCACTCCCTCAGTAACGACCTAGTCCTTTCTTTAAAACAATGAGTCTTTTGCTCTCCATCCCATATAGTCCTTGGCAATGGAAACTTTTTCCGCACACGATACTTGTCCACCGGTCCCAAAGCCCGGCCTCGAAGCTTCTCCGCTTCTTGGTAATGAGCTTCCAGCCACATAGCCTGGAGTTTGCCATGAGAACCTTTTGTAAACTTATGGGATTCTAAAATTGTATACAGGTCCCTAAAATTGCCACTATGGAAAGACACTATGGCTCGCGCCCTAAGCACTGCTTCATTTTTGTTGAGCTCCCCGATATTCGGATGCGCTACTGGGAGAGACCACAGGAACCGCGCTAATCGTTCAATGTCTCCAGACTCTTCCAGGGTTTCACACACAGCCGCCACTTGGGACACTGTAAAATTAAGGGTCGGCAACCCAAACATGGGATTGGGCATCATCGGTGCCGGCACCACCGGGATAGGCACACTGACTCCAGGCGAAGAAGACGTGTCCGAGTGAGCTCCGGAGCCGGCCCCCGTGCTCCCGGAACACAGGCCGGAGCTCAAACCCAGAGCCATGTGAGTGGCCAGTGTTAAAGCAATTTTGGAAGAGTTTATTTGTCCAGTTTACCGAGACATGATTACGCACTCCGAATATAGACGAGATTATTCAAAAAAAAAACACCCTGTGTAGGTATTTGATTTGAAGAAACAGGGGGTTCGTGTTATAAGCCCAGCTATGACTGTAGCTTTCGGAATCACACTGAAGCTCTTAGTTTACTTTGAAAGGCACCTTTACGGATCCGTCATCCACCATTGGTAACAGTTGGGCTGTTACTACGGATACGCGTTGTCTTTCGAACCAATCAGGGCGTTCGGCAGTGGGGACGGGGCTTGCCTATGGGTGTTGCCAGTGTCATTACCGAACGCAGCCCCGGATGGCAGTCTTTTGTGTCGTATACTTAACTAAAGGTGATGTATAAAGTGGTCCTCTCTCTATACTCAATAACGCTGTCACCATGATAAGTTTGGAGATACGCCTTTTGCGTTATTCCGAGACCGGGAAGTATGTCAATAATCTCGTTTGAGGTTTCTATATACCGGTAAATGAAATGTGAAGATTGGTATTCGTTGGTTGATACTATACCTGTTAATAGAAGTGTGCCGAATTTAATTTAAATTTTAAAGGAGCCACTTGACAGAATTGCTTTTCAAGTTTAATTTGATAGTTTATGTCAACCAAATGGGACATAAATATAAAAAATATTTTTGCATTAATAACATTTGCTGCACTATATTTCGGTAACCAACTTCTAGCTACTTAGCCTTCTATGTTCGCCGACCAATCCGAACTTTTCCAGTATCTTTATATGGCCATCAGTATCCTTTTTAGCTTTTGGCTTAAAAATGTCATTGTTCAAAGTTCGGTAAATAGGTGTAGGTGAACTGATTATATATACTTACATGTCTACCGATAATTTCTCACCCATCCTCATCTTCATAGCCATATTACGCTCCCCTACCTATGCCTCCACCGGCGTCCGTGTGTGTCCTTAAATACAAGATTAGCATAATATTCAAGTTTGAAAAAGTGATATTTTTAGTCATCGTCACTTGTATAGTAAAATGCTAGTCGCCATGATGGTTTCGTATGTGACGTCACAAATATAGTAAACAAAGCCAGGATTTCGTAAAGCGTTGCTATTTTTCATATCTCAGAACTGATCTCGTGTTTGTTAATATATTTCTTCAGTGTTAGGCGATTTGGCTAGAGTTTAAAATGAAAAACGGTTTTGTTAGAAATATTGACATTTTATACCAATACCTTTCATTTTTTTAGATCCATTAATTAATACAAGAAACAAGATAGTAGTGCATTGTACATTGAATACATCACACTTATTTTCGATGATAATTTTAGATCTACTCAGTATTATATACAGTATATTAGGCAATTTTAACAAAAAACTAATTATAATGTGTATAATGTTAGGAATATCTCACACAAAGTGCAAAAGTCTGAACTTTTAATACTAAATAATAACTCCCGAAATAAGTAAGAATATTACCTAAATAAAAATTACACAATTTGGGCTGTATAGGTATTTTGTCAGAAACTAAACAATGGTAGACAGTTTAAAATTTAATTAAAAGCTCATTTGAAATTTACTTATTAATTATTTAAAGTTTACAAAAATGAGTTTAAGCTAGTTTTTAAAAATAAATACATACATCAAATATGGCATCGCTGGAAGGGTCGTTCAGACGGCTGTCAAAAAAGTAAAAAAATACATATCTATTTGAAAAAAAAATCGTAAAAGTTCTGACAAGACTCTAAGCCTGACAACGTTGCCACGATCACAATGTGCAATGGTCTATTACCTACACCATCCGAATTATGTAACTTGTAATTTACTAGCGAGTTCAGACTTTTACCAAAGCGAATCTGCTTGCGCGCTGCGCTTGTTTACTATAGTAGTGACGTAACGTCCAAAAGGCTATTAAGCGATTTAATTTCAAAAAAATAAAAATTCAGGTGGATCATTAATACATACCGTCCCTAAGCAATTTAAAACACTTGGCGATAAATATCAGTAAAATACCCTATTACCAGTTTTGAACCATCGCTTTACAGTGATAGGGCGTCATTGCAAAATTCTCTTTGCATGGCCACCTATTGTCCATTTGTCTTGCTGTGTCCCGTTCATTTATGCTTGGCTATTTAGTTTTAACTACATCGACGACATTCAATGATGTGTCCTCCTAACACTACTTGAAGATATTTATTTTAAAGATAATGGAATATTTCATTATTTTTTCTTTCTCTTAAACATTTAATATTACTTGAGGTATAGGTTTAAAAGGTACGCGACATACCAACGACTCCAACGATAAACGTACTGCTGCGTTCGACCCCAGAAGGGGAAAAAATATAACTCTACTTACTATAACTATATCTTCTATGATTAAGAAAGAATTTCTTTAATTTTGTACTTAGTGCAAGTTTATTGAATAAAATCCGTAGAGCGCTTTCGGCAGTTACGCCATCATCAGTACTACTTTGTCAAAATATAACCAACCACAAAACACAACATACAAGTATATGTATAAAACTTAAAACATTAAAAATTTTGGGGCCTAAAGGCCGATGTAAATTACATGATGATTTTAAAATCTTTAAAAGCGTCCATTTTACTAGAGGGAACTAACCTTGAGTAAAATGGACGCTTTTAAAGATTTTAAAATCATCATGTAATTTACATCGGCCTTTAAGCCCCAAATTTTTAATGTTTTAAGTTTTATACATATACTTGTATGTTGTGTTTTGTGGTTGGTTATATTTTGACAAAGTAGTACTGATGATGGCGTAACTGCCGAAAGCGCTCTACGGATTTTATTCAATAAACTTGCACTAAGTACAAAATTAAAGAAATTTTTTCTTAATCTTTGATGGTGCACTCAGCCCCTTTCCTAATTTATATATCTTCTATGAGCAAGGACGTAGCTACCCCACATACCCCCCTCCCCCTTACCCGTTAACGACGCCCTTGAGTATTAGATGGTCTATAAAGAGTCTAGATTCTAAATAATGGTCTAAAATAATCATACTTAATGTAATGCCTATAACATCAAGGATCTGAAACCTTTACCATGTGTTAAATTAAGCTTACGGTAAGTACCGAGGTAAGTAGGTACCTACCTATAAAACCTATGACTAGTAAAATAGGTGTAGGTGAACTAATATTATATACTTATACTTACATATTTACCGACTTATTCTCACCCATCATCATTTTTATAGTCATAATACGCTCACTGCTGAATGAACCTAAACTAACCTCCCCTGCCTAGGTCTCCACCGGTGTCCGTGTATGTCCTTAAAAACAAGAATAATATAATTTCAAGTTTTAGAAAGCGAGATTTTTAGTCAACGTCACTTGTATACCTAGTAATGTTATTTTCATATGTGACGTGTGACGTCGCTAATATAGTAAACAAAGCCAGGGTTTCGTAAAGCATTCCTATTTTTCATATCTCAGGACTGATTTCGTGTGTTTTAATATATTTCTTCAGTTGGGCGATTTCGGCACAGCTAAAAATGAAAAATGGGTTTGTTACGATTAAATAGAGCTTAAGTTTTATATAACAAAGCTCCTCAATGGGTTTATTGTGAAATTTTTGATTATAATTTATGTTGCCTTGAGGCTCTGTATCCGTATTTTTTTTTTGATACAACACTACTTTAACTTACTGGAAAATCAAGAAAAAAATCGGAAACAGCAACCAGAAACGAAACCTAACCTTAAACTTTGTTTTGTAGGTATATAATAATAAATAATGAGCGTACACCCTGCGTATCGAATCGATTACAATCGATAGTCGATATTAGAGCGGGACAGACCGCGCGGGTGCTCACGACATTAGCTTTCTGTTTATTTTAGCGACGGAGTTGCGACAACTAACCTTTATTTCCCTGTGGTTGGGACAAGTGCAGTGGCGTACTGGCGTAGTGTGTTATTACTTACATACTACTTATGGAAATTTAAAACCATCTATACCAGTTCCAGTTGCCCATTCAGTGACAATGAAAGAAACCTATGAAAATATGCGCATTCTTTTAGATAAAATAAACTACAACCGGTATAAATGGCAGATATGTGGGGATTTAAAAGCTATAGCAATTTAGTGAGACTTCAAGGAATATTCACAAAATATTGCGGTTTTCTTTGCCTGTGGGACAGTCGTGCAGTGAATGAACATTATGTAACGAAAATTTAGCCGGAAACGAGTAAATTTCAACCGGAATCTCAAAATGTTAAGTATGTGCCCCTTGTAGACTCAAAAAATGTTCTTTTGCCTCCTCTGCGCATTAAGCTTAGACTTATGAAAAACTTTGTGAAGGCTATAAATAAAGAGAGTGAAGGGTTTAAATACCTAAGCCTAAGATAAATCTTTCCCCAGTTAATTAAGTGACGTCAAATTTAAAAAAAAAAGGCATTTTTATTGAGCCACAAATTAGAAAATTGCCGAACGATGTTAATTTTATAGAGAAGCTCACCACGCAAGAACTCAGAGCTTGGAGCTTATTTTTATTACACATCGCTTGGTTGCCGAATATCATAAAAAATTAATTTTTACAATTCCCATTTATCTTTTTTTCCTGAGAGTTTGGGCGCTGTCAGTGACAAGCAGGGTGATAGGTTCCATCAAGATATCAGGACAGTGGAAATTTGGTACCAAGGACGATGGGATCCAGCCAGGATGGGTGATTTCTGTTGGTTTTTGAGGAGAGAAGATGTGACCCCCCATAAAAGGAAAAAATGGAATTAGTGTGTTTCAAATAATAATTTTTGATTTTTACTTTTTTCTTAAATGTTAGCTTAACATAAATTATAAATATAGTCGATATACAGGGTTAAGAAACTTGTAAAATCAATTTTTTCAATAAATATTTAATGTTATTTTTATGGAAATAGGCCATCTCACAGTGGAGTGAAATTTTATTTATGGAATAAAACTCAAAGTCTGCTTCACTAATTTAACAAAATAAAATTATATGCCCATACATGTTTCGAAGGCATAAACCTTCATCCTCAGTGGGTTAATATTAAGATGTGTGATTTAAAAAAAAATTTTTTTGGTATGACTTCACCATGATGGTCGTACCCCATTTTGCTTTGAATTTTGATTTCACAGTAAAATTTGAGTTTTATAATAAATTTAAAATAAAATTAAACATCATTAAGTAAACACAAAAAAAAAAAACTTCTTTTTATTAGTCATAATGTAGTTCACGTATAGATTTGAATTCTTATAAAAATTAATATAATAAAAAAATGTTTTCTGCCACATCATCACCATCATAGTCACAATGTCTTAGCAGACATGTTGTGAACTCGTAAAATGAAATGTTCTAAGTCAGAGCTGGAGGGTTGCCGAAACGAAGGTTGTCAATTGCTCTAGAAATTGTATTTCGCCATCTTTCACGATTATTTGTCAATTCGGTCGCTCTTGTGACGCTAGTATTTAGCAATTGTTTTGTCGCATCCACCCAGCGTGTAGGAGAACGGCCACGACGCCGTCCTCCCGGAGCATGACCCTGGACAACAAGTTTTTCCATATTATCACTTCTATGGATATGGCCGAAGAACGTCAGGATACGCGTCAAGACAATGGAAGATAGTCGCTTTGGATTTCCGAGTTCACTCAATATAGAAACATTAGTTCGGTGGGCTGTATAAGGAACTCTTAGCATTCTTCTCCAAGCCCACATTTCGAAAGCATCTATGCGGTGGCGGTCTGCCTTTCTCACAGTCCAAGTTTCAGAGCCATACATAAATATGGAAAAGACAAGAGACTGAACCAGCGACATTTTGGTGGCTTTGGTGACATTATTATCACGCCATATTCTAGTCAGTTTAGTCATAGCTGACCGTGCTTGTTGAATGCGCCGTCGGATTTCAACCTCACAACCTCCCGAGTTATCGATCGAAGAACCAAGGTATACAAAACTTTGGACTACCTGACAGCGGCCTACTGATGTTATTGCAGGGTGATTATCATGTTCTCTGTCCACGATCATAACTTTGGTCTTTTTGTAGTTGATACTAAGACCATATGCTTCACTCTGTTGTTCCAAGATGTTAAGTAGAGTTAACAGTTCGCCTTGAGAAGCAGCAATAAGGGTTGTATCGTCAGCAAACCTTATATTGGATATCCTGACACCACGAATAGTCACACCACCCTGCCATCCGTCCAGCACCCCCCGCATCACAAACTCGGAATAGATGTTAAACAACATCGGCGACAATACACATCCTTCTGCCTCATAACTTTTAATAATTTAACAATGTCATTGGTCTCTTCATAATATTCTTACATCTTAATATTAACCCACTGAGGATGAAGGTTTATGCCTTCGAAACATGTATGGGCATATAATTTTATTTTATTAAATTAGTGGAGCAGACTTTGAGTTTTATTCCATAAATAAAATATTCAATGGTACCGTTCTGCATGTGGTTTGTTTAAGGTAACAAAAAAACCTTACGTGTTACAACATTTTTTGACCATTTTCGTGTTTAGTTAGGTTCATTCTACTACAATATGCTATTCAGCTTATGTTACAACAAAACAATGTTTTTCTTGTCGCCCAGTGTAATCAACTTAATCCCTACTATCTTTTCTTCTTGACATTAATAACCTTTCACCGCAACTACAGAGGAAAGCCCATACAGCAAAATACTTATATTTTAATTTTAATGTAAAACCGAAATCGACAAATATTTCCCCATCCCCAACTTCCCCTCTTAACAAACGAAATAATGACCAATATTTTATAATTAGTACAGGGTAACAGATAACGAACTACCCCAGCGCGCGTCACTCCTTACAAGTCCTAATTTTTAATTAGTGAAAATAAAATCGACTCGGCTCATTTTTATTATCAACTGTTTCACACAGCGTTCGTTTGGAGTCGGCCATGCGAAACAATCGAGTCTGGAAAGAAATTTCCTTTTTCAATTTTCATCGCAGTCAATCCCTTACACTTATTTTCCTCGGCACAGATTTGATTTCATTCCGACTTTTCGGATTGTTCGTTGTTGCGTTCGTTATTTACGTTTTCATTGTCTCACAAATGAAACTGGGGAATATCTGGGTTTCGAATATTATTTTTATGCTACGGCTCCGAAGTCCCTCGGGATGGAAAATCGAGTCAATGATATAAAAATTGTGTTGCAATTGTTCCGAAATATACCTAGATGATTTGTATTTTTCCCTTTTTTATGAATTTCTGTAGATAGGCACCTACATAAGTTCTCGTATAGCATTGGTATCTCGGTTTGGTCCTCTTCTCATTGGTGAAATATTATTTAAATTAATCCCATAAATTTACATAAAAATAGATATCGAGTTTAAAAAAAAGGACTCCAATTATGTATCCTCTACCAACCTGGTGGTAACATCATAATAGATTGTACTTGCTGAGCTCTCTATACTTTAGTAATCTGTCAGTGGCACGTTTGAATGCGCTGCGGTCGAGTGCCAGTTACGTAAAATAAGTGCTGTTGCTGTGGTTATAACTATATATACTGGATGTTTCAGAAGTACGGTACGTAACTTAAGGGGATGATTCCTTTTGATATCTAAGAAAAAAGCTCATATGAACATGTGTCCGGAGTTGCCCCATTTTTGATATACAGGGTGTTAAAGTTTTAAAAAAAAAATCGGTTGCAATTGTCCGTTTTATCAGAAGGTGGCCATTTTCAACATTTGCCTTGATTAACTGTTGCATTTTTTTTTGTATCATTATTTAAAAAAAATTATTTTATTTTTAATTTAAATGTTTTAATTAACTTTGAAATACATTAGTATCTTTTTTTGTACATGCAATAAAGCAGTTTTTATTTTTCCTCTCGAAAACGAAGCAAGATACGAAAACAATTCTAGAATCAAAAAAGTTGTATCATTAGTTGGTAAATCCGAGAAAAAATATTAAAGTTAGAAGAAAGTCAGTGGCGTATATTTTCTTGTCAATAATATTCCTTAAGGTGCCGCCGAGACGCCTTTGGACCTAATAAATTTAGTTAGGGCTAATTAAGTCCCTTACCATTATAAATAACGGTACCAAATTTTAATAAAATCGGGAGAAGGATATTTAAAGAAATTATAAAAAACCGATTAAAAAAAAAACTTTAACACGCTGCGCGCTGTAGGTATATCAAAAACTGGGCACCTCCGACTTTTTCTCTTAGAATATCATAAGGAATTACCCCCTTAAGTTAAGTACCGAGCTTCTGAAACACCCTGTATATAGACCTCCCACTGGAAACATGAAATTATTCTTGGATAAGCTTCAACACATTTTAGTTCGCATTTTTAATGAAAAAGGACCTATTTTTATTCTAGGTGATTTTAAAGTTAAGATGATAAAGGAAAACAAATCTAGAACAGAACTTTATTTAATAATGTCTTTTTTTGACTTTCAACGAAAAATACTGAATGAAAACACAAGAATAACTAGTTATACATCTAGTTGTATTGATAATATATTTAGAAATTTTGACCAAGTAGAAACTTTAGTAAGTATTTGAAAATTTTATCAGACCATACAGCGCAGAAAGTTATTTTTTAAACGGAATATAGGTACCTACATTTACAGACGTTTCTTTAGAGACGAGAACAAGAATGAATTTCTGCACTGTTTCAGTAAGCAAGGTTGAATGTTTATGCGGTTGAAAGAAATAATGTTGATGAGCAGTGGTGTGCATTTATGAATAATTTTGTAAATACATTCCAACAGAATTTCCCCCTAAAGCTAGCTATGTTCGAAAGAATGTTCCAAAAATATTTAAAGATAGGGAAATTACACATTGCAAACGTGAATTGGATTTGTAATCAAAATCAAGATAGCATCAAAATTTTAATGATAAATATCTGTGACCTAAGTCAATGTATGTTAATATTGACTTAGGTACTTCTTGTATCAACCCACAGATATAAACAGAAGAAAAAATAATATGATAAACTTTTAAACGAATCTCCTAAAAACCATTATTCCAATAGAGTAAATAATTCGGATAACAAAATGAAATGTATGTGGACGATTTGTAAAGAAATTATAGGAAACGCTAACAACAGCTCAGACATTGCAAATAATTTTAACGAGTATCTCATATCTGTAATACTCTATCTAATAAAAAAAATCTCTCTAGTGTTCCCTTTAACTGTAACATTGCCAGAAACGATCAATCAATGTTTCTAAGGCCAGTGACAACTAATGAACTATGGGAAATAGCGCCAACTGTTTTTTTTTTCAAACTTTTAATTATTTTCAATTTTCACCTGCGGAAAAAAAAAATTTGCGACAAACAAGCAAACGTACCTATTATGTGTGGTTCTCGTCATTCAGTTCAGCGCCCTTGAGTATATATTCATCTATATACAATTTCAAGTCCCCAACTGTCATGGAACCAAAGGTCTCCCTAAAAACATCGCATTATAGCATATACAGTGTGTCTACTTAAGTTGGCTACATATGGGAAACTTTTTTATTATTAATTTTACGAAAAAAGGTTATTCTTCATAAAAAGTTCTGCATGGTCCAAAACCTAAAATGTAATCATCAGATATAAAATTTTTCCAAGTGTATACGAGGGGTGTAAAAAAATATGAATTTTGCTCAAGAGTAAAGTACCTTTATTTTTGACGATATCGAAAACTGTAATTATGCAAAGTTGTTCGGAATGGAAAACTATATTTTAATATGAAATTGCATCTTTCTACTTAAGATTTTTTTTATTTTCACAAAATTTCTCAAATTACCGATACAGAACATTTATCTTTTTTATTTATTAAAAACATGATTTAATTAATACTCCATTAAAATAAAAATTCGTTCAAGTACAATGTAATCAGATCCATCTACCTCAACTTATTTTTTACTCTTTCCAAACTTATAATTAATTGATGACTAAGTTTACATACTACAAATTAAACATTTTAAAAAAAATTCCGAAATTCTATCAATAATTAATAATAAACAGTAATCTCTTATTTTTTTTTTAACACTTGATAACTTTCAATTACTTAATGCCTGTCTTGTAACATTTTAGCGATGCATTTAAATGAATAATACCATAATAATTCATTTTGTTGTAATAATTTTAACGAACAATATTAACTTCCTCAATTCACAAACACATCAACATATCCGCCTTCTCTGTTAATACAGGTAATTGTTCTATGGCAAAATTTTTTCAATACTCTTCTAACCATAGCCGGAGTAATACTCTGAACCGATCCTGCAATGACTCTTTCCAAATGGGCAACATCTGTAAATGTATAACTCTTCCATTAAAACGATTTTTAAGGTATCTAACCTACTGTGGCAAGGGGCACCATCCTGTTGGAACCATACACTGACGATAATTTGCTTTATCGTCAGTGGAACCATATCTGTTGACGTTGGAGGATCGAGGGGAACGTTGTCAAGAAAATTGTCTAATTCATTCTCTAAAAAATGTAAACAACGGTCTGCATTCAAAGATTCATGAAAAAAAAAGGTCCAATTATTGTATTGCCATGAATTCCACACCACACGTTTGTTTTGAATGCATACTGGTCCCAAGTTTTGATGGTAAAATTTGGATTAGTATAACTCCACCAACGGCAATTTTTGGTAGAGATTGTTTCATTTGATGTAAATGTTGCTTCATCCTAAAAAATAATATGTCTTCCCATAAATGGATTATCTTCTAACATTCCTTGGATATCACAACATAATTCAAAGCGTCTATCATGATCTCCTGGTCTTAACGTATGAATAAATTGGGGCTTGTATGGGTGCAACTTGTTCTTTTTTAAAATTTTTGAAACCGTATCTTTGCTTATAGAATTCGGTATCGAAGCTGCCCGTGCTGGCAAGGAATTTTTAGGATGTTCAATTGCTGAGAGCATTATATCAAATTCCATGTCATCACTGGCGACCCGTTTTTGGCGTTTGTTGCTAAACTTATTTCTTACATCTCCAAAAGTCTTAAATTTGTTTAATAATTTCCTTACTGTGGTATAGTGAAGATTTTTCTCAGGGTGTCGGGTATTAAAAATGTCTGTAGCTTCTCGATTTGTTTTATAATTGTCACCCACAATTAACACAATTTCAATTTTATCTCGAGTACTTGACGTTGCTGGCATTTCTACTAAATTTTATAAATACAACTGATTTTTTGAAGTTACTGTCAAACAATTCTTCTCAGTGCATCCTAGATTAAATATTTCATTTAATTTCAATGGTGTATTGATTAATTGATTAAATTAACTTATTACTTTCTGAACGAAACGGAAAGGTTATCATATTTTTAATAAATAAAAAAGATAAATGTTCTGTATTCGTAATTTGAGAAATTTTGTAAAAATAAAAAAAAATCTTAAGTAGAGAAATGTAATTTCATATTAAAATATAGTTTTTCATTCCGAACAACTTTCATAATTACAATTTTCGTTATCGTCAAAAATAAAGGTACTTTACTCTTGAGCAAAATTCATATTTTTTTACACCCCTCGTATACACTTGGAAAAATTTAATATGTGATGATTGCATTTTAGGTTTTGGACCATGCAGAACTTTTTATGAAAAATAACTTTTTTTCCTAAAATTAATAATAAAAAAGTTTCCCATATGTAGCCAACTTAAGTAGACACACTGTATACAACAGAATCTTAGAACTAAAAGAAAAAAACTTTGCGATTTATCCTACACTGCAAAAAATTCCGGTATTATTACGGACTTCGCTAGAATGCTGTGTTATTTACGCTAGCAGTTCTCTAGTATTTACTGGTGTTGAATAAACTAGTTCTTTTAGATGTCCCTAGAAGTAAAAGTCTAAGGATTTAGGTCTGGAGACCTTTCTTAATGCCTTCGATGAGTTGGACAGCGCTTCACCATAAATTAAAATAATCTGCGTAAGAATACTC
The DNA here is from genome assembly GCA_963920685.1 of Polydrusus tereticollis. Lineage (NCBI taxonomy): Eukaryota > Metazoa > Arthropoda > Insecta > Coleoptera > Curculionidae > Polydrusus > Polydrusus tereticollis. Next base: position 128,008,002 of record OY987329.1, read on the forward strand.
TTCCATTTTTTTTTTATTATTTTTACTTGATGGCGCTTCCGTCAATAAAATCTTTGGGGCTCGTATCTCCGTTAAAGTGCGCTTTAGGATTTTTTACTATGACAATTTAGGGCTATTTTGACTTCCTCTGTATGCTCCCCAGAAATTAGGAGGTACTTACCGGACACCCTGTATAATGCGTACATAAAATACCTGAATTTGCCGTCTAACGAACTAAAATTATTGATTTTGGGTAAAGTTTTTGCGCTACCAAACCAACATAGAACAACACGTTTTTTTTGCCATCTGTCAATATTAGAGTTATTAACAAATTCGTACTCGAAGTGGTTACATTTGCCATAACATATTTTATTCTGCAAACTTTTAAAAAGTATCATTTTGACATATCTCATTATGGCTGCAAGAAATATCGTTGGAGATATCTCATTTTGCCATCTTATAAAGCAAAGAGAACTGAGCCAGTAGGTGCAAGAATCTCAAAATGGCCAAATTTCGACATGTCTGGTTTTGCCATCTAACTACAGAAGTTATCTGGTATATTTACCTCAATAAAAGAGATATCACAGAAATTCTTTATATATTTTGTATTTTATATCATAAATATTCTTTACAGTGTAGAACTTTTGTTCTATTGACAATACGCGGAAGTGAACTTAATTATAAAGTCATCGCCTCGTACTATTTACTCTTACTCTGTACGTGCCGAAGATCTCGGATCACTCGTTTACTAATACACAAATGACTCCTAATTTTAGTAATACATTATTAAAGCCTTTTAGAGCTTCTCACAATGGTCGCAACGACGGCGACGCCGACGTCGCAATGCAAATCGAATGCAAATCATAAATATTGCAATCTCTCGTACATGCTCTCTAGTGGAAAATTGTCTTTAGAGACTGTCATTTCAAATGAAATGGCGCTTGTGTTTACATGGGAATAGGTTACATCAGTGGCGCCGAAAAAATAAGGGTGTTGCTTAGGATCGGAACTGAATCCTGATGGTCCCCCCCCCCCCTGGTTTGGTTGCGTGAAATTTCAATCTCTGCTATTTTTGGGTTGTAAATTACATAAGGGTTATAATTTCTTCAAGCACCTATTGGCATTCAGTCACGTAGCTAGTCAGAAGCGAGTCGCGACAGTACTTGTAAAACGTCATTGGGTCGCGAGCTTCCTATTGGGCGAAAAATAGGTTGGGTCGCATCGCGCGCCGGCCGATCGAGAGACAAGAAGCACGGCGCAAAGGCGAAGAGACCAGTCTTCCACGATGGCTCCGTGAAGCAGGTGCTCTTATGTACGCTACACGATTTTAAGGCCTTTTTGGGCAATTAATGGTTTCTTTTTAAGTAGAACTAAGCAGCTAAGTTTTGATGAATGCAGATAATTGGATTGCAAAAAATAAACTCGCTTTAAATAGTAACAAAGCCAACATATTGATATTTAAAGCAAATAGATCCCGGGTGGAAGAACCACAGACAATAGAAATTATTAATAACTCTCTTAATAAAACCAAATCAAGAAAATTCCTAAGAGTAATTCTGGATGACATTTTATCATAGAAACAGCACATTAAATGTGTTAGAGGAGAATTTAATACAGTTTGTTATAGCTTTCGAGTATTATCCAAATACACAGATTTTAAAACTAAACAAATTATTTATCATGCACACTTTGATATTGTTTGATTTTGTATGGGGGTCGTAGAAAAATTATTTGTATGTCAAAAAAGTTAAAGTTCAGGGAATCATGTAAAGGTAAATTCAGGGAAAATAAATTCAATTCAATCAATTTCAACTCCATTTATTGTATATAATTTCGAGGTATGAAACATTACAACGTCAAAAGAGTCTACAATATAAAATATAATAGTCTATAACTAGGTATTAGGCTACCCGTAACACAGAGAGAATAGTAAATTTGACAAGATAAACATACAAACAACAAATATATAAATAAATACAATAAGAATAAAATGCAATAAGTAAAGAAACAAAATAAAATATAATAAATAAATAAACATTAGGTCTTCAACGTGTTACACAAACCAAAAGTAGTCTCAAGAACAAACAAACGAGTGCTCAACCAGCAGTAAGAGGCCCGTAAAAACAGCTATGGACCAGAACTTAACCATTTAAGAAGTCAAATCAACTCAAGCAGCCTCATAAAATTCGGTTAGACTATAAAATGTATTAGATATTAGGTACTTTTTTAGCTTATTCCGAAAAATGCTCAGTTCCTGAATTGTTTTTATTTCATTTGGCAGAGCATTAAAAACTTTTATACAATTAAAGTATGGACACTTTTCGTAGAAAGTTGTTTTGTGGATTGGTACACTAAGATTGTCATTTCCCCGTGTTAACATATTATTATAATAGTCTCGATTCTTAGGAAACCTATTGATATTTTTCTTTGTGTATACCGCTATGTTAAAGATGTACAGAGAAGGAACCGTTAATATCTCTAACTTCCTGAAGTAATCTCTACATGATGTAGTACGAGGCAATTTCATTATTGCACGAAACACTCGTTTCTGTGTCAAGAAAATTTTTTGTGCATCAGCGGCCGTAAACCAAACCATAATGCTGTATGATATGATGGATTGAACATTGACAAAATAAAAAAGTTTTATTGAATTTTTTTCAAGCTGATTACGAAAAAAAACTGATAACGTAACAGGCGGTATTTATTCTTCCTTCGATGCTATTTATATGTTCCCTCCAACATAAATTATCCTCAATAATCAACCCTAAAAATTTCGTGGAATTGATGGTCCATTCTGAGGAACATACAGGGAACTTGTAGGGTTCCTAAAACAAAGGAGTACCGTTTTCTCATTATTTAGTTTTAGCCTATTAAGTTTACACCAGTCAATATCATTGCGGCAACCAACATAGCCTGTACCGAGACCCGGCCGATACTAATGTCTGAGACATACATGACGTGTCGTCGGCGTACTGAAATGTACTGCTCCTGCCAATGCATCTTGCCAAATCATTCGAAAAAATAAGAAATAATAAATGATACCTATTCATTAAATAATATTTAAAAAAAAGAAAGGCCCACACTTCGCACGCCGTAAATCTCCAACTTCCTTAGCAATAGCTCATGGTTTATCATATCAAACGCCTTTGACAGGTCAAAATAGATTCCAGCCACGACCCTGCCACTTTCTAGTTCATCAATTAGACAAGTCAGTGAATCAATTATAGCGTCAGTCGGGCGAAAACCCCGTACTGTTGCTTATTGCTAACTGTAACTGCCATTTATATCCAGGAGTGCATAATACTTTTTTAGAAAAATAATTATTTGTTTAGCGACAGTTTATCACAGAATACGTATCCATCTAGGCACATAAACTATTGTTACCCAAGACACAGAAGATAACTGAAAAAGATGTATATTACAACTGTATAAAGTTTTTCAACCATTTACCGGCAAATATAAAAAGAATTAATAATGTTAATGGATTGAAAAGGGCAATAGTTAATTTATTAATAACAATAAAACCTTACAATGTTAGTGAGTATTTTGATTTTGTGAGAAATTTACAGAAATGTTACTGTTGTTGTGATCTTGTTTCTTTTGAAGTTGTTTAATTTTTTTGTAGTAACGGTGTCGTAGCACATTTCTGTTTTATAATGAGAAAATCTCTTTAATGAAATGGAAACTGTTACTAATATCATTAAGAATTTAGCCAGGAGAGTCAGAAGAAAATACTTCAGCAGCACGCGAACATATCCATGCAGACAATCCAACTTCTCCTCTAGTAAAAACTTAACGATAACAAAAGTGAGTTGCTATACTGATAGATATTAAGGAATGCTCTATTGGATATATCTTTATTATATCTAACTTGCTCGTCATTTGAAAGTAGATTGTAATGACATACAACCTTTAAACTGCAAACATACCATAAGCCTTTTAAAAAGGTTTCTCTATTCATTCCGCTTAATATAGGTTCTTCATACATGTTTAAATCTTAAATCACACCAAACATATTTTAGATACAATCAAGCTCTTACAAAAGGAAGCACTTATTTTGTACATCAATTAAAACGCGTTTTAGGTGACAATAATTGTCAAAATGTCGCCTACTTATAATGAACATCCTTAACAATCGTATCGACTGAAATCTCTACGGTATCTCGCCTGCCTAATGCGTTTTGTTGTAACCATTTTTGGGTTGGTAACCCTCAGGAAGATCCCGAGATAGCGCATGTTTATTTGCTTCCGAAAATTAGATTTTATCATTTGATTGCGAGACTAAATCATAAAATAAAATAAAAATAGAATTGGTGTTAATTTATTAAATGATAGAAGAGAGCGTTTTATTTTTTAATCCATGCAAAGAACCTGATTTTATTCTAAAAAACGATCACTTAAATTTTGAACATTGACATTTTATAGACACGAAAAAAAATATCCTAGTTCCATGTCGGATCATAAATGATGAGGATTCTAAATTAATATTTGACATGCGGGTTGGGTTGCGTTTAAAATATCTGCATGCTTTTAAAAATTAACTCAAAAAGCGCAAATCCGTAATAAAGCCTCTTACATATAGGTATTATATTTCATAAAGGTCCATGGGCTAAATAATGGCCAGCATGGAAACCCAAAACCATCAAACTTTATCATAAATCTGTGATGATGCACGAAATATTACATTCATATTTCGCTTTTGTTAAGCCCTTCGCCCATCTGCCCAAACAGTAGCCCAGACCTAAAAGGGTTCTTTAGATCGCAGATAATCGTGAACGAGATGTTTGGTTTTGAATGTATCTTTGTTGCGGTTTCTTACTTAAAAAAGAACCTTTTCATCGGAATGGTACTTGACGGTGCCTGGGTACAATAGCAATAATGGTGTATTGGTACTATATTCACAATTGTTATAAAAACTGTTGACGCACTGGTTTGTAAAGTATACTTAAGGAATTTAATATATGATCCAGAAATTTCTTTACTCACTTAATACTATATATCGCATTTCTATTTTAAGTAATCAATGTTCCAATCTCAACAAAACATTCTAGAAAAGAAAAATTAGTCGTTGTCGACACTGATTAAATTTTTTGACTCAACTAAATCATAAATTGGAACCTTGTTGCGCTTTGTTCAATTATTGCGAAAGCGTCAAGAAACAATAATAATTAAATATGCTAAAGTCGGCTTCCACTTATAGGCGCGTCATGAATTTATCATAGAGAAACTTATATAGTGTTGTCTTGCTCAAACCAAGGTTATAACGGCATTATAAAGATATCCGTAATATAAACGCAATAAACTTATTGGTTATTTATGAATCGGAGAGAGAAGCACATCTAATTTTCAGTAATTATCAAAATGTGTTGAAGAACACTCCCGTATTACATAATGTCGTGAATAAGCTCCCTAGTTTTGACCAATGTCATTTATTAAAAATATTGTGACTTAAAATGACAAATATAAATCGGTTTGCAGGTTTTTTGCATCTCCCGGCGAAAGAAATGGTTCTAAATTTAATTGACCATTTAAGGATGACGTCGCTGGGGGGCAAATTTGACAAATTTAGGTTAAAGTTTATGTCAAAGCCATGAAATTACCGTTACATATTTGACAACGGCCATATTTGCTGGGGGGCAAAGTGACAAGTTTAGGTTATACTTCTTGTCAAAATCATATGTTCTGAAATGGTCTATAGATTATTTTAAAAATGAACAGGAGAAGGCTACTGAAACCGGCGAGTTACTAAGTCCCAAGTATATTAAAGAGAAAGTCTTGGAAGCACTAAAACTAAGTTTAAGATCAATACAGAGGATTGTTCATAAAAGTAGTAGAAGTAAGTATAACAATGAAGAAAACGCAACGACGATCAAGGAAAACGAAGAGTGAAACTTTACAGGAAGGTAAAAAAATGGATGTAAGGAATGTTATAATAATATACGACTTATATGTATCACAAGTTGATATAATGCTTTCAGTTTTGAAAGATGCTTTGAAGGAACGAGGCATTTTAGAAATAGGTCTCAGGTCATTGTCAGCGCTAATAAAAAACTTGGGACTTCATTATATAAAGGACTGCAACAGAAGATATTTGTGCGAACTACCAAGAATTGCAAGCGAACAAGTCAAATTTTTGAAAAAATATGTTGAAAATTATCAATCAAAGATTAGAAAAGTAGTTTTTTTAGATGTCACTTTGAAATTGAAATAATACTTCAATTAGAAAAATGCCTCACATAAATTACTGGTCCATGGTGACCTTAAAGTCAGTTAAGGTACTTCTTATATTTTATATCTTGACCAGACTTGGAATTTTATTTTGCCTTTTTATGGACAATTCTCTGTGAAGGTCTTAAACTTAGTTTAAGAACTTCCAAGACTTTCTGTGTAATAGATTGGGGATTTGATAACTCGCCGGTTTTAGTAGCTTTATTTAATATATTTTCTGCTGAAATAAACTAAAATGTGTTTAATTTATCTAACATTATATTTACTTTGTTTCTTTAAATTACAAATGATTAAAAAAAAACAGAATTATTAAAAAGATATATTCAAAATTCATATTACATGCAACCTTTTGCAACAATACGAATGCACCTTTGTGACATTAATTTCATCAATATCCATTATGAGTTTGAATTTTGCCATAAAAATAAATGCAACTGAAAAGTTTTCGCGTGTTTTGGGAAACGTGAATTTCTGAAATTGGCGCAAAAAAGGAAATTTTTTTTTTCACTGTCCGTTTACTTCCAAGAACTTGAAAATGCCCTCCTTGACTGATAGCACTCATTGTGGCAGATCAGTGGATATAGAATGTGAAATGAATTAATGCAAAATCCGAAAAACGCGGCTGGAAATATTTTGTCCAAATTTTAGGACGCCAACAGGGAGGTTGGGGACAAATTTAAAATGTCAAATGGAACGGTGCTTACTTTCTTCGATAATTCGATTCTCCGTCAACAACTACGTAAGTAAGCAGAGAGTTGTTACATTTACATTTACATTACAAAATAATAGTTATTTATGTATCTAGATCTAGGGAATTATAATGGTCTTAATCACCAAGGGCAAAGTTTACGTCCCGAGGGCCTTTGGCCCGAGGGACAGCAATTGCCCGAGGTAATTGAGACCCTTATAATTCCAGTGATACATAGATAATTTTATTTCTGACCGATTTTAGTAACATTTTGTTCATTTTTAAAGTGGAATAAATGTTTCAATTGATGACAATCAAATTGACATTAGATGTCAATCGTTTGATTTTATGTCAAATTTTTCTTAATATCCCAAGGGAGTTATGACCCTTATAATTCCCGCGTAACTAAGACGTTATAAGCTAATAATATACCGGTCAGAAATAAACAAAATTAAAACACTTAAAACTATCCTACTACCCTAAATTTAACGACCATCGTGCTTTAAAATATGTTCGATGACCCCCATCTACTTCTAAACATTTTGCAATTTAACATTTTAAGAGTTACGTTCATGTTTTCAACCCCACAAGAAAAAATCCAATGGCGTTAGATCCGGTGACGTTGCAGGCCAGTTCACAGGACCACCACGACCAATCCATCTGTTTCCAACCATTTCATTTCCTGAATCTTGAGCTTGTCGGAAAACCCGATAGCCCACAATTGCACAGCTTCTCGGTAGTTCCTTCTACATTCTCCCAGAATTAATAACATGTCTCTTTCAATGTCGTAGGATAGTTCCATTATTGCACTGAATAAGAAACTCTTCAAACTCAAAGAATATCTTCGAATCAGATTACTACTTTGGTACTTTGTTCAATCAAAAGTATAGTACCCTAGGATACCACGAGAATTAAAAGTGTTGATAAGTAATAATCAGTGGAGGTAGGTACAGGGCCGTTCCTGGCGAGCGTGCAGCATGTGCATGCAAGCAGGCGCAAAATTTTAGGGGCGCAAAATTGACGGACATTCAGTATTCTTTATTACAAATTTAAAAAAAAATTCTCTTATTTTATCATTTCAATATGTCTAAAAATTTTACCAAGCGTTTGCCTTAATAATAGCACAAATGTGCCCTCTCCGTAGTTTCCTTGTTGGACACTACATGCCCCGACTTTTAAATTTATTTGTTCGATTTTAATCTGGCATGATATTTTAGGAAAAATTAATATAGTAAGTAAAATACTACAAGATCCGAATAGAAACTTAAATGACTGCCATAAAGAAATCGAAAATCTAAATCTTTATTTTAACGAAAAACGGCCAGGAAAAAATTTTGATTTGCTCATCAATAAAGCTAAGGAAGCAGAAAAAAACGATGTAGAGCAGATATTCCCAATAGTACGGCAACGAAAAATTAAGCAACAATTTTCATATGAAAGTAAGGATGAATCTGTAGCAGATCGAAAGCAAAAATTTAAAATCGATTTTTATTTTCTAATTTTAGATACAACCATTTAGTCTTCACAAAAGCGGTTTGAGGGTATAAACAAATTTCAAAATTTATTTGGTTTCTTATGTAATTTTGAAAATTTAGAATCTGACTTAATTAAAGAATCATGTGTAAATTTAGATACCGCATTGCAAGTTGAGATTAATGGAGTAATATCTAAAGACATTGACGGCTTAGATTTACATAATGAAATTTCAACATATAAAATTCTTAATCCTAAAAATACTACTGATTCATCCTTTCCCATAGACATTTTAAATTATATAACTAAAAAAAATCTACAGTGTCTTTTTCCAAATTTATTTATAGTCTTAAGGATATACCTTACATTACCCATTTCAGTGGCTTCAGGTGGAAGAAGTTTTTCTAAGATAAAACTGTTAAAGAATTATTTAAGGACATCCATGAGTCAAGAACGCCTATCAGATTTGGCCATTATTTCGATTGAAAATAATATTTCTGAGGCTTTTGATCATAATCAGATGATCAACGAGCTTGCATCCGTGAAAGCCAGACGTGTTTTGTTTTAGGTATATCATTCCTCTTTTGTTTTGTTCATTACAAAAATAGTATTTTTTCATTTTTGAAACGTTTAGTTTTTTATCATTAAAATATTTCTGTAACCTACCATATAAGTGCTAGGTATAATATTGTTTTGTGTTTTTGTCATTGTTTATTTTATTTAGATTAATTTTATTCTCCTTTAATTTTCTTGTGAATGTACTGCTTTTAATTCCCACTATTTGTTATATTTCATAAACAATCGAGTACATAATCTTAATGATATATTGATTATAAGTACTGTTTATACCGTTTTCTTTTGTTTCTTTAGGGTATATTTTTCTTTTGATATACAAATGTTTTTGTGACTTTGTTTGTTTTGGTAATTTAATACATATTTTTTCTAATTATTTTTTATCAGTTTTCTTACATTTCAAATCATTGCTAGTTTTTCGCAAAATATATTTTAAAAAATAGGACCATTTAAGGTATCCTCTAGTTTAAAATGTGAAGATTTAATAGCCCCTACACACGACACAATCTGCAGGGTTCGATTTGCAGCGTATATAGGAAAGGGAAAATCGGATGCTGCTTCACACCACCCGATCTCTCAGTGTGTTTCTGTGGTTTCGAGGAGTGAGTCGTAAAAAGTCGGAATGGCTCCTTTAAGTAAATGTCAAGAAATCGGGACTGACAATTAGAGAGGGAAAGGTATAGCTATAATAATATTTTTAAAGAACTCGGACCAATTTACTTCAAAAACTTCCATTCCTTGGCTCCGCATGGCTCTATTTAAATAATTGGCGTTGGAAATATCCCATAGGCAGAGCATATACCTAGATAGCTCAAAAATCTCTCTCCAAGCGTTATTCTCCCTTTCAGACAGTTTCGATTCACAATACTAAGTGATAACTGCCACCTCCAGATCACCATGGTTGGTAGTCTCTGCAAAGACATATAAATATTCTACAGACTTGGCTTGATAAATAGAAAATTCGTTTAAACAATGCCAAAATACAAGCCATCTTCTTCTCGATGGTCAAGTTTCCTGCAACCAGAATGCTAGTAAATAATACCAGTATTAACTGGATTGACAATATAAACTCAACGTCAAGAATATTTGAAAAATTTTCCCCGAACCTAAATTTGAATAAAGTATTTCCAGCCGTTCTTCGGATTTTGGATTGTAACACTTTAAAATCCTTATCCTGTCCTCACCTATACCGCACAAGTAAATTGGAGACGGGAGATCTCTTGCTACCACTTTCTAGTAGAAGTGAACCGCATTGTCGAAATCACTCTTTATAGTCATTTTTGTAAATGATTAAAAAAACAAAATACTGCGGCCACCTTTTCACATTATGATCCGAATTTTTATTTATGTTTTTTGGATGATAAAAACTCGTAGTTGAGCAGCCTATCTGACACTCGCAGCACCGAGATCTCTCTACATATTTTTCAAAAAAGTTACATCCAGAAAACTTACACTAACCTGTATTATTTACCTATATCTATCTATACATAACTTTATTTTTAAATTAAATTAAATACACTCATTAGATTCATTACTTCCGCATTAGAACAGTCCACAAATAACCCATCCATTTTAATCGCCTTAAAGGTAAAAACACGCAAACAACAGATCCGTTCGGTCTACGGTCCGTCCGTGTGTATCAAATTTTGAGAAGGGTGCACTACCTCGGCGCTAATCTGACACGCCAGTGTTGAAAAGGAGATTTCAGTTCGGTGATTGACACCCCCATCTCTCTAGCAACGTCCATTCACAAAGATAAGATTTGTGGCTATTTGTAGTTAGCAATAATATACTTAGCCATTGTTTCCTAATCTATTTTATCTATTCAAAAGAAATTTGTCAACGACTAATCGTTTCTATTTCTGGAAATTCCGTTTTTATGAGAATTATGGTCGTTGAAAGGAAATCATTTCGTTTTAAAAGAATACTGTAAACATATTTATTAAAGTTCTTTAATGGTTTTTAAAAATGTTATTGTTTTAGGATTGTTTCATGCATTAATTATCATCCTAATTCTACCCTAAATAATTTGACTTTGTATTTGTATTAGAACATGAGAGACGTGGTATGGCTTAAGCATCCCTTTTGGCCTTTATCCAACTAGAAACTGCCCTATACCGCCCAACTTTATCGTAGTAAAGCTTAGATTACAAAACTTAAATACCTATATTATCTCAAACCGTCTCTAGGAAAGCTGGAGGTATTTTGGGAGCTTACAGTGACGTAGATATAATATATTTCCCTGCCATTTATACAGTGAAAACATCTAACATGGAATAAATTCTGTATTGTCTTTTTGGTAAAATCGACCAAACATGGGGTTTATTCAAAAATTCAAATAAAATAAGGATTACCTAGATCTCCTATACCTAAGATCAACAGTTATCGAAGAAATTACGATTGAACATATCAATAACTGATACCTGTTTATTTAAAAAAAAAAAAACAAAACAACAAATCAATTTAAATGTTGAAAATGTGCGCCATTAACGGCTTGACAGAATCCAAGGCGATCAATAAGCTCTCTTTGCACGTTTTCAACCATTTCCGGAGTTATGGCACGCACTTCTCTTCGGATCCTCTCTTTCAACTCTTACAGATTGTTTGGCTTGCCAACAAATACTTTCGATTTGAGGTAACTCCACAAAAAGAAGTCTAGCGGCAGGCCTTTCGATAGGTCCTCTCCTTCCTATCCACCGATTAGGAAAGGTTTCATCCAGAAATGTACGCACAGTGGCATCTTCCTGGAACATCAGTTCCTCGTCAGGGGAGTCCGGGTTCAATGGATTCAGAAATAAAACCACTAATGATGAAAATAATTTAAGTTAAAGAAATTCGATATATACTTGTCCAGTTAAAGAATGTTCAAAGAAAAATGGGCCATTTACTCTTCCGCGCACTATTCCACACCACACATTTGTTTCTTGAGGGTACTAGCTGTGAACTTCGATCATCCAATGCGGATTTTCTATTGCTCAATAACGACAATTTTGTCTGTTCACGTTACCATTCAAACAGAACGTAGCTTCATCAGAGAAAATAATATTTTTTACTAAATTATTATCTATATTGCACATATTTTAGGTGCGTTCATAAAACTCATTTCGCCTATCGAAATCATCTTCAAATAATTTATGCAATGGAATAACTTTGTATGGGTGATATGTGTGTTTTTGAACTATTCGGTGAACAACAGATTTCCGCATATGTAAATTGGCCCCAATGTGCGACAGAGGACATTGATTTTCTTCCAAGGAAAGCAAAACGTCAAGTTGTTCATTTTGATCTCGAACAGGACGACCAGATTTAGGCAAATCTCTAACATGACCGAATTCTCTAGATTTAGCCTCTATTCTACTCTCCACCTCTCGACATATTATGGGAGGACGATCGGGATGGATTTCATTGAATAATGCTGTTTCTATTTGAGTAGTTGTTCTATCACCACACCCAACCATGCATAGAATTTCAATTTTTTTCTCGTTCTGTTAACTTCGCAACTTTGCCCCCATTTAACCGTTATCGTATCTCTTATGGTTTACGATATCCCTGTAACGATAAACGAATTTGTTACACCCTGTATATCTGTAATATTAATGACAGGGGAATCCAATAGACTCTATACAGGGTGATTTCTAAGGTGATACTTTTTTTCAACTGTGTACCATGTGTCCCACTAAGAATGGCTGTAGGCCTTATCTCAGAAAGTGTTAGTCGTATGGCTTGCGGAAAAAAAATATATTGGATAAAGTGGTCATGAGAAATTGCTGGAAATTATTTTCAAGTTTCTCAGACTCGCGCTAGAGGGCCCAACAGTAACGGTAAATATGAATCACGAAGTTTCCTTAAAAGTCGCCTAGTTAAGGTACCTATCCCGAAAATAACATTTTTGTATATTTCAATAAAATTCACCTATAGAACGTGTTCGTCACTTTTCAAATAAAGTGGTGGGGGAAGGTTGAACATTATTTGTAATAAATGCTGATAATTCCGGTCTGGCTTAACATAATTTAGTAAACTTAGTTTTGTTAAAAAGGGCTTTTCTCACTCTATATATATCATCTTATGAACTACGGCAATATGTATTTTACACTAGGCGCTAGGGGGCGCTGTCTTACAACTTTACAAACATTGCGCGTTTTTCCCGTAATTGTAAATATAATAGTATATAAAATTTTACCTGATTACAAGGATGATTAAAAGTCTAAGAAGTCAGCGAAAACCGCAAGTTAATATCTATTTTCAATCCGGAGATATCAACAACAATAATCATAATTACGGAACATTATGATTTTATTTTCAAGTTGCCATTGTAAAGCTTTTTTTAAGAGTCAAATAAGCCTTGGAAGAACAAAATATGAATTGAAACTGTGCACGCATATTGTGCTCCACCAGGCTTTGACCCCGCAAGATTATGATAGAAGATTGGATCATTGCTATTGGTTGCTCAATATGATATTGGAAGATAGAAACCTCCTCTCCAGAATTTTGTGGACTGATGAAGCTACTTTCCATAATAATGGAGGAGTAAATCGTCATAATATGCATTATTGGTCGCGGGATAATCCCCATTGGATGCGGGAGGTGCAGCATCAAGGAAGATGAAGTGTCAATGTCTGGTGCGGCATTTCGGGTGGCCGAATAAATGAACCGTTTGTATTTAATGAGTCGCTTACTGGGCAAAGATATTTACATTTTTTAAATTACGAACTCGCAATTCTTCTCGAAGATGTGCTCTTGGATATTCGCAGAACTATGGTTTTCCAACACGATGGATGTCCTGCACATTTTGCGGCAAACGTTCGTCAATTTCTTGACGACACATTTACTACAAGGTGGATAGGAAGATGGAGTATATTTCCATGGCCTGCCAGGTAATATTATAGGATATATTGTGATACTGTTAATGAAAGTAGTAATTTCTATTTTAGATCACCTGACATGCCTAGATTTTTATCTATGGGGGAGATTGAAGGATCTTGTTTTCGTTACCAGACCCACCACAAGAAAAAACATGATAGAAAGGATAATGGACAACCGCCGCCGTATCCCTATGGCAGAGGTGGAAACTGCAGTATTATCAACTAGGGAGAGATTGAAGTCGTGTATACAGAACGATGGGCGACAATTTGAACATTTAGGGCGCCACTGAGAATTATTGTCGTAACGATATATTTGCTTGAAACATACGTACCTTCATATTTTGTTTTTCCAAGGTCTATTTGACTCTTAGAAAAACCTTTACAATGGCAACTTGAAAATAAAATTATAATGTTCCGTAATTATGATTATTGTTGTTGTTGATATCTCCGGATTGAAAATAAATATTAACTTGCGGTTTTCACTGACTTTTTATTTTAATCATCCTTGTAATGAGGTAAAATTGAATATACTAGTATATTTACAAATATGGAAAAAACGCGCAATGTTTGTGAAGTTGTAAGACAGCGCCCCCTAGCGCCTAGTGTAAAACACATATTGCCGTAGTTCATAAGATGATATATAGAGTGAGAAAAGCCATTTTTAACAAAACTAAGTTTAATAAATTATGTTAAGCCAGACCGGAGTTATCAGCATTTATTACAAATAATATTTAACCTTCCCCCACCACTTTATTTGAAAAGTGACGAACACGTTATATAGGTGAATTTTATTTATAAATCTTCGAAATATACAAAAATGTTATTTTCGGGATACCTTAACTAGGCGACTTTTGAGGAAACTTTGTGATTCATATTTACCGTTACTGTTGCGCCCTCTAGCGCCAGTCTGAGAAACTTGAAAATAATTTCCAGCAATTTCTCATGACCACTTTACCTAATATATTTTTTTTCCGCAAGCCATACGACTAACACTTTCTGAGATACGACCGACAGCCATTCTTAGTGGGACACCCGGTATACAACTACTTAAAAGAAACAACTTTTTCAAATATTTTTTTTTAAATAACTCAAAAATAAAGGAGATACGCTAATGTAAAAAGCCTACGATACGACTCTGATAATTTTTTTTGTTGGTGTTTATTTTTTTTTATGTCAAGCAGTTAAGTCTCAATTTGTTGTCAGTTCATCGCGTAATAGATTTCAGTTAGTTTGGGAGTGTTTAAAAATAAAAATGGCTCATGTGTATGAAAAAAGAGCTCCTTTATTTTTAAGTTACCTATTAAAAAAAAGTTATTTGAAAAAGTTGTTTTTTAAGTAGTATACACAGTTGAAAAAAAAGTATCACCTTAGAAATCATCCAGTATATGAATGTAAAAAAGTAATTTTCCTATAAAATGTTTCAGTTTAAAAATGAGGAGAAATTTCAATTGTTTGCACACTCTGTATAAAGATTTCCACAATTCAAAATATACATTTTACGTCTTTTGAGGAGCGTTTTCCGATAAGGTATTCAAAATTTTGATCAACATTTTTTTTAGAATAAGAAAGTTTCAATCGATTATACAGGGTGGTTGGTATGTATGGAAACGGTCGATTATTTCTTAAAATATAACAGTTACGAAAAAATATTTTAGACAAAAGTTTTAGGGTTTTTTAAGCTTTATTAGAATTTTAAACAAGTAAGTATACAGGATGAGTCAGAAAACCGTAGAGAAGCAAAGTTACTTTTTTTTATATGGAACACCCTATATCTTAGAATATTTTTGGATTTTACATGAAATAACAATTATTTTTTAATAAGTGCAATATAAGCCTAAACCCAATAGTTTCCGAGATATCGACTTTTGAAAAATGACATTTTTGAACTTTGACAGCTTCTAGCCCTCTAACGGTATGTCTTAGAGTGAAACGGCTTACATGTCCCTATCTTACTTTTTTATTAGCTTCTCAAAAACATCAACTTCCGGTTAAATCGGAAGTACTGTATTTCCGGCTTTTGAGTTACATCCGGATTAACCGGAAGTTGACACTTTTAGGAAGATAATAAGAAACTAACATAGGGACATGTAAGCCGTTTTACTCTAAGACGTACCGTTAGAAAGCTAGAAGCTGTCAAAGTTCAATAATGTAATTTTTCAAAAGTCGATATCTCGGAAACTATTAGGTTTAGACTTATAATGCACTTATTGAAAAATAATTGTTATTTTATGCAAATTTCAAAAATATTCTAAGATATAGGGTGTTCCATTTAAAAAAAAGTAACTTTGTTTCTCTACGGTTTTCTGACTCATCCCGTATACTTATTTTTTTAAAATTCTAATAGACCTTTAGAAACCCTAAAACTTTTGTCTTAAATATTTTTTGTTAACTGTTTACTTTATGAAATAATCGACCGTTTCCATACATACCAACGACCCTGTATACGGTGGTATGACACGACGTCACACAAATTCAAGCCCATAGCACGACGTGTAACAATCGTTTAGAAAATCATTTTTTTAATACATCAGGTACTGGAGAAGACTGCATGTGTTTTATTCAAAAAGTATTATACAGGATTGCTCAACTTTAATTTTTTTTTAATAAAATACCCCAAATTTTATTCGATTTTTGAATTCTACTTAAAGTTCTGAATATTTTTCATGTAACATACCCTATATCATAATCTAAACAATAATAATTAACATAATTTAAGTGGTAGGTTTATTAGGTAAAAACAGCTTTTAAATCTGATTATAAAAAGTAGAGTACTTAATTAAATGTTCAAATTGATGGCCGTTGACAATTTGGCAGTGTCCTAAACGTAAAACAAATTCGTTTTAAACGTTGCCAATAACCTGTTCAGGAATTTGTCGAATTTCATGTTGTATTATCAGTTTTAATGTCTCTAAATCCGATGGCTTGTTCTTGTACACTCTTCCTTTCAAATATCCCCACAAAAAGAAATCTAGGGGTGTTAAATCGGGCGAGCTAGCCATTCTATTTCTCCCTTCTACCTATCCATCTATGTTGCAAAACCTCGTTTAGGTATTCTCGTACCCGTGCGGCGTAATGGAGCGGTGCACCGTCTTGTTGTAGCCAAATGATTCTTTCAGGACTATCTTGTTCATCGTTATCTGGATATAGGCCAGCTAAAGCAGGAACTAATTCAAACTGTAAAAACTGCAAATACATCTCTCCGTTTAACGTTTCTTCGAAAAAGAGAGGTCTTTATATTCTGTTACGTAAAATTCCGGCCCATACGTTTAGCTTCTGTGGGTGCTGTGTATGGGCCTCTTGCATTCAGTGAGGATTCTCTGTCAACCAATAACTACAATTATGTTGGTTGACTGTTCCATTAAGGCAGAATGTAGCCTCATCAGTAAATAAAATAGTCTGCGCGAAATTTCCGTCATTATTGCAGATGTTTTGCATATTCTCGCAAAACTGAAGGCGTCGATCGAAATCATCCCCATTTAGTTCGTGGACAAGACAAATTTTGCAAGGATGATATTTTTCTTTTTGAAGAATATTTTGTACAGATTTATAACCAATATTTTGAATCCGACCCACTTGACGAGTGCTAGAATGGGGATCGTCTTGATACGACAGTAAAACATTTAATCTAGTTTCATCACACATTTTGGGACGGCCACTTTTTAGTTTATTGCGCACAGATTCAGTTTCTGTAAATTTTAAAACTATCTTACATAAGCTGGATTTATAAACTCGAAAAGTTGGCGAGGTTGAGGTTCAGTTGGTGTTGGAAATAGGAGTTCAATTTAAACTAAAGGGAACACTCAGTTCCATTTATACACTCGTTCATGTTGTTCATGTAAAGCTCATGTAAGGTTCGAAAACTTCCCGGGTAGTTCGAGATAACCAATTTTTATGCTCGGAGTTCGGAATATCCAACCTCACAAACTCGATCATAACTTCAACCTCACCAACTTTTCGAGTTTATAAATCCAGCTTTACTGTAGACCTTAATATCGGCGTTCGCTCTCGATGAACATTATTAAAAAGTTTACATACTTCAAAATGTAGATCTCTTTCTATCGCCATAGCCAAACATCATGAGGATTTATTTATTTACATAAGTGCATTTTACTTAAAACGTGTCGTTCTAACGATACAACGTAACTTTTTTAGGCAATACTGTCAGTACTGTCACTTAAAATAAAATGACAGTGGCGAAAAAGTACAATAATGTGCTTGGTTACCAGGGTTACTACAATAAAGGTAATAAGTTTCTGTACTTTCTTCCCTATTCATTAATTCCATGAAAGTTGCCATCATTATTGTTTAGATTGTGATATATCGAAAATAGCTGAATATCGAAATAGGGTATGTTACATGAAATATATTCAGAATTTTAAGTAGAATTCAAAAATCGAATAAAATTTGGGGTATTTCATTTAAAAAATTAAAGTTGACGTGTGTCCCGACTTCTTGAGCAATCCTGTATAATGCTAAAAATTCTCAAAATTTTTAAAAATGATAAATAAAACTGACGGGTCCGAGCGTTTTTCGAAAATTTACATGGTTATGAATATATTGGGGGTATTCCATTCTTCTTGCCTACGCTGTATACTGCTTATATACAGGGTGTTATGGAAATGACTTATTATTTTTTAACCCGTAAATATATAGGTCGAGACGAATTGGGGAAAAATTGCTATAAATGGCGCTCGAAGCTAGAAATTCGAGAAAAATGCCTTCAAAAATTTAGGTCCAAAACACCTACGCGCCAATGACCCAAACAGCTGATTTGGGTAATTGTTTACTTAAGTGCAAATGTTGAATTTTTCGCTAAAATTTCGTATATAGGCTAATTAAGGGTAGCTGATCACAATTTTCCTTTTGCGTTTAGGCGGCAAATGCACTGGTTTTGAGAAAAAAAATGTTAAAGTTTTTCTAACTCACCGGTATGTTATTTTGCATGTAATCCTAAAATGTTGATATTTCCAATAAAATATTACTTGTCGGAGTCATAGTATACACTTCTGAGTTGAAATAAACGAAATATGCCACAAGGAAACTCTGAAAAACGGGATAACTTGTAAGCGAACAGAAAACTCTACGTTATCTGGAAAAAGACGGGAGACAGCTCACTGACAGCTGGCCAAAAAAGCAGAAGCAAACTGCACCCATGTTGTCAGATTGTTAGTGTATTATAAATTGCCTATACTTTCAATACATTTTTATTAATTGAATGAATCCTATTGGCTCGAGCTAGCATATCATTCTCCTGGATGGAAGCCATTAATAATTACAAGAAAAAGAAGAACAATCTGGCAACGTGAGTGCAATGAATCTGAAAACAGACGCTTTTACTTTGTCGGCGTATTAACAACGAATTTAATTAAATTTGTGCCTTTTCCATTGTTTTTTTGCTAAAATGTTGTTCTTATTTTATGAACAGATAGTTTGGTGAAAGTTTTATCACATATTTTGAAGGGAAAACCATAAAATCTAGGAAATTGAAGACATCCTTACAAAAGAATACCCTAACCTGTAAGTGAAAAACTTTAACATTTTTTTTTCTCAAAACCAGTGCATTTGCCGTAAAAACGCAAAAGGAAAATTGTGATCAGCTACCCTCAATTAGTCTATATACGAAATTTTAGCACAAAATTCAACATTAATTGCACTAAACTAAACAATTACCATTCCAGCAGTTTGTCTTGTCAAAAACACATGTGTTCAGGGGCATTGAACTATCATGGAAGGCGCACATAGTCCGGTTTTAAGGTATTTTACATAATTCAAAATACTTCCGATTTTAGAAAAAAAAACTATCAAGTGTAACTCTAGACCACCTCAGGAGTGACCCCTTAAAATATAATAAGTCATTTCCATAACACCCTGTATATACAAAAAATAATTAAAATTTAATTGAAAGGGTAGGATAGGTAGTGTCGCTGGGCCCGAACGCGGGCCCCTCTGAAAATGTGGCCCTGCCGGGCCTATTGAGAAAAGAGGACCTGCCCTTGACCCTTGATTCCAGGTTAGTTCATTTTTGCAACATAATGACAACCTTTGCCCACCACATTATTTAAGTACACTCCTACACCCTCGTTTTTAAGTACTCATGCAGAGATTACAACATAACCTTGGATTAATTTAATATTTCTTTAAGTAAATAAAGTAATTCCACCCCTCGTGAATAGCACCCCCTACAAAAAAAAACTGATGTATAATGCAATCGCTTGAAAACCAAACAACGACGTGCCCTGCTCTCCCTCTTTTTAGACGGGACGTTAATAGGATTTAATAGTGTATGTTTTGTTACAATTACCGCCGTTTCTAACAGATGTAAATGGAAAATAGAATCGAATGTGATTTGGATTACTGGATGTAATCCCTTCGCCATAATGGCTCACTGATGTTTTAACAAGGTGTGAAATTTATATTGAGAGTAGAGGTCATTTGAAATTAATTATGTCGAATGACATTTTCCAAATGGTTCGGATTTTATTGAGGAAAAACCGGTCGGCGGGCCATGAAATCAGATGCTGTGTGCAAATGTGTCTAATATGTTCTTATGGTCTGGAAACACTCTTTTTTAATATAGTAATATAACGAGTGATTTTTAATTATTTTGCTCAAGGGAGGCCATGCATTTTAAAAGCATCATGGCCGTACTGCGTAGATAAGATGACATGATTGTTTTATGACATTTACGTCTTATTTGAATTTGTGTATTTGTAAAGTTTAAAGATTGGAGAAATTTTGTAATTTTTGCAGTTATTTGAAGGTAGGTTACTATTGCTTTAACTAATATTTCTCCGGGGAGTCGTCTTTTGACTATTATAAAGTGCTATTTGCAGGATGATTTTATTTTTTATTTTTTTTTTATTTTTCAGCGTATCAAGTTTTGGTGAAGCTTTGTTGCCGGATTGAAAGTTCTACAGTAAAAATGTTTAGTGAAGCACAAAAAATTTTTATTGTTGAAAGTTTTTTTAGAAATGGAAACAAAATAGGCGGTGTGTGGAATTACTCTATGAATGACTGCTTTGATGAATTTCGAACCGAGTTTCCTGATGTTGCGGTGACCTTTCATAATTTTCGTACTGGGTCACAATACCTAATTGATAAATTTCGTCAGACTGATTCTGTTCAACATAAAAAAGGGGCTGGAAGACCAACGAAACGATCGAATGAGGTTATTGAAGAAGCGCGACAAATTATGGAAAATAATCCTTCAACTTCTATTAGGCATTTATCTCAACAAATTCAGCAAACGGATTTATGCTACAGTACATGTCAAACACTTTTGAAAAAGAATCTGCATCTATACCCTTATCGTGTTACGGCTATTCATGAACTCCTTCCCAATGACGTTCCCCAAAGACTTAATTTTTGTGAATGGTTTTTAAACAATTTTCAAGAAGAAAATAGTGGTGCTTTTGAAAAAACATTGTTTACCGATGAGGCTTATTTTTATTTATCAGGCTATGTTAATTCACAAAATATGCGAATGTGGAATACGCAAAATCCGCATGTTTTTGTAGAAAGACCTCTTCATCCTCAAAAAGTTGGTGTGTGGGCAGCAATTAGTTCTAGAAGAATAGTAGGCCCAATTTACTTTGATGGCACAATTACAGCTGAGAGATATCGGATCGAAATTCTGACAACATTTATTAATGAGCTTTACGATGATGAATTGCGGGAAGGTTACTTCCAACAAGATGGCGCTACACCTCATGTAACCAGAGAAAATTTAAATTTTTGAAGTGAATTTTTTGAAAACAGTTATAAGCCGAAATACGCAACAAATATGGCCACCTCGTTCCTGCGATTTAACACCCTGCGATTTCTTCTTGTGGCCTTTTATAAAAAACTCCATTTATCGAACACCAATTGAGGATATAAATGATCTTAAACGAAGGATTTCAGAAAAAATTGCCGAAATTAATAATTCTCCAAACGTATTGGTTAATGTGTCTCTGAGGGTAAGAAGAAACATCAGAAGGTGTCTAGAAGTAGGAGGCGGCCATATAAAGTAGGCTTTCAAAGTAAGATAGCTCAGGATTTTATATTACATACCGTCAAAAAACATTATTTTAGGTTTTCAACGTGACAACGCTGCTTTCTTGCAAATTCGCCCTATGATTTAATCTACGCGCTACTGCTACACTATGTATACTGGGTCACAGCCGCCCTTGAGCAAAATAATTAATAATCACTCGTTACATACGATGCTGATATACAAGGTGTCTCTAAAAGGTTTGTACAAAATCTGAGCACATATTCCTGAGGCCAAAATAAGGCGATTTAAAGCAACTTACCTTAGTCCGAAATTGCTCCGTTTCCGAGATACAGGGTGGTAAAGTTAAAAAATAAAAATCGAATTTTTTAAAATTAATGAACAATTTTTAACGAATTACTTTAAAACTTTGTACCCGGAGGTTTTTAGGGATGCGAAACCCGAATACGGACACCTTTTCACTGTGGCCATTAGAGAGCGCTTCACAATGCACTTCTTATGGTTTAGAATGGCCATAACTTTTTTATCAGTGTAGTTTTTTTGGGTTTGTGAAGGAAATGGTCGCGAAAGTGGTAGGGTATACAGAGAAAGATATCCAAATCGGCGCATACCAAACCATCAAAGATTTGCTGCTATTGAGAGACGCCTTCGCGAAACCGGTAGCTTCACTCTTATAACTGCCAATTATGGACGACAACGTGCAATAAGGACTCCTGAGGTTAAGGAACAAATTTTGGAAAGAATTGCTGAAGATCCAAAATTAAGCACCAGACGCTTAGGTTTACAGGTAGAAGTATCCAAGGATGTAGTTCATAGAACATTAAAAAAACAGCAGCTTCAACCATACCATATCCAATAGGTACAAGACCTTTTGGCTCCGGATCTCGATCAGCGATTGGACTTCTGTCGATTCATTACCGAACAAACAACAGGATGTGAATTTTGCTAAGCACATTTTATTTACTGACGAAGCATGTTTTACAAGAAGTGGTGTAACCAACTTACATAACGAACATGTTTATGCTGCTGAAAACCCGCATGCCACGAAAGTAACTTATTATCAACATGAGTTCAGAAACAACTACAATGTTTTTCTAGAAAATCATCATAAAAAATAAAATGCACCTTTTTAAAATAATATATTTCCTATTCAATTCTTATATTTTCACAAAAATTTTCATTCTATAAATATACAAATTATAATTTTTCACATGTCCACCCAATTTCTGAGGTTCCTACTCAATTTTGGCTGTACTCATTAATTTGAGGCAACCATTTAAAGTTTTTATAGTCAACTCGATTATAGGTAAGTCAATGTTCACCATGATTCTAACTAGTTTTATAAAGATGAAATTCCTTCTAGTATCCCCTGAGGATGGACGTCTAGACGCCCGAAACATGTAGGGAGCAATAGTTTTACTATTATTAAATTTGTGGAGGAAGACATTGTCGTTTTATTTACACCCAAGTGAAACATTTCTTCCTGCCGAAAATTTACTAATAGTGGAATTTTTTATTTAAAATAATTTAAATATTCCCGTGCGGCATCGAACACTAAAAACCGAAATATCTCAAAAACGGCTTACTTTACAAGTGTACCCTTTTTATTTCAAAATGTTCAAAAAATGAGTTCCTTAACAAAAATAGGAAAATACTATACTGATAAAAAAGTTATGGCCATTCTAAACCATAAGAAGTGCATTGTGAAGCGCCCTCTAATGGCCACAGTGAAAAGGTGTCCGTAAAAATTGTTCATTAATTTTAAAAAATTCGATTTTTATTTTTTAACTTTACCACCCTGTATCTCGAAAACGGAGCAATTTCGGACCAAGGTAAGCTGCTTTAAATCGCCTTATTTTGGCCTCAGGAATATGTACTCAGATTTTGTACAGACCTTTTAGAGACACCCTGTATTACACGGTGACTGAAGATTACAGTGAAACTTCTCATATGGGCAGGCCCGGATTTACCATGCAGGCAGAGTAGGCACGTGCCATGGGCGGCAAGAATTAAAGGGCGGCAAATTTTGGCGGAAACTTTGAAAATTTGTTTTATTCGTGGGAATTGAATTTCCCGCTTATTTCGTTGCCACGCGTGCCAACATTATAAGTGGATTATTCCTGAGTCGAGAAAAGAATCGATTTAAACAAGTCTCGATAATGGCCTAATATCGAATATTCGATAAGTTTCTATATCGAAAACATTTTTTCCACAAAAACCAATCGCATACATAATGGAAATTGTTGAATAACATGCCATATACTTCATGATTATAAGGCTACTGACTATAATGAAATAAAATATTTGCTCTCAGAAAGGTGCATTTTATTTATTGAAAAACTTTTCGTACCAAGGTTATTCCACCATTGAAGAAGTTTTGAGGGGGGTTTTGTTCCAAACTGCCTGTTGCTTTCAGCTAAAAACGTAGCAGATCCTTCTCCAGATTACCACCAAGACACTGATACACAACTTTGTAAAGATTGATTTGAACATCGACTTCTTAAAAATATACCCAAAAATAGCGTTATTGTAATGGACAATGCTAGTTATCCTAGTCAAGTAATAGTTATTTGTTTTACAAGGCAGAAAAGCACAAGATTGATTTCCTAGCCGCGACATTAACTCTGCTTTTCTGTCGTCTTTATTATATTTATTACTTGCGTTTCATTATCAATATACACTGCGCAACTTATTTAACGCACAATCAAAAATTTGTCTCAACTTTGATCTTATGTATTTTCGTCATTTTTTGTTCATTTTTATTGATTTTTTTGTTAAATTATAGGTTTTTCTATTGAGAGTGTCACTGCGTTAGTTGTTTTGGTTAAAAAAGTTGTTGTGGTATCATACCGGGTGATAAGAAAATGTTATTTTTTTTTTGGAAAATTGCAGACACCCTGTAGGGTATATTAGCTATTGCGAGTTATTCCAATTATAGCTAAATTGAAGCCTCTAGTTTTGTTTACATTTTCTTTTTTTATTTTTTTGTTTATCTCTGATACTTTATGAAATACACTGTTTTGAAACACCACGTGCTGTTATTACCTGAAATACACTTTAGAAAGCTATGGAAAATAAAGTGAAATCTGTGTTATCGGTTTTTTGTTGGCAGTCCAGCAAGAATTATAGATATTTTTTGTTTATCTCTGTAATTATTGCTAAAAAAAACTAAAAAAAAACAACCTAAAATGTACGAATTGCTTTAATAATTAAGGAAACAACAATAAATAACTTAACAAAAAAAAACAAATTCATTACAGAATCAGTATCTGGTGTTTCCACCCCTTCCGCGAATGACCTCCCGACATCTGTTATTCATACTTAAAATGAAGTTTCTTATTACGTTTTGATCTAAGCCATCCCATAATTCGACTAGACGTTCGGCCAATTCTTGTAAATTTTGTGGTTGTCGTCCTTCACTTCGTAACCGCCGACCAATATAGTCCCAAAAATTTTCGATGGGATTTAGGTCGGGGCTACGGGCTGGCCATTCTATGTAATTTATTCCAATTTCTGCAAGATAATTTCTTACGATACGAGCCGTGTGGGGACGCGCATTGTCGTGCATGAGCAAAAAATTAGGCCCTATATAGGGTGCATAAGGCACAACATGTTCTTCAAGAATATCTGTGATATATCTTTCAGAATTAAGATTTCCATTTACAATTGCCAACTGTGTTCGCCCCGTCAAAGATATTCCACCCCATACCATGACGGATCCACCTCCATATAAAGTTGTGTGCAAAAAATTGCATTGACTGTATCGCTCACCTGGTCTGCGGTAGACGCGGATACGTCTGTCACAGTTATAAAAGTTAAACCTCGACTCATCAGTCCAGAGAACACGTTCCCAATCTGCTTCCAACCAATTAACATGCTCATTAGCAAAATTTAATCTGGCTCTTCGATGAGCTACTGTTAATGCGGGTCCTCGAGCAGCAATCCTGGGTCTTAAATTTTCTTCTCTTAGTCGTCGACGCACAGTTTGAACACATATGAGTGGACCACCTGCACCTTGAAGTTCTGATCTTAAATTTCTTGCAGTTGTAAATCTTTGTCGTACAGCGCTTACTCTTAGAAAACGATCCTGGTTAGGAGTTGTAACACGACGTCTACCTTGACCGGTCCGCCTGGAATGCTCTCCTGTTTCTGCAAACCTTTCAATTACCCTCGCTACAGTTGTGTGCCACACTCCCAACCTACCAGCTATGCGGTTGTAACTCCACCCTTCACCATGTAATGTAACCGCCTGAACACATTCATCACGTGTTAAATTTCTGTTTTGCCGTTCCATTATTAACTAATTCTTGCTGGACTGTCAACAAAAAACCGATAACACAGATTTCACTTTATTTTCCATAGCCTTCTAAATGCATTTCAGTTGTCACTTGATTTTCCATAGCCTCCTAGCTGTTTAAGGTTTCCGATAAATGCATTTCAGGTAATAACAGCACGTGGTGTTTCAAAACAGTGTATTTCATAAAGTATCAGAGATAAACAAAAAAATAAAAAAAGAAAATGTAAACAAAACTAGAGGCTTCAATTTAGCTATAATTGGAATAACTCGCAATAGCTAATATACCCTACAGGGTGTCTGCAATTTTCCAAAAAAAAAATAACATTTTCTTATCACCCGGTATAATACCACAAGAACTTTTTTAACCAAAACAACTAACGCAGTGACACTCTCAATAGAAAAACCTACAATTTAACAAAAAAATCAATAAAAACGAACAAAAAATGACGAAAATACATAAGATCAAAGTTGAGACAAATTTTTGATTGTGCGTTAAATAAGTTGCGCAGTGTATATTAATTAAATTATCTTCGTTACTATGTTTACCGCTGTTGAATTGTTTGTGTTTACTTTAATGGCATTGTCAATTTTAAAAAATTGTGAAATAACTATTCGAAATGGATCTATTTGAAAGTGAGGATGAGTTATTAACTAATTACCTAATTTCTTTTGTTGTAGTTTGTAGTTGTAATGTAATAAAACCAGTTTTATATAATTGTTTTTTTTAAACTCCATGATTTTGTGTTTACCTAATGTCATTGTTAATTTTAATTACCAGTTTGATTTAAATTATTACCTGGAACATTGCATAGCAACGAACTTTTTCTGCCTAGGCACTCTTTCTGTTTAGGCAGTAAAAAACACTTTCAAAGCCTGTCAAGCGTCATTAAAAATCCGCTTTTAATGTCATTTGAAAAAAAAAATGTTTTCTAGTTCTAACAGTAAAAAAGCAGAAATCCAAAATTTTACGATAAATAGTAATATATACCCTGAAGAAACTTACAAAAAACGGGATATTTTAGAAGTATTACAGGCTTTTAAAATTAATAGGTAAAAAATACGTGTGTAATAAACTTGCAACAGAAAATGGACATAAAGTGTTGGGTCTTCCTCCCCTACTATTGTGTATTTAATCCAATCGAACAAATATGGCAGCAAGTAAAATCAAATATTAGAAGGAATAATACTTCCCCACATTAAATAAATACGTCGTGGAATTAATAATAATCATAGTAATCTTATTTCAGTGTGTACTTTAAATCGTAGCATCGAACATTTTAACTATAATAACTGGTAAAAATCTTTTTAATATAGCTACTTAGTGTGACGACTGTAACATTATTTCATAATAAAAGTAATTCAAAAAATATACATTTTTACCTTGCATTTACAGTTTGCTTTTCTTTAAACGAAAACTTAGTTTGTAGCTATGTGGTAAATTATTTTATTGCTCCATTCCATCACAAAATAATAAAGAAAAACTCAAAAACAAATTACAAAAGTAAATAAACTCTTACAAAATTTACTAACACAAAAACAATAAACTCTAGTGAAAACCGGGTTTCATAAATAGAAAAATCGCGACAGACTCCCGAATCCATAGAGAGTAAAATATATATTTCGTCGGTTTAATTATAATTTAAAAGGCGCATGAGTGGACCCGAGACTGCAGACCGATGGCCATCTCGAAACTCGATAGATATGCGTCTAGAAAGATTACTTCGCCCGGCAAATCAGAAGGCAGTATTCAATGTAAGAAACTTTATATTGCGCTGGTCACGGAGGCATGCAGGGCCCGATTTGGTTTGAAAATTAGAAATAAATAGATATTATGAATGATATAGAATAAATTAATTATCGCCTCCATGGGCCGCATGCCCCTGCTCTGTGCACGAACAAAGCGAGGTTGCCACTGTTAGTAATTTTTCAAGGAAATAAATTTTTTGTTTGCAAATATTTTAGCTGGTTAGCAAAAATGTATCCCAAGAATTACATGCCCTGTGGTAGCGTTTTTCGTGATGGTGTAAGTGTAATTGTTTATTATTAACACAAAATTATTCAGCTTCAATCTACATTTATAGAAGTGAAATTTGACACGAAAATTGTAGCAAAATCACGTCTTTATTAATACATTACACGGAAACCTAATACTTAACAAGATTATAACTTAAAAGAGGTTGGTAGTAGGTACACAACTTGCCACAAAAATTTGGATGCATATTTAAAATCACTTACCCGTGTATTGCAATACGCAGATCAAGTATCCCGGGAACTCGATAACAAAAGAGTATCGCCTAGCTGTCTAGATGGGCTCAGACAGGCGCGCTTGAAATTAGAGTAGACTGGAAAATGAGCCGTTTGCTAATAAGGTGGCCGATTATAGGCCAAATTTGATCTTTGAACCGAGCAATATCGGTTTTCATTATGCCATTTTAATGACTAATAAATTAAATTTAAAAAAATCGTGTACCTAACTCAATCTTAACGAAAGTAAAAAGACTTGACCAACCACAAAGTTTAATCAACTTGTTGCATTTACCTAAATTACTTATCTTATTTTTAGTTTTGGATCAATTTTTCTTTTTTTTTTTGAATTTTCTGATTGTCTAAATAGAAAATTACATCTTATGCCAGGGAAACAGTAGTACAAGAAATGCAGGTAAGTAAAACTTACCGATTGAAAACGAGTTCAAGGCTGGCTAAGATTGCTTACACCTTACGCCCCAAAATATTTATAACATTTCTCTTAGTTCTGCAATAAGAATGAAATAAACCGGAGTTTAGTTTTTTAACACATGAATATAAAACTTTTAATAGATGATTTTTATGGCATAGATAACTACCTAAATCTATTTACCCTATGGCTTTGTTGCAGTGGCGGCTCCTGTAACTAACCAGAATTATCATCAAACTTTTAAACCAAATAACCAAGACCAACAGTTAATATCGGTTATGGCGCAATAAATCGTAGGCACTATCAAGCCATCCGCTCATTCCTATTGCATGCATCCACCAAGTACTGACAGCGCCACAAAACTTAAACTAGGTTGAAAGCGCATTTTCTCCTTGAAAATTAACCTTTTGCTTGAAATAGTAATAGTCGAAGTGTAGCCTAAACATTTACATTACAGTAACAAAAGGCCGATTATATTGGGTTCAGTGCTGCAAATTATTTCAGTGCCGGTTAGTTCTCGCTCTTGGTATCATCGGGCTGATGTTTATATTTTGTCTTGTCATTTGTTCTACTTGTTGCAGGCAGTATGCTTATTGGTCTTAACTCATTTATGCCAGATGGATCATCTACCTTTGGCAGCTGGGTAACAAGAGCCATTTTCCAGATGTTAACATCTTTACAGAGATCTGATCCACACCAACAGCATTACTTTCAACACTTACTTTTAATACATGCCAATATAGGTATATCTTTTTTTTAAGTACCTACATAGGAATCAAGTTTTAAAAAATTTAAAACTTTCTTGGACTTAGCCCTAGGGGTGTTTAGTAGATACCATTTGGGCGTGGTTAAAAAAAAATATTTTTTTTGGTCTGTGCAGCACATCCAGTAATAGAGTTCACGAACAGCCACTGCTTTGTTGTTACTTCCTTCCCTAAACAAAACTAAACCCAATACGTGCAAAATGACTATACAAAAGTTTTGACAAACCCCTAAAACTCGTTTATTCTTTTCCATTGAACTCTTATACCAAGGTTTACAAAGACACTATAAACTATGAACTATTTATTTTTCACTCGCCATCTTATCAAGAAAGGGTATAGTTTCCAATTTTTGGATATCCACAAATAGTTAAATGTGAGCTTTCTTTATTTGACTTTTTCTTTTTTTTTGGTTAGTTTAGGTTATTATTTCTTTATTTGACTGTTTTTTCTTTGTTTAGTTTGAGTTACTCTTAGGTATGTTATGTTTTTTCTTCTATGAATAAAAATTTCATATCTTTTTATTGTCATTTTCAGCGATTTTCTAACCATTCTTAGAAAAAACTTGAGAATATTCTCGAAAATATTATTACCGAGAATTTTATATCTCTTATCACGCCGCGCGTGCATTAGAACTTTTGAAAGAACTACTAAAAATATTTGCAACGTTATAAATTTAGGTTGGTCAATTGCACTCTTTAACTAAAATATTTTAACTTTTAAATTTTAGAGAACATGTTTTTTGCCCGAGTGTACTTGTTTTTAAGATATCTGCACTTTTTGTTATCATTTGGCAAATACAATGACATGGCGATGAAACGAGTGATAAAACAATTTCTATATATGAAATAAAACAATGCAGTCTTCCTCCACAGTTTAACTGTTAACATAATTAAACACTTAACTTAAAACAATTAAACTGTGGAGGAAGACTGCATTGTTTTGTTTCATATTACATTGACTCCACTGAAAGTATGGACTATTTTTTCAAATTTCTATATAATTTTTACCTTAGCTCCTAGACTAAGAATTGTTTGCTATAAATTGTATAGCAAGAAGATTAGGAAATCATGTGTTTTCATAACACACTTAAAAATGTAGTATTTTTGGATTAAATGTAATTTTTTTAAGGAAACGTATTGATATAAGTAAAGGATAGTGTATACTTATTTTAAAGAGCAATTAATTTGTCATTAAATTAAATATAAATATACCGGGTGTATTATTTTAAATAAGAAAATTTTTAATGAATTGAATGAATTTTTTCACAATTAACCTTGAATTGTGACCATCCTGTACATTTATATCAAGTGTTAAGATTTTCTCAGAATTGCTGATCCTTATGCTATGTGATATAGTACGACACACGATAAATGGTCATGACTAACTAACGCCTTTATACTTTAAACCTGCTTTTGGCAAATAAACCATTTCGGTCCAGCTTAGTAGGAAGATTGAAACAATGTTTGTATATGTACACAAATTTATTGTGTATCGCTAACTTTGACATAAATTATTAATATGCGTAAAAGTAGTAAGCCATAATATACAGGGTGTCCCACGACGATTTTCCCAGCATATTGCTCGGAAACGGAACCAGATAGAAAAAAAAGTTCAGGAACAAAAATTGAGGGCTTGTAAGGGAGCATCTAGGAAGGATAATTTTAGATATACAGGGTGTTTTAAAAATAGTAATATTGCTGCCAAGTCAATTTTTTTAAATGGAACACCCTGTATATTGTTAGTTTTTCGAATAGCTTGTTTCAAGAGAAATTCAACCCTACCATACTTGTTACGTTTCTAATTTAAAATGACTGAAATATGAGCGATTAAATGATCAATTACGTAAGCATGAACAGATATGCAATAATAACAATATAACCACCAGCGAAATATTGAAGAGTATGACGGGGGCTGTCATCTCACGAGTCAGAAGTAGTTTCATTGTTAATTATTTTAAGTAGTGAGAAATGCCTTCGCTTTTTACATATGACGAGTATGTCGACCTGCTCCTGATATACGGAGAATGTCACAAGAATGGAAGACGTGCTCAAAATCTGTATACAGTCAACGATACCCGAATCGTGAAATACCAAGCTATAGAACGTTTCGTAATGTTGAACAAAAATTAAGAAGTGGTTCCTTTCCCAGTGGTAGGGCGCAAACACCAAGAAGAAAACGAGTCCGAACAGAAGACAACAATATTAACATCTTGGCCTAGGTTCAAGTGTATCCACATGTCTCAACTCGACTACTCCGGGAAGAATTAGGTATTGGAAAAAGTACAGTTGAAAGGACACTAAAAGATTATAAATACCACCCCTACAAAATTCATCTGGTGCAGGGCTTAACACCTGAAGATCCTGAACGCCGCCTAAATTTCATTGCTGAGATGTCAATGAAATTTGAACAAGACCGTCTTTTTTTCAACAAAATTTTATAGAGCGATGAAAGTAGGTTCCACAACAACGGCATGGTAAATCGCCACAATTGCCACTACTGGTCATCTGTAAATCCTTACTGGATGAAGGAGACTAATTTTCAGGTAGTTTGGGGGGTTAACGTTTGGTACGGTTTATTTAATGGCTATCTTATAGGTCCTTACTTTTACCAAGGGACACTAAATGGAGAACGATTTTTAAATTTTCTTCAAAACGAACTTCCCTTATTACTTGAAAATATCCCAATCAATGAAAGAGCCTCTATGTGGTGGCAGCATGATGGAGCTCCCCCTCACTTTGCCAGGCAAATTATTTAGATACGTTTCCTGCGCGCTGGATTGGCCAAAATGGTTAGATCCGGTGGCCACCACGGTCACCGGATTTGACCCCTTTAGATTTTTTTCTTTGGGGCTATCTTAAAGAAATTGTGTATGTAAACCAACCTAGAGATGTCGAACATTTGCAAAACAAAATCATAGCAGCTTGTCGAACTGTTACTCCAGCTATGATTACAGCAGCGTGTACCAGAAATCTTATAAACAGATTTGAATATTGTATTAGTGAGAGTGGTAACCAATTTGAACATATTTTAAGGAGAAGTCGTAATTAATTTTGTTTAGTTATCTTCTTATTTTCGATTGATTGTTACATAATTTAATAAAGTGTTATAAATCGCTCATATTTCGGTCATTTTAAATTAGAAACGTAACAAGTATGGTATGGTTGAATTTCTCTTGAAACAAGCTTTTCGAAAAACTAACAATATACAGGGTGTTCCATTTAAAAAAATTGACTTGGCAGCAATATAACTATTTTTAAAACACCCTGTATATCTAAAATTACCCCCCCCCCCCTAGATGCTCCCTTACAAGCCCTTAATTTTTGTTCTTGAACTTTTTTTCTATCTGGTTCCGTTTCCGAGCAATATGCTGGGAAAATCGTCGTGGGACACCCTGTATAATTTTTATTATACAGGGTGTCACATTTATTTTTTTTAGTTTTTGAGATATCGGAATAAATTTTATTTTGTTTAAAAACGAATGGCAAAGGCTTTTTTAACAGTGTAATTACCGGGTTGAAAACGCGAAGCTTCTACGTGGAACACCCTGTATAAAACCGTATGAGTAAAATGAGGCATCTCAATAGTTTGAATCTATACTCTCACTATCATCCACTGATATAATTAAAGGTTTCATGTTTTCCCAAATTTTTTTATTATTATTTATGACTTCAAGTACATGATTAACGCACGCTCTTCAACTGCTCTCTGGTATTAATTCACACTGAGTTTTAATTTCTTCAATTACATTAGCGGACATTTTTGGGTTTACATTACTGCGTCTAACTTTGTTTTTTAATTCGCACCATATTATTTCTATAGGATTCAAATCGCAATAGTAGGGGGGAAATCTAAGTGGTTTGTTAACGGATGCTCTTATAGCCTCATCTACGCAATTTATTTTTATCATACGATTTTGTTTTTAGTAGCTCAACTAGTTTTTTTTTTGTATAATTATCTTCAATATAGAGGTCATGTTGGCTAAGGAACTCTTGCAGTACCTACCTCTTTTTTGCTGCTTATGGTTGGTATTTTCAAATGATTTAATAATAATTCGACAATTTCTAATGTGTCGACGGGTATATTATTAATTATACTTACCTAAAATACGTACATTATCAAGATAAAAACATATACCTTCCTGTTACTGAGAAAGACTTACAAACCAGCCCTTAATTGCTTTATGGGGGGTAAAGTCACCCGACCGTTATAAATCAGGTAAAATCATGACCATTTTTCTTGTGTCGGACCATAACACAAAATATTTAGTGTAGGAATTAAGGTAAACATGTATAGGGATTATTTCATCACCATGCATTTGCTAAATAATTACAAAAAGTGCAGATATCCTAAAAACTATTAGACTTGGGCAAAGAACATGTTCTTTAAAATTTGCTTAGAATTAGAAAATATAATAGAAAAACCATGTTGGATTAAAAAATCCACAGTGACAGAAACATGCCAATATTTCAGTGGAAGCGAGCATATTATTATCGATAAGCCTGAACCTACAAAGTTTAAAAAAAATATTTTTAAGGGTTCTCCCAAAAGTTCTAATTCAGACTCGCCATGAATCATCCTGTACAAGTAGAACAAAGTATGATTAATTTAAAGATTGAAGGGCTAATTAAAATAAATCTCACTTCAAGTAATTCCGCAAATTTATACTGACAAAAAGTAGATTAAAATTAGGATACTTTTGGGACAATGAAACAATGTCAAGGTTTGATGGCAAGAATTTAATTTTTACAAATATAAAAAATGTAAATTGAAAAAAATACAATAATGCACTTATAATATTAGAAAATGTATTATAATTTGATATTCAACCTTATAAAATAACTTAATTGCTAACTGATGGGCCCTAAATGGTGGGTTTTTGGTCAGCGTTTTCGTGCCCACATGAATGAATCTGTCGTTTAGGCTGTGGGTATTCGATATACAGGTTTACAAATGAAAACGAAATTAGCCCGATTGTTCATATTATGTATCGCCACGTTTAAGAAAATCGCTCCGACACGTCAACGATGGTTTTAATGGGTAAATCTTGTGGGAAATTTGTCAAACCTGTAGCTTCACCCCCCTATCGGGGACCTATTTGCCTAGCTTTTTAACTTTGGTTCAGTACTTTGCAAAAAAAGTCCTTTCAAAGAAAAAGTGCAAATGAAACTTAAAATAGCGGGATTTCTTTAAAAGGCATTTTCTAACAAACAGCTGAACCAAATTCAAAAAACTAGGCAACCTTAGAAGGAATTTAAGGGCCTTTAAATTGAGGTATCCTTTATTATTTTAAAAGTGACGATAAATGTGACAAATCCGGCTTGTTTCGTTTTCATTGGCCAATTGGCACAGATTGTCATTTCCGATATTAAAATGTTTTTTCCCGAACACGGAACCCGCCGGTTCCCTAACTAATCTAAAATATTTTTTATAGTATAGCTATTCCTTAGGGCTTTTTATAAAAAAAAAACTTTATATTAACATAGGTCTAAAAATGTCTAGTTCCTAAAATACAGGCTGTTGAAATGTGAAGGTTTACTTTTTTATCAAACCTTCAACGATTACACTGCTTATCAGAGGGAACGTTTAAGTGTCAACAAAAATTTTTGTTCATGGGGGATATTTACTACCATGTTATTAATTTATGTAAAGAAATCTGAATAAACAAATTTTGCTTTTAGTTTTAATAAAAGAGCATTTTTCTCCTAAACTAAGCGGCAACCTAAAAAATGCCAATTGACATCTTATGTCAGATATTAAATGGAAATTACAAAAAACAGTCAGAAAATTAAAAATACTTATCAGTACCTACCTATGTTTTTCAAAGAATTGTGGATAGCATTGCCTGCACACGCGCCCCCGATGAAGCAATTCAGTTTTTCTTTACACTTAAACGCTCCCTCTGATAAGTAGTAAAATCGTTGAAAGTTTGATAAAAAGAAAAAAATCCGCTTTTAAGACAATTAACAAAAACAAAATAAAAATTAACATTTCAATACCCTGTATTTTAGGAACAAGATATTTTTGAAGTTTCTTTTATAAAAAGTCCTGGGGAATAGCTACTTGAAATATTTCAGTTTACTTAGGAAACACCCTGTATAATGTTAATATATAAACTGTAGGGCTACGATTTTTTTACCGTTCCTCTACATTGAACGCCACTATGCATGCTGCATTTATCAGTGGCATTTTCTATCCGAAAATATTTAATTTCCCATTTTTATCTGCCCTACAATGCTCAAAATTTTATCATCACCAACAAAAAGTAATATCAGCTAAATAGACGTAAATAATCTTTTTATAACAAACCGAAGCTTAGACTATGTAGGTTACATGTGGTGTAATACACAATATTTTTTTTAATAAGAAGTAAAATAACAGTTTCATAAATTAAATTTTAAATTAGGTGTCAATTAATTCAGTTATCAACAAAGACGGTTAGTAATTTGTTATCTATAGCCACCTGATTAGTATTCTGATCCAGTGTCGCAGACAGAGTGTTCTAAGAGAATAAACCGAGCTGATCTAAAAAAAAAAAACGTTTCTTCTCCGATAAAGCAAAATTACAATATCTTTTTTATTAAGTGTTCTCTGTCCTTATTATTATAATACAAAGTATCTATAAAAGGTCTGTACAAGATGCTATGCTAAATTCCTAAGGCTATCTAGCCAAACTTACCATAGTCCAAAACGAAAACTCAAGTTGTTATTTTTGAAACCTTTTTCCAAATATGTATCTTATTAATAGCAGAATTTGCACAAAATTTGGTAGTAAGGGTATTTTGAGATGCCAAATCCAGATCTGATAGCAGTGTTCACTGTTCATGTACGTTGCAGAGAGTGCCACCAGCAACACTTTCTAAAGCTTTTTTTTATAAATCAGCGGGGATTTCTGTCCCTTACTAATGGTGTTGTATATTTTATCGTATATGATATTGACTTAGTAGGGATACAACGCACATCTCGACACCTTCAGATATTTTACAGGCATTGCCGGAGTTTAAAGTTATTATACTTAATTGAAAATTAATCATATTTAAACGTTGTAAATGTTTGTCAAATGAATAAATATAAGATATAAAAGGTAAAGTTATTCAGAATCAAGCTAGCCGGATTGCCGCAATGCCATACCGCCTTGTAACGCATTTTCTTCGTACATTACTTGATTTACATTTACCTGATATTCCCAAAATTATTACAAAATCAAAATTAAAATGTGGCACCAACATTTAAATAAATGCTCAGAAATAAAAAACAAACGTCAGGCACTGGCCTGTTTGGAAGTTTGTAGTCAACTTGCCTACTCGAACGTTCACAAACTTCTAAAAAATTTTTGTACATTGCCAGCCTAACCACTACGACACCGGAGAGAACCTTTTCAGCCTTAAACCGTATAAAAACTTCCCACTTGGCAAGAAAACGTGAATTTCATGTATAATTTTACGTCAGACTGAAAAACGTTAGAATACGAATAAACGTGTTTTCAATGTGTAAAACACGCTTAATGTTACGGTGTTCTGACGTTGGTAAAAATAACGTTACTAATGTTAACGTTTTTATAACGTATTATATTATGGCACAATTCTGCGTTTTTGTAACATATTTTTAACTTATAAAACTAAATTATTCCTCAGGAAAGTAGCGTATTATTTCATACATTATTATGTGGGTACCTACTTATAAATAAACAACAAAACATTCAAGTTATGAACTTTTATTTTTTCAGGTTGCCTTAGGTTACCGTATACAATTGACGAATTTTAACTTATTTTAATTTAAAATCTAGTAGCTATATAGTATAAGTTTTCATTTTTTTGTTTCTTCAACGGTTCGCGGCATACCTGAAGTGGTCCATTATTATTTTTTGCATCGAGTACTCAGTAGTTCCGCCAAACTGAACTTGCGCTATTTCTAAATTAAAAACGAAACATTTTTTAAATATTGTTCCAACAACCTAATTACACGAGATATTACATTACATAGGAAACATTTTCAAGGGTCCACAATACTAATAAAGAACTACAATAATCATTTTTGTAGAGGTTAAAGTGTAGAATCTAGATAACTATTTAATTAAAGGGAAGAATAGGGTGGCGTATCTTGTTTTATATTTGGAATTGACTTCAAAAGGCTGGTATTTTTGTTACATTAAGGGGATCCTTTTAGCATTTTTTTTTGTAGTGAAAATAAAATTCACGAGACGCCATTTTGCCCTTTAAACGTTTGTGGTAAAGAACAAAAGAACTCGTGAAATATATAAAGAATAAACAACAGTTATTTCATAAAGACTAAACCATAAAATTAAGAGCAACTTACGCTTACAATAAACGAAAACTCACAAAACTTAAAAGAGATTCGGTGCTATCCAAAATTTTCATCAAAAACTGCTCCTTCCACTGTACACTCACAACACAACGTCAAACGTCTATGAGAGAAGTGACAATCGCCGATTGCTGGGTTTTAGGCGCGAAATTTAAAAATGTTAAGATAAAGTGAAAAATAGGTTACTTATTTCGACGCTATAAAACATAACGCAAATTAAATGTTTTATAAGTAACGTTACTCCTATTTACATAAAATTAATGTAAAAATGTAACACAAATTACAACGTGAACAAAAATTACATTAAAATAACAGTATTAAAAAAAGATCACGTTTTTAAAACGAAGTTTTTGGTAAAGGGAAATAACATTACTATTTTCACGTAAAAATAACGTTTTTTCTCAAAATATGTCAAGTGGGTTATTGAAGAAATACTACCGCCCAGGTGAGGCTTTCATGGACTTGCTATGATATCAGTCCATAGAGATTAGAGAAGAAGTTATATGAACTGAAGAATTGATGACCTTGTCCTCAAGCCATGGCGCATAGAATTTTTTGTAATGCTTTAAATTATATTCACCAATATCAATAAATATGGTTTTTGGAAAACAATATTTTTATATCCCTTCCCCCCCCCCCCCCAGTGACGTAGCCAAAGGCCTGGCGCCCTTTTACTACTATTTTATTTTTAGTAAAAAAGAGCAATAGTAATAAACTTAATAAGACCGGCTTTGAGAGCCTCTCATCACAATAAATTAATTTTTTTTATATATATATATAGCGGATTTTAACTTCATTTGGGACCAGACCCCTGTTACCTAGGGAGCATAAAGGTGAATTCCTACGAAATTTGGGCGTGGTCTCAAAAATTTTTTGCCTGTGGCGCTTTAGCTCCGCAATCTGCGCCCCTCCGACAGTTCGCCCCCTCCGCCCCAAAATGCTGGCTTCGCCACTGCCGCCCCCCTCCCAGGCTCAGGCCTTGGTACGCCACTGGCCCTCTGCAAGGTACATCAAAAGTATTAATCAGATTTGGATTTCGCATCTCAAAAAACCCTTACTACCAAATTTGGTGCAATTTCTGCTATTATTAAGATGTGGGGAAATGTTTAAAAAAATTACGTATTTCGGAAACTAATCTGAACTCTTGGACTAGGGTAAGTTAAGCTGGATCGTAATTTTTAGGAATATGTGCTAGAATTTTGTATAGACCACATAGCATTGAGTTTTGTGCCAGTTTATGACTTACTGCGACCATAAGCAGGTTAAAAATATTCCTGCAGCTAAAATCACTGGTTTTCGGAGATAAATTGCTGTTAAATATCACAGTTTAATAAAATAGCAAACCAATTTGTCCTTTGACGTTTGCAAAAAGCAAACTAATAAATCACTGTTTTCACAACACTAGGTACCTACATAGTTAATTTTGTAGGTATACACTTGAAGGAATAGATAAACTAATTTGCAATACCTACGTGGAAAAAATCCATTTCCGGTCTCATATTATGATTGCTGGAATCTGCTAACCCTTCTATTTTTTTAGAAGAATACCTGGTATGGAGAGGATTTTACTGATACGACAGCAGCCGAATAAGCAAAGTTTCATACAAGAAGGCTTAAGGCGAGAACACATTGAAACTAATCTGATGCTATATCTCTCTATATGTTGTGTTGTTATTCGCTATAGAATCTGTTTCTTGGGGTTCATGCTCCCAATATTTATTTCACACTGTGTTTGCTCTGCATTTAGGTATAGCGCTAAAGTTAGGGATTCTTGTCGCCCACGCGAGCATGCGATATTGACTGTTTGATGTGAGTATCTTCATTTTGGAGACTGCATGTCTTGTTCATCAAAAAATATAAAAGTGGGCTATTGTTGCCTACTCATTATAATACACACAAATCTTTTCTTTCAAGCTTAGTTCCTTATTCTGAACAAATCAGGAAATCCGTAACAACAATGTTCAAGGATTTAAAAACCTGACTAAACGTTTCTTAATTGAAGGGGCTTAGGACACTCTGGATGATTTTTTTAATAACCCATCAGTTCAGTGATTATCTTAGTAAATATGTTAAGTTTGTTTTAAAAATTTTTATTTGTCTTTAAGCTGTTCCTTACCTCCATATTTTCATTTTCATATATATGTACCGTGTGATCCACTTATCGTGTCCACATTTTAATTTGATATTATAACGTTGCCTTAAGAGTTAAAAAAAAAGTTAAATACATAAATTTCTTGCATTGACGTAAAATTTTTATTTGCTCATTTTTTATATACACAGAGTGTTTCGTTCTCCCCGTCCAGTCATCAACTTTCTTATTTTAAATGGAACACCCTGTATATTGGTAGGTAATTAGATTCTCTTTCAAACTTTATGTGAATTTTGTATAACCTTTAATATGCCTATTTCTTATCGCTTAGCCAATATTTATTTGTTAATAGTTTAATGGATATTTATTCGAACAAAAATATTAAAATTACAACTACAAAAATTTACATAAATTGTTGAAAATGACCTCCAATATTTTCAATATAACGATGGATTGCTCTCAAGAAATAATTCTCAAAATTTACGAATACTTCAGGTGTTTCTCGTAAATCGTTTACCACTCTTCTAACATTAAATATAATCTCATTTAAATCACTGCATGGAGTTTTATATACCCCGTTTTTAATGTGACCCCAAAAAACGTAGTCCATTGGGGTAATATCAGGACTGTTTGGAGGCCACAAGATAGTGCCATTCCTTCCGATCCATTCGATATAATTTTGGTTCAAATAATCGCTAACTTCCCTAATATTATGCGGGGGAGCCCCTTCCTGCTGCCACTCAATAGCTGCTACCCCGTTTAAAGGAAGATTTTTCATTAAACTATCTATATCATTTTGAAGAAAATTAAGGTATCTAGGACCACTTAATTAGCCTCTATAAAATAACGGTCCAATTCAGTGGCGTAGTAACGGGGGGGGGGGGGGGGACAAACCCCGCCCCCGTTTGGGTAAAATTTACTTGAATGTGAAACTAATAGCTAGAATAATTTAGAATGTTTGATTATTCATAATTATGATTATAAATGTCATGACTTTAAACGTTTACACACCCTACGAAATAAATTATTGCTGTTAATATACATAATTTGAACTATGAATGTTACTGTGATCCCCCCCCCCCAAATCTTACGCTACGCCACTGGTCCAATTATTTTAGAACCAAAAAACCCACACCAGACATTTATAGACTGCCATCCATGGTGTCTTCTCGTATCACATATGGACCAGTGACGAGTATTTTGTATATGGTGTATGCGATGCGTTGGAAAGCAGCTCTCATCAGTCCATAAAATATTATTCAAAATTGGGGATATTCTTCGATTTTACCTAACAAATCTCTGCAGAATTGAAGCCGTCTTGGGAAATGTCGTTGTTGCAATTTTTGAACCGGCATTATTTTAAACGGCTTATACCCAAAATCGTGAAGAGTTCTCGAAATCTTTCCATAGGAGTATCCAATGTTATCAATAGAAGTTCTTATTGATGTATTAGGATATGCGTTGAAATATCCTAAACATATTTCCGCCTGTTCCTCGGTTCTCACAAGTCTGGTTCTGACTTTTTTTATATTTCCAAGGGACTTTATTCCATTAATTTTAGATAGTGTCTTCTAATTGTTTTTTTTAGAAGGTAGGGTAGACCGGGGTCAGTTGTAACATTTTTACTAAAATAAGTTATACCGACTTTTCTGTAAGAGCTGGAATAAAACCTAAATATATATCGTAAAGTATATTATTTTCTCAACAAAATATAAGCATGTTCCCAACTTAAGTGAATAAAATATATTTTCACCAGATTATTAAAAAATAAGTGTCAAATGTTACAACTGTCCCAACTCCTGGGTCAGTTGTAACATTGGACGGGGTTAGTTGTAACGTATATAAAAGAAACTAAATCCATGTAATTTTAAATGATTTATTAATAAAAGTAACAAAATATTACACCTTTTAATTAATAATATCCGAAATGTATTAATTTTAAGTTTAAAATCTAAGAAACACTAAAACTAAAAAACTTTCACCTTGCATCCAACCAGAAGGGTTAGCTGTACCAATACAACCTACAGGTCCATCCCTCACAAAGTGTTCTTGATATCTCACTCATGGGAATATAAATATGGGAGGCACAGAATTTTCCAAAGCATTTACAGCTACAGCAACCGTAACAAAGTGTTCCCCTTTCCCCTGATGTTAAGGATCCAACTTTCCGACTTCCACATTTTGCCACGATTTTGTTTGGTTTTTGTACTGTAGTAACTCCCGTCTCATCTACATTAAATATATCTTTGCTTGAAAATGGTAACGATCTTTAACGTTGGTTCGGTTAAAGCTTGTTGCCCTAGATAAACTTGTCGCTCGAGCGGTCCGAATGGAAAGTTCAGGATTCCTGATCATAAACGAACGGAACCAATCTTCCGCAGCAATTTTATCTTTATCCCATGCAATAGGTTTTGACAGATTATATTTTATTGTCATTTCATATGCTGATTTCCATACTTCTCTTGTATTGAATCCGAAATAAATGTCAGCCGACCTTATCAAATATTTCACTAGGTAATTCTATTTCTTGATTTTCAGTGAATGCCTTATTAGGAGCTCTGTAGCCCATTTTAATCGTAGAGACCAGTTCAACCCCAACAGCTTCCCTCTTTTTTTGTACCTATCCCATGATACATGACACAAACCATATTCCTGTGCAGCAGCTCTAACTTTTTTACCATTTCTTACTTCTTCGTAGGCTCGACTATACAATGAAAAGTCTTTTATAACTCTTTCTGTAGATCTCTGTCGATTTTTAGGCATCTGTAGACAAAAATAAAACATCATAGCTCCAAAAACGAATATAAAAATAAAATATGGGGGTGAATTGTTACATTTTGGGGTTAGTTGTAACGTTACAACTGACCCCTATACATTTGTTACAATGGTCCCCGGCAGTATTTTGTATCAAAAATCATTTTTTTCTGAAAAAGTTTGTTACATGAAATTTATCCAAAGACATTATACTACGTGGAAAAAGTCAGAGATTGCAAAAAAATTAATTGTAAATCAGTTTCTAATACAACAAAGAAAATATATTATAATCTTTAAGCATAAAAATACTTACTTTTGTTTTGTAAAAGACGACACTCGTAATTACACACAACAGCCGCGCACTAAGTCTAGCGACATACTGAATGTTGCGACGCAAATGTCGATTCACTCTTTCCTTACCAATAACGTTTAAATATCTACAACGGTTTTTGAGTTATTTACAGTGTTACAACGGCCCCGTGTTACAACTGACCCCGGTCTACCATACTCTCTGATTAGAAAACTTTCGTCGATACGCTGATAACAGTTGCGGTGGTACTTTTATTGTTTTCAATATAAAGTTCAATCGTTTGGAAGCTCTGTTCTTCAATAAAGTTCATTTTAATTTTGATAACGAAGGAATATTTTGACGTAAGACAATATTAAAAAAAAACATATCAACAGGTAAGGCCGGTAACAGGTAACTGGGAGATTTAACCCTTAAAAACTTATAAAACAGCATTTGGGGTGCATATTCTCTTACCTAAAAAAAATTAAATATTGGCTAAACGATAAGAAATAGGCATGTTAAAGGTTATAAGTACCAAATTCACATAAAATTTTAAAGGGAATCTAAATACCTATTAATATACAGGGTGTTCCTTTTAAAATAAGAAAGTTAATGCCCAGACGGGGAAAACGAAACACCCTGTATATATAAAAAATGAACAGATAAAAATTTTACGTCAATGCAAGAAATTTATGTATTTAACTTTTTTTGTAACTCTTAAAATTAAAATGTGGACACGATAAGTGGATCACACGGTACATATGATTAACAGCCTGGGTACACTGTGTCATACAGGTAATATTATGGGTCTGTTATGATTGTATACTTGTTTTAGTTTTATTTATTGACATTTGTTTAGGATCTTGAGATTGTGTCTGTGTTTATTGTATTAGCGAATACGGACTTTACTTTGTCAACAAGACAATAACTTGAAATTGAAATATTGAATCAAATAAATGTGTCGCATAACGACACAACAGAAGCCTCAGATCCAATGTGTTCCCGCCTATACAAATATGTATATCTACCCTAATAAATTAAATTCAGACACAAAACCAACAAATGCTAACGCCTATCGTCTTGAGCAGCTACGCTATATGGTGAGTTAGGACCAATAGTTTGATGGTTCATCCAGCTCTTAGGATACCTTACAAGGTAAAATATAAAGCCCACTAGAGCGACTACAGTAGTCATCAGGAGCACTATCAGTATCCTATGGGACGTTTTTCCATAAATGTCGGGGAAACACTCCGGTAGGTCAAAATGAGTCAGCTCCAGAATACTTTTGTTTTTCAAGTTTCTGGGCGTTGCACATCTAAAAAACAGAGGTCAAAATTTTACAGGATGTCCAGAATGTTAGAAACGAGTGAAGCAATCGAATTAGGGTAAATGGCAGAAAATTCATAGGATTTAAATTAAGTACTTTCGAAGAGGTCGCATTGATATTTTTTTTTTAATCCATTCGTTTTTGAGATATAGGCGGCCCTCGAGGTTTTAAATGAAAAACCTTGTATATAGTCAAGTTTACATTATGCCGTTAATCTTTCAAATTTACATATTTTTGGGCAGAATCGGAGTACAAATTACCTGCATTCCGAATTGATATGCCATTTTAAGTAGGTATAAATTAAGTCTGTTCAGAGATGTAAGAAAGTGACTAACTGATCCCTATTAGGAAAGACCCGGCAGCTGTAAAATTGAAATATGGCCGAACAGGTCCGTATTTTGCTTAGAATTTAATCATGGTTTGTAATAAAAATAAGTAAGACATTAAATAATATTTTATTTATGTTTAAATGTGAAATTACAAGTTATTTTATTATGAAAACTTATATTTATGATTAGAAAAATATACAAATTATTCGGTACTTATAATAATTATTCACTTAATATAT
The DNA here is from genome assembly GCA_963920685.1 of Polydrusus tereticollis. Classification (NCBI taxonomy): domain Eukaryota; kingdom Metazoa; phylum Arthropoda; class Insecta; order Coleoptera; family Curculionidae; genus Polydrusus; species Polydrusus tereticollis. The sequence continues at coordinate 128,052,879 of OY987329.1, forward strand.
CAATATCACTATCGCTATCATCATCTGTTCTAATTATTATTTGTGCTATATTGTTTATATGGATATAGGATTTTTCCACTTTTTCAACATGTGTAACAGAATTTGCCCAACTTTGTGAAGGGATGTTAAAAACTTCAGTTTCTATAAGCTCAAGTACACTGGAGTTAATAGTAGGGCAAATATTGTTACGACAAATGGCAGATTTCAGTTGGTGCCAAACATGTTCGATGGGATTAAATATACAATGGTATGGTGGAAGCCTTAAAACTGAATGCCCTAGATTTTTTCCATAATTATCACAGAAGTATTCATTTTGTAATTTTAAACTTTGTAAAACCTCAATTAATTTCGTTTTGGTGTAATCTTCCTGGAAATAAATGTAATTGTCATACATGTAGTTTTGGATTGTTGCTTTTGTGTCATTTGAGGAGGGAGTCTTGGTCAACTGCCTACTATGGTAGCTTGCACAGAGGTGCAACATAGGTGAGAACCGGCCTGACCAATGCCTCGTAGAGGTTGACCTTCGTCCTATTTGCACGTCTACTCCGCCTGCGTGAAGCAGGGGGTAGATAGAACCTAACTGTCGCAATGCAAGCTTGGAATTGAGCCTCTAGTTCAGTCCTTGGTCAAAGATTAGTCCCAGGTACTTCACTTTACACTTTCGAGAAAAATATGGCCTTCGTCTTAATAGGATTCAGGCGAATCTTCCAAACCGAAAGCCATTTTTCCAGCTCGATTACGTGACACCAGGGGCGCATGGGCCCGCCGGGCAACCGGGCAAATGCCCGGTGGGCCGGTCGATCTCTAAATGTTAAGACTGACATTCTCTTTCTCAAAAAGAAGTCAAAGATAGTTCTGGAAAATATAAATGGAGAAATGCATAAATTCAATTTATAGTCGTTACCATGTTGTTTAGTGCAGTGAAAGCCCCATCACTATTTTCTTTGCTTAATTCAGTCGCCACCTTCTTTAGTGAATCGTATAAAAGGATTGATGTTTGGTCATCTATTTCTTGTGACAAAAAAAGGAGAAAATTAGGAGTAATTGAACAAACTAGATGGTGGTCTAAAGAAAAAGAGTTGGAGAAGATTTTTGGAGGTAGCCCATTATACTTAGATGTTCTTGAATCATTGTCAAATATTTCACAAAACCTTGACCTAAATCCTGATATCCGATCTACTGCAGAAAACTTAAAACAGCAATTCCTTAAATACGAAAATATCTTTCTTTCCCAGGTGTTTTTAAAACTGTTTTCTATCAATGGCCCACTTTCAAGACATCTACAGACTAGATGTTTGGATTTATTGAAAGCAAATGCCATGACTAAAACGTCAACGGCCGAGTTAAAAAGAATTCAACGAGATTTTGAGGCTTTTGAAAAGTCAACACCAATTTTTCTAACTTGGGCTAATAGTGAAATGAAAAAGAGATATTAGTTTTGACGTCGAAGATGAGTTTCCAGTTACGAAAATACGAAAAGTCAAGAAATTCTTTGACGAAAATTGCAGTGATGAAGCTGTTAGTAATTCGAAAGACAAATTTAAAATAGAAACGTTCAATGTTATAATGGATACCGCCATTATGTCAATGGAAAACGATATAACAGAAATATAAACTTATGTGCTGATATGTCCATTTTCAATCCTATAAATTTTAATCAAATCAAAACCAATGGTATTTCTGAAAGTAGCTTGCAGAGCATTTTAAAGAAAATTTTACATTTTAAAGAAAATTTTACAATTTAAAGAAGATGCCCAAGTGTCAAATATTAAGGAAGAATTGTGCCATTTTGTATTGAATTGGGATATTTATAAGATGACCTTAAATGAGTCCTTCCAAAAAGATACTTTGGCAGATTATGAGGAGATAATTGACAAAGATGACCCAGATGTTATAGATTCACAAACAACCTATAAATGTCAAGAAAAAAGTCCTAGTAGTCTCTGTAGAAGCTGTGTACATTGTTGCTATCTAGCAATAATGAAATACAATATGTATCAGAATGCCTATCCATGCTTATCTGTAGTCTACCAATATATTTTAACTTTGCCTGGCACCCAAGTGTCATGAGAGAGAAGTTTCTCTATTTTAAAATACATCAAGAACCGACTACGCAATTCTTTAAGCGATGAACATTTGGAATCATTTATGATAATGCATATTGAAAAAGAAATCTTATGGACAATCGACAATGAGGAAGTCATTAATGAGCTAGCAGGATCATCTAGTTTCTTAGGTAGATTGTTAATCTTATAATTTAAAATATCCTTTATTTTTAATTGTCTATTTTGATAAAATGTTGACTGCTATTACACAAATACTATTTTATCTCAGTTGTTAAATTTAGATTTAGATTTTGTTGTAAAAAAAATTATGATAGAAGGAGTTAATTCTATTAGAAATATTTTTAGTTTTGTTTACTATTTTATTAGGTTAGTAATAAACATCGCAAAATAATGAATGATATTATTTTTTGTTGTAATTTGTGGGTCGGTTTTAGCAAGTGATTGCCCGGGCCGGCCTTAGGTAGCTCATCCGCCCCTGCGTGACACGGCATCCGACTGACGACAATGCGTTGTGATTTGGCAGTCGAAGTAATTGCTGTATCGTCAGCGAAAAAATAGAGCTGGGTGAATCTATCTCGCGGAATATCATGAGTATAAATATTATACAACATCGGAGAGAGAGGTGAGCCTTGCGGCACTTCCGCCCTGATGAGGTTTTTCAAAGACAGTGCGTTCTCTGACGAGACCGCAAAACTTCTATTCTCAAGAAACGAGCCAACTACCTTGACGAAGCTCCGAGCCTTATCAACTTTAGTAACAGACCGTTATACCATACCTTATTGAAAGCTTTACTTACGTCGAAGAAAACCGCTCCCGTGTGCGCTCTCATGTTAAAGCCTTTCACAATGTTAGATGTCAAACGCGTCGTTTACCTAACTGTGCAATGTTCGGCCCGAAAACCGAATTGTTCGTTAGGCAAAACGTTGCGTACAAACACAAAGTCATTTGGACGACTTAAAATGATTTTTCGCCCTAGGCTGAATAACAGAGTAATCGGTCTAAAACTCGATGGCAGTGATGGCACCGTCTTCGCCTTTTTTATGTATTAATATGACTTTGGCGTGCTTCCAGGAGCGCGGAAAATGACATTGTTCGATTATAGCCTGGGATATGTTTATTGTACTTATCGTATCTCAAAATATTATTATTATAACAATTGATCTTTACTTTCAGCAGTTGATTTAAGATGTCTCGTTAACTCAAAATAAAAATAAATAGATCAATATGTACAGCGTGTCCAGAAAAGTTCTAGACATATGGGAATTTTCTTTATTGTTGATTTTACGAAAAAAAGTTATCCTTTATAAAAAGTTCTGCTTGATGCGCAAATAATATTGACATATCAAAACTTAAGATATAATGTACAGGGCGGCAAAAAAATATAGAAACACAGAATTACGTTATAAGGGAAGTACCCTCAATTTTTATTTTAGACCAAATTGTTCTAAGAAAACGTTACTAAGGACTACAAAACGTGGTCAGATACAATTTTTCGTTGAAATATTTTAATTTAGAGGGTACCATCAAAAACACGTTGAGCATTCATTACCTCTTGTTGGAACGTAAAAAAATAATGCGAGATTATTTTATGTTCTAAAATCAACCTATCTACCTATCAGGAATATTAAAAACATTTAATTTGCTTAGAGCAAAAATAAATTGTGAATGTGAATAATAAACAATATTTTAGCAATTACATGATAAAAGTGATCTAAAAACAGATAGTTTAAAGTGAAAAATTATGTCTCCACATGCCCCCCTTCTTTGTCCATGCAAACTATAGTAGGTACGCCTTGTAATTTCTTTTACTGTCGCCCGTATTATATTGGGAGTGATTTCTTGGACACAGTATGTTATTACTGCTTCAAGATGGTCAATATCCTGAAAAGGTCTATGCCCATACACCATTTCTTTTAATCGGTCCCATAAAAAGAAGTCCAGGGGTGTGATGTCAGGCGACCTGGCTGGCCAAGGAATATTTGAACGTCTGCCTATCCAACGGTGCGGAAATACTTCATTCAAATACCCATGCAGTTACTGTGTTAGTACTATGGCATATAGGGCTCCATCATGTTGATACCAGATTGTACGTCTTATATTTAGTGGTAGTTCGTCAAGAAATTGAGACAATTGGTTTCTTAAGAAGTCCAAGTAAATGGCAGCATTTATATTTTGTCGAAAAAAAAAATGGTCCAACGATCCCGATCATTAAAAATGCCACGCCAAACATTGGTTTTAAATGAATATTGACTACGGCATTCGATTATAAAATTTGGATTGTTGTCACTCCACCACCGACAATTTTGGAAGCATACCACGCCGTTGGAAGTATACATGGCTTCATCTGTAAATAATATTTTTCTAGCAAAAAAAAGGATTAACTTCACACTCGCCTTGGAACCACGCGCAAAATAGGAAACGGGATTCAAAATCTCTAGGAAGAAGCGTGTGAATGTATTTCGGTTTATATGGATGAAATTCATTTATTTTTAAAATATTACTAGCAGTAGACTTTTTGACGTCAACTGGAATAGTTTTTGACATTTTTCTTAAAGAAATTTTCGGGTCTTCGACAACCGTTTGCATTACATTGAGTTGCTTTTCTTCTGTTGTGGACCATTTGTTGTGTTGTTTCTTAAATACGTTTTCGACAGTAGCTTTAAATTTATTCATTACGTTTGCTATAGTGGCGCTACATACCATTTTGTCAGGGTGTCTAGTATTAAGTATGAGTGCGGCTTCCCTAATAGGTTTATAGTGATCTCCAGCGATAAGTACAATTTCTATTTTCTTCTGCAACGTTAACTTTACAACCATAACGAAACTAACGAAAAACTCTTGTTAATAAGTCGAAAAATAGTAAATGGCTTTTGACTAACATGTCAATATTCATTACTATAGTATTGCACATAGTTGTTGCAGGCAACTGTTAAAGAAATAAAATTTAAAAAAACATTTCCCAAGGGCTTTTTGATGGTACCCTGTAAATTAAAATATTTCAACGAAAAATTGTATCTGACCACGTTTTGTAGTCCTTAGTAAAGTTTTCTTATAACAATTTGCTCTAAAATAAAAGTTGAGGGTACTTCCCTCTTAACATAATTCTGTGTTTCTATATTTTTTGCCGCCCTGTACATGATATCTTAAGTTTTGATATGTCAATATTATTTGCGCATCAATCAGAACTTTTTATAAAGAATAACTTTTCCTCGTAAAATCAACAATAAAGAAAATTCCCATATGTACAGAACTTTTCTGGACACGCTGTAGATAGCTAAATTTTTTTTTGAAGATGTTGTGACCTCCACAATGGGGGTATAATCAAGTGGTTGATTTATTGCACTAAATGTCAAGGATACAATGTAAACTTTACTATACCCTAAATTTGAATGGTCTATAGTAGGGGCAAACTAAATTTTACCACAACCCAATAATTGAAAAATTTATACGTAATAAATTAAGAAAAATAAATTGTCCCATCTACTTAGCGATTTGTAATACTTGCTGTAATTTAAAGCTAATCTACTTCAAACCCTAAAATAACACTATTATCTTACCTTATCTCGTTTCCTTTGAAGAGCTCAGTATCAAATTCTTGCAACCATAAAATGTCGCAATCACAGTCCCAAGGATTATGCCTCAAATCGATGTGTTTCATCGATCGAAACATGTGCTTGTACGTATAATTCAAAGACGTGATACCATTTCTAGATAAAATAAGAGCTCTGGGATGTATATTCGTAGTTTTAGAAGCCAATCCAAAAGCCAATTCAGTGAAATTAGTCACGTTTGGACAGTCCGTGATAACCAACGTTTCCAAAGACTGCAGATTGTAAAACGCATAGTGATGAATGGACGTTAAACTTGGCATCCTACTGAGCCTAAGAAACTTTAAAGAATGATAATTAAGGTACTTGGCGGACACGAAACTCAAATTGTTTCCAGAAAAATCCAGATACTCTACCGAGTACGGTACTGTAGGGATAATCGTGAAATTATTATCTGCCAGTTCTAAATGCCGTAAGCTTTGATGCGTGTCAAAAAAGGCTGGATGCAAGTCGTTTAGGCCGTTATTGTTTAACTTTAAGTCTGTGATGTTAACACTGATTCCTAGGGTTCTGGAAAGAACATCACTGGTTTCCATTAGAAACTCCCCTAAGGGATTGTAGCTCAAATCTAAATATAGGATTAAGCCCAGAGGATCGAAAACAGCCTCAGGCAGATGCTTAATATTGTTGAAGCTCAAATCCAAATACAGCAGACCCTTCTGCTTTAAGAAAATGTTTCCATCTTCCAAGGAACTTAAATTATTATGACTGAGATCCAGCCAATTTAATTCGGGGAGTCCTTCAAAAAACTTGACGTCAACGTAACTGATAACGTTATGAGACACCATTAGCCTCTTTAAGGTAAGACTTGTTACATTTACAACAGAAGAATCAAGAGTTTCGATGTTATTCGCCGAAAGATCTAAAAGAGTTACATCATCAGGAAATTGCCGAATATCTGGAAAACTATTAATATTTAATCCTGCGCACTGAGCAACTAAGCTAGGCAAACTGGTGTCTTGATCGGTAAGTCTCCTGCACACACACTTATCGTCGACCTTGCCATTTGAACATAGAGTTTCCAGGGCCGTCAAACTGTTAATGCACAATAACACAAAGAACACCTTAAATATCATAGTTATACTTGAACACTTTGAAAATTGCAAATAACTTATCTACTTGAAAATTTAGTTGATAAAGGTGCGAGAAAAGTATGTTTACTACTTATCATTTGCAGGTCTTATCAGTTATATATATTATATGACTAAAAAATAATTGATAGGCGTGAGAAATTGGACAAACAAAAATTAATAATTCCCTGATGAATGCTTTCAATATTTAATTAATACAGTAAATAATAATCAACTTAGTATCTACACGTAACAAAACTAAATGATAGCAGATTCAATCAAATAGCTCTTATATCATTAAAGCTGTAAACTCACAGCAGAAGTGAGCGCCCTTGAATCACAGCAACCGCCGTTTCTTAACGCGTTTCATTACCTTCTACATCATTTGTCATAAAAACGTAAGCGTGTTGACCCGGAGTGGCGCGGGTCTAACTTGAAAAATGAGACTCTACCTTTTTACTGGGGCGTTTTGTATGTATTGTTTTTTTTTTCACTAAAAGTTTCGTCTTCTCGATCATCCTGCCCCACAACCCACAACCCGAAAATATTTTCTTAATTTTCATAAACAAGAATTCGGAAACTTCTACCAAAATATCTCAAATTTTTTGAAAATATAAACCGGAACTAGTCTTCGTTCCTCAGACCTGCAGGCGCGACTAGTGAGTAGCCACCATTAGATTGGGCCGGGTGATGCGTTTAAAAAACAACACCAGATGTCACTTTATGATACATCTCACCGTTGTTAGTCCGACCGATTCAAAAGAAATGAAAAACACTAAAAATGTAGGAGATATTTAGTTGATATGTTCATTAGCCTCTCGCAACCCAAATAAATTTATTATACGGTGTGTATCAGCCAAATCGAATAAATTCGATAATAAATACATGGGGGCGTGTCCGAAAAAACGCTCGGACACGTCGATTGGTATTTTTCTAGTTGCGCATTTTTTTCAATAAAAACTTTATATACAGGGTGTGTCATGTAACAGTGGTCAATACGAACTTTCTTATTTTAAATGCAACATCCTGTATATTATTGAATTTTTGGATTCTCCAGAAAATTTTAGACATATATTTCATGTACAATATCCTATACCTATCTTCAACTGTTTCGGAAATATTAAGTGTTTTCAGATTTATTGCAAAAATTAACAACACACTAAAAAACTAATAAGTAATACTGTTTATTTCTTGATAATGTAAAAAACAAAAAAAAAACATTAATGTAGGAGATGTTGAAAATTGATGTTAAAATGTTTTTACTGATATGAAATAAAAAAAGGTATAAATAGTTTTGGTTACTTTTGTTTAAAACGCCTGACCTTAGCAAATTGTTGTCTGTCTGCATGACAGTAGTTGTCAGTATTATAGTCGTTTGAATTTTGTTAACTGCATATCCAAAAATAGTATATTATTAACCAAGGTTTAGACAGCCATCATTATTGCCCGAGCGGCGAGTTTAAATCACGAGGAGCGAAGCGACGAGGGATTTAAGACGCGAGGGCTATAATAAACTGTCTAAACCGTGGTTAATATATTATTTTTTCCACTACTACAAACTTTTATATGAGATTTATCTTTATAGTATTAATAATTATAAAAAATTATAGGTAGGTATAAGTATATTTTTTAATCAAGTTACCTGCGCTTTGGAATTGGCAAAATATTTTGTTGTTTTGTCAGGTGGCTTTGTCAATGTCAATTTGTGTTCATTTGTGTCATCAGATTTCACGAGTTTTGCGTTTTTTTTTTTAAATGAGCGAAGAAAATGTTAGTGATAATATTATGTGTACACCTCCCGAATTAAGGATGGAAGCAGAAAAAATGTTGATTGTATCGATATTTTACAATATCAAGTAATCTAATATGTATTGATAATTATCTGGTTGCCTAACCACAATGAATTGATGTTGTAGAATTAAAAAATCAAGTTACCTGCGTTCAAACAAAATTCGGTTAAGGTCAAAGATCGGTTAATAATGGATTTCAATGGCTTATTATTGACCATGGTCAATAATGACTTATAAGGTAGAGAAAAACGATTTCTAGCGTTAATAATCGGTCAATAATGGCGATGTTATAGGTTAGTAGTGGAAAAAAATGGTTTTTTAAAAAAAAACGCAAAACTCGTGAAATCTGATGACACAAATGAACACAAATTGACATTGACAAAACAACAAAATATTTTGCCAATTCCAAAGCGCAGGTAACTTGATTAATATACTTATATATACCTATATACCTATAATTTTTTACAATTATTAATACTATAAAGATAAATGTCATATAAAAGTTTGTAGTAGTGGAAAAAATAATATATTAACCACGGTTTAGACAGCTTATTATAGCCCTCGCGTCTTAAATCCCTCGTCGCTTCGCTCCTCGTGATTTAAACTCGCCGCTCGGGCAATAATGATGACTGTCTAAACCTTGGTTAATAATATACTATTATTTAACAGAAATGCACAAAATAACAATTCTACAGACGATTGGTTATGGAGATAAAACACGGACACAAATGGAAGTTGCTCGCTTATTTCATGCAAAATTTCCAAATTTGCCGCCAATAACTCAAGGGACAATTAGTAAAATAGAAAAGCAGTTTCGCCAGCTTGGACATGTAAAGCAGATAAAAAAAGTAGCTGCCCACGCAATAAGTGATGATACCAATATAGATATTATGCTTGAGTTTCAGGAAAACCCACATACTTCTAGTCGAAAAACAGCCCCAATGTTCGATGTTTGCGATTCATCGATTATTCGAACATCACAAGAAAATAAAATGTACCTATGCCTATAAAATGATCATGAGCTGATGGAAGACGATTTTGATAGGAGAACGTATTTTTGTAAACGAATGATGGCAATGTTAGATAACAATGTGATCCAATTCGAACATGTTTTGTTTTCTGATGAGTGTTTACACTTCACGGTCATGCTAATCGTCAGAATTGCCGCTATTGGTCTAGGGAAAATCCTCACTGGATGAGAGAAGAACATACGCAATATCCTGAAAAAGTTAATATTTGGGCAGGAATTGTTGGAGATCATATTATAGGTTCCTTTTTCATTAATGGCAATTTAAATGGCGATAATTATTTAGCACTGCTCCAAAATAATGTCTTGCCAACTTTGACAAACTTATATCCTGATCCAGCAAACCCACAACTTCCAGCGAATATGATATGGTTTCAGCAAGATGGTGCACCGCTCCATTACCAAATCAATGTCCGGCAGTACCTCAACCGAGTATTTCCAAATCGGTGGATAGGGAGGCGGGGATCGATGAAATGGCCAGCACGATCCCCTGATCTGACGCCATTAGACTTCTTATGTGGTTATGTAAAAAATATTGTATACAAAACTAAACCCCTCGACTTAGCTGACTTAAGAAGACGAATAACGCTTGCGATTAGATCGGTCACTCCCGAGATGTTCAGTAACGTTAGAAGACATTTCTATTTAAGATTAGGATGTTGCCAAGACGTTCGCGGCGAGCATTTTCAACATCTCCTACATTAATGTTTTTTTTTGTTTTTTACATTATCAAGAAATAAACAGTATTACTTATTAGTTTTTTAGTGTGTTGCTAATTTTTGCAATAAATCTGAAAACACTTAATATTTCCGAAACAGTTGAAGATAGGTATAGGATATTGTACATGAAATATGTCTAAAATTTTCTGAAGAATCCAAAAATTGAGTAATATACAGGGTGTTACATTTAAAATAAGAAAGTTAGTATTGGCCACTGTTACATGACACACCATGTATAAAATTTTTATTGAAAAAAATGGGCAACTAGAAATACCAATCGGGCAAGGGCCTAGCGACACCTAAAGCACCGGTTCCCGTCAGATCACCGAAGTTAAGCGGTGTCGAGCGCGGCTAGTACTTGGATGGGTGACCGCTTGGGAAACACCGCGTGCTGTTGTCTTAGGGAAGAGTGTAAAATGAATCGACATCAAAACCATCCTATTCACGCCGGACAGGCCGGATGAGATCGGATATCTCGTAGGATGAAGGTGCCGTTTCACACTCCCCAGTCGGTAGACCGCACGATTAAAAACCGTACGGTCGATGACCGGTTCTAGATGGCCTCAGATACGCCGACGAACCGTAAAAAAGTAAAATAAAAAAAAAAAAAGAAATACCAATCGACGTGCCCGAGCGTTTTTTCGGACACGCCCCCATGTATTTATTATCGAATTTATTCCATTTGGCTGGTACACACCGTATAGCAAAAGAGATTTTTAGGATTAAACTTGTATTTCTCTTAATATGTGTTTTTTAAAAACGCGTTTTGCTCGGCCCAAAATATAACATACACGCCATTTTTCCTGCAATACTTACTTATTATTAGTCTTATTTTAACAATAGTCAAGTGATCTTCAAACTTCATCTTTAAAAAAAACTGCAATGTTTATACACCAATTTTATTTATATTAAGAATAATCATATAAATATACAAAATTTACACTATCAATACTTTTTTATAAAAAGTTATAAATTGGATAATTACTTAGTCAAAAATACTATTCTTATGCAATGTTATGAATTCTTAATTTTAAAACATTGTGATATCAATTGCACCAAAATTACAACCATTTAATTTTAACTAGGAGGAACCTAACATTCTGTTTTTTTTTATACAGTATTTGTTAAAAGTATATTGAAAATTTGAATGTTACTTTAGGTTCTTTACAGGAGTGCACTGCGACGTTTTAACAACTGAAAAAAATACCAAAAGCTTTAATAGGTGAATTGGTGAAGCATGTTAGGTGTGCCATCCTTTTTTATTTTTTTAAGAAAATTAATCATTAAATAGGAAAACTTCATTATAGGCTTAGCCTTCATACAGGGTGGCCCATTTGTGTGACAAAGTAATATATCGGCTCTTCTATTTAAGATATCAAAAATAGTTTTTACAAAAGTTGTAGGGTATAAGCAAATATATATTCCAAAATTATTTTGAAGTATACAGAGTAGTGCAAAAAAGTGGTACAATAAAAACATTATTTTTTTAAACGCAACACCCCTATATATTTTAGCATTTTTAGATTACCCACGAAATTATCCATTTGACGCTATATTTGGTTTTTAAATTGTTTACAACGTTGCCAAACAAAATGAAAAATTCTAAAAATTTTAGGAAGCACATAATGGTATAAAATAATTTGTATTTTCTTAATTAGAAAATCTAAAGTACAAAATGTCTAGCAAACTCGAAGTATAGGGATAGAAGAACTATTTAAGACAATAAAGTGGTCGAATTTTTGTACAAGGTGTTTTTTGTTGACATCCGAATATAGAAAATTTTAAAATACAATAACTCTGTTTATTCAAACACAACACCCTATATTTATTAGGCTCATCCTATAGAGAGTTTAATTCTCTTTTATTCTTGTTAAGTCATCCCTATATCTATCTTCAATACTTTTGCCAATATTTCGATTAATTATTGCATTTTATGCAATTATGTTGATTGCTTTGGTTTTCCGGGTCATGGCTAACTAGAAAAAGGAAAATCACAGTTTTCTTACGAAAATTTAAGTAAAAATAAGAGAGAACCCCTCTGCAATTAAAAATAGTCATCCCTAAAAATGATTAATCCACTTAATAATAATGTACCTAAATACCTATTTCTTTCTACTAATTATACAATTATTATTAACTACAGTTTCACAAAATGATGAAAAAAGATATATTCTGATACAAATTTATAATTTTTTACTCCTTTGTACGGTACAATTCTTATTAGGTCATTAGGTGTTATTCTTAATTAATTATAATTAAAAATCATTACACTAAATGATGAGTATTAATCATATTTCGCAAAAAAAATTGAGATGCATATAAATATTTTTATAATCTTGCTCTATTTGTGCATTTACACACACATATATAAATAAAAAGAAATAAAATGTGTAAAAAAATAATTGAGCATTAAAAATATCTAGTTTAGCTGCTAGTAAGTACGAAAAATATCACAATAATTATTTCATATTTTTTAAACTTATAAGTAAAAACATTATTTTAATCAGATCTGTAAGGGGTGCCAATACTACAAATTTATGTAAAATTAGTTTTGGTGTACAGACAGGTCAAACTCGCAAGTATAGTCCGAAGCACGAGGCTTGCCCTATGAAAAGAATGCAAATAAAAAACGTGCAACGTGGACAGGTTCCACATAACCCAAAAATATTTGGTATGCTGTGCATCTAAGAAGCGTCAGGCTTCTGCTGATTGTTCGTAATAAGCGTAGTAATAAATAATAGTTAAAAACGTATACTATGGAATTCGGGAATGAAATCCTGAACTAATCGCATTGGATGCTGCAGAAATATGTGACACTTTAGCGAAACTTTCCTCTCCCACTGTGTTTGGGGTTGTGAAAAGCATTCATCAAGAAAGACGAACAAGACAATAATTGAGGAGCCCAGACAAGAGGACGGAAGAAAATAATTCTCGAAGATACCACAAACATCGCAAAATCCATGATTTTTTTTTTCCCAGATGAAATATCCACAATAAAAAAATATTTGGGTATATTAAACGAAATCGAAAAAGCCCACCAATACTAATTGAAAAAAATGAAATTATTGCATGACGGCGAAAATATTTGGAAAAAATTGTATTACACCGACAAAACAGGGCACCATGAATGACACACAGTTGAGAAGGTATGGCAAGATCTAAATATTAAAAGTTCATGGCAGGCATTTATGGATGGATTTTCGCGAGGACTAAAAAATCTTAGTGGAAAAGTTCGTCGTCTTATAGGATCAGGTTTTAGTGTTATGATGTCAGTGTATATAACGTTCCGACGATATTTCATCATTTATTATTTTGTGAAATACACAGGCCATTGGAATTCACTCCTCTGACAACGCACAACTCGAAGCTCTCTATATGCTAGTGTCGAGTCACTGACAGAAATTTTGGGCTTTGAGTATAGTAAAATTAATATTTTTTAAGCCTTTGACCTTTCTGTATAAAACCAACTTTTCCAATAACAAGTCGTATTTTTTACAAGCCAAATTTTTCAAGCATGACTCAAAAAATTAAAAATTAGGTTCATTTGTGGTAATAGGTAACCCCCTCCAGAGTTCCCTATATATAAATTTTATTTAAAAGTGGCTTTTCATAGGTTAGTTCAGGATTTTAGAATAGAAAAGTCAACACAGGTTGTCCATTATTTTAAGTGGTACCACATTGATATCTGTGAAATGGTAAAAAAATTTGCCTTGCTTGGGCCTAAATTAACCTGGTTTTATAAAATTTGACTGACTAGTATAAAGCACATGGAAAGAACCTAGAAAAAAACTTGTTGTCCAGTGCTTAAGAAAATATGGTTTAGATTTCGGATTTTTAATGTGCCTTTAATTTTAAATTAAGAAATAATTGCTTAATGCGAAGCAATTGCTAATTTTTTATTCATAAGGCTCATTGGATACCTCCTGGAATGTACTTTTAAAGTACAAAAGTACAGAATGCTTTATTGGTTCGTTACAAATATAATAGTATGTGTACATTAGTGTCGTTCAAAAGGTGCTTTTCATTTTATTATAACCTACAATACATCTAAATCGAGGCACATTTCTTTACAAGGCATCGATGTTACCGGATGCCAAAATGGCGTTATTATAGTTATATAAATATATGTTAATTAAATCCTTAAAGTACGGTGATATAAAACCTTTTTACAGTGATAATACAAAGATGCATCAAAAATTTGGCCACGCCTTTTTTGGCTTGGACAAATTATTATTGTTTGTTTTTAATCTTTGGCTAGACGGGGCAGCAAGAAATATTTGTATTTTCAAAATTTAATATAAGTAATTATATTATAGTTTTAATATAATACGAAAATAGTATTATGTACACAGGATGTTTTTTAATTCATACCTAAAAGGGATGTGATTTATTTGCTAATTTTAAGAGTCAAACTTCATATTATACAAGGTGTCCCGGATAAGAATGCACTCTACAGGATCTAGTAAAGCATAGTACATACAGAGATAATTAAATTAGAAAAAATGTGCCCATTACTAAATCCTGCAACGTACCGAAATTTGAATTCTTATTATTTTCTGATTCTACTTAAAGAAATATTTCAAATTAGGGTGGAAGGTGTTAAAGACGGCAATTATTGTTTCTTTATACAGTGTGGTCATTTAAGTGTGCAACATAAGGGAATTATTTTTATTACCGATTTCTCAGAAAATTTTATTCGTGATAAAAGTTGGTGCATGATCGATAATCATATTAGGTGGACTTAGAATGGTTGCAAGTCAAACGGCGTACAGGGTAGGTCAAAAAATATAAAACTTGTACAAGAATAAAGTACCCCTATTTCAGAAAATGCAGCAAAATGTTATTAAGAAAAGTTGTTTAGAATTAAAAGTTATGCATAGATTCGAAAACGTGACCTAAAATAAAAAAATAATTTTTTTTTTTGAAAACAATAATTTCCCAAATTTTTTTTTTTATATTTATTCTAAAGATCAAATTCAAGCATATTTGCAAAATTAACTTGAATTTTTAATTTATTAAGGAATCACCCAAGTTTCCTCCACATATTAACACTTAATTCTGCCTTCTCGGCTAACGTTAACTGTATTGGAGGAGGCATTTGAAATCTAGTAACAACAACCATTATTTAAGAATGAATAATGCCACCAAACTGTCATAATGTTTACTTTTAACCCTTATTTGTTTTTTTCCATAGGTATAGGTATAGGATATCATGTTTGTCGATTAATTTGTACAGTTCTTTAATAAACATTTAAAATAAAAATCTTGCACTTTAAATGAGAGTTTCTTAATTTGCATCTTATCATTACTAATGTTTTATCTTCTTAAAAAAAATTTTTAGGATATTTTAAAGTTGTGATTAATGTCGTTGCAACAACCATGAAGTTTGTGATTCCTTAATAAATTAAAAATTCAAGTTAATTTTACAAATATGCTTGAATTTAAACAAAGATATGTGAAATTGATTTGATTTTGAATAATTTATGAAGGTCTTTAAGGTGAATAAAAAAAATAAATTTTTGGGAAATTGTTTTAAAAAAAAATATTTTTTTTATTTTAGGTCACGTTTTCGAATCTATGCATAACTTTTAATTCTAAACAACTTTTCCTAATAACATTTTGCTAAATTTTCTAAAGAAGGGATACCTTATTCTTGTACAAGTTTTATATTTTTTGACCTACCCTGTACGCCGTTTGACTTGCAACCATTCCAAGTGCACCTAATATGATTATCGAACACTTTTATCAAGGATAAAATTTTCTGAGAAATCGGTAATTTAAAAAATTCCCATATGTTGCGCTCTTAAATGACCACACTGTATACTTTAGTTAGAAACATTTATTTAGGAATACTACGCAAATATAGTAGTATTTGTATTGTATGGCTTAATAACACCTGAAAATATTTGAATGTTTGGAGGAAAATGAGTCAAAATATCCCACCCGTCACCATGGAATGACTCAGCTGTTATACTTATCTTTAGATACTTGGATGCCACACCAATAACACCGACAATACAAGGACTCAGTAATCTGACGTCAGAGCCGCATGACGTAGACACAGCGAGGTGTACGTGTACGCCATTATTTTCTAGTGCGCGGGAGTAAATGAAACGGTTAACTTATTCCCTTTTTGCTAGAGTTTTAATTGAAAAGTAATAAATTATGTGATATTCTTGTGTTGTGTTTTACTGGTGGTACCGGTATACTTAAAATGTTGTATTCCTGTTGTGTGCTGATATGTCAAGGAAATTATAGTAATGAACCGAAGGTACACGCATTTCGTTTTCCAACAGATGCAACCATGTCTGATAAATGGCTATTCACGGGGAAAATTTTACTCCATTCAAATTGAGTAGGGTCTGTGAGTTACATTTTGCGACAGAAAACATGTTAAAAAAAATGTTTACAGCGACGGATTCAAAAACCGGCGAAACCATAACTGTAACCTAAATTGCCTACCTACTAAATTCCTCTACTGCCCCTCTTATTTATCTAAAACTGTAAAACTACGCCCAAGTCGTAAAGATACTCCAGGAACTAGAAAATTAAAATTTTGCAAAAGCGTTTAAAAATAGTAAAACTGAGTCTAAAACTTATCAAAAAGCATTTTCGTAAACCTAAGTAACTGAGTGTCCTGTTGTTTTTCACTCGTTTGCGCTACCCGAATGCTGGTTTAAAATTAATGATCTGCAAAAAGTTACATTGTTTAAATTAAAATATTCTCCTGGATCTGTAATAACATATTATTCTGTAATAATAAACTCTGATTTAAAGGTAGCAACATTTTTGTATGGCTGCAAAATACAAATATATACTCCAAAGTGACAATAACCTGATTTTAAGACACCGTTTATAAATGAAGTGACAGATTTCAAAAACTCGGAAAAACATGAGCCTGAAAAACGCGATGAAAATAAAAGTTTTTTAAACCATATTTCGAACTTATTAGATGCTTTGGTGCCAAATATGTCAGATGAGAGGGAAGGGAATTTTCAAAATAATTCTGCTTTAGCTTTTATATCTGAGCAACTAAAATTACATATTTACAAGCAAGGCAAGATATCGTTATACCTACAAATAATAATAAATAATTAATTTTAGCCTCTATCTGTCAAACAATAATTCTGCATGCTTACGACATCTGTCGATAATAAATGTAGTATTCATACGATTGTTCGTCTAGCAACGATTGTATAACATGCACAGTAAACACTCTTCTAAAAAATGACTGCGGTAAATCTAACGACCGATTGTCAAGTTATCTAAAAGCCGTAAATTAAAGACTGTTAATAGGCCGTCTTGTTAAATATTTGTTTTGGTTTTTGCTTTGGATAAGTTTCCATAATACAATCGAATGACTAGCACCCTCTTTCAACCAAAAGCCCTTTTTAAAGATCTTAGAAATACCAATTTTTTAAGGCTAAAACAGCGAAAACTCATAATAAAGTATGCGGTCAGCAGGGGCTGCCGACCCAACGCGCCACCTGCATGTAGTGACGTCACACGAGAGCACCGAGTCCTTGTATTGTCGGTGTTGTTGGCCATACTTGAATGCCGTTAGTATAAAACCCAAACGGGAAAGAAGTTCATGTAGATTATTTGAACAACTAATGCTGATTCATAGCTAATATTAAAATATAAGTAGAATTGAAAAGGGGTAATTTAAAAAAAAATTAAACTAAATCCTGTATCTCGATGTATAGTCTTAAAATTAGCTAAAAACATCACATGCACTTTCCGTCAACAATTAAAAATAACCCTTTTACTTCAGATTGAAATCATAAACTAAGGACAAATTCTGCTGATTAATTAGTGGGAAAAGTGGGAAACTTATCGTTTATGTTCAGAGAACATAGCATCATAATTTTTCAATTGATAACATACGCGATATGCATTAAAATACTTTATACCCAGACCAAATATCGCATTACATCAATAATTAAAATTTTTTCGTTTATATCCTTAAAAAATAGTATCTAGGGTTTAAATTTCAACCTCTAAAGAACGACGATAGGCGCCATTCAAACGCGTTTAACTCCAAAATTGATTTTATTTGAACGCACGTTTCCTTTTGCTACGCGACAATCTTCAACTCCGTGTGTCTGAGATAGATCGAAATTGGAATTAAACGTAAAACTCATCGTCAAAGCGGGTTCCCAAGATTTGCATGGGATCGGTTTTTCCTTATAGATTGAAATTCACAGCCTTAAGTTAGACTTGTAAAATAATTTTACAAATAAAAAATCCTTTTGTCCAAATCGATTAAAAAATGTAAACTTAAACCTAAAATAATAATTTAAATTATCTGATTAATACAGCTTAGTCTTAAGTATTTATCTCACTCTTTACAAAAATATAAAATAGAGAAAAAATGGGGACTACTACCCCTAGATAAAATAATGTGTCATTTTTTATTGTGCCATCTTTGTCAAGTTGTTAACAAGTTTAAGTAAAAAAAAAATCTGCATCATAGATATAGGTGTAAATGGAAATATTTCCAGTGTAAATATTGGAAATATTTGTAAATTGTTTTTTTTTTTATTTCTTTCTAGTAGGAATAGTTGTATAGTCCTAAAAAAAAGCCTATGGTTTGTTCGGCATCATCCAAAATTTCAGTTTGTGATCCTGGAACGTCGAAATATCCCATAAAAAAAATGGTTCATGAATATTGTTCTATAAAGAATTTTAGGTCCACCTCTGATGACTTTAGCCATTGAATTAGATGAAGTTGAGATTGAATCCGAGGTGAAAGAAGTTAATTTAGGATTAATGCTGATTTTGATGAGTGGTACTCCCACTGAGTTTACAAATTTTAATTGTACCATCCCAGTATATCTATGATAGCCTGCAATACATAAAACAACATCCAGATTCCTAGCAGTCCTAATATCATTTCGGTTTTTTTGGAGACTGAAAAGGTGTTAAACAGGTCCAGGATACTGGGCAATAAAATTGTATAACAATGTCACAAGGTATAAAGACTTTGAAGTTGAAACATTTCAAATGTAGGATTAATGAAATAAAAAAAGACGATTTTAGTCCGTTCAAGAATTCATGTCCTTTAGATTTTAAAATGTTCTGTTTCTTTTTTTGTAATTTTATTGCGGATTAGTGCCATTCAGTTTTAAAAAGTTTTAAACTGTGATTGTATTTACCATGGAAACAGAAAAAGATCAACAAATTGTTTTTCTGGATGTTCTAGTTGTATGGCAGCCCAATGCAAAATTAGGACATTAAGTTTACAGGAAGCCAATACATATAGACCGTTAATAACTCTAACCGGCCGTGCAATCCGAATTATTGAATAAAAAAATACCTACAAGAATTGCAACACTTACAAGGTGCCTTGAAAACACAATGGATATGCGCTTAGGGATATACAACGAATCAC
The DNA here is from genome assembly GCA_963920685.1 of Polydrusus tereticollis. NCBI lineage: Eukaryota > Metazoa > Arthropoda > Insecta > Coleoptera > Curculionidae > Polydrusus > Polydrusus tereticollis. The sequence goes on from OY987329.1 coordinate 128,072,553, forward strand.
ACGCCCTAGAAATAGAATTAATAATAAGGAAGAACCAGACAAGTGGACTAGTCTTCCTACACTTGTTAAAAACGTAACGGGTCGTATTGACAAACTATTAGGAAAGCACAACATCAAGGTCATTTATAAACCAACTAAAACATTGCAAACAAAGTCTAAGATCGCAAAAGACTGAAGAACCTCGTTTACAATGACATAGGTGTACCGAATTTCTTGCAGCTGTAGAACAACGCAACGTAGCATCAATCCAAGAATTACGGAACACAGGAGAAGTTGCAGATACGGATATACAAAAAAGTCAGCAGTAGCAGAACACACTCTTTCTCAGCATAATCATAGAATTTAATTCATAGAGACATAAGTCCTAGACAACACGTCAAATTATTACACAAAGTTGTTCAGAGAAGCCATAGAGATTTAATATCATCATGTGAAGAGAAAATGACATTTAGCCATGGATTAAGGCTCATTTTTTCAATATGCTGTCAGTGATAGCAGCCACATAACTTCTATGGTAACAATTGTTCCAGGAATAGAAAATATCTTAGTTAGGTTAGATGTCTACCATAGTTGTAGAGGAAATGTTAAGTGGACTTTCCTTTGGATTACGGTGGTTACGATTACCAACAGGCCTGGAAACAATCATTTTGACAATTAACTATACCTTTATATTTTTATTAGTTATTGCCATTAATAAGTAGTTTCAGACTATTAGTTAGTTGTTATTGCACTTTATTGTCTTTACTTCTATTTTTTCAATAGAAATCTATTTGCGTTTCAATAATTTTCCTTCAAACATTACAGGTTAGGTTTCCAATAATATTTCTTTATATATGGGTTTACAGTGATGCTGATATTATTTTATAAAAATACATTATTGTTATTTTGGCCTTTTGCATTTTGAAATCTTTAATGACACAAAAAAAAGGGTCTAATGCACGTACTTACTTGTATAAAACCAATCTGTATTTCAGTTTCTCCTTATTTCTTTTTAAGAGTTTAAAACAAAGATGCCATCATAAAAAGTGATTAAAATTTTTTATGATATGTAAAACTAAATCAGTCTGTCAAGTGATGTATACATGGGTCATACAGATGTCTCAGAATTTAATCGTAAAACAAATTTATTGCTTTTGGGATCGACAACCTCTTCCGTAATATTAAAATGAGGTATTTTCTTAATTTCGCACAACAAGGATACGTCGTTTTGCCTCAACTGAAACAGAGTGCCGTCGGCGATAGGTCTCGTCAACAATTCCTCACATATAAGAGCCCAAGTTTGAACTTCCTTCTGCTCTTTCTCATTCTGTAACACTGGTTCGCTCACCAGAAACTGTTCCAAAAATGCTTTTGGGGTTAAATCGTTGCTGAGACATCTAGCTAAATGCGTTAATATAGAATCAACCGTGTGCCTTGGCTGCTGCCGAGTGATACGTAAATACTTTTGCAACGCCCTTGCCATTGAAGGGAAAATTGCTTGGGCCGCTTCATTAGGATCCATAGGAATGGCAGGCACTTGATCATTGTGCAATCGTTTAATGTGCGTGAAAGCTTCTTCGGCAGCAGTAATCAGTCTTGCTCTACGCTTTTTAACTCTGCGTTCATATTCGTGTTCTTCATAGAACCTCTCGTTGTGGCTGGAGTCACGCCTTCTAGCGTGCGCTGCGAGCATTGCGCGCGACTGAGATTGTTGAATCTGAGAATTATTCACACCATCCACTTCATAAAACTTAAAACTAGTAGAAGTCTTGCGAGATTTGGAAACAGGAACGCGTTCGAGATAAGGGTTGTAAATAGGAAATTCTGTGTAGTATTTTTCCAAAACCCAAACTGCAGCCCTTTGAATACTGAGTTGACCAATCCCATATGCTTTACTGGGTCCATCAGGACTCCGAACAATTTTAATATAGTATAAAGGCTGTAAATGCCGAATTTCGACTAGAACTACTGCTAAATAGTGGATAAAAAGTAAAGTGTCGGTAAGACTAGAAGCATACGCAACTAGTGCTTTATAGTCTACTGTCTCTTCAGGTGTTGTGGCAGCTCTGGCAGTTTCAGTCACTTGGACAATGTAAAACAACCAATAAGCAAAATTACAAACTAAAACAAATACTAACACACCCGCGCGAAATAAGAAAAATCTGGGTAACGTTGCGTGTGGCTTTCTAAGAAAAACCGCCCAAGCTCCAATAGCAAGAATAGCCATTTTAAATGCTAAAGAGACTAGCTGACCTTTACATTCAGCTCCACAGGCAAGCAACCTATCGCCATCAGCTAACCCTAACCTGTTAGATAGAGCAGGAAAAAATCCCAACTTTGGAAAAACAACCATGGCAATGGGACTTAGAAATGCTACTGTTGATAAAACATACGTAATTATAGCGCCTACATAACGCTGACACATGAAACCAATGCCAGTATCTGGTTCACCTGGCCAATTGCTTACGTCTTCTGTTGACTGTGACTGATCTGAAGTGTTTCCTGTAATGGCAGTAGTATTTTCTCCCCAGTTGTCATCCTGAGGTAAGATCTGTACTTCTATAATTTCATTTCCGTCTCGATTGTCGGGCGTTAACGTTACAGATGTTTGAAAAGGGGCCATGTCTTCGTTTCTTCTAGATTTGCTGCTTCTGTAAAAAAAATATTAAAAAACGTGATAAACCTGTAAAGAAACTAATTTCAATAGATAACTAGAGAGGTTAAACTATTGAGGTGAAAACAACAGGAGGCGAGATATAGTGGGAGGTAATAAATTTTGACGATGCTGGTAAGCGGCGCTTCTACGAAATATTGGTATGCTGTCATTGTCAACACGTTTAGTTTATATGAGTCCAGAATAGTTTTTGGTCATAACTAATGGTCTTTTTTTTATCTAAACTCATTTGCAAACAAATAGAAATGTTCTCATGACCCGATTGTACCAAAAAAATCTAAAAAAGCAAGAAAACTCGGAAAACTTTTGTGTTTTGATATTATTTCAAATCAAATCAAAAAAGCCTATATTTCCATACGCATTAAAATACATAGAAAGTCAGTCAGGTAAGTATACCTACAGTTAAGTCCGAGTCTAAGTCTAAGTCTGAAAAGTCACAATAAATAATGTAAAAGAAAAAAGCAAGATCCCAGAAAACTTTTGTGTTTTGAAATTATTTCAAATCAAATCAAATTAAATTAAAAAAGCCTATATTTCCATATGCATTAAAATGCCTACATAGAAAGTTAGTCAAGCATACAGTTAAGGTTACTCTGAAAAGTCAGAATAAATAATTTAAAAGAGATAGGATTACAAAGAAATACAAAAGTAAAAAAAAATTATATAAATAAAAAAAATATAGGTACATAGAGACATCCAAATGTCATACACAATCATAAAAAATACAGAATAGAATAGAATAGAATAATTTATTGATAATAGTACACAGAGTGATTTTACACGTTACAAAATATAAGTCTAAAATAAAACAGTACAAAACAGGCTTAATCACCTATGCACACTAAAGAACAAACAGAAGCCGTAATTAGATATCATATTTAACATCACAATTAAAATGAATTAGCATAAATTGTCCTAACACATAAATAATACACTAAAAACGTTAAAAAATAAAAAATAAAAATAAAATAAAATAAAAAAATCAAGTATAACTTCATGGGTTGCAATCCGATATGTAAAATTCATAGGTCATTAAAGCTATTGTTAAGGTATTCCTCTACTGAACAGGGTTGGCATGATATATATCACTGATATATATCATGATATATATCACGATATATATCAATGATATTTATAGCTCGATATATATCATGATATTTATTATTAAAAAATAAATTTTAATTTACTGCCAAATTTTGTATGGTTTAGGTTGGTATTACGGTTGGTAACACTATTTAGTAATTTAACTGGCTTGGTACATAGTTCCTATGGTGTGGTGGAAAAGAATTGTTATTGAGGATGAGGATTGCCCAAATAAAAAAGACTTCCTGTCTGGCTTTATGTGAACAACTGCTTACTGCAGTTGCGTGTACCGCGTCCATCATTTGGACTCGTGAAATCGAAACTACGCAATAGGCTTGAAAATGAAAAAGCTGGAAAATTAACGTTTTTATTTAAATACTCTAATCAAATAGAAACAAATAAAAAAGAAAATATTGATTGGATTTGGGCAGGAACTGTACCAGAAGAATTACCGGGACGTTCCATCGATTCTGACGAATCTGACGATGACTTACCATTGATAAGGCTGATGGTTATTTATATTATTTTTTTTTCGGGATTATTTTTTGTTGTAGGCATTCACCCTAGGTAAATATCTGTTGTCTAGGTGAATATCTGTTATTATTATTTTGTTAGCTTTTATGCTTGTTCCGAGGCTTGTTCTGTTTAGAAATAATATTTATGTTTTAATAAAAATATTTACTCAAATATCTACTTCCTTGATTTTACTTGGCTCTACTATAAGTATGATTTTATCTGTTTTGGCTGAAAAAAATTATTTGATATATATCAGATATATATCGGATATATATCGGATATATATCCGATATTTGATATTTATATAAATATCATGATATTTGCCAACCCTGCTACTGAATAAAAGGCCTTTTGTAATAGATAGTTCTTAATTTTTGCAGAAAACTGTTTCACTTCAGCTTCTCTAATACTTAACGGAAGCACATTAAAAAAATTTATACCATGGTAATCAGTTCCCCGTCAGGTCCTTGAAAGTCTGTGAAAAAGAAGGAGTATGTCATCGCGGATTGAGTCATGTGGTCATGGATGTCACCATGCGTGAATAGATTTAGTCACTTAAAATGGTGACACACAAGTCCTGTTTTCCCGCTTAATAATTCCATAATATTAAATTAAGTAACGAATTTTTTCAAAATGTGAACAACTAAGTTTGATTTTATTTTAAATTGTGTGTTTCTTCGTCCATATACAATGTTTTTAATATTATCTCCAAACTTTGGTTGTAATTGTAAATAATTTGGGTTTCAACACGTTTTTCTTCTCGCATGTCTTTTATTAATTCTATGAACATCTGTATGATCAATCTAAACAAAGTTTCTCCCTGAGGATGGAAATGAAATATATGATTTCCGAAAGCTTGGAATAACTTTAGAGTACTCTTTCATTTGCTGCAGTCCCCAATATTCACTAGTCTATTTTTATTATATATAGGTATTGATTTGACAATGAGAATTTATCTGTTTAATTTGTTTAATTTAGACATAAGTACTATTGTGTATAATTTGTAATTTGGCTAGCCAAGTGCTAATAATAAAGATTATTATTATTATTATTATCCTATAGGGCAATAAAAGCATATCCATTGTACGTTTCAGAAAGGAGGTGGACAATTGTGCCTTAAAAAAACAATATTACTCATTCAACTTTCTTTCTTGATTTATGTATTTTTCTACATTTGTATGTTTACAGGCTTTTGTGATTTTACTAAGCAAGTTGTTTTTTATAATAATTACTATAGTTGGGGTCAAGCAAATATTTGACGCGTGACACTTCCATATTGTCATGGGTGTCAAATACGGCAGGCCACTCATAATATAAAAGTTACTAATGGCTAATTTATATTATAATAATTACCACCCACTCAAAGTATTTGTATCTTTATCCTTTTATATGACTAAAAAGAGATATACATAAACCGAGTTACCTTCTCGTCGATTTGGTCAAATCATATGGGCTGCAGATCCGCATTTTATTTATTAATTTAATCGTTATACACTACTAATCGTTATAAGATTGCTTTTGTTAAGACCTGTGATATTTATTTAAAGCCAGTACACTACAGAAAGATCTTATTTCTAAATGGTACAAACGGTACAAAATTAACAATCTCTAGACATACCCGACACTAAAATCATACAATACAAACAGTTTAAACCTTAAGCCTTAAGATGGTCTTTAATGCGGTTAAGCCAATAAGAAATATATCGCAGTCGGAGTAAAATTTATTGTATGTGTGCATCAGCCGGTGAGCAAAGGTATTTGAGCCGTAGTTAGTCCTGTGAAACCTTTCATGAAATAATTGTATTTGTCTTGTGTTTCTACTAGGAATTGAAAATAATACTAAGCTCAACAGATCGCTACAGTCTATACTCCCATTCACCAGTTTATATAAAAACAACACCTGTGCGTTCCTTCGCCGGGTCAGCAAGCTCTGAAAGCCACAGAGTAAGAGTCTTGTCGAGTAGGGTACATTCTGGTAAGGAAAATTATGCTTGTACAAAAGGTATTTAACAAATTTGTTTTGAACCTTTTCCAGTCTATCTATGTGACACGCGTAACCTGGAGACCATACGACAGAACAATACTCTAAAACACTGCGTACTAAACAATTATAAACGCTAGTAAGCGCCTTAGTATCGCCGATGTGTTTTGTGTTCCTCTTGATAAACCCAAGCAGCCTAAACCCCCTCAGAACGATACTATCTATATGCTGGTTGAAAGTCAAATCACTGTCAAATATTACACCGAGGTCATTTAACGATGACACACTCTCGATGATCGAGTCTTTAATCTTATACACCGTTCTGTGAGGGTTTCGACGCTTGCAGAAACTAATAGCCCGACACTTAGAAACATTAATACTTAAATAATTCGCCTCGCACCACGCAACGAAGTTGTCAAGGTCAGACTGCAGACAATTAGAATTCGCAGAGACAGTATTATAAAACTACTATATATATATTAATGGTCAATCCTGAATTCCACCATTACAATGCACAGAATTTATCAAAACAAATTTATTTATATTATAATTCATATTCTTAGACCAATTTCCCAGCAATCATTTTCTGCAAAGGTTTATAAATAACAATATTCGTCAGTCCGGCCCTGACTAAGTATCAGCTGTAATAAAGTTGGTAAAATCGAAATAACCTAGTATTGGACAAATATGACAAGATGGAAGTGTCACGCGTCAAATATTTGCTTGACTCCAACATACTATAGCTGCGTTCGGGATGGCACTCTTTTCACTCCACAAGTACCCAAGCGCACTCCGTCCGTTCGGGTATTAAATTTGGAGTGAAAAGAGTAAATCTTTGTGCGTTCGGGTATCGAATAAAGAGTGAAAAGTGCGCACTCCAAAAGTTCGGTGTCGCAGGGAAGAACTTTCGGAGTGGGCATGCGTATTTCCACTAGTTGTGTGTTAGGTAGAGGTTAAGTTGCGGTTTGTTTTCGATTTGATTTGAATTTTCGGCATCTTCACGTATTTATTGTTCGGCAAAATTTTCCACTTTTTCAACTAGCTGTCCTTCCTCTTCAGAGTCTTCAAAATACTCTTCTTGTATGAATTTTAAAACCGGAATAATAGTATTGGATATATTCAAAAGCTTTGAGGGTGTACCACAGGGGTCTATTTTGGGGCCAATCCTATTCCTACTATATGTAAACGGCCTTGGTGACGATGTGCAGGCAGGTGTGATCTGCCAATATGCGGACGACACCTCGGTGATGCTATCTGAGTCTTGCTTGGAGGATCTGTCAGTTGGCTCTTCGGCGGCTGCGGAACAGGTGAGGAAATGGTGTAGCAACAATCAACTCAAACTGAATGTGGAAAAAACGGGACTGATGACATTTGGCAAATTGTCTGCAACGAACGAGTCTATCTATGTAACATTAAACAAGAAATCAATTCCTGTCATAAATCACATAAAGTTCCTGGGGATTCATCTTGACTCATGTCTCACATGGGAGAATCAGGTAAGTACTATAGAAGGCAGACTTAACAGCCTATGTGGATTGATTCGAAGGCTTAGAGACCAGTTATTCTTGCACACCATAATGTTGTTCTACAAGTCTCATGTACAATCAATAATAAATTATGGAATCTTATTCTGGGGCTCGGGAAAGAGCGCAGTAGATGTATTTAAGGCGCAGAAGAGGATTGTGCGCTGTATTTGCGGTCTGCACCCTATGACCTCTTGCAAACCATTTTTTATCCAACTGGGTATTCTGACTGTGCCATCCTTGTATTTCCTATCGCTAGTTCTCTTCGTGAAGAAATATCCTGAACTCTTTAATACAAATCGGGATATGTACGCACAAGGCATGCCCATCCTAACAAGAAACAGAAATGCGCTTAGCATTCCTGCACATAGCTCCGCTTTCTTTGAAAGGGGGCCACAGTATAGAGCCATAAAAGCATACAGCATACTTCCCAATAGCATAAAACAAATTCAGAGCCTGCAAGGTTTTAAGAACGAAGTTAGAGCTTTTGTTATGCAAAAAGCCTATTACTCTTTTAAATTTGATTTTTAATTCGTAGTATGTGTCGTCTCGTACTCATTTCTGCATATTATTCCAAATGTATAGATATTAAATAAATAAAAAAAAAAAAAATTGTAAATTTAACAGTTTTATATTTAGTGTAATTTTAATATTTTAAAACTTACATGTTAATCTAAATTTCAAAAACATATATTTAGTGTTTTTCTTATTTTTTACATTTTAAAATTCGTGCATGTCAGCTTCATGTTGAGAATTTCACTTTCTCTGCCTGTAAATGTTTACATTAGGTAACAGTTCGTGACGTTGCTATTGTCATTTTTATGATTTTGTCGGCAATAAAGATTATTATTATTATTATTATTATTATTATTTTAACCGAAACAATTTTTAACACTAAATCACTAAAGCAATAGGTATAATTTTGTCAGGTTATGTTTGGGTTCCACCACGGCTTCAAAGCGTTCGGGTTTGACGGATTCACTCCTAAAGTTCTAATGTCACATGATAAAAATCCACTCTCAGTCCACTCCAAATCCGTCGACCATCCCGAACGCAGCTTAAGTGTCAATTTTAACCTATCTAAGATCCATGTTTTTGATGTTGCTCTTGCATTGTAAAATGATTTGATGGCAATAGACACAAACTAAACTAATGCCAACAACAAGAAGTGGCAGTTTATACAATGATTTTATATGCTGTATAATTAAAACTAACCTAATGGCCAAACTTAGGAACAGATGAATGTGTAACCCAATAGGGCACTAATTTGCAGCCAGAAGATGCAACCCATCTATCTGCACATAGCTTACTATACACCCTGACTATAATTGACTTACCCAAATTGATATAAATAACAATAAATGTCAAATAAAAATAAATGCTCAGAATTTAATGACCACAACTCTATGTAGATACTCTATTTAGGTCCAATTTACCAATGTACTGTTAGTGATAACAGCCACATAACTTTCATGACAACAATGGTGCCTATCCTTAGAAGATATCTTGTAGTTAGAGCACATATAGTTCAGCGAGTTAGAGATATCAGGATATTCATAATTTAGACCTGTATACTTAATACCTTTCTTACCTCCTTACTTCTCAACCTCAATAGGTCAGATATTGTGTCCAGGGTGGGTAGTGATATGTAATAGTGACCCAAAAAAGTAAGAAGCCCAAATTTTTAACATTTTCTCATAAATGAGTAGGAATAAAAATATTTATAGACACCAACAAATTAGCAAAATTATTTAGTCTCTACGTAATCAGATATTTACCTTGTGCTCCGATGTGAATGCTGTCTAAAGTTATTTCTATCTCGATGGCTACGAGATCTTCTTGATCTTGAGCTGTTTTCCGACTTCACAGATTCAGTTTCCATAATACTAACAGTTTCATTACCCATAAAAGAGCTCCAATATAACTTCTTGGGATTATGTTCATGGATATATCTAAACTAGCAATGTAACTATCCTATTTCTCAATTATTAACGAGTTCAACGACTCTCCTGAGGATGTATTGACATTTTGTAAACATTGTTAAATTGTTAAATGAAAATTATACCTGGTCTACTTAGGGACTTACATTATAAATAGCAATAAGTTAGCATAGCACTAATAAAATGGCAGGTCAAGTTTTATGCTTTTAAAGCATTTTACTATCACAAATTAAAAAATTACTTTTTTCATTCACAAGAAGCAGAACATGGCTACCGTACGTAAAACGCAAACCGGTCGATGTTGTCAGTGTTGCCACATATTAAGAAAGCAGCACCACAGAGCAAGAAAGAGTTAGCTCAGGTTTGCACTGGACCGAAGGTAGTGCATTCAACTGCATTCCTATTACATTCAAAGTGTACTTTCCTAAGCTTTCTATCGGATAAAAAAACATTTAAAAAGTCAGTCACTGATGTAAAAACCTTTTCAAGGGGGCCTAGAAAAGTCGTCCTTACATGACTTTAGAAACTAACCCATATTGTTCTGTGGCTTTACATTCCCCTGAATAAAAGCCATTGACAAGTAGAAGAAGAAGAAGAACTTTTTCACATAACCTAAAAAAATAATAACAATCAAAGTAGCGTTGCAAAGTAAACATAGTGGTGTGTTGTGTCCCTGTGTTTTCAGGTGGTTTTAGGTGATTCTGAGTCCACCTGTCCTCCAAAGAAAAAGAAGGCAGTAGTCGATTGAAAATAGCGAAATTCATAGTGATTTAACACCGCTGATTAAGCTGTTTACCGCTTTGTGATTTAAGATTCTTAGTGGGTGTTCTTTATTTTGGTAATACAGAGTAGTTATGTTAAAGTTAGAACTTTATTGATCTATTTATTAATAATAACTTGAACTAAACATATAAACATACTTATAAGACATTAATCTCTTGTAAAAGCTCCAACTTTTTATGTCAAATGGGTTAAATAGCAAAATTATTAGTTCAGGTCTACTATGGAGTTAAATAATATAGTGATAATTGATAAAAGTTATGTTTGGTAATTTTAATTAACCTATTAAGATTATTCACTTTTAGATTTGTACTTTTTACTCCCTAGGTGAGCATATAAAGTTGAATAATCTCATAACCATCTTGTATTTGTCTAACTAAAACTACTCTAATGAACATGTTTTGGTAAATAAATAAATAAAATGTATAAACAATTAGTATATGGTTTAGGACTGGAATAATGTGAAGTGAACAGGAACTAGATTTTGTGTTATCAGTAATCTGTCAATACCTAATCTGTCAATACTTTAATTATTTTATCTCTTACTGAATACAAGCAGCCCACACTTTTTTAGCCTTAAAATTATATTAAAATTAGTTAGAATTCCTTGATAACAGAAAATAAACAACTTTGTATTAAAATTAACATAAATAATTTTTTACTGCTTAAGAACTACCTTACCTATGTTTTTAGATTACATTATAACTTCATTTTTTCCTCAAGTCTTTTTGGGAATTTTGAAATGTTATTAGTCTTTATAAAGAATATGTAAGTACTATAATAGTAGTACCTAAGAGCTGTGTGAAAAATGATGATATCTGGAGAAAACAAAGTAAAAAATGAAGTAAAAAAATGTCCACTTACAACACACCTCATTAAACTCAATTTAACTGACTAATCAGACTAAATATAAAAGTAATCACAACAAAAACTAATATTTCTAGATACTAAATCCGCTAACCTAAATATTCTAAGTACTTTGGTACTACTGACAACCTAAAAATCACAAAATAGATAATGAAATGCCTGAATCCTTAATTATTTAGGTTGTGGCGTCATTGACCGCCTGTAAGTCGATGATGATGGTAAACCTAGAGATGGAGGCAAACTGGCTGTGTTAGAAAGTGTATTATCTATAAAAAAAAAATGAATTACAAGTTTATAGGTGACTTTGTTGTGCAAATTATGACCTATCACATTAAAAGGTGGAAGGCAACAAACTTTTCTTGTCTATAGATGCAATATAATTTATAATATTTAGAATTAGCATTACCGCCGTAAAGAGACAATCCTAGTGTAAAGTTTTATTCTGTTTTTACGTTCGTAGCTTGTAATTTTACAATATCCGTTATTTATGTACCATTTGGAATTTAATTGCTGTCGTGTATTGTACTGATAAGTAAATAAATAAAAATATATACCTTCTTGCTCAGGACACGAATTTTGCCGTGCCAGTACAAAATATGGGTTGCTTTGTTCACAAGGACTTCAGTTTAGGGCAGGTCCCAGTAAAGTACGTTTTATTTTTGACTTGAGAATTGAGCAATGTTATTGCCTTCTATTATTTAAGTTGAGGTACAACAAAATAGTTATTTATGTATCTAGGGAATTATAATGGTCGTAATTACCGAGGGCAAAGTCTACGTCCCGAGGGCCTTTGGCCCGAGGGACAGCAATTGCCCGAGGTAATTGAGACCCTTATAATTCCAGTGATACATAGATAATTTTATTTCTGACCGATTTTAGTAACATTTTGTTCATTTTTAAAGTGGAATAAATGTTTCAATAGATGACAATCAAATTGACATTAGATGTCAATCGTTTGATTTTATGTCAAATTTTTCTTAATATCCCAAGGGAGTTATGACTAGTGATCGGCCGATACCGATATAAATATCGGTGCATCGGTATCGTATTGGCATATCGGCTAATTTAGCCGATAATCGGTATCGGCAATATTTTGCCGATAAATATCGGCATATTTAAGATTAACTAATTTATTAATTGTAAGTGAAAACCCATTTTTAACATTTTTTTTTTTTAATAAAACAACACTTTTTAACCAAACTAAACAACAAATATAAGTTGTAGTTACTATTGCAAAAAATGAAAATATTGCACGACACGATCGATATCCGAAGTAGCAATATACAATGTACTAATTTGATCCAAGAACTAAGCAACGATGGCAGCAACGCGGGAGCACTACACTTTTCGTAAAGCGGGTAAATCACCACTGGTATTGGGAATCGGGCGGTCGAGGAATTATCGAAATTTGTCCACGTTACGTCCGCGTTAATGCCAGTATTTGACTTAAAGATGCTTTACAATGTTGCCACTATTGACAATTTTTACTTAATCCACATAATATGTTGAACAGTAACAGACCTTTTTAAAATGTGGTGCCGATACCGATATAATATCGGTATCGGCCGATTATCGGTATCGGCAAAAAAGTACGTATCGGCCGATCACTAGTTATGACCCTTATAATTCCCGCGTAACTAAGACGTTATAAGCTAATAATATACCGGTCAGAAATAAAGCCTATTATAACCCCCAGGAATTTTATGAAGACATCTAGTTAATTTTTTGATAGCATTTGTAAGGAACCGTTTTTAATTTTATTTCTAGGCATTTGCATTTTGATGTTTTAATTCTATAATATTCTTTCTGTTGTTTACCTTCCAATATTTTTGTGTTGATTGCTTTCTCTTTTTATTTGCTGCTGGTTTAGTAATAGTATTTTTAGCTTTGTTACTGATTTTTTCTTCCTTAGAGATATTATTTGATTTGATATTTTATATTGGTAGGTAATGATAAGAAACTTGTTTTAATTGATTTTATACAGTGACCGGCAAAGAGTTCGCAACATAATATGGCAAAAAATTTTATTAGCGGAATATCGAAAAATCTTTTCTTGGGGATCGGATGTGCATGTCCCATACCCTTAAAATGGATTTTGGCATACGTCACGTGACGACTGGTATGGCGGGAAAGTTGAATAAACGAATATGAAAATATCAGATTAGTTGATGAGATATTGCAAAAATTCCAAGAATAAAAAGTTTTTAGAATTCCACTAGAACCTTACATACAATGTTTGGGATATCTACTTGAAAAAACATCCTACAATTTTTTTTTAAATATTTTTTTACCAAATTAAAAATTTCTATATACACTGCGCAACTTATTTAACGCACAATCAAAAATTTGTCTCAACTTTGATCTTATGTATTTTCGTCATTTTTTGTTCATTTTTATTGATTTTTTTGTTAAATTATAGGTTTTTCTATTGAGAGTGTCACTGCGTTAGTTGTTTTGGTTAAAAAAGTTGTTGTGGTATCATACCGGGTGATAAGAAAATGTTATTTTTTTTTTGGAAAATTGCAGACACCCTGTAGGGTATATTAGCTATTGCGAGTTATTCCAATTATAGCTAAATTGAAGCCTCTAGTTTTGTTTACATTTTCTTTTTTTATTTTTTTGTTTATCTCTGATACTTTATGAAATACACTGTTTTGAAACACCACGTGCTGTTATTACCTGAAATACACTTTAGAAAGCTATGGAAAATAAAGTGAAATCTGTGTTATCGGTTTTTTGTTGGCAGTCCAGCAAGAATTATAGATATTTTTTGTTTATCTCTGTAATTATTGCTAAAAAAAACTAAAAAAAAACAACCTAAAATGTACGAATTGCTTTAATAATTAAGGAAACAACAATAAATAACTTAACAAAAAAAAACAAATTCATTACAGAATCAGTATCTGGTGTTTCCACCCCTTCCGCGAATGACCTCCCGACATCTGTTATTCATACTTAAAATGAAGTTTCTTATTACGTTTTGATCTAAGCCATCCCATAATTCGACTAGACGTTCGGCCAATTCTTGTAAATTTTGTGGTTGTCGTCCTTCACTTCGTAACCGCCGACCAATATAGTCCCAAAAATTTTCGATGGGATTTAGGTCGGGGCTACGGGCTGGCCATTCTATGTAATTTATTCCAATTTCTGCAAGATAATTTCTTACGATACGAGCCGTGTGGGGACGCGCATTGTCGTGCATGAGCAAAAAATTAGGCCCTATATAGGGTGCATAAGGCACAACATGTTCTTCAAGAATATCTGTGATATATCTTTCAGAATTAAGATTTCCATTTACAATTGCCAACTGTGTTCGCCCCGTCAAAGATATTCCACCCCATACCATGACGGATCCACCTCCATATAAAGTTGTGTGCAAAAAATTGCATTGACTGTATCGCTCACCTGGTCTGCGGTAGACGCGGATACGTCTGTCACAGTTATACAAGTTAAACCTCGACTCATCAGTCCAGAGAACACGTTCCCAATCTGCTTCCAACCAATTAACATGCTCATTAGCAAAATTTAATCTGGCTCTTCGATGAGCTACTGTTAATGCGGGTCCTCGAGCAGCAATCCTGGGTCTTAAATTTTCTTCTCTTAGTCGTCGACGCACAGTTTGAACACATATGAGTGGACCACCTGCACCTTGAAGTTCTGATCTTAAATTTCTTGCAGTTGTAAATCTTTGTCGTACAGCGCTTACTCTTAGAAAACGATCCTGGTTAGGAGTTGTAACACGACGTCTACCTTGACCGGTCCGCCTGGAATGCTCTCCTGTTTCTGCAAACCTTTCAATTACCCTCGCTACAGTTGTGTGCCACACTCCCAACCTACCAGCTATGCGGTTGTAACTCCACCCTTCACCATGTAATGTAACCGCCTGAACACATTCATCACGTGTTAAATTTTTGTTTTGCCGTTCCATTATTAACTAATTCTTGCTGGACTGTCAACAAAAAACCGATAACACAGATTTCACTTTATTTTCCATAGCCTTCTAAATGCATTTCAGTTGTCACTTGATTTTCCATAGCCTCCTAGCTGTTTAAGGTTTCCGATAAATGCATTTCAGGTAATAACAGCACGTGGTGTTTCAAAACAGTGTATTTCATAAAGTATCAGAGATAAACAAAAAAATAAAAAAAGAAAATGTAAACAAAACTAGAGGCTTCAATTTAGCTATAATTGGAATAACTCGCAATAGCTAATATACCCTACAGGGTGTCTGCAATTTTTCAAAAAAAAAATAACATTTTCTTATCACCCGGTATAATACCACAAGAACTTTTTTAACCAAAACAACTAACGCAGTGACACTCTCAATAGAAAAACCTACAATTTAACAAAAAAATCAATAAAAACGAACAAAAAATGACGAAAATACATAAGATCAAAGTTGAGACAAATTTTTGATTGTGCGTTAAATAAGTTGCGCAGTGTATGTATTTCCTTTCTAATAGCTTCATTAAAGTAGAACTGACTAGATTGGATTGTCCTGGATTGTCCTTTTACAGTTTGTTTCAAGAATGCATATATTGTGTTATTGTATTTTATTTTAGTATATTATAACTCCGATTATTTAATCGTTATGCTAGATAATTTGTTTTAACTTTTGTGTGTATACATATCTATATTAAGTTTGTTTGTATTATATTAACATTCATAATTGTTCATTTACACCATTTATCTTATTTGTATTTCTAGCTACTCTATTTTATTTCTTTTGTGTCTTTAGTTACCAGTTTAGTATGTAGGTGCTTTGTCAACAAAATTATCTGATTTTTATGACAATAAAGCTATATTTGATTTGATTTGATTTGATTTAGAACTAGAACACAACTAGAAATATTCTTTTGTTTTTCTGACAATTTGGAGCAATAATTCAAAAAATTCGTTTACACTTGGATGCCAGCTGTTGCAATACTTAGTCTATTTCTAATAAGTAACCTTATCGATATTTTTTATATCGAAATAATCTATGATGTTAAGAGATCCTTAAATTCATTAATACAAAACAAATTTTATTTATAACCGTAAAACAGAATTTTGAATTTCGCAGATAAACTTAATAAAAATCTAAAACTTAATAAAATTAAAATTATTTTCTTGAGTCAAATAAACAACAATTTATACATATACAAAACAAAAGATTAACAAAGTAGGCGTTGAAATTAAAACAAGACACTTCTAATAGGAATCTGCCACTTTGTTCTACATAAAGGTATAATAGTATATTATTAACCAAGGTTTAGACAGCCATCATTATTGCCCGAGCGGCTATAAGCTGTCTAAACCGTGGTTAATATAATATTTTTTCCACTAGGTACTACAAACTTTTATAAGACATTTATCTTTATAGTATTAATAATTATAAAAATATAAAAGTGAAACCAAACATTTTAATGTGCCCGGATACACAGCTTTCCATCACTGCAGAGATACACGAGGGGGAGGGGTATGCATACTCATAAAAGACTATTTCAACTACACTCTTGAAAACTGTGATAATATTGAACTAAATGACATTAACATGATTAAGATCTATATAAATACTTTACAGTGTTCCATATGTGCAATATATAGACCACCCTCAAGCCAGAGTGCTTTTTTCCTGGATCTAATTGATAAAATCACAGAAAATAATAAAAAAAATAGCATTATAGTTGGAGATATTAATTTGGACATATCCCAAAATTCGCCAACGATCATAGACTATAAAAATATTATCGAAATGAATGCATTTTCTCTACAAAATAATTTAAATGTAGCTACTAGAATAGGAAACACAAAATCGAGTATCATAGATCATGTAATAACAAACAACAACTTAAACTGTGAAATAGCTATAAAAGACCATATGATTTCGGATCATCAGGTATTAAATATCAAAGTCAATATCCCCAAAATACCCTGGAAAAAGGAAATAATAACTAGAAAAAAAACAAACATACAACATTGGAGAGAAGGCTTATCTAGGCAAATTGCTAGTCAAGAAATTCAATCATTTAGGGAGCTTACAAATAGTATAAATCATACAAGGAACGAAGCCACCACTGAATACAATTTAAAAGTAATAAATGGACAATACTGGGTAAACTATGAATTCAAGAAGAAAATAAAAGAGAGAGATAAACTGTATTCAAGATGGAAACTAAATCAAAATGAAAATACAGAAAAAAACTTTAAAAAATTAAAAAACGAGGTAAACAACTTAAGAAATTACCTAAAAAAACAATATGCGGAAAGAAAACTGGAAAATGCTGCAAGAGATGTCAAAAAAACATGGAAAGTCCTGAATGAACTATGCTCTAAGGTAAAAAAACCAAAAATCTACAATAAATAAAATCAATACCACAAGTGGACAAACCCTAGAGTGCTCAACAGATATACTAGAAGAAACAAATAGACATTTTTCCAGCATCGGTGTGGATCTTGCAAGTAAAATAAGTCCAGTAAATGGTGCCGTCTTTGAGGATGAGGAAATTTTGGGTACAATTTTTTTAAGGCCTACAAACACTTCGGAAATACTTGAAGTTATAAAAGATATTAAAACTAACTCCGCACCAGGTGAAGATTGTATTACAAAAAAAGATATAATCCAGTTGTTTGACATTATAAATGACAAAATAGTCTTATTAACAAACGAAGTATTATCCAGTGGTGTTTTCCCGGAGGAATTTAAAGTGGCAAAAATTATACCACTTTATAAAAGTGGAAATCACAGCGACCTAAATAATTATAGACCTATATCAATTTTAAATACGTTATCTAAAATAGTTGAAAAAATAATCAAAAATAGACTTACACAATTTATTGAAAAAAAATTTAATTTCGATCCATATCAGTACGGCTTTCAGAAGCAGAGTGGTGTTCTGGGTGCAACAGTGGATTTACTGGAACACATTACATCTCAGTTGGATCTAAATAAATATGTGACTGTAGTATATATTGATTTGAAGAAGGCTTTTGACACTGTGGACATAGAAATGCTGCTGGAAAAACTATATAAAATGGGAATAAAAGGAGTTGCCTACAACCTGATGCAATCTTACTCAAAAAACAGACAGCACTATACAACTATCAATGGACGGACAAGCTCTACTGCCACGGTAAATGTTGGAGTACCGCAAGGATCTATACTTGGCCCCTTAGAATACTTGCTATACGTACATAATCTAAAGTATGCTGGACTTAAAGCTAGGTATTTTATGTTTGCTGATGACACTGCGCTTGTTTATTCGGATAGTGATATAAGCAACCTAGAATCAAAAATAAATCAAGACCTGCAGATCTATTATAAATGGTTGTGTAAAAATAAACTTACTCTAAATGCTGAAAAAACAGTATATATGACTTTTAAACAAAAAAATAAACCTAGTGGTGTCTTAAATTTATACTTAAGAAATGTGAAATTAAAAAATGTTACCAACTATAAATACTTAGGACTTATAATAGACGATGGATTGACCTGGTCGAAGCATATAAACAGTATACTATCAAAAATAGCACCAATGATTGGTGTTATAAGAAGGTGTTCAAGTTTCATAAATAATAAAACTAGAACTATGTTGTATAGCGGCTTCATTGAACCACACTTAAGGTACTTAATTCCATGTTGGGGAAATGCCGGACAATACCTGCTTGACAAGTTACAACGATCACAAAACAAGGCTATTAAGGCACTGTATAACATGAAATATTATACTTCTTCAGAAACCATTTACAACCAAACAAGAATACTAAACATAAACAAGTTGAGGACTTTAGAACAAACAAAACTAATATATAACATAAAAACAAAAAATATTAAAATAAACTCTGAACTAAAACAAACAAACAAATTCCACCAATATAACATAAGACAAAAATTAAATTATCGTACTGATTTTGCAAGAACAAAAAAAGCTCAGGATTCACCAATTTATAGAAGCATTCAAACATATAATACCATACCTCACGAAGTTACATCGCTCACTAGAATGAAGAAACTATGTCACGAACTAAAAACATATTTAAACTCAAACTAATAGACTCACTTACCTACTGTTTACTATACTATAAATTATATATTGTATAATAATATTATGTTGCTTTAAACTGTAACCTACCTTATCTATTGTAAATACTTAATGTTTAGGCCTTATTATCAGTATTGTTACTGTTTCAAGGTCAGAAATAAATTTGTTTGAAAAAAAAAAAAAAACTATAGGTAGGTATAAGTATATTTTTTAATCAAGTTACCTGCGCTTTGGAATTGGCAAAATATTTTGTTGTTTTGTCAGGTGGCTTTGTTAATGTCAATTTCTGTTCATTTATGTCATCAGATTTCACGAGTTTTCCGTTTTTTTAAAAAATGAGCGAAGAAAATGTTTGTGATATTATTATGTGTACACCTCCAGAATTAAGGATGGAAGCAGAAAAAATGTTGATTGTGTCGATATTTTACAATATCAAGCATCTCTAATAATCTAATATGTATTGATAATTATCTGGTTGCCTAACCACAAGAAATCACCTTTCAGGTTATTCATGTTTATTAATTCATGTTGTAGAATCAAAAAATCAAGTTACCTGCGTTCAAATAGATTCTTAAAGATCGGTCAATAATGGATTTCAATGCCTGATTATTGACCATGGTCAATAATACCTTACAAGGTAGAGAAAAACGATTTCTAACGTTAATAATCGGTCAATGATGGCGATGTTATAGGTTAGTAGTGGAAAAAATGTATTATTATTTTGACAAGTTTATGGTATTTCTGTATTTTCGCTTTGTGAAGTATTTTATTAACTCTTTCTACTTAAATATTAAGTTTTGTATTTAAAATGCCCCCATCGCTATCCCTCGCAGAAAAAATAGAACTTATTTTAATTTGTGGGGATAATTAATGAATTTAAGGATTTCTTAACATCACAGATTATTTGGATATAAAAAATATCGATAAGGTTATTAGAAATAGACTATTGCAACAGCTGGCATCCAAGTGTAAACGAATTTTTTGAATTATTGCTCCAAATTGTCAGAAAAACAAAAGAATATTTCTAGTTGTGCTCAACAGAAGTCAGTTTTACTTTAATGAAGCTATTAGAAAGGAAAAATATGGAAATTTTTAATTCGGTAAAAAAATATTTGCAAAAAATTCGATTTTATGTTTTTTCAAGTAAATATCCCAAACATTGTATGTAAGGTTCTAATGGAATTCTAAACACTTTTGATTCTTGAAATTTTTCGATATCTCATCAACTAATCTGATTTCTGATGATTTCATATTCGTTTCTCCAATTTTCCCGCCATACCAGTGGTCACGTGACGTATGCCAAAATCGATTTTAAGGTTATGGGACATGCACATCCGATCCCCCAGAAAAGATTTTCGATATTCCGCTAATAAAATTTTTTCCCATATGTTGCGAACTCTTTGCCGGTCACTGTATAAAATGAATACCTAATTTTCTGGCTTCATGTTCCAAAAGCAATGCATCCAGTGAAGGATCCTGTGACACTGTCCGCAGAGAATCGCCTAATGCTTGTCGCAATTGTTGCATTTCTCTCCCAGCCTTGGTACTTCTGAGAACGTATTGCTGACGTCGCTTTATTTCTTCATTTAATTGTTCTCGTAAAAGTTTCACCTAAATTAATGAGAACTTATCACATCTATCACCAAAAATATTTTAACAGTTGTCCACTTTAAAATATGGGACTGTTCACAAACTGCAAATAAAATTTAGACTTACCTGACTTTCCAAACGAGTAACTTGTTGTCTGTGACTTTGTTCTCTTGCTTCTAGAAGTCGTTCTGCTTGCAACTGTGCCGCTCTGTATCTTTCAATTTCCGCTCGATCAAATTTAGCGTCCAGATTTGGTCGTTGTGTCCTTAGCCTGGCAAGTTCTGCTTCTTTTTCAGAAAGATCTGTCAAAATTTGCTTGTTATTATGTTCATAAATTGCAAATATAGGCGCAATAGTCTAAGTCAGAATATGCTTTCTTATGAAGCTGGCATATTAATGCAAGTTATATATAAAGCAAGAATCATTCTCTAAGCAATTTTGATGTAATTCTGATTTTTGACAGCAGTGACAGTGCTTGCTTTTGCTCTTTTACATTTTTTAAGTACGGTTAAAAAAGTAAACACATGAGAGAACCAAGCCACAGAGCACAAAGCACAACAACCATAACCACAAATAATAATTCAAGAAAACATTTTATGTAAGGGTTGGAACAAAAATAGTGCAACTTCTAATTGTTAATCTGTCAGTAAGTCTTTTGCTACACTATTACTGCAAGTCAGTTTTTGGCACGTGAGTTGCAACCAATTTTTCTTAATGGCGCTGAACGTATTTTTGGGAAGCTTTTATTGCATATTGGAAAAGTAAAACACACTTAATGTAATGTCAGCTTAAAAAAAATGCTTATTAATAACATGAATAAAGATAGCAATAAAAAGTATTCAAAATGACAACAAAGAAGAAATAAAACAGTTTCATAGTAAATATGTGGGAATACAAATATTTGTAAACTGTAATAGTACTATTAAAATACACTCACAAAAGATGACAAGGTAAAAAAATATATTAAATAAAAACAAATAAAGAGATAAAAGAAAAAGGGACAAAAGACAAAAGTACTTAAAATAAAAATTGTCGCTATAATAATCTCTAACTCCTAATAAGCTCTCTCCACCAACAGCTTCTTAATGGAGGTTTTAAATATCCTAAAAGTAGGACAACTTTTTATGTTTTCAGGAAGAGGATTATACATTTTGTGGCTTAGATATAATTAAGAATTAAGATTTTAATCAAGGCAGATGATTTTAGAGTTAAAATTTTCTTAGATCACGTTAAAAAAATAGAATCCCGTAATGCAAATTAGATTCCACTAGGCAATGAGAGACCGTCTTAGCCGGAACAGCACGCACTTGACACCAAACGCACCCAGAAGCTACAATTTTTGTAAGCCCTATGATATGCCCAACAAATTTTAAGCAATTATCAATAGAAACTCTTAATCTTTGATGTAAGCGAAGTTCCTCCAAGAAGCAGTGGCAACGAATACCGTTAGTCTTGCCTATATTTAGAGACATTGCTTTCTCTTTCTCTGTTGTCTAAGTTTATAAAGTAGCAAATTAATTAACTTTTTAATATGCTGTGCTATTAGTAAATGTCGACAATCACCCATTAGAAAGATGCACAATACTATATATAGTCTCGTATATTTATGCAATGGAATCACTGTTATATTATTTCCTGCCATACATTTTGTCAGGTAACCAAATATACAATTACTGAGATATTGCTCGATTTGGCCATTTTTGAAGGAGGTTGAAAATGCTTTTCGCGTGTAGCTCGGTTCCGGTTGATTTCGCGATAAAAAGTTAAGAGAATAATATTGTTGGAAATAAAGTTCTCTATAACTTTGTACTTACAAGAATTTCCGATACTTTTATTATTTATCGAGTTATTGCTCCATTTGACTATTTTCGATGGGGTTGAACATGCTTTTCAGGTGTAACTTGGTTCCTGTTGATTTCGCGACGAAAAGTGAAGAGTCTAATATTGTTGCGAATAAAATTCTCTATAATTTTGTACTTTCAAGAATTTTCGATAATTTTATTATTTATCGAGTAATTGCTTCATTTGACTATTTTCGATGGGGTTAAACATGCTTTTCACGTGTAACTTGATTCCTGTTGATTTCGTGACGAAAAGTTAAGAGAGTAATATTGTTGGGAATAAAACTCTCTATAATTTTGTGCTAACAAGAATTTCCGATATTTTTTATTATTTATCGAAGTATTGCTCGATTTGACTATTTTCGATGGGGTTAAACATGCTTTTCACGTGTAACTCGATTCCTGTTGATTTCGCGACGAAAAGTTAAGAGAGTAATATTGTTGGCAGTAAAATTCTCTTTTAAGAATTTTCGATACTTTTATTATTTATCGAGTAATTACTCCATTTGACTATTTTCGATGGGGTTAAACAATTGAACATGGTTTTTACGTGTAACTCGATTTCTGTTGATTTCGCGCCGAAAAGTAAAGAGACTAATATTGTTACAAATAAAATTTTCTACAACTTTGTACTTTTAAGAAATTTCGATGTTTTTATTATTTATCGAGTTATTGCTCGATTTGACTATTTTCGAAAGGGTTGAAAATGCTTTTCGCCTGTAACTCGGTTACTGTTGCCAATGCATAAATGTAAATTATAATAATTGATAATTAACTGCCAAAATAAAACCCCTAATATTTTTATAATCACTGCATATTATGAAAACTTAAGTCTCTTTTCCTATGAGTTTCTCTAATATATATCTGGGTTTCTCGCCATCTTAGGTCTAAAATTTAATTTAAACTTCATGTTGTTCCAATACAATTTTAAGAGGCGGATATATAAACATGTGGCCAATAACACCTTCAACAGTAGCTGCATATGGCTTGTCCTTTAATACAAAATTAAACGAGTGCATTATAAGCAGAACCAATTGCGAAATGCAATGCAAGTTAAAAATCATTTTAATAATTCCCTTACAAAGAACACTAGAAAAAGCATCTGGCAACAGCGTCACCTCTACTAAAACTAAGCAACCAACACATTAAGAAACTGACGGATTCCCGCTAAGGAGAGCATGCACACCAGTATTTATCTGTAATCTGCGTTATCTGTGATGGAACAGAAAAAAAATACATTTTTACAAAAAATTCAACTAACACGAACACTTACCTGTTTCAAGTCTAGATATTCTTAATCTTAATTCTCGATTTTCTTGCTCATACTTGTCAATTTCAGTGACTGACGAGTCTGATTCGTATTTTTCTGGGCGATCGTACGTTTTTTCCGAACGATCAAATGATTTCTCCGAACGTTCGTACATTTTACCCCTTGTGGATGGTTTTGACGCTAAACGTTCTAGATTTCTGTTTTCAGATTCTAATTGTCTTAGCTAAAATATTTGACTTTATTATGTTACAACTCTTTATTGTTCTTATTTGAGAAAAATCTTATTCTCAACAAAAAAAAAATTGGTAGATCCATTACCTTATTATTCATAGAATCCATTTTTCCTCTTAGTTCGTTTCTTTCCTTTTGTATTGTGTGTAATTGCATCCTAAGTTCTTCTTCTTGGTGAGATCCCATTTGAGTATCTTGAGGCCATTGAGCTAGCCTACAATATTGCATTGAATGAAAGTTTAATAATATCGTTGTATGAGCGATAATATAAATAAAATATAAGGTGTTCGTAATAATGATTGTAAACGTTACTATTTGATCAGTGGCGGCTCGTGACATTTATTTTAGGGTGTGCGCCGCAGGCAAAAATTTTCGAGGTGCCACGCCCCTTTTTACCTTTGTATCGATTTTCTTTGTGCTTTTTATCCCAGAAGAATATTAAAAAAAAAAACGCGGTTTTTAACTGGGATTTTTATTTCAATTTTCCCTTGGAAATCGATTGTCGAAAAGTTATTTAGAATGTTATCAACAGAATTTTGGTCCATAACTATAACACTTCGTGTGAAATAATCCGAACTACTAGCCATTATTAAATTACAACAACAAAAAACACCCACAACACCGTCAATAAACTTCAAACTTCTCTAATCGCGTAAAAAAACTCTAAAACAATCATATTAAATTATTGAAGTGTGTATTCAGAGAGCGCACGGCGACGCCCTTTCATCGGGCGATTAACCGAATATTCCCGATCAATCCACACAGGGAAAATCCATTTAACGAGAGCGCCGAACGAATACACACGGCATACCATTTCAATCAGTAGATATAAGTGCACGCTGCAGTCGCGCTTGAAGTCTTTCGCATTCGCCATTCTTATATACAAGTTTTCTTGATATTTTTTTTATATAAATTTTATTTTTGCTTGGTGCTTGGCTTTCTTAGGCAGTGCGCGCGCACGGGCGCACTTATTGACGAGCCGCCCCTGTATTTGATGCATACCTAAGTTGAGATTCCAATGCGGATTTTTGTACTTCATTGTTCGCTAGTTCATTATTCAGTCTTGTTACTTGATCCTGTAATATCTGGTTGTTTCTGCGCATTTCAGCCGCGTTATTCTGAGCAGATTCTAGCCTTTCACTTACCACTCGTCTGTCGTTTTCGCAATTAGCCAATGCTTTCTGCATCTAAAAAATAACCAGTATTATTAATAGAATAAGCACCACGAAGAACACGTTAAAAAATTAAGCTGGAACATCACAGAAATATTATTACAGAGTGAAATACACAACATGTGCTCAACTTACCTGTTTCAGCCTTTCTGATTCCGTTTGCTGTGTGGACATAGTTTCCATCAAATTTCTTTGAAGCCTTTGAACTTCAGCCTTCAACTCGCTTTCGCTCTGCGAAGCCTTTTCTAATGAGCAGTTCAATTGATCTATCGTAGATTTTAGGGAAACACATCTTTCTTCAAGACTGGCCACCGATCTGCTCTGCAAATCGCATTTCTCTTGGAGTTTCTAAAATATATGTTAATGAAGATCCAGTCCTAAGAAACCTGATAACAACTGAACCGATGATGTATTTTATTGGAAGTAAACTACTGACAATAGTCTAAGTCAAAGTCAAAAACATTTATTGTCAGTTTTGCTAGAGTTTTTTAATTGGATACATAGAACTATATACCGGGTGTTGCATCGTCGAGCGGGACATAGGAAATCCCATGTAATTTTAAATGGGGTCAATTATTGGCTTCCCCAATTATTTTAGAGAAAAATTCTATTTAGGTTTATTAAAGAGCACTAAAACCCACATTCAAAAGAATAACTTTAGATATTTTTGATGAGCCCGTTTACGGGTTATCGCCGATTTCTTTTTAACTATTTCTCCTTTTTATGGCCCCGTATTTGCGGGCACCAGTCAAGGTAAAAGATGACTGTCAAATAAAGTTGTCATTTTGAGGAATATTTGAACATCTTCTTAAATCCTAAAGTTCTAACAATTTAATAGTACCTACCTATTAATTAGTAAAATATTGAAACATGTAAAATGTCATAATTAACCTTGTAATTGGATACTTTATTTTAGTTTTATTCAGATTAATTTGTACTCGGTAATTCTCCAGTTTATCGGCTTATGCGAAAAATGGCGTAAAATGAAAAACGTTTCTTGCAATATGTAGCACGTTCTTCCTAAACGACAAATCCGCGAGCGGAAAACCATTTTTTTAATTGCAGCAAATATAAAAAAAATGCGAAAATAGTCGACCGAAAAGCACAGTAAGAGTGACAAGTGAGGTTATGTTTCTCTAGCTGTTAGTCACTCGACAAAAATTGTAATAATTATAGACTTATATTGGTTAAACAGGCGCTAACACGGCATCTAATCCACCTTTTTGGTTCCAATTCGGTATATGCTACATAAATCAACAAGAGTTTTTCATTTTTTTTTCATTATTATCACAAGCGGATACCCTATTTTCGAATTTTTTTTTATATTTGCAATTAAAAAAATGGTTTTCCGCCCGCGGATTTGTCGTTTAGAAAGTAAGTGCTACATATTTCAAGAAACGTTTTTCATTTTACGCCATTTTTCGCATAAGCCGATAAACTGGAGTGGTACCTTGTACTCATAAATACACCTTTAATATTTTCGATGTACGAGTTTTTATAACAATAAAGCACACATTTCAAAATGACAACTTTATTTGACAGTCATCTTTTACCTTGACTGGTGCCCGCAAATACGGGGCCATAAAAAGGAGAAATAGTTAAAAAGAAATCGGCGATAACCCGTAAACGGGCTCATCAAAAATATCTAAAGTTATTCTTTTGAATGTGGGTTTTAGTGCTCTTTAATAAACCTAAATAGAATTTTTCTCTAAAATAATTAGGGAAGCCAATACTTGACCCCATTTAAAATTACATGGGATTTCCTATGTCCCGCTCGACGATGCGGTAGACTACCCACTAATTACACATAATAGTATATACTTTTAAATGTGTTGGAATTAAATGAAATTTGCAAATAAAACAATCAAGTCTTCCTCCACAAATTTTTTTTATGTAAAATGTTAGTTTTTTTTCCTACATGTTTCGGGAGTCTAGACGTCCATCTTCACGGGATACCAAAATCGAGTTAAATAAAAATGGTTGCCTCAAATTAATGAGGGTAACTGGAAGTGAGTAGGAACTTCAAAAAACTGTTTTAAGAAAACAGTGCACTTACAAATTAATTTGTGAAAATTGTCATGTTGGTTGTATGAAGATTTTATGTGAATTGTGAAAATATTTTAGTGTAAATAAAGATTTTTAAATTAAGACATTTTAAATTTTATTGATTATAAATTATATGATGGTTTTTTAAATTAAATTGTGAAGAAAGAAAAATTTTTAATTTTGGGAGACATGCTCCGAATTAAAGGAAATTTGAAAATTAAGGATTAGAAAATGGGTATATGGCAACCAAAACTGAAACTTCGAATACATTTTTGCAAATGAAGAAATTTGTCAAACAAGTCTTGTATTGTAAAAATCTCTACTTGCTTGGATAAAGTATTTGATTTGATTTGATATAAGATTTTTGAATGGTTAGATTGAAAAAATAAAAAAAGTTTTGCAATATCTAACCTGTATAGTTCCGTCTTTCTCTTGAAGCATCATTTGTAACCGCTGCAAATCTCCTTCTGCTGCCATTCTTTGCAGTTCTAATTTGGTGGATCTGTTTTCAGTTCGAGCTAATTCCTCTTGTAGATTTCGTTTTTCTATTTCGGATCTGTTTAGTGCTACTTTTAGTTTTTCTATTTTGTCCTGTGAACAAAATCGAGGGGTTTTTAAGAAGTTGTTTTAAAAAATATTTTTTTAAATAACATTGTGTAATTGCGTTCCTATACGTTTTATGTCGGTTCTTATCACATTTTATCATTTTACTGGTAATCGGCAAAAATTGTGACTACAAGTTCTATCAAGAATAATTATTTCATAGACAACATATCCCTCGCTTGAAAGATAAGTGACCACAGAAGGACTTGTTTTGCAGTATACTGGGTGTCCACGGAAGGTGGCTTGTCCCTATAACTCTTTTGTTTTTAAAGATAATGGAATGAAATTTGGAGGATTCGTATGCGATAAAAAACAAAATTTTCAATCCAGTTTTCGTTGTATGATGTGACTGACAATCACCATGCAGAGGTTCAAGACCACTGCTGATATCACTAGTTTCACTTTTGCGGGTTTCCCAATGACTTTTTAGTCTGTCCACTAGACCTTGCAATTCATTACCACACTTTTTATATACTGCTCTACAACCTAGTTTGCCCACCATTTTCCACTATAAAATGCTGCCAAACACTAAATTCCTTTCTGCCCCGGCTTGTCATGAGTTCAAATGTTTTGATAGATTAAGCCCTAAAGCAAAAATATTACTGACAACTAAAATAAGTGCGTATCGTTTATATAGCCGGGCGTTTTCTGCCAGTTATTACAAAGCGGCAAACTTGCAATACTGCGCGGACGAAATTTTCCCGTTAATACAAGTTTCGACACAAAAACTACGCGAACGAAATTTGCATGTTAAAACTTCTCCAGTTTTGCTTCGTATCTGTACTATTCCTGTCTAAAAATATTTGTTTACTTAACAAAACAAAATATAAGCAGTTAGAAAGATTTAAAAACAATAATATTTGTAAAAGCTGGTAAATTTTTTTAAAAAATCAAAAAAATCATGATTTTTATCAACCCTGTTTACAACCAATATTTACTCACTTCATATTGCATTTTCTGATCGCTCTCTCCACTTAAAGATAACTCTAACGACACTACTTTTTCCCTCATCTGTTTTGCCTCTTCAGTCTTTTTATGCAACGCTTCCGTCTGTGATTGCAACTCCGAATTTTTCTGCCCTAACTTCGCCTCCAAGCTTCCCTTTTCTTCTTGTAAAGTCCGCAAACTCTGTAAAACTTTTGTGAGTTTATGATCGCCTTTGTTTTGGTTATCGTGGGATTCTTGAAGCTGTTTTCGAACAGTGGTTATTTGAGTTTTGTAATCATCCTGAAAGTTTAAAAAAATATATGCAAGGTTTTTTTATTTATTCTATGAATTAAGTTATTGCTATTACCCTTTCCCTTTCTATTTG
Source organism: Polydrusus tereticollis (assembly GCA_963920685.1). Lineage (NCBI taxonomy): Eukaryota > Metazoa > Arthropoda > Insecta > Coleoptera > Curculionidae > Polydrusus > Polydrusus tereticollis. The sequence goes on from OY987329.1 coordinate 128,101,982, forward strand.
CGCTACTTGCTGCATCAAATTCCTTACGCCTTTTCTTACAACTTCAGGGTCAACGTCAATAGATCCATCTTTTTCGTCATGACCTAAGTAATATTAATTATTAATACTAAACTAGTTTCTACTAACTGTACTTTCTCAAGAAGGACATTATACCGCATAGCACAACAGCGTTATGTTATACTGTGTTTCCTATAAATGCAAAATATAAATTTTGGGTTACAGTGTGAACATATAATTTTTAGTGTTATCCGGCTGCAAAAGAATACCATCGTTGAGGTTATCGATTACCCGGTAAATTTTAAGGTCATCTGCAAAAAAAAAGGAAAATTGTTGAAGGTTACTGCCCAGGTCGTTTATAAATAATAAAAACAAAACTGGACCCCAATCGGAACCTTGCGGTACTCAGAAGACTTCGGTAACAATCTTTTCTAAGATCTTCGCCGCAAAGCTTAGTCCAGATATGGGACGATAATTAGTTACATCATTTCGGTAACCACTCTTGAATAAAGCTGTAACATTTGCAAATTTCCATGAGGATAGGAAGACACCAGTAGTGAGTGATAAGTTATAAATGTAACTAAAAGGCACTGCAAGGGTAGGGCTGCAATTTAAAATAAATACCGAGGTATCATATCTGGCCCAGCACTCTTATTAACATCCAAACCAATTAGCTTGTTAAAGACAATGCCACTATCAACACAGATCTTCTGAAGATGAATTTCACTAATAACAGGAAGTTGTATGTCATGTTGAATGTCCCAGGAGATAAATACACTTAAACTCTGACAGGCGCATAGCCATTAGGCGGTGGAAGTAGCTGAAACATTTTCTATGAAAAATGTGTTTTTATAGCTAATTAATTATAGTAGGTACGTACTGAAAAACTTTTTTCTTTAATTTGCAACACCCTGTATATCAGAAATAAAGTTGTTGCGGACTTATGTTTATATAGACTTTTTGTTTCAAAATTTAGCAAAGTATAACACCCTTGAGCTTGGCCACATACTTGATTAACACCCTGTATATAATCAAAACCAATCATCGATTTACCTCTTGCGGGACTCCATCTTCTCGATGGACTTAACAACCTATAGGGCATGTTCACCGAGCCATCCAGTTGTATTCCAGCAATTCTCCTTAATGTGGACACTACACTAAACAATTTCTGTTCAATGTCTCGTTTCGAAGTTTCCAGTTGGGCTAGGTGGGCCTCTAACGCTCGTACTCTGCCCTCAGCGCCCCCTAGTTTAGCCTGTAAATAATTATAGATTTTTTCATTAACGATATTAATCTCTGGATAGTACACTTACAAATAGAAAAAAATAAAAATAAATTATACCTATAAGTACTCCGGTACCAAAATAATAGGCAGTGACTCATTTTTACCGGGGGGTGCAAGACGTAAGGGAAACGCCAATTCCAGAGGCGTGTCATTTTAAACAATAATAATTCAAAAAATATATGAATTTTTTGTTTATTATTAGAATATATTTACATTTACTATAATAAATATAATATTATAAATTAAACTGAAAAATAAATTAAGCTTTTACATTTGGTGATCTAATGAAGTAATTAGAGAAACTAAATTAGGCAGGTATAAAATCCAAAAAGAATAATAGAGCAACGGTATATGTTATTTTCATAATGTTTTTATTATACTACATAATAATAGAAACGTATAATAGTGGATTAAGGGCAAAACCTAAACCTAAATTATAAATGTTTATAAATTTTTCAACTATTGTTACCTAATGAACACTAATTGATAATAATTTAACAAATTATATTCCACGCCGACATTAAAAAGTGTTATAATGACAATACGTTACAATTTTAAATTTATTTGTACCATTACAACGATTATTCACTCATCATCTGACGATGAAAACATTTCATTACTGTCGCTACTGCTGTCATCTGCAGGATTTATAAATATAGGTTCTACCATGACCTCAACGCGTACATCTAAGTCCTACATTTTTTTTTCTACGCCCTCGACATATAATACGCACTTATGCCAATCTGCTGCTTGTACATTCGCTATTGCCTTTTTAACAGTTCTTTAACATCTTTTAATTTGAAAGTTTTATATTCACGCGCCACTTCGCCTTTTATCTGTGCCCATATAAGCTCCATTGGATTTAGTTCACAATGGTAAGGCGGTAAACGTAATATTGTAACACCTCGCTCACGAGCCATTTTATCCACTGCATATTTCGTATATATTTTTTTGTGAAGTCTTGCAAGATCGAGCAACTGCACTTAGCATTTTTTCGCCAAATGCAATATTTTTTTCTTCGAGCCAGTCAACAATCTTTCCTTTTCGCCATGCAGAAGTTGGTAAAGCTTCCACCCGACGGCTGTGGTATGGTGCATTATCCACCACGATTACCGACCCACGTTCAATACGCGGTAAGATGGATTTAAACCAATCTTCAAACACTCCTGAGTTCATATCCTCATGATAATCACCGGTTTTACGAGATTCAAACACGTTTAACCCCCCTTCAAGAAAACCAGAATCACTCCCGATGTGGGTTATAATTAACCGACGACCTTTTCCTGAAGGAGCTTTCAATCCAGTAGACAGTCCATTGATAAAGGCGTTACGTGCACTTTCCGACGAATGGCTAACTTTGTTTGCTGATCAATAAAAATCTTTTTCCGTCCTTTTGTTTCCTTCTGATCGGACACTTTAGCATTCCTATTGTCCTTGATAGTTCTATAAACAGTACGGCAAGATGTCTCAGTCAATGTGGCACAAAGTTCTGCTGCATCAGTGAATGATATTCCACTATGTGTACTTAGAATTCCCTCATACACAATTTTTACAATTGTACGCTCCCCATCACTTCAATCACTTGAAAAACTCACCTGCATTATAATATTTGCTGTTTTCAATAACTGCCAAAATAATAAAACTGAACTGCTAATATCCTCTTGATTTAAACTTGTCTACGACACTGAACGTTGGTTAGAGGCGATAAGAAAGCGTGCGAGCGCCTTTAGACATGGGTTTTTCTTACCTGCGTTGCCAAATTGAGTAGACTAAGTACCTTAGGGTGTAAAGGCCCTTAATGACATGCTGATTTTGGTACATTTTATGAGAATTTAAATGAAATATTTTAAAACCTGGCAACATGTAACGACTTCACACAATCTTTCCAAGCGGTTTTGAATGCTTTTAATTCAGTTAAAAGTGTGTGAATCGATGTTAATTATTTTCTCCGCACACCGTCAGTGGTGATAAGAACAGTTTTGCCAAATATTTTGGGATCGTAGTATGGGAAGTGAGAATGCTGCTACGCGACCAGGCCGTCACAAATGGAAGGAAATAATTCTTCGCCAAACCTATATATGCACAATAAACCAGCAGTAAAAAGAAAGAAGAAATATTTAAGACTTATTTAACTAAATTTAACAAGCACTATAAACTTGTGTTCAGGTGTGGAGTTAACTTAGAAATTTTAAATAGATTCTTGTCAATAAATTAATTTTAAAAACCTTGAATTGTATTCCCATAAAGGAACTTACCTTTAGTTCTTGTATCTGCTGCGTAGCGTCTACCAAACAAACTTCTAAATTATGTTTTTGGTCTTCCAGCCTTTTCTCTTTGACTCTGCTATCTTCAAGATGTATTAATAGATCTTGTTCACGAGCGTGCCATTGCTCTTCTAGTTGTCCGGAATGACACCTGGTTCTAGCGAGTTCCTGCCTGGTTTGTTCTAGATTTCTTTCTAGTTCCGACATCTACAAATTGTACACATTGTACAGGGTGATGCAAAAGTACTTTGATAAACTTCGGGTGGTGCAAGGTTCAAAACTAACTTAAACTAATTGTAAAATTATTACCTGTTTTCTCAACTGATGCACTTCTTGATGGGCTCTTTCCCTTTCCTCAACTTCATTAAGAAGCCGGGCCTGAAGTTCTTTTTCCTCTTGTTGCTGTTGATTACCAGCAGATTGTGCTCTCTGCAGTTCCTCTTGGATGCTCTGTGCTGTGTGCTCTGTTTGAAGTTGTGCTTGTTCTACGTCTCTTATTTGATTTTGTAAACGCGATCGTTCATTTTCTAACGAAACCTTTGTTTCTTCTAAACCTGAAAAATATTCGTATTAAAACTGTTTTATTATCTGTAAAAGTATTTTTAATACTAGTGTTTCTTGACCCCACCTCAGTTACTGTCCTGTGTATGTCTATTAACAATATTACTTTTTGGGCACTCTGTATATACTAGGGACCAAAATTTCTCATAAATAATGTGATATTTCCAGGAAATATAATACCTATTATCACTTACGTTGTATATAATTGTACACATGCACTAATTAACCATTTCCCGATAGAACATTCGCAGTTGAAGTGCCAACGAGTTTTCTAATTTCGCAACGATTAGATAATTGTTTGCTTTTTTAGGCGTGTGAATTACATAACATATGCAGCCATAAATGTTCAAATACATAAGGTAAACAATTATTCTAATTGTTTCTTTTTTAATACTGCGTAAAAAAATTGTTAACTTTTTAAACTTGTTCTCAGATATTATAATGACGCACACTTACAGTACTGTAGATAAAACCTATTAGTCGTTAAATGACATGGGTTAATTAATTTTTTAAGTGTTTATTTGGAGAGCCAAAAGCAATCTTAAAATCTTATTTTTAGGAAACTTAATAAAATTTTAACGTTTCACAATTAGATCACCATTATATTTTTAACGCGCTTAAGTAGAAAAATGGTTTGTCATGTGTTGTTTCATTGTAACAAGCAATGGTTTCATTTTTATGTATAAGGTAACGCCGGGTAACATTGACAGGGGGTAAACATTGACACATTTTCAAATATCCCGCCCAGCACTGGTACGTTACAAAAGAATGCATGTTTTGCGATGTTACAATTTAATATATAGTGTCGTCCTCTTGTGAGAATACAGAAATTGTGCAACAGTCAATTCCTAAATTTTTGCTGGACATTTTTTAAACATTGCCTAAGTGTGGTTATAGTATTTACGCCGAGAGGAATCTTTGCTTATCTAAGCCATCCTGGTGTAATACAATATTTTTTGTAGAAGGTAGGTTGTTTTAAATTGCTTTTTTTTTTGGTGAATTCTTGGGTTCTTGTAAAATTTACTGTTGAAAAACAGAGGTCGACTGACGTCTATCATTACATTGGAAAAATAAAAGAATTTGTTTCCAAGAATCAGGAAGTAACAGTGGCATTTTTGAGACGGAAAGAAAAGCATTTCGTTTATCCAAATGTTCCTGACGAGGCCACAGTTTTGCTCAAAGACATAGTGAGGATTTTGCCACAACCTACCATTCATCGAGGAATGCACATATTTACCACAAACTTTGCTTCTGGTAATGGCAAAGCTACGATTATTTTGTAGTTTTGATTTATGTTTTTTATTCTGTCATTTCTATTTTTAACAATATAACCCACATTTCTGTTCAAATAAAAAAAAACAGTGTTTAATTAACTTATTTTATGTCAATGATACCACACCATTAGCAAATATAGTTTTATAAAGCAGTTTATAAGGGGTGTCAATCTTACCAACATAGGAGGGTAACATTGACATTTGCATAGTTTTTAAAAATAATTTTTAAGATCCAAGGTTTCAAGCTAAACCCGAAATTGCTACTCACTATGAGCTACCAACATAGTAACTTAATTACACCCAGGTTTTCAAATTTCTGATATTAATATTAATAAAGCAAAAAAAATAATTCTAAAGATATGTCAATTTTACCCGGCGTTACCTTATACAATATACATATGTAAATGTACACTAAAAATATTTGCAAAACTATTTCCCACTAAAGTTTCTAAACCTTGTGAACCGAGTAATGAAAGTAAGTGTACCTATATGTTATTTGCATATGATGGGAGAACTACATGGGATGGAAAATGTGTGGTTTAGGGTTGATTTAAAGTTACGTTGTTGGGCCTACACCTATGTAGTTAAAAAAATTAGGTAAAGCCTGTCCAGAGATATAAGAAAGTTACACTTTGCCTTTGAATGGGATTATCCAAGGGTGGCAATAAACAAACAATGCATGAATTAATAAATGCAGGTAAATTATGGTCCGTACTTAAAAATGTCTTAAAAGTAAACTGCAAATCCTGAAGACATAATTTCAGTATTAAAGTAATAGTTTTTTTTTTGACAGATACCGAATGACAGATGGTGACAATTGAATATATAATTTTTAGTCTAATTTGAAGCAAAATCGATTGCCGTTATTTAATTTCAACTAACCTCATTAATAATAAAAAGTTCCATATGGTGCGGAGTTTAATGGTGACACTGTACAACCAAAGAGTAACCCAATGGAATACTTTTTGGTCCAACTATCTGCAAATGTGTTTTTTAGTACTTCTAATATCAAATCATTTATTTATCCATGAATAAGTAATATCCTGCGATATAGAAGAGAAACTATGACATTTTAAATACCACAAACAGGATCTGTCAGCAGGGACATACAGATCAACCCTGAAGCTGGAGCGAGCTCTTTCCATTTCAAATTATAATACCTTAACACATATTTATTTTTCATGGTTCCCCAAAGTGATAATGCTTGAATATATTTAGTGCATAGGAAGTTAAAAGTGATCAGAAGTAGACTTTGTAATAATGGTAAAATAGTTTTCAAAAATTTTTTTTTTTTCACCCTAATATATCCAAATAGCCTAAACTTATTTTCTAATGCAGTATTTTTTTATTTCAGTGGCAGGTTAGCTTAAACAAGAGCCATGGCATCCCAGCTAGTCAAATGCCCCTTCAATCCTCTTCACGTGATGTCCGAGGAGAGTCTCCAACGGCACATCGTCCGGTGTATGATAAATTATCCGACCTGGCTCACGTGTCCTTATAACGCTTTGCATAGATATCCTAATACAGCAACGCTAACCCAGCATATGCTGAGTTGTGCTTATAAGGAATCTGTATACTCTCTAATGGAAAAAGAGTACTATACGGATAAGACAAGATCTTCCAAAGAGGTTCCTGTTCATATGGAGGGTACCAGACAAATGAATCTGGCGGAAGAGGATTGGGACAAGGAGTACCAGTAATCTCAATATGTATATGACATTCAGCCAAAATAATGTCGACTGCGCATGAAGGGTTTAACCAAAGTATTTTGTTTGTTTCTGAATGTTTTATCAATTTGTTTTGTTTCTCATGTTTTTTTAATTACTTTTTTGGTTCTAAATGTTTTAATCATTTTTTTTTTAATTGTTGGCAATTTAAAGAGTTGCCAATTTTAGAAAGTAAATACTGTGTATTTACGATTATAAGGTATGTTATAAAACTAAGTTAGAAGAAATTTTTCATTAAATATACGAAATATATTTATCAAAAAAATAACAGTATGTAAGTGACGTTCTCAATAAAGAACAAAATAAGAAGTGATATAAAAATTACCATTTTTTTTTATTTTTATTTTCTTTAGGCGTTGCTCGTACGGTTTCTGGTTACTGAAAGTGAAATATGTATGAGAGACGAGAGATGTTAAAATATTGTATAGTTCAGCCTCCGTGAAAGGCGGTCCTTCGAACTTGCTAATTTTTTACAACGCCCGTATTTATTCATATTTTAGTTCAGGTTATTTTAGGTCAACTAACATGAACTTTCATGCCCTTTGGTCTTTCTACCGGTCTTCTTTGAGATCGTTGACATTCTTTGCTCTTGCAATTCCTTTCTTCAGGCCTATTTTGGTCTTTCATGTTTTCTGTGACTTTGAAGTGTCTGGTGCATCACTTTTTTTGGAAGTATCTTCCATTTGTTGAACAAGCCCAGTAGGGTGATCCGTAGCAATACACCAAATTTATTTTTTCATCAGCCTCACCCTTTCTTTTTTTTTTTATTTTTTGTGTGTAAATTCGGTCATATCTTCAAAATAAAAATGTAAATCATTACTTGACTCTTTCTCTTTGGCCATCTTTAATTTTTGTTCGATGGGAATTGTGTCGTCAAAAAATCCCAAAACTACAGTTTCCTCAATAAGATACCATAAATGGCCACAGCATTTCTTTGTTGTTTGTAAAATATTTTTGTAATAACTCGTGCAGAGTTAAATTAAATTTATTTGGAAAATTAAATATTTTTAGGTCATAAATAGCTTTTGCCATCTATCTGGCATGGTGAGAGGTACCAGGTAGTCACTTGATTACTTTTGCTTCATCCCCGCCTAAAAATATATTAACCAACTGCAGAATCTCTTTATAGTCGTCTCTTGTCTGTTGAATAATAACTTGTTCTTTGGCAAAACGAAGCGCAATCTCTATATCTTTACCGATACTGTTCACAACAAATTGATCATCAATTCCACAAAAATATTTGGAAGCATCTATGTCTCTATGTATCTCGGGTCCAGACGACGTAGCAATACACGCTTCTTTTAAAACGAATTTAAATATGTGGTGTCTGCACGGGAGGTATATAAGAAATCTTTTCCCAGTTTCATATTCAGCAAGCAAATTGTAAATAGCTTCTGCCATGTCATCTCCCTTACTAGAAATCAATTGAGGGACTTCCAAAAGAAGATTTTGTTCATTGGCTGAAAGAATTACTGGAACCCTGTTAACCTTTTCCTTTCCAGGTATTGCCAGAAATAACTTTCGAGGTTCGATTTATAACCAATCCAAAAGATTCTACAGTTGCCATTAAAATATGGCCAAAGCCTCTGTCAATTATCTTACATTTATCAAAGGCTCTAAGGTTGTTAAGGGTGTTAATGAAATTAATATTTCCACGCTTTATTGATTTGGATGGACCTGGCTGATTTGTAGGATATAGTACTCCTTCTTCACTATCATTTGCAGGCGAAATTTATTTTTCAAATAAATCCGATACTAGAAGGTAAAACTTTCTTTCGTAAGCCCAATACAAATATTAAAAATATGATAACTGGACAAGATATAAATTTTATTAGACCGAAATTCGTTAGTTTATTAAGAAATATGATAGATGATTATTATTAATTATACATGTTATTTCTTGGTTAAATATTTTCCAGTTAAAAACGAAACAATTTTCAAAATTTAATTTTAAAATATTTTGTACTTACAATAGATATGGGGAGTCACATATCTATTGTTTCGTCTTCTAATCTTTTTCGTCGCTCTTCTTCTACAGTTAAACGTTTTCTTGCCCTTTCAGTTTCCTGCTAAAACACCAATTCTTCCTTTCTGTCTCTGGGAGATTGAAAATTATCTGTCTTCTTTTACTTTAATAACCAAATATTTTAATCGAACTTAGTGCCGTTCATAACATCCAACCGAGCATTGATACTGTGAGGAGGCGCCTTACCGAGCACAACTTGCATATTAGAGTACCAGCGACAGGCCCCGCATTAAACGCAGATCACCGTAGAGCTAGATTACAATTCGCTACGCAGCATGTAAACTGGACTATTGAGGACTGGGGGTATGTTTTGTTTACGGTCCGATCGACGTCTAAGAGTGATTCGACGACCAAACGAGCGGTATGCCCAACAACTTTATTTAATGGAGGCTCTGTGATGGTTTCGGGAGGAATTTCCTTAACAGCGCGGACGGATCTTGTTCCTCTACGTGGAGGTTCGTTAAACAGCGAAAGGTATATTGCTGATATTTTATCTTAGCACGTAGTGCGTATTGTAACTGAATATTTGCAAGAGGTAAATATTCAGATTATCCATTGGCCATCGCGTAGTCCAGATCTTAACCCAATCGAGCATATGTGGTCGTGCAAGAAAAATCATTTAAATCGGACAATAGGTTAAGAAAATATATAACATCAAAATTGTTGGAAATTTTTAGTGGTGTGTTAATATTGCTGTTCAGTGTATGTTATTGCAAGTTAACTTATAGGCACCACTTTTAACAATTCGGTAACGACAAACAACGCAATACTTAAACTATTTTATATATTTGGTATTATTTACCTTATTAACGTTTAGATTAAATCGGTTTTATTTATTTATGTGGATAACTAGTTTTTTCTAATTTTTTCTGGTGATAATTTCAGGTCAGTTTAAACAAATTTAGGGGGTAAGACGTTAAAAAAAGGGTTGGAAAATAAGGACCACTATAAGGCCGATACCGGGTAAGTTGTTTCTGTTCGATATCAGTTGTTAGTGAACCATCTATTCCCAACCTCTTTCATGTCTTATCCTCTCTCCTGGAGATATTCCTAAAGGCGTTCATTTCTACCTCTTCAAGTTTTCTCCGATTTTCTGTTATTCGTCACGTTTTTGCGCAATACAGGTCACTATATAAAATTTAGGTTTATTCCTACTTCACGACTTCACCATACTCCATTCAGACAGTCAATAATTATCCTTCTGACATGCGCCCGCGTCGCCCGTTTTATGATCTCTTTGTCATCTTGCTGTGGCATCAAATATCAGCCCCAGGTAATTATAGTCTATGCAAAATGCTACCTCATCACCTTCCCGTTGTATATTGGAGAGACTCTACTACTACTACTACTCCGCAGTTTTCTGGCCTAGGTATTCTTTATCATTTGCGTAAATAACTTGGTCGTCAGCAAAATATAAGGTGTCTCCTAGGTCGACACTCATTTCATGGCATTTTCGTTTCCACTGCCTCAAAGTCTTTGCCACGTTAATTTTGAGCAGTGTCGGTGAAACACTGCAGCCTTGACGTTAACCCTTGTTGACGGTTCAACGACAAGCTTATATTTGTGATTTTGTTCCTTCGTCCTTTTTCTTTAACGCTTTAATTAAGGTATGTTTAACGTTAGTCTCCTACAGTGTTTTGAACGACCTGTTTACGGGCACATCAGTAGGTGTTTAAAGGATAATTTTTAAATTTTATATTATTCTCTAGTGATAGAATAAAATTTTCTAATAATTGTTATAATGATAGTTTGGTAAAGCCAGGTTTCTTTTTTACTATGCTGTTATTATAGAGGAAATAAATTTTAGACAAGTAAAAATGTATATTCTAGCAAACTGACTTTTTCTTGGTCCAGCGATATTACTAACTATTATTTGGAATAAAACATTATTTTCAACTACTTAGTAAAAAACAGACCAATACATTTTTTTGGTTAGTCCAGTAAAGCATTCTTGTACCTTACTTTTTGGTTACCCTGTATAATTATCATCGAAATTCTTTAACCACTTCCAAAATCTCACAGGTAGGTACCGGAATATAATTTTAGGAAATTTGCAATGTGCGATAACCGATGAACAATACTTTAAACTTTAACTGTCAACCAATTCAAGTTTAAAGCTGTTATTCTGTCATTACTTACTCATTCTTTTGCAGCCATGTAAACTTCGCAAACAGTCCATACACACGGGTAGGATCGTAGATAGATCATAAAATACTTACTTGAAATTTTTTGGTAAGCATCCTCCAATTGTCTGGCCTGTTCTCGCTTTTCGCTTTCGGTCCTTTTAACATGATCTCTTAGTTCTTTGTTCGTGTTGTGATACTTTTCTTTTTCGAAATTGCTGTCTGCATACAGCCTACGGACGTCAGTAAGTTCTTTGCGCAGACATTCCGAATTATTTTCAGCTAAAAAAAAGCAAAGTATTAGTTTATTCTCCCTTATGCTTATGCATTAATATTTTTTGCCACTACTAACATTATTGGCCTGATAAATTGTTATTCTTTGCCCCTTGTTGCCAGAAGCATCTAAACATAAATCCATTATTGCCCTAGGTCGATAACAGTTGAACAAATTATTACGTCTTTCAAAGGCATATACATGAACCAAGATGCGTAGCTAGGCAACTGCACACTCTTCTTTTGTGTATACAGTTGCCTACTCTGGTAATTACCCGTCGGATTTTTAATGTTAGTTTCAAAGCACATTAGGGGCTGGTTTCAGAATCTATGGTGACCCAAGAGCGCAGGTAAGTTTGCATGACTACCATTCAGTAGCTTATTTATCAGTAGTATCTATAACTAGAAACCTCAACTCTTTGGTCACCACAGATCCTGAGACCAACCCTAGGTGACTTGATCTTCGCGCCTCTCGATTTAAAATTGACACTTATGCCATAGTGACGTCTGTCTAAACCTTGGTTAACAATAAGGCTTGTTCCAACCAGCAGTCGGGGACTAGTTTTTAATCAAAAATAGAGTATACCAAATGAATATTGAATGTAGACCCCAGGATGCCTTGTTAAGTTCTACAACTGGTTAATTGTATTTGATAGTTTGAAACTGTCAGGGACTGATGGTTGGAACATACCTTTACTGTTATTAACTCTTATCAATTTGTGTCTGGTAATAAATATAAAAAAAATTGATTATAAAAATATTTTACTATTTAAATTCAAAGTCCTAAATAAAACTTACTTTCTTTAAGCTTTCTAGTAGTTTCGTGTAATAAATTACTTATACTTTCGTGCTTATCTTCGCATAAATGTAGCTGCACCTTTAGATTTTCCACTTCGTTTTGAGAATTGTCTCTTTCAATGCGAATTTCGTCGATTTTTTGCTGCAGAGATATTTTTTCTTCCTCGCTTCTCGTTTTGGTCTCTTCTAGTTTACCCTGGAATAAACAAGAGTATATACATGGTGGTCCATTAGTGCGTGGACGAAGGATAAATATCATATTTTAGGCAAGATACTGAAAAGGTTCTTATGCAACATGTAATAGGGTCATAGGTAGCATTTTTTTATTACATTATTTGAAATACAGTAAAATCTCTTAATAGAGAAAAATTGAAACACCTGGTCTGCATTTTACAGTGTTTGTTTATTAATAAGTGTCTACGTGTATACTAACATATATATTATACAATGTACTGTATGCTTTTGCTTTGAAATTCTTATTTTTTAAAATAATCAGAAGTTAATGATTGCGTCATATTTTTTATTTTATTTTTATAAATTTTAAATTAAGAAATATTTGATAACATTATTAAAAAAGTTTTCTAAGTCACTCAAACTTGCGCAGGCTTCAGATAGGCTTGATATTTTGAAACTAGAGCAAGTTCAGGTTCCTCTTTCTCTATCTCAGAGTTGGGGGTAGTCAATTCTGCACTTTCTGTTGGCTAATCGTTATCAATAGAGGTAAATTGTTTGAAGTTCACAAACGAAACGTGTCCTTAATGTCAGGAAACAGTTGTGGGAGCGGAATATTATCTTCTTCGAAGTCTTCGATATTGATATATATTTTCTTGAAGGTAATATCGTGCCGACGATGGAATATTTCTAACCATCCATTTGATGCCTTGAAGTTATCTAGTCCTAGACATTGAGCAGATTCGAAGGCCTTTGTTTGAATTACGATTGGTAAGTGCTTGTTTCGAGCCTTACAAAACCAGTTAAAAACAACTTTGTCCAGGTTAGTTTATAGAGGCGGTCACAAACAGAGGATTTACTGTAGTATATCATGATCTATTGTGTCAAATGCCTTGCTGTAATGAAGCAATACCAGACAGCTGCATTGGCCATTATCCATCCTTTAAAGAGGTCGTCAGTAATATTAAGTAAGGATGTTTTGTGCTGTTGTTTTTGCGAAATCCTAATTGAGTGGGGGGGGGGGGATATTATGAAAATTTAAAAAAGTGGTTATTTTATTCACCACCACCCTTTCAAGAATTTTAGAAATAGATAATATACTTATTGGTCTAAAATCGAAGAGTTTAGCAGGATTAGACATCGGCACAATATTCGCTGATTTCCAACAATTAGAAAAGCAGCTAGTCGGAAGGCACTGGCTAATTATATAGGTAATCAAATCAGTTAAGTGTGGAGTAACATAAAGCAGCATTTTCAGACGCACTGCGTTGGTCTTTAAGTTGTTTATGAGTTTTCGAACGTCGTCGTTTGTAATTTGATTAAATTTAAAACGATCAATCTAATCAAATAAATAATAAGTGTACTATTGATCAATAAAATCCCTATCGGTCATATCAACCTTTGGAAGCAAATTAATAAAAAATTATTAAAATCATCACCACTGCCTATATCCGACAGGGATTTAAACCGCTGGGTGTTAGAACTAAGATTTAAATAGAAATAAAGGTCTGTCTTTACCACCAAATAATTCTTGGGTGGTAAAGACAGACCTTTATTTCTATTTACAATCTCGCCACAGAATATGGACTACTTCTTAAATCTTAAGATTTAAATATTTAATCATACGGCAAAAATTTTAAGAACCTCTTTGAAACGTAAATTGGTAAACAGCCTTTTTTTCAGTCCTAACCTTATAGTCAGTCCAAGCCGCGTCGCTCTTTAATCTTTTATACTTTGGCAAAGCCTTATCACTGAGTGTAAAGTACTTCCCAACATATTTCGTTTGGCTTAATGACTGCAATAAAACCCCTCATAAACTCGGCTTTCGCTTTCGCAGAGACGTATTAACCCACATTTATTTTTAATGCCAGTTTATAATAACAATAGATAGGTACACTACTTGATTTGTTATCAAAATTAATAAATTGTCTAATTAAGATTTTCTAGTAACAACTTACTTATTAGGATTTTCTAGTAACAACTTACTTATTAGGATTTTCTCTCTCTTAGTTACAGGTACTTGTTTATACAGCTTATATAAACAGTGAACATAATATTCGAAATAGAAAGTATGTGGAGACCTTGGGAATCTTCAGCTAATGCGATATCTAGCTACCCTAAACATTCCAGGAAGCATTTATCTTCTGACGCCAAAGGGATCGTGAAAAATGTATGTGAATCGTTATTAAAGAGCGGTCACCCTAAAGTAATTGCCATTAAAAATACTAGTGAAGTGACGAAAGTTTCATCATCGACGGTACGAGATATTATGCTATTAGATTCTTTAAAAACACGGTTAACAACTGACGATACAACGATATCATGTAGCAGGACAAGTCTTCACCGCGCTTTGTAAGAGGCATTTAGTATTAAAAAAGAGTATGTGTGTGATAAAATGGCGGAAGAAATGGGTCACACTGTGTTGCGACTTCCACCCTAATATTGCATTTTTAAACCTATGAACACATGTGGCATCAAATTAAATAGAAAATGAAAACTGAAAATAGAACACCTACTTTTAGTGGCAGTGTAATAGAGCTAATAAAGAAAGTTTTCGGTGAAATTACAGATGAAAGTTGGAAAAATTCGGTTAAACATGTCTTAAAATTTGAAAACTCTTATATAACTACACAACAAAACGAAATACATCCTCTTATTATAAATGTGGATGATAGTGATAGCGAGACTGAATTAGAAATATATTAAAACATTTTATAATTACAATTAAACCTTCTGTGTACTTAAAAAAAAGGTAATTGTCAATTGTTTATAGTTGTATAATTTCGTCGATACCATCGTAAACTTACTTTTGTCAAGTTAGTATTTAGATATTTCAATAGCCTTTTAATTTAATTTCAGTTGTATTGATATTATAATGGGTTGTGCCCGTATATTTTACAAATAAAAAAAAATAAATAAATAAATATACGTAAATATATTTTTTTAAGTAGGTATATTAATTGTTATTATTACTTTTACCTAAATGCGTGCGAAAAGTTGCCCTTTTCGGCACGCAAACTTTTCACACTTGTTTTGTACTTATAATAAATTAATATAATACAAGTAATGGTAAAAATAAACATAATAAACATTGCTACTATAAGGTATTACTATGGCTTTTCATTTAACTACAAAATCCGTTCCTGTGCAAAGCAGTACCCCTTATTTCATTTTATTTCAGTAATGCCAGCTGGGGCCAGGTAGATTTCACTGGTTGGCACGCTCATCGACAGTTTTATAAATAAATAAATAAATAACTGTTTATTATTTACCCATACATTTACAGCATTACAATATTTTATAAAAAAAATTGGAAATAAATAAAATGATATTTATACTATAAACACGAGCAAATAAATGGCCATCATTTCAGACTTCTGCACTCGGCAGATTCTGTTATTAACATGAGGCCAAAAGCTTAAATAATATAATACTTTATGTCATTAGTGCGCTGCTACACACATACATCCCGAAGATACCCACTCCTACTAGATTTACTAGTGATAGGAAGAGAAAAGAAAAAAAAAAGAAGCAGAAAAGAGATAAATAAAAAATTTCCACTACTTATAATCTCTGACCATGACACTGGTTGTTAAACAAGATTTTATTCAATTTATTTTTAAAGGAATTACATGACATATTGACTTGAGCCAAATCCAGATCTAATGAATTAATTAATAAGGCAACATTATATGAAAAAGATCTTTTAAAAAACTCATGTTTATGTTTTGGAATGTTTATGTTTTTTCTACGTAAATTTAAGTGATGAACATCTGTACGAAAAGTAATTTTATTATAGAGGTAGGGAGGAGAACGAAATTTTAAAATTTTGTAATAGAGGCAAGTTGCATGCAGTTTACGCCTATTAACCATGTTAAGCCAATAGAGGTCTTTAAGCTTATGTGATATTCTGTTACGTCGGCGGATTCCAAATATTAAACGTAAACAATTATTTTGGACTTTCTGTATTCTGTGCACATCAGCAGCATCCAAACAAGGACCATAAACATTATCGCAATGGTTGAAATGCGATAAAACTAAAGAGTCACACAATAATTTTTTGATCTCCCTGTCGAGAAAGTGCCGAAGTGGGTACAACGCCTTTAAAGAAAAATATACTTTTTTTAAGATATAATTAACATGCATTTTGAAACGTAGTTCAGAGTCCAAAATTAAGCCCAAACTTTTACATTTTTGCACGAATGGCAAATCATTATTTTCAATTCTAATATGCATACGGTTATTGAGGTTATCGATGGCAGCGCCATTTCCTAACAAAAGTACTAAAGATTTGGTTGGATTTAATTTAAGCATGTGATCCGAGGATACCTTAAAAAGTGCATTTAAATCAGTATTAATTTTTGCTTCAGCAATAGCGAAATCACGAGGAAAAAATGACAAATATAATTGCGTATCGTCAGCGTACAGATGGTAGCGACAATTTTTAAGACAGGCATAAAAATTTGATGTGTAAATACTAAAAAGCAGAGGTCCTAAAATACTTCCCTGGGGAACTCCAGTGTGGCACTCGAGACAGTCAGAAATATCTTTATTAATAATTACTCTTTGTGTGCGATCTGATAGGAAAGAACTAATTAACTTTACTGCATTTTCTGAGAAGCCCACGTAATGTAAAATTGAGATAAGTATTTCGTGATTTAAGAAATCAAAAGCCTTTGTATAATCCAAAAGAATTAAAGCAGTAATCTTGTTATTATCTCGATCACAAATAATGTCATCCGTTATATCAGCAAGTGCCGTAGCGCAGCTAAATCCAGGTCGAAACCCTGATTGTTTTAAAGGTAATATATTAAAGTTATTAATGAAAATCCTAGTTTGTTCTTCTATCACCCTTTCTAGAATTTTTGATAAAGTGGGTAAAATACTAATAGATCTGAATTGGCTAAACTCGCCAGGGTTGTTAACTTTAGGCAATGGAGTGACTAAAGCACTTTTCCAACATTGAGGAAAATAACTCTTTAGAATGCATTCATTAATAATATGTGTAATAAATTTGATAATATGCGGACAACACAAGTGAATTAAAGTTATGTTGAGTTTGTCTGATCCAAATGCCTTTGATTTGATGCCCTGAATAATTTGTTGAATTTCCAAATTAGTGGCTATTTGAAATGAGAGTAATTGGGTAATATTATCTTTAACATTGGATAGATAAAAATTTAAGAGTTCATTGCTAGGCTTGATACTAGATTTAGTAGATTGTATAAAAAATGAGTTAAATTTTATTTTGGTAATTTTACCAAGAAATTCTTTAAAAACGTAGGTTCGGCAATCGAACAGGTAACGGGGTTTCTTTGGGTGTTTACAATATAATAAAACTATTATTGCAGTTATTAGGTCAAACGAAATATGTTCGGATGGACTTTACCTACCTTTAATTTGTTTAATGCGTCTTTAAGTTGATTAATATTGACGCGATCCTGGTCGAATCGACTATTTGCCTCTCGTTTCAGTCGTTCAAGGGTTTCCCTCTCGTCTTCCAGTTCTCGACGTGTACTTTCCAACTTATCGTGAAGGGCTTTTTGGTCGTGATGTGCTAAAAGCAAAAAGCGAAATTGAAGACAATATTTTACGAGGATTGTTTTTAAGTATGTGTGAATATTTCAGGGGCCATTATTAAAATACGTAGTACCAACAGATGCCCAAAAATGCTCCTGTTGTGAAATACAGATATCCTGTACCAGGGACCAGCAATATCAGATTTTTATGAAATCTACGGCACGCCACTGATTCTGGTTTTTTCGAAATTTAATAATTCATTTGGTGCGAAATGCATTTCTTGTGGAAAACTGGGAACGCAACTGAAAATTCTGTAATGAAGCCACATTCCAAATCATATTAGACTTTAAAATTAAAGTTGTACACGCCCGAGTACATTGTTAGTATGTTACCCTAACACTGAAACTTCAATTGTGACCAAAATGCAATGAAATGTGCTGGGGGTGCAGCTCTATTTATAAATAAACCTGCAGGTAAAGCTTGTCCAGAGATATAAGAAAGTTATAATTTGCATTTGAATGGGATTATCCAAGGGTAGCCATAAACAAACAATGAATGAATTAATAAATGCAGGTGAATTATGGTCCATACTTAAGAGTGTCTTAAAGTAAACTGTAAATCCGGAAGACGTAATTTCATTATTAAAGTAATGGTTTGGTGATTTTAAACCGATTTTTTCCTGATTTAAAATGAAAGGGTTAATCCCATAAAACTAATTATGTTCCAAAGACTGTATACATAGCCACTCTAGTTAGTTTTAAGCTTAGTAATTATTCTTACTTCGTGTGTAATACAGCGTTTGTTTAATCGTGTGTGAGTCATGGAAAATATGTGCGAGCCCAATGTATCTCAGGAGATAATCGTCGAAAAGCAGAAAACACTTTTCTGTGGAAACTAAGGAAGTTATAAACAATGTTTATTCAACTCTCATTGAACGTGCGGCCAGCAAGCAAGCAGCGTTAGAGAAAACGGCCACATTAACAAAAATTCCAACATCAACTGTATGGAAAATTGTGAATAATCCCATTTTAGCGAGGAAAAAAAGAACCGATACTGGCATTTCTCGAAGGTAGATGGAAGTGATCAAGATATAATACGATATAAATAAGATATATGAGTCGCTGCCAATTATTTTGGTACCGGAGTATAGTAAGCACCAATAAGTAAAGTGCCTGTGTCATGAAATGTAAACAGAAATTTATACAAATACAATGCGTATTATTAAGTAATTAGTTTTTCTTTGGCTAATCCAAATATTTTGTAATAGTATATTTTACCGAGTGGCTCGAGTGTATTTCCGTAGGGCCGGCACCCAAGACGGTACAACCCGAGAACCGGCGAAGTCGATGACGACGCGAGCGCCAAAAGAGATTTTAATTTGCGAGCCGGTGACGCTTCATACTAATATTTGTCTCTTTTTAACTTCCTTGAAGCGCATATGTTTATTTATATCTTGATTTCAATGCATTTATATAGTTTTCTACTGCCAAAACCTATAAGGTGAATTAATAATTATTGGTGCTCTGCTTAGCTCGATTCTTTATTGGGAGGAGTTTTTGTATGAAAATGCACTTTTTCTTGGATAAATATTTTTGGGGTTTAAAAAATAAATTAGATTAGAAATTAGTACGTGGGTCATTGACCAAATGACCTTATGCACCAGCCCCGCCTGCTTATCAGAACACATTTTTCGAAATTCCTTTTAGATGTGCGATTATATCTCCATTTATAGTAGACAGCTTCCACAATTTTATTTTTGTAGCAGGTCAAGATTCTCAATGGTTCAAAGCGGCCAATATACTGACCCCGAAAATAAATGTTCAACCAGTTAGAAACTTTCAATGTAAGACATTCGTCTAGATTTCTAAACTCTAATATTTCCTTCTCTAGTTCAGCCAGACTAAAATGGTTTACAATTCCTGATACATATTTCGATTTAAATTTCATTCCTTCAAATAAAGTCCAATAATTATTCCATGATCTATTTGCCGCATTTTTGCCAATTCGTTTTTAGCGTTTGGTTTTAATTTAAAACAACTTTGTTAAATACATTTTTCAAAAACCTTAAAAATGACATACCTAGACACTTTATTTAAGAATAATTTCATACCCCCATCCAAGGGCACACCGCGTAGTTTGAAAACATCCCTAATACATACACATTTTATTTAATACACTAAAATAAACTAAACCAGTTTGCATCTAATACATTACAGAAATTTCGAAAGCATTGATAGGACTGTGTTTTGTCCTTATTTAAATAATTTAATCCCAACTTCTTACCTTTTATGTCTATAATCGCAAATCACCTAACTAATATCCTAATAACAAATTGAATCTAATCTATAACAAACAAAACATAGGAACGTACTATTTACTTTAAATGCCACACAGACTTGTAATTTAAAAATAACTGTAACACACTATGCGCACCATTACGTCACTCGGGATCACTCTTCGAACATAGGGCAATAAACCAAAGCAATAGGTTGTTTACCGATTTCAACAAACAAATTTTAAATTAATTTTCTAACATATTATAAAAAAATTACGTATGCTTGATTACAAAACGTAACTGTATACGACCTTTGGTGAACTCTTTTTTTAATATCGGTAAATCGGAAAGAGAACAATCGAAATATAAGAGGCGCCAACTAAAATAAAAATGTTTTATTTCACGGGAGTGTAATAATTTTAGAAACAACTCATTTGCCTAATATCAAATGATGATATCATTCGCTTATTTCTATTTTAATAAATGAAATCACCGCATAGGTTTTATTTGAAAATGTAATGTTCAATTTGAAGTTTCTGCGGTTTTTGTTGCATGTCTGGTTCAACAAGCGATGTTATAAAATAGCACTTTCAAATTTTTACCAATAAAAATATTATACTATTTAATTAATATTTTAGGTATCTAGTTGTTAAAAACTCATTAGACTAGACCATAAATATTACAACATATTGCGACTTACCGGAAAATATCAAAAACACAAATTTAAATATGACTGAATATTAAATTATTTAAAGTAGTTTGAGACGAATTACGAAAACATTATGATTGTTTGCAAAGCTTATTAAAATTTTATTGTTTCTGAATTATCTACGTAATAACAGTTATTGTCTACAGGGTTAAAACAATTTTTTTACTAAAATATAAATGACAAACCATTCACAAAAGTTACTAACATTTAAAGAAAAAAAAACGTTATTCGTGAGTGTTTTAAAAAATGTGGGGGCACTGTTTGTATGGAAATTAACGTTTTATAAAAAAGTTTACGAAAATATTTACGTCACTGACTTTTTGTATCGCATCCAATATAACAGAAAATAAAAATAATAACACATCCCCAAAATCAAATTTACATCACCCTGTTCTTGTTCAAAATTGTTCTAATAATTGTACATTTAATATAAATATTGTGAATAATTGAAAATAAAATAAACAGTTGTTGAAAAAATGTTAGCGTCCGAGAAATATTTTTTGGGCTAGGACGGAAAGTGTTGCCTAGCTACCAGCGCAATAATCAATACCTTATTAAAAAGGTTACCTTTTCGTCCGAATATCTAATCTATAAAACGTCAATTTTTGACATAATCGCATGAAAAAGTAATTAAGCATTAACTGTCTACATAACTGAAATACAATAGTCACTCACATATTTTTCTAAAGAAAGAACGTGCATATCCGAGTAGGATTCTTAGCGACTGCTATAAAAACTACTATACCCAAAGTCCACAAATTCTGTCAGTTACTCATTTAATAAAAATCACCAAATCAAGGAAGCGGGAGAATAAAAAGATTGTACAAGTAAATGTTGTTTAAGCATATAATAAACGTTGCCGTTACAATTACAGTGAACTTAAGAGGCGACGTTGCCATACAAGCCGCAATCAACTAAATGCATTTAAAATAGCAAGACGATTCCAATACTGGGATTCTGATCGCCGACAAAATAAATGTGGCAACACACAGAGACCGAATTCACAACCTCAAAGATTTGAAAATCATAAAGCAACAAACCCATATTTAATAACTTCTAAGCAGCTAGACAAAACTAATATTGTGACCGTAACCCGATTTATTCAGCAGTCCCTATCGAGCTTTTTCTTACCAAATCCAGTCCCAGATGAGAAGTTTTTAGTGCTTTTGTTTGATGCAGCACCGTATATGGTAAAAGTAGGCCAAAACTTAAGAGTCCCCAATATGGTACATGTGACTTGTCTTTTACATGTAATAAACCGACTAAATAAATTAATTTCAAATAAAAAAAAAAGTATTTCTAAAAGAGTGCAGATATATAAGGAGAGATTATCAGGAGTTAGTTTACCTCCAGAACCTGTAATTACCCGGTGAGGAACATGGATTAAGGCAACAATATTCTACGCAGAACATTTCGAAGTCATTAAAGAAGTAATTTTGGATTTAGATGACGATTCGCAGTGTGTTGTGCAAAGTAAAGAGTTGTTAAAAAGTGCAAGTGTAGTTAAAGATCTTGTTTTTATTAAGGTTAATTTCAGTTTTTTACCGGGCATAATATCCTCGTTAGAGAGTAGAAATTTAAGTTTAAGAGACTCAATTAGTATTGTTGAAACTTTTTCCGCTAAATGTAACAACAGTCCCGGTAAAGTAGAAGGTCAAGTAAGGAACGAATTGGATGTAACTGTAAAAATGAATGAAGGATTTGAATACTTGACTGCAGTAAAAAGCATTTATGAAGGTAAACCATCCAACGAAGTTGTATCTTGGCCTTATACTTTACTACCTTAGTTGCAGTATTGTCCGATTACATCAGTAGATGTTGAAAGAAGCTCCTCTTTGTATAACATAGTTTTACTGATAGAAGACAATCTTAATTTATTATAGTAAAATAGGGTAAAGAAACACACTAGGTTCTAAAAAAGATGTTTATTTCATACTGTATTGTAAAACACACCTTTACATATTTGAATTTAGTCCAGAAAATAAGGTTTTACAGCAATAGGTCCGGTAAAATTTTTTTACCGGACTAGTCCTGTAAAATTTCTTTACCGGACTGAAATTTGTAAGTTTTAGTTTAATCAATGTCAAACACACAATGTTTCCACCAGTAAATATAAGCACTTTTCAAATATACGACGCAGAATAAAACTTCATTATAATTTCAAAACATAATTATAATTTTCAACAGAACAGTATGAAATAAAGTATTGTACGTCATTCGTCCGGCAAATCCTTTACAGTATTCGTTTCAAAATTCCAGACTCGATTTCACTCATATTGTAAAAGTTGATTTACCGGACTTATAACGTAAATATCTATTATTTAAAAATAAATAAAAAAAAAAAAAAAAGAAAAATAAAATTTTTAACCTGAAATTGTATAAAAGGTATTTATTACTCGATATTTTTTTAGTTGAAAATTTTGAAAAATATTTAGTAAAATAAATAATAATAAATAATAAAATACCTTTAATACAACTTCAGGTTAAAAAATTGTTTACTTTTATTTTTCTTTGTTTTGTTTTTTGCATTTTTTTTTAAATAAACATCTTTTTTAGAAGTCAGTGTGTTTCTTTGCGCTATTTTACTATAATAAATTAAGAAATATTGCATATCAGTATGCATATTTGGTCAAAAAAATGCATATAACTGCATATTTTAAAGGCAAATATTTCGATTGCTCGTAGCGACATCTACCAAGTATGCCTTTTTCATGTAAAAATGATGAAGAAATCCATTTTTTTTGCTTAAAAATGTAATGCAAGCACGTATAAAAAAGTTATGACGCCTCAAAAGAGTAAAAAGACACGTAGGTGGCGCCCTCTACAAGTGGCAGCCATACTAACATCAAATTAAAATTTCGTATTTCAAAAAACCCCTAGATACCAATTTTCGTCCAAATATGACATTATTTCAAAAATTATTTACGAAAAACAAAAATAGAAATTAATTTTTAACACCCTTGTATCTTAAAAATGAACCGTACCATTTACCTGCGATTTATAAAAGTAATTTTCTCAAAATTTATTAGAGTGTACTTATTCCGTTTTTGCTGTAAATCTTTTATTATTTTTTATACCCATTCCTGTTAACCTGTTTGCTAATTATGTGGTTATTATGTCTTTGTGGGTGCCTTTATCGGAACAATAAACCTATTAATACCCATACATACCTACCCTGGTCTTTGTTTCTCAGTTATAGTACATTACGTATCAATTTAGAAAAGTGGAACTTCACTTAACGAGTATGGTTACTTTGAATCCGAGCGAAGCGAGGATTTAATTTCTATACGAGTCAAGTAAAATCACTTTTCTGACGAGGTGCGTGCGTATACTATTTTTTCGCATTTTGTAAGTAATTAATTATTTTGCATTTCATATTAAAATCTAAAAAGAATAGTTACTGAAGAAAATCTACAAAAACTTAGTAGTATGACTTCTCGGTAACTTAGCAATATAAACAAGATGTTTTTTTGTGTTTGACGACTATTGACAGCATCCAAATAAAATCATATTTGAAGAGTGAATGTGAATTGTGGTGAATGAAAAAAATTTACAGCAACAACTACTTAATACGGCGAGGTCAGCAGTTGCATCCTTTTCTAACTTAAATAATTGTTCTTTTAATATTTATTGTAATAAGATTTAAAATAAACGAATTTCTTTCTTGTAAAATTGTGTTTTGAATGACATTGACGTTTTATGCTGTAATGGTTGCTATGCTGTAAAGTGACCCATTACTGTACGATTTTGAGGTCATTAATCTAGTGCATTACTGTATAAAATGCGAAAAAACTAGTTAAAGTGTGAAGTGTCAGTGTTTTTTTTTAATTAAGTATGAAGAATTTTCAACAATCGCCTAAACGCCTTAGAATCGGTCCATGTTCAGTAAATGAAAAAAAAAACTGTAACAAATATATTAAAATTAATAATGCGAATATGTGTATTGACAATCGAGTGCAATCTATAGCAGATACACTTGGTGTGGGAAAACAACAATTTATAAAGTTTTAAAATAAGAAAAAAGGTGGCGTGAAACCTCCAAAGACTTCCCCAGGACGACCGAACCTTGAGTTGGATGGCGTTTTAATGCAGAGAATACGTTCAGTTTCTTAAGAAAAAAATAAATTCCCACGCTGGACACGCGAAGTAATAAATGCTCATTAACTATGCAAAACGCATACCGGGGTATCAACAACAATTTAAACATCATCCCTTAAAATCTATTGTGATTACCTTAAAGGATCCGAATAATAAGCATTCTTTAGGTAGGTCCACCCTGAATTTATCGCAAGCTATTGATATATTTCAGGATTTACTATTGTTATTGGGAAAGTCCCTTGGCCAGGAGCGTGTATTGGGGAAGATTTTACATTAAAAATCTTAAACATGCCTATTCTCCTAAAGTTGTGTTATGTTATATTCGTAGATATTTATAACATATGAAAACATTTAAAAAAATCGTATATTAACTAATAAATAACAATGGGTGGTACTATTTACATAATATAATTACAAAAACAAGACATAAAATAGAATCTTACAAATAAAGCATTTTCAAAAATCGATTACTACTTTGTTAATTTGTTATGGCTTAATCATAGTCTCCGATTCGGAAGATGAACTTTTATTAACACCGTTTATAATAAGCGGTTCAACCATTTCTCCGATTAATATATCTACCTGCCACATTTGAACTTCTTCTTCTATCACATGATCGATACCCTTTTTCCACTTTTCCGCACTGATTTTACCCATAGCTTCTGTAAAGAGTCTTTTTAAATCCATCATTTTATAAGTCGTGTTTTTTCTGGCGACATCTGTCTTTATTTGAGCCCACATAAGTTCGATCGGGTTTAATTCGCAGTGGCAAGGAGGGAGTCTGAGCACAGATATTCCTCGTAATTTTGCCATTTCATCAACTTCATATTTTTTTAATGCATTTTTATATAAATTGGCTAGTACTAATAGTTCTTTTTTTAAGGAATCTAATGGAAATTCTATTTGTCTTAAACTTAGCCATTCTGTTATTTTACTTTTACGCCACGCACTTGTAATTTTTCCTTCAGCCTAGACTGATAACTTGCATTATCCAATACAACTATTGTATCTTTTGGTATAAGATCCAACATTTGCTCGAACCATTCTTTAAAGACATCGGCATTCATATCTTCGTGATCGTCTCCTGGATTTTTAGATTGAAACATCAGTAGACCACCTTTAAAGAAGCCTTCGGAACTTCCAATATGTGTTTGATAAGTCGATGTCCTTTCCAGATGGAGGTCTTTATCCTGTGAACAATCCTTCCAAAAAGGCTTGCCTTGAACTTCTATCATTTTATGTCAAAATTTAGTCACAATGTGGCCTTCATTTAACCATGTTTCGTCTAGGTAATATTATATTATTAACCAAGGTTTAGACAGCCATCATTATTGCCCGATCGGCAAGTTTAAATCACGAGGAGCGGAGCGACGAGGGATTTAAGACGCGAGGGCTATAAGCTGTCTAAACCGTGGTTAATATAATATTTTTTCCACTACTACAAACTTTTATAAGACATTTATTTTTATAGTATTAATAATTATAAAAAACTATAGGTAGGTATAAGTATATTTTTTAATCAAGTTACCTGCGCTTTGGAATTGGCAAGATATTTTGTTGTTTTGTCAGGTGGCTTTGTTAATGTCAATTTTTGTTTATTTATGTCATCAGATTCCACGAGTTTTCCGTTTTTTTTTTTAAATGAGCGAAGAAAATGTTAGTGATATTATTATGTGTACACCTTAATTATTAATATTAATATTTGTTATTGATTGTATCGATATTTTACAATATCAAGCATCTCTAATAATCTAATATGTATTGATAATTATCTGGTTGCCTAACCACAAGAAATCACCTTTCAGGTTATTCATGTTTATTAATTCATGTTGTAGAATCAAAAAATCAAGTTACCTGCGTTCAAATAGATTCTTGAAGATCGGTCAATAATGGATTTCAACGCCTTATTATTGACCATGATCAATAATAACTTATAAGGTAGAGAAAAACGATTTCTAACGTTAATAATCGGTCAATAATGGCGATGTTATAAGTTAGTAGTGGAAAAAATTTTTGTTTGTTTTCTTCTCTGGCTTTTCGGACGCTTCTTAAGTAATTTCTTCACCAACAGACGATGCTGCTTCTGTCTATTAAAATCGATTGCCTATTGTTTTTTCCACCAAAACTCCATTTTTTAAAATAATTTCCAAAGCGTATGTCTCCACATAAATGGGTAGTCCTGGTCTTCTCGGATTGAGGACAAAATATTGTCCAACGTGGGAATTTCTTTTTTTAAAAAGAAACTATAAACCTTTCGCCTTATTCTCTGCATTAAAACGCCATCCAGCTCAAGTTTTGGTCGTCCTGGAGGAGAAGTTTTTGGAGGTTTGACGCCAACACTTTTTTCTTCTTTTAAATATTTTTATATATTGTTGTTTTCCCAACGTTAAGCATATCTGCTGTAAATTGCACTGCATTGTTAACACTCAAATCCGCATTCTTACTTTTAGTACAATAATTGTAACAGTTACAATTATTTTTTTTTCATTTGCTGTACATGGACCGAAAATTCTCCATATTCAATTAAAAGAAACACTGACACTTCACACTTTGACTAGTTTCATTGAGAAACAAACACCCAAGGTAGGTATGTATAGATATAAATAAGTGTATTATTCCAATAGAGGCACTCATAAAGGCATAATAACCACATAATTAGCAAATAGGTAACCAGGATTAGGTACAAAAAGAAAGGAATAAAATTATTAGAGCAGAAACGGAAAAGGCTCTAATTGGTTTTGATAAAATTGCTTTCTAAAATTCCAGGTAAATGGTACGGCTGTACATAATTTTCAGTTTAAAAATTTAATATTAAAATATATATTTGAAGACAAAACTTGAATTTAATGTCGATACTTGTACTAATTCTGCACAAATTTAACAATTCAGGCCTATTGAAATCTATACATGCCGAAAAATCTTGCATGATGGAGAAGACGAATTTGATTGATTTATTACTTCGCATCATTTAAAGACAGACTATAAAACATTTATTTTACTGGTAAAATGCGTGAAATTAACTAACAAGAAGTTGAGTAACTTGGGCTGCCCTTTAACCCACATCATGCGATAATAATTTAGGGTCCGCACAGACGTTGGCATTATACAAACGTCGGTATTGAATAATGAAACGGCTATTTAGATATCATATATATTAACATCTTCTCAATCTCAACAGAACAACACCCTAAAGATGACACTGTCACTGTCTTTAAACAGACCCTAGGGTTGCTTTATTCCGCACCTTGTAATGGGGCAGTCGTCTAACTCTGCCCGGGTGTAGTTAGCCTGTCCTTGCAAAAATTATCATCGAAACTTACCAATAAGAAGAGCTTGCTGTTTGTCATTTTCTGCACGCAGCATCAACTCCTCGTGCTGCTGACACAGATTATCTATATGATTCTGCAGTGCTTCGATTCTATCCAGCAACTGTTGAATTTCCGCATTCTTTTCGTTTCCCAACTGTTGAAGTGAATGCTGCAACCTTTTTTCCAACGAGGTTCGAATTTTCTCCCGTTCTTCCGTCAGTTTTTTGACATTATCTTCGTTTTGTTGTCTGAGTTTGTCGACGGTTTGTTTAAATTCAATTTCTTTGTTTCCAGCTTGGTGAGATAGGCTGGATTTAATATCAGTACATCGTTTCTCTGATCGTTCCAAATCTTTGGTCAGTTTGTTGACCTGTAATAAATAGGAAAATGCTTTTATCGTCACTATATATACAGGGTATTCCATACTCGATGGTACGTTAGAAGTATCTGGAGAACGAAAAGAAAAATAATTTTGAAATTTTCACTACGGCCATAGGAGGCTGCGCTCTAGCTTTTAAAAATAATTTCGCGGTTGCAGTGGTGCCAGATCTATTGGTAACTGACATCAACTTTGGAATTTTAAATGGGACACCCAGTAGTTTATTTTATTTTTAGATTCTACGAAGCAGTCTAGGCTTTTTTGTATAGGATATTTTTCAATTTTTCTTGCCGTTTCTTAAATATTAATTATTTTGTGTCTTTTTTTTACCGAAACTATGTGAATTAAAACTTCAATATTTTCGTCTCCAGATGTCAAATCAACGTAACATTTTAACATAATTTAGTTAACATCTGGTACTTTAATTTTTGCAACATAGGATCGCCGACTTCTATACAAAGTGTTCTAAAAATTAATTGCAATTCAGATTTTATAAATTTGACCAAAAGTCACTTTTTTTAAATGAAACTATTATTGAAGCTTTGAATAGAGTGGACCAATTGAATTTTTTTCATACAAAGTGTTCTTCTACCTATTTTGAACCGCTTTTGATTTATAAGCCATTTTATGAATAATTCCTATTCATATTCGAGAACTAGACATTAAAGATCTAAATCGATAAGTGTGCCATGGCCATGATCAAAACAAATTTCCTTTCATAATAAGTTGTGATTCTGAAAAGAACCGATTTTGTCAGTAAATTAAAACATTTGGAATTTTCACCTAATACGTCAGATGTTTAAAGTGCTGACCATTTTCATGTAAGCAATCGGTAATACATGTCATCACATGACCGGTAGTAGCTCTTTGAATTTCTAATGGATCAAGTTCTTCAAAAGCGCGCCTAACCCGATTTTCTAGATCTTCTTTTGAATTTACTGGTGTTTTATAAACCACTTCTTTAATCCTACCCCACAGGAAAAAGTCTAAAGGATTAAGAACTGGAGATCGCGGTGGCCAACTTCATAGTCTTCCATGTCTTATCCATCTATCTTCAAACATACCATACAGTTCCGCGGAAACTTCATGGGTACAATGAGCAGGAGCTCCATCTAATTGATACCAAATTTCTCAAATCGATAAGCGGCAGATTATCCAAAAAGTCAGATATGGTCGTTTTTAGAATTTCGAGATATTTTGCAGAAGTTAAGTCTTCATCATAAATATAATAGATTGATAATTACCTATCCATCAACAAACAAAATACATTAAAACTAAATCTTTGTTGGTAACCTCTTTTTTTTATAACGTGTGGATTTTCTGTAGCCCAATAGTAATTATTTTTACGGTTAAAGATTCCTTCGCGTGAGAATTTTGCTTCATCAGTCCAAATAATTATTTTCCGGAAATCTGGATCCTCCTGTGTTCGAGTTAATAACATTTCGCAAAGATCTACACGTTTTGGAGGATCACCTGCTTGTAAAGCCTGTAATGTAATTAGTTTGTAGCCATGTATATTATGTTTATGTATATCTATCTAAATCATTTTTGGCACTTTGTTATTAAAGCATGGGGATAGGCATGAAAATACGCCAAAACGTTAATTTTATTTTCTTCGTTTTCAGTAACAGGGTGAAATTGATATCTTGAAGCCTGTCCATTTCCAAAATTTAAAAAATTACCTTCAAATCTGAGAAATTTCCGTGGGTTCATTGGTGGCAAATTCGGAAAAAGAGCGTTAAATCTTTTGCAGGTTCTTAAAACAATTCTTTGACACTCGCCGTGAATAAAACAAATTTAAAATATCGGCATTTGAATAACTATTATTCTCCATTTTTGCTATTTTAATCTGACATAAGCAAACCCAAACTAAAAAGTGAGACATGTCATGTCACCATCGTTATGTATTGCAGTTGTTACATCATGGCACACTTATCGATTTAGATCTTTAATGTCTAGTTCTCGAATATGAATAGTAATTATTCATAAAATGGCTTATAAATCGAAAGCGGTTCAAAATAGGTAGAGGAACACTCTATATGAAAAAAATTCAATTGGTCCACTCTATTCAACACTTCAATAATGTACAGGGTGTTCCATTAAAAAAAAGTGACTTTTGATCAAATTTATAAAATCTGAATTGCAATTAATTTTTAGGACACTCTGTATAGAAGTCGGCGATCCTATGTTGCCAAAATTAAAGTACCACATGTTGACTAAATGATGTTAAAATGTTACGTTGATTTGACATCTGGAGACGAAAATATTGAAGTTTTAATTCACATAGTTTCGGTAATTAAATTAATATTTAAGAAACGGCAAGAGAAATGGAAAAGTATCCTAACAAACCTAAATTGCTTCATGAAATCTAAAAATAAAATAAACTGCAGGGTGTCCCATTTAAAATTCCAAAGTGGATGTCAGTTATCTATAGATCTGGCACCACTGCAACCGCGGAATTATTTTTAAACGCTAGAGCGCAGCCTGCTATGGCCGTAGTGAAAATTTTAAAATTATTTTTCTTTTCGTTCTCCAGATACTTTTAACGTATCATTGAGTATGGAATACCCTATATATCACTAAACTAGAAAAACATTAAATTTAAAATTTAGGGGTTTAAAAAACTTGGCATTTTTTACTTTCATTGGTGGGCAAGATTTACCTGTGCTTTAAGTTGCTCTTGTTTAACAAGAAGATCTTGAACTTCTTTTTCAAGCTGCATCTTTTTGTCTTCAGATGTTTCTAAGTTGGTCTGTGTATCAAACAACACTGCCTCTAGTGCTTCTTTCTCTGATCGCACCGCCGCAAGTAACTCTTGAAGTCGCTGTAATTCTTTGTCCATGGCATCTATGGTGCACTATAAAAAAAAAGATACTAATAGTAGGTAAAACGAACTTGACATGTGAAGAGTTCGGGCACTAAGCGGGCGTGATTTTCATTAATGCCTTGTTGCCCAAGTCGACAATAATAAATTACCTGTTTTTCTTCACATTCCTTGACTAATTCTTCCAGAGTTCTGTTGATCCTAGCATTTGTTTCATTTGCTTGTTCCAGCTTCTGCCTACACCTCATGACTTCCTCATTTAGCGAGTCTCTTTTTCGACCCATTACAGTTAGCTGGTTGCTAAGGTCGTTTCTTTCTCTGATAACTTGGTTAAGTTCCATTTCAATCTAAAAATAAATTTTTACGAGGTAGTTGTTGTTGTTGTGTCTATACATACAATTTAAAACGAAAAATATGTTTTGTAAATTTGAGTAAACCTTGTTGCTATTTTAATCAGAAAAACTTGATTAGTGCTTACACCGCTAGAGTGTGAAAAGAAAATACATGGATGAAATGGGCATTATGTTTTTAAGGGTGTAATATTCCTTTTAATTCAGTTTCATATTATTTATTATTAAGATATTTTAAGAGACGGTGTTAAGCAAGCTAAGTGTTGTTATTTAACTTGCGTCAACAGTTCATGAGGCTTTTATGTTCCTCGATTGTAGGTTAATTTCACTGATTTTTTAATTTACTGAGTGAAGGAATTAAACGAGCTTTTCACTATGGTAATTTGGCGTTTATTTCTCCAAATCACACAAAACTTCTTTAGTACACGAGTTTACAATGGTATACTATAACATAACTATTCACTTCTGATTTTACAATCAAACTAGTCACTATATTTGTTTTAATACATTTGCTGAGTGCCTTTTTTTAGGCAATGCTATTTGTTTCACTCCGACGGAGAGAAAACACCACGTGCGTTTGTTGACATAGAACTTTGCTTTTCGGAGCCAAAAGTCTAGTGTAGTGTAAGAAGAAAACTGCATCATCTGACAGCAAGGTTACGCCCCCGCTGTCACGACGCTTAACCAACAATGCATTCCGATAGGCTACACAACCGCCATGTTTTCTCCCAACCAATCGGACGGTGTAAACAAACAGTACCATGCCGTGGCACCCTCCTAGAGCGTAAAACGCCGTCAAAGGGTATTCTAATATACAAGATTATAAAAATATACTTTTAACATCTAAACGTGGAACATTGCTTTTTCCTGGAATAACGGTCGACCAGCCGTTTATTATTTAGGACATATTATATGTATTTTAAAAGATGATATTTGCAAGTTTTATGCCCATCCCGGCGATAACATTATATTCGTTTAGCAAACATTGATACATTTTGCTCCTTTATTAAAATAATATTGAAATCAGATATTTAACAGTAGTATTGATTCTAAAAACATTTGTTGCATTTAATTATATTATTTTTAATACATTTGGATGATCGTTTCCCCAACAGACGGGTATTGGCACGATTTATGAAGAAAATTTCATATAAACATGTGGCCCAAATGCTCGGGTTTCAATGTACAAAGTGTTAAAAATTGAACTGTGATGATGGTTTTCTTTGAATATTTTCGAAACGTTTGAAGCCAGAATATCTATACATTTTTATATACAAAGCTTTAATTTTTTCTTAGTTTTTTTCGTTTTTCTCCCATCTTCTCCGACATAACTATTTTAAATTTGGTACTTGTTAATTTTTGGAATCTCTACAATAAAACGTCTGAATTGTCAGTGGCAGTATAAGAGTGTTACAGTTTTGCAGTACCAATCTCTCTCCTGAACTTCTTTTTGGGATACCCTGTATAAATACTGATATCATGTTTTGACTTCCCATTCTTTTCTCATTCTCTGCATTTTTATTGTATCTGTCATCGGTTTCTAGTTATTGGCGGGAATAGCCGTCGATGCAAACCAAGTATCAGCTCACATTTTATTTTCATTTAGTGTCAAATAATTTGGTTAGTTGATGTTTCCAAAGTTAGTTAGAGCTATTTTATTATAATGGTTGAGTTCATTAACCAAGAATATGCCAATATCCATTTTATTTATGGTATACGGTATTATCAATCAATTTCTTTGAAGCTAAACGACCCTATCGACAACATTATCCGAATTCAAACTTTCAAGAAATCCACTCATTTGGCAGGAGCACATCGCACTGTAGGAACTGTCAAAATTGAGGAAGCAGTCCTGAATGCTGTAGGAAACGAACTAGGTACAAGTACAAGAAAAATTGTGCCTACTTAAAACATTTCAGCTGTGCTAGTTCGAAAATTTTTGATGGATAATTTGATGTGTCCTTAACATATCCAGACAATCCAAGCTCTTCTCCAACGCGATTTTCCACCCCGATTAAAATTTTGGCATTGGTTCATTCAAATGTTGGCCCAAAATCCATTGTTCGGAAATAAAATTTTATTTAGTGATAAAGCACGTTTTTCGAAAAATGCCATCAGAAATTTTCGTAACAATCATTCTTGGGCAGAAGGGAATCCCCTTGCGATAGTCGAAAGTCATTTTCAGTATCAGTTTACAGTAAATATGTCGACTAGCATTATTGGAGTCTATTTGGTGGGGCCATTTTTCAGATTAAGATTAAACGGGCAATATTATCGCCAATTTTTAGAAGAGGAACTCCCGGTGCTATTAGAAGAGGTAGCACTTGAACTAAGAAACCAATTGTGGGTTATGCATAATGGTGCATCGCCAAATTTCAGTTTGGTGGTAAGGGAGTTTCTAAATCAACACTACAACCGTTGGATAGGTCGAGGTGGACCTCAGCCATGGCCCCCTGTTTAAATTGTCTAGATTATATTTTCTGGAGGTATTTAAAATCGTCGGTGATTGGACATTTTGATCTGACATCGAGAAATCTGTCCTTTTAAAAATTGAGATAAAAAAAAAACCTATATATTCGTATTGAATGAACATTTTTGCACACCTGTTCATTTTTTATTGACAGGTGTCTCCGATGACAGATGCGGTAGGAACGTAGAGGATCAAAAAGAATGAGAAAAGAATGGGGAGTTAAAATATGATTTAGTAGGTTAGTGGAGTGAAAGTGTTGGCAGCGAAAAAAAAGAGTTCCTTTTATTCGTCACCGATTAAAGGACCATATATAGCTAACTACACATCGTAAGAGCGACCCTAAACAGTTTTAGTTTCCATGAGAGTAAAGACTTTTAGTTCACCAGTTATATTTTTCACCATGATTTAATAAGCTCAAAATTGAAGGATTTGAAATGTTTCTGCGATTTTCTTTACTTTAAGATAAATTTAATTTATACTTAGATGTTGTTGGGGAGCAGTGAAATCAGCACACACGCAGGTAATTAAATAGGTAGTAGATTTCGTGAATTTTCTGAGGAAACAGAAAAATTAAGTCAAATACACGACTTATTATTTTGTTCTTTCTTTTTACACAGTCATTTAAAACCCCTTATTATTGATGAATTGGATCTGTGGTTAAATAAAAGCTTTTGTGCGGTTCTGTTCAACTAAACTGACCTAAACCAATAGAGGCAGTAGATTTATTGTGAAATTAATTTTAAACAATCTCTCATTAATATATATTACGTAATACATCAATCAACCTAACTATTTCAACTTATTTATCTAGGTACTAGGTACCCAAATACAAAAGTAAAATAAATTTTATAGGTAAGACGAAGTTTTTAGTTTTCTGTTGGTTTATATATTATATAAATTATACAGGGCTGCCCAGAAGTCTGGAATAAAATTAATATAGCCTTAACTTGTAACTTTTGGGAAAAATGCTCGGACACGTCAATTTAGTTTTATATATGCTCACATTTTGACGTTATTCGTTTGTTTTTTTATAGACATTTGTCAAAGATATGACGACATCGATCTTTTTTTTTAAATGGAAACATGCAGCTTGTGATACATCCTTTGAAAGCTAATATCTCGTACAGTATGCTCATAAATTTTGGCGCGATTCTGTCAAGCTATTTCAAAATGGCGACTGTTAAAAGTTTTAAAAACATCCCTATTTAAATAAGCGGAAATGATAAATCATTGATGTTTTTTTACCTTTCAAGGTAAGAAATCTTCATTGTTTCACGTTCTGACATTTTGTGACATTGTGAACTTAATTAATTAAAATTAATTTATGTATTTCCGAAGTATTATTTTACAATTTCCTAAACAAAAATGGTTTTGTCGGAAAGGCAGCGTATCGAAGTCTTGATATTGTTAGGATGTGGAGATAAAATAAGAAGTCAAAGTGAAGTGTGCACTTTATTTAATGCTAAATATCCGGAAAATCAAATTTCACAGGGCACTGTTAGTAAAATATTCCACAAATTTGATGAACATGGCACAGTAAATGACTTGCCTAGGAATGGACGGCCACGTGTTTTAGGCGACGATGAAAAATTGGATATTGCATTATCTCTGCAGGATAATCCGCATGTTTCAACAGTTTCATTGGCTCAAAATCATGATACATCCAGAGGTACTATTGGAAGATTTTTGAAAGCAGAAAAATACCACCCTTATAAAGTATGTCTTGTCCAAGAGCTTTTAGAAGGTGACTATGATAGGCGTTTGCAATTTTGCGAAGAAATGATGAGACGGTGTGACGAGAATAGTAGGTCTCCACAGAACGGGATGGTTAACAGACATAATTATCTTTCTGGAGTCAAGAAAATCCACGATGGATATTTGAAGCGCATACTCAGCAACCCCAGAAAGTAAATGTATGGGCAGGTATCATTAATAACCGAATTTTAGGGCCACTCTTTTTGGAAGGAAACCTCACAGCTGAACGGTACCTGGATTTCTTAACCTTCGAGTTGAGGCCTGCTCTAGCTGTAATTTTTCCCAACGAAGTAGATCCAGATATACCTAATGAAACAATTTGTTTTCAGCAAGATGGTGCTCCCCCGCATTTTGGTGTCAATGTGAGAAGATATTTAGATCAGATATTTTCAGGTCGCTGGATTGGACGAGCGTGGTACAATTGAATGGTCACCGAGGTCTCCAGACTTAGCGCCTCTAGACTATTTTCTTTGGGGATATTTAAAAGAAAAAGTTTACCAAAATAGGCCTAATAATGTTGAAGATTTGAAAAACAAAATTAGATTGGAAACACATAACATACCGGCTGAAGCCATTCGAAATTCCGTCGACGGATTTTACCATCGCATTTGCCACGTTAAACCACCTTTTTGTTGTGTTTTGTTTTGCTTCGTTGCATTTTTATTTTTTTTTGACAAAATAAATAACAAATAAACCATAACTATTGTTAAGTCACAATGTTACAAAATGCCAGAACGTGAAACAATGAAGATTTCTTACCTTGAAAGGTAAAAAAAAACATCAATGATTTATCATTTTCGCTTATTTAAATAGGGATTTTTTAAAACTTTTAACAGTCGCCATTTTGAAATAGCTTGACAGAACCGCGCCAAAATTTATGAGCATACTGTACGAGATATTAGCTTTCAAATGATGTAGCACCAGCTGTATGTTTCCATTTAAAAAAAAGATCGATGTCGTCATATCTTTGACAAATGTCTATAAAAAAACAAGAATAACGTCAAAATGTGAGCATATATAAAACTAAATTGACGTGTCCGAGCATTTTCCCCAAAAGTTACAGGTTAAGGCTATATTAATTTTATTCCGGACCTCTGGGCAGCCCTGTATATATCGCACTACAACCGTTGGATAAGCCGAGGTGGACTTGTATAGATTTTTTTTTGGGACATTTAAAATCATTGGTGTATCAGATTTCTATCCAGACAGAGGAAGATTTGAGGAACAGAATTATAGCTTAATGTGAAATAATTCGCAATACTCCTGGGATGTTCAAGAGAGCTCGCCAGTCTATGGGACGAATAGTTTATTCTTGCATATTAGCAAGAGGTCATTTTCAGCTGTTTTTAAAATTTCTTTAGTTTGTCGTGTAACCGAAGAATTAAGGCGGCGTACCTATATTTTTCTACTTTTAGGGAAATTTTGATCCGACAACGTCGAAAAATCTGTAATTTATTATTTATTATCTCGGAAAATATGGGAGAAAATCGAAAAAAACAAAAAAAAAATTAAGTTTTGACACCGTATATCAAGAATGAAGCTTTTGACGAGCACTGTCACTCCCTTAAATATCTACTTAACATTAATTAAAACCTTGTGTATTAGTACTATATGGCGCCTTGAATTATTAATTATTGGTTCTGACGACAAAGAACCTACAAATGCGTAAGTGTGCTTACCTTTCCTTTTTCAATTTCTAAAAATTTACATTTTTCTGACAGAGACACCTTATCAGATTCAACATCTAACTTTTGTTGTTCCGCTTGTAACAGTTCTTTCCTTAAAGACTGAATGTCGCTTTGGTGATCGTTGCATTGCACTTGGAGAACAAGTTTTTCATCCTCTAACTAAAATAAAGATTTTGTGAGTGTGAGTTTTACCGATACAACAGTTATCAATAATGATTTCAAAAATATCCTTCTGGAAACAACAATGCCTTAGAAAACGGCTTAGCGCATGTTCTATATTCCCGTGAGGTTCTGCATGAAGTCAGAGTGACAAAGGATTAAATATAACTGAGTTTATTTATATATATATTATATTGCTGAAATCTTACCCGTTTTAACTCCTCTTGCAACCTCTTTTTGTCAATTTCCAGGTTCGTTGTTATGGTGTCTTTTTTGACCAATGAATCCTGGACATTTGAGCTTTCCCCAAGAAGCTTGTCTAGTTGAAGTTCATAGTCCATTTTAACTTTTTCCAAATTAGAAATCATGCTTTCCGCTTCTAACTTTTGTTGTTCCAGCATATCGTTGGCTAAGTATAACTTGTTTAGTTCTTCTCTGACTGTCAACAGTTCTTCTCTCATTCGACTACATCTAAAATACCATTACATTGCATTAGAGGTTCGTTGTTCAAATAATATATTATATCTACCTATCCTCTTCGCCTCTTAAACTAATTTCCCTTAAGTCCGCCTCCTGGTTAAGTCTATCGACTTCGCCTTGTAAAAACAACTTCTCCTGATTGGCCGTGTCAAACTCCTTCTGAATCTTATTATTTGCCTTCGACAGTTTCTCGTAATCCTGATGCATCGAATCCAACATGGCATTCAAATCAATCCTGTTCCGTTCCAGTTGACCTTTATCTGTCTTTAGCGCGTCGATTGTTTTTAGCAGGCTGTCCCTTTCTTGGACAACCTGTGAACAGTGGGCGCGACAAGTGTCAAGCTGTGTCACCAGTTCCTTAGTTTTCTTTTCTAAGGCTGCCACAGTATCGTCGGAATTCTCGAATTGTTTACGAACTAGCAATAGTTGCTCCTTATTTGCCTGGAGCTTGACCTTAAAAAATAACTTTTAAATGAACATGAAAATAATATAAATCTGCAATAAGCTAGAACCGCAAAAGTGAATCTAACTTTACTTCAAAAAAAGCAAGTCACCATTCCATGCAGTGCATCCATTAAAATTGCCAATATATACCGGGTGATGCATGGCTTAGTCAAACATAGGAAATCCCATGTAAATTTTGAGGTGGCTAAATATTGGCTGCCCTGTACATTTTAGAGAAAAATTGTAGTGTAATTTTTTGAAGAGGCCGATATAATAAACCCATGTGCCAAGTTTGAATACATTTTAATAAGCCATTGAATAAGTTCAATTAAATGTGATGGCAAAATTACGAAATTTTCATAGTTAAGGTA
Source organism: Polydrusus tereticollis (assembly GCA_963920685.1). Taxonomy (NCBI): domain Eukaryota; kingdom Metazoa; phylum Arthropoda; class Insecta; order Coleoptera; family Curculionidae; genus Polydrusus; species Polydrusus tereticollis. Next base: position 128,141,311 of record OY987329.1, read on the forward strand.
ATACAGCAAATAATTTCTATGAAGGTATTGTCAAAAGTGGACCTAAAGCTGGACATAACGAATAAAGATTAAGCTGGATTTATAAACTCGAAGCCGCCGTTGGCGTGGGCGCTGGGAGTTAGACAAGTGAATCGTAATAGAGTGATTTATAAACTTCGTCGGCGTTCGCGCTGGTGCCGGCTGGCGTTCAACATAAACCATCTTTATCTTTCCAGCGCCGGCGTTCATAGAAAATCCGTAGCGCCGCGTCATAACCAATGGGATTTTAGCATTTCTGTCAAGTCATCGTTGGCATCTGCCAAACTGTCAACGGTCAATCGTCATTTTAATTTTACTACCCCTAAGACACCAAGTAACTTCTTCTGCCTTGCTATATCCATTTATTTAACTCTTTCTTTTTGTTCTAATAACTGGCTAGAGAAAACACCACCAAGAGTACAAACTAAAAATGTCAGAACTGTCAGATTATGTTTTTGTTTGTCACACTGTGAACGCGAACGCCAAGTTTATAAATGCCCACTATGCATGTCTAAGACGAGCGCTGGCGCCGACGCGCGACGCCAGCGCCGACGCCGGCGAGAGTTTATAAATCCAGCTTTATTTCACATTAAAAACACATTTTCGTTTCACCAGTGAGGCAATCACACATTCAAAATAAAAGACACCATTATGTTTTTCTTACTAAGCCTTGAATTTAACAAAACATACCTAAGCGAAAGCAATTATGATCGTTTTAGACAAATCTGTGCTGGTGCTTGTTGGAGTAGCGCTTTAAACTCACCTGACCCTATTGACTCATTTAATGTACTGATGACAAATTCGTTTAATAGCGCCTTTCCAAAACAAAAAATTAAAATTAAAAATAGCAAAAAACAATGGATAACTAGGGGTCTTAGAACCTCAGCAAAGAACCTTCGCTCACTTCATATGATTCGAAAATTTACAAATAATAACGTATTTCATCAATACTTCAATAAATACCGCTTACTTTACCGTAAACTGATAAGAATGGCTAAAGATATGTATTATGCCGAGCGACTTGAGAGATCGGGAAGTAGACAGAGGGAGAGTTGGTCTATTGTCAATGACATCCGCCACAGGGGAGGGCACACTCAACTGTCTGAGGGACCTCAGCTATCACTCGATGATATTAACAACTATTATTGTACAATTGCCGGTAAATTGACAAGCAGCATAAGTCCTGCTATTGACCCAATGACTTATTTAAATAAGGTGTCAGTAAAAGAATCGTTCTATTTTTTTCCTACAGACTTATATGAGCTTAAGAAAACGTTCACGGAAATAATAAACAAAAATTCAGCTGGAGAAGATGAGATATCCGTTAAAATGTTCTTAAATTTGCCCGAAACAGCGCTGAGGGTGTTAGTTGAGGCAATCAATATGTCTTGGGAAACGGGAAATTTTTCCTCGTGTTTGAAGTGTGCCAAGGTTATTTCCCTCCATAAGGGGGGTGACTCTAAGGAGCCATCCAATTATCGACCCATCTCATTGTTATCGACCCTTTCAAAGATAATTGAAAATATGGTTAAAAAACGCGTAATATCATTTATTGAAAATAACGGTATTCTTAATATTAATCAGTTCGGATTCCAGCAGAATAAAAATACCAATGATGCTATATTTCGTCTTTTGGAGGGTCTTTACGGACATATAAATAAAGGGGGGGTTGCCGCGGCAGTGTTTTGTGACTTATCAAAGGCCTTTGACTGCGTGAGTCATGGGATACTGCTGCGGAAGCTCAGTCGCTATGGTTTCAGGGGAAAAACATTTAACTGGTTTGAATCCTATCTTGGGGGCAGAAGTCAAAAGGTTTTCAGGGGTTCTGTTTGTTCTGAGAGCCGAGTGATTGACTGGGGAGTCCCTCAGGGTTCAGTGCTGGGACCAGTTCTATTTCTTTTATATATTAACGATTTGACGTCTGACATTGGGGGAGAGTTCACACTTTTCGCTGACGATACTACAATATTATGGCACTCTAACAATGCTCTTATGTTAAAAGACATTATTGCCTCAGATTTGGTTAGGGTCAAAGAATGGTGTGATTCAAACCTGCTGTCTCTAAACGTCGAAAAAACAAATGTAGTTGGTTTTAAGTGTTCTATGGAGGGCTTGGTCATTGGTGACTCACCCCTTGTGAATTGCCCTAGTACTAAGTTTTTGGGTCTTGTCATTGATAGTGGCCTTAAATTTGAGAGTCATATCAGGGCACTGAGCAGGAAATTGGCTTCGGCATGTTTTGCAGTCAAAGTGGTAGTTAATGAACTTGGTTCAAATATTGCGAAATCAGTTTACCACGCGCTAATAGAATCTCATCTGAGATATGGAGTTGCATTTTGGGGGTTCTCTAGTCAGCTACTGCTCGGTGTTCTGTTTGTTCTGCAGAAACGCGCAGTGAGATGCATTTGTCGGGCGAAACCCAGAGACTCATGCAGACCATTGTTCGTGCAGAAAAGAATATTAACACTAACATCATTGTTTATTTTGGAGACTGTCACTTTAATATTTAAGATGAGATATAGGTTTTTGAATACTGACTCCTTCTACACGACACGACAATATCGTAATCTGCCTTTGCCAATACCATCCTCAACCCTTACAAAAAAATCGGTTGTATATGAAAGTGTAAAAATGTATAATCATTTACCTAATTACTTAAAGGACCTACAGTCACTTAAATTATTTAAAAGGTCTGTGACGCAGATGTTGTTGGAGAAGGCTTACTATTGCTTGGAGGAATATTATTCCGATGTTCCGAGGTTTGTTTAAGGGTTTTATTTGATATCTTTAGATAATTGTTGACATACTGTAAATAACCAAATTTTAACACCTACCCTTGTTTTTTGTTTTTTTTTTTTTAAATGTTGTTAATGTATATTGTTGTTATTATTAAATGATATAGATAGATATGTATTATTTGGATAGACTTTGTCAATGAGAATTTTGTATTCTTTGGACAATAAAGTATATTTGATTTGATTTGATTTGACTACAGATTTTCACAAAAACATTAATTAATTAAATGTTCAAACAACCCTCCATTAACAGCTAACCGATCATAAAGTTCATTTCTAACATTACCGAGTTGATATTGAGAAATTCTGTCGCATTCTAACGAAATACAGTTTTTTAGCTGGTCTACATTTTCAAATTTTACATCTTTATAAATAAAATTTTTTAAGTGACCCCACAGAAAGAAGTCGTTTGGCGAAAGGATACCTGGCTGGCCAAAGGATTAGAAGATTATTTCTGCCGGGCCTGTTCTGAATGACGTCGTGATTTGTTTGACCGGCACTGCATTGGGTGGGTATTATCATAAAAAGTATTATTGTTATTGAGTTGTTGTCCGTGACTGCAATTTTTTATTACTGATATAACCGTCTTTACTTTTTCTGATTTGGGGTGCACCTGACACTTGCATATTTTTAGTGAGAACTCTTTGGGGGGGGGGGGGGGGGCTTTTAATTCTTTCATCCTAGTTTTATTTTTTTTTTGTTTGTGTAATGCTGAGATTTTTAATTGCTGACGTTGTTGGTTATCATAGTATTTATAGGGTAATTGTACCTTTATTTTGTATCATTTATTTACTGTTTCTTCTAGGCTTTGTCAACGAAAGTTTACTTTTTAGACAATAAAGCATATTTTGATTTGATTTGATTAGATGCCGTAGGTCAATAATATTTCCGTTAAAATATTGTGCAAGTATTCCCTAACCATAAGAGAATTATGGGCAGGACAACCATCCATTTGACACCAGATCTCCTGATTTTCGCGTACAACTTCTTCTAGTGCGGGTTCAATTGGATTTTGTAGTAAGTCCAAATAGGTTACTGCTGTAAGGTTGCCTTCCATAAAAAATGGTCCAATAATGTGACGTCCTACAATTCCCGCCCAAACACTTATTTCTTGTGGATATTGCGTCCGAGTATGAACAAGACGGTTAATTTTCTTGGCTCCGATACCGGCAATTTTGAACATTTAGTTCGTTGTTGAGGGTGAATGTACATTCATCGGTAAAACAAATATTTCTCAAAAAATCCCTATTATTATTTGCTCTTTCAATTACCTCAAAACAGAATACCATTTTTCGTTCTTCATCACCTTGGCGTAGTTCTTGATGTTTTTCATACTTGTAAGGAAAATATTTATGGTTTTTTAAAGTGCGCAACACTGTGGTTTGATGTTTTCCTACGGCCTGCCCAAGAATCCTCGTGCTAATCATTTTATTTTCCTCAACGTGCAATAAAATATCAAGATCTCTATTATCCGTTTCTTCACATCTATTGACATTCTGAGTTGAGCATTTATAGTTATTTATTACAGTGCATTTGGACTTAAATTTACTAATGATCCATTTAATTAATGAAATGGAAGAGACAGGCTTATCAGGGAATTGAACTGAAAACATTTCAGACACTGTTCTTAAACTGTTTCCTGTATAACACCACTTAATCATAGTTACTCTTTACTTAATGGAATAGCCTCATATTTAGCTATAATTAAGGCGCCTTCAATCAAAATGAAGTCACTTTTCGTATTGTCAATGTTAAATAATAATTTGCTGGTGTTTGCTGTATTACCTAAACTATGAAAATTTTGCCATCACATTTAATTGAATAAGTTAGGATTGACTTATTAAAATTTATTCAAACTTGGCACATGTGTATATTATATCGGTCTCTTCAAAAAATTACAATACAATTTTTCTCTAAAATTGACAGGGAGCCAATATTTAGCCACCTCAAAATTTACATGGGATTTCCTTATGTTGAACTAAGCCATGCATCACCCGGTATGTTATAGTTACAAACACCTTGTAAATATATCAGTTACCAAAAAATAACCATGGAGACAGAGCTGCGAATAATTTACAAAAATAGATACTGTACAGTATCTAGTTATTGAAAGTATCTAAGTTACTTTTTTCATGGCAAAGAATATAACTTTCTATATTTTAATTACTTTTAATAATATTTTGTGTTCAATACTTTAAGCAGAAACTAAACTGCTGGACAATTCAAGCGGACCGAGCTAATTATTGTTAGGTGAACTTTGGAGTAAAATATTTTACGAACGAATAAAGCTATCGATGCGCGGTTTGCAAAATTTAAAAGAGAATTATTCTTAATATGCACATTTTTTCCGATTTTTTTTTACTTCTAACCTTTAACTGTCTACAGGGTTCAAAGAGAAGTATGTTTTTTTTACTAAAGTTTCTAAGTACCGGATTTCCACAAAAATAATTTTAAATTATTTTGGATGGCATTTTCTTGGTCTCCTATTTATAGAGAACAAAATAAATTCTCAAATTTTTGATATCCCTCTTTGTTCATGAAATTTCGATTTTTTTCTCAACCCCTGTAAATTTCAGGTATTTTTGTCATTAGGCCTTACAATGTTTTGTAAGAGCGGGTTTTGGTAAGTGATTATAACTTCTTAGGACCACCTCTTTTGCAACGAGTACATTGTGGGTTGAAATGTCATCCTTGAACATCATCCGTGAAATGATTTAAACTTCAAAAGCGCGTATACAGGATGTACAAATAAGTGTATAACTGTTCCTAATTAGTTTTTTAAAAAACCTTTCTTACATATCCTTATAAACATCATTATAAAATACCGATAACACAAAATACATATTTTTTTGACAAACATATTTAGGACAAATAATAAAAGTAACAAAATTGTAATACGCGGAGGCAAAATGAAACAAGATTTATCCGATCCACTTTTCCAAAAAATACACAGTTATAAAACGAATATTTTTATTATTAACGGAACAATTAATTATTAGCCAATAAGATATTTTAAATAATGTTCATTAGGTACTGATATGCTTACATGATTAGTCTTCCTTAACTCTCTACTGATTAAACGGCTAATGAGAAAACTAATACCGGATGGCTCCTCCCCGAAGGTTGAGAACCTCCTGGCACCGCCGAGGCATACTTCTGGCCAGGTTATTGATAAGTTGTTGTGGTATGTTTTCCCATTCCTCCCGTATTGCTACGGCAAGCTCTGCCAATGTTTAAGGTGCATTTTCCGTTGATCGTACACGCAACTTTAAAGAAGACCACACATGCTCAATAATGTTTAGATCGGGAGATTTTGAAGGCAAGTTTAATTGATTAATATTGCTTTCCTCCAAAAACTCTTGAACAATCCGTGCCCTGTGTGGCCTTGCGTTGTCATCATCAACAAAGAGAAAACCGGGCCCAAAGTTTTCCGCAAACGACAGCACGATGTTTCTTAAAATTTCATTCATATAAATTTCGGCATTTACGGTTCTTTGCAAAATAAAAAGATCCGTTTTTCCATTGTGCATTACTCCTGCCCATACGGTAATACCCCCTCCGCCAAAAGCTTCTTGAGGAGCCATATTTTCCTCAATGTATCTTTCCCCAGGTTGCCTCCAAACAAGAACCCTTCCATCTGAATGGATCAGATTAAATCTTGTCTCATCGCAAAACATACAATTTTGCCATTCTGCACCCCACCTTATATGCCTAGCTGCCTACGCTTGCCTCTGATGACGGTGCTGCTGCAAAAGCCCCGTACATTTTGCGCGCCTTCTTGCTCTACAAACAGGAAAGATGTAAAACTAATCATTCTACAGTATTTTTTCTTTGTTAGTATACCTTAAGTTATTGTAGTTTAGCCTCCTCCTCAATGTCCTATCGGAAACCACAATACCAGTATGTCGCCGCATATTTTCATTGAGGACCCTAGAGTTCAGGGTCCGTCTACGTCGAGTTTCTCGTAGGAGGTTCCTCTCTGGTCGCACTGGTATTTTTCTATTCCGGCCACCTCCATGTCTGTAAGCCGTGTCGCCCGTGGTTGCAAACCCTTCTTTTAGCCGAATGATTGTGGCCTTCCCAACATTATACATATTGGCTACAGCCTCAACTGCCAGGCCTTCATTAAGCAATCTTAAAACATTTGCGCGTTCGGTTCGGGACAATCGTGTCATTTTTAAAAATATTTATATGACTTAATGACATCTCCTGAATTAACAATGGTGTTACCATGGTACCTACTGCAATGTTATCCTGGCACGAAACACACGATGTGTGGAAATGAAGGCATATAAAATGAAAAAAAAAACTAATTAAAACCGATTATGGGTACGCCACTGGTCACGACGAAACGCAAGAAATTAAAATGTACTCGTTGCAAAAGAGGTGGTCCTAAGAAGTTATAATCACTTACGAAAACCCGTTCTTACAAAACATTGTAAGGCCTAATGACAAAAATACCTGAAATTTACAGGGGTTGAGAAAAAATCGAAATTTCATGAACAAAGAGGGATATCAAAAATTTGAGAATTTATTTTGTTCTCTATAAATAGGAGACCAAGAAAATGCCATCCAAAATAATTTAAAATTATTTTTGTGGAAATCCGGTACTTAGAAACTTTGGTAAAAAAAACATACTTCTCTTTGAACCCTGTAGACAGTTAAAGGTTAGAAGTAAAAAAAAAATCGGAGAAAATGTGCATATTAAGAATTAAATTCTCTTTTAAATTTTGCAAACCGCGCATCGTTAGCTTTATTCGTTCGTAAAATATTTTACTCCAAAGTTCACCTAACAATTAGCTCGGTCCGCTTGAATTGTCCAGCAGTTTAGTTACCACTATCTTAGTAGTATGTTAAATATTTCCAAGGCCCTTACATGACTAACTTTAACCAACGTTCAACGTCACAGGTACGTTACTTTTAAGAGTAGGTACCTTCAGTAACTTTTTGAGTATCTTGGTTACTTTTTAAGGTTACAGTATTTAGGTACTTTAATTAAGTATTTAATACCTAAGATGCTTTTGCAAGCAAGTGTATATTTCTTTGGCGTATCGAAATACTTTTTTATGAAAGTAACTAGAAAATTTTTTGGAGTATCTTTCACAGCTCTGAATGGGACAATATTACTACCTAATAATGCATCCATACATTGTCGCTTAGCACACAAGTTAGCTGAACGTATTTGACATTCGCTGAACTGAACCTCGCACGTTTTTTATCATTATTAAATTTATGAGCAAATTTCAACAAAAATAACATTGCCTAAATACAACAATAAAAAACTGCAAGATCCCAAATTGTAATACAAATTTACATGTAATTCACGAATCTACTACCAAAGCCACTAAATAAAAATAACACTGGAAGACTAAACATGTTTAAAAGTTGTTGTTATTTAAAGATAACTAAAAACCAAAAATACAGTGCAATAACCTAACGAATACTTTAGAAAGAATAGTGTAAGAAGGAACTCAGAGAATGCTAGAAATAAAAGTTTCGTTACTAGTTTACTAGTGATACAAAGTCCCAAAAAGTGTGAACGCTCAACACTACAACAAAAGTCATTGTAGTACTAGTTTACCTGTAGTTCATGAATATAGGATTGATATTTATGTAACGCTGCTTGTACTGCTGATATAGTGCTCTCAGCAAATGCCGCAGGGGCAGCTATGCCACGCCCTGAACGTCTAGGTGATCTATAATAATTTGTTATTAATAGCTGGCTAGTTTTTTAAAGTATTTTGGAAGAACATTAAAAGCAAACGCAAAAAACATCTAGATCACTGCAAATTTAAAATTGAATATAAAAAAATATTATGTTTTCCTGTTGTTGAGGTCTTGTTGTTTTGAAATATGTAGGTATGAAATATTTTTTGTTACAGAGAAGCTATATTGCTGCTGGTAGAAACTGGAAATGAATACGCAACCTCTAAATCCAAGACTTCTAGTAACGGTTGCTATAGAGGACGTTATCGTTGCTTTGATAATTTAACAGATCTATCTGAAAACTACGATTCTTACTTTTGAGGTATTGGAGTTGAAGCACTGAGATGTAGGTGAGTAGCTTGTAAAATTTCAATGTCCTTAGTCTCCGCGTCTTGAATAAGAGCCTGTGCTATGTCTCGCAGCGCTCCTTCAAGTATATCAACTTCGTCTTGCATTTTCATTACTTGTGAGACGTTTTGATCCGATTCTGCACATCTTTCTTCCTAATTTTTTCAATAAATATGTAGGTTTAAAATTTGTGGAAAAAGTACTAAAATAAGTTTTAAAATATTTACCAATGTTTGGATATCCTGTAAAAGTTGTTGTACTCGATCTTCCTTGATTTGCAATTCGGCTTCATATTTTAGTTTTTCGGCTTTTAGGGCGTCAATTTCTACTTCCAAATTCATAGCGTCTTTTGATCTTAAATGTTGTTTGTCTTTAGCCTAAAAGATACCCGGAATTTAGTGGTTTACAATACAATACAAAGTCTTCTATTTCTATTTAAAAATATAAGTACGTTTAAATACTAGGGCAGACCGAAAATGACGAAATTTTTGTTATTTTTAGGATATCATTTTGTCAAAGGCATTACAACTAGCTGTTCTTTTATAGTACTGCGGAAAAATTGCCTATTGGAATACCCTACTTACAGGATCTTCCATGTGTTTTTAAGTTAGGTTAGACCTGAGACTTCTTTTCTTTCCTCGTTTACTTTGTCGATAATGTTCATATACATGTTTTATTAGTATTCGGCAGTAGCTTTATTTCTTGGCTTGTGGTTATCTGAGATTTGATGCTGATGAGATGTGCTGCTTGTTTTTGGCGCCTTTTTTACCGTCCTTTTAGACGGTGCTGTGTTGATAGTGCTTCTTCACTATTTCTGGTGCCTCCCTCGCCAATAGAAAGCCAATCTTTAGGTAGTTTGTATGTCGAGTGAGGTCTTGCTCTTGTATGTGACTGTGTTATGAGTTCGTTGGTCGAAATGTCCGTATGTCTGTAGTAGTCGGTCATGATGTTTAAAAAGAACTCGTGTATGGTCTGCATTTTAAAGTCATTGTGTAGAACTCGGTTCATAGCATATCTCGGTACGTTTGCTATTAGGTTCAGTGCCTTGTTCAGCACCACGAGGGCGCACCATAAGTTAAAACCGGACTGACCAAGACCTTGTAGAGGTTGACCTTTGTCCTGTTGCCAATTGTACTCCTGGGTGAAGCAGGGGGTAGATAGGGCTTAACTGTCGCAATGCACGCTTTACTCTATTAATTGAATTTAGCCTCCAATTAAGTCTTTGGTCGAAGATAAGTCGCAGGTGTTTAACTTCCTGGCACCAATTCACTACTACCCCGTTGACGCTGAGCCTAGTCTCAGGGCGTTTAACGTTGTTTTTTGAGAAAAATATGGCCTTCATCTTGGAAGAATTCAAACGAATCTTCCAAGCCAAAAACCATTTTTCTATAAGTTTAATGTGGCGCTGCAACCTCGAGATTATCAACCACGGTTGTTTTGATTTCGCAGTAATTGCAGTGTCGTCGGCAAATAAATAGACCTCATTTTGTCTATCTTTTGGTATATCGTGAGTGTATATATTGTATAGCATCGGAGATAGAGGTGAGCCTTGCGGCACTCCAGCCCTGATGGGTTTTATCAAAGAAAGCGCGCTTTCCGACGAGACTGCAAGACTTCTATTCAAGAAGTGAAGCCACAATCTTAACGAGATAGTTTGGAGCTCCGACGCTTATTAGCTTTAATAGTAAACCGTTGTGCCATACCTTATCGAAAGCCTTACTGACGTCAAAGAAAACCGCCCCTGTGTGCATCGTTCTGTTAAAACCCTTCATGATATTTGATGTGAGTCTCGTTGTCTGTCTAACTGTGCAATGTTCGGCTCGAAAACCGAACTGTTCATTAGGCAGAACATTGCGCTCAAACAAACAAAGTCATTTATGTTTGAGCGCAATGTTCTACCTAATGAATGAGACCAAACAACATTTTCGACTGCCCCATGCAACATGGAATTTGTTGTAATTATATCATCATTTATGTAATGCAACTCCGCCTATTATGTTTTTAAAACTGCAATTTTGCCAATATATTAACTCTACGTAGTCTTCAGCTTCAAAATTTAATTGTAGGATTTGGAATTGTATAATTCCGTTGGGCAATGTTGGTTTTGCCTGAGCTTTTAGAATCTTCCAGGATGGATTGTATTTAATTCTAAACCAGGCTGGAGTATATACTTTTACAACATATTCCACCAATGTTTTGAGATTCTCTGATGAGATACTTTGCCAGGATCTCTTCAAGCCAAGCTATCACTGCATTTATCAGAAATACCAGCACGACATATTTCTGATAAATATTTTTCGTCCTTACTTAACTGTGTTTCATCAACTTCAGGTAAATCTAATTCAATTGGTATAAAGTTTATTACTTTTTCCTCACACTCAGCCATTTTTTTACCAATCGATCCTGAATATTAACGTAGTCCTCTTGTAAATCCATCTAAATGTTGAAGAGGATGCCGTAATTAATGGAAGTTCTTTGTCATGCAATTATTGACAAATTAGCCATTGCAATGGTTTGCCACAGTATTATTCTAGTAACCTTAAAAATACACCCTTATGTCATGTGTTAACTGCTGTTCCATCACACCCAATAGCCAATCTTTGTCAAATCAATGTGATGTTTTTTTTTACGTGTTACGTGTCCTATATATATATATATGGATTCTGGTTCGTGAACCAAAACATAATGTTAATCAGTCCTGGTTTTGCGGTGCGATGTAGTTCTCCGTTTTTTCGCAAGCTATTGCGAACGAAGGCAATGAAACTCTCATTTCGATTGCTTTCTTCTCTTGAGAAGTTGAAGCTTCTCTCCTTTCAGGTCTCATTACGGTATCACTATTGATGCTTTCAATAGATATTTCTTCAGTAACTGAACTATTTTTTGACTGTATTTAACTTTGATTCTTTATAATTTAAAAGTCTTAATTCTGCCTTTTTTTCTATTCTTGGTTTCTTGATTTTTCTCTAGTTGCCACGAGATCAGCAGACTCCATAATGATTTTTCTTTCAGTTCATTGGTCAATAAAAAAACAATCGTTCATCCTTAGGCACTTTACGAGATTTTTTACAATTGCACGCAGAAAATCTTTGCGCATTCAGAAGCTGCAATATTAAACAACTTCTTTCTGGCATCTTTTTGAAATTTTGATATTTTTAATTTATGATTGTTGTCATTTTTGCTACCCTTACAAGGTTTTAACATATTTCTATACTTATCATGATAGCCCCTAAATTTATTTGTAAAGTTCTTTTCACGAATAATGGTTCTGATTTAATGACTGCAATAAAATGGGTGCCAAGTGCGGTTGTAAATACCCGTAAATTCCCAGTATTCATTTTCGGGGCCGGATTATAATGATTTCTAGGTAACGCTAAATTAAAATAAGATAACTTTAAAAGTTTAGAAATCCCTCTATAACAGGTATTCTAAGAGATTGAATGTCAGTCTTTATTTCTCACGAGAAGTGTTCAGTTCTATCGCAATATCGTTTTACGAAATATTATATTATACGTATGAAAGAGCATTATGTGGCGTCCGTGGATAAACATTGACAGAGCTTCTTCAAATATTCCGGTGAAGAAAAATCATTTGGAACATTGTAAAAACTGTCTACAGTTCTTTACTCAGCAGGGGACTTAAGACTAGTGCTGCTGCGCGTGAAACTAGTAATTTGACTAAGATACCTCTGAATATAGTGAAAACAATCGTGTCAAGTCCAATGTCAATCAATCAAAAAGTCAATGTTTCGACGAAGCCGACAAGGACTTGATAAGGCGAAAAGTCTACACCATGTACGAAGAGCAACGCGTACCTACATTAGAAACTCTGAAGCAACGGCTCACTAATGACGAAACCCAAATAAGCCCTAGCATCACTAGCCTTTGGAGAGTTTTGTTTAAAATGGGCTTCAGATATCGCACAATTGACAACAAGCAAGTACTTATGAAATCTCCAGCGATTACAAAAATGGCGTCGTGAGTATATAACATCGATAAGAATATATCGTTCTGAAAAACGTCTAATAATTTACCTCGATGAGACATGGTTGGACACGCATGACACCATCCAAGGGATGGACGATTCTTCCGGCAGGTATAAAATAAGAGCTCAGTCAAATATAGGAAAAAGAATTACCATTTTACATGCCGGGTCAGAAAACGGTTAAGTCCCAAATGCCTTGTGGCTTTCTGCAAAGAATATTAAATACTTCTGCGTGGACTGCCATGAAGATACAACGGCAGAACTTTTTAAAGAATGGTTCAAAAATTGTCTTTTAGCAAGCCTTCCTCAGAATAGCGTGATAGTAATGGACAATGCGAGCTATCACAGTCGCCAATTATATAAGGCTCCAGGTTCAAATAATACGAAATTGGAGATTCAGAGCTAAATGGCGGCGAGCGATATATACAGGGTGTTTCGGGAGGAAAGGGAAATATTTTAATGAGGTATTCTAGAGGTCAATATAAGAAAAAAAGGTTATATAAATGTGGGTCTGGAAATGCTTTCTTTTCGAGATACAGTGTGCCAAAAAAAAAGTAATATACATTTTTCCTTCAATACCTCGAAAACGATTTAAGGTATTACACTGATCATGGGTGTGCGCTATACTGGCATGAAAATACGTTTTCTCGATTTAAAAAGTTTTTACCAATTTACCAGTGGCGTACGCGACAGCAAAAAATAAAATTGTTTTGGCGAAAAAAATTGTACGCCTCTGGCATTTTTCAAATCAGGGGTCTATTTCTTAATCTACAGTCATTTCTTAAAAGAAAAAGTATTTTGAGTTTTTTTGGTAGAACAAACCATTTTCAAGTAATAGTTAGAATGCTGTTTTACAACCGTTTCCAAAAATTACTAGTTGAAATTAATTTTTTTACAAGTTGGCTTTGATAAATTAATGTCACAATAATGTTTGGCACATTATTTGACATAAAGTACTAACAGTGTTATTTTTAATATTTTTATAAATTATTAGTACCTACTAAACCGTAAGTAAGCAGTGAAATATTTATTGTACAATGCCTAAGACGTATAGCCGACATGATATTTATCTACGGTTTCTGCAATGGTAGCGCAATCCAGGCAGTGAATGAATATCAACGTCGATTTCCAAATCGAGTCCTACCTAACAAAAAAGTGTTTCAAAAAGTATTTTTAAAAGCACAAGAAACTGGCATGTTTCCAAGTGCGAAAATTGTTTCCGAAAGACCGCAGGGCCTCGACGTAGATGTTGAAGAGAATATTCTTCATATTGCTACAGAAAATCCAAGTGAAATACCTTCACACAAAGCCGTTTGGGAGACATTGAAAAGAAATGGTTTAAATCCGTTTCACATACAACCAGTTCAACATCTTCACGAAGGTGATTATGCTCTAAGAACAGAGTTTTGTGAATGGATACGTCAAAATCGAGAACTGCATAGGTACATTTTATTTAGTGATGAAGCTCAATTTACCCGTGACGGAATTAATAACTGTCATAATGAACATAGGTGGTCAGAAGAAAATCCTCACGCTACATTCGAACGAAACTTTCAACATCGATTTAGTATTAACGTATGGTGTGGTATGCTTGGGGATCAATTGTTTGGTCCTTTTGTACTGGATGGACATCTTAATGGACTGGGCTATTTACGCTTCTTACAAGAAAACTTATTTAATATTTTTGATGAAGTTCCTTTAGATGTAAGGGCACGAATGTATTTCCAACATGATGGTGCCCCACCACACTTTAGTCTCCAAGTGCGAAATTTTTTAAATACTTGTTTACCTGATCGTTGAATTGGCAGAGGTGGTCCTTACAATTGGCCACCAAGGTCACCTGACCTTAATCCCTTGGATTATTGCTTGTGGGGGTGGATGAAATCATTGGTTCATGCAACAAGAGTAGAAACAAGGGAAGCGTTGCTTAATGCGTATTATCCGTCTCTCAATTCGCCGTGCTACCAGAGCAATTAATAAACGAGCGAATAAATGTATCGAAGCAGGCGGTGGTATTTTTGAAAACATTCGTTAAGATTTTTTTTATGGTTTAGTATTTAGATTTAGTTATTTGTTGTTAAAATAAACTTTATTGTAAATTTCAGAACCGATTATTTTACAAAATAAATGTCGTGAAGTCGAAATATCAGTAACGTAATAAAACAGCATTCTAACTATTACTTGAAAATGGTTTGTTCTACCAAAAAAACTCAAAATACTTTTTTTTTAAGAAATGACTGTAGATTAATAGACCCCTGATTTGAAAAATACCAGAGGCGTACAATTTTTTTCGCCAAAACAATTTTATTTTTTGCTGTCGCGTACGCCACTGGTAAAATGGTAAAAACTTTTTAAATCGAGAAAACGTATTTTCATGCCAGTATAGCGCACACCCATGATCAGTGTAATACCTTAAATCGTTTTCGAGGTATTGAAGGAAAAATGTATATTACTTTTTTTTTGGCACACTGTATCTCGAAAAGAAAGCATTTCCAGACCCACATTTATATGACCTTTTTTTCTTATATTGACCTCTAGAATACCTCATTAAGATATTTCCCTTTCCTCCCGAAACACCCTGTATATATTTTGAAGAATGTTATGAAAAAGTGATCTCATGGAAGTTTTAAAGGCATTCTGTATAAAAAAAGTATATGTTTGTGACGCATTGGCAGAGGAAATGGGACATACTGTGCTACGGCTCCCACTTTGTATTTTTAATGCCATGGAGCACATGGCAAATACTTCTCCGACTTTAAGTTATAGTGTTCTAAAATTAATAAAAAAATTCGTTAATGATATTCCCCTAGGTAGTTGAAAAAATGTAATCCATCATGTAATTACTGTAGAAAATTCTTATGTTACTCTGCATGATACAATTAAACCGATTATAATTAATTTAAATGAGAATAGCGACAACGAAACAGAACTAGATATAGAATAACATTATACATGTAAATAAATCTAAGTAGTATTTAAAAATTTATAATATTTAGTTTTATTTCATTAAATTAATTCATTTTCTAAGTCCGATCCTTTCCGCGGCTTTATACTTTACATATTTATTGTCCACACAATGGGATCGACCCTTTAGTTTTATTAAAATGTCAAAACCATTCATTGTGAAAAGAATTTTATCATGCAATTTAGCGGCGCAAGCGTACCAGTACACCTGCCTTGTTCATTTCGCTAAAAAATTACTAATTTTCAAACCTGTTGGGGCACTGGAAAGAAATGTCGTATGCACTTCAGATTTTGAGGGTATCATATGTGACCCAAAAGGCAACTTTTGCGTACTGTTACATTTCGGAAAAAAAGTTTTAGTTTTCGTTCCGCCCTATTATACATAAATATAAATACAGGGTGTTCATTTGAAAACTTCCCACCACGGATTTATCGAAAACCACTGATTAAAAGAAAAAACGGCGAGACACGTCAAAAGATTTGCCAAAGGGGCCAACTTTTTAACCAAAAACTACTTCACCCCCTTTTACCCTCTGCCCCCCGAATCATCCCCTTAAAAATTTTTAATGACAAGGGGTATCAAGTAATAGCTTGTTTGAAAGGTCTTTCAAAGTGCTTTATTTTGACGTTTGATTTTTTAAAATCGGTCGATTCGTTTTCGAGAAAATTATAAAAATCTTTATTTATCTTAATTTGTTCAGATAGAAAAAAAACACGAAAATATCACTTTTTATTTCAATCAGTGTTCAAAATGTTGCCCGTTATTGGCCAAACAATGATATAGGCGATGTTCAAATTCCTGACGGACATTTTCAAAAACATGTTGTGGGAGATCATGGCAGCTTTCGATGATGCGTTGACGAAGTTCATCCAAACTTTCAGGTTGGGGAGTGAACACAATAGATTTCAAATGGCCCCATAGAAAAAAGTCGAATGGCGTCAAGTCAGGAGACCTAGCAGGCCATTCTATACGCCCTCTTCGCCCTATCCATTTATCTGGAAACTCGTCGTCTAGCCATTGCCGAACCGGAAGAACATAGTGAGGAGGAGCGCCGTCTTGCTGGAAATATATTTCAGCCTCATCAAGTATAGAGTTTCCATCGTCTTCGATTTGGTTTTCAATGGTTTCAGTGATAAGCGGATTGATGGTATTTTCAACATATCTAAATAAATGCCTCCATTTAAATTCCCATTAATAAACAATGGCCCAATCACTTTGTTTCCTAAAATGCCTGCCCATACATTAATTTTTTGGGGGTACTGAGTATGCCCTTTTACAAAAGCATGAGGATTTTCATTGCTCCAATACCTGCAGTTATGCTTATTAACAAATCCATTTAGATAAAATGTGCATTCATCACTGAAGCAGATATTCTTTACATGAATGGTATTATCATTAATCGCTGCAGTCATTTGTTTACAAAACTCAACCCGCCTATCGAAATTATCTTCGGTTAACTCTTGCAATATTTTCATTTTGAATGGATGAAATTTATGTAATTTAGTAACTGTGTGTACAGAGGCTTATGAAATACCAGTCGCATCAACAATTTTGCGTAATGAAGTAATAGGATTTATGCCAAAATGACCCAAAACTTCAACTTGAGCGGCTTCATCCAAAACTCTACGATGATTACGTTTTTTATTTGCAACAGATACAGTTTGAGTAAATTTAGTAACAAGGTCCAGATGTCTGGCGTTAAATGTGACGGCAGTTTGCCGAGCACATTGATTTTGGGCACCATAAATTAGAATCATTTCCACTCTTTCGGCTAGTGTGTAAACCATTTTGGAAGTAAAATCTGAATCAATAAATTAATTTTCACTATCCCAAGATTGTCACAAAGGTAACTGACAGCAAATTAAATTCTTTCTTTTCCTTACCAACTATAAAAAACTAAACAGGTATAAGAATAAATACAGTTAGCCCATGTAATCTGTGTTTATAAATAGATGGCTGAAAAAAAGTACGGTTGTTATTTGGTTGCTGCCACGTCTAATCTTCCGAATTGCTGTTTATGTTGGTTTTTGAACACTTATTGAAATAAAAAGTGATATTTTCGTGTGTTTTTTTTTTCTATCTGAACAAATTAAGATAAATAAAGATTTTTCTAATTTTCTCGAAAACGAATCGACCGATTTTAAAAAATTAAACGTCAAAATAAAGCACTTTGAAAGACCTTTCAAACAATTGTCATTTAAAATTTTTAAGGGGATGACCCCGGGGGGCAGAGGGTAAAAGGGGGTGAAGTAGTTTTTGGTTAAAAAGTTGGCCCCTTTGGCAAATCTTTTGACGTGTCTCGGCGTTTTTTTCTTTTAACCAGTGGTTTTCGATAAATCCGTGGTGGGAAGTTTTCAAATGAACACCCCGTATACATAAAATAAATAAAAATCCAAAGCCAGTTTACTTACACCAACAATGCTTTCAGCAAACGTATTTGTGTCCATTCTTGAACATGCCATGA
Organism: Polydrusus tereticollis; assembly: GCA_963920685.1. Taxonomy (NCBI): domain Eukaryota; kingdom Metazoa; phylum Arthropoda; class Insecta; order Coleoptera; family Curculionidae; genus Polydrusus; species Polydrusus tereticollis. Next base: position 128,159,588 of record OY987329.1, read on the forward strand.
GCATTTCCCTGCCCATATCTGATACGTCAGTTTTCAGTTTGCTCAGATCTCTTTCCGTAATCGACTGAACATCCATGAAATGTCTTTTGACAGAGACAACGTCTCTCCACAAGTTTAATAATCTATTATGCTCAGTACTGTAAAAATATAGAAGATAATTAAACCTTAATAAGCAAGCGTATGGAAGGTCGGAGATAAACGGACAAAAGCCTAATCATTAAAAGAGATCAAGAAATTTGTGTCCCTTTCTTTCAAGAAAACCAACAGCTTCAATATGTTAGGTAAGTGGTTTAGTTAAGTGCGTTCTAGCAAGATCTAGAGGAAGAAACCTGATCGCTCTCTAAAATGTTAGTTAGCTGATAATATATAATTTCACAGATTTGTGATAATACGCTCACCTATAATAATCGTTGAATGCTTGTTCTTCATCTTTCCATTCATCTTCTTTAATCAGCACTTCTTCTCTGAGCGACTCAAAGTCATTGGTCAGTTTTTGTAAATCGGCAGTGAGTGTTTCATTGGTATTGTGCGATTCTTCTAATTGATCTCTTAGTGTTTTATTGAGTTGCATTAGTTTTTCAGACCTAAAATGTTAATACAGGATTTTAGCATGTCTTTCTAATCTGCATGTAATGGATTGAGATATATATAGGGAGTATTGGGTAACGCTTTGAGCAAAATTGCACTTTAAGTGTGTTGCAACAATGTTTGCTTGTTTTACTGAAAAACATACTAGTTCGAAGAATGCGTAAAAGATCCGAATAAAATGTCCGTCGCAAGGAAATTTTAACATGTTTTCCAAAAACTTTAGTTACTAACTTACTTTTTGCGTTCTTCCATCAGTCTTTGAAGAGCAGTATCAAGGTCCGTTATACGCTCTTCGCGCTTCTCCCTTAGATGTTGCTGTGCTTGCTCCAAAGCTGAACTGGATGGCACTGTGGCAGTGGTCGGTAGGGAAGGATAAATTTTTAGCGACGACGGTTGGTCGGAGTATTCATCCATTTGAGCCTCGAGATCGACACATCTCTGTTTGTACTGTAATACCTGAAAATACAGTTTTGTTAATTACATATATAAGGTTTTATTACAGTGGCACTTTTATTTCATACTTGCACCAAGGAGGCCCCCCTTGGACTAAAAAGAAAACTTTTTGCATCTGAAGTAGCATTTGAGCTAGGCTAGACAGGAAGAGTAGATGGATCTGTTGAAGGCGATTCTTGACAGAAAGCTTTACACCCCTTTTTATCCAGTTACTTGTCAAAAACATTAATAGAGCCAGATCGTAAAGGTTTTGGGCCCGACAGCATGGGTGTAAAGTACGTCCAACGAGAATAGACTTAAATAGACTGGGCTGGGTCAGACCATAGACCAACGTCAGACATAGTTCGCAAAAACCACGCACTTGCGAAAAGGCTAAAATATTAGTCCGCAAAACACTCAAATCAAGCAAAACATTAAATCAAACACCAAAATTAAATTTGATTGGACGTTTTACTAACAGATAACACATTAAGAACATGTTGTTTTGCCAGTCCTCAGTCTATTTTGGCTCGGTACACTATATCCTAACTATAATAAAATTATTTCATTTCAATTTAATCAATTTTAACATCGCTGTTGTACTAAAGCAAATTCTAACTTGCTCTTCGTTCAAATTCCAAGCAAGACAGCCACTTAGCACTGTCCTGAACTACACCTGAAGCTGAGCCGTAGAAGTGAGTCGGACAGGGATACCATTCCTGGGCTCAACAGAAATACCATTAAATGGTATACAGACGGCTCACGAAATTCGAAGGAACTGGAATCGAGCAGAAACTCTTGCTATAGGATGATGTGCGCAATTCAATATTGATAGAAATTATCACAGACACGAGATTATTATCATGTCTGACAGCCAAGCAGCATTAATGCACTCAGCTCTCGCGTAATCAAATCGAAAGTGGTTTGGGAGTGTCTGGAGGAACAGAATGACCCAAGTAAAAGAAAATGCAGTCATCCAATGGGTTCCGGGTCACCTCGGAGTGGAGGGGAGCAAAATAACAGATATACTCGCAAGGAGAAGGGAGGGGCAAGAAACCCCCTTCGGCGGAATTAGCAGCAGCACAATACTGTAAGAATTAAGAAGAGAAGTAGATTACAAAAAATCCAATTATTGAAAAGGACTACAGGGCATGAGTCAGTCAATAATACTGCTGAGAAACTACAACAAGAAAAGATCTAATGACTGTATCAACTATTTATTTTATGAAAGAATTTCTTTAATTTTGTACTTAGTGCAAGTTTATTGAATAAAATCCGTAGTGCGCTTTCGGCAGTTACGCCATCATCAGTACTACTTTGTCAAAATATAACCAACCACAAAACACAACATACAAGTATATGTATAAAACTTAAAACATTAAAAATTTGGGGCCTAAAGGCCGATGTAAATTACATGATGATTTTAAAAACTTTAAAAGCGTCCATTTTACTAGAGGGAACTCTATTTATTTTATCTCTACCCACCTGTGATGGCCAGCCATCACAGGAAATGGTCGGCCTTCCTCTGTACCAGTTCAATTGTATTTTAGATTCGGGTGGCGTGGTGCCGATAGTGCGAGAGTTACTGTACAGTTGGGTTACCAAAAAAAGCTAGGGCACTAATAAAATGCCAACGTAAATGTTTAGATATATTAATAGTTTAAAATATTTCTAGTTAAGATTTTGGTAAATTTTACAAAAATGTCAGATTACCTGGTTTTTAAAACATAGGAATGTTAAGCGTATTTGTTAATTTCGAAATTTGAAAGTATCATAACTTTTTTACTAACCGACAATTTATACTTATTTATTGTAAGTTATTTTTTTTACAATGTATAGTGTGTAATTAAATGATATAACTACTATTAAAAAGCTTATAAAATGCCATGATAACGATCTGTTTTCTACTGGCAAAATAGATACCTAGACCCACCTTAACAAAACATGATGGTTTCCAGCGACAAAATCTTATTGGGTTAGGTAATCAATCACTGACAAACTAAACATTTTAAAATATCTTTTTATTAAATGTATTAGGCTTAGTTTAAAAGGTATAGAAAATGTCGCCCGTTCACTTGCTGTCAGCAATCTAGTCGTAAGGAAAATCATTTGTAAAAATAACACGTCCCCTCAATTTCTCTAAGACTGATTTTTAACTGAACTAGCGGCAAAGCAGAATCACTTAGATCAGGGTTCAGTTGAATGTTTGGCTGTTGAGCCTGGAGACGTTAGAATTTTAATTTTTGATATTCTTTTAAAAACAAAGTTATATTAGTGTTTGGCCTTGATTCATTTAACTGATTTTTAAAATCAAATCGATCCAATTCAAGTTTTCAATAGAATATGGCTATGATAAAAACAACAATAAAGCCTTAGCTACAACGATATTGAAAAATGAATACTAAATATGATTATATTGTATTGGTGCGGATAATACTCTTTCAATTGTTTTAGTTATAACCGAGAAAAGCAAACAACGAGAAGCGACAATATGACATTTGGCGAAATCATTGGAGTGGGAGGTAACCCGGCCAACTGTCATAAGTTTAAGCCGGCCGTATTTCAGCCGTTAGTCCGGTAGTCGATGAGTTATTGTTATCGAGTTCAGTTGTCGTTTTTGTTGAAACAACTGCATTGTTTAACTGTTTGTTTTTGTGAGTACTGTGCTATTGTAAAACTATGCCTGGTAATACCTGTGCGTTTCGAGGGTGTCACTCAAAAGAAGGTCAAGGAATAAGCATGTTTGCATTTCCAAAGGATCCTAAACAGTAAGTACATTTGCACCGCTTTAGGATTGTTGATTAAAAATGTAAGAAAAGGTAACAAAACTGCTGTTCAATATTTAAAAAGAAATAAAGAGATACATAAATAAAATACTGTTTTTCTACTTTTATATTAGTAAGAACCCACTTACCCACTGTCTACTTTATCCGTAAAACTGTAATTACACAGACTATATTGTTAGAAGCCAAGCTGTGCGTAAGATCAGTTACGTAATATTATAATGTCTGTATTAACAAGGGCAATTTTTGCTAACGCTCGTACCGTAATTTTCGAAATCGTGTGTAATAGACGTCTTACCACTCTTGGTATGGAATATACTATTTCATTTCCTTTCTAAAATGTACTATCACTAAGTAACGCACAAGCAATAAAACATTTTAAAAATATTTTTATTTTATTTCATTTCTTTATGATTTTACGAAATTTGCTGAAAAGCCAATTACATGAAACACAGAACATATTCATGAAAAAGGTACTTCTTGCTAGGTATCCACATTTTTTATTTCAGTGTAAAGCCTTTACTTCATCGCTTTAGTGCTTCTTTTAGTGTAATAACCCGGCCAACTGTCAAAATTTCAAGGTGAAGGACATATAATTTGGTCCCCATTTAATCAATGCTAAACTCGGGATTTTTTCGCTTTTCGTTGTTTGCTTTTCTCGGGTTATAATTCCACTGTTGCACAAAATGTTTGGTGCAGGTCATCCGCAACTCCCGCGTCAAGGACAAAGTAAGCGTGCGAGCAAATTGACATTCTATCGCGTCTGGTGTGGCTTTATCTATAACTCCCAAAATATTTAACCAATTGAAATGAAATGTTGCCTATCTACATAGATAGGATAGTTAGTCATTTTTTACCTTGGCTTGTAACCGGCTGACTAAAGCCGCTTGGTTCTGTTGCGCTTGCCGATACGTCTCGAGTCGTCGCCTGTAAAGGCCGGCTTCATCCTGCAGGCGCTGCCTGAGGTCCTGCTGCTGTCTGGAGATATCCTCCTCGCTGCTGCCGCCGCCGCCATCGCCGCGCAGACGACTACCCTCCGCTCGGCCACCGCTGGCAGTACTGGACTAAAAGATATTAATTGAACTTTACTTAGTTATACATAGTTTATGATGAGAAAGTTTCTAGTCTATAAAACTAGAAACTTTAGAACGGGGGTTTGCCTACAGCCGGGGTTAATGCATTAATTGATGTCTAACATCATAAAGTGACAACAACAAATAATTTCGTCCGAATTTCGCATTATTTTGATGATAGTTGTTTTAAGTGTGATTATGGGTTCATGGGATCGGGTCGCAGATCATAAAAATATAAAATAACAATTACCTTCAAAATGCATGTTGCAAGGCATTTGCTAAACTGTATAATGTTTAATACCTTATCAAATATAAGTAAAAATGTAAATATGATGGTTTGCGTCAAGATCAATATAATTATACATAAGAAATCATTAAGTTAAATATTATCAAAAAAATTTTAAAAGCCATTTAGATAATTTTTAATTTGGTCCTTTTTTTGCATAACAAAAATTATCAAGACTTAAACATGAGTGTCACAACTAGAACATGCGAACCAACTTAATTCTCGTCAGAAAATAGTAGAACCTATTCTGACATAACCAATTTCAAAAAAAAAAAATCGTGGTACAACACGATAAGCCATCCACTGCTGAATGTAGGCCTTCCCCAATCTACTCCACTTCATCTGTAGCGTTACAAATTAGTGATCGACCGATATGACTTTTTTAGCCGATACCGATAATTGGCCGATACCGATAATGTCTTGGCCGATAACGATATATATCGGCATATCGGCCTTTTTTAATTGATAACATTATTAATGTCTAAAATCTGAATATTCTGTAATATAATTTATAATTCTTTAACGTTCGATTTAAAATCACAAAAATAAAAACAAAAATTGCACTTTGGCAACACAGCAATAGGCGGTAATTTATGTGGCTCAGCGCCAAGTCATTGGTGAATCCCCTTAATTTGAATTTCTCGGTGAATCCCATGCGTTTATTGCCGTGCATTCAGTATTGCATTCTTAAAGCAGATCGTTTTAAGTTCGATTATTTCTTGGCGTAATTTAGTTAATCTTTAACAAAGACATAATATTAATAGTTAATAATAATCCTATTGGAGTTTGGTGGAGTGCAAAGTAGCGAAATGGATGGAAAAAGTATTTATTGGAAATATTTCATAAAGAATAAATTATCCCCAGCAGATAAGAAATCCACCGCAAAATGTAAATTGTGTGACATAACCATTTCATTAGGGGGAGTGGGAAAATCGGCGAATACCTCAAACATGAAATACCATTTAGAGAAAAAACATCCTCAAGAATATTATAAATTGAAAGGGACTGATTCAAGCTCAGGTTAGTACTAAATTTTTATTTTCCAGTTCACGTTATAAAAATATTTACCAACAATAGGACCTGCTCATTCAGGATTATATTATTATATAGGATTGAGGGGCAAACCACCCAGGAATTTTTTGCTAAAAATCTAGGGATTTATTTTATTAGGAATTTAGGGAATTTTAAGGGAATTTGTGTAAAAAAATTACTGAAAAAATCTGAAGAATTAAGTAATTTGTTGGGAATTTGGGGAAATTAAAGGAATTTGTGTAGGAGGGGGGACATTTTTCTTTTTCATCACTTTAAATCGTTTAATTAACAATTAACACCTACGATATGATTTTATTTTGAAAACAAATTTCCCCGTTTATTTCAACGTTTTGACTTTTGATCACCCTGAGTCTATTTTTTTTAGAAACGGCTGGACCTTCTAGTAGTACTTCTAACTCTAACTCTAAGCTATTGCAAGTCTCACTGGCTGACTCTTTCAAGCAAATGCAAAAGTGGGACATTAATTCATCTAGAGCGAAGGAGTTTCACTACCTTATAGGTGAAATGATATGTTTAGATAATCAGCCATTCAGCATTGTATCAGATGATGGCTTTACTCGGCTACTAAAGAAAGCTATTCCAAATTATGAAATTCCTTGTGACAAATACTTCAGAGAAAAAGTTGTACCAGATATTTACTCAAGATGTAAAGCACAAGTGACTCAAAAAATTTCAAATATGTTGGGAAAAGCATCTTTTACTACAGATATTTGGACGTGCAAATATACAAACAGTTCTTTTTTGTCTCTCACAATCCATTTTTTTGAAAAAACATGTTTAAGTTTAAATCAGAGATCCCATTTTTCACTTGCCTGCAAGAAGTTCCCAGGATCTCATACAGGAGACGCCATAGCTGAAGCATTTAATTCTTTGTTACAAGAATGGAATATAAAAAGGGAACATATTCACTTAGTATAAGCAGACAATGCTGCCAATATGAGGAATGGTTTTGTTAAGGCAAAAGTAAATTATGAAGCATGCTTCATTCATTCAGTCAGTGATTTAATAGCAAGATCAAGAAAAATCGTTTCGCATTTTAATCACTCTCAAACTGCTTGCGATAAACTAAGTAAACTACAAGAACAACTAAACCTTCCCAAACACAAACTTTTCCAAGATGTACAAACACGTTGGAATTCCTCATTTTATCTACTCTCTCGCCTACTTGAACAAAAGCAAGCAGTAAATTTATATATTTTGGATCATGGGACTCTTACAGACTTGACATTTTCCGAATGGGAATTAGTTGGAAGCATTTTAAATTTGTTAAAGCCATTTGAAGACATAACAAAAATTACAAGTTCTTCAGACTGCTGCATATCTGAAGTCATTCCATTTGTTTCGACTATCACTGCCTATCTTAACAAAGAAAACGCTAATTTTGCAGGAGTAGGTACAATGAAAGAAGAATTGAAAAACAGCTTGAATAAACGATTTCAGAATATATTTATAAAAAAACATTATACCATCGCGACTTTCTTGGATCCTCGCTTCAAAGACAATTTTTTTACAAAAGACCGTGATTTTATATGCGAATACATAACTACAAATCTAAAGTCCCAAATAAAAGAAAACAATACATCTGTAGAACATTCCAGTTCCCCTGACATTTCGGACTACATTCAAGAATATACAATAAATGAAACTATAGATTCTATAGAAATTGATAGTATTGAACCACTTGCTAAGTATGTTCGAACTTCTGAACCTGAGACTAGTCGAACATCTGGCCAAAATCTGTTTTGGGAAATCTACGAAGAATTTGCCGGAGAAGGGATGAGCTCCACAAAAACAAAAACCATTCCAACAACATCTTCTTGTGACACAAAATCATCTTCTAGGGCATCCATTTGTGAAGAAGTGAATGCTGAAATTACAGAATATAAGAAACATCCTCTTCTTGAAAGAAAAGCGAATCCCATTTCTTGGTGGCAAGAAAAACGAGAAGTTCTACCATTATTATATAATCAAGCTCTTATATATTTATCTGCACCAGTTGGCAGTGTTGCAAGTGAGCAAATGTTTTCAGAAGCTGGAACCGTAAATTCGGCGAAAAGGAATCGGCTGAATCCAGAAACAACCGAGAAACTAATATTTTTACATGATAATTTGCCCAAACTACATTATTCATATTAAATGCCTATTTCATGTTATATCTACCATAGATTAACTTATTTGAAATATTACTTTAAATTTAAATATAAAAAAAATGTTTTAAGCTGCTATGGTTGTTTTTATACATCGGCCGATATAGCCGATATATATTTACATCTATCGGCCGATATAGCCGATATATCGGTATCGGTATCGGTCGATCACTATTACAAATATGATCTTGTTCACTACTATCTTCCTTGACGAGAATCAGGCCCAAATATCCTTGCATGCATGCATAATAGGTACAAGGAAAAAAACTGCCGAAAATGTATACTTATCAAATAATTAATGTATCAAAATTCCAAATAATCTCAAATCTACTCGTGATATTCTTACATCAGTCCTGGACTTCGGCCTATAAACCGGTGGTCGCCTACGTTCCATTTTTGTCTGGTCAATCTTTTTTACTGGGGGCTGCAAAGAAATTATCAGTTAGTCAAGTACAAGTGTCCACTAATTATAGAGATAAGTTTAAAATTTTCAAAATCCTATGTAGGTATATATTTTTAATTGATGAGATTTTGATGAATTAGCACCAAAAGTTATTAAAAAAAAACACAAGCTTTCCAATTTGTAAATTGTATTTGTATGTTTACAAGAAATTTAGAATCAGTTTGCGGAGAAAGATATTAATTATGACGTAATGAAACAGGTATTAAAGTATAAGTGAGATGATAATACTTGTTATTATTGACTCGCTCAGTATAAATAAGATAAATAACGTCTTTAATAAGTTCAAGATTTAGTTTTATATAAGCCACACAAATTTCTAAGAACTATTGTCAACTTTGGACCCTATTATGACTGGATGCGGGAACAACAACTAGATACTGTCAGTAGCGGCACTAGCAAAGTAATGTGCTAAAACTATTTTTAATCTCGGATTAGATACAATAGTAGATTTAATTCACCTATTTATTTGTTGTTGTTATACCAATTGACTCTCAATTACAGTGTTGGTTAGAATGCCACACTCAAACTTCAATAAATATTATGTCTTGTCAATATAATAAAATATACTAAACATCATGGACTAGTAAGCCAGTCAGGTATCGATATTGAAATTATAATAATTATAAAATGATTTAATAGTATATTATTAACAAAGGTTTAGACAGCCATCATTATTGCCCGAGCGGCAAGTTTAAATCACGAGGAGCGGAGCGACGAGGGATTTAAGACGCGAGGGCTATAAGTTGTCTAAACCGTGGTTAATATAATATTTTTTCCACTACTACAAACTTTTATAAGACATTTATCTTTATAGTATTATTAACTATAAAAATTATAGGTAGGTATTAGTATATTTTTTAATCAAGTTACCTGGGCTTTGGAATTGGCAAAATATTTTGTTGTTTTGTCAGGTGGCTTTGTCAATGTCAATTTGTGTTCATTTGTGTCATCAGATTTCACGAGTTTTGCGTTTTTTTTAAAAATGAGCGAAGAAAATTTTAGTGATAATATTATGTGTACACCTCCCGAATTAAGGATGGAAGCAGAAAAAATGTTGATTGTATCGATATTTTACAATATCAAGTAATCTAATATGTATTGATAATTATCTGGTTGCCTAACCACAATGAATTGATGTTGTAGAATTAAAAAATCAAGTTACCTGCGTTCAAACAAAATTCGGTTAAGGTCAAAGATCGGTCAATAATGGATTTCAATGGCTTATTATTGACCATGGTCAATAATGACTTATAAGGTAGAGAAAAACGATTTCTAGCGTTAATAATCGGTCAATAATGGCGATGTTATAGGTTAGTAGTGGAAAAAATATATTATAAACTGATGGTTTTGGTTATTGGGTTTAAAATTTTGGTGGTTCTGCAGCCCTTATACAGGAGCCTCCACTGATTTGCATTTCAATTTTTCATGTGATGGGAGTAACTTGTTGTCATTTAATATAAAACGTCACAATTAAAGCCGGTAAAGCGCGGATAAATTTTGCTAGGTGCATATAAAATTAATGGAAACATTTTCCCTTTCAAATGTGAATATTTTGAAAACCGTCGTGTTCTTAATAAAATAATGTTAGAATTTTAGGTAGAACCCAAAAATTGGATAATATACAGTGAGTCTCAGAAGTAATGTCTAAATTCATTTAAAATTCAGCGATGTGTTTTTTGGAAAAACGGACTATTTCCTAATGTGTCTTTTTATTGGCAAATTCATGTATACATTTTATTTATTTATTTTATTTATTTATTTTTATTTATTTCACTTTGGGATACAAACAGAATAGCATTCCACAATAGTATCCACTTAGTACTAGAGTCTTAGTAAACAATCCGTTAAGTAACTAGAATACAAAAAATTAGTAAAAAAACATGTTAACCCTACGGAGATAACCGAAAATGAAAATAAACTTATTTTTATTACACTTAATCACTAACATCAACTAACACCAACCATTATGTTACAATTCGAGGCTCATAAAAAAAAACGCCTCATTTTCCTCTTAAACAATGGTAAGGACATACTATACAGATCTATCAAATCCGGATTATAATGGTTAAAATTTCGCAAAATCCGACAGAATGGAGAATTATAACCCAAGTTCGTCCTTCTATACGGAACTACAAAAATATTTTGATCCCTAAAACGCCTGGTAGGTACATAAAATTTAATTTTTGCTAATAATTCCGGAGCATCAATAAGATTGTTTAACACTTTAAATAAAATCACAAAATCTGACATTTAAGTAAGAGAATTATAACCCAAGTTCGTCCTTCTATACGGAACTACAAAAATATTTTGATCCCTAAAACGCCTGGTAGGTACATAAAATTTAATTTTTGCTAATAATTCCGGAGCATCAATAAGATTGTTTAACACTTTAAATAAAATCACAAAATCTGACATTTTTCTTCTAATCTGCAATGGCAACAAGCCGTAACGCGATCTTATTTCTGAATAGTCGTGATTAACAACTGGAATGTTAAATTTAAAAGATAAAAATCTCATAAACTTTTTTTGGACCCTTTCGATCCTATCAACATAGACATTATAACCTGGGGACCACACAGGAGCAGCAAACTGAAGTCTGCTATATATAAAGGCATAATACAAGGCTAAAAGTGAATTAGAGTTTTTAAAATCTTTACAGGAACGTTTTATAAATCCCAACAATTTAAGTGCCGAGTTAACCATCTGCTCAACATGCCCCGCAAAAGTCCATTTGCTGTCCATAATGACCCCCAAGTTATAAATTTATTATGAGCAATCTCATATTGAATTATTGATTTTCGTGGCAGTAAATCCAAGGTAGCTCTGTTAGCAGCTTCTATGTCTTTAAGTGGATCGATTTCTTGTATTTTTTGCATTTTTGGCAAATCACAACAGCCAGCGCTAGCGTTTTAATAAAGCTGACAGAAACTTTCAATTTTCAATTTTTCTGTAAACAAATCAACCAAAAATTATGGTTGCTAGGTTTTATTGACAAATGTCAACTAATTTAATATAAATATACGATGCTATTAGAAACTACCTGGATGTAAGAGATTCTAAACATTTAATTCTCAATTATTGTATGATTTTTATTGCCGTTTGTAGAAAAAATATTGTATGATATTTGTGTTAAAAATATTTTTAAGGCACTCTTGTGGTTTGCACATGCGTGCCTTAAAAATGTACTTTTAACATTTATATCATAAGTAACTATTAATTACCCTACATGCTAATATTTTTTATCTTTACCTAGCATTAAAATTGGAAAAGCTGAGGGGGTGGGACATTATGGTGAATCACCCAGGAGAGAAATTGTTTTGAAAATACAGAAAAATATTTGGATTCAATATAATATTAGGTATTAAATAAGTTATAAAAATTAACGTTTTTAATTTCAGGTATACTTATAATATTTAATACTAAAAATAATAAAATTGATGAACCGACACTGACTTACATGCACAGCTTTAAGAAAATTTGATTGAAAACTTTAAACCTAATTACTGATGGAAAAATTATTAATTAATTATTAAAAATATCGCATAATTTACATTTGTAGATAAAATAAACAGCTACTTGGTGTAAGCATTAATTTTGAGCACGAGGCAATTATCAGATATCTTTAATATATTATGGTCCAACCCAAAAGAACTGGATTTGGCTTGAGAGGTAATAAAAATGTGTTCACTACTATAGAACGCCGCACAAGGCTCGCACTACGACGCATGAAGAGGAAGAGGAAATAAAAGCCATAAATATGGAGTTTTTAGTAGTGCGTACAACTTTTGTGAATATAATGCTTTTATTATAAATTTAGATTTTATTAAAAGAAAATACAGAATTACATGAAAATAAAATAAACTAAACGCAACAGTTCGCTTGAGACCTCTCTAAATTTATAAACATGAAAACAATTCATCTTAAAAATCGCATTTACAATGCTACACTAATGACGAACAATCAGCACACGCTTCTCAGATGCATAGCACACCAAATATTTTTTGGTTATGTGGAACCTGAGTTAATTAAATTATTTTTTTCTGGTACACGTTTTTCGATACATCATAAACATTAATACATCGGATCAAAACATCGATAAATTTTGACTGGATGTTTATGACATCGATGGTAGGCTAGCTCGATGTATAGAAATATCGATGATTTTGAAAATACATCGATATTTAGTAAAAAACAGTTTTTATTGTTTTGTATTTATAAACCTTTATACATTTGATGTTATGCTGCAAAATACGTCAGACACGTCTGGGTTCTTTGTTAATTTCGACGCCATCTTGAATCAAAGGGTTTAATCGGTTTTTCGCTTGTAACTTTTATTATTTTTGTACTAGAAAAAAAATTAAAAAAGCATTTTGTAGGGGAAAACAATACCTATAAAACCATGCCTCCAAAAAATTATTAACTCATTTATTCATACTGAAAATTTCATTATTTAAACAAAATAAGCATAATGATTCTTTTCTCTATTTCTAATTTCCTGTTACTCTGATTGGAAAATTTCCTGAAGAAACATTGTAGAGCAACGAATTCTCTACATTTTATGTCCGAACATTTTTTTTGTTAAACCAATTTTTTTTTTTCTACACCGCGCCAAATATTCAACATACTCCAATGATCCTATAGTCGCTCTGCGCACTTCAGAGGCATGGTTTTGTAGGTATTTTTTATAACAACTCTGATATTTACTTGAGAACATAACCATAGAAAAAAGAAACAAAGTTTTTCTTTTTTCTATGAACATAACTGGTTTATTTGAGCTCGGGAATCCATACGTTTGTACAGATAAAATATCTCGCGTGGTAAAGTAAAGGTTATAAACCGCCCCTCGAATGCAAACCTCGCCGATAACTACAACTGCTTGCCCTAAAAACCTAGTTACCACACGTGCAATAAAAAAGGAACATTTCTTTCAGTTACAGGGACTGTTACGTTTCAATATAAATAATTTAATGCTTGCAATTTTTTGATCCTTGGTTTAACGGAACATTTCGTAGGTATATAATATTCCTATAAATATACCAAAAGAAGTTTTTTACCGAGTACGTAGTCTATTATTTAAATGAGGACTACATAAAACTTAAGGAAATTTGAGATGAGTTATAAACCCCAGGAAAATGTTTGTAAATCCTTGTGATTTAGTCACGCAACCTGGCACGTAACGGTTACCGATAACTTTTATTTTCTTGGGGCTACATTAAATTAGAATACGTTCTCGTTCTGACAAAATACTTTCTCTAAGGGCATTTATTAAGCCCAAACTAAAGCGGCGGTCATATTTGGATCATCTTGATAAAGTATACATTTTACAGGACGATTTCTCAGTTATTTATAAGGTGAAAAGTTCATATAAGCATGGGTCGGCAAGCTCTTCATTTTTGAGATACAGGGTGTTAAATTTTTTTTTTTTTGTTTTTCGTAAATACTTTTTGAAATAATGTCTATACTAGGACGAAAATTGGTATCTAGGGGTTTTTTGACATGTGAAATTCGAATTTGATGTATTGTATGGCTCCCACTTGTAGAGAGCGCCACCCACGTGTCTTTTTACTCTTTTGAGGAGCCATAACTTTTTTATACGAGCTTATATTACATTTTTAAGCAAAAAAATGGATTTCTTCATCATTTTTACATGAAAAAGGCATACTTGGTAGAAGTCGCTACGAGCAATCGTTCTCGAGAAAAAGAATAATAAAAAAATAAATGGCATTTATTTGCATATCGCTATGCCCATATCAGAGTGTGATAAAATAGCATTTATCTCCTAAACAAGCCCGAAATCAAAAAATTATGAAATGTACTTTGCATTAGCCAATAAAGTGCCTACATAACAGTGTTATCAAAAGAGAAAACGGCAGTGGCGTACATATTTTTTGTTCCTGTTAAAAATTGTAACACCCTGTATCTCAAAAATGAAGGGCTTGCAGACCCATGCTTATATGGACTTTTCACCTTAAATAAGTGAGGAATCGTCCTGTAGAATATCGGACACTTATTAAATAACACCCTGTCACCACATTATTTCCTACGCAATAATTGTTTGGGGTCATAGTCCGGGGGCCGTAAGAGTTTTCCGATTCCAGCGAAGGGTAATTCGCATTTTGGCCGGCCTGTCTTATAGAGCCGATTGTCGGCGCGCTTTCACCAGCCTGAAGATCTTAACTCTCCCATCTCTTTTCATATACGAAAACCTTACTCACATAAAAACCAACCTAACACACTACACAACTCACGAAGGCAACCATAACTACGAGACTCGACAGAGACGAAATTTGATTCCAAGCTACCAGCGACTCGAATAGGGCTCGGAATTTTTAAAATATAAGTATTCGAATAGTCGTTTAGTATGTTATTCGAATAGTCGAATATAGTCGAATAATTCGAATAGTCGAATAGGTAATTCGAATATTCGAATATCTTTGAATAGTCAAATAGTCGAATATTCCAATAGTCGTCTCTTTAAATATCGAAATAGAGTTGTTTAATCACGGTAGAACTGGTTTAACTGCTTAAACATAATAAAGGAACATTTTTAAGTATTAGTAATTTTTAACATCGAATGATCGAATAATAATAATATGCATTTTGTCGAATAAACTAAGATGACAAATAAATAATTCTGTTAAATTATTTCAAGATATGAGAACTTGAAAACTCTGTAATAAATAAAAAAACTCTTAAACAAAATGATTATTTCCTGAACACAAAAAATCAAACATTTAACACAACGAAAATAAAATTATAAAAATAAACCCAGTGTTTTATTTAACATAAAACAGAAACAACAAAAACTGGGACAAGTTCAACAAATTCATAACAAAAATAATATAGGTACATACTTAGGGCTCGGAATTGTATTCGAATAATTCGAATTTCGAATAGTCGACTATTTGAATAGTCGAATTTTTTAACTAACAAAAAATTCGAATTTAGAATAGTCGAATATTCGAATTATTCGAATACAATTCCGAGCCCTAGACTCGAAAGGTGCAGGACTGGCCCGGACTGTCTGTCAATCCATTTTTACAATAAATTACCTAATACCTTCAAAGATTTATCCATTCAGGAATTCAAGAGGAAAATAAAGAGCTTTCTCATTGGTCAGGCCTTTTACAGCCATGAGGAATATTTAAACTATCAATTTTGATTTTGAATTTTGTTTTGTCTGTACGTATGTTCATCTGTCACCTGTTTTTTTTTTATATCTTATTTTATTGTCATTCTATAGTAATAGTTTTGATACATTTTAAATTTTAAAGTTTGTTTTTTATCTGAAATTGTTTGTATGTCTTATTTTGTTGTCATTATTATTGTGTAGTAACAGTTTTCGACACATTTTAAATTTTAGTTTCTTAGGTTGTAGTAAAGTATTGATATTGTATTTTTTGACTTGTGTAAATGCTTTTGGTATGTTGACACTAATAAACTATTTAAATATTAACAACAACAAAAATGTATTTAAATAGTAGGCAAAAAGATCTCTCAGTAAAAAAAAACAGATGGATCACTTTTTCCATATAAACAATTTTAGACATTTTCCGTAAACGGTAGAATATCCTACCCTTGCCGAATTTTGATTTTTTATTGGCTTGTACAAAGTTTGGTTAACGGTGTTTCAGATCAAAAGATCAGGATTGGGTCAAACATTTCTTACAATTAGTAGAAGTTCGCTGGTTAACAAGATACAGGGTGTTAAATACAAAGTTTATTAATAATTTGAAAACCAAAGTCAAAGTCAAAATATGTTTTATTGTCTGAAAGAAATATCTTTATCGACAAAGCTTTTAGAAATTTGAATCAAAAATAAAATACAATAAAGTATAATTTGAATATTAGAATAACAAATGCAAATAACAGATTATCAGCAAAATATTCATTTATGGTATAGTACTTTTCAGCTAGCCTTTTTTTTTATAAAATTTTAACAGTTTTTTTATTTAAACATTTAAAAAAATTTTGTACTTTCGGGACTAAAGTGGGTACTTTAGTCCCGCCAAGCGGGAACTAAAGTGGGACATTTATTCTCAAGGGACTAAAATGCATTCTAGCAACCCATAATTAAAGAAAAAGCCTTTTCAGCTGCTTTTTCAAGTCAAAAAAATTCTCATTTAGATCGTAAAATTGATGAGACTGATTATTTACCTCATCCATTATAAAAGCGGGTTGATTTTCACCTGATTATTCAGCGATAATCTCCCGCTCTCCGGTGAAAATCACCCTTGTCAAAAGTGAAAATCTCACCCGTCAGAAATCCAGCGATAATCTCCCGCTCTCCGGTGAAAATCACCCTTGTCAAAAGTGAAAATCTCACCCGTCAGAAATCGTTAGTTTTTTATTTGGTAAATAATCTTCAAAATACATTTCGGGATTGGGAAATAATCAGAAAATCATTCTCAGATTTTTTGCCATTAGGAAATCGCTCTCGGGCAAGCCCTGGAGCGATTTCCACGGCAAAAAATCTTCGGAATGATTTTCGATAATTTCCCTATCCCTTAATATATTACTACTGATAACTTGTTTATTTATACTGTAACTAAGTGACTTTTGTCCTTCGAAGTAGACTAATAAAATATTCAACAACTGGTACTTGCAATAAACATTAAATTATGACATTATCAGGTGTTTTCTTATTTACACCTACATATTACCTATACAAAATAATTGGCAAAACTGTTCATATAACCATTAACGATGTGCGGCGAAAATAATTAATATTGATTCGCCCACTTTTAAGTGAAATAAAAGCAATCCAAACCGCCTGGGAAGATTGTGCATAAATAGGTCATTACATGTTGCCAAGTTTTAATAGATTTCACTGAAATTTCCATAAAATTTACCGAAATCGGCATGTCATTAAGAGCCTTTTCACCCTACGGTACCTGTTTTACTTAATTTGACAACGCAGGTAGGAAAAACCCATGTCTAAAGGCGCTCGCACGCTTTCCTATCGCCTCTAACCAACCTTCAGTGTCGTAGACAAGTTTCAATCAAGATGATATTAGCAATTCAGTTTTATTATTTTGGTGGTTATTCAAAACAGCAAATATTATAATGCAGGCGAGTTCTTCAAGTGATAGTAACCAACAAGTTACAAAACGACGTCATTTAAAACCTGGGGAGCGTACAATGGTAAAAAATGTGTATGAGGGAATTCTAAATACACACAGTGGAATATCGTTCACTGATGCAGCAAAACTTTATGCCAAATTAACTAAGACATCTTGCCGTACTGTTTATAGAACTATTAAGGACAATAGGAATACTAAAGTGTCCGATCAGAAGAAAATAAGAGGACGGAAAAAGATTTTTATTGATCAGCAAACAAAGTTAGCCATTCGTCGGAAAGTGCATGCATTTTTTTTTCGAAATAAAAATTGAATTACATTTGGCAAGATCTCTACATTAAAGATGCACGTAACGCCTTTATCATTGGACTGTCCACTGGATTGGAAGCTCCTTCAGGAAAAGGTCGTCGGTTAATTATAACCCACATCGGGAGTGACTCTGGCTTTTCTTGAAGGTGGGTTAAACGTGTTTGAATCTCGTAAAACCGGTGATTATCATGAGGATATGAACTCGGGAGTGTTTAAAGATTGGTTTAAATTCATCTTACCGCGTATTGAACAACAAACAAATTCCATATCTCAATATTTCGAAGAACTATATCATTTACTTCATTTAATAAATTTAATAGTGAGAGAAAGACGTATTTAATGGCCCAAAATAAGAATAGGTTCATTTAAAGAAAATCTTAGATTCATGTGTAAGCACCATCCGAGATAATTATCAAAGTTATCTACAGATTCTTATTTCTTATTGTTACATACAATTTGTAGATAAACTTTATCTATAACTAAAATAAAATCAAAAGCCAAATGATAGAACATGACACCAAATACGTTTAAAAAATAAAAGCAATGATTTTCTTTCAATTAATAATATTATATTGGTTTAAAAAAAACTTTCCGAGATATTGCTTAGCTTAATGAGTATAAAACAATGAAACAGCAATTTTGTACTTTGTACTTCCATACAAAGGTTAAATGTCACAAGTCATAATACTTTGTCCAGACACATTATAATATAATATAAAAATATTTTCTGATTATATTCGCATTACGCGACCTAATAAACAATATTAACCAATTATAACAAAACTTCCAAATTAAAGATTTGTGAGGCACTCACCCAGGTAACGTGACATAATATTATGATTTGGTAATAACATGACAGAAAATGTACAGCGACAATTATTGCGTTACAATTCACGATGTTCAGTGGACGTTGCCCTAAATCTTTGTATTTGTTGAACTCATTAAAATATAATACATATATTGTTATGGTTAAACTTGATGTCAGATTACGCGTCTTATCATACACCCATAATATGTCACGTCATTTCAGCAAGACTGGCATCAGAAGAATCATACACTCGTTTTTCTTAAAAAAAGAAATACCCACCTTGGACAAAATAATGTCTGAAATGAAAAAGGATGATTTCATTCCACCAATGGGTAAAAAAAAACTGGAAAACTTTGAAGGAAATTAATTTTTTTTATGAGAAAATTCAAAACAGAAAATCACTTTTAATAGAGAAAGACGAAATCATCTGCTGGCGACGACGATATTTGAGGGCAGTTAGACAGTTTCGAGGGGAAAACAGGAATATCTATTATATGGAAAAAACTTGGTTAAATAAAGGTTATACCGTTGGTAAAATGTGGCAGGATAAACATATAAAAAGCGCGAGGCAAGCTTTCATGGAAGGATGGTCCACTGGAATAGAAGCTTCTCTTCTTCATCAACCTTTGTCCATCCAGTCCTGGATGTAGGTCTCTCCCAATTGTTTCCATCTTTCTCTATCATTTGCCACTCTCATCCATTTATTTCCTGCCACTGCTCTTATGTCGTCCACCCATCTTTTTTGAGGTCTTCCCGTGCTTCGTGTTGTCTCCCTTGGCCTCCATTCTAATATTCTTCGTGTCCATCTGTTGTCATCGTATCTAGCTATGTGGCCAGCCCATCGCCATTTCATCTTTGCTATCTCCTCCACGATGTCCCTGACTTTAGTTTTACGTCTTATCTCGGTGTTTCTAATTTTGTCCCTTAGTGATATTTCAAGCATGTTTCGTTCCATTGCCCTTTGGGTTGTCTCTAATTTTTTAGCCGACTTTTTGGTGAGGGACATGGTCTCTACACCGGTATTATGCAAGTGTCATATACTTTTCTCTTTAGATTTATGGGAATAGAATTATTTTTCAAGATGTAAGTAAGTTTACCGAAGGCGGCCAATGCTGGCTGTGTTCTTCTTTTTATTTCGGCATCCTGGTTTGATTTTCCCAGTCTGATGTCGTGACCCAAGTATACATAATGCTCGACGTTTTCTATCCTGTGGTTCAGCGGCGTTACTACAGGTAGTTTTCATGTCATTCACCAAACTGGTCTTTCTACTGTATGCTAATTAGGGCGACCCTAATTTAGGACCGATTTGGGGTGTGTAGGTCTGAAATCCGGAAAAACTATCATTGCAATTTACCTGAAATTTACGTCTCTCTCGCATTTAAAAACAAAAGTATAGAGAGACGTGTTCAGTATAATAAGTTGGTTCTAACAAATAATAGGGTTTCTTATTCGACAAGGCTTTCATTTCAAATTTCAAAAAGAACCACCTCTAAAAAAACCATATATCTCTCGATTTTGAGGGCATTACGATTTGACAAAGAAACACGTCAATTTTAGTATCAAGGGGGAAGTGTAATTACACATTTGATAGAATTTTACTATTGACCTCTACACCTTCAGCCAACCTCAGGTTGGAGTGTCAAATGACAGTACCTATCCAGTGATACATCGTTAAAGGGCATTAAATTCGGTTTGCGAGTTAGATGGAAAAATATAATAGATATGCAACTAATTTATTTAGTTTACACAAATTATGCTATTTTTTATTTTTTTTTAATTATGTTTTATTACTCTTGTTTACACCAAGTGGCCAGCAACTCCTTGTTTTTTTTTCAATTAAAATTTACTGAGATTTTGGATTCTTACAATACAAGTAACTATTAATCTAGTGTTTTGTGTTTTTTTTTCCTTTTATTTCTTTTTTTATTTTATTTTATTTTTTTCCCCTTTTTCCTTTTGGGTATTAGATTTTCTTTTTCCTTGTCGATTCTTTGATTTATAATTTTTTTAATAATTATGTTATTAAATGTTCAAAATATACGCCGTTACTGGCAAGACAATAATAAAGTCTATTTTAAAATTCCTCTCGGACATTGAGACAAAGTTTGACTGGTAATGCTTCCAGTGTTATTCTATTTTTGAGGTCTTCAATACTTTCAGGCCGGGATCTGGCCCTAAATGAACAAATCAAGAGGAGAGAAGTCAGCAGATGCACTTTATTTTTATGGCATCTCGTCTGCCAATCCATTTGCAGGGAACCGTTCCAGGGTGCCATTTTGATCCCCTTGATTTTCCAAAGATTGTACAAAAAGGGAATTTGTCACATTTTATTTATTTGTTCATTACACCATTTATTGATACAACGATATACAACACTGTTATTGCATCACTATGCCAAAGGGCTATTGACCGAGGTCCTACTGCCCACATGTAGGTTTAAAACATATTTAATTGCTATTAATATTAATACATTGACTTAATTACTGCTCGTTAGTTTAGTTCTTTATAAAAAAAAATAAAAGAAAGAATCATTCTCTTGGTTCATTCTCCAAATATTCTAAGGTTGTCGTGGGTCGTGGGTGGAAATTTGAATGGGAGATTGTGTCTCTGTTCAGCTGTAGGTTGTTAGGGTTCGGAGACGGAGACTAATGGGTAGGATGTTGTGCATTGGATTTCTAGGGTGACGAGTTGTGGTTATGCTTCTGAGGGCCGATGTTTCAACATCTTCTAGGTTTGTTTTTGCCGGTCTGCGAATTTGGGTTAGTATTGAGTGTGCATATGCCAGTATTATGCCAGAGATGGCCTTATATATTCTCGTCGCTGTATAAGTACTTATTCCTTGGTTTTGGTATGTTAAGCCTCTAAAGTGTTTTGCTCGTTATTATTTGTGTGTTGGTTGAAGTTAAGTTTGTTGTCTAGGGTTATTCTCAAATACTTAGTGGTTGTTTTTGGTGTACTTTGTTCGTTGTTGATGTTAGTCACAGGCGAGTTTATGTTCAACCGGTGGTGGAAAATAATGAATTGAGATTTCAAAGGATTTTGATGTAATTTCCAACTGTTGTATGTATCATTCATGAGATTTTGTAGATTTGGTATTGTTTTGTCCAGAGTTTTATCATGGGATATTAGTGCTGTGTCATCTGCAAATTGTAAGATGTATTCGGTGGGTTTTATATCATTATTATTGTATATGTCATAGTAGTATATATTGTAGAGAATAGGAGCCTAGTGCTAAACGACATCAGTAAAATAAGTCGTGTAATATTCTCTTTGGGGAAGACCGCGGGCTGCCCATTATCTCGGGATGCAACAAGATTCCTTGGTGTACATCTTGATGATGGTTTGACATGGTACGTCCATATAGAGCATTTAGCCAAGAAGCTGGGTAGTGCGGTGTTTGTACTGGGTAACTTGTCGGGAACGGTGCCGCGGTGGCTGTTAATGTGTTGCCACAAAATTGTACAATTTTGTGGTGTTGCATACTGCTTATTTTGCGCTGTTTCACTCATTGATGTCTTATGCTGTGGTGGTCTGGAGGCACGCTCCGAGATGAAAAAGAGTGTTTTCTCTGCAGCCTAGGGCTCTGAGAATTATTGCTAGCTTGGGATATCGAGAAGAGTGCAGGCAAAAGTTTATCGAACTAAGAATACTAACATTTCCATCTGTACATTTTAGAAAATGTCATATATGTACAAACAACTTTGACAAATACCCAACAAATGATCAGGCGCGATACTCTATCGGAGGGGGGGGGGGCTACCTGTTCCACGCCTGAGGTTGGACCGAACTATTGGGCAGTTAAGTTTTACAATTCCTGCCAGAGGATCTAAAAAATCTTCCAATAACATTGTTTAAGCGCAGAGTTCAGAATTTGCTGCCTCATGATAAGGAGGAGTTTTTCCTGGTATTTTGAAACTATTTTTGTGATATTTTTAAAACTCTTATTGTGATTGTATTTTGAAACTATGATTTTGTGTGTATATGCTGCTGCTTGCACTTTGCTGTGAAATGGTCTACATTTTACGACGCTGATATTTGTAAGCCCTTATTAGCACTATCACTGGTAGAGAATTGCACGAGATTTAAGTGATTACACTTTTGGACAATGTATTAGTCCTTGTGATTTTAGACCTTATGATTTTAAATATATTCTGTGCTTGTGTAAGTACTAATTGTATGATGACATTAATAAATTATTTGTATTTTTATTTCTATTTGAAATTTCTTTACTTTCAATGACTATGATAACACTATGGGCTCTATTGAAATATACAATACTAAAATAATGATATACATTATTTTCTTAATTAGTTTCTTATAAATGAAATACATAGTTACTTTACAGTTGAAGTAGCCCTCTGTTCTCTGTTGTATTTTAATTACAAATCAAAATCAACAACACCAACCACAAAACAACAATTATACATCAATGTTTCTATAGGTACCCAACAAACGACTCTGAAGTTAAGAAACACATAACACTTTAAAGAATAATTGTGCATCGGGTTAAGATGGCATATCCTCCAGTGAACTTAGCTTCTGTACAAAGAATTAACTAGTGCTATAGCGCATATAGGGAATATAATTCTAAATCTAAGACAGGTAATGCTCCTAAAGCATTTAAAATATCAATTGTCGCCAGCCTTTAAGTCTGGCAGTGAAGAAGACATAAACAACTATAGACCCGACAGCGTTTTCTCCAAGGTCACAAAACTTTTTGAAAAATACTTAAAGATAGACTTGTCCAATTTTTAAAGAATAATAAATTTTTAATCTAAAAATCAGTTTGGGTTTGTTAAGAGCCGCAGCACTGCTGATGCTATGTTTTAGATGACACGCGAAGTGGCCCAAAATTTAGATCAGGGGAGAAAATGTACTGCCTTGTTTTTGGGCCTGACAAAGACATTTGACACGGTATCCTATTCCATACTGCTTGATATCCTTGAATGTAGTGGCATTAGGGGCATCGCGTGGAGAGTTCTGATGATCCACTTGAGTGCACATGTCCAGCACGTTAGGATTGGGAATGTGCTTAGTGCCCCCGTGACTGTTAGGCATAGGATACCACAAGGTACTGTGATGGGACCAATCTTGTTTAACTTATAAATAGATAAAATCTGTAGTCTTGGCGTCGGCGGAAGTGTGGTGGCGTATGCGGACGATACAGTTGTTATTTTCAGTGATGAGAATTGGTTTTTATTGCCAGAAAAAAATTCCTAAAAATTAAAAGTTTTTTGGACAGCCGCAAACTGACTTTTAATATCAAAATGTCACATTATATTGCCTTCTTTTAAATTCTGTAAGTCGGCCCTATTTTAATCAAATTATCTGATATTAATGAACCAATTATTACCCTAACTATTGGAGGTCAATCACAATAAATATATATGAAAATTTCAAAGAATTAAAAATGTCACACGATCATCAGATCAGAGGCAATACAAATGAACTAGTATACATTTATAGAACTAGAACAACAATGATGCAACATTTTATAACGTACTAGGGTCCAAAATTATATAACTTAATACCTCAAAAAATCAGAACCTTAACAAACAAAAGACATTTTAAAAACAATTCTGTGACTACCTCTTTGAGAATATTCCTAGATTTATACAATTTTTTTAGTTATCCACCTATTCTGGTTCCAAAAAAAAAATACATATAAATAAATAAGATGAAAAAAAAAAAAGGTTATTGTGTGTACTCCGTGGTATTTAATAATGATGATCTCTATAGGATTATCTTTAAAATGTAAGCTAAACAAACACATACAGGTGTTCCACACCTGGGTGTTTAATTAAGAGTATATTGTATTAGATTAAATGTTATTAAACTTATACAATCAACCATTGTATTATAAAAATGTATTAATGCGAAATTAAGTTGAATTAAATAAATAAATAAATTTTATCGACCATTATGACCACGCAATAGTATTTTATCTTATATATAGTTAATTTATGGCCCTAAATGACAACGGTACAATTTTCGACAAACTTAAAAAAGACTATCGCGGCGTTTGCCGTTGCCCCCAAAAAACAAATCTAGGTATATTTTAATTAAATATAATAATTATTATGAGACAGCTAATGGGTAATTTACGATATTTTAATTGAAATCAAATATAAACAATTAAGGTTTTGCTTAATAAGGTGACCCGTTGTATGGCTGTACGTGACTGATAGGTTTGTAAATATACGTCATTCTTATGCGTTGTAATATTTGCTATATTTTAGGAATAACGTTTACCTTTTCTACGTCACTCGACAATGTGTATTTAAATAAGTAACATTACAACTTGGGTACGTAGGTATTGTATTTAAACTGAAAGAAAAAATATGCCTCTATTTTTTATTTTTTTAAACCGGTTGTGTTTCCTATGCAACCCTCATTATTTTTGCAAAATACCAATTTCGGTTTAC
Organism: Polydrusus tereticollis; assembly: GCA_963920685.1. Lineage (NCBI taxonomy): Eukaryota > Metazoa > Arthropoda > Insecta > Coleoptera > Curculionidae > Polydrusus > Polydrusus tereticollis. Next base: position 128,185,035 of record OY987329.1, read on the forward strand.
AGTGTGAACATATTGTTTTTAGACTGAAAGTATATCTTTTCAGTTAAAATACAGGTAGGTTTAACATTGTACAGATTGGCGCACCCGTAATTTTATCTTTCACAGTAGGGTAGGAAAATTATAACAATAGAGCAAGCCTATAATTTAGGATAAATCTTACGACAGTGGTGGACGTTTGGGTTTCTATTAATTCGTATGCAATTTTTATGGTGCACAAAATATACAAAAAAAACTGTATTTAACTGTATTACTTAATATAAAAACTGTACAGATGACAAGTGCAAGAATTTACAAATAAAAGGTCGAAAAAGGTGTATTTACCATCACTAAATTCGTCTGTGGAGTCAACTGAAATACGAAGTGATCCTACCGATTCTTCCATCATGTTGTCTAAGTCCTACATTTTTTTCCTTCTTTAATTACATGTTTTATAGCTGCTTATCAATTTTTTCTCGTGTTAACTGTTAATGAATATTTCAATAATTGACGTACATCTCCTATTTTTTTTTGCAACATAGTCTTTTATTTGTGCCCATATCAACTCAATTATATTTAAAACACAATGGTAGGGCGACCGGCGACGTACAACAATACCACGCTTTTTAGCCATTTCCTAGTAGATTCTCTAAAAGCCTTGAATGTGGGCTGGCGCTATCTAAGACCATGACAGAATTCTGGTGAATTAATTATATTCATATAATATATTATATCTATAATATAATAATCATATTTAGTTGGACGGTTCCAAACTGTAACTTTCAACAGTAAATTATCCAATCAATTAGAAATTAGCTCAGGAGTGCCACAGGGATCTGTCCTCGTTCCCCTATTGTTTTTAATATATATTAATGATTTGACAAGGATTAAAATAAAAGGTAAATTTACTCTGTTTGCTGATGATTCTACAATACTTTAGGCTGGTAAAAATCTGAGTGAGCTTGAGTCAGATGTCAGGAATGATCTTGTCGTGGTTAAAAAGTGGACAGACTCCAACTTTTTATCTCTCAACATAACAAAAACAAACATTCTTACTTTTAAATGCAATTTCAATGAAGTTATAGTTGAAGACCACATAATAAATAATGAAAAAGTAAATCACTTTTTATGGTTGTACATGGATGATAAATTAAAATTTGAATCACATATAATAATTAACCTCAGCAAAAAACTGGGCTCCAACTGCTATGCGATTAGGGTTATTTCTAATAACTTAATTTTCGCTGCTACCAGGATCGCAATATTTCTCCCTAATTGAGTCCCATTTAAGATATGGCATAAGTTTTTGGGGCTGCTGCTCCCGGCATTTATTTAACATAATATTTGTTCTGCAAAAAAAAGCCAATAAATATGTATGTAATTGTAAAGCCAAAATTAGAGACTCTAGCCGACCAATATTTCTATCACATACAATTTTAACTTTGGCCTGTTTGTTTTTGTTGGAGACATCTTGTTTAATTTATTATAAATTTTAAACCCGGTACTTTTTGAAGCCAACATCCAACATACAAATATTCTTGTGCAAATTTATTTTCTCACCAAGCAGGACTTTTTAAGAAGAGGGACTTTTTTTCGTATAGAGTTAATAATTAAAAAGTTTCCCATTTGGTAAGAACTTCCGTATATAGGATTTTTAGTTTTTTACAAAAGATCGTTAATGTATAGTAAAGAGAGGGTGGGCGACAATATAGAACCTTTAGGGACTCCGGCGTTGATGTTAAATGTCTCTGAAAGAAATCCGTCCATTGCCACGCGCAGAGAACGGTCTTTAAGAAAGCTTCACAACCATGAACAAAATTGAACCGGCGTTCCGTATGCTCTCACTTTAGTTAGGAACCCCTCATGCCATACTCGGTCAAAGGCCTTGGAAATGTCCAGTGCTACCGCCCGGGACTCCCCATGATGTTCTATTGCGTTGTTATAAACGTGGGTAACATAATAATAATGTTGAAGCCTTTCAGATATTTTAATAATTTTTCGTTAATAGCCTTCTCCATGACGTTTAATATAACCGAAAGCAACGCGACTGGCACGGTCTTCTTGCCTTTTTTTGGTTAGACTTGCGCAGTTTTTCAGCAAGAAGGAAATATTCCTTTTTTGTAAGATAAGTTAAAAAGTCTACAAAATACCGGTGTTAATTCATCAGCGCATGTCTTAATTACGATGACTGGAATTTCGTCAGTTTGTTCAGTGTCGATAACAAGTTGAAAACTAAAGTAAGTTGGAAATATCCTACTATGAAATAAGGTACCTGTGTAATTTTAGACTAGGTACCTGTTATTGCCACGCCTATGGTTTATTGTGGTTTTTACGAGTAAAGTGAATTTGAGACACTTTTAAGAATCTATTAAAAAAAAAAAATGTACTTATGTAATAATCTCGAGACAGAGGTGAATGTATTTCTTCCTAATTAACTTCAATACTTTGTATCAACTGTTTTGTTTGTTTTCCGTATTAGTATTATTTATCAATAGGAGCAAGATTACACGCTTTGTGGCGTGGGTGAACCGAATGGAATTACCGAGAGCCAGACGGGCAAAGTTCCAATAAACTGGAATATCTCCCATGACTCGTGTCACGTAATGACAGTATGTACGTTGTACACTTATGTAGAATTATATATCATAACCAAACAGCGTCGTACAAACTGTTTGGTAATTGGTGCAAGGTTATCTTGGAAAAAATAACATAACAAAAGGATTATCAGTCTGGAAATTGCGCGTCCGGATTACTGGATATCCGGATTGGCATGTGTCCGGTGTAAAGAGTTGCACTGCATTTTTATAATAACGACATACTTTATTAAAAATCCTATTTTATAAGGCGCTCAAAGTGTTTACCATTGAATTCGCTGAACTATTTTTTTTTTAATATATCTAAAAGTATTGGGCAGATTATTGCAAATGCTTTTCGGGAATATTCGTCGAAGCCCTGGAACAATAGACTCTTGCAAAAGTTAGAAATATAACGTGCAAATATCAAATGTACTTTTTAAAGTTAGGGGGGGGGGTTGTGCCACTGGATCTGACCAATACCAGCAGTTGTGTTGGTTTACATGACCATTGAAACAGAATATAAATTTTACCAACCCTTATAATAATAAAATAACTTTCATAACAAACAATAAATTTCATAACTTCTTAAAACGGAACGTTTGCAAAGAACCGTCAACTGCGGAATGCTTTTTTTCTACGCTGCGTGCAGTGAAAATTTTTAGTTCTAGGTTAAGAACATCAAACAGACAAATTTAATTATAAACTTTTATCAGAGAAATTAAAGTACGAATTTTATGTGTCATGTGAACTACATTATAAGTATATTTACCAGGAATCAAAAGTTTTATTGATTACGGTCTACTTATATATAGAAAATATACTCATTAGTCGAAAATCAACAGTTGCGTCATTTTAAGCAGAGAGTCAAAAGGGGTGACAAAAGATCGCAGATCTACCCCTATGTTAATCCTTTGAAGGTCATGCATGTTCCATAAGATCCTTCTTGAGACAGGCGTCTTACACATCGCATCGTTTCACGGACGCTTGCAACAAGTTCTTCTGTTGAGCCACGGTTTTTCGATGGGGCTAAATATACAATGGTATGGTGGAAGCCTTAAAACTGTATGCCCTGGATTTTTTGCATAATTATCACAGAAGTATTCCTTTTGTAGTTTTAAACTTTGTAAAACCTCAATTAATTGCCTTTTGGTGTAATCTTCCTGAAAATAAATGTCATTATCATACATTTAGGTTTGGATTGTTGCTTTTGTGTCATTTGAGGAGGGAGTCTTGGTCAACTGCCTACTATGGTAGCTTGCATTGTCCATTACAATTACGCTACTCGAAGGTATATTTGGAATTAGCTTGTTTTTAAACCAATCTTCAAATAAATCAGCAGTGGTGTCCTCATGGTAATCCAAAGAAAAATCTTTAATGTTTTTTGCAGACAGAGAAAGTCCATTTGGAATCCATCCATCTTTAGATCCAGCATGCAAAACCGTAATTTGTTTACCTCCTTTTGATGGCGCGCTTACTTTACACTTGCCACTTGAGTCAATCCAACCCTTTTCCGGGGTATCATATGTGTCGAACCAGGTTTCATTCAAGTAAATAATCGGCCTTTGCTGATCTCTGTAAATACTAATTTTTTGTAGATATTCGGATCGCCATTCCCGAATTCTACTGGATTCCATTAAAACTTGTCTTTTGTTAATTTTTTAAAATCTAAAACCCATGTATTGGATACACTTCCATAACGTTGTTCTGCCACATTTAACGCTGGTTTCATCTTTTTCAAGCCTCTTAATTATATTATCTAATGTAGGCACGCTGTGTTCCTCGTATAACTTGTAAATTTTACGCCGTTTCCTTAGTTTCCACAGAAAAGTATTTTCTGCTTTTCGACGGGGTTATCTCCTGAGATACATTGGGCTCGCACATATTTTCCATGAGTCACACAATATTAAACAAACGCTGTATTACACACGAAGTAAGAATAATTACTTCTTCAGAACATAATTTGTTTTATAGGATTAACCCTCTCATTTTAAATTAGGTAAAAATCGGTTTAAAATCACAAAACTATTACTTTAATAATGAAATTACGTCTTCCGGATTTGCAGTTTACTTTAGGACATTTTTAAGTACGGGTCATAATTTATCTGCATTTATTCATTCATTCATTGTTTGTTTATGGCCACCCATGGATAATCCCATTCAAAGGCAAAGTGTAACTTTCTTATATGTCTGGACAGGCTTTACCTATATTTTCTGTTGTTATGACCACAGAAAAATAGCTACAAAGCCGTATTTTCTGGCCCTAAATATTGAAATGAGCTGTATTTCTTTTTTTTTTATTGAGGTTATAGACATAATATTCACTGTGTAAATGTCATTACATTTCCAAATCCATTGCCGTAAGGTCAAGTTTTGGGATTATAATGAGCCACTAATTATTTGTGTTAAGTAAATTATTTTAAAATTAGAAAATAAGTATAAATTAATGTGTGTTTATGTTGGAGCATACAGTCAACCACGCGCTAAATGAATGGAATAGTGAAATCACCACAAATACCGACAAATATGTATAATATTGGTTAAGATAACTTAGGATTTTGGTAATTTTTGGATGACTATATCAGTGTGATTAATTAAGTTAGGATTTAGTTTATTTACTGTTATTTAACAAAACACAATGAAATAAGAGCCTATAATAAAGAGGAATTAGCAAGGATATTCGATATTTCATAAAACTGACAAAAGAAAGAAAAAGGACCTCGCACAAAAGTAATGGATTTTAACTTTCAGATAATTTTGTTTAAATTTTGGGAATCCATTGTTCAATACCAAGAAGGAGAAGCCTCTTACACAGGTGGTTATTCGCAGGCTACCTCCCATAATGACTCAAGACCAGTTTCTGAACCAAGCATCACCCGTTCCTGATTACAACTATATTTATCATGTTAGAGGTAATATGAGTTTGGGTGAAAACGCTTTGTCCAGAGCCTACATGAATTTTGTATGTCCCGGGGACGTATATAGTTTTAAAGAAAGGTATGATAATTATGTATTTATTGATGGCAAAGGTCATCTGTTGTAGAATTTGCCTTATTTTAAAAAAATCCCCAAGAAGCGTGGTAAAAGCAGAATGGATTCAAAATGTGATCCATTGAATCTGACTCGTATTATTTGGAGTTCGTTGCCAACCTAAATAAACCCATTGAACAAGATGCAAAGCCTGAATACACTATGCAAATGGAGAGAACTGATGAAAAAAGGATACAACTACTCCACTCTTAGAGTATATTGAAAAAAAAGGACGCAAAGACTTAAAACAAGAGAAGTAAGAAGAAAGGAGCGTAAAATAAAGAAAAAAGAATTTGAAAGAAAGAAAGAATATGATGACTGAAAGTATGAAGAGAAGTCCCCTACAAAGTCGTATGGCGGCAAGTTCCACACACCTAAATCACCTAAAAAAGAAATTACTAGTGAAAAGAGCAAAATAGAAACCTCTCAGGAGAAATTAGAAAAATTGCCAAAAAGGAAAAATTAAAGAAAAAAAGTATAAGGAAAGAAAAGAAAGGAAGGAAATTAAAACAAGGTTTCCAAAAAAAGAGTATGCTGATACTCGTGATTATAAACGTGATGACTATTCCCATAAAGAGTTTAGATCAAAGCATTATGACGAATATAAAAGGGAAGATAGCAAGAGCTATCCAAAAAAAGTAAAGAAATACAATGAAAAACGTAAAGAAAGAAAAATTGAGGCACAAAAGGATGAACAAAGAAAACTGGAACAGCAAGCAAGGTAATCTAAGGAAGTACCATGTAGCAGGGAAGAAACTACCTCTATTAAGGAAGTAAAAGAAAAAAACAGAAAATACATCTTCTGAAAATAGCCAAGCTACCAAACATTTGGTAAATGAGGGAAAGGATCCACCTACTACACAAGCAAAAGAAAGTGGCGAAGAAACTAAAACAGCTCAACAAATCACAATTTCAGATAAGGAGATAGAAAAAGAAGATAAAAGAAAAGATAGCGAAGAGAAAAGCGAGTATAGTTTTTCAAGAAGGATCCGCAATAAGGACCGTCCAACAATTCCTCTGTATCGACCTGGAATGCTGTCCAAAAAAAAAACAAAATGAGACTGATGATAATACAAAACCAGAAACGAAAACTGAGCCAGCAAAGGAATAGTTCTCTTTAGTTTGTAATACCTATTGTTTATGCTTTATTACTTAATAAAGTTTTTTTGTTTTAAAATAAGTTTTCTTTTGACAACCAGGTTAGGATTATAATTTTTGGGATTAGTTTAAATAATTAATTCGAGGAATACACTTGTTGTAAAAAAAACCCCAAGGTGCACCGTGATCCTCGGACTTAAATCCCTTTAATTTTTTCCTGAAATCATTAGTTCACACTACTCTAGTGGAAAATGAAGAATAGTTGCAAAATTGGATAGTTGATGGGTGTCATACAATAAGAAACATAGTGTTTGTGAAAGAGTTTAACAGTCACTTTAAGCACTTCTTGTAGATTAAGAACCTTTACTGTAATATTTATGTAACGAAATATTGTTTTTGTTTGGGCTTTCAGAAAATCCTTAAAGGACAAAATATTACTAAAATTACCCAAAGAATTTTTCCTGTATAAATTTGTTTAGTAAACACGCTGTTTAAAATTAGCTCAAAAATAACCCCTTAAAATTGTTCGCACATATTTGGAAACACCCTGTATTAGGTATTATAAAAGCAAAAAAAACTTACTCTGAGCATTTTTGCTTCTTGAATCACTACGTCTTCAGCGGGAGGGGGCGGACGCGGCGGCGGCACAACTTGCTCGGCGTCACGGGCGTCGCTTCGCGGCGGAATGAGCGTCGGGACGGCCGTTCCGGCAACGTACACGGGACGACGCGACCCCGCCGGTAGATGGTGCAACGAGCGCATGTTTGGCGGTTAGTTCGTTACCCTTATTGGAGAGGCGGGCAACCACGCCAATTATGTAATCCACGGAAATGCTGTGGGTTGTAATTATTGCGTGAATATGTAGATGCAGGTTAGAATGTTTTTCTAGTCCTAGAGAATTTCGATGGTCTCTCGCTTTGTCTAGTTAAAATATCAAAACCGATAATATCTCTTTATGAAGATAAATTAGCTTTCTCTACAACTATTTGGTTTGTTCAACAGATAAACCTATGTGGGCGACAATTCAGAGTGGCAAAAAAGTCCCGCATAATGCCTGTAACTTTTGAATTACCTCGTATACGAAAAGTGACCTTTATGCAAATTGTTTAGTAAATTATTCCCCACATTTTTACCTGCATGAGGTTTTTCTGTCATTTCTGGTTTGGTTGCCATAGAAACTAACTTACTTTTTTTAAATGGCACACCCTGCATATAATTTCATATTTAGATTCTACTGGAAAAACTCTGAATTTTTTGAATTTCAAATTTTCACCTATCTGCAAGCGTTTCCGAGATAATGACAGCTCAAAAATGAAAAACTTCTTAATTATAATTATTCCTACCTAATACCCATCAGTTGAGTCAAGGTGTTTTCATGACAGCGACCTAAGTGGTGTCAATTTTGAGTTTCTGTTTAATTTTCTGTTGCCTGATTTCTAATTTGTTTATACTTTGGTTCATCTGAATGAGAAACAACGTGTTGAAATTTTAATAATGATAATAATAATTATATCCAAATAGGCCTCCAATAAATCAGTCAACGGTGTGTCGAGTGGTAAACAAATTTCGAGAAACAGGCAAGCCTTTAAATTTGCGAATTTTTGCTGCTCTCTGTAAAGATATAGAAGCTAAGTTCACTACGCTCTTGCACCCCACAGAAACGCGGTGGCTATCTCGAGAAAAAGTCTCGGTACGCCTATTTACTCTGCGAAAAGAGGTTTATGGTGTTTCTTATTCCTCATTTGAATTATTACCAAGATTAACTGAAGTCAAGTGGTTACAACATTTGGCCTATCTTCCAGATACATTTTTTAGCCTCAATGAATGTAACATTTCACTTCAGGGACCATCTGTGACGGTTCTTGCATCCTGTATGAACAGAGGTATAACTGAGTGCTTTCTTACACTCCATGATTTTATAACCGAGTCAAAGATTCCACTTTCAGCAAAAATTACGTTAGATATAACCAACCACCTTCAGAATTTACAAACTTCATTTAAAGAATATTTTCCAACACGAGAAGAGGCTCTAAGCTAGCTTCGCAATCCAATCTTAGTCACAATCGAAAATTTGGATCAATCCCTAACCCTAACAGTAAAACAAGTTGAACAGTTTATTGATATAGCAGCTGATGGGAACCTAAAAACTATTTTCAACTCGGCTACCTTGTTATTGCCAATTGTGCTATAAAAAAACTACTACCATTTACTACAATTTACCGTTGTGAAGTAGGATTTTCTATGTATGCTCCTACAAAGACTGACCAAAGAAATAAACTGAATCCTGAACCAGACATGCGGATACAACTTTCGAACATTGAATCTTATTTTGAAAAACTCACGAAATGAAGTCGGTCATCCAATCAAGCTTGCTTAAATGAAATGTTATTCAATAAAAAATAACTAATTACTAATGTATGTGTTTTTTTTGTGATTAATATGTTATTTTGTTCTTACAACCTGAACAATATACTATTGTAAACTAACTCTGGCAATACATCATGATATAGGCTCTTGACAACTAAGATGAAGGGTACCTATGCCTTATGCGGATGACACCTTTATCATAGTTGGAAACAAGGAGGAAGAAATAATGACCAAACTAGAGAAGCGAAGTAGATAATGTGGCTTACAAATAAATCAATCCAAAACAAGTGGCAAATAATGACATAGTTAAAAGCTTCGTATACTTGGGCTCACTTATAAGCTAATAAGTAATGACGAAAGATGCAACGGGATAGTCAAAAGATGGCAGAAAAGCGATACAACTAAACTAAGTAGAATATAATTCACAATATTACAAAGTCAATAAATATGGATATATCGGTGAGCCCTAACCGTGTCGTGGACTGAACTCGGAATAAATCTGGCATTACAATAAGAACTACATATTACTAAAATAAATTAATAAGACACACCTCCGCTACTTCAGACCCATAGCCAGAAGGATCGATGAAATCGAAAGTCTGGTAGAAGAACGAAAAATAGAAGGCAAAAGACCTAGAGTGTGGGAAGTCACCGATGAGATGGTCAGACAGACTCACGGAAATGGCAGGATAGACAATACATGTAGCTCAAGGTAGAAACAAGAAATATTTTAGATAGTCTTACGAGGGTGAAAGGACAGAGAAGAGAACATAACCACGCAAATTTTTAAATCTAAAAATAATGTCGCATTTAAAAAAGCATATAATATTAATACCTTATATAGGGAGGGAGTATTATCTATATAATCCCTACATTTATATAGGTACTTGAAATTAAAATTTACTTTATGGGGTTTGTACTAGTTCATTTGATAAAAGAAGAGAAGATAACATACACGGTAATTCATAACGGTGAAACTATAAAAATTTTTTTTTTTTTAATTTTAGTGTTCTATAAGATCATATCGTTCTAGTGACTTCCGTGCAAAAACCCAAGTAACTTTTGTTGATAAAGCTACCTTTAACGGTTTATGAGATAAAAATTATAACTTAGTGCAGATATAATAAGGGTTTAAAATTCTGATAGTTACAAAATTATATGGTGTTTCATATTTTATTTTCCGCCATGGTAAACAACCAACAAACCTCAAGTATATTTTTAAGCTCTTGGGATCTTCTCTCTACTTTTAAGTTAGGATACATCCTGTGACTTTTCTTGAATTTTCGTGAACTGTTTAGGTTTTTTCATTTATAGGAATTTTGAGATTGACTTTTGCTTTGAATATTCTTGTTTTTGATTACTTAATTTGGACAATTTAAACACTGCATAATTTTGACCCCTGTACTATTCAATCAGTGCTTCTTTACTATGGATTCGCACCAACAATGAGCCAATCTTTCAGTAATTTGTAAGTGTTGTTTTGTCTGGATCTTGTATCATGAAAAATTCGTTTATTGTCTGCATACGGAAAAATATTAGCAATATGCAATTCTTGTATTGGAATAAAGCAAAAATTCTAAAAGAAGATGCAAAATGTCTAGAAATCCTTATTTAGGCATAGACGTGCGTGTTCATAAGCGATCGGCCTTTTCATAATTACTTATGCCTTATTTTTAAAAAAGTTCTTTCTAACCCGTCCAGTATTTTCAGTAAGTAATGAGTAGGGCAGAGGTTTAGAATCCCTATTGTTAAGAACGGCTTCAAATCACTTTAAATTAAAAACACCACGTTTAACAAAAATTAGTTTAAAAACAAAAATGTTCACATTTTCTGAACAATACCAATGTAAACTTTTTTTAAGGACAAATAATTTTCAGGATGGGAGAGTTAAGCGTGCTGTGCACTGTATTCACGATATTTTAAACACATAACTAACCCCCACGATTTCACAGCTTTAACTGTGAAGGAAGTATGTCACGTTCCTATACATAATAATATACATCATGCATCAGTTTTTGTTCTTTAACAACAAAAGAAGCTAATTCATCGGGCAAGGGTTGTTAAACTATAGAAATCGATTGCATTGTTTGCATACAATATGGCCTATAGCTGAATATAAATAATACTGCAACTAGAGTATGCTAAAAAAGGCGCAGCATAACTTTTGACTGATTTGTCAAAATATTTTATATTATTATTAAAGCTAGATTATAGATATTAAACCAAACATTTCTACGTCGCTTTTCTGAAATTATTCAGGCTGTGGTCTATTTTTTAAATTATACATGTCTGTTCAAAAGTTAGAGCCGAAAAGTTAAGTCGCTGGGTACCCCTTTGGGGCTCTGTATCTCTATTATTTTAATAATAATAATAATTAAACGTTTATTAACCCACTAAACAAAAAATAAAAGAAAACACGATGTATAATAACCATTAAGAAAATTCAGAAAACAATTTTTTCTTTAATATAACCCATTAAAATACTACACATCATTTATTTTATTTATCTTACAAACTCATTATAAATGCTAAAACCTAATGCCGATAAGACCCAGGGGTGATCGAATGAAAGCAGGGACGCACTCGTTGCTGATAGAATAAAAGATTGCGCTGCTTTAAGATAATAATATACAGGGTCGTTGGTATGTATGGAAACGGTCGATTATTTCCTAAAGTAAAACAGCTAGCAAAAAATAATTAAGACAAAAGTTTTAGGGTTTTTTAAAGTCTATAAAAATTTTAAAAGAATAAGTATACAGGATGAGTCAGAAAGCCGTAGGAAAACAAAGTTACCTTTTTTCAATGGAACACCCTCTGTCTTTTTGGATTTAATATTAAATTACAATTATTTTTTAATAAACACATTATAAGTCTAAACCTAATAGTTTCCGAGATATCGACTATTGAAAAATTACATTTTTGAACTTTGGCAGCCTCTAGCTTTCTAACGGTACGTCTTAGAGTAAAACGTCTTACATATCCCTATCTTAGTTTTTTACTATCTTCCTAGTGGTGTCAACTTCCGGTTAAACCGGATGTAACTCAAAAGCCGGAAATGTAGTACTTCCGGTTTAATCGGAAGTTGATTTTTTGGGAAGATAAAAAAAAAAAGGGTGGGGACATGGAAGCCATTTTGCTCTATGACATAACATTAGAAAGCTAGAATCTGTCAAAGTTCAAAAATGTAATTTTTCAAAAGTCGATATCTCTGAAACTATTAGGTTTAGACTTATAATACACTTATTAAAATAATTGTAATTTTATGTAGAATCCAAAAATATACTAAGATATAGGGTGTTCCATTAAAAAAAGTAACTTTGTTTCTCTACGGCTTCTTGACTCATCCTGTATATTTTTTTTTTAATTCTAATAGACTTCAATAAACCCCAAAACTTTTGTCTTAAATATTTTTTGCTAGCTGTTTTACTTTAAGAAATAATCGACCGTTTCCACACATACCAACGACCCTGTATATAAAAGCGTGAAAAAAAATATTTTTTTTTTATCTACCTGTATGCAACAAAAGTATCGTACTAATTTTTTATGTTAGAAAGAAAACGCAAAAACATATTTTAAACGTAATTTAATAATAAGTAATAATAATAAAATAATAATATAACAGTATATAAGATACAATACAATTAAAGTTATAACATATAGGACGGTTATTAATTACATAAAACAAAATATACATGTACCGTGTCAGAAAGATAATTATTACATTTTAACCCAAGTCAGTTTCACTGTCACTGTCGTCACCCAAGTTCACAATAATTCTTTTTCTGGGCAACAGATCTAGATTTCCGTATGATTTTTCTACTTTTTGAACATGCACTACACAATTTTTCCAGCTTTTGTTTGGAATACTTTGCATCTCTGACTGTACTAAAGCTGTCACAGAAGAATTTAAGGTTGGCGAAATATTATTCCTCCTTACCGATGCTTTCTGGTGCCATATAATATGTTCAATTGGGTTGAACATTCAATGAAAAGGAGGAAGTCTTAACACGGTATGACCCATTTCTGCCGCCAAAGTGTCACAATAATATTGTCTTTTTATTGAAAATGATTTTAAAATTTCGAGCAATTGCTTTTTTGTGTAATTTTCCTCAAAATACATATTATTTTCCATCATACCTACGACTGTGGTAGCTCGCATTATCCATTACTATTTGGCGGTATATTCGGTAATAATTTGTTATTAAACCAGTCCTCAAATAGTTCTGCCGTAGTATCATCGTGATAATCAACAAGGGAGTCTTTTATATTTTTGGCTAATAAGCCCAAAGCGTTTGGTATAAATCCGTTTTTTGTCCCAGCATGAATTATTGTTGTACGCTTACCTTTATTTGATGAAGCTTTGGCTCTGCATTGACTCGATAAATCTACCCGACCTTTATCTGGAACTTCGTGTGTGTCATACCACGTCTCGTCCAAATAAATAATATCCCTTCCATATGTCTATTATCCATGTACTGCAATTAGGTATTCCATCCTCCATCTTTTTAACCGGGCCGATTCCATAATTACTCGTCGTTTGTTAATTTTTTTCATTTTAAAACCGTTTCTTAAAATACATTGATTTAGAGTCTCACGACAACACTATTCCTGAATCGTCTTTTTTTAATCTTTACAACAGGGTTTTTAAAGTGGGGATCATTTGTTCCCTGTACATGGCATATATTTTTCTACGAATTATATCAACATCCGTCGCGTCCAGTTTCTTAAAAGTAAAAGAGTCTTTCCTCTTTCTTCTCTTTACTATAGGTTAATTTATAATAAACCAAACTGTGCTAACTGGCCTGTGTGTCAAAGATGCCGCTTCCTTCACTACACCAAATTTTGAAAAACCACGTTCAAGAAGGGTGGTGTAAACGTCGAAGATTACTTTTTTTATAGGTTAATTTATAATAAACCAAACTGTGCTAACTGGCCTGTGTGTCAAAGATGCCGCTTCCTTCACTACACCAAATTTTGAAAAACCACGTTCAAGAAGGGTGGTGTAAACGTCGAAGATTACTTTTTTTGTGTCAACTGATTTAATTGGTTTTTATCAAGCATCGTTGAAAAATATGTGTATTGTGCTGGGGCATAGTAAACTAGAAGTATTTGGCACATGTAGAATAATACAAGCAAGAGTTATAAAGTTTTGCTAAAAGTAACCAATTTACTTATTTTATTTGTTCGAATAATTATGTGATCATATTTTTTCAGGCCATATCTACAACAATTACTGTACATTTTTGCAGTCGTTCTTTGTCATCCTGTGTTAAGCATGGAAGTAGCTAGAAACGGACAGTTCTGGCTCAGGTGGTGCTGGTGGTGCTGGTGGTGCAACTAACCCAGGTGGTTCGGTGGTGCGTTTTACGATCTAACCCAAGTGGTGCGGTGGTGCGTTTTACGATCTAACCCGGACGGTTCGGTGGTGCGTTTTATGACCTAACCCGGGCGGTTCGGTGGTGCTGTTTACAAAATAACCCGAAATTAAACCCGACTTTTTACGTCCTAACCCGGATGCTTTCATGAGGCGGCTTCTTATCTAACCCTAACTTGATCCTTAATATTTATGAACTGACCCGAGATAAAACCCGACTTTTTACAACCTAACCCGGATGCTTTCATGAGGCGGCTTCTTATCTAACCCTAATTTGAACCTGAATATTTATGATCTGACCCGAGATAAAACCCGACTTTTTATTATTTCCCCTTAGTTGAAACGCCGCTGCTAAAGCGGGATAATTAAATCCCAATTTTTATAAGCCATCCTTAAACCCAACTTTTTACGATCCGACCTGAGCCATCCTTAAACCAGCCTTTTTTTTTTATTTTCCCTTAGTTGAAACGCCGCTGTTAAAGCGGTATAGTAAAAAACATTATTTATTATTTCCCCTTAGTGAAACGCCGCTGGCGGCTAGTAAAGTGAAATAAAACCCTAATTTATATGGTCTAACAAGATAAGTATAATAAAGCGGTACATTTGTCACCCCGCAATAATTATTTATACCTAAATAACCCTCGCAAACCCTCTGCCGACTTGATTTAAAAAGAAAGGGACATAAACCTTTATTTATTATTCCGAAGGACCCTCATTAAAATTCAGTAGCATATCTAATAATTGATTCCAATTTTTGCACCACTTATATAAAATACAATAAAATAATTACCATCTAGAACCATTAACTAGCGATTTCTTTGTACTTGAAGTGGATAAATTATAGGACTATCTTGTAATGAGAACAGAGTAATAAAAAGTAAATAAAACTTAAATACGTATAAAATACCAAGCAGGTATAGGTACTATACAACTTGTGTTCGCCATCAGGTAGAACCCCCAATAAAATTATGAATATCAGGCGTAGGCAACAATAAGCAAATCACGTTGGTTTTTAATTTATTATTAATCTGGCTAACTTAAGAAACTCACAATATAACGACCATCCAAAAAAAATCATAATACATTACTGGGTGTGAAAGCAATTGCGCTGCAAAATATAGTGTATACCAACTCTGAGGTAGTTAATTAAAATCCCAATTAGCGCTAAAAAAAAAAATCAATTAGATATTTACTTTAGATATTTTAATAAAAAAATTCAATATTCTCACCAACATTTAACTTTTGAAATTAGCATAACAAATCCTTTACAATGAATTAAACAAACACATACATAATTTTAAAATCTCATAATAAGAATATAAACTAAAATTATAATGCGTAGCAGGTCCAAAATCTAACAAGTTTCGACTAGTCAAATGACGTCAGTTTACATCTGCGAAGAATACCCAAATCTCGAACCATAAAAAATGGTCAAACTTTGTCGGCAAATACCCTTCTATGATGCAGGGGAAGAACAGGTAACTCGAGATGTTTATAAAGAAACGTTAAAGAACATTATTTGCTTATTTCTAGACTCTTAAAAATTACATGCAATCGAACAATAAATGTTTTCATCATGTATATTTATGAGTAACACATTACCTTCGACATACATAAATTCAAATTGATAATTACTCGCCTTAGTACTTTTTTAGAAGCTTGAATCTTTGCATATAACCGTCTGAGGATACCCAAACTTCCCCTAACATATTTCTCCGCAACCGGGGAAAAAGAGGTAGAAAAAGTAAAATATCAACTCCAAGTGCCTTTGCGAACAATCGGCAATAAAATAGAGTATTTCAGTTTTTAATTTTTCGTAAATAAAAGCTGGTTAGATTAATAGTCTCTATGAATATAATAACATAAACAAAGTGATATGCCGTAAATTTAGGAGTACAGTATAAATTATGCCTCTATTAAAATATACCGCAATAACTAACTACCAAAGGATTTTTGATATTTTGAATATATTTGATGCTCATAGCATTATCACATTTCCAAAGGCTCTAAATTTTAGAAAAATGTTCTAATAGAATATGTCTATCAATATAAAGTAAAGGTATTGTTAGGTTTTTTTTAAAAAATACGACCTACAACAGTCTCTGCTACAGCATGGCTGACTCTGTAGAAACTTCTGTGAAACCATAATAATTATATCAATAATCGAGTTGTCGTTATGATAATATTTTCCTCCAATATCCGACTCCACTATCCATAAAAGTTATGTTAGGAAATTCATAATTGAGCGCATTGTAATTTTTTAAAAAGAAATTCACTTCACACACAAAGATGTAGCCATTCAATCCATGAAAATAATGCAAGTCAGTATGCGTATGTTATGGCTAACTGTTTAAATGTCTATTCCTTCCACGTTTATCGGAAGAAATACTTTTTTTATACTAGTATTTTAGTTGAAAATAAGATCATAAATCATCTATACAAAACAAGCGTCCCTTATGGATTTGAACGAAAATCATAGATTCGACTATTTTCATGAAAAATAAATCTAAGTACGGAATAATGCAGGAAGATTATCTATTTTCTTGGTTTAGAAAGTGATGTAGTTAAGATTTATAACTTAGGAATAAATAAATTATTATTAATCTTTTCGACCTATTTCTCTTGCATATTTAATTTCTTTGATAGTAAGAACTAATCTTTTTATTTTACAAAGTAAAAAAAAAGCTAAAGATCGGCGTTGTCAGTCAGGTATAAGAACTGATTTAACACGATGGTTTTTGTACAAACGTTCACATACAATTGTATGCTTTTTAACCGATTGTGTCGGAAAAAATGACGATTTATAGATTAGATATTTAGACGAAGAGCTAACCTTCTCAATAAAGTATTGATTATTGCCCTGCTAGCTAGACAACACTTTTTATGTTAGTCAAAAAAAAATTTTTTTTTTTCGGACGCTATTACAGATTTCATCGTTAACTAACAAACATTAAGACCAAAAAATTAGCGTGCAAGATGAAATGTATAGGTTCACTTCATTTCTACATTATTTTACAACTCTCAATCGCATTAAAAACAAGATCGAATAAAAAATAACTTATGACATATGGACGAAAAATGTTTTTCGGGCTATTTAGGTTAGCGACCGCATTACGTCTGAAATACTACATTTTTCGAGCTTATAACATAATTTACTATTTTAACGTTAAAATAGGGGAAATGATGTATCGAAGTGGGTACTTTTTTTTGTCGGTCACGAGATTATAGTTTCTTTTAAAATGAGCTCTAATATTTACAACACAAATTATCCTTTAAGCCACATTAGTTTAAAACTCGTCTGTCGCTTTCCCTCTATTGTGAGTTTGATTAAAGTATAGCGTAGTATATATTTAGATGAATTTCGTAAATGTTGAATACTTTCAAAACTGAAAAAGCCGCCCTTTGCAATAAATATCTCCGTAGAGTTAGGTACCCTGCAGATTAAGGGTATTTCAGCGGATAATCATATACAAATTCAAATACCTCATTTGTTTCGGAGCAGTAACCATCAACTTTTACACCATTTAAAACAGCTTCTTTACCATTAGCAGCATGTAAGATGTTGATTTTTCTGTGATTCTCGGTCCAAAGTAACCAATCTATGGCAATTTTGCTCTGCCCGT
Organism: Polydrusus tereticollis; assembly: GCA_963920685.1. Classification (NCBI taxonomy): domain Eukaryota; kingdom Metazoa; phylum Arthropoda; class Insecta; order Coleoptera; family Curculionidae; genus Polydrusus; species Polydrusus tereticollis. The sequence goes on from OY987329.1 coordinate 128,203,076, forward strand.
TTCTCCATCGGTATCCATTTTTTGGTATGATTCCTATAGTATTAGGCTTCAAAAAATGTCTTCTAAAAATTGTATTGCATGCTGAAGCAATAGTTGTAGCTTCAGTAAATGGACATACATTGGTAGTTTGTATAAGTTGTTCTCTAAACTTTAAACATGATTGCGCAAGGATTTCGACATCCGATACGCAGTAGTCTACCAGATCTCTTTGCATATCGAAACCATCATTTTCATGTTCTACAAACCATTTAAGAAATTTGGCTCTGTCTTCTTCTTTCATACTATCTGAGGAGTAATATTGAATTGATGGTAGAGGTCCTATATAGTTTTCATTTGCCTTTGTATTAAATAGGTGCGGGAAGTAGCCTTTTTTAAAAATATCCTCAAGTCCAAATGCCTTTGGTAGTTTGGCTTAAGGCATAGGGAAATAGTTAAGTGAGTCGATAAATTTTACATTTTCAAGTTGCATCGTAATTATTTTGGTACCTCTCATGATTAACTCAGGTGTAAAATCTGTCTTTGTCATAATATAGTTTAATATAAACTGGTGATCAAAAGCCTGACCATTATGGGCTATTACAATAATTTCTTTAAAGTTTTTCCTCATTTGTAACAAATGGTTAGTAAATGTTCCCGCTGGGTCTATACCTCTGACTTTTTGTAACTTTAGACCACATTTTTTTACAAGTATCTGCTTCAGAATCCATGCACTCATCGCAGTATTGTTTGAAAACACAGAGATTGACTTGATGTAAAAACGTTGAATTTTCCAATAGTTTGTCTTGGCTCGTCTCTAAATCGTAGAATACAAAAAAGATCATCTTTAATCTTAGGTTTTCCCTTATCAGGCCGAATATAACATAGATGATCCTCGGATGCATGTTTATTACAAATTTTACAATAAATTTCACCACATGCATGTGCTCTTTTGGCTTTAATGGTTTTTAAACAAATAGAACATAGTTTAATTTCTTCGCATACTGTAAATTTGCCTGACGAATAATCCTTTTTATGATTTTCGTAACAGTTTTGACTTCTAAAAAATCATAGACAGTCCTGGCATTTAATTTTTATTGCTATTTCACAAGCAGAGGCTTGCTGACATGCCTGACAGCTTCCACCACATCGGTGCTCATTTTTGTGATCATATGGGACGTAACACTTTTGCACAAAAATAGTTAGAACAAAAAGCTGCTGTCAGCGATGTAATTACATTAAAATGGCTTTTGTAATGTAATAAGTTCAGCCGTTTATTGCTTTCAGTTGAACCTTCAAATATAATATTTCGTCCTTTTGATCCATAGCTATAAACAACTAATTTATATTCTTTTAGATGATTTTGAAATTGTATTAACTCGGGAATTCCACCTCCTGCCTCAGGAATGCTAATTTTAGCTCTCTCCAACAATGATCTTGTTCTTTCGCTTTGAATTTTACTAATATCTCTTCTAACCTTACTGAATTCGGGATCTCTTTTATTATGGCCAATGGCGACTACCAAAGCACGTGATAAACACAGGTTATCGGTATTTTTAATACTTATAATACCTCGTCGCTTGTCGCATTCCTCGTGAAAGCTGTTATAATTTTTTCCTCTTCCCCCACCAACAGGTAATCTAACAGTTGTCACACTAAGACAAAATGATTCTGTATTAAGACCTGCTGAGTTTGACTGATAAATGCCACTTATAACACTCCAAACATCTTAAAAGGTTATGTCTTTAGCTGCTTTGAAGCGAATCCAACCTTCTCCTCGGTTGAAGTCTTTAGAGCAAAAACTAAAAGCCACACGATCTAAGGGTTGTAGGCCTTCTGTAGCGTTTTCCACCCAACCAACTGGTTCAACTCCCTGTGGAACAGGTTTTAACTTAAACTCTAGAGTGCGTCCTGTAAGGTTAAATTCTCGTAACTTTTTAACAACGTCTTTAACAATAATAAACTTCTCCATCTTTCTTTTTTTTTTTGTTGTTTTATAGTCTACTATCTACCTACATAAAAAAAAAAAAAAAAACAAGTATATTTTCATATTTTTATCGGTCTTAAGTTCGATTTCAAAAGCACACTCCCACTTTTTGATAATTTCACAGTCTAAGCACATAGATCTTATATTTTTTATTTACGATCAATTCATCTTTATTCGCCAATCGTCTCAAACGAGTCTGCTTTTGAAAGTAATATAGCCTTAGTATTCAGAAAATATTAATGATATCGGAGCCTAAAACATCCTTAACACTAAAAAATCATTGTGTTTCCTAACAAAACCCATCATCTTGTCTATTTAGCTTGCTTTCCTATTGTTTAGCATGTTAAATAAAATTATTATTTCGCTCTTTTTGTCTGTACTGAATCGTTAGGGGAATACGATTCTAGTCCTATAAGAGAGACAGTTAAAATTTATGTAAGCAATCAGAAATCCTACACTATGAGCTACTTAGTTAAAATTTCATATTTCCTTCCTGAATCAGCTAAAATTTGTGTTGTGTCGGTCAAAATTTATAAAATACGAAAAAAATGCTAGATACATTTTTATCGTGACTTTCTATCTAATACCATCTTATTTCAAGGTATAATTCGGTTGTCAAAATGAGAATCTAAAAAATCCTCGTGTTTCCTCACAAAACCCATCATCTTGCCTATTTAGCTTGCTTTTCTATTGTTTAGCAGGTTAAATAAAATTATTATTTCGCTCTTTTTGTCTGCACTGAATCGTTAGGGGGATACGTTTCTAGTTCTACTAGAGAGACAGTTAAAATTGATGTAAGCAATCAGAAATCCTACACTATGAGCTACTTAGTTAAAATTTCATATTTCCTTCCTGGGTCAGGCAAAATTTGTGATGTGTCGGTCAAAATTTATAAAAATACGAAAAAAATGCTGGATGCATTTTTAGCGTGACTTTCTATTTAATACCATCTTATTTCAAGGTATAATTCGGTTGCCAAAATGAGAATAAAATAATTTTCCCATGGTTTATGTCATCTTAAAAAAGTCAAAAGGTTATATTCTGTAGAGGGTCAGATACATTCAAATTTAAAAATTTTCTCCAAGAAGAATTTTAAGATAGTATTATAGTAAATAAAAATTCTATACCTCCAATATTTCTTGGAAACACATCGTGTTCTAGCGACATAACCCAAAAGTACCTCTATTCAGAAACGCATCATACTTTTCTTGTCAAACTTGACTTTGTTGTAATGTTGTATGCAGAGCACCTTGAAAACAAAAATTAGATTAGAAACCGCCGCCTCTTAAGGTATACTTTTTTAGGTCTTACATAGGGTACACTGGTATACAGAACAAATGTCATCTTTAATTGTCTCATTGTCCCATCCATTACATTATTATAATCTTAAAGCACCTGTTACCAACATTATCTGTTTTTATGGTTTTCATAAAACATAGCGATTACCGATGAAAATTAAACGAAAACTTAATAAATAACTTTTTTTCAACTGAAATAGACTGATTTTCGATGGAAAAATGTTACTTATAACTAAAAATGAATATAAGACATATACGCAATGATATTTAGAATAAATCAATCTTTTCTAAAATTACTATGAAATATTCACAAAATCGTTTCGTTATAACCAAAGTAGCAAGGCTTGCAGATTTCGTATAGAGTTCAAACGCGATACTGGGATGATCTTTTTTTTTTATATTTTTGTAGGATAATGCACCACTACGTTGTAAGTACTTGAGAGAGGACTTTCTTGAAAAATCCTCAAATTTCTCTGCAATTTTGTTCCTTCTAGAGTTAAATTCACACAGAAAACCCCGTATTCTTATCTTTCAGGTTGGTATATTAAAAAGGGCTTATTAGTATGGTTTAGAAAACAAGCAATATTAATTAACGGATGTTTTTTCGTCGTATGAAGAGTTGAAAAATTTTTTTTTCCACTCCAATGGTTGCGATGCAGAGAGTCGGGTTTCATCATAATCTTTCAGGGTAGCTCAGGTTTGATTGCATGTAGAGAGTCGGGTTTCATCATAATCTTTCAGGGTAGCTCAGGTTTGATTGCATGTACTAAGGTTAGTGCTCCTTGCAATCGGTTTCAGGTTTGACGCGCCCCCCTCAGGTTTGCTCAGGTTTCTCAAGTGTTTGAGAAACCTGAACAAACCTGAGGGGGGCGCGTCAAACCTGAAACCGATTGCAATGAGCACTAACCTTAGTACATGCAATCAAACCTGAGCTACCCTGAAAGATTATGATGAAACCCGACTCTCTACATGCAATCAAACCTGAGCTACCCTGAAAGATTATGATGAAACCCGACTCTCTGCATCGCAACCATTGGAGTGGAAAAAAAAATTTTTCAACTCTTCATACGACGAAAAAACATCCGTTAATTAATATTGCTTGTTTTCTAAACCATACTAATAAGCCCTTTTTAATATACCAACCTGAAAGATAAGAATACGGGGTTTTCTGTGTGAATTTAACTCTAGAAGGAACAAAATTGCAGAGAAATTTGAGGATTTTTCAAGAAAGTCCTCTCTCAAGTACTTACAACGTAGTGGTGCATTATCCTACAAAAATATAAAAAAAAAAGATCATCCCAGTATCGCGTTTGAACTCTATACGAAATCTGCAAGCCTTGCTACTTTGGTTATAACGAAACGATTTTGTGAATATTTCATAGTAATTTTAGAAAAGATTGATTTATTCTAAATATCATTGCGTATATGTCTTATATTCATTTTTAGTTATAAGTAACATTTTTCCATCGAAAATCAGTCTATTTCAGTTGAAAAAAAGTTATTTATTAAGTTTTCGTTTAATTTTCATCGGTAATCGCTATGTTTTATGAAAACCATAAAAACAGATAATGTTGGTAACAGGTGCTTTAAGATTATAATAATGTAATGGATGGGACAATGAGACAATTAAAGATGACATTTGTTCTGTATACCAGTGTACCCTATGTAAGACCTAAAAAAGTATACCTTAAGAGGCGGCGGTTTCTAATCTAATTTTTGTTTTCAAAGTGCTCTGCATACAACATTACAACAAAGTCAAGTTTGACAAGAAAAGTATGATGCGTTTCTGAATAGAGGTACTTTTGGGTTATGTCGCTAGAACACGATGTGTTTCCAAGAAATATTGGAGGTATAGAATTTTTATTTACTATAATACTATCTTAAAATTCTTCTTGGAGAAAATTTTTAAATTTGAATGTATCTGACCCTCTACAGAATATAACCTTTTGACTTTTTTAAGATGACATAAACCATGGGAAAATTATTTTATTCTCATTTTGGCAACCGAATTATACCTTGAAATAAGATGGTATTAAATAGAAAGTCACGCTAAAAATGCATCCAGCATTTTTTTCGTATTTTTATAAATTTTGACCGACACATCACAAATTTTGCCTGACCCAGGAAGGAAATATGAAATTTTAACTAAGTAGCTCATAGTGTAGGATTTCTGATTGCTTACATCAATTTTAACTGTCTCTCTAGTAGAACTAGAAACGTATCCCCCTAACGATTCAGTGCAGACAAAAAGAGCGAAATAATAATTTTATTTAACCTGCTAAACAATAGAAAAGCAAGCTAAATAGGCAAGATGATGGGTTTTGTGAGGAAACACGAGGATTTTTTAGATTCTCATTTTGACAACCGAATTATACCTTGAAATAAGATGGTATTAGATAGAAAGTCACGATAAAAATGTATCTAGCATTTTTTTCGTATTTTATAAATTTTGACCGACACAACACAAATTTTAGCTGATTCAGGAAGGAAATATGAAATTTTAACTAAGTAGCTCATAGTGTAGGATTTCTGATTGCTTACATAAATTTTAACTGTCTCTCTTATAGGACTAGAATCGTATTCCCCTAACGATTCAGTACAGACAAAAAGAGCGAAATAATAATTTTATTTAACATGCTAAACAATAGGAAAGCAAGCTAAATAGACAAGATGATGGGTTTTGTTAGGAAACACAATGATTTTTTAGTGTTAAGGATGTTTTAGGCTCCGATATCATTAATATTTTCTGAATACTAAGGCTATATTACTTTCAAAAGCAGACTCGTTTGAGACGATTGGCGAATAAAGATGAATTGATCGTAAATAAAAAATATAAGATCTATGTGCTTAGACTGTGAAATTATCAAAAAGTGGGAGTGTGCTTTTGAAATCGAACTTAAGACCGATAAAAATATGAAAATATACTTGTTTTTTTTTTTTTTTTTATGTAGGTAGATAGTAGACTATAAAACAACAAAAAAAAAAAGAAAGATGGAGAAGTTTATTATTGTTAAAGACGTTGTTAAAAAGTTACGAGAATTTAACCTTACAGGACGCACTCTAGAGTTTAAGTTAAAACCTGTTCCACAGGGAGTTGAACCAGTTGGTTGGGTGGAAAACGCTACAGAAGGCCTACAACCCTTAGATCGTGTGGCTTTTAGTTTTTGCTCTAAAGACTTCAACCGAGGAGAAGGTTGGATTCGCTTCAAAGCAGCTAAAGACATAACCTTTTAAGATGTTTGGAGTGTTATAAGTGGCATTTATCAGTCAAACTCAGCAGGTCTTAATACAGAATCATTTTGTCTTAGTGTGACAACTGTTAGATTACCTGTTGGTGGGGGAAGAGGAAAAAATTATAACAGCTTTCACGAGGAATGCGACAAGCGACGAGGTATTATAAGTATTAAAAATACCGATAACCTGTGTTTATCACGTGCTTTGGTAGTCGCCATTGGCCATAATAAAAGAGATCCCGAATTCAGTAAGGTTAGAAGAGATATTAGTAAAATTCAAAGCGAAAGAACAAGATCATTGTTGGAGAGAGCTAAAATTAGCATTCCTGAGGCAGGAGGTGGAATTCCCGAGTTAATACAATTTCAAAATCATCTAAAAGAATATAAATTAGTTGTTTATAGCTATGGATCAAAAGGACGAAATATTATATTTGAAGGTTCAACTGAAAGCAATAAACGGCTGAACTTATTACATTACAAAAGCCATTTTAATGTAATTACATCGCTGACAGCAGCTTTTTGTTCTAACTATTTTTGTGCAAAAGTGTTACGTCCCATATGATCACAAAAATGAGCACCGATGTGGTGGAAGCTGTCAGGCATGTCAGCAAGCCTCTGCTTGTGAAATAGCAATAAAAATTAAATGCCAGGACTGTCTATGATTTTTTAGAAGTCAAAACTGTTACGAAAATCATAAAAAGGATTATTCGTCAGGCAAATTTACAGTATGCGAAGAAATTAAACTATGTTCTATTTGTTTAAAAACCATTAAAGCCAAAAGAGCACATGCATGTGGTGAAATTTATTGTAAAATTTGTAATAAACATGCATCCGAGGATCATCTATGTTATATTCGGCCTGATAAGGGAAAACCTAAGATTAAAGATGATCTTTTTTGTATTCTACGATTTAGAGACGAGCCAAGACAAACTATTGGAAAATTCAACGTTTTTACATCAAGTCAATCTCTGTGTTTTCAAACAATACTGCGATGAGTGCATGGATTCTGAAGCAGATACTTGTAAAAAAATGTGGTCTAAAGTTACAAAAAGTCAGAGGTATAGACCCAGCGGGAACATTTACTAACCATTTGTTACAAATGAGGAAAAACTTTAAAGAAATTATTGTAATAGCCCATAATGGTCAGGCTTTTGATCACCAGTTTATATTAAACTATATTATGACAAAGACAGATTTTACACCTGAGTTAATCATGAGAGGTACCAAAATAATTACGATGCAACTTGAAAATGTAAAATTTATCGACTCACTTAACTATTTCCCTATGCCTTAAGCCAAACTACCAAAGGCATTTGGACTTGAGGATATTTTTAAAAAAGGCTACTTCCCGCACCTATTTAATACAAAGGCAAATGAAAACTATATAGGACCTCTACCATCAATTCAATATTACTCCTCAGATAGTATGAAAGAAGAAGACAGAGCCAAATTTCTTAAATGGTTTGTAGAACATGAAAATGATGGTTTCGATATGCAAAGAGATCTGGTAGACTACTGCGTATCGGATGTCGAAATCCTTGCGCAATCATGTTTAAAGTTTAGAGAACAACTTATACAAACTACCAATGTATGTCCATTTACTGAAGCTACAACTATTGCTTCAGCATGCAATACAATTTTTAGAAGACATTTTTTGAAGCCTAATACTATAGGAATCATACCAAAAAATGGATACCGATGGAGAAACGGGCAGAGCAAAATTGCCATAGATTGGTTACTTTGGACCGAGAATCACAGAAAAATCAACATCTTACATGCTGCTAATGGTAAAGAAGCTGTTTTAAATGGTGTAAAAGTTGATGGTTACTGCTCCGAAACAAATGAGGTATTTGAATTTGTATATGATTATCCGCTGAAATACCCTTAATCTGCAGGGTACCTAACTCTACGGAGATATTTATTGCAAAGGGCGGCTTTTTCAGTTTTGAAAGTATTCAACATTTACGAAATTCATCTAAATATATACTACGCTATACTTTAATCAAACTCACAATAGAGGGAAAGCGACAGACGAGTTTTAAACTAATGTGGCTTAAAGGATAATTTGTGTTGTAAATATTAGAGCTCATTTTAAAAGAAACTATAATCTCGTGACCGACAAAAAAAAGTACCCACTTCGATACATCATTTCCCCTATTTTAACGTTAAAATAGTAAATTATGTTATAAGCTCGAAAAATGTAGTATTTCAGACGTAATGCGGTCGCTAACCTAAATAGCCCGAAAAACATTTTTCGTCCATATGTCATAAGTTATTTTTTATTCGATCTTGTTTTTAATGCGATTGAGAGTTGTAAAATAATGTAGAAATGAAGTGAACCTATACATTTCATCTTGCACGCTAATTTTTTGGTCTTAATGTTTGTTAGTTAACGATGAAATCTGTAATAGCGTCCGAAAAAAAAAAATTTTTTTTTGACTAACATAAAAAGTGTTGTCTAGCTAGCAGGGCAATAATCAATACTTTATTGAGAAGGTTAGCTCTTCGTCTAAATATCTAATCTATAAATCGTCATTTTTTCCGACACAATCGGTTAAAAAGCATACAATTGTATGTGAACGTTTGTACAAAAACCATCGTGTTAAATCAGTTCTTATACCTGACTGACAACGCCGATCTTTAGCTTTTTTTTTACTTTGTAAAATAAAAAGATTAGTTCTTACTATCAAAGAAATTAAATATGCAAGAGAAATAGGTCGAAAAGATTAATAATAATTTATTTATTCCTAAGTTATAAATCTTAACTACATCACTTTCTAAACCAAGAAAATAGATAATCTTCCTGCATTATTCCGTACTTAGATTTATTTTTCATGAAAATAGTCGAATCTATGATTTTCGTTCAAATCCATAAGGGACGCTTGTTTTGTATAGATGATTTATGATCTTATTTTCAACTAAAATACTAGTATAAAAAAAGTATTTCTTCCGATAAACGTGGAAGGAATAGACATTTAAACAGTTAGCCATAACATACGCATACTGACTTGCATTATTTTCATGGATTGAATGGCTACATCTTTGTGTGTGAAGTGAATTTCTTTTTAAAAAATTACAATGCGCTCAATTATGAATTTCCTAACATAACTTTTATGGATAGTGGAGTCGGATATTGGAGGAAAATATTATCATAACGACAACTCGATTATTGATATAATTATTATGGTTTCACAGAAGTTTCTACAGAGTCAGCCATGCTGTAGCAGAGACTGTTGTAGGTCGTATTTTTTAAAAAAAACCTAACAATACCTTTACTTTATATTGATAGACATATTCTATTAGAACATTTTTCTAAAATTTAGAGCCTTTGGAAATGTGATAATGCTATGAGCATCAAATATATTCAAAATATCAAAAATCCTTTGGTAGTTAGTTATTGCGGTATATTTTAATAGAGGCATAATTTATACTGTACTCCTAAATTTACGGCATATCACTTTGTTTATGTTATTATATTCATAGAGACTATTAATCTAACCAGCTTTTATTTACGAAAAATTAAAAACTGAAATACTCTATTTTATTGCCGATTGTTCGCAAAGGCACTTGGAGTTGATATTTTACTTTTTCTACCTCTTTTTCCCCGGTTGCGGAGAAATATGTTAGGGGAAGTTTGGGTATCCTCAGACGGTTATATGCAAAGATTCAAGCTTCTAAAAAAGTACTAAGGCGAGTAATTATCAATTTGAATTTATGTATGTCGAAGGTAATGTGTTACTCATAAATATACATGATGAAAACATTTATTGTTCGATTGCATGTAATTTTTAAGAGTCTAGAAATAAGCAAATAATGTTCTTTAACGTTTCTTTATAAACATCTCGAGTTACCTGTTCTTCCCCTGCATCATAGAAGGGTATTTGCCGACAAAGTTTGACCATTTTTTATGGTTCGAGATTTGGGTATTCTTCGCAGATGTAAACTGACGTCATTTGACTAGTCGAAACTTGTTAGATTTTGGACCTGCTACGCATTATAATTTTAGTTTATATTCTTATTATGAGATTTTAAAATTATGTATGTGTTTGTTTAATTCATTGTAAAGGATTTGTTATGCTAATTTCAAAAGTTAAATGTTGGTGAGAATATTGAATTTTTTTATTAAAATATCTAAAGTAAATATCTAATTGATTTTTTTTTTTAGCGCTAATTGGGATTTTAATTAACTACCTCAGAGTTGGTATACACTATATTTTGCAGCGCAATTGCTTTCACACCCAGTAATGTATTATGATTTTTTTTGGATGGTCGTTATATTGTGAGTTTCTTAAGTTAGCCAGATTAATAATAAATTAAAAACCAACGTGATTTGCTTATTGTTGCCTACGCCTGATATTCATAATTTTATTGGGGGTTCTACCTGATGGCGAACACAAGTTGTATAGTACCTATACCTGCTTGGTATTTTATACGTATTTAAGTTTTATTTACTTTTTATTACTCTGTTCTCATTACAAGATAGTCCTATAATTTATCCACTTCAAGTACAAAGAAATCGCTAGTTAATGGTTCTAGATGGTAATTATTTTATTGTATTTTATATAAGTGGTGCAAAAATTGGAATCAATTATTAGATATGCTACTGAATTTTAATGAGGGTCCTTCGGAATAATAAATAAAGGTTTATGTCCCTTTCTTTTTAAATCAAGTCGGCAGAGGGTTTGCGAGGGTTATTTAGGTATAAATAATTATTGCGGGGTGACAAATGTACCGCTTTATTATACTTATCTTGTTAGACCATATAAATTAGGGTTTTATTTCACTTTACTAGCCGCCAGCGGCGTTTCACTAAGGGGAAATAATAAATAATGTTTTTTACTATACCGCTTTAACAGCGGCGTTTCAACTAAGGGAAAATAAAAAAAAAAGGCTGGTTTAAGGATGGCTCAGGTCGGATCGTAAAAAGTTGGGTTTAAGGATGGCTTATAAAAATTGGGATTTAATTATCCCGCTTTAGCAGCGGCGTTTCAACTAAGGGGAAATAATAAAAAGTCGGGTTTTATCTCGGGTCAGATCATAAATATTCAGGTTCAAATTAGGGTTAGATAAGAAGCCGCCTCATGAAAGCATCCGGGTTAGGTTGTAAAAAGTCGGGTTTTATCTCGGGTCAGTTCATAAATATTAAGGATCAAGTTAGGGTTAGATAAGAAGCCGCCTCATGAAAGCATCCGGGTTAGGACGTAAAAAGTCGGGTTTAATTTCGGGTTATTTTGTAAACAGCACCACCGAACCGCCCGGGTTAGGTCATAAAACGCACCACCGAACCGTCCGGGTTAGATCGTAAAACGCACCACCGCACCACTTGGGTTAGATCGTAAAACGCACCACCGAACCACCTGGGTTAGTTGCACCACCAGCACCACCAGCACCACCTGAGCCAGAACTGTCCGTTTCTAGCTACTCATGGACAATAAAGAGTAATGCAATAACGCATTACATTTACATGCTCTGAAATTAGGAATGTGTTAGTTTACAAAACTTTTTAAAACATACAGTGTGTCCCAAAAGTTCCGCAATGTCCAATTATCTCACGAACCTTTTGGACACGATTTATGAAATTTGGAACCTAGAGGAAATACAACATTCTGCGTTCGCTGGCAGTACCGGCGACGTTGCCAGATGTTCCACTTTCGAGAAATCATAGTCAAATTTTTATTTTTAAATGGTATACCCACTTTTTTTTTTTTTTTAGTGGATTCCATGCTTAATTTGCTCTATGCTGGTACCAAAATATCAGGTTCCGAAATTGAAAGTAAGTTCAAATATTCAATTAATTCAAATAATGGTACCTATCCCGTTCTGACATCTACCTTTTCCAATGTGTTGCAGGTTGGACACTGTGACAATTGGATTTAACGTATAGGTAATTTTAATAAATAATTGTCACAACGGATTAGGTTAATAGACAAGAGAAAATTCCTTCTACTTCTGAGAAATCAGATTGAAAAAAAATCAAAGGCTTCAAACAATTTATTTTAAAACAATATCCAAAAAATCTGTAAGCAACAAAACAGTAACTTTAAAACGAAAATTATTTTATTAAATGCTCAAAATGTTTTCCTTGTACTTCTTGACAATACGCCAGGTTATAATAAAATCTCTGAAGAACATTTTGTATAATTTCTTCCGTAATTTGATCAGCTTCATTTAATATTCGCTGCTGCAAGTCTTCTATATTTTCAGGTTTAGTTTCAAATACTTTATTTTTTAAATGACCCCAAAAGAAGTAGTCTAAAGGTGATAGGTCAGGGGACCTAGCGGGCCATTCTATGAAACCTGTCCTGCCAATCCATCTATTTGGAAAAGTTAAATTTAAATAATCACGAACCTGTCGACCATAGTGTGGAGGGGCCCCATCTTGTTGAAACCATACATTTTGGTAGTTTGGACCAGCCAAATTTCTAATTTCAGGAATAATTAAGTTTCAAAGCATTTCTAAATATCTTTCGGAAGTCAGGTTTCCTTCAATGAAAAACGGACCAACTATGTCGGTTCCAAATATTCCAGCCCACACATTAACTTTTTGTGGATACTGGGTACGCACTTCCCGTAGCCAATGGGGATTTTCATCACTCCAGTATCTGCAATTATGGCGATTTACAACGCCATGGAGCATAAATGTTGCTTCGTCCGAAAACACAATGTTTTTTGAGAAGTTGGGATCTTGATCAATTTTGTACATCATTGTCTCACAAAATTCAACCCTTCTGTCGAAATCGTCTTCAAAAAGTTCCTGTACTAGGTGAATTTTGTAAGGGCGAAATTTATTTTCAGCTAAAATTCTTTCAACCGATGACTTACTAATTTCTAGGCCGGTTTTTCTCAATGAACAATGGGGATTTTCAGCAAAAGACTGTAAAACATCTAAGCTTCTTTGTTCATTTGTGGCTGCATTTTGGGCGGCCAGATCTAGGTCGCTCTTTTAAGCTGCCAGTATCCTCAAACCTTTTTACTATTCTCTAAACGGTTGATGCAGCGATTGGATGACGATTTGGAAATGAATTGTTAAATAAAATAGCAACCTCTGTGTATGGCTTCACACGATCTGCATAACCGCGCATCATAATTAATGTAGTTTTCTCCCTTTCAGTTAAATGAACCATTTTAGACCGTGATTTTAAACTCGATAATTTTAGACAATTATTAATGTTATGTATTATTAATGTATTTTGATTGTCATTGTCAGTGTCCAACCTGCAACACATTGGAAAAGGTAGATGTCAGAACGGGATAGGTACCTATTACCTGCTCTGAGAAAAACGATTTATTTGAACTTACTTTCAATTTCGGAACCTAATAGTTTGGTACCAGCATAGAGCAAATTAAGCATGGAATCCACTAAAAAAAAAAGTGGGTATACCATTTAAAAATAAAAAGTTGACTATGATTTCTCGAAAGTGGAACATCTGGCAACGTCGCCGGTACTTCCAGCGAACGCAGAATGTTGTATTCCCTCTAGGTTCCAAATTTCATAAAGCTTGTCCAAAAGGTTCGTGAGATAATTGGACATTGCGGAACTTTTGGGACACACTGTATACGATTTTTGACTTAAGTTTGATAAATGATCACTATAGTTAATTTTAACAATAAACAATAAATACTCCCAAATTACTGGTATTATAGGCAATCTTTAGGATGTCATCATTTAATTAAAAAGAAAGATAATCCTTTAAAAATCCGAACATTCAGCTGGTGTAAAAAGCGAGAGCTATGTTTAGAATGTTCATTGATTCGTTAATTTTGTCCAAGCATGTATCCACATTATAATAGAATAAAAAAATGATACATTTTCGAACAAAATATGGCTTATCGACAATAAAGCAACCTAAAGAAATGTGCAAGTGGTGTGAGTTCGGGAAATGAAAATGGAACATCATAAAAACCGAATTTAAACCGCCTGCGGGTTATCACAGGATAAATCTGCGTTCGATATGTGTGGCACATCCCCGATACGGGGTCAGAGCCTCTGGTGCCAGTCACAACTACCTTAATAATCCGGGGATATTATATTCCGGCGTTCTATATACAGGGCGATGGAAAACCGTTTGCGTTGTTTCCTGTTTTAAATACAAAAAAAAAAACATCGTTGCAACCTGTACACACACTTAGGAAGTTTACTAACCGAAAATACTTGTTGCTAATAAAATTGCCATGGACAGTGAACTGGTAACAAGTGGCAAGTCGGAAGAGCCAGCCATCTTACTTTCCAGCTTAAAAATAATTTAGTTGAGGTTAAAATTTTATGTCCCTTTCTGGTAACCCAAAATTCAAAATAAATTGTTATTATATGCAAACGCATTTTATTTATTTCGCTTGTTAACTGTCACCAAACTGTCCCATTGATTGTGATGTCGCAAAATTCCGCAGATTTTCTAGTCATTTTTTTAAAAATTAGAAAATTCACTGGTCAACACATAATTTTTTTACTGTTTCTAGGTAATTTGGGTCTGCTAAACCTAAAAATAACCTCAGATTTGCTCCATCAGATCGTTTTCAATAACTGGAGCCATAAGCTATATTTTCGAGATTAAGGGTATTTTATATCGCATAATTATAAATGTATTACTGCCTACCACCAAAAAAAACAACTCAGGAATGGAAGAAAAATGTTTATTGTACACCACAAAAAATACAAAAATCATCTGTCAATAATATTAACAATATTAACTTAAGTTATTAATTTAAATTAACCTAAACTAATAAATAAAAATCAGCTGATCTGTATCACCCAAAAACTTCCTTTTATAAGATTTTCTCGCATGAGATTGAAAAGGACAGTATCGTTGAAGACCCCAGCAGTAATCGGCCATCATGTGAATGTCCCATCTACCCTGATATCTCTCTTTCATAGTTTTTATATCCTGGTGGAATCGTTCACTAAGGTCGCAAGATTTTCTGGGAATTGTTCCAAGTGGATGTGGAGATAATGAATCTTAATCTTTATGCTCATTGTACTGTACACCCGTGTTGGTTAAAGTTGTTGAGCATATCTTCCACTATCTCTCGGTATTTTTCCGATTTCTTGTTTCCGAGAAAATTTTGCACAGCTTTAACAAAAGAGCACCATGTATTAAATTTAGTTTCGGTCATCGATTCTGTAAAATGTGAATCTTTTATCAGCTCTCTGATTTGAGGTTCATCAAATATTCCGGCTTTCAATTTCTCCTTGCTGAGTGCAGGGAATTTGCTGGACAAGTATTCAAAACACGCACCATTCTGGTCTAAGGTCTATACAAATTGTTTCATTAGTCCTAGTTTACTATGCAAGGAAGGAAATATGATTTTTTCCCGTTCAACCAACGCTTCATTAATTACATGTTGATAAAGAGACGCCAATGATCTGGTATGTACTCTGTTATACTCATTTTTTCTAACAGACCTTTAATATCATTACAAAAAAACATATTATCCTCCTAAGAGAAAAATAGCAAAAGATCCTTTTCTCTGTTACGGTAGTACATAATTTTGGTACCTGGATAAGAAGATTTTTTTCATTTAGTCAGGAGGCAAGTAACTCGGCAGACTCTTTTGGGAGGTTTAAATCTCTGACAAGGTCACTTAGCTCCTCCTGAGTAAACCGTTCGGGACTTGTTAAATCTCCTGCAAAATCGCTGTCCTCTTTTTCAAATCGGTCACTCTGCTGCTCGTCAGATGACGTTTCGACTGTATCCTCTGGTAACGTAGGCAGGCTGCTATATGTTGGAATTGGTATTTCTTCAGAATGCTGAACAGGTCTTCTTCTTGCTGACTCCAGGTGAGGATAGTTCCACTTATGCCGATTGTTACCATTAATGCCCTTTATCTTCACAAGACAAAAATAACAATCGTCAAAGTGGCTTTTTTGTTCCCTCCATACCATCAGAACACCAAACTTTAAACACTTTTTTTGTCCATTGTCGCAGGTGTTCGACACAGGTTTTGCATACAACATGCGGAGCCCAGGGTTTATTTTGGTCTCCTAAGTGAACACCAAAATAGGCCAAATAAGCTTTTTTCACAAAGTCACAAATCACTCCTCTACTTTCTTTTAAAATGTACTCGCCACATATGTAGCAAAAAACGTCCGGATGGTTTACGCAACTACGCCTACTTGTAAAAGCCATGTTTAAATACAATTTATCAAAGAACACACTCTTGCAATGAAGCTCAAGTTTCAACTAAACGCATGCAGGCAATATTCCGCATAATATAATCCCCATATTACCACCTACAAGGAGCAGTGGGGGACTCATTTTAGCACTAATGTACTGTAGTTAAGTTAAAAAGATCACCCAGTATAATATGTAAATTTAAAGTTCCTATCTCATTTGAAGCAACTAAAGACCTCTGATGAACAGGCGGACGGACCGAGGACCCAACAATAGGAAAATGTTGCAAATCCTTATTCCACTCGCCCCTTCAATTATATCTGTTTGGTATATAAATATTTAAAACCATAATACCAAAGAGGTATCCTAATATTTTCATTTATTTAATGCAACTATGAAATGAACATACTAACATATTGTTATTATTGTAAACTACCTTTGTTATTATTATTATTATTATCACTTTACAAAAACTAAAACCTAAGTCGAAATTTCGCCGTGAACGCAATTCATTTCAAAAATTAATAAAAGTATATGGTAGGAATAAATCTTTTTTAAGGTCGAAGCATGTTCTATTTACTATTAATTTTGATCAGTCTAGTATGATGTATTTTATTCCTACTATTTAAAATTTAACCACTAGGGAATGGACTACTTTTTGCACCTTAAAAAATAGTTTTTTTAAACCCCTTAACTTATTTTTTAAAATTTAAAGTTGATTTTGTTTTGCAATTTGCAACAACTTGGCACCTAATAGGCAAGGCCGCCCGTCAGGGGTCAGGGTGGGTCACGTGACCCCCCCCCCCTAAAAATGTCTTTTGTTAAAAAACACTGGTGTATAATTTTTAAAATAGTACAAAACATTGTCTGTACAACGATCGATAATTTGTTGACAAAATAATACTGTAAGATTTTCGGTTTTGCCATACTAACGTCGATGAATGCCGAAGGCATAGCCAATTCAATTTTGAGTGCTTGTGATGAATATGGATATACTAGTTGGACTAGAGCAGTGTTGCCTCTCCTACCGATTTTTCGGTAGATCTACCGATTTTCACCTCAATTTACCGATCTACCGAAAGCACATTGAATTATACCTAATTTTACGATTTAAGTTGTTGTCAACATGTCATTGTCAACTTAGTTGAGTATACTAGAGTCTACTAGAGACTAGAGAACAAGAGAACGCCCTAGTCCTATTAGAACACACGAGATGGCTAAACATTAACTACAGTTT
Source organism: Polydrusus tereticollis (assembly GCA_963920685.1). Taxonomy (NCBI): domain Eukaryota; kingdom Metazoa; phylum Arthropoda; class Insecta; order Coleoptera; family Curculionidae; genus Polydrusus; species Polydrusus tereticollis. The sequence continues at coordinate 128,220,916 of OY987329.1, forward strand.
TCAATTTAAACTTGTTTCTTGTTTGTATTAAAGGTTACCTATCAATGGTAGGCAACATTAATACTATAGAACAATAGAAAATAGAACGTCTAGTCTTATAAGAACACACGAGATGGCACGACATTGATTTCAACTCTCGGGGATTACCGCTTTTATTTGAAATCCCGCTGCTGTAAACCTCCGACACTCTTTCATGTGAAATCCCGCGGTGAATCCCCGACGTAAACTTATAAAAGGGACGAAATTACAATTTTACTTACACTACATTAAACCTCATTTATAATTATTTGTTTCTTTTGTGACAAAATAAAATCGTGTACCTAACAGTGTAACCCAAATTTGTTTTATATAATCTGATTATAGTCGCAAACTATTTAAAGGTAGGTGTGATTTTTTAGTTAAATATATATATTTTTTAATTACCTACTATTCATTCATTTTTGGAAATTAAAAATATTAATTAAATGAACGTACTTTTAGAAATTGCAATGGATTTATCTGGTGCTAGTGATTCAAGTGATAAGGAGGAACCTTCAACTTCCTTTTCAAAGAATAAGAAAATGAGAAAATATGCTCAAACCTATAAAACTGCATGGGAAGAGAAACCTGAATTTAAAAGCTGGCTTATGAAAAGTCGTAAAGGAGAAAATTATGCCAAATGTCGCAGCTGCGATAAAGATCTAAATATTTCCAGCGGAAAAGATGCCCTAATAAAACATGGAATTTCAAAATTTCATTTAGAAAAAATTAAACTTCAACGAGGTCAACAGTCCATTAGCAAATTTGTCGTTGAAACGTCAGCGTCAGCACAAGTTACTCTGGATTACAATGTTAAAGAAGGTATTCTTTTTTATTGATTGCTTAGTACATAATTAAAACTAATTGAATTTTATTGTTGCAGCTGAAATCAGACTATGTGCTCTTGTGGCAGAACACAATTTACCGATAATGTTAATGGATCATTTGCCTCAGTTGTGTGCTTCAGCATTTCCGGATTCAAAAATTGCAAAAAGTCTGGCTTGTGCAAGGACCAAGACGACAGCCGTGATCAACAATGTTATTGGTGATGAAAATTTCAATGACATTTGCAAAAATTTACGAAGTAAAAAATTTTCAGTAATAATCGACGAATCTACTGATCTGTCGACTCAAAAGCATCTTTGCATTGTTGTCAGGTATGTGACAGAACATTTTGTAAAAGATAGTTTTTTTAAGTTGATAAAAGTTACAGATGCTTCAGCTCAGTCAATTTACAATTTGTTGATTGAAAATTTTATTAAATATGAAATACCCTACAAACAAAACTTAATTGGATTTGCTTCAGATGGGGCAAATGTGATGTTTGGCGCACATCACTCAGTTATGAAACTATTAAAAAATGATATCCCTGAATTATTTGTCATGAAATGCATCTGTCATTCGTTTCATTTGTGTGCATCTAGTGCTTGCCTTAAGTTACCCGCACATTTAGAAAATTTAGCGAGAGATATTCACAGTTACTTTAATAGTAGCCCAAAAAGAAAATTTGAATATATAGAATTCCAAAATTTTAGTAATGTTAAAGTCCATAAATTGCTCCATCCATCCCAAACACGATGGTTATCTCTCGAAAGTGTTGTTAAAAGAATATTAGAGCAATACGAACCTTTAAGGTTATATTTTATTGATATAGTAAGTAACAAAAACGACGTTGTAATAGCGGAAAGTATCTTGCAAAAATTACAAGATCTACAAAACAAATTATATTTTCAGTTTTTGGATTATGTTCTGCCATTTTTCAACCAACTAAATCGAGAAATGCAGTCTGAATCCCCAAAAAAACATCTTTTATATGAAAAAGTAACCGGTGTGCTACAAGCATTTTTTGATTGTTTTCTTAAAAGAGATTATATCATAAAAACACCAATGGCCAATGTTGAGTTTAAAAATCCCCAAAACTTTTTAGCTATTGAAAATATGTATTTTGGAGCAAATGTAGCTGCCACTATACAAAATTCTAAAAACTTAACCCCCTTTCAAATTGAAACATTTAAGCTGCGTTGTTTAGATTTTTATATTGAAGCCTGTACACAAATAAGATCAAGATTTCCTTTAAACGACAATATTTTACAAAAACTGGGTATTATAGATCCGAAAAAAGTTAAACAAGGAGATATTTCATCCATAGCTGATGTTTCTATGTCATTTCCCCATTTCATTAATAAAAATGAAATACAAAAATTAGATTTTGAATGGAGATTATTGCGAAATTGTAAAGAAATGCAGAGTTTCAGCGATGATGTAGAGTCATTTTGGCAATCCGTTGGAGAAATAATATTAGGAGATGAAACTCGAGCATATCCGACATTGTGCAATTTTGTTGAAAATCTCCTATGCTTACCACATTCATCAGCAAATTGCGAAAGAGTTTTTTTAATTTGTAATTTGTTGAAAACAAAACAGAGAAATCGTCTGGAAGCGACAACAATTTCTGGTTTGATTTATACAAAACAATATATGGACAAAAATGTGTGCCATAATTTCATTGTTGAAAAAACTCTAGTTGCAAAAATGACTGATTCAAATTTAAAAGGAAAACCTTCTTATGCAGATTAATTTTAAAATATAGAAATAAGAATAGCTTAGAGTGAAAAATTAGGTTTGTATGCCCAAGTATTTTGTATTTTTAAATAAAAGTTTATTTGTACATAATATTATGCAATTGTGTTTTATTTCAAAAATAAATCCTTGTGTTTACCACAGTATTTGAAATTAAACGTTGGCCACAGATAAATATATAATTATGTTAACTACCAGTTGCACTTGCAGTAAATAATACACTATTTTAAAATTCTACCGAAAAATGTCGAAATCTACCGATTTTCTGCGAAGCATCTACCGAATTTGTTACAAGCGAGGGTGGCAACACTGGACTAGAGTTTGATGGGTGTTGTAGGATGGTAGGTCATAAGCATGGAGTGCAAAAACTTATAAGACTTAAATATCCTAAGGCGACTTTTTCCCAATGTGCGTCCCATAGACTTAATTTAGTAATACACGATGTTAGCAAAACACCAACGTTCAGACGCGTAATAAGGCTAATAAACTTTTAAATTGCATTTCTACTCCAAAGTTCAGCCTTTACATAATAGCCAAATACTCCCGTAAACATACTGCAATCCAAAAGTGTAAACTTGTTTTCAATTAAACAACACATAGACGAGTTGCTGGTAATTTTCAGTCCTATCGTAACCATCCTCAAAACTCCGTTAAAGATATTTTCAGTAGAAGTATGGAACATGCTGAGACTTGTGGCGTAGAAATTTTTAGGCTATTGCAGAGGATTATTTTAGAATATCGCTTTTCATTCCCTATCTGGACTCAATCATCACATTTTCAGTAAGGTTTCTTAAGATGCTTTCCATCTCTCCGGTCTACAGCCAACTAATTTGAAGAGCAATGAATACATCAAAGGTTTATTAATAAATAAAAAGGAAGAACTAACCAAGATCTATGATATTGACGACTTTCTAGAACAGCTAGAAACTTGGATACTGGTAAAGAAGACTTTGACTACACATATTTATTAAAGAAAGAAATTACCTTTTTCTCGGCTGTAAGAAAAGCACTTAATATATTCTTGGCATTACCTACCTCCAAGGACAGTTACTGTAGAACGATTTTTCAGTATACTTAGACAGGTAAAGACCTGGCTAAGGTCAACCATGGGCGAAAATCGGTTTATCAAGTTTATGTATGCTTAATGTACGTAAATAAAGATAAACAGTCGTTTATAAACGAGACCATCAAAAAATTTGGACGTAGAAGGCTTGTACTTTTATTCAAAGATGATTAGACGTCCTACTACTAATAATAGAAAAAAGCTTGCTCTATTTTTTATTTAGATATATTTTTTTTCTAAACCTGACCCCCCCCCCTGAGTTTTTTTCTGCGGGCGGACTTGCTAATAGGTCAAATGGAGAAGAAGTAAATATTTTAAAGTAAGAGAATAATCGTAGATCATTGGTAAACCATTTAAAGGGGAATTAATTAATTAGGTTTCAACTCAAAAATGATTATTAACAGTAAGTATATAGTATCTTCAAGATTTTTTAAACCGAACGCTAATAAACGCTGCAACACGCATAATTAAAAAAAAATGTATTAATATAAACTTTGTGCTATTTGCGCAATAATTGCATTACTGGTACAATGTAACTTAAGATACTAAGAAAAAAATACTAGACTAAACAAGAAGAAAATCACTAATTAAAATAAAAATACGTATTAAAATCTCCTATTAGCGGGCGTAAGATTTGATAAAAGCCGAAAAAATAGTTCAGCGAACATGTGAACTGATGTGGTACTTTCGACCTTCTTTTATTACTGCAACAAGCTAATTAAAAATTAAAGTCAAGCCAATAAACACTTTTATCCGTGGATTTATTTAATTGGCAAAAATGGCATAAATGCCAAAAGGTCAGAAGAATCGATTAATTTTTAAAATAAATCACGTTCCGATTGACTGATGCAATTTTGGAAAAGAGTCGGACTTAGATGTATTTTACCAATATAATATCTCTATACCCATCTAATAATGGCTTATTCTATCATGAGCTTTAAGTGTAATAACTGTTAGAAATGTCCCCCACCTTGTTCGATGCATAAGATGACACGCCTCCTCATTTCTGGCGTTAAGCTTGCATATTTTTCAACAATCCTTTGTCCCAGTTCTTGCAAATTATCTACAAGAGTTCTGAAAATTCTATTTTTCAAGTAAAAAAATAACATATTTATCAACTGGTCATCAAAAAACCCGCGGAGAAAATCTAGTGTCTCGTGTCACATGTGCTGTTGCACAGCCCTGCTGAAAATAGCCATGCTTAATTTCATCATCGCGTGGTTATCGAATAAATTCACTCAAATTGTCATGTTGATTCTATACCTCTATGCGTATTTAACAGTATTATTGACAAACCATTGACAGTACGCATAAAAGACGTCTGAGGTGGTCTGACGGCGAAATGGCTCGATATGATTGCATCTTGTAGGGGTGCACGTCTAAGATATTATTTGCAACAGTTTGACATGTTCCATAAAAGCGTCCAACTATTTCATACTTGGACGCACGTCATTAACACCTTCTTGTGTACGAATAGTTGGTCCACCAGCACCGTCTACCAGAGCCAGTTACGTGGAACACACCAATGAAATTTGAAAGGTGCGCATAAAAGTCCTTTGTAAATACTGCTAAATATGTAAAGTACGGTCGAACATCATCCAATCATACACGCAGATTTCATTCCCATATTCCATTGATAGTAGTAGACGAGTACGGTACGGTAGTACAGACCTGGCAAGTAGACCGATGGCGATCCTTTTTGCCCGCCCCTGGGTCTTTCCCCGTCCACTCAACCACAGGTCAGGACGTCAATCCCGGCAAGGGCCCTGACTTCCTCCGGCTGAATTACCATTGCCCCAAAGACATGCCGTCTGAGTCTTCCCAGGGCTTCACAAGGCGCATAGGCTGTCTCTTCGTCCTGCAAGCATCCCGGACATATCGAGCCCTCCTCTGCACTTCCTCAACTTGCAGCGCCTTGTTCTAACAGAGGATTTCGGGGCACGTCTGCTCCAACTTAGCCTTATCGGACCAAGTTTAAATCTTTGACCTGTCTGCAGCCTGGGGTCCGCTGCAATGCCTCCTTGGAAAGGTTGACAGCCCATTCTCTCAGGGCCGTCCCTGCCTGCTGTCTTGATATGCCTATTGCTGGTTTGGGTCCTAGGTAGGGAAGTCCGGCTCCGAGCCGTCTCGTTACCATCACGTACTCCAGAGGCCAGACCAAGAAAACCTGTCTCCGTTCTACAAGCCTCCCAAGTGCGTCCGCACACTCCTATACGAGAGTCGAACTGCTCCTAGGTTGGCAGACTGCCTTGAGGGCGGCTTGGCTATCAGAGTCTACTGTTGAGAGTCCGTGACCTCTATCATACTTGCTACCGAGAGGATGGCATGTACCTCTGCTTGGAAAACCGTCGTAAACCTTCCCAGGTAGCTTCTTCGTATGTTCATGTTTTTCAAAAATACTCCTGCCCCATCGGTGCAGCACATCAGAGCATCCTCAGGGAACTTCACCTGCTCCTCCTCTCACCGTTGTCTGCTATAGGGATCGTGAGAGTGAACTTCTTGTTTCGGTTCAGTGCTCCTTCGACTGATGGCATTACTCTGAAGGAAATAATTGGGATTTCCCTTTGCACCCTCGGAGCTATTTTTGTATGACATAAATCCTTTCCAACATCTGGTGACCCGCATTCTTAGGTATGCCGCCATAGCCTCCTTCTGAATCCAACCGAAATTCCGTTAACTTTAGTTCGAAAATTGACTTCAATCTTGTGCTGATTGATATTCAAGCTAGTCTAAACTTGATAGAATTGTTCGAAAAGGCTAGACATCCGTTTGCCATTATATGGATAAAAGATAATTTTTGATATTTCGGGGTCAGATTGTCTACATAATAATTACGTATAATAATATGTTCTTAACAACTATTTAGAGACAACGTAGAAAATAAATCAAAGCCGTCCCTGTTACAAGAACGTTATGTCATCCAAGTATCGAAATCAGGGTAACAACCATCATTATAGATAGGTACCTAATTACCAAAAATCTTGTCATTAAATAATGTTTTGAATTTCAAAACACCCAGATATCTTAAAATGTTTGCTTTCAATATAAAAACATGTTAGATCAATAAGTTAACTTTTATTTGTTTAGATTTTTTAATTAAGTGAACATAATCTATTATATTTGACCCTATATTTTTGCTAATGCCATAAACATTTTTGCTCTATAAAAATAGTTGACACGGAGTCGACAAAAACAGCCACCAAAATTACCTGCCCCAATATCCACAGACGAAAACAGCTGTGACCTAGCCAGGTATCCCAAAACGTATGTATAGTCAATAATAGCCACGTCTAAAAAGAGCAGTATTTATTTTCAGGATTTAGGGAACTCTATTACAGACAATTTTAAAAAAAAAAGAAATGGTTTTAAAAATATTTACTTGAAAATATATATGCAGTTAATTTTTACTTATTAATTTTACAATAATGCGACAAGCATTTAATAAAATGAAACCTGGAAATTGGCACCGTTTTTGAACTTATTTGTTAAATCGTCTGTTTCTTGTTCGCGTAATAATCTTCCTTTTGTTGATACTTTCTCAGGGATACTCTGCATCTTTATATAGGAATCAAATTGAAAGTCCTTTAAAACACTCATAAAGTTATATAATGATGGATGATGAGAGTAAATACTCGAGTTGAACCTTGAATTAAAGGATTCACAACAATTTCTTGTTCAAGAAAAATTTGTGGAATTTTCCGCCTATATTTCAGGTTCAGTATTTGAACCAATACTGTGTCATTTCAGGTAGGGTAGCTTACTTTCTAACATCCCCTTAATTATAATGATCTAATAATATGCATAATGATGAAGTTTTCAGGAAAAACGCATGTGTTGTCGACTATATCTTTACTGCTATTAAAGTAGACCCCTGATAGGCAGGTAGTATATCTTTAATTGACAGACCTATCACCTGCATCGTTCAAAAGTTTATGTATGAGATAAAGTGGTATAAAAAAAACTACATCGCGGTAAGCTTTGTAATTCTTCCTAGTGTCGTTAATTAATTCATTTTATATGTTATGTTACCCTTGTCAAAAATGTGCCTGCGCCCTCTTATTAGACCTGGATTTCGCATCCCAAACTGGTTGTACAAGAAGAATTAATTTGCAAGCTTGGTTGATCGGTGGTCTACTTTTCATGCGTGCTAAAACTTGTACAACATTAAATGTGACGTGTAAACACATTTTCAACGCATTGCAGTTAGGGTTGCCACCTTTTTTGCAAAGTAAAAAAGGACAAATTGAGAAAAAGTGCGTTACACACCAATAATTTTTATTTTTAATTGTTGAAGGTTAAAGGGGGTAAAATTAAGCTCAAAAATTGATCTGTCAATTAAATTATCTTTCATAACAGAAAATTAAAAAAACATAATGTGCAATTTATTGACAATCATTAGATTGTACTTATTATAGGTAGGTAGTAGGTATTCTAAATACAATTTAATTGACTGACCTCTTTAACAAATCAATTTTTAAACCTAAACTTAAAAATATAATAATACAATATATAACTAATTTTTACACACTATTAAATTTAAATGAATATTTCTTTGTTTGATTTTGCTGCCTCCAGGGTAACCTTGTCATTTTTTAATATCTCAAAAAATGCTTGACAAGTTTCCTTAAAATTAAAATAAATTAATATTTCTGAACGAATTAATTCTGTGGATCAACGATTTCTTTCGTCTCTAACAAAAACGAAATTAAGGAAAAAACATTTGTAGTATTTTTAAAATTATTAAGAAGAACTTGCATTTTTGGGGAACCTCAATGTATAACTTCATTTCCATTCCATACCTAACCTATAGCTTTAAAAAAAGGACATTTTCATGTTTTTAGATACATCTAAAAAATATGAATGTTTGTGGAACGTTCACAGTGTTCAGTATAAAAATAAACATGCTCGAGATGCCGCATATGATAAAATGTTGGACGAATTACAACAAGTAATTCTTCATTTAACGCATGACGTAAAATGTTCACACCCCAATTAACAATTTCGGATGTCCCCATTATGAATACTATAGAAAACAGTTGCTACATGATAAAACTCCTGCACAAATGCTTGTATAGTGCAATTTTTGAAGATGTCAACTTTTAAAAGGACTTGCGCAATCAAAACTTGCATCATGTAAACGCCGCATACTAAAAGCCTGTTTACATTAGAGGCAAGTGACTGCATGCAAGTTCATTCGATAAAATTAAATGCTTTGCATTGTCGTTTACATGATATAAAGCAAGTATTTTTATTCAAATATCTTAACCTCAGATATTCCCAGCCTTACAAGTCCATCCAATGTCAGCCAATAAAGGGAGAGGTTTGCCTGCTGTTTTTATTATGGGAAGTAGCTGATTTTACTTTATATAAAGCAGGATTTTTTGGTGGTTAGTGCTGAATAAAAATGGAAATAATTAACTTTTTTTGTCAAGTTGACGTTGAAAATATATTGCATGCTACTTGCAATTAAATTGATGATGCAATGGAATGCTTCAGTTATTCTTCTTAAATTGTTTTTTGGTGTATCAGGTCTGATGATGCCTTAAAGTCGAAACATGTAACCGAATATTTTTTAAATATTTTTTTAAATATTAAATTTCAGACCGGGACTTTGTGTTGGTTCTTTTGATTTGAAGTATCACGTAGGAAACGATACAAGGCAAACGAAGCATTGAAAGACAAAATCTAAGAGAGTGGTTTCAATGTGCAGTCGTCTATCTATTCAGAAGAACAACCTCAAAAATACGCATAATAATTATTGTTAAACTCCTAACTGGAAAGAAAAGAAGGATATTTTTGTCGGAACAATACCTGGCAACTTAAAACCAAATACCAATCAAAAGTAAATTGCTTTATAAATCCAATCGAATCCGTCTTAAGGAAATATATTCCGGTTCCTCCATGAGCATGACAAAAGTATTGAAAGATTTCAAATAAGCGTCATTAGTAAAGGAAAAAATAAATCGCGGTTGTTCCGATGCACGATATCACGCGATCGAGTTGGCGATGTCTCTGCGACGGTTTTTCACAATAATTTTCGATAAAAACATTTTCTTTTCCCAATATTTTCTTGGTGCATAAATTAGGAACATTGTTGGGCGGACCTGGGGTTAAAAATAGGAAACGATGTGATATTTTTTATGCCCCTTGTTAGGAGGAAAGTATAAGGTACAGGGTTGTGCTTCACCGACGTACAACTTATACAAGTTGAAAAAAAATTATGAATAATAATAAATCTGATGTTGATGATGAATATCACAGGCCTACGAAAAATTTGTCACAATTTTTGTTTTTTTAAGTTAGTTTTGACGTACTAATAACCAAATCAATCGTCCTTTGTTTCTATCACGTACGATTATTGTTTTTATTTAAGAAGCACCGCTTATACTATAATATTAATAGGTGAGATGCTGATAGGAATCCCTATATTCGGAATAATCTATACCAGACGGCGAAAAAGCCGACGCGCGACTGGCAATCCCTAAATTTTGAGGAATACTTATATAAATCAGGGCTTCGAATAGTCCACATTTAGTTTAATGCGTATCAATTAAATGATAAATTTAGTTTTTGTTTCGGTAAAGTAATTTGTTGCAAAAATGTTCCGTCGAAGCAAAAATAAGCCTAAAGATTTTTGTTACAATTGCGGTAAAGTCTGTTCACAGATATAAGAAAGTGACTAACTGATCCCTATTAGGAAATACCTGGGCCAGCTGTAAAATTGAAATATGGCCGAACAGGTCCGTATTTTGCTTAGAATTTAATCATGGTTTATAATAAAAATAAGTAAGATATTAAATAATATTCCATTTATGTTTAAATGTAAAATTACAAGTTATTTTATTATTAAAAATTATATTTATGATTACAAAAATATACAAATTATTCGGTACTTATAATAATTATTCACTTAATATATTAATATCATCATCTGTCAAGGGCGGTTTTAGCTTTTCAACATGGGGGGGGTAATTTGAAATCCGAATTTTTTTTTGTTGAAAAAGTAACCAGAAAATAAGTTTGGGAGGGGGGATCAGAAAAAAAATAGCGACGCAGGCGAAAAATTTTTGGGTGCCACGCCCTTTTTTCAATGATCATGCTTAAAATTCTAAATTCATGGGGGGGGGGGGTAATTACCCTATTACCCCCCCCCGTAAAACCGCCCTTGTCATCTGTTCTAATTATTATTTGTGCTATATTCTTTACATGGATATAGGATTTTTCCACTTTTTCAACATGTGTAACAGAATTTGCCCAACTTTGTTAAGGGATGTTAAAAACTTCAGTTTCTATAAGCTCAAGTACACTGGAGTTAATAGTAGGACAAATATTGTTACGACGAATGACAGATTTCAGTTGGTGCCAAACATGTTCGATGGGATTAAATATACAATGGTATGGTGGAAGCCTTAAAACTGTATGCCCTAGATTTTTTGCATAATTATCACAGAAGTAATCCTTTTGTAGTTTTAAACTTTGTAAAACCTCAATTAATTGCCTTTTGGTGTAATCTTCCCGACAATAAATGTCATTATGTATGTAGTTTTGAATTGTTGGTTTTGTGTCACTTAAGGAGGAGTCTTGGTCAACTGCCTACTATGGTAGCTTGCATTGTCGATTATGATTACGCTATTCGAAGGTATATTTGGAATTAGCTTGTTTTTAAACCAATCTTTAAATAAATCGGCAGTGGTGTCCTCATGGTAATCCAGAGAAGAATCTTTAATGTTTTTTGCAGACAGACAAAGTCTATTTGGAATCCGTCTTTAAATCCAGCATGCAAAATCGTAATTCGTTTACCTCTTTTTGATGGCGCGCTTGTTTTACACTTGCCACTTGAGTCAACCCAACCCTTTTCCGGGGTATCATATGTGTCGAACCAGGTTTCATCCAAGTAAATAATCGGCCTTTGCTGATCTCTGTAAATCCTAATTTTTTGTAGATATTCGGATCGCCACTGCCGAATTCTACTGGATTCCATTAAAACTTGTCTTTTGTTAATTTTTTAAAATCTAAAACCCATGTATTGGATACACTTCCATAACGTTGTTCTGCCACATTTAACGCTGGTTTCATCTTTTTCAAGCCTCTTAATTATATTATCTAATGTAGGCACGCTTTGTTCCTTGTATAACTGGTAAATTTTACGCCGTATTATATCTTGATCACTTCCATCTACCTTCGAGAAACTGCCAGTATCGGTTCTTTTTTTCCTCGCTAAAATGGGATTATTTATAATTTTCCATACAGTTGATGTTGGAATTTTTGTTAATGTGGCTGTTTCTTCTAACGCTGCTTGCTTGCTGACCGCACGTTTAATAAGAGTTGAATAAACATTATTTATAACTTCCTTAGTTTCCACAGAAAAGTGTTTTCTGCTTTTCGACGGGGTTATCTCCTAAGATACATTGGGCTCGCACATATTTTCCATCACTCACACACGATTAAACAAACGCTGTATTACACACGAAGTAAGAATAATTACTAAGCTTAAAACTAACTGGAGTGGCTATATATACAGTCTTTAGAACATAATTTGTTAGGAGATTAGGATTCATCTTGGGAACCGTATGTTGTTTGTAAGATTTGCGAAGAAGCTCTAAGGCACTGGGTTAAAGGAACAAGGAAAGCACTATCCTTTGGAATCCCGATGATGTGGAAAGAGCCCAAGAACCATACAGACGATTGTTATTTTTGCTTTTGCAACATAAAAGTCATAATACCAGAACTTTGAAACACATTGTGTATCGAAATATTATGTCGGCAATCAGACCAGTCTCCCATAGTGTCTATATCCCTATACCTGTGGCACCAAGAATTTTACAAAGTGCTAGTGATAATGATGAAGATGACGAACCCTTAGCTATTGTGGAGACGGATGTGTTTCAACCTTCAAGTCAAAATGTTAAAAATTTGGATAAGTAATGCCAAAGAATTGTCCACGTCTGCCGAGAAATAGCACCTGTCATTCTCGAAAATGTGAGAATTGAGTTCAAAAATCTTCATCACTGCCAAGAAGTTCATGGTAGTCATTTTCATTTTTCATTCAAGGTTCATTAACAACTTTTAAAATAATAGGACATATAAAGGTATTTGGTTTTTCACGATATCTTGAAAAAGTAGGTTTGTTGACAAATTAGAGATACACCTACAATTGTAAGCTCTATATCTTTACTAATAGCTGAGGTAGCCCGTACTTTTGGGACTCCCGGGATGGGTTTGTTTTTCCGAGTGAAAAATATATTTGACTATACAGGGTGTAATTTAATTGAGTGCCGATACTTAAGGGTGATAATCTATGAATGATTCTAAGATAAAAAGTTCATATGGACATATGTCCTAAACCTCTTCATTTTTGAGCTACAGGGTGTTAACATTTTAAGAAAAATATAACCTTTTTATATAAATCACTCTTAGATATTTTTATGAAATTTTGTACATACCTTTTAATCAATAAGGAGCATTTTTTGACCTAACAGATTTATAAAAATTTTTACCAGTGACGTCCGGTTTGAACTGAATATTTTTAAAGAAAAAATGGATACGCCACTGCTTTTTCTAAAAACGAAACTTACTTTTGAAATTCTCATTTATTTTAAAGCAAATTTCGTTTATAGACTTACTTTTGTACGACGCACCGTTTTCGCGTAAAAAATAAAAACAAAAAAGATAAAAAATTTTATTTCAAAAATCGCGATTAATTTAAAAGGAAAAATTCCAAACCTTAAATCGAAAGCGAAATGACAAGAGAAGATAAACAGAATAAAGAACCCACATTATTTACAGTAGTTGTTCGAAGTGTCGTCCACCCACACGTATGCAAGCATGGACTCTTCTTCCCATAGACTGACGCACATTTTCGAAGATTTCCGGGGTGTTTCTTATGGTTTGGCAGCATACTAATATACGATTTCGTAACTCTTCTTCGGTATGAATCGGCACTTGGTACACTAAGCTTTTCAGATGCCCCCAGAAAAAATAGTCTAAACTGTTAAGGTCCGGAGATCTAGGTGGCCATGGCTGCGTTCCTCCGCGACCTATCCACCGATTGCGATAGGTGTGATTTAAAAATTCAGGCACTCGTAAGCTAAAATGTGGAGGCGTACCATCGTGCATTAGCCACATCTGGTTTCTTAATAATAATGGAAGGTCTTCAAGCATTGGCGGCAGATCTTCTTCAAGAAAGTGTAAATATGATTGTCCATCAAGTCTTCTTGGGAGAAAAAATGGGCCTATCAAATAATCATCAATAATGCCAGCCCAAACATTTATTGAGAACTGTTCTTGATGATTTGATTCTACAATTGCATAAGGGTTTTCATCCGCCCATAAATGGTTATTATGGAAATTTCTTATTGAGTTTCGAGAAAAATTAGCTTCGTCGGTAAAAAGAATGTGCCTGTCAAATAACGGATTTTCCATCAGGTTTTGAAGAAACCACACACAGAAATTAATGCGCATCGGGAAATCTCTAGGGAGTAATGCCTGGACTCTTTGAATGTGATATGGGTATAATAAATTTTCGATGAGAATTTTCCAAACAAGAAAATGTGAAACATTAAATGTTGCCGCGATTTTCCTCGTGCTACTTTCGGGGTTCTCGTCAATTTCGTGTAAAATTCCTTCTTCAAGTTCCGGTGTTCTTACTGTTTGATGGACTCCTTTAGCACTGTGGTCTACTCTTAAAGTTCCGGTCTCGTGGAGACGTCTATGAATCCTAGAAAATGTTCTCGGATCGGGTACTACGCGATTTGGATACCGCTCTTGGTATATCCGCCTGGCTTCGTATGCATTACCGTCTGCAAGCCCATAAATAAAATGCATGTCAGTTAATTCACTGTTTGTAAAATTTACCATTCTTTTATTATAATTTAACGTCTTACTGTAATAATAATTATTTAATAATGCAAAATCAATGCCAGGCCTTTTGTCTTTATGAAAAGAAACGTCAAAATTGATGTAGCTTTACCCAGCCTACTGATTTTTATTTGATTTGCTTTAAGAGGGCATTTAATATGGTTACCGTTTTTTTCTTTTCAAACGTTCAGTTGAATGTCACTGGTGAGTAGAAAATAAATTGTTGTCCCAAAAAAAGTGTTTCCACTCATGGTGGGTGCCAACCAAATTCAACAAAATAAATAAAAGCAGTCTCAATGAACCGAAGAAAAAAATGTTTTTTTTGTTTTTATTTTTTTACGCGAAAACGGTGCGTCGTACAAAAGTAAGTCCATAAACGAAATTTGCTTTAAAATAAATGGGAATTTCAAAAGTAAGTTTCGTTTTTAGAAAAAGCAGTGGCGTATCCATTTTTTCTTTAAAAATATTCAGTTCAAACCCCGTACGGACGTCACTGGTAAAAATGTTTATAAATCTGTTAGGTCAAAAAATGCTCCTTATTGATTAAAAGGTATGTACAAAATTTCATAAAAATATCTAAGAGTGATTTATATAAAAAGGTTATATTTTTCTTAAAATGTTAACACCCTGTAGCTCAAAAATGAAGAGGTTTAGGACATATGTCCATATGAACTTTTTATCTTAGAATCATTCATAGATTATCACCCTTAAGTATCGGCACTCAATTAAATTACACCCTGTATATTTTTCGTTCCAACTCGTGGAAACTAAAATTTACCAACTAACAAAACTATTTTCAATATTAGTTTAAACTATAGTTTTAGCTTATACTGATATTTACCATTGAATGCCAGGTGAGTGCATTTTTAAAGCATAATGACCTAAGCTACAACCGGTTTCCCCCAGTTAAAACTAGTTTAAACTAATATTCAACATGTTCATTAGCAAATTCCAGTTTTCACTATAAGGTAAAACTAAAACTACTAGTTCTGACAAAAGTATTTAATCAAATACATATGTCAGTAGGAAAAACGCAATTCATCTAAATATTATAGGTATACTTATTTTGTTATTTTGTGCCCAAGTTGTGTTAGCCAAAAACACCGAAAGGATGGTCATTAACTTTAAGTGGAAAATCAAGATAAAGTCGCTGAAGTTAGGTAGGTAGTTTCATACAGTAACCAGAACGTATTACTTTTCCCCAGTTTTAAAGCTAATATTTAAATCAAATACGCCATATAAGTTAATATTAATAAGCAAGTTTTCATGACTTAATAGCGGCAAAATTGAATTGTCACAATATATTATTTTATTTTTAGGTTCCTAGATTGTAAGCTATTACGTAATAAAAATTATTAAATTGAGCACACAAATATGACATGCTAAGCAGTGAATAAAAGAATCTTCTATAAATATAAATGTAGATTAAAGATGCATATTTGTATAATTGTATATCAAATAAGACATTTTAGAATAGGTTTATATCGTTTATCAAAATGTTATTAAAATGTAGAAATCTAAAAATTCTATTCAAACTGATGTCCGGCTTCTTTAAGGCTCCCTATGTATAGTACAAAACAAGTATTTCATTTTCCGCTATAATTTTATTTCTCACTTATAATAAATAACCCCCAGTGCTTAAATTATTACTGGAAATTTTTTCGCCTTCGGCACGGGATAATTTTCAAAATATTCGTTACAGAAGGAAAACTTTCTTGTTAATATTTTAAGCTCGAGGGAGAAAATTTCATACCAATTTAATATTATATTGTTATAAAAAATTATATTTTCTATCATAAACGACAACATAATAATACATGAACATCAGCATGAAAATAATGTTTTTCTCCTCCCTATATTGCAAACAACGCATTTTGACACTGTTTTAAAGGACGTAAGTAACAATTACCAAAAAGGTATCGATTGCCCTTGACGACGGGTTGTAAGTCAACTTACCACCCTTGGGTGGTAATAATTTTTGATAATAAACTGTCAGCTTGAATATGCTATGAAACCGGTCAAAGCTGTCCATAATTTCATGCAAAAAGTATCGAATTAAATTAACAAAAATCCAAGAATAAATTCTGCGGGGAGGAGAAAAAATGTTATATACTTCATGGGATGTAAGTATATTTACTAACATTCCTTGTAGTATAAATAACTATTTTCTGCATCTGCAAATTATTCTAATCAATTCTATGAGTCTGTAAGTATACTAATTTTAACTTTCATGTCATTATTTTGACATTTGAAATGTCAAAAAATGTCTACTTATTATTTCCATATAAGTTGATAGGAATACGAAAAATCTTCAAAAAATCGTGTACTCAAAAGAATTTCTGGTAGTTAATTCAAGAACGGGTGAGATTCGGTAAGATTATTTACCTCATCCATTATAAAAGCGGGTTAATTTTCACCTGATTATTCAGCGATAATCTCCCGCTCTCTGGTGAAAATCACCCTTGTCAAAAGTGAAAATCTCACCCGTCAGAAATCCAGCGATAATCTCCCGCTCTCCGGTGAAAATCACCCTTGTCAAAAGTAAAAATCTCACCCGTCAGAAATCGTTAGTTTTTTATTTGGTAAATAATCTTCAAAATACATTTCGGGATTGGGAAATAATCAGAAAATCATTCTCAGATTTTCGATAATTTCCCTATCCCTTAATATATTACTACAGAAAATTTCACACCAACATAAATATTAAAAAATTTTCAAAAATTTTAATGTCAAGCCAACCACCCTCTAAACTAACTAAAGATCAAAGTCGGTCATGGATGACAGTTTACTATGACATTATACTTACCTTAATTCACTAGCGCCCATTTAATTGCAAGTTATTTCGCGTTAAAATTCAAGATGTTAGGGTTCGGAGAAGAAAAGGTAGAAAATATAAGAGAAGTAGAAAATTCAATTCCAAGCAATACAAAGCGATCCAAGGAAAGCGTGTGGAAACAATTCTTAGAATTAGTACAAATATGAGTTTTTCCTGCTTCTTTTCTTGGTATTATTAATACTTTTTTGAGGTTGAAAATGTAGCTAGTGTTTCATTTCTCCCATTCAAATTATTACAAAAATATGTTTTAAACAATCGCCTAATTTAAAATACGTATATTATTTTCTAACAAGGGTTAAAAGTAATAGTGTAAAAAAATAAACTTCCTCAAACTTTAGTATTGTCAAATACACTGCATCAAGTTGAGAATGTCTTTAACTGTCAATTTTAAATTATGTCGTGTTACTAAAGTTGAGGGAACTCTACTTTTTATAGTTATTTATACGACAGGGGATGTAAGTAACATTTACTAGTCGAGAACGATTCTGCGCCCGAGCGATAACGAGGGCTGGCAATAAAGTTCGACACTAGTAAATATACTTACATCCCTTGTAGTATAAATAACTATTTTCTCCTCCCTATATTGCAAACAACGCATTTTGACACTGTTTTGAAGGACGTAAGTAACAATTACCAAAAAGGTATCGATTGCCCTTGACGACGCAATAAAGTTCGAGACTAGTAAATATACTTTCTCCACGACCATTACTGAATGCAATAATTCCAAAATCATTTTTGATAATAGAATGTAAAAATTCTCGCTCTTGAGTTGGAATATTTATTCTGAAACACTTGCTTCTTATGCGTTTTGCGTGTATTTTCATTCCATAACAAGATACGGAATGAATATTCTGTAATTGATCTAAACGACATAGGTTGCCATGAATTTCGAAACTGTCAGTGTCAGATAAAAATGGCCGCGTTGTAATAATTATTTTCAGACAAATTTTAGTGCAAGTCAAAAAATGAGTGAAAAATCGGATGAATCAGATATGGAACTGGATAATACTCTACCTGAAATTACGAATATTGCGAATAAATAACTTAATTGCTTTGTACAGATTTTATTTGTTTTTAGTCGTACTTTTTGGTCGTGGAGAAAATATAGTCTGCTACTCGGTTAGAATCAAAATTCGATACTCGTGGTTCCTCACGCTCGCTACGCTCGCGTTCGGAATCTTCCACTCGGATCGAATTTTCATTCCAACCTCGTTACAGAATCTACTATTACATCCCATGAAGTA
This sequence comes from Polydrusus tereticollis, assembly GCA_963920685.1. Taxonomy (NCBI): domain Eukaryota; kingdom Metazoa; phylum Arthropoda; class Insecta; order Coleoptera; family Curculionidae; genus Polydrusus; species Polydrusus tereticollis. The sequence goes on from OY987329.1 coordinate 128,239,514, forward strand.
TATAACATTTTTTCTCGTCCCCATAGAATTTATTCTTGGATTTTTATTAATTTAATTCGATACTTTTCGCATGAAATTATGAACAGCTTTGACCGGTTTCTATAGCATCATAAGCATTGTTATTTTATCAACAACGTCAAGCTGACAGTTTATTATCAAAAATTGAGAGAAATTGAAATTATGGATTTGTATAACAGCCAAATGGATATAGAAGAATCAGCAAATATCGCTTGTCTGTCGCTGCTGCCAGAAAAATCGAAAAAGAGGTATGAAGCAACGTATCAATACTCCAAGAAATGGTGTCAGACAAAGACTGCTACTGCACTTTCAGAAACCGTGCTTTTGGCGTACTTTCACGAAAAATCTGCTGTATTAAAGTCTCCATCAAGCTTATGGTGTGAATATTCCATGCTGAAGTCCACCCTTTTCATAGAGGAAAACATAGATATTTCCAAGTATCCTAAACTTCGAGCATTTTTAAAAAGAAAAAATGAGGGATATAAAAACCCAAAAAATCTAATGTGTTTGACAGGGAAGATGTAAATAATTTCCTGTTTGAAGCCCCCGATGATGTTTATTTCATGATGAAGGTTGTAATGATAATGGGAATTGCTGGAGCGTGCCGTTCTAGTGAACTCTGTGCAATGAAAATGGACAATGTTGAATTAAGGCATGAAATCATATTTGTTACTATTCCTGTTTCCAAAAATGGAATGGCACGTAAATTTATAGTGACTAAAAGTGACGATGAGAAGGTTTGTTATTTCAAAAAACATGACAAATTTTAATCCTCGCTTCTTCATGCGATATCAAAATGGAAAGTTCTTAAACCAGCCTGTCGGGAAAAACTCGATTTCTTTAATTCCAAGTAAAATTGCTAAATTTCTGAACTTTCAGAACTTTAACGAGTATACTGGACACTCCCTTAGAAGAATGTCGGCCACTTTATTAGCGAATACTGGAGTTGATGTCTTAGCCCTCAAGCGACATGGCGGATGGAAATCTGCAACTATTGCGGAAAGTTATGTAGCGGAGGGCGTCAACAATAAAAAGGAAGTTGCAAATAAAATTTTATACAATATAACGAAGCCAGAAGTCTCCTGCACTCCTGCAGTACTTCAAGAGTAACAGAAAACTTGGTTAGAGATGGAGAAATTATGGAGGCAGAACATTTCATACAAATTGAGAAAAAACGAGAAAACATTTATCCAAATTTTGTAAATAATGTTCATAATTGTAATAATTGTACTATTAATATTCATATCACTTAATATTACTCAATTTCTATAAATCATTGTTTTTATATAGCATAAATTATTATTATTATTAGTATTATTGGTAAGTTGATTTACAACCCGTCGTCAAGGGCAATCGATACCTTTTTGGTAATTGTTACTTACGTCCCTCAAAACAGTGTCAAAATGCGTTGTTTGCAATATAGGGAGGACAAAAAAGTTTTTTTTTGTATCCCATGACAAAAATGAAACGGTATTTGGGTATACCAATATTAAGGTTAAATCAGTTTAGAAACAATTTAAGCACCTAATTTTATTTAATTATTACTAAAGTGGCAGGAAGTCAACTTTTTTAAAAACTTTCTGTTGTCATATCATAAAATAATATCTACTTTCTAACTTTTTGTTACAATTTGGAGTTAAAATAGACTATTTTTCTTTTAACTTTAGTAACCTGATATATACTAAACTAGATTTAAAAAAGTTTAAACTGAATATTTCCCTCATATATAAAAAATCTCATAAGAAGTGTGGTCTTTCGCAAGAATTACAGCGATAATTCCACAGTAGAAGCGATAATTCCACAGTAGAAGCGATAATTCCACAGTAGAAGCGATAATCCCCCAGTAGGTAGCTATCAATCATAATCAAGTTTTTACTACTACTGTGTACTAACAATCATACAAATCCATAATTTTTGACTGTTTATAAATATATTATTTATTATGTACTTTTTTAATTTTAATACTAACTTAATACTTTACATTATATTTATAAATATATTTAAAAAATAATAATAATAATATTATATTTTCTTTACCAACATTGGAGGCGTCTTTTGCATATCCTGGTATATGGGTATTTAAGTGTAACCACGGTTACCGCAAAAACTTTTATTATTGAACTTACTTATGTCAATCTGCGACATTTAAAAAGTGAATTGATTACAAATCAAGATTTCTTTAAAGATATGGAACGTTTTGGTAGTCACTCTATAAAAGAAATTTATACAAGCATTACCAACAGCACAATACAATTTTTCGGGAAATATTCCACCGAATACCACTCGTGCATCAAAAATAACCAGATAATTCTGCTTTCAAGCGTGTTGTAGTATTGTAACTGCATTCGGTTATTTTCATTTTTGATTAAATCTCGAAAAAGCCCTCAGTAGAAGCGATAATTCCACAGTAGAAGCGATAATCCCCCAGTAGGTAGCTATCAATCATAATCAAGTTTTTACTACTACTAATACTAAATCACATTGTAAATTATTCTAATTGTACTTTTAGCGGGAACACATTTTATTCCTAATTTTAACTATATTTTTAATAAATTTGTTACTTATTACGTAATTTATTGTACAATAATGTTTTTTTTTTTAATATGAAATACAATTTTTCGGGAAATATTCCACCGAATACCACTCGTGCATCAAAAATAATCAGATAATTCTGCTTTCAAGCGTGTTGTAGTATTGTAACTGCATTCGGTTATTTTCATTTTTGATTAAATCTCGAAAAAGCCCTCCTTCTTCGAAGTCGGGCTCTTTCGGATTTAATCAAAAATGAAAATAAACTCATTCAGTTACAATACAACACGCTTTCAATCAGAATTATCGGTAATTTTGATGCACTAGTGGTATTATACCCGATAATTTCTGTTATTTAACTCATATTACTAAAATAGAAGGAATTCTACTCTTTGTGACTTTTCGTAACGCGATGATAGCAATTTTGATAATTTTTCCATTCTAATATTATTATATTACATTATATGTTATGTAATCATTAAAGCAAATAAAAAAAAACTAAAATCAATATCTAGAGTAGTTAGTTATATAACGTGACATATGTCAAAAAATTTCTACGGTAATCAAGCCTATTATGGCGTCGTATCTGTCACTTTTTGACATCTGTCGGATTTGATTATAGCGTAGATAGGTTGGTCACGGGAAATTATGTTACTGTAAAGAAAATTGGGGTTTTCAGCTTAAACGGTCTATTTATTAAAGGGGTGAGACACTTAAAAGACAAGATCGATGAAGGCAAATTAGGAATCCCCGTATTTCCGAAATGGCTGAAAATATATATCAACAACTATATGTTTTTAAAATCGGATCGTCAAATGCAATTCACTGTTGTGGTTATTTATAAGGGTCGCCATTAAAAACAATTCAAAATGGTGTCGTATCTGTCAAACTTGTAAACCTATATATTTTTTGACATTACATTTGGCTTCCTTGTCGAAAATCAATGAGAAATATGTAATTTGTGTTTTATTATAGTCAACAGGAAAATCGCCGATCGGATGAGACATAATCTATCCACGAAATCAAATAATTGTCATAGTGATGTTGTAGCCTTTGCCTTACAGATCATATTGCTGTTTATTAGTTAAAGCATCTAAATTAAGAATAAAATTATTTTTTTAAATAATGATACAACAAAAAATACAACAGTTATTCAAAGCAAATTTCAATAAAATCGGGAAAAGGAATATCAAAAACGGGGCAACTCCGGATCCATGTTCGTATAAACTTTTCTCTTAGAATATCATAAGGAATCACCCCCTTAAGTTACTGAAACACCTTGTATAGTGAAAATAAAAGGCCGCAGTGAGGAGGATAACCCACTTTTGGTCACATGTGATAAAGTACGCTCAACTCACACGGGTCTTGTTTTATTTCAAACATTTGTTTACCTGATATAGTGTAGATAGTAGATATAGGTCAAGGTCATATACCTACACGCCAAATATCAGTAATATGCGGGATTAATAGCAATGGAGATAGCCAGCCAGACATAAACTTGGATAATCTTTTAAGAATTTCATCTAATCGTTTAATTACTACCGTAGTAAAGCAAATAGTAAATTTAATTAAGAATCACTGATATTAGGATCAATCCCATCTAGCTTCTTAAAACCTAATATAATTTATTGCATGGTATGATATAGTTTTATTTCACTGTTCAACAGAAAAATCCTCCCGATGAAATAAATGAGTATTTTGTAAAATTTGGACCTAAATTGGTATTATATAATTGACCTGCTGTCCTGTGCCTGTAAAATTGGTGATCATGATAAGTCATGGTCTCCAAAAATTTGTTACAGTTCGTGATCGAAAACATTGATCCTGTCAATCACGTTCGGAATAACGACGTGTTTTGAACATGATCAACAAACTACTGACATTAGAAACAAAGTATGTTATATCAAAAGTGTAACAAATGTAACGTAGAATATATAAATGAAAAAATATTCAAGGTGTTACTTATAAAGGCTTAATATTCGTTTGATTTCGACAAACTAAACAGCTGGCAACAACGCCAATATCGTCATTCGGTGAGTAAAATCCTCTTAGACAACTGTACCAACTTTGATTTAAATCTTACATTACTAAGTTGATATTGAGAAATTCTGTCACATTCTAACGAAATACAGTTTTTTAGCAGGTCTAGATTTTCAAATTTTACATCTTTACAAACAAAATTTTTTTAAGTGGCCCCACATAAAGAAGTCGTTTGGCGTTTGGCGAAAGGTCAGGAGACCTGGCTGGCCAAAGGATTAGATGCCGTGGGCCAATAATATTTCCGTTAAAAATATTTTGCAAGTATTCCCATTATATATGTATACCATTCTCCGTTCTTCATAACCTTGCCGTAGCTCTTGATGTTTTTTATACTTGTAAGGAAAATACTTATGTTTTTTTTTTAAAGTGCGCAACACTGTGATTTGATGTTTTCCTACTGCTTGCCCAAGAATCCTCGTGCTAATCATTTTATTTTCCTCTATGTGCAGTAAAATATCAAGATCTCTTTCTTCAGCTCTATTAACATTCTGAGTTGAGCATTTACAGTTACTTATTACAGTGCCTTTGGACTCAAATTTACTAATGATAAGTTTAATTAATGAAATGGAAGAAATAAGCTTATCAGGGAATTGAACTAAAAACATTTCAGACACTGCTCTTAAACTGTTTCCTGTATAATACCACTTAATCATAGCTACTTTTTCCTTAATGCAATAGCTCATATTTAGCTATAATTAAAGCGCCTTCAATGAAAATGTTGTCACTGACGCTACTTTTCGTTTTGTCAATGCCAAATAATAATTTGCTGGTGCTTGCTGTATCACCTAAATTATGAATATTTCGCAATTTTGCCATCACATTTAATTGAATAAGTTAGGATTGGCTTAATAAAATGTATTCAAACTTGGCACATGGGTTTATTATGTGGGCTTCTTCAAGAAATTATAATAGAATTTTTCTCTAAAATGTACAGGGGAGGCAATATTTAGCCACCTCAAAATTTACATGGGATTTCCCATGTTCAACTAAGCCATGAATCACCCAGTTTAAAGCCAATAAATTGAATATCAATTGCGTTTTTATTGAATTTTTCTTAATATCTGAAGGATCTCCGCCCCCCTTATCATTGGATACTGATATCGAAATTCTAAGGTCAGAGCTAGATGTAGCAGACCAAAAGTATCCTAGTGAGGGAAAAATGTTTTGAAAAGTGTTTTCATAGTGATCAGAAAAATCAAAATAATTATTTATTTTGTCATGCTTGTTATAAGATTATTTATTTTTTACTTAATACAATAATAGCTATAGATTAAATGTGTTTTGTATTTTATAACTGTTATTTTTTTTAATGGATATCATTTGGTCACATAAAAAGATAATTCGGTTAATCGCTTATTATTATTCATATAAACGGTTCAAAGGGCAAGAACAAGAACCAAACAACTCTACAACAATCAACTTTTTATAACTTTTATTATTTACAAAAATGTAAAACCATTGATACAATGCTACCTTCTGACGTACAATAACTGATTACGGTACATCTTAAAAACAAATTAAGTATTTAGATACCTTTAAAAATAAAAACAAAACGGTCTTCAATAGCTTACAATCAAGGAGTCTGGTGCAAACAGGCCCGCATATCAGTTTAATAACTTGTTTGTCAATTAAACTATTACAGTCTATAATAATAATAAAGATCTTTCAAAGTTTAATTTATTATAATTTAGATAAAAATAAATAAGAAAGTAGATAAAATTTTTATAAATTTTCCATAAATTTGGACGGCGTCTAGGTCTACAACTACACTACAATAATATTCTGGTAAATAATCAAAATATGAAATTGCATACATAGAAAAAATAATGTATTATTTACAAGAAGCAATCGGCGTGAAAAAGAAAAATGTATATTTTTTCTTTTTCAAGTCGAATATCAATTGCTATTTTTATTAACAATAAAACGTTGCTTATCAAGGCTAAAAAGTTATCTCGAGAAATTCCTATAATTAAACAAAATCATGTCTTTATCTCTCTCCTCTGAAACAATACACAATTTAACGAACCGGTGTCGTCAAGGGCCTCGGAAATTGGTCTTGTCTGTTCCTCATGAACCCTAACATATTTTTAAACGGCAATTGCATATGGTAATACGCACAATATGGCAGAGGGTCCCATATTGTGAACAGGGCTTCACGTTTATCCAGTACCGTTCCTATAAGTCTTGTAACCGTTTCCAAAGATGGATGTCTTAACGTATTCAGAACGGTATCGGGCATTTTGTACGTTCCATTACCGTTTATCAAAGGCCCCGAGTTCTGTCTGTTAAAATGTCTGCACGGTCGCCAAACTAACCGTGGATGCACGTTTGTATAGCAGATGTAAGGCAGCGAAACACCAACCCTGCTGCTCAAAGGCTTAATCGTGCCAGTGTCCTTTGAAACGACAAATCTAAAGCTAATATGTCCCGTTATGGGACGCAACAATTGAAGTTTTCCGAAGAAGTTCGTAACCCACTGGTTTATTTCGTTGTGTTTAACCGGCATAAGTCCTCCACTCTCTTGTTCGAGTTTGCAGGTAACATTCGCTATAACTTCAGACTCCTTCACGGTGGTGCAAGTTAAAAAATGCTCCCCCTCCAGGTCTTGCACCACCACCCAGGGCCGTTGCTGGCTGATATCGTTAGGCAACTTAAGGTCGTTTTTCGATAAGGGTAGAATAACTTTGGATCTATCCCTTAAACCGCTGGGCCCAGCTGTTGACATTACGTAATTACCCAGTCTAATAGCGCCCGTGTCGTAGAGCCTGTACACGTCCTCTTTGGAAGTTATAACATAGTAGTTAGGAGTGCCGATGTTGTATTTTTCGCAACGCTTCAACACCTCCAACGTGTCGTCCATAACCCAAACTTCTTTGATCCCTGGACAAAAGCATGAGCATCCGAGAAGTTCGAGGTGAGGTTTAGCAACAGCGTCGTAATATGCAGAAGTTGTGGCGCTTACCGGAATGTAGTAAAGTGCTTCTTCTTTATCAACAATTTCGCATAGGGCTCGAACATAGTTTTGCAATTGATCGCTTGTTGGTTTCGGTACGGTGTAAAATTTACTAACAGCAGTGGAAAACCTGGCTAAAGCAAATACACCTTGTATTTCACAGACCACCACTCTGGCACCAGCCGAATAAAAGTTACGTGCCAAGTGAAGGGCTTGAATGGTACTTCCTCCACTAATCAGAACAGTCCGTTTCTTTTGTTTTCTTGACATGTTAGGCGCTAACAGCACAGTTAACAGCATTCGCATAATGTTCAAAGGTAACTGGAGAAGTTGCGTGAACAACCAAACCCACATGGACACCCATAGCATGGGTAACGCTAGAATTAACTGTTTCCATGTCTTCGGTAGCACCGCTACGATTATTGCTTTGGCGATTCTTAAGAGGAAGCATGGATACCATCCAATTACGGCAGATAAAAAGGAAAACGTTTCTTCTTCTTGCGGACTGTTCTGAGGCACTGGACTTTGACTCTGGCTTCTAAGGTCCCTTGCATCAGATCGGATCACAAAGGGCTCTTGAATGACACTACCTAGGGACGAAGTCCGGCGAATCCTCCTTTTTCTAAGGGTATTGTCTGGAGAAGTCGATCCGGGAGAGAAACAATGGGGTGAGTTGGGGCTCTGAAATCCGGAACCACTCGAACTACTACCAGCATGAATACTTTCGTTGCTGGGCCACGAGACTCGCGACAAACTTTCGGAAGAACAGGTCGGCATTTTCACCAACTATATTTTACACTATTTTCCGCATATACGCGACAGAGTTTATAGTTTAGTAAAAACCGCAATGAAGTAAACGATATGTCAAGTGTTCAGGGATCTTATAGACTCCGCTTTTGTACTTATGAGCTGACACTTTACTTTTCCCCCACTTTCACTTATTGTTGAGGTAGTCTTTGGGTATATAAAGCATATATTATATTTATAAACAACACGTTAGAATTGATAAAGGATCAGTAGCGTCTCAAGGGTAATCAGCCAGACTGAAATTATGCCAGGTACAAAGGTCAATGAAATATTTCAATAAGATCTGTAATATAATGGTAAATCCACTTAAAGGTGAAGAGGTACCTTATCTTTACTTGTTAATTCAATAACAAAAAATTATCTAACCAATAATTATATGAATTCTAGTAATTTATCTAAATTATAATACAATGGCAATAATTAAACAAAAAAATGTTAAGTAATGGAGATTTAATGAGTAATGAGGCAGGGACGAACCAAATAAATTTAAATGCTTATTTTAGCTAGCGAGTGTCCCCAGTGCTTAGCACTGTTTGATATGCACGAGAGAATTTGTTTTTAAACCCAATTAAACTTAAAACGCATTTTTTATATTTAACTTACTCTATTAATACTTATTGTAAATGTTTATTTAAATTTGTCAATGAAATATCTTTTTGTGTACGGATACTAATAAAACCCTAACGCACAGACGTAATGCTGAATATAGGGTGGCCTAAAAAATACGTTGTCTGACTTATGTGACTGCCTACCCCCGTAGATCAAAACCTGGAATTTTAAACCTACTTGTAGTGTCGCATAAATATTAAAAGAATAAAATAAATAAATAAATGTATTTTTTATATGTAGTTTAAAGTGATTTTGGCTCTACATACATATGTATAATATAATATGTATAATGTGTGTATCAGCCAAATGGAATAAATTCGATAATAAATACATGGGGGCGTGTCCAAAAAAACGCTCGGACACGTCGATTGGTATTTCTAGTTGCGCATTTTTTTCAATATAAACTTTTTATACAGGGTGTGTCATGTAACAGTGGCCAATACTAACTTTCTTATTTTAAATGCAGCACCCTGTATATTATTCAATTTTTGGATTCTTCAGAAAATTTTAGACATATTTCATGTACAATAATATCCTATACCTATCTTCAACTGTTTCGGAAATATTAAGTGTTTTCAGATTTATTGCAAAAATTAACAACACACTTAAAAGCTAATAAGTAATAGATACTGTTTTTTTCTTGACAATGTAAAAACAAAAAAAAAAACATTAATGTAGGATATGATGAAAATGCTCGCCGCGAACGTCTTGGCAACGTTCTAATCGCAAGCGTTATTCGTCTTCTTAAGTCAGCTAAGTCGAGGGGTTTAGTTTTGTATACAATATTTTTGACATAACCCCATAAGAAGAAGTCTAATGGCGTCCGATTAGGAGATCGTGCTGGTCATTCCATCGATCCACGCCTCCCTATCCACCGATTTGGAAATACTCGGTTGAGGTACTGCCGAACATTGATTTGGTAATGGGGCGGTGCTCCATCTTGCTGAAACCATATCATATTCGCTTGAAGTTGTGGGTTTGCTGGATCAGGATATAAGTTTGTCAAAGTTGACATTATTTTGGAGCAGTGCTAAATAAGTATCGCCATTTTAATTGCCATTAATGAAAAAGGAAACTATGATATGATCTCCAACAATTCCTGCCCAAACATTAGGTACCCTTTTTAGGATATTGCGTATGTTCTTCTCTCATCCAGTGAGGATTTTCCCCAGACCAATAGGGGCCATTCTGACGATTAGCATGACCGTGAAGTGTAAAGGTGCACTCATCAGAAAACAAAACATGTTCTAATTGAATCACATTGTTATCTAACATTGCCATCATTTGTTCACAAAAATACGTTCTCCTATCAAAATCGTCTTCCATGAGCTCATGAGTAGGTATCATTTTATAGGGATACATTTTATTTTCTTGCAATGTTCGAATAATCGATGAATGGCAAACATCGAACATTGGGGCTGTTTTTCGACTAGAAGTATGTGGGTTTTCCTAATTTGGTATCATCACTTATTGCATTGGCAGCTACTTTTTTTATCTGCTTTACATGTCCAAGCTGGCGAAACTGCTTTTCTATTTTACTAATTGTCCCTTGAGTTGTAGGCGGCAAATTTGGAAATTTTTCATGAAATAGGCGAGCAACTTCCATTTGTGTCCGTGTTTTATCTGCATAACCAATCATCTGTAGAATTGTTATTTTGTGCATTTCTGTTAAATAAACCATTTTTCTGATATGCAGTTAACGAAATTCAAACGACTATAAAACTTGATTTAAGGTGGATTTATAAACTCGAAAAGTTGGCGAGGTTGAGGTTCAGTTGGTGTTGGAAATAGGAGTTCAATTTAAACTAAAGGGAACACTCAGTTCTATTTATACACTCGTTCATGTTGTTCATGTAAAGCTGATGTAAGGTTCGAAAACTTCCCGGGTAGTTCGAGATAATCAATTTTTATGCTCGGAATTCGGAATATCTAACCTCACAACTTGACCATAACTTCAACCTCACCAAGCTTTACATGAACAACATGAACGAGTGTATAAATGGAACTGAGTGTTTCCTTTAGTTTAAATTGAACTCCTATTTCCAACACCAACTGAACCTCAACCTCGCCAACTTTTCGAGTTTATAAATCCAGCTTAACACTGACAACTACTGTCATGCAGACAGACAACAATTTGCTAAGGTCAGGCGTTTTAAACAAAAGTAAACAAAACTATAACTTTTTTTTATTTCATATCAGTAAAAACATTTTTTTTTATTTATTTATTTATTCACAGACATATACATTACAGGCATTGCATACCCAACTAGTACAATAAAAAACTTAATCTAACAACCCTATAAGCAGGAACAAAATAAAAATGCAAAGTAGATACAATTAAAAATACACTAAAAAAAATAAAAAGATAAAAACACATAACTTAACTTAACTTTTCAGATGTCATACATAAAATAAACAATCAATCGCAACAATATAACACAATCGATAAACAGCGCCAAGCCCCCAGAGAGAATTCACCAATCCAGCACTTCTGGGACAATCCAGGAGGTCCTCCCACAAAGCTATCCATGAGCAACCTTATCCTATTTTTAAAGGAATAGAGCGAGCATTCGAGACTGAACTCGGCTGGTAAAAATGAATTAAAATAGTGGATAATACGGTTGATACTGCTGTTCTTTCCTACGTCAGTTCGGCTTTGATTCAAGTGGAAGAAATCTAACTGTCTTGTCGGACGGGATGGAATCCGGAAATTTATTAGTGCTAGTAAATCAGAGCAACGAATAGAGTTATTGAGGATCTTATAGCCGAACAACAACGTTAGCTTCGGCCTGCGCACCTCCAAACCAACCATATCCAAGCGCTCTCTATACCCCATCGCAGATCTATCAACGCCTATGAAGAAGAAAGTTCACGACCTTGGACTGAACTCGCTCGATTCTCCTGATATGAACGTTGTAGACAGGCGACCATACCACACAACAATACTCCAGGTGACTTCTTACCAGAGCAAAATAGATGGCTTTCAAAGTTGAAATATCTTTGAAATCCCAGCACTGCCTCATCATGAAACCTGCCATTCTAAATGCCCTGGCGATGACGTCAATGTGGCTAACAAATCTCAAGTTACTGTCGAACAATACACCAAGGTCACTAACAAGACCGACCCTGGTCAAAGCCAAAGAAGCTACATAGTAGATGTGTTCGAGAGTATTCCTTTTCCTAGTGAAGGATATGACCTTGCACTTAGAGGCATTCAAAGTCATGTTGTTGTCCCTACACCAAGCAACCAACCTGTCAATATAATGCTGCAACAGACTGCAATCTAAGGACTCGGAAACCCGACCAAATATCTTTAAATCATCCGCAAAAAAGAGATACTGACAATGACGAAATACCCGATACAAGTCATTGATGAAGATTAGAAATAAAACCGGTCCAAGGTGGGAACCCTGAGGCACGCCTAAATGCACAAATATTTAACGTCAATTTTCAACATCTCCTACATTAATGTTTTTTTTTTGTTTTTTACATTATCAAGAAATAAACAGTATTACTTATTAGTTTCTTAGTGTGTTCTTGATTTTTGGAATAAACCTGAAAACACTTATTGTTTCCGAAACAGTTGAAGATAGGTATAGGATATTGTACATGAAATATGTCTAAAATTTTCTGAAGGATCCAAAAATTTAATAATATACAGGGTGTTGCGTTTAAAATAAGAAAGTTAGTATTGGCCACTGTTACATGAAACACCCTGTATAAAAAGTTATTATTTTTATATTTTTTAACTAATGCTAATACTGTTTGACTTTCGCAAGATACGAATATAATCGGATTTTAAAGTTAGTTTACATACATACCTAAATGTTTGGATCATAAGTTCTCATACTAGCATAGTTTTCTTGATGCGCTCATAAGAGAGGTAGGCTAAAAATCTGCAATTTTTTGTAAATTAGTGTATTTATGAAATGCATAATTTAGTAATTTTTGGTGGTTGTGATTGTTCGAGCTTTAAAGTTTTTAGTGGTTTTACCAATATTCACATAAAAATAATGTAACACAAAGGAAAATTATGCAAAATTCGCAATTTAATGTCCAATTTTGATTGTTACAGCTCTGTACTTTACCGAAATATTTCAATTTTCTAAGATGACACATTATGCAACAAAAATACATATTTGTTGTTGTTAAAGTTGCCTATTGTCACACCGACACATTACACTGACAGAAAATATGCAATGAATTTTCAATTTTTTTAGGTTAGAAATTAGTAGAAAGTAGAAGATTTGTTCCAAAAATATTAATAAATTAAGGATGATTGTATTTTGTTTGTGCTAGGAATTAAACTTAAAGATATTAAAGAATTCCTTAATCGGGTTTTCTGTTTTAATTGGAAGGTATAAAAAGATGTAACTTTTGCTTCTTTCTAGACTTGTCTATGCCAAATTCTTAAAAACTTACTTGCTTTTTATTTTCTTTATCGGCATTGTTTACAACAAACGGGTTTATCTTTGAAAAGCCCTTTGTACATTCTTAAACACTTAATTGGTGATTATGGTGATTCATCCAAGTTTGTAAATACAAACATAACCTTTTTTAGGATGTGAGTTGATGTCTGGATGGCGCTAAATTTGAAAAGAATTCCATCAAAGCACAATGAATTTGGATAGTTTTCAAAATTATACGAAGCTAACAGCTATATGTCGAAGTATAACAGAGAATCCAACTGATTTAACATTGTTGGAAAAATTGAAGGAGAATGTTCTTGAAGCTCCAAAATCTTTTATTAAAGCTGCACAAAAACCTTTAATTGCATGTTTTTATCCATATATAAAAATTGTTTCCAATGACAAAGCCAGGTAATGTACTAAAACGAATATTTAGATATTTATATACTTACAGGTTTAGCAATATAGTATGAGCTTTGACTAGGGTTGCCAACTTTCGAATATAAGATTAAAGAACAATACAGGGCCGCAGTCCATGCCCAAAAATCTGTTTCTGGTCTCTGAAAATATGTATGCATGCTGATCTAACAGATGAGTTTGTTGAGGACTAGAGTGGTCAAATCAAACAACAAGCAAAAACTTTTAAAAGTACAATATAATAGAGAATTTTATTCCCAACTATTTTACTATCTTCACTTTTCATCGCGAACTTATCAGGAACCAAGCTACACGTGAAAAGCATTACCAACCCCTTTGAAAATTGTCAAATCGAGCAATAACCTTATAAATAATAAAAATATCGAGAACTTTTAAAAGTACAATATTATAGAGAATTTTATTCCCAACCATTTTACTATCTTCACTTGTCATCGCGGAATCATCAGGAACCGAGCTACAGGTGAAAAGTATTTTCAACCCTTTCGAAAATAGTCAAATCAAGCAAAAACTCAATAAATAATAAAAATATCGAAAACTTTTAAAAATACAATATTTTAGAGAATTTTATTCCCAAACATTTTACTATCTTCACTTTTCGTCGCGAACTTATCAGGAACCAAGCTACACGTGAAAAGCATTACCAACCCCTTCGAAAATTGTCAAATCGAGCAATAACCTTATAAATAATAAAAATATCGAAAACTTTTAAAAGTACAATACTATAGAGAATTTTATTTCCAACCATTTTACTATCTTCACTTTTCGTCGCGAGATCATTAGGAACCGAGCTACAGGCGAAAAGTATTTTCAACCCCTTCAAAAATAGTTAAATCAAGCAAAAACTCAATAAATAATACAAGTATCGAAAACTTTTGAAAATACAATTTCATAGAGAATTTTATTCCCAACCACTTTACTATCTTCACTTTTCGTCGCGAAATCATCGGGAACCGAGCTACACGTGAAAAGCATTACCAACCCCCAACAGTAAAAATTAGGTGAGGTATCTGTGTCGTCTTACCCTGACGTATCTCTGTCGTACACTGGCACTCATTTTCTTGAGCTCAAGGTAGAATGCACGACCTGTACCTACCTAAACAAGGTGACTAAATTATTAATGTTGATGTTGATTCCTTAACATTTTTTAAAATTCAACTTTAAATTTTAAATAATTTTTTCCTGGATCATTTCCTAACAAAAATACACATCCCCAAAACGTTTACTTACGTAGTTTTTTTATTTCTTAGATTCAACAGTAATGGAAAACAAAATATAGTTGAAGCTCTAACAGAATTATTAGATAAATTGACTATTGAAAACCTTACAGTCTTTTTTAATTTTTACTCATTTGTTCTCTTTGAACTCTATGACTATGCTACACATCAAGGTAAGTCTTAAAAAATTAATTAAATTATCTACGCCTTAATTGTTTTTACTTGTTGAATATTTTTATATTAATTAATAAATATCTATAATATGCTTGCTTTATTCTCATGCTACCTGTTTTGGATTAAGCGTTCGTCTGAGGATTAAGCTGATTTAAAAATTAGTTCATTTTACACTCTTCTTTTTCTTAATATTTTTATTTTGCATTAGGTCAAGCTATCTACACGGTGTTATGTGGTGGTAAGGTGGTTCCTGGACCAATTTTAAATTAAAAGTGTTTTTATTATAATCTATCCCAAAACTTAGTGCACTATCTCAAAGTATCCTCAAGATTTTTAGTTAAAACAAAAAAATAAAAACTTTTGGGATTAGCCTGGAATAAGATTAATACATGCCATTAAGATGACCCTGTATATTAATTTGTTAGCTCATTAAATATGTTTATAGTTGTAATATTTAACTCTGAAGCAGCAACGTTTGAGAAATAAGTAAAATTATCAAAATATTCAAATATAGCTAGCTACCTAAGTATATTTTCAAATAACATTTTTATTTATAGTACTTCCTGTTACTGAAGAATACAAAATAGCATTGTTAAACTGTATGATATCATTAATAAAGAGTGTATCATTGAACACGTTAGAAGAACTTTATGAAAAGGAAAATGTACCGAAATTTTCACAAATTATTTATGTTTGCGGTGAACTTGCTAAATATGAAAAGTCTAGGGATATTAGGTAAGGAAATATGTGGGTTTTTCTACGTTAAGAGGTATTGTCGACGGCAAAACCAAAAAAAAATAGTTTTTTCAAACATTTTTCACGAACATCGTAATAATCTTTTAAAATATAACATCTACTTTACTGCCAGTAAATTTTATTACTTAAATTTACTTAGTTTTGTCATATTCGCACCTTAACCTTGAAAGATGTCTCTTCCCTGGTCTGTCTCTTTACTGTAGTTTCAGTAAATCGATATTTTTAAATACATCTAAATCCGTTAAAATAGTTCAATATTATTATTTTCAAACCCCGACTTGTACACTGTCACCGTGAAGCCTCCGTTAGGAACGTCTGCCCACAACCTTATTTTAGCACTTAACAAACTCTACCAATTAGTGCCGAGGAGCCTCCTAAGCCACGCAAGATCTGGCATTATACATAAGCTAAGTGGGATGACGATGATGATGGCGGAACGTTTGTTCGGTCCATTCATATGTGCTAAGAAGTATCGGAGGTTATCCTTACTGGCATGGAAGCCTTCATCCCTTTCTCAAAAAAGTGCCCTTCTAACGGAAAGCCTTGGTTTACCAAAAATTGCGAACGTGCTATAAAATCAAAAAATTATTTCTATCGCAAATGGCGTCAAAACCCTTCCCCGGCGAAAATCGTACCATCTTTGTTAACGCTTGAAACCAATGCAAGCAAACGATAAACCAAAGCAAAGAAGCACACAACCAGAGGATCAAAAACAAACTTCTTGATGTCCTAACGGATTAAGATCATTTTGCTCGGTAGCTAAAAGTCAGAACTTTACAAAGTCAATCATTCCACCTCTAACACGCTCTGATGGCGCTATTGCGACCAAAGCACAAGAAAAAGCAAACTTACTGGCGGAACTATTCTCTTCACATTCAACGGTTAATTTTCAGGGAAAAACTCCACCGAACATTCCCTCTGTAGAATCGAGAATGCCCGAGATTGTTTTCCGGCAGCGCCAAGTTAAACGAATCTTGAGGACTCGTGACACCAAAGAAGCTTCTGGTCCTGACAAAATTCCAGTCATCGTAATTAAGACGTGCGATTATGAATTAACACCGGTATTTTGTAGGCTCTGTAACTTGTCTTACAAAAAAGGATTATTTCCTTCTTGCTGGAAAACTGCACGAGTCCAGCCCATACCTAAAAAAGGCAAGAAGATCTTGCCAAATAACTATCGTCCAGTCGCATTGCTCTCGGTTATATCAAAAGTTATGGAGAAGGCTATCAACGAAAAAGTATTAAAGTACCTGGAAGGCTTCAACATTATTAGTGACCGCCAGTATGGATTCCGTAAGTCTCGACCTTCTCGCTTATGTTACTCACATTTGGAGCAACGCAATAGAACATCATGGGGAATCCCGGGCGATAGCACTGGACATTTCCAAGGCCTTTGACCCAGTATAGCATGAGGGGCTCCTCAATAAAGTGAGAGTATACAGAATGCCGGTTCAATTTTGTGCACGGCTCTTAAGCTTTCTTAAAGACCGTTCTCTACGAGTGGCGATGGACGGATTTCTTTCCGACACATTTAACATCAATGCCGGAGTCATGTATTGGCAACAATGTTACAAGAACTTTACCCTAATGTGGAAAATTTTACGTGGAATTACCACGAAGCCAGACACGGCAAGGGAGCTCCCGATGGAGTGGGTGGAACATCTAAGATGACTGCAAATAGATTAGTTGCAAGTGGCACTGATATTTCATTGTTGAAACCAATGCACTTCAGAAAAGTTGCCCCAACTTAAAAGTTTTGACCATTGATGACGCAGACATCTTAGCCAAAGAAGCACAACTTGAATCAGCTGAAAACATAAGAAGTTTTTGAGGCACACTACAGGTTCACCAAATTACTGGAAGCATGTTTCTTCCCAATCGCCTAATAATGAAAACTTTAAGCTGCTTCTGCAACCTTGATGTTTGCAATAATTTTGTAATGGATACTGTGGATTCAGTCATCAATCCAAAATCTCGTCTTCATATTGAGGACGTATATGGATCAAAATCTGATTCTGATGATGAATCACTGGCGTCACTAATATCTCGATGAAAAATGGAGAAGTCCCAAAAAGCTCCACAGCCCCCTAACGAATCATCCTGCAATAAGACGAGACAATATGGAGATAAACCGCAACCATCAACATCTAGGAGAAGAATACTGGGAAAGGGCGATTTTGTGTTAGTCAAGCTTTTACACAGAAAAATAGAATACCGTTACGTAACTATGTGTATTGGCGTTAAAGAAGAAGATGAACTTTAAGTGATATGTTGGGACCAAATTATAGAAGAACTACCAACTTCGAATATAAAAATGAAAGGACAGCGAATGTTCTATGCTTTCAATAAAAGCATTAATGTCTTTGAGCAAGCGTAGTTAAAAAAGTAAATAAAAATATTTTTTTTGTATTTTTCTGTTGATTTTTTTATTCCTTATTTTGAAAAGCCAAAGAGCTTATACTAACTTTTTATGTTAAGAAAATTGTTTAAGGCAAGCGCTGGCACTGAATCTTACGATTGTTTTTCAATTATTTAAGTTTGAAAAGTTTAGTTAAGGAGGCATACCAATATTATAGTAATTATTGTTAAAGAAAGGCTGTTTGAAAATGTAGTCTGATTTAGGTATTAGTTTATAAAAAACTTTAATGAAGTTGATTTCTCAAAAAATTAAGTGTTTCTTTTATAAGCCAATACTCAAGTCTCTCCCCTATTCATATTGTACCCTACCCTGTACCGCGTGTCCCTCACCTGCATAAAGTACCTTCCATAGTCTTGCCGCCTGTCCTATCAATCGATAACCTCTTAACATAGAATCACCCATATACAAATAAGATAAATGAAATTCCAGGTTAACCTGACTCATTTTTAATCTACTTTATTAATTTAAGTAATAATCTGCCCTTTTAGGTGTACAGCCATAACATGTATAATGGCATTGGCGAAAGTCATGGATTCTGACGATTTTACTGACATGGTCTTACGTGATAAATGTGCAGCAATGTTTATGTTTTTTCTACCTGGACTTTGTAGTACCTTTACTGAGACAGCTCTGGAAGATTTGAAGATTGGACACAAGGTACCCATGGTAAGAATCCACATTTTAATTTGTAAAACTGTACAATTACCTTAGATCACCGAATATTATAATTAGTAAAATATTGAAAAGATGACTAACTTGTACTACCTGATGCTAACCTTATACCTTAGAAAAAAGTGACTTATTATTATTAACCTGAACTAACCCCTTAAAAATGGTAGAGAATAAAAGTGTTTGGGACACACGTCATATTTCTGTCGTGACCCAGTACAAAGTTAAAGTAAAAGCGTGGAACTCAATTTTAGGGAATATAATGCAATGAAATACTAATCTAAGCGGCAACGTCGCATTTATGATAATGATATGTGTTTCTTCAACACCTAAATGCTAAAAAAATAGAGGAAAATACATTATATTCACATGCAATCTAACTGGCAATACCGCATATTAAAGTAATGGCAACGTTGTACAAATCCATAAAAATATATGTTCAAGTTAAATCCTCATGTATAAAAAACTGTCTGCTATTTTGTATTATTCTCTAACACGCAAATTTAAGTACGACATACGCCACGTGCATAGTAACAACGAATCTCTATTCTTAGTGGCTAACAACAGTATCGTGACGTGAACGACGCCATCCTAGTCTTCAACGTATTAAGACCTGATTGGTCAAGGTGTTGGGATACGGTAAGATCCGTGCTGTTGCTTTGTAAACAAACCAGTGTCATTCGAGAGTCTAAACAGATAAGAAGCGCTCCGTGCTTAAATGAAGCACGTCAAAATATGATTAAAGTAGTTACAAGTATTTGAAAGTAGTAAAGTGGTTGTTCGACGCATCCAAGTTGAAAGGTGTTTGTATGTCATACGCATGCCAGGGTGTATACTGGAGGAGTATTTAATCGTTTAATAAATGATAATGCAGTAAAATTCAAAAAGAATTTTATTTTCCAATTGTTAAGCAAATTTGAACCAGTCGGCTTGGTGAAGACACAGGTTAAAGTTTAGTGTAGCTCATTGTTACAAGCGTGAGTCGTACAAAAAGTATAAAAGTTACATTAATATATTATGGCCTACATAAAATATTTAAAATTTCATTAAATTATACATGTCGGTTCAAAAGTTGGAGGCGAAAAGCCCTGAGTTATCTCCGTTAAGGGTTAGTTTGACCTCCTTATCCGCTCCCGAGAACATGCCATATACTTGCCAGACACCCTGTATCTCTCTCTTATAAATTACCAATTTCATTCAGATAAGTCACATCCTTCGTGGGAGATCGCATTATTACACTTTAATTTAAAGGCTCATCCTGTAACATTGGCATTTTTTAGATTTCTATAAAAGCATTTGGGAAGAATCATAGCCTTAGTAATGCAAGATTATAATCCACTTGATCAGAAATTTGACCTTACAGAATCACTTACCCTTAATCAACAATTCTCAATGAAGGAAACAAAAAAATGGAAAGACCAAAAAGATATAGATCAATACCTAGTGAACACAACGAGAAATGTTCAGTGGTACAGACTTAACGATGATAAAGTAAATGTATGCCTTAAAAAATTTGCCACCTTAGCACATCACAGTCATGTTAATGTTAGACTTCAGTTGGTTTATATGGCATCGGATATTATGCGCAATTGTGTAACGTAAGATTTCATTTCTTTTTGAACTAGTACTTTTAGCTGAAATAAAATGAAGTGAATATCAATTGTATTTGTAGAACGATGCCCCAGTCAACTTGTACACTAATAGAAATTTTAATTATTCTTTCACAAGATGACGCATTTGATGTTTCCAATAAGAGTAACCAGCTTATCAATGATCTGTCAAGTAAATTATCTTCGGACAATATAAAACTGGTATTTGAGAGTTTAGAAGAAGGTTTTTACAACGCTGTGAATAGTTTACCTCGGAAATTTAATAACGTAGGTAAGCCAACAACAGAACTGTTCCTTAAATCAGTCCTTTAAACAGTATACGTTTAAAATATTTTTTTATTTAGGAATTTCAAATAATACAACATTACCCTTATAGTATCAATAATATGGCGTAAAATTAAATATTTGCTCTATTTTAGATGATGCGGAAAAACTTTCTGCCCTTAACTTACTCATTGGTTACATTAAATTATTTGGGAGACATAAGCTGAATCATGTCCTGTTATCACCTACAATTTTACACAAATTGGTAACAAGTCTGCTTCATGTGTCTGAACTTCAAGGGTCCAATGTTAGTTTACTTGAAGAATATACTTTAAAAGGTAACAAAAATTTACATGTTAAAGTTATGCAGTTAACCTAGACTATTACGGTATTTCACTCAACATTCATTTCCATTTTTTCGCAAAAACGATGCTATTGGGGAATCACTTTAATAGCAATTTAATACATATTTCAGTCGCGTCCCCTCAGGTAAGGGGCTAATAACATAATTTCCTTAAGTAAAGGACCCATAATATATTTTCATTAATTAGTACAAGTAATTGGTAGAATTAAGTGAATCCAACAGGGTGGCGGATTAGCTCAGGTACCCGTGGTACAACCGATAGTCCCCGAAGTTGAATCATCCAACTGGGACAACCGCTCTACCACACCTAACTAACTAAAATTAACGCGAGAGCACCGAGTCCTTATATTGTCGGTGTTGTTGGGTGTGTACCACCAGACTGGCCATAGGAATTCCCATGTAAATTTTGCTACAGTCTGTTCAGAGATATAAGAAAGTGACTAACTGATCCCTATTAGGAAAGACTTACTTGGGATCTCTGTTTTTTTTTTAAGTTAGGAATTCTCCTGCGACTTCAATTGGATCTTCGCAAACTGTTTAGGTTTTATCACTTGTAGAAATTTTGAAATTGACTTTTGCCTTGATTATTCGTATTTCTGCTTGTTTGATTTAAAAAGTTTTTATACTGCAAAATTTTGGCGCCTTGGTCTAGATCTCGTGTGGGAGTCCGTGATTAATGGGTTTGTCGATACGTCCGTACGTCTGTAATGGTCTGTAATAATTTTTGTGAAAAATTCATTTATTGTCTGCATACGAAAGTCTTGATGAAGTATGCGATTCATCGTGTACCTGGGTACATCCGCAATAATTTTTAGTGCCCTGTTTTGTATTACCTGG
Organism: Polydrusus tereticollis; assembly: GCA_963920685.1. Taxonomy (NCBI): domain Eukaryota; kingdom Metazoa; phylum Arthropoda; class Insecta; order Coleoptera; family Curculionidae; genus Polydrusus; species Polydrusus tereticollis. Next base: position 128,261,624 of record OY987329.1, read on the forward strand.
AACTTATTAAGCTCCGTTCTGCTTATGTTGCACCATGAAGGTGCACCATAAGTGAGAACCGGCCTGACTAACACCTTGTAGAGGTTGACCTTAGTCCTATTACCAAGTCTACTCCGCCTGTGAAGCAGGGGATAGATAGAGCGTAATTGATGCAATGCTAGCTTCACTCTATTAATTGAATTGCGCCTCCAGTTCAGTCGATCAAATATAAGTCCCAGGTATTTTACCTCCTGGCACCAGTTCACCTGGACTCCGTTGACACGAAGCCTTGTCTCAGGCCTACTAACATTGCTTTTCGAAAAATAAATAGCCTTCGTCTTAGAAGGATTCAAGCGAATCTTCCAATCCGACAGCCATTTCTCTAGCTTGATTATGTGGCGCTGCATCCGGCTGACGACAAGTCGCGGCTGTTTGGTAGTTGAAGTGATTGCGGTATCGTCAGCGAAAAGATAGAGCTGCGTAAATCTATCGCGCGGAATGTCATGAGTATAAATATTATACAGCATCAAAGAAAGAGGTGAACCTTGCGGTACTCCCGCCCTGATGTGTTTATTCAAGGAAAGTGCGTTCTCTGACGAGACAGCAAAACTTCTATTCTCCAAAAAAGAAGCTACCACCTTGATTAAGTAGTTCGGAGCTCCGAGTCTTATCAATTTCAACAAGAGCCCATCATGCCAGACCTTGTCGAATGCTTTGCTTACGTCAAAGAAAACCGCTCCCGTGTGCTCTCTCCTGTTACAGCCTTTTATTATGTTTGAAGTTAGTCAAACTATTACTTTAATAATGAAATTACGTCTTCCGGATTTGCAGTTTACTGTAAGACATTTTTAAGTACGGACCATAATTTACCTGCATTTATTCATTCATTCATTGTTTGTTTATGGCCACCCTTGGATAATCCTATTCAAAGGCAAAGTGAAACTTTTTTATATCTCTGGACAGGCTTTACCCTCAAATATTGACTCCCCTATTACCTTTACATCAAAATTGTATTAGACTTTTTTGGAGATTAATAGGGGAGCCAATATTTGAGGGTAGCAAAATTTACATGGGTTTACTATGGCCAGTTTGATGGCGCACCACCGACAATACAAGGACTCGGTGCTCTCGCGTGACGTCACAACAGGCAAGTGGCACGATGAGTCGGCAGACCATGCTGACCACATACTTTATTATGAGTTTTTCGCTGTTTTAGCATTAAGCAATGAGTATTTCTAAAACCTTTAAAGGGCTTTCGGCTGAAAGATGGTGCCAGTCGTCAACTGAGCTCTTCTTCGCACCCCAATCCATTTTATTATGAAAAAATGAAGTTCCAAAGCAAAAACCAAAACAAATCTTTAACAAAACGGCCTATTTAATAACAGTCTTTATTTTACGGCTGTTAGATGATTAGCCAATCGGTCGTTAGATTTACCCCGATAATTTTTAGAGTGTTTACTGTGTATGGATGGTATTACAATAATAGTTGCTATACGATCATCGCGATCGTATGAAAAGTACATTTATGATCGACAGACAGATAAGAACACCAAAATGTCTCAAGTATTTGTAAGCATGCGGACTTATTGTTTGAAGGATAGAGGCTAAAATCATAGTATTATTTGTATAACGATATATTGGTTTCCTTCATTTATGTAATTTTAGTTCAGTAATAGTAGCTGACGTGTCTTTAAATCAGGTTTAGTGTAATTTTGAGTATTTGTATTTTGCAGCCGTTTCTACCTTTAAATCAGAATTTACTAGGTATTATACACAATATGTTATTACAGGTGCAGAAAAATATTTTAGTTTAAACAATGTAACTTGTTGCACATTATTAATTTTAAACCAACATTCGGGTATCTGAAACAAGTTAAAAACAACAAAAAAATTGGTATATGAACATTTTAAAGAGCAATCAAAAGTTTTACTACTTTCAATCGCTTTTGCAAAATTTTTATTTTCCAGTTCCTGGAGTTTATCTTCACGACTTGAGCGCCATTCTACAGCTTTAGATAAATAAAAGTGACAGTTTGGAAATTGAGTTGCTACTGCATCGTGTTTTAGTCTAGGAATTTTTAAAGTTACAGTTATAGTTTCACCGTTTTTTTAATCCATTGCTGTAGAACAACTTAATATGTTTTCTTTAGCAACATGTAACTCACCGGCCCCACTGAACTTGGATGAAGTAAAATTTTTACTGTGAATAGCCCTTACCCATTTATCAGACATGGTTGCATCCATTGGAAAACGAAATTCGTGTACCTTCGGTCCATTTAAGAAGTTTACCGCTTCATGCACTCTCGCGCACTAGAAGGTAATAGGTAATGGCGGGTGACTGAGGCGATCAGGCGACACGTAAGTCCGTTCACAGATTTAAGAGAATGACTTACCGACTCGTGTTGACGCCTGTTTAGAACCAGACTGGGGTCTACACAGGCCCGCACTAAATTGTATTTCAAGCATGGATGATTTGACACAAATAATAAACAATTTTAGATAGAATATATTATAATTATATATTATAATTAATTAATGCAACTACAGTTTACTCATTTAATTCATTTTCCCTGTCACTATCAACACCTATGTTAATATTAAATCTTTCTGTAATATTCCCAATTTGAATGTATGAATTTTCAACCGTGTTAATATGCGAAACACAATTTTTCCAGCTACTCACAGGCACTTTGTCCACTTCAGTAATAATAATATCCAGTACACTAGCGTTTATAGTGGGTGATACATTATTACGTCTAACGGCAGATTTTAATTGATGCCATATGTGTTCTATGGGATTGAATATACAGTGATACGGCGGAAGCCTTAGCACTGTATGCCCATTACTTTTAGCGTAGCTGTCGCAGTAGTACTCCTTCTCTAGGTTCAGAAAATTAAGCACATCAGGTAACTATCTTTTAGGGCAACTTTCATGAAAATACATATCATTCTGACACATAAAATTCCTGTATTACCATTTTCGTATCTTTTGAACAAGGGTGCTTGTTTAACTGTCTACTGTGGTAACTTGCGCTGTCCATAACAATCACACTGTTTGGAGAAACATTAGGAATTAACTTATTTACGAACCAATCCTCAAATAACTCCGCTGTGGTGTCGTTATGGTAATCCAAACAGGAGTCATTTATATTCTTGGCTGCCAATGAAAGTGCATTTGGTACCCAACCATCTTCGGACCCTGCATGTACTATGGTTATTCTTTTTCCTCTGTTTGATGGTGCCTTTGTTCTACACCTGTCACTAGAATCAACCCAACCTTTTGATGGGGTATCATGGGTATCAAACCAGGTTTCATCTAAGTATATAATAGGTCTGTTCTCGCTTCTGTACTGAGCGATTTTTGTCAAATATTCAAATCGCCATGCCTTAAGTCGTTGCGATTCCATGAAAACTTTCCGTTTATCGACTTTTTTAAATTTAAAGCCGATTCGTTGAAGACACTTCCACAGCGTTGTCCTACCGCAATTGATATCCGTGTTATCTATCTCAAGTCTTTTCAGTAAATTATCCAGTGTTGGTACCGTAAGCTCTTCATACATCTTATAAATTTTGCGTCGGACTAAATCTTCATCGCTGCGATCCAATTTTTTGCAAGTCCAAGAATCTTTCCTTCTTTTCCTTTCGGTGATTGATGGGTTTATTCACAATTTTCCATACTGTTTTTTCCGAAATTTTAGTCAATGTGGCTGTTTCTTCAATACATTCCATTTTACTCAACTTTTCACGTTCTATGAGAGTTTTATATACATTTTTTATAATCTCTTTAGAATTCAAAGATAAGTGTCTTCTTCCATTTTCATTTCCGCACTGTGGTACTAATACTTACTAATAAAATGACTGGTTTTGCAACACTGATTTGTCTACTTATTTTTTTCCTATTATTAAATAAGGCTTTGTAAACTAATTACGGCCAAGTAAGGTCCCTACCTGGATAATAAAATCATTATCTTTGTGATCCTTGAAACCCTTTCAACAAAGAATTTTATGATGGGTGATAACTAAAGGCAGGTAGTCATTCTCTTAAATCTGTGAACGGACTTTACACCTCGCTGTGTCTACGTCATGCGGCTCTGAAGTCAGAGCATCGAGTCCTTGTATTCTCGGTGTTATTGGCATCACCCGGTATATTGGAAAGTCGTGTCAGTATTTTAACGGGAGTGAAGGATTATCTATGATTTTATTTCAAATATTAATCTATATCTGCATGGTTTTTTTCTTTAAATAGACAAACATGATCTATCTATTTATCTAGATTTTGAAATAATCGACATTTATTAACAGAATAAAACGCTTCACCCATTGTAAATTTTCCCCATTAATAAGGCTGATTTACTCTGTTATGTATTACTTTATTTAATGTCCATGGTTAAGTATATGTTGTCTTTGTTCTAGATTTAAATTTGGAACCAGATTTTAGATCTCCTTGGATAAATTTTCATTATTTTAAAGATGACAGTGTTAAAGCCAAAATTGAGTTGTTGTGTATTGAACTGGCAAAACATAATTGCTGCGAAGTTATTTCCGATTCTCTCTTCGACACCTTTCTATATGATTCAGAACACAGAAAAGAAGCTGTTTTTCTGCTAAATGCTCATGTTTTAGGTAAGTGCAGTGTCAACTTGAAAAAAAGCATTATTTTAAATTAACTTATTAATATTATTACTAAAAAGCTGTATTTTTTTTAGGTTTTAACATTGAAGATCCTGATCATCAGGCATTAATAAAAAACATTTTAGATTTATATACAGATCAAGCCTACAATGACCTACAAATTGGTCTAGATTCGGAGGAGTATACTCTAGAAGAAACTCAAAATAACGTGATATTATTATGTCTTTTAACAGAGGGCGTGGGAAAAGTCAGTGTGGTTCTAAAGGAGAAGTTTAAACAATTTCTGTTAAAGAGTTTATACACTGTTTTAGAAAAAGCAGGTAAATATATTCACGGTACAAAAATGCCATAATACACTTCTCGTCAAAATTAGCGAATAATGTAAAATCTAGCAAAAGTTTGCTGTTAACTATTTTGCTAACCACTCATCCGATTTTGACGAATTTTCTCTTGGAATGTAAAACAAGGCTTTAGCAACCATTTTAAGACCCTTAAGTTAATTTTTAAAACGATTCTACTGATTCACAGGATGCTATTTGTAGAGGCAATAGCATAAACTTGAAACATCCTGTAGAGTACTTTTTTGTTTAATGGTGCATCTGTTGTCACTTAACCAAATAAAAAAAAGGTCCCGAAATATCGACCCAAAGTGTCAAATAACTGATTTTAAATGGAAACAAAAGCATACAGCAAAATTGGCGTAGCTTTAATAAAAACAGTCATCATAATTTAAGCAATTTTAGGTTTATGATTTTCTTGACCGATGTATATTGTGAAAATGGCCATCTTTAAAAAAAAAACCATCGTATCACGGAAAATCTGTAGCAAATAAACTTTTAAAATCTAAAATGCTGGCCGAAATTTGTTTAACCATTGTCAAGATACAGCGTTTTAAAGATTTTCCTAGCAAGAATTTGACACATTTTTTGTTTAATAGTGTATCTATTGCCAAAGGACACTTATCAAAAAACTGGTCAAATCGTCTGGAGATATTGAGGTCAACTAACCAACGGCGGCCCATACCAGGAATTGCTAACTTTACCAGTTTACTCTACAGGATGTTTCAAATTTATGGTATAAAATCGCCTCTACAAAAAACACCCTGTATATCAGTAGAATCGTTTAAAAAATTAACTTTAGGATCTTAAAATGGTTTCTAAAACCTTGGTTTACATTCCAAAAGAAAGTTCGTCAAAATCGGATGAATGGTTCGCAAAATAATTAACAGCAAACTTTTGCTAGATTTTACATTATTCGCTCATTTTGACGAGAAGTGTATGTTTAATGTAGACTAGTAGTTGTATATTCAAATTTAATGGAGATTCTTCATTTTGTATAGATAGTTTTATTATATTTTAGGAAGTGGTCACCCTTTGATCAGAGCAGCAGGCTTACTGACTCTTAATAATATAACGTATTCTTGTGAATATTCAGATATAACCGATTTAATAAACGCGAATTTTGACTTTTTCTCATATCATGTTGAAAGGAAATTGAGTAAAACTGAAGATAAGGAGGGTGTTCTTAATGTGTTGTCAGTTGTTTTGAAATACAGCAATAAAGAAGTATTGTTGCCTATGAGCAATATTGTAGAGGAGGTAAGATATTGTCAATCTTTCTAACATTTTAAACCAATCGAATGACGGTGTACGGTTATTTAAAATGTTTTCAGGTGCTCTTACAATCATGTGATAGATTTAAACAGAAGTATGCAACAGCTTATCTTAAAACGTTCGAAATGTTTATATTCAGTTTGCGCAGATGGTTTCACATTGAAGTTCTAATTGAACCTATGAAATCGAAAGAGGAAAAAGAGAAGGAGCACGAAAATTTTAAGGTTACTGGGATAAATTACAATGAAGACTTTTCCGATGATATCATGGGAGGAAAGTCTGGGGCAGAGCTTTATGGTGAGGATATGGAGAAAAAGGAAGAAGTTGAAGACCAAGGTAGATTTTTATTAAAAACTATCTTAAATATAAACCAACTTATATTAAAATAGATAAAGAAGAAAGCTATTCAAGAGTATTTAAATATGGTGTTCCTCAAGGGACAATTTTAGGACCATTATTTTTTAATATATATATTAATGATTTATTTAGTATAAAAATTGAGACACTTTAAATAAGAAAATTAAAAAAGATTTTAAAATTATAAAAAATTGGTTTGATAATAATTTATTAACAATTAATTTTAATAAAACAAATTATCTTCCTTTTACTTTAAACCTAAATAATGTAGCACAAAATATGAATAGTATCAATGACATTTAAATTTTAAAAGTTAAATCATGTAAAATATTTAGGAATAATTTTTGACAGTAGATTAAACTGAAATTTTAAGTAGAATATTTGATTAAAACATTAAGAAGTATATTACCAATTTTTAAAAGCATTAAAAAATTTCTGGATATAAAACACCTAGAAATATTATATTAGTCAAAACTCATTTAAATTACGGAATTTTAGGTTGAGGAGGAATAAATGGAATTTTGGTTAAAAAATTAGAAGGATTACAAAAAAGATTTTTGAAAATTATATTTAATGACTATCTTTATCCTTCAAAAGAATTATATTCAGAAACAGAAAAGATGAATGTTAGACAAATTTACATTTATAATATTTTAGTTCGCACCATATGGAAAACTTTTTTATTATTAATTTTACGAAAAAAAGTTATCTTCATAAAAAGTTCTGCTTAGTCCAAAACCTAAAATGCAACCATCAGATATTAAATTTTTTCAGTCGTATACGAGGTATACCAGAAAATATAAATTTTGCTCAAGAATAAAGTACCTTCATTTTTGACAATATCGAAAATTGTTATTAAGAAAAGTTGATCGAACTAAAAACTACGTTCAAATATGCAATTTACATCCAATTATATGGAAAAAATATTTTTTTCTTTTTTAACTACAATAACAATGCAAATTTAACTGTAGGGACGTGAAATCTAGGATGCACTGATAAACAAACGATTTCTTCATAGCAAGAATTGTTTGACAGTGAACGTCAAATAAAATTTGTTAAGATGCCGGGGATATTTAGTGTGGAAGAAAAAATAGAAATTGTGTTAGTCGTTGGTGATAATTATAAAACTTATCGTGAAGCAGCTGAAATATTTAACAACAGACATCCAGGGAAAAATATACGCCATACATCAGTAATGAGAATTATGGAAAAATTCAAATCATGTGGAGACGTTAATAATAAATTCACAAACAAGCGTCAAAAAATCGTTGCAAGTGAAGAGATTAAGTTAAATGTAATGCTATCTGCAGTGGAAAATCCTAAATTGTCCCTGCGAAAAAGGGCATCTTCGCTTCCAGATAAAATTGGTAAAGACACACTATCAAAAATCTTTAAAGAGAACAAGTTCCATCCATATAAACCACAATTTATCCATACTTTAAAACCTGGAGACTACGACAGACGACTAGAATTTTGATTTCTTATTCAAGGAAAGCTAGAAGACGATCCTTTTTTGGCTAGGAAAATAATTTTCTCTGACGAAGCTACATTTACGTCTAATGGAACAGTGTCTTCGCAAAATTGTCGATGGTGGACTGACTCCAATCCTCACTTTACGATTAAAACTCGCGATCAATATTATTTTAAAACTAACGTTTGGTGCGGCATTTACAAGGATAAAATCATTGGCCCTTTTTTTTCGACCTTCCAAGACATGAACGGCAACAAGTATGGTACCAGCAGGATGGCGCAACATGTCATAGTACGATGGAAGTAAGGCAATACCTTGAAAATATCTTTAATGGAAGGTTAATTCATAGATTTTCAGATATTTTTTGGCCAGCTAGGTCGCCAGATTTAACCCCATTAGATTTTTTCTTATGGGGTTACTTAAAAGAAAATATATATCAACACAGGCCATTCACGGACGTAGAACATTTGGAAACAATTATTACGGAAATAATTCAGGGTATAACTCCGAATATAATTAGAAATGTATTGAGGGAATTTTCTTCTAGAACGGAAACCTGTATTGTAAGAGAAGGCGGATACGTTGAAGCAATAGTGAATTGATGATAAATTATTACACGCTTGTTACGCAATTAACAATATTAGCATTGTATTCATGTAGTCGATAATTATTGTAAAATAAATAATTTTGTTATTTATCAATTTTTTAATCCATCATCAAAATAATGCAATATAGAGGTTAAGAGACATAAAGGTTATCAAATGTTTAACGAATAAAGAAATAACTGATTAAATTTTTCGATATTGTCAAAAATAAAGGTAGTTTACTCTTGGGCAAAATTCATATTTTTTGACAAACCCCGTATATGCCTGGGAAAATTTAATATCTGATAGTGGCATTTTAGGTTTTAGACCATGCAGAGCTTTTTATAAAGAATAACTTTTTTTACGTAAAATTAATAATAAAAAAGTTTTCCATATGGTGCGAACTTACGGAGACATACTGTATATATATAATGTTCGTTCAAATAAACGGGTTATTTCAGTCATTTATCTGATACGACTCTATCGTTTTCCTTTGCGCAGCTTTTCAATAGTAAATTATATGTTAACGTCGTTTTCAGAAGAAGAATACAAAAAACCGGAACCACCGGTACACATCAAGCTGACATCGTCTATTCTTCAAAGAAGCCTACATTTTCTACCGTCAAAAGATCAACAAAGAAAAATCTTAGTGTTGGGTATATTAGAGAACGGAATTGAAATCCTGAGAGATTGGGAAGACGAACTTTTACCAGTGGTACATCAGATTTGGTCACCGCTAGTGCAAAGGTTTAAGGAAGAAATGGATCCTTTAACATTAAGGCTCAGTATTCGGTTGCTAAACACGTTAAGTAGATTATCAAAGGATTTTATAAGGATGAGAACAATCAAGTAAGTTATGGTTGAATTAAGTTGTATTTTCTGTAAAAGTAATTTTAACTACACATAGTTAATTGAATTATATCGGACTTACAATGTTTTTCGATCATTCCACTAGTCTGGCACTCATTGCTCTTGCTGTTCCTTGCCTCCAGGTCTTCCACGTCTTCTTTTTTCTTTATCATTTACCATAATAACTTGGTCACCAGTCAACTGTAGCGTATATAAACCCATTTCATAGCACTTTCGTTTCCTTTGCCACAGATTTTGATGTGTCCATTTAAGATTGTGTTAAAGCACCAAGTCAGTGCTTTAAAGAGCTGTTCTGTGCGGTACTTTATTAATTCGTTTGAGGTAAAGCATGTCCAGAGATATAAGAAAGTTACACTTTGCATTTGAATGGGATTATCCAAGGGTAGCCATAAACAAGCAATGAATGAATGAATAAATGCAGGTAAATTATGGTCCGTACTTAAAAATGTCTTAAAGTAAACTGCAAATCCGGAAGACGTAATTTCATTATTAAAGTAATAGTTTGGTGATTTTTAACCGATTTTTACCTGATTCAAAATTAGAGAGTTAATCCCATAAAACAAATTATGTTCTAAAGACTGTATATATAGCCACTCTACTTAGTTTTAAGCTTAGTAATTATTCTTACTTCGTGTGTAATACAGCGTTTGTTTAATCGCGTGTGAGTCATGGAAAATATGTGCGAGCCCAATGTATCTCAGGAGATAACCCCGTCGAAAAGCAGAAAACACTTTTCTCATTGAACGTGCGGTCAGCAAGCAAGCAGCGTTAGAAGAATCAGCCACATTAACAAAAATTCTAACATCAACTGTATGGAAAATTGTAAATAATTCCATTTTAGCGAGGACAAAAAGAACCGATACTGGCATTTTCTCGAAGGTGGGTGGAAGTGATCAAGTTATAATAAGGCGTAAAATTTACAAGTTATACGAGGAACAAAGCATTATATACTTTAATTAAGAGGCTTGAAAAAGATGAAACCGGCGTTAAATGTGGCAGAACAACGTTATGGAAGTGTATCCAACACATGGCCGGGTTTTAGATTTAAAGACAACAAAAGACAAGTTTTAATGGAATCTAGTAGAATTCGGGAATGGCGATCCGAATATTTACAAAGAATTAGGATTTACAGAGATCAGCAAAGGCCGATTATTTACTTGGATGAAACCTAGTTCGACACATATGATACCCCGAAAAAGGGGTGGGTTGACTCAAGCGGCAAGTGTAAAACAAGCGCGCCATCAAAAAGAGGTAAGCGAATTACGATTTTGCATGCTGGATCTAAAGACGGATGGATTCCAAATGATCTTTCTGTCTGCAAAAAACATTAAAGATTCTTCTCTGGATTACCATGAGGACACCACTGCTGATTTATTTAAAGATTGGTTTAAAAACAAGCTAATTCCAAATATACCTCCGAATAGCGTAATTGTAATAATGGACAATGCAAGTTATCATAGTAGGCAGTTGACCAAGACTCCCTCCTAAAATGACACAAATCCAAAACTACGTGTATGATAATGACATTTATTTTCAGGAAGATTACACCAAAAGGCAGTTAATTAAGGTTTTACAAGTTTAAAACTACAAAAAGAATACTTCTGTGATAATTATGCAAAAAATCTAGGGCGTACAGTTTTAAGGCTTCCACCATACCATTGTATATTTAATCCCATCGAACATGTTTAGCACCACCTGAAATCTGCTATTTGTCGTAACAATATTTGCCCCACTATTAACTTCAGTGTACTTGAGCTTATAGAAACTGAAGTTTTTAACATCCCTTCACAAAGTTGGGCAAATTCTGTTATACATGTTGGAAAAGTGGAAAAATCCTATATCCATATAAACAATATAGCACAAATAGTAATTAGAACAGGTGATGATAGCGATAGTGATATTGATATATTAAGTGAATAATTATTATAAGTGCCGAATAATTTGTATATTTTTGTAATCATAAATGTAATTTTTAATAATAAAATAACTTGTAATTTCACATTTGAACATAAATAAAATATTATTTAATGTCTTACTTATTTTTATTACTAACCATGATTAAATTCTAAGCAAAATACGGACCTGTTCGGCCATATTTGAATTTTACAGCTGGCCCGGGTCTTTCCAAATAGGGATCAGTTAGTCACTTTCTTATATCTGTAAACAGACTTTACCCTCAGGGCCTGGAGATCGGCCGAAATTGATTACATTTCTAAAAAGTTCATGAACATGCACAATAATAAGTGAAAAATGTGGAAATCAAAAATCTTTATTTAAATATGTATATTTCAGAGATGTCTTACCCATCATTAAAGAAACTCTGACGAAGTCGGCTTCTTTGAGTTACCTGAAGGACAAGGGATCCGCTTATCGATACAGTCAAAAATATCAGCTCCAACGTGAAATGTTAAAAAGTATAGGGCCCATTTTGTACCATCTAGAGGTAGATGGAAACACAATTGGAGACATGTTGGATACCGCCCACCTGTACTTCTCCGACAAACAACCACAAGAACTCCAGGTACGTAACTAGTCACCTGTAGTTAGTTAGAAATTCAAAAATTGATATTTTTTTGACTTATTTGAATAAATCAAGGTAAAAGAACATATTTCATACGGTACAAACTGGGTCGTAAACTTAAACCTTATGTGTGCGAACACGTTTGTAACAATGAACGACACTAAAAACTTTAACCTGTGTATCCACAAGTCGACTGGTTCAAAACTTTGCTTTACTTGGAAAATAAAATTTCTTCTAAATTTTACTGCCTAACTATTTATTAACAGATTAATCACTTTGTCATTTTATCCCCTAGCATGGGTATGACCTACTAACACATTTCTAACTAGACTCGTCAAACAACCACTTAACTAACTTTAAATATCGTAGACTATTATTCTCACATACTTTCGACCATTTTTACGTGGAGTTTGTACCGGTCCACGGAGCGCAACTTAACTCTTTGTGCTTCAGTGTGACACTTTTCCTTTTTGCATCGGTTTTATACCATTAAACACCTTAATTTTATTACTGTTTTTTCACTTTGTAGACAATTCACTTTTTATTTGTATTTAAACAAATCAATTTCTGTGTTTTTTCTGCCCAACTCCAATTAAAACATCCGGTGCTCGAATGACCAATTAATGTTCAAATCCAATTAAAACATCCGGCTCAAGGGACCATTTATATAAAATTAACTTTCAGCTAAATCACCCAGATGTGCAGTCGGCACAGCCCAATGAAATAATACCCGGTAACTAATTGTTTCCCCAACAACAACTTAGAAATACACACTAGGTATATTACAAACCAATACCCTCAAAACCCTGTATAAAAATATGAAGTTAACTTAACTTTAACAATACAATGTTTTATTTTAAACACAAATCCCAAACTGACATCCCTACGTGACCCAGCAACCTTCACTCAATTCTTTATTAAGATAACACCCCTAAACTTTGTACCTACAAATGCTTACACCTATGTAAAATCATAAACATCAACTCTGTCAAAATATTATCAACAATAGTACAATTCAACTACTCTACTACAATAACTTTTTATTCACATACTGCCTTTGTGCAGACTTTACTACCTTATTCAGGTAGCTCACCTGTTTCACTACACTGTAGACTGTAATCACTAGGTAGTCTCGAACTTACTCCTGTCTCTCTCTTACTGCAACAGCTGCTTACTTTTTCGCTATTGGCCACTGCAACGGAGGCACATTATCCTCCAGTAACAAAACTATATCGTTCAATTCAATATTTGATGATCATAAACTTACGCTTCTTATTCAAATATAAAAAATGGTCTCAACAGATCTGTCTTATGTTATACACAGGGTATATTGCCGTTTTGTTTTAGGCAGCCGCAGTAGAATTTTACCAAGAAATGGCCATTTACGATTTCGAGATGGTACAGGAAAAACTAACTGGGTTGCAAGGGACTGTGAATGACGAGCATGAAAAAAATATTGAAAGGATTAAAAAATGTTTAAATAAAAAAATTAATTAAGATAGGACGTTTGATAAGCCCCAAATATTTAAGGTACCTATAGAGTGTCTACAAAGTATGCAGCATATGAAGAACTATTTTAAACATTGGCAATGGTTCAGAGCAAGACTATGTTGTTATGCAGGGTGTTAATGAATGTGACGTAGATATTTAAGGGAGCGATAGTACTCATCAACAAAGCATTTTCAAAACTCGAATAATACTTTGTCGTTATGGCTTAATCATAATCCGATTCGGAAAATGAACTTTTATTAACATCGTTTATAATCAGCGGTTCAACCACCAGTATATCTACCTGCCACATTTTGGCTTCTTCTTCCATCACATGATCGATACACTTTTTAAACTTTTCCGCACTGATTTTACCTATAGCTTCATTAAAGAGTCTTTTTAAATCCACCATTTTATAAGTCGTGTTTTTTCTGGCAACATCTGTCTTTACTAGAGCCCATATAAGTTCGATCGGGTTTAATTCGCAGTGGTAAGGAGGTACTCCGAGCACAGATATTCCTCGTAACTTTGCTATTTCATCGACTATTAAATTGGCTAGCAACAACAGTTATTTTTTTAAGGAATCCAGTGGAAATTCTTTTTGTCTTAAACTTAGCCATTCTGTTATTTCACTTTTACGCCACGCACTTGTCGGTAATTTTTCCGTCAGCCTAGAGTGATAACTTGCATTATCCAATACAATTATTGAATATTTTGGTATAAGATCCAACATTTGCTCGAACCATTCTTCAAAGACATCGGCATTTATATCTTCGTGATAGTCTCCTGTATTTTTACATTAGAACATCAGTAGACCACCTTTAACGAAACCTTTAGAACTTCCAATATGGGTTATGATAAGTCGATGTTCTTTTCCAGGTGGCGGTCTTAATCCTGTGAACAATCCTTCCAAAAAAGCTTGCCTTGAACTTTTAATGTTGTTTGCCAAAATTTAGTCACAGTGTGGCCTTCATTTAGCCATGTTTCGTCTAGGTAAAATATTTTTTTGTTTTCTTCTCAGGCTTTTCGGATGCTTCTTGCCTTGAACTTTATTATTTTCATTCTGCCAAAATTTTGTCCAGTGTGGAACTTTCTTTTTTTTTTAAACGAAACTATGAACTTTTCGCCTTATTCTCTGCATTAAAACTCCATCCAGCTCAAGTTTTGGTCGTCCTGGAGAAGTTTTTGGAGGTTTGACGCCAACACTTCTTCCTTCTTTTAAAAGTTTATATATTGTTGTTCAACGTTAAGCATATCTGCTGTAAATTGCACTGTATTGTCAACACTCAAATCCGCATTATTACTTTCAAGACTATAATTAGTTTTGATAAAATTGCTTTCTAAACTTCCAGATAAATAGTACGGCTGTACATAATTTTAAGCTTAAAAAAATTAATATTAAAATATGTATTTGAAAACAAAACTTGAATTTAAGGGGCATATTCAGTGAACCGCGTAGTCCGACTTGGGAATTTGCCGCGAAGGAGGATAAGTCAGTGTTATTGAACAATCAGGCAACATGGCTATTCCTACATTCGTCGCCGCGCCGCGAGACTAATATAATTTACCGCTCCGAGCAACGACTTTCTTGTGTTAAGTCGATGGCTCCGAGCGGCGAGTGGCGGTCAGGACTGGATAGATAAACCGCAGTGTTGCCAAATCGCTTTAGATAGTTCCGGTTTTAGGTATTTTTTCTCAAAAACTCGGTTTGACGTTTTTTCACATTAAAAAAAAGGTATAAAATTAATTGAAATTGTAGATAGTTGAGGAAATACTTTCAAAAAAGACTGTATGGGAACATTTTCTCAGCTTCACCTATATTTATCGTTTTAAAAAAAAATATTTTTTTTTTAAATTCAAGACCATATAGTCATACAGCACCAAATTGCGAATCTAAATTCAAAATTTTAACAAATTCTATTCAATAGTTTTCTTGTAGTTTGTCAAACCTTTTCACCTTGATGGAGGTCACTGATAAGAGCTCTTAATGTCGATACTTGTACTAATTCTGCACAAATTTAAAAATTCAGGCCTATTTAAATCTATACATGCCAAAAAATCTTGCACGCCCATGGAGAAGACGGTTTTGATTGATTTATTACTTCTCATCATTTAAAGACAGACTATAGTGCCGGTACTTTTGACACTGATTAACTCATTTGATAGACGATTAAAACAATCATGCCTTCCACCAATGTGTCAAAACCTACAAATTTATATTGACATTGCCACATTCACAACCCTGATTATTCTAATCGCCTATCAAATGAGCTAATCAAAGGCAAAAGTACCGGCACTTATCCACTAATAAAAAAATCTCTTACATAATTATCGCGCCTTTCATCCGCAGCCTTAAAATTGCAGTTCTTACTAAGTTGTTAATTCTTGCAAATATTTATTTATTACCAGGCTGTTATTTTCTAATAGTCAAATAGTGTCTGGGAAATATCTCGTTTCAAGTCTTGATAAAAATATAATCCAGAGTTGTAAGAGCTTCTTCATACGTTTTACAATCGTTAATAAAATAGTAGTTTGTATTACTTC
This sequence comes from Polydrusus tereticollis, assembly GCA_963920685.1. Classification (NCBI taxonomy): domain Eukaryota; kingdom Metazoa; phylum Arthropoda; class Insecta; order Coleoptera; family Curculionidae; genus Polydrusus; species Polydrusus tereticollis. The sequence continues at coordinate 128,277,683 of OY987329.1, forward strand.
ATGATAAAATTAATTAAAGTTTCAGTTTGTTTTTGATAGGTGATATGAAATTGGCATATGGTACTTTCCAATGGGTCTTGAGCAGTCTCTCTTGAGCAGCTTTGGAAGAGTTCTAATTAGTGTCAAATCTTTCAGGTCGTAGAAGTTTATCCATTCTAGTTAGGGTAATATAGCACAGTCGCTAAAACGTAAGGATATGAACAACCTTATAAAACAAAATCCCTAAACTAAACGAACGGGTAACGACCTTCACCATTGGCAAGTATAACATGACATGTTACAGATACAAGGTCAAATCCAAATTTTAGTCAAGTGACTTTAAACTTGGTATTGATATTGAACTTGACCTTGTCCGCGACCTTGAAAGTTCAAAGTCACATACAAGGTGAAATCAAAATTTTAGCCGAGTGACTTTGAACTTGGTGTTGACATTAAACTTTACCTTGTCCGTGACTTTGAGAGTTCAAGGTCACATACAAGGTCAAATTTAAATTTTAGTCGAGTGACTTTGAACTTGGTTTTGATATTGAACTTGGCCTTGTACGTGACCTTGAAAGTTCAAGGTCAAATCCGAACTTTAGTTAAGTGACTTTAAAATTGGTTTTGACAATGAACTTGACCTTGTACGTGACCTTGAAAGTTCAAGGTCACATACACGGTCAAATCAAAAATTTTAGTCAAGTGACTTTGAACTTTGTGTTGACATTAAACTTGACCTTGTCCGTGACCTCGAAAGTTCAAGGTCACATACAAGGTCAAATTTAAATTTTAGTCAAGTGACTTTGAACTTGACCTTGTACGTGACCTTGAAAGTTCAAGGTCACATACAAGGTCAAATCCAAATTCTAGTCAAGTTACTGTGAACTTGATTGTGAAATTGAACTTGACCTTGTACGTAACCTTGAAAGTTCAAGGTCACATACAAGGTAAAATCCAAATTTTAGTCAAGTGACTTTGAACTTGGTGTTGACATTAAACTTGACCTTGTCCGTGACCTTGAAAGTTCAAGGTCACATACAAGGTCAAATTTAAATTTTAGTCAATAACTTTAAACTTGGTATTGCTATTGAACTTGACCTTGTATGTGACCTTGAAAGTTCAAGGTCACATACAAGGTCAAATCCAAATTTTAGTCAAGCGGCTTTGAACTTGGTGCTGACATTAAACTTGACCTTGTCCGTGACCTTGAAAGTTCAAGGTCACATACAAGGTCAAATTCAATTTTTAGTCAAGTGACTTTGAACTTGGTGTTCGACATTAAACTTGACCTTGTCCGTGACCTTGAAAGTTCAAGGTCACATACAAGGTGAAATCCAAATTTTAGTCAAGCGACTTTGAACTTTCTGTTGACATTAAACTTGAGCTTGTCCGTGACCTTGAACTTTTAAGGCTACGTAGAAGGTCAAGTTCAATATCAAAGCCAAGCTCAAAGTCAATTGACTAAAATTTAAAATTGAACTTGTATGTGACCTTGAACTTTCAAGGTCACGGACAAGGTCAAGTTTAATGTCAACACCAAGTTCAAAGTCACTTACTAAAATTTGGATTTCACCTTCTATGTGACCTTGAACTTTCAAGGTCACGTACAAGGCCAAGTATAATATCAAAATCAAGTTCAAAGTAACTGCACTAAAATTTGGATTTGACCTTGTATGTGACCTTGAACTTTGAAGGTCACGGACAAGGTCAAGTTCGATATTAATACCAAGTTCAAGGTCACTTGACTATAATTTGGATTTGACCTTGTGTGTGACCTTGACCTTTCAAGGTCACGGACAAGCTCAAGTTTAATGTCAACACCAAGTTCAGTCACTCGACTAAAATTTGGATTCGACCTTGTATGTAACCTTAAAACTTTTAAGGTCACGGGCAAAGTCAAGTTTAATATTAATACCAAGTTCAAGGTCACTTGACTATAATTTGGATTTGACCCTGTATGTGACCTTGAACTTTCAAAGTCACGGACAAGGTCAAGTTTAATGTCGACACCAAGTTCAAAGTCAAATCCAAATTTTAGTAAAGTGACTTTGAACTTGGTGTTGACATTAAACTTGACCTTGTCCGTGACCTTGAAAGTTCAAGGTCACATACAAGGTCAAATTTAAATTTTAGTCAATAACTTTAAACTTGGCTTTGCTATTGAACTTGACCTTGTACGTGAGCTTGAAAGGTCAAGGTCACATACAAGGCCAAATCCAAATTTTATTCAAGTGATCTTGAACTTGGTTTTGATATTGAACTTGATCTTGTTCGTTCAAGGTCAAATCCAAATCTTAGTCAAGTGACTTTGAACTTAGTTTTAATATTGAACTTGACCTTGTACGTGACCTTGAAAGGTCAAGGTCACATACAAGGTCAAATCCAAATTTTAGTTTAAGTGACTTTGAACTTGGTGTTGACATTAAACTTGACCTTGTCCGTAACCTTGAAAGTTTAAGGTCACATACAAGGTAAAATCCAAAATTTAGTCAATTGCCTTTGAACTTGGTTTTGATATTGAACTTGACCTTGTACGTGACCTTGAAAGTTCAAGGTCACATACAAGGTCAAATCCAAATTTTAGTCGTGACTTTGAACTTGACTAAGTACCGGCACTTATTAGTTTTTGGAATCACCACAATAAAATGTCTAAATTGTCAGAGGCAGTATACAGAATGTTACATTGCCGAAAATAGCAGTATCATCTGCAAAACTATGAATTTTCCCATCGCAATTTATACTAAATATATCATTAATATAAATATTAAAAAATAATAATAATAATAAATGTCTTTTATTTCATAAATTCAGGAAATATATTTACAATTTTTTTTAAACAAGAGAAATGCGGCGAGGTCTAGCATAGCTACTCATCTAACCGCTAGTAACTAATAAATAACTAACTTACTTATCTACATAAGAGAAGGGATAAAAGAAGTAATATCAATAATAAATGTTTTTGAATAGAGAAAAAAAGTTTACCAAAGTTGTAAGAAAGAAAGAAAAGAAGATAACAAAATAATCTAAATTGCCTAAATTGCCCACCAAGGCCCCATCATCAACATAAACACAACATAAGCAGCAGAGCAGATAGGGGCATAACACTCCGCATAATATTATCATAAAGTTAATAATACCTATTGTAATTAATTAAGTTTTTTAAAGAAAAAAAAATAACATTGACTAGTGTGATACAAATAAAAACAAATGAAAGATAATGCTATTAAATAAGATAAATCAAAATAAAATAAAATGAAATGATTGGATATTTTAGCGAATATCGAACTGGAATGGATTAAACTAAACTAAACAATTACAGTATAAAATTCAAATGCCAATAAAAAAGGAAAAACCGTTACATAACCCAATTCAGGTGTATTATATAATATTCGTAAAAGGAATTAACACACACCCACCCCTTCATTTTGCGTATTTACCTACAAGAATATATCGATCATAATATGGATAAAGTCATACGAATACCCCTACCTGCAAGTTCATTTTAGTATAATACAGAAATAGAGTTAAGAATTAATTAGTTTTAGATAATTCTATTTCTAAACATATAAAAAAAATGTAAAAGAGATAACAATACTTTTACGAACACTGCCAAATATAAAATACTGTTATCAATTCATTAAAAATGATTTCCACCTAAGCTGAAAAAAGATTCCTACAGATAACGAAACAAAGATATAAATATAAATCTAGATATAGTCCTCCTATATTTATAAAATAATACTCAGATATCGTCTTTAGTTTTAATACAATAATATGTTACCCATAATTTTACTATCAACAACATAATTATTTTATCTTAAAATGAACAAAAAATATAAAATGGTACGGATACATTGATACCAAAAAGAAAGAGAAAGGATAACAACAAAAAAAAAAAACAAATTCCAGGTGATAGTTCACGTATAGTCCTACCATAGTTATAAAATTATAGTTAGAGATCGTCTTTAGATTTCAAAATTATCCTTTTGTTTTGTTCATTGCAATAAAAGATTTTTCCAGCAGATGACCATACTTTATTGCTTCCGTGCTTTTTCTTCGCAGCCATAAGTAGTTCGTATCGCGCGTATGTAAGATCCTCATAGATCACGTAATTAGTATTTTTAAGGCGCTTTTTAGAAAAGAATACCTCATTACGCTTGATACTACTAATAAAATTTACAATTATTGTGCGTGATAATTTTTTACTGTCTTTAGCACCCTCAAGACGAAACACATAATTTATGTCACTACTCGCGCAACTGACGTTAAGCTTGTTGGAAATAAAGTGAGTAACAATATCCAAAAGATTCTCTTCTGGAGCTTCATTGATACCATCAATACGTAAGGTATTGCGTTTAGTACTTTGCTCCAAAGAGTCAATTTTCCGCTGCAAATCACCTATTGCTTTACTGTTATTGGTAACATTTTCTTTTACATTATTTAAAGAGTCCCAGAATTTGTCCAATTTAGCCTCCAACTGTCCAATCCGGGCCTCGATTTTGCCTTCCAATTGATTAGCAAAATTTGTACAGACCTTGTTAATTAGTTTCTCCATACTATCATCATCTGATTTACTCGTACTATTGCTTCTCAAGCCACCTGCCATTTTATTAATTATAGACCGAGACTTTATCAACTTGGGACGGCTAGCTGTACGTACAGAATGCTCACACTTGATTGGTCAGCTTTTTAAACAATGATAACTCTCCAACGAACGCAACTAGGGCTTGATTACTTACGTACAAGATGAAACTCGTTGTTATACACCGGACACAAAAATATTTTTCAAATATCAGCTCAATGTACCACACAAATTACACGAAACATACGGAGCTGTTACACGCGTCCACTACTCACACATGGCAACGTGACATGGAATATATAATGATCCTAAAATTGTCCCTTGAGAGGAACACCATATTTAAATACTTTTGAATAGCTTCCTTCTTTATCTATTACCTATAACATAAGCTGATCTATCTTTAAAATAGTTTTTAATTAATTCTAATTGCTTTCCTTTAAATCCAATATTTTCAATTTTTGTTAATAGTAAAAAATGGCTAACCATATTAAAGGCTTTTGCTAAATCTAGACAAATGCAAATATAAAATGTTTTATTATACAGGGTGAGGATTTTAAAGTGTTACAACGCAATATCTGAAAAACGGCTATAAATATTTTAGTCAAATTTTGGGACGTGGATAGGGAGGTTGGGGGACAAATTTTAAAATATTTTTGATATTTACCCCCCCTCCAGATTTGATGTGGCTAGTGGCAAATTTGAAATGTCAAATGGAAAGGTATTTTTTTTTTTGATAATTCGATTCCTCGTCAATAACTACGTAAGTGAGCAGAAAATTGTTACATTTGCTCTACTAGTTGCTTAGTTACGAATTTTTCAATAAATAAAATAGGAATACTTAAAAATGATAATTCCTTAAAAAATCTAACGACGATCATGCTTCAAAAGGTGTTCGAAATGACCCCCATCCATTTCTAAACATTTTGCAATTCTTTTTTGACATGAGTTGCGCACGCGAGTTAACATTTGAGGCGTTACTAAATTACATGCTTGTTGAATACGATCTTTCATGTTTTCTGGTGTGGTCGGTGGTGTAGCCATAACTTTCTCTTTTATAAATCCCCACAAGAAAAAATCTAATGGGGTTAAATCTGGTGACCTTGCAGGCCAATTTACAGGACCACCACGACCAATCCATCTGTTTCCAAACATTTCATTTAGTGTATCTCGAGCTTGTCGGGCAAAATGTGGCGGAGCACCATCTTGCTGAAACCATAGTTCTTGTTGATTTCCATTATTATTCAGAAGTTGTGGCAAATCGGTTTGTAAAAAATTATTATACATTTCTCCATTTAGGTGACGGTCAAAAAAATGTGATCCAATGACTCTATCTCCGACTATGCCACACCAGGTATTAACCGACCAAGGATGTTGGTTTGGCAGAAATCTCATCCAGTGAGGATTTTGAGGTGCCCAATAGTGTAAATTGTGCCGGTTGACCTTAAATTAAGAAAAGCAAAATTGATTGAATCAGTATAAAATTAAAAATAAATCTAAATGTATGTGAATATTCTCTAAACACCCGTTAACGGGTGTTTAGATATGTATTTATTTATGTACACCCATCAAGTAGTGGATTACATATTTTTGATTATTAAAAGTTACATTAATCCATATTGATTTAAATAATTACCTGACCACAATTGGTAAATGTAGCTTCGTCAGAAAATACTATCTTTCTTAAAAATGCATTGTTTTCGTGAATTAAAATTTGTAACCACGTACAAAATGTAATCCTATTTTGAAAGTCTTGGCCATACAATTCCTGATGAATAGTTATGTGGTAAGGGTGAAAATTGTGCTTGTGTAAAATAGCCAGTACCGATTTTTGGCACATTCCTGAATCACGAGCAAGTTCCCTTGAACCAACATGAGGATTTACAGCTATTACACCCAACACTCCAACGGCCATATCGTCATTAGTTTTTGTTTGTCTTCTAACTCTGTTCTTATTTTTTAGGATTCCCGTGCTGCGGCCTCGATCTTCTAATCGCTTAAATGCCATATGAGATTTTTGAATGGCGGGAAACCTAACAGTCCACAATTGCGCCGCTTCCCGGTAGTTTTTTCTACATTCTCCCAGAATTAACAACATGCATGTCTATTTCAATGTCATAAGATTGTTCCATAATTGCACTGAATAATGAACTTTATCAGATTATCACTACTTGTCAAAGTCAAAAGTGGTTTCCTAGGATACAACATAATTAAAGGTTTGGATAAACAATAATCATAGGTGTCATGTTTAAAATGTGTAGTTTTAAGTATTCCTATTTTATTTATTGAAAAATTCGTAACTAAGCAACTAGTAGAGCAAATGTAACAATTTTCTGCTCACTTACGTAGTTATTGACGAGGAATCGAATTATCAAAAAAAAAAAATACCTTTCCATTTGACATTTCAAATTTGTCACTAGCCACATCAAATCTGGAGGGGGGGTAAATATCAAAAATATTTTAAAATTTGTCCCCCAACCTCCCTATCCACGTCCCAAAATTTGACTAAAATATTTATAGCCGTTTTTCAGATATTGCGTTGTAACACTTTAAAATCCTCACCCTGTATAATGCATTATATATTTGTTCTGGTAGATAGCAAATAGTATCTTGCGTCGATTTATTTTTTTGAAACCCAAATTGTTTTAGAAATAAAATGTATTCTTTCTAAATAATTATAAATTCGTATTTTTAAAATTTTTTCAAAAACTTAAGCGAATGAAGATATTAAATGTTATGGACCTATAATTTCTAATTTTACTTGAATCTCCTTTTTTTTTTAAAAATAGGTTTTATTACATCAATTTTAAAAGCTTCTGGATATTTATTTGTTTTAAAAATTTTATTTATAAGAAAAGTGAGTGGCCTAGAAATAGGAGTTTTAATAGATTTTAATATTTCTGTAGTTATACCATCGACACCAGAAGATTTTTTAAATTTTAAACTATTAATTATATTTTCAACTTCTTGATGATTAGTTTCTTCTAAATAAAATAAGTCTATATTGTTTATTTTCTTATTTAAAAATGTGTTATTACATTTATTGATTTAATTTTAAAAAAATATTAAAAATGCCGGACGCTGTGGGTTTACTATCGGGATTAACCCATGTCAAAGTTATTTGTGTTTACGCGGTCATCTTCAGGGATCTCTACTCCACGAGTATTAATATTCTTGAAGCAGATATAAGAAAGCGAAAAAAAAACACATTTTTAGGTTTTACTTAATATCGTATTTAATATAATACAAAACATTGCACACTTCTGAAATGTAACATTAGTATTTACAAAAATGGAAATTTATACACTTGCGCATATAAAAAATAACAACAGAGTTTCACTCCTATCAGTAATTATACCAAGTATTACTATCTATTGAAAAATAAACGACAGTCTTTATGAACGCATGATCTTACAGGAATATTACAAAGTTGACTCTTAATTTGTTATATAACTGTACATATTAAAACTTAGTTTACAAAAACCATCACCCACACCAAGGTATTAAAATAATAAAATTAGAGATAGTTTTAAAATATAAGTGCATTACTTTTGAGTACCTCCGGATTGCTTTATAAACACCAGCTAACGTAACTCAAAAAAGTTTCCAAACTGATTTTTGTATAAATAAAATTTGTAAATAAAATGTATTTCATTAGTTTATTTGTTACAAGGCTGTGGCAGCAGAAAATCAGCAAATCCATATTTTTTTTGACATGACACAGAAAATAAACTTACGTCTGCTTCATCCGCAGTTTGTCATTAATATCTGTATATTTCCTTTTCGTCAGATCCTAACCTCGCTGGGGATGGATCTGGCGATAGGGAAAATACGAACCTTAGATAACAAAATAAACTTTGCTTGTCTCAGCGAGTGTCTTGCAGCACTTAAAAAAAATATCTTTCACGTCCTCTTATTTGCAAACCCTGAAGAGCATTTTGGTATCATGTAGAAGCGAATATCGTTCTCATTAGTAAATTTCAAATTACCTTTCTTTACTATGTTGAACCATCCCTCTCAAAATTCGTAACGCATTTTCCGAACATCTTGTACAAATATACGAAAAAACAAGCGTTTTCCCCTTAAGATCGATAACTTTATTACATTTTTAACTAGTCCTAAAGTTTTAAGGTTCTTTGAGGTGTAAAGTTTGTTCCTCAAGCGTTCTCAAACGGCTAACAGAATTTGACACTCTTGACAGACATTTGCCACGCCGCGCCGTAAAGAAAGAATATGAGAAAAAAAGTGAAAGGAAAATATATAATCTGCTGCGTTGGATCTGCCGATATTTTCAAAGAAAGAAAAGAAAATGTTACATTATTTTTATAGTCTTAATATAAAATGCTATATGATTTTATTCATAAGTATATAGGATAGAAATACTTTTTCCACGACTATACAGGCTGTTATAGCTTAGCACTGACATAGGAGAGAACTTCTGTTTCCATCTGTCCATTCACCAACTTTTAACAGACACGTGATTCTTTATTTCTTTTGCAATTAAACGGCACATACCTAATAGTTAGAGCCGCGGTGACAAAAATGCCTTGGAACTCCCAAACGGATAAAAAGCACGTTTTTGTATAGTTCGAGTGTCGTTCTCGAAATCCGTGTTGTCGAGTAAGGGGTCTGGCGCTCGGCGGTGAGCGGCTATAATATTTTTTCTAAATTTTGACCAGCGGTTTAAAAAAAATTTCCCAAACGGATGAAAATTACTGGAGGGCATCTAGGCAACCCCCTAATTACCGGAAAAATTATTTCATCCGATTTGATCTTTGCAAAGAGCTCTTCCAGGAGCTAAAAAAAAAATGGAAAAAGGGGGAAAAAAAATTTGCTCATTTAAACTTGAAATTTGGCAGGGAGCTAGAGTTCGTGTCTGAGAATATGTGAAAAAAATTTTTTTGCTCCATGTGTCACCATCGCTTTATAACAGTTTTTCAAAATTTAAATGGGGAAAATTTGATAAAGTAATTCCCACATGGATGAAAATTTGCACACAGGTTCTTTGACACCTACAGAACATCGAAAAATTATTTTCATCCAAATTGCGGCCAAGACCAGATCTTCCAGAACATGCATGAAAATTTTTACTTACCATTGAATAGTCACTCAACATTTTACCGCCTCTCGGGAACATATCATTTTTTTTATATTTTTAAAGCAGAGACAATAATATATTACAATACAAGTACGGTAGGTACGTCTCTTGCGGTAAAGACACCTACCGTAAGTGTATTGTAAATAATATTAAAAACTCTAAAAGAGCACTGTTTTAATTTACCCCGTAGGTGCCTCGTAAGTCGTTATCAACAATGCATTAACATCAGGTTGCTACGGAAATAAATTATAGAAATTTAATAGTTGGCTTTTATATGACAGATGTAAAACTTGACAACGGAATAAACGATAATTATTTTTGTAACAATTTCGTGAAAGTGTGTTTTACGTCCTTTAAATGGAAGTCAGTAGCAGCAGTGATGATGAAATTCCGAAGGAAGTTCTGGACATTGCTAAAGCAGCTACCCTTAATTTATTGCCGGATAAATCACGGCATAGATATGAGAAGGAATATGGGCTCTTCATGGACGTTCATCAAAGAAAGTTACAGCAATTAGTGAAGATGTGATGCTTGCCTATTTTGTGGATAAATTTATGTTTAATAGAGTTTCTTTTAAAAATAAAAAAATACATTTGAATAATATAAAAACGTGTTTTTATAGTATGTAATTACTTACAGCACTAATGCGGTAAAGTGATACTTACCGCACTCAAATCAGTGCGTTAGTAGTTACTTACCGCACGCTTGTAGATAAATAAGTTTACGAAACTTCCATCTAAATCTCGCAGAAAATTTACGGAGAACTCCGGGATCAAAATCACGCGTGCTGGCGAGGTTTTTTGTTATTTGGCATAGTTTAGCCAGGCTCATTTTGGATGAAAACTTTTTTTTTTAATAACAAATAATAACGATTGGTTGTCCGGTTGCATGCATGCGGCTGATTTTTTTTTTAATTTCGGAATTTGGGCCCATTTAATTGTACTGGAGGTTACGGCAAGGATCAAATCGGATGAAAATATTTTTCCGGTAATTGGGGGGCTGCCTAGATGCCCTCCAGTAATTTTCATCCGTTTGGGAAATGTTTTTTTAAACCGCTGGTCAAAATTTGAAAAAAATATTATAGCCGCTCACCGCCGAGCGCCAGACCCCTACTCGACAACACGGATTTCGAGAACGACACTCGAACTATACAAAAACGTGCTTTTCATCCGTTTGGGAGTTGCAAGGCATTTTTGTCACCGCGGCTCTAACTATAAGTAGATACGATTGGACAATTTTGTGCCCTTCAGAAGATCTGATCTTTAACAGTGTTACTTGGAACATGGTATGCTTCTTCAAACAGGTCTGTAATAATTGAACAGCACTTCTTTACCCCGTTCAATGAAATGTGGTAGAATTTTTACAATAAAATTGGGCTAGCGCCATCCCATGTGCCAGAAGGGCATTTGGTCCCACGACCCCGCTTTTGTAACTAGAAACAACCCATGTTCCAAAAAACAAACCGCTTCATATATCTCCATTGTTATTGGTTTTAGAGAAATTGTTAAATTAGCAAAGATAGCATTTTCACCGAACCTTCAGAAAATTACATGAACAAAAACCACTGAGTATCGTAAGTGACAGTTTTCAAATGAAATACCCCCTATTTTTTCATTGTATCCGTTAAAGAATTTTATCCTCTTTCTAAATATAAGTGGTTGTTGGGGTTATTTTTTACCGTTTTGGAATTATACGAAAATATAATAGAATTATCATTATCCTTATTAAACTTTTGTAAATGGCTCATGTTACTCATAGCAATACCTGTCACCTTGACTAAATTGCTCCTGGCAATTTCTGTCTTCTTGACAAATCTTAATAAACGTTGTCAAAATCAGGGTCTAAATGGGATACTCTGAAGAGCAAAAGTTCAAAATTCTTAAAATATATATCAAATGTGGACACAACAAGCGAGAAGCGCAACGCGAATTCATTCCAAATCCACATTTAGTAATTCCTAGCGAAAACACTTTCCGGAATGTGTGTCGTCAACTTTCTGAACGAAAACCATTACAAAGAAAGAAAAGGCATTGTCGGATACTTGAGGATGAAGAACTTGCTGTTCTTTTATATTTTCAAGGTAATTTTTATTTGTTTTTATATTCGCTTCGTATTATTTAGAAGCTTAATTTGTTTTCAGAAAATCCACAAAATTCGATAAGGGACTGTGCAAGATATCTTGGCAAATGTTGCACAGTAGTTTTTAAAATTCTGAAACGGCATAAATTCCACGACTTTAAATTCAGAAAAGTTCAAAAATTAACAGAAGAACAGAAGCAAAGACGTTTGGAGTTTTGCCGTCACATGACAAACATCCTCAACAATAACGCCAATTTGTTTGAGAACATTATATGGACCGATGAATCTTCTTTTAATACGGCTTCAGCGCCAAATCCCAAAAACACATACTTCTGGGCATCGCAGAATCCACATCTTACAGTTGAAATGATACGTTCTGGGTGGGTATCAGTAAATGTGTGGTGCGACATAGTGTAAAACAGAATCATCTGTTCAATTTTCATTGATGGATCTTTAAATGGAGTTAGATATCGTGAAATGCTTGCACATGAAATAGAGGATATTCTTAAAACTTTTCCTATAAACGCCGCAAGCAGCAAGATGGAACTCCATGTCATAGTGTTCTTCCAGTTAGAGAATATACCTCAATGAAAATTATAACATTTGGATTGGTCGTGGAGGGACGATTGCATGGCCTCCCAATAGTCCCGACTAAAAACCATTAGACACATTTCTTTGGGGCTACCTCAAAGACAAGATATCTGCATCCAGACCAAATAGTGTTGCCGATTTGCAGGAACAAATCCAAATTGAAATTGACTTTCTCAATTTCGGTAGGCCAGATATGATTGCTAATGCAATTTAAAAACTAAAAGAGGGTTACCAATCCTACATTTTAATGAACGGTGGCCATTTTGAGTAATTATAAAAATAATATATGTATATGTTGTGTTATGTTTTAATTTCGTTCTAAAACGGTAAAAAATAACCCCAACAACCACTATATATTTAAAAAGAGGATACAATTCTTTAACGGATACAATGAAAAAATAGGCGGTATTCGATTTGAAAAAACTGTCACTTGTCAAAAAACTTCCCATACTCAGTTGTTTTTGTTCATTTCATTTTGTGAAGGTTCGGTGAAAATGCTATAACTTTGCTAATTTAACCATTTCTCTAAAACCAATAATAATGGAGATATCTATTGGGCAAAATATACGCGAACACCCTATACATAGTTACTAGCAAACTGTCCGATACAATCTACTTGCCTGTCACAACTTAATGGAGAGGACTGATGTAAATAAAAATTCCAATCTTGATTGATTGGTTGGTTATTATAAAAATGTTCTGTTTATCTCTTAGTCATTGCCTCTGGAAAAGGTTTATGACTTAGAGCAATTAATTTAATGGCTATCAAGGTGCTAATGCTATCCAATTTGTATGCAAAAAAACTTTACTACCATCTTTAATCTCTAGAAAAATAATCTTGTAAAAAGCAGCCGCAGAAAAAGTATAATATTCTACACACTGATCCTTGTACTCACCACCATTACCACACGTTGTATGATATACCAATTAAGATGTAACGCATAAAATTATGGACATAAATGTTCAATTTTATCACAGTCCTTTAGATTAATAACTCATTCTATACGTGCTGGCCACTTAGCGCTAATTTTACATGCTAGGTATTAATTACATTGATACAATGTAGTAAAAATCAAATTACTTGTACATATTGCTAGTCCTACTAAACCCTATATAGGTGAGAACCCATTTAAACCTAAATAAAATCTTATATTAGTACAATAATAGGCGAGCTCAATATGCCCACTCCTTGGCTATATTATGTGAAAGTATGATTAAGATTTAAATTAAAGGAGCTAATCACGTGGTGCAAATCAAAATGAGCCTCTAGAGGGAGTGAGCATACCGAATAATTACTTAATATATATAGTATTGTACACCTAAAAATTAAATAGATTATTATATTGGTATGTTGATTTAGCAATTTAATTTGAAGGACGTTGGCATTGGCACACTTTTGGCCCTATTAATAATATAAAATCTGAAAATTATTCTCTTTTTCATTTTTAATGTGCATTTTTGCCAACAAAAGTTAGTTTATTATGTATAGTTTTATTAAATCAATAGATAAAATAAATTAAAAATATTAGTCGTTTAATTAAGATCATTAGCCCGTGTTCTACTGAAAAGATAATTATTGGACTGAAAGTCTAAAAATTGGTTTGGTCTAGGCCGTATTTTCGAAATAAAATATAAATGAAAATAATAATAAGGGGCGAAGAATATGGTTACTCATTTTGTGGACGATGTAAAATATAAAAATCTTGTCTCTCTTAAAAAGGGACAAAAAGTAAACTGAAAAACTAAAATATCCTATGAAACAACAAAAAAAGACATTGTTCCCATCAGTGGCGTGAAATGAATGAAAGCACAAATGCATTGCCTACCCTGACGTTTGGATATTTTTTTTTTTATTTCCCCATTTAATTTTAATTCCTATAATATAAATTATAATTTTATTAAAAAGCATAATGAAAATTTAAAAAGTTTGTTTAAGCGCCAATTAAAATATTAATTATATCATAAAAAGAAACATCACAGTCTAACACTCATATAATGCTACGTATATATTAAACGGAATAATAGTCCCTGGCCTCCTGCGACCGCAATCCGTTTACATTAAAAATCATCCCATAACAAATCAAATGCATGCGTTTAGACCGTCAATACAAAATGAAAGCACAAATGCATTGCCTACCCTGACGTTTGGATATTTTTTCTTTTATTTCCCCCATTTAATTTTAATTCCTATAATATAAATTATAATTTTATTAAAAAGCATAATGAAAATTTAAAAAGTTTGTTTTAAGCGTCAATTAAAATATTAATTATATCATAAAAAAAAAATCACAGTCTAACACTCATATAATGCTACGTATATATTAAACGAAATAATAGTCCCTGGCCTTCTGCGACCGCAATCCGTTTACATTAAAAAGCATCCCATAACAAACCAAATGCATGCATTTAGACCGTCAATACTGGATTTATATGCAAGCGAAAAGCAGTGCTTAAAAAAAGACAGCTAAATGAAACGATACGAAAAGAGACATCAAACAAGAACTTTTCGATTATAATTATCATCAAACTGAACTTCGAACCTCACCAACTTGAACATTTAAATTTCAACCTCAACTTCGCCAACTTTTCGAGTTTATAAATCCACCTTTAATGTGCAATGCAAAAGGTTATTATTTTGACATCAGCCTTTAACTTGAGGAGAGCTTCTCTAACTTGACTTTCAGTTCAACTATATATTGTCAGTTGAAATCGGGCCTTTAAATCTAATAAAGAACACATTGTGTATATTTGTTGTATATTAAATTAATCACAGTATAGCACGTAAGTAAGCCAAGGGGCTTATTAATATTAAAAAAAGTGTGATTACCTAATGCATTTTACTTTCGTCGGATTTTACGGTATCTAACCATGCAGTGACCATCAGGATTCCTGCTTCATATGATGGTAAACTTTTTATTATTGCTCAGAAAATATTAGTAGGTAAAATAAGTATAGTAAAGTTTACACTGTACCGTTAATCTTTTGACTGCCATAAAACTCTAATTATCCCTTTGGCACTAAAATACCCCAAATTTGCATCCTTCCAGGCAGAGCCGGAGTAGAAATTATCTGCATACCTAATTGCTATATTATTTTAAGTAGATATAAATACTTAATAATATATAAATAGCAAATTGATTCTGAATATTAGTGTTTGGTTCACCGGCGCGTGATATTTTTTGTTGTATTAGTGTTAGAATGAGGCATCCATGGGCTTGTGCTGAGAGTGGGGCATCTTTTAGTGTCACTTTCAAAAGGAAGCATTTATCTCCCGATGGTAAAGAAATGATTAAAAACGTCTACCAATCCTCGCTGAAAAAAGATTTTAGTTCAAGTGATGCTTTAGCCGAGACGTCTGCTTTAACAAGTACTTCTTTATTTTCGGTAAAGAATATAGTACTGAAACTTATCATTTCCAGAAAGAAGCGAAGTGACTGTGGCACATCTGGAAGTATTGACGAGAATAATTTGGATTTACTAAGAAGGAATATTTATCAAATTTATGAAGAAGAATCTGTACCTACCCTGGTTTTCCTAAAAGAGACTTACCAACCACGAAACAAACATTTCTTGTAGCATTTCAAGCCTAAGAAAAATTTTGCATAAAATGGGTTTTAAATATCACACAATTGATAAAAGACAAACCCTAATGAAACCACAACGTTTACGGGAATGGCGTCATAAATATTTAACGGCTATCATACAATATAGAGCAGAAAATCGACAAATTATCTACCTTGACGAAACATGGTTCGATACACATGACACTGCAAGAAAAGGAAGAAATGATTCTTTAAAAAAAAATGTTACACCAAGGTTCCTTCAAATAAAGGCAGAAGAATAACAATAGACGCAGGTTCACAAAAAGGATTTGTTCCGAACTGTCTGTTGCTTTCAGCTAAAAACATAGCAGATTCTTCTCTAGATTACCACCAACACTGACGCACAACTTCTTGGAGATTGGTTTGAACGTAAACTTCTTAAAAATAGCGTTCTTGTAAGGGACAATACTAGGTTAGTCGTCCAGTAAAAATGTTTCCTAGTTCTAACAGTACCTAAGCAGAAATACAAAATTTTATGATAAATAGTTATATAAATTTTGAAGAAACTTACCAAAAACGAGATCTTTTAAAAGTATCACAGACTTTTAAAATTAATAAAGATGACGTGTGCGATAAACTTGCAACAGAAAATGGACATACAGTGTTGCATCTTCGCCCCTACTATTGTGTATTTAATCGAACTAATATGGCACCAAGTAAAATCAAATATTGGAAGGAATAAATCAAACACATTAAATACATCTGTAGTAGAATCAATAAAAAACGTAGTAAGTAACATTTCTACCGACAGTTGGAAAAACTGTATACAACAAAATTTTATTATTTTAATAATTGATCTTTACTTTTATTTGGCTCAAAATGTCTCTTTAATTCAAAATGAAAATAAATCAATATGTAGACAGCCATATTGTCACGAGGTACTTTTTTCATTCCCACACGCACGACACTGCACCTGCACGTTCAGAGAGCGCCCATGGCAGGGCGGAAGTGGGCTGCAGCGGTCGTGCGTGTTAGTGGTGTAAACTTCCTTTACTTATAAATATCTGTTATGGGTAGTTACTTTTAATATTAGTACCCGTTATGAGAATAGAATAAGTAACAGTAATATTGGTATTCGTAGCTAATCTACCTTACGGGTATATTCGCTCCATATCTAATTCTGAAAAGTATTAGTATAATACATAATAATGCTCATACATTTTTTTTTTCTCTGCATTTATTACTTGACACGATAAGAGAGTAAAAGTAACACATAACACAACAAAGAAAATAAATAACTACCCAAGTATAATATGTGTCTATGGTATTATGTTTATAATTAATAACTACCAACCAAAACAAATTTGTACCGACGCCGACGACCGACACTGCGAGCCGACTGCCGACAATCTCAATATCGCGAACGCGATACGCGGCAGTATTTCTAAAATATGAATATAAATATTTACAAAAGTAACGGGTATTTTAAATATCAGGAAACAGATACTATGGGTATTGGGCAAATACCCGTTACTTAGTAACGGGTAGATATTTATTTTTCATCACTAGTGCGTGTGAACCGGCCTGCCGAGTTCGGCGCCGCGGGAACTAGTTGGATATGGAACTCCGTGAACGACGGGAAGGCAGAGACCAGCGAGTAGCGCCCCAAATTCAGACCGACGCTCCCCCCGCGACGTCAAGAAAACTGAGTACAAGGTAGGGCTGGGCTAGCCTAATAATTTATTTGTTTTTGATTGGTTTTAACATAAATAAAAGCTGCAATAATTATAATGACCATCATTTAATCAAGCCCCGGTCCCCCTCGTGACAATATTTTTAAGCCGACCTTGCACCTATTTATTGCGGTTTGAAGATTGAGTAAGGGTAAACAATATATAGTGTAAACTTTACTATACTTCTGTCCTAAAGTGGAAAATAATTTTTAAAGGGAGAAAGACTATTGCGAATTAAGAACTTAATAGAATTAACACATTTTCTTCCTTTATGTTTTTCTCTTTAAAGTTATTTTTGAAGGCTAGAGGATCTCTGTCGACTTATTATTATATATGTATGTATGTCATGTGTAGTTGAATTAATAACATTAAGTTTACCATATAAAACGCGAATTCTACTAAAAATACAATAAAAGAAAGTACATACTCCATAAACCAAAAATTCTGAGTTTAGGATGTTGTAAAAATAAAATCAAGCAATAAAATATTTAAAAAAACTACTAATACTCGACTGATTAAAAGCTTTAAAATCTAAAAAGTAAATCCTTGTATAGTCTAAAAAATAAACGTGAACACATCTAAAAAAATAGTGATTAAAACAGGTATACTAATTCTCAGTACTGACCGGCTCCCGAGCATGATGAATCTGAACGTGTTTGTTGTGATTCGACTTGGTCGTCGACGTCTTACCGCATATATGACACGAGTAAGGCCTGATACCGCTGTGCACCCGCATATGATCTTTTAAATAGTACGATCTATGGAACGACTTACCACACACATTACAATTGTACGTTTTGTCGTTCTCGTGCTCCTTGACGTGGCGCTGGCAATTGTACTTCCTGATGAATTGGGCGCCGCAATAATTGCAAGTGTACGGTCGAACACTTTTATGCGAATTCATGTGAGCCGTGTAATCGTTTTCCCTAATAAACGCTCCTCGGCATAGCTCGCATTTGAAGGGTTTTTGAGTTCTGGAGGCGTGCGTCCACTTGTGCAACTTGAGGTTCCATTTAGTCGTGAACTCTTTATTGCATATGGGACAGTTGTACGGTTTTTGGCTGGTGTGGGTTTTGAGATGGGCTTCCAGGGAGGTCTTCAGGTAGATGCCCTTGCAGACGGGGCATATTGTATTCGACTGGAATTAATAATTATAATGAAGAGGAAAGAAAAATTCAAAATTCTCCACAAATATTAAATATTTTGCTCTACGCGTTTCGGTTTCTGAAACCATTTTCAAGAGTTGTCTAAAAAGTTCATTTATATAAAAATCTCAATCCAAAATCAAAATTATTAGGTATTACTTACATAATATAATCACAAACTTTACATTAAGGACACAAACAAGTTCACCATAGCGAACACAGGTTAACTATCTATATAAAATTGATTGAAACCCAAAAAACATTTAAAAAAAATAAAACAAAATATACCGAACCAGAGCGGCATCTAGATTGCACAAAAAGAGGTACGATTATTTAAACAAACATTCACTACTTAAACTCATTCACAATTTACACTGCTTCTCTGTAGTGGGCGTTGACAGAATCGTTCAAACACTCAATCTGATTATTAATCTCTAATTTGGCTATTTCTATATTTTCTAAAAAATTTAGCTTGTGGCCTTTATTCGCATTATGTAGCATTTTAAAGTTGTCTTTAGTATTAAAATTATGTAAATTCTCTCTTAAATGAAGGCCAAAAGCTGATCTCTTGTCATTAGGCGATTTCTGAGAGTTTAAATGTTCTTCTATTCTAATATTAAAACTACGTCCGGTCTGTCCAGCATACTTAGCTGTGCATGAGTTACAGGACAACAAATATACCCCACTTTTGTCAAATACGTTAATTGAATCCTTTACTCTCGAGAATCAGCTACGTAAATCGTTTACTGATTTGTAAGCTATTTTAAAATTGTTGTTTAAGGATTGTGACAATGATTGGAGTCAGCTGTTATAACATTGTCTGAATGTGTGTTTTTCCGATAAATAGCATACTCAAAAAAGTTATTCACCCTCTTTATTGTTAAATCTAAAAAATTCAGACAACATTCAGATTCTATTTCTTTTGTAAATTTGATGTGGTTGTTTAAAGAATTTAAAAAATTGAAAAAAATTTCCAATTCATTC
Organism: Polydrusus tereticollis; assembly: GCA_963920685.1. NCBI lineage: Eukaryota > Metazoa > Arthropoda > Insecta > Coleoptera > Curculionidae > Polydrusus > Polydrusus tereticollis. Next base: position 128,297,413 of record OY987329.1, read on the forward strand.
CCTGTTTCTGTCCAGACAATAAAAGTATCAACAATAACTTCTTTGAGTATGCTATTTATCGGAAAAACACACATACAGACAATATATATACCAGCTGACTCAAATCCTTGTTTAGCTCATAAAATGGCAGCGTTTAACTCTTTGATCCATCGTTTGTTCACCATCCCACTCTTACCTTTGGAATTTGAGAGGGAAAAGAACATCATCTTTCAAATGGCTTATAACAACGGATACAAGATATCACTAATAAAAAATTTAATAAGAAAAAAATTTAATGGCATGCTTAGGAAGGTGTTGACTCACCCCTTGGATAACACCATAACATCTTTTCAACCATCTAGGTATATAAGACTAACTTTTTTGGGCGCTGTTTCTCTGAGGGTGGGTAATGTATTGAAGTCATTAAACAACAATTTTAAAATAGCCCACAAATCAGTAAACAATTTACGTAGCTTATTCTCGAGAGTAAAGGATTCAACTAACGTGCTTGACAAAAGTGGGGTATATTTGTTGTCCTGTAACTCTTGCACAGCTAAATATGCTGGACAGACCGGACGTAGTTTTAATATTAGAATAAAAGAACATGTAAACTCTCAGAAATCACCTAATGACAAGAGATTAGCTTTCGGCCTACACTTAAGAGAAAATTTACGTAATTTTAATAAAGACAGTTTTAAAATGCGAATAAAGGCCATAAGCTGAATTTTTTAGAAAATATAGAAATAGCCAAATTAGTGTTTGAACGATCCTGTCAACGCCCACTATAGACAAGCAGCGAGAATTGTAAACGAGTTTAAGTAGTGAATGTTTGTTTAAATAATAGTACATCCTTTTGTGCAACCTAGATGTCGCTCTGGCTCGGTATATTTTGTTTTATTTTTAAATGTTTTTTGGGTTTATCCCGTTGATCAATTTTATATAGTTAGTTAACCTGTGTTCGCCATTGTGAGCTTGTTTGTGTCCTTAATATAAAGTTTGTGATTATATTATTATGTAAGTAATACCTAATAATTTTGATTTGAAATTGAGATTATATAAATAAACTTTTTAGACAGCTCTTGAAAATGGTTTAAGAAACCGAAACGCGTAGAGCAAGATATTAAATATTTGTGAAGAATTTTGGATTTTTCTTTCCTCTTCAATATAACCCTTATGTATTTTACAACCCAAAAATAGCAGAGATTGAAATCGCACGCACAAGCAGAAGCTGCCAGTTACGTTCAAAATGTAAATGTAAATGTAAATAAATATGCATGTTCCCAATGACAAACAAAAATATGAAAAAATTAAGTCAGTTTTTACAACCACAACAAAAAATAAAGAGAAAAGAAGAAATAATTATAACGGTACATACTGTAAGATATCAACCCACCGAATTGACAATAATTGTAGACGTTGGATTTTATATAGACGATTTATAGTAAAGTTTGGATAAAAGAAGACTTTTATCACCAAACAACCTAATTTAATTTTTAAAAATTTTACAAATAGTTTTTTCTAAATAACCTTTAATTGGCCTATTAAAAAATAATAAAATTTTGTGTGCAAGTCCATCATACAAGGACCTTCAAAAAAGTCTAATACAATTTTAATATAAACTTAATAGGAGAACCAATATTTGAGGGTAGCACAATTTACATGGGATCTATGACCAGTCTGATATTAAATTGGTATAAAAAAAAATAGTGATTACAACAGTTAGAAAATTAAATATTCAATAACATGATTCATACAAGTATTTGAACACTCAAAAACAATTTAAAAAAAAAAAAATGTGTTGTAAATTAAACCCTAAAAATATATTGAAATAACTTAAATTTGAAACTGAACCAGTTTATATTTATATTATGTAACAAATAGGATAGGACCTAAATTATACCACTTACCATGGTTGGATTTCTATTGTCCGGCAAATATTCCGCGTTGTGAGCCCGCCTCATGTGCCGCGTCAAACTAGCCTTGTGAATAAATTTCTCACTGCACTGTGTGCACGCCTTGGGTTTCTGGTCGTGGATTTCCTTATGCCAGGCTAGTTTTTTTTTCGAATGGAATACATCACCGCAAAAACAGATGTAATCTTTAATTTTTCTTTTGATCTAAAAATTGAAATTTTGATACTAATAGTATTGTAAGGCAATGAAATTTTAATGAATCCAGTAAAATGTCAACTAACCATAAAATGATGCCTATTTCTATGTTGCACTAAATTCGAATGCCTCTTAAATGTCTCGTCGCACATTGTACACTTAATGGGAGAATTGCCAGTGTGACAATTTCTATGTTCCTCCAACTTTTGTTTGACCAAAAACGCCTTATCACATAATTCACACTTGAATGGCTTTATTCCCAAATGTCTAGCTGTATGCAGTTTAAGACCCTGTCGCCTACAAAAAAAAATAATCATAAAATTGCCGCTTCTTACTGGATTAAATTTTACAACAAATTTAATTGGCCCTTGTCTGTAGCGTTTTGAATTTTTCATAGCATGTCAAGACGATGTTCTTACTAAAATTCCGTTTGTTAATTGGTGACAAACCCGTGAAGTAATGAGTTTATTATTGCACTAGTGCAATGGATATGATATATCCAGAATAGTATATTAAAGTACAAGTTTTATAAAGCTCATTAGCTTTATAAAACGTGTGCTTTATACTATTTTTTTCTATTTTGGCATTTTTTCAATAAATAAATCCATATTTAAAAAGAAAATAAAACAGACAAATTTTTAGGCCTAAATTTTATGTTGGTAATACAATCAAATTATTTATCATAGTAGCCTTGAAATCAAGAAATAATTTTATTTCCGTGTCAGCCATTTTGTCACAAAGTTGTCTAATTTTTCTAACATACCTACATAATTTTAAATTATGAAGCAAAATGAGTTTAGTGTAACTTCCCCAAAGTTAAGGGAAATTGCGGTAAGTTTCATAGTTATAGGTTTTATAATCTAGTAAATTTGTAAGATTATTTCATATTTTTTTAACTCATCTCCATGTCATAGAATCAATGCAACTAAACATAAAAGACAGCAAAATAAAACATTTGTGAATCATTACCCACCTTACAAAAATAAAGAAAACTGTTTCATAAATACGATACTGAAAACAATATCGAAACAGCTTTTTTATGAAACCAAATTAGAAAAAACAAATTATGTACTAAATTATTTTCTGTTTTTTTAATTTTTTTTTTTTTTAATGAATAAATAGGTGTACTTATAAATTGCTTTTTTGTTCGTTCATCTTTTTTTTTCTTGCATTTTTTCGTCTTTTTTTTAATGATACTACACTAGCATAATAATGAATATCCTACTACTACTATTTTTTGGTTCGCCTATCTTTGGCAAGAAACCTATTTAAGACCTGGACAGGATGACCAAAAGCTCCTAGAATGCGTAGAAAACTCTGATTGTGAAAATTTGAGACAATGACTATGATGACTTTATTGACTCAGAAAACTCAGACGAAGAAAATATTGATAATCAAATTTAGACGTCCCTTTAAATAATACACTTCATGAGGAACACGACCCAGAATTGCTATCTGAAGACGACTCAGATAATGAACCACTCATGAACTCAACAAGCCCATTGTCTCAAAGCCGTTCTACAAAAAAAATATTCAACACTTTCCTGCTATAGCTTCTGACCTAAAGAATTCTATAGGGAAAGGAAAGAAAGTCAAAAAGTCTTTCTCCGCTAATTTAATAAAAAAGCAATGAAAGGCTCAATTTTTTCGTATTAATACGTCTACATGTATCGAAGGTAGTGACCTTCATCGTCAGGAGACAAGAGAAACGTTGCTGTTAGTGTTAGCCGTAGAGAGAAAATTATAGGTGGAAGGTGACGCTGATGGAGCTTTAAAATTTGTAAAATGATATGATTGTTTATCAGAAAATAAATACGTAATAAATTGCTTTTTTGTTTTTTTTTTCCTTCTTAAATAGTATTACACTAGTGTAATATTGGATATTTTGGATGTGATTATTTTTCACAAAACAAATATATACGTAATAAATTGTCTTTTCCTTGTTTTTTTAGTCTTATTTTTTGTTTTTTGAATGGTATTATATTGTATTTCCCCAGTATAATAAGGGATATGATTGTTTATCAGAAAACAAATACGCAATAAATTGGTTATTCTTTTTTAATGGTATTGCACTAGTATAAAAATGTATATGATTATTTATCAGGTTTATTTGTATATTTTGTATTAGTTGGAAGTAATTTTGATATAAATAAATTCTATTAAAATTTTAGGAAAAAGTATATAATTAATTGAGAAATATTGTGGATGTGCTTACCTATAAAATAATTTTCCACACATTCTGCACTCCAAAGGGTGTACTTTTAAATGCTCATTGAATTTATGTTCTATATCGAAACTTTCACTGCAAATTTGGCATTTTATAAGTTTAATTTTTTCTCTTCTGTGAATTTCGATGTTGTGAGCCCTGAGATCCTTTTTGGTTTTAAATATTTCGCTGCAGTCCTTGCATATGTTCGGAACTGTAAGCTTTGGTTCGGATTTTATGCCATCCTTATTGTCAGTTTCAGCACCAGGTTCTAAAAACCAAACGCTATACACTCATGGAAAAAATTATCGCATAACAGAGCTACTTTTTTCAAAGATGCGTTCATTTTGTATAAGTATCAATTTTTCGTTAATCTTACCTAAACCAATATCATCAGGATCGTCGATATCGGTATTCTCAATTTTCAGCTTATTTGTAAATAAGTTATCAAACGTGGTGGTGGTGTGCGTTTCCTTTTTCTGTCGCCTCGGTTTAATCACCAACTTTTTAGGCTTTTTCCTGTTAATATCCAAACTGACCGGTTTCAACTTTTTACATTTCTCCATTGGCGGTTTGACAATTGTTTCCTTGGAATCTTCATCTTTAAAGGCCGATACATCGACCGTACTAATTTCTATAATCAAAGTGGTTTGTTCATCAAATAAAACAGTTCTAATCTATCAATTTTAATTAGAAAAGTCAAGGGCTGTTGAAACTAAATGCTACAGTCATTAATTTACCTTTTTTATCATGATCATCAACGTAGGGATGAATTTCATTACTACTGTCCCAAGAATTGTGCTCAAAACACATAGTACTGCCTTGATCTTGATAATGTTGTATTTGGTTCCACGTTATGTCACTCGCGCTACCCATACTTTCTTGACCTAAATATTTAAAAATTATTTCTCTCATGCATCCTTTACTTTATTATAAACTAGATATGTAAGTTTCATTCGTTATCGTTAATCAATAAATGGTTTCCTAAAAATATTCTACTACCTCAACAATGTAGCCGTAAGGAAAAGTGTTTAGCCACAGTATAAAGAGACCAGCATGCGTACTAAGCGTAAAAATGTAAGTGTGCCGACAGCATCCTAAGCAAGCGATTCACCATTTTCTCCGGATGCGTACCGTCAGTCTCGATGTTGCGCAAATATCGTTTATACAGAGCAGGATTGGAGAAATTATTGACTTTGTGTTTATTATTTTTTTGTATGACTACCTACTGTAGATCGTGGAATAGGTCGTTGTGCTGTGTAGAAACAATTAAAAAAACTGCGATTTGAGATTTTTTAGATTTCCCAATGAGTCAGAAAGGTATATAAGTTTAAAACTATATTCCTAAAAAATGCTAATTTTTTCGTTTTAAACAAAAAAGGGTAAGAAATTATTATTTGCTCAAGAATATAATGGTATTTGATGGCGCGAGTTAATTAACCCAAACAGGCCTTAAAAACTTGAAGCCTGCGTAAGAGCACCTGCTTCACCGAGCCATCTTGGAAGACTACTCTCTTCTCCTTTGCGCCGTGCTTCTTTTCTCTCTATCGAACGGCGCGCGATGCGACCCAACCTATTTTTAGACCAATAGGGAGCTCGCGTCCCAATTGACGTGTTACGAGTACCATCGCGACGCGCCTTTGACTAGCTACGCGACTGATTGCCAATCACTGCGTTTATAACCCTTATGTAATTTACAAACAAAAATAGCAGAGATTGAAATTCCGCGCAGACAGCATTTTCCAGCCTATTCTCTTTGACGTGTTGATACACGATTCCTCAATCAGTATTTTTAATAGCAAGATCATTTGCAAATTAATCAAACAAATTATCAATTTTCGCGGTTAGGGTTTACATAATAAAATTACACACGTCAAATTAATATGACTTATTGACAGAATTCGTTAATTTTTATACAATAACTGTTCTGTAGTTTTCAGTGATAATTTACAAATGAATTTTTTTTCTAAATCTGTTTTGACAGTTTGAACGTTTATTCTTGTTTTTGTTTATTGTTCTTTCTTTGGTAACGACTGTTTATGTCTATTTTTTCTATGGTAACGCTCGCCTATTAACAAAAACAGAAATACACACCCAAATTTAAAAATCGAAAATCAAAAAGGGTAATTTGGCTGTTTATCCGTAAAAATAACTTTATAAAACATGTATTATGTATATTAATTTCTTTCTGTTATTTATGTCATTTTTACATTCCTAACAAGAGACAAGCATTGTAGATGGATAATCGTAATAAATTAACTTTTGAAAATTTTCTTTTTCTTACGTTGTCAAATCAAATCAAAATCAAAAAATCCTTTATTGTCCTAATATCTAACTTATTGACAAAGGTATAATAAATATACAAGGGTAACGTGGTGATAACAAACAGAACACAAGAGTACAACAACATTAAATGAAATGAGACATGGTTAAATTGTTAAAGTCAAAACAACATAAAATTAACAAATATATTAGAAAACAAGTAGTTAAGAATAATAATTCAAAATTTAAATAGTCGAGTGAGCCTACGTGATAATTTTTTATCTCAACACGTCGTCAAAATACTCATCAAGAGTGTAATATACTTTTTAGAGTAATAGTTTTTTGGTTATCCTTCTAAACCTCTCCAGACACTGTTACTTTCTCAAATTTTTCCGCAATAAATTAAAGATTTTTTAATTAGGCTGGATCGTGGAAATGGTAAGTTTAGGAGAAATTGTTGACGTGTGTTATAATGGGTGGTGATAGACAGCTCACTTTGATATTTTTTAAAGATTAAGCAAACAGTTTCCAGGATAAATATACAACAGAGGTAAAATTGAGTTATTAAGAAACAAAGGACGACAAGAATCACGAACCTTAGCACCACACACATATCTGACTGCCCTTTTTTGCAACACAAACACAACAAGTACTGCGCACAAGGATCCCCAAAAATAAATATCATAACGAAGATGGGACTCAATCAGAGCATAATACAAGTCTTTTGCCAAAGGAAAACTTAGATTGTTTGAGATAACCCTAATGGCATAGCAACCAGAAAATAGCTTTCGACACAAATTTACTATGTGGTTCTCAAATTTAAGATTGGTGTCCATGTACAGTCCCGAAAATTTAGTAACATCAGGCATAGAGATCGCCTCGTCCTCCAGATAAACATTATCCAGACCACGGCGAAATCCCAATATTTTAGTCTTTAAAACATTAAAGGATAGCAAATTCCCATCGCACCACTCCTTGATTTTGCACAAATCATTATTTACATTCAAAGAAAGCCTATCGGCAACCGTGTCATGCCAAAGGATGGTCGTTTCATCGGCGAATATGGTGAACGTTCCCGCTATATCAAGATGGGGCATATCGTTAATATAGATGAGAAAAAGAAGTCTATATCTAGGCTTATCTCCAGAGCTACTGTTATTAAAGACAACCGTCTGAACACCAAATACGAACGAAACCACGCCATACTTCCACAGCAGTATTCTGTGATTCACGCAGTCAAAGGCTTTTTATAAGTCACAGTGGATACTTTAGATCGCCAAGATCATTGTCACTCAAATCCAACGGTATGTCTGTTGAAAAATGCGAAATTCGAATATGATGAGCGGAGGTAAATTCCTCACTAACCGCAAAGGTCATAAAATACGAAGTATTTTCCTCATTAGAGATATGGATGTCCATTTATCCTATAGCTATTTTCTTCACTACTTAATAATAAACTATTTAGGTAGTTTCTACGCTAGACTTACATTAACCAGTGTCCGATTTTCTTTTCTGTCTCCAATTCTAGTGAAAATGAGTTCTAAAATAGATCTATATGCCCGTATGTCTGCTCTTAAGTAATATTTAAATCATTAACCCTTAATTTACAGAGGAGGTATTTAACGAGTAAAATACCTGCAGGATTATCGGGCCCTTTTGATTACGCAGGTAAAAAAAGATTTTTGGTGAGGAAAATACAGCGAGTACTTTTCTCCGCTTTAATTTATTTATTTTGTTATTTTATTCATTTCAAACAAAAAATATTTCACAAACACCAGAAAGTCACAAAATAAAACAATAACAATAACAACTTTGAGCTAGAACGCTTTTGAACGCTGTTTTACATTGTGCAACTTTAATTAATTAATTGCGTGACTGTAATACGGCTTTTAGCCATTAACTGCCTACACAACTGTGTTATTAAAAAAGAAAACCGCTTAAAAATTGTAACACCCTGTATCTCCTAAACGAAGCATTTCCGGACATAGGTTTATAGGAACTTATTTTCATATTTTTAGGCAAGGACTCATCCTGAATTTTTTCGCAATCTCTCATAAAAGTATAAGTCCGGACCTAGCTACTCGGATCCTGTTTCGTTTGTAATATCTGCGCGTATGCACCAGAAATATGATGGAAGAATTCGGACGAAACCTTACTTATTAACTTCAAAGGAAGTCTCTTTATGCTGTGGTTCAGCATGCAGCAGCCACAATAACAATCTCATTCCTCACAACCACACACTTGAAATTCATATATGTTAACAATGGCCCTGTAGCAATCTTACCTGAGAGTTCTCCACGTGGAGGCATTTTTTCATCCGATCTAATATTAACATTCTCCATGCAGCTGTCTTCGTGCTGCTCGTGACTTTTAGGTTCAAGAATATGAATACTCGAATCGTCCTGGATATTTCTCGGAGACACCACGTTCATACCGCCGATTGTCATTAAAATTGGAGGACTTTCTTGCCTCATCGAGTCGTAATTGTCCACTTGCGGGATAAGAGGCGAATTGGAAAAGTCCCCGATTATAACCTGCATGCCTTCTATGTCTTCCATACTCATGAATTCGACTCCCTCATTGTTATTAAGAATATTGGCGGAGGTATAAATTGGTTCAGTCTAAAATTTGTTCAAGAACATGTTAGGTTATAAACTTTGTTTGCATCACAAAGTTATTACATATCCTGAAGAATATGATCCGTTAATATAAAATATGAAAGAGTTATAACTTTTACAACATAAGATTCGATTTATTTTCTTTACCTAAAACTTATATAAATACCAATCAAAATATTGTTACCTGCTCAAAGGAAGTTCGAACATTATCTGAGGTATACACAACAGACATATTACTTCTCTGATCAACAAAGAAATAATCAGGCGTAGATGCAGGCAGAATGGGCGGTTCTTCACTTTGAATTGAAGACCTAAAAATATTGTTGACTTTTAAGTAAATGAATTATTTTAATATTATGTAAGCGTAATTGCGTGGCCTATGGCCAAAGGTGATTATTCAACTATGTATATTTTTTTACTTTGGGCATGTAAAATAATAGAAGTAATACACCTTTATTGCATGCCTATCCTCTTATTCTTATATCCAATTTTTGGCAAAATAAAAGCAATGCAGTGAAGATCGCAACATTAAATCAAAGGATTAACCAAGTTACAAGGGCTTCTCACAAAGCGCACCATAACAGTTTTAGTTTTTACAAATATTAAAAATATTATTATAAAATACCTAAGATCTCTTCAAAGCGAATAAATCTTTCGCCTTTTACTAAAGATTTCCGTGGAGAGGGTCAATATAAATGGATGTAGAATGAATTTTTTTAAGCCTGGCTTCCGCTAGGAAAGTCATCATTAAAGGGCGGAATATATTATGCAAAGAACATATATATGCATTTTTTGTCAATTTTATAATAAAATGCATATTTCTCCCAAATTATTATTTTATGTGCATATTTTTATGTTTTCGGCGTTATCAAAAAATTAAAAACGCCCGATCATGAAAACTCCTAGACTCATAGGTTTAATATCCAGTCCGGCACTTGTTTTAGGGATTTTCCAATCTGAAGATAGATATATAATAATTAATATTTACATTTTGGTTATACACATGGTATTTATTGGGGGTTTCCGGGGTTTGCAGGTATATTGTTAGGGGTTATTTATTGTCATTTAATAACGCCTTATTATTACCTGCTTAACAAACTGTATTTATATTGGGTTGTAGTCATAGGCATCGTTGTAATACGTACTTCTGTTTTAGTTTGTCGAAAGATTTCAGTATTTTCAGTGTAAAACTAGTGATTTCAAATTTGTGTTCAAAATGTCTAAAGTGGCCAAAACGTGGATTGAAAATTTCCCAGAGTTAGAGATTAGTGGAGAAAAAGTCTTCTGTAAAGCTTGTGGAAAAATTATTGTTTGTGAAAAGAAGTTCCAAATCGTTCAACATTTGAAAACACCGCTGCATAAATCAAAGTTACAAAAAATGAATACTGAGCCAGTTCAGCTGAGTGTAAAAAACGCATTTCAAAATGTTGGAAAAAAATCGAAATCTGAAAAGGAAATTTTTCAAGAAGACTTATGCAAGGCTTTGGTCGCAGCAAACATACCCTGAAAAAAATTGCAAAATCCGCAATTTAGAGGATTTTTGCAAAAATATTGTCAACAAACCATTCGTGACGAATCCATGCTTAGAAAGGAGAATAACCATTCAGTATACGAAATCGTTCTAGAAGAAATTAGAGCTTCACTGCATGATAAAAATGTTTACATTATTGTTGATGAAAGCACAGATGCTTGTGGCAGATATATCACACATCTTATGATTGGAATACTTCAAGAAGATAAAGTAACAAACCCATATTTAATATCTTCTAAACAGCTAGACAAAATTAATAATGTAACCCTAACCCAATTTATTCAGCAGTCCCTATCGAGCTTTTTCTTACCAAATCCAGTCCAGATGAGAAGTTTTTAGTGCTTTTGTCTAATGCAGCACCGTATATGGTAAAAGTAAGCCAAAACTTAAGAATCTTTTACCCCAATATGGTACATGTGACTTGTCCTTTACATGGAATAAACCGAGTCGCAGAAACCGTCAGAACTAAATATCCTTTAGTAAATAAATTAATTTCAAATGTAAAAAAAGTGTTTCAAAAAGCACCTTTAAGAGCGCAGATGTATAAGGAGAGATTATCAGGAGTTAGTTTACCTCCAGAACCTGTAATTACCCGGTGGGGAACATGGATTAGGGCCGCAATATTCTACGCAGAACATCTTGAAGCCATTAAAGAACTAGAACTAATTTTGGATTTAGATTACGATTCGCAGTGTGTTGTGCAAAGTAAAGAGTTGTTAAAAAGTGCAAGTGTAGTTAAAGATCTTGCTTTTATTAAGGCTAATAACAGTTTTTTAGAACCCAGTGTGCTTCTTTACCTAATTTTACTATAATAAATTAAGAAATATTGCATACCAGTATAAACCAGTATAACTGCATATTTTAAAGGCAAACAAGGCATATATATGCGCATATTTTGGCTGAGTTTAAGTGCATATATTTCGCCCTTTAGGGATCATTATATGATATCTCTGGAAGTGGTATGTTTTCGGGTTTAGCAAAGTATACATCTTTCTGTTAAGGACATGGGCGCAGAATCTCGATCATGGTTTAGTTTCAATGAGGTTATTGAGTGTTGACTGGAGTTTCTATGAATGGAATGTAAGTGTAAGGTTTTCAAATTTTTATAGTAAAATAATAATAGTTCTAAATGAAGTAAAGTAGCCCCTAAAGGAAAAGTAAAAAAATTGCAAAGGTATAAGTCATGGTGGAAACAATGCGGTTAAAGTTATTAGAGAGGAAAAAATTAAATATCTCGGGTTGAAAATCGAGGATTCTAAAAATAATGCTTTAAAAATGTGGAAAACTCTGAAAACGACCTTTCCGAAAAAAAATAATCCAAATTCAATTTGATAATGAAACAATTAATAAACTAATTCGTAATTAAGATCGCGAAATATTAACATAATAATGTGTAATCTATACAACAATTACCAAACTGACTGTGATGCATTTTTGATAACTTAAAAGCAATTTAGTGCAAGTTATTGGGGATTATATAAATTTATTGAACTCGGTAAGGTGTACTTTTTAGTTCAGGTTCGTTTTTTTCTCCAAATTGTAATGGGGTAGCTACCTGTAAACTACTTGAAGTAAATAAGTAAGTAAACGCATTTGTTATACTATAGGCTTTTAATTTATTCTATTGTTATTTAGCCAGTGTAAGTGAAGATTGAACACGAAAGCATTAAATAAATATATAAAATATGAGAATAGTCTTACCTGGAAGACAGATGTGAACTAGTCTGCGTTTGACATGCCTTATTCAAATCGGAATGGAAATTCCACTCGGAGTTTGAAGAATGCGACAGCGGAGTACCAATGCATTCTTCGTTATCCACAATGTGATGGGTCTCGTATTCTCTATCGTTTTCATGTTGAACATGGGACCGGTATTCGCGATCAGAGGAATTTTCATTTTGGATAAAGGAAGTATCTGCTTTTTGCTCTTCCTCGTCTTTGTACGATACACTGTCTGTTTCTCGATCTTGCCCATTAATGCTCAACGGATCTAAAGTAAATATTATATTGTGTAAAAACATCATGACCCATATACTGATCAAAAAAGATACTTAGTTGAACGGTAATGTCGTATTAAATAGCCTTAATTTGCTGCACACTTTTAATAACAGTGTATAGAAAGTCTTACCGTCTTCCTGCACAAGTTGTACATCTTCATCCACATCAGTCACTTCACACCTGTCATTAGTATCTTCAACTCTTATGATATCCTCCTCCTGATTCGGCTCTATTACTGTTACCGACTTCTCCACCTCCTCCTCTTTTTCAAGCGCTTTTTCTTTCAATACATCCCCTGGCACATCTGAAGCCCTACTCACAACTGGTTCACTTATCGATTCCGAATTCGGCGGAGTTTCAAAAGGCAAAGCCCTTACGTGAGGGGGAATCCCGTTACTAGACATAATCAGCTGTTGTTGCTGGTGGTAGAAATAGGGCATCATTTGAGCGTTATAGACCGTTGGCACCAGATATTGCTGGGTGAAAGGATTTAAAGGCATAGGAGAGACATTCGATTGGTGGGGAGACGAAGTGCTCATGCTTTGTTGGTACATAAAGAAGTGATTGCCGGGTAAGGGTCCCATGTTGGGTGGATGACCCAGTGCCATCTGATTATGATAGGGAGGCATTGGTGGGACCGGTGGTTGGTTTTGAGGAATTCCTAAAATATATTAAAGAAATAGAAAATAATTAATTTTTAATTGTACAATTTGGGTAATTTAGTGAAGATCTATTGAAAAAGTTCAATGTAAATTAGTACATGTTGTAGATATTCAAAATGTGGTTATAATTCTGTAAGGGGTTTTAAAAACCAAGATTTACTCGCTGTTTTGAGTAGATTATCTCCAGAAAATAGCAGTGGCGGCTCCTCAGGGTAGGCCTCTGAGGCCGCGCCTCACCCTCAATCTCCCAATCTCATTTCAAAAAATACAAATATGTTTTTTGTAAATTTATAAATTTTCAAATATCATATGAAAAATAATTTTCATACTGCTTTACCGAGCGCCGCGCTATAAGCGACTATTTTATTCTGTAAACTTTGGCGACGTCGACGACCGAGAGGCTAAATAATTTTAGCTTCACTGCTCCGAGTGTTCGTACCTATTTTGGCAAGCCTCATACGAAAAACTCAACGTCTTTTGTTTGGTCTGTCTCTCTCTTACCCGGGGGTCATTTCGCGTTTGTTTCTCTCATTGAGGCGATAAGATCCTAGCTTAGCTGGTTGTTAATTGGCTGTTTAAATCACTGTTTTACTCTGCGAATTCTGTGATTACCCGGCGCCCGACTTATCGTAGCAGGTGTGTGAACTGTGTGTCTTGGTTTAATTTAGGAAAATTACAAATTGTCATATTTTATTGGTTTATTTTATGTTAATATTCTTGTGAGTTGTGACTGTGCAGGGTAGCCAGGATACAGGTGCGATGCAGGTAATGGAGAATTGGCAGTGTTTGTTTGGGCAATTTATAATTTCGTGTTCGGCAAATTAAGGTTATATTTTCAAGATCCGGTAAGTTTTAAGATTTCTTTATTATGTTGTTAATTATTAAACGCTAAATTTTATTGTTTTAAAAAAATATAAATCCTGTTCATGATATTATTCTCTCAGTCATTGAAACGCTATTTTTAAGGAGAAACGAAACGGAAAAGACAGATATTATGTAGTCGTCCGACACCAAAAATTTCGGCAATATTTAACTACAGGGTAAGCAATATTCAAGAGCTTTTCAGGTAACTTGGTACGTAACCTATAAGTGGCTGTGCGGAAGTATTTATAAGGAAAGCTTATATTGTTGGCCTTGTATTTTATTAGGTAGCGTAAAAAACAATTGGAGTTCAGGGGGTGGGTATTCTGATTTTAAAAAAATTTCACGGGTGGTAAAATCACACGAAAGTTCCAAAGAACATAATATTAAGAATTCTGTGGCGCTTACGAGAATAGAGCAAAATAGAGACACAATAGCGGATATGCACTGAGAGAAATTGACCCTGACCTTGCAAATTGAATATTTTTCTCGTGAAACCTAGTATTTCAAAGTAATTATATTGCTGGTTGAATTCCTAACTATTCATTTTAACCCAATGACCTTGAAATCGCGAAAAATTTTCGCCTGCGACGCTATTTTGTAGCCTCACCCCCTTATATACCCACGAGCCGCCACTGGAAAATAGAATAATCGAAATGCCTATGTCTGTTAATATCGTATAAAAAATGGCTGCACTTCAAAGAATACCACTATTAAATGAATTTATAGCTTTTATTCATTATCTCATCATCAGCATCATATAAAGGAGTGTTTACATTACCCGAAACTTACAGTCCGCCGCACGAGGCTAGCACTAGTACTATAAAGTTCGAAGCCGCGTGTCATAGACGTGCGTACAATTTTTCTGAATATGATTTTTTTAATTATAAATTTAGATTTTATTAAAAGAAAATACAGAATTATAGAAAATAAAGTAATAAACGCAACAGCTCGCTTGGCTTGAGACGTCCCTAAATCAATAAACATGAATATGAGTTACAACGCGTAACGTGTGTACACATTCATCTTAAATATCGCATTTACGATGCTACGCTAATGACGAACAATCAGCAGACGCCTCACCCGCTTCTCAGACGCACAGAACACCAAATATTTTTTGGTTATGTGGAACCTGAGTCAATTAAATTACTTTTTCTGGTCCACTGCCTTAAGCTCGTCGCGTTGACCTGTTGCCAGATTTGGACAATTAGATTAAATTATAATTTATTAAGATATTTCAGGACAAAAATCATAATTATTTCTACAAACGTCAATAAAATAGCACATAAAACCAAGTGAAGTTAAAGAAAAAATAAAAAATCATCAAAGTGTGCTTTGCATCTAAGGCCGTACTGCTTAGCGGTAGAGTGTGTCAGTAAATACCAGCATTATCAATCAATCAGTTATTCAGTCATCTTTAACAGTCGTTTCGAATTTCGCGAAACTTTTCCTAACGTCATAAAACAGCAAACTTAAAATAAGTTCGTGTACAGAGTTGTTCCTTATCCCTCCATCAGACCCAATCCTTGGACGCGTTTCGCCGTCTACGGCTCATCGACAAGGCTCAGGGTATGACGAAAAGGTAAGGGACCTCAAAGTGCTTTTGACACAGAAATGCAGTAAAACAGTCGAGAGTTCCAGCACGCCGCCTTGCCAGCGTTTGAACCTACATGTATTCTCGCTGTCCTGGTGGGGTTGATGTGTGTGGTTGCCACGAGATGTAGCTACGTGCTGCAACTCTCGTTTGTTTCCGTAACGTCGCTTCTACTGCTGGGGATTTTTATCACTGCGTGAGAAGAACCGTAGCTCTGTTAGTTAAACAGGTTCTATACAACATAAGGAACTGAAAGACCATCTGTAAGAACTTGTTGCAAACGTTCGTGAAATAATGCAAAATGTGTAAGACGCCCGTCTCAAGAAGGGGGAAGAATGTGGCTTAACCAAAACTTATTGGAAATAAATGATTTATTAAACCTGACCAGGACGTATATAAGGGGGTTGTGCCCCCCCCCACCCCATTCGACGAGAGCTCGACCAATTTTAAATTTCCAATTTTGGAATTTAATTAATTAAACGTAGACGTCGGAAACAAAAATGTAGGATATGCGGCGCTTTGCCTCCGACAGGCCTACCGACGGTATTTTCTCATATCTATAAATGACTGCAGATCCCCCCCCCCCCCCCCATTGGAAAGCTATAGATACGTCCCTGGGCCTGACATTTTTTTTGATAAAGCCTGGTTCCACCTCACCGGTTATGTGAATTTTCAGAATACACGCATGTGGAGTAGTACAAATCCCCATTGCACCCTCAAAAAATTGGTGTCTGGTTGGCTGTTACCCGAAGAAGAATTGTTGGTCCTATTTTTTTCCATGACACTGTCACAACACAGCGGTATAGGGACAATATTTTGAATCCATTTGTGGAGCAATTACTTGACGATGAACTACGTTTTGGTTATTTTCAACAGGACGATGCAACCGACCATACATCCGCCGAAACTATTAACTACTTACGCAATTTTTTCAACGACAGATTGATCAGTTTCCGAACAGTTGAATTCTCACCCAGATCATCTTATTTGACGGTTATGGATTACTTAATTTTTCCTTATTTGAAGAACGATATGTTTACACCAGTTGAAAATTTAGAACAGTTACAAGAAAGTGGTAGCATTGCTCCAGAGATGCTGGTGAACGCTTTCGAAAATATGAAGAGACGTGTGAATTTATGCTTGGCGCAATGGCGGTGGCCACTTTCAGCAATTTCTATAATTTTTATTTTCCTTTCTCTATATTCTTACTTTGTTAATTTTGTAAACAACAAGAATAAATTTGTATTTGTTCACTTTTTAATATTCGTCAGTTTGGCATAGCCCGTATAATATGAATTTGATACAATTTTAACCTGGATTTGGTTAGATATATCGTCCCCTTATAATTGTAATCTAAACCAAGCCCTACGTTTTTCAGTCCATGAGTGAAAATAACTTTGGCTGCATGGTACAAGTCCCAAGATACAACATACAGTATAGGACAACTCTACAGAAAATTAAATTTTACAGTTAAAATTCTTGAACTATATTACAAGATTTATGTTATAGTTAAAATATTCCTCAAAAGAGTAAAAAGCATTTCTCAATAGCATGCCCTTTACCCCGTTTTTAAATTTTGTTACTGGTAGGCTCCGTGTAAGATAAGGTAACCTATTAAAAAATCCAGGTACCCTGGGCCCTCCTGACACCTCTTTAACCTACAGTAGCTGACGATAAACTCATCCCGATGTAGCGTATTGTAATCGTGGACATCCCCGTGAGTCCGGTACAGATCCCAATACATTTTACATACATGACATTTTCCAGAACATACACACATGGAAATGTCAATATTCCAAGCCTTATGAATTCCTGCCTACAGCCATCTCTGTAACCCAATACAGAGATGATTCTTATTGCCTTGCAAAAACTCTTAGGGCCTGCGTTGCATGTCCCCAAACAAGGACTGCATACACCATGAGAGAGTGAAAAATGCCAAAATATGCAGCACTCAGATGATATAGGAAGCTTGATTATCACGAGTGTTTTTAAGATTTCCGATATTGTTTATATACCATACCATGACGGCCTGGTCGCGTGGCAGCATTCTCGCTTCCCATGCTACAGGTACCTGGTTCAAGCCCGGGCTGGCCCAGCAGACTTTTTCAGTTTGCAGGGCTCAGGTCACCATACTAGGTAGTGTTGCGTACGCAACACACACCGACAAATTCTCAACGGCACTTTAGTCTAGTAGATACTCTAGAAACGGCATGTTGTCGAAGGAGGGACCCTTGAGCCAAATGAAGGATGATCAGTGGTGCGGATGGTGTATCTCGGACACTGCCTGATATTCGTATGGTCGAGGTAAGAACCTTGACCAGAGAATTGGCGGCGGAGTCTTGAGTGCACGGGTCTGATGCTGTTCCGGATGGTTCGAGGGTCCCCGCGACATACATAACTCTCTTAGCTGCACACAAGGACGTTTAAGGGCCGGCTCGTCGAGGTTTGTGGTGAGCAAAGAGACGTTAATAATAACAAGACCGTAAAAATACTGTGTCGAGAATAACATCTGTCGGTTATATTGTGGTTTGGAACCCCCGCCTGGCTGACATTACCCAGACGTTAAAACGGGGTTGGCAAAAAGGGTCAAAACTGGCCTACTTGCTTGGCGTCAAAGCCTCCCCGTCCTCTACTACTACTACTACTATATACCATACCCCTATAAGAGTTTTTCGAAATGTTTCTGTGATTCTCAATATTTTTATATTATTTGTATTATACTTTATGATAGCATATTGCTTAGGGTGCTCTTGTCAACAAGATTCGTGTCTTTAGACTCTCTCTCTCTCTTCATTCACGACCTTTAATTTGATAATTCACTTGATTAGATCCCTATGAGAGTATTTTATCAATAAAAAAAAAACCCTTTGGGCGCATGGCCAAGTTAGCGTATCCGTATCCATGTCCAAAATTTAATTTTAGAAATTTTTTACCAAATCTCAATGATATAATGACTTTACGGTCGGCTCTACTACGAAAGTATTTCTGCAAAAATCAAGCTCTAATCTTTTCATATCTGGACACAAAATCTTACCTTGTGAAATACCTTGACTAAATTGAGGTTGAGAATGTTGGGCTTTCTGTAATTCTTCATGAAGAGATAACTTCACTAGCGCGTCAATAACTTTTTGTTTCGGGTGACTTGTCAAATGTTGTTTTAAGGTGATCCCAGGTCTTAAAAACAGAGTACACACTGGACAAACTTGTTCTGTAGCTTCCATACGTCCCTCCATTATGGATTCAGTCAATATAACGTACTTTAAATAGTAAGTAAGAGGAAATGCTTTAGCTTTTTCCTATGGTTTATTCATTTGTGCTATTACCTATAAACCAGCATTAAGTATTTATCAGGGAAATGCTTATAAATATGATTTACATATTTCAATAAGAATATGATTTATTTACTTATCTACAACCATAATAATTGGTTTAAATTAATTAGGTATCTGCTACAAAAATAAAAATATTGAAATGAACCAAAAAAGAACATGTTAAGAATAAATGCGACTTAACTTTAAAACAATTATATTGCCCACTAACTTTTCTAGTTTATTATAGGAAATAGAAGCTTTAAGTGATAAAATTTTGATTGTTAGTTTAAGTTTAAATTTGTGTAAGGTCATGCATTCTAGCTTGAGCTTCGAGATGCGTAGATGATGGAAAAGGAAAGTTAGTGTACGACAAAGATACCTAATATAATTTCTACTGTGCACCTGAAGGTCAGAGCTCATGCTATATTGCTCGACCTGTACATCTTTTATCAAAATCTAAAAGTTATTACAGTTTACAGTGCCTTGTATTATGGTTGTGAATTACATTGGACATTGATAATCTTATATTGGAGTTTTTTTCTTCTAAGGTTATTGATTGTACTGGTGTGTTAATTTTGAATTTATATACATTTTTAAGATCTACATAACCTAAAGGTAAATAATAAAATATATTTTGTTACTTTATTTTGTAATTATTGTTCTGGTTTTAAATATATAATGAACTCCATACAGACATTAAATATTGAATTTTTGAACAAATTCAACAAAAATCAATATTTTAAGGACATATATGTTTGCTTTATTTAATAGCTACTCCTATGAATGGAGAAATATCACCTGCTAAGTTTGTGGATGTGATATTTCCAACTAAGATTCTCATTTAGAAATAATCCTAAGAATTTAATTCTGACTTGACAACTAAAAAGGAAAAGATTGAGTCAATAATCAGGTCTTATTTCAACCTGTATATTATAAACATATTGTTAACTTTCTTAATCTCAAATATATGTAAAATTTTCGATAAATTTACAATACAAATAAAATAATTTAAATTAAAAAACTTTTCACAATCAAAATCTAAATATTGTGGATCAATTATTTTGCCTGTGACTGTATTTTAGCAACAAAATGTACAAAACCAATCACAAAAATAACCTTATAAAACTGATGACATAAAAATAAGACACAACTCCCATGTATATTCTGTTACAAACAGACCGAGACCAAATACAGACAGATGACTGTGTGGCCCCACTGACAAGCGCTACATCACCATTATTATGTATTTCCCATTTAGATCCTAAATAAGACCCCTTTCAGAGTATGTGGCGAGGCTGTCAAGTGATATGACACTCTTATGGCATTTAAATCAGAGTCACATGCAGTCACATATCTGTTCTTAGTCCAAATCTTAAACATTGTTAGAACATTAGGTTAGAGAAAATTATGAAAACTGTTTTGGCAGTTTGCTAGTAAACAAAAAAAAAAGTGACGAACCCAAATCTGGAAAAAAACCATCTACAATGGCACAATACTCTTCCCAGTGAAGACCACGGGTGCCTAAATAATGATGCAGTCAGAAATTTCAGCCGGCGAAACCTCGTTGACTATTGTCTGCAGAATGTCAGAATAAAAAGTATCATCATGCTGCGTCTGTAAATAAAAAAAAATGTAGATTATACTTACACTATATTTTAAGTTTGTAATTAGAACTGGTTAGTACCTAAGTAGTAAGTAAATGTAAGTAAAATCACTTCTACAGATCCACAATGAAAGAGAAACATGCTTAGGACCTAAATTAAAGAAAATTCTAAATAATGTAAGTCTGTTTAAAATATGGTTTGCTTTATGGGCAAAGGCCTGCTTTACAAGGTTTTATTTTTACCTAGTGTTTGTTAAAAAAATTTTTAAAGAGTAGCCTTAATAAAGTTTTAACCTCCTGCTATAAATTTGGATAAACCCAGACTTCGCGAGGCTAGTCTAAAATGGAGTCTTGATTATCTGTACACTTCTGAGTGAGCAGTGTTATTGATCTGCTGGCAAAATCAATGAGAGGATACAAAAAGACAAACAGAACGACTCAAATGCGTATCTACGCCCATATTACGATTTAAACTAATTGCTGGAGGTAATATTTCTGCCATGGTGTGGAAAATTAGCGTAATATGCGAAATATTAGTAAACAAGAGCAATACAAAAATACCATTTTGCCATGGCCTTTCAACATTCCAAAAGTTATTGGAACGGGATAAAAAGTGATAATGATAGTAGCGACTTACCAAATGAATGAGAAATAACCCATTATACTAAAAATAAGACACAATACATAGTAAAAATTGATAAAATTTCTAAAATTATGATAAAAACCTTCAGCAGCTACAGCTACAGAGGAACGCACTAGGGAATTTTGGTTTTCACAGTTTTTATTTACGTCACTAGCTTAAGGAAGTGTCTCACGTTTAACAACGTTCAGAATTATTTTTAAACTAAACTATTAGAAGTTCTCTTTAAACAGCGCTTTAGATTCTGTTTAGTTTATAAAAAAGTTGCATTTGTTTGAAATATATTATGTGCAAAATCGGCAGTCACACAAATTAAATAATAATAAAAAAAGTCTAAAGATACAGATTTGTAACACTTCCATTTTAATTGCCTGTTGGCTACCCTGAATTTTAGTTGACGTTTGAGGTGTCGCCCAAGTGTCAAATTTGACAATTAATTACAACCTAAAAAAATAAATCAATTTTCCTAATTAAAGAATTTTAATTTATGTTCAAAAATTTAATATGGGAGTTTTGAAAAGTAAGTATTTTATAAAAATAATATTAGATCTTGTACTTCAAATTATTTTTTATAGATGATATAGAACAGTTGCGTACATGGAGAGAAAACAATGAACGTAAGAGCAGAGAAACACTGGATATATGGCTGGATAGACTTTGGCTAAACATTGATAGTCTTGGAAATGAAAGTAAGTAATAAAGCTACTTCTACCAAAGAGAATAGGACAAACTTCTACTTACAATTCTTGTTGGACTCCTAAATTGATAGTTTTCCGTGCACTTTAAAATGCTCTAAGCCTAAGCATTTAAAAAAAAATTGCACTAAACATAAATCCTCAAGCTTAGTGGTAGGTAACTACATATATGAATTTTTAGAATTTCTAATATTGGAACAAGTGTGTATAGCAGCATTAGACTGTCATATCTTAAGTGTTGCCAAAACCTGCATAGAAAGCTTATCAAAAGAATTCCCAAAAAGCTTAAGAGTAAGAAGACTAGAGGCAATGTATTTTGAAGCCAGTGAAGATTATGAAACAGCTCTTGAAATTTTAAGTAGTATTATTAAAGCTGATGAAACTAATAGTGCTGCTCGAAAAAGAAGAGTAGCAGTCCTTAAGGCACAAGGAAGGACACTTGATGCTATTAAAGAATTAGCAGATTATTTAAAAGTGTAAGTTTTTATTAATTTGCTATTGGTAGATGTAGGAATTTAAAATTTGTCTGTGGAAATACTTGTTGACATGTTTCAAACATGCTCAGGAATCCCCTTAGGAATTACACTACTCTTTTTGCTTTTTAGATTTATGGCTGATATGGAAGCATGGCAAGAACTAAGTGAACTTTACATTGGCGAGCATGATTTTAGCAAAGCAGCCTTCTGTGTAGAGGAACTCATTTTGCATAATCCTCACAACCATCTGTTGCACCAGCGATATGCTGACATCAAATACACACAAGGTGGTGTTGAGAACTTGGAACTTGCCAGGTCCTATTATTCCCAAGCTCTTAAAATAAACCCCAAAAATATGAGGGCACTATATGGGTTGTATTTGGTAAGTAAAAATCCCTTTATTGTATTGACGTTTTAAATTACTTTTATTGTAATTTTTCTAGACTGCATCAGCATTGGCAGCAACAACAAAATGTTCTGCCCCAAGAAAAAGGGAAGCAGCAAAGATTGTTGAGTGGACACAAAAAGAAATAAAAAACCGGTACACTGAAGCTGATGTTGTTGTAACTGCTTTAGCTGCCCTGGAAATTTAGAATATTTTAAATAGACATACAATGTGCATTTATATTGGTTTTGTTTATTGGTTTAGTATTAATTTATTATAAAAGTTGCAATAAAATGTGTAAATCAGGTTTTTTTTAAACAAATTATTTAAACTTCTAAGGTGTTGATGAGTGTAGCTGTAAAGTGGATGTTAAATAAAAATTCAAAGTATTACTTAGCGATTTATTCTAACTATCCTACTTCTTTATCACTGTCTACAGAGCCTTCTGAATTCATTTCACTGTCTGTCTCCATTTTCTCTTTGATTTGTTGTTCAGCTTTAATTTTCCCTAGGGTCGCTATATATTGAATGGTATATTTATTGTAATCGCATCTAAAAAATGTAAGCCAATGTTATTGGGTCTTGTGTATAATATATGTTTTTAACTACAGCATCCAATGTTGTATAAGGAAAAAACAAAAGCCCTATCTACCTTCTTTATTTTTTTAAGAAACAAAATATACAGTGTAGATTTGAAAAGTGCTATGTGTATCAAGCTTTGCTTTTTTGATGACACACCATGTATTTTTGGCCTGATTTTAAATTTACAACCAATTCTATTAATTTTTCATGGAACATGCCATATCTATACCATGTGCTCGAAGGGTATACCTATACCCTTCGAGCACATTCTATACCTATCTTGAACTGTTTTCTTTTTTTTAATTTAAAACAAAATAGACAAACAAACCTGAAAAAAATTATGTGATAAGATATTGAAAATGTCCTCCACCAACTGTCCTGCAATAGATCAATTATTGAGAAATATTATGAGCGCAAGAAAGTTATATGAAAGTGTTAATATTGCAAAACCAGGTACCGGTAGGGTTGCTAACTTTCGAATATAAAATTAAAGGACAATCCAGGGCCGTAGCCCGCGTCCAAAAATATGACTCTGGTCTTTGAAAAATTGTATTCATGTCGATCTAACAGGTTAGTTGGTTGTTGGTTGGGGACGAAAATGGTATAAATAATAAAAATATTGAAAATTCCTAAAAGTATAACATTATAGAGCATTTTATTCCCAACCATTTTACTATCTTTACTTTTCGTTGCGAAATCAACAGGAACCTAGCTACACGTGAATAGCATTTTCAAGCCCTTCGAAAATTGTCAAATCAAGCAAAAAATCTTATGAATAATTAAAAAATCGAAAATTTTTAACAAGTACTACCAATGGTATAGAGAATTTTATTCCCAACTATTTTACTACTTTCACTTTCTATTGCGAAATCATCAGGAACCGAGATACACGTGAAAAGCATTTTTCCCTCTTCGAAAATGATCGTCGGGCAACAACTCGATAAATAATAAAAATATCGAAAATTCTTAAGAAAACAATATTTATTCCCAACCAATTTACTATATTCACTTTTCATCGCGAAATAATCAGAAACCGAGATACACGTGAATAGCATTTTCACCCCTTCGAAAAGGATCAAGTGGGCAATAACTCGATTAATATTCAAAATATCGAAAATTCTTAAAAGAACAATATTGTAGAGAATTTTATTCTCAACCATTTTACCTTCTTCATTTTTCGTCGCGAACTCATCAGGAACCGAACTAGACGTGAAAAGCATTTTCAACCCCCTCAAAAATAGTAAAATCGAGCAATAACTCGATTAATAATAAAAATATCGAAAATTCTTAAAAGAACAATATTAAAGAGAATTTTATCCCCAACTAATTTACTATATTCACTTTTCATCGCGAAATCATCAGGAACCGAGATACACGTGAAAAGCATTTTCACCCCTTCGAAAGTGGTCAAGTCAGGCAATAACTCGATTAATATTCAAAATATCGAAGATTCTTAAAAGAACAATATTGTAGAGAATTTTATTCTCAACCATTTTACCTTCTTCATTTTTCGTCGCGAAATCAACAGGAACCGACCTACACGTGAAAAGCATTTTCACCCTTTTGAAAATGGTCAAATCGAGCAATAACTCGATACAATATTATAAAAAATTTTATTTTCACCCATTTAACTATCTTCACATTTCGTCGCAAAATTTTAAAGTTAAAAGACATTTACGGTCCTTTAGCACCTTATAAAAGAACAAAGGACTTTATTTCGAAATAAAGGACTGCCCTTTGAAATAAAGGACGGTTGGCAAGCCTACAATAGGGCACGTTTTATGAAAAAGATTGTAGACTTCAAAATGACAGGATGTTTTAACCCGTTTATTATACAACCCTGTACACAACTGATTGTTTAATAAATTGATTTCAATTGCCATCCGGTGTTGGAGATTTTTAGTCCTATATTTTGGATTTTTCAAGCTTCGAGACAATGGCTGAGTTCGTTTTCTTTTTTATCTAGAAATGTTCGGCGATGCTCTAAAGCGTTCGTTTATTGACAGTGATGAAGTCGATGGCTTTCTTCCGCGTTCAGTTTCAGGCGGATATTGAGCAATTTGGGTGGGAGGAGAGAAACAACATAACTTCCAACATTAAAATTATTTGTTTCTTATCATAAAGAACGGGGTCCCACAGGGATCTATACTTGGTCCTATCCTGCTCTTACTTTATGTAAATGACCTAGCAGCACTAAATATACAGGGACAATTTACAGTATACGCAGATGACACTACAATTTTATGGTCCCACACCCGACAGGATATTCTGTTAAACATTGTCGCTGATGATCTGGGGAAGGTCAAAGAATGGTGTGATGCAAACCGTTTATGTTTAAATGTTAACAAAACAAGTGTACTTAGTTTCAGATTTCAATGTGACAATCTTACTCTCAATGGCTCAGAAATTGAGAGTAAACAACTTAATAAGTTCCTTAACATTCTGATCG
This sequence comes from Polydrusus tereticollis, assembly GCA_963920685.1. Taxonomy (NCBI): domain Eukaryota; kingdom Metazoa; phylum Arthropoda; class Insecta; order Coleoptera; family Curculionidae; genus Polydrusus; species Polydrusus tereticollis. Next base: position 128,323,373 of record OY987329.1, read on the forward strand.
ACAATAAGTTAAAGTTTCATAAGCATGTGGAAGCTCTAAATTAGGGAACTAGCAAAGGGATGTTACGCGGTTAGGATCGTGTCCAATGAGTTGGGAAAGTCAATCTCCAAATCAGTTTATTTCTCGCTTATGGAAAGCCATTTAAGATATGGAATTGCTTTCAGGGGATTCTGTAGCCAATATTTGTCTAATTCAGCATTTGTCTTGCAAAAAAGAGCAATAAGGTATATATGCAGGGCAAAATCTCGAGATTTTTGCAGGCTACTGTTTAAGCAGCAGGGCATTTTAACACTACCTTGCTTGTTTATACTTGAGACTGTTTGCCTCATATTTAAAAAATATAACAATGTTACCAGCATTGCTTCTCGTAATCCCTATAATACGAGACAAAATAATCTTCCAGTACCGATTCCCAAAAGCACACTCACCAAGAACTCTCTAATCTATGAAAGCATTAAAATATTTAATCACCTTTCTGGAGGTATAAAACAGTCTCCAACACAGATACAATTCAAAAGATCTGCAGCGTCTCTTCTTAAGGAGAAAGCCTATTATAGTTTAACAGAGTATTATTTAGATGACTGGTCCTGATGTATTGCCCTGTGAGACTGGATGGACAGTTTTTGTTTTTGTTTTAGTTTCTATATGAGCATGTTGGTTGGCAGGGTTTGTCTTTTTTTTTTTTACTTTTAATCTGTTTTACTCTTTTTTGTAACAATAACTATTGGACCCATTAAATATGTTATGTTTTGTTTTTTTTATTATTGTGTCTATTACTACATTATTGTCTCTGTAGATGTTATTAATTGCTTTTAATTTGTTTTTTGTTTTATGTTTTATGATTTATATTTCTTTACACTCCGAAAAAAGCTTTGTCTATGAATACCTTGTATTTTTATGATAATAAAGCATGTTTTGTTTGTTTGTTTGTTTGTTTATATTTGATTAGGATTTATAATTTCGATTTTAAAACAACAACTAATAAAAATAAAAACAAATAAAAAAAAAACATTAAACATAACCAACAAAACAATAAATCATATGATTGAAATTGACATGACACTGAAAATAAATTTGTGCCGCTCGGAAATTATGTAATAATATATAAGTAATCTAATCTTGAACCTATTTTAAGAAAGTTTACCCGTTTCCAACGTGCTGGAACATTCTTTCCGGTGTCGAACGAAATTACCCCCATACCCTTACCCCCACTGTAGACGCTTTACAGATCATGTGATTAAAATCTGAAGCATTGAGCATATATCCACAAGCAATACCATAAGAGCTCAGATTTAGCCGGATATTTTTTATGCTTGGTATCGAACACTTACTTTCAAAAAAAAAAGAGCGTAGCTCGAGTGATTTTGTCGGACAGATCGAGTTAAATTTTCTGAAAGTAAGTATGAGATAGCAAGCATAAAAAATATCAGGCTCATAATCTGAGCTCGAATGGTATTTAGTAAGGCAATTCCACGAATAGGAATGGAATTTTCTATTTCGTTTTTTATTTATTATATATTCGTATTTATTTCCTTTTCGTCAATTGTCCCAAACCGCTGCATGTTAAAAAATACTTTTTTATTTAAAAATCGACTTTAAAACAGCCTAAACAATTATTTAGTATTTGTGACAATTGCCCGACAGATGATTTAATAACTAGTTTAAAATGCAATTGTTACCACGGTAACGATTGGAGGAGCAGAAAATATATCCGATTTTTTTATCCAGTTACATTTCCTCTTCCTTCCTTTTTATCCGACAGCAAACTACGATTTTTGACATTTTAAATGGGACTATTTATATATGAGTGGAATTGCCGCTGTAAATCCATATAACCCACCCTCGTTATTTCACAAAATAAATTAAATGGGCGAGTTCCAGAACATAACATTTAATTTAACAGGATGTGAAAGCTTATAGTTGTATGAATAAAGACTTTTTTGTTTGTACTTTTTGTATACTCTAAACGAAAAATCTGTTTTCTTTGGCTTTTGTTTTTCAGTGTTGCCGAAATACTTAGCAACTGCTTTAAAAAGTGATAATTAAAATATTTTGGTATAAAATTGTTTATGCAATCCTACTAAATTTGGTTCCTGCATGTTTGTGTATCCCTGCTGTTCATCAAATAAATAAATACATAAAAGGTGCACGATAATCACAAAAAAATTTACTTACATTTTGGATATCTGTTCATATCTTCTGACAAGACTCTTCTCCAACGCCAGTAAAGACGGCATGTTTTTCTGACCCCCAATTTTGGGACCGTGAATAGTTAATACATGTTGGACCCAATATAAATAATATTCTAAATGCCTTGAACTGTCCAATCCACTTGCGATAATAAGAAGAAGCCTTTCAATAAATCGCTCTTGTAAACTTGATATGATCAATTCAACTAAAATATGATCGTAAAGTGTATTCAAGAAGTGCACAAACTATATTTAAACCCTTTTTTTAATGATACGTGTTCAGGCTTTTAAATGTCACGCATTTTTTTACACGCTATATCATAGGTATACCTAAACTTTATCTATAATATTATTTTATATATTATATGTGTAAGGAAGTATAATCATTTTCTTACCATCTTTAAGCGATATTGTTTCCATAACCTCTTGTATAAGATTGGCTTCGTTTATTTTCATAGCCATAGTTAAGGCTAAAACACAGTATAAAGGTTAGATCATCATTATTAATAAATACAATGATCGGTAATTAACACAATTAACGTAATGTGTCCAAACAAAATGTGCAACCGCTTTCATTCTCCCTGAATAAATAAAATATGCCCATGTCAAAAATAAGGTTGCACTCTTTTGTTGACATAATATACAGGTTTGGCAAATGGTTATTACAATCGTATCCTTACGGCAATAAAGGAGAACGTAACGTAACATCAAATGATTCATTATTTATATATTTCATTCACAACCATGGATCTATGCGTAGGCATCTGTTTCGTCAGTTAATATTATGGAATAAAATTAAAGTTAAAATGAAATGAAATCAACTGACATTAAAAACAAAGCTTGACCTAAAATTTTAATTGAAATGGTTGTAATAAAGCTACAAATAAATTTAGGACAAGGGAGAAATAGCCTCTTTAAATTTATTCGAAATTTTTATATCTATTAAACGTTAGGGAAATTATTGTAAATCTTAATTGGCATGACTAAACTGCTTGCAGCAAAAAGTGTCACCACTCCTCAGGGCATATTCAGTTACATCATTTGTAGTTGTGAAATCACTGATATTTTCTTCACATGAAGAGAGCACTGTAAAATATGTACATGGAGATAACAGTCAAAATATTCAGTTCCCCAAACAGGTCACGACATGAGAGCCTTGGATTCTTAAACAACATAGTATGGATTATTCGTTTCTGGTAAATCAGGACTTCATCCATTCTAGAAGCATTGCCCCAGCACAGATCCAACATAGGCATGATAATAGGAAACAAGAATGCACCTATTTACCCTTTATCTCAGCTGCCACATAATGTACTGGCTTCTAGGCTGTTTAGAAAGTGTTTTCTTAGTAAAGGTGTTTTAATTTATTATAATGACGGTGATATTTGTCAGTGGTAAGGAAGAAAAATCGAAATGAAAACTTAATCGAAAAAAAAAAACAGTTTCCAGTACCGAGAATTTTAGGTATCTTATGGGACCCGCACACAGAAATTAAGTCACAAATGCTAATTAGCAATTTTTGGAGACGATGGGCAAAAGAATATTTGCCCACTTTGTCAAAAAGAAGAAAATGGGCCGAAAATAATAAACTTATAAAATTAGGGTTGACAACAAAAAGAACAGAAAGGGAGTAAAAAACGATATTGTAAACATTGTTTGGGGGCATTTATATATGCGATACACACACGGTCAAGTAATGAAACTGTCCAGGGTCTCAGTCGAGGTTCATACCCATAAATGCATGTCCCAAACTAAAATTTTCGGCAAATTTCGAGAAATTTTGAGATGGTAGTCGGATAAAGGATCGCAGGGGATTCTAAAAAAAATAAAAATACTAAACAAAATTGAAATCCACTAATCAAAATGTCAACAAATACGACATAGGTTCTTGGCCTTGTCTTAACTCTGTTTTAGGGCGCTGTGTGTGTGAAAGCCTACTCTACATATACCGTAACCTACAAATGTGAGTTTTTAGTTTGGCTTTTTCATATTGGTTCTTGTCAGTAAAACTCGTTAGTATATAGGCAAAATCGACTGCGGCAATACTGGCGTTGATGCGATACGGCATTTTCTCTATATTTATTTAACTTGTAACAGGTGGATTAGGTTATCTTTTCTTTCTGTTAAACGGCCGATGGTAATAACCATTTGCTAATACTGTATATGTATATTTACGTTAACTGTAAATAGTTCTACCGTTAAAAATAAATAGATAAATGGCTCACAAACCAGTAAGATAGTCTCCTTCTTTGAGAGCCTGTCGTACAGCCATTGGAGTGATACCAATTTGCAAGTTCCACGGGTCAAAAACGAGACCAGTAGTAAGCGAGTAAATTAAAAGACCTTCTGTTGTCGCTGCAGCCCACTGTTGACCAGTTGGGGAAAATTGTAAAGATAACACCCTAACCTTTAAAAAATATATGAAATAATTAGCTGTAGTCAAAATAAGCACTAATTAATTAATAAAATCAATATACCTCTTGTATTTGACACTAATGTAATTTTTTTTTACTCAAAAGCAGACAGTTATTCATAAAATATTATTTTAAAGTCGCCTGATTTGACTATACAGGTGCCTAGGACTCTTTTTAAGCAAAAAAACGATATCCCTATGTAAAATATCATAATTTACACTCCCTAGAGTTATGATTTTCACAATTTTGATAATTTTGCAAATTACCTCAGGTTTAAATACTCTGCTTGCCATGTCTCCCTTTCTAGCACCAGGAAGCTTGAGGGCTACGTTTCCCCCTTCCCTCTCCTCTCGCTCTTCTACAAGAGCTAAATTTCCAAATTCCGTCAGCTTTCTTCTGTTTATAAAATCCTAGATACCAATATAATTTTAGTTGGTGTAGCTTACTACATAAATAAAATTAAATTGTACAAATAAAATTTGACCACGAAAACTTGTAACGGAGATAAAAATTGTTTAAAGTGTTAAAGTTGCAATAAGAATATTTTTTAATATACCGGGCGGCAATGGAATCGTTAGAGCTCCGTATAAGAGCACCAATGTCGGTTATATCTTTATCTTGAGTGACCCGAGCTGATAACAGTCAGTTTGTGTGAATGTGGGCAAGTATTTTTATGGGGATATTTAAAAACTTGCCTGCAAGTCAATAGAGAACTCTTTAACAATTTGTATCTCGTTTTCTGTTGGACTTTATTATACGTATTTGCTTTCAAAGGAATCAACTTCTTATGTAAAATGATCGGATAAGTTGTGAAAACTCTAGTGTATCTATTTTAAGTTTTAACACTTACATCTACGGCATCCAACGACCTATTTTGAGTTATTTCAAACTTTTTTAAAAGTAAAGCCTCCTTAACGTTGTATATACAGACATTTTTCGATTGGCCGCCAGCTAAAAGATATTCACCATCAGCTGAGTAACATAGCGTGGTGAATGACCTACAAAAACGCACAATATTTTGTTTTAGTTTTCGATTAGTTTGGTTAGATCCAAATTATTATGTCCTGTTAGTGAAAACAGTCACATAATATGTCAACAATTTATTTATTTTATATATTCAATATTAATCTTTCAAAAATATACTTCATATAATGAAATGAGCGGAATGCAATACACTAGTCAGACACCAGTATCCACTAGGCATCATTTTAAGACTTGTTTCAACCAGCAGTCCGGGACTAGATCGCAATTATTATTGTTCTGAGAATAAAGATATTCGGACGTGAAAGTACCGACCCTTAGGGTTTTTTTGGTATGCTCCATTCCACAATTATTCGTTGATTTCTCGACCGCAATAAAATTTAAACCCAGCCATAAATAAGTGCCTTTTGAAAGGGTACAGGTCCTGATTACCTACTAATTTAAATAGTTTAGGTTAGCTATTTTCAACAAAACAACAAATATAAAATAATAGGTAAGTATCTTTATTTTAATCATGTAATTAAATAGCTATTAATATTTATACAAAAATACTAATCTACAATATTATAATATCATCTATGCCTAAACTAATTATTAAGGGCCTTACGTTACTATTAATTATGTTATTATATTGGTATATTAGGTAGGTTAATGGCAAATTGCAGGTGTTCAATATAAAGCAGAGTCTTTTCATCTTAGTTCATCAGTCGTTTGGTGTTTGTCAAGCTGTGCGTTAAAGGTATTTTCGTGTGTGTTATCGAGCATCCAAAATATGTCAGATCTGTGTGAAACTTCAGATAATATTGCTTCCGGAAGTTATGGTGTAACGAAGAAAAAACATTTATAACTTGATGCCAAAAACATCATAAAGAAAGTTTATTGTACCCTTTTAGAAAAAGGCTATGACCAGAGTGCCAGTTTTAGTGAAACGAGTATTCTGACCAAAGTTGCATTAACGACAGTAAAAGATATAACGACCAAACCCATCAATCCAATAATTAATAGTAACGTAAGGCCCTTAATAATTAGTTTAGGCATAGATAAAGACGATAGTGATAGTGAAACAGAGCTTAATATAGAGTAGGTTAAGTTAAATATTGTATTATTATAATATTGTAGATTAGTATTTTTGTATAAATATTAATAGCTATTTAATTGCATGATTAAAATAAAAATACTTACCTATTATTTTATATTTGTTGTTTTGTTGAAAATAGCTAACCTAAACTATTGAAATTAGTAGGTAATCAGGACCTGTACCCTTCAAAAGGTCCGGTGGCTACACAATAGATATTTGTCAGGCAAGTTATTTATGGTTGGGATTACGACTGAGGGTTGTCATTTAAATTTTATTGCGGTCGAGAAATCAACGAATAATTGTGGAATGGAGCATAGGCGAAATTCAGATCTATAGTAGAGATTATTTAAAAAGACCGAAAGGGCAATAAAACCTGCAACAAAGAAAGCTACAGCTTTTAGCCTTTTAATCATCTTTCTTTCTTCTAAACGAATCATAGGTAAGTTCCAACCCTTAATTGTCAGGTGTGAGAAATTAAAGCGGAACAGAGAACCCTTTCCCAGGTACTAAAAAATCCAGGTACGGGCGAGGAATTTTGGGGTTTATTCGACATTAATGACTATCATGACAACATGAACTCTATATTGTTTGAAAAATGGTTGGAAGAACAGCTTTTACCTCAGCTCGAAAACCCCTTGCTTCTTGTTATGGACAATGCAAAGTACCATTCACGGCTCAGCGAAAATATGCCAAATGCTTAAACGAGAAAAGGTGATATCATTTCCAGGCTACAAAGCAAAAATATCAATTTTATGGAAAACGCACTCAAACCCGAATTGCTACAAATAGTAAAACAATACAAAGCCAAATTAGGATATGCCCTGGATGAATTAATTTGTACTATGGGTTATCAACTTTTGAGATTGCCGCCCTACCACTGCATTTTCAACGCTACTTAATTAATTTGGGCCCAAAGCAAAACATTTTTTAATAAACAAACCATAGGAGAAGACAGGAAAGATGAAAATGCCGTTTCGGATGTTTGGAAAGAGGCATTACAAACCATTACCCCCGAAAATTGGTCTGATTGTGCTTGCCATACAAATAATATTATAAGGGATTATTGGCAAAAAGAACACATTTTGGATGTTCAGGTTACGCCACTGATAATTCATGTGTCAGATTCTGGTTCAGATTCTGAAAGTGACATTTCTTTATCTTCAGATTCAGATTAACTACTTTTTTGTATGTAGTTGTATGTTTATTTCTTTATTTTTTTATAAAAATGTTATAAATATAAATATAAAATATATTTTTGTATTGTTCTTTTTTTTTCTTTTTATTATATTTATATTTACAAAGTATTAATTAATGTATTTTTTAATGTACATAATTTAAGATTTGCTTTACTCGCCCACCCCAAAGACCAAATCCTAAAGCCGCCACTGAACATGAAAACTATAAAAAACAAAAATATAAAATACCTATTACGATTATTAATAAATTAGCTTATTATAAATTATATGTAAAAAAAAACATAATTTCAATAATACTGGTTTCATCTTTAATTTTTACGAAGTAATACATTCCGGATCTGACCCAATATCCCACCAGCATTCACCACAGATATCAATCAGTTTATAAAAGGATACAAAATACTATTGTGGTGGGAATATTCCCACCACGACCTTCATATTACATTATGTCTCTCTTCCACAGGTACACGCTTGGGTACCTGGTAAAAAATAGAACACTAAGACTTATGTGATTTATTATTTTACTCTCTTTAAAGGTCGTCAACTGGATATTCCCTTTAATTTTTTCTTGCTTTTGATTTGTATGAAAACAAAGAATACCCTGCAGCGTTCTTTGTTGCACGTTTTATTGGGGTTTCGGTCTTTTTAAATAATCTCTACTATAATAACAGTTTTGATGTACCTTGTAAAGGGGGCCACCCGTAGCAATTATCTGAAGCTTAATAAGTTTTTTATGGGGGTGGAGAAATTCTTGAGCATTTTTGGACTAACTTTTTATTACTAATGCAATTTAATTTTTTTTCAACGTTTCAAATCATTCTATCAAGTCTGAGGAAGGAGAAGATAGAGAAAGATTATTATTTTATCAGGTAATTATAGAATACCACTTATTATAATAGGGAAGAGGGGACAGAGATCCATTCAAAAATAGTAATACAAATACCATTTTAGATGACTCCTCCAAAAATGTAGCAGAATCATCTTCTATCGACACCGACGCAAACATTATTATAGAAAAAAAGGTATGTCTGAGTCTATGTATACATTAGGTACAGATACATATATATTTGTCAAAAGTCATTTAAATTACGGAATTTTAGGTTGGGGAGGAATAAACAGAACTTTGATTAAAAAATTAGAAGTATTAATACAAAAAAGATTTATATTTTAGAAATTATATTTAATAAGGACTATCTTTATCCTTCACAAGAATTATATTCAGAAACGAAAAAGATGAACGTTAGACAAGTTTACATTTATAATATTTTAATATATATATATTTTTAAAAATAAAAACGTTATACAATTTAAAGACCATAACCCTAATACACGTTGTAAAAATGAAATATCCATAAAACCTAAAATAAATTAGTACGTAGGACAAAAAACTTTTAAATTTGTATGCTTTTATTTAAACGATTATTTACCAACAAATATTAAAAAAAATATTTCATTAAAAAAATATAAAATTGAAACAAAAACATTTATATTGGAAACAAACGCTTAATAGTATATTAAAGTACATGTTTTATAAAGCATCATCTTATAGCACGCGTCCATGTTAAAAAACGAGCCGCTTGCGGCGAGTTTTTTAACGGGACAAGTGCTCTAACTGCTTTATAAAACACGTACTTTATACTATTTTTTCTATTTTGTATTTTTTTCAATAAGAAAATACATATTTAAAAAGAAAATCAACCCTTCAAATTTTGTAAATTTGTGTGTCTAAATTCTATGTTGGTAATACTCTAAATTTCTTTTTATCATAGTAGCCTTGACAATAAATAATATTTTCTTTGTGTCATTGTCACGAAATTTGTGATTTAATATTTCATAGAGTTGTTCATAATTATAATTAAAAAAATATGGAGCATGATAATCTAAGTTTAACTCCCCCTGAGTTAAGGGATATTGCTAATAAAACGATAAATCAACTTTTACCAGAGAAATCCCGAAAACTTTCTTTTCTCATGGATAACAATAACAGGAAACGTCAGACGTCAACAGAATAAAACATTTAAATATAATCAATGCCAACTTTTAAAAAATAAAATTCGGAGTTCGAAATGGATATATTTCGAACTCGCTAGCGCGTTCGAAATATCTATTTTTCGAGACAAAATTAGAAAAAAAATATTTTTGGAAATGCTATAACTAATTAATGCTATTTAATATTATTGTGAATCAATTATGTAATGAATCCTTTTCAGAAATTTAATAATCTCTCATCAAGAAAGTAGCGTTTATTGAATACTTGCAACTTTGTATAGAAATATTTATATATATTTATAATTTTAAATAAATAAGATTTGCCCCTAACAAGCACGTCTTCTGGGGTATTTATAAATAAGTTTATTCAAGAATATCATATTAACTTATAAAACTTATTATTATTATTATTATTAAGGTAGGTTAACTGATCGTTCTGTATAATATTATTGAATTTTAGATCCATGTAACGTATATTAAGTTTGAAAAATTATTAGACGAACTTTCTGTAAAAAATAATATATCCAAAACATATTTTGAAATAATGCAAGGTGCCTATACAAACACCAAATATTGTAAAGATTTAAAATTTTTATAAGGAAAAGAATATTTTATAATACGCGAAGTATACGACCAGAGAACTTAGTAGTAAAAAAAATGAAAAATAAATTTTAAAAAGTACCATTCTCGCCCATCTTTAAATGTGTCGGTCTTGAACCTGCTAAATAAAAATATTTTTTGACATATTAGTCTTTTATTTACCTATTGTATCCTCTCTACTAAAATATTAAATATTCATGTATAACCAAAGAGTAGCATGAGTAGGTATAACTTCAAAAGTATTCACACAATATTATCATATTTTTATTTTTAATATTTCTCTGAATTAAAGACCATGGTGCCACTACTAATGGTCATTGGTACTGCTCGTTTCGTCAAGATAGTACAGGGAATTTATTAAGAGATTCCCATCTGGTAGGAGTAATCTCGGATAATATTATACAAAATTGCCAAATTTCGCCTTTCAACCTTCCAAAATTATGCGCATTGCTTTTGCAGCTATATTTTTAACAATCTGCCAGAGAATATTAAATCTGAGAAAATTCAGAAAAGCGCGGCTGGGCCATATTTCTGAAAGATTATTTTAATTTCATTAACAAATAGGGTGATTGCGCCAGTAGTCCGTCTTTTTTGATCATTATATTTTTGTTTTTTTAAATAAATCTGTTCATTTAATACTTAAAATTATATTATATGTGTCCCTGTCAAGTATAAACATTAAATAAGCGATTGAAAAGGATAAAATACTTGAGAAAGTACGTAAATATTTTATTTTTAAGTTGTTCTGAAAAATATTAGTTTTTTTCAGAAGTCGACCACTTATTGTTTAGTAGCCGGCCATGCCTATACCAGAAGTCACAATATTCAATTCAAAGCATTTTTCTAAAATCTCGCTTCTATCGTTGGGTTTTTTTTTTTCTTTATTAGTATTATTAACCATTTCACTTCTTCTTCATTCTAACTCATCCCTTTTTATTTTCTTTGCTTCTTCTTTCTCATCTTGTACTCTATCCTTCTCCATGTAATATGTTCTCCAAACATTGGACCAAATGGCACTTGTGGAAGGGTCCAGCTTTCGGACGTCTTATTTTTAAAATTGATTTAGGGTATTAAAGATATTCTTTAAAAGCATCGGTTGAGGAGGTGGACGTCGGCATCGGCTCTATTGCATGTAAGATTATTGATGACTACTTATGTGCTTATATATAGATCTGATGCCCATTCGTCGAGGCTTATTGCCTGTGAGCCGGTCCTGCAGAGTTGCACGTGATACCATAGTTTGGGCAAGTTTGTCCAATTTTAGCTCAATTTCTCATAGAATCTAAAGCTTTTTCTAAGGACTCCTGAGAATATCTATGGAACTTTCTTCTTGGCCTGCGTGGCATTGTCTATAATGCAAAGAAAACATTTTTTCGCTAGATTAAAGTGCTTTTATAGCCAAAAAAATCTTCTGACCGAGTACTAGCACAATCAACAATTTATGACTTTGCCAGTAGTCGGCTACTAACTTTAATATCTCCTGGGGACTTTATAATTTATTTTAGACCCGGCTGACTACTGACACGTACGTTCTTGATACATCACAGTACATGATGACAAAGGAAGAATCTACTTATATGTATTTGTAAGCCTGATATAGACAAAATATATATTTTTTAATTTTTCCAGTAGTCGACCATGGTGACCGATCACTAGCAACTTTATAATAATTTAATGCCAGTAACCGGCCATATTATTTTTTTACCTAAAAATAAAAATGAATATATTTGGGACTTATTGCTAGTTATTTAAACATATATTCTTCCAAAAAATCTTACTCTGGTAAACATATTTAGTAAAGAATTAGTTTAACTTACCTTTAAAATTACCCTGTTTGATCTTCACTGGCCTTTGTAAACTGTTTTTGGAGACACAATGACTAACACCTAATTTCTCGCGCCAATTTACGGAAGTAAGGTTGAACTTGTAACAAAGAAATATTGATATATGTGTTTTTGGAAAGTAAAAGAAGGTAGCAAATGTAAGAAATAGAGATAAACTCGCGCGAAATTCAAATTATAAATGATTAAAGTCATTTTTGGCCTACTAGCGCAACCACCCTATTTATGGTAATTTTTTTCCCTTTTTTTTCTGTGTAACTTGAACCTAACCGTGGACAATACTGTGGCTTGCTTATTATAACTTTTATTTATTATTTTATTAGTATGTAGTTTTTATATCCTTACAGCTTTTTTAAATGTATTTTGTTAGCCATTTTAATGGAATTAAGTAATAAATAAATTATAATCTGTGGGAACGAAACATGTAAGGAACAAGGGACCAAAGAAAATACAAATTCGATACCGAGCATTCACTTTCTAATTTAATAGTAAATAATGAAACAAATAAATAGAAATAAAATGAGTTGACTTACTTGGCCTCTAAACTCTTCTTTGCAGTTATCAAATCAGTATCCGATCTTCCACTGCCCAAATCATTTTTACCTTCTATGGTTGTGATCTGAGCCGCGGTCTTAACATTAAATACCGAAATGTGTCCGTCTAGAGTGGCCACCGCCACTTCCAGTCCGTTCGGATTATAAGCCACACAAACGCCGTCTGTAATAAGTTCGATGGTTTCATGAGCCGAACCCTTTTCAATGGCATCCCATACACGTAACGTTTTGTCCCACGAGACGGACACCATGGCGGTGTTAGTTATGCTGGGGCTGAACACCAATCCAGCCTGTAAAATTAAAAACGGTTGTACAAACGACTAATCTGAGCGAAAAAATTCAAGGGAAGACTTTTGTGTAAAGAGAAGTAGGTAATGTATGTATTGTGTTACTGATATATATTCTTTGAGGGCGATATTAGGTGACGCATTTTTTAATAACACCCTATGTAACTTACCACGGGGCCTTCATGACCAGATAAAATTTCAAGCAGTCTGCCTGTTTTGACAGACCAAAGGTATATATCGAAAACGTCTTGGCCTCCGGCAGCTACAAATTCCCCGCTGCTGTCTACCGAGACACAAGAAAATTGGACTGGTCTTGGAGAGGTGAATGTTTTAAAATTTCGGTATCTAAAAAAATATCCTGCTATTGGTTTTTATTTTATACAATGTGTAACTGCATAATACAGACTGGCTACAATTTGAAGAATATATTTATACCTTATAACATCATATGCCCTGACTGTTCCATCAAGCGACGCCGACACCACGAATTTCTTGTTGCCACTGAAAGCTATTGCACTGATAGCACTTGCGTGTTCGCTAAAAGTCACAAAACAAAATCCCGAACCGACATTCCACAATTTAACTTTTCCATCTTCACCTCCAGTAGCCAGAAGTTGTCCGTCAGACGAGTAGGACACGCAGGACATGTTATTTGAGTGACCTTGTTGTTTCATTACGTACGTTTCACCTAAGGAAGAAAAAATTTGGTTTATATCGGCTGACCGAGTCTCGACAGTTGAAGAGAAACACGTCAGAAGTCGAGGAAAAATGTCAAAAAAATTCTATTGACACGGGCGATCCTTCCTGCAAGAAAGATCAATCCCGGCGGAATGAATGCGGGTCAGTGGGTAAAGTACTTCCCAACATATTTCGTTTGGTTTAATGACTGCAATAAACCCCCTCATAAACTTGGCTTTCGCTTTCGCAGAGACGTATTAACACACATTTATTTTTAATGTCAGTTTATAATAACAATATATAGGTACATTACTTGATTTGTTATTAAAATTAATAAACTGTGTAATTAAAGTTGACAAAATAAAGCCCCTTCAAATAAAGGAAAACGAATAACAATAATTCATGCAGGTTAGGAGAGGACAATGGATGGATCCCTAATTGTCTATTACTGTCGGTAGAAAATATAAAGGATTCAAGTCTGGACTATCATGAAGATACCAACGCCGCTCTTTTTGAAAGCTGGTTTAAAGACAGTGTGCTTTCAAATGTACCAGAACATAGTGTTATTGTGGTGGACAATGCAAGTTACCACAACCGGCAACTGGAAAAAGTACCGAATGCATCGAGCACAAAATCCGCAATAAAGAAGTTCATGTTAAAAAATGACTTGTACTTCGAGGAAATGTATAGTATAAAACCGCTGTTAGAAGTGTTAAAGGCATTTAGTATTAAAAAAGAGTATGTGTGTGAAAAAATGCCGGATACGGAATACTCTTAGTGGCAGTGTATAAGAGCTAATAAAGAAAGTTTCCGGTGAAATTCCAAATGAAAATTAGAAAAATTCGGTTAACAATGTCTTAAAAATTGAAGACTCTTATATAACTACACAACAAAACGAAATACATCCTCTTATTATAAGTGTGGATGATAGTGATAGCGAGACTGAATTAGGAATAGATTAAAACGTTGCGAAAAGTTGCCCTTTTCCGCACGCAAACTTTCACACTTTTATTTATAATAAATTAATATACATATAATACAAGTAATGGTAAAAATCAACATAATAAACATTGCTACTATAAGGTATTACTATGGCTTTTTATTTAACTACATAATCCGTTCTTGTGCAAAGCAGTACCCCTTATTTCATTTCAGTAATATAAACAGTGATGCCAGCTGGGGCCAGGTAGATTTCGCTGGTTGGCACGCTCATCGACAGTTTTATATGGGTGATTTTACCAAGAAATTCTTTAAAAACGTAGGTTTGGCAATCGAACAGGTAACGGGGTTTCCTTGGGTGTTTACAATATAATAAAACTATTATTGCAGTTATTAGGTCAAACGAAATATGTTCGGATGGACTTTAATAACATTTGCAATTCACTTATACTGGCCATTTGGGTTCAACCAGAGTCATAAACTAAAACACACACACAATTCACTCGTCAAAAAATTACACAAGGAAAGAACGCTAAATAATATATTGTGTCAGTGTGCGATAACAGCTTTATTTTCCATTTAGTTTCATGAAAGGAAAGAATGTTAAAAGAAAGAATAACAGTATTGAACCTTCGCATATGACCGACTATTAGCACTTTTTGAAGTGTTAGGCGTATTCTATTGAGAACTTGAATTGGATCGATTCGATTTTAAAAATCAGTTAATTCAATCAAAACCGAATATAACTCTGTTATGATCACATTAATGTTAAATAAATAAATAATCTCCTTTATTTCAAATCTTCCTTAACAAAAAAAAAGTTTTACAACATCTCTTGCAATATATCACAATTAAAGTAATCAGCTAGGGAATATGATTCTAATTCAATTAACATGTTTTTCTTAAATTTGCCTGGGCTACTTAGCAATTTTATACAAGTTGGAAATTTATTATACAGGGTGTTACTTAATGATAGGCCGTAATTCCAAGGGCGCATTTCTGAGCCAAATTTAAGTAGACAAGTTCATATAAAAATTGTTCTAAAAAGTCTCGTTTTCAAGATACAGGGTGTCAAAGTTTAAAAAAAAAATCGTTTTTTAATTAATATCTCAAAGATCCTTTTGTCGACTTTGGTGAAATTTGGCACTGTTCTTCGTTGTGATAAGTTAATACTAACTAACTAACTAGATGATAATTATGAGTTTCAGTTCAGTGGCGTCCCGGGGGGCAGTCTCACGATTAATATTGACAAAAAAAAAATGTACGCCACTGACTTGTTTAAAGTTTTACATTGTTTTCGGGTTAAGCAGCTAAAAATACAACTTTTTTTTATCTCTTGATACTTTTTCGTATCTTACTTCGTTTTCGAGAAAAAAAAATCTTTCGACGTGGAATGAAGTGGCTCTCATTTTTTTTTCTCAAAAACGAAGATACGAAAAAATATCAAAAAATGTACCGGGTGTTCCACCTAAGGAGGTAATCGGCTTTATCTCACAAAGTAATAACACTAGGACTTTGGGAAAAAATATAGATCGATAAAAGCGGCCAATAGAAATTACTGGAAATTATTTTCAAGTTCGAAAAATGACCGCTAGGGGGCGTAAGAGAACTTTCAAAATAGAAATGCCGATTTTCTCTTGATTTTTCTTAATAAAAATATGTTAAAAATATAAGCATTGTATTCTTCATAAAATTATGCAACTTTATGTTAGGAATCGTTTTTTTCTATTTTCAATAATAAAGTGGTGGGAGAAGGTCAAACTTTTTTTCTTTCAAACGCTGATATCTCTGCTTTGGATAAACCGATTTTATTCAACTTGGTCTTGAAAAAAATCCCTTATTTTCCTCTACACGTAGATCTATTAACTATACCATATTGATTCTGATGCTGGCTACTAGATGGCGTTTTTCCGTTATTACTCAATGAATAAGGATTTTCTCAAAAAAATCAAATGTTATGATATGACTTTTTTATCATTTTTTATTTTAGGCTTATAAAGGCTATTAAATAGTGGAATAAAAAATAAAGGTCCGTATTTAAAATAAAAAAGTTGATGATGGTCGCTCGAATCCGAAACGTCGGATTAAAAAACTAACCCCATCAGCTTGTAGAGGAGGAAAAGTTACTATAAGGAACTGAAAACCGCAACGTGATCTCTTTTGTTAAACTAGAGAAATTAGGGATAAAGTCTGTGCGTTTTAAGAAGTCCGCTAAGCCATAAAACCTCTTGAGCATTATGTCGGTGGCTCTCAAACAATAAATTATATTGAAGGTAATTTTGGATGTTGATGAATTACATTTTCTGTATAAAATAATTTAAAGTAAATAAAAAATTAGTTTAGGTAAAGAAAAATAATAATTTTTTAGCTTTTGTAGTATTCAGACAAATTAGTTTTACGTATTCTTTTTTATAAAGTTTTGGTTCTAAAAAGAACCGATTTTGTAGTCTTGCGAAAGAACGTACCTACTTGTAGATAGGTACTACTAAAAGTAGTCTTCCTCTGCATTTGAAATTTCACCCATGCTTTCAGACTCATCAGAATCAACATCATCGTCATCATCATCATCATTCGTAATAATTAACGGTCTTACTTCGTCTATAACCTGTTCTGTCTCATAAGATTCAAAAATAATTTTTTCTGTGTGTTCAATGCATTTCCGCCATTCTTCTTGCCCGCTTGGCTAAGCGCCTCCTCCCATAACTTTATAACGCTAGGCTTACCGATATTTTTACAGGCATGTTTGTCATAATAGTTCTTGCTAATACCCCATACCAATTCAATTGCGTTGTAATGACAATGGTAGGGCGGCAATCTCAAAACTTGATGTCCATATTTGAGGGCTAATTCGTCAACAACATACTTTTTTTTAAATGACTGCTCTTTACACTTGCTTAAAAGTTTACTTTTTAAATATAAATTTTCATGGTTTATGTTTTTCTTTGACAACCACTCTTTTATTTCTTCCTTTTTCCAGCTGCTTGTAGGGAATTTCTCTTAGAGTCTCGTATGGCAAGAGGCATTGTCTAAAACAATTAAGGAAGGTTTTTCTAAACTTTTTAAAAGTTTTTCCTCGAACCAATACTCAAAAATTTCAGCATCCATATTGCCGTGATAATCATCAGTTTTTTTGTTGATGAAAATATCAAACTGGCATTTAAAACAAAACCTTCTTTATTACCAGCATGTAATATAATTTACCTTCTTCCATTACTTGCACGGGTACTTGAATAACAATGCTTTGAGTCATCCTGCCAAGACGTTTTTGTTGAAGTTCCGTTTGCAAATACCCATGTTTCGTCAAGAAAAACAACTTGTCTTGACAATTCCGATTTTTTGTTGTTTAAATAATCCCTTAAAAATTGCCATCTTTTCGAAACAACATTGGACAGCTCGCAAAGCAGTTTTCTGTTGTTCGTTTTTTTATATTTGAAACCCATATGTTTTAAGATGATGGACAAACTGTTAGTTCCAATATCGCAAAGTTTTTTCTGCTTTATCTTTTCAAGAATAGCTTTGAGGGTAACATATTCCTTGGCTTTATACATATCATAAACAATATTCCTAATAGAGAGTTTTATCCCTTGGGATAAATCCAAGGTTTTTGAATGGAGTCGAACCCTTTTATATGGTCTGTCCAAATCCTCTTCACTCTTTTTTCGAAGTCTTCTTAAGGTCTTCTCTGAAATGCCGCAAGCATCAGACGTTCGTTTTTGCACTGCCAAAACAGACTCTAACGGGCCCGAGTTATCTTTTTCTAAAGTAAAATAACGTTCCACTTGTAATACCAAACGGCGTTCACCTGGAGATAAATGCCTTCTAGGCGATGTGCCACCTTGCTGAACATTTTCCATAACTTTGCTAAATAACTGATTTTAATTCACACACAATGAGAAACAAACTAAAAGTGAAAAGCACAACTACTTATTTAAAATAAAGTAGAACATACCATCCCGCACTTCAGCAAATTTTAATTATTTCTTGGAAAATAGTAATTATTATGAAGATTTAATTATAATAATCCCAAAATAATGTCATTATTGGAAAAGTATATACCTGACAAAATCTTTAACATATTTAACCATCCCGCACTTGAGCAAATTTTAATTGGTTCTTGGAAAATAGCGATTATTATATAGATTTAACTATAATAATAGCAAAATAATTTAATTATCTATTTAATTATTATTTATGCTCAACGCGTAATTCTAAGATAATTTTGTTTTGAAACCTCTGATTTCGCCCAGTAATAGAATACAGTAAACCAGTGGGATGTTCGGTGTGATCAAGTATAGCGAAGGTGCGAAGATATTGTAACTTAACCGACTTACTGTTTTAAAAGCGATAACATCCCTTGGTGATTTAATCCGATATCGGACTTCTTAAAACGCACAGACTTTAATAATAATTAATATGGAAAAATAGGCCATTTTTTAAAACATTAATTAATCAATTAAATCTCTAGTTTAACAAAAGATATCACGTTGCGGTTTTCAGTTCCTTATAGTAACTTTTCCTCCTCTACAAGCTGATGGGGTTAGTTTTTTAATCCGACGTTTCGGATTCGAGCGACCATCATCAACTTTTTTATTTTAAATACGGACCTTTATTTTTTATTCCACTATTTAATAGCCTTCATAAGCCTAAAATAAAATATGATAAAAAAGTCATATCATAACATTTGATTTTTTTGAGAAAATCCTTATTCATCGAGGAATTACGGAAAAACGCCAT
The DNA here is from genome assembly GCA_963920685.1 of Polydrusus tereticollis. Taxonomy (NCBI): domain Eukaryota; kingdom Metazoa; phylum Arthropoda; class Insecta; order Coleoptera; family Curculionidae; genus Polydrusus; species Polydrusus tereticollis. The sequence goes on from OY987329.1 coordinate 128,342,853, forward strand.
CTAGTAGCCACCATCAGAACCAATAGGGTATAGTTAATAGATCTACGTGTAAAGGAAAAGAAGGTTTTTTTTCAAGACCAAGTTGAATAAAATCGGTTTATCCAAAGCAGAGATATCAGCGTTTGAAAGAAAAAAGTTTGACCTTCTCCCACCACTTTATTATTGAAAATAGAAAAAAACGATTCCTAACATAAAGTTGCATAATTTTATGAAGAATACAATGCTTATATTTTTAACATATTTTTATTAGGAAAAATCAAGAGAAAATCGGCATTTCTATTTTGAAAGTTCTCTTACGCCCCCTAGCGGTCATTTTTCGAACTTGAAAATAATTTCCAGCAATTTCTCTTGGCCGCTTTTATCGATATATATTTTTTCCCAAAGTCCTAGTGTTATTACTTTCTGAGATATAGCCGATTACCTCCTTAGGTGGAACACCCGGTACAAAAAAAATACCTACGTATTTCAAAGTTAATTAAAACATTTAAATTAAAAATAAATTATTTTATTAAATATTGATACAAAACAAATGCGTCACATGAGCGAGGCTTTTCGTGTCTAAAAGTTTTAACATGCTTTAGTATCTAGAGATCATTAAAATATCACATAACTCTATATTTATTTTATTAGTAGTTATATTATCTAAAGAAATAACAATAATATACCCACTCTCTAAAAAAATATGATACTACATTATATTATTAAGAAGAAAGAATGTTCGATTTACATTTTCTCAAACTTACCTTTTTGCATAGAAATAAACAAAAAATGGAAGTGAAATTAAACAATTTATCATACATCGGTTCAATACAAATATTAGAATAGAGTAGACGAAACCAAAATTTGGGCGTCTCCACAAATTTTCGCCTGAGGCGTTCCTTAACCCTCCCTAACGTTTTTCCCGGGATCCACGCCTGTACCGAACTGCCAACCCTGGCTGGCAACTCACGAGCCGCCACTGGTTTTCAATAGAATACGGTTCTTGTTGCGTGAAAAAATTAAAAACTTCACTTTGAATTGTCGACGTTATATCTGACAGGTATCGACATAAAGTGGTATAAGTTGTTTTTGAAAAATCTCAGTTTACCCTAAAATGTTTGTTTATGAAAATTAAAAACATTACTATTTGGGATTCTTCACCTTGAATAGAGGAAGATTTGGTAAAAGTCCGTTTCACCTCCTTTCGTTGACCTTGTTGACTGTAATAAAACTTAATTGCTACCCTTGGTCATAAACAATAATAAATTTCCAAGATGTCCAGACAAAGCCAGATATTAAAATTGTATTTTGCTTGCCACTAAAAGTTTCCCATGTAAATTTGCTTGGGATAAAATTAAGGAATTTCTACATTATACAAAAATAAAAATATTCTATTCTATTCTATAATAAAAGAAGACAAAGCACTTACTCTGCCATTCCCAAACCAATAGCTGTCCAATTCCACTGCATCCCAATGCAATCCAATCACCAGTTGCATTCAATGCGATTGATGATATTTTCTGTTTAGATATACTTAAGGAATGGATTAGATTCATGTCAGGTGATTCATGAATAAAGAATGCTCCATTTGAATACCCTACAATACAATGTAATTGATAGTTAAGTATATCAAGTTGTAAAATAATGACAATCTCTACAGAATCTCACCTGTAACTAATATTTTCGATGACTTATGATAGGCAGCAGCTGTTAGAATTGCCTCTTTCTGCTCCTTTCTCACTTCATCTGCCAAATAATGTCTCGCTATCCTTTTATAGAACAGTTTAGCGGAATTTTTGTCTTCGGATTCAGCCTCATTGATTTCAAATTCATCTAAAGCTGTTACTGCCTCCTCCTCAGTTTTCTCTAATGATTTTGTTATATCAATGTCGTCTTCTTCCACATCATCTGAAGATTTCTGAAAGAAGTCAGGCCAGTTACAATCTACACTTGTTTGAACAATGTTAATTTTTAAAATAAAAATCCTGCCTTTTTCTTGGTTGGTACAGTGTTTTCTAAAATTTGTAATTCATTAGGATCAATTGTAGATTCCCATACACACACTTGGCCATTTCTGGATATTGTAGTTAAATCATAACTGTCCTTTTCAAAGAAGCAACCAACAATACCATCAGTGTGATTGCCTAATGAATATATTCTAAAGTTTTTGCATCTAAAAAAAAACACTAGGTATTGGTTATTATTATTATAAATTCCAGCTTCATCTTAAAACTTACTTGGGTGTAACTATTAAATTAACTCTAAACCAGACTTACTTTTCTAGGGGATAAAGTTTTGTAGCCATATCTTTAGATCCAACAGCCAAAATTTTTGAATCAAATGACCAATCCAAACATGTTGTTTCATCATAAGCTCCATGAAATACCCTCTCCATTATAAATGCATTATATTCCCCTGAAAATGGACCTGGAGCCTTGAAGACAAAAACTAAAACAGGTTGCATGTTTTGAAATTCTAGTACCTATACAATAGATTTTAAAATAATACTACAATTCTACATTATGATCTAAAACAAGTGAGTATTAGTTTGATAGCTAAAATCTTACCATTATTATCTTTACATACTGCAAAGTGTTTACCATCTGGACTAAATTTAACTGCTCCACATTTTCCCTTAAATCTGTATTTGTGCACTACAGTTTGTGATATCAAACTTATCATATGGGCTTCTCCTTCTTCATTTATAGCTATTAAAGTACATCCATTTGGGCTTAGGTCTAAAGTCACATAATTAAATCTACTTTCAATAGGAAGGGTATTCGATTTATTGCTAAAAAATTCAAAATAAGAATTTAAATGAGGGCCAATTATCCTATAGGTATATTTTTTAAACCTTAGCAATACTCAGCACCCAAACCCAAAAGCCTCATAATTTAAAATATCACATAACACCATTGTTCTCTGTAAATACTGTAAGTAGGTACCTACTGAGTACTGTAAGTGACCTATATTTTACAGACATTTTACTGATTCAAAATAAATCCTTAATTTGACAACAAAAGTTCGAGGCTGTGAATAATAAAATTAATATATTTATTTACTTGTCTGCTATAAAGCTAAAATTTGTGAAAAAATAATTTTTCTAACAAAATATTTAACCTTACGAGTACGAGTACAGAGTACCTACAGTATGTACCTAAAACGGAAACCAGTTTTCAATGACTTTCCCACTATATACTGATTACTGAATCTTTCAGACCACAAAAAATTTTTAATATCGATTTATTTTCAGATTTATTATTAAAAAAAAGATTGCAAATTACCTAAATTCTACCTACAATTTCATAACTTTCAAACAGTATATATTTCTCATAGGTATTTATGTCCAGTTGTTTAAAACAATAAATGTAATAAAAGTAATAAATTTAGTATAGCAACCTACTTACTTTTTAAGATCAAATATACTAATTCGATTTCCAACTGTGCTAATGACACTATTTCCATCTGAAGTAAATAATAAATCACCTTTCCGGTAAACAGTCCCCAATAAATTAGCAAACTAAAATGAACAAAATATCGTAAAAATTTAGTTATTATAATAGAATGTATCCTAAAATTTATATTATTTAAACGTCTTTATTTGCAATGTTACAATTGAGATTATAATATTAAGGGCGAAGTTTAACCCATATCATAGAGTTATAAACAGTTCTATTCATTTTAGTCAGCAGTTACAACCCAAGCACTTCTTATGCAGAAGCTCATTATAAGTACCAATTCTTAAACAGGACTTTCGTTACAGGGAGAAAACCGAGGAGAAAATTAAATGCATGTAAACAGTAAACAAAAGTACAGCAACTTGTTTACTTCTTATCTTGATATATAAAACTTAATGTAGTTATTGTAAATTTTAAAGATTTACAATGTGCTATTATAACATGATGGTTAAAAAGAAAATATGTAAGAATATTAGAACTGATTGTAACAATGAGACCGATTTTACAACAAGTATAAAAAATAGGGTAAAATACAAAATCTATATTTACCTTGTAAGAAAACTTCATTATTTATTAATAATTTACGAGATAATTTATAAAGTTTAAATATTTGAAATGCTTATTTTTATTTACATGTTTTAAATTGGGTTATGTTTTGTTTTGTTTGACATTTTGATGTCAAATCTATCTCCACGTGCATTTCTACTCGAACTGATCAAGTTGCCAAATTGTTTCAGAGCAAGAACGGGCGTGTTTTATCCAACCATTCTAAAGTATTCTAAACTTTAATGTTCTGTGGTTATATCTACCTGAACATGAACAACTGACCTGTGGATTTATTTAAATTACGTGTAATCGAGGCGTAATGGTGTATGTAAATGAAAAACAATCATTAAGTATTGAAACCGATTTTTGATATTAAGAAGAAATATAAATCAACCGGCAACAATGCTTTACCTGTCCCTGTCATTTGTCTGTCAAAATTTGTATTTCCCCTCTTTTGTGCTATCCGCTACCCCCATTAATTTCCGAAAATTCGTCATTACATCTGATTTTTTTGCTTTACCAAAAATGGCTAGTGACCCCAAAAAGCAAGACAAAAAAGGAGGTAAAGCTCCTGACCCTCAAGAAATTTTAGCCGGCTTTCAAGCGTTACGAGCTGAGCAAAGAACTTATTCCACAAAACTCTCTGAATTGGAATTGGATCAAAATGAACACAAGTAAGTCCAAATGCGGTTTACGTAGCCTTTTAAGTTTCCAGTCTATTTTTTCTAACATTTTTAAGTTTCTGTCATCAGAAATTCCTATTTTAAACTTAAAACGAATGTGTTTTTGAGTAAAGAATATTATAACCCTAAATTTTCAGGACGGTCATCGAAACATTGAAAAATGTGCACGAAGATCGTAGATGTTTCCGATTAATAGGAGGTGTTTTAACTGAACGCAAAGTAAAAGACGTTTTACCGGTTCTGTTGACAAATCAAGAAAAACTTAAAGAATTTACTGATAAACTGAATGAGAAAATAACACAAAAGGGGCAAGAAATAAATGAGTACAGAGAAAAATATAACATTAGGTTTAGAGGATTAGATAATCCGAAACAAGAAGCTGAGGAGCAAGCTCAAGCGGTAGAGTCATCAAGAGGAAATGTGTTGGTCTCTTAACAGTGCATAACATAGTGTACTATACCTAGGAGACCCCTTTGAGGTTTTGCTTAATTGAACTGAATATTAAAAGCAGAAAAGACATTGTCTTGGTATTGTACTAAAGTGGGTTTAAAATTTAAACTATTTATATTTTAAACTATTGGGTAAAATCTGCATCTTTGACTGTAGGTATAAAGCTGCTTTTTCACGCTGTTATAACATAACTCACACATCTAATTTAAATTTGCCACTACGATTTTTTCTAACTGAACTAAAATGTGGTTACTGATTGTCTCAAAATTATTTCTAATTGTATATTTTGAATAATACAAGTTTATTTATGACTTATTTTGTTTATATAACTCCAGCAATCCCAGGAGAACAGTTTATATTAATGTGTCCATCATAAAAGCAAATCTGGAGTGATCTCTAATTATACTCGACTGATTATTATGGGGAGTAGTAAGGTGTAAATATTCCAATTGTGGGAGGGTTATGTAACTTCATAAGCTTCTTCAGTTCTTTTACTGTACCATGTGTCCCATTTTTTACAATTAGGACATGTTGAAAGCGAATTGGGATTTTCACTTTACTTTTCTATTTGGCTGTCTTAATTATAAATCTACAGGGTGATTTTGAAATGTGACTTGATAATTATTAATTTTGGTAAAATGATAGTTTATTACAATATGAAAATTAATAGGAATATCATAAATCAAAGAGAGTTTACATACAAACTTTTTCACGTGCATGATGATAAAATGTTTCCTCTGCTAATTGCATACTTATTCTACAGAATGCTGAATTCTTACAAAATTATTAAATTACATTACTTTGTATAAGTATAAATAAATTTGGAACACTCTGTATTTCTCATACAAATCTTATTTATATATTGTTGATTTGTTGATGCTAATGTTCCTGCATTTTCCAACCTATAAAATGGTATAGACAGACCATCCTTATTTTGTGTACAGTATCAGGGGCGGTCATACGGGGAGGGCCATGGCCCCCCCTCTTGACGTCGATTTACATTATAAAAGCCCTACCTCCATAAATTGACCAATCGTGTCAAACCCTTAATTTTTTAAAAATATTTAAACGCAAAAAATATTAATAAAAGTAATTAAGTAAGTAGGTATAATATAATATAGGTATCTATGATTTTCTTAAAATTTACTTAGCCGTTTTTTGCGTATTTTTCCTACTTGAAAACCAAGAATCATCAACAAAAAAGGGCGTGGCACCCAAAAATTTTTCGCCTGCGGCGCTAAAACTTTTCCTGCCGCCACTGCATGGCTCGCCCCCTCAAAATGTTGATATGACTGCCCCTGTACAGTATATGTGAGAATCACCGTTTCTGGCATACATACTGATATTTTTTTTAACAGGTAGATTTTCCTAAATAAAGGTACTTGAAAAAATGGTTAATAAAAACATATTTACAATCATCTCTATACCCGCCTACTCCTGCCGTCCGCCGCCTGCCCCCAAACTAGGCTTGCCAACAGTTCTTTATTTCAAAATAAAATCCTTTGCCAAAGGATAGTAAATGTCCTTTAAAACCAAACGATTTATCTAGTACCTAAGTACCTTAAAAAAAACTTAACATTCAATAAAATAAAAACATGGTACCTTTACCTAACGTATCCCATCTAACATCTAACGCTTAGATTAAAAATGTAATCTTCCCTTTTTCTCTACGTTCATGTGTTGCGTGTTGGCAATAGTTAAAATAACCGTTGAATCCCCGAATTCGGCCAATTCCCCAACCCCAACCCGTTAGATCTACATGCACTTATTGCTCGATTTGACCATTTTCGAAAGGGTTGAAAATGCTTTTCAGTCTTGCTCGGTTCCTGTTGATTTCGCGATGAAAAGTAAAGATAGTAAAATGGTTGGGAATAAAATTTCCTATAATATTGTTCTTTTAAGAATTTTCAATATTTTTATTATTTATCGAGTTATTGTTCAATTTAACTATTTTCGAAGGGGTTGAAAATGATTTTCACATGTAGGTCGATTCCTGTTGATTTCGCGACGAAAAGTGAAGATAGTAATCTGGTTGGGAATAAAATTCTCTATAATATTGTAATTTTAAAAATTTTCGATATTTTTATTATTCATCGATTTATTGCTCGATTTAACCATTTTCCAAGGGATTGAAAGTGCTTTTCACGTGTAGCTCGGTTCCTGTTGATTTCGCGACAAAAAGTGAAGACAGTAAAATGGTTGGGAATAAAATTCCCAGTAGAAATATAACTAGTGCATGAAAAATTTCCATTAGGAAATATTTTAGGCACGTGTTATGTTTTGAACGGAAATTTCCCGAGTTGATAAAAGTTTATTTAGGTAGTTCCTAAAAAGTTGATTTTGATATATTTATTTATTTAAATAATACCATACTTTAATAACAATTAATATTTTTTCTAATGCTAATAGTAAAATAAAACTTAAACTTAGTCCTGCTTCTGAAAACTACAATTGCTATAAAATGTACAATTTTGATAAGTAACAGGAGTATTGTGATTTTACTACACTAAGTTTATGCTGATTTAAAATTTTGACAGGTCGACTGTTTTGATGTTTTGAAACTATAAATGTCAAAAATGACAATTATCCCCGGGATATTTCCAGATGTAATTTTCAAAACGGATGCAATTTCCACTTATCAATTTTTTAAAATTTCCGTGTAAAATTTCCAGTTAAATTGACACTAGGGAAATTTCCTATAAAATTGTACTTTTAAAAATTTTTGATATTTTTATTCATCGAGTTATTGCTCGATTTGACCATTTTCGACGGGGTTAAAAATGCTTTTCACGTGTAACTCGGTTCCTGTTGATTTCGCGACAAAAAGTGAAGATAAAATCCCCTATAATATTGTTTTTTTAAGAATATTCGATATTTTTATTATTTATCGAGTTATTGCTCGATTTGATCATTTTCGAAGGGGTTGAAAATGATTTTCACGTGTAGCTTGGTTCCTGTTGATTTCGCGACAAAAAGTGGCGATAGTAAACTGGTTGGAAATAAAATTTCCTATAATATTGTTCTTCTAAGAATATTCGATATTTTTATTATTTATCGAGTTATTGCTCAATTTGATCATTCTCGAAGGGGTACAAATGCTTTACAGGTGTAGCTCGGTTCTTGCCGAGTTCGCGACGGAAAGTGAAGAGAGTAAAATGGTTCAGAATAAAATTTTGTATAATATTGTTCTTTTAAGAATTTTCAATATTTTTATTATTTATCGAGTTATTGCTTGATTTCACCATTTTCGAAGGGGTGAAAATGCTTTACACGTGTAGCTCGGTTCCTGTTGATTTTGCGACAAAAAGTGGAGATAGTAAATTGGTCGGGAATAAAATTCCCTATAATATTGTACATTTAAAAATTTTCGATATTTTTATTATTCATCGAGTTATTGCTCGATTTGACCATTTTCGAAGGGATGACATACTCTTCACGTGTAGCTCGGTTCCTGTTTATTTCGCGACAAACAGTGAAGATAGTAAAATGGTTGGAAATAAAATTTCTTATAATATTGTACTTTTAAAAATTTTCAATATTTTTATTATTAATCGAGTTATTGCTTGAAGGGGTTGAAAATGCGTTTGACGTGTAACTCGGTTCCTGTTGATAACGCGACAAAAAGTGAAGACAGTAAAATGGTTGGGAATAAAATTCCCTATAATATTGTTCTTTTAAGAATTTTCAATATTTTTATTGTTCATGGAGTTATTGCTCGATTTGACCATTTTCGACCGGGTTAAAAATGCTTTTCACGTGTAACTCGGTTCCTGTTGCTTTCGCGACAAAAAGTGGAGATAGTGAAATGATTGGGAATAAAATTCCCTATAATGTTGTACTTTTAAAAATTTTCTTTATTTTTATTATTAATCGAGTTATTGCTCGAAGGGGTTGAAAATGCGTTTGACGTGTAACTCGGTTCCTGTTGATTTCGCGACAAAAAGTGGAGATAGTAAAATGGTTGGGAATAAAATTCCCTATAATATTGTTCTTCTAAGAATGTTCGATTTTTTTATTATTTATCGAGTTATTGCTCGATTTGATCATTTTCGAAGGGATAAAAATGCTTTACAGGAATAGCTCGGTTCCTGCTGAGCTCGCGACGGAAAGTGAAGAGAGTAAAATTGTTGAGAATAAAATTATGTATAATAGTGTTCTTTTAAAAATTTTCAATGTTTTTATTATTTATCGAGTTATTGCTTGATTTGACCATTTTCGAAGGGGTGAAATTGCTTTTTACGTGTAATTCGGTTCCTGTTGATTTCGCGACAAAAAGTGGAGATAGTGAAATGATTGGGAATAAGATTCCCTATAATATTGTACTTTTAAAAGTTTTCTTTATTTTTATTATTCATCGAGTTATTGCTAGCGTTAACCATTTTCGAAGGGGTTGAAAATGCTTTTGACGTGTAACTCGGTTCCTGTTGATTTTGCGACAAAAAGTGAAGATAGTAAAATGGTTGGGAATAAAATTTCCTATAATATTGTTCTTCTAATAATGTTCGATATTTTTATTATTTATCGAGTTATTGCTCAATTTGATAATTTTCGAAGGGATAAAAATGCTTTACAGGTATAGCTCGGTTGGGAATAAAACTCTGTGTAATATTGTTGTCAAAAGGTATTTTCATTGCATTTTGGCTGCCAGGTCATCAACATGGACATCCCACGTCAACCTTGGATCCAGATCAAGAACCCAAAAGGCACACACTATCCTGTGTTGTCAAGTCTATATTGTGTCGACGAAGGGAAAAGATCGTTTAATGGGTCCTTGATTCATTCAGTATAAGGTTGTTCTGAACAAACCATTCCTAAACGCTCGACTGCGCATCGCGTGCCCTCTCTGATCAATTATGTATAAACAAAAATAACGACATACCTATATCATTATCTTTAACAATAATTTAAAAAAACCCAAGTAGTGAGTTGAAAAGAGGTTTTTTATTCACCAACCAAAATAAAAAAGCAATATTTATTACTATTGTTTTTGATTTATGAATACCATTATAGATGAGATGATGACTGATATAAATAATAGTAACATACACAATACACATACACACATTGTGTAAAACATAAGTTCACAAAAATTCCTGCCCCTTGAATAGTCATCATTTTTAGTACCTACCTACCTACCAGCTATGAGATCCGTCAATATAAATTCCCACTGATATCTCTATCAACTAATGTAATTTACATACAAATTAACAGAGTCTGTTTAATTCTTATTGCACATTATTAAAAAGATTATTCGAAGTTACTAAATAACTGGGAATTTTGATATGCATGGTAGTTTCCATTAGTGCTAATTAAAAAAAAAGAAATAAAGTCCATGATATAAAGTTATGAACGTGAATCCAGTTCAGAGCCGCACCTTCTTTATTTCATTAATTAAAAAAAAATTTGACCAGTTTATAGTTTATATTCACGGATGGCAGGCTCGGACTTTAGGTATAACGAAAACGGGGTATGAGGAAAGGAGGAAAACGACAGGTAAACCACCCCATAAAGGGATAATATCTTGATCACGAACTTCAACTATTTTCCTAATTTAGTGGCGATTTATTCTATTACTTAAAAAAAAATATGTTTTACTGGTATACCTATATTAGGGCCATATTTCTTTTACAAATACATTCATTCCCACCTAGCAGGCAATGGATATATATACGAAACTCATACACATTAAATATTTACCGAATAATTATATATTATACAGTATATATCTCCACGGATGGACTTTAATATAGCTGTAATGGACCAAAAAGTTTACATTCGAATTTGAAAAGTTGGTTTCGGATTTGAAAAGTTTTTGAACACCCTGATATCATTCACTTTGCTATCACTAAGTATTTTATACATGTGCTAAACGTAGCTGTCTCAGTTTCTCAAATATTATGTAGGTAATTAAATAAATTATTATTGACAAAATAAAAAATATACTTATTATAATTCAACCCCCATATTCAACACAGTTTTTCAATTGTTCCCTGAGATGGTTGAAGCTACTTCGAATTTCTTCGCCTGATTTTGACCGAACAGTTTGGGTAATTATTTTCTTTAGGATGTCAATATTGTTGGGTATTGTATAGTAGTGTAATTTAGTTGCTTTAAGCACCATCAAAGAAACTTATCAGCTAAAGTCAAGTCGGGGTTTCTTGAGGGCCACAAAACTGGACCGTTTCTCCCAATATCCTTGCTTTAAATTTGCGGTCGAGCCATTCCACCTCTTTCCGAACATAATGGGCTGGACACCTATCCTGCTGAAAAAACATTTTATTCCGGTAATCCAAAGGCAATAAGTGTGCAAGACTTTCGCAAAAAATGTATCCAACATCTCTAAATAACTGTTCCCATATAATAATATGTCGAGGTGTTTCGCTTACCTTCGGGAAGGTAAACTATTTACTTTTGCGATACATAGGTAGGTGTCTATTAAAATTAATAGAAATTAGGTTTCACAGTTTTCTAAAGCCTTTAGTATGTATTACTTAAAAGCGAGTAAAGTAAGCAAATTAAGTAGTGTAAATGCCAAAAAAGTGTGAAAATTTAAAGTACTTTCAAATTTACCTAGTTTCGAAGTCCCTGCAATCGATTCATATTTTTGATACGTTGTCTGTAAAATGTTATCTTTAAAAAATGCAAATTAATTCTACCTCTAATGACAGCTTTTACTTACGAAATCAAAATATATCCATTCGTTTTCGAGATATAGGCCCTTGTAGTTTCGAGTGAAAAGCCCTGTATAATAGTAAAAGTTTATAAAGTATGTTATGTTATTTCCTGTTCAAGTATCTCTATCTATAACGTGTGCTATAAAAGAAATATGGCCCTATTATAACATGAAAAGATACAGCGCACCATACATTCACTTTTTTAAAATATTGTCATGGGTCATGGAGAAGGAATCCTAAATGTGCCTCACATGTTAAGATGCTACAGTTCCATTTGTAGAAAAAGTAGATTCATCCGAAAACATAATAAATTTATGGAACTCTGTATTTCCACTCAAAATTTGATCACCCACTCATAAACAAAATTCTAGCGTTTGATTTAAATAGGGCTTATAAGCAAACATTTTGTTTCCTTTTCAAATCTTCTGGATTTGGCCTTTTCTTACAACCTCCAAATGTTTTGCACCATTTCTGAGGGACATCAGAGGATTTTCGTCAACGGATTGGAAAACTAGGACTGTCGCAGCTTCATTTTCATCATGTTTCTTTTTTTTTTAAATCCAGCACAGAGCCAGTTCCATGAAACATTGCTAATAGCCATTTTTGTTATATTGACTCCGGGAAATCTTTATTTATATTAATATAAATATATTAACATAATTTATTTATGGTATGTTGTTGAACAGTTTAAGTTCCACACTATACGGGTATGAAACTTGTCCATCTCCGAAACATTGTAGGTACTTGTTGACGCCGCCGTTATATGCTTGCGCCAAACATAAATTGTTTACTGTATTTCTCATAGGTTGCGTGGTTCAAAATATGCCAGTTGAAATAAAAGGCTTTTTTCTCACACAAAATATAGCTATTTACTTTTGGTATTTCATTTACTCATCTTCACATCCGTTTTGCGTACCACCAAATGCTTTTTACTTTTAAAACTTAGTATAGTAACTACTTACTGCATTAAACAGCTATACATTTTTACATCACTAAACAAACAATAATATCAAGATACACTAATGTACTCGTAAAACTTCGAGACTTTTTCGTATCTTGAGACTGCTTTTTACAATAGATAAACAGAACTTGAGTCGTGGTATAATAACAACGTTAGTATACTTTTGGGTATTCACCGCGAATTGACCTGGTTATTTCAACAGATAAACGGAACTATAGAGTTGGGATGTATTAATCACAGTAATATACACACCTTCGGAGTAGAACTCCGCGAATTTTCCAACCTATTTCATGGCTTGAATACCATAAAATCAACTGAAACCGCGCAAAATGCCGCGAGAAGCCCGTGTGCTTTTCACGACCACTGATACACTCACCGCCCGAAAAACTCAAACACGTCAAGTCTTACTTGCGATATATCACCCTCTTTCTCGCACCCAGTAAATGAAGTTAAAATCCGCTATATTAAAAAAATTAATATAATGTGGTGGGACGCTCTCGAAACCGGTTTTATTAAGTACTCGATCCCATCGCTCTTCTTTACTAGAAATAAAATAAGACCGATCTTGTTTTTTAAGGATTATTTTTTAAGTAGTAAGGGGACGCCTGGCCAAGGGGGGCAATTGCCCCCCTTCGTCCCCCAGGGGCTACGCCATGGCACTGGGCTGTGAATGATATTAGGGTGTTCAAAAACTTTCCGAAATGCAGTTTTTTAATTCCATCGAATTTTCCTAAAATTTCAAATTATAGATGCTAATTCCAAGTGGCTTCTTTATCTTGCATTTTGATCAAATATTAATTATATTATTATTTATTATATATTATATTATATTATATTAATTAGCCATTATCACATTTATCAAGTTTCTGAGCTCCCTGTACATACAAAAAAGAATTTTTCTACGTGAATCTTGTTTTTTTCAGAAGCAAAAGCGTTTAATTGGCAAAAATAATTTTTTTGAAATGTGCAATTTTTGGTCCATTACGCCCCTATTGTAAAGTCCATCCGTTGGACATACTGTATATATAGGTGTATTTAATTTTACCTTATACTTTGGACTAAATAGGTAGAGATATTTAATATGTACCTACCCAATGACGATAAAGCATTATCGTCATTGTACCTACTTATACAGGGTCGTTGGTATGTATGGAAACGGTCGATTATTTCTTAAAGTATAACAATTAGCAAAAAATAGTTTAGATAAAAGTTTTAGGGGTTTTTAAGGTGTATTAGAATTTTAAAAAAAGAAGTATACAGGATGAGTCAGAAAACCGTAGGGAAGCAAAGTTACCTTTTTTTAAATGGAATACCCTCCTATATCTTCGAATATTTTTGGATTTAGCATAAAATAACATTAATTTTTTAATAAGTGCATTATAAGTCTAATTCTAATAGTTTCCAAGATATCGACTTTTGAAAAATGAAATTTTTCAACTTTGACAGCTTCCAGCTTTCTAATAATACGTTTTATAGTAAAACGGCTTACATGTCCCTATCTTACTTTTTTATTATCTTCCCAAAATCATCAACGACCCTGTATTGTTTAGGTTCATAGTTACTATGGTTGACAACGCACATATTGTAAAATTATGCGTGCTGTGGATATATCAAATACCTAACACATACGTATATTCTATGGATATTAAAGGATATATATATCGTCGACACACATTTACAGAATATAATATATTAGACATCCACGGCACATCATATGCGTTTACATTCACAGAAGATTCGTGTGTAGGTAGGTATATTCTGTTGATATGCATAGAGGTATATACGTTTGCCAGAAGTAGGGCGTGCTAATCTTTGGTTTGAATTATTAGTTTTAAAAAATTCCCATGTGGTGCAGACCTTTTTGCGGATATTGTATTAGGCGTGCGTATCTGTTTGTTAATATATTATGGGATGCAAGTGAAATGATATCAAAAACAAAATTGTTCTTTATCTTCATACGCATCAAAATTATAGGTATAATTCAAATTTAAATAAGTTTGCATCAAATTTTTAATTCATGACATAAAAAATGCAGGAAACAAAAAAAAAAACGAATCTAGGATCCTGTTTGGTTTTACGACATGGATATGCTATGTATATTAAACAAATGTGATATTACAGTTAATGTCTCTTTGTGGATATATAGTTATACTACTTATAATACATAATACAAACATAAATACTTTATAATGCACCTATATTTATTTAATATGCTTTGTTGGCCATTGGTCGCTGGTTCTAAATACTGCTCTGGCCGATGACGCACTAGCCTGCGATACTGGTTTCGCAGGAAAAATTTGAAGATACGCCGAGAGAGATATACATTATCGCTTCCATTGGTGGGAAAGAGAGAGAATGTTATAGCTTGTAACTGTACGTCGCGCATTGAACAAAAAACAAACAACAAATTCCTGCAGATGGGAGTAGAAACAACCTTGCACGCACGAAAGTTACTAGTTTTGTGACTTAAGTCATACTTTACAATAATTTTCGTGTCAAAAGGTATTTTCATTGAGTAAAAAGTGACTTAAGTACTTAAGTGTTGGTGGCGTTAATGGTGAAATCGAAACTGATGTGAATGAAACTGTGATAATGTAAATCTAGATCCTGCTAGTGTTAACAAATATGAAACAATATGGTGGATTTGGTAGTTTATACAAACATTATAATATGAGTTCGGATTCGAGGAATTGCAAAACTGGTCAGTAGGTAGAGAAGATCGTATAGCATAATTTAAAACTATAGGCATGCACCTATGTATACCTATTCTGTATTAAAATATGGATTCGTTTTCGTACAGGTTATAGATTTATAATTTCACTTTTGTTTATTGGCTGTATAGTATAATAATTACTATTGCAGAGGGAGAGAGAGAGATCATTTTGGTTTAATTAAAGAGATATGGTTGTTGGTTGTGAAACACAAATTGATAACTCATAATTCATGCAAATAATAAATAATCTGATAATTTGTTAGTTTTGTGATTAGTCTCTTTAGAACAATGATGTAAGTAAAAACGATTACACGAAACAAAGCACCGCGTGGGCACGTGTAATAATTAATTTCTTCTACATTTCTACAACTACCTCTTCATTAATACTTTTATTACTTTACTGGTTATGGGCCAATTAATATGGGTACAATTCGTCAGTATTTTAGTTACAAAACTAGTTATCTTATTCCCAGTGGCGGCTTTTCACAGGCGGCAGGGTAGGCAGTGCCGACGCCCCAGTGTCGAACAGAGAACAAAAAGTATAATATTATTATTTATCGACATCAATTTGCATTTTTAATGACCCGCAACCTACTAGTGAATAACCGTTATACTTTTCAAATCGCCCTTGTAACTTGTAACCCAGGACGTCATAGCGGATTACTCGTTAACACGCCACCATCAAATTAATAATTGTATTACTTTTCAAGTCGCCTTTGTTACCAGGTCCGGTAAGCCGGCCCTACCAAAGAACTTCAAAATTCCAGGCAACCAAGCATACATATATAATATATAGTAATATATTTGATAACTTCACACACCGTCAAAAACGGCAGAAATAGATTTGCCGGTAAATTTAAAGTTTGTTCCAACCTGCTGACCAAAAACCGTATATGGCGCGGATCCAGGAGGGGTTATGGGGACATGACCCCCCCCCCCCAAATATAATACCTACTATATAATATTATCATGAGTAAAGGATTTTTGATGACATTTTCTCGAACTCTTTGCATAGAAATAAAAGAACTGAAATTTGGGCGTGGTCGCCAAAAATGTTTGTCTGTGGTGCAACTTTTGCGCCTTCGGCGCTCCTTAGCCCTCCCTAACATTTTTCCCTGAATCCACGCCTGTACCGAACTGCCGATCCTGATGGCTGTCAACCCACGAGCCGCCACTGCTTATGCCCACAGCAAAAAATTATATTGTCTAAGAATATCCTACGGACATCCTCAAAATCACATTCGTTCGTATATCCGCAGCATATCATTAGGTAAATATGTCATGGGTATTAAGAAGGTATTTAGAAATTGGCTCGGAAATTGGTATAGAAACCAAGTACGATAATAGATATAGCACATACTTAAAATATGTTTTATTTCCTTCATTTTTCGTATTACCTTGAATTCAGAAGTTGATATATGAGCTTTAAGTGAAATTATAAGTTTGCATGATGGACATAATTTACGGGACTGAATTATTTTGATGAAGATACCAGCAAATATTTTTATTTGCATATTTTGTCAGTGCTAACTTCAAACATACTTTGACCAATTTTTTAACTGTCAGCACTATTTTGTTATAAACTATGGTCTAAAAAGATTGGCATACTTAAGTGATATTATATTATGCAGAAACAGCGGCCGAAAAATATCCGATATGTTTGCAGTACATTAGAACTCTTCTTAACACATGATATTGCGAAAGAGAAGACGAAGGCAATAATCCTGCCGATAAAGATAGTTAAGATTTACATGTGTAGAAGAAAACAATAAATATACTTAGCATATTGGAGACGAGTATATAAATATGATATCCTTATAAACACCAAAGACTTCAAGAACTAAGAGATGGGGGACATTATTCGAAAGGCGGATTTTTGTTGCAATATGATGAAAAGGACAAATAATGACAGGACATATTTGTTTTGCCGACGAATGTAATTTTACCTTGAGTAATGAGTCGAATGTGCAAAATTTTCTGTACTGCAGTGAAGAAAATGAATTTAGGCTTATTAAAACAAGGACGCAGTATCCCCAAAAAATTAACGTGTGGACTGGCATATTGGGCCGTCATAATAATAAACCGATTTGGAAAATTTTAGTCTAAGTATCTTCGAACATTTCCAACAAAGTGCGGCGGTGCGCCATTTTGTTGAAACCATATTCTTTTATGGAGAATATCTGGATCATCCTTGTTAGAAAAAATAACTTCTAATGCAGATATTAAAAGTGGAGGGGCGCAACTTGCATGTTGATTTACTTAACTTGTTATTGTTATATCTACAGTTATAAGATCATTGGTTTTGACGTAACGAAATTAGCAGATCCCTACTTTTTTGATACCATATGGGGTTTAGTTTTTGAAGACCTTTTTATATACCCCCATAGATAGAAAAAAAAATTGTACCTTACACAACCAGAAAGTATACGTCAAAAGAACTTGCAGGTTAGCTTGGCGGCCCGCTCTAGAAATTACCTGCATCGCCCTGTAAACGCGTGCTTTCCGGTCTTGCGACGTAATATACTAATTTTAATTATAATATAAATTAATTCTAATTATAACATGCATTCACGCTAGTGTCGCCGCTTTTATCGTTTATCACAGTAGGTACTTCAACATCAACGCGCCCAAAGTCCCATATGTTCTGTCGTCCCTTTGATCTATTGATATCTTGATAGAGTAATATTTTAAGGTATTACGTTATCATACAACTATTTTTCCGATTCACGATGATTTTCTTAAAGATAATATTGATAGCACTTGACTTAGTTTAAATTTACAAGAATAGTATAAAAAATTATTTGTATATTTGGAAATTTATTAGTATTATGAGTATACTTTATAACAACTTTAAATGGACTTGTTTACTCTGTATCACACTTAAAGTAAACGTAAAGATTCGAATTTTAGAACCTGGATACTTAGTACTTTTAGTACTCCTAGTATATTTTTTCTCGGTTTAACGGTAAATAGATTCTCAAATTTTGTGCTTTGCTGTTTCATTGGGATTTAAAAAATCTTTTTAGCTAGTGGGGAAGATAAAAAAATTTGAAATATAATTTACATATTAATTAAACTGGCTAAAAATACCTGTTTTAAGCAGGTTGTTATATCAATATTTATCTTTCTCTGCGGTCAATGTTGACACCATGCGGGAACTGCGGGGTCCAAAATAAAGATTCGAATATATTATGTTCGAGACACGAAAACGTTCGAGATAATGATGGGTTTTTTCTTGACATTTTGCTAGAAATAATTAGGTATAGAAACAAGATGTTTTGTGATTTCCAAATTCTCAGATTTATGAGCAACCTGTTTTGGAGCTTCGTTGTGGACAGTGTTTTGGACCGAAAACGTTTTTGTGTGTATTGTGTGGTTTCGCTGGGTAGCTTCATAGGTGTTGTTAGTCGGCAGTAGATGGTGCAACCAAAAATGGACAGTGATTGGTAGTCTTGGTACGTCGTTGGTGCTTTTTTTTGCAGGGAATTTGACTCGTATGTTACATTTTTGGTAAAAGTTGTAACACCAGCCTTTTGTCTGATATATTGTTTATAATTATTGTCCTTATTTGCCTATTTTTTGATAACCGTGAAGCACCAAAATTCCTTTTAAAGTTCAATTTATTCGGCTTTATTAACAAATTTAGTCATCCAGTAAGGTATTCCATCCAGATGATAGATAATTCCAATAATTAAATATTTAAAAATTAAAGGTTCATGAAGTGGTCCATTCTCACAGTGGTTAAAGTAATAAATAGTAAAGTCCGTTCACAGATTTAAGAGAATGACACCGACTCGTGTTGACGCCTGTTTAAAACCAGACTGGGGTCTACACAGGCCCGCACTGAATTGTATTTTAAGCATGGATGATTTGACACAAATAATAAACAATTTTAGATAAAATATATTATAATTATATACCTATTATAATTAATTAATGCAACTACAGTTTACTCATTTAATGCATTTTCACTGTCACTATCAACACCTATGTTAATAATAAATCTTTCTGTAATATTCCCAATTTGAATGTATGAATTTTCAACAGTTTTAATATGCGAAACACAATTTTTCCAGCTACTCACAGGCACTTTGTCCACTTCAGTAATAATAATATCCAGTACACTAGCGTTTATAGTGGGTGATACATTATTACGCCTAACGGCAGATTTTAATTGATGTCATATGTGTTCTATGGTATTGAATATACAGTGATACGGCCGGAAGTCCCTTACTTTTAGCCTAGCTGTCGCTGTCGCAGTAGTACTTCTTTTCTAGGTTCAGAAATTTAAGCACATCAAGTAACTTTCTTTTAGTGTAACTTTCATGAAAGTATATATCAGTCTGATACATAAATTCCTGTATTCCCATTTTCGTATCTTTTGAACAAGGGAGCTTGTTTAACTGTCTACTGTGGTAACTTGCGCTGTCCATAGCAATCACACTGTTTGGAGAAACATTAGGAATTAACTTATTTACGAACCAGTCCTCAAATAACTCCGCTGTGGTATCGTTATGGTACGGTAATCCAAACAGCAGTCATTTATATTCTTGGCTGCCAATGAAAGTGCATTTGGTACCCAACCATCTTCGGACCCTGCATGTACTATGGTTATTCTTTTTCCTCTGTTTGATGGTGCCTTTGTTCTACACCTGTGACTAGAATCAACCCAACCTTTTGATGGGGTATCATGGGTATCAAACCAGGTTTCATCTAAGTATATAATAGGTCTGTTCTCACTTCTGTACTGAGCGATTTTTGTCAAATATTCAAATCGCCATACCTTAAGTCGTTGCGATTCCATGATAACTTGCCGGTTATCGACTTTTTTAAATTTAAAGCCGTTTCGTTGAAGACACTTCCACAGCGTTGTCCTACCGCAATTTATATCCGTGTTATCTATCTCAAGTCTTTTCAGTAAATTATCCAGTGTTGGTAACTTAAGTCGATGGTAGGTACCGTATGCTCTTCATACATCTTATAAATTTTGCGTCGGACTAAATCTTCATCGCTGCGATCTAATTTTTTGCAAGTCCCAGAATCTTTCCTTCTTTTCCTTTCGGTGATGGGTTTATTCACAATTTTCCATACTGTTTTTTCCGAAATTTTAGTCAATGTGGCTGTTTCTTCAATACATTTCATTTTACTTAACTTTTCACGTTCTATGAGAGTTGTATATACATTTTTTATAATCTCTTTAGAATCTAAAGATAAGTGTCTTCTTCCATTTTCATTTCCGCACTGTGGTACTTACTAATACTAACTAATAAAATGACTGGTTTTGCAACACTGATTTGTCTACTTATTTTTTTCCTATTATTTAATAAGGCTTTGTAAACTAATTACGGCCAAGTACGGTCCCTACCTGGATAATAAAATCATTATCTCTATGATCCTTGAAACCCTTTCAACAAAGAATTTTATGATGAGTGATAACTAAAGGCAGGTAATCATTCTCTTAAATCTGTGAACGGACTTTACCTAGGAATAAAAGACCACAAATGGTTTAATAGAAAAATATGGGGTGGGGGGGGGGGGAGATCTCTACATAGTGGAACGTGATTTCGTAAAGAAGGATATGTTTCAAACTTAGCGAAGGTCATTATTAGCAATACAATGTATTATTATATTATACAGAGTGACAGTGGTTAAATTACCTCGTATACGAAAAAGTGACCTTTATGAAAGTTGTTTAGTAAATTATTCCCCACATTTCTACCTGCATGAATTTTTTCTGTCATTTCTGGTTTGCTTGCCATAGAGACCAACTTAATTTTTTTAAATGGAACTATCTGCATATCATTGCATATTTGGATTCTACTGGGAAAACTCTGAATTTTTGTATTGGTCTCTATGGCAACCAAACCAGAAATGACAGACAAAATTCATGCAAGTAAAAATGTGGGGGAATAATTTACTGAACAGGTTTCATATAGGTCCCTTTTTCGTATACGAGGCAATTCAAAAGTTACAGGCATTATGCGCGACTTTTTTGCCAGTCTGTATCATATAATAAATAATTAAAGTTCAGGTTAGTTCTAAAACTTAAAAATGGTCTCCTCACTGTGTGTACAAACTATGACTAGGCTTCCTCCAGATTTGTTCTCCAATGTTTTGACTTATTACGTGAATTTTAATTATATATTTTAATGCTTTGTATTATTGAAGATGACCTTCGCTAAGGTCGAAACATGTCCTTTATGATATCACGTTCTACTATGTAGAGATCTCTTCCTCCCCCCACCCCCCTTCTCTAAATTTTTCTATTAAATTATTTGTGGTTTAAACATCAGACTCTTATTACTACCATTTAAAAATTAGATTTTGATGTCTTTGGCTGCTTTCACGTAATTAAAAAATAGGAAATTGCTACTTCTATCCTTGTTGCGCTAACCCAACTAATTTCTACTAAATGATAATTGGCCCATAATCCCCGCGATGTAATGACGTCGCATCGCGTCGTGTTTATAGTTGGTCAACAATAGCGTTTTTAGGAAAGTTGAAATCTGACGAACAAATGTTGAAATCCATCAGGGTCTACCTACTAGTAGATAATAGATAAAGACTATGATAAGACTCATCAGTGTATTATAATGATAATTATTTACAATGTGTTGCTGGTACACATACGTTGTAATTAAAATATTCTCTAAAGGTCATAAATTTCCAAGTTGATTTCGTTATGCAATAAAATTGTGATATAAATGGAGGGTGTTTCCGAAGTACGGTACGTAACTTAAAGGGGTGATTCCTCATGATATTCTAATAGAAAAAGTGCATCTGAACATGTGTCCGGAGTTGCCCCGTTTTTGAAATTGGGTACAGTTTTTCATAATGATAAGGGGCTTAATTAGCCCTAACTAGATTAAACTTATTAAGTCCAGTGGCGTCAATAGTATTCGTTAAGGTGCTTCCCGGGACGCCACTGAACTTTATAAATTTAGTCTAGTTAGGGCTAATTAAGCCCCTTATTATTATGAATAATGGTACATTTAAAAAAATTATAAAAAATATTTTTTTTTTAAACTTTGACATCCTGTATATCAAAAACTCCGAACACATGTCTATATTGTTAACTTTTTCTTTTAGAATATGATAAGGAATTACCCACTTAAGTTACGTATCGGACTTCTGAAACACCCAGTATATTGACAATAGTTTAGCTGCTTAAATAAAGTATCTATACACGATTTTCTTTTAACAAGTTATTTTATTATTACTCTATGATAAATTTTAATTAAAATTGAAAAGTATAATAACGCTCTATAAGCACAGCAGAATGATACACCTAATAATGAAACCGGGGTCCATGTACTAGTCTTAATATTAGAACTTCTAATTACCAATTTTTATGTCAATATTATCCCTCTTGTTCCATTTTTAAAAACTATTTTTCTGTAATTAACTTGTGTTGGGCTACATTCTTCGTGAAATCCATTATGGGTAGAAATGAAATTACTTCTTGTTATGTTTCACAAACAACATTTTTCTGTTGTATAAGACCTTCTATTTAGTCAAATGTATTAAGGTCCGGCTTGTTGGGAGGCGATTATTCTTTCACGGTTTTTATTGTTTCGCTTTTTTCCTTCTTCGTTTCAGCTAACGAGTGAGGACCGTAAACAATTAATCATCCAAGGATTATTTATTTTAATCTGCGAAATACGAAATTAAATGGTTATTATTATTAATATCTACGTAGAACTTTATACATAGCTAAATATATTAAAAACTTAACAACCAACGACGTTTTGTGCAGCGTACACGCTAGGCCGGACAGTAACGGACTCACTATTACAGGGGTCCAGAATTAGGGCTCAGAAACGTAAGTCCGTTCCTGCCTTTAGTTAGCCAACGAGTTCGTTTTCGTATAATGTTACTTGATATTAAAGAGCTGTAACAAATATATAATATAATATTGTTATCACTGAAGTTCTGGTTTGGATTTCTTATCAAGTAATCAATATACGCAAAACATTAGGTATATTGACAATTATTTTTAGTGAACAAAGTACTTTTAATATAACTATGCCGACATAATTACAAAAGAACCAGCAATTTTACTAAACTTATTTCAGTTACTTACTTCCAGGAAGTGTGCGGTTGTAATTTATTTTTCATTTAAATGTAAAACAACTTTTACATTTTTCTAATCAACATAACCACAAAACCACACACACTGTCTAAAGCCATTTAGAAATTCAAATAAAAACCGAGGTAAAGAAAATAATTTCAAATGCATATATGTATAACAAACACCCGATAAAACATCCTACTGTTTTGTGCTTTCTTCTATATGTTAACAATTAAAATTTATGCCACATTATGAAAACAATTAAGGCAACCAGTATTTCCAAGTCGAGGATTAGATTCTTGAAATCCCGTAATTGAAATCTCTTGAAAACGTTTCTAATAAATAGAAAACAGTACGTACAGTGTCGCCGGGCCCCTCCTGTACTCACTCTGTGTTCTAAGCTTAAGAATTGCTAGACTCGAAGCCCAGTACTACATTTTCGCGGACGACACTGCATTGCTATATAGCGTAGAAAAAATAGAAGATTTAGAGCACAAAGTTAATACTGATCTAAAGTTATATACAAGCTGGCTGTTACGTAATAAACCAAGAATTACCCCTGATAAGTACCTACATAACCTCATCGACTCTGAATTTTGTGTAAATTATGTACTTTTTAACGCTAACCCATACACACTTCGGAATAGGCTAACTTTTGGTGTCCCTGCTTTTACAACTAATTACCTTTCTAACTCTCCTCTCATACGTTGCATGAGAACATACAACGATCTTGTAACGGGTGATAGAGGCATTGACCTGTTTAACACTAACTTATCTACCTTTAAAAACTTATCAGAAAAAAAAATATCTATTATCCTTTGATTAGGGAGTGCATTGCTATCACTCGCGTATTTTTCTAGCTTTATAATTTGTTTTGGATTTATTGTTTGATTGTACAAAATAGCCTTTATTCTTTAGTTAAACTTATTGTGTACTTCTACCGAACTTTGTAAATATCTTTTTGTAATCCGTGTCACTCTATAATTGGTCTGCTCAAAGCAGTCTGTTGAGTGACCTTGTTTGTCTAAATAAATAAATAAATATTTTTTAAACAAAAAAATAAAATACCTAACTAGAAATCCTAACATAGTAATATTAAATAATAAAAAAATCGAACTGGTCGAAAAAATTAAATACCTAGGTCTAAATATAGATCATAGCCTTAACTGAAAGGAGCATGTAAACTACTTAAGTCAGTGGCGTATTTAGTACGGGGGGGGGGGGTCCAACTTTCTTTCTTAAAGCGCCGCAGGCAAAACTTTTTTGATGTCGCGCCCTTTTTGAATATCAAAACTTCTACGTTTCGATAGCCTGACCGAAGAAAACGTACAAATAAAGAAATTTTTAAATATAAACACCAATATTTGTATTTTATATATTAGTTTTTTAAAGGTATATTAATTTACCCCCTGAATTAGAAAACACGGAACAAACAATAAAATTCAACAATTGCAACAACTGCGGGAATTCCCAAACATCCTATATAGAGGGTCAATACATCAATAATGCCATACATATATATCATCTTTTTTGTGTTTATGATAACTTGAAATGTAATCGATCTGGAAAATTTGAAATAATGTTTCATGTTGTTTATTGCAAATGAATGAATGTGATTTTGACTTCTCTACTATCGAACCCACGGGAGGGAGGGTCCAGAATTTTGAACAAGGCAAACTTATGTACAGAATCTTAAATAGGAGACAAATATTTCAATATAAATGTTCTATTCAATAGCAATATGCATTTATATAAAACTAGATCGTGTGATAAAATATATTTAGATAATGTAAATACAAATAAAGGCTTATGTAATCCGATTTCACAAGCATCGACGGTGTATAATAATTTACCTGTAAATATTAAAAATAATAGGAAGGAAAGTAGGTTTATTAGGAAACTTAAATTGCATTATAACCACTAGAAGCAGATATTTTCGGCTTGTTTTTAAATTATTTATATGATTTCTACAGTGAGGACCAGAAGTCCTGCATAAATTCGATAAAAAATTAGTGATGCATTTTTCTATGGAACACCCCGTATATTTTTCGATTTTTCAATTCTAGTAAACATTCTAAACATATCTGGTATAGCATACCCTAGGTCTAAAGTGAAAGATTATCGAGAAATTTTCGATTGAATAAAAAAGACTAAGTTATAAAAATATTTATTAAATTGGGGGTATCAAAGCTTAAAATATTAAAAAGTACTCTAATCATTAATTTAGTAAATTTTCGAACTGTGCTCCATTGACTTCCTGACAGCAAGCAAGCCGCAATTCAAACTCTTCAAAAATGTTATGAATCATTTCACGGGTTATTAATTGAATTTCATATCTGATCTTATTTTTTAATTCTTCGATATTGTTGGGTTTGTTCATATACACTTTATGTTTAAGATAACCCCATATAGAGAAGTCCATTGGAGTTAGGTCCGGCGACCTAGCAGGCCACTCTATTTGCCCCCTTCGCCCTATCCAACGACCCGGAAATACGTAATTTAAATATTCGCGCACTTCCCTACTAAAGTGCGGAGGCGCGCCATCTTGTTGAAACCAAACAAAATCTCCAGGAATATTAGGGTTGTTCGCTTTTGGAAACAAACGGCATAAGGCGGGGATCAATTCATTTCTTAAAAACTCCAAGTAACGTTGACCTGTTAGCGTGCTATCGAAGAAATACTATGACTCTGTCGCCCACAATACCCGCCCAAACATTAACAGACTGTTTCTACTGGGTGTGAGCTTCAACAGCCCAGTGTGGATTGGTAGAAGACCAGTAGCGACAGTTTTGTCTGTTCATCACCCCATTCAGACAGAAGGTCTCGTCAGAAAATATAATCCTACGTGCAAAAAAATTATCATTATTGCAAATATTCATTAGAGTTTCGCAAAACTCTAAGCGACGATCTGGATCATTTTCGTCAAGCTCGTGGATTAATTTTATTTTATATGGATGATATTTCTTTTTTTTTAAATTCTTTTTATTTTCCAATTTCGTTATCCAATGCTAGCTCTTGAGTAGGTTTAAGTGGATTTTCTTCAATGGATAATATAACGTTTAATTGTTTATCTTCTGAAATTGAAGGCCGACCGGACCTAGGAAGATCTCGTACCTGTCCCGTTTCTCTAAATCTCTTCTCGATTCTGCTTACGTTGGACTGAGATATCTAAATGTCTTGATATTTTATATTAAATAGTTCACAAACTTCCCTTTGAGTCCTAATACGATCACCACATCCTATCATAATTAAAACATTTATTCTCTGAGTTTCAGTCAATTTAACCATTTTCTTTTGTGAATTTTCAATTTTATTTAGTTAAGTAGTACGAAATGCAGCATGAGACAAGATTACTTAAATGTTACTTGATAGCTGTCAGCTATAAACTGACAACTAATGACAACACATTTGAAGGACTGGTCTATACCTATTTAAATAATAAAACTCAAGGTGACTTTAAAAATACTATAATTCAATCGAAAATTTCTCGATAATCTTTCACTTTAGACATAGGGTATGCTATACCAGATATGTTTAGAATGTTTACTAGAATTGAAAAATCGGAAAATATACAAATACAACAACAAATAAGAAAAAATAACAAATTACGTCATATCTTTAACATGTGTCACCCTGTATACTAAACTTTCACGTTAAAAAATGCACAAATGAAAATAAAAATTTACGTATTCAAGCATTTTTCCGAAAAATGCATCACTAGTTTTTTATCGAATTTATGCAGGACTTCTGGTCCTCACTGTATAATTTACACTGTTGCTTTAAATGCAAGAAACCTCGAAGACCAGAGCGTTTAATTTTTACTGTAATATATTGTTTTCAAAAAAAAAAAAACACCAAGGTCCCTACTCGAATTGGATTCGATTCTATAAAATATCTGCATTTTTCTGAAAAAATTTCATAACCCCCTAACTTATACTACTAAAAATGACAACAAATAACAAAGAAAAGTTCGCAAAAATACTTTCACATTTACACGTTTGATTTTTTCAAGCATAAAGTTACTTAATAAAAAATAATTTTCTGTCAACTTTGGGTTCGTGAACTTGAAAATGGTAAATAAATGCTCAGTGCCCAAAGATTATGGTAATTTGAGTTGAAAGAGATGGGGATATCCCAAAAATAAAAATAAAAATAACGTAAGGATTAATATGTGTGAGTCGCACCATAATGAGGACTACCAACTGTGAACTCTGGTTGGTTCCAAAGTAGAATGCTTCCTTTACGTGCCACCAATAATAATACTTAAAATAATATGTAAATGGGTTTTTCCAACTATTAAAAATCGATTAAATTTATACTATAAAACGTGAGACGATGCAAATTCTTTACCTGTGATAAAATTGGGATATTTACAAGATAAACATGTCTTAATTACTTAGGTACTGAGGCCTTTCTGTTTAAATCCAGGGGGTATATAAGTGTGTTTCAAAAGTAACGCCTAAATATCTGTTGGCGCATTTAGTATAAAAATTTATTTATATGGAGGACTTTATATAGGAACTTTCTTCCATATTTTTGGACAGGGAAACTCATCCTAAATTTATCGCGATATCAATTATCGTAAACATGTAAAATAAAGATAAACAATTCAAAATTTTGCTCTGCAGTCTGCAGTAACAGTTACAAATTGCAGGTATGCTCAGTGGCGCAGCCACGGGGAAGGGTTTTTGGGGTTTTTTCCTCGATACATTTTAAGAAAAAAACTTCATATGAATGTATGTCCTAGACGTCTTAACTTTTGAGATACAGGGTGTTAAAGTTTTCAAAAAAATAATCTATTTTTTAATAATAACTGTGATATTATTATAATATCTTTATGAAATTTGATACACATCTTCTATGTATTAAGGAACATTTTCTGATGTACAAACAATTTTATTATTTTTACCAGTGGCGTCTGTACGGGTTTTACATTTAATTGTTTTGGAGAAAATAATAGTACGCCACTGCTTTCTTCTTAAATAAAAATTATTTTCAAAATCTTCATTCATTTCTGAGCAAATTTGATCTCTTGATTTTCTTTCACCCGACGCATGGTTTTCGCTTAAAAAATAAATTTAATTGAACACAGACATTGTGGTAGGGGGCTATTTAGACAAGATTTCAGCACAACAGTCACCGCTTCAGATTTTCAGCGATTTGACCCTGAAGTAAAACTATTTTTATATTTTTTAAGCGAAAACTATGCGTCGGACGAAAGAAAATTAAGAGATCAAATTTGCTCAGAAATTAATGAAGATTTAAAAAATAATTTTTATTTCAGAAGAAAGCAGTGGCGTACCATTATTTTCTCCAAAACTATTAAATGCAAAACCCGTACAGACGCCACTGGTAAAAATAATAAAATTGTTTGTACATCAGAAAATGCTCCTTAATGCATACAAGATGTGTACCAAATTTCATAAAGATATTATAATAGTATCACAGTTATTATTAAAAAATAGATTATTTTTTTGAAAACTTTAACACCCTGTATCTCAAAAGTTAAGACGTTTAGGACATACGTTCATATGAAGTTTTTTTCTTAAAATGTATCGAGGAAGCACCTCCTTAAATATTAGCATGTTATTAAGGAACACCCTGTATACATGGTTGTAAATAAAAGTTTTTTTTTGTTTACTCAAGTAATTCCCTGTCATATTCTCAGTTCAGCAGTTAAAACCACATTCGAATAACTTCAATTGTTCAAAAGTTACAGACAGTTACAACGCCTTGTGCAAAATTGAGGCGACATCATAAATTTTGTCACAGATTTTATGCTATTTTTTTTCTGAACCTAAATTGTCCGAAATTATTAAATGAAATTGACAATGTCATAGTTTTCAATATTTTTGAAAAAAGTTAATTAGCATCAGGGGGGGAGCTCAGGCCCTTTGTGTTCGAAATGCAAAATAGATAGAAAATCCCATTTTATCGCATATATGCATTAAATTGAATGTCTTAAAAATATTTTTCCCTGGGGGGGAGGCACCCTGGCCTCCTCCTATTTACGCCTATGACTAACAACCCCGTAACATATCGTAGACTGTAATCTCCATCTTTACTTGACATTCTCATTTTTTGTTCACTTCATTATCTCTAGGATTAGAAGAGATACCTACACAGTTTTGCTCAACATGTTTTTAGAAACTTATTATCGAATAACTACATTTTTGTAACTGCAATATTTCTACTTGCTCTGATAAATGAAAACAATAATAACCAGTCACTTTATTTAATTAAGCTTGCTTTAATTACAATATTAAAATTAAAGCAAATTAAAAATGATATGTGAGATTATAAAACAAAAACTTGAAATTGAATGAAACATCAAAACAAAACAAAAAATCGAAAGCAATAGAATTCATGATTAATTAGCACTTGCAAAACATTTAAAAATGAACTGAGGTACTGAAGTCAACCAAAAATGAGAAGATTAAGGAAATATGAAGCTACTGTCTCATTTCAAATCGGACTTTAGGCCAAAACGAAAACTGCAGCAAATATATAGAAAAAGTACCACAATATTCTTTTAAAAAAAATTCAAGCACTCTAAACTCAACCAGCAGGTATGTTTATTTCAGAGTCTAGACAAATATTTAAAAAACGGGGTTCCTGATGCATAGGAAGATAGAAATAAAAGTGGTAACCGTTTGATTGCCTACCAATAAAATGTTTGCAATTATTTGAAATAATCATGTCCTATTCTATATTAATTTTATTGTAAGCTGCCTAATGTATAATATAATTTAAGGTACACACCTTTATTAAGTAGGGAAAATTTTGCCACCTTTTGCCGGTACCTAGGTAGAAAAAGCTTGAAGATGCAGTAAAAATGTCTTAGTTGATTAATGGTTTTAAACCAGACAAGTTTAGTGAGTTCAAAATATTTAATTGTGTCGTGAGATCAGATAGTGAGTATACTCGTACATATTATTATTCATAATATATTCGTGAAAAAAATTAGAGGTCCTTAATCTGTTTTTGGGTAAATGTTTTTTCTTTGGGGGGATTTAGACTGTTTATTTTCTGTATGATTAGTGTTAATACGATTTTAATTAGGTGGCTCACGTTAACTATTTGTTGTAAAACCGTAACACCAAGTCTTTTGTTTTTAAATAAACATACGTACATCAACAAAGATGACAGTCAAAGCAGAAGAAAATTATTCGGACTGAATTCGTTTTTTGTGTTGATTTGGGTTTTATCTAAAGTAATAATCAATACAGGCTCACCTATAACTAGCGCTGTATAAGATTTTGTTATTGATTATACGACGACAGCAAAGCCCTATGTAAAAAGGTCTTTCATAAAAACGAAAAAAATTTAAATTGTGTTAAAATGCTTTTTTAAAATCTAGCAATTTGGTTAATCAAGTTTTGAGAAAAAAAAACGGTTTTTATGCACCTACCTTGGGTAGCCGATTATAATAATCATTGTTGTGAATGTGCCAATGTCAATGTAAATTCGTAGTAGGTTTTGGCTCGTTTTTTGAAAAATAATTTATTGGATAAAGAATAATATAATATTATCACCGTATTATTCCTCGATTAGACGGTGTATTAAGGAGAGTTGCTTATTAATAACAGCTAATCGGAATCTAACCTGAGTTCTAATTTATATTTATATAATTCTTTAAGTGCTTAACAAACCTATATAGTATAATTTCTAATATTTTTAATATATACTAATACTCCCTTGATGCCTCATAAACAGAATTATGTAGTCCTTTATTATTATGGAAGATACCCTGTGCTGTGTGCATGAATATCTCTCGAGTGCACAGTATTGACATTTGATTTTTAAGTTTTATTAAAAGATGCCGCAATCAGAATTTCTTTAGTCCTCCTTGTTTTTGATATACGGGGATGTTTTTGAAAATTTTACATTTTGGGACACCCCCCCTATTTAGGTTATCCTGAAGCTTATCAAAGAGAAAATAAATATTCTTTTTGTAGTTTTTTACGTAGAATCCAGTGACATACTCAGATTTTTTTTTACGCTCAATAGTTTCCGGAAAAAAACACAAACTTGCTTTTTTTTTTAAATAGGTCACCCTATATATTTTTTTAATATATAATTTAGTTTATAACAAGCTTCTCAGAAATATATTATACCTTACATTTAAATATACATTTTTTGTTAGTAGGCCATGATGGGTTCTTAAAAAAACTATTACTGGTATGATAATTACTGCAGAAGAAATATATTTTGGACTCCTTAATCTAATTAGCAGTTATATTTAAGTCAAAATAATAACAATGCATAAATCGAGTTGTGTTTCAACATTAGAAAGCTGAAAATTTAACTTCCTCATAAATATTGTTCAAATTGGTCTCCATTATGCCTTAGACATGTTTCACACATAGTTCTTATTCGTCTTAATGAATTTAAAATAATAAAAGGCCGCGTTTGTAACTCCTTAAATGCTCTTTCAGTGGCATTTCTTAAATCTGCAATTAATGCAAAGAAGAAATTCAAAGCCGACAAGTCTGGTGACCTTGGTGACCATCTGACAGGTCCGTTAGTTCCAATCCAGTGGCCTGGGAAATTATTGTTTGGGTAGGCCCTGATAATTAGCGCATTGTGAGCGGGTGCTCCATCTTCTTGCAGATGCAAGTTATTGAGACCCGGTAAGGGCATATCTTCTATTATTTCCGGCACAACGTTTTCCAGAATTTCCAAATATTTATTTGCATTAAGGCTGCCTTCAAATATATTATAAATTATTTTACTTCCTAGTATAAAACATGAAACGTTAAAGCCAAACCTGCCTTGCCGCTCGAGTGGAAATATTACATGCTAATCTTCGTGAGACCAAAACCTCGTATTGTGCCGATTAAATATGCCAGCACTGGTGAAATGAGCCTCATCGGACTATATAACGGTTCTTTTAAAATTATTTTTCCTGTTGATATTTTGTAAATACCAATTACAGAACTCTATACGGCGCTGTGCATCACCAGGATGTAAGTTTTGTACTAGGTGGAATTTATATGGCTTGAAATTGTGTTTTTTTAGGATTGCTTGAACTCTTGATTTAACTACTCCGACCGAACCTCCAACCGTTCTGCAAGAACTAGTTGGATTTGCTTCAATTGAAGCTAAAACATTTATTTCATCAGTTTTGCGGTTTTTCTTGTTGTAGATTTTAGGCCGAGGTTTAGAAAATGAACCGTGTTCAATTAAATTTGATTTCATCTTTAGAAAAATTCTTTTATCCGGCTGTCGTCTTTCGGGATATCTACAAGTAATCAAGAAACTTAATAAAACTTTATAGAGATACTACAAAAAGGCGTATATTTACCTATTGGAATACACTTCTAATGCTTCATCTGCATTTTCATTACAATGGACATAACAAACGAGCACATCGTATTTTTCATTGTTTTCCAAGTTTACATTTTCTACCATAATAAGGACAAACTGATTTTTTACTATTAATTCATCATCATCATCATCATCAATCGACCAATCGCGTCTCCCGTAGCTTCTTCCATCCTTGTCTATCCTGTGAAGCCTCCATCCAGTTGGTCTTTATCCTTTTGATGTCGTCTGTCTATCTGGTTGGTGGGCGGCCTCTACTTCTGTATGCGTCCTGGCACGGTCTCCACTCGAGTATCTTTTTTGTCCAACGGTTGTCCGAAAGTCGCGCCACATGACTTACTTATTCTGTTTGTAGTGTTCTTTGTGAGGGTAAGTGTTTCGGCCCCGTATGGTAAGCACCGGCAACACGCACTGGTTGTATAGGACTTTCCTTTTTAGGCACATTGGGATGTCTGATTTAAAGACATTGCGACGCAGCTTTCCAAAGGCCAAAGGTAGATAGTAGTAGATATTAGATATTTTAAAACAACTTAGAGAACCTGAATACTTGACAGAAACTAAAGAAGTTTTTAATATGACATAAATTACTGTGTTCTTTTCTCTCTTTAAATATCCGTCATGGCCCACTAACAAAAAATGTATATTTATTAATAAAACGTAAATTTTGTGCTTAATATTAAAAATAAAAATAAGATATATATTTCTAAGAAGCTTGTTATACAATAAGAACATTTATTTCCTCTTTGATTTGCTACAGGGTAACCTAAATATGGGGAGTGTCCCAAAATGTAAAATTTTCAAAAACTTCCCGTACATTAAAAACAAGGAGGACAAGAAAGTAGCACAGTGCTGCTAAAACTGGACACCCTGTACTTTGTGCTTATAAATTGAGTAATAAATAAATTGATTGATTGATGTTATAATTGCATCTAACTATCGTAAAAATATGATTTGCTACAATTTGTATTGTATAAAAAAACGTGATCAAATAAATTAATAATTATTTATTTTTTCGTTTCAGATCAATAAAAATGGATATTGTCTCCTTGAGAAACCTCAACCTAATCTTAGTTCTCATCGCTTATTGTTGCTCGCCAGCTAGATCTCACTTTTTAGAATGTGCAAGCTATGATAACTGCATGTGCTTCGAATATGACAATATTGAAATTCAGTGTCCAAAAGTTGACCCGGAAATATCGGTAAAACTAACACCAAAAAACCATGTGGAAATGCAATGTTTGAAAAGCACAACTCCATTTTTCGATATCAACATCTTGCCAGAACTAAACGCGACAGATGCATCGGTCTTCAAATTGGAATATTGTTATTTAAATACCACGTTTACAGAAATTTTAAGAAAATTTAACATGACAACTGTTAAATATCTATCGTTTGAGACCTTGGCTGAAGGAAACAA
The DNA here is from genome assembly GCA_963920685.1 of Polydrusus tereticollis. Taxonomy (NCBI): domain Eukaryota; kingdom Metazoa; phylum Arthropoda; class Insecta; order Coleoptera; family Curculionidae; genus Polydrusus; species Polydrusus tereticollis. Next base: position 128,377,132 of record OY987329.1, read on the forward strand.
CGACAGGGTAATTGATATTTCCAAAGAAATGTTCGATTCCCTGGACAGTCTGGAGGGCTTATCGATTGACTTCAGCACGCTCAACTTGAACGAAAATTTTCTGGAAAATACACCCAACTTGCGAAGACTTTCCATGACGAAAAATGACCTCACTGGCATTGGAAACTATTTTAGTAACGTGCCAAAGCTGGAAGTGTTAGACTTGACGAGGAATCAAATAGGGTTTATACCTGATCAAGTTTTCAAGGAACTCGGCAATTTAACGAAGCTTTACCTTTGGAATAATAATTTGACAAGCCTGACTAAAAGCATGCTGGCTGGGCTAAGCAACCTTCAAGTGTTAGAACTAAGCAATAATCATATCCAACAATTGGATAAAGATGCACTTTCAGAACTTCACAAGTTGGTTAATGCAAGTCTTCGCAATAATAACATTGAAAAAGCCTACAGTTACATGTTTATAAACAATTCGAATCTTGAAAATATTAGACTAAGCTACAACCGTAAGCTAGTATTGTCGGATTACGTATTTGCTAACATAACGTCACTAAAGAGCGTCGATTTATCCTATGATGACATAAATGAGCTCCCAGAAAATACGTTTATAAACTGTGACAACTTGCAGTACATTACGCTTAAAGGAAATCGTTTGGAGGATGTTTCAGAAAATACGTTTTATAGCTTAAAGAAACTAAAAGAACTAGATATATCTAACAACCTATTGCGTTCTCTCTCAGCGCAAGTGCTTTCTCCGCTTCAAAGTTTGGAGAAATTAGATTTGAGCAATAATCAACTGACGACCATAGCTGCTAACCAGTTCCGCAAACTCACGAAATTAAAGGTGCTGAATTTAAGTAAGAACAAAATAGCCTTTATTGATCTCATCGCATTTAGAGGTCTGGAGAAGAGTTTAACTAGCTTGGATCTTTCGTATAATTATTGGGACGATATGGCGAATCCACTTATTGATTCGACGCCTTTGAACGATTGTTTAAATCTGGAGGAATTGATCCTCAACCACAACCGGATCGGTCATTATCCCGACATCCAGGCTTTGCTTAAACTGAGGAAATTGGATCTCAGCTATAATCTTATTGACGAGCTTTTGGTAAGTTGGTTAAAGCAATTATTGTTGTTGTAATAATTATGTTTTGATAGTTCGGTCGGTTAGATTTAAATTAATGCTGTAATATCATAATGATGTCAAGGAGCCTGTATATTATCTTTAAATAGATTGGCGCGATGTTTTTGTCGTTTTCAAAAAATTCACTGTTAATTCTGATCTTTTTTGTACGTTAATCGGTATAAAATAGTGTATACCAAATCAATTCCGAATTGACGCAAGTACACAGCTGGTCAGACGAAACGGACACTACAAATATTTTTTAAATTAATAGAGATAGACGCCTGCGGTTTTTAAGAGATTCTTCCAAATTCCGTCGGTATCAGTTTGTTTCGGTCGTGAGATCTAAATGAAATAGGAATTGTTGCCTACAGGGAATTTATTAAACCCATTACGATTTTGCAAAACTTCATTGCTTCGGAAAACTTGCAAACATTTTTAACATTGAAAATGTTTATATTATCGCACGGGCACGTTAGTAAAGTCTGTGCGTTTTAAGAAGTCCGCTAAGCCATAAAACCTCTTGAGCATTATGTCGGTGGCTCTCAAACAATAAATTATATTGAAGGTAATTTTGGATGTTGATGAATTACATTTTCTAAATAAAATAATTTAAAGTAAATAAAAAATTAGTTTAGGTAAAGAAAAATAATAAGTTTTTAGCTTTTGTAGTATTCAGACAAATTAGTTTTACGAATTCTTTTTTATAAAGTTTTGGTTCTAAAAAGAACGGATTTTGTAGTCTTGCGACAGAACGTACCTACTTGTAGATAGGTACTACTAAAAGTAGTCTTCCTCTGCATTTGAAATTTCACCCATGCTTTCAGACTCATCAGAATCAACATCATCGTCATCATCATCATCATTCGTAATAATTAACGGTCTTACTTCGTCTATAACCTGTTCTGTCTCATAAGATTTAAAAATAATTTTTTCTGTGTGTTCAATGCATTTCCGCCATTCTTCTTTGCCCGCTTGGCTAAGCGCCTCCTCCCATAACTTTATAACGCTAGGCTTACCGATATTTTTACAGGCATGTTTGTCATAATAGTTCTTGCTAATACCCCATACCAATTCAATTGCGTTGTAATGACAATGGTAGGGCGGCAATCTCAAAACTTGATGTCCATATTTGAGGGCTAATTCGTCAACAACATACTTTTTTTTAAATGACTGGCTCTTTACACTTGCTTAAAAGTTCACTTTTTAAATATAAATTTTCATGGTTTATGTTTTTCTTTGACAACCACTCTTTTATTTCTTCCTTTTTCCAGCTGCTTGTAGGGAATTTCTCTTCGAGTCTCGTATGGTAAGAGGCATTGTCTAAAACAAATAAGGAAGGTTTTTCTAAACTTTTTAAAAGTTTTTCCTCGAACCAATGCTCAAAAATTTCAGCATCCATATTGCCGTGATAATCATCAGTTTTTTTTGTTGATGAAAATATCAAACTGGCATTTAAAACAAAACCTTCTTCATTACCAGCATGTAATATAATATACCTTTTTCCATTACTTGCACGGGTACTTGAATAACAATGCTTTGAGTCATCCTGCCAAGACGTTTTTGTTGAAGTTCCGTTTGCAAATACCCATGTTTCGTCAAGAAAAACAACTTGTCTTGACAATTCCGATTTTTTGTTGTTTAAATAATCCCTTAAAAATTGCCATCTTTTCGAAACAACATTGGACAGCTCGCAAAGCAGTTTTCTGTTGTTCGTTTTTTTATATTTGAAACCCATATGTTTTAAGATGATGGACAAACTGTTAGTTCCAATATCGCAAAGTTTTTTCTGCTTTATCTTTTCAAGAATAGCTTTGAGGGTAACATATTCCTTGGCTTTATACATATCATAAACAATATTCCTAATAGAGAGTTTTATCCCTTGGGATAAATCCAAGGTTTTTGAATGGAGTCGAACCCTTTTATATGGTCTGTCCAAATCCTCTTCACTCTTTTTTCGAAGTCTTCTTAAGGTCTTCTCTGAAATGCCGCAAGCATCAGACGTTCGTTTTTGCACTGCCAAAACAGACTCTAACGGGCCCGAGTTATCTTTTTCTAAAGTAAAATAACGTTCCACTTGTAATACCAAACGGCGTTCACCTGGAGATAAATGCCTTCTAGGCGATGTGCCACCTTGCTGAACATTTTTCATAACTTTGCTTAATAACTGATTTTAATTCACACACAATGAGAAACAAACTAAAAGTGAAAAGCACAACTACTTATTTAAAATAAAGTAGAACATACCATCCCGCACTTCAGCAAATTTTAATTATTTCTTGGAAAATAGTAATTATTATGAAGATTTAATTATAATAATCCCATAATAATGTCATTATCAGAAAAGTATATACCTGACAAAATCTTTAACATATTTAACCATCCCGCACTTGAGCAAATTTTAATTGGTTCTTGGAAAATAGCGATTATTATATAGGTACTTAACTATAATAATAGCAAAATAATTTAATTATCTATTTAATTATTATTTATGCTAAACGCGTAATTCTAAGATAATTTTGTTTTGAAACCTCTGATTTCGCCCAGTAATAGAATACAGTAAACCAGTGAGATGTTCGGTGTGATCAAGTATAGCGAAGGTGCGAAGATATTGTAACTTAACCGACTTACTGTTTTAAAAGCGATAACATCCCTTGGTGATTTAATCCGATATCGGACTTCTTAAAACGCACAGACTTTATAACGACACCGAATTAAAATGATCCACAAGCGGAACTACGCGAACCGCCGCTGCCAAGCCGGTGCACTCGTAGTGGCCGGTGGCCCGATGATGACGGGGAAGGGAGAAGGGACGAAGGACGACGGGATCAGACCAAGTCGAGAGTTAGAGGCGCGTTAGAGTTTATAACCTTTATTTTACTATTTTTTATATTATGAATCAATAAAACTTATATCAACTACCTAAATATTACATTCAAATCTATGAGTTTTCGCAGATCTCAAATCTCACAATAGTCACAAGCGTTGCACTCTGCTTCGGCATTTTCAATGTCCTCCCCGGTTGCATCTTTGTAAAGGACTGTAAATTTTTAAGTTATTGCTTCACCATACGCAAATAAACACTAGACAAATTGCAAAAAGTAATTTGGGTCGTTTTATAGTATCTCTGATATAAAGAGAAATATGTTTTTTTAAAAGAGCACTTGTTTTTCATGTTGGTCCGACAATAATGGTATACAACTTTTCATGCTCAGAACTCGTTTACCAGATACCTTTCCAACGTCTGAGACACCTGCATGTAGATATGCTGATATGTATTATACTGAGTGTGCAAAAAACTACTGAAAATTAGTTTATATCGCGGTTGGAGCATCTTATAGAGATATGTCTTACTGCTATATAAAAACGAATACGAATTTAACAAATTTTAGACTGGATTTCAAAATATGGGATAATACTGTCGAAACGATTTTTCGATTTTTACTCTGACGCTATGAATACCCAGAATACAGGTTTGTGAAAAAGCACGAATTATTCGGTAAATTAGGAATAGTGGTAGAATTTAAATGTATACAAGTTTTGTAACTGTAATTTTGGTTCAATAGTAGTTGTTTTTCACTACCTCTTAAGACATCCATTTGTGGGGACTCTATCTAGAGTTGCTTAAATTTCTCCAACTCAACATCACTGTGCGAACTCACGTTTGTAACAATGAGGTACACAAAACTTAACCTGTATCTCCACAAGTCGACTGGTTCAAACTTGTTAAAAAATTGGAAAATAAAATCCTTTCTGAATTTTACTGCACTATTTCTTTATTAAAAGACCAATGATATTCCTCCTCTCTTCACCCTAGCATGGGCTACAACATTATTAACAAGACATGTTAGTTAAAACACTTTTGAAAACAAATAACAACTTTTTAACGTGATGGATTTATCCACTCACGGAGCGGCGACTTATCTCTTTAGATTTTTGCCTGACACTTTAACACTTTTAACTACTTTTAACAACTTTTTAACGTGAAGGCTTTTCTCCCCACGGAGCGACGACTTATCTCTTTAGATTTCCACCTGACACTGATTTGTTTACATTTCAGAACATATATTAACCCTATTCAAACACCTTGACCAATCAAATGTTAACACGTCGAACCCAAGCGGCCATGTCTATACATCAGGCCAATATCGATCGGCCAATCAGAATCTTATGCTTGTTACTACGCACATGGGTGCTAATATTATTTGATACTTTTAGAGAATATTATAAAATAGCAGACAGTTTTTTACATTATAGGATTTTGTTTGAACGTATATAACGTATAAACCCTGATTGTATTACAACTCACCATTTACTCTAACCCCGTTTCAAAAATACGTTTCAACAATGAATTTTTTGTGCTGTTCCGTAAAACTCATTGCGTGAATTATTCAAGAAATTGGATAAATTAGCGATGAATCAAGGACTGTTAAAGATTACGGAATAACTGATTGATTGATAATGCTGGTATTTACTGACACCCAACAGGTGTTAAGCTCTACCGCTAAGTAGTACGGCCATAGATGCAAAGCATACCATATACGAGTATACTACGGAAATTGAAAAAGCTCACAATATCTATCGATAAATTAATAATAAAAACACCGAGAAGAACACAAATTAATCAATCAATCAATCAATCAAAAATGCTTTATTGTCATAAATAAAAGACTATTTTTTGACAAAGCTAACTTAAAATTAAATTAAAAGTAAAGTTCCTACACAGTGTGTTACAAACTATTTCTATAGTCTAAAAATTTAAATATTCATTACAAGACAAAAATTAATTTAACTTGATAACACTTTGAAATAAATATAAAATTACAAAAAATATAAAGAATACGGGTAAATACAACAAGTAAAGAAAAACATAACATACGAATAAATACATAGTGAGGCTGTAATATATTTTAAAATTTAGTTCTGAAAACTTAAAAAAGGTAAGGAATCATCATAAAAGAAAAGAAAAAGGAAAGCATCACACATCGCAAGCAGACAGTACAGTAAATCAGAATGTTCCAACGATAATAAAAATGCAGCCCTAAACCAAATCACACTAAAATCTCTCACCATAGTATTCCTCAAGAGAATAAAATGCCCTATCCACCAAGATAAAGGAGACGGCCCTCCTGAACGATACGAACGTACTTATTTTTTTGACATTTGCAGGTAGATGATTGTACATTTTTATGCAGTGCGAAAAGCCTGCCGGCACGCTTATTTTCAAATCTTTGAGGTTGTGAATTCAGTCTCTGTGTGTTGCCATATTTATTTTCTCCGCAATCAGAATCCCAGTATGGGAATCGCCGTGCTATTTTAAATGCCTTTAGCTGATTGCGGTTTGTATGACAACGTCGCCTCTTAAGTTTAGTGTAATTGTAGCGGCAAAGTTTATTATATGCCTAAAAAACATTTACTTGTACAATATTTTTATTCTGCCGCTTTTTAGATTTGGTAATTGGTATTAAATGAGTCACTGGCAGGATTTGTGGACTTTATGTAGTGTTTATTTTGGTGTGGTGAATCAATACCTAACAAAAATGCTTGCAAGTTTTCGGAAGCGATTCAAAATTGTAATGGGTTTATTATTAAACACCCTGTATGCAATAGTTATACCATTTAGATCTCACGATCAAAACAAACTCTTAAAAACCGTAGGCGTCTATCTATTAATATAAAAAATATTTCATTTCGAAATATAAACATTTGTAGCTTTCGTTTCGTTTGGCCAGCAATGTATTTAAAACGTAAACACATATAGGGAGACTAATTTTGATTATACAGTGTGTCCGCTTAAGTTCTGTATATATGGGAAACTTTTTTAATATTAATTTTACGAAAAAAAGTATAAAAAGTTCTGCTTACTGAAAAAACAATATTAGACTATTCAAACTTGAGATAGTATGTACAGGATGATCAAAAAGTAAAAAAATCAAAATTGACCTACGAGAAAAGTACCCTTAATTTTAATTTTAGAGCAAAATGGGAAAAGAAAATATTGATTGGCGTTAAAAATTATATCTGTTTCTACTCTTAGTAGACTATTATTGAAAATAAACTTAAAAATTTAAATCTTAATTCTTAATGGCACCACCATTTCCCACCTGAATTTGAATTTTAACTGTTATTTGTCTGAAACATCAGTTTGAATATTTAATTGGATAAATATGCCGTTGAAATTGAGTATACAAGATAAAATTGAAATAATTTTAATTGTTGGTGAAAATTACAAAACGTATCGGGAAACTGCCGAAATTTTTAACTACAGATATCCTGATAAAATGATTTCTTTTGCAACAGTAGGGAACATAGTGACTAAATTCAAGACCTTTGGAAGTGTGGAAAATAACTACAATAAGAAACGTAGACCAAGGGTTGCAAATAATGAAACTGTGAACCAAGAAATGTTGTCTGTAGTAGAAGATCCTAAAAAATCATTGCTAAAAAGGTCAAAAACATTACCAAATGATGTAGGGAAAATTACGATTTCAAAAATATTAAATGAAAACAAATTTCGGGCTTACAAACCAAAATTTATACATACCTTGAAGCCAGGTGATTTTGAGCGACGCTTAGAATTTTGTTTTTTAATACAAGGAGAGTTAAAAGATAACCCTTTCATGACAAGAGATATAATTTTTACCGACGAAGCAACCTTTACCTCGAACGGGAATGTAAATTCACAAAATTGTCGTTGGTGGAGTGACGTTAATCCAAATTTCACTATACAGACACGTGATCAGTACTCATTTAAAACAAATGTGCGTGGTGCGGAATTTACAAAAATAGAATAATAGGACCTTTTTTTTTTCGACAAAATTTAAATGGTGAACGTTACTTGCATTTTTTAAATAATTATTTGTTTAATTTTATTCATGGACTTCACATACCCGATAGACTACGGATATGGTACCAACAAGATGGTGTTTATGTTTATTATTATAATTGAATTTTTCCAAAATAGATTATCACGTTTCTATCAATTATTTAAATGCGTCATAAAATTACTACAAAACAGGGATAAAGAATCAAAGGTTACGTTTTGAATAAAAATAATTGATAAATGTTTATTAGCTTGAATTGCATAATAAATACAATTATTAATTATAAATCATTTCAAAAAATATGAAATGCCAAATTTATTTTTAATAATAGTCCACTAAGAGTAGAAACAGATATAATTTTTTATGCCAATCAACATTTTCTTATTCTATTTTGCTCTAAAATTAAAATTAAGGGTACTTTTCTCGTAGGTCAATTTTGATTTTTTTACTTTTTGATCATCCTGTACATACTATCTCAAGTTTGAATAGTCTAGTATTATTTTTTCAGTAAGCAGAACTTTTTATAAAGAGTAACTTTTTTTCGTTAAATTAATATTAAAAAAGTCTCCCATATGTACAGAACTTAAGCGGACACACTGTATATAAAATTTCCGCTTTTGCATGCAATTTTTTTTTGTATTTTAAGGTTTTTTTTCTATTGGGCGCATCTTTTGAGAAATCTGCTGGGTATATAAAGAAATGCGTAGGACACCCTGTATATTTTTTAAAGAATTGATATAAGTAGGTAGTTTTCCTATAATTTATATCATGCGGATTTCAACCAATTAAGAACCCAGTCAATAACGTGGATTGAAACAAAAACTTACTTTATTAAATTTAAAAGTAAATGATTTGATTATTATTATTTTTATAAACCCAAGATTAGCGTCACCTGAGGTTAAATAAAGCTGCAGACATGAAACAGAATTGTCAAAAGAATCTAATCACTTTTTCATCGATCTTGCTTGGTCCTAATTTTAATTTCACGCCTGGATAGGAAGCTTTGTACTAAACTAATCGTTTAATTTTGCCCAATTAAGCAATTTATAACTTAATTATTTAACTTTTAGGTTAGCAGATTTGCCCAGTCCACTCAGTATACCTTCGAAGTCGATTTATCGAGCAATAAAATCGAGCAAGTTAATTTTCATCTTGCAGAGCAAATTGCCAAATTAAATACAGAATATTTTGATGCTGTACACTACAATGGAGCTAGTACCGTCATTACAATCAATAACAATCCGATTACTTGCGACTGTTCAAATTTTGATTTGATTCAGTATGATAACGGTGAAATGGAGGTTATCAAAACTCTTGTAGAATTCAAAATGGATAAACTATATTGCTCTAATTTTAATAATACGTTGGTTAAAAGTTTAAAACCTTACCACGTCGACTGTCCTGTTCTAACCGGATGTCCTTCACCGTGCACCTGTTCGTACATGCCTTATAATACAGCAGTTACTGTTGATTGCTCCTTTAGAAATTTAACATCGTATCCTCAATTTTATATAAATATAACAGATAATCAACAAACCATACTGAATTTGAGCGGCAATTATTTGGAAATGGGTCCGGTGGTAGGCTTAAACTATGACAACATTACTTCTTTGGACTTGTCTGGGAACTATATATCGGAAATTACATGGATTCCTCCTTATGTCAAGGTAAATATTGTTTATGGATGTATTAGTTGTACCACAGATTACTCGTTGTACCTTGATGTTTCCAAATACACTGTCAGCTAAACTAAATCTAAACCTTTTTTACTCAGAAATGATAGGGACATCTATTTTTGTTTGCTTAAAAATCTAATACAAGCAGGTATAAAAAAGTAATGACTCCTCAAAAGAGTAAAAAGACCTCTAGAAGTGGGAGTCATAGTAACATCAAATTCGATTTTTCTCATTATAAAAATACCAAATTTAGTTCAAATATCGAAACATGCTTCGTTCGTTCCAGACATATTATATAAGAACTTGTTCTCGCATTTTTAACCAGGGAAATTCATCATGAATTTAAGGAAACACCCACTATTAACACACATCGGAATTTATTGATTCGCACAAACTTGTTTAGACTAAAATATCTCTATTAGTAAAACTAAACAAAAATATTGATAAAACTAATATTATTGCCACATACGAAAGTCAAAACGTTTTCAAAAGAAAAATATTTTTTATTTAAGATACGGAAAAGCATACTGTCTTTTATGTGGTAAAAAAATAGGATCTCAATTTAAGACATTATTTTTATATGTGTGTTATTTTTTAGGAACTTAATCTAAATGAAAACAGCTTGACCAAGCTTAGCAGTAATTTCATCAATATGTTGAAAAATAGTTCTTCCCTTGAACAACTACATTTAAAGGAAAATGTATGGATATGTGATTGTCAAGCTTTGGATTTACAAAAATATCTTATGGAGTATTATCGCAAGGTAAGATTTTTAACTCTATAATAATTACACTGGCCCACGCGATTTTCAAAATGCCAATAATGGAAAAAGTATTCATAAAGCTCTAATACGTACCACTTTTCAATGAGCTCATTAGACCCTTGTATATTGGCAGGTAAAGCCTGTCCAGAGATACAAGAAAGTTACACTGTGCCTTTGAATGGAATTATCCAAGGGTGGCCATAAAGTGCCATAAACAAACAATGAATGAATGAATAAGTGCAGGTAAATCATGGTCCGTACTAAAAAATGTCTTAAAGTAAACTGCAAATCCGGAAGACGTAATTTCATTATTAAAGTAATAGTTTGGTGATTTTAAACCGATTTTTACCCGATTCAAAATGAGAGGGTTAATCCCATAAAACAAATTATGTTCTAAAGACTGTATGTATAGTCACTCTAGTTAGTTTTAAGCTTAGTAATTATTCTTACTTCTTGTGTAATACAGCGTTTGTTTAATCGTGTGTGAGTCATGGCAAATATGTGCGAGCCTAATGTATCTCAGGAGATAAGCAGAAAACACTTTTCTGTGGAAACTAAGAAAGTTATAAACAATGTTTATTCAACTTTCATTGAACGTGCGGTCAGCAAGCAAGCAGCGTTAGAAGAAACGGCCACATTAACAAAAAATCCAACATCAACTGTATCGAAAATTGTGAATAATCCCACTTTAGCGAGGAAAAAAAGAACCGATACTGGCATTTTCTCGAAGGTAGATGGAAGTGATCAAGATATAATACGGCGTAAAATTAACAAGTTATACGAGGAACAAAGCGTGCCTACATTAGATAATTCAATTAAGAGGCTTGAAAAAGATAAAACCGGCGTTAAATGTGGCAGAACAAGGTTATGGAAGTGTATCCAACACATGGGGTTTAGATTTAAAAAAATTAACGTCACAAGTTTTAATGGAATCCAGTAGAATTCGGGAATGGCGATCCGAATATCTACAAAAAATTAGGATTTACAGAGATCAGCAAAGGCCGATTATTTACTTGGATGAAACCTGGTTCGACATTTATGATATGATACCCCGGAAAAGGGTTGGGTTGAATCAAGAGGCAAGTATAAAACAAGCGCGCCATCAAAAAGAGGTAAACGAATTACGATTTTGCATGCTGGATCTAAAGACGGATGGATTCCAAATGGACTTTCTCTGTCTCCAGAAAACATTAAATATTCTTCTCTGGATTACCATGCGGACACCACTGCTGATTTATTTGAAGATTGCTTTAAAAACAAGGTAATTCCAAATATACCTCCGAATAGCGTAATTGTAATGGACAATGCAAGCTACCATAGTAGGCAGTTGACCAAGACTCCCTCCTGAAATGACACAAAAGCAACAATGCCAAACTACATGTATGATAATGACATTTATTTTCAGGAAGATTACACCAAAAGGCAACTAACTGAGGTTTTACAAAGTTTTAAACTACAAAAGTAATACTTCTGTGATAATTATGCAAAAAATCTAGGGCATACAGTTTTAAGGCTTCCACCATACCATTGTATATTTAATCCCATCGAACATGTTTGGCGCCAACTGAAATCTGCCATTCGTCGTAACAATATTTGCTTTACTATTAACTCCAGTGTACTTGAGCTTATAGAAACTGAAGTTTTTAACATCCCTTCACGAAGTTGAGCAAATTCTGTTACACATGTTGAAAAAGTGAAAAAATTCTATATCCGTATAAACAATATAGCACAAATAATAATTAAAACAGATGATGATAGCGATAGTGATATTGATATATTAGGTAAATAATTATTATAAGTACCTAATTTGTATATTTTGTAATCATAAATATAATTTTTAATAATAAAATAACTTGTAATTTCACATTTAAACATAAATAAAATATTATTTAATGTCTTACTTATTTTTATAATACGGACCTGTTCGGTCATATTTCAATTTTACAGCTGGCCCCGGTCTTTCCTACTAGGAATCAGTTAGTCACTTTCTTATAGCTCTGAACAGACTTTAGTAAATTTTATGAGGGGGCATTTAGAAGAGCTGCGTTTTAAAACAGAAAGATAACCTAAAATGGATTGTTCAAACATTAAACTTATTCTCTTATTTTAAGTGGTTCTGTTAAGTTAAGAAAGTTTTTTCAACGACGAAAATGTCAAGTGAAACTTACAGTTGCAAAATCTCCTGACAAGTTTTGTCGACATGTTTGTGCTATCAAAAAGAAACAAGGCAGTGGCGCACCTATATATTTTTGTGTTGCTTAAAAATTGTAAAATCCTGTATCTGAAAAATACCGTCCATAATTATTGTTTTTTTGAATTTTTGTGTTAAGTTTTTTTTAACGTGTTTAAGAAATTAACAAAAGCAAGGCGATTCAGAGGTTAATTAATATTCAGGTTGCTTGGCAATTGAAAGTGTTGTCAAAAACTGAATTGCATCAAAATAGCCTAGATGATGATATATCGTGCTATGCAAGAGAAGGACTAACTTGCATTGAATGAAACTGGCATTGCGTGAAACTTGCATATATTATGTAATGCCAGCTTTAGATATTCTAATTAGGTTATAACCTAATAAATAAATAAAGACAAAAAATATTTTGCAAATTTTAACGGATCACTTTCAAAATCTTAAAAAGTCATGTCAACATGGTACCTAAATTCTACAGGGTGTCATTGGAAATTAAAAAAAAATATTTCTGTTAAAATTAAAGAACTCATAAATTATAACAAATAAAAACGTACACCACACTATATTATTGTTTATTATTGCAGTCATGGTTATTTAGAAATAATTATATGGTTAAAGTACCTATACTTGGTTGGCACGAATATTTTTTTGCGTCTATAAAATATATGTATTAAATTAATATGCGGTCGACCCTACTCAATTTTTCTTTGTTATAGCTTATCGCAGTTTGGCCCCATTTTTTGGTTTGACAATCTGTTTCATTCCTAAAATTATTTAAGTATCCAACTTAATTAGTATTTATAGAATTATTTGATTTGTGGTATGCCAAATATTATTGTATAAGTACAGAGTATTTATTAAACATAATGCAAAAATTGAAAGGGTTATTCCCTGGGCTATTCTAAGAATGTTTTGTCCTTTAAGGATTTTTGAAAAGCCGCACAATAGTCCAGACAATAACCCCTTTAATTTTTGCCGTACGTTTAATAAACTATAATGTTTAATAAATATTTACTAACAAAGATGCTTTTAGATTGTACCTATATCTCAATAGTACATTAAGGCTTTCTTAGGTTTATGGTAGCGTTGTAGAAAAAAATCATTATCATCATCATCATCATTATGAACTAGCGTCTTCTTGCGTCCATTGTCGATTTGCCTATTTTATGCAATAACAATATAACAATCAAATTTGATCCTTTTCACATTGTCGCGCATCGGCTCGCATCTGGTAGATGGTCTTCTACGACTTCGCTTATCAGATCATACAGGGTGTCCCAGATAAGAATACACTCTACAGGGATCTCGTAAACCACAGGAGATACAGAGATGGTTAAATTAGAGAAAAGTTGCGCATAATTGAATCCTGTAACGTCGTGTTTTCAAATTTAAAAAATTCCGAATGCTTCCGAAGATATTTGGATAAAACCGAATTTTCGCGATTTCGTTTTAATTGATTTATGATTCTATTTAAAAAGACATGTAAAAATAAATTTTACATTCTCATTGCCACTTTTTCTCCCCTACAAGATGGTTTAATTACATTTTTGATCCGACATTTGGTTTAGTCACAACCATCATCAACTTTGTTATTTTAAATAGTCGGAAAATTTTATTTTATGCTTAATAGATTCTACGTTTTATTCTAAATCCAACCGTGTATCACACTTATTAGTTATTAGACGTTTCGATATAGAAAAACACATCATCAATGAAAATAGGCACATTATAAAAAATATGTATGTTTTTATTGTTGTATTTAAACACTAGTAGGATTTTAAAACATTTTTTTAAAAGAAACTTATAACAAAACATAATATCTAATAAAACTTATCTGAAAAGTGCAACAAGTAGGTAATAATTAATTTTAATTATTAAATACATTTATTTTTTATTTTAAAAAAATACATCATAATATTCAAACATAACGTACCATTTAAATTCGGCATCATATGGGTGGCTATGAAATTGATTGACGTTCGCAATTGTTTAAATATGTAGTTTCTTTAGATCTGTCACTTAGTTACAGAGACTTGTTAGCTTTAAATTTGGTAATTATTATTTTTTTTTTTTTAATTTTAAACTGTTGCATTGTGAAGTAAAATTTAAAATAATGGAACATTATTCTAACGAAGAAAAATTTGACATGATTTGCTGTTACATCGAGAGTCATAAGAATTGTGCGCAAGCAGAGATGCAATATTTTCAAAAATATCCCGAACGGCGTCAACCAAATCGATCAATTTTTAAGAGGCTAGTTACAAATTTAAAAGAGAATGGCGCGTTTGAAAAACCTGTGTTACATCGCAAAAAAAATTATGACCCTGAACAGGTAATGACCGTTTTACTTGCTGTAGCAGAAGATGATACTGTAGGACTTCGTGCTGCTGAAAAGGAACATTCTGTTCCTAAATCAGTATCGCAAAGAATTCTCCATAGGGAAGAGTACCGTCCTTATAAATTCCGCATCTGTCATTCTTTGCTTCCTGGGGATTACGAGCGCAGAATGACTTTTTGCGAGTGGTTTCACTAGTCACTAGACAATGCGATGAAAATCATCATTTTCCATATAATGTTCTCTGGACTGACGAAAGTAATTTTTCTAACAATGGCATCTTTAATAGAAAAAATCGTCACTATTGGTCAACACAAAATGAAAATCGAGTTCATACATCTAGATATCAACATCGTTTTGGATTTAACGTGTGGTGCGGTATTTTGGGAACCCTAATTTATGAAGGAACACTAAATTCAGAAAGATACGAAGAAATTTGAAGAAACGACATTGAAAATATTCTTGACGACCTTCCTCTAGCAGTAACCAATAATATGTGGTTTCAACAAGATGGGGCTCCTCCTCATAATTCCAGAAATAATATGGAATATCTGAGAGACCGTTTCCAAAATAATTTAATAGTCACTCGTGGTCCCATAAACTGGCCTCCGCTATCCCCATACCTTACGCCAATGGACTTTTTTTTTTGGGGATTCCTTGATAATGAAGTTTACTGGAAGACTTTTCAAAATAATGACGAGTTGAAGGCTGAAGTTCGAGCTGCAATAAATAAAATAACTCCAGAAATGTTAAATAACGTTATAGAAGAAATTGTTTACCGATGTTATTTATTGTATTTAATAATTAAAATCAATTATTACTTGTCGTATTGTTCAGATAAGTTTTATTAGATAATATTAGGTTTCTTTTAATATTGTCCCATAATCTTAAGATTTACGCATTTGAACACAAATTTAATAATATTGTAAATAATTTCAAATAAAAAAATGTTTTAGAATCCTACTAGTGTTTAAATACAACAAGAAAAACATACATATTTTCGATAATGTGCCTATTTTCATTGATGATGTGTTTTTCTATATCGAAACGTGTAATAACTAATAAGTGTGATACACCGTTGGATTTAGAATAAAACGTAGAATCTATTAAGCATAAAATAAAATTTCCCGACTATTTAAAATAACAAAGTTGATGATGGTTGTGACTAAACGAAACGTCGGATCAAAAATGTAATTAAACCATCTTGTAGGGGAGAAAAAGTGGCAATGAGAATGTAAAATTTATTTTGACATGTCTTTTCAAATAGAATCATAAATCAATTAAAACGAAATCGCGAAAATTCGGTTTTATCCAAATATCTTCGGAAGCATTCGAAATTTTTTAAATTTGGAAACATGACGTTACAGGATTCAATTATGCGCAACTTTTCTCTAATTTGACCATCTCTGTATCTCCTATGGTTTACGAGATCCCTGTAGAGTGCATTCTTATCTGGGACACCCTGTATATGATAATTTTAGTTCTTCCGTTTTTCCATCAGTCAATGCGTCCTGTTCATTACTCCCACTTTAATTGTGCAATACGCTCGATAATAATATACTCTTCTTCTACGTAGCTCTTCATTTCTCACCCTGCCCTCAGAGTTAGACTGCTCATTGAGTGTTTCATTTTCCTCTGTGTTATTTTCTAATTCTTCCCTGATGTTTTGGTAAGGGTAAGGTTTCTGCGCCGTAAGTTAACACCGGCAAGAAAGACGTTTTCCTTTATCGGGATGTCGGATTTGAAGATGCAACTTCAATTTCCATAAGCAGTCCAACTTGAGGTTATTCTTCTTAGTTCGCGGGTTTAGTTGCCTCTGTTGATCATATCACCTTATCTAAAGTATTTTTCAACCAACTCGATTTATTTTTCTTCAATTTTTAATATTTCGCTGGGTACTACATTGATCATCACTTTTGTGTTTGCATAATTTATTTCCAGTCACACTTTTGTTGTTGAATTTTGAAGTTCATCTCTATAACATATGTTTGGTCTCTTTTAAATCGTCCGTTCTTCTGGATGCGTTGGCCAACTGTTTTCTCAACATTCAGCCAGTGTGTATATCTATGTGTCTTCATGTATCATCGGCAGACGGTGCAATTGAATGCAGTCTGAGAGTACCCATCCCTTCTAGTTGCTGTTAGGTTTCTATTTAGGATTGGGGAGATAGGATGTTAGAAGTGTACAACTCGCTGATAATAATCAGTAAGGGGCCAGTAAACCTTAACCACATCCTAGCCAATCCCCATAGCGTAGAGGCCAGCCTAACAGTAAAATTTCTAATGCAACACAACATCTAATTATGAAGCATTAAACTCCTAATCTATCTTAACACCACCTTGTTTGTTTCGAAATACATACACAATACATCTTCTTGCACAGGAACAGCACCTGCTTGTAATGATTCACCTGATATTTTTCAGACGAATCCTTGAAGCTCCTTGTTGGTACTGCACCCGCCACGGTACGTACCAACAAAGGATGCGCCAAGGAGCTTCAAGGATTCGTCTAAAAAATATCAGGTGAATCATTACAAGCAGGTGCTGTTCCTGTGCAAGAAGATGTATTGTGTATGTATTTCGAAACAAACAAGGTGGTGTTAAGATAGATTAGGAGTTTGATGCTTCATAATTAGATGTTGTGTTGCATTAGAAATTTTACTGTTAGGCTGGCCTCTACGCTATTGGGATTGGCTAGGATGTGGTTAAGGTTTACTGGCCCCTTACTGATTATTATCAGCGAGTTGTACAGTGTGTTACATTGTCTTTGTCTGATATTGCAGCGTGCAGCTGAATAGGATGTGTGTCAAGTCTCCGTTTCTCCACATGGGTCGTTCTCCTTGATTCCTATTTTATGTAAGTGAGAAGGGGTCAGCCAGTGTGTGGTTCTCTTTCCCTTTAGCATGCTATATTTTTTTTCTGTTGGCCTATATATTTTCTAAGAACCAGGTTTGTCTTGGGTTCTTTAGCTGCTAAAATATGCGGTTCCTTTGTTTTTTCCCATGTTTATGTATATTCTGTCTCACATGTTCCAGATCTCTTTCTTGATTTGCCTATTTAGATCGGTATATTAGACTTTCGCGTTAACATATTGATTGGCGTACCTTTCTTTCTCGGCTAGTAGGTCTGTCTTGTCGTTCCCATTTATGGCTGAGTGGCTTGGTACCCAGATGAATCGTATTTTTATGCCTTCATCAGCTAGGTTTGCTTTAAACGCACATTTGTCTGATTCTTGAGATTTCTGGTTTCATTGCACAATCTTATTCCGCATTTCCCTGTGATAGGATCCAAAGATATGCGTCTGGGAACATGTTGCCAATGGTCTTGGTTTTCAGCACTTCTTCCATTAGTCGTTGCGCTCCTATTGCCTTCTGTGGAATTTCTGAAAATATCCAGCCAGTGATTTATTTTTTCCGTTTCCACCTTTCTCCTCCAGTATTCTATTTCTTCATTATACCAGGCGGTTACTGGCTACCTCATCTTGGAATATATTACATAGCCTTTTAAGTACGAAGTTGCAGCATAGCCAGGTTCTTCTAAGAAACGATAAGTGAAAAAGCTCTATAATCATAAAGTTCAAAAATATTTTTTTTTATTTGTCCTTGCCACAGCACTTTAAAAACAATTGTCTCTGCAATTAACGGGTTAATAATAAAAGCATGCTCAATACTCTAGAACAACTGCAGATATCGCACTGTGCTTAACACGATTTTTACTGCAAATTAAATATGACATATTTAGAAGTTTGTTTTATTTCACAAAGCTTCCCTTCTTTAACGAGACCTAGTTTACCGAATTCGATTTATCTAAACCAAAAATATCATCACTTTGATCAGTATACTTTGTCCCTTTATCCTGCCCTTATTTTACGTCCTACAGTAAAACCTATTAAACTAAAAAGATGCAGAATTTTATTAACATTATAATGATGGCATTTTTTTGACAACTTATATGGGCATAATTTCTAGAAAAATGTATTTTTTATATGACCATAACAATTTCGACCCCTATATAGCGGTAGAGTAATTTATAATAAGTAAATTATTTCCAGCAATTTCTCTTGCTTTTCTTCCATAAGTTGATTTTTTCCCAAAGCTCTACGAAACACCCTGTATTTGAATAATCGGGATATAATGTTCAAGAGCTTTGAACTTTTCTTTGTTGTATGTAGAAATAGGAAGGACTAACATATTTTTTCCTTATTTTCAGGTAAATTCATCCGACGTTTTCTGCGACGACAATAAAATCCAGTTAGTTGACATCACCGATCTATGCAAAGTATCTCCTTATCTCACTGTACTTTTGCCCATCGCCCTCACAGTTCTGTTGTGCTTCGCTGTAGCTGTAGCGATCTACTATCGTTATCAAACCGAAATAAAAATATACCTGTACGCTAAACATCTCTGTCTGTGGTTCGTCACTGAAGAAGAAGTAGACAAGGACAAAACGTTCGACGTATTCCTAAGTTACGCCCACCAAGACGTAAGGTTTGTGATAGAACACCTCCTCCCCGAATTGGAACATGGCGAAACCCGTTATAGGGTGTGTGTACACGAACGAGACTGGATTCCCGGAGAGTTTATAACAAAACAGGTGATCAGTTCTGTGAAGGATTCACGACGGACCCTTGTCGTTCTGTCAAACAACTTTGTGGACAGCGTGTGGGGTAAGCTGGAATTTCGTACAGCCCATACCGAGGCTCTATCCGAGGGTAGAGCGCGAGTAATCGTTGTCATTTATGGCGATTTGGACGAGAGCAAGCTGGACGACGAGTTGAAAAGCTATCTGAAAACAAACACCTATGTGAAATGGGGGGATAAATATTTCTGGAACAAATTGAAGTACGCATTACCCCATTCAAAAAATAGCTTCTACGAGAGAAATACTAAGCATGCTAAGATGATGCTTAAAATAGACGACAAGTTTGATCTGATTAAAAATCCTCCTAGTCCTGCAACTACGAGTACCCCTCCCATAACTCTGGATCCTGCTTTGTTGCAGAAAAACCAGATCAGAATCAACATTCCAATGAAAGTGGAAGGCGAGGATTCGCTATTGATGCGACCGAGTTAACATATTTTTGTTCTCATGTGCCAAATCTGTGATTTTTTTATTACTTAGGGAGTTTATTTTATGTTTTTTCTTTAAATTAGATTTTATACCGAAATAGTCAAAGTCAAGGTCAAAGTTAGATTTTAGGAAAATCACGAATATGGAATGTGAAAAAATAGATTCTTTGATGTGACAAAAACTTTCACAAACATTTTTTGTATCTGAAAATGCTAGTCGAGTTAAGTAAATTCAGTTACACGACAAAAATGAAACTTGATTCGCCATTTGTGTTTTGCTCATAATGATTTTTGCTCAAAACCTAAGGTTAGGTACTATATCTATTATTTTATTGTTTATGCGACTATGTTTTTGCAAATGAATTATTATTATCATCATCAATAGCTTCCTATCCTAACCTAAGCAGTTTTTATCCAGTTGGTGTTCATACGTTACAACTCGTTCCATCTGGTTGGAGGACAGCCTCTATTCCGGAATATGTCGTGTCTTGGTTCGCTCCATTCCATAATCTTCTTGGTCCATCGTTGATTCCCGCAATATGCCCCTCCCAGTTCCACGTCCTCGTAAGCGTTAGGGTTTCTGCTCCATAGACAGTGTGTCCCGCTTTTCATAAATCCACCCTAATTTCTTTGTTATTAATAATGAAATTTTTTTCAAATTTGAGTGGTAGTGGTGTGTAGGAAAAATGAAATATTTGCTACGGTAACAATTTACATTTATCATTGACGTGCTGTTTTAGGAGGTAGAAGCAGGGTGTCGATTTTTCGAAAAAAGTGTATTAGGGCTCATTTTAAATAATTTTTGTTGTCATATTAGATTCAGCATCTCGAAAAAACCCTCAATTCTTCTTTCACTTTAGTTAAAGTACGCGGAGTAATTTCTCGATTGCTTGCCTTATCTTGACGCAAAGTTCTTTATTACGCGGCCGAGTACCATACACTAAAAATACACTTTATTTTTCAAATGCCCCCATAGGAAAAAATCACAAGGAGTGATATCGGGTGATCTAGGAGGCCACGGTTCTAAAGGGCTGTTTCTATCTATATACTTCATAGGGAATTTTTCATTTAAAAAATTTCTGACTATCAGAGAATTATGTGCGGGAGCATCATCTAACTGAAATTCTCTCTGTGCTAAACGTAAGTCCAAGAAAAAGTCTTAAATATCAGGTTGTAATAAATAAATGTAGAGAAGTTTATCCGTTGAGGTTATTCAGGAAAAAGGGATCAACAATAATTGTTACATTAACTTTTTCATTGTATTGATTTTTACATATTGACTTCAAAGTTGGGATTTTCGTGTGACCAATATCTGTAGTCAAAAGTTAACCACAAGCTTCAATAATTTTTTTTAAAGCGTTCTTTGACATCAATGAAAATAACGTGACGTCGGCGTGTTTTTGAAGTTAAAGTTTTGTAAAATATATTTTTTTATTCCTGCCTTGTTTTTGAAAATATGGATTGAGGGATTTTTCGGGATGCTGAGTCTAAATATAACAACAAAACTTATTTAAAATGAGTCCTAATATAATTTTGTCGAAAAATCGACACCCTTCTACCCTCTAAAACAACACGACAACGATGAATGTAAATTGTTATCACCCAAATTTGAAGAAAGTTGCATTAATAATAACAGAGAAATTAGGGCGGATATATGAAAAGCGGGACACACTGTATTAGAACAGGTAGCAAGCACACATTAAGATCAAAGAAAGATAATTCATAAATTATTGTGCTGTTGAGAAAATTGACTCAGTTGTATCAATAAGATCAGTGGACAGTACTTTTCCTATGAATTTTGTATGGAGATACTGAGGCTGCCAGACTCTTAAAGACATTTACACTTGAAGCCTCTTACTTTCAATTAGACCGCTTTTAAATTTATTTTTTGGTGAATGTACTTCTTTATTTTTAATACGTGTTTTGTTTTTTCCTCGCTATTTTACATTTCTCCAGCTTACTGAAAAAAATAAATTTTTCTTCAATATCTAATGGTAGTTTTAAATATGGGCTGATGATAATTTGTTGTACCTTGAATTAAACTCCCAACGAGATATAAGGATTCAACTTGACCCGATTTCACGCTTATTTTAACATTTTATGTATGTTACGGCTCGATAAAAAATTTTATACACATACCTACCTAAAATTTGACTACAGATCGTTCGATCATGTTAAACCAATATATTATTACCAAATTAATACATACAGGGTGTTAATTAAGTATGTGGTCAGACTTAAGGGTGTTATTCATTATTAAATCTTAAGACAAAAGTTTATATAAACATAGTTCCGCAATCGCTTTTCTTTTGATATAGTACGGGGGTTTAAATACTTGGAAAAAGTCGGTTTTTCCTTAAAAACCGCTTTAGATATTGTTTTGAATGTTAGTAGGTGCTAACTAGGCATGAAAACACTTTGTTTTCAGTAAAAAGTGTGACGAACCGTTTTTGATTAATAAAAAATTGCATTTATTTTGCATATTGCTAACCAAAGACATCATTTTGTAATGTATTTGTCGCTAACGCTATACGCCTTCTGTCGCAGTTTTATAATATTGTATTTATTTCCTAAACGACGCCAAAATCAAAAAGATATCAATATGTACTTTGCATTAGACATTGAACTGTCTACATAACTGCCCTATCAAAAAGTAAAAAGGCAGTGGCGTACATATTTTTTGTTCCGCTTAAAAGCTATAACATCTATGTTTATATGAAATGTTTGTCTTAAAATTTAGTGAGAAATAACACTCTTATGTTTGGCCCCATAGGTACTTAATTAATTTCCTGTTTATAGATCATTTTACCTATGATGTTGTTTGTAGTTATGTAGCTGACTTTACTTAACTCCAAAATAATTTTATATTAAGTCAACAAAAAGTTTTTCCATGCGCCATGTTTTTAAGGTAAGAAAGCGCTAATTGGCTGTATGTTAGCAACAATACC
This sequence comes from Polydrusus tereticollis, assembly GCA_963920685.1. Lineage (NCBI taxonomy): Eukaryota > Metazoa > Arthropoda > Insecta > Coleoptera > Curculionidae > Polydrusus > Polydrusus tereticollis. The sequence continues at coordinate 128,400,057 of OY987329.1, forward strand.
GGTCAAGTACAAACTTTCCTGCTACGTGTGCATCACTCTTCTTATCAGTTGTTAAATTCGGTCGTTTTTAAAATTCGTTTCGCTTCTTTAGTTATAAGTTTATACTTTACTTAAGTTGGATGTTTATTAGCCTAATAAGTACAAATATATTTTTTGTAAATAAAAGCTGATATTGTGTGTATTTTTTTTTATATTAACATAAAAACTGCCTCTTTCATGTTGGAAATCAGTACATTACTAGACTTGGACTTTGCTATATACAGGGTGTCCAAAAAAATGTGGGAAATCTCTCGGATTCAGATAGAACATGAAAAAATAAGATAACAAGTTCCTATAATCTTTTTACAGGCCCTCCCTACGGAGATATGTGCCCCTGAAGGACGCCGCTGGAAATCTATTTTTCTTGAATAACTTTCAAAGTACTTGATATTATTTAATAAAAATTTAATATGATGAACACTAGTAAGGACCTCTTAAAATAGTGTCCTTGAAACATATTTAGCTTTTTTTAGTTTACCAGGGGCGGACTAAGCTTTACAACTCAACACATTAATAACGCTGAAATGAACATCTCTGTCCCTGCTGGAATCCTGCTGACCTCCTCCGCATGTATCACAAGAATAATTGATATATCAAAAATTACAGCTCATGATTGTTTTAGTTGCAAGTAGAAAATCACCATCATTTACTACGAGCTCGGAAGTGCCCCAGGGGTCTAACCTGGGGCCGCTTTTTTTCTTGATCTTATTAACATAATTATAATTAATTGTGATAGACTCGCATATACTGATAATTTAAAGATTTTTCATAGAATCTCTAGGGTTGCTGACTATAACATTCTGCAGGAGGATTTGCGGATCATCAACAACTGGTGTAAAAATAATAGATTGGCATTAGATATTTCTAAGTGCAACATAGTCAGTTTTAGTCGCAGTAATAATCCTATTTTTTATAATTGCTCATTTGGGCGAAGCTGTACTGAATCGATCCGAGAGAATGGCTGATCTTGGCATTTTATTCGATAGCAAGCTCACATTTGTACCTCATATAGAACAGATGGTGGTTTCGGCCTCCAAAGAGCTTGTTCAATGTTTTTTTTACAATAAAACTCTTATATTATACATTTGTACGTTCCAAGCATTGATTATGCATCAATTGTATGGAACCCAATATATCTTACTCTCTTACTCACATTACCTATATTGAGTGAGTAAGTGCAAAGGCGTTTATCTAAGTACTTAGTTTTTAAAGAGGACAATATGTATCCCATTAAGAGATTTGATCACATTTTACTACTAACTCGTCTTAATGAACCAACCCTTTTTAATAGAAAAGAGGTTCAATCGACCAGGTTTCTGTATGGGCCGTTGAATTTCAGGGTTGATCGTGCTTCTCTCCTCGGAGATATTTGTTTTCGGATTCCGCGATTGGGGGCGAGGTACACTTCGACTTTTCATCTCAGTACAACTAGGTCTAATATTTTAAGACAATGTCCTCTTTATTTTATGTGGAGTGTATTCAACCGGGTATGTAAATGCATGTGACATTAATGCTGACTCTCTTGCGATTATAGTTAACGCTCTGTTGAGTTTTAATCAATGATTGTGTACGATCTGATAATAATGCTCTACATATAAATTATATTTCTAATTAATTACTTATATTATTTATTTATTCATTCAATACTTATTATAATATACAAATTGAATAGAAAATGTGTCCTTCTACTGATTTTATAAGTTTTTATGGCATAAAATATTAAAATTTTATTAAATTATACATCTGGATTCTAAAGTTAGAGCCGAAAAGGTAAGTCGTTGGGTACCCCTTTGGGGCTCTGTATCTCCGTTAAGGAGCACTTTACGAATTTTTTTTTCTATGACAAGTTATGGTTATTCTGACCTCCCCTGTACGCTCCCGAGAATTTGCGATATTCTCACCGAACACCCTGTATAACAAACCTGAACTAACCTACCTATTTTTTTTCATAAACTGAAAAAGTATAATTATGATGAGACATAATAATATAAAACATAATATATATCTAAAACGATTCATATTGGAAGTTTTGAAGGATTCGTTAAAGGTGGTCTACTGATATGAATGCCGATGTCTTTGGAGAATCTTCCGAATTGGACTATGATTAAGCCATAACGACAAAGTATTATTCGATTTTTGAAAATGCCTTGTTTGTAAGATTCTATATTATATCTTGTTTTTGTAATTATATTATGTAAAATAGTACCACCCGTTGGTATTTATTAATTAATACGAATTTTTAAATGTTTTTATATGTTATAAATACCTACGCATATAATACAATTCAATTTTAGAATAGACATGTTTAAGACTTTTAAATTAAAAACTTTCCCAATACACGCTTCTGGCTAAGGGATTTTCCGCGATAACAATGGTAAATCCTCAAATATAACAATATCTTGCGATAAATTCAGGGTGGGCCTACCTAAAGGATGCTCATTATTTGGATTCTTTATTGTAAACACAATAGATTTTAAGGGACGGTGTTTAAATTGTTCTTGATACCGTTTTGATTGATGCGTTTTGCATATTTAATGAGCATTTATTACTTCGCATCATTTCAAGATAGACTGTAACAAGTATTTTAATGCATCGGGAGCATCAAGGCATCATAATAAGAACTAGACAGGATTTTAAAGAAATGGACCTTATAATTTGAAACGATACGTTTAGCAAAATTAATAAGTAGGTATTATTGTGCATACTGGTATTATATTATGGCGTAAGTGCCACCTGACCTATCCATTATAAATTAAGTTAACAAAAAATAGCATTATTCGTGTGGCAGCTGTGTCCCAAAAAAGTGTTTAGTTCCGTGACCGTTGCGGGATTCTTAAGAGCTACTTTAGACAAGCTAATGATTATTAGGTACCTATTTTAATATTGGTAAAGTCTGTTCAGAGATATAAGAAAGCAACTAACTAAATGTGGAATTAGCTTGTTTTTAAACCAATCTTCAAATAAATCAGCAGTGGTGTCCTCATGGTAATCCAGAGAAGAATCTTTAATGTTTTCTGCAGACAGAGAAAGTCCATTTGGAATCCATCCGTCTTTAGATCCAGCATGCAAAATCGTAATTCGTTTACCTCTTTTTGATGGCGCGCTTGTTTTACACTTGCCGCTTGAGTCAACCCAACCCTTTTCCGGGGTTCATATGTGTCGAACCAGGTTTCATCCAAGTAAATAATCGGCCTTTGCTGATCTCTGTAAATCCTAATTTTTTGTAGATATTCGGATCGCCATTCCCGAATTCTACTAGATTCCATTAAAACTTGTCTTTTGTTAATTTTTTTTAAATCTAACACCCACGTGTTGGATACACTTCCATAACGTTGTTCTGCCACATTTAACGCCGGTTTCATCTTTTTCAAGCCTCTTAATTAAATTATCTAATGTAGGCACGCTTTGTTCCTCGTATGACTTGTAAATTTTACGCCGTATTATATCTTGATCACTACCATCTACTTTCGAGAAAATGCCAGTATCGGTTCTTTTTTCCCCCGCTAAAACGGGATTATTTACAATTTTCCATACAGTTGATGTTGGAATTTTTGTTAATGTGGCCTTTTCTTCTAAACGTTCAATGAGAGTTGAATAAACATTGTTTATAACTTCTTTAGTTTCCACAGAAAAGTGTTTTCTGCTTTTCTACGGGGTTATCTCCTGAGATACATTGGGCTCGCACATATTTTCCATGACTCACACACGATTAAACAAACGCTGTATTACACACAAAGTAAGAATAATTACTAAGCTTAAAACTAACTAGAGTGGCTAATGTATACAGTCTTTAGAACATAATTTGTTTTATGGGATTAACCCTCTCATTTTGAATCAGGTAAAAATCGGTTTAAAATCACCAAACTATTACTTTAATAATGAAATTACGTCTTCCGGATTTGCAGTTTACTTTAAGACATTTTTAAGTACGGACCATAATTTAGCTGCATGTATTCATTCATTCATTGTTTGTTTATGGCCACCCTTGGATAATCCCATTCGAAGGCAAAGTGTAACTTTCTTATATCTCTGGACAGGCTTTACCGGACAATATTAGAAACTGAATATTAATAAATGCGAAAACAATTTACTACATTTGAAAAGTCATGAATTTTCTAAAACGTGCCCCAAAATATACTTACGTGTATCTATTATTTTCCGAAATTATGTAGTATTGCCAAGTTAAATCGTGAGAAGACTTTTTTTCAAACTTAAATGGCATAGAATTTAACAATTGCCAGTTTAGTAATTTGAAAGTAGGTGTAAAACTGATTAACTTATGTCATTACGGGGCAGACTTTATTATAGGCTTTCTCTAAACTATTATTTTACGCTGTTGTGGGAGAGGTGAAACATTTATTAACCGTAAAAACGTTTTTTTTTTACGCTATTTATTCTATTGAACGGTCGCTCTATTCTACTTACACTAATGACTATATTCTTACAGTGTCTGCTATAAAGTTGGCTACATATTGGAAACTTTTACTATAAATTTATTGGTCTATTATGATCTTGATTAAACTTAGAGCATGAATCAGTTATAATTTTGACATCTGCAGATTTTAATTAGTAGATTTTCTAAAATAAAGTTAATTCAGTTTATACCGTTGTTATGCTAAAAGTACATATCTAAGTTTCTAAACAAAGGTGCTTTAGAAGTAACATGAACTAACCAGAAAAAATGACCTATACCGGGCGATGCATGGCTTAGTTAATCATAGGAAATCCCATGTAAATTTTGAGGTGGTTAAATATTGGCTCCCTTGGACATTTTAGAGAAAAATTGTATTACAATTTCTTGAAGAGGCCGATATAATAAACCCATTTGCCAAGTTTGAATAAATTTTAATAAGCCAATCCTAACCCATTCAATTAAATGTTAGAATTACGAAATTTTCATAGTTTAGGTAATACAGCAAACACCAGCAAATTATTATTTGGCATTGACAATACGAAAAGTAGCGCCAGTGACAACATTTTCATCAAGGCGCCTTAATTATAGCTAAATATGTGCTATTCCATTAAGGAAAAAGTAACTATGATTAGGTGGTATTATACAGAAAACAGTTTAAGAGCAGTGTCTGAAATGTTTTCAGAAAAAACTGAACCCCAAAAATTGTTTAAAAAAGAAATAAAGCAATTATTAATAGATTTAGAACGCGATAGTTTAAGTGAATATTGTAATTTGTAAATTTGTATTATACAGTGACCGGCAGAAAGTGCGCAGCATATGGGAAATTTTTTTATCTTTAAGTTTAGAAAATTAATTTTGTTTTAGATAGGTTCTGCATGTTCTCAAACCAAAATAACACCCATCAAATCCGGTAAAAGTCTTATGGTATACGAGGTAGGATCAAAAATTTGAAATTCCGCTAAGAGTAAAGTACCTCCATCTTACATTTTAGAATATTTTTTTACTAAGAATTATTGTTTTAATTTCAAAGTTATACCCAAATTCCAAATTTCGCTTATTTTGGACAAAAAAATGGATTTAATCGTGTTTTCTGAATAACCCTGTATAAAAAATAAATGGCAACCGAACGGTACGAAAATAAGATTTTCTGCAGACTTTGTTAAAGATAACCGTCGATCATAAGTCCGATAAGTTTGTTTTCATAATATTATGGCTTTTTAAAATAAAAACAATAAAAATATTAAATATTTTTGCTGCACACCGTATTTTATTTTCTGAGGGAACAAGTTAATTTCATCTAACTGATATTTTTTGATTTACTTTGACTTAAAGCATCTCCTAAATAGTTTTTTATACAATTGAAGTATGCATAGAAAGTTTCCTTTCGATTTATAAAGAAAAAAATTTAAATTGTGTGTGTGTGTGATACGTTTATTTGGCTCTGGATTTAACCAACTGGCCAGCTTAAAAATTTAAATTAACAATATATTTTGAACGGATTTTATTTCTCACGCAAAATAAGGATCAATATAGGTTATTTTCATTTATCAAATACACTTTTAGGATAATCCAACTAATAGGTAATACATTCTTTAACTCAATAATAGGAAAAAAATGCTAATTAAGACTATTTACATTAACAATAATTATTATAACTTTAAATTTCTACATGTCCTCCTCCATTTTCTATACATTTTATAGTTCTTTTGTTAAATTCTTTGGCTACGTTCCTTAAAAAAGCTGGATTTATTCTGATACACTGTATTATAACATTTTCCAGATGGTCCAAATTTCTAAAAGGCCGATACTTATACACCTGGTTTTTTACGTAACCCCAGAGAAAGAAGTCTAGAGGAGTAATATCCGGCGATCTTGCAGGCCTGAAAACCGTCTAATCCATTTGTTGTAAAATTGTTGATTTAACCATTCCCTTTACTTGCAAGGTACTATGAATAGAAGCAGCATCTTGTTGGAAATACAGATTTTCTCTTAAGTTTAAGGGCAGATCATCGAGAAAATCGCTTATTTCATTCTGCAAGAAGTTTAAATATCCAGCGCCATTTAAATTTTCTCTGAAGAAATATGACCCCACTATTTGAGTATTTAATATATACCACACCAAACGTTGGTCTTAAAAGAATATTGATCTTTACATTTAATTATAAAATGGGGGTTTTGGTCAGCCCACCACCTGCAATTTTGGGAACTTACAGTGCCGTTGCTTGTGAAGGTTGCTTCGTCAGTAAATAATATACTATTTCTAAAAAGTGGATCATCTTCTTTTTCGCCTTGAAACCAAAAGCAAAAGTCAATCCTTGCATCTAGATCCCTATCTTGAAGGGTATGCAGAAATTTGGGTTTATATGAATACTTGTGATTCTTAAATATTCTTCTAATAGACTTTTCTGAAATACCAACTTGTTCTTCTCTTTCGGACAACGGCATTGTAGGAACTTCATTTACGGATAACAAAACATTTAAAGCGTTTTCTTCCATAGCTGCAGTTTTTCTATGGACAGTTTTATACTTATTTTCCACCGATCCACTTTGTTTAAATTTATTGACAATTCTAAATATAGTGGAATTGTGAACATTTTTATTGTTAAAAATAATTGCTGTCTCGCGATAACTGTGATAATTGTCACCATGAATTAAAACTATTGCAATTTTCTCCTGTAAAGACAACTTTTCAACTTCCATTTTTATAGCAGAACTAAGCAACTAAATGTCATTAATTTAATTTCAATGTTTGACTTGTTTTCATGGCTGCTTCGATCTTAAATAGTATAGATTATGAGAAGGAAATTAATTTGTGTTATTATTTTTAGGCTTTAAGCTTGCCCTTAGGGCATAAAAAATCAGTTTTTGAAGAAACATTATTTTAAAATTATTTAAAATGTGTACAAAAAATATTATTGATCCTTATTTTGCGTGAAAAATAAAATCCGTTCAAAATATATTTTTAATTTAAAATTTTTTCTTTATAAATCAAAAGGAAACTTTCTATGCATACTTCAATGTATAAAAAGCTATTTAGGAGATGCTTTAAGTCAAAGTAAATCAAAAAATATGAGTTAGATGGAATTAACTTGTTCCCTCAGAAAATAAAATACGGTGTGCAGCAAAAATATTTAATATTTTTATGTTTTTATTTTAAAAGCCATAATATTATGAAAACAAACTAATCGGACTTATGATCGACGGTTATCTTTAACGAAGTCTGCAGAAAATCTTATTTTCGTACTGTTCGGTTGCCATTTATTTTTTATACAGGGTTATTCAGAAAACACGATTAAATCCATTTTTTTCTCCAAAATAAGCGAAATTTGGAATTTGGATATAACTTTCGAATTAAAACAATAATTCTTAGTAAAAAAATATTCTAAAATGAAAGATGGAGGTACTTTACTCTTAGCGGAATTTCAAATTTTTGATCCTACCTCGTATACCATAAGACTTTTACCGGATTTAATGGGTGTTATTTTGGTTTGAGAACATGCAGAACCTATCTAAAGTAAAATTAATTTTCTAAACTTAAAGATAAAAAATTTTCCCATATGCTGCGCACTTTCTGCCGGTCACTGTATACAGTATGTCCACGGATGGGGTTTACAAGAGGACAAATAGACTAAAAATTGAAAGATACGAAAAAAAGTCACTCTTAATAAACGTTTTTGCTTGTCTAGAAAATGCGATTCACTATAGAAACTTCAATTTTTTTATACAGGGTGGGTAAAAACTTCAAAAATGTTATTTTGCTTAGGAGTAAACGTACTTTATTTTGAAAGATACGAAAAAAAGTCACTCTTAATAAACGTTTTTGCTTGTCTAGAAAATACGATTCATCATAAGAAACTTCAATTTTTTTATACAGGGTGGGTAAAAGCTGCAAAAATGTTATTTTGCTTAGAAGTAAACGTACTTTATTTTGAAAGATACGAAAAAAGTCACTCTTAATAAACGTTTTTGCTTGTCTAGAAAATACGATTCATCATAAGAAACTTCATTTTTTTTATACAGGGTGGGTAAAAGCTGCAAAAATGTTATTTTGCTTAAGAGTAAACGTACTTTATTTTCAAAGATACGAAAAAAAGTCACTCTTAATAAACGTTTTTGCTTGTCTAGAAAATGCGATTCACCATAGAAACTTCAATTTTTTTATACAGGATTGGTAAAAACTGCAAAAATGTTATTTTGCTTAAATAAAAATCCACTCTTATAATGAATGTGTTTTCTACACAACATCCGAAGTAGAACAATTCATTAAAATGTTTACCTATATCAAAATTATTTCCCAAAAAGTATTCGCTGGCACACCTCTGACTGGTGAACCTAGTTAAAATAATAATGAGACTTAAGGTGATAGGTACTTGTTGTCAATGTCTTTATTTAATGAAGTTATTATTTAAGTAGAAACGCTATCTACCGAACAAAGAGTTTTTATAATACAATGTTATGGGGATGGTCAAGTACCGAGAAATTTGTAGGAATCCCAATAACTAGGATGACCATCTGCAAGTTAATAAAAAAGTTCCAGAGAACTGGTTCGGTTTTGGATCTCAAAAAAAAAAGAAGAAATACGACCATGATGATGCTGCTACAGTCTTAGTTCTTCAACCTGTTGAAGAAAATCCTATGATGTCCCCCAGAAATCGTGTTACTCAATTGGAAGTTGTGAAAAAAAGTCAAATTCAGAAGATCCTTAAATCAAATAAATTGTATTCGTATAAACCGCACTTTAAACAAAGATTGGAAGAGGGAGATTGATTTTTGCTTGTGGATAGGAGGCAAAATTTTAAGTGGAAATGTTGATTTTTATAAATGTATCATGTTTTCTGATGAACGTACATTTTCTACCAACGGAATCGTTGCAACCCAGTACGTTAGGTACTGGTCTTTAGAAAATCCCGAATTCAGAATTATGACGAGAAGACAATATTTCACAAAAGTGAACGTGTGGTGCGCGATATCCATCCATGGCATCATAGGGCCATATTTTTTTGATAACACGTGCAATAGATTATCATATCTAGACATGCTGGATACATTTTTCAATGATAAACTCGAAAATCTATCATTTTCGACAGAATATGTATTTTTAGCAAGATGGTTGTCCAGCCCATTTCGCTCGTGAGGTTAGAGAATGGCTTGACCGCAGATTTGGTCCAAGGTGGATTGGCAGGAATGGCCCAGTTTTGTGGCCCCCAAGAAGCCCCGACTTAACCTTGGCGGATATGTTTTTATGGGGCCATTTAAAACAAATTGTTTTTGCTACCGCAGTACCAAATGATATTGAAGTGCTGAAGGGCAGAATTATCCAGGCTGTCCAATCGATATTTCAGGAAGCAATCAGAAATTATTTCACTTATTTGAGAAAGCAATTAGAAAAATGTGTCGAGTATGTGGGTGGAGCTTTTGAATTATGAAATCGTTATCGTATTCTTTTCATGTTGATAAAAATGTTCGTATTATTATTATTATTATAATTACTTCATTAAATAAAGACATTGACAACAAGTATCACCTATTCATTATTCAAGTAAAAACGTTTATTAAGAGTGACTTTTTTTCGTATCTTTCAAAATAAAGTATGTTTACTCTTAAGCAAAATAACATTTTTGCAGTTTTTACCCACCCTGTATAAAAAAATTGAAGTTTCTTATGATGAATCGTATTTTCTAGACAAGCAAAAACGTTTATTAAGAGTGACTTTTTTTCGTATCTTTCAATTTTTAGTCCATTTGTCCTCTTGTAAACCCCATCCGTGGACATACTGTATATTGTGACGTCATTTTAGAGAGAGAAAATTGGTAAGAAGCTATAAAACATCTCATGAAGGAACATGATGAGATGACATGATGGAAGAAATGGTAGAACTACTTGTTAAAGTCTGTGCGTTTTAAGAAGTCCGCTAAGCCATAAAACCTCTTGAGCATTATGTCGGTGGCTCTCAAACAATAAATTATATTGAAGGTAATTTTGGATGTTGATGAATTACATTTTCTAAATAAAATAATTTAAAGTAAATAAAAAATTAGTTTAGGTAAAGAAAAATAATAATTTTTTAGCTTTTGTAGTATTCAGACAAATTAATTTTACGAATTCTTTTTTATAAAGTTTTGGTTCTAAAAAGAACCGATTTTGTAGTCTTCCGACAGAACGTACCTACTTGTAGATAGGTACTACTAAAAGTAGTCTTCCTCTGCATTTGAAATTTCACCCATGCTTTCAGACTCATCAGAATCAACATCATCGTCATCATCATCATCATTCGTAATAATTAACGGTCTTACTTCGTCTATAACCTGTTCTGTCTCATAAGATTCAAAAATAATTTTTTCTGTGTGTTCAATGCATTTCCGCCATTCTTCTTTGCCCGCTTGGCTAAGCGCCTCCTCCCATAACTTTATAACGCTAGGCTTACCGATATTTTTACAGGCATGTTGTATGTATGTATGTAAGTGCGGGCAGCTCTGACACCGCAGCACTCAGGCCTGTCGACCCATTGTGCTCTGCCGCGTTGGTTAGGGTTGCGCCAAACCTATGCCCTTCACGAAGGCGAGCACTAGGGTTGGTGAAAGCTCCTTGATATCCGCTGGTGCAAGTAGTCCTGCACCCAGGTACTGGTGCCTTTTTCGTATAAGGCTATTACAGAAGCATAGGACATGCAGTGAGTCCTCGTTCTCCTGCTTGCAGAACCTGCAAGCAGGAGAACGAGGACTAGGGCGGCAATCTCAAAACTTGATGTCCATATTTGAGGGCTAATTCGTCAACAACATACTTTTTTTTAAATGACTGCTCTTTACACTTGCTTAAAAGTTCACTTTTTAAATATAAATTTTCATGGTTTATGTTTTTCTTTGACAACCACTCTTTTATTCCTTCCTTTTTCCAGCTGCTTGTAGGGAATTTCTCTTCGAGTCTCGTATGGTAAGAGGCATTGTCTAAAACAATTAAGGAAGGTTTTTCTAAACTTTTTAAAAGTTTTTCCTCGAACCAATGCTCAAAAATTTCAGCATCCGTATTGCGCACAGACTTTATTTCAGTTGACTCCACAAACGAATCATTCGAATTTAGTGATGATGAAGGCAACTTTTCAGACCTTTAATCATCAATTCTTGTAAATGTGATTTGTACAGTTTTTATATTAAAAAAATAAAATTAATACAGTTAAATATATAGCAACATATACACCATAAAAATTGCATACGTATTAATAGAAACCCAAACGTCCACCACTGTCGTAAGATTTATCCTAAACTATCGGCTTGCTCTATTGTTACAATTTTTCGACCCTTTGTGAAGAATTAAATTGCAGGTATGTCGATCTATACAATGTTAAAACTACCTCTGTATTCTGTATTGTAACTGTAAAGATATACTTTCAGTCTAAAAATAATATGTTTACACAGTAAGCCAAAACTTGTATTTTGCATTTACAATGAGAGTTTGCTGTCAGACAATATTTAACACATTTTTATTTATTTTATTTAGAAAAACTGTAGGGGATCTAATGAAAGAAAAAAATAAGTTCCTACATTATTTTTCATATTTGCACTATTGGCTAGTCGCCTTACCCCGTATGTTCTATTTAAACGATACCTAAATATCTCAAAAATTACCGACCATCTCAACCTTTTCAGTACTTAAACATTGCTTGAAGGTTCTTTTGTGGACCAAAAAAAAAAAATCGCTAAAACAGCCACATATCCCCTAATTAACATAGCCATAAACCAGTGAAGCCAGTAAGGTCTTTAAATCATTAAGTGCTTAAGGAGAAGTCTTCTCGCTCTGCGTCATTAACCGACTGTTATTATATATATATAGCATCTTCTTAGCCCTGCCTGCGGTCAAGGGCGAGCACCTGTGTTCGCCAGTCCAGTTAAATCAGCCAGCAGGAAGTTTTAAGTTCATTATATCTCGATTAACGGCCAAATAAATAAATTAGGAACTACAAAAAAAAATTAAAACTTTAACACCTTTAATGTTGTAAAACCAAATATTTTCCGTCCAGAGCGGAACAATCAACAAAAGTCTTTTAACTTCTCAATGTTGCCAAATTTCGCTAGTTTATCGGCTTCACTGTTATGAGAAAATTATTTCAATAATATATTATTGACATAAACGATAATCAAAAGTCTTAGTTGTCTGAGAATAGAGAATAACCTCTAATACATGCGTACTTTCGCCCAATAAGGATATTGCGTTGCGTGTCTAAAATTTTAGAAGAAATAGTAAATACACAATTGACTCAATATTTGTTACACAATAAAATGTTACCTTCCCCACAGTCCGGCTTTCATAGGGCTCACAGTACTACAACTGTCCTTCTTAATGTATCCGATGACTTACTGAGGGCCCAGGATGAGGAAAAAATTCTTGCCTAATTTTACTTGCCTTCAGTAAGGCCTTTGATACGTTGAATCATTTCTGTCTTCTAACTAAATTAAAATTCTATGGATTGAGTATCTTGTCATTGAGGTTTCTGGAGAGCTTCTTGAAGGGAAGGAGTCAACGTGTAGTGTAGCCTCTCGGTTTGTGTCAATATGCCGCGGGTTACCCCAGAGTTGTATGATTGTATTGTTGACATGCAAATTTATTTTTCTTTTCGTACCATCACCATCATCTATCGACTCTTTCAAAATTAACGGTAGCCCACGATCTTAATAAGACTCAAATGATGATATTTGGATGGGATAAAGATGTCGTGGCTAATACCCTGAACCTTGAGTGGCATTTTAATAAACCCTTAGTCTGTATGTAAAAATCTAGGCATATTGTTGGATGATTTGAAGAACATGCTTCATATCTTTTGTAAACTAAAAACGTCATATATGTATATATAGGGATGTGTTGGCTAGAGACTTAGACTTAGTGATAGTTTAATTATCTCATATCTTTATTATGGAAGCACTCTCTATTGGCTGGTACTGATTGTAGCCTCTAGGAATAGCTTGCAAAAACTGCAAAACTCATGCATTCGGTTCTCTTACGACCTGCGTAAGCTTGATTATGTAACTCCATCATACCTTCCGTCTAATTGGTTCTATCTTGATTAGAGATACCAGATACAACTGAGCACTGTGGTGTATAAGGTCAACAAACTTGAAGTGCCTCTATATCATTACGAAAAACTCCTCAAAGGTGGAGATGTTCATAGCAGGGTTAAGCGATATACAGCCCTATGATCAAACACACAAATTAACTTATAACGTACTGTTTCCATGACAACAACCGAAAAAAGCCTACTGTTAATTTTTCACTGTGGTTGAAAAATAGCTAGTTAGTGTCTAAAGTTAACTTGTGTGTTTGATCATAGGACTGATAAACAGCTCATTCAGACTCCCAGCACAGAACAGCCGCCTTCCAGTGTAGTTTTACATATAATGCAGTTAAAACATGCAATAGCTTACCGCCAGAGATTAAAGATTGCTTATCTGTTGACAACTTCAGGGTTCACCTCAAGAGGCATTTTATCTAAAGAGAAGCTGAGTTGTCTACCAACTTTATTCCTGTTATATGTATTTAATAGAATATGTTCTCCAGGGGGTTTAAGTTCGGGGATCAAGTAGGCCACAAGTGAGGTCCACCTTAACCAATCCAGCAATCTTCGTATGTTACTGTTAAAAGCTCACGAGCAACCACACTAAAATGGGCTGGTGCACCATCGTGCATAGATCACATTGCATTTCTTGTTGCCAACGGTACATCCTCCAGAAACTGAGGCAGTGTTTGTTCTAAAAAGTTGCGATACATCTCGCCAGTAAGTCTTCCTGGTAGAAATACCGACCCAATTAGCCAGTCACCCACAATTGAGGTATTCAACGAGAACTGATATTGAAAACGATTTTCAAGTATGTAGATTTTTTTCAGCCCACATCTGGTTGTTGTGATGGTTCATTATTATATTCCTTGAGAAATTCAATTAATCGGTAAATAGAATCAGCGTCAGTAGTTGAGGCATTTGAAGCCATTGACAGAAAATCAGCAGGACGAAGTGTCTGACCGCGTTGTATGTTGTATGGGTACAACAAATAGCCACTAAGGATTTTCCAAACAGTCCCATTACTTACATTCAAGGTATTTGCAATTTTTCGAGTAGAAGTACCTTGATCTTAATGAATAGGAATAGAAAATATCTTGATTATCATTAGCCTACACGTTAATCTGGGCCTTTAGTTACATCCTCTCGGTATCCATCAATTCAAAAATATCCTGAATAATATTAATTATAAGAATTAGTATTTTGGTAGTAATTCCCAAAATACCAATTAAAAATAATTCCTCATTAAGTATTTCTTTAAGTATGAACTCTTAGTAATACTCACAATTGTCTCTCCCGAATGATTTTTTCGTCATTATATTTTATCATGTGTCTTATAGTCCTGCTTGCACGGGTCAAAAACATGCTTGGCATAAGAATATCGATGATACACCTATCATAAAATAATAATAATAGAAAGCATTTATTAAAGAAAACAAAAATTAATTCTGCTATTTGTACTTAGGTTGAACAACGTGTAAAATTGTACTCATATAACGGTAACGTGGTAAGTGTTTCTTTTATCTAACAATTTTATTGCCGTACATATCAACAGAAACCCAGCGAATTTACTATTCATAATTTTGTTCTCTAAATTGTTCATAAACAACTCGCTGAAGAATGGAGAAAGGCAAGAACCCATTGCCAATCATCATTAAATTGGAAGAAGTCTTGGTCTAGAACTGTAGATAATAACAAAGTTAGGTCTGAAATTAATAAGTTGAGTAAACTCTTTCTTCTTGGCAATCTATGAACTAAATTGTTGCAATCAACTGGGGGAATGCTTGGGCATAATTTCTTCTTGTCAAGTGATATCAATCTAGCGTCTGGTGGAAGCTCTATATTCTTCAAGTAATTAAGGAACTCAAAAGTGTTATGGGGTGTAAGGGGTATAGAAATATATATATATATATATGACAACCTCACCTGCACGTGGTACACCCTGCTAGATTACTAACGAGGCTCTGTCGACCTAACGACTGCCGGAATAAGTAGTCACCCTCTTGATGGCCAACAGCTTCGGGTGGATAAGCCAACAAGAGTAAGGGCACCTTCTTGTCCTAGGAATGATAAATCAGTTCTAAAGGCGGACGAACCGATAACATGGTCAACGGTATGGAGATGCAGAAGGCCTTCTGCAACGGGAAACCACTGCATTAAAGATCTTTCAGATATTCCCAGGATATTCATCCGATCATCTTATCATGTTGGAAGCGCAAATACAAATGGCCTCTAGTCCTGGGCAGACCTTAAGTGGTCAGTAGGTGCAAAGAATTTTCCGGTTCCAACTGAATAAGATAACAAAAATCGCAACTTGGGATGTGAAAACATTATTTGCAACTGGAAAGCTCGATAACTTAAAGAAATGAACAGAATGAGGGTAAACATTCTTGGAGTGAGTGAAGTCCAATGGCCTGGAAGTGGAATGGTCAAATCAAAAGGTAAAGTATTTTACTATTCCGGCAATCATACTGATCGAAACCACCAACATGGTGTTGGTATCTTAATGGATGAGAACTTACAACAGTCAGTGAAGAATTTTGTTCCCCTCTCCGAAAGAATAGTTCTAATTCAGCTACTCGGTACTTAGGCCTATTAACATCAATATTGTCCAGGTCTATGCTCCAACAGCAGACAAACCAGAGGAATAAGTTGAAAACTTCTATAAACAACTAGATTAGGTCTTAAAACTCACAAGAACGAATGAAATAAATATAATTTTTGGAGATTTTAATGCCAAAGTTGGCAAAGGCAGGATGGGATCGGTGGTTCGTGATTGGGGCTTGGGCGAGAGAAATGACAAAGGTGAAAGGTTGATTCAGTACTGTGAGAAGAACAATCAATTGCAAACACGTGGTTTAAAATCCCACCAAGACGACTATACACCTGGAAATCTCCACAGGACACAATGATCATCACATTGTTTGTAATGAAATAGATTACATCACAATTAACTGTAGGTTTAGAAACTCTATACCATGCCGTGCTGATATCGTATCAGACCACAACCCAGTGTATGCTCACATCGTTTTACGCCTCGCCAAACCTAAAAGAAAGAGCTTCAGGAGGACACTAGACCTACAACTACTAAAAGATGAAACAACAAGATCACTGTACGAAGACCATCTTAATAAGGAATTAGAAAGTGTTACCAGTACAAACGACGTTGACAAGCAATGCCTTGATTTTAAACAAGCGAACGAAAAGCTTCTCTCAAAGAAACAAACAACAATTAAGAAAGAGTGGATGAATAAAGATATTCTAGAATTAATGGAAGAGCGAAGGCAATGTAAAATTCGGAACGATCACAATGGGTATGAGCTCTTCAAAGAAGAATACGAAATGAAATTAGAGTGGCAAAAGAGAATTGGCTGCACGAAAGATGTCAAGAGGCTGAAGATCTTAACAGACTTGGAGATAGTTTTCATCTTCATAAAAAGGTCAAAGAAATGCTGGATTGTGCAATAATAGACCGCTAAGTTTTATTAAAAATGAGCACAATGAAATAGTCACAGAACCCGAAGAATTGTTGCAGATCTGGAGAAAATATACAATTAGTCTTTCCAACGACGACAGACCAGAGAACCCCACAACGGAAATATCCACTCTATCAGGACCAAGCACACTAAAAAGTGAAATCATACACGTCATCAGTTTAATGAGAAATAACAAAGCTTCAGGTCCTGATGATATGTTCTCGGAAACGTTTCACTTAATTAACCAACAAAATCTTGAAACGATCGTAAGACTCTTCAATAACATCTATGACACTGGACACTTCCCTGAAGATTGGCTCCGCTCCACGTTTATCACCCTACCAAAATCGAACAGCGCAAGCTCGTGTAAAGGTTATCGCCTTAATGAGTGACTATCTGAAACTTCTCCTTCGAGCTCTACACGCAAGGCTTTATCGAAAATGTGAGGAAATAAGTGGAGTCAGTCAATTCGGATTTAAAAGCGAATTCGGAACTAGAGAAGCCACATTCAGTCTCCAGACATTGATCCAAAACTGCCAGGATCAAAGAAAAGATGTCCTTATGTGTTTCATTGACTATGAGAAGGCATTTGACAACGTTAAGCACAATCTCCTGATAACATACCTCAGAGATTTGGGACTGGATGGAAAAGATATAAGACTAATCGGTAATCTGTATTGGCACCAAAAGGCAGAGATTCGAATAAGCAACGCTGGAACAACTGAAGATTTTGAAATTAAAAAAGGCGTTCGCTAAGGATGTATCTTATCCCCAATGTTATTCAACCTGTACGTGGCAAGAGCATTCTCCGAGGACACCTTAGATAGCCCCTTTGGAAAGTAACCGGAATCCCCATCAATAATATCCGATATGCGGATGATACCGTGATATTGGCAGATGATGCACATGATCTCTAAAATCTACTAAATCGGGTCAATGAAGAAAGCCAAAGACTAGGCTTAAAAATTAACATCAGTAAAACCAACTTTCTGATTATTATTAAGAACGATATTCCACACACTCGAATAGATATTAACGAAGAGAACATCGAACAGGTCACACAATTTAAAAACTTGGGATGCATAATTAACCAAGAATGGGATCCGGATCAAGAGATAAGATGCAGGATCGAACAGGCTGGAGCAACCTTCATACTACTTCGAAAATTCCTTATAGACAAGAACTTGAATTTCAACCTTAGATATAGGATGGTAAAGTGCTATGTCTGGTCCGTTCTCCTGTACGGTGTTGAGGCGTGGACGTTAAAGGTATCAATCATCAACAAAATTGAAGCCTTCGAAATGTGAATCCTACGGCGAATGTTGAAAGTGTCTTGGATCGATCACGTGAGAAATGAGGACGTTCTCCAAAGAACCGGTCTAGCAAACCGAGAACTTTCGAAAATATCAAGAAAAGAAAAAAGATTATCTCAAACACATACTGCGCGGAGAGCGTAACCACTTTCAATGCCTCATTCTTCAGGGTAAAATTGAAGGGGGGAGAAGAGGATTCGGCAGAAAAAAGATGTCGTGGCTGAGAAATATCCGTCAATGGACAGGAATAAAGGACTTCCAAACACTACAGAATGCTGCAATTAATAGAAGCATATGATAAAAAAAATATGAACGCCTACGCAGGAATCTGCACGGTACCAAAAGAAGAAGAAGAAGAGAGTTTTTGGTTGCATAGACGCTTTCAATGTGACCTCGGTGAGAATGTTATTAAGCCAAGAAGAAATTTTGTAGCATGCAGAATCAACAAAGGTTGCAGTTAACAATATTCAAAATATCCTCAATTTTGATGTGTGCACAACTTAACACCTTAAGAATTCAGGTATGTTGCTAAGGCACTGTGAATGAATGCCCGACACACCGTTGCAGGATCCTAACAAACCTAAACCTCAAAAAATACAGATACGCAACAGAATTTTAGAGACGTACGTGGAAGCAAATTGCACCCAATTTTTGGGTGCCACATTCATTAAGTAATTTTTTATTTGTTTCTTAAAAAGCCCTGATACAGGTACGTGATCCAGGAGATAGTTGTAACACCTCTACACGTTTGTTAACCTTTGGCTTTTTTACAAATTTGTCCCTATTTGTGGTATAATGTGAATGTTCTGTGAGCTGCAGGGCAATCGATCTATAAAATATTCATATTCATTCAAAAGACAGGAGTTAATTGTTGGGTGGAGTGTATCTTCTTGGTAGATTCGTATTTAGGACTCCACCCCATGCAATCAAATAATATGGTGAGACTAAATCAATGCGAAGCACCATGTCAAAATGTTCTTCTTCAATTATTATTCCTCAAAAATATTCCGATGCAACGGAATCCTTGACAGTATATTTTTTTGAGATTTTCTTTTTAGTCGCGCGTAACTTAACTTTCATTGTAAGTGACAATCGATAATGCTTCCTAAGTACTTATACTTTATTTCATTACTGAGTTTACTTAAAAAATCCAGTTGTTAAGATTGAAAGACATTTAAAATGGGCAACGAATCACTATAATTAAGAAGTGAATGGAACGAACAAAGTTCTTTTTAACGTCTATGTTTAGTAGCCGACAGTTAAAAGGTTTCATAATATTGGGGAAATGATTTCCAATAAGAGTTTAAATGGTGCTCAGCTGTTACCTTCATATAAAGTGGCCGTATTTTGATTTTACTTTAATTGGTAAATATTACTGGGCCCAAAATGGTACTCTGTGATGTACTCCGTATTCAAAAAACTCTACTCACACTGCCACTGAATGTGGTTCACATTCTATTATATTTTCAATTTTTTTCCTTTTGTAAATTGGACTAATATACTAAGATTCCGTTGGGAAATTTGATTCAGTAAATCGTTTTTTTTTTTTTTTTTTTTTTAATAATAATTTATTATTGACCTCAAAACAGTTTAACCGCCACCGAGGCCTACAAATTGTATGGTATAATTATTAACATTCAAATAAAGTTATTCCGAAAGGCAAACAAATGTAGTTTATATTTCTTTATCCTGTCACTTAAATGTCTATACTCTATTTTCCTTTATATAGTTCTTAATATTGCACGTCAGTTTCTTGGTATTTCCATGGAGTATTCTTTGTGGAATCCTATTATATTCCTGTATACTTCTATAAATTGGTGAGTCCTGTCCCTTTTTAGTTCTAGCATATGAATTTTTTAATTCATGGTTTGTTCTTGTGTTGTATGTGTAGAATTGTCTGTTATTTTGTAGTTTTACACTTGTTTTAAGTTAATTGTTTTGTATATCATGTATTAGTTTGGTTTGTTTTAATACTTTCAATTGTTTATTTTCAGGCATGTCACTTTTTAATATATTTCCTCACTGGGCGTGTAGTAATTCATCCCGAATATCACTTTAATCGCTTTGTTTTGTAGTCTTTGGAGCTGATCCAACTGTCTAGTACATGTATTTCCCCAGCAGGGCATCAGGTATCGCATATGTGGCTCTATAAAACTATTGTAGAGAAGCTGTCCAGATTTTTTATTGAGTTAGTGAGCACATCTTTTAATAGAGCCCAACATAGGAACTATTTTGTTTATCACACCATTAACGTGGTTTTTCCAGGATAGATTATCTGTGATAGTTAGTCCAAGGTATTTATATTCAGTAACTCTTTTGATATTTGTTTCATTAATTTTGATTTGGGGATTGCACGGTGGTTTACTTTTCTGCCTAATAACCATAAATACTGTTTTCTGGACGTTTAAAGAAAGTTTATTGTAACACAGCCAGTTAAAATACTTTACTAGATTACTATTGACAGTTTCTTCAAGTTGTTTTTCACTTTCTCCAGAATATATTAGCACTGTGTCATCTGCAAATTTGAAATATTTTGCTGTCAGGTTGGTGAATTTCAGATTGTGCACGTATAAAACAAGTATAACAGTGGTCCGAGAACAGATCCCTGTGGGACACCTGTATTTAGTATCTGTTCTTCGCTATGTTCACCATTTATTACAGTGTAGTGTTTTCTACCGCTTGAGTATGTTTTCAGTAGTCTATGGCATGTACCTCGAAAGCCCATTTTGTATAGCTTGTTCATCAAAAGTTCAATATTCACTGTGTCAAATGCCTTCTGTAGATCAACAAATACTGCTAGTACATATTTGTTTTTGTCCATTTCACTCGTTATATGTTCTAGTAGGTCCACTGTTGCCCCTTGAGTACTACTTTTTTTTTAAATTCATATTGTTGATGATCAAACTTAAATGTTGCTTATATGAATGTTACTAGTCTTTCCTTGATAATTTTTTCTATAACTTTTGAAAAGGTGGTTATTAGTGAAATTGGCCTGTAGTTGTTCATGTCTTCATGTGTTCCTTTTTTGTAGATTGGTATGATTTTAGCTGTTTTTAGTTCTTTAGTATTTAGAAAATTAATCGCCACAGTTTACAGAACGCACTGTGCAACTAACCTGTACTAACCCACTGTATATATTAAATATGGTAGATACTTGGAAAGTGACATTCATTAGCTCTACTAGCTTTACAAAACTATATCTATGTACTACGCAAATTTTCATAGTCGCATGCGATACGGAGTTCTGAATTGGGGAACCGGGGCGCAGGCTATCAGGGTTTTCCGTCTGCAAAAGGATGCTGTCCGAGTGCTGGCCAGTCTGGGGAGGCTGGAAAGTTGTCGTTCCGCATTTAAAAACCTAAGGATTTCTACGTTTTATGACACCTATATTATTGAATCGTGTTTGTATGTTTTTAAGAATAGGCAATTGTTCAGTTCGGGATCCGCCATATTGCATTACAATGTCAGAAGCGGGGCACTCCTAATACCTCCTAGACATCGGACCACCCTATACCAGAAAAGTTTTCATTTTAAGTGCTGTAAATTTTTTAATTGTCTGCCGCTGGAAGTAAAGAACGCACCAAATGTAAATATTTTTAAGACTCGTTTAAAAAAATTTGTGCTCCAAAAGACTTGTTACAGTCTCAGCGATTTTTTTAACTGAATATTGTTTTGACATCTTTATTTGAACTTTGTACTTACATAATAATTTATTTTTAGAGTTGGTACCTAATTATTAATGTTACCTATATTAGGCAGATTTTGACGTTTTCTTCAATTACTGTTTCTGAATGTAACTTTTGAATTGAGGAAATAAAAAAATTGATTTTTTTTTTATTTGATATCTGGACTGAACCAAAGAATATTGTTCAACAAGTCGAGAAAAGGCTCTTTTATACAAATACTCTAAGAGACAATGTTCAGCTAACGTCAACAGATGCAATAAATAAAATTTAGGGTGAAGTATAGTAAAGTTTCCATTATATCATTGATATTCTAACTGCCATAAAATTCCCCAAGCAGAGCCGGAGTACAAATTACCTGCACCCCTAATTGGTATACCATTTTAAGTGGGTTCAGAAAAAAGCATTTATCTCCTGATGCCAAAGAAATCATTAAAAGTGTATACCAATCTTTGCTGAAGTGAGATTTTAATCCAAGTAATGCTTTAGCCGAGACGTCTACTTTAACAAGTATCTTCGGTAAAGGGTATAGTACTGAAACATATCATTCCAAGAAAGAAACGAAGTAGCTGTGGCACATTTAGAAGTATTGACGAGAATGATTTGGCTTTGAAGTATTAAGAACAATCTGTACCTACCCTGGTTTCCCTAAAAAAAGGCTTACCACCGACGAACCAAACATTTCTTGTAGCATTTCAAGCCTAAGGAAAATTTGGCTTAAAATGGGTTTTAAATATCACACAATTGATAAAAGACAAACCTTAATGGAATCTCAACGTTTACGGGAATGGCGTCATAAATATCACTGGGGAACATCAAATATGTTTCCGGGACCAAAATAGCAAAATCTTACTTATTTTATTATACTAACTAACAATCTGTCTTTCAAAAGTCTCAGTTGGCTTCGGTTTTACATTTCCATGCTAATTATGATAATTACCTACCTGCCCGTAATGTATGGGAAAATTCGACTTTTAAATGAGAAGTACCTGGATTTATTATAGCAGGTGTACTTTATAAGGGGTTTAAATACATATATTAGTTAGTTGTATTTCAACCACCAGTTCATTGAGAACTGTTCGTATTTGAGAAATTATAGAGTTTTGAGCAACATGTCGCGAGTTTGTTTAAATAAGCCGGATCATTTTTGTTATATATGTGGTGAAGTGACTTTTGTGAAACAAAAACGTACACTTAATACAAAAGGCTTAACCCTTGTATTTTGGCTGTAAAATTGGAGACCAGGATAAAAATTGGGCTCCCCATATCTGCTGCTACAACTGTGCATCCAACATTCGCGGCTGGCTTAGTGTAAAAAAGCGTAAGATGCCCTTTGCTGTTCCTATGATCTGGCGAGAACCGAAGGACCACGTTACTGACTGTTACTTTTGTTTGACACCTCCCATCAAAAAGGCTTTTCGGAGAAAAAAAGGTCTGTGATACAGTACTCAAATTTACAATCCGCCATACGCCCGGTGCCTCATAGTGACGAGTTGCCTGTACCTAATCCACCTCAGGAATATAGCCTTGATTCTGATGATGATCCAATGGATTTAAACGGTAGTGTACTGGAAAATATCGCCGGCCCATCAACCTCGCAAGGCTCCGATTTTGTCTGTGAACTTCCCAGTAAAAAGCCTCACAAAATAAGTCAAAGTGAATTAAGTGACCTTATAAAGGATTTGGAATTGCCTAAGAAAAAATCCGAACTATTGGCCTCTCGATTGCGACAATGGAATTTACTTCAAGATGAAGTAAAAGTTTCTGTGTACCGAAGCCGTCAGAAAAACCTCACACCATTTTTAAACATGGAAAACAGTTTGGTAGCCTGTAGGACATTGAGGGATTAATGGCAGCTTTAAATCTCGACCACGATCCAAAACACTGGAGACTTTTCATTGATTTCTCAAAAGTAAGTCCTAAAGCTGTGTTACTCCATAATGGAAACAAGTTGTCGTCCCAATTGGTCATGCAGAAACGTATAGCAATTTGAAATTGTTACTGGAGATCATACAATATGAAAGTTATAATTGGCAATTGGAATGCAGCTAGGTTATACGAAATACTGCTGCTTCCTCTGCGAATGGGACAGTCGAGCACGATCGGATCACTACATAGAGAAAATTTGGCCACCGACAGAGTCTTTTGAGCCAGGAAAGAAAAATGTAGCCAGCGCGCCATTAGTTCCCCCAGAAGAGATTTTACTACCGCCACTTCACATAAAATTTTGTGAATGCCATGGACAAAGAAGGCCGTGCTTTTAGTTATTTAAAAGAAAAGTTCCCTAGATTCAGTGACACTAAAATTAAAGAGGGAATATTTGTGGGTCCCCAGATTAGGAAACTTTTCGGAGATGCGCAATTCGATTCCATACTTGAAGGCAAGGAAAAGGACGCTTGAATGCCTTTAAAATGAATGCAACAAATTTTTTGGGAAACATAAAAGCAGAAAACTATAAAGACCTGGTTGCCAAACTTCTTTTATGTTACCAAAACCTAGGGTGTAATATGTCATTGAAAATTCATTTCCTGGATTCTAATCTGGATTACTTTCCGGAAAATTGTGGTGCTGTAAGTGACGAGCACGGTGTGAGGTTCCACCAGGACATTTGAAACATGGAAAGAAGGTATCAGGGAAAATGGAACTGTGAGATGTCAGCCGACTACTGTTGGACTATTACGAGAGATGCCCCCGAGGCTGCTTTTAAAGGACAGGCGCTAAGAAGCGTGTATTTAACGGCTATAAAACAATATCGAGCAGAAAATCGACCAATTATCTACCTTGACGAAACATCGTTCGATAGACGTGTCACTGCAAGAGAAGGATGGAATGATTTTTCAAAAAACCCTGCATTTTTCAAGAAAACCCTGAATTAAAAAAAAAAACCCTGCACCCATTGATTGCGATTTGAAAATGTTGGGACCCACACAATTGGGTTCAATCAAGTAGTTGATTTATTGCAGTAAGGACAACGATATAATATAAATTTTACTATACACCTATGCACAACGTACAGTACAGTACAGGAACATTATCATAGTTGGTTTGGTTAAATCACCAATTAAAAACTCAAGCATCGACTAGAATATTTAAACAATGTTATAAGGAAAATCTAATATATTCTAAAATATTGAAAATAGTATAAAATTAATATTATTCAAAAAATTACGTCCTAATCCTCATTGGAATTCAGATTTATCCGCGACAAGGCACAACTAGGCCAAATCAATAGCCACATAACACCATAAGCGACAAGTAATTCGTGTTAATAATATTCCCACGCAAACAAGGAAAAAATTATCGCAAGACACAATCGACACCATCACCAAAGGTATACATGCAGACTCCATCACCAACCGAATTTTCCTCCACCAGAGGTTCTAAAACGACTGGGCTAAAGTGTTGTCGAAGAAGAAGAAGAAGACGCTTCTGAAGAGCAGCAGCCGAAGAGACCAGTGAGTGACATTGACTCCGCGAAGAAACACACACGCACCATCGAGACGAACGACCCATAACCTGTCGCGAAAAAGTTTGTTAGCCCCGACTGAGAGTTCCACTGGGGGACGTTGACATTTTTGAAATTCGGATTTTCGTTTTTTTGGGTTTAAATTGGTAAGTTTTTATGATCTGTATTATCTGGAATTGTATGTTGGAGGGTAGAGGGCGAAGATAAAAATGATTCTTTCGTAATAATCAGTATAAAAAAACCTTAAGAATTCCAGATTGTCCAGGTGGTGATTAAAGAAAGAACAAGTCTGATTAAAATCCCATAATTCTTAATTAATTAATTAATAATTAATTATGTAGTCTCACTTTTTGAACACCTTGTATCAGTAAATTTTTCACAAGTGCGACACAAACCGAATTAGTGTGAATTTGAAAAAAAAAAATAGATGTTGAGAATCTAATTATTAAAATTGTTACTACATTTCACAAAATATCAAATATTTCAAAAACAGTAAGATTTAACTGAGGTTAGTTAGTAAATGAAACTTATATTTTAATCGTAGAAACTGGAAATAAATTATCACGTTACATGCCTGAAAAGTTATGTTTTGCGAGTTCTGCACAGGTAATTTTTGGAAACTGCCTAAAATCAAAAACTGGCACAAATAATATATCAGATATAATTATTGCATTATTAAAAAAAAATGTTGCATTTCAAATTAAAGTTACAATGTGTAGAAGAAATAATTTATACAAAAAACTCGGTTGTTACTAAAAAAAAAAATATTCCCAACAAATTTTTTTTATCGAAATTTTGTGGTTACTTTATCAGTAATGTTTAGCGAATTCATGATATTTTGACCTAAAAATCGACTAGAAAGGGCTAATCTTTGGTTTTAATAAAAAGTTATACCATACTTATAAAGTCTGTTCAGAGATATAAGAAAGTGACTAACTGATCCCTATTACGAAAGACCCCGGCCAGCTGTAAAATTTAAATATGACCGAACAGGTCCGTATTTTGCTTAGAATTTAATCACGGTTTGTAATAAAAATAAGTAAGACAATAAATAATATTTTATTTATGTTTAAATATGAAATTACAAGTTATTTTATTATTAAAAATTATATTTATGATTACAAAAATATACAAATTATTCGGTGCTTATAATAATTATTCACTTAATATATCAATATGACTATCGCTATCATCATCTGTTCTAACTATTATTGGTGCTATATTGTTTATATGGATATAGGATTTTTCCACTTTTTTAACATGTGTAACAGAATTTGCCCAACTTTGTGAAGGGATGTTAAAAACTTTAGTTTCTATAAGCTCAAGTACACTGGAGTTAATAGTAGGGCAAATATTGTTACGACGAATGGCAGATTTCAGTTGTTGCCAAACATGTTCGATGGGATTAAATATTCAATGGTATGGTGGAAGCCCTAAAACTGTATGCCCTAGATTTTTTGCGTAATTACCACAGAAGTATTCCTTATGTAGTTTTAAACTTTGTAAAACCTCAATTAATTGCCTTTTGGTGTAATCTTCCTGAAAATAAATATCATTATCATACATGTATAGTTTTGGATTGTTGCTTTTGTGTCATTTGAGGAGGGAGTCTTGGTCAACTGCCTACTATGGTAGCTTGCATTGTTCATTACAATTACGCTATTTGGAGGTATATTTGGAATTAGCTTGTTTCTAAACCATTCTTCAAATAAATAAGCAGTGGTGTCCTCATGGTAATCCAGAGAAGAATCTTTAATGTTTTTTGCAGACAGAGAAAGTCTATTTGGAATCAATCCGTCTTTAGATCCAGCATGCAAAATCGTAATTCGTTTACCTCTTTTTGATGGTGCGCTTTTGTTTTATACTTGCCGCTCGAGTCGACCCAACCCTTCTCCGGGGTATCATATGTGTCGGACCAGGTTTTATCCAAGTAAATAATTGGCCTTTGCTGATCTCTGTAAATCCTAATTTTTTGTAGATATTCGGATCGCTATTCCCGAATTCTACTGGATTCCATTAAAGCTTGTCTTTCGTTAATTTTTTTAAATCTAAAATCCATGTGTTGGATATACTTCCATAACGTTGTTCTGTTGTTCTGCCACATTTAACGCCGGATTCATATTTTTCAAGCCTCTTAATTAAATTATCTAATGTAGGCACGCTTTGTTCCTCGTATAACTTGTAAATTTTACGCCGTATTATATCTTGATCACTTCCATCTACCTTCGAGAAAATGCCAGTATCATTTTTTTTCCCTTGCTAAAATGGGATTATTCACAATTTTTCATACAGTTGATGTTGGAATTGTTGTTAATGTGGCCGTTTCTTCTAACGCTGCTTGCTTGCTGACCGCACGTTCAATGACAGTTGAATAAACATTGTTTATAACTTCCTTAGTTTCCACAGAAAAGGGTTTTCTGATTTTCGACGGGGTGATCTCCTGAGATACATTGGGCTCGCACATATTTTCCATGACTCACACACGATTAAACACACGCTGTATTACACACGAAGTAAGAATAATTACTAAGCTTAAAACTAACTAGAGCGGCTATATATACAAATATACAGTCTTTAGAACATAATTTGTTTTATAGGACTAACCCTCTCATTTTGAATCAGGTAAAAATTGGTTTAAAATCACCAAACTATTACTTTAATAATGAAATTACGTCTTCCGGATTTACAGTTTACTTTAAGACATTTTTAAGTACGGACCATAATTTACCTGCATTTATTCATTCATTCATTGTTTGTTTATGGCCACCCTTGGATAATTCCATTCAAAGGCAAAGTGTAACTTTCTTATATCTCTGGACAGGCTTTACCTACTACATTATTTAGTTTATCCCTAGGTATTCTGAACATTATTGGTTTTGTTGCCTAATCTAGTAAGAAATAATGTAATATTAAGTATTTTCCCAGATGTAACCATTATTAAAATTACCAGCTTTACCCAATATTTTATGTATTAATAAATAACTATTTTCCATTATTTGTACCTTCAACATTATCACAATAAATGTATGTACATCATTTTAAATAAACCACAAAGCAATGTTTGATTAAAAATTAAGTTTAAATTATAGGCAAACTTTTTTGGTCTTCTGCTGCTTATCAAAATATATTTCATGGAATATGCTGCAAAAAGATATTAAAACTAAAATTTATGAATCTTACAAATGAATAAAAGTAGGTTGATACTTAGTGACAAAGTTTTTATACAGCGGTTTCGCGTTCTTGTTCATGGAAATGCTTTTTTAGAACAAACGTAATTGGTAGTCCCACGAAATTCACTAAAGATTTAGTCTGGTTCAAATTGCCCTGGAAGTTAAAACTTGTAGTTCGTCTTGTTCATTGTCTTTGCATGCGGCTCAAAACTTATTTACATAGAATTTTATTAATTTTTACAATTTTTTGAATGCATGGAAAATGTTCAAGTTATATACGTATATATAGGTAGGTATATGCAGGGTATAGAAAAGCCGATTATCACTACAGGGATATCGTAAACCGTAAGAGATACAAGGACGGTTAAAAAGGGGGCAAAATTGCGTAATAATCCAGAAAGAAAACAGATATTAGAAAGAAACCGAAAAAATGTGAAATATACTTTTTCAGTTTGCGCCTTAACTGTAAAAGACAAAAGAAAACAAATTATATTTAATTGGGGCAACTTTTTATTCTGAGCGCGGTAAAGTAAACTACAAACCACTGCAATCAATCTGTACGTGGTTCAGCTTAGTATTCACTCTGGAACGACCTTCCTGACGTCGTGTTTCCCAACGAATAGATTCTACAAAGATTTAAGGCTGACGTGAGTTAATTCCTTCGCACAAGCACCACTCGTAGAGGAGCTTAATGCCATAAAGAATTTAATTTTTCATTTCGATGTAACCAAAGGCAGGAAAGCTAGATTGATATGTCAGCTTCCCGCTGTTTTTAATGTAGGTTTTAAAGTGTTGACTTCTACGAGTCACTCCGTTGATAAATATTTCGATAACACTTTGATATCCTGCATGAAAGTTAAAACTCGAAGATAACTAGATTAGAAGAGCTGTTATTTGGAAAAACATCCGCCAATTACAAGAAGCAATTTGCGAAGTGGACAACCTGAAATTTGGGTTCTTTGAAATGTGTTTGCGGTATTCTCTTAAAATATGTATTATTCCCTGTACGTTTACTAGAAATACAAAATTATAATGATATTTTGCTCGCAGCCACATCACGCTACTAGCTACACTGACCAACAAAAACTTTAGGCCATATCTCCTATACTGCCGAAGTTGAATGTATCAAAAGTTTGACTTTACGCAGGTTTATTAAGATTTGTGACTTAATATTCCCAAATGGTCCTTATTTTGATTGGTTTCTGCTCTAATCATTTTATTCCTTTTTTTGTACCTAATCCTGGCTACCTGTTTGCTAATTATGTGGTTAATATGCCTTTATGGGTGCCTCTATTGGAATAATTCACCTATTTATATCTATACATACCTACCTTGGGTGTTTGTTTCTCAATGAAACTAGTCAAATTGTGAAGTGTCAGTGTTTTTTTTTTAATTAAATATGAAGAATTTTCAATTGCTTACACGTCCTAGAGTCGGTCCATGTAGGTACAGTAAATGAAAAAAAATTAATTCTTAACTGTTACGATTCTATTAAAAGTAAGAATGCGTATTTGAGTGTTGACAATGCAATGTAACTTACAGCAGATATCCTTAACGTTGGGAAAACAACAATATACAAACTTTTAAAAGAAAAAAGTGTTGGCGTCAAACCTCCAAAAACTTCTCCAGTAGGACCAAAACTTGAGCTGGATGACGTTTTAATGCAAAGAATTAGGCGAAAAGGTTATAGCTTCTTTTTAAAAAAAGAAATTCCCACGCTGGACAAAATTTTGTCCTCAATCCGAGAAGACCAGGACTAACCATTTATGTGTAGAAATACGCTTTGGAAATTATTTAAAAAAATGGGGTTTCGATGGAAAAAACATAATAGGCAATCGATCTTAATAGACAGAAGCGATATCGTCTGTTGGAGAAGAAATTACTTAAGCATCCGAAAAGTCAGGGAAGAAAACAAAAAAATATTTTACCTAGACGAAACATGGCTAAATGAAAGCCACACAGTGACTAAATTTTGGCAGGATGAAAATATTAAAAGTGCAAGGCAAGTTTTTTTGAAAGGATTGTCCATAGGATTGAGACAGCAATCTGGAAAGGGACATCGACTTATCATAACCCATATTGAAAGTTTTGACGGTGGTCTACTGATGTTTCAATCTAAAAATACAGGAGACTATCACGTAGATATGAATGCCGATGTCTTTGAAGAATGGTTCGAGCAAATGCAAGTTATTACTCTAGGCTGACGGAAAAATTACCGACAAGTGAGTGACGTAAAAGTGAAATAACAGAATGGCTAAGTTTAAGACAAACAGAATTTCCATTAGATTCCTTAAAAAAAAACTATTGGTACTAGCCAATTTACATAAAAATGCATTCAAAAAATATGTAGTCGATGAAAGTTACGAATAATATCTGTGATCAGACTCCCTCCTTACTACTGCGAATTAAACCCGATCGAACTTATATGGCCTCAAATAAAGACAGATGTCGCCAGAAAAAACACGACTTATAAAATGGTGGATTTAAAAGGACTCTCTAATGAAGCTATGGGTAAAATCAGTGCGGAAAATTGGAAAAAGTGTATGGATCATGTGATAGAAGAAGTCCAAATGTGACAGGTAGATATAATAATCGAAAAAATGGTTGAACCGCTTATTATAAACGATGTTAATAAAAGTTCATCTTCCGAATCGGACTATGATTAAGCCATAACCATAAAGTATTATTCGATTTTTGAAAATGCTTTGTTTGTAAGATTCTATATTATTTATATAAGTTTTAATTTCCACGGTACTATGGTACTTACAGCAATAAAACAAATTCGTAGCTAATTTCGAGCTTAATTATTTAAAAGCGGACTATCTTCGCAATGTTTTGCTGGCCGGTGTAACAAAATTTGACCATTGACCACTGCAAAATAACCGTTAAACCCAGAGTTGATTCTGATTAGCATACCTGGGAGATGCCTGCAGGCGACATTTGTAGGCAATATACATTTTTGTACTGTTCATTGTGTGTTTACACATATAAATCGGTACCTAGAAACCCAATTTTTCCGAATAGGATCGTGCAAACTCATGTATTTGTTATAATATTAAAATTTCTTTTGCACCATAATTAGCTGTCTGGGATTTAATTTATAAATGATTTGTGACGCTAACTTAATTATAGGAAATGTTTATTTATGCGCGTATTACGAAATCCAATCGCTACTGTATTTTTGTGATAAAGATTTGTAATAATTGAACAAGAAGAAACACCTGCACCGCGAGATTTATATGCACATTTGGCTGATGCTGATAGATATCTACATATTTTTTAGAATTGTCACAATTTATCAGTATACAGGGTGTTTCTTAATGATATGCTAATATTTTAGAGTGTGATTCTTGGGACCATGTTAAGAAAAATTAATTTTTTTATTATAACTTTAATACCTGACTCCAAACCTTCTATGTATCTAGAGGTATTTTCTGATGTACAATATTTTCTTTTATTCCTACCAGTGACATATGATGTGCGTAATTTTAGCCGAATACTTTTGAAGAAAAAAATGCTAATTTTTTTTTAATTTGCTCAGAAATTCTCAGGTTTCAAAAAATTATTGTTATTTTAGGAAAAAGCGTGTTTTCTTTAAAAGTATTTAGCTCAAAACCTGCATGAACGCCACTGGTAAAAACAAAAAAATGTTATACATCAGAAAATACCTCTGGGTATATACAGGGTGTCCATTTTTCGTATGTTTTACGGGTTATCTGCGTTATTAGTAAAGATAGAAGGTTGCGGTTTTCGCGGCACTGTGTTACTTTTTTGAGAAACAAACGATGCCACAAACAGAATTTTCATAGCCCCCTTAGTTTCTTAGGTACGCGGTGTTTTTCAAAATTTCGCATTTTGGGACACCCAACCCCCCCCCCCCCCCCGTATCTCGGTTACGGTGCAACTTATTAAAAAGGTAAAAAATAAACTTGTTAGTTTTTTTCACGTAGAATACAGTGGCTTGGTCAGATTTTTTTTATGTTTAATTGTTTTCAAGAAAAAGAGCAAACTTGCATTTTTTTAAATGGGACACCTTATATATTTTTAGCTATTATGATTCAGTTTATCACAAGCTTTTTAAAAATATATAATACTTTATAAGTGTTTTCAATGTGAAGCTCAAAATTTACATTTTTCAACAAATTTAAATTTTTTTTTAGTAGGCCATGACGGGTATTTAGGAAAACAAAAGATGACAGGCTTGTTATCTGAAAAAATCTTTATTTACTGTCAGAATAGGTTATCCATTTTCTGTTCTTTGTTTCTATTCAGTTTCGATAAATAGCAGTTTTTTCTTAATTATGGCTGCGAATGCAAAATTCGAGAATTATGAAAAGTACGATATGTTCGTTTGTTATATTCAGTGTAACGAAAATTTGGATGAAGCATTAGAAGTATATTTTAACAGGTGTCCCAAAATGCAAAATTTTCAAAATCACCCCGTATCTAAAAAACTAAGGGGCTATGAAAATTCTGTTGATGGCATCGTTTGTTTCTTAAAAAAATAACACAGTGCCGCGAAAACCGCAACCTTCTATCTTTACTAATAACGCAGATAACCCGTAAAACATACGAAAACTGGACACTCTGTACAATAAATTTCACAAAATTATCTGTGGTGTATTATAAAAAAACGATTTTCACATTGTGGTTCAAGAGCTAAGAAGCTTAGGCCACGTTCATATGAAGGTTTTTTTCTTTAAATGATCCCATGAATCGCACCCTGAAATATTCGCATATTTATTATTAAGGAACATCCTGTATAGTCAAACATATTTTGGAAGAAACAAATTATGTAATTATTTTAATCTAATAATTTCTAAGCTAAATATTGCATTAGCATCACTTAGAATTAACAAACAAACATTTTAGGTAAGTACACTAATAAATGTGCAGGGTATTTGCGAATACAATTCCATACATTATTATATAAGTAGTACACAATTATATTGTTTTAACTATTGTTTTTGTTACATTCGAATTGTTTGATCTTTTAAGTATTTAAGTAATTCTTTAGTAGAACACAACAAAGCAAGATCGGTAGGCATCAACTTAACATCCCAGTATGCCAATGATAATTTTTACTTCTTCAATATTCATATTCAGAACACTCAATCACCTTATACAGGGTGCCCTGAAATTAAGGGGCCATATTTACAGGACGCTATTTGTTTCCAAAAATAATAAAATTTTTCGACAATATACCGTGCAAACAAAAATTATTTTTAAGAGGACTTGGAGTGAAAAACGTAGGATTTGGTTTAGATCACAATAATTATAAAGGGGACGATATATCTAACCAAATCTAGGTTAAAATTGTGTCAAATTCATATTATGACATGATATGCCAAACTCATGAATATTAAAATAAGTCTTCAAATACAAATTTATTTTTTCTTCAAACGTCAATAAACTTGACATGTTTCTACTAATTTTTTGACGTTAAAGTTATGCTTTTTTTACAGTAGATGCTTGCTATAGGCAGCGGAAGTAAAAGTACTTTTTCTTCCGCTGAGAGCGGAAGTGTGTGTCATGAATAAATAATGTTGAAAAATACAAGAAATATTGGATAGTTGTATACTTTATTTATTTTTAAAAAATACAACAATGAACTATTTATTAAACATCAGATGAAAAGTACAGTTATTTATTGTGGCCCCAGCAAAATTAACACAAGGTGTTGCGATCTTGCGATCCTGACTTGTTTTTGTATTTTCTAGCGTTAAACCCTCCAAGGAGCCACTTGCTGTTGAATTTATGTCAATGTTAATAGAGATTGGTGCAGTAAAATGAGGTTGTAAATTTTTTTTGCAATATCAGCTACACTACTGGATCTTCATCCCCCGTGGCGCACACGTAATGTCTGCACCTGCATCTACAAGCAGTGTAGCTGAAGTTCTCCTTAAACAGTGACCGGTATATTCTGTGGCATCGGGTAATTTTAAGAAAACTGCAGCTTCCTTAGGAACAGTACTTATCTTATGAGTTCCCATTACCATGCGACAACAGCGACCATATACAAATTTTAAAAAGAATATTTTTTCATTCATGCCTTCTGGGCGTAATGATACATATTTTTTATATATGCTTAAATATTGTTCCCCAACAATAGTAAACGATCGCGGTTTTCTAGTTTTACTATCAGGAATTCTTATGTGAATGGCAGATCCTCAGTCTTGTATGTCATCAACGATCATTTTTACAATTTCTTCACATCGGCATGCACCAGAAATACCAATAACAAGTACAATCTAAAAATACCATAATATATTTCATAAAAAAACTTGTATTCTTTGACGTAATATCTAAATTTACCTTAATTCCCAAATACTTCTGATTAGGAGCTTCAGAGAGAAAATTTTCAAATTGTTCCCTAGTAAATACTTTAAATGATAGAAACATTTTTTTTCAATCACGTATAAAAAAGTTATGATTCCTCAAGAGTAAAAAGACATGTAGGTGGCGACATCTACCAGTGGGAGCCATACTAACATCAAACTCGAATTTCGCATTTCAAAAAACCCCTAGATACCAATTTTAGCTTAAATGTCGACATTATTTCAAAAATTATCGTATCTCCGAAACGAAGCATTTCCGGATTTAGGTTTATAGGAACACCCTGTATATATGCATAAAAAATATGAATGAAAATATGACAACGGCAAGAAAAGTTTAAAAAACTTTTTATTTTTGGCCTGATTTCAATAAAAAAAAAAACAATATTCTACATCACTCTGGTATGCAGCGCAATTTTTAAATGCATTTTTCTCAAAAACGGTGTATCCTAGAGACATGGACCAAGATTACCCTTATATATCTAAAAGTGTCAAGATTCTCAAATTTGTTTAAAAAAATGTTTCGAATCTATACACAATACAGTTAAGAGTAGTTTATTCTCTCTATACCCCACGAACGTCACACCCCTGATTACATTTTAGGAATTTTGAGTTTATAATTACTTAGGCACATAAACTTGACGATCATACTAAAATTTCAAATCTCTACTATAAACAGTTTCGTCGATAACTAAAAACATCTGCAGGGTACCCCATTTTGGGGTCTGTAGCGCCCTTAGGAGGCATGTCTCGATATGTGTGTGTATCGAGAAAAATATTATTATCTTTAGACGTAAATATGGCCCCTTAATTTGGGGGCACCCTGTACACTTGGATTCATCAATGGCGAAGACAAGGGTATAAAATTACTGGTTCGATTTTGGAATAGTAGATTCTGTAACGAGGTTGGAATGAAAATTCGATCCGAGTGGAAGATAACCACGAGTATCGAATTTTCATTCTAACCGAGTAGCAGACTAGGTATATTTTCTCCACGACCAAAAAGTACGAATAAAAACAAATAAAATCTGTACAAAGCAATTAAGTTATTTATTCGCAATATTTGTAATTTCAGGTGGAGTATTATCCAGTTCCATATCTGATTCATCCGATTTTTCACTCATTTTTTGACTTGCACTAAAATTTGTCTGAAAATAATTATTACAACGCGGCCATTTTTATCTGACACTGACAGTTTCGAAATTCATGGCAACCTATGTCGTTTAATTAGATCAATTACAGAATATTCATTCCGTATCTTGTTATGGAATGAAAATACACGCAAAACGCATAAGAAGCAAGTGTTTCAGAATAAATATTCCAACTCAAGAGCGAGAATTTTTACATTCTATTATCAAAAATGATTTTGGAATTATTGCATTCAGTAATGGTCGTGGAGAAAAATAATTATATAATACTTACATACAACGAGTATAGCAGGAACCAAAGTTCGCCACACGGCTGGTGAGCTACGAAAAGAATCCGAGAAAAAACTTTACATTGTTGCCGTACTTCTCTTTTTAAATTTTCATATAATGTTAATTTGTACGTAATTTAAATATATTACTTAAAACAATTAGACGTATCTATGCATATCCCTGTAGCATATATCCCGTTGATTTTCCCCCTTCACATTGTAAATTATAATCGCTCAATATAATTTATTATATTCCTAAAGTATAATAATAATATTTTACAGGCATTGCCGCAGTTCAAAATTATTATATTTAATTTAAAATTAATCATATTCAAACATTAATGTTTGTGAAATGAATAAATATATAAAAGGTAAAGTTATTCATAGTCAAGCTAGGGCAGTAATTGCTAATGAATCAGTAGGTATTTGTTTTGATATTTTACGCAATTTAAGACTAAAAAATAATATACTTGGATACAGAGTGTTTTTTTTTTTAAATTCGAAGTTGTTGTATATATCAAATATATTATAAAAGTACTAAAATTCGTTTTTGCAGTTAACCAAGGATCATCTCATCTCAATAATAATGAAAACTCTTTTGGTTATTATTAAAATGTTGTAAAATTGCAAACGTTGCAGCTGTTTTAAAGAACGCGAGAGGCAATTAAGAGATAGGTGACATTAAGCTTTTTTAAAACGAAGCCAATTATTAACTGTTAATCATGAACGAAACTAATGTAATTCTTTACTCGTGAATTTACAAATTTAAAAAATATATCTAACAAGCCACATTTGCTACTAATATTGGGGTACTGCATATACCTTACCATAATTTTTGTTATATTAACTACTAACCTTAATTGACGTGCACTGCAGCACTATAAACAAGGAATTTACCTTCGTTTTTATGTTAAGAAAAAATGTTTGGAAAAGATCCAATTACATATAATTACTAATGTTACAAAACAGTAAGTCATGAACTGAAGCCAATGCAATTAGGTGAGCCTGTAAACTTTTTGCCTGTATTAAATGTTACTGTAATTATTAACTACAAATTGTACCATATTTAGTTGAGAAATAGACCAATTGCAAAAGGAACACGCCGACCTCTTAAAATTTCATTAAGTAATTAAATTGAAATATTCGTAGTACTTTCCCGTATCCCAGGCAGCAAGAGAATGTCAATTTTTAAGATACTTTGACGTCAGCCGTAATATACAGGGTGTCTCTAAAACGTGTGGAAAAATGCTACCACAAATTCCCGAGACTTAAATATGACGATCTAACCCAACTTACCTCAGTCCAAAAGTGGATGATTTCGGAGATACAGAGTGTCAAAAGTTCAATTTGGTTTTAGTTTTTATTTATTTATTTACAAACTCAACAGGTATCGAGATACCATTTTACAGAGTAGGAAGCCTAGTTTCTATATTTATACCTAGTTACTATTTACAATTTACCTTCCAATGCTTACAATAAGTTATACAAAATCATTTTAAATTCTCTTAGACTTATATGAAATACATCACAATAATTTCTAATTTCATTAAATAATCTACTAATTGAGTGGCGCATTCAAAAAATTATTTGTAGAAGCTGATTCTAAATAAAAAAGAACAGGGTTTCTGGTTCAATATGAAGATGTGTAGAGATTAATTTGTGATAACAAAGCAGAATCATCAATTTCATTGTTTAGGAGTTTATATAAAAATACCAGAGAGGAAATAGTCCTTCGTTCTTCTAAACTCTGGAATTTATATTTTTCCCTTAGTCTAATTTTTGAGATTGTTACATCATATGTCCTCGTTTCCTTATAGAACAAGTATCTCAGAAATTTGTTTTGTACTCTTTCGATACAGTATTTATGATTTTCATAGTACGGACTCCAAACAATAGCAGCATACTCCAGAATAGGCCTAACATATGTAACATACAGTTTTATAATACAAGTAATGTTTTAAGTATCTACAGTTTCGGACAACAAATCCGTACATCCTGCTAGCCCTATTTGCAATGTTTAATATGTGCGTCCTAAATGTAAGCTGATCATCAAACAGAACTCCGAGATCTTTTATTTCTGTAACTCTGTTCAATTCTGCCCCGTTCATGTAGTAGGCAAATTGTACTGGATTCTTTTTCCTGGTAAACGTAAGTACATAGCATTTATTAATATTGAATTCTAGTCGATTCTCTATCGACCATTCAAGTAAATGGTCTAGATTTTGTTGAAGAATGAGACAATCTGTGATATTATTGATAGTGGAGTAGAGCTTTAGGTCATCAGCAAACATAAGGACACTGCATCTACTAACTTGCTTAATTAGACTATTAATAAATAAAATAAACAGTAAAGGACCTAAATTGGAACCCTGTGGAACACCAGACTTTGCTATGAAATGATTTGAAGAATATCCCTTCACCACCACCTTCTGTATTCGACATTGCAAATATGATTGAAAAAACATTACCAATCTTGAGTGAAATCCAAACTCATTGTGCAGCTTGTTTAACAGAATTGTGTGTGATACCTTGTCGAATGCCTTTGCAAAGTCAGTATATATTATAGGTATCTACTTGTGATTTTTCACAAATAATTTTTTTAATAATTGGTGTATTGTTACAATATTCGGCTAAGGGAGGTTTTGTGGGGTGAAATATTAAAATCTGCTCTCATCTTTATTGTAAAATTTAGAGGGCGCCACCTCCGGTACCTTGCACACATTTAAAACGAAATACCTTTTTTGGGCCACCCTGTATTTAAGTTTTAAATAAAAGTTCTTATTGTAATAATTGAACATAATTTGAAGCGAAAATGTTAAATTAAAATAACTGTTACTAAAAACTGACTGGTGTCAAATCGAATCTAAAAAATAATTCAGCATATATTTGTCATGGCCGTACAGTATATGTTGTATTGTACATAGTAGATTTTTTTTATAAATATTAATATTTAAAGTACCTGTAGTAACGCCGATGTTACTATAGGTAGTTTTCATTTCATTCACCAAACTGGTCTTTCTATTGTATGCTAATTAGGGCGACCCTAATTTAGGACCGATTCGGGGTGTGTAGACCTGAAACTTTTAAAAACTAACATTGCAATTTACCTGGAATTTACAATGAAACCTTTAAGTTGTCCACCCTGCTTAATGGGTCCTGTCATTGCAAATTTACATTTTATTGCTCTCTGGCATTAAGAAACAAAGTATAGCTGTAAAAAATCAACAATTACAAATAAGGACTTATACCAAAGAAACTTATAGCTAAGTTTCTTTGCTTATATTAATTCTTTAAGAATTTAATATGTATTAATTAACCCAAAGATCATTGACTCGTGATTCCTGGATGGTTGAAAACGATTAAAATTCTATTAGATAATGTTTTATGAAGAAAAATTATCTATTTTAGTATTCTGCAGTGGCTTTATGCTTTCACGGTCCCCCAGTCTTAGAAGAATTTTTAAGCATAAACTGGGCCCCGGTGGCCCAGTGTGCCATATTAATCCGTCCCATTCAAAAAAACAGTTTAAAATATATTCGTGTCTTTGCGATGACCTTACTAGATAAAAAAAAATCCGGCCAATTAATTTTATAAATCTATACCTAACTGTTAATGTGATTCTAGTCATTACATATTATCTTCTCATTTAAGAAATGAAATAAGTGGTATTTGATTATTTATCGCTCGCATGCTTTCAAGGCATGAAAATGTAATTCATATACAGGGTTGTTCAAAGGTCCTGCATAAAATTCATATTTTTTCTATAAGTTACTTAAAAAAACAAAACGCTGAAACACGGAAATTGATTTAAATTGTTGTTAATCTTTCTGTAATATATTCAGCCCCCTCCCTTCAACCCCTTAACCTCTAGCTATCCCAACTGTTTTTTTAAATGGGGTTTGCTCATTTCGTTTTGGTAAAACCAACCCAAATAAGACTTTCCCAAAAATTTGTTATTACTTAGAAAAACCTACAATATTTACATTTGACCATTACATTTAAATTGTAAAACATGTTTTTTTGAAGCCTTTATTTAATAAAATAAAAAAATCTATTTTGCACCGTTATAACCTTAGGTAGTAAGATGTTACCTCCTCAGCTAGCTCAAGCTCGTGGCAATTGTAGTTCGGGATGGATCTTTAATAAGGGTCCTTGCTTGGTAAACAACCATGTGTACGAGTGTGGCCCCCAAGGGATGCTGCTATGCAAGCCAAGATTTAAGAATGGAAATTCCAGCGCCACTAACAGTGTCTTTTGATTCTAACTTGATACAACAACACCCTTGTTGCTGCTCAGCAAGGTGGGCAAATAGTAATATTGGCCCTCAAATAGGCATCACAAATGTTCCAAAAATCGGCCGGAATCCCAAGGGTCAATAAGGCGGCGAGTTGGAAAACGGCAGTGACAATGAGACCACCATGTGGTAGAGGAAGGACAATTCTGGTCCTATATGTGCCTCAAACAAGATTTGATATGGAAAACACAGAGATGGGGAAGGATTTCCCGAATTTTCCCACAAGGGCTAAGGGTCTGACCAGACATCAGAATTTAGTTTGACCAAATGACACCGATGACAGTTTTCCGTCAAACTCAAGAACCCACCGAAAAAGGTCACGGAGAATAAGCCATATTTGAGAGAACATAACTTTAAAATGGAAAGCGGTTTTGCGTACGGAGGTAGATCTACGGACTTGCGGGTCTACGACACAAAACATAACCAGAAACAACGTTACACCGTTTTGTTCCTTCTTATCACCTTTTATTGTAAGCAAATGTTAGTATTTGGTAAGTTTAGTTCCCTATCATTCTGTGTTTTTGAGTTATGGTTACGGACTCAGAATAAAGTTGTTATTTAATTAAAAGTATCCTGAGAGTCCAATTACACAGTCAACTGTGAGTAGGATATTTAACAAATTTGAAGACGTGATTTACCTAAAAGTGGCCAACAACTAACCTGAACTAACTTAAACTGAAGATAAAAAACTTGATAAACTCCTACCAGTGATTGCAAATCAACATTCTACAACGATGATACTAGAGCTTTCATACAGAGACCTTTAAAAAGACTGGAGTATCACCCATATAAAGTGTATGTTGCACGGGAACTTCTCGAGACATACCAACATTCTCCAAAAGTCAAATGTGTGGACTGGAATAAGTATTGGTTTGACGAAAATCTTACTGCTCAGCGTTACCTCGCATTTGATTTAATACCTGTATTAGCAGTTATTTCTCCTAATGAGGATGATCCAGATATATCCTATGAAAGAATATGGTTTCAACAAGATGGCGCATCGTCGCACTTTGGTGTACATGTTCAAAAATACTTGAAATTTTCCTCATCGCTGGATAGGTTGGCAGGGTTCAATTGAATGACCACCAAGGTCTCCGGACCTTAAGCCATTGGATTTCTTTCCATGGGGTATTTAAAGAAAAAAGTGTATCAGAATAGACCAGACAACATTGAGGACCTATAAGATAGAATAAGGATTAAGGAATAAGGACTTTTTCATAAAGCCCCCTCCCCCCATGTGACCTAGATTGCCATTAAAAAAAAGTTGGGGTAGCTATACAGGTTAAGAGGTTGAAGTTAAAAGTAAAATTCAAAGAATTTATTCATGCACAATGTAAATACTGTTCACACTCGTCAAATTTGAATTGTATATGAATTATAAATTAGAAATTTGAAGGATTAAAAAATGCAGTGACGCCAAGCTCAGATGACCGTACGTCATTCATGCAAACGAGACTTGCCTATGGCTTGTCAGGTAGGACCCCATGAGCCTCAGGTCATCGAAACCATACCCGCGCAGCTTATTAACCAAGATGGTGTGCGAGACATAGTCGAAGGCTTTGCTCAGATCACAGAAGACGGATACCGAGTAGAGTCCCAACTCAAAACATTCAAGAATGAACTTGGTGAAATGGAGTATGGCGCCCGAAGTGCCCTTTTTTTTTGCGGAAATAATATTGGGATGAGTTTAATATTAACCTACTTAAGAAATGATAATATGATTATTAATTCTGTAAGTGGAATGATAATAATATCTATTATGACCTTAATGACAACATTTAAGCCAAACGTTGAATTTGGTTGAATAGGTTTTGAGAAATTAAATATTAAAGAAGTTTGTGTTTAAACATGGTTCAATTATGCATTTAAATTACGTATCCACTTATGTCTACTCTTCCAGAAATAGTTGAAATTGGTTTACTTTACTTTGGAAGTACCCATTGTGCTAGAGGCTAGAGCGTTATCACAGTAATTCCATATAAGATCCTGTTTCATACTTACGTGCGAGAATTGGTCGACTACGCCACTCTCTAGCATAAACCATCAGCCTGTAGTCACGTCTCTGGTTAGGCTGTCAATGACTTTCTATAATGTTCATAACTCCGACGATCTAAATCATCAATGTCTTGGTAACTTTAACTACAAGATAACTTTTAAGGATATCATCGTTAAAAGAGTTGCTGTCATGCAAGTTATGTGACTGTTATCACTAACAGGACATTGATAATTTGGATCTAATGGTATTATAGTAATACGAATAAAATTTAAAATAATTTTCTATAAATAAATTAATATTTCATTTCAGCTTATATTCTTGACGAATAATAAACTATTACTTAATAGTATAAAATTTAAATGTTACATCCACTGTCTACAATTAAGTAATGCCTTTAAAAGGAACCTAAAATTATATTTTAATTGAAACAATTTACAATATTTGTTGTGTAATTTGATGCAGCCCAAAGAGATGGTACCCATATTATAATGGCAGACAAGTGAAAGGGCAGAAAATGTTTTTATTTATTCGAAGATTTACTCAATCAGGCGTAAACTAAGTAGATTATCATTTATGCGAAGAAAATTCAGGTCAAAAAATAATTTTCACCTCTTTTAACTTTCAGTGAACTTTCCGCAAGTTGAATGCCCTTTAATAAGTCAAAAAAAAATGTCATTAAATAAATCAGAAGTAGTTTTACCTTTCTTAAGTGAACCTCTAAATTTTAGTGGATTATTTGTCTATAAGCAGTTTAAAAGTTCTTGTCAAATCACGTGTCAATACTGATATATTGACAGATAAATGACAAATTTTAAGATTAAAAAAAATTGTCTTTTGTTACGAGGGAATAATCTACAGCCTTAAAATGGTCCATAACTTGGGAATTGCTTGTAGACTGACCTACTATAATATCGGCCGCCATATTGCAACGAATCATTAAAATGTCCTACAATTTGGGGATTTAAACGAGCTATCGACACCACTGTCCAATGGAAAAAAATCAATATGGCGCCCGCTACCATTTTTAAAGTATTTTAGACATTATACTGGGTGTAAAGGAAATCATTGTACAAAACACCACAGTGTTATGTTAAAGGATATTTTATTAAAATTTGGGCTACTGCAATATTTGGGTGGGAACTTAGTTTTAGCCTAAAAACCATATTACCGTCACTTCAGAAGTTATGCCATGTTTTTATTTTTAAACGACAACCCGTGCTTATAATTGCGCAATCGTATTCTTCTCAAAATAACCTTTCCAATGACATACAACAAGTTGATATTTACTTTTAAAATAGCGACGTAAGAGCAATTTTACAATAAACAAAATGATGTCTATAAAAAAATAACGTATGGAAGTGACATGGGAAGAGTAGAGTAATAATAGTACATTATATACCTATAAGTTGAGAAGTGAGCAGTGAGCTGTTATATAGCGAGCGCCTTAGGGTATAATGTGCGAGGTATATAACAGCTTTCTCAACTGAGGTATACAGGGTGTTTCAGAAGTACGGTACGTTTTTTTAATCGGCTTTTTATAATTTCTTTAAATATCCTTTTCCCGATTTAATTGAAATTTGGTAACGTTATTCATAATGATAAGGGACTTAATTGGCCCTTACTAGATTAAATTTATTAAGTCCAATGGAGTCCCGGGGAGCACCTTAAGGAATATTATCGACAAGAAAATCTACGCCACTGATCTTTCTCTAATTTCGATATTTTTTTTCTGATTTACCAACTAATTATACAACTTTTTTGTTCCTTCAATTGTTTTCGTACCTGCTTCGTTTTCGAGAGAAAAAAAAACACACTTTATTGCATGTCCCGTGTGATCCACTTATCGTGTCCACATTTTAATTTGATATTATAACGCAAATTCATTTAAAAAACAAGTATTAATTTTTTGAAAAAACGCTCGGACACGTCGATTATAATTTTTTCTTCCGAATTTTTTGCCTCAAAAAGAAATTATACAGGGTGTGTCAAAAAGTAGATGTAGCAAAGATTTTTTGTATTTTAAATAGAACC
Source organism: Polydrusus tereticollis (assembly GCA_963920685.1). Lineage (NCBI taxonomy): Eukaryota > Metazoa > Arthropoda > Insecta > Coleoptera > Curculionidae > Polydrusus > Polydrusus tereticollis. The sequence goes on from OY987329.1 coordinate 128,444,734, forward strand.
CTATTTTTTTCAGTCGAATTTTGAATTCTACGTCAAATTCTGCGCATAATTCATGTAGCATACCCCATCCTTATCTCTAACGGTTTTAGAGAAAAATTACATCATAAAACGAAATTTTTCTTTAAAAAAAGTTACATGTACCTACTTAAAGGTAAACAGGTAAATTTAAATGAATTGTCACTACGATAGCTAGTCATGTGTCAATCAAAAATAATTTTAGGTATAATTTTGAAAAACGGTGATCATGGTGCATTTAAATGAAACTCAAATAATCGAAATTTTAATTTTAATTGGATGTGGAGACAAAACAAGAAATCAAGAAGAAGTTTGTAACTTGTTTAGCGCTAAGTATCCAGAACGACCGATTACAAGATCTACAGTGAGTAAAATTGAAAAGAAATTCAGGGAAACAGGGAATGTAAAGGTCGTCCAAAAATTAGTGAAGACACAAAATTGAACATCTTGTTAGAAGTTAAAGATAATCCCCATAGTGCATCCACTGAAGAAGCCCTTAATAATGATGTGAGCCGACGATCTGTTTTGCGGGTATTGAAACAAGAAAAGTACCATCCGTACAAAATTAGGTTGCTGCACGAGCTAAACGAAGATGATCCCGACCGCCGACTACAGTTTTGTGAAACTATGATGGAAATTTGCAACTTAAATCTATTTCTCCATCGCAACACACTTTTTAGCGATGAAGCCACGTTTTGTTTGAATGGTTCGGTAAACAGACAAAATTTTCGGTATTAGAGTACAAATAAATACGTTGGATGAGAGAAGAGCACACGCAAAACCCACAAAAAGTAAATGTTTGGGCAAGGATATTAAATGATAGAATTATTGGACCTTTTTGCTTCGATTGAAATCTTACAGGAGACCGGTATTTACAATTTCTTCAAAATGAATTAATTCCCACACTAGCAGCGGATTTTCCAAATCCGAATCAGCCCAATCTACCAGAAGCGTCTATTTGGTTTCAGCAGGATGGTGCTCCGCCTCATTTTGCTCGACAAGTACGAGAGTATTTGAATACTGTATTTCCCGAACGATGGATAAGTAGAAGAGGACCCATAGAACGGCCTGCAAGATCTCCCGATCTTACACCAATGAATTTCTTTCTTTGGGGTTATTTGAAATCAAAAGTGTATAAGGATAAACCACAAAATTTGGAAGACTTAAAATTTAAAATTAGATATGAAATTAGGCAAATTAATGAAAATACTGTAAATAATGTTTTAGAAGGGGTTTTAAGTAGATTGGCATATTGTCAAGAAGTTAATGGTTGGCATTTTCAACACTTAAAAAAATAATTTTCGTTTTATGATGTAATTTTTCTTTAAAACTGTTAGAGATAAGGATAGGGTATGCTACATGAATTATGCGCAGAATTTGACGTAGAATACAAAATTCGACTGAAAAAAATAGGGTTCTATTTAAAATACAAAAAATTTTTGCTACATCTACTTTTTGACACACCCTGTATAATTTCTTTTTGAGGCAAAAAATTCGGAAGAAAAAATTATAATCGACATGTCCGAGCGTTTCTTCAAAAATTTAATACCTGATTTTTAAATGAATTTGTTTCATATTTTAGCCCATCACTGTATAGAGGGTGTTTCGTTTTCCCCGTCCAGGCATCAACTTTCTTATTTTAAATGGAACACCCTGTATATTGATAGGTATTTAGATTCCCTTTAAAATTTTATGTGAATATTGTATAACCTTTAATATGCATATTTTATAATTAAATGGATATTTATTCGAACAAAAATATTACAATTACAACTACAAATATTTACATAAATTGTTGAAAATGTCCTCCATTATTTTCAATACAACGATGGATTGCTCTCAAGAAATAATTCTTTACATTTACGAATACTTCAGGTGTTTCGTAAATCGTTTGCCACCCTTCTAACATTAAATATAATCTTATTTAAATCACTGCATGAAGTTTTATATACCTCGTTTTTAATGTGACCCCAAAAAAAGTAGTCCATTGGGGTGATATCGGGACTGTTTGGAGACCACAGGATTGTGCCATTCCTTCCAATCTATTCGATATAATTTTGGTTCAAATAATCGCTAACTTCCCGAATATTATGCGGGGGAGCCCCATCCTGCTGCCACACAATAGCTGCTACCTCGTTTAAAGGAAGATTTTCCATTAAACTATCTATATCATTTTGAAGAAAATTAAGGTATCTAAGGCCACTTAATGAGCCTCTATAAAATAACGGTCCAATTATTTTAGAACCAAAAAACCCACACCAGACATTTATAGACTGCCATCCTTGGTGTCTAATTTCTCGTATCACATGTGGATTTTCTATGGACCAGTGACCAGTAACGAGTATTTTGTCTATAGTGTATGCGACGCGTTGAAAAGCAGCTCTCATCAGTCCATAAAATATTAATAAGAAATTGGGGATTTCCTTCGATTTTACCTAACAAATCTTTGCAGAATTGAAGTCTTGGGAAATGTCGTTGTTGTAATTTTTAAACCGACATTATTTTGAACGGCTTATACCTAAAATCGTGAAGAGTTCTCGAAATCGTATCCAATGTTATCAATAGAAGTTCTTATTGATGTATTAGGATATGCGTTGAAATATCCCAATCATATTTCCGCCTGTTTCTCGGTTCTCACGCAAGTCTGGTCCTGACTCTTTTTATATTTCCAAGGGACTTATGTTCCATTTATTTTAGATAGTTTTTTTTAATCTGTGTTTTTTTAGAAGGTACTCTCTGATTGGGAAACTTTCGTCGATATGCTCTACCAGTTGCGGGCACTTTTATTGTTTTCAATATAAAACTCAACCATTTGGAACATCTGTTCTTCAATAAAGTTCATTTTGAATTTGACAACGAAGGAATATTATGACGTAAGCCAATATTCAAAAAAGACATATCAACAGGCAAGGCCGGTAACAAGTAACTCGGAAATATAATCCTAAAAAACTTATAAAATAGCATTTGGGGTGCATATTCTTTCACCTAAAAAAAATTAAATATTGGCTAAACGATAAGAAATTGGCATATTAAAGGTTATACAAAATTCACATAATATTTTAAAGGGAATCTAAATACCTATCAATATACAGGGTGTTCCATTTAAAATAAGAAAGTTGATGCCTGGACGGGGAAACGAAACATGTATATATAAAAAATGAACAGATAAAAATTTTACGTCAATGCAAGAAATTTATCTATTTAACTTTTTTCTTAACTCTTAAGGCAACTTTATAATATCAAATTAAAATGTGGAAACGATAAGTGGATCACACGGTACAAAAACAATACCTATGTATTTCAAAGGTAATAAAAACATTTAAATTAAAAATAAAATTATTTTTTTAAATAATAATACAAAAAAAAATGCAATAGTTAATCAAAGCAAATGTTGAAAATGGCCACCTTCTAATAAAAAGCACGATTGCAACCTTTTTTTAAACTTTAACACCCTGTACTTATATCAAGGACGGGACAACTCCGCACACATGCTCATATAAACTTTTTGTCTTAGAATATCATAGGGAATCACCCCCTTAAGTTACGTACCGTACTTCTGTAACACCCCGTATATAGATCTTTTTCTTCTACAACACTAAAATATAACATATTTAATCACAAATAGACTCTACCAGATGAATATTGCATGTAGACCCCAGGATGCCTTGTTAGGTTCTACAACTTGTTGATTGTATTTGACAGTTTGAAACTGTCAGGGACTGATAGTTAGAACAGACCTTTTAGCCATTTCTGCCTAATTCTTAAAATTATTTTGAAAATCAATTAGCCTGGTCAAAATAAAACTATAGAAATACGATTTTAAATGGCAGTTTGTAAAAAATTTGTAGTGGAGTTGATATTTTTGAATATGAAGTTTCCTTTTAAAATATCTTTCAATTTATGATGAAAATTCTTGCTTTATTAATAATTTAATATTATTTGAATTTCTTTATATAAAATGGCTAGTCAAGGCATAACATGTTAAACAATGGTGAGTAGGAATTCTAAAATTGCGTGTAACATAACTTTTTCCACTACTAACCTATAACATCGCCATTATTGACCGATTATTAACGTTAGAAATCGTTTTTCTCTACCTTATAAGTTATTATTGACCATGGTCAATAATAAGGCATTGAAATCCATTATTGACCGATCTTCAAGAATCTATTTGAACGCAGGTAACTTGATTTTTTGATTCTACAACATGAATTCATAAACATGAATAACCTGAAAGGTGATTTCTTGTGGTTAGGCAACCAGATAATTATCAATACATATTAGATTATTAGAGATGCTTGATATTGTAAAATATCGATACAATCAATAACAAATATAGGGTATAAGAGACAATAATTCGCCATATTTATTAGGAGGACAGATTCGGGTCGTAATAAAGCTTAAAATCAGTAAATCTGATGACATAAATGAACAAAAATTGACATTAACAAAGCCACCTGACAAAATAACAAAATATTTTGCCAATTCCAAAGCGCAGGTAACTTGATTAAAAAATATACTTATGCCTACCTATAATTTTTTATAATTATTAATACTATAAAGATAAATAATGTCTTATAAAAGTTTGTAATAGTGGAAAAAATATTATATTAACCACGATTTAGACAGCTTATAGCCCTCAAACTTGCCGCTCGGGCAATAATGATGGCTGTCTAAACCTTGGTTAATAATATACTATTTCCGTCGACCGTGTATTTACGAACTTCTTTAATGTATAAAAAATCGTACATTAATGGCCCCCATTAATGCATGATTTTTCTATTAATAAACGATTGTATTATAGGCAACCAAACATACATGAAATTAAATTAATACTCAATTGTTATTCAAATCAAGGTGGCGCGAAGCGGCTGTGACGCGTGCATGATGGCGTTTCGCGTAAGTAAAAAAAAACTGTCGCTGTCAACTAGTTTGGATTTCAAAATTTTGATCGTACAACGTTGAAATGAATGTCTTCGAAAATTTAACCCCACCAGAAATAGCAGAAACTGCTAATGTAGTATCGTTAAGTTTACTTCCCGCGATAAGCAAAAGATTGTATGAGAAAACGTACGCTGAGTTTATGTCATGGTGTGATGAAAAACGAGTGACGCGCTTTTCAGAATCGGTGCTATTGGCATATTTTTCGAATATTGCAGAAAGAGGCCTCATTGCAAGTTTATGGCCGAAATATTCAATGCTCAAATCGACTTTAAATTTGAAAGATGGCATCGATATAAGCAAATTCAGTAAATTAATTATGTTTATCAAGAGGCAAAAAGTAGGATATGTACCTAAGAAATCGAAAGTCCTGGAAAAAGAACACGTACACAAGTTTATTTCTGATGCTCCTAACAACCTTTTCTTGATGACAAAGGTAATAAAAAAGAAAGGTAAAACTATAATATCTAACAATAATAATAAATAAATTAAAATTCGTAGGTTGCATTGATTTTTGGAGTGGCTGGCGCACTAAGAAAAGATGAACTGTTGAAATTAGAAACGAATGATGTTCAAGATCTGGGTTCAAAATTCCTAGTCACCGTAAAGGCATCTAAAACACACACAAACAGAATATTTACTATTGTGGGTAATGAAGAAAATAACCTTCTCAATTTGGTTAAACGGTATATGTCCCTGAGACCAAGACACACTCCACACAAACGGTTTTTTATTTTTTATAAATTTAATAAATGTTCTATACAGCCAGTTGGCATAAATACATTTTCCAAAATGCCTTCCATTATAGCAACCTTTTTAAAATTAGAGCAGCCACATCTCTACACTGGGCATTGTTTTCGGCGTTCATCTGCCTCGATACTCTGTGACAGTGGTGCAGATTTTTCAGCCATTAAACGGCTTGGTGGTTGGAAATCCACTGCTGTTGCAGAGGGATATATTGAAAACTCATTACAAAATAAAATTGATACAGCTGAAAAAATCCTCGGTACAACTATAACAAAAGCCCCTCATGCTAGTTCTATCAGCGCCACGACCAGCGCCGAACCACATTCCCTTACAAACATCCAAGATAATGACATAAACCTAAATTTAAATTCAGAATGTCATACAACTACTGATAATGTATCTGTACCTTGCTTTAATTTCAGTAATTGCACTATTTCTAATGTAAATATAAGTATTAATAAACAATAATAGTCAGTTCCATACATAATCATATTTTTATCGACTTTTGTAGGTTTGGTTGTTAAATAAAAATTTTTTTTTCATTATTAACAACACAATCGACGGAAAAATGTTGTAACTAACGCGTATATTAAAAAGCGATTAATAATTTCGACAAATTAACGCGCTCGCTGCGCTCACGCGTTAAAAATGTCTCGATTATTAATCGCCCTTATTAATACACTTGTTCGTTAAATTACTATTAATACACAGAAAGTTTTTCATTATTTACCTAAGTGATTATGTATTATCGTTATTTCGATGGGTAGCGAAATTTTATTTCTTATTTCAGAAATGGGGTAAATAATGACGACTTCTCAAGTTAGTAGCACAAAAAATCTATTAAATTATGTCTCTAACCACTGACACTTAAATTATCTTCTTGAATTCTTGAAGAAATCGATTTTTGATTTTAAAAAAATCTCAACTTTATCCCTAGTTTACAGAATTTTTGATGTGGTATGATCTAACTTTCATTATTTAAATATCAAAGTCTAACGTAAGGAATCCTCTGCTAGCTTGATAGACATCGATTTTTTTGTAACTTACCCTGGTAAGCAGGTAAATCTAATTATTTTATTCTACGGTTTTTATTTGTTTTATTGTTTAATTTTATCTGATTATTATTTTCAAATATAAAACCTAAGTACCTGAGTAATAATTATATTTTTATTTTATGGGAAAATTATTTCTAATTACTATTAAAATTTAAAAGTAGAATGCCAACGCTTCGGATTATTTAATAGCGTATCTTATTATATCACTTTGTTTACTATTGTGCAGCTTATAGAATGGGGTTACTTACGATAGTAAATTTTGCAACACATTAATTGGATGGATGAGAGATGAAACTATTTTTCCTGCAAATAAAGAACTCCCAAACAATGAATTTATTCTTAACAATATGCTGGTAAACGAAATATATGTTCGTTGGCTTCCTTTTACCAAGTGCAAGTAGGTTAGTACTTGAATGAAAATCTTAAATTAAAATTATTATAAAACTGTCAAAAACTTGTGATAATAATTAGTCAGTAGTGATGACGCACTGGGATAATTGTCTAGTGGTTACAGTAATTTTTATTGGGTGGCCTATAGGGTTGCTCACTGGTTCGTTAATTTTCTGCTACCTGTGATTAAAACAATCGTTATGGTAGCATATTACAAGGATTCACGACAAAGACACTGGTCGATACTTAACGTTTACATTACTAACTACTTTTATACATTTTTTCCCTAACTATTACTAAAAATGCATCACAAAAATTGCCCCGGTATCGTAGGGAGTTCAATTTCGTACGTCAGATAACGCGGAATCGTTAGCTGCTTAGTTGTACTTAAAAATAAACCATTAATTGCCCAAAAAAGGCCTTAAAATCGTGGAGCGTACGTAAGAGCACATGCTTCACGGAGCCATCTTGGAAAATCTCTCAACAAATTATAACCCTTATGGAATTTGCAAACAAAAATAGCAGAGATTGAAATCGCACGCCACAGCATTTACCAACTTATTCTCTTTGACGTGTTGATGCACGTTTTCCCAACAAGTAGTTTAAGATAATCTTTTTGGCAGGACATCTAACTACTTAATATATCAATAATTTTTCAAATTTTTAACACAAAAAATAGCTGTTTTTTTTTTAATTGGTAACTTGTCCAGACAAAATTTTTTTTTCTCGTGTAAATTCACACGAATTACTTTTATTACAAAACAAGTAGATAAGTATTTTTTCTTTCAGATTAATTTCAAAAATTTTAAAAAATATTCTTTATAAGTTGTAAGTCGCTATCTTAATATTAACCCATGCTAGCGATATTTTCTGTGCCCGTGCCTACTGTAATGTGAGTTTCCTATCTGAATAACATGGGGTTTTCGGCGTTGAATAATAAACTTTTTTTTCTGGCCAAAGTAACTGTTTAAAAAATTTGAAACTTGGCAGACTTTAACCTTATCATGGTAGCTATTCCTTAGAATTTCTACAGATGTTTAGCTATTATAATTTCAGATGAAAAAAATATTTTTTCATTTTTTGGATAGTTTTTATTCGTATATTATTATTAATTTACAAAAATTCAACGTCTAAAATAAAAAGCAGTTGCCATTTATTAAAAAAAAAATTTAGTATTTCATTGCATAGACAAATGATTATTTTTTTATAACTATTGAGTACTCTGTACTTTCTCTTGTATCAGGAATATTATTTTAAATATCGATGCAAGCTGAATTATAAATTGTTTATGATCTTCGCTTTTCGTTAATATGTTACTGTATTCTTCCATAATCTTTACGGTCCTTTTCGCTATATCATTAACAACTTTTAAGTTTTTAACTAGCGTCAATCCTTTATTATAATTGTTAGTGTAAAGTCATTTTGTATATAGTTTTGACGTTTTGATAAGAATTGTCAGTAAGACATAACGAACGGATGATTAAAAATAGATTGTGTCAGAAATCCAGAGTTTTCAGTTTAACTTTAAGCTTCCAAGAGAAGACGATAATTCCTTTTAACATTGGTCCTTAGAAAGACAAAGAAAAAGCCCTTTGGAAAATACAGGAACATAGGAAATATCAAGTCATAAGATAATATGGAAAGAAATCCAGGTAAAAGACAGACAGGTAGACAGTTGGATCCTAATTATGTTTGGCCAAAAATTGCCCAAATAAGACGCAGAGTATTAACAGTAATTCCACAAGAAGTGAGACCAGGAGTGTAGTTAGAAAAAAAGATGTTGAAAAATTGACAAGACCTTTGACAGCTACTGAAATGACTAAAGGTGAGAAACACCTAACTTATGACTAATCTTCGAGTAATAGAACTTGTGGTGATATTGAAAGAATGAAAATAGCCTTTGAAATTGAAAAAAAGAAACAAGACTGATGGAAGAATTTATGAAACAAAAGTTACATGTTCTTGAAATAGAAAAGCAATTACGTGAAGCTGAAGTAACTGGATCTATTAGTAGTCATACAAAATCAGACAAACAGACAGACAATTCAACATTTCATGAGGCACTTGCAGTTCAAAAATGAGTAAATGAATTACCAGAATCGTTTTCCAAACAAGAGTTTGACCTGCAAGACCTATGTATCCAGTGATTCGATTGACCCGGAAGCTCTTACTCCGAACCACTTTATAATGAAAACTGAACCTGATGAAGAAAGATGCTTTCAGTGTCCTAAAAATCAATTATTCCGGAAACAATGGCAGAGATGTCAACAAATGTCAAATAGTTTTTGGAAACGATGGGTAAAGAAATACTTACCAATACTATCACGGCGAACAAAATGTACTGATGAAACAGATCACATAAAAGAAAATGAGATAGTAATTATAATGGAAGATAATCGGCCCAGAAACCGCTGGAAGCTTGGAAAGATTATAGCAGCCATTTCTGGGCGAGACAAAAGAATAAGGGTGGTTGATGTAAAAACCAGCAGCGGAGTTAAGCGAAGACCAGTTAGTAAAATATGCAGACTAAAGATGGAAGAATAGAAAAAAAACAAACAAACAAAGAAATGCATTTCTACACCCTGATGATGTGATTCTACACAAGCGCGGGAGAATGTTAGTTTTAAGTCATTTTGTATATAGTTTTGATGTTTTGATAAGAATTATCAGTAAGACAAGACGGATGATTAAAATAGATTGTGTCAGAAATCCAGAGTTTTCAGTTTAACTTTAATCTTTCAAGAGAAGACGATAATTCCTTTTAACAATAATTTTCATTTGAATTCCAGTCTGATGGATCAGCTATTAGAAAATCACTATTTATCTCGAATCTTTTGAAAAAATGGATTTTTTACAACAAACTTATTCTCTTATTCAGTCTTCTTTTAAGTTTCGAATTCAGTGGTTCTGTGTAGTTAAGAAAGATCTTTCAACGACGAAAATGTCAAGTGAAACGCGCCGCACTTGCAAAATTTCTTCTGAAAGTTAAGTTATATTTGTGAAGAATTAGTGATGAAGTCACAAGACAGACCATTTTCTGAAAATATGAATGTATTGTATTTTGGTGTTTTAATCGGAGATCAAGACAAGCAGTGGGCTCTTCATTTGTGCTGTGTCAGCTGTAGCGTGTCATTGGTCCAAAGGATGAAAGGAAGAGACAAAGTATGCCTTTTTCAGTTCCAATGGTATGGCGAGAACCCACCAATTATCTTGAAGATTTGCTATTTTTGCATGACAAAGACTGAATGTTATTCCAAAAAAGAAAACCGCAAGATCGAATATCCGAATTTACCTTCTGCCATAAGACCTGTACAATGCAGACTTACCAGCAACCCCGTTTTTTCTTTTTACGACTTACTTTTTAAGTCCCTGTTCCGGAGAGCCACATTTTATTGTTCAAAGTGCGTTAAATAAATTAGTACTTACGTGATTTGGGGTTGTCAAAGCAACAGTCAGAACTTCTTGGTTCCCGTCTTAAGGAATGGAACTTAATAGCCAAAGAAATAAAAATTACGACTTTTAGAAAAAGAAATGCTACCTTTTCTGCATTTTACAATATGGTTTAATGCAGAAGCTCAATATCGAGCCATCTACGGCTCATCGGCAAGTCTCCGGGTCTAAAGAAAAGATAAGGAACTTCAAAGTGCTTTTGGCACAGAAATGCAATTAAACAAACGATAGTTGCAGCACCTGGCTACTTCTCGTGGCAACCACACGCATCAACCCAACCGGGAGCCTTGCCGATGAGCCGTAGACTGCGAAACTCGTCAAAGGATTGAGTCTGACGGAAAGATAAGGGAGAACTCTGTACACGAACTTATTTTAGGTTTGTTGTTTTTTAAATGATGACATGTTATATATTTTTAAAATCAGGGGAAATAGATCTTTCGTCCCGGTGAAAAATATATAGGGTGTCCCATTAAAAAAAAACAAACTTGCAATTGTTTTTCAACTTTGCGTTGCACTTATGTTTTTTTTTTTGACAAGTTTAGAAGATTGCATGGGATTAATTAGGCAACTATTGTATTAATAGTATATTGTTTTATTAGGAGTAAAAGCAATACTTTTTATTACGAGTCTGAAAGTTTGCCGGACGAACAAGGTAAGTCCGGCAATTACAGACGAGTTATAACAAGTTGCTTTTACTACAAATAAAACATACTATTTTTTCTTCAAACGTCGCGTCGTTAAAATAAAGAAAGATAAAAATACAAATTTTAAATTTTTTTCATTTAAAAATGTAAAGTTTCGAATTTTACCTGCTATGGATTTATTTTACTATTGTATTGTTTGATACCGACGCATAATTCGATTTGACAAGTGTTATTATGTCAGTGAATCTTATTAGAAGCATTTTCCAAGCTTTAATTTCCTGTTTTGAAAATACCATTTTTTTTAATCAAACACTTTACTTTAAATGGAAATGTCAGAATCAGAATTTACCTGTACGCCCCCGGAGGTTGCCAAAATTGCAGCAGATGTCGTGGACAATTTGTTGCCAACCAGATTCATTAGTATTTACGAAGCTGCGTTCAAAACATTCCAGAGATGATGTATTGAGAAAGACATCAAAAATAATAATTCTGAAAATGTACTCTTGGCGTATTTCTCTGAACTGGCGAACAAACAAAAAACGAACAGTTCACAACGATGTGGTCACATTATTCTATGATAAGGTCAATGCTAAATATGAGGCGAGGGATAGACATAAGCAAATTTTTGAAGCTACGTGCTTATTTAAATATTTACCAGGAAACAATTTGAAAATTTTCTGAAGCTCCTATTCAGAAGTATTTGGGAATTAAGGTAAATTTAGATATTACGTCAAAGAATACAAGTTTTTTTATGAAATATATTATGGTATTTTTAGATTGTACTTGTTATTGGTATTTCTGGTGCATGCCGATGTGAAAAAATTGTAAAAATTACCGTTGATGACATACAAGACTTAGGATCTGCCATTCACATAAGAATTCCTGATAGTAAAACTAGAAAACCGCGATCGTTTACTATTGTCGGGGAACAATATTTAAGCATATATAAAAAATATGCATCATTACGCCCAGAAGGCATGAATGAAAAAAAATTATTTTTAAAGTTTGTAAATAGTCGCTGTTGTCGCATGGTAATGGGAATTCATAAGATAAGTACTGTTCCTAAGGAAGCTGCAGTTTTCTTAAAATTACCTAATGCCACAGAATATACCGGTCACTGTTTAAGGAGAACTTCAGCTATAATACACTAGATGCAGGTGCAGACATTACGTGTTTAAAGCGCCACGGAGGATGGAAATCCAGTAGTGTAGCTGAAGGGTACATTGAGGAATCGATGACCAACAAGAAATATATTGGAAAAAAAATTTTACAGCCTCATTTTACTGAACCAATCCCTATTAACATTGACATAAATTTAACAGCAAGTGGTTCCACGGAGGGTTTAACGCTAGAAAATACAAAAACAAGTCAGGATCGCAACACCTTGTGTCAATTTTTCTGGGGCCACAATAAATAACTGTACTTTTAATCTGATGTTTAATAAATAGTTCATTGTTATATTTTTTAAAAATAAATAAAGTACTTATACAAATATCCAATATTTCTTGTATTTTTCAACATTAATTTTTTATGACACACACACTTTTTCTTCCGCAGAGAGCGGATTTTTGTGAATAAATTAAACACCCCCCTCCCAAAAAACCATGTTATAACTAATAAGTTCTTATGCATGGCTTATACCAAAAACCAATTTGTAATATTTCATTACCCAACTGTTGTCGAAAGATTCATAGTTTTTATTTAAGTCACTGCCCTCACTTATTGTATATTTACATAGTTTTTTCTCTGATCGATTCTTCAAACAAAAGGCTGCAATAAACCGGTACTTTGATTAAATTTTTCCACATGATCGAACTGACCGGTTCATTGCTATTGTAAATTATTGAGACAGAAGATTCTGCTCTAGTTATCTAGTTGCTAAAAGAGGAATAACCCAAAGTGTACAACGGACCAACATTATACAGTGACTGGCGGGAAATTGGTCACTCACTTGTGAGAATAGTTTAACAAAGAGTAGACTTTTGATTTTAATTCCGATTTAACCAGAACTGACCGGAAATTCAGGAAGAGAATAATTAGCAAATTATTCTTTTTATATCATAAAAAAATATGACACTTTTTTTAGAAAAAAAAAACTGTATGTGAAAGAAACAAACGACAATTGATTTGGTTATTAGTACGTCAAAACTAACTTAAAAAAGCTTGTCTAATCACAAATTTTCGTGGGCCTATGTTATGTTTGCCGCCATACGAGACCACGGAAAGGTTCATTATACTAAGATCTTTAAGCTCTGTTTACTATGTTTGTTTTGTATTTTGATTGCTAATTGTGAAGTATTTATTCACATTCTAGAAAAGTGTTTAGTGTGTAAAAACTTTAAAAATTATGGCCCAAAGTTATCAATGATATAAGTAGATGAGGCGTCACAAGAGAAAAAGGGGTGGGAGTTGGTTCAAGCGATACTAGTGATACATAAAGTCTGTTCAGAGATATAAGAATATAACTGATCCCTATTAGGAAATACCCGGGCCAGCTGTAAAATTGAAATATGGCCGAACAGGTCCGTATTTTGCTTAGAATTTAATCATGGTTTGTAATAAAAATAAGTAAGACATAAAATAATATTTTATTTATATTTAAATGTGAAATTACAAGTTATTTTATTATTTGCATCTGGAGTATCCATCACCGTTGAGACCCCCTATTTCAATTTTAAAGACCCTACAGCTCCCGTTAGGTAAGCGTTATTCATTTTTCTTTCCTTATTTTGCCGGTATATTGCTTTCAAATCGCCATAATTTAACACCACATGCTTTGTTCAGATACATGTGCCTTTTGTACATATGACCGAGTATAATTGGCTTCGTTAGCTAAGTAACTAATGTTTCTTATTGTTTTACGATTCCTATAGGAAGCCACTGGGCACCTATTATAAGTGGACCCCATTTTATCTATTCTAAAGGATGTTCTTCCTTTTTTTTTGTTACCTCTCTACTGTCAATCTTGAAATTTAATTAACTTTATTTAAATTCTATAATTTTCTTTTATTAAGGGGTCCAACTTACTGCTTTATTTTGGTACGTTTTCTTTGTTTTATATAGCACAAGTTTGCTTGAAGATCAGTGTGACATGGTATCTTAATGCATACAGTACAGGGTACAGGGTGTGCCCGAAATATAAAATATTATTAATTGTGTCAAAATCAAATCACATATACTTTATCGTTGAGATTAACAAAGCAGACTTTCAGGCTATTGCCGATTACAATGTAAATCTTTTAATGTCCACAGACGTAAAGTAACTTAAACAATGTAGATATACAGCATTCACTCCTCATCGAATAAATTTATTATTACAAAAATATACAAATTATTCGGTATTTATAATAATTATTCACTTAATATATCAATATTACTATCGGTATCATCATCTGTTCTAATTATTATTTGTGCTATATTGTTTATATGGATATAGGATTTTTCCACTTTTTCAAAATGTGTAACAGAATTTGCACAACTTTGTGAAGGGATGCTAAAAACTTCAGTTTCTATAAGCTCAAGTACACTGGAGTTAATAGTAGGGCAAATATTGTTACGACGAATGGCAGATTTCAGTTGGTGCCAAACATATTCGATGGGATTAAATATACAATGGTATGGTAGAAGCCTTAAAACTCTATGCCCCAGACTTCTTGCATAATTATCACAGAAGTATTCCTTTTGTAGTTTTAAACTTTGTAAAACCTCAATTAATTACCTTTTGGTGTAATCTTCCTGAAAATAAATGTCACACTTCCATAACGTTGTTCTGCCACATTTAACGCCGGTTTCATCTTTTTCAATCCTCTTAATTAAGTTATCTAATGTAGGCACGCTTTGTTCCTCGTATAACTTGTACATTTTACGCCGTATTATCTCTTGATCACTTCCATCTACCTTCAAGAAAATGCCAGTATCGCTTCTTTTTTTCCTCGCTAAAATGGGATTATTCACAATTTTCCATACAGTTGATGTTGGAATTTTTGTTAATGTGGCCGTTTCTTCTAACGCTGCTTGCTTGCGCACGTTCAATGAGAGTTGAATAAACATTGTTTATAACTTCCTCAGTTTCCACAGAAAAGTGTTTTCTGCTTTTCGTCGGGGTTATCTCCTGAGATACATTGGGCTCGCACATATTTTCAATGACTCACACACGATCAAACAAACGCTGTATTACACACGAAGTAAGATTAAATACTAAGCTTAAAACTAACT
Source organism: Polydrusus tereticollis (assembly GCA_963920685.1). Taxonomy (NCBI): domain Eukaryota; kingdom Metazoa; phylum Arthropoda; class Insecta; order Coleoptera; family Curculionidae; genus Polydrusus; species Polydrusus tereticollis. The sequence continues at coordinate 128,460,191 of OY987329.1, forward strand.
AGAGTGGCTATATATACAGTCTTTAGAACATAATTTGTTTTATGGGATTAACCCTCTCATTTTGAATTTGGTAAAAAATCGGTTTAAAATCACCAAACTATTACTTTAATAATGAAATTACGTCTTCCGGGTTTGCAGTTTACTTTAAGACATTTTTAAGTACGGGCCATAATTTACCTGCATTTATTCATTCATTCATTGTTTGTTTATGGCGACCCTTGGATAATCCCATTCAAAGGCAAATTGTAACTATCTTATATCTCTGAACAGGCTTTACCTATTAATCAATAATATTTTGTTTCAGATTTATCAATCAAGCTGGAATGTGGTTAGGGTATTTTATTCTAATTGGAGTAATTTTAAACTACTGCAATGGAGTTGAAGAGAGCAATGAAACGGATAGCGACTCCTCGAGGAAAATTCTTGGATCCAGGTATGTTTATTAGGCACAGCTAGTCCATAAGGCCATTTGGTCAATGACCCACCTAACAATTTCTAATCGAATTTAGTTGTTTAATCCAAAAAATAATAATCCAAAAAAAATGCATTTTCATACGTCCTCAAATAAAGAATGGAGCTAAGCGAAGCTCCAATAATTAATAATTACTCCTATGCTTGCTCCGAAAAAAACAAATATATATATAAAAAATGGTTTCATGACCTATAATACCCCAATTTTCTAAATTTTCTGTTCTGTGCGTTTATTGTTAATATTAATTATCAACTATTATATACTATATAAGCTTAAAAATAGCCCAATCAAATAAAAGAAAAATATACATTTAAAAATCATGTTTTATTTAAATTTCGAAAAGTAAAGCTTAATAATGTAAAAGTCTCTATCTTTACTGGTTACCGAGATACCCTGCAATTACATCGAAAAATGGACACATGTTAGTTGTCCACAAAATTTGCCCCACCAGTAAAAGATCTCAGGAACCGCGTCTGATGTTTAAACTAAAATAAAAATCTTGGAAAAACATCTATTTCTGTTGAGAAAGAAAATTTACTATATTTGGATATGATGACTCATATTACCACAATACCATCTATTCTACGACTCTGGATTTACTATAACGGTAAAACATTTTAGTAACATTCGAATACGATTTTCAAGAATCACCTGCTAAAGCAATATTAACAACCTACTTATGGTCATAGTGTTACAGTAACTTAGGTATCTTAGACGAGTCCCAGATTTCTATCTGACAGGTACCATGAGAATGGCATTGTTTAACACACGCTAATAGTAAAACAACATTGGTTCCGTGTAAACGATACTATTATTAAAGACTTCACTGCACCATGCCATGACTAAACAAGCCTCCAGTAGTTTATCCGAAACGACTCGTGGAATACTTATTTTGGTAATAGCATTGAATTTAAAACTTAACAATCAAAGGAAATAGTAATAATAAAATAATACATTGCCGCCGCCGAAGGGTCATATCTTTGAAGTTAAATTAGTATTTTCTCCGACATTTATGCAAATTATCTCTCAATTACCTAACCAAGGGAAAATATCTTTTTCTATTTTGATTTCATAACAGAGCTGTCTCAGTATCGTAATAAACTTTTTATGACACCGTTTTTAAAAGCTGGCACGAGCAAAATATTGCCTTTTCCGCAAAATAAATCGTTTTCATAAAATATGCATAATAGAGAATGAAATTGTTAAAAATAATATTTTAGCTGAAAAAAGAAAACTACCTAAAGCTTGTTTACTTGAGTACTTTAAGTACTAGCCTTCTTACTTAGTAAAAGTAAAGTTAAAAAAAAATATTTGATTATTATATTTTATTTGGCATGGATATACCTACCTTCGACAGGGCCGTAAATAGGGCGCAATGACAATTTTAAAATATTATATTAAAAAATCGTACTATTGGCACACTTTTACCGTTATTGACAAGCCCTGGATTTAACTCTTAAATATGAAAGCGACCTAAATCAATTAGAGTTTTTAAGTGAACTTGGAAGTATTAGATTTCAGGCAAAGGAGCTTTTCTCTTGCGATTTGATTTCTTCATAAGATTTTCTTCAAGCAGTTCGTGATTTCTCTTTGGTAGAAACTTGTCGGACTATATAAAATGCACTGGGATTTTTTTAACGTTATCAGTAACCACAACATCATGTGAAAGAAGTTTTAGTAAGTTAAAATTAATAAAGACCTATTTAGGATCGACAATGGGCCAAGAAAGAACAACAAATTTAGCAATTTTATGTATTGAAAATTCCATAGCTAGAAGTCTGGACTTTTTTTCTTATGATTAGGCACAGCACTGCAGGATTAGTCTTTTATCTCCTTAATCTAATTAGCAGTTATATTTCAGTAAAAATAATCACAATGCATAAATCGAGTTGTGTTTTACTACGTAAAACATTAGAAACAAAAGCTGAAAATTTATAGAACTTTCTCATAAATATTGCTCAAATTGTTCTCCATTATGCCTTAGACATGTTTCACACATAGTTCTTATTCGCCCTAATGAATTTAAAATAATAAAAGGCCGCATTTGTAACTCCCTAAATGCTCTTTCAGTGGCATTTCTTAAATCTGCAATTGTTTGGTATTGAATAGAATAAATTTTATTTTCAAGGTATCTCTACAAGAAGAAATCCAAAACCGACAAGTCGGGTGACCTTGGTGGCCATCTTACAGGTTCATTAGTTCCAATCCAGTCCTGGGAAATTATTTTTTAAGTAGGCCCTCATAATTAGCGCATTGTGAGCGAGTGCTCCATCTTGTTGCAGATGCAAGTTATTGAGGCCCGCTAAGTCCGTCTTTTATTATTTCCGGCACAAAGTTTTCCAGAATTTCAAAATATTTATTTGCATTAAGGCTGCCTTCAAATATATTATAAATTATTTTGCTTCCTAGTATAAAACATGAAACGTTAAAGCCAAACCTGCCTTGCCGTTCAAGTGGAAATATTACATGCTGATATCCAGTGACCAAAACCTCGTATTGTGCCGATTAAATATACCAGCACTGGTAAAATGAGCCTCATAGGACCATACAACGGTTCTTTCAAAATTATTTTCCCTGTTGGTATTTTGTAAATACCAATTACAAAACTCTATACGGCGTTGTGCATTACCAGGATGTAAGTTTTGTACTAGGTGGAACTTATGTGGCTTAAAATTGTGTTTTTTTTAGGATTGTTTGAACTTTTGATTTAACTACTCCGACCGAACCATAACCCGTTCTGCAAGAACTAGTTGGATTTGTTTCAATTGAAACTAAAACATTTATTTTATCAGTCTCGCGGTTTTCCTTGTTGTAGATTTTAAGCCGAAGTTTAGAAAATGAATTCAATTAAATTTGATTTCATCCTTAGAAAAAATTTTTTATCCGGCTGTCGTCTTTTGGGATATCTACCAATAGTTTAAGAAATTTAATAAATCTTCAAAGAGATACTATAAAAAGGCGTATATTTACCTATTGGAATACACTTCTAATGCTTCATCTGCATTTTCATTACAATGGACATAACAAACGAGCATGTCGTATTTTTCATTATTTTCAAAGTTTACATTTTCTGCCATAATTAGGACAAACTGATTTTTTACCATTAATTAGATACTTTAAAAAGACTTAGAGAACCTAAATAATCTGACAGAAACTAAAGAAGTTTTTAATATGACATAAATGACTGTGTTCTTTTCTTTTTTTAAATACCTGTCATAGCCTACTAACAAAAAATGTATATATCTTATTAAAACGTAAATTTCGTGCTTAATATTAAAAATAAAAATAAGGTATTATATATTCCTGAGATGCTTGTTATAAACTAAATTATAATATTAAAAAATATATAGAGTGACCCATTTAAAAAAAAGCAAGTTTGTTTTTTCTCGGAAACTATTGAACGTAGAAAGAATCTAAGCACGTCACTGGATTCTACGTAAAACTACAAAAAGAACATTCGTTCTCTCTTTAATAAACTACAGGGTAACCTAAATATGGAGGGTGTCCCAAAATGTAAAATTTTCAAAAACATCCCGTATATTCAAAACAAGTGCTGCGAAAACCGTATCCTTTTATCTTTACTAATAACGGAGATACCTCGTAAAGCTGGACACCCTGTACATGAATGTAATTTATCTTTTTATTATTTTCTTTCTCGAGAATGGTTGCTCGTAGCCGCAGCAATTTCTACCAAGTATGACTTTTTCACGTAGAAATGATAGAGAAATCTAATTTTGTGATTTAAAAATGTAATGCAAGCACGTATAGAAAAGTTATGACTCCTCAAAAGAGTAAAAAGACGTGTAGGTGGCGTCCTCTACAAGTGGGAGCCATACAAACATTAAATTTAAATTTCTCATTTCAAAAAACAACTAGATACCGATTTTAGTTTAAACATCGACATTAATTCAAAAATTATTTAGAAAAAACAAAAATAAAAATTTAACACTATGTATCTACGAAACGAAGCATTTCGGACATAGGTTTGTAGGAACTTTTTTTCATATTTCCAAACAGAAAAACTCATCCTTAATTTTTAAACCCCCCCCCCCCCCCCCCCTTCAATGCAGGAACGTCCTCCTTTATTGCTCCTGAAAGACTTTGGCAACCCTACGACTTACATTTACTCAGGAGACTTTACTGGATGTAAAACTAACAATTTATTTGTTTATTACAGTATACACAACATAAAATATATTTATTAACAATCCGATTTTTGTTTTAATGAGTCCAAGTTAACCTCATTAACGATGGGAAGTAGGTAGTTAATAAGTGTCAAGAAATGTTGTTTAAATTACATTATATAAAGCATCTAAAGCATCTAATTTTATATATAATTCTGTAAAAAAACAAACTTGTTTTTACTTAATCCGTTATAAAATTTTATGTCATGGTGCCAGGTTGTCTTGATTATATTTCTTTTACACGCCAAGTCTTTTAATTGGTACGCACGATACGTGACAGAGCAGTAAGACTTTTTTTGTCGAATGGCCAAAACAGAATTGCTTCAATAATAAATAGGAATATATCCATTACTTCATGGGTTTGTGACCAACCAACGCGCAAAATTTTAGGAACAGAAGTAAAATCGGCAATCATAATCTCCTGGCCTAACTGTGTGGACAATCCTGGATTTATAGGGATAAAATTTATTATTTTTAAAAATTGGGTTGGCAGATGATTTTGATACTTCCCCTTGTAAGTTTTTAGATAATTTCCTTGAGAAAGTTTTAAAATGTTCCACAACAGCTTGCAACAATTCCATTTGTTTACCTTCATTATGAACAATTCTTGCTGCATGACCTTTCTTAAAATAATTTTCTACAGAGCCAGCGCCTTTGAATTTTTTAAATACACCTCTAACAGTGGAAAAGGTAATTGGAAGTTCAGGGTGCCTTTCATTGAAAATTTGGGCAATCTCTCGATACATTTTATAGTTGTCACCGGAAATAAGTACTATTTTAGTTTTTTCGGTAAACTGACAATTTATCAAATTTGTGCCAGAGTAAGACCTTGTTTATAAAGGTACTTTTCTGATACGAGGAGGGGCTGAAAAATTATGATTGATCAAGTTGTGAAGGTGTTTTTAAGAATAATAATATTTAATTCAAATTTTGTATTTGTACTCCCAACAAGATTTGAAACAACTTTTTTATTTGTCGTTATGATTAAAAATTAAAATAAGGAGTCTCCCTTGAACCTTTTTTACATTTTTGTACTTTTTGAGAACCCTGTATAATATAAAACATTTTTCTTAGAAAGAGACACTTTTGTTCATAAAACGCATAATAGAAAGTTTCCTATTTGTGTAGAACTTTCTTGGACACGTTGTATATACAGGGTCGTTGGTATCTATGGAAACGGTCGATTATTTCTTAAAGTACAACAGCTAGCAAAAATATGTAAGACAAAAGTTTTAGGGTTTTTTATAGCCTATTGGAATTTTAAAAAGTTAAGTATGCAGGATGAGTCAGAAAGCCGTAGAGAAATAAAGTATTTTTTTTTTCAATGGAATACCCTATATCTTAGAATATTTTGGGATTTTGCATAAAATTACAATTATTTTTTATTAAGTGCATTATAAGTCTAAACCTAATAGTTTCTGAGAAATTGAGTTTTGAAAAATGACATTTTTGAATTTTGACAGCTTCTAGCTTTCTAAATCTTAGAGTAAAACGGCTTACATGTCCCAATCTTAGTTTTTTACTCTCTTTCTGAAGGTGTCAACTTCCGGTTAAACCGGATGTAGCTTAAAAGCCGGAAATATAGTACTTCCGATTTAACCGAAAGTTGGTATTTTCGGAAAGATAATAAAACAGTAAGATAGGGGCACGTAAGACGTTTTGATCTATAGCGTACCGTTAGAAAGCTAGAAGCTGTCAAAGTTCAAAAATGTCATTTTTCAAAAGTCGATATCTCGGAAGCTATTAGATTTAGACTTATAATGCACTTAATAAAAAATAATTGCAATTTATATAGTATATATACAGTAGTTGTATTTGTAGTTGCTTAATCTGAACAAATAAGAAAACTAAAACAAAAGGCAGTGGCGTACTTTTTCTTCACAATAATAATTGACTGTGGTGCCCACTGAGACGCCACTGGACTGTAATAATTTTAATGTAGTTAGGGCTAAATAAGCGCCTTATTACTTGAAATAACTAAACCAAATCTGTTTAAGGATATTTATGACTGTTTTTCTTTTAAACTTCAACGCCCTGTATCTCAGAAACGAAGCAACTCCGGACATATGTTTATAGGAACTTTTTTCCTAAAATGACCTTACGTATCACCCTCTGAAGTTTCGTACCGTAGTTAGGAAACACCCTGTATATATTTTCTTGCCCTGCAATAATTATTACTGATATTTGAGATACTAAGGCACTGAGATTTGGTTAGAAATTAGGTTTCTTACGCTAGGACCAAATCTTAATAGTTGCAATACACAGGGTGATTTAAAAATACAGCTATTTTGGTTTCTTGAGAAAAGTCTAAAAGTTTATTTATTTTAATGAAAAATGGTGCACTGACTAAAACTCCATCGACCGGGAATACCTTGTTGCAAAGTCTTAAATCCAAAAATTATAAATTAGTTGTAAATAATATTCTATTATTTTAGTGTCGTCACCTCAGTATCAGTAGTCATGGATACTGGCAATGGAAAAAAGACAGTCTACACCGACGCCGTGGGAAAACCCCAATCCAAGCCCTCTAACCCATCAGAATTGGCTAGTCCAATTGACCTTCTAAATCCAGATCGATATGAATTTTATACTTTCGATGACCATGGAGATTTAATAAAAAGACTGATGTCCTTGGAAGAAATAAAAAGCATCATTGCAACCGGAGACAGTGACGCTTTCGACATGGATTCCTTCACATCCCAAGGATTCATTCCAGAAAAGAGAGTCAGCGATGTTGTTAGCAATGTGCAATCCGTCCTCAAAGAGGAAATGGAAATTCTTAAGGATCCCTTATCTAAACCCATCTTTGACACGCCCGACGTCAGCGACTCGTGGAGTATGATTTTGCCCGCAATTTTCGGCAATTCCGGCGAAGATATCAAACCTGAAAAGCCCATAGCGCACGTCACTCCAGATACTATCATGTTGGAACCTAATGTGCAGGTTTCACACACTACACCGGCTCCACAGAAAGTTGATATAATTCTTAGCAGTAGCACAACAATCAAAAATCAACCCTCTTCGACTCGCAGACCTGCTATTTCCACGCCCAGCTCTATTTTCGCTCAACCCGTGTATTATAGTAGTCAGGCCCTCCTAACAACGCAAAAGTTATCTTCAACAACAGAGCCTTCGATCAAAGTTGAAATATTTTCAAATAGTATGTCCACAACTGATTTAAATTCCATTAACGACTCACTTAGAGATGAAGAAAGGCCAGTATGGAAAGATGATTCTCTACCTACAAGGGCACCGATTTTGCACGTATCCAGACCTAACTTGATTCGGAATGAAACAAATACAAGTACAATAAACCCGAGTACAACAACAATAAGCTCTACAAGTTTCACAGCATCTGCGGGATCGCAATTGCTGGTTGACCCACAAACCAGCGGTATAACCAGTTCAAGTTCTAGACCAACAACGATAAAATCTACCACAAACAGTAACGAAGCACTAACACAAAATGATTTATACCCTTCAACTTTACAATTTTCTAGCACGAGTTTTAGACCAATATCTTCACAATTCACTAGCACCAGTTATAAATCAACACAAGGACCCAGTAGTACGACGGTAACCCCAATCGACAGTACCTATATATCGACTGCCACTGATAGTTTTGTTTCAAAATTGCCTTTAATTACGCCATCCACTTTGAAAATACCCTTAAATCAATCATCGTTTGTAACTACAAGTGCATCGAAGCTTACAGTGAAACCACAACTTACTTCTTCAAGTATCTTTAGCAATTTCGAGTCGACTAGTTCTATAACAAACAGTTCACCAGGTACCACAACCGCACATGTATCGTCAACAGTTCCTGTAACGGTAACAAAAAATACCGAACAGACAAGTGAGTCAGACTTAATTACAAAAGAATCTGTGTTTACCGTTTCGACTCAGAATCCAAAGGTATCAACGTCGTCAAATACAGAAAAAACAAATGATATGCACCCCAGCTGGAAGCCTAGCGTTAAAGATTCTGAGCTGTTTAACATATTTAAAGAAACTATAGCTAAAGGAACAACGGAATATATTAAAGATGCAAAACCTATTGCCATAACTAAAGATGAAGAATATGACATTGAGCCGACAACGTTAAGAGATTTTACTGTGCGAAATGAAATCCAATCAAATAAATATGATGATTTAAGCACATTGTCAACGGAATATCTAGATCACAAGGTAATACGTAATGCTACAACAACACTGCCCCCGCTTCTAAATTCTTTAAGCGACAACCAGAAGATTTCAGCATCAGAACTTCTAGACCAACTCTTGCTAACTACGAATATTTACGAAATTAACACTGAATTAACTTCGACTAAAATAAATAGTTTGGATGTAGATGTCAGGTTTGATAATATCGAAAGTAATCAACAACCTCCCTCTTCGGATAAAGAATCCGATCAGCTAACGACAACCACGGATCATGACGTTATATCGTATCCACCAACAACAGACGTTACTTTAATGCAAAGTATAGAACAACTACTATCGCAAGCGGTCGGTGATATCGAAACCACTTTAAATCAAACAGTTGGGAGCATGACAATAAAAGAAATACTTCAAAATTCTGCGCAGAAGAATATGACAGAATTTATCAACGAAACTGCTACCGTTGCATCTGAATTAACAATTGATGAAACTAAAACAGAGACTCTACAAGAACCTTTTTACACCACTGAAGAAACTCATCAAACCGAATCCTCGATTACAAGTAGTGATAATCTTGGCAGTTCAGTCGATGCTTTAATATCACAAGTTTATAACGATGCTGCATCATTAAATAATGTCATGGTTACCGAGAAACCTAGTACTGGTATAACTTACAGAAGAGCGGATGATGATGAAAGTTTTTCTAATCAGCACTATGTAACAAACTTAGACACATCTACTGAGGCAATAAATGAGAAAACAACGATAAAGTTATCAGACGATTCAACAGCTAAACAGGAAACAACGACTTACTATTTTGTATTGAAGAAAGAACCAAATAATTCTACCAAAGATGAAACATCTCCTATAATAAACATTTCAATATTAGGTTCGGAACCAATTCAAAACCGGACAAAACCCGCCAAAGCTGACTTAAGCTTAGAGCAAGAACTGATTGCGGAGGAAATGAAAAATGTATCCTTATTTTTCAATACTACCACGAAAAACACATTACAAGTTGACGACACCTTGAAGCAAAGTGAAACCAATATTATTGTAATTAATTCTACTCCTGTCGATAAAGATAAAAACAATTATGGTACAGAACAGTCGGAATTATTTGACAATCTTACAACTCCTACTGTTGATAGGGATGCCACAACTACTTCAGAGCAAAACCAACCCACTGAAGAGTATGTGCCAACTACTTCCAAGGTTGGCACCACAACAAACGACGTTCTATTTACAGAATTGGATACGCAAGAAATACCCACAACTAAAGATGATAAAGAAGTAACCACGCTCAAAACGGTCACGGATCGACAAGGTACTAAACGACCACCAAAACCATCAATTGTTATTACCATTAATGAAAATAATACAGTTGTAACGGAAAATAACAAACTTGTAGCAAATAAAACTATTTCAGCGCCACTGGAAAAAAAGGAAGCACTTAAAAAAGATAACACTACTAGTACAATACAACCCTTGAAATTTATAGAAAAGAACTCAACTCAAGATCAAACGTGGACTTTGGTGTCTACTGTTGCACCACAACATTCATCAAGCGAAATTGTACCTCCCTTAACGCTTCCTTATCAAGAAGTCATAAACCCACCAGCACACGTGGATCTGGTACCAAAACCAATGCAAGGATTTGGACTTGAGGAAAGTACCGCAAGTTTAAATACTGACGTGTATCAGTTTGCTCAATTATGTAATGAACTAGCGTTTGGCTTTTGGAAAACCGCTACCTCCGGCTTGAGTTCAGCGAGAAGTGTTTTCGTGTCCCCGTTTGCAGCAATTTCCATGTTAGCTATGGTCTTTTTAGGGGCCAAAGGTGCTACTTCCGAGGAGATGAATGAAATTCTAAAACTCGATGATATGGTCACGTTTAATCCTCACTTAATATTCAAAAATGTAACCGAATCAATAACCGATGAACCATATACCGGCGTTGCGGTTACGACCATGATAAGAGAACTTTTTAGCGATAGAAGTAAAGGGAAACTTTTAGACTTCTACAAAAACAGAGTTAAAGCTTTTTATGATGGGTATGTCGAGGAAGTTGGATACAGGGAAATAGGCGACGTTATACGAAGAAGAACAAATCTGCTAATCAAAAAATATTCAAACGGTAAATACTCTGAATTTTTGAGGGACAGTTCTATTATAGCCAGGCCTCCATTGAGCGGTGTAACTGTTAATATATTTGAGGTAAGTTAGGTAATGCTTTTGTGGTCATTTCCAAATCGTCGGCAAGAATTAATCCAATTAACGCACATCCATCTCATGCTTTGCTGCTTGCTTGTTCATAAAGTAACCAATTTTAATAAAAAAAACAATTATTACGTCTTTACAAAATACTTTTTGTTCAGGTGATCCGTTTAAATTGGGTGTAAGCTAATTCGACTAATTCCTGCTTATATTGCTACTTGACTAATGTTCTCTGTATGTATTTAATTCATTATATTTTATAGACGGATTGTTCCCAAACATCCACCGATGGTCGTGATGGAGAACTACATTTTATAGTGCTGCCTTCTATAAGGCAACGTCGCTTAGTTCCTATTCCTGCCGTTGTGTACAGAACTGGCTTTTTGGCGGGTTACGAACCAAGTTTGGATGCCACAGCAGTTTCTTTGGGTACCAAAGAACAAGTGGTGAGCACCATATTGGTTATTCCTGGTCAGCAGGGTATTGCGGCTCTAGGAGATGGACTTGTTAGGTTAGAGAAGAGGCTTGTTGAAAGTTCGTTCAAGAAAGGTAGGAAGGACAATTTTCTGTTCAATGACTTTATGAGATGGGTGACATTTTATTCTGCCCACTAGTCACATAATACACTGTTGCTTAAAAGTTAAAAGGTAATGTTTTAAATTATCATTTATAATACTGAATGGATAAATAATTATTTGCAGGCGCATGGTCACGATTGCTTCGTTCTCTAATTCCCCGACCAGGCCTGGACGTTCAAATTCCTCGATTTTCTCACCGGTCCATTATCAACGCAACCAACACTCTACAGAAGATGGGTCTACACGAACTGTTTAATCCAGACAGCGCCGATTTGAGGGGCCTCAATGGCGCAGTCAATGAACTGCATTTGTCCGACGTGCTGCAGATAAATAGTTTTGCTACGTGCGGGGAGAAAAGAGTAGATAGCACGCATCATTCGGAAGTGTATCCTGCTACGACTTTAAGGGCACGGTAGGCAATTTATTCTTTATTATTTCAAAAAAAAATCTATATTTCATGCTTGGAAAAAGCAGCCATCAAAAGATGGATGTATGTGCTATTAAAATTGCATACATTTCATTACAATAATTTTCATAACAATACCAGTAAATATACAACACTATCATCACATCACACAGATGTTCAACAAGTTTAATGTTTTTTGGTAATGTTTAACGATAGACAACTTGCTTGCATCTCTGGTTGGGTATTCATGAAAAGAAAAGTTTAATCGAATTTATTTTCATTTGCTTTAACATACATTAATAATCTAAAGATTTATAAAGAATGAGTTTTCCTCGAAAAATGAAATTTTTGGTCCATTTCCCCTCTTATCTATCACATCGCCGGACATACATTATAGCTTTAGATTATTAATGTATGTTAAGTTGGAAAACAATTGCAAGTTCTCCTTTTTTAAATGCGACACCCTGTATATTTTTCCGCAGGATGAAAGACCTCTTTCCCCTGATTTCAAAAATATGTCAACATTTTAGTTCAGCCGGTTTTGAAATATTTGAGTTTACAACTTCGATAAATTGAAGTGATGATAATCGAGTTGTCGAGGCGTTCCGCATACTTCAACGTAACATATTTGTCGCTTTACGTTAAAATTACACATTCAGTAGGGAATGGCCGGCTAATAGCCCTGACCTATGTTGGTTAGATATTTTCTGTAGGTCTTTGTTTATTATGACAGACCTCAAAATATACAAGTGTTGGGACAAAGGATTGAACAAGAAATATCCATGCTTAATACAGATCAAATATAAGAAAATGTGTCAGAAGTCGTGGCGGATATACAAAAAACATAACATAGTCATTTACTTCACTTTATATCATAAATTATAAAATATAAATTCCAATTTAAAGTAAAGCGACAATCATCAATTCACTTTATCAAAATTGTAAACTCAAATATTTAAAAAACGGCTTAACTAAATGTTGACATGTTATATATTTTTGAAATCAGGGGAAAAAGATCTTTTGTCCCGGTGGAAAATATAGAGGGTGTTCCATGGTATACATAATTTAAAAACCCCGATAATAAGTTTTTTTTATTTTTTTTTAGAACCGTCAGATACCTTCAGCACCCCACGTCGAACATAGACCAGGAACCACGTGACTATCAGAGAGCATTCCATGACCCCATGCACAATCCTTCGCTTTTAGCGTTACCGTTGTCCCTTCGGCCGCGACAAGCAAGAATCCCCGAAATTCCTCGACTACGTTTCGACAGGCCATTTTTATACTTCATCAGGCATAATCCTACGGGGCTAATTTTACACATGGGCAGGTTTAATCCGCGGCTATTACCGTAATCGACAAATTAATAATTTAAAAAATTGAGACAGGTATTAGAATAAGAAATGAAACAAAAAAAAATTAAACTTCAGATAGAAAATACATAAAAACTCGTGTTCTAATATATTAGTAAAAGACTGAAAGATAAGTTGTGAACACAAGTTTCAGTTGCTCCGAAATTGAGTTCCGGTTAAATGGCATTGTTAGGTTAGTATTGTGGTCAAAATTTAACGCCAAACAAAGCATGCGAGGTTCTTTTTTGAGATATCTCCCAAAAGTAAATATTATGGTAAAGTTGCCTATAAAATTAATGAAAACAAAAATAGTCTAAAAATAATAAATAGTATTTATAAAGAAGTAGTTAATGGAAAAATAAATTTAGAATTGTCTGTTTAGGCATATAAAGAAAAAAGTTATACTCGCTTCGTAGTAATGTATGCAAAGGAGTGAGTGAGGAGTTAATATTTAACGATATAATTTTGAAGACTGCATTTTCAGTAAATGTTAAAAAAAGAGCCCCCACTGCAATTTTTAATATGCATTCTGCTTGGCCAATTAAAATAACAGCGGATTTTTACTAAGTGCACAAAAATTGTAATTTAGATAAAGTAATAGGCTTAATTAATTCGGTTTCAGACAGGGACGGTTCAACTTAAAGAATTAAATCGGACTGCTGTCATTAATTAAGTCTAATAAGTATTATAATTTATTTTAAGAATAAGTATTAATAATAAATGTGATTCTGTATAATATGGCAAAAAATTTTAGTTTAGATTTGCTAGGATAGTATTATTTTTAATATGTGCAATTAATTGTAATTTATTAAAATAAATTTTAGGGTATAAAAATATTTTATTATTGTTTCATTTTTACATCAGACACCCAGTCCATCTAGTAATTAATGACGTTCCGATTTCGTCAGTTACATAACGTTTCGTGGACGTTAACAAAGTTACCTCCACAAAGCATATCCTACAGTTTTCATAAATGCGCTCGCCCCAAAATATGTTGGCACTCGGGCTCTTAACATAGCACAATATTTGAAATTAAAACGATTAACAATCACTTTTGGTCAAAACTCAAAAGTGATGTATACCGGGTGTTGCATCGTCGAGCGGGACATAGGAAATCCCATGTAATTTTAAATGGGGTCAATTATTGGCTTCCCTAATTATTTTAGAGAAAAATTCTATTTAGGTTTATTAAAGAGCACTAAAACCCACATTCAAAAGAATAACTTTAGATATTTTTGATGAGCCCGGTTACGGGTTATCGCCGATTTCTTTTTAACTATTTCTCCTTTTTATGGCCCCGTATTTGCGGGCACCAGTCAAGGTAAAAGATGACTGTCAAATAAAGTTGTCATTTTGAAATGTGTGCTTTATAAAAACTCGTACATCGAAAATATTAAAGGTGTATTTATGAGTACAAATTAATCTGAATAAAACTAAAATAGAGTATCCAATTACAAGGTTAATTATGACATTTTACATGTTTCAATATTTTACTAATTAATAGGTAGGTACTATTAAATTGTTAGAACTTTAGGATTTAAGAAGATGTTCAAATATTCCTCAAAATGACAACTTTATTTGACAGTCATCTTTTACCTTGACTGGTGCCCTACATTACCTTGAATTGTATTATAAAGATTACACAAATTATATAAGGGAGATCCCAGTTGATGATTGTTGTGGGCTACAGTTGGTATATAAAATGTATTAAAATTACGAGTGCTATAAGCAGGAATATTAAAACACAAACGCTGTAAAAATGCAGGGTCATTACATTGACCATGTACTACTTTATGCAAGTAGAGCATACCGAGTTTTTGTCTGCGTTTATTTAGGGATGCAAGCTCATATCTTTCACATATAGAAAACGAAGGTGAAGTAAAATCGTGATATCCTGTTTCCTTATAGAAAATATATCGAGCCATTCTATTTTGTACTCTTTGTAGATCATACCTATAGCACTCATAGAAGGGACTCCAGATTACACACGCATCCTCCAATAGACTTCTCACAAATGATACATATAATTGCTTTAAACTCATCGGATTATTAAATTCCTTTGTATTTCTAACTATAAAGCCATACATTTTGTATGCTTTGTTTACTACATATTTGATATGATTATTGAAAGTTAATTTAGAGTCAAATACTACCCCTAGATCCTTGATTTCATTTACTCTGGTAAGGGGCACATTCTGAATGTTATATGCATATATAACCGGAGTCAGTTTTCTGGTGTATGAAAGAACAACACACTTTTTTATGTTAAAAAATAGCTTATTTTCTATTGACCATTTTAGAATGTTGTCTATATCTCTCTGCAATATTAAGCAATCCTGAATTGTTCGAATCTCATAGTAAATTTTCAGGTCATCTGCAAACAATAGACAGGAAGCGTTTTCTATAACTTGGACAATACTATTGATGTAAAGTAGGAACAACAAAGGTCCCAAATTCGAGCCCTGTGGGATACCGGAGCTTGGAGTAAATGTATTTGATTTGTAGCCCTTTAGCATGACTATATGCTGGCGATTGTAAAGATATGATTTTAAGAAGCTAATTAACTTATTATGAAAACCAAACTCCCTCTCTACTCCTCACAAAATTTGACAAATTTCCATTGAAACTAAAAAAATTCTGATTTACTTATCTTCACTTTCTTTTCGGAGTCTGAAATAAGATTTGCTTGAAAAACTTGGCATTGCAAATCTTGAAAGAAGTGTTAAAGCCGACGACTTTTTGTGACGCCTCGCTCCTTGCGTTACTCTCAATTACTGAGTCAATGACTTTTAACAATTTTTCTGGTAGAAATCTTAACGATTTTATAACTTCAAAGACATGTTCTGGACCATTTGTGAAGTACTTACTTTTCTTGATATGAAACCATACAGGGATATATGGCTTTAGGATAAAAGAAACTATTATCTTGTGTTCATCTGTTGTGTTTTCAATACTTAAATACAATCGGAGGACTCTATTCTCCTTCTTGGGTGGCAAAGTGGGCTAGGTTCACAAACAGATAAATCTTCAGGACAGCTGCCTGATTTTATAGCGTAACTTATGTAAACCACCGTGCAATCCCCAAATCAAAACGAATGAAACAAATATCAAAAGAGTTACTGAATATAAATACCTTGGACTAACTATCACAGATAATCTATCCTGGAAAAACCACGTAAATGGTGTGATAAACAAAATAGTTCCTATGTTGGGCTCTATTAGAAGATGTGTTCACCAACTCAATAAAAAATCTGGACAGCTTCTCTACAACAGTTTTATAGAGCCACATATGCGATACCTAATGCCCTGCTGGGGAAATACATGTACTAGACAGTTGAATCAGCTCCAAAGACTACAAAACAAACATTAAAGTGATATTCGGGATGAATTACTACACGCCCAGTGAGGAAATATATAAAAAAGTGACATACCTGAAAATAAATCAATTGAAAGTATTTGAACAAACCAAACTAATACATGATATACAAAATAATAAACTTAAAACCAGTGTAAAACTACAAAATAACAGACAATTCTACACATACAACACAAGAACAAACCATGAATTAAGAAATTCATATGCTAGAACTAAAAAGGGACAGGACTCACCAATATATAGAAGTATACAGAAATATAATAGGATTCCACAAAGAATACTCCATGGAAATACCAAGAAACTGACGTGCAATATTAAGAAATATATAAAGGAAAATAGAGTATAGACATTTAAGTGGCAGGATAAAGAAATATAAACTACATTTTTTTGCCTTTCGGAATAACTTTATTTGAATGTTAATAATTATACCATACAATTTGTAGGCCTCGGTGCCAGTTTTATTGTAAACTGTTTTGAGGTCAATAATAAATTATTATTAAAAAAAAAAAAAAAAAAATGTCCAGCTGGTACAGTTGATCTTTGCTTAAAATGTTTCGATTAATTTCTGGAATCTCACACTCAAAATGTATCACTGGGAGTTTCTCACATTTACTGAGCTTAGTGCCAATCGAACCACTGAATGATTTTGGCCCAGCCGCTTCACCATTCAAAGTTTGACAAAATGCCGGAAAGGCAATTCATTGAAATGTAAAAGACATACCCCCCACTGTAGTAGTCTTCCAACTTGTTCTTCATTGGTTTTCCACCCCGTATTAACGTATCCACAAAACATACCCTACAGAATTGATGCCGGTACTTTGGTACGCTCGTACTTTGTGTCGATGGCTGTTACATTTTGGGCTGAGTTTGCTCTCTAGGTGACTGCATCTTCCCCCAGTTCAATATACCTTGGACTTGTTTGACGAACCTTATACTTTTAGTTTTTTGTTATACCGTTTTTGTTTATATACAATTCTTAGTTTAAGTTCTGTTCTGACTGTCATGTAGTGATGTAATTGTAACGTTTATCTATTTTTTTGTTTTGTTTTATATTTTGACATTTTTATTCTTTTTGAAAAATTTTTTAAATGTTTTTTTGGTGTATCAGGTGGGTTTACTAGTAGATTTGTTTACTTTAATGCGTGATTATTGACTTCTTTTTAGGTCTGATGATGCCTTATAGGCGAAACATGTAACCAATTAGTTGTTTTAAATATTAAATTTATTGAGACCGGGACTTTGTGTTGGTTCTTTTGCTTCAATATACCCTACAGAGCAACAACCAACAATACTTTGATTAAATAATTGCTTGCGCCAGCTGTGGACTAAGAACTAAATTTTTAGGGCGGGCGATTTAAATTATGTAAAGTACCTACATAACTTTGCATACCCGAAATGCCCGAAAGAACCTAATAAACAATACCAAAAGGCTAGCTTCTCCTACATTAAGTAACAAACATGATCCTAGTATTTTTACAGTTTGTCCCCATGTATTGTGAAGGACCTTGGAAGACACTAGGGAAGAGATAAATAAAAACCACAACTATACTATTGATAAGTTTTATTAATTTATGCCAGCCAAATTACAAAGCAGTCATGATTATTAGTCCGCCCAAAGAAAGGTACTACACAGAAACCACGCGATAGACATCCAATAATTGCGTGACTGTAATATTCTTTGGTAAACTCAATAAAGCATATAAAAGAATTTTAGAGATAAATCAGCAACAAACAAGTTTATATGCCATATTCGTATTTATTATGCAAAAACAACAAAATTATTTAAAAATTATATTAGAATATTTTCTTATATGATCCGCAAACTTTATATCAAACATTGTACCTATTTAACATATTATATTAAACATAACCACTGATGTTGCTTTGTATATTTTCTGGTCCACTAAAAAATTAAGAATACACTGTAATAATAAAAAAAAACGCCCCCTAATACAATATAATTCGTTACAGCGCAGCTGCTAGAAACTAACCTATTTCTTTTGTTTGTCCTCGGACTTCTCCTCTTTCTTTTTATCTTTTAAACTTCCAACGGCTTGACGTACAGCTTCCGATTGCGGATCAACGCCTGGAAGATTTTCTAGGACACTTTGCAGAAACGCGGGGTCGTTCATCACCTCGGAGTAATCTTCGTCTCCTTCCACTTCCATTGGTTCTTCCTTGGTGGGCGCGGTTTCTTCTAAAATATTTTTTGATGCTAATGCTCTGGTTTGGTTTGACCGGAATCTTTTACGCAACATTTTAAATAATTCATTGCACACAGTCCTGTCACTGTACATACGCTTGTAGCTCAAAAAATCAGACCACGCATTACCGAGCAGAAAAGTTTAACACGTGTATTATATTTAAGCTATAGCAAAATTGATAAGTTAGGATTTCTTAAAGATGAGGAAAAGTTGTATGAAAAATAATGTTTATTTCATTAATTTCTTTTTGACGGGCCGGATTTTGATTGTATTAACTAACCAATCATCTTCAGCCCATAACTACAATACAAAACCGGACACTTAACAAATTAAAACATCAGAAAAAGTGATAATTAAATTGGAACCATATGCATTATGTAGCTGATTACTTTAATACAATTAACAAAATTAGGAGACAGGGACAGTGGCGGCTCGTCCATTAGGGCACTGGGGCACGTGCCCCATCTAGAAAAATCACCCACCTAGAAAATTCCCGAGGTATAAAGGTATAACTATTATTAAGTAAACTCTTGATATTTCGCACTACATATTATTTGTTGAACGGGCAACATACTATGAACGAACGGCAACCGGGTGAACCGGGCAACGTACAACGAACGAACATAGGCACCTGGGCACACTATTATGAGCCCCTGCATGCTTCTTTGTTTTAAATCGTATGCGAAATAAGGACAGAGTACTGGATAATAGTAAATTACTGTGGCCTATTCGTTCAGCATTATACGGCAAGTCTGGGCACAGCCCATGATACAACTACAGAAGATATGATATCGCGCAGGTGGGCGTGTCTTTCGTGACGTCAGGCAGTGAGAAAAGGCGGCCGGTTTGGTGTACGAGTCGGTCTTTTTTAAATTATAAGTGTCCTTTAATTATAAAAAATGAGATGTGCGGTATTTGGTTGTAAGGTTGATAATCAGTGTAAGAGTTTTACGCCTGGTATAAAGTTTTTTAGTTTCCCAAAGGACAAGGAATTGCAAACTGTTTGAAAGCATGTGTGTAAACGCAAGGATAAGTTTATTATTAAAAATGCCCGTGTTTGCTCGAAACATTTCAGTGACGATGATTTTAATTTTTAATGTAAACAGAATAAAAACTTTTTTAAGAAATACTATGTCCCAAGAAAGACTTTCCGCGTTGGCTATGTTGTCCATAGAAAAACAGTTGATTAACAACATTCCAAACTTTAACGAAAAAGTGATAGACAAGTTTGCTTGTCAAAAATCGAGAAGAATAGAGTTGCAGTTCAAATAGTAAATTTAGGTGAGTCTATATTCTTTAAATTATTCGCACAATTTTTTCACGGTATTAGGTACACCCGTGCACCGGACAAAGTATTTTTTTTTATTATTTTTTTTAAGGCTCAAGAGGCGAATTTTATTTTTTGGGTCCTCAAAATAGCCATATTTAGGCGCGGCCCCCGAAAAATTTTTCGCCTCCGGCGGGCTTCCACCATGTGCCCCTGTACTTTTCAAATCCACGAGCCGCCACTGGACAGGGACCAGTCTAAACCTGAACTATTTGCAATCCGTACGTCCGGTAGAGAATTCATTTAAAATTTCAAAGTTGCTGCTACTTCTGGTATGATCTGGCAATATTTTAATTGTAGTACAGGGTGATCTGTTGTATTTTGACCACCCACTTACACTATTTAAAGAAATATCAAAAAACTTTAAGAACTAAAGTTGTAGGGCCTTTCATAAATTTTTAGGAAATAATATAAGAAGAAACAAATAAACATCAAAAATGGCAAATATTTTACAATTTAATGTTTTCTTAAATGGAACACCCTATATATTATACGCTCTTCAGATGGGAAATTTTATTCTCATTTCAAATATATATGATTTATATGGTCTATCTTAAAGGGTTGTGTTAATAATTACAATTTTAATAAATAACATTAGTAGGCGTGGACAAAATAATAATAATGGCGTATTAAATGTGCGGCAATTGTTATTACGTCTTTGTTTGTCTACTAGATATAAGTTGTCTACAGGCAAACTATTCTTGTTAAAAACAGTATGTAGATACTACAAAAATATAGAAAAAAAATTAATGAAAGTTAATATGAATATCAACAAAAGACAAAAAACGACAAACTTTACCTATATCCCCATTAGAAAAACAGATTTTTGCAGATACTACTAGTGGATGATAAACCCACGTTTAAATTTTTTTTGTGTAAAACAATGTATTACCTAATAAAAGCAACAAAATAACAATCCATTTATAATAAATGCTCGAAATGACACCCATTTGTATCAATACATTTTTCATACCCCGTTTTTAATTTATTAGTTGCCGCAGTTATCCAATATTATTTATTTCGTTGATCACTCGTGCTTGAATTTCTAATATATTATCGCTGTTTCTAAAATATATTTTATTTTTCAAAGTTCTCCAAAGAAACGTGTCAAGTGGTATTAAATCGGGACTGTTAGGCGGCCAGGATATAACACCATATCTCCCAATCCAAACTTCGAAATTGGCATTTAACCGTTCAGTAACCTGGGCAACGTTATGCGGAGGTGCGCCATCCTGTTGCCAAATTATGAAGTTAGCCACGTTTAAAGGTAACTAATCTACACGATTTTCTTAAAAGTTCCATATATCTTGCTCCTGTCACATTGTTCCGAAGAAATATTGGACCAATAATCTTGTCACTTAATATACCGCACCATACATGTAAGGAACGCCTTCCAGATTTTTTTTTGTTTCCAGGATTTTGTGTGGATTAACATCAACCCAAAAATGCAAATTTTTTCTATTGGGTGATCACGAGGTGCAAAAAGTGGATTCATCAGTCCATAAAATGTTTGAAAATAGCTCCCCATCGTGTTTTAGTCTGGCAGAAATATCCCTACAGAAATTAAGCCTTTTTTCTTTGTTGTTATGTTACCTTGAAACGAGAAGAATTTCCAATTCTTTCTCCTCATTTATAATCACCGTTCTTTTTTCTTTTTAATGATTTTGTGAAAGAAGAAGAAGAAAACATTACATTGTAAAATATTTGCCATTTTCGATATTCATTTGTTTCGTCTATATTTCGTCTATATTATTCCTAAAAATTCATGACAGATTCTACAACTTTAGTGCTTAAAGTTTTTTTGATATCTCTTCAAATGAGTGAGTTAGGTGGGTGGTCAAAATATAACAGATCACCCGGTACTGGACTGAAGATGTTTGGTTCATGAATATAATCAAAACGTGTCCCCTCCCCCTTTCAAAAAGAAACTTATCAATAAAGACTCTTTTTCATACCACTTTTATTATATTGTTATCCACATGGGTTTGTCTATTTAAGAAATTTCTTAAAGATCCTCAAATTATTATTATTAGAAATTATGTAGTGTCCACGAAAAAGTCTGTACCATATAGGAATCTTCAATATTTTAAATTGAAGTGTGGTCATGCTCTGTTTCCAAATTTAATTTAGGTACTTTTTAATTCATAAATACACTTAAAACTTTAAAAAAACTTTTTTAATACTTACGGGATTCCTGCATGGACATTTGCATAGCAAAGGCGATCTGTTCATCCTCAGTCATATTAGCAAAATCAACTGGCACCCTGGCAGCAGGCACCGGCCCTGAGGTTGTACTAGGAGCACCCCCTACTTCCATCGACATAGCGAGGGCCCTTTCCAGCAATGCTTCCTCACTAGGTTCTGTAAACACAAACATTTGGAAACTTTAAAACCAAGATCATTGTTAAAAATACTTGTTAAGCAAAGCAACATAATTATGGACCTCCCAAGTTTATTGTTACACAATTAAACCAAAAAAACTATACAAATCAAACAAATACCTTCTTTAATGGTCTCAGTCTTAGCACCTGTTTCAACGCCAGATGCTTCCCTAGCTCTCCTAGCCTCATCCTCTTGGCGGTGCCGTTGTTCCTCCATAGAAACACGTAGGGCCTAAAAATTTTTTTTTGTAATTCATTGAATTCAACGTCTTAGGTATGTAGCAAATACTTTGCACACATCTCACGTTACTCAATTTAACTTCAATTTTTATATTGGAAAGCGTTTGTTTGATTTAAAAAAAAAAAAAACATTTATCTACTTATAATACAAAACAATACTTTAATATATAAAATTATACTTTTATTAAAAACAAATGGAAACAACGTTTTTTTAGATTTTCACTAATTTTTATTTTAAACGCATGACATGTTTCGCCAGCACAGTAGCTTCTTCAGATTGGGTATATATATATTATACATATTCAACATCTGAAGAAGCCACTGTGCTGTTACACATGTTATATTTGTTAAAAATTAGGGAAATCTACAAAAACGTTCTTTCTATTCGTTTTTAATAAAAGGATTGGATTGATAAAAGGATTATGGATGTTCATCAAGTAAAAGTCGACACAATCAATGACTTTAATATATATTTACCTATTCCTTCTTTAAGTCTTGAAAAGAAATTTATAATTTATGACTTTACAAAATGATTTAATTACCTTCCTGTTTATATCAAAAAAATGTCAAATTTTAAAATGTTTAAAAAAACTGATAAAAAATTATTATTGAATTATTATTATTCGACGATATTCTGTCATAATTATTTGCATTTTATATTCTAATATTTCAAATTTTACTATATTATATTTGATTATTGATTAAAATTTCTAAAAGCTTTGTCGACAAAGATATTTCTTTCAGACAATAAAAAATATTTTGACTTTTGACTTTAGTCCCAGGATTAGGCAAAATAAGAAAAAAAAATTGTTTTTGGTTTTTTTATTATGCGGCTGAATTTAATAAAAAATCCGGACGTCCGGTAGAGAAACCCGACAGAGAGGTCTGTTCCATCCCTAAAAATTTCACCAAAAAATAACCTACAACTTTGGTCTCGAGGCAACAATACATTATGCAAAAAATAAAAATGACCTTAGAAACCCTCTAATTGTTTTTTGGAAATTGGACCTTTGATTTGTAATTATCGAGCTCAAAAATCCTTTAATTATAAGTTTTATGTAATTCTAAGTACTTTTTAGAAAATATTTGGGCCATTTTGACACCGCCATTTTGTTTTATAAAAACTTGACCTATGATTTGTAATTACCAAGCTCAAAAAACCTCTATTTATGAATTTTATGTAATTCAAACTACTTTTTGGAAAATATCTCGGCCATCTTGACACCGCCATTTTTTTTTGAAAATTTGCCTTTTGATTTATAATCAGCGACCTCAAAAACCCTCTAGTTACTCTACTTTTTGGAAAAGTTTTCGACCATCTTGACACCGTCAAAACCCTCTAGTTATGAATTTTATGTACCTAATTCTAATTAGTTTCTAGAAAAATTTTCAGCCATCTTGACACCGCCATTTTAATTTTTGAAAATTTAACCTTTGATTTGTAATCAGCGAGCTCAAAAACCCTCTAATTAGGAATTTTATGTAATTCTAATCAGTTTTTAGAAAAAATTTCAGGTATCTTGACACCGCCATTTTGTTTTTTGAAAATTTGACTTTTAATTTATAATCAGTCAGCTCAAAAACCCCCTAATTATGAAATTTGCGTAATTCTACTTACTTTTTAGAAAAGTTTTTGACCATCTTGACACCGTCATTTTAATTTTTGAAAATTTAACTTTTAATTTGTAATAAGCGAGCTCAAAAACCCTCTAATTAGGGATTTTATGTAATTCTAATCAGTTTTTAGAAAAAATTTCAGCTATCTTGACACCACCATTTTATTTTTATAAAATCAGGGAGTCAAATCAGCGCCCTCAAAAAAATACCGAACAATATACAGGTTTGATTAAAACTAAACTACTTCCTAATAATACCAGTTTTTTGTCACTTGAGCTTACTCTGCACCTGTATAATTATTCTAAATTTTAGCCCAAAATTTTAAAAATGTACCTCAACTAACCTAAGAACGTTTTTTTTTTAATCTTACCAATGCCAACTCTGGATCTTCATTTGGATCAACACCAAATTCAAAGCCGGAGCCGCCAAGCCCTGCAGCTCCAGTCCCATCCTCACCCTGTATGATTGGCGAGGAGATCAAGGCATCAGACAGATGGGGGCCTGGTGGCACAGTAACTAAGTGACTACTGGTACCATCCTATTTTGAAGAAAAATTTTGTATATTTTATAAATACAATAAATTACCAATGTAGTGTTATATAATATAAAATTATTAACTGGTTTAAATTTTAAAAAAAGTGGCCCTAGATAAAGTAAATTTTTTTCTGTTTTAATAATTATGCTTTTCAAACTTTTTCACCACAACTTACTTTGGCTTCACCTACCTTTCCATTTAAGGTATTAACAAAAGTCATTAAAACATCAGAATTTTCAGCATCTTCACCAAAGCTAATAACATCAACATTAACTTTTTCTTTCTTGAGTTTTTTAGCCAACTTAACCAACTCTCTCTCTTCACTTGCAACTGGACTTCCCACAAATGCTACTATTCTCATTTTATGATTTTTACCTTGACGATGTTTTAATGCCAACTAAAAATATAAAAACCTTGTGCAATGCAGGCATACTGGAGACTGAGTGCAAATAACTAAATATCAGTCTGTCATATTTTGTATAAAATCAGAGTTAAATCGTCTTAAAGATGCCATTATTATAGTAAACATATATTTTCTTTATTATTTACAAAGCCACACTGTATATTATCTAGGAAAAACTCTTGACACCTTACATGCGCAATTCTTATTCCTGTATGTAGGTTGATGTCCCCATTTGGCTGCACTTGATGTAATTTTGATAAAATACGACCAACATCACTTGTCAAAGTTGCTAAAACTTCCACACTAAAAACATAATACATACATAATTTACTTTCTGCACTAGCTCAGAATATCTTTTGAGAATAAGCAACAAGATGAAACGTTTTAGTCCTACAATTGCATATTGCTCTGTTTTACTCAGATATTATAATATATCCTGTGCTTTTGTAATTTAAAATTTAAAGTTAAACTGTTCCACTGCTCTTGACTAATATATTTGCCATGTGGTAGACTAGTCTACATGAGTATATTCGCGTCGCTTGTAAAAATAGGATCACATTGCTCTTGATGAATAAGTATATTGTCATAGTTTTCCAAGTGTTACTAGGTCGCTTCTGTGAGATGTAAATGTTGCTGAAAATGAGATGGGATGCTGATGTGTGTGATATATCTTTACCGCGGGTGTTATGGCGCTAAGCAGAGAAACGGCGAAAACATGGCAATTTTGACGTGCCTCTTTTGTTCAACGCACAGTAAAAGGGTTAATAGATCACATTAATGTGAAACCCTTTTATTTAGGGCTTAAGACTCCTCAGACTTACTTGGCAAGGGTTAGGAGACCAACATTATTTTCAGGATTAGATCTTGTTTTAGAATGACAAACCAAATTAACGGCATCTTGTTGGGCTTGAAGCCTAGTTGGTAAGAAGTCACCGTTCCTCATATAGTCACTGTTGTCAACACTGAAAAGCAGTATGGTTTTGAATTAGAAATGAAACTAGTGGATAGTATGGGCAAAAAAAATAAAACTAGAGAACCCTAAAGAGTTTCGAAAAAAAATAAAAGTTGTAGGTATACTTATTTCTCTATAAACAAAGGGGCTGAATAAAAATTGTATAGTCATTCTGAAAGTAAGGTTAAGAGGCTCGAATTAAACAATAAAAAAAAAGAGTTTAAGAGCTTACCAGATCATGGTACTTTCGAGAACCATTGTGGGCAAATTTATATATTTTTTGACCGAACAGAATCTTTAGAAATTAAATATTAAATTAAAAGTTTTTTACAAAGCTCTCACTTTCTGACACTGACACTCAACCATTGACATTCACTCATATTATATATATATATTTTTCTGGTTGCCTACATTTACCTCTCTGGCGCGTTCACAATGGACACCCACTGCACTGCACTATATACATGAGATGGAACCAAGAGGATGGAACCAAAATTAGTGAGCGCAGAGATGTCCGCCCCTATTAGTGCGACCATAGACCGTGCGACTACCGAAGTGCTAATCAGTAGCGAGAGCTGGTTTACATTTTCTTAAAACCAGTTCGTTTGTCTTCGTTACTGCAGTAGCTGTTACGTTCTGCATAAAGTCTATTCCAACCATTAGTCCCCGACAGTTATATACATACAATACAATCAACCAGTTGTAGGGCTTATAACAAGACATCCTGGGGTCTACATGCAATATTCATCTGGTATACCCTATTTCCAATTAAAAACTGGTCACGAACTACTGGTTAGAACTAGGGGTGGGCAAAATAATCGATTAATCGATATATAATCGATTAATCGATTTTTCGATTTAAGAAAAATTTTAATCGATTAATCGATTGTTCGATTAATCGATTTTCCGATTAATCGATTTTCCGATTAATCGATTTTTCAATTAATCGATTTTTCGATTAATCGATTTTCCGATTAATCGATTTTCCGATTAATCGATTTTCCGATTTTCCGATTAATCGATTTTTCAATTAATCGATTTTTCGATTAATCGATTTTCCGATTAATCGATTTTCCGATTAATCGATTTCCCGATTAATCGATTTTTTGATTAATCGATTTTTCAATTAATCGATTTTTCGATTAATCGATTTTCCGATTAATCGATTTTTCAATTAATCGATTTTTCGATTAATCGATTTTCCAATTAATCGATTTTTCGATTAATCGATTTTCCGATTAATCGATTTTCCGATTTTCTGATTAGTCGATTGTAAAATCGAGTGTAAATAAATTTTTACCCGATAATCGAAAATATAAATTATTATGTTATTGAATGATTTTGAAGTTGCTGGTGAAATATTAATTAATATACTGCACAATTAATTATTACTCTATACAATAACAGTTACGTGTACTGCGCCCGTATTTCTACTAGTATACAGGGTGTTAATTAATGGTATGCAGATATTTCAGGGGGTGATAGTTAGTACTCGTCAAAATAAGAAAAAAATGTAAATATATGCATGGTCTAAAACGCGTTATTTTCGTTATACAGGGTGGCAAAGTTTTAATTTTTTTTCTCGTATCTTGCGTTTTCTCTCTTATATTCTCTGATAATTGTTTCAAATTTGGAACAACAACCATTTTTTAGAATCTCTACAATAAAGTATCAAAATTGTTGGTCGCAGTATACAGGGTGTTACATTTTCTTGAATCCGCTACAATTTTATCTTTCAGAACTTTTTTTGGGGCTCCCTGTATGAATTCCGGTATGAAATTTGAACTCTCTGTTCCCTTGTTTAGCGTTCTTGTCTCTTGTACTATTCTCGTATCTGTGACCGTTTTCGATTTATTTGCAAAAATAGCCATCGATGGAAATTAAAAGTAGGCGAAATAGCGCAATAAAAATGAAAATAATTATTACTTAAAATATATACAAATAAAAACAGCTTTTTACTCTTATTCTAAAGTTGAAAAAAAGTGAAACGTTGCTTAAACATAATATTGTTATATTATAATTTTTCCCATAAAAGGAGATTGTTTTAATTAAATAAAAATTGCCTAATCGACAAGGACCAAATAAATTATTGGACAATAAATTTATTGCCTGTCCGATTTATCGATTAATCTAAATAATCGATATACCGATTACATCGAATTTATCCAAAATGATAAATATAATAAGATCGATTAATGGAAAAAATCGATTAATCGAAATAATCGATTAATCGAAACATCGATTAATCGAAACATCGATTAATCGAAATACCGATTAATCGAAATAATCGATTAATCGAAATAATCGATTAATCGAAATAATCGATTAATCGAAATAATCGATTTTCCGATTAATCGATTAAATCGAAATAATCGATTAATCGAAACATCGATTAATCGAAACATCGATTAATCGAAACATCGATTAATCGAAATAATCGATTAATCGAAATAATCGATTAATCGAAATAATCGATTAATCGAAATAATCGATTAATGGAAATAATCGATTAATCGAAATAATCGATTAATCGAAATAATCGATTTTCCGATTAATCGATTAAATCGAAATAATCGATTAATCGAAATAATCGATTTTCCGATTAATCGATTAAATCGAAATAATCGATTAATCGAAATAATCGATTAATCGAAATAATCGATTTTCCGATTAATCGATTAAATCGAAATTATCGATTATTTTTCATAATCGGTAATCGATTATAACTTTTGATAATCGCCCACCCCTAGTTAGAACAAGCCTATAAGTACTTTCAGCGCGCTTTCAGCTAACTGTAAAAGTTGGTTGACAAAAGTGTGCCCTAAGGCTGGAGTATGCGCTGAGATCCCACCGAAATCGGCGTAGTTCCAGCCTGAAATGCATAACTACTAACACAGACAATGGCGGTGGAAGAAGTAAGAAGACTCCGACTGACGACACGTCTCCTAAATAAATCATGACCGCTCTCCGCCGTTCCGTGCCGATTAGGGCAGAGGTCATTTGCTGTATTGCTTTCAAGTTGCCCGCTGTGGGCGGGCATAATGTGGTTGTACCTAACAAAATTATACTGGGTTTTTTGCGATTTTTCCCAGAGTGCTTGCCATACTTAGGCGTTTCATTGACTACTGGTAGCAATCCGTAAATTGTGATTATACTCCCCGGATAGCACTCGTAAAGGCACTTGCCGGTACGAGCGTGAAAAGTGTGTAGTTTGTAATGTCTTTTGTTTTAACCGTAGGCCAAAATAACGGCCGCCAGGCTTGCCTGGTTGTTTGGGGGCATTTTAGACCGTATACCGTATGCTTACGGTCCATATTATGCGCCCAAAACCTTGTGCTATAGTTTAGGATTAGTTTTAGTTTTTGTATTAGAATTAGGACTAGGCCAGTTTAAGTTAAGATAGAGATGAAGAGAAATAGGAAAATAAACGATATTTGAAAAGGTAAAGGTTGTCAATATCGACACATAGGATTCATAGGAATCTTACTTCCCGTCCTGGTGTCAAGTGAGCCACAGCCATTTTTGGCTTAAACGACTACTTCTTTAATGAGAGTACATAAGTACCTATAGGTACAGAGGGTGTCTCAAATTATGCATATTTCCCTTCTGTTGTTCCAAAAAAATACAAAACAGTCAGAAAGTAATAAACAATACTATGCTCTTACACTGAAATGCTGATATCTTATTATGTAGAATCTTTAAAAATCTATATAGGTATATAGCAAAAAAAAAACGCACACCGTAGAGATTATTATAATTTATTTACAGAGGACACACTAAAGGATGTCATAACAATTTTATAAAATTATTTGATCATCTATTTATTCTATAATAATATGTATATTAACCTATGGGGCATTATTAAACTATAATAATCAAACGTGAAATACGTAATATATAAAACAACATAAATAATATGAAAAAAATACTAAGGACTACCTATTATCCATTTTATATACAATATATAAAGTCACCCATAAAGTCTGCAATACATAGGCACGAAAGAAGTACCTAAAATTATTGTTATGCTATAAGCATTAACGACGTTTTGAACTAAAACATAATAATTTGTTTAAAAGTTAAAAATTTTTTTGTTCTGCTGCAAATATTACAAAGGGGGATTTCATATGTTGGTAATCCATAATGGATTAATATTAATATAAATCGGGCATTTGGCTTTATTAAGTATTTTATAAGTAATTCTGTATACACAGAGTGTCTGTCTCGTCTCTAGAATGTCTGCACAAAATGCTAACACAAATTATTAGGGCTAAAATATGACGATCTAGAGGTCCTTAGTCCTAAAGTTCATAGTTTCCGAAGGCAAAGATATTTTTTTTACTGTTTTCTGTTCACCCTGTATAATACACCAAAGCGCAAAAAAGGTATGAAGCTTAGCCGTATATGCGACGTATGGCGGCGGACTCTGCAAAGTACATTAATGCTCTTATCAGATCTGGAATTCCCATCCCTAAAAATCCGGCCTACCAAATTTTGTGCACATTCTGCTATTAATCAAATAAATATTTTAAAAAGTAATGAACAAGCCACTACCATCCAAACATCGGTATACAGAAAGAAAACTCACACTGGTCGATATCTTAATTACGCCTCAAACCACTCAAATACCACAAAACATGGGATAGTCAAAACACTTATTGACAGAGCATTACAACTCTGAGGAATCTCTTTCCGAAGAACTCAACATCATCAAAAAGGACCTCAACACAAACGGCTACCCCACGAGACTAATAGACCAGACTATCAAGAAGCGTAAGAATCACATGAATAGATAAAAAGATGACGTCGAAACTGGACCCACCATAAAGGTACCATATATGTCAAGGGAATCTGCGAGAAAATTCGAAGATTAGGACAGCAATACAAAATTCGAACAGTATTCAGCTCCAAAGGTTCCTTAAGAAGCCACCTGACGAAGACGAAGCCAACCAGCCAAAGGGACACCAAGAACTGCGTATATAGAATACCTTGCGAGTTCGGACAATCCTGTGTTGGTGAAACCCTACGCCCCCTTGAAACAAGAATCAAGGAACACCGAAACCACACAAAGAAGGGAGAAACAAACAGATCCGGTGCGGCAGAACATGCTTGTACACACCGCCACTACTTGCAATGGTCAGAGGCAAAAATAATACTCAAAGAAGAACACTGGCGAAAGAGGAAATTCAAAAAAGCGGCCGTCATAATCCAAAATCCAGACTGCTTTAGTAAGCCCTCTTTAGACATAAGAAATATTTGGAAACCCTTGTTAAGTATATGTAAGCTTAGTTAGAACCACACAGTAACTCATGACTGCACCAATATCGGTAACCAGGAGGTAGTATAAATACCCTCGTAGTTTCGTAGCTTGTTCATTATTTACCTGAAGACGACTGGAGATGCTCACCAGTTAAAACGTTGTGATATTAATAAATAATAACAATGGAAGTCCAAAACACATCTATCATTCACGATACATCATTGTCTCAAACCTTCAAACAAGCATTTTAAAAAATGTTTTTAAAAAAATCTTTAACACCCTGTATTTCGGAAACTTCTGGATTAAGGTAAGTTGGGCAAATCGTCATATTTTAGCCTTAGGAATTTATGCTAGCATTTTGTACAGACCTTTTAATTTTTATCTAAAAACGGATAAAACGTCATTGCCGGTTTAATCAAAATTACGCAATTTTTTTTAAATGAAAACCTGTATTTTTTTTTATCGCATAATCGATTTAATCTTAAAATCACCTTTTAAATGACAAACAACAAGTTGGCATTTACTTTCAAAAAGAGCCATATTTTACAAAAAATAAAATAGTGTTACTTTAGCACTGGCATTTAAATATTTTCCTTCAGTTTTTCAGGAAATCGATTTTTCTACTTTTAAAAAATCTTTAATTTAACTGTACTTACTCTTACTTTTTATTATTTAATGCCAAAATCTAAAGTACCTCTGTTTTTAATCATCCAAAGGAGTTTCGTAAATATAAATGCGTTTTACTTCACTTTTAAATAGGAATTTAACATGTCAATTGCATGTGCCGTATTATGCGACTTTTCCTTCGAAATTTGTTCATGAAATGTAAGAGCTAACAATTGTAAATATTTTTAAACTTTCAAGCTGTTCTACGGCAATAAGGTCTTGTAATACATTGAAGAGGCTTCCGCCGGATCAAGTGCCAGTTAAGTTAATCTTAGGAATGGGTATTTTTAACCACAGGGCACGACAAACTGCCCCCGGAGCCAATTCGCTTGGTATTCTATAATTATAATTCCTAGGTATAAGCTAGAACAGTTAAGTTAGTTAGAAAACATAAGGACCCACTGTAGGGTAATTAGTTAAGAATGCCATGTAATACACTTATACTTGAATAAAGGAAATTTAAAAGGCAAGTCGTTATATTTTTATGTAAAATAGTTCTTACGCCGCCATTTTTAAAGTATATGTCAACTCATTGTACGTTCTTAAAACCGCAATTTTGAAAAGAATGCACGCCACTTACCGTGAATGTATAGTAGTTTTTTATAAAGTTATATCGCTTTTTAGAATGTTCAACGAATATAAACAAAAAACTGTCAAAATAACATATATCTTCCCTTTTGATAAATCAAATTTTTGGTCAAAATCAACTCTTTAGATAGGGCTATAATAATTGACTAAAATGTCTGGCAGAGGTCTCTGAAAGGAAATATCCAAATGACCGATCTATAGCTATTAATGTACTAATTATTTCGTATACTATACATATTATGATGAAACTTACGATTTATAATAAACTATCATATTAAGTAAATAAATAAAAAAAAGTAACTTCAAAATAATCTAACAATAAGTCTACGTCACGTTGCGACTAGTATTACGGATATCAAAGACTAACCGGTTGTATCTCAAAGCGACATCTCCTGGCGTTCAGGTGAAATCGGCATCATCTGAATGGAGACTGGCCTGAGACGGACGTAATGGAGTTTTGACATTTCCTAACTGATAGTCGACTCCATTCGTAAAATCAAATTTGTTGCAAAAACTCGCCACAAATACCGAGCCGTCAGATTACTAAACGGATATTTGATTGGTAAGATCACCTGGTAATACATAAATATTCAGCCTAAGTGCCAAACATTTATCTTTGTTTTACGACAAGACAGGTATTCGAAAAATGCTTTTTATTTAACTAATAACACAAGGAAGCGGAAAAACAAGAAGCAAAAACATTGCAAGAAAAAACAAAGTTAAAAAATTTATTAGAGGCTCAAGTGCTATAAGTACCAAAACATACGAAACGAGCTTAAACAGACAAAACAAAACGCTTTAAAATGGCACTTAGACCCTATAATTAAGAGCCATCTATTGGCGATAATTGACACTAACAGATTGTTCGATGCCACTTACACCAACGACTATTCACACAAATTTTGGCACAGAAAAAAACTCAAAATTTTAGAAGAGGTTTTTGAAGTTACCCTCTTTTATTTATTAATGGGTCCTTTTATTTATTTATCAACATTTCTCTGTATACGTACAGTGGCATCAATGTAATAATGATAATAAATAAAAGAACAGCGAACTAGTAAACAATAAAAGTATTGGCAAATCAGATCAGTCGTTTGATTTCTACCTTACGTGTTTATTCCTGTCATGCACAATTTACATAAAACATTGTACACATCTTACCTAGTTTTGGCATAAGTCGGTGCGGAATAGTCCAAGGCCGTGTTTTCACAGGCCAAGCGAGAAGTGTCTAGTCGTGGTCGACTGCCACCAATATTTTAAGCGGTTAAAGTAAAAGTAAATTATAAACAGACTTTTTAATTTCAGTCAGATAATCCCGTGTCAAATACGTGGCTCAGCTACAGAACCCTTAATGGTTATGGTGAGGGTTCTGTCCCGATATCAGTAAATCGATTTTATATTACCTCCTACGTTAATTGCTGAAAATTTCAGTGGCTTAAAAAATCTGCAAAGGTGGATTTATAAACTATTCAGTTCAGTTACGCGCAGTTCAGTTCCGCAGCGCAGTACGCCAGAGTTCGCCGTAAACAAATTTGTAATTTATAAACTTAGCTGCTGTTCGCATGTTGCATTGCATTTCATTGGTCAACTTGCGGCAACCAATAGCGTGTTGACAGTAATGTGACATGTCTCGCCTCCCATCTGCATACTTTCCATTTAACAAAAATATCAAGTTCTGAATTCTGATCAAACAAATTCAATTAAACACCAATTCAAAAATACAAACACAAACAACGAAATCAAAAGAAAACACAAAATGGCCACCCCACCGCCCCCGATGCGGCCTGTCAACCACCACGTGATTCTACTTTCGCATTTCATTGGTTAAAAGTCCTGCGACGACGAACTGCAGCGTCAAAAGATAAAACTTGGCCATCTCGAGCTTAGCCGAGCGTTTCGCTGCGCGACTGGGCGTACCGCTGCGAATGAATTGAGGGTTTATATAAAATGGTTTGGTATGTTTCGTTTGTTTAAAGTCGAACGACAATCAGCGAAACTGAACTGGACTGCGCGGAACTGAACTGAGCGTTGCGACCAAGTTTATAAATCCCACTTATTTGTTTGTCATGTAAGAGGATTATAAAGGCGAAATTGCCTATTTTCACTAATTTTTCAGATGTTTTTTACTATACAAGGTATGCCATTGCTAAAGGGCCGGAGAACACCTCGCGATACTAGAGAAGCAAACGGGGAGATTAAGCTAATTTCTCATTTTTCCACTGAAGTACGTTTTTCTTTGTGGCCCATTGTCAATGGGACACCCTGTATACTATATAATATTTTAAAACTAAAACCCATGGACGAGTGACACAAAATATTAAGTCTGTAATTTAGTAAAATATCATTTTATATTTAAGGGGTGCGGTTGTAGTTCCGCCAGTTGCCATTTCATAATCTATGCGAATCTCCAATAAGTGCTTACCATAGGCATCGTAACTATAGATCCGACACGCCATTCATAAATACTATAAAATTGTGATGCCAAAATCGTTTGGTGGCGAGACGCTGTGAGGAGCTAGGTGGGGCCGGGAGTGGGGATTACGCTGACTTTACATATGCATGCGACAAAACTCCAGGAAAACAACATCCGCTATGCCGAGTATTGTCGAGTCGATGCGGATGGCCACGAAAACGATGAAATCTGGGCGGATCCGTTATTGCTGCGTTGCCGTACTACAGATTTTTTACAAGGTTTTAGGCAATGTTATATATTTCCCACATCATGTTTATCTAGTTAATCATAGAAGTTAATACTTTTAACAGAGTAAGCCCAGGAAACTACGTTCTCTGTGGCGTAAGTCTGGCAAACCAAGTGGAGGGGAACAGCTTGAATGTTGATTTACTTTACACTGGAATACAATGATGACAACACGTTTATTTGTTATTGTTCGGTCTAATAGTTACGATGTAATGGTGCTTACAATAAAATAAGTAATCCCAACATAACCTAACCTTCTTTTTATATGCTTTGTTGTATTTTCTGAGCAAATTGTGATAGAGTATTTTTAACAGAATTCCTTTCGCCCCTATACTGGTCAGAACTAGACGTCAAGTTAGATATAAGCGAATGTCAAAATCGTAACAACTACGTTCAAAGACTTGCATTGCACATTAAATCTTATTTTTATCACCATTAAAAAAATTGTGGATATTTTTATACCCTAAATGTATGTGTGGTATTGGTCGAGGTGGACCTCCCTTATGGCCTTCTCGATCCCCGGACTTAAACCCTGTGGATTGTTTCTTATGGGGCCATCTAAAGTCATTAGGTTATACTACTCCAGTAGAGAATTTGGAAGTTTTAAGGAATCGGATAATTACTGGGTGTAACTTAATAAGAAACGACCCAGGTGTTTTTGAAACAGTTCGGCAGTCAATGAGAAGATTGGATTCTTGCACCCTGCCTGGAGGTAGTAATTTTCAACAGCTTTTGTAGATTAAGAAACCTTACATGTAATTTTTGGTAATAAAATGTTAGTGTCGAAAAATTTTCTCGTCGTGTACCTTCGAAACAAAGCGGCTCTTGAAAAATCATCAAAGGACAAAATATTCTTAAATAGTGCCGAAAATATCCCCATCAATTTTTGCGGTATGTTTAATAAACACCTTGTAAATTACCATTCTTGTTGTACAGGGACATTTTTTTAAGTGACTCACCCGATTGGCGATTTTCCTGCTGACTATCATAAAAAACAAATTACATATTTCTCAATGATTTTCGATAAGGAAGCCGAATTTAATGTCAAAAAATACATAGATTAACAAATTTGACAGATGAGGCGCCATCTTGAATTTTTTTAAATGGCAACCCCCATAAATAACCACACGATTCAATGGCATTTGGCGATCCGATTCTAAAACTATATAGTTGTTGATACTTATTTTCAGCCGTTTCGGAAATACGGAGGTTCCTAATTTTCCTCGGATCGCCAAATGCAATTCAATCGTGTGGTTATTTATGGGGGTTGTCATTTAAGAAAATTCAAAATGGTGCCTCATCTGTCAAATTTGTAAATTTATGTATTTTTGACATTAAATTCGGCTTCCTTATCAAAAATCATTGAGGAATATGTAATTTGGTTTTTATGATAGTCAGCAGGAAAATCGCCAATCGGGTGAGACACTTAAAAAAATGTCCCTGTACATGTCTTACCGGCGTTAAAATTGCAGTTTGCTCACATTAAAAATAAGGTGTCTGGAAAAACACAACCTTTAATATTTCAGGCGTTAAGAAGCTGTTTGAAAACGCTGTCCCAAACGTAACAAAAGAAAATTGGATGTAAATGCAATAGACGCGTTAAACGAGTGGAAACAAAAATTTGGGATTTGTGGGAATAATGAAAATTCAAGTCGAACCCCTTATTATTCAGTTGGGAAACTCATAATCTTCAAAGGACAGCAGTGAAGAAGATTAAAATGTTTTTACGCCAGAATGGTAGTACTTAATATCGTTTGTCAAAGGTTGTTTCATTGTTCATTTTACCATAATTACTGCTCGGTCTTGACTATAGGAATAGAACCCGAACATTAGAGACACGCCCTTCCAATCACTTACACTTACCAGCCTTGTTCCTCGGTCAGATTACAATGCAAATCTCCGGCCCGACTTTATATTATTTTCTATGACATTAGGGACGTTATTTCTCTTGACGTCTAGTCTAACTCTCTTTGATCAGTATAAGGGCTCTTGTCTTTAACTATAGGTTTTACATACAATAAAAATAATTTCATTGACGATGGCGAAAGCAGGACAAAATATACCTAAAATTTAATTTCCAAATCGACTAGCATTATGTTTAATATGGCATATTATAATAATATGGTATTTCGAATAACCTATATAAATGTGAGTGACATATATCCAAATGCAGATGTGGCTATAAATAAATTACCATTACCTGTTAATGCTGTTCAGTTGCGAGCGCATTCAGCTGCGTTACCATAATATTTACACACTGTTATTAATTTGCTGTTTCATGTGCCGCATGGAAACACAATGTCCCATGTTAACCGAACTAATATAATGATGGTCGTGTATTAAAATATATATTATCACCTGCGTGCGCCCGTGATTTATTTATGATCACAAATGACTTTGGATCTAATGTATTACAATTATCACTCATTGGAGTGAAACCTTTAAGAGACATTAACACGATACCGAGACACCAGCAGAGAACATATATCTTTAGCTTTTGAATAGTTTACGATAGAATATTAGAAAATAATGGCAGAATAAATTGAGAACTGCATTAAAAGCGAAATAATGAAGTTTAAAAAATGGTCCGTTGCCAATAACTTATAAGAAGCGAAACATTCATTGAAACAGTACATAAAGTTCTCTTTAAAAATGTCGTGATTTCTTTACTGGGTTTGTCGTTCAACTGTAAACGGGTAATCATATTCTTTGAGAATCTGTTGCATGGGCTTCGCCTTAACTTTGGGAATCGAAAACTGGAAACGTAAAAAATATTATAATTTGTATGTTAAACTGATTTTATATTAATACACAAAATAAATAATCTTTAAATTGAGGTATCACTTGACCCCTGATTCCATTTAAACTATTAGGGGTGTAGCCAAAGGCTCCTACAATACAAGGACAAAGTGCTCAAGCGAATTTTGCTAGTGAGGTCACGGTCTGGCGGTTGAACGCGGTCAACATGTATTTTGGTATGGCCGGCTTTAGAGCCTTGTTGTTGAGGCGAAATGTCAGGTTAGTTTATAACTACGTTAACTTAGTTATTCACAAAGCTCTAATATAATTTCACAACAGTTTTTAATTTGGATTTTTTTTGAACTGAGATAAAGTTATAAGATTATTAGTTGTTAAAAAATTAAGTAGTCTGGATTTTACCAATTTTTTAATTACTTTCGAAAGGGTGGAAAGGAGTAAAATAGGTCGATTGTTCAAATGATCATCAGGACTTCCCCCCTTAAACAAGCGAACGACAATCGCATTTTTTAAACAGGAAGGAAATTCGCCCCGTAGAAAAGAAACATTAATGGCATCGACAAGAGCATGAAGTGAGACCTCCGGTAAGCACTCCAATATTCTGACCGAAATACCATCAGATCCTGCCGAACATTTGTTTTTTATTTGCTTGAAGATACCCTGCAACTCCTTAATATCCGTAATAGTCAGACAGAAATCCTATGGGCACCACATATCGTTAAGATAATCGAGAGGATTCATCTGATAGGGTAAGTCGGTGGTTAAGCTTGGCGCCACAGAGCAGTAGAATTGGTTTAACGCATCGGGTTCCAAATTAATCGAGGGATGTATGAATTATTTTTTCCTCTTAACTTGTTGATTATGGCCCACTGTTCTTTAGATTTGTTACCCGCATCAGAAATACGCTGACCATAATACCGCTTCTTGGCTCGTTTAATGACCTGTCTATATATACGTCGATAGTTGTTAAAATATGTAGTAAACATAGCATTATCCAAATAGAACTTCCCAATGCATAAGAGTGCATTCTTCCCGACAACTTCTGAAATTTTTTGAACTGAATATTTCACCCCTTTTAGTTCTATCATGATTCCGGCGATCTTGGTAAGGAAAATGAATCAGTATCAATATGGGGTAAAATAATTGGTCAGTGATTTCTTACATGTCTGTAGGTATGAGGACTGATTGTATCGGGGATTGTATAATATACAATTGGACAAAAGCGCCAGTTAGAATTCTCCTCTGTAAAATGAGATCGATATACTAGCCTAGCAAAATTCGCTTGAGCACCTTGTCCTTGTATTGTAGGAGTTGTTGTTACTACCCAAATTTATTTCTATAATAATTTTGATTAAGTAAAATTAATGTCTTATAATTGCATTATATTTGGATATTGATTTAAATGGCTTCTCAATAATTATTATTAAATTTTTTGGAAGTTTGGCAAACGTCTTACAATTTGCCATACAATTCACTGATTTGTGAGACAATTAAGTTGCCAATTTTTAGGGTATGTTGAATGATGGATTGCTTTAAAAGGTACAGGTCGAGCAATATATAGCATAAGCTGTGACCTATTGTGTGCAGTAAAAATTATGTGAGGTGTCTCTGTCATCCACTGACTCTTCTTTTCTATCATCTACGCATTTCAGAGCTCAAGCTAGAAAGCACGACCTGTAAATATATTTTTTTATTTAAACGTCTATGGTTCTCCCATTAGCAACACAGCCCGCGAAATTTAAATTTGCGGCTGCTGTCCTTAGTAAGGGCTGCCAAACTAAATCACAACGAAATTTGACATTTCTAAAATATGACAACACCAAAAATGTAATAATATCTAAATTCCTGAGAAATGCATTAATTACTTAGGATAAACATTCACATTATTTGCAGAGTTTGTATTATGACACAAACAAAAATTCGATATTTCAAAAAATAGTTCAGAGTTGTACAAGGTTACTTCAAAAAGTATCTATGTATAATATGTAGTTACATTGTAGTTGCATATGTAAAAAAGTATTTAGATACTCCAAAAAGATAGATTCTTGCATGTAAAATTGTATTGGGTATTTGATACTTAATGAAAGTAGCTGGAGACTGTAACTAAGTTACCTTAAAAATAACCAAGAGCTTAGATACTCCAAAAGTAATATTATGATACTCTTAAAGTATTTTTGATACTCAAAAAGCAACAAAGATACTCTAAAAGTAGAAGTGCCTGTGATGTTGATTAAAATGACCCGTCTAAAGGCCATAGCCAGCCATACTTACACAAAAATACACAAACATCCTTTAAAAGTACCAAGATACTCCGGAGGAACTTCAGAAGTATCAGAGATACTCGAAAATATCTAAAATACCAACTGTCTAAATGTATCAAATATAAGATAGTACTATAAAACGTAACTAAAATATAGTTAAAGTCATGAATAAAATAACTTAGTTACCTTACCAGTAACTTTAAGTAACCATCAAGTATCTTCTTTAGTAATTCACACACAGCTCTGTCGCTGTTGTAAAGTTCTTGAATACTGCACAACTTTGAATTAAAAAGTTAAAACTCTTCTTTATAAATTAAAAAAACTAGGGATATTACAATTTATTTACTTACCCAATTGTCACCAGAACCACCAGTCGAAAATTTAGGGTTTACAACGAACGGCACACCCTCCAATCCGTAGTATGCACCACTACCCAATGTGTGTGTTGAAACTTGATGTTGCATTGGCGGGTGCATGGGACTGACTGGCGCTGGGGGTTTGGGTGCTGGTCTGCTCGGACCAAAGCCCGGTCCTGGTTTTAATATTACATAGTCTTGATCACTATCACCTAAAATTTAAAAAAAATACAGCTTATTGATTTTTAAAAGTGTAAAGATTTGGAAAAAACACTTAAAACAAATGTTAATCAACCAATTTTATTATAACGCTAATTGCCGCTATTAACGACACTTACTTAGGGAGGGGTAAACATCATTACTACTTGGAGACAAGGTCTTTGGTGGACGTTCTGGTGGACGTTCTGGTGGGCTTTGATCCGACTCGGTATTTCCCATTTTGTAACAAAGTGTTAGACCGTTTATTTCGCTATAACATAATAAAACAGATAATAATAGTGACGAAAACGAGTCCTATATGACACTTACTGCTGGCAAAAAAGTATTAATTTTAACGTGTTTCGCAAAGTTTTTTTTTTGTATGTTTCAGCCTAATTAATATTTGCAATTATAAAATCCTAATATCTGGGAATGCAAATCGCCACTTTAATTGAACGAAATTCTTACCCTGCAAAAGAAAAACCAGGAGGAGCCTTTTTCAATCTACTACAAACGATGATGTCAGTTATGGCAGTTTTAGTTTCCTTTTGATTAACTAACTGATAGCAGATTTGCTTCTTTTTCCAAGATCTCTGACCAGTATCAGCTGTTCTATTCAGTAAACTAAATCCCTTTGGGGGATTCGCTTTTTCGTTAAGTACAATTAATTCTTGCACTACAAAATTGGGTAGTCCTAAAAAACGCATAAAAATAATAATAGCTTAATAAGTTCCTTTATGAATCAGGCGTTTAAGACATTAGAGCATTTTGCAAAAAAAAATCAAATATGGATGGAATGGAAGCTATACCAAATAAATCCCATTCATCAAAAAATATTGTATGAAACAAATTTAATGGAAATAAATAATTATTTTCCGTCAAAATACAAATTTTTGAGTTATGGTTCATGCAAAACAAAAACCGATGCACCTCATCAATCAACTGATAATTGTAAGTCCGTAAGAAAACACGAGGAAATTAAATTTAGCCAAAAAGTATCAAAACTTTATGCTATATTAAATTTACTACAAACTTAAAGTATTCTTCTTTGATACGAACCCACTTATTGCAAATATTTTGTTTATTTAAGCTTGTAAAAATTAATATAATTTGAAAGAAAACAAGGTCTGTCTATACCACCAAAGTACTTACTTACTTTGGTGGTATAGACAGACCTTGTTTTCTTTCATAATCTCGCCACAGAAAATGGACTACTTCTTGAATAGTCTACAGCTCAACTCCCAAATTACAACTTCGTAGGTTATCAGCTTGCATCTGCTTTCTGCAGGAAAGAGGGAAAGCATGGAGGTGTGGCAATATTTGTTAGGAATGGTGTTCAGTGCACAGAACTCGGTAACATAGTGGCCATTTCTGAAAGTAATGTGTTTGAATGCGCTGCAGTAGAGGTAGTAATAGGCACAAACAGACTCATTATTTTATGTGTATATCATTCGCCCAGTGCTCCAGTTAAGGAGCTATCAAACAAAATTGAAAATGTATTATGTAAGTTGTTTTATAAAAATTGTTTACTTTTTGTTGCAGGCGATTTTAATGTCGATATTCTGAACAG
Organism: Polydrusus tereticollis; assembly: GCA_963920685.1. Taxonomy (NCBI): domain Eukaryota; kingdom Metazoa; phylum Arthropoda; class Insecta; order Coleoptera; family Curculionidae; genus Polydrusus; species Polydrusus tereticollis. The sequence goes on from OY987329.1 coordinate 128,502,950, forward strand.
TAGTATATGTTCTTCAAATTTCGTTTCCATGTTGGAATCTTTCAATGTTAGTCCGTCTATTTTAGAATATACGCGCATATGTGGGGCATCTAAAAGTTGCATCGATAATATCTACACGAACTGTCAATCATTTAGGGCAGAAGTACTAAGCACTCATATATCAGATCACACTGGTTAACAAATAACTTTTAACTTGGAGGTAAGTGAAACAAACAAAGTAATAAAGCGAATATTTAGTGCCTGTAACAAGGAGAATTTTAGAGTCAACTTGGCAGAGGAAACCTGGAATGCTGTCTTTGAGCTTCCAGAGCATTTAGTTGATGCGCAATGGAAGGCCTTCATGAGCATTGTTACTCCTCTGTTTAACCATTGTTTTCCCCTAAGAACATTACCACCGAGGACTAAACAACCCCTCTATCAGTACAATGAGGAGATTGAGACATGTAAAAGGGAACTGGATGCCTTGCTAGTGTTGAGTAGGGGCGGGGATGTTTACAGAAATGCTTCAAGGAGAAAAAGCGCGAGTATAATTATCTTCTTTATAAAGCCCGTAGATCGGCCTACGAGAATCGAATATCAAATAGCAGAAATAAGTCCAAGTGTGTCTGGCAGATTGTGGGTGAAATCAGGGGAAGTGGCCACAGAAGGGTGGACTGTCGGATTCCAGGAGACCCCAGCATAGTATGTAAAAATTTTAACACCTTCATACAAGCAGCTCCGAATATTATAAAGGATTTGCCACAGTCAGCTTTCTCGTGTGATATTTATTTTATTTTTATTTATTTATTCTGACTACGTTACTAATATAATATAGTTTGTAGCAAGTCTTACAAAATAAAACAAAATTAAAAATTCAGAACAACAGTAAGTACAGTTAAAAAATAGAGAATAAGAAAATAACACAAGAAACAAAACAAAAAGCAATTTTACTAACAAAAAAATTAAATTAAAAGAGCAATATAGAGTCTTGAGTCAGATGGTCAAGGTACGGGCTTCCTGAACGAACTCCTCAATGGAGTAATAAGCCTTCTCAATTAAAATTTCCTTTAGCTTATTTTTAAAACGATCATTTCCCAAATTCTTCAAGTCCAAGGGTAGGATATTGTATAGGTGAATCTGTATTGAATTTTTTTTAGATTTAGATAGTCTGAAATTTGGTTCAATTAAGAGATTAGCAGAGCGAGTGCGATAATTGTGGTTCTCCGCATGAGTCCGAAACTGATGCCTCCCTCTATGCACTTCCAATAGCTGATAGAATATATAGATGGAAGGGAGTGTCAAAATCTCTGCTGTCCTGAAAAGTGGTCTACAGTGGTCAATTATACCAGCACCACAAAGAACCCTAACTGCTCGCTTTTGGAGTTTAAATACTCTCCCTGCACTAGAAGAATATCCCCACAAGGTCACTCCATACACAAGGCGAGAGTGAAACAGTGCAAAGTAGGCATTCCTAAGGATATTCCCAGAAAAACAACGCCGGAGCCGCCTCAGAAGAAACACCACGCTGGAGAGTCCTCCACACAAGAAGTCAACATGACAAGCCCATGTCAAAGAACTATCCAGCATGATGCCGAGCATCCTGACCGGTCGAGCATTGGCGTTAGCAAAAACGGAAAATTCGAGGGTTTGAGATTTATCCGGATTACACTTCAAGAAATTTGAAGAAAACCATGTATCAGCCCTTGACATAGCCCGATTTAGTTCCACTTCCAAGCTGGATTCCTTGGAACAAGATACACAAATGGTGGAATCGTCTGCATAAAGTGAACATCTGAGGGGCTGCATGAAGCTGAAGAAGTCATTAACGTATATTATAAATAATAACGGTCCCAAAACAGACCCTTGTGGGACACCATGCCTCACTGGTCGATAGTGAGAACGTCCCGAACAAAGCTCAACACACTGCTCTCGACCATCCAAATATGAAGCCAAAAGGGACAAGGGTACACCCCTGACGCCGTAACGCTCCAACTTCTGCAACAAGAGAGAATGACTGACACAATCAAATGCCTTGGTTAGGTCACAAAGCGTTACAGCTGACTGTTTCCCCTTCTCAAGACACTCAACTATGCCACCCACAACCTCAGTCACCGCCATGATCGTAGAGCATCCCCGGCGAAATCCAAACTGACTGTTATTCAACAAATTATTAACCTCAAAGAAGTTGCAGAGTCTACTCTTTAATATCATCTCAAAGGCCTTTGAAATGTATGGGATGATTGAAATAGGGCGATAACTATCAGGAACATCCACATCACCGGACTTGAGCAAAGGCACCACCTTAGATAACTTAAAACAATCGGGAAATATCCCCGCCCCCATACACTCATTGAACAGTTCCGAGAGTGGGAGACTTATGAGGTCACCTACAGACTTCAATACGGCGCTATTAACATCATAGACGTCTGTGGCACATGAGTTCTTTATAGAGGCAATGGCATCGGCTACCTCCAAAGGTGTCACTCCATGCAAAAAAAAGGTTCTGTTATGAATCTGAATGGTCGAAGTCATGTCATACCTATCAAGATCCACCCTAGGCAAGGTTTTTATTATTTCATCCGCTATTCTCGTGAAAAAATCATTAAAGCAATTCGGGTCAGCATTAACAGAGTTAACATTATTGATATTGATGATTGATATTCCTTTTAACAACGCATCTTTCTTCTTGACACCTGTCACAGTTGGGGAGATCTTGAATATTATATCTAAGCTTAAAAATAAAACCAGTACAGGATTTGACGAAATCTCGACTAAACTAATTAAAAAGTGTGCAGAGGAGGTTGCACTTCCATTGTTGTTAACAACTCGTTTAAATTTGGCATTTTCCCCCAAGATCTTAAATTGGCTATCCTCAAACCTCTCTACAAAAAAGGTGATTCGACTCTACTTCAGAACTATCGTCCAATTAGTTTGCTTCCGGCCTTTTCAAACATTTTTGAGGTGGCAATGTGCACTCGCCTTTTAAGCTTTTTGCATTCTCAAAATCTATTTAGCACTTCACAACATGGCTACCTAAAGGGAAGATCGATCGACACGGCTGTCTATGATTTTGTAGAACGAATCTTGCAAGCTCTTGAGGATGGAAACTTGTCCATGGGAATTTTTTTGGACCTTTCTAAGGCATTTGACAGCCTGGACCATAGTATAATTTTAGAAAAGCTTGATCGATATGGTATTCGTGGACCAGCATCCAGTTGGATAGTCTTACTTGGGCGAACGGAGGCAAAGAGTCGTTGTAGAGAAAGGTGGGGCGAAGTTTTACTCCGAGGAGGATCATCTTCAGATGGGAATACCGCAAGGTAGTGTCATTGGACCCCTCTTGTTCATATTTTATGTAAGCAATCTAGCATCTGAAATAATAGAGGGAAGCTCATACTTGGTAAACTTTGCGGATGACACAAACATTCTCATAACCGGATCAAATCTGTCCAGTCTTTTGAATCTTTCAAACGAACGCCTTCAGATGGCTCAAGACTGGTTTGAGGCAAACAGACTGGTTCTGAATGCAGATAAGACTTGTGCTTCAGAACAAAGCAGAGACATGACATTCCCGAGGAGGTCCAGCTGGGCTCTCGGATGGTGACACTTGCTAAGAGCACGAAATTTTTAGGAATCCACATCGATCAGAACCTGGATTGGGTAGAACACGTATCAAGTGTCGCCAAAAAAATGAGTTCAGCTTGCTTTTCACTTAGAGTCTTGGTAGGACATCTAGACCTCAGTGGCCTTAGATCAGTATATTTTGCGAACGTCCACTCCCTGCTCAGGTTTGGTGTTATTTTCTGGGGGGGTAGTGTGGAAGCCCAACAGGTGTTCATCCTTCAGAAAAGGGCGATTCGTGTTGTTTTGTCTCTGGGACATGGAGAGTCATGCAGGGGTCATTTTAAGGGGTTCAACGTTTTAACTCTGCCAGGACTGTATATATATGACTGCTTGATCTTCTTTTTTAAGAATAGGGAAAAGTTTTCGGATTTTGAAATGAATCATCCCTTCAACACAAGGGGCCGAGATATAAATTTGAACATCCCTATCCATAGACTATCTATAACTGAAAGAGGCCCGATATATGCGTGTGTAAAGTTTTTTAATAAATTGCCTGACCATTTGAAGGCTGAGGCAAATTTTAGCATTTTTAAAGGAGGAGTTTTGAGGCTTCTTATTGAACTAAAGCCTTATTTAATAGGTGACTATTAGACTTCATTGGGTTATTTAAGTTATTTTTAGTGAAGGAGAATAATCAAGAATGTAATTTTATCTTTTACCAGGACTAAATTGTTTGTGTAAATTAATGTCTTTCGTTAGTATATTAAGTGATTTTATGACGCTATATCATTCTATGTGCATTGTTGCTGAAATTTTTTGATTAAAGATTTTTTGACTTTGACTTTGAATATAATTTGAATTTTATTGGCCGATAGTTGGCAACACAATTGTAAACGGTGCGGTGGCGCCAGCTCGTTCGTTGGCTTCGTTTGACGTTTCATGAAAAACTAACCTTAATTGTTCGTGGTTCTGTGTTGCTGCCCGTCTATTTTTTAACAAAAATTCCAGATCTTTTCATAAATAGCATTAAAAAACTGTTCTATTAAGATAAACAAAAGTGCACATACATATCTCTGTCGATTACGTTGCTTACTATTTGTGAAAAATGTCGAAGCATTTAAATAGTCGGTGCAAAGAGCTAATAGCTAGAAGCTATTTTTAGGAAGAACTTAACAACAGTTACCCTGGACAGCAGTACAGAGAAATAAATTTAAAGAGTATGTTAAGGTCTAGATATTTTATTTCTACTTTACTAATTTTTAGCGTGTAGCAGTTGCCCTAAATTTGAATATCTCCACTGTAAGCGCAATTTCAACAACAGTTAAGGAAAATAAATTATTAGAATCACCTTAAAACAAGCGTTCTAATTCGAAGAGAGTTGTAAATGTGTGAAGATTGGATATAAGTTCTATCCGTGACACTATTTATGGAATGTACGAAACAAGTAAGTTGTATTATTTAAAAATTAGAATATTTTACATCGGTTATTCATAAGTGTAACTCTTTTTAGAACATCATGCAACTTTGACAACTTTAAGTTAGAAATTAAAAGACATAACTGTTTGATGGTTGTCTCAACTCTTTAAGAAGCCTCTTCAAGAAAATAAGCTTCGGATGGTAAAAAGATGAACTGGCTGAGGCGAGGGCTTATGGAACTTTCCCATGTAGCTTTTAAACGCCTGGTATTTTGAAAGAATATATTAAAGAAAGAGAAGCATTCTTGTACCAATTCGTTTTCTTGGATGAAACATGGATTTTTCAGAATGGTACCATTGGTCGTTCTTGGCAAAACAAAAATAAAAAAAGTGTTAGATTAGATCTACTAAAGTTGATGGTAAAAGGTATTATGCAGTAAACAAATATATAAACTAGGAAATTCTTGTATATTTATCTTGCTTTTATGAAGAAAAAACTGTAATTCCCTCATTCGGATATTTTGGTTACAAGCTGACAACACTGTCAACAGCTGACGTCACTCGAAGGGTATGACGTGCATCAGCTTTTGTTTTGCATCAACTATAGCTCTTTTCAAGAGCATAATAATATGGAGGATGTAATCATTCGACACCAGGACGTCTATTCTCGAATTAGGTGAATAATCATGTCAAGGGAAGTAATATCGAAGAACGGGATCATATCAAATCAAAATAAGCTATACAGTGTGTATCAGCCAAATGGAATAAATTCGATAATAAACACCTGGGGGCGTGTCCGAAAAAACGCTCGGACACGTCGATTGGCATTTCTAGTTGCGCATTTTTTTCAATAAAAACTTTTTATACAGGGTGTGTCATGCAACAGTGGCCAATACTAACTTTCTTATTTTAAATGCAATTTTAATGTACCTATATTATTAAATTTTTGGATTCTTCACAAAATTTTAGACATATTTCATGTAAACTGTTTCGGAAATACTAAGTGTTTTCAGATTTATTGCAAAAATTAACAACACACTAAAAAACTAACAAGTAATACTGTTTATTTCTTGATAATGTAAAAAACAAAAAGAAACATTAATGTAGGAGATGTTGAAAATTGATGTTAAAATGTTTTTACTGATATGAAATAAAAAAAAGGTATAAATAGTTTTGTTTAAAACGCCTGACCTTAGCAAATTGTTGTCTGTCTGCATGACAGTAGTTGTCAGTGTTATAGTCGTTTGAATTTCGTTACCTGCATATCAGAAAAATGGTTTATTTAACAGAAATGCACAAAATAACAATTCTACAGATGATTGGTTATGGAGATAAAACACGGACACAAATGGAAGTTGCTCGCTTATTTCATGAAAAATTTCCAAATTTGCCGCCTATAACTCAAGGGACAATTAGTAAACTGGAAAAGCAGTTTCGCCAGCTTGGACATGTAAAGCAGATAAAAAAAGTAGCTGCCAATGCAATAAGTGATGATATCAAATTAGATATTATGCTTGAGTTTCAAGAAACCCACATACTTCTAGTCGAAAAACAGCCTCAATGTTCGATGTGTGCCATTCATCGATTATTCGAACATTACAAGAAAATAAAATGTATCCCTATAAAATGATACCTACTCATGAGCTCATGGAAGACGATTTTGATACGAGATCGTATTTTTGTGAACAAATGATGGCAATGTTAAATAACAATGTGATCCAATTAGAACATGTTTTGTTTTCTGATGAGTGCACCTTTACACTTCACGGTCATGCTAATCGTCAGAATTGCCGCTATTGGTCTAGGGAAAATCCTCACTGGATGAGAGAAGAACATACGCTAATACGCAATATCCTGAAAAGATTAATGTTTGGGCAGGAATTGTTGAAGATCATATCATAGGTCCCTTTTTCATTAATGGCAATTTAAATGACGATAATTATTTAGCACTGCTCCAAAATAATGTCTTGCTAACTTTGACAAACTTATATCCTGATCCAGCAAAACCACAACTTCCAGCGAATATGATATGGTTTCAGCAAGATGGAGCACCGCCCCATTACCAAATCAATGTCCGGCAGTACCTCAACCGAGTATTTCCAAATCGGTGGATAGGGAGGCGTGGATCGATGGAATGGCCAGCACGATCCCCTGATCTGACGCCATTAGACTTCTTTTAATGGGGTTATGTCAAAAATGTTGTATACAAAACTAAACCCCTCGACTTAGCTGACTTAAGAAGACGAATTACGTTTGCGATTAGATCGGTCACGCCTGAGATGTTCAGTAACGTTAGAAGAAATTTCTATTTAAGATTGGGATGTTGCCAAGACGTTCGCGGCGAGCATTTTCAACATCTCCTACATTAATGTTTTTTTTGTTTTTTACATTATCAAGAAATAAATAGTATTACTTATTAGTTTTTTAGTGTGTTGTTGATTTTTGCAATAAATCTGAAAACACTTAATATTTCCGAAACAGTTGAAGATAGGTGTAGGATATTGTACATGAAATACGTCTAAAATTTTCTGAAGAAACCAAAAATTTAATAATATACAGGGTGTTGCATTTAAAATAAGAAAGTTAGTATTGGCCACTGTTACATGACACACCTTGTATAAAAAGTTTTTATTGAAAAAAATACGCAACTAGAAATACCAATCGACGTGTCCGAGCGTTTTTTCGGACACGCCCCCATGTATTTATTATCGAATTTATTCCATTTGGCTGATACACACTGTATTGTCAGAAATTCGAAGAAAACGACTTATTGACAAAGCAATACAAATATATTAAAATTAAAGTATATTAAATTTAATTCGCAACCTAATATGATTGTTTAATAATCATTAAACAAACCAAAAAATAAGAGATAAGTTAGGGCATTTATAACAATAAATCTAAGCAACAGGCAGACAAAGTCGATTATAAAAAATACAAACAAGGTGCAGCAAGATTAAAAATATGTTATTAAACATTAAATAAGTCATTTATATTACATCACATTGTCCAAAATAATACTCCTCTAAAGTATAATAAGATCTTGACACCTAAAGTTTTTTTGCCCCCGACTGCATTTTATATTCTGCAATTCGCCTAATAGCAATAGGTAAATTATTATTAAAAATGGAATTATTAGTCAGTGTAGAAGTAGAACTAGGTAGGCGTACGAACTTCTGATGGTGGAGACAGTAGCTGCCGAGTGAATATGAGAGGAGTATTTCTTGTGCGTATCTCCAATATAAAAATGCTTGCCAAGGTTAAAATGTTTCTATTCAGTTCTGCAAGAATGCCGGGACCCGACACCACACATAAACCTGACAGCACGTTTCTGCAGCACAAACACAGAGTTAAGCAAGGCTTCTGAACAACTACCCGAGAAGCAGATACCATAGCGCAAAAATGCAAAATATGAGCTTCTAGTTATGAATCCATTCGACTCATTTTTAATGACTCTTAGGGCAAAGCAACCTGACGAGATTCTGCTGCATACGTTTTTAATGTGTACATCAAATTTAAGCTTGCTATCAATAAACAAGGCAGAAATTTATTTTCCGATGGGCTACCGACATCCATTCAACAAAACAGCACCCAACTGGCACCCAAAGTTCAAATTAGCAGTCTTCAATGCATTGAAAGACAAAAGATTAGAGTCATACCTCATACCGTTTCTTGATGCAGAGCAAGTCCTTACTCACACAGGCGTCTGGTATCATGGAGTCTCTGCGATGCCAAAGGATGGTTGAATGGTCAGCAAAAGAGGCACAATGACCGTTCTTAACAATGTTAGAGAGATCTTTAACATACAGCAAGAACATCAACGGATATCATTGAGAATCTTGATCAGGGGAAATTGGTCGCCGGCTTGTATTTTGATCTCTCAAAGGCCTTCGACACCATAAACCACAATGAACTTCTCTGTAAGCTGGATTGGTATGGTGTCAGGGGTCTCAGTCTTCAACTATTAAAATCATACTTACAGGATAGACATCAAGTAGTGAATATCAGAGATAAAGGAAAAAACTTTTTTTCTGACCCAACAGTCATTCACAAGGGAGTGCCACAGGGCTCTATATTGGGACCGTTTCTCTTTCTGCTGTATGTGAATGAGCTGCCGGACGCTCTGGGAGGGGCTAACGTTTGTCAATTTGCTGATGACACGTCCGTCACAGTGGCATGCTCGTCTCTCGCGGAGCTGTCGCTGGCTTCCTCGCGTATAGTTGAGCAGATGGCTTTGTGGTGCGATCAAAATTTTCTCAAATTAAATGGCAATAAGACAGGTCTGGTTTTTTATAATAAGGGAAAAATACACAATGAATCTTTATATGTACACTATCAAAATAAGTCAATCCCAAATGTCGAGTCAACAAAATTTTTGGGAGTTCATATTGACTCAAGACTAGACTGGGAAAATCATATTTACTACCTACAGTCAAAACTAAATAGCGCCTGTGCATTGATTAGGAGACTGCGGAACATTGTATCTCTGAATAGTATCAAAACTTTTTATTACGCCTGTGTTCAATCTCAGTTAAATTATGCCATTTCCTCATGGGGTGGCTCGCAGCACTCATTGAATCTTTTCAGGACGCAAAAAAGAATATTAAGATGCATGCTTAAACTGCATCCTAGAACCTCTTGTAAACCTCATTTTGTTGAGATGGGTATACTAACTTTACCATCATTATACTTCTTGGCACTGGTAATCTTTGTCAAACGGAATCCACACTATTTCTTAACAAACAGAGAAGGGTATGCAGGGGAAATGTCAATAATAACAAGGGGCAGAAATGAGCTTAGGGTTCCCCATCATGTATCTGCATTTTATGAAAGAGGACCTCACTATAGGTGTATAAAGGCCTTTCAGATTTTGCCTCAGGAGATAAGAGGTATTGCAGGGTTTGAGGAGTTCAGAAGGGCAGTCATACAATTTTCAAAGGAAAAATGCTTCTACTCTTCCGCTTTCTAATGTATATATTTTAGTATTTGTATTGTGTATAATTACTTGCTTATTTAATGTTAAAATAAAACAAATTTTATATTATATTGTCTTATATAAAGTTTTATATTTGTTATATTTATATGTATCAGATGGCGTAAATTTCTGTTTTTAGTGACGTTGCTTTTTTACATTTGTAATCTTGTTGGCAATAAAGGAATAAATAAATAAATAACAGAGGTCCCAAGACAGATCCCTGAGGCATCTTCGCAGCAACACTCAAATTACTGGAGGCTCTACTCTAGGCCTCGTTCTGAGAGAGTATGACCTGAACCAATCCAGTACCAGTCCTCTGAAGCCATAGAATTCGAGTTGCAGTAACAGAGTTTCGAGACAGACGCAGTCAAACGCTTTAGCCAAGTCACAAAAAAGCACCGCGGCCCCTTCTGCAGAATTAAGCCACACACAGTTATACAATTCCTCCAGGACATAAAAAATGGCGTCATCGGTACTTTTGGAGGGTTGAAAACCAACTGTCTGTCCAAAAACCCATCATTCTTTTTTTAAGTAACCTTTCCACTATCTTGGTCAGAGTAGGGAGTAAAGAAATTGGCCTATAACTAGCGGGAGCGTTTTTGTCCGACCCTTAAAACAAAGGAATAATCCTAGCCTGGCCTGTTTTTTTTTTTTAATTTTTTTTTTAATTTTTTTTTTATTTTAACAATTATTGTCTTACTGACAATAAGAAGCATTCATTCTGAAATGAGACATTTATGGCCTTAGCCATTGCCATCACGGCAGAATTAGGCAGGGTAAAAAATATCCTAAGAGAAATCTTATCATATCCACAGGAATTCTTATTCTTGATTTCAAGAAATGTAGACTTTAGTTCTGCCAAGCCAACAGAGGCAGAATAAAAAGTTTCGTGAACTGAAGAATTGCCAAGGTAAGATAAAGGGTCATGGTGTTTATGTCTAATGCCTTAAGCAATATTTTGAGCAATAGTACAGTAGTATGAGTTAAGTGATTCGGCTTTAAGAGTAGCGTCAATGGCGATTCTTTCTCCCTTGTCACCCAGATTATTCACAATGTTCCAAATCTCCTTCTGTCTATTGCTGGCAGATTCTAATATTTTTTTATTGTAAGTATTTTTAGCCTGTCTTAATGTTTTATGGTATATGCTTCCATAGCTATTAAAGTAGTTTAAAAAGAAATTATTATTGAATGCAAACTTTCTTACTGAGTACAAACATCTCATATTTCTACAGGCGATCTTAAGAGACCCTTTCTTAAGAGATCCTTCGTAATCAAGGGTATTTCGTTTAATCTTCATGTTGAAAGGCTCGACAATTAAACAAAATTAAGGGAAATTATGGTTTTGATCATTGGTCTGTATAATCCACTATTTAATGCAAATTCTTTTAGGGGCATACTGTGTATACAAATAGTTCTTTTCAGTCATTTATTATTTTAGCAATTTAAAAGTTAAAATCAGTTGACCTTTAGTTTCATTTATCTTCAAGTTTATTTTTAATAGAGATGATAAATTGCATGAGCCTATTTGTATATTATATTATTTTATTTTTAATTTTAATTATTTTAATGTTATATACAAGATACGGACATGTATATATAAATAGGTACCTATGTAGGCCTACCACTGCAATTCAGTGTTGGGGGATGCAAGATTCACATGGACACAGGACACAGTATCACACAAAAGATCTAATTGACCTACTATATCTCTACAATTAACATGTGCCCTTGGCTAATGATACGTTTTGTAATAGTTACCTTCTGTTTTCGAGAGGCAAAGATATCTTCCAGCGCTGCTTTTAAATATAGATTTTTCTCCTAAATCTGCATCTGAGTCTTGATCATGGGTTTTATTAATTGGATAAAAACCTCTTGGACACTGCTCCAAGTTTTCCACTATCTAAAAAATTATAAGAATTGGACTACTTGTATAAAGGTAAACCACAGTATTAAAAAGGGACTTTCTCTTTAACTAACAAATAAAAAGATACATACTCCTGCAGTTGTAAGTAGTAACAAGTACACTCCAGATTTATGTATGTAGGTAAATTAATATCGAGGTTTACCGTTTACCTGTATTGAAGTAATAGGTCGATCATCTGGCAGTGTTTTTAAAATCTTATTTTGAACAAAAGATTTTAACATGATAATTAGTCTTCAGCAAATCTAAAACAAATTTAAATTACGAATATTTATCCAATTTTAAGTGATGTGATTACTGATTAGAGGATGATAACAGTTGTGTTTTCTGTTGTTTATGCAATCTATATAAATACCTGTCATGGTATATAGAATGGTGTATTGTTAAGTACACACTACCACAAAATATAATAAAATTAGCACAAAATAATTAATTATAGAAAGATGACTAATTCTGGTTGTAGTGAAACCCAAAAAATTTTAGCTATCGTTCTTCGTATTAACTTCACTTCACTCACACGAGTCACACGTCAAAATCTAAAAACAAACCTTGAAAGTTAAACGCCGATGACCTTTACAAAATGGCACCACAAACCAAAGAGATGTAAAATATCACTTAAAACCCTAATTTTGTCTGAAAGCACTGAATGGAACAACCTAATTAATACTCCTACGTGATATTATATTGTAAATAAAAATATGAAGTAATAATAAAACATTCTGACTTTACACCACAGCACAAGAAAACCTTTGTCACAAATGAGGTTTATTTAATGAATTTATTAAATTGGTGAATCATTTTAATCTACAGGCCTACATTTACTTTATTACAATCTTTAAAAAAATATTAATCTAGAAATTTTACATGCTACTTGACGCATTCTCCAAATATTTTAATAAGTATTAATAGTTCTACTGAGTACATACTCCTAAAATTTCTGATTTTAAAAATCCCGCTTTTCAAATGTTAGGCGTATTCCTTTGCTCGATACTGGGGCGCATTTCGGGTTGAAGTCAGAGACCTAACCTTAATCTTTCTATGTCGAAATCAATCCAAAAACTAAGGAGCCATAAGGAGCTTAGCAATATCACAAAATAATAAATAGTCCATTAAAATTATGATAATATCTTGCTTTATGTAATAAAATTTCGCGAAATGAAACAAAACATCCCCGTTTTCGAATGTGCGGAATCCGAATCTGGATAGTGTGGATAGTTTTATTACTTGTATTTCCAAAACTCTACCAAGCAACCCTTAGAATGCACATAAGCGCATCTCCCTTGGGACTTGTGGAAACGAATGTTTCATGACAGTCTCGAGAGGGGGTTCCAGCCGCCACCCTCGGAGCATCTTCCCACAACCTCTATTGTTCTATGCTTCCAACCCTAACCCTACAGTAGGCGGAAACCTCTCAGAGTTTGAGTTTTTGTTAATTTTTTTTGTTTTTCTTTTTTATAAAAAGTTACAGTGAAAATTTAGCAGCTGAGGGCTAAGCATATTATCTACCGGAAATTGTGCTTTCGCGATGTTTTTGTTTTAATAAAAATACAAAAAAAAAACATCTCCTCAGAGAGGGGTAGATTTATACTCCCCAAGGGTAACGGTTCACCCATCCCTCCAACTCACGGTGTTCTTTCACATTTTAAATATTGTTTGATGGTGCGAAAATTATAAAGAGGGGATATTTATTATTTATCTTGTATAAAAGAAAAAAAAGAGTTGTTCCGCACTCCACACCAGAACCAAACAAGTTCACTTAAGTTCTACTTAACACATAGTCCATGGGTGCAACGGTACAATATAGAACTCAAAATTGGGTGCAATTGCATCTCACTATCTCACCCAATGATCTCACCAAGTTGAAGTCAGTCCTCCATAGTCGATGTAAAAGAACCCTTTTTGAGACAACAATATTGAGTTAGAACGCTACTGCTAGAGGGCGACATAGGTGCGAAACTGGAATGATAAGAAAGGACAAACAGCTGTTAAATATTGCCCTTTTGACAGCTAATTGATTAGTAGGACATCTTTAAAGTTATTTGTTGATAGTTGTTTCTATATTTCTTTAAAAATATTTTTTTAGTTCGATGATTATTTGTCAACCCAGACAAATTTAACGCATGCTCACTGCTACTGAAATTTCCAATTTTAATCTCCCAATCGATCCATGTCGCAGCCGCTTTCATTTGTGTCAAACCAACAAGGGGGTGTATGTCGAAACTAAAATCTTAAAATATACCTCTAATTTTTCCAAATTGTTCGATTTTAGTTTAAAAAGGAAGTGTTAAAAAAGTTTATCAACATGGGGTCGTTATTCCGCAGTGCGGAAATGACTCTTTGCCAACTTTTTTTGCAAAGTGAAGCTGCTTATGCCTGTGTCTCTGAGCTTGGAGAACTGGGTCTAGTCCAATTTAGAGATGTAAGTATTTTTCCTATAATTGCTAATTACGGCAGGAAGGGTATTTTAATTACATTTTAAAATTTGCTAGTTTTTAATAAGATCATTGTTACTTGTTAAAATATTATACCCAGCCAGCCATTGAGTACTAAAAATGAATCACTAGTTTCAAGAAAATCCCCTCTATTTGAATCAGCATATAAACTGTATACAAATCTGATCAATGTTATGGGGTATAATGAACCCATTTAAGTAGGTTCCATTTTAAGTAGTAGGTAATATGTTGTTCAGAATTTTTTCTTGTACTTAGTTAAATCCAGATGTGAATGTTTTCCAACGTAAGTTTGTGAATGAAGTCAGAAGATGTGACGAAATGGAAAGAAAACTTAGGTATCTGGAGAAAGAAATCAAAAAGGATGGAATTCCCATGCTGGACACCGGAGAAAATCCAGAAGCACCTCAACCAAGAGAAATGATTGATTTAGAGGTAAGTAAAGTCAATTGTATACCCATCTAACGATTTCACATGCTTATCATTGCTTCATAAGGGAATCTGAAAATAAACACATAACTTAATTTATGGATTTAATTTTCCACCTTGTAATATTTCTATTAATTCCTAAAGGCTACTTTTGAAAAACTGGAGAATGAACTTCGAGAGGTGAATCAAAATGCTGAAGCATTGAAAAGAAATTTTTTGGAACTTACAGAGCTGAAACAAATCCTACGTAAGACACAGGTCTTTTTTGATGAGGTAAGTCTTAACTTAAACTTATTACTATTATTTTGTTGTAAAAATCGTTCACCTAGCATGATAAAGTCAGCTGAATAAATTTCAATATTTTTCATACAACTTAGTCAAAGCATATTGACAAAAAAGTTAAACAGGCACAATAAATTATATTTTCTAGAGTGTTAGATATACTAAAATATAAAAAGCATCCTTCATGAAAATGCATTAGGATAACCTAATATCGTCTAACCCATTGTATGTCTGTGTATATGCTTAGACTGAGTTTGTTTTAATGTTATATTTTCACTTTCTTTCAGAATGCAAATGTTTCAAACTGTTTTTTTATTATTGTTAGTAAGATGCTGTATTTCAATGTTTTATTGACAAACTTTTAAATTACCAACAATATTCATTGCCCAACCCTAGTGACATTTACTATAATTTGAAAGGGTCTTATACTGCTTGGTTTCAATTTAAATCACTGTCTTTTTTTTGCTTTGTTTTGATTTGCTTTAATTACTTCTACTCAACCCCAATATTAAAAGCATGCATTAGTTATGCAAAATGTACTATTATCTTCAAAAGTAGTGCCATTCGCCTAAGAACAGTTCCCTCTACACCAGAACATTGGTGGAACATAGACTAACCTAGGGTGGAATGTGTCACTTATAATATTCTGATGTTGTGTAATAAGTCCAGTAAGGGATCTTACTGGTTTAACTGGAATAATTTATACCCAAATTATTTTTATTTATGATGTTATCCAAAATATCAAGTCATTGTCATATGCTCATCGAAATTTATAACGTTTTCTGAATAAATTACTGGACAATGTTTACATGTAAAGAACCATAAAAATAAATATGTATACATATACATACTCACTTTTTCCTATTTTGCTACATAGGTTAGTTAGTAACCTACTGTGATTGTGATGGTATTATTAGCTTATATTTTTATTAAATCCAGCTTAAAACTTCATTATTTTAACTGAAATCTACAGGGTGTCAGGAAAATACGTGTACAATCCACAACCCATAACGTTTGATGATAGTTATTTTTTTATATTAATTTAGAGTTATTTTGTGATGAATCTTATTTTATAAACTTTCACATTAGGTTGCTTTGATTTTGTAGAATTGTTTTTATAATTTTCTATTTACCTTAGGATCAGTTTTCCAACTCCAATCAGGAACAAACCCAATATCAGCTTACGCAGCATTTCATATTTTTGTAAGTTGTACAAGGTTTGGTAAAGATATAATATTGTTTTTTACCCGAATCTAACATTGTGTTTAAATACAGCATCTTACAATGCATGTCTCTTGGTTTGTTTTTATTTTTGTCATTTTTCCCCCTACTTTTTATAACCTGTGTATTAACATTAATTGCGAGGAAAACCTAAAATGTGATTTTAACCTATGTTATATACAAGTTTTTGAAGACGCATTCCTTGTTTTGTCCAAGTTTAGAAGCTGTTAAGGTATTGTAATGTAAGCATTCCAATCGATGTACTGCTGTGGATAAAAATATTTCACTTGTCACACTCATGGATACAAATATCAGTGTTAGTTTTTTGCAAAGTATCCATTTGATTCTTAATCTGTAGTCAGTTTCTAGAAGAAAAAGCCTCTTGAGTTTTTCTAATAGGACAAACCGTTTTCAAGTAATATTAATAAATAATAATAATAATAAACTTGTTCCTTACAATAGTTTTCTAAAATAGGTAATATTAATTTAAAACGCATGTAAAGGAGAAATATGTTAATTAATACTTGAAAACGGTTTGTCCTACCAAAGACTTAAGAGACGTTTTCTTGTAATGAATGCTGATTAGGGAGCAATACTACATACTACTCTTTCAGTATTCATTTTAACTGAGGCCTTTAGCATTCCTAACAATGTGGACTGTTTATCATTTTGATATTTGATATTTATGTTCATGACTGTGCTGTCAATACAAAGTGATCAAATAACTCAAAAATTCAATTAGTGTTTTAAGCTCCATTCAAGACGATAAGTGGTGGCAAAATCTTATTAAGCAAAGATCCATTAAACTATATTTAAAATTAGAAGTAATTAAAAGACCTCCAAATTTACAATATTGCAACAGGTCGTTTCGTTTAATTGACCATACCTAGGATGTCCGTGTTTATAGTGTTTCCTCTTTCCGCATAAATAAAAATTCATGATACATGTATACTTGTTAGGTTAAAATTCCATGTTAGGTGGACTCCGCCCTCCGTGTAACTTTATTTTAACTGTTTAATTGTTTGTTTAAAGCAAGTAACAGATTACTGATTTTTAGAACGTTTATATATTTTTACTAATCATATTTTTCTGTGATAGTAGAGATATTTTAGAGATGCTGGATATCTCCTTACTCTATATTTGGAATAATATTTTATTGTTACAGCCTGGTATCACATTGCAGTTATAAATTTATTTTAAAATTTTTTTTTTGGGGTGGGATTTTTATTCTGGTGACGGTTGCTTTCCAGTACAGAGTAGTCAGTGTAGTGATACATGAATAAATAAAGTCTTGACGGACAAATAAATGCAAGTCAGTTGGTTTTAGACGTCCGCCGCCTTCTGTAAATAGTTCTTTACTACAATCATTTGTTTTGGTAGTTAGGCATAGTAGTATTAGAACTTTATTACTCTTGTTAAAAAAAACTTTAAACAGCCTTTCTAAAATAAACTATTTCAAACTGGTTATCACCGTCATATTTTCTACGTGTGTTCTTGTTGTACGTAATGGTATTGGCATGTATATCTTCCACAGAATTAAGATTCTATCAAACGTAATGTATTTACCATTAGGTTTTTGGGTGACATATTCTAATCCTTTTAGGCTGCTGTTATTCAGTTGTGAATAACAATTACATATTACAATACTTTTATAGATAAAAATTTTGTTTGTAAATCATGAATGAAATTGCAAAGCACATAACACCATTAAACTAAAATGACTGCTGTACGCAAACGTTATATTATTATCATTTAATCATTCATACAATTTGGTTGAACAAATATGATTATAGTATTATAAATTTTGTACTTTCAATTATCGATTAGGTACCGACATATTTTCTTTATCCGATCAATCATTATAATCTTCTGTTAATAAAGCTGTAATATTTTATATTTCTAATCTAATAATTATTTTGACATGATAAGTTATAAATATTTCAGGTGTATTTTTAGCTGTATCTCTCGTCCCTTCCGTGCATATTAATTTTTACTTGCCTTAAAAAATAAATTTTAAGAGGAATACAAAGTTGAAAATTCCGATATCGAATATTTAATTTTGTTACAATTTATTTGCTTGATTGATTTGAACTTTTTTTCTTTGAGGTGAAAAGGTAGTTGGGTTAGAATTAAATTTTCTTGTCTGCGTAATTAGAGACATTTGTAATTCCTTCTATTTGATTTACGGAAGCATCTTCTAAAAAATATTCTCACAAAAGTAACTGAAAAAATTCATATAGATTTAATGTAAAAACCGAAACGTAACCTAAACTGATAGATCTCCACTAGAAATACCAATACCAACGTGAATCACTTCCTTCGCACACGCAAAATATACGTGAATAATAAGGCCATTATATGCGTCTCTGATATTCCGTACTGTCTAGGTTTCAAGTTTTTCGATCTTATTCTTATAAAGCTCATTTAATTGATTATTAACAATAATTTTATGTACCATTGCGATAAAAAAGAAGTAGTACAAGAATTAGTAGTCCCAGATAGAACTCTTGTTCTATAAGGATATCGAGAAGTGGATATCGTCGTCACTATGAAAACAATATAATTATGCCACCTAACTTTTTAGGCGTTACCATGAATTTGGTAATCTACTATATACGTGGCGAAATAAAAGTATTGTAATAAAGGTGCTTTAAAAAATTTACCTACCTTTTAAAAATGGGCAATTTTTCAAGTTTTTAAATAAAATAATAGAGTATGTATAACAACTATCGATTTATATATTGAATATAAAAAAAATCCAAAAACAACAAAAGCCAAAAGTGGAAAAACAGTAAAAATACAAAATTTTAACCAAAAGTAAACATTTCTAAATGCAACATCCTAAAATAATATATACTTAAAAGCAGCTGTTTAATATTTAGTCATTGCGCCGTTGTTTTCAATTACTTTTTGTAACCGACGCGGCATACTTAAGACTAAGCTTCTTGTATACTCTTGGGTTATATTATCCCATGCTGCGTTTATCCCCTGGCGCAGTTCTTCTTCATTTCTTGGATGAAAGTCATGTTTATACATGAACTTGGTCATTTCTCCCCAGACATTTTCTATGGGGTTGAGGTCGGGGCTCTTCGAAGGCCATGGTAAAACTTGGATGTTATTTTGTCGAAAGTAATCTTTTACTATGCGGGCAGTATGAATGGGAGCATTATCTTGTTGGAAAATATAATTTTGATCACCGAATATGGCTTCAACCGATGGCACCATAACATTATTTAATATGTTGCAATATGTTCCTGCAGTTAGCCGCCCTTGCACAAATTGACAAACTCCTGGGCCTCTAGCACTAATCCAACCCCACACATTTACGGAAAACGTCCACTTTGATTTGTCTTGTGCGTATATCTTTCATCATACCTTGTGTTTATGGGTCTATATACTCGGACTTTTCCATTGTTACAGGACTGGAACGTTTTCTCATCTGAAAAAACTACAGACTCCCACAGTTGGTTTTGGTATTCGTGAGCAAATTGTACTCGTCTTTGCTTATTTAGTTCTGTTAAATATATTTTGTTTGCAGAACACCTATTTTTGAGTTCAGACCCCCGAATTCTTCTTCGAGCTGTAATTGAAGATCCAGAAAAATGGGTTTCTTCTTTAGCCTTAATAGCGGTCCCGAATGGGTTGTCCCTTAAATAATTAATTAAAGTTGTATCTTCGTCATCGGTGGAAACTTTTGGGCGACCAGAACCTGGGTTTCTCACAATACTTCCATGTTCTCGAATTTTGGATTTAGTCAACAACACTGTTTTTTTGTTTATCCCTAATGCGCCTGCAATGTCCCTTATGGGAACCCCATCCCTTAAGCTGGATTTATAAACTCGAAAAGTTGGTGAGGTTGAAGTTATGGTCAAGTTGTGAGGTTAGATATTCCGAATTCCGAGCATAAAAATTGATTATCTCGAACTACCCGGGAAGTTTTCGAACCTTACATGAGCTTTACATGAACAACATGAACGAGTGTATAAATAGAACTGAGTGTTCCCTTTAGTTTAAATTGAACTCCTATTTCCAACACCAACTGAACCTCAACCTCGCCAACTTTTCGAGTTTATAAATCCAGCTTTAATCGCGTAAATATGATCGATTTTTGCTCTGAAGTTAAAGGCATTTTTTAAAAATTACATGACACTGACACAAGAATTCTGGTGACACTGAGTTATCAGTTTGAAAGAAAATATTTTATAATAGACCAGCAGATTAAATTATATTTTGTTGTACTACTTTTTTTTTTTATCGCAATGGTACATAATATATGTATATGGTCTAAAATAATTTAACATTTGCTTTGTTTGCGCTTATCGAAAAAAATATTAGCTGGGCTTGTAGACTGGCTTCTTGTCTCAACATTTCACCACGCCATAAACATCAAAACAGTATTCTAAATTTTGCACAGACTATTATGATGTAAGAACACACTTTTTGACCTTTCTTTAACCAGTAGTGTAGGTATGGCTACGCCTCCATACAATTTTAACCAAAAGAAAAATCTAAGGCCACTGATTTTTTTAAAAAAATTATTTTACTAATAATTATCATTCAATCCTAAACAAAAAGGTCTCTTTTATTTTTGTCGTAAAACTTATCTGGAAAAAATAATAATATGACAATAATTCGTTTGATGTTTCTGAGATTTTTGCTAAAAATCTGTACCTATACTACTTAAAATTAGCCTAGAAGTCACTCGGTAAAATAAGTATATTAACATTAATGCCCGGATAATTTCAAAGTTAACCCGAGGATTGGCCGATAACCGAACCCTATATATGGTTACTTGGTTACATAGACCATATACAGAAAATTGCTTTTACTTATATTTTAAAAAGTACGACCTAGACTAAATTAATAAGCCCCCTTATTTTGGCGTTGCTTATTTTATTTTTTTTGACATTATAAATATTATCTTTACGTCCAGTTCTACTGTTCTACTATTTTTGACGAGAACCAGATGCATTGTTTTTATTTTTATATTCAGTTTATACAGGGTGTCTCTAAAGGGTCTGTACAAAATCTGAGCACATTGCTCCGTTTCCGAGATACAGGGTGGTAAAGTTAAAAAGTAAAAATAAAATTTTTTAAAATTAATGAACATTTTTTAACGTATTACTTTAAAACTTGGTACCCGGGGGTTTTTTGGGATGCGAAACCCTAATACGGACACCTTTTGACTGTGGCCATTAGAGGGCGCTTCACAATGCACTTCTTATGGTTTAGAATGGCCATAACTTTTTTATGGGTATAGTTTTTTCCTTTTTTTATTAAGGAACTAATTTTTTGAATTCCGAATAAAAAATGTTTGCTGTTATCTTTGAGGACGAAATGTGGTCAGTGAATTAACAGTGAAAAATGTATTTTTTTAGATACTTTTTTGGAGTGTCACATCCAAAAATCCTCGGATTTTTTACCTGTTTGATAAACAACTTTAAAAGTGACACTCCAAAAAAGTATCTAAAAAAAATACATTTTCCACTGCTAATTCACTGACCACATTTCATCCTTAAAGATAACAGCAAACATTTTTTATTCAGAATAATTAAAATTTTCCGGTGCGGCATCGAACACTAAAAATCAAAATATCTCAAAAATGGCTTACTTTAGCGGATTTTCACAAGAGTACCTTTTTTGTTTCAAAATGTTCCTAAAATTAGTTCCTTAACAAAAAAGGGAAAAAACTATACTGATAAAAAAGTTATGGCCATTCTAAACCATAAGAAGTGCATTGTGAAGCGCCCTTTAATGGCCACAGTGAAAAAGTATCCGTATTCGGGTTTCGCATCCCAAAAAACCCCCGGGTACCAAGTATTAAAGTAATACGTTAAAAAATGTTCATTAATTTTAAAAAAATTCTATTTTTATTATGGCAATTTCGGAGTAAGGTAAGTTGCTTTAAATCGCCTTATTTTGGCCTCAGGAATATGTGCTCAGATTTTGTACAGACCTCTTAAAGACACCCTGTATAAGCTATGTGCGAAGGAATGAGTTGTTACCAAACCCGTGGGGGGGGGGGGGGGGGGGGTGACAACAAATGTAACAGAAAGGGGGTAAAAATCGATATTGTAAACGTTGTTTGGGAACATCCAGCAAATCGCCACTGCTTGGGCTCTCGCGTGTTCGTGGACGTTGCCGGTCCTATGGAAAATCACTCGAACCGCGTGGTGAAATACTATACTATATTACAAAACATTTGGGGTAGACAAAGAAAAACTAATAAAACTAAAATAAAAATACTCATTGTAGTTGCATACATTTTTTTAATGACACCGGCATTTCACCTGTTGGTTTAAATTTAAGATGTGTCGGCTTTTCTTAATTTTCTTTGTTTTTGGGAGGATTTTATTTGTGTTCTATACTTTGTGTAGTAGTATGGTACTTAATATTCGTAATACCTACTCGTATTGACAATGGTTTTAGCTTAGCCGACTACGGCGGAAAATATATATATCTCTAGAATGCCCGCAGGGGGCGCTAGTAGAAACCTTGCACGTAATCTATATTATAGACCCCTGATGGATTAAGCAGTAGTTTAATGTCTGATATTCCACCAGTAAAATCGCACTAAATAAAAACTTTTCGAGAAAAGTAAAATCGATAGAAAATCAATATATTTATACTTTGTTCATACTGATATTCATTTATCTACTCATCCGCATCGTCTCTCACCCATTTATTGCCAGTCTATAACCCATTTGCTTTTGCTTTTAACTAATTAACAACAGTTTTTGGGGCATATTAACCTTCCGGGTGGAATCTTTTGGTTTTTTTTTCTTTTGTTTTAACCCTCGGTTCTTTGGGGGCGTTTGCAATGTGTCACCAGGCTGAACATCAGGCCTCTGCCCAGATGGCCGACCCATCTCGCGAAGAGGAGCAAGTCACTCTGCTTGGGGAGGAAGGCCTGAGGGCCGGCGGCCAGGCCCTTAAGCTAGGGTTAGTGTTTTTTTCAATTAAAATAAAACCCATAACCACAGATTGGAAGCGCAATAGAAAACTCGTCCCGCGTCGATTTTTCAAGCCATCGATTGATGCCAACTTTCCTAAGCGATAATTATTGCAATCCACGTTTGGTATAGGAAACTTGGCTTCTATCGATGGCTTTTAGATTTCCTATTGGATAAGCTTTCTATTGTGTAGTTATAATTTTCTCTTCATAAGTTATGAAGCAACGTACGGGTTTAGTGTCGTTGATTGCTGCGCATGAGAGCGAGAGAAGCATCTTATAACGAGGACAAAGGAAATATGCGTAATCTCTTTGTTCTGCGCTTATTTATTTATATGCTGCGCTCTCTCTTATGCAAAATTAAAATAACATTAATTACGGGTATCATAGGCTTAGTTTAAACTGACAGTTCGTTTAAACTGGGTTTCTTCTTTATTGTCTGGATTTGTGCCGAGATTAAACGAGGCTAGAAAACGGAAAGAGAAACTTGGTTTCACTAAGCTTTCGGTTTAAACCAAACTATATACCCATAAGTCTGTAAAATATTTCTAATAAATACTGCAAATATTTCAAAGCAACTGAATATTTTTTTTATAAAAATTTGCGGATTGTGTAAGGTTTTTCAAAATATCTGCTAGTATTGGCTAAGCAATTATCTAGAGCAGTGTTTCCAAAATCATATTTAAACACCATTTTATTTATAAATAAACGACATTCCCACTAAAAACAAACAAACTTTAGCAAAATATAAATTTTCTCTCTTACAAAGTAAATCTTACACAGACTGTAAAAACATTAAACACGCGGTGAGTGCTTGAACCATTGCACAGACTAGCAACGTTGCGAAGTAAAAGAAGAAACGTTAAGGGGTCCGCGGTCCACTATTTGGGAACCACTGATCTAGAGTAAATAGCCAAGTATGTCCTTAAATTTCTGTAAGACGTCATGGAAAGTATTGCATCGAATTTCACGAATTTAAATAATGGCTCAAGCCTTAAGCACTATTAACAGCTCTAATTTGGCAAAATTTGTCACCCCACAAAAAAAATTCGCTTCCTTTCTGAATCATCACACAAAAAATGGGGTGTGCCTATCTATATTGATATAAAAATAAATTTCATAAAATAATATTCAGTCATTTATAAAATATTTTCAATATTCCCAACTTTTTTTAATATCTTCTAGAAAATAATTTGTAGAATGTGTTATTCTCTGACAAGTCACTTATTCTTTTTCATACTGTCGAGAAATCCCTAAAATGTGAACAACACGGCAACAGCTGACATCAAGTAGATAATATCACCACTTAACGTTGGGTTAGCACCTGCTAATTTTTAAATTGTTTTGATATGTCATGAGGAAAATTATTTGAAACTTTATTGGAATGGAATATTGGTCCCTTCCAAGAATTTGTTCCAGTTTCAAAACAAATCTGCTGCAATGAACGGTACCTTAAAGTTAGCTCAATTACCTACCAATAAAAATATTGACTTTTCGAGCCATTTTAACTTCGAATGAAACCAAAAGCTTTTAGATTTTGGACAAAGGGAAAAATAAGCGTTTATTTATTTTGTATTAGAAAAATTCTTGTAAATTTCAACGAAGAAAGTTACGATTAGAAAATAAATGCCCCTAATATCAAAAGTACTGTTTGTGTTTAGCACAGTTTGTTGGGAATAAATTCCAATCACATATGAAACACTTTAAAAAAAATACTGCTGACTAAAACCCCACGTTAAGTTTTTAAACAAACGCATATTCTCTCGTTAATTCAAAATTATGTAATTGCAAAATATGTATACAGTATTGTATTGTGTATTTAACACGTTTTTAAAGTGCTTATTATGGTTATTAGTTAACTATGTTATTGATTTGATTGGTTACAAACAAACACCTTACTTGATGTTGCTTGTTGCTGCAAGTTTTTATGCGTGTATTTTGCCATACTTATATTCAAACCCCAATATTATTATCAGTGACGTAATAGTCCAAACCATGGAAACTGCCAAAATAACTTGTTTTTTTTTGTTGCTTTGCATTAGTTTCCATGGTTCTGACTGCTACGCCACTAACAATAATATTGGGTTGTGACTATAGAACCATACACAGTTTGCTTCTCTTGTAGGGTATAGTCTGATATATTTAAGCAAGTGGGGCTTCCACTTCCTTGAGAATTTTGGCCCGTTTCCAAAGACCATTATATATTTTTATGAAACCCTGGCAAATCTAAAAATCGTGTCACAGTATGTTTTAGGGGTGTAATTTGTATTTACGTAATTTAAAAATCGTACTAGACAACTTAACATTATATGATTATCGATGCATTTACATTTTTGTTTTTTCACCAAGGGGGACGGATTATGGAGTCCATTTTTCAATAATTTTCTACCCTCCCCCCCCCCCCCCCCTTGGAGTTCTAGGACCATCACTGTTCTGGGTCAATGTAAAGAGTAACTTAAGTATCCCCTCCAAAATAGCCCTATACACACACTTTAAAAGATGAAAAGTAGATTATTAGGAACAGATAAGACTGAACCTATATATACTTGACTAATTTTTGGGATAGGTTACATGCTTCGACATTTCTACTAAATTGCCAAATAGTTTTAAAGAACGTCTTAGGAATCCTACATCCTAAAGAACCTTGAACAAATTTTAAAATTTATATCTTGTAGGCAGTTCCGTCCTAATAGTTATCAGATTAAACGGTAAAATATGAAATATTTACTACTAATCAGTCATGATAATTCTTTGACGTACATTCTGAAAAATTTTGTGTTGGCTTTAAAAGCAAATTTATGTTCAACTAGAGTTGATATAGATAATACTACCTACATAATCATTCAATTATTTATGGAGCATTCCTTAGGTTTCATCGTGGTCTAATTTTAATTGTCCATTACGCACAGTCCTTAAAATCGGTTTTTATTCAAACACTTCACTACAAAAATTATTCAAAAGCAAAAAGTTATAATACCGTGTTTTGTAGTAGTCTTTGATCTATTTCATCTGATCATTTCACAAGGACTAAGGACGGAGCTTGTTACTCACAAAATTATCTAACAGGGTTTTTCAGACCGTTTTTATTATGAAAATTTAAGGGTGTGAATCTACATAAAAAATTAATGATAGTTCGCTTATGAACTATGGTCCAAGAATGTTGCGTTACGAAAATACGGGATGTTAAAATTTTAGGAAAAAAATGGAAATTAATTAATATTTTCGAAACTACTTCAGATATTTCAGTGATATTTAGTACGCAGCGATAGTTAATAAAGGTGCATATTTTTCAATACAAAAATATTATTAAGCTTTAACAGTGGCGTGCCTATGGGCACTGACCTCGATATTTTTGAGGAAAATGATGGTACGCCAATGTTTTTTCCCAAATGAAAAATATTTTTGAATTCATTGTTCAATTTGAAACATAAGAGTTCTCCCTGAGTTGTTTTCCTGCGAGGCGCCGTTTTTGAGTAAAAAATAATTTAATATAATTAATTATACAAAATTAATACATTATCATTTCCTTCAAGTTTTCTTTTAACCCAACACACTTTTTTTTTCACACTGATCCCGATCACATTTAACACCGTTAACACCGTTACAAATGCACCAATAATGTACTTTCCCAGTCTCAGCTTTTCTAGTAAAGTATCTTTAAAACTGTTCTAGCATAATTACTTCAGAATGAGATTTTACGGCAATTTCACAATTGTTCTTAAAAAACTTTTCATCACGAAAAATGTTGATTAATAACTCTCTTGATATTATGTCAACACCAATGTGTTAAAATAAACGTTTCAACAGTTGATGCTGATATTCTGGAAGCATAAGACTCCACAACTCCCATTAGTGCAGGTTAGCTCTCTTTAACCTACTGTCTATTTATACACTAGATATTATTTTTCTTCTTGTACAGAGGTCTTTGCAAAGATCATGCCATTAGCTGAAACGATAGAAACATTCATCAGAGATGGTTTTGGTCAGACAGACTTTATGTCCGTACAAGTTGTGACCTACCTAACTTTGTGGGCATACTCTGCAGCAAACAGTATAGCTCCAAAATGACTGCAAACTTCACTGTTTCCTGCCATGGACGAACAATGAGCTGAACATATACTTCCATACCTTGAAATAATTATTGATAATCTAATTATTGAGGAATACAATTTTGCAATAAATCTAGTTGTCATGGAACATGTCACTTGCTTTTTGCATCTGACATGTTCTAGTAAGTCTTTGTTGTTCAAGTATGTGCGGTGTGAATTATTTATTTCATTTTATTTTAATCATCTTGTTAAAAATGGTGAATTATTGAAATGTAGAAATGGCGGAAATGTATTACGTGTATGGCCTCGCCGACGGTAATGGAGAGCAAGCCAGACGTATTTATCACCTGACATATCCCATGTTTTGCCAGATAGTCGAACCTTTCCTAATATTCATCGTCGTCTTGTTGAAACTGGTAGTGTCCGAAGTGGTACATCTGAAGGTAGACCTCTAAATATGAGAACACCTGAAATTGAGGAAGCGGTGCTGCACGATGTCGAGGAACATCCTGAAACGAGTACGAGGAAGATTGCTAGAAACTGGAATATTTGTCATCAAAAAAATTGTTTGGAGTATTTTAGTAGATTTTTTATTATATCCGTACCATAAGGCGTGTGAGCTTCTGTCAGTGGTATATTCATAAGATTCCTTAAAATCCGCAATTTCAAACAAACATTCTGTTCACGGACTAAGATTTTTTAACCAATTCCATTCAGAATTTCCAGAACAATCATTTGTGAGCGGAAAAAATTCCTATGTCGTAACCGAAACCCATTTCCAAAACCAATTTTCGGTTAACATATGAGCGAGAAGACTTAACGGACAATCTTGCCTCAATTTCTTTCAAGAACAACTGCTTTTGCTGCTTGAGGATGTTCTGATAGCAATAAGAAACTATATGTGGCACATGCACAATGGTGCCCAAGCACAGTTCAGTGTAGTAGTTCGCAATTATTTACAAGCTGTATATACAAATCGTTGGATTGGCCGCGGTGGCCACCAAGGTCCCCGACATCAACAGCTTAGATTTATTTTTGTGGGGCCATCTTAGGTTAAGTTAGAGTGGCAGACTTGTCTGTCCAGACAGTCTCACGTAGTCCTATAAGGATCGTTGTGTTATTACACATGTTCTGCGGAACCTATCAGCATCAGCTCCCTGATGGCTAGTGCGAAATACGGCGTAGAAGAATCTTGGCAGCTCACTCGAACCAGCCACTACTGTTAACAAACCTAGTAAGTCGACCCAGTTGTAAGCTGCTTACTTCCTCCAGATTATTGAAGAATGGTTCGCCCAAGGCATTAAACCTTCTTCTTGCAAGGCCAGGGCATTGACACAAAAAATGTTGAATACTTTCCTCCTCTTCTTCGTCTCTGCAACTTCTGCAGAAGTCGTCAGCTGATATTTGCATATGTTCGGCATGTCTACCGAAAAGACAGGGTCCGGTAACCACGGCAGTGATATTTTTTAGGTCCTTCTGACTGTGTTGTAATAACGCTGCGGTTTTCCTGTTATCAAGTAGGGGCCACAATTGCTTGGAGATCCTACAGGCTGTTAGCTCTGTTCATCTGCTTATTGCAAGTTGTTTGGCTGTACGATCTTTGATCGATCCCAGTGGTCTACCCACGGTATTCTCTGCTAGATCGGCGAACATGGCAACACCCTCCTTGGCGAGCGCATCAGCAGACTCATTGCCATCCATGTCGTGATGACCAGGAACCCAACACAGAGTGACTCGATGCTGGACACCAAGTATGCGGAGATTGTTGCGACATCTCCTTCCTAGTTTTGATATAATGTTGTTGGAACAAATTGCCTTTATTGCTGCTTGACTATCTATATAGATAGCTATTGACGTAGCTGCTCTCAGGTCTGGACGTTCCTGCAGGATTTTTACTGCTTTATCTACTGCCACCACTTCTGCTTGAAAAATGCTGCATATCCGGAAGTCTATGTGACCTCTGTATTTTCATGCTCTCAGAGAAGATACCGACGTCCATTTTTGAACCGCCTGTGAAAATCAAGTGATCCGTCTCCATTGTTAACAGATTGCCCTCCCACTCTTCTCTAGGGCTATCTTAAGATGCTAGTATACACAAGTCGCATTTACACTGTAGAGGAATTAATAGAAATAATAGTTGCAGCATGAAGAATATTTCAACGAGTGCGCAATTCCATGAGAAGGAGGGAGGAAGGATGCATATTAAGTGAAGGGGGCCATTTTCAACAAGTTTTGTAGTAATCGCTCCATGTTAGTTGGTATGTTAATGTTGTATGTTGTCAGTTGTTCATTACACACAGATGTTAACATTGTTAACCCGTAATTTGCTTAATTTTTCCTATTAAATTAAAAAATAATTTTGCAAGTTTTTTTTTTATTCAAAAACGGCGCAACGCAGGAGAGCTCTTACGTTTCAAATTGAACGGTGAATTCAAAAATATTTTCTATTTGGGGAAAAACCCATTGGCGTACCATTTTTTTCCTCAATAATATCGAAGTCAGTGTCCTCAGGCACGCCACTGTTAAAGCTAAAAAATTAGTTTTGTATTAAAAAAATGCACCTTTACTAACTGTCGCTACGTACTAAATATCACTGAAATATGTCAAGTAGTTTCGGAAATATTAATTAATTTCCATTTTTTCCTAAAACTTTAACACCCCGTATTTTCGTAACAGAACATTTTTGGCCCATAGTTTATATAGCAAAATATCATTAATTTTTCATGTAGATTCACATTCTTAAATATTCGCATCATTAAGGAACACCCTGTATATGTTCAGAAATTTGTATGACAGTATGTTAAGTTGATTGCTTGGTAATATTGTAACCTAACAAACTAGAAAACAAACATTGCCCCTTCAACGGAAGTAAAACCCCAATTTAAAGCTTAAAAATACAAACTTTATTATGGTAAAACCAGACTTGCTCGCATACAAAATACAAATTTTAGTTGTGGTGTTTAAATATCTTGGAATTACTAAAATATATAGATATATTTCGTAGAACCTTGCCTAGTAATCTTAATTTATTTTTTTATTATATTCTATTGAAAAAGTCAAGGTTGGATATTTTATAGTCGCACCGTAAATCAAAAGGGAATTGACAATTTGTGATGGATATAACTAATTGTCTTTTATGATGAAATTTATTGGGTTTTAAATTGTTTATTTTAAAAATTAACAGTACAGTGCAAATGTATTGTATTTTAATTGGTCATACATTTGTTATCATTTCTAAACTATGAGAAGTTGTATTAAATTAAAATGTATGTAGGTACTTATAAGACATTAAATTTAAAAGAACCATTGCAAAGTTACAGAAAAAGAAGTACCTACATTATTTAAAAACTCCGATGAAACAATATCCCTGTAGTAATGGCAATCATTGACATTACCCCAGTTAAATAATCTCATTAGTATAACACTGATGGTACTTTTGCTCTTGGTTAGGCTAGAAGCAAAATTATTACTCATGTCCATGATGTTAAACACCACAAAACATTTTTTACTAAAATAAAAATCAAATATAACCTAAACATAAAAACAAACAAAAATGTCGTTCTTCCAGCACTATTCGTTCATCATGGCCGACACGATCAGTTATCGGAAGACGTTGAGGCAAGATTCATGTATCTGTGTCGTTCGTATTTATGATAATAATAATAATAATAATAATTGATGTCTCGGTTATTAGATATTCGCATACACTACACGACCGATCAATATCGTATTTTTACGTTTCTTTTCAAATGTCAAGTGTTTTCCTATTAACCGATCAGAGATCCTATGTCAGCTATATATAAAAAAAAATATCTATTACTTAACTGTTGTATGGCAAAAATAATTTTTTACGATGTACAGGGTGTCCAGTTTTCGATGGTTTTACGGAATATCTCTTCCAGCCGTTTTTCGGATTTTGCATTTGCACACTTTAAAATTCCCACTATGTATAATATATTACAGTGTGTGTAGAAAGTCTGAAAACGGCTTAATAACCCTCACAATTTATTGACCGATTTAAACCAAATTTGGCACAATTATTTAATAGGATCTTACGCACCGAATGTGTGAATTGGCGTTGTGCTTGCTGTTTAGTTTGTCTGGAAATCAAACGAATTTTAAGTTTTCATATGCAACACCCTGTATATTTTTTTACTTTTGATTTAACTTACTTTGTTCCTAATATCAGTAGTTTTCAAAATAACAACGTGTTTGAAGATGATCAACAATTTGTGTTTTATTTATTGACAAATAGAACATCAGTTCACTTTTAATGTAAAGTCATAAATGCTGTAGTTCTTAGATGCAAAAATGTCTTTAACAGAAAGTCTCAGAATTATAATTCATTCTTATGATGAGAGGATATGTTGATATGGTCAGGTCTTACGAAGAGGTTAACAATGTATTTAATGACGCATTTCTAAACCGAAATCCAATTTCAAAAGCCACAATTCTAAAAACTGTCCAACGGTTTGAAGAAACTGGAAATTGTAGAGATAGACAACGATCAGGTCGACCAGCAATAGTAGATGAAGAGAGAAGTTTGGAAATTTTACAACATTTTTTTGAAACTCCTGGTTTCTGATTAAGAAGCAACATTCATGTTAAATGGTAAAGTCAATAGACACAACTGTACGTTTTGGACCAATGAAAACCGCCACTGGATGAGAAAAGGTCATACACAACGCCCTGAAAAATTGAATGTGTGAGCTGGGCTTGTGGGTAACCACAAGATCGGTCCATTTTTTATTGATGGAAATTTGACATCACAACTTTACCTTAAGCTCTTAGAAATGCAAATAGGGCCTACTATACGAAATGTGATGGGTCCAATATATGCAAGTACACTCTTCTAACAGGACGGAGCTCCTTCCCATTTTGGTCGAAACGTGCGCGAATTTTTGAACAACACTTTTCCGAATAGGTGGATCGGAAGAGGGGTACAATCGAGTAGCCACCTAGCTCCCCTGATTTGTCGCCTAATTACTACTTTTTATGGGGACACTTGAAGAACAAGGTTTATACCACAATACCTCAAAATTTGGCTGATTTGCAGCATCGAATTTTAGACGAATTTCAATTAATAACACAACTCCAATATTGTCATTCCTTTTAGACAATTGTACCAAATTTGGTTTAAATCGGCCAATAAATTGTGAGGTTATTAAGCCGTTTCCAGACCTTATACACACACTATTTTTCTGGTGCGGTTGCCAAACGATCTGATATTCTTCTTTACTTGATACTCCTGCAACATTTCGTTGTTGGCTTAGGTAACTTACATGGTAACTAAGTAGTTTTAATAATAAAAAGTAAAATATTTATTATAATGTAGCTCTATATGAGAGGTTAATAGGAAAATTATGTTTTATAAAATTCGATCATGTGAAACAACGAATTAAATAACAGCATACATAATGTTTTTCATCATAATGTAATTCGAACTGCAAGTCTTGATTTGTAGTGTAGTGTACATAATGCAGTATTATTCTGTTCTAACCAAATTGTGGCGTGTTTTAATTAATAAACTATAATGTAATCGCCTCCTCTCTTTAGCAGACTTACTATTTTAAATTATGTTTTCGATGAGCCTCTCAGTTTGATATTTCCTATTGCATTTGAGATAACAATTTTTGTCTAGCCAATTAGCCAATATATTATATAATAACGATAATATGATGGGACGCATGCTAACTATTAAGTAAATTAAAAACTCTATGATAATTGTGGAGTACCACTAACAGCTTGATTAAGGTGAAGAGCGAGCACTTAATATTGCATGTTTGATAAATAGGTGAAGTGAAATTAATCTTAAAAGTGTATGGCCTTAAGTAGAAATGAACCACACTGTTAATGGTTTTACGGATTTTTACTACATCTGATGTTATATAAAATATTTAACTGTAATAGATAAATAGGAATGGTAACACTGGGCTTCGATGACCGATGGGAGGTACTAAATATGAAACCCTGAGAAATTATCGAAATGTTTTTTATGGCATTCTCTATACCGTGAAGACCTACTTTTATTTACGCTTAGTGCATGTTCAAACGATTTTTTTTGGGTCTTTTCATTCGTCTATTGTAAATTGTAACTCATTGTTGATTATGAATAATCGTACTTTGTACTGTGTAGTGATGTGATGTTCATGCTAGGTGTTTATATATTATTTAAACAGCTTATAGGTGAATGGCTTATATTTGTTGTTATTTTATAATATTAAAACAATAGACGGCTATATTTACAGTTTTTTTTTAGCTTTTTATTACAATTTAAAGTATAATGATAAGCCCATAAGTATACCGATATACAGATATTCTTCCCCCTGGCGAAATAACTCCCGAAGTAGTAAATTAAATAATTACACAATTTGGGTGGTGTTGATTTATAGGTTAGGATATTGCCGGCAAGTAAATGGTGGACAGTTTGAACATTTAATTAAAATATCCTAATGCAATTTCCTTACAATTTTTGTTTATAAAAATTTTTTGACAATAGAAACACACTAAATATGATATTGTTGGAAAGGTCTTTCCAGAAAATGTAAAATTATACGGGGCGTCTATTTGAAAAAAAAAAAGTCTTTAACAGTCGGCCAATGTCGACACGATCACTGTTAAGTGCGTTCCAGGAAAGTCCATCGGATAAAAAGCTGATATCTCTGGGCCAGAAATTATCACCTGTGCCTTGATACTGGTTTTGTCTCTTTCTATCGTATACCGGTATGGTAATCCGTTGGCCGTCCATATCCTAGTAATAAGTTAGAAGAGTAAAACTATGAAGTATTGCAAAGTGAACAGAAATTGGTAGATAAGGTTTCCCCCACTCCATCGTCGTGCATTTCGCTCATTGTTGTGCTAGTGTCCAATTGTTGGTACAATTGTACTATGGTGTCACACTTCCCGCTTGGACTGAATTTCAAATTTTAATGTTATTAACGCTGCCAGAGGGAGATGGACTGTGTTGGACACAGGTGTTATAAAAATTACGTACAACTACTTTATTTCACTTCGGCGACAACATACGAAAGAATGAATTTTTATTTTATAATAATTGAATCGAAGCAGGAGGCGTGACCCCAGCAGAACAATGAGCGAGATGCGATACGATGGTGGGTCAAACTTAACCTACCCGTTTCTGTTCACTTTGCAATACTTTATGTTTTTACTCTTTTAACTTATTACTAGGATATGGACGGCCAACGGATTTCCACACCAGTTTAATATTGAATTTGTGTGAAGGTGCTTGTCATCATTACATCTTCAAAAATTTTACAGCCATTGGCGGAGTTTAGTATTATATTATTTAATTTATAATTAATAATTATATGTAAACGTACGTAGCTGTGTTTGTCAAAATGAAATCGCACTACTTGAAACATATTATATAAATCTAGAGACATTTTTTTTTCTGTTTTTATGTTTTTACGAGTTTAATAACTTATAAAATATTAATGCGAAACGAAGCACCGCACGCCTATGCCTCTACAGTTAAAACTGACTTTTTTACGCGTTGTACCCTCCTGCCCCCTCAGCCGTCGTAGCCACGGACTCGGTAAGGCGGACTATAAGTTGCCTGTCGAAAACCAGTTTTCTACCTAGGTAGATTACTTAGAGTTTTCTACTGGCCCAATCCTGCCTAAGAGTCGTTAAAAACAAGTTAACAAAATTTCATAATAGAAACTAATACAAAAAATATACATTTTTACCTTGCATTTACAGTTTGCTTTTCTTTAAACGAAAACTCAGTTTGTAATTATGTAGTGAATTTGCAGAAAGCATTTTTTTGCTTCATTCCATCACAAAATAACAAAGAAAAACTCAAACACAAAGTACAAAAGTAAACAAACTCTCATAAAAGTCGTTAACACAAAAACAATAACCAGATAGAATCTCTCGTGGAATCGGTGCTTCATAAACCGAAAAATCTACATAGATTCCCGAATCCATGGAGGGTAAAATGTATATTTTGTTGGTTTAATTACAATTTAAAAGGCGCGTGATAGGGCCGTTAGCTAAGCCGCCCCAAAACCTAAAAGGCTAATAGGATCGCCTCGTCCAGCAAATCAGAGGGCAGTATTTAATGTAAGAAGTTTTATATTGCGCTGATCAGGGAATGTATTAAATTAATTTTAATACAAAATTTGTTTCTTATAGAAATATATTAGTTAAAGAAGTACTGCATTTTAATATTTTAATATCAATTTGTGTAAAAGTAATAATTATATGTTTTGCCATTTGAAGACTGTTATAATAGCAAACGCATTTTGATCTACTAAAGGTTTGTTGACCTCTTAAATGCTACCCAAATTGTGTATTTACTAGTTCGGGACTTATTTAGCCAAATTCAAACTTTTGCCCATTCTGGAATATAAATAAATTTTGGCAATTATCATTGTTCAGCAATCAAAAAAGATTAATTTATCTTTTTTATAAGCTTCCTAGTGTACTTATAACTTAAGGTGTTTAAAAATACTGGTACTTAACTTTATGGACAGATTGATCGTCTGAAATTAAATTTAATAACTTTCAACTGCTTGAAGGAGAGGGATGAGTTTTGGATGATACGTTACCACTATGAAAGATTATTATTTGAGGGTAATAATCCATCCAGATTATTACCAGTAACCCTTCGCCGTTGACGGCTCATCAGCAAGGCCCGGGTTTGACGAAAAGAAAAGGGACCTCAAAGTGCTATTTCAACACAGAAATGTAAATAAACAGAGGAGAGGTGCTATTTTCATTGAAATTGTTGGTATTGTCATTTTAATTAGGGATTTTGGAATTTTGGGTTATCTCGAAAAGGATTCGTTTTAGACTAAGAGCTAACAGTACCTTTTTTGCATACAAGAGCCCACGGAATCGCCTGTGATTGTGTGATTTTAAATTTTCTAAAAATTACCCCGCTAAAAAAATTGTCACTAAAATGTGTACCCCTTGGTTCCCACGTCACTGGTTTTAATCTGAATCAACTATTACCCTCAAATAATAATATTTCTTAGGTGGTAACTTATTACCCAAATCTCATCCCTCTTCTTCAAAGCAATTAAAAATTATTAAATAAGAAGCAGTGCTTCCTTATTGTGCATTTGCGGATTTGTCTTATTATGTTGAGTCGACCAATCTGCCCTTAAAGTTTAGTACCACTATTTTCGAACACCCTGTATACATGAGACAAGATTTCGAATTTTAATTGTTCCCAAGTGCTAATTGCAATTATAGATGCTTAATTGTTAAATTTGTCCTCCAAGAATTTACACAAAATTCATAATCGGCATCAATTGTAATTTTGATTTTACTGATGCTGAATCTAAAATTCTGCTACAAAACTGTAAACACGGTCTGAAATCCGAAAGACAAAATTCCTGCACAGGTATCGAACATATCTGCTTTTTTTAAATATTAAATAATTCTTGCACAATCTTTTCAGCTTTGTGTCTTTTAAAACACCCTGTATACGGTATCTCTACGGACAAGTTTCAGTTTCAACACATTATATGAAATATTTTTTGTCTACTTCCGGTATGTGCGTTTCTTATTCCTTATTATTTTGACGATCCCAATTGTTACCCCATTTTTTTCTAATATTAATAACTGTTTTTTATTGACAAATGTCCCACTAGCAACCTTGACCCAGCTTCGCACACATGTTCATTCTAGGCATTGCTCTCATCTGTATTCAGCAAGCACATCCATCAAAATACAACATTTTATTGTTAAAACATCCATTATGTTTTCTAATAAGGACCGCTACACTTTTAATTATGTTTTAAATTGTTTCTTATTCTTTTTCACATATTATGACGGTTAAAATGCTGTCAAAGAGATACGAAATTAAATGAAATTTATTTATTTAGCAACTAAGAAAAAAAGAAAAAGAAAAGCGGACCCATACACAATCATTTCTCATCCTACCAAACATTCTGAGTTCTATACTCATTTACGTATTTCGCAGTAAATTCCTTAGGTGTCTTGGATTTTTTTGTATTATCTGAAAATAAATTTATTACTTATATTATTATTATTCCTTCACTAAAAAGATATTTTTCTACGAAAAACTACTTTGTGAATTCTATATTTAAATTGTCAGCGGGGTAAGGAACTCTATACCAAAAAAGAAAGCCCTAAGATACTGCGACAATAAACAAATAGGTCAACATATTTACTAGCTGCTTCAAATTAGGAAATCTGTTTATAGATTAAGACAGTATCCCAGATAAAGCCACCCAGGTGCGAAATATTGTCAATTTACTCGCACTCTTTACTTTGTCCTTGACGCGGGAGTTACGGATGGCCTGCACCAAACAATTTGTGTAACAGTGGGATTATTACTAAAACAATTAAAAGAGTATTTTCTGCACCAATGCAATATATAGATATTTAGTATTAATTTATGATTATTGTTGCAGAAAAGGCTTGATTCTTCGTTTATATCTCGAGAAATAAACATTGGATCCAAAAAAGAAAAAACGTCTTTAATAATTTTAAAAGCGCTATCCAAGGATACCAAACGCGACCCCCCACCCCTTGGGGTGGGGCGGGGGGCAACTTTAAAATCCCAAATGGGTACCCCTATTTTTTATTGCAGAATCGGATTCTACCACAAATATTCGTAATGTCTAAGAAATTATACGGAACAATGAAAAATAATAAAATACGAGTTCTTTTACTTGAAAACAGCCATTCAATGGTCTTAAATTTAATTGTTGAAAAGTGGTGGGCAACCTTAAAATATATATTATCTGTATTTTTCCTTAATTGATCGATATCTGCCATGTTTTGTACACATTGTTTTTCAAATAGCCCCAATAGTAATCATCTAGAGGAGTTAGATCAGGTGATCTTGGTGGCCACTCAATCGCACCCCTTCTACGAATCCAGGGCCTAGGGAAAGGGGTGTTTAATACATTGCGTACAATCATTGCAAAATGAGATTGAGCCTCATCCTGCTGAAACCAAACATTGTCGAACGCTAGACCAGCAGTATGTTGAATTTTCGGTGTTATCTGGTTGTTCAATAAATCGACGTACTTTTGACCTGTCAAATTACCATCTATGAGAAACGGCCCGACAATTCGGTTGCACAATATTCCAGCCCAAACATTTAGTTCTTGTGGATATTGTGAATGAGAATCTCTTATCCAATAAGGATTCTCATCGGACCAATATCGCATATTGGGTCTATTGGCCTCTTCACTCAATTGAAATATGGCTTCATTAGAAAAGTATGTCCAGAAAGAATGTTCATTTTCGTCACATCGTCTCATTTCGTCACAAAATTCTAATCTACGATTGAAGCCGTCCCCTAGAAGCTCTTCCGTTAATTTTATCTTATAGGGATGAAACTTGCTTGCCGTCAATATGTTATGCACACTTGATTTGCTTATGCTTATTTGTTGGGCAACCATTCTAACAGACGTTTTCAACAACGCTTGCACAAACTTCCAAACTCTTATCATTGTTCTTGGCAACTTTTGGCCTTCCAGATATCGGTCGATCTTTTACAGTGCTGTTGATTTGCCAAGGGGTGGACGATCTGGATGAGAGTAGTAGATAGTTGGGGAAAGAGGAGTGAATGAGGAGTAAAATATAGCACGGGGAACTCAACGAGGACCTTTAAATAGGACGGGGCAAAACCCTCCTCCGCCTCATTTTAAAATTATAGTAAAAACTGTATTTCAAACGTACTGAAAGAACACACGGCAAGTCGACAAAACCCACTGCAAATACATATACAAAACCCACCTTTGAAAAGCAACATACTTTTTATTTGCTTTAAGATTTACTGTTCATTATAACGAGTGATTATTAATTATTTTGCTCAAGGGCGGCTGTGACCCAGTATACATAGCGTAGCAGTAGCGCGTAGATTAAATCATAGGGCGAATTTGCAAGAAAGCAGCGTTGTCACGTTGAAAACCTAAAATAATGTTTTTTGACGGTATGTAATCTAAAATCCTGAGCTATCTTACTTTGAAAGCCTACTTTATATGGCCGCCTCCTACTTCTAGACACCTTCTGATGTTTCTTCTTACCCTCAGAGACACATTAACCAATACGTTTGGAGAATTATTAATTTCGGCAATTTTTTCTGAAATCCTTCGTTTAAGATCATTTATATCCTCAATTGGTGTTCGATAAATGGAGTTTTTTATAAAAGGCCACAAGAAGAAATCGCAGGAACGAGGTGGCCATATTTGTTGCGTATTTCGGCTTATAACTCTGTTTTCAAAAAATTCACTTAAAAAATTTAAATTTTCTCTGGTTACATGAGGTGTAGCGCCATCTTGTTGGAAGTAACCTTCCCGCAATTCATCATCGTGAAGCTCATTAATAAATGTTGTCAGAATTTCGATCCGATATCTCTCAGCTGTAATTGTGCCATCAAAGTAAATTGGGCCTACTATTCTTCTAGAACTAATTGCTGCACACACACCAACTTTTTGAGGATGAAGAGGTCTTTCTACAAAAACATGCGGATTTTGCGTATTCCACATTCGCATATTTTGTGAATTAACATAGCCTGATAAATAAAAATAAGCCTCATCGGTAAAAAATGTTTTTTCAAAAGCACCACTATTTTCTTCTTGAAAATTGTTTAAAAACCATTCACAAAAATTAAGTCTTTGGGGAACGTCATTGGGACGGAGTTCATGAATAGCCGTAACACGATAAGGGTATAGATGCAGATCCTTTTTCAAAAGTGTTTGACATGTACTGTAGCATAAATCCGTTTGCTGAATTTGCTGAGATAAATGCCTAATAGAAGTTGAAGGATTATTTTCCATAATTTGTCGCGCTTCTTCAATAACCTCATTCGATCGTTTCGTTGGTCTTCCGGCCCCTTTTTTATGTTGAACAGAACCAGTCTGACGAAATTTATCAATTAGGTATTGTGACCCAGTACGAAAATTATGAAAGGTCACCGCAACATCAGGAAACTCGGTTCGAAATTCATCAAAGCAGTCATGCATAGAGTAATTCCACACACCGCCTATTTTGTTTCCATTTCTAAAAAAACTTTCAACAATAAAAATTTTTTGTGCTTCACTAAACATTTTTACTGTAGAACTTTCAATCCGGCAACAAAGCTTCACCATAACTTGATACGCTGAAAAATAAAAAAAAAAAAAAAAATAAAATCATATTCTGCAAATAGCACTTTATAATAGTCAAAAGACGACTCCCCGGAGAAATATTAGTTAAAGCAATAGTAACCTACCTTCAAATAACTGCAAAAATTACAAAATTTCTCCAATTTTTAAACTTTACAAATACACAAATTCAAATAAGACGTAAATGTCATAAAACAATCATGTCATCTTATCTACGCAGTACGGCCATGATGCTTTTAAAATGCATGGTCTCCCTTGAGCAAAATAATTAAAAATCACTCGTTATTATAAACCTCCTCAATATACGACAGCAGAGTTGAGCGCACCTAGATTTATATAGCAACTCTACAGTAAATTACACAACATGCTCCATCGTTTTCTTTCAGACGGACCCATTAGTACAATATTTTATCTTATCATTTTACAACCATCTTCGCAAATTTTACATATACATTACATACATACATATATATTATTAAATAAGTGAATAGTTTCTTCGTACGATCTTGTTTTATCACCATACCCTCGCAGCATGAGCATATCTATTCTTTCTTTCTCTGACAAATACATTATGCTTACTAACATTCACATTTGACGGTGATTGTCAGTGACTTTTGAAATTACTGTAATGCTATTGTTGTTACCGCTATAATGTTGTTCTGGCTCTAATATTATCGTTAATTACCTTTGGCAGTCATCATGTTGAATTTCTGCGATTACAGCGCCATCTGTCATGGAGCGAAAAAACGTTTCAGACAAACTTGACGTAATATTTATCGTAGATACCGACTCTGCAATAATAAATAGGGGTACCCATTTAAAATTTTAAAGTTGCCCCCCGCCCCACCCCACGGGGTGGTGGTGGGGGGATCGCGTTTGGTATGATTGGATAGTGCTTTTAATATTATCAAGGACTATCAAGGACGTGTTTTTTCTTTTTTGGATCCAATGCTAGATTTAAAATAAAAACATGAGAAACATTAGCCAGACACAATTTCCTCTCGAATGTTATTCGATGTATCACGAGAAGCCCGAACAATAAACTAAATCATAATATATATTTTTTTATATGTTTAGTTTGGCAGTGATTGATCACTTAACCCAACAAAATGTTGTCGCTGGAAACCATCATATTGGTTTTGTTAAGGTGTGTCCAGGTATCTATTAAAAAAGCTACGATAGGTTCAAAGTTCAAAATTAACATATAGTACGCTTAATATTCTCATACTTTAAAAACCAGGCCCAACAACGAGAAGCGACAAAATCCCGATTTTAGCATTGATTAAATGGGGACCAAATTATATGTCCTTCACCTTGAAATTTTGACAGTTGGCCGGGTTATTACACTAAAAGAAGCACTAAAACGATGAAGTAAATGCTTTACACTGCGGTACCTAGTAAGAAGCACCTTTTTCATGAATATCTTCTGTGTTTCATGTAATTGGCTTTCCAGCAAATGTCGTAAAATCATAAAAAACTGAAATAAAATAA
Source organism: Polydrusus tereticollis (assembly GCA_963920685.1). Lineage (NCBI taxonomy): Eukaryota > Metazoa > Arthropoda > Insecta > Coleoptera > Curculionidae > Polydrusus > Polydrusus tereticollis. The sequence goes on from OY987329.1 coordinate 128,544,793, forward strand.
AAATATTTTTGTAATGTTTTATTGATTGTGCGTTACTTACTGATAGTACGTTTTATAAAGGAAATGGAATAGTATATTACCTACCGGGAGTGGTAAGAAGCATATTACACACGACTTCGAAAATTACGGTACGAGCGTTAGCGAAAATTGCCCTTGTTAACAGACATAACATGATTGTTTAAACAAAATAAGTTGTATATTTCGGAAAACCCTATGATTTTTTTTATAATGTATCTATTAATATTTACTCTTTGCTTATTTTATCTGATCTACGCGTAGAAATATGATATTATTCAATAAAAACTACTAAATGTAATAAGTACTTGTGCTTTCAGGAATATTTTATAAAAAAACACAAGATCAGTTAGGAAAATAAAAACATATTGTTTTAGATTAGTTTGATGTTTTTTCCTTCCCGTCGCCTTTTCTTAGAAAGGTACTTGTTTTTATACATTTAATATCAACTTCACTTTTCCATATGCCTTTCACGTAATAAAATACAGCAGATAAATACAACAAAACAAATATAAATAAATGTGTCATAGCGGTGCAAATGTACTTACTATTCAGGATCCTTTGAAAATAAAAACATGCTTATTCTTTGACCTTCTTTTGAGTGACACTCTCGAAACGCACAGGTATTACCAGGCATAGTTTTATAATAGCACAACACTCACAAAAACAAACAGTTAAACAAAACACTTCTTTCAAAAAAACGACAACTAAACTCGATAACGATAACTCATCGACTACCGGAGTAACGGCTAAAACACGGCCGGCTTAAACTTATGACATTTGGCCGGGTTACCTCCCACTACATTGATTTCGCCAAATGTCATATTGTCGCTTCTCGTTTTTTGCTTTTCTCGGAATCAGGTAATCTGACATTTTCCTATGTTTAACGGCCTTAATTGCAAATTAACAATTTTGCAAAATAAATAATTTTAGAAGTATTTTAAACTATTTTATATCTAAACACATATGTTCACGTTTTATTAGTGCCCTAGCTTGCTTTTTTTTCTATCCAACTGTACATAAGCTCTCGCACTATCGGCACCGCACCACCCGAATATAAAATACAATTCAGCTGGTACAGGGGTATGTCCTGTGATGGCTGGCCATCACAGGTGGGTGGTGCTTTAAATAAGCTCGTGTTAAATGTACACTTTCGCATCTGGCGTGGCTTTATCTGGGACAGTATGTTTATCTGTGTGTTCGGATTCCTTTGAGAGCATTTTAACTTTCATATGAATGTAACAAGTTTTCAACTCGACACTTTTTTTATGTGTAGGCTTTTGAATCGAGTCTAGAGTGGTACCTTTCAAAGAATTGCAAAGTTTTTTTTAGTATGCACGAGCACGTAAAGATTTTTGCACTCTCTCGAATTTGTCATCCGATTCAAAGCGTTGAAAAACGATACGATTGCGAATTTTGTCTTTTGGGCATTGTTCTTTAGTGTTTTCGTAAATGTGCGTGGGTGCGTGCCTAGGGGTTTGCTAATATGTTGTGTTGTTGAGCAGCACGAAGGGGGCACTAACCCCACTGAATCTATGACCAGGGCCCTCATAAGCGAAGACTCAATTGCGAGGCAGAGCGGTCCGGTGCAGCTCGGGTACGTATATCCACTATCATCCCCATCATGGTCATACCTACTACAGCTAACCCCTTCACTTATTGGTTGCATTTTTTTTTAACAGCGGGGTCAGGATAACCGGGTTCTTTGTTTTGTCGGATTACATAGTTTACTGTGCACGACAAGAGTCATGTCAAAATAGTAACAACGGTGTTAGACTTTAACTTCCCTTCTGCGTGACCAATTAACCTGAACTAACCTAAAAACAGTAACGCGGTGTTATGTTGTCTAGGTTTTCGTGGCTTTAAAGCGCTCTTTATTCTATGCAATGTACAATATACCATATAAAAGGAGGCCAAACCTGTATATAATCCAGCATACAGTGGCGCAAACAGGAATATATTCGATTTTAAGGACAATATGTCCACTTTTTTTCGCTACATATATTATCGAAATTTTATTCTATTGCTAGTAGTAATGAACTTTTTTTTGGTAGCTTGAGTGTTGCTACAATCCCATATCCCCCCCCCCCCCTCTGTGATTACGCTACTAATAAAAATTCGTGTCACCCAGTTCATTAATTTGCTTATATTTGAAAAATATTTTGCAAGTTTTATCCGTACTGTTCAGTATACAGGGTGTACCAAATTAAGTGCGCACCATTGCTAATTTTTTTTATTATGGGAGATACAAAGTCGGTTAAATTAGCAAAGTAGGAGCATTTTTTCTGTTAATTAAAATGGTGAAAGCAGAAAAACAATTGGACATAACGATTCTGAATAATTGAGGAAAATGTATTTTTTTTAATGGCACACCCTGTATATTTTTTACCGAATCGTTTGCAAATCGTATACGGAATAAAAAAGTTGCAAGTATGCAATACTGGCCTAAAGTTGAAAAAACATCAACACAGACATGGAAATAAAAAATGGTTGGCCTTTGACGTTTTCATCGGGACCGCCATGAAAACAAAACCGAATTTATTTATTTATTTCAGAAATTAAAACTCGATTTTATTTTTAGCGGAAGAAATAAAAAAAAACTATATTAAATGTTCAAACACATCACCGTTTTGTTCAATACATTTGCGGGCATTCTTTAATACACGTTTAAAACTGTTCTGCCATCGATGGATGCTATAATGCGTCTAATGTTGTCTTGAAGTTCGACCAGATTCGCATATCTCGTTTTAAAGACTTCGTCCTTGACATACCCCTAGAAGTAAAACTCTAATGGAGTTACGTCAGGAGACCTTGGGGGCCAACGTATCGGACCATTTGTTGCCATCCACCTATCTCTGAAAAGCCTTTCTAACAATATTCTCACTTCGTGAAACTGATGAGGAGGAGCTCCATCTTGTTGAAAATAAATTTGGTTACGGTCCTCTAAGTTCACATCATCTAAATATTCTTCTAGTAATTCTGATAACATATTAACGTATCCCCTGCCGGTCAGAGTACCTCCACAAAAAATTGGCCCAATAATTTGGCTGCCTATGAGACCACACCAAACATTAATGCTAAATCTTACTTGCGGATTTCTGGGAACAGCAATAAACAAATTTGTTCTAGACCAATATTTTTACGATTAAACATACCCCTATTTGAAAAGTTCGCTTCATCGCTCCATAAAATTTTCTTTAAAAAGTTAGGATTTTGCCTACACATATCTTGTAACCATTTGCAAAACATGAGTCTTCTTTCAGTGTCACTAGGTAATAATGTTTGCACTGGTCGGTACTTATAAGGTACATACATAGTTATATTTTTTTAAAATCCTCCAAATTGTAAATAAACTGAAATCACTCTCTCTTACCAAATCTCTAGTTGAATTATTTTTGTGTGCTTCAAAATATGCCAATACATTTACTTCTGCTTGTTCACTTATTATAAACTGTTTTTTAGTCCTTGTCTTTATAGTTTCTTATTCTTATAACTTCTTATTACTTCTATATTTTCTATACAGCCTTAGAAAATACCTTTTGTCTGGTTGCTTACGTTCAGGATACATTTGACCGTATTGCTCGAGTGCTAGTACACTATTTTTTCTGCAACCAAGATACGCTTCTAACATATCGCAATGTTCTAAATGCGTGAACGCCATTTTGTAATATTTTAAAGCAAAAACTAGATAACTTAACGCAAAACTACAAAAATTTTGGCTTTGTTAACAATAATGGCTACCCAAAACGAGGACACTTTAGTTAATTTGTTTTTGTTTTCATGGTAGTCTCGATGAAAACGTCAAAGGCCAACCATTTTTTATTTCCATGTCTGTGTTGATGTTTTTTCAATTTTAGGCCAATATTGCATATGAACTTTTTTATTTCGTATACGATTTATAAACGTTTCGGTAAAAAATATACAGGGTGTGCCATTTAAAAAAAATACATTTTCCTCATTTATTCAGAAACGTTATGTCCAATTGTTTTTCTGCTTTCACCATTTTAAATAACAGAAAAAATGCTACTAATTCGCTAATTTAATCGACTTTGTATCTCCAATAATAAAAAAGTTAGCAATGGTGCGCACTTAATTTGGTACACCCTGTATATCTAAACCTGTATTCGTTAAATTTTGTGATCGCTTACAAGATTAAGTAACACCATTATATCAGCACTTGGCAAATGGAAAATAATTAAATACCTTGATGATTTTTCTCGAGGCTTTGAGCTGTCATTGGAATTTGTCATGTCGATCAACAACAAGCAAATAGAATGAGAAACCGTTCAAAATTAATACAAAAAAACTAGGTTGACCAACCAGTGGCGTACCTACAAATTTTGGGCCCCTCCAACTTTTGATAAAGGAGCTCCATTATACAGGGTGTTTATAAACATACGGAAAAAATTGAAGGGGTTATTTTTTGTACTATTCTAAGAATTTCTTACCAAAAATTACATGTAAAGTTTCTTAATCTACAAGAACTGTTGAAAATGCCTGCCCCAGATAGGATGCAAGAATCCAATCTTCTCCTCATTGACTGCCGGTCGAACTCTTTCAAAAACACCAGGGTCGTTTCTTATTTAGTTACACCCAGCAATTATCCGATTTCTTAAATCTTCCACATTATCCACAGAAATAGTATAAACTAATGACTTTAGATGGAGCCTATAAGAAATAATCCAGGGTGTTTAAGTCCGTGCAGTCGAGCAGGTCATAAGTGAGGTCCATCTCGACCAGTCGAGCGATCTTCATATGTTACTGGTAAAAACTCATAAGCAACCATACTAAAATGTGGTGGTACACCATCGTGCATAAAACACATTGCATTTCTTGTTGCCATGGTACATCCTCGAGAAACTGAGGTAGAGTTTGTTACAAGAAATTTCGATACACCTCGCCGGTAAGTCTTCCTGGTAGAAATACCAGTCCAATTAGCCAGTCATCCACAATTCCAATCCAAACGTTCAACGATAACTGATGTTGAAAACGATCTTCAAGTACCTCATGTTGATTTTCTTTAGCCCACACATGGTTGTTGTGAAAATTCCTTATTGTATTTCTTGAGAAATTCGATTCATCGGTAAAAAGAATCAGCGTCAGTAGTTGAGTGATTTGAACCAATGTGTGCAAGAACCATTGACAGAATGCAATCCATGGAGAAAAATCAGCAAAAAGTGCCTGAACGCGTTGTATGTGGTATTTGGATCTTCCTCTATCATGTCCAGCACATTCTTTTCCACTTCTACCGTTCTTACTGTCATTGGCCTTCCTGATCCCCCACTTCGTTTTAATGTGCCTGTTTCATGAAGACGTTGATGAATACTTTGTAAGGGTTTTCTATCAGGAACATTACAGCCAGGAAATCGTTCAATATACAACCGCCTATCTTGGAATGAATTGTCATCAGCAAGTCCGTAAATTAAATGCATGTCAGTCATCTCGGTGTTCGTATAGCGATTCATGATAGAGGGCTTCACTAAAGGTCGCATTACAGTAAGGGATTTTTTATTGCTGCAATAAAAAATTGCTGGATTTTTGTGGCAAGCATGCGCAAAGCGAGTTTAGTAATCAGCTGTTGCAATATTTATTGCGATTGCGAGGAATAGCTCCGGACTTATTTTTATTGCAGTTGCAAGTGCAAGTTTGGGGAATTATTTGGTAATTTCAGTGCCACTAACCTAAAAAAATATAAGTATTTTTGGTTCTACCATTTAAACTTAGATTTCTATCACTTTTATATTGTGGTTTGTTTTTGTTGTTATTCTCACCATTTACATGAGGTTTATTTATTTTAATTCCTAGAAATAACGAACCGTGCATACTCAAAACAACGCGTAAAAGTTAGGTTATCTGCCATTTTATTTTATTTAGTTGGCAGCGTGTACAGGGTTATCCAACCAAGACTAGACAAGGCGATTTTTTGACTTTTCCTGTACTTTTATAAAAAAACTGAAATAGCCATCTTAAGTCATTTTCTCCCGCGAATTCGAATATCTTCAGCAAAAAACAATTGAACATCAAACAAAAGTACTAGGGGTCACTTTGATATTTTTTTAAATGGGATGCCGTATTTTTAATGAGCTTATCCGATTTCTCATATAAATTTTGATCAAAAATGTTGGATTTAATTAATTTTTAATTTTTAATTTTTTTAATTTTTCCGAATTTAAAACTGAAGAAAAAAGGCGTTTTTGAATTAAAAATCCAACATTTTAGATTAAAATTTATATGAGAAATCGGATAAGCTCATTAAAAATACGGCATCCCAAAATATCAAAGTGACCCCTAGTACTTTTGTTTGATGTTCAATTGTTTTTTGCTGAAGATATTCGAATTCGCGGGAGAAAATGACTTAAGATGGCTATTTCAGTTTTTTTATAAAAGTACAGGAAAAGTCAAAAAATCGCCTTGTCTAGTCTTGGTTGGATAACCCTGTACAAAATCAAAAAAAAAGATGGTCAATAATTGCACGCTGTACAGCGATTGGCAATTTTCATTGCCGCAAATAAAAATTGCTGCAATAAAAAATTTCTTCAGAAAGAAAAACCTGCCAACTGTAATGCGGCATTAAGAAAAGTTTAACTATTAAAGACAGAAAATACACGTCAGACAACAAATTCGACACATACAAAATGATCAATTACGGGACTTAGTCAAATGAAGTCACGTTTAAACTGATTTGCTTAATAGGTAACAACGCAATTTAAAAAAAAATTATACGCGGTTAGCCCAGTGTAGTACGCCATACTTTTATTTCGACTACATCAATAATTTGAAAAATATAAAAATTGGTTTTGTCGAAAAATTTTCTTGCCCTGTATCTTCAAAACAAAGCGGCTTTTCAAAAATCATTAAAGGACAAAATATTCTTAGAATAGTTCAGAGAATAACCCCTTCATATTTTGCCGTCTATGTAATAAACACTCTGTACTGTTAATCCAATAAGATTATACAATAAAATACACCTTGTTTCACAAACCTTTTCTGTTATATTACGGCAATAAAGTTGAAACCACTTTAGTAATAGTTTTCTAGCTTTACTTTCGAAAAAAGATGGCTCTTGCCAAATCTGTAAAATGCTATTAAAACTTTAGTTAGCCTTTTTAAATTCCCTGGCCCAACGGGCCCCCCAGTGAGAGCCCCCTTCGCTGAGAGCCCCCTTCGCTGAGAGCCCCCTTCGCGGTCCTTGGCTAGTGCGTGAGTGTCCGTCATTGTGACTAACACCAATTTGTTTGTTTAACTTATCAGTGGGAATTCTGGCAAACCTATTATTTATCGGCACTTAAGTCTTAAAAAGTAATCTCTTTTTTCTCTTATATGGAAAAACCTTTCCTCATGGAATAAGTACTGATAAATCTTAAATAACTAAATTATGTAGGTACCTTTTATCTTTCGTGTGTCATAGTATTTTTTATTACCTTCCTAATAATCAAGGAATAATATAATAAAAAATTTTGTGAACTGTTGACCCCATTTAACACGAAAATATTTTTGGACTGTTATACAATTTTTAAAAATAAAATATTTACTATCGTCAACACTTCCTATATTATACAGGGTGTCGGGAAATGACGAAGACAAATTTCAAAGTATGATTTTACATTAAAAAATATGAAAATCAGTTCACATTAACATAGGTCCGGAAATGCTTTCATACAAGAGCTACAGGCCCATGAATATTGTGTCATAGTGTTTATTAGGATCTAGTTATATATAATACAGGACTTAATTTTTAGGTATAAGTTAGTTTTTTGTCCCATGAGGTAAAGTAGGTAGACTTTATAGCATTTTTTACGCTCATCTCAAATCTGTTTTCAGAATTTTTTTATGAGACAGAGTTTAAAAGGGACAAAGCAATTTAATTTTTGGACGCATAAAGAAAATTTTTAGTCTATATTTTAAACTAAATATCTTGGAAAATATTAAGGATATTTGATCGCGGTTCGAAGCATATTGAAGCTCAATGTTTGGTCTTAGGGTATATTGATTAGTTTAGGTTTGTATATATTTCGATTTTACAATACAGGGTGGTAAATGAAACAGTGCTAATTTAACAAAATTTCACGGAGGCCCCATTTCGTTCCAAAGATATTTTTGCTTTATTTCTCGGTTTTAAAAGAATCACTGGTTCAATTGAAAAAAACGACTTTATGGGTTTTTAAATAAATTATGTCGTATTTTTACAATAATTAGAGTTTAAGCGAGAAACGACACTTTCGGATTTCATCACCCTGCATTTGTCTGGCAATTGCTCGGAAAAAGGTTTTTAACTTATTGTTGGTTCCAAATTTTTTTCGCGTTTTAAAAATATTTTATACAGGGTGAGAAAAAAGTATGCTTTCAATACCCTAATAATAATAATGTTTTTATTTTCCCAGTAACAGTTTCTTCTCGGTTTAATTTGGTGGCACAAGAGATAGAATTATGTTTCTCAAAATTCAATGCAAGTGTTTACAACTATGGATTAAAATGTCAAGACGGTTATTAATTTTTTATTTCAGTAGCTTATTTGCAACGAAAAACATTTTTAATTCAAAGTTGATGTTATTATGATACAAACTAATACTTGTAAATTAATTTAAGTAATCAAAAAAAAACAACGCTGTATGCTATATAAAAGTCAATAATATTAAGCTCAATATTTTGTAGGCCCCCTCTAACTCGTATTACATCTGCACACCGGCGAGGCATACTATCTACTAAATTACGAATAAACTCTTGAGAAATATTTTCCCATTCCTCAATAAGGCTTGAGTTAACTTGTCAAAAGTTTGTGAGGTGTTGTCCCGAGATCTCACCAACAATTTTAAACGAGGCCAAACGTGCTCATTTAGGAGTCTAGAACATTTCGTTCGATTCGGCCTGAAAACCGTAATAAAACCCTTTTTGATCGAATATCAATTTTTCGATTGCCTCCACCGTACTGGTAATTGTGGTTGCCAGTGGTTTGTAATCTGGTTTTAAGCCTGGATATGCGGCTTTGGTGCACATTATAAATATCACCAATTTGTTGCTGGTTCAAACCTTGGTTAAGGAGCCTTCCGCAATTTCTCTTTCTTCTCTAGTAAATCTTACCTGTCATCACAACCTAAATGTCAATAAACAAAATTATCAAGGCAATCTTGATTGTATTAATTGAGGTTAAAATATCTCTTGTCCCACCAAATTAAACCGAGAAGAAGCTGTTACTGGGAAAATAAAAACATTATTATTATTAGGGTATTGAAAGTATACTTTTTTCTCACCCTGTATAATATCTTTTTAAAACGCGAAAAAAAGCCAAGAATTTGGAACTAACAATAAGTTAAAAATCTTTTTTCCGAACAATTGCCAGACAGATACAGGGCGATGAAATTCGAAAGTGTCGTTTTTCGCTTAAACTCTAATTATTGTAAAAGTACGACATTTATTCAAAAACCCAGAAAGTCGTTTTTTTCAATTGAACCAGTGATTCTTTTAAAACCGAGAAATAAAGCAAAAATATCTTTGGAACGAAATGGGGATTCCGTGAAATTTTGTTAAGTTAGCATTAGTTTCATTCACCATCCCGTATTGTAAAATCGAAATGTATACAAACCAAAACTAATCAATATACCCTAAGACCAAACAATGAGCTTCAATATGCTTCAAACCGCGTTCAAATATCCTTAATATTTCCCGAGATATTTAGTTTAAAATATAGACTAAAATTTTTCTTTATGCGTTTCAAAGTTCCAGCAGTTTATAATAGGTTGGTATAATATTTATTAATAAATGACTGTGTACAGATATATTTATTTATTTATCAGTACAATACACTACAGAAATTAAATTCCAAATGGTACATAAATAACGAATATTGTAAAATTACAAGCTACAAACGTAAAAACAGAATAAAACGTTAGACGGCGGTAAGACTAATTCTAAATATATCACAATCTGGGAAGTGTATTTTAATTATTCAACAGTCTCAATAAAGGCAGTGCTTCCATAACTAGTTCTGTAAGTTTGTTCAAGAAATAATTCAGACTGCCTAGTTCGCCGTACAGGAATACGAAATAATATTGCACTTAATAGATTATTGCAGTTAATCGAACTGTTTACAGTTTTATGGAGAAATATTAAGAAAGCTTTTCTCCTACGGTGTTTTAAAGGATCCAGACCACATAAGAGTAGTCTAGTTTCGTAGAAGACATTTTGATAAGGAAAATTGAATTTATATAATAAATATTTTACGAATTTATTTTGTACCCGTTCAAGCCTAAATATATGACATTGATAATACGGAGTCCAAATTACGGAGCAATATTCCTACGAGCCAGACAGTTGTAGAGAGCTTTTAGCGCCTTCGTGTCATGAATGTGCCTAGTATGTCTCTTTATAAAAACTAATAATTTGTAACTTCAGAACTATGCTGTCTATGTGTAGGGAAAAGGATAAACTACAATCAAAAATTACACCGAGATCATTAAAATGAGATACCTCTTCTAAATTCACATTATTGATCGAGTACGGTTGTTAATGAGGATTGGTACATTTAAAAATTCGCAAGATTTTACCCTTGTTAACATTAAGTCCAATATCCATGTAGAGACCTTTACTTAATTTTAAAGTAATAAACAAGCTAGTAAAGACCCTAGTGGCGGACATCTGTCTGTTTATATGTTTTACTTTTTTTCTTCTTTAATTTATGATGTTTGGAATTTAGAGTTTCCACTTTGCGAGTGTTCAGCCGAATGTCACCACAAAAAGCTACTAAAAAAAAGTAGAAAAAGTTACCTAAGAGGGATCGCCCAATATGAGTTCTCCGAGGAAAATAGGTGGCGATTTAACTGAATATGAAATATTGTAACATAGGATTTTATTGTATTTTAACCACATAATCGCAACACCTTACTTTTATGGCTTATTTTATACTTGCTTATCATCATAGTATCTTTGTCCATATTATAACACATTAATAATGATTCATGACACATACTACATATGTCATTCCAAAAATAGTATAATAAGTATTTTTAATGGTTAATATTGTCATGTTTTTTCATTATTAGAGTCAAGTTTAACCACATTTGTTAGTGCTGACTGCGGTGTAGAACCCAATCTGAACTGCTAATCTTGGAATGACATTTTACAATCCATCTGTTTCTTCACAACTAATCAAAACAATAATTACGTCACTTGACCTTTTTCTCATTTTTTCTTACTATAACATCAGTATTAATAATTCTGATTTACATAAATATAATCTAGTTCTTGATCGTTTACAAGTTCCTATTTTTGCATTAATGCATTTATTTTGGTGTACCTGTTCTTTAGAAGTTTACCTAAGCATAACCTCAAAAAGGTAATTTTTTCCGTTATTCCCCGTTGATATATTTTATACAGGGTGTCCGGTAAAGTATATGGCATACTTCGGGAGCGAATCGTGGAGGTCAAAATAACCCCTTAACGGAGATATAGAGCCCCTAAGGGGTACCCAGCGACTTACCTTTTTGGCTCTAACCTTTGAACCGACGTGTATAATTTAATTAAAATTTAATATTTTAATTACGCTGTAAAGACTCATAACACCATACTACAGTAGATGTTTTATATTGTCAGAGAAGTCAGGAACGGGCTTGCCACCATATTTGTTGCGCTAAAATTTTGACAGGTCCCATTTTACGCAGCTGAAAACTGATTTTTTAAGTACTCTGGTCAATCCTAATACTCTACATTTGTTTCGATAAAACACGTTTAAGCATTGACTCTCGAAATTTATTTAATAATTAAGTTTATTAACATAAGTTATTTAAACATAGTAACTAATCGAATAACAACATAATTAATAATTCGCGTTAAAATAATAAAATTTGTCTTTATTACATCTCCTTAATGCTCACATGCACCTAACTTATGGACAAGCACTCGGGTATTGTGTGGATACGAGGAGGATTTATTGCATTTTCAAATTAAAGTGTGTCCCATAAAGGAACCATTTAAAGGGTTGGCATTTTGGAAACCACTTAAATGCAAGAATGTTAAAAAGGGTAATATTTGCTTCTTGTTTACTTCAGCAGATTTTCGAAATGGGCGCCCTGTACACATACCCTTGCCTTAGCCGACGGATGTTTTCTTGTTGTACTTGAACGACATCCCAGGATTGTCTCGAATTTCGTTGAAATGGTGTGTTATTCTTTCTATCACATCTTCCCTAGTGTGAACTGGCCTCTTTAAATTTCCCAATAAAAGGAAATCCAATGGAGTCATGTCGGGCGACCTCGGTGGCCATAAAATAGGCCTACCTCGATTTATCTATCTAAATTGCTGAAATGGGGCACTGCACCACATACCACATTTGATTTCTAAGGGCACATTTTCTAATAAACCGTTTATGTTTTGGTACAAGAATTGCAAATATACTCCTTGCAAAACAAAAACCAATGCACGTCATACCTTTCGAGTGACGTCAGATATCGACAGTGCTGCCAGCTTGTAACCAAAATATCTGAGTGAGGGAATTACTCAGTTTTTTTTTTTCATAAAAACAAAGTAAATATACAAAAATTTCCCATAGTTTATATATTTGTTTATTGCATAATACCTTTTGCCATCAACTTTAGTAGATCTAACACTTCTTTTATTTTCATCTTGCCAAGATCGACCAAATGAAAAATCCATGTTTCATCCGAGAAAACGAATTAGTACAAGAATGCTTCTTTTTCTTTAATTAATTCTTTCAAAAATACCAGTCGTTTGAAAGCTACATGGGAAAGTTCCTTAGCCCTCGCCTCAGTTCATCTTTTTACCATTCGAAGCCTATTTTCTTGAAGAGGCTTCTTAAAGAGTTAAAGACAACCATCAAACAGTTCTCTGTCTTTTAATTTCTAACTCAAAGTTGTCAAAGTTACATGATGTTCTAAAAAAAGTTACAGCTTATGAATAACCGATGTAAAATATTATAATTTTTAAATAATACAACTTGTTTCGTACATTCCATAAATGCTTAAATCGTTGCAAAAACCAATTCGCGTATAGTTGACTCTTGCGGGATAATCAGCGGGAGACATGGCATGTACCTTTTGGACGTGATAAGGATGTAGCAGTTGTTTTCGAAGGGTCTCAGGAACGACCCACTTTGTCTCATGAACTTGAACCGACAGTTTCCTTACACTATTAGAGGGATTTTTAGCAACCTCATCTAGAATTGTTTCCCCTAACTGAGGGTTCCTTGCTCTTTTTGGAAGCCCTTCTCCACCACGACGCTGCAAGAAACTTCCTAAAATGAATTAGCAAAAGATGACCTACTTTAAGCTTTTTTTTTTTTATTTCACTTGACTTTTTACCTGTTTCTCTTAAGCTACGATCAACCCTTTTAAAAGTTCTTCGGTGCGGTAAACGTCGATTTGGAAATGTGTCAGAATAAGTTGTTCTTGCTTCCACACAATTGCCGAGTGCTTGTCCATAGGTTAGATGCATGTGAGCATTAATGAGATGTAACAATGACAAATTCTATTCTTTTAATGCATTTAATATGTTGTTATTCGATTAGTTACTGTGTTTAAATAACTTATGTTAATAAAATTGATGATTAAATAAATGTCGAAATTCAATGCTTAAACGTGTTTTACAAAAAAAATATTTTCCTCGAAACAAATGTAGAGTACGAGAATTGATTGACCCGAGTTATTTCGAAATTTTTAGCATTTCCCTTAAAATTCTACTTATCGAGATTCCACTGTATATGTCGGTTCAAATTAGGATTATTTGACCTCCCCTATACGCTCCCGAGAGTATGCCATATACTTGCCGGACACCCTGTATTTATTTGAATATACAGGGTGAATCTAAACTTCTTGCTTATTGAATGTTGCACATTTTTGAAACAATTGAAAAAAAAATTGCTTAAACTTTTTGTGTGTGATAATATACAGTACACTGAAATAAAGCACGTATTGCAAAAATGTCTACTTAGGTCCAGCCCAGTCTTTAAACTAATCAATATCGTAGAGTTAAAAGCCGTATTACAGTCGGCAACGAATTGCAGCAATACTTTGACCTTGCAACTCTATTGCTGCAATTCAATTGCAGGACTGTAATACATCCTGCAAGTCGTGGTGCAAGTCCATGTTTTTAAAATTGCAATATGAGCATATATAAAGGTTTATAGGGGGAATATGAGTACAAACACCAACCTCTAGAACTTTATGCGAAATGTCGATAAACTTTCTAACCTCTAACCAAGAAAGTCACTAGAAAACCACCAGAATTGCAAACGCACTTGCAACAAAAATCGATCCCGACCGATCTTTTGGCAATAGCAATAGAATTGCCAAATCCGATCAGCTGTTTTCAACTGCGCATGCTTATAAGCAAGAGAATTGCGACTTGCCGATAGACTTGCCGACTGTAATACGGCTTTATTAAGGATACAATTCACTGACGCTAGCGACTGAACAACGTTTACGTTTTAATTCCATTTTAATTATTTTCGCATTTAAAAATATAAATTTGAGTCAAAGAAAACGGACAAGTGACCTGTTAGGCCAGTTTCCAAAAATATAATGACACATTTATGTGTTAAGGGGATTTTAATTATACTTTCATAAACGCCTATTGGAAAAATTCAGTTTAGCTGAATTTTAAATTTCTTTAAAAATCATTTTTTAAATGCGTAAAAAACACTCTAATATAAATTAACTGAAATTATCAGGAAATGGACCCCTTTAATGCAGAAATCAACTGGTCGACGAATCTCACACATCAACTCTTTTCATTAGTTTGTTTTATTGCAAATTTTAAATTTACATTTTACTTAAAACAGTTTTCCGGAGAAGCAATATGATCCAGAGGAATACTATCCATGGTCAGTAAAACATATTTTTTTATATTTATTTGTAAGCCTTTAGAAAAAAGTAAAAATGCTATTTGCTTATAGCTATAGTTTCGCAATAGTCTTAGACTTGATGTTAGATGTATTATTATAGCAATTCTGAAAAGTGCTCTGAACCAAATTCATAGATAGATATCAGACAGATTGGCTCAAATAAATATTAAGTTGATCGTATTGATGCTGGTAAGAACAACATTTTTAACACTAAATGTGTATGGTCTCTGGTAACTAAAATGTTTGTGCTTTACTAGAAAATATATTTTAAAGAGTTGGGAAATGGTTCGTTCCGCCCAAAGAGGTATTGCATTGCCACAAATAAATGTTGTGTCTGTTCATATTTGATTTAATCAAATTCAAAACATTTGATTTTTTATAAATTAAACTCTCATTGCTTGTATAAGATGTTTATTTGTGGCAAGACTTATCCACTAAAAGTTACTGCTTGTGCTGTCTGCTTTCAATAATTTTTATTCATAAATTAGCTTCGTCGCTGGAGTCATTCTTCGTGAAAGGATTCCCGCTTTTGAAAGGATGTTATGGAGAGCATGTCGTGGTAATGTCTTCTTGCGTCAAGCCGAAATTGAAACGCCATTGGAAGATCCATCAACGGTAAGAATTTATATTTAAAAAAATGTCTTCAGCCAAGGCTATTATAGCCACTCACTAGAAAATTCTTACCGTGGTAAATTTTTAAGCCCTCACCATTTTCCGGGAACGTGGTGTCCATCAGAGCTGTTAAAATTCCTATTATATGAACTTTCTATTGTCTAAAATGCCTCTAACAACCAATTAATGAGAGCTATACTATTTTTTTACACAATATTATTTGGTATGTTTCTGTTTTATTTGTTTTACCAAAGGACGCAAATAATATTTATTAAAGTTTGGACTTTATATACCTAAGTGTCGATATTTATGAGCAGTATGGAAGTGAGATAATTTTAAAGTTTGCTTGTCAGGTAACTTGCCTCGGTTATTTTGTAAAGCAATAAAACGTTTACTCAAAACAAGTCAAGTTGCACCAAATCACTTTCTTACTTTAACTGCTTACTTATTTGCGATTGAATGGGTGAGGTGTTCTGACCTGCCTTCACATATTCCTGAATTTTTGACAGTAACGGATGGTTCATGAAATATTGCCTGATTTAATAAAACACATTATTTTTTTTTTTTTTTTTTTTTTTATGATAAGGCACAGCACTACAGGATAAATCCTTTATGGCGCTCTAGGAGCGGTGCGCGTGCGCAGGAAACGATTCACGTTGGTCTTGAATCTTTGGAGACTATACTCGTTGGGGAAGACGATCTCAGGGAGGTCGTTCCAGAGTGATGACGTTCTCCAGATGAAAGAATTTTGAAACAGTGTCGTTCGAGGGACACTAAGCTGAACCACGTACTGGTGGGCTGCAGTGGCTCGTCGTGTATTTCTACCATGCACCGCTCTGGGTGGTATTAAGCGGGCAACCTCAGTTGAACACTTGCCATGAAAATATTTGTAAAATAGACTCAAGTCGCCAACCTGCCTTCGATGTTCAAGGCTTTCCAGGTTGTTTGTCAGACTATGGTCACCGATCAAGCGAATGGCTCTTCTTTGAATGGAATCTAGCAATCTCAGGGTATGTTTAGGAGCAGAGCCCCAAATATGCGAACAGTACTCCAGTGATGGTCGAATTTGGGCTTTATAGAGCATCAAAAGTTGTTGGGGTGTATAGAGGTTCTTTGTTCGGAAAAGTACTCCAAGCTTTTGCGAGGCTGCCCTAGCAATGGCCGCAACGTGGCCATGCCAAGACATATGACTATCCAGATTAACGCCCAATAAATGAATTGATGAAGCCAAGGGAATTGAGTGTCCCGCCATAACTATATCTGGTTCTTCAACATTAACTTTTTTAGAAAAAACTGCCGCCTGGGTCTTTTTAGCGTTAAATTCTACTTGGTTACTGTCACCCCAAGACAAAATTTCTTCCAGGTCTTTGTTGAGATGTGAGACCTCTTGCTGCCTATAGAGATGTGCATTAGCAGCCGATGTCCGAGCATCCAAAGTAAAAGTTGAAACAAGTGTGCTGTCATCAGCGAAGCTATATATAGGATTTTTAGTTTTTTCCAAAAGATCGTTAATGTATAGTAAGAAAAGGGTGGGCGACAATATAGAACCTTGAGGGACTCCGGCGTTGATGTTAAATGTGTCTGAAAGAAATCCGTCCATCGCCACTCGCAGAGAACGGTCTTTAAGAAAGCTCGACAGCCATGAACAAAATTGAACCGGCATTCCGTATGCTCTCACTTTAGTTAGGAGCCCCTCATGCCATACTCGGTCAAAAGCCTTGGAAATATCCAGTGCTACCGCCCGGGACTCCCCATGGTGTTCTATTGCGTTGTTCCAAACATGAGTAACATAAGCGAGAAGGTCTCCTGTTGATCTAGACTTACGGAATCCATACTGGCGGTCACTAATAATGTTGAAGCCTTCCAGGTATTTTAGTAATTTTTCGTTGATAGCCTTCTCCATAACTTTTGATATAACCGAGAGCAATGCGACTGGACGATAGTTGTTTGGCAAGGTCTTCTTGCCTTTTTTGGGTATGGGCTGGACTCTCGCAGTTTTCCAGCAAGAAGGAAATATTCCTTTTTTGTAGGATAAGTTAAAAAGCCTACAAAATACCGGTGTCAGTTCGTCAGCGCATTTCTTAATTACAATGACTGGAATATCGTCAGGACCAGAAGCCTTTTTAGTGTCGAGACTCCTCAAGATTCGCTTAACATGGCGGTGGCGAAAGACAATCTCGGGCATTCTCGATTCTACAGGGGTAATGTTCGGTGGAGTACTTCCCTACTTTAACATGTTTCGTTTATTCCACGATTTGGTAACTTTTTGATGTTTACGTCAATTTAACCTTGTATTAGTAACGACTTATTATGTTCATGTTGACACGTAAGACACCTTGCAACTGAGGTCAATTTAAATACCCTTGAGATTTAGTTCCATTTAGCTTAGACAATCGAATCAACACATCCTTGCCTTATGTATACCTTAGAACTGAAAGAAAACGCCTATTTTACTTTGATGTTGAAGTAAATGATCACTTGTTTATATTCGAATGTACAATCAAGTATTATTATCTCTGAGAACAAAACTACAACATTTCTTTTTCTAAGATGCCAGACTAACTAATCACCGCCGTCGGGAAACTGCAATTCTCGTACGGAAGCCCTTTAAGAAAGAATTATGATATGCGTTGCATACCCAAACACACCCCCTTTTTGACCGTAAGAGACCCCTTTAGAAGAATATCACTTTACTGTGATCGAACTAGACTGACTCCTTGCTATCCGGCCACGTGGAGCAGCTTCTCCCCTCGAGTCTTAGACGCTACTATTCTTTCTTTCTTTCGCGTTGAAGTCGCTGTCAGCTTTAAACCAATGAGCGCACGGTCGCTCAATTCGTTGGACCAATCAAAAATCATTAATATTCGGGTTGCCATGTTTACATACAACCAATTGGAAAATTATTACCTAGTTTATTTCTTGAAATGTACCTCTTCAGCGGCCGTTTGGGTGCAATATAAGTATAGAATTGTTCCGGTATAACATCCTTTGACGTCGATTTCCGCCTGACTGGACATTCGACTGTGTGTTTTAAATTGGAAAGTTATGGGTGTTTTTAGCTGTTGCTATGCTAGAAGTCAGTTGAAATTAGGACGGTAGGCGGTGTTTTTCTTTCGTTGTTGCCGATTTACACTTTGATTTAAAATTAGCATATTACGTTGCTACGTTGACTAACTGATTTGTGTTTATGAATTTGATTTTTAGAAAACGTGGTTCCCAAACAGCTATATAATTGTAAACCGGTCTTAGGGTAGCTACACGTCTAATGTTGGTTTTTTTTTTCATTTAGGGTGATCAAGTCTACAAATCTGTCTTCATCATTTTCTTCCAAGGAGACCAGCTGAAAACAAGGGTTAAGAAGATCTGCGAAGGTTTTAGAGCAACGTTGTATCCATGTCCGGAAGCTCCCGCTGATCGCAGGGAAATGGCTATGGGGGTAATGACTCGCATTGAAGATCTCACTACTGTAAGTAAATAGTTATTTATATATTAAAGGATATATTACATACTACTACGTCATTCAAGATAATTGAAAGAAGTAGTCAGTTTGCCCGTGACATAAAAGTCGCGGTCTTAGTCCAAAAAGAAAATGTTTATACTGTGTTTCGTATTGCTTGACAGCAAGTAACCCTCATTATAATTGGGTTACAATGTGAACATATTATTTTTAGACTGAAAGTATATATTTTCAATTACAATAATACATTCATTCATTTTAAAATCTTTATTTTCGTATTTTTTTTATAATATTAAGCCTATGTCTTAAGTAGTCTTATCTAGCTAAAACTAACTAAAACTAACATATGAATAAAACAATGCACTTCCTTCACAGTTTAATATTTGTAATAAAATTCTAAGTTCCCGACATGTTTCGAGTACTTAAGTACTCATCTTCAGGGGATACTAAAAGGACAGTACAAATTTGAGAATAAAAGTATTTTAGTATCCCCTGAAGATGAGTACTTAAGTACTTGAAACATGTCGGGAACTTAGAATTTTTATTACAAATATTAAACTGTGGAGGAAGACTGCATTGTTTTATTCATATTACATTGACTCCACTGAAAGTATGGACTATTTTTTGAACTTTAAAACTAACATGTTTTGGGCGCATATGAGCCGTAAGCATAGGCCCAAAATGCACCCAAGAAACCAAGCAAGCTCGGCGGCCGATATTTTGGCCTAAGACACACTTAACATTTAAGTCACTAGCGCATATCACTCGCGTCCCGGCAGTGCCTTAACGGGTATTAACGAGTTTTTATTACCCCGAGGGGTGTAATCGTTACGTTTGCAAAAAGTTCCGATGAAAACCAATGGCAAGCATTCTGGGAAAAGCTCAAAAAACCCAGTAAAATCAATTCAGGTACTGAAATTTTGTGCCCGCCCGCAGCAGGCAATCGCAATGCAGTGGAAATGACCATTCAACCGCCATGCACGGCGGAGAGAGGTGTTTTATTCGGTGGGCGTGTCTAGTGTGTAGTCCAGTGTCGAGTCTCCTCCCACTGGCGTTGTCATTCTTTGTGAGTGTGCACTCCTATACTGGGCGCTCTCCGATCTCAGTACGAAATCAGGGAGCTCCCAGCACAGGAATGCACTTTGTTTGTTATTATGTAATGTTAAAATAATTTAATTGTCTGTTGTATGTTCGTCTACTCATGTGAAAAAATTTATTTATTTAATAATGAAGCTGTGAAATATTATTCTGTCATTTTTTGTTTAATTGTCTTTTTACCGTCGATTTTGATTTTCATGGGCCAGTGGGAGATTGTAGATGAGTAGTCTGTAGTAAAGCGGTTTATGTTTATTGTTTGCGTCATTGTCTACTCGTCTGTCTGTTATATTTCTTGTCAGTGGTGAGTACTGTGGTTGGTATGTGTAAAAGTCGTTTGATATATCACGTATGTGTTCTGTTATGTAATTTATCGCCGCCATATGGTGCAAGTCCGCGATCGTGACGTATCTGTCAGATGACGTCACACACCGGAGAACCTTATTCTCAAACTTCAGCAGCCGTTGCTGCTGAGTGTTTGAAACATTACACCATACAGGGGCTCCGTAAGTCAGTATAGGTATAATAATTTGTCGATAGATGAGTAGCTTATTGGATGGGGATAGGTGGGATTTTTTGGATATAATAGAATATAGGCTTTGCATGGCAGCAAAGCCTTTTTTAAGGATATCAGAGATATGTGCATTGAAGGAAAGCCGCTCATCTATTGTTATGCCAAGATAACAAAAATTTTATTGTTGGTGAAATTCTTAGTTAGGGTTGCACAAACCGTTTTAGTTGGATTTACCGCTATTTTCTACTGTTTAAAATAGGGATCTAAGATGTTTACATGCGATTGCACCTGTCGCTTAGCGGCTTCCGCGTAAAACGATTGTGCATAGATTAATGCGTCCCTGAGGGACCCCCGCACTAACTATTCTAGGCGCGGACAGCGCACCCTCTACACTCTACCCTAACAAAGAAAGTCCTCTTATGTAGGTATGTCTGTAGTAAAGGTATTATATAAGTAGGGAAATTATGTATTGTTATTAATTTAAATAATAGTCCGTGGTGCCATATTATTATTTTTAGCCTGAACGTATATCTTTTCAGTTACAATACAGGTAGTTTTAACATTGTATAGATCGACACACCCGTAATTTTATCTTTCACAATAGGGTCGGAATAAAGTAGGAAAGTAGTGTACTGGTGTATTTCAAATTTTACTTCTTAGGTTTTGGGTCAAACACAAGACCACAGACATAGAGTGTTGGTCGCTGCCGCTAAGAACATTAAAAACTGGTTCGTCAAGGTGAGGAAAATTAAAGCCATCTATCACACTCTGAATCTGTTCAATTTGGATGTGACGCAGAAGTGTTTGATTGCTGAATGTTGGGTCCCGGTTTTGGATCTGGAAAATATTCAGCTGGCTTTAAGGAGAGGCACAGTAAGTAAAAATTTTAACCATGAAAACATTGACCAAGCAGGGATACTTTCCCTGGCGAAAAATAATTAAAACAAGACTGTAGTAGTACCAGACGGTAATGCTAAATGTGCAGTTGTCTTCCCTAATAAAAGGTGATTAATTATTATTATAATATTTTTTTTAGGAACGTAGTGGCAGTTCTGTACCACCAATCTTAAATCGAATGGACACCCCCGAAGACCCGCCCACTTATAACCATACAAATAAGTTTACGTCGGCTTTCCAAGCGCTTTACGATTCCTACGGTATAGCTGCTTATAGAGAAATGAATCCGACACCCTACACCATCATTACGTTTCCCTTTTTGTTTGCCATTATGTTCGGTGATTTTGGTCATGGTACTTTGATGGCACTGTTCGGTGCTTGGATGGTACTTAAGGAGAAACCTCTTATGGCGAAAAAATCTGATAATGAGGTAAGTACGGATTAGAGCCCATGGGTCAAACCATATCAAATCAACCAGCCCATAGTTTTGACCATCTCCGATTTCGATGATTTTTGGTACAGTTGTTCTACATGTCATAAAACTCAAAAACACTATTTTTCAGATTTTTTTGACAAGTAGTTTTTTTTTTATTGATTTTTGAAAATCAAAAAATCTCAGAATTTCGCCTTAACATGTACTAAGAAAAAATAAAATATCCAGAGAACTACTTAGACTACATCGGTGAGCTATAGCTTGTTTGAAAGGTCTTTTGAAGACCTTTCAAATGACGTATTACATTACACATTAAAAAAAAAATTGAATTTTTGAAAAAAACTTTTTTTTTTCAAAATTTCTCAAAAACACCCCTTTCGATTTTTTTCAAAAAAATGTATATTTTTTACTGTTATCTTGTTAAGATGTCCACCAATTTTCAAGATGGAGAAATGATGGATTTCCTGTCAAAAAAATTATGACAATTGTCAATGCATGGAAAATCCCATATACCACCATGTAAATTCCACCCCACCAAGGACGAAAAAGCATTATTATATTCAGTTTTTTTTGCAAATTCCAGGCACGTCGATTTTGTTTTTAAGTAAAAAATCTAGTGTCTGATTTTTTTGTAACCCCCGCCCCCCTTTAAGGGTGAATGGGGAACATAAGTCGTGTGCGGTACTTTGTTTTTGTTAAAACATGTTAAATACTGCAAATTTTTTGAATTTTAAAAACTTGATAATTCCTGCAAAATGTTTAACTTATTTTTATACTTGTTTATTCCTGCTAAATTTTGGCCCATCCTACTATTTTTAATTGGTCTCCCCACCATACAAGTTATTCTCGCGGAGATTCTGGTGCAGACAGAAAAGATTATCGTTTTTATTTGTGTTTGTGAAACCTGTGGAGACGTGTATCAGCTTCATAATGTCGAAAAATAAAACAAAGCAAAAGCAGTGGAAAAAGTTTTCTGTAAAGTGTTGTAACCCTCTAAATGAGGAGAAACATTCTGTAAAGTTAAGGAATGTATCAAATTAGATGTGTGTCTTCAAAGGGGTTGGAATGGGTATGAAAATTTGTGACAGTTGCCGAATCAAAGCTTCAAAAGCACCTCATCCAGAACAAACATCTCCTGAGGCAGGGTAAGTACTAAGAAAAAAAAGAAATTCTTACTTTTTCAGCTCTAGTTAACTTTAGTGATTTGACGAAAAATTTGACTGTCTGTCTTAGTGAGTGTGTACCACAATAATAATTGCTTCTAGCATGCTGAGCCTGTTTTTATTGTTACAGGCCTTCACATTCTGCTTAGCTACCGGACACAGACTTCAAAGAATCTGACAACTCTTTGGAGTTTTTGAATCAATCTCTAGAAATTATGGGGGAATCGCCAATTAAAAAAAGAAAGCTATCAAAGGAAAAAGCTGAAAAAGTAAAAGTCGTGATAGAGCAACGGTTATCTAAAGAACAATACTCTAAACCAGAACATCTTAAGCAACAAAACGAGGATGATTTTTTTTTCTCCTCATTTAGAGGGTTACAACACTTTACAGAAAACTTTTTCCACTGTTTTTGCTTTGTTTTGTTTTTCGACATTATGAAGCTGATACACGTCTCCACAGGTTTCACAAACACAAATAAAAACGATAATCTTTCCTGTCTGCACCAGAATCTCCGCGAGGATAACTTGTATGGTGGGGAGACCAATTAAAAATAGTAGAATGGGCCAAAATTTAGCAGGAATAAACAAGTATAAAAATAAGTTAAACATTTTGCAGGAATTATCAAGTTTTTAAAATTCAAAGTATTCAACATGTTTTAACAAAAACAAAGTACCGCACACGACTTATGTTCCCCATTCACCCTTAAAGGGGGGCGGGGGTTACAAAAAAATCAGACACTAGATTTTTTACTTGAAAACAAAATCGACGTGCCTGGAATTTGCAAAAAAACTGAAATAATGCTTTTTCGTCCTTGGTGGGGTGGAATTTACATGGTGGTATATGGGATTTTCCATGCATTGACAATTGTCATAATTTTTTTGACAGGGAATCCATCATTTCTCCATCTTGAAAATTGGTGGACATCTTAACAAGATAACAGTAAAAAATATACATTTTTTTGAAAAAAATCGAAAGGGGTGTTTTTGAGAAATTTTGAAAAAAAGTTTTTTTCAAAAATTCAATTTTTTTTTTTTTAATGTATCATGTAATACGTCATTTGAAAGGTCTTTAAAAGACCTTTTAAACAAGCTCTAGCTCACGGATGTAGTGTAAGTAGTTCTCTAGATATTTAATGTTTTCTTAGTACATGTTAAGGCGAAATTCTGAGATTTTTTGATTTTCAAAAATCAATAAAAAAAAAACTGCTTGTCAGAAAAATCTGAAAAATTGGGTTTTTGAGTTTTTCGACAGGTAGAACAACTGTACCAAAAATCATTAAAATCGGAGGGGGTCAAAACGAAAAGTACTCATTTCTTGGTTGATTTGATATGGTTTGACCCCCATAAGGGTTACCAGCGACCTGCCCTCGACTTGTCTAGCCAAAACTAATAAATCTTACATTTTAACGACTTAAGTTTATAGATATATTTTTTAATGCACACACAGTTCTTCTGTGTGTCTACTACCAATCATTGTTACAAATCATTACGTATATTCGAATGCCTTTGTGACGGGTGGGGCAAATAAGGAATTCAATAAATAAAAATGTTATTAAGCCTCTGATTCTTATATTTATTAATATTATTGTATATTAGCTCTAAAGATTATCTGATAGTAAAGATGGGTAACAGTTCATATTTGATTTTTAGATCTGGAACATATTCTTTGGTGGTCGTTACATAATTTTGCTAATGGGTCTATTTTCCATGTACACCGGACTAATTTACAATGACGTGTTTGCAAAATCTATTAATATTTTCGGATCTAGTTGGAGCATAAGTAATTTAACATTCAATTATACTGAAGATATGGGATCCGATCACATGTTGGATCCTGCAACGAATGACTTTACCGGTGAGTACTTATCTGAACTTCTCACAAGAAATTTTTACACTATCTTCAATTTTTATATCGGAAACAGTTTGTTTGATTAAAAGAAAATCTAGAATTTTACCTACTTATAATACAAGACAAGACTAATAAATGTTTACCTATTCCCTCTTCGAGTCTTGTAAAAAAATCTATAATTTATGATTTAAAAAATATTTCTAATTATTTTCCAGTTTATATTACAAAAATGTCAAATTTTAAAATATTTAAAAAACTCCTGAAAATGCATTATTGAAAAAAGCTTATACCATAAAGGAATATTTTGTTGGTAATCTGTTATACCAAAGGTAATACCTACTATCTTTAAATGGCGCGAAGTAATAAATGCTCATTAAATATACAAGACGCATACCGGGGAATCAAGAACAATTTAAACGCCATCCCTTAAAATCTATTGTGTTTACATTCAAAAAGGATCCAAATAATGAGCATTCTTTAGGTAGGTCCACCCCAAAATTCATCGCAAACTATTGTTATATTTGAGGATTTACCATTGATATTGGGAAAATCCCTTAGCCACTAGCATGTATTGGGGAAGTTTTTATATTAAAATTCTTAAACATGCCTATTTTCCTAAAATTGTATTATATTATATTCGTAGGTATTTATAACATAAATGAAAGCATTTAAAAAATCGTATTAACTAATAAATAACAATGGATGGTACTATTTTACTTAATATAATTACAAAAACAAGATATAATATAGAGTCTTACAAACAAAGCATTTTCAAAAATTACGTTGTCGTTATGGCTTAATCATAGTCCGATTCGGAAGATGAACTTTTATTAACATCGTTTATAATAAGCGGTTCAACCATTTCTTCGATTATTATATCTTCCTGTCATATTTTGGCGTCTTCTATTACGTGATCGATACACTTTTCCGCACTGGTTTTACCCATATCTTCATTAAAGGGTCTATTTACGTCCACCATTTTATAAGTAGTGTTTTTTTCTGGCGACATCTGTCTTTATTTGAGCCCATATAAGTTCGATTGGGTTTAATTCGCAGTGGTAAGCAGATACAGCAGAGCACAGATATTCCTTGTAACTTTGCCGTTTCATCATTTTTGAATGCATTTTTATGTAAATTGGCTAGTACCAATAGTTCTTTTTTTAAATAATCTAATCAAAATTCTATTTGTCCTTAACTTGGCCATTCTGTTATTTCACTTTTACGCCACGCACTTGTCGGTAATTTTTCCGTCAGCCTAGAGTGATAACTTGAAACATCACTAGACCCCCTTTAACGAAGCCTTCAGAACTTCCAATATGGACTCAAAAAGTTGACACCTATATTAAAAAACGATCTTTTAGTTCTTGAAGGACGAACAAATTTTGCAAATTTTATGAGCCTAACCGCCAGGAATCCTTATATTCTACATCCAAAACATAAGTTTACGAAACTTCTTATACAACATTATCACGAAATTTTTGGCCATCAAGGAGTAAAGACAGTACTAAATAAAATTAGACATAAATTTTGGATTATTGATGGAAGACAAGCAGTAAAAACATGTTTTCAGAACTGCTCCAAATGTAAGTTGAGGAAATCTAAACCAGTAGTACCTTTAATGGGTCAACTGCCACCAGAAAGATTAATTCCAAATGTAAAACCATTCACTTATACTGGTGTTGACTATTTTGGACCTATGCTAGTGACAGTAGGAAGAAGACAAGAGAAAAGATGGGGAGTTTTATTTATATGTTTGACTATAAGAGCAATACACTTGGAAGTAGCACATTCATTAAATGCAGATTCTGCTATAATGGCCTTGAGAAGATTGATTGGTAGACGAGGAACACCAGAAGTTATTTTTTCTGATAATGGTACAAATTTTAGAGCTGCGGCAGAAGAGTTAAAGAAAGCTGTAGAAGATATGAATAAGAAGGCAGTAGCCGAAAACATGTCAAATAGGCAAATCGATTGGAAATTCATACCTCCTAGCGCACCGCATATGGGTGGCTCTTGGGAACGGCTTATAAGATCAGTTAAGACTACCTTTTCATTCATTTTTACTAACCAGAAATTAAACGACGAACTTCTTCTGACACATTTCTCTAAAGTTGAATACATTGTAAATAGCAGACCACTTACCTACGTCTCCAGTGACCCAAATGACCCAGAAGCTCTTACTCCGAACCATTTTATTTTGGGAGCTTCTCCTAGCGAAGCCAACTGTTTCCAATGTCCTGATAATGAATATTATCGAAAGCAATGGCAAAAATGTCAACAAATGTCTAATAACTTTTGGAAGCGTTGGGTAAAAGAATATTTGCCCACATTATCTCGACGTACAAAATGGACAGACGAAACAGATCCGATTAAAGAAAACGAAATAGTAGTTGAAGTAGAAGATAACCTGCCTAGAAACCGCTGGAAACTTGGAAAAATTACAGCTATTCCTGGAAGAGACGGAAGAATAAGAGTAAAACGAAGACCCGTTTCGAAAGTATGTAGACTTAAGTTGGAATAATGTTAAGTTTAGAAAAGTACTAGTGGGGAGAATGTTAAGTTTAGAAAGTTTAGTTTCAAATGAACTGTATATGTTTTTTGTTACCTGATGATTTTGTCAGTTAGACAGATAATATAATTGAGAATTTGTTGTCAGAATTCCAGACCTTTTATTTTGAAATTGAAATCGATATAGAACAAGAAATTAGTTTTATCAGGCTATGATAAGTCGATGTCATTTTCCAAATGGCGGTCTTAATCCTGTGGACAATCCTTCCAAAAAAGCTTGCCTTGAACTTTTAATATTTTCATCCTGCCAAAATTTAGTCACAGTGTGGCCTTGCCATGTTTCGTCTAGGTAAAATATTTTTTTGTTTTCTTCTCTGACATTTTGGATGCTTCTTAAGTAATTTCTTCTGCAACAGACGATATCGCTTCTGTCCAAACCCATTTTTTTTAATAATTTTCACAGCGTATTTCTACACATAAATAGGTAGTCCTGGTCTTCTCGGATTGAGGACAAAATTTTGTCCAGCATGGGAATTCCTTTTTTTAGAAAGAAACTATGAACTTTTGGCCTTATTCTCTGCATTTAAACGTCATCCAGGTCAAGTTTTGGTTGTCCTGGAGAAGTTTTTGGAGGTTTGACACCAACACTTTTTCTTCTTTTAAAAGCTTATATATTGTTGTTTTTCCCAACGTTCATCTGCTGTAAATTGCACTGCATTGTCATTTGTCAACACTCAAATCCGCATTCTTACTTTTAATAGATTCGTAACAGTTAAGAATTTTTTTTTTTTCATTTACTGTACCGGGTGTTCCACCTAAGGAGGTAGTCGGCTATATATATAGGGCGTTTAGGCAATTGTTGAAAATTCTCCATATTTAATTAAAAAAACACTTCACACTTTGACTAGTTTCACTGAGAAACAAACACTCAAGGTAGGTATGTATAGATATAAATAGGTGTATTATTCCAATAGAGGCACCCATAAAGGCATAATAACCACATAATTAGCAAACAGGTAACCAGTATTAGGTAAGGTACAAAAAAAAAGGAATACAATGGTTAGAGCAGAAACGGAATAAGTACCTAGACTCTAATTAGTTTTGATATAATTGTTTTTTAAATTCCAGGTAAATGGTACGGCTGTACATAATTTTAAGCTTAAAAAATTTAATATTAAAATATATGTTTGAAGACAAAACTTGAATTTAATGTCGATACTTGTACTAATTCTGCACAAATTCAGGCCTATTTAAATCTATACATGCCGAAAATTCTTGCACGCCCATGGAGAAGACGGTTTTGATTGATTTATTACCTCGCATCATTTAAAGATAGACTATAATTATTTGCATTTTTTATTCTAATTTCAAATTTTACTATATTATATTTTATTGTTGTGTAAAATTTCTAAAAGCTTTGTCAATAAAGATATTTGTTTAGGGCAATATTTTGACTCTGATTTAAATGAGATATTTGCCCAAAAATTCATTTAGCAAAGCAAGATACCTAGGTTTCTCATTTTTTCATTTATTTACAGGTTATTCATATCCTCTGGGATTGGACCCTGTGTGGCAACTATCAAAGAACAAAATTATCTTCCTCAACTCCTTTAAAATGAAACTATCAATTATTATTGGTATAACTCACATGTTGTTTGGTGTTGCCATCAGCTATTTTAAGAACATGTAAGTAACTAGCCTCTTGTTATGATGAAATGAAGTTAAGTCGTACTCTAAACATAAACTGCGAACCTCGTTCATAAGCTATTAACAATTTTTAATTTTTCAAGTAGAACATTTGATTAAAAAATTAAGAAGTTTATTACCAATTTTTAAAAGCATTAAAGAATTTCTGGATATAAAACATCTAGAAATATTATACTATGCATTAGTCAAAACTCATTTAAATTACGGAATTTTAGGTTGGGGAGGACTAAACGGAACTTTGTTTAAAAAATTAGAAGTATTACAAAAAAAATTTTGAAAATTTTATTTAATAAGGATTATCTTTCTCAGTCAAAAGAATTATATTCAGAAACAAGAAAGATGAACGTTAGACAAATTTACAGTTATAATATCTTAATATATATTTTTAAAAATAAAAACATAATACAATTTACAGACCATAACCATAATACACGTTATAAAAATGAAATATCAAAAACCTAAAATAAATAAGTCCGTAGGACAAAAAACTTTTAAATTTTTATGCTTTTATTTAAACGATTATTTACCGACAAATATTATAGTTATTTATATTACTAGTACGGTATGAGCTGTAATGAGCCTTACCGTACGTGTGTGATATACAACATTTTATATAAGACCCAGAATTTTGGTTTTTTTATGTATTCAAAATGATTTTCATATTATGAAAGTGACATTACACAAAAAATGACAGTGACTGACGGAACAAAAAAAATCATAGTTTGATTAAAAATGAGTAATGTAATACGTTCATTACATCATTTATTTATTTATTTATTTATTTATTTCAACGGTTATAACCATTTTTACAAAGATTTTAACTAAACTAATATTAATTAGTTCCCAAAGGCGGGACGAGATAACAAGTAGATAGGTTTAACAAAGGAAAAATAAAGTAATTTAAAAATTTAACTGTAGGTAATTATCACAAAGCATTAAGTCTCATTATTTGCGTTTTAAACTTATTCAGACTAAATCTAAATGGGTCCAAGTTATGCCCGTTAAACAAGCGAAACATTCTAACAAGTGGGCTGTAGTAGCCATAATTAGCATGATGGAAAGGAATATTAAACAACACACTGGAGCGAGTCCTATGTACAGTATTTAGACTAATGCTCTGCAAGAGCAGCGGACAGTATATAATACCATTCATAAGTTTATACAGAAAAAGGGCATCGGCAACACTCCTGCGCCATTCCAATGTCCTCATATCAAAAATACGTAACACTAGATTATAGTCTAAGTGGTAATCCTGATCATTATAAATATTGATATTTGACTTAAAAGCAAGTGTACGCAAGAATTTCCGCTGCACTCTCTCGACTTCGAGAACATGATTATTATAATGGGGAGCCCAGATGACAGACGCGTATTCCAACCCCGAGCGTACTAAGGAACAGTACAGCAACTTAAACGTACATGGTGAAAAGCGTTTACTATATCTCGTAATAAATCCTAGATTTCTCAGACCAAGTTGCACCATATTTGTAATATGACCTCGGAAGGTAAGCTGACTGTCCAATAATACGCCTAGATCCCGAATTTCCATAACCGAATCGAGCAATTTGTCATTCAATAAATATCTATTTCGCTGTAAATTGTGCACTCGACCAAAAGACACACAGAAGCATTTTTTTACATTCAGCTGTAGACCATTAATGCAAGACCACTGGTGAATATTATTCAGGTCTTTCTGTAGAAGTTGTTTATCGACCATACTTTCAATAACTCTAAAAACCTTCAGGTCATCAGCAAACAAAAGATAATCTGAATGATTTATCACATCTCCTATATCATTTATAAACAAGTTAAATAATAAGGGTCTACAATGAGATCCCTGCGGGACACCCGAAAATACTTGAATCTGCTTGGAAATGTAATTGTTTATCCTTACGCACTGACTACGACCAGACAAAAAACTATCAATCCAGCTAACCATCCGAGAACCAGAGTGATGTAAAGAGTTCATTACATCACTCAGTACGATAATATAGCATATTACATAACGCAAACAGGCTAAAATGGGTAACATTTTTCTACTAAAAATAGCTTTAACTTTTTTTTAAAAAGAAATCACAGTTTGGCAGTTTTGTATTTCTAATGGTAATTTATTAAACATTTTTGGACCTATGTTCGTAACAAACATCTTGGATTTACTTAACCTATTCTTTGGTATTTGAAACTGGTTTTGAAAGCGCGCATTATACCTATGAAACTCACTATTTCTTACAAATATATCTATTGTTAAACACAAACAGACATACTTGAAAAATTACAATGGACGGCACAATTAAAATTCTAAAATTTAGAAAAAATAGCACACAGGAAGTTTTGCTTGATACACCGGCCATGCATCGAATAATTCGTTTTTGTGCAATAAATACTTTCCCAGCCTGGGACGAAGTACCCCAAAACTGAATGCCATATAAAATGCGCCCAACACCGAGAAACTTAACCGAAGTCTTACGTTTTATTTGTGTATTATGGCAGCATAATAAGTCCAAATTCAATCTAGTCTGGATTGGTGTAATAAATCATAAAATGAGTTTTTGTTAGATTCAAAAAAAGATTGTTATCCACAAACCAATTGCTCAACTCTTCAAGGGCTGCATCCGCCGACACCCCCACTGAAGCATGCTGATTATTTTTAACGATTGCTGAAGTATCATCAGCAAAGGCTACAACATTACTATATAATAGATCTTTTGGTAGATGGTTTACAAACAACAAGAATAGCACAGGCCCCAAAACCGAACCCTGAGGTACACCAACGTTAACCCCCAAATTTTCAGAATTTTGCGCCCTACCTGTCTAGTCCACAACCTGAACAAACTGCTTACGAAATCTCAAAAGTGAAGAATACCAACTTAGGTGTCTTTCCCTAATGCCATAGTATTTCAGCCTTTCGAGGACCATCTCATGATCGACACATGCTCGCCTGCCTCAAGACCGTCCACTACCTCTTCCAAAAATGCTAATATAGCTGTGAATGTAGATTTTGCGCTGCAGCTCTAAACCCGTGCTGGCTTGAAGATAATATATCATTGTCATCTAGATGTTTTAAAAGTCTATTTAGCATGGCATAATCAAATACTTTTGAAAAACATGAAGTCAAAGCGATAGGACGGTAGTTTTCAGTCATTGTTGGATCTCCTTTCTTTAGAATAGGGATAATTTTAGAATACTTTAACACATCTGGAAATATTCCGCACTTCAAAGAAGCATTAACAATATGCGTTATAGGGCTCAAGTACGGCTATCCTTAAAATGCTTGCTGGTATCGCATCAGGTCCAGCTGATCGTTTGTTTTTGATTTTTTTGGAAATGAGATCAGACATTTCCGCCTCAGTGAACAAAGGTACTTTCATGGCCGGAAAATCACCCTCATTCATCTGAAACAAATCTGACAATGATTTTTTTTGTTGGTTTAAGTTTTTTAAGATAAAAAGTGTTGCATCAACAAAAAGCTGGGTAAACTGACTGGCAACCTAGCCAGAACCCTGTACAATCTCGCCGGTTGGATCCCTTATCTTTATAATAATCTTTATAATAATTATAACACTCGGAATAAAACACATTTCATAGCTTCAATTGTAATAACATTGTCTGGTAACAGAAGTAATGGAATTATACAATACTCGAATAACTTAAACCCATAGCTTACCTTTATACCGTTGTTTTTAGGTCTTTCGGTAACCGTCTCAACATATTCTGCGAATTCATCCCGCAAATTGTTTTTTTGACATTCCTTTTCTTCTACATGGTTATTTTGATGTTCATCAAATGGTTTATGTATTTTTCTTCTAATGATGGTAAGTTATGCTTATTATTTTACTTGGTAACACTTACAAAAATAAGTATTATGGTAAATACAATAAATTTATTTTATAGTTGCTGATTTCACTTACGGAACAAGATGTGCCCCGTCTATTTTGATTACTTTCATCAACATGGTCCTGAGCAAACAAACGCCCTTTGAACCAGACTGTATAACATCGAATATGTACGCCGGCCAGCAGGGCATTCAGAAAGTCTTGCTTTTCTGTGCGTTCGTCTGTATTCCATGGATGTTGCTAGCTAAGCCGATCATCATTATGAGGCGCAGGAAAGCTGCTGCTCTGCATCCGGTAAGTAAAATATTGAATTACTTCAGAAAATCATTAATGTCTTGCTCGTTTTAAATGCACTGTTATATTTTTGGTCACGTTTGTTCAATTCTCTTAGAAATTCTACTTGCTAACGACAATTTTGTTTTAATCTGAACTAGGTAAATCATAACCAACTTAACTCGGCCACTGAAAACGGAGACGCCGAGCAGCCGATGCACAACAACACAACCCAACCACCGGTTCCCGCTCCAGGTGATCACGACGACGAGCCGATGTCGGAAATTTTCATACATCAGGGTATCCACACTATCGAGTATGTCCTGGGTTCCATTTCTCACACCGCCTCGTACCTTCGGTTGTGGGCGTTGTCTTTGGCTCATGCGCGTAAGTACATTTTTATTTTTGGTGAAATTTGCATCATTTTAATTTGTGGATGCTAAGGGTCATTAGTCGTAAAATCGCAATAAACATAGGCGTGACAATAGCAGGTACCTGGTCTAAAATTCCACAGGTACCTTATTTAATAGTAGAATATTTCCAACTTACTTTATTTTTCAATGTGTTATCGAAAGGTCTATTATGAAAATGGCGAATAATTATTTCCCAGTGTTTTGAAAGGGTGTGCTTGATGTAAAAGGTAAGACACTAGTTTTAAATGTACAATATGACGGGAGTTAGTGAATCAGTATTCTACAGGCTTCTTAGGGAAATAAGATCTGGAACGGTAGCCCCTCCTAAACAGTCGCTAAGAAGGACACCTGTATAGGGTGTCCAGGTTTCAGGTCGGTCTTATCCCTCTTTTTAAGAGCTTTTCAAAAATATGTAATAGTCCATATTTAGTTCTTTTAAAAAGGGATAACTTTAACATTTTTTGTAAAATTAATAGTTTTTCGCTCGGTTTTTCATAAGGCTATGCCCGCAAATAATAACCAAAATTAACAACATTATTTTTATTATACAACTTTATATTATTACATATCTGTAAACCAACAATAAAACAAATATATTATTTTATTAAATTACAAATATTGCTCGAATTGAGCTCCGTCGTGTTAAAACACTTTCGACACACCTTTTCGATTCTTCTCAATGCATTTATTAAGATAATTGGCCTTCCCTGCAAAAGCTTAAAGGTTTGATGGGTAGCTTCTCGAAGTTGATCAATATTGTGGTATTGTCTCTTATACAGGGTGAGTCGGGAGGAATGGGCCTAATTCTAAAGGTATGCATCAAACTAATAAGAAAAAACTCAAATGTTGTAATCCAATATTCATTTGTTTTCAAGTTACAGCGTTAAATAAAATGATAATATTGTTAAACCAAAATATCCAACAATAACATTGTTTTAAATAAATCATTGGTTTAGTAAATTTTCAAAAATACCGCCATTGACTTCCAAACATTTCCTGCTTCGTTTAGGAAGGGTGCGCGTGGATCTTCTAATTGATTCGTGCCTTTCTTTAATATTGAGTACAGCATTTCTAATGCGTCTAATTAATGCATCCCTAGTGCCCTAGTATCTACTTTTACTTTGTAAACCTCAGTTTTTAACCAACCCCATAAATTGTAGTCCAACGGCGTGAGGTCTGGCGATCTAGGAGGCCAACTAATAGGACCACCGCGACCAATCCAAACCCCTGGAAACCTTTGGACTAAATATTGCTTGACCCGACGATCGAAATGGGCAGGCGCTTCGTCGTGTTGATAATACATTTCAATTTTGATGTTTATAGGAATCTCCTCCAGTAGTCCTTGCAATTTATTTCGTAACAAACTTAAGTAGTGATTCTCTGTAAGGCGATTTTCCAAAAGAAAAGGGCCAATTAAATTATTATCGATCATGCCGCACCACACGTTTACTGAAAACCTGTGTTGAAAATTACTTTCGACTATTGCATGAGGGTTTTCGTCCGACCATACATGGGAGTTTCGATTATTATTGATGCCGTCACGGGTGAATGTAGCTTCGCCAGTAAAATGTATGTGCGGTAAAAGATGACGATTATTAATTATCCACTCAAAAAATTGCATACGCTTGGCGTAGTCTCCAGGTTAAAGATTATGTACACGCTGTACATGGTACGGGTATAAGCCTTGCTCGTGAAGCGTATTGATCACTCTTTATGGGGAATCCCCAACTGAATTACAATTCTTCGTGAGCTTGTCGTCGCATCTTCTTCTACTAAAGCTAGAACATTTTCTATTTCTTCTAAATCCTGTTGAATGGCTCGTTCGGATGTTACATTAGCACTTGGAAGCGTTCCGGTCTCGCAGAGTTTGTTGAAAACTCTGATAAAGGCCTTTCTGTTCGGTGTTCTTTCATGTGGAAATCGTTCACGATAGTCTTCAGCAGCCGCTGTAGCATTCCCATTACACAAACCATAAATAAAAACCATATTGGCGTATTCGAGATGTGAATAAATGTGTGGCATTTTATAAAATTAAAATAATACAAATCCGAAAGTTAACGGTGAATCAATGTAACATTTTATACTGACACTAATAGGATAGTGACAGCACAACAAATAAAAGCAAACAATAATAACATTTATTACAGGAAAGCTAAATTAATGCAATATTGGATAACAACATTTGAGTTTTTTCTTATTATTTTGATGCATAGATTACACCCTTAGAGTTAGGCCCATTCCTCCCGACTCACCCTGTATAACTGATTTTTTATATATCCCCATAAAAAAAATTCAACACAGAAGGATCAGGTGATCTTGGAGGCCACCTGACAGGTCCATTGGTGCCAATCCATCTATCGGGAATTGTGGTTTCTAAATATTCTCTCACTATATGAGAATTGTGACTCGGAGCGCCATCTTGCTGGTAATAAATATTATTTCAACCAGCCAAAGGAACCTCCTAATATTTCCATTAGAGCATGTCGCATTATATCTAGGTGTCTATTTCCAGTTAAAGCTCCTTCATAGATAAAATACTTAATTTTAGTGCCAAAAATAAAACATGACACGCTAAATCCCTTATGGCGGGGTCAGATCGACGGAGTATTTTGCCACATCTGGAGTTCCCCAGGGTTCCATCCTTGGTCCGTTGCTATTTACGCTGTTTATTAATGATATTGTTGATGATCTCTCAGTCCGCTGTTTGCTCTATGCTGATGACCTAAAATTATTTTCAACAATTTCTAGTGATGGTGATTGCTTGGATCTGCAACATAACTTGGATATTTTGAATGATTGGTGTGTAAAGAATAGATTGAACTTAAACGTTTCGAAATGTAATATTATGACCTACACTAATAAAAACACGATCATTCATTTCAACTATAACATAAATGGCGTCAATCTGCAACGACCTGAGGTGTTCAAAGATCTGGGAGTAACTTTTGATAAGGGACTGTCCTTTGTTCCTCATATCGAAGACACTGTGTCTGCCTCGTATAAATTACTTGGTTTTGTCTTGAGGGCCACAAGGGAGTTTCAGAGTGAGGTTCCGTTAAAAACTTTATTTTTCTCTTTTGTTGTATCTAAATTGGAATACGCATCGGTGGTTTGGTCTCCCTATTATAAAGCACATATAGATAATATTGAATCCGTTCAGAGACGATTCGCGAAGGCTTTGTGGTTCAGATCGGATGGGGTCTACCCCTTTAGGGGCTTTCCACACGATCAACTGTTGCAGAGGTTTTTGCTCGTCAACCTGTCTGACAGGCGCAGATGTTTCGGCCAGTTGTTTTTATAT
The DNA here is from genome assembly GCA_963920685.1 of Polydrusus tereticollis. Classification (NCBI taxonomy): domain Eukaryota; kingdom Metazoa; phylum Arthropoda; class Insecta; order Coleoptera; family Curculionidae; genus Polydrusus; species Polydrusus tereticollis. The sequence goes on from OY987329.1 coordinate 128,581,713, forward strand.
AAGTTAATTAATAATCGACTAATCTGTGAAGAGCTACTACACAGACTAAACTTTAGAATTCCATCCCTGAACTCGCGGTATGCTGATACATTTTACCTACCTAACTTTCGAACAAATGTATTTAAATATGCGCCTCTCAATAGAATCTGTAGCTTGTACAATGAAAACATCACAACGTATGATATTTTCAACTGCAGCCCGGCCACGATCAAGAATCATTTTTACAGCCACCCTGTGTAGGTCTTCTGCCGCCATTTTTCTTTTTCTTTTTTGTTGATTGTTATTTCTATGTTACCTATTATTAACTTTATTGACATGTATATTGTGTAATGTAAGAATTTAGGTTAAATACATTAGTTATTAAGTTTATAATATTAAATTGTTTTGTACCTGTTTTGTAACTGGGAAACTGTAAAACAGTGTATTGAAATAAATAAATAAATAAATAAATAAATCCAAACCGACCTTGACGTTCTCGTGGAAATATTACGTGTTGGTTCTCTTGGGGCCAGTACCTTAAATTGTTTCGGCTTAAACTACTAGAACTCTACCATACGATATACCTATACGAAAAATGATTAATTTTACAAAAAAATGTTAAAATTATCCCTTTTAAAAACAAATAAATATGGACTATTATACATTTTTGAAAAACTCTTAAAAAGAGGGATAAGGAAAAGAAATAATATATAGGGAGGGTGTCCTATTTAAAAAAAAACATAAGTTTACGCCATAACTCAAAAATAAAAGTTTTTAGAAAAAAACTAAGTTAGTGATTTGGAAAATACATGATGTAAGGGAAGGTAAAAAGAGTGAAAACAATACTTTAACACCCTGTTGGGAACACCATCAGGACCTGCACCCTAATTTAAGGCCAAGAAACTGCAAATTTTGACAATCAAAGAATGATTGAAATCCATCGTAACATAAACTTGATAGAATTAATTCAAACTGCTAAGATATCCGTGTTCGATTTCATAATTCACTGTACTGTATGTATAAATCAATAAATAACCACCCAATGACTAAGATATTTTTTGATACTCTCTTTTCACATTTAATAACATTACTTGTGTTTTTTCAGAACTTTCAGAAGTATTATGGGGTATGGTCCTTAACAAGGGATTAACTGTGGAAGGCTGGGCTGGAGGTATAGCCGTGTATCTAATCTTCGCCGTTTGGGGAACACTTACTATCTCCATTCTAGTTCTTATGGAGGGTCTTTCGGCATTTTTGCATACTCTCCGTCTCCATTGGTATGTTAATCGATCTAAATACAATGTAATATACAGGGCTGCCCAGAAGTCCGGAATAAAATTAATATAGCCTTAACCTGTAACTTTTTGGGAAAATGCTCGGACACGTCAATTTAGTTTTATAAATGCTCACATTTTGACGTTATTCGTTTGTTTTTTTATAGACATTTGTCAAAGATATGACGACATCGATTTTTTTTTTAAATGAAAACACAGCTTGTGATACATCATTTGAAAGCTATTATCTCGTACAGTATGCTCATACATTTTGACGCGATTCTGTCAAGCTATTTCAAAATGGCGACTGTTAAAAGTTTTTAAAAAATCCCTATTTAAATAAGCGTAAATGATAAATCATTGATGTTTTTTTTTCTTAACTTTCAAGGTAAGAAATCTTCATTGTTTCACGTTCTGACATTTTGTGACATTGCGACTTAACAATAGTTATGGTTTATTTGTTATTTATTTTGTCAAAAAGAAATAAGAATGTAACGAAGCAAAACAAACCACAACAAAAAGGTGGTTCAACGTGGCAAATGCTGGAAATGTCCTCCACCCTCTACTTGGCATGCTCCCAGACGATGGTAAAATCCGTCGACGGAATTTCGAATGGCTTCAGCCAGTATGTTATGCGTGCGTCTCCAATCTAATTTTGTTTTTCAAATCTTCAATATTATTTGGCCTATTTTGGTAAACTTTTTGTTTTAAATATCCCCAAAGAAACTAGTCTAGAGGCGTTAAGTCTAGGGGCCTTGGTGGCCATTTAATTGTACCACGTCGTCCAATATCCAGCGACCTGGAAATATCTGATCTAAATATCTTCTCACATTGACGCCAAAATGCGGGGGAGCACCATCTTGCTGAAACCAAATTGTTTCATTAGGTATATCTGGATCTACTTCGTTGGGAGCTTTTCTTCCAAAAAGAATGGCCCTAAAATTCGGTTATTAATGATACCTGCCCATACATTTACTTTCTGGGGCCGCTGAGTATGCGCTTCAAATATTATCCATCGTGGATTTTCTTGACTCCAGAAACGATAATTATGTCTGTTAACCACCCCGTTTAAATAGAAAGTAGCTTCTTCCGAAAATAATATGTTCTGTAGAAACCTATTATTCTCGTCACACCGTCTCATCATTTCTTCGCAAAATTGCAAACGCCTATCATAGTCATCTTCTAAAAGCTCTGGGACAAGACATACTTTATAAGGGTGGTATTTTTCTGCTTTCAAAAATCTTCCAATAGAACCTCTAGATGTATCATGATTTTGAGCCAATGAAACTGTTGAAACATGCGGATTATCCTGCAGAGATAATGCAATATCCAATTTTTCATCGTCGCCTAAAAACAAACGAATAACGTCAAAATGTGAGCATATATAAAACTAAATTGACGTGTCCGAGCATTTTCCCCAAAAGTTACAGGTTAAGGCTATATTAATTTTATTCCGGACTTCTAGGCAGCCCTGTATTGTTCAACTAGTAAGAAAAGTTGCACTTTTCCACCATTGTCAGAAAATGTACTTGTCTTACTAAATTTGTCTTTTCTTTCTTCCAGGGTGGAGTTCTGTTCCAAATTCTATTCTGGAACCGGATATGCATTCCAGCCATTCTCATTTGAAATAATTCTCGACTCTGCTGGTCAAACTAAGGAAGAATAAATTACTTTTTAGAAAATTGAAACTATCCCCATCATTATTTAAAAAATAGTTAAGAAGCATCGAATAGAATGTTGTTACATACAACCTATATTGACAAAAAGTGCTGCCGTGGTTAATAGATAAGCATATATTTCATTTAAGGCTTTTAATGAGAGCATGGTTTTTAAATGTAACTGGATTAACTTTTTCGCGATTGCTCACTCTTCTAATGCTGTACTTAAGAGCATCTTATATGAATATTTGGTCCCTAGATATGTTTTAAAAAATATATAGCTTAATTTGTGTATTCCCTGGAAAAAATAAACATAAATATAATATGATTGTATTTTATTTTCTTTATGTGTCACGTAGATATTTAAGGGAGTGATAGTGCTCGTCAAAATAGGAAAAAAATGCTCATAAACAAATAGGCGTTATTTTTGATATACAGGGTGTCAAAGCTTTATCTTTTTTTTAGTTTTTTTCTTTTTTTCTCATGTTCTCCGAGATACTTATTTCAAATTTGCTACACTTATTACTTTTTGGAATCTATAATAAAATGTCTAAATTGTTAGAAGCAGTATACAGGGTGTTACATTTCTTGCGGTACCAAAATTTTCACTCCTGAACTTTTTTTTGGGATACCCTGTATAAATATTGATATCATATTTTGACTCTCCGTTTTTTTCTCGCTCTTTTTGATTCCCTACGTGTTTATCGTATCTGTCATCGTTTTCTAGTTATTGATGGAAATAGATGTCCATGCAAACCAGGTATTATTCAAGTAACAAAATTAAAACAAAAGTAGTTGGCTGGGACTTGTGCGAGATTAATTTTGCCCCCTCATACCGTATGGATAAATTGAAATTTTTCTGAAATATTTTTACCTTAAACGAAACACAAATTACAGAAAATTAATAAATTCAGTTTATTTTTTAATTTTACAACCTAACATAATAGTTAATAATTTATTGATATCAATAACCAAATAAAAACGTTATATTAAATACATGCATACATATATCTATTAATACTTATACTTAATAAGTCGGTCAAAAAGCTTAAATAATCTTTGCTTTTCTTGCCTTTTTTAATGCAAATTCTGTTGTAATATCTGATACTATATCTTCCGAAATGTCCTTTTCTTTACTAATACTAATAATAGATAAGTCTTGCGACCCTTCATATTTGCACCATTATCATAACCCTGCCGGTATATTCCCGTTTCGTCGACTTTAAGAAATTTTCCCGTTTCGTCGACTGGCCTTTACAGGTAAATGGGTGTCATTTATAAATGACACCCATTTACGACAGATTGTATGGTCATCAAAAAATCCGTACAATATCAAGTTAAGAAGACTAAGTTGTATCCATGGCTGCGGATATGAAGATGTATGTAAACATTACCATTTGGGTGAAATACACTTTTTGCCCACAAATCAAAATCGTCTTAGATATTCGGATGTTTACACAGATGAAAGTTCCAGCACGGATACTTCATATCATGATGATACTCCCATTCAGAATGGTTTCAAAGTCGACGACTTTATTCTGGTAGAATATCCGTCCAGATCCAAGGTGTACTATGTTGGACAAATAAAAAATAATCGTGAAGAGGCCATCATAAAGGTTAATTTTATGAAAAGAATATTTACTTCCAAAAAAGAAAACTTTGTTTTTGTTTGGCCTGAAGAACAAGACGAAGAAGACGTGACTCACAATGATATTAGAAAGACTTTACCAATGCCAAAACAATTAAGAAGAGAGAAATATTGTTTTTCAGATAAACAGTTTATGGGCTTTAACAATATTAAATAATTTTTACAAGTTACGACTAAGAACTTTGCGTGCTTTAAGATTTTGTAACGGATTTTTGAAAATTTGAGTTTATATGCACTGTTAGAATATTTATATTTGGTTTAATTCTCATATTACTTTAGTTTGGTTCTATACTTTGGTCATTAATATTAAAATGTTTTTAATAGTAAAGTTGTATTTCGATATTTTTAAGTTTCAAACTTTTCAATGAAATTATTTTAAGAATGTAAGCCTCTATGACTTTTTTAAATTACACATACTGTTTAAAAACATTGTAAAAATGCGTTTTATTTATGTCTAATCACGTTATATATTGTAAAAAAACACATTTATATTTCCGTGGACATGATGTGTCATTACCATGGACTTACTTTTCTTTCTTTTCTGAATAAAAAATTTAAAAAACCATAACGATCTTGGCCCATACTAGGTTTTTGTTTTAATTTATATACATGTCATTATAACACAACAAAATATGTTGATTTCCTTATTAACATGAGTTTAATTTTTTTTTTGAAATCTTGCTTACTTCTGTAGAAATACCCTTATATCTAATAGGTAGGTACCTAGTAATTATTCCTTCCTCAATCGACGAAACGGTAACAAAACAGGTAAAATTGTCCAGTCGATGAAACGGTCAATCGACGAAACGGGAATAAATCACCCTGCCCCCTTAAATCCCCCAAACAAATGTAAGTCTCCAAAAAAAAAAAACATTAGTTAAACCCTTTCCTCTCGAATCTGATATTGAAAGAAATCTCCAAAATTGCTCCCTATTTTTTTTTTTTTTTATAAGGCAGCACTGCAGGATAAATCCTTTATGGCGCTCTGGGAGCGGTGCGTGTGCGCAGGAAACGATTCACGTTGGTCTTGAATCTTTGGAGATTATACTTGTTGGGGAACACGATCTCAGGGAGGTCGTTCCAGAGTTATGACGTTCTCCAAATGAAAGAATTTTGAAACAGTGTCGTTCGAGGGACACTAAGCTGAACCACGTACTGGTGGGCTGCAGTGGCTCGTCGTGTATTTCTACCATGCACCGCTCTGGGTGGTATCAAGCGGGCAACCTCAGTTGAACACTTGCCATGAAAATATTTGTAAAATAGACTTAAGTCGCCAACCCGCCTTCGATGTTCAAGGCTTTCCAGGTTGTTTGTCAGACTTAATATTAAACGTGCATGATGCTACCGATGTACCTAAGGTCAGGCATTAAAAAAAAATTAAATAAATAATATACCATACCACTTTGAAGAAATCCACTCATTTGGCAGGGGCACATCTCACTGTAGAAATTGGGGAAGCAGTCCTGAATGATGTAGAGGAAAACAATATCTTAAATTTGCAATATCTTTGTTTGTTTCTAAAATAAAGAAAAAATAAACTAGAAAACGATGCCAGACACGATAAAACTGTAGGGGATCAATTAAAAAGAATGAGTAAAGAACGGCCGGGGAGTCAAACTTATGATATCAGTATTTATACAGGGTATCCAAAAAAAAAAGTTCAGGAGAGTGAAAGTGTTGATAGCGCAAGAAATGTAACACTCTGTATATATACTGCATGCCTCTGATAAATTTAGACATTTCTCGGCTAGTACTTCATAATAATATCAATAATAATATGTCTCAACATATCAGCTGATTGAAACATCACCTCATCATTAATTATCACGTACGATAAAAAAAACTGCCTTGCACTTATGAGGAGTAAGTAAGGTCAAAGAGTAACCAAGTTATGAGCACAGTATACGTTCCGTATACTGTGTTATGAGTAACACTGGCAAAGTTTTGAATTTTTCCGCGTGTCCTTGGTTAGGTAATTAAATTTTTAACAAGAGTAATTTAACATATAAAATAAATTATTCAATGACACCCGGAAAACGTTCTATAAACCCTAATAAATTTAAAAAATATTTTTAAAAATCCTTATGATGACTAGGTATGTGTCATAGACAAGGGAGATGCGCTTATGGTATGTGTGTCAGCAGATGAATGAAACTCCTTCGTTCAACTTCGGGCACCTGACTACGCCGAAAGAAATGTTCACCCATTCATGTTGATCGATTTGATCACTGATATAAAACTATGGGGTGTAAAATGTATAAAAAATGAAGGACGTTCCTTGCAACAGTGCCGTGCAGAATTTTTAAATTAGTTTAAAAATATTCTTGGGAGCGTTTTGTAAGGTTTAGAAGGCACAAATGGAAATATTATACCTACAATGTATATATTTAAAATAAGTATGTAGTAATAAAATATTGTAACCAAAAGCTGTAATATATGGAATACAAAATATATAAATCTAAATTCGATAGGAATTTTCGGTAGGATTATTACAAAACATGAAAAACGAACGGAAAAACTAAAAATAAAAAGTATCCCAGCCGATGTGGTGTGGGTGCGGTATTTCCTCAAGGGTCTTGTGACTCGTGTACTTTTATACCTTTGACCGGTTATAGTCCTTCCTCCCTAATAGGCTAAAAATAAATTTACCATAAATTCGATTGGTGAACAAGTTATGCAAACACTACAGTTGTCGACCTTCTGCCCCAGCCGTATCATCAAAATTCGTTATCGTGTTTTTGTCGTCCCAGCGCTCTCTGTGTCAGTTCGAAATCTAAACTCGTTTCGTGCTGTGGGTTTGTTGCGTTCGCAGTTTACACCTTTTATACGGAATTTGTTTGTAAATAACTCCAATTTATCCAGCAAAATGGCCTGCACAAATCCCAAAAAGGTCTGCATTATTGGGAGTGGAAACTGGTAAATATCGACCACTTTTTCATTCATATTTTTAAGGGAATTTCTAACCTATAATCTGTTAAGTAATCTGTAGGAAAAAAAAACCTTGCACTTGGCAAGCTATTTTGTATTTTAAAATGTCAAGGAAATTTAAACAAAAATACCCTCCGCTTAAACGTAGTATTTTAACATTTCAGGGGCTCTGCCATCGCAAAAATTGTTGGAGGAAATGCATCGCGATTGAAGAATTTTGATGATAAGGTCACCATGTATGTTTATGAGGAAATGGTCAATGGTAAAAAGCTTACAGAAATTATAAATGAGACACATGAAAACGTAAAATATTTGCCTGGGCACAAGTTGCCACCCAATGTTGTAAGTATATTTCTCCTATTGCTTGGAAAATTAGGAGATACTGATGGGGTCACATGACTCACAAGTAAGATATTAAAAGAACTACCTACCTCACTGTAGGATTATTTTATGTCAAATTACTCTTGTCAAAAGGTGTCTTTTTCTCGATAACCAATGAAAATTTGGCATGGGTTGTCATAACTTAAATTAAAGCTAATTTGAACATGCACTAATTCAATGTACAGGATAAGGTAAATAAATATTCAAGGAAATGAGGTTGGTTTCCAAAATAATTTTGTTTAAAACAGTTTTCTTGGGACACCATGTAACCGCTGCACTTTTAAAGAACTCAGTAAATTGTATAATTTGATAGGGTAGAAAGCAAATTTAATTATATGTAGTATTATGTAGGCACCATACAGAACATTGTATATTGTATGTACATATTGCGTACTATACTTTTCACAAGCTATAGTGCCTAGTTAATCCCAGTGAATTAATTAACCTCAATTAATCTATGGTAATTAAGACGATAATATGTTAGAAGTGAGGATGTTGAATAATAATTTTAGGCATAATAATGATGTCACTCTTAAGACAACTTGTGAGTTAAGGAGAGAGTTAGCCTTCTTATAAATCTGGTAAAATTATGTTATGATAAATTTATCTTGGCAGTTATGGCACTGTAACATGCCCTTGTTTGGTCACTCTGCATTGGCGTTTTAGACATTGTCATTGATCTAAAAGTTAAAGACGAAACAGTATATGTTTTCACAGTGACAACCACTTAAGGTGTTTTATTTATTATTAGGTCGCCATTGCAGATGTTGTTGAAGCATCCAGAGAAGCTGATATCCTGATATTTGTAGTTCCACATCAGTTTATTAGGACAATATGTTCCACTCTTCTTGGGAAAATTAAACCTACAGCTATTGCTTTATCTTTAATCAAGGTAAGCCTTTTTATTTTTATTGGAAAATTTATCTATTATCATACAAATTGTATCTATGCAGTTTGGAAATTATATTACAATTATTATAAGGTTTTAGTTTTTTGGCCTATATTAATCTTGACCTTGCTGCAAGATAGAACTCTAAAAATAAATCCAAACCAACAAATTTTATAAAAAGAAAGATTTATCTGCTTTTTATTTTTATATGTTTGTAAAACTCAGCGATGTTTAATTTGGTTTAATATTAATTGGCAGTCTGGATTAAAATTGCTAACCCATATTTTCCACAGTATTGTTATGTAAATATATATAGTTAAAACCGTAAAGATTTAAGTAAATAGCCCTATAATTTACAATGAAGCAACAATTTGAATACATAAAATAGAAATACATAATATGTATCTCTATATAACTGTTGAGAACATTCATTTGCATTTTAGAATCATTGAGTTTATTTAAGCAGAAATGTACTAATATATATCCCTTCTATTTTTAAGCATTAATGGAATCATAACTACCCAAAAAATGAAAAAAATGTAACCATGATTTTAGTAAAAATTGTAGTATTTACATTTTTAAGTTAGACCTGTGGTGCGCTGGAATTATCTGGTAAATTCGCATATACGTCGGTGACAGAATTTATATTTACACTTTTGACTGGTGTGGTTCCAACCTATCTTGATGGATTTATTGCCAATAAGCCCATAACAGAGATGTACATCTTAATAATTATCTTACGTCATATAAAAATGATTTTCATATTCGGCGAACTAATTCTAAAAGAGCCATCATTTCTTTATTGTTGAAAGGTCTAAAAGACTACAAGGGTTGAGTGAAGGAGTGCAAATCAGTTGATATGTATATACCTACTTTCGGAAGGAAATTGGTAAAAATTTTAAAGATCTAGACCTTGTTATGACTACTTTTTCTTTTATTTTATTATTTTTGGTTTTTTTCTTTTCTTTCATTTTTAAATTTTATTCTCAGAAACGGTGGCTTGGAGCCAGAGCTGTCGCAATTACTCTTAAAAAGTAATTCAATTACAATTACCCATTACACTCGGAAGAAAGCATCAATTAGAATTACCAATTACCGACAGTATGATAAAAATATTTTAGTTACCAATTACCCAGTAAGTAATTGTTTCCTTGATCAATTACCGCATTCGACTTACTGAGTATACTGAGTTTACTTTAATTACTTTTATAAGTAATTCAATTCCTTTGTAGTAATTGAACTACTCTAAAAGTAATTGAATTACTCTGAATCTATAAATCAGGCACTTTTGAGTAATTAAATTACTCTCCAGGTAATTCAATTACATTTTGATAATTGAATTAGTATATGAGCAATTGAATTATTTTTTTTTATATTGTTATAGAAAAAAAAACTTAATATTTATAATTTTTTTATTAGAGGACAATCACTTTATTATAGAAAGAAACTCAGAAATTTTGGAATTTTTTTTATTTTTTACGCTGAGCAATAGTAGAATAGGGAAAAGGGGAAAGAAAGTCAAAAAGTCTTTCTCCACTAATTTTAGTTAGTAGTTAGTTTTAGTAAAATTAGTGGAGAAAGACTTTTTGACTTTCTTTCCCCTAGTAGAATAGTTAAACATGACCGATAATAACAATTATTGTCTCTGTATATGGGTTAATATGATTTATTTGGTAAAATAAAATAAATGTAACAATTAAGTAAAAGAGAAAAATAATTAAAAAACAACTAGCTAGATACAAAAAACACGAAATTTTTCATAACAAAAACACATAGGTATCTACCAAATGTTTTTTTTTTTAAATTAAGGATCATTACTTTATTTGCACAAATATTTAGTTACTTACTGGTGGTGTGGTGGTACATGGTTTAAGTCATTGTTCACTGTTCTCTGTGAAAAATTCAGGCTTATATTATACTTAATGACCAATGAGATCACTAAACAACTTAAAATATGCCTGAAAAAGTTTTGCCAATTCCTACCGATGATGGTGGGGTGAGAAAATTCAAATGCTGAGAATTTTGTTTTTAAAAATTTGTAGTCTACCGTCTATGGAGCTCTTCCGTGGAATCCACCCGTATCCATAGGAAGTGGTCTTAGAAATAATATTTTTGACATAATAACTTTATTCTTCTGTCATTATTATAAATTGTAGTTTGCAGTGATATTTTTTCGTAGGGATTTGACCGCGCCGAAGGAGGTGGTATCGATCTCATCTCGCATATCATCACAAGACACCTGAAAATCCCTTGCTCAGTCCTGATGGGCGCCAATCTCGCTGCTGAGGTCGCCGACGAAATGTTTTGCGAAACGACGATAGGTTGCAAGGACGCCACTGTAGGACCGACGCTAAGAGACATTATTCAGACGAGCTATTTTAGGGTGGTAGTCGTGGATGACGAAGACGCCGTTGAAGTGTGTGGAGCCCTTAAGGTAGGGTTTATGAGAATGTCTTGTAAAAAATGTCTCAAGGACCCGATTTAATATTTCAGAACATTGTCGCGTGCGGCGCGGGTTTCGTTGACGGCCTAAGCCTCGGCGATAACACTAAAGCCGCCGTTATCCGTCTCGGACTCATGGAAATGGTCAAATTCGTCGATGTCTTCTATCCAGGAGGAAAACTGTCCACGTTCTTCGAGAGTTGTGGGGTCGCTGATCTTATTACAACCTGTTATGGAGGTCGTAATCGTAAAGTAAGCGAAGCGTTCGTCAAAACTGGGAAATCGATTAAAGAGTTGGAGGACGAACTTCTTAACGGTCAAAAGTTGCAAGGTCCTTACACTGCCGAGGAAGTTAACTATATGTTGGCGAGCAAAGGCATGGAAGACAAGTAAGTTTTTGTGAGGATTTTATTTTTATTACTTAGCAATGTCAATCTAACTTCAGAACATTTTTTGAGAACTGTGTCTAACACATAAAACGGTTTCACAATAAGTTGGTTAAAAGCCAGGCTCTCATTTTTCCTGGCTTGGTTGTTTTTTTTTCTATTTCTAACCATTGCAAACGAATTCTGCATCAAAAGTAGTCAATTCACTTTCAAAGTAGACACGACCAAAATATGTCAACGTCATGGGCGTAAAAATCGAACAGAGCCGCATTCATAATTTATGTTTGCAATAGTTATTAAATTAAAGTTAAAATATAATAATAACAGTATGATATATTGAAATCAAAGCTGTCGCATTTACTCTTACAAAGTCATCCAATTACAATTACCAATTACTAACAGTAGTATAAAAATATTTTAATTACCAATTGCCCACTGAAAGTAATTGATTGCTTGATCAATTGCATAGGTTTTTTTCTTAAGCATATCACTGCCTTTATTGTTTTGCTTAAAAAAGGAACTTTGGTATTATACCGGGTGTTGTTTCTTTTGTTTGTTTATCTCGGTTTTTTCATGAAATACACGATTTTTAGTTCAACGTGTTTTTGTTAACCTAAAATGCATTTATCGGAAAAGTAACAGGCTAGGAAAATGAAAGATTACACAGAAACGTCATAAAGTGAAATGTAACAAAAGCATTATCAAGTTTGATTCTTCACTTTATCACTTTTTAGTTTGCTTTGCATACTTGTATTGGCAATTTCTAATTTTATTAAGTGTAATTAAAAACAAAATGGCCCAAAACCCACGTGTAAGAAGAAATCTTTCGCCTGAGGAAAGTGCTGGAGCCATAGCACTTGTGGAAGAAGGCTTGCCACTATTTCAATTAGATTAATCACGACGAAATCAGAAATCGGATTTTAAGTCTGCCAAGATGCGAAGCAGTAGTTAGAGCAAGGGGAGGCAATACCCGGTACTAAATGTTGTTTAATTTTTTTGAACAACTTCAGAAATTACAATTTTTTCCCCTGTATTTTTTTTTGCTATGCTTTGTGGATTCACTAAAATTAATTAATACCAGATACTGATTCTTTAATTACTTTAAATTTTGTTTTTTTGTTGCTGTTGCATTAATTTAAGCATTTCGTTCATTTTGTATTTTTTAACTAAAAATTTTTTTATGAAAAACAAGTTGAACTAAAAATTGTGTATTTCATGAAAAAACAGAGATAAACAAATGAACCAAAAAAGAAAATGTAAAGGAAACATGAGACTTTCATTTGGCTATAATTGCGATAACTTGCAATTGCTAGTAAATTCCACAGGGTGTTTTGAATTTCCATAAAAAAACAACATTTTTATAACACCCGGTATAATACCAAAGTTCCTTTTTTAAGCAAAACAATAAAGGCAGTGATATGCTTAAGAAAAAAACCTACATTTAGAAAAAGAAATTAAAAACGAACCACAAATTTGGAAAATACATAACATCAAAATTGAGGCAAATATTTCGTTATGCGTTAAATAAGCCGCGCAGTGTAGAAAAAATAATAATAACTATTATTTTTCTATTAGAGCAATTAAAATCATTAAAAACGAACCACAAACTTGGAAAATACATAACATCAAAATTGAGGCAAATTTTTCGTTATGCGTTAAATAAGCCGCGCAGTGTAGAAAAAATAATAATATTTATTATTTTCCTATTAGAGCAATTAAAGAATTTTGAATTTTTTTTATTTTGTACGCTACACAATAGTTAATCTTCGACTTCTAATTGTGAGATACCATTTACTTATTAAAAACTAGAATAGTAGTGGAGATATAGGCTTGCGAAATATTGATATCAATAGAACAGACCCTTCTTAAAACAGCCCTGGACGCTGTCTTAAACAAAATATCAACCTTGTAGTTTAATTTGAAAGAATAAATGTATTTTAAACGTATATTGTCTATACATGCTAGTGATTTAAACTGAATAAACATAATCAAGTCCATTATAAAGTCATTAGTAATCGACATAGAAATTCATTAATTGTATTGTCTATGCTGTTATTTACACTTGCTGTTTATATAATATTAACTTATTCCTGACCAAGTTTTCCAGGTTGGTGTGCACCCCGCATAGTAAGGCAATTTTTTTTGTTATGTATTAGTTTTGTTACACAATAAACAGGGGCGTCAGTTAGCAGAATGAGGAAGCGCTGCCGGCAGGCCCGCCGGAGGAACTTTGTTTTGGGGGCCGTGCTTAAATATTACCAGGAATTCACATAAGAGCAGAGTTTGGTATCTACCTACTTTTTTTTTCAACATGTAGAAAAGGTTTGAGGTCGACGTTTTACATTCTCTATAGTCTAACCTGAACTGTAGTTTTTGGGGAAAGGTTCAGTTATCTAGTGCATAATTCAATAACAAAGATAAGTATCAATATAGAAAGAACGGCAACGTTGCTTGTCTGCAATCTTTCCGAGAATATACGCCGTCAACAACGCCAAGACTAATTTCCTAGAATATCCGCCGAAGTAAAGCAAGCATACATGACCAAAAGCAGTGTGAAACAGTTAGGAGAGTAGTACAACCGCGGTATAGAAAGGTTTTATTGGTAGGCAACTAGATTCCTTTGACATAATATGGCACATTTATGGTGCGTGCAGCCTCGACGTCATTCTTCTGTCTATTCGTGTGATTCTGAGGCTTCTTGATGGCCTGGTTTACTTTTTGTACAATAACGTCTAAAAGCGGCAGTTTGTTGTTTTCTTCTTTCTGCATGGTAAACTTAATTGTTGGTGCCAAGTTATTCATGTGATGTAGAAAATTTTGAAGTTCGTCATCTCCTCCATTCCAAATAATAAATGTGTCATCTACGTAACGCAGCCATAGTTTCGGTATTATTTTTGCCCTTTCAATTGCCTGCTTTTCAAACCATTCCATGTAAATGTTGGCGATTACTGAAGAGAGGGACGATTCCATCGGTAGTCCGTGCAATTTACTTTACAGTCTATCATTTTCTCAGAAGTAGGAATTATTGGGCAGCATTCCAGTAGATCCATTATGACGTTGATGGTTAGCGATGTTCGTTCCTCAAGGGTTTGATCCTCCCCACGTTTCCTTCGGATAACCTGAAGATTTATATTGCGCTGGTCAGGTTAGGCATGCAGGGCCGGATTTGGTTGAAAATTAGAAATAAATAGGTATTATCAATTTTGATTGACAGAGATTAAATTAATTTTAATAAAAAATCGGTTATGAAAGCAGTAGAGGAAGCGGCGCTTCCATAGACCGCACGCCCTTGATAATAAAGGTTAATACAAAGTATTAATTTTCAGATTCCCGCTCTTCACCGCAATACACAAGATCTGTACAGGTCAACTGACACCGAAAGACTTCATCGATTGCATCAGAAATCATCCCGAACACATGTAAGACTTTACAATGTTTTAACATTTTTTTTTTGTTTTGTTTTTTCGAGTTGTATTCTAAAATTTTTCGGATGTAACTAAGGCCCGTTTCTAATCTATTGTCCAATTAACCCGGGGATTAATTTCAATGCTCTTTCGACATTGAAATATGGGTTTTATCAGTGTTGTTTGCTGTTTCGGTTTTTTCAATGAACAGATTAATTTTTATCTAACAAATATGTTTTATACTGTTTTCCTAGGATATGCATATACCATCCTATTTTTAAAATCCCATCTAGAACCATGTTTATGCATTGTTTTGTTGTACATAAGTGAACAAATTTAATTTGTTTTTAATAGAGAAGATGTCCCATTCCTACAGATCAACTGCCTATATCAGAGATAAAAATGTGGAGACAATTTTCACTACAATTTGTTTTCTAGTGTACCGCCGTCAGTTGAATTATGGCCTTTTAGTAATGGGACATCCTGTATGTTTTTAACAGGGTGAACAAAAAGTTGAATTTTCGTTATGTGGCTATAAATAATAATATGGCATCTTTCGTTGTCGAAAACTAATAAATTCAGTCAGCACAAAGTTTCTTAAATTTTAGGAATCAACTTCAACAGCTCTTTTAATGATTTATAATTATTGTCTTTTTATCTATTAATTTATCAACTGTAAAGTTTTATGCAGTCAGGATTATGTGTTAATAGTTTAATTGAAACGCATACAGTTAAATTTTTACTGCGCAATATTTATTTAAAATATCGTATTATTTATCTTAAAATTTTACAAAATATTATTTTTAATTGATGTTTTGCATGCAATTTAATTATTTTAATACTGATTTGGATATAGATTTGCACTTTAATAAAGGTCATGTTGTAATATACTTGGGTAGGGTTTTACCACATTCTAAAAGGAGCTGCCATGTGACCTGAGGCATAAACATTCAGATTTTTTTATTAAAGATTTTTTGTCATGACATTATTATGAATTATAATGTTTTAAAGAACATTGTTGATTTAAAACTGGCTTTAAAAAAATTAATCCTGCTAGAAAATTTAAGATTTATGCCGCAGTGCTGTGTCAGTGGGCGATAACTGGGTACTCTATCATGCATGTGATTTTTAGTAGATAGCTTAAATCTTAATAATTAAGATCAATTTTTTTAATCTACAATTTATTAGGGGGTTTTAAACGATACGTATTATAACGTACTAAACGCACAAATTAATGTTGAAATTAGTTTGAATTATTTTCAAGTTTTGTTGACGATATCAGGTTAAGTTATTCAGCAAAATATTCGTTACCGGGTAATAACAGTTCTTATCGGTAGATTAAAACCAGAAAGTATTGTAAATTGTGTTCTAAAACATTTCGTTTTGTTGTTAATACTTAAGGGTCTTGGACTTTGTTATTTATATAACATACTAAAATTTCATTATTTACACATTTGTTAACAAGGGCAGAGACTTAAGAGGCATACTGTATATTAACAACATAATAAATTTAAAAAAATTCTTAAGACAGCGGTTATTTTCGTATTCATTTTTTTAACAAGGCACACGCATTTAGATCTGTATAGTCCATCTATCTATCTTACAAACTCATTATAAATGCTAATCCCTAATGCCGATAAGATCCAGCGGGTGATCGAATGAAAGCAGGGATGCACTCGTTGTTGATAGAATAAAAGGTTGCGCTGCTTTAAGATAATAATATACAGCGTGTAACAGAAGTATGGAACGCTTTAAATATCTTTAATACCGTTTGTCCGATTTAGCTAAAATTCGGTATCCGTATATTGTGTATAAGAGGTTATCGCGGAGCTGCTAGCTGCTAGTGACATTTGCAATGTTGCCAAATTTACAGTTTTTTAGCAATTTAAAATATTTTTTTTTAATTGAACACCCTATATATTATTCAAAATTTTTTTATCTACCTGTATGCAACAAAAGTGTCGTACTGATTTTTCATGTTAGAAAGAAAACGCAAAAACATTCTAAACGTAATTTAATAATAAGTAATAATAATATTACAGGATATAAGATGCAATACAATTAAAATTATAACATATAATAGGATGGTTATGTATTAAAACAAAATATACATACAAAAAAGTACCGTGTCAGAAAAATGGTTATTACATTTTAACCCAAGTCAGTTTCACTGTCACTGTCGTCATCCAAGTTCACAATAATTCTTTCTCTGGGCAACATATCTATATTTACGTATGATTTTTCTACTTTTTAAACATGCGCTACACAATTTTACCAGCTTTTGTTTGGAATATTTTGCCCCTGACTAAACTAGAACTGTCACAGGAGAATTTAAGGTTGGCGAAACATTATTCCTCCTTACGGACGCTCTCAGCTGGTGCCATATACATATGTTCAATTGGGTTGAACATGCAATGGTAAGGAGGAAGTCTTACCACGGTATGACCCATTTTTGCCGCCAAAGTGTCATAATAATATTGCTTTTTTATTGAAAATGATTTAAAAATTTCGAGCAATTGCTTTTTTGTGTAATTTTCCTCAAAATACATATTATTTTCCATCATATAGTCCTGGATGGTAACTTTTGTGTCATTGGAACACGGAACTTTATCACACTATTTGGTAGTATATTTGGTAATAATTTGTTTTTAAACTAGTCTTCAAATAGTCTACCGTAGTATCATCGTGATAATCAACAAAGGAGTCCTTTACATTGATAAGGCCAAAGCGTTTGGTATAAATCCGTTTTTTGTCCCAGCATGAAATATTGTTATACGCTTACCTTTATTGATGGAGCTTTGGCTCTGCATTGACCCGATAAATCTACCCAACCTTTATCTGGAACTTCGTGTGTGTCATACCACGTCTCGCCCAAATAAATAATATCCCTTCCATCCTGTCTATATCCATGGACTACAATTAGGTATTCCATTCTCCATCTTTTTAGTTGTTAATTTTTTTCATTTTAAAACCGTTTCTTAAAATACATTTCCTTAGAGTCTCACGACAATACTCTATTCCTGTATAATCTTGTTTTAATCTTTGCAATAGGGTTTTTAAAGTGGGGATCATTAATTTGTTCCCTGTACTGTACATGGCATATATTTTTCTACGAATTATATCAACATCCGTCGCGTCCAGTTTCTTAAAAGTAAAAGAGTATTTCTTCTTTCTTCTCTCCACTATAGGTTTATTCACAACAAATCACACTGTGCTCACTGGCCTCTGCGTGTCAAAGCTGCCGCTTCCTTCACTGCACCAAATTTTGAAAAACCACGTTTAAGACGGGTCGTATAAACGTCGAAGATTACTTTTTTTGTGTCAACTGGTAAAATATCACGCTTTAATTGGTTTTTATCACGACCCGTAGATCCACTTGGCGTACTGGTTTCTTCCCACGGACGAAACATTCTTAGATATCACGTTTAATTGGCAACAAATAACTTCTTGTCTAAACCAATACAAACATCTAACTGAATTTTAAAACCAAAAATCAGCATATTTAAATAACTAAAATAAACCTATTTTATTTTACCCTAATTATTTTAAGAGGATTATTGAGAAAATATAATAATATAATAGTATTTTAATAGATCCGTACCTGGTGTCCTCAGATCAAGTGGCCGAATTTTACACCTCAGATAATAGGTTATTATGACGGTATGGGATTAGCATTTATAATGAGTTTGTAAGATAGATAGACGGACTTTACGTTCAGACCAAGCGGTGCCTCGATTCTAGAACAAAACGTAACGCGTGAACTAATCCTAAAACAGATCTGCGTACGATCGACACCTTTAATGGCGTCAATGCCTTATGGACCCAATTTTTTATATACCTGATTTACTGTAATTGGTACTAACATATCCCTTGCAGGCCTCGCCAGGACGTTCATATTTTTAACTTTAATATTAGTCTCGAGGGCAATTATCCTGTTTTATCATAATAGTTGCAAATGATACTTTTTCTGTGGTCATTTTAAATCTGTAATATAAAGCATTTTTTGCCATCATGTTTTAGCTGTTGTCATAAATGTTTATGATATTAACAATGATGAGATTGTATATAGTATATTTGATTTAAACAATATACATATATTATAATAAACGTAAATGTAAAGCTGTTCATAGCTTACATTATACCACACCGTTTATTTATATTATAATATTCGAATTTAATTAGGAAAAAAGCCGAAGATTAATTGCCAAGTTATATGATTAGAAATTGAACATAGCAATGACGTAGCAATAATATGTCAATCAAAGACGGCTTTCGTGATTTTCTGAAATAAATGTATTGTAAAAATTATGATAGGGTTATAAAATTAGTGGGATTTTTAAACACCATAAAGCATTAGTGATATGGATTTTTTTTGGGGATAATCTACAACGGGCAGTTGTTTGCGACCAAGAAAGAGGAGGGGGGGGGGGGTTAAAGGTTTAACGATGTTCAGATTTTTGCCTATTCAATCCCCGTAAACGGTAAAAATCTTTTATGTAAATTGTAGGTTATAACGCGATAATTATTACAAATTTAAACAGTACTCGTCAGATTAATATTTTGTGATTCTGTATAAATAGATGTCATGTAAGGCAAATTTATTATTATAAAACTCTTATCATTATTAGAAATTCAAGTGTTAAATATACAAGTTATTGTATGTAGAAATTAAATATATTTACTAAGCTATTCAAGTGTGATTATGCGAATTGATAGCTGCAGAAATGCTTGGTAACACCTACAAGGTAGGTGTAGGGGAAAGTAGTCCATATTGTACCGTCTTCCAATGTGTACTTATTTTACTTTATAAAATCTTCATTGCTTGAAGCAATTTAGTACATGAAAGAGCAAAACTCAAAAAATCTATCCTGGAATCAAATTGTAATTTCTTTTATTTATCAAGTTTGAAAATAATATACCTAAATGAATTATACAATTATACAATATGCGATTTTATCTTTTACTGCAAAGGAGATAAAGTTCTTTCAAAAATTAAGTCCAATATAGGCCACCTTCCCCCATGTGGACTAACTCATTTTAGTAATTATTTTATGGAACGTTCAATCATATATTTGATCGCGTAAGGTAGGATTCACTTAGTTTTTTTTCGCTCAAGTGGAGACAATCAATTTTATTCACTATGGGGACTTGGAGGTATAAAATATCCATTACTTTAAAGAAAGGTAAAGTTAAACAGCAATTTAGGCATAAAACCTTACCCCTTTTGTAGTTTGGAGTAGGCTACTAGATGGCCTGGGGCCTGGACCATAAAGTGTACATTGTATTACGTTCTCGTTTTTCCCGTTAAGCGGCTGTACATATGGATTCGTTTATAAATTTTCTCTGTCTTACACATTGGTTTGGCTAACTACACCTTTCTTAAGTAATTATTCTGTTTTCTGTCTGCTTCACTATTTAATTACTTAATTGAGAGCGGCTGTTTCGAGAGCATAAGCCCTCACCATCAGCTTCGATCAACCTCGCCACCAAATAATATAATTAAAAGAATGTGCAACAATATACAAATGTTCAAACAGCTTTCTTCTGCTTCACGAATTTTTAATAATATGTCACTTGTGGGTGTCCTATGCGAGATTTTCCCCTCTTACAAAAAAAAAGGCCCTCATCATCAGCTTTGACCAACTTCGCCACCAAGTGACATACTATTAAAAATTCGTGAAGCAGAAGAAAGCTAAGTTGGTCAAAGCTGATGATGAGGGCCTTTTTTTTTTGTAAGAGGGGAAAATCTCGCATAAGACACCCACAAGGTGGTTGTGATGAGTTGTGTGAGATTCCTACTCACTGAAAAATTCCTCCCCCTTCCTACAGCTCCTCGTATTGGAAACCGCTCTCGCATTACTTCACTATTAGAGTATTCTACTCTCAGTCTCTTTGCTCTCGATAATGGTTCTTACTACTTTATAGACATTCCACGATTCTTCCGATTCCCCAAGTCTTCCAGGCATGGCTGCCATATTGAAGGGACTCCCTGTTCTATATTGACGTAGGTTAGTCTTCCATGTAGCATGTGTTCTGCATCATTCTCTTGTTCGCAGTATGTACATTCGCTTGTATTTGATCTTTTTTGATCATATTGATACTTTTTAAAGCAGCCATGGCCTACCAGTGCTTGCGTTCTGTTCGGCAAAGGCCAGCTTCGTGTCTAACCACATACCCATTTCACAAGCCTTACTTATATTGACCACTTTGCCCTGTACTTCGAAGCTGATCGGAGCTGTCTTCCCTTCATCCACGCTGTAGGCTCGTATTTGCTACGTTCATTAGGAGTTCTTCACTTTTTGCCGTAACAACTACGGCAACATCATCGGCAAAACCTATTAAGGTAGTTCCTTCAGGCATTTCTATCCAGAATACTTCATATTCCACAAAGTTGAGCCCAGGACTGACCCTTGCGTGACACCGCTGTTTATTTTTTTGGTCTTTACGCTCTCCTCTATTTCCAGTAGTAACTCTCCAGGAGGTAGGATGCCGTGACATTAATAGACTTTCCTCAATTCCTTTTAACCTTAGTTCTTCCAGGATAAGCGGCCATGATGCGCTGGTAAAGACATTTTTTACGTCTAGCATTAGCATAGCAGTGCCCACCAGCGTCGTTCTAGAAGCAGTTGGTCAAAGAGTTTTCCGTTTACGTTCAGTAGGCAGATCGGTCTATATAACGACAGATTTTCCAACGGTTTGCTTCCTTTTCTAAGCAACAGGAGCCTCGTTCTCTTCCATTCCGCTGGAAAGTTTTCTCGACCTGCCTGCTTGTTATACAACGAGAAAGTATAGTCGGGTTTATCCAATGACGGTAAAGCAAAGACATTGGGTTTATCCATTGCCACTATCTTAATTATGCATGTAGTGTGCAGTTCGTCCATTGTAGAATTTGTAAACCTGCCACTAATATCACAGTCAAATATCACATCCTGGTTGGTTGGAAATAGGTGATCTGTGATTTGCTTCATGGTATCCATGGCCAGATTTATTTTGGAGGGTATCCAAGTATACCTTTAATGACGATTTTATATCTGTCGCCCCATATATCCCTGTCAACACGCTCACAAAGTGTCTTAGTCTTACTTTACTCTCCTTGTAAACTTGTAAGCAGCTTTTGATTGGCTTGGGGTAGGTCTCCACCAGCATATCTAGTATAGGCTCTTCGCTTTCGTCTGCCAATCTCGAATATTTCATTGTATTTGTAGTATAGTATAGTAGTTAGTAGTATGCCGGTTTCCTGTTTGTAGTATTTTTTTTTCTCCTTGGCATTATCACAGATCTGGATTAGTTTTGCGTGCTTTTTGCAGATACTACTACCTTGTTCTCATTTAGTTCTTCTAGTATATGATGTAGCAGTATTTCTCTGTACAGTTTTGTGATTATGAGGGCTTATGCTCTCGAAACATGTCATCAAGTAATTAAATAGTGGAGCAGACTTTGTGTTTAAATAAACTATGGATTACTTCAAAATACATGCAAATTGCAACTTCTTGCTCTTTGCAAATACTTTAAAAAGTCGCCCTTAGCTGGACTACTTACTTCTACAATATAAATTTAAATGTTGTTACCCTTCTGTGTAACAATTACTCGCTATTTGAACCTAAACTTGTTTTGGAGATCAAGGAGACACGAAAAAAAGTAGGGACACGTCGTTACAAGATTTCTGATTTAACGTTCTATAATTCTATAGGCTAACTAGGTACCGCGACAGTTTGACGACTGAACCATCTGAACGGCGGAAAACGCAACTCTAGGACACTTAAAGGCGACACTGTCATGTTTCAAGGGAAAAGTCATATTATTTATGGTGTTGTTGAGTGGATAATGAGAACAGAGATTTCTTTGGAATAGAGAGATGACGTAACGTTATCTAATATCCAATCTAATACCAATGTCTGTCTAAGGTTCAAGTTACTAACGAGATAACTTCTAAGGATACCATTGTTGCAACAATTGTTGTGATGGAAGTTATGTGGCTCTTATCACTAACAGGTCACTCATAATTTAGGCCCATTTTATCAATGCCCTATAACACCAACTACGATATAATCTCCAAGGATACCATTGTTGGAAGATTTGTTGTCAGGAAAAATATGTGGGCTGCGTCTAATGTGGACCCTAGAGTTGCGTTTGTTAGCCACCAGGCGAGACTAGTTGCGCTAGGCAGGCTACCCTATAGTTTAGTATATCAATGCAATAATATTATTTTTAGATATATTCCCAAACATATTGGATTCCAATGACCCTTTTTCCTTGCCCCGTTTACCCTTAACCAAAAATCTTTATTGTTATTTTTATTTTTAGTTATTGTATACTTAACAATATTGTTTTGTAATGTTTGTTAATAAATAAAATTTACCATGTACCTAACTTTTTGCCGTGTTTCAATTTATTTGGTTTGTTATTGTTCTAATTTGCTAATAATAATAATAATAACTGTTGTTTTGTTTTAGGGAATCTAAAATCTATTACTCAAATCCAGAATCGCTTGAACTTGATCATCAATTTAGTAAACTTTAGGGACTTTAATACATAATTTATACTGTGATAAGTCTGTGCATTTTGCTACAAAGTGATATCCATTTGGAGTGTGTGCTTTGTGTGAAAAGTGAAACCCTAGTCCTAATTTAACTAACTATACACTGAGCCATTGAAAAGGATTCATCAAGCATCAGAGAATGTCTATGTTTTGGATGAATCATTTTAACACAGTATGTGCATGAAATAAGTAATTATTTAGGATAGTTCTGATATGCTAGACCACAAACTGTTTATCATACTTAACATAAAATATATTTTCATCACTTAACAAACGGTTTTAAAAATCGTAAAGATTTTACATTTTTGTAGAATAAGATTCATCTTTTCTCGTTCACCACATCCACTCATGTCGCTGTATCGCGTCTCGTCAGAGAACCTTCCGGAAATGTAAAATCGTCATAATTCTTAAAACCGTTTGTTGATATTGGTTTTCGGTTTATAACTGGCGAGAGGGGCGCCGCCCGGCGGTGACTCCTGCAATTGTGACCAACGGTCTTTGTAGCTTTCCTCTGTGACTTTATTAAGTTCCTGTTGGTTTGGACCAGGTGATGCGTTCGAACGCCAAGAGATGTCGCTTTGTGTTGTATCTCGCATTTGGTAATTTCATCACTTAATATGTTTAATGATGATTTTGCATTATTTTTGGAACTGGGGAACTGGATATACAAATAATTTACTGTTTAGGCAATATTTTATGTAGCAAAGTTGGTAAAATCGCAGAATTTTAAACCAAGTAGGTTTTCCAAATACGAAACTATTTATTTTTTAGTTTATATAAACCCCATGTTCCAGAATAAGGGTCAAAAAACAAAAAATATTATTTTATCTCATACCGTGCAAGCAAACATTATTTTCATTGAAAAGGGCTTGGACTGAAAAACGAATGGCTTCGTTTAGATCACAATTATAAGGGGACGATATATCTAACCAAATCTACGTTAAAATTGTGTCAAATTCGTATTATGACTTAATATGCCAAACTGATGAATATTAAAATAAATAAACAAATACAAATTTATCTTTGTTGTTCAACCTGACACCAATTTTTTGAGGGCGCAATGTGGACTCTACAAAAAAATGGGGATTTTCAGTACTCCACATGCGTGTATTCTCGTCGAAATTTGGGGGTTTGAACCCCCTAAACCCCCTTATATATGTCCCTGACTGACAGTAATTCCTGCATCCTTTAAAACCTGCAGCTCGTATTTCTTGGAATACTTGCACTTTATAAGGAAACAGATTTAACTGTTTTTTATGAATAGTCCTGCATGTTCCATAATATCTACCCATTTTTTGAGACTGGCGTCTTACACATTTTGTTGACGTATTTTGCATTATTTCACAAACGTTTGCAACAAGTTCTTCTGTTTTTACAGATGGTCTTCCAGCTCATTTTTTTATGTTGTATAGAACCTGTTTCCCTAAACAGAGCCACGGTTCTTCTCAGGCAATGATAAAGATCCCCATCACACGTTAGGAAAATGTTCGCGAAAGTCGTTCATGCTAATGGACTGATTGTATTGCCACTCACCATTTAAGAAAGAATTTTTTTTAAATTTTTGTACTTAGTGCAAGTTTATTGAATAAACATAATATCCGTAGAGCGCTTTCGGCAGTTACGCCATCATCAGTACTACCTACAAAGCAAGAAAAGAAAAATCAACAAATTGTGAAATTTTACGAATCTTTGATGGTTAAAGTTACTTGAAAATCCTAGATAAAACACAATGTAAAAAATTCTCACCAATATCTTGTTACTTACTTTACATCAAAGATTCGTAAAATTTCACAATTTGTTGATTTTTCTTTTCTTGCTTTGTAGGTAGTACTGATGATGGCGTAACTGCCGAAAGCGCTCTACGGATATTATGTTTATTCAATAAACTTGCACTAAGTACAAAAAAAAAAAAAATTAAAAAAAAAAAAAAATTAAAAACTTCTTTCTTAATCTTTGATGGTGCACTCAGCCCCTTTTCTAATTTGTACTCACCATTTACTCTAACCCGTTTCGAAAATCCGCTTCAACCACGAATTTTTTGGTGCTGTTCCGTAAAACCCATTGCGTGAATTATTCAAGAAATTGGATAAATTAGTGATGAATCAAATTACTTAGTAGAGATGACGGAATAACTAACTGATTGATAATGCTGGTATTTACTGACACCCAACAGGTATTAAGCTCTACCGATAAGCAGTACGGCATTAGATACAAAGCACACTTTGATGATAATCATTTTTGCTCGCACACAATAACGTTTTCATATTTATCGTCAGTTTTAAAAGAAATCGACCAAGTTTTCAAGGGGAAACCTTTTGCTAATAATTTCAAACCTGTATCTTCAACTCAGGGGTCAAGTGATACCTTAAATTATCTATTTAATGCTGCCTAGTTTTTTAAATTTGGTGCAGTAGTTTGCAAGAAAATGCCTCTTACAGATGGTTAAAAAATAAGTCGACTCATGCCTTACTGTTTTTAGTCACTGGCGCTAATACAGGCCTGGCAATAGTTATTACAATTAGCAGCCTAACGGGAAGAAAAAACAACGGAATGAACCACACTTAAAATTGTATTCGCTGCGGATTGTTGCTTGGTCTGAGCTTTGACGATAAATGTGCATATGCAGGTCACATTTCAGATGTGTATTATAAGTTCCGGAGGGGTTTGTTGGTGTTTATTAACAATTTGCCTCAATTCTTTTACTTTTTGTGCAGTGCGAACTTTGGGTCTCCCACTGCCTTCCTCTCTATTCAAACTTCCTGCTTCTTTAAACAAAGCCAAACATGTAGTCAAAACTTAGCGAAACGTGTGACAATCCTGAATGGTGTCCCGTGTTAAATAAGCCCTTTGGACATCAACCCTTCTACTATTTCTTAAGTAACTTTCGATCATAAAAGCTTTTAGTTCTGCCGTAATTACCATATTTAATTTCCTTAAGAGTCAAAAATTTCAGGTCAGTTCTACCTTTCATTCACAGTGGAAGGAGAAAGCACCGTGGCTGATTGTAATAACCGTTTGCCAAAGCTATACAAGGTGTCCGGTAAGTATATGGTACTCTCGGGAGCGTATAGGGAAGGTCAAAATAACCCTAATTTGTTATATACCCCCGGAGATACAGAGCACCAAAGGGGTACCTAGAGACATACCTTTTCGGCTCTAAGTTTTGAACCGACATGTATAATTTAATGAAATTTTAATATTTTAGCTGTTTTACATCGTCAGGAACGGACTTTCCACCACACTCGTTGGGCCAAAATTTTCACTGGTGTCATTTTACAGAGAACTGATTTTTTAAATACTCTGGTCATTCCTTTTTAAAACAGGTACTTTAGATTTAATTACGGGTAAACAGAAAAACAGGAGTTTTACTGGTAAATTTCCACTGTATTACATCAAATAACTTGGCATGTTTCGCTACACAGTAGCTTCTTCAGAATAAAGTGTATGAATGATATAAAATTAAGGTTTGTAGTAAAAGATAATTACAGACAGGTAAATTGATATAGTAGTAATAAATATGGGGTTTTACTGTAAATAATTAAATGTAAATAACATTATTGAATTCAAAGATACACAAGATTTATTAACGAAATGGTTATAAAAAGGATAATAGTTGGCTAATTGAATAAATTTAACAAAGGAGACTTGTTAAGATCTATCTGGTCATTAAGTAATATGTTGGAATTTTCAAGCTTGTTTATTTCCCAAGATTCTAATAAATTAAGTCTTGGGTCTTTATTTTCTAAATGTAAGATTTTAATATTTGTATCGAAATTGTGCTGGTTTTCTAGTAAATGACTGGCGTAATTAGAGTCTTTTTTTTTGGCATATCTATTATAGTGTTCTTTTAATCTTGTATTGAATTTCTACCGGTTTGACCTATGTACGTTTTAGGACAATCGTAACAAGTTAATTTATAGACACCTGCATTTTTATTCTTGTCAGTTAGTCTTCTTGTCTTTTATTCTTGCTTTTGTTATTTTTAATGGACTTGCTTAAATAATTGTTAGTTTTATATGCAATGTTGATGTTAAGATTATTTAAGAATTTGCCAGCGATTAAACCAGGTGTCTATAAATTAACTTGTTACGATTGTCCTAAAACGTACATAGGTCAAACCGTAAAATTTCTACACAAGATTAAAAGAACACTATATTAGCTATGCCAAAAACAAAAAAGACTCTAATTACGCCAATCATTTACTAGAAAACCAGCACAGTTTTAATAAAAATTTTAAAATCTTACATATAGATAAAGGTCCAAAACTCAACTTATTATAGGCTTTGGAAATAAGCAAGCTTAAAAATTTCGACATATTACTTAATGACCAGATAGATCTTAACAATTCTCCTTTGTTAAATTTATTCAATTAGCCAACTGTTATCCTTTTTATTACCATTTCGTTAATAAATCTTGTGTATCTTTAAATTCAAAAATGTTATTTAGATTTATAATATAATTATGTATTTACCGTAAAAACCCAGATATATTACTACTATATCAATTTACCTGTCTTTAATTATTTTTTACTACAAACCTCAATTTTGTATCATTCATACACTTTATGCTGAAGAAGCTACTGTGTAGCCAAATATGTGAAATTATTTGATGTAATACAGTGAAAATTTACCAGTAAAACTCCTGTTTTTCTGCTTACTCGTAATTAATTATGGATCTCCGCCAAGTATCGGCTGATTCGGTCAAGTTACTTTAGATTTGTTTCGATAAAATTAGCCGTTGAATTGTCGAAAATTGTCTGATTGATTGTAATGGAGGATTATTCCTATAGTGAATATGCCGACATGCATCTTATTTATGGACAAGTACTCTGCATTTGTGTGGAGGCGAGAATAATTTATTCTGATACATTTCCAAATCGACGTTGACCGCACCGAAGAACTTTTGAAAGGGTTGATCCTTGCTTAAGAGAAACAGTCAAGGGAAATAAAAAAAATGCGAAAAGTAGCTAATCTTTTACTAATCCATTTTAGGAAGTTTTTTTACCGCACCGTGGTGGAGAAGGGCCTCCAGGAAGAGCAAGGAACCCTCAATTAGAGTAGTATATTCTGGATGAAATTGCTAAAAATCCCTCTAATGAAGTGTAAATAAGCTGTCGGTCCAAGTTCATGCTACAAAGTGGGTTGTTCATGGGGAATATTCGAGAACATCCTAACCACGTCCAAAAGGTACATGATATGTCTGCTGGCATGAGAAAATCCCCAGGCAACAGTACAGACAAAAGCCCAAACAAAGGTTCATGGTTAACAAGTGGGCGGGGATTGTTGGGAATCATCTCATTGGACCGTTCTTTATTAAAGGCTGATTAAATGGTGTCATGTATTTGCAATTCTTGCAGCAAAACGTAAACGGTTTATTAGGAAATGTGCCCTTACAAATCAGATGTGGTATATGCACGACTGTGCACTGCCTCATTTTAGTAGTTTACTTCTTCTGCACGTATCAAATACTTTTGCTAATCGATGGACAGGTCGAGGTGGACCTATTTAATGACCACCGATTTCGCCCGACATGACTCCATTGGATTTCTTTTTATGGGGAAATTTAAAGAGACTTGTATATTCGACGCCAGTTCACACCAGGGAAGATCTGAAGAATAACACACCATTTCAACAAAATTCAAGACAATCCTGGAATGTTGTTTAAGTAGCAACGAGAAATCATCCGTCGGCTAAGGAAATGTATAGAGGTACAGGGCGCCCACTTCGAAAATCTGCTGAAGTAAACAAGAAGAAGCAAATCTTTCACATTTAACATTCTTGCGTTTAAGTGATTTCCGAAATGTCAACTTTTTCAATGGTTCCTTTATGCGTCACATTTCGATTTGGAAATGTATCAGAATAAATTCTTCTTGCATCCACACAATTGCCGAGTGCTTGTCCATAAATTAGATGCATGTGAACATTAATGGGATGTAATAATGACTATTTCCCTCATATACTGTAACTACAATGCGCTTTTCACTTGATTTTCGGTGAAAATCAGCCCTCGGTCGCGATTGAGCTGAAAATTGCACTCTTCTGGTTTTCCATTGTTGGTTACCTACGAGAATAACCGTCACTGTCACAACAAGTTGAAATTTCTGCTTTGACAATTTCGCGTCAATTTATCAAAATGATTCGTTTTTAGTTTTTCATTCAGGAAATATATTTCGTGCATGTAAAATGGCTTGATAATCATGCACTCAGATTTGTTGCCCTAAAGAAACAGCTTTCATGCATTTTTATTGTTATTTACCTTAAAATGGTAATAAATAAATAATAAAATTGGTAAATAACAATAAAAATGCATTCAAGCTGTTTCTAGGGCAACAAACCTTCATGCATGATTTTCAGCAATTTTACATGCACTTAACATATTACTATTGATAATTTTCTTTATTTCAATGCGAATTATTAGTGTCTTGTTGTTTTTCGATTAGTTACTGTGTATAAATAAATGTTAATAAACTTGATTATTAAATAAATTTCGAAATATACACTGCGTCCATTAATTATGGAATAGGTAAAAAAGTACTCAAATTTTAAACATCCATATCTCCATCAAAATTATATCAATCCACTCAATTTTTGATTTATTAGGTAGGCCGTCCCTTGGACTACTTAGCACAAAGTATTTCACCTTACTTTATGTCTTTTATACAGGATGATGGCTAAGATACCAAGCCATGTAAAATGTGCTGATTTTAAAATTAATGTTTGGAAAATACGAAGCAATGAAAATGGAATTTTATTAGTGTACTGGTTACAGCTTTATGTTAGGTACTTACTGTACAAATTACAGCGCAGTGCCGTTCGTGTTAATTAAAAAAATTAAAAAATCGTGATATAACACTAACTTAACAATAGTAATAACAATTTAAAGAAACAACTTAATTATAAGAATAAAAATTAATAACGCGTATTTCCTCCACGGGCATTAATGACAGCTTGACAACGATTTGGCATACTGAGAATCAGATTTCTTATAAAA
Organism: Polydrusus tereticollis; assembly: GCA_963920685.1. NCBI lineage: Eukaryota > Metazoa > Arthropoda > Insecta > Coleoptera > Curculionidae > Polydrusus > Polydrusus tereticollis. The sequence goes on from OY987329.1 coordinate 128,612,231, forward strand.
ACCTGATCCATATTTTCCCATATTCTTTGTAGCGTCAATCTCAGCTGAGCCAAAGTTTCTGGTGGGTTAGCTTCTGCACGAACCTCTCTACCCATTCGATCCCATAAATGGTCTATAGGGTTAAGATCTGGGCTTCGAGCTTTCCAATTCATTACGGTAATTCCCGTTTCTGCTAGATATTCCGTTACTATTCTCGCCGTATGTGGACGTGCGTTATCTTGCATAAAAATGAAGTTTTCCCCAATAAAGAGAGCAAAAGGCACAACATGCTCCTGAAGAATTTCCGTAATGTACCTGTCACTAGTTAATCGCTCTACAAATACCAATTCCGTTTTTGCCTCTAGAGATATACTTCCCCAAACCATAATTGATCCACCGCCATAACTAACCCGCTCTTTAAAATTACACTGAGCATAGCGATCACCAAACGGGATTCGTCACTAAATAAAACATTAGCCCATTCATCTTCACCCCATGGCAAATGCTCTTGAGCAAACTGCAATCGTTCACGTCTATGGTGCGGTTCCAGCTTTGGTCCTATCGCTGCTTCGTACGGTTTCAGTTGGACCTCTTTAAAGCGATTAAGTATTGTTTGCTTACATAGTCGAACATTGTAAACGTTTGACAACCGTGCTTGTAGCTTGGTACTTGTTGTAAATCGCTCCCGAACACATTGCATTGTTAAAAACCGATCCTGATTAGCAGTTGTTTTCCTTGGTCGGCCTTGCCCTGCTCTTCTTTGATTCGATCCATATTCTCGATACCGTTTTAAAATTTTTGATATAGCCCCTTGCGTTTTATTCATGATTCTGGCCATATCAGACTGAGACCGGCCCTGCTCAAACAGTCCTCTTGCATAGGAACATTCTTCTGGAGATATGAATCGGATATTGGCATTCATTTAAAAAAAGAAACTAAACAAAAGGCCTTGTCAAGGACTGCCAACAAATTTATAATCTTGATAAATTGACAAGGGCAATTGGTTGACTAGCAACGTAAATCCAAATAGAAGTAAAACGTTTTCAGTCAATATAATTTGCAATATACATATTTTTTAATTTACACGAACGGCACTGCACTGTAATTTGTACAGTAAGTACCTAACATAAAGTTATAACCAGTACACTAATAAAATTCCATTTTCATTGCTTCGTATTTTCCAAACATTAATTTTAAAATCAGCACATTTTACACGGCTTGGTATCTTATCCATGATCCTGTATAAAAAAGACATAAAGTGAGGTCAAACACATTGTTCTAAGTAGTTCAAGGGACAGCCTACCTAATAAACTGAAAATTGAATGGATTGATGAAGATATTGATTTTAAAATTCGAGTACTTTTTTACCTATTCCATTTTTTTTTTAATTAACACGAACGGCACTGCGCTGTAATTTGTACAGTAAGTACCTAACATAAAGCTGTAACCAGTACACTAATAAAATTCAATTTCCATTGCTTCGTATTTTTCAAACATTAATTTTACAATCAGCACATTTTACATGGCTTGGTATCTTAGCCATCATCCTGTATAAAAAAGACATAAAGTAAGGTGAAATACTTTGTGCTAAGTAGTCCAAGGGACGGCCTACCTAATAAATCAAAAATTGAGTGGATTGATATAATTTTGATGGAGATATGGATATTTAAAATTTGAGTACTTTTTTACCTATTCCATAATTAATGGACGCAGTGTATTATACAAAATTTATTTTCTTCGAAAACGGCTAATTTTATCGAACCAAATGTAGGGTGCCATTTTTAAAGAGGAATGACTAAGAGTATTTAAAAAATTAGTTTTTAGCTCTATAAAATGACACCTTACAAAATGTTGACCCAACGAGTCATGTAGATACGTTCCCGACTTCCCTGACGATGTAAAACCACTACTGTAGTATGGTTTTATGAGTCTTTATGGTCTACATAAAATATTAAAATTTCATTAAATTTTACATGTCGATTCAAAAGTTAGAGCGGAAAAGGTTAGTCCCAGTCGCTGGGTTTATTTTGACCTCCCCTATACGCTCACTTACCAGACACCCTGTATATAAATACACGTGTCATTCATTATTTAAAATTGACGTGGTATAAAACTGAACTTTTCATCACGTTTATTTTACTATATCAGCATTTAGTTGGTTGTTTTAAACTACATCATTACATTTTACTAACAATGTAGTTGGGCATTAATAATTATCATATAAAGTTAAGTTTGGAATTGCATCAGTTGGTAATTTGTAGCCAGTGCAGTCTTGAGATAAGGTTCAGTTTACATAAATGAATTTAAAAATTTTGTCACAAATATAATTGAATCTATTTACATTTTCTAATCATTACTGCCCAGTACTGCTAACAAAACATGCGACATTATGTTTCACATTAGGGCATGCTGTAAATGTTTAAATAAAGTTACTTGTGCAACATCACTTCCTTGCGATTAATTCACTTTTTGTTTTGCAGGATTAAACAAGCTGGTGCTTAGTTTCAGTTACTACTGAAAAGATATTCCATCTATAAATAAATAGTATTCAATTTTGAATACTCTAGTTTTGTTTAGTATGTATTGTGGATTGTGGGTTGTGAGGTATTGAAATCAAAGCTAGACACGAGTATTAGCAAATAGACTCATAGAGTTGATCTATTGGTAAATGAAAAAAATATTTTCTTTAATAAACCTACCCGAAAACTGTGATTCAAATGTATATTGTATATAAGGAAAAATTTAAAAGAATAATTGGCATTTAACCGTAATAATACTACATTCTTTGTACCTAGTGGAAATTGATATATTAGTACAAAATGTATTGGATACTATTATAAAATAAACGAGATTAAAAGAAACCCTGGTTAGCGATTTAAATTTTCATAGTAGTCAACTTAAGCATCATACCCCAAAATGCTTGAAGCACTATAGTTAGGATTGAGGCGCCTTTCATTATTACCTACATCTATTAAAAATGCTTCAAGCTCAATGTACATATACGTAAATACATGTATATTGTGTATGTATTAGAAACACTACATCTCAGTGTTAAAAACTCATTGGTGATGGATTCCTATTATTTTTTAATCCCATGTGATCGACGTAATCGGCATATTATGTGGTAATATTGTTTGGTGCTGGTTCCTCAGTTTTTAGCACCAGAATATTCTATTACGGTAATATACAAATACAAAATTATATATCAAACAATGTAATAAATTTCCAGTGTGTTTACTTGAATCATTATTTGGCATATTATATTTTTTTTTTTTCTTTTGATAATTGATTTTGATACATATTGTTATTTAGTTTGTAAGTTCAGCTATGTTCAGAATTTAGTCCAAATATAGAAACTGCAGACTATTTAGTTGTTTTTTTAAAGTTGTTTAACCTAAATATATGTGTAGGTAGATATCAAGATAAATGTCATTACAGATGACATGTTCACGAAACCAAATTAGCAGAAATAAAAATTTTCATTCTTTTTAGTGTTTTACATGAAATAACTTTACATATTATTGTGCCATATTTCAGATTATCATCATTTCCATCATTAGGGAGACTACAAAAATGAGAAAAAGTAACAGTGAGGCTGCTATACAATTATATAGTGTTAAATTACTTACAAATAATGTGAAATATACCAAGAAACTGACGTGCAATATTAAGAAATATATAAAGGAAAATAGAGTATAGACATTTAAGTGGCAGGATAAAGAAATATAAACTACATTTTTTTGCCTTTCGGAATAACTTTATTTGAATGTTAATAATTATGCCATACAATTTGTAGGCCTCGGTGCCAGTTTTATTGTAAACTGTTTTGAGGTCAATAATAAATTATTATTAAAAAAAAAAAAACAACTTTGTTGAGGGTGATCATGTGGATCTTAGAAATTCGTAATTGGAGCATCAAAACAGTAGTAAAACTCCATTGATGCTCCAATTACGAATTTCTAAGATCCACATGATCACCCTCAACAAAGTTTTAAGTAATTTAACACTATATAATTGTATAGCAGCCTCACTGTTACTTTTTTCTCATTTTTGTAGTCTCCCTGATGATGAAAATGATAATAAAGATTTCCGAAAGCTTGGAATAAAACTTTAAAGAGTATTCTTTCATATTGCTGCACACCCCAATATTCTACTAGTTTGTCTTCTAACTAGTCAGCAAAGACTACCCTCTCAAATATTTCACATTATCTATAGCTTAGAAGATATTCTCGGCGTTGGGTCTATAGCATCGTCCGGAAATTTGCTTGCTTGCTCTGCAAAACAACACTTTCCAGTCTTAATACGTAAATAACTATTTTCTACAACCGTCCCGAAAATAACTAAATTTCGGGTTCAATTTTTAGTTTCGAGAGCAGCTTCATCGGTCCCGAAACTAACCTTAACTATCCCAACCTGAAAACTTGTAAATAACACTACAAATTTATATAAAACAATTAATTTTATTACTCTGTTCTTTTCTTAAGTAACCATTATTAAAATCAGCGGCACTCATAATTTTTTTACCTTGAATGCCAATTTTCCCAACACTGACCCAAGTCCTATGAGCACATTCCACTATCAACTTCTTGACTTTCTTATCATATTTGACAAAACCCGGCATTTTACTGGCTGTTTGACAATCATAAACTTCAATATCTATTAGCTTGAGGTTCAGTGAATTCCACGTTGTCGTTAAAGGGAAAACAGATTTTAAAGCCCTCTGCAGGTTGTATACCTCAGTCGATGTTGTTTGTTGCCATTTAATTTGTGCGAATTCAGGTGTAACTTTTGGTGCTAAAAATACGGTACATCTGGATAATGTAAAATATTAAATAGGTGCATCTTTATCGTTAGTAGGCTATTTTTAACTCTTAAGTATAAGTGCATTATTTATTGTATGAAATAGATGTAGAAATGGAAAATTCATTCTTACCATAAGTAATTCCTTCTTCAGGTTGAGGTTTACATTTCTCAAGCCTTTCATCTAAATTACTTATTGTATTTAATAAGCACTTAGCTCCCAACTGTCCTAGTTTCTCATGTAGATCTGGCATGTCCTCATTTAAATGAATACTAACTTTTTCCTGATAAATTATTTCTCCTATATCAAAATGTTTGGGTTGAATTCTCATGATGGTGATACCTGTTTCAGTATCACCATTGGCTAAAGCATAAATTATGGGTGCTGCCCCTCTCCATCTTGGCAAAAGACTGGCATGAACATTCAACATACCTCTAAAAAATTTAAACCAATTGCCTTAGGAAATTTTAAATAACCTCTACTAATAAACTCCTGGACAAGAATAACGCAACTTATTGGTATTTCTTCTCTGAACCTAAATTAATTTGATTGATTTTGCATTGTAAAGTGCTTTTTAGGCATTGTCCTAGATTTTGTTATTCAATTTATTAAAAATTCGGAAATTCTAGCAACCCTCATATATCACAGTTCAAATTAGACTGTAGCTCCATCTTTATTTAACATTCTCATTTTTGGTTCAGGTTAGTTATCTGTAGGCTTAGAGCGGATAAACCAGTTTATAGCTCAACCTGTTTTATAAAAGCCTTATTGTCAAATACATTATTAGGATGGAAACTAAACTGGAACAGGACTGGTGGAACAGGATGAAGAGAAAGAGCACTTTGGGATTCAAAATTACACTAGATATTAAAAGGATATTGTATATTAGACTTAGTTCATTGGAGAAGAGAGTCTGGCATGTTTTTAAATGTTTATTTCAAAGGACAGTCCTTTATTTCGAACTATTCCTTTGTGTCTAAGGACGGTAAATGCCCTTTTAAACGAAACGATTTATCTAGTACCTAAGTACCTTAAATAAACTTAACATTCAACAAAATAAACACATGTTACCTTTACCATAAACCCTTTACCTAACATATTCCATCTAACATCTAACGCTTAGACTAAAAATGTAGTATTTCTTATATATCGGTATATAGTATAGTTTATGTGTTGCGTGTTGGCAATAGTTAAAATATACCGGTGGTAAGTCCCCGAATTCGGCTAATTCCCCAACCGCAACCCCAACCCTTTAGATCGGCATGCATTTATTGCTTCACTTGACCATTTTCCAAGAGGTTCAAAATGCTTTTCACGTGTAGCTCAGTTCCTGTTGATTGCGCGACGAAAAGTGAAGATAGTAAATTGGTCGGGAATAAAATTCTCTATAAAATTGTACTTTTAAAAATTTTTGATATTTTTATTATTCATCGAGTTATTGCTCCATTTCATTATCTTCGAAGGGGTTGAAAATGCTTTTCAGATGTAGCTCGCTTCCTGATGATTTCGCGACGAAAAGTGAAGGTACTAAATTGGTTGGGAATAAAATTCTCTATAAAATTGTACTTCTAAAAATTTTCGATATTTTTATTATTCATCGAGTTATTGCACGATTTGACTATTCTCAAAGGGGTGAAAAATGCTTTACACGTGTAGCTTGGCTGCTCTTGATTTCGCGACGAAAAGTGAAGATAGTAAATTGGTTGGGAATAAAATTCTCTATAAAATTGTACTTCTAAAAATGTTCGATATTTTTATTATTCATCGAGTTATTGCACGATTTGACTATTCTCAAAGGGGTGAAAAATGCTTTACACGTGTAGCTTGGCTGCTCTTGATTTCGCGACGAAAAGTGAAGATAGTAAATTGGTTGGGAATAAAATTCTCTATAAAATTGTACTTTTAAAAATTTTTGATATTTTTATTATTCATCGAATTATTGCTCCATTTCATTATCTTCGAAGGGGTTCAAAATGCTTTTCACATGTAGCTCGCTTCCTGATGATTTCGCGAAGAAAAGTGAAGATGGTAAAATGGTTGAGAATTAAATTCTGTATAATATTCTCCTTTTAAGAATTTTCAATATTTTTATTATTTGTGGAGGTATTGCTCGATTCGACTTATTTCAAAGGGGTTGAAAATCCTTTTCACGTGTAGCTCGGTTTCTGTTGATTTCGCGACGAAAAGTGAAGATAGTAAATTGGTTGGGAATAAAATTCTTAATAATAGAGTACTTTTAAAAATTCTGGATAATTTTATTATTCATCAGTTATTGCTCCATTTGACTATTTTCGAAGGGGCTGAAAATGGTTGACACTTGTAGCTCGCTTCCTGATGATTTCGCGACGAAAAGTGAAGATAGTAAAATGGTTGGGAATAAAATTCTATATAATATTCTCCTTTTAAGAGCTTTTAATATTTTTATTATTTGTCGAGTTATTGCTCGATTCGACTATTTTAAAGGGGTAGAAAATGCTTTTCACGTCTAGCTCAGTTCGTGTTGATTTCGCGACGAGAAGTGAAGATAGTGAAATAGTTGGGAATAAAATTCCCTATATTGTACTTTTAAGAATTTTCATATTTTTATTATTAATCACGCTATTGCTTGATGTGACCATTTATGTTCCCAGTCCCAACCGGTTAGATCGGCATGCATACAATTTTCAGAGACCAGAAACAGATTTCTGGGCGTGTGCTGTGGCCCTGGATTGTTCTTGTCTGGCTGTGCACATCATTACATGGGGAAGAGATATAGAATAGAGAGGATATAAAGCAGACTTTCAGTGATTTGAATATACTCACAATCCCATCGAGGTATATTTTTGAATGTATTTTGTTCGCTCACAGTAGTCCAGATAGATACAGTACAAATAATTCCTATCATGACTATGAAACAAGGTGGGGGAATAACATTAGTATTGATTTCTTGAGGCTTGTTCACCATGTAAACACCAAACGTGACTTTTTATTTCTCCAACAAAGCAAAAGGATTCTGGTAAAATGCTAATATCTAGTTCCGAGCCTAGTTCTAATCTTATAATTTATATTACACTTACAATGGAAATTTTCTAATTAATGACTCTGGAATTAAATGTCCAAATGACACCACTAGTCCTAAATCATATTCATTCCCTTCTAAATTTGTAGGCCACTTGTAAACGTGTAAATGATGTTCTTTGGCAAACTTCCACACAGGATTGCTGCTTGAGCTTGTTACTACATCTACTGTACTTAAAACATCTTTAGTATTTCTGCAAGGAGCAACCTTATGTACAAAATATTTATATTTATCTCAGTTAGAATACTTACTGCTCCCTAAATAAAGCTTTTAAACTGTACAAAGAAAATTCATCGCTTCCGAAAAACAGTATTTTCCATGGTGGCTTCCTGGTCTTAAAAATGGAACCATTGTTGGAACACTTCCGATAGCTATATTTACAAAAATGTATAAACTTGTGTAACAATACAGTCATTAAATTAAATAAAAAATATCTAATTTTTATGTAAAGTGACCTACCTAGAATTATAGGTTACGATTGTTTTTTCTAGAGATGGGCTGTAACGTATTAAACGTATCGAACTTTCTATATCAATCGATAATTTTCTATTATGGGAAACAAATAATTTTTTGTGTTCCTCCAGAGAACTAATTATTTAAACTAATCGCAAAAATTATAATCCTAACTTGGTTGTCAAAAGAAAATTTATTTTAAATCAAAAAACTTTATTAAGTAATACTATAAACAATAGGTATTACAAACTAAAGAGAACTATTCCTTTGCTGGCTCAGTTTTCGTTTCTGGTTTTGTATTATCATCAGTCTCATTCTGTTTTTTTTTGGACAGCATTCCAGGTCGATACAGAGGAATTGTTGGACGGTCTTTATTACGGATCCTTCTTGAAGAACTAGACTCGCTTTTCTCTTCACTATCTTTCCTTTTATCTTCTTTTTCTATATCTTTATCTGAAATTGTGATTTTTTGAGCTGTTTTGGTTTCTTCACCACTTTCTCTTGCTTGTGTAGTAGGTGGATCATTTTCCTCATTTACCAGATGTTTAGTAGCTTGGCTATTTTCAGAAGATGTATTTTCGTTTTTTTCTTTTACTTCTTTAATAGGGATAGTTTCTTCAGTGTTAAATGGTACTTCCTTAGATTCATTTGCTTGCTGTTCCAGTTTTCTTTGTTCAGCCTTTTGTGCCTCAATTTTTCTCTCTTCACGTTTTTCACTGTATTTCTTTACTTTTTTTGGATAGTTCTTGCTTTCTTCCTTTTTATATTCGTCATAATGCTTTGATCTAAACTCTCTATGGGAATAGTCATCACGTTTATAATCACGAGTATCAGCATACTCTTTTTTTGGAAACCTTGGTTTAATTTCCTTCCTTTCTTTTCTTTCCTCATACTTTTTTTCTTTAATTTTTCCTTCAGGCCATGTTTTTTCTTTTGGCAACTTTTCTAATTTCTCATCAGAGGTTTCTGTTTTACTCTTTTCACTAGCAATTTCATTTTTAGGTGATTTAGGTGTGTGGGACTTGCCACCATATGACTTTGTAGGGGACTTCTCTTCATACTTTCTGTCATCATATTTGCCATATTCTTTCTTCCTTTCAAATTCTTTTTTCCTCCTTTCACGCTCCTCTCTTCTTACTTCTCTTATTTTAAGTCTTTGCGCCCTCTTATTTTTAATATACTCTAAAAGTGGAGTAGTTGTGTCCTTTTTTTCATCAGTTCTCTCCAATTGCATAGTGTATTCAGGCTTTGCATCTTGTTCAATGGGTTTATTTAGGTTGGCAACGAACTCCAAATAATACGAGTCAGATTCAATGGAGTTACATTTTGGATCCATTCTGCTTTTACCACGCTTCTTGGGGATTTTTTGAAATGGGGCAAATTCCACAACAGCAGGATACTCATGACCTTTGCCATCAATAAATACATAATTATCAAATCGTTCTTTAAAACTATATACATCCTCGGGACATACAAAATTTATGTAGGCTCTAGAAAAAGCATTCTCACCCAAACTCATATCACCTCTAACATGATAAATATAGTTGTAATCAGGAACGGGTGATACTTGGTTCAGAAACTGCTCTTGGGTCATTGTGGGAGGCAGTCTGCGAATAACTACCTTTGTAAGAGGCTTTTCCTTCTTATCTGCCCTTTTTTCATTTTCTGTCAGAGCCATAACGTTTAAACTTTAATTTATAGCATCCAAATATTTCTTTTAGCTTTTAGTACAAATATAAATATAACTTTGACGCACACCCCCTCACAACAGCTGTTTTGTGACAGAACCACAGAACAATAAAGGTTAGGTTAGTTCACACAGAACAAGTAAGGCTAGCACAGAACACTTAACTGTCAAAAGCGGCCAAATTTGATCTCGGTGGTCCCGTCTGTGCCGTGCTCCTGGTCAGGTTAAAGTTTTGAGTTTTGTGCTGGTCAGGCTCATAGAATCCGTGGAAAAAGTGAGTCCAGAGTAAATGCGGTGACAGATGAACAAAGTTATAAACTAAAACTAGTCTCATAATCCAATCGTTTCGCATCCGCGTGAACTTGGCTGGAAAAAACTTTACAACCCAGTGCAGTGCCAGAAAACCGACCCACAGCAACCGTGAACAGCGCAAATCGCCTAAGGAATTAAACGTCAAAATGACAATTGCGTCAAGAGTCTGGCGTTTAGTAAATAAAAATTTATTTTGATTTGGTACTGTAGTTGAGTGGTTTGATTTTCCGTGTAGACGGGATAAATATTATTACGAGTTCGAATGTAGATTGCTTTTATCTGTGGCTTATGTGTAGACTTTTTTTTTAATTGGTGTTATTTTACGTAGTGTTTTTTAAAATGTTTTTGACTGCTTTATGTAAATTCAAGTGACATTGTGTTTTTTGCTTATTTACAATTAAGTACCTACATCGTTTTATTTGGAACAGAAGCTGTTACCGTATTTTACATTTCGTTGCTTCACTGGATCAAACTAGCGTATGTTTGGTAAGAACATTTTATAAACTTAATAGTCACGAAAAGTAGCAGTATTGATAGATATCCTTGGCATTCCACAGGAAATATACAGTTAGAATATTTTCCCCAGATTCCAGATTATTATAGTAGGTCCTTACCTTTCTGTTTCCTGTACCGCATATATAGATTTATCAATGTTTTTATTACTTACTTACCTACCCACTAAAGTATATTAAACTTAGACCAGTTAGTTGGCTAAAACCAAAGAGGATAGGACAAGCTAAAACAGTAGTCTTTAAATTAAAGGTCACTCTTTCTTCTGTGATGCCTTCTTATAACGCTACACGTTAAATCCGGTTTAGTTTCTATTAAAACCAGTATATTTTGGGATTGTTTGTTTCTGCACTTATGCAGCTCAAAAATATCTTCGCACGTGACTATTTTCCATACATAATGGAGTACCATACTTGCAGTGTATTTTTTTTTATACCTACTTCTAATAGAAAATCTAATACATTATATTCTTAAAAAGTATTTTGGGATTGTGCAATAATTGTTTAAAGTCAGGAATACGTACTAATACAAACAATGACATAATAAATGTAATACATAATTGTTTGAATTCTATGTGTGGTTTTGCTTATATCAGCATCTCAACAATATCTGGTATCCTGAGGAAATAAGCTTCAATTAAAAAAAAACATATCAAATGGAGCTAGAGGAGAAGCTAGGAGTACTACCCTACTATATAGTATAAGTACATTTGTGTAATGCTATTTTGGGTGCTAAATCTTCAACCTCATATTATGAAGCCTCAATAAAAGTACTCCAAAGGAGAAATATTGGAGCTTCACCATGGTTATTTAAATATCCAAAGTGTATGGTCAGTCCAACATCACTGAAACGTGCCATTCAAAAACTGGATGACAACTGGTGCACTTGAGTCCATTATGTTGAAAAATTATTTTGCTATTTTGATCAGCATTCCCCAACGTTGCAATAACGTGGCGCTGGAGTAGTTACAAACATTTTTCAGTGTACAAATTACCCCTATGAGAAAGGGTCTAATTATTTTGCCTCTAAGGATTCCAGCCCAAACATATAATGTAATACATAATACACAGTACCAGAATGTTTTTATCTTTATATGCATGTATAAATAAAGACAATATAGACTAAAGCCAATTTAATGTAATTAAATTATCGTAAACATGTCATGGAAATAATAAACTAAAGACAAGCTGACGCATCACTGTTTAAATCATTAAAATTAGCACATCCTCTTGTTTGTGGTATATATCTGGTTTGTTCAGTTTAATAAACACTACAGCCATAAGGGAAACAACGATTTGTTTATACTGGATTATGTTGTGGGATTTACTTATATTTTTTTAAGGTTTATATCTTAGTTTGTAGTTTTGTATTGTTTTCCCAGGAAACTTTTTGGTATATCTCTGATAACACGCTGGTTGTTAACCTTCTTTTTTTACTTAGTAATAAAGCGTACAATTGTTCAGATTACAGTCACAACATTTGCTTTATTTAAGGTCTCTTTCTCTCATGACTTCTAATAAATCTCGTAATGAATTTATATGTTTTGTCCGTTTTGTTCCAGAGGTCTTTGTCTGTGAGTTTTACAGGTCAAAAACGACAATAGGTTTAAAGTCTGAGTTTCATGGTTTTAATTTTTTTGGTTTTAAATTAACCTACTTATTCCCGGTATAAAGTTAACATATTAGGTATAGGGAAAAAAGGGAAGGAGAACTTATATTCGGTTTTTAGCCACTTGCGTAGTTAGGGGGGACCAGGTTCTTATGAAAAATTAGTCCCCTCTAAAAAATGTTCCTTCAAAAATAATTTCCGGAAATACAACAAAAAAATTTTAAATGCATATTAATATTACTTGATGGGGTCAGTCGTCAGTGTGTCGTCTCCTAAGCTTAATTGTAACTTATTGCAAATTTGACCTGTTGACGAGAAACAGCGTTCTGATTCAAGACTTGTTGAGGAAATTGTTTTTAAAAATTCGTATGCCTGTTGAAGGTTACGCCCTCGAAAATCCACCATTGGCAAATAATTCCATTTCTTGCATCATAGTATCGGTTTCTAAAACTCTCTGTACTTTTATTTTGAACGCAACGTGTTCTTCTGCTCTGATAATTGCAACAATAGGAATATCTTCGTCGTCGCTATTTTCAGAATTCTCCTGTTTAGAATTGCTTCCATTACCATTACCTAACCCAGTAAGAAGTGTTTCCAATTTAGATCTAATTTTGCAAATATTTGGAACACTACTAATTTGATTCAGTATTTGTGCAATTGGGATTGGAAAGATATTTTAAGAGCCCGGAGAAAATGGTTCGTCAACAGTATGTGCACAATCCATTTTATAATAGCTCATAACGTAGGTTTTTATGGTTTCTCGAGATTTTGGGATTTGAAATTCTCTCGGAAATTCTCTTGCTTCCAACAATTCCCTTAAACTTTATCCATAATGTTTCTTCACTAATTAAAACTTTGGTATATTCGAATCGTAATACAATTAATATGTTAATGTGACTATAGTTAGTACACTAAGTCTTCAACTTGACATTCCTCATCCTGTTAAGTTGGGTTGAAAGGATTTAAATCACGATTTAAATCACTTAATTTTTTCAATTTAAATCATGATATAAAATCAAAATTTCTGATAAGTAATAATTAAGAGAAAATAAAAACTTTCAGCTTTAATTAATGGTTTATTATATCAAAAAAATAAAACCACTGTAAGTACCTAAATAATGTTTATTTTAGTTAATTGTACTACTGCTTGTACAAAAAAAAAACTAATTTTGCAGCTTTTTCCATTGTTAATCGATTTCTGAGTTTGAAATGGACTAAACCAAATGTTGAGAAAATTCTCTCGACTGATGCGGAAGAAGCAGCAGCACAAAGTAATTGTCTAATTATGAAGAACTCTTTTTGAATAATTAACAATTAAATAAATGCGACTTCGACCAATCTATGGGTTTTACATTCTGAAGAATATCATCATGAAACATAATATCAGTGAAATGTTCTGAGCTGGCAAGAAACTTGACTATAAGTGCCATATGTGTTCTATGGGATTGAATATACAGTGATACGGCGGAAGCCTTAGCACTGTATGCCCCTTACTTTTAGCGTAGCTGTCGCAGTAGTACTCCTTTTCTAGGTTCAGAAATTTAAGCACATCAAGTAACTCTCCTTTAGTGTAACTTTCATGAAAATATATATCATTCTGATGATACATAAATTCCTGTATTGCCATTTTTGTATGTTTTGAACAAGGGTGCTTGTTTAACTATCTACTGTGGTAACTTGCGTTGTTCATAACAATCACACTGTTTGGAGAAACATTAGGAATTAACTTATTTACGAACCAATCCTCAAATAACTCCGCTGTGGTATCGTTATGGTAATTCAAACAAAAGTCATTTATATTCTTGGCTGCCAATGAAAGTGCATTTGGTACCCAACCATCTTCGGACCCTGCATGCACTATGGTTATTCTTTTTCCTCTGTTTGATGGTGCCTTTGTTCTACACCTGTCACTAGAATCAACCCAACCTTTTGATGGGGTATCATGGGTATCAAACCAGGTTTCATCTAAGTATATAATAGGGCTGTTCTCACTTCTGTACTGAGCGATTTTTGTCAAATATTCAAATCGCCATGCCTTAAGTCGTTGCGATTCCATGATGATAACTTGCCGTTTATCGACTTTTTTAAATTTAAAGCCGATTCGTTGAAGGCACTTCCACAGCGTTGTCCTACCGCAATTGATATCCGTGTTATCTATCTCAAATCTTTTCAGTAAATTATCCAGTGTTGGTACCGTATGCTCTTCATACATCTCATAAATTTTGCGTCGGACTAAATCTTCATCGCTGCGATCTAATTTTTTGCAAAACCCAGAATCTTTCCTTCTTTTTCTTTTGGTGATGGGTTTATTCACAATTTTCCATACTGTTTTTTCCGAAATTTTAGTCAATGTGGCTGTTTCTTCAATACATTCCATTTTACTCAACGTTTCACGCTCTATGAGGGTTGTATATACATTTTTTATAATCTCTTTAGAATGTAAAGATAAGTATCTTCTTCCATTTTCATTTCCGCACTGTGGTTGTACCAGTACCACCTCCGGCTGTTCTATACTAGATTCACCAATCCACGGACGCCACATATTTGGATAATCAAAGCTGCGTTTTTATTTCACACGAACTAATAAAACGACTGGTTTTGCAACACTGATTTGTCTACTTATTTTTTGTAAATTAATTACGGCCAAGTACGGCCCCTACCTGGATAATAAAATCATTATTTCTATGATTCTTGAAACCCTCTCAACAAAGAATTTTATGATGGGTGATAACTAAAGGCAGATTCTCTTAAATCTGTGAGCGGACTTTAAGTTCCACTTAAACTTTTATTTTATATTTATTGGTCGTTCCTAACTTTATACTATCCTTTCTAGTATTCCCTGAAGATGAATGCTTAAGCGTTCGAAACATGTAGGGAACTATTTATTTGTTTTTAAAATTATTAAACTGTGGAGGGAAACTGCATTGTTTCATTTACATTACTTTAACTCCACTGAAAGTATGTACTATTACTTCAAAAAAAAAAAAGAAACACAGTTTTACCAACCCTGTAATACCGGTTGTAAGTAATAAATATGTTAAACTCCATTCCACAATAATTCGTTGATTTCTCGACCGCAATAAAATTTAAATGACAACCCTGAGTCGTAATCCCAACCATAAATAAGTTGCCTGACAAATATCTATTGTGTAGGCACCGGACCTTTTGAAAGGGTACAGGTCCTGATTACCTACTAATTTCAATAGTTTAGGTTAGCTATTTTCAACAAAACAACAAATATAAAATAATAGGTATCTTTATTTTAATCATGTAATTAAATAGCTATTAATATTTATACAAAAGTACTAATCTACAACATTATAATAATACAATATTTAACTTAACCTACTCTATATTTAGCTCTGTTTCACTATCACTATCGTCTTCATCTATGCCTAAACTAATTATTAAGGGCCTTACGTTACTATTAATTAGGTTATAGGAATCTTTGACTTGGATCACGTGTCTCACAGAATTTTTCCAACTTTCTACTGGGATATTATTTACACATTTTTTAATTAATTCTATAACAGAACTACTTAGTGTTTTTAAATAATTTAAAAGGTCCTTTTTTGTATAGGTTTCCTCGAAATATATATTATTTTCCATCATATAGTTTTGAATTTCCACTTTTGTATTATTTGAATTCGACACTTTACTTAGTTGGCGACTGTTGTAACTAGCGTTGTCCATCACAATAACACTATTTTTGGGCACATTCGAAAGCAGACGATTCTAAAACCAATCTTCAAACAATGTAGCATCCGTGTCGTGATGGTAATCCAAAGATGAATTGGCAATTTTCTTCGCAGATAATAGTAGTTCGGAATAAATCCATTTTCTGAACCTGCATGTAATATCGTAATTCTTTGTCCTTTATTTGAGGGAGCTTTAGTTTGACATTTGATTGTTGAATCGCTCCAACCTTTTTTAGGAGTGTCGTGGGTATCAAACCAAGTTTCGTCCAAGTATATAATTAAACGATTTTCTTCCCTATATTGTCTGATAAGATTCAAATAATCTCTACGCCATACTTGTAAACGCTGCGATTCCATTAGTACTTGTCGTTTGTCAATGGTACGATATTTAAAACCCATTGCTTTTACTATTCTCCAAAGGCTTGTCCTGCCACATGAAATGTCGGTTTCGTCTGCTGTAAGTACCTTTTTTAGCGTATCTATTGTTGGGACTTTACTGTACATGTCATAAATTTTCCTCCGAATTAAGTCTTTATCAGCTTCTTCGATGCTTCTTAATTTTCCGCTGTCACACCGTTTTTTCCTTGGCTGGATGGGTTTGGTCACTATATCTTTTACTGTCGTTAATGCAAATTTGGTCAAAATACTCGTTTCACTAAAACTTGCACTCCGGTCATACCCTTTTTCTAAAAGGGTACAGTAAACGTTCTTTATGATGTTTTTGGCATCGAGTGATAAATGTTTTTTCTTCGTTACACCATAACTTCCGGAAGCAATATTATCTGAAGTTTCACACAGATCTGTCATATTTTGGATGCTCGATAACACACACGAAAATACCTTTAACGCACAGCTTGACAAACACCAAACGACTAATTTAATTTACTAATTTAATTTTTAATAAGATATTTTGCTGCCGTTCTTTAAGTTGTGCGTGTTGATCTCCTCTCAAAAGTAGCAATTTTAACGGTTCAAAGTCGACGAAAAATACCGTTCTTTTTCTCAGACACTCCCTTAATATAGTGTTACATATCCAGTGGTAAATAATTGCGAAAAACTATCGGGAAACTGGAAAACAGACATTAATTCAGAAAAAGGCACGGGCTTCATAAAAAAGAAGAAAGGCCATTGTTAAGTTTAATCCATTGTTGTTTCTTATCTCTGCATACCTTCAACTGTAAACAACTGATGGTTGTATACATGGGCAGTTATTGTACTGGATGTTTGCTTGAATTGTACTGCACCGGAATTGACTGGGTTGTGCATTTGGTGGTAGTAATTTATTAATAGCCGTGTTTTATTTCTTAATCTGTATAATAAAAAATGCCACCTGCTAAAGCAGTGTGTCCTGAATGCAAAAAGAACTTGACGAAATCAAGAGCTACTGTTCAGTGTGCTGAAAGATGTAAGCAATGGTTTCATCTGGATTGTACTGACTTGACTGAAGTTGATCTTGAGGTAATGAAGAAAATGCAGAATAAATGGTGTTGCACTAACTGCAAGGCCAAAGTTGAGCTTCAAGTGAGGTCTGATAACGCTCGAAAAAGTATTGGGATACCTGGCGGACAGTCAAATGAGGATTTGGTGCAATCAATAAGAGAATTGAAACTGGAGATACGTGACTTAGTAAAGGATATCAAGTTCTACGCCGAGCAGTACGACGAGCAAAAGATCAAAAATGAAGAGTATGAACGGGAAATAAACAATTTAAAAACGGACAATGAACGACTGAACATTGAAATTAACAAACTGAAAGGAATCGCATCTCGACAAGACAAGATGGGCAGAACTGCCAATCTTGTCGTTGTGGGAATAAAATATGAAGTTGAAGAGGGAATAAATGTACCACAACTAGTAATGCCTAAGGTTGAAAAGGTTCTTAAACATGTGTGTCCAAATTTGAAAAGAAGTGATATTGTATTAAAACTCCCCAATACTATGAAAGCAAATTGTCCTGTAATAGTCGAATTTAAAAATAAAGATGACAAGAAAGCATTCTTGGAGGAAAGGAAAAACAAGGGAAAAATAACTACCGCCAACTGCGGGTTACCCGGAGAGAATTCAGCTATCTACTTCAACGAAGACCTATCACTGGAAGAACGTAATCTCTTCAGAAAGGCACGGGAACTAAAGGAAAAAGGATTTAAATATGTGTGGGCAAGAAATGGTAGTATTCTGGTTAGACGAAGTGATGATAGTGCAATTATAAAAATAAAAAAGGAGAGCGATGTTAGTGGTTTGATGAATCACTAAAGTAAAAATATTTTGTCAAAACTACACATGGAAATATCCTATTGCTGCTTAACTACTGACATGGCTCTGTACGATATACTGGATGATTATCACTCAGTTAACACATTTAATTGTGATAGTTTGGATGAAGTAGACTTTCTTGAGAACTCTAAGACAAGTATTAATATTATCCATTTTAACATACGTAGCATAAAAAAAAATTATGATAATTTGGTTGCTTTTCTTGAATCAACTAAGGTTGAATTTGGGATGATCGTGCTCTCCGAGACCAACATTGTGCATGATCTGAACAATTTTGGCATGGATGGGTTCGACATTTTTTATAATAATAGTCAGCAAAATAAATGTGATGGGACCATTGTACTGGTTAAATCTGTGTTGTCGCCAAGTTTTGAAATAGTTCAGGTAAGGACCACAAAATTCTTAAGAACGGTTCTCACAAAAAATAATGCTCAAATTGGTGTGACTGCTGTGTATAGATTGCCTTCTCTGAATGCTGATGAATTTGTAATCGACTTGCGAACTCTTCTTGAGAAACAGGTAGCGAAGAATCCTATAGAAGTGTTTTGTGGTGATATAAATATCAACTTAATGGACGAAGGTAATGAAACAACATGTAATTATTTAAATTGTTTGAATGGATTGGGATATGTGAGTCTGATAAATTCTACAACCAGGCAAGATCGCCTGTCCAGGTCATGTATCGACCACTTTTTTGTATGCAATAGGCTTGGTGACAGTAGCATTAGGCCTGTTGTCTTAAATTGCGGTCTTACTGACCACTTTCCAATATTACTAAATATAGACTTCAAGACTGCGAATGGTCCATCTATTGATGAGGGTAACAATTCGCCCTCACTGATAAAGAGATTAGACTGCATAAAACTACAAAATCAGATTAAGAATCAAGACTGGGACTCGGTTTGCGGTATAGACATTGATTTATGTACTGACAGTTTTATTCAAATATTGAATAACTGTATCACCAGCTCGACTGAATTAATAAAAATAAAGAATGTTAAGAAAAAAAAAAGAATGGATCACACTAGGTATAATTACTTCTATTAAGCATAGAGACAAACTTAAAAAAATAGCCGATAGGACCCCGCAGAATGTTGAAGCAATAGAAAGGTTTCGTAGGTATAGAAATAATCTTACGAATCTTATTAAAAAATCCAAATATGTGTATTTCAAGAATAAGCTAGCTCAGTGTAGGAACGACATTAAAAAAACATGGGAGGTTATTAAGAATGCGACTAATGACACTAAAAAATGTAAGGGAATATCTATCATTAAGAATGAAAACAAACTTGTTCATGAAAACCTGGAAATTGCTGACATATTTTTGGAATATTTTGGTACTATAGGCAAAGACTTGGCAAATAAAATTAAAAAAAATAACTATAGGTTTCTAAATAAGCGTATCTCAAACTCTTTGTTTTTTAATCCAATAACTGAAAATGAATTAATTTCCGCTATTAATTCGTTAAAAACTAAAGCATCACCTGGTGACGACAATATTCCGCCAAAATTACTAAAAGATAATCATATTTACCTTCTGAAACCACTCTTACATCTAATAAATTTAATATTTGAAAAAGGTAAATATCCAGAAATCCTCAAAAGGGCTGTTATTGTTCCAATTTACAAAACTGGGGATAAGTTGAACAAGGAAAATTATCGACCAATTGCTATGACTAGTTCAATTAGCCGGCTATTTGAAAAATGTATAAAACTAAGGTTAGACAGCTTTTTGAATGCGAACAATATTTTATCCAAGTCTCAGTATGGGTTTCTATCAGGAGTAAGCACGGAGGAAGCTATGGTGCACGTCACAGATTATATATTGCAAAATTACAATAACAAATTTAAAACATTGGGTATATTTGTGGATTTGGCCCGTGCGTTCGACACTGTGGCGCACCAAATTTTACTTAAAAAACTTGAAAACATTGGAGTGCGAGGTCTTGCGCTCAGCCTGTTTGAGTCTTATTTAAAAAATAGAACCCAGCGAGTAAGAATAAATGATTCCTTGAGCAAAACGGGTACAGTGGAATTTGGAGTGCCGCAGGGTACCGTACTGGGTCCAACACTTTTTTCTTTGTATATTAATGATCTCTTTTCTGTTCTGCCAAATGAAAATAGTGAATGTGTGTGCTATGCTGATGATACAGTGATTCTAGTTAGAGGCAAATCTTGGCAAGAGACATTTCAGAGGGCGGAGGACCACATCTCCAAAGTACGTTTGTGGATGGATCAGAATCTTCTAACAATGAATGTAAAGAAAACTGTTCATATCGCCTTTTCTATGAATAATCCAGGAAATGTAATCCATCCTGACCTTAGGGTGCATAATTATGAATGTGTTATGGATATGTCAGTGTGTAGATGTGAAGAGACAATATTAGCAAGGGAAAGTGTAAAATACCTGGGGGTATTCATAGACAAAAATTTAAGGTATGAAACTCATGTTAACTATATTACCCAAAAAATTCGTAAAACTATATATAAATTTTACCAACTCAGAAAAATTTTATCTTTAAAGCTTTTAAAAATGACGTACCAGGCTCTGATTGAATCAATTTTAATGTATGGCTTGAGTGTCTGGGGTAGTACTTGTGGTAACATTCTTCACCGTTTAAATATTACTCAAAAATACATAATAAAGATATTCATGAACAGAAGCAAGAGGTACCCATCAGATTTATTATTTAAGGAGGCTGACCTCCTATCGGTAAGGCAGCTGTATGTTAAGGGTACTCTTAGGTTTATGAAAAAGTGTAATACAAAAGTAGGATCATGCACAATGTTCACACCAGATCTGTAAATAGTGGGTGTCTAGTCGTTCCACTAGCCTCATATACTGCCTCGCAGAGGCACATTATGTATATCGGCCCTAAATTGTTCAATATGTTACCCTTCAATTTAAAGTCTGCTATAAATTTACATACTTTCCTGTTGGGCATTTCTAGATGGATAAAGATAAATTATCAGCAAATAACCTGTACGGTGCCTTTATTGAATGAGTACTAGAGGGTGTTTTGAAGTTCTATTTGATATTAATAATAACTTTCAGTAAATTATTCTAACTTTAGTGATATTGTCTTTGGACTAATTTAACTTGTGCTATGTGATTTGTTTTTGACATATCATTGTAGTCTCTTTGTTTTGTTTTTCTCTTTTTTTGTTCTTGGGTATCCGGATGGTAAAGAACTATTCATAACCTGAAATCCAGACAAGCTGCCTGTAGCTTTGGATCTCAAACATGAATATTGTATTGTGGCATTGTTGAGAAAATGTAAACTTTATGAATAAACTTTATAATTAACTAAGATGAAAAGACTCTGCTTTATATTGAACACCTGCAATTTGCCATTAACCTACCTAATATACCAATATAATAACATAATTAATAGTAGCGTAAGGCCTTTAATAATTAGTTTAGGCATAGATGCTATTATAATATTGTAGATTGGTATTTTTGTATAAATATTAATACTTAGCTATTTAATTACTTGATTAAAATAAAGATAGGTACTTACCTATTATTTTATATTTGTTGTTTTGTTGAAAATAGCTAACCTAAACTATTGAAATTAGTAGGTAATCAGGACCTGTACCCTTTCAAAAGGCACTTACTTATGACTGGGTTTAAATTTTATTGCGGTTGGGAAATCAACGAATTATTGTGGAATGGAGTATACCGATAAACTTTTATATTTTACTTTTAAAAGTATTTTTTATAAATTACCTTTTTGCTTTTTATTTTTAATTAAAAGTATTGCATGCGTGCATATCATTTGTTTTGTTTCATATTCCTTTATATTAGGTATAGTTTCAAAATTTTACTCTAACCGCTTTCTAATTGTCATGCGGGCCTAGTTGTTAGTGCAGAAGCACAGCGTTGCGTATGTCCTATTAGAAATTTAAATAATAGTCTCGAAATGGTACCTTATTATTTTAATAAAAATACTGTCTATTAATCATTTTAAACATGTAATTGTTTAAACTAGAGACTTGTGGTATCGTCATGCAACTGATACACAGTTCACTTCCTTTGTTTGCTAATAGCATTTGATAAGTTTGGGAAATACCAACATATATATAGGGTGAATAGTGTAGATAAATATGGTATGTCGTAAAAACTTTATAATCTGTTAGGATTAATTAAATTAATTTAGATATAAAATCATGAGGCACAGTATTGCTTTATATCAGGGAGTCTGGGAGCTATCGCTTTAAAATAATCAGTTATACTTACCTATACTTCGGTACCAAAATAATTGGCAGTGACTCATTTTTACCGGAGTGTGCAAGACGTAAAGGGAACGCCAATTCCAGAGGCGTGTCATTTTAAACAATAATAATTCAAGAAATATAAAATATGAATTTTTTGTTTATTATTATATTATATTTACATTTACTATAATAAATATAATATTATAGGTAAATTAAACTGAGAAATAAATTAAGCTTTTTACATTTGGTAATCTAATGAAGTAATTAGAGAAACTAAATTACGCAGGTATAAAATCCAAAAAGAATAATAAAGCAACGGTATGTATATGTTATTTTCATAATGTTTTTATTATACTACATAATAATAGAAACATATAATAGTGGATTAAGGGCAAAACCTAAACCTAAATTATAAATGTTTTTAAATTTCCTAACTATTGTTACCTAATGAACACTAATTGTTAATAATTTGACAAATTATATTCCACGCCGACATTAAAAAGTGTTATAATGACAATACGTTACAATTTTAAATTCATTATTACCATTACAGCGATTATTTACTATCTGACGATGAAAACATTTCATTACTGTCGCTACTGCTGTCATCTGCAGGATTTATAATAATAGGTTCTACCATGACTTCAACGCGTACATCTAATTCCCACATTTTTTTTTCTACGCCCTGGACATGTAATACGCACTTATGCCAATCTGCTGCTTGTACATTCGCTATTGCCGTTTTTAACAATTCTTTAACATCTTTTAATTTAAGAGTTTCATTTTCACGCGCCACTTCGCCTTTTATCTGTGCCCATATAAGCTCGATTGGATTTAGTTTACAATGGTAAGGCGGTAAACGTAATATTGTAACACGTCGTTTACGAGCTATTTCATCCACTACATATTTCGTATATTTTTTTTGTGAAGTATTGCAAGATCGAGCAAATGCACTTTTAGCATTTTTTCGCCAAATGCAATATTTTTTTCTTCGAGCCAGTCAACAATCTTTCCTTTTCGCCACGCAGAAGTTGGTAAAGCTTCCACCCGACGCGACGGCTGTGGTATGGTGCATTATCCATCACGAGTACCGACCCACGTTCAATACGCGGTAAGATGGATTTAAACCAATCTTCAAACACTCCCGAGTTCATTTCACATTCATCATTCACATCATTCTCATGATAATCACCGGTTTTACGAGATTCAAACACGTTTAACCCACCTTCAAGAAAATCAGAATCACTCCCGATGTGGGTTATAATAAACCGACGACCTTTTCCTGAAGGAGCTTTCCATCCAGTGGACAGTTTATTGATAAAGGCGTTACGTGCATCTTTCATGTTGAGATCTTGCCAAATGTAATTCACAGTAAGTCCTTCATTTAACCATGTCTCGTCCGTAAAGTAAATAATTTTCCCTGCACAGCGATATTGTTGTATTTCTTCTAGATACTTTCTACGCCACAATACGATTTCTTCCTTTTCCACCAAAAGACTTTTGCGATTTCGTTTTCAGAATCGAAAATTCAATTCTCGTAGTGTACGCATTAGAACTCTTCGTGACATTTTTTGCATATTTTCATCCCTTTCAATTTTGGCAGAAATTTTTTTTAAATTCGGAAGTTCATTTCGAAAGAAAGTGCATGCACTTTCCGACGAATGGCTAAGTTTGTTTGCTGATCAATAAAAATCTTTTTCCGTCCTCTTGTTTCCTTCTGATCGGACACTTCAGTATTCCTATTGTCTTTGATAGTTCTATAAACAGTACGGCAAGATGTCTTAGTCAATGTGGCACAAAGTTCTGCTGCATCGGTGAATGATATTCCACTGTGTGTACTTAGAATTCCCTGATACACATTTTTTACCATTGTACGCTCCCCAGGTTTTAAATGACGTCGTTTTGTAATTTGTTGGTTACTATCACTTGAAGAACTCGCTTGCATTATAATATTTGCTGTTTTGAATAACCACCAAAATAATAAAACTGAATTGCTAATATCCTCCTGATTGAAACTTGTCTACGATACTGAACGTTGGTTAGAGGCGATAAGAAAGCGTGCGAGTGCCTTTAGACATGGGGTTTTCCTACCTGCGTTGCCAAATTAAGTAAAACAGGTACCGTAGAGTGGAAAAGACCCTTAATGACATACCGATTTCGGTAAATTTTATGGAAATTTCAGTGAAATCTATTAAAACTTAGCAACATGCATGTAATGACCTATTTATGCACAATCTTCCCAAGCCGTTTGGATTGCTTTTATTTAACTTAAAAGTGGGCGAATTTAATTATTTTCGCCGCACACCGTTAATGATTATATGAACAGTTTTGCCAATTATTTTGAGACCGTAGTTGTATCTTTATTGGCTTCGAAAATATTAAGATAAAAACATCTTCAGGGTCTACTCTCTGCGTGGCTGTAGCTCCGGGTTGGGGGATATTTATTGACCATACCTTTTAGGACACCGGGTATATTTAGAAAAACTTAGAAATACTTACTATTAGTTATTAAGTATTAGTTTTTCCCAAGCCGGTTTAAAAAATGCGTGTTTTAATGGGCCCGCATTCCCCTCCGACCAACGAGAATGATAATAATTCGTTTTACCGACAGGGTTCAGGGCAGCGTAACTAATTTAATCCAATAATAATAGCCAGGGGCGTCCAAAAATATTATTTTGGGGCCCTGCAAAAAACCAGATACTTTTTATACCATGCGTATCGTAGCTCCAACATACACGCACCCTTAATCCGCTAAGCCACCGCTGTGGTTTTACTTATACATGATCATGCAATCATTCAATAGATGCGTAGTTGTTGCTGGAAATTGCTATGCCGATAACCAACCAAAACTGACGATATTCTATTAATCCTGGACAGGGTTGGGTAACGACGCGTAGAAAATTAATTTTCTACATACGTGTGGAAAATATCGTCGAAAATGTAGAAAATTATGTAGAAATTGTATACTATAGAATTCGGATCTAGCTCATTCCGTTAAAATAAACAATTTTTTATTTAATTATATGTAACTCAGCAAGGCAAGATTTAAAATAGTACGTTATGTACCTAGGTCGACAAGTAGTGAGCTATTATATCATGAGGCGCAAAGCGCGGGAAGAATTCATCGAGTAACACAAAAACGTTATTGGCCTTATTCACAATGTTGATGGTAACATAGCTTTTCTGAAGTCATTTAACTTGACAGGTGGAAAAGAAGCTGGCGATAAACTGCAAGGTATTGTGGAAAGCTGTGTAGTTATAGCTACGAAAGCTTACAATACAACTTGCAACTGCCAGAAGGTTTTGATGAATACATTCCATATTATGTAGAAAAACGCCAAAAGAACGCTTTACATATCTTTTGCGTGGCCGCAAACTTTTTACATCCTGTTTATCGGGGCAAAATGTTAGGCGAAGATCAAATTAGAGACGTCAATGATTTCTTAATACATAATTTAGATGCCGAAGGGTTGGACTGTCTTCAAGATTTAAACATAATCTCAATATATTTCACACCGACAAAAAAAATTACAAAGTTCGAACTTTTTCAGAATTAGCTAAAGAGCTTTATCCTACATTATCCCGTCTAGCATTCTTGCGTCAGCAGCACAACTAGAAGGGCTATTTTCAAATTGGTGGTTTGTTCATTCCCCTATCCGCAACAGGTTTACTTCTGAAAATTCAAAGATGCTCACTTATATCTTATTATCACTTGAAGATTAAAGACCATAACAAATCCGACGAATACTAACATTCTTTGTGTGTTCTTATTATTTTTATTTTACTTAACAGTTACTTAATGAGTGTTCTCTTAATCCTTACTTAAGCAATGGGTTTATTGTTTTAGTTCAGGTTAGTTGATCTGTTTTATTATTTTAGACACTGTGTAAGGTGCAATAAGAATTAGTAGTTTATAATGATATATTTTTATTATTTCAATAAACATTTAAACAAAAATAATGGCCGATAATATAAAAAAATCATTTTCTACATCTCAAGTCCAAAAATAATGCTAAGAAAGGGCTTTTTGTTTTAAATTGTCTGTAGCATAATGACTGCTAACTTGTTCAAGCATATTATAAAATGCATTAGATTTAAGTGTCCCTTAGCCCCCTGATTGTTTCTCCCTCCTTCGGACGCTCATGTGATCTGTAATCACCAATAATTCTGTCCATTATAATTGTGAGAAGCAGTCGCCTCGTCAATATTAGGCATTGTTGTAACGGGACTAACAAGGCATAGGGTGTCCCGCATAAGATTTTTTTTTCTCTTATTTTACAATACACTTAATAAGGATACAAAATACTGTGTGTGGTGCAACGAAGAAATAATATTCTTACAAACAGACAATGCATTTTCTTGAAATAAATATTTTGAATGAAAGCTGGTTGTTTTGCCCGGAAAACATATTTTTAGCGAAAGCAATCATATTGACTTTCTCTAAAACTTTTAATATTCTTGAAAGGTGCTTTTAAACCAAATTACTAAGTCTTTCATTTCAAAACGAGCCACCCTAAATATCTCTTGATTTTGCGGGAAATAAGATTCCAGCCAACCTCACTTTAAAATGTCAAATGATACTACCCATCAAGTGATATGTTGCAAAGGGCATTAAATTGTCTATCCAACCGTGGCAAGAAAATTGAAATCGGGTAATCGGTTTGTGAGTTAGGTGAAAAAATCTGATAGTAATGCAACTAATTTATTTAAAGAAAACAAGGTCTGTCTATACCACCAAACTAGAGTAATGCAACTAATTTATTTAAAGAAAACAAGGTCTGTCTATACCACCAAACTAGTTTGGTGGTATAGACAGACCTTGTTTTCTTTAATAATCTCGCCACAGATAATGGACTACTTCTTGAATCTGTAGTACTGGTTGTCCGGGGACAACCCCAAATAAAATACATTAATATTTCTTTACTTTGTCTAATTTTTCCACAGTAAACAAAACATAACTCAAACAACAACCTTTTTCTCTCTTCGCTTCCATAGAATCTAATCTAACCTCTCTACGTCACGTCACTTTTCTTACCCTGGCCGTCACCAGAGGGCGCATGGCGTAAAGGCGCGTAATTACATTCGAATAAATGGCGCGAACCTACATAAATACTACAGTTCGGCCTATCCTGACAAATCTGATTGACCTCAATCAGGTAAACAGAAATAAGTACATAAGATTTTACATAAAACTTAACTAACCCTTAACTGGCTTACATGAACGCCAAATTCGTAGCCTTACTTAAACATAATCAAGTACATAATAAAGTCATAAGGTTTCGTAAACATAAACGACATAAGTCTCATAAATCATAAACGACATAAAAGTCTCATAAACATAAACGACATAAAAGTCTCATAAATCATAAATGACATAAAAGTCTCATAAACATAAACGACATAAAAGTCTCATAAATCATAAATGACATAAGTCCCATAAATCATAAGAAACATAAGTTTTTCCATAAGTCTTAACATAAAATAATGAAACACTTCGCATAAAAAATGTAAACACTTCTAAAGTACGTAAGTTGGTACATAACATAAGTAACCTACTCCAAATCATAATCTAGTCTTAGTCTTCCATCCAAGGTTTCATTCTTGAAGGTACATAAAAGAGTGCTTTATTTTTATTATGTTTTCTGTAAATTAATCCATTTCTTAACTCAAAGAGTTTGCTTTCTGAGTGTTCCAACTTCTCTCTAATTTTGCCAATCTCTACATCTTTATCCTGTCTAATACTTAAGTTCCGTTCAAAAGTGTTATCTTCTAAAATCAAAACCGGGTACCTACTTAAACTATCAGCATGCCTCATTTGATAATTTGGACGATGCTCCATAGTATAACAATAATTCTGTAGTTCTAATGAACAACGCAAAATTCTTGGGTTTATATATTTTTTCTGTAAAGCTAACTTCACACTGTTACAGTCAGTAATAATCTTAAACTCTATTCCCTGTAAATAGATTCTAAATCTTTTTAAAGCATTAACAATTCCTAGCATTTCTAGCACAAAACTGTGAAGTTTACTCTCAGGGTGAAACTTACAATCGCTCTGTTTCTGAATTAAAATACCACCAAAGGCGTGTGAAGAACTATCACAGTGCAATTGGGTTTCTGCTTTTGGGTCATAAATAGCTAAAACCGGTGCTTCAATAAGCAAAGACTTTAAAGTTTCAAAAGATTTAAACTCCTCCTCCCCAAATTTGAATACAGCACTTTTTTTTAGCAAATCATACAATGGTTTTGCAAGAATAGCATAATCTTTTATGAAACGTCGAAAATAAGATGTCAGACCTATAAAACTTTGAATATCTTTAAAGTTTTTTGGGACTGGGTATGACTGAATTGCCTCGATATTATGACTTGCTGGAGAAATACAATTTTCAGTTATCGTGTATCCTAAAAACTGAATACTTTCCTTAAAAAATGAACATTTTGCCAAATTTAACTCTAAATGATTCTTGACTAATAAAGTAAAAACTTCATTTACAATAATTAAATTTTCTTCAAACGTTTTAGTAGGTATACAAATATCATCAGCATAAATACACAGCTTATTTTGTTCAATAAGATCTTTGAAAATTAGGTGAATATAGCGGCTAAAATTTGCAGGACTATTCTTGAGCCCAAAAGGCATCTTCGGCATCTTCAAATATTCATACTGACAATTATGAGTAACAAAACTAGTATAACTTATCGAATCCTCGCTAATAGTAACGTGATGAAACGCATCTTTTGAATCAAGCTGAGTGAAAAACCTTTTATTTCGCAAAAACTCAATTTGATCGTCAATTAACGGAAGGGGCCAATTATCCCGAATAACAATATTATTTAATTTGCGGTAATCAACGCACATTCTCAGCCCTGCAGGCTTCCTAGGTACAAGTACGATTGGAGAACTATATTCCGAACTACTTTTACGAATAATACCTTTGTCTAATAGTTCGTGTACAATTTTACTAACCTCATTTTTTTCATAAAATGATAGTCGTCTTGGTCTGAAAAAGAATGGATTATGTTTGGTTTCACTCTAATAGACATCTCAAACTGTGTTTCTGGTGCTGCAGGCTTAACAGCATTTAGATAGTTATTTTCAAAACCCTCCATAAATTTCCCTCTTAACCGAGGTTCCAGATCAGGATTGATATTTAACTCAAAGTCATTCAAAGGTTGAGATGGTAAATCAATAAGGAAAATATCGTTTTCTGACTCTAAACTACTCCGAAGCTTTTTAGATATTACCACTTGATCATCAAAAGTGATAGAGAGGTTATTCTGCACTATAAAATCCCTACCTAATAAACAAGCATATTTTATTGTACTATCAGGCACAACATAAAAATCTATCTCTAACCTCAAATCATTAAGACACAAATTCGTTTTAAAAATGCCAATACTATTTAAAACAGAATTGTTGATTCCCTGAAAGGCCTTAGGGCATAAATCTTTTTTAATTAAATGTGAAGGTATAAGAGATGAAATTATTAAAGATATAGCACTACCAGTATCTAAAATAGGTGAAAGACTTAGCTGTTTTCCATCTATGTTGACATCAACCTCTACTCGATATGAAGGAGCTGTACTATTCTGGGGCTCG
This sequence comes from Polydrusus tereticollis, assembly GCA_963920685.1. Lineage (NCBI taxonomy): Eukaryota > Metazoa > Arthropoda > Insecta > Coleoptera > Curculionidae > Polydrusus > Polydrusus tereticollis. Next base: position 128,642,429 of record OY987329.1, read on the forward strand.
ACCAGATTGGTAGTCTTATCACTGTTTTCTCTTCTAAATGGTGGTGTCATTGCTTTGGTTGGACACGATCTCTGCTGGTGCTGCATGGACCCACATGAAAAACATGATCCTCTCTCTCTCTTTTGCTTCGGGCAACTTGTGGCAATATGGCCTTCCTCTAAACAGTTAAAACATTTTGGCACAGGTCTTGAACTTGTGTGGCTTAGTGGAATACCAGCATTCCTAAATGGCAAACTTGGCGCTGGCGCATTTTGAGATGGCAAGTGTCCTGTACTTGTCATTCGCCCACGATTAGGTCTTCCTTGATCAGTAAAATGTCTTTGTCTTCGTTCATTATTAATCCTATCATAGGCTAGAAGGTCACGATAAAGGTCATCTGTGTCACTATGTGTTTTGGTAATAATCATTGTTGCTAACTCCCGGGATGTCAAGCCAATTGCAATTTGTTCCTTTTGTTCATCATAAGGTAACCCCAAGTCTTTACATAATCTAACTTTTTCATGGAAATACCAATTCAAGTCTTCTTTGGGGCCTTGCATTCTAGACGTCATAGATTTCCATAAATATGTTAGGTTTTTCTCATGCACAAACGTGTTGCAAAAGTCCCTTCTAAATTGGTCCCATGTTAATAAAACCATTCGTCGAGCATTGTACCAGCTAGCTGCTGCACCAATAAGTCGAGTTCTAGCGGTTTCTAGTTTGAATTCAGGTGGCCAATTGTGTAAAGTAGCAGTACTTTCAATACCCTCTATCCACCCTCTGCTTTGGGATAAATTGTCTCCACTAAAAGTTGGAATGCTCTTGGAGAAGTCCGGCATAACGGTATAACTTCGCTGATCGTTTCTTTGCGACGCTAGCATTTGCATGACAGCTACATTCTGTTGCATTAAACTATTCATTGAAGCAAGTAACATATTTACGTCTACTGGTGGGTTGGATGATGAAGTTCTTTGCTCGGAGGCTCTGGCCTCATTTTGTCCCTGAGACCGAAGACATGTTTCGGGCTGGTGCACCCCATCAACTGCTGGTCTGTTAGCATCAAGACCGGACATACGGGCCTCATAAAACCTTTCAAACTCATCTCCATTTGTCGTACGTGAGAAATCTCTTAAATTATTATTTTCTGCATGCGCCATAACGAAACTGTACTCACAAATCTATAATCATCTGCCTTCTGTTCAAATCCCACTTCTGATAAACTGTAGTACTGGTTGTCCGGGGACAACCCCAAATAAAATACATTAATATTTCTTTACTTTGTCTAATTTTTCCACAGTAAACAAAACATAACTCAAACAACAACCTTTTTCTCTCTTCACTTCCATAGAATCGAATCTAACCTCTCTACGTCACGTCACTTTTCTTACCCTGGCCGTCACCAGAGGGCGCATGGCGTAAAGGCGCGTAATTACATTCGAATAAATGGCGCGAACCTACATAAATACTACAAATCTTAATTTATTTAAGTTATTTTATTAACTGTTCGAAATGTGCGCCGTTGTTGGCAAGACAATAATAAAGTATATTTTGAAATTCCTCTCGTAACGCGCGTGCGTTCCAGTGTTTTATATTTTTGAGGTCTCCAATACTTGAGTTTTCAAGTGGCCCCAAAGGAAAAAATCAAGAGGAGTTAAGTCGGGAGATCTTGCTGGCGGCCACTCTATGTCACCTCGTCTGCCAATCCCTTTGCCAGGGATCCGTTGGTTAAGCCACTGTCTAACTGGTAATGCGTAGTAGGGAGGAGCTCCATCTTGCTGAAAATGCAAATTTTCTTCATTGAGTTTCGGGGTGTCATTTTCATCCACTTGATTTTCCAAAAAATTCAAGTACAATTGACCGATAAAATTTCTTCTTGAAATATAGGCCCAATAATTTTGTCTCCAAGAATGCTAGCCTAAAGGTATGTATTACTCGATAAGTAGTGCCATTTCACTCATGCACTCATCATGCACTATTAACGGCCAGTGCAATCCTTTTTGCGTCCGACATGTCATTAATCGTTTCATTTTAAATTGGAAACAGTGAATTAGAAGAAGTCAGTCGAATGGTTAATAAAACTAAATAGGAATAATATCATGACGCTATAGTAAAAAAAATATTAATTTTCGCCGTTAATATACAAATCACTAAAAATCTTGAATGTATGCAAATTTATTTGACTAAAGCATACATATTTTAAATGGGTTCTGCCGAGGGTTCTGCCTAGGGTTGAGGATGGTCAATTGACAGCTAGCTATTTGACCGATTAAATTAGGTGATAATATAATCATTTTTTCCTCATTTTGTTTGCGTTGTATCAACATTATTTATTCGTTTGTCATGTCCAGTTTACCTATTTCTCGTGCATCCCAAAATTTCTGTGATCATGCAATATCGGCACCGTTTAAAGTTCGATGGTTCCCCCCATCTTTCAAAGCGATATCGCAGCACAACCAACCACAAGGCACAACAATAAATGCATATTGTTATGATAGGTAAGTCCAAATCAAAAATCTGGAATTGTTTTACTCAAATAAGTAAAGAATACAAAGTGAAACGAAAATGTTACTATTATGGAACAATTTACATTGCACATGCATATAGGATGAAGATAGATTCATTGAATAATGTTGTTCGTTTGATTAATTTTTTGGAAAATACTTATGCTACATTGTCAGATGTTCGGCACAAGCTTTACTTGTTAAAAGAACACTTTAATATATTTGTTTCAAAAAGCAAATTTCTTAGAGAAGAAGAAAGAATCACAACAGCAGCCATAATACTGGGTTAGGCATCTGGTTTTATCTATTTATCATAGTGCGCTGTGGAAATAATTTGATTTTGACAATTTTAGTGACACATTCCTATATGTCAACAGTTGCAATTTAATTTGTCATGGACAAATTTCCGATAAATCAACGAATTTATGTCGTAAAACAATGCATATTAACTAATTCAGTTGTGCAAGTGCAAAGAAATTTTCGTCGCGAATTTAATGTGGAAAGACACGGAAGAATTCCAACTAATTCCATAATGAGGTGGGTAAGAGATTTTGAAGTTAGAGGGAATGTTGCATCAAATTTTCGTGGAGGTATACGTACAGTCAGAACTCATAACACCCAAAAATATTGAACGGGTAAGACAAGCTGTGATAAGAAGTCCGAATCGATCTGCATCAAGGCAGTCACTTGCGTTGCGCATTTCCAACAGGACATTGCGAAGAATTCTGCATTCTGATTTGCACTTCCACCCATACAAAATCCAAGTTGCTCATAAGTTAAAAGAAGCAGACAAACCAGTTCGTATTGCTTTCTGTAGACAATTTTTACAAATTTTAGAAAATGATGAAAACCTGTTAAATTTCTTGATGATGTCAGACGAAGCGCACTTCCATTTAAGCGGATATGTAAATAAGCAAAATTATCGTTATTGGTCCGACGTAAATCCGCAACAGCTTCATGAACGACCCCTCCATGATGAAAAAGTCACCGTATGGTGTGGTGTTTCAATTTTTGGTATCATAGGGCCATATTTCTTTGAAGAAAACAACAGAACTGTTACAATAAATGCCGAACGTTACGTTAACATGTTACGGGTATTTTTACGGCCCGAATTGCGAAGACTAGGACAAAATCATATTTGGTTCCAACAAATTGGGGCAACCGCACATACAGCACGACAAACTCGAATTTTGTGGCAAGAAATGTTCCCCGGTCGCTTGATATCAAAATTTGGTGACAACGTGGCCAGCTAATTCCCCCTATTTGACGGCTCCTGATTTTTTCCTCTGGGGATATCTAAAGGAAAAGGTTTATGAAAGGCGTCCCAATACCATCCAAGAACTTAAAATAGGTATTTTGGAAGAAATAAATAATATTGGAGCAGAATTGTTGGAACGAGTTATGCAAATTTTAGATCCCGATTACAAAAATGTATAGATAGTCATGGAAGTCATTTAAAGGATGTTATTTTTAAAACATGAATTGCACATATTAATATTGTTATTTTTCATAATTTTGTTTCAATAAAATGTTTTTTGGTCTTATAACAGATTTTTGAAAATAGGTGATACCAAATGCCTAACCCTGTAAAAAGAATTAATATTGCCACTCACAATGCAGCGTATCTTCTCGATCCTAGAGGAGAAGTTGTACCTCCAGACGAGCTGGAACGCGCTATTACTCTAATAGTACAACTGAGCCTAAACAAATCTGATGTTGAAGTTATTGGAGAAATTTCAAATATTAGAACAGCTGAAAATGGTTTTAATCATCAAATAATTTGGATATTACACCATCAACCTTGTGGGAGAGTTGCTAATATAATCGATAAAAATGCCAGTAAAACTGATTTTAATCTATCTTCGTCCTCAGAAGCCGATTCTGATACCGAACACCCAGAATCAGACTCCGAGGATGAATCTGATTCCGATAATTTACCATTATCCAGCCTAATTAACCAAATTTAATATCCTTTTGTTTTATTTTTGCTTTAAATAGAACTATGTTTTTAATTTTTTCATATTGATTAGCAACATTAAAATTTTTATTTTTTTAAATGTTTGTTTACTTTTATTTTCAAATTTCTTTTGGTCAAATGACCAAACACAATTTGACACGTCAATTCCGTTAGTTTTGCCACAACTAACACAATGTGGTCATGATCGGTACATGATTACTGTATACATATAGTAGTATACGAGGATATACAGTAACCGCCAAAAGTCCCGCATAAATTCGATATCTGCCAAACGAAAAATAAATTTTAAAAACGCTCGGACCACCCGTCAATCTCTATTTCTAATTGCCCATTTTTTTATGTAAAAAAAGAAGAATATACGGGACAACTCATTAAGAAGTTATGACGTCATCGACCATTTTTTTAAATGAAACAACCCTTTTTTATTCGATTTTTGTATTCTATGGGAAGTTCTAAAATCACGCCATGTTACATATCCTATACCGATTTTCAACCGTTTTTAAAATATTGACGTTAAAAATGAAACTAATATATAGTAAAAACTATAAATGAAAAAATATACAGGGTGTTACATTTAAAAATATAAAATTCGTTCGATTCCAGACAAACTAAAAAGCTGGCAACAACGCCAATATGGTCATTCGGTGCGTCAGATCCTCTTACACAACTGTATCAAACTTGGTTTAAATCGGCCAATAAATTGTGATGTTATTAAGCCGTTTCCAGACTTTGTACACACACTGTATATTCTGGAAATGTCGCGGTTGGAGACAAACGGTCTGCTGTTTTAGCTATTTATTATTTTATGTTTGTTTATCTGCCTGGTAACCATAATATATTTTTGAGAGCATTGAGGTAAGGAATGCACAGTTCCAGAATCATTTGTATCTTTAAAAGAAGAAACAAATGATCTGTGGATTTGTATGTATTATGATTAATGAATGTACTTTTTTTTTATTTGTTTATTGTGGGGTTCACCGTATTAAATAGAACACTCCGAGATGTTTCCACAAATCATAAACCGTTATCTTGCTTTGTTCAGCAAACGTATCATACATATAATCATGTACTTAAGTAATTCACTTATGAATTTGCTTATCTTTTAAGACGCATATACTAATATGATACAAACTACTATTTATTTCATTGCAAAAACATTTTGATGATCATTGATCTCAGTGGCATTGCTACATTTCAGTTTTAGTCGGTTCATTTCGATTCATTTGTTATGTCAGTGTAGTGCAGAGTGCAGAGACATGTAATGACATTTCATTGGTTTAAATAAGTGCAGAATAGCAGACGTGAGTGCAGCTATGTCACCATTGTCATTTACATATTATGTACAGGGTGTATAACTGTATATAAGGTACAATATCCGTAGATTATTAATTTGTATATTATCTATTTCGAGACAGTTTACTTGTATTTCATTCTTACTATTTTTAAAGAAGGTGTTAACAAATTTCCATTTTAACATTGAAAATGTTAATATTATCGCACGGGCACGTTAGTATGGGTACGGAATTCAACGAAATTCTTGTGTTGCATTTGTCCCATACGTCACACAGTCTAACGACACCGAAGTTAAATGATCCACAAGCGGAACTACGCGAACCGCCGCCGAGCCGGTGGCCCGATGATGACGGGGAAGGGAGAAGGGACGAAGGACGACGGGATCAGACCAAGTCGAGAGTTAAAGGCGCGTTAGAGTTTATAACCTTTATTTTACTATTTCTTATATTATGAATCAATAAAACTTATATCAACTACCTAAATATTACATTCAAATCTATGAGTTTTCGCAGATCTCAAATCTCACAATAGTCACAAGCGTTGCACTCTGCTTCGGCATTTTCGATGTCCTCCCCGGTTGCATCTTTGTAAAGGACTGTAAATTTTTCTTTAATATTTGTACCTGTTTTTTCCCATCCTCTTCTAAAGTGAATAATTTTTAATGATCTTATTTTATTGTCGTTAGGATTTTTTTTTGTACAATTTTACTTACCCTCATCATTCCCAGTACTTCGCCATTGATCCAGGTAGTACTTTTACGAGCTTTACAAACCTTAATGATCTCCGACTTCTTTTTTGAATCAATAATAATCTAAGCCAAATGATAAAAAGATAATATACTCGGTGATGCATGGCTTAGTTGAACATAGGGAATCCCATGAAAATTTTGAGGTGGCTGAATGTTGGCTCCCCTGTACATTTTAGAGAAAAATTGTATGGTAATTTTTTGAAGAGGCCGATATAATAAACCCATGTGCCAAGTTTGAATAAATTTTAATAAGCCAATCCTAACTTATTCAATTAAATGTGATGGCAAAATTACGAAATTTTCATAGTGTAGGACAGTGTAGGTAATACAGCAATAGCGTATCGTGTCATCCTGTTTGACGCTATATCATTATATCTTAAGGAAGCAAAATTGACTGGTCGTCCAAAAATCGTACTGTGCAGGTAGAGGGTGGTTTTTCAAAAGTGGGTAAACATTTTTTTTACTTTTTTTACAACTGTGCCACTTGGTCATCAAACTGCCCTAATCTTATTTCAAAATCTTTATTAGAAATATTTTATTCTTAATTTTCAAAACAGCGCCTTAATGAATAGCCGCTCGTCCTGAAAACCCACAATTGTATTAACTTCCACCTCGTTATAACTCTAGAATGACTTGGCTAATCAAAAAAATGGTTCCTATAAGCGTTAGCGTTGTACATTAAACTTTAGGCATTACAACGACTAATGTTCACATTACTTCACATTGCCAGCCAGGCTAACCGATAAACGACTCTACCCGCCATTTCGCGCGTAAGGTCGATTTTTGTTCGCTGTAGGTGTTATTAGGATGCTGTGCTATGATTATGAGTTTTTGATCAAGTCGTGAATGATATAATATTGAAAAAGGTTAGTGATGGTTTGATAGGGTTGTTTTGATATGATTTTAAATTAATTAGAGTTAGTAAAAACTATTTTTTTAAAGAAAAAATTTGTTATTTGTCCAGCTTTTTGTGCATAGGGTGTTTACAAAAAATGCTACAGTTTTAATTTTTTCATTAGGTGAACAGGGTTTAGACGTTCAAAAATTTTTTTTAGGGTAGGTTCCTAAGAGTATTATAATATACGACTAGTTGCTTGCGCCATGCATTTGCAGGACTGAGCCAATGCAATTTATTTCTTTTCTTTTACAAGAATACAGTGACCCAGTGCAATCTGAAATTAAGATATCAAATTGAAATATATTAGATAAAATAACAGGCTTTATGTTATGTAGGTACCTTTTTTACAGTTGCAACTATACAAAACTGAAGTATCCTCCGGTAGTATTGCTTCCGTTGTTAATATAGGCACTAGTTTGCCGTTTAGAATATTCCAACCACAATCTGACAAATTCGGTAAAGACGGCCGTGGTTAGGGGTGGGCAAAATAATCGATTAATCGATATATAATCGATTAATCGATTAATCGATTTTTCGATTTGAGAAAAATTTTAATCCATTAATCGATTGTTCGATAAATCGATTTTCCGATTAATCGATTTTCCAATTAATCGATTTTCCGATTAATCGATTTTCCGATTAATCGATTTTCCGATTAATCGATTTTCCAATTAATCGATTTTTCGATTAATCGATTTTCCGATTTTCTGATTAGTCGATTGTAAAATCGAGTGTAAATAAATTTTTACCCGATAATCGAAAATATAAATTATTATGTTATTGAATGATTTTGAAGTTGCTGGTGAAATATTAATTAATATACTGCACAATTAATTATTACTCTATACCAGCGGTTCTCAAACTTTTTTGGTGACGGAACCCTTTTGGGAAGCAAAATACTTGATGGAACCCTACAATAAAACAATAGTTTTTAAAAGTGTATTCTTTATTAATAAGCATAATAAAAGTACAATGTAACAGTTACTAATTATTACTTACTTTACCACATGGCAAGTACAATAATAGAAGATATTAAAAAAGAAAAAATCTAACTAATGGGAGGTATGAAACTGTTTTTTATTTTTCATCAACTGGTTGATATCAGGTTTGATAGAAGACAGTTGAAGTCTCATATCAGGTTCGGCGTCCAGTCTATTGCGATATTTTGTTTTCGTGGCTGCATAGGTTGAGAATCCTGTTTCGCACAAATATGTTGTTGGGAACAGGAGAAGAATATTCAGAGCCATTTTGCCAAGCATTGGATATTCATCACGGATTCTGCAACAAAAATCGTTGAGAGGCGTCGTTTTGAACAGTGACTCCATACTTGTGTCTGATGACGCATCGAACTGAGATATTGGACCAATTCTTCAAACACATCATCTTGAAATATTTCTGAGTCGTTATCGCTAACAAACTCACTGAGTGACGTAAAGCTTTCTATTTCTTTCTTACCAACGCAAATAATCCAAAAATCTAATTTTCTTTTGAAGGCAGTTATTTTATTATTGGCCTGAAACACTGTTGTCTGTTTACCTTGCAATGATAAATTCAATTCGTTCAGTTTTTGAAAGATATCCGCCATAAAAGACAATCGGAACAACCAAGTTTTATCATACAAACGGTCCTTCAAATTAAAAGAAGTATCTGCTGAAAGAAACATTTGTAACTCGGCTCTAAGTTCAAATAGCCTTGTTAAAGTTTTACCCCGAGACAGCCATCGCACTTCTGTATGGAGCAGCAGTGTTTTATGTTTGCTGCCATAATCTTCACACAATAATGAGCACAATCGGGATTGTAGTGGTCGTGATTTGATAAAATTAATTATTTTTACCGCTTCATCCATAACTAATTTTAGATTTGACGGCATTTGCTTCATCGCAAGTGCTTGTCTATGCAGAATACAATGGCTGGAACTACAATTAGGCGCTTTATTTTTTATTCGTGACACTGCTCCTGCTGTTTTACCTGTCATCGCCTTGGCCCCATCTGTACAAATGTCAATGCAATTGTTCCAACTGAGATTATTTTCTTCAAAAAATATATTTATTTTATTAAAAATTTCTTCCCCGGTAGTGTTTGTGAGCAGCGGTGAACACATAAGCATGTCTTCTTCAAAAGAACTTTCATATGGATATCTCACGATAACCAGCAAGATAGCCAAACTAGCGACATCAGTTGACTCGTCCATTTGCAAGGCGAATCGTGTTTTTTGTAGACGTGTAACTAGTTCTTGTTTGACGTAGCTTGCCAGATCATGGATTCGCCGTGAAACAGTATCGTTTGATAGCGGCACAGTAGAAAGATGCTTTGCAGATTTTTCATCGAGCATACATTTTGTTATGTCTAATACACATGGCTTTATTAAATTCTCAGCGATAGTGTGCGCTTCACCTGCTTGTGCAATGCGATAGCTAACTAAATATGATGCCTCCGTGGCCTTTTCGTTGATAGTTTTTGTTACATGCATCATATTTTTTTGACTTTCCAATAACTGATCTTTTTTACGAACAAAAAATTCTTTATTCTTGTCTTTAGACTCGGGGTGTACAGTTTGTAAATGTCGGCGCAATTTGGCAGGTGCCATGGAACTATTAGGAAGCAGTTTACTACATAGCATGCAGAGAGGTGAGCCGTTGGAATCAACAAATCCGAAACTGATAATATGATTCATCATACTTCCTTTTTTTCGTCTTTGAAACCGTCGAGCTTGACGTCGTGGCATCATCGTCTGGATCGGTGATTGCTATATTCTCCGCGTACTGCTTTTGAACATTCAGCGTCATTAGAAGATGTTGTTGCAACACGTTTAACACCTTTAAGCCAACGTTCCATTCTTCTTTATTTATAATGTTACACGTCAGGATGGTGGGGTCTAAATAATGCACAATTGTTACTGCGTATAAGAGACTAAGTTTAGTACAATGAAGAAATGTATAAAACTGAAACAACAGAATACAGCAGGCAGTAGAACAATGAACACTAGTTTCTCGCTAGCGAGCTTGTAAGTAGGTAGGTAGGAACTTATCGCTCCGAACGCTAATCGTCAACTGACTGACGAGGCGCGACGCGCGATCGCCGCTTTTATACTTAGTCCTAGACTCGATCTCGAATATTCTCGAAAATACTCGAGTCGGCGCCTTTGATAAACAAAAAGCAAAAATAAAAAGAGAAATATAAAAATTGCGTTGTAAACAATTCAGAGGCGGCTTTTATCAAAGGGACTGCGCGCTCACAAGTATACAAGTATACATGTTGATACCAAACTTATGAGATATTGTACCAGCTATTGTAACACATGTTTATACAAATACAAATAAATAAATAAATATACCTACGCGCGGCCGCGGAGTCAAAACGTTCGACCAGAGAGAGGTTCTTTGATTTTTTTTCTAAATTCCTGAGGAACCCCTACAGAGGTATCGCGGAACCCTAGGGTTCCGCGGAACACACTTAGAGTATAGCTGCTCTATACAATAACAGTTACGTGTACTGCGCCCGTATTTCTACTAGTATACAGGGTGTTAATTAATGGTATGCAGATATTTTAGGGGGTGATAGTACTCGTCAAAATAAGAAAAAAATGCAAATATATGCATGGTCTACAACGCGTTATTTTCGTTATACAGGGTGGCAAAACTTTCAATTTTTTTTCCAGTATCTTGCGTTTTCTCTCTTATATTCTCTGATAATTGTTTCAAATTTGGAACAACAACCATTTTTTAGAATCTCTACAATAAAGTATCAAAATTGTTGGTCGCAGTATACAGGGTGTTACATTTTCTTGAATCGGCTACAATTTTATCTTTCAGAACTTTTTTTGGGGCTCCCTGTATGAATTCCGGTATGAAATTTGAACTCTCTCTTCCCTTGTTTAGCGTTCTGGTCTCTTGTACTATTCTCGTATCTGTGACCGTTTTCGATTTATTTGCAAAAATAGCCATCGATGGAAATTAAGTGTAGGCGAAATAGCGCAATAAAAATGAAAATAATTACTTAGAATATATACAAATAAAAACAGCTTTTTACTCTGCTAGAAACATCGATTAATCGAAATAATCGATTAATGGAAAAAATCGATTAATCGAAATAATCGATTAATCGAAATAATCGATTAATCGAAATATTCGATTAATCGAAATAATCGATTAATCGAAATAATCGATTAATCGAAATAATCGATTTTCCGATTAATCGATTAAATCGAAATTATCGATTATTTTTCATAATCGATAATCGATTATAACTTTTGATAATCGCCCACCCCTAGCCGTGGTATAGTACTGTCCAACCATATTTTTGTCTGATAGTGGACACGGTAAGTTTAATAATAATTTTTAGAACGAATATGGAATGTGTGTTAAAAATTTCGCTGCTTATTCATGCAGGCATCCACGCCAGGGTACGGAAGGTATTGTGCTATAAATATATTAATAGTATTTTCTTTGTGTTCGAGGTCAAGTAACTTTTATCTCTAACTAATTAATAAAATGTATGTATTACATCTATGTATGTATATATACTTGTAAATTATCCTAACTTTGACCAGATTAAAGTAATTTTATTTTAACTAGAGATCGACTAACACGGATATCGATATATCGGTATATTTTACATTATAAGTATTTAAATCCGTATATATATCTGACAGAAAACTGTATTAATAATTTGTAATACAAACACAAATTATTGGAATAAACTCTTTAACTAATAACTAATATATAAAAATTAAACGAATATACACAGTGTGTAAAGTCCCGGACCGGTCAATTATTTAGCGCACAATATAAAAAGACTTCTGGTATAAAAGTTGTAGGCCTTAAAAAAATCTATAAAACTAGGACACCTGTAATTATACAGGGTGCCTCAAACAGTCATGGTAAACAAAACTTTGGTTTATTTAAATGGAATGACCCCTTTTTAATCACGTTTTCTGATTCCTCTAAACATTCTAAACAACAAATATGAAACATATCATATGGCTATACTCATTAGATATACGTTCAGATCTGTAGGTTTTGTCACATACGCTTTATTTTTTAGTTGTCCCCAGAGAAAATAATCAAGGGGCGTTAAGTCTGGCGACCTAGCGGGCCATTCTATGGGGCCCCTTTGCCCTATCCAGCGGGTAGGAAAAGTATTATTTAAGTAAACTCTTACAGCTCGCCCAAAATGAGGAGGAGCTCCGTCCTGCTGAAATCACGTATGTCGTTATTACTCGTTATAGTGGTCCTACTGTATTGGTTATTGCTGGCACAATTTGATTTTGCGGCATGTGGAGATAATATTCTGCATTCAAATTCCCCTCTATAAAGAAAGGTTCCACTAATCTATTGCCAATACTACCGGCCCACACATTTACTTTCTGGGGGTGTTGAGTGTGTGTTTCTCTCATCCAATGTGGGTTCTGATCAGCCCAGTAACGACAATTATGTTGATTCCCGTTTAACATGAATATTGCCTTATCCGAAAAAACTATTTGATTAAAAAAATTGTTATTTTCTTCCTGTTTTTGCATCATTCGCAAAATTCCATTCTACGTTCGAAATCGTCTTCTGATAATTCCTGGACTAAAGTTATTTAATAAGGGTAAAAATTACTGTTTTTTAAAATAATTTCAACTGATTTAAAACATACATCAACTTGGGTAGCAGCTTTTCTCAAAGACAAATGTGGATCCTGAACAAAATGAATTAATATCTCTAATTGTTTTTCATCACTAGTTGCCGATTTTGGTCTTCCGGAACGAACTTTATCTCTGCAACACCCGGTTTCCTCGAATCTTTAAACTGTTCTCACAACTGTAGATTTTGATATAGGCTGTCGGTTTGGAAAAGTTATATTGAAAAATTGCTTTGTCGGTCTCCAAAACCTCTGATCATTAGTAAATTATTTCTTAAATTAATAGGTTTAGCCATATGACAGGTTTCATAATTGTTGTTTAGAATGTTTAGAAGAGGAATCAGAAAACGTGATTAAAGAGGGGTCAATCCATTTAAATAAACCAAAGTTTTGTTTACCATGACTGTTTGAGGCACCCTGTATAATAACAGGTGTCCTAGTTTTATAGATTTTTTTAGGCCTACAACTTTTATACCGGAAGTTTTTTTATATTGTGCGCCATTTTCTTAATAATTGACCGGTCCGGGACTTTTTACACACTGTGTATAAAATAAATAAAAATGAAACAACTGCTTAAAAATAATCTAAATGGTTCGTTAATATTATTGATTCAATGAGAAAAATATTATATTTTCCGCATTCGCAACTACACCAGTTTTAAAATTGGATCGTCGTCATGACGACAAATTGGGAATCTGGCCCCTGATTTCAATGATGATTTACTTTTAAGTGATGCTTCCATGGAACTGGTTCCTTCCATAAAAAATGCTTACTTTTCTCAAGTTCCGAATCACGACGAGAGAACTTTGCAAGACAATTTTAGTCTGTACTTAAAGACATAATTAGAACCTTAGACAACCCTGGAAAATCGGTTTTCTAAATCTAATTTACGTGATTATTTACCTCATCCATTATAAAAGCGGGTTGATTTTCACCTGATTATTCAGCGATAATCTCCCGCTCTCCGGTGAAAATCACCCTTGTCAAAAGTGAAAATCTCACCCGTCAGAAATCCAGCGATAATCTCCCGCTCTCCGGTGAAAATCACCCTTGTCAAAAGTGAAAATCTCACCCGTCAGAAATCGTTAGTTTTTTATTTGGTAAATAATCTTCAAAATACATTTCGGGATTGGGAAATAATCAGAAAATCATTCTCAGATTTTTTGCCATTAGGAAATCACTCTCGGGCAAGCTCTCGAGCGATTTCCACGGCAAAAAATCTTCGGAATGATTTTCGATAATTTCCCTATCCCTTAATATATTACTACAGATAATTAAATTCAAACTGAATACATGAAGGAGGTAAGGACAGTACCGATAGAACATTAATCCTTTGCAAAGTACTCTCGTCGTGGTTTGGAACTTGAGAAAAGTCAGCATTTTTTTTTGTTGCAATGGCGGTAATGTTCTTTTAAATCTGTGAGTTCAAGCGACGTATTATCAGCTTGTGAGCCTGGAAAATGTTCGCAAGAAACACGAAATAAATCTTACCGAGGCCATCATTAGCTATGCAATACTGTTTGGTGTCCATGCATGTTTAATTGATGAATAATATATGTTGCTAATTTTGGCTTTATGTTATACCTAACACACCTAGTTGATTTTATTTGTTGGGGATATGTTGGTTAAAACTAAAATACTTCCTACACTTGAGTTGCAAAGAAAAAATTTGATGCTTGCATAAAATATATTTAAATTACCGTACGTTTGCCAATTTTAAAAATAGGACACTGAAAATATACACAGATTGTATTAACCTTGTTTATTGAGGATCATTTCGAAAATATTCTCTTTGCGTGTTGTCGTTGTGATATGTACAGGCAAATTGTTTCATGTTGATGATCCAAAAATATAACAGTTTTCTTTGTTCGCCTCATAAAATATTAGGTATCTTCTATAATTTGTTGGTCTTAAGATCTTGCATTAAAAAATGTGCATTTTTACTGTTTTCTTGTTGGTGCTAAAAGTAAATTCCCTAAAAATAGAACCAATGCCAAGTATGTTTTAATTTAATGTGAATATAGGTGCATACTTAGGGGATCCAATCCCGTTACATATTCCAATCCCGGGATATCGAGATTGCCATTCTTGTAATCCCGGGATCCCGGGATTGGTCCCGGGATTTAAAATTAAATAAAAAGTCTTTTTTTCAATTTTATTGGTTGAAATCAGATAAAAACAACATAAAATAAAATACATTTACACGTAATCAGGCATTAATTAGCCGTATCAAAAAAGATAAGTTGGGTACATAATTAAAAAAAACAAACAAAAAGGCTGGTTAAATGACATGTATCTCTAAATATTACTTTTTTTCTTTAAGAAAATAACGCAAAAAAATTAAATTGTCCAGTGTTTCATCTAGCATAGATGAGCGAAACTTAGTTAAAATTAAACCTGCGGCTGAGAAACATCTTTCAGCTTCCACGCTGGTTGGAGGTATGGTGCACAGGATATCGTATGCTAGCTGGAGATTGGGTCCACGTTGGCCTCCATTTTGAAACCTTTCCATTTCCTGGAACAGCTTTGCTTCCAAAGTTTGATTTTTGGGACCTGATATAGGCAACATCTGTTTCTGTAATGCTTGATTTAGTTGTTCTGCTAATGACAATGTTTTTTCTTGTGTTTCTTCTTTAAGAGTAATTATTCTGGCAAGTGGTATATCATCTTCGTCATCGGAGCTAATCGATATTTCTGGAGCTGAAAGTTTATCGTTTTGAAGGTGTTCCAGTAGAGTTACCAATTCTTGCTTCACGTATTTTGGCTTTAATGGCTGAAATAAGTTGTTAGTTTCTTTTTGAGTGGGATCTTGTAAGTAACGTAAAATCCCTGAAAAAATTGTCAAACGTTGCTGCAGTCGTTTCTCGATAGAAGTTTTCAGGTCCCTGCTCAAAGGTGATGGATGTTTGTTAAGCTCCTCGATTAAAAATTTTAAGGCAATATCTGCTTTCAGCAAGTTCATATCTTCGCGACATAAAGCCTCAACAGTTAACTTGACAGGTTCCAAAATTTGTTTTAAATGCTCTATTACTTGGAACTCATTTTCATCCAAAAACTGTAAATTAAGGTCTATTAATGCCTTCTTAACACAGTTTTTTAAAAAACAAAATCTCTGAAGCATTAGAAACAAGCTGCTCCATCGGGTTTTACAATCTAATTGAAGCTTAATTTCTTTTCCATGTTCTTCTTTAACGTACTTTTGCAGCAAATCATTTTTTGTGGGAGATTTTCTAAAACATCTAACTATTTTTCTTACTTTGTCAATGCTATTTCCTAAGTTGTACTTTTCGGATAACTCTGGATTCACCTCTGTGTTCAGAAATTCTATTGTTTCGTCGACCAACTCAATATTTTTATCGATTTCTTCTTCATCTGAATGGTCATTTGATGCGTTTTTATCAGACTTCTCAATGGTTTTCTTGTAAATAACGTCTATTATAGCTAACTGTATCCCATGAGCCAGGCAGAGCTGTTGCTTCGGATTTACAAGTTTCCCTATTTTAATCATCGTACTAGAACCATCAGTTACAAAACACACAATGTCTTTATTAAGAGAGAGATTATATTCATGTAGCCTATCCTCAAGAACTTTTAAGCAAGCTTCTGCTGTCATAGAGTTTCTTATTCGGACTAATCCTAGGTTCCAAATTTCTTCCTTATGGTGTAAATTTATATTCATGTAATGCTTGTTTGATGCCGAACTCCATTCATCAAAAGTAATGGTAAATTTGTTCTCTGTTTTTTTCAATGCTGTTATTTTTTCTTTCATTATCGATTTAGCTTTTTCGCAATATTTTATTACCTTTGCTCGAACCGTAGTAGCAGAATTCGGAAGTTCCATACCACTGCTTGCAAACAAATATTTTAAATCGGCCGAAGTCACAAATTTGGAGAATGGAATATTATCCACCGAAACCATACGTGCCAAAAAAGCCTCTAACGATTTGTCATTTTTAAAACCGAAGTAGTCTGATATTTTTGTTTGTTTATTTTCTTTTGGCATTAATAACGCACTTTTACTTGTACATGCCAATGACGATTCCACGCACGGCCCAGATTCCTGTACATTTCTTCTTGCTTTTATATCTATTCCGTGTATTTTTAGTAAATGAGTTAAGAGACCTTTAGTTGAACCACCTATTGTTTGCAAAATGGCTTGACATTTTTTACATTTCGCAGTATTTCTACTTACTGCCTCCGGTTAAAAATAAAACCAAACGGACTGTTGATCATCACCTTTCCTTTTGCGAGATTTGTATATTGACTCGGATGGCTTGCGTGCACTTTCGGCCATGTCTAAAAATAAAAACAAATTAATTCAATCTTCAATCATAATGCATAATCGTAATTATTTATGAATAATAATATCGATTTGTTTTATAATTACTTAAAGAATTAAACCTACCTGCATAATAATCGTGATTTTCATACGTAAAACACACTAGCGAACAGACAACAACGAACTTCTTCTGCACGACTCAATAAACTGACACAAAACTTAAACATTATTTCAAAAGTATCGGTTTTATTAAAATAAACCTAATTTTATTAGAGGGCACGGGGAGTCACCGGCATTTATTGCACGGTGAATCACCGGCATTTATTGTTGCCAGCTCCGTAGAATCACTTTTATCGATCGATAAGTATTTAGTGTGAAAACATTTTTTAATGGGCATGATTTATGGAACGACTGGACGGTGCTGTTAATTTAAAAAATAATATCGCAATCCCGGGACGGAGATTACAAACCCGGGATTTCCCGAGATTAAAAATCCGTTATTTTTCTACGGGATTTTAGAAAACTATATGAATGTATAATTAATCTAAATAATGTTCGAACGATGTAAGAACATAACAAAATCAGGCATTAAATGATATTATGCTTTTAGATTTCTGCGTAATCAACCGTCAAAAAGTCACGAAAAATAACAATAAATTTGTTTGTTATACAAAAACCTGCTGATAAAGCGATTTGCCGTGTAAATAAATGTTTATGTGAGTAGGTAACTAAAAAAGGTGCGCAAAAATTTATCGAATTAATTAGCGACATCAAAATAATATTATTTATCTGCTGGAGTAGTTAGTGGGTCACTGAGCGACGACGTTAAGTAGTAGGTTGATAAACAACCGTTAACATTAAAGTTGAACACTCCTGGTCTGGTAAGTTACGCTGTGGACCAAGTTAAAATTGACTTCTAAATATTATGCAGTATATTTCTGGCGTCCAGACTAATAAACGCATTCACGAAAAAATAATTAAAATAAAATAAAACCCATTGTAACGTATATTTCTGACTGCCCTCTTTATATTCTCATTTTCAGGGTATCCCAAATAACCCATAAATACTTCTAAATATTAACAGGACTGTGAAAGACGACACAATCCCGATAACAAATTAGCTTATCGCCTAAATGGTCGTAGTTTCTACCGGATACAGGGTGTTCTCTTCTTAAGTTGTTACAAGACATTGTTGGTTTGTGCTTAAGGTTCAGTTTTATGTACTTATTAAATCCTTTTTTTCTAATATCTTAATAATCGTACGCTTATTTACTAGAAGACAATGGCTGTCCGTTGTTGGTAGTTCTGCAAAAGCAAATGTTTAATATTTTCTGCAATTCTCATGTACCAGCTGCCACTATTATACCCAACGAAGTGTTAAGTCGTTGATTATATCTATATATGTTATGTATAACCGCACAGAATCAAAAGCGCTTTAACGCAGAATAAAAAATGTACTTTTAGCACTCAGCTTGTGAAAACACTTGGTTTAGTCGACGACCAAGTAAAACACTTTAATTAAAAACACACTTTATTTAATTATCGTTGATTTTTATACGAAACGAATTACAATTTATTCGATCTATCTGTCACCGAATTCTCAAGGCAAGTCCCATAAAAATCACACTGAATCTGAACACTCTCTTAAAAATTAGCCCAATGTTTATATTCCGCGGAGTCGACATCATCCAAAACAATTCTTGGTAAACACCAAGATTAAGTTATCTTTTCCGTGGTCAGCACTTAAGGTGGGTGCTCACAATGGGCCAGAGAGTGTGATTTTTATGGGACTTGCCTTGAGAATTCGGTGACAGATAGATATTGTAATTCGTTTTGTATGAAAATCAACGATAATTAAATAAAGTGTGTTTTTAATTAAAGTGTTTTACTTGGTCGTCGACTAAACCAAGTGTTTTCATCAGAAGTGGGATATATAAAGAAAAGAAAAAAATTTTTAAGACATAAAACTGTGTTTTACGTACTTTTGGGTGTGTTCGCGGTGACAATATTTTAACAGTACTTTTGTGTCCGCTGACGGGCAGAGTGTTCTTTAACTGGATTTAAACTGTTTTACAAGTACCTTTGTGTGTTTTGACATTTATAAACATGAGCAAAAGACAAGGTTCTCCGTGTCGGTGTCGCAGTCATAGTTTATCTCGTCTTAATGATGATATTGATGATCCTAACCTAAACGGAACTGCAATTTATAATAATTGGGATGATATAAATATTTGTCATTTGGCCATAAACAAATTACAAGGTCCTGCAAATACATGGTATATAAGAGTCTTCCAAACATTCCAAAATCATGGACAGAGTGGAAATCTTTATTAATAACAACATTTCCGTCCACTCGAGACTTGTACATTTTAATGACTGACATGCTAGCACTGAAGCCTAAATTAAATCAAAGCCTCTATGAATATTGTTTTGAAAAATTGGCGTTAATTCGCAGAATGAACTTAAATTTAACAGGCAGTGATGAAGTTAGTCTTATAGTAGGTTCTCTCCAAAATCAAAATATTAAATTTTCAATCAAAGCGGCTAACATTGTAGATCCTTCTAAATTAGCTGTATATTTAAAAGCTTTTGAGCCCTCCTTAAGTTTCGCTGAAACGTCACGAAAACGTGATCATCAACCAGTATCGTCAAATAATAGATTTAGGCAGTCAGCAAATATCGAGTTAAGAAACGAAAATAGAAATTTGAGCGTTTGTTATAAATGTAAACAATCAGGACATAAACAGTATCAGTGTCCCCAGAGGGTTATGCATGGAGATCGAAGTAGTCTATACTGTAAATATTGTCGACGTACAGGGCATTCGATTAATAACTGTTTTAAGAAAAATGGGCAAACTTCAAATATTCACTTTAAATCAAGCGAAAAAAATACTACGGGGGTCAATAGAAAAGTACTTTTGATATCAAGGGAGAGTGACAAGAATTAATTTTACAAATCTGTCAAAATTAATGAAAATACTTGGTTTAGTCGACGACCAAGTAAAACACTTTAATTAAAAACACACTTTATTTAATTATCGTTGATTTTCATACAAAACGAATTACAATTTAATCGATCACCGAATTCTCAAGGCAAGTCCCATAAAAATCACACTCTCTTAAAAAAATAGCCCAATGTTTATATTCCGCGGAGTCGACATCATCCAAAACAATTCTTGGTAAACATCAAGATTAAGTTATCTTTTCCGTGGTCAGCACTTAAGGTGGGTGCTCACACTTGCTAAGTTACCTACTAAAAATTTCTTTAAATTCTAAATTACAATTACCCATTACACTGCGAAAAAGGCATCGATTACAGTTGGCCAATTACTAACAGTAATTAAATCCTTGATCAATTACGGCATTCGCATTACTAGGTTTAATTCAATTACTTTTGAATGAATTTTGATTCGGCTGTTACTTGGTGAAAATTCATTATCACTTTATAATAAATGGTAAAAAATAATTTTACACTTTCCACAAATATACAAGTTTTATTTTTTAACTCGACATGGAGTAGTAGTAAAAGGAGTACAAAGGAGTGATATTTTAAAAACTATATAGGGTATAAATTTTAAAGTAAGCAGGTATACAAGTTTAACTGAGGGAAAAACCTATATATAGAAACTAATTAAATAGATTCAAAAGAGGTGATGAGTTTAAGTCTAATTGATCATTAAGTAGAGTATTGTGATTTTTAAGTTTGTTTATTTCCAAGGATTCAAGCAGATTTAATTTTAAACTTTTGTTTTCAGTATGTAAAATATCGCTGCTTTAAATGCTGCAAGAAGCAATTTTGTATTAACAAAGAAAAGATATAATTAACGTCGACAACTATTTACAAGAAGCAGGGTTGGCAAATATCATGATATTTATATAAATATCAAATATCGGATATATATCCGATATATATCCGATATATATCTGATATATATCAAATAATTTTTTTCAGCCAAAACAGATAAAATCATACTTATAGTAGAGCCAAGTAAAATCAAGGAAGTAGATATTTGAGTAAATATTTTTATTAAAACATAAATATTATTTCTAAACAGAACAAGCCTCGGAACAAGCATAAAAGCTAACAAAATAATAATAACAGATATTCACCTAGACAACAGATATTTACCTAGGGTGAATGCCTACAACAAAAAATAATCCCGAAAAAAAAATAATATAAATAACCATCAGCCTTATCAATGGTAAGTCATCGTCAGATTCGTCAGAATCGATGGAACGTCCCGGTAATTCTTCTGGTACAGTTCCTGCCCAAATCCAATCAATATTTTCTTTTTTATTTGTTTCTATTTGATTAGAGTATTTAAATAAAAACGTTAATTTTCCAGCTTTTTCATTTTCAAGCCTATTGCGTAGTTTCGATTGCACGAGTCCAAATGATGGACGCGGTAGACGCAACTGCAGTAAGCAGTTGTTCACATAAAGCCAGACAGGAAGTCTTTTTTATTTGGGCAATCCTCATCCTCAATAACAATTCTTTTCCACCACACCATAGGAACTATGTACCAAGCCAGTTAAATTACTAAATAGTGTTACCAACCGTAATACCAACCTAAACCATACAAAATTTGGCAGTAAATTAAAATTTATTTTTTAATAATAAATATCATGATATATATCGAGCTATAAATATCATTGATATATATCGTGATATATATCATGATATATATCAGTGATATATATCATGCCAACCCTGACAAGAAGTAAAAGGCATTTTCATATATTCGATTTCCATTCTTCATATTATTTAGAGACTAACCTGAACTAACCGAACTGTTTTAAAACTAAATATAAACTAAGGGACTGTGGTCTATCTTAATCATAATAAAAAGATACACGAAATATCATGTCATTATTTAATGAACACAAAAATAAATACAAATACTAGTAGAGGTTTAGTGATTATTTTTTAAATTTTTTTATAAAATTGAAAATGAAATATTATTTTATTTGTTAAATGCTCAAAATGCACTCCATTTTGTTGTAAACAATAGTGCAACCTATTTTTAAATCAAAATCATCTGGATGTTGCCGGAAATAGGAATTAAGATGAAGATTTGCTACATTTTCAACAATATTCAATATTTCAATAAATTAACAAAGTTTTGTTTTATTCAAATTACAAATTTTCTTTTCTATCGATTTTTTTTTGTACAGCTAAATGCTACTCACTAAGACCTTTCAATTGAGGTATAACAAAAGGGGTGGTGTGGGGCGCCTAGGGGGTCACCTGACCCCTTGACTAAAGTATGGCGGTTCTAGTTCCCCCTATACAAATAATATTTATACCAAATCGCGTTGTTCTAACTTTTGTAGTTTTGGAGATATTTACATTAAAATTTTTTAAATTGACACTGTATATATTTATAGTATATAGAAAAATGCATTGGATGAAAGGAACTCCACTCTATCTCTACATAATAAGCTTTATGCTTTACAAGCATATACTTAAATCGTATGGACCTATGGTATCCAGTTATGGGGGTTGTACCAGAATAATTTGCAGAGCATTTGAAGGTCCCAAAACAAAGACTGATAAGCCTTGTGGATGGTATATCTGTAACAGGACCTACATTTAGACCTGGGTATGGATACTGTTGAAATAGCTATAGCCAAATTTGCCATATCACTAACAATGACTCCATCGTCATGTCAATGTCGAGGCGATCCAGCTCTTATAATACCCTTGCCAACAAACACACTTCTTTTCGGTTACTGATCCCCAATCAGGTTCTCTATAACCGTTGAAGGTATGAGCATGGATGCCGTACCCATAGTAATTATTACGAAAAGCAATCGTTGTTATGAAACCGAATTAGCGGTCATAGCTTCAATTTGTTCGTTGACATTTAAATAAACAAATATTATCAGTGTCTTCACCGCAAATCTCAATATTTTAGAAATATCATGCTTAATTGAAAAATGCTTTTGTCAACATAACACATGACTGTAATAATTCAACTAACAAACAGTTTCAGTGTTCATGTTATCAAAATCGGTTCGTTTAATAATGTTAATTGACAAATGATAATAAGAACATAATGTAATAAATGGCTAATATATTTGTTATTAAATCATTGGTCCACTATTATTATTCACAATTCATAACGTCGCATTACAGTGGACCAACCGATGCGATTAAACTATACAATAGGAAAGTTGGCATACATAAAGAATTTTTAAATTTTGTACCTGATTAGCTTTATATTGTGTAGTCATCATTTTCTACACTATTTACTTATCCTCAAAGACCAAATACGCAATGAATCATGTTTTAATTTAATATCTAACATATTTTCTCCAAATTTGCAGATGGGCACTTTTGTTATCAACATGGCAAGCTAAACAGATTTCACTTCGTCCTGGCTCGGGTTTCATCATTCACGTTCTGCTTCTTATGGTGCTGTATTAGATAATCAACATGTGCAAAATGTGGCTTCCTAGTTTCGCGATATTTTTGGTTTTTCTCTGTGAATCATCGGCGCTGCTGGAAGGACCAAATGTGTGCACGACGCAAGAAACGTAAGTAATGTTAATCATTAATCATTATTAAAGTTTGCGGTTGTGAATGCGGCATAAATATTGTATTTTAAAACTTGGGGAAGAGCCTCCATTGGCATTTTATTTTTCTATTAAATGAAATTTTAATTATTATGCACAAGCATCATATAAAAAATTTCTTATGGCGCTCTGCGAGCGTTGTGTGTATTCGAAAGTTGGATATCCTTAACGTCAACATTTTTACAAAAAGTGCTGCATGATTTTTAGCCTTAAATTATACAACGGAGTGAGGACGGCAGCTCACGATAGCGGCTAAAATTTCCGAAAATACCCGTGCGCCAAAGTATCATCCACAATTACATACATATACATGTCGAAAATACAAAAGAGGAGGTTTGCTCTTTAGTCATTATTGTTGTTAAACACGAAAAACAAACAATTATATACTGCAGTTAATTAACTGTCTTATTATATGTAAACTATTCAAGTTCAAACAGCAAACGACACGCTTGACAACATGATATCAATTCATATTAAAATAATCTAACAACTTAGACAAGGTTAAATAATTTTAAAAAAATTGAAATAAGGAAACAAGAAACTAGCGAACCGGAGCCGGTCGTACTTCGTTCAATACTTTGCAATGAATCCTCTCCCTTTTTTCTTATTTTCACTTCCCGGCTCCGTTCCACTCAACTTGACATAATATTACCTTCTTAATAATATCAAGTGCGTTCCTTGTCCCTTATCCTAGACTTAACAATCTATAATACTGTTAATTCTAAATTGATTGGTCCCGGTCGGGTCAATATTCAATCATAAACAAAACCTAAAGTTCTAAAGCAATAACTACTTTATCTAAACTCGCCGACATACATATACTGCTCGTATCAGTTATATCTAAATATAATTAGGTACCTTTCGTAGATACTCGTTTATCACTTATATTATTAATTTATTAGGTTATTCAAAAAATTGGTTTTATATTAACCTAAACATTTTCACTACATATTCAGCCCTATGATCAAACACACAAGTTAATTTCTAACGTACCGTTTCTATGACAACAACTGAAAAAAGGCTACTTGTTAATTTTTCACTAGTTGAAAAACAGTTAACTTTGAAGTTAGCGTCTAGAGTTAGCTTGTGTGCTTGATCATATAGCTGACATTTTTACCGAGTTACGGTCTGTTGAGGTACAGGTTAGTATTTATATATTTCGGGTATGTACTGCCATATGAATAGAGGGAGGGGGGGTTGCCGCGGAAGTGTTTTGTGACTTATCAAAGGCCTTTGACTGAATCCTATCTTGGGGGCAGAAGTCAAAAAATTTTCAAGGGTTCTCTTTGTTCTGACAGTCATATGATTGACTGCGGAGTCCCTCTGAGTTTAGTGCTGGGATCAGTTCTCATTTTTTCTTATATATTAACGATTTGACGTCTACCGACATTGGGGAAGAGTTCACACTTTTCGCTGACGATGGCCCTCTAACAATGTTCCTATGTTAACAGATATTATTGCTGTCTTTAAACGTCGAAAAAACAAATGTAATTAGTTTTAAGTGTGCTATGGAGGGCTTGGTCTTTGATGGCTCACCCCTTGAGATTTGTCCTAGTACTAAGTTTCTGCGCCTTTCCATTGATAGTGACCTTAAATTTGAGAACTATGTCAGGGCACTAAGCAGGAAATTGTCTTCGGGATGTCTTGCAGTCAAAATGATAGTCAATGTACTTGGTTTAAATATTGCAAACTCAACTTACCACGCGCTTATAGAATCTCATCTCAGATTTATGGCGTTGCATTTTAGAGGTTTTTTTTAGTCAGCAATTGCTCGGTGTTGTTTTTTCTGTGAAAACGCGTGAGATATATTTGTCGGGCCAAAGCCAGAGACTCATGGAAACCATTGTTTTTGCAAAAAAGAATATTGACACCGACATTGTTTAATATTTGAGATTAAATATAGGTTTTTAAATATACCGACTCCTTATACACAACACGACAATGTCGTAATCTGCCAATACCATCCTCAACCCTCACAAAAAAATGAGAGAAGATTATTCCGATCTCTCTAAGGGGAAAAAGGAAAACGTCACATGTACAGAGCTATTTTTTATATTTGTGTACCCACCACAGGGGTTAATATAGGTGACAGAAATAAAGTTTAAATACAAAAGTTGCATAATTTTTCCCGTGTTATCTTTTGGACTCAAAAAAAGCATAAGCGCATCGCAAAGTTGAAAATCAACGGAAAGTTTTCTTTTTTAAAATGGGACGCCCTATATATTTTTTACCAATACGCGAGATCTTTTTTCCCTGATTTAAAAAATATGTAATATGTCAAAATTGAGTTCAGCTGTTTTTGAAATATTAGAGTTTACAGTTTTGATAATTTGAAGTGACGATAATCGAGTTGTCGAGGCGTTCCGCACTCCGGAATTATACTTGATTAGTGGTGAATGTAGAATTTTATGATTATAGCCTGGCTAACCCATTAAAAAAAAGTATGGCATACCTACTTTTAATATGCAAATAATTTTTATATGTCATTGCCCATTTCACATTAAAATAAGTACTTAAGATTAAAAAGTCATGTTTTGTATCAAGATAAGTTTATGTTTTTGAAATATGTATTTGGTTTTTCCTTATATATTATTCGTTTAAGTTCATATTTGTTCAGTGGCGTAGCTACAAATAGACGCCAGAGCGAGATATAATAAATGAATAATGTCATTTATGGGGTTAACATGATCTATTTTTACGATTTTATTACCGTAATACATACATCCAATGTTTTTACTACAATTTTGTTTATTATAGGTACCGTAAATTTAAAAAAATCTAGATAAGATGCACACTACTTGTTTATCAGACATTGTTTCTAGGCCAGTTATTTTAGGTTAGTTAAAATTTAGAAAATCTGTTAATTGTATTTTACAACAAAACGCATAGTTGGATTATGATGATTGAAGAGTAGTTTGACAAACTTCTGGAGGGTCTTTATTATTAGAACAAGTTGTACTCTCTCAATTTCAAAAATTTTTAATAACATAATTTTTTAACACTGTTAAATAATGATTACCCTCTATAAATTTTCAAAAGTATCAGGCATAGCCCCATATTACCACATCAGCTAACTGGACATGGTTTGGTTGAAATAAAACAATGATTTTATTTAATTTTTTACATTAAATTTAATTTAATACTAACAATTAAAAAATTTAAAAATTTTTCTCCTTCATATGGTTTAAACTATTCCATTGTCTTACCTAAAATGTTTTTTCTTTGATCAGAAAATCAGAATTTAACCAGAACTTCATTCATATCTAAAGATGATTAAACATCTCACATACCAAGTCTTCAACCTTTAAAGTTACTATGAGTTGTACTCATAAATTTGAGACAACGTTTTTTCTACCAAACTCGATGTTAGGTAAGTCCCTAAACTTTATTTTATATTTATTGGTCGTTCTAACTTTGTACTTTCCTTATAGTATCCCCTGATGATGAGTGCTTAAGCGCTCGAAACATGTAGGGAACCTTTTTATTTAGCATCATCATTATTAAACTGTGGAGAAAGACTGCATTGTTTTATTTACTTTACATTAGCTTCACTGAAAGCATGGACTATTTCTTCAACTTTATTATTATTGTTATTAATATTTTCATATTTATGATTATAAATTTACAATTTACAAATTTTATAATATGATTCTAAGTACGTTTATTACAAACAAAAACACCAAGACATGTAATATCTGTATTTGTTTTTGTGTGGTAAGTATTGTAATAGATACATAGATATTCATTACCTAATAAATAAATTTGCAGAAACTAGAACCTTGAATATTTCTTAGTTTATTAGCATTTGCACTCAATATCAAAATTAACATAGCGTAAGAGCCAAATTCAGAAATCCGAAACTTCTCAAATCCAAAACTCAAAACAGTCTCCCAAATATCAAACGGTAATTTAAAATATGAATTGGGCACATTTTTTACTAAAAACTTTAGTTATTTTTATAATATGTATTTCAACAGGTAACTGGTTAAATAGTTTGGGTTCCATGTAGGCAATTGATTTCAGGTTCAAGGTTTTGTTATTTTTTAAATATTTGAGATTTTCTTGCACATTTCCTATAGTTTGATATTTGTGAGATATTCTATCCACATTTTCTGTTTTTTCATAAACATCTTATATTTTACCAAGCATTCAGCCCACCAGAAGAGTAAGGACCGATGTGATACAGGCTAGATTTTTTTTAAAATTACTTTTAGAGTACAATTTTGAATAGTATTTAGTGGTTTTAGTGTTGCCTTATATAATGCTTCCCAAACTACAATTTCATAGCATATGAGAGATTTCACTAATGACCTGTAAATCATAGTTAACAATTTTTCACTCATGAATTCCCTTAACAAGTAAAATTTATGGATCAAAGTCCTGACACAATTTTATTTATTTGTCTGTTACACTTTAAATGCCAGTCTATTCCTAATTCCTAAGCACTTAATCTCTTTCTTCTACCTCATTAATGATATTATTTGTATCTAACCTTATTCTGGTAAAATGGGGCCAAAAATCAAAAAGATCAAAATGTATATTTCATACTTGCAAAAAGCAGCCATCAAAAGATGGATGTACACGTCATTAAAATTACATACATTACAATACTTTTCATTACAATACCAGTAAATATACAATACTACATACCTTTCCCAACCAGAAATTGCCTAATTTTTGTTTTATAAACTTTCCCGTTCAAGAGTCTAATGTTTTTTGGTGATTTATTGTATAATATACAGGGCCAGCATATTCTGGATGTTTCAAACTTTGTAACTATAGACCACTTGCTTGTATTTCTGGTTGGGTATTCATGAAAAGAATAGTTTGAATCGAATTTATTTTCATTTGCCCGAACATACATTAATAATCTAAAGATATACATGGGAATGTCATAATGTTCTCCCCGAGAAAAATCGGTTTACAGTTGTCTTTTATTTTTAACCTGTAGATAAGGCGAATTACTGTCGTGTTTGGTGTGTTCAGTGGTTCACTCGACGTTTAAAATTAACGTATCTTTTCTAAATTAAGTATTAAATGGTTTGTGCCCTGTGGTATGTCCATTTTTATCACCATTGGATCACTGTTTTGAGTTGTTGATTTTTACAATTTAACTACTATGGCTGCGATAAGATTCAAAAAGGCCTATAACACAGGCCCGCTCATCCCAGTCCTGACAGGATATCCAGTAAGACAGGGTGGGGCACCGTGTCAAATGCCTTGGCCAGGTCAATAATGAAGCCTCTTAGGGTAATAATGGATCAGTAATGATTGTGTCTGGAGCTATTTCTATTTTATATTACACCCTGTATAGTTGATTTAATAGTTTTGCGAACCCTTTGAATGTTATATTGCTTATTAAAAATTTAATTTTTAAATATCAATGATTAGAAGGTGATATGACCAGGAATTTGTCTTTTAAATAGACATGACTTGAATAGGTCATTATTTTTTATGGTTTTCACATAAATTAATATGACAATGCTAACTTTATTGAGTAGTAAGATTTCTCGTTAATTGTAAAGGTATTTTTATTATTTATGATAGGGGGCTTTGCGGAAAACTTGAAACCTAAAATAATGATATATCTATCCATAAAGGTTTCGTTAGGCTTGGATAAAGCTACCCCGCCTTCACGTGGTTAGGTACATAGTATACCAGTTTATTAACCTCGAGTTAGCAAGTACATTGGATAATTATAGCATTTTAGTTTTGGAGTAGGGGGGGTAAGGAAGCGTCGGGCTATTTGCCTGTATTTGCATACGAAAAAAAGTGCCTAATTTAAACCACAAACAACAACAGTGGATTATATTAATAGCTCTTGAAATATGAGTTTTTTTTTCATATTCGAACATGTTTTTTATGTCATTGTATGAGAATAGCCCAGGCTTCCTCACGTTTGTTATTAAATTGTCATTAAAAGATCGATGAAAATTATAACTTGGCACGTGTTCTAAAAGATGTTCCCACTTCTTGAGACAGGCGTCTTATACATTTTGTTGGCATATTTCGCATTATTTCACGAACGTTTGCAACAAGTTCCGTTCTTACAGATGGTATGGTCTTCTAGCTCCTTTTTTATGTTTTATAGAACCTGTTGTTTCTCTAAGCAAAGTCACGGTTTTTCTCAGGCAATAAAGATCCCCAGCAGTACAAGCGACGTTAGGGAAAATTTTCGCGAAAATCGTCCATGCTCAAACGCTGACTATATTGCCACTCACCATTTAAGCCGGGGACATATATGTTGGTGATGTGTTAGGTCGGCGTCTGACGAAAATCTGGCCGACCCGGGACACAACATGCAGAGTCATTGTAACAGATTTATTCCTAATTTGTGGTATTGTTAGGTTTGTTAAAGGAGCCTTCCTCTTCTTCACTAATTATTTCCTCACGTATATCGCGAACGTCGTTCAAAATAACCAGTTTTCACTTAATAATTCAACAAAATTTTCATAATTTTTAGTTTAAACCATAGATTGTGGTCTCACTAGTACTTCATCCACAGGTTAGGGTTAAACTTTGGTTTAGGCAGGTTAGAGGTAATCAAACGTTGTAAGATTTATGTATTTTAGAATAATATATCGTTTATAGTTAACTACACATTAAAAAGTACACCCCTATTGAACCTAAATAACTATTTCAACGAAGCTCTAATGGTATTATTTATTTTACATAGACAATGTGACGAAGTTATAGCCAGAACGTGCAGAAAGTTTAATGTAATGTACCCTGAGTTACCACAAATGAATCTGAAAAAATTTATAAATTATGGCTTAAAACTAAAGGCGTTCATCAGTTTTCCAAATCCTATAACTTCGAACGAAGATAATATCATAAATGTCTTGATAAGGTAGATTTGTTGGGCATACCATACACATCAGTCCAACAAATTTTAGTAAGTCACGACATGCATTCATTTAAATTTAATAAAGTTCAAGCTCTAAATCCAGATGATTATTAACGAAGAGTAAATTTTTGTGAAACACTTTTAGTTCGTATACAGAAAGATCCAAATTTTTTTTTATCAAAATTTATTTAGACTGACGAGGAAGGAACTTTTAACAGAAGAAACAAACATTTTTGAGCCAATCAAAATCTACATGTCACAAAAGAAATGGGGTTTTAAGAAAAATTTTTGCTGGTCGTTGATTTAGATGTTTAAGACCTTGGGATTGGCCAGCGATATCGCTCGATCTAACACCACTTGATTTTTATTTATGATACCACTTTAATTCTCTGTGAATTTAGACAGAGAATTTTAAAATAAGATCTTGTTTTGGGTAATATTGAACATAAATTATTTTTTATCTTGGAAACAGTAAGACATAGGACATAGGTATAGGACAGTATTAAGAAGACATTATTAAAAGTAAAAGGTGATTCTAATAACTTAATAATATACGGGGTGTTATATTTAAAATACCAAAGTTGCAACTATGTGTCGGTAGGAGCGGCACCACTGGAACACTGAAAATAATTTAGATTGCAGAAGCATGTGCGCTTATGTAAAGACCCAAATTTTCAATACAATCCTATTACCCGTTTTCGATATACGTCTACCATTCCATCGGCCCTAGATCACCCTGTAGTTGATCCACTCTATAGTACGTCACGTGGCATGATGGAGAATGTCAATTGCATCGGACCAATTATATTATACCGTTTAATGGGCAAGCGGTTAAAAAACTTGTTTGAACAAAGAGAACCCCTGTTTTTTTCTGTCCCGTTTAGTTCTAGTCTTAAGGGTAAATCACCCACACTCTAAAAATTAATTTGTAACATTACTATAACTATCGTGGGTTATTTTTTGCCAATTACTATCGAAGTAAATTTATTAGCGTTATATAATTTTACTAACAATTTTGTAAAAATACATCCTAAATTATTTTACAAAATATTTAAATTATTTACTTTTTTACTTCAAAATCACAGAACAATTGGTAAAATTATCATATTAGTATTGTAATTACTACATAAAAATACTGAAAATTTATAAGAAACGAGCAAAATTATCATTGTATTTTTGTAATCGTTGCTTATATTTGCTGAATCTATAATAACAAATTTCACATTTTTTTAGTATTATTACAAAAGTATTGTAAATTTGTATCTTAAAAGAGACAACGAATTTGTAATTCTACACATTGATATTATATATAAATTCTCTATCACTAAACATTTCCAAAACAAATATAATTACATTTAAATGTTCTGTTGGGGATATTAATATGGGGACTCAGAGTTTAAACAGGGAATCGGAAAATAAGTTTTTGGGTGTATATATAGACGACAAGTTAAAGTTTGAGGCACACGTCCTATATCTGAGCAAAAAACTGGCTTCCAATTGTTACGCAATTAGGGTTATATCTAAGGATTTAGACTTGGAGATAAGAAAAAGTGCATATTTTTCACTAATAGAATCTCATCTGCGGTATGGAATATGTTTCTGGGGAAGTTGTCCGAAGTACCTGTTTAATATTCTATTTGTTTTACAAAAAAGGGCAATAAAATCTATTTTTAAATTAAAAATTAAAGATTCTAGTAAACCATACTTTTTATCGCATAAAATATTGACATTACCCTGTTTGTTTTTGTTAGAGACCTGTTGTCTGATATTTAGAAAATTCAGGGATGAAATTAACTCAGTGTCAGTATACAATACGCGTCAGAAATATAGTACTAACTTGCCTATTCCTACATCTAGTCAAGTCAGAGGTTCAATTGTTTGTAGTGGTAAGAAGTTGTTTAATCATCTTCCTGTGCATGTCCGGGGAATAAATGGCGAAAGAAAGTTTAGAACAGAGGTCAAAGCACTACTGGCCACTAAAGCTTACTATTCAATTGATGAATTTTTGAATGATGTCTTCTGATTTAATGATGTGATAAGTTTTTTGTGTTGTTTGCTATCTTTCCTTTAATTGTTTTTTAATTTTTCTGCCGGGCCTGTTCTGATCCGAATGACGTCGTGATTTGTTTGACCGGCACTGCATTGGGTGGGTATTATCATAAAAAGTATTATTGTTATTGAGTTGTTGTCTGTGACTGCAATTTTTTATTACTAATATAACCGTCTTTACTTTTCCTGACACTTGCATTTTTAGTGAGAACTCTTTGGGCTTTTAATTCTTTCGTCCTCATATTTTTTTTTATATCTTTTTGTTTGTGTAATGCTGAGATTTTTAATTGTTGACGTTGTTGGTTATCATAGTATTTATAGTGTAATTGTACCTTTATTTTGTATCATTTATTTACTGTTTCTTCTAGGCTTTGTCAACGAAAGTTTACTTTTTAGACATAAAAGCATATTTTGATTTGATTGATTTGATTTGATATTACAAATAGGTATTTCAGATATTTACAATAGATATCACTGCGTTTTTAGAAGCAATTTACATTAATTTTTGTAAAAACGCAGGATAATTTTACGTTATTTTTGCGAAATTAATATTGAAATTTACAATAGTTTTGCGAAATTAAAAAAGAAAGGACCCCGCACATCTCTTATGGATTTTTGGTTCGATGTCGAATTTAAAAACATAGGTTGTATATTTTAAAAACTTATTGGTTAAACTGAGTTCTATGGCTAGTGCTGTGATGATGGTTCCAAGATCAATAAATTCCGGAGTTAAAAACGCCCCCCGATCGGATCTCCGGGTGGGGGCGGGTCCTGGCGCCTTATCAAGCGAGATTATCCAATCATTCACCAAGTCCAGTAGCCATGCGGGTCCTTCGAACAATATTCTAAATGGAAATGGTGTGAAAACTGGAGTTGTTAAAAGACCCGAGATTAGCAACTTCCAAATTGACTTCTGCAATATAAGAGGACTGAACTCCAACATCAATGCAGTCCATCAACATCTACAATCTACCAAACCTCATGTACTTGCACTAACCGAAACCAAAGTCAGATCATCGATTAGTACGGTCAGCTATTTATATCCTGGGTACGACTTTCATCACCGATTTAGGCGGAATTCTGGCCTTTGTCTCTTTGTCCGGAGTGATATTTCTTGTCAACGAGAGGAGACACTCGAGCCTAACGACTTTGATGTAATGTGGTTTAAAATATCAACGCAGGGAATTACTAAATTCATCTGCTGCCTTTACCGGCCGCCAAGCGATACCCATTATAGAGACTTGTTCTCCTCTCTTGCTAATACTATCGACTTTTTGCAAACCCACCATCCCAATTCCGAAGTTGTCATCCTTGGCGACTTCAATATTCATAATGTCAACTGGCTCAAATACTCAAACATGACTGACGAACAAGGTCGTGAAGCCGAATCCTTTGCCATCAGCTCTGGCCTCACCCAGCTGGTGGGTGAACCAACTCGGATTCCAGACCGAGATGGTGATTTTGCTAGTTTGTTGGATCTTTTCTTAACTTCAAACCCCGACTTGTACACTGTCACCGTGAAGCCGCCGTTAGGAACGTCTGACCACAACCTTATTTCGGCACTGAACAAACTACCAATTAGTGCTGAAGAGCCTCCTAAACCACGCAAGATATGGCATTATACATCAGCTAAGTGGGAGGACCTAAGGGACCATTTTCGAACCTTTCCTTGGCGGGACGTTTGTTTTACCTCTAATGATCCATCCATCTGTGCAACAGAAATATCGGAGGTTATCCTTACTGGTATGGAAGCCTTCATCCCTTTCTCAAAAAAGTGCCCTTCTAACGGCAAGCCTTGGTTTACCAAAAATTGCGAACGAGCTGTTAAATCAAAAAATTATTTCTACCGACAATGGCGTAAAAATCCTACCGCCGAAAATCGTACCATCTTTGTTAACGCTCGAAACCAATGCAAGCAAACGATAAACCAAAGCAAAGAAGCACACAACCAGAGGATCAGAGACAAACTTCTTGAATGTCCTAGCGGCTCAAAATCATTTTGGTCGGTAGCTAAGGCCGTCAGTCAGAACTTTACCAAGTCAACCATTCCACCTCTAACACGTTCTGATGGCACCATTGCGACCAAAGCACAGGAAAAAGCAAACTTACTGGCGGAACTATTCTCTTCACATTCAACGGTAAATTTTCAGGGAAGTACTCCACCGAACATTACCCCTGTAGAATCGAGAATGCCCGAGATTGTCTTTCGCCACCGCCATGTTAAGCGAATCTTGGGGAGTCTCGACACTAAAAAGGCTTCTGGTCCTGACGATATTCCAGTCATTGTAATTAAGAAATGCGCTGACGAACTGACACCGGTATTTTGTAGGCTTTTTAACTTATCCTACAAAAAAGGAATATTTCCTTCTTGCTGGAAAACTGCGAGAGTCCAGCCCATACCCAAAAAAGGCAAGAAGACCTTGCCAAACAACTATCGTCCAGTCGCATTGCTCTCGGTTATATCAAAAGTTATGGAGAAGGCTATCAACGAAAAATTACTAAAATACCTGGAAGGCTTCAACATTATTAGTGACCGCCAGTATGGATTCCGTAAGTCTAGATCAACAGGAGACCTTCTCGCTTATGTTACTCATGTTTGGAACAACGCAATAGAACACCATGGGGAGTCCCGGGCGGTAGCACTGGACATTTCCAAGGCTTTTGACCGAGTATGGCATGAGGGGCTCCTAACTAAAGTGAGAGCATACGGAATGCCGGTTCAATTTTGTTCATGGCTGTCGAGCTTTCTTAAAGACCGTTCTCTGCGAGTGGCGATGGACGGATTTCTTTCAGACACATTTAACATCAACGCCGGAGTCCCTCAAGGTTCTATATTGTCGCCCACCCTTTTCTTACTATACATTAACGATCTTTTGGAAAAAACTAAAAATCCTATATATAGCTTCGCTGATGACAGCACACTTGTTTCAACTTTTACTTTGGATGCTCGGACATCGGCTGCTAATGCACATCTCTATAGGCAGCAAGAGGTCTCACATCTCAACAAAGACCTGGAAGAAATTTTGTCTTGGGGTGACAGTAACCAAGTAGAATTTAACGCTAAAAAGACCCAGGCGGCAGTTTTTTCTAAAAAAGTTAATGTTGAAGAACCGGATATAGTTATGGCGGGACACTTAATTCCCTTGGCTTCATCAATTCATTTATTGGGCGTTAATCTGGATAGTCATATGTCTTGGCATGGCCACGTTGCGGCCATTGCTAAGGCAGCCTCGCAGAAGCTTGGAGTACTTTTCCGAACAAAGAACCTCTATACACCCCAACAACTTTTGATGCTCTATAAAGCCCAAATTCGACCATCACTGGAGTACTGTTCGCATATTTGGGGCTCTGCTCCTAAACATACCCTGAGATTGCTAGATTCCATTCAAAGAAGAGCCATTCGCTTGATCGGTGACCATAGTCTGACAAACAACCTGGAAAGCCTTGAACATCGAAGGCAGGTTGGCGACTTGAGTCTATTTTACAAATATTTTCATGGCAAGTGTTCAACTAAGGTTGCCCGCTTAATACCACCCAGAGCGGTGCATGGTAGAAGTACACGACGAGCCACTGCAGCCCACCAGTACGTGGTTCAGCTTAGTGTCCCTCGAACGACACTGTTTCAAAATTCTTTCATCTGGAGAACGTCATCACTCTGGAACGACCTCCCTGAGATCGTCTTCCCCAACGAGTATAGTCTCCAAAGATTCAAGACCAACGTGAATCGTTTCCTGCGCACACGCACCGCTCCTAGAGCGCCATAAAGGATTTATCCTGTAGTGCTGTGCCTTATCATAAAAAAAAAAAAAAAAAAAAAAAAAAAAAAAGTTTCAGAGATACAGATTGTGAAAATTAGAACTTTTAAAGTCAGTATTAAAATATAAAAATTAAAGTGCCTATGTTAAAGATTAGGTTAAAATAAGCAATTGTTGCAACGGCATGTTTTCGCGTTCCTATAAGATACTCTTTATTATTTAAAGTTTAGTGTATATGCTAAATTTTGGGAAACTCCCTACATAGGACTCTAAATAAAAATGTATTAGCAAAAGTTGTTTATTTTTGCCTACTGTTTTATATGTTTTAATTTTCAACAATTATATTAATTATTATTTTTTAACAATGATTTCTTTACTTGCAAGACAACATTTTATACCCCGTTTCTCTAACTAGTCAGAGGGTTGAACCTATGAAAAATTGTTATGAAGAAGTCGACATCTCTGGCATTAAAACTTTATTAAATTCGACAGCGATCCCATAAAAGTCGTGCGGTGCGGCGTTTTGCAATTTTTTATTGTTAATTATATATTGTATGGAATGAATTGAAAGGTGTGTTTTTTCTAATTCCTTCCACTCTGTTTACTTTCTTGACTTATCTCGTTTTTATTGACTCCCGATACCGAATCTTTTATTTGCTTTTCTGCCTCCTCTTATTAAATTAAGCGGACAATTTCACAATTTATTACTGCTACCTATAGAAACGAAAATGGGAAATATTTATGTGGGTAAGTGAAGTTAAAGTCAGAAATAAAACACAATATAAACTAAAAAATATTTGTATTAAAACGATTAAAAACATGTTACAAAGGTATTCTTATAAATGAAAAAAGGTAGGTACCTTACCTTATTTAGTCTTAAACTATTTAAACTTAACCTCATACTTACTAGTTTAGTTAATTTATAATTTCAATGAACATCTTTTAAGGTGAACTTCATTTTGTGAAATTATACTCATTAATTAAAATCTACTTCTATATCGAGATTCAGGACTTACAATCTTAAATTACTTAAGTATTTAAGTACTGTACAATGTACAGGGTGTTGAAAATAAGTGTATCTACCACTGCATAATGGGGATAGATTTAAATTCTGCATTCAAGCCACACGTGTTTTATGCGAGTTAAAAGTTTTTCTGCAACTACTTGTAAAGACACAACCCTGTTTTACACATTTAAAAAATTGGTTATTTGTAAGGCTATTTTTTAAATACTTATGCGCAATTTGTTTAAGTGTAAAAGCCTGTAGCCTTTTGTTTCTAGTTTTATTAAGGTAAATTTACAATAACGTAAAAACGCAATTTTGTTTGTAAAATTAATAAGGTTTTGTTAATTTGAACTAGAAAATGAAAATTTCTTTAAAATTTAATTGTACCTATACAATGTCTATAGTAACATTCTCAATTGGTGAAGTAAAATTACCGATTTTTGTGTAATAATGGGTAACAATAGTTTGCTAAATAACATCAATAAAATCACAATATCTTGTAAAAGTAATAACTAATTTTATTTTTACTAAGGTAGATACTTTAATATTGCTTTTCAAATTTACAATTTATTGTGTAATTTCACCCTTAATTTTTTCAGTGGCACTTATTACGAGGCAATTAACTCAATTATTCACATCCTGCGAGGACGTTTAGTGTATAAAAGATGAAAATAGTAGTGTCAGTAGTTTATATCTAAACCACTGGTACCCATTTGTCAACAAATAATCAAACCAAGAATTTAAACGTTGTCAACATTGCTGTATAGATAATACAATAGTCTCTGATAATCAGGCATTAAACAGCGATAGGGTTTCGTTCGGACCTAGACACAAAAACAAAAAATTAATGCTAAGGGCACAGTTCGTTGTGCCCCCAAAGTGGAATAAAGCAACAAACAACGTCTTAGATAAGCGTTGAGCATACAATTTCTAATAACGACACTGTTTGCCAACTTGAAACAGAGAGTTCTGAAGAGTAATAAGTTGATAACCTTGCATTCTGATTCATCTTTACTTTTAATATTAGCAATACCGCAATGAGGAAGTGACTAAAACAATTTTATTCTTGATGAATGAATGAATTTTAACGTAAAACGAAATACATACGTAGGTACTTCAAGGACAGGAAAGGAAATGTAATGATTGATTTTATCGAGCTTCCATTCATTGTCTTTATTTTGTCACTAGTTTGAGTTTGACGAAATCGGTTCTTTGACAACCCTGCATTGAAGCAAAACCCAACAATATTCGAACGTTTTCAACTTAAAAAAACAACAAAAATATTTTTTTTTAAGTTGATCATATTAGGCTTACTAGTCTTTTTACCGAAAGGTAGAAAGTTCGAATTATGCAAATAGTTTATTTACTTTTTCCTGTCACTAAATTAGGTTTAGTTCAATGGTTCAGTGCAAAGTAAAATTATTGCAACCCGAGTAGGGAAATCTGTTTTTTAAAAATGATAATAATGATTATCATCAGGTAGTAAATACTGATGGATTATTCGCATCAAATAATAAACATAAATCGAGCTTAAAATGTTCCAAATTTTGTTTAGTAGCACAGTGTTGTTGACGCCAAATGTTAATCCTTATTATTTAGGTCTAAAATATACGTTCCATATAGGCTTAATTTTTATAAATAAATACGACACACCATGTTATATTAAATGTCAACTGAATGACAAGGTTTATGAAACAAATTTATACCAGGTGGACTTTATTATGCATGGGACGTAAAATTCCAAAACTGCGTTTTATTTGGTCTCTATATACATATTACTATATTACATATACAGGGCGGCCCAGAAGTTCGGAATAAAATTAATATAGCCTTAACTTTTTACTTTTGGGGAAAATGCTCGGACACGTCAATTTAGTTTTATACATGCTCACATTTTGACGTTATTCGTTTGTTTTTTTATAGACATTTGTCAAAGATATGACATCGATCTTTTTTTTTAAATGGAAACATGCAGCTTGTGATACATCACTTGAAAACTAATATCTCGTACAGTATGCTCATAAATTTTGACGCGATTCTGTCAAGCTATTTCAAAATGGCGACTGTTAAAAGTTAAAAAAAAATCTCTATTTAAATAAGCGGAAATGATAAATCATTGATGTTTTTTTTTACCTTTCAAGGTAAGAAATCTTCATTGTTTCACGTTCTGACATTTTGTGACATTATGACTTAACAATAGTTATGGTTTATTTGTTATTTATTTTGTCAAAAAAAATAAACACAACAAAAAATGTCCTCCACCCTCTACTCTCTAAATATCTTCTCACATTGACACAAAAATGCGGGGGAGCACCATCTTGCTGAAACCAAATTGTTTCATTAGGTATATCTGGATCTACTTCGTTGGGAAAAATTACAGCTAGAGCAGGCCTCAACTCGAAGGTTAAGAAATCCAGGTACCGTTCAGCTGTGAGGTTTCCTTCCAAAAAGAATGGCCCAAAATTTCGGTTATTAATGATACCTGCCCATACATTTACTTTCTGGGGCCGCTGAGTATGCGCTTCAAACATCCATCGTGGATTTTCTTGACTCCAGAAACGATAATTATGTCTGTTAACCACCCCGTTCTGTGGAGACCTACATTCTCGTCACACCGTCTCATCATTTCTTCGCAAAATTGCAAACGCCTATCATAGTCATCTTCTAAAAGCTCTTGGACAAGACATACTTTATAAGAGTGGTATTTTTCTGCTTTCAAAAATCTTCCAATAGTACCTCTAGATGTATCATGATTTTGAGCCAATGAAACTGTTGAAACATGCGGATTATCCTGCAGAGATAATGCAATATCCAATTTTTCATCGTCGCCTAAAACACGTGGCC
Source organism: Polydrusus tereticollis (assembly GCA_963920685.1). Taxonomy (NCBI): domain Eukaryota; kingdom Metazoa; phylum Arthropoda; class Insecta; order Coleoptera; family Curculionidae; genus Polydrusus; species Polydrusus tereticollis. The sequence goes on from OY987329.1 coordinate 128,682,807, forward strand.
GTCCATTCCTAGGCAAGTCCTTTACTGTGCCATGTTCATCAAATTTGTGGAATTTTTTACTAACAGTGCCCTGTGAAATTTGATTTTCCGGATATTTAGCATTAAATAAAGTGCACACTTCACTTTGACTTCTTATTTTATCTCCACATCCTAACAATATCAAGACTTCGATACGCTGCCTTTCCGACAATTTTTGTTTAGAAAATTGTAAAATATTACTTCGGAAATACCTAAATTAATTTTACAAGTTTACAATATCACAAAATGTCAGAATGTGAAACAATGAAGATTTCTTACCTTGAAAGGTAAAAAAAAATCAATGATTTATCATTTCCGCTTATTTAAATTATAAGCGTTTCTATATTTTTTGATGTTTTGTACTGTATGTATACATGGTTTTCATTTCAAAAGTAGTCACCTCTAGATATACTTAATGAAATGTTTGGAAACAGTTGGCTTGGTCGTGGTGGTCCTGTGAACTGGCCTGCAAGGCCACCGGATTTAACCCCATTGGATTTTTTCCTGTGGAGTTTTATAAAAGATAAAGCTATGGCTATATCACCGACCACACCAGAAAACACGAAATATCGTAGTCGACAAACATGTAATTTAAACTCCTCAAATGTTAAATGGCGTGCTCTTCTAATGTCAAAAAATAATTGCAAAATGTTTAGAAGTAGATGGGGGTCATTTCGAACATCTTTTAAAGCAGGATCGTCGTTAAATTTAAGGTACTATGATGGTTTTAAGTGTTCTAATGTTGTTTATTCAAGAATTCGTAACGAAGCAACTAGTAGAGTACATGTAACAACTTTCTGCTTACTTACCTAGTTGTTGACGGAGAATCGAATTATCGAAGAAAGTAAACACCGTTCCGTTTGACATTTTAAATTTGTCCCCAGCCAGATAAAATCTGGAGGGGGAGGAAATGTCAGACATGTTTTAAAATATGTCCCCCACCCCTAACCTTCCTATTAACAAATTTGAATGAAATATTTCCAGCCATTTTTCGGACTTTGCATTGTAACACTTTAAAATCCTTACCCGGTATAATAATCCCCATGTTTGTTTCTTCCAAAAAAAGCTAATATATGCTAATTGCCTTGATTATGCATCATGTTGTTAAATGTTTACCATGTTCTACTTTAAGAGGGAATTTTGCTTACGCATGTTCGTCGCATTTTTGAAAACAAACGTGTATTTTCATTATTAATATAACACAATATTTGATAATTAGGTCTAAGTAACTTTCTACTAAGCCATTGTTTTATTGTTTGCTTCTAATAATTTTCATATGTAATAACAAGAAATTAATAAAATAACGAATAATTGTCTCATGACTCTCTAATAATCCAGGTGACCAAGGTTATCCATTTAATGACATTTTATTATTTCCTTTTACATTTGCCCGCTTATAAGTGCATAATTAACCAGATTGGACTTAGACTTTGGCTTCCAACACTGTGTTCAGCTATTAGTGAGCACATTTACGCCAGAAATTTCTTCTTTTTTTTTATTGGAAACGTCTTTGTCTAAGTACTTGTTGTACTTAACATAAGTGACGCTACAACAATACTTAATGTTTGAGAAGTATGATGTCAGCTGCCTAGAATTAACAAAATTGAATATTTTTAAATGAGTTCTAAAAGTTCTTTTTTTAAAGCACATTTTGTAGAAAATGAAAATATTCATAGTGGGTACTTTTAATGGGCTTATTAGAAAATAACAACAATAATTAGACAAAAAAGTTCAATACAATCTTGATGTAAAATTAATAGGGTAGCCAATATTTGATGGTAGCAAAATTTACATGCAGGATTGCCTATGGCTGGCGCACCAGGTATAATATTTGTAGAATTATACCGTTGACTCTTACTGCCATAAATAATCTACCTGATTAAATCCTATTGTATACGCCTCAACCTCTTCAAAGCTGAATAAATGGGATCAGTGTCGGCTTGAAAATGTACCTACATCACATGATTTATTTTTATAATTTAAAATAAATAGACAGGTATTTTTAGTTTTAGGTACCTATAATAAATGCAAAATATTAAGCCCAAATAAAAATTACTCGCCGGAAAACCACTAAAGACTAAAATTATTAAAAATCAGTTTGTATTAAGGTATAGGTATAAATTGAATTTGTACCTGGTCCGGCTCTACTCGAAAAGGTTTTAAAATTTGGGATTTCCTTATTTATTTCATGGTCAAAGGGATAATGAGGGTTTTATTGCAGTCCAAAGATCAACGATATAATTCTACAAATAATATGTATACTTCGGTGGGTTATATGAATTGTAATTTTTAATCAAATATAAAGTTGGGGAAATAAAATATTTCATAAAAAAGGTACGAGTAAAAGTCTGTTTCACAATTAATTTTAATATCAAATTGGAGGGGAGTAGGGGAGGAGATCTTTACATATTAAAATGTGATCTCATCAAGGGAGAACATGTTTCGACCTTAGTGAAGATCACTTTCAGCAATACAAGGTAAAAAAAAATTGACAACATGTTTTTTAATCTACAAGAACTGTTAAAAATGACTACCTCCCGCTAGGATGCAAGAATCCAATCTTCTCCTCATTGACTGCCAAACTTTTTCAATAACACCAGGGTCGTTTCTCATTGAGTTATACCCAGCAATTATCCGATTTCGTAAATTTTCCACATTCTTCACATGAGCAGTATAAATTAATGACTTTAAAAGGCCCCAAAAGAAATAATCGAAGGGGTTTAAGTCCGGGGATCAAGAAGGCCATAAGTAGTGAGGTCCACCTCGACCAACCCCGCGATCTCCTTATGTTGCTGTTAAAAACTCACGAGCAACCACACTAAAATGCGCTGGTGCACCATCGTTCATAAACCACATTGCATTTCTTGTTGCCAATGGTACATCCTCCAGAAACTGAGGTAGTGTTTGTTCCAAAAAGGTGCAATACACCTGGCCGGTAAGTCTTCCTGGTAGAAAATCAGAAAAACAAAAAAAATCAGTTTAAACGTGAATTTAATTTGAATACGTCTCGTAATTAATCATTTTATATACAGAATGTCAATTTCAAAACTTTCAATGCAAATATCTCGAAAACTACAAAAGTTAAAATAACGCGATTTGGTATAAATGTTATTTGCGTAGGGAGAACTAGAACCACCATATTTTAGTCGAGGGGTCAGTCACTCCCTAGGCGCCTCACATCACCACTTTAAAATTTTAAATGTTATACTGTCACAACTGGGGGTTAGAGCCCGCCATTTTGTTGACAATACCTCAAATGAAAGGTCTCACTGAGTAGTATTTAGCTGCACAAAAAAAAATCAATGAAAAAGAAAATTTGTAATTTGAATAAAACAAAACTTTGTAAAAATATTGAAATATTGAATTTTGTTGAAATGCAGCAAATTTTCATCTAAGTTTCTATTTCCGGCAGTATCCAGCTGATTTTGATTTGAAAATAGGTTGTACTATTGTTTACAACAAAATGGAATGCATTTTGAGAATTTAATCAAATAAAATAATATTTCATTTTCAATTTTATTCAAATAACAAATTTTCTTTTTTATCGATTTTTTCTATGTAGCTAACATACAAGGAGAATAGTCCAGGGAATCACCCCATCAATTTTTGCTGCATGTTTAATAAACACCCTGTATTATAAAATTAAAAATTTATTGTGATGTGTGTGTTTAAATTTTTGCAATAAATTTAGAAGGATTTTACATTTAAAGTAAGCTGAAACTGAAGAGCAGTAGTGCAATCGAAGGAAGTAACCTGGGGGAAACTAACCAATCGAACTTGACAGTGTCGAATTATTATTCACGATAAAAAAAAGGGGGGTTGTTTGAAGGAAGTCGAAATATTCTATGTAAAGTAGAGTATCGTAGTATTTCCAAAAAAACTTTTTTTATAGTTGTTTAATTGTATTTTAAATAAAACTAATTTTTATGAGATGAAATAGGATTAAATTATTGTTTTAATTGAATTAATAAGAAAATTGGAGTGTAAAGGATATCCTTGGTCATATTAAGCATTTTTCTGGGTGTAAAATTTCGCTGGTCATATGAGTTTCGTAAATTGAAACTTATTTTTCCACTTTCTGGCCAAGGAAAAATTAAGTGACGTTTAATAAATAGTTTTAAAAAATTGAAATTAAAAACTAACCATTGTGAGAATGGACTACGTCTTGAACCTTAAATTATTTTATGCTGAAAAACTTTGTTTTCCCTTGCAAAAAGAAACCGGTCAATTTTAAGTACCGAAAGGTTCGCTTCGATTTTAATCATGTTTTATCAAGTTGTAAGCGCTTTTATCTTGGTCATTATCTGGTATTGATTCTGCAATTGTTTTTAATAGATTTGGTGTTAGACAGTGCCAAACCAAAAGTTGCATTTTGCCCAAAATTTCTGAACACTATGGAAGCGTCATCATTTCTTACCATTTCTTTCTTTGATTCATATCAATATCTTTATTCTAAAAAGAATCACAAAGTTTTAAACGAAACTATGTAATTTTCGACAATAGCAAAAATTTAAACATTAAACTTAAAGAACCGGTAACATCCTGTATTGCCTTCTCATGCTCTAATAACTGCAGCCAAGCGAGGTGGTAAGGATTGAGAACACAATTGGCGATTGCCCTTTATGGAATGTTTTCCCATTCCCAAGAAGAGCCATTCGAAGATCTGGAATGGTTTCAGATATTCACTGACTCTGACGTGTGCGCATATCACGAACATCGTCATTCAGTCAAAGAGTAACGTTGGGTTACTCTCTGATTCAATGCAACAGCTCGTGCAACATCTTCTGACCGTATATTAAAAAAACAAACTTTAAATGCTAAATGACAGTACACTAACACTTTTGATAAATTCACAAACAACAAAAACACTAATCACAAAGCTATTAGGCAACAGAGTACCAATGTTTTGCTTTTGTTGAAAATTGCATAGTTTCCTTTAAAACTGTGTTTCCTTTTAGAATAAATATTTTGATATGAATCCAAAAAAGAATTGTTAAGAAACGATAGGGCTTAAAAGGCTCATACAAAAGACCTTTTTTCGTTAAATACTCCCACAGAGTGTTCAGAAATTAAGGGCAAAATGCAACTTTTGGTTCTACACCGTTTAAGACCAAATCCATTAAAGAAATTTGCAAAATCAATATCAGATAATGATCAAGATAACAACGCCTACATGATTAAAATCGGTGCAAAACCTAAAAAGATATTTAAGATTGTGGGCCCGGTAGTTACCCTACTGAAAAAGTGTAATACATGCAATCAAAGAGTAACATAACCAATTGGTTATGTTACTCTTTGATGCAATGTAATACAAAAATCGCAGTGCACGGTTATTTTCAGGAGCCATTGTTTTTTTTTTTTGCGCAAATAGCGAAGAGTAAACAAGCTATTAATTACACCGCAAGGCAAAAAGTATGATATTTGTTTGTGTATTTTATATTCCACTTTTTATTATTATTTTTTGCAATTCCACATCATTGCGTTTTCACGTTATATAAGAAATTATTTACTTGATATTAATGCAATTAATTATATATAACATGATGTATGTTAAATAAAGAGTTAATAGGTATGGCTGGTGAAAGCAGTTTATAAATAAATAATGATTATATCGCCCACCTGACATATTAGGGAAGGTAACCGGGTTACCATATTGCATTTTTGATACTAATAAATTAGTAATAAAAATAACAGGTCCAGTGCCTAGTATAATAAATTATATCTCATCTATTAGAGATAACCATCAGATCACCTAATCTAAAGGGAATCAAAATATAATATACCAAAAGTAAAAAAATTAATCTATCTGATGGTAATATCTATTATTGTATGTAATAACCGTAGTTTTTGCAATATTCTTTCAATATTTGTTTAAAAAGTATGCCGGCACTTACCTTATTGTATGCAAAATGGGGGCATATGACCCCATGCTTTTGACTGCTTTTAAATAGGCGCCCTTTGATCAGAAGAATATGCTTAAATGTTTTTATGCATGATTGGTCCTGTTAAAAAATAGAACAAAAAGGAAGAGGGGTTAACTGTTCTCGCTGCAAACAGCCTAATATAGTACAGCCACTGAAAGATACATTTAACTTATTCTTTATATTGACACCTGCAATTCGAGCGTGTAATTATCTTTACATTGGAGATGAGTCACCTATACTTAATGCAAAATTAAAACCGTTGCACGTCATACCCTTTAAGTTGCGTCAGATATCGACAGTGTTGCCAGCTTGTAACCAAAATATCCGGGTGAAGAAATTACACAGTTTTTTTTTCATAAAAAAATATAAATATATAAGAATTTCCCATAGTTTATATATTTATTTACACTTCTTTTATTTTCATCTTGCCAAGATCGACCAATGGTACCATTCTGGAAAATTCATGTTTCATCCAAGAAAACGAATTGGTACAAAGATGCTTCTTTTTCTTTAATATATTCTTTTAAAAATACCAGTCGTTTGAAAGTTACATGGGAAAGTTCCATAAGCCCTCGCCTCGGTTCATCTTTTTCCCATCCGAAGTCTATTTCCTTTAGGAGGCTTCTTAAAAAATTTGAACAACCATCAAACAGTTGTCTGTCTTTTAATTTCTTACTCAAGTTGTCAAAGTTACATAATGTTCTAAAAAAAAGTTACAGCTTATGCATAACCAATGTAAAATATTAGTTTTTGAATAATACAACTCACTTGTTTCATACATTCCATAAATAGTGTCGCGGATAGAAATTGTATCCAATCTTGACACATTTACAACTTTCTTTAAATAAGAACGTTTCCTTTTGGGTGACTCCAATAATTTATTTTGCTTAACTGTTGTTGAAACTGCGCTTACAGTGGAGATATTCAAATTTAGGGCAGCTGCTACACATTAAAAATTAGTAAAGATCTGGAGTTTTTGTTAAAAAATAGACGGCACAGCAAGACAGAATCACAAAACAATAATTAAGGTTAGTTTTGCATAAACGTCGAACAAGGCCAACGAACGAGCTGGCACCACCGCACCGTTTACAGTTTTGTGTTGCCAACTATCGGCCAATAAAATTCAAATTATATTAATTTTTACAAGCTTAAATAAACAAAATATTTGCTATAAGTGGGTTCGTATCAAAGAAGAATACTTTAAGTTTGTAGTAAATTTAATATCGCATAAAGTTTTAATACTTTTGCCCAAATTTAATTTTCTCGTGTTTTCTTACGGGCTGACAATTATCAGCTGATTGATGACGTGCATCGGTTTTAAATTTGCATTAAGTATAAGTAACTACAACCAGGCGGAATGGTCGAATTCTAACTTGATCATATCACAGTTGCTGTCGTTCATCCTAAAATTTTACCACCCAGTGGACTGATCATACTATAACTGACCAATAAACATAAATTTTGAAAATTTAGAACATAACTGAATTTCATTTAGTACTTTTGAATAATATGCATGCATACAAGAGTTTTTCCTTTGACTTCTCAGTATGCCAGTATAAATAAAGAAATATTTTATATTCTATAAACTTTGTTTTTGCTGTTTCTTGTAATTTAACTTTCTATTTTGGTGTTAATTTAATATCTGATGGTGATGAAGGCCGTTACTTGAGGGTTGTATTCGTAAAGCTAAACGTCAAGCTAATGATAATCACATTAGACATCAGGCAACTCTAGCCGTACAATATGGCAGATTATAAATAAAGGCATGGGAAAAAACAAGAAACCAGATGTCTTTAATAACTATTTTTTTAATATTGCACATAACTTTCTTAAAGATATTCCTAAGACGGGTGAAGACCCTAATTTAAAAAGTTTATTAATTTAAAAGTCCTTTTCTTTTCCTGAACCTTTAATGAGGTTAAGAAATGCATTAACAATTTAAAAAACAAAACTAGCCGGTACTTTCTGGGTTTCAATGTTACAGTTATAAAAAGTGTCAAAAGCACTTTGACTAGGCTAGTCAACTTATGTCTTAAAGAAAATATGTTCCTATATCTACACGGAAGGAAGCACTCGTTGTTCCTCTGTTTAAGAACGGTGATCCGGAACAGTTCGAGAACTACCGCCAAAATACTCGTGGTTCCCTCGCTGAAAATGTTTTCGACAGCATTAATGAATTTTTAAATTTTGATTTAAATGTCTAGTATTGTGTAGGATGTTTAGTATAATGTAGATTTTTAAATTTCAGAAATTTTGAACATTTTAAATTGTGACCTATGTAAATTGCTGTATGTAATATTAACACCAATAAAGAATTGAATCCAAACCTTGCAAACGTACATTTTAGATAAACTAGTTTAGATCTCCACTTTTCGAAAAAGTTAAAATGTAGTGGAAATTGGACATTTCATTATAACCATGTTTCTGAATTTTTTAAATAAAATTAATATGATAATATTTATTTTCAGATACAACGTTAAAGTTAGAGTTTCGGAGGAACAGCCCTATCAAGTTAGAGAATTCGTCTGGTGTTTGAATGTGCCACCAAGGTGTTCAAAGTACAAAATTAAATTTAAGACTGTGTTTAAAGACCAAAATTTGGTAAAGACGAGGCCGGTGGAAGTCTGTTGCAAAGGTTACACGAAAAATGCGGCAGAAAATCGATGTATACCAGTTTGCTCGCAGGATTGCTTACATGGTACTTGTGTAGCGCCGGAAACTTGTCAGTGTGAAACTGGATATGGTGGACCTAACTGTGATATTTGTGAGTTTTTTATATAGTTTTTCTAAAAACGAGCTTTACATTTATGGGAACTTAAATTGTTTTACTTATTCTTTGTAAAAAGCTGTCCTCCGCAAAAAAATAACGTTGGCACCTACTATGAAATTTGACACAATAAATATAAAACGCAAAATGTTTTACGAAATTTGGAGGGATGATTCTACATTGTGATAACATGAAAAAAGTTAATTTTAACATAGGTCCCAAATGCTTTCTTTCCGAGGGTGTTAAAGTCTCGAGATTTTCTAGTAGGACAAGCTGTTGTACACTTAAATTCAAACTTGAATGGTATGCTCCATTCCACAATAATTTGTTGATTTCCCGACCGCAATAAAATTTAAACCCAGCCATAAATAAGTGCCTTCTGAAAGGGTACAGGTCCTGATTACCTACTAATTTTAATAGTTTAGGTTAGCTATTTTCAACAAAACAACAAATATAAAATAATAGGTAAGTATCTTTATTTTAATCATGTAATTAAATAGCTATTAATATTTATACAAAAATACTAATCTACAATATTATAATATCATCTATGCCTAACGTTACTAATAATTATGTTATTGTATTGGTATATTAGGTAGGTTAATGGCAAATTGCAGGTGTTCAATATAAAGCAGAGTCTTTTCATCTTAGTTCATCAGTCGTTTGGTGTTTGTAAAGCTGTGCGTTAAAGGTATTTTCGTGTGTGTTATCGAGCATCCCAAATATGTCAGATCTGTGTAAAACTTCAGATAATATTGCTTCCGGAAGTTATGGTGTAACGAAGAAAAAACATTTATCACTTGATGCCAAAAACATCATAAAGAACGTTTACTGTACCCTTTTAGAAACAGGGTATGACCGGAGTGCAAGTTTTAGTGAAACGAGTATTTTGACCAAAGTTGCATTAACGACAGTAAAAAATATAATGACAAAACCCATCCATCCAATAATTAATAGTAACGTAAGGCCCTTAATAATTAGTTTAGGCATAGATGAAGACGATAGTGATAGTGAAACAGAGCTAAATATAGAGTAGGTTAAGTTAAATATTGTATTATTATAATATTGTGGATTCGTATTTTTGTATAAATATTAATAGCTATTTAAGTACATGATTAAAATAAAGATACTTACCTATTATTTTATATTTGTTGTTTTGTTGAAAATAGCTAACCTAAACTATTGAAATTAGTAGGTATTCAGAACCTGTACCCTTTCAAAAGGTCCGGTGCCTACACAATAGATATTTGTCAGGCAAATTATTTATGGTTGGGATTACGACTGAGGATTGTCATTTAAATTTTATTGCGGTCGAGAAATCAACGAATAATTGCGGAATGGAGCATACAGGAGCGTCATTCGCTTAATGACGTAAAACGAGTTCTATCTCACTTTGAAAAGTTCCTGCCTCGTGTCGCCCGAGATCGATAAATCGGTGGCGTAAGCGGGTGACGCTCTGTACTACTCTAGTTTGAATTTAAGTCTAATAATTAAAATAATTCTTTACAAGCTTTTTCTTAAATAATTTAATATTTTTAAATAAGAATCATGGAGACTTTAGTGCTTATCAGGTCCGTATATACTTTATGCTAAGTCAGATTTTATAATTCCAGTGTTATTTATTTATTTAATTATTTCTTTTTATTCTTGAAGTGCCTGTCCTCTGTAGATGTTGGCTATCACATTGGTCCATATTACTTTATTCACTAACCGCTGTGAGTAAAGCTGTTAACGTCATTCCTGTCCTCCTGTCCATGTTCGTAGATTCCGCAGCCACGATATTCATCTGTATCCCACTGATCTTCGTCCTCAATCTTACCCTGTATAATGATTTGGAGCAGATGGTATTTTTCGTTTTGCATGATATGTCTAAGCAAACTCCAATTTTCTTCTCTTGACACTTGTTAGGTATTCCAGCTCTCCATCAATGCGGCGATAGCACTACATCTCACGATGAGACATCGGTAAGGGTCCATGCTTTCGCCCTATACAGGAGAGTTGAGGGAACGTAGCTTCTTAAAACCCTAATTCCAGTATGGATGTTAAGGGATAAGTTGCATACCATGTTTTGAATCCTATTAAATGCACCTCTTGGTTTTTCGATTCAGCATCTCATTTCCCGACAGTAATCCCAGTCCCCATTCAGAGCGCAGCCTAGGTGTGCAACTGACTCGGTCCTTGTGAGAGTTACATTGTTAGCAGTAAACCATGGATTGCCGATGTCGTTTTTACTGATGTGTTTTCTTGAAGTTCATCTTCAAACCATATCTGTGACATGCAATCACTACACGGTCTATGAGTCTCTGAAGACCCACAGCAGTATCGGCTATGAGAACGGTACCATCCGTTGTCCAGTGCCTCTTTAAATAGTTTGAACAAGAAAGGCGACAGTTTATAGCCCTGGCGCACTCCCCTCTTTACGTTAAACTATTCTGATGTTTAATTTTCGACTCGAACCATAGCCTTTTGTTGGAGGCACAGCTCTGTGTCTCTGTCGTCGATTCCTGATTGACGTAGGATTGAGGTGAGTTCAACACGCTGGACTTTATCGGAGGCCTTTTCGAAATCTTTATAGCATGTAAGATCGTCCACATTAACGTCTAGTGTTCGTTGGATGGAAAGTAGGCTTTCAAAGTAAGATAGCTCAGGATTTTATATTACATACTGCCAAAAAACATTATTTTAGGTTTTCAACGTGACAACGCTGCTTTCTTGCAAATTCGCCCTATGATTTAATCTACGCGCTACTGCTACACTATGTATACTGGGTCACAGCCGCCCTTGAGCAAAATAATTAATAATCACTCGTTATATTTATTTACACTTCTTTTATTTTCATCTTGCCAAGATCGACCAATGGTGCCATTCTGAAAAATTTATGTTTCATCCAAGAAAACGAATTGGTACAAAGATGCTTCTTTTTCTTTAATATATTCTTTTAAAAATACCAGTCGTTTGAAAGTTACATGGGAAAGTTCCATAAGCCCTCGCCTCGGTTCATCTTTTTCCCATCCGAAGCCTATTTCCTTTAGGAGGCTTCTTAAAAAATTTGAACAACCATCAAACAGTTGTCTGCCTTTTAATTTCTTACTCAAGTTGTCAAAGTTACATAATGTTCTAAAAAAAAGTTACAGCAGACACTTGTTAGGTATTCCAGCTCTCCATCAATGCGGCGATAGCACTACATCTCAAATGCGTCTATTCGTTTGCATGAGACATCGGTAAGGGTCCATGCTTCCGCCCTATACAGGAGAGTTGAGGGAACGTAGCTTCTTAAAACCTTAATTCTAGTATGGATGCTAAGGGATAAGTTGCATCCTATTAAATGCACCTCTTGGTTTTTCGATTCAGCATCTTATTTCCCGACAGTAATCCCAGTCCCCATTCAGAGCGCAGCCTAGGTGTGCAACTGACTCGGTCCTTGTGAGAGTTACATTGTTAGCAGTAACCCATGGATTGCCGATGTCGTTTTTACTGATGTGTTTTTTTGAAGTTCATTTTCAAACCATATCTGTGACATGCAATCACTACACGGTCTATGAGTCTCTGAAGACCCACAGCAGTATCGGCTATGAGAACGGTACCATCCGTTGTCCAGTGCCTCTTTAAATAGATTGAACAAGAGAGGCGACAGTTTATAGCCCTGGCGCACTCCCCTCTTTACGTTAAACTATTCTGATGTTTAATTTTCGACTCGAACCATAGCCTTTTGTTGGAGGCACAGCTCTGTGTCTCTGTCGTCGATTCCTGATTGACGTAGGATTGAGGTGAGTTTAACACGCTGGACTTTATCGGAGGCCTTTTCGAAATCTTTATAGCATGTAAGAACGTCCACATTAACGTCTAGTGTTCGTTGGATGAGGACTTGTATGGCAAATAAGGCCTCTGGTGCCAAGTCCCTTTCTGAAGCCAAACTAAGGGTCACTTATGTCCTCGTCGAGTTTTCTATATATGTGTGTTTGGATGACATTAAGGAAAGCCTTTAATGCGTGACTGATCAGACTGATTATTCTGTGGTCTCATTTAGCTGCGTTTGTCTTTTTGGGGAGAAGGATGAATGTTGACAACAACCAGTCCTTTGGTATTTGGCCACTTGTGTAAATTTTATTGAAGAGTGTGATCAGCAGTTTTACTTGTTCTGAGGTCAGTAATTTGAGCACTTCTCCATCTGGTCTGGCCCGAGAGTTTTGTTGTTTTTCAATCGTCTGATGGCCGATTCCACCTCCTCCTGTTTGATGATAGGCCCTTTTTCTCCGGCTACTGCAGCCGCATTATCGGCGTTTTTATCTCCGAAAAGTTTTTTGTGACTTTTCGGTGATGTTGTCTTTAATATCTTTCCGTGGCTTCCTATATTTTCTTGTGAAGATTACAACTGTCATGTTTTATTTGTAGGATTTCGATTTCATCGCATTTTTCCTGGATTCATCGTTCTTTAGCTTCCTTGATTGCCCTCAGGACCCTCCTGTGTAGTTCCTTGTATTTTTTGTTGTCTTTGTTTCTGTTTTGTCGTCTTTTTTATTCATAAGTTCTAGGATAGTATCTCTCATCTATTCTTGTCTTTTTATCACTCTATCTGGCTTCAGTTCTTCCTCTGTGACGGAAGTTATAGACACTTTTATTTTGTTCCACATTTCTTCAATTTCTATTTTATGGTTGTAGCTTTCGGAGATACTTTTGAATTCGTAGTTTGTTGGAAATCTTGTCATGCTTGAGTTTCCGTACGTCAGCACCTTTTGAGGGCCCCCATTTTACCATTTTCTTTAGTCGAAACTTAGTACGGGCCAGTGACAGGTTGTGATCTGATGGAATCTGGGCCTGGGTAAGGTTTACAGAAGACGACCACATTGCGATATCTTCTATTTATCATCACATAGTCAATCTGATTTCTCACGATTCTGTGGTTGCTTTCAGCCGAAGATCTCCAAGTGTACAATTTTCTTTATTTATCTTATTTAGAAGAATTTCTTATAAATAATAACAGATAGATTCTGGGGTCAAGCTGTATAGTTATAGTCTTTATTTAAACTTTATTTTGTGTTGAATTGTACATATTTTATTTTCCCCTATGAGGCTTGTATCATAAATTTCAAAATTTTTATTATCAGCTAATGCAAGCAAACACTTAAAGTAGGTCGAGATTGATCGATATCAATAATATACACAATACACACATATCGGCAATATCAAAATACCGATATAAACACCGTTTTATCCCAGTTTTATTTTAAAAAAGGCATGGTAGGGTATACGCTTCAGTTAAAATTTTTCTGGTAAATATTAATAAAAATATAACTTTATTTACATTCATTCTGTAAAGACATAAACTGGACTCATAGTTTTGGCTAGTTCAGGTTTAGGTAAATATTATTATAAAAGATAACGTTGTATATGTTTATATTTTTTTTAAGATAAAGAAAAAAATATTTTTAGATTTCCCAGAAACATTTGAAATTTAAATCAATATTCAAAAACTTATTTAATACATCGTGATTGCAGCAATCTTATCTGAAGTGATAAAATTGCTGCTTAATTTTTTTTTATGAAAAAGCAACAAGGCAAACATTTTTGTTTTTATTATCCAAGATGCTGTCTTAAATATATTTTATAAGAAAAAATGAACCCCTACTAGTTTAGTGTCATTGTCATCCTATGACCAACTGAATTTGTTCAAATTTGAATAAAATGAAAACAAGCAAGCAATATAATAATACTCCTTTTTGTCTGAATATTTTCATCTCATTTCAGGGTTTAAAAATATAATGATATTTATACAGCGTGTCCAGAAAAGTTCTAGACATATTGGAATTTTCTTTATTGTCGATTTTACGAAAAAAAGTTATTCTTTGTAAAAAGTTTTGCTTGATGCGCAAATAATATCGACATATTAAAACTTAAGATATCATGACAGGGCGGCAAAAAAATATAGAAACACAGAATTACGTTAAGAGGGAAGTACCCTCAATTTTTATTTTAAAGTAAATTGTTATAAGAAAACTTTACTAAGTACTACAAAACGTGGTCAGATACAATTTTTAGTTGAAATATTGTACTTTACAGGGTACCTTCAACAAGCCTTTGGAAAATATTTTTTTATTTTATTTCTTTAACAGTTACCTGCAACAATTTTGCAACAACTATGTGCAATATTATAGTAACGAACATTGACATGTTAGTCAAAAATCATTTACTATTTTTCGACTTATTAACAAGAGTTTTTCATTAGTTTTGTCATGGTTGTAAAATTAACGCTACAGGAGAAAATATGAATTGTACTTATCGTCGGAGATCACTATAAACCTATAAGGGAATATTTAATACTAGACACCCTGACAAAATGATATGTAAGGGCACTATAGCAAACGTAATGAATAAATTTAAAGCTACTGGTTCCGTCGAAAATGTATTTAAGAAACAAAACAACAAGCAGTCCACAACAGAAGAAAAGCAACTCAATGTAATGCAAGCGGTTATCGATTTAAAACCAATGTTTGGTGTGGCATTTTCAATGATCGGATCGTTGGACCATACTTTTTCCGACAAAATATAAATGCTGCCATTTACCTGGACTTTTTAAGGAACCAGTTGTCTCAATTTCTTGACGAACTGCCACTAAATATTAAACGTACAATTTGGTATCATATTGGTATGATGGAGCCCCATGCCATAGTACTAACACAGTAACTGGGTATTTGAATGAAGTATTTCCTCACCGTTGGATAGGCAGACGTTCAAATATTTCTTGGCCAGCCAGGTCGCCTGACATCACACCCCTGGACTTCTTTTTAGGAGGCCGATTAAAAGAAGTGGTGTATGGGCATAGACCTTTTCAAGCTATGACCATCTTGAAGCAGTAATAACAAACTGTGTCCAAGAAATCACTCCTAATATGATACGGGCGACAGTAAGAGAAATTACAAGGCGTACTATAGTTTGCATGGAAAAAGGAGGGGGCATGTGGAGACATAATTTTTCAGTTTAAAATATCTGTTTTTAGATCACGTTTATCCTGTAATTGCTAAAATATTGTTTATTATTCACATTCACATTCACAATTTATTTTTGCTTTAAGGAAATTAAATGTTTTTAATATTTCTGATAGGTAGATAGGTTGATTTTAGAACATGTAATAATCATGCATTATTTTTTTACGTAATTGGTTTCCAACAAGAGGTAATTAATGCTCAACCTGTTTTTGATGGTACCCTGTAAATTAAAATGTTTCAACGAAAAATTGTATCTGACCACGTTTTGTAGTCCCTAGTAAAGTTTTCTTATAACAATTTGCTCTAATAAGATAAAAATTGAGGGTACTTCCCTCTTAACATAATTCTGTGTTTCTATATTTTTTTGCCGCCATGTACAGGGTGTTCTATTTTTGATAGTTTTATAGGGTATCTCGAAAATCATAAGGAATTTCATAAATCTGATATAGATGTTATGAGTTCTTTTTTTAAGGAAACAATTGCTGCGAAAACAGATCATGGCTACCTTGTTCCCCTGGACAGCTACAGGGTGATTTTCAAATTTTGACGGTTATTAAAATTTCATGTAACTTCTTTGTTATTATAGATACGAAAAAACTGTAAATTGATAAAATATGTAGTTTTTTCCGTAAAGTTCAGTGGCGTAGCCAGTTTTTTTCTATCTTGTTTAATTTTTAAGAAATTGACCCAACTTATATTTTTTCTTATGGGACACCCTGTATATTTTCAATTACGTTTATTCTGCTTACCATTAGCTTTCCAAATATATATACATTTTTGAAGTTTTCTAAAGAAATAGCTGAGTAATTTGCAAATTACTTTAGATAGGCCTATTTTGCACATAGCAAGCCCCGTTAGTAAGAAAAGGACAAAAGAATATGTATGACTAATTATTTTTTTATATGTTTAAAACTCTGAAAATATTTACCTCATCATTTAGTGTCACCAACTTTGGAAATACATCGATTTTGTATTTTTTAAATAAAAGATAAAGCATAGAAATATAGATCTACAAAACCATTTTTATTTTAAATAAACAACAAAAAAATATACATAACAATTACAACAAATGCTCAAATTGGAGCCCATTGGCATCGATACATAGCTGGCATCTTCTACGAACACCATTCAGGGAGTTCCGAATATTCAGGTGTTTTATGCTTCTTAAAGCGGCTTCAAAATTTTGTCTTAGAACCATATTACTTCTGACGCTGTAAATTTTATTTTTTAAAAATCCCCAAAAATAAAAATCTAATGGGGTGATATCAGGTGAACGGGCTGGCCACCTAATAAGTCCATTATTTGCAAGCCATTTTTCTCCAAAATTGGTGTTTAGGCAATTTACCACAATGGCTGCGTTGTGGGATGGTGCACCGTCATGCTGAAAAAAAAGCTTTTCCCTCTCTTGTAATGGTATATTGTCTAAATAACTGATGATATGTCTTTCCATAATATTCAAGTAAATCTCGGAATTTAGATTTCCTTCAAATATTTCATAGGCTAGAACTCTATTTCCCAATAGAGCCAGTCACACATTAAATCCAAATCGACCCTGATATACTCTATTTACTTGCTGATGAGGATTATGATCGGCCCACAGATGATTGTTGTGGCGATTAAATATTCCGTCGCTTGTTACTCGTGTTTCGTCGGTCCAGATTATTTTGGTAAAAAATAATTCATCTTCACGCAACATATTTAAATACAAATTGCAAAACTGAAGTCTCCTCTCTGAATCACCAGGATGCAAATGATGAGTTTTTCGAGGTCTGTAACATTTAAATTTGTTAGTTTTTAACAGACGGGATGATTTTGAGGGTACCACGCCAATATCTTTCTCAATATTTCTAAGTGAAGTGGTCGGATCCGCAGCCACGCATGCCAATACATTAATGGTTTCATTTGCTTTATTTTCCTTCTGATAGGTCTTTGGTCTTGCTTTTGAAAACGATCCATAATTAATAAGGTTATTTTCAAGCCTTTGAAAAATTCTTAAATCAGGTTGCTGCCGCTCCGGATATCTTTCAAAATACAAATCAGATGCTGCCCGACTATTTTTTTGACACTCAAGAAAACACTCTAGCATATTATATTTTTCAAAATTTTGGAACTTTTCCATTCTTAACCGCGTATATTAACTTTGCTTTATGACAAATTAAAGACAGACTGACATGTCTATAAATAATTTAAAAAAATGATTTTGTTATCCATGGCTTACTAAGAGATTTTTAAATTATTATCTGGTAAAATGTAAAATTTGCAAATGCAAAGAAATTAGTAGATAAAAAGTCATCATGCATTTATAGAAAATTTCACTTTTAATACAAAAAATATAAAAAGAATTAAATAATTATATGAACAATTAAAAAAATTATTATTTTTATTTCTTTTAAACATAATTTTGGAAGAAAGCTATTTTAACAAGTTACAGAAAATTGGTCGAGCCTTGGGCATAGTGTTGATAATAAAAAATTAATAGTTTTTAGAATTTTGTATTGCATGTACTAAAATTGAGATATGACATTTTAGAAATGGTGAAATAAGACTTACTCTTTTGTTTTGCTCCTACCTGCCATCGCCCGCTACGAAAAATGAGGAAAATTTATGAAAATCGCTTATTATCGAATTATTTTATCAAAAAACTGATTATAAATATATATATTTGAAAAGCTAATGGTAAGCAGAATAAACGTAATTGAAAATATACAGGGTGTCCCATAAGAAAAAATATAAGTTGGGTCAATTTCTTAAAAATTAAACAAAATAAAAAAAAAACTGGCTACGCCACTGAACTTTACGGAAAAAACCACATATTTTATCAATTTACAGTTTTTTCGTATCTATAATAACAAAGAAGTTACATGGAATTTTAATAACTGTCAAAATTTGAAAATCACCCTGTAGCTGTCCAGGGGAACAAGGTAGCCATGATCTGTTTTCGCAGGAATTGTTTCCTCAAAAAAAGAACTCATAACATCTATATCAGATTTATGAAATTCCTTATGATTTTCGAGATACCCTATAAAACTATCAAAAATAGAACACCCTGTACATGATATCTTAAGTTTTGATATGTCAATATTATTTACGCATCAAGCAGAACTTTTTTTTAAAGAATAACGTTTTTTTCGTAAAATCAACAATAAAGCAAATTCCCATATGTCTAGAACTTTTCTGGACACGCTGTATGTGATTGGATATTCATTTTAATTTTATTCATACTGTATGTTAAAGATTTTTTTTTGGACGCCCTGTATCTCAAGAACCAAGCCGTTGCGGACCCATGTTCATATGAAATTTTTATATTAGTCAATAATTCACTCTTTAAAGTTTGTACAAGTACTTAATAAACACCCTGTATATCGATGATTCATGTCGGCTCATAAATATAGCGATATATAATAAATAATAATAACAATATGTACCTATATCCTTTTAATTCTGCAATTTGACATGTTTTAACACTACACTTAAAGAGTTTACAATAATTGTGATTATTGCAGCATGTCCAAAGGGATTGTGGGGCCGTGAATGTCAAAATAAATGCAAATGTCAAAATAACTCTACCTGCGACCCGTTCAATGGACATTGCCACTGTACAAGGGGTTGGATAGGGGAGTATTGTCAAAAAAGGTGTCCCGAGGGTACGTATGGACAAGACTGCTTGGAGACCTGCCGGTGTGAAAATGGAGAATGTGATCATATATCAGGAAAATGTAAATGTCAATCTGGATTTACTGGACCACTGTAAGTTTGACAATTTTTGCTTATTAATGTATTTAATCTTGGCACTTAGAATGAATAGTTTCAGAAGAAAGTTTTTCAGTTTTTAATCATTATGATCGTACTATTTCTATAGATGTGACGATCTATGTCCAATCGGAACCCACGGCGATCACTGCAAATCAAAATGTCCGTGTCAAAATGGAGGTACATGTGACGCTGCTAACGGAAACTGCTTCTGCAAAGACGGCTGGACAGGGCAAGTGTGCGCAAACAGGTGTCCTTTCGGATTTTGGGGTGCAAATTGCTCGCAGAAGTGCGATTGCTACAATGGTGCTTCCTGTCACCATATTAATGGTTCCTGTGAATGTCAACCGGGCTTTACTGGAGACAGGGTAAGTGTATGGTCCACTTTTCTTTAAATCCTGACCAATGAGAATGTTCTCGGATGATCGTGCTATCGGAGATCGGATGTATGAGATGAAACTCAAAATATGCTTTATTATCAGAGAAGACGTTTTCATTGGCAAAGCTGAAATAATATTTGTATAGTATTGAGAAACAAGTAATGGGGATGTATGAGATGAAACTCAAAATATGCTTTATTATCAGAGAAGACGTTTTCATTGGCAAAGCTGAAATAATATTTGTATAGTATTGAGGAACAAGTAATGGAAACGCGCGACAAAGACACGAGACAAAGACAGTGTCGTCTGTCGCTTCACGATCACGATCAACTGTCTTGTAAATCCAAGTACGCTCTTAATTCATGAATGTAAAATGACTTTAAAACATCTAATATCATCAAATATTTCTTGAAGAAGAACAGGATGATGACATAATATTATATTACTTATATGGAAAAAAGAGGCGAGGAAAAATTCGTTCAGTGTACAGTTCTAGAAAGACAGAAGAATTTTTTTCCATGTTAATAACTGATCACTTATCAGTGGAGGAGAAAATTTTTTTTTAGATTGAATCGAAGTCAGTTTAATTATGTATTACGTTTAATTAAAAATGATAACAAGAGCAGAGGCGGAAGCACCACACCACGGGAAAAACGAACATTTTATTGATGTTCTGTAGAGAACATAACATAGGATAATCTTCATTGCAGTATGGCTGTGGTGCTTGTTGAACTGACCAGTTCATCGGTGAGACACGATACTGAGCTGGTTCAGGAGCGGTTGTGTGCGCGCTGTCTCTGTCGCCTGTCTCGGTCTCTTTCTCACAAATGCTCTCCATCTAATTTCATCCAAATACCACCTTTAGTATAAAAAAATACAAACAACAATAATTAGAAACAACTAAAAGTGATAAGATAAAGATGAAGTACATGTGACACATAGTAAATATCGAGTCTAGGTTTAACAAAAACACGTGTACCCCTGCCAAGGGTGAGTGATAAATATACAAATATACAAATTTAGAATCCTTGAGAATATCAAGGAAAACTCAAATGATTTTTTAGAAAGTTGAATATTAAATTTTGTTGCACACTGAAAATTGTTATTTTCTAATAAAGATTTATTTAGTAAAATCATTGTACCTCCGTTAAGAGACAGAGAAGATTAATTATTAATTAATAACAACGTAACACTTAGACCCTGATTGAGGGCTAATCGACCACCGGTAGAGGCAGAAGAACCTCCAAAAAATCCTCATCACCACCACTGGCACCTGGGTTGCCAACAGAAGTTTTTTAACATTCCGCACTGAGAACATTCAGCAGTTAATGATGCAT
Organism: Polydrusus tereticollis; assembly: GCA_963920685.1. Classification (NCBI taxonomy): domain Eukaryota; kingdom Metazoa; phylum Arthropoda; class Insecta; order Coleoptera; family Curculionidae; genus Polydrusus; species Polydrusus tereticollis. The sequence goes on from OY987329.1 coordinate 128,703,966, forward strand.
ACTTATTATTGAGAATTCATCAAGATATAAATTGGTTTAATGATACAGCATCGTTAGTAACATTATCTAAGCATGCACCGGGTTTAAGTATATACTCTATGTCCAGGTCCATGTGTTTTGAGGAGAAAGGATCCCATTTAGGTTCCGCCCGACATCGTCACTAAGAAGAAGCAACTTGTTCCCAGCTAGTCCTTGCATCATGCATCAGCTATGTCGTTATATTGCTGGTGTCACCATTTCTCTGATTGGCCGGGGAAGTCGGAAGACTCATGTTAGTTAACATACTTATTTTAGCCTAGGAGTGAGCCTTCAACCCAGACAGCTTGGCAGAATATGTATTGACATCAGCAGTGGCGGATCCAGAATTTGGTCAAGGGGGGGTCCATACCAGCATTGAACTGACTGAAGACGAAATTCTTCAAGAATTTTTCAAAAAAACCTCGAAAATTCGCTGAGAATTGAAACTTTTTGTAACTTGCTTTTAATTTTGAGTAAATTATGTCATTAATAAATGGATGAAGTTTTGAGATTTTCAGCATACCATAAAAATTGAAAATTGAACTAACCTGCACATCAGATTCCAAAACTCTTATTGCTTCATTCATCTTTCTGTTCATGTCATCAAGCTCTTCCAAATCCCTTTTTAAATCTTCCATAGCCCTCATCACTAAGTTTTCTCTGCTGCAGAGTTTCATTGTTTTTTCTAAGGTATGAAGTTTCTACAGCCAGCTCTAAGCTTATCTCTGTAAGATCGGTCATGTAGCTTTTGTGTTCAGTCTGTGTTAACACATTTTTTTCCGGAACATGAATCCCCCGGCAAGAGCCTGCCTTAAACCAAAGATAAGTTATCGAGAGAGTTTAGCTAATAACTGAACCTAAACAAACGTCTTACTCGTGTGAAAACTTAAATTTGTTATAAAAATGAATTTAGGAAAAATGTTTTTGTGTCCAATCGAGGAGAGCGTTGTGGGACCAACAATGTAAATATTATTACAACCTAATAATAACAAAAAACAAAATAAAAACTTTTGTGGTTGCTCCCTTAACTCATGGAAGAGATTTACGCATTTTCAAGAAAATGTAAGTCATCTAATTCATCGCCCATTTTAAATTTAAACTTTGCACGCAACAAATCGGAGGCAGTATTACCACATATCCGTCGGGCAATGTTTACATAAATTATATTTGTATGTATTGTTAGTGCTTAGATGTCTGTCCGGAGGGCAAATGGGGCAAAATCTGCAAAGAAAACTGTACCTGTCATAACGGCGCTAAATGTTCCAACAAGGATGGGTCCTGCGAATGTTCCAAAGGATGGACTGGCAAATTTTGTAATGAGAGGGCTTGTCCTCCAAGTATATGGGGAGAAAAGTGTCAGAACTCTTGCGAATGTCATCCTGAGAATACTGAAATGTAAGTTGCTTTAAAAACTAAATTGAAATCATCAATGTCTTTAATTTTGATTTTTATACTTCCTATATGCTTCAAACTCGAATTTCTGTTTCTATTACTGAAGCGGAGTTTTTTATAAAGTAAGTTAATTTCTTAAATTGGGTATAATTCATTTAGGTGTCATCCCTGGACCGGTGAATGTGACTGTAAGATGGGCTGGAACAGCAAGGATTGCTCCAGGCCATGTCCAATATTAACGTTCGGAAAAAGCTGTGCTGGATCCTGCAAATGCAAAAATGGAGCGCAGTGTTCGCCTGTTAACGGGACTTGCTTCTGTACGCCTGGATTTACTGGAGAAGAGTGCGAGCAAACTTGCCCTAAGGGCAGCTTTGGAGAGGAATGTGCTCAGAAATGCGATTGTAAGTAAATTCAGTTAAAAATCATTGAATTTTATCGTGCTTTGTATGACATATTTTTACGTCAACGCTACTTTTTGATTGATTGTTGATAAACGTTTATTATTTATGAATAACAATTAATTTGTACTAGCTAGATCCGTGCTTTTTAAATAAATATGTACGTGTTTTACAGTTTCATTTATTCAGTAATTTTATGTGCTTTACGCTTGTCATGGTATCCTTGAAGTTCTTATTCATATTAACAATACAATATACATATACATATATAAATACGTCAACAGCATCTATCCAATAATCTACTGTTAAGGCAGAATGATGGCTGTCGATTTTAGTTGAAGGGGAATTAATCATTTAATACATTTATATTTGGGTCATTTGAAAAAAAAATGTCCGACATGACATTGTTAGAGTATATGCAAATCTAGAATGCAGTTTTTTAACTTAAAAATTAAATGATTCTAACCTCGAAATTCGGTTAGTTCAGCAACTATAAACACCAGAAATCACTATATTTTTCCCCAACTTTGCCAAAAATAAACTGAAGATTTATTTATCCGGAAAAAATTGCCCCGTCGAACGGGCTTATAGAACAAACCTAAACAAAATATTACTAACGCAGAGAAAACACACCTCACCTATTTTTATTTGCTTGCCAATTAGAGTTCGACCGATATGATTTTTTTTGGCGATACCGATAATCGGCCGATACCGATAATCGGCCGATACCGATAATCGGCCGATACCGATAAGTTATGGCCGATACCGATATATATCGGTATGTCGGCCCATACAATCAAACACCAACGAATTATTTAAGTTTAAGTGTGACAACGTTGCATGGCGCTAATAACATATCCTCGGTAAAACCCCGGATCAATGACGCTTAGTGTTGCTCCGCTACGTATTATAGCGGGATTTACCCTCGAGAGTGGCGCAGCGGCGGTGGAATAAAATGAGAGCAAAACGTATCGGATTTCAGTTTCTAGTTAAGGATGTAACTAAAAGGCTGGAGAATCACCTAAAACAATCTAATCAGCTGTCTGAATTATGTGGCAATAGTGACAATACTGGCAATCAAGGAGATATTGATGAGGTACATGATGATGATACCGACAGCGAAAATGAACCCCTTGCAAAATATGCTCGCCGTAATTTGGAGGATGAGAGAAGTCAGAAACCTGCAGGTCATAACTTATTTTGGAAAATATTCGAAGCATTTTTTGGGGAAGGAACCAGATCTTTGGAACCATCAGATAAAAATAAATTAACTTTAAATCAGATCGTGAAACTTTGAATCAGGACGTGGACCTTTACAACAGCTTACCTATAGTATCAAGAAAAACTATCCAATTGTATGGTGGAATGAAAAACAGGATATTTTGCCTCTGTTATATTCTCAAGATGTTATTTATTTGAGTGCCCCAGCAAACAGTATTTTTAGTGAACAAATGTTTTCAGAGACTGGACTTGTAAATTCAGCAAAAAGAAATAAATTGAAGCCAGATACAGCTGAATCTTTGATACTTTTACATGATAATCTACCAAAGTTAAATTATCAATATTAACTTAAACTAAATTTTCAGTTTAATTTTAATAATCTTTTCTACTGTGTTTATATTAAAAGTGTTCAATAAAGTTTTTGTCAACTAAGGAATTTTATTGTGTATTTATATTATTTAATTTTTTTTCCTAGCTGAATATATCGAAAAGAGCCGATATACTGTCCGTATATCGGCCGATACCGATAATCGGCATAACGGCCGATATGACCGATATATCGGTATCTGTATCGGTCGATCTCTACTTGCCATCCTGACTTCATGCAAGAATTTACAGAAAACTAAGCTAGTATTGCCTGTATAAATTTCTTCGATTCATAAAGTTATTCATGAAGTTCTTCGCGGATTGGTTCTAATTTCCCTTTAAGTTTTACGTAAAGTCGGCCGTAAAGTCCGTTCACAGGTTTAAGAGAATGACTACCTGCCTTTAGTTATCAACCATCATAAAATTCTTTGTGGAAAGGGGTTCAAGGGTCATAGAGATAATGATTTTATTATCCAGGTAGGGAGCGTACTTGGCCGTAATCAGTTTACAAAGCCTTATTAAATAATGGGGAAAAAATAAGTAGACAAATCAGTGTTGCAAAACCAGTCATTTTATTAGTTCGTGTGAGATAAAAACGCAGCTTTGATTATCCAAATACGTGGCGTCCGTGGATTGGTGAATCTAGTATAGAACAGCCGGAGAGGGTACAGGTACAACCACAGTGCGGAAATGAAAATGGAAGAAAACACTTATCTTTAGATTCTAAAGAGATTATAAAAAATGTATATACAACTCTCATAGAACGTGAAAAGTTGAGTAAAATGGAATGTATTGAAGAAACAGCCACATTGACTTAAATGTCGGGAAAAACAGTAGGAAAATTGTTAATAAACCCATCACCGAAAGGAAAAGAAGGAAAGATTCTGGGACTTGCAAAAAATTAGATCGCAGCGATCAAGATTTAGTCCGACGCAAAATTTATAAGATGTATGAAGAGCATACGGTACCAACACTGGATAATTTACTGAAAATACTTGAGATAGATAACACGGATATCAATTGCGGTAGGACAACGCTGTGGAAGTGTCTTCAACGAATCGGCTTTAAATTTAAAAAAGTCGATAAACGGCAAGTTATCATGGAATCGCAACGACTTAAGGCATGGCGATTTGAATATTTGACAAAAATCGCTCAGTACGGAAGTGAGAACAGACCTATTATATACTTAGATGAAACCTGGTTTGATACCCACGAGACCTAATCAAAAGGTTGGGTTGATTCTAGTGACAGGTGTAGAACAAAGGCACCATCAAACAGAGGAAAAAGAATAACGATAGTACATGCAGGGTCCGAAGATGTTTGGGTACCAAATGCACTTTCATTGGCAGCCAAGAATATAAATGACTCCTGTTTGGATTACCATAACGATACCACAGCGGAGTTATTTGAGGATTGATTCGTAAATAAGTTAATTCCTAATGTTTCTCCAAACAGTGTGATTGTTATGGGAAGGCAAGGGCCTAGCGACACTTGAAGCACCGGTTCCCGTCAGATCACCGAAGTTAAGCAGTGTCGAGCGCGGTTAGTACTTGGATGGGTGACCGCTTGGGAAACACCGCGTGCTCTTGTCTTAGGGAAGAGTGTAAAATGAATCGACATCAAAACCATCCTATTCACGCCGGACAGGCCGGATGCGATCGGATATCTCGTAGGATGAAGGTGCCGTTTCACACTCCCCAGTCGGTAGACCGCACGATTAAAAACCGTACGGTCGATGACCGGTTCAAGATGGCCTCTGATACGCCGACGACCGTAAAAAATAGTAAATAAAAAAAAAAAAAAATTGTTATGGGCAACGCAAGTTACCACAGTAGACAGTTAAACAAGCACCCTTGTTCAAAAGATACGAAAATGGCAATACAGGAATTTATGTATCAGAATGATATATATTTTCATGAAAGTTACACTAAAAGAGAGTTACTTGATGTGCTTAAATTTCTGAACCTAGAAAAGGAGTACTACTGCGACAGCTACGCTAAAAGTAAGAGGCATACAGTGCTAAGGCTTCCGCCGTATCACTGTATACTCAATCCCATAGAACACATATAATCTGCCGTTAGACGTAATAATGTATCACCCACTATAAACGCTAGTGTACTGGATATTATTATTACTAAAGTGGCTAAAGTGCCTGTGAGTAGCTGGAAAAATTGTGTTTCGCATATTAAAACTGTTGAAAAATCATACATTCAAATTGGAAATATTACAGAAAGATTTATTATTAACATAGGCGTTGATAGTGACAGTGAAAATGAATTAAATGAGTCAACTGTAGTGTAGTTGCATTAATTAATTATAATATATAAATATAATATATTCTATCTAAAATTGTTTATTATTTCTGTCAAATCATCCATGCTTGAAATACAGTTCAGTGCGGGCATGTGTAGACCCCAGTCTGGTTTTAAACAGGCGTCAACACGAGTCGGTAAGTCATTCTCTTAAATCTGTGAACGGACTTTACCAACATTAAATTTTAACAACTTGCTGTTTTAAGTTGGGTTACGTTATTAAAATTGAATTTTAAGTCGAATTAATTCGAATTGCAGGTAAAAATGGGGCTTCCTGCTCGACCGAAACGGGCCAGTGTCAATGTCCGCCGGGTTGGGAGGGTCAGCAGTGCGACAGACCTTGCAGCAGCAACTCTTATGGTACACTATGCAACCAAAAATGTGTTTGCAAAAATGGAGCTTCATGTAACCCAATAAACGGTTAGCCCCACTAACACTACGTTGTATTTTGCTTGTTATCCATTTTCTGGTGTCTCAGCCTCACTACATGTTTGAATAAAATATGACACTTTGCACTGGACCAAATTGGAAAACAAACAATTCTTTTAGATCCTATCCAGTTTTTAAGTAACGGATTAACTGACTTACTAACTTTGCATGAGATATTATAATAATAGTTTCCTGAACAAGCTCTCATAATTAGAAGTTTTTGAGAAACACAAGAAGTAATGAATATATTTTTTCATTTCCATCGAAAATTTTGGTGTCAATATTATTTACAAAGAGTATAACTAAATACACGAAAAACAAATTACAACGGTAGAATTGTAATCAGAGCCACTGATGTGATTGGACATAATTTTGAGAAAAATTACATTTGATTGGTTACTTAGGCATATTTAGCAGTTGTAAAATATTAAGGAAAAACATATTTTTTTTTTAATTTTCAACATCCTGCTTCTTAAAATTAAAGAAAACAGATATTTTGATATTTTTAGCAAAAAAAATTATACGCCACTGTTTTTATTCAAAATAATAGTATATTATTAACCAAGGTTTAGACAGCCATCATTATTGCCCGAGCGGCAAGTTTAAATCACGAGGAGCGAAGCGACGAGGGATTTAAGACGCGAGGGCTATAAGCTGTCTAAACCTTGGTTAATATAATATTTTTTCCACTACTACAAACTTTTATAAGACATTTATCTTTATAGTATTAATAATAATTATAAAAAATTATAGGTAGGTATAAGTATATTTTTTAATCAAGTTACCTGCGCTTTGGAATTGGCAAAATATTTTGTTGTTTTGTCAGGTGGCTTTGTCAATGTCAATTTTTGTTCATTTATGTCATCAGATTTCACGAGTTTTCCGTTTTTTTAAATGAGCGAAGAAAATGTTAGTGATATTATTATGTGTACACCTCCAGAATTAAGGATGGAAGCAGAAAAAATGTTGATTGGTACAATCGATATTTTACAATATCAGGCGTCTCTAATAATCTAATATGTATTGATAATTATCTGGTTGCCTAACCACAAGAAATGATGTTTATGAATTCATGTTGTAGAATCAAAAAATCAAGTTACCTGCGTTCAAATAGATTCTTGAAGATCGGTCAATAATGGATTTCAATGCCTTATTATTGACCATGGTCAATAATAACTTATAAGGCAGAGAAAAACGATTTCTAACGTTAATAATCGGTCAATAATGGCGATGTTATAGGTTAGTAGTGGAAAAATATTATTTTTCTAAATGGCGCGGTTCATCACTTAGCAAAAATGGCATCTAGACTTTTCTTCGTGTGACGATTAAAAAAATAAATGACATTTATTTGCAAGCGCTATGATGTCAATGTTTGATGCAATTGCATTTATCTCCTAAACAAAGCCGAAATCAGAAAACCATCAAAAGGTACTTTGCATTAAAAATTAAACTGCCTACATAACTCTGTTATCAAAAGACAGTCAACGGTAGTGGCGTACATATTTTTTGTTTCGTTTAAAAATTGTGACACCTTATATCTCAAAAATAAAGCGGTTGCTGACCTATGTTTATATTTATTTTTTATGGGAGAATCATCCCTTAAGTTTGTCAGGAGAGTTTCTGGATACCCTATATATAAATTTGGTTATTTCACCCCAAACGTTCTTTGTCATGTTGAGATCGGGACTGTTAGATGGTCTACAAGGATCTATAATTTAATTTACGTCTTGGAAAAGTGTAGGTACATATTATAGTTAATAACTTCCCCATCGTCAGCTTTTATTGAGCTTTTTGTGCGACCGTAACCTTGTTTTCTCCCAATAGTTGCGGTTATTTTATTTTTATTCAAAAGGACGGTACTTTTACTTATATTGAATTCTGCAGCAGGATCTCTTGGGACATGATCTCTCACTCGCGTATATTATTATGTAATAGACAAATAATTGTCTGGTACAAAAGCACTGTTTTGTTTTTTCCTGTATAACTGCAAATTTCTTTATATTTTATTAACGTCGAAAATTTTAGTATAAACATAATACAGGGTCAGAGTACAAATACCACCCAGGGTGGCGCACGATATACGACGCGGTAATTTAATGAATGACGGCTGAATTTTAAAATTTTCTTTTTATTTGGGCAAGTTCAGCTTAGGTTTCCATTGTATCGTTGCATATGGTGCAGCTACTTCTTGACGGCTATGTGTCTGTGGATTTCTGCTCATCAGAAGTAGCTGTCTTGTTCATTTCGGGTCTGGGTCCCTCAATGAAAGATTTGCTATGGTTTAATCCCTGTCTGGTTGTTCCAGTAGGTTTTATGTTCATTCCTTGTCCATCGTTTTATGACATGTCGTACTGTACACCTTGGGATTCCTAGTGCCGGTTCTGGACCTATCAATGTTTTTTCCGAACCCTTTCTTGCAAGTATGTCAGCCTTTTCGTTTCCTGTAATACCTCCATGTCCTGGCACCCATTGGAGTATTACTTTGTTAGCTTTTACCAGGGTCACTAGTTCATCTTGGCATTCCCATACCAGTCTTCATGTCACCATGTTGCATAAGGGCTGCTTGGCTGTCGGAGTATATGTGGATCCGCTTATTAAGATAAGTCCTCCTATTGTTTTCATATACCATCTGTAGGATGGCGTAGATTTCCGCTTGGAACACCCAGGGCAAAAAAAATCATCTTTCTCCGGTCTTACTCCTTATATCCCTGCTCCGGTACCTTCTTTGATTTTGAGCCGTTTGTATACCAGATTATTGCCCAAGAGTATCTGCTGTTTTATTGTTCGACGCATCCCGTTCGTCGATTACGGTCTTGAATAGTATGTCATACCGATACCTAGGCTTTATATGGTCTGATCTCATATCTAGCTCAGCTCCTCCTGCGTGTCCAGTTATATACCCCCAGAAAGTGACGTAGAACTCTGTAGTGTATATGAGGGGGTCGATTACATGGCCCCTGTGGTGCTCAAGCAAGCCAGTCTTTGTAGGCTTCCTAGCTTTGATATTGTGGTTTTTTGTTATGGCCACCAGATTAGTGCTGTATACGTGATTGCAGGTCTCACTCTACCCTACAGTACAACCAGTGCACCAGCCTAGATGAGAGTCCCCATGTTTTTTCGTACATCCGTCTAGTAAGTCCCAGGAGTACTTCTGACCTTCTGATTGTTTTTTTCCACGTGTTTGTTCTCGATCCGTCTGGAGCCCAAAACGACCTACATGTCCTATCTTACTTTTTTTATTATCTTTCCATAAGTGTCAACTTCCGGTTAATACGAATATAACTCGAGAGCCGGAAATATAGTACTTCCGGTTTAACTGGAAATTGATTATTTCGGAAGATAATAAAAAAGTGAGATATGGAGATGAAAGCCGTTTAGCTCTAAGACCAACCGTTAGAGATCTAAAAACTGTCAAAATTCAACAATGTCATATTTCAAAAGTCGATATCTCGGAGACTATTAAGTTTATACTTATAATGCACTTATTAAAAAATAATTGTAATTTTATGCAGAATTAAAAAAAATATTGTGTACAGGGTGTTACTTAGTAATAGGCCGTAAATCCAAGGGAGGGAGCATTCCTTCATATAAACTTTTCTACTTGAATTTGGTCCAGGAATGCGCCCTTTGAATTACGGCCTTTCATTAAGTAACACCCTGTAGATATATTCCATTTAAAAATATATATATCTTTATTGTCCTACTTTTGCACACCACCTTGTATACTCCAAACTAATTGTGTCCACAAACATTCTGCTTTTACTCAAATAAAAAGAAAATTTTAAAATTTAGCCGTTTTCCATTATATTACCGCGTCGTCTAGGGTGGGCCACCCTGTACATTCAGCTTCAATTTCTCGTATTTTTTTAAATTGAAAGCGATACATTAATAAAAAAGTTATTGATAATTGGATGTTACCAATTTTTTTTTTGCTGTCCGTGTATACGATATTGGTCCAAAATGTAATAAATTTTCTCTCATAACCTTCTTATAATGTTCATTCGACCCCTGTCAAATACATTAATTACTTTATTAATATATAATACTCATTCCCTTGTTGGGGACAAGTAATTATTAATATTTTCTTTATTATTCCAATTAAAAGTATTAATTTTTTTAGCAGCTCTTGACACATTTCACACTTCACATTAGTAATGTAAATAAGTAGTGCAGTGTTGCTGTAACAAAGTAGTAATATTGTTCGAAATTAATCTATTTTAAATTAACACGGCTGTTATATTGAGTAGGTATTGCTTATGTCAATTTTTTGTTGGCGAAACGGCTAGAAATGCTTGTACAACACTATACAGTATTTAAATATACTTATATAGTTAAAAACAATCAGTTAAAAGCTGTTCAGAGATATAGGAAAGTGACTAACTGATCCCTATTAGGAAAGACCCGGGCCAGCTGTAAAATTGAAATATTGCCGAACAGGTCCGTATTTTGCTTAGAATTTAATCATGGTTTGTAATAAAAATAAGTAAGACATTAAATAATATTTTATTTATGTTTAAATGTGAAATTACAAGTTATTTTATTATTAAATATGCATGTAGTTTTGGATTGTTGCTTTTGTGTCATTTGAGGAAGGAGTCTTGGTCAACTGCCTACTATGGTAGCGTGCATTGTCCATTACAATTACGCTATTCGGAGGTATATTTGGAATTAGCTTGTTTGTAAACCAATCTTCAAATAAATCAGCAGTGGTGTCCTCATGGTAATCCAGAGAAGAATCTTTAATATTTTTTTGCAGACAGAGAAAGTCCATTTGGAATCTATCCGTCTTTAGATCCAGCATGCAAAATCGTAATTCGTTTACTTCTTTCTGATGGCGCGCTGGTTTTACACTTGCCGCTTGAGTCAACCCAACCCTTTTCCGAGGTATCATATGTGTTTATCCAAGTAAATAATCGGCCTTTGCTGATCTCTGTAAATCCTAATTTTTTGTAGATATTCGGATCGCCATTCCCGAATTCTACTGGACTCCATTAAAACTTGTCTTTTGTTAATTTTTTTTTAAATCTAAAACTCATGTGTTGGATACACTTCCATAACGTTTTTCTGCCACATTCAACGCCGGTTTAATCTTTTTCAAGCCTCTTAATTCAATTATCTAATGTAGGCACGCTTTGTTCCTCGTATAACTTGTAAATTTTACGCCGTATTATATCTTGATCACTTCCATCTACCTTCGAGAAAATGACAGTATCGGTTCTTTTTTTCCTCGCTAAAATAGGATTATTCACAATTTTCCATACAGTTGATGTTGGAATTTTTGTTAATGTGGCCGTTTCTTCTAACGCTGCTTGCTTGCTGACAATGAGAGTTGAATAAACATTGTTTATAACTTCCTTAGTTTCCACGGAAACGTGTTTTCTGCTTTTCGACGGAGTTATCTCCTGAGATACATTGGGCTCGTACATATTTTCCATGACTCACACACGATTAAACAACCGCTGTATTACACACGAAGTAAGAATAATTACTAAGCTTAAAACTAACTAGAGTGGCTACATATACAGTCTTTAGAACATAATTTGTTTTGTGGGATTAACCCTCTCATTTTGAATCAGGTAAAAATCGGTTTAAAATCACCAAACTATTACTTTAATGATGAAATTACGTCTTCCGGATTTGCAGTTTACTTTAAGACGTTTTTAAGTACGGACTATAATTTACCTGCATTTATTCATTCATTCATTGTTTGTTTATGGCCCCCCTTGGATAATCCCATTTAAAGGCAAAGTGTAACTTTCTTATATCTTTGGACAGGCTTTTCCCAAATTTGAATGTTTTTCTTTTAAATGAGACAGAGTATTTTTTTATTACAATTATAGATCATCATTTTCTGAATCATGATATAGTTTGTCTATATTAGCTGCAGTCGTTTTTAAGATATGATCGATTCAATTTTTAATAGTATATTATTAACCAAGGTTTAGACAGCCATCATCATTGCCCGAGCGGCGAGTTTAAATCACGAGGAGCGAAGCGACGAGGGATTTAAGACGCGAGGGCTATAATAAGCTGTCTAAACCGTGGTTAATATATTATTTTTTCCATTACTACAAACTTTTATATGAGATTTATCTTTATAGTATTAATAATTATAAAAAATTATAGGTAGGTATAAGTATATTTTTTAATCAAGTTACCTGCACTTTGGAATTGGCAAAATATTTTGTTGTTTTGTCAGGTGGCTTTGTCAATGTCAATTTGTGTTCATTTGTGTCATCAGATTTCACGAGTTTTGCGTTTTTTTAAAAAATGAGCGAAGAAAATGTTAGTGATAATATTATGTGTACACTTCCCGAATTAAGGATGGAAGCAGAAAAAATGTTGATTGTATCGATATTTTACAATATCAAGTAATCTAATATGTATTGATAATTATCTGGTTGCCTAACCACAATGAATTGATGTTGTAGAATTAAAAAATCAAGTTACCTGCGTTCAAACAAAATTCGGTTAAGGTCAAAGATCGGCCCATAATGGATTTCAATGGCTTATTATTGACCATGGTCAATAATAAGACATTGAAATCCATTATTGACCGATCTTCAAGAATCTATTTGAACGCAGGTTACTTGATTTTTTGATTTGACAACATGAATTCATAAACATTTTAAACAGTTAGGCAACCAGATAATTGTCAATACATACCTATTAGATTATTAGAGATTCTTGATATGTAAAATATCGATACAATCAACATTTTTTCTGCTTCCATCCTTAATTCTGGAGGTGTACACATAATAATATCACTAACATTTTCTTGGCTAATTTTTTAAAAAACGGAAAACTCGTAAAATCTGATGACATAAATGAACAAAAATTGACATTCACAAAGCCACCTAACAAAACAACACAATATTTTGCCAATTCCAAAGCGCAGGTAACTTGATTAAAAAATATACTTATACCTACCTATAATTTTTTATAATTAATAATAATATAAAGATAAATGTAAAATAAAAGTTTGTATAGGTAGTAGTGGAAAAAATATTATATTAACCACGGTTTAGACAGCTTATAGCCCTCGCGTCTTAAATCCCTCGTCGCTTCGCTCCTCGTGATTTAAACTTGCCGCTCGGGCAATAATGATGGCTGTCTAAACCTTGGTTAATAATATACTATTATTCATTCTAATTTAATAGGTCTAGAATGCGTTGCAAAACAAAAGCCCCAAGAGGGTGGTGCATTAAAATTACGCCTATACTCGGAACCCATTATTATATTCAGTGACGTAGCAGTCAAAACGACGGAAACTGCCAAAATCCTGTGTTATCATTGTTGGTTTGCATTTCCATGGTTTCAACTGTTACTGAAACAATATTGGGTTTTGAGTACCTATAGGGGGTGTTGGAAAATGAATGCAACAAGTTTTAATATGTCTAGAATGTCTTGGAAATCCAATAATGTTAATGTTTTAACTTTGCTTCCTTGCTTGATACAACATCAATATGACTTTTTTCCATTTAATTTCAGACGCCTCCTAGATGTTATTTTAATACATTACCATTTTGTTTTCTAATGCATTCTAGACGTACTAAACTAGAATGAATCTAAGCTAATTATCGTCACCCTGTATATTTATGGAATCCGAAAAGATGATTCTATAATTTTTATATAATGATTTGATCCATTTAAAAAGAAAATGTTGTTTATTTTTTTCATTTTCCCATATTGTTTTGTTATTTTTAAGCAGGGATTCTGTTGACTCAGCAAAAACCTGAAATTAAGTTTTTTTGTTTCTTTCTCTTACAGCTTTTGCTCTATAAGGTGAGTTTTTTAAAGTGTTACAAGACGAGGCAATATCTGAGAACCGTTTTAAATATTTTCATGAAGTTTTAGTGAGGTAATAGGGATATGGGGTAAAAATTATTTTTTTTTATTTAACTTTTTATAATTTTTTTATTTAACCATATTTTTTACATTTTACCCCTTGCTCAATTTTGAGGGGTGGTGGGCAAGTTTGGAATTTTATATGAGATGATGTATTTCTGTTGCTAAAATTCGAATCTACGTGAAAAGCTACGTATGTTATCAAACATTTTTTTGACTTTCTCCCCTGGCTACGGAATTATGAATAACCAAAATTTGATTGAATATAAAAAAATGAATAAATTTTACCAATAAATCAAGTTCACTTATTTCGGAATTACCAGGCGTTTCCATGGAAGTGCGTAATGTTTACTTACGTCAATTGAAGATTTTGAAGTTTTAATATGTATTTCTCAGTTTATTGCTCAAAACATGGAAGCGAAGTTTAATATGCGCGAAGTGCAGAAAATACTACAGAAAACCTGCACTAGTATGTGCAGAGAGGTTTCACAACCCGAAATCTTACATGGCATTTAAAAGGCTGCAAACCAGATATTGCATGTACTACTGGTTCGCCTCTTCAGGTTCAATGATGACGTCGCTGATATCGAGAATGAAGCATGATACTATAACGGTACGTTATAGTGAATATGAAGTGTTCCACCTTATCGCGTACTCTTCGGTTCTCCACGCACACTCCACTGCACCTCCCTTCGACCATGCCATGGATAACCTGTGTAAACTTAGGTGCAGTGCTGTAAATGCGAGAACGAAAAAGGGTACTTTGTAACAGTTTAAAAAACTCAACCTGTAGATAGGGATCAAATTATAACCAAACGTGTGGTGTATGTCCTGAATTCAGGAATATAAATAGTATTACTAGAGGCCGGATTAAAAAGCATAAAGCTTAAAATAAGCGCTTAAAAAGCATGAAATATGCACAAGAAGGGCATAAAAAATATAAAAAAGCACAAATTAAACAGAATTTATTCTTTCTTAGCATAAATAAAATCTCGAAATAAAGAAAATCTTAAAATAGAATAAAGTTATATGTATAACAAAATTAACTTTTGTAAAAACAAGCAATAACCAAATGTTGATTTTAATATTCCATTGTGAAGTTTTGTCTTCATCACTTAAAATGTTTTTATAGTCTGAAAAACTCCTTTCTACGTCATCACTTGGTATGGGCGCATATTTAAATTTTGCAATCATATCCGGGGTCATTTGCAAGTCCCGGATTAGTATTTCCTGCCAATAGCAAAGCAATTTCTTTTTAAATTTTGAAAACCTTTATTCTTAAACAATGTATCTTTTACCTTTTCTAGTACTATTTGGTCAGTTTCTCCAGGAATATTATCAATGGTCTCTTCGAAATCATTAATTATTTTAATGGAGGCATATAATGGCATTTCTTGTTTCTCGAGAGATTTTATTGTGTCACTCACAAAATTAAATATACTCTTTAAATAGGCCAAACTGTTCTTTATTTCTTCTTGCTTTAGGACCGTTTGACAATCTTTAATTCCCTTGCTGGCTGATTTGGGTAGCTCAAATATAACTTTTTTAAAATTTTCGAAATTATCTCCATAATATATTGCAGCTTCTAACCAAGTACCCCACCTTTCCAAAACGGGTTCAGGTGGTAATGGGGTGTTAGGTTCTCGTTCTTTGAAGAGTTGTACCCGTAAAGGCGCCTTAACAAAAACTTTTTTTCCATTTTTATTGAGAAGAGGAAATTGTTGCCTTATAGTTTCAGTAACTCTATTTAAGCCATAAGCTAAGCAAGTACAATGGACTAAATTTGGGTAAAACACTTCTAAATTTGAAGCTGTTCTGACCATATACGCTGCTGCGTCAGAAAGCATGAGTAATACTTTGTTACAGGGAACTGGTTCTGGCAAGTAAAGGCTTGTTATTGCTTCATTTACAAATCTTGATACTGTGTTACTGTTTGTGCTTTCCAGCTCCTTGGAGCATATTAAATATCCTGTGGTTGGAATTTCTTCATCAAGAACTCCGATAATTAAATTTGCAACATATCTTCCACAAGCATCCGTCGTTTCGTCCACTGTAAACCAAATATAGTGGCTTCCAATTAGTTCCTTAATTTTTTGAATGGTTTTATCGTACACAGAGCTATCATAGTTTTTTCTAAGTGTGCTTTTGTCTGATACATGCATCTAACAATATTCTTCCAAAATCGACTTGAAACATTTATTTTGTAATTTATTTACAGGTATATTATTTCTTTGTCCGCTGTATCCAGAAGTTGATGCCAAGGATTCTGTAATGGTGGATTGTTTCGATATAGTTGCGCATTTTTTTAGACACTCTTGGTGCAACGATGTCTTTATGTGTTGAATTATGTTGTATTTTTTATCACATTGCATCTAGAACAAAGAATATTTTCAAAAACTAGACACATCCGAGGACACGTCTATTTTTTATTTCGTTCTTAGATTCCTGTTACAAGTTACCGTGGCATACCAAATTTATATTTTTACAATATTAATAGGAAAAAAAGTAAGTAATTTTAATTTAAATAACTTACATAGGTGTCAAAAAAAAACTATTCAGTTTTGGTTCCATATAATCCCTAACGTAACAGTCAGTCGAAGAACGTACTCTTAACATCTTTTAAATTTAGCAACTTTTGTATCCAAATAATTAAAAAATACTTTTTGCTTGGTATCTTGTAATTTTTTTAAATAGAAAAACTCCGTTTTTACACATGCTCTACAAAACAATTTTCCACCATCATACTTTAATTCTTTATAGTCATTAATTAACTCCTCTACAGAGTTTGAATAGTTTATTTAATAGTTAAATTATTGAATTGCAACTACTTTAACTACTAAAAAATGAGCAACGTTTGTAACAAAAGACAAAAAAGGTATAAATAGGCATAAAAATTAAAATAAGCATAAAGTTTAAAAAAAAAGCAAAATGAGCATTAAAAACACTACCTTTTTGGCAAATTTTTCGTTCAATTCATCAATATCTTGAGTTATCTTGCTTTTAATATTTACAATAAGCATAATACAATCCGCACTCTAATTATTACTCTTCTACCTTGCTGATCATAAACAATAGCAAAATTTTTAAAAATCTTCCAAGTAAAAAGATTTTCTATATTTGTTATAATCTGTTAAACTAACCACTAATAGTAAATACTCTAACAAAACGCGTTTTTTTGCGAAAAGCATAATCTGCGGATTCTAAAATCACACCTAAATATCCTGTATTTCATTTCAACCAGCAGAAAATTTCGCCAGTAAAATTCCTCCCAGAAGGGGTCGCGTAAAAAAAACTTTGGGAACCACCGATTTAAATACTATTGCATAAGTCGTCCATTTGTTAACTTTTGATCAACCATATTTAGACACCTGGAATTTTATCTTTCAGGTTTGTTCAGGTTTTTTCAGATTGTTGCTGTGTTATATTTTAAGAAATTTGAAGAAATAAAAAAAAAATAAAAAAAGTAAACCCTTTTAGCTAGTTTTAGATTTTTTTTATTGCATGATATTTTGTTCTTTGCTGTTATTTTTTTTGCATGTTTTTTTGTGTTTTGTTGTGTAGGAACTTGTACTTGTGGCGGAGGCTTCACTGGCCAGTTCTGCGAAAACAAATGCCAGACCGGCTACTTTGGAGTTAACTGCGAGCAGGTTTGTCAGTGTCAAGACGGCAATAATTTAGGATGCGATCCGTTTACCGGCAGGTGTATTTGTAAACCGGAATGGCAAGGTAAAGTGTTAGTTTGTCCGGTTTCAGTTGCCTTAGAAAATCATAATTTCTCTAATCTTTTTCTATTTTTTTTTCAGGAATTATGTGCGAAACAAAATGTCCGGAAGGGAAATTCGGGACGAACTGCGACCAGGACTGTAACTGCAAAAATAACAGCTCTTGCGATCCTCAAAGCGGCAAGTGCTATTGCGCCAGGGGGTGGCAAGGGGACGAGTGTTCTACACCGTGCGACAAGGGATGGTACGGAATCGGTTGTAGACAGAAATGCATGGAGTTTTCCTTGGGTAAGCATTAAGAAATTTGGAACATTTCAAGTATTTTCGAAAATATTCAATTAAACCAAAAAGTGACCGGTTTTTGGTTTTTACTTATTTCTCACCTTATTTAAAGAGTGATGTTTGATGTGATTTATGCCATGGGACATGGAGTTTATAAATCAAAAAAAACAGGATTGTAGATTTTTTTTTATTTGTAAACTGCATGACCAATACAATGATACTTTAATGAGATGTCAACGTCTCGAACCAAATAAAACATGACCAACTGCAGATGTAGCATCTATAGCAGCATCTGGCTGCGCTCGAACGTATCACTCGGTCCAAACCAACAGGAACCTCTAAAAGTTCAGAAGTCAGAGAGGGAATCTGCAAAGATCTATACTCCGGTACCAAAATAATTGGCAGTGACTCATTTTTACCGGGGTATGCAAGACGTAAGGGAAACGCCAATTTTAGAGGTGTGTCATTTTAAACAATAATAATTCAAAAAATATATGAATTTTTTGTTTATTATTATAATATATTTACATTTACTATAATAAATATAATATTATAAATTAAACTGAAAAATAAATTAAGCTTTTTTATTTGGTGATCTAATGAAGTAATTAGAGAAACTAAATCACGCAGGTATAAAATCCAAAAAGAATAATAAAGCAACGGTATATGTTATTTTCATAATGTTTTTATTATACTACATAATAATAGAAACATATAATAGTGGATTAAGGGCAAAACCTAAACCTAAATTATAAATGTTTATAAATTTCCTAACTTTTATTACCTAATGAACACTAATTGATAATAATTTGACAAATTTTATTTCACGCCGACATTAAAAAGTGTTATAATGACAATACGTTACAATTTTAAATTCATTATTACCATTACAGCGATTATTCACTATCTGACGATGAAAACATTTCATTACTGTCGCTACTGCTGTCATCTGCAGGATTTATAATATTAGGTTCTACCATGACTTCAACGCGTACATCTAAGTCCCACATTTTTTTTCTACGCCCTTGACATGTAATACGCATTTATGCCAATCTGCTGCTTGTACATTCGCTATTGCCGTTTTTAACAGTTCTTTAACATCTTTGAATTTAAAAGTTTTATTTTCACGCGCCACTTCGTCTTTTATCTGTGCCCATATAAGCTCAATTGGATTTAGTTCACAATGTTAAGGCGGTATACGTAATATTGTAACACCTCGTTCACGAGCCATTTCATCTACTACATATTTCGTATATTTTTTTTTGTGCAGTTTGCAAGATCGAGCTACTGAACTTTTAGCATTTTTTCGCCAAATGCAATCTTTTTTTCTTCCAGCCAGTCAACAATCTTTCCTTTTCGCCACGCAGAAGTTGGCAAAGCTTCCACCCGACGGCTGTGGTATGGTGCATTATCCATCACGATTACCGACCCACGTTCCTACGTTTTTATTTAAACCAATCTTCAAACACTCCCGAGTTCATATCCTCATGATAATCACCGGTTTAACCCACCTTCAAGAAAACCAGAATCACTCCCGATGTGGGTTATAATTAACCGACGACCTTTTCCTGAAGGAGCTTTCAAACCACTGGACAGTCCATTGATTAAGGCATTACGTGCATCTTTAATGTTGAGATCTTGCCAAATGTAATTCACAGTATGTCCTTCATTTAACCAATGTCTCGTCCGTAAAGTAAATTATTTTCCCTGCACAGCGATATTGTTGTATTTCTTCTAGATACTTTCTACGCCACAATACGATTTCTTCCTTTTCCACCAAAAGACTTTCGCGATTTCGTTTTAAGAATCGAAAATTCAATTCGCGTATTGTACGCATTAGAATTCTTTGTAAAACTCTTTGCATATTTTCATCCCTTTCAATTTCGGCAGAAATTTTTTTTTAAATTCGGAAGTTCATTTCGAAAAAAAAATGCATGCACTTTCCGACTTATGGCTAACTTTGTTTGCTGATCAATAAAAATCTTTTTCCGTCCTCTTGTTTCCTTCTGATCGAACACTTTAGTATTCCTATTGTCCTTGATAGTTCTATAAACAGTACGGCAAGATGTCTAAGTCAATGTGGCACAAAGTTCTGCTGCATCAGTGAATGATATTCCACTGTGTGTACTTAGAATTCGCTCAAACACATTTTTTACCATTGTACGCTCCCCAGATTTTAAATGACGTCGTTTTGTAACTTGTTGGTTACTATCACTTGAAGAACTCGCCTGCATTATAATATTTGCTGTTTTAATAAATTAATTAATAAATTAAATAACCACCAAAATAATAAAACTGAATTGCCAATATCCTCTTGATTGAAACTTGTCTACGACACTAACGTTGGTTAGAGGCGATAAGAAAGCGTGCGAGCGCCTTTAGACATGGGTTTTTCCTACCTGCGTTGCCAAATTAAGTAAAACAGGTACCGTAGGCATGTCATTAAGGGCCTTAATGACATGACGATTTTGGTACATTTTATGAGAATTTAAATGAAATATTTTAAAATCTGGCAACATGTAGCGACTTATTAATGCACAATCTTCCCAAGCGGTTTTGAATGCAGATGTTAATTATTTTCTCCGCACACCGTCAATGGTGATAACAGTTTTGCCAATTATTTTAGGATCGTAGTATAGGCCACAATCGAGCGCCGAGTAATGTCGCTTTATGATTCACTCGCAGTTGGTCATTCAGATATAGCATGTTGGGGTATTTTCCCTTTCGTCAGATCCTAGCCTCACTGACGAGACATGATGGCAATAACACATTTTCAATGCTTTATTTTCGTAACAACTCTTTTGTCTTTCCAGGCAATAGAACATGTGATCATGTAACTGGAGAGTATATTTGTCCATCTGGTTATTTGGGCATAACGTGTGACCATCCGTGTCCAGTTACCACCTATGGGAAGAATTGCCAAGAAAAATGTTCTTGTAAAAATGGGGGCGATTGTCATCACGTGACTGGTAATGTATTACACTTTATAATTTCGACATTTCTTGGTAATATATTTAACCAGACTACAGCGATATAGTTACCACCGCTATGACAACACAAAAAAAAAAACGGTGTAATTGTCAATTTAATTCAAGAGATTTACTTACAGGTCACTGAAAGATTATAGTAAGATCCAAAATAGAGTTTGTGTATAAAGTCTGGAAACGGCGTAATAACATCACCATTTATTGGCCGATTTAAACTAAATTTGGTACAGTTGTCTAAAAGGATCTTACGCAGCGAATGACGATATTGGCGTTGTTGCCAGCGGTTTAGTTTATTTGTTACATTTGTTACACTTTTGATATAACGTACTTTGTTGCTAATATCAGTAGTTTTCGAAATAACCAGTATAATTTAAAAAAATTATATTAAATGTTTAAATTATGTTCTCTGTACAGTTTGACAGTCACCTAATTGAAAATTTGAAAATAAAATTTTTGAATTGTATTGTGTAAATAATTTCTGGTCTTATTAATTGGAATTCGTCCAAAGTTCGATCAGCCAAATTTTAAGGTTTTGTGGTATGAACGTTGTTCTTCAAGTGTCCTCATAAAAAGTAGTCATTAGGTGATAAATCAGGGGACCTGGCCTGGGTGGCCACTCGATTATACCCCTTTACCGATCCACCTATTCGGAAAAGTGTTGTTCAAAAATTGGCTCACGTTTCGACCAAAATGGGGACGAGCTCCGTCCTGTTGGAAGAATGTATTGGCATAATTTTGACCCATTACATTTCTTATAGCAGGCACTATTTGCATTTCCAAGAGCTGAAGGTAAAGTTGTGATGTCAAATTTCCACCAATAAAAAATTGACCAATCTTGTGGTTACCCACAAGCCCAGTCCGCACATTTAATTTTTCAGGGTGTTGTGTATGACCTTCTCTCATCCAGTGGGTATTTTCACTGGCCCAAAACCTACAGTTGTGCCTATTGACTTTATCATTTAACATAAATGATTTATCCGAAAACATTATAAAGTTGCAAAACTGGTTATTTTGGTTTCGTTTTGACATCATAATATCACAAAATTTATTCTTCGCGCATAATCATCTTCTGATAACTCTTGAATTGAATTGCATGTATTTTGTAAGGGTGATATTTATTTTTTATTAAAATATTATTGACGAATTTGAAACAGGCGTCTCTTACTAGAGAAATTTTTCTTAATGAGGAACCCGGGGTTTTAAAAATATTGTTGCAAATTTCCAAACTTTTGTCTTCATCTACTACTGCTGGTCGTCCTGATCGTCGTCTATCCCTACAATTTACAGTTTCTTCGAACCGTCGGAGTTTTCAGAACAGTGACTTTTGAAATTGGATTTCGGTTTGGAAATGCGTAATTAAATACATTCTTTACCTCTTCGTAAGACCTGACCCTATCGCCATATCCTCTCATCATAGGAATTATAATTCTTTCACTTTCAGTTAAAGACATTTTTACATGTAAAAATGACAGCTTTTATGAATTTACATCAAAAGTGAACTGGTGTTTTATTTATTAATAA
Source organism: Polydrusus tereticollis (assembly GCA_963920685.1). Classification (NCBI taxonomy): domain Eukaryota; kingdom Metazoa; phylum Arthropoda; class Insecta; order Coleoptera; family Curculionidae; genus Polydrusus; species Polydrusus tereticollis. The sequence continues at coordinate 128,726,462 of OY987329.1, forward strand.
ACAAAACACAATTTGTTGATAATTTTCACAACACGTCGTTATTTCGAAAACTACTGATATTAGGAACAAAGTATGCTATATCAAAAGTGTAACAAAAGTAACGTAGAATCTATAAATGAAAAAAATATACAGGATGCTACGTATAAAAACTTAAAATTCGTTTGATTTCCAGACAAACTAAACAGCTGGCAACAACGCCAATATCGTCATTCGGTGCGTAAGATCCTCTTGGGCAACTGTACCAAATTTGGTTTAAATGGGCCAATAGATTGTGAGGTTATTAAGCCGTTTCCAGACTTTATACACAAACTGTATATATTTTGTCTTGTTTTACTCGTTTCCAACGAAAAAATTTTTGTTTAATAAACACACATTCAATTTTGATTTCGACTTAAATTTTTAAAGTGGTAATTTATTATTTAGGTGAATGTCAGTGCCTACCAGGATGGATTGGAAGCAATTGCTCCACACCGTGTCAACCTGGGTTATTTGGAATGAACTGTAGTCAACACTGTAAATGTCTTAATGGCGGCCAGTGTAGAGGAAATGACGGCGTGTGCAGGTGCAAACCTGGTTGGACCGGAACGCAGTGCACTGAAAGTAAGATTTTTTAATATATTTTTTTTTAAATGTAAATTATCATTACTTTGTCAAAGCAGGTTGTTTAGTTCAAAAACTATTTATGATTATTAAAAATTACAAACTATTGTTTTTTCTACCGGCTGATGCATGCATGGCTTAGTTGAACATGGGAAATCCTGTGTAAATTGTGAGGTGGCTAAATATTGGCTCCCCTGTACATTTTAGAGAAAAATTGTATTATAATTTTTTGAAAAGGCCGATATAGGTAGTAAGTTGAATAAATTTTAATAAGCCAATCCTAACTTATTCAATTAAATGTGATGGCAAAATTACGAAATTTTCATAGTTTAGAAAGTTTAGGTAATACAGCAAACACCAGCAAATTATTATTTGACATTGACAAAACAAAAAGTAGCTTCAATGACAACATTTTCATTGAAGGCGCTTTAATTATAGCTGAATATGAGCTATTCCATTAAGAAAAAAGTAACTATGATTAAGTGGTATTATACAGGAAACAGTTTACGAGCAGTGTCTGAAATGTTTTCAGTTCTATTCCCTGATAAGCATATCCCTTCCACTTCATTAATTAAACTTATCGTAAGTAAATTTGAGTCCAAAGGCACTGTAATAAATAACTGTAAATGCTTAACTCAGAATGTCAATAGAGCTGAAGAAAGGGATAATAGAGATCTTGATATTTTACTTTACGTGGGGGAAAATAAAATGATTAGCAGGAGGATTCTTGGGCAAGTCGCAGGAATACATCAAACCACAGTGTTGCGCATTTAAAAAAAAAACATAAATATTTTTTTTACAAGTATGGAAAACATCAACAGGTGATGAAGAACGGAGAATGGTATACTGTTTTGAGGTAATGGAAAAAGCAAATAATAATAGGGATTTTTTGAGAAATACTTGTTTCACCGATGAATGTACAGGGTATTTTTAATGCCCCCGCAAATGCTCGAAATGATGACCATCACGTTCTATGCATTGCTGAAGCCTCTCATGGGTAGACAAAACTGCACTTTCAATTTCGGCTCTCGGTATGTTACGCATTGCATTACGAATCCGGTTAGGTCTGGTGAAAACTATCTTATTTTACTTATTATCCAATTATAAACACTAAAATAATTGTTCATTGATCTGGAAAATTTGTAAAACTGTAGTCCTCGTTTTGCTACAAATCTTCTCGCTTGAGAAAAGACACTCTGCTATTTTGAGAATCTATATTTTTATTTTAAAATTACTTTCAGTTTGCCCCGAAGGATTCTATGGAGATCATTGCATGCAACCCTGCGAATGCAAGAACGACAATTTCATCTGCCACGCGGCGGAGGGCTGCATTTGCAAACACGGATTTGCCGGCGAGAACTGCGACGAATCGAACCTTTTGCTACGGTCCGCAAAGAAGGAGGACGGTTCCAACTACGGCGTCGTCATAGCGGTCATTATGGTTTCGGCCATATTTGTAACGATCGTGGTGCTGGTCATCTTCTACTACAAGAGACGAGTGTCGAATCTCAAAACTGAAATTGCTCACGTACAGTATATTGCTGATCCGTCTGGATTTTCACCAGGTAAATATTGAAAACCTTTGCATCTTATATAGGTGTGCCAACTTAATATTAGAAATATATCGTCACAGTGCTTGGTAACACACAGTGTGGAAAATAATCAAATCACACCAGATGCGAAAGAATGCTTGCACGCTTGTCCTTGGGCGCGCGAGTTGCGAATGTCCTGCACCAACAAATATGTGGAACACTGGAATTAATTACTAAAAAATTGAAAGAGTTTAACCGCATCAATACAAAATAATCATGTTGATTTATGAATATTGTTCTAGTAAAGGTCTTATTTTTGGTTCTATAAGGAGATAGTGATCCCGCACTACAAACGTATGCGCAATTTGATGGCATCATTCATTTTTTTTCTTTTTGGACGGGCAGTCACTTCAGGAGCTGGGGGAAATTTGAAAAAATAAGCTTCTTAGTTGTAGTTAAGACATTTATTTACACACCCTACATTTTAATAATTAAATGTGTCTAATTTCGATTTCGACTCTGTAAGGAACATCAAAACTGTTATCAGATCTGGATCTCGCTTCAAAGAACCCTTAATACCAGATTTCTGGCTACTAGTAATATTAATATTTGGAAAAAAGTAAAAAAAAAATCATATCAAACATGGGAGTCTGTCTAAATGAAAAAAGCATTATAAAAATCTTATTAATTTTGTTCAAAGAATATTTATAAACGTATTGGCTCCTTGTCGGAGAGAATTATTTATATATTACAGTTTGTAACGAAGCATTTACTAAACAAATACAGAATGCGAAATATGCATGCTCCTTCAAGGCAGAAAGGTTTTTTGTAGGGTAATCGATCTTCCATTTATTTTTCTCTTTGAAATGCTGATTATATAACATTATCATTATAGGTATTCCTCTATTAATAAATTAATAAAAATAAAAAAAAAAACATAACAACAACTCTTATCGTTTTAGATCGAAATCATTTTGACAATCCAACTTATACATACCAGGGAGCTCTAAAACGAGACAATGAAACCTTGCTCAATAATGCTAATAGGATAGTCAACAATTTCCACAAACCCTCAAACTCAAATGTGGAAAGAGCCAGATTGGGAATTGCTTGCTGTTCGACCGATGAAGATGAATTTGTGCCGAAAGGTAGGAGTTATGTATATTATTTATTTATTTAGAATATGATAAAGAGTAACTTTTTTTTACTGTAAAGTAAAAACTTAATTCCATTTTATTACCCAATTTATTGACATAACACTACACTGATATGAAATATCAATAAAGTATCTTTGTCAAAGGTGTTCATGAAGTCGAATCATTTATTTGCAACAATTGCACTGATGTGGTGGTTTTACGTGTCAATAAGAATATATATTATTCAGCAGTAAAATTAAAATTAAAAACGTATAGTTAAAATTATACAGCAACTACAATGCAATTTACCCTAGTCGCCTATAAGAATTATACATCAACCTATAGGAAATTATTTGTAAGTTCCTACGACCGACGCTAGGGGGCATAACACCCAAAGCCAATTAGAAAAGATAATTTATTTCCGGAATTCGCCCAATAAAGGTGTATTGCTCATTTGGTCAAACCTCAAGTTTCCCGAAAATTTGAAGTCAATCCGATAAGTAGTTTTCGAAATATACAAGATCAAGATAAAATAAAACTCTCTGGAGTCGGTGACGTCATTAAGTCCCACAGTTCGTCCGCTTTGAACTTGTGTAACGTTCTTTTTGTGCACAAACAAGGGAGATGCGCTTACTGTTTCTTTGTTCAGTTAAAGCAGAAGCTTATTATTATTAATTTTAAGAGTATATTCTATAATAACTAGGAAATGCCATTTCATACGAGTTACAGGCTTTACTTTCTCTAACACTATTTTAGGAAAAAGAAAAAGAAATTAATAAAAATTATTTTTTTCTCTCCTGTCGATGTGAACTCCGTTACCCAGCAACGGAGAAAGGGCGATGTGCATGGCCACCTGTCTTTTTAGTCGTAAACAACTGCAGCGAGTGCAATCCGACTTGCTGTAGGAGATAGTGACGTCACACAGTAGTTTCCGCGAGTCCATGACCGTAAATTTTTGTAAAGGCTTTAGAGGCGCTAGAAAATTAAAATTTTTTGCAGCTCACTTAAATTACAAAATGTTATAAAGAAAAAATGCTAAATGACCCCATTGTCTTGTCTTATTTTGATGAATAATTTCGGTTTGACTGGATTTAACAAGCTTTGTCTCGTTGAAAAGACCTTTTTTTTGTTTTCTCGCTTGCATTGAAAACTATGTCTTAATTATTTTTACAGTGGCCGCTAGAGGGCGCTGTTTGACAACTTAATAGTAATTACGATATTTATTAAAAATTTTAAATGGCATGGTATGTTTTTTTACACAGTTAAATAGAGGCTCAAAATCCTAAACAGCCAGTTAAAACCTCATTGATACGGGCTTCAATCTTGTAAATTTTGTGCTCAGTTGTGAAACTCCTAATTTAAGACAAGCTTACAATAGCAAGAACACTTTACCAGAACTGCTTGACAAATTTTGACAATCAAAGAATGATTATTTCTCGGTACAATATTTCACGACGTTCTTATACTCTATTTCTGAATGGTTTACAGGACAGTGAAGGGTCATTAGTGGTTAAACAGCAATAAACCATAGGCGTGACAATAATAGGTACCTGGCATTACATTACACAGGTACCTTATTCCATAATAGAATATTTGCAACTTTTTTTAGTTTAGTTTTTAACGTGTTATAAAAAGCTATTATAAAAATGGCGAATATTTATTCCCCAGTGTCTTGTGGTGTGCTTGACGTAAAAGCAAATACAATAGTTTTAAATATACATGACCCGTCAGATCACCGAAGTTAAGCGTTGTCGAGCGTGGTTAGTACTTGGATGGGTGACCGCTTGGGAAACACCGCGTACTCTTGTCTTAGGGAAGAGTAATAAATATAATAGTAAATAAAAGAAAAAAAAATATACATGACGCACTTCTACACCAAACCCTCTAGTACTGTTCGAAGGACTAATATGGCTATTTAGGGCCATATAGGCTCTTCCATTCGTCAGATTCTAGCCTTACTGACGAGCCGTGATACGGCGAAACGCGGGATGCATCTGTCGAACGGAAGGGATTAACCTTTAGATTTCTTAATTGTTAGTTCATGGTCTGTAACCGAATAAGCTTCTGGCTGGCGGCGACTGCTGCTGCAAATTCTGTTTGGTTGGGCCGCGTGTAGAAAATAGTTTTAGGCGAAGTGTAGTATTAAACTATTCTTTCGGTCGGTTAATTTTTTTTTTATTGCAGGAGCTTATGCGATTGATGAACTACGTCGTCTAAAAAATAAGGATGCGGATGCTACTAATCCAAACATTTACCACAGCATCGAGAAACTAGACCATGTATACGATGAAATTAAGCAAAAGGACGCCAAGGATATAGGTAAATTAATTAATTAGTGTATTAATAAACTGCATAAGCAACTTGCACATTTTCCGGTAAATTAATGCAGATATTTTTATGTAGGTATAATCAAATGGAAATAATATCATGTAAGTTGATTGTAGCGTCTTTTCTTTTAACTTTACGGCACCTCTTTAGCGGTGTTACGGTTATAGAGCAGCACTTTTATTTGACAATTTGCATGCAGCTTTTCTATATTTCTTTAAAACCATTGTTGTAACATAAGTTTTGGTGGTAAAAATGTTACTTGGCAGCGCCGCAAGCAAATTCAAGAAGCAGAATTGGGTATAAAGATACTTCTATTAAATCAAATAGCGAAAAAATATACAGGGTGTATCCTTTTAAAACTTTTAATATTTTTTTTTTGGGTCACTCAGTAAGTATACTGTAAAATATTTTTACGTTATTCTAATAACTCCATTGTAGGGGTTGTTGATTATACACTACAACTTTTACATAGAACTTTTTTTTGGATCTTTTGTAATTTGGGTATTATTGTCGCCCAACACCTTATTGACGCACCCTGTATACATAATAATGACGCATTCTAGCTTTTTTTTTTGTTTTACCAGATTATATGTTCTTTGGGTCCTCAGCTTTTTTTTTTCAGTGTTTTAACTTATTATTTTTTTTGTTTTATTTGTCACTAAAATTTGTTTAAAATCGAAATAAGCATTAATAAGAAAACAAGTTGTCATGAAGTGTAGTTAAATTTTATTTTTTCTAAGTTGAAGTAGCTGCATTTTATTTACATTTTTAGCTGTACCTAATAATTATAAAGATATACTTATCAGCCATTGTACAGGGTTGGCAGAAAAGAACCGGAGCGACTAAACAGCTTTAAAATCACTAAAACCAAATCATCTGTAATTCAAGATTTTTTTTTCAAATACAGGGTGTTTTAGAAGTACGGTACGTAACTTAAGGGGGTGATTCCTTATGATATTTTAAGAGAAACAGTTCATATTAAAATGTATCCGGAGTTGCCCCGTTTTTGATGTACAATTAAAATGGTAGGGGGTCTTAATCCCTAAAGTATAAGGGCTAGTTTCTAGGATATTTTTCTGTAATCAGCTTTTCTGGATTATATATTGCGTGAGAATCAATAGCCGACTTTTCGACACCTAGTTTGTGTCATTCTCAGGGCTGGAAAGGACATTATAATTGACGCAATATTAATTTTCGAAGAGGTTGAAAATGCTTTTCACGTGTAGCTTGGTTCCTGATGATTTCGCGACGAAAAGTGAAGACAGTAAAATGGTTGGGAATAAAATTCTCTATAATATTGAACGTTTAAAAATTTTCGATATTTTTATTATTCATCGAGTTATTGCTCGATTTGGCTATTTTCGAAGGGGTTGAAAATGCTTTTCACGTGTAGCTCGGTTACTGATGATTTCGCAACAAAAAGTGACGATAGTAAAATGGGTAGTACAATTAATATTTGGAAAATTTGTGTACTTCGGGAATGTGGCGTTCACTCTAATATGTGAAATTTTGTAAGCAAATTAAAATAAAAAAATATTTTTTTTTTCTTGTTTGAACCGATTATTGTTCAAAGGACTTTGTCTTAGTGAAAGCATCGGCTTAGGGTGGACCAGTTTTATTTATCCAAAACGGGCATATTAAGTTAGCGATGCCGAGTTTTCCGATTTTATTGACAATACAACTATTGGTGTATTGATGATAACATATTTCTCTGCCAACATTTGCCTTCTTAGCGACAGCGGAGGTTCGTTGCATTCAGAATATAATGTTTGTGTAGGAGATGACCTAAATGCTCCTACAACTAGTCTTAGAGCTTTAAATTGGATTGTATCAAGCCTTTTAAGTCTAGAATTTGTAGCTGAGCCGTAGAAAATGGACCCAGTACCCAAGATCGATCCAGTAAAGGACTTATAAAAAATTAAAGAAGTTTTTGGATCAGAACCCCAAGATCTTGAAACTACAGCCCTAAGCACATTAAAGCTTTTTTCAGCCTTGTCCATTAACAAGTTAATATGCTCCTCCCAGCTTAATTTTTGGTCCAGAATAACTCCAAGATATTTTGTAGTGTAAATCCATGATATGGCACAGCGATTAAGACTGATTGTTTTTTTACGACCCTATGACGGGAATATATTAAAACTGCCGATTTTTGAGTAGATAAGGTGAAGCCATTATTGGGAAAATAGGAGTTGTAGATATATGTAACATGGTTTAGGTTAGCTTTGGAGGCTTCAAGCGACTTTTGCCTGCTGTATATACAAAAATCGTCAGCAAATTGCAAAACGGTGGCATTAAAACTAATGTCATGAATATCAGCTGTAAATAGATTAAATAGAAATGGGCTTAAAGCAGATCCCTGTGATGAAAACAGAAACCATTCTGGGCCGATAATACCATTCGCATTCCGTATAAATATTTTCCTATTGATGAATACCATTGCCTTTAAGTTTCAACGCCCCATATTAAATCAAGGGAACAATTTTGTTTTATAATTATTGTGTAATTAAATTTCAACTTTCATTGTTTTAGAAGTTGAATATGATCACTTGGACTATACAAGACCTGTCAGTACACTAAAACCTCATTATCAGAGAATGTCGTCTCCTTTCGGCTCAAGAGATCTAACAAAAAGTGACAAATCGGATACTGATGAATAGTTTAGTTAGGTAAGTCTTAACGTTAAGTAACTTATATATTACATATTGGTATATTGAAAATGAGCAGTCTAATATTTGACTGGACTGTTTATAAAATTGTCTAGATAAAATATGTTATAAAAACAAATTTTTACTTGTAATTTCAATAATGAACTCCTACTATAAGTATTTATAAAAAAGTTGTCCATCAAGTTAGACCGCACATAGTTCAGTATTTTTATATTTTCGCTCTAAGGGTGATTTTACGTTTTAGTACACCTTTGCAGTCTACTTACTTTTTAACTTATCTGTTTACGCATTATACTCCTGGCATTCAGTAACAGTTCCTAATAGTGGCCAACCCTTTTTACTTTTATAAAGTATGTCAAGGTCCCAAAACATTTCAAAGAAAAAACAAATTTGTCTGTGATGTAGGTAACATTTATATATACAGGGTGATTTACGACTGGCGTGCATTAATATAATTGCTGTAGTTTCAGTTGTGTCGACAATTGTTACCATAGACATTATTCGACGATGAATGTAAGCATTCTTAGAAGAACTACTGAAAATATTTTTTGGACGCTTTTTAGATAAGTTTGCCGCTATGCTTTCTTCAACTAAAATATTGACATGTTTCCACCACTTTATCCAATTATATCGGAAGTAGATGTTAACTTTAGTGTTTTAAATACAACATGGAAATTTGATTGCATTTTGGATTTCCCATTAAATTCTAAGTAAGGTTAGTTTTTTTTTAACATGTTTCTTGAACTATCTGAATTTTTTGTAATTATTTGGCAAATGCACCTATACATTTTTTACCTTAACTTTAGGACTAAAAATTGTTTGCTATTGTACAGCAAGAAATAAGCAAATCTCAAATATTTTTTAAACTTGGCATAGAATGTACAAAATGGTTACATTTCAGGGCTCATTGCGAAACGATTACATCATAAAAAGCTTTGTTATTTTAAATGGAATACCCTCTATATTTATATTTTATTTATAGTCGGTGAAACACCAATCGCAAGCATTCTGGGAAAATTGCAAAAAACCCAGTAAACATTTTTCAGGTTTAGACAAATTATGCTATAGCCCATTGTGTAGCAGCGGATGACCTCTGCCCCAATCGCCACGGAGCGGCGGAGAGCGGTCATGATTCTAGTGGGTTGGTCTAAGTGTGTTGTCAGTCGGAGTCTTCTCCCACCGCCTTTGTATCTGTCTGTGGGCGCACGTTTCAGGCCGGAGAATACGCCGGTTTTGGCGGAACTCCGCGTAGACTCCAGCCTTTGCGTGCACTTTTATTTCGCCATGATTTTAATTGAAATTTATGTTCGTTAGTCCTTTGTATGTACGTACGTATTTGTCAAAAAAAATTAATTTGCGTTTGTTTGTTATTTAATAAAATATATGTTCATGTTTATCATATTTTATTTTTGTCTTTATATTTAATTTTATTGTATGTGCTGTATGTTTGGCGGTGGGATATTGGTAAAGTGGTAGTCTGTAATAGATGGTTTGTGTGTGTTACATCAGTATACAGTACCATAACAATACATTTTGTTTCATAGCACACTTGAATAAGTAAAAATGGTAAGTTTGGATTAAATTGGATTCTTGAAGGACACGCAATGATAGTTATAGAACAGTATATTATAACAATTTTAAAGAGGAATTAATTTGTCATAAAATTAAATAAGGTTTATTTAAAATAAAAAAGTTATTAATGTTTTAATTTTTTCACAATAATCCTTGGGCTGTAAGGTAACAAAAATTTTTTAGTCCAGGTGCTAAGGAAATAAATGAATAAGGAATATATCATCACCTTTGCCAAATAATTACAAGAAGTGTTGGTATCCCAAAAACTAGTTTTTATATTTTTCTAAATTTATTTATTTATAAAAACTGAATAACTTTTCCCGTTGTTTCACTGCTCCACTGACACAGATATCGATCGGTGGTTTTTGCAAGCGACGCGCGACATGTTTCAGCCAATTAAATTTACAAGGACCATCTACTCCCTTTAATCGTGCACTATGTTGCCATATTTCAGTGCCATTTCAATATAAAAATTAATAGGATATGAAGAAATTTTTAATATTGTTAAAATTATATTAAAATACTCTTAGTTTCTTGAATATTTTATATTATTTTTTATTTTAAATGACTCAAGACCTAGGCAAGAAACATGTTCTATAAAATTTACTTATAATTTAATGGGAAATCCAAAAATATAATAAATTGACAAACACTACAGTGTACAGGGACATTTTTTTAAATGTCTCACCCGATTGACGATTTTTCTGCTGACTATAATAAAAAAACAAATTACATACTGGACATTAAATTTGGCTTCGTTGTCGAAAATCATTGAGAAATATGTAATTTGTTTTTTATTATAGTCGGCAGGAAAATCGCCAATCGGGCGAGACACTTAAAAAAATGTCCCTGTACACAGTTTCAAAATTTTCTTCTTCAGTAGTTGTCCCAAAATTTCTAATGTACGCTCGTCATGCTTCACCCTGTATATACAGAATACACGTTTTAGTGGACTGCAAAATTGCAAAATGTTGTAGCTTCTCAAAAAGTCTAGTTGAACCAGTGTGTTTTCCCCAACCACCTTAAAAATGGGTTTTGGGAAATTTAATTATTACGGTCATTGCAGGCCATTACACTCTCCTAAAACATATATTTTCAGTGAATTAACATCCTTTATCTGGATTCTTTTAAAACTGATCGTAATAAAATTACTCATCATTTTTTGGGTTCAGTGCAAAGTATCAAAGTTAGGCAGATCCTGCTTGGTATTTTTTTCAACAGTGGTTTTCCTTTTTTATGTTTGGTCTGGATCTCTTTCTTTTTCAAGGCATTGCTGTTCACTTTTATTAGTCATTGGGACCTTTGTTAGCCAAACTTTAAATACGGAAATAGATTTGAGCGAAGCCCTGGATCATTTAAAGGGGGGGGGGGGGGGGTATGAGCGTCTTTTTAGACTTATTCTTCTCTCAGCTCAACAAGGCTGGATTTGTCCAGGCTTCCATCGTTGGTGTCTCTCTCTCCGCTATGGCTGGATGCAGCCAATTCTTAGGGAACTTGTAGGTGGAATCCGGTAGTGAGTTGGTGGATTCATCCGTACGTTTGTAGTAGTCCGTTATTATTTTGTATAAAATTCCACCAGTGTCGGTATTTCAAAGTCTCTGTATAGTACTCTATTTACAGTACATCTCGGAGCGTCCGTAATTATTTCTACCGCTCTATTTTGTAGCACCTAGAACTTGTTATGCGGTGTCCTGCATCATAAGTCAGGACCTATCTTGCCCCTTTTATTCAACAGGCAGTATATAGAACGAAGCTGATTGGCAGCCTTTTTATTTTGACTTCCGGGACCCAGCTAACCTGAATGCCGTTAACTAAGAGCCTAGTCTTTGGTCTTCTAACTTTGTTCTTCGTTCTTTGTCTTGGCAGCCGCGGCCGCGGTTGAACTGACACTGAAGTAATTGCAATGTCGTTAGGAAATAGGAACAGAACTCATGAACGTATATATTGTACAGCATCAGAGCGAGAGAAGACCTTTGCGGTCTCCCTCCCTGATGTGTTTGGTCTGAGAAAGCACGCCTTCTAACGACACTGCAAAACTCATTTTCTTCAAAAATGAAGTAATAATCTTAACAGGATTATAGGGAGTAGGGAGCCCCAGTGTTATCAACTTTATTTTGGCCGGTGATTTTAATGTAAATTTTGTGGATCTAGAATCAGTAGCCTCAATGACCCTACGTAATCTTTTAACCTCAATGAATCTTAAGATGCATGTTTGTGGGCCAACGCGCATAACTGGACTCTCTGCAACTACCATAGATTATCTTTGCTCAAATCTAGATGATAGTATTATCGACTGTAGCACTGTCGCTGCTGCTTTATCTGATCATGAAGCTGTAGTGTTGACTTTTTCTGTCGATTTGGGTGTAAGATGTAAAAAGAATAGGCGGGGTCGGATCTTTAGTAAAAATAATTTTATCAGGTTTAAAGAAAAGTGTAACGGTGTACGGTGGGAAAGTGTGATGATGTCTGGAGGACAGCTTGAACGTTTTCAGATCATTTTGATTGATTGTTTTAATAGTTCATTCCCATTACAAAGTATCAAAATTAAAAATAAGAAACCTTGGCTTACCAAAGGTATTAAGATTTCTTCAAGGGATCTTAGGTCTTTGCACACAATTCGAAAGTTTTACTACAATCAAAAATTTTTAATTGACTATTTTAACAAATACAGACAGACTTATAGAAGACTGATTAAAGCGGCCAAGGATCATTACTATAAAGAAAAACTTGCTGAGGCAAATAACAAAACAAGGAAAAATTGGGAGATAATAAATAAGCTAAGAGGTAAGACTAATAAACTACAGACCAGTGTTGATATTGACCCTAATGTTCTTAACGAATTCTACTGTACAATTGGGGAAAAACTAACTTCGAATCAACAATCACAAAGAGACCCTCTTGTCTATTTAAAAAATATCCATATTGCTGAAGTCTTTAGTATTACAGCGACTGATCAAAATGAAATAAAACAAATTTTTGGGGAAATTAAAAATAGAAACGCTGCTGGATATGATGAGATTTCTTTAAGGGTATTGGAAAGCCTGCCGGTCTTAGCCATACGGGTGCTTGCACACTCAATTAATGAGTCATTTTCAGTTGGGAAGTTCCCGTCATGTCTTAAGAAGTCAATAGTTGTTCCACTTTTCAAGGGGGGCGATTCCGGGGACCCTTCTAACTTTCGTCCTATTTCGCTTTTATCGACGCTTTCAAAGGTGATAGAAAAACTAGTTAAAAGGAGAATGATGGTGTTTCTTGAGAGCCAGAAAATACTTAATCCCGTCCAGTTTGGTTTTCTCCCTGGCAGGAGTACTGACGACGCTGTTTTTTCCTTGATGCATGACGTCTATTTAAACATAAATAATGGTGAGGTCATTGCGGTAATGTTCTGCGACTTCTCGAAAGCCTTCGATTGTGTGGACCACGGAGTATTGTTGCGAAAATTGAAACACTATGGCTTTGGAGAGCTGGCCCTCATGTGGTTTACTTCCTATCTCGGTGAAAGAGTTCAGGTGGTGAAAACTGATTTAACTTGCTCCGACGCTTCCGTTGTCACTAGAGGCGTACCTCAGGGATCGGTATTGGGACCCATTTTGTTCTTACTGTACTTGAATGATTTGGCAAGTCTAAATATTCAGGGTAGATTTACACTATTTGCTGATGACACCAGTCTGCTGTGGCATAGTAGGGATGGTGAGGATTTAAAACTGGTTATCAATAGCGATTTGCATAATGTCAAGCTATGGTGTGATGCGAACAAATTATGTTTTAATGTACATAAGACAAATATTATGACCTTTGGGTTTAGCTTCACTACCCTAAATCTCGAATCTAAAACTATTGAAAATAAGTCCATATACAAATTCTTAGGTCTCACTATTGACAATAAACTTAAGTTTGAAGAGCATATAAAGAACATAAGTAGGAAGTTGGCTGCAGGATGTTTTGCGATTAGAGTTGTTTCTCATGAGCTCAGTGCCTCTGCAGCTAAGATGGTGTACTACTCCTTGTTCGAATCATACGTACGATATGGTATTGCATTCTGGGGGTTCGCGAGCATTCAGCTCATGAATTCAATATTTGTTTTGCAAAAGCGGGCCGTACGGTATCTGTGTAGGGTTAAATGTCGGGAACACTGCCGACCTCTGTTTAGAAGGGAACACATATTGACTATTCCATGTTTGTTTATTTTGGAATCCGTTTGCCTCATGCATAAAAAGTACTTCGGAATGCAATCGGATCAGGTTAGATACAGTACCAGAGCACATGAAAATCATAACCTTAGAATGCCTATACCTAAAACTTCCCTCGCTAAGAATTCAATATTGTATGAGAGTAAGAAAATGTATAACCATCTTGGTACTGCCCTGAAATCTATTTCATGCTATAGGCAGTTTCGTCGTAGTGTTAAAAACATCTTAATACAAAGGACCTATTACAGTTTGGAGGAATATTACGGTGATGTTTTTTGATTGTGGAGTTTATTTTCTTACTTCTCTTGTTTGCGTGCTTGACTCACTAATGTTGTTTGTAATTTGTTTTAAAATTCAATTGTTTTTGACAAATGCAGGTCTTGCAGTCTTGACATTTGTATTAACCTACTTTACTTTTATTTTACTTTTATTTTACTTTATTTATATGTAAATGTTTGAACGTGTTTTACCTTTACAGAATGTTATTGATATTGTTTCATTATTTTGTTGTTTATTTTAAGTTGACTGGATAGATATATGTAGATTAGTTTGCTAGATCGCTTTGTCAATAGAAATGTTTTTTTCTCAGACAATAAAGTATATTTGACTATGACTATGACTATGAACTTTAAGACCAGGCCGCAGTGTCAGACCTTACAAAAGCTTTCGAGACGTCGAAGGAAACCGCTCCCGTGTGTGCTCTTCCATTGAAACGTTGACAAATTCTGATCACCAGTCTCGTCGTCTGCCTCACTGTACAGTGTTCTCTTTTAAAGCCAAATTGCTCATTGGAGAGAACATTACGCTCGATGACAAAGTCAACAGACGACTGAGTATTATTTTTTCAATAATTTTCGCTAGACTTATTGACCTATAATTTACCACCTGTGTCGTGTCTTCGTTTTGTTTCAGGATCAGTATAACTTTTGCTTTCTTCCACACACACGGATTCAGTTATTACCTGTGAAAGGTTTACTATATCCCTGATGATATTGTTTGGCAGATTGCACAATGCAGCATCTTTAATACCATCGAAGCCCGGGGCCTTCTTCACATTTAAGTTTGCAATAATGCCTTCTACCTCATCTGTCGTAACGTCTTAGATGTTTTGAACAATGATTCATAACATGATCTATCTATACCGTCCCTGAGACCCTTTCATCTCTCTCTTGATCGGCGGATGGGATTTCACTGAACTTTTCGCAGAGCCTTTCTGCTTCTTGCTTGCAATCCGTTATTATCTCGTTGTCCGGGGCCGTGACGAATGTGACACCGGTTTCTTGGAGTCCCTCGTCACTTTTTAAATGCTACCATCTTCTATATTGAGGCCCCTTATTTATGCTTTCCCATAGAGAGAACAATCGAAAAATACGCCTTGTCACTGTTAACGTCAAAGTGACACTGTTTGGTTATATATTGCATTGCCCATTATATCAACTGTCTGTTGGTCAGTGCCACTTCCATCCTATCTTTGGATTTTTAAAAACTATGGTTACAATGCGTTTGTGTTTGTCTGGATAATATGATCTTTTATCTTTAGATTTCACAGTGACTTTTTGATAAGTATAAAACTGGGCAGTTAGTGTTTTAAAAAATCATGACTTGCTGCCATTTGTGATTAGATCCATAAGATATTAAATATACTAGAATACGAATTATTTAAGTGTCAAATTAATTGTGCCAACTATTTTTATGTGTGTATACTGAAATTCTACATTCCCTTTTATAAATTTAAAATTGATATTATCTACTATTTTTGATACAAAATCGAACAACTTTTCTATTGTATTGCAATACGATTTAAAATTCTTGTTATAGAATTATCGTCAAACGACTTTTTTATTTGTGCATTTTTCTCTAGCCTTTAAGTTTTAAACGACAGACAATCGCTCTTTAATGTTTAATTGTAACATTTAAAAATATTTGACTGCACTCGATCCTATGGTGTTTTCTAGTATGGGGATAGTCAATGAAAACGAGACAAGACCGATTCTTTATATTTCATCTCAATTTTAAAAAAATCTCTCAGGCACGTCGATTTGATTTTCCAGGTGGAATTTTGCTAATATTTTGAAACCTGTAACTTTAACCCCCTAACTGGGGTGGACGACACCCTTAAAGTTAAATACGAGCAGGGGCCACACCTAAATTTAAAGGTCATTAAATTATAATTTTAACTTTAAAATTTCGTTCAGTAGTTCGCAAGAAAATACATTTTAAAAATGGTAAAAAAGTGTTATAAAATAGTTCAGATATTATTTAAAATAGGCAACGTTAAAGAAAAATTAAAGACCTTTAAATTGAGTCCTTTTGACACCTGATCCCATTTAAATTTTTAGGGGTGTAGATCACCCCCGCTAAGAGGTTGAAATTTTAGGCTTAACTTGCAGGGTATCTCGGTATCTAGTAAAGATAGAGACGTACGGTTTTTACATTGCTACGCTTTCGTGGAACAAAAGATGCCACCATAGCTTTCTTAGTTTTTAAGCTGCAGGGGTCTTCGAAAATGTTCGCATTTTGACCACCACTGTATTTTGGTTACCCTTTAACTTATCAAAAAATTTAAAGCTATTTCTAAGAGAGTTTTTTAAGTAGAATTCAGTGGCGCCCTTACTTTTTTCTGGGATTCTTACTTTTCGGGATATAAAGCAAACTTATAATTTTTTAAATGGGACACTCTGTATATTTTTCCATTATTTGATGGGGATATTTTTAAACTTTTCAAAAATATATAATAGTTGATGGTTATTAATAACAATAAACGCACAATCGAAAAATCTATAAATGAAACCATTGAAACAAACAAAAGTACATGTCATTACTGCTAAAAATACGTCGTCGCACAGCATTTCCCGTACGTAAAGGGTGCACAATCTTTACTTCGTAGGGTTTCAAATGATATTTATTAAATAATTTTTTAGACAAGATTTTATTACTCCGAGATATTTTTCTTCTTTCGCGATTCTCTTCAAGAACTCTATAAGTTAGATATTTCAATTACAAGATTGTAAACTTACCTATTTTCATGGCGCTCTATAAAGGAAAGTAACATGTCGTAATTTTCAAAATTTTCATACTACTACATTTTCGTCATTTTTTTAAACTTTAGTGAAATGATGACATGTATTTTAACCGTTATTTTTGTCTATACATTTTGACAAGTAGACATGTCAGATATTCTTTTGTTTGTTTTAATGATTTCATGGCCTATACTTATACTACCCTAATTTTCTAAATTTTTCGTATTGTGCGTTTATTGTTTCGGATTTATATAGATCAGAGGAAAATAACATCGTAAGTTCATATAATTTTTTTTCCTAAGAGCTCCCCTCGAGGAGCTATATGCCCCTAAAAACTAGTTTTGTATTGATATCCTTTTGAATCGTCCTGTATATTTTAATCAAAATTTAAATAAAATTGGTAAGATGTAAACAACTAATCTTAAAATCATATACGTGACAATTTAACAAATACTTCTGTTACGAAAAAACATTAAACGGGTTCAAGTAGGATCGAGAGTAGAATTAAACGTTTTAAAGCAAATTAATGGTTAAGTGAATTTTTCTCGAAAACGGTACAACTTATCAAAATATACAAAGAGTATCTATTTTGCGTTAAAATGGGTAAGCTATCCAAAAATATAATTAAAATTTCGGTAGCATGACACCTGCCAAAAATGTAAGGTTATTTATGCCCGAGCTAGTCCGTCCCTGGCCCACAGAATGAACTATACCTTTTATTATTAGGCTTATTTAATGAATCTCTCCTTGGTGTACATCATACTAAATTTTATTTAAAATATACAGGGCAATTCAAAGGCTATCAATAAAAAACTAGTTTTCAGGACCAGCCTTTGAGGGCATATCTCCTCGAGGGGGCTCTTAGGAAAAAAAATTATATGAACTCGGGATGTTATTTTCACTTAATCTATATGAATCCGAGTGATTGCACACATGTTCTGAAACACCCTGTATATCTTTGAAAAGCTTAAAAATAGCCCAATCAATTAAGACGAAAATATACAGGGTGGCCTATTTAAAAAATCATATGTTGGCTTTAAACCTCGAAAAAGACTCCCAGAAAAAAAGTAAGCACACGCCATTGAATTCTACTTAAAAAAAATTTTCTTACAAACAGTTTTCAATTTCTTGACAAGTTAATGGATAACCGAAATACAGGGGGTGGTCAAAATGCAAACATTTTCCAAAACACCCTGTAGCCTAAAGATTGAGAAGGCTATGACAATTCTGTTTGCAGCATCTTTTGTTTCACGAAAAAGTAACGTAAAAGTAATGTAAAAACCGCAAGTCTCTATCTCTACTAGTTACCGAGATACCTTGCAATTATATCGACAAATGGACACCCTGTACATGTTTTGAATTCATCGATGTTGAAAGAACTGAAAATTAGAGACATTCTTTTTCTGGTCAACGTATCGGGTGTTCCACCTAAGGAGGTAATCGGCTATAACTCAGAAAGTAATAACACTAGGACTTTGGGAAAAAATATATATCGATAAAAGCGGCCAGGAAAAATTGCTGGAAATTATTTTCAAGTTCGAAAAATTACCGCTAGGGGCATAAGAGAACTTTCAAAATAGAAATGCCGATTTTCTCTTGATTTTTCTCGATAAAAATATGTTAAAAATATAAGCATTGTATTCTTCATAAAAATATGCAACTTTATGTTAGGAATCGTTTTTTTCTATTTTCAATAATAAAGTGGTGGGAGAAGGTCAAACTTTTTTTCTTTCAAACGCTGATATCTCTGCTTTTGATAAAACGATTTTATTCAACTTGGTCTTGAAAAAAAGCTCTTCTTTTCCTCTACACGTAGATCTATTAACTATACCATATTGATTCTGATGGTGGCCACTAGATGGCGTTTTTCCGTAATTCCTCAATGAATAAGGATTTTCTCAAAAAAATGAAATGTTATGATATGACTTTTTCATCATATTTTATTTTAGACTTATAAAGGCTATTAAATAGTGGAATAAAAATCCAGGTCCGTATTTAAAATAAAAAAGTTGATGATGGTCGCTCGAATCCGAAACGTCGGAATAAAAAACTACCCCCATCAGCTTGTAGAGGAGGAAAAGTTACTATAAGGAACTGAAAACCGCAACGTGATATCTTTTGTTAAATTAGAGAAATTAGGGATAATAATAATTAATATGGAAAAATAGGGCATTTTTTTAAAACATTATTATTTATTAATTTCTCTAGTTTAACAAAAGATATCACGTTGCGGTTTTCAGTTCCGACGTTTCGGATTCGAGCGACCATCATTAACTTTTTTATTTTAAATACGGACCTGGATTTTTTATTCCACTATTTATTAGCTTTTATAAGCCTAAAATAAAATATGATGAAAAAGTCATATCATAACATTTGTTTTTTTTTGAGAAAATCCTTATTTATTGAGGAATTACGGAAAAACGCCATCTAGTGGCCACCATCAGAATCAATATGGTATAGTTAATAGATCTACGTGTAGAGGAAAAGAAGGGTTTTTTTTCAAGACGAAGTTGAATAAAATCGGTTTATCCAAAGCAGAGATATCAGCGTTTGAAAGAAAAAAAGTTTGACATTCTCCCACCAGTTTATTATTGAAAATGAAAAAAACGATTACTAACATAAAGTTGCATAATTTTATGAATAATACAATGCTTATATTTTTAACATATTTTTATTAAGAAAAATCAAGAGAAAATCGGCATTTCTATTTTGAAAGTTCTCTTACGCCCCCTAGCGGTCATTTTTCGAACTTGAAAATAATTTCCAGCAATTTCTCTTGCCCGCTTTTATCGATATATATTTTTTCCCAAAGTCCTAGTGTTATTACTTTCTGAGATATAGCTGATTACCTCCTTAGGTGGAACACCCGCTACACTCAAAGCAAAAAAAAAAAACATTAAACGTGAAAAACAAGCAAACCATTGAACACCCTTTAGCAGGTTTATATTTTTTTTTTGTTCTTTTTCTTTATTGAATCATTGGAAAAGACTATACTTCGTTACTTACAAAATAAGATTACTAAAAATATTTGGCCAAATCTCCCTTGAAAATCAAAATATTAAGTGACGATAAATATGAAAACTTGGGCTTGTTTCGTTTTTATTGGCCAACTCTGTACAATAAGCTATTTAGTTATTACGTTTTTTTAAATGTGAACGTATTTAAAATTTTTATTGCAATTTTCGTGTGTTATTTTGCTAGATACAATTCTATTAAAATATATATTTATATTATATATTATATACATACAATGTTAATTTTTATTTAAATAATACATATCGCTCTACATTTTACATTTTCTAAATAGTAGTAATTTTACATTACTTGGTACTTCTTACTTATAATATCTTTTGTAAATAGGTTTTTATTTTTAGTGTGTTGTTGCTTGTGTGGTCGTAGCTATAAAAAAACTAAAAAGACCATTACGGCAGCAATATGAAATTTTAATGGTATTAAGATTATGTATCGTAGACCAAAACTTTCTTATTTTAATTACCATGACAGACAAAACGTGCAATTTTACATTGAGGTGCCATACAAACTACAATACACTTAAATAAAAAAAAAAACAGTTTCTTGATAGGTATCTATTTATATTGATTTGTATATACATATTTAAATTGTATTATTCGAGACTGTTCCTGTATGATTTGGTACGCTACCGTTTACACAAGCAATTCCAATAATTCAGGGTGGCGCAACTTACACAGTGCATTATTGCGTTTGCCTGAGAGCTAAATTATAAATGTCATGTTAGTGATAACAGCCACATAGCTTCCATGGCAACAATCGCTCTAATCTAGAAATTATCTTGTAGGTAGTTAGAGTTAACGAGATATTGATAATTTCTAAGGCAACTAGGGTTAAAACAATTATTATTGTTGTCATGTACATGATGCGTTTGTTACTCGTGTTACTACTAACAGGACATTGATAAAGCTAAGAAAGTGCAAAAAACATTAATGTTTGACTGTAGCTAGGGATGAATTATCTATCAATAATTTTGCTATTCATTTAATTATTATTAAAGATGTTGGTAAAGTTTTTAAAATAGACTTAATCCTAAACCACTCCTTCTGTGAGGATTAAATCGTTTGTTGGTTAGGTTTGTTCATGATGAGCCTACCAAATTATACAGAAATTGACTCTATTAATTTTTAAATCTTTTACTTTTACATGGTGTATTACAGAGCAATAATTTGTTTAGCATATCATACAATTAGATATAGTACATAACTTATTAAGTATATTTTTTTTAAGGTAAAATATTTGTGACGAGTTTTTATGTGGTTTTTATTTCTGTGATAAGTTTTTGTAATGCAAGTGCATCATAAAAATAATAAAAAGTACTTTGAAATATATACTTTTATTTCTGTTGGTTCTGGGGTACGTTTAGTGTAGGTAGTTTTTTTTTGCTCCCGACTGACATTTTGGGTCAACTAAGTTATAATCCTATAAGATAAAAAAAAAAACAACGGCAAAGCCCTGTAGGAAACTCTAGGTCTCGTTATACTGTACTGGGTGTCCAGTTTTCGATGGTTTTACGGGGTATCTCCGTTATTAGTAAAGATAGAAGTATACGGTTTTCGCAGCACTGTGCTAATTTCTTATGAAACAAAGGATGTCGCAATCAGAATTTTTCTAGTCCTTGTATTTGATAGACGGGATATTTTAGAAAATTTTACATTTCGGGACACCCCCATATTTAGGTTACCCTGTAGCTTATCACAGAGAAAACGAATGCTCTTTTTGTAGGGTTTTACGTAGAATCCAGTGACGTACTCAGGGTTTTTCTACGTTCAATAGTGTTCGAGAAAAAAAAAACAAACTTGCTTTTTTTTAAACGGGTCACCTCATATATTTTTTAATAATATAATTTAGTTTATAACAAGCGTCTCAGAAATATATAATACCTTCTTTTTATTTTTAATATTAAGCACGAAATTTACGTTTAATTAAAAAATATACATTTTTTGTTGGTAGGTCATGACGGGTATTTAAAAAAACTGTTACTGGTATGATAATTACTGCAGAAGAATATTGGGACTCCTTAATCTAATTAGCAGTTATATTTCAGTAAAAATAATTACAATGCATAAATCGAGTTGTATTTTACTACAAAAAACATTAGAAACAAAAGCTGACAATTTATAGAACTTTCTCATAAATATTGCTCAAATTGTTCTTCATTATGCCTTAGACATGTTTCACACATAGTTCTTATTCGCCTTAATGAATTTAAAATCGTAAAAGGCCGCGTTTGTAACTCCCTAAATGCTCACTTTCAGTGGCATTTCTTAAATCTGCAATTGTTTGGTATTGAATAGAATAAATTTTATTTTCAAGACATCAAGAAGAAATCCAAAACCGACAAGTCGGGTGAACTTCGTGGACAGCTTACATGTCCATTAGTTCCAATCCAGTGGGAAATTATTATTTAAGTAGGCCCTGTTAATTAGCGCATTGTGAGCGGGTGCTTCATCTTGTTGCAGATGCAAGTTATTGAGACCCGCTAAGGGTGTGTCTTTTATTATTTCCGGCACAACGTTTTCCAGAATTTCCAAATATTTATTTGCATTAAGTTCAAATATATTACAAATTATTTTGCTTCCTAGTATAAAACATGAAACGTTAAAGCCAAACCTGCCTTGCCGTTCAAGTGGAAATATTACATGCTGATTTTCCTGAGACCAAAACCTCGTATTGTGCCGATTAAATATACCAGCACTGGTAGAATGAGCCTTATCGGACCATATAACGGTTCTTTCAAAATTATTTTGTAAATACCAATTACAGAACTCTATACGGCGCTGTGCATCACCAGGATGTAAGTTTTGTACTAGGTGGAATTTTATATGGCTTAAAATTGTGTTTTTTTAAGATTGTTTGAACTCTTGATTTAACTACTCCGACCGAACCTTCAACCGTTTTGCAAGACCTAGTTGGATTTCTTTCAATAGAAGCTAAAACATTTATTTCATCAGTCTCGCGGTTTTCCTTGTTGTAGATTTTAGGCGGCGAGGCTTAGAAAATGAACCGTGTTCGATTAAATTTGATTTCATCCTTGGAAAAATTCTTTTATCCGGCTGTCGTCTTTTGAGATATCTAGTAATTTAAGAAATTTAATAAATCTTCATAGAGATACTACAAAAAGGTGTATATTTACCTATTGAAATACACTTCTAATGCTTCATCTGCATTTTCATTACAATGGACATAACAAACGAGCATGTCGTATTTTTCATTACTTTCAAAGCTTACATTTTCTGCCATAATTAGGACAAACTGATTTTTTACTATTAATTAAATATTTTAAAACAACTTAGAGAACCTGAATACTCTAACAGAAACTAAAAAAGTTTTTAATATGGCATAAATGACTGTTTATTTCTTTATTTAAATATCCGTCATGGCCTAGTAAAAAAAAATGTATATTTTTTAATAAAACGTAAATTTCGTGCTTAATATTAAAAATAAAATAAGATATTATATATTTCTGAGAAGCTTGTTATAAACTAAATTATATTATTAAAAAGTATATAGGGTGACCCATTAAAAAAAAAAAAAAGTATGTTTTTTTTTCTCGGAAACTATTAAACGTAGAAAAAATCTGAGTACGTCACTGAATTCTACGTAATAAACTACAAAAAGAATATTTGTTTTCTCTTTGATAAGCTACAGCGTAACCTAAATATGGGGGGGGGGGGGTGTTTCAAAATGTAAAATTTTCAAAGAACACCTAGAAATATTCTGATTGCGGCATCTTTTGTTTCACAAGAAAGTAGCACGATGCTGCGAAAACCGTACCCTTCTATCTGTACTAATAACGAAGAAGCCCCGTAAAACCATCAAAAACTGGACACCCTGTACTTGCATGGCCCCTTGCTTCCCAGCGTCCAGTCAAGATCTTGTGAATTTTCTTCTTCTTTTTGTTTATAATTTATGAGGAAAGAATGGCTTACACAATACATACATACATACACAAACGAAATAGTCATGATATGGGCGTTTTTATTGTTTGGTTTGACTAGTATAGCTCGACACATTTATCTGTAGCTGCTGAAAGAATGCGGACAGCACCTAGTAAATTCCATGATACACACACTAGGTTTTGACAATTCAGGACAATGTGTGTAAGGTTGCCAACTTTCCTACACGCACAAATTTCGTTAGATTTAATTCTGATTTTACGTAGTTGATTGGGAGTGAAACAGCGTTGTGTTCTGTACAAGAGGCTTATTTTGTTCCTGTTCATGTTGTTCTGGCAACAGTCCGTTTCGCATCGGGTTTTTCACCATCGTTAAAGGCGCATGCATTTAAATGTGTTCGTTCAGACGAAACATCGCAACGTGTGGACGAGCTGTTTTACAGTCCGTTCACACGTTACGTTTTTTAGTTCAGGTTAGGTAAATAATACACCCACATTTTATTTTTATAATCTGCTTTATTTACTAATAAAACAAGCTCAGATAACCTTACTTTAATAAAGATAACGGTAACTCAAAACGATGTATAAAAATACATCAGGTAATCATTTCTATTTGCAAAAGAAACAGAACTACATGTAGAAACATAATAATTATATTAGAAAACAAAAAATCACATAAAAAGACAATAATCTATTTAAAACCTAAGATCTGTTGCCTTTGCAAAAATTATAAGTACAACTACATAATATTTGTCAGATTTACACAATGTTCAGTATTTTGTAGAAAATTGGATTACACCATTATTTCATTAAAGTTGAAAAAATTATTTGATTTTTAAAGACCAACAATTGTGGAGAATTTAATTTAATTTATCTAGTGACCACAAACAGAACCAAAACTCCCAAAATATCCATTGATGGCGACAAATGGTACTTAACTGTTTTTATGACCACTATAAATTAATTGCTAATAATTACGAAATTACATAGAAGTAATACCGATGTATCTATTATTTTCTGAAGCACTATAGATACTGAAACAAGAGACATGGTTAAAAGAACAAAATAAAAAGAACTATCCTCAAGGAGTTAAAGAACGAAACAGATAAGAAGAAAACTCGAAAGAAAAGAAAAATGTGAAAGTCATAAAGTTGCGAAAACGTGTATAAAGAAAAGTGAAAAGCGTAACATGGTTATGAAAAATAGAACAGAAAGTGAACAGTGAACCAAAGTAAAAGTAGGTATATCTAGGTACAGAAAATAGCAAAGCGACAAAAAAGGCAATATAATATAGTCCAAATGTATCCAAAAATAATTGTATTAGAAGAATATTGATCGGATTGTAAATTATGGTATAGTACTAAAGACTATAATACATTATCTGGTTACATAAAATTCGATTCTAGTAAAATGAAATATTTGTGTAAAAGTCTCATTAACAGTTCAAAACATTTAATATTAAAAAAGCCTAATGACGTGCAGTTTAACCTAAAGAACTCATTATTTTGCCTTTAATAAGCAACGATTAACCAAAAACCGGATCGGCTAAACGACAATCTTAGGGTTAAAAGGATTAAACTGTCATATTTTGAGAGTTTATAATTATCGTATGATTTTGTGTTAAGTTCTAGGATTTTTTTTTGAAATAATGAAAAAATGGAGATTTGATACTAAAATAGCAATATTGACACCGCCGGAAAAAAACAACCTGTATACAGTATGGCCAATTTCCTCAGATAGGATTATTCTGCCGTCCCTTGGATTGCGAAATTCGTAACCCATTGTTATTCAATTCAATACCAAATTAAAATACTGCATATGTTCTAAATTTTATGATGAATTTAATTCCGTATAAAAAAATGGGGACTGCCATTAAAAAAAGTATCTTTTTGCCGCTCTGATTTTTTGAGACTATAATACATACTAAAAAATGTATATTTAGAAAAAAATATATATTTTTAAAACGGATCCAATACTTTTCGTATTAAACTTTTTTCCTATTTTTGTTGCCAACTGAGCTACCCAGTATAATCAAAATGCATTTTTTTTCTAACAAAGCTGAATAAGCAAGAGATTATCGAGAAGAAGTAACCTGAACTAAGCTGGACTAAGTCCCGATTTAAGCAATCAAAGAAGATCCTAAAGATTTGCGCGAGGATGTTCACTCACGGCATTTTTTTATTGTCGAAACTTTGTTTCTGGTAATATTACCTCAGGCCACAGGTATTTCTTATTGCAAAATTTCAAGTTGGTGTTATTTTTGTTATTCTGCAATGTGTGTAATAAAAAAATAGCTTAGGTCTCATCCTAATGTTTTATCCTTCAATACATGTCTTTAGCTAGCTTTAGCAATAAACGAATTTCGAAATGAAGATCGCGCGTGAGCCGCTGCAAAAATAATTTGGTGTTTCCTAAGTAAATGAAAAAAATTCAAGCATATTCTTGAGCCTAGTTTAACGAAAAGAAGTTTATATAAACACGTGGTCTAAAATGTTTTGTGTCCCATATACAGAGTGTTACGAGTTCTACACTGTGGGCCAAATTTATTTGGAACCCAATTTCACTCTGAATAACTTTTGCTATATTTGTCGGATTTTGGTGGTATATTATGTGAATATTAAAGGAGCCTCTCCTTAATTGTAGAACAAATATCCAATCACTATGTACAGGGGGAGCCAAGTAATAAGAAATATTTGTAATCATTGCCTTTGGGGCTGTTGCAAAATTAAATGGTTTACTCTAAAACTACAAAAATTATTTGAAATTATTAAGAGACTATCGGAAAAGATCCTCTGAAAAAATTGTTATAGAAACTTTAGTTTTTGTATTAAAAACGTATTTTTTTTCGAAAACTTTATTAAATAATATTACCATACAGCTTTATTAAATATCAAATTAACAGAGCAAAAATGTAATAAAAAAAAATATTTTTCAATCAGTTTACAAGAAATTATTGTGAATATGATCACCTTGATTGTCCAATTGAGTTATTATTAACAATTTCTTGATTATATTGTTGCCAACAGTCGACTATTCTCTCTTTAAGCTGATTAATCGTATTAATCCGAGTAGTTTCATAAACTTTTCCCTCTAATGTCCCCCAAATGTTATAGTCGACGGGGTTTAACTCCGGGCTATTTGGAGGCCACATGTTTGGTTCAATAAAGTCAGGACAATTTTCCTGCAGGTATCTTACAGTACTTCTTAACGTATGGCTTGGTGCGCCATCTTGCTGGAATGTGTAGTTGTCGCTAACTATTTCTATTTCTCGAAGCATACCTTCTAAAATGTCCCGTTGATAAACTTCGGAATTAATTTTTACTCCAGAGCCAATAAAATAAATTTCAGTTTTTCCTAGCATCGATACAGCCAGAGAAACCATAACTGACTTAGAAAAATAATCTCTGGGAACCAGAAGATGTTCCAGCGGTATCTCCGATTTTCTTTGTACATTAGAAATACTCTGTTGTTCTGAGAATTTTTTGGCTGGCGCAAAGAAAGAACTTTTTCATCTGAGAACCAAATTCTTTCAATATCATCGCGTCGTCTAAATCTTCTTAACAATGCTTGACATCTTTCTACTCTTTTATTCTTAACATCATTTGAAAATTTGTGACAGTATATTTTTTTAAAGGGTCGATACTTCAAATCAATTTTAATAATTCTTCTTACCGATGATCTTTTAATAGTAGTCCTTTTTGTTATTTTTCTTGAACTTATCGTTTTCGATACTTCTACCAGTCTTCTTTCTTCCTCTTCCAGGCTTCATTTGGAATGAACTATTGGCCTCGAGTAAATGCCGTAGAAAATAACGAACGGTACTTAATTTCCAATTACGCTCTGGGTAACTTTTAGTAATCTTTTTTGCACCATAACCTTTGACTCTTAGAGATGAAATTAAGATTTTATCTTCAAATGACAAATACGAGTACACCATTTTGAAATAAATTTAACACACTGCCAAGTTACTAATACATATTTACATACTATTGTCAAGGGATCCAACGGCATTTTTTCTTTTGTTTCATAGGTAACTCGACATCCAATTATTTACGTATTTTTGCTCTGTTAACTTGATATTTAATAAAGCTGTATGGTAATATTATTTAATAAAGTTTAAAAAAAAAATACGTTTTTAATACAAAACCTAAAGTTTCTAGAACAATTTTTTCAGAGCCTCTTTTCCGATAGTCTCTTAATAATTTCAAATAATTTTTGTAGTTTTAGAGTAAACCATTTAATTTTGCAACAGCCCCAAAGGCAATGATTACAAATATTCCTTATTACTTGGCTCCCCCTGTAAATAGTGATTGGATATTTGTTCTACAATTAAGGAAAGGCCCCTTTAATATTCACACAAAATACCACCAAAATCCGACAAATATAGCAAAAGTTATTCAGAGTGAAATTGGGTTCCAAATAAATTTGGCCCACAGTGTATATGTTTCGTAGATTTTCGAAAACAATTTTATTTTTGTAAACTTCGACTCTTTGTATATTGGAAACGAACCATTTTAGATCACATGCTTATATGAACTTTTTTCATAAAATTGAACATGCTCTTACATTTCTTGTACTTACTTAGGAAACACCTGAATAAGTTTACCCTTCTTGGTTCAGTGTTACTTTTTAAATAAAGTTCTTATATTTTATTAAGTAAGGAGAAAAATAATACTTTTAGAAGGTAAAGTAAGGAAGTAGTGGTGTAAGACTTTTCTTCCTTTTAAAGATAAAATTTTTACAATATTTAGATTTCTAAATTCCAAAGAAATGCTGCTAAACAGAAACTAACAATAGTAATCCAACTTTGTGAGAATACTGACGTGACGTGACGTGACATTTAGTAAATCTGACTCATCTTTTACCAAAAATATACAGTGAATCCACGACTCTTTTATTGGAAATAAATATAAAAGTGGGTCCTATATAATTTACAACGAAAAGAATAGCAGTTCTATTTAAAAACCTTAAAGGAACAATTTTTTTGTACACATACTTGGTTGCACTGGTAACTTTAACGTACAAAATTGTCATTCATACAATAATACAACAATTATATGGACATTTTTGGACATCGAAATAAATAAATTATACAATATATACAAAACTTTACAAAATGATACATTTCTAAAATCGTAGTACGCTCTTCATTATTCAGGCAGTGTCGCTAGAGGCAATATAAAAATACAAAATTTTACATAATAAAAAACAGCATTGCGCATGACATTCAAACCTAATATTAATATTAGTTCTTATAAAGTCAATATAACTAGCAATTTTTGTTGCGTTTGTCCATATAATTTTGGTAATCTCTCATTTATTCGTACACTTACTTCATATATTTTTATGTAAATATATATTATATACCTATAAGATATTTTATAATGCAAGAATAATGGCATTGCAGCTTTAAAAAGCTCTACTTTGTTATGTTATAATTGAACACGTAAAAAAACGCACTATTAGGTGGGGTAAGGTGTTCTAGTTCATTCGCCTTCTCATTATTTGCGGGTAATAATAATTATATTCAGTACAATACAATTGGTATCGACTTTTAATCAAAGAGGTAAAGTTGGCATTTTTTTAGCAGTCAAATTTAAAATATTTAACAGCTGGAATTGTAGTCGCCCCTGTTTTTCACTGTTTCACCAAGGCGTAACTTTGGTTCTACAATAAACATATCTTCACATAATATGATTATGGAAGCATGTTTTAGCGCTTAGTTTTAAAAGAAAGTATTACCAACGTCTAAAAAAATGAAAGGCGAAGGAATTGCCACCAAGTCTTTTAAGGTTAGGTTTTCGTACTTTATAAGTACAATTGAAGAAACGAAATATCGTTGTTACTTTAAAAAATATGGGTTTAATTTAATTTAAATCGTAAAGAATAGGACGTTCCTTTTTAAAAGAAACTCGTGTGTCTAGGAAATAAGGGCAGTAAAAAGTAAGTGATGCAGTGATATTTTATTACTACTGTATACAGAGATCTTTGGGGCAGTGTTGGAGGAAATGATTATGCCATTTAATGAATTCCATCAGACTTTAAGGTTTGGCAGAGTTGGGGTTAAAAAGAGACAAGTTAGTTGCATAGTGTTTAAGTGGTGAAAAAATGATCCGAAAACTATCGCGTATCTAGTGATATTATTACTTAAAAATAGGGTTCAAATATGATTCAAACGATTTAATAGCTCAAAAAGTATTAAACATATCTATGTCAAATTTGCTTTATCTAAAACCATGATGAAATAAGTGTAAAATTTCAGGTACAACATAAAAGTAATAATGCGTTTGATCTATACAACGCACATTTACTGCTGTCAAATTACCTGTCAGGCTGCAAAGACCCATAATTGATACAACCTTAAAATTATTAACAAGGGGATAAAGTGAATAATGTGCTTCAACTTGGAGAATATCCAATGATATACCGATGGACATTATTTAAAAAAAAAATCGAATTTAAGGTATACAGGCTGGGCAAAATCAGCAGAAAGGAAAGAAGACCCGTCATAAGTTAAATAAGGAGAGAGGAAATGTCTCGTTGCCTTATCACGCGAGCTGCTTTCTCCGACTTTGACTGCCGAGTAATGATTTGGTCGCAAATTAAGCTACTTTTTTAAACACAGTGTTAATAATTTGTATGGCCGTCGCCTAACGCCCGCTGTGCTGCCCAAATAAATCATATCGATTTATGTCGTTACTTTCTCCTTGTTTAACTTTTATAACCGGTGTTATACCGGATGGTGCACCGCCAGACCGGCCATAGGAAATTCCATGTAAATTTTACTACCCTCAAATATTGGTTCCCTTGTTAATTTTACAGCAAACTTGTATTAGAATTTTTTTGAAGGTCCTTGTATGGTGGACTCGCACAGGAATGTTAATTATTTTCTAATAAGCCAGTTAAAAGTTATTTAGAAAAAACTCTTCGAAAAAAATACGGCTCTAATACATACCTGA
Source organism: Polydrusus tereticollis (assembly GCA_963920685.1). NCBI lineage: Eukaryota > Metazoa > Arthropoda > Insecta > Coleoptera > Curculionidae > Polydrusus > Polydrusus tereticollis. Next base: position 128,757,393 of record OY987329.1, read on the forward strand.
ATGAAACCACCAGTAATAATTATAATAATGTCAAATGTTACTAGACGATTTATGTTTTATTACTTTCAACATGTTTTATGCTACTTCCACACTCTCGCCGGGACCACACGAGACATAGCGAGCGCGAGAGTGCTTCGTTCGCCTTTCCTCGTGTCGCCTCGTTATGTCTTTATTTTTAGTCGCGGAATGAGCGAAGCGCCTCAGAGAGAGTGTGCAGGTAGCATTACAGTATTCAACAAAAAATAATGATTGTACTAATTTAAAAAACGGTAGATCCACTACCCCCATATTTCCAATTTCGCCGACATTGCTCGAATTCGAAGCGAAACCAGTTCTAACTGGTTAGTGGCTAGCGCGAGCACTAATCTAGGACCTTGTGCTTAACGAGGGGCAGTTGGAAAATTATTCTGTTTGAGTAGTCGCGTCTGATGAAAATAATTCTTTAGAGCGCTACACTGTAATAGTAATTTATTGTTTGGTTGTTGATATTCTCAATTACAGTGAATTATAAAACAACGCTTTTAAGGGAACTGACAAACACCTTAATTTTTTAAGCGAAATGGAACTTTCATTTAAACATCGAAAAAATGAAAACTGTATGTACAGGGAAAAATTTTACAAATACTATGAAATTTATTTACAATTGCGAATAACTTTTTCATCCTTTAATATCCATAATTGATGTGCGGTTGAGGAAGAACAAGTGGGTTCCGCAGTATTCTTGGATGTTGCACAAGCGTTCGATAAGGTGTGGTATGAAGGTTTGATATAAAAATTGAATAAAATACTTCCTAAGCAGTATGTAGAGAACTTAACATACTATAAAGAAGTGTCCTATTCTTTATTTGGTATATATACCAGTATTGAAAGAAACTACTATAGCCACATTCGCTGATGACACTGTGATTCTCGCAGTTGATCAAGATCATGAGAGCTCTACTAAAAAACTTCAAATAGCAAGCTACATGGTAGCTCTATGGAAAATATTGAAAGTGAAGACAAAAACGATTGTAAGTTTTATATACAGTATGTCCGCGGAAGCGGTTAACAAGAGGACAAATGGACCAAAAATTGAAAGATACGAAAAAAAGTCATTCTTGATAAAAAAATTTGCTTGTCGAAAAAATAGGAATTAAGATGAGAAAATTGGGGGGCGTCTCAAAAATGCAAAAACATAAAATGAAACAAGAGCAAACAGTCATTTTTTGGACTCTTAACGTTAAATGTTAAATAAAAAACTTGCTCCAAATTTAGTTCTAACTCTGATTCCGAACTTACTGAAGGAAAATGGAATTTATGAAATAAAAAAAAAATTAAACATTTTTGCAAGTCCGCATTTTACCACTTTCATATTAGGACTTTTATACCTGTACATTATTATCTGTTGTTGTAGTTGTTAGTATGTTAGTGTCAGTGTCAAAATAAATATTCTCGAAAATGCTGACCGTAGAACAAAGAGTTTTTATAGTGCAATGATATGGAAATGGTCAGTGCTCTTATCGCTACGTAATGGAGGACTTCTAACGCAAATTTCCTGGCGTGTACGTTTCGAAAGTTGGTGTACACAAACTGGTGAAAAGATTTGGAAGAACAGGATCAGTTATTGACATTAAAACAGAGAAGAAGCAATATAATGAGGAAGATGCCTGTACAGTTTTGATATTGCAATCTGTAAATGAAAATCCATTGCTTTTTTCGGTTTGAGATGGATAGGAAGAAATGGGCCAGTTTTATGGCCCCCAAGAAGACCCGATCTGACATTAACCGGTTCTTTCTTTGGGGCCGTATAAAGCAGCTTACTTTTGCGCAACCAATTTATAGTAATGTCGAAATTTTAAAACTAAGAATTAGGCAAGCAGCGGAATCATCAGTTGAAGAGATTGAGTTGAAGAGATTCAAGCCAGTTTTGATCACAGTAGGAAGCAGTTGGAAAAGTGTGTTGAATATGGGGAGGGGTTTTTGAACTATGACTATTGTGTATTATGTTTCGTCCATAGTAAATTTATTTTTATTAATGTCTAGTAATGTAGAGGTAATAATCAAGTAAAAGTAGTAAAATGCGGACTTGCAAAAATGTTTAATTTTTTTTAAATTTCATAAATTCCAATTTCCTTTAGTAAGTTCGGAATCAGGGCTAGGACTAAATTTGGAGCAAGTTTTTTATTTATCATTTCACGTTAAAAGTCCAAAGAATGACTGTTTGCTCTTGTTTGATTTTATGTTTTGCATTTTTGAGACGCCCTGTTTAATAATAATCAATTTTCTTATCGTAATTCCTATTTTTTCGACAAGCAAATTTTTTTTATCAATAATGACTTTTTTCATCTTTCAACTTTTGGTCCATTTGTCCTCCTGTTAAGCGCATCCGCGGACATACTGTATAAATCAATATTGTTAAGAGAATTTCGGGAAAATTAGAATATATTGCGAAAATGCAACAAATTCGACAACGATACAGTTTTCGAGAGCATTTAAAAAGAATTGCCCTAAATATCTTTGAGGAAATGAAGGGAACTAACTGCTTAAACGATATGCATGAAATTCTACAAAATATTTCACCAGATATTTCAGGAAAGTGGGAAAATGGAATAATCGCCCCTAAAACGAATTCTTTAAAAGTGTACACTATTGACGATCGGGATTTCGATAAATCCGAAGAAAACGGCTTGATATAATATGTGGGGGAATATTTATTTAAAAAAATGTTTAAAGCAACATTCATGTCATATGTTGGTGAGGAGTATGTTAGAACGTAGAAACAATCTCGTAAAAAGGCGTCTAAAAGTACAGAAGAGAAACCTTATGGCGGAAAAACGATGCCCTCAACATCTTTTGTGCACTTTTTAATTTTATTGGAAGATATATTGGTTAAAACTTTAATCTTTTGTTTAGGAAAATTACTAATGGCCAAGTTTTTTCAAGTCATTTTTCTTATCCTTGTACTGACTTCCCCCTGCACTGTAAAGTTTCGTTTTTAAATATACCTAGGTATTAGTTATTTTGAACTTCTGTTATATATACTTTTTATTTAATAAAAACGTAAACAACCGCTAATAAATCTTCTTTATATTTTTTGAGACAAAAATATGTTTTTCAATTTTTTAGAAATTTCTTTCATATTTTCATTAATTGGATGTATAAGTGTATCAAGTTAACCCATTAATCCGAATGAACTACAATAATTTACAATATCGTCACTTACTGTTCAAAATTCTATTGACTAAAGAATTGTTACTGAATATCTATCGAACACCCGTATAGCAGCTGACGTTGTCCGGTCGGCTTTCTGCTTTTGATGTGAAAACATCAAAGGATCTTGGGTGAGTACCTTTACTCGGTGATTTTTGTACTCTGGTCTGGTGGTGCACCACGTTGTAAAACACATTTGCCAAACCTGTATGTTAAATTCATATTGGCTATGAATCTAAAATGTTTAATAGTTCTCGAGCTATTTGACCATCGTCAATCCTGTAAATGCGCTGGCACCCACCTAATATTGACAGTTAGGCCACAATGCCACTTCTTACACAAACAAGGCAACTTACTCAGACTTATGTAGCGGAGTTCCGCAGATAACTTTCGTCTCAAAGGAGTTCCTTCCTTTTTACCCAGCTTACACTAATTTGCTCTGTATAGTTATGACAGCTACAATGTAGGAATCAAGTATGGCATCAAGTGGAAAGGGTAATGGGTCCCTCAACTATTGAACCTGAACTAACCTAACTAGGTTTTTCGTAACGTTAGTCGTAGCTTACACAAGTGCTGTATCAGTTCAGTGACAGTGATATTCATTTCTACAGATTCATAATATACAGTATACATGTATGGAGACCTTAAAAACTATAAAAGATAGAGAAACGACTGAATGGGAAAAGTTTAAACGAACATATTTGCAACTTAAAGCCGCTTAGTACGCGATTCTATTTTTTTTTGTTTTTGAGATATTTAAAAAAAAACAAAAAGTTGCATTTTCGAAAATATGATGTAGCTTTTTTATTTTTCACTATTTTGACAATCTGTAAAAGCATTTTCAAATCAACTTTCTAAGTAGATTTCAGTTCTGTAATTGGATTTTGAACACGAGGTTTCAGTAATTTTATCCCATCATCAGGTTGTTTTTCTTATGAACGTCATTTTGTATTTGGTACTTAAAAGGTAGCTATTGATGCCAGCTTTACAACGACGTATCAATTATTGGTAAGTAATGGAAATTGACTTGAAAAAACAAGAAAATTAATTTTAGCAACACGTCAAATTTGCAACAGCACTAGAACTGAACCCAAACTTAATACCAATTAAAAATGTTCCATTTTGTAATACTTAAACAATATTGCCTACATTGTTTCAATTAAGAATTCTACAATAATCTATAAATCAAAAATAAAATCTAGTAGCCTATGACCACTACTTACCGTTTGAAAATAAAAGAAAAAGATTACTTGTCAAAACGAGTAAAAGTAATAGTTTTTGCTATGATTAATAATGACTTGATAAAATATAGAAAAATAGAATTGAAAATAGAAAAAAACAAAATTTCTTTCATCTGTTAAAATGTAATAATAAAAAAAAAACGATTTAAAATACCCACAAAAGCAGGAATTTCCAACTCTAAAAAACAGAAGGTAACCCAATTTGTACAAATCCTAATAACCATAATAAAATGCAAATTTTTCTATCAAAAATATTAAAATTACCAACCTAAGATAGGAATTTCCAGTGTATATACATAATATAACCATAGACCTAAGATACCACAAAAACAGTAAAATAAAATTAGTTTCAATTTAAATACGGGTGGAATAACAACTCCACAAAAATGCAGTGTAAACTAAGTGTGCATTAATTGAAGCTCAAAGTATGTTTAGACAATAGTTAATAAAAAGTTTTTAATGTAAAATAATAATACCACAATTAAAAGTAGCTCTCTTGTAGTCTGATGATGGTTTATGTTAAAATAAACCGAAACGTCACAGAAAACAAATAATGTTTTTCTATTCCGAAATTGACCGAAAACCCAGAAAATTAAAATCAAATTGTTGAACTTACGGTCAGGAAAAAAATATAGGAAATTAATAATAACGATTTATGTCTGTATTTTGAATTAGAAAAAGAATGGCATTGCGTTTTTCTCACGAAGAAAAATTGCTGGAATGTTACGTTCATTGCAACAGAAATGCAAATCTTGCATTAAGAAAGATACTTTGACAACAGCCAAGTATAAGACTTTTTCCAAAAACTGTTATGAACTTTCGAGACTATAGAAGTTTTGAACCGCGGCCCAAGAATTACGAAAAAGAAGATAATAACAAGCGTGCCTCTACAAGAGCGGCGGCAAGAGACTTACCAACCCCGAGAAGTACCTACCATACAAAAAATCCTTAAAGAAAATAAATATCGACCGTACAGTACAAACCAACTGTAGTTCAGGGTTTACGAGAAACGGATTATCCAAGAAGAATGCAATTTTTAAATTGGTATGTGAACCAATGCGAACAAAGTTATTTTAGTCGTCTTGTAATTTGGACCGACGAAACACATTTTACCAACTGCGGGGTGTTTAATAGACACAACCATAATTTTTGGGCTACAGAAAACCCTCACCAATTGGCTCAACGAAGACTGCACCCGATTTTGCTTTAATGTATGGTAAGTAATGTCACTTAGCTTGCTAAGTACAGAGCAGGAATTAAGTCAACTTTACTTTTCTTCTTACTTTTTTGACAGACTGTTGTCCCGCACATAATGTTCAGGAAAATCAAATTCTTCTTGATGATAAAGTAATTTCAAACGGCGCACCAGTTAATTGACCTGCTAGATCCCCCGATATAATCCCTCCAGATTTTTATTTATGGGGGTATGTAAAAAATAAAGTCTATTAGTTTCAACCCCCCTGAATTACAGTGGCTTAGCGTATAAGGGGCCAGGTACTCTAGCTATGATGTCCGCAAAGAGAAATTTAGTACATGAAATAAATTATTTGAAGAAAAAGTCTGGGAGAAATTTATTTCCATGGAAGACCGTAGAGCGGATTTTCACTTTGTTTGGGCCAGACCCCCCCCCCCCCCCCCCCGTTCCCAAGGCAGCATAAGAAAGAAGAGGAAATTAGGACGTAGCCCCAAAAGATTTTTGCCTTCGGCGCGTTACCTCTACGGTATAGACCCTCATAGTTCGCCCCCTCCGCCCCAAAATGCTAGCTACGCCACTGCCCTGAAACTGTACAAGAATTAGAAGAGAAGGTGAGGTATGAGTTTACCAACATAAATGCCAACATTTCTCGCACGGTCACCAATAAAGTGTCAAAAATGAAATGTATGTAAAAACGGCTTACATTTTGATTAAGTATAGTTAGTAGTTAGTTACATATTTTTTCTTCCGATGTTTTAATAATAAATAAATATTATTTATATTGCTTTTTTAGTTTTCTTTAATTTTTTATTTTATTATTTGAAATGTTAATATGCAATAATTCTTAGCCATAAGAAGGAATGAAATATTGTATTGTAATGTAACAGTTTAAACAAATTTATAATCTAATTAAGGCGTTGTTGTCATGTTTGACGTGTTGCAAAAATTAATTTCCTTGTTTTTTTCAAGTCAATTTCATTTATTTATCAATAAGTGATACATCGTTGTAAAGCTGACATCAATGGCTACCTTTTGAGTACAAGATACAATATGGCGTCCATAAGAAAAAATTAACCTGATGATGGTATAAAATAGCTGAAACGTCGTGTTTAAGATACAATTGCAGAACTAAAATCTACTTAAAAAGCTGCTTTAAGAATGTTTTAACTGTTTGCCAAAGTAGTGAAAAATAAAAAAGCACAGCATTTTTTCGAAAATGCAACTTTTTTGGTTTTCTTTTAAAAATATCTCAAAAACAAAAAAAAGATAAAATTGCGTACTAAGCAGCTTTAAGTTGCAAATATATTCATCTAAAATTTTTCCCATTTAACCGTTTCTCTATCTTCTATAGTTTTCAATTTTCAATTTTACTTGGTGAAAATCTATGAACACTCGCGTTATAGTAAATGGTAAAAATAATTTTACACTTTCCACTATTTAAAGTTTTTATTTAGAAATTTAACATGTTTCGCAGCACTGTTGCTTCTTCAGAGGAGTAGAAAAAAGTGATATTTTGAAAGGTATGAAGGGTATAAATATAATTAAAAGTGTATACCCTTTATACTTTTAAGTTTAAGACATTTTGTACTTCTTTAAAGAAGCTACAGTGTTGCGAAACATAACAAGTTTCTAAATAAAAATTTCAATTTGTAACAAGGTTAAAATTATTTTTATCATTTAATATTATAAGTATAACTCAAGTCATACATTGAAACTTTATGTAAATGGAGATCACAGAACTGACACGCCACTGACATGTGTAAAGGACCTTAAAAGTTGTCCTTTTGCCAGTACTCAATTGCCCATCATTGTAGTTACGCACAAGGAATGATCTGGACAATTATATTTTTATAAAGGCCATTTTACAATCTACTTCTTAGCTACTATCCGTTACATTTTGCGAAAAATAATAGCGATACCATTTCAGCTACTAACACTTAATGGCAAATGCATTTGTACTTCATATCCTCAGATGTCTGTTACATTAATATTTTGAAAGTGGCTTTATCATCAGAAACTACTGCACAAGAAAACATCAGATGCATATATATATATATATATTGTTAATTGTGTAACGATAGAGATATAGATAGTGCTTCTATAGAAATCGGAAACTTAATCAATCGCTGGCTTGTGTGGTCTTATTTCCCAAAGCTGTGAGATTCATGATTCATGGAATGCTTCCATTTTACGATATAGGATGTTAAAATTGTTTTAAAAAATCTATTTTTGGTAATATTTTAAAAATCTTATAAAAAATTAAATGGCTTTTATTTGCATATTTGTCAGTTTGATAAAATTACATCTCCTAAACAACGCCGAACAAAAATATGAAAAGTTGAACTGTCTATATCAAGTCAGTGGCGTACATAATTTTTGTGTTGCTTAAGAATTTTAACACCCTGTATCTTTAAATTGGAGGATTTGTGGACATAGGTGTATAGTAACTTTTTTTCTTAGAATGTTCTAAGGGACCGTCCGATAAAATATTTGAAAGTACTTAAGGACCATCCTGTATAATGATCTTATGAAATTGGAGTTTTTATCTAGTACCTACCAACTTGTTAGATGAAAATACAATAACACAAAGCAGAGTTTAAACAGAAAAAGAAAATGTTTGAAGTGCTAAAAGAAAGAAACAAGAGAGACACAGAACACATACCGGGTGATGCACGGCTTAGTTAAACATAGGAAATCCCATGTAAATTTTGAGGTGGCTAAATATTGGCTCCCCTGTACCGGGTGTTCCACCTAAGGAGGTAATCGGCTCTCTAGAAAGTAATAACACTAGGACTTTGGGAAAAAATATATATCGATAAAAGCGGCCAAGAGAAATTGCTAGAAATTATTTTCAAGTTCGAAAAATGACCGCTAGGGGGCGTAAGAGAACTTTCTAAATAGAAATGCCGATTTTCTCTTGATTTTTCTTAATAAAAATATGTTAAAAATATAAGCATTGTATTCTTCATAAAATTATGCAACTTTATGTTAGGAAGCGTTTTTTTCTATTTTCAATAATAAAGTGGTGGGAGAAGGTCAAACTTTTTTTCTTTCAAATGCTGATATCTCTGCTTTGGATAAACCGATTTTATTCAACTTTGTCTTGAAAAAAAGCCCTTCTTTTCCTCTACACGTAGATCTATTAACTATACCATATTGATTCTGATGGTGGCCACTAGATGGCGTTTTTCCGTAATTCCTCAACGAATAAGGATTTTCTCAAAAAAATTAAATGTTATGATATGATTTTTTCATCATATTTTATTTTAGGCTTATAAAGGCTATTAAATAGTGCAATAAAAAATCCAGGTCCGTATTTAAAATAAAAAAGTTGATGATGGTCGCTCGAATCCGAAACCTCGGATTAAAAAACTAACGCCATCAGCTTGTAGAGGAGGAAAAGTTACTATAAGGAACTGAAAACCGCAACGTGATATCTTTTGTTAAACTAGAGAAATTAGGGATAATAATAATTAATATGGAAAAATAGGCCATTTTTTAAAACATTAATTAATCAATTAAATCTCTAGTTTAACAAAAGATATCACGTTGCGGTTTTCAGTTCCTTATAGTAACTTTTCCAACTCTACAAGCTAATGGTGTTAGTTTTTTAATCCGACGTTTCGGATTCGAGCGACCCAACTTTTTTATTTTAAATACGGACCTGGATTTTTTATTCCACTATTTAATAGCCTTTATAAGCCTAAAATAAAATATGATGAAAAAGTCATATCATAACATTTGATTTTTTTGAGAAAATCCTTATTCATTGAGGAATTACGGAAAAACGCCATCTAGTGGCCACCATCAGAATCAATATGGTATAGTTAATAGATCTACGTGTAGAGGAAAAGAAGAGCTTTTTTTCAAGACCAAGTTGAATAAAATCGTTTTATTAAAAGCAGAGATATCAGCGTTTGAAAGAAAAAAAGTTTGACCTTCTCCCACCACTTTATTATTGAAAATAGAAAAAAACGATTCCTAACATAAAGTTGCATAATTTTATGAAGAATACAATGCTTATATTTTAAACATATTTTGATTAAGAAAAATCAAGAGAAAATCGGCATTTCTTTTTTGAAAGTTCACAGGTCATTTTTCGAACTTGAAAATAATTTCTAGCAATTTCTCTTGGCCGCTTTTATCGATATATATTTTTTCCCAAAGTTCTATTGTATTATAATTTTTTGAAGAGACCGATATACTAAACTTATATGCCAAGTTTGAATAAATTTTCATAAGCCAATTCTAACTTATTCAATTAAATGTGATGGCCAAACTACGAAATTTTCATAGTTTAGGTAATACAGCAAACACCAGCAAATTATTACTTGGCATTGACAAAACAAAAAGTAGCGTCAGTGACAATATTTTCATTGAAGACGCTTTAATTATAGCTAAATATGAGCTTTTCATTAAGAAAAAAGTAACCATAATTAAGTGGTATTATACAGAAAATAGTTCAAGAGCAGTGTCTGAAATGTTTTCAGTTCAATTCCCTGATAAGCATATCCCTTCCATTTCATTAATTAAACTTATCATTAGTGACAGAATGTGACAGAATTTCTCAATATCATCTCAGTAATGTTAGAAATGAATTTTATGATCGGTTAGGATATTGTTTAGCTGTTAATGGAGGGTTGTTTGAACATTTAATTAATTAATATTTTTGTCAAAATATGTAGTCTTAGGTGTGTTATGTTAAATTAAAGGCTTAGTAAGAAAAACATAATGGTGTATTTTATTTTGGATGTGTGATTGCCGGATTGATGAAACGAAAATGTGTTTTTAATGTGAAATAATCTTTATTCGGTATGTCTAGCTTTACGTCAATTTTTGATAAAAGCGTCATAGAAATTATTTGCTGGTGTTTGCCGTATTACCTAAACTACAAAAATTTCGTAATTTTGCCATCACATTTAATTGATTTACGATTGGCATCTTAAAATTTATTCAAACTTGGCACATGGGTTTATTATATCGGCCTCTTCAAAAAATTATAATACAATTTTTCTCTAAAATGTACAGAGGAGTCAATATTTAGTCATCTAAAAATGTACATGGGATTTCCTATGGTCAACTATTCATCACCCGGTATAAGGAAGAAGCAGAGTGTAATCAAAGAAAATGTCAAAGCGTAAAAAGAAGGGGAAAAAAAAAAGCTGAAGTAAAATTTAAAACAAGAAAACAGTAAAGTTATAATTAATTGAAATATGAGTAACGAAAAATTACTAAAGCAATGGCATATCAAAAACAATAGACAACGCATCCATTAGCATTGCTATCTGATGTTTTTAAATAATTACAGTGGTAAAGCAAATAGCATCAAGTTGGTTTACTATATTGGTTAAATAAATATTGTTTTTCTGAGGTGCGGTGATAAAGCCACGAAACATAACACATACTCTGAATATCACGGATAAATGAAAATTTATGATTATTTGAACAGATTAAAGATCAAAAAAACTTACTGCATTATGTTTGGACTTTTGGTAGACCGCACAAATAATTAGACAGAATACTTACCACAGAAAGCGTCTGCCAAATTTTAAATTCCATTTTTTAGGATATTATAAACACAATAAGATCTTTAGACCAATTCTCTGTTTACAAGGGGAGAGGTAAACTGGGTAATACAATTGCATGAAAATATGCAAGTCTTACTATATTAAGGAGTATAGTAGGTAGTTTTGCAATTTGTAAACTACACCTATGACAATTAATGGTCGATATTCAAATTCGTTTTTAAAGAAATACTTTCAGGTTTGGTTTTCAAAAATATATATTAAAAAATGCGACAAAGAGTTTGTATAATTTGATACTTTTATGTAAAACCACTTTTTTTTTAAGAAATGAAATGTTACTCAAGGATTGTGCAACAAACAGACAGTCTAATCAGGAAAGACAGCACATTAAAGGCATTAAAAAAATAAAAAAAAGAGACCGACAGAAAGTAAAGAAATGGTAAGAAGAATCAATAAGATATAGGATAGTAAATAAAATAAAATAAAAAAGAGTTAGAAAGAAGACGCAAGCAAATCAGAAACATGAAACGTTGAAAAAGGATACACAAGAATATTGAAAAATACCCCAAAAAGTTAAAAAAAAGTTTGGGCATGCACCAAGGTAGAAAATCAATAAAATTGATTAAATAATGAGGCAAGAAAAAAAGTCAGAATAAATTAAAGATGGAAACAAAAATTAAAAGGAGCAGGAAAAATTAAGAGTATATACCTATCTGTACAGGGTGTTCGAAAATAGTGGTACTTAACTTTAAAAGCAGATCGACTCAAAATAAATTTAGTAACTTTTAACTGCGTTGAAGAAGAGGGATGCTTTTTGGTCCCATGTTTGTATGATAAGTTTGTCTTATTTTCAGTTGACCAATCTGCTCTTAAATATATGTACTACTATTCTCTAACACCCTGTATATTATAGCTAGTCATAATTACACTCCAGGATAAAAAAAAATACGGCAGAACAAAATTTTGTTCAAAGACAATCTTAAATAACTTTTTAAGCTTTGCCTCGATTTTGACCATTTTCTTTCAAAGTTGAAGGCGCTTTTATCTTGATCATTATCTGATACTGATTTTGCAAAATTTTTGAATGTATTTGGTGGTATTTAGTGTAGAACGAAGACTTGCATTTGTCCCTAAGTTTCTGAACACTCTGTCTTCTGTGTGCGTTGTTGAAAATTGCATATGAATAAAAAAAAGAAATGTTAAGAAATTATGAGGCTTAAAAATCTCATACAAAGATACATTACTGTGTCGTCAAATATTTCCACAGAGCGTTCAAAAATTTAGGGCAAAATACAATTTTGGTTTTATACTGTACAGCACCAAATCCATTTAAAAAAATTGAAAATTAAAATCAGATAATATCAAGATAAAAGCCTCCACAATTTGAGCAAGAATATTTCAAAATCGATGCAAAACTTAAATAGTTATTTAAAATTGTCTTTAAACAAAATTTTATTTTGTCGAGAAGTGTATGTTGTTGTTGCAAGTTAAGGTAACAATACTTGTCTTGAAGTTGTTATTTAAATGTTGTGTGCTTAGAATGACCGGTGCTACAGTCCATCATAATTTTATTTTTTATTTTTTTTTATATAAAGTTACCTATTCTTGAAACAGTTTCTTTAAGAACGAATTGAAATGCTTATCAGACTCTCTTCTATAATCGAATATCTTGTCGACTTCAGTCAGTAGTACGCTTCTTACACAATTTATTCGAACATCGACATAACAAACAATATTGTAATTTTATAATATAAATCGGCCGCTTTGTTTCTAAAATATGTTTACGATTTATTTATTTACATCAACCTATATAATCGTTTTTTTTATATAATTTTAATAATTCATCTAAAATCCAGTAATGTTCTTCTACTACCTGTGAATTGCTGAATTTAGTAAAAAAGGAACGTAAAACATCTTACTTTCTAACAATAAGGATGCTGCAGACTGTATCTGTAATAGAAAAGCATTATTAGCAAAATTTAAGGTCTGTCAATGTAAAACTTGTTGACCACGTGTGACATCCTATAAATGACAAGTGATAGATGATGTACAGTGACGGAAATAAAATTTCGTACACTGAGGTTAACATTTTATGCCATTTTTGAATATTTTGGTAAACTGGGCTTTTTACAAATATCTCACCTCTATACCTTGCGTTTCTTATTTCAGTAATGATAGACAAAAGGCTATATATATATAAAATTATTTATTCGAAGAAAGTACGCCTAGATAGTTGAGCAAGTCAGGAAACCAAGAAGCACTATACAAAGCCTCAAAACTAAATACAAAAATACAGGATCATTGGATAGAAGGGCTGAAAGTGGCAGGGGTGGTTCCTCACGCTCGCTACGCTCGCGTTTGGAATCTTCCACTCGGATCGAATTTTCATTCTAACCGAGTAGCAGACTATATTTTCTCCACGACCAAAAAGTACGAATAAAAACAAATAAAATCTGTACAAAGCAATTAAGTTATTTATTCGCAATATTCGTAATTTCAGGTGGAGTATTATCCAGTTCCATATCTGATTCATCCGATTTTTCACTCATTTTTTGACTTGCACTAAAATTTGTCTGAAAATAATTATTACAACGCGGCCATTTTTATCTGACACTGACATTTTCGAAATTCATGGCAACCTATGTCGTTTAGATCAATTACAGAATATTCATTCCGTATCTTGTTATGGAATGAAAATACACGCAAAACGCATAAGAAGCAAGTGTTTCAGAATAAATATTCCAACTCAAGAGCGAGAATTTTTACATTCTATTATCAAAAATGATTTTGGAATTATTGCATTCAGTAATGGTCGTGGAGAATAGTAGATTCTGTAACGAGGTTGGAATGAAAACTCGATCCGAGTGGAAGATTATCGAAGTGGAAGAGTATCGAATTTTCATTCTAACCGAGTAGCAGACTGGCGCCATTCACTCATTTTTTGACTTGCACTAAAGTTTGTCTGAAAATAATTATTACAACGCGGCCATTTTTATCTGACACTGACAGTTTCGAAATTCATGGCAACCTATGTCGTTTAGATCAATTACAGAATATTCATTCCGTATCTTGTTATGGAATGAAAATACACGCAAAACGCATAAGAAGCAAGTGTTTCAGAATAAATATTCGAACTCAAGAGCGAGAATTTTGACATTCTATTATCAAAAATGATTTTGGAATTATTGCATTCAGTAATGGTCGTGGAGAAATTTTATTTCCGTCACTGTACCTTTACTTTCAATATACAGTGTGGGCCCAATTAACTTGCACCCTTTTTTGATAGTTCATAACTTTTTGTATGGATGAACCGATTTTGATAATTCCTGGATATGTTTAGGAGCTATGTATTCTGAAGTGGTTGAGGCATTAATAACTTTTAAAAAAAATTTCACGTAAAGCGCGGACTCTCAGGTCATTTTTTTCAAATTAACTTGCGTCGTTTTAATATTAAATATTCTTCGCCATTGCTTAATGACATTGTCCATAGAAACTTGATTAAACATTTTTCAGCTTCCAATAATTCCATTTGTTATTTGCGCAACCATAGCTCTCATCAGAGATCCCTAGTGGAACAGTTGAATGTTTGTTGTTATGGGGTTGTTATAAGCTGTCAGATTTAAGAGTTTTCATTTATTTTAAAAAGTAGGGTTTACATACGAAGTTAAAGTTCTTATTAAGTCGTTAAGCGAGAAAAATTTTGGTGCAAGAGAAAAAATAAAAATGTTTCCTGCTCGTAATTGGCGTTTGCGAACTTTACGAAAAACGGGTGGTTCACTAAATATGAGACCAGGACGTGGAAGAAAGAATAGCGCATGAACAGAACAAAACTTTGATCGTGTTAGAGAGATTTTTGAAACCGCAAACGATGAAATAGTAAGTAGCAGAAAAATAATGAAAGTTACGAATATAAAACGAACATCACTTAGAAGAATAATTAAGAAAGATCTTAATATGAGCTGCTTTAAAAAATATATTGCCAAAAACTAAGTGCAGTTGGTGGGTAGAAAAGCTTCTAAGAAGATTCGGATGTAGAGAAGACATTTCGAAAATATGGTTTAAAAAAATCACAAATTCCTTTAAACACGCTTCTTATTCCTAGAGACCACTTTTCGAAATCTGTAATCTGTGTTGGCTGTGTCGCAAATGGGAAAAACAAGATTAATTTTTATTAAATCTGAAGTTAAAATAAACTCAGAAGTTTATCAATGCGACATTTTAAACAATGCGTCCGGCAATTGAACAGTTATCAGATAATTATACCTTTCAACAAGATGGTACATCCCACACCCCACACCTCTGTGAGTACAATAAGGTACCTCCAGGAATGTTGCTTTTGTATAACCCGATTTTTGGCCACCAAATTGCTCGGACTTAAATCCGGCTGACCATTTCATTTGGGGGACGCTGGAAGCTATAGTTCATAGAGCTAATAATATTACTAGTATTGAACAATTCAAAAATGGGATTATTGAATGTTGGGAAAATGTTAGTCTGTCTATTAATAATGCCATTAACCAATGGCGAAGAAGACTCCAAGCCACAAATAATGGTGGTCATATTCACAATTTGTTCCTTTAATTGTTATAGCACTGTAAAGTTTCGTTATTAAATTTCTCTTTTTTTGTAAGATATGTTTCCAATATAAAATAATTTAATTCGAAGTTTTTATTTGGATTTCCAAAGGATGTTTCTTGTTATATCATGTATTTAGTCATAAAACTAAGATAATAGTGATTAAAAGAACGCACGTTAAAATGAGAATTTTTTAAATGTGCAATTTGCAACGAGTTTAAAGTCCGCGCTTTAGGTGAAATTTAATAAATCCGTCCCTGAATCTTTTTTAAACGTTATTAATGCATCAATCACTTCAGAATACATGGCTCCTAAACATACTCAAAAATGATCAAAATCGGCTCATACATACAAAAGTTATGAAGTATCAAAAAAGGGTGCAAGTTAATTGACCCACAGTGTAGACATAATATAAACATTGTCACGTGACGAAATAGGCGGGCCATTGCTGCGCTTTCCATTGCTATTGGTCAAAAGGTGCTAACAGGCGCATGTCAAGGATTTCTGACAGGATCGGAATCAGTCTACGCTGCTGTTAATATTGTATTTATTAGCTTTGGCGATTAATGTTCTTGTTCGCTTGGCAAGTAAAAATCCCTCTCGCACTCAGCCCAATATTTTAACTTTAATTTAACAATTATTGCGAAAATAAATCTTCGATCATTTTAAATGCGGCTCTATTCGATGCGCTGATATCTTTCTGACGTTTTGACTCGATGGTCGCGTTCGTCAGACCCGATGTGATGTAGTAGCGCCACTCATGCTCTGATGAACGCGACCATTGATATGATTTCATGATGTCACAGACTGGTAAATAGAATGCAGCTTTTTATTAATAAGAAGTTTTTACATTGATAAATTCACTCCTACAATAAAATGTCCATTTGACATTTGCATTTTTATCACTTTGACATCGATAAAAAAGGTGCATCCTTTTTTATCGCGATAAAACCCTCTCCAGCTAAAAATTGAATGGTAAAAACCTCTCGAGCTCAAAATCGAGTAGCTTTTCTTCTTCATTGCTCGGCAACCTGACATTGTTACAAATTAATTTGATACTGTCAAACTTTTTTTTAGTGAAGTATTATTTTTTTTAGTATCTATTCATGCCAAAATTTGTGAATAATCTCTAGCTAATAATCACTCGATGTTTTTTTTAAGATCGGATAAACTTTTATTTTTTAAATTCAAACTAGATCACTTTTTAGCACTGGTTCTTGTGTGTGGTTTTAAGTTAGGTAAATCATTTGACTTATTTCCAATCATCGTTTACTTTTCAGCATTTTCGTATACGTTTTTTGTTTATTCAGCAGAAGCTTTGAATGTTCATGGGCCGTGTGTGTGCGTTTCTTCTGAATTTTTGTACTGCTTTCTTGCCGCCTTTTTCCTCGTCACTTGGACAGTGTCGGACAGTGCTTCTCCACTATTTCTAGTGCTTCTCTACTGTTGATTGGGCTCGCGCATAGGGCATAGGGAGCTAGTCTTTAGAAAATTTGTAAGTAGAGTCAGGTCTAGCTCTTGTATGTGAGTTTGTTATTAGTTCGTTTGTCGATACGTCTGTTCATCTGTAATAGTCCGTTATGATTTTCAAAAAGAACTCATTTATTGTTGGTATCTTAAAGTCATTGTGCAAGACCCTATTCATGGTATATCTAGGGACATTTGCGATCATTTTCAATGCCCTATTTTGAATTACCTGAAACTTATTCAGCTCCGCTCTGCTTATGTTGCCCCATGATGGCGCACCATAAGTAAGAACTGGCCTGACCAAGACCTTGTAGAGGTTAACTTTAGTTCTGTTGCTAAGTCTACTCTACTAGGGGGTAGATGGAGCTTAATTGACGCAGAGCGAGCTTAACTCTGTTTATTGAATTCAGTCTCCAGTTCAGTCTTTGATCAAAGATAAGTCCCAGGTATTTCACTTCCTGACACCAATTCACCTGAACCCCGTTGACTCTGAGTCTAGTATCAGGTCGTTTAACGTTACTTTTCGAGAAAAATATGGCTTTTGTCTTTGAGGGATTTAAACGAATCCTCCAAGCTGAAAGCCACTTTTCAAGCTGAGTTATGTGGCGTTGTAAACGAGTGACGACTAGCCACGGCTGTTTGGAAAAAGCAGTTATAGCAGTATCATCAGCAAACAGATATATCTGCGGCTGTCTATCTCGCGGTATATCGTGCGTGTAAATATTGTACAACATAGGGGACAGAGGTGAGCCTTGCGGCACTCCGGCCCCGATGCGTTTTGTCGCGGAAAGCGCGTTCTCTGATGATACTGCGAAACTTCTATTTTCTAAGAATGAGCCCACTACCTTGACAAGGTAGTTTGGAGCACCAAGCCTTATTAACTTTAATAGTAGACCGTTGTGAACTCGAACAAACGGTAATAGATAAAAACGCTCCAGCTTCGCTGTCGCGTTTTTATTATTTCGTTTGTTCTCGTTAAATTTCTAAGCAATCTAGTTTTCGTAAAAAATAAAAGTTTATCCGATAAAAAAAAAGCTCTTGTGGTTTTACGTATGAACATAACATGACTGAAAATGAATGAATTTTTTTTTTGATATTCAATATTTATATCGGAGTAACGCCGCTGCTTATGTACCTATACTCGTATGATGTAACTTTATCTTTAACATACCTATCTTTACCAACAATACGATAAACCATTTACATGAAGGAAGACGTATTTAGGCCACCAGATTATTTTTAAAATTCAAGCGCGAGGTTGGGTTATTGACCTTATACTTATTTTAATATCATTAAACGTGTAAGTAGGTGGACATTTAAAAACTGTTCCTGGTGTTTTATCCGCCAAATTAAAATGGTAATACGTTATGCCATATACGGGAATAAAAAATATCAGTCTTCTTTCCTTAATGGGAACAGCGGGCCAAAATTATTTATTATATTTATTCATTCATATTTATTAGCGACGAACTCTACATAAGTAAGTATATGGCATACTCTGGGGATCGTATATAGGGGAGGATAAAACAACCCTAATTTGTCATAGAAAAATAAATTCCTAAAGTGCCCCTTAACGGATATACAGTACAATTTAATGAAATTTTAATATTTTATGTAAGCCTTAAAACTATACTGCAGTAAATGTTTTACATCGTCCGGGATGTCAGGAACGGACTTGCCACCACACTCGTTGGGCCAAAATTTCGACAGGTGTCATTTCACAAAGCTGAAAACTGAATTTTTAAATACTCTGGTCATCTCTCTGTAAAAAAGTCACTTATTTGTTTCGATAAAATTACCCGTTTTCCAAGCAAATACATTTTTTGTATAACACGTTATTGAAATAATAAATGATACTACAATAAAACACCAGTCGTTTTTGTCTCGTTAACAATGTGTTACTACCAACACTTTTCTAAATTGTCTGGTTGATTGAGCACATAAGACTTAAGTAATGGAGGATTATTTCTATAGTGAATATGCTGACATGCATCTAATTTATGTACAAGCACTCGGTAATTGCGTGGAGGAGAGAATAATTTATTTTTCCAAATCGACGTTTACCGCGTATAACTTTTGAAAGTGTCGACCGTAGCTTCAGAGAACGTTAGTCTTGAATCTTGGGAGATTATACTCGTTGGGGAACACGACCTTAGAGAGGTCGTGGGGGAAAAGGGCCTCCAAGAGGAGGAAGGAACCTTTAGTTAGAGGAGGGAATTCTGGATGAGATTGCTGAAAATCTCTTTAATAGTGTGTAAGAAGACTGTCGGTCTAAGTTCATGCGAGAAAGTGGGTTGTTCATGAGACCCTTCCAGAACAACTGCTACATCCTTATCACGTCCAAAAGGCACATGCCATATCTCCAGCTGATTATCCTACAAGTGTTAACTAGGCAAACATTGGTTTTTGCAACGATTTAGACAAAATCATAATTTTACTACTATTGTTTTGTTCACGGACGAAGCCGGTTTCGTCGTTCACGAGACGGAGTAATAAATTGCCATAATTTGCATATCTGGCATGAGAAAATCACAATGATTCCATTTCGATTCGGAATACCCATGATGTTCGAACTAATTGCGTCTAGCATAAATTGTACAATTTTTTCTATCAAAAGAAGTAAAATATAAAATTAATTTAGTTCTCCTCCACGCACGTGATTCATCTTTAATCTTGTGGAAGGAGAAACAGGCCATCATCTTTCGGCGAAAATACTTGTTATATTGGCAGTTTAATTACAAAGGAAGATGTAAAACAACTCATTCTAGATACAACTTAAATATTTTAGCTTATAAAGTTAGAAAAAAATCAGAATAAATTCTTCTTGCATCCACACAATTGCCGAGTGCTTGTCCATAAGTTAGATGCATGTGAGCATTAATGATATATTTCATTATTTTATTGCGAATTATTAGTTATGTTGTTATTCGATTAATTACTGTGTTTAAATAATTATAGTGTAAATCAAAACTCAAAGTGTTTTAAATAACTTATGTTAATAAGCTTGATTATTAAATAAATTTCAAAAGTCAATGATCAAACGTGTTATACAAAAAATTTATTTTCTTGGAGAACGACTAATTTTATCGAATCAAATCTAGAATACCTTTTTTGAGAGTATTGAAAAAATCAGTTTTTAGCTCTATAAAATGACACCTGTCAAAATTTTGGCCCAACGAACGTGGTGGCGGCAAGTCCGTTTACGACTTTCCTGACGATGTAAAACATC
The DNA here is from genome assembly GCA_963920685.1 of Polydrusus tereticollis. Lineage (NCBI taxonomy): Eukaryota > Metazoa > Arthropoda > Insecta > Coleoptera > Curculionidae > Polydrusus > Polydrusus tereticollis. The sequence goes on from OY987329.1 coordinate 128,777,814, forward strand.
TACGGTTTTATGAGTCATTATGGCGTACATAAAATATTAATATTTCATTAAATTATACATCTCGGTTCAAAAGTTAGAGCCGAAAAGGTAAGTCGCTGGGTACCTCTCTGGAGCTCTGTATCTCCGTTAAGGGGCATTTTAGGATTTACTTTCTATGACAAGGGTTATTTTGACCTCCCCTATACGCAACCGAGGGCTTGCCATTTACTTACCGGACAACCTGTATTTGATACAATTGTCCATTTATAAAGGGTGTTTCAAAAAAATGTGCCATCACTTGGGTGGTGATTTTTTTTTTGAAAACATCCTGTAGTGTATAATTCATCGATATTTCATCTTTCTCATCATAAATAAAGGAAAACTTTACCTCTGTATATTTCTAATTATTGTTAACGACTCTTTTTAATGTTTATATTTCAAGTTTTTCTTTATCTATGATAGTTTATGAGATATCGAAGAATTACACACTAGATTGACACCCTGTATAGAGTAGGATGGCAGTAATCTAAATTAATTAAATAAACAATTTTTCGAGCTTAATTTCACTTGTGTTGTGTATATCACAATTACTTGATTGTAAAGTGTTATCATTTTAGTTTGTCCCACTTTAAAGGTGGATTTAAAAACTTGACGTTCCGTTTTGCCGGTGCCGGTGGCTGTTAGAGTTAAAAACATTGAAATGCGTAAGACCATTCATAGTTGCCGATGACGGTGACGCATGCCGGTGGGTGCCGGTATCCTCTTTGGTGCCGGTCAACATAAACCCATTTTATCTTTTTCCGGCGCCCGGTCGTAGCAACACTCGTAGCAATGCTCAAGAGCCAATCAAATCCGTTTTTGACTCTCACGTGATATTGACAGTGACTTCAGTGGCGGCTTTAGGGGGGGGGGCGCGCGCCCCCCCCCCAGTAACGGACAAATCGTCGGGCCAACCGGGGCCCATTAATCCATCCATTTTAAGATTTTGACAAAAAAACACTAAAAAATCTTATTTTATTTTTAAGTTTGTTTTTTAGTTCTCTAAGTTTGGAAGAAAAATTAGAATTAGGTATTTTACCCAAAAAAGGGCGTGGCACCCAAAAAATTTTCGCCTGCGGCGCAGAGAGGCGCCTTCGCCGCAAGAAACCATTTTTGTGCCCCCCCCCCCCCCCCCCAAGACCAAATCCTAAAGCCGCCACTGAGTGACTTTGTATCTTCTTTGTGTTTTTTGGCCCCTTCTTATTTTTAGTATTACATGTGAACCCAAAGCAAGTCCTAATGCAGCCAGTAAATCGTCCATTTTAGCAACAAAAAACAAATGATTAAAAAAAATAACACCATGAATAATGTGGTTATGTACTGTTTCTGCTAGTAGAAAAGAAGAAGACGAACGGAAGAGCGACGGAGTAACGTCAAGTTTATAAAAGGTATAATTATTAATCGCTACGACCGGCAGACGGCACACGTCACGGCCACCGTCCAACGGAATACCCACCGTCAAGTTTATAAATCCATTTTTAAGAGCATGCAACTTTTTTATTTTTTGGGTAAGCGCGATCATTTAAAAAACATGATGTAGAATTGTTAGCCAAGTTTTTATGAGTTTTGTCAAAAAAGACAGTAGGTGTCTCCAGTCACATTTAAAAGCAAACATTTTATTTTTTTGAATGGGATACTCTGTATATTAAAAGCGCATTACATGGCCCCTTTTCTATCGATTTTAAAAATATAACACACATATGAATTTGTCTTATAATTCCATCGAACATTGACAATAATATGTAAAAATAATATAGTTACAAAGCATAAAGATATCTATAAATAGTTTTGTTTCCTAATGGGCTTAAATTGCACTCTTTACTTAATTCTTATGAAGCATAGTACATCATGGAATAAAGCTGCAATTCAAGAATGGTTAACTAATATTAAAATTAAATTTGATTATACGATGTTCAAAGCCGAACTTTTACAAATCGTTAATAGGTTGGTACAAGACATTTTGTATGCCCCTTTTTTTTAACATATTCTTAAATATTAAACTTAAATTGTTTTCAGACATAAGCCACCAAAAAAATATTTAGTTGATAACCTGGCTGAGTAATATGGACATAAAGTTTTACGGCTTCCTCCGTACCACTGTATGTTCAATCCGATTGAACATATTTGGGGGATTACCAAAAATTATTCCAACAGACATATTGGTCGAGATGGCAGTACAGAAACTGACTGTATGAATATGTGGAAAAAATCATTGGGTACCTACTGCTACTCTTGATGTTTGGAAAAATTCAATCCGGCACACAGAAAGCGAGATATTAAAATGGTATGAAAGAGAACATGTATTAGATAGACTGAACATTCAACCCATTATTATTGAAGTAAATGAAGCGAGTGATTCAAGTGATTTGGAGGATAATTGAAGATCCATCTTTGTATTATTATTTTACTAAGAAGTTTCTTCAAGAAAATAGGCTTCAGATGGTAAAAAGATGATTTGAGGCGAGGGCTTATGGAACTTTCCCATGTAGCCTTCAAACGACTAGTATTTTTGAAAGAATATATTAAAGAAAAATAGGCATTCTTGTACCAATTCGTTTTCTTGGGTAAAACATGGATTTTTCAGAATGGCGCCAATGGTCGATCTTGGCAAGATGAAAATACAAGAAGTGTTGGATCTACTAAAGTTGACGGTAAAAGGTATTTTGCAGTAAAGAAATATATAAACTATGGTAAATTTTTGTATATTTATCTTTTTTTTATGAAAAAAAAAACTGTAATTTCCTCACTCGGATATTTTGGTTACAAGCTGGCAACACTGTCGATATCTGACGTCACTTAAAGGGTATGACGTACAACGGTTTTAAATTTGCATAAAGTATAGTTATAATACGAGAACAAAATCAAATAAAACGCGCCTTGCGATAGTGACGTCATTAAGTCCTACAGTTGGTCCACTTTTAACTTGTGCAACAGTGTTTCTGAGCATATACAAGGGAGATGCGCTTACTGTTTCTTTGTTTAGTTAAAGCAGAAGCTTATTATTACTACTTTTAATAGTATATTCTATAACAAGTGGGAAATGCCATTTCATACGAGTTCCAGACTATACTTCCTCTAACACTATTTTAGAAAATAAAAAGAGACTATAAATTTTTTTTTTCCCCTGTCGATGTCAACTCCGTTACCCAGCAAGGGAGAAGGGGCAATTTTTTTGCAGTTTGCACTAAAATTACAACATCCTTCAGAAAATGTAATAAACAAAAAATGCTAAATGACCCCATTATGTTTGTCAGATTATCTTATCAATGAAGCACGACACATTGAAACAAATAAACCATTTTATTAATATTGGCATAACTAGAAAACAATACAAATTTATAACATTAATTTAATAACTAGAATTATATAATAATTATGTCATGCTCTACATGACCACCTCCATTTTCGATACATTTACGAAACACTTTTACAAAATGACTATTTATTTTTAATAAAATTTCTCTATTATTTTGAATCTGAAGGATGGCGTTATGAATTCTAATATACAGTTCATTAAACGAATAACACGGACTATTATAAACAATATTTTTAATAAGACCCCAAAAGAAAAAATCACAGGGTGTTAAGTGTGGGGTGTTGGAGGGTAATTTTATAGTACCTGATTGTCCTATCCATTGGACGTATTTTGCATTTAAATATGGAGCGACACTGTGGTGAATCTTGATGCCATATTAAATTTCTTAGCATTAGAATGGGTAAATTATCTAAGGGATCTTCAATTTTCTCCTGCAGCATATTCAAATACCAGTTAAGAAACTTTCGAAAATTATTGGGTCCAAAACCCGATCTCCAATTAATCCGCACCAAACGCTAACACTTTGTCGCTCTTTAAACTAGATTTCCTGAAAATTAAATGGATGAACCTGAAACTGAACCATACGATATAGGCTGCTCTCGTAGTATATATCGGGTATAGATTTGTGTGGAAATGCCCGAAATCACTGTTTTTTCTCTTTACACTTCCAGTCTCGAAAAATGTCTATTAAGCCGATTTTTTTGGAAAACTGGAGCCTATAGCTCCTAAGTGTTAGGATTGCACTGCCCGTTTGTATCAAACATAAAACACTTTCCTTCACTGAATAATAATATCTCACGTTAGCTGGTTTTTACAAAAAAAATGCTACAAAATTCGAAACGAGTAATAATAATAAGAATGACAGACTGAGACATAAATGAAGACGAAATCCATAGCAACAAAACTGTTGGATAACTATCTTGACGCTTTTTAACAATATTACTTTTACATATTTTTGTCAATGTTTGATGGTATTAAGAGAATACAGGGTCGTTGGTATGTATGGAAACGGTCGATTATTTCTTAAAGTAAAACAGTCAGCAAAAAATATTTCAGATAAAAGTTTTAGGGTTTTTTAAGGTGTTTTAGAATTAACAAAAAATAAGTATACAGGTTGAGTCAGAAAACCGTAGAGAAACAAAGTTACTTTTTTTTAAATGGAACACGCTATATCTTCGAACATTTTTGGATTTTACATAAAATAACAATTATTTTTCAATACGTGCATTATAAGTCTAAACTTAATAGTTTCCGAGATATCGACTTTTGAAAAATTACATTTTTGAACGGTACCTTTTAGAATAAAACGGCTTACATGTCCCTATCTTACTTTTTTATTGTCTTCCCAAAAACATCAACTTCCGGTTAAACCGGATGTAACTCAAAAGCCGGAAATACAGTACTTCCGGTTTAACCGGAAGTTGATGTTTTTGTGTAGATCATAAAAAAGTAAGAAAGGGACATGTAAGCCGTTTTACTCTAAAACGTACCGTTAGAAAGCTAGAAGCTGTCAAAGTTCAAAAATGTAATTTTTCAAAAGTCGATATCTCGGAAACTATTAGGTTTAGGCTTATAATGCACTTATTAAAAAATTATTTTTATTTCATGTTAAATCCAAAAATATTCAAAGATATAGGGTATTCCGTTTAAAAAAAGGTAACTTTGCTTCCCTACGGTTTTCTGACACATCCTGTATTCTTATTTTTTTAAAATTCTAATACACCTTAAAAAACCCTAAAACTTGTATCTAAAATATTTTTTGCTAACTGTTATACTTTAAGAAATAATCGAGCATTTCCATACAAACCAACGACCCTGTATATTATAAGTGTTATATTTTTGAAATCTGAAGAAAAAGGACCATCTAACGCGCTTCTAATATACAGAGTGTCCCATTTAAAAAATTAAATGTTTGCTTTTAAATGTGATATGTGATTACCTACTGTCATTTTTGACAAAACCCATAAAAACTTGGCTAACAATTCTACATCCTGTTTTTTGAATGAACGCGCTAACTCAAAAAACAAAAGAGTTACATCGTCTTAAAAGTGGGACAAACTAAAATGATAGCACTGTATAAGATGTCCTACTAAGATTGGCTAGGTAGGATACTGTAAAAACCATAATCCTTACAGCTTCGAGATAAATTGTTTTTTTTAACTAAATCGACAGGTTTGGCAAATGGTTTTACAATCGGTGAGAATAAAACAGAATGCATTGCTCCAGTTAAAAATTAAATAAAGAGAGAGAAGATGCTATTAGGCGTCAAAATATGGGATGCTTTCTGTTTCCACCAAAGATAGTTAGTTGTTAGTTGGGCCCAAATCATATATTTTCCCTTGTAAGCTTAATATGGCTTCTATAATTTCGTACCTTGCCAATCTTAGTGGAACACCCTGTATAATAAATATAAAGGGGGGGGGGGGGGAAGTAAAGTCCTTACTGCCTTTTTTTCTTAGTTTTTGTTTCCGTTTTTTACATTTTGTTTATAAAGTGTGTGTATAAAGTCAAAAAACGTAGTCGTAGGGACACCCTGTATAATAAATGTACAGGGGGGTAAAAAGTAAAGCCTGAACTTCCCTCTTTTTTTCTACAAAATTATTTATTCAAAAAAACAACGCATTTCGGCCTATCAGACCATCATTAGGGCGTAGTTATGGAGGTTTGTCTTCACAATGACAAGTAGGGCACAGTATGGATACACATTAATAAATTAAAAGTTATACAGTGTGTGTATAAAGTCTGGAAACGGCTTAATAACCTCACAATTTATTGGCCGATTTAAACCAAATCTGGTACTGTTGTCTAAAAGGATCTTACTCACCGAATGACGATATTGGCGTTGTTGCCAGCTGTTTAGTTTGTCTGGAAATCAAACGAATTTTAAGTGTTTATATATAACGCCCTGTATATTTTTTTATTTATAGATTCTACGTCACATTTGTTACACTTTTGATATAATATACTTTGTTCCTTGTATGTATGTATTGATGTAAAATCATAAAAGCTGTCACTTTCACATGCAAAAATGTCTTTAACTGAAAGTTAAAGAAGTATAATTCTTATGATTTGAGGATACGGCGATAGGGTCAGGTCTAACGAAGAGGTTAAAAATCTATTTACTAATGCATTTCCAAACCGAAATCCAATTTCAAAAGCCACTGTTCTAAAAACTGTCCACCGGTTCAAAGAAACTGGAAATTGTAGAGATAGACGACGATCAGGATGACCAGCAATAGTAGATGAAGAGAAAAGTTTAAAAATTTTACAACATTCTGTTGAAACGGTATATTCCCGTTTCGTCGATTCCCGTTTCGTCGACTTTAAGAAATTTTCCCGTATCGTCGACTGGCCTTTACAGGTATAAATGGGTGTCATTTATATCTAATAGGTACCTAGTAATTATTCCTTCCTCAATCCTCAATCGACGAAACGGTAACAAAACAGGTAAAATTGTCCAGTCGACGAAACGGTCAATCGACGAAACGGGAATAAATCGTTGAAACTCCTAGTTTCTAATTAAGAAAAAATTCTCTAGTAAGTAACGTCTGCTTCAAATCCGTCCAAAATGTTTTAATAAAACAAATATCACCCTTTCAAAATATATGTAGTTCAAGAGTTATCAGAAGATGATTATGAGCGAAGAATGGAATTTTGTGATATTATGATAATAATAAAATAATCAGTTTTTCAACGTTACAGTATTTTCGGATGAAGCAACATTTATGTAAAACGGTAAAGTCAATAGACACAACTCCATTTTCTTATTTGAAGTTTGGCCAACAAAGGTCCCAATTAATAATAGAAGTTAAAGGCAATGCCTGACTTGAAAGAGAGAGAGATCCAGAATGAAAGACACAACTGTAGGTTGTCGGCCAATGAAAATCCCCACTGAATGAGAGAAGGTCATACACAACGCCCTGGAAAATTGAATGTGTGGGCTGGGCCTGTGGATAACCACAAGATCGATCAATTTTTTGTTGATCGAAATTTGACATCACAACTTTACCTTCAGCTCTTGGAAATGCAAATAGTGCCCACTATACGAAATGTGATGGGGCCAAATTATGCAAGTACCTACATTCTTCCAACAGGGCGAAGCACCTCTCCATTTTGGTCGAAACGTGCGCGAACCTTTTCTAATAGGTGAATCGGTAGAGGGGGTACATATAAGTAGCCACCCAGGTCCCCTGATTTGTCGCCTAATGACTACTTTACTTGCAGAGCAAAGCTCATACAACGAAACCTCAAAATTTGCCTGATTTGCGGCGTCGAATTTTGAATTAATTTCAATAATAACACCACAAAAAATTTACAACACAATTCAAACATTTTATTTCCAATTAGCTCACTGTACAGGAAAAACAGTTTGAAGATTTAATATAATTTTTTTTAATAATACCAACTCGTTATTTCGAAAACTACTAATATTAGAAACAATGTATGTTATATCAAAATGTAACATAGAAGTCTATAAATGAAAAAATATACAGGGTACTATACATAAAAACTTAAAATTCGTTTGATTTCCAGACAAACTAAACAGCTGGTAACAACGCCGTACGTGAGATCCTCTTAGACAACTGTACCAAATTTGGTTTAAATTGGCCAATAAATTGTGAGGTTATTAAGCCGTTTCCAGACTTTATACACACACTGTATAACTTTTAATTTATTAATGTGTATCCATACTGTGTCCTACTTATCATTGTGAAGACAAACCTCCATAACTACGCCCTAATGATGGTCTGATAGGCCGAAATGCGTTGTTTTTTTGAATAAATAATTTTCTAGTAAAAAAGAGGGAAGTTCAGGCTTTACTTTTTACCCCCCTGTACATTTATTATACAGGGTGTCCCTACGACTTCACCCTGTACCTATAATAGTGTATTTTGGAAGAATAATTGGTGGTAAAAATTGGATTTTGCATATGCTTACCCTAGGAATCTCTAAGCTTCATGTAAAGTGGTAAATAGTAAAAAATATAAAATAGGAGTGACATAAAATATTATGTTTTCAAAATTGGAAATCAAGCATATATGCTTCTATATTAATAGACCACGCTTACCTCTGGTAATCTAACTAGTAAGTCTTGAAATCTGGTAGTTTGTTGCGGATACATATGTTGTGTGTAGACGCGCAGGCACGACATATATCGCTCGTAGATTGTTTCCAGCTCATTACTACCCAAACTACTGGCAGGTTTTACTAATAAAAAAAATCAAAATATAAAATATAATAATCGGTCTGCACAATGATGTAAAACTTTTTTCTGCCACTGCCATTAAATATACATGCACCAGCAGGACAAGTATCACTGGCTAGCCTAGGCGGGAAAGTATTACGTCTCTGCCTAGGCAGGTGTTATCTTCTTCCCGACCTCTAGTACTACCAGCATTGACACTAACCTTGATTAAGCATCGTGATAACTTTAAGGCACACATACTCCTCCATGGTTAGTTTGATCTGGCGAAACATGAGCGTTACATGGGTGATCTTCTCGATCATCAGTCCAACGTCCTGGCGCAGCTGTTCGATGGTGATCTCGCGACCCATCATCGACGTCAGGCAATTTTGCAAGGTGAACAGATTCGCCTCCACCTGAAAAGAAAAATCGACAGGTTAAAAAAGGTAATTAGATTCCAAAAATCATTATTTTATAGATTTCGTTAGGTTTCTGGGGCCTGGGGATTGGATACAGTATTATTAAGGCGACTTTTTCCATGTGTCAATTTATTTATTATTTTGGTGTTTAAACCAGAGTTTAATCTATGGTTTATCAATTTTTTTAAAACATACCCATTGTTGGGGAAAGGTTCAGTGATCTAGTTGCATAATTTAATAACAAAAACAAGTATCAACTTAAAGTAAAGAAAGTACGCCAACGTCGCCGTCTACAATCTTTCTTATCTTTCTTATTTCTTATTTATTTATCTTCGGTGCATGGAAACTACAAATTCATATGGAAACAGGTAAAAAAGTCAGTTAACTTCAGTTAAATTCTAAAACGTAGTTCCAACCGCCAAGAATAATTTCCGAGAATATTCGCCGAAATAAAGCAAGCAACAGACGAGCGGCCGCCCATAACGTGTTTGAGCATACGTGACTGAAGGCAGGGCTTAAAACAGATATATGTGTTTTAGTTGAATAGTACAACCGCGGTAAATTCATTTTTGAAGGGTTTAGTGTTAGGCAACTAGATATATTTACGTGTTAATTGAAACAGCATGACAGGATGCTATTGTATGTACGAGAAAGAAGGATGATATATTACAATTCAGACTCGTATCAGGCGTTATAAGAAGCAGACGGTCTCACTCGCGGTATTTACGCAAGTTTCGTGGATTTTATGGCATCCAAGCCATGAAATAAGTCGGTCAATTTGCGGAGTTAAATCTCGAAGATGTATTAACGTAATTATTATATCCCGACTCCAATTCAGATTCGTATTAGCCCTGGTAAGAAGCGGACGGTCTCACTCGCGGTATTTACGCGAGTTTCGTTGATTTTACGGCATTCAAGCCATGAAAGAAGTTGGCCAATTCGCGGAGTTAAATCTCGAAGATGTAATAATGTAATTATTATATCCCGACTCGAGTCCCGTTTACCTTTTGTAAAAAGCGGTCGAAAATTCGTGGAATTTATGCGATAAATTCTCGAAGGCGTAAGAATGTAGTACTGTATCCCGATATTATTGTTTGTTATTGGTGATGTAAAATCTGTAGCTGATTTCATGAAGTAAGTAGTTACCATACTAGAATGTAACAGTAAAACCGCATATTCCACACCAAATGTGACGATGAGTAACCAATATAACAGAAGTAAATAAATATATTTTGTAGTAGCAAAAGCCTTTTATTTCAACTGCCATATTTTGAACCATGCAACCTATGGAAAAACAGTAAACAATTTATGTTTGACCAAGCCAACACCCATTTTATAACATTCTGTTAGGTGTCCATTTTACAATATTCTAATTCCCAAATTGAAAGAAGTCGTCCATATTCTCAAAGACACCTGATTTTACAAATATATGGGGTTGGTAGACACAAAGTCTCGGTCTCAATAAATTTACTGAGACCGAGACTTTGTGCCTACCAACCCCATAGATTTATTCTAATTTCCGCATATGTATTGTCAATATTGTCTTTGTCATTGTTACAAATTTATTTCTGGTATTCTTTTTTTTGTGGAAGAAGTTTTTCTCTTCCCAAGTACTATGTCCCCAAATATATCGTGAAAATCCATGTCCACCCAATAATTCAGCAAAATTGTCATAATTTCATGTTTAAACCATAGTTTGTGCCAGTTTGTGGTTTAGCTAGTACTGCACAGGTTAGCGTTATACTTAAGTTTAGGCCATTTGGTGGTAACAAGAAGTTTTAAAAGGTATGTATTTTAAAATAATCCGTGGTTTATAGTTAACTACACATTAAAAAGACCGCCCTTACCCACACATGTATTGTCAATATTGCCTTGCTTTGTCTCAGATATATTCCTAATCTGCGGACTGTTTATTTTGTTGAACAAATCTCTCCCCTCCTCACTAATTATTTCCTGAAATATATCGCTAATGTCGTTCAAATAATTAATTTCCACCCATCAGCATGCATATGTCCTTCTGGGCCATTTGTTTCATTTTAGCATTCTAATATTTGACATAAACAACTTTGTATCATTAAATATTTAATAAAAAGAAGAATACTCCCACAAAAGAAACCAGCTGTGACTAAGCACCATTCAGTGCCACGGTACAAGAAGTGAAACCCGTGAGGTCATACGTACAACCTTTGAGCATATTGATAAACAATGTTGCCACATACAGTAGACCTATTAAAAATAACATAAAATCTGTATATTTCATACTCGACAAGGCTTTGGTCAATGAGGACTGAATTAAGTTAAGGAAATCAGGTGCATTGTAAGAGTTGATAAAGATCGGAGTATAGTGGGAGAACCAACCATTTAGATGAGGATGCAAGTCTGTGAGATGTTTTTGTGAGGCAAATGCATGATGCTTGCTGAACTTCAGGTGAGTTAAGCTACGGCATTGGAGGTAAAAATACTCTTCCGACAAACAATTTAAAATCATTACCTACTTGTCTTAACTTTGAAGTAAGTATATTATCTTTGTGTTGTTGCAAAGCAATGGTAGCGGTCTGACTAATCCATCAATATGGACAATAACCTACGACCAGAACCAGTAGACGGTCAACCTTAATATGAATCCGGTGTAGTAGCCATTATAAGATGGTAATGATGTTTGACGTCTTATTAGGAGTTTGGAATTCCCCCTGTGTACTACTAATAAACACTCCCAATAAGTTAAAAAAGAAAGAAATTCAACATATTGTGGAACAGGATCCCTAACACTAACGAAAAAGACAGCAAATAAAATAAGGTTATCATCGTATGTATACTGGAAAGGTACATTTTAGGGTTATTTTTAAGGGATAAAGCTGGATTTATAAACTCGAAAAGTTGGCGAGGTTGAGGTTCAGTTGGTGTTGGAAGTAGGAGTTTAATTTAAAACTAAAGGGAACACTCAGTTCCATTTATAAACTCGTTCATGTTGTTCATCTAAAGCTCGAGAGATTCGAAAGGTTCCCGGGTAGTTCGAGATAACCAATTTTTTTGTTCTGTGTTCGGAATATCTAACCTCACCAACTTGATCATAACTTCAACCTCACCAACTTTTCGAGTTTATAAATCCAGCTTAAAGCACCAAACATCGAATTACACCGAAGAACAATATCAAACAGATGCAGTACATTGCGAGGATCACGATGACGATGGACCAAGAATTTTCTGAAAATGATCTATTACTATCAAGTGATTAAATTGAAGATTTTAGGGGTCGTTTGATTTTTTATCTTAATTTGGTCATCGAATGAAAGATACGAAAATCCACATTTTAAACTTAAAATATATTGAATAAAATCACTTTTTACCTCAGTTTCAACTTGGTTTATCGTATCATTGCATGGTGCGTGCGTTACCCTCAATTTTTCATCCAAACAAGATATTATATTTAAGTTGGAGGCTAGGACACGACATATTCAGGAATAGAGGCCATCCCCCAATAATAGCGACTTGAAACGTATCTACACCACTTGGATGTAAGCTGCTAAGGAGAGAAAGCTATGGAAGCAATCAAAGGGGTTTAGGTCCAACGCTGGACTTTAGAAGCTGGTTGATAATGATGATATAATAAAAAATGTGTTTAATAATTCTTGTTGTTTGGAAAATCTTATTTAAATAAAACGGAAGAAGGTAGCGCTGGAGAGTTTCAGAATAACGTTATTAAAAGTGTAACATGGAACTTACAGACTTAATCATAACATGGAGATAGTCATTGAAAGTTTAAACTATCAATAACCTGAGATGCCATTCGACAATGAACTCTACGGCAACACTGTCGGACAAACACTTTTACTTTCAGATCAACTCTTGCTGTGCAGACATAGAAAACGGTTCCTCCGTGATGGCATGGTAATCTATTACTTTTATATAACGGTACATCGCCCTCCTTTTTGCGTTGCGTAACGGCTCGTCGCAATGGTACTCTGGTACTGTTAAATTACTTTTTCTTTTTCATTGTTAAGCGATAGTTTTTCTGTTAGCTTGGCACAACGTCTAGTACCTATATTATGTTCTAGTAATATTAAGAATGAAATTAATTTGAGAGAGCGGTTGATGAATTGTATGATTGTTTATTATATGAAAGGGAAAGCGGCCGATGATGCCTTCTCGTTAAATAATAGTCAAGCGTGTTTTAGAACAGTTATTTTTTTTCGATTTAGTTTAGGTACTATTAAGATTAAACATTTTGTCTATTAGATATTATACACGACTACACGACGACCGTGCATAAAAACTTTTAGGGGATCTACTCACAATCTATTTAACTAAAATATTGACATGTTTCTGTTACTTCGGGTTATACCGGAAGTAGCTGTCAACTTTAGTTTTCTAAATGCAACGGTATTTTTTATTATATTTTTGGATTTCTCAATAAATTATAATTACATGTACAGGGTTTTCGCTTATATTTAGACCCCTATCTAGAGCGAAAACAATAAGAGATAGAAGAAAACTTTAAATAAGAAAGTTTTAGGATTTTTACTGAATCATCGTAGCAAAAAATTTTCAAAAGATGATTACAATGCCGAAAAAAATAAGCAACTTATGTTTTTTTAAATGGAACATCCTGTATCTATTTTATTAAAACTATAGACATTTATTTCCTGATTCCAAAAATATACAGGGTGTTTCAGAATAAGATGCTGATCCTTAACGGTGTGAATCCTTAGGTGATTTTAAGAAGAAAAGTTCAAATTAACATTATATCCTTATTCTATCTAACTTTTTAGCTATTTTTATGAATTTTCCACACATGCCTTCTAAGCATCAATAGCCATTTTTTGGTGTAGAAAAATTTTAAAACTCTTTTACCAGTGGCGTCCTGAAAGGGTTTGGACTAGACATTTTGGAAAATATTATGTACGCCACTGCTTTTTCTCAAGATAAAAATTATTTTTAAAAAACTCATTCATTTTAAGCCAAATTTAATATCTTGCCTTTTTATCGTCCGACAAACAGTTTCCGACAAAAAAAATAAAAAGCATTAAATGCGCATTCGCTATGTGCCTATGGTTTATTTTTTAACATTAAATTAAAACAAGTAACATTAAATAACGTGTGAAAAAAAACGAAAATAATTTAGATTAGCTGTTGAAAGTGGCCACCACCTGCAAGAATGCATGCTTCAGCTCTTCTCCTCATTGAGTCTCGTACCCTTTGAAAAATTCCTGGAGTATTCCTGATAGTGTCGAAACAAACTATTATGCGGTTTCTCAACTCCTCTTCAGTATTTATTGGGATGCTGTAAACCAACGTTTTCAGATGTCCCCACAGGAAAAAATCTAGACTGTTTAGATCAGGGGATCTAGGTGGCCACGATTGTGTTCCTCTGCGCCCTATCCATCGATTACTATAATGTTGATTTAAAAACTCTCGTGCTAAGAGACTAAAACCATCGTGCATAAACCACATACGATGTCGGGTTAAAATAGGGACGTAGTCTAGCAAATTTGGTAAAGTGTGTTCAAGAAATTGGCGATAATTGATTCCGTTCAATCTGGCTGGTAAAAAATAAGGCCCAATTAAATAATCACCAATAATTCCAGCCCAAGCATTTACAGAAAATTGCTCTTGGTGGTGGGATTCCGTAATGGCATGTGGGTTTTCTTCTGCCCAGAAGTGATTGTTATGAAAATTTTGTATAGCGCTCCTGGAAAAATTAGCTTCGTCCGTGACCAAAATTCTGGCATCAAATTGGGGATTTTCGGTAACCATTTGAATAAACCATTGGCAGAAATTGATGCGTAATGGAAAATCCCTAGAAAGTAGGACCTGGACCCGTTGAATATGGTACGGACATAACAAATAACTTTGAAGAATTCTCCAGACTAGGACATGAGTAATATTTAAAATATTCCCAATTTTTCTGGTACTTATATTAGGGTTTTGTTCCACTAAATTTAAAACAGCTTATTCGGTTTCCGGTGTTCGTGTAGTTTGGTGTGCCCCTTTTAAGTAGTTTTTTGTTTCAAAAGATCCCGTTTCACATAACTTTCTGTGAGTTCCTGAAATCGTTCGTGCATCCGGAACTATTCTATTTGGATAACGCTTTTGGTATAATCGTCTGGCTTCGAATGCATTGCCGTCAGCAAGCCCGTACAGGTAATGCATATCCGCAAACTCGACATTTGTAAAATTTACCATGATACTTATACGCTTAAAAAGTATTACGGTTTTAAAATTTAAGTTAAGTGGAAAGTCTGGAAAGCCGTGTACATAAAAAATAGCTGTCAAAACTATTTGGCATTAAATATTTCGTTATTGTCATTGTTTCCTTAACAAAGTTCATAGCCTACTTGTCAGAAACCATAGGCACATAGCGAATGCGCATTTAATGCTTCTTATTTTTTTTGTCGGAAACTGTTTGTTGGACGATAAAAAGGCAAGATATTAAATTTGGCCTAAAATGAATGAGTTTTTTAAAAATAATTTTTATCTTGAGAAAAAGCAGTGGCGTACATAATATTTTTCCAAAATGTCTAGTCCAAACCCTTTCAGGACGCCACTGGTTAAAAAATTTTAAAATTTTCCTACACCAAAAAATGGCTATTGATGCTTAGAGGGCATGTGTGAAATATTCATAAAAATAGCTAGAAAGTTGTTAAAGTTATGATAGAAAAACGATCTTTTTCTTAAAACTTTAACGCCCTGTAGTTCGAAAGTTGATAGATTAAGGATATATGTTAATTTGAACTTTTCTTCTTAAAATCACCTAAGGATTCACACCGTTAAAGATCAGCATCTTATTCTGAAACACCTGTATAGTAAGGTCTATATTAGCTCAAACCGTTTTTAAGATATTAGCAATCGAAATTTTAAAAAGTTGTATTTATTTTTGTTTATAAGTCTAGAATGTCTAGAACATCAAATGATAAAGTTTGCCGGCCTTTTCCTATTGCAATTATTACGTGTAAAAAAGCCATGGAAAACAAAGGTTATTATGACATTTTTGGCATTGCTTACTTGTTTGCTTCTGATAAACTAACATTTTTCTTCCTATTTATAATAATAAAATGGGATGTTCTGCAGCAGAAAAATTCGATGTTATCCGTCTATATTATTCAAATAATAGAAATTCATTTACAACTTTTAATGAATACCACAGGTTATTTCGCAATAGATTTTTACCTTCCAAAAGCACTATTAAATATGTTGTAAAAAAATTTGAAGAGACCAAAAGCTTAGAAAGGATAAAGAGGACAGCAATGAGGGATGAGGAATTAGACTTAAATGTCTTGCTGTTCTATGAAGATGGTTATTTCCATTATTTATACT
Source organism: Polydrusus tereticollis (assembly GCA_963920685.1). Taxonomy (NCBI): domain Eukaryota; kingdom Metazoa; phylum Arthropoda; class Insecta; order Coleoptera; family Curculionidae; genus Polydrusus; species Polydrusus tereticollis. Next base: position 128,794,066 of record OY987329.1, read on the forward strand.
TATTATTAAATCCTACTATGATTACTTTTGTATTACAGAGAATCCTGAGTATTTTGTACCAGATGCGGCGGGCCATTTTAACAAATCTTTATCAAAAATTCAAGTAATTTAAAAAAATACTGTTATTATCCCTATAAATTTTTACCAGTCAAAAAATTAACAGAAGATCACAAGAGACAGCGGTTACAGTTGTGTCACAGATTACCCTAATACTGTGGTTGTGTTTGAATATTTGAAGAAGGCGTGAAATTGATGGACATCTTTTAAACAAAATATAATCCACCGACGAGGCAACTTTCAGCACAGCTTGTATGTATTCGATAACATAAACATTTTTGGGCAACTTCTAATCCCCACAAAATTTAGCCTGTTAGAATTCAGGGCCGTAGGTCTATAAATGTTTGGTGCGGCATTATAGAAAATAAAGGCATTGGCCCAATAATTTATAATAGGACTTTAACTGGCCTAAGATATTTGGAATTTCTTGAGAATGAGATTGAAAACTTTTTAGAAGAGCTTCTTCTCAACCAACACGCCATGCTTATCTGGCAGCAGGACGGTGCGCCAACCCATAATGTTGCCTCTGTTACAAGGACTTAAATGAAAAATATAATTTGTGGATTGAAAGAAACGGGCCAATAATGTGGCCGGCAAACAGTCCCGATTTGACGGTGCTGGATATTTTTCTTTGGGGCTATTTAAAAAACAAAGTTTATTACAGTAGGCCAGAGAACATTCAAATTTTGGAACAAAGAATCCGAGAAGAAATTTTGGTGCTAAATAGAGACTATCGAGGGCCCATTATGAACTCAATAAATCATAAATTATTAGGAAATATTCAAAAACGTATAATAAATCAAATTACGTTGAAAATCAGTAATTTTTTGTTTATATTTAATTATTTTTCTTTTTGACATTGTATTAATTTTCTTTTAAAATTTAAATAATAATTATGAAAGTAAATTTTTTATTTTAATTAATTATTGTTTCTAAAATATTATTACTTAATGATTAAATAAAAATTTTGATAGCAAACTACCAATTAACAGATATCAAATGGAATTAAACTTGTTGCATTTATTTTTTAACGCCTCCTAAATGTTATTTTAATAGTAAGAGAAGCATCACCAATGTAGGCTATTTGATTTTCAAGGCATTCTAGACTTATATAAAAGAAATTAAATACAATTTTTTTAAATTTTGATTGTTAATAATTTAAAAACGGTTTGAGCTAATATAGACAAACTATATATTTTTGGAATCAGGAAATAAATATATATAATTTTAATAAAATAGATAAAGGGTGTTCCATTTAAAAAAAACATAAGTTGCTTATTTCTTTCGGCATTGTAATTATCGTTTGAAAATTTCTTGCTAAGATTCTGATGATTCAGTAAAAATCCTAAAACTTTTTATTTCAAGATCTTTTTCTATCTCTAATTGTTTTCGCTCTAGATAGAGGTCTAAATATAAACGAAAACCCTGTACATTTAAAATATCCTTATTTTTGTTATGCTGATTTTCCGGTGAATATTTTTTAAATTCATTTACATTGAGTGTGACAAAATTACATTAACACATCACGACAAATATCCGAATAATCGACCAAATCCCACACCTGATATTCAGAGGACTAAATAATAATTGTTTAAAGTTGGGATAATTCAATCAAAAAATAAATAATCAAATAATAAATAAAATCTGTTATTTATCTTATTGGTGCACGTTTAATTTCACTAAAGTTTATAACGTTTTTGATCGTTTTTAAACAATTAATATGAAACCATTAAATACACATTTACTACAACTGATTTTTATTTATAAATTGAAATGTGGGCAGCTTTAAAAAATTTGTATTATTCCTAGGCATATCAGAAAACATTGCCGCTACAATTTTTCTCCTTATATACATCAGTATTACATTACCTATCTAGGTGCATTTGCTTACATAACCAAAGAAAATTGTTGGTATGCTTTTCTTTGACATAGCACATTTATTTTGATAAATAGTATTTTTGGATTAAATTTAATTTTTTAAGGAAACGTGTTGCTATAGGTATAGTGTATAGGTACTCGTTTTAAAGAGCAATTAATTTGTCATCGAATTAAATAAGAATAAACAGGGTGTTCCATTTAAAATATAAATTTTTTAATGTTTGAATTTTTTCACAATGAACCTTAAATTGTGACCACCCTATACATTTTGCAAAAACTTTTTAGTCCAGGAGCTAGGGTAAAAAATGTGTAGGGAATATTTCATCTCCATACGTTTGAGAAATAATTAGAAAAAGTGCAGATATCTCAGAAACTAAAATCCACTTGGGAAATTCAAAACTATAATAAAAAATAACCTGTTGTATTTCAAAAACTAAAGTTGACAGCTACTTCCGATAGACCCGGTAATAACAGAAACATGTCAATATTTTAGGTGAAGAGAGCACATAGACAAACCTGGATCTCCAGAGTTTAAGAAAACATGTTCAGCAGTTCTCCGAAAAGTTCTAATGCACCCTACTCGTGTATCAGACTGTGCCCTTTTCTTATTTCCTTGGAAAAAAATATTGGTGACTCCCTTTCGTTGATTATTTCAAATTGAGGAGAATGATAGAACTCGATTTTAAACCAATCAAATATTTTCAAAGTCAATATTTTCTAATCAATGAAGAGTTTTGTATAATAGTCGCAAAAGAGCAAATCTCCGGAATAGATACTTAAAAAGAAATATATCGTATGATTATTTCCTTCTCGTTGTAACCAATAGTACCTATATCAATTTCTGTTATTTTTTTTTAACTTTTTTGGAAAATTTATGATATTTTACTCCATAAACCTGGATATATATACTCGAAAAGCTGGCGAGGTTGAGGTTCAGTTGCCGTTGGAAATAAGAGTTCAAATTAAACTCTCACTCAGTTAAATTTATAAACTCAGTTCGTGCAAAGTTCGTAAGTTTCAAAAAGTTCCCGTGTAGTTCGAGATAACCAATTTTTATGTTCCGAGTCCGAGAGGCTCGTTTCGACCAATGAAGACAATCTGTCAAAATTATCAATGTCAAACTTATTATAATAGTATTCTGTATCATTCTATTGGACAAAAATTTCAGCCAATCAAACAACAACTTTTCGAACTTCGCTACTGACTATAAATGCCGTATTCTGGACTGTCGAATATCGAACCTCACCAACTTGAACATAACTTCAACCTCGTCAACTTTTCGAGTTTATAAATCCAGCTTATTACAAAAAATTGTAGTATTTTTCAGTTTAGAAAGAATTTTATGACATGTGTCATTTTCTAGTTACCAAAAAAGGCAAACCAAAAATGAAAATAAACTGTTGTTAAAAACAGAACCAAATTCGGGCATATTTTACTTATTTGGTTTGTTGATTGCCACCAAACTGTCACACAGGAGCGGATCCAAAACCTCGTTTTGGGGGGGTCACTCACAAAAAAGTAATATATTTTACTTTTGTGTATTAATGCTATTATATAATAAATCTCCAAAATAATAAAAGAAGTTTGCATAAATCATTTTACGGATCAATATAATTAAATTTTATCATGCATTGGAAAATAATATGAGCAAAGTAAATATAATATATAATATTTTTTTGTGTTCCTCTGTTTGTTTGGGGGGGGGGGGTCATGACCCCCATGACCCTCCCCCTGGATCCGCGCTTGCTGTCACATTGGTTGTTTCCCTGTGGTAGCAATCCGCAGATTTTCGAGACATTTTTATGGAGTTTTAAGACAGTTTCTTTGTGTAATATTATAGTTAGTGTAAAAATTAGAAAATTATGGATCACGATTATTGCAGTCCTAGTACCTCTGGAAGAAGAAATGAAGTAAACATGGTAATTTAACCAATCAATATTTTAGACATGCACAATTTTAAAACCCCTTAACTCATTTTCCATTAGCTAAAGTTGATTTTGTTGGTTAACAGAGTAACAGACTTCGCCGCTTTTAATTAATATAAAAAAAAAATTAAATCCTGTCCTGACTCAACATAAACGTACACCTAATGATGGGGAATGCCCAGCAGCAGTCTTCGCAGCAACTTTTTAATTTGTGGCAAATTGTATCTCCATAGGTTTAGGCGGTGTTTGAAATATCAGTGAAAATACTTTAGTTTAGTAACAGTAAATAAATTATTTATTCATATCATCTTCACTGCCCACAATGGTGTAAGGGTAAATTAAAAACAATAATTCGTTGATTTCCCGACCGCAATAAAATTTAAACCTAGCCATAAATAAGTGCCTTTTGAAAGGGTACAGGTCCTGATTACCTACTAATTTCAATAGTTTAGGTTGGCTATTTTCAACAAAATAGGTAAGTATCTTTATTTTAATCATGTAATTAAATAGCTATTAATATTTATACAAAAATACTAATCTACAATATTATAATATCATCTATGCCTAAACTAATTATTAAGGGCCTTACGTTACTATTAATTATGTTATTATATTGGTATATTAGGTAGGTTAATGGCAAATTGCAGGTGTTCAATATAAAGCAGAGTCTTTTCATCTTAGTTCATCAGTCGTTTGGTGTTTGTCAAGCTGTGCGTTAAAGGTATTTTTGTGTGTGTTATCGAGCATCCAACATATGTCAGATCTGTGTGAAACTTCAGATAATATTGCTTCCCGAAGTTATGGTGTAACGAAGAAAAAACATTTATCACTTGATGCCAAAAACATCAAAAAGAACGTTTTCTGTACCCTTTTAGGAAAAGGGTATGGCCGGAGTGCAAGTTTTAGTGAAACGAGTATTTTGACCAAAGTTGCATTAACGACAGTAAAAGATATAATGACCAAACCCATTCATCCAATAATTAATAGTGACGTAAGGCCCTTAATAATTAGTTTAGGCATAGATGAAGACGATACTGATAGTGAAACAGAGCTAAATATAGAGTAGGTTAAGTTGAATATTGTATTATTATAATATTAATTGTAGTTTAGTATTTTTGTATAAATATTAATAGCTACTTAATTACATGATTAAAATAAAGATACTTACCTATTATTTTATATTTGTTGTTTTGTTGAAAATAGCTAACCTAAACTATTGAAATTAGTAGGTAATCAGGACCTGTGCCCTTTCAAAAGGTCCGGTGCCTACACAATAGATATTTCTCAGGCAACTTATTTATGGTTGGAATTACGACTGAGGGTTGTCATCTAAATTTTATTGCGGTCGAGAAATCAACGAATAAAAAAAATAAATTATTTTGTTACAGAGTACCTGTCGAAAGGTTACCTCGGTTGTGACACTATAGTTGGGGTCAAGCAAATATTTGACGCGTGACACTTCCATATTGTCATGGGTGTCAAATACGGCAGGCCACTCATAATATTAAAGTTACTAATGGCTACTTTATATTATAATAATTACCACCCACTCAAAGTATTTGTATCTTTATCCTTTTATATGACTAAAAAGAGATATACATAAACCGAGTTATCTTCTCGTCGATTTGGTCAAATCATATGGGCTGCAGATCCGCATTCTATTTATTAATTTAATCGTTATACACTACTAATCGTTACACACTACTAAGATTGCTTTTGTTAAGACCTGTGATATTAATGGTCAATCCTGAATCCCACCATTACAATGCACAGAATTTATCAAAACAAATTTATTTATATTATAATTCATATTCTTAGACCAATTTCCCAGCAATCATTTTCTGCAAAGGTTTATAAATAACAATATTCGTCAGTCCGGCCCTGACTAAGTATCAGCTGTAATAAAGTTGGTGAAATCGAAATAACTAGTATTGGACAAATATGACAAGATGGAAGTGTCACGCGTCAAATATTTGCTTGACCCCAACTATAGTAAACGTTTTAACATAATGTAGTTCTTTATAAAAAAGTTGATTTGTAGTTGTAAAGAAAAGGGAAACACTATAAATAGTGATGCAGATTGCACAGTGAGTACAACGTGAAAAAGAAAAACTGTTAAGTATTTGTATCCCGTGGTACAGGGCGAAAAAGTAAATAAAAAAAACTGATGAAAGCTATGACGTAGTTATGGTGTGTCATAATAGGGATCTACCTACTATAAAAATAAATATCCCATGCCGTTTTAAAATTATTAAAAGTTATAAAATTATTTATAACTGGGATTTTCTTTATTATAGTTAAAGCAAAATGTTATAATAATATTAAGTTTTACAACAGGGACTTTTACAATGCCCTAAAACTAGCGCGAAAAAGAATAATAAGAGAAATTGAATTTCGAACACTCAAAATAAAACAAACTTAAAAGTGACATATGCCATAAAAGCCTAACCTTAATTAACTTCTTTCTAAACTGAAAAATACTGTAGTACTATATAGGGTATTACCTAGTGTTAGGCCGTAACTGACTAAAATTTCGGAAAAAACAGAATGGAAAATTGTGAATAAACCCATCACCGACAGGAAAAGAAGGAAAGATTCTGAGACTTGCAAAAAATTAGATAGCAGCGATGAAGATTTAGTCCGACGCAAAATTTATAAGATGTATGAAGAGCATACGGTACCAACACGGGATAATTTACTGAAAAGACTTGAGATTGATAACACGGATATCAATTGCGGTAGGACAACGCCGTGGAAGTGTCTTCAACGAATCGGCTTTAAATTTAAAAAAGTCGATAAACGGCAAGTTATCATGGAATCGCAACGACTTAAGGCATGGCGATTTGAATATTTGACAAAAATCGCTCAGTACAGAAGTGAGAAAAGACCTATTATATACTTAGATGAAACCTGTTTTGATACCCATGATATCCCATCAAAAGGTTGGGTTGATTCTAGTGACAGGTGTAAAACAAAGGCACCATCAAACAGAGAAAAAAGAATAACCATAGTACATGCAGGGTCCGAAGATGGTTGGGTACCAAATGCACTTTCATTTAAATTTCTGAACCTAGAAAAGGAGTACTACTGCGACAGCTACGCTAAAAGTAAGGGGCATACAGTGATAAGGCTTCCGCCGTATCACTGTATATTCAATCCCATAGAACACATATGGCATCAGTTACAATCCGCCGTTGGACGTAATAATGTATCACCCACTATAAACACTAGTGTACTGGATATTATTATTATTGAAGTGGACAAAGTGCCTGTGAGTAGCTGGAAAAATTGTGTTTCGCATATTAAAACTGTTGAAAATTCAAACATTCAAATTGGGAATATTACAAAAAGATTTATTATTAACAAAGGTGTTGATAGTGACAGTGAAAATGAATTAAATGAGTAAACTGTAGTTGCATTAATTAACTATAATATATTCTCTAAAATTGCTTATTATTTGTGTCAAATCATCCATGCTTGAAATACAATTCAGTGCGGACCTGTGTAGACCTCAGTCTGGGTTTAAACAGGCGTCAACACGAGTCGGTAAGTCAATCTCTTAAATATGTGAACGGACTTTACGTCTGAGGTGATTACGACAAAACAGGTGCCGGAAAAGCGACGCCAATATAACCTCAGCTGGGAATATTCTTGGCTTCTACTTTCAAAAAACCCAAGTTCTTTTAAATTACGTTTAAATATTTTGTAATAATGTTACGCCACTGAAGTGCACCGACATAAAAGATTTATGAATAGACGCTCCACTAACGAGTGCATTTACCCCGAGTCCTAGGCCGGAGCTAACGTTGACCTAATTTTCATTCTGTGACGACTCTCTAGGATTTTTTAAACTTAAACGTTAAATTTGCAAATAATAGATAATTCGAATATTTTTAGGTCACGCTGCAGCCAGTAGTACAACAAGGACTTGTTTACTGCGTTTGCCGTCGAAAGGTGAATAACAGGGAATTAGAACAAAATTAGAGACCTTGTGCAGTGGCTCCCGGTTAATTCATTTAACCGTCTAATAAGGTCACCAATGCGGAATGGTTTTAACGATCGAATTTTAAAAAGCGATAGGTTTCTGAAAATTTTAGAACTAGCTTATCTTAGAACATATGAATTATACCGGGTCCGCCAACAAAGCGGGGACGGAAGATTGCATTCTTCTCGAAGAACTTATCAAAAATACTAAAACAGCATGAGGTCTGGAATTAAAAGTGGTATATTTCAAAAATATTTTACCCTATACGGGATGGCTCAAAAAAGTGAGGCGAACTAAACTTGTATTTTTCAAACACCGTATATCTTACACTATTTTTGGATTCTACATGAAATAACAATTATTTTTTAATAAGTGCATTATAAGTCTAAACTTAATAGTTTCCGAGATATCGACTTTTGAAAAATTACATTTTTGAACTTTGACAGCTTCTAGCTCTTTAACGGTACGTCTTAGAGTAAAGCAGCTTACATGTCCCTATCTTACTTATTTATTATCTCCCTAAAAATGTAATAAATAAAGTATCTCCACCAAAGTAACAAAGTTTCTCTTGCAGTCCAGTTCGGACTTAAATATTTTTTTTTAAATGTCGCCCGAAGAAGAACATTTTGCGCTAGCAGCAGCTTACATTGTTTCAAGCACGAAAACGAAGAAAAGACAGCATACATTTTGGATGCGTCCTAGTCAGTCCTTCTTCATGCAGTACCATAGCTTGTTCTTATTAGCGAGAAATGTCATGTTGTTATAAGCAAACCATTTTGGCACAAAGACTACTTCAGCCTCATCGGCTCCAGTAGGATCACTCAAGTCGAACCATACATAGGGTTGCCATTAGTCCCGATATATCGGGACTGCCACCGTTATTGGCCTTCTTGTCCCGATGTCCGGACTAGATCGCAAAGTGTCCCGTTTTTCCACTGAAAGATTTTCTTAATTCCGAAGACAAGCCACATTAACTTATTACTCATTTTTGAAATTACCGTGGAGGTTTCCCAAGTGTTGACAGTAAACAAGTAAGTCGTCGTTGTTGAATAATACTACTGATAAATTAGGGACGTTATTGAATACGAAAGCAGCAACGGTATTTTTCGTTTTAATCGAGTTTAAGTCGTCGCGTTGAAGCTGAAAATTCACATCATTAATTTTATGCAGGCCTGTCAAGTACGCAATATATCATTCTTTGATGAGATGAGGTCGTCGCGCAATTCTGTTTCTCTGTTTTCAGGAACTGTATCACGGAGCCAAACAGATTGTAAAATCTAGTCATGCAAGTATCTTTTGACAGCCAGAGCACCTCTGTGTGAAGCGCAAAGTTGACTAAATAATCTGTCATTCAGTGAGTTACTTCTCATTTTGTTAACTGCTCTGATAACATAGTGACGTATAGAGGCGTTCACACAGATTTTCCGCAACCAAATGGTGGCAATAAATGATGCAATGTACCGCAAGCACGTCAGGAACTTTATTTAGGTAATGAAGCCTTTGTGACGCCGGAGTGCCATCCGTAGCAGCTCACATAATATTATTCAAAGGAATTTCCTTTTCGTTACAAAACTTTTCCAGTGTAACAAAAATTGTATCTCCTGTTGTATCTGTTTCTAGATTTCTAGCAAAAATACTTCTTGGCATATTTTCGAATCTTTGATAAACCTCACTTATGACAATAACAATGCTTCATTGATTGGTAAAGTGGACTTAATAAACTGAATTGAAAATTGGCCAGCCTGCAGATGATGGCACAATGATTCTTCAATGTTATCAGTCATCTCATCAATTCGTCTTTGCACAGAATTATTGCTGAAACGAATTTTTCTGATAATATCTGCCGCTGGTTTATGGAGCACAGTGATTATTACTTCTTTTACTGCCAATAAAATTTAATCTTCCCCAATAGTATGTGGTTTGCCTGTTTTAGCAATCAACAATGAGATATTGTACGAAGCTTGAAGTCAGTCATCGTCTTGCTTAGAAGCTGCTGAAACAAGTTTTGATATAGTTGGCTAAACTTCGTACTTCTTTTTCATGTCTTGGAAATAGGTCACATCTTTGTCTTTCTTATCCGAGTGTATTTTATTAAAATGATCTCGAAGCCTAGAAGACTTCATCGCAAGTTAGAACAAGCACAAATAATCCTGCCAATTCTTGCAGGATTGCAAAAATCCCTTTATTTAGCAAAAGCTTGTTAGAACTTAATTGCTACAAACTTGCTATTTTCACGTGGGTATGAATGTAATGGAATCTTTCAATTTAATTTTTATCCACTTCTCGATGACCGAAATATTTGAAATTTCGCACACGTGATAAGACCGATGACAATACAAAAATAAAAAATATAAACCCATATTACAGTTTACAACGTGGTTAGCGTGTTTTTTTAGTAATTTTCTTTTATCTCCCTCGCCCCCCTAGACCGCCTGAAAGCCCCCTAATTTTCTCTGAGCCATCTACTGCCCCCCCAAAGGCCTCCAGCGCCAACTTTGAGAAAATACTGCCCTAGATGTTGCTCTGATGAGGACCAGGTTTAACGTCGAAGCAATTAGACTTCTTAATACCCTACACCTAATGCAAACGTTTGAAGAATATCAAATCTATTTAGTATAGTTCTAAAATCTTAGTGCAGTACCTGCATTGAGGAAGCCTTAAGGTGGACTTTAGTATTAGGCTTGTTCAGTGTAAGAGTTAAGTGGTCACACTGGTTTTTACAACAATAATAGGAAGTTACTTTAACTTAGGTCATGACCCCTTTACCCCCTCCCAACTTTTCAATGTGGCTACACTGGATTTTTAATATCACATTTAAATGTCGCAATATACTAACCACTTCTCCTACTAAAAGTAGGAATGTGAGTTTTTAAAGGTAATATTACACCTAATTCTCGTATTAAACTAGATTTAATAGTTACGTTTTATACGAATTACCATTTGCAATTTTAGTAAAATAATATCGACGTTTCTGTCCATCTCTATCGCGATGCAACGATATTTAGGTCGAGTTGCAATTTGCGTCACAAGAATACTACGTTGTTTGTATATATTGGCTTTGCAGGACTATTTTTGAAAGAAAAAACTTCTTGAACCTTTGTATTTTAATTACTCAATATTGATGGAGTTCGCGAGAACGTCTGGTTACAAATAAAAGGTGGCAAGGTGAATCTTACTTTTTAAAAAATCAATCGTTATTGTAGTTTTTTTTTTCTGTCAGAAATACGAGCTAATGAAAACAGACGTTATCAATGCAGTTTTATGATATCCAACAGGGTTCGGCAAAATTTAATTTTTATTAAGAAAATAAAAAATATTGATTTTTTGATTTTAATAAAAGATTTAATCATCTCGCCTTTTTCAAATTAATACAAATTATTTTAATGTCAGTCTAACAAATATAGTACAATTTACAGCCTAAATATTTGCCAGAACGCGCTTCTTGCAAGAAAATTTCTGTCGCGGCTTGTTTCTTTCCCGATCTATAAATTGCCATTGCCCGATACGTCTCGCGTATTTTAATAGTAGTTGTTCAAAGGCATGGAAGTAAATAGTTGTAATTTTTTCTTGGATATTAAGTGAAAACATATAATCGGCTGGAAGAAAAGGAGACAACATAATATGGCAGTTCTATGTTAAAGCAACAGATCCAAATAAATCAGGTAGAGCTATTTGTAAAAACTGCAAGAAAGATATTCAAGGGATAGTTTAAAGGCTCAAAACACACCATGATATTTGCAATAAGCAGCAAGAAACAAATACAGGTAAATAAATAATAATATTTTATATTAATATTACTTATTTCTTATTTCATTTTCAATGTAAACCGTATAGAAAAATTAATTATGGCAAAAAAAATTGTTCATCATTCATTATTTTGCTAATGTTGAAAGAAAAATTGGGCGTGTCCTTAGTTTATTAACAAAAATATACATTCAGTATAAATTAGGCATTGTGACCTAATTTCTTCGTGTGCACGATAAAATCTTTTGTGATAGACAACGCAGCGAATATCAGGAAAATTGGATTATAACTTATGGCTGCTCTTCACATATTTTGTATTACTGAGTAAGGGCTGACAAGACAAGTACAAGACGTTAAAGAACGTGTACTCTAAATTGTTAAGTATTTTCGCAATAATTATGTGGCTAGAGCAATATTCAGTCAAGAAGGAGGCAACACTTTGGTACTTCCAAGTGATGTGCGATGGAATATCATGGCTGATTGCTTAGATGTACGTCACTCTGGGATATAATATTAAAAATCTGTGGCGAAGACAAAAAAAAGAGATTGATGCGACCATTTATCAAACGGTTTCAAATATTGTTCTTAAACATGCAGCAAAAGAATATTTACGCATTTTAAAACCTATATTAGTCGCTCTTGATATTTTGCAGCGAGTCAATGTTATTATCTCAGATGCTGTAGAGCAGTGGAAACATTTACAATATATCTTCGGGGATTTTGTAGAATTATCTTTACAAAAAACACAACAATTTCAATTTTTTTAAACAACATACAGTGACTTAAATCATGATTTTAATCGTTATTTAAATCACTTGATATAAATCAACCCAACCCTGATATTCAAGAATAACATGGATACAAAGAAGCATAACAACACAATAAGCTATTTGAACCACATATGACATCTTGGAGATACTGCTAGATGATTTAACGGGTATGGGGGGGGGGGGCACATACTAACAATTAGGCTAATTTGAAATGACGCCTCTTGAAAATGTAAGTAGAGAAACACTGAAAGATATTTTTCCATAGATTTTATAAAGGTAGTTAGAAAGAGATCAACAGTTGCTTAAAAACGTAACCCGTATATTATTTTTTGGCATTAGGCCATTTACATATTTTCTACGACATTTTAGAGTCCTGGGTCTGGATATAGTGATGTGCTGATTAATACTCTTTTTTGTCTATAATGTTTTAATTCTGAGGTTAGCTGTTAACAGTGGCGTAGCTACCATTTTAGGATGGGGGGGGGGGGCAACTATGGGGGTGTAGATCGCGGAGGTGAAGCGTCGCAGGCAAACATTTTTTTAGAACCACGCCTAAATTTATGGACATCATAGCTAGAGTATCTAGTCAGCGGGCGCCATTTTCACAGAAATGTTTTTATATGTTTAAGGGTAAAAGTTCTATTTTGTGCTTTTACTAACTTGTGTCAGGTTTAAATCTAGCTTGCTCAGTACTTTAATTCTTAATTTATATCGCTATACGCTACGCCACTGGTTGTTAACTTTACAGGGTGTCCTGATTTTGATATTTTTGTATGGTACGTATCTTCTTTATTAGCAGGGTTGAAAGGATTTAGATCAATTGATTTTGATGAAACAGACAAGAGTTGCAGTACGTGGCTACATCTTTGCCAGCCACAATAAATCTGGAGCGGGGTGGGGGGCGGGGGGGTTTCAAAAATAAAAAAAGGTAAGTTAAGGGGGTAGGACATTATGGTCAATAACCCTTTACAAAACATCGAAATCTGGACACTCTCCGACACTGTCATTAACTTCAAAATTTTGACTGGTGCAACGTCTTAAAAATCTTGAAAACTTTTTCACGAATATGAACACGCATGTAAGAAATTACATGAACAACTAACTTCTCACATTTGTTTTTTTCCACCGCCATTTACATCGGGCCAAAATGACTCCGACCTCGATGGCCAAATCTTCAAAAACGCTCCTGTTTGGATTTATTTTTATTAAGTTGAGATGACAGCTTTAACTTTTCAAGGATTTTTTAAAAAATACTTGAACGGAGACAAAACAAATATTTATATTACATCGGAAGAGTGCTCCTGTAATTACGATTTAGCATCTCCTTTAGATATGCGTTAAGAAATATAGCTTCCGTTCTTAGATTATTATCAGTTTTTGCCCTTTTCATTTACACTTGGCGTCTTAGCGTTAAATATCCTTGCAGCATATACATTTACTATCAATTAAAGCATAAACAATACTTCTACTCCGGAAATGCGTAACTATTCGTAGATATAGACAATTCATGGACACTTTTAACAGTGACAAAGACAACTAATAGCTGACCAATTCGGAATTTTATGTTGTGTGAACATTATTTTGTATTTTTAAAAAGGACAAAAATTACTGCCGTAAAAAATGTAGGTCCGGTCAAATGTTTGGCGGAATCAAGAATATGACTCACCTCCTGATTAAAGTCCGGCTCAATCACGGTGGTGGAAGGGTGCATCTGTTGCTCATTGGCATCTTTTTGAATGGCTTGGTAAGCCGAAGTAGTCAGCACCAAGAGTTCGTGCCACTTGTGTGTTAGCAGCCTCGTGTGCACTTCTACAGGAAGCTCCAGGTAAAACGGTAGCCTAAAATTTAATTAAAAAAATTATATGCCTTTTTGAAAGGATGTAAGGCGCCATTTACCCTCTTATAAATCCCCGAGAGAGGCCTACCTTTTCGTCCATTGCACCAATTTATACACTATCGAATCGCCTATGTTACACAGTTTCTCACTGAGATCTGTGTTGTGATCCAATAGTTCGTCCAGATTTCGCAACGTCGCAATATCCTGGAATTCATCACAGTCGATCAGGGTTTTGATCATGGAAAGAGCGTAATCCACGGAGAAGTTTCGATCCCGCGAGCTGGATACCGCGCTGTCCAAGCGTTGACGCAGCCGAATCACCTCGCTGGGATTGGTTAAAGCTGTTTTCAGGATTGTTCCATTGACTAGAAACAAATATGAGTTTAAAACTGGGCATGGCTTTAGTTAAAAGCAATTGTTAGATCACCAATAACACATTAAATAAAATACAATAATAATTGTTTTATTGCAGGGTATATAAGGAAATCTTCAAAATAAATATATGTTCTAATGCAGCAGAAAACAGTCAAAACATTACCGATTTTAATACATCAGTTTTGAAAAAAGACTTGTTTGGAAATATCGGGTCATCGTAAATTGGCAAAGCATAACTGGACAATAATAGATGTCAAGTTGTCAATAAATATGAATTTTAGTTTAACGCAAGTGTAGGATATGGGTTCTAAAATTTTTTTACTTTCTCTGGAGAATTTTTAGACAAATCGCTGAATTTACTTCATAGAATCTAGTGACTACGACTTTTTCACCAAAACTTTTACTATACACTTTAGTAGATACAGGGTATCCGATAAGTTTATGGCATACTCTCGGGAGCGTATGGGGGAGGTCAAAATAACCCTAATTTGTCATAGAATTCCTACAGTGCCCCTAAACGGAGATACAGGGCCCCAAAGGGGTACCTAGCGACTTACTTTTTTCGCTCTAACTTTTGAACCAACATGTATAATTTAATGAAATTTTATTATTTTATGTAGGCTATAAAAAGACTTATAAAATCATACTACAGTAGATGTTTTACATCATCAGAGAAGTCAGGAACGGACTTGCCACTACACTAGGCCAAAATTTTGAGGTGTCATTTTTTATAGCTGAAAACAGATTTTTAAAATAATTAAAAAGGGTACTCTACACTTGTTTCGATAAATCTAGCCGTTTTGGAAGAAAATTAATTTTGTTTAACATGTTATTGAAGTAATAAATCAGAATACTACCATAAGACACCAGTCGTTTCTATTTCGTTAACAATGTGTTATTGACAACACTTTTCTAAATTGTCTGATTGATTGAGTACATAAAACTTAAGTAATGAAGGATGTACAGGGTGTTTCCTAACTACGGTACGAAACTTCAGAGGGTGATACGTAAGGTCGTTTTAAGAAAAAAAGTTCCTATGAACATATGTCCGGAGTTGCTTCGTTTCTAAGATACTAAAAAAAAACGGTCATAAATATCCTTAAACCGATTTGGTTGAAATTTGGTTCAGTTATTTGAAGTAATAAGGCGCTTATTTAGCCCTAATAGTTAGAGCCGCGGTGACAAAAATGCCTTGGAACTCCCAAATGGATGAAAAGCACGTTTTTGTATAGTTCGAATGTCGTTCCCCAAATCCGTGTTGTCGAGTAGGGGTCTGGCCAGTGGCGTATCCAGGGGGGGCAAAGGGGGCAATTGCCCCCTCCCCCCCAGAACAATTTTATTAAAGAGTAGCACAAACGGAACACACCCTAAGAGTACTCTAAAAAAATTCCATTTGCAATAAGCAGAAATGCAGAAAAAAAACAAGAAAAATAAACATTTTGATTTAAAAAGTCAATCTACTCTATGTTTGAATTTGGTGTTTTTTGTTCCTTTCTTTCAACTTGGTTTTGATTAGACTATATTAGATATTATAAGAATATTTAGAAATTTTATTTGATTATGTTTTATCTCGTGATTATCTTGTCTGTCTTGAGTGTCTTGCATATTGTTATTTAGGATGTATATTGACATATTCTTATGTTGTTTTTCTTTTTTTAAATTAATTAGTAGTTCCTGTTTTAGCCAAAGTTGTAGGTTGTATTTAGTATTTGTTTATTTTTGTTGCATCTGCATTTATTTGTTATTTATTTACTGTTTACCTCTTACCTATATTAAGAAATACTTTCTAACTTATGTTTTCTAATTCTTGTTTAACTTTGTTAAAAGCTCTTAAACGAGCTATTAAATAAATTTAAATTAAATTGATTTTATTATTATAGAGAAATTGGTAATTTTGTGAATCGTAGTACCAAGGACTAACAAATGACGATAAAAAGTATTTTTCAACCACTTTTAGTAAGCACTTTGCCCCCCCCAAGAGCATATGCTGGATACGCCACTGGGTCTGGCGCTCGGCGGTGAGCGGCTATAATATTTTTTCCAAATTTTGACCAGCGGTTTAAAAAAACATTTCCCAAACGGATGAAAATTACTGGAGAGCATCTAGGCAACCCCCCAATTACCGGAAAAGTATTTTCATCCGATTTGATCTTAGCAAAGAGCTCTTCCAGGAGCTAAAAAAAAATGGAAAAAAGGGGAAAAAAAATTTGTTCATTTAAACTTGAAGTTTGGCAGGGAGCTAGAGTTTGTGTCTGAGAATATGTAAAAAAAAATTTTTGCTCCATGTGTCACCATCGCTTTATAACAATTTTTCAAAATTTAAATGGGCAAAATTTGATAAAGTAATCCCCACATGGATGAAAATTTGCACACAGGTTCTTTGACACCTACAAAACATCGAAAAATTATTTTCATCCAAATTTATTGCGGCCAAGACCAGATCTTCCAGAACATCTCCGATATATTCATTATCACCGGAAACTCCAGGATCCGAATGTTTAATCTTTAAAGTAGAAAGGCCGATTACAATCAAATTATTGTAGGTATATTATTGTCCTAAACATTGATGAGAATATTTTCCTCTGATTTGACGATTATGAAGTGAAAACTCTGACTTTTAGACCGTATGAACGCGACATACTTCATCCACATTTTAGCTAGTATATCTTTAGCAGGCTTTGATTCGCTTTGCTCGTGGATGAAATTTGGTTATTATAGTCGCCTTATATTTTGTGTTAGAGATTGGATTTTGACTAGATTAATATTAGAAGACGGTTCTTTCCCATTCTGGTGACTCCCCAAGCAAAAATCTGCTTCTAACAGCAGGATCATTGGAATTTCAGCTATCGTCCAAGCGTCTCGTTTTTCCGGTTGCTCCGATTGATACGAAAGTATGTATATAGCCACATATTTTCGGATATCAGAGGAAGGTTCTGATCCAGTTTCCATTTCGATGGAAACTCTGAAATCGGCAGTCGCAAAACGCGCTACTCAGCGCACAACTGATCGATCATAAATCGATGAAAAAAAAAAGATCCTAACTGAAAACTGGTTGCTCCAACTGGCACCAACCTTGAGAATCTTGCTTCTAGATGTCAGAAAAAGGTTATGAGCCTGTTTGGTGCCATTCCGATGAAAACTCTGCTTCTGGCTGCAGGTTCATTGGAATTTCAGCTCTCGTCGCGCTTACATCCAAGCGCCTCTAGTTTTTTCTATTGCTCCGATTGCTACCAAAGTATATACAAATATTTCGGGATGTCAGAGGAAGGTTATCTCCCAATTTGGCGATTAATAAATCAAAACTCTCCTCCTGGCAGCCGACATACATGCGCGCAGGACGTTTTTCGGCTGTCAGAAGGAGAGTTTTGATTTATTTATCACCAAACTGGTTCAGAAGCTTCCTCTGACAGCCCAAAATATGTGGTTACTGTATGCTTACTAGTGGGCAATGTTATTACACTCGTATTATGGAAATAGGTTAAAAAAATTATTCGATCTGCAAAATCAAAAACCGCCCATAACTTTCTTACCAGTGATGGAAAATGAGTCGTGGGTTCATTATATTTGGGGGTGATTAATGAAGGTTGCCCAGGGTTCAGGAACGATGAGGAAGACAGAAAAGCGGGAGCGGGCTGATAATCAGCCAATTTTTACGAAAATATACGTTCTCGTGCTTTCAATTACAAAATCTAAAAAAAATTTTACTTACTATTGAATAGTCACTCAACATTTTACCGCCTCTTTCTATATGCTCCCTATATCATTTTTTTTTATATTTTTAAACCAGAGACAAATAAGTTTACGAAACTTCCATCTAAATCTCGCAGAAAATTTACGAAGAACTCGGGATCAAAATCACGCGTGCTGGCGAGGTTTTTTGTTATTTTTCATAGTTTAGCCAGGCTCATTTTGGATGAAAACTTTTTTTTTTAATAACATAAATAATAACGATTCATTTCAGACCGGTTGCATGCATGCGGCTGATTTTCTTTTTAAATTTCGGAGTTTGGGTCCATTTAATTGTACTGGAGGTTACGGCAAGGATCAAATCGGATGAAAATATTTTTCCGGTAATTGGGAAGATGCCTAGATGCCCTCCAGTAATTTTCATTCCTTTGGGAAATGTTTTTTTAAACCGCTGGTCAAAATTTGAAAAAAATATTATAGCCGCTCACCGCCGAGCGCCAGACCCCTACTCGACAACACGGATTTCGAAAACGACACTCGAACTATACAAAAACGTGCTTTTCATCCGTTTGGGAGTTCCAAGGCATTTTTGTCACCGCGGCTCTACCTATAACTAGATTGAAATTATTAGGTCCAGTGGCGTCTCAGTGGGCACCACAGCCAATTATAATTAAAAGTACGCCACTGCCTTTTTTTTTAGTTTGTTTCACCGTTATAACCGTTTTTTTTTTAACTTCAACGCCCTGTATCTCAGAAACGAAGCAACTCCGGACATATGTTCATAGGAACTTTTTTTCTTAAAACGACCTTACGTATCACCCTCTGATGTTTTGTACCGTAGTTAGGAAACACCCTGTATAGTGAATATGAATCTAATTTATGAAAAAGCACTCGGCAATTGTGTGGAGGCGAGAAGAATTTATTCTGATACGTTTCCAAATTGGCGTTTACCGCAACAGAAGAACTTTTCAAAGGGTTAATCGTAGCTTAAGAGAAACAGGTAAAAAGTCAAGTGAAATAAAAAAAAATTTAAAATTAGTTATTTTGCTAATCCATTTTAGGAAGGTTTTTGCCACATCGCGGTGGAGAAGGGTCTCCCAGAAGAGCAAGGGTTTGGCTGGAGCGACGAGAAACATTTAGAAAATCCCTCTATACAAATAAAAATGAAGATTTAGATTCGGACCAACCATTAGCCAGACTGATTTCATCGTAAACTTACTTGTTCCCAACCAGCCTTTTCTATTCGTTTTGTTGTTTTTTGTTTTATATTAAAAATACAATTTTAGTTGTTGTTTTCTTTTGGCTGTTGTTCTGTTCTCAATTTTTGTTTTTAGTTGAACCACAGTTAAAAGCAAAAATATATGATGTGTTCATAGTCATAAACTTATTCATAGTCATAAACTTATTTTTTATCTACATTTCAGACTCCTAAGATTAAGTACTAGTACTAAAAAGACTTGTTATTGTGATAGCAACTATCATTGAATGTAATACAAATGAAATACAAATTTACATGTTTATAACATTATATTAAAAGTAATTTTGAATTTTAAAAATATATCTTTAATTCTCTAGGTAGGAAACAGATGAAATAATTTAAAAATAACTATATATTTGAAGAAGTAGTCCATACTTGCAGTGGAGTGTAGGTAATAAATTAAAACAACACTTCTGTCTTCCTCCACAAATAATATATATTTTTTGGAAAATTTTTAACGATTGTCCCTACATGTTTCGACTATATATACAGTCATCTTCAGGGGAACTATATCGAGTGTAAAATTGGATCCAATAGTTGTCTCAAATTAATAAGTACAACATTTAATATCATAGCAAGTGAAATTTGTGTAGTTGAAGACTAACTTGAGGTAACTCAGAGTTGTGGATATGTAAGTACCTAGGCACATTTTAGTTATTTAAAAAAAAAAAAAAATTTATGTTGATAAAAGTGAGAAAATTTAGTTATATTTAATGAGCATGGTGTGAAAATAAATTTTAATAATTAATATATTTATATTATAACATGGTTTATGCGGAGAAACCAAAAAGAAGAGAAATAAATTTTTTTTTTTTTTTTTTAGTTATTTTATAAAAATATGAAATGGCTAAATGGGCTTAGCCCCCATTCTACTTTATTTATTTATAATAGTATTCTAAAAACATGAAATTTCATATTTTTATAAAATAACTAAAAAAAAAAAAATTTTTTTCTTTCTTTTCTTTTTGGTTTCTTCACATAAACCATGTTATAATATAAATATATTAATTATTAAAATTTATTTTCACACCATGCTCATTAAATATAAATAAATTTTCTCACTTTTATCAACATAATTTTTTTTTTTTTTTTAAATAACTAAAATGTGCTTACTTACATACCCACAACTCTGAGTTACCTCAAGTTAGTCTTCAACTACACAAATTTCACTTGCTATGATATTAAATGTTGTACTCATTAATTTGAGACAACTATTGGATCCAATTTTACACTCGATATAGTTCCCCTGAAGATGACTGTATATACATATAGTCGAAACATGTAGGGACAATCGTTAAAAATTTTTCAAAAAATATATATTATTTGTGGAGGAAGACAGAAGTGTTGTTTTAACTATATATTTATTTATATAAATATCATGATATTTGCCAACCCTGATTATTTTGTCTGTAAATTGTTTGAGTGTGATAATTTTTAGGCCTAGATGCAATGCATTGTTCGTCATGTACATTGATGCCCCCACCATATTTTTTAGGCAAAAATAGTATCGTTTTGTTGACGGACGAAGCCGGTTTCACCCGAGACAGAGTAATAAATTGCCATAAATTGCGTGCAACAATCATGGAATGTTGTTTCAAGTACAACGAGAAAACATCCGTCGATTAAGGAAATCTATAGAGGTACAGGGCGCATTTTTTTCTTTCACATTTTGACACAATTATGACCTCCCCTATACGCTTCCGGGAGTATGCCATATACTTATCGAACACGCTGTATATCTACTAAAAAGTGTATAGTAAAAGTTTTGGTAAAAAGTCGTAGTCACTAGATTCTATGAAGTAAATTTAGCGATTTGTCTAAAAATTCTCCAGAGAAAGTAAGAAAATTTTAAAACCCATATCTGACACTTTCGTGGCACTAAAATTCAAATTTATTGACAACTTGACGTCTATTATGGCCAAGTAGGGCTTTGCCAATTTACGATGATGCGATATTTCCAAACAAGACTATTTTTAAAACCTGTGGCCATTATACTATATTTCTTAATGCGAGAGAGTAATAAAATGTAAATGTGCAATGACAGTACCCATTCAGCAGGGTGGACAACCTAAAGGTTGCATTGTATTTGTATTGTAAAGTTAAGGTAAATTGCAATGATAGTTTTTAAAAATTCCGTATTTTAGATATTTAAGACCTACACACCCCGAATCTGTCCTAAATTAGGGTCACCCTAATTTGCATACAAAGGAAAGACGAGTTTGGTGAATGAAAGTAAGGAGACAGCGGCGTTACTACAGGTAGGTAAACTACATGTGCCTCTACCTACCCGATGCCGGGACCCCTAACAATAAACATAATTAAATAATAACTATGGAATACGGTGAATACCACTGGGTTTTATAGTTCAATAATGATTTATTACTCTCTCGCATTAAGCAACAGGCTATAACTTGTTACTTTGTAATTTTTACCTAGGTTTGGAGGTATTCCCGCAGGTAGTAGCTGCTGTTGATGCTGCTGCTGCTGTTGCTCTGTTTTAAACTGCTGTATACTTTTTTCCTCCTTTTTCACCGCCGTTTTGCTAGGTTTTTTATGTTTTTTGTATTTTACTTTGTACAAATTATATACAGCACCACTGTTTCTACCACCTGGCATTCGATCTTCTCGAACCGCTGGAAGAAAAGACATTTTGTAAAGTAGAAAATGTTGATTTAATAAAACAATTTAACTTGAATTTTATAAAATCAAACTGAAATGCGTTAATAATGGCGGATTTCAAAAAATTGTAAGAACACAACACAGTGAGTGATATGTTTTGTGTTGTGAATTTTTGATGTTGATCATGACTATAGATAATAGATATTCTTTCTTGTAGCATTTATGTGATCTTTTTTAAATTTGGTAGGGATACAACAGCTAGGTATAATTATACCTGTATAATTATTTTCAATTAAAACTGCAAATTGACTGTCCTAAATAGCCAAATAGTATAATTTAGCTTCCGCATAAATCTACCTGTATAACTTTCTCTTATATTCAGATATTTTCAGGTTATATAATATTTGAATTTTAAGCTGTTCACAATATCAATTATTAAGCATTAATACATGGCTGAGAACATTTGAATGTAACGGTCATTTATTTGTTTGTTTTTACTTACATTTTGTAATTTCAAATAAGCATGTTTAATTTTAAAACAATGTTTTTTTTTATCTAATTACACAAGAACATTGAACATTCAAATGTTATAATATAATTGACGTTAAAAATCATTATGGTAATTAAACAGATTAGCAAGCCAGTTACTTATGTCCGCGGAATATATTCCTGCTATTAAATAAAAAATCTAACCAGGAATTACATTGGAAAACTATTCGTTCAGTATTTGAAAAGAACTTGTAAGATTTTTGAGGCTACTGAATAAGAATATGGCCTTAGTTTTCGACCGGAATTCAAATTCTTACTTGTGCTTGTCATTAATCTAATATCAATGATCCAGGGGTTTCCATGAAAAGGGCATTACACTCTAATAGTGCGAGAAGGTGATCATTCTAATCACTAAATCTTAGTGGAAACCTCTTCAGAAGTTACTGATACAGAATATAAAATTAAAAATATTTAAGAAAAACTAGTTACCTTGTAAAACCATGCCTTGTTCAATACATTTCTTAAATCGGCAATACTGACACCTATTCCTTTGCGTCTTCGTGATCTCACAATTGCCATCTGCCACACACGTATACACCCTCCTATTTTGGACCGTTCTTTTAAAGAAACCCTTACACCCCTCGCACGTTATTATTCCATAATGTAACCCTGTCGCTTTGTCTTCACATATCATACATATCATGGGCGTTTCCTCTTCTTCCCCCTGCTCATGTTGGTCAGTCACCATACCTGAGTCGTTAAGGCCAATGAGTCTTAAGTCTGGACTTCCTGGAAATAAGTTCTGAGGCATGAGACCGGTCGGCGAGGTAAGGTTCAGAGCTTGCGTCTGCTGAGTTATAGGAATTTGTCGTAGATCACCGGCCCATAATCGTTCCATGTTTAGCGGGACTGTAGAGAAATTTTGAGTAGGCGATTGAGGCGCTACAATCGATCTACTTACTGGTAATCGTAACCGATTATCCTGGCCTAAGTTTAAAAGCATTTGGGCAGCGCTTTCCTCTGGATTAGAAACGGAACTCCCACTAGACGACCAGTTTGACGTGGTAGGAAATAATGGGGGCTCGACCCCCATAGGCGAGGTTGGGGTCGTACAGAGGTTTGGTTGCGACCAGATCATCGTTCGAACTCCCCCGGCTTCGCCCATTATCACTGTGGGGGTTTGTCTTACTGGCAATGAGGCAGTGGTCCTCGGTATCGGACTCCCGGGCGATCTAAGCTCCGGTAAGTGAGGGGGTGACGTAGTCCCGAACGTGCCCCCTATCAGTTCTGGCTTTACTCCGTTTATTCGTTGGTGCTTCAGCCATAATTGACTTTGCACTAAAGCTGCTTGGGGCTGACTAATAATGACTCCTCTCGATCGTGATTGAAGAAACGTGGCGTTCGATGATAGAAGGGATTCATGAGTGGTGACTATTGTCGGTGTAAGGATTCTAGGTGGACTGGGCATGGTGGGCTGAAGCAAGAGTGGCGCATGTTTGATCACAGGACTTGTGTTCGCGGGTCGGCCCGGCGAGCTATGAGGCCTAGGCGGCTGCGAGGGACTGAATGGGGGTGATGGCCTGAGCATTGGAGGGCTCTGACTTCGTACGCTTCGGATGACACTGGCAGTGGTTCCCCCTCCTACGTGACCACCTCCATCGAAGACTCCGGAATCTTCTAACCTACTGGAGAAGTTGTCCAGGGTGGGTTCGGGCTTGATCAGTTGTTGTTGCGAGGGTGTCGAGTCCGGACTGGGAGGGTTCAGCACGGCTTCTGACATTTTCGGCGAGGGTGGGATGACGAGATCTGGAGACGACGTACTGGTATCGGCGACAGATTCGCCTAGAAGCGGACAGAGACATTGCCTAAAAGGAAATTTTGCTGATGTCTGCCTACCCTAAGTTGGCCAAGGAAGAAAGTACTGAATATTACAATGTAATACCACCTATATATTACCCCAAAATTTATAATAATGTTTTTAAGTCTAGCCAAGTGATGGCTTGAAATTTCTTTTTTTGCCGGGGATTCTGTTTTAACCATCTCAGCACAATAACTTGCACATCATTTTAGAAAAGTGAGGATAAATAATAATTGTTTTCCCAAAATCTCAATTAATATTATAAACGGTGACTATAAAAATTTTCAGCCAAAAAGACCGTTGTTTGACTGTGTTGATTTTCACAATGAACCACCCACACCTGGTCACCATTCAATTTAAGTATGCAGGGTGGTACTCAGGGCCGTCGAGAGAAAATCGGGGCTCGGGGGTAGTAAATCTATGGGCCCCCCTGCACCTGTTTTTTCGTGCCACACAGTTACAATTTTGTAGTAATAGTAGATTACTAAGATAGTATTAGGAGAGATGAAGTTATTAAGTTAATAGTATCAAGAAATTTAAATACAAATACTAGTAGAGAACGAAATACGGGCCCCCCTTAAAATCTCCCAGGGGGAATCACCCCCGACCCCCCCCTCTCACCGAGCCTGGTGGTACTTAATGAGAGGGCGTAATTCCAAGGGCGCATTCCTAAATCAAGTTCAAGTAGAAAAAAATTTATATAAACATGTATCCTAAAAAGTCTGGTTTTCAAGACACAGGTTGTCAAAGTTTTTAAAAAGAATCGGTTTTTTATTAATATCTTAAGAATCCTTTTGCAGATGTTGGTGAAATTTGAGGGTGTTGTTCGTTGTGATAATAATATTAATATGACTAATAAAGTAATAATATTCATATGACTGCCCCCCAGGACGCCACTGGAACTCATAATTATCATTTAGTTATTGCTAATTTGGACTGGTGATTTTCTATAACTACCGGGTGTCCCACTAAGAATGGCTGTCGGCCGTATCTCAGAAAGTGTTAGTCGTATGGCTTGCGGAAAAAAAAAATATATTAGGTAAAGTGGTCATGAGAAATTGCTGGAAATTATTTTCAAGTTTCTCAGACTGGCGCTAGAGGGCGCAACAGCAACGGTAAATATGAATCACGAAGTTTCCTCAAAAGTCGCCTAGTTAAGGTATCCCGAATATAACATTTTTGTATATTTCGAAAATTTATTAATAAAATTCACCTATAGAACGTGTTCGTCACTTTTCAAATAAAGTGGTGAGGGAAGGTTGAACATTATTTGTAATAAATTCTAATAACTTCGGTCTGGCTTAACATAATTTGATAATTTAGTAAACTTAGTTTTGTTAAAAAGGGCTTTTCTCACTCTATATCATCTTATGAACTACGGTAATATGTGTTTTACACTAGGCGCTAGGGGGCGTTGTCTTACAACTTCACAAACATTGCGCGTTTTTTCCATAATTGTAAATATAATAGTATATTCAATTTTACCTGATTACAAGGATGATTAAAAGTCTAAGAAGACAGCCAAAACCGTAAGTTAATATTTATTTTCAATCCGGAGATATCAACAACAATAATCATAATTACGGAACATTATGATTTTATTTTCAAGTTGCCATTGTAAAGGTTTTTTTAAGAGTCAAATAGGCCTTGGACTTCTTAGACTTTTAATCATCCTTGTAATCAGTTAAAATTGAATATACTATTATATTTACAATTATGGAAAAAACGCGCAATGTTTGTGAAGTTGTAAGACAACGCCCCCTAGCGCCTAGTGTAAAACACATATTGCCGTAGTTCATAAGATGATATATAGAGTGAGAAAAGCCCTTTTTAACAAAACCAAGTTTACTAAATTATGTTAAGCCAGACCGGAGTTATCAGCATTTATTACAAATAAAGTTCAACCTTCCCTCACCACTTTATTTGAAAAGTGACGAACACGTTCTATATGTGAATTTTATTAATAAATCTTCGAAATATACAAAAATATTATTTTCGGGATACCTTAACTAGGCGGCTTTTGAGGAAACTTCGTGATTCATATTTACCGTTACTGTTGCGCCCTCTAGCGCCAGTCTGAGAAACAGAAAATAATTTCCAGCAATTTCTCATGACCACTTTACCTAATATATTTTTTTTCCGCAAGCCATACGACTAACACTTTCTGAGATACGGCCGACAGGCATTCTTAGTGGGACACCCGGTACATAATAAAAAACAAATCACACATCTCTCAATGATTTTCCGCATGGAAGCCAAATTTAATGTCAAAAAGTATTTGGGTTCACAAATCTGACAGGTCTGACACAATTTTAAATTTTTTATAATTATTCTAAATATTAGCGTCCTAACTTAGAATTTTAGCAGAGTATAGTGGGTTAAGGATAAAATGAAACAATGCTATTACTTAAAAAGTGACGACGTTTCGACCTATATTGGGTCTTTATCAGTATCAACAAGAGCACAACGAGAGTTCTCATTTTAATATTGATACGTGTTAATGCATATTTCAGCTAATAAGCCCCTTTTTCCAACTTAACTTTTTAATAATTAAAAAACATTTATCTTAAATTGATATACAGGGTGTTTCAATAAAAACTCCCAGGCCAATTATTTCGAAAACTATAAGTGACATGTAAATTCTGTAAACGCCAGTTATTAGCCTCTATGATTGGCTTCACAACTGTGTAAAAAATGTGTTTAAATAATACAAGATGTAGGTGGCGCCATGGTGCAAAGAATTTTTTTGATGACAGGAACTTTTAAATGTTATGGTTCTTAAAGATAATTAATTTTTGATCAAATTATGTCTCATAAAAATTTTTGATAAATCCAACATGAAAGGAGATATTTGGGGTTAAGTTTTCTATTAATATAATTTTAACGAGTATTTTAATTATAAATATTTTTAATATCCTTTAGCAGATTTTAATTTAATTTTGGTAATGACAATTTTAGTGATAAAACGCTCGTGTAGCGCTAAATTATTACGTCCAGTGACGTCTCAGGGGACGCCTTAACAAATAATATTGGCAAAAAATGAGACGCCACTGAGTTTTTGGTAATTTTTATATTTTTTTTCGGATTAAGCAACTAAAAATATCCTTTTATTGTCTGTTAAATTGTTTTCATATCTTGCTTCGTTTTCGAGAAATAAAACCATAAATTATCAATACGTTGTATTTTTTGTTGTTTAAAAGCAAAGTTAAAACATTAAAGCATAATAAAATAAAATTAAAAGATGTTTTAAATTGTATGGTTTTGTTTCATAATGCATATGCAATAAAATTGTTTTTATTTTTATTTCTTGAAACCGAAGCATGATATGAAAACAATTTAATACACAATAAAAGGATATTTTCAGTTGCTTAATCCGAAAAAAATATAAAAATTACCAAAAACTCAGTGGCGTCTTATTTTTTGCCAATATTATTTGTTAAAATATCTTTAACTAGTTAAGAGGAAAATTGTTTTTCTTTTCTTTTTTGATTTCTCCACACTATACTACTTAAAAACTTTCCTTATAACAATCATAAAATCCAAATCAAAATCATGCTACATATAACCATATTTTTGCTTTTACCAATTGATATAAAATTAAAATAAAAATTTTTAAAACTGTGCTCATCTATTTATCCATCACGTTCAGCCAAGCTAGTCTTCAACTAACAAAATTTCACTTGCTAAAAACTTTTTAAAAAGTTGTACTCATTTATTTGAGGCAACTACTAAAACTGAAACCAAACTCGATTTGGTTCCCCTGAAGATGACTGTATGTATGGTCGAAACATGTAGGGACAGTCGCTATAAAAAAATTTAATTTTACAATATAATAATATTATATCATTTGTGGAGGAAGACAGAAGCTTTGTTTTAAGTTATAATAAAATAATGTTGTGTTTGGCTGGTTTTTTAAATAGCCTTGAGAAAAACCCACTATGGGTCGAACCGTCGGCATTTTTGAAGTAATAGGAATTATTTCATTTTGTCCTTAACCCACTAAGACTGTGCTAAAATTGTTTTAAATAGTAACCCTCGTCAATAATCACACAAGTGAATTGCATTTGGCGATCCGATTTGAAGAACATGATTGGGGATTTTTTGATATGAGAAATTCAAATTTGATCTTAGTTTGGCCCTTAATTGTAGGGGGCGCCACCTACAGGTCTTTTCCTCTTTTGGGGAGTCATGACTCTATCACATTTTCTAGAAGAAAAATCGATTCCTCTATCATTTTTACGTGAAAATAGTATGCTTGTCAAAAGTCGCTACAAGCAGCTGTTTTTGAGATATTTTGATTTAAATTAGTCGATGCATGTGCTTGTCAAAAAATGAATCAATTTTAAAAACTTTTTTTTTAATCAACATAAAAACATTTCAAACGGTAAACAAATCACAATAAATGTTGTAAATATCCACCTTCTTGTTGTATGCACGCATCCAATCTTCTTCTCATTAATTCGCGCACTTTTTGGAAAATTCCTGTAGTATTTTGAATCGTTCTACAAGAGTTAATTATTCGATTTCTTAATTTTTCTTCATTTTGCATGGGTGTCTGGTAAACTAAGGATTTTAGATGTCCGCAAAGAAAAAAAATCAAACTGTTAAGGTCTGGTTACCTAGGGGGCCATGGCCCGACCTATCCAACGGTTACCGAAAGTACGATCTAAAAATTCTCGCGCTAGGATGCTAAAATGTGCCGGGGCATTGTCATGCATAAACTACATTTCATTTAGTAGTCTAAGCGGCACATCTTTCAGTAAAATAGGCAAATCTTCTTCAAGATAATGACGATATCTCTTTCCGTTTAATCTTCCTGGAATAAAGAATGGGCCTATTAAATAATCTCCAAGGATTACTGCCCACACGTTAAAAGAGAACTGTTCTCGGAAATGTGATTCCTGGATCGCATGGGGTTTCCTCTAACCACAAATGATTGTTGTGAAAATTGGGTATAGCGTTGCGTGAGAAATTTGCTTCGTCGGTAAACAGGATTTGATTTTTAAATAAAGGATTTTAAATAAGGCATGGGAGAATCCTACGGCAGAAGTTGATATGTAATGGAAATTCACGAGGGAGGAGTGTCTGAACTCTTTGAATGTGGTAGGAATATAACAAATTATCAATTAAAATTTTCCATACTAGAACATGAGAAATGTTTAACGTCAGCGCTATTTTTCTGGTTCTTGTTTCCGGGTGTTCTCCTACAAGATTAAGAACTGCTTCCTCGGTTTCTTGGGTTCTTACCGTCCGATGTGCACCCGAAAATGAGTAGCTTTCTTAAACCTTCCTGTTTCCCTCAACCGAGCGTGAATTTTTGAAAACGTTTTTGAAGTAGGAGTTGTGCGGTTCGGATAACGCTTGTAGCGACTTTTGACAAGCATACTATTTTCACGTAAAAATGATGGAAGAATCGATTTTTCTTCAAGAAAATGTGATACATACATTCACGAAAAAGTTGTGACTCCCCAAAAGAGAAAAAGACCTGTAGATGGCGCCCCTACAATTAAGGGCCAAACTAATCAAATTTGAATTTCTCATATTAAAAAATCCCCAAATACCAATTCGTCTAAATATAGACCTTATTTCAAAAATTATTTACGAAAAACAAAAATAAAAATAAATTGTTAACACCCTGTATCTCAAAAATGAAGCGCTTGCGGACCCATACTTATATGAACTTTTCACCTTATAACTAACTGAGGAATCGTCTTGTAAAATATCGGACACTTATTAAATAACACCCTGTAGATACATTATGATTCATGTAGATTTTATTTTTCTTTTACGTGATACAAGAAAACTAAAAACAGATTTGAAACCAAATTACCCAAATTCAGTTAAAAAAACCAATTAACATTCAAAAAGGTGTAAAAACGTGTGTAACTAATCACGTGCTTCTTGAAGAGTAGCTTTATAAGCAAGTATTGTCTAAACGTAAAAATAAAAATACGGTTCGGTAACTTACCGTCACTACTACACCTTGAATCAACCTTTCTCCTTTTTAGTTTCAGATCTTGGAAAAGGCTCATCTTGTCGAGCTCACACGGGGTACGCGTAAGGGTCATAATTCCTGCAAAAGAAAAATAAGGTTATTTGTGGCAAAAATTCACCTAAAACTATGTTAAGTATACGAAACTTAAAGATCTTATATAAGTCATCAAATTTTGCACAGTGTGTAAAACAAAAACATTTGTTTTTTAAAACTTTCTCTTGTTCATATTGTCCAAGTTTGTACGTTAGTAAGGGTGTCAACCGTCACAGATTCGGCGAAACAGTTCAGCCACAGTAGTTGTAATCCCGCATTATTAGAATAGATAAAATAATTCCACAAAATGTCTAATGTTCCAGAAAATCTTACTCTAAACACCAAGAAACATGCTCACAAGCTTGGCGCGTACTTAGTACCTACTTTAGGTTAGTTCAGTTAGTCGACTTCCATAAACGTTACTTAAAGTTGAAACGTTACCTACGATGCTTAATGTAAAGATTAATATGTGTAGTTATGTAACCTCTTATGACATTCTGAATTAATCCACAAAAAAATGCCACTCATGTAAGAAATATGATTTATTAAAAAATTGCTTCTGTAAGTTGCGTATCTTTCCTAATTTCTGCGCATATTGATCAACTAGAATGGTCCGCATTGACTTCTTTCAAAGTTGGTTAGGTTGTAAGTTAGTTACAATAAATACGCAGACAGCTTTTGACATATCGTCAAGAAAGCTGACTAAAAATAAATAAATAAAAAATGCATGTTTTACTAATATTTTTGGAGGCAGATACCAAATTGGAACAGTAAAAACAATTGGTTGTACAATTTGTACTATTACTTTACAACAAACAACATTCTTAGCATATCTTATATTGCAAATTTTAAGGTACTGTATAAAGCGGTTTTTCATTTTTAAGAACATAAAACTTTAACAAAATTATTAAAAGTTTATTACACTTTTGTATTCGAAAATTGGCCCATTTCAGGATTTATTTTTAAACAATTTAACAACCAATCTCATCTTCTGGAAAGGTTAATTGATTAATTAATCTTAATAAAACCTAATTTGTTTAAATAGAACAATTAGAAATGAAAATGATGAAATTAGGAATGAAAAAAATAATGCTTTATAAAACATGTATTTTATACAATTTCTATCAATAAAGAATTAATATTTAAAAAGAAAATAAATATGTCAATCTAGTACATTTTTATGCTTAAGTTTTATGTTGGTAATACTATCAAATCACATGCCTCAGTACAATAAAATAATGTAATTGATATTAATAGCAATTAAAAAAAAAACGGTTTCATATAAAGCTTATTACAGTTACTGAAAAGTATATCAAGAAAGCTTTCATATGAAACCAAAATATAAAATTACATTTGCAATAAATCTTTGTTTTTGCAATAAGTTTTAATGCAGGAAATCACAAAAAGACTGCGTGTTATTTTTGGTACACCCTGTGGTGTGGCCTCAGTTATTTCGGCCTAAAGTATCATTATTTTTTCTGCACAAATTTCTAGTCCTATGAAACATATTCTTACCCATTCTTTATAACACACAATAATGCAGACTTTTAAACTACTTTAAAAACTACAATTAAAAATAACAATAAAATAATTGTATTTTCCTCTATGCATATATATAATAATGTAACATGCGTAAGTACGGGTCATAACCTTTATGTGTGCCAGATTCGACTATCAATGATTTTTATGCCTAATTCACAATATACTTGCAGCAAAATTTTCGTTAAAATGGCGTCTGTAACTTTATCAGGAGTGCTGATAAAGTACAATCAATAACCACAAATAAAAAGTCACAGGAATAAATAAATAATTTACCCCGAATTTAGTTAAAGATTACCTGCAATACTTACGTTACTTCCAAGACCTAGCCCACTTAAAATTTTTCAGATAAGCTTTTAACTAGGCAACAATAATTATCAACATTTGTAAATAACATTGTTAAAAGTTATGATAGAATATCTACAAAAATTAAATCAAGGTAAATCTATCATTAATATAAAAAATCCAGCCTTATTAGATAGAATTAGAGGTAGTGAAAAATGTTATAACCCTAAACTTGATTAACATGGTGCATTCAAATTCCAAAGTTATTAAAATCCTTGTTAAGTGCAAATTGAACTTACGCGACAAGGTTTGATCAATTTATTAGTGTATTATAATTATTATATGGTGGATTGATTATAAGGAACAGTTCAGGCAAAACAACTTACTAATGCTGTCCAAAAGTGACAGAAAAAAGATTGTTTAAAAAATAATTATTTAGGTCCTATTGGTGGACACGCCACCTATCCTGGGGCGTGAAAAAGCTGCGTATTTAAAATTTGCCAACTCGCAACCATTGAAAACGTTTGAGAATAGCCCACGTGATGTTCAAGAATAAACCGAACCTACTTATTAACTTGCAAAATGCCAACCATATTAACAAACATTTTTTGGAAGCTCGTTCTAACGCTAGAGCTAACTCTGATCTTATTAGGGACAACTAATTTTCATTGGATATTATAATATAGATATGTAAAAAAACACATTTTACTAAGAAAAAATAAGAAACTAATACTAGAACATGGTATATATTAAAATGTTTCAAATCTCACCCACATGAGTACCTATACCTGGTTATTACAAAATTAAGTCAATGCTTCTCACAGTATACTGTGGTATCAAAGTGAAACTAATAGTTTTATTCTGAAACTAACGTAAGCATGAATAGGAGCAAGCATAACTTAATCACATATTAAAGATAGTTAATTCTCAAAATTCATATTCACTGTGATATTTTCATAAATATAGTCATTTTTATTATACTGTTAAGTTGAAATGATAATAGATATGTAATATAAAATAAAACAATGCAGTCTTCCTCCACAGTTTAATTGTTAAAATAAAAAAGTTTTTTAAGCTCCCGACATGTTTCGAGTACTTAAGTACTCATCTTCAGGGGATACTGAAAGGATAATATAAATTTGAGAATGAAAAAGAATAAGATAAAGAAGGACTTACCCAACATCGAGTTTGATATGTAATAGTTCTGAGATATAATATATCCTCAACTTGAATAGAAATTTGACATCAAATCAGTATTAATATATGTAAGGTCTGAGATTAAATTAATTTCAGCGTTAATGAACGTATACTTAGAGTCAGAGTCAATTTTTGTTGTAATAATTAGTTAATATCAAATCGAATATACTTTATGGTTATACCTGTAATAATTTGATTACTATTAAAATTAGCTGTATATTTAAAATATTAATACCCTATCGTAAAAGAAACAAAAAGTATGTTTCAAAACTAATATAAGGGATTTTTAAATTGAAAATGATTTAATAACTTCGTCTGAAAATTTTCACTCTCGAAGTAATGGTTCCATATTCCATGAATAAGTTAAACAAACCGTAGGTACACTGCACCGCACAAAGAAACGTTCTTAAAAATGCAATTAAACCAAATGACCCGTCTGTACGCAGCGCAGCGTCGCTCGAACTCTTCCACTTCCAATCAAGGAATATAGCATCGATATCATCAAAATAAGACGAACTGTCCCGAGAATTGTGAAAATTTCTGTAAAACTACTTTCTAGACACAGTTTGAAAATAAGAAATTTTCACTATTTCATATTGTACAAGAAATATCTTTAAAATAATTATAATTTTATGACATATCTTCAATTTAGCATGCTGGTTGTTTTTATGTTTATTCTAAAACTACTCTTATAGTTAGGTTTCATATTTAATAAAGCTGCAATAATTGAAATAATAATAAAGTAGATTTATTTCATATCTATTTTATAATTGGTTTAATTATATTTTTTAATACTAACGTATATTTAGACTGAATCGAGTTCTAGGCTTAAAGTATTGTTTATTATTTTTAATGTAAACATATTTTTATAAAAATAGCGGTATGTTCTCTTTGAAATTAGATTTTTTTGTGTGTACACTTAACCCCTAAAATATCATATCACGGCATACTAACTGTAAATTTATCTGAAAGGACATACTCAAAGTATTTAGAAATTTGAATGAACTAAATTTGTAAATCGATTTAATGAAATAAAAATTGTAGAGAAATGAATACAATTGCTAACCAACTGGTTAAAACACTACTGGGTGCTTTAAACTAACATACCCCACTAACAGCAAGGAACGGAGGACTGATGAGAATTGGTGGACACATGATATAGAAATAAGTGTACGAAAAGAATACCTACCAGTTATTTTTTTTATTTATTTTTTATGTTAAGGCACAGCACTGCAGGATAAATCTTTTATGGCGCTCTGGGAGCGGTGCGTGTGCGCAAGAAAAGATTCACGTTGGTTTTGAATCTTTAGAGAATATACTCGTTGGGGAACACGATCTCAGGGAGGTCGTTCCAGAGTGATGACGTTCTCCAGATGAAAGAATTTTGAAACAGTGCGTTCAAAGGACAGTAAGCTGAACCACGCACTGGTGGGCTGCAGTAGCTCGTCGTGTATTTCTACCATGCACCGCTCTGGGTGGTATCAAGCGGGCAACCTCAGTTGAGCACTTGCCATGAAAATATTTGTAAAATGGACTCAAGTCGCCAACCCGCCTTCGATGTTCAAGGCTTTCCAGGTTGTTTGTCAGACTATGGTCACCGATCAAGCGAATGGCTCTTCTTTGAATGGAATCTAGCAATCTCAGGGTATGTTTAGGAGCAGAGCCCCAAATATGCGAACAGTACTCCAGCGATGGTCAAATTTGGGCTTTATAGAGCATCAAAAGTTGTTGGGGTGTATAGAGGTTCTTTGTTCGGAAAAGTACTCCAAGCTTCTGCAAGGTTGTCTTAGCAATTACTGCAACGTGACTATGCCAAGACATATGACTATCCAAATTTACGCCCAATAAATGAATTGATGAAGCCAAGGGAATTGAGTGCCCCGCCATAACTATATCCGGTTCTTTAACATTAACTTTTTTGGAAAAAACTGCCGCCTGAGTCTTTTTAGCGTTAAATTCTACTTGGTTACTGTCACTCCAAGACAGAATTTCTTCCAGGTCCTTGTTGAGATGTGAGACCTCTTGCTGCCTATAGAGATGTGCATTGGCAGCCGATGTCCGAGCATCCAAAGTAAAAGATGAAACAAGTGTGCTGTCATCAGCGAAGCTATATATAGGATGTATAGTAAAAAGGGGGTGGGCGACAATATAGAACTGTGTCTGAAAGAAATCCGTCCATACCGCAAAGCAATGATAACAAAGAATGAAACTGATTTTAATGACTACAAAACCCAAAAAAACAATATAAGACGACAAAAAAGAGACTATTACAACAATACAAACGACAACAATCGACATGACCCAAAAGATTTATGGAAAACTAACAAAAAATTGGAGAAAAAGCATGAATAGGTAGTCCGGTATATACGTTATCAACAGTGATCGTTTCAAAAGCTCTTCTGTAGTCCAAGACAATTATTTCTATTATTTGTTTTTTGGTTAACGCATTTTTCTATTTTATTAACACGAATTGAAGAGCCGTTTCACAGGAATTTTTCTTTCGAAAGCCAGCTTGGTATTTAGTAAGTAGGTCAGTTTTCTCTTGTGTGTTCTGTTCACTACTACTTCTAACAGTTTTTCATATACAGGAACCATGTTTATGGGTCGATATTCTTCACGCTTATTTGTATTTGTGTGTGTGTGTGTGTGGACCTTCAATTTCTTCTACCACTTCTTCTCGTGCTTATTTTTCCAATACTTCTGATAAAATAGTTAAATTCCTCTAATATAATATAATTGCTAGTTTCCATCTTTACATCAACGTATATACCGGACTACCTATTCATGCTTTTTCTCCAATTTTTTGTTAGTTTTCCATAAATCTTTTGGGTCATGTCGATTGTTGTCGTTTGTATTGTTGTAATAGTCTCTTTTTTGTCGTCTTATATTGTTTTTTTGGGTTTTGTAGTCATTAAAATCAGTTTCATTCTTTGTTATCATTGCTTTGCGGTATGGACGGATTTCTTTCAGACACAGTTCTATATTGTCGCCCACCCTCTTTTTACTATACATCCTATATATAGCTTCGCTGATGACAGCACACTTGTTTCATCTTTTACTTTGGATGCTCGGACATCGGCTGCCAATGCACATCTCTATAGGCAGCAAGAGGTCTCACATCTCAACAAGGACCTGGAAGAAATTCTGTCTTGGAGTGACAGTAACCAAGTAGAATTTAACGCTAAAAAGACTCAGGCGGCAGTTTTTTCCAAAAAAGTTAATGTTAAAGAACCGGATATAGTTATGGCGGGGCACTCAATTCCCTTGGCTTCATCAATTCATTTATTGGGCGTAAATTTGGATAGTCATATGTCTTGGCATAGTCACGTTGCAGTAATTGCTAAGACAACCTTGCAGAAGCTTGGAGTACTTTTCCGAACAAAGAACCTCTATACACCCCAACAACTTTTGATGCTCTATAAAGCCCAAATTTGACCATCGCTGGAGTACTGTTCGCATATTTGGGGCTCTGCTCCTAAACATACCCTGAGATTGCTAGATTCCATTCAAAGAAGAGCCATTCGCTTGATCGGTGACCATAGTCTGACAAACAACCTGGAAAGCCTTGAACATCGAAGGCGGGTTGGCGACTTGAGTCCATTTTACAAATATTTTCATGGCAAGTGCTCAACTGAGGTTGCCCGCTTGATACCACCCAGAGCGGTGCATGGTAGAAATACACGACGAGCTACTGCAGCCCACCAGTGCGTGGTTCAGCTTACTGTCCTTTGAACGCACTGTTTCAAAATTCTTTCATCTGGAGAACGTCATCACTCTGGAACGACCTCCCTGAGATCGTGTTCCCCAACGAGTATATTCTCTAAAGATTCAAAACCAACGTGAATCTTTTCTTGCGCACACGCACCGCTCCCAGAGCGCCATAAAAGATTTATCCTGCAGTGCTGTGCCTTAACATAAAAAATAAATAAAAAAAATAACTGGTAGGTATTCTTTTCGTACACTTATTTCTATATCATGTGTCCACCAATTCTCATCAGTCCTCCGTTCCTTGCTGTTAGTGGGGTATGTTAGTTTAAAGCACCCAGTAGTGTTTTAACCAGTTGGTTAGCAATTGTATTCATTTCTCTACAATTTTTATTTCATTAAATCGATTTACAAATTTAGTTCATTCAAATTTCTAAATACTTTGAGTATGTCCTTTCAGATAAATTTACAGTTAGTATGCCGTGATATGATATTTTAGGGGTTAAGTGTACACACAAAAAAATCTAATTTCAAAGAGAACATACCGCTATTTTTATAAAAATATGTTTACATTAAAAATAATAAACAATACTTTAAGCCTAGAACTCGATTCAGTCTAAATATACGTTAGTATTAAAAAATATAATTAAACCAATTATAAAATAGATATGAAATAAATCTACTTTATTATTATTTCAATTATTGCAGCTTTATTAAATATGAAACCTAACTATAAGAGTAGTTTTAGAATAAACATAAAAACAACCAGCATGCTAAATTGAAGATATGTCATAAAATTATAATTATTTTAAAGATATTTCTTGTACAATATGAAATAGTGAAAATTTCTTATTTTCAAACTGTGTCTAGAAAGTAGTTTTACAGAAATTTTCACAATTCTCGGGACAGTTCGTCTTATTTTGATGATATCGATGCTATATTCCTTGATTGGAAGTGGAAGAGTTCGAGCGACGCTGCGCTGCGTACAGACGGGTCATTTGGTTTAATTGCATTTTTAAGAACGTTTCTTTGTGCGGTGCAGTGTACCTACTGTTTGTTTAACTTATTCATGGAATATGGAACCATTACTTCGAGAGTGAAAATTTTCAGACGAAGTTATTAAATCATTTTCAATTTAAAAATCCCTTATATTAGTTTTGAAACATACTTTTTGTTTCTTTTACGATAGGGTATTAATATTTTAAATATACAGCTAATTTTAATAGTAATCAAATTATTACAGGTATAACCATAAAGTATATTCGATTTGATATTAACTAATTATTACAACAAAAATTGACTCTGACTCTAAGTATACGTTCATTAACGCTGAAATTAATTTAATCTCAGACCTTACATATATTAATACTGATTTGATGTCAAATTTCTATTCAAGTTGAGGATATATTATATCTCAGAACTATTACATATCAAACTCGATGTTGGGTAAGTCCTTCTTTATCTTATTCTTTTTCATTCTCAAATTTATATTATCCTTTCAGTATCCCCTGAAGATGAGTACTTAAGTACTCGAAACATGTCGGGAGCTTAAAAAACTTTTTTATTTTAACAATTAAACTGTGGAGGAAGACTGCATTGTTTTATTTTATATTACATATCTATTATCATTTCAACTTAACAGTATAATAAAAATGACTATATTTATGAAAATATCACAGTGAATATGAATTTTGAGAATTAACTATCTTTAATATGTGATTAAGTTATGCTTGCTCCTATTCATGCTTACGTTAGTTTCAGAATAAAACTATTAGTTTCACTTTGATACCACAGTATACTGTGAGAAGCATTGACTTAATTTTGTAATAACCAGGTATAGGTACTCATGTGGGTGAGATTTGAAACATTTTAATATATACCATGTTCTAGTATTAGTTTCTTATTTTTTCTTAGTAAAATGTGTTTTTTTACATATCTATATTATAATATCCAATGAAAATTAGTTGTCCCTAATAAGATCAGAGTTAGCTCTAGCGTTAGAACGAGCTTCCAAAAAATGTTTGTTAATATGGTTGGCATTTTGCAAGTTAATAAGTAGGTTCGGTTTATTCTTGAACATCACGTGGGCTATTCTCAAACGTTTTCAATGGTTGCGAGTTGGCAAATTTTAAATACGCAGCTTTTTCACGCCCCAGGATAGGTGGCGTGTCCACCAATAGGACCTAAAGCTTTTGAAACGATCACTGTTGATAAATATGGCGTAAAAGGCAAAGGGCTTTAATGATTTAAAAATTATCCGCAAATTAAATATATAAATACTATCTCATCTGAAAAAAAGACAGTTTTTGGTGTTCCCCAGGAGCGGCGTTGGAACCAAACCTGCTCCTGTTTTCAGGTGACACTTTATTATATTTTGTGGGAGAAGATGCGGTTCGAATATCAGACAAGTGAAATTGTAATGTTAAATTAACAAGCTCTAGGACTACTTCGTCCTACTGATGAGATCCAAGAAAGATCGAAAGCTATAAGTTACCCCATAATCAAGAAATGTTTTGGGAAACCGGATTTTCAGAGCTTTCCACACAAAGGGCGATGCACGCAGACTTTGCGCTTTGTACTTGTTTGTAAGTGTAATTGTACATTATGTATATGTAAGATATGTTAATTATAGATAAAAAGTAATATCTTACCAAGTCAAAGCTGCTTAATTATATGCCGCTGGGGCTATTATATTATTAGGGCACGATGTTAGTTTATTTGATTATATACGGATTATATGTTGAGGTTGTATGGATGTTTCAGCATTCATTTCTTTTTTCTTTTAAATTATTTGAAATCAGATTATGTAAGTTATTTAGTTTTTTACACATACTTTAATATTGTAAGTACAATTAATTGTCTTCTCTAATTATCTTACACTGTTCTATGCCAATTTGTTTTTGTTTGAACAAATAAATTCTTATGACTATAACTATGATGAAAATTCCTGTTTTATTAAAAATTTGATATTATTTTGCGGAATTTCTTGATTTAAAATGGTTAGTCAAGGCTCAAAACCAATAACATGTTAAAGAAACGGTGAGTAAGAATGCTAACATTGCGTGTAATTTAACTTTAACATATGGAAAGTTTTTCATTATTTACCTAGGTGTTTAATTATTACCGTTATTTCCCTGGGTAGAGAAATTTTACTTACTCATTAGAGAAATGAAGTTAACAATAGCGATTTTTTAAGTTAGTAGTAGAAAAAGTTTGTTTATTTGTTTAAATTCCGAAGTTCTAGCTATAAAAATATTCAATGCTTTATAAATGTCAAAATTTCTAAATAGTTGTCGGCCGAGCTGACAAGTCTCCCATTTATTTATCTATAAATACTAGAACATGTTTGTCGGATACAGTGTTTATCAGCGTACTTACGAAATACATGAAGCTAGGTCAAATAGCTTAATCGAGCGAAGGCAAAACTAATTCAATAGTTAAGGAATTGCATTCATATGCGCTCAACCTTCAATTTGTTTCTTAAAATAAAACATCATATACGTTAGCCTAGGTTATTTGTTTGTACAGTCTCGAAACATACAGTATGTCCGCGGATGACCGATGGGGTAGGCAAGAGGACAAATTAACCAAAAAACTGAAAAAATGTCACCAATTAACACCAAAAGTTTATTTAATTGTTGTTAAAATGCCACCATACAATAACGAACGTTTATATTGTGAATCATTAATTTAATTTAATTTTTCTTTATTGTTCTGCATAATATTTTTTTTCTATTGACATTTGGCCAAAAGGCCATACAGCCAAGCCAGTATCAGAGTAGAAGAGAATATTCAATATAAAAAAAAACAAATAAAGAGATAAAAAAAAGATAAAAACCAACACAAATGGTATAATATCATACATGTACCGTGAATGCAAAAATTAATATCATCAAGGTGTGCTTTGCATCTAAGGCCGTACTGCTTAGCGGTAGAGCTTAATACCTGTTGGGTGTCAGTAAATACCAGCATTATCAATCAATCAGTTATTCCGTAATCTTTAACAGCAGTTACAAGTAATTTGATTAATCGCTAACTTTTCCAATTTCTTAAATAATTCACGCAATGGGTTTTACGGAACAATACAAAAAATTCATGATTGAAGCGTATTTTTAAAACGGGGTTAGAGTAAATGGTGAGTGGCTATACAATCAGCGTTTGTGCATGGACGATTTTCGTACACTGAAAAAATGGAGGGCTTTGGTCCAAGGTCCCCAACGCTCTTGGGTTCCTTTGAGCGTCACTTCTTGTAGACAAGAGAAAATATTTTGCTTTAAGCGAATGTTATTTGAATTAAGAGAATTTATATTGGAACAAGAGAAATGGTTCTCTTGAAACAAAAACGAATTTCTTTTGGATGTTTTTTACTTCAGACAAAATTTAAAGCTCTTGTCTTAAAATCGCGGAAATTAGGCATTCCATTCAAGAGATAAATGCTTTGAATTCATATCTAAAGTTCTTGCTTTAAAATCCTAGGCGCTGTTGGGAAAAGACCGCGTGATTTTAACAAGTGAAGTTTTATATAGCGCAAGACACAAAGGAAAAAGTTCAGATTTCCAGTCGGCCGCTTTTGGCCCAAGAACAACAATCCCCACTACAACTCACAATTTGGTAAATACGATGCGACACCGACACAGGTGCATCAGGCCGCCTGGCGGCAATTATTCCGTAGTCTGTGCGCGTTATTTCGATAGAAGTATGTGTGGTTCCGTGTTATGCAAAGGGTACAGCACAATGGCGCCGGTCAAAGGATTTTTAGACCAGTTCCGTCTGGGCCATTTGCTAAACCGCTAAGGTTGTTCATTATCTTTTAATAAGTTTAATAGAGATAACGTTTATTTGAAAATGTAGACTATACCGGGTGGTGCACCGCCGGACTGGCCGAAGGAAATCCCATGTAAATATTGCTACCTTCAAATATTGGCTCTCCTAATAATTTTACAGCAAAATTGGATTGGACTCATTTTAAGGTCCTGGTATGATAAACTCGCACACCAAATTGTATTTTTTTCTGATATAAACCAAGTAAAAGTTATTTAGAAAAAACTTCGTAAAATCGATAAAAAAAATGACATACAGCTCAATGAAACCACCAGTAATTATGATAGTGTCATGTCAAATCTAGTGTAAAATTTTAATGAACGTATTATTTTTATCGATTTTACGAAGAGTTTTTTCTAAATAACCTTTAATTAGCTTATCAGAAAATAATGAAGACAAATAATGAAATGCGAGTCCAACAAAAAAGTCTAATACAATTCTGCTGTAAAACTATCAGGGAAGCTCAATTTACATGGGATTTTCTATGGCCATCAGTATGGCGGTATGTTTTGTGAAGTCGTTTTTTTATACAAAACATGTATAAACAATACCTATTTTTGTAATAAAATCGTTTTCTAAATATCAGTTTTTTTTTCGTTTTATGGTATCTTTTTACCTTACTACCCTCTTGGAACAACAACAATTTTTTTTAAGCCAAGTCCGAAAGTTCTTGGCACTGGACATTTAATGCTATTGGACCCAGAGAAATATTTTAAATTAAAACCAAAGCCGTATTTGGAACAATAATAATTCTTTTAAGCCAAGCCCGAAAGCTCTTGGTACTAGATATTTAAAGCTATTGGATCAAGAAAAATATCTTAAGTCAAGAACAAATTTAATTTGGTTGTTCTTAGAACAAGAAAAATTTCGCTATTGAAATAATAGAATGGGCTATTCTCATAAGAAAAACTCCGCGATTGTTTTTAAGAGAGTTAGGGAGTTGGTTTAAGAGACTTCGCATTTGGACCTATTCAAAACCGAAAAGCTATTGGCTGAATATCATAATTCCTTGGTTCAAAGGATTTGTTTTTTCAGTGATAATAACGTCGCTTTTACTGCTGGGGATTTTTATCATTGCCCGAGGAGAACCATTGCTGTT
This sequence comes from Polydrusus tereticollis, assembly GCA_963920685.1. NCBI lineage: Eukaryota > Metazoa > Arthropoda > Insecta > Coleoptera > Curculionidae > Polydrusus > Polydrusus tereticollis. The sequence goes on from OY987329.1 coordinate 128,837,222, forward strand.
TAGGAAACAGGTTCTATACCACATAAAAAAGGAGCTGGAAGAACACCTGTGGGAACAGACGCACTTGTTGCAAACGTTCTTAAAATAATGCAAAATACGACAACAAAATGTGTAAGACGTCGCGTCCGTCTCAAAAAGTGGGAAGATCTTATGAAACATGCAGAATTAATCTTAAAGAACCGTTAAATTTGTTTCCTTATCAATCAAATCAATCAACTATCAAAAAACTGGTGTCTGATTGGCTGTTTCCCGAAAAAGAATAATTGGTCCTATTTTTTTCCATAACACAGTTACAGCACAGCGGTCAATATTTTGAGTCCATTTGTGGAGCAATTACTTAACGATGAACTGCGTTTTGGTTATTGTCAACAGGACGGTGCAACCACGCATACATCCGCAGAAACTATTAACAACTTACGCAATTCTCTCGACGACAGATTGATTAGTTTTCGAACAGACATTGAATTCTTACCCAGATCACCATGTTTGACGATTATGGATTTCTTCATTTTTCCTCAATTGAAGAACAATATTTTTAAAACACCAGTTAAAAATTTAGAATAGTTACAAGATAGGATTATCCAAGAATGTGGCAACATTTCTCCAGATATGCTGGTCAACGCTTTCGAGAATATAAAGAGATTTGTGAATTTATGCTTGGTGGCCAATTTCAGAAATTTCTATAATTTATATTTTCCTTTCTCTATTTTCTTACTTCGTTAATTTTGTAAACAACAAAATAGTTACTTATGTACCAAGGGCATTAAGTAGACTATAATGCCCGGAAGGCGAAAGCAACTAGCCCGAGGGCCTTTGGTCCGAGGAATAGTTTTCCGCGGATGGGCAATATCGTCTAGTAACGCCTGTGGTGTATACAATACTTTATTTTTCATTAATTTTAATATATAAATAGTTAAACTCCTGCATTTTTTTTAAACTCTTTTCGCCAACTTTTAGTATTTAGTGAGCTTTGATCGGTTGTCATAGAATAAGTTTGGCGGTTGCTAAGGGTTGTTTATTTTGAGCGTCTTTTACGTTTTATAAATGTAAATATGGAAATTCCACAAAATATGTTAGAAAATGCTGAAAAAGCTAAGAAAAACTTATTACCGGCAAAGTCTAAAGCCCTGTACGACATGACGAGTATGAAAATTTTCTACAATGGTAAGTAAAAATCCCAAATTACTGTCATTACTAAAATAGTAATGATGGTTTACTTTCAGGAATTTGTATGTAACCCTTTTGCTCATTGGTAATAACAATTTTTAATTATTTTTACTTTATTTTAGTCGAAAAAATATACCCCTAATAGCTTTTGGACAAAATATTCCCGGGTGAAGTCTGTAGGTACTTATAGTAAAGGAAAACATTAATATTTCAAGATATTGTCAATTAATAGCATTTTTAAAAGTTAAATCAAAGGGATATCGTCCTAAAAAGTCAAAAGTTTTGGAAGGTGAACAAGTCTTAACTTTTATGTAACACCCAGGTTTATTTTCTTGTTAATAAATAAATCAAAATTCGCTCGAACACGAAAACCTTAGTTCTCAGGGGGACATATTTTTTTGCTATTTTCACCCCCCCCCCCCCCTACCTTGAACCCCTACGATGGCTTTCACCCTTAAAATCTTAAATAAAAAGGGGGGTAAGTAAAAAGGTGTATTCATCGGAGAAACAAATGTTAAAAATAAATTCTGGATTGCGAATGATCATTTCACTAATAAACTCGCAAAATTGCAAACGGCGATCGTCATCGTCTTCATTAAGAAAATATTTACTTTCAGCAAGACGGAGCACCCCCGCATTATGCGTTCCCTGTTAGACAGTTTCTGGATGAAGATTTTCCAGGAAAATGGATTGGAAGAAGAGATCCTATTGAATGGCCTGCAAGATCTCCTGATTTTACGCCACTGGACTTTTGCTGTGGGGACATTTAAAGTCTAAAATTTATGCAACCCAACCCAATTCTTTGGAAGACTTGCGACAACGAATAGTATACGAGTGCCGACAAATAACTCCCGCAATGCTCCATAATGTTCGCGAACATTTTGAACAGTGCCTATACAATTGCATGGAGGTTGGAGGTAGACATTTTCAACATTTACTTGATTGATACAAGCAGTAATAAATTTTACTACTGTTAAATTTTCTTTTCTTTTTAGCCCTATTTCTCAGGAACTATTGACTCGATTTAAACGAGCAAGGTCGCGTTGGGAAGGCAATTGAATTCCCTTTAAAATAAGGTATCGCTCGACCCCCCTTCCATTTAAGATTTTAAGAGTGAAAGCCACCCCGTCGTAGGGGTTCAAGCAGGGAGGGTGAAAGTAGCACAAAAGTATGTCTCCCTGAGAACTAAGGTTCCCGTGTTCGAGCGAATTTTGATTTATTTACTAACAAGAAAATAAACCTGGATGGAAGGTTTTTGGTGCGCCACCCTGTATATATTTCTCACGGCAGAAAAGCAGATTTAACGCCTTGGCTGGTTTCCTAGCCTCCGCTCTAAAACACGAGCCGCGGCATTAAATCTTGTGCTTTTCTACCTAGTAAAACAAATAACTATTATCACCATCTATTATGAAAAGAAATCGAAAACGTACCTTGGTTTATAGTAATATGAGTTTTTTGTCTTAAAATCATGCACAGACTATCCCCGTTCAATATTAACATTCAATTATGACACACTCTGTAAAATCATATGATGGTGTCAAATCAGTATCTCGTAACTCCGAAATTCAAAATCTTTTAAACATTCCTTTCCAGAACTGATATTTCCTGTAACTGTAATTTCTAGCAGATATTAAATTTTATTTTTTATTTTGTTGACTTTAAATGTAAACAATTCATAAACGAAGCGATTCCTTATTTTGTATTTCATCCCCTGAAAAGTTGCAGTTTTTAAGTTACCACGCGCGATGTTACGACATTTTGATTTGACCCCATCGACATCAAGAATCTTCTAACATACCTGCTGTAACGTAAGTACAAAATAAAACCAAATAAGTATGTCGATTACTGATTAGTCAATATCACAGTGAATCTGACATGGTGCGTTGCCAAGTTTTCACAGATCACTGTATTTTCGGATTCAAGCGACTGTCTAAACCACCCAAAACGTATAAAGGAACCTCTTTTTGTGCAAGTAGTGTTGATTCGAAATTTTTAGCTCATTAAGCGGCAGCGGCAGCTTTCACTTTTGCACCATACAACGATGAAATTTCGTAACCAAAGAACCATAATACCTCTACAACAGTTTTGGCAATATCAAGGTTGCATGAACATTGACTTTGTTAGTTACAAAATCGCTTATTTTAATTGAGGGAACGGTTTTGAAAAGTTCAGCCCCCGCCAGTTTTACTTTCATAAAAGGTCGATGACTTGCCATCGAAAAGTGGGACAATGGCAGATGGCGTCATTTTTATATTTTTGTGTATACTCCTATCGGTAAATGATGATTATGAAGTTCAATATATTATGTAATAAATTATAATATTATACAAAGGGTAAAAAACTGTTGTCGTTGCTTTAGTCGTTCTTGTTACTATCACTCAAAAAAGGCAAGAAGGTCCTGCCCTGCCCAGCCTAACTTATGGATAAGGCTATTAACAAGAACTTAGTCCATGTACTTTATTATTATGTTATAGGTATCTGCGTCGACACTCGCATGGCTTTTAAATAGGCCCACTGACGACATCACACTTGTTTCATCTTTTTCTTTGGATGCTGAACCATCGACTGTCGAAGCGCACTTCCACAGGCCGCAAGAAGTCTCATATCTCAACAAAGACCTATAGAAGAAAGTCTGTGTTTAGCCTTCCTATGATTAATCTTACTTATTGCAAATTTATATATTATTTTATGTTCGTTCTCTGTAATCTTAATTATAAAATATTGCCATTTTGATATACTTATAGATTTTTGATTTCTTACCACTGTGATTTTACAACTCATATCACAATATCCAGAATAGTTGATAAAATAAGTTGATGCTATTTTATCCTAGAGTAGCTGACCAAGAACGAGACGTATTTACATAAATTCGGTGGTTTATAGAACAAAAGGGGACTTCAAGATCGTAGAAACATTAAATAATTACTATGTTAAAAGTATAGAACAAATGATAGCTACCAACCTGAATATGAATATACCTGGTTCATCTAAAGTTGTGATTAATACATGTGAGGCAGAAAATTAACATTGCTGACTGATTTTGAGCTACTGCACGAAAATGATATTCACAACCTTGTTAAAAAGGTAAAGAAAGAATCATCAACAGACGTTATAGATACGAAAATTTTCAAAAAAGACGGTAATAGCATGGCAAATAAAATAACAAAAATTATAAATACATCTATTTTGGATAGGTGGAAGGTATCAGTAGTGTCTCCTACTTTCAAGGTAATCAATGCTAAACAAGCTGAAGATTTTAGGCGATCAATATGCTTTCTTTAACCGAAAAATTGTTAGAATTGCATCTTAAAGATGAACTTCTAGAACATTTACAGAAAAATAAAATACTTCCTTTTGAAGAAAATCATTCGTGTAAAACATCTCTACCACTTGTGATTTCAAAATGGCAGGAACTAATGGACAAGGGCGACGGTACAGTAATAGTGTTCTTAGACTCGAGAAGAGATTTTGACACGGTATACAGGTTGATTTTGTTAAAAAAGATGAAAAGTTATGGAATTAGTGGGAGTGCATATAAATAGTTTAAGAACTATATTAGTGAAAGTTATCAACAAACAAAAGTTTGCAATTTCATTTCTAAAAAAGCACAAATTTATTTTGGTGTGCCACAGGGAACAATATTGGGACCATAATTGTTTCTTGTTTATATTAATGACATTAATGCTTGCTTTGATAGTGGTACACTGTTGAACTTGTTTGCAGACGATACATGTATCTCTGTAAATGATGTAATCACTGAGGGCGCAATCAATAAAATGGCTAGTGAGTTAAAAAAGGTAGAGTCAGAGTTGTTTGTAAATTAATTATATTGGTTAATATTATGAAAACAAATTTTATGATTTTTAGTAATAAAATAAATGGTAGTGTAAGCCTAAAGTTGTTTGGTCAAGAATTACAATATGCTGATGAATACAAATTAGTCCCCATTTTTTTTTAGTATTGTCCAACAATAATGTTATATTATGTTAACAAGAATTTTAAAGATAAATTGCAGGTTTTACAAAATTATAGGCATAATTTTAAGAGTTGACAAGATATACTAGGATATCTGATATGTTTGTACCTGGAAATTTATTTCTATTTGGTTTTTTTCAACATTAAGCGAAAGCTTAGATGAGTCGTGCCATGCTCTAACTAGTTTCAGTTTCTTTTCTGCTATTTCCTTAACTTATACCCAAGAGTTTCCCTTAAATATCAAAACTGTATCGTCAGTATGAAATATGATACTACCCACCAAGCCCAGTTCTTTTAAGAGTGAGTTAATAATGTTATAGATAGAATAGCGCCCAAGACCGCTCCTTGAGGTACTTCTATTTTGATGACTAGGGGGTCACTTATACAATCATTGGTCCGTACAGCCTGTACTGCATCATTCAGTCCAACTCCCAAATACATTCAACACATGACCACGTAAACACCAATACTAAAAAATCCAGCAGCAGATTTTTCTAAAAATATTTAAACGCAAAATTTTAGGTATACGATTATAAGTATAGGTCGACACATTTATCTGTAGCTACCAAAAGAATGCGGACAAAAGCCCTGAAACTAAATGTAATAATTGAAAATAAATAATAATATTTAAGAAACTAAAAGTATTTTAATCATTATTATTAATTGTTTCTTATCCTATTAATTTTAATATTGAAATGGCATCGAAATATGGCAATGTAGTGCACGATTAAAGGGGAGGTTAATTTAATTGTGTGTGTCAGTTGAGTAGTGATACAACGAGCAAAAGTTATTCAGTTTCGTGTGTCTACCTGTATAAGAGAAAGCAAAGAGAACAAGCTCAAGATAAAGTCAAAGTCAATTACAGGGTTGCTAATTTAAAAAATAATATTTTTGCAACATATCAACGTTGCAAAGTTTCTTATTTTAGGGGACGATTTTGAAACGTTCAGCCTCCATTGTGTTAAGAATACATTTTTTACTTTCGTTTAAGGTCGATGACTTGCGACCGAAAACTAGGACAATGGCAGATGGCGTCACTTTTATATTTTTGTGTGTATCAACATAATAAGTGTTATGATAACCATGTTATGTTTTGATTTTTTTATATACTTGTAATAAAACATTTTTACGATCCTTTAGTTTGCATACAGAACGTCGTTAATTTAATTAATTTATGACGTACGATAGTCATTTAATAACTTAACTGCACCAAAAGAACTCTTGTCATTCTTGCAGCATGCCTCAACTCTTAAGCATTATGTACCATTTTTAGTTGTTACAAATAATACAATGAAAGGGAACAACCGCTCGGCGGTTGAGGGTAGGTTCATTATTGAATCTGCTGTTGCACTGGGCATTGACCCTTTTTGATTTTTGGTTATGCAAACTTTTGGACTAATCCAGGTTAGTATCAAATTTACACAAACTTTGCGAAGGAGGAATATAAAAGTTCATGTATTTTATAATTGTATCCGAAAAGGTGTTTATTTTGGTGTTAAGTTATCTTATTTGTTTTATAAAACGGGACTTATTGTATAAGACACATATTTGCTTTACAGTTCAAAAAACCAATTCTACTCAATTCTGCTGATAGCAGTTCTTTAAAATTTATTTTTCACGTCTGACCTGCATCGACTACGTGAATTGTGTTTCAAAACGAAAAAGAGTTTGTGAGTCGGTGAAAAAAATGAAAAGGGAAAAGGTTGCGGTGAACATGAGCAAAAGTACTAAAGCGATTTTGCATTGCAGAATACCAAGTTGTTTCTATCAACCGTTCACATGGTTTAGTTTTGTCCATTTTAATGTAGTAATTTGTGTGCCAAATTCATACGTTGAAGTTCAGAAGTCGTCCAGAAGTATGAATTTTAATAATTAACATTTTTGTTAGAAATAAGTAATATTGACAGATAATTTGAGATCTGCGTCTTGGAAAGCCAGTCTCCAGGTTGTCAACAGCTGGAGTTCCGCGTGGTCTAGACCTCCTTTGAATGGTGCAGTTCTTATCATTTAGAAGAAGGCAGAACCTTGACATGCGAAGTAGTTTTAAGTGTTTGGCAGCGTGAGAAGATACCATCTCAGCGAACTGATTAATGTCTGAGAAAACTCTCCAAATTGTATAAACAGTACTTAAGTCTTAAGACGCATCGTACTCCTCAAGGGGAACATCACAGAGTATGTGAGAATATCTTTTTAACCTGGAACCTGGAAGATTTGATATCGCCGGTAAACATGCTATAATGAAAGGAAAAACCGAAGAAAATGAAATATTCTTTGAAAGGCAGAGGAAATATGTTCTCTCATGTAGCATGGGTCTGATTTAAAGACAACAGAAAAAGAAAGCCAAGAGAAGCATGAAAAAGATGTCAAGGCGATGGAACATTATGAAAAAAGGGAAAGGAAATATTTTTGTGAGCAAACAATGTCAATTTCTTTGTCATCTTCAGACAGCTCCGGAACTGACTAAGAATATCAACTTATAGCGTCAGCTTCTGCAGCAAGGTCCAGTCCTTTACTATCAAAACGGCCTAAAAACATATTTAAATCACTCAAAGTCGTCGAAGCTTTCGATCGTGTTCATCTTCCCGACAGAGGAGTTGCATTTATCGTTGGAGCTATTGAGAAAGCACTTGGGCATAATACAGGGCTGCCCAGAAGTCCGGAATAAAATTAATATTGCCTTAACCTGTAACTTTTGGGAAAAATGCTCGGACACGTCAATTTAGTTTTATATATGCTCACGTTTTGACGTTATTCGTTTGTTTTTTTATAGACATTTGTCAAAGATATGACGACATCGATCCTTTTTTTAAATGGAAACATACAGTTGTGATACATCATTTGAAAGCTAATATCCCGTACAGTATGCTCATAAATTTTGGCGAGATTCTGTCAAGCTATTTCAAAATGGCGACTGTTAAACGTTTTAAGAAAATCCCTATTTAAATAAGCGGAAATGATAAATCATTGATGTTTTTTTTACCTTTCAAGGTAAGAAATCTTCATTGTTTCACGTTCTGACATTTTGTGACATCGTGAACTTGTAAAATTAATTTAGTTACTGTTAGTAAAGTATTCCACAAATTTGATAAACATAGCACAGTAAAGGACTTGCCTAGGATTGGACGGCCACGTGTTTTGGCGACGATGAAAAATTGGATATTGCATTATCTCTGCAGGATAATCCGCATGTTTGAACAGTTTCATTGGCTCATAATCATGATACATCTATAGGTACTATTGGAATATTTTTGAAAGCAGAAAAATACCACCATTATAAAGTATGTCTTGTCTAAGAGCTTTTAGAAGATGACTATGATAGGCGATTGCAATTTTGCGAAGAAATGATGAGACGATGACGATTTTCGATGAAGCTACTTTCTATTTAAACGGGGTGGTTAACAGACATAATTATCGTTTCTGGAGTCAGGAAAATCCACGATGGATATTTGAAGCGCATACTCAGCGGCCCCAGAAAGTAAATGTATGGGCAGGTATCAGTAATAACCGAATTTTAGGGGCATTCTTTTTGGAAGGAAACCTCACAGCTGAACCGTACCTGGATTTCTTAACCTTCGAGTTGAGGCCTGCTCTACCTGTAATTTTTCCCAACGAAGTAGATCCAGATATACCTAATGAAACAATTTGGTTTCAGCAAGATTGTGCTCCCCCGCATTTTGGTGTCAATGTGAGAAGATATTTAGATCAGATATTTCCAGGTCGCTGGATTGGACGACGTAAATTGAATGGCCACCGAGGTCCCCAGACTTAACGCCTCTAGACTATTTTCTTTGGGGATATTTAAAAGAAAAAGTTTATCAAAATAGGCCAAATAATATTGAAGATTTGAAAAACAAAACTAGATTGGAGACACATAACATACCGGCTGAAGCCATTCGAAATTCCGTCGACGGATTTTACCATCGTCTGGGAGCATGCCAAGTAGAGGGTGGAGGACATTTCCATTATTTGCCACGTTAAACCACCTTTTTGTTGTGTTTCGTTTTGCTTCGTTACATTTTTATTTTTTTTGACAAAATAAATAATAAATAAACCATAACTATTGTAAGTCACACTGTCACAAAATGTCAGAACGTGAAACAATGAAGATTTCTTACCTTACTTTCTTATGAGCATACTGTACGGGATATTAGCTTTCAAATGATGTATCACAACTGTATGTTTCCATTTAAAAAAAAAGATCGATGTCGTCATATCTTTGACAAATGTCTATAAAAAAACAAACGAATAACGTCAAAACGTGAGCATATATAAAACTAAATTGACGTGTCCGAGCATTTTTCCCAAAAGTTACAGGTTAAGGCTATATTAATTTTATTCCGGACTTCTGGGCAGCCCTGTATTTGTCCCCCCGAAGCTCTTTTAAATGATCTAGGAGACAAGTTAGACAGCAAGCGGCAGCCCCTGAAGGAAAAGAATAATCTCTCGAGGGAGCTTTTCTTTTGCCCTGGGATTGCAAGCTTTGAAATGGCAAAGAAAAGCTTTTGGTAATTCCGCAAAAAGACAGAGGAACAGGAAAGTCTCAGGCAGAAGCATGTATTGAAGCAATTAAGTAGTGGAATGTTGAAACTAAAATCAAAGGACTAGTATTTGATACAGCAGCTAGTAATACTGGGCTTCACACGGAAGCTTGTATTACATTAGAAAAAACCTTGAAAAGTGAACTTGTCTGTATCAGCTATTTTTTTTTATGCGTATTTGCTGCTGGTGGTCCAGAAACTGGGCTGTTCAACCGATTTAAGAAACTGTAACCAACTATTTAACACACTAATTATACCGCAGCCCTACTTAGCAAATTACGAGAAGAAAATTGGGAGTATCTACCACGTGCCCTTCAAAAACAACATTATAGAGATGATTATCAAGAACTCTTGCGTCTGTCTCTCTTATACGAGACGCATGGAGAAGGCTTTTTACGCCCTAAAAATTTGGCGGTTTCATAACCAGTTAGAAGAATAAAAAAATACAGTAAACTTGGCTTTGATTGTCAGTCTTGTATAGGTGAGATTTTGGAATGAAGCTCCTTTCGCAATTAGAGCTCCATGTAATGTTATCCAGCTTTCCTGTGTACCAGGCAAACGAGTGGTAATATCCACGAAATAGCTACCAACAACCTGGCACTGTCTACTGGACTCCGAGGTTTTATACAGGGTGGCGCACCGAAAACTTTCCACCCAGGTTTATTTTCTTGTTTATTTTTAGTTTTATTTTTTTGCTACTTTCACCCCCCCCCCCCTGCTTGAACCCCTACGACGGGGTGGCTTTCACTCTTAAAATCTTAAATGGAAAGGGGGTCGAGCGATACCTTATTTTAAAGGGAATTCAATTGCCTTCCTAACGCGACCTTGCTCGTTTAAATCGAGTCAATAGTTCCTGAGAAATAGGGCTAAAAAGAAAAGAAAATTTAATAGTAGTAAAATTTATTGCCGCTTGTATCAATCAAGTAAATGTTGAAAATGTACACCTCCAACCTCCATGCAATTGTATAGGCACTGTTCAAAATGTTCGCGAACATTATGGAGCATTGCGGGAGTTATTTGTCGGCACTCGTACACTATTCGTTGTCGCAAGTCTTCCAAAGAATTGGGTTGGGTTGCATAAATTTTAGACTTTAAATGTCCCCACAAAAAAATAGTCCAGTGGCGTCAAATCAGGAGATCTTGCAGGCCATTCAATCGGACCTCTTCTTCCAATCCATTTTCCTGGAAAATCTTCATCCAGAAACTGTCTAACAGGGAACGCATAATGCGGGGGTGCTCCGTCTTGCTGAAAGTAAATATTTTCTGGCCGATAACGGTCATTTTCTTCTATGGCATTCGTTAAAGCAGGGTTAATAGTGGTTTCCAACAGGTTCAGGTACATTTCACCTGTTACATTTCCAGGTATAAAATACGGCCCAATAATACAGTCCCCAAAAATTCCAGCACACACATTTAATTTTTCGGGATGTTGAGTATGCACCTCTTCGCCGTACTGTCAATCGACAGAATTGCAGGTATAGGTCGGATTCCAACCCTAGAATTTTTAGAGAAGTGTATATATACCTTCTATACCTAATACGAATCTAGCGCTACCAGGTTATTTATATCATATTATTATGCATTTTTAAAATAAGTTAAGTAGTCTGTACCGTAATCCCTAATTTTTATCTACGTTTTGCACTACTTAAATATAATTGACAACGGAACAGTCAAAACACTGATTAGAATTCGAGGTTATTAAACTCAATTATTAAGCATCAATCTCTTTATGTTTCGAATTATGCCATGCATATATTTTCAGTTAATTATGCCCCTATTGCCTACAGTTAATTATGCCCATAATGTCTACAGTTAATTATACCCCTAATGCCTACAGGCAGTCGGAAGAAGTCTCACATCTCAATAAAGACCTGAAAGACAAATGTGAATTGCTTTCTTCGCACACGCAACGCTCGCAGACCGCCATACATGATTATTTCCGCAGCGATTTGTCTGATCACAAAAAAAAAATGTCCTAGTATATTTACTGCCTAATGCTCGTCGTACGTATAGTTTCTTGAGTTAGTTATTTACCAACAAATGTGTTTATACAGGGTGCCCAAGATAAGGAGGGCCTCTATGGGGATCTAGGTTATGGTAAGAGCTACAACTTTGATTAAATGGGGAAAAAGTTGCGCAATCAGAGGACTAATAATATGGCATAAAAAAAGTTTTAGTAATATTTGTAAGTTTTGAGATATTAAATAAAAACTGATATTTTGGATTTTTGATTTTATTTTTCTTTGGCGTTATTATTAAAGTTAGAGCAAAACTAACAAAACTCTCTCACAGCAACTTGTTATGAACTTAAAGATTACATCGCAATTTTTTTTATACGACGTTTCGTTTCCAAGCAAACACCATCAATTTCATTTTTTCTAATACGGCCCTGATTTCTTATTGTCAAATTTTGAGAGCATTTTTTATTCTTAATTCAATGATGTACCAGACAATGTTGTTTAATTACGTTTCGAGCCTTTTTAACCATCTTTATGAAATTTTCAGGGTCCGGACCTGGATCCTAGAGTGTTGCATATGCTTTTTCAGCTTTTTTAATTAAACCTTACGATACTGTTTAAAAAAAAATAAAAACTTCCTGGGTTTATTTTCTTTTTGAAACAACACAAATCTACGCTGTTGCAAACTAAGTATTGTTCTTTTCCCAAATTAGCGAAGTAGGCATTGGAAAAAAAAATGAGTAGGTATGGTGTCAGACAATTTGGCATTACTTCAGTTGAACTAAATATGGCAGGTTATTATTCAAATGAAGAAAAATTTGATATGTTATCATGTTTTATTTTAAGCGGAGAAAATTGTAATGTAGCGGAGCGGATGTATTTGGACAAATATCCGGAAAGGAGACAACCAGCTAAACGGACTTACAGTAAGTTAGTAACTAACCTTAAAGAACACGGTGCATTTAAAAAACCTATGCTCTCCCGAAAAAAAAATAGTAACCAGGAAAAGGTTTTCAGCGTATTATTAGCTGTTACTGAAAACCCTGGAGTATCAACTAGAGAAATTGATGAAAATGTAGGCGTAGCGAAATCAACTGCTCAATTTATTTTAAACAAACAAAAATTTCACCCATATAAATACAGAATTTGTCAAGGACTGAGGCCAGGTGATGCAGAAAGACGTCGATCATTCTGCGAATGGTACACCAGAAAATGCCACGAAAACATAAATTTTCCTTACCAGATAATTTGGTCTGATGAAAGCATGGTAAATCGAAACGGGATCTTTAACAGAAAAAATGTACATTACGGGTCTAAGGAAAATCCACGTGTATTCAAAGAATCAAGACACCAATACCGTTTCGGATTTAATATGTGGGCTGGAATTTTGGGAACAAGAATAATAGGACCTTTTTTCTATCAACATAATTTAACATCTGAGCATTACCTGAATTTACTCCAAAATGACTTAGAGGAGGCTCTGGATAATTTACCTCTGGCAGAACAACGCGACACTTGGTTCCAGCAGGATGGTGCACCTGCACATAATTCAAGGGTAGTTAGAGAGTACATTTCAGCAAGATTTCCAGAAAAAAGTATCAGCACTTATTCTGTAACACCCTGGCCGGCGCGTTCCCCAGATTTAACCCCGCTTGATTTTTTCCTTTGGGGATATATCGAGAATTGTGTTTATAAGCAGAATTTTGAAACAGAAGAAGAGCTTAGACAACTAGTGCTTGCAGCCTTTCACAGCGTAACGCCACAAATGTTAACTAATGTCCTAAATAATACAGTTTTAAGATCCTATTTATGTTTGGAGAACGACGGAAATCACTTTGAACACCTTTTGGAAAATTAATTTTTAATGAGTTAATGTTAGTTTTATTTCAATTAATTAAAGTTTAATTATTATGGGTTCGGAATCAGTATTTTACAATGTTAAATAAATAATTAAAAATCCATTATGTAATTTTATTATTTTTTTTTAAATTCATAATGAAACTAAAAAGATTACGTTGTTACCTTCTACATCCATCATTTTCATTTTTTTAATTAAAAAAGCTGAAAAAGCATATGCAACACTCTAGGATCCAGGTCCGGACCCTGAAAATTTCATAAAGATGGTTAAAAAGGCTCGAAACGTAATTAAACAACATTGTCTGGTACATCATTGAATTAAGAATAAAAAATGCTCTCAAAATTTGACAATAAGAAATCAGGGCCGTATTAGAAAAAATGAAGTTGATGGTGTTTGCTTGGAAACGAAACGTCGTATAAAAAAAATTGCGATGTAATCTTTAAGTTCATAACAAGTTGCTGTAAGAGAGTTTTGTCAGTTTTGCTCTAACTTTAATAATAACGCCAAAGAAAAATAAAATCAAAAATCCAAAATATCAGTTTTTATTTAATATCTCAAAACTTACAAATATTACTAAAACTTTTTTTATGCCATATTATTAGTCCTCTGATTGCGCAACTTTTTCCCCATTTAATCAAAGTTGTAGCTCTTACCATAACCGAGATCCCCATAGAGGCCCTCCTTATCTTGGGCACCCTGTATACAACCATGTATGTAATATTGACATTTCTGGCATTTTAGTATTTTGAAAGTGACACTTTTCTGACTTACTTTCCTGCTACGGGAGGAAAGTACTTACTTTCCACCTGTGGCAGTACTTTCCTGCCACCACACCGGTGGAAAGTACAAATGATTAATTTTTTATTATCATTCATTTAGGTGTAGATTATATTTGAAATGTTTACAGAAATGAAAGATACATTAATGCCAGAAATTGAGATATTTAAACGCGGTTTGAAGCATTTTAGGCCTTATTATTTGGTTTTAGAGTTGACTAATTCGTTTTGGTTTGTATGGATTTTAATCCCGCAATGCAGGGTGGTAAATGAAATTGCGCAAATTTAACAAAATTTTATAAAGACGCCATTTCTTTCCAAAAATTATTTTTCTTTCTTTTAATCAACTAGATTACGAATAAACTCTTGAGAAATGTTTTCCCATTCCTCAATAATGGCTTGAGTTAACTCCTCACACGTTTGTGGAGTGTTGTCACGAGATCTTACCAATTTTAAACGGAACCAAACGTGCTCTATTATGTTAAGGTCAGGAGATTTTGCGGGCCAATCCATACGATAAATTTTATTCGCCCGCAAAACCTGTTACAATATCGGCTTAATGAGGCCGAGCATTGTCATCAATAAATAAAGAAATTTGACCAAAATTTGCCGCAAACGGGACTATAAATAATGGAATAAAGACAAATAAAGAAATAAAAACATAATCATTACTAAAATATAAAAGTACACGTTTTTCTTACCCTGCATAAAATCTTTTTAACACACGAAAAAATCCAAGAACTTGGAACTAGCAATAAGTTGAAAACACTTTTTTCGGATAATTGCGAGACAGATTAATTAATACGAAAGTGACGTTTTTCCATTAAACTCTAATTACGGTAAAAAAAGTTGTTTTTTACAATAATTAAACCAGTGATTGATTTTTCTAAAACCCAGAAATAAAGAAAAAGTATTTTTGGAAAGAAATGGCATCTCCGTGAAATTTCGTTACATTTGCACTGTTTCATTTACTACCCTCAATTCTGACATTAAAATTTCTACATACCAAAGCTAATCAATTTACTTTAAGACTAAATAATAAGTTCTGGTATGCTTCGAACCGCGTTCAAATATCTTTAATATTTTCTGAGATATTGAATTTCAATTAGACTAAACATTTTTCTAATGCGTTTTAAACTTTATTTTGTGTGCCCTTTTTAATAAATCCTAATAGCACAATTTATGGCGACAAAATTTCTATATTAATGAATTATAATGAAATACAATCAAATTTTATATAACCGCCTGTCGAAACCAATAATTTTCTGGTTATATAAACAATTCAAATATCTAATATAGGAAATGAGGAGAATTATGCACTTCTACCGATGATGTAATAAATGAAAGTAACCGGTAAAAATCCACTAGTAATCAGGAAATGCAGTTAGCTACTTGTTTTCACTAATTATATAACTCCTATTGATAGATAAGTGGCTTGCTGGTCTACTTTGTTAGAGGTCCATTACCTTTAGAGACTTAAAACTGCAATGCTGCCTGCGTGTTATCAATTTATGTAATAATTATGAGAAAAATGGTTCGTAAATGCATTTGATTTATTACCCGGAGCGAACTAAAACTCGAGATAAGACATGTATTAGTTAACAGTCGTGTAATATTTGCTATTACTCATATATTTACTATTACTTACTCGGTGTTTACAGAAACTGAGAACTCCTCTTCTTATAATCAATTGTCTTTGCTGTAGATATCCTGTCGATGCGAATCTTGAAAAGTTTTGATTTCGAATTTTGAATTTGATTTTTTTCTTATCTTCTTCCGTTTTGGTCTTACGTGCTTTTCTTATTCTCTATAATACATATCTGTATTGTTTATGTTTCGAGTTCAGTGTGTGTCTAAAATGAGCCGGTTCGCTGATGTAGTTGCTCTCATATGGTATTTTGTTGTTATGTCGGTACATATCTTTGTGCGTCCGCTATTATGCGTAAAATTCTAATTTGATGTGTTTGTAATTTTTTCAGTATGGTCTTATTTACGGTGCACCACTTCAGCACACCATAATTATGTAAGTACAGGTCTTATTATTGTCTCGTAGATCATCGTTTTCGTCTTGACGCTTATTTTGCTTCTCTTGTCCAATCAAGAATATAGTGCACTTAATTGGCCTTGTGCCTTTGCGAGTCTCTCTGTCACGTTGTCGTTCCACAATAATTTCTAGTCAAACGCGATGCCAAGATATTTAATCTTGTTCCTCCAATTAATTTGTGTATTGCCCAGTCTTATTTTTGTTTGGCCTAGTCTTGTGACAGCTTTTGAAGAGTAAATTGCATGGGTCTTGCCATGATGTTGATATGGCGGTGCAGGCAAAGGACTACAACCCAGGGCAACATAGAGATTGCAGTAATCGAAGTACTACTTCTTTTGTTATTTTGAAAACTTTATTTCTGTTCGCAGATTGTGTCTTTAAGGCATTAAATACTTCAGTCCAGTTTTTGTTTTTTTGTTAATTAATTTTAATTTATTAATTACACTGTTGTTTTGCTGTGGTTTCTAATATCATTGTTTTAGGCTTTTCAATATTTACTTTCGTACTAATTTTAATTAGCTATTTATTAATAACATTAGCGTTGTTTCTAGGTTGTTTTTTTTGCTATTTCTTATATTTAATTTCCAGTAACCCATCTGAGTTTTCTTTTTTTGCTTTGTTCTTTGCTTCCTTCACAACAAGATTAAACAGCAATGAGCATGACCCCTGATCCCACTTAAACTTTTAGGGGTGTATCCCACCCTCGCTAGAAGGTTGAAGTTACAGATTTGAAAACATGAGTTAATGGTTTCCCCCTTGAAGACAAAATTAATTTTTTCAAAGAAAACATGGCGTCCAAGAACTTCATATCATATCTACTTCAGCAATTTTAATGGTTTCTTTATCCGCGTAGCGTTTTGAGTTTTTCAATACAAGTGTTGTTACTGAAATTCTGTGTGTTGATTGGTCGCTAACGCGTTAAGAAATAGGTTCATTGCTATACTGGTGTAAAAATCACTGGCGTAGATTATTTTTTTTTGGGGGGAGGGGGTCCAATTTTAGACGAAACAATGCTTGTAGAAAAAATAGTTACCCAGGCGAAATTTTTCTGGGACCACGCCAAATTGCGTCAGGAATTTACTCAACTTGACCCATTCATGCTCTTGTCTACTAACAGATTTTGTAAATTCATTGCGTCACGATTTTTTTTTATGACGAACAAGATTAAAGGGATTATTAATATTTTTATAAAACTATTTTCCCATTTAAACTACTAAAAGAGGTTCGTACAAATCAGTCCATGGGAAAAGCATTGAAAGGTGGTAGTAGTAGTAGTATTAGGTGTAGTAACTGTGGTAAGTAAGTCTTTCCCCATCCACTTATGACCGTCGCCAAACCTGCCTGGCCTTCTCGTTCCTGGCGAGGGTCCTGCTGTCCTCCGGTCGAATCATCACTGTCCCAAAGACAAAAGCCGGTAACAATTGTTTCATCGATTGTACTGTCCAATATGTGGATCTAGATCCCTTTGGAAAGAAATTCGGACCCTCCTAAGTGTATCTACACCACTGACTACACTAAATATTTGTAAATTGGGAATATGATGCTGGTTAACTTTAACTCAAACTAATTTAAAATTAATAAAGTAATCCTAAAAATTATTATTTCACTTTTAGTAATTAACGTGGCGAAAAATTTAAATGGTTTAATTTTTAAATTCCCATTATTTTTCTTTCATAACACAAGATAGGTGTCTAATGCACCTAATTAGAATCTGTCAGAAACAAAGAAAAGAAAAATAATAAAAGAATCCGCCTATCACGCAATCAATTTTAAATTGTTACTCGTCCTAGAATATAAATACTTTCTTGTGTATGTTTTAAGGGCTAATACTACCCCCTTTAATGATATGTACATTTCGCATTAGTGGGTGGTAACAACGTCGTTGCTGACAGTGGCTTAGCTAGGGTTGAGGAGTGGGCAGGACAAATCAAGTAACCTAACCAGTGTTAAAATGCAGCAAATTTTGCTTTGTAATTCAAAGTCCCCAGAAAATAGCATGATTGTTAGACCCTTATTGTATCAAGTGGTTAGAGAACAAAGTTTGTCACATGTATATATTAGCTAGTTTATATGTTTATGATTATAATGAGAAATTATATGATAACTAAATATATTTTTAACGCACACAAAAATGTTTTGTTTGCAAAACCGATCGCTTGCATCTAAAATGTCAAAAATACCTGAAATTCTATGATTTACTATGTATGTACAAGAATCATGATGATGATGGTTTCGAAGGTTACTATATACTCAGTGTTCCACTTCAACGTGTTGCATATATTTTTCTCTCATAATAATATGGAATGTTTGTCTGTGAAATACTAGAAATATCAATATAAAATGTTTTTATAATAATTTTACTTGGAACAAACCTAAAATGCGTAGTTAAAATTTGCAAAGGTTGAGAGAGCCTGCGCAGTCCAAATTCATCATGTTATTCCTGTTCTAAGTTCTACTATAAAAATATGTAAAACAAAATTATTTGATTTCAAATACACTCAGGTGTAAAAAGCGGTCATTACACAATTTAGGCTTGATACCTTTTTTGTTTTTAGTCCTATTTTAGTGATTTCTGTAGGTACAACTATTAGTTTTAAAGTGTCTTTGACAAATTTTAAGTAACGTCGGTTACTCCATATATTATACAAGGATAATTGAAATGTTGTTTTTTATAAAATTTCAAAACACCCTGTGCAATAATCAAGTGGCAAAATTAGTTCAGAATACCAGTATTTCTTTAGAGCCATCTGTTCTTTACATTTTGTTTCTTCGGTTCATGTCAATACATGCATTTATTCTCACACAATGCAAAATAATTTCAATTTTTCCATAATTTCATTATTGCTATTGGATTGAGAATAAAATTTTTGTTGTGCCAGGATAAACAAAAGATTATCAGGAAGCAGAAAAAATTATTGTAGTAATTTAGATTTAATTACAAATTAATTTAGGAGCAAGCCTGTATAAGATTAAAAAAATACATGTGATTTTCGGAAAACAAACTTAACAATTACCAATTTTTGCGTAAATATGCTTGATTATTTAAAAACAAATATTTTAAGTTAAATATGCCTCAATACTTGGGTATTGCCTCCTCTAGCCCAAAATTACTGCCTGTACACGTCGGTTCATACCATCAATAAGCCCGCGAATATTATCTTGCGGAATATTCCTCCATTCTTCTTGAAGTGCTATATGAAGCTCGTTTTATGTCGCTGGTACCACTTCTTGACCTCTAATGTGTCTTCCGAGCATGTTCCGCACATGCTCTATAGGGTTTAAATCCGGAGAACATGCTGGCCAGTTCATTTTCTTAATCCCAAATTCTATCAAACATTCAGTTACGCACATTGTTGAATGAGGTCGGGTATTATCTTGCATCAAGATGAAACCATCGCCGATATATGGAACAGATGGAACTACGTGATTTTTTAGAGCCTCCTCAATATACCTCTATACGGTCAGCGATCTCCTATCAATAAACTAACCAGAATCTAGATTCATCGTTAGAGAGTACACTGCTCCATTGTGCCAAATTCCAATCGACATGTTCACGAGCAAATTATAATCTTGCTATTCTATGATGTGGGAGTAATTTAGGTTCTGTTGCTGATCGACAAGACTTTAAACCGACCTTCTTTAATCTTTGAATAGTCGATGAACGGTTCAAGAACTAACATTTTTACCTCGAACCTCTCTAAGTTGGTTTTTCGTCCGTACTGAAGTCAAACGACGATTGCGAAGGGTTTTCAGAACAAGAAACTGGTCATCAATAATTGTTGTAGCGTTGATTAAAACGCCGTCTTTCAATCAACGACTGTAGTCTTGCGTTGCCTATACCACGCCTGGTACTCTACCCATAATTTCGCCCGTCTTCCACTAATAAAGCGCTATAGCTTTTGCACAATTGCACTTAAAACCATTTTAAATACACATTACATAGAATGCATGTATTCATTTATATGAACCAAAAAACAAAAGTAAAGTACAGATGACTCTAAATGAAAACTGATATTTTGAAATAATTTTGCTACTTAATTATTCAGCAGGATGTTTTGAAAGTAGTGATTTTTTGAAATGTGCTTAATGCATTCATGGAAAAATGGGATTTCCAGGATAAGGGAAAACCTATGGTATTTTTTTATAGCAGGTTAGTGGACACTGAATTAGTTGAACAAAAATAATAGATGGGTCAATTCAATTCATACATCTGTGCATTAAGTGATGTGATGGTTATTGTTTGATGTTGGAACGTCGCTTTTCTGTATATCAATAGTCCATGTCACTAACGCGGAAATACCGTTTCTTTGAGCCCTAAAGAAGTTTAAAAAATAAACCGACACATCGGCAAGGGAGAAAAGGCTCAACATAAAAATGAATGTTAGGCATTCCATTCCATTTTCGAGTGCCCACTTTCAGAAAAGAAAAAATTTTAAAATAAATAACTGACTTTCTTATGGTTGTTATGTGGGTAAGGAACACTCACAATTTATGTGCTGTGGTATTTTGGGAAAATTGGGTTAGGCCAGTTAGGTCAAGTTAGGACAGCTACATAAATTAAGGAGATTCGTTGTCTTCAATGACACGTTTAACATTTAAACTCATTAACTGTCAAACTATAACGATTGTAATTTTAACATTTAACAAATAGGTAACTAAAATGAAGTTTTTCCATTTCATATCAAGTATCGTGAAAGCGCATGACAGTTTTGCTTATGGATGTATTTATGTTGGTAAAGAACACTTGGGTTAGGTCAGTTAGGAGTTGGGTCAAGTTAGGAATGCTACATAAAGCTGGATTTATAAACTCGAAAAGTTGACGAGGTTAAAGTTATGTTCAAGTTGGTGAGGTTCGATATTCGACAGGTCAGAATATGGCATTTATAAAGTCGAAGTCGAAGTTCGAAAAGTTGTTGTTTAAATAGTTGAAATTTTTGTCCAATAGAGTGATAGTGTTGTAGATAAATTCATAATTTTGGATTAACTCGAGTAACAATAAATTAGTTTTATCATTCTCTATACTATCCATTTCTAGTTTTCCAATTTCTGGCACAAAGCACAATGCTAAGCTTACAAATCGAAATACAAATGACGGAAGGGCGACGTAAACAACGAAAAGACATTTGACATTTCGCTGTAACCACATGACTTTAAAATAGCGTCTTTATTGGTCGAAACGAACTTCTCGAACACCGATCATAAAAATTGGTTATCTCGAACTGCACGAGAACTTTTCGAAACTTACGAACTTGCACGAACTAAGTGTTCCCTTTAGTTTAAATTGAACTTCTATTTCCAACGCCAACTGAACCTCAACCTCACCAACTTCTCGAGTTTATAAATCCAGCTTAAATTAAGGAGATTCGTTGTCTTCAATAACATTTAAACCGATTTACTGTCAAACTATAACGATTTTAATTTTAAAATTTAAAAATAAATAACTAAAATGAAGTTTTTCCATTTCTTATGAAGTATCGTGAAAGCACATGACAGTTTTGCTTATGGCTGTATTTATGTGGGTAAAGAACACTCACTACTTATGTGCTCTGGTATTTTGGGGAAATTGGGTTAGGTCAGTTAGGTCAAGTTAGGTTATTATAAATTATTAGCTATATAGATTAAAAAGATTTGTTGTTTTAATTTTAGTAATTTAGCAAAATAGGATTTTTTTAGATTCTCAGGTTTCATTCATTTTCAATTTTTTGTTATTGCATTGTTAAGTTTATTGACATACCAAAAATTCAAGTTAGTTCAGGTTGTAGTAGCAGTTTTAACCCTTTTAGTAGCTCGCGCGGAGAAAAATCATTAGGCATGAGGTAATTATGCCCTTCCTCAGGAACACACAATAATTAATTAAACATTTTTTTTTAAATTACAATTTAAAAAATTTTCAAACTTTTAAAGTATAAGGTTTTAACCTTAGTGATAATAGTATATTATAAACCAAGGGACTAAAGTGACTCATTTAATACCACGCATGGATTGGCAGAGCCCTCGAGCAATAACCATTTAAGAAATTAAGGCACTGTAGTCCCGGAAGTACAAAAAATAATTTTGTACCTACCTGTCACTAATCTCTAATTTTTGACATTTGCTCGCCCAACATGCTTTTTTAAATAAAAATATTGTGATACTTTAGAGTATCTAAAAGCATTGGCCCTCGGTAGGGATAAATATACTGAAGAAAAAAATATTTTTATTTTGGATTTTTGTTCTGGGGGGCATAAATTAAATTCTATATTAACTCTAGCCAGTAACGAACCTTAATATGTACATATACACTTACTCGTAAATGGTTTTATTTAACAAATCTATAATTTGATAACCTTTCAAAAGATTTTAATGATATTCTGCAAAAGGGTGAAAAGCTAATATTTTTATAAGGTTCAGAAATATGAATTAAATTTATAATATCCTAAAGTTTTATCAGACCTTGATTACATATTTAGAAAACTGCATCGTTTCCTGTATATCTATATTTCCTGTATATCTTTATTTACACGTGGGTCGCAGTTTTTGTTTTATTGAGAATTACTACAAAACAAACAGTAGTAAACTGTAAATACGCAATAACCTATAAGCGAAAACTAACTAGTTGGGTTACTCTTTGATATAAGTACATAGAAATAAACAAGTGGAAGTTTCAACAGCACTTACCTAAAGACGACATTTTTGTCCATTTATTATGTGTCAAAAGCCGGAAAAACCACTCGGAAACCTCTCATGAAGGCCGCGCGTCCTTCATGTCTTACATTTTTTTCCAAATGCATAAACACGTAAAACAACGCGACAACTTCCGAAAACTTAAAGCCCCAGACTATGTTCTGTGCAATAATTAGTTGATTCACTAGATCGCGGCTTGCGTCGCAGGACGAGCTTCGTCCTACGTCGTCAACATACACCGGCTAGTTGCGTATAGCAGGAAAATATGATAGAAAGAGAAGGTGAGAGATAGAGCGACTTCAGCGCGATGTCGATCGTGTAGCCGCCGCTCGCTATGATAGGTAACGGTAAAATGTGTACTAAAAGCACAGCTAGAAAGCTTGCACGGATCGCGCTACTCCATAGGTGCAAAGTAGGCCACAGACTGTATGGCCAACTGCATGTAAGCCATGCCACACGGCCTAGCAGAAAAGATAGTAGAGAGTGAAACGAATTACAAGTGGGGCAACAGGCAACCATCTTCCTGCTGCCGAAGATTGGTCTGGGGTACGCTGCTGGTTGTGGGAGGTTGTTTGTTTACCACGGCAACGTGTTCCTTTCTATTTTCAAAATATTATTGAACTTTACGTAAGGATTAGCGTTTAAGTGTCGCTACTGCTTCTTTTATGTTAATTCGTAAATGGTAATGACTTATTAGAGTCTCTTTGCTGCTGAATTAGGCACATATAGTTGATACAAAACAAAAACCGATGCACGTTATCAATCAGCCGACAATTGCAAATCCGTCAGCAAACACGAGGAAAATAAATTTGGGCAAAAAGTATTAAAACTTTATGCGATGTTGAATTTACAAACTTAAAGTATTCTTTTTTGATACGAACCCACTTATAGCAAATAATTTGTTTATTTAAGCTTCTAAAAATTACTAAAATTTGAATTTTATTGGCCGATAGTTGGCAACACAACTGTAAACGGTGCGGTGGCGCCAGGTCGTTCGTTGGTTTGGTTGACGTTTCATGCAAAACTAACCTTAATTGTTTGTGGTTCCGTGTTGCTGTGCGTCTATTTTTTTACAAAAACTCCAGATCTTTTCATAAATAGCATTAAAAAACTGTTCTATTAAGAGAAACAAAAGTGCACATACATATCTCTGTCGATTACGTTGTTTACTATTTGTGAAAATTGCCGAAGCATTTAAATAGTCGGTGCAAAGAGCTAATAGCTTCTCTAAGAAGCTATTGTCATGAAGATCTTAACAACAATGGCATATTGTTATACTTGACAGCAGTACAGAGAAGTAAATTTAAAGAGTATGTTAAGGTCTAGATATTTTATTTCTACTTTACTCATTTTTAGCCTGTAGCAGCTGCCCTAAATTTGAATATCTCCACTGTAAACGGAATTTCAACAACAGTTAACAGCCGTATTCACCATCCAAACCTTAAACAACTGTTTACTAACAGGGATTTTGTATTTAACAGTCTGTTAAAAGAATATGGTATTCACCAGAAATAAATGACATCCAGATAGTAAACCCTCTGGTAACGAAAATATATTTGAAGTAGAACTGACAACATGGTAATATTTTAGGTAATGGTTAATTTGTTGTTTAATAATAGATCAGATTGACATAAATTTCACATAATATTATAAATTATTATTAATGGAGAAGTCTGAAAGGAAGAGGTCTTCCAACTATACTCAAAGGGAAAATGAAAATATTATCAGTTTGGTGCAAAAAAATATCGCTGTAATTGAAAATAAGAAAACCAATTTTCTTTTCCTATTCGGTTTCTGGCATACGGATGAACTGTGGTCTCAAACTGGCAATTTGTCTAGTCACATTGGTGACAATGCGGGATACAGTGGCTTGTGATATGTTAAAATGATCACCGACATTAATTTTGAAAGACCCAGTAGCATAAAAACGAAGGCATATTAAAACTTGATTAATTTTGGATATTGGCTGGTTCCTATTGTCAATTGGTTCCATGACGTCTTCTAACACATTAAGTAACGTTTGGAAGGTATTTTTCGTCATTCGAAACCTTTTCTTAAATTCTACATCATCCAATTCTTCAAACAAATTATTACGCTGTTTAACGTTTCTTGGTCGGCGTGCAGCAAGCTCTTCTTCCTTCTTCACTATCTGAGGACGAAAAGTCGAACGAGGACTCAAATAAATTGATTCTGTCGAGTCTGTCGATTCTATCCATGTTCATAAATAAATAGGTACCCGGCGAAAAAATGATTAAACCACAATAAAATTAATAAACACAAGTAATAAAATTTTAACCCAAGAAAGCACAAAATCACAAGATTAAAACGTAACCTAACTATTGAAACTTGACAGTCTGTTAGCTACTTATCAGGCCGAATTTCACAAGTTATTTTTAACAGTCTGATAAAGCCTAACTTTCAATGGTGAATACCCCGATACGATTTAACTGGCTGACAAATATTTAACAGTCTGATAGAGAGTTAACTGATAATGGTGAATACGGCTGTAAGGAAAATAAATTATTAGAATCACCTTAAGACAAACGTTCTAATTCAAAGAGAGTTGTATATGTGTAAAGATTGGATATAAGCTCTATCCGTGACACTATTTATGGAATGTACGAAACAAGTATAATATTTTACATCGGTTATTCATAAGCTGTAACTTTTTTTTAGAACATCATGTAACTTTGACAACTTTAAGTTAGAAATTAAAAGACAGAGAACTGTTTGATGGTTGTCTTAACTCTTTAAGAAACCTCTTCAAGAAAATAGGCTCCGGATGGAAAAAAAGATGAATTGAGGCTAGGGCTTATGGAACTTTCCCATGTATTTAAAGAAAAAGAAGCATTCTTGTACCAATTCGTTTTCTTGGATGAAACATGGATTTTTCAGAATGGTACCATTGGTCGATCTTAAAAAGATGAAAATAAAAGAAGTGTTAGATCTACTAAAGTTGATGGTAAAAGGTATTATGCAGTAAACAAATATATAAACTATGGGAAATTTTTGCATATTTATCTTGTTTTTATGAAAAAAAAAACTGTGTAATTCCCTCACTCGGATATTTTGGTTACAAGCTGGCAACACTGTCGATAACTGACGTCACTCGAAGGGTATGACGTGCATCGGTTTTTGTTTTGCATCAACTATATAGTTCCTCCAAAACAATTTCCGATGCACGTCATCAATCAGCTGATAATTGTGAGTCCGTAAGTGAACATGAGGAAATTAAATTTGGCAAAAAATATTAAAACTTCATGCGATATTGAATGCAGTACAAACTTAAAGTATTTTTCTTTGATACGAACCCACTTAGAGCAAATATGTTGCTTGTAAAAATTAATATAATTTAAATTTTATTGGTCGACAGTTGGCAACAGAACTGTCAACGGTGCGGTGGCGCCAGCTCGTTGATTGGCCTGTTTTGACGTTTTGTTTACGTTTCGTGAAAAACTAGCCTTTATTGCTCTGTGGTTTGGTGTTGTTGTGCGTCTATTTTTTAACAAAAGCTCCAGATCTTTTCATATACCGGGTGTTGCATCGTCGAGCGGGACATAGGAAATCCCATGTAATTTTAAATGGGGTCAATTATTGGCTTCCCTAATTATTTTAGAGAAAAATAGTATTTAGGTTTTATAAAGAGCACTAAAACCCACATTCAAAAGAATAACTTTAGATATTTTAGATGAGCCCGTTTACGGGTTATCGCCGATTTCTTTTTAACTATTTCTCCTTTTTATGGCCCCGTATTTGCGGGCACCAGTCAAGGTAAAAGATGACTGTTAAATAAAGTTGTCATTTTGAAATGTGTGCTTTATTGTTATAAAAACTCGTACATCGAAAATATTAAAGGTGTATTTATGAGTACAAATTAATCTGAATAAAACTAAAATAAAGTATCCAATTACAAGGTTAATTATGACATTTTACATGTTTCAATATTTTACTAATTAATAGGTAATTAATAATTCTTGCATCTTTTCTTTGTTCCTGCCTTTCTTCACATCTGCAGTTATTTATTACAGTGCCTTTTGTCTCAAATTTCTTGATAGTCCTTTCGACTGTAGATTTTGCAGGTATCGGTCTATTCGGATACAGAGCAGCAAACATGTCTGACACATTTTGATAACTATTTCCTTGATAAAACCATTTAATTATCAATATTTTTTCTTCAGAAGTGTAATTCATGGCTAATATTTTCGATGTACGAGTTTTTATAACAATAAAGCACACATTTCAAAATTACAACTTTATTTGACAGTCATCTTTTACCTTGACTGATGCCCGCAAATACGGAGAAATATAAATAAAGGAGAAATAGTTAAAAAGAAATCGGCGATAACCCGTAAACGGGCTCATCAAAAATATCTAAAGTTATTCTTTTGAATGTGGGTTTTAGTGCTCTTTAATAAACCTAAATAGAATTTTTTTCTAAAATAATTAGGGAAGCCAATAATTGACCCCATTTAAAATTACATGGGATTTCCTATGTCCCGCTCGACGATGCAACGCCCGGTATAGTATTAAAAATTCCGTACACAGAAAGCGAGATATTAAAATGGTATGAAAGAGAACATGGATTAGATAGACTGAATATTTAACCCAATATTATTGAAGCAAACGAAACGAGTGATTCAAGTGATTTGGAGGATGATCTATCTTTGTACTATTATTTTTATTATTCTTAATATTAAAACCCAAGAACTAAGAAAAAATAGAGTCTTTAAATAAGGACTACCTACGCGTAATCTTTTTTTGCCTCGCCTACTTTTATAGAAATACGGAATAATCAAATAGGATAATAGCCAAAGCATATATAAAAAAAGTAACAATAAAGCTACATGACTATTCCAATAAAATTTAGGTATATATTGTCATCCAGCATCCTCAAAGATTTTACAAATAAATAAATAAATTTGTGTTTATTCTTGTTAATTTATCTTATTTTTATGAAAAAGAAACAGTGTAATTCCCTCACTCGGTTATTTTGGTTACAAGCTGGCAACACTGCCGATAACTGACGTCACTCGAAGGGTATGACTTACAACGGAAATTGTTTTGCACAGAGTATACTTTAAAACTGGAGCCTGCTTACTTTGAACTAAACATATACAGGGTAATTTTTTTAAAACTTTTTTATTTGAAGGAATTAGTCCAACTAAGAAAAATATGTGGAAAAAATAAACAAACAGTTGTCAGATTGGGCGCTATTTCAAAAACTTTTTTCTTAAATAGCAACAGAGCATATTTTTGACAAGATTTGATACATCTTGAGATTCTAGACAAAACATAAATAATGCAAGTGTTTGATTAGAGTGGCGGTTTACGAGGTATTATTGTTTAAAATTTAATTTTGTTCCTCACAGAAGTAATGTTAAAAATTATTGTTCATTGGAAAAAGTAGACTATGAATTGTATTGTTTGTCCCTGCTGTCATAACATGACAATAAGTTTTGTGTAGGCTTGGATTAAAATGGTTCGTATTACACCTCAAGAGAAAATTGAATTAACTAATGAAAATAAGTTGCGCAAAATTCGTGCACAGGTTTTTTATGATAGGAAACGAAATGCTCGGATGAGGGCTAGGACAACTACTGACTACGAAGATGTTTCCATGGACTTTCAAGAAAATATTTCTCTTCCCAACATCTCAACTAACGACGTATACTATAGAAGACAACTCTCTATGTTTTCATTTAACATTCATGTACTATCTTCAGGAACATCTGTATTTTTTGCATATCCGGAGTTTTTGGCAAAGAAAGGATCCAACGAAGTGGCGTCATTTTTGTTTTTCCTTATTTTTAACTAACTACAAGCTGAAGTTCGTCACCTTCACATTTTTTGCGACTCCGCCGGTGGTCAAAATAAGAATTTTACCATCCTTCGCCTCCTTTACTATATTGTCCATAAAATCAAGCGGCTGGAGAGCATTCACGTAACCTTTCCCATCAGGGGACATTCTTACTTAGAATGTGACAAAAATATGGGTTTAATTAATATGAAAACCAGCATGGAGCTACCCGGAGATTGGATAAATGTATTAAAAAATGCTAGAAAAAAACCAGAACCCTTTATAGTTATAGATGCGGATCAAAACATTTTCAAAAATTGGACATCTTTTCTGGAAACAAAATTTGTTCATAAATGTCCAATTTCTTTACAGCAAGTAACAGAACTTCGTGTGTTGAATGACAATCCTGGACTTGTTTTTTACCGTACTACTTACAATGGTCATTGGTTAAGCAAGCAAATAACTTTGAAACCAAACAAAAAGTCAGTTACTACTTACAGAATAGATTTAAAAGAATTCGAATTTAAACTTCCAGGTCCAGCCTATGACAAACCATTACCACTTTCTAAGGTAGAATATGACGATTTGAAGGTTTTAAAACTATTTTGTAACCCAGCTGCATAATATTTTTATGAAAGTTTACCACATAAGTGAAGATTTTTTTGACAGTCAATCCGGACTGAGATATAATCTTGCGTGTTTTCAAAGAGTTTCTTAGTATGTTAAGGTGTATTTTTTGTTCTCTAATGGACATCGTATGTTTTTAACCAGTTTTTTAGTACTTTTTGGTGTATTTTTCTTTGTACAATTTAATATGATAATATTCTGTTCCCTCTTTGCTCAAATCCAAACAATATGTGTATCATAAATCATTTTCAAAATATTTAGGTGCCTTTTAATTTGTTTACTTAAATGCTACATAAGAAATACTACTAAAAACTGAAATATCTTTGAAAAGTAATATTGTGACATCGTTTGCTTTTCCCCCTTACCCTTCAACTATATGTTTGTTTTTGCGTCTACTATGCAAAATCTAAATGTTCAAATTCAAAAATATTCGTTTTATTGGGTCAGTATATATCGTTACATATACGCAGACAAAAATATCTGCTTTTACCGAAACTATTTTCTGATCAACACTCCTTTAACACCAATGACGTCACCATTCTAAATGCAATCATCTACTGGTTATTTCCGTTACTTAATGTTGGCAATGAACAGTGCACAAATAACAATATTATCAAGTCACGTCGAATGGCCAGAAATAATGCATGCAAGCTGAGAAATGCTTACTATAATTACTTGTAAGTGTATGTATAGTTACTTGTAAGTGTACAACACTGATAAAGTCTGTGCGTTTGGTGGCTCTCAAACAATAAATTATATTGAAGGTAATTTTGGATGTTGATGAATTACATTTTCTAAATAAAATAATTTAAAGTAAATAAAAAATTAGTTTAGGTAAAGAAAAATAATAATTTTTTAGCTTTTGTAGTATTCAGACAAATTAGTTTTACGAATTCTTTTTTATAAAGTTTTGGTTCTAAAAAGAACCGATTTTGTAGTCTTGCGACAGAACGTACCTACTTGTAGATAGGTACTACTAAAAGTAGTCTTCCTCTACATTTGAAATTTCACCCATGCTTTCAGACTCATCAGAATCAACATCATCGTCATCATCATCATCATTCGTAATAATTAACGATCTTACTTCGTCTATAACCTGTTCTGTCTCATAAGATTCAAAAATAATTTTTTCTGTGTGTTCAATGCATTTCCGCCATTCTTCTTTGCCCGCTGGGCTAAGCGCCTCCTCCCATAACTTTATAACGCTAGGCTTACCGATATTTTTACAGGCATGTTTGTCATAATAGTTCTTGCTAATACCCCATACCAATTCAATTGCGTTGTAATGACAATGGTAGGGCGGCAATCTCAAAACTTGATGTTCATATTTGAGGGCTAATTCGTCAACAACATACTTTTTTTTAAATGACTGCTCTTTACACTTGCTTAAAAGTTCACTTTTTAAATATAAATTTTCATGGTTTATGTTTTTCTTTGACAATCACTCTTTTATTTCTTCCTTTTTCCAGCTGCTTGCAGGGAATTTCTCTTCGAGTCTCGTATGGTAAGAGGCATTGTCTAAAACAATTAAGGAAGGTTTTTCTGAACTTTTTAAAAGTTTTTCCTCGAACCAATGCTCAAAAATTTCAGCATCCATATTGCCGTGATAATCATCAGTTTTTTTTGTTGATGAAAATATCAAACTGGCATTTAAAACAAAACCTTCTTCATTACCAGCATGTAATATAATATACCTTTTTCCATTACTTGCACGGGTACTTGAATAACAATGCTTTGAGTCATCCTGCCAAGACGTTTTTGTTGAAGTTCCGTTTGCAAATACCCATGTTTCGTCAAGAAAAACAACTTGTCTTGACTATTCCGATTTTTTGTTGTTTAAATAATCCCTTAAAAATTGCCATCTTTTCGAAACAACACAGCTCGCAAAGCAGTTTTCTGTTGTTCGTTTTTTTATATTTGAAACCCATATGTTTTAAGATGATGGACAAACTGTTAGTTCCAATATCGCAAAGTTTTTTCTGCTTTATCTTTTCAAGAATAGCTTTGAGGGTAACATATTCCTTGGCTTTATACATATCATTAACAATATTCCTAATAGAGAGTTTTATCCCTTGGGATAAATCCAAGGTTTTTGAATGGAGTCGAACCCTTTTATATGGTCTGTCCAAATCCTCTTCACTCTTTTTTCGAAGTCTTCTTAAGGTCTTCTCTGAAATGCCGCAAGCATCAGACGTTCGTTTTTGCACTGCCAAAACAGACTCTAACGGGCCCGAGTTATCTTTTTCTAAAGTAAAACAACGTTCCACTTGTAATACCAAACGGCGTTCACCTGGAGATAAATGCCTTCTAGGCGATGTGCCACCTTGCTGAACATTTTCCATAACTTTGCTTAATAACTGATTTTAATTCACACACAATGAGAAACAAACTAAAAGTGAAAAGCACAACTACTTATTTAAAATAAAGTAGAACATACCATCCCGCACTTCAGCAAATTTTAATTATTTCTTGGAAAATAGTAATTATTATGAAGATTTAATTATAATAATCCCAAAATAATGTCATTATCGGAAAAGTATATACCTGACAAAATCTTTAACATATTTAACCATCCCGCACTTGAGCAAATTTTAATTGGTTCTTGGAAAATAGCGATTATTATATAGATTTAACTATAATAATAGCAAAATAATTTAATTATCTATTTAATTATTATTTATGCTCAACGCGTAATTCTAAGATAATTTTGTTTTGAAACCCCTGATTTCGCCCAGTAATAGAATACAGTAAACCAGTGGGATGTTCGGTGTGATCAAGTATAGCGAAGGTGCGAAGATATTGTAACTTACTGTTTTAAAAGCGATAACATCCCTTGGTGATTTAATCCGATATCGGACTTCTTAAAACGCACAGACTTTATTACTTCTGCTTCTGATGCAATAATAAAACTAAAGCTAAAAAGTGTTTCAAATTAAGAAAAAAAACACGAAGAAAAGCAATAGAGCTAAAAAACCTAAAAAATCATATGGTTCAATTAATTATGTCGAAATAACAACTTTTATGGTTTATCAATTTATTACAAATGATGCTAGAAATGAAGGCCCCCATTTACAAGTAGGGTCTATCTGAGATTTATCGTGAATCATTCAGCATAGGATAATGGAACGAGGAAATCAGAAGACGGATGCTAGCATAGAAAGACAATAGCATACATTGAAGAGAGAATATCAATGG
The DNA here is from genome assembly GCA_963920685.1 of Polydrusus tereticollis. Taxonomy (NCBI): domain Eukaryota; kingdom Metazoa; phylum Arthropoda; class Insecta; order Coleoptera; family Curculionidae; genus Polydrusus; species Polydrusus tereticollis. The sequence goes on from OY987329.1 coordinate 128,869,820, forward strand.
AAGGAATACCCAGGAATCCTGGAGGGATGAGATCGATGCCACGATAACGCGATGGATAATAGAGACTGCGAAACAGGGACCGTGGAGAGTGTGGTTGAGCACACAGCGGAACCTGCAGAAATCCTTTAATTAAAAAAGTGGCAAGATATACAGGGTGTTCAGTAACTATATGGCATACTCTCGGGAGTGTATAGGGGAGGTAAAAATACCCCAAATTTGTCATAGAAAGAAAATTCCTAACGTGCCCCTTAACGGAGATACGCAGCCCCAAACGGGGTACCCAGCGATTACCCTTTTGAACCGACTTGTATAATTTAATGAAATTTTAATATTTTTTGTAGGCCTTAAAGATTCATAAAACCAATTCCTCTTTAAAAATAGTTATTTACATTACTAGATGCAAAAGTTAATTTTTTGGTGTGAGGAGGTTTTTGAATAGCCGAGGCGAAGCCCTGTACCTCTATACATTTCCCTAGCCGTTGAATGTTTTCTCGTGGTACTTGAAACAACATTCCAGGATAGTCTCTAATTTCCTTGAAATGGTGTGTTATTTTTTCAATCATATCTTGGTGTGAACTGGCGTCGAATATACAAACCTTTCCCCATAAAAAGAAGTCCAATGGAGTCATGTCGGGCGACCTCGGTGGCAATAAAATAGGCCTTCCTACTTCGACCTATCCATCGATTACCGAAAGTATTTGAAAGTGCTGACGAACTAAATTGCTAAAATGGGGCGGTGCACCGTCGTGCATATACTACATCTGATTTCTAATTTTTAAGGGTACATTCTCTAATAAACCATCTAAGTTTTATTGCAAGATCAAATCAAATACATGGCACCATTTAATCTGCCTTGAATAAAGAACGGTTCAACGAGATGATTCCCAATAATCCGCGCCCACCATGAACCTTTGTTGATGCTTTGTCTGTACTGTTGCATGAGGATTTTTTGTTTCTTTTTGCATTTACATAGCTGTGCCAACGGGATATTATCTCCTCGTTCATAGCGATAGCAAATTATGGTAATTTATTACTCCGTCTCGGGTGAAATCGATGTCGTCCGTGAACAAAACAATACTAGTGAAATTATAATTTTGTCTAAATCGTTGAAAAAACCACGGGCCCTAGCAACACGAAAGATCACGAAAGTAAACATTAGGGTTACCTGAATATTATACGTTGCTAGCTACGAAAGTAGTATGTTTCTAGCTTCGAAAGTAACACTTTCGGTGCCAGGACAAAAAAGCACGAATACTCATAGGAAATTCTTATTGTATTTATTCAAGCGAATTTGGGAAAAAAACCTAATAACAAAATGCTTATGGGGCATTCCACACAAAATTTGCAACTCAAAATTTTTTTCCCACGAACAATTTTTTTTACGGTTCAGCAATCAAAAATATTTGACACGTATTTTTTTTTATTTTAATGTAATGAACAGATTTTTTGAAAATTTTTTTTTGAAATTTCACGTTCGTAAAAAAACACCTTCTTCCGATCGCTTATACAGCAATATCGAATAGAGATATAAAAATTTATCACATATATATAAAATGTTCGCCTTTTTTATAGCTTTCGAATGGAGTATAATAAAACACGATTTTGTAATTTGTTAAACGACAAAAGTTGAAAACTTATAAACAAATGCAATTTTTTCAAATTTGGACATGACTTTTTTCCTTTTTTTTTATTGAAAAAATCAACTCACACCTTTTTTAAAATACTGTTAAAATTTTAGAGTGGAGAGTTGAATACTTACGAAACAATAACTTTTTCAAGCACGGCTTGCACGCGCGAAGCGCGCCGCAGTGCGACTCGCTCGGACTCAGGCGCGGTCATACGGGGGGGGGGGGGGGCATGGGTTCCATGGCCCCCCCCCTTGGCGTCGATTTACATTATAAAAGCCCTGCCTCCATAAATTGAAATCGTGTCAAACCCTTAATTTTTTAAAAATATGAATAAAAATAATTAAGTAAGTAGGTATAATATACATAATATAGGTATCTATAATTTTCTTAAAATTTACTTAGCCGTTTTTTGCGTATTTTTCCTACTTGAAAACCAAGAATCATCAACAAAAAAGGGCGTGGCACCCAAAAATTTTTCGCTTGCGGCGCTAAGACTTTTCCTGCCACCGCCTCTCTAAATTGCCATGAGCCGCCACTGCATGGCCCCCCCCCCCTCAAAATGTTGATATGACCGCCCCTGACTCGGACTCAGACTGGATTATAAAAATTTTCCACTCCTACGCGCTAAGTAAAACATATTCTTGTACTTGTACTTTAACTTGAAGTTTCAAAGTCATTTTATTTTGACCGCCTTAAATTCACAATAATAGAAAATCTCTTCTTTATTTTTAAAGTATACAATAGTAACATAACTATGTTTTAAGTACAAGATTATGTTTTACTTAGCGCGTAGGGCTGGCGAACTTTTATAATCCAGTCTGAGACTGAGCGAGTCGCGCTGCGGCGCGCTTCGCGTGTGCAAGCCGTGCTTGGAAAAATTTTTGTCTCGTAAGTATTCAACTCTCCACTCTAAAATTTTAACAGTATTTTAAAAAAGGTGTGAGTTGATTTTTTCAATAAAAAAAAAGAAAAAAGTCATGTCCAAATTTGAAAAAATTGCATTTGTTTATAAGTTTTCAATTTTTGTCATTTAACAAATTACAAAATTAAGTTTTATTATACTCCATTCGAAAGCTGAGAAAAAGGCGAACATTTCATGTATGTGATAAATTTTTATATCTTTATTCGATATTTGAAATTTCAAGAATTTTTTTTTCGAAAAATCTGTGCATCACATTAAAATAAAAAAATACGTGTCAAATATTTTTGACTGCTGAACCGTAAAAAAATTGTTCGTGGGAAAAAAATTTTGAGTTGCAAATTTTGTGTGGAATGCCCCATACATTTATTGAAAAAAGTGGTATAATAACAATAATATAAAACTTAAATTATAATTATTTATTGCCATTAAGGTTGATAGTGAAATTTTAACAGTTAGAAAAATAAATTGATGGAATATTATTCAATTCATTAGCTTCGCCGCTTCGTATTAGAGTCTCGTTATTATCCTGGACTTGGACCATATTACAACTCGTTCTATTTGTCACTCTCACGTCGTTAGATGGAATAAAAGTAGGAGTTCCATTTAAGATCTTTTTGGAAATTTCGATTTTATTGGTATACGAATCACCGCGAATCACCAATATATCTCTCCGCAACGGACGAAGACCTCCAACCGCCATGTCTTTTCAAATCCAAAATGTCGACATCGAGAGCATTTGCGAGAAACGTAGCTGATGTTTTTCTAAATGAGTGACCAGTGTATTTATTTATGTCTTGAAGTTTCAAAAGTTTGGCAATTTCTTTGGGAACATTCGAAATAGTGTGTTTTCCAATCACCTGATTCACACACCTACCTCGTTCATAGCGATAGAACAAGCGTTCGTCTTGTGCATTATTTGGCCGAAGTTTAATGTAATCTTGTAGTAACCTCGCAAAAGAAACTGGATCTCCATCATTATTATTATCACAAAACTTCTTTGAACCTTGTTTTTGCTCTGGAGGATTTTAACTATAGCTACATCATCCTTGATTTCGACGTCTTTCAACCTCAATTTATAGATCTCATCGGTGCGGCATGCTCCAGCTATTTCCATTACTGCTATCACTTTCATAGATAAATTGCTATGATTAGAAGCGTCAAGTAAAAACTTTATCATTACTGAAAATAAATACTGAAAACTTTAGATTTTTTAGCTTCGTAACCATCGTTTTTTCGTTTAATAAATGCAATGAGTTTCTTAAACTGCGAAATATCTATATTTTTGTTCACAGAAATAGTCAAATTGAGCATGGAATATTGTGACCATAGGCACGGAGGTGATAAGGCTTCAGATTTCTCTAAGAAGTACGCTAACATCACATTTTCGTCAATTTGAGAAACGTTTTTATCCGCGAACGCGCGAACCATTCCAGAAACAGGTTGTACGTTTGATAGTATCTATCTTTCGACTTCTCAGGTAACAGTGAGGCACATGCCAACTCGGCCGCATTCTAAATAGCAACGTCTTGGTCTTGGGAGAACATTTTAGCAAAGAGTAACCCAACTAATAAGAGGCGAAAGCTTTGTCGGCCTCTTTGATGTTGATGTACCCAAATTCTGTGACCTTGATACCACCAGCTACACAGTAAAAAATAGCATGCATTTATAGGATAAAAATTTATATCCGAATACGGTCTACACGGGAAAAAAATCGGTCCTGTTACAGGCAACAAGCCAGGCTTTACGTCTAAAAATATGATTAAATTAATTGAATATTCAATATCTTTTAATGCAAATAGTATTCAAAATTAGACCTGTTTTGTGTAACCTTATTTCATCTTATTCATATAGCTAAATGCCTAGTCCTCACGTACGTAAAAAAGCATGTCGACTTCCAGTTCACTTTAAGATTATTAAAGAAAACAAACTACTACAAAGTTAAATACGATAAAGTAATGTTGCATACACCCAGCTTTGCTTTAATACAAAATTGTTGTTTTGGTTGGTAATCTTGTTTCTATTCATTGTCTATTTAAAAGGATTTTTTTTAATGATCAATTTGTGTAAACGCTTACTACTTATATTTAATATTAATAGATTAACTCTTTCTTAGCATACCTCTCTGTATCCGTTGGAAATCTGAAAAATGAAATTCTTTTGCCGGTTCTGTTAGGACACCCACGGTAAGCACACGATGTACCACCTTTAAGCTTCGTTTCCGACATTTAAACAAATAGATTTTAACCACCGACAAGTCACAAAACAATAATAAGTTTTGGAATTATTAAAAAATACGTCCTAACACACTAAAAATACCGATGGAAAAAAATAAAACAAGAAAACCACAAAAATTATCACTTTGTTTACGTCAAAACACGATTGACAGTGATTGATAACAAAATATGACACATCAAATTTGACTGATATAATAACTTCGCGTATGCGCATAAAAATTTGGTTTCGCCGGACTGGCTTTCTTTCGCCTCTTATTGGTTATGTTCCTCTTTGATTTTAGACTAGCGAAATTAAAATATTCGAATTGACAGACTCTAATAGTACTCAAATAACTAGTTGCCATGAATTATTTTACAGGTGGAAAAACCTTATTTTATCATTATAATTTGAATAAAATCAAAGTTCATTACTTAATAATATATTGATCAGAGAACAGTAGTAGAAAAAATTTAATACATCACACGATGCGAAAGCCTTTTTTGATGGCTTCGCCTTGGCTATTCAAAAACCTCCTCACACGAAAAAATTAACTTTCGCATCTAGTAATGTAAATAATTATTCTTTAAAAACGGCTAATTTTATCGAAACAAATGCAGATGTACCTTTTCTAAAGAGGAATGACCAGAGTATTTTTTACAAACCCAGTTTTCAGCTCTTAAAATGACACGTGTCAAAATTTTGGCCCAACGAGTGTGGTGGCAAGAAGTCCGTTCCTGACTTCCCTGACGATTAAAAACAATCTGCTGTGGTATGGTTTTATGAGTCTCTACATCCGATGCATTACTCCACTCGAATCCGGCTCGTATTGCAAACTTATTCCTTATAATTTTAATGAAATAAATAGTCACAGCCTACCCAAACTTAAAGTATGTTCGGTCGGATAAACAAGTTGTTTTGTACAATATCATAGTCAAGGTTCAAATAAAACCACTCTACATCAGCCTTGACACTATCAGTCATTTATTTTCAAAACGAAGCCAAGTAACCAACCAACCTTCGTTTTTTCCACACCAAGAAAAAAAATCGTGTAGACAAAAGCGTTACTTGCGTATTTACGCACATTTTCAATGCATTTTATGTGCTTCCCTATTGTTGCCTGTTAATTTTATTGGTTATTTTTCACATGTTAGTTTGCTCAAGTCATAATATATGAATTATTGGTGTTATTACAAAATTAGGACGAAAAATGCCGGATAAGATAAGAATTAATTTCAAGGAATCAAAACAGTTTTTTGTTGCCGATAAGAAAGGACCTTCCACAATTTACTGCCTGGAGAGTTTTTAACATTACAGGGACAGATACACGAAAAAATTTGTACAAATAGTAGCAGTATACGTCATTTATGTTTGGACAGAGGTTTCGTTATGCCCAAATTATGAATATCCCCTTAACTGAAACAAAAAGAGAGATTCTACTATTTTTGGAACAATAATTATTGTTATGGAACTTACGTCGCTGTTATCATTAACAAGACGTTAATAATTTCGACGTGACAGGCCTTCAGAGGCAGAAGAAATTAATAATTTTAGGATTTTTTTTAAACGTAATAATGTCAAGAACAGGAAACATTCGTTACAATAGTTTTTATAATTAGTATAAGTACTATAGTATAGTATATCTCGTTGTTAATCGATGGATTCGAAAAATTTAAACAAATTCTTGTAATATAACTATAAATATTTATTTTGCTTTAATAAAATCCCTTTTGAGATATGGAATTTGTTTCTGAGGAAATTCATGTCAATATCTTCTGCATTCGATTTTCATTTTACAAAAAACCATTATCAGGTATTTGTGCGAAGCAGGATCTAGAGATTCTTGTAAATTTTTATCTCACAAAAAATTTCAACACTACAAAACAATTTTTATATTGGAAATTGTTTGATCCAAAGAGAATATCAGAAATAATATTAATTTAGTTACTTATAGTACAATACAAGACTTTAATATGTTTAAAGTCTGTGCGTTTTAAGAAGTCCGATATCGGATTAAATCACCAAGGGATGTTATCGCTTTTAAAACAGTAAGTCGGTTAAGTTACAATATCTTCGCACCTTCGCTATACTTGATCACACCGAACATCCCACTGGCTTACTGTATTCTATTACTGGGCGAAATCAGAGGTTTCAAAACAAAATTTTTTTAGAATTACGCGTTGAGCATAAATAATAATTAAATAGATAATTAAATTATTTTGCTATTATTATAGTTAAATCTATATAATAATCGCTATTTTCCAAGAACCAATTAAAATTTGCTCAAGTGCGGGATGGTTAAATATGTTAAAGATTTTGTCAGGTATATACTTTTCCGATAATGACATTATTTTAGGATTATTATAATTAAATCTTCATAATAATTACTATTTTCCAAGAAATAATTAAAATTTGCTGAAGTGCGGGATGGTATGTTCTACTTTATTTTAAATAAGTAGTTGTGCTTTTCACTTTTAGTTTGTTTCTCATTGTGTGTGAATTAAAATCAGTTATTAAGCAAAGTTATGGAAAATGTTCAGCAAGGTGGCACATCGCCTAGAAGGCATTTATCTCCAGGTGAACGCCGTTTGGTATTACAAGTGGAACGTTATTTTAGTTTAGAAAAAGATAACTCGGGCCCGTTAGAGTCTGTTTTGGCAGTGCAAAAACGAACGTCTGATGCTTGCAGCATTTCGCAATTTTAATTCGCCGTAACTTGAACTAACCAGAAAAAAGTACTTTGGAAAAAACTTGAATTAACCAAAAGTAACCTTACAGCCGATCACCTATAACAACATGTTAACCAATCACAGCAGACGTCCCGGGTGCCTTTTACTGTACACTATTTAAGGTTATAATCAACTAAGAAGAGGTCACGGCGTCATCAGCGTTCAAGTGTAAAACGTGTTCTATTTAGACTAATGAAAATGTTTCTGTCTCGTATCGCTCGAGATGGTTTCTTCTTACTTGACGCAGATTATAGTGTTTACCTATTACTTCTTCAATTGGACATTGGATTCATTGTGCCCTGTTTAATGCGGTTTATTAAATGGATATTTCATTGGACCTCATTTTTACGAAGACACTTTAACTGGAAAACGTTATTTACATTTTTCTCAAGTTACACTTTGAGTGCAGAACGAATATGTGCCTGCAGCAGGATGACGCTCCTGCTTACATTGCTCAAATTGTTAAAGATTATTTGGACAGACAGTACCCAATCGATGACTTGGAACCAACGGATTGATAAGATGGCCAGCAAGGTCACCAGATAAAACACCCTTAAGATATGGCCAATCTAATAAACAAAATTACAGCGGCAGGTACGAGAAGAACGCTTTTAAAAGTTACCCACAGCACTTATTTAGTGTAAATTGCGATGGGAAAATTCATAGTTTTGCAGATAATACTGCTATTTTTTAGTGCAATACAAATTGGGACAATTTAAAAAGAAAAAATTTTAAATTACAAAAAATAGGTTTGATAATAATTTATTAACAATTAATTTGCATATGCTATTTCATTTTCAGTTTCTAAGATTAAAATAAGTTGAGTTTTATTATGGTTTGTTCACCTTACTTAAACCTTAGAAGCTTTGAAATATTTGGTAGATTGCAAAAATGAGTAACAAGTCCACTAGTTGATTAAATTTTGTGTCGCCTTTGTGAACAATTTACTTAACGTCTAGTCTTACTTTTTGAACACATTGTATGAATTTTTCACAAGTGGGACACAACACTTCATCAATTAGTGGTATTTAGTGTAAATTTGGTCCATATACCGGGTGTTGCATCGTCGAGCGGGACATAGGAAATCCCATGTAATTTTAAATGGGGTCAATTATTGGCTTCCCTAATTATTATTGTAGAGAAAAATTCTATTTAGGTTTATTAAAGAGCACTAAAACCCACATTCAAAAGAATAACTTTAGATATTTTTGATGAGCCCGTTTACGGGTTATCGCCGATTTCTTTTTAACTATTTCTCCTTTTTATGGCCCCGTATTTGCGGGCACCAGTCAAGGTAAAAGATGACTGTCAAATAAAGTTGTCATTTTGAAATGTGTTCTTTATTGTTATAAAAACTCGTACATCGAAAATATTAAAGGTGTATTTATGAGTACAAATTAATTTGAATAAAACTAAAATAAAGTATCCAATTACAAGGTTAATTATGACATTTTACATGTTTCAATATTTTACTAATTAATAGGTAGGTACTATTAAATTGTTAGAACTTTAGGATTTAAGAAGATGTTCAAATATTCCTCAAAATGACAACTTTATTTGACAGTCATCTTTTACCTTGACTGGTGCCCGCAAATACGGGGCCATAAAAAGGAGAAATAGTTAAAAAGAAATCGGTGATAACCCGTAAACGGGCTCATCAAAAATATCTAAAGTTATTCTCTTGAATGTGGGTTTTAGTGCTCTTTAATAAACCTAAATAGAATTTTTCTCTAAAATAATTAGGGAAGCCAATAATTGACCCCATTTAAAATTACATGGGATTTCCTATGTCCCGCTCGACGATGCAACACCCGGTATAACAGACGTTGAGAATTTAATCATTAAAATTGTTAGGTACTACATTTTCACAAAATACCAAATAAACTGCTGGACCCCGATAAAACGGATACTATAAATTTTTAGATACATTTCGAGTTGATTTTTTTTTTATATTACCCTACGGGTTTTAAGAAGTTCTTCAATAAATTTCATCAACAGTTTGCGTCGATCGTGAGGTCAAAATAAAATTGGAACGGTTGCACAAAGGGCGTTCATTAAACACATTACAATTTTGCAAAATTTCATTGCATTGCTTCCGAGAACTTGTAAGCACTTTTTTAGCGATTGGTCAGTGGCGGCTCGTGGCCTATTCTACAGGAGGGATACCGGTCGATACGATAGGCATATTAAATTTTTTAAAACTTATCCAAGCATTTCTGTAATAATTAGGTATATTTTAACTTGATAATGAAAAATGTCATATATGCGCATTGTATTAATTTCGGTTGTTTCCATTTATAATTAATGCACCTAAGGTATTGTGTAAAGACATTCTTAATTATTAACATATACTACCATTATTACACGTAAATAGCGCGAAGCAAACGACCGACACACAGAGCCCTCATCTTTTCAAGCGTGTCAGCCGGCTGAAATTTCCGCAGCCCTCAGTAGCATTAAAATTGCATTTAGCGAACCGCAGAAAGCGTGACCGACACCGCACGATCTGGCCCTTGTTACATGTAAATCCATGGCTGAAAGAAGTTGAGCCTCATAATTAGTTTATCAGATCCCTCTTTTTACCGATGAATCGAATTTCTCAAGAAATGCAATCAGGAATTTTTACAACAACCATGAGTGGGCTGAAGAAAATTCACATGAGGTACTTGAAGATCGTTTATAACATCAGTTCTCGCCGAACGTTTGGGTTGGAATTGTTGGTGGCCGACTAATTGGACCGGTATTTCTACCAGGGAGACTTACCGGCGAGGTGTATAGCAACTTCTTGGAACAAACGCTACTTTAGTTTCTGGAGGAGGTACCATTGGCAAAACAAGAAATGTAATGTGGTTTATGCACGATGGTGCACCAGGGCATTTCAGTGTGGTTGCTCGTGATTTTTTAATAACAACATACGGAGATCGCTGGAGTGGTCGAGGTGGACCTCACTTATGGCCTGCTCGATCCCCAGACTTGAACCCCCTGGATTATTTCCTATGGAGCAATCTAAAGTCATTAGTTTATACTACTCTAGTGAAGAATGTAAAATATTTAAGAACTCGAATAATTACGTGACGAATTTGACAAATTTTGGGCTGGATTTTTAAACATGGGACAATACTGTCGAAACGGTTTTTCCGCTTTTACTCTAACTAAAGCAGCGAATTATTGATAAGCTAAGAATAAAAGAATAAAATGTAAATTATTAATGTATAGAATATACAGTTTTGTTAGTGTAGTTTTAGTTAAACAGTAGTTGTTGCTAGGACACCCTCTCTACTGCGAGAATAAAACTGTTTTAAAATCGAATGATTAAGAAGCCCTAATCTTTCGTGTCGAATAACGTGAATAGTTTGGAGAATAATCTTAAATTTTTTCATAAAAAATTTCTCTGAAATTGTTAATAAACATTTTATTAAGCAACATTTAAAAATATTAAAATATTATATAAAACTTCGCGCGTAATTCTGCAGAACTTAGGGAACAATGAGGTTTTGAGATAAACGAGTTTAAGGTTTGAAACGTATAAACCTTATTAGGTCACCTTAGTAGCCTTCTCTAACGATGCTTTCCTAAACGCACCGAAGTCTCTCGACTCAAAATGCAACTTCCATTACATCTCATCGAGACCGCAGGAATACAGTCTGCCCGCGCTTGGTGTGCGATTTGATAAATTTGTTTATGTGCTGTTACTTAGACCGCCACCGCACAGTCCCTAAGGCATGGATTATAACGCTAGAAATTCATATCACTGGTTAATGAGAAAACACGCTTCTATTACTGTTTTTGCAGAGAGCGAACAGAGGAAAATTGAAGAAAGATAGGAACAGTAGTGGCTGAGTAATTTACGAGACTGGTTCCAGTTGTGCCCCCTCCCCCCTAACTCTTATTCAACACAGGCACAGGAGGAGAAGGCGTATCAGGAAATGGCCCCTAACGTACACTGAGGAGGCATTGCTTTCAGTTATATTAAAAGTTATGGAGAAGGCTATCAACCAGAAATTATTAAAGTACCTGGAAGGCTTCAACATTATTAGTGACCGCCAGTATGGATTCCGTAAGTCTTGATCAACAGGAGACCTTCTCGCCTATGATACTCACGTTTGAAACAACGCAATAAAACATCATGGGAAGTTCAAGGCCTTTAACCGCGTATAGCATGAGGGGCTCCTAACTAAAGTGAGAGCATATAAAATGCCGGTTCAATTTTGTTCATGGCTGTCATGCTTTCTTAAAGACCGTTCTTTGCGAGTGGCAATGGACAAATTTCTTTCAGACACATTTAACATCAACGCCGGAGTCCCTTAAGGTTCTATATTGTCGCCCACCCTCTTCTTGCTATACATTAACGATCTTTTGGAAACACTAAAAATCCTCTATATAGCTTCGCTGATGACAGCACACTTGTTTTATCTTTTACTTTGGATGCTCGGACATCGGCTGCCAATGCACATCTATAGGCAGCAAGAGGTCTCACATCTCAACAAAGACCTGGAAGAAATTCTGTCTTGGGGTGACAGTAAGCAAGTAGAATTTAACGGTGCAAAGACCCAGGCGGCAGTTTTTTCTAAAAAAGTTAATGTTGAAGAACCGGATATAGTCATGGCGGGACACTCGATTTCCTTGGCTTCATCAATTCATTTATTGGATAATCATGTGTCTTGGTATAGTCACGTTGCGGCCACTGCTAAGGCAGCCTCGCAGAAGCTTGGAATATTTTCTCGAACTAAGAACCTCTATACACCCCAACAACTTTTGATGCTCTATATAAAGCCCAACTTCGACCATCGCTGGAGTACTGTTCGCATATTTGAGGCTCTGCTCCTAAACATACCCTGAGATTGCTAGATTCCATTCAAAGAAGAGCCATTTGCTTGATCGGTGATCATGATCTGACAAACAACCTGGAAAGCCTTGAACATCGAGGGCGGGTTAGCGACTAGAGTGCTCTGACTGAGGTTGCCCGCTTGATTCCATCCAGAGCGGTGCATGGTAGAAATAAACGACGCGCCACTGCAGCCCACCATTACGTGGTTTAGCTTAGTGTCCCTCAAACGACACTGTTTAAAAATTCTTTCTTCTGGAGAACGTCATCACTCTGGAACGACCTCCCGGAGGCCGTGTTCACAAACGAGTATAAAATACAGCAACAATGAAATCCTGAGAATCAACAACCTATAGATACTAATTTTTGTTATTATTATGTTGATCCTATGTATACCAGCGTTTGTCGAATGTTTCAAATATTATATAGGATGGTTAGAAAAGAATGGTTCTATTTACTTCTATTTGGAAAACAAGTGCAATTTTCATTTAAAATTAGACTTTATACTTTAGACTAATATTAGGGTATTCTCGCGTCTTTATTAACGTTTCCCATTTGCCATACACTGTAGATTAGAGACATGTTAACTAAAATAACGTATCTTAAAACGAACGTTGCAATCTCATACAATCAAAAATCCTGACCACGCGAACCTTGAAGGAGCCGAACGAGTATATCTCGTTAGATACCATCAAAAGGTATTATAGACATTGCAATGCTAACCCATGGTACAAAAATCAACCAACCGACGAACAGTTTGGTTTTGAATGTGATGTAGGTCAACTTTCTCTTAGAGAAGTGAAACCGCACCGTTCAACTATACGGTTCGATTTTTTCGCACAGAGTTCAGGTGAATAACCTCGGTTTGTATTTACCCGCGCGTTGCGTAACAACGTGGCCTTCCTGGTGCTTAGCTTTGCTGCTGCTGCCTGCTAGAAATAATCGAATAATACATAATATACTACTAGTTCACTGGTAGATTGCTATTTCAAGTTACAATGCAATTAGTATAGGTATTCGTGCGTTTGTAGATTGCAGAGAAGTGCAACAGAACAAAAACAAAAATGAATATGCACTGAATAAGGGCGTCGATATTATTTTGTTTGTGAGGGGTTATGTACAGGGTGTTACAACGAGGACTAAACAGGGGCTTATTTTTGACTTTCTATGTATATTTGGAAAAACCCTTAATAGCCAATCGATGTGTTTCTTAGTAGAGTTTAAGAATATCACAAAAAAAAATTTTGTATTAAAAACAAACGACTTGGCGTCTAATTTTTTATATGATTTTTGAAAAAGTCACATTTTTTTTCTCCTATTGTGGTAAAAATTGTTAATATTGCAATAGCTGTTTTTATTACATTCATATTATTATCCTTAATATTTTATCATAACCTTTAGTAATGCCTTTAAAGTCAAGATAAATTTGACATATTTTTTATTTTGACAACTTTTGAATATTTGAATATTCGTTAGACGAGAGATTACAGACTGTTACCATGTACTACAAAAGCCAAGAAAACGCAAGAGATGCAAAATAGTTATTTATGTACCAAAGGCGTTAAGTAGACTATAATGCCTAGTAACGCCTATGGTGTATACAATACTTTATTTTTCATTAATTTTAAAATATAAATAGTTAAACTCCTGCATTTTTTTAAACTATTTTCGCCAATTTTTAGTATTTAGTGAGTGATCGGTTGTCATAAAATAAGTTTGACGGTTGCTAAGGGTTGTTTATTTTATGCGCCTTTTACGTTTTATAAACGAAAATACGGAAATTCCACAAAATATTTTAGAAAATGCTGAAAAGGCTATGAAAAACTTATTACCGGCAAAGTCTAAAGCCCTGTACGACAAGGAGTATGAGAACTTTCTACAATGGAAAGTACAAAACCAAATTACGGTGATTACTCAAACAGTAATGATGGCTTACTCTCAGAAATTGGTATGTAACCCTTTTGCTCATTGGTAATAACAATTTTTAATTATTTTTACTTTATTTTAATCGGAAAAATATACCCCAAATAGTCTTTGGACAAAATATTCCCAGGTGAAGTCTGAAGTTATAGTAAAGGGAAATATTAATATTTCAAGATATTGTCAATTAATGGTATTTTTAAAAGTTAAATCAAAGGAATATCTTCCTAATAAGTCAAAAGTTTTGGAAGGTGAACCAGTTTTAACATTTATCAAAAATATGCCGAACGATACCTTCCTGCTGCATGAAGTGGTACTCGTAATGGGAGTGTTTGGAGGCCTAAGACGGGATGAGATGGTAAAAATGATCATTGATGATATTAGATATATTATGCTTGTCAAGGTACCAAAAACTAAAACTGCTACGCCAAAAAGTTTTACTATAATCGAAGGAGACCAAACAGATGCCTTAAAATTGGTTAGACAGTACCTTGCATTAAGACCATAAGGAATTAAGGAACGCATATTTTTCCTTACATACCGAAATAGTAAATGCATAGCTATGCTTGTGGGTAAAAATACACTAAGACGTGTTCCTTCAATCATAGCAAAATCTCTTAGTTTAGAAAACGCCAAGGAATATACAGGACATTGCCTACGTCGGACCTCGTCCACATCTCTGATCGAGGGTGGGGCTTTTTTTGCAACCCTTAAGCTACACGGAAAGTGGAAGAGTACTAGCGTAGCGGAGGGTTATATAGAGAAAGGCATCAGGTCGAAAAACCGAATGGTAAAAATGATAGTTAATTAATAATATGTTAATTAATGTGCAAATTGAGCAGGAAAATTACATAGTTGGTCCAGCTTCTTTCTCAGGAAAATTGAAAAATTGTACATTTAACATAGGAAAAACAGAATAATATTATGTAAAAAAAAATGTTAAAAATAATTACAAATTTTCTTCAATATTTTCTTTAATAATAATTACGAAAATCACCGGGCATTATGAACTTTATCGCCCGCTAATATTTCATATGATATTATGATGTTTTTAAGGTATTATAAGTAAATAATTGATAGATGAAAAATAAAGAAGATTTATTGCACATTTTCATAGAGATATATCAGGAAATACCATTTTAAGGATAAAAAACCTATTTGAAGAAAATACTTTACATGACAGAAAGAGAAATTCACAAACACTAATAATAATAATAACAATAAAGTAATAAAACAAAAGTAACTAATGATTTAGGTGTTCAATATGACCCTCATTGTTCTCGAAGCAAGAGCGGAATTCTCTTTGTAGCGTTCTAAGCTTGCTGCTATAATGTCATTTTTTTGGTTAAGTTGATTTATTTCAGTAACAATTGTTTCATGATCTCTTGGATATTTTGGTTTCCTTGTTGGTATGCCATGTTCTTTAGATGGCCCCAAAGAAGTGTGTCTAAAAGAGAGAGGTCAGGGCTATTGAGTGGCCAAGAAATGGTTCCGTTACGTCCAATCCATTCATTATGGCGTTGGTTTAAAGATTCAATTACATGCATGCGGAGTAGCCCCATCTTGTTGCCAAATTAAGTTCCTATATTCTTCTAAGGTTAATTCATCTAAAGAGCTTTCAATTTCGTTTTGAAGATAATATCGTCGTCCGTTTAGTGACCCGTTATAAAATATTGGACCCAAAATTCTATTATCTATGACACCACACCCAACATGAATCGAACTCCTTCCTTGGTATTTAATGGTTTTAATTTTTTAGGGGTTGTCTGTAGCCCAATTATAAGTAGTAAGAGTAAGTGTTGCAACAAGGGTAAATTAGTTCATATAAAATATGTGTTTTAATACCCGACGAGTTCAATATACCTTAAGTTTTATCCATAAAGCATAAAAATATAAAAAAGCATACACGCGAAAGATTAAGCCGAGCAAGTAAAACATTACATCTTGATTACAAACCTGACCTAGCCGAATTTAATAATGTTGTTAAGCCCAAATTATTCGTATCTACGATAAGACACGTATCTTCAGCTAAGAACAAAATTTTTGTTGAATGGATTGTTTAAACTTATTTTATAGGGCATTTTATAGAAAATGTGAAATCGAAATTAACATAAACCATTTAGAACTAAGATTTAAAAAAAAAGAAGAATATAACCAGAGTAAGCTTTAAAAATCTAAGGTATCTAGAAGTCATTAAAAAGCATCAATGCAACAAGACTTTAGCCGGCCGACATAGCATATCCTGAGACTTCCGAAAGACTATTATTCAAATTAAATTAAACTTTATTCCTATTGACAAAGCAATCAATCCTAATTCTATGTAAAACATAATACGAGACACTATTCATAATTGAAACTGCAGTCATCAGACAAGTATTGCCGCGCCCATTATGAAGATGCTTGGTAGTGTTAATATTTTATGCCCAATGAATAGTGGCGTACAAGTTTCCCTTGATATTCCCCGACACAAGCATTTAGCGCCCGTTTTTGTAGAGCAAAAAACGAGTTGAACAATGTCTGAGGGCATGAACTCCACGAACATACTCCATACCTCAGATGCCTCTCGACAAGGGCCAAATCAATCTCTTGCTATATCGCACTCAAGTACTTGAAATCATTTCCTAAGATACTTTTAATGTGAGCCTCAAACTTCAGTCTACCATCGACACAAGGCCCCAAAAACTTTACCATCCCCACATTGTTAATTAGTTGGTTGTTCATGCACTGAAAGTGAATCGATAGCACACCAAAAACTCTAGACATTTGTCTTTGCGACATTAAAAACCAGCAAGTTGGAATCACATCACTCCCTTATCACTCTAAGTCCATGGCAATGATATTCTCCAGTATTTCAACATTTTGGTGATGTCAGAGAATGGTTGTATCGTCAGCAAATATGGTAAATGATCTGCCGATGTCAATGGTAGGCAAGTCATTAACATAGACTAGAACCTAGGACGGAACCCTGAGGTACATCCGCTTTAACCTCCAATTATTAGAGTATTAGAATGCCTTTCGGTGGATTGTTGATAGAACACAGCGAATTGAATTAGTAACGCTTTAAATAAACTTGGAGGTTAATTTTATCTGACAATCAACTAAATCCAGTCCTAATGGTCCTACATGGACAAGGTTCTATCGTGGAGGTCTGGTCTCAAGGATACTAAATTCACGAGATCAGGAACGAAGAAACATCCTTATGTTTGAATCTCTTGAAAAAAAAGAGTTATACATTAGATGACGATACTGGTATTCCATGGCAAGCAAATTCGTTTTGCGAATTGCCAAATACCCTAAAATTTAAATTACAGTAACTGTTACGTACATATTGTTCCTCATTTTCAAATCTACCAGACAGCAAGATGTTAGAGGTTCATATAATTACCGTCATATTACATTAGAATTACTATAGGAAGTACATTGCTTGTAGCGACAAAACGGTATATACACGGACAGTGAAAGTCACTGAACCGAGTGATGTGCTTGCTTTGCCTACCGACAAATTTCACTTTCAAAATATCAACCGTTTCCTACTTTCTCTTCTTATATTAATCGTTGTTGGCCGGTGCTGCTGCTCCTCTCAAAGGCGTAATTGTCTAATAAACGAATTTATTTTACTTCCTTGTTCTATGATTCGTAAAGGATGCTTTGTGGTGCAAAATAAGTAATATGAAGTTAACCCTTTGGCGCGGGAAGAATCTGTAAGAGCGGAGGGCGTGTCCGAAAAAGTGATTCACGTTGGTCTTAAATCTATATATGGAGGATATATTAGTTAGTATTATAATTGCCATGCCAATGATTGACCTACACTCATTTATACAAACTATTTACTAGAAGGTTAACATCAACATCAGCTCACCGAAACTATTTTTATAAAAATTCTAGAATATACCTTGAAAGAATCGGCCTGGAAATAAGAATAAAAAAAAAAGTTTGACCTTCTCCCACCACTTTATTATTGAAAATAGAAGAAAACGATTCCTAACATAAAGTTGCATAATTTTATGAAGAAGACAATGCTTATATTTTTAACATGTTTTTATTAAGAAAAATCAAGAGAAAATCGGCATTTCTATTTTGAAAGTTCTCTTACGCCCCCTAGCGGTAATTTTTCGAACTTGAAAATAATTTCCAGCAATTTCTCTTGGCCGCTTTTATCGATATACATTTTTTCCCAAAGTTCTAGTGTTATTACTTTCTGAGATATAGCCGATTACCTCCTTAGGTGGAACCCGGTACCTTCTGGATACAGCAACGATCATCTAAGCATGGAACATACACTGCACTACAGTGATTAAATTGGGAAAAAACCAGAGAATCATACAGCAGTCTTCGGGTCTCTTTAGACTACTTTAGACAGACTGTATCTATGACTATATATTAACTTTAAGTTCCCATATTATTATGCTACTCTTAATTTTGCTGTAACGAGCTCTTTAAAACGCATATTTAAGTCAATTGTCAGACCCAAGCTTTAATATGAATTTGTATAGGGTATGGGGTACATCACTTAGTTTAATCGTCATATTATTTTCCAATAAATGAACCTGCTGATCATTGCCAAATAATATTACCGATGATTTACTGGGATTTAGTTTTAGAAGTAAAATTGAAGTAGCGACATCATAAAAATTTGATAAATCTGTGTTTATATTATCTTTAGCATTATTCATTTCTCACTCATAAAGGAAATAATTAATTCCTTCTGCGCGAACAAAACTCTTAAAACTTTTTAAAAGTTTGCTATGGGTATAACCTTTAACAGCGTTCTTCTTGTAATATTTATTTTGTTTATGAGATCGGGAATATCTTCAATTGGTGTTTCGTAGACAATATCCTTGAAGTGACCCCAAAAATAAAATTGAAGGGTGTTATATCTGGTGACCTTGCTGGTCATCTTATTGGTTCCAAACCATCGATTGAGAATACTGTCTATCCAAATGGTCCTTAACAATTTAAGCATTATGAGCAGGAGCCCCATCCTCCTGCAACCACATATTCGTTCTGTCCTCAAAGTGTAATTTAAAGAAAATGTAAATAACGTTCTCGAGTTAAACAGTCTTCGTAAAAATGAGGTCCAATGAGATATCCATTTAAAAAACTGCGCCAAACCTTAAACATGTTGATTTCCTCTTTCTCTAATCGAACGAGGATGATTCTGGGACCAATAGCGCAATAATTAGGTCGGTTCAAGATTCCTTTATTATGAAAGCGACTCTCGTCGCTCCATAAAATGTTGGACTAGATATTTACATATTGGCAATACAATTCGTAAAATCTTGTTAAGAATTCCAGTCCCCTGGCTCCAATGTATGGATTAATTTAGTTTCTTAATTTTGTATGGATGGAACTTGTTATTATGTAGAATCTTCTATGAAGAGCTTATGGAAATACCAGTATCTTCTCTGATTTGGGTTAGTGAAGGGTTAGGATTATCATCAACTTGTTGTAAAACTTGGGCTGTATTTTCATCATTCGTAGCAGTTAAGTTCCTGCACAGAGCTGCAAAAGCTTTGTCATCAGGATATCTTCTATGAGGATAACGATGCTTTTAGACTCTGTGTGCATCCTTAATATTTGACCTGCATTCCCAGTAAATCAGTAACATATCTACTTTTTCTTGGTTAGTGTATTGAACCATTTTCATAGTATTTGTCAATTCGTATAAATGACAAACGTACAATGAATACAAGTTAACTTATTTACCTTTGCGAGACCCATTACCCATTAAAATTAATAGAAATTAGGTTTTGAATTTAGGATATCTAGTTCAGATAAAATCAGACATGCAAACTGCACAGAAGAATTAACTTTGGATGGGTTTATAGGAAATTCAAACATTATTCAAATACGATCCCTTGGTGATGTTTAAAAAGAAAGGTATTTAATCAGTGCGTTTTGCCTGCCCTTGCCTACACAATATGATGCAGAGACGCAATAGGGAATGGTCAATGCTTAATGCTTCTTATATGAAATGATAAAATAGAGGCATTTTTGATATTTGGGGAGACGCAACGTAGCTATCATGCTGTTGAGCGCATTTTTAATGAATGTTTTCCTGATCGCCCAATTTCAAGAAAATATTTGCAGGAATTAATTTAAAAGTTCCAAACAACAGATGATCCGGATCGTAGACTAAAGTTTTGTGAATTATTGGGTGCAAGATTGAACCGTTACCCAAATTACCTTAAATGTATTTGTTTTAGTGATGAGTGTACTTTCTTTCTAAAGGAAAAAGTTAACCGTCAAAATGTTCGGTATTGAAGTCATGTAAATCCTCATATTTACAGGGAATGTAATACCCAGTTCTCTCAGAAACTTAACGTTTGGGCAGGTATATTGGGAAACCATATTATTGGGCCACTTTTTATCCAGGGAAATTTAACTGGACCGGTGTATCTGGATATGATTAAAAATACCGTAGAACATTTGATTCTGGAGTGTGTTGAGGAAAATCCTGATGATTTTGGTGATGTGCCTATAATATTTCAACAAGATGGAGCTCCGCCGCATTATAGTAGAGATGTTAGGAACTTATAATATTAATATCCTTACAAGATCAGGTAAAAAATGAAGACTAGGCGAAGAACTGGAGGGACCGATGTTGGGCTAAAATGGAAACGATGGGGCCTATTGATAATGATGATTCATTATTTATTAGATTTTAAATTATTAATATGTTTATGGGCGTCTTGATCTTTATAAATTCAAAATGCGGAAAATATTTTAATAGAAGAATTCCTGCATTTAATGTTTTTCAGTTTCATAGTAAAATTGGCCTAGAATTCCTTACTTATTTTATTATGCTATAATAAAACAGGTCTTACGTCTTAGCTTTTGTAGTGTTTAAAATAATAGTATTACTTGCTTGCGAGTTGGTCAAGTGAAAGCAAATTAACGCTGGTTACATAATACTGCTTTGGCTAGATTATGCAGAGATGGATGTTATTTTATATTTTGTTAAGTTATTTTTATTGGATTTTAGAATGTAAATGTTATTATCGTGTATTACTTATTATGTATAAAGTAAATTAGTTATACAGGCGATTTATCTAAATTACAAGATTATAAAATTAATAGTTTCTTTCGAGGTATTAGGTTAATAGAAAGTAAAAACACAGCTTGTTCTATTTTAACTAATTTTAATACAGAAGGGTTGTCTGTATGTTCTCGAGGTATATCTTTTGACTTAAATAAATTATAGAATTATCTCGAACATCCTTACGTCTTTTAGCTTACATTTAAATTAAAATGTTTGTTTAAAAGCCGAATATAAATTAAATTTTTGTGTTTGAAGGGCAAATAACTGCCTATTAAAATAGTTACTTATGTATCAAGGGCATTATGAAAATGTTTATGCCTCCGAGGGCAACAATCTTACAAAGCCGAGGGCCTTTGGCCCGAGGGTTTGTAAGTTTCCCGAGGGTATAGACATCAAGTAATGCCCGTGGTACATACAATATTTAATGTCCTACTTCAGATAATTCCAAGTTAAATTAGAAGAAAATTCAAAATCACGAAAGGTGTGTGTGGCCCAAATTGGGCCTACATGTATGGGGATCTTGGAAACTATAGAAGATAGAGAAACGGTTAAATGGGGAAAGTTTTTGACAATTATATTTCTAACTGAGAACCGTTTAGTACGCGGCCCTACCTACCGAGTTTTTGAAATATGTTAAAAAAACCAAAAAGATGTATTTTCGAAAATATGCTGTAGATTTCTTATTATTCACTATTTTGGCAATCTGTAAAAACACGACGTTTCAGTTATTTTATACCATCATCAGGTTCATTTTTTCTTATGGGCGCCATATTGTATTTTATACTTAAAAGGTAGCTTATGACGTCCGCTTTTCAACGATGTATTATTTGTTGGAAAATAAATGAAATTGACTTGAAAAATAAAGAAAATTAATTTTCGCAACTCGTCAAATTTGACAACTGCACTATAACTCCCTAAATTGAATACAAATTAAAAGGTTTACATTTTGTAGTATTCACAAAACACTGCTTGCATTGTTTCAATCAACAATATTACAATAACCTATGAATCAAAAATAAAATCCAGTAGCCTATGACCTTACAATAACCTATGAATCAAAAATAAAATCCAGTAGCCTATGACCAACCACTACCGTTTGAAAATGAAACAAAAATATTACTTGTCAGAACGAGTAAAAGTATAATAGTTTTTAATATTATTATCTAATAATAACGATTTATTTGTGTATTCTGAATTTAAAAGAAAATGGCATTGCGTTTTTCTCACGAAGAAAAATTTGATTTGCTAGAATGTTACATTCATTGCAACAGAAATGCAAACCTTGCATTAGAAAGGTATTTTGAAAATTTTCCTGAAAGACCGTAGCCAAGTGTCAGACTTTTTCCAAAAACTGTTATGAACCTGAGAAACATACTTTTCTCCTTACATTTTAGACAACAGACTTATAGGACCATTCTTTTATAATCATACGTTGAATGGCCAAAGATACTTGGAGCTGTTAGAAGATCAAATATTACCGGCAATTAGAGCAAGAGTTCCTCAACATCAATTGAATAATATTTGGTTTCAACAAGACGGTTGTCCCGCACATAATGTTCGGGAAGTTCAAACTCTCCTAAGACAGATATTTGATGACAAATTAATTTCAAACGGCGGACCAGTTAATTGGCCCGCTAGATCCCCTGATATAACTCCTCTCGATTTTTATTTATGGGGTTATGTAAAAAATGAAGTATATGAGTTTGAACCCCCGGAATCTGTACAAGAATTAGAAGAGAGAGTGAGGAATGTGTTTACGAGCATAAATGGCAACACGCTTCGCAGGGTCATCAATACTGTGTTAAAAAAGTGTCAAAAATGTATTAATAAAAACGGCCAACATTTCAAATAAGTATAGTAAGTTAGATATTTTTTCTTATTTTCTTTTCAAAACAATAATTATTATTCATTGCGTTTTTAGTTTTCTTTATTTGAAATGTTAATATGAGATTTTTAACCATAAGGAAAAAATAAAATAATGTATTATAATATTATGATATTTTAAACAAATTTAACCCTGCCTAAGGTGTTCTTCTCAAATTTGACGTGTTGCGAAAATTAATTTTCTTTATTTTTCAAGTCAATTTAATTTATTTTCCAACAAATAATACATCGTTGAAAAGCTGACGTCATAAGCTACCTTTTAAGTATAAAATACAATATGGCGCCCATAAGAAAAAATGAACCTGATGATGGTATAAAATAACTGAAACGTCGTGTTCAAAATTAAATTGCAGAACTGAAATCTACTTAAAAAGTTGCTTTAAAAATGTTTTTACAGATTGCCAAAATAGTGAATAATAAGAAATCTACAGCATATTTTCGAAAATACATCTTTTTGGTTTTTTCAACATATTTCAAAAACCAAAAAAGATAGGGCCGCGTACTAAACGGTTTTCAGTTAGAAATATAATTGTCAAAAACTTTCCCCATTTAACCGTTTCTCTATCTTCTATAGTTTCCAAGATCCCCATACATGTAGGCCCAATTTGGGCCACACTGTATAGTTGCTAAATAAACATTGTTGTGCTGTGTCTAAGTCAAATCTGAAATTCATATAAAATATAGGATTTTCCGTTGATACCGGATAGAATTGCTGTGAATGCTGCCAAAGCTTTGGATAATCTTGTCCCAAAGAAGTCTAAAGACGTCTATGATAAGGAATATCAAAGGTTTGGGGATTGGATGAAAAATAATGATGTAAAAACTATCAACGAGACGGTGCTACTCGGACATTTCCAGGAATTGGTATGTTAAAATTGCTGTTGTAAATTATATTAAAATACTAATTATGTATATCGATTATAGTCTGGAACATTCACTACTAATTCCCTATGGACGAAATATTCAATGTTAAAGAAGACATTAATAGTTAATAAAAATATACACATTGCAAAATATTGCAAGTTAGGCCAGTATCTAAAGCAAGCATCCAAAGGATATGAAGCAAAGAAATCGAAAATTTTGACTCGAGAAGATGTGCTGAAATTCATCCGTCCGTGAAGCTCCCAATGAAACTTTTTTGATGTACAAAGTGGCTCTTTTATTTGGTGTATTTGGTGGGTGCCGCCGCCAAAAGCTAGTTAATATGTTGGTTGAACATATAGAGGATAGAGGATCCGTAGTAATAGTTAATATTCCCGATACAAAGTCCGATAAAAAGCGTATCTTCACAATTATTGATGAGAAGGAGGAGATGGGTTGTTCAAAGCTACTGAGAACTTATTGGTCTTTACGGCCGACGAACTGCAACATCAATATGATTCTTTTTGTGTTACCGTAACGGTCGTTGTTTTTTACAGCCAGTTGGGAAGAACCCCATAGGCAAGATTCCTTCCATTATTGCAAAATACCTGGGTCTAAGCGATGCGAACAAATATACTGGTCATTGTTTGCGCAGAACCTCTGCAATTTTGTTGGCGGACGCGGGGGCAAACATGACCACATGGAAAAGTTCAGCTGTGGTTGAGGGATATTTGGAAGACAGTATGTCTTCTAAAAACAAAATTTCGAAATTGATAGCTGGAGTATCATCAACGAGACCATCAACATCAAAAAACGTTCAATCATCGTCAATTTCTGTTAGTGAAAATCACGAAATAATAGAAAACATTGACTTATCAAAAGCCGGTAAATTCGTTTTTACTGAGTCTTTTCATAACTGTTCATTTATTATAAATGATAAATAAGTTTTTTCGTTAATAAAAAGTTGTTACTTTGATTTTTCCTATTTATTTCTCTTAATGCCCGAGGGCATTAGGAACTTCCTTAATGCCCTAGGGTATTATATATGCCATTTAAAGTGTCTGGTAACTATGGTATTATGAAACAATAATATTCGAGTAGGATATAAAGAACTTAATGTCTAATTTGAAATTGCGGGTAAATATTTAAGACTAATCTCATTCAAATAACTAAACCAATATCCAAGTACAAATATCAAAACCAATACACACGATTTGAGGGATCCATAAAAAGTATCTTAGCATCCCACACACAACTAAAGTAATTCATGGCAAATCGATATAAGCAAGCATTTAATAATTTTTCCTGAAATCAGCAAAAATATCATTTATAAACTGATTTGTGCCCCAAAGGCAACAAAATGGTAGATAATCCCAAATAGCTAATAGAGTATTTCAAATAGCATGGTAAATATTCAACAAAAGCAAAATATAACGGCCATACTGCTTTGTAAATAACACACTTAAACTTAATTACGTCTGGTGAGTCAAAAAATTTTAATAAATTGTCCTTGATTTCATTACAAAACTTGGCAATGAAAGTTAAAGTGAAATTTTTTCGGGTCAACAACACCAAAAACTTCGATATAAAAATTTAAATTGATGATGAAACCTTTTTTAAGTGTACATAACAGCTTAATTTTCATATTTATATGCGTAATAAAAAATAAATACTACCTTATAAAGAGATTTCTTTTTTCGTATTGTTTAAAAAGATAGGGGTTATGCAGCGTTGAATTTATCTTAGCTCACACAAGACCTAGCCAATTTGTTGCTGTTGATTATTACCACAGGAGTGTTAAAAATTAATAAGCCAAACAACATCATCACGGATATAGTAAACCTTTCATATGTAATAATCGAAGAAGACCACTATCCGTGTTTGTGGAAAAAGCAAAAGTTATACTGATCCTAAAACCAAATGAAGACCATATATGTATTACATAGTACTATATGGCTATTACCCTGAATATCCTGAAGCTACAACAGAGATAGAAGATCCAGGGCCATTTCGACTCGTGCGCATGCGCCGTAAGGGTATTGCCAAATGTACTTTTATTTCTATAGAACAGGGCAGAAGAGTGAGCCTTGGAAAATTAGAGCAATGATAAAATTACCAAAAATCTTGCTAAAAAATTGCAAAATAATCATTAAGTCCGTACTGCCAAGTGTCTTCAAATTGCTTGTTTCCATTTCTAAACTAAAACGCGTCAAATAACAATTTCATATAACTGGAGGGTGACAACGTCTCATTTTTGCTCGACATAACCTCGAAATCTTTTGCAAATGTTAATTTGGTTGACAGCTCGTTTCATCGAGTTGATTTGTTATTATTAACAACTTTTGTGTACTGTTTATCTTTACTTTTCTGCAAATTTTGATTGTGTGTGTGAAGTGTGATCATTTTTTGACGATGCCGAGTCAAAACAGAATATTTTACATTATTTTGAACAGGCGTAAAAACTTGAACAAAGATTTATCATTCTACAGGTATGAACCCAGACCGGATGTTTCTTTCTTTCAACTTACTTACGTTAATTTCGTGAGGGAACAAGAACTAGGTAGTCCATTTCCTAAAGATTATAATTTCCTTTGCTGCTGTTGATATTAGGTTCCTACCTATTTTTACCGAAAATTGCATGTACTTCAAAGAATCCTACAAAAACCTATTATTTTACCTGTTGAACTCTAAAAATAATTGTAAAATATCTAATAAACGTTTTATTAATATATTTACCTGCGTTCTTTTTCTTTTCTTAATCGAAATAATATACAAAATCTAAACAAATCAAGAACTTTAATGTTTGTTTACAAATTTCTGTCCAGTTGTCAAAGTCAAATGTGATAACCTCATTTTTTCCCCGTTAAAACAAACGTCTATTTATTTTTTCTCGTGCATGCGCATTGCACGAAATGACCCTGACGGAACAAGGAACCTCGGCTTCACTAGGTTTACATTGGTTAAATGGGCAAGGCGCCATATTATAGTACTAATACATATATGATGAGGACCCGACACAGGTGGTAAGGTATAGACCAATTGTAATAAGTCAGGTTTAGGAGTCTTTAGGAGAGAACAGAGGCAGACGACGAGACAAATTTTGCAAGGATTTAATAGAAGATCACACACAGGAGCGGTTTTCTTCGACGTCTCAAAAGATTTTGATAAGATCTGGCACTGCGACCTGACCTTAAAATTAATAAGAGTGGGGGCTCCCAATTATCTTGTGAAGATTATTGCTTTCTTTTTGGAGAGGAGAAGTTTTGCAGTCTCGCTTTGTGACAACACATCAGGGCGACAGGGCAGGAGTCCCGCAAAGGTCTCCTCTCGCTTCGATGTTGTACAATATATACGTTTATGATATCCCGAGGGACGGACGTAACCAGCGGTACTTATTTGCTGACGACACTGCAATGACTTCAGATCAACCGCGGCTGGTAGTGGCTAGATTGCAGAGGCATGCATATACGAGTTTTGGAAAAGTGGCCTTCGAGGTGGAGGATTCGCCTGAATCCTGCCAAGACGAAGGTCATCTTCTTTTCGAAGAGCAGCGTTAGAAGACCCGAGACTAGGCTCTTGGTTAACGACACTCAGGTGAACTGGGTTCAGGAAGTCAAGTACTTGGGACTTGTTTTTGATGAGAGACTAAATTGGAGAAAGAAATCCGAATTGAGATTGAGAAAAGTTGCCAATCAGCTTCGTTTTATAGCAGCTAAATTAAAGGAGAGCAAGATAGGTTATAGAATATAGTACTACACAGAGATTTTGGAATTTTATGATAAAATAATAACGGACTACTACAAATATCCGGACGCATCCACCAACTCATTAATTAGAATTTTACATGTGCAATAACATTGAATTCCAGCTACAAGTTCCCTAAGAATTGGCTGCTTCCAGCCATAATGGAGAATAAGTCTAAAAAGACGCTCATACCCCCTTTAAATGATCCAGGGCTTCGCTCAAATCAATTTCCTTATTTGAAGTTGGGTCAATGACTAATAGAAGTTAAAGGCAATGCCTGACTTGAAATTAGGAGAGGGAGATCCAGAATGAATAACGTTTTGTGGAATATACTATTTTCTTTTCTTGCGATGCACATTGCAGGCATTTTTACTTTTTAGCACAATTTTAACAAGACTGGTTGATACATCACTTTTAAGCGGTTATTCAGCCCTATCATCAAACAAACAAGTTATCTCTAGACGTTAACTTCAAAATTAACTGTTTTCAACCACAGTGAAAAATTAACAAGTAGGCTTTTCTCGGTTGTTGTCATGGAAACGGTACGTTAAAAGTTAACGTGTCTGTTTGATCACAGGGCTGATTATATCTTTAAGTTTTGTTTACTGTCTTTGTTTTGTGTTTTATTTGTTGATTGTAAAGTATTACTTTACATTCTAAATGGGTGTAAAACCTTTACATTTTATGCACATCAAGATGTTTCGTCCTAAAAGCCCTCAAATACCAAAGTTGACGCAAAAACATGTATCTTCTCTAAGGTTATTTAAAAAGCTAGACAAATAACTTTAAATATTGACTGACACGCATACTTACGAGTGAGCTGTTAGGGTAGTCTAGCTACAGTTATTAGTTTGGTTTCTATCTTTATCAAGTCCGCACTAAACCTTTTTGTTTTTTCACTTTAAATACAAAAATATTACTAGAATTTCGCCAGGAAAGAGGAGGCGTTACTAGTCGTCAGTGCCTAGTGCACCTAAATCCAGCCCTTCAATAACCCGAAATAATTTGATATATAATAATATGTGTGTCGTACTTTTCTATATTATGCAACAATTTTATTTCAGAAAAAAACACAGACCTTCCAATCCATAAGACTAGGCATTTCGTTTATGAGATCATTTCGCGACAATATCTATTTGAAATGTGCTGACTGGTGCGACAAAGACGGGTAGGCAGACGTCTAAGAATGGTGTAGAGTCTGGAAGAGCATTGGGCCAGTCTCCTTAGCTCATATCAGTGGTAACGTACCAATATCCATACGTAAAAAGGGCGAAAGAATAATGAAGGAAAATATTGTATGTTAAACACTTAAACGGAACCGCTAGATTGGGTCCACCTAAAACAACAACCGGGGGAGACAAAGCTTTGGATATCATGCCCTCAATACATGAAAATCCAACACAATCATCCAGGCCAATGGCAATGGATCTTAATGTGTCTCATCAGTCAGTGAAAAATTTGTTTAAGCAGGAGAAGTTGCATTTCTACAAGATAAAGTTAGTGCACAAGTTAAACGAAGATGATTTTGATAGAAGAGCTGAATTTTGTGAGCTGATGATGAAAAGATGCAATAACGATACTTCGCAACAAATATCATTTTCTCGGATGAAGCTACTTTCCACTTAAATGGCATTGTTAATAGGCACAATTACCGTTATTGGTCTACTGAGAATACTCACTGGTTCCAGGAAGGTCATACTCAGAGGTCCGAAAAAGTTAATTTTTGGGCGGGCATAGTTGGTAGACATATTGTGGGACCTTTTTCATAAATAGTAATTTGAATGGCGAAAAATATCTGGACCTCCTCAGGAATTACATAATTTCTTTTTGCAGAATGGTTTTACCGGGTGTAAATAATGGCATAAGCGAGCAGGTATGGTTCCAGCAAGATGGAGTACCTGCGCATTATGCGGCAAATGTTAGACAATGCATAAGCGAACAATTTCGAGGACGTTGGATAGGCAGAAGAGGAACCAGCGCGATCCCCGGACTTAACCCCGCTCGACTTCCTTTTGTGGGGACACTCAAAGAAGAAAGTCTACGTTAACCGTCTAAATGACTTAGAATCTTTAAAAGTCAGAACTAGTGCTGAAATTCGAGCCATTTCAGAGAACTTCCCTTTAAACGTTGTAGACGGGTTCAGGGATCAACTGGCGCTCTGCTTAGGTCATTTTAAACACCTGAGGCATTGAAAAGGTTACACTTGTTTATTATTCCAATGTTAAATTGTTCCATTTTTGTAGACTATTCATTTTGTTATAAAGTTTGTTACAATTTTAAATAAATAAAAATTTGAAATACAAAAAATTCAGAGTTTTCTTAGTAGAATCCAAATATGCAATCACATGCAGGGTCTTCCATTTAAAAAAAGTAAGTTGGTCTCTATGGCAACCAATCCAGAAATGGCAGAAGAAATTTATGCAGGTAGAAATGTGGGGAATAATTTACTGAACAACTTTCATAAAGGTCACTTTATCGTATACGAGGTAATTCAAAAGTTACAGGCATTATGCGCGACTTTTCTGCCACTCTGTATACATAGTTATTTCGATTGAATTATATTTGGAAAAAGTGCCTATAACGTGCCAGACAATTCACTTTTTTGTGAGAGAATCCAGTCGACCAATTTTTTTTGAAATTCGATAGAAAAACATCCGAATTAATAAAAGTAACTTCAAAAAAACGGACAACATACCTTACTGGTCTTTATTTGTAAGCCATACTGCACAAAGTATAACTACAAAGCTTAAATATACGTTGGCGTAAATACACGTGTCCCAACATGGACTTGCTGGTAGCCTCGACTTTAGCTTTAACCTCTAACTAGGTTAAACCCATTACCAGTAGAACAATGAGCATACAAGACCAAATTATCTATATTTTATAAAATTTAGCAATAATTCTATTAATTTAATTTTAGGCTTATGTATATGGCAAATCACAGTATACATAGTGATTGATAAACAAAAACACTGTATTTTAATTTTTCTTTAATATGCAAAGAAAATAAAAGTTGAAGTAGAAATCAATGAAACGATTGCATTGTAGTAGGGAAAAGAAAAATAATTGGGATTAAGTTTTCTAAATTCTTGTAAATGTTTTGTTTCAGTTGCTACAGCAGAGTATTTTGGATTTTCTAAAAATACAATTTTTAAATTTTAGACTTACCCAAGGAGTTTCAAATAAAATTATGACATAATACTATTTCACAGTTCATGTTAGTTTTAAGGAGCATTAATATGTTTAACTAAACTTATTATATTTATAATTTAAAATTATTTAAACTGAACAATAAATTTGCGCAAAAAAGTCTTGAGAGGTAAATAAGAACTGGCGCACTAATCTGAGACTGTTGTAATATGATAATAAACATCCCATCTATTTCTTAAATAAAACTATAAAAACTATAAACTATAAATACTGACATGAACAAAATCTAAACAGTGGCCTCTTTCCTTCCATACAAATCTATGTCAAAATCGTAAGCTCGTTTTAAAATTCAATTCTAAATACGCACACTCGTTTAATTTTATAAACGAGACAGGATTGCCCTGCATAAGCTTCAAAATCACCTGAACGGTCGTAAGTCTCGCTACTCTGTACCTTTAATTTTAATGGGGTTTTTTGGCGGACTTTTCCCCAAATGTCAAACGCATTCTAACTCATGATTTTTAACAGTGTCAATTCTGTAATGTCACACTCCCTGAGTAATAATCGAATTAAAACACCCGTAGAGGCTCCTGCCGGAACGTGAGTGATCCAATTGCAAATTTAACGCATTTCTCACCATTTAGGGGTCTTGCCAACGACCCGCCGGGGCTGCGTCCCCGGTTTTAAAGGCACCAGGGCAGGCTAATTAAATTGGCGAGGCAGTTGTACTGCCAAACCAAGGAGATTGGCTCCAGGGGCCTTATGCCACACAACATAGGTGAAAATGTGACCGTAAATCGTTAGAATAATAAAGAGTTTTAAAAGTAAAAGTAAGTAAGTAAGTATTTCTTAAAGCAAGGGATCCTGTGTAAAATTACAGTAGTTTATCATATTTAGACCTTGTTCAAGTTAGTTACAATATCAAGAGCCTTACGCAACTCTCTAAACTTAGTGTTTATTTCTATTTTTGCAGACATTTCAAATCTTTGTTCCGTAATCATTAGGTTGCTCTTGTCTCGATAGAGTGACAGGTAAAAATATCACAGACATATTTAAATCATTTTGGATTTTTGTAAATAGGTCAAGTCTTAATTTATCCGCTTCTATTCTCTTCCAGGAACTAAACAGATAATCCGCTGTTAGCCTGAACCTAGTGCAAAGAGCAGGGAATGCAGAGAATCCCACCATACGACCTTACATTTCGTTTTCAATGAGAACGCTACTCTTACATAGCAATGACCTGCATCTAGGACAAATGTTGCAATCCGGACGCCATTATAGAAGCTATTATTTCTAGTCGTATAGTTACCAGTGAACTAACCCGATGTTAGGGAGCGCTTGCAATGATATATTAGCGGTACGTAACTTTGCCAGATATTTTCAGATTTATAAATTCATATGCTAGTCGACATGCGAAGCAGTGGTGTAGTGTGACGATTCTTATTAAATTTACTAATTATCTATACCCCGATAATAGGTAAATTTGAAGATAATTAAATGTAAATAAAAGTATATACAGGGTGATCCACTTTGGTCTTGGCGTGCGGCTATATCAAAAAAGTCTTGATCATACATATTCAGGAATTTCTTTTATAGGTATAGGTCGACAAAGAGAAAACGCTAAAAATTATGTTTAAGGTTGTATCATTGTCGCTAGAGGGCGTAACTGTGGAGATAAACTTAAAAATTTGCCCAACTAAGGTCTTGATAACGGGAATGACAAACTTATACATTTTTAGGGCAATTAGGTTAGTTCGGGAAAACTAGTGAACACCTTATTATTAGAAGCGTACTGTATCTTTTACATCTTGTATCCGAATTGATTAAACTTAGGCTCTTTCAAAAGATAATTCGATACATATGTATAAAATGATTCTGGTGATAATCGCTAATTCGTATAAGAGTTGGTATTATAAAGAAAGCAAGAGTTAACTTTGATTTTAACTGTGTGGTTAACTTTGCTAGAAAAAATAATAGTTTTTTAAAATCCTTATAAAAAAAAAACTATAACTTGTCATCAATATTGATCAATATTTTATAACTTAATAGCTAAAAACATGGAGAGAAGAGCGGTCAGTTTTTCTGACGATGAAATTGTGATTCTTATGTCTGAAATAGAAAAATATAAAAATATTATTGTGTTAAAAATATGTGGGAAGAAAAGAAACAATTTTTGGAGAAAATTGTAAAACATCTTACAGAGTCGAGTTTTCCACAACGAACAACAAAATAATTAAGGGGCAAAAAAAATAAAAAAAAAAACCTTTAAAAAGAAATCAAAAGAAAATATGGTGCGGAGAAAATTGAAAGATTAAAGCAGGCGGTGTCCCAAAAAAAAATTGTTGATATTACAGTTACACGTTCTTCAAATATATCATTTGTATTCTCTGCTAACATTACGAGACCCTGAATTAAACACACAAACAACAACGAATTATTCGATTGAAACACGAAATAGCTATTTGTGTATTAAGAGCGCAAAGTGATACATTGCAGCTTTGAGCGAGAAGTTTGAAGCGGACCGCAAAATAAAAATTACAAATTGCATAAATACATATTATTTCATTTAAATTTCTTTTGGAAGCGCAAAACTGTACTTCGCGCTTGGTTGTAGGAAAATAAAAATATACCTTTTCTCATGTCAGCAAGTCTTCAAAATCAACTAAAATCTGTCATTTCTGTACATCAGCTACATTTAATTGATATCTGCTTCCACCCAATAAAGTTAACATTGAGATTGTCAACTTAACTTCAACCTGTGACGTCATTCGACAAGTTAACCTTCGTTCATCTGTCAATTAAGTTTTATAATACCCACCATTAATCTCTATAGTCTCTATTAAGTTTTCAGCTTTTCCCATATTAAAAAAAAAACTAAATGGTACCGTGAACTTTTTATATAATAATTTCGAAGAGCATTAAAATAGCTACATTCTGGTGAAAACCGTGTTTTAATATCTTTATTCGTTTTCGAGTTATTTCGAAGTATCCTTATTTTTCTAGAAAAAACATTAATGATATGAAGATTTTTAGGCATGTAATATTAACTAAGGAGGTGTTGTAATTAACGAAAATTTGAATAGAATTGCTTAAATAAGAAGTCGTGATGGTATATGGACTTTATAGCATGAGTGACGAAACCTCTCAGGATAACGCAAAGCATTCTTGTTCAATGCAACGTACAAAAAATAAAAAGTAAAATTAATCTAGAACTAATTGCCACAACCACAGCGTTGCATTTTTATTTGTCCAGCACTTAAAACACACTTCATAATAAATTTTTAAATTCGAAGATTGGTTTTCTAATAAGCATTAAATTCTCTATCAAAGGAACCTAAAATAAATAAAGTCGGATACAAGGTGTGAAAGATATACCGTCGTTTTAAAAATTAGATTAGTTCAGGTTAGTCAAGAGGGGATACAAAAAAAAACCGCTGGCTGCCCTCAGTGGATCACTGCCTATAACTAACTAATAAATAAAATGAAAGACCATAGCTGCGTCATGTTTTATTACCAATCGGAAGGTTTTAAGACCTTTTTTTAAGCTGAAGCTGGCGCTGTACCCTTGGCGATAAGTCCCTGATGCGAAGTATCAAAAAATGTCACTGTTAGAAGTTTGCCTGATAAACTGAATTACCAGGCGCGCCAAGCTACTTATGCCGTGCGAACAAAAATTATTATCATCAAAGTGTGCTTTGCATCTAAGGCCGTACTGCCTAGCGGTGAAGCTTAATAGCTGTTGGGTGTGAGTAAATACCAGCATTATCAATCAATCCGTTATTCCGTCATCTTTAACGGTCTTTACAAGTAATTTGATTCGTCGCCAATTTATCCAATTTCTTGAATAGTTCGCGCAATGGGTTTTACGGAACAGCACAAAAAACTCATGGATGAAGCGTATTTTCGAAACAGGGTTAGAGTAAATGGTGAGTGGCAATACAATCAGCGTTTGTGCATGGACAATTTTTGCGAAAATTTTCCTAACGTTGCTTTTTCGACTGGGAATTTTTCTCATTGTCTGAGAAGAGCCGTGGCTTTGTTTAGGAATACAGATTCTATACAACAAAAAAGAGGTGGAAGACCATTTGCAAGAACAGAAGAACTTGTTGCAAACGTTCGTGAAATAATGCAAAATATGCCAACACAATGT
This sequence comes from Polydrusus tereticollis, assembly GCA_963920685.1. Classification (NCBI taxonomy): domain Eukaryota; kingdom Metazoa; phylum Arthropoda; class Insecta; order Coleoptera; family Curculionidae; genus Polydrusus; species Polydrusus tereticollis. The sequence goes on from OY987329.1 coordinate 128,904,886, forward strand.
ATAAGACGCCTGTCTCAAGAAGTGGGAAGATCTTATGGAACATGCAGGACTCTTCTTAAAAAACAGTTAAATTTGTTTCCTTATAGGGTGCAAGTATTCCAACAAATACGAGCTGCAGATTTTGAAAGACGCAGGAATTATTGTCAGTGGTTTACCCAAAATCTATTGGAAAGAAATGATTTATAAGACCTGATATTTTTTCAGGAAAGGAGAAAGGATTAGCCAAGAATGTGGTAACATGTCTCCAGAGATGCTGGTCAACGCTTTCGAAATATGAAGAGATGAGTGAATTTATGCTTGCAGCATGGCGGTGGTCGATTTTAGCAATTTCTATAATCTTTATTTTCCTTTTTCTTTACTTTGTTAATTTCGTAAACAACACACATAAATTTGTATTTGTTTACTTATTTTAATAGTCATCAGTTTATTAGGTACGTCATAATATTAATTTGACACAATTTGGTTAGATATATCGTTATTTGTATATTTGTGATAAAAACCAAGCCCTACGTTTTTCAGTCCAAACCCTCTCGGATGAAAACAATTTTTGCTCGCACGGTATTACCATGATAATTCACCTCACTTTTATTGAACCAATCAAAACGCTCATTTTCATAGCAACCACCTTGGTAACGGTAGTCTTACCCGATAAGACTACCGCTAGCTCGAAAAGACGCTTGTAGCTTTTTTACTTAAATAAAAAATTAGTAACACCTCTAACTTGTATATTTACCTTTATCAGACGGCCTTCATTTTTATGTTCAGTAAATTATCCAATAAAATACACCTCTAGAGGCGGTTTCTTATCTTCATACCTTCGTTTTTCACTCGAAACTCGATTTTCCAAGAAAATTTTCACTCAATGTAATTTTTACTTATAATCAAAGATAAGACCCTTGAGCTAAAGCTCTCGGGATCATATCAGATTATAAGTAAAAATTACATTTCGTAAAAATTTGTCAGAAAATCGATTTCTTGTTAAAAACATCGGTATTACCGATAAGACGCCTCCTCTATCGGTATATTACTGTTGAAAAGACAGTAAATATTTTCAATAGTGACTAAACTGATCTGTTTTGGAAGCACCAACAGGGCTTATGAAAACTCCCTTATGGGATGGGGTATGTTTTTCGTTTCGGAGAGTTCTAATTCCACGTATTAGGCAATCCAAACCAGGTTATGTTTGCCTGCCACCGTCATATTGGAGTCACAAAGTGCTTCCAATATGGCCGTCGACGGCAAACGTCAGAAAAACCATATACCTATGTATTAGTACTATATGGCTATTACCCTGAATATCTTGAAGCAACAACAGAGATAGAAGATCCAGGGTCATTTCGACTTGTGCGCATGGCGCCGTAAGGGTATTGCCAAATGTACTTTTATTTTGAATGATAGATGAGTTTTGGACTTCCATTGTCATTATTTATTATTATCACAACGTTTCAACTGGTGAGTATCTCCAGTCGTCTTCAGGTGAATAATGAACAAGCTACGAAACTACGAGGGTATTTATACTACCTCCTGGTTAGCAGCGCATGACCGAGATTGGTGCAGTCATGCGTTACTGTATGGTTCTAAACTAAGCTTACATCTACTTAACAAGGGTTTCCAAATATTTCTTATGTCTAAAGAGGGCTTACTAAAGCAGTCTGGATTTTGGGTTATGACGGCCGCTTCTTTGAATTTCCTCTTTCGCCAGTATTCTTCTTTGAGTATTATTTTTGCCTCTGACCATTGCAGGTGGTGGCCATGTGTCCAAGCATGTTCTGCCGCACCGGATCTGTTTGTTTCTCCCTTCTTTGTGTGGTTTCGGTGTTCCTTGATCCTTGTTTCAAGGGGTCGTAGGGTTTCACCAACATAGGATTGTCCGCACTCGCAAGGTATTCTATATACGCAGTTCTTCGTGTCCCTTTGGCTGGTTGGCTTCGTCTTTGTCAGGTGGCTTCTTAAGGAATCTTTGGAGCTGAATACTGTTCGAATTTTGTATTGCTGTCCTAATCTTCGGATTTTCTCGGAGATTCCCTTGACATATGGTACCTTTATGGTGGGTCCAGTTTCGACGTCATCTTTCTGTCTATTCATGTAATTCTTACGCTTCTTGATAGTCTGGTCTATTAGTCTCATGGGGTAGCAATTTGTGTTGAGGTCCTTTTTGATGGTGTTGAGTTCTTCGGAAAGAGATTCATCGGAGTTACAGAGAGTAAATGCTCTGTCAACAAGTGTTTTGACTATCCCATGTTTTGTGGTATTTGAGTGGTTTGAGGCGTAATTATGATATCGACCAGTGGGAGTTTTCTTTCTATATACCGATGTTTGGATGGTGTCCCTGTTCTTCTGTACTATGACGTCTAGAAACGGTAGTTTATTGTTTTTCTCCTTCTCCATGGTAAACTTGATTGTTGGTGCCAACTTATTCATGTGATGTAGAAAGGCTTGGAGTTCGTCATCGCTTCTATTCCAAATAATGAATGTGTCGTCAACGTAACGAAGCCATAGTTTCGGTTTTATTTTTGCATTTTCAATTGCCTGACTTTCGAACCATTCCATGTATATATTGGCGATTACTGGAGAGAGGGATGATCCCATCGGTAGTCCGTCTAGTTGACTGTAGAATCTATCCTTTTCTTGGAAATAAGAATTGTTTAGACAGCATTCTAATAGGTTCATTATGGCGTTGATGGGTAGCGATGTTCGTTCCTCGAGGGTTTGGTCTTCTCCAAGTTTCCTTCTGATGATCTCAAGTGTATCCCTCACTGGGACATTTGTATAAAGGCTCTCGACATCGAAGCTGACTAATCGATCCTCCGGTTGTATTTCCTTTCACCTATTATTTCAGAAGAATCAGTTGCCCTCTCCAAATTACGCAAAGATACGACCATTAAGATTCTACCCACAGATAAGGGAAATGCGACAGTCGTGATGGATGTTGACACCTACAACAAAAAGATTGAAGAAGTCTTAGAAAAAGGAAACTATCAGAGCATCCCAAAAGACCCTACCACCACGATTGAAGGGAGAATATACCGGACACTCAAGAAGCATGAACGATATATTCCAGACAGAACACGTACACGTTTAACACCTCATCACAGTAAATCCCCACATCTATACGGTTTACCAAAAATACACAAGCCCAACATGCCTCTACGACCTATTACAAGCTCCAGAAACTCTCCAACATACGAACTGTCCAGATTTATGCTTCCAATACTACAGCCGCTCCAAGGACACAGCACATCGTTTGTAAAAAATTCGCAACACTTCGTTGAAATAATAGGTGGAAAGGAAATACACACTGGTCGATATCTTAATTACGCCTCAAACTACTCAAATACCACAAAACATGGGATAGTCAAAACACTTGTTGACAGAGCATTTACTCTCTGTAACTCCGAAGAATCTCTTTCCGAAGAACTCAACACCATCAAAAAGGACCTCAACACAAATGGCTACCCCACGAGACTAATAGACCAGACTATCAAGAAGCGTAAGAATCACATGAATAGACAGAAAGATGACGTCGAAACTGGACCCACCATAAAGGTACCATATGTCAAGGGAATCTCCGAGAAAATCCGAAGATTAGGACAGCAATACAAAATTCGAACAGTATTCAGCTCCAAAGATTCCTTAAGAAGCCACCTGACAAAGACGAAGCCAACCAGCCAAAGGGACACGAAGAACTGCGTATATAGAATACCTTGCGAGTGCGGACAATCCTATGTTGGTGAAACCCTACGACCCCTTGAAACAAGTATCAAGGAACACCGAAACCACACAAAGAAGGGAGAAACAAACAGATCCGGTGCGGCAGAACATGCTTGGACACATGGCCACCACCTGCAATGGTCAGAGGCAAAAATAATACTCAAAGAAGAACACTGGCGAAAGAGGAAATTCAAAGAAGCGGCCGTCATAACCCAAAATCCAGACTGCTTTAGTAAGCCCTCTTTAGACATAAGAAATATTTGGAAACCCTTGTTAAATAGATGTAAGCTTAGTTTAGAACCATACAGTAACGCATGACTGCACCAATCTCGGTCATGCGCTGCTAACCAGGAGGTAGTATAAATACCCTCGTAGTTTCGTAGCTTGTTCATTATTCACCTGAAGACGACTGGAGATACTCACCAGTTGAAACGTTGTGATAATAATAAATAATGACAATGGAAGTCCAAAACTCATCTATCATTCACGATACATCATTGTCTCAAACCTTCAAACAAGTACTTTTATTTCTTTAGAACAGGGCAGAAGAGTGAGCCTTAGAAAATTAGAGCAATGATAAAATTACCAAAAATCTTGCTAATTGTAAACTAAGCATTAAGTCTGTACTTCCAAGTGCTTTCAAATTATTTGTTTCCATTTCCAAACTAAAACGCGTTAAATAACAATTTCATATAACTGGAAGGTGACAACGTGACAACGTCTCATTTTTATTCGACATAACCTCGAAATCTTTAGCAAATGTTAATTTGTTTGACAGTTCGCTTCATCGAGTTGATTTGGTATTATTAACGGCTTTTGTGTACTGTTTATCTTTACTTTTCTGCAAATTTTGATTGTGTATTATGTGTGTGAAGTGTTATAATTTTGTGATGATGCCGAGGCAAAACAGAATATTTTACATTATTTTAAACAGGCGTAAAAACTTAAACAAAGATTTATCGTTCTACAAGTATGGACCTAGACCGGATGTTTCTTCCTTTTAACTTACCTACGTTAATTTCGTAAGGGAACAATAACTAGGTAGTCCATTTCCTAAGGATTATTTTCCTTTGCTGCTGTTGATATACTTAGGTACCTACCTATTTTTACCGATACTTCAAAGAATCGTACAAAAACCTATTATTTTACTTGTTAAACCCTAAAAATAATTGTAAAATATCTAATTAAAGTTTTATTAATATGTTTACCTGCGTTCTTTTTCTTTTCTCAATCGAAATAATATACAAAATCTTAAACAAATCAAGAACTTTAATGTTTGTTTACAAATTTCGGTCCAGTTGTCAAAGTCAAATGTGATAACCTCATTTTTTTTCCGTTAAAACAAACGTCTATTTTCTTTTCCTCGTGCATGCGCACTGCGCGAAATGACCCTGACGGAACAATGAACCTCGGCTTCACTACGTTTACATTGGTTAAATGGGCAAGGCGCCATATAGTACTAATAGGTACATATATGAGAAAAACTAACCTATATTTTTGTGTGAACGTCAGTGTCAGTTTAAACAGCGATTTTGGTTTTGTGTGTTTTATTAAGTTGTGTTGTTCAATTTGTGTTTTTTTTTCTGTTATTTATATTTGTTACTACTTAAAGTTTTTTGACCAACAATTTGGCGGCAAATCGATTTTTAGAATCGTGAGGTGCACAGAACTCGACTGAAAACTAAGCATTGAATCCGTGTATATTTGGCCAAATATTTGCCTTCCACGGCCATATTGAATTGTTCGTTGAATGTTTTTGAGTTCTGTAGAACGAATTCAATATGGCCGTGGCAGGCAAATCGTAATTTGACACATCGTTGGATTGCCTACCCCAATAGCATCAAATATTCATTAAATATTTTTTTAATGTTAAAGAAATATTATATGTTTTTTAAATATTTGTTATCTAAAAGAAATATTTATTAAATATTTGGTTTACAATATTTTTTATAAAATAATATATACATATTTTTTATGTTTGGAAAGTAATATTTGTTTTGTAACATATAGTAAATATTTATTAAATATTTTGTTTACAATCTTTTTCATTACATATTTCATAAATATTTTGTGTATGTTTGAAAAGTAATATTTATATTGTAACATTTAGTAGATATTTATTTAATATTTGGTTTACGATATTTTTTATTAAATATTTTATAAATATCTTGTATAGGTTTGAAAATGTATATTTATATTGTAACTTATAGGAAATATTTATTAAATATTTGATTAAGAATATTTTTTTAAAAATATTTTATAAACATTTTGTATATGGTTGAAAAGTAATATTTATATTGTAACATTTAGAAGATATTTATTAAATATTTGGTTTACGATATTTCTTATGAAATATTTTATACATATATTGTATATGTTTGAAAATTCATATTTATATTGTAACTTATAGTAAATATTTATTAAATATTTGGTTAACAATATTTTTTGATAAATATTTTATAAATATTTGAAAAGTAATATTTGTATTGTAACACTTAGTAGATATTTATTAAATATTTGGTTTACAATATTTTTAGTTACATATATTTTATAAATATTTTGAGTATGATTGAAAAGTAATATTTATATTGTAACATTTAGTAGATATTTATTAAATATTTGGTTTACGATATTTCTTATGAAATATTTGATACATAATATATTGTATATGTTTGAAAATTCATATTTATATTGTAACTTATAGTAAATATTTATTAACGATTTTGTTAACAATATTTTTTGATAAATATTTTATAAATGTTTGAAAAGTAATATTTGTATTGTAACATTTAGTAGATATTTATTAAATATTTGATTTACGATATTTTTTATGAAATATTTTATAAATATTTAGTATATGTTTGAAAATTCATATTTATATTGTAACTTATACTAAATATTTATTAAATATTTGGTTAAAAATATTTTTTGATTAATATTTTGCATATGTTTGAAAAGTAATATTTATATTGTAACATTTAGTAGATATGGGTTTCCCAATGGTTTACAAATACTTGCACTGAACTGTCCAATGGTTTACGAATTTTGCACTCGTGCCGCACTGATATTACCAATGGAATTCGCCAAACACAATTTGAAACTTTTCAACTTTTTGCGTCCCTCATCATACTCACTAATCCTTGATTTTGAACCAATAAGCTACGATTGTCGCAAATAGACCGCCGCGCGCCGCCGCCAGTACGCTAAATTACTGCCAAAAGAACACTGCAGCGGATGGTGTGGCGACTGGGAAGCCATTTTGATGTGTGTTTTGTCAAGTTGAGGTGATAGTATCGTGAGATTCCGGCATTTTTACTATTTATTACACTTTGTTGCCGCGTTTTATTGATTCTTGTCGTCTGTGAATGCTGTTGTAACATACCTACTTATTACTTATCGTACAATAATATTATTAGTGGAGATTGAAGTATTTTATTGTGATTTTGTCATTGTTTTTAAAGCCCACGCCACGGTTCCGCCATTATTATCGACATCTAATAATTTTGCAAGTTATGATCTTGGATCGTTATTACTAAATCGTTATCTATATCAGTAAGTACCTAATGAATGTATATCTATATATTTTTGTTATTAGTTAAAGGATATTGTTAGTAATGGATAAGCAACGTAATTCTTTATATTGTAAACAATAAAAAAAAGCAAATAAATAAGTTACGTCTTAAATTAAATAGCAATAACAAGAATGTCAAATTGCAAACAATGCTTATTGAATGATTTTTGCTAAACCTAATACGGAATTTCAGGAAAATTTTCTATACCTAGCAGGAGGGAATACTTCACATAAAAGTGTGTACATGGCAATGCAAAAGCTTTTCTCCAAGGAATTAGCTCTACTCTACGGTGGACAAGGGAAAAAGAAAAAAGTTCCGTTTTGCAACATGAAAATATATCAAGTTGTTTTTGGTAAGTATATTAGTCAAGTTTTAATTTTTGGTAGAATACCAATAACCTACATAGTAATAGAACAACTACAATTATTATGAATTTTCTTACCTCATTTTACTTTTACCTTTTGACTTTTTCACTGCCTTACTTTTGAATGCAGTTTTGGCTTTGACATGAAATGGATTACTTCGTTATTTTTTTATATTATTAACATGTTGTTGGATAGGTAAAATTAAGTTATATTTTACTCTAGCAAAATATTAATACTGATAAACCATACATACACATTTTTTGTCAACCCCATAACTAAGATAAAGAAAATAAATAGGGAAAGAAATTGAAAAGTAATGTTTGTTAGGAAAAGATAGGATAAGTACCTACTTAATATTAGGGTCTTTCTTATTATTCAATGAAAATTAAAGATTTAAATAATTTATTTTAGCTGAGATTAGAAAAAGGCATCCTGTGTCTGATGATTCTGTGAAAAAATCTATTTTCTTGTTCGTAGCCACTGCAAAGTCACGATTAACTGGCAAGAGCAACTCGTCACAAAGGTAAGTGTCTTTCTTGTGTTAAAAATTTAAAATATTTTATTGGTAATTATTTTTTATAATTTTAAAAGAAGTTCTAAATATAAATTAACTTTGAAAACAAAACTTTCTTGACTGAATGAGTTTGGCCAGGGCTTTTTGGGAAAGAAATAAATCTAAAATAAATAAATAAATGCAAACAATACGTAGTATAAGATAGGGTTTCGACAAACTATGCTACTTTTTCTAGAAACAAATGATGCCATAAACAGAATTCTCCTAGTCCTCTTCGTTTTCGAGATACGGGCACCCCTCATATCTCAGTTGTTGTGTAACCTATCGAGAATGGAAAAACGGATTATTATGTAGCCAGTGGTAGCTTTTTTTAAATATTTTTGTTTTTTTCGGACAAACGTAAACGTTGTTTAAATATTTATAGTTTTTGTGCAAGGTAATTTAATTTAACTTATATTTTTTTGGCTTTTCAAAAATATATAGCACTTAAGTATATCAGATTTAGACATATAATTTTTATGTTTATCTTTTATTTTTTGTATTAAATAGAGGGGGCCATAAAATCTTTGTTTTTTTATTTTGAGAGATCTAATGGAAATTTTAACCTGATTTAAAGTTTAAGAATAGTATTTTAATAATATCCGATGTTCCCGCTAGGCTAAACGGAAACAAACAAATAATAGGGGGTGCCTTAAAAAAACATTTTCTTTTATGACATCTTTTGTTTCTAGGACAAATAGCCCTTGTTTGTTGAAATCCCATACCTACGCCTTTATCTTCAATATTAAACATGAAATTACTTTACTAAAAAATGTGTTTTAGTTTCAGTGAAATGGATGTGCCAGAGGCAGCAGAATTTTAAGATATACATTTAAACTATTATATTTTAAGATATATATTTCTTACCTTAAAAATAACTTTGGTTCTAAAATTGATTTTTAAATATAAGATATCTCATCGTACAGGTTTCAAAAAACATCTAGCATCGCTCGTGTGGTAATTCCTGTCCCAAAAATAAGACAATATATCCTATCAACATGGGTCTGCAGATGCGTTGTTTGAAAGATACAGGGTGTTAAAATTTTGAAATTTTTTCGTTTTTTTCAAAATATTTCCGAAACGACTTTAATTTGAGTGAATTTTGGGTTGTGAAAATTACCTAAATTCTAAAATAGCACATATTTTAGCAATACAAATGTGTGAGCAGGTTTACCAGGAACATGCGTGCGAGCAGGCGCTCTAATAATTTTTTACAAAAAATTGGTACGCCACTGACTTTCACATTTCAATAGCACTTTTGTTAGAAATGTAAATGACTAACAAAAAACATATCTTAATATTTTTTTTAGGGCGGCTGCGTTTAGGAGGTAAATGCAATTTTACAAGGTAACATAACGTATGTATGTAGGCAGCGTAACACGATTTTTGCATAAGTTATTTATTACTATAAAAAGATATCTACCTAAATAATATTACAGTAAATGTTACAAAGGGCCACCAACAAGTTTATTACAAGCCTTTAACTAAAATCGTGTTACGCTACCTAATAAAAATTGCAGTTACATTTCTAACAAATTGTGCTATCGAAATGTCACTGGCGTACCAATTTTTTGTTAAAAATTATAGAGCGCCTGTTCACGCACACGCCCCCGGTAAACCTGTTCACACGTTTTTATTGCTAAAATATGTGCTATTTTAAGTATTTTTCACAACCCAAATTTCACTGAAATTACTAAAGCCGTTTCGGAAATATTCTGAAAAAACCGAAAAATTTTAACACCCTGTATCTTTCAAACAAAGCATCTGTGGGCCCATGTTCATAGGAACTATTCGTCTTATTTTTGGGTAAGGAATCGGCGCACGAGCGATGTCACATGTTTTTTGAAACACCCTGTATATTTTCATCGCATAAGTTTTATCAGAAAAATATGTTTTATATTGCACGTAAATTTTTACACTTAAACTTTAACTCCATTATCATGAGCTCTTGGAGTGTGTTGAATTCATATAATGTTAACCTTCTGTTTATTCTTCTAACTTTACATTTTTATTTATATAAGTATATAAAACAATTATGTATTACTTTTTCGTTGGACCTTATGTTTTATTTTTTACTTTTTCGACAAATATTAGTAGTTTGTAACTTTTCAATAAAATAAAAGTAAATAAAATTTTTCTATTGGTATTTTTATCAGTTTCTTCCCCGCGTGTAAAAGGCATTATTCATATAGCATTTGGTAAGGTAATATGTATATTTAACAAATATTTAAGCTAATTAAAAAATATTTGAGGCTAATATTTACATACTATTTTAAAATAATATTTAAAAAATATTTAAACTAATATTTAAGTAGGTAATATATACAAAAATATTTTAAACTAATATTTATGGAATATGTTAAACTAATATTTAAATACTATTTTATGATAATATTTAAAAAATATTTTATACTAATGTTTAACTAACATATACAATCAAATATTTATGGAATATTTAATAATCTTTCGCTACAAATATTTAAATAATGTTTTTTAAAAATATTTTATTAATATTTGAAATATTTAAATAGATAATCTTTTAAAATAATATTTAAAACATATTTAAGCTAATATTTAAAACATATTTTAAACTAATATTTATGAAATATGTTAAACTAATATTTAAATATTATTTGAAAATAATATTTAAAAAATATTTTATGCTAATATTTGACTAATATATACAAAAAGTATTTATGGAATATTTAACAATCTGTCGCTGCAAATAATTAAACAATATTTTTTAAAAATATTTAATAAATATTTGATGCTATTGGGGTAATTATTGTTGATTAGGTTAGTTTCTAGACATTTCAAAAGGAAATATCACTTTTGCTGTGCACGGATAGCGACTGTATTTAATAATAGACATCCAGGAGACAATGTTCAACACAAGTGCATGCCAGAGCTAGTAGAAAAATTTGAAGGAACAGGAACTGTTTCCAATAAGAAAAACGAGTGAACCAAGATTGCTTGATGAAATCACTAAGATTTGAAGTTCTTGGCTAGTTCGCGATGTCTCCCTTTCATCAGATAGAAAAGTATGGGATCTTCACCAATTTCATCCATACAAGTTACAAATTACTCAAAAATTAGGTGATAATGATCCGGACAGACATATTAAATCTTGTGAAATTATGAGTTACAGTATTATTGCTCAACCCCAGTTAACAAGAAACATCTGTCTCAGTGATGAATGCACCTTCTACCTAAATGGCAATGTCCACAAACAAAACTGCTGTTACTAGAGCAAGGTCAATCCTCGCATTTTTAGGAAGGGGCATACACAATATCCTCAAAAATTTAATATTTGAGCGATACCATCATTGGTCCTCTCTTCATACCCGGAAGTTTTACTGGTAAAATGTATGCGCAAATGCTGATACAACTATATTATAGAGCCTTTTATAATTATTGATGCGATAGAAAATCAAAGGAACGTTAATGGAGATCTTGCTTTAGATGAATATCTGCTATATTTCCAACAAGACGGAGCAGCTCCCCATTACATTCGTCAAATACGGTTGGTGGTTGGATAATCATTATTGAATTGGTAGAAGAGGACCTATTGAATGACCACCTAGATCACCATATTTGACAACACTCGATTTCTTTCAGTGGGGTCACTTGAAATTTATTGTATTCATAACCTAACTAGATTCAATTGAAATTTGAAACAAGAATAGGCTGTAGGGTCTTAACAAAATCTAAAATTATTAAGTACCAAAAACCACCAGGGTTGAAATATTGTAATTTTTTACAGTTATAGGATTAAAAACTAAAACAAAGAAATCAAAATGTGGTAGCTAAGGGATATTTTAGGTAGTTTATTTACCTAGTATTATACATAAAAACTAAAAAAGAATCTGTTGTTAAAGACAGAATAGTATTTGAGCGTATCTTATTTATTTTTGTTTGTTGATTGTCACCGAACTGTCATATTGATTGTTTCTATGTTCCGCAGATTTTCGAAACAATTTTTATTGCCTTTGATGGTGTTTTTTTCTTTGTGTGATATTATACTTTGTGTGAAAGTTATGGATCACGATTACTGTGTTCCCACGTTCCCAGTACCTCTGGAAGAAGAAATGAAGTGAACATGATAATTTAACCAATTCATATTTATACATGCATAATTTTAATACTTATTAACTTATTTTTCATTATTTAAAGTTGATTTTGTTAAAATAAAAGTAACTAGAAAGTGACACATACTATAAAAGTCTATCCTCAACTAACTTCTTTCTAAACTAAAAAATTCTATAGAGGTTCCAGTTTTTAGATCAATAATAGGCTAATTCAAAGATAGCCGAAAAAAATAAATTACTACAAAAATCAAAACGGCGTATATTAAAAACATTTTAAGAAATTTAATATTTCCCCCAACAAAAATATTTTTTTTCTAGAAGTTTCACTTGTCAGAATACCGCATGTTTTGCTAAAACTAACAGAAAATAAAATTTAGGACACGTTAGTGGCGTTCGTTGGCTTTGTGAAATATTGGTTAATTTCCGTGTTTTAAGAAGGAAAATGGGATAAATAAATAAAACTGTACTGCATTTTTTAGATGGGAAAAGACGAACGACCTTTATATTAAATTAACAAAAGTTAATAAAGTATCTAAGGTGTATAATTAGATAGCAGTGCCCTATAGATTGTTAACAAGAACAAACCAACCATTTAAAGTAGAAAACATAACTATAAAGTCAAATACAAAAATGAGTGTAAATTTAGGTGGTGCATCATGACGTGAAACCTATTAACACTAATTTCAGGTTTAAATAAAAGACAATAGGGTCTAATGAGCCTATTCAAATAAAATTTGCGTAATATATTTTTTATACGAGTACAAATCGAAATACTAGGAGATGATTACTTACTATTTTTATTAATTATGTAACTTTTTTAAAAAAATTGTCGACAAACATTATGCAGGAGCACAGCTTTTTCTTAATACAAAAATTTTGTTCAGTTTCTAGATGCAGAAAGTAGTTCATACTCGCAGTGGTTAAATTTTTAAATAGTAGGAAAAAAAGACAGTCTTAACCACAAGTGAATTTAATATCAAAAAGGGAGAAAGAAGATCTTTACATGACAGTTACTGAGCTGCTGGCCAGTGTTAAAATGTGTTAATATAAGGTAGTTTACCAAGTCCATCCTTGCTACTTCTGGCAGATATTAAATTTCCAAAATCAGTCTCTCCGAGCAGATAAGGATCAATATCACCAATAATTTTAAGTTCTGCATCGTATCTATACTTAACATAGCCACTGAGAGTCTTTAAATATTCACTTCTTTCCATGTTTTAAAATTTTTAATTGGACACTACAGAATGTAAACAAAAGATCGAAGCGCACACTAAGAAGTTCAAATAAGTATTACAATAGGAATACAGTTGGAACACGAAAAATTATTTAAGTCTAGGTATCACAGGTATAGATACATCTTAGAAATAATCACAAATGAATCCTAAAATTACTTTGAAGCTTATTAAATTAAACCGAAAGAGTATAATAAACCATTAGCATAAACGGTCATGAATCTTTTTTTGCCCTCCAGGTAAGATGGCCGACCTGTCAAAGCCACGTGTTTGAAAATGGTCAATAACTTTGTCTATAACCATATTAAATAAACACGGACTAAGGTTATGAGCTCATATATTACACTGGTCAACACATAATTTGGTGCCGGCAATTATTTTACTGTTTATAGGTAATTTGAGTCTGCTAGACCTAAAAATACCCTCAGATTTGCTCCATCAGATCGTTTGCAAAAACTGGCGCCATAAGCTATATTTTCGAGATTAAGGGTAGTTTATATCGCATAATTATATAATATGTATTACTGCTACCACCAAAAAAACAACTCAGGAATGGAAGAAAAATGTTTATTGTACACCACAAAAAATACAAAAATCATTTGTCAATAACATTAACAATATTAACTTAAGTTACTAATTTAAATTAACCTAAACTAATAAATAAAAATGAGCTAATCTGCATCACCCAAAAACTTCCTTTTATAAGATTTTCTCGCATGAGATTGAAAAGGACAGTCTCGTTGAAGACTCTAGCAGTAATCGGCCATCATGTTAATGTCCCATCTACCCATTCTGTCTAAGGCCTTTACAAATTGTTTCATTAGTCCTAGTTTAATATGCAAGGGAGGAAATATGATTTTTCCCGTTCAACCAACGCTACGTTAATTAAGTTAGCTTCTCCTTGTACTAAAGCATCTCTACAAGGCCACTCTATTCTAATCCAGTGTTGATTCTTAACCCTGCTGCCCCAAAGACACAAGAAACAAGGATATTTTGTATAACCACCTTGCTGTCCCAGAATAAAGTTCACCATTTTTAAGTCAACACAGATATTTAATTTTTTTAAGCACTAACGATATTGTTTTATATTCTTCTTTTAATTTTGTAGAATGCTTAATTGGAATACTTCCATTTATGTTGCCCTTATCTAGAAGGACACACACACTTTAAACTTCGTTTGGAACTGTCGATAAAGAGACGCCAATGGTCTGGTGTGTACTCTGTTATGCCCATTTTCTCTAACAGACCTTTAATATCATTGCAAAAAACCATATTATCTTCCTGAGAAAAAAATGGCAAAAGATCCTTTTCTCTTTTACGATAGTACGTAATTTTGGTACCTGGATAAAGAAGATTCTTTTCATTTAGTCTGGAGGCAAGTAACTCGGCAGACTCTTTTGAGAGGTTTAAATCTCTGACAAGGTCACTTAGCTCCTCCTGAGTAAAGCTTTCGGAACTTGTTAAATCTCCTGCAAAATCGATGTTCTTTTTTTTCAAATCGGTCACTCTGCAGCTCGTCAAATGACGTTTCGACTGTATTCTCTGGTAACGTAGGCAAGCTGCTATATGTTGGAACTGGTATTTCTTCAGAATGCCGATTAGGTCTTGTTGCTGACTTCAGATGAGAATAGTTCCAGTTATGCCGATTGTTACGATTAATGCCCTTTATCTTAACAAGACAAAAATGACAATCGCCAAAGTGGCTTTTTTGTTCCCTCCATACCATCAGAACACCAAACTTTAAACACTTTTTTTGTCCATTGTCGCAGGTGTTCGACACAGGTTTTGCATACAACATGCGGAGCCCAGGGTTTATTTTGGTCTCCTAAGTGAACATCAAAATAGGCCAAATAAGCTTTTAACACAAAGTCACAAATCACTCTTCTACTTTCTTTTAAAATGTACTCGCCGCATATGTAGCAAAAAACGTCCGGATGGTTTACGCAACTACGCCTACTTGTAGAAGCCACGTTTAAATACGATTTTTCAAAAAACACACTTTTGCAATGAAGCTCAAGTTTCAACTAAATGCATGCAGACAATATTCCGCATAATCTAATCCCGATATTATGGGGATTATATAGGTACTAATACCCTAGGACACAAGCCAACACAGTACACTAATACCCTAGGACACAAGTTAACGAATTAATTTATGAGGCTTACAGTATACAATTTGATTCACTTTTATTGCCTTCTATTGTATATTCCGTGCTAATTGCAAGAAATCTGCAGGTGCAAAAAAAATTCCAGGAAAAATTATTTCTTATCTGTAATAATTATATGGCCTTTTGCCAATATAAGATTAGGTATTTCCAGTGATTTTTTTTGTTGGGCTGTGTTATTTTATACTATTTATCTATATTGTGTCCTTTTTTTTTAAAGGGTGGTTATATCTTTTAGATGAAAGGTACTCTGCCGAATGGCTGTTTTAGTTGTACGAAGCATATGAACATAGGTTTATAAAACCCCAGTGATTTTTCCTTTTTTTTATTTTCTTATCCACAGCAGTAATGTTGATTCTTCAATAGTATGGCGCCATGGCGCTATTTTGTAGTTTACTCGAATCGGATTATTAGAACCAACAATTCGTCGTTCCGAACTGTGTCTAACCAAACAATACACTATCGAAATTATTATAGCCTTGTAATTCGTAGATATGAATAAAAAAAATGTAGTACGCATCGAGCAGGGTGTTTATTTCAACGTAAACACGCTCGTCTAGCGTCGATATTTATTGGCTTAAAATAACTCGTAGACCTTCAAATTAAATATAATGTTGCATCCATTTTAATGAAAATTCGTATATTTGAACTACGAAGGTAATGCATTCATCAGTGGCGGAGCAGACTTTTACTGTGCTCTTAACATTGAAAGTGTGACGGTTTTGCCATTTTTTGGTAGTTCTAAGGTGGTGTAAAGAACGGAAGATTTTAGGGTGCGAAAATATTACCATTTTTTTGATACGAAAACGTTCGGTGTTGTTATATGGCGTCCTTCTTTTTCAAAGATCGAAATATGCTTTTGGCTTAGTTAAAAAGAGCTGCTCCTAGGGGTTGATGATGCACGAGGAATGGGGGGAAAGGTACAGGGGTGTTTTTGTTAAAATAGAATTTTGCTTAAAAATGTAGAAAAATATCCAATTGTGTTTTTTGTGATGCACGCTGGATTATAAATGTAAGTATACGCGAACAGGCAATGACAGAAAGTGTATGCATTAAAGAAACAGGGAAACAAACGTTCATTTTGGTAAGAGGGTTAATCTACTTCGAAGCACTATAGCGATAAATACACTAAGAAGGCCTCTAAGAATACCTAGGGAGGCAGAATAAGAAATAATTCCGTCAAAGAGCAAATGGGGATACGAGGAACAGTCCAAGGAAAATGAAACACCTGCAGTGCAACACCCATAGACCATAGAATTGGTCCTAATTATGGCGAATCAAGTCTGATGGGGACGAATATGTTGAAAGATTTCAAACAATCGATTGGCAACCACAGAGGGAGGGTGTTATAAGAAAAGCACTTAGTGCAAGGAATCTTAATGAAGAACAGACAAACGACGGAGGAAAATGGCACTTCGGAATCGGAAAACGTTAAAACCGAAGGTATACAAGGTTGTAATAAACAAACAGTTATAAAATTAATGTACCGCCTATTATATCCCTAAAAAGTCAAGTACAAAATGTTAGCGCAAATTAATTTCCTATGGCTAAAATATGATGGCTAGCCCAACTTACGTTAGTCCAAAAGTTGTTAGTTTTCATATTACTATTTTTTTAAACTTGTTTCCAAATATTTATTATAATTTTTAATATATTTATTAATAATAGCAAGATTCGCATGAAATTTGGTATCAAGGATTTTCTGAGGGTGCGAAATCCAAATTTGATAACAGTTATATTGTAATCTGAATAAAACAATCAAGTCTACCCAAGGGCGGTTTTACAAGGGGGGGGGGGGGGGGTAATAGTGTAATTACCCCCCATGAATTTAGAATTTTAAGCATCATCATTGAAAAAAGGGCGTGGCACCCAACAAATTTTCGTCTGCGGCGCTATTTTCTTTCTGCCCCCCCCCCTCCTACTTATTTTCTGGTTACTTCAGGTTAATAATACCTATCTAAATGCATAGGTAATTAATACCATTTTTTTAAAAAAATTGGGATTTGAAATTACCCCCCCCCCCATGTTGAAAAGCTAAAACCGCCCTTGAGTCTACCTCCACAAATTTAATAAAACCGGGGTTGTTTTTCCTAGTTTCCTACATGTTTCGGGCGGATCCTTCTTCCATCTTCAGGGGATACTAGAAGGGATTAAATATTGATAAAACGACGAGTTAAAATGAAGTAAATAATATATATTTTCCAAAAAAAAAATAAAGTTTGAGGACTTACCTAACATCGAGTTTAACAGAAATGTTGATTGTCTCAAATTTTCATTTTTGTTAAACTCGATGTTAGGTAAGTCCTGAAACTTTACCTTATATTCACTGTTCGTTCTCAACTTTGTACTATCCTTTCAGTATTCCCTGATGATGAATGCTTAAGCATTCGAAACATGTCGGGAGCTTAAAATTTAATTTAAACACTAAACTGTGGAGGAAGACTGCATTGTTTCCTTTACATTACATTGACTCCACTGAAAGTATGAACTATTTTTTTAATAATATAGTTGTTTGTTATACATACGAGGTATGCGAGATACTTCGTGTATGAATTCTAAGACTAATTTTAAGCAGAAACGATTATATTCGTTTTTCCCGAATTCCTAATGGTTCTTGAAATATCGGGGTATGAAGTTAAACCAAATTACTAGGGGGCTTATGAAAAAATGTGGTTTATTTTAAAGCTGCTCAATGTGACCACCGTCTTGTGCAATGCATACGTCAATCCTAGGTCGGAGTTCTCGTATTATAATAGTTTGTTTATAAGTGTTCTATTGTAACGACTGACCACATTTCAAAAATTAGGCAGATAAACGGATAGCTTGCATGTAGACTGTTAGGTAAGCCTATTTAAAAACATTTTTACAGTAATTAAAATTTATTCAAATCATGTTAATAATTCATTTAGTTGGCAAAACATATTCTAGTTCCCTGCTAACATGTTTACAAGTATGATTAAAAATGGTTGCATAAAATTTCTATTTGTGACTCTTCCAGAGGTATTTTTATACTGGACTATGTATTCAGAGATTTTTACACTTCTCCATTTATTTAAGAATACGAAAACGCTGGAGTTTCCCAGAAACTCTGCAGATAATCTTGATCACTTAGGCTATTCAAACAAACGTGACCTACAGGGTGGCCGTTTAGTGTGGCAAAGTAGGATAGCTCCGTTTGTATTTACAATACACAAAAAATGTTAATATAAAAGTTGAAGGACAGTTAGTGAGTTATAACGTAAAATTATTTTTGACTCTATAGGGTGGCACAACAAAGAGGAACAAGAATTCTAACTCAAAATCCGAAAATACAGTACTTCCGGTTTGACCGGAAGTTGACACATTTAGGATGGTAATAAAAAAGTAAGATAGGGACACGTAAGCCGTTTTGCTCTAAGACGTACCGTTATGTAGTTAGAAGCTGTCAAAGTTCAAAAATTTCAGTTTCAAAAGTCGATATCTCGGAAACTATTATGTTTTTACTTATAATGCTCTTAAAGAAAAATAATTGTAATTTTATGTAGAAAACAAAAATATGGTAAGATATAGGGTGTTCTATTTAAAAAAAAGAATGTTTGTTCCTTTTTGTTGAGCCACCCTATAGAGTCAAAAATAATTTAACGTTATAACTTGCTTACTGTCCTTCAACTCTTATACAGGGTGGTCCAACTTAACACCTCGATTTTCCTGCTTTAAAATGAAAATGTGGAAAATCGCTCGGACCCGTCGATTTCTGATTCGAGGGGGAATAACTTTTCCGCTTTTTTCATCTCCGTAACTTTAACCCCCTAACGGGGGTGAGCACAACCCCCTGATTTTGAATAGGGATGAGGGATGTTGCGATACCTCATTTTAAAGATCGTATCGAGTACTATCTGACCCTAAAATTTCGCTTCAAAATTTTCATCTTTAACGAAATGACAGCTAAAATAGTGGAATACTACTTACTTTTGTGATTAGTTTATTAAATGCTGAAAATGGCCACCATTCACTTGCATGCAGTAAAGAACGCTGGTGTATGAGTAGAGAATGTGGAATTTACCTCGAGGATATTACTTTTATCAGACGCATGTGAATTATTTATTTATTTGTTAACTTTTTCGTCCAAAAAAGTAGACGGACCATGTTCTTAATTTACCTTAGTCTATCGTGAACTTTTAAGAACGTTAAAACTATGTCAAAGCGATTGTAACTTTGTAATAGAATTAAAATGGTGTATTCCGTAGAAGAAAGGGTGAAAATGATAAAATTATTTTTTAGAAATAACGACTCTGCGCGAGTAACAGCGGCTTTATTTAATGAACGACATCCTGAAAAAAATATATCCGCTGCTTACGTTGGGCAACTGGTTGCCAAATTTGACGCTACTGGTTCAGTCGGAAACAAAAAGAGGGTGTATGAAAGAGACGAAGCGAGGGAAGTGGCTGTCTTAGGTCAAGTAGCAATGGATCCGACCCTTAGTACTAGGAAATTGTCCGATGTATCGGATGAGTGTTCATTTTACCTTAATGGCATTGTAAACAGGCATAACTGTCGGTATTGGTCAGATGAAAATCCAAGATTACTTCGTGAAGTGCATACTCA
The DNA here is from genome assembly GCA_963920685.1 of Polydrusus tereticollis. Classification (NCBI taxonomy): domain Eukaryota; kingdom Metazoa; phylum Arthropoda; class Insecta; order Coleoptera; family Curculionidae; genus Polydrusus; species Polydrusus tereticollis. The sequence continues at coordinate 128,925,156 of OY987329.1, forward strand.
GCATCACCAAAAGTTAAATGTTTGGGCGGGTATTTATGGAAATCACATAATCGGCCCTTTTTTTATACCCGGTAATGTCACTGGCCAAATTTATTTAGAACTATTAGAGAACGCTATTTATCCAGTCCTCGTTCAAGTATTGGAGAATGAAGAAGACCACGTAACGATCACTTTTCAACAAGATGGCGCACCACCTCATTTCGCTCAACCTGTGTGTCAGTTCTTAGATGAAAATTTTCCTCAAGCCTGGATAAGAAGAAGGGGACATATTGAGTGGCCACCCAGATCACCTGATCTGGCTCCACTGGACTTTTTTCTATGGGGTCATCTGAAATCTAAGATTTACGCTACCCAGCCTAAGTCACTGGATGATTTGCGAATTCGGATCATTAATGAATGCCGTCAAATTACACCAGAAATGCTGAGTAATGTACGTGAACGTTTTGAGCAAAATTTATTTTACTGCATGGAAGTGAATGGTGGCCAATTTCAGCATTTAATAAACTAATCACAAAAGTAAGTAGTCTTCCACTATTTTAGCTGTCATTTCGTTAAAGATGAAAATTTTGAAGCAACATTTTAGAGTCCGATAGTACTCGATAAGATCTTCAAAATGAGGTATCGCAACACCCCTCATCCCTATTCAAAATCAGGGGGTTGTGCTCACCCCCGTTAGGGGGTTAAAGTTACGGAGATGAAAAAAGCGGAAAAGTTATTCCCCCTCGAATCAGAAATCGACGGGTCCGAGCGATTTTCCACATTTTCATTTTAAAGCAGGAAAATCGAGGTGTTAAGTTTTCGTTGGACCACCCTGTATTAACATTTCTTGTGTATTGTAAATACAAACGGAGCTATCCTACTTTGCCACACTAAACGACCACCCTGTATATTGAATACCTGCAAAAACGACAAAAAACAAGAGTACCTTTTTTTTTAGTCTAAGTCTTTATCATACAGGGTGTTAAAGATTTAAGCATTAAGTTGTTAAACTTAGTCCGCCCCTGGTAAACTATAAAAGCTAATTAAGTTTCAAGAACACTATTTTAAGAGGTCCTTAGTAGTGTCCATCACATTAAATTTTTATTAAATTATATTAAGTACTTCGAAAGTGATTCAAGAAAAACCGATTTTCAGCGGCGTCCTTCAGGGGCACATATCTCCGTACGGAGGGCCTGTAAGAAAAATTTTTATAGGACCTTGTCATCTTATTTTTTCATGTTCTATCTGAATCCAAGAGATTTCCCACATTTTCCCAGACACCCTGTATAACAGTTAACACGTTGAGTGCCAAAGTCCTATTGGCCAGATGGGTACCAGAATCCGATATTAACTAGCATTAGGTTTGGGTTGGGTAAACCTCTGTAACCCCGATCCTTCTTTTATTTTTGTAAAAAAAGCCTATTTTTGCAGAAAAAATACTCTACGAGTTATATCGTAGTTGGTATCTGCAAACAAAATTCATTAACACGTACCAAGTACGAGATAACTCGTAGATCGTAGTTGGTTCCAAAATTATTCGGAATTTCAGGACCGTGCTGCTGGCCTCGTGGCACGCGATGTGCGATCACGTCTCATCACGTTAGTGTTGAATTAGCAGGACGGGAGGCTATTTGTTTGCTTTTTATAAATAAGTGCGGCCACAGAATGTGCGGCACTGCGTGAAGTTTAGTTATTTTTACGTATTATTTACTTACATATGTAGAGTGCCATCATTTTTTGACTACAATGGCTAATAAAAGAAAGCTCACTGACAGGGAACTAGAAGGTTATGCCAATATGAGTGAAGAAGAGTGGGATAACCTTCTTCCTGAAGGCGGAAATTCTGATTCCGACGAATTTATTCCTTCCAACAACTCGAGTGACAGCGAGTATTCGAATGCTAGCGGTAAAAATGTGTTAAGCGCTAATGAAGACATCTCTATACTATCCAATTCACCAATAAATACACCCGTACCAGTGCAGGTTGGGAACACTACCGATGATGAGTGGATAGACATAAATGAAGATCCCCCTTTATTTACATACAGCGAGGAGCCAGGTTTAAAATTGACTTGACAAACTTTGGTGTGAAAACTTTAGTGGATTTATTTTTTTCTGACAATTTTTATAATTCAGTAGCACTAACCGAATTGCTGACAGATAGGAAAACCTATGTTTGTGGTACACTACGCGGCAACAGGAAGGGCAACCCAAAATGCGTTATAAACCAGAAACTGAAGAAAGGCGAACTTACTTGGAAGCGAAAAAAATCGGTCGTAGTGTGCAAATGGAAAGATAAGAGGGATGTGTTGGTCATTTCAAATAAACATAAAGTAGACACGACAGAAGTATGCAATCGCAATGGAAAGAAGAGCCTAAAACCCAACATTGTTCATGATTATAACACTGGAATGTCGGGCGTTGATCGCTCTGATCAAATGCTTTCTTATTATTCTGCACTAAGAAAAACTATAAGGTGGCCGAAAAAAGTTGGACTACATATTTGTGAAATGTACCTACATCCACAATGCCCACATTCTGTACCAAAAAGTTTTAGGTAAAAGATATAATTCCTTGCGCTTTAGAGAAGAGTTTGTAAAGGCTTTGATTGGTGATAATATGCCAAATACGCAAAAAAAGGCCAGGAATGAAGATTTTCATTACTTAGAGGCTTTGCCGTCCACTGAAAAAAAAGTACGTCCAACAAAACCATGCAGAGTTTGCACAAAAGATAAAAAGCGTCGTGAAACTCGTTATTTTTGCCCTATTTGTGAAGAAAAACCGGCCCTATGTGTCGAGAACTGTTTTAGAAACTACCATGTTTCATAAAAAATATTTTTTTTAGTTTAAAAATATTTGTTTATATAATATAATAATTTTTGGCCATGTAAATGATGTTTATTTTGAGTTCATGTTACCTTAAAAGTTAATTTGTAAGAAAATACTGATTTTTTACGTATTTATGAATTTTTCCCTTATTCTACTTTTTGTATAATAAATAATCTAAAACCAAATGCCAGTATCAAATTTTCATTCCTGTCCCATAGCCCGAGCACCCTATATTTGCACGTATTTGCTACGATATCTCTCGTACTTGGTTTTACAGATCAAGACGCAGAGTACGAGTTATCTCGTAGCTGGGGTCTCGGACCCGATTACCAACTACGAGAAAACTCGTAGTTGGCACTCAACGTGTTAAGCAGTCAACAACCTATCAATTCACAGGTCTTCGAAGAATTTGTGATTGGACAATTTTCGTTTTTTTTAAGTTAGTTTTGACGTACTAACAACCAAATCAATTGTCGTTTGTTTCTATCACGGACGATTATTGTTTTTATTTAAGAAACACCGCTAATACTACACTATTAATAGGTGAAATACTGATGGGCGAATCCCTATATTGGGAATAATCTATAAACCAGACGGGGAAAAAGCCGACGCGCGACGCGGTATCCCTAAATTTGGAGGATTCATACTTATAGAAATCAGGGCATCGAATAGTGCACTCTACATTCAGTTTATAGCGTAGCACTTAATTGATAACTTTAGTTTTTGTGTCGGTAAAGTAATATGTTGCAAAAATGTTCCGTTGGAAGTTGCAAAAATAAGCCTGATGAGTTTTGTTACATTTGCGGTAACTTTATTGGGAAAAAGAACAAAAGAAGTACTTACTGACTTTGTTATAAACGCGTATCTTGCATACTTTAAAGTAAAACTCGGAGATCAGGATAAGTCTTGGGCACCGCATGTTGTTTGTAAGATTTGCGAAGAAGCTCTAAGGCACTGCATTAAAGGAACAAGGAAAGCACTATCCTTTGGAATACCGATGGTGTGGAGAGAGCCCAAGAACTATACAGACGATTGTTATTTTTGCCTTTGCAACATTAAATGTCATAATACCAGGACTCTTAAATACACTGTGTATACAAATATTATGTCGGCAATCAGACCAGCGCCCCATAGTGTTGTATCCCTATACCTGTGACATCAAGAATCTTACAAAATGCTAGTGATAATGATGAAGACGACGAACCCTTAGCTATTGCGGAGACTGATGTGTTTCAACTTTCTTCTTCAAGTCAAAATGTACCTCGGCTGTTTTTGCAAGAAGAGCTCAATGTTGTCAGAGATTTAGGACTTCCCATAGATCTCTCCCACATACTAGAATCTAGATTAAAAGATAAACACCTGCTTGCTCCAGAAACTACGTTTTATTGGTAAGTGAATTTGTCGAAAATTTTGTAGAGCATGGACTACTTGTATATTGTAAAAATGCAGCTGACCTAGTTAATGCGCTTGGTGCTTCCGAATACAGATCTGCTGACTGGAGACTTCGACCCAATTAAAAGAAAGAACGAAAATCTCCTCAGGAGAATAGACTACAAATAACACAACTGGCTACTATGCGGCGACTTCAAAATTTTAGGCCTTCTATTAGATCAGCAATCTGGATTTACGAAGTATCCATGTTTTTTATGTGGGATAGTAGAGATAGAGACCAACACTGGGTAAAGAGAAATTGGAAAAGAAGAGAGTATTTAACACCTAGCAACAAGATTGTTCTTCATGAAAGTCTAATTGATCCTGAAAAAGTAATATTACCTCCACCCCATATTAAACTTGGTTTAAAAAAACTTGCTCCAACCAGCAGTCTGAGACTAGTTTTTAATCAGAAATAGAGTCTACCAGATGAATATTTGCATGTAGATCCCAGGATGTCTTGTTAAGTTCCATAACTGGTTGATTGTATTTGACAGTTTGAAACGTTCAGGGATTGATGGTTGGAGCAGACCTAAATTAATTGGTTAAAGCGTTGGACAAAACAGGTCCATGTTTGCAATTCTTGACTAAAAAATTTCCCTGTTTATCAGAAGCGAAGATTAAAGAAGGTACCTTTGTTGGTCTCCAAATAAAAATGCTAATGAAAACTGATGACTTGGAAGTGGTCATAAACAGCACCGAAAAAAATGCGTGGAAGGCTTTTAAGGATGTTGCAAATAAATTTCTGGGAAATAATAAAGACCCAAATTATGTCGACATTGTGGAGAAGAAGCTGGACAAATTTAAGGAATTAGGTTGCATCAATACTTTCCAGCAAACCTTGGTGATGTTAGTGAAAAGCAGGGTGAGCGATTTTACCTCGAGACATTAAAGAAATGGAGAAGAGGTATCAGGGACGATGGGAAACAAAAATGATGGCGGACTATTGTTGGATGTTGAAGAGGGATGCTCCTAGTGCCGAGTATAAGAAAAAAAACACCAAACAGAGTTTTTCCAGCAAAAGAGAAAGATTTTCTAAGAAGAGCAAGGAGTGCTTCGTATTTCTTTTGCTATGCTTTTGTATTTTTTTATTAATATTTTGGTTTTTTATACTTATTGTATAAATAGGATATTATAAAATCATACCGTTAATGTATACATTATGATTTATGTAGATCTCCTTTTGACAAAAAACCTTACGTAATTCAAAAAAACTAAAAGCAGATTTGAAATCAGGGATACCAAATTACCTAAATTTAGTTGCACATTCAATAAGGTGTGCAGGCAGGAAAAAAAAACACACATGGGGGCGTGTCCGAAAAAACGCTCGGACATGTCTATTGGTATTTCTAGTTGTTGCGCATTTTTTCAATAAAAACTTTTTATACAGGGTGTATCATGTTACAGTGGACAATACTAACTTTCTTATTTTAAATGCAACACCCTGTATATTATTCAATTCTTGGATTCTTTAGAAAATTTTAGACATATTTCATGTACAATATCATATACCTATCTTCAACTGTTTCGAGAATGTTAAGTGTTTTCAGATTTATTGCAAAAACTAACAACACACTAAAAAACTAATAAGTAATACTGTTTATTTCTTGATAATGTAAGAAACAAAAAAAACATTGATGTAGGAGATGTTGAAAATGCTCGCCGCGAACGTCTTGGTAAGATCCTAATCTTAAATAGAAATTTCTTTTAACGTTACTGAACATCTCAGGCGTGACCGATCTAATCGCAAGCGTTATACGTCTTCTTAAGTCAGCTAAGTCGAGGGGTTTAGTTTTGTATACAATATTTTTGACATAACCCCATAAGAAGAAGTCTAATGGCGTCAGATCAGGGAATCGTGCTGGCCATTCCACCGATCCACGCCTCCCTATCCACCGATTTGGAAATACTCGGTTTTGCTTTATCGTCTGTGGTTGAGGTACTGCCGGACATTGATTTGGTAATGGGGAATGCTCCATCTTGCTGAAACCGTATCACATCGCTGGAAATTGTGGGTTTGCTGAATCAGGATATAAGTTTGTCAAAGTTGGCAAGACATTATTTTGGAGCAGTGCTAAATAATTATCGCCATTTAAATTGTTATTAATGAAAAAGGGACCTATGATATGATCTCCAACCATTCCTGCCCAAACATTAACCTTTTCAGGATATTGCGTATGTTCTTCTCTCATCCAGTGAGGATTTGCCCTAGACCAATTCCCTAGATCAATAGCGGCAATTCTGACGATTAGCACGACCGTGAGGTGTAAAGGTGGCCTCATCAGAACAAAACATGTTCTAATTGGATCACATTGTTATCTAACATTGCCATCATTTGTCCACAAAAATACGTTCTCCTATCAAAATCGTCTTCCATGAGCTCATGAGAAGGTATCATTTTATAGGGATACATTTTATTTTTTTGTAATGTTCGAATAATTGATGAATGGCAAACATCGAACATTGAGGCTGTTTTTCGATTAGAAGTATGTGGGTTTTCCTGAAACTCAAGCATAATATCTAATTTGGTATCATCATTTATTGCGTTGGCAGCTCCTTTTTGCTTTACATGACCAAGCTGGCGAAACTGCTTTTCTATTTTACTAATTGTCCCTTCAATTATAGGCGGAAAATTTGGACATTTTTCATGAAATAAGCGACCAACTTCCATTTGTGTCCGTGTTTTATCTCCATAACCAAACATCTGTAGAATTGTTATTTTTTGCATTTCTGTTAAATAAACCATTTTTCTGATATGCAGTTAACAAAATTCAAACGACTTTAACACTGACAACTACTGTCATGCAGACAGACAACAATTTGCTAAGGTCAGGCGTTTTAAACAAAAGTTAACAAAACTATTTATTTATACCTTTTTTTTTAATTTCATATCAGTAAAAACATTTTAACATCAATTTTCAACATCTCTTACATTAATGTTTTTTTTTGTTTTTCACATTATCAAAAAATAATAGTATATTATTAACCAAGGTTTAGACAGCCATCATTATTTCCCGAGCGGCAAGTTTAAATCACGAGGAGCGGAGCGACGAGGGATTTAAGACGCGAGGGCTATAAGCTGTTTAAACCCTGGTTAATATAATATTTTTTCCACTACTACAAATTTTTATAAGACATTTATCTTTATAGTATTAATAATTGTATCGATATTTTACAATATCAAGCATCTCTAATAATCTAATATGTATTGATAATTATCTGGTTGCCTAACCACAAGGAATCACCTTTCAGGTTATTCATGTTGTAGAATCAAAAAATCAAGTTTCCTGCGTTCAAATAGATTCTTGAACATCGGTCAATAATGGATTTCAATGCCTTATTATTGACCATGGTCAATAATAACTTATAAGGTAGAGAAAAACGATTTCTAACGTTAATAATCGGTCAATAATGGCGATGTTATAGGTTAGTAGTGGAAAAACAGTATTACTTATTACTTTTTTAGTGTGTTGTTAATTTTTGCAATAAATCTGAAAACACTTAATATTTCCGAAACAGTTGAAGATAGGATATTGTACGTGAAATATGTCTAAGATTTTCTGAATAATCCAAAAATTTAATAATATACAGGGTGTTGCATTTAAAATAGGAAAGTTAGTATTGGCCACTGTTAGATGACACACCCTGTATAAAAAGTGTTTATTGAAAAAATGCGCAACTAGAAGTACCAATCGACGTGGACGTGTCCGAGCGTTTTTTCGGACACGCCCCCATGTATACACACTGTATAAATATCGCACAGAGACCTTTTAAATAGAAAGTACCAGAAAAACAACAACTCTTGTTACACGACAATCGTTATACAAATACAACAATTATTATTATTATAATTATTCTTAAAATTTGAATCCCAAAAACTTTCTCACCAACCAACGACATAATGTTCTATGCCAACTTTCTCTATTTTTTACAATGTAAAGGTCAATTCTGTATTGTCATTTATAGTTTCAATGTTGGTTAATGCTTTAGAAGATTAAAGGAGTTTCTGTTTTTATAGGATCAACTATCGTATCCATCAAGATCTGACAGACACGCGGCGTAAGTTACGAAATAAATAAGTAATCGCGTGTTTGTTAAATCTTAGTAGATCACAGGACGGAAACAGAAGTGTTCCTTTGACCTACATCAAGGCAAAGGTATAATATACAGAATGTTTCAAAAAATATTGATTTTAACCAAAAAAAAGTCGACACTTTGTATAAGCTTATTATTTATAACTACACACTCAACCAGTACCAGAAACGAGTAAAGAAAATGACAGTTTTTAGTTCTTAACCAACAACTACAAAAAGCTACCATAAAAAAAAATACTCATAAACCTAATATGTAATAATAAACATAATTTTAAAATTTTTAGTACTGAAGGCATATTACGCTATGGACAAATCTGAGTTACACTATACAGGGTTGTCTCAAATAGATGTTTGTGACTTAATCTTTCTTGTTGGTAAAATTACATTTACTATAATTTATTTTTCAAAAGAAAACTGATGAACTTCATTCTAATTGCATTTTTATTTATTACATTATTCTTAAATCTAGGATCTAATAAGGTAGGTAGCGATCGAGCCAGCGAAGCTATATACTATTATTTATACAGGGTGTCCCAAGAACATAGCGACAAATTTTAAAGAGTGGTAGAGGACGTCAAAACAAACTTTTATTATTGAAGAAATAGTCCATACTTTCACTGGGGTCAAAGTAATGGCCCGACTCAAATTCAACCCACCCCATTAGCCTCCTAAGAACGTTCAGCGTCGTTTTTTTGAAAGTTAAGCACGTTAGCAGCTGTACAGTACGTATTATAACAATTTCATGAGTCAGTATCAATAATTATAAACAAAGAGAATAATTCTAGATGTATATTAAACTGTTTGGTGTATCTCTTAAATATTCAAGGTTGGAAGCAATACAGTGATTCCTGGTTGGAGACATATATGGTTTGATTCGCGGAACCATCGACTTTATATTTATGAACCGAGGAAGGACCAAAGACAGGCGTACGTTTTTATTGCTTTGCACATGAAATCGCTTTGTTTATCAGTAAGGCTGGTCATTCCCGCCAGCTTTCCATGAGCGTACGCCGCGCCGGTCGAGCGAATGAAAGGCAGTATAATGCAGGGTTGGGCAAAATTAGATTTTTATTGAAAAATCAAAAATCATTGATTTTTTTAAATCAATATTTTTTTTATTTCAATAAAAAATTTAATCTTCGCAATAATAATCGCTTTTTATAAATTTAGAGAAATTATTTAAATGTCAGTCTAAAAGTATAGTACAAATTACACTCCCGAGCCATAACTTGCCATTGTCCATTCGTCTTGCGTAGTTTTAGGAATCAAACTCGAATCATTCAACTATTCGAATATTCAAATACTCAAAAAACGAATATTTTTCTTTCAAATTATTCATATGTTCGATTATTCGAGTACTCAAATATTTGAATATTCGAATAATTGTATGTTCAAATGTTTCAATATTCGAGTATTCAATTATCAAAAATTTTTACTTTACAATTATTCAACTTTACGTTCACGAGCCTTTAAAAAACGCGTTAATTGTTAATTGTTAATTGTATTAAATAAATGTTGTATCATAAGTGAGTTTGTTTTTTATAACCAAATGCAAATTCTGTTCACTTACTATTGGTATTATATAATATACTTTATATTATACAGGGTGTTATTTAATAAGTGCCCGATATTTTACAGGACGATTCCTCAGTTATTTATTAGGTGAAAAGTTCATATAAGCATATACAGGGTGGTAAAAATTTATTTGTATTTTTGTTTTTCGTAAATAATTTTTGAAATAATGTCTATATTTGGACGAAAATTGGTATCTAGGGGTTTTTTTAAAATGCGAAATTCGAATTTGATGTTAGTATAGCTCCCACTTGTAGAGGGCGCCACCTACGTGTCTGCTTACTCTTTTGAGGAGTAATAACTTTTTTATACGTGCATGTGCATTTATAAGCGAAAAAAATGGATTTCTTCATCATTTTTACATGAAAAAGCCATACTTGGTAAAAGTCGCTACGAGCAATCGTTCTCAAGAAAAAGAATAATAAAGAAATAAATGGCATTTATTTGAATATCGCTATCCCTATATCAGAGTGTGATAAAATAGCATTTATCTCCTAAACACAGCCAAAATCAAAAAATTAACAAAATGTACTTTGCATTAGCCAATAAAGTGCTTACATAACAGTGTTATCAAAAAAGAAAACGGCAGTGGCGTACATATTTTTTGTTCCTGTTAAAAATTGTAACACCCTGTATCTCCAAAATGAAGGGCTTGCGGATATGCTTACATGAACTTTTCACCTTATAAATAACTAAGAAATGGCCGTGCAAAATGTCGGACACCTATTAAATAACACACAGTATATAGTGCCTATTGCCTATGCTAACAAGTTTTAGTTTTTTTAAATACGTAGAAGCTAAAGCTAAAATTCAAATTAATAAGTATACAAAGTATTAAAAATAAAATATTCAAATTATTCAATGTACGAAAATCGCTACGAGTATTTAAATATTTCAATATTTGAATATCCGAAATCGAATATTTGAATACCCGTAGATTACATTCGAGCATTGAATAATTTGAATAATAATAAGTGAGTATTCGAATAAATTTCAAAAATTCCGAGCACTAGTTTCGCGTATTTTGATAGTAGTTGTTTAAGGGAGTGGAAGTAAATAGTTATAATTTTTTCTTGGATACTAAGGGGAAACATATAAATGGCTGGAAGAAAAGAAGACAATATAATAATATGGCAGTTTTATGTTAAAACAACAAATTCAAATACATCAGGGTGTAAAGCGATTTGTAAAGACTGCAAGAAAAAAATTCAAGGGATAGTTTAAAGGCTCAAAACACATAATGGTAATAAGCAGCAAGAAACGAATACAGGTAAATAAATGATAATATTTTATATTAATATTACTAATTTATTATTTCATTTTCAAAGTAAACTGTACAGAAAACCTAAATTTGGCAAAAAAAATTGTTCATCATTCAACATTTGGCTAATTTTGAGAAAAAAGTTGGGCTTGTCCTTAGTAGTTTATTACCAAAAATAGGCGTTTGGTATAAATTATGTTTTTCTTTCTTTTCAGGCACTCAAATGTCGCTTGACAGTTGTGTAAGTTCTGCTACTACATCGTCTGCCTTGAGTTCCATGACATTTATGACAGACTGGTCAGATCTTAGAAAATCTCCGACAACAGTAACACCAACGACTTTTGAGTCGGTCCAAAAAAAAGAAAACAATTGAAAATCAGCCTACTATGAGTAGTTTCGTAATGAGGACATCAACAGCTGAAAAACATAAGATTGACAACCAAATAGCAAAAGTAATTTTTGTTATCGAGCTTTAGATGCATTGAAAACTCAGAAGTAAAAAAAGCTATTTAGTTACTAAGACCTGGTTTTACGCCGCCACCACGAAAAACGGTAGCAACAAGCCTTTTAGATGAAATTTAAGAGAAGAAATGTTTTTCTTCTCTATCAGGACAGTGTGTGAATATGTTCCTTGATGAGTAGTCATATAGTTTGTTACGTAATTTCTTCTTGTGAATTAAAGTACCAGTGCACGGTAAAATCTTTTGCGACAGACAACACAGCAAATATGGCCTTCATGAGAAAAACTTATCGCTGCTCTGCACATATTTTGAATTTACTGTGCAAGGACTTACAAGTACAAGATGTTAAAGAACATGTAGTCCAAATTGTTAAGTATTTTCACAATAATCATCTGACTAGAGCAAAATGCAAAGCAGGAGACAACACTTTAGTACTTCCAAGTGATGTGCGATGGAATAACATGGCTGATTGCTTAGAGATGTTCGTCACTCAGTGGGATTTTCTTTTATATTTTCATTTACATGGAAATACTGGGCTGTTACCAATACCAATAAAGTTTAATGCCCGCAAAAGTCCATTTAAATAAATGACGTTTTCGGGCGAAATAAAAAAAGACGTAAATGGAATACAGTGGTGGTTATTACAAAAATCGCAAAACAGCTGCCAATAATCAAACAGTTCCTGTGCGCAACTACTTCCTCAGGATCAGTAGAACGAGTGTTCAGCACTTTTGAACTGTGGCATTAGCGGTGTTATTAATATTAGTAGTTTTTAAAATGTTCAGACCGTGGGTTGAAAACTGTGAATCCGACAACGAAATTGAAGAGAAAATCGAGCAAAAAACAAAGTGCCATTTACAGATGTGCTGCAAGAGGATCGTTTTACGAGTATATCAAGGTAAAATTTATATTTTTTTAGTTTTGAAATGAAAGAACATTTTACACTTTTTATGGATTTCGGACAGATTTTTTTAAAAATTTAGTATGTTATTTTGGAAGTCAAAATAAGCATTTTATTTTATTGCACCGACCTTGTAGCCATACAGGGTGATACAAAAAAAATCAGGTCAAAAATCTTACTGAAAATATTTGTCTGCAGGTCTTCTATAATTCTAAAACCATCAGAGGGCATAGAAGATGCCATTAAGAGGACAGTGGAGTTAACCGGCATTCCAAGGTTTACCTTGCGTCGGTTCCTTCACCAAGACAATTCACTGGAGAGGTACATTGAAAATGTTTAGAAATTATGATACAGTGTGTATGTAAGTGTATGCGATGTATGAGCTTAAGCAGATTCCGTCAGTTGATTCTTTGCAAGAAAAGTTATTAGCTAATGGCCGATTTGCTGCTAGTCGCGAAACTTTACTGCAAGAGTTCCTTAGCCAATATGACCTCTATTTTAAAGATAATTATATAAAAAAAAACTAGTTGAGGTACTAAAAACCAAAGCGTATGATAAAATATATTGCGTAGATGAGGCTAAAAGAGCATCTAGTAACATACCACTTAGATTGCCTCCCTACCATTGCGATTTGAATCATATAGAAATGATATGGTTCGAAATAAAAAACAAACTTAGACGCAATAATGTAAACCCAAAAATGTCCGCTAATGTAATTGAAGTAATTAAAACTCACTGTGAATTAATACCAGAGAGCAGTTGGAGAGTGGAAGTTAATCATGTACTTGAAGTCGAAAATAATTATAAAAAAGTTTTGGGAAAACGTAAAACCTTTAATTATATCAGTGGATGATACTGATAGTACAGATTTAAACTATTGAGATGACTTATTTTTCTATTACGGTTTTATATAAGGTGTTCCACGTAGAAGTTCCGCATTTTTAACTCGGGAATTACACAGATGTCAAAAAGCCTTTGCCATTCGTTTCAAACGAAAACAGTTTATTCCGATATTTCAAAAACGATAGAAAATAAAGGGGTGTGGAACTTCTACGTATGACACCCTGTATAATAAAAATTATATATATTAGGGCTTACTACTTTTACGCATATTAATAATTTACGTCAAAGTCAGCAATACACAATTCATTTTTGTACATATCAAAATATTGTTTTAATCTTCCTACTAACCACCCTGGACCGAAATGATTGATTTGCCAAAATAGAAGGACAAGCAGGTATAAAGTATAAAGGCGTTATTCAGTCATGACCATTTATCGTATGTCGTACTTTACAGTGAATAAGTCGGAAGAAGATAGAAAAATTTTCTGCATTTGTTCGAGGGTGGAAAACATGAAACAAATAGTGAAAAATCTTTTAACCTTACGGAACGGAAATTTTTTTCGCTGTTTTTCGTGGTAATGCGTGTCTAAGTAAAAACCTGCGCGACAAGCACAAGCACTTCTTATTCACGACGCTCCTGGTTGGTTACTCAAGTGACCAGCCTTATTTGTCAGAAATATAGAAATATAGTTCCTACACCTTGAAATGCATTCTTTAACGATGATATCTTATAATATAAACCGTCACTGCGATGTTGCCAAATTATTTGTGGATTTTTGTAAAAAAAATGACAGTAGGTATATGCTTTGTAGGTTAAAAAAAAATAAGAACCTTATTATATTCGAAAATCCCTTGCAATGCCTTACTTATCAGTCAGGACCACATTTTTTTTTATGGTTTGGCATAAACACAAGCGATATTATGTTGGTCTTGAATTTTTGGAGTAATGACTTTGAATTAATGGATTTTTGAAGAGTGTCGTTCGAAGAGTTGACCATATAAAAAAATTTAAAAGCCTTTGAGCCAATTTTGGAAGTCCGAATTTAAGCTTCTTATTCCGGTCTGGTAATAGCATAAAGGGTTGAGTAGGCACGGCCGCGTTAGAGGACGAACATTGACCCCCATTCTGCACTGTAACGGAGCGATGCGGAAAGTACGGTTCACGGGAGAGAGCTTTGCGTAAAAAGGTGACGTAATATTTGTACGAGGCAAGGTAAAAAAGTTAGAAGAATTAATTTCATCGTACTAGTGCGGTAAACGGACAACGCTGTAATGTTAACTGATAGCTATAATTCATGTTTTTAGAGCATACAAAGTAATGTTATATATGGTGATCGGAAAATGTGTTACGAACCCTATAAAGGTAGTAGGTAACAAAAAATCGAAACCCCGATTTATTTTCCGAGTTCATTTCCCCCATATTTTTAACATATTGCGATTATTTTTTGACTAATCAAATGAATATTTGGCACAGCCCAAGCAGCATTTCATACCTTTATAAAAACTGCAAGAATGTTCTTACAGAAAATATTATAAAAATTAAAAGTTGTATATACACTCCGGAACGTTCTTACAACCAGTATAGGTATTCTATATTAAGTGTAAAATGGGCACCACTGTATAAAGCAAAATTGCTTTATATGCTCTCTTTCAAATATTGTATTAGTGTACAGTGAAAATATTAAATCATATTAATAAACATCAATAAAACGCTTATACAGCTAAAGTAATAGAGAGCTTATAAATAATTCCCAAAAAGGTTTCGTACGTAACAACACACTAATAAAACTGTTTTCTCCACAACCATTACTGAATGCAATAATTCCAAAATCATTTTTGATAATAGAATGTAAAAATTCTCGCTCTTGAGTTGGAATATTTATTCTGAAACACTTGCTTCTTATGCGTTTTGCGTGTATTTTCATTCCATAACAAGATACGGAATGAATATTCTGTAATTGATCTAAACGACATAGGTTGCCATGAATTTTGAAACTGTCAGTGTCAGATAAAAATGGCCGCGTTGTAATAATTATTTTCAGACAAATTTTAGTGCAAGTCAAAAAATGAGTGAAAAATCGGATGGATCAGATATGGAACTGGATAATACTCCACCTGAAATTACGAATATTATATATAATAACTTAATTGCTTTGTACAGATTTTATTTGTTTTTATTCGTACTTTTTGGTCGTGGAGAAAATATAGTCTGCTACTCGGTTAGAATGAAAATCGATACTCGTGGTTCCTCACGCTCGCTACGCTCGCGTTCGGAATCTTCCACTCGGATCGAATTTTCATTCCATCCTCGTTACAGAATCTACTATTATAAACGTTCACTCTATGAGGGAGATTTGGTATACAAGTATGTATGTATAAAAGAAGTAAATGCTCTTTTAAATGTTGCCAATTTTTTTAAGAACCAATTATTCTTGTCTTAGCAGTTGGAAATAGCAAAATTGTTCAGTTTTTATTTTCTTGTAGTTATATAATATAGCTTCCAAAGTTACAAAATGGATTAGTATCATAATATATTATATTATTCTATTTAAGTATCGAAACACTTCGAGTATTTAGATTTCTTGCGAATCAAATTTTACTGTGTTAGTATGCAGGGTGTTACAAATTCGACATAAGAGCATTGGAATCTCGGAAACCATAGGAGTTAGAGAAACGGTTAAATGGGGCAAAGTTGTGCAATTCGGTGCTGATTAAAATGCCGCTTTAAAAGTTTTAAAATTTCGAATACTTCCGATATTATTCGAAAAAACCCGAAATTTTGCAAAATCGTTTTTATTTTTTCCTGACCTCATTTGCTATTTAAAAATAAATGACACTTTGTCGTTGCAACTTTTTCTCCTTTACAAAATGACGTCATTAAACTAAAGATCCGACGTTTCGTCTCCGAGCGGCCAACATCAACTTTATTTTTATAAATACGGACCTGGATTTTTTTTCACCGATTTTTAAACCCCCCCACCCTCAAAATGTAATGGCGGTATTACTTTCTAATAATGAATTGTTTTTGCTTATTTCCTTTTAAATTCGTATTTTACATTTGTCAGTCCGGTCCTAAGTAACACAATTTATTTTATAAGAATTTTCTAATAATTATAAATTTCTTAATTATAAAACCTAATTTTCTAAATGTTCAAAAATATTGCCGTTTTGTTCAATGCAACGATCAATTCTTCTTCCAATTTTGGCGACAGCCCTTTCAACCGATCTTCTCCTTATCCTACCAACTGCGACCTGTATGCGTTCGTCCAGTTCCTCCATGGTATCTAAGTAATTTTTATAAATAAAATTTTTTAATGCCCTCCATAAAAGAAATCCAGAGGCGAAATATCTGGCGACCTCGCTGGCGACTCTATTGCCCCACCATTTCCGATCCACCTATTAGTAAGATCAACTTTAAACAAACTTTGAAGAATTGGAAGAATAATACAACATACAGATCGTAGACTATAAAGGTCAATCAAGAAACATCGATCTGTGCATAGGTAGGTACCTATGGGTTAAAGGAATTATTTTTGAACATTTTGAAAATTAGAGCTTTCCTAATAAACTCAAATTTTCATGAAACCCATTTGTAAAGGTTTTTATAAAAATAACGCTTTTAATTATAATTGTGATTCGTTGCCAGGACCGGACTGACAAATGTAAAATGCGAATTTAAAAGGA
This sequence comes from Polydrusus tereticollis, assembly GCA_963920685.1. Taxonomy (NCBI): domain Eukaryota; kingdom Metazoa; phylum Arthropoda; class Insecta; order Coleoptera; family Curculionidae; genus Polydrusus; species Polydrusus tereticollis. The sequence goes on from OY987329.1 coordinate 128,942,211, forward strand.
AATAAGCAAAAACTATTCATTATTAGAAAATAATACCACCATTACATTTTGAGGGTAGGGGGGTTTAAAAATCGGTAAAAAAAATTCCAGGTCCGTATTTAAAAAAATAAAGTTGGTGTTGGCCGCTCGGAGACGAAACGTCGGATCTTTAGTTTAATAACGTCATTTTGTAGAGGAGAAAAAGTTGCAACGACAAAGTGTCATTTATTTTTAAATAGCTATTCAAATGAGCTCAGAAAAAAATAAAAACCATTTTGCAAAATTTCGGTTTTTTTCGAATAATATCGGAAGTATTCGGAACTTTAAAACTTTTAAAGCGGCATTTTAATCAGCACCGAATTGCACAACTTTGACCCAGTTTAACTAACTCCTATGGTTTCCGAGATGCCAATGCTCGTATGTCGAATTTGTAACACCTTGTATATTGTTTTTAAGTTAATTTTTTATGTGCCTTTTTTATTGATCATTTTATAACTATTATAAAATTGCGTGAAAAAAAAAATCCACCTCGAAATGTGAAATGTGACTGAGGTAGAAGAAATCTTTTTGGTTATGAATAAAAACATAACTGTTGATAAAAACCGGTCTCTTTATTAATGGTAAAAGTACAATTATGCCAATAATTATAATATGGACTATGTGGCTTCTTTAATATCGACTCTAAATTGGCCGCATCTTAATAAATCTAACCGGCCCTTTAATAAACCCTAATATCACGAAGCTCAAATTGCTTATTATAAATCTAACCGACAATTTGCGATTTTATATGAACTTAGATTAGCGTTGGCACTAGTGAATCGTATGAAAGTGGTTGAAAATAAAACACAAAACTGTTGTATTAAAGTTCTTCAGTAGCAATTTTAACACTATTTTGCACTATAAGACATGCATTTATCTCTTAGATGTTGTACAGAACACCGTTTTGCTACCAAAAGTACCAGGTGTCCAGCTTTCGTGTGTTTTCATTTACCAGCTTCCTTATTATAAAAGATAGAAAGATGGGGTTTGCGACTTACTATCCTATTATTTTATGAAACTTTCATTGCCGCAAACGAAATCTTCATGGCCCTCTCAGTTTCTGACATACAGGGCGATTTTGAAAATTTGTCTTTTTTGACGCTCCCCTGTATATCGATTACTTGATAACTTATCAATAAGGTAAGGACGAGGCTTATTTTGGTCACTTCATGCACGTCGAAATGTTTATTTTTCTCGAAAGCAAAGTAAGATACGAAAAAATATTAAGAGGCAAAGAAGTTGTATTTTTAGCTGCTTAACCCGAAAACATTATAAAATTTTTAAACAAGTCAGTGACGTACATTTTTCTTGTCAATATTGTTCGAGCCACTGCTCCCCGGGACGCCACTGGAACTCATAATTATCATCTGGTTAGTGCTAACTTAGCGTCTTGCCACAACGAACAACACTGCCAAACTTCACCAAAATCGGCACAATAATCTTTGAGATATTAATAAGAAACCGATTTTTTTCTTAAACTTTGACACCCTGTACCTTAAAAACCAGACTTTTTAGGACACATGTTTATATGAACTTTTCCGTCAGACCCGGAGCCTTGCTGAAGAGCCGTAAACGGCGAAACGCGTCCAAGGATTGGGTCTGACGGAAAGGATAAGGGACAACTCTGTACACGAACTTGTTTTAGGTTTGTGTTTTTCAAAATGAACTTTTCTACTTTAATTTGGCTGAGAATTGCGCCCTTGAATAAGTAATACCCTGTGTGTTTTTTTCATACCCTACGCTTTTCGACCTCCAGGTGGTACTTTTCATTCCTTATTTTTTCTGGATACCTACGCTACTGAGCCTAACCATGAATTGTGCGTCAATCTTTACATAACCTTAACAATTGGATTTAATTTAAAAAATATGTATAGCGTTAGAAAAAAAACAATGCGGTAAACAATAAGCGTTTTGGACATGAACCAAAACCAGTTTTGATAAGAAGACCCCTCGAACAGCTGTCAGGAATACCTAGTCGTAGGTCGCAATGGTCGCATAATAATTTGACCTATTTATTTGACTGACACTGTAAGTTTTAATAGGGTGTCGTGACAAGAATATAACACATTTGTGTTTACAAAGGAAATTATTAATTTGAATTCCTAACGACTTAAAAGTGATTGCCAATTACTAAGGACTGGAATGTTGAAATTGGTTGGAGCAACAATATGTTGACAGTTTTTTCACGCTCCAGACTATATTATGTTTGTCACCTAAAAGAATAAATTTAATAAGCTATATTTTCCATTCCACCATTTTAAATCTTATAACTTTTTGGGTAGGTAACTTCGATTTAAACAGGGTGTCTCAAAAGGTGCGGAAAAAATGCTACCACAAATTCCTAAGGCTTAAATATGACGATCTAACCCAACTTACCTCAGTCCAAAAGTGGATGATTTCGGAGATACAAAGTGTCAAAAGTTCAATTTGGTTTTAGTTTTTCATAAATAATTTTTTTACTAATTGGTGTATTGTCACAATATTCCGCTAGGGGGGATTTTGTGGGTTAAAAAATTAAAATCTGCTCTAATTTTTATTGAAAAATATAGAGGGCGCTACCTGCGGTACCTTGCACACATTTTGCCACCCTGTATTTAACTTTTAAATAATAGTATATTATTAACCAAGGTTTAGACAGCCATCGTTATTGCCCGAGCGGCAAGTTTAAATCACGAGGAGCGGAGCGACGAGGGATTTAAGACGCGAGGGCTATAAGCTGTCTAAACCGTGGTTAATATAACATTTTTTCCACTACTACAAACTTTTATAAGACATTTATCTTTATACTAGATATTAATAATTATAAAAAATTATAGGTAGGTATAAGTATATTTTTTAATCAAGTTACTTGCGCTTTGGAATTGGCAAAATATTTTGTTGTTTTGTCAGGTGGCTTTGTGAATGTCAATTTTTGTTCATTTATGTCATCAGATTTCACGAGTTTTCCGTTTTTTTAAAAAATGAGCAAAGAAAATGTTAGTTATATTATTATGTGTACACCTCCAGAATTAAGGATGGAAGCAGAAAAAATGTTGACTGTATCGATATCTTACATATCAAGCATCTCTAATAATCTAATATGTATTGATAATTATCTGGTTGCCTAACTATTTAAAATGTTTATGAATTCATATTGTAGAATTAAAAAATCAAGTTACCTGCGTTCTAATAGATTCTTGAAGATCGGTCAATAATGGATTTCAATGCCTCATTATTGACCATGGTCAATAATAACTTATAAGGTAGAGAAAAACGATTTCTAACGTTAATAATCGGTCAATAATGGCGATGTTATAGGTTAGTAGTGGAAAAAAACTCTTGTTCTCCAACGTATTTTACCTAAAAAAGGTATACGTGGTACGAGTTGATCTGAGCAGCCGTTTTTGAGATATCTGGATTTAAAAGATTCCTACCCGTGTATGGCCAAGTCTAGATTATTGTAATAATTTAACACAATTTGAAGCAAAGGCGTTAAATTACAACAACTGTCACTAGAAACTGACTGATGTCAAATCGAATCTAAAAAATAATTCAAGCATACATTTGAATTGTCAAACAACTTTTAAATTTCTTTTCGTCATGTCCATGTCCATACAGTATACCAACGAAGAGATGACCGATATGTTATTGGTTTTTGGATATTGTCAAGGAAATGGTTTAGAATCTTGCAGAGTATATAGTGAAAGATTTCCGAATTTCAACTACAATTCGAATTGATAAAGGCTAGCTGGATTTTTTGTCAGAACTACCTACTTCTAAGCATTGCGGCTATATTAATATTAAACATACTGTAAGCTTAAAGTCGTTAAGAAGTTAAGATTTGGGAAGATTAAATTAAAGATCAATTTGATTTTTCTTTATCTGCATTAAACCCACATTTCACGCACAAAAATAAAAAAGTCTGCGGACAGAATTTGTAACTATATTGAATCATAGGTAAAATGGATATTTACAATTATTGATTTAGATTGAGGTAGGAAAACAAATAATTTTTACTACCGTCGATGCAAAACAAAAAACGATGCACGTCATCAATCAGCTAATTGTAAATCCGCAAGAAAACACGAGGAAATTAAATTTGGGCAAAAAGGATTAAAATTTTATGCGATATTGAATTTACTACAAACTTAAAGTATTCTTCTTTGATACGAACCCACTTATAGCAAATATTTTTTTTATTTAAGCTTGTAAAAATCAATATAATTTGAATTTTATTGGCCGATAGTTGGCAACACAACTGTAAACGGTGCGGTGGCGTCAGCTCGTTCGTTGGCTTGGTTTGACGTTTCATGCAAAACCAACCTTAATTGTTCATGGTTCCGTGTTGCTGTGCGTCTATTTTTTTAACAAAAACTCCAGATCTCTTCATAAATAGCATTAAAGAACTGTTCTATTAAGAGAAACAAAAGTGTACATACATATCTCTATCGATTACGTTGTTTACTATTTGTGAAAAATGCCGAAGCATTTAAATAGTCGGTGCAAAGAGCTAATAGCTTCTCTAAGAAGCTATTTTCAGGAAGAACTTAACAACAATGGCCTATTGTTACCCTTGACAGCAGTAGGCATAGAGAAGTAAATTTAAAGAGTATGTTAAGGTCTAGATATTTTATTTCTACTTTACTAATTTTTAGCGTGTAGCAGTTGCCCTAAATTTGAATATCTCCACTGTAAGCGCAATTTCAACAACAGTTAAGGAAAATAAGTTATTAGAATCACCTGAAAACAAACGTTCTAATTCAAAGAAAGTTGTAAATGTGTGAAGATTGGATATAAGTTCTATCCGTAACACTATTTATGGAATGTACGAAACAAGTAAGTTGTATTATTTAAAAATTATAATATGTTACATCGGCTATTCATAAGCTGTAACTTTTTTTTAGAACATCATGTAACTTTGACAACTTTAAGTTAGAAATTTAAAGACAAAGAACTGTTTGATGGTTGTCATACCTCTTTAAGAAGCCTCTTCAAAAAAATAGGCTTCGGATGGAAAAAAGATTAACTGAGGCGAGGGCTTATGGAACTTTCCCATGTAGCTTTCAAACGACTGGTATTTTTGAAAAAATATATTAAAGAAAAAGAAGCATTCTTCTACCAATTCGTTTTCTTGGATGAAACATGGATTTTTCAGAATGGTACCATTGGCATTGGTCGATCTTGACAAGATGAAAATAAAAGAAGTGTTAGATCTACTAAAGTTGATGGTAAAAGGTATTATGCAGGGGCGCGTTCATAGTTTTCACCAAATTGGTAAATATTACCCAGGTAAAATTTAACCGACGTCCATCAAGTTGCTATCTACGAAACAAAAAGATCTACTCACTGTGAACGGCTCGGGCATGCGCCGAGAGCAACCCGAACAAACGTCAAACTTGTCAAATTATATTTTGCAATTTTGAAATGCGACAGCAACAAAACTCTTTTAAGCAAATTGTGGGTATCTTTTGAAATCGACATTCTCAAAAAGTTTTGGCGTGCCCAAAAAACTTTTATTTTAAAAACAACCTAACTTTTAACTTTCACCATAAACAATAAACAATACATTTGCGCATGCCGGACAAACTTTATCCGTCTCCCGACTTGGTTAAAAAGTTGTTTCGTTCGGTAAAAGTTATCCACAACCGTGAACGAGTATAAATGTTACCCGGTACAACCGTGAACGAATTTTCCTATCGCCGTGTGCAATCGGTGCGCACCCGACGAACGTCCGACGTCAATCGTGAATGCGCCCCAGTAAACAAATATATAAACTATGGAAAATTTTTGTATAGTTATCTCGTTTTTATGAAAAAAAAAAACCGGTGTGATTGCCTCACTTGGATATTTTGGTTACAAGCTGGCAACACTGTCGAAAACTGACGCCACTCGAAGGGTATGACGTGCATCGGTTTTTATTTTGCATCAACTATATAAACCATAATGAAAGTAGATTTTTAAGGTGAGCTGGTAGTTTTAAGAATATAACTTTAAGACGTCTCTTTTAAAAATAATTTAATCTTAACATAATACAATATATATATTGTACTGATTCGGCGGTTGGTTCCTTGTGAAACATTTTAATAATAACTTTTAAATAAGATAAAAAATTTTGCTTTTTAATGTTTCAATTTATTTAGAGAATAAATCACTCTACATGTTTCGGCTTATTAGGCCTTTTTCAAGAGCAATACAAGATGAATACTAAATCTAAAAGTAACAATACGGGTGTTTATAAACTTAATAATAAAGGAAGGTTTTTATTGCACCTATCCAAATGTTGGGATTTTCCTAGTGGTTGTTATGGGTAGACTTAATGAGGGTGTCTATTATCGGGTAAATAATAATATATATAATAATATATAATAGACACCCTCATTAAGTCTACCCATAACAACCACTAGGAAAATCACAACATTTGGATAGGTGCAATAAAAACCTTCCTTTATTATTAAGTTTTTAAACACCCGTATTGTTACTTTTAGATTTAGTATTCATCTTGTATTGCTCTTGAAAAAGGCCTAATAAGCCGAAACATGTCGAGTGATTTATTCTCTAAATAAATTGAAACATTAAAAAGCAAAATTTTTTATCTCATTTAAAAGTTACAATACAATATATAATATAAAGTTAAAAGCAATAACGTTTGCGTTAACGTGTCTGAGTGTCATGTGGCATGTCAATGTTGTTATTGTAGCGCTATTATAGTTCTTTTAGCCCCTGTATGCAGAACAAATCTTTAAAAAGCATGAAAAAAGAACTATTCAAACGCAGATCTTCTGAATTTATATAATCTGTTTGGACAATTTGATCGAATCATTAGCAGGACTGTAATGAAAAAATCGTTGCATTTGGTTCGACCCCAAAAAGCGCCAAAAAACACTAATAATTAATACACTTAAAAAAATTAAATGAATGCTCTCGAATATGCCCAAAACTTTACTACATTGATATAATAAAGTCGTAACTGGTCTCCGAAAGGGACATATTAAATAAGAGATAAATAAGAACCGCAAAAGTCATATCACCTTTTTTTTATTTTAAAAAATTCCTACGCGTTTCGATCAAAAGGTCATCCTTAGGGCGAGTGGTCTGTAAGTAAATATATACAAGATATAAGAGTAAGTAAAACAATTTTGGGAAAGTACTTACAGGTTAGCAAAAGCAAATATCCACATCAGACAATATAGTGATGGGCACACACATTTGTAAGGATTGATCGTAGCTTCAGAGGTACAGAAAAGTTGAAAATAAAAAAAATGTAACGCATTTTTCTTCCTGAAAATTGTTCGTAAAATAAGTTTAATGCTAAGCACCTTCAATTTCAATACGCCCTGTATAACTCCAAAGAAGTTGATATATCGTTCTATTTACAAGAACAAAACACTCCCCGTTAAACACTAACATTAGTCTTACCAGAAAACGGAAATACAGTATTTCATATTGAAGTAAACTTCAAAATTTAAAATTAGTACTAAAACTGGGGCACAAATTCCAGAGGTCTAACGGGCCTTCTGGTTTCCTTTACGTTTTAAAAATAGCATGTTACTAGGTATAAAACGATTTGTTACATTTTCGAAATTGTTTGTATTTGTTACGTAATAGGTGATATCCTCATCATCAGTATGGAAAAGACCAACCTAGAGTACTTAACTTGTAAGTCTTGTAACGTATAAAATATAAGCAATTTTTTTTTCGTTAACAAAATGAATTCTTTACAACTACTGTTTGTTAATATTTAAATTACTTATCTGTTTTCTAATATCCCATATTACCATTAAGATGTGTAGCAGTGAACCAATTAGACCAAGGGTTTAGAACCAGTCACAAGAATATCATTTATTATATTTATACAACATTAATAAAATTAGTAAAGAAACACGCATATAGCGGTGGTAAAAACCTCTATAGTATATCTTTAAATGATGCAAAATAATAAATCAATCAAAACCGTCTTCCCCATGGGCGTGCAAGAATTTCGGCATGTATAGGTTTAAATAGGCCTGAAATTTTAAATTTGTGCAGAATTAGTACAAGTATCGACATTAAATTCAAGTTTTGTTTTGAAATATATATCTTAATATTAAATTTTAAGCTTAAAATTATGTACAGCCGTACCATTTACCTTGAATTTTAGAAAGCAATTTTATCAAAACCAATTAGAGTCTAGGTACTTATTCCGTTTCTGCTCTAATCATTCTATTCCTTTTGTACCTAATCCTGGTTACCTGTTTGCTAATTATGTGGTTAGTATGCCTTTATGGGTGCCTCTGTTGGAATGATACACCTATCTGTATCTATACATTGAGTGTTTGGTTCTTAGTGAAACTAGTCAAAGTGTAAAGTGCATGTCAGTGTTTTTTTAATTAAATATGGAGAATTTTCAACAATTGCCTAAACGCCCTAGAGTCGGTCCATGTACAGTAAATGGAAGAAGAAAATAGTTCTTAACTGTTACGATTCTATTAAAAGGAATAATGCGGATTTGAGTGTTGATAATGCAGTGTAATTTACAGCAGATAGGTATGCTTAACGTTGGGAAAACAACAATATATAAACTTTTAAAAGAAGAAAAAAGTGTTGGCGTCAAACCTCCAAAAACTTCTCCAGGACGACGAAAACTTGAGCTGGATGACATTTTAATGAAGAGAATAACGTGAAAAGTTCATAGTTTCTTTGTAAAAAAAGAAGTTTCCACGCTGGACAAAATTTCGTCCTCAATCTCAGAAGACCAGGACTACCCATTTATGTGTAGAAATACGATTTGGAAATTATTTCCGGCGAAAGAGTTAATTTGCTAGCTTGGAAAATTCTTCTGTAGCAACTAAAATTCATGAATTTATATTTTGAGGCTCCCTTATAACACCCGAAATTTCTGATTAGGCAAACGAATAAAAATTGGTATAAATAAACAGTTAGTAAAAGTTGAACGAACTGAACGTCTAATCTGTTTTAAAAAAGTGTAACAGATGAATGAATTCATAAATATGTAAATCCACGTATAAATAGAATTGACATATAGACAGGGACGGAGTTTGTTATTTGAAGGCTTCTTTCGTATATTACCAAAGCCGGCTACTCACTACGCGGCACTTACCGAGTGATTTCGCTTGGCAGGGGCGTTTTTTTAAGTGTCTCACCCGACTGGCGATGTTCCTGCTCACTATATTAAAAGAACAGATTGAGCTTTTGTTAAATTTCCGCAAGAAAGTCAAAATTAATGTCAAAAAATATATAGGGTCACAAATTTGACAGACATGACTCCCTCATCCATAACCACACGAGTGAATTGTATTTCGAGATACGATTTTAAAAACATATAGTTGTTGATGTTTATTTTCAATCGTAAAGGAAATACGAGGGTTCCTTAATTGTCTTCATCGATGTTGTCACAGCCCCCTTTACTTCAAGCCACGAAGTAGAAACAACAGCAATGCTGGATGAAGATATCGACTAGTCACGTGATTTGACACTTGTTGGTAGGCGTATAGCACAGTATTTAGTGTGCAAATTATGCAGAACAGTTGTTTACCTTTTGGTTGTTCTAATTAGTTTTCATTTTTTATCCGGTTTATATTGATATCTAACAGAAAGTTTAAGTAAAGTGATTACTAGAACCCCTACGAAATACTAGTGATTATGTTTGGTACGGATCTTCTGTAATATCATTAACAAAGTGATAAATCAAGTGAACGGCCGGTGCCAGCCTACCGTCTGTTTACCGTTCTCTCAAAATGGCGGCAGAATTTTTGAAGTTTTTTTTTATTTAAAGGTTGTGTTTTCTGTGTATTTTCTAGCCCTTTGTGATGAACTTTATTGTTTTATGCCTACAGAATTTATTATATTCTACCTGTGCTGTTTATTTGGTTGTTTATTTAGCTCCAAGGTATAAGTGACATGGATTAAAAATTCCTGGGTGCAATTCGATTTGTATTTCTTTAGTGGCTAAAAGTAAAGGATATTTTATCCAAAATAAGTATTTCGATTGCGATTGCCTGCAACGTGGCAGCTGAAGTGTCCCAGCAGGCATTAATGAAGGGGTGCTATTTCATATAGTGTATATATGTGCTTTAAAAAAAACCTATTTTAACTCTAAAAAGCATAGAACATGATGAATTCTTCAGTGATTTTTTTTCAATATGTGTTTGTGGTAGGGAGCATAAAACGCTTCTTATAATGGTTTGTTTATATTTATAAATATTTTGCTGAAGGAATATGCTAAGAGAAAAAAAAACCAATAGGTACGCTGCAGAAAAATCTAAAACAAGAAAACAAACATTGGACACAAAAAAAATTTTAATTGGTTGTTTTTAAATTATTATCTGGTATGTATAAAATCACATACAGAGTAGCAAAAAAGTCGCGCATAATGCCTGTAACTTTCGATTTAGGAGGGGAAGGAGTATCAGGAAATGGCCCCAAACGTCCACTGAGGAGGCATTGCTTTCAGTTATATTAAAAGTTATGGAGAAGGCTATCAACCAAAAATTATTAAAATACCTGGAAGGCTTCAACATTATTAGTGACCGCCAGTATGGATTCCGTAAGTCTAGATCAACAGGAGACCTTCTCGCTTATGTTACTCAAATTTGAAACAACGCAATAGAACATCATGGGGAGTCCCGGGCGGTAGCACTGGACATTTCCAAGGCTTTTGACCGAGTATGGCATGAGGGGCTCCTAACTAAAGTGAGAGCATATGGAATGCCGGTTCAATTTTGTTCATGGCTGTCGAGCTTTCTTAAAGACCGTTCTTTGCGAGTGGCGATGGACGGATTTCTTTCAGACACATTTAACATCAACGCCGGTGTCCCTCAGGGTTCTATATTGTCGCCCACCCTTTTCTTACTATACATTAACGATCTTTTGGAAAAAACTAAAAATCCTAGATATAGCTTCGCTGATGACAGCACACTTGTTTCATCTTTTACTTTGAATGCTCGGACATCGGCTGCTAATGCACATCTCTATAGGCAGCAAGAGGTCTCACATCTCCACAAAGACCTGGAACAAATTCTGTCTTGGAGTGACAGTAACCAAGTAGAATTTAACGCTAAAAAGACCCAGGCGGCAGTTTTTTCTAAAAAAGTTAATGTTGAAGAACCGAATATAGTTATGGCGGGACACTCCATTCACTTGGATTCATCAATTCATTTATTGGGCGTTAATTTGGATAGTCATATGTCTTGGCATAGCCACGTTGCGGCCATTGCTAAGGCAGCCTCGCAGAAGCTTGGAGTACTTTTCCGAACAAAGAACCTCTATACACCCCAACAACTTTTGATGCTCTATAAAGCCCAAATTCGACCATTGCTGGAGTACTGATCGCATATTTGGGGCTCTGCTCCTAAACATACCCTGAGATTGCTAGATTCCATTCAAAGAAGAGGAATTCGCTTGATCGGTGACCATAGTCTGACAAACAACCTGGAAAGCCTTGAATATCGAAGGCAGGTTGGCGACTTGAGTCTATTTTACAAATGTTTTCATGGCAAGTGTTCAACTGAGGTTGCCCGCTTGATACCACCCAGAGCGGTGCATGGTAGAAATACACGACGAGCCACTGCAGCCCACCAGTACGTGGTTTAGCTTAGTGTCCCTCGAACGACACTGTTTCAAAATTCTTTCATCTGGAGAACGTCATCACTTTGGAACGACCTCTTTGAGATCGTGTTCCCCAACGAGTAAATTCTTCAAAGATTTAAGACTAACGTGAATCGTTTCCTGCGCACACGCACCGCTCCCAGAGCGCCCTAAAGGATTCATCCTGCAGTGCTGTGCCTTATCATAAAAAAAAAAAAACTTGCGCCCATATAAGTTCTATATGATTTAGTTCGCATTGATATGGCGGTGTGCGCAGTTACACTATGTTTTCTGCTACATCTTCCACGGCATATTTCATAAAACGATGTTTGTGTAAATTTGCTATAGCTAATAGTTTCTTCTTTAATAAATTATCTTCAAATTCAATACTTTTGGTGGTTAACTAGTCGATAATTTCTTGTTTTCTCCAAGATGAAGTTGGAGTCTTCTCTGTGCGTCGTGAATGATAGCTTGCGTTATCCATAACTACTACTGAATCAGCTGGCAAATTCATGTCCTCGTGGTAATCTCCCGTATTGAACGACTGAAAGGTTAGCAAACCTTCTTTTAAAAATCCCTCTTCGCTTCCAATATGGACGATTATTAGTCTCTTCCCTTTACCTGAAGGCCCCTTAATACCCGTTAACAGGCCTTCCATGAAAGCTTGGCGAGCACTGGTTATATTTTTGTCTTGCCACAATTTTGGTACTATATAACCTTCATTAATCCACGTCTCATCAAGATAAAGGATTTTCTTCTGCTCTCTTCTGTACTGCTTTATACTTCTCAAGTATTTTCGTCGCCAGCAAACAATTTCATCGCTTTCCAGTAAAGTGATTTACGATTATGCTTTTCCCAGACAAAATCCATATTTTTTAAAGTGGTCCATAAAAGTTTTCTAGTTATAAACGGAATACTGTCATCCTGGCAAAGCTCCATTATAATCTTATCTAGGGTGGGTATTTCTTTTTTAAAATAAAAAGAGTGAACTTTTCTTCGAACTACACTTTTGGTGTTTTCATCAAGGACTTTTACAGGCCTGCCTGGACTTTTCTTGAGAGGTTCCACTTGACCTGCAGTCTTTCTCTCCCGCAATAATTTAAAAACGGTGGACTTTCCAACTCCAGTCATTCGGGAACATCGGTCGACAGTTTCTTATACAGTAAAATTCGGATAATCGTATTTTATGCAATCATGTACATTTAAAATAATAACTTTTTCACTCGATGATAGTGGAGAATTATTGCAAAATCTTTTTGTTGGTGTTAATGTCGCCATTTTATTACTAATCTTATAATACTGTGAACACTATATACGGCTTAACAGCAAATACTGATGCGTTAAACTAAACAAATATACTTAAACTTATTAAGGTCATACACACACGCGGTATATGAAGTTTAGTCCAAATTACCACCTATTTATAATAGAGGCCGGAGCCAAACTCGGTACCTGTTAAACGCAAAACGTAACCTTATAATCTACTACCTAACTAATCCCTACACAATATTTCGATTTTGACACTTCAGGCCAGAAAACATACCTTTCCTAATCCTCTTTCGCAATTACTTGAAATTTTAATATTACAAACAATACTATTTTATCTTAATACCCGTTAACCTAATTCTCTAAACTTTTTGGTTAGTTATCATAAATAATTTAATGCACAAAGTTTACCTGCGCCTATGGCCGACACCGAAATTGAGCCAAACTGGACGGAATTTTCCATTTTATTACTCTACACTATTCTGAAATGGATTATAGACTGCTTTTGACGTTTATGAACGACTTTATTTTGACTTATTAAATCTCGTAATTTTGATTAGATTCATATGGTTTTAGTCAAGTGCAAGTAATGACGCACCATGGCCGACTTTACCAATCGAACGTCACCTACTACTAATTAAGCGCGCCTCGTAGCATCCATAGACACGCCATTTTTTTCCGTCGCTGTGTGCCATAGTAGGCTGCGCGGAGCGGTTCCATTGAACTTTGGGAATTTAAGAAGGGCCAACCGGCAACAACCAAACAAAACAATCGGCAAGGTCAATGACACGTTAATTTGATCCACATGACTCTCGATTCGGGTGGGCCAATTGTGCGTGCGAGGCACTGCGGGCCGCTAGGATTTCGGGAATCGGTTATTGGTAGTTTTTATTTTAATATCGTATGTCACTTTTTTCCCTTGACAGGGGCTAATGTGGTTTTCTCCTTGCTTCCCCGTGCTTTCTACGGTTTTTTGGTCAATTTACCGAAAACCTAAAGGCATTCTCAGGGAAGACAATTCACCAGAAATCAATCTACAGAAGCGCATTTTCCCTGACTTAAAAATATTATGACTATTAGGCAGTACCGTCTTTTATATAATTGAGGCCCCTGGGCACAAGGAAATAAGGAGCCCTTTCTAAAAACGAATTGCCTCAAAAATGTGTAAGATACAGAGTCATTTCTGGTTTGGTTGCCATAGAGACCAACTTACTTTTTTTAAATGGCACACCCTGTATATGATTGCATATTTGCATTCTACTGGGAAAACTCTGAATTTTTTGTGTTTCAAACTTTCACCTCTCTGCAAGCGTTTCCGAGATAATGACAGTTCAAAAATAAAAAACTTCGTAATTATAATAATTCCTACCTAATACCCACCAGTTGAGTCAAGCTGTTTTCATGACAGCGACCTAAGAGGTGCCAATTTTGAGTTCCTGTTTAATTTTCTGTTGTCTGATTTCTTATTTGTTTCCACTATGGTCCATTATAATAGGCGCATCCTTATCCACTCCTCATCCTGAACAAATCAAGAAATCCTTCATATATGGTGGTAAGAAAGAGGTTTAAAAACCTGCCTAAACCTAACCTAAATTAAGGGAGCTTATTACACTTTGGATGCATTTTTTAATGATCCATTAGTTCCGTGATTGTCGTGTTGTTGGATGTTTTAAAGGTTGTTTATTTTTGTGTTGCACGTTGCACCTGATCCTCACCTCCATATTTCCATATGTGGTACCGGGTGTCCAACTATTAGTCCCAGAGCTTTCAGGTAAAAATTTTTTGTACAAAATAGGCCATAAAAAATTGCTGGAAATAATTTTTAAGTTTGGTAGTCGTTCGCTAGGGGGCGCAACGAACACTCGAAAACATAATTCTGTGCTTATCTCCAAAAATACATACTAAAGGTATCCTAAAAACACAATATTGAAAATCTTGATGAGATTATGAAAAAATTTAGTTTGGGACTTTTTGCCATCACTCTTCAAATAAGGGGTGGGGTAAGGTTCAAACATGCTATAAACAAATGTCATACAACTTCTTTGTTTTTTAATCGATTTCAATGATTCTGGCATCATTTAAAAGAGCTTTTCCTGTTTAATAAAATTCATAGTAAAAATAAAAAAATAAATGATTTTGTCGCCGCTAGGGGGCGCTATTTCAAGAAGTCGACAATTTTCCCATTTTCCTAGGAAATTTCAAATTCTAATGAGGTATCTTTTTACATTTAGATGGAAAGAGGATAAAAAAATAAGGAATTTAGTGAAAACCGCAAGTCGATATCTTAATCCTATCCCAAGATATACAAGAATATTTTGGAAAAAAACTTTTTGCCTTGCGTTTTGGGTAAGAAGGCCTGGAAATGCAAAAATTAAACAAAACATCTGTACTTGTCACTAACGCTTATTTTTTATCCGACGCCATTCTTTGTCGTTGTGGTATTGCAATTAAGCTTAAAACAATGAGAATTCCCAAAGAAATAATATTTAATATGCTAGCCGTTTATTTTGAATGCTACCAGAACTCAACAATAGATCAAGGATATACGCGATGAGGTATCCTGGACAGGTACGATATAATAACAGAACCTTTACAAGATTGGCCAGACGGCTACGAGAAAATGGCAATGTTAATTTACCTATCAACCGAAGGCGAGGAAATGGACGCACTGAAGAAAACATAGTGAATGTTTTGGCATATGTTGAGATATAATCCTCATATGGGAATTCGTCAAATTTCACTGGATTTGGACATTACTAGATCAACCGTGCATAACATCTTAAGAGACCACAGGTTTGTGCAAAAATTGAATATTTTGTTGTGAAAAATAAATATAAACACTAAATATTATTAGGTATTTATGCAACAAGTGCGTAAAGTAACCCTTTTTTATAATTATTATCGCATGAGGGCAATCCCATGAATGAAAAAGGTACTTTACACATGAGTTTCGATCAAGTTTTTTTGTGCAATAAAACTTTTATTATTTTAGCATGGCATCCATATCACATTGTTCTCCATCAAGAATTACAGGACACAGACTTTGATAACCGTCTGAACTACTGTCACTGGTTTATTAACATGATGGAAGAAGATCCCCAATTTCCTTCAAACATTTTGTGGACGGACGAGGCAACGTTCACCAGTGTTGGTAATGTTAACCTACACAACATACATTATTGGGCACCAACAAAGCCTCACTAGATGCGAGAGGTTCAATACCAAGGCGGGTGGTCTGTTAACGTCTGGTGCGGGATAATAGGGGGAAGAATTATTGGACCATTTATATTTGACGAGCCCCTCAATGGAAATACTTATTTACATTTTTTACAAAACAGCTTACCTGTGTTGCTCCAAAACATTCCCCTCCTTACTCGTGCTACGATGTTTTTCCAGTACGACGGATGCCCTGCGCATTTTTCCCTAAACGTGCGAAACTATTTGGATATGATCTTCCCGGATAGGTGGATTGGTCGGGGCAGCTTATTTCCTTGGCCACCACGATCCCCCGACTTAACTTGTTTGGATTTTTATTTATGGGGCAGACTAAAGGACATCGTATATCAAACAAGGCCCACTATAAGGAAATATATGATCGTAAGGATCAGAAATGCTATTAGAAGCTATCTATTGCCGAAGTGAAAGCCGGTGTTAATGTAGCCGAACGAAAAGTGCGAGATTGTATTAAATGTGATGGTGGACATTTTGAACATCTTAAAAGACATTAGCTGATTTATTTTTTTTTACATATTTTATCTTAGTGCCAAATCTTGCGTGTTTAATTTTGTTTTTAAATTAAATTTGGTACTGTCATTTTCTCGTAGCCGTCTGGCCAATCTTGTAAAGGTTCTGTTATTATATCGTCTCTATCCAGGATACCTCATCGCGTATATTCTTGATGCTATTGTTGAGTTCTGGTAGCATTCAAAATAAAAGCTAGCATATTAAATATTATTTCATTGGGAATTACCACAACAACGACAAAGAATGGCGTCGGATAAATAAGCCTTAGTGACAACTACAGATGTTTTGTTTAATTTTTGCAGGCCTACTTACCCAAAACGCAAGGCAAAAAGTTTTTTCCCAAAATATTCTTGTATATCTTGCGAGATATCTTGTATATCTTGGGATAGGATTAAGATATCGACTTGCGGTTTTCACTAAATTCCTTATTTTTTATCCTCTTTCCATCTAAATGTAAAAAAATACATCATACATTTGAAATTTCTTAGGAAAATGGGAAAATTGTCGACTTCTTGAAATAGCGGCCCCTAGCGGCGACAAAATAATTTAATTTTGTTATTTTTACCATGAATTTTATTGAACAGGAAAAGCTCTGTCTGTTTTAAATGATGCCAAAATGTCCTATAGGTCTGTTATGATTGGGTACATGTTTTGATTTTTGATTTATTGTTATTTATTGACATTTGTTTTGGACCTTTAGATTGTATCTGTGTTCATTGCGTTAGCAAATAATGAATTTACTTTGTCAACAAGAATATTGTTATTCAGACAATAAAGTACTTTTGTGTTTGAGAATCAAGGCAAAGATATCATTGGCTGTTGAATACCGTTTTAACAAAGTGTTAACAATGTAGACCTCAACTCCAAAACCCCAGACTCTGTGGTGCCAAAAAAGGCTCCTAGAAAAAAAGCGAACGTGGGGGCATTACATATGATCGCCCGGTACATCACAACAGTTATCCCGAGGTAACTGTCCAATTCATCCGCCGATGAATTGATTAAGAACAGACTTTTGCAGAGAGCAACGATCTCATCAATGACGTACTTTCACTTCTAATGGTTCTTGGTAGGCGGCCGAGACACCGCGAATGGTAAGTCACTTTCCCAAAATCCACGCAATCTGATTCGTTGGTTGTGGTGCTATGCAATAGCTTTCACTATGGCGATTATAGTGTGGTATAATTTGATTTCATAGAATAATGATCGTTTTATGTTCGTTATCTCTTTGTTTTGTTTGGTCAAATTAATCAAAAGAAAAATTGTTATTAAAAATATTTACGATAGGTACATTTCCTCTATAATTTGGTTGACGCCATCCCGACGCATTTGAATTTAAATTTAAAAATTGATAGACTACACCTTAAATCAATTATAATATATCTTTTAATGATGCGAAGTAATAAATCAAAACCGTCTTCCCCATGGACGTGTAAGATTTTTCGGCATGCATAGATTTAAATAGGCCTGAATTTTTAAATTTGTGCAGAATTAGTACAGTTATCGACAGTAAATTCAAGTTTTGTCTTCAAATATAAGCAATTTTATCAAAACTAATTAGAGTCTAGGTACTTATTCCGTTTCTGCTCTAATAATTTGTATCCTTTTTTCTTGTACCTAATCCTGGTTACCTGTTTGCTAATTATGTGGTTATTATGCCTTTATGGGTGCCTCTATTGGAAAATTGGAAAAATACACCTATAGTTATATCCTATAGGTACATACCTATCTTGGGTGTTTGTTTCTCAGTGCAACTAGTCAGTGTTTCTTTAATTAAATATGGAGAATTTTCAACAATTGCCTAAACGCCCTAGAGTCGGTCGATGTACAGTAGATGAAAAAAAATTAATTCTTAACTGTTACGATTCTATTAAAAGTAAGAATGCGGATTTAAGTATTGACAATGCAGTGCAAATTACAGCAGATATGCTTTACGTTGGGAAAACAACAATATATAAAGTTTTAAAAGAAGAAAAAAGTGTTGGCGTCAAACCTCCAGAAACTTCTCCAGGACGACCAAAACGTGACGTTTTAATGCAGAGAGTAAGGCGAAAACTTCATAGTTTCTTTAAAAAAAAAAGAATTTCCATGCTGGAGAAAACTTTGTCCTTAATCCGAGAACACCAGGACTACCCATTTATGTGTAGAAATACGCTTTGGAAATTATTCAAAAAAAAAAGAGCTTTCGGTGGAAAAAACATAATAGGCAATCGATGTTAAAAGACAGAAGCGATGTCGTCTATTGAAGAAGATATTATTACGTAAGAAGCATCCGAAAAATCAGAGAAGAAAACAAAAGAATATTTACCTATACGAAACATGGCTAAATGAAGGCCACACTGCGACTAAATTTTGGCAGAATGAAAATATTAAAAGTTCACGGCCAGCTTTTTTGGAAGGATTGTCCACAGGATTAAGACCGCCATCTGGAAAAGGACACTGTCTTTCATAACCCATATTGGAAGTTCTAAAGGCTTCGTTAAAGGTGGTCTTCTGATGTTCCAATCTAAAAATACAGGAGACTATCACGAAGATATGAATACCGATGTCTTTGAAGGATGGCTCAAGCAAGTTTAAGACAAATATAACTTCCATTAGATTTCTTAAAGAAAGAACTATTGGTACTAGCCAATTTACAAAAAATGCATTCAAAAGTTACGTAGTCGATGAAATGGCAAAGTTGCGAGGAATATCTGTGCTCAGACTCTCTCCTTACCACTGCGAATTAAATCTGATCGAACTTATATGGGCTCAAATAAAGACAGATGTCGCCAGAAAAAACACGATTATAAAATAGTGGATTCAAAAAGACTTTTTAATGAAGCTATGGGTAAAATCAGTGCGGAAAAGTGGAAAAAGTGTATCGATCACGTGATAGAAGAAGAAGAAGCCAAAATGTGGCAGGTAAATATAATAATCGAAGAAATGGTTGAACCGCTTATTATAAACGATGTTAATAAAAGTTCATCTTCCGAATCGGACTATGATTAAGCCATAACGACAAAGTATTATTCGATTGTTAAAAATACTTTGTTTGTAAGATTCTATATTATACCTTGTTTTTGTAATTATATTATGTAAAATAGTTTTCATATGTTATAAATACCTACGAATATACTTAATATAATACAATTTTAGGAGAACGCTCCTGGCTAAGGGATTTTCCCAATAACAATGGTAAATCCTGAAATATAATAATAGCCTGCGATACATTCAGGGTGGACCTACCTAAAGAATGCTCATTATTTGAATCCTTTAATGTAAACATACTAGATTTTAAGGGATGGCGTTTAAATTGTTCTTGAAACCCGGGTATGCATTTTGCCTATGTAATGAACATTTATTATTTCTCGCCATTTAAAGATATACTATATTGGCTACAACTTGCCAAATCGACATTTTTAAAAATATTTTAAATAAAATTCTTATTTTTTTCACCCAAAATTCAACTCAAATCAAACGAGATCTTTCGCCAAAATCATAGATAATTTTGGCGATAAATAAAAATTCACACATACAGGTTTGTTCCGGAGTCTGTGTCAGCCAAAGCTTTTTTGTAACTGTAACAAACAACAAACTCCTCATGGTAAACTCTTATTTAGGTATATGGTGAAATCATGTATTTTGTAGCCCAACCCATCTTTATACATATCTGAAGTTTCTGCTTCAAAAATATGCTAATTCCATCATTTTAAAATATTGTAATTTTCAACCCTTTACCTCAATATGTAAATTATATGTATATGGTTATTCAAATACCAATAATGGGACTTCCTATAATATATTACTTTGCAAAGCATATTTTCTATAGGTATATTAAGTGACCCTGCCAATAAGGAAGAGGGCATGTTTAATACCGGGTGTCCATTTGAAAAGTTACCACCCCCTTTATCTAAGCCAGGCTTGTGAGAGAAAATCGCTAAAACAGACCCATACACTGGACCAACCCTCTTAAAATTCCTAAACGAGAATGGGGGTTGAGTGAAAGATATGTTTATTGCCTACATATTGGGTTTAGTTTTTTAAATTTGGGTGATTCTCCCAAAAGTTATCCAAAAAGAATTTAAGTGGGTCCTACAGATTATAAAAATATTTTTGCAATGAGATGTCACTCGACCCCCCTTCCTATTTAAATTTTTTGAGGGGGTTGGTCCAGTGAGTAAAACAGTTTATACGTTCTCTAGAACTTTACCAAATTGCAGCGGGTTAGGCCAAAAAACAGCTAAAAGAAATTAAAGTATTACTAAGAAATTTTGCAACCATGCAAAAATTCGTATTTTAAATTCGTGTCGTAAAAGTCAATTGACAATAATTTGTATGGGTAAATTGATTAAAGTTAGACCAACGGAACAAACCTAATCGAAATTAGATGACGGTGAATTTGGCTGAAGCTTTGGGAAATTGCGGTTTATGTAAAGAAATAAATATACAGGGTGATTCAGAAGTACGGTACGTAACTTAAGGTGGCGATTTCTTATGATTTTCTAAGAGAAAAAGTTCATATGAACATGTGTCCGGAGTTGTCCCGTTTTTGATATATAGAGTGTTAACGTTTTTTGAACTTTCTCTCTTAGAATATCATAAGGAATCACCCCGTTAAGTTACGTACCGTACTTCTGAAACACCCAGTATAGCATAGTTTTTAATAATTTCTTTAGTCACTATTTGTTGTTGAAATGTCGACCGATAAACATGAGAATCTCAAGCATTTATTTGTGTTCCTGTTTTGTTTAAAAAAACTCTTGCGTACATTGTGATGTGACGGCCCCTTAAAGAAGAAGAAGACATTGGGTAGACTGAAGTATTCACGTGATCGCTTATAAATAAATATATAGAAAAACAAATCTACAGGTCACTGCTCCTTACTATTTTATTATTTCTTATTACGTGGCTGATAAATTTCAAAAGTAAAAAAACATTTTCAGGTATTTTTGTATCCCATAAATAATTGTTCCAAGTTCACGATAAAAATTGCCAAGTTGAAGGATTTTAACGAAAATACGTTATCTCTATAATTGAATCTTGGTATTAACAGATATATTTATATATATATATATTTATGCGGCTTATAACACACTTGTCGGTCAATGACTCGTTACAGAAAACATAAAACAATTTCTAATTAAAATTATTGTTTATCTTGTGCTTGTAGTGATGAAGAGAGATGATTTCTTCATTAATAATAGTACATAATTGAACTTTGACTCTCATGGTAGAGGTGCAAAATAATACAAATATGTATTGGAGGGATGACAGTGCCTTCCTATGAACCAAAATTTACAAAATAAATATGAAATTTCACGGACAGAGACGCAAATATTGGTGTGTTTCTTTATCTCTCCGGGTTCCAGTGTGAAATTGACAATTGGGTTTTGTAACGCACATAAGAAAAAAAATTGTCCTTATTATGAACTAGCACACTCGAGAGCACACTAGAACTAGGAAAATAAAGTTAGATGCAAAATGAAAACAAATATAATAAAATACCTCAATAAAGGGAAGTAAAGAAAATCCAAAGGCATTACAAAAAAATAACCCATATCAGAAACAAGCTGCAACAGAGTTTATGTTGATTCTTAACCTAATACCATTAATCATTTTTTCATAGGTTCATGCTATGGACCATAAATCTATGGTTCCAGCCATCTAATGTTCTATTGAAATAATTGACTATCTGTTAATTTCAATTTTGAAAACTCTCATTCATCAAATCATTCTGCTGATGTCACGGAAACAGAAATAGTAAGGAAAATATATTACCGAAGTTGTAGAACGACTACAAGTAAAGAAGTTTTAAATTAAAATAAATTTGGCCAAATCATATAATAAATTGACTCCATTTTTTTTTAAATCTGGTCTTAAACAATTTCAAAATGATATACGCCAAGATAAAATCGTATGCGATATTATTTCATATAATAGCTCCAGACTACTGTTCTGAATTTCTGAAATTTAAGTATTCGAATATTCACTTTATTTATTATTC
The DNA here is from genome assembly GCA_963920685.1 of Polydrusus tereticollis. Taxonomy (NCBI): domain Eukaryota; kingdom Metazoa; phylum Arthropoda; class Insecta; order Coleoptera; family Curculionidae; genus Polydrusus; species Polydrusus tereticollis. Next base: position 128,964,784 of record OY987329.1, read on the forward strand.
AAATATTCGAATTATTCAATATTCGAATATCATCTATGAGTATTCTAATATTCAGTTTGTAATATTTAAATATTCGATTTCTAATATTCAAATATTCGATTTCTAATATTAAAATATTCAATTTCGAATATTCAAATATTGAAATATTTGAATGCTCGTAGTGATATTCAAACATTGAATAATTTTATTATTTGACTTTTTATACCTTTAATTTATATTTTGGTTTTAGCTTCCAAGTTTTTAAAAAAAAAGAAAACTTTTAAGTATATATGCACTACATATCATAGGTATATATGGTAAAGTAAGTGAAAATATTTAATAATTGAATACCTACTCGAATATTGAAACATTTAAACATGCAATTAATCAAATATTTAAATATTTGAATACCCGAATAATCAAACACATGAATAATTTTAAAGAAAACTATTCGGATTTTGAATATTTAATTATTCGAATAGTCGAATTATTCGAGTTTGATTGAACCCGATTTTTTCTTTAAACTTTGACACTCTGCAATTAATCCAATATTTAAATATTTAAATACTCGAATAATCAGACATATGAATAATTAAAAAAAAAAAATTTGAGTATTTGAATATTCGAATAGTCGAATTATTCGAGTTTGATTCCTAGCACTGCTCCAGACCCATCTGATAAAATTTGACGTCAGAAAGATGCGAGAAACAATACTTTCCTACATCTTATATTTCGCTAGTAATATGCTTATATACAGGGTCACGTAGATATTTAAGGGAGTGATAGTGCTCGTTAAGATAGCCAAAAAATACTTATAATCTTTAATCTTTAATAACCTTTATTCAGCACTTGGCTAGCTATTGCCAAAATATTACAAAAAACCGTGTTTACATGTTAGTTTCAAAACTTATAAACCCTAATCTAAGTAGGTATTCCTTAAATAATGAAATAATTTTCTGCCAAAGTCACCTAAAAAGACGAACTCCCTCAAAAAATAACTTTTGTAAGGATGTAGTCTTAACTGTTTCAATAGTGTTGGCCAAAGCAAATGTTATAATCATGCAAATTTGATATTTTTTTAAGAAAAGCATTAAAATGTCTTGGTAACTGCTCCTGTTCTATTTTATATATTAGAATTAGGTTCGCCCTTCTGATGCTTGGTTCCACAGAAAGCCAATTCAAACTCTGTAACATGTTTCTTACTAGGGTACCTATATCTATTGCATTGGAGAATATATGGCATAATCTTATTTTATATATATTTTCCTGAGTACCTACTGTGCTAGGAATCAAACTCGAATAATTCGACTATTCGAATATTGAAATACTCAAATACCGAATATTTTTCTTCAAAATTATCGTGTTCGATTATTCGAATATTCAAATATTTGAATATTCATGTAAGTATTCAAATTTTTGAATATTCAAATATTTAAATATTTGAATATTCGATTAATTGCATGTTTAAATGTTTCAACATTCGAGTGTTCAATTATGAAATATTTTTACTTTAAAATTATTTAATTTTACGTGCACTAGCCTTTAAAAATTTTTATTATAATATATAGTGCATATACCTACTTAAAAGTTATCATTTTTCTAAATACGTGGAAGCTAAAGCTAAAATTTAAATTAAAGGTATTAAAAGCTCGATTAAAAGTAAAATAATAAAATTATTCAATGTTTGAATGTCGCTACGAGTATTCAAATATTTGAGTATTTGAATATTCGAAACCGAATATTTGAATACTCATAGATGATATTCGAATATCGAATAATTTGAATATTTGAATAATAAATGAAGTGAAATCCACTCATTTGGCAGGGGCACATCGCACTGTAAGAACTGTTGACATTGAGGAAGCAGTCCTGAATGATGTAGAAAACGAAGCAGTTGAAAGTACAAGAAAAAGTGGGGCAACTTTAAACAATTTTATTCAAATGTTGGCCAAAAATCCATTGTTCGGAAATAAAATTTTATTTAGTGATGAAGCAAGTTTTTCGAAAAATCAGAAATTTTTATAACAATCATTTTTGGGCAGAAGAGAATCCTCATGCGATGGTCCAAAGTCATTTCCCGTATCAGTTTGCAGTAAATGTGTGGGCTGGCATTATTGGAGACTATTTGGTGGGGTAATTTTTCCTTCCAAGAAGATTAAATATTTGCCCGCCAATTTTTAGAAGAGGAACACCCGGTGCTATTAGAAGAGGTACCACTTGAACTAAGAAACCAATTATGGGTTATGCATGATGGTGTACCCCCAAATTTCAGTTTGTTGGTAAGGGAGTTTTTAAATCAACACTACAATCGTTGGATAGATCGAGGTGGACCTCAGCCATGGCCCCCTATTTAAATTTTCAGAACACATTTAAAAAAATCGTTGATAATTGGACATTGTGATCTGACAACATCGAGAAATCTGTCCTTTTAAAAATTGAGATAAAAAACCTATATCTATATTAGTATCGAATAAACATTTGCACACGTGTTCATTTTTTATTGACAGGTGTCTCCGATGACAGATTACGGTAGAAATGTAGGGGATCAAAAAGAATGAGAAAAGAACGGGGAGTTAAAATATGATATTAGTAGTTATACAGGGTATCACAAAAGAAGTTCAGGAGAGTGAAAATGTTGGCAGCGGAAAAAATGTAACACTCTGCACACTGCCTCTGACATTCATTACCACCCTGTATGCATGACCATGGATCAGGTTCTAAGCTATTTGAAATTACTCAGAAAATAGACTTCAAATAAAATATAAAAAATTCAGAAAATAAATGATATTCTAATTCTAAGTTCCTTTTATTCGCCGCCGATTAAACGACTATATATAGCTACTACTATAATATTTGCAGAATTATACCGTTGACTCTTACTGCCATAAATAATATACCTGATTAAATCCTATTGTATATGCCTCAACCTCTTCAACGCTGAATAAATGGGATCAGGGTCGGCTTGAAAATGTACCTACACCACATGATTTATTTTTATAATTTAAAATAAATAGACAGGTATTTTTAGTTTTAGGTACCTATATTAAATTTGTACCTGGTCCGGCTCTACTCGAAAAGGTTTTAAAATTTGGGGTTTCCTTATTTATTTTATGGTCAAAGACTCAAAGGGATAATGAGGGTTTTATTGCAGTCTAAAGATCAACGATATGATTCTACAAATACTATACTACACATCGTAAGAGCAACCCTAAACAGTTTTAATTTCCATAAAAGTAAAGACTTTTAGTTCACCAGTTATATTTTTCACATGATTTAATAAGCTCAAAACTGATGGATTTGAAATGTTTCTGCGATTTTCTTTACTTTTAGATACATTTTATTTATACTTAGATGTTGTTGGGAAGCAGGGAAATAAGCACACACGCAGGTAATTAAATAGGTACTTAGTAGATTTGGTGAATTTTCTGAGGAAACAGAAAAATTAAGTCAAATACACGACTTATTATTTTGTTTTTACTTTTTACACAGTCATTTACAATCCATAATTATTGATGAATTGGATCTGTGGTTAAATTAAAACTCTTGTGCGATTCTGTTCAACTAAACTGACCTAAACCAATAGGGTGAAATTAATTTTAAACAATCTCTCCTTAATACATATTACGTAATACATCAATTAACCTAATTATTTGAACCTATGTATCTAGGTCCTAGGTACCCAGATACAAAAGTAAAATCAATTTTATAGGCAAGACGAAATTTTTAGTTTTCTGTTGGTTTTATATAATTTTTTTCAAGGCTTTTAATTCCCACTTTGCATATTTAAGAGTATAAATTATTTTAAGTCTAATAAATAGTTTAATTATATATCTTGTGACAAATTGTTTGCAAGGATGGTCAAACTCTATCTGCTTGACCTCAGCAAGATATGTCTTCGAAATTCCTGGTTTTGCTGACAAATCATCAAATAAGGATTTAAAGGTTTTTTCTAACCGATAAATACAATAAATATATTGTTCGCTGAGCTAATTCAAATAATATTTACTTTTTTTGGAGGTTCTTCAATAACTTCGGTTGAAACAAGCTTGCAAACATGATTACAGAAAAGTGTGGGTCTAGCATTGCAAAACTATTAACCTGAACCAACACAGCCTCTAACCCCTAATCAATGCAATGACTTATAAAATTCAGGTATTTGTTAGGGGTGTTTCATTCTTTAGAATTTTGCACGCATCTACTGCTAAGTCCTGCCGGCCCTGTTAACTTCCCTCCACATCTTAGGCCTGTCCGTTTTTTTGCCACTTATACGCTCTTACATGAATACAATATAATATACAATAATTAGTTTTTATAATATTCATTTATTTTCACTAGTTACCTTGCAATTGAGCCGAGGAAGAAATACTATTAGTACTACTTAATTTAGTACATTGAAATCTTGCCGCTTCTATTGCCTTCTATCCATCCCATTTCACGAAATGCGACGAAGCGACGAAACGTTTTAGAAAATTTACAAATTTTTAATCACTGTTAAAAAATGGTCTTAAATATTACCTACCTTAAATATCAAAAACTAGATAAAGTCCAAGCAGGTTGATACCACTGGGGCACAAACATTTAAGATATATCTACCGTTTATTAAAAACACCTACTGAGTTCTAAGCCTTATAGTTGCCATAATATTATGCAGATGAGAGATATCAGATATCTCCTAAACATTGATAATAAAACAAACATAAGTAGGTAGGTATTTGTTACGTAACATAATAATGTAGAGAGAAGTAAAGCAGACGTATTTAACTGATGTTGTAGTTAAATTGGGCAACTACTCTTTGCTTCAATATTCTCTATTATGCAGCTTCTGTGGACATCTGGATATTGATAATGATTCCCTGTATAATTCACTCTTGTCTGTAGTTATGTAACGCCTATGTTTATATGAAAGTATGTCACATTAATAATTCCATATCTTATAATTTTATAGGTATTGGTCCTTTTATCATTCCTATACGTGTAAAAATTCATTTTCTTTCTGGGCGAGTCATTATTGTTTTTTTTTTGTTTCGCCATGTACCTAGGTAAATTCAATAAAATACCAAATTAGAAAACCTTGCAAGCTAAAACATTTTATATTATGCTAATGCTGAAAATATACCTTGAAAATATTATTTTCGAGGCAATGTAATGATTGTAATGACATTTGGCCAGTCAGTGCGCAAACGTTAGCGCCGCCCACCATCACTGACCTACATTACTAGGGGCCGATGACCTCTCCGAGCGCTAAATACAATCCAATGAAAAACGACAAGATCGACATAGACGTTCTCTACGATTTTTCTAGGATAATTTCAGCCCATTACCGACATTACACATTACTTTCACGCTCAAAGCAATGATTGTTAAAAGTAAATGTTTACGTTTTATTCAAGCGTCTACTTACATTTTTTTAGAGGATCAAGGAACTTTATCTGATTTAGATAAAAGACAATATTCCATTTGCTTCGATCATTACTCGACGTCGCTGTCTCCACTCCACATTTAATGAGTGTCAAATTTCAAATGTTTATAATAAAAGTCACCCCCAAACATGTCACAAGCACACTACTTCACAAATCGACAGCTTTGTCCCAAATTCACTGTCCTGCAACCTGCAAATCCTAGCTGGCTGACGAGCGAATATTGTTTCTCGTCAAAAACAATAATTGAAAGTTTTTGTCAGTTCACTTTTTGCCATAAATTTCACTGTCGATGGGTACGCGGTTGTCGCGAAGCCGCGCGGATCCCGTTCGCGCGAAATCACAATTATCACACAGCAGTATTAAGGAAACGACTTTACGATTTTCCTTGCGATTCAGGTTGATTTGGGGGCTCGGAAACGTTAAATAAGTGCTGTGAAAAATAAGGACACCCGTGTACGAAGAGAGTTGTGAGTACGTAGCTGTGCTAGCCGGGACTGTGCGAGGTGAATGACCTGTGGCTTACAACATCGCGCTGGTGGGGGAAGGCAGCACACGAGAAATTCGCTGCCGGCTCGCGCGCTCGTTCACACTGCATCTTTCGTTTCCGCTTTCGTAACAGGCGATTAGCCCCGTGCGGTGGAAAATTCATTGCGCGAAAAATGGACTTTTTGGCAAAATTTAGAAAATCCATTATTTCTACAACAAAATATGTACCTACCCGGGTCTCGTCCAGCAAACATTAATTTTTCGGTTACAATCTCCCATGCTGATTGTTTTTCGGACCTGAAACTTATACCTATATATATCTTTATACTCTGATGGAGAGCCTCCATGTTGATGCTAAACTGGAACCTACATAAATTTTGCATGAGAATATCCTATAGACATCCTTAAAAATCACGTCCGTTTAGGAAAGGCCGGCGTTAGGGGGGGGGGGGTTAGCGAGGCCAAAGTACCCCGGGCACAGGCCAGTGGCGTGCATACAATGAAAGCACAAATGCATTGCCTACCCTGACGTTTTCATATTTTTTTTATTTCCCCATTTAATTTTAATTCCGATAATATAAATTTTAATTCGATTAAAAAGCATAACGAAAATTTAAAAAGTTTGTTTTAAGCGCCAATTAAGATATTAATTATATCATAGAAAATCATCACAGTCTAACACTTATATAACGCCTACGTATATTAAACGGAATAATATTCACCGCCCTGGCCTTCTGCGACCGCAATCCCCTTACATTAAAAAGCATCCCATAACAAATCAAAGGCATGCATTAAGACCGTCAATATTGGATTTATATGCAAGCGAAAAGCAGTGCTTAAAAAAAGACAGCTAAATTAAACGATACGTAAAAAAGAAAAGAGACGATCCAGAAGCCATGCGACGACTTACACCGACGCCGAAGGAACGATGAGTGAATTTGACTGGATTCACCGTTGCCAAAATGTGCTTTCATTAATTAATATTCTGATAGACATCGTTTTTACCCTTTTGTAATTGGTTAGAAAGCGTTTAGGTCCGCCGCCGCAGGTGCCTAACTAAATAGAAATCAAACACAAGTTTTAAAACTGCACTATACTCTGTTGCTTAATGCGAGAGAGTAATAAAATGTAAATTTGAAATGACAGGACCCATTAAGCAGGGTGCACAACTTAAAGGTTACACACAGGTAAATTTCAAGTATTTGCAATGATAGTTTTTAAAAAATCCGTATTTCAGGCCTACACACCCCGAGTCGGTCCTAAATTAGGCTTACCCTAATTAGCATACAATAGAAAGATGAGTTTGGTGAATTAAAGTATGGTGACAGCGTCGTTACGGAGGTTTCCAACGCCTCTCATTTTAAATGTTTAAATGTTAAATTGCTACAAACCCTTTTACTTGCGCCCACATCAATTCTATGGGGTTTAATTCACAGTGATATTGCGAAAGGCGGGGTAGAGTTATATTTCGTTTTGAAGCGATTTCGTCGACAACAAATTTCATACAAAGAGGTTTAAGACGTTGGAATTTTTTCGGATTTTCTTGAGTGGTAGTTGGCATTATCCATGACTATAACAGACCCAGGAGGAATAAGGTCTAGCATTTGCTAGATCTTCAAAGACATCAGCGTTCATGTCTTTATGATAGTCTCCAGTCCATTTTGATTTAAAAGCTAGTAAGCCGCCATATTCTTGCTACCAATGTGAGTAATTAATAATATTTTACCTTTTCTCGAGGGTGCTTTTATTTAAGTGGACCATCCCTCCATGAAAGCTTGCCTCGCGCTTTTTATATGTTTATCCTGCCATATTTTACCAACGGTATATCCGTCATTGAACCAAGTTTCATCCATATACCTAATAGATATTCCTGTTTTCCCTTCGAAACTGTCTAACTGCCCTCAAATATCGTCGTCGCCAGCAGATGATTTCGTCTTTCTCTATTAAAATTTTCTGTTTTGAATTTTTTCATAACAAAAAACCATTTCCTTCAAAGTTTTCCATAGTTTCTTCTTACCCATGGGCGGATGAAATGCGACGGGAATGGTGGCAAAATTATTTATTTTTAAATTTCTACTTTCAGGGCCCCTGTAAAGAAGAATTTCAGAGATAAATAAACATCCTATTTTGTATATTCATATTTATTACTTAATAATAGTTTTTATATGTTTATAGTTTAATAAATATGTTCTTGATATTGAATGATATTATTCCATTTTATATAAGTTAGTAAAAAAATAAGTGTAATTCTTTTTTGTCATACTATGATTTGAGAACAATCGGGTTTTTAGTCAAGTAAGGTTTGTCATCTTAATGCGTGGTTTATTGTTAATTATTTGGCGTAACTGTGCGAGGTTTGCGGCCACGCACTTTTTACGTTATTCTTAAACGCGGAAAATTTTTCAAATTTTTTATACTAAAAAGTGCAAAAGAAAATCCGTCTCTTTTTTTTCTTTTTCTTCTTCTAATTCAGTATTAAGTTTTATTATATCATTAGATGATTGTCACAATAAGACGAACATAATAATTAAAATTTTTCTTAAGTAGTAAAGTTATCTACCTATATACAAGCGAAGACTAATTTCTAAATTGGAATCAATGATCGGGTCTCAAACCAATTAAAAAATATCTACATAAAACGTTATTTTACATTAAATAATGAAATGGGACATCCAGACATGTGTGGTTGTTTTCAAATGTCGGAATCTTTTTTTAAACTATGGTACCTAATTAAATTTTAAATGCTAGAAAGTGTTGTTAGATCTTTTTCTTGTCCACATTATTTATGTTTTTGTTTTGTATTTTTAGATATTCAAATAGAAATTTTATTTAATTAGGTAGGTAGGTATATACAAGGTGGGTTGTTTTCGGTATATTTATGGAGTATTCCGTACCTATAGTAAATTTAAAGAAAATACGCAATAAAACATTTTGGTGAAGTTTGTTACATTTGGTATAGTTTTCCATCACAGCCACGTATGACCACCCTGTAGCTATAACACAAAATTTGTTCAAAGTAACGACAATTCACGAATAATAAATAATGGTATAATACCTATATTAATTAAAGTTTTTGCCATAAAAAAAAGTGAATATGACTCGCAAGTTGCAAGACACTATTATGATTATACAGAGTGTGTCATTAATATTGCGACAAAATATAAGAAAAGTTGCCTTGCTTAAAAATATGAAAAAAAGTTCCTATAAACCTATGTCCGGAATTGCTTCGTTTCGGAGATACAAGGTGTTACAATTTTTAAGCGGAACCAAACATATGTACGCCACTGCCGTTTTCTCTTTTAATAACACTGTTATGTATAGTCTATATTTAAATGATGCGAAGTAATAAATTAATCAAAATCGTCTTCTCCATGAGCGTGCAGGATCTTTCGGCATGTAACTATAGATTTAAATAGGCCTGAAATTTTAAATTTGTGCGGAATTAGTACAACTATCGACATTAAATTCAAGTTTTGTCTTCAAATAAATATTTTAATATTAAATTTTTTAAGCTTAAAATTATGTACAGCCGTAATATTTACCTGAAATTTTAGAAAGTATTTTATCAAAACTAATAAGAGTCTAAGTACTTATTATCTGTCTCTGCTGTAATCATTTTATTCCTTTTTTTTTGTACCTAATACTGGTTACCTGTTTGCTAATTATGTGGTTATTATGCCTTTATGGGTGCCTCTATTGGAATAATACAGCTATTTATATCTATACATACCTACCTTGGGTGTTTGTTTCTCAGTGAAACTAGTCACAGTGTGAAGTGTCAGTGTTTTTTAATTAAATATGGAGAATTTTCAACAATTGCCTAAACGCCCTAGAGTCGGTCCATGTACATTAAATGAAAGAAAAATATTAGTTCTTAACTGTTTGCTTTCTATTAAAAGTAAGAATGCGGATTCAAGTGTTGACAATGCAGTGCAATTTACAGCAGATATGCTTAACGTTGGGAAAACAACAATATATAAACTTTTAAAAGAAGAAAAAGTGTTGGCGTCAAACCTCCAAAAACTTCTCCAGAACGCCAAAACTTGAGCTGGATAACGTTTTAATGCAGAGAATAAGGCGAAAAGATTATAGTTTCTTTTTAAAAAAAGAAATTCCCACACTGGACAAAATTTTGTCCTCAATCCGAGAAGACCAGGACTACCTACCCATTTATGTGTAGAAATACGCTTTGGAAATTATTTTAAAAAAATGGGATTTCGGTGGAAAAAACATAATGGGCAATCGATCTTAATAGACAGAAGCGATATCGTCTGTTGGAGAAGAAATTACTTAAGAAGCATCCGAAAAGTCAGAGAAGAAAACAAAAAAATAATTTACCTAGACGAAACATGGCTAAATGAAGGCCACAATGTGATTAAATTTTGGCTTCGTTAAAGGTGATCTACTGATGTTCCAATCTGAAAATACCGGAGACTATCACGAAGATATGAATGCCGATGTCTTTGAAGAATGGTTGGAGCAAATATTGGATCTTATACCAAAAGATGCAATAATTTTATTGGATAATGCAAGTTATCACTCTAGGCTGACGGAGAAATTACCGAGAAGTGCGTGGCGTAAAAGTGAAATAACAAAATGGCTAAGTTTAGGACAAATATAATTTCCGTTAGATTCCTTCAAAAAGAACTATTGGTACTAGTAAATTTACATAAAAATGCATTAAAAAAATATGTAGTCGATGAAATGGCAAAGTTACGAGAAATATCTGTGCTCATACTCTCTCCTTACCACTGCGAATTAAACCAGATCGATTATGGGCTCAAATAAAGACAGATGTCGTCAGAAAAAAAAGGACAGTTTATAAAATGGTGGATTTAAAAAGACTCTTGAATGAAGCTAAGGGTAAAATCAGTGCGGAAATGTGGAAAAGTTGTATCGATAATGTGATAGAAGAAGAAGCCAAAATATGGCAGGTAGATATAATAATCGAAGAAATGGTTGAACCGCTTGTTATAAACTATGGTAATAAAAGTTCATCTTCCGAACTATGATTAAGCCATAACGACCAAGTGTTATTCTATTTTTGCAAATGCATTGTTTGTAAGATTCTATATTATATCTTGTTTTTGTAATTATATTATGTAAAATAGTACCACCCATTATTATTTATTAGTTAATACGATTTTTTAAATGTTTTCATATGGTATAAATACCTACGAATATAATATAATACAATTTTAGGAGAATGGGCATGTTTAAGATTTTTAAGTTAAAAACTTCCCCAATACACGCTCCTGGCTGAGGGATTTTTCCAATAACAATGGTAAATCCTCAAATATAACAATAGCTTGTGATAAATTTAGGGTTGACCTACCTAAAGAATACTCATTATTTGGATCCTTTTAATTTTAAATTGTTCCTAATACCCCGGCATGAGTTTTGCATATTTAATGATCAATTATTACTTCGCGCCGTTTAAAGACTGTTTTTGTTTAGGGCAATTTTATCAAGCTCGGATATGGGCATAGCGTTATGCAAATAAATGTCATTTATTTTTTTATTATTCTTTTTTTCACGTAAAAATGCTAGAGAAATCTTTTTGTTTGCTTATGATCTTATGAATGTAATATAGTAAGCAAGTATAAAAAATTTATGACTCCTTAAAATAGTAAAAAGGCATGGAGGTGGAGCCCTCTCCAAGTGGGAGCCATACTAATATCAAATTCGAATTTAAAAAAATTCCGATCTACCTATTTTAGTTCAAATATCGACATTATTTGAAAAAAAATTATTTAGGAAAACAAAAATAAAAATAAAATTCCGGACATAGGCTTATAGGAACTTTTTTTTTCATATTTTTAAGCACTGTTAATGGGTATGTATCAGCAACGTTTCCTTCGGGCTGAATTATTGGAACTATCGTTCGGCTATACTGGCATTATATTTGCATGCGATAGTACAATAATTATTCCATAAGAGGAAACAATAAATACAAATTTCTCATGAGAACTCCTGGTTCACAAGGATCGCGAATTGCCAATAATTAATTACTGTTGTATATTATTGCGAATATCGTTCCTTTTGCATTATGATTTGAATTTGGCCAATGAGAACCAGAGTTTCTCTCCTGTATGAACTAGACTTTACTAGACCTTAGACAGACCTACCGACGCGCGACGGACGGCCCAGCGCAAAACATAAGCTAAATAAAAAAAATGTGATATTTTTAGAATTAATTGTCCAAACCCTGTCGATAAACGATTAATGAATAATTCTATAAAAAATATTCGCGCATGGCGGGAAATCTTTTTGGTGGCAGAATCACGTCAGCGTCGATCGGCGGTAGTTCACAGGAGAGCGGTTTGCGTAAAATGTGTTTAAAAGTCAACCGATTTTGTATACTACAAGTGTAAATTTTAATTAAAAAAAATTATTTTTAGCAGAACATTACTTAATGTAATCCATTTACTTTAAGGGGTGATTATTTGATTATAAGTCGAAAAGTATATATACCTACTGTAGAGTGGGATTAGTTTGCCCAGTGGCAAGGGCGGTTTTAGCTTTTCAACATGGGGGGGGGGTAATTTCAAATTCCAATTTTTTTTAAGAAATGGCATCAATTACCTATGCATTTAGGTAGGTACATTTTTTTTTTTAAACAAGCATGCAGTAATAAATAGAAAGGCTCTTATTAACCTGAAGTAACCAGAAAATAAGTAGGGGGGGGGGGGAGAAAGGAAGTAGCGCCGCAGACGAAAAATTTTTGGGGCCACGCCCTTTTTCTCAATGATGATGCTTAAAATTCTAAATTCATGGGGGGGAGGTAATTGTAATTACCCTATTACCCCCCCCCCCCCCCCGTAAAACCGCCCTTGCCCAGTGGGGTACCTAATCTCTACCCAAGTAGCAAAATGGAACTTTATAGGAAATAAATTATTTTATAATTATCGAATAGCGTGGCCTTAAGGATAGTTTTATTTTGTAGCGTATATCGTTGCTATAGTTTTGTTCGTTAAGAAAAATACTTGCATCAAATTGTTTTCTAACGGCTTTTACAACTTTTACTACAGAACAAATGATTCTTGTTTGTTTAAGAATTTTATAAAAGTATTATAATACGAGATAAAACCTTTAAAAATATATATCTACAAGTATAGCAACCATATTGTATACTTGCACAAATAGCTCTTACTTAGCGTCTTATAGAATACTTGTATATACATGTTTTATTAGGGTTACATAAGGGAAATGATAAAATTATTGTTTAACGTTTATATGCGCTTACTTATAAAATCTATTTATAGTTATGTTTAATCAAGAAAAATGCGCTTTTTTAGGTTATGTTTAAATTTATTCTACTGTGAAGTTCATTGAAACGTTATAGAACAGAAAGATTGGATAGTGCGCATATCCATGCATTATGGGACAAGTATTGTGTGTAACAAAGTTTAATTATGCGTTACATAATTTTATCAAAGTTTTAAAAACAGTGTTGCCAGATTAAATTGAAAATACAATGGTACAAGTGAATTATTAATAAATATTACTTCAAAATCCTAAGATGTATACACAGACAACCATAATTAATTTTTGAATTAAAGTCAGTCCGAAGTTTTAAAAATGTAAAAAAGTACTTTGTATGAAATTAAACTTTAGGTAGGTACCAAAGAATTTTATCGCTTCATAATGCTCTAATGTTGTAATGCATTGAAGAACAATCTTATCACAATACAAAAATTAATAAAATAACCCTCCCGAGATCACTTTTGTATGGTTAAGAAGAGTAGCCCACAAAGGCTAGACCTTGCCATGCTGGGTGTAAACTTTTTTTTTTTGTATTTTGTATTATAAAAAATATGTAATATAAGACGATTATTTATTAATTTATTTATTTATTTATATGGACGCAAATGGTTTGGGTCCCACGCTGTCATGGGCAGGCTTACAAAGTACATAAACTACGATACCAAAATAATTGGCAAAACTGTTCTTATCACCATTGACGGTGTGCGGAGAAAATAATTAAAAATAAAAGCATTTACACCCTACGGTACTTGGTCTACTCAATTTGGCAACGCAGGTAAGAAAAGCCCATGTCTAAAGGCGCTCGCACGCTTTCTTATCGCCTCTAACCAACGTTCAGTGTCGTAGACAAGTTTCAATCAAGAGGATATTAGCAATTCAGTTTTATTATTTTGGTGGTTATTCAAAACATCAAATATTATAATGCAGGCGAGTTTTTTAAGTGATAGTAACCAACAAGTTACAAAACGACGTCATTTAAAAGAAGTAAAAAATGTGTATGAGGGAATTCTAAGTACACACAGTGGAATATCATTCAGTGATGCAGCAGAACTTTGTGCCACATTGACTAAGACATCTTGCCGTACTGTTTATAGAAATATTAAGGACAATAGGAATACTAAAGTGTCCAATCAGAAGGAAACAAGAGGACGGAGAAAGATTTTTATTGATCAGCAAACAAAATTAGCCATTCGTCAGGTGCACGTTACGCCTTTATCAATGGACTGTCCATTGGATTGAAAGCTCCTTCAGGAAAGGTCGTCGGTTAATTATAACCCACATCGGGAGTGATTCTGCTTTTCCTGAAGGTGGGTTAAACGTGTTTGAATCTCGTAAAACCGGTGATATCATGAGGATATGAACTCGGGAGTGTTTGAAGATCGGTTTAAATCCATCTTACCACGTATTGAACGTGGGTCGGTAATCGTGATGGATATTGCACCATACCACAGCCGTCGGGTGGAAGCTTTGCCAACTTCTGCGTGGCGAAAAGGAAAAATTGTTGACTGGCTCGAAGAAAAAAATATTGCATTTGGCGAAAAAATGCTAAAAGTGCAATTGCTCGATCTTTCAAGACTATATAAATATATACGAAATATGTAGTGGATGAAATGGCTCGTGAACGAGGTGCTACAATATTACATTTACCGCCTTACCATTGTGAACTAAATCCAATCGAGCTTATATGAGCACAGATAAAAGGCGAAGTGGCGCGTAAAAAGAAAACTTTTAAATAAAAAGATGTTAAAGAACTGTTAAAAACGGCAATAGCGAATGTACAAGCAGCAGATTGGCATAAGTGCGTATTACATGTCGAGGGCGTAGAAAAAAAAATGTCGGACTTAGATGTACGCCTTAAAGTCATGGTAGAAACTATTATTATAAATCCTGCAGATGACAGCAGTAGCGACAGTAATGAAATGTTTTCATCTTCAGATAGTGAATAATCGTTGTAATGGTAATAATGAATTTAAAATTGTAACGTATTGTCATTATAACACTTTTTAATGTCAGCGTGGAATATAATTTGTCAAATTATTATCAATTAGTGTTCATTAGGTAACAATAGTTAGGAAATTTATAAACATTTATAATTTAGGTTTAGGTTTTGCCCTTAATCCACTATTATATGTTTCTATTATTATGTGGTATAATTAAAACATTATGAAAATAACATATACCGTTGCTTTATTATTTTTTTTTGGATTTTATACCTTCGTAATTTAGTTTCTCTAATTACTTCATTAGGTCACCAAATGTAAAAGCTGAATTTATTTTTCAGTTTAATTTATAATATTATATTTGTTATAGTAAATGTAAATATATTATAATAATAAACAAAAAATTCATATATTTTTTGAATTAATATTGTTCAAAATGACACGCCTCTGGAATTGGCGTTCCCCTTACGTCTTGCACACCCCGGTAAAAATGAGTCACTGATAATTATTTTGGTACCGGAGTATAGTTAATAATTACAATGTGATAATAAACGAAATATTGTGAGTGCCTGGAGGCAATTTTGCTCACCACTGACATGTTTAGTCACTCAGGGCTCCGTTGTATGTTGGGAAACATATTAATAAGAATATTATAACGATTATTATATTTCAAGTCTTGGCTTTTCGAAATCTTGCAACTTCTAAAGCGTCGCAACACAAATATCTTGCTTTCACGTTACAAAAAAATTTAAAACGCCGTAATATGCAACACTATAAAACCATTTTATCGTTTACAGGTCTAATTTACACAAGAATATTATTAAACGTTTTTATTTGATATAAAATGGTTGTATTATAATGCGCCATGTTTAAATAACTTTTTGGATCCGCGACTGCCGCCATCATGTTAAATTAACTCGGAAACATAAAAATGTAGTCTCAGTGTTATTTTATTAGTTTTGGAAGACTATTTTCTAACGTTACTATTAAATAAAATAATAAGTTAATTTTATATATAAAAAATATCGGCATAATAAAAAAAATTATATATATTCTTTTTTAATTTTAAAACAAACGTTACCAAAACTAAAACGATTGTTTTACTTACGTCACATTGTTAATGACAACGGGATCTAAGTAAATTTACCAAATTTAGTCCCGTTGTCAATAGCAAACAACCTGTTGTTTGATAAAATATAGGTACTTTTGTCATTGAAAACCAATACCGTGTCTAGGATCTAGGGAGGAGGAAATTCCCTATGTTCTCAACGAATATAATCTCTAAGTCAAGACCTTGACGCATGCATGCACCGCTCCCAGAGCGCCATAAGGGATTTTTTGTCATGTGCTCTGCTTGTTAAAAAAAAAGAAATCTATGGGCGATATAAATATAATACTAAGTCGTATAAAAACGTGGGACTTCATTAGGACGTAGACATTTCCCCTGAGAATTTCTGGCTTAATATAGAAACATGTTACTAGTGTTATTAAGGGCTTGCATAGTTCGAAAAATGAAACTAATTGAGAAGATGTGGCAAAAATTCTGAAAATACAGGGAAATAGGTCGTTAACCTGCAGAATTTTATGTCTTGGTTGGTTAATAAGCTTGTTAAATTATTTTTGAATCGACTTTGTTCCCGTGTCAATCAATAAACTTACTACTTTCACTGCACAGGCAGAGCCTTGATTTTCAGATTTTATTGTACTTTAATTTAGTTCGCCAATCTGTCAAGAAATGCTACTGAATGTGTTTACCAAAGAGGATATGGTGTTTACATAGACCAACCTTCTATGGTGTTTATTAGTATACGATAATGTATAAAACATTAAACAAAATTTTGCTATGATAATTGATATGGCAGTTTTTTCCTTAAGATATTAACATAAAGTGACTGAAAATCTATAAATACATAGGTGATGATGGCGCTAAACAATGAGCTAAATTAATAACAAAACTTATAATAATAAGTATAATAATATTGATAGACAAGATGTAGGCACTGGTCCATGCCAGAAAACTCTCCAAAAAAGGAACGATTTTGTCGTTTGTTTTGTAATATTTTTAAAATATTACCAGGCGCCACTCCACAACAAGTAAAATTTTAAAAGTTATTGTAAATTTATGTTTATTTAAGTAGGTAATCCATTTATTTGGTAAAACCTGTTATATACGGTTTATAATAATATGAAAGTTTAGAGTTTTGAAGAAAAGCTGGCCCTATTGATTGCTTACAAAAACACTGAACTAAAACATATATTCTGGATTCTGGTTGCAGATTTAAATGTGCGAAATCTTCCTAATATGAAAAAAAAAGGAATATAGGTCACTTATTCTGCAAGTTGAAAGAGGTTGATATGATAAAAAAAATAGAGAGGTAGCATGCCAAAATTATTGTATTTAGCTAGTGTAAAAAAGACAAATGTAAAAAAGTAACCAAATAAGTAAATTTCAATTTTTTCAAGAGAAACAAATGAAGCAGGAATTTAGTAATAATTGTCGTAACTAGGAGTATGTTTTTTTTTTGCAAAAATGTTAGAGTTTTTTAATTTGAGACAAAAACGTATAAAAATCAATACAAAAAAAGTTAGGCATATTTTGTCTCCGCCCTCCCCTATTTCTGGCACCACTTTTAGATTGTTGACATTTTAACCATATCTAATAGTTCGATTCGGCGTGCAAAGCTTACTAGAAACTAGAATACCTAAATTTGAGAACAAACAAGAAACAATATTAAATAATATCGTAAACAATAAACTAGGCAAAACAAAAAACAAAAATAAAATCGAATTTCTTGATAATGACGAAAAAATTTTGAACGAAAAAACGATTGACGTTTCTTAATGATATGCTAATATTTAAGGGTGATCTACATGAACAATTAATGATTGTTTGCTTTATAAACTATGGTCCAAAAACCTTCCCTTACGATAATACGGGGTGTTAAAATCTTGGGAAAAAAATGGAAATTAATTAATATTTTCAAAACTTCTTAAGATATTTCAGTGATATTTAGTACATAGCGACAGTTATAAAAGGTGCATATTTCTCAATACAATAATAATTTTCACCTTTAACAGTGGCGTGCCTGGGGGCACTGACTTCGATATTTTTGAGAAACAAAATGGTACACCAATGATTTTTTCCCAAATAAAAAATATTTTTGAATTCACCGTTCAATTTGAAACATAAGAGCTCTCCTGCGTTGCGCCGTTTTTGCGTAAAAAAGTTAAAAACGTTGTATTGTTTGAGTAAAAATTAATCTAATTATTGAAGAATACAATTTCGCAATAAATCTAGTTGCATTGGAATATGTCACTTGCTTTTTACATCTGACATTTTCTAGCAAGTCTCTGTCCATAGACAAGGGAGATGCGCTTTTGATAGAGATAGATAAGCAACTTAACATACTAAATTGGTTCCCTAATAGCGCCATTCGTGACTGGTTGAAGAACTAAATGTAGCAATGGGGGAGAGGTGCGGGAGGTCGGCGCCACGCATGAAAATTTAAATTTTACAAGTTTGAATTAAAATTTTCGTGTTTCTTACTCTGATGGAAAAGTTAGAAGCGCGAACCTTTTGAATTAAAGTCAATATATTTTTGGAGGTTAAAAGGAAGTTGTAACAACGTTTGTGATATGGCGACAAGCTTTATTAATATTAGATATTTACATACATTAATATAATAACAAAGCAAGTTTTACCTAGGATTGTGCTATAAAGATTTAACATAGGAACAGCGTTCAGCTTTAAACACGATCCTGTTCTGCCATGCTTAATTTTCTGGTCATATCCAAAATGTGCGTGACAAACTCTATAGGTTTTTTAAATGCCAATCTTGTCGTTGCCACAGAGTAATGGATTTTGAATAGCATTTACCCAAAGTTTATGCGTCTAAAAATACACGGACATTATACTAAGATCGTAAACTGTCATAACTCTAAGAGAATCAGTATATAAGTAATGTTTATGATTATTCAGGATCAAAAGGTGTCCTGCATACATATTTTTTAGATAGCAACAATATTTTATATACAGTATAGGCGTAAGGTGCCTTTTTGGCTCTTCACGATACCCCCTTGTTATTACTTCTCTAAAACAACAAAAAACTTACCTGGTCGCTTTTTCGAAACCTGTGCATTTTGACACGTTTCCCACTTTGTACTTTACATCCGGGAACGCAACAATAAATCACTATTTTAGCAGAATAAACTTAATAAACCTATACGTCGCGCCGCTTCGTTTAAAAATTTAATTTTAAAATATCAATGTCGGTTGGATCCGACTCCGGAAGATATTTTTATTATAGATCAGCGCATAAGTCATATTTTTATCTTTATCGCACCTTAGCTGGTACGGTTGAATGCAGAGAAAGAAAGATACAGAACGTTTACCACGCTCATTCTAAGTACATGTTTTGTCGCTAACAACGTTAGGATATGAACAACATTATAAAACAAAACTACAAAAGCGCTATCAGCGTCTGGCTGAAGAACTAAACGAAGGGGGAACGATCTTCAGCATTTAAGTTATCCTAGCCTGTCTCTGTCGTTCAAATCTGTGCGTTGTGAATTATTTATTTCATTTCATTTTTAGCATCTTGTTAAAAATGGTGAATTATTTAAATGCAGAAATGGCGCAAATGCATTATGTGTATGGCTTTGTCTATCTTGAAACGACTAAAAGAATAATTGATAGAAACTTGAATATTTGCCATGAACTTGTTTGGAGAATTTTAGAGGATTTTTTATTATATTCGTACCATATTTTAAGAGTATAGGCATTACTCCCAGAGATTTTCCAAGGCGTATGACCTTCTGTCAATGGTATCTTTATAATATTGCACAAAATTCGCAAGTTCAAACACACATTCTGTTCACAAACGAAGCTAATTTTTCAAAAAATTCAATTCAAAATTTTCACGACAATCATTTGAGGGTAAAAGAAAACCCCTATGCCGTAACTGAAACCCATTTCCAATACCAATTTTCGATAAACGTATGGGCTGGAATTGTTGGTAGTCACTTTATTGGCGCATTATTTTTGCCTAGACGACTTGACGGACAATCTTACCTCAATTTCCTTCAAGAACAACTGCCTTTGCTGTTTAAGGATGTTCTGATAGAAATAAGAAACCATATCGGGTACATGCACGACCGGTGGACCTACAGAATGGCCACCGAAGTCCCCCGACCTGAACATCTTAGATTTCTTTTTGTGGGGCCATCTTAAGACGCTACTATACACTAGTCCCATTAAGACTGCAGAGGAACTAATAGAAAGAAAAGTTGCAGCATGTGATAGAATAAGAAATTCTTCGGTAAAATTTCAACGAGTGCGCAATTCCATGAGAAGAAGGGCGGAAGGATGCATATTAAGTGAAGGAGGCCATTTTCAACAATTTTTGTAATAATAATAATAATAAGTTGTTACCGTTGAAAAACTCATAAGGTTGTAATCAGGGTTGCAAGGATTTAAATCAATTGATTTTAATCATGATTTACATCGCGATTTAAGTCACTTGATTTTTTTCAATTTAAATCATGATTAAAATCAAAATTTCTGATAAGTTATAATTAAGAGAAAATAAAAACTTTCAGTTTTAATTAATGGTTTATTATATCAAAAAAATAAAACCACTGTACCTAAATAATGTTTATTTTAGTTAATTGTAGTGCTACCTAATTTGTAGCTTTTTCTGTTCCTAATCGATTTCTGAGTTTGGAATGGACTAAACCAAATGTTGAGAAAATTCTATCGACTGATGCGGAACAAGCAGCAGCACAAAGTAATTGTCTAATTATAAAGAACTCTTTTTGAATAATGGGTATATTTTGTTTCGACTTCCTCCAATCTATGGGTTTTACATTCTGAAGAATATCATCATGAAACATAATATCAGTGAAAGGTTCTGATCTGGCAAGAAACTTGACTATGAGTGGTAGTAAACCACTATTTGGATCTAATTCTTTAACAGCTTTTAATGCAACATTTTTTCACTCTGAGCGTTTTTCGACAGAAACTATCTTCATTAAAATTTGAAGAACGGTGGGAATAAAATTAAAAACGTGTTGAAAATAGCAACTTATTTATAGGAAAAAATAGATAAAAATAAAAATTGAAAATTAAGATTTTTTCCAAAAAAATCGCAATTTTTGATGTTTTTTAAAAAAATCATAATTTTTTTCAACCACGGTTGTAATATGAACTTGTTCTAATTCATTGATAGCCAGGAATCAATAGTCAGTGATGCATAGCACATCAGGATGCAGTGAATCCAGCAATACTTTGAGTTCAAGTATTTTAGGATTTAGCCCCTCTATGTTCATATGAATAACTCTTAGGTTTCTAGTTTTTTGCATTGTTACTGTTTTTTTAAATTATAATAAACCACAATCTTAAACGAAACCGCATATTATATCGCTAATATCGAAATCGACTGATAGAAACAACCTGATATAAAAACACAAAACTCCCAAAAAATTCTCAAAAAAAAGAAGTTCTTGTCGCGAAAAAACAAAATAATTGTTCTTACAGTCGCAATAATTTCCTATCCATACATTTTGCAAGTATTCAAACAGTTCGCTGGTTCCGCAACCGTACGTCTCACACACATTATGTACTTGTGCCTACTTTTTACATCTAATTTTAAATGGATTTTAGCCGGATTTGCAGCTCAAAACATAATTAATGCCCATATTACAATTAAGATTTTTTTATTTATTTTAATTCCTAATGATGATGAAATTCTAGTTTTTCTATCTAGTTGGGATTTGTTTCATTTTTTACAAGTTTTTAATCTTTTCAAAATCGATAAGTACATATTAACAGGTTCTTCCTTTAAATATATTATTATACCTACCATTAGTTCAGTCTATCTTTAGAATGTTGCCCATTAAGTAGCTTTAAATTATTGTTTGTGTAATGCATTATAAATGGTTGTGTCTTATGTGAACAAGTTTTGAAAAGTAGCTAAAAATAAATGTAAGTACCTACTAGATGATAATTCTTTAGAAATAAAATAATAGCACTCAAGAATACATACAAAATAAAAAAAAATAAAAAACTACTTATAATTTTTGTAATGTTCATTGATCAGTTAATTCAAACTATGTTCAAAATTATTCGAACGAAATGATTTGTGAACGGTTTATTAATAGTGTTCATCAAGATTCCCGGCTCTTACACCATTGCACTTTTTTCTTTTTGGCAATTTAAAATCAATCCCAAAATATAGATAATCTGACAAATAGAATTAGACATGAAATTGGACAGGTTTCCCAAGATACTATTGGCAATGTTTAAGAAGAATTTAGAAATAGACAATAAGCAAATGGATGCCAGTTTGAAAATCTTGATAAAATGGCCTAATTAATTTGGTTATTTTTAAACTTTATAAAGTTTTTAATTTTTTAACCCCAAGTTCCAATTTTTAGTACCCTAAATCTTAAAAGTAGGGCTAAAGTTAAGCATGACGATATGAATTTATTAATAGCTGTAAAAAAATATCTATTTTATAATATTTTTGTTTTCTTACGACGACGGTCAGTTATGTCAAAGTAATTTAAGTCATACACTGAATACATCTTTCGATAAAGTACTTTGTAATAAAGCATTGCAGAAGTAATTTTGCATTACCATCAGTGTCCGGCAAAACGATATATAGATAAAATAACATTGACAACCAAATAGTGTAAGACATAATTTAAAGAAATAGTCCATTCTCGAAGTGGAGTTGAAATATAGGGAAAAGGGGAAAGAAAGTCAAAAAGTCTTTCTCCACTAATTTAGTAGTGAGCTATCAAAGGCTAAATTTTAAAATAGAACGTCTCTACATGCTTTGAAGGTAGTAACCTTCATCTTCAGGAGACCAAAGTAGTGTTGCAGTTATTATTAGCAGTAGAGAGAAAACTGTTGGTGGAAAATGACGTTGATGGAGCTTTTTAAAAAATATTTTGAAAATATATTAAAAAATTGAGTGCAATCAGCATACTAAAATTGTAAATAAAAGTGAAATGTTATATTTAATTTAAAATTTCTTAGGTCCTTAGGTCTCCAATGATTAATTTTACAAATGAAATTTTAACATTATAATTTCTCATAAAACGCTAACAAAAATCTTTCTCTAACATGACCTAGAATGTCCAAAAGATTCTTTTTATATATCCTGACTTATGATTTTCAGATGACGAATAACTTCCCTTTTTAAATTCGTCCACAAATGGACAGTGTCTTTTCAGAAATTTTAAATTAAATATAACATTTCACTTTCATTTACAATTTTAGTATGCTGATTGCACTCCATTTTTTAATATCTTCAAAATATTTTTTAAAAAAGCTCCATCAACGTCATTTTCCACCAACAGTTTTCTCTCTACTGCTTATAATAACTGCAACACTACTTTGGTCTCCTGAAGATGAAGGTTACTACCTTCGAAACATGTAGAGACGTTTTATTTTAAAATTGAGCCTTTGATAGCTCACTATTAAATTAGTGGAGAAAGACTTTTTGACTTTCTTTCCCCTTTTCCCTGTAAGACATAATGTTGACTAGAAAGGGTGTTCAATTCAATTTAATTGTTGATAGGTTATCAAACCCATTTATACTGTTCGAGCAAATAGTAATTTACGTAACAAGTTCCGTAAGTGATATTTTACGGGATGGGTAGGAACTTCCTACTCATCCCGCAAATATTCACTTTTGGATCTTGTTACGTACAATATTTTTTCTGTAGCCGTTTTGTATGTTAAAAGGGATATCGATGGATAATAACGTACGAACTTTATATAGACAATTACATATAACAACCACTCTTATGAATACATTACTAATAATTATTAATGACACAATTATGACAATTACTTATATTAATATTATTAGGGATATTAACAGAAGTGGCAGTGTTGAAATTAGAATTGGACGCATCAGTAATTGTACTAGTTTTCACGATATTAATTTCGTTACGGCCCTTTTCAATCTGTGAAGCTATGTGAATTTTGTTTCTTAAGAAATTTCTATGTATCCCTCTGCTACATTGGTTGATTTCCATCCTCCGTGTCTTTTTAAGTTGGCAAATAAATAACACAATTTGTTATAAAATTTCCACTATATATTGTCTAAAATACCATGACAATTGTTTCGACACACCTTTTTCAGACGAATTTAACTAACTAAAGTAACAACTTTCGTTTCTAAATCTAGATGTAGGTATAGACAGCTTAAAATTTATAATAATATAGTATCGCGCTTAATAATGGATATCAAACTAAGATGATCGATCAAATCATTACCAGGAAACAATACAATAAAGCAATAAGACTAGCTTATCCGAATTACGAATCTAAAATAATATCGTTTATAAGATTCTAACCTATAACGGTAAAATAACTCAACAAGTCGCAAAAAATCTACAAAAACGAAATATAAAAATCGTGTATAAATCGAATAACAAACTAGGTAAACTAATTTAAAATAACAAAACTAAAAATAAAAAAGGGACAAAATGTGGTGTTTACAAACTAAAATGCGGAAGTTGTCCTAAAATATACATCGGTCAAACAGATAGAAATTTTAATAAGCGGATTAAAGAACACAAAAACAGTTACAATAAAAAATATACAGATTCTCTTTATGCATTACATTTAAATAACGAACAACATAACTTTGATGATAATTTTGAAATTTTACACCAAGGACCCAAATCCATCAAATTAAATTTCCATACAGTTGATGTTGGAATTTTTGTTAATGTGGCCGTTTCTTCTAACGCTGCTTGCTTGCTGACCGCACGTTCAATGAGAGTTGAATAAACATCGTTTATAACTTCCTTAGTTTTCACAGAAAAGTGTTTTCTGCTTTTCGACGGGGTTATCTCTTGAGACACATTGGGCTCGCACATATTTTCCATGACACAGACGATTAAACAAACGCTGTATTACACACGAAGTAAGAATAATTACTAAGCTTAAAACTAACTTGAGTGGCTATATATACAGTCTTTAGAACATAATTTGTTTTATGGGATTAACCCTCTCATTTTGAATCAGGTAAAAATCGGTTTAAAATCACCAACATTTTTGAGTACGGACCATAATTTACCTGCATTTATTTATTCATTCATTGTTTGTGTATGGCCACCCTTGGATAATCCCATTCAAAGGCAAAGTGTAACTTTCTTATATCTCTGGACAGGCTTTACACCTTATCCCTTTGTCAAGCACTATGTTTCTTTGGATTTTCCATTATTAACAACCTTAATGTGAATATATTTTATTGTACCATAATTAGTATTATAAATTTTAAGCTGTCTATACCTACATCTAGATTTAGAAACGAAAGTTAATATAGTGGAAATTTTATAACAAATTGTGTTATTTATTTACTTATAAAATGAATTTCCATCAAGTAACGGCTACTTCAATAGAATCTTTAAGTTGGGTATACTACCACCACTTTCAGCGAGTAAAGTGGCTGAGCTCCTGCGTAAACAGTGCTCGGTGTATTCTTTGGGATTCGGTAATTTTAGAAATTCAGCAATTGTGCAGTCGATTTTTCCAAAAGTGTAAATACTAATAGGTTGTATAGTACATTTTCTGTTTTTATAATAAACAAATAATCTACGATGTGGTGTGTTTGCTTGACTTATTGACAAATATTTTCTTAATAAAGAAATATTATTATCTCCAATGACGACAAAGGTTCTTTCCATATTCGTTTTAGAATTAGGGATTTTATTCACTAACATGGTTGTCTTATCTTTTATATCATCCAAATTCATTCTAAAAACCTCTTCACGACGACAAGCGCCTGCCAAACCAATTATTATGGAAACCTAAAATAAAAAAAAATAATCACAAGGAAGAAGAGGAATTAGATTTGTCATTAGGTAGATATTATCTCCAGCTTCTGATAAGAAACGTTGAAATTTGTTCCCCAGTGTAATCTACCTTATCCAAAGGTGATATGCCGCGCTTTGATTTTTTACCAGGAATTCAAAGTGTCTTTTCAGTGCTTTTTGATTGCTTACAACGAGCTTTTTGATGACCTCTTGTTTGTTGATTCAATTGAGGTTGGTTAAAAATTCAATTCATTCATTCAGGTTTAGTTATCTGCTTCTGAGTCTTCTTTTCGTTGGCAAATAGTTGAGATTTGCTTTAAGTATAAGAATCTAAAAGGACGATATCTTGAAGAAATTATATTTATCAATGACAAAAAATCGAAGTCCTTTTGGGGAGGAACTGCAGATTTGTCGGAAAATATTGTTTAATAGTGTTATAATTTATATTCTTGTTTTTTAAAGTTTAAACTAATAAATTCCCTGCTTTTGCTATGTATCTACTTACTTATTTTTGTATGTTTTTGCAACAAATCTGTTAATTATTTTGGTTTCACTGTGACAAAAAACACCTCATCCGTGGATAACGTGTTTTAAGCCAACAAATAGAGGTCTCAACGTTGAATAAAAATACACCTCTTGTGCAGATAAGGTGTTTTAAGCCAAAAAATGAAGGTCTGAACAATACCCTTTGTCTCTATCTTCAACTACAAATGTTCCAATATAAACCTCTATCCAACAAATTTGTTTAAAGCGAGTCGAATTGAAAATTCAGAAAAGGCACTTTTCATTAACACGGCAGTATAGCTCGGAATCTTTGTTACAAAAATAAAAACATTCTTACAAACATTAAAAGGGTTTTCTAATTAAAAACCCGTATTTAAAATTTCTGAAATTAACAAAGAATCAAGCTACTTTGATAACATCAGATTCCTATTTTTGTTACATAACTTTTAACTTTAATTAATTAAAACGTTCAAAATTATTTTTAAACGTTGCATTAATTTGTTCTTTAGGGAATATCTACATACAAATACAAGTCTAGTCAGATGTGATATGAGCTTGACAAGACCTCTTGGATTTACCCCAATATTATTGTTGATGATGTTCACATAAAACAGTAAGTTCATGGTATTATTATTAACTATTAATAAGTGAGTTATTCTTTATGTGTTTTGCTTCCTCTAGTTTTACTATTAGGTCTCTAGCGATAAATAAAATTTATGGAATTCTAAAAACAATTTATTTTTGTGAACTCCACAGTTTTACTAGGTTGGATCTATCCCAATGTGTTTGTGCTGACAAATACTAAACAGGAACATTAACTGCAGATTAATGATTCAGTCTGCTTCATTTTGTTAGATGCATTTTTAATTTGTTTCTGACGCCGCCGTATGCTTATTAAAATAGTTTCTATAATCTCCACCATCTCATCAAGAATATCAGTTTTTAACTTATGTTGTAAGTAAAAGAAAACGAAATGTAAAACATATTCATTTCAGATAATGTCACTAAGTGTAAGTAGAAGCATAAATCTTGACTACAACCCTGCTAATACTGGGTGATGCATGGCTTAATTATACATAGGAAATCCCATGTAAATTCTGAGGTTGCTAAATATTGACTCCCCTGTACATTTTAGAGAGAAGTTGCCACGTGCCAAGTTTGCATAAATTTTAATAAACCAATCCTTACCCATTCAATTAAATGTGTTGGCAAAAAAATACGACATTTTCATAGTTTAGGTAATACAGCAAACACCAGCAAATAATTTCTATGACGCTATTGTCAAAAATTAACGTACAGCTGGACCTAACGAACAAAGATTATTGCACATTAAAAACACATTTTCGTTTCACCAATCCGGCAATCACACACCCAAAATAAAAGACACCATTATGTTTTCCTTACTAAGCCTTTAATTTAACATAACATACCTAAGAGTTACCTACAGATTTTCATTAAAACATTAATTAATTTAATGTTTAAACAATCCTTCGTGATTAGCTAAACAATATCCTAACCGATCATAAAATCCATTCTTAACATTACTGAGTTGATATTGAGAAATTCTGTCACATTCTAACAAAATACAGTTTTTTAGCTGGTCAAGATTTTCAAATTTTACATCTGTATAAATAAAATTTTTTAAGTGACCCCATAGAAAGAAGTCGTTCGGCGAAAGATCAGGAGACCTGGCTGGCCAAAGGATTAGATGCCGTGGCCGAGAAAAGCAAACAACGAGAAGCGACAATTGGCGAAATCATTGGAGTGAGAGGTAAACCGGTCAACTGTCATAAGTTTTAGCCGGCCGTGTTTCAGCCGTTAGTCCAGTAGTCGATGATTTATCGTTATCGAGTTTAGTTGTCATTTTTGTTGAAAGAAGTGTATTGTTTAACTGTTTGTTTTTGTGAGTGCTGTGCTATTGTAAAACTATGCCTAATAATACCTGTGTGTTTCGAGGGTGTCACTCAAAAGCAGGTCAAGGAATAAGCATGTTTGCATTTCCAAAGGATCCTGAACAGTAAGTACATTTGCACAGGAAAGGGAACAAAACTGCTGTTCAATATTTAAAAAGAAATAAAGGGATATATAAGAAAATACTGTTTTTCTACTTCTATACATAGTAGTAAGAACCTACTTACGCACATCCGTAATATACTATTTCATTTTCTTTCTAAAATGGACTATCACTATCTAACGCATACTCAATAAAACATTTCAAAAATATTTTTATTTTATTTAATTTTTTTATGATTTTACGAAATTTGCTGGAAAGCCAATTAGATGAATCACAGAAGATATTCATGAAAAAGGTACTTCTTACTAGAAACCCTCATTTTTTATTTCAGTGTAAAGCATTTACTTCATCGCTTTAGTCCTTCTTTTATGCCTTATTTACATTCACTTCCACTTCGAAGTGGAAGTGACAAATTACTGCTTGCTATATGGGCAACACACGCTACTGTTTACATTACAAATTGCGTGCTAAGCCCAATTTGACATATGGTAAATTTCTGCTTACTTTGTGCAAGTAAAAATTTGACTTAAGTCAAATTTTGGCCTTTGGAATGTTGGTTAGGATATAAATATTAAAATTACAATCAACTGATTCTAGTTTATTTATTTATTGAAAAGTTTATTTATTTTTATTGTATTATTTTGGACTTTAAAATGTTAAATCGCTTAAAGTAAAATTAATTAAAAACTTTTCTAAACCATTATATATAGGTACCAACATTTTTTCTAACATATTCTTTGTCTCCTTTGAGTTGAGATGTATTTAAATTTAGACAATAATTATTTATATGATGATGATAAAATATCTCAATCTTGGGCACAAGAAACAGAACAGGAGAATACTAGCCCAAGAAATGATTATGAAGGAAATGAAGATATTATAGAAACAGAAGATTTACACCTTCGAGCATTCCTCTTCCTTTTCTGGGTTTGTCTCAGCATTTCTACAATAACGGCTGCACTACCAAGAATAAAACTTTTTTTTTTGCACATATCCATACTGAAAATGAATGTAACAGCAATAAATAGCGTATTCAAAACTTAAAATGCAAATATTCAAAGCTAAAAATTTGAATTCAAAATATAAACAATAAAATAACCTAAAAATTAGAAATTGACATTTCAATGTAAACGGTTGCATACGATCTCTCAATTTACAAGGTGCTTAATTTGATGTTAAATTGAATGTAAATGAGGCATTAGTGTAATAACCAACTGTAATAACTGTCAAAATTTCAACGTGAAGGACATATAATTTGGTCCCCATTTAATCAATGCTAAACTCGGAATTTTGTCGCTTTTCGTTGTTTGCTTTTCTCGGGCCGTGAGCCAATAATATTTCCGTTAAAAATATTTGGCAAGTATTCCCTAGCCATCAGTGGCGGACTAAGGGGGGGGGGGCTAAGGGGCTTTAAGCCCCGGGCGTTGAAACTAGAGGGGCGACGCGGCGGGTAGAACGATTACCCATATCCTTAGTGCAAATTTATTAGATCAGTACCTAATTATTATATATTTAGTAATCATTCGATAGTTTTATTTCATTTGATCATTAGTCGTAATAGTGGTCGCACCCGAGAGCATGTTATAATTCCGTCATCTATTTCGGCACGACTACCTTAAAAGAAAAATGCCATTGATGTAATGCAACTATTGCATCAATATACAATTACACCATCATTTCCCAATATAGAAATAATTTTAAGAATCTTCTTGTGCTTAATGATCACGAACGCAACTGGTGAAAGATCATTCTCCATTTTGAAGAAAACGAAAAATTATCAAAGAAATTCCCTAGTGCAAGAAAACCTTAATGCGCTTGCTATTCTATGCATTAACAATGATCTTTTGGAAGAGTTAAATTTTGATTCAATGATGAATGAATTTGCCAGACGTAAATCAAGAAAAGTAAATGTTGTATAAGATTTTTTGAATACTTACCTACGTTATGGATAGCCAGTTTTCTTAATTTTATATATTTTTTTATACTTAACTGTTTCTATAGTTTATATTAATTCATTTCTATTTTTGTTTTCTTTAAAGACTTCATTGGTTGCGTATATGTTTTAAATATAAAAGTATATTATGTAGTTTCATATGTAGATATATTATTTTATTAAACGTTAATTATAAATAGTTAAAATTGCCTTAATTTCCAGTTTTAATCTTTAAAATGGGCCTTCATAGGCCGAATTTCCGTATTAATAAAATAACACTAATATGCGCGTGAAACTAAAAAAGATCCGGGTGGGGGCGGCATCTACGGTTAATCCGCCACTGCTAGGGATGAGAGAATTATGGGCAGGACAACCATCGATTTGATTCCAGATCTCCTGATTTTCGCGCACAACTTCTTCTAGTGCGGGTTCAATTCGATTTTGTAGTCCAAATAGGTTACTGCTGTAAGGTTGTCTTCCATAAAAAATGGTCTAATAATGTGATGCCCTACAATTCCCGCCCAAACATTTATCTTGTGTGGATACTGCGTCCTAGTATAAACAAGACGATGTTCATTTTCTTGGCTCCAATACCGGCAATTTTGAACATTTGGTTCGCTGTTAAGGGTGAATGTACATTCATCGGTAAAACAAATATTTCTCAAGAAATCCCTATTATTATTTAATATTTCCATTACCTTAAAACAGAATATCATTCTTCGTTCTTCATCACCTTGCCGTAGCTCCTGATGTTTTTCATGATTGTAAGGAAAATATCTATGTTTTTTTAAAGTGCGCAACTCTGTGGTTTGATGTTTTCCTACGACATGCCGAAGAATCCTTGTGCTAATCATTTTATTTTCCTCCACGTGCAGTAAAATATCAAGATCTGTATTATCCCTTTCTTCAACTCCATTAAGATTTTGAGTTGAGCATTTACAGTTGTTTATTACAGTGCCTTTGGACTTAACTTAAATTTACTAATGATAAGTTTAATTATTGAAATGAAAGGGACATGCTTATCAGGGAATTGAACTAAAAACATTTCAGACACTGCTCTTAAACTGTTTCCTGTATAATACCACATAATCATAGTTACTTTTTCCTTAATGGAATAGCTCATATTAAGCTATATGTAATTAAAGCGCCTTTAATGAAAATTTTGTCACTGACGCTATTTTTCGTTTTGTCAATGCCAAATAATTATTTGCTGGTATTTGCTGTATTATCTAAAATATGAAAATTTCGTAATTTTGCCATCACAATTAATTGAATAAGTTAGAGTTGGCCTATTAAAATCTATTCAAACTTGGCACATGGGTTTATTGTATCGGCCTCTTCAAAAAATTTTAATACAATTTTTCTTTAAAATGTACAGAGGACTCAATATTTAGCCACTTCAAAATTTACATGGGATTTCCTATGTTTAACTAAGCCATGCCTCACCCGGTATACAGCAATATTCGTTAGGCATTGACACCAGAACCCACCCTTAATTTAGAGCTTTAGTTTTGATGACCCCGATGTAAGGAACTGCGGTATTAAACGGCGGTTAGCTGTCGACACAGCTGCGTACTGCCGCTTTAAATCCTGTATACCTTGTATTTGTATAAAAAAAAACGAATGAACAATATCCTTGACCTACATGAACAAAATTAATATTAAAAGCTTACGTAAAGATAATTTAAATGTTCTTTTGATAATGGGTAACGGTCCCTGAGGGTTAATACTAAGTACTAATAATAAAATTCTAATTCACTTGATTCCGGCAATTTATATAAGTAGCCTTATTAATATATCTTGTTATATAAGAAAATAGAGGGCTCAGTTTAAAAACAAACTTGCCTGTGAGGTGAGTGAGGGTGCTAGATTTCAAAATTTAATAAATGTTAACAGTCGGTAAGTTACTGTTTGGAGGCCTATACATTTTTTTATTAATTCCCCACTCTGTAAATTCTGGATATTCTATATATTAACCTTTTTCTCTTTTCCTTTTCCCAAACGTTGCTCAAAATGCACTCCGCGACAAAAAATTCCGGACAAAGATAATGTTAGTCGGGTTTATAGTGTAGACTTTTGGCTCGGAATATTAGCCTGAATTTAGTGTTAAAAAAATACTGAAGTATTGATCATTATACAGGCAGAAACAAAAGTTACTGTTTTACCCTTACTTTCTTATCGCCCTGTGGAAAAGTTGAGCCGTTAAATTCAGCTTCATTATATTCTGTTTTGAAGTGTGACCTTTTCTTAACATAACGTTGTTTGGTTCACGTCATTACCTGCTTTGTAAACAAAGATACAATTTTTAAAAAAGAGTATTGCATTTTTTTAATTTCATTAACAATTCAGAATATTACAATAAATAATCGAGTAGCATAAACAAGGATAAGACACAGGCCATATTTTTCTTAAAGCTAAGAGTAAGACTACCGGAAAGCAGAGTCAAAGTCAATAACAAACAGATACCGTAAGAAAACGCGGTTTAATACTTGGGCCTTGTTTTTAACAAAAAGATGGCCTGGAACGCAAATGCGGATTACCGTTTTTTACCCACCTAAACTGCTGCATATAATTGTCGTTACAAGCGCATTTTTTAGTCAAATTTGATACCTTGTGATTCCTGAAATACTGATCGCATTTCTAAAAGCAGGCCAAATTTCGAAAGACCTTTTCATCGTCTTTTGAATCATTGGTAACAACTTCTTAGATTTCGACCGGGGGCTATAATACAGGGTAAAACAAAATGCCATGCATTTTGGAGAGAATTTTACTGGCTCTCCATTTTGTAGGAAGACCATGCTGACATTTTTTGAATGTAACATTTCGTAGTTATTGACCATGCCTCGGGACATTTTTGGGATTTTGCGAATATCTACCATGGTTTTCGAAAAACAAAGTTTTTTCATAAAATTTTAATTTTCTGTTTCTACACCAATTTGCTTTATTTTATAAAGTGCATTAATCAAGTCTATCTTTGCTAATTTCTATCCCTCTCCTCCTGCAATAAAGAACTCGCCCTGAGACATGTGCGATGGTTTTATTTAGGAACTTAAATCAACAACATAATCAGTTCTTTGTTCACTATAATGATTCATGTGAAAATTGAGAGCAAGCACGGAGTGCGCCAAGCAAAAATATTGATTGGATGAACATTTTTAAAACCTTGTTGGGCCGCCCTAATAGAGCAGGAATCGTCTACGACTTCCTCAGGGAAAACAATATCACGCGAATGGTTTGATCTGCTAGGTCGCCGGATTTGAATCCGATAGAGCATGTGTGGAGCAACCTTAAGTTGCGTTTGAATCGGGAAGGGAACGAATATCAAAATTTGCAAGAATTGGTGGACGCGATTTTGCGTGAATGGGAAGCTTTTCCCCAAAACTTGATTGCCGTACTAGTAAATTCTATGTCCGAGAGAGTTAGGGACGTCATTCTAAATAGAGGCGGCCCAACAAGGTTTTAGAAATGTTCATCCAATCAATATTTTTGTTTTACGTACTCCTCTGTTCTCATTTTTCACGTGAATCATTATAGTGAACCAAGAACTGATTTTGTTGTTGATTTAAGTTCCTGAACAAAACCATGGTATGTACATATTTATAGGGCAAGTTCTTTATTTCAGAGGGAGACGGAAAGAAATTAGCAAAGAGAAATTTTATAAAATATAGCAAATTGTTGTAGAAATAGAAATTTAAAATAAAAAAAAAAATTTTTTTTCGACAACCATAGTAGATATTCGCAAAATCCCAAAAATGTCCCGAGGCATGGTCAATATCTACGAAATGTTACATTCAAAAAATGTCAGCATGGTCTTCCTACAAAATGGGGAGCCAGTGAACTTTTTTTCCAAAACGCATGACATTTTGTTTTAGCCTGTATTATAGCCCCCGGTCGAAATCTAAGAAACTGTTACCAATGATTCAAAAGACAATGAAATGACCCTTCGAAATCTGATCAGCTTTTTGAAATGCGTTCAGTATTTCAGGAAGCACGAGGTATCAAATTTGACTAAAAATGGGCATGTAACGATAATTATGTGCAGCAGTTTATTACCCGCCAAAGTACGTTAGACAACAGGAAAAAAACGAATATATACAAAGTACGATTACAGTCAGTACTTCAGTACCGTAAAGCGGGGCTACTTCGGCCAGATTTTACAGTTTTTTGCATTTTTTAAATGTAAAAACTTTCGCGATGCAATTAATATTATTTATGTGGGATAATATATCCTTGCTAGAGTACTTTTTAAAAGAAAATGTTTTTTTTTTGTTCTAAGGTATATATATTTTTTTGGTTGAAAAGTGTCCGAATTTACCCTGCAAGGTGGGGCAAATTCGGACACCTATTTTAAACAGCAAAATATTGAAGTAAACATGGCTTAATAGTTAGTTCGGACACCAATTTATGTTTTAAAAATATATTAGGTGGGTAGGTACTAGAAAAAGCTAGCATAAAAGCTAGAAATATTAAAAAAAAAGCTTTTATATTTGCCATATCACAAAATATGGGATTTATTTTAGAAAAATCTTACAAAATTAAAAATATTTTCTTAAAAAAATAATAAACAAACATGTAGCTATTCTCAAAAACAACAACAACAAAAAAAAAACTCTTTAAACAAATAAAAACAAGCAACTTCTTGTTCTAAAGGAATATTTGGCATATTAGAAAACATAAATCGTTCTCTTCTTAAAGGCTTTGGTTTGAGGATCACTAAAATATCACTATCCTCGACAATACTTTGGTCAGGAACATGAGTAAAGTAAAAGTATGTACATTTGTCAGTCTTCTTTTTTCTTAAAAATGTCACTAAATAAAGGTTGCTTTCAGGAACTTGGTCATATTTCTGCACAACCTTGGCAGCATAATATTTTAGGTTTGTAGAATTTGCTATTGGAACTTTAACTAAAACAAATGTGTGGACATCAATGTTTAGAACTCCTCGATTATTCTCCAAGTTGTCCAAGTCCAATATAGGCAAATCGTTGCTGGCACTGGAAGGGCCTGCTTGAAGTACAAGGTCATTTTCATTAATATTAAAATTATTAGTTTTTTGCAATTTTTGTTTTAGAATAGATAGCGGTTCCTCATCGGATTCTGAAAAATCATCCTGACCTGGTCTTGCTTCCAACGTATGGAAATCTCTTATCTCCACAGCCTTTCCAGGTTTAACATTGATGCGCTTTCTTCTAGTCTTCGTTTTAGGTTCAGGCATCCTCGATATTTTAAGAAAATCTAATAACGAGTCTGAAAGAACTGAATTATTTTCTTCAAAATTTTCGTTCAGTTTGGGAATTTTCTTGAGAACTTGATCTGGATCGAAAGGATTTATTTCGCATGCCCTGAATCCTGAAGTGATGGTTTTTTCAGAAGTGGCTTCGATTCCATTCAAAGCAGTTTTCAACAACATGGGGAAATCGGATTTCTGCAAGGGTCCTTTTCTTTTGAGTTTCCAGTCTGTTAAAATTTTCCTTCATGACTTTTTTAGGGGGGCGAAGAAGGCAACGTCAAGGGGCTGACACACATGAGTGGAATTTGGCGGAAGTAAAATGAATTTGATGTCATGTTCTTCGCACTTCTGGATGACATCTAACGTGAGGTGCGAAGACAAATTGTCGCCAATCATTATTTTCTTTCCTTGTTTATTCCGGAAGTAAGGCAAAACTATTTGTCGGAACCATTCAACAAAAACTCGGGCGTCAAACCATCCAGATGGAGTGCAAGAATATCGGCACCCTAATGGTCTATTCTCCTCCCATTCCTCATACCGATGCTTTGCCTTGTAAACGACAAATGGCGGCAATAAATTTCCCACAGCGGAAGCTGCCATCATAACGGAAATGCTGGTTTTTGTGGAGTCTATAATTCGATCACAATATTTGCTGCCTCTCTTGCACACTACTTTGACACGACCAGGGTCATCGCTAAAGTTCGTCTCGTCATAGTTAATTACATTTTGCAACGGCACACCTTCTAATGAAATGTTCAGTTCAGAGAAATATTCTTTCATAGTAGGATGGGTGACCTGGGCCCTGTTCCTTTTAATGTTTTGTGCGAGACGTACGGACAGTTCTTTGTGTCTATTTAGGAATTTTTTCATCCAATCGCGTCCTGGCAAATTAGAGTTGTTTTGGAAATCCAGAATCTGGATTCCTTTCCGATTAAGGTAGTTCTGTACAATGTTGCGCAAATCCAGTTCTGTTAATGGAAACCCCCACAAAGCAGCAGTCGTAACTGCATGGACTAAACTTGATTCTTCATCAGAGCTCAATACTGTTGGACGACCAGGTTTTTTATCATGATTTCCTTTAACTTTATCGCCTATGGTGGATTTGGGAATCCCATAAAATTCCGATGCTTCTCTAATTGACATTGCTTGTCGCCGAACCGCTTCTACAGCCCTTGCTAACTTTTCTTCAGAATAATTTTGATAGGGGCGACTCCCCAACTGCCTTTTGTATGCTCTAACCATTGTCCGAAGTTACCCCTCAAAATTGATTTTTTTTGCTCACACCTCTCTAAAAAAAAAAATATAGCAGCTATAAATTTCAAATTTCTTCAAAATGTCAAGAAGATATAGGGCTACAAAAAGTCCAAATAAAGTTTTCCCCTACAATAACTAGATTTGGCTGTGCGCCAGTTACTTTTTCCAGTTTTAAAAATGTTCCAAAATGGCTTCCTAATAAAATAACACGTGGAGACGAGACACTTACCTCTAAACACTGCTAACTGCCGGAACACACAAAAGCAACTGTTAAGACACGTTTCTGAAGAGAAACAGCGCGCTAGCATTCTTTGTTTTCCCACCACCTATTATTCTACCCTTGAATGTCGCGATGTCCGAAGATACCCGCAGTGTCCTAAGTAGCCCCGTTTTACGGTACTGACTTATGGTATTCCAACATGGTGTACCATAAATAAGTATAAAGTAAAAAAAGCTTTAAAAACAATATACTACGAATTATCACAAATACACCTACAAGAGTACTACACAATGACATGCACATGGAGACATAAACCGAATTTCTTGACAAAATAATTACAAAGTATTACGCACGGACGGACGTTTCGGACAACATAATTATCACTCAGTCACACACTCATGCACCACCCCAAGCTACATACAGACTCCCACACGACATCGTTCAGTTGAAACTAACTTATCCCTGTATTCTAAATATATATTAAAACACCCATATAGCCTTATTCAGGTGGACGCAGTGTACACTGACTTCAGTAAGGCATTCGATAAGATAACTCATCACATTACGTTGAATAGACTTGCTGAGGTCGGTGTGCAAGGTAGCTTACTGAAGTGGTTTGAATCATATTTAATAGGGCGATTACAGGCGGTTTGCATTGATGGCTGTGTTTCGAAATTTCATCTAGTAACTTCTGGGGTACCCCCCCAGGATCACATTTGGGCCCATTATTATTTAATGTGTATATTAACAATATTTCTCAATGTTTTGAAATTGGGAAGTTTTTGATGTACGCCGACTCCATTAAAGGTTTTGAGAACAGTGTTTTATTGCAGGAGGATATTACGCAACTTGAGCTATTCTGTCGGAATAACAGTTTATTTTTAAATTTTAAAAAATACTAAAAATCACATTTCATTTTCATGTAATAAGAATATACTTTAGAATAATTATGCCAAATTTATTTTCAAAATAGTTGATAATTTAATAGATTCTCCTTCTTTATTAAGTCATTTATATTACACAGTTCCAACTTATAATACCAGAATAAAAAGAAAAATTTTACCTAAAATTGTCCCACACTATAACCCAATAAAAATTTTTTTTGTCTTGGTGCCGAAGAAATAACAACTGATTTTAGTTATTTTGAATGCAATGATTCCAAAAACACTTAGCTTTTCTTCGTATCAGCTCTAGTTTTTGAGATAGGGCCTACTCATAATAAATTGTAATATTAATATATTTGACAATTTTAATGGTCATACATTTTATTAAAAACTAATTCTAAGACATTAAAGTAAACCTAGTTATTCATAAATCACTGGAAATACCTAATCTTATATTGGCAAAAGGCCATGTAATTATTACAGATAAGAAATATTTTTTCCTGGAATGTTTTTGCACCTGCAGATTTCTTATTTTCGTATTTACAATTAGCACGAAATATACAATAGAAGGCAATAAAATTGAATGAAATTGTAAATCGTTCATAAATTAATTCGTTAACTTGGCTTGTGTCCTAAGGTATTAGTACCTATATTATCCCCATTAATATGGGGATTATATTATGCGGAATATTGCCTGCATGAATTTAGTTGAAACTTGAGCTTCATTGCAAGAGTGTGTTTTTTGAAAAATCGTATTTAAACATGGCTTCTTGATGGTTTACGCAACTACGCCCACTTGTAGAAGGCTTCTACAAGTGGGCGTAGTTGCGTAAACCATCCAGACGTTTTTTGCTACATATGTGGCGAGTACATTTTAAAAGAAAGTAGAAGAGTGATTTGTGACGTTGCGAAAAAAGCTTATTTGGTCTATTTTGGTGTTCACTTAGGGGACCAAAATACACCCTGTGCTCCGCATGTTGTATGCAAAACCTGTGTCGAATACCTGCGACAATGGACAAAAGGACAAAGAAACTGTTTAAAGTTTGGTGTTCCGATGGTATGGAGGGAACAAAAAAGCCACTTTGACGATTGTTATTTTTGTCTTGTGATGATAAAAGGCATTAATCGTAAAAATCGGAATAAGTGGAACTATCTTCACCTGGAGTCAGCAAGAAGACCTGTTCAGCAATCTGAAGAAATACCAACTCCAGCCTGCCTACGTTACCAGAGGATACAGTCGAAACGTCATCTGACGAGCTGCAGAGTGACCGATTTGAAAAAGAGAACAGCGATTTTTCAGGAGATTTAGCAAGTCCCGAACGCTTTACTCAGGAGGAGCTAAGTGATCTTGTCAGAGATTTAAACCTCCCAAAAGAGTCTGCCGAGTTACTTGCCTCCAGACTAAATTAAAAGAATCTTCTTTATCCAGGTACCAAAATTACGTACTACCGTAACAAAGAAAAGGATCTTTTGCCATTTTTTTCTCAGGATAATATAATTTTTTGTAATGATATTAAAGGTCTGTTAGAGAAAATGGATATAACAGAGTACACACCAAACCATTGGCGTCTCTTTATCGACAGTTCCAAACGAAGTTTAAAGTGTGTCCTTCTACATAACGGTAACATATATGGAAGTATTCCAAATGGGCATTCTACAAAATTAAAAGAAGAATATAAAACAATATCGTTAGTGCTTAAAAAAATTAAATATGACGAACATCAGTTGGTAATCTGTGTTGACTTACAAATGGTGAACTTTCTTCTGGGACAGCAAGGTGGTTATACAAAATATCCTTGTTTCCTGTGCCTTTGGGACAGCAGGGCTAAAGATCAACACTGGATTAAAAGAGAGTGGCCTTGTAGAGATACTTTAGTACAAGGAGAAGCTAACGTAATTAATGAAGCGTTGGTTGAACGGAAAAAATCATATTTCCTCCCTTGCATATTAAACTAGGACTAATGAAACAATTAGTAAAGGATCAAATAAAACAACGGCAGTCTACCTCCACAATATGTTATGTTATGTACATATTGTGGAGGTAGACTGCAGTTGTTTTATTTGATTATATCAACTCCACTGTAATGGACTACTTCTTCAAGTTTAAAATTAGGAAAGGCCTTAGATCAGAATGGTGCGTGTTTTGAATACTTGTCCAGTAAATTTCCTGCACTCAGCAAGGAGAAATTGAAAGCCGGAATATTTGGTGGACCTCAGATCAGAGAGCTGATAAAAGATTCACATTTTACAGAATCGATGACCGAAACTGAAGTTAATACATGGTGCTCTTTTGTTAAAGTTGTGTAAAGGTTTCTCGGAAACAAGATATCGGAAAATTACCGAGAGATAGTGGAAGATAATAACTCAATTAGTTTAACCAACACGGGTGTAATATGAGCATTAAGATTCATTATCTCCTCAGCCACTTGGAACGATTCCCAGAAAATCTTGGCGACCTTAGTGAAGAACAGGGAGAACGATTCCACCAGGATATAAAAACTATGGAAGAGAGATATCAGGGTAGATGGGACATTCATATGATGGCCGATTACTGCTGGAGTCTTCAACGAGACTGTCCTTTTCAATCTCATGCGAGAAAATCTTATAAAAGGAAGTTTTTGGGTGATGCAGATTAGCTCACTTTTATTTATTAGTTTAGGTTAAGTTAAGATAATAATGTTAATGATCTTGACAGATGATTTTTGTATTTTTTGTGGTGTACAATAAACATTTTTCTTCCATTCCTGAGTTGTTTTTTTGGTGGTAGCAGTAATACATATATAATTATGCGATATAAAATACCTTTAATCTCGAGAATATAGCTAATGGCCCCAGTTTTTGAAAACGATCTGATGGAGCAAATCTGAGGTTATTTTTAGGTTTAGTAGACCCAAATTACCTAGAAACAGTAAAAAAATTGCCGGCACCAAATTATGTCTTGACTTAGGTACTTAAATTCTCCTTTCAATAGGTGCTTAAAAACATGTAATGATTTATGTAATATTTCAGAGGTTGATATTTTTTCTTGTTTTCTGAACACTGTTAATACTAAGTTGAAATTGTATATGGCTTTAAGTAGTTTACATTAATAGATTATAGAACATTTGTATTTTCATATCTATTTCATAAGGAGCACACGTGTTAGCATTTAGTCTTAAACCAAGTTAAGGTACAGGGTATTCCAACGAGGACTGAACAGGGGCTAATTTTTGAGCTTCCTTGTATTTAAAGAAAAATCCAAAATAGCCAATCGATGTACTTTTTCCTGCAGAATTCAAAAATGAAACCAAAAATTTATTTGAACCAGAAACAAAAGAGTTACGCTATGGATAAGGTGTTTTTTAAATGGAACATAGCTTTTTTTATACGATTTTTGGAACGAGTTATTTTTTTTGTCCGTTCTGATTAAAATATTTAATATTGTGACAGCTATTTTTATTAAATTTTAATGTTTTATCCAGTATAATTTAACTTTAACCTGTTTGAAACATACACTAGGCAATAAAGGTATAATCACCTTTGAATCCTTCAAAGTCAAAAAATTTGCCAAATTTACTATAATATTGCCGAAATGAAATATTTATTAGATGAGAGATTGCAGATTGTTATCTTGTTCTACAAATGCCACGAAAATGCAAGAGAAGCAAGGAGAAGATTTTTTGCAAATTTTCACAGAAATATATCCGTCAATACTATCCTAAGGATAAAGAACCTATTTGAGGAAAATAAAACATTACATGACAGAAAAAGAAATCCAACTCTATACTAATTTAAAAAAAAAACATTAATAATTTAATTGTTCAATGTGACCTCCGTTGTTCTCGAAACATATGCGATAACCTCTTTGTAGCCTTTCTAAACTTGCTGTTATACTGTGATTTTCCTGGTTAAGGCGATTTATTTCATTCACAATTTTCTGCATGATCTCTTCAATATCGTGGTTTCGCTGCTTGTATACCACGTTCTTTATGGCCCCAAAGAAATGTGTCTAATATTGACAAATCGGGACTATTTGGTGGCCAAGCATAGGTTCCATTTCTACCAATCCATTCTTCATGGCGTCCGTTTAAATATTGAGTAACCTCACGCACGGCATGCGGAGGGGCCCCATCATGTTGCCAAATTAAATTTTGATATTCTTCCTATGGTAAATCTTTCAAAAAGTTCTCAATTTCGTTTTCTAAGAACTCGTAGTATCTCTGTCCATTTAAAGTCCCGTTAAAAAATATTGGTCCCAAAATTCTATTATTTTTTATGCCACACCAAACATGGATTGAAGTCCTTCCTTGAAATTTAATTGTCTAAAATTTTCTTGGATTTCCAACGGCCCAGTGATGGTTATTATGTCTATTGAAAACCCCCGATGTTGTAAATGTGGCTTCGTCAGTCCATAAGATATTTCTGAATAAATTAGGGTCTTCGTTTTCTTTCCGAATCACAATTTGGGAAACAAATTGGAAGCGAAGTTCTTTTTGTGCCGCTGTTAGATGTTGAAGTGGAAGGATATGATAAGACTTAAATTTATGATTTCTTAAAGTCCTGTGAACAGTTTCTTGGGTAACTCTTCTGCGTCTTACACCGCCGCCGTATTGAACGTCCCGAACTGCGTCCGAAATTGATTTGGTTGGATTCAGTCGAAAATAATTCACAATGGCACGGTCTCGATTTCTATTCCTTTCTGGATTTCTTTTTCTGTCATGTAATGTTTTATTTTCCTCAAATAGGTTCTTTATCCTTAGAATAGTATTGACGGATATATTTCTGTGAAAATTTGCAATAAATCTTCTCCTTGCTTCTCCTGCATTTTCTTGGCATTTGTAGAACAAGATAATAATCTGCAATCTCCCATCTAATGAATATTTCATTTCGGCAATATTATAGTAAGTCAAATTGTTTGACTTTGAAGGATTCAAAGGTGATTATACCTTTATTACCTAGTGTATGTTTCAAACAGGTTAAAGTTAAATTATACTGGATAAAACATTAAAATTTAATAAAAATAGCTGTCACAATATTAAATATTTTAATCAGAGCGGACAAAAAAAAAATCACTCGTTCCAAAAATCGTATAAAAAAGCTATGTTCCATTTAAAAAACACCTTATCCATAGCGTAACTCTTTTGTTTCTGGTTCAAATAAATTTTTGGTTTCATTTTTGAATTCTGCAGGAAAAAGTACATCGATTGGCTATTTTGAATTTTTCTTTAAATACAATATATCAAAATGAAGTATTTGGCATAGTGAACATTTTTATTTACCATTGGCGTGCGGTGTTGGTGGGGTAAAAAAGACTTTATTTTTGGAAAAGGATATAGGGCTTATTTTATATAACTGTTTCTATCAGATTTAGAATCAGCATCCCCAAAAACCCCTTAATTCATATTTTCAAAATCTTAATTACCGTAATTACGATTTAGGTTTATTCAAAAATTTGCTAAGATACGCGCGCTCTGTTACCGTTTTGTTTTTAAACAAATTAAGCAAAGAGTGCTTTGAAACAAAAAGTTTTTGTTTGACATTAAGTAACTCGTACGAATTGCCAATAAGTGAAGCAGTGTTACTTAACTGTTAATAAGATGGCACAAAACCGAATAGTAGTTCTTACAATTGGAGAAAAAGTAGAAATTATCCGCTTATTTGGTAATAATAGTCCTCGTTGGAAGACCCTGTACTTTATATTTTTGTGTGAATACTCTTTTTGGGTTTGTCCCGTTTGTATTCCATTTTTCCTATAAATAAATAAATTGATGTCAAGTTGTGACATTTATATATATATTTTTCATTGTATTAATCCATTCCGTTATGAGCCTTTGTTCCTTTATAGTGACCACTCTGCATAAAAAATGTAAAATATAGCGCATTTTGTTTCGACGAGTACTTTGTGATAATAATGTAACAATAATTTTTGTCGCTTTTTTCAGACATGCTCGTTGAC
Source organism: Polydrusus tereticollis (assembly GCA_963920685.1). NCBI lineage: Eukaryota > Metazoa > Arthropoda > Insecta > Coleoptera > Curculionidae > Polydrusus > Polydrusus tereticollis. Next base: position 129,008,685 of record OY987329.1, read on the forward strand.
AACAGCACAGTCAATAAACTAACAAATCTGACGACGGGAAACGAAGTTCCAGAACTTTCAGAAAACAGCACAAGAGCAAAAATTATAGATCAGTTTAAAAATAATTGGGCTGTCAAAGATTGGACGCAGGGCTTCTTTAATGAAGAATATATTTATGAAATTAATATTCATTGGCTCCAGTTCAGCCCACCGAGCACTACCGCTTTCTTTGTATTGGGGATATTGTATATTCTTATTATGACGATTGGTATTTTTGGTAACTGCTTGGTGATTTTCATGTTTATAAGGTAAGTTTACGTCTTTATATAAATTGCTTGTAGCCGCTAAATGACGCTTAGTGTGGCTTTCCTTAGGTAAACACGCAGTTGCCTAAGTTCAAAACTTTGGGCCACTCTGTATACCTAATTGCTTTCTGTTTATTTCAATTTTTTTTTAATGATAAGGCACATCACTGCAGGATAAATCCTTTATGGTGATCTGCGAGCGATGCGTGTGCGCGGGAACGATTAATTAAGATTATACTCTTTGAGAAACAGGGCCTCAGGGAGGTCGTTCCAGAGTGATGACGTTCTCCAGATAAAAGAATTTTTAAAGAGTGTCGTTCGAGGGACACTCAACTGAACCACGTACGGGTGGGCTGCAGTGGCTCGTCGTGTAATTCTATCATGCACCGCTTCGAGTGGAATCAAGCGGGTAGCCTCAGTTAAGCACTTGCCATGAAAAAATGTGTAAAATTAACTCAAATCGCCAACCACCTGCCTTCGATGTTCAAGGCTTTTCAGATTGTTTGTCAGATCATGCTCACCGATCAAGCCAATGGCTTTTCTTTGAATGGAATCCAGCAATCTTAGGGTATGTTTAGGAGCAGAGCCCCAAATATGCGTACAGTAGGTACTCCTACAGCGATGGTCGAATTTGAGCTTTATATATCCTTATTCAACATTAACTTCTTTAGAAAAAACTACCGCCTGGGTTTCTCTAGCGTTAAATTCTACTTGGTTACTGTCACCCCAAGACAGAATTTCTTCCGGGTCTTTGTTGAGATGTGAGACCTCTTGCTGCCTATAGAGAAATGCATTGGCAGTCGATCTTGGAGCATCCAAAGTAAATGATGAAACAAGTGTGCTGTTATCAGCGAAACTATACAGTGTGGTCCACTAAGTGTGCAACAAATGGGAAACTTCTTTATCATTGGTTTCTCAGAAAATTTTATTCTTGATAAAAGTTGGTGCATGTCCGATAACCATTTCAGGTATACTTAAAATGGCTTCAAGTCAAATAGGATACAGGGTAGGGCAAAAAATATGAAAATCGTTCAAGAGTAAAGTACCCTTATTTTAAAAAATAGGGCAAAAGGGCATAAAAAAAAGTTGTTTAAAATAAAAAGTTATACTTAGATTTAAAATCATAGTCTTCTATCTCAAATATAAAATTTCTTAAGATAATTCGATGTAACCCCCGTATTATTGGTATTTCTATTATTCAACTTAGGTCCATATTTAACTTAAGCAAAATAAATCAGATAAGCCTAATTTTTTAAATATTTTTCAAATCAGTATTAATTTAATTGAATTTCTTTGTTTTTTTAAGCAACCCCAGACTTTACCACTGTTACAAGGATATTTAATCTTACTTTATATTTTAAAATATGATATTTACTCGAACATAATTACTTCATTAATAAAACGCCTATATCAAATATTTTTTATCTAACGCCCAAAATACTATATTTTATTTTTTTATTGAAATATCAAAGATAATTTATGTTTATTAACATAAATATCGGCAGTTAAAAAATGAAATACAGCCATAGAAATGTATGAAACTATAATAATTGTAACTAACAGTTACAATGATAAAATACAATATAAAGAATTAACTAACGAAGTGTCTCTGTATGTCCGCCTTCTCGCTCAATACATCTGTTCGTCCGCTCATAAGATTCCCTAAGAGTAGATCGCAATACCCTGGCAGGGATATTACGGCAATGGTGCCTTATAGAATTTTCCAATTCTTCAACGCTGTTGAAAGGTCGGTCTTTATACACTTTTTGTTTCAAGTGTCCCCATAAGAAGAAATCTAGTGGTGTAAGATCAGGCGAACGAGGCGGCCACCATAGATCGGTGTTTCGTCCTAGCCATTTGTTTCCAAATACCTCATTTAACCAATGCGTAACTGCCCTAGCACAATGTGCAGGGCACCCATCATGTTGAAACCATAGCTTGTGTCGTTCTTCTAACGGTAAGTTATCTATAAAGTTTCCCAATACATTCTGAAGAAAATTTAAATATCTATTGCCAGTCAAATTATCTCTAAAGAAGAATGGACCAATTAACTTGTCATTTAGTATCCCACACCAAACATTTGTTTTCTTGTAATACTGATTTCTATTGTCAATTACAAAATTAGGATTTTCTTCTGACCCCACCTACAATTTTGCGACGAGATAACACCGTTTGTAGTAAAAGTGGATTCGTCTGAAAAAAGTATGTGCCGATGAAAATCTCTCCTCTCTTCTATTTATCCTTGAATCCATATGCAAAAATCAAAACGCAAATCATAGTCTCTTTCTTGAAATGTACATACAAATTTAGGCCTGTAGGCACGATACTTGTTCTTTTTAAGTATGCGCTTTACAGATGTTTTTTTCACTCCTGTGTATTCAAAAACTTCTGGGGTGGATCTTGTAGGATCTTCGATTACTGCCTGAAGTACATCAACCTGCCTAGTAGAAATGAATTGTATAGTAAATTTACAATACATCATACTGAAATTACCAACCATTTTCAACAGAATTTGCTTAATAAAATTACAATATTTGTGTTGCAATTTTGCTAAGCGAATTTCCGATAGTTGTTTAGTAAATTTGAAAACTTTCAACATTTTTTTGTAAAATTACTACAGAAATTTTTAACAGTAATACTGAGTTATTATATGGTAACGAAAGTTTGGCCGGAATAGAGTGAAGTTCAACCGCGATCTCAAAATGTAAATGCACTTATGTGCGCCCCTTGTAGAACCAAATAATGTCCTTTTACCTCCTCTTAACATTAAACTTGAAGTAATAAAAATTTTTGTGAAGGCGGTAAATAAAGGGGGTAAAGGATTTAATTACCTAAGTCAAGTCTTTTCCTAGTTAAGTGACGGCAAATTAAAAGAAGGCATTATTATTGGCACACAAAGCAGAAAATTGCTGGACGATGTTAATTTTAAGTGTAGTAAGGAAATATTAGGCAACAATATGAATGTAAACTATGAACAACTAGTTAATAAATTTTTAGACTCCTACAAATCGCTTTGTTACCAAATGTCATTTAAAATTCACTTTCTCAATTCCCATTTATCACCTTATCCTGAGAGTTTGTGCGCTGTCAGCGACAAGCAGGGTGAAAGGTTAACATATCAGGACAATGGAAACTCGCTATCAAAGACGAGGACTGTCGGTTCTTGAAAAGAGAAGATGTGATCCTCATAAAAGAAAAAATAGAATTGGTGTGTTTGAAATAAATGTTTGATGTTTGCTTTTTTCTTAGGCGTTAAAATGAATTATAAATATAGTCGATATACAATGTTAAAAAACTTGTAAAATCATTTCTTCAATAAGGATTAAATGGTACCGTTCTACATGCGGTTTGTTTAATGTTATAACTTTTTTTGCCATTTTCGTATTCGGATAGTTTCATTTTACTACAATAATAGATTTAGCGTCAACATATCGCACGACAATATATCGAACGACAATTCACCGCCGACAATTCATCGCAGAGACAATTCATCGCTACGACAATTTATCGTGCGACAATTTATCGCCGTATTGTTATATATATATTGTAACAATTAAAACAGAAGATATATAGACTTATATTGGTTAAACAGCGCTAACACGGCATCTAATCCACCTTTTTGGTTCCAATTCGCCTTTTAAAGTTCACCGGGGAATATTAATTCAGGAAACCTGAACTAACCCCTTAAGAGGATTAGGTAGTTATAGTATTAAGTAATTATAGTACTCAACATGACCCAAAATGAAAAATATAGAAATTATATCTGTAAAATCATTAACAAAAGAATTTGCGATGAATTGACGCGCGATGAAGTGTCGTAGCGATGAATTGTCGCGCGCTCAATAATTGTCGGCGATGAAAAGTCGCGCGGTGAAATCTCGTACGATGAATTGACGGGACACCACACTAATAAGCTAATTAGCTTTATGTTATGACAAAATTTTTTCTTGCCGCCCAGTGTTAACTGTCAAAATAATTATTTTTTTAATGCATCCCCTTATTGTCCTTGTAGCCCCGAAGAAGGTAGAAATTTAGACTACCCAAACGTCGGAGAGATTTAGAGATTGTTAACAGTAAAAAGACAGTTCAAACTAGCTTGCGATTTTCTAACCCAAGTCGCGACTTTATCAGCTACAATCATCATTGAAAACAGCAGATATAAGTTTAATAAGACATATAATTTTTAGGTGTAAAAGTTTAAGAACTCCTGGAAATAAACTTATAGTGAATTTAGCAACAAGCGACGCCATAATGTTGATTAAAACGCCTGTATTCATATATAATTGTTTTTACAAAGGCCCAATTTTGGGGGATATTGGTAAGAACACTATGTCATCTAAGCTTCGATAAATTATTAATGTTTTAAGACTTTTCTTCTTATAGAGTTCTAATAATTTTTTAATTTGCAGCTTGTCGCCTGTATGGATTTCTCGGCGGTTTAACTGGAATAACATCAATTCTGACTTTAGCAGCGATTTCTCTGGATCGGTATTTCGTAATCAAGTATCCACTCAGTAAAACATATTCAAGCATACGAATAAATCTATGTTTGGTAAGGTTTGTACAGTGTACAAGGTCATCTAAGAAGGCCCTTTTTTAGCTCTGCTATGATTTATGAAAAAAACTGAAATAGCCATCCCGTAGAATCTAAAATAATCCGTAAAAAAGTTCAACCTATAACAAAAGGACTGGGAGATAAACAAACAATAAAAAATTCTAAATTTCGCATTTTCTCAAAAACTTTAAAATTTTTAAATTTACTGTTCTGGAAAATCAAGAGTGTTAATTTAGTAGGTAAAAATTAGTTATCAATGAATACCTGAATATCAACTGCCAAAATTTAGGTACTGTCAGGTTACTGACAGATTTATGTGATTTTCAATAGTAATATGTTAAGTGCATGTAAAATTGCTGAAAATCATGCATGGTTTGTTGCCCTAGAAACAGCTTGAATGCATTTTTATTGTTATTTACCAAAAAGTGCCCGACCGAAGGGAGGGCACTTTTTAAGGTAAATAACAATAAAAATGCATGAAAGCTGTTTCTTTAGGGCAACAAATCTGAGTGCATGATTATCAAGCCATTTTACATGCACGAAATATATTTTTTAGACTATTTCCTGAATGAAAAACTCATCATTTTGATAAATTGACGCGAAATTGTCAAAGCAGAAATTTCAACTTGTTGTGACAGTGACGGTTATTCTCGTAGGTAACCAACAATGAAAAACCAGAAGAGTGCAATTTTCAGCTCAATCGCGACCGAGGGCTGATTTTCACCGAAAATCAAGTGAAAAGCGCATTGTAGTTACAGTATATGAGGGAAATAGTCCATGTAATGATTGCTGCCTCAATTACTAAATCGTAATTTTCTAGAGTTGAATTTTAAATTTTAAAAACAAAATCTTGAAACTAGTTGGCAAGAGCGCCGCAGACGAAAGTTTTTTTTTTTCGTTTTGGTCTACTATACTATTATGCTCTTATATTCCTATGCAAAAAGAAGAAAATGTAAATCACATATTCTTTATTCATGATAATGATATTGTGCACTATCACATTCTTTTGGTCATGTCAATGTCAATAAGATTCAGATGCTTTTTGCAGATTTCTGTTTTCTATTAAGTACTTACTAATAATTAGTGTGACAAATCTGACAGTCGTTCATGGTTAATTGTATGACGAAAATAAGTTTTAGAATAAACATAAATGAGTACTAAACAAAGCTAATTAAATAAGAGACTTTCATGGGGTTTTTGGTTCATCGAACCTCAACCAAGTATCTTAGTCTCAGTTTTTTTTTTAATGTTAAAAGTAACTAGATACACGATACTTTTTAAAAGTGACGAAGTTAAGATACTAAAAGTACTCCTTTTATTAAGTTTCTCACAACTCTGCCAATAGGTAATTGTTACCTTGTAGTTAGCATTAAAACGATATTAATAACTTGGGCCTTAATAATAATATATAATAATTAATATTAAGTAGTTTTAAACATCTATGTACATACAGAGTGTTTCATAAGTAATCTAAAATATTTTAAGTAGCTCATCCTCAGGAATCATGTTAACCTAATACCCAGAAACGTCAATTTTTTTAAATATAGTGTTGCAATTTCCTTTAAGTTTTTTTTAATCATCTTTAAACGGAATGTTTTTTTTTATCAACCCTTCAACCATTATATCGCCTATCACATACAGGGCTGCCCAGAAGTCCGGAATAAAATTAATATAGCCTTTAACCTATAACTTTTGGGGAAAATACTTGGACACGTCCATTTAGTTTTATATATGCTCACATTTTGACGTTATTCGTTTGTTTTTTTATAGACATTTGTCAAAGGCATGACGACATCGATCTTTTTTTTAATGGAAACATACGGCTTGTGATACATCATTTGAAAGCTAATATCTCGTACGGTATGCTCATAAATTTTGGCGCGATTCTGTCAAGCTATTTCAAAATGGCGACTGTTAAAAGTTTAAAAAAAATCCCTATTTATATAAGGGGAAATGATAAATCGTTGATGTTTTTTTTACCTTTCAAGGTAAGAAATCTTAATTGTTTCACGTTCTGACATTTTGTGACATTGTGACTTAACAATTGTTATGGTTTATTTGTTATTTATTTTGTCAAAAAAAAAAATAAAAATGTAACGAAGCAAAACCAAACACAACAAAAAGGTAGTTTAACGTGGTAAATTCTGGATATGTCCTCCACCCTCTACTTGGCATGTTCCCAGACGATGGTAAAAATCCGTCGACGGAATTTCGAAAGGCCTCAGCCAGTATGTTATGTGTCTCCAACCTAATTTTGTTTTTCAAATCTTTAATATTATTTGGCCTATTTTGGTAAACTTTTTCTTTTAAATATCCCCAAAGAAAATAGTCTAGAGGCGTTAAGTCTGGGGACCTCGGTGGCCATTCAATTGTACCACGTCGTCCAATGCAGCGACCTGGAAATATCTTCTCACATTGACACCAAAATGCGGGGGAGCACCATCTTGCTGAAACCAAGTTGTTTCATTAGGTATATCTGGATCTACTTCGTTGGGAAAAACTACAGCTAGAGCAAGCCTCAACTCGAAGGTTAAGAAATCCAGGTACCGTTCAGCTGTGAGGTTCCCTTCCAAAAAGAATATCCCTAAAATTCGGTTATTAATGATACCTGCCCATACATTTACTTTCTGGGGCCTATACGCCTATCATAGTCATCTTCTAAAAGCTCTTGGACAAGACATACTTTATAAGGGTGGTATTTTTCTGCTTTCAAAAATCTTCCAATAGTACCTCTAGATTCCATTTAAAAAAAAGATCGATGTCGTCATATCTTTGACAAATGTCTATAAAAAAAAACAAACGAATAACGTCAAAATGTGAGCTTAAATAAAACTAAATTGACGTGTCCGAGCATTTTCCCCAAAAGTTACAGGTTAAGGCTATATTAATTTTATTCCGGACTTCTGGGCAGCCCTGTATATGAATCTTTATGTTGTTTTGATTTAAAAAAAAAACATATTTTTTTAGATATGTTCCTGGGTATACGCATTCGCGTTTTCTGTTATTCCATTCCTGAACATTGGCTACGGTAAATACCAATACGAGGGTTATTTAACCAGTTGCAGTTTTGACTATTTAACAGACGATGAACCAACGAGAAGGTTTATACTAATCTTGTTTAGCGCAGCATGGGTGGTTCCTGTCTCCATGATCTTATTCAGTTATTACATGATTGTGCAGGTGGTTAGAGGACGTTCTTTGACCGCGTCAGGTGCTGGAAAGAGGGAATCATTTAGGTAAGTTATTTTAGCACTATTAAGGAGAAGATAGCGACACTTTCCATTTAACATTTTTTTTATTAAAAATCCAAAATAGTAAAGGAACATTCCATAATAATATATTTAAAAGGGAAAACAATAATTGTCTTGTGTATTAAGTGTATAGTCATCAAAATTTATTAATTAGCGGAGCGCTTTCGGCCATAGGCCATCTTCAGTGCTTCCTAAAAAGCCAGGAAAATCCAATTTATAGAAATATTTATTGAAAATGTCGTTTTTCGAAAATTAATTATAAAGTTGTGTGAAAATATTTAGATGTTGTCTATTTTTTGTTAAAAATTGTTCTGAGAAATAATATAAAGTACCCATCATCTTTCCTTTTTTTCTTTTCCATTTTTCGTTCCACGTGAGAACGTGGTTTCGAGTCGAAATTTGATGATTATTTAAATTAAAAAGATTAAATCTATTCTGACATTGAAATGACATTGTTGACGTTGTTGAAAATAGAGAGCGGACTATTTAAAAATTGTTAAGGTTGGAAGATAATTCAAATTTTAACAAAGTTAATTTAGAAGGCGTCTATGTAAAAGAATGTAACTTCTGTTTAGGTTAACTTGTGTGTTTAAACATAGGCAATTGTCCAGTAATCCCTTATTGATCTCTATGTCCTCCATAAAATCGAATCTATTGAAATTTTTGGAAGATATGTCATAAATAATATTTGAATTAAAGGAAGGACTGAAAGCATGATTAGAAATTCTGAGGTGTTGACGAAAAGCAGAAGAGGATCTCGAAAGGTGTTCTTTTATACGGGTCTTTAGGGGTCTACAAGTACGACCAATATAGGTACCTACTGTTGTAAGAATTACAATTCAATTTATAGATGCCACTCTTTAAAAATGTTCAATTTTATCTTTGGAATTTACAATGCGAGTTGCTAGACTATACACAAGAGAAAATAAATAGTTCTGGCTTTTAATATAAATATTTGGTTATACGTTTTAAGTCATTATTCTCTTTAAATTAACCTCACTTCAACAATCACGTTACAGTAGTTAACACGGTTGTGGTTAGAACTTGTTATATTCAATTGTTTTATAACCACCTACCCTTTTTTTTTAAAAAACGTTTCCTAAAAATGAAAAAACTTTATTCTTTTTCAAAAATATGGGCATAGTTCGTTTAAACACAAGTTAACCTAAACAGAAGTTACATTCCCTTACATAGACGCTTTCTAAATTAACTTTTTTAAAATTTGAATTATCTTCTAACTTTACCAATTTTTAAATAGCCCGCTCTCTATTCTCAACAATGTCATTTCAATGTCAGAATAGATTTAATTTTTTTATTTAAATAACCATCAAGTTTCTACTCGAAACCACGTTCTCACGTGGAAATTGAAAAGGAAAAGGAAAAATGATGGTTACTGATTGAAATTTAGAAAAGTGGTTCTCAGTTGTTCGTCATTTACAATTTTACGTGTTAATTGTTTTTATGAATAAGTTTATACATTGTGGCGTTGATGACCCACTTAATCAAGAACAGTTTTTATCAATGAAGTTTCCTGTTTCCCGACTAAGTGAGTAAAAACCAAAATACATTTTATATTATTTCTGAGAACAATTTTTAACAAAAAATAGGCAACATCTAACTATTTTCACACAACTTTATAATCAATTTTCGAAAATCGACATTTTCAATAAATATTTCTCTAAATTGGATTTTCCTCGCTTTTTAGGAAGCACTGAAGATGGCCTATGGCCGAACTTGTTGTTTTCCCTCTTAATTCAAAAAAGTATACACAGCCCCACGTTATCAATTCCATATTATAGTAAGTTGTTTCGGCTAATATCGCACCATTTTACAGAATTTAACAAACAGGGATGCATTTCTGACTCAATTTTTAAAAGAGGTTTAACTACATTTGCACACATTTTTGCAAGATAGTCCAAATTGTTTACGTTATCTGATATTGCTCTATCATCTGTAAAACGCAAGTTATTTAGATTTTTTCCATAAATAGATATTCCTTTTACAGATTCTGACAATACCTGCTGGAATATCGCTTCACTATAAACATTGAAGAGTAGTGAAAAAAACACTAAAACCCTTTAATGTTAGAGGTGTTTTGGACCTCTATTGTCATTATTAATATTTTTTTAACAACGTTTCAACTGGTAAACATCCCCAGTCGTCTTCAAGTGAATATTGAACAAGCTACGAAACTACCTAGGGGATAGCAGAGCATGACCGAGATATGTTACTGTATGGTCTACATAGCAAGGGTTTCTAAATAATACTTAAGTCTTAAGAGAGTTTACTGAAACAGTCAGGATTCTGTGATATGACAGCCGCCTGTCTCTATTTCCTCTTTCGCCAATGTTCTTTGTTGAGTATAATTCTTGCTTCTGACCATTGCAAGTGGTGGTCGTGGGTCCAATCGTGAACTGCTATACCGGATCTGTTTATTTCTCCCTTCAGTGTGTGGTTTCGATGTTCTTTGATTCTTGCTTCAAGGGGTCGTATCATACCAACATAGGATTGTCCACACTCACAATTTTTACTTTATTTTCGTCAGATGACTTCTTAAGGAATCTTTGCAGCTAAATACTGCTCGAATGTTGTATTGTTTTCCTAATCTTTTAAATTTTTTTGAAGATTCCTTTGACATATGGCCTAGTTATGGTGGGTTCAACTTCGACGATATACTTCTGTCTATTTGTGTATTTCTGACGCTTCTTGATGACCTGGTCCACTAGTCTCGTGGGATGACGAACTATGGAGAAAGAAGACTGCCGTTTCTAGACGTCACTGTACAGAAAAACAGCGATACCATCCAACCATCGATATACGCAGGAAGCAAACACATACAGATCAATATCTTAATTATTCCTTAAATTATTGAACTGGCACCAAACATGGAATAGTAAATACACTTGTCGACAGAGCAATAAAATCAGTCAAAAAGAGCCTTAATATAAATGGCTATTCTACTAGACCAGTAGATTAGGCCATCAAAAAGCGTCAGAATCACATGAATAGACAGAAAGATGAAGTATAAGCTGGGCCCACCATAAATGTGAAAACATGTCAAAGGAATCTATAAAAAAATTCGAAGATTCAGACAACAATACAACATTCGAACAGTATTTAGCTGCAAAGATTCTGTAGGAAGCCATTTGACGAAGACAAAGCCTACAAGTCAAAAGGACATGAGAAATTGTGTATATAGAATACCTTGCGAATGCGGACAATCCTATGTTGATGAGACCCCTTGAAACAAGGGTCAAAGAACATCGAGACCATACACTGAAGGGAGAAACAAACAGATCCGGTGCAGCAGATCACGCTAGGACCCACGGCCACCATTTGCATTGGTCAGCAGCAAAAATGCTGAAGAACATGGTGAAAGAGGAAATTCAAAGAAGCAGCTGTCATATTCCAGAATCCTGACTGCTTCAGTAAACCCTGCGTATACTCTTGTAGCTTGCTCAATATTCACCTGAATATGACTGGAGATGTTTACGTTGAAACGTGAGAAAAATAAATAATGACAATGGAAGTCATCATTCATTATACAATATACATCACTGTCTTTAACCTTCTAACAAGCACTAAAACCTTTATTTTGACTCACTGAACTCATTGTTAATCCTAATTTTGTCAGTTTGATTCCAGTACAGATTAGAGATAAGCTTAATTTATAAACTCGAGAAGTTGGTGAGGTTGAAGTTATGATCAAGTTTGTGAGGTTAGATATTCCGAACGCCGAGCATAAAAATTGGTTATCTCGAACTACCCGGGAAGTTTTCGAACCTTACATGAGCTTGACATGAACAACATGACTGAGTGTATAAATGGAATTGAGTGTTCCCCTTAGTTTAAATTGAACTCCTATTTCCAACACCAACTGAACCTCAACCTCGCCAACTTTTCGAGTTTATAAATCCAGCTTAAATCCTAATGTCGCGGACGTCAATGTTCTTACCTGTCAGGATCTTCATTAGCTAGCTCACTCAAACTGAACAAAGGTTCTCTAGTGCGCATACCGTTTCTGAACCCAAATTATTCCGGGTGTTGCATCGTCAAGCGGGACATAGGAAATCCCATGTAATTTTAAATGGGGTCAATTATTGGCTTCCCTAATTATTTTAGAGAAAAATTCTATTTAGGTTTATTAAAGAGCACTAAAACCCACATTCAAAAGAATAACCTTAAGATATTTTTGATGAGCCCGTTTACGGGTTATCGCCGATTTTTTTTAACTATTTCTCCTTTTTATGGCCCCGGATTTGCAGGCACCAGTCAAGGTAAAAGATGACTGTCAAATAAAGTTGTCATTTTGAAATGTGTGCTTTATTGTTATAAAAACTCGTACATCGAAAATATTAGCCATGAATTACACTTCTGAAGAAAAAATATTGATGATTAAAAGGTATTATCAAGGAAATAGTTATCAAAATGTGTCAGACATGTTTGCTGCTGTGTATCCGAATAGACCGATACCTGCAAAATCTACAGTCGAGAGGACTATCAAGAAATTTGAGACAAAAGGCACTGTAATAAATAACTGCAGATGTGAAGAAAGGCAGGAACAAAGAAGAGATGCAAGAAATGATAGGGACTTGCAAGTTTTATAGTGCGTGGAAGAAAATGATGGGAAGATCAGCACAAGGAAACTTGAGGATGACATAGGATTAGATCACACCACAGCGTTACGAGCTTTGAAACGACATAAATATTATTCATACAAATATGAAAAGAGCTAAGAGATAGGGACGAAATACGACGACAGGAGTTTTGTTTTGGTATGCAAAGAAAACCAACACAGGTTTGTGAAAACAAGGACGCAATATCCACAAAAAGTTAATGTATGGGCTGGGATTTTCGGAGAAAATATTATCGGGCCATTATTTCTTACACGAAATTTAAATGCAGAATATTTTTTGGAACTACTTGAAGATCATATTTTACCTACTTTACATGATGCCGCCAGGGAAAATCAGGAAGTTTGGTACCAAATGGATGGCTGCCCGGCACATAGTACCCTGGCTGTCCGGGAATATTTAAACCGTGCTTTTAATGGAAATGTTATTGGCTTAAATCATACAGTAAATTGGCCAGCCAGGTCTCCTGATTTATCGCCAAATGATTTCTTTCTCTGGGGCCATTTAAAAAACAGGATATACAAAGATAAAAAATACCCAAATCTAGACGAGTTAAAAAATGCTATTTCTGCCGAATGCAATAGAATTTCAGTTTACCAACTAGCGAATGTAAGAAGAGAATTTTATGATCGCCTCGGTTATTGTCTAGCAGTCAATGGAGGAATATTTGAACATCTTCTTAAATCCTAAAGTTCTAACAATTTAATAGTACCTACCTATTAATTAGTAAAATATTGAAACATCTAAAATGTCATAATTAACCTTGTAATTGGATACTTTATTTTAGTTTTATTCAGATTAATTTGCTCATAAATACACCTTTAATATTTTCGATGTACGAGTTTTTATAACAATAAAGCACACATTTCAAAATGACAACTTTATTTGACAATCATCTTTTACCTTGACTGGTGCCCGCAAATACGGGGCCATAAAAAGGAGAAATAGTTAAAAAGAAATCGGCGATAACCCGTAAACGGGCTCATCAAAAATATCTAAAGTTATTCTTTTGAATGTGGGTTTTAGTGCTCTTTAATAAACCTAAATAGAATTTTTCTCTAAAATAATTAGGGAAGCCAATAATTGACCCCATTTAAAATTACATGGGATTTAGTATGTCCCGCTCGACGATGCAACACCCGGTATATATACCACTAATCTAGATTTCACGAGCTTTAATAATTTCAAAGAATTGCTGTGATCTGAGTAAGCTGTCGAAAATGTCGATTGCTGGCCATATGAAGTCTCATGTAAATTTTGCTACCCTCAAATATTGGCTTCCTAAAATTGAATCATTCTCTTACATTCTATCAATCTTTCTGATCTTAGTTATATCAACAATACTCCATTTTTTAGCCTCGTCAAAAGAGTATGTGTATTTGATTTTACCGAACTCTTTTACTTTTTTACTTTTCGATCTACTAGTCCTAATTGTCTGGGCAATGCAATCAGATAATCAAAAGCTATCTTATTAGTCTTTATGTTCTCAAGATAAGCTAAAATTGAACTGCCACCATCTTTAGGTCCACGAGACCTTTGGTCTTCTGTTCGGATATATATATTTTTTTTAATGTCTCTATGGCAGTGACTGAGATGAAATGCCCCGCATCTACTGTTTAGATATGAAAATATCCTTTACCATTTTGCTGCCTATTTAGAAGTTGAATGAATCCCCAAATTGTACAGCTAGACTTGTCTTAAATAAAATGCTTTGCTCGTTGAAATTTTTTGTAGAGGAATAAGTGTTTTTTGTTGATCAAAAGTCAAATATGCCTTATTACATCATTCTTAGCAATATCTCGTTCGCTTCTCTGTTCCTCAGAGGCTTTATAAAATTTTGCAAGATGTTCCTCATTGGTTCCTACATCACATAATTTACAAGTGTCTGTTTTCAGTGAGCCAAAGCCAAAACAGAGTCAGTGACAACAATATGTCTGTAACTAGCGTTAGATACAGAAGTGACATTACATATACAAGTCATGCATTTTATTACTAGGATTTATATGTCTCGAATAATGAGACATTTCACTGGAGAAATATTTAATGTGGGTACGCACCAAATTACGTGCTTCTTCAGAAGTAGCATTACGTCTGTTACGATGACAGCCTTTTTCATCAAGGTTAAGAGCTGATCTACCTGCAGATATTTGATCCCTGATTAAACTCATCTTTTTACGTGCAATGCTTAGCAGCTTCCTTACAGACTTGCTGGCGTTGTCCTTCTACTTTGAAAATATGTAACTAGTGTTAGATACAGAAGTAACATTACATATAAAAGTCATACATTTTATTACTAGGATTTTTATGTCTCGAATAATGCCACATTTCACTGGGGAAATATTTAATGTGGGTATGCCCCAAATTACGTGCTTCTTCAGAAGTAGCATTACGTCTGTTACGATGACAGCCTTTTCCATCTAGGTTAGGAGCTGATCTACCGACAGATATTTGATCCCTGATTAAACCCATCGTTTTACGTGCAATGCTTAGCAGCTTCCTTACATACTTGCTGGCGTTGTCCTTCTACTTTGAAAATATATTTAAATGATTTTTGACGATGCTTGCGGACTCCAGAGGACTGCTTAACATCAAAAGGTTTCATGACGCCAAACAAATATGTGTATTTTTGATTTAACTCTAACAATTAATATTCTTAAAATAAACGAATCCACCTTTCGTTAGAAAACAGACTTTTACATTTTAACCAACTTTTAAACAATTTTTACAACCAAATGTGTCTGAATGTAAATAAAATAGAAACTGTAATGCAAAAAGGCTATATCGAATTTCGAATCGAAGTGCATAAAAATAATGAATTAACACTTTCTTGCTCGAACAAAATAGAAATTTAAAGGAGATAATACTTTTCTCATTTCTTTTACCGACGAAGTCCGAGTTAACATCTTTTTGCATCAAAGGCTTCAATTTTGTAATGAAATTATCTGTTCTTGGGAATATTAAATACATATTGCCCTTCCTAGGTTTGTTTTGAAAGGCGCATTACAAAATTCGATGTTACAGGCACGTTAAGGAAGAAGATGCACGCAAACAAGAAATAAAATTAGCTGTTATAGTCTTAACGGTAATATCCCTGTGGTTCATCTCTTGGACTCCATACGCAACAGTAGCTCTCCTAGGCATATCTGGTCAAAAGCATTTGATTACTCCTCTTGGTTCTATGATCCCTGCACTATTTTGCAAAATGACAAGTGCCGTCGATCCATATGTCTATGCGATATCACATCCGAAATTTCGGGAAGAGCTGAAGAATATGCTTGGAATAAAGGAAAAAAAGAAGACGCCGAACAATAATAAGGTTTGGTCTACCGAACCCGAGACGAAACATGTATGCCAAAAACCTATTGGACCTAAACGCGGTTTTGATGCAGGAATTGACGAGGAAGTGGTTGAAATTGAACTTAAGGCAGTTACCTTAGAGGAAGCTAAAGAAAACATCAAAGTCGAAGATTTAATAGAGACCAAAAAGAAATTACGAAGACAGGCTTCTGTCGCAAGTATCTTGTGCCCTAATCCTAATTTCAGCAATAAGACTTCTAATTTTAGAAGGATTTCGAGAAAATTGGCATCGCTTAGCAAGCCAAAGAGTGAAGAAGAAGAGGAAAGCCAAACTTAAGGTAAAGTTTCTCTACACTTGAAGAATCATGAATATTTAAAAGTATATTTCAAACAGTGCAGGTTAGTTACGATAATATTTTCTCTGTGTGTAATAGATTATATTTTTAGGAAATAAAGAAGAAAAGCATGAAGAATCATCACATGTATGTGTAAAAGGATACGAACTTCGCAGTTATCTACCACACTAGCAATTGAGAAGTTTCTTGGATCACTTTCTAGTTCATCAAAAACCGTTTTAGGTTTTGTTTGCTGCTCCCAAAATATTAGATAATGCTGAAAGTATTTATTCTCAGGCGCGGATACAGGGGGGGGGGCAATGGGGGCAATTGCCCCCCCCCTGAGACCGACCAAAGCACATAGGTAACACGATGTATACAAGCAATAACCAATAACAAGCTCTAACCTGTTACAGAATAGATCTACCTTTTAACCTTTTTGCAATAAATCCACTTTTTCCTTTTTTTGCATAAACTTTAAGAAACAAACAAAAAATTCCCTTCACCAGCTTTGCACCTGGGTTCACGACTTGAAAGTCTACTTTTAAACCTTCTGTACTCTGTACTTTAAACTCTTGAAAGTCTACGCGCTAACCACTAGAATATTGGTATCCTTCCGCAGTTCCGCAAGTTAATTTTAATTACTTATTGATGCGGTCCCAGAACAGAGCTACGCAAACTGTCGCAAACGCAAATTCCCAAGAGGGTACAGGCTATCTGATCTGGCAGCGTGCAGAAAATCTAGCCGATCAACTGGGTGTCGAGCTGAATATTCCTCGGATCCCTCGCCATGGTGGACGCCAAATTTATCGTGCCAACCATCAAATGAATTCAGCGGAGGAATACTACAGAGTATCAATCTATGCACCATTGCTAGACATTGTTCTCACAGATCTGCGAGAAAGATTCTCAGCCGAAACCTTGGACATCTTTCAGCTATCAGTTTTCATTCCAGAAAATATTGTCAAAAATTCTGCTGGTGAAAATGACATAAGTATAAAGTCCCTCCTCGACCGCTTTGGATTGCTTCTTGAAGTTGACAAGGGCGCTGCTTCTTTTCTGCTAAAAGATGAATTGTTGTTGTGGAGAGAGAAATGGATTCAAGAACAGAGCTTCAGAAAAGAGCTTCCCATAAGAGCTCTGGATATATTGGCTTGTTGCGATAAGGATGTATTTCCTATAATACATGAATTTGTACTAATCCTTGCAACCCTTCCGGTGACAAATGCATCTGCTGAGAGGTTATTCTCGTCGTTGCGGCGCCTTAAAACATATTTAAGAGCAACCATGACTGAAAACCGCCCCCTCGGTCTTGCCCTAATGCACATCCATAGGCATGTTCCCATTGATGTTGAGAAAGTAATTTCAAGATTTGCAAAAGCTGGCCCTAGGACAAGATTGGAATTTAGTATTTAAGTGCATTAATTACTTCAAATTAAATTGTTTGTATTTCTTTTTTTTTTTAGACAGCATTATTCAAATCAAATGCATTATTACATAAATAACAAATTAAAATTTTATGAAATTGTTTGTTTACAACGAATTCTCTGGAAGATAGGTAAAATCGCAAAAATTAACTCCCCCACTCCTAAACGCACGGGGTTGCTTTTGTGATTTTCTTGAGGATTTTGTGTTGTATTTTTTATTTTCCCACTTGAGAACCAAGCACCATGATTCAAAAAAGGGCGTGGCACCCAAAAAATTTTCGCCTGCGGCGCTATTTTTTTAGCGCCTTCGGCGCTTTTCCATTTTGCCCCCCCCTGGACAAAATCCTAGATCCGCGCCTGTTTATTCTAGTCAATATTTGAAAGGTGTAGCTTTTAACAGTCTACCAAAAGTAGAAGTAGTGGCAAAATAAATTATTTTACTGTTTAATACCGGGTGTCCCATGGTATTTTGACATATTTTAAATGCTTATAAGTTAAATGCGAATAAAAAATTTGAGTTGCGGTTTTCACAGATTAGTTCACATGACTCTGAAGTTTTTTTGTAATGTGGCTATTTTTAATAATTATGAAGGGACAGATAAAAATTATAAAAGATATTGTTTAGGGATAGGACAACTTTGGTTTTTCAAATGGAATATAACATATTCTTAACTAGGTTGAAGAACCCCCTGGACGCTAAGGTTTTCTTCAAATACCACCCTAACTTTATTTTAGTTTTATTTTATGGTGGGAACGCTTCGAATTTAGAGCTCGTTTATATTTATGTCTACTCAACATGTTCAAAGATATACTGTTTGACGAATTGACTGCAATAACATCCAAACTTCAAGAGATCCTAAACCTGTATTTTCTCCTCTTTTTTTAATAACATTTAGTGGATTATTGCTGTTGATGTGCTTGATAAAATTAAAAATACAACACAAAAATAAAATAAAGCAAATAAAATATATTTTGTGTTTTTTTCTAATTTATAAGTGTGTAACCTGAACTAACCCAAATAATTAATTAAACTATATTTTTGTTTTATGCCAAGTAGTGTGCTAACCTGAACTAACCTAATACACTTTTAAAATATCCATTAACTATTAAATAATCACTTCTCTGAAAGATGCTTATTCTTGGATGGCTGGACTTTTCGCTGTATGACTACAATTTGCTGTTCTTCTTATAATCAATTTTCTTGAGTCAGTCAGGAAATTTGTGTTTCAAGTTTGGTAATGAGTGTCCCAGTCCCTGGTGCAGTACGTCTGTCGGTACATGTCTTTGTGCGTACGTTATTATGCGTAAAGCTCTATTTTGTAATATTTGTATTTTTTTCAGTCTTAGTTTACGGTGTACCACGTCGGTACACCGTATGTAAGTACGGGTCTTATTATTGTCTTGTAGATCATTGTTTTCGTCTTGACACTTATTTTGCTTCTCTTGTTCGATAATGAATAGACTGCACTTAATTGGAGCCCTTACAAGTTCCTCTGTCACATTGTCGTTCCACAATAATGTATGGTCAAATGTGTGGCCAAGATATTTAATCTTGTTCCTACCACTAATTTGTGCATTGTCCACTCTTACTCTTGTTTGCCATCATTAAGGCTTTCGAGAGTTCAACCATCTCTGAAGGAGGTTGATATGGCGTTGCAGACAAAGGACTACAACTCAGGGCAACGTCGAGGTTGTAGTAATTTCTGTATAATCAGCGAACAAATACAATTGGGTGCGCCGATCCCGCGTGATATCGCTAGAATAAATATTGTATATTAGAGAGGCCATTGATGCCTGTCCTCGAGGCATGAAATTAAAACTTTAATCAAATAATTGGGCATATTCGATAGTTTATTAAGTAAGAGTCGATGGTAAAGTCTGTCAAATCCTCTCGTGAAATCTAGGTAAATTACGTCTGGTTGAGAACCATTATCTATGGCATTCGATACATCCTGAGTAACAATCGTTAAATTTGTAGTTGTTGATCTGCCCTCACAGAAACCATGTTGAGCATCAGATATTAAATTCGTGTTAAAGGGAATATGGAATCGGGTAGAAGGAATGCAAAAACCTTACAAAAATTACAGATTATTGACACGTGACTATAATTACTTACCTCCGATTTGTTCCCTTTTTTATGAACCGGACAAACCTTTGATGTTTTCCCGTTTTAAGACAAAGATTAAAGATTTTTAGAAGTAGTACCACATTACCAAATCTACAGTCGTTCACCTAAAACGCAGAAACAAAATCCGGACCTGTCGTATAGTTCTGTATTAACTTTTTTATAGCAGTGATGACCTTTTGTTTCGTAAAGAACTTAAGATTAATAATGGGATAGTTAATGCTTTGGTTGTTTATGTCTGCTACACTGGCTGATGAAAAAGACTTTTGAAAAAATCGGCGAACGCGTTTAGAACATCCAAGGTTGTATCGGCATTTGTATTATTGTAGGTCATGTTACTGGGAAAATTTTTCAACTCTCTTTCAATTTAACAAAATACCAACATTTTTAGAATCTTTCTTAAGGTCTAATTTCAAACTTTGTACATATGGTTTATAATAAATTGAAATATCTTTTTTTATTTGATTCTTGTTGTTTTCCTGCAACGAATGAAAATAGAAGATATATTTTTTTAGGATAAATATCCTGCCTCATGAGACATTGTTGTTCGATACACACTTTCTGCTGGATACTGTATACGTGGAACAATACAAAAAAGCTGCAAATGACCTGTGTGGCTAATATAAATTACTAAAACGAGAGCATCAAGTATAGGTACAAACATTGTGTTGGTCGTTAATCGGTTGTCCCCCTTGCTCTCATTAAATAATTTAAATAAAAGTGGGGACACCTATAAAAAAACAAAGTCAGGTTTTAGCACAGACAGTTGTGATACCTGCGAAATCTGTTGACCATGAAACTATATTTTGTATTGTTGGTTCTTGGTAAGTAACAATAAATAATTAATAAAAGTTTACAATTTGGTTAAGGTAATAAGCAGATGCAAATAAAAAAAATTAAAGATGGAAAACGTACACCTCATAACCATTAAATCGTTGTCGACGACCATAATCAATAACAAAACATAATTAAAGATGTTTTATATTTATAAATCATGGTGAGAAACGCCATTTTATGGAATAATTGGCAAGCTGGTATTAAAAATGTAATTTGGTGTTTTGTTAAAATCAAATCAGCAGCTCTTGCAAATAAATGAATGCATAATTTGACTAGGTGTAACAGAAGAGTCGATATTGCATACACAAGTTTAAAAATTTAAATTAAAAATATCGTAAGTTAAGTAAAAAAAAAATTTGTCGAATGAAGTCTACTCGACTAGCGAGTTGCATGAGAAAATATGGCGCCTGGCGACAAAAGAAGGCTGGATGTGATACCTTAATATGATTAATAGGTAGGTATTTTGTTTGCACCAATATTCTCCTCATACTTTAGATGAGTTCTGTATAGTTCTCTATTTATTTATACAGGGTGTGGATAGGGATACGGAGCGGCAATATCTCGGACACGATACGTCTCACAGATTTGAAAAAAATGTAGCATTATAAAAATTGCCAAGAGAAATTTTTTTCTTTAGAATAATTTTATTTAATATTACTATACTCCGGTACCAAAATAATTGGCAGTGACATCAAGTGGCATTTTTACCGGGGTGTGCAAGACGTAAGGGGAACGCCAATTCCAGAGGCGTGTCATTTTAAACAATAATAATTTAAAAAATATATGAATTTTTTGTTTATTATTATAATATATTTACATTTACTACTATTTACTGTTATAATAATATATATTTATAATATAACAATACGTTACAATTTTAAATTCATTATTACCATTACAGCGATTATTCACTATCTGACGATGAAAACATTTCATTACTGTCGCTACTGCTGTCATCTGCAGGATTTATAATAATAGGTTCTACCATGATTTCAACGCGTACATCACTATTGTTATTATTGTCTCGCATTTTCTTGTACAGTTTGTCACGCTTCTTCATCAGTTTCAGGAGTTCCGGTGTAATCCATGTGTTATTATTTCGACATCTTATTTTTTTTTTCATATTCTGCTTCTCCCTTACATTCTTGAATTATATTCATAAGTTCTTAAAAAGTATCAATATTTTTGTTGTTAGTCGTTTAATAATAATAAATATAAGTTTTTTATGATTTATTGCCTTAAAGCTGTGGGTAACTTTTCGTTCCTGCATCTTAACTTTTTCTTCAATTTCTATTTTTCATGGTCCGATAATGGATTTGATTCTATCTGAACTGGACATTTATTTTTTATAGTTTTGATTTACAACTACGTGATCGATTATTGTTTGAGAATTGTGAGTAATTCTTGTAGCGTTATTTACACTGTTGGACAAAAGTAGAGCAACAAAGTGCTTTTATTTCTTTGCATTTAAAAAATTAATTATATGATTGTGATCCCCAGCTAATTTTAATGAAATATTATCCCCGCAATATTAGAAATATTTCACAATATTTTGATACACTTTAAACAAAATGATGGTAGAGAAATATTTATAATTATAAAAATCGACGAAATGAAGTGCGACAAAAGTAAAGCAACAAATTGTGTCAACAGTATTTTATTTTACATATTACGATAAAAAAAAAACATTAAACACATTTAATAATTACAATAGCTAAAAGTATTATGTTAATAGTTAATAGAATATCCATTATTTTTTATTACTTGCCGACAACGTCGCGGCATTGAGGCAATCAGTTTTTGAACAGTATTTTCGGAAAGGTTTCTCCAAACTTCATTGATTTTATTTACCAATGAATGTTTATTTGAACATAATTGTTTACGAATTCCACGTTCAACTTCTTCCCATAGATTTTCAATGGGGTTAAGGTCTGGGGATTGTGCCGGCCACTGCAAAACCCGAACGTTATTTTCTTAAAACCACTCTTGAACAATTCGTGAAGAGTGTTTTGCATCGTTATCCTGTTGAAAAATAAAACGCAACGGCATTTCCCACTCTGCATAAGGCAACATTACATTTTGCATTATATCTCTATAGACAAATCGATCCATGGTGTCATTAATGGAGTTTAAAGGACCCACCCCATTCTAGGAGAAAGAACCCCATAGAAAAACACTGCCTTTGCCATGCTTAACTGTAGGTGTAACGTATTTAGGATTAAACCTTGTATTGATTGGCCGTCTTACACGCCTCATTCCATCAGAATTGACAATTTTATAACGCGTTTCATCGCTAAATAATACTTTTTTCCACTCGTCTACTGTCCAATTTAAATGTCGACGTGCAAACTCAAGCCTAGCCACTCTATTTCTTGCCGAAATAAGGGGCTTTTTAGCCGGGCGTCTACTAAATAACTTTGCGTCTACCAACCTTCTTTGAACTGTCCGTGGACTAACCATAATTTCGGGAATTTCAGCAATAATTCTAGGTGCAGACATCCAAGGATCGTTTTGAGAAATTCTTTTAATGCGTCTGTCTGTCCAAATTGTTGTTTTTCTCGGCCTTCCCGATTTCGGTAGATTCTCTAAATGTCTCCTTTGAATGTAACTTGAAAATATTTTGGATACGCTGTATCTTGGTAAAACAAACCGTCTTGAAATTGTGGCTTGTATTGTACCTTTCAAGTTGCATTCGCTACTCTCTGCTTCAATTCTTACGAAATTGGAATACCTCTTGGCATGATTAATACGGCCTAGAAATATTAATTAAACATAAAATAAACTCTGCAAAAATAAGTTAACCTTTACTTTCACTAAAACCTTTCTTTTTTAGGAAAATATTAAAATGTTGCTTTACTTTTGACGCATTACAATACTGTATTTGAAAGTTTACGTCAATAACAGTTCATTTGTTTTGATTCTTGGAAAAAGCCGCCTACTTCGATATTTAGGACACAATGTATTTACATACGATATCATGCATTTAATATTATAAAATCGAGATTTCTCTCATTTTTCGAAAATGTTGCTCTACTTTTGTCCGATAGTGTATATTTATGGTGTTCCTGAGATAGAAGTTATTTAGGGTTAAGTGGTTTTCAATTCCATAGTTTATGACTTCAATATTACTACGATCTAATAAGTTAAGGTTAAAATCACAAATTATAATATCTTTCAATAAAAATAATTTCAAGTTTCGGAAATTGCCGGAAGAGGGCGTAACGGCTCATTTATTTTTAAAAGTTCATTTTACGGCGGAAAATGCCCCTTAACCGTAGAAAAACAAATACATAATTAAAATCAGAAGATCGTTCACTACAACTTTTATTATTATTTTTAAAAAACTGTCCTTTGCGATTTTTTTTTCGCTAAATTGCTAATTATTTCTTGTTCTAAGATTTGTGCAATTGTGCATATTTTCATGCTTATAATTCATATTTTATTTAGTGTTATTGATGTTTATGTTTAAAAAAGAAAGATGTTTGCCCCTTTTCTTTCCGTCAGACCCAATCCTTCGCGTTTCGCCGTAATACGGCTCCTCGACAAGGCTATAGAGTCTGACGAAAAGGAAAGGGACCTTACAGTGTTTTCAACACATAATGTATATATACATACGCGAGATGTTGCACGTGGCGACATCTCGTAGCAATCGACCTATCCAACCAACCAAATCAGCGAGGTCTTATAGAAGTGTTATAGTGTATTGAAAACACTGTAAGGTTCCTTTCCTTTCGTCAGACTCTATAGCCTTGCCGAGGAGCCGTAATTTTTATAAAAAAAATCAAAATAACTCTCAAACTGTTAGTGATATTGACTTGCGGTTTGGACGAGTCGCGTCCAATGCAAATTATCTTCTATACTACCAAAAGACAGTTATACCATCAAATTTCAAAATACCGAGGAATATGTCGATTGAATACAGCTTAAATTGCTTGTATTAGAAAACTTCTGACAATTCTTAAATCATTTATTTAATCTCCAAGGAATTTCCCTTTAAACAAGTCCATGTTCAAGAATATCCGTTGAAGGTTAACCCCATTTCTACGAAACAATACCAATAATAAAAGTTATAGTGAACGAACTACTGATTTTAATCATTTTCCGCCGTAAAATCAACATTTAAAAATAAGTGAGCCGTTACGCCTTCTTGCGGCAACTTCCGAAACTTAAAATTATTTTTAAGGAATTTTTGTTTGCAGTTTATATAGTGGTAACTTTTTTTCAAATCTATGAGTTTGTTTCCGAGATATGGCCGCTCCGTATATTTATCCGGACACCCTGTACACATTTTACGATAATGGTAATGGGTAAAAATAATAATTTATTTATAGCGTTTATCGAAATTACATCTGTTACGCAAAATACTTCATAGATAAATAATAAAACTGATCTGGCAAAAATACCCGGATAATCTCGTTTCCTCAAGCCAAGTTTTTGATTTGTTTGTTGTTGAACAATGCAAATAGTTAATTATTTCCCAGAAACAAATGATGTTGCAAATCTGTTAAACTGATGTTTAAGTATGATATCACTTTTACTAGAAACTTAATCTATTTTTGCATTACGATCATTTTATTTACGTGCGAAATAAACCATCTAAGTATAAAATAAAATAATAAAGAGTTTTATAGACAAAGATTGATCTTGATCAGTGTATCCGATTATAATCTCAATCGAGTAGTGCGCTTATACTTCCATTAATGAAATTTTGAACATTGACATTTGGCACTTGTATTTTGCTTCTTTTAAAGGCTTTGACCGGTTAATATCCGGTCTATTTGACTCTATCTTGACACTTCATGTCAATATGTCAAATACTAGCATTTATCGCAGACAGGACCGGACTAATAATCAACTATATTTTCTTTTATACTGTCCAGAGTGTCCGGCATACAGTTCATCACATCATGAAATTGCGCCCGGGAAATTGCACATTATATCACTAGACCGGTAAAATATCTTTTTCTGCAACTGTCATTAAATTGACAAAATTCTAGACTTAAAGATATTAGGTAATTTATGACATTTATAATTTGTGTTATTAAACGCAACTCTGACATGTTAGGATATAACATTTTTTCAACTGGATTGTTTTAATTACTAGCTCCTAAAATGGCGATTAATAAAAAATGGAAAACGAATGCAGTATCATTTATTTATTGTAGATATTAATTACAAATTCTGGACAATTTGTTAAATTAACTCCAGCAGATGACAAGTGAGCTGAATTTTTAGAAAGTAAGTTTATTTCCCAAAGGCTACCACTTCTCTTCTGTACAAATTGACATAATTAATTTCGACGTTTCGTTTTCGGACCTCACTTTCTCGAATACGGACCTGGAATTTATATTGCATTTTTTTATTCTCATACCCCTAAAACCTAATATTTGATGTCTTTTGAATGCCATTCAGACGTTTTGCTTCTTAAAAATATATCAGCAACCTTCTTACATTTTTCACAAATACTTTCCTGGTGAACATCATAGTATTCATTTGAAATTGGATGGTGTGTATAAGAGAAAATTAAACTATTTGTTATCAATAGTAATATGTTAAGTGCATGTAAAATTGCTGAAAATCATGCATGAAGGTTTGTTGCCCTAGAAACAGCTTGAATGCATTTTTATTGTTATTTACCAATTTACCTTAAAAATGCATGAAAGCTGTTTCTTTAGGGCAACAAATCTGAGTGCATGATTATCAAGCCATTTTACATGCACGAAATATATTTTTTAGACTATTTCCTGAATGAAAAACTAGTAGGTGCAGAAATATAAGATAAATTATAATATAATAAATATTATTATT
The DNA here is from genome assembly GCA_963920685.1 of Polydrusus tereticollis. Taxonomy (NCBI): domain Eukaryota; kingdom Metazoa; phylum Arthropoda; class Insecta; order Coleoptera; family Curculionidae; genus Polydrusus; species Polydrusus tereticollis. The sequence goes on from OY987329.1 coordinate 129,035,238, forward strand.
TGATAAATTGACGCGAAATTGTCAAAGCAGAAATTTCAACTTGTTGTGACAGTGACGGTTATTCTCGTAGGTAACCAACAATGAAAAACCAGAAGAGTGCAATTTTCAGCTCAATCGCGACCGAGGGCTGATTTTCACCGAAAATCAAGTGAAAAGCGCATTGTAGTTACAGTATATGAGGGAAATAGTCTTTAAAATACTTATTCAATAATAAATATTGGGTAAGAGAAGCATAACAAAAAGAGATTTGAAAGAGAATATATAAACTTACTTAAATAAAATACACATCACATTAAAACAGGATTAAAGCACCCATTATATCAAAATAAAATTAAGAATAGGTAAGAATATCCTTCAAACTTATCTCAAATGCTCGAACGGATTGTCGTTTACGTTTAAACATTGTTGGTTTAGAACTGTTTCAAATTTCTCATTTGCAAAGTGATTGATATACTTTTGTCGTGGTTTTATAAATGACCCATATTCAGGGGCGGATGGGCTACCTAAGACCGGCCCGGGCAATCACTTGCTAAAACCGGCCCACAAATTACAACAAAAAATAATACCATTCTTTATTTTGCGATGTTTATTACTAACTTAATAAAATAGTAAACAAAACTAAAAATATTTCTAATAGAATTAACTCTTTCTATTATAATTTTTTTACAACAAAATATAAATTTAACAACTGAGATAAAATAGTATTTGTGTAATAGCAGTCAACATTTTATCAAAATAGACAATTAAAAATAAAGGATATTTTAAATTAAAAGATTAACAATCTACCTAAGAAACTAGATGATCCTGCTAGCTTATTAATGACCTCCTCATTGTCGATTGTCCATAAGATTTTTTTTCAATATTCATTATCATAAATGATTCCAAATGTTCATCGCTTAAAGAATTGCGTAGTCGGTTCTTGATGTATTTTAAAATAGAGAAACTTCTCTCGCATGACACTTGGGTGACAGGCAAAGTTAAAATATATTGGTAGACTACAGATAAGCATGGATAGGCATTCTGATACATATTGTATTTCATTATTGCTAGATAGCAACAATGTACACAGCTTCTACAGAGACTACTAGGACTTTTTTCTTGACATTTATAGGTTGTTTGTGAATCTATAACATCTGGGTCATGTTTATCAATTATCTCCTCATAATCTGCCAAAGTATCTTTTTGGAAGGATTCATTTAAAGTCATCTTATAAATATCCCAATTCAATACAAAATGGCAAAATTTCCTTCCTTAATATTTGATACTTGGGCATCTTCTTTAAATTGTAAAATTTTCTTTAAAATGCTCTGCAAGCTACTTTCAGAAATACCATTGGTTTTGATTTCATTAAAATTTATAGGAAAAAAAATGGACATATCAGCACATAAGTTTATACTTCTGTTATATCGGTTTTTCATTGACATAATGGCGGTATTCATTATAACATTTAACGTTTCTATTTTAAATTTGTCTTTCGAATTACTAACAGCTTCATCACTGCAATTTTCGTCTTCTGTCGGTTCTGTTTTTTACCAGGGTAGTATTTGTAAAAACTCCAAAAACCTCGCTGATCTATTTTTAAGAACCGAAGTATCCCAATGACATTCAGAAAACATCAAATATTAGGATTTAGGGGTATGAGAATCAAAAATATGCTGTTTAATTTCCAGGCCTACGAAGAATTTGGGATTAGACAATTTTTGTTTTTTTAAGTTAGCTTTGACGTACTAACCAAATCAGTCGTGACTGTCAAATAAAGTTGTCAATTTGAGGAATATTTGAACATCTTCTTAAATCCTAAAGTTCTAACAATTTAATAGTACCTACCTATTAATTTGTAAAATATTGAAACATGTAAAATGTCATAATTAACCTTGTAATTGGATACTTTATTTTAGTTTTATTCAGATTAATTTGTACTCATAAATACACCTTTAATATTTTCGATGTACGAGTTTTTATAACAATAAAGCACACATTTCAAAATGACAACTTTATTTGACAGTCATCTTTTACCTTGACTGGTGCCCGCAAATACGGGGCCATAAAAAGGAGAAATAGTTAAAAAGAAATCGGCGATAACCCGTAAACGGGCTCATCAAAAATATCTAAAGTTATTTTTTTGAATGTGGGTTTTAGTGCTCTTTAATAAACCTAAATAGAATTTTTCTCTAAAATAATTAGGGAAGCCAATAATTGACCCCATTTAAAATTACATGGGATTTCCTATGTCCCGCTCGACGATGCAACACCCGGTATATTTCAAAAATTAAATTTCTTTATAGGGATTGTCCCTACATGTTTCGACCGTTCATACAGTCATCTTCAGGAGAACTGATGGTTGAAAGTTTTAACTGTTAAACGCATAAAGTACCTGAATGAAGAAAAGATTGCGACATCTATATATATGAATATAAATTCACAAACGGATGCATTGGGGTGTGAGGGAATTTTTCTTGTTGGGGAGAGAGATGTGGGCAGATTCGCATAGTGTCAGTGCAGTGAACCTCAACTTAAAGTGCATGTTCTTGTGTAGAGATAACTACCCTCCTATAAACATTTAATCCCCTTATTTTGATAAAAGATATTTTAAAATTTTTTTTTTTAAATTGTTAAAAACCATTAATTGAGCAATTCTCTCATAGATGTCGCAATATTTTCTTCATTCAGGTACTTTATGCGTTTAACAGTTACAACTTTCAACCATCAGTTCCCCTGAAGATGACTGGATGAACGGTCGAAACATGTAGGGAAATCACTATAAAGAAATTTAATTTTTGAAATATATATCATTTGTGGAGGAAGACAGAAGTTTTGTTTTTATCTATAGTCTACATTTAGTTTAATGCGTATAAGCGCTTAAATGATAATTTTAGTTTTTTGTATATAATATTTAATTTTGTATAGTATATATAGTATATATATATATATATATTATTAATTTGTTGCAAAAATGTTTTGTCGAAGTTGCAAAAATAAGCCTGATGATTTTTGTTACATTTGCGGTAACTTTATGTGAAAAAGTACAAGAGAAGTTTTACTCACTTTATTATAAATGCGTATTTTGTATACTTTAAAATAAAACTCGGGGATAAGGATAAGTCTTGGGCACCGCATGTTGTTTGTAAGATTTGCGAAGAAGCTCTAAGGCACTGCATTAAAGGAACAAGGAAAGCACTATCCTTTGGAATACCGATGGTGTGAAAGAGCCCAAGAACTATATAGACGATTGTTATTTTTACCTTTGCAGCATTAAAGGTCATAACACCAAAACTTTAAAACATATTGTGTATCCAAATATTATGTCGGCAATCAGACTAGTGCTCATAGTGTTGATTTCCCTATACCTGTGGCACCAAAAATTTTAGCTATATTGTGGAGAATGATGATTGACTTCCTCTTCAAGCTTAAATGTACCTCAGCTGTTTTTGCAAGAAGAGCTTGATGATCTAGTCCGAGGTTTACGACTTGGCAAATATCTTTTCCAAATACTAGGATCTAGATTAAAAGATAATTACCTGCTTGCTCCAAGAACTACGTTTTATTGGTGTCGCTATGGCGAAAATGAATTTGTCGAATATTTTGTAAAGCATCCGAATTTAGACCCGCTGACTGGAGATTTTTTATTGACTCGTCAAAAAAGGAGCCTTAAGGCAGTTCTTTTACATAATGACAATTTGTATGCTTCTGTTCCTGTGGGCCATTTGATCCAATAAAAAAAACGCACGAAAAACTTAAAAAACTTCTCATGAGAATAGACTACCAAAATCACAACTGGCTACTATGCGGCAACTTGAAAATTCTTCTATTAGGTCAGCAATCTGGATTTACGAATTATACATGTTTTTTATATGGGTGGGATAGTATATGGAATACAAAAGTAATGATATTGTTGGATGTTGAAGAGGGATGCTCCTATGGCCGAGTACAAGAAAAAAAGCAAAAAATGGAGTTGTCCAGGAAAAAGGAAAAGAAAAGAAAAGGGTAATTCGCTTTTCTTTTGCTATGTTTTTTGTATTGTTGTATTAATATTCTGTTTTTCTATACTTATTTTATTAATAGAATATTATAAAATCATACCGTTTATACTATGATTCTTGACAAGAAACCCTACGTGATACAAAAATACTAAAAACATTTGAAATCAGGGACATTAAATTATCCAAATTCAGTTAAGTACAAAAAAACAATTCGCATTCAATAAGGTGTAAAAACGCGGGTCTGTGATATTTGTTCTCAGGAGACGACTAGACATTTGAGTAATACCAACCTCAAATTTAGGCACACAAGTGTACAAAATGTGTGGTGCATATTTTCTTTTAAAATATGGCATAACGGCGCGGGAAGATTGAGCAACCAAAGACTTATTGCGAATGAATATATGGTGAGCTAGATTACAGCTTATTTTCAACATTTTTAAATTGATACAACTTAAAAGAAATTCTAATGACTACTTATAGAAAATGTCATGCGAGCCTAAAAGGATAATTTGCTATATTAAATTAAGTAATTGAGCTACTTGGCTTATACTTAGAAACAGTCGCAAGACCTAGTTAGAGTTAGCCGGTAAAGGACAACAAAATATTTTATAAATAAAATATGTGCTGACTAAAAATTCATCCCGTATTGTTTAATTTAGATTTAGCATCGAAATTACACAATTTAATAAGTTCGTATCTAAATCAAACAGTATTTTTGTTTTCATTACTTTTTGCCTTCGGAATGATTTGCATTATTTTTTTTTGCTCTGTCTAATTTTAATCTGTTGCAATGAATGAGAAATTAGATAAACTGTTTTAATGCGCAGTGACATCGTGAAACAGATTAACTTAAATATTACTAAGAATTTTTGATCCAAAAATAAACTAGAATCAGACATGGTACTCAATCTTTGCAAACCAATTTATTTAATAAATCACAAGACACGATAATCAGTTAAAAATAATGTCTACAAGTGATTTTATGTTTAATAGGACCAAATCGTATTGATTTAAGAGGTCGTGATCTTCCAGCTTTTGACGCATCACAATAATCTCTATGTCGCAATATTACTATTTATACATTTTTATACAGTTCTGTAATCAAAATTAAAATATACGCCTTTATTTAATAATTCCATTGAAACATAGCGTTTCGCAATGATTGCCAAAGACAGCTACAACAATTTGTTTAATTTAAAAAAAAAACCATATTGTCAGCTTAGAAAACGCACCGTACCTTATATAATAATGTACAGTCTCTCCCAAATTCAATATACACATTGGGATCTCAGTTACCTTTATTTGAGAGAATTCTATGCCTATTTTACATAATTTTTTCTACTGACACACAGCGTGCTTAAAAGTATTTTAAGCACACTGTGCCTGAAAGCAATTATTTACAATTAAAAACTAAACACAGACTATAATTTTACCTATTTATTATAAATATTAAAAGTACAGAACGTCATCACTCTCGAACGACCTCCCTGAGATCGTGTTCCCCAACGAGTATAATCTTCAAAGATTCAAGACCAACGTGAACCGTTTCCTGCGCACACGCACCGCTCCCAGAGCGCCATAAAGGATTCATCCTGCAGTGCTGTGCCTTATCATAAAAAAAAAACAGTTACTTATGTTATTAAAATTAATGCTTGTGTAACCTAAAACAGTACGTTGAGATACTTTTTTTGTAAAATAGATGAGGAATTTGAACTAGAAATAGAAGATGAATCTGCAACAGCAATATCAATTCAGCCCATGCCACTAGTAGGGCTGGTATAACATTCTGATTCATTAGATTTAACATGTTTGTTGTTAGCGTCCAAAGATTTTTCACCAAGAATTTTTTCGGAAATTTTTCTTTTGTTTTCTAAAGAATCGTCTATATACCCCTCAGCCACGGCATTTGACCGCCAACCTCCATGTTGCTGTAGCATCAATATATCCGCTCCAGAGTCCGCTAAAGAAGTTGCTGAAGATCTTCGAATGGCCTGTATATTCATGTGCCTTTGGAACCCCAAGAACTCAGCAATTTTCTTTGGTGTTGATCCAATGGTATTAATGCCCACTGGAACATTTGGAGTTTCTGTACGAAATGATGGACTGTTCAGATTTCTTTGGAGATGGTACTTTTAAAAGCTGCAGCCCACAATTCCACCAACTTTACACAATTCTTGTAGATATCGGCAGCACATCCCTGGAAAGCAATATAATTCCTGTTGCTTTTGCATTGCTTCCAGATAAAAGTCAGAAAAGCTACCAACGGTTGTTTCAATTAATCCAACAAAAAATTCCAAAGTGGGTACCGAAAAATTTCAAAACCGACTTTGAATTAGCAACAATTCAGGCACTCCGATCATGCTTTCCCAATGCGAAGATTACAGGCTGTAACTTTCACTTCAACCAGTGTTTATGGCGAAAAGTGCAAGAAATATGGCTTACCAATGAGTACAGGGAAAATGAAGAAATTTGCTTACATATAAGAATGTGTGCTGCTTTGTCATATATACCGCACGAAAAATTAGATGATGGTTGGTTACATATCATGGAAAATGCACCGAGCTGCGACAAAATCCGAAATTTTAATGATTACTTTATTGACCAGTGGATGGAAAATGACGTTATAAAAGATATGTGGGTATGCTACGATTAAAGACACAGAACAACAAATTGCTTGGAGGGTTGGCACAATCGCCTCAACAGCAGAATTTCTAGAAGAAATCCCAATCCCATTCAACTAAGTGCATTGAAAGAAGAAAGTTTATATTACAGTAATTGTCAATTGCAGGTCGAATTACATATGACACCTAAAAAAAGGAAGACAAAATATGTATTATTAGATGAAAGAATAAAAACCACAGTTAATGATTATATTAATAATAAAATTAGTATCGGCAGATGTTTAAGAAATTTATCGTATATTGTAAAAATGCAATAATTCTTGTGTCACTATTTGTAAATGATATCATCTTGTAAATAAATACAATTTAAAATTATTTTTTCCTATTTTCATTTCTAATGTTAAGTAAGCTTATCATTTTTCTCACCTGACAAAAGGAAAGTCCCCAGCTAAGAAGGGGCCAAGTAAGAGTAATTCAATCAAATGACCCCATTATTTTAACTCGAGAAACTCCCAAAACAACAATATCTTACCACCTTAAATAATAGGGACACAAACAAACGAAAACATTCGGCACGGAAAAGTGTCCTAATAATGATGAAGTTTGACAGATTGGGTAGTGTTTTAGCGCTCAAATTGCCTATAAATAGCCGACAATTTTAGTTTACATTTAGTCATTCACGGGGGTTCAAGTAAGAAAGATCAAATTAGCTGCAGTCATCATATGACGTCATAACTCGAGATGATGAGTTATTTTCACAAGAACTAATTTTGTAATACGTAGTTTAACGGGAAGTTCCTAAAGCATAATCTGGGACTTTCTTGGGAGTTGTCCAAGTAATAGTCGGACCAATAAAATATTTGTTAAAGTTACGAAGTCGTTTAATTTTGTGTTTTTAAGTTGAATAAATACTTAGGCATAAAAAGTGTTATTAGTCATACATTATATAGAGTCAGAATAAGACCTATATAATATACAGAGTTAGGGAAAAAGTTTGAAACAATTTTAATACGTTTTAACAAGGCTGTTGTGATTTAGACACATGGCCTTAAATTACGCAGCAGTCTTTGACAGAATGCAAGACGTGCTGCTACCGTCTTCGCCGAGCGGCTTCCTGGAAGCCTGGATCAATGATGCCATGGCCGCATACTCGCCCAATGGACAAACAGAACTCCAGGAAGTTCGCTATGACTTTTCCGTCAACGTTGCGGAGGTGGCGAAGGGCCCAGACCGAGATGCCAACTCTGTACTTGGTGTCCAGGACCTGTTAGGGTTCTCTAAACCTCCGTCCGACTGCCGGCCGAGTGGCAAAGAAGTGGCAAGCGACCCAAACCCCGTGGGTGACTCACCGCAGGCAATAACAACTAAGCCTGAAGAAGAGGATCTCTGGTCATGGTGCGAAGAAATACAGCCGTGGGGAATACTGGGTGAAGAAGAGTTCAAACCAGTTTATGTTGAACTAGCTGAACGACAGCAAACTAGAATACGTTCGGCGCATGCGTCAGAGCTACCTGGGAAGGTGGACGCAACCGTTCGTATCATGGCGCCCGAGCAGGGACCTGAAGAAGAGCTCGGACGTGAAGGAGAGCTCGGACGCACATCTGTTCGCTTCATGGCGCCCGAGCAAAAGACCGTTAAAGGCGAGGAAGACTTAAAGCCCTTTGATCCGCCTAGGTCAAAGACCCATTTTAAAGAAGTTGAAGAAGTATTGAAGTTTAAGGAAGTTGAAGAAGTATTAAAGTTTAAAGAAGTCGAAGAAGTTTTGAAGTTTAAAGAAGTTAAAGAAGTTTTGAAATATGACGTGCCTGAAGTGGTGTCCCATCAAACAGGAATAGATGAGGAAACCGTCTTGTGGCTACATGGCAAGTTGAAGGCTGAGGCCCCAGTAGATGGGCGAGGAATCACCGCACTCCTAGGGATCGTTGAAACGCAAGCAATGGACCCGGCTGCCAGGGACCAGTATCCGAAGAGGAGCTGATGTACCGCTGGAGACCGCTTTGGAGTTGTGGGGCGTCAGGAGGACGACGGAGCAGTAGCGGTTTGGTGTCCAAGGAACTACAGAAGTAATATTCTCAACTTAGCACATGGGATACGCCACAACACGAGACAAGGAATGAAGGAGATTATCACGAAATGGTTATGGTGGCCGACGATAGAGAAGGATGTGGACACGCACTTTAGTCAGTGTTTGTGTTGCCAACACTTTAAAGAAGATGACCTGTGCCACGGAATGTTAAAACCGTGGGGCGCAGTTTTAATTACGATAATTGAAGATTTGCCAAGGACCAGACACAGTAGATTTACAACACTGTACTGTGCTGTTGATGTATTCAGTGGATTTATAGAAGCAAGACCACATAGAAGTATTCACCCAGCCTCGTTAATAGAATTTGTACAAGCCGAAGTGATTAGCAGATGGGGAACACCCAGTCTGTTGATGCTAGCACCAGATGTGGCAAAGTACAGGGAGAAGATAGCCCATGCAACCAACATAACAACGGTTGGCACGGCAGAGAGCTTAGTAGCCGCCACGATGATACCATTTCAACAAATGAAGACTAGAATTTTAATGATGACCAGAGAAGAATGGCCTCTACAGCTGCAGTCCTTGCTGAACCAAGCCAGGAGCCGCAGAGATGATTTTAACGGAGCCACAGCCAGAGAGATGGTGATGAACACCAAGACGATCCTCCAGACCCGAACGTTCTAAAGCGTAGCATAGAGTAGAAATGGAGCTACGGCCAGAGGGATGGCGATCAACACCAGGGAAATCCTCAAGAAACAGAAGAAAAAGTGTATATATAGATAAGTAGGAAATTGTAACTGTAAATATTTGTTGTTGTTGTTTATTCGACAACAGCCAATTTGATCTCTAAGGGGGGGGGGGGGGGTGTTTTAGCACTCAAATTGCCTATAAATAGCCGACAATTTTAGTTTACATTTAGTCATTCACGGGGGTTCAAGTAAGAAAGATCAAATTAGCTGCAGTCATCATATGACGTCATAACTCGAGATGATGAGTTATTTTCACAAGAACTAATTTTGTAATACGTAGTTTAACGGGAAGTTCCTAAAGCATAATCTGGGACTTTCTTGGGAGTTGTCCAAGTAATAGTCGGACCAATAAAATATTTGTTAAAGTTACGAAGTCGTTTAATTTTGTGTTTTTAAGTTGAATAAATACTTAGGCATAAAAAGTGTTATTAGTCATACATTATATAGAGTCAGAATAAGACCTATATAATATACAGAGTTAGGGAAAAAGTTTGAAACAATTTTAATACGTTTTAACAAGGCTGTTGTGATTTAGACACATGGCCTTAAATTACGCAGCAGTCTTTGACAGAATGCAAGACGTGCTGCTACCGTCTTCGCCGAGCGGCTTCCTGGAAGCCTGGATCAATGATGCCATGGCCGCATACTCGCCCAATGGACAAACAGAACTCCAGGAAGTTCGCTATGACTTTTCCGTCAACGTTGCGGAGGTGGCGAAGGGCCCAGACCGAGATGCCAACTCTGTACTTGGTGTCCAGGACCTGTTAGGGTTCTCTAAACCTCCGTCCGACTGCCGGCCGAGTGGCAAAGAAGTGGCAAGCGACCCAAACCCCGTGGGTGACTCACCGCAGGCAATAACAACTAAGCCTGAAGAAGAGGATCTCTGGTCATGGTGCGAAGAAATACAGCCGTGGGGAATACTGGGTGAAGAAGAGGAGAAACAAGTTTATATTGAACTAGCTGAACGTCAGCATATAAAACAAGGTGGTGGACATGCGTTAAAGCTACCCGGAGACGGAGACGCATCTGTTCGCTTCAGTAGCAATAAGAAAAAACCATATCGAGAATTTTCAGTTTTTCGACACATCTCAAAGAGGAAATATTTTTAGCTAATTCTGGATAATTATTTAGAATAGGCATAGAATTCACTAAAACTTTTGGGAATTTGGGACACACTGCACATTGAAAAAGAAGCGCTAAGCTAAAAAGCTTAAAGCACTATTATCGATAAAATTCCGTCCGTATTTAACAAAAAATTGCAGTCCGACTTTATCTCTACCACTTAGTTTTGTCTATCAAAATCGGTACATTTCCCACAATATGGAAATTTTCCGTCGTAACCCCTTTGTTTAAAGATGGAAAGCGTTCAGACGTAAATAATTATCGACCTATTTCCGGACTATCGTGCATGGCTAAGATCCTGGAGTCCATAGTGACAGACAGAATCTTTACTTCATTTAAAGGTGGTGTCATCTCAGAAAATCAATATGGTTTCTTCTCCGGTAGATCTTGTCAAACTAATTTATGTACTTACAGTGACTTCATTTCTACTGCTCTTGATGACGCTTTACAGGTTGACAGTGTTTATTTTGATTTTAGAAAGGCCTTCAACCGAGTTGATCATAATATTTTGCTGCAAAAATTGAGTTTCTATGGTATTGGTGGTCCTTTACTTTCCTGGCTTGATAGCTATCTTCACAATCGAATCCAATATGTTAAATTTAACCATACTTTGTCCAAGGAGATCGCTGCACATTCCGGTGTCCCTCAGGGATCTCACCTCGGTCCTGTATTATTTTTGATTTTCATTAATGACCTATCCTTTGTTTTCGAACAGTGCCATCATTTCTTTTTTGCTAATGATTTGAAAATATTTCGTTATATTGCGAATGAAAACGACTGTGCCCTTTGCAGAGTGAAGTCTCAAAACTGTATGATTGGTGTCTCAATAATAGCATGACCCTAAACAGCGAAAATGCAAAGTAATATTGTTTTCAAGAAAGAGGCAACCTCTGAATGTTGTTTATCGGATCAATAGAGCACTAATTCATAGAGTTGAACTGATTAATGACTTGGGTATTGTATTTGATAGCAGTCTACGATTAGACAGCCACATTGATGACATAATTGCAAAGGCCTTCAATATGGCTGGTTTTGTCATGAGACAATGCTGGCAGTTTAAAAATGTCGAGACGAAGAAAATGTACTATGCATTGGTGCGAAGTCATCTAGAATATTGTTGTGTGGTCTGGGCTCCTCTATATCAGGTCCACATTAAACGGATTGAGCGGGTGCAATCGAGGTTCGTTAACTTTCTGTTGCATAGACTGCGAATTGATCGTTCTACGCTTTCTTATAGGGATCGCTTAAGCCTTGTAGGGTTGGATAGCCTGGAGATACGCAGAATAAGGCTCACCCTGGTATTCGGTCATAAAATCTTAAACAACTTAATGGACTGCTCGGAACTTTTGTTTTTGCTTAACTTTAGAGTACCATGTCGTTTGACGAGATGTGAATCAGAGCCGTACTGGCATCGGAAGGAATAGCCCTGCAAATCGAATAATGAAAAATTTTAACCTTTTTGTGCCACGGGATTTTAATATCGATTGTTCCACGCTTCCTTTTAAAAACAAAATTATACTTTTTGTTGACGATAGGGGGCTGTTTGAGGGATTTAGAATACTTGGTGGGGGCTTTACTTACTGCTAGGCCCATGAGGCAAAAAAAGGGAAGACTGTGTATATTTATGATTCTCTGAATTATTGTTAATTGTGTGAATTGATTTTTTTTAACTGATTTTCTAAGTACTGTTAGTTCTTGTTTACTGTTTTTTTTTTAGAATATACCATTTGGAACTGTGTTCTGTAGTGTATTGCAGTGTTGAATAAATAAATAAATAAATAAATAAAATATTGATAATTAATTGACACATGCGTACACTTTAAAATTTGAAGCACTTTACATGTTGATCCGAGTTGGCAGACTGTCGTATACACGTATCAAATATTATAGGTACTAATTTATTTTTTAGTGGCCATCTTAAGTACGGTCTATGGCGCTCCGTCAAAAGGATCTACAAAAGCTTCGCTGAAGAAAAAGCAATCATGCGTTAAAGATTGTGGGGAGGTGCTCAAACCAGTCTGTGCAGGATCAGAGGGATCCAAAAATGTTAGCTTTGGCAGCGAATGCGTCCTGGCAAACTACAACTGCGAAAATCAAAAAGGTATACTAATAAACAAATAGACCTAAAAATAAACGAGGCAATTGATTAGCATCGAACTATATTATATTATGATTGAGTAGATAGACTATAATTTAGCTGAACTAATAAGTAATGAATAACAATGGGGTTTATGTCATTTCAGCGTTATCATTAGCTCCAAAATAGCTGAATCTAAACAACAAACGTAGAAAGATTTCCAATGTGTCTGTAACAAGTGAGAAAGACCTATTCTATTAAAGCTTTATTTTCTTGTATTTATTTTTATGTCTTTTGATTTTTTTACATCATGTTTTCTTTTTCCTTCTTAATACTTTGTTTTTTCTTGTAAAATCGCTTAACATTTTTTTTTCGCAAGTGCATAAGGTGATAGGATTTAATACCTTTTTCTGATTAATTAACGCTGTTCGTAATGGTTTAATTAATTCAAATACAATAAACTAAACAAAACATTTCGACGGAAGTTGAGTCACTAATGTCTTAACGCTTCGGTTCATGTCAGATTACATTCTAGATCAAGGTTTTCAGAGTAATAAATCATTCAATTTAAATATAGAGGTTGGTTCTGGTGGTTGGTTTTAGTTATAGAAGTTTTTCCGAAATCATTCATTGGTTCAGTTAAACAAACAAAATCCATTGAACCGCTGTACTGTAGTTCTTTTTAATGATCAGGTATAACACTACAGGAAAAATCCTTTGTGGCACTCTGCAAGTGGCGTTTATGCGAAGGAGGCGATTCACATTTGAAGATTATATTTGATGCAGGAAGATTGATGACGTTCCCCATAAGATGGAGTTTTTGAATAGTATTCGTCGCGTATTTCTACCTCTCTGGGTCAAATCAAGCAGTTAAACACTTGCCATGACAATATTTGTAAAATAGGGTCAAGTCATCAACCTTCTTCGATGTTCTAGGCTTTCAAGGTTGTCTGTCAAGTCATGGTCGCTGATAATCTTTCAACAAAAATCCTAGTCTCAGAGTATGTTTAGGAGCAGAGCCCAAATGTGTGATTTTTTCAACGATGGTCGAATTCGAGCATTATAGGGGTTTTTAATTATGACTAGTTCTTCCCATTTTTGTTACAGCACAAAGATTATTGTGGGAGTAAGTATAGTAAAGTTTACATTATACCGTTGATCTATTGACTGCCATAAACCCCTAATGATTCCTCTGGCCTCGGCGCATGATATTTTGTGTTGTATTAGTATTAGAATGTGGCGTCCATGGGCTTGTGCTGAGAGTGAGTAAAGTAATCAGGGCCGTAGCTAGGCGTTACCCATGGGGGGTGGGGGGTTTAGGTAAGAAAACTCTGGCAATTTATTAGAATTATTATTAAAAATTACGGTGGTTAACAAGATAGAACAAACATTGAAGGAGGGTTTTCATCTTCTCTACTAAAGCTGTGAGAGAGGGTTTTTGGATTCGTTGTTATGGGGGGGGGGGGGGGGTTTGAACCCCCTAAACCCCCCCTTATCTACGGCCCTGAAAGTAATAATTAAAAATGTGTACCAATCTTTGCTGAATAGCGGAAAAGTAATGCATAAGCCCGGGCGGACCTATGCTTTAACAAATACTTCTAAAGGATATAGTACTGAAACCTATCATTCCCAGGAATAAGGGAAGTGGCAGTGACATATCTAGAAGTATTAATGAGAATAATGCGCATTTATTAAGAAGGGAGATTTATAAAATGTACGAAGAACAATCTGTACCTATCCTGGTTTTCCTGAAAGAAAGGCTTACCCATGACAAAACAAACATACCTTGTAACATTTCAAGCCTAAAAAAAAATTTGCTTAAAAGGGGGTTTAAATTAGGGCTCGGAATTTTTAAAATATAAGTATTCGAATAGTCGTTTGGTATGTTATTCGAATAGTCGAATATAGTCGAATAATTCGAATAGTCGAATAATTCGAATAGTCGAATAATTCGAATAATTCGAATAGTCGAATAGTCGAATAATTCGAATAGTCGAATAGTCGAATAGTCGAATATAGTCGAATCATTCGAATAGTCGAATATTCGAATATCTTTGAATAGTCAAATAGTCGAATGTTCGAATAATCGTCTCTTTAGATATCGAAATACAGTTGTTTAATCACGGTCAAAGTGGTTTAACTGCTTAAACATAATAAAGGAACATTTTTAAGTATTTGTCATTTTTAATATCTAAATTATCGAATAATAATAATGTGCATTTTCTCGAATAAAGTAAGATGACAAATTAATAATTCTGTTAAATTATTTCAAGATATGAGAACTTGAGAACTCTGTAATAAATAAAAAACTCTTAAACAAAATGATTATTTACTGAACACAAAAAATCAATAGAATCAATAGAATCAATTGAATAGATACTTGAATAGTCGAATATTCGAATAGTCAAATATTCGAATTTCGAATAGTCGAATATTTGAATAGTCGAATAGTCGAATGTTCGAATAGTCGAATTTTTTAACTAACAAAAAATTCGAATTTAGAATAGTCGAATATTCGAATATTCGAATTATTCGAATACAATTCCGAGCCCTAGTTTAAATATCACACAATTGGTGAAATACAAAATTAATGGAATCTCAACGTTTACGGGAATGGCGTTATAAATATTTAACGGCTATTAAACAATGTAGAGATATAAAAAATCTTTTTCATATACCTAGTGTACTTTAATGACGACTGTTAAAACTTAATATTTATTGAAACGAATAAATCTGTGTTTCAGTATTTCGTTTTTGCACTTATTATGTCTCAAAATATTATTATTATTATAATTGATCTTTAGTTTAATTCGGTTTAAAATGTCTCTTTAACTAGAAATAAAAATAAATCAATATGTAGATAGCTGTATTTTCAAGCCGACCCTGCACCCATTTATTGCGGTTTGAAGATGTTGGGACCTACTACCTAGTTTAATTAGGTTGTTGATTTTTTTCAGTAAGGGTCAACGATATACTGTAAACTTTACTATACCTACATATTCTATAGTGTGAAGAAAAAGACGCGAAGGGCCTGAACATCTTAAAAA
Organism: Polydrusus tereticollis; assembly: GCA_963920685.1. Taxonomy (NCBI): domain Eukaryota; kingdom Metazoa; phylum Arthropoda; class Insecta; order Coleoptera; family Curculionidae; genus Polydrusus; species Polydrusus tereticollis. The sequence goes on from OY987329.1 coordinate 129,050,860, forward strand.
TAGACAAAATTAAAAAGCGAAAAATATTGAAATAAGAATTTAATCCATACAGTATGAAATCTTGGACAGCTTGCAATTTAAATAAGGGTCGGTTTCGTCTATCAGCTGTGAAACTTTTTACCAAAAACTGAATCTGTGATTTATGTCATTTAGGACCATGGAAATGAATCTCCGAGTTTTAGGTTCAAATTATCAATGTCCTGATGACTGTAACTACTAGATAACGTCTGAAGGTACCATTGTTGGAACAATTGTTGTCATTGAAGTTATGTGTAATATTAAATAAACTTTCGCAAAAATTAAGGATTAATAAAAATGTAAAGGTCTGTTTTATTTAATACTGCATATGACATGCATTGTGACATGACTAACATGTAGATTTATTATTGTTTTAACAGTGATAGTTAACAATCATTGAAGTAATGCATAATGTATATTTTTAAATGGAAAATTTTACTCGTGTGGAAATGTTTAGGTTGTGTTATAAATCAGATGTTTTATAGCAGGCAGCTCGATTCCCTTGGCTTCATCAATTTATTTATTGGGCGTTAATTTGGATAGTCATATGTCTTGGCATAGCCACGTTGCGGCCATTGCTAAGGCAGCCTCGCAGAAGCTTGGAGTACTTTTCCGAACAGGGAACCTCTATACACCCCAACAACTTTTGATGCTCTATAAAGCCCAAATTCGACCATCACTGGAGTACTGTTCGCATATTTGGGGCTCGGCTCCTAAACATACCCTGAGATTGCTAGATTCCATTCAAAGAAGAGCCATTCGCTTGATCGGTGACCATAGTCTGACAAATAACCTGGAAAGCCTTGAACATCGAGGGCAGGTTGGCGACTTGAGTCTATTTTACAAATATTTTCATGGCAAGTGTTCAACTGAGGTTGCCCGCTTGATACCACCCAAAGCGGTGCATGGTAGAAATACACGACGAGCCACTGCAGCCCACCAGTACGTGGTTCAGCTTAATGTCCCTCAAACGACACTGTTTCAAAATTCTTTCATCTGGAGAACGTCATCACTCTGGAACGACCTCCCTGAGATCGTGTTCCCCAACGACTATAATCTTCAAAGATTTAAGACCAACGTGAATCGTTTCCTGCGCACACGCACCGCTCCCAGAGCGCCATAAAGGATTTATCCTGCAGTGCTGTGCCTTATCATAAACAAAAAAAAAAAGGGGTGGCCAAACTTTTGACGTCGTTATAATTAAATATTCATCATTGGGTCTACCTGGGGAGGAGAGTGAAATTAAAGACTGAAATTATTGTACAGTTATTATGATGTAAAAATATTATATAATATCTCAAAAATCGTCACAACGCTTTTTATTAATATTAATAAAGTCTGTGCGTTTTAAGAAGTCCGCTAAGCCATAAGACCTCTTGAGCATTATGTCGGTGGCTCTCAAACAATAAATTATATTGAAGGTAATTTTGGATGTTGATGAATTACATTTTCTAAATAAAATAATTTAAAGTAAATAAAAAATTAGTTTAGGTAAAGAAAAATAATAATTTTTTAGCTTTTGTAGTATTCAGACAAATTAGTTTTACGAATTCTTTTTTATAAAGTTTTGGTTCTAAAAAGAACCGATTTTGTAGTCTTGCGACAGAACGTACCTACTTGTAGATAGGTACTACTAAAAGTAGTCTTCCTCTGCATTTGAAATTTCACCCATGCTTTCAGACTCATCAGAATCAACATCATCGTCATCATCATCATCATTCGTAATAATTAACGTTCTTACTTCGTCTATAACCTGTTCTGTCTCATAAGATTCAAAAATATTTTTTTCTGTGTGTTCAATGCATTTCCGCCATTCTTCTTTGCCCGCTTGGCTAAGCGCCTCCTCCCATAACTTTATAACGCTAGGCTTACCGATATTTTTACAGGCATGTTTGTCATAATAGTTCGTGCTAATACCCCATACCAATTCAATTGCGTTGTAATGACAATGGTAGGGCGGCAATCTCAAAACTTGATGTCCATATTTGAGGGCTAATTCGTCAACAACATACTTTTTTTTAAATGACTGCTCTTTACACTTGCTTAAAAGTTCACTTTTTAAATATAAATTTTTATGGTTTATGTTTTTTTTTGACAACCACTCTTTTATTTCTTCCTTTTTCCAGCTGCTTGTAGGGAATTTCTCTTCGAGTCTCGTATGGTAAGAGGCATTGTCTAAAACAATTAAGGAAGGTTTTTCTAAACTTTTTAAAAGTTTTTCCTCGAACCAATGCTCAAAAATTTCAGCATCCATATTGCCGTGATAATCATCAGTTTTTTTGTTGATGAAAATATCAAACTGGCATTTAAAACAAAACCTTCTTCATTACCAGCATGTAATATAATATAGCTTTTTCCATTACTTGCACGGGTACTTGAATAACAATGCTTTGAGTCATCCTGCCAATACGTTTTTGTTGAAGTTCCGTTTGCAAATACCCATGTTTCGTCAAGAAAAACAACTTGTCTTGACAATTCCGATTTTTCGTTGTTTAAATAATCCCTTAAAAATTGCCATCTTTTCGAAACAACATTGGACAGCTCGCAAAGCAGTTTTCTGTTGTTCGTTTTTTTATATTTGAAACCCATATGTTTTAAGATGATGGACAAACTGTTAGTTCCAATATCGCAAAGTTTTTTCTGCTTTAGATTTAACTATAATAATAGCAAAATAATTTAATTATCTATTTAATTATTATTTATGCTCAACGCGTAATTCTAAGATAATTTTGTTTTGAAACCTCTGATTTCGCCCAGTAGTAGAATACAGTAAACCAGTGGGATGTTCGGTGTGATCAAGTATAGCGAAGGTGCGAAGATATTGTAACTTAACCGACTTACTGTTTTAAAAGCGATAACATCCCTTGGTGATTTAATCCGATATCGGACTTCTTAAAACCCACAGACTTTATGCGTTTCGAGATGCCTCAAAATAATAGTTGAATGGTATAAAACCAGTAAACAAATTAAAAATAATCAATGCATTTATAAAGGGTTATTACCATATTTATTACGATATTCTCATCTGGGAGCCAATATGATTCCGAAAAATTAAATAGTACAAGGTGACTTTACTGATTTGAAAAATTGAAAACATAGCAATATATAAACTAAAATATTTTTTCTTTTTAGATTTGAAAATTGTTTCTCAGGGAGAATGCCCAGGAGGTGGTAGCATACGTCTGTCCTAAGCAGGAAACACTGAAGAATATATTTAGTTATTTTATTCTTACTTGAAATTAATTCCTGTTACAATTAAGGATAAAACTTGCATAATTTATTGGCTTTTTATGTAAATACTGATCTGTCATTGACAATATGATTTTTTTTTAAATCCTAAAGAGATTTTAATATTCTTAAAACATTTGTAGGCATCTATTGCTTTAAAAAACGACAATTGCTTGTTGTATATCATTGTATTTTACAATAGGCGCACTTAGACTTATATTAAACATATTGCTCCATTTCTGTGAAAAATTTATGATCAATAATGCCCATGCCGTCAAAAACTCATTTTTTTAAATAAAGGGATATGGGCTCACTTAAGTATTTTATTTTTCCCTTATATTACAGTACCTTGAAACCATTTGGCACCCTTAATATTTTTTTGCTTATGTGACAATTTAATAGGTAAGTAAAACCTCTGTTTGCGATCGCCTCTATAAAGTGACCACCTGCGTTAAACGACTGGTTATGAATTCCCAATGTTTAAAAATGAAGACTACAGGGGAAAAAGACGGAAAGTCGCAAAATATTAATTTCGAGAAAAATCGATTTTAAAGTATGGAACTTCTGCAATTCCTTAACGTTGTATATATCAAAATAAAATATAGCAATATTTATCTATGTATTTATCTGTAATAAATATTTAAAATCATTGCAATTGAAAACGTATGTTTATTAAAAATAATACATAGTAAACTAAAAGGTAACCATTTCTTCTAAGCAAAAAGAGGGAATGTCCAAAAAAAAATCAAATTTCCTAGGGAAAAATAAGGATTGTCCAACTTTACTTCTTGCGTGTAATTGTTTTTTTAATTTGTTTCTTCATTGCCGTTTTTTTTTTGTTTATCTATCTTCGTAGCATGAGGTAACTCTTCACTACTAACTTTCTCAAAACATCTTAATCTTTTACACTTACATTGTCATTCATGAGTGCTTAATTTCATTCTTTTATTTAAATCCCTAAGCCGTCCATGTCTCTTTCTTTTCTTGAACTTACTTTGCTGATGCTGTTCACTATATTAATTGTCTTCCATAGTGCACGAAATTTTATATTATTATATTAATGTATTTACTTTTCAAAACTACCTTTAACTTACAAAAATACAATAATATTAAGATCAAACGACATTAACTTGTTTATTCGAGATAAACATACTAACTAACCTGAACTAACCTGTTATCCGCGTCAAAGGAATCTGTGGACCTTCCCTGTTTTTACCATTTGTCGATGGACATTCCTCGTTTTTCCCCTGTATCTCATATTTTAGACGCGCTTATTAGCGGACTGTGCTGTGTTTTTCCCGAGGAGATGTCTTTATAATAAAATATAGACGTTTTTCTACCAGATGGCGCTCTTAACTAAATTTGGTATATTTTGCGACATTCCGTCTTTTTCCCCTGTGGTCTTCAAATGGAAACTCCATTATTTTATACTCCTCTTTACCGACCCATCTGTTTAACGACCGCGGGCACTCATCATCGGAATTTCTAGTGAAAATTAATGGATAAAACACCCTCCATTAGGGGTAGTAAAACCCGACCCGACAATTCTTAAGAAATATAGGTACATATACTAATTACTTTATTGCAGACGGATCCATTCGATTTGCTTTAAAGGCTGATAAATCGGTTGTTAACATTAGTTTTGTTTTAAACAGTTTTTGTGTGTTTTGGGACTAACGTGAATATTTTAAGTTGGCAGAAAAAAAGAAATGTCTTTCTTTAAGTGAAACAATTGAAATAATCGATGAAAGTGAAAAAACTGGTATAAGTACTGTTCTGGTATTGAATTTTACTATAAATAGCCGACAAGTTCGTATGCTATTCAGTCATTCACGGGGGTTCAAACAGATAAGATCAAATTAGCTGCAGTCATCATATGACGTCATAACTCGAGATGATGAGTTATTTTCACAAGAATTAATTTTGTAATACGCATTTTAACGGAAAGTTCCTAAAGCATAATCTGGGACTTTCTTGGGAGTTGTCAAAATAATAGTCGGACCAATAAAAGTTTATTAAAGTTCCGAAGTCGTTTAATTTTGTGTTTTTAAGTTGAATAAATACTTAGGCATAAAAAGTGTTATTAGTTAGATATTATATAGAGTCAGAATAAGACTTATATAATATACAGAGTTAGGAGAAAAGTTTTGAAACATTTTTAATACGTTTTAACAAGGCTGTTGTGATTTAGACACATGGCCTTAAATTACGCAGCAGTCTTTGACAGAATGCAAGACGTGCTGCTACCGTCTTCGCCGAGCGGCTTCCTGGAGGCCTGGATCATCGATGCCATGGGCTCTCACTCGCCCAATGGACAAGCAGAACTCCAGGGAGTCAGCTATGACTTTTCCGTCAACGCTGCGGAGGTGGCAAAGGGCCCAGACCGAGATGCCAAGTCTTCCATTGGTGTCCAGGACCTGTTAGGGTTCCCTAAACCTCCGCCCGACTGCCGGCCGAGTGGCAAAGAAGTGGCAAGCGACCCAAACCCCGTGGGTGACTCACCGCAGGCAATAACAACTAAGCCTGAAGAAGAGGATCTCTGGTCGTGGTGTGAAGAAGTACAGCCGTGGGGAATACTGGGTGAAGAGGATGAAAAACAAGTCTATATTGAACTAGCTGATCGTCAGCAAACTAGAAACTGTGGTGGACATGCGTTAAAGCTACCCGGGGACGGGAACGCATCTGTTCGCTTCAGTACCAGGAAATTGGCTGAAGAATTCAATGTGGGTAAGATTGAAATAACTATGATGCTTCAAAATAAAGCAGAAGTTAAAAATTTGTTTCAAGAAAGTGGCAACGGTGAACAAAATAGAAAATTTCCCAGAACCGAAGGACTGGCAGTGGACCAAGTTGTTTTTAACTGGGTTTATAAGGCGCGAAATAAGCACTTCCCAATATCCTGGCCCATAATTCAAGCAAAAGCCCTCGAATCTACGTAATGTCTAGAACTAGATAACTTCAAGGCATCAAATGGATGGTTAGAAAGATTCCGTCGTCGGCACGATATAACCTTCAAGAAAATATGTGGCGAATCAGCCGATATCAATATCGAAGACGTTACTGCTTGAAAGGAAAGGCTATTGACCATTTCAAAAGGATTATGCCCTTGGGGACGTATTTAGTACAGATGAAACAGGTCTCTACTATTGTGCATTGCCAACAAAAACATATGCATTGAAAGATGACAAGTGCACTGAAAAAAAAGGAAAACAATGATTTACAATTCTATTCTATGCAAATATGGAAGGTGAGAAGGAAGATCCACTTATAATAGGTAAAAGCAAAAATCCTCGATGTTTTAAGGGCGCACATATCGATAAGTTACCTCTCCAATTAGTCTCGAACAAAAAAGTGTGGATAATAGCAGACATCATGACAACATGGCTTCACAGATTTGATACCAAGATGAAGAAGCAGCATAGAAGAGTGGTATTGTTTCTGGATAGTGCGACGTCTTTTATCCCCAAATTACACTGGATAATGTCAAACTTATTCTTGTTCTACCCGATACTACCTCACATTGCCAACCTTTGGACCTAGGCATTATTCAGAATTTTAATAGTATTTTACGTTACAAGTCCGGTAGGTGACTTATTACAGTACGAGTTGTTTTACGGACGAGGCGACGTAGGAGCCGAGTCTGGAATATAAACGAGTGCTGTAATAACACCTAACGGACGTGTATCGTATGGTATTTTATTTCATCCTGTCATTATATCCCTTTTCAAAAAAATAAATAGGTATATTAAAATTTTAAAAAATACTTCGCAATATTATATCATGCTACCTACCCTAAATGCAATTGAGCCATTGGTTTCCATAGTTAATTATAAATTTTGTTTGCTTGTCACTGTTAAATAGATAAAGTCATAATATTCGTGTGGGCAATTATGGAGGTTTCGGGTATAATTTTAAATAAGGCTGCCGAAGCAACAGAAAAATTAATCCCGACAAAATCATCAAATAGATATAGCAAAGAATATGGATTATTTTGCCAATGGAAGCAATTTCATAAAGTGACAAACATACAAGAAGATGTTCTTTTAGCTTATTTTCTAGATGAAGTAAGTATGACCTACAGGATTTTTTAAATATATTTTATATATGAGCAATATTTATTAATTCATTTTAATTTTATAGTCAAAGAGAATAAATGGCAATTCCTTATGGGCAAAATATTCGATGCTAAAGGCAATGTTACTTGTCAAAGAAAACGTCAACATCAGTAAGTTTCCGAAAATTATCGCATTCTTAAAGAAATGTAGTGTTGGACATCAACCGACGCAGTCAAAGGTATTGACAAGAGAAGAAGTAAATTTATTTCTCAAGAAAGCATCCGATGATAACTATTTGTTGGTTAAAGTTATTGCAATGATTGGGATTACAGGAGGTTGTCGGCGGGAAGAATTGTATTCTATGACTCTCAATGACATTCAAGACACAGGAACACAACTGGTAATCACGATTCCGCAAACGAAAACTAATATAAAACGTGTTTTTACTGTCATTAATGAAATAGAAGGAATTAATTTTCTTGAAATATACCGGAAATATCTTGCTGTACGACCTAAAAATTTTGAAGAAAGTTTTTTATTTCTCGGGTACCGAAATGGTAAATGCATCCAACAAAGAGTAGGAATTCACACTGTAGGTTCAATGCCCAAAAAAATTGCAGAATATTTGAAACTTGAAAATCCTGAAAAGTATACCGGTCACTGTTTCAGACGGACCTCGGCGACTCTTCTTGCAAATGCAGGTATAGACTCATCTGTATTAAAACGGCATGGTGGTTGGAAAAGTTCTGCGGTAGCAGAAAAATATGTTGAAGATGCACTTGAAGGAAAAACCAAAATTGCAAGAATGATTCAAGGAGGTGAGAATTTTGTACAAGTGTTGCAACAAACTAAGAACACAGAAATAAATAACATTATTTCTGATGGGAATGTTCCTTGCACATCAGGAATAAATATTAGTAATAATACAAATTGTACTATAACGGTGAATTTTAACAAATAGATTGAACTTTCTTATATAAATAATAAATAGGTGTAAATGTTTTGTTCATTACTTACTTTTATTACTTAGTTAGCTCTTAATATATTTTTATTGTACTAAATTATAGTGTTTATTTAATTAAATTAATATAAACTAACTTTTAAGAAATACATGCAGGCTCGTAGGTCCAAATAAAATAAAAATTACTAATTTTAGTTAAATAAAATTTTTCAAAAATTGTAACAGGAAATCTATTCTATAGTTGTGTAATATTTTACATTTACTAAAGTTGGTAGAAAATAATATCTACTATTACAAGTAGAAGCATTCAAACAGTATTAATTGGTATCGCTAGATATAGGTGCAAGTAAAATTAAATCTACCAATTTTAGTTAAATAAAATATTTAAAGAATTGTAACAGGGAATATATTCTATGGTTGTGTAATATTTTACAATTACTAAAGTTGGTAGAAAAAAATACTATTACAAGTAGAAGCACCCAAACAGTTTTAATTGGTATCACTAAATATAGACCATATAAAATAAAAATTACTAATTTTAGTTAAGCAAAACCTTTAAAACAATGTAATTAAATGCCTATATTATAGTTATATAACATTTTTCATTTACTAAAGTTGGTTAAAGAGTATAATTTATGCTACATGCTACCTACCTATATATAGCAGTGAACGATTCTCTAATAAATACTTGTCGGGTGGCGGAACGCATTTTTATAGTAGGCCATGACTTTTTATTTTCTTTGAATTATGACAGTTACCTACTTTTATTATAACCCTTAAAAAACCTATATAGTTATCATATTCTTAGTGCTGATGAATATGGCAAAAATAGTGTACTCTGCTTGTACATTTTGTACAGAGTTTAAAGATATTAGTAATTGTCATCGTCAGTTAACCTACTTGGTTGATTTACTTCGTAATTGCACTTTGGACGCGGATGATAAAATGTTGTTTCGAAAAATTCAGGAGGCTCTTTTGGACCTTTCTATTAAATTTCGGTTCCTTCCTAACAAGAAGAAAAATCAAATAGTTTCAAAATATTATATATATTATATGAAACATTTGCATTTGCTAGACAATGAATTCCATCCAAGATATTCACCATTAAGAAGAGAAGAATTTCTCAAAGAATTTGAAGAGCATTTGAAAATTGTGGTAATAAATAATAATTGATTTATTTCATTTAAAAAAGTGTTTTTGATGTATTAAATAATTGCTAAATATGTGTATTTAAATATTTTATTTCTTATAATTTTAAGTGACAACTTGTCAAAAATCGAAAGTAAAAAGTCGTAGTTTCCAAAAACAAAGCATGGTTGCTAGGCAACACATTACAGTATCTGATACTGTAATGTTCCATTTACCGGCCGCATATGAGTACAGGGTAAGTAGATTTACTGGACAGGATGAAATAAAATGTTTTACAGAAGCTACCTTATTAAGACGCCGTTAACATGTATAGACAGTGGTTGTCCTCTTCAAGAAATCGAAAGTAATGTTACCATAACCAACGCCTTGATATGGGGTTCGGTGGCCTGGAGCAATTTGCCCCCAGTGACAATAAAAAAATGCTTTATGAAAGCCGGATTTATGTGTAATACAGGTAATATTGACGACTTCGAAGAAGCAGATAATATTCCGCTCGCACAACTGTTTCCTAACATTTAGGACACATTTGTGAACTTGAAATAATTTGCCTCTATAGATAACGATTTGCCAACAGAAAGTGCAGAATTGACTATCATCGAGTATATTGAAGAGATCCAAGAAACGGATGAAACTACTCCCAACTCTGAGACAGAGAAAGAGAAACCTGAACTTGCTCCAGTGTCGAAAATATCAAGCCTATCTGAAGCCTGCGCAAGCTTGAGACACTTCGAAAACTCTTTTAATAATGTTAACAATTTTAACAAGTCTACAAATATTTCCTAATTGAAATATAAATCTGAATTTTATGAAAATAAAATAAAAAATATGAAGCAAGCTTTTTGCCAATTTTCACTTGTGATAATTGTTAATGAATATTTCAGTAACTCACGAACATCTTTAGTTTAAATGTAGTATTATTAGCCTACATAGCCTTTCATTTGTGCCCATATTAACTCAATTAATTGGGTTTAATTCACAATGGTAGTGCGGCAGTCGAAGTTAAACAATATTATACTTTTTAGCCATTTCGTCGATTACACATTTTTTAGATTAGGTTGTCCTCAAAGGGTATAATTCTCTCAGACGGACTATTTATAATATACACTGCGTCCATTAATTATGGAATAGGTAAAAAAGTACTCAAATTTTAAACATCCATATCTCCATCAAAATTATATCAATCCACTCAATTTTTGATTTATTAGGTAGGCCGTCCCTTGGACTACTTAGCACAAAGTATTTCACCTTACTTTATGTCTTTTTTATACAGGATGATGGCTTAGATACCAAGCCATGTAAAATGTGCTGATTTTAAAATTAATATTTGGAAAATACGAAGCAATGGAAATTGAATTTTATTAGTGTACTGGCTACAGCTTTATGTTAGGTACTTACTGTACAAATTACAGCGCAGTGCCGTTCGTGTCAATTAAAAAAAAAAAAAAAATAAAAAATGGAATAGGTAAAAAAGTACTCGAATTTTAAAATCAATATCTTCATCAATCCATTCAATTTTCAGTTTATTAGGTAGGCTATCCCTTGAACTACTTAGAACAATGTGTTTGACCTCACTTTATGTCTTTTTTATACAGGATCATGGATAAGATACCAAGCCGTGTAAAATGTGCTGATTTTAAAATTAATGTTTGGAAAATACGAAGCAATGAAAATGGAATTTTATTAGTGTACTGGTTATAACTTTATGTTAGGTACTTACTGTACAAATTACAGTGCAGTGCCGTTCGTGTAAATTAAAAAATCTGTATATTGCAAATTATAATGACTGAAAACGTTTTACTTCTATTTGGATTTACGTTGCTAGTCAACCAATTGCCCTTGTCAATTTATCAAGATTATAAATTTGTTGGCAGTTCTTGACAAGGCCTTTTGTTTAGTTTCTTTTTTAAATGAATGCCAACATCCGATTCATATCTCCAGAAGAATGTTCCTATGCAAGAGGACTGTTTGAGCAGGGCCGGTCTCAGTCTAATATTGCCAGAATCATGAATAAAACGCAAGGGGCTATATCAAAAATTTTAAAACGGTATCGAGAATATGGATCGAATCAAAGAAGAGCAGGGCAAGGCCGACCAAGGAAAGCAACTGCTAATCAGGATCGGTTTTTAACAATGCAATGTGTTCGGGAGCGATTTACAACAAGTACCAAGCTACAAGCACGGTTGTCAAACGTTCACAATGTTCGACTATGTAAGCAAACAATACTTAATCGCTTAAAAGAGGTCCAACTGAAACCGTACAAAGCAGCGATAGGACCAAAGCTGGAACCGCACCATAGACGTGAACGATTGCAGTTTGCTCAAGAGCATTTGCCATGGGGTGAAGATGAATGGGCTAATGTTTTATTTAGGGACGAATCCCGTTTTTGTCTAGACAGCAATGATAGACGTTTAAAAGTGTTTCGAAGACCTGGTGATCGCTATGCTCAGTGTAATTTTAAAGAGCGGGTTAGTTATGGCGGTGGATCAATTATGGTTTGGGGAAGTATATCTCTAGAGGCAAAAACGGAATTGGTATTTGTAGAGCGATTAACTAGTGACAGGTACATTACGGAAATTCTTCAGGAGCATGTTGTGCCTTTTGCTCCCTTTATTGGAGAAAACTTCATTTTTATGCAAGATAACGCCCGTCCACATACGGCGAGAATAGTAACGGAATATCTAGCAGAAACGGGAATTACCGTAATGAATTGGAAAGCTCGAAGCCCAGATCTTAACCCTATAGAGCATTTATGGGATCGAATGGGTAGAGAGGTTCGTGCAAAAGCTAACCCACCAGAAACTTTGGCTCAGCTGAGTTTGACTCTACAAAGAATATGGGAAAATATGGATCAGGTTTTTATAAGAAATCTGATTCTCAGTATGCCAAATCGTTGTCAAGCTGTCATTAATGCCCGTGGAGGAAATACGCGTTATTCATTTTTATTCTTATAATTAAGTTGTTTCTTTAAATTGTTATTACTATTGTTAAATTAGTGTTATATCACGATTTTTTAATTTTTTTTAATTAACACGAACGGCACTGCGCTGCAATTTGTACAGTAAGTACCTAACATAAAGCTGTAACCAGTACACTAATAAAATTCCATTTTCATTGCTTCGTATTTTCCAAACATTAATTTTAAAATCAGCACATTTTACATGGCTTGGTATCTTAGCCATCATCCTGTATAAAAAAGACATAAAGTAAGGTGAAATACTTTGTGCTAAGTAGTCCAAGGGACGGCCTACCTAATAAATCGAAAATTGAGTGGATTGATATAATTTTGATGGAGATATGGATGTTTAAAATTTGAGTACTTTTTTACCTATTCCATAATTAATGGCCGCAGTGTATTTTCTTTCCAAGAAGTCGTAGATAGTTTCTCTAAAAAAGAATTTATCATCATAACCTGAACGAAAATTGTAAAAAAATCCAGATATTGGTAACGACGACTTAAAGTTTTCTTTTTAGATCCGACCCTTCATTCAGTTAGTGGTAAGGAAAGAAATTGTATTCATAAATTTACAAAATTCCAAAAAAATCATTCAGTACCGCTACTGACTTATAGGAGGCGAATGGTATGACATTTCATAGTAACGCAGTCTTATTGACGCATGAAGCTTATGCAATAAGTTTAAAGATAAACAGCTTTTGTGGCAATTTCTTTCAAGTTATGGGCAACTATTAAATGTTTAACCTAATATATTTTAAAAAACAAGTTCTTTTAATAAATATTGCTATCAATAATAAATAGTGCGGCGATAAGTACGGATTCAGAAGAAGGGCGTATTATTCTTATTTTAAGCATACTCATTTTTCTTGTGATTAAAAAAAAATGCTTGGTTTACATGGCTGCGAATAAGTTAAACAACAAGCACGATTATAGAGATCAGCAGCTCCCCCATCAATTTATATAAAGTTGATGACGTTGAAAATACCGTGCGAGCAAAAATTATTATCATCAAAGTGTGCTTTGCATCCTAGGTCGTAATGCTTAGCGGTAGAGCTTAATACCTGTTGGGTGTCAGTAAATATCAGCATTACCAATCAATCAGTTATTCCGTCATCTTTGACAGTCAATACAAGTAGTTTGATTCATCGCAATTTTTTGAATAATTTAGGCAATGGGTTTAACGGAATAGCACAAAAAATTCATGGTTGAAACGTATTTTCGAAACGGGGTTAGAGTAAATGGTGAGTGGCAATACAAACAGCGTTTGTGCATGGATGATTTTCGCGAAAAATTTCCTAACGTTGCTTTTACTTCTGGGGATTTTTATCATTGCCTGAGAAGAACCGTGGATCTGTTTAGGGAAACAGGTTCTATACAACATAAAAAGGAGCTGAAAGACCATCTGTAAAAATAAAAAAACTTGTTGTAAACGTTCGTGAAAAATTGTAAATACGCCGCTAACAAAATGTGTAAGACGCCTGTCTCGAGAAGTGGGAAGATCTTATAGAACATGAAGCCCGAATTCTCAGAATACACGCACGAGGAGTAGTACAAATCTCCATTTTCCAAGTCCACATTGCATCCTCAAAAATCCTCAAAAATTGGGGTTTGGTTTCCCGAAGAAGAATTGTTGGTCCTCTTTTTTCCCCTGGCACAATAAATCCATTTGTGGAGCAATTACTTGACGATTTGGTTATTTTCAACGGGATGGTGCAACAGCCGAAACTATTAACTTCTTACGCAATTTTTTCGACGACAGATTGATCAGTTTTCGAACAGACATTGAATTTCCACCCAAACCACCATGTTTGACGTTTATGGATTAAGTACTTCATTTTTCCTCATTTAAAAAATAATATTTTTAGAACACGATCAGTTAAACGTTTAAAACAGTTACAAGAGAGGATTATTCAAGAATAAGGTAACATTTCTCCAGATATGGTGGTCAACGCTTTCGAAAATATGACGTGACGTGTGAATTTATGCTTGGAGCATGTGGAAAATATCAACAATTACTATAATTTTTATTTTGCTTTCTCTATATTCTTACCTTATTAATTATTATTAAACAACAATAATAAATTTGTATCTGATTACCTATTTTAATATTCATCAGTTTGGCATATCATGTCATAATATGAATTTGACACAATTTTAACCTAGATTTGGTTAAATATAATATATTAGGCAATCCAACGATGTGTCAAATTACGATTTGCCTGCCACGGCCATATTGAATTCGTTCCACAGAACTCAAAAACATTCAACGAACAATTCAGTATGGCCGTTGAAGGCAAATATGTGGTAAATATACACGGATTCAATGCTTAGTTTACAGTCGAGTCCTGTGCTGTGTATAGATATACACTTGCCATTGTTAACATCTCCAATAACATCATCACCTTTAAGTGAGTTTTTCATTTTTTTTTCATTATTGTCACAAGCGGGTACCCTATTTTCACTTTTTTTTTTATATTTGCAATTAAAAAAATGGTTTTCCGCTCGCGGATTTGTCGTTTAGAAAGTACGTGCTACATATTGCAAGAAACGTTTTTCATTTTACGCCATTTTTCGCATAAGCCGATAAACTGGAGTGGTACCATTATTAAATATTAATAACAGAAAAAAACACATATTGAACAACAATAACTTAATGAAATACACAAAACCAAAATCGCGGTTTACACGTCAAACTGACATACACGCAAAAATTGGGGTTAGTTTTTCTGACGTTTGCCATCGACGGCCATATTGGAAGCACTTTGTGACTCCAATATGACCGTGGCAGGCAAACATAACCTGGTTTGGATTTCCTAATTGTGATCTAAACCAAGCCCTACCTTTTACAGTCCAAGCCCTCTTGGATAAAAATAATGTGCCCTTAAAATAATGACATCAGGTAAACCTTTATCATAAATTTAATAGTGATGGGTAATGTTGTGCAAATGTTCTAACATGTAAATAAATTTCTAATTGTGAAGTTTTAAATTCTTTATCCAACTTTTATGAATACGCCCCTGCATTCCTTTTGGTGCCTTCCACGATAACCCTACTATAATTAGTAAATTTTGAAACTCATCTTTTCTAAAATATGTGAATATGCATCTGTTTACAAAATATCAAATTGTTATCTTGAACATGATATTTATAAATTTAGTGGTGTTGTATAAAGGGAACCAAGATTTATTTTTGCAAGATTATTTTTAATATTTTCTTATGGAAACATAATATCCTATGGAGTAAAATAAATATACCGGGTGTTGCATCGTCGAGCGGGACATAGGAAATCCCATGTAATTTTAAATGGGGTCAATTATTGGCTTCCCTAATTATTTTAGAGAAAAATTCTATTTAGGTTTATTAAAGAGCACTAAAACCCACATTCAAAAGAATAACTTTAGATATTTTTGATGAGCCCGTTTGCGGGTTATCGCCGATTTCTTTTTAACTATTTCTCCTTTTTATGGCCCCGTATTTGCGGGCACCAGTCAAGGTAAAAGATGACTGTCAAATAAAGTTGTCATTTTGAAATGTGCTTTATTGTTATAAAAAGTCGTACATCGAAAATATTAGCCATGAATTACACTTCTGAAGAAAAAATATTGATGATTAAATGGTATTATCAAGGAAATAGTTATCAGACATGTTTGCTGCTCTGTATCCGAATAGACCGATACCTGCAAAATCTACAGTCGTAAGGACTATCAAGAAATTTGAGACAAAAGGCACTGTAATAAATAACTGCAGATGTGAAGAAAGGCAGGAACAAAGTAGAGTTGCAAGAAATGATAGGGACTTGCAAGTTTTATTGTGCGTGGAAGAAAATGATGGGAAGATCAGCACAAGGAAACTTGAGGATGACATAGGATTAGATCACACCACAGCGTTACGAGCTTTGAAACGACATAAATGTTATTCATACAAATATGAAAAGCACCAAGAGCTAAGAGATAGGGACGAAATACGACGACAGGAGTTTTGTTTTGGTATGATGGAAAGAGCAAACATGGATAGGGAATTTTTAAAAAACATTTGTTTCACTGACTAATGCACATTTACCTTAAACAATGAACCCAATGTTCAAAATTATCGATATTGGAGCAAAGAAAACCAACACAGGTTTGTGGAAACAAGGACGCAATATCCACAAAAAGTTAATGTATGGGCTGGGATTTTCGGAGAAAATATTATCGGGCCATTATTTCTTACACGAAATTTAAATGCAGAATATTTTTTGGAACTACTTGAAGATCATATATTACCTACTTTACATGATGCCGCCAGGGAAATTCAGGAAGTTTGGTACCAAATGGATGGCTGCCCGGCACATAGTACCCTGGCTGTCCGGGAATATTTAAACCGTGCTTTTAATGGAAATGTTATTGGCTTAAATCATACAGTAAATTGGCCAGCCAGGTCTCCTGATTTATCGCCAAATGATTTCTTTCTCTGGGGCCATTTAAAAAATAGGATATACAAAGATAAAAAATACCCAAATCTAGACGAGTTAAAAAATGCTATTTCTGCCGAATGCAATAGAATTTCAGTTTACCAACTAGCGAATGTAAGAAGAGAATTTTATGATCGCCTCGGTTATTGTCTAGCAGTCAATGGAGAAATATTTGAACATCTTCTTAAATCCTGAAGTTCTAACAATTTAATAGTACCTACCTATTAATTAGTAAAATATTGAAACATGTAAAATGTCATAATTAACCTTGTAATTGGATACTTTATTTTAGTTTTATTCAGATTAATTTGTACTCATAAATACACCTTTAATATTTTCGATGTACGAGTTTTTATAACAATAAAGCACACATTTCAAAATGACAACTTTATTTGACAGTCATCTTTTACCTTGACTGGTGCCCGCAAATACGGGGCCATAAAAAGGAGAAATAGTTAAAAAGAAATCGGCGATAACCCGTAAACGGGCTCATCAAAAATATCTAAAGTTATTCTTTTGAATGTGGGTTTTAGTGCTCTTTAATAAACCTAAATAGAATTTTTCTCTAAAATAATTAGGGAAGCCAATAATTGACCCCATTTAAAATTACATGGGATTTCCTATGTCCCGCTCGACGATGCAACACCCGGTATAATAGACTCAGTGAAGATCAAGAAACTGCTATTATATGTTTTGACCTCGAAAACGTTTTTGCATTGCCGCGATCTAATATTTCGAGTTTTTTTTTATAGCCGAAAACTAAATACTTACAACCTAACAGCACACTGCAGTTTATAATTATTATACTGTTGCATTTGGAGTGAAGGGACACACGGCAGGCAAGGAAGCGATATAGCTTCAGGTTTGATAAAAATATTAGATAGGGTACTTGTCGACTTTCCTCACTTTAAAAAGATTATCCTTTGGTCTGATTCATGTGTTCCGCAGAACAAAAATTCCATAATGAGTTTGGCATTAATGAAGTTTTTGGAACAGCATCCAACCATCGTAGAGATAATACAAAAATTTTGAGAACCTGGCCATAGCAGTATACAAGAGGTGGATAATTTACACAGCCAAATCCAAAAAAGATTGGCTGAATTATAGATATAGTATTTAGTCCCATAGGTCTATTGCGTTTATTACCGACTGTTAATCAGAAAAAGCCTTTCAAAGTATTTCATATGAAGTATGCAGATTTCAAGTTATACAAAGAGACATCTCAAGCATTTAACTTTCAAAAGGTGCCATATGCAAGTTTAAAGCAAATTAAATATTACAGTAAGGTTCCAATGAAATTATTTTATAAACCAGTGGCGGCTCGTCGTATAAAGCAACTGAGGCCGGGCCTCACATGTAAAATTAATAAATTATTTATTTAAATATAAAACGTGTTTTAACTAATTTCCAATCATTAAAAGTATCAAAACAATAGAACATTGAATTGCCATCAAAGTTCAACATATTATCTTTTAAATTTAGCGCGCACCCCATCCAACATTAATTTTAAAAACTGAAATCGTTGCCCGACCGCATAAAAAGAAAATTGTAATCCCAAAAACTTGGGCTTCCTTTACGTCACAAATCGCTTATAAAACGCTATGCTCTCCAACCCGGCACCTCCACCGGTTTAATTGCGCAGAACAGAAATAATGCCAAATTTTGTAGGCGAGTGAGGCCCACTTATTTGGGCCTATATCGTATTATTTTTACAGTAGCTTGCAATGGCTTGCATGTTGCCAAATGTTGATTGAACAAGGACACTTATTGACTTATTTACTTATTATTTAAATGTTTTATTAATAAAAACATAAAAAAAGTTAGAAATTATTGATAAATGTTTTCATTGTTCTATAAGATATTATTAATAAATATGCAATTAAATCCCAATAACAATAAACAGATAAAAATTAAAGATTACAGGTGGGTGCCTATAGTGCCTATTTGAAACTTGGCAATGTTTTATTGTTAACAGACTCATCTATCTTTTCTTCTCGTAGGATCAGGTGTCGGCTTATTAGATCTAATTAGATCGTTTGAAAAGCCCTTTGCCATTCGTTTGTGATTGTTAACCTATAGATTTTAGATTTTCGAGGCGGGTCTGCGTGTTAAAATACTGACACCTAATTAATTTATTTTCGTGTTATGTTGGTGCACATACCTACCGACTCCTAGAGTCGGTTGCGGTTGGTGATAGGAGGTAAGGTAAGGCAAGAGCCCTTTACATCAGGTGAGTAAGAGTAAAAAATATTTATTTACATTGTAACAATTTTATAATATAATGAATCAATATTATTTATATAGGTATACCTAATTATTATATAAAATGAGGCAAAAACGTTTTAGCTATTATTTTATCAAAAGCAACTTAATTTAGCTAAATTCGTAATATTTAAGAAAGTTTGACCCTGACCTTGCAAATTGAATATTTTTCTCGTAAAACCTAGTATTTTAAAATAATTATATTGCTGGTTGAATTCCTAACTATTCATTTTAAGCCAATGACCTTGAAATCGCGAAAAATTTTCGCCTGCGGCGCTATTTTGTAGCAGTTGTAGCCTCACCTCCTTATACACCCACGAGCCGCCACTGTTATAAACTTGCTCATTGTGATTAAAGTGCCAATTTTTCCTACAGGTAATGCTAGAACAAGTTCGGGTTTTTTTTCAGTGTTGTTACCAGATATTAGCAACGCACCTGAATCAAAAAAACGTCTCCTACCTTTTGCTGACCTCACAAAATTATTCGAGTATATGCCTCCTGTTGATGTTACTCTTTTCAAAACTTTGTTTAAACAAAACAATGTTGCGGTATTTGTAAGTGAGAAGAAAAAGTTAAAAAAAAGGACAATAATTAGTTATTTAGTCGAATTAAAAACTTTTCATTTTTTATTAATCATTGTTACAAAAATGCTTTTGTTTTTTCCTATAATAATGTAAGATTACTTTTTAATCATAAATGAATTCTGTGCTGTTAGAACATTTTGAAACGTTTTGTATAATTTTGTGTGCTAATATTAATGTTCTATTAACAATTGTTTGTTTAATATTTCCTAACGTAAACAAAACTTTTTATAAAACACAAAGCACGAAATTACTTTACAAAATGTTAGTGAAATCGCAATCCGCATTTTGAAAACGCAATTCCGAGAAAAGAAGTTTTATT
This sequence comes from Polydrusus tereticollis, assembly GCA_963920685.1. Taxonomy (NCBI): domain Eukaryota; kingdom Metazoa; phylum Arthropoda; class Insecta; order Coleoptera; family Curculionidae; genus Polydrusus; species Polydrusus tereticollis. The sequence goes on from OY987329.1 coordinate 129,070,839, forward strand.
CCATTAGAACACTATAATATTCAACCTACGATAATTCTTTATGAAAACCCACATTGTATGACTAAATACTCATGAAAATTTTTTCTCTCTGACTGAAAATTGTGATTATGTGGCAGTTAATCAGTCTTTTAATATTTTGAAATATGTTTTGGTGGTATTTGCATTCTTTGCTTTGTCCACTGATAATTGTTCCTATTCCTGCTAGAAAAATTGAATACTAAAATTCGGCGCTAATTAAACTAATTAAAACTTTAAATTCAAAGTTCCTGTTTAAGTTAAGTCAATACTTTTTCTATTTCTTTAACTAGCTATTAACTATTCCGGTATTTGGCACCCGTTTTTGTTTTGTTGATTTTGATGATAGTATATACTTGAACAACAATAATAATATTTTAAAAAAGCTTATAAAATAAAACATGTTAAAAAAAATATTATATAATATTTTAGGATATGCCAGTCCAGTAGGTATAGTTACTAAACAGATCAACTTAAGCGTTACAGTAGCTCGTAGTACAGGTTTGGCAGGATAACTGTGACACGTACCCGAATTGTTCTTCAATCATACATTCTATAGAATCACATCCGTTGGTATCTTCTATGCAGTTTCTGATAGTACCAGATCCTTTTGCTAAAACAAAAGTTATAATAACATCTTACAATTTTATAGAACAATGGTTATCTTTTAATTAAATATCTAAATAATGACGCTTTAAAACTTTTTTAAGATGTTTTTCAACTTCTAAGAAAAAAAGAAAATTTGAGGATTTCAAATCGACTATACTGAATGTTTCCTTAACGGTGCTAATCGTTGTAAGATTTTGAGATACAAATTTTATATTTATGAAGATATTTTGTCCCTAAGAGGCGCCCACCAAGCCGTTCGTATTGTAAAAGTGATCTGGATATTATAAACGGTGTTTATATGAAATAACACGCCGCTGAGCGCCGTTCAAATTAAAGAACTCCAAATAGAACCTTTTGGTAAAAAGATTTGAAAACCTAAATAATTACTTAACCTTTCTTTAGTTTTGGTTTTTTAAAAAATTAGTTTGTAGCAAACAAATCGTAATGTAAAACAGGAGCAAATTGGGCCTACTTGTATGAAGATCTTGAAAACTATAAAAGATAGAGAAACGGTTAAATAGGAAAAGTTTTAGACGAATATATTTGCAACTTAAAGCCGCTTAGTACGCGATTCTATCTTTTTTGTTTTTGAGATATTTTAGAAAAAGCAAGAAGTTGCATTTTCTCAAATATGCTGTAGCTTTTTTATTCTTTACTCTATAAAGACATTTTTAAAGTAACTTTTTTAGTAAATTTCAGTTCTTTCTGCAATTGGATTTTGAACACGACGTTTCAGTTATTTATCATCAGGTTCATTTCTTGGGCGTCATATTGTATTTTGTACTTAATAGGTAGCTATTGATGTCAGCTTTACAACGATCTATCACTTATTGGCAAATAAATGAAATTGACTTGAAAAAACAAGAAAATTAATTTTCGAAACACCTAAAATTTTACAACAGCACTAGGCTCCCCAAACTTAATACCAATTAGAAATTTTACATTTTGTAATAGGTACTCAAACTACAAAACACTTCCTGCATTGTTTTAATCAGAAATTTTACAATAATCTATGAATTAAAAATATAATTTAGTAGTAACATTTTAAGCTTTATCACAATTTAGAAGAGGTTATTAGGTCCATATAATAAAACTGATCGTAAAACTGTTTATACTAGATAACCTCTTCAAAGCTCCAATAAAAGGTTATAAATATCTTCCTTAAAACTGTCAATAAAACCAACAGTACTTTTGAGCCCAAATCTGCAAGATGTTTTTAAGTCTACCACAAAACATTTTATAACGCCTTCTTAAAACCGTTAGTACTTGCAATCAAATTTTATGCGTGATTTGAAACCATCATAAATAATTTTATTATTATTGTGTCTTTAATAATTCCTTGTCAAAGACTTGTTGCACTTAAATTGTCAATATCAAAAAATGTCATCAAGTATATAAATATGTCTGCCTCGATTAAAATATCTGCATGTGCTAACATTTTATAATTTGATATTAACAAACAACCTAGTAATAAAAAATTGTCAACCCGGTCACTTTATTGAGAAAGTATATAAAAAAACTTTTAAAAAAATCACGCGCCTTTCATTTGTTAGCTTATTAATTATTATTTACAATTAATAAAAAAAATTGTAACCCTAGTTTTAGCTTAATTAGTAAGATTTTGGGCTATTTAGGGGTTTATATAACATATTAACATATTTTTGATAATTGCAGGATAAATTAAATGTAAACAGTTAGAATAAATAAAAATATAACCAAACACTGTTGCCCTAACTTTGTTTAAACATGTCTGCCGTAGTTAACGGAAAAAAACATGGGTGGAAAATTAATAAAATCGTTTTATTTAATAGACTGCCCTATTAAGAGTTTGTGGGTTTGTGAAATATTTTTATTAAAGCAAAAGGTTTTGTTAAGTTCCAATTGCTCCACTTTATTACAATTTTAAAACCTGTAAGACTTTACCCAGCTTTACTACTCTTCTTTAAAACACTTAAGATTTGTCTCTGACAACCTCTAATACAAATAATGTACTTAGATAACATAACCTAAAAAAACATTTATTTCGTGATTTCGTGTGTGTAAGCACTGTAAGCAAGCAAAAGTGAAAAACAGTTTTGTTATGATATTAAATACCTATAATAAGTGTATTATTGGTTTATGTTACCTATAGTAAGTGTAATATTAGTTTATTTGCAGAATGGCGCGAATGGACATGTTCCATGCCACATTTTTACACATGGGCGGCGCAGGCGTTAAGAAAGTTGTATTCATACTTTTATTCGTATGATATACCTACAATCAATTAAAAAAAAAAAAAGACTGAAAGTCTCAGTTTTTATAAGTACTTTTAATACTTATTTAAGCCTCTTTGGGATAATGGATGATTTCTTCCAATCACAATCACAAAATGGCGTTTACTATGCGTTATATGTTATATGCCCCCTCTCTCAAAGTTTAAAGGCGTTAGTGGGGGAACCAAAGGATTTATAGGTGCTTTCCTTTAACTTAGCTTACTAAAGCTACCAAAAAACTATTAGGTTTCAAGGAGCCTTTACCAATATTTATCGTCCAAAGTAAATAGTATTTATGATAACATATATTAAGGGTAAGACTACTTAAGAGTTATTCGTTTTATTGCTTGATCGTAAGGAGTACTTAGAAACCATATTTTAAAACTCCTATAAAACCCAAAGATTTATAGATGTCTACCACAAAACTTAAAAGATTTAAAATACTCTATAAACCTTAATGAGTTTATTTTGGTTTTCATTAATGCAGCAATTAAGTTGTTACATAACCAATAGGTCTTAAAGAGCAAAAATATTTAACAACTTGCTTTAAAGATAACTTGAAGGTCTTTTTTAGGTACATATTATCTGCAGTATGCACAAAAGAAATAATAAAACCCACTTCGGATTATTTACCTTCTTAAACCTGTGATAAAACCCTATAAATACTTCTTGGCATTTAAATTTTTACTTGGGTTGCTACTAACCCACTTATTAGACAAACGCACATACATTCATCGCCAGCCTCCACATATAAGTATCCTAAGAATTGGCTAGCTCCAGTTATAGTTGCGAGGCACTGAGCTGGAGGGCTCGACAAAATACATATTTTAAACAAGAACACCAATTTCCAATAGAAACAGTGATAACAACAAGCAAAACGGACGTACTCTTAAATGACAATCTAATTAGACCAATATTTTATGTGAAGTTCGGCCCATAAAGCCACAGATCATTGAATATTCCTAATTAAAGACTTTTTAGTTTTTTATCAATTACATAATATGCTAATATAAAGTTTTAGTCCCAAAATGTGGCGAATATCTGAACCTAGCTTTTGTAACGACTTTATCGCTGGATTCAAAGGATAGCGACAAATTTTAGGAGAAAATGATTGAGCTTGTATTGAGACTTGCGGCTAGCAGAAACTACTGCCCGCAGTGTCACTGCTTATGAATTGTTTGTAATCATATTTAGATAGATTATGACTATTTTTAAACTTACCGGCAACAAATTTAAATGAAATACACGCAGTTTTGTTATTATATGTACAATTGTATACATCGATGTCGTTGTTTGCCGGGTCTAAACATCCTTCTTTGTCAGCACCAGTGTTACACACATAACATCTTAGGTCCCCAAATACGCCTGCAATAAAAATATATTTTTTATTAAATACAATAATAGTATTTAAATATGTATATAAGAAAAGTGTAATAATAGGGTTAAGGGTTAATTTTCAAATTACCAAGAAATCCCATTACTCATTTAAGAACAGTTGCTTTTGCCGTAAGCAAACATTACAATGCAAAAATACCTGTTTTTGAAATAAGCGGCTTTTTAAATTACTAGCACAGGGTGTCCGGACATGACGATGACAAATTATTTCAAGTTGCAATGATTGTACATAAAAAAATATATAAAAAAAGCGTAAATTAATATAGGTTCGAAAATGCTTCCATACTACAGCTACAGGCCCTTAAAGATGGTGTTATCAAAGTTTTTTTTTAGTTTATTAGGATCTAGTTTTAACACAGAAATAGACTCTTAGGTATTAGGGTGGAGGGAAATAAATCCTTGACTTGTTTTCCAAAAACTAGCACTAGTGCCGAAAAGTTACATTTTATGGTGTAAATTAATATAATGTTTAGTTTTTGGAATTTAAAAAATGTCTCAAGAGTCTGCCCCACCCTATCATTTTGACTTTTTTCTTATTCAATAAACAAACCAGCACAAGTGCAAAAAAAGTTGCATTTTGTGGTCTATATTATTGTCATGCTTAAAAAAATATCTTGAGGGGACTAATGCTGGCAGATCGGTTTCATCAGGGTTTTGCCCGTCTATGTGTCGATGTAATCTTCGGCTTCAAAATTAAGCAGTGGTATTTTAAAGACTTTTAAAGCTGTCCTATTGCTTCTGTTTTAATAACATCTGGCTCAGTGGTTCTCAAACGTATTTTGCCCACCACCGACTTTAGGAAGAGTTTTTTTTCTAGAGTCCACCAAATTTTTTTTTACTTACCATAATCTGTCGCGCCCCTATTACAGCTATTTTTTTAACGTGTATTATGCAGGGTGTTCGGATAATGCGTTAGGAAATTTTAAGGGGTGATTCTACAACTACATGCAAAAATAATGTTAGTAGATCATTTGGCGAAATGTCAAAATCTCCATGGTTACGACGGTACAGGGGTTTGAATTTGATTTTTTAATTTTGGTTTTTCGTCATACTACATAAATATTTTCGAACCGATCCATTTGATATTCGGCACACACACTAAACTCGAGCGACTATACAATTTGAAGATAAAAGTGCTTTCTTTCAATACCGCGAGAGGGCACTTTACCTGAAACATAAATATTATATCGTCATAACTTCTTTCTTTTGATAGTTAGAGCAAAACCGAAGGTGCCGTTTTAATGGAAATTAAAAACATAAAAAATAAGTTACTCTCGATCAAGGTCAATAAACCCCACCGTTTAGCCACTAATCGACATCAAAGTTTTCATCGCTCTAAACCAAATGCCCACGTATTTAAATGTAAAAACTAAGTAGTTTATTGTATAGGTTTATTAATACATTTTTCAACAAGCAAAACTTAATAGGTAGTACTTTGAAATCTAGAATCTATGATAGTAATTTATAAAATACTTTGAAAAATTATAGAAAATTTTCAAAATGTTCTTCATTCATTTCTATACATTTTCTTACACTCTTTAAAAGATGCCTTCTAACGCCAAAAAAGATACCAACTCTATTTTTAATAACATCGCTTCCATTTATTATTCTTTGACGCAAATCATTTATGTCATTTACCGGCGGCTCATACACCAAAGCCTTTAAATGGCCCCAGAAAAAGAAATCCATAGGATTAAGATCTGGCAAACGGGGCGCCCAAGGTAAAGGCCCGTTTCGTCCGATCCACCCATTAGGAAATGTTTCATTCAGGTATCTTCGTTTGTATGCCAACATCTTCCAACAAAGGTGGTAGTACATTTTGAAGAAAATGTAAATAAACTTCTCCGTTTAAAGGCCCGTCAAAGAAATGGGGACCTATTAGGTGATCTCCTGCGATTCCGGCCCACACGTCATCATAAGCCCATCGAGTATTATGAAAATTTATAATCCCATCTCGCGTGAATCCTGCTTCGTCGGTAAACAATATGGTTTCGACAAAGTGGTTGTTTCCTTCACATTTTTCTAAAATAGAATTGCACATATCTATTCGTAATCGTGAATCAACCTGATAAAGCGCTTGAACTTTCTGTAGGGGTACAAGCTCTTCATGAAGTGTTTCCCAAACTGTAGAACTAGCAATCTCTTCTTGCAACGCCATTTTTCTTGTACTCGTACCTGGATTTTCCTCTACTCTTTCGAGAATCCTTACTTCCCTATGAACAGTTCTAACATGCTTTGGTCTGCTTTCATCACCTAAGCTATTTTTAAACGAACCTACCTCGCCAAGCTGTCTGTGAATACTGATAAAAGTTCGGGCACATGGAGCATTTCTATCAGGATAAGCTGCGATATAAAGCCGTCTAGCCTCTTTCGCATTCCCATTTGCTTGCCCGTAACAGAAATGGATATCACGGAACTCAACATTCGAATATTCTCGTTTCATTTTGACTTCGTCTTTTCATGACAAAAAATTCACAGATATTGCATCTTACGCAACCATCCTATGTATTGAAAATACCCGACACAACTTTTACATTTTAATGTTTTTCTATGTGATGTGATAAAAATCCCTTCCAATATAGGTAATAATAATATACTGTTTACTAAGTTTATCTTAATTTGTTATTTGGCAGCATCTTATACCGAGTGGTGAATCGCCAAGCTGGCGACAGGAAATTCAACGTAATGAGAACCATACAATGTATGCTACTGATACATAATTTTTTTTTTTGAATATTAAGGAGAATGCAAAATTGCAAAAGTTAAATAAAATAATGCCAGACACGACTTATACCTTCTGATGTTTAAATCTAATTACTCGTTACTATTATCAAGATTTTGATTTGTGTCAACATTAACCTTCAATTGGTATTTTGCCAAAACAACCAATTTAATTTTTTTAAAACTGGTGCTGTTTGCAGCATCTCAATCGCATTGCCATATTATCCTGGTTAATTATTATTGTAGCAACAGCTGCCATAGTGAGCTAAATGATACCTTTGAAAAATTACCTTGTTTGGCAATAACAACCCATTATTCAAGCCATTTTAAGCAAATTATTAAAAAATTACATTGGTTGTTTTTGCAAAATACCCTTCAATTAAGATGAAAAAATCAGAAAAACAAATATAAAATAAACGCATTTTAATATTCTTAAAGTACCTATGAAAAATGTAAACATTTTACTAATATACTTCTATGCGGGCCAGAAAGGCCAACAATACCTCTTCGCGCTCCATTTGAGTAAAACTTTAAAATTGCTTTAAATCGCATTAATTAAAAAAAAAATATGTGTCACTTGTCTTTTATGATGTTACAAATGGGTACAATTTCGACTTTAGTATTTTTAATCTCATTTGGAATACTACAGTTTTTGACCTGATTTACAGGTATTTATCATGGATATTTCATCTATAAACCTTGGAAACTGGCCATCCCTTACCTATAAAATTTCCGTTTTTTGACAAAATCCCGTCATCTAAAATAGTAAAATAATTACTATACGATCCAGTCACCAGTATAATAGTACTTCCTACCCCTTTACGAAATTTTATTTATTTTATATTATACCAATTTGAAAACTATTAAACACCCAAACTATGTATGTTTATTTATTAGACAAATTTGTCACCGATTAAATAATTTTAAAGTTCATTCATATTAGATACGCTAAGCAGTCTTGAGCCCGTAAAATTGCGACTAGAATCAAAGACAGATGATATCCCACTGCCGACTGCCGCCGCGCGCCGCTGCATGTCGTTTTCTTCTGCATGTCGCCCGTCGACTATTCCCATATAAGCGCGCCCATAAGTATTTTCAATACTAAAATTCTACCTATCTAAAATTGACAGTAAAATAAATTATTTAGTTGTCAAATTTCGCATAGTTTGAAACCAGGCCACTTGATTTGCCGCGACTACATTTAAATACGTGGGCATTTGGTTTAGAGCGATGAAAACTTTGATGTCGATTAGTGGCTAAACGGTGGGGTTTATTGACCTTGATCAAGAGTAACTTATTTCTTATGTTTTTAATTGCTATTAATACGACATCTTCGGTTTTGCTCTAACTGTCAAAAGAAAAAAGTTATGACGGAAATAATATTTATGTTTCAGGTAAAGTGCCCTCTCGCGGTATTAAAAAAAAAACTTTTATCTTCAAATTGTATAGTCGCTCGAGTTTAGTGTGTGTGCCGAATATCAAATGGATCGGTTCGAAAATGTATGTAGTATGACGAAAAACTAAAATTAAAAAATCAAATACAAACCCCTGTACCTTGGTAACCATGGATATTTCGACACTTCGCCAAATGATCTACTAACATTATTTTTGCATGTAGAATCACCCCTTAAAATTTCCTAACGCATTTTTCGAACACCCTGTATATGATAGAATATGGCCCCTATCCTATTCCTGGGTTTAAAGAAGAATGTTTCAATAAGAACAATTAAAACGCATACTTATATCATATTCAGCAGTATTTTTATTAACAATAAAAAGCCATTAAATTTAAAACTTATCTAATGTGAAGGATGAATCTGATGTATTTTACGGAGTTTGTTAATATCAGACTCGAGTTTCCTTAAAACAGCCATTTTTTCGTAAAAATTTTTGTTGAACTCTAATTTATTTAAAAAAATATCAAAAATACACAAGCGAGAAAAAAAGGTTTTGATTTGAGAAGCCCTTTTTCAAAATGTTCAGGACTGGATCCTAATTAATTAAAACAAAACACTTTGATAACACCAACTTCAAATTCATTCACGGACCCATGTTAATAAGATCTTTCAAAATTTATGAGTCAAAAATTCTTTATATGTAAATGGTGTCTATTTTTCGATATAACTGCAGAGTATCTCGGTAACTACCCAAGTAACAATTTAATTGCCAAGAAGTATTTATAGGGTTTTATCACAGGTTTAAGAAGGGAAATAAACCGAAGTGGGTTTTATTATTTCTTTTGTGCATACTAATTTATATGCAGATAATATGTACTTAAGAAAAGGCCTTCAAGTTATCTTTAAAGCAAGTTGTTAAATATTTTTGCTCTTTAAGACCTATTGGTTATATAACCACTTAAATGCTGCATTAATCAAAACCACAATAAACTCATTAAGGTTTATAGAGGATTTTAAATATTTTAGGTTTTGTGGTAGACATCTATAAATCTTTGGGTTTTATGGGAGTTTTAAAATATAGTTTTTAAGTACTCCTTACGATCAAGCAATAAAACCAATAACTCTTAAGTAGTCTTACCCTTAATATATGTTATCATATATACTATTTGCTTTGGACGGTAATTGGTAAAGGCTCCTTGAAACCTAAATTTTTTTGGTAGCTTTAGTAAGCTATATTAAAACCTTTGGTTCCCCCACTTACGCTTTTAAACTTTGAGAGAGGCATATAACGCATAGTAAATGCCATTTTGTGATTGTGATTGGAAGAAATCATCCATTATCCCAAACAGGCTTGAAAAATTATTAAAAGTATAAAAGCTGAGACTTGCAGTCTTTTTATCTTTTAAAAATTGATTTATATTATACGAATAAAAGTATGAACAATGCTTACACACACAAAATCACGAAATAAATGTTTTTTTAGGTTATGTTATCTAAGTACATTTGTATTAGAGGTTGTCAGAGACAAATCTTAAGTGTTTTAAAGAATATCACTAAGGCTGGGTAAAGTCTTACAGGTTTTAAAATTGTAATAAAGTGGAGCAATTGGAATTTAACAAAACCTTTTGCTTTCTAAAAATATTTCACAAACCCACAAACTCTTAATAGGGCATTCTATTAAAATATACGGTTTTATTAATTTTCCAGCCATGTTTTTTCCGTTAACTATGGCCATATATGTTTAAACAAAGTTATGGCAACAGTGTTTGGTTATATTTTTATTTATTCTAACTGTTTACATTTAGCCTGCAATTATCAAAAATAAGTTAATATGTTATATAAACCCCTTAATAGCCCAAAATCATACTGATTAAGCTAAAACTAGGGTTACAATTTTTTTTATTAATTGTAAATAATAATTAATAAGCTAACAAATAAAAGGCGCGTGATTTTTTTAAAAGTTTTTTATATACTTTATTAAAAAAGTGGCCGGGGTTGAAAATTTTTTATTACTAGGTTGTTTATTAATAACAAATTATAACATGTTAGCACGTGCAAATATTTCAATCGAGGCAGACATATTTAACTATACTTGGTGACATTCTTTAATATTGACAATTTAAGTGCAACAAGCCTTTGACAAAGAATTATTAAAGACCCAATCATAATAAAATTATTTATGATGGTTTCAAATCACGCATAAAATTTGATTGCAAGTACTAACGGTTTTAAGAAGGCTTTATAAAATGTTCTGTGGTAGACTTAGAAACATCTTGCAGATTTGAGTTCAAAAGTACTGTTGGTATTATTGACAGTTTTAAGGAAGATATTTATAACCTTTACAAAAGGTCCTTTTTGGTTTTATGCCGGGTTTATTGGAGCTTTGAAGAGGTTATCTAGTATAAACAGTTTTACGATCTGTTTTATTATATAGGTTTAATAAACTCGATAAAACTTAAAATGTTACTTGGGTAGTAAAGATAGAGACTTGCGGTTTTTACATTACGGCGCTACATTTTCGTGAAACGATAGATGCCGCAAACAAAATTGTCATAGCTTTCCGAGTAGCTTTCTTAGATTTTTAGCTACAGGGGGTTTTCGAAAGTGTTTGTTTTTGACCACTCCCTGTATTTCGGTTACCCCTAACAAAAAATTGGAAACTGTCTCTAAAAGAATCTTTTAAGTAGAATTCAGTGGCGTGCTTACTTCTTTTTCTGGGAGTCTTACTTTTCGAGATTTAAAGCAAAAATATTATTTTTTAAATGGGGCACCCTGTATATGTTTTTCTTATTTGATTGGGCTATTTTTAGGCTTTTCAAAAATAACAAAATAGTCGATAGTTAGAGGAGATATGCAAATATGGAATACCATTTTGTTTTTGCCTTGTTATTTATTTAATTTTTAAAAGAAATTTTTAGTTTTTGTCAAAATCATACTTTAGCGTTTTATTTATTAGGTTTTAATATTAGTAATGGGAAAATTTGTGAACCAGGATCCTCAAAAAATAATATTTGAAAAAGGGGAATTTTGTACCTAATGTGGAATATCTACCTAATATGGTATAGGGTAATGCGGATATAGGTAGGCAAATAATAATATTTACTTTATAAACATTTAATTTACTTAACAAAACGAAGGTTAGTTTCTTATAAACTTTAAACAATAAAAAGTAAACATAAAAAAAACAAAATAGAGATTCTGCATTTTTTGAAGTATCAGAAAGGCTAAGATTAGATTGTCAAGAAATGCATATTGCCAAAACAAACTAATTTTCCTTGCAAAACTCACAAATAAAAATTTCAGTTTCACATCCGGAACAATCGATATGGCACCACTCTTTGCAGACAACACATTCTATCCACTTCTCTCCTTTCCTATCCTCCAAAAACTTTCCATTGCAATAAAAATAAGTAGCATTTTCTCCCTGTTGTTTGTTTGCTCCAATGTCCTCCATATCATCATCCTTAGAAGAATTGTCTTTAAAACTTATGGATTCTGATTCTGAAGAAGAATCTTGAATGATCGCCTTCTTTTTTTAAGCACTTGTTTGACGTAGATGGAAGAAGATGGTTGATTTAGGTTATACTAATAATAATACTTTACGCTTAACTGTTTTGGCTTTTTTTGAAGAGACTGAATTTATTGAAGTTTCTGATTCATCTTTAAGTGGAGATGAGGTTATACCTGTCGCCTTTCCAGGCACCCTTCCTCTTCGAGGCCGTTTCTTTGTCTTAAAGGTTGGCACCGGTGAAATGTCTTCAGGTCCAATAAATTCCCTTGCTGCTACATTATTGTCGGCAATATTCTCAACTGCTGTGGCTCCCCTTTCCTCAATACAACCGAATAACGTGAATATTCTTTAAATATTTCGAAAATTTGAGATCGTTAGATCCGTAGATACCTACTGTATTTGATTTTTTGTTATACCTGTTTTGTCCGTAAAAAACAACAAAATAATTAATATCTAAGAAACAATGGGAGATAGATATGGTTAACAAAAATGACTCAGATTTAACCGCATAACAAAAAATCGAATAATATATAATTCTATAGTTTGTTGCAGTTGATACGACTGCCGTTTGCAGTTCATCACTGTATGTAATATGTACTTACCAGTTATGGTTACCAAAATGAAAAAAGTTAACCGAAATCTTTTCGAATTCATCGTTATGGATTTTTAGCTTATAGCCCCAATATTATTCACAGGCTGCTGCTAAAAGAAATTACCGAGCCTGTAAGCTTATCACTTTTTCATTGTTAGATTTAGATTTATTAGATTAGATAACCTGAACCAGTAAACAAATTAAAAATTATCAAGGCATTTATAATGGGTGGTTACTACTCAGTTTAAACATTTTTATCTTTATTACAATACTATCTTCTGGCGGCGTTATATTTATCAACCAAATGCATTAATTTTACGAATGAGAATTGCAGCACATGGCTACATCAGTACATCTCGTGGCAACCACACGTATCAACTCAACCAGGACAGCGAGAATCTGCGAGAATCCATATAGGTTCAAACGCTGGCAAGGCGGCCCATTGCGGGCAAACTACGTTGGGTGTCGCTGGAAGCCAGTGTATCGGTTCAGCCTACCGAAAGCATGTAAATTAGAAAACATAAACTTAAAATAAGTTCGTGTATAGAGTTGTCCCTTATCCATTCCGTCAGACTGTCAGACCCAATCCTTGGACGCGTTTCGCCGTTTACGGCTCCTCAGCAAGGCTCCGGGTCTGACGGAAAGGCAGTGTTGTCAGAGTAACAAAGCAAAAAGTCGCCATCGATCAGTATGAAAAGTCGCCACTTTGTCGCCACAGCTTTTTGAAATATTAGGGTTAGAAAACTGTCAATACTATATTAAAAAAAATGTTTTTGTGGAACAAGCTAAATAAACTTTATTATAGGTAGGTACACAAAAAATAAAAATAAAACAAAAAAAACTTAAAAATTAAAAAAAAAATTATTCTGATTCACTGTCTGAATCTGAACCTGATTTAGGTTTTTCCTGTTTATTTCTATATATATTATTCATTTTTAAAAAGTGTTTTTCGCCGATTTTATAACTTTAAACAACAATCTCTATTTCCATTATGGGTAAAAATAAAATTACTTGTTATGTTTCACTATTTATTCAGTTACCTGACACGCGGGTTTCGACTCTTTCGGGTCATTTTTAAAGAAGTACTTATATATAAAATAAGGATAAGTTAGCAAAAGTAAATATACGCGAAAAACGTATAAAATAAATTGCCGCGCAATTAAGGCGAATGATGCAATGGCACTGGCACAAAACAGATAAGAGGTTGGCACTGGCTTCGACAATCGACCGACCGACAAGTAGGCTTTCGGGAAATCCCCAAAATTGTACGTACAATTCGTGGCGCGTTCAGATATTCTCTTTGAGAAATCCCTCGGTGCAATAATGATTATTATTGTGACATTGTTTCTTCCTAGGTATTATATACAACGTGTATATTCAATTTTTTCACCTGTAAAAAGTCGCCAAAAATAAGCTTTTTATTGAAAATCGCCGCCACACTCTCATAGAGACAAAAAGTCGTCATTTTGGCGACTTGTCGCCCCAAATGGCAACACTGCGGAAAGGTAAGGGACCTCAAAGTGATTTAACACAGAAATGCAAGTTTACGAATGAGAATCAACCTATATGGATTCTCGCTGTCCTGGTTGGGTTGCTACGTGTGGTTGCCACGAGATGTAGCCACGTGCTGCAATTCTCATTCGTAAACTTGCATTTCTGTGTTAAATCACTTTGAGGTCCCTTACCTTTCCGTCAGACCCGAAGCCTTGCTGAGGAGCCGTAAACGGCGAAACGCGTCCAAGGATTGGGTCTGACGGAATGGATAAGGGACAACTCTATACACGAACTTATTTTAAGTTTGTGTTTTTTAATTTTAAATGCATCAATATTTTAAAATTTATATATGTATTATAAAATATGACCGAACGTAATCCTTTTGTAGAAGTCTTGGTCTTATATTCAGTTTAAGTATTGCAAGACGATTGCAATTTAAAAAAGAAACTACATGAGTAAAAAAAGTACATTTTTCATTCAAGAAGAATTAAAAAATAAGTATAGAATAAATTCCGATAAGAAATTGATATTTTTTGTTAAATGTTTCCATACCTTTGTACCACGGTTACAAATTTATTATAGATACTTTAAATATTTCTTATTTCTAATTACGCCTTTATAATAAAACTTGTATGTTCTTGGGTAGTATATTTATATACACCGTCCCAATAAATAAAATATCTCCGATTTTACTTGGTAGCTTTTAAATTTTTAACACGATTTTTTAATTAATATTTATTTATTTATTTATTTACCTTACAAACTCTACAGATACATTTTAGATCTAATTATAAAGTAAGATAGCACACACATACACACCATCACACACACACACACACAGAAGTTACAAGAGACTTACACAGACCCAATTTCTAACTACAATAACTCGCCTAAAATAGCTCTAATTTGCTTCTAGCGTAACCAGAAGACCTGAGTTTTAGATGAAGCAAACTTTTTTTTTGGAGCAACGTCCAAATGTCAAGAATTCACCTATTTGCCTCAAGCACGCCCGAATTCATGAAGCACTTGGAACCATTTTAGTTACGTTACTTAGTTATTTTATAGAGAACATTTTTTATTTGTAGCTATAAAGTATTTTTATTGTTTCCACACAAATTTTTCTCAGACTTTCTTCGCACCATTTTTTATGATTAAGTTTAAATAAATTTTAAATGTTTTTTTCATAAGCTTTGTTTGTTATTTACATTGGCATTCATAAATTAACAACAATATTTGGGTTTTAGTGACATTTATTGCTTTTTTGGTATAATTTTATATAAAATGCATGATACATTGAATAAATTCTGAAAATTAGTGAATACATGGTATTTTATAGTGAATTACCTCAAAAGCGATTAAACGCCTTTAAAAATCTCCAATATTGTTTAAACAGTAAACCAATAATTTAAAAACGGGTTATTTGAACTACCCGCTATAAATTTCCTACCGTGGCGCTCGGGGTGGTCTGGTGGCAACTTGATTCTTTGTTCTGCTGGTTTTCTACGTAGTTTGCATTTCTAAGTAACCTCTTATCTGTTTTGTGGGGTTACCTAAAAAAGCTTAGCGGCTTACTAGGTATCTGGGTGACACCTTTTTAGCCTGTAGTGACTGTAATAAGGCCGTTTTGACCCTGACTATCATTAGGGCCATTTGTTCTATACTGGTCCATGTTTTTCCTTACATACAGCAGTTTTTCCACAATATAAACAAAGCTGCGTTATCTGTTTAAAAAAACTAAGCGTGGCTAAATATTGGACTAACACTGTTATTTTTAAAAATGAGTACCTACCTACTTGTCGTGTCGTCTGGAGATATAGTTTTCAAATATGGTTATAATTTACACATTGTTAGGATGTTCTATATTGTAGTAAGTAAACAGAAGTTTGCCTTCGTTAAATAGAAGCTTTATACCGTACATTCAGACTTTTCGGGAATAACCAGAATCTATCAGTTCTAAAATTTCTATGTCATCCTCAAAAATATCCTCTTCCTCTGCAGAAAATTGTTTAAATACTTTGAATTATCGATTTCTATTTGTTTATAAGTAAGGGTATATTGCAAGTGCGCTCACAAAAGTTGGTTTGGGTATTGGGGGTTGGGGGGGGGGGGGGGAGTAAATTGGTTAATAAGCATAGGTGAAAAGCTTGCCGCAAAATACGTCCAAATTTCCACAATTTATAGTAACTACTAGTCAGTCAGTGCTTAAAAATTAATTTTTGGAAAAAGTAATTTTCCTTGAATTATGGTTTTTAGGTTTATTAAGTCTCCTCCCCACAAAAATACGCCCTTGGTATGTTGAGGGAATATCTACTAAATATAACACTACAACTCTCTTTTAACTCGTCGTTTTTGACAAGTTAAAATAAATCCTGTGTTAGGGTTTTAACTCAAAGAATAAAACACGGTGCACTATAAATGTTTGTTAATCCTTGCATTAGCGTTAACCCTGTTTTAAAAACGTCGGTGCCAAAACCGAAGATATTTATATTTTTGTTATTAATATTATTGAAGTATATACGTATCCTACCTATCTACCTCACCTCAGAGCTTCCTCGAGAAGACAGAGAAAGCTTTATTACAATCTGGATATCAGCTATTGTTGGAGAAACAATTGCTCAAATGCGATAAAACAGTGAAATTAAATGCAACCAATGTTTTCAGAATCAATACTACTTTTTGTCTAAATAATAAAGCTGCTTTTCAAATGTTCCATTAGCAACACAATTCCTCAACGACCAGAGAAACAGAGAAACAAAATGCATTTAATGTTTTCAGAATGAATAATATTGTCATAGAAGACAAGGTGCGAAATATGTTACCTTGTGATTGATCCGAATGACAGCGGGGCGTGATTTTCTGGCGACAGAGCCAGCTGTCGGTTCCTCGAGAGACACTGCGATTTAAACCATTTAAAGGTAAATACGTACGTCAACAATAACGTGGGTCATTGTCCGTCGGACATGACAACTGCATTCGCTTAATGAAAAGCACGAAGTAAATAAATATAGTAATGTTATAAGTTAGTAATTAATCATGTATTAAAGAGTTATCTCGTAAACAAGTGCCAAATTGAATGAAGTTGTCCTGTACTAAAGTTAGTAATTAAAGTTAGTAATTAATCATGTATTAAAGGGTTATCTTGTAAACAAGTGCCGAATTGGATGAATAAACACCTAATTAAATGTGACCTAACTGTCTAATTCACTTAGCCAAATATATAAAACCAACCAGTGAAATAACCTTAACCCAAGGAAAATTCAAAGCCTCACTTTTAATGTTGGGAATTAAAAATACAACTTGATTCCCACAGCTATAGTAGAATTTGACCCCTACCCATCAAAAATGGAAGGGGATGAAAGTGTAAAACTCAATATATTAATTACTAATGTCGCAATAATCTTTTTGATATACCTATTTGGTTATAATACTTTATGAAAACCCACATTGTATGAATAAATACTTATGAAGATTTTCTTCTTTGACTAAAAAGTGCGATTATGTGGCAGGGTGTTTTTTTTATCTTTTGAAATACCTTTTGGTGGTATTTGCATTCTATGCTTTGTCCACTGATAATTGTTCCTATTCCTGCTAGAAACATTGAATAGGTACTAAAATTCGGCGCCAATTAAACTATAGTTAAAACTTTACATTCAAAGCTTTTGTTTAAGTTAAGTCAATACCTTTTTCTATTTCCTTAACTAAATAGCTATTAATATTTCCGGTATTTGGCACCCATTTTTGTTCTGTTGATTTTGATGATAGTATACACTTGAACATCAGAGTCATGAATATCATACACAAGGAAGAGTCAATTAGTTTGCTTAAATGATTTTATTGATGTTATAATAATAATTATAAAAAATATATGAAATAAAAAATATTAAAAAGTATTATATAATATTTTAGGAAATGCCACTCCAGTAGGTATAGTTACTAAGCAGATGAAGTTAAGGCGTTACAGTAGTTCGTAGCACAGGTTCGACAGTGTAACCTTGACACGTACCCAAATTTTTCTTCAATCATACTTTCTATAGAATCACATCCGTCCATATTTTCTATGCAGTTTTTAATAGTACCAGCTCCTCTTGCTAAAACAAAAGTTAGAATAACATCTTACAATTTAATAGAAGAATGGTTATCTTTTAATTAAATATCTAAATAATGATACTCTAAAACTTTTTAAAGAAGTTTTTCAACTTCTAAGAAAAGAGAAAATTTCAGGATTTTAAATCGACTATACTGAGTGTTTCCTTAACGGTGTTAATCGTTGGAAGATTTTGAGATACAAATTTTATATTTATGAAAATATTTTGTTCTTAAAAGGCCCCCACCAAGCCGTTAGTATATTAAAAGTGATTTGGGTATTATAAACGGTGTTTATATGAAAAATAAATCAAAACTAACCTAAAATAGAAAGTTGTTTTAACTTTTTTATGTTTAGTAAAAATAAATTTTAAGAAACTAACTTTTTCATTCATTTTAACATAATAGTGAGTTAAAATTAACAGGTAATAACTTTGTCACTTAAGTAAATATAAGTACAAGTTACATTGATTAAATGCATAATCGTTTAAGTTCAAAAAAACGAGCGTGTCCCAACCACCAGTATCAGTCAGAAAATCTTTTAGATTTGAATATTTTACGTACATTTATGGTAAGTATCTAATATTTATTTGCTTTATTTTAAAATACATACTTACTGTTTAGATTTGTTATTTCTTTATATTACTTACTACATGATATTATATAGATTAGCGCCAAAAGTAGGTATTTATAAATAGTTTTAACTGCATCAAATAAATAATGAATTTATGGATTTAAATATATTTCTTGTATTTATATTTAAATATTTTTAAATTCCTTTAATAAAAGTATTATGAATACAAAGTGTAAGTGCATTATCTCGAGAACATCAGCAGAAATAAGCCAAAAACTAAAAACCATTGTTATATTAAAGACCGGAGATCCGCCAATAAAGGCTGAAGCAAAAAGATTAAATACATTAATTAAATAGCAATTAAATGAGCGCAAATTCTCTCTTTGGGAAGGCAGCACGAGGGACAAATGAGCAGGATGGCCATTCGTCAAAACCCACGGTAATGTAATAGTTTCAAATTGTAAGCAAAAAGTTGAACTTTTCGCAGAAAAGCTGTGCGAACAGTTCAGCGAAAACCCATCTGCTGACCCACGGAGAGACGAGAGAATCTCCAGAATGGTACAAATAACATTTAAATAGGCTTGGACGGCATTAGAAATGCGCTACTGCCCAAATTACCAAATAGTACCATTAGGGACATAGTAAACTTGTCACAGGTAATTATCAAAGACGGCCACTATCCACGTATGTGGAAAAAGATAAAGATTGTTTTGATCCTTTAACAAACCAAAGATCCTACACAGGTTCTAAGCTATACGCCGATACGTTCATTATCGAGTCTGGCCAAAGTCATTGAGAGAATCATTTCCAGTCGTGTGTAAGATTTCGTTTTTAAGCGCAACCTTCTCCTTGATGAACAATTTGGGGAGAACATTGCACAGTAAGGCAACTAGAACATTACAAGAATTTATTAGGAGAGCACACACGGGAGCACGTTTCTTTGACATTTCGAAAGCATGTGGTATGATATTGAAACTAATAAGGTTGGGTGCCTCCAATTATCTTATTAAAGTCATTATCTCTTTTTTTGCAGAACAGAAGTTTTGTAGTTTCGTGAAAAGACGCGATTCCAGACCCCAACATTTATGTTCATGACATTCTAAGGAACAGATTTAATGAGTTGTTTTTGTTTGCTGACGATACTGCAATTACTTCTGTTTCAAATGG
Organism: Polydrusus tereticollis; assembly: GCA_963920685.1. Classification (NCBI taxonomy): domain Eukaryota; kingdom Metazoa; phylum Arthropoda; class Insecta; order Coleoptera; family Curculionidae; genus Polydrusus; species Polydrusus tereticollis. Next base: position 129,090,649 of record OY987329.1, read on the forward strand.
CTTTCGGACTAAAAGATTCGTCTGAATCCTGCCAAGACAAAAGCCATTTTTTTTTCGGATAGCACGGTGAGAAAGCCCGAGACCCTTCTAAGGGCGAGCGGCATACAAGTAAATTGGGTGTAAGAAGTCAAGTATCTGAGTTTAGTTTTTGATCAAGATTGAACTGGAAGAAAAATTCCAAGATAAGACCTAAAAAGGCTGGAAAGCAGCTAAGTTCTATTTACTGCTTTTTAAATAAAAATAATAAAGTAGGATATAGAACTAAAGTAACCTTGTACAAGACTTTCATCTTCCTGACTTATGGTATGCCAGGGTAAGCAGGACCGAGCATAACAAATTCCTGATATTTGAAAACAAAGTTTTCAGAATCATTGCTGAGGCTCCGAGGTATGCTGTGAATAGGGTGTTACTTTACATAGATATATTGAGATTCCCACTTTAATTGAATATTACAACAAAATAATTACAAGCACACATACATTCTCCGCCAGGCCAGGCTCCACTTATAAGTACCCTTATAAGAATTGGCTCCCTCCAGTTATAGTTGCGAGGCACTGAGACTGAGCTGGAGGGCTCGACGAAATAAAATATTTTAAACAAGAACCCCAATTTCGATCGGAAACATTGAAAACAACAAGCAAAATAGACGCACTCTGGAATTACATTCTAACTAGATCAATATTTTATGTGAAGTTCAGCCCATAAAGCCACAGATCATTGAATAGAAGTTAAAGGCATAAAGCCTGACTTAGAAGACGAGGAAGATTCCTAATTAAACATTTTTAGTTTTTCACCTATAAGATAATATAAAGTTTTAGTCCTAAAATGTGCCGAATATCTGTACCTAGCTTTTGTACCGACTTTATCGCTGGATCCAAAGGACAGCGACAAATTTTAGGAGAAAGTGATTGAGCTTGTATTAAGACCTGCAGCTAGGAGAAATTGCTGCCCGCAGTGTCATTGCTTGTGAAGTGTTTGTAATCATATTTAGATATATAATAACTATTTTTAAACTTACCGGCAACAAATGTAAATGTCATACACGCAGTTCTGTTACTATATGTACAATTGTGTACCTCGATGTCGTTGTTTGCCGGGTCTAAACATGCTTCTTTGTCAGCACCAGTGTTACACACATAACATCCTAGGTCCCCAAATACGCCTGTAATAAAAAAAATATTTTTTATAAAATACAATATTATAATTTAAATATGTATGTAAAAAAAATAATAATAGGGTTAAGTTTAAAACGGAAAAAAACCCCATCACCCATTTTAGTACAGATGATTTTGCCACAAGCAAACATTACAATTCAAAAATACCTGTTTTTGGGATAAGTGGCCTTTTAGATTATTACCACAGGATATTAGCTATACAGGGTGCCCGGAAATGACAATGACAAATTTTAAGTTATGATTCTACCTAAGAAAATATGAAAAAAAGTTTAAATTAATATAGGTCCGCAAACGCTTCCATACGGAGCTACAGGCCCTTAAAGATGATCTTATCAATGTCTTTTCTTTAATTTATTGGGATCTAGTTTCAATACAGAAATAAACTCTTAGATATTAGGGTGGAAAGAAATAAATCCAATTTTTTTTCCCAACAACTAGCACTAGTGCCGAAAAGTTGCATTTTGTGGTCTAAATTATTACAATGTTTAGTTTTTGGAATTCTAAACATGTCTTAAGGGTCCGCCCCACCATTGCATTTTGACTTTTTTTATTATTCAAAAAACAAACCAGTACTAGTTCGACAAAGTTGCATTTTGTGGTCCATATGTAACGGTACTGTAATGTTTAAAAAAAAAATATCTTGAGGGTACTAATGCTGGCGGAAAAGTTTCATCAAGGTTTCGCCAGTCTAATGTGTCAATGTCGTCTTCCGCTTCAAAATTAAGCTGTAATATTTTAAAGACTTTTAAAGCTGTCCTGCCGCTTTTGTTTTAAGAACATCTAGCTCAGTGTATTTCGCCCAAATTTTTTTTACTTACCATCTATCGCGTACCTATCTATTACAGCTAGTTTTTTTTTAAACGTGCATTATATATGATAAGGAGTTTAAAGAAGAATGTTTCAATGAGAGCAATTAAAACGCATACTTAATCACATTTAGAAGTATTTTTATTAACATTAAACAGACATTTAATCTAAAATGTATCTAATGTGTTAACCTAAATACAGCCATTTTTACGTAAACATTTTCGTTGAACCCGAATCTATGTACAAAAATAGCGAAAAAACACAAGCGAAAAAAAAGGTTATGATTCGAGGAGCCCTTTTTAACGTAAAAAATTTAAGGACTAGATCCAAATTAATTAAAACAAAACGCTTTGATAACACCATCTTCAAGTTCATTTACGGACCTATGTTTATAGGAACTTTTAAAATGTATGAGTCAAGAATTCTTTAAATGCACAGTGTGTCTATTTTTCGATGTAATTGCAGGGTATCTCGGTAACTAGTAAAGATGGAGACTTGCGGTTTTTACATTGCTGCGCTACCTTTTCGTGAAACAAAAGATGCCGCAAACAGAATTTTTGTCATAGCTTTCTTATATTTTAAGCTGTTTTCTGTTTTCGAAAAGTTTTCTTTTTGACCACCCCCTCTATTTCGGCGGTTACCCTTTAACTTACCAAAGAACTAAAAACTGTCTCTGAGAGAGTCATTTAAGTAAAATTCAGTGGCGCGCTTACTTCTTTTTCTGAAGTCTTACTTATCGAGATTTAAAGCCAAAATATGATTTTTTAAATGGGACACCCTGTATATTTTTTCTTATTTGATTGGGCTATTTTTAAGCTTTTCAAAAATAAAAAATTGTCCATAATTACTATTAACAATAAACGCACAAAACGAAAAATTTAGAAAAGTATGCTATTATAGGCCATGAAACCATTGAAACAAACAAAATAATTACTTATCTGGTATGTCTATTTATCCAAGTGTATAGGCAAAAATAACGTTTTGTTAAAATACATGCCACCATTTCACTAAAGATTAAAAAAAATGGCGAAAATGTAGTTGTATTGTATTGTATATCTTATAGAGGTTCTTATTTTCATAGATATCCAGAGAGAAGGCAGCCCAATCAAGTAACATTTTCAAGTTTAAAAATTAATTTAATTAATAATCAATCTTAGAAAATCTTGTTCAAAAAATTATTGAATAAATATCATTTGAAACCCTATGAACTAAAGATTATGCACCATTTACACGTACTGGGAATGCTGTGCGACAACCTATTTTTTGCAACTGTATCTAAATTAAATACAAGTCGACAGGCAGTTTGCTACAAAAGTAATATGGTCTGACGGATCTTATTTTATGAGCTCCACACAGGCACTATCAATCGCCATAATACAAGATATGGGTCCCCAGTTGTAAATGGAAATTAATTAGTGTATTTCTACATAATATTTATTTTAGCAGTAATGACATATTCTTTTGTTTGTTTCAATGGTTTCATAGCCTATACTATACAGTGTGTCCAAGATAAGAATGGGATAGCATTGGAATCTTGGAAACAGTACGATGTTGGTTAAATTAGGAAAAAGTTGCACAATTTAAATACCTTTTACATGGTGTTTGCAAACTTAAACTATCTTTAACCGATTTCGATATTTTTAAAAAAAATTATTTTTTGCTGTATTATTTTTTATTTATTTGTTGCATTATTTTAACAGATATAGAAAAATTAAAAATACTTTTTCATTGTCACTTTTTAAGCTGAATAAGATAGAGTTTACAGATTTTCAGTACGACGTTTCGTTTTCGAAAAAAACATCCTCAACTTTCTTTTTTTAAATACGGTCCTGTGTTTTTTTTTTTTTAATCGAAGGCTATTTTGAACTCTAAAATAACTGATGTACCACTTGCATTGGTTTAAACATATTTTCAGCTTTTTAGCTATCGTTTAAAAATATTCAAGAAAAATCTCCATAGTTCGACACTGAATGCTCGAAAAACATTTATTAACATAATACCAAATTAGAACTTAATTTCAAACAGTGTTCAAAACAAATGACCATTATTTTCTAAGCATAGGTAACATCGTCTAACTGTGGAATTCAAAACATTGTTAAGTACATCTGGGGTAATCGTTTGAAATGCTTCTAAAACCAGTTGACGCAATTCTTCCTCCGTTACGTTGGTGCACATAGTTTTTGATGTACCCCCAGAGATAAAAGTCCAAAGAAGTTAGATCAGGCGATCGTGCAGGCCAAGAAACAGCTGAACGCGTAAATATCCATCTGTCAGGAAATCTATCTGTTAAATATTCTTGGACAATTCTCGAATTATGAGCGGGGGCCCCATCTTGTTGAAACCAAAAGTGATTGATTTCTGCTAGTGGTAATTTGTTATCGAACCATTCTTCCAAATTATGCTGCAGTAAATTTCGATACCGCTCCGAATTTAGTGTTCCGTGGTAAAAAATTGGCCCAATTATCTTTGTTCCCAAAATTCCTACCCACATGTTGAAACCAAAACGATGTTGGTGTCTAGCCATTTTGTACAACCGTGGATTTTCTGTGGACCAATAATACGTATTTCTTCTCTTACAGATTCCGTTGTTGGTTATCATACTTTCATCAGAAAATAAAATTTTATTGACGAAATTTTTGTCGTTTTGACATTGCCTAGTGTACCATTCGCAAAATACCCTTCGCCTCATGTCGTCTCCCGGTTTTAGTCCTTGGCAGATTCAAAATTTGTACGGGTGATATTTGTTCTTACGCAAAATAAAATGTGCCGTAGATTTTGGCGTTCCACTTACTTTCTCAATGTGTCTAACTGATGTTGTAGGGTATTCCGTTACAGCTATGGCCACATTATTTTGAATTTCCTCATTACATGCTTTGTTTCTAGTAACAACTGCTTTATTAAATGACCCATACTGCAATAAATTGGCAACAATTCTTCCAAACATCTTTTTATTTGGTTGTAATTTCTCTGGGTAATTATTTAAATACATTTGCTCAGCTTCTCAAGTATTTTTATGGCATAAAATGTAACACTCTAACATATCAAACTTTTCCTCAAAAGAGAAATGTACAACCATTTTTAAACGAAGTGAAAGACCTCGTACCTAATTAAATTTTGTATTTATGACAGAAGTAAGTTGTCAAGAAAGACGAACGTTTGTTTCAAAGCCCACTATGTTTATTGTATGGTCTTATGATGAGTATTTTATTCGTTACATAATAAAAATCTATGATAGAGAAAAAGCTGTAAATTTGTTCAAGTGATAGATCAGTTATTTTAGAGTTCAAAATACCCTTCGATTAAAAAAAAAAAACAGAGGACCGTATTTAAAAAAAGAAAGTTGAGGATGTTTTTTCGAAAACGAAACGTCGTACTGAAAATCTGTAAACGCTATCTTGTTCAGCTTAAAAAGTGACAACGAAAAAGTCTTTTTCATTTTTGTATATCTGTTAAAATAATGCAACAAATAAATAAAAATAATACAGTAAAAAATAAATTTTTTTTAAAATATCGAAATCGGTTAAAGATAGTTTAATTTTGCAAACACAATGTAAAAGGTATTTAAATTGTGCAACTTTTTCCTGATTTAACCAACATTCTAATTCCTAGCGTTTCCAAGATTCCAATGCTATACCATTCTTATCTTGGACACCCTGTATACCCCAATTATCAACATTTATGCACTTATTGTTAATAATAACTATCAATCAACTATTACATATTTTTAAGGAGCTTAAAAATAGCTGAATCAAATAAGAGAAAAATATACAGGGTGCCCAATTTAAAAAATCATATGTTGACTTTAAATCTCGAAAAGTAAGACTCCCAGAAAAAAGTAAGCACGCCACTAAATTCTACTTTAAAAACTCTTTTAGAAACAGTTTTCAATTTTTTAGTAAGTTAAAGGATAACCGAAATACAGGGTGTGGTCAAAACGCCAACATTTTCAAAAATCCCCTGTAGCTTAAAAACTAAGAAAGCTATGACAATTTTGTTTGCGGCATCTTTTGTTTCACAAAAAAATAGCGCAGCAATGTCAAAACCGCAAGTCTGTAACTTTACTATATCCTATTTCAAAAAGGTGTAGAGTAATAAAACGGAAAATTCCGTCCAGTTCGGCTCAATTTCGGTGTCGGTCATAGGCGCAGGTAAACTTTGTGCATTAAATTATTTATTATAACTAACCAAAAGTTTTGGAGAATTGAGAAGGTTTGCTAACCTTTCAGTCGTTCAATACGGGAGATTACCACGAGGACATGAATTCGAATGTTTTTGATGACTATTTTGGTGAAATGATAACATATCTTCCAGCTGATTCAGTAGTAGTTATGGATAACGCAAGCTATCATTCACGACGCACAGAGAAGACTCCAAATTCATCTTGGAGAAAACAAGAAATTATCGACTGGTTAACCACCAAAAGTATTGAATTTGAAGATAATTTGATAAAGAAGGAACTATTAGCTATAGCAAATTTACACAAACATCGTTTTATGAAATATGCCGTGGAAGATATAGCAGAAAAACATAGTGTAACTGTGCTGCGCACACCGCCATATCAATGCAAACTAAATCCTATAGAACTTATATGGGCGCAAGTGATTTGTAGCAAGACACAACACGACATTCAAAATGAAAGACGTTAAGCTACTGTTTGATCAAGCCATTAAGGAAGTGACACCAAAGAACTGGCGAAAAGCAGTCCATCATGTCATTAAAGAAGAGGAGAAAATGTGGGATCTTGACCACCTGATCGATCGGACCGGCGACCCGTTAATTATAACGTCAAGAGGAGATGACAGTTCCTCAGATGACGAAGAATGTTATAATTTTTTATAATTTAATTTCTGTATAATTTACTTTTTGTATTTTGTATTTTTTTTATAAGTTTAATAAAAAATAAGTGTACCTAATACTATGTACGTAATGCCTAAATTTTATTCTGTTAAAATAAAATTCGTTCCTTTTTACGAGTATAATTTAATTTATTATAATTTTTACGAGTATAATTTAATTTCTGTATAATGTATTTTTTTAAAAATGTTTAATAAAAAATAAGTGTAGCTAATACTATGTTCATAATGCCTAATTTTTATTGTTAAAATAAAATTCTTTACTTTTTACGAATATCCTACCGGCACGCCTTTGTCACACCATTTTCAGTGTTTGTGAATGGATAACAATAGGCAAAACCCATAAATTGACCCAAACCCGGGTGGTACTACCTGCACCCGATGAAAAGAAATAATTTTGCAATGAAATCAATGCCAAATTATGAATGTGGCTTAAATATTCGTTGGGTCACTCTGTAGTCCCTTTGCATACCGAATGAGCTTTTATTAGTCTACACCTTTTTGAAATAGGGTATAGTTATCGAGATACCCTTCGATAACATCGAAAAATGGACACCCTGTACAGGGTATTTCAAACTTAATGGTACATTAGGAGAATCATTGGCGCCGATTTCATGGGTGCTCTGGGTGCTCAAGAACCCAAACTAAATTTGTAACCCATACAAATATAGTTATTGATTTTTTATTCTCTTTATTTTAGTCAAAATCACGATTTAAATTGGCAATATCCGAGTTACTGAGGAAAAGATGAAAAAATCTCAAATACCAGTTGTTATTTCTAAACCTCACAATGACCATATATTATAATGTGTATTATTTTTTACGGATTTGCAATAAACTTCTTTCGACCAGTTGACAGTTGAGCGTAACAAGTAAAATCGCTTAAAGTAGGCAACCCAACCTAGTACTGAATTAATAAACTAATTAAACTGCACAATTTCTTGATCACATTTTTTTTTTATGTCAAAGTAGGGTACAAATTTGGCCTTAAAATTAGAAAATGCTTGCCCGCGACGTTTGGTCTGTTTTCTTTAAACTCCCACCCCATTTTAATATAATTATTATCTATTTCCTTGGCACCCATACATAATATCAAGAACCGGCGCCTATGAGGAGAATCTAATACTAACTTTAGAATTTTAAATACACCTCCCTGTATATTATTCGATTTTTTGATTCTGCGGTTAAATCTGAGTAACTTTTATTCATCATATCCTATATCTATTTCTCATTGTTCCTTATTATAGATATTAATTATCTTGTAATTTTTTTTCGGCCAAAACAGAAATAACAAAAATCAAATAGCGTAGGTATCTAACGATCTCGAAAAAACAGGGTCCCAAAAGAATATATTTCGGTGGGACTTTCCAAATAAATACCAAAAGTCACTTTATTCAAATAAAACTCCCCAGATTATAGGGCGGAAAATTCCCAATATATCAGTATAACATATCCCCATACCTATGTTTAATCGTTTTTGACTTATGGGGATTTCTATTAATAAAAAATTAATGCTTGCTACTAAAAAGTTTAAAGGTTGCCATGACGCCATTTTTACCAGAGTTATCTACATCCTACATTGCTATCAATAAGAACAGTTTAAATTACTGAAACAATCGAGAACTGGGTGCAAAAATTGAGATTAAAACAGGAAAAAAATTGTCTCTCATAACTAATAGATTAGTTGTATGAAGCAGCGCCGGATTAAAGGTTTCGTAGGCCCTAGGCACCAGTGGTGAATTTTAGATTTTAATTCGGGGAGGTTCACTAACGGGTTGCGAAAATTTTTTGGGTGCCATGCCCTAATTTTACTAAGAAATAACAAAATTTACAAATTAAGTGGTTTCCTAAACATTTCTATGCGTTTGAAGAGCCCAATGGATGCTCATGCGCTGATGAAGTCGCTGACGTCGCTGTTTTTACAAATAAAGTTAAAAACATCATATTTGATATATGGCCAAAAGTTGTTAATTAAAAAAAAACTTACAAAATAATTTAGAAATTTTAGCTTTTTATTGAACAAAACTAACTTTTTGCCATCGAAAATAATTGCGTAGGATAAATAATATACATAATATAATGTATATGTAATATGTTATAAGGTTTTTTGTATCACATTGTAGTTTGTCTCTATGTCTGTGAACTTTCTTATTGTAGAATACAGTATTGATCCTTTTTTTGTATCTATTTTTATTATATTTTATGATCGTAGGCCCTTCGCGTTTCGTAGGCCCTAGGCAAGTGCCTAATGTGCCTTATGGATAATCCGGGCCTGGTTTGAAGTGTTGGCCATTTACAAGTAGGCACTGATGAATCGCAGTTATCATATGTTCAGTTGTAGCTCTTTAAATTTCTGCTGGACCCAATTCTTGAGGCGCTTGTAACTCTATTTCGCAGATTCGTTCCCACATGTGTCTTATTTTTTAATCTTAACCCAGAGATAGAAATCCAGGGGAGTAAGATCTGGGGACCGCGGTGGCCAACCCTATGAACCATTACTTCTTATCCATCGATCTTCAAACATTAAATTCAGCTTCCTGTTTAGTTTATATCTATAATGCGCAGGCGCTCCATCCAATTAATACCAAGAACTTTGGAAGACATTGCGGCAAACTATTCAAAAAGTTTGGAAACAGCTTTTCAAATTTCTAGATATTTTTGGGTCGTTAAATTTTCAACATAAATGAAAACTGAAAATTTGTCATTCATTAACAAACAAAACACATTAATATCCCAAAAATGATCGTTTGCAAAAATCTAGGCGTTTTAGTGGATCGTTTGCTTGCAAAGCTTGTAGCGTGATAAATTTGATTAATAATTAAGTTCATTGGCGATAAACTACCGTAGGTTCTTAATAGATTTTTTTGTTACTCACAGTGACTATAAAACAAATTTAAAATATCTTCATTTGTGTAACTGCTCACCGTTTTAATACACTTGGGTATAAAAGATACACTACGAAAATACCTACTTGTTATCTATATTTTTGTTTTTGAATTGGTTGATTGATATGAAAAAGTGTCATTTGGTATTTTTTGGAAGGGTCCAACGAATCATATTTTTTTGTTGACCCTGTATAAAATATTTTTGAAGTTTGTTATACAACCGAATTACTTGTATATTCTTTAAATATTTCGAAAATTTGAGATGGTTAGATCCATAGATACCTACAGTATTTGATTTTTTGTTATTCCTGTTTTCGCCGTAAAAAATAACAAAATAATTAATATCTAAGGAACAATGGGAGATAGACATGGTTAATAAAAAATACTCAGATTTAACCCCAGAATCAAAAAATTGAATAATATACAGGGTCGTTGGTATGTATGGAAACGGTCGATTATTTCTTAAAGTAAAACGGTCAGCAAAAAATATTTCAGATAAAAGTTTTAGGGGTTTTTAATGTGTATTAGAATTTAAAAAAAAATGAGTATACAGGTTGAGTCAGAAAACCGTAGAGAAACAAAGGTACTTTTTTTAAATAGAACACACTATATCTTCGAACATTTTTGGATTTTACATGAAATAACAATTATTTTTTAATACGTGCATTATAAGTCTAAACTTAATAGTTTCCGAGATATCGACTTTTGAAAAATGACATTTTTGAACTTTGACAGCTTCTAGCTTTCTAACGGTACCTTTTAGAATAAAACGGTTTACATGTCCCTATCTTACTTTTTTATTGTCTTCCCAAAAACATCAACTTCCGGTTAAACCGGATGTAACTCAAAAGCCGGAAATACAGTACTTCCGGTTTAACCAGAAGTTGATGTTTTTGGATAGACTATAAAAAAGTAAGATAGGGATGTAAGCCGTTTTACTCTAAAACGTACCGTTAGAAAGCTAGAAGCTGTCAAAGTTCAAAAATGTCATTTTTCAAAAGTCGATATCTCGGAAACTATTAGGTTTAGACTTATAATGCACTTATTAAAAAATAATTGTTATTTTATGTTAAATCCAAAAATATGCGAAGATATAGGGCGTTCCATTTAAAAAAACGTAACTTTGCTTCCCTACGGTTTTCTGACTCATACTGTATACTTATTTTTTAAAATTCTGATACACCCTAGAAAACCCTAAAACTTTTATCCAAAATATTTTTTGCTAACTGTTATACTTTAAGAAATAATCGACCGTTTCCATACATACCAACGACCCTGTATAAGGGGTTGTATTTAAAATTCTTAAGTTTGTTGCAGTTAATACGACTTGCGTTTAAAGCTCATCACTGTACTTACCAGTTATAGCTACCAAAATGAAAAAAGTTAACAAAAAGCTTCTTGAATTCATTGTTATGGATTTTCAGCTTATAACCCTAATAATATTCACAAACTGCTGCTAGAAAAAATTACCGAGTTTATATATTAGCTAGTTGACCTCTTCCGAGTATTAGCTTATCACTTTTTCTTTGAAGAAATGTACGTTTTTGGATTTGTCAAAATAATAATTATAATTAAATTGTAGAAAGTCAGTAAACAAATTAAAAATTATCAACTTATTTATAAAGGGTGGTTACTACTAAATGTAAACATTCTTATCTTTGTTAAAATACTATGGTCCGGCGACATTTTATTTATCAACCAAATTTTAAATTTTATATATGGATTACCTACAATATGACCGAACGTAAAAGCAAGGCTATAGCATTCTTGGTCTTGGCCTTCCTTTGGTAGAAGCCTTGGTCTTCAATTCAGTCTTGGTCTTGCAAGACGATTGTAATAAAAAAAGGAACTACATAAGTCATCCGACCGAAAAATAAATAAAATATATTTTTTATTCAGGAAGAATTAAAAAGTAAAAAGTCCGGAATAAAATTAATATAGCCTTAACCTGTAATTTTTGGGGAGAATGCAAATTTGATGAATATGGCACAGTAAAGGACTTGCCTAGGAATGGACGGTCACGTGTTTTAGGCGACGATGAAAAATTGGATATTCCATTATCTCTGCAGGATAATCCGCATGTTTCAACAGTTTCATTAGCTGAAAATCATAATACATCTAGAGGTACTGTTGGAAGATTTTTAAAATACCACCCTTATAAAGTATGCCTTGTCCAAGAGCTTTTAGAAGTGACTATGAAAGGCGTTTGCAATTTTGCGAAGAAATGATGAGACGGTGTGACGAGAATAATAGGTTTCCACAGAACATATTATGTTCGGATGAAGCTACTTTCTATTTAAACGGGGTGGTTAACAGACATAATTATCGTTTCTGGAGTCAAGAAAATCCACGATGGATATCTGAAGCGCATTCTCAGCGGCCCCAGAAAGTAAATGTTTGGGCAGGTATCATTAATAACCGAATTTTAGGGCCATTCTTTTTGGAAGGGAACCTCACAGCTGAACGGTACCTGGATTTCCTAACCTTTGAGTTTAGGCCTGCTCTAGCTGTAATTTTTTCCAACGAAGTAGATCCAGATATACCTAATGAAACAATTTGGTTTCAGCAAGACGGTGCTCCCCCGCATTTTGATGTCAATGTGAGAAGATATTTAGATCAGATATTTCCAGGTCGCTGGATTGGACGACGTGGTACAATTGAATGGCCACCGAGGTACCCAGACTTAACGCCTCTAGACTATTTTCTTTGGGGATATTTAAAAGAAAAATTTTACCAAAATAGGCCAAATAATATTGAAGATTTGAAAAACAAAATTAGATTGGAGAGACATAACATACCGGCTGAAGCCATTCGAAATTCCGTCGACGGATATTACCATCGTCTGGGAGCACGCCAAGTAGAGGGTGGAGGATATTTCCAGCATTTGCCAACTTTTTGTTGTGTTTTGTTTTGCTTCGTTACATTTTTATTATTTTTGACAAATTAAATAACAAATAAACCATAACTGTTGTTAAGTCACAATGTCACAAAATGTCAGAACGTGAAACAATGAAGATTTCTTACCTTGAAAGGTAAAGAAAACATCAATGATTTAGCATTTCCGCTTATTTAAATAGGGATTTTTTTAAAACTTTTAATAGTTGTCATTTTAAAATAGCTTGACAGAATCGCGCCAAAATTTGTCTATGTCTATAAAAAAACAAACGAATAACGTCAAAATGTGAGCATATATAAAACTAAATTGACGTGTCCGAGCATTTTCCCCAAAAGTTACAGGTTAAGGCTATATTAATTTTATTCCGGACTTCTGGGCAGCCCTGTATATCATCCTAATGATTAAAAAACATTTTTAAACACGATTTCTTAATAATTATTGTGACACGCAGTAAGAAACAACCAACCATTAGGGTTTCATTAAAATTTGATTACTTCTGTTAAATTTCGCCCTAGTGTTGTTTTGCTGTCTGTTATGGTTGTACAAATGTATTAAATGTAGATGTAAATTATACAAGAACCCATTATTATGGTAAATGTGGCTGTTAATATGAATCTTAAACGAAAAAGAGTAGGTAACAAAGAACTCGAAAATGTAGACTTCTTGCTGTTTTCTCAATTTCATTTTTAATCTTATTGTTTGAACACACATAGTTATCAAAATGTTATAAAAAGTCTATTAAAGCAGGTCCTTTTAACAAGGAATCGAGCCCAAATTAAATAATAAAGACTTCCATTTAGGAAAAATTGATAATTATTTTATAGCCAGCAAACGATATTTTTTGACATAAAACCTTAAATACCTATGTCAAAAACGCTTAGACTTGGGCATAGGGCATGATAGACAAAATCTGCCTAGAATCTTACGTATAATTTAAAATGTTATAATATACAGGGTGTTCCATTTAAAATAAGCAAGTTGACACCTACTTCCGGTATAACCGGAAGTGTCACCCTATTGAAAATATTTTAGCTAGATTGCCCTCAGCAACATTAGCATACTGTCAAACTTTCAAAAAATTTCTATGCATAGTTTTCCATATATAGATCGAAGCGGTTCCCGGTGGGACACCCTGTAGGTAGTCCTCTTTGAAATACCTATTTGATTGTAATACTTTATGAAAGCCCATATACTGTATGAATAAATACCTATGACGAATTATTTCTATTTAGCTGAGAATTGCGAACATGTGGCAGTTAACAGGGCGATTTCTTGAATTACAAGCATTACAAGCTCTGTCCACTACTGATAATTCCTATTCCTACTAGACAAATTGAATACTAAAATTCGGTGCTACATACTTAAATTAAAAAGATTTCTAATCCTGCAAGCTTTAATGACTTTACCAATTATTAGTATTTTACCTGCCCTCTCTAAAATTTATGAAAAATCATTATTTCATCAAATGTATGAGTATTGCATAAGAAATAAAATAATCCTGATACCCAATGTGGATTTAGAAAAAATTTCAGTACTTCTGTAGCTCTAATTAATGTAATTGATGACGTAGTCCGTTCTAGTGATAAAAAACTAAACAGTGCACTAATATTATCAGACTTTTCGAAAGCGTTCGATACCATCAATCATCAACTTCTAGTATCAAAATTAAAATTTTATGGCTCCCAAAAAGAATCTTGTTTAACAATTAAATCATATCTTTTTAATCAATACCAAAAAATATTTTCTGATAATAAGTACTCGGAACAGGTTAGGATATTATCCGGCATTCCCCAAGGCTCTATATTGGCCCTTTACTTTTTCTTATACCGGGTTTCCCAAAAGAACCGGAACGGCCGAATATTTCACCAACGGCTCGACATAAAGTTATGAAATTTGGTATACGGGGGTAATCAGTAGTGCCGGATCTAAAAATAATATTTGCAACGTTGTCAGATTTACAGTTTTTCCTATGGAGCCCTCAACTTAAATTTTTTAAATGTAATGCTATGTTTATTTTTAGCGCATTCGATTTGTCGTGTTCAAATTACTATGATCGTATAATATCAAATTTTAATTCCCCTAATTTTTGTTAATATTGCAATTCATCATTTCGTTAAAAAATATCATAAAATTTCATTATCTCATTAATCATGAGGTATAAATTAACAAGTGGCCTTTGGAAATAGATAAACAACTTTTATTTTTATTTTTGTCAATCATCCGTCATTATTGTGAAAGTTACTTGAGTTATTATTAAGGTAAAATGGTTTTCCTGTTAAGTGAAACTGAACGGATTGAAATATTAATCTATCGTGGTTACGGCGATAAAATGAGAAGCTATCAAGAAGTTTGTGAATTATTCAATGCTGTACACCTAGAGAAGCAAATTAAAAAATCTACAGTTTGTCGAACAATAAAAAGATACCAACAAACAGGGAATGTTAAGCCTATTCCAAAAACTGGTCGACCTAAAACGGCCACTACAGATGACAATAAGTTGAATATCCTATTATCTGTAGAAGAGAATCCTAAAATGTCTATAACAGAACGAAAACAAAATTTACCGGAAGATGTAAGTACATCTTCAATTCACAGGATTTTAAAGGAAGAAAATATTAAGCCTTATAAATTAATGTACACTCAAGAACTTTTGGAAGATGATCCTGACCGCCGTATCGAGTTTTCTGAAGTCATAATGAATAAAATTAACGATTATCCAGATTTTAAGAACAAAATTTTATTTAGTGATGAATCGACTTTTTGTTTAAATGGGCAGGTAAACAGGCACAATTGTAGATTTTGGAGTAGAACTAACCCTCACTGGATGGAAGAATTACATACACAGTATCCGCAGAAAATTAACGTTTGGGCAGGGATTCTTAACAACACAATTATTGGACCTTTTTTTATCGATGGAAACCTGACGAGTCAAAAATACTTACAACTTCTGAGTAGAGGAAAACGGAGAGAGCGAGATCAGGTGGTGCTGGTGGTGCTGGTGGTGCAACTAACCCAGGTGGTGCAGGTGGTGCGTTTTACGATCTAACCCAAGTGGTTCGGTGGTGCGTTTTATGATCTAACCCGGGTGGTTCGGTGGTGCGTTTTATAACCTAACCCGGGTGGTTCGGTGGTGCTGTTTACAAAATAACCCGAAATTAAACCCGACTTTTTACAACCTAACCCGGATGCTTTCATGAGGCGGCTTCTTATCTAACCCTAACTTGAACCTGAATATTTATGAACTGACCCGAGATAAAACCCGACTTTTTACAACCTAACCCGGATGCTTTCATGAGGCGGCTTCTTATCTAACCCTAACTTGAACCTGAATATTTATGATCTGACCCGAGATAAAACCCGACTTTTTATGATTTAACCTTAGTGAAACGCCGCTGCTAAAGCGGGATAATTAAATCCCAATTTTTATAAGCCATCCTTAAACCCAACTTTTTACGATGCGACCCGAGTCATCCTTAAACCAGACTTTTTATGATTTAACCTTAGTGAAACGCCGCTGCTAAAGCGGGATAATTAAATCCCAATTTTTATAAGCCATCCTTAAACCCAACTTTTTACGATCCGACCTGAGCCATCCTTAAACCAGACTTTTTATTATTTTCCCTTAGTTGAAACGCCGCTGTTAAAGCGGTATAGTAAAAAACATTATTTATATTTTCTATCTTAGTGAAACGCCGCTGGTGGGTAGTAAAGCGAAATAAAACCCTAATTTATATGGTCTAACAAGATAAGTATATTAAGGCGGCACATTTGTCACCCCGCAATAATTATTTATACCTAAATAACCCTCTCAAACCCTCTGCCGACTCGATTTAAAAAGAAAGGGACATAAACCTTTATTTATTATTCCGAAGGACCCTCATTAAAATTCAGTAGCATATCTAATAATTGATTCCAATTTTTGCACCACTTATATAAAATACAATAAAATAATTACCATCTAGAACCATTAACTAGAGATTTCTTTGTACTGGAAATGGATAAATTATAGGACTATCTTGTAATGAGAACAGAGTAATAAAAAGTAAATAAAACTTAAATACGTATAAAATACCAAGCAGGTATAGGTACTATACAACTTGTGTTCGCCATCAGGTAAAAGCCCTCATAATGCTTTTATAAAAATTTCGGATAATATCATAATATAAGTAAATAGGCTACAATTTCAGGAAAAAAGTAAAAAAAATTAATTCACAGTGTAAAATTGTAGTTAAATGGATTGTAAATACGAAATAATATAAAAAGCTACCTTTTGTTTGCGATGATGTATGCACAATAACTCTATATTATTCGGTCCTTAAACTGAAAATACCCACTAGATAGGTATCATAAGCTGTATTTGTCATCAGGTAGAACCCCCAATAAAATTATGAATATCAGGCGTAGGCAACAATAAGCAAATCACGTTGGTTTTTTAATTTATTATTAATCTGGCTAACTTAAGAAACTCACAATATAACGACCATCCAAAAAAATCATAATACATTACTGGGTGTGAAAGCAATTGCGCTGCAAAATATAGTGTATACCGACTCTGAGGTAGTTAATTAAAATCCCAATTAGCGCTAAAAAAAATCAATTAGATATTTACTTTAGATATTTTAATAAAAAAATTCAATATTCTCACCAACATTTAACTTTTGAAATTAGCATAACAAATCCTTTACAATGAATTAAACAAACGCATACATAATTTTAAAATCTCATAATAAGAATATAAGCTAAAATCTAACAAGTTTCGACAAGTTGAAACTTGTCAGTTTACATCTGTAGAGAATACCCAACTCTCGAATCATAAAAAAATGGTCAAACTTTGTCGGCAAATACCCTTCTATGATGCAGGGGAAGGATAGGTAACTCGAGATGTTTATAAAGAAACGTTAAAGAACATTATTTGCTTATTTCTAGACTCTTAAAAATTAGATGCAATCGAACAATAAATGTTTTCATCATGTATATTTATGAGTAACACATTACCTTCGACATACATAAATTCAAATTGATAATTACTTGCCTTAGTACTTTTTTAGAAGCTTGAATCATTGCATATAACCGTCTGAGGAGACCCAAACTTCCCCTAACATATTTCTCCGCAACCGGGGAAAAAGAGGTAGAAAAAGTAAAATAACAACTCCAAGTGTCTTTGCGAACAATCGGCAATAAAATAGAGTATTTCAGTTTTTAATTTTTCGTAAATAAAAGTTGGTTAGATTAATAGTCTCTGTGAATATAATAACATAAACAAAGTGATATGCCGTAAATTTAGGAGTACAGTATAAATTATGCCTCTATTAAAATATTCCGCAATAACTAACTACCAAAGGATTTTTGATATTTTGAATATATTTGATGCTCATAGCATTATCACATTTCCAAAGGCTCTAAATTTTAGAAAAATGTTCTAATAGAATATGTCTATCAATATAAAGTAAAGGTATTGTTAGGTTTTTTTAAAAAATACGACCTACAACAGTCTCTGCTACAGCATGGCTGACTCTGTAGAAACTTCTGTGAAACCATAATAATTATATCAATAATCGAGTTGTCCTTATGATAATATTTTCTTCCAATATCCGACTCCACTATCCATAAAAGTTATGTTAGAAAATTCATAATTGAGCGCATTGTAATTTTTTAAAAAGAAATTCACTTCACACACAAAGATGTAGCCATTCAATCCATGAAAATAATGCAAGTCAGTATGCGTATGTTATGGCTAACTGTTTAAATGTCTATTCCTTCCACGTTTATCGGAAGAAATACTTTTTTTATACTAGTATTTTAGTTGAAAATAAGATCATAAATCATCTATACAAAACAAGCGCCCCTTATGGATTTGAACGAAAATCATAGATTCGACTATTTTCATGAAAAATAAATCTAAGTACGGAATAATGCAGGAAGATTATCTATTTTCTTGGTTTAGAAAGTGATGTAGTTAAGATTTATAACTTAGGAATAAATAAATTATTATTAATCTTTTCGACCTATTTCTCTTGCATATTTAATTTCTTTGATAGTAAGAACTAATCTTTTTATTTTACAAAGTAAAAAAAAAGCTAAAGATCGGCGTTGTCAGTCAGGTATAAGAACTGATTTAACACGATGGTTTTTTGTACAAACGTTCACATACAATTGTATGCTTTTTAACCGATTGTGTCGGAAAAAATGACGATTTATAGATTAGATATTTAGACGAAGAGCTAACCTTCTCAATAAAGTATTGATTATTGCCCTGCTAGCTAGACAACACTTTTTATGTTAGTCAAAAAAAAATTTTTTTTTTTCGGACGCTATTACAGATTTCATCGTTAACTAACAAACATTAAGACCAAAAAATTAGCGTGCAAGATGAAATGTATAGGTTCACTTCATTTCTACATTATTTTACAACTCTCAATCGCATTAAAAACAAGATCGAATAAAAAATAACTTATGACATATGGACGAAAAATGTTTTTCGGGCTATTTAGGTTAGCGACCGCATTACGTCTGAAATACTACATTTTTCGAGCTTATAACATAATTTACTATTTTAACGTTAAAATAGGGGAAATGATGTATCAAAATGGATACTTTTTTTGACGGTCACGAGATTATAGTTTCTTTTAAAATGAACTCTAATATTTACAACACAAATTATCCTTTAAACCACATTAGTTTAAAACTCGTCTGTCGCTTTCCCTCTATTGTGAGTTTGATTAAAGTATAGCGTAGTATATATTTAGATGAATTTCGCAAATGTTGAATACTTTCAAAACTGAAAAAGCCGCCCGTTGCAATAAATATCTCCGTAGAGTTAGGTACCCTGCAGATTAAGGGTATTTCAGCGGATAATCATATACAAATTCAAAGATTTTGTCTATTTTAATGGATTAACAAACAATATCTATAGGATGACTTTACTGATAAAAAAAAAATAACAAAAATCCATAAAGTCTAGGCTCACATGAAATTCCATAAAGAGCAGCTGCATAGCCTTATCACATCAAACTATATTTTTATTTCGTTCTATTGTCAAAAGTCTGTGTTTAGGAGATTATCGTTCATTTTAAAATGAACTCTAATATGTACATCACCATAAACTACCTCTTAAGCCGTCGTAAAAATACACTTTTCGATTTACCTCTATATTGATTTTCTAATATTAAATATCTACAATAGTCGAAATTCGCTCGCTAATACCTATGTATGCAAGGTTTCTTCAAAAAATGACAATTTTGTTGTTTAATGGCTTGAAAAAATGGAAAAAGGAGGTTTTTGCATCCATTTATTTCCAGATGAGTGGTAAAAATACTTATAAAACTCGGTATACCGAAGATCAAGCATTAATGAGAGGGTTGAGTCCTGTTTGCCAAATCCTGATTTTTAATTTGACGTTGGCAACGGTACAATTTTTTAACATTTATCATAAGAGGCGTATATTTTTGGAGCTTAGATCTACCAGTTTATCCACGCCCCATTTATTGTTAGTGCTTTAGTAATTTTACTTTCCAATTATTTTTTACCAAAACGCGTAGTTGAAACAGTGTCTATATCAGACGATATAATAAATTTTAAGGATTAATTTGCTTACAAATACACTTTAATTTATTTAGGCTAAAGCAGCCAGACATATACTGGAACTACGAAAACCCTATTACAATTTGGTTGCCTAGAGAAAATTTTGTAAAAAACATAGCTTTCTACACAAATGCTTGCACATTATGTACCTATCATTTTAAGATACCTGGCGACATCAATGTAAGCATTGGCATAATGACGCAAGATATAGGTAGGTACTAGAATATTCAAGATTTCTATTAACGATACACTTCAGCATACATGCGAGATGTCATTAATGTCTACGGAAGGCAACAGACATACCAGCTATTTTTACATGGGATTCCATAGACTTGGACGCTTCTTGTTTAGAAATATTTGATGTCATCTTGAGGAGTTCCGTATTGAAGCATCAAACCTACCTGCCAAATAATTGACGAAATATGGGATATCATAAAATATGCCCCCCATCGAACTAAATGATCCTATAAACCAGCTTCACAGACCGTAATTTGTGATGCTAACACGATTAATACGCAATAGAACAAGATTAAGAAACAAAATTTAAAGTAGCTCTTTATCACACGAAAATAATTAAATAATTTACGGTTACAGAACAATAATTATTTTAAAAAGCTGTATAACTAAATATATTATGTTATTAGGAATATTCTGTCTAAAGTAACAGCTAATCTTAGTCGAAAATGAGATCGTATTATTGATTGTTGAATTCGTTAGGTATGAAATAAAATTAGAGATTTCGTCTATTTTTTCACGATTAAAAAAGAATACCTCTATTTAGCTAAAAATGAAACGATTACAGTGGTAGATTAATTCACTTTACCAAGCATGTAAACTACTAATTTTGCAATAAATATCTTCTATATTTCTAGATAGGTTTACTCGAAAATGTGGGGCTATTTTCATCAAAAATCCCGATACGAAATTGAAAAATTTGCCTATTTTTGTCGGTTTACAAAGTGATAGTGGAATATTGATTTGATCAAAGAACAATAATTATTTTAAAAATGTTGTATAATTAACTAAATGTCGGTGTTATCAGGCAGGCAAGAAGTTATTTATCTGAATCTTATTTGTACCATTAGCGTTTATATACAAATGTTAGTGGTTTTCAAAAATTGATATCTCGGAAATTATTAGGTTTAGACTTATAATACGCTTATTAAAAAATAATGACTACTTTATGCAAAATTCAAAAATATTATAAGATGTAGGGTATCCCAGTAACTTAACCAAAGATTTTCGGTCTTCGTAAAGCTTTACACGTTTCTTCAGCGTACCAAACATTCACTTTTTTTAAATATTGACATCGGGTTAGGATTCTGAACATAGGATTAACATCACTCCAATAGTGAACATGTTGCGTTGTCACAGTTCCATTCGTTGAAAAGTAAACAAAACCGTTTGAGCTACGTGGGGAATAAATAAAGTTGGCTTGTTGAAAAATTTTAATATTTATTAAGGTAAAAGACTATAAATATATCGATACAACACTTTGGCATTTCTAATACTACAAACATGAATATCTAAAATGTGATATTTACAACCGTCAACTCTCTCTCCCTTCTCTAATTTTGGTACACCAATGCTGTCTTCTAAGTTTATAATATATGGCGTCCTGCAGTTTAATTCCGAAAATGTTTTAACTAAAAATTCCTCTTTAACACATCCTTTAACGTAAATAATGTCTGCGTCTATCAGATTGTTGGATATGATATTATGTAGTTCCTTGTAATCGGTATCACCATAATTATAAAGGATACCATGATGATTTCCAAATAGATATTTGACTTGTTTCTTGCAAGCCTTACTTAAGGTGTCGAATGGTTTAACTGGTTTAAAAAAGTAACTATTCATACTATTCCCATCATAAATAGCCAATTCTTTCGCGCAAAATTCAGGTATGTTAAATCCTTGAATATCGACTACAACGAACTTCATTGTCTGAAGACTCAAATCAAACAAGTATATTTTCATATTTTTATCGCTCTTAAGTTCGATTTCAAAAGCACACCCCCACTTTTCGATAATTTCACAGTCTTAGCACATAGATCTTATATTTTTATTTACGATCAATTCATCTTTATTCGCCAATCGTCTCAAACGAGTCTGCTTTTGAAAGTAATATAGCCTTAGTATTCAGAAAATATTAATGATATCGGAGCCTAAAACATCCTTGACACTAAAAAATCATTGTGTTTCCTAACAAAACCCATCATCTTGTCTATTTAGCTTGCTTTCCTATTGTTTAGCAGGTTAAATAAAATTATTATTTCGCTCTTTTTGTCTGTACTGAATCTTTAGGGGAATACGTTTCTAGTTCTATAAGAGAGACAGTTAAAATTTATGTAAGCAATCAAAAATCCTACACTATGAGCTACTTAGTTAAAATTTCATATTTCCTTCCTGAGTCAGGCAAAATTTGTGATGTGTCGGACAAAATTTATAAAAATACAAAAAAAAATGCTGGATGCATTTTTAGCGTGACTTTCTATTTAATACCATCTTATTTCAAGGTATAATTCGGTTGTCAAAATGAGAATAAAATAATTTTCCCATGGTTTATGTCATCTTAAAAAAGTCAAAAGGTTATATTCTGTAGAGGGTCAGATACATTTAAATTTAAATATTTTCTCCAAGAAGAATTTTAAGATAGTATTATAGTAAATAAAAATTCTATACCTCCAATATTTCATGGAAACATATCGTGTTCTAGCGACATAACCCAAAAGTACCTCTATTCAGAAACGCATCGTACTTTTCTTGTCAATAATTGTCTCATTGTCCCATCCATTACATTATTATAATCTTAAAGCACCTGTTACCAGCATTATCTGTTTTTATGGTTTTCATAAAACATAGCGATTACCAATGAAAATTAAACGAAAACTTAATAAATAACTTTTTTTTTTTCAACTGAAATAGACTGATTTTCGATGGAAAAATGTTACTTATAACTAAAAATGAATATAAGACATATACGCAATGATATTTAGAATAAATCAATCTTTTCTAAAATTACTATGAAATATTCACAAAATCGTTTCGTTATAACCAAAGTAGCAAGGCTTGCAGATTTCGTATAGAGTTCAAACGCGATACTGAGATGATCTTTTTTTTTTTATATTTTTGTAGGATAATGCACCACTACGTTGTAAGCACTTGAGAGAGGACTTTCTTGAAAAATCCTCAAATTTCTCTGCAATTTTGTTCCTCCTAGAGTTAAATTCACACAGAAAACCCCGTATTCTTATCTTTCAGGTTGGTATATTAAAAAGGGCTTATTAGTATGGTTTAGAAAACAAGCAATATTAATTAACGGATGTTTTTTCGTCGTATGAAGAGTTGAAAATTTTTTTTTTCCACTCCAATGGTTACGATGCAGAGAGTCGGGTTTCATCATAATCTTTCAGGGTAGCTCAGGTTTGATTGCATGTAGAGAGTCGGGTTTCATCATAATCTTTCAGGGTAGCTCAGGTTTGATTACATGTACTAAGGTTAGTGCTCCTTGCAATCGGTTTCAGGTTTGACGCGCCCCCCTCAGGTTTGTTCAGGTTTCTCAAACGTTTGAGAAACCTGAACAAACCTGAGGGGGGCGCGTCAAACCTGAAACCGATTGCAAGGAGCACTAACCTTAGTACATGTAATCAAACCTGAGCTACCCTGAAAGATTATGATGAAACCCGACTCTCTACATGCAATCAAACCTGAGCTACCCTGAAAGATTATGATGAAACCCGACTCTCTGCATCGTAACCATTGGAGTGGAAAAAAAAATTTTTCAACTCTTCATACGACGAAAAAACATCCGTTAATTAATATTGCTTGTTTTCTAAACCATACTAATAAGCCCTTTTTAATATACCAACCTGAAAGATAAGAATACGGGGTTTTCTGTGTGAATTTAACTCTAGGAGGAACAAAATTGCAGAGAAATTTGAGGATTTTTCAAGAAAGTCCTCTCTCAAGTGCTTACAACGTAGTGGTGCATTATCCTACAAAAATATAAAAAAAAAAAGATCATCTCAGTATCGCGTTTGAACTCTATACGAAATCTGCAAGCCTTGCTACTTTGGTTATAACGAAACGATTTTGTGAATATTTCATAGTAATTTTAGAAAAGATTGATTTATTCTAAATATCATTGCGTATATGTCTTATATTCATTTTTAGTTATAAGTAACATTTTTCCATCGAAAATCAGTCTATTTCAGTTGAAAAAAAAAAAGTTATTTATTAAGTTTTCGTTTAATTTTCATTGGTAATCGCTATGTTTTATGAAAACCATAAAAACAGATAATGCTGGTAACAGGTGCTTTAAGATTATAATAATGTAATGGATGGGACAATGAGACAATTATTGACAAGAAAAGTACGATGCGTTTCTGAATAGAGGTACTTTTGGGTTATGTCGCTAGAACACGATATGTTTCCATGAAATATTGGAGGTATAGAATTTTTATTTACTATAATACTATCTTAAAATTCTTCTTGGAGAAAATATTTAAATTTAAATGTATCTGACCCTCTACAGAATATAACCTTTTGACTTTTTTAAGATGACATAAACCATGGGAAAATTATTTTATTCTCATTTTGACAACCGAATTATACCTTGAAATAAGATGGTATTAAATAGAAAGTCACGCTAAAAATGCATCCAGCATTTTTTTTTGTATTTTTATAAATTTTGTCCGACACATCACAAATTTTGCCTGACTCAGGAAGGAAATATGAAATTTTAACTAAGTAGCTCATAGTGTAGGATTTTTGATTGCTTACATAAATTTTAACTGTCTCTCTTATAGAACTAGAAACGTATTCCCCTAAAGATTCAGTACAGACAAAAAGAGCGAAATAATAATTTTATTTAACCTGCTAAACAATAGGAAAGCAAGCTAAATAGACAAGATGATGGGTTTTGTTAGGAAACACAATGATTTTTTAGTGTCAAGGATGTTTTAGGCTCCGATATCATTAATATTTTCTGAATACTAAGGCTATATTACTTTCAAAAGCAGACTCGTTTGAGACGATTGGCGAATAAAGATGAATTGATCGTAAATAAAAATATAAGATCTATGTGCTAAGACTGTGAAATTATCGAAAAGTGGGGGTGTGCTTTTGAAATCGAACTTAAGAGCGATAAAAATATGAAAATATACTTGTTTGATTTGAGTCTTCAGACAATGAAGTTCGTTGTAGTCGATATTCAAGGATTTAACATACCTGAATTTTGCGCGAAAGAATTGGCTATTTATGATGGGAATAGTATGAATAGTTACTTTTTTAAACCAGTTAAACCATTCGACACCTTAAGTAAGGCTTGCAAGAAACAAGTCAAATATCTATTTGGAAATCATCATGGTATCCTTTATAATTATGGTGATACCGATTACAAGGAACTACATAATATCATATCCAACAATCTGATAGACGCAGACATTATTTACGTTAAAGGATGTGTTAAAGAGGAATTTTTAGTTAAAACATTTTCGGAATTAAACTGCAGGACGCCATATATTATAAACTTAGAAGACAGCATTGGTGTACCAAAATTAGAGAAGGGAGAGAGAGTTGACGGTTGTAAATATCACATTTTAGATATTCATGTTTGTAGTATTAGAAATGCCAAAGTGTTGTATCGATATATTTATAGTCTTTTACCTTAATAAATATTAAAATTTTTCAACAAGCCAACTTTATTTATTCCCCACGTAGCTCAAACGGTTTTGTTTACTTTTCAACGAATGGAACTGTGACAACGCAACATGTTCACTATTGGAGTGATGTTAATCCTATGTTCAGAATCCTAACCCGATGTCAATATTTAAAAAAAGTGAATGTTTGGTACGCTGAAGAAACGTGTAAAGCTTTACGAAGACCGAAAATCTTTGGTTAAGTTACTGGGATACCCTACATCTTATAATATTTTTGAATTTTGCATAAAGTAGTCATTATTTTTTAATAAGCGTATTATAAGTCTAAACCTAATAATTTCCGAGATATCAATTTTTGAAAACCACTAACATTTGTATATAAACGCTAATGGTACAAATAAGATTCAGATAAATAACTTCTTGCCTGCCTGATAACACCGACATTTAGTTAATTATACAACATTTTTAAAATAATTATTGTTCTTTGATCAAATCAATATTCCACTATCACTTTGTAAACCGACAAAAATAGGCAAATTTTTCAATTTCGTATCGGGATTTTTGATGAAAATAGCCCCACATTTTCGAGTAAACCTATCTAGAAATATAGAAGATATTTATTGCAAAATTAGTAGTTTACATGCTTGGTAAAGTGAATTAATCTACCACTGTAATCGTTTCATTTTTAGCTAAATAGAGGTATTCTTTTTTAATCGTGAAAAAATAGACGAAATCTCTAATTTTATTTCATACCTAACGAATTCAACAATCAATAATACGATCTCATTTTCGACTAAGATTAGCTGTTACTTTAGACAGAATATTCCTAATAACATAATATATTTAGTTATACAGCTTTTTAAAATAATTATTGTTCTGTAACCGTAAATTATTTAATTATTTTCGTGTGATAAAGAGCTACTTTAAATTTTGTTTCTTAATCTTGTTCTATTGCGTATTAATCGTGTTAGCATCACAAATTACGGTCTGTGAAGCTGGTTTATAGGATCATTTAGTTCGATGGGGGGCATATTTTATGATATCCCATATTTCGTCAATTATTTGGCAGGTAGGTTTGATGCTTCAATACGGAACTCCTCAAGATGACATCAAATATTTCTAAACAAGAAGCGTCCAAGTCTATGGAATCCCATGTAAAAATAGCTGGTATGTCTGTTGCCTTCCGTAGACATTAATGACATCTCGCATGTATGCTGAAGTGTATCGTTAATAGAAATCTTGAATATTCTAGTACCTACCTATATCTTGCGTCATTATGCCAATGCTTACATTGATGTCGCCAGGTATCTTAAAATGATAGGTACATAATGTGCAAGCATTTGTGTAGAAAGCTATGTTTTTTACAAAATTTTCTCTAGGCAACCAAATTGTAATAGGGTTTTCGTAGTTCCAGTATATGTCTGGCTGCTTTAGCCTAAATAAATTAAAGTGTATTTGTAAGCAAATTAATCCTTAAAATTTATTATATCGTCTGATATAGACACTGTTTCAACTACGCGTTTTGGTAAAAAATAATTGGAAAGTAAAATTACTAAAGCACTAACAATAAATGGGGCGTGGATAAACTGGTAGATCTAAGCTCCAAAAATATACGCCTCTTATGATAAATGTTAAAAAATTGTACCGTTGCCAACGTCAAATTAAAAATCAGGATTTGGCAAACAGGACTCAACCCTCTCATTAATGCTTGATCTTCGGTATACCGAGTTTTATAAGTATTTTTACCACTCATCTGGAAATAAATGGATGCAAAAACCTCCTTTTTCCATTTTTTCAAGCCATTAAACAACAAAATTGTCATTTTTTGAAGAAACCTTGCATACATAGGTATTAGCGAGCGAATTTCGACTATTGTAGATATTTAATATTAGAAAATCAATATAGAGGTAAATCGAAAAGTGTATTTTTACGACGGCTTAAGAGGTAGTTTATGGTGATGTACATATTAGAGTTCATTTTAAAATGAACGATAATCTCCTAAACACAGACTTTTGACAATAGAACGAAATAAAAATATAGTTTGATGTGATAAGGCTATGCAGCTGCTCTTTATGGAATTTCATGTGAGCCTAGACTTTATGGATTTTTGTTATTTTTTTTTTATCAGTAAAGTCATCCTATAGATATTGTTTGTTAATCCATTAAAATAGACAAAATCTTTGAATTTGTATATGATTATCCGCTGAAATACCCTTAATCTGCAGGGTACCTAACTCTACGTAGATATTTATTGCAACGGGCGGCTTTTTCAGTTTTGAAAGTATTCAACATTTGCGAAATTCATCTAAATATATACTACGCTATACTTTAATCAAACTCACAATAGAGGGAAAGCGACAGACGAGTTTTAAACTAATGTGGTTTAAAGGATAATTTGTGTTGTAAATATTAGAGTTCATTTTAAAAGAAACTATAATCTCGTGACCGTCAAAAAAAGTATCCATTTTGATACATCATTTCCCCTATTTTAACGTTAAAATAGTAAATTATGTTATAAGCTCGAAAAATGTAGTATTTCAGACGTAATGCGGTCGCTAACCTAAATAGCCCGAAAAACATTTTTCGTCCATATGTCATAAGTTATTTTTTATTCGATCTTGTTTTTAATGCGATTGAGAGTTGTAAAATAATGTAGAAATGAAGTGAACCTATACATTTCATCTTGCACGCTAATTTTTTGGTCTTAATGTTTGTTAGTTAACGATGAAATCTGTAATAGCGTCCGAAAAAAAAAAATTTTTTTTTGACTAACATAAAAAGTGTTGTCTAGCTAGCAGGGCAATAATCAATACTTTATTGAGAAGGTTAGCTCTTCGTCTAAATATCTAATCTATAAATCGTCATTTTTTCCGACACAATCGGTTAAAAGGCATACAATTGTATGTGAACGTTTGTACAAAAAACCATCGTGTTAAATCAGTTCTTATACCTGACTGACAACGCCGATCTTTAGCTTTTTTTTTACTTTGTAAAATAAAAAGATTAGTTCTTACTATCAAAGAAATTAAATATGCAAGAGAAATAGGTCGAAAAGATTAATAATAATTTATTTATTCCTAAGTTATAAATCTTAACTACATCACTTTCTAAACCAAGAAAATAGATAATCTTCCTGCATTATTCCGTACTTAGATTTATTTTTCATGAAAATAGTCGAATCTATGATTTTCGTTCAAATCCATAAGGGGCGCTTGTTTTGTATAGATGATTTATGATCTTATTTTCAACTAAAATACTAGTATAAAAAAAGTATTTCTTCCGATAAACGTGGAAGGAATAGACATTTAAACAGTTAGCCATAACATACGCATACTGACTTGCATTATTTTCATGGATTGAATGGCTACATCTTTGTGTGTGAAGTGAATTTCTTTTTAAAAAATTACAATGCGCTCAATTATGAATTTTCTAACATAACTTTTATGGATAGTGGAGTCGGATATTGGAAGAAAATATTATCATAAGGACAACTCGATTATTGATATAATTATTATGGTTTCACAGAAGTTTCTACAGAGTCAGCCATGCTGTAGCAGAGACTGTTGTAGGTCGTATTTTTTAAAAAAACCTAACAATACCTTTACTTTATATTGATAGACATATTCTATTAGAACATTTTTCTAAAATTTAGAGCCTTTGGAAATGTGATAATGCTATGAGCATCAAATATATTCAAAATATCAAAAATCCTTTGGTAGTTAGTTATTGCGGAATATTTTAATAGAGGCATAATTTATACTGTACTCCTAAATTTACGGCATATCACTTTGTTTATGTTATTATATTCACAGAGACTATTAATCTAACCAACTTTTATTTACGAAAAATTAAAAACTGAAATACTCTATTTTATTGCCGATTGTTCGCAAAGACACTTGGAGTTGTTATTTTACTTTTTCTACCTCTTTTTCCCCGGTTGCGGAGAAATATGTTAGGGGAAGTTTGGGTCTCCTCAGACGGTTATATGCAATGATTCAAGCTTCTAAAAAAGTACTAAGGCAAGTAATTATCAATTTGAATTTATGTATGTCGAAGGTAATGTGTTACTCATAAATATACATGATGAAAACATTTATTGTTCGATTGCATCTAATTTTTAAGAGTCTAGAAATAAGCAAATAATGTTCTTTAACGTTTCTTTATAAACATCTCGAGTTACCTATCATTCCCCTGCATCATAGAAGGGTATTTGCCGACAAAGTTTGACCATTTTTTTATGATTCGAGAGTTGGGTATTCTCTACAGATGTAAACTGACAAGTTTCAACTTGTCGAAACTTGTTAGATTTTAGCTTATATTCTTATTATGAGATTTTAAAATTATGTATGCGTTTGTTTAATTCATTGTAAAGGATTTGTTATGCTAATTTCAAAAGTTAAATGTTGGTGAGAATATTGAATTTTTTTATTAAAATATCTAAAGTAAATATCTAATTGATTTTTTTTAGCGCTAATTGGGATTTTAATTAACTACCTCAGAGTCGGTATACACTATATTTTGCAGCGCAATTGCTTTCACACCCAGTAATGTATTATGATTTTTTTGGATGGTCGTTATATTGTGAGTTTCTTAAGTTAGCCAGATTAATAATAAATTAAAAAACCAACGTGATTTGCTTATTGTTGCCTACGCCTGATATTCATAATTTTATTGGGGGTTCTACCTGATGACAAATACAGCTTATGATACCTATCTAGTGGGTATTTTCAGTTTAAGAACCGAATAATATAGAGTTATTGTGCATACATCATCGCAAACAAAAGGTAGCTTTTTATATTATTTCGTATTTACAATCCATTTAACTACAATTTTACACTGTGAATTAATTTTTTTTACTTTTTTCCTGAAATTGTAGCCTATTTACTTATATTATGATATTATCCGAAATTTTTATAAAAGCATTATGAGGGCTTTTACCTGATGGCGAACACAAGTTGTATAGTACCTATACCTGCTTGGTATTTTATACGTATTTAAGTTTTATTTACTTTTTATTACTCTGTTCTCATTACAAGATAGTCCTATAATTTATCCATTTCCAGTACAAAGAAATCTCTAGTTAATGGTTCTAGATGGTAATTATTTTATTGTATTTTATATAAGTGGTGCAAAAATTGGAATCAATTATTAGATATGCTACTGAATTTTAATGAGGGTCCTTCGGAATAATAAATAAAGGTTTATGTCCCTTTCTTTTTAAATCGAGTCGGCAGAGGGTTTGAGAGGGTTATTTAGGTATAAATAATTATTGCGGGGTGACAAATGTGCCGCCTTAATATACTTATCTTGTTAGACCATATAAATTAGGGTTTTATTTCGCTTTACTACCCACCAGCGGCGTTTCACTAAGATAGAAAATATAAATAATGTTTTTTACTATACCGCTTTAACAGCGGCGTTTCAACTAAGGGAAAATAATAAAAAGTCTGGTTTAAGGATGGCTCAGGTCGGATCGTAAAAAGTTGGGTTTAAGGATGGCTTATAAAAATTGGGATTTAATTATCCCGCTTTAGCAGCGGCGTTTCACTAAGGTTAAATCATAAAAAGTCTGGTTTAAGGATGACTCGGGTCGCATCGTAAAAAGTTGGGTTTAAGGATGGCTTATAAAAATTGGGATTTAATTATCCCGCTTTAGCAGCGGCGTTTCACTAAGGTTAAATCATAAAAAGTCGGGTTTTATCTCGGGTCAGATCATAAATATTCAGGTTCAAGTTAGGGTTAGATAAGAAGCCGCCTCATGAAAGCATCCGGGTTAGGTTGTAAAAAGTCGGGTTTTATCTCGGGTCAGTTCATAAATATTCAGGTTCAAGTTAGGGTTAGATAAGAAGCCGCCTCATGAAAGCATCCGGGTTAGGTTGTAAAAAGTCGGGTTTAATTTCGGGTTATTTTGTAAACAGCACCACCGAACCACCCGGGTTAGGTTATAAAACGCACCACCGAACCACCCGGGTTAGATCATAAAACGCACCACCGAACCACTTGGGTTAGATCGTAAAACGCACCACCTGCACCACCTGGGTTAGTTGCACCACCAGCACCACCAGCACCACCTGATCTCGCTCTCTCCGTTTTCCTCTACTCTTCTGAGAAGAAATGTGGTTCCTAAATTGCAAGAGTTGAACGTTGACATCCATGAAATATGGTTTCAACAAGATGGGGCACCTCCCCATTTTGCACGAGAAGTTCGACAATATTTGGACGAGGTATTCACAGAAAAGTGGATTGGACGAAGAGGAACGATAGAATGGCCAGCACGCTCCCCGGATATGACCCCTATGGATTTTTTTTATTGGGGACATCTAAAAAATAGGGTGTACAAAAATAGACCACTAACTTTAGATCATCTGAGGGAAACAATTCTATACGAATCGACTCTTATAACACCAGAAGTGTTAAATAATACTATAGGTGAATTTTATGACAGGCTTGGTTATTGTTTGGCAAATAATGGCCAACATTTTGAACACTTAATACGTTAAGTCTTTTATTTTCTCATTTAATTTAGACCTGTTAATGTTTGTCATTGGATTATTTAATCATATTTATGTAGTTTATCAGTTACCGTAATAAAAAGGATTATTTGTACTACCTACGTAGTTTTGTATTGTTTTCTTTTTTTTATTAGTTTAAGTTAAAAAAATTTAATTTTATGGAATCAAACAAAATACACAATATTTAAAAGGAAATAAATAAATAGGAAGATTTCGTGGAACCAACATGTAGATTTGACAACGTTGTGAATGGTATTTTTAGATCAGACTTGCGAAAAAATTTCTATTAATTAATTTCCATTGTCATATCGCCACGATTTCTCGAGATAATGAAATTTTATGATATTTTTTAACGAAATGATGAATTGCAATATTAACAAAAATTAGGGGAATTAAAATTTGATATTATACGATCATAGTAATTTGAACACGACAAATCGAATGCGCTAAAAATAAACATAGCATTACATTTAAAAAATTTAAGTTGAGGGCTCCATAGGAAAAACTGTAAATCTGACAACGTTGCAAATATTATTTTTAGATCCGGCACTACTGATTACCCCCGTATACCAAATTTCATAACTTTATGTCGAGCCGTTGGTGAAATATTCGGCCGTTCCGGTTCTTTTGGGAAACCCTGTATACACTTCCGATATTCTTAGATCATTGAAATATTGTAAAGTTCAGGCGTATGCTGATGACACACAGATCTATTACTGTTTTGATTTTGAGGACAATATTAATGCTGAAGCACTTATTAATGAAGACTTAGAGACTTTAACTCGGCTTGTTTCTGCTCACAATTTAAAATTAAATCCCTCGAAATCCTACCTTATGTTGTTTCGTAATAAAGGTAAAGTTGAATATCTTAAGAATAATATACATATAGTATTGAATGGTGTCGGTAGTAAAATCTGCAAAAAACTTGGGAATAGTTTTGGATAGCGAATTAAGATTTAAAAAAAGTAAACCAAAAGTCTTACATGGCCCTAAAAATACTCTATAACAATAGACATATTTTAAATTTTAAATTAAAAAAAAACACTTTGCGAATCATTAGTGCTCTCAAATTTTAATTATTGCGATTTCGTTTACGGTTACTGTTTAGGTAACTTAAGTAAGTCTCGTATTCAAAAGGTACAAAATGCTTGTGCTCGATTCATCTTTGGTCTGAGAAAATATGATCACATCTCGCATACATTTTTGGAACTAAATTGGTTAAGTATGGATTCCTGTAGGCTTCTACATTTTTGCACTTTTATTTATAAAATTTTGAATGAGCCGAATTCTCCTGTCTTTGTCCGCGAACGCCTAGTCTCCCGCTGTAACGTTCATTCCGTCAACATACGCTATAGGGGTAGATTAACTCAACCTCACCATCAGAGTGCCCTGTTTCAGAGGTCGTTTACTTACAATGCTGTAAAAGCTTATAACTCCTTACCTAATAACTTGATTGGTTTAAGTGTTCAACTATTTAAAATAAAGTATAAAAAGCATCTTTTAGCTTTACAAGCTTAATCATTTTTTTTTTTGGTTAACTCCATTTTACCTTGGTACGATCAGATATGTTGAATTTGTCCAATGTTTGTCGCCAGGCTGTCGATTAAAATAGTTATTTTTATTAAAATAAAACTAATTTAAATTTTCCAAATGATCGTTGTTTTACTTCTTGATTAATTTTATATTTCATATTATTTAAATCTCTTATTTTATTAAGTTTGTTGTTGTGGCATGGTTCAGTAGAGTAGCTACTAAAGCTAGACTGAGCCATGCTACCTCAATAGATATATAGATTTAAGTTCTATTGTACGTAACATAAAATTGTAATTTCTTTTTTTTCCTGTAATATAAAGGCATTATTTATTTATTTATTTTATTTAATTGGAATTTTAAATCCAATATTTTTCCACATTTTCTCTATTTCTTTAACTAGACAGCTATTAATTATTCCGGTTAATTTGGCACTCATTTTCATTCTGTTAATTTTGATGATAATATACTCTTGAACATCGGAGTCATGAACATCATACACAAGTTTGTTAAATGGTTTTATTGATGGTATAATATAAATTACTTAAATTAACTAATTAACAAAATCTATATTATAACAAAAAAATGAAATAAAAATTATTAAAAAATATTATATAGTAAAATCTTTGCCAATGCCAAGCACGCAGGTATGGTTACTAAAGAGATAACTAGATCAAGATTGTGTTACAGAAATTCGTATTGTTACAGGTCCGACAAGATACCTGAGACACGTTACCTAACAGCTCTTCAATATGACTTTGGATAGAATCACATGCGTTCATATCGTCTACGCAGTTTCTTATAGTAGTAGTAGATTCGTTTGCTAAAACAAAGGTCATAATATCATCTTACGATTTTATAGAAAAATGTTTCTCTTTTTAATTAAAGATCCAAATAAAGTCGCTTTTTAAAGAAGTTTATCAACTTCTTAAGAAAGTTTAGGGACTTCATATCGTCTGTACAGAGTGTTACCTTAACGGTGTTAATCGTTGGAAAATTTTGTGATACAAATTTTATGTTTATAAAGATATTTTGTCCTTAAGATGCTCTCAGTGTTAATATAGTAAAAGTGTATCAGATATTATAACAGAATTTGCATTAAAAAAGGCAAGGAAAGCAAAGATTATTTCAGCTTTTTGACTGACTTATTAAGTATATGTATTAATAGATATGTGTATGCATGTATTTAATATAACGTATTCGTTTGGTTATTATATCAATAAATTAATAATTATTATGTTACAGTATGAGGGGAGGGTGGCAAAATTATTCTCGCACACGAGCGGCAGCTACCCTAGGAACGGCCCTGATTAAATCTTACTTCCAAAATGTGCTGAATATCTAAACCTAGATTGTTTGATGAGGATCCAAAGAACAGAGACATTTTAGGAGAAAATTATTGAGCTTGTATTGAGTGCTTTACATCGTCGTTGGTTCAAGCCAACAGTGGGACTACATACGAATTTTTCATAATCGTATTTAGATAGATAATGACTATTTTCAAACTTACTGGCAACAAATGAAAATGTAATACACGCCGCCGTTGTTTTACTATTTGTACATATATTTATATGTTCTCTGTTGTCACGACGCGGCCGTAAACATGCTTCTCTTTCAGTATAAGTGTTACACAAATAACAAAATATTTGGCCCCCAAATACACCTGAAATAAAGAAATATATTTTTTATTGGATACATTATTGTAATTTAAATATATATTTGGAGAAATAATAATAGGGTTAAAGGTTAAGTTTAAAATGGCCAAAAATCCCATTACCTATTCAAGAAAAGTTGTTTTTGCCATATGCAAACACTAGGATTCAAAAATACTTGTTTTGGGAATAAGCGGCTATTTGAATTATTTCCATTGGATATTAGTCATATAGGGTGTCCGGAAATGACGAAGACTAATTTGAAGGTATAAACAAAACTCTTTGATATGAATCTATATAAAAAATATGAAAAAGTTTATATTAAGATGATGCCATCATAATGTTGTTTTCTTTTTTAGGATCTAGTAACAATACATAAACCATCTTCAAGGGCCTGTAGCTTCGTATAGAAGCATTTACGGATGTTAATAGGATTTTATTTTGATATCAATCAAATGTTTAAATTTATCATCGTCATTTTCAGATACCCTGTACCTATATACAGGGTGTTTCAATAACAACTCCCAGGCCAATTATTTCGAGAACTATAAGTGACATGTAAATTCTGTAAACGCCAGTTTTTAGCCTCTATGATTGGCTTCACAACTGTGTAAAAAATGTGTTTAAATAATACAAGATGTAGGTGGCGCCATGGTGCAAAGAATTTTTTCGATGACAGGAACTTTTAAATGTTATGGCTCTTAAAGATAATTAATTTTTGATCAAATTATGTCTCATAAAAATTTCTGATAAATCCAACATGAACGGAGATATTTGGGGTTAAGTTTTTTATTAAAATAATTTTAACGAGTATTTTAATTATAAATATTTTTAATATCCTTTAGAAGATTTTAATTTAATTTTGGTAATGATAATTTTAGTGATAAAACGTTCGTGTAGCGCTGAATTATTAAGTCGAGTGACGTCTCAGGGGACGCCTTAACAAATAATATTGGCAAAAAATAAGACGCCACTGAGTTTTTGGTAGTTTTTATATTTTTTTTGGATTAAGCAACTAAAAATATCCTTTTATTGTCTGTTAAATAGCTTCGTTTTCGAGAAATAAAAATAAAAACAATTTTATTGCATATGCATTAAGAAACAAAACCATAAATTATCAATACGTTGTATTTTTTGTTGTTTAAAAGCAAAGTTGAAACATTAAAGCGTAATAAAATAAAATTAAAAGATGTTTTAAATTTTATGAAAGAACTGATGAGAAATTATACAAAATTATTAATGAAAATTAGAACAATACCAAAAACTAACCAATGGGGTCGAATGAGGTGTTCAAAATTATTGCCGTTTTCATACACACACGACATAGCAAATCGATATAATAATTCGGTTCTGCAAACTCTCAATAGTGTATTTCGATTAATAGCGGCTATAGTAGCATAAATTTTGTTGTACAGGTCAGCCATGTCTTCTATTGGTTTCTTGTAGATTTCATTTTGCAAGTAGCCCCATAAATAAAAGTCCATCGGAGTGAGATCAGGGGACCTTGCTGGCCATCTAAGATCCCCATTTGTGCTGATCACTTTTCCTGAAAACGTCACATTTAGATGATTCATAGCGATATTGCTATTGTGTGCTGGGGCACCGTCTTGATGAAACCACATAGTATTTACGTCAATTCCTACATTTTGTAACAGCAAAGAAAGATCGTTTCGCAGAAATTGTAAATAACGAACTGAAGTTAAATGTTCATTCATGGTACAAATAGGGCCCGATTATGTAACCATTTACAATACCACACTAAACATTTACCCCAAATCGTGTTTGAAATTTAGGATTTTCCCGGGACGAGTAGCGACAATTATGTCTGTTAATTACTCCATTATTGTGAAACCGGGATTCGTCACTCCACATAATTTGGTTTAATAAATTTGGATTTTCTTCAAAAAAAAAATATGAAAAAGTTTAATCTGCGCTGGTAATCTTCTGGTTGTAGATGATGCACTAAATAAATCTTGTATGGGAAAAACCTATTTCCTTTTAGAATTCTGCGACACGAACTTACTGTAATATTAGTATGAATCTTGTATGGAAAAAACCCATTTTCTTTTAGGATTCTGCGACACGAACTTACTGTAATATTAGTTTCATCTTTTAATTTTTGTAATGACGTTTGTGGGCTATTTTCTACTGTTTGTAGGACTATAGCTACATTTTCGTCATTCATAACCCTCTTCCTTCTTGGAACCTTTCCCTTTTTAAAGCTACCATATGTAGCTAATGTTCTGGTATTGGATTTTACTATAAATAGCCGACAAATTCGTATTATATTCAGTCATTCACGGGGGTTCAAACTGATAAGATCAAATTAGCTGCAGTCATCATATGACGTCACAACTCGAGTTGATGAGTTGTTTTCAAAGTAATTAAATGTAAATTACGCATTTAACTAAAAGTACCCTAAAGCATAAACTGGGACTTTTATGGGAGTTGTAAAAATAATAGTCGGACCAATAAAAGTTTTATTAAAGTTACGAAGTCGTTTAATTTGTGTTTTAAGTTAGAATAAAATACTTAGGCATAAAAAGTGTTGTTAAATAAATATTATATAGAGTCAGAATACGACTTCTATATTATACAGAGTTAGGGAAAAAACTTGAACATTTAAAACTACGTTTTAACAAAGCTGTTGTGAGTCAGACACATGGCCTTAAATTACGCAGCAGTCTTTGACCGAATGCAAGACGTGCTGCTACCGTCTTCGCCGAGCGGCTTCCTGGAGGCCTGGATCAATGATGCCATGGCCGCATACTCGCCCAATGGACAAACAGAGCTCCAGGAAGTCAGCTATGACTTTTCCGTCAACGTTGCGGAGGTGGCGAAGGGCCCAGACCGAGATGCCAACTCTGCACTCGGTGTCCAGGACCTGTTAGGGTTCTCTAAACCTCCGACCGACTGCCGGCCGAGTGGCAAAGAAGTGGCAAGCGACCCAAACCCCGTGGGTGGCTCAAAAAGGCGAACAACATCGATGCCTGAGGAAGAGGATCTCTGGTCATGGTGTGAAGATATACAGCCGTGGGGAATACTGGGTGAAGAGGAAGACAAACAAGTTTATGTTGAACTAGCTGATCGTCAGCATATTAGAAACTGTGGTGTTCATGCGTCAGAGCTACCTGGGAACGTAGACGTATTAGAACACCTCACTAAGTTGGTACACAATGCTACAAAAGATTTACGATCGGGCATTGGTCTATCTGGAAAACGAGCTCGATAGCAGCGCGCAGCTTCTGAAACATTTTGATAACATTCTCCATAAACTAAAACCATGGTCAATTTGTCTTGATTTATATGGTGAACCATTTTTATTTTAAAAATGTAGAAATTGTAAATTCTGACACTGACACTGAGTGTTAATAATGTTAATTATTTAATGATTTTTGTTTTCCAGAGATATGCATTTTTATTTCTCGAAAACGAAGCAAGATATGAAAACAATTTGACAGACAATAAAAGGATATTTTTAGTTGCTTAATCCGAAAAAAATATAAAAATTACCAAAAACTCAGGGGCGTCTAATTTTTTGCCAATATTATTTGTTAAGGCGTCCCCTGAGACGTCACTGGACGTAATAATTTAGCGCTACACGAGCGTTTTATCACTAAAATTATCATTACCAAAATTAAATTAAAATCTTCTAAAGGATATTAAAAATATGTATAATTAAAATACTCAATAGTAATATGTTAAGTGCATGTAAAATTGCTGAAAATCATGCATGAAGGTTTGTTGCCCTAGAAACAGCTTTTTGGTAAATAACAGTAAAAATGCATTCAAGCTGTTTCTAGGGCAACAAATCTGAGTGCATGATTATCAAGCCATTTTACATGCACGAAATATATTTTTTAGACTATTTCCTGAATGAAAAACTCATCATTTTGATAAATTGACGCGAAATTTTCAAAGCAGAAATTTCAACTTGTTGTGACAGTGACGGTTATTCTCGTAGGTAACCAACAATGAAAAACCAGAAGAGTGCAATTTTCAGCTCAATCGCGACCGAGGGCTGATTTTCACCGAAAATCAAGTGAAAAGCGCATTGTAGTTACAGTATATGAGGGAAATAGTCGTTAAAATTATTTTAATAAAAAACTTAACCCCAAATATTTCCGTTCATGTTGGATTTATCAAAAATTTTTATGAGACATAATTGGATCAAAAATTAATTATCTTTAAGAACCACAACATTTAAAAGTTCCTGTCATCGAAAAAATTCTTTGCACTATGGCGCCACCTACATCTTGTATTATTTAAACACATTCTTTACACAGTTGTGAAGCCAATCATAGAGGCTAAAAACTGGCGTTTACAGAATTTACATGTCACTTACAGTTTTCGAAATAATTGGCCTGGGAGTTTTTATTGAAACACCCTGTATATATAGATATAGCTACGCCATAGGAGACTTTTACGGTTGAGCCTACGCTTTGTTAAAGTTGATATGACTTCCGTTTAAACCTCTACCTATACTTACCCGTGATGGCTACCAAAATGAAAAAAGTTAGCAGAAAACTTTTCAAATTCATTGTTATGGATTTTTAGCTTATAACTCCAATACTATTCACAAACTACTGACTAAGACATATAGGTTTCGAGATTCGTCAAAATTATAATTATAATTAAATGGTAGAAAACCAGTAAACAAATTAAAAATTATCAACACATTTTTATAAAGGGTGGTTACTTCTAAATTTAAGCATTTTTATCTTTGTTGTAACACCATGTTCTGGCGAAATAATAAAATTTATTTATCAATCGAATTTATTTGTACTTTAAATTTTATATACAGGGAGTTCCACTAAAGTCGACGAGGTACGATATTATGGAAGCCATAAACCTTACGGCTTCGGGGAAAAATTTTTAATGACTAAATCGGCCAAAAGGAATTACTGGAAAATATTTTTAATTCTCCAAGATGACCGCTAGGGGGCACAGCTACTAGGATATACAGTGTGTCTACTTAAGTTCGCACCATATGGAAAACTTTTTTATTATTAATTTTACGAAAAAAAGTTATTCTTTATAAAAAGTTCTGCTTAGTCCAAAACCTAAAATGCAACCAGCAGATATTAAATTTTTTTAGTCGTATACGAGGTATATCATAAAATATGAATTTTGCCCAATAGTAAAGTAAATTTATTTTTGAAAATATCGAAAAATTTAATCAGTTATCTCTTTATTCGTTAAACATTTGATAATCTTTATGTCCCTTAACCTCTATATTGCATTATTTTGATGATGCATTAAAAAATTGATAAATAACAAAATTATTTATTTTACAATAATTATCAACTACATGAATACAATGCTAATATTGTTAATTGCGTAACAAGCGTGTAATCATTTATCATCAATTCACTATTGCTTCAACGTATCCGCCTTCTCTTACAATACAGGTTTCCGTTCTAGAAGAAAATTCCCTCAATACATTTCTAATTATATTCGGAGTTATACCCTGAATTATTTCCGTAATAATTGTTTCCAAATGTTCTACGTTCGTAAATGGCCTGTGTTGATATACTTTTTCTTTTAAGTAACCCCATAAGAAAAAATCTAATGGGGTTAAATCTAGCGACCTAGCTGGCCAAAAAATATCGGAATATCTATGAATTAACCTTCCATTAAAGATATTTTCAAGGTATTGTCTTACTTCCATCGTACTATGACATGTTGCGCCATCCTGCTGGTACCATACTTGTTGCCGTTCATGTCTTGGAAGGTCACGAAGAAAATCATGCAACTGATTTTGTAAAAAATTTTAGATAGCGTTGAGAAGTCATAGATTGTCAAAAAAAAAGGGCCAATGATTTTATCCTTGTAAATGCCGCACCAAACGTTAGTTTTAAAATAATATTGATCGCGAGTTTTAATCGTAAAGTGAGGATTGGAGTCAGTCCACCATCGACAATTTTGCGAAGACACTGTTCCATTAGACGTAAATGTAGCTTAGTCAGAGAAAATTATTTTCCTAGCCAAAAAAGGATCGTCTTCTAGCTTTCCTTGAATAAGAAAACAAAATTCTAGTCGTCTGTCGTAGTCTCCAGGTTTTAAAGTATGGATAAATTGTGGTTTATATGGATGAAACTTGTTCTCTTTAAAGATTTTTGATAGTGTGTCTTTACCAATTTTATCTGGAAGCGAAGATGAAGATTCGCAGGGACAATTTAGGATTTTCCACTGCAGATAGCATTACATTTAACTTCATCTCTTCACTTGCAACGATTCTTTGACGCTTGTTTGTAAATTTAATATTGACGTATCAACATGATTTGAATTTTTCCATAATTCTCATTACTGATGTATGGTGTAAATTTTTCCCTGGATGTCTGTTGTTAAATATTTCAGCTGCTTCACGATAAGTTTTATAATTATCACCAACGATTAACACAATTTTTATTTTTTCTTCCAC
The DNA here is from genome assembly GCA_963920685.1 of Polydrusus tereticollis. Taxonomy (NCBI): domain Eukaryota; kingdom Metazoa; phylum Arthropoda; class Insecta; order Coleoptera; family Curculionidae; genus Polydrusus; species Polydrusus tereticollis. Next base: position 129,132,624 of record OY987329.1, read on the forward strand.
ACTAAATCACCGGCATCTTAACTAATTTTATTTGACGTTCACTGTCAAACAATTCTTGCCATGAAGAAATCATTTGTTTATCAGTGCATCCTAGATTTCACGTCCCTACAGTTAAATTTGCATTGTTATTGTAGTTAAAAAATATTTTTTCCATATAATTGGATGTAAATTGCATATTTGAACGTAGTTTTTAGTTCTGATCAACTTTTCTTAATAACAATTTTCGATATTGTCAAAAATGAACGAACGACTAAAAAAGTTTAATATCTGATGATTGCATTTTGGGTCTTGGACTAAGCAGAACTTTTTATGAAGAATAACTTTTTTTCGTAAAATTAATAATAAAAAAGTTGTTCATATGGTGCGAACTTAAGTAGACACACTGTATATAAAAAGTCAAATTGTATTAGATAATCGCAATGTTAAGCTACTGCTTTAATGACGGAAATGATAAGCTAGCTGATTTTTCTGGAAACTTCTTTCTCTCTCTCGCTAGGGCCAGTAAATCATATAATTACATATTCATCATATATCTAACGCTTCACTTTTGACTAAATTGATCCCACAAAGCTGAAAAAATGCACTGGTTACCCCGTTGCCAAAGAAGAGCAAGATTTAGTATTTGTCAGAGTATACTTACAAATAGAAAATTATATAAAGACCTTAAATCTCTTGCCTTGTAAACAATCGGGTTTTAGGTCCGGTTACAGTACTGCATCGGCTTTATCAGACCTAACGGATGATCTACTGCATGGTGTGGATGCATCCCTGGTTTCTATTCTGATAATGCCTGACTACTTGATTGTTTGGATAACAATTTTTATTAGCAAAATTGAAGTATTATGGTTTTTCTTTAAATATTTTGCAGAGGTTTCAATCACATTTTTCCAACCGTAAACAGCAAGTTTAAGTGAATACTAATGGAGAGCTAATATCATCCAAAAGCCGAAAAATAACTACACAGTAAAAAATTGAGTGTTAAATTTAACACTCAATGGTGGTACATATAGGACCACACTCAATAGGGTATATTAACCAATCAGCATATCTGGTAAAAATATATTTTTGAATGGTTTTTTTACTTTTTGATGAGTGTTAATTCTTCTAATTTATGGGTAGGTACATTTACACTATCGTGTGTAAATTAAACTCACAGATTGTAAACCTATCCTTCTAGGGTGTAAAAGAAATAATGAGAGGTGTAAGTAAACCATTTTTTAATGGTAATTTGTGGTTAATTAGTGTAAATATCATATTATTGTAGTGGAAATTTTATTTTATTTGGGTGTGACTTTACTATAGTGAGTGTAATAAAATGATCTACCCAGGGCTAGAATACTTTTCACTTTGATTAAGTCATTTAATCCCGTATCAAACTAACCGGGCGTTTATAATTAAAATGTAAAAAATTATGCATTCAAGATGTTTTACATTATTATCCTCTGCTTAGTTTGATACATGATTGAATGACTTAATCAAAGCCGAAAGTAGTAGCCCCTAATATACAAATCTTCAGATCGTTTGGAAAAGGTTTGTTAAATGAATGAAAATATTGAGTATTATTTATCGTTTACTTACAAACAAAATGATGGTTACAACAGAACTGGAAAACCCTGTGATTTTTTTTACACTTATTATTATAACTAGTTGAACAAAATGACAGACCTATTATATAGTTTAACAATTTAGTAAAATAAACATATATATATATTTACGTTTAATGTACCTTAAGAATAAGTATATATATATAAATATATATAAAGCAAAAAAATTAATAATAAAAAATAGACGAAAAAAAATTTAATACCAAAAAAAAAAAAAACAAAAACAAAAAAAATAAAAAATAAAAAATAAAAGAGAGAAAAAAAAATACAAAACCTTAAGTAAGTATAACATTATAAACTATCGAAAAAACACTAGATTAATAGTTACTTGTATTGTAAAAATCCAAATATCTCAGCAAATTTTAATTGAAAAAAAAAAACAAGGAGAGATGCTGGCCATTTGGTGTAAACCAGAGCCATAAAACATAATTAAAAAAAAAAAAAATGTACCTCATTGTTAAGCTTAACAAAACTAATAACATAATAAATACATGTATACTTGGAACACTAAACAACTAAATAAAAGTATTCTTTTGAACATATTTGTTTAGAGATCTATGAAGTAAAATATGTAGGTAGGTACCTAAGTATTTATATAAAAAAGGAATACATTTATATTATAAGCTTATATCAGAATAATTTAAAAGCTAAAAGGAAAACTGTAACAATGTAAATACCTACTTAGTTTCTTAAAAATGGCGTTCTTATTAGTAAGGTTTCTATTAAATTTTGTTAATATGCTGACCCAATTTAACAAGATCCTCATAAGAGGCACTCCAATTTGGTTCTTTACTGAACTTGAAAGTTGAATTTGCACGTAGCGTCGGCGTCATGTGTCAATTCCTAGAATTTCACACCACTTGTTGCCGCCTGTCTTTTCGGGAACACGGGTTTAGGTATTTTTACCCGTGGCCGTGTAAAAAAACGATTAAAGAATCAGTTTTACACTCAATGTGTTAAAATAACCTTCTAGCGGGGGTTAAATACACGCTAATATGGTGTAATTAATTGTCATTCTATTTAATTTTCCTGATAGAGTGTAAAATGGAATAAATAACACCCATTCAATAAAATTAACTTTTTGGAGAGTTAAATTCATAGGCAAATTTAATACAACAACTTTGGTCCCATATGAGTGCAAAAATGTGGTAAATTATGTCGATCCGGGTGTTAACATTAACACTACTTTTTTCTACCACTCCTGAAATGATTTTTACCAGGTAGATATTTTTTACTGTGTAGTGGCGTTCCACTTACTTTCGGACTTAATTTCTGCCTGTTTACTATTCATATACTGATGATAGTCAAATTTACTCATTTACTCATCACTTTCACCTAATAATCAACCTCTAATTTGCACAAATTAATCAGAACTTAGAGATAATAAATGTATGGTCTAAAATCAATGGTCTTCTGCTGAATCCTGCAAAAATATCTGCTATGCTTATTGCTACAGTTAGACAAGGCGCCAAAATTCTGGTAAACGATTCCGTTTGGTTGAACGGAGTTCCAATTCATTTTAAAAATGCTTGTAAAAACCTTGGGATTACTAAGATCTTACTTTTGGTGAGCATCTTAGTACTATTTTGAAACTTCCTCATGGCAGATTAAAAACAATTCTTAAATTTAAATACCTACTGGATGTTAACACTAAATTAAGATTAACAGAGTCGATTGTTTTTTCTCTTTGACTATTATAATGTAGATTATGGTTCCTGTCTGCAGGCTCGAGACCAACACAGACCACAAGTCATAAAGAACGTGTATGAAGTTTGCTGCATGTGTCGGACGAAGCGATCATATAATCTTTTCATATTTGCATTTTTTGGTAGGTTAGTTTGGTAGGTTAAAAATGGAAAAACGGCGTGATGTTCATTTCCCCTGTTTTTTACAAAGAATTATCAATTCCCATACACTAATGTATCTTTACGAAAAATTTTTGCCGGTGATGTATTTGTTAGACCGAGAAGGGTGCATGCTGATTTTAAGTCATATACCACCACATTCTGCTTTCAGATGTTCTTTCCCTTATTATTCTAGTTTTTTATTTAATACCTTACCAAACAATTTCAAACCAATTTAAAAATTAGCTTAAGAATTATTACAAATATGTAGAGTGTCAACCACACATTACTGTAGGAGTTACTGATAGTGTTCCAATATCCCTATCCTCTAGTGTAGGTAGATTTTATTTATTTTTAATATAGATACTAACATAATATTATTATTTGATAACATAATAATTATCAGATTAATTTATATTATTTAGTAATTTTCAGTAATATTGTATCTATGTTTTTTGTTTAAATTTGTAAGATGTTTTAGGTTGGGCCTAAGCAGCCTGTGGCTGAGTCATCAGGGTCGTCAGGGTCGCTAATTTAACCACTTACAACATATTTGCTCATGCCCTTTGTTCATTTATGAAAAAAAAAAGATACCAACAACAAATATCAATAATCAAAATAGAAATCGTCACAGTCTAAAAATAATAATTGGCTTCATTGGATTTTAAACGTATTTTATTATCTTCACGCTCATTAATATAGTTCAGTTCAGCTGAAGCGGTCTCACAAATTCGTTTGAACATACAAAAAAAAAGTTAAAAGACACGTGTTTTGTGAAAGGCACTGATTGGTCGAGCTGATTGGATTGTTGGGACCACCGAGTAGTGGAATTCTGATCTGGGTTTCGATATCAATTATTATTGGAGATTACTGGCTGCAGATTGTTAACCGATTTAATTGTTTCTGTGTCTAAAGACCGGCCGTTATGTTTTAGTGAATGTGATAGCGATAAAGTGGATAAGACGCGTTTTGGACAGTGATAACAGACACCGGACGATCATTTTTTCGAGGAATTGATATGAATTATAAGTTTTATGGATTGGCGTTTTTGTGTAAGTATTTTGTTTTTTGAAACATTTTATGATAGCCTTTGGTTTATTTAGAGATACAAATTACGACCTTTTGCTATAGTTCTACATAATATTATTTACTGTGTGTCTTATTTTAATACTAAGAGCCTTCTTTCGGGAATAAATAACAAAAAAACATAATTTATGTTGGAAAATCAAAATTGATTTGTAAATTTAATTTATTTTTTATCTATCAATTATTTACTTATAATACTTTAGAAACAGTTGCTATAAACTTTATCATAATATCATAGGAAATATTAGCGGGCGATAAAGTTCATAATGCCCGGGAATTATTATTAAAGAAAATATTGAACAAAATTTGTATTTATTTTTAACAATGTTTTTACATACTATTATTCTGTTTTTCCTATGTTAAATGTACAATTTTTGAATTTTCCTAAGAAAGAAGCTGGACCAACTATGAAATTTTGCGACTCGATTGCTGAGTTTCTCGATGTGCATGCGGATTCCTGCTCCATTTCAACATTAATTAACATATTTTCTTTTTCGGTAACAGAGCTAGCTATCATTTTCGCTATTCGGTTTTTCGACGTGATGCTTTTCTCTATATAACTCTCCGCTACGCTAGTACTCTTCCACTTTCCGTGTAGCTTAAGGGTTGCCAGGGAAGCACTACCCTCGATAAGAAGTGTGGACGAGGTTCGACGTAGGCAATGTCCTGTATATTCCTTGGCGTTTTCTAAATTAGGAAATTTTGCTATGATTGAAGCAACACGTCCTAGTGTATTTTTACCCACAGGCATAGTTATACATTTACCATTTCTACATGTAAGGAAAAATCTGCGTTCCTTAATTGCTTCTGGCCTTAATGCAATATACTGTCTAACCAATTTTAAGGCATCTGTTTGGTCTCCTTTGATTATAGTAAAACTTTTTTGCGTAGCAGTTTTCGTTTCTGGTACCTTGACAAGCATAACAGGCTCCTTATCCTCAATATCATCAATGGTCATTTTTACCATCTCATCCCGTTTTAGGCCGCCAAAAACTCCCATTACGAGTACCACTTTATGCCACAGGAAGGTATCATTCAACGCATTTTTGATAAACGTTAAAACCTGTTCACCTTCCAAAACTTTTGACTTTTTAAGAAGATATCCTTTTGATTTAATTTTTAAAAATCCTATTAATTGACAATGTCTTGAAATATCAATGTTTTCCTTTACTATAAGTTCAGACTTCACCTGGCAATATTTTGTCCAAAGGCTATTTGGGGTATACTTTTCCGACTAAAAGTAAAAATAATTAAAAATTGTTATTACCATCGAGCAAAAGGGTTAGGTACATACCAATTCCTGAAAGTAAGCCATCATGACTATTTCAGTAATCACCGTAATTTGATTTTTTACTTTCCATTGTAGAAAATTTTCATACTCCTTGCCGGTAATAAATTTTTCTTAACTTTTTCAACATTTTCTAAAATATTTTGTGGAATTTCCATATTTTCGTTTATAAAACGCAAAAAACGCCTAAAATAAACAACCTTTAATACCGTTAAACTTATTCTATGACAACCGATCAAAGCTCACTAAATAGTACTACAAATTGGCGAAAATAGTTTTGAAAAAATGCGGGAGTTTAACTATTTATATTTTAAAATTAATGAAAAATAATGTATTGTATATACCACAGGCGTTTCTAGACTATAACGCCCTTGGTACATTAATAACTATAATACCCACCAAAACACTTTATTATTTCTTCTATAACTATATTTTGGTGGATCTCAACGTGCTTCCGCAGTTAGCATTATCTAACCTACCCTGCGTTTTTTAACGTGGAAAATAGGGAGGTAAACTCAATGATTAGAAATAAAAAGCTAGACTTTCAATATAAGATTATTTAGAGCCTAATTTGGCATGCTAATGGGTCTAATTATTTAAAATCTTTTTAAGGAGGGGGTACAAAATATGCCTTAAATCGGAAAATATAAAATACATTATTTAGAAAACTAAAAATTTGCTTGTGTTTGCATTTTTATGGTTGGCTCCTATGTTCTAGGACTTGTTAGTTAAATGTGTTTTTTTCAACATTTATGTTAATATCCCCTATGTGACGCATTAATTCGCCAAATTTTAAATTATAAAAATTAACCTGAACTATATTACTTATTTTGACTGAATATTTCTTATTTTTCATTTTGGATTTTCTCTTATATATCGTGAATCTGCATGAAAAATTAATGATAGTTTTGCTTTATCAACTATGGTTCAAAAATGTTCCGTTGCGAAAATAAGAGGTGTTAAAATTTTAGGAAACAAATGAAAATTAATTAATATTTTCGAAACTACTTGAGATATTTCAGTGATATTCAGTACCCAGCGACAGTTAATAAATGCGCATATTATTTAATACAAAAATAACTTTCACCTTTAACAGTGTCGTGCCTTTGGGGGCTGACTTCAATATTTTTGAGGAAAAGAATTGTACGCTAATGCTTTTTCCCAAATAAAAAATATTTTTAAATTCACCGTTCAATTTGTAACATAAGAGCTATTCTAAGTTGTTTTCCTGCGATGCGCCGTTTTTAAGTAAAAAAATTTGCAAAATCATTATTAATTAAGACATTAAGGGTTGCCATCTGTGTGTAATAAACAACCGACACCATACAACATTACGACTAACATGGAGCGATTATTACAAAAAATGTTGAATGAGCCCCTTCACTTAGTAGTATGCACCCCAGGAGTATTTGCTCTTCTTTCACATGCTGCAACTATTCTTTTTATTAATTCCTCTATAGTATTAATGTGACTTGTGTACACTAGCATCTTAATATGACCCCACAAAAATAAATTTAAGCTGTTGAGGTCGGGGGACCTTGGTGGCCATTCCTAAGGTCCACCGCGGCCAATCCGACAATTTGGCTATACAGTTTCTAAACAATTGCGAACCATTACACTGAAATGTGCTGGTACACTATCGTGCATATACCACATAAGGTTCCTTATTGCTATCGGAACATCCTGAACCAGCAAAGGCAGTTGCACTGTTAATATTTTTTGTAAAATTACAATTGTTTTACAAAACAAAATATGAGCAAAACTACAAATCAACGTGTGCTAACTCGAGTAATATTCCAAGACGTGTGAAGAAACCTACTCTAATGACTTGTAATTTTGGAATCCTTATGTAGTAACCCTACGCGTATTGTAATTTTCCCACAGCGTTGTTGAATTTCCAATGAAAAGGTTGCAAATTTACAAAAACGGTTTCTAGTTTGATTTACAATACTTTTTTCGTGAAACTGCGAAAAAATGTTAAAACTGAAATGAGTATGAAATCATTAAAAGTTTACAAATGTTTTTATTATTTTTATAACGCGAATTTCAAAATTGCATGATGCATTGTAATTTTACCAAAAAAATTTAATTTCTCTTACACGTATTGTAATTTCACTAAACAAATCTGTGATAAATGTTTAGTAAAAATGCTACAAATATGTTGTAATTTTTTAAAACTTAGTTGAAATGAATTTTATAGTAAATTTACAATACATTAACTGAAATTATCAACCATTTTCAACAGAATTTGTTTGATAAAATTACAATATTTGTATTGTAATTTTGCTAAGCGAATTTCCGATAGTTCTTTACTAAATTTCAACAAATGTTTTGTAATTTTTCTAAATTCAGTTGGAAAAAGTCATGTAGAAAAATTAGCTTCGTCTGTAAACAGAATTTGTATTTAAAATTGCGGATTTCGGACAGAAGATCACACGCCTTGGCAAATCTCGTACTCGTTTCAGGATGTTCTATGAGTTCGTGCAGCACCGCTACCTCAACTTCGGGTATTTTTACACTGGGAGGTCTACCTCCAGATAAGTTCTACTATCTAGCAAAGCAGGATTGGGATATCTCAGGTAATAAATACGTTTGGCATGCTCTCCATTACCGTCGGCGAGGCCATATTCCATGGCAACTATATTTGCTGCAAAATTGTATTCTTCAATAATTAGGACTACATCGGACAATAAAACAGTTCCTATTTTATCACTCAAAAACGGTGCATCGCAGGAAAATAACTCAGGAGAGCTTTTATGTTTCGAATTGAACGGTAAATTCAAACATATTTTTCATTTTGGAAAAAACCATTGGCGTACCATCTTTTTCCTCAAGAATATCGATGCCAGTGCCTGTAGGCACGCCACTGTTAAAGCTGAAGATTATTCTTGTATTGGAAAATTTGTACCTTTATTAACTCTCGTTACGTACTAAATATTACTGAAATATCTGAAGTAGTTTCGAAAACATTAATTATTTTCCATTTTCCTCCTAAAACTTTAACATCCCGTATTTTCGTAACGAAACACTTTTGAACCATGGTTTATAAATTGAAAGAAGTCGTCCATATTCTCAAAGAGAGCTGATTTTACAAATCTATGGGGTTGGTAGACCGAGACTTTCTGTCTACCAACCCCATAGATATGGTTTATAAGGTAAAACTATCATTGATTTTTCATGTAGATTCACACACTTAAATATACGCATATCATTAAGGAACGGTATTCATATCATTGGTTAAATATAGATTACTTTGATTGGATATACGCCATATAATCTACGTATTACTAATATTAATCGTAAATATTGAAATTTTATGAAACAGTTCGCAGAGTTTACACATGAAACTAATTATCTTGTTAGCCACGAGGTGGACTCGGGTTCAGTTGTAGAGAAGCGGAATTTCTATTTTTTTTAACTTTTGCTACAACCTACAGGCTAAGAATCCGAAAAAATATTAAATGCCGATTGCTTGGTTTTAAAGTTCAATCATGATAAAATCCTTATTTATTTATTTAGTATACCTACCCTAAAACAAATATAGTGCATGCAATTTACACAAATTAAACCAATTAAAATTACTCCACTCAATATAATTTCCCAACTATTGAATACTAGTGCATTCTTATGTGTTATACGCATAGTAGATTTTATTTTACCTCACAAATTAAAACGCATCCAAATTCCAAACTCATGCCAATTGCGTCATGCTAAAGTTCTGATTAAGTGTTTTTCAAAACTAAATAATAAATATATTATTATAAATGCATCAAAACACCAAATGAAACTTGACGTCATTTTGGAACTACGTTTTTGGCAAATCGGTTTTATTTGGAGTGGTATACCGTACTTCCTATTGCCTGATAGCAAGTTACACTCATTATAAACGCAAAATACAAATTTTGGGTTACAGTGTGAACATACAAACTGTTCTCAGAGGGTTTCGTGTAATGGTGTTTGTGCATCGTAAGCATTCATTCTGGAGTGCTTCAGGGCTCTGTCTTGTCTCCTCTACTATTTATAATTTATACGATTGACTTAATAGCCTATTGTAAAACACTGATAGTACAGCCAATCTGTAAAATTTGCGAGAAAAAAATACCATAAGCGATTTTATTTCATAAATGGTTAGGGGGGCATGTGATTAGCTTAAAACCAAATTGTCGGGCCCCTCCCCCTTGGGCGCTTGTGGGAAACTCAAAAAGAATTTTGACTTGATTTTCCGCAAAAACGGTAAGTCGCAGAGAAATATTTTGTAAACAAATATTGTAGAAAACAATATTCTCCACAGTTTATCTCATGGAGTCACTGCGCTACGACTAAAAGTGCAGAAAGCAGAGGGCGTCAAAGTCGCCAAAAATCACTTTTTCCTTATTTTCGACGCGAAAAATGTTTTTTTGCTCAATTGCATAAATACAAAAGTTGTAGAGCCCAAAAAATCCTATAAATTGAGTCCACGTTTTTTTTTTTATTAGGCACGGTTACGGAGATATAGCGCCTGGAAGTACCAACGGAATGCAGTCTTAGCATTCTATTAATATTGACCCTTATCTGGCACACTAATCACAGGAAACTATTACGAAATAAAACAAATAAATATGGCAAATTAGTTTAACATGCAACCTTGGGTAACTTTAAGTAGAACATCCAGTATATTTTAGAAACATGTAATTTTCTTTTTCAATATTAAAAATATAATAATATTATGTTGATATTTGCTCCAGCCGTTTTCGAGATATTTCAGTTTGAAAATGCTGATTAAGTATACTACTGTTATATTAAATCACAGTTGCCATGAATGAACATACGATACGAATATTAATAATTATCCGGCTGTCATTTATTGTTTGATTTTTTACTGATTATTGTATTGTTTTACCAAATCGCTTTAAAAATATCAACAAATATTAATCAAAATATTACTGATAATGTATGGTCATGAAATCAATTTAGTACATTTAACTCTACAAATATACTATTGTTCTAGAGTAATAAAATTGCAAAAACAGCATATTTGACAGATTATTGACGTCACAGAAAGGCAGGCGTTTTGACCCACATTCAAAATGTTAATGGTAATTTTATTGTAATCTCGTAACACAATTAGAATTAGTTATTAACAATACTTGTATAAGGCCATTATACTGATATTCTAACGTCGATTTGAAAATATTACTCCATTCTACGAGTTCTTATTACTCCATATCAAGATATATCCCCTGATTGTTTTAAAATATTAAGGGCATTTAACATTTTTTTAAATTTACACTTTCCTATCAATAATTTCTGTTCACTGTTGAGGTTGATTTGAAGCTAAGTAAATAAATCGCCCATAGTCGATTATTTACAGGGTGGAACCGTTTTGTCAATTCGCCTTAATGTAGGTATATTGATTATTCTATTCTATAACTATAATAAACTTGTGGAGAAAGACTTCGACTTTCCTTTCCCCTATAAAGCATTTTTACTTGTAGCGTAGTGGTCATATTAAACGTGAGGATCTGTAACAATAGAATGCTACGATCACAGGACATAAAACAAATGATGCTGCATTCGGTTGGTACTTCCAGGCGCTATATCTCCGTAACCGTGCATTGTAAAAAAAGCGCGGACTCAATTTATAGGATTTCTTAGGCTCTACAACTTTTGTATTTATGCGATTGAGCAAAAAAATATTTTTTCTACGAGTGACCGCAAAGAAGCTACTTTGCGCACACTTTTGCATACGCAAAGTAGCACTTTCCCGCACACTGTGCGGGAAATTTTTTTTCCCGCACACTTATTTTAAAGCAAAATTACCATATTATAGACGCGTTTTTTTCTTATATTTTATAATTTTTTTAGATATTTATACAAAAATATTGTAACAAGACAAAGTTGACAGGTGGTTTATGTGTTGCCTTATAAACTATACCGAAGTATTGTGCCGTGCGGCTCAAAATTTTTTTGAAATCTGCATTATTATATTTTCCTCTAATTTTGTTCAAGTTAAAAAAAATCAAGTATTTTTGTGTCAAATGCGGTTTGTTCCCTTAGCAACCAAAATACATTGTCATACAACGCTTTCATGTCAGTTTAGAGGTCTTCTTCAAAATTTTCACTAGCATTTTCACCTATTTAAAATAAAAAAAACTGTTTTAAAAATGGATATCACTGAAGAAGAACTTCCAGAAGATGTCCTAGAAGCCGCCAACATGGCTAGTTTGCAATTGCTGCCTGCCAAATCGCGAGAAAAATACGAGAAACAGTACGAGTTGTTTTCCAAATGGTGCAAACAAAGGGGGATATAGTTGTTTTTGATGTCAATAAAAATTTAAAATTAAAAAAATATATAGTTATTTCACTCGTAGAAAAAATATTGTTCCTAACACGTGCGCAAAGTAGTTTTCCCGCACTTAAAGCTTATCCGAACTCCGCTTCGCGTCGTTCGTCTAACTGCTTTCGCGTGCGGGAAAACATAACTTTGCGCACTGAATAGGAAAACTACTATTTCGCGTCGAAAATAAGGAAAAAGTGATTTTTGGCGACTTTGGCGCCCTCTGCTTTCTGCACTTTTAGTCGTAGCGCAGTGACTCCATGAGATAAATTGTGGAGAATATTATTTTCAACAATATTTGTTTACAAAATATTTCTCTGCGACTTACTATTTTTGCGGAAAATCGAGTCAAAATTATTTTTGAGTTTCCCACAAGCGCCCAAGGGGGAGGGGCCCGACAATTTGGTTTTAAGCTAATCACATGCCCCCCTAACATTTATGAAATAAAATCGCTTATAGTATTTTTTTCCCGAAAATCCGCTTTTCCATAACAGATTGATTGTACTATGATGACACACTGCTTTATTATTCTTTTCATCAGTCAGACATAGTTCAAGCGGCTCACAACATTACTCATGATCTCGAAAACATTAAATCAGTCTCAGGGGAACACAATTTAATTTTAAACTAAAAGAAACTATGTGGAGAGCAGCTTAAAACTGCAAGTCTTAGACACTCCCATAAACTTTGTCAATTTTGCTAAAGACTTGGGCCTAATCGTCGTTGAAGAGCTGCGCCTTCTTGAACATTTAAAAAATCTTAACAAAAAAAAATTCGCCTCATTTAAACTTTTATATAGTAATCGCCACATACTACCTACCAACTCAATTAATTAAAGAAAACTCTTGTTATCGTACTTCCCTTACTGTCACTTTATCTATTGATGGTGTCTCTGCAAGGAGGACAGATAAAAGGTGCTATGTGTTGTAGACTATTATGGTCTTCGTAAATATGATCATATTTGGCATAAGATAACGGAATGCAATTGGGGTAATATGAATAATCGCTGACTCCACCACCCAGGGCTGCTTTTTTTTTGGGGGGGGGGGCGATCGCCCCTGTCGCTGTTTAATTAATTTTTATTAGATTTACGGTCATTGTCGCCTTTATTTTTCTTGCCCTTTGCCAATGTTCGGAAAATATTGCGACAAATCGGCCATAAGTAGTTAACAAAAAACAACTCAAAGGGGCACGCAATAAAAAAAATCTTGCGCGTCTGCAATCCTGTAGCTTTTTCCATTTTCGCCCCCCCCCTTCTAAGTAGGCTTTTAAAACCGCCACTGCCACCACTGCCACCACCTTGGTAATTTCGTATACACATTGTTTACCTCATCCGACTCTTCCAATCTGCTAAAGAGTAAATTTATTCTTGGAACAACTGCTCATAATAAGAACATAAGATTTAGGAATAAGTACACAATGCTCCAACATAGAACAGCAATGTTTAAGAGAAGTTTTTCATTTAACGCCATTAGTCTATATAACTCTTTGTCTGAGGAATTCATGTTATTCAATATTGATAAATTCGAATTTAAACTCTGTAATTCAGCCCTATGATCAAACACACAAGTTAACTTTTAACGTTCCGTTTCCATGACAACTACCGAAAAAAGCCTACTTGTTAATTTTTCAGTGTGGTTGAAAAATAGGTAATTTTAAAATTAATTTGCTAATAAAAGTCATTTAATATTATTATTATTGTAATATTATTTTTAGCCTGAAAGTATGTCTTTTCAGTAAAATACAGGTAGATTTAATATTGTATAGATCGACACACCCGTAATTTTATCTTTCACAACAGGGTCGAAAAATAATAACAACAGAGCAAGCCGATAATTTAGTATACAGGGTGCCCCATTGAAAACGTACCGCAAAGCATTATAGGCTGGGAAAGGACTTTTCGACAAAAGCCAAAACTACGTCAAGTTTGTTTGTCAGGGGGACAACTTTTGACGCAAAAATCATAGCAAAACCTTCAACCCCCTAAGTGGGGGTGTTATCCCCCAATTTTTTTCAAATGAGAATTCCCTATACATCGCTGCTACCTTTTTAAAAATCGATCAACTCATTTAGAAAATATGGACCTTTGAAATACCAACAATACGTTTGACGCAAAATGCAAAAATCGATTTAATTTTACTTAAAAACTTACCGTATTAGTCAAGTAAATGCTTAAACTGTTGTCCGCCAACATGCATACAGTGATTATGTGATACAGGTTATCTTCAAACCATTGCCGTACATTCTGGAGCACTTGTGGTGTCACTTCGCGACATACGTCAATGATTCGTCCTCGCAGATCTTCCAATGTGTCAGGTGGAGTGCTGTAAACTTTGCCTTTATGTGCCCCCACAAAAAAAGATCTAAAGAACTTAAGTCGGGTGACCGTGGGGGCCACTCAATTGCACCCCTTCGGCCTATCCAGCGTCCTGGAAACGTCATTTAAATAATTGCGCACATGTAGCGAGTAATGCGGAGGAGCTTCTTGTTGGAAAATCAGTCCCTGTTCATTGTGTGCAGGGTCGTTCTCTATGATATTTGTTACAGCTGGGTCAATGGCATTTTCTAGTAAATCCAGGTACATATCGCCCGTTAAATTTCCAGGAAGGAAAAAGGGCCTACAATGGGATTTCCAAAAATTCCAGCCCATACATTCAACTTCTGGGGGTTTTATGTGTGTGTCTCGTGGAAAGTCCTTGGATTGGTGTTGGCCCAGTAACGACAATTATTGTGGCGATTCACTTTTTTTTTTTTTTTAATGATAAGGCACAGCACTACAGGATAAATCCTTTATGGCGCTCTAGGAGCGGTGCGTGTGCACAGGAAACGATTCACGTTGGTCTTGAATCTTTGGAGATTATACTCGTTGGGGAACACGATCTCAGGGAGGTCGTTCCAGAGTGATGACGTTCTCCAGATGAAAGAATTTTGAAACAGTGTCGTTCGAGGGACACTAAGCTGAACCACATACTGGTGGGCTGCAGTGGCTCGTAAACCAATCATTATTAATCGCTCGTTCAGTCATTATTTCGCAAAATTGGGAGCGACGATCAAAGTCGTCTTCATTTAGTTCTTGCACTAACCGAATCTTATAAGGATGGAATTTGTATTTTTTTATTACTCGTTGGACACTTGTACGACTCACGCTCGTCGCAACGGTCAATTGTCTTGTACTTAGCAACTTGCCCCAATTCTGCTATCTCCGTAGGTTCATTTAGTACCAGATTTTCAAGCTGCCTCTTTTTGTTATGAACGGAACCTGTTTCGCGAAATTTGGCCACCAATCCCCGAACAACTTTTCCAGAAGCATGTTTGTCATGATGCCGTTGGTTAAACAGCTCCGCGACCCGATTTCCGCATTCATTCTTTTTGAAAAAAAACTCAATATTTTCTACTCTTTCTGCAGTTCAGTACACCATAATTGATAAATTTAAAAGGTTTAATAATTTGGAAAACGAAGCAAAAACCCGATAACTGTTATCTCACTAACACGAGCCTAAAGAATCTGCAAATGACCAAAAAACAGCGAATTCATTTTGAATTTTCAATAATACGGTAAGTTTTAAATCAATTTTTGCATTTTGTGTCAAACATATTGTTGGTATTTTAAAGGTTCATATTCTCTAAACGAGTCGATCGGTTTTCAAAATGTAAGCAGCATTGTATAGGGAATTAAAAGCCCTTTCGAATGAGTTGTCACTTGAACCCCGTTCTCGTTTGAAAAAATTTGGGGGATGACACCTCCACTTAGGGGGTTGAAGGTTTTGCTATAATTTTTGCGTCAAAAGTTGTCCCCCTGACAAACAAACTTGACGTGGTTTTGGCTTTTGTCTAGAAGTTCTTTCCCAGCCTAATGGATGCCTTGTGGTACGATTTCGATGGGCCACCCTGTATATCTTACGACAGTGGTGGACGTTTGGGTTTCTATTAATACGTATACAAATGGTATGGTGTACAAAAAAAGGCTATATATTTAATATAATATAAATAATTAACAAAATAAAGGTCTAAAAACGTGTCTTCACCATCACTAAATGAAGTCAACTAAAATAATAGGTGGTTCTACCGTTCTTTCCAGCATGTCGTCTAAGTCCCAAAAGTGACACTTTTAATGACAGTCAACAGTGTTTAAAGTGATTGTTTACGAGGAAGCGTGTTAAAAATATTTTTAACACTACATTTTCTTATGATGAAATCAAATAAAATTATAATAATAATTTTAGGAGTTCCAAAGTTGCTCTTCTTGCAGACTCTACAATATCCACAGGAACAACCAAATCAACACTTTTATTAATTATTCCACTATCGACAAACATATTAAGCAGTCAATAACCAAAGACAAAAATTGGAGAAGAACGCTATTATTTAAATGACAGCATTTTTTTCATTTGTAAACAAGCATTTGTTAGTAACCATAGCGTTGGCAACGTTTGTCATTCACAACAACATTGTGATTATTTGAATATTAAAATGCATTTTGAAGTTTAATGTCATTCCAAATTCCCCTATTTTATTATCGAAATAGGGCAGTTATACAAAAAAACATTGTATGATATTTGTGTTAAAAGTAATTTTATTTTGTTCGTGGAATTGTCCGCTACGCTCCACTCATTTCACAAACTTTTCCAGTCACAAAATAAAACATCACTTTTAACACTCACATGATAAATAACTATTATTTACTATGACGCAAATCATATTCATTTAGAATTTAGAAACCACCTACACTCTTATTCTCACATGTTGAAGACCACGTCCGTAAGGAAAATAATGTCCTCGTTCATCCTTAACAAGCACATTTTTATTGTTGTTTCTTTTCTAATCAACAGGTGTCATCTCCATGGTCCAAGGTGCCCCAGGTGCACCAAGAACTAATCCAAAGTGTATGATGGCGCTAGGCGACTGTGAATTGGATTCTGGGCCAGTCTGTGGAATAGATGCTACAGGCCTACCGCAAACTTTTGAAAACAGCTGCATGGCAATAATTGAATCATGTCGAAAGGGTACATGTAAGTATTTTAATACTTATTGAACACTTAATTTCAAAATTATTCAATTTTGACACATTTTAACCATGTCTCCAACTCAATTAACATTTCATTGAGCAAATGTTATAAATCCTTCATGTGCACTTGAAAGAATTATCTGTTCTTTAAATGGAATTTTATATATATTTAAAATATTTCAAGCCTGCCATATAAATTTAAGCAATTTTACCTTCTAATAAGTTTTGACAGTAAAGAAGAGGCCTATATAATAAATTCATGTGCCAAGTTTGAATAAATTTTAATAAGCCAATCCTAACTTATTCAATTAATTGTGATGGCAAAATTACGAAATTTTCATAGTTTAGGTAATACAGCAAACACCAGCAAATTATTATTTGGCATTGACAAAACGAAAAGTAGCGTCAGTGACAACATTCTTATTGAAGGCGCTTTAATTGTTGCTAAATATAAGCTATTTTATTAAGGAAAAAGTAACTATGATTAAGTGGTATTATACAGGAAACAGTTTAAGAGCAGTGTCTGAAATGTTTTCAGTTCAATTCCGTGATAATACACTGTAATAAATAAGTGTAATTGCTCAACTCAGAATGTCTATAGAGCTGAAGAAAGGAATAATAAATAGAGATCTTGATATTTTACTGCACGTGGAGATAAATAAAATGATTAGCACGAGGATTCTTGGGCAAGCCGTAGGAAAACAACAAAGCACAGTGTTGCGCACTATAAAAAAAAGCATAAATATTTTCCTTACAAGTATAAAAAACATCAAGAGCTACGGCAAGGTGATGAAGAAGAACGAAGAATGGTACTCTGTTTTGAGGTAATGGAAAAAACAACTAATAATAGGGATTTTTTGAGAAATTCCCTCAAAAACGAACCAAATTTTCAAAATTGTCGGACGCAATATTCACAAAAAATAAATGTTTGGACGGGAATTGTAGGATATCACATTATTGGACCATTTTTTATGGAAGGCAACCTACTAGAATGGATGGTTGTCCTGCCCATAATTCTCTCATGGTTAGGGAATACTTTCAATATATTTTTAACAAAAATATTATTGGCCCACGGCATTTAATCCTTTGGCCAGCCAGGTCTCCTGACTTTTCGCCACTTAAAAAATTTGATCTATAAACATGTAAAATTTAAAAATCTAGACCAGCTAAAAAATTGTATTTCGTTAGAATGTGACAGAATTTTTCAGTATCAACTCAGTAATATTATAAATGAATACTATGATCGGTTAGGATATTATTTAGCTGTTAATGGAGGGTTATTTCAACATGTAATTGATTAATGTTTTTGTGAAAATCTGCACTCTTAGATATGCTATATTAAATTTAAGGCTTAGTAAGAAAAACATAATTGTGTCTTTTATTTTGGATGTGTGATAGCCGGATTGGTTAAACAAAAATGTGTTTTTAATGTGAAACAATCTTTTTCCTACGAGCGTGCGCAAAGTAGTACTTTGCGCACGCATTTCCGTGTGCAAAGTTACACTTTTCCGCACTAGTGCGGATAAGATTTTTATCCGCACCGGGTGCGGAAAAGTAGCACTATTCAAAAATCTCCTTGGCAGGGAATATTTATATTTATTTTAGTAGCTGTAGACAATTTTATGCAATGTGCGAAGCCGTTGCAAGTGTATTCTCTTTTACCTTTTAATCGTAATTCACGATATTCGTATTTCAGCCTAAAACGAAAAAAAATTCTATTTTTTAAGTACCTCGTATAGTGATAAATGATTATAATATTGCCAAGCAACAATAAATGTACATGTTGATTTTGGCACATGATGTCAGATTTTTCCTCCGTTTCTATGTCAACAAGAATCTACAAACACCGACACTTTTCTTTCCATCAAATCCTCAAAAAGTATAAACGCTGTTACAATGAGCAGCTCTGACGCAGGGGCGCGCCAACCCGAGGGTGCAAGGGGTGCACCGCACCCGGGCGGCAAATTTCAGGGGCGGCAAAAAGCCGCCTCGTTTTTCATAATAATAATAATAAAAATATTAATAATAATAATTAATCATAAAAAAAACGTTTACCCTGTTAATCAAATAATTGTGGATTGTAAAAAATATTTTTGTTTAAGTGGAGAGGCAAAATAAATTATATGAAAGCAATAACGGAAACTGTTTAAAATTAATGGAAACAATTGCTCAATTTGATAACATTATAGCTGAACATATTAGTCGTATTCAACATGATTCCGTTAGAATGCCACACTACTTGGGTGATAAGATCCAAAATGAAATAATTTCCTTAATTGGTGAAAAAATTAAAGCCAATATTATCAGTTTATTAAAATATTCGAAGTATTATTCTATCATATTGGATTGCATTCCCGACATAAGTCACGTGGAACAAATAACAATAATTGTTCGCTTTGTGTATCTAAACAATACTTCAAAAAAGTTGAAATACGGGAACATTTTTTAGGCTTTTGTCCAATTTTAGATACACCCGGGGAAGGCTTAACAACATTTGTTATTAACTTTTTGAACCGCGAAAACATTGATATCCATGATATGCGCGGTCAGGGTTATGATAATGGGAGTAATATGAAGGGCAAACACAATGGACTTCAAAAAAGGATTCTTGACTTAAATCCAAGAGCTTTCTTTGTGCCTTGTGCCGCGCACAGTTTAAATTTAGTTATAAATGACGCGGCCAAATCTTCACTTGAAATCGAAAATTTTTTCAGTTTTGTTCAGGAAATTTATCTATTTTTTTCTGCTTCAACCTACTGTTGGCACATTTTGAAAAAATAATGCCCCTCGTTAACTGTAAAACCACTTTCAGATACAAGATGGGAAAGCAGGATTGATGCCATAAAAGTTCTGCGTTATAATTTAGAGATAGTGTATGACGCTTTATACAACTTATTTGATGATGCATCTCGAGATGCTAACACAAGAAATTTAGTAAAGTCATTGTTATCTAAAATAAAATCGTTCAAATTTATTTGTTCAATAGTGATTTAATACAATATATTAACAAAAATTAATATTGTAAATAAGGCAATGCAAAAATCTGACATGGTTCTTCCAACAATAAGCGAAATGCTTAAACAAGTTAACAATTACTTGAAAGAGTACAGATGAGACAATAGTTTTAAAACCATTTTGGCTGAGGCAGCAACAATTGCAAAGAAAATAGATTGCGAAACAACATTTCCAAAAGTTAGTACTATTAGACCGCGCAAAAAAAAAGGCATTATTTCTTTACGAAAATACTGATGAAATAATTGATGAACCGGAACGTCATTACAAAATCAATTTTTATTTTACAATTTTAGATGCAGCAATTTCCAAAATAGAAGAACGTTTTCAGCTTTTGAACGCAAATAACGAAAGTTTTGGGTTTTTAAATGATTTATTTTTTAATGTCGGTTGATCGAGAGACCAAAATGAAATATTGTGCAGATTTACAAATTAAACTCTCTGATCCTACAAAAAAAGAAAACGATATCAATGCATTAGATTTGTGCGATGAAATTGAAAATCTTACACCATATATTACAGAAACAAAAAATATGAATGGATCAACTGTTCTGGATTATTTATTTTTACATGACCTCCAAAATCTTTTTCCAAATATTACGGTAGCATTAAGAATATTTTTGTCCATGCCTGTAACTGTAGCCTCTGCAGAAAGGTCGTTCTCCAAATTAAGACTTATTAAAAATTATTTAAGATCAATCATGTCTCAAGGAAGACTTTCTAATTTAAGCATAATAAGTATTGAAAGTCAGTGTGTTGACGAATTAAATATTTCTGATATTGTCGATCAATTTGCAGTGAAAAGATCAAGATTAAAATAAGTAAGTAGATGTTAGTTTTGTACAAATGTACAGAGGTCAGAGGTAGTAGGTAATATTACAGTTTACAGTATTATATTATAATATACATAATTATTATATTCAGTATTAGCACAATTTAATAAAATACATTTAATTAAAACGTGCTTTTTTAAAAAAATTTTGCAGTCAAATATTCATTTTCAAATGGATTTAAAAATATGAGATTATATTTAAATACATAATATAAAATTTTATTGTGTTTCATTGTCGATATACATAGGGGCGGCAAATAAGATCTTGCACCCGGGCGGCAAATTTCGTCGGCGCGCCCCTGCTCTGACGAGGAGCTACCAGATTCCATACTAGAGGCCGCAAACTCTGCAAATTTAAATTTATTGCCCGCTAAATCCCAAGAAAAATACGAGAAGCAATATAAACAATTTGAATACTGGTGCCGCAACAAAGGGACAAATAGTTTTAAGGAGGAGGTCTTCTTAGCGTATTTTGCAGATTTACGAACATCAGTTCAACCAAATACTTTATGGAGTAAGTACTCTATGTTAAAAAGTGTCCTTAAAATCAAAATAAACTTTGATTTAAGTAATTATTTCAAGCTTACAATGTTCCTAAAAAAGCAAAATGTGGGATATCGTCCGAAAAAGGCCAAAATTTTTGACAAAATTGAAGTTTCCAGATTTATGGAAGAAGCACCTGATCAAATTTACCTTCTAATAAAAGTCGCCACCATTTTTGGGTTGGCCGGTGCTTGCAGGCGCGATGAGCTTTGCAAGATAATGGTTGATCACATAGAGGATAAAGGAAATTTGATAGTCGTGAAAATTCCTGACAGTAAAAACAATACTTCAAGAATCTTTGTAGTATCTAATGAAACAAATAAGGGTTATTATTTACAACTCTATCATAAATATGCAAACCATCCACTCCGTACAAGCGCTTTTTTGTGCAGTAGCGACAAGGAACATGTGGTACTCATAGTACTCAATATGTATTGGAATAAATTCATTCGGTAAGATGCCTTCGGAAATAGCTGCATATCTACAATTGAAAAATCCAAAGCATTATACAGGACATAGTTTCCGTCGTTCATCGGCTACCATGTTGGCCGATTCTGGAGCAGGAATCACTAATATCAAGCGACTCGGAGGCTGAAAATCGACGACTGTCGCCGAGAGCTACATTGAAGATTCGACAAATGAAAAAAAGGACATGTCGAATAAAATATTGGCCACGAACAACTGCCCTTCTTTATCAAGCTACATAAATCCTTCTGAGTTACCTTCATCGACCTATTTGAACAACTGTCCTTCCACGCCAAGTCAGTGCTTATCAAGCCATACCATAAACCACCCACTGAATGAACTTACTGCATCGGCTATCAATTTCCATAATGTCAGCAATTGCTCTTTTGTTATAAATGTTATAGACAAATAATTTAGTTTCCTATTATTATTTTTGATTGTTATGTAATTTATGAATTTTCTATTATTATTTTTTTTGTTATGTAATTTTTAGTTGTACTATACCTAGTTCTTTTTTTAAAGTTAAATTAAAAATTATTGAATAAATTATCATATTTTTATTTTGGTTGTTATCTGATATGAAGCTCGTAGGAAGAATGTTGTTCCTAACACGTGCGCAAAGTGCTTTTCCGCACGCAAGAATTTATCCGAACTCCGCTACGCGTCGTTCGTCCCACTATACTTGCGTGCGGAAAAGTATCGCTTTGCGCACTTGTTAGGAAAATAACTATATTCGTTATGTCCAGCTTTACATCAATTTTTGACAATAGCCTCATAGAAAGTATTTGCTGGTGTTTGCTGTTATACCTAAACTATGAAAATTTTGTAATTTTCCCATCACATTTAAATGAATAAGTTAGGATTAGCTTATTAAAATTTATTGAAACTTGGTACATAGGTTTATTATATAGGCCTCTTCAATAAATTATAATACAATTTCTCTCAAATGTACCGGGAAGCCAACATTTAGCCACCTTAAAATTTACATGGGATTTTCTATGTTCAACTAAGCCATGCATCACCTGGTTTAAGATCTCTACTGTTTTGCAACACATTTTCATAGTATGTTTAATTTCTTTGCAATAACATATTTTTCTTTTCAGTTTTTGTCGAAGTAAAACCAGGCGAGTGCTAGCAATGGGATGTCACTAAAATTTATTAGAAGAAAACATACATACCTACCTATACCGATTTAACAACCTCAATGTCTCCAAAAAATTAAAAGATGTCAGTATTCAAGGAAATCTGTATACGACTTAGTCCTTCAGTTTTACTAGTTATGTAGGTTTTTTATTTAATTCTTCCCTAGTTTGTGTAGACACTTATTTAATAAATTAATTTTAGATATATGTACTTATTTATATAAAATAACTTTGTAAAAAAATAACGCGATCTAACATTAAAGAGCAAAAGCAAACTTACAGAGTTTTTTTTAATTAACCTCAAATAAGGCACACCTACTCAAGAGTAGGGGAGAGTGGGGCACAGAGGACCGGCGGGGTACAGAGGACTGCATATATATTTCTGCTCTGCATCTGTGATGTTGTTAATAATAAACTACATCATTATTTTTATGCTCTTTTAATTATTGTTATTTAACTTTATAACATTAGCCAAAACTCGTAACATACATCTGACAACTTCACCTTCCACTGTCAAAGTGAATCGCTAAGCAATACCACCTGACACCATCTGTCCGGTATTACCACATATTACAGTCCGTACGCAGATCTAGCAGTCTTAAAAAAGTGGTTTTTAAGGCAAGTCTTGTAACATTTCTTAATTTTCATTGTCTCTAAAACGAATCAAGATAACTAATCTATGTTGTTTTACTGCATGCGTTTAAAACTGCTATTAATAAGGTAATAAAAAAACTCAATATCCTATTTTTATCAAACATCTAAATTCCATAATCTAATTATTTAGTCTGTAATGTATCCTTGGGGCAGAGAGGACCAAGCATCTGGTCCTGTGTGCAGGTGCATCACAGGACGATGATCAGTTCCTGTGTGTTAATTGCGTTGAACATAGTTTTTATTTTCCCAAAAATAAGTGTTCCAATTTCAACTTTTCTTCAAAATACCTAAACATTTCCGTTCTCGCCAAAACAATTAACATTTACTTTTGATTTTCCTACCAAATTATTATTCAGATTTATTTACGCAATTTTTTTAGTTAAATACTGAAGTTTTCTTAGTTTAAGAAATGTGTTTTTATCATTATTAAACTTGCCTTAATTTTTTGCATATAATTAACATAGCGGTCACATGTGCCCCGACGTTTGGGGCACACCGGGCCGATGGTATACAGCGTGTCCAGAAAAGTTCTAGACATATATGGGAATTTTCTTCATTGTTGATTTTACGAAAAAAAAGTTATTCTTTATAAAAAGTTCTGCTTGATGCGCAAATAATATTGACATATCAAAACTTAAGATATCATGTACAGGGCGGCAAGAAAATATAGAAACACAGAATTACGTTAAGAGGGAAGTACCCTCAATTTTTATTTTTGAGCAAATTGCTATAAGAAAACTTTACTAAGGACTACAAGACCATCAAAAAGCCTTTGGAAAATATTTTTTTATTTTATTTCTTTAACAGTTACTTGCAACAATTTTGCAACAACTATGTGCAATACTATAGTAACGAATATTGAGATGTTAGTCAAAAATCATTTACTATTTTTCGACTTATTAACAAATAAATAATTAAATAATTTCCTCTACCATTATTAACAACAGTTTTTCGTTAGTTTCGTCATGGTTGTAAAGTTAATGCTGCAGAAGAAAATTGAAATTGTACTTATCGTCGGAGATCACTATAAACCTATTAGGGAAGCCGCACTCATATTTACTTCTAGACACCCTGACAAAATGGCATGTAGCACCACTATAGCAAACGTAATGAATAAATTTAAAGCTACTGGTTTCGTCGAAAATGTATTTAAGAAACAACACAACAAATGGTCCACAACAGAAGAAAAGCAACTCAATGTAATGGCAAGCGGTTATCGAAGACCCCAAAAATTTCTTTAAAAAAATTGTCAAAAACTATTCCAGTTGACGTCAAAAAGTCTACTGCTAATTATATTTTAAAAATAAATAAATTTCATCCATATAAACCGAAATACATTCACACGCTTCTTCCTAGAGATTTTGAATCCCGTTTCCTATTTTCGCGTGGTTCCAAGGCGAGTGTGAAGTTGATTCTTTTTTGCAAGAAATATATTATTTACAGATGAAGCCATGTTTACTTTCAACGGCGTGGTATGCTCTCAAAATTGTCGGGGGTGGAGTGATAACAATCCAAATTTTATAATCAAATGCCGTAGTTAATATTCATTTAAAACCAATGTTTTGTGTGGCATTTTTAATGATCGGATCGTTGGACCATACATTTTCCGACAAAATATAAATGCTGCCATTTACCTGGACTTCTTAAGGAACCAGTTGTCTCAATTTCTTGACGAACTGCCACTAAATATAAGACGTACAATTTGGTATCAACATGATGGAGCCCCATGCCATAGTACTAACACAGTAAGTGGGTATTTGAATGAAGTATTTCCGCACCGTTGGATAGGCGGCAGACGTTCAAATATTCCTTGGCCAGCTAGGTCGCCGGACATCACACCCCTGGACTTCTTTTTATGGGGCCGATTAAAAGAAATGGTGTATGGGCATAGACCTTTTCAGGATATTGACCGTCTTGAAGCAGTAATAACAAACTGTGTCCAAGAAATCACTCCCAATATGATACGGGCGACAGTAAGAGAAATTACAAGACGTACTATAGTTTGCATGGAAAATAAAGGGGGCCATGTGGAGACATAATTTTTCACTTTAAACTATCTGTTTTTAGATCACTTTCATCATGTAATTGCTAAAATATTGTTTATTATTCACATTCACAATTTATTTTTGCTCTAAGAAAATTAAATGTTTTAAATATTCCTGATAGGTAGATAGGTTGATTTTAGAACATGAAATAATCTCGCATTATTTTTTTAAGTAATTGGTTTCCTACAAGAGGTAATGAATGCTCAAAGTGTTTTTGATGGTACCCTGTAAATTAAAATATTTCAACGAAAAATTGTATCTGACCACGTTTTGTAGCCCCTTGGTAAAGTTTTCTTATAACAATTTGCTCTAAAGTAAAAATTACATGTACTTCCCTCTTAACGTAATTCTGTGTTTCTATTTTTTTTGCCGCCCTCTACATGATATCTTAAGTTGTCAATGTCAATATAGCAGAACTTTTTATATAAAGAATAACTTTTTTTCGTAAAATCAACAATAAAGAAAATTCTCATATGTCTAGAACTTTTTGCACACGCTGTATATTTAAACTTTTTAAAATAGAAAGTTAAATTCGGTGAAAACATGTATGTCAGTCGATGAGAGAGAGGTGTGACGTCTACATCCTACAAAATCAGTTTTTTATCAACAACCATAAACAGATACTAACACGCATCGTCTTAAGTGGTTATATGTGCCCCACCCTCCCCTACTCAGATTTATATTTTTTATGGCAATCTTTCCTAATATTTTTATAATTTCAAAGTTTATTGAATTTTAAATTAGACATCGATTATATTTTTTTGTGCCAGTTTTGACTTTCGTAAAAATTACTAAAATAAGTGTCCTTTTTTTTGGACACACTGCACTACGGACTATGATGGAAACAATCGGGTTTTTAGTCAAGTATGGATTTTCTTCTCTATGCGTGGGCTACGGCCACAAAATGATAATTATTTTAAATAACTTTATTTTTCCTTCAAACGTCATATAAGCGATAACTTATGTGACGTTTCTCAATGACATTAAATGTCATTTATATGACTAGGAGTATAAGTACTTATACTCCTAGGCGTATAAATACATTATAGTACTATAAATTTATTTTTTTTCGTTTGTTGTATTTTTCAATGTTCACATTATGCTTCAAATTTAACACGGACCTTATCATTGAATAATGAGCCCACAAACTAGAACTCTTCATTATCAGTGCCATTTCGTTAAAATATGCCAATAAAACGTTCTCAGAGTATTGCATTACTTTTTTTCCAGTGCACCATTTGTTGAACTTGACAAAGGCAGCTTCATATACTACACCAGATTTCGTCGGCAGCAAGTTTTGAATAGCTATTCTGCCTATTCTAGCTGCCTCTACTACCTCGGGATGATCATCAGGCACTTCTAAACTCATTTTCTGTAGATTTATTCGGTCTCAACTGACGCGACACCGCATTTGAAATATTTGTTTTGATAGATGCCAAACAAGTACGTATCCATGATAATGATACCAAAAAGGGAACATACAGTGAAATAAGTTAAAAAAAATGATGCACGTTTGAAGAAAAAATAGTATATAATATTCGGAGAATGAGATACTTTATGTGCTTCGCATGGATTGTCTGACTCACTACGTTCGTCAGACAAACTTTCCACGCTCAGCACATAAAGTATCTCTCATTCTCCTAATATCATAATGCACTATTTCGTTTATCAATTAGTTACTTATAATACCTTAGAGTCCTTAGAAACGGTTGCTATAAACATCATCTTAATATCATATATAGGAAATATTAGCGGGCGATAAAGTTCATAATGCACGGTAATTATTATTAAAGAAAATATTGAACAAAATTTGTATTTATTTCTAACAATTTTTTTACATAATATTATTCTTTTTCCTATGTTAAATGTAAAATTTTTGAATTTTCCTGAGAAAAGAAGCTGGACCAACTATGAAATTTTGCGACTCGATTGCTGAGTTTCTCGATGTGCATGCGGATTACTGCTCAATTTCAACATTAATTAACATATTTATATAGCTAGCTATCATTTTTGTATTCGGTTTTTCGACATGATGCTTTTCTCTATATAACCTCCGCTACGGTAGTACTCTTCCGCTTTCCGTGTAGCTTGAGGGTTGCACCCTCGATAAAAAGTGTGGACGAGGTCTGACGTAGGCAACGTACTGTATATTTCTTGGCGTTTTCTAAATTAAGAATTTTTGCTATGATTGAAGGAACACGTCGTAGTGTATTTTTACCCACAGGCTTTATCATCTCGGTATGTAAGGAAATATCTGCGTTCCTTAATTCCTTTGGCCTTAATGCAAGGTACTGTCTAACCAATTTTAAGGCATCTGTTTGGCCTCCTTCGATTATAGTAAAACTTTCTGGCGCAACAGTTTTAGTTTCTGCATGGTACCTTGACAAGCATAACAGGCCCCTTATCGTCAATATCATCAATAGTCATTTTTACCATCTCATCCCGTCCTAGGCCGCCAAAAACTCCCATTACGAGTACCACTTTATGCAGCAGGAAGGTATTATTCTTATCATTTTTGATAAAAGTTAAAACTTGTTCACCTTCCAAAACTTTTGACTTTTTAGAAAGATATCCCTTTGCTTTAAAAATGCTATTAATTGACAATATCTTGAAATATTAATACTATTACTATAAGTTCAGACTACACCTGAGAATATTTTGTCCAAAGGCTATTTGGGGTATACTTTTCCGACTAAAATAAGTAAACATAATTGAAAATTGTTGAGCAAAAGGGTTACATACTTAAAACCTTCTCACATGTCTCTTATTTTATACGAACATCTTTATGAACAATCTCAAGAAAGTTGTAAGTAAACATTATGATTATTAATCACAACACTTTTCCTAATTTCAATTTATATATATTTTTAGTCTCCCTGAGGATGAAAATAAAATAAATGATTTTCGAAAGCTTGAAATAACTTGAAAAAGTATTCTTTCATTTACTGCACTCCCCAATATTCGCTAGTCTATACATATTTATATGTCATATTATGATTACCACTCGCCAAGTAGTATTCTTTTGCTATTTATTGTATTCATTCCTTGTTTGTATTTGTCACAAACCAATCACTATTTCTTAATGTAATGGTAATAGTGAATAACAGAAAATATTAAGTTTATGGTGGTAAAACCCATAACACTCCTAACATAGGTGGATTTGTCTTAGCTTGTTAATGAATAATTAATGTAAAATTTAGAATTAGTAACAAATTTACGTTTATTGTAAAGAAAGGCGAAAAAGCAGCATTTATTTGCCTGTTTCTGTCGAGTGAACAACTGTAAAGACCCAATTAGTAAAGAAGAGATTAATTTTAATTTGACATATTTTGTGTAAAATTCAATAAATTTACATGGTTAGTCATTAATGTAAAGTGCCGCGACTAGTTTGATGGCTTTTATGAGATTTTTTCTTGGTTGACTGCATATTCGTTTTCTCTCTTCAGTAGATGCCGGATGATTGAATGAACAATTTGTTAACTCGAGAGTTGTGTTCAAGTTTAAAA
Source organism: Polydrusus tereticollis (assembly GCA_963920685.1). Taxonomy (NCBI): domain Eukaryota; kingdom Metazoa; phylum Arthropoda; class Insecta; order Coleoptera; family Curculionidae; genus Polydrusus; species Polydrusus tereticollis. The sequence goes on from OY987329.1 coordinate 129,161,966, forward strand.
CAATTGACAAAACATAATCATGTGGATGAATTACGGTAGGTTAGTTTTTAATTATTGCATAGATAAATTGTGTATATAGTTATACTTAGAATTTACTTCACGAGGCTAAAGAGCTTTGAGATTTAGTCCGGATTTAATTATTTTTGAGGTACAAATACTTCATTGGCTTGCAGCAAAAGCTTATTAAGTCATTTTTGTTTAATGTATTAATATTTATTATTAATTTGCTATTTTATTAATTACTGGTTTTAGACGTGTTGTTCTTCTTTAGATTTCTACAGAAAATATTTATTTTAAAGGTTAGTGCCCGATATTATAGGTTTGGCTTATACTTAAAGTTAATTGAAAATTTAACTACACTTTCAGTTTGAACCAAACCTATAATAATACGGACTATTAGTACCAAATAGAAAAATAAGTTTTTCTACTGACGTTTTATAATAACCCCTTTTTGATTGTCGTTTTGATATTTAAATAGGTAGCCTCATTTTAGGAACAGCGTGCTTAAAAGTTTTTTAAGCACGCTGTGCCTAAAAGTAATTATTTACAGTTAAAAACTAAACACAGACTATAATTTTACCTATTTATTATAAATATTAAAAGTACAGTTACTTATATTATTAAAATTAATGCTTGGGTAACCTAAAACAGTACGTTGAGATATTTCTCTTTGTAAAATAGATGAGGAGTTTGAACTAGAAATAGAAAATTAATCTACAACAGCAATGTCAATTAAACCCATGCCACTAGTAGAGCTGGTAGAACATAACCTAATTTTTTGATAAGTGTCAATCCCCAAGTATTTTCGCAGTCAGGACTTAATGATTTAGTTAGAGACTTGGGGCTTCCAAAAGGTATGTCCGAAATTTTGGGATCCAGGCTTAAAAGTAAAAATCCATTGATCTCAAATAATGTCAAAACTTCTTTTATAGTACGAGGAAATCTCAAAATGCACAATTTTTTGCGCAAAGTGGCCCACCTGTCTATTGTATAATAGGTCGTCGCCAATGACGCTGTCTTTTCATTTCTTGAACATCTTCATTTTATTATTTGTAAAGGGTATTTTGCCGCAGCAATATTTTGTGATATATCTAAAGCTTTTGATTATGTTAACTACGACTTAAAAAAGCTTGGGCTTTATTTAACTTATAATATAATTAAAATGTTGAAAAAATAGTCCATACTAAACTAACCTGAAAGTATTACTTTCAGTGGAGTCAATGTAATATGAAATAAAACAATGCAGTCTTCCTCCACAGTTTAATTGTTAACATAAAAGTTATTAGGTTCCCGACATGTTCCATAAAATAAAACAATGCAGTCTTCCTCCGCAGTATAATTGGTAACATAAAAAAGCTGTTTAAGCTCCCGACATGTTTCGAGCACTTAAGTACTCATCTTCAGGGGATACCAACATCGAGTTTAGCATCGAAATAAGTTGTCTCAAATAAATGAGTACAACAGAAAGGCTGGAGACTTGGTGTATTAGATGGTTAATTATAAGATAAACCACCCTAATCTTTTAAAAAATTTTCAATACTTTACATATATATATTTTTATTAAATAAAACCTATGATTTATTAATAAATTAAAAGAAAACTTCTTTCCTCCAGATGTCACAATCTTTCTTTATCTAAATTTAATATATGTTTTACTCATCGAAACTTAATCATGTAAGCTTATGATTCTTAATTATATAAAAAGCCTTCCTTTAAACTTTTCCTATTTCTCAATAAATACAATCCATACTTCAAATGCTTAACAAAATTAAAGGAAACGTCTCTCCTTCAGAGGTCATATTCTTTTATTATCATATTTAAATATGTTTCTTCTCTTTCCATATAATTAACCATCTAATACACCAAGTCTCCAGCCTTTCTGTTGTACTCATTTATTTGAGACAACTTATTTCGATGTTAAACTCGATGTTGGTATCCCCTGAAGATGAGTACTTAAGTGCTCGAAACATGTCGGGAGCTTAAACACCTCTTTTATGTTAACAATTAAACTGTGGAGGAAGACTGCATTGTTTTATTTTATATTTATCTGAAAGATCTGAAGAGTAGAGGAAAACGGAGAGAGCGAGGCCAGGTGGTGCTGGTGGTGCTGGTGGTGCAACTAACCCAGGTGGTGCAGGTGGTGCGTTTTACGATCTAACCCGGGTGGTTCGGTGGTGCGTTTTATGATCTAACCCGGGTGGTTCGGTGGTGCGTTTTATGACCTAACCCGGGTGGTTCGGTGGTGCTGTTTACAAAATAACCCGAAATTAAACCCGACTTTTTACGACCTAACCCGGATGCTTTCGCGAGGCGGCTTCTCATCTAACCCTAATTTGAACCTGAATATTTATGAACTGACCCGAGATAAAACCCGACTTTTTACGACCTAACCCGGATGCTTTCGCGAGGCGGCTTCTCATCTAACCCTAATTTGAACCTGAATATTTATGATCTGACCCGAGATAAAACCCGACCTTTTATGATTTAACCTTAGTGCAAACGCCGCTGTTAAAGCGATATAGTAAAAAAAACTCGATTAAAATTTTATCTTGTTCGCTAGACCAATTAATTTCCAAATATTATAATTAAAACATACAATCACTACACTGGCGCACCGTCAAAAATCGTGCTTGCACTATCCCAACGTACAGAGCGTCCGCTTCAGAAAATACGGTGCCGTATTTTTTGCGCCGAACGCTCTGGAGGAACACACTCCGATTTGCAAGTACATACACGCTTTGTCGCGGCAAAGCTCGCCGTCAAATTACGGCCACTCTTTTGCGGTACCGCTTTGTAGGAAACCAAAGCTTTAGTGAAACGCCGCTGCCCCAGAACTCTGTCCATATTCCTCTACTGTGTTAATTTATGCGGGTAATAAAACCGACAAGGGTCGGATCGGCCTGCATACTTATAGAGGTAAAAAACCGCTTTAGAATGTTTTTGGTATATCTTTTTTAGATAATTTTGGGGGAAATAATTTGCCTGAGATGCCAATTAAAAAAGCCTACATTTAATTGTATTTTAGATTCTTGAATTTTGTACATGGATTAAAAATCTACTATTTCTTGAAATTGTATACATTATGTTAGATAATTATTAATATAATGTTATTAAGACTTTGTAAATATCTGTAAAAAACTGTTCTAAATCGTGTCATTTCTGAAAATTGTATACTGAGTGATTAGAATTTAGTAAAAAATTAAAAAAATGTTTTAATGTTATTAAGACCTGTGAAAATTTGTAAAACTGTACAGAATTGTATTATTTTCTGAAAATGATATACTGAGTGTTTAGAATTTAGTAAAAATTAAAAAAATGTTTTAAATTTGTTAAATCATGTGAAATCTTGTATAAAATGACTAGAACCGTTCTTAATCATGTCATTTCTGAAAATTGTATACTGAGTGTTTAGAATTTAGTAAAAAATTAAAAAAAATGTTTTAACGTTATTAAGCCCTGTGAAACTTTGTAAAAAATGACTAAAACAGTCGCAAATCGTCCTATTTTCTTAAAAGTGTATACTGAGTGTTTAGAATTTAGTAAAAATTAAAAAAAATGTTTTAAATTTGTTAAATCATGCGAAATCTTGTATAAAATGACTAGAACCGTTCTTAATCATGGCATTTCTGAAAATTGTATACTGAGTGTTTAGAATTTAGTAAAAAATTAAAAAAAATGTTTTAACGTTATTAAGCCCTGTGAAACTTTGTAAAAAATGACTAAAACAGTCGCAAATCGTCCTATTTTCTTAAAAGTGTATACTGAGTGTTTAGAATTTAGTAAAAATTAAAAAAAATGTTTTAAATTTGTTAAATCATGTGAAATCTTGTATAAAATGACTAGAACCGTTCTTAATCATGACATTTCTGAAAATTGTATACTGAGTGTTAAGTATTTAGTGAAATGGTGGCTATTTAGTTAATTCGTGACTTGTTTTGTACAGATTCTTTAGCATTTCTTAAGAACCGAAAAAGAAAAAAGAAAAGAAAAAAATAAAAGAAAAAACAACTCTATTTGTTAAAGTTGTATGAAACCTTGTAATTAAATATGCATAAATTACAAAAAAAAAAAAAAAAAAGACTATCATGTGGGTCGTTCAAATTTGAAACGATTATGGATTACTATAAGAATAACAGAAAAATAGCTGAAAAGAACCAATTCCCTTAGTGTTTTTTTGTGGCTTCGGAGAACTTTTCTTTAAGTTTAAGTGTAGTACTTAAATGACTGGATAATATTTTCAAACTATTTAAATTATAAGTGTCTTTGTAAAAATAAAAACATATTTTTTTAATATGTACATAATTACTTATTTAAATACTTTTGAAAACTCTTACTGTTAAAGAAAAAAATAAAACCAAAATGGATATTTTAAATTGTTTATTACTTAATTTACATTTTTAAACTCCATAGCGGTTCTAGATATACAATATTTATAATATATTTTATATACAATACATACAAAATATACAATATATTTTATTTTCAATGGGTTTTTCTTTTTCTATATCCATATGGTTCGGAGCTTCCATCCGATAGAAATTTTCTCTTTGTTGAAATAGGTCTATAGAGTTTGACTTCAGTACAAGTTGTCACAATGTGCTCCTTGCTACGCCGTATGCTTCTGGATATGATGGGGATCGGTTCGGATTTTTGAAGAATCATGTGTTTGATTGCATCAAAATTTATTACTTGTGATGCGGCATAGTTGAGAGTTATACCTTTAACTTTACAGACCGTTTCTTCTAAATTACTTTTCGTCGAGTGAACCTTAAATGCATAATTCTTGGGGCCTCCAGAAACAAACTTAGTTATGTATGAGTTAGAGCCATAACTCTCCAACTCGTCTGTCATGTCTCCAATAAATTGCCCCGTTGATATATCGGGGTCATTATTTTTTGAAACATAAATCACGGAATCTGTATCATAGTATAAGACTCTTTTATCAAGAGCTTCAAGATAGGAGTATAATTTAAGGCGCGCTTGCGCTGTTACGTAAGCCGCTATAACAACATTAACAGTCGGCAACGGATCGCTGGCTTCTTCTATATATTCATAATTGACAAGTAATGTTTTATCGTTGACGGGTATAACCCCATTGATATAAATTGCAGGGTTAATAAACATTGCAAATAAATCTGCTGGTTTATTTACAATTTTCGTCTTTGGTTGATTCTCTCTTTGACCGAATTTTCCCCAAAACGAGTTAAGTATTAATTTCGCCAGTGATCTTAGCCCTGGATTTTCAATAATTTTGGTATACTCTAGTTTAACATCTTCCTTTTCAAAGAACTGATCAATGTATTTAACTTTGTCTTCCTCTATTTCACAATCTTTAGGCCAGCCTGATGCTTCCTGTTTGATTTTAATGAATTTATTCATCATGGATGTGAATAATCCTTCCTCACCGTTTTCTTTATTAAACTTTCGTACGTTATATTTCCAGATTTCATGTATTTTTTGTATTTTATATCCTTTTTCTATGGCTTTAAGTACCTCGTCCAGAACCCATGTTCCTTCAAGTACCCTTTCTTCGCTGGTATGCTTACATTCGTTGTAATTCATGTCTTGACCACATGTTCGACAAAGAATAAACATCAATTTATTGTTTATTTTTTGAGGGAGTACTGGATGGTACAACTCTTCTGGTGGGAGAATTGTGCATTTAATTAAACCATCTATATTATTTAGGTTTAATTTGTTACACGCATCTCCTACATACACTTCTGGATGTGATAGTGGAAATTTAGAACTCTTACAGATGTACGGATAGAGGGAACAAACATCGGCGTATTTAATTTTTTCCGTATCTTTTATTTCATAGTATTCGCATGTATTTCATGTTCGTCCTCCATAAAAAGCATCTCTTGGATTTAGTTTTGTCAAAATTTTATTGTAATGGGTATTAGTATAGGATTTTATCTCTGGATTATTTTTTAATAAATTTCTAAAATCACACTCCCACATTTCATTAACTAAAAAACCGAAATCTTTTAGTCTCATAATTTTTGCCTTTGTGGTTTCATGTCTTAAATTTAGCGTTTCTGAGGGGTCCTCGGAAAGAGGATCGTTCCTGCCGAACTTGTAGCATACAGTACATCCATGGAAATAACATTCTTGAAATTCAAATACCTCATTTGTTTCGGAGCAGTAACCATCAACTTTTACACCATTTAAAACAGCTTCTTTACCATTAGCAGCATGTAAGATGTTGATTTTTCTATGATTCTCGGTCCAAAGTAACCAATCTATGGCAATTTTGCTCTGCCTGTTTCTCCATCGGTATCCATTTTTTGGTATGATTCCTATAGTATTAGGCTTCAAAAAATGTCTTCTAAAAATTTTATTACATGCTGAAGCAATAGTTGTGGCTTCAGTAAATGGACATACATTGGTAGTTTGTATAAGTTGTTCTCTAAACTTTAAACATGATTGCGCAAGAATTTCGACATCCGATACGCAGTAGTCTACCAGATCTCTTTGCATATCGAAACCATCATTTTCATGCTCTACAAACCATTTAAGAAATTTGGCTCTGTCTTCTTCTTTCATACTATCTGAGGAGTAATATTGAATTGATGGTAGAGGTCCTATATAGTTTTCATTTGCCTTTGTATTAAATAGGTGCGGGAAGTAGCCTTTTTTAAAAATATCCTCAAGTCCAAATGCCTTTGGTAGTTTGGCTTAAGGCATAGGGAAATAGTTAAGTGAGTCGATAAATTTTACATTTTCAAGTTGCATCGTAATTATTTTGGTACCTCTCATGATTAACTCAGGTGTAAAATCTGTCTTTGTCATAATGTAGTTTAATATAAACTGGTGATCAAAAGCCTGACCATTATGGGCTATTACAATAATTTCTTTAATGTTTTTCCTCATTTGTAACAAATGGTTAGTAAATGTTCCCGCTGGGTCTATACCTCTGACTTTTTGTAACTTTAGACCACATTTTTTTTTTTACAAGTATCTGCTTCAGAATCCATGCACTCATCGCAGTATTGTTTGAAAACACAGAGATTGACTTGATGTAAAAACGTTGAATTTTCCAATAGTTTGTCTTGGCTCGTCTCTAAATCGTAGAATACAAAAAAGATCATCTTTAATCTTAGGTTTTCCCTTATCAGGCCGAATATAACATAGATGATCCTCGGATGCATGTTTATTACAAATTTTACAATAAATTTCACCACATGCATGTGCTCTTTTGGCTTTAATGGTTTTTAAACAAATAGAACATAGTTTAATTTGTTCGCATACTGTAAATTTGCCTGACGAATAATCCTTTTTATGATTTTCGTAACAGTTTTGACTTCTAAAAAATCATAGACAGTCCGGGCATTTAATTTTTATTGCTATTTCGCAAGCAGAGGCTTGCTGACATGCCTGACAGCTTCCACCACATCGGTGCTCATTTTTGTGATCATATGGGACGTAACACTTTTCACAAAAATAGTTAGAACAAAAAGCTGCTGTCAGCGATGTAATTACATTAAAATGGCTTTTGTAATGTAATAAGTTCAGCCGTTTATTGCTTTCAGTTGAACCTTCAAATATAATATTTCGTCCTTTTGATCCATAGCTATAAACAACTAATTTATATTCTTTTAGATGATTTTGAAATTGTATTAACTCGGGAATTCCACCTCCTGCCTCAGGAATGCTAATTTTAGCTCTCTCCAACAATGATCTTGTTCTTTCGGTTTGAATTTTACTAATATCTCTTCTAACCTTACTGAATTCGGGATCTCTTTTATTATGGGCAATGGCGACTACCAAAGCACGTGGTAAACACAGGTTATCGGTATTTTTAATACTTATAATACCTCGTCGCTTGTCGCATTCCTCGTGAAAGCTGTTATAATTTTTTCCTCTTCCCCCACCAACAGGTAATCTAACAGTTGTCACACTAAGACAAAATGATTCTGTATTAAGACCTGCTGAGTTTGACTGATAAATGCCACTTATAACACTCCAAACATCTTAAAAGGTTATGTCTTTAGCTGCTTTGAAGCGAATCTAACCTTCTCCTCGGTTGAAGTCTTTAGAGCAAAAACTAAAAGCCACACGATCTAAGGGTTGTAGGCCTTCTGTAGCGTTTTCCACCCAACCAACTGGTTCAACTCCCTGTGGAACAGGTTTTAACTTAAACTCTAGAGTGCGTCCTGTAAGGTTAAATTCTCGTAACTTTTTAACAACGTCTTTAACAATAATAAACTTCTCCATCTTTCTTTTTTTTTTTGTTGTTTTATAGTCTACTATCTACCTACATAAAAAAAAAAAAACAAGTATATTTTCATATTTTTATCGGTCTTAAGTTCGATTTCAAAAGCACACTCCCACTTTTTGATAATTTCACAGTCTAAGCACATAGATCTTATATTTTTTATTTACGATCAATTCATCTTTATTCGCCAATCGTCTCAAACGAGTCTGCTTTTGAAAGTAATATAGCCTTAGTATTCAGAAAATATTAATGATATCGGAGCCTAAAACATCCTTAACACTAAAAAATCATTGTGTTTCCTAACAAAACCCATCATCTTGTCTATTTAGCTTGCTTTCCTATTGTTTAGCAGGTTAAATAAAATTATTATTTCGCTCTTTTTGTCTGTACTGAATCGTTAGGGGAATACGATTCTAGTCCTATAAGAGAGACAGTTAAAATTTATGTAAGCAATCAGAAATCCTACACTATGAGCTACTTAGTTAAAATTTCATATTTCCTTCCTGGATCAGCTAAAATTTGTGTTGTGTCGGTCAAAATTTATAAAATACGAAAAAAATGCTAGATACATTTTATCATGACTTTCTATCTAATACCATCTTATTTCAAGGTATAATTCGGTTGTCAAAATGAGAATCTAAAAAATCCTCGTGTTTCCTCACAAAACCCATCATCTTGCCTATTTAGCTTGCTTTTCTATTGTTTAGCAGGTTAAATAAAATTATTATTTCGCTCTTTTTGTCTGTACTGAATCGTTAGGGGGATACGTTTCTAGTTCTATAAGAGAGACAGTTAAAATTTATGTAAGCAATCAGAAATCCTACACTATGAGCTACTTAGTTAAAATTTCATATTTCCTTCCTGGGTCAGGCAAAATTTGTGATGTGTCGGTCAAAATTTATAAAAATACGAAAAAAATGCTGGATGCATTTTTAGCGTGACTTTCTATTTAATACCATCTTATTTCAAGGTATAATTCGGTTGTCAAAATGAGAATAAAATAATCTTCCCATGGTTTATGCCATCTTAAAAAAGTCAAAAGGTTATATTCTGTAGAGGGTCAGATACATTCAAATTTAAAAATTTTCTCCAAGAAGAATTTTAAGATAGTATTATAGTAAATAAAAATTCTATACCTCCAATATTTCTTGGAAACATATCGTGTTCTAGCGACATAACCCAAAAGTACCTCTATTCAGAAACGCATCGTACTTTTCTTGTCAAACTTGACTTTGTTGTAATGTTGTATGCAGAGCACTTTGAAAACAAAAATTAGATTAGAAACCGCCGCCTCTTAAGGTATACTTTTTTAGGTCTTACATAGGGTACACTGGTATACAGAACAAATGTCATCTTTAATTGCCTCATTGTCCCATCCATTACATTATTATAATCTTAAAGCACCTGTTACCAGCATTATCTGTTTTTATGGTTTTCATAAAACATAGCGATTACCGATGAAAATTAAACGAAAACTTAATAAATAACTTTTTTTCAACTGAAATAGACTGATTTTCGATGGAAAAATGTTACTTATAACTAAAAATGAATATAAGACATATACGCAATGATATTTAGAATAAATCAATCTTTTCTAAAATTACTATGAAATATTCACAAAATCGTTTCGTTATAACCAAAGTAGCAAGGCTTGCAGATTTCGTATAGAGTTCAAACGCGATACTGGGATGATCTTTTTTTTTTATATTTTTGTAGGATAATACACCACTACGTTGTAAGTACTTGAGAGAGGACTTTCTTGAAAAATCCTCAAATTTCTCTGCAATTTTGTTCCTTCTAGAGTTAAATTCACACAGAAAACCCCGTATTCTTATCTTTCAGGTTGGTATATTAAAAAGGGCTTATTAGTATGGTTTAGAAAACAAGCAATATTAATTAACGGATGTTTTTTCGTCGTATGAAGAGTTGAAAAATTTTTTTTTTCCACTCCAATGGTTGCGATGCAGAGAGTCGGGTTTCATCATAATCTTTCAGGGTAGCTCAGGTTTGATTGCATGTAGAGAGTCGGGTTTCATCATAATCTTTCAGGGTAGCTCAGGTTTGATTGCATGTACTAAGGTTAGTGCTCCTTGCAATCGGTTTCAGGTTTGACGCGCCCCCCTCAGGTTTGTTCAGGTTTCTCAAGTGTTTGAGAAACCTGAACAAACCTGAGGGGGGCGCGTCAAACCTGAAACCGATTGCAAGGAGCACTAACCTTAGTACATGCAATCAAACCTGAGCTACCCTGAAAGATTATGATGAAACCCGACTCTCTACATGCAATCAAACCTGAGCTACCCTGAAAGATTATGATGAAACCCGACTCTCTGCATCGCAACCATTGGAGTGGAAAAAAAAAATTTTTCAACTCTTCATACGACGAAAAAACATCCGTTAATTAATATTGCTTGTTTTCTAAACCATACTAATAAGCCCTTTTTAATATACCAACCTGAAAGATAAGAATACGGGGTTTTCTGTGTGAATTTAACTCTAGAAGGAACAAAATTGCAGAGAAATTTGAGGATTTTTCAAGAAAGTCCTCTCTCAAGTACTTACAACGTAGTGGTGTATTATCCTACAAAAATATAAAAAAAAAAGATCATCCCAGTATCGCGTTTGAACTCTATACGAAATCTGCAAGCCTTGCTACTTTGGTTATAACGAAACGATTTTGTGAATATTTCATAGTAATTTTAGAAAAGATTGATTTATTCTAAATATCATTGCGTATATGTCTTATATTCATTTTTAGTTATAAGTAACATTTTTCCATCGAAAATCAGTCTATTTCAGTTGAAAAAAAGTTATTTATTAAGTTTTCGTTTAATTTTCATCGGTAATCGCTATGTTTTATGAAAACCATAAAAACAGATAATGCTGGTAACAGGTGCTTTAAGATTATAATAATGTAATGGATGGGACAATGAGGCAATTAAAGATGACATTTGTTCTGTATACCAGTGTACCCTATGTAAGACCTAAAAAAGTATACCTTAAGAGGCGGCGGTTTCTAATCTAATTTTTGTTTTCAAAGTGCTCTGCATACAACATTACAACAAAGTCAAGTTTGACAAGAAAAGTACGATGCGTTTCTGAATAGAGGTACTTTTGGGTTATGTCGCTAGAACACGATATGTTTCCAAGAAATATTGGAGGTATAGAATTTTTATTTACTATAATACTATCTTAAAATTCTTCTTGGAGAAAATTTTTAAATTTGAATGTATCTGACCCTCTACAGAATATAACCTTTTGACTTTTTTAAGATGACATAAACCATGGGAAGATTATTTTATTCTCATTTTGACAACCGAATTATACCTTGAAATAAGATGGTATTAAATAGAAAGTCACGCTAAAAATGCATCCAGCATTTTTTTCGTATTTTTATAAATTTTGACCGACACATCACAAATTTTGCCTGACCCAGGAAGGAAATATGAAATTTTAACTAAGTAGCTCATAGTGTAGGATTTCTGATTGCTTACATAAATTTTAACTGTCTCTCTTATAGAACTAGAAACGTATCCCCCTAACGATTCAGTACAGACAAAAAGAGCGAAATAATAATTTTATTTAACCTGCTAAACAATAGAAAAGCAAGCTAAATAGGCAAGATGATGGGTTTTGTGAGGAAACACGAGGATTTTTTAGATTCTCATTTTGACAACCGAATTATACCTTGAAATAAGATGGTATTAGATAGAAAGTCATGATAAAATGTATCTAGCATTTTTTTCGTATTTTATAAATTTTGACCGACACAACACAAATTTTAGCTGATCCAGGAAGGAAATATGAAATTTTAACTAAGTAGCTCATAGTGTAGGATTTCTGATTGCTTACATAAATTTTAACTGTCTCTCTTATAGGACTAGAATCGTATTCCCCTAACGATTCAGTACAGACAAAAAGAGCGAAATAATAATTTTATTTAACCTGCTAAACAATAGGAAAGCAAGCTAAATAGACAAGATGATGGGTTTTGTTAGGAAACACAATGATTTTTTAGTGTTAAGGATGTTTTAGGCTCCGATATCATTAATATTTTCTGAATACTAAGGCTATATTACTTTCAAAAGCAGACTCGTTTGAGACGATTGGCGAATAAAGATGAATTGATCGTAAATAAAAAATATAAGATCTATGTGCTTAGACTGTGAAATTATCAAAAAGTGGGAGTGTGCTTTTGAAATCGAACTTAAGACCGATAAAAATATGAAAATATACTTGTTTTTTTTTTTTTATGTAGGTAGATAGTAGACTATAAAACAACAAAAAAAAAAAAGAAAGATGGAGAAGTTTATTATTGTTAAAGACGTTGTTAAAAAGTTAGGAGAATTTAACCTTACAGGACGCACTCTAGAGTTTAAGTTAAAACCTGTTCCACAGGGAGTTGAACCAGTTGGTTGGGTGGAAAACGCTACAGAAGGCCTACAACCCTTAGATCGTGTGGCTTTTAGTTTTTGCTCTAAAGACTTCAACCGAGGAGAAGGTTAGATTCGCTTCAAAGCAGCTAAAGACATAACCTTTTAAGATGTTTGGAGTGTTATAAGTGGCATTTATCAGTCAAACTCAGCAGGTCTTAATACAGAATCATTTTGTCTTAGTGTGACAACTGTTAGATTACCTGTTGGTGGGGGAAGAGGAAAAAATTATAACAGCTTTCACGAGGAATGCGACAAGCGACGAGGTATTATAAGTATTAAAAATACCGATAACCTGTGTTTACCACGTGCTTTGGTAGTCGCCATTGCCCATAATAAAAGAGATCCCGAATTCAGTAAGGTTAGAAGAGATATTAGTAAAATTCAAACCGAAAGAACAAGATCATTGTTGGAGAGAGCTAAAATTAGCATTCCTGAGGCAGGAGGTGGAATTCCCGAGTTAATACAATTTCAAAATCATCTAAAAGAATATAAATTAGTTGTTTATAGCTATGGATCAAAAGGACGAAATATTATATTTGAAGGTTCAACTGAAAGCAATAAACGGCTGAACTTATTACATTACAAAAGCCATTTTAATGTAATTACATCGCTGACAGCAGCTTTTTGTTCTAACTATTTTTGTGAAAAGTGTTACGTCCCATATGATCACAAAAATGAGCACCGATGTGGTGGAAGCTGTCAGGCATGTCAGCAAGCCTCTGCTTGCGAAATAGCAATAAAAATTAAATGCCAGGACTGTCTATGATTTTTTAGAAGTCAAAACTGTTACGAAAATCATAAAAAGGATTATTCGTCAGGCAAATTTACAGTATGCGAACAAATTAAACTATGTTCTATTTGTTTAAAAACCATTAAAGCCAAAAGAGCACATGCATGTGGTGAAATTTATTGTAAAATTTGTAATAAACATGCATCCGAGGATCATCTATGTTATATTCGGCCTGATAAGGGAAAACCTAAGATTAAAGATGATCTTTTTTGTATTCTACGATTTAGAGACGAGCCAAGACAAACTATTGGAAAATTCAACGTTTTTACATCAAGTCAATCTCTGTGTTTTCAAACAATACTGCGATGAGTGCATGGATTCTGAAGCAGATACTTGTAAAAAAAAAAAATGTGGTCTAAAGTTACAAAAAGTCAGAGGTATAGACCCAGCGGGAACATTTACTAACCATTTGTTACAAATGAGGAAAAACTTTAAAGAAATTATTGTAATAGCCCATAATGGTCAGGCTTTTGATCACCAGTTTATATTAAACTACATTATGACAAAGACAGATTTTACACCTGAGTTAATCATGAGAGGTACCAAAATAATTACGATGCAACTTGAAAATGTAAAATTTATCGACTCACTTAACTATTTCCCTATGCCTTAAGCCAAACTACCAAAGGCATTTGGACTTGAGGATATTTTTAAAAAAGGCTACTTCCCGCACCTATTTAATACAAAGGCAAATGAAAACTATATAGGACCTCTACCATCAATTCAATATTACTCCTCAGATAGTATGAAAGAAGAAGACAGAGCCAAATTTCTTAAATGGTTTGTAGAGCATGAAAATGATGGTTTCGATATGCAAAGAGATCTGGTAGACTACTGCGTATCGGATGTCGAAATTCTTGCGCAATCATGTTTAAAGTTTAGAGAACAACTTATACAAACTACCAATGTATGTCCATTTACTGAAGCCACAACTATTGCTTCAGCATGTAATAAAATTTTTAGAAGACATTTTTTGAAGCCTAATACTATAGGAATCATACCAAAAAATGGATACCGATGGAGAAACAGGCAGAGCAAAATTGCCATAGATTGGTTACTTTGGACCGAGAATCATAGAAAAATCAACATCTTACATGCTGCTAATGGTAAAGAAGCTGTTTTAAATGGTGTAAAAGTTGATGGTTACTGCTCCGAAACAAATGAGGTATTTGAATTTCAAGAATGTTATTTCCATGGATGTACTGTATGCTACAAGTTCGGCAGGAACGATCCTCTTTCCGAGGACCCCTCAGAAACGCTAAATTTAAGATATGAAACCACAAAGGCAAAAATTATGAGACTAAAAGATTTCGGTTTTTTAGTTAATGAAATGTGGGAGTGTGATTTTAGAAATTTATTAAAAAATAATCCAGAGATAAAATCCTATACTAATACCCATTACAATAAAATTTTGACAAAACTAAATCCAAGAGATGCTTTTTATGGAGGACGAACATGAAATACATGCGAATACTATGAAATAAAAGATACGGAAAAAATTAAATACGCCGATGTTTGTTCCCTCTATCCGTACATCTGTAAGAGTTCTAAATTTCCACTATCACATCCAGAAGTGTATGTAGGAGATGCGTGTAACAAATTAAACCTAAATAATATAGATGGTTTAATTAAATGCACAATTCTCCCACCAGAAGAGTTGTACCATCCAGTACTCCCTCAAAAAATAAACAATAAATTGATGTTTATTCTTTGTCGAACATGTGGTCAAGACATGAATTACAACGAATGTAAGCATACCAGCGAAGAAAGGGTACTTGAAGGAACATGGGTTCTGGACGAGGTACTTAAAGCCATAGAAAAAGGATATAAAATACAAAAAATACATGAAATCTGGAAATATAACGTACGAAAGTTTAATAAAGAAAACGGTGAGGAAGGATTATTCACATCCATGATGAATAAATTCATTAAAATCAAACAGGAAGCATCAGGCTGGCCTAAAGATTGTGAAATAGAGGAAGACAAAGTTAAATACATTGATCAGTTCTTTGAAAAGGAAGATGTTAAACTAGAGTATACCAAAATTATTGAAAATCCAGGGCTAAGATCACTGGCGAAATTAATACTTAACTCGTTTTGGGGAAAATTCGGTCAAAGAGAGAATCAACCAAAGACGAAAATTGTAAATAAACCAGCAGATTTATTTGCAATGTTTATTAACCCTGCAATTTATATCAATGGGGTTATACCCGTCAACGATAAAACATTACTTGTCAATTATGAATATATAGAAGAAGCCAGCGATCCGTTGCCGACTGTTAATGTTGTTATAGCGGCTTACGTAACAGCGCAAGCGCGCCTTAAATTATACTCCTATCTTGAAGCTCTTGATAAAAGAGTCTTATACTATGATACAGATTCCGTGATTTATGTTTCAAAAAATAATGACCCCGATATATCAACGGGGCAATTTATTGGAGACATGACAGACGAGTTGGAGAGTTATGGCTCTAACTCATACATAACTAAGTTTGTTTCTGGAGGCCCCAAGAATTATGCATTTAAGGTTCACTCGACGAAAAGTAATTTAGAAGAAACGGTCTGTAAAGTTAAAGGTATAACTCTCAACTATGCCGCGTCACAAGTAATAAATTTTGATGCAATCAAACACATGATTCTTCAAAAATCCGAACCGATCCCCATCATATCCAGAAGCATACGGCGTAGCAAGGAGCACATTGTGACAACTTGTACTGAAGTCAAACTCTATAGACCTATTTCAACAAAGAGAAAATTTCTATCGGATGGAAGCTCCGAACCATATGGATATAGAAAAAGAAAAACCCATTGAAAATAAAATATATTGTATATTTTGTATGTATTGTATATAAAATATATTATAAATATTGTATATCTAGAACCGCTATGGAGTTTAAAAATGTAAATTAAGTAATAAACAATTTAAAATATCCATTTTGGTTTTATTTTTTTCTTTAACAGTAAGAGTTTTCAAAAGTATTTAAATAAGTAATTATGTACATATTAAAAAAATATGTTTTTATTTTTACAAAGACACTTATAATTTAAATAGTTTGAAAATATTATCCAGTCATTTAAGTACTACACTTAAACTTAAAGAAAAGTTCTCCGAAGCCACAAAAAAACACTAAGGGAATTGGTTCTTTTCAGCTATTTTTCTGTTATTCTTATAGTAATCCATAATCGTTTCAAATTTGAACGACCCACATGATAGTCTTTTTTTTTTTTTTTTGTAATTTATGCATATTTAATTACAAGGTTTCATACAACTTTAACAAATAGAGTTGTTTTTTCTTTTATTTTTTTCTTTTCTTTTTTCTTTTTCGGTTCTTAAGAAATGCTAAAGAATCTGTACAAAACAAGTCACGAATTAACTAAATAGCCACCATTTCACTAAATACTTAACACTCAGTATACAATTTTCAGAAATGTCATGATTAAGAACGGTTCTAGTCATTTTATACAAGATTTCACATGATTTAACAAATTTAAAACATTTTTTTTAATTTTTACTAAATTCTAAACACTCAGTATACACTTTTAAGAAAATAGGACGATTTGCGACTGTTTTAGTCATTTTTTACAAAGTTTCACAGGGCTTAATAACGTTAAAACATTTTTTTAATTTTTTACTAAATTCTAAACACTCAGTATACAATTTTTAGAAATGCCATGATTAAGAACGGTTCTAGTCATTTTATACAAGATTTCGCATGATTTAACAAATTTAAAACATTTTTTTTAATTTTTACTAAATTCTAAACACTCAGTATACACTTTTAAGAAAATAGGACGATTTGCGACTGTTTTAGTCATTTTTTACAAAGTTTCACAGGGCTTAATAACGTTAAAACATTTTTTTTAATTTTTTACTAAATTCTAAACACTCAGTATACAATTTTCAGAAATGACATGATTAAGAACGGTTCTAGTCATTTTATACAAGATTTCACATGATTTAACAAATTTAAAACATTTTTTTAATTTTTACTAAATTCTAAACACTCAGTATATCATTTTCAGAAAATAATACAATTCTGTACAGTTTTACAAATTTTCACAGGTCTTAATAACATTAAAACATTTTTTTAATTTTTTACTAAATTCTAATCACTCAGTATACAATTTTCAGAAATGACACGATTTAGAACAGTTTTTTACAGATATTTACAAAGTCTTAATAACATTATATTAATAATTATCTAACATAATGTATACAATTTCAAGAAATAGTAGATTTTTAATCCATGTACAAAATTCAAGAATCTAAAATACAATTAAATGTAGGCTTTTTTAATTGGCATCTCAGGCAAATTATTTCCCCCAAAATTATCTAAAAAAGATATACCAAAAACATTCTAAAGCGGTTTTTTACCTCTATAAGTATGCAGGCCGATCCGACCCTTGTCGGTTTTATTACCCGCATAAATTAACACAGTAGAGGAATATGGACAGGGTTCTGGGGCAGCGGCGTTTCACTAAAGCTTTGGTTTCCTACAAAGCGGTACCGCAAAAGAGTGGCCGTAATTTGACGGCGAGCTTTGCCGCGACAAAGCGTGTATGTACTTGCAAATCGGAGTGTGTTCCTCCAGAGCGTTCGGCGCAAAAAATACGGCACCGTATTTTCTGAAGCGGACGCTCTGTACGTTGGGATAGTGCAAGCACGATTTTTGACGGTGCGCCAGTGTAGTGATTGTATGTTTTAATTATAATATTTGGAA
This sequence comes from Polydrusus tereticollis, assembly GCA_963920685.1. Lineage (NCBI taxonomy): Eukaryota > Metazoa > Arthropoda > Insecta > Coleoptera > Curculionidae > Polydrusus > Polydrusus tereticollis. Next base: position 129,180,131 of record OY987329.1, read on the forward strand.
ATTAATTGGTCTAGCGAACAAGATAAAATTTTAATCGAGTTTTTTTTACTATATCGCTTTAACAGCGGCGTTTGCACTAAGGTTAAATCATAAAAGGTCGGGTTTTATCTCGGGTCAGATCATAAATATTCAGGTTCAAATTAGGGTTAGATGAGAAGCCGCCTCGCGAAAGCATCCGGGTTAGGTCGTAAAAAGTCGGGTTTTATCTCGGGTCAGTTCATAAATATTCAGGTTCAAATTAGGGTTAGATGAGAAGCCGCCTCGCGAAAGCATCCGGGTTAGGTCGTAAAAAGTCGGGTTTAATTTCGGGTTATTTTGTAAACAGCACCACCGAACCACCCGGGTTAGGTCATAAAACGCACCACCGAACCACCCGGGTTAGATCATAAAACGCACCACCGAACCACCCGGGTTAGATCGTAAAACGCACCACCTGCACCACCTGGGTTAGTTGCACCACCAGCACCACCAGCACCACCTGGCCTCGCTCTCTCCGTTTTCCTCTACTCTGAAGTAGTATTGTTAAATAGTATGGAATCAAAAAATAATAAAATTGATTGTGGGGTACCTCAAGGTTCAGTTCTTGGTCCTTTGCTATTTTTAGGCTATATAAATGAGCTTGCGTCAATTTTTATAAATGGTAAATTTACCATGTTTGCTCATGATGCAACAATACTTTGGCATAGTAAACATTGTATTGAATTAATTAAAATAACTAATGAAGATTTAATACAAATTAAAAAGTGGTGTGACTTTAATCTACTTTTATTATTACTAAAACCAACATATTAACTTTTAAATGTTCACTTAATCATGTTATTTTTGACATACTAATAATTAATAATTAGCAACCCTAAATTTATTAAATATTTTACATTACTAAAAATATGTATTTTATTGTACCGGATGTTCCACCTAAGGAGGTAATCGGCTATATCTCAGAAAGTAATAACACTAGGACTTTGGGAAAAAATATATATCGATAAAAGCGGCCAAGAAAAATTGCTGGAAATTATTTTCAAGTTCGAAAAATGACCGCTAGGGGGCGTAAGAGAACTTTCAAAATAGAAATGCCGATTTTCTCTTGATTTTTCTTTATAAAAATATGTTAAAAATATAATTATTGTATTCTTCATAAAATTATGCAACTTTATGTTAGGAATCGTTTTTTTCTATTTTCAATAATAAAGTGGTGGGAGAAGGTCAAACTTTTTTCTTTCAGACACTGATATCTCTGCTTTGGATAAACCGATTTTATTCAACTTGGCCTTGAAAAAAAACCCTTCTTTTCCTCTACACGCTGATCTATTAACTATACCATATTGATTCTGATGGTGGCCACTAGATGGCATTTTTCCGTAATTCCTTAATAAATAAGGATTTTCTCAAAAAAATCAAAGGTTTGATATAACTTTTTCATCATATTTTATTTAAGGCTTATAAAGGCTATTAAATAGTGGAATAAAAAATCCAGGTCCGTATTTAAAATAAAAAAGTTGATGATGGTCGCTCGAATCCGAAACGTCGGATTAAGAACTAACCCCATCAGCTTGTAGAGGAGGGAAAGTTACTATAAGGAACTGAAAACCGCAACGTGATATCTTTTGTTAAACTAGAGAAATTAGGGATAATAATATTTAATATGGAAAAATAGGCCATTTTTTAAAACATTAATTAATCAATTAAATCTCTGGTTTAATGGCGTGGTTTTCAGTTCCTTATAGTAACTTTTCCTCCTCTACAAGCTGATGGGGTTAGTTTTTTAATCCGACGTTTCGGATTCGAGCGACCATCATCAACTTTTTTATTTTAAATACGGACCTGGATTTTTTATTCCACTATTCAATAGCCTTTATAAGCCTAAAATAAAATATGATGAAAAAGTCATATCATAGCATTTGATTTTTTTGAGAAAATCCTTATTCATCGAGAAATTACGGGAAAACGCCATCTAGTGGCCACCATCAGAAACAATATGGTATAATTAGTAGATCTACGTGTAGAGGAAAAGAAGGGCTTTTTTTCAAGACCAAGCTGAATAAAATTGGTTTATCCAAAGCAGAGATATCAGCGTTTGAAAGAAAAAAAGTTTGACCTTCTCCCACCACTTTATTATTGAAAATAGAAAAAACCGATTTCTAACATAAAGTTGTATAATTTTATGAAGAATACAATGCTTATATTTTTAACATATTTTTATTAAGAAAAATCAAGAAAAAATAGGCATTTTTATTTTGAAAGTTCTCTTACGCCCCCTAGCGGTCACTTTTCGAACTTGAAAATAATTTCCAGCAATTTCTCTTGGCCGCTTTTATCGATACATATTTTTTCCCAAAGTCCTAGTGCTATTACTTTCTGAGATATAGCCGATTACCTCCTTAGGTGGAACACCCGGTACATATTATAGAAAAGTTATGTAAAAACTAGCATCAGGTTGTTATGCCCTGAGAGTACTTTCTCAGGAAGTAAGTGATAGAGTTCTTCGAAATATTTTGCTTTAAAAGAATCCCTTTTAAGATCTTCTAAATTCTATTTTTATTTTACAAAAAAGAGCTATTAGGTACCTATTTGTGCAAAGCAAGATCTAAAGATTCTTGTAATCCTTTGTTTATCTCACAAAACTTTTTAACACTAACTTCAATTTTCATACTTATATCTTAGTTACTTTCAAAATCTCTTAGTTACAATAACTAGTTACTTTAACCAAGTAACTAAGAACTAAGTTACCTTTTTGTGAAAAAGTAATACTTTACTTCATTCTGGTTCAAAGTTTATGAGTCATAATATGTGTATGACGGTAAGCGAAGCCGCAAAATATACAAGCTAGTTTTTATAAAAAATTATTCGTTGACCACACAATCAAAATCACTATTTCGGCAATACAGGTGTATGGTCTGCGGTGCCACTGATTAATTAAATTACTGGTTTAGGGATATTACCATGTGTAAGTGTAATACCAAGGGAAAATACAGCTTTGCAGTAGTCACAACTTTTATTGGTAATACCAAGGTTTACAGAATGAAATACAAATTAAACTATAAAAAATTGGCGCTAATGAACAACGCGTACGACAGAAAAGCAAAGAAGAAATTATCTTTCTCTATAAATTCACTTAACTTTAAAGATTAAAATAAAAGTAAAAGTGGAAAAGGCAACATTTTTAAGAAAAACTTACTCGTACTTGAAACAACATTCAACAAGAGAATCGTCTCAAATTTCGTTAAAATGGTGTATTATTCTTTCTATCAGATCTTCCCTGGTGTGAACTGGTGTTGAATATAGGTACAAGCCTCTTTAAATTTCCTCATAAAAAGAAATCCAGTGGAGTCATGTCGGGCGACCTCGGTGGCCATAAAATAGACCCACCTCGATCTATCCATCGATTACCAAAAGTATTTGATAAGTGCTAATGAACTAAATTGCTAGAACGGGGCTGTGCACCGTCGTGCATACCTATACTACATCTGATTTCTAATTTCTAAGGGAGCATTTTCTAATAAACCGTATAAGTTTAGTTGCAAGAATTGCAAATACATGGCACCATTTAATCTGCCTTCAATATAAAACGATGTAATGAGATGATTCCCAATAATCCCGGTCCACATGTTAACCATGAACCTTTGTTGGAACTTTGCCTGTACTGATGCATGGGATTTCCTTCATGCCAGATATAGAAATTATGGCAATTTATTACTCCATCTCGAGGGAAGCCGGCTTCGTCCGTGAACAAAACAATACTAGTAAAATTATGAATTTGCCTAAATCATTGCCAATGCACATGCGGTATTAAAGAGTTAGGTTATGGTTATGATTATTGCGAGAATTTTTGCTACAATGCGAGGACCCCAAGGACTTAATATACCACCAGGACAATCCTCGCGAAACGACGACGGGTGGCAACCCTTATCGAACCACCCTCGTACATATATTCGATACATACCTACTTTCAGCTTTATTAGCATAAATAAAATTAGCCTTACCCTGTACAAATCTTATTTGGGTGTGGCCTAATGTACTGTGAAAAAATTGCCTCGATAGTAAACTACTCCGCCTCCAAATCGGCGGAATACATAGCATGTCTTCTCAGTAGTTGTTCTCGAAAGGTCTCATGAACAACCCACTTTCGTCGAATGAACTTGGACAGCCAGTTTTCTTACACAGTTAAGTGGAATTTTCAGCAATCTCATCGAGCATTTCCTCCTCTAATTAAGGGTTCTTTGCTCTTATTGGAGGCCCTTCTTCGCCACGATGCGGCAGAAAACTTCCTAAAATGGATTAGCAAAAGATTAGCTACTTCAAGCATTTTTTCCATTTCAATTTCAATCAGGAAAAATCTTAAAAACAAATTTGTTTTTTAAAGTAAACTTCATCATATCTCCCTCTTACAGCAAAATAATTTATTTTCTAAAAACCTTGGTTTGGAATAATAGCAATTTACTCTTTTTGCGTTTTTACAAATAGTATAGATGACAAGATTTGATAATTAGTAGAGGAGAACCGGGTAATATGGAATATTATTTGTCTAACCTCCAACGAAGTAACTTATTTCATAAATAATATCTTTACAAAGGTATATTGTTAGACAAAGTATTTATGCAAACAACTAAATGCAGTCATAATAATAAAAAACGTAAAAATAACTTTTTACGAAGGTAAATTTGAAAAGTGTATTTTTTTCTCATATCGAAAAACTGGTCGAATAATATGAAATACACCTAAGAGAAGGTAATATCCTTTGTATCATATGCTTTGGTAATATGTATGTCACATATCACTCGTGTTTCGCACACTTTCGTTTGGTGCCTGAAGAAAACAGACCCTAAGTGTCCTTACATAAACGGCACCAGGTCTCTTAAAACTGAATAAATACAAAATATTTAAACTCCGTCAGTTTTGATATCTTTCTTCGTGTCTTTTTTTAATGTATAGCTCCTAATAAAGACAAGATCATTTGTACAGATTTTGAAGTTGGGTTGATATTTTGTTTCAAATCTTTTTCGCTATAAAGAATCGGATATCCCATAAGAATCTACAATACAATTTAAGCGTAATACAGAAAAAAATTTAAAGCCTTAAAATTCAAAAATACAACACAAAATTTTGTACAGCCCAGCGGACGCCCATAATTTTCAAAATGAGTTGTCTGCGGAACAGTCCATTTGCCACAGCCTCGTGTGAATATTTGTATTTGATGAGAGCAAATTCACTGTACGCGTAAAAAGTTGCCAAACAAAAAAAAAGAGATATTTTTGGGCCTATCTCAGGTTACCTTCAAGGGTTTGGAAATATTGGCGTTGATTATACCTATCCCCGATAATATAATATTTCATTTTACCCGATTCTCCTCTACTTACATGTATAGAATAACATAGGTAATGGGTGACGCATGTTGTCCATTAACTATAATGGTTAGTTGGTGCTTTATTTAAAAATAGAATACCTGAAAAATACTTCAAACGTGTTTTTTTTTAAATAAATTTACATCATTTCATTTCTTTCATTATGTGCCAATGACTTTACTGCTAATTGGCGTCATAGGGGATCTTCCATCCTCTGATCTGATAGAAGAACAGAACTACTACAATCGCATTATTAATTAATTAAAAAGGAATATCTGCGGACAACGGTATTCGTCGAATAATATCTATGGAAATAATTGTCGACACAGCTGGTATTTTGTAGGCTTTTTAACTTATCTTACAAAAAAGGAATATTTCCTCCCAGACGACACACAACATCCCTTAGATATCCAGTGGATAGCCTTATATCCACTGAATGTCCACATCCATGGCATATATCCATTAGATGTACATTGAATATCTTTAACGGATATTAAATAAACAAAATATGGTTCGAAATTTTATACATAGACTAAAAAAAAAACAAAACTTATAAAATATCCTGCAACTTTGTGCTGAAGATAAGCACAAAAAGGAAATTTAAAACCTTAATGTCTAATGAATATCTCATAGATATGTATGGATATCCTATATAAATGGAATATCGGTGACATAGGAGAACATCCACTAGAGATCCATTGTATATCTATGCGTTTAGAGATGTTTAAAGTTTAAAAAAGTCCTTTCAAGAAAAGTATAGAGACCACGAAAATACGTATATCAAAATGTGTATTAATTTTATTACTACCTATTACTTTTCATAAATAATTTGAAAATAAAAAAATTATACATTTTCCTCAATTTTTTAAATTAAAATTTTTATTTGCATATTTTCAATAAAATAATGAATAATAATAATTATTATAAATTTACTGTTTATAAGCTGGAATATTGTACTATGAAAAATTCGCTTAATAAATTGTTTTTATAGTTTGTATACTTCGAGAATATATTGCTGTTATAATTCTGATATAAATTGTGTCCCCATAATGTTCATTATATTTGGGAAAACATTTTATATTATCAATTTTTGAGAAAGTTATAGTCTATAAAAGTTTTTGCTTGATAAAATAATTGTTTCACAGTTAATTAATTCGGGGTCAAATATTATATACTCTCTATAATTTAAGAAAACGTGACGTCGCAAAACAAAAAATTAAGTATTAAATTTGTGAGACAGCCAAATTAAAGAGTACCAGGATATTTTGCTTGTAGCAAAATATCCTTATATAAAGTATTCCTGTAGGTTGAAGAGATTATGAGAAATAGATAGTTGTGAATCGTATTTTACAATTATTTTCTTTTCTGGCATTTTCTGTTAATTTCGTAAAACCTATTCGACACACAAAACAGTTCGTAAAGATGTTTTGCTTGTGTTTTGGTACTTACTCTTCAAATTGGCTGTCTCAGAAATTTAATATTCGTTTCTTTCATTTTGTGACATAATAACTTTTTCCTAAATTCTAGACACCCTCTATATGTGAGCTCACGTTTATTAACTTTATACCTATTTTTTTTAACAAGCAATAACTTTTATTAATGATAAAATTTTGTGACAAATTAAAGAAAAAGGACCATATTATGTAGCGAACGTTATTATTTCAATGAATACCTATTAGATATCCTTTGGAAAATACATGATATATCTAATAGATCTAACGGATGTAGGCAAGACGTCCATTAGATTTTTTTAGGGCATCCATTAGATATCTGTGTTATAATATATCCAGTGGATATTCCCTATATCCTGGTTATAGGCGGACATTTGGATATCCATGAGTAGTCTATAGGACATCTACATATATCCAGTAGATATACTGGATATCCATGACGGATATCTTTTAGACGTCTAATAGATATGTGTGTGTCGTCTGGGCTTCTTGCTGGAAAACTGCGCGAGTCCAGCCCGTACCCAAAGAAGGCACGAAGACCTTGCCCTTGCCAAATAACTATCGTCCAGTCGCATTGCATTTGGTTATATCAAAGTTATGGAGAAGGCTGTCAACAAAAAATTATTAAAGTACCTGGAAGGCTTCCACATTATTAGTGACGGCCAGTATGGATTCCGTAAGTCTAGATCAACAGGAGACCTTCTCGCTTATGTTACTCGCGTTCAGAACAACGCAATAGAATATCACGAGGAGTCTCGGGCGGTAGCACTGGACATTTCCAAGGCCTTTGACCGAATATGGCATAAGGGGCTCCTAACTAACTGTTCATGGCTGTCGAGCTTTCTTAAAGACCGTTCTCTGCGAGTGGCGATGGACGGATTTCTTTCAGACACATTTAACATTAACGCCGGAGACCCTCAAGGTTCTATATTGTCGCCCACCCTCTTTCTACTATACATGAATGATCTTATGGAAAAAACTAAAAATCCTATATACAGCTTTGCTAATGACAGCACGCTTGTTTCATCTTTTACTTTGGAGGCTCGGACATCGGCTGCCAATGCACATCTCTATAGGCAACAAGAGGTCTCACATCTCAACAAGGACTTGGAAGAAATTCTCTCTTGGGGTGACAGTAACCAAGTAAAATTTAAAGCTGAAAAAACCCAGGCGGCAGTTTTTTCTAAAAAAGGTAATGTTGAAGAACCGGATATAGTCATAGCGGGACACTCGATTCCCTTGGCTTCATCAATTCATTTATTGGGCGTCAATTTGGATAGTCTTGGCATAGTCATGTTGCGGCCATTGCTAAGGCAGCCTCGCAAAAGCTTGGAATACTTTTCCGAACTAAGAACCTCTATACACTCCAACAACTTTTGATGCTCTAGAAAGCCCAAATTCGACCATCGCTCGAGTACTGTTCGCATATTTGGGGCTGTGCCTAAACATACCCTGAGATTCAATTCAAAACAAAGCCATTCGCTTGATCGGTTACCATGATTTGACAAACAACCTGAAGTGCCTGGAACATCGAAGGCAGGTTGGCGACTTGAGTCTATTTCACAAATAGTTTCATGGCTAGTGCTCAACTGAGGTTGCCCGCTTGATTCCACCCAGAGCGGTGCATGGTAGAAATACACGACGAGCCACTGCAGCCCACCCGCACGTGGTTCAGCTTAGTGTTCCTCGAACGACACTGTTTAAAAATTCTTTCATCTGGAGAACCTCATCATTCTGGAACGACCTCCCTGAGGCCGTGTTCCCCAATGACTATAACCTCCAAAGATTTAAGACCAACGTGAATCGCTGCCTTATCATAAAAAAAATTGGAACAAGGGTGGGGGGTACAGGGGCAGCAAGTCAAGGGGGGCGGCGATAGCCGCCCGAATAAAAAAGATAACTTTAAAACTAATTTATTAGTAAAATTATCAATATAAAATTATTATCATTATACTGGGTAACTACTTAAAGTTAAAAATGTATTTTACAAGTATAACTGGAAATAAACAAAACAACATTGGTTTTAAAAACTCTACTCCACATCGCAACCAGTTGGGAAATACATTTTTCGTTTTTGTTTTAACACGTTTCAACCCATAATCCCATGAAATCGCGTCGCATTGCAGAAAAATACTCGTTTATGCCCTGAGCCTATAAATACACGCACTGGGATAATTTGCACTATATTAATTTTGAACGTGTCAATTTCAACAAATGAAAACTACGAATGTAAAGAGGAGGCTCTAAAAATTCAAAAAGACCAATTCAAAATTAATTTTAACGTTGTAATATTGCATTATCAAAAATAGAAGAAAGGTTTCAGATAAAACAACATCACACAGTTTTCAATTTTCTTAACGACCTAAATAATTTCCTTAAAACAGATAAATCAAATAGGTCTACAAAATTTAAATCTGTGGAAAATCTGTTACATGATCCATCTAAAAATGAAAATATATTATAGCTGAAGATCTATGCGATGAAATTGACAACGTTGCACCCTATATTTCCCTAGAAATGAACGCGTTAAATGTGATTCAACACCTATTTACCAATAACTTCATCTATCTGTTTCCAAATTTAGCGATTGCCATACGAATTTTTTTAACATTATCTGTGACTGTGGCTAGCGGGAAAAAAGCTTTTTAAAACTTAAAATAATAAAACATTATTTGAGATCAACAATGGGACAAGAAAGGCTTTCAGACTAATCTATTATTAGTATCGAAAAGGACATTTCGGAAGATACAGATGTATGAGATGTTATAACAGAATTTGAATTAAGAAAGGGCAAGAGAAGCAAAGATTACTTAAGCTTTTTGACTGACTTATTAGGGACATGTATTAACAGATATGTGTATGTATTTAATATAACGTATTCATTTGGTTACTATATCAATAACTTAATAATTATTATTTCTGACCGGTATATTATTAGCTTATAACGTCTTAGTTACGCGGGAATTATAAGGGTCATAACTCCCTTGGGATATTAAGAAAAATTTGACATAAAATCAAACGATTGGCATCTAATGTCAATTTGATTGTCATCTATTGAAACATTTATTCCACTTTAAAAATGAACAAAATGTTACTAAAATCGGTCAGAAATAAAATTATCTATGTATCACTGGAATTATAAGGGTCTCAATTACCTCGGGCAATTGCTGTCCCTCGGGCCAAAGGCCCTCGGGACGTAAACTTTGCCCTCGGTAATTAAGACCATTATAATTCCCTATTAGATACATAAATAACTATTATGTTAGGTAGGTTGTAAAATTAAAAAATAAACTGAACTTATTATATTTTCTGTAATTTGTTGTTTCATTTAAGGTAAACATTTTTTAGAGAAATTTCAATCAATTCATACGGTATTAGGAGGGGGGGGGATTATTGTCGCACACGTGTGGCAGCTACCCTAGGAGCGGCCCTGTATAGATAGAATAAAAACCTTTTGTTCATCACCTTTCATAATTTTAAGTGGGTCCCCACAAAATTCCTCAGTAATTCCGTAATATACAGGGTCTCCTAAAAGGTATGGTCAATAAATAGGGCTCAAGTAGATTGGGTCAAAATAGAACCAAAAGGTTATGTAACATTTTGCCGTATGTTCCCCTAATACCGAGCTACAGCCTCGCAGAAAATAGACCCTGAAGATGTTCTTTTCTTAATACTTTGGAAACCAACTAAGATAAAAACTAGAAATTTAGGTATTGTAGTAAGCTTTACACGCAGAATCGAACTGTTGTCGTTAAAATGTCGACAATTTACAAGCAGCGTCAGAAATAGGGGAGGGCGCAGTTAAAATATAACTTTCTTTCAAATTTATTTTTTTACTTTTTTGTGTCAAATTAGAAAATTTCAACGTTTTTTACAAGTAAAAAGGCAGTCCTTGCGAGACATGTTTTCGGGCGTCGTTTTCGGATAAATCGATCAAAAATTTATCTTGCATCCCAAAATTTTTGTATTTAGCTAGTATAAAAATTAGACGAATGTCAAAAAGTAATGAAATGAGTAAGATGCATTTTCTTAAGAGGAACATATTTGAAGATGAGATCATGAAAAATATTAAAATTTGTGTAAACAATATTATTGCATATTTTATTTTAGGTCTTTATTTTTTTTTTCCTTTAACACTTTTGTCATTTCGGTTGCTAAATCTGTTACATTGGAGTGTTTTACGTTATTAAGAATCAAATTAATTACATATTTAAGCTTTACAACAGATTCGCGGAGAAATTAATGAAATAGCCTGACTTTGATAATAACGTTTAATTAGGAAAGGACACGATACATTACTTTGAGACAAAGTAATAACAATTTAGTACTTAGTATTTCCTCGTCTAGCTCTAACGATAACCTGCATCTTCTTAGGCATAGTGCGCAAAAGATCTTTGATGGTCTCTTGTGGTATTGGATTCTATTCTTCCTTGCAACATACCTTAATTCTGCAATTAAGTTAGGAGCTGGATTTCGTGCTCGAATATTTCCTTTTAAGATGTCCCATATATGTTCTATGGGATTTGCGTCAGGACTGTATGGTGGCCACTCTAGCTTCGCAATCCCGACATCTTCAATGCACTGGTCTACTGTTCTTGCGGCATGGGCACGGGCATTATCGTGCATTAGCACAAAGTTATCGTACCCAATAAAGCCGGCATATGGTATAACATGTTCTGCAAGGATGTTGCGTATGTACCAGTCAGCATTCATCCTTAAATTCACCTCAATGAGTTCCGTGCAACTCTCCCAACTAATGCCAGCCCATAGCATAATGGAACCACCACCAAAGCTTAGATTATGTGTAAGATTACATTCTGCGAAACGTTCTCTTGACCTTCTGTATACTCGACTACGTCCATCAGGCTTCCATAATTGTATTCTTGTTTCGTCTGTAAAAAGAACTTTTCCCCATTGATGTTGATTCCAGTCAGCATGTGCTCTTGCAAATTGTAACCGTCCGATTTTGTGGCGTGGAAGAAGCCGAGGAACTCTAGCAGGAAGTCTTGGATTTAAACCGACCTCCTTAAGTCTCCTTATTACTGTTTTGGTGGAAACATTGACTCGGCTTGCATTTAGTAATTGATTTTTCAGATGCGGATTTGAATTCTAAAATATTGGTCATCTCTTGGCGTTGTACATCTTTTACGTCCTTGACCAGGCCGCCTTTTGTATCCTCCAGTCTCATTGTATCGTTTTACTGTACGAGGAACAGTCGATTGATGGATATTCAATCTCCGTGCAATATCTTCTTGTCTGAACCCCTCATTGGCTAAACAAACAATTTTAACAGAAACAAACTCACTTAAGTGTGGCATCTCACTACTGAAACTACAGGAAATGTTCTGACAACGTCAAATAAAAAGAGCGATTGTTTTAGTCGTCAAGGCACACTATGCTATATTTATATTTTTCCGCTTATTCAGTTATAATTTAACATTATCGCTTGTTAAGTGATAAAAGCTATGTCTAAACATTATTTTATCTGTAATATATTGCAATTACGTAGAACACTCCAATGTAACAGATTTTGCAGCCGAAATCACAAAAATATTGTAGGAAAAAAAAATAAAGACCTAAAATAAAATATGCAATAATTTTGCCGGTGAGTGTAATTATGATCTCTTTTTCCCATGCACGGTGGTTTTTAAATCGATTAATCTCGAGAACGATTCTTTAAATCGTTTCTAACTAGGAGTACTTTTTTGCAAAAAAACGTTAAAGTTTTCAAATTTAAGATAAAAAAAGATATAAAAATCAATATAAAAAAAGTTGTAGGTAAATTTTGACTCCGTCCTTCCCTATCTCTGGCGTCACTTTTAGATTGTTGACATTTTAACCACAATAAATTGATTCGACGCGTTAGAATTACTTACTAGAATACCTAAATTTCAAGCTTGTAATTTTATTTGTTCCGGAAGCATTAAAAAATAATATTTTCAGAGTCTTCCTTTTGGCAGCCTGTACCTCGGTTATGGGGGGGTTTAGGACAAAATGGTACATGACCTTTGGACCCTATTTTGAATCGATCTGCCCAATCCTCAATTATTGACCGTACCTAGTTAGGATACCCTGTAGATAAAAGTATAAATATCATTCTGGATTAAAATAAAATCATTTTTAGGTTTTTTATTATTGATAACCATTGGAGTCCATGAAGTTGCGGCCAAATTTTATCCATTATATACAAAGTACGACCAAAATATTGTTAAAGGCAAATATCTAAGACAAAAAAGACAGTTCGGATTTGGTCAAAATCCTGGATTTCAGTTTAACCAACCACAAGGAAATGGTAAATATATAATCTCTATAATAAGTCCCCAATCATAATTTAGCCAAAAGTAGTCAAGCGAAAAATTGACTTACTTGGCCGATTTTATTACAGAATTGAAACAACAAAATTTTCACAAATTTAAGCATGCCTCTAATGTTCAATTTTTGAATTTCGTTCTAGTTGTATTTACTCTATATAATATTTTAGATTATCCGGATGACGACGGTATGTTTTTTGATGAAGATAATATTATTATGTTTCCGGACATTGAATGACCAATCAAACCAAGGGCCCTAAGGCCGAGAAAGTGGCTATTCTCGGCCCATGGGGTAGCCAGAATACTATGACTTTCGAGATAGCTTCAATAATTACCATGATTTAATCGAGAGCAGCTCAAGATAGCTAAATGGAAAATTCACTTACATTGCCGATTTTTATAAGGCGCATATTTTTAAAGTGTTACATAATTATACCAAATAGTAACCCAATTTCGGGTCTAGTACATTTCGTCGCGGCCCTTTCGCCGCGGCCGTTTCGCCTCGAGGACTATTTCGCCGCGGCCATTTCGCCGCGGCCCTTTCGCCGCCAAATAAATGATAGGTATTAAATTATTTAAACAATGAGTGTAATTAAAGGTAAAAAGAAATTGACATGAAATTACAAAACAATCAAGAAATTTTATTAATTTAGTTTCGAATTGTCAGAGTAATTGAATAATTCTGAAAATGGCGAACAGTACAAAACACCACACATTGCACAAAATTTCGAAAAAAAAAATCAATAAAATGTTATTATGTTTTTATGTTAAATGTTTCTAAATAATAAATAAAGAAAAAAACAATATATGTAAATTTGTTTAAATTTCATAACTATCATTTTATTATTTGGCGGCGAAATGGCCGCGGCGAAACTGCCGCGGCGAAACGACCGCGACGAAATGTCCCTTCCCCACCCAATTACTTAGGTTACTCTTTGATTATACTGTGTTTCCTATTTCCTGACAGCAAGTAACCCTCATTATAAATGAAAAATACAAATTTTGGGTTCTGTGTGAACATATTATTTTTAGACTGAAAGTATATCTTGTCAGTTACAATTCAAGCAGTTTAAACATTGTATAGATAGATCAACACACCCGTAATTTTATCTTTCACCGTAGGGTCGGAAAATTATATCAATAGAGCAAGCAGATAACTTAGGATAAGTCTTACGACAGTGGTGGACGTTTGGGTTTCTATTAATATGTATGCAATTTTTATGGTGTACAAAAAAAAGCTATATATATACAGTGTGTTCCTAACTACGATACGAAACTTCAGAGTGTGATGCGTAGGGTCGTTTTAAGAAAAAAAGTTCCTATGAACATACGTCCGGAGTTGCTTCGTTTCTGTGATATAGGGAGTTGAAGTTTACAGAAAAAAAACGGTCATAAATATCCTTAAACCGATTTGGTTGATATTTAGTTCAGTTATTTGAAGTAATAAGGTGCTTATTTAGCCCTAACTCGATTGAAATTATTAAGTCCAGTGGCGTCTCAGAGAAAAAGTACGCCACTGCCTTTTTTTTTAATTTTTTTATTTGCTCAGATTAAGCCACTACAAATACAACTTTTTGGTCTCTTGTGTTTTTTCCATATCTGGCTTCGTTTGCGAGAAAAATAATAAAAATCACAATTAGAACTCATTCTAAAAGCTATCCATGGACAACATTATACAGGGTTCCCCATAATAGACTACCCATTTTATATTATTAATAAATTCTCTACGAGATAACTAAATAGGTTGTTCTCTGTGGGATTATCTTCTGTAGTCTTTGGGATTTAAGTAAATTATGAATGAAGTAGGCGCCTGTCACAAATAAATTTTAAATTAATAATTTCGTGAAACGTCATTTTTCTACGAGAAGTTTGTTAGTTTTCATCAATAATTATTTAATTTTTTTGCTCTGAGACATTATTTCAACTTCCGTTTGAACTTTCATGGATTACTCAGTGCAACAACGTGTGTTTTGTGTAGAAACTTACATAAGAAGCAATTCGGTAGAAGAAGTTAGGCGTGCATTCCGGCGTCAGTTTAATAACAACAATAGGGGTCACGCGCCAAATCGTAAAACTGTTAAGTTATGGGTTCGTCATTGGCGTGAAAATGGTTCTCTACAAAACTTGAAGAAGCCTGGACGTCGAAGAACAGTTCGTACACCAGAAAATATTGAACGAGTTAAAATTGCGTTTTCGAGAAGTCCTAAAAGGTCTGCTAATCGACAAACCCTTATCCTAGGAATATTGAAGGGAAGCTTAGATCGAATTCTTCAAAGGGATTTAAAATTTCATCCCTATAAATACCAAATGGCACAGCACCTTAGCAATCAAGATAAAGAAGCAAGGTTAGCATTT
Source organism: Polydrusus tereticollis (assembly GCA_963920685.1). NCBI lineage: Eukaryota > Metazoa > Arthropoda > Insecta > Coleoptera > Curculionidae > Polydrusus > Polydrusus tereticollis. The sequence continues at coordinate 129,195,587 of OY987329.1, forward strand.
TGTCAAGAATTTTTGGATTTACATCAAGGAGCAATTCACAGTCTCCTAATGACCGACGAAGCAAATTTTTATTTGAACGGCATGGTCAATAAACAGAATTTTAGATACTGGTCAAATGAAAATCCTCGTGAAATCTTTACACAGAACCTCCATAATCCAAAACTTGTTGTATGGTGTGGAGTAGGATCTTTTGGTATTATTGGCCCTTATTTTTTTGAGGGTGAAAATAACCGCGCTGTAACAGTAACATCCGAGCGCTACGTTAATATGCTAGAGACATTTCTCATTCCAGAATTAAATAGACGAGGATTACTAAACAATGCCTTACTATTCCAACAAGATGGGGCAACAGCTCATACCGCCAGAAACTCAATGAGAGTCCTGCGAGAAATGTTTAATGGCCGACTCATTTCTCGATTCGGAGATTTGCCTTGGCCTTCGAGGTCCCCCGACTTAACGGCACCCGATTTTTTCCTGTGGGGATATTTAAAAGCCAAAGTGTTTGCGAGTCGTCCAGGTACAATCGAGGAACTGAAAGTCAAAATTCGTGAAGAAGTTGAAGGAATAGACGAAGGTTTGCTACGCCGTGTAATGAACCACTTTTTATCTAATATTGAAAAATGTGTTGAAGTTGGTGGAGGTCATTTAGAAGACGTGATTTTTAAAAGTTAGAATTAAATTAGCCAAATATTTATAAGTTATCATAAATCTCAAAGAGTTAGCTGTAATTTAGTACAATAAAAAGTTTGTTTTGTTAACTAAAAAAATTTTAATTCAAATATTAAAATGGGTAGTCTATTATGAGTATTATGGGGAACCCTGTATAACAACCGAAAATAAAAAATAAACAATTTCGACTTTACAGTAAATGAGCAAAATGTTCACCTTCTGATAAAATGCACGACTGGTTTCAATAGGTTAATAGGTTTACTTTTATTGTCACATCATTATAACAAATTATTGCCAAGGCTAAATGAAGTACCTACCTACCTGCTTTGGAGAGCAGGTGACAGTAATAGTATTGTCATATTATCAGTAAAATTCAGAGTTGTCAATTAGCAGTGATTTCATCATGAACAATTTTACTAACGCTGAAATGGCTGGCATGCACTTTATTTATGGATTAGCAAATGAAAGTGCGGAAGAAGCACGGAGAATTTACCAGGATAGATATCCTCACAGCGTAATCCCATGTGCTAAAATATTTAGAACGCTAGATGCAAGATTATGTGAAACTAAGAGTTTTAATAAAAATACAGGTGGTGGAAGACCAGAAACTGTACCAACGCCTGAACTAGAAGAAGCTATAGAAGAAGATCCTTCAAATAGTACCAGAAATATTGTATACTGCAGTTTGAAGTCAGCCCAAAAACCGTTTGGAAAGTTTTATAAAGAAACCTCCTATACCCATATCACATACAGCGGGTCCAAGCTCTACTGCCTCCAGATTTTTACCCAAGATTAATGTTTTGCAGGTGGTTGATTCACAGGACACACAATAATTTTTTACCAAATATTTTAGATACGGACGAGGAAAATTTTTCACGAGATGCTATTATGAACTTTCACAATGACCATTTTTGGGCCGACGAAAATCCCCACGTCATTAGAGAAAGTTATTTTCAGCAACAATTTTCGCTCAACGCTTGGGTAGGAATTATTGGTGACTACCTAATTGGCCCATTTTTTTTACCGCCAAGATTAACAGGTGAATCCTACACGGACTTTTTGCGACATCATTTACCCATTTTTTCCTCTTTTTCTTCTCAATAATAATTGATTGTGGTGCCCACTGAGACGCCACTGGACGTAATAATTTCAATCTAGTTAGCGCTTAATAAGCGCCTTATTACTTCAAAAAACTGAACCAAATTTCAACCAAATCGGTTTAAGGATATTTATGACCGTTTTTTCTTTAAACTTCAACGCCCTGTATCTCAGAAACAAAGCAACTCCGGACATTTTTTCATAGGAACTTTTTTTCTTAAAACGACCTTACGTATCACCCTCTGAAGTTTCGTACCGTAGTTAGGAAACACCCTGTATATTTAATTATATTAACCTAATATAAAAACAGTACAGGTCACGCTTACAAGAATTTAAAAATTAAAGCTCTAAAAACGTGTCTTCACCCTCAGTAAATTTGAATAATTCGTCTGTGGAGTCAACTGAAAAAACAAGTGGTTCTATCGTTTCTCCCATCATGTTGTCTAAGTCACAAATTTTGTTTCCTCTTTAATTACATGTTGACAATTTTCTCTCCTGTCAATTGTCATTGAATTTCAATAATTCACGTACATCTTTTGTTTTAAATGTACTGTTATTTCTTGCCACATAGCCTTTCATGTGTGCCCATATCAACTCAATTGGATTTAATTCACGATGGTAGAAAGGCAGTCGAAGTAAAACAATACCACCTTTTTTAGCCATTTCGTCAATTACACATTTTTCCAAAATTGACATTTTCTCGAGCCATTTATAATATCCCTTTTTCCCAGTCGCAGGTAGTTTCTATAAAAGCCTTCCTTAAATGATAGCTAGCGTTATCTAACACTATGCCAAAATTTTCGAGAATTAATCACTTTCTCAAAATACACTTCGATGACATCAGCTGTCAGTTTCTCATGATAAACTGCAGTTCTTCTGTTTACAAATCCATTTTCACCACCTATATTGTGCATTATTAATTAACCTGTGACCTCTACCTGCAGGTATTTTCAAGCCAGTAGAAAATCCTTTTATAAATGCTTGATTAGAGCTTTGAATATTTTTATCCTGCCATATCCCTTGCACTGCGAATGTCTTTCGTCGAGCCATGTTTCGTTTAAATCTAAATTTCGTCTAAACTAATGTTCTTTTTTCAATTCTATATCTGCCAATATGTCTTAGATACTGCCGTCTCCGAAAGATAATTTCTTGTCTATCCAGTAAGGTTGACTTTTGGTTGTATTTTTCGCAAGAAAAATTTATGCTATGTAAAATTTGCCAGAATTTTTTTTTTCCTAGGTTGGGTTAATGTTTATCTTCTCTTATATCATTAACATTTTTGTCCAATATTGGTACCTCATTATTGAAATAAGAAATACGAGCTTTTCTTTTTATTACACTTTTTACATCCTCATCAATAATTAGTACAGGTGTCCTTCCTGGCGGCTGTTTAGGAAGGGCTACCGTTCCAGATATTCTTTCCCTAACAAGCCTGTATATTAATGATTTAATAACTCCCGTCATATTGGCACATAAGCATCTAGGCTTCGGACAGTACTAGAGGGTGTTTGGTGTACAAGTGCTTCCAGCACATTTAATTCAAAGTCAAAAAAGCTTTATTGTACAAATCTTTACATTCTCATTTACAAAGCTGTAAGAACGAAAAAAAAAATTATCAGGTTATCAATATGCGCTTGGTGCCCCCAATCCTAACGAATCTTAAAATAGTTCAGTCAATATTTTAAAATTTTGGTTAAACTATAACCATACTCAAGAAGCACACCCCAAGGTTACCACACACAACATTATTAAAATTTCATCTAAAAGCAACAAAAAAGATAATTAAAGAAGTGACATAAAAATTGTTAATAATTAGAAGTAAAGTTGCACAATTACCAGAAAAATAAAACAAGAATCACACCAATACAAGAAACACTGATACAATAGAAGCAAACTTTAGTACACTAGGAGCTATCCCAGAAAAATTCTTCTATGGTATAATAAGCTTTAGAAACGAATAGAGCCTTTACTTATTTTCGAATTTTTTTGAAATTCTGAATTTTTTTAATTTTTAGAGGAAGATGATTAAATATTTTCTAACCGTTGTAGAATATACAGTTTTTGGCTTGACTGCAATGGGGTTTGGGGTATAGTTAAATGAATTTTAAATATTTTACGAGTGCTGTGCACTGGGGTTGAATTAATTTTACTCTTAAATTTCCCATAAATTAAACAAGATGTCTCCAACAAAAACAAACAAAGTAAAAATTGTATATAAAAGAAATAGTGGTCGGCTAGAGTCTCTAATTTTGGCTTTACATATATATTTATTGGCTTTTTTTTGCAAAACAAATATTATATTAAATAAATGCTGCGAGCAGCTGCTCCAAAAACGTATGGCATATCTTAAAAATAATTTAAAACTACTGTCTTTGCTTTTACGTCAAGCACCCCTCACAAAACATTGGGAAATAATTATTCATTATTTTTATAATAGAACCACATCGATAACTCGTTAAAAACTACTAAGTAAGTTGGAACTATTCTACTAAGAAATAAGGTACCTGTATAATTTAAGACCAGGTACCAGTTATATTGTCATTATTGCGATTTTACCACAAATGATCCTTCGCTGTGCTATGAACCATTAAGAAATAGAGTATAAGCTCTTATTTTTTAAATCTTGTTTTAATTTGCTTTACTCTATTTAATATTATTTTAGATTATCCGAACGACGACAGTGCTGTATTTTTTGATGAAGAAAACACGTTTGGTGACTTTGTGAGACCAAACAGACCCCGTGGTAACCAAAATAGTGGTTTTCGTTACCCCAGTTTCTTTGACGATGATGATCCAGCCTCAAACTACCCTAGTTTTAACGGCCCAACGACTCAAAATCCACGAGGTATTATTATTGGTTCATTATTTTTAGCCGCCTTTGTTATCATTCTTTCTCACGTACTTTTAGTTTTTGTTTATACTTCTAAGAGAGCCGATGCCCACGGTATGGAAGTCATACCTAATAATATGTCCTTGCGACGTGTTTAAAAGTCTTTCAAATTGAATTTAGGTCATGTGAGATCTGGATACGCTATGCAACCTTGCCACCCCTAATCAACGACTTATCCCACTTTTCCGCGAATATAGGGGGTCTTTCTTGTTTTTATTAACAAACGAATATCTAAGGCACTCCTCACACGGGGATACTCAAAAGAAACTGTAGTAGCGTGGATACCAGGGGACTGCGCGACTAGGTCACCCAGCTTGTAAATTTAAATGACGCAACTCACACGGCGCTACCCGAGTGGCGGCGACTGTGAGACCGACGCGATCCGAGTATCCGCGACCCGACGTGCTGGGTCCTGCGCTACTACAATCTTCAGTCTTTAGTATCCTGTGTGACGTGAGAGCAATTACTATACGGTGCGCGCACGTTATCAGTAGTCTCCCTTCTGGGCCCACACATTCCCTCATATTCGTGTCCATATAATTTATGGAATGAGTAATTATTTGCAAAAGTTCTACGTACGTCTCTTTTTTCGTTCTATAAAATGCACGAAATTTTGAATCCGTTACTTGCCATTCTTTCGCAGCCACAAATAATCTGCAGTGGACATTCCTTTCAATATACGGATGGATCCAGAATCTCCTCCTACGTCTCCATCTGTAGTTATCATAATAGTAGAGGAAAATATCTTCTTCGCTACTAGAAGTGGACATTTTTTGACTTCACTTCGCAGTGAGAAAAGGAAAACAACTGATGTGGCAATCAAAAGCAGCTCGCGACTCCGTGACTAGTGTATTGACCGTGTGAAGGTGAATGGGCAACTTAAGTAGCCTGTCGCTCAGTCTCCTGGTATCCACGCTACTACAGTTTCTTTTGAGTATCCCCGTGTGAGGAGTGCCTAAGTCTTCTTGTGAGTGATGATGTATTTAATTATGTATTACGCATGTGTCAATTTTAATATCAACAACAGCGCCACCTTTTAGTCTGGCTGGCAATAATTAGTAGTATATCCTTCTTATCTATTTTACAAATTCTCCGAGGTACTTACCTACCTTCCTAAAATAAAGTGTTGCCAGCAGACTAGAAGGTGGCGCACCGTTAATTCGATACCTAAACTAACCTCAACTAGGACGTATATCTTCTAACTCTCCAAAGAGATGTGAATGCTCTCTCGGGAGAATAGACTATTTACATCATATACGGCCACATCATATGTTTTTGTTAACTATACACGGATGCTTGTCAGCGCACTTCTTACGAAATGATCCCGTTCTCTTAGAAAATTCAAAAAATAATTTTTAAGAGAAAGATTGACAGAGAACAGGTCCTTTGTCTTGATATGATCATTTCCGTAATTTGAGAATAAACGTCCTGTTGACGCCGCCTTTATTTGCTTGCTCCAAACATAAATTGTTTACTGTATCTACATAGGTTGCTTGGTTCAAAATATGTCAGTTGAAATAAAAGGCTTTTTCTCACACAAACTATATCTATTTACTTTTGTTATATAGTTTACTCATCTTCACATCCGTTCTGCGTAGCAGCAAACACTATTTTTACTTTTACAACTTAGTATGGTAACTACTTACAGCATTAAAACAGCTATACATTTTAACATCATTAACATTACATTACTAAACAAACAATAATATCGGAGAACACTACTGTATTTTTAAACCTTCGAGAATTTATCGTATCTGCTAACTTGAGACTGCTTTTTACAATAGATAAACAGGACTCGTGTCGTGGTTTAATAACTACGTTAGTATACCGTCTGGCATTAACACCGCGAATTGACCATGTTATTTTAACAGATAAACGGAACTAGAGTTGAGATGTAGTAATTACATTATACATACACCTTCGGGATACAATACCGCGAATTTTCTAACTTATTTCATGGCTTGAATATCATAAAATCAACTTAACCCGCGCAAGATGCCGCGAGGAGACCGTCTGCTTTCTGCAAGGCATATACGGAACGGGAACTCTACTTAAGTCTGGATATAATAATCACATTTAGTATATCTTCAAGATACCTCCGCGACTTGACCAACTTAATTACTTATGGCTTCAGTACCATAAAATCAACTAAACCCGCGCAAAATGCCGCGAGGAGACCGTGTGCTTTCTAGCAAGGCTATAACGTATCTGATTTCTCGAAACATGTTAATTCGTATTTGCGATATATCATCCCTCTCGTACACACAGTAACATCCTGTCCTACCGTTTCAATTAACACGTAAGTATATCTGGTTACATAACAATAAATCCTTCGTTTACATCACGTTTGTGCCGCTTTCCTATGCTCCGTTTGTAGATGGCGAATATTGTAGCAAATTGGCGGTTGGAAATACGTTTTAGAACCTAACTGAAGTTAACTGCCTTTTCTTGTTTCCATGTGCATTTGTAGTTTTTATGCACCGGAGATAAATTAAAGATTGCAGACAGCGGCGCTGCCATACTTTCTTTACTTTGAATTTATACTTGTTATGTTATTAAATTATGCAACTAGATACCTAAACCTTTCCTCAACACGTCCAGATCGACTATGAGTGTCGCTTGTTAATATCCACCCCTTTAGGCGGGGCAAGGGGTACTATGCGTTGATTGGGGGTGGCAAAGTTGGCATATTCGGATCTTCCATAACCAAAATTCAATTTGTAAGATTTTTGACCAAATCGCGGTGACCTAATAATATGACTTCCATACCGTCGAGTCGGCTCTTAGCACAATATTCCTTGATTTGATCTACTCGGTTAGTCCGATCAGTGCGAGTACCATTTACCATATATTTTTGTGTTGACTGAATTAATTACCTTATGCAATTTGTTTCCCTTTTGTTTGTATTATTATTATCTAAAGTTTCAAACCTTCAAAAAATACATTTTGTATAAAAAATTACTTTAAAATATATTAGGTAAAGTACTTCCCAATATATTTCGTTTCGACTTAATGACTGCAATAAAACCCCTCATAAACTCGGCTTTCGCTTTCGCAGAGACGTATTAACCCACATTTATTTTTAATGCCAGTTTATAATAACAATTATTAGGTACATTACCTACTTAATTTGTTATCAAAATTAATAAAGTGTCTAATTATTAAGGTTTTCTAGAAACAACTTAATTATTAGGATATTTCTCAAAACTTTTTAGTAACAGGTACCTGTTTATATAGCTTATATAAATAGTAAACATAATATTCGAAATAGGTTAGTGTCTATCTATTTTACTCTGAAACAAGTTAATATTAAGAGTATGTGGAGACCTTGGGAATCTTCAGCTAATGCAATATCTAGTATCTAGCTACCCTAAACATTCCAGGAAGCATTTATCTTCTGACGCCAAAGCGATCGTGAAAAATATATGTGAATCGTTATTAAAGAGCGGCCACCCTAAAGTAATAATGGCCATTAAAAATACCAGTGAAATGACGAAAGTTCTATTATCGACGGTACGAGATATTATGCTAAAAGGACATTTTAAAAGAAAAGTTCGCAAAGATACCGGAAAAATGAAGTGCGTAGATGATTGTGACAAATTGAAGACTCTTATATAACTACGCAACAAAACGAAATACATCCTCTTATTATAAATGTGGATGATAGTGACAGCGAGACTGAATTTGGAATAGATTAAAACGTTTTATAATAAATTACGATTAAACCTTCTGTGTATATATGCAAATATATTTTTTTAAGTAGGTATATTAATTGTTATTATTACTTTCACCTAAATGCGTGCGAAAAGTTGCCCTTTTCCCTTTTCCGCACGCAAACTTGTCACACTTGTTTTGTACTTATAATAAATTAATATACATATAATACAAGTAATGGTAAAAATAAACATAATAAACTTTGCTACTATAAGGTATATTACTATATATTTTCATTTAACTACAAAATCCGTTCCTGTGCAAAGCAGTACCCCTTATTTCATTTCATTTCAGTAATACAAACAGTGATGCCAGTTGGGGCTAGGTAGATTGCGCTGGTTGGTACGCTCATCGACAGTTTTATATGGGTAATTTTACCAAGAAATTTTTTAAAAACATAGGTTTGGCAATCGAACAGGAAACGGGGTTTCTTTGGGTGTTTACAATATAATAAAACTATTATTACAGTTATTAGGTCAAACGAAATATGTTCGGATGGACTTTAATTTATAAATAATTTAAAAAAATAAAGCTTTAAGTTTCTAGAAAATATCATTTGATTTGGGAATGTGAAAATATTGTCATATTATTATATAGTAAGATAAAAAAAAACGTCCTCAAATAAGGCCGAAGAATCAATCACGCATTTCTTTAAGGGCAACCTATGTAAAAGGTTAAGCTACATAAAAAATAAAACTAGGTATCTAGTTGCGTATCACCATAATATTTTTTTTTAATTTTATTTAGCTGTTACCTCAGTGAATATCCCAGGCATGGGTACTACTCAGTCAGCGTGCGAAGATCGATGCTTGACTACACCACAGTATAATCCAGTATGTGGAGATAACAACGTTACCTATCTTAATATAGAAAAGTTTAAATGTGCTGTGAGATGTGGTCGAAGTAAGTGAAAGAAAATCATTCATTTTAAAGTAGGTTACTACCTAAGTACCGAATTTCTTAAAATTTTCGCAAAGTTACGAATTTGCGAAATAATAATAATAATAATAATAATGACAATAATAACAATCATAACAATCATAATGATAATAATAGTAATAATAATACTATTTAAAAAAGCTAGAGCAAAAGGTAGAAAAATTATACTCAAAAACCAGAAGGATACACGGAACCAATACACAGCAACAATCACACCAGATACGGAAGAAAGAGAAGAAAAAAAGTGAAATCAGTGGCAGAGGCATTATCACAGGCAACACAATCACCTCTATACAAATGAAAAATAGACTCTGAAGATCCAGTAAAAATCGCAAACAAAATAGCCACCCATTTTGAAAGAGTCAGCAACAACTATCCAAACTTCCAACAAGCAAAAAATAATATAGAAGTGAATATAGATTTTACCATAGAAAATAACCTTGATTATAACTTATATACCTTTCGACTAAATGAAGCACTTCAGCAATCCAAAAGTGGTGCTCCAGGAACAAATACAATCTCAAACGATATGCCTAAAAACTTAACACCTGGATAAAAGGAAATATTTTAGAGCACTATATTTCAAACTGTGGAACAAAAATACACTTACCCAGAATCCTGGAAAGAAGCAGTGATAGTTTCTATACCTAAACCAAAGAGTAACATAACCAATTGGTTATGTTACTCTTTGCCTAAACCTAATAAAAGCAAATTGTTAGAGAGGATGGTAAATAACAGACTGCCTGGAAAAAAATAAACTGCTCGTTTTCTACCAAGCAGCAGTGGCGCAACCAGGTGGGGGCTGCCGGGCTGCAGCCCCCCCCCCCTCCTCGAGCGAGCGTAGCTCGAGTCGTCTAACTACCTCTTTACAAGAAATGTTAACTCATCTTTACCTAAAATAGGTAAAATTACACAAAAATTGAAACGAGCCTGGTTGGTTTTGTGATTTTCTGTTGTGTTTTTCTTTTTCTTACTTAAAAAGCACCATCATTGAAAAAATGACGTGGCACCCAAGAAATGTTTTTTCCACATTCGTGCTAATACGAAAACTACCGTTATTCGTCAAATTCTTTCTGGAGAATACACGTTTCAAAGTAAGAGCTGCAAATGAGTTTTCAAAAATTCGAACACTAGAGAATGGCGTCCCGCAAGGATATCAACACTCAGTTTCAAATTTTCGCAAAGTTACGAATTTGCGAAATAATAATAATAATAATAATAATAATGACAATAATAACAATCATAACAATCATAATGATAATAATAGTAATACTAATACTATTTAAAAAAGCTAGAGCAAAAGGTAGAAAAATTATACTCAAAAACCAGAAGGATACACGGAACCAATACACAGCAACAATCACACCAGATACGGAAGAAAGAGAAGAAAAAAAGTGAAATCAGTGGCAGAGGCATTATCACAGGCAACACAATCACCTCTATACAAATGGAACATAGACTCTGAAGATCCAGTAAAAATCGCAAACAAAATAGCCACCCATTTTGAAAGAGTCAGCAACAACTATCCAAACTTCCAACAAGCAAAAAATAATATAGAAGTGAATATAGATTTTACCATAGAAAATAACCTTGATTATAACTTACCTTTCGACTAAATGAAGCACTTCAGCAATCCAAAAGTAGTGCTCCAGGAACAAATACAATCTCAAACGATATGCCTAAAAACTTAACACCTGAATAAAAGGAAATATTTTAGAGCACTATATTTCAAACTGTGGAACGAAAATACACTTACCCAGAATCCTGGAAAGAAGCAGTGATAGTTTCTATACCTAAACCAAAGAGTAACATAACCAATTGGTTATGTTACTCTTTGCCTAAACCTAATAAAAGCAAATTGTTACCACCATCAGGATTTCACCTGCTGTATAGGAAAATTGTTAGAGAGGATGGTAAATAACAGACTACCTGGAAAAAAATAAACTGCTCGTTTTCTACCAAGCAGCAGTGGCGCAACCAGGTGGGGGCTGCCGGGCTGCAGCCCCCCCCTCCTCGAGCGAGCGTAGCTCGAGTCGTCTAAGTACCTCTTTACAAGAAATGTTAACTCATCATTACCTAAAATAGGTAAAATTACACAAAAATTGAAACGAGCCTGGTTGGTTTTGTGATTTTCTGTTGTGTTTTTTCTTTTTCTTACTTAAAAAGCACCATCATTGAAAAAATGACGTGGCACCCAAAAAATGTTTTTTCCACATTCGTGCTAATACGAAAACTACCGTTATTCGTCAAATTCTTTCTGGAGAATACACGTTTCAAAGTAAGAGCTGCAAATGAGTTTTCAAAAATTCGAACACTAGAGAATGGCGTCCCGCAAGGATATCAACACTCAGTTGTACTCCGTTTGCAATTGTTATAAATGAAATCTGCAAACATGTCTCTATGTCGATGATGGGGACATTAGGAGAACACTGCACCAGCAATTAACAAAATTATTGACAATGAAGAAAGAATTGGGTTTAAAACCCCATCATGTCCCATTGCTATATCTTAAAGAAAATACTATATAGTGCGTCATCATAGGTGGGTTTTCAGTGAGGTAGAAATCCCACACTGCTTGGCATCCAATAACCCTTAACCCTCCCGCCAAGCGCCTTTTGAAGATTTTCACCTAGCTCAAAAAATAATAATAATAATAATAGTAAATTAATATATTTATTTGTCTTTTACGTATAATAGTTTAGAAACTTAAAAATAAATGTAACAACAAATGCAACTAAAGAATTTCGGACCCCACATTTTCACGCCCCTCCTTCCCCCCGCCCCAACAGCTCCCCGCCCTTCCCCTTCCTCTGTCACAAATGGTCACATTTTGCCAGACCTCTGTCCCTTTTTAGGTATCTATATTATTATATAGACTATAATTTTTATTAAATTCTAATTTTTAGATGTGAAAATTGCTGCATATAGAGCTTGTCCCAGAATAATGGTGAAATAAATGGAATATGAATTAATTTAAGGTTTACCTAAAATAATAGGACCTACTATATAGTTTTAAATTTCGCTTAATTAATTTATTTTTTGGACTCGTAGAATTTAAAATATACAACTGTGATTATTGTGTTTGTATTTTATTTTGTAGCTTTTAGTTTTAAATTCGACATACATAATTATTTTTAATTTATTACGATGAACGAGGGAACGCCTGGATGTCTATTCTCCAACTTAAGAGAAGTGAATGGCTCTCTCGGGTGTCTCGGGAGAATTGGAGAAAATAGTCACTTCTCCCGAGAGAACATTCCCTTCTCTTATGTTGGAGAATAAACGTCCTGAACGACTCAATCTGAATGGAGTAAAGGCTCGTTCATAATGGGAACGTCGAGCGCCATGTCGACTAGTAAACCAAATAATGCATATATGAATTCAAACAGTCAGAGAATGTCGGCGTTAATAGAGCGTTGCGTTAGCGTCCATAAAGCGTCGGGCGTCGTGAACAATTCAGGTTGTTTTTCAAGGCGTTTTTAGTGGTAAAGATGGGCTCAGAGAAAGAAATACTAGCAAGACTTACACTATGGAATGTAAAATTATCCTTATATAAAAATAGAAACATTAAGGATCGTATGTACTCCGAAATATTTAGTTTATGACAAAAATGGTGGAATTCCTCAAATAAACATTTAACACCTTGTAAGTATAATATGGTGTCTCGAGAAAGAACATTAAACGAACTGCTCTCGTTGAAGCGTTGAAGCTATTTTATAAACTGATTCACAACTTTTGATAGGAGACGCTGTCGCTCTGAATACTCTTTCGCAACACGACCATAAAGGCCTCCACACACCGACGCGGCCACGGCCACGGTAGCGGTGGCGGCCAATCTAAACACATGGAAATAAATGAATGAAATCATACCAGCGCGGGCAGGTCTAGATCAAGCGGCCTAGGGCAGCGTTCTGATATGCGGTGACGGTCAAATACAACGTGTCAACTTTGACTGCGGGAAGTGACAGTAGTAATGACAAATAATATACTAGAATTATTAATAGAAAATGTTAAATTATCTCCTTCCACATCGTCTATCATAATATCAAATAATAGAAATAAAAATGAAACCTGGACGTTTAAAAATCTATTTTTGTATACATAAAATCTGTAAACGGAAACTATCTTACCGCTCCACTCACCGCTTTGGTGTGAATACGCCCGACCGCTAATATGATCGCCACCGCGGCCGCCACCGCTACCGTGGCCGTGGCCGCGTCGGTGTGTGGAAGCCTTAACGCGGTATTATGACGCTCGGCGCGACGCAAACGCAACGCGTTACTCGACGCTCTCTACTCTGGACGAGCCTTAACGGAGGATAACATTAAACAAATTATGACAAAAAAATTAAATCTGATGTCAATAAATGACCATAGAATGTCTTTTGAAAATGTATTTAAACAGTGTGTTTTTTCTAAGCGGGCCATATGATTTTATGTGTTAAAGTTTCGATCTAATAGTTAAAAGAAAGCCACCTTAATTTATTATTATGCATAAGACAATAGAAATCCAACAAACATCGAACCTGTGTCTGAAGCATTTAAAATCTTACGTTTTAGCCTTTCATAGTCGCATCTGAAAGCTTTATTTCCCAAAAGAAATCAATCCGCATTTTCGCTATTTCGCGATTATAAAAACAAACCTTTCCTTGCTGAACGCTCTGCCGGATGTTTATTTGCAATGTTTTAGTTTCGAGGCGTGGATCTTTATCCTTCTCCCCAAACAAATCCGGGACAAGGACGATTGTTTTTTAAAAATTTAACATTTCGGAACTTACTGGAAAGACATTTTTTCAGGAATTAAATTGTGTAATTTAACCAACGCGTTTCAGTGCAGTGTTAGTTGTTTGCTATAAAATGAATGGCACACAAAATTCCTTTAGTGACAGAATTGAGGTTAGTTTTGGTTGTTTACAACCGTTAAAATTATAGAAATTTAAAAGTTTTAGTCAAATGGCAGACAAATCAAGCCTAATTTCATTTAATTTTAGGATTATGAAGTCCACAATTTATTGGGCAAAGGTGGTTTTGCTTCTGTGTATCAAGCCAGATGCCGGAAGACACGCACTGATGTTGCTATTAAAATGGTAAAATAGCTTTACTTCTTAAAGTAGTATTATTAATTATACTTCCCTTTCTAGATTGACAAAAAACTTATGCAAGCTGAAGGAATGGTAAGCAGGGTTCAGCAAGAAGTGTCGATACATTCTCGGCTAAAACATCCCTCAATATTGGAACTTTATACATTTTTCGAGGATGCTAACTATGTTTATCTTATACTGGAATTATGTTATAATGGTGAGCTGCAGCAATACATTAAACGAAAGGTTAGTAGCTTTTACAAACTAGTTTAATTCTAGCCTAGTAGGTAGAGATTGTGTTGCATTTTATGTTAATTAATAATAATTAATTGTGTTCAGACTTTTATATATTTTCCAATCATTGTTATTTTTTAGACCTTAAGTGAAAGTGAAGCTAGCAATATTATGAAGCAAGTTGTAGAGGGTATTAAATATTTGCATTTCCACAATATACTTCACAGAGATATTTCCTTATCTAACCTTTTGTTAACTAAAGATATGCAAGTGGTAAGTTGTATTTTTTAATGACTTTAAAAATATTTCGTGTAAATGAAATTTAATATTTAAAAACTTAACTATCTTTGGATATTGCAGAAAATAGCTGATTTTGGCTTGGCAACCCAATTAAGTCGTCCTGATGAAAAACACATGACAATGTGTGGAACACCTAACTTTATATCTCCTGAGGTGGCCACCAGGGGTTCCCATGGACTTGAGGTTGATGTATGGGGTCTTGGATGTCTTCTCTATACTCTTCTAGTAGGATCACCACCCTTTGATACTCATGGTTAGTACAATCATTATAATTTATTTATCATACCACTGTTTTCATAAAAAGTTGTGTAGGTTTGGTACAGGGTTTCCATTGTAAATGAGCCTTGGAATGCCTGGTGATACTACAGTTCAAAATAGAAATTAGTATTTGGAACCTATTTAAGCAGCTAATATGCTTTTTCTAGCTGTCAAAAGTACCTTGACTAGAGTTGTAATGGCTAGTTACAATCTGCCTAGTCATTTGTCCCATGAAGCTAAGGATTTGATTAATTCATTGTTGCAAAAAAATCCTAAGGATCGGATTGGATTGGACCAGATTTTGGATCACCCATTTATAAAAAGGAGTAATGTAAGTATCTAGTCACTGTATATTGTTTTTTAGTGGTATAATGTTATGTGTAAGTGACAACTGTTTTTTTTTTTATGCAGGTTAGTTTCTTTTAGTGATTCGTAACCTTTAAAAGGTATAAATATTTAAAAGTTTCCATTTTCAGATAATGATGAGTACTAATCTAAATCACGACAGTGGCATTCATACCATGTCAAGCCGAAGAGACAGTGTTTTTAGTGACGGAGCATTACCTCATAATATGTGTGGTTCTAACTTGTTACACTCAAAAAAAGCCAATAGCGACTGCTATCTTTCAGAAATACCTTACCACTCTGGTCGGTTGACCCAAAGTATGGAGTATGCAAGTCGACATCCATCCAGTTTAAATAATTGCCAATATGCGCAGCAAAACAAAGGCACTTTTGAGCCTGTTTTGCCCAACTATGGATCTAATTGTGACTTAAGAAGCAGGTGTAGTTATCAAGATATTCCCGCTAGCGTTAGCCAGTGCAGTAATCAGTGTTACCATCCTAATGATCCTGGCGGAGGTAAGTGTTTGCTCAATATGTACTCCATTATTTTCTTTAATTTAAATGACAAATTCTATATTGTGATTTATAATGCTGGCCAGTGGGTTTAACCAGGGCCATAAAACAAATAAAAAAAAATAATTTAAAAGTGGTGAAATCCTTACTTGACTAAAAACACTATGTTTCCAAATTATAGTCCCTAGGAGTGTGATACAAAAATTAACAATTAATCTAGTTAGTTTTTTTTATTATTACATTAACAATAATTACTTTACAAAAAATATGCACATAATCTTTATTAGAGGCGGTTGAGTTTCCACCCTTACTATTTTAGGTCTTAGGATAAATTTTTAAATAAGTATAAAATTAATCAAATTTTAATAGAAAATAAAGGTGTTTAAAAGATAAACCAACCAGTTTAAAAATATAGGGTGTTTCATTTAAAAACATTGTAATGACACATATTTAAAGAAGGTACCCTACACCAGAACGGATTTAGGATTGTTTCATAGTTCCTGCTATAATAAAACATTTTTATTTTTATTATATTATATTACTATTATTATTATTATTATTACTAGATCTTAGGTTGGTTTTTAAAAGCCTAACATTTGAGAAGCAACTTTCTGCAGTAGCTACAAATATAGTAAATGTGCAAAGAATTTAGAGTTGGTAGATTTCTATTATGATTGATATGTGATGGGCTACATGCTTGGTGAAATGGATATTCCATAGTAGAGGAAATTAAAGTCGTACTTGTTATATTTCACAATTTAATTCAGTTTCCTGACACGTGTTTCAACCCTTGCAGATCATTATCAAAGGCATATAATACAATTAGACCCCAGACATTCTATGGGATTAATATCGTTAGTATAAGCAGGCAAACCTTCCACATTATTATATTCAAACCATCCTCTCACAGAATTTGGGGTATGAACTAGGCAATTATCCTGCTAAAAGACGAAATATTGATTTGCATATATTCGTTTAACAGATGGGAGAATTATATGTTTTAGACCAGGCATATAATGATCGGCGTTAAACCTTCCCCCTAATCGCCATAAGACAACAGGCCCATAAACACAAGTGTAACCCCATACTTTCACAGAAAATTGTCCAGGTCTAAAAGCAAGATCGCTAGTGTACCGTTCTTCGAATCTTGTGTTATCTGGATGGTATACACGAATCTGTCCATTATATGTTGACAGAAAAACCTTTTCGTCAGTGAATACTACCGTGTTTTAAAATTGATGATCGCGGTGTAAAGTACCAGAGACTGTCTCCGTACTCTCCGTTGGTTTGTGAGCATCATTTTTTTCGTGGCAACGCAGGTTTTTAATCAGATTCTTTTACTCTTCTGCTGGCGGTAGTTTTAGACCCAGGAAATCCTGTGTCAATGACAGCGTGTCTTGTAGTTTCAAAAGGATATTCCAGAAGTGCATCATCTTGTTCAGGGTTAGAAATGCGGGCCGGACCAGTACCAACGTGTCCTCTTAAAAAGACCCTTCTTGATCCCAATGTTTCTTAACTCTTAAGATTGTGTTCTTGCCTTTTAAAGATAAATTCTCCACTATTTGACCTTTCTTAATTTCTGTTAAATGACCACTGTGGGAATCAAGTAGTATTTTTAACTCCCAACATTAAACTGTGAGGCTTTGAATTTTTCTCGGGTTTAGGTTATTTCACTGGTTGGTTTTTTATACTTGGGTAAGTGAATTAGACAGTTAGATCACATTTAATTCGGCGTTTATTCATCCAATTCGGCACTTGTTTACAAAGAAACTCTTTAATACATGATTAATTACTAACTTATAACATTACTATTTATTTACTTGGTGCTCTTCATTAAGCGAATGCAATTGTCATGTCCGACGGACGATGACCCTCGTTAATTTTGACGTACGTGTTGACCTTTCAAGGGTTTATTCCGCAGTGTCTGTCGAGGAACCGACAGCTTGCTCTGTCGCCAGAAAATCACGTCCCGCTGTCATTCGGATCAATCACAAGGTAACATATTTCCCGCCTTGTCTTTTAATAGGTTATTTATTGTTCGGCCATGTTCTCTTAATACCAATTGTTATTTACCCGTCTTCTGTACTGCGATGGGCTTAATTTCCTAGCGTCAAAACGTATCAAAGAATATGCGTTTTTACAAGTTCTAAAATAGACGCTTCAACACTGAATTGCATTGAGAACACTTTTTTGCTCAATTAACCGTAGCGACAGGCCGCTGTTTTAGGATAATATTTGCAAGTTCTGTTGTTAGTCTGGACGACAGCACTATTCGTTCTGAAAACATTAAATGCATTTTGTTTCTCTGTTTCTCTGGTCGTTGAGGAATTGTGTTGCTAATGGAACATTTGAAAAGCAACTATTTTATCTAGACAAAAAGTAGTATTGATTCTGAAAACATTGGTTGCATTTAATTTCACTATTTTTATTGCATTTGAGCAATCGTTTCTCCAACAACCACTCATTTTGTATAGATTGTTCCTTAGTTTTTATGTATTTTACTCTATCAGAAAGAATTTGCCTAGCATCTGCAATGCCTTTGCTTATTTCCTTAAAACGGTTATCAAGGGTGTTTTATTTTATCTTGACCGCACGCTTCATTACTAGCAATTTCCTTAAAATGCAAAAATTTACTTTCTAATGTTTTTAAATTGTTAAGAAATTTATTAACGCGTTCAAGTGACTCTCTACGCTCTGCAGGTTCTTTTTTAACGTTATTGACAAACAATAAAACAATGTTCTTTAATTTTTCGATATCTCCTAACTCTATAGTTGACTCATTAAAAAAAATTGTATATATCTATGGAATAAAGTAAGTACCCACTATGTAAAAAAAAATTTCAATCAATAAAACTACTAACTATGACTTACTACTTCATTTAAGTGCGATTTTGTCCCTTTTTTCTTTTTGTTTTTTTTTTCTACATATCTACATCTTGCAGTTTTGCACTAACACACACTGGCACTAACTCTTCATCCACGTTGCACCCTAGCGGCTTTTGCCTTTGTTCACTAGGATGTTCCCTCGATGCTGGCCACCGTCGTGGTTCGGCCAGTGTCTTCTTTTCTTGACACTTCTTTATTACAACTGTTCCCGGCTTCTTACAACCTCTAATCTAATTTTCTTCTCTAAAGCTTTTTTGCTACGACGGCAACACCAAACAATAATTGCTGCCACTACTAGCATTGCTGTCACTATTCCGCATACTTCAAGAAGGGAGTAACCATGACCTTCTGCCGTTGTACCGCCACTATTGCCTGCCTGGGCAATTATCACTTCCTCTTTAGATTGGGTTTTTCCCATTGTTCTTCTTTCCGCACACTCACATTAAACTTTTAACTCCGCTGGCAGGATCGCCATGTATTAATGTTCGTTGTAGTGAACATTAGTCGCAGGTTCTAGTTGAAAAGTTTAAGAAAAAGACTGAAGGGTTTTTCGTACTATCTATTACGACTATCCATTACACACTTCTCTAACCAACCATGATACCTTAAATCGTTCTACTCGTTCTGCTTAGCAATTAACCTACTTAAACTTAAAACAATAAAAATGATGATACACATAACAATTAATCAATCACCTTACGAAGTAGGTAAAAGCTGTGTTGTACACTTTCGAAATGTCTATGTGTGTTACCAATGATGAAATAATAAATATAGATATTCTGAGGATATTACATTTTTGTCAGTGTCAGGCTTGTTTACCTTACCCTTTTTTTGAAAAATCAAGATCAATCAAGACCAATTTACATTATAACAAATTTAGGGTACCCATTTTCAGTGAGTACAACTGTAACTAGTGGCAAATATTTTAAGATTGTAAAAAATATATTTAATTTCTTTTCAATTATTGTTTTAAAAATATCTCGTGGAGCGGGCTAAATTCGCCACTGCCCTACACACGAACTACCCTTGTTTTAATTGCTGAGCGAAATGTTTTCAGTTACTCATAAATTTCTAGATTTTTTTTTAAAGTAATGATTAGAAAATCATAGATACTCTTTATTTATTTATTGCTCAAGCTCATTTTTGAGTTTTAAAAGCCAACCTTGAACCGCCAAAGAGCATCGTTCCGAGTTAGCTAATCGGTACTTTTAGGTTACGGAGGAAACCAAATACTCACAGGAATACCAACCAAATCCCCTCCGCTTCTGTCAGAATGTTCAAACTCTAATTATCCAGGGTCAGTATCTCAGGACCACACCAAAAATCCTTTAGCTAGTCTGGAGAACCTTCATATTTCGAATAATATAGCGTTAAATGTTCCCAGGTACCAGAGTCCCGACATTTTTACGGAGAAATCAAAAAAATATCAAAATTTAGTGCAGCTCTGTTCGCAGAGATTGCTGCCCACGAGGCATCAAACGAAAAATGCCATTTTGAGTATTTTAAATGACGGAGAAGTAGCGGTTGAGTTTATTAAGAAAAAAGGATCGTCGAGGAAAGAGGTTGTGTGTGAGGTTATGAGGATTTCGCCTGATGGATTAAGGTAGGTGATTTTTGAAAAAGTATTTTGTTTTTGTGTTTGAGATCTATTTGTGTACACAGTTGTCTTGAATACGATGGTATAGTCCGTTTACAGATTTAAGAGAATGACTTACCGACTCATGTTGACGCCTGTTTAAAACCAGACTGGAGTCTACACAGGCGCGCACTGAATTGTATTTCAAGCATGGATGATTTGACACAAATAATAAACAGTTTTAGATAGAATCGAAGATAGAATATATTATAAATATATATTATAATTAATTAATGCAACTACAGTTTACTCTTTTAATTCATTTTCACTGTCACTATCAACACCTATGTTAATAATAAATCTTTCTGTAATATTCCCAATTTGAATGTATGCATTTTCAACAGTTTTAATATGCGAAACACAATTTTTCCAGCTACTCACAGGCACTTTGTCCACTTCAGTAATAATAATATCTAGTACACTAGCGTTTATAATGGGTGATACATTATTACGTCTAACGGCAGATTTTAATTGATGCCATATGTGTTCTATGGAAATGAATATACAGTGATACGGCGGAAGCCTTAGCACTGTATGCCCCTTACTTTTAGCGCATCTGTCGCAGTAGTACTCCTTTTCCAGGTTCAGAAATATAAGCACACAAGTAACTCTCTTTTAGTGTAACTTTCATGAAAATATATATCATTCTGATACATAAATTCCTGTATTGCCATTTTCGTATCTTTTGAACAAGGGTGCTTGTTTAACTGTCTATAACAATCACACTGTTTGGAGAAACATTAGGAATTAACTTATTTACGAACCAATCCTCAAATAACTCCGCTGTGGTATCGTTATGGTAATCCAAACGAGTCATTTATATGCTTGGCTGCCAATGAAAGTGCATTTGGTACCCAACCATCTTCGGACCCTGCATGTACTATGGTTATTCTTTTTCCTCTGTTTGATGGTGCCTTTGTTCTACACCTGTCACGAGAATCAACCTTTAATTCTGCAACCCACGACATTGGTAAATCCATTTTTGTCAGTGTGGTTGTGTGTGAATTTCATAAGATTGTTTAACAGGTATGGTGGTTTGCCGCTTTTAATTATTATTTTGTATACAAAAAGATACATATGATATCGTCTACGATTTTTCATATTTAGGATGTAATTATCATTTAGATACGGCGTTATGTGATTTCTATATGGTATGTTGAAGGAAAATCTCATACAGCTGTTTTGAAGTTTTTGAATTTTTTTTGTGGTTTCCTTTTTTAGTGAGTCTCCATACACTGTATCTCCGTAATCAAACAATGAAATTATTAGACTTTCGCAAATAAAGTATTTTATCTTTGGCAATAAATATCTTGTATGGTGGTACAGTGATTTCAGACGCATATAAGCAATTTTAAGCTTGATGTTTATGTGTGATTGAAAGCTGAGGTTTGTGTCAAATGTTATACCCAGGTTTTTTGCTTCATTTATAAAGGGTATTTGGGTGCCTTCTATTTCAACGTGACAACGAGTTGAGACAAGTTCCCTAACCGCCTTCTTACTGTTAAAAATAAGAGATTAAGCCTTTGCGGCATTTAGTTTTAAATTATAGTCTCTTAAAAAAACTTTGAATGTTCAGTAAATTGGAATTAAACTGATCCTGACAAATTTGTAAGGAGTGACCCAACTGATGAAATACTCTGTGTAGAACTTAAAACTTTCCTTGCAGGGCAGGGATTGCTTATTTTTGCCGCGTATAGACCGCCTAGTCGTGGTCTAAAAATATTTCAATCCCTTACCATCGCACTGAATTCCCTAGGTCGTGAACTCAATCCCAATTTTATAATTGGAGGAGATCTTAATCTTCCTGAAGCGGAGTGGGAAAGTGGCTTGAGCGAGAGGGTGATCAGGACGTGGTGACTATCTTTGCAAACCTTTTAATGAGGTATCATGGGTATCAAACCAGGTTTCATCTAAGGATATAATAGGTCTGTTCTCATTTCTGTACTGAGCGATTTTTGTCAAATATTCAAATTGCCATGCCTTAAGTCGTTGCGATTCCATGATAACTTGCCGTTTATCGACTTTTTTAAATTTAAAGCCGATTCGTTAAAGACACTTCCACAGCGTTGTCCTACCGCAATTGATATCAGTGTTATTTTTTTTAGTAAATTATCCAGTGTTGGTACCGTATGCTCTTCATACATCTTATAAATTTTGCGTCGGGCTAAATCTTCATCGCTGCGATCTAATTTTTTGCAAGTCCCAGAATCTTTCCTTCTTTTCCTTTCGGTGATGGGTTTATTCACAATTTTCCATACTGTTTTTTCCGAAATTTTAGTCAATGTGGGGCTGTTTCTTCAATACATTCCATTTTACTCAACTTTTCACGTTCTATGAAAGTTGTATATACATTTTTTATAATCTCTTTAGAATCTAAAGATAAGTGTTTTCTTCCATTTTCATTTCCGCACTGTGGTTGTACCTGTACCTCCTCCGGCTGTTCTATACTAGATTCACCAATCCACGGACGCCACATATTTGGATAATTAAAGCTGCGTTTTTATTTCACGCGAACTAATAAAATGATTGGTTTTGCAACACTGATTTGTCTACTTATTTTTTCCCCATTATTTAATAAGGCTTTGTAAACTAATTATGGCCAAGTATGGTCCCTACCTGGATAATAAAATCATTAATTCTATGATCCTTGAAACCCTTTCAACAAAGAATTTTATGATGGGTGATAACTAAAGGCAGATAGTCATTCTCTTAAATCTGTGAATGGACCATATATATATACATGGTGGCCCACTGTCATAGCATCCAACCTACTGAGTGGGGAGGCGTTAGGTCTACAATTTACAATTATTTGGAATTATACAGGGTGTCCCAAAGAGTTTTGATTTATCAAATACACTTTTTTTATGGAAAACTCTGTATATTATGACATTTTTGGAATTCTTGATTGATTCTAAGAACCATTCGTATAACATATCCTATGTCTGAAATATCAAGTTTTTGAGTTATTAACGATTTTTCAAAAATTTAGTGTTTTACAGCACCTAAAAAATATGCATCTGTCGGTAGTACAGATCGACAGAAATAAATAAAATTTGGGTTATGGCATATGATTTTTTAGTAGCGACTAAAGCATATTTAAATAAATAATAATACTTATCGGTGTCTTTTAAATAGCTATCTAATTGTAACAATTATAAAAACTTAAAAAATCCTAAAAGTCACATTTAAATACAACCCATATTATATTTTATGCCTAATTGAAAGGCATTTTCAATGCAATTTTAATTATACTGGGTTGCATATACCTATTTTTTATGGTTTTCATTAAAACAGCTACCTTTTCTCTTTGCCATATAAACTTAAAACTCATTTTCTGAAAGTGCCTTGAATGCCACACCGTACAACCTTTTTTTACTCGAGTATTATTGACGACCAATTGTTCATTTTATTAATCTTAGGTTATTCCAAGTGACAAAATAAAGTTTTGGTAAATTAAACAATTCGTTTTGTAAGGTTAAAGATTAAAAGTTTTTCTTGTAACGATTGCGACTAGTTGGCGGAAAAATAAGCATAACACGGGATAAGTTCGCTAATAAAACATGCACTTTATTCCATTTTTTTATATTTTGCGTTTTTTTTTCAATAAAAATCCATATTTGAAAGAAAATATGCCATACAAATTTTGTAAATTTGTATGCGTACTTTTTATGTTGGTAATACTAACAAATATCTGGTCTTCCATGTCAAAAAAATATTTTTATTGCATGTTTTTATTGTTTTAATTATATTATATTACTTTGAACTTTTATTATATTCAGGACTCCTATTCAGTCAGAGGAACTAAATGTTAGGTACGGCGTTCCTCATTGCTTTTTGCATTATTTACAAACAATTTGGAAAATTATTTAATACCAAATAGCAGCGCTGCAGATGATGCAACAGTAGTCATATCTGCTTCTACACTTAATCAACTACTTGAAATAACTTATACAATTCTGCATAGATTTTCTGTTCGGTGCCAAACAAATCACCTAATTGTTAACACAAATAAAACGCATTTCATAGCATTCTACAAAAAGCGACAGATCCTTGATCTAAACTTAAAATTAATTAATAATTCTATTACAAGTGTAGAACAATGCAAGTTTCTGGGTCTTCACAGAGACTAACAATTAAAGTGGATAGCGCATGTGGACAATGTTGCTGCAAAACTAAGCTTGGCTTATTATGCCATTGTCAACTTAAAAACCTTTATAAACCCCAAACAATTATTAAATATATATTATGCTTTGGCCTACAGCCACTTAAGTTTTCTTGTACATTCCTGGGGAGAAACTTCAAAGATTATTTATTCTGCAAAAAATAATTATTTCTAAAATCTACTCCTTACGGCCACTTGAGTCATGTTTCCTTTCGACAGCATAAGATTCTCACACTTTCTAGTATTCTGATTTTTAGTGCACTTCTACTTTTGCGTTAGATTATATAATGCATTACCAGAATCCCTTAGAGAGATTTTTCAAGTAAAAAGTTAAGTGCTTTCTTCATGAAAAAATGTTTACGACATACGTGAATACCACAAGCGCCTTATGATGTATCACTTTAGATTTCCTATTCTGGAGTCCTTGACGTTGTCACCAGTTTACAATGTAAATTTATATAGCTGTATATTAAATGAATAAAAAAAATAAATTATTCCAAAAATACCTTTTGTATGTAGAATAGTGATCTACGAACCTGAAAGCGGAAAAGGGGCGGCACCGGCGCAGGATCCACCCCCATTACCGCCACAAGGCGCCGATCAGATTTTCGGCATTGAAAATCTGCCCGAGAAACATTGGAAAAAGTACATGTACGCCTTCAAATTTGTGGAATTAGTCAGGGCAAAAACTCCCAAAGTCACATATTACAGTGACAAAGCTAAATGTTTGCTCATGGAAAACTTGTTAGATTTTGAGGTGTGCTTTTACGAGGGTAAGTAAGTATTTGTATTGTAAATTGCAACCCTTACTAACTACGTTTAATAATGTATACTTAGTGAATCTTTTATTACTTTATGGTCATTATTTGTATTTTATTTTTAGGTGGTAAAGTAACCCAATCTACCACCGATGGTATAACATTTATTGATTCCTCCTCCGGCCACAAATACAATTTCGGTACGCCCAATGAATGTCGAAACCTTACCGGGACCTTCGAACTCATGTGGACGCATTGCCAGGAATGTTTCGAGCATTGTTCATTGCTGGAAAAAACTATGTCCAAATTACATGGTAATAATTTTCCTATAATTGTCGGACGTAGACCATCTTCTATGACAAGTAGTTGTGGAAAGGAAAATATCTC
Organism: Polydrusus tereticollis; assembly: GCA_963920685.1. NCBI lineage: Eukaryota > Metazoa > Arthropoda > Insecta > Coleoptera > Curculionidae > Polydrusus > Polydrusus tereticollis. The sequence continues at coordinate 129,221,456 of OY987329.1, forward strand.
CAAGTCAGCCATGGTAAGTTCTATTATCATTTTATTATAATTAAATTGCTTTTTTTGATGGGCTAACTAAATTTCGATAATTGACAAGTTTGTTTAATTTTCTTAAAAACGGTTTAAGGTGGAATAATCAAACTCTCAAAAATTCGACAACTATTTAAGGTATGTGGTGTGACAAAATTGAGATATACAGGGTGTTTCGATAAAAATGTATTAAACGTTAAAATCAAAAATTTCGAAATGTTACTATGATACACGATAAGGGTCGGAAAAGTTGATTAAATCGATTTAAACTTTCTGGTGGTATGAAAAACTTTCGCCTTCGGAACCTTAGTGAACTTCAGCAATATGAGAATGGCAACCATTTTGTTTGAACGGTTGAAAATCCAAAAATGCTCATTTTTGGTACTGAATAACTCGTCGAATATATCATCTCAAATGACTTCTTGTCCAATATATCTTTCTATACCTAAAACTATGAGATTTTCAAGAGAAACTGAAATATTTATACAATTTTATAATAAGGTTAAAAAAATTTAGATACAAATTTTGGATTCATTATTGGAGTGCTAGGGAATTTAGAACGGAGGGATCTAGGAAATGTTTTGAGATTTTACTAGTAAAATTAAAAACACTATTAGATACTTGGGCTGCTCTCCTGAAGATGCACTCTTTTTTAGCCATCATTCGTTGTATCCATGGATAGCAGAACTGCAGGCACCTCGTTTGGCATCAATGTAAACAAAGAAAAACGAGTATCAGTACCCGGAATCGGTACTGCCATCCAACTCCCGAACGGTGAAGTAAAAGTTACGTATAACGACGGGTCCCAGTTGTGTGTCGATGGAAAGCACCATGTGCGTTACCAGTACCCCGACGGGAGAACCGTCAATTATCTTGACACTGACAGTATTCCAAAGTCTATCATGGACAAAGTGCAACTTATGCCTAAAGTTTTGAGGCACCTGAGCGCTCCAATGACGGCGGCAAAGAAAATTAGTTATTTAAGGTAACATCTGATTTTTGCTTATCAGCTGTTTAGAGAATTATATATATATATATTTTTAGTTTTCTATTATTATTAATACTTGTTTACGATCAGATAATACAGATTTGAGTAAACCTAGTTTGTATAATAAGGCTGAAATTTCTTTAAAAGATAGTTTAGGTTCTTGTGTACTGGCAACGATATTCTGATTCTGATGATTCTACTAAGTAATAGGATTAAGTATTAAGAATGCTAAGGACGATTTACTGGTTGGAGGCTAAGCATAGCGAACTCTCCATTATTGTCTGAGACCATTAAACCTTTACTGTACAAAAAATATTAAAAAGCTTTAATTTATAATAAAGTTTCATGTATCCCTGTGTTTTTTAGAGTGGCATTATAATATGTAGGAAAACGTTTGCCAGCATATTAAGTACAGGGGAATAAAAAAAAGTATACTTTTATCAAAAATAATAAGGTTTGTTCACCCGACCATAAACCGTATCTACCGTGCGAGCAAAAATTATTTTCATCCAAGAGGGCTTGGACTTGGACGATATATCTAACCATAGCTAGGTTAATATTATGTCACATTCATATTATGACATGATATGCCAAACTGATGAATATTAAAATAAGTAAACAAATTCAAATTTATTTTTGTTGTTGACAAGATTATCAAAGTAAGAATATAGAGAAAGGAAAATAAAAATGATAGAAATTGCTGAAATTGGCTACAGCCGTGCTCCAAGTATAAATTCACACGTCTCTTCATATTTTTGAAAGCGTTGAGCAGCATCTTTGGAGAAATGTTACCACATTATTGAATAATCCTTTTTTTCTCTTCTGTACTGTTGGCTTCTTAAATTAGCCTTTCTTGGCTTTCACTTCTATTTGCTGCATACTTTTCTTTTCGAATACTTTTTTGAAGCTTTTTTGTTGGTTCTTTTTTCATTGCTGTTTTCTTTATTCATTTTTCTTTGTCTTGAAAGTCGTTGTTCTTTTCCAGTTTTTTTATGTTGATTTCTTGATATTTTTCTTTTAATTCAGCTGTGATCTTATGTGTGAATTTGTTATTAGATTCTTTGTTGATACGTCTGCCTGTCTGTGGTAGTTCGTAATTGTCTTTGTCATGTATTGTTCAATCATTTCAATTTTCATTTCGTCGTGTAGTATTCTAACTGGTACATGTCCATTAGGGTGGAACATTTGCATATAGGAATTTTTAAGTATTTTTTATTTGAGTCTCCTGTGGGTTCAAAAGATGCTAAACAGAGTAAAAAAAAATGGGGCACAATCAGAATAAACGAAAAAAAATTTCTTCATGTTGCGCAAGTGAAATGACGTCACAACTGAAAAAAACGTCTTGCGCAGCATGAAGAAATGGTAATATGAAGGTGAAAAAAATTTTAGGCATTTTTCTTAACCATACGGACATCTTCCATCCTCAGGTAAATAATATTATAAACTTTTTTTTTTCGGAAATAAAAATCAAACATAATTTTTCAATATTTTTATTTTGAACGATAAAACCTTTTAATATTATAAAAAAAAACTGGCAAAAAATTATTTAGTCCGATATTCCGATTTGGTCTCGAATGATGGCATTAAAGTTCTTGATTTTACGGTAGCTCGGATATATCCGTCACGAGAATCTTCGCCACAAACTGCTGCTGACGCTTCAGTAACTAACTTCTGCCATCAAAATATAAACCAAAACAAATTTCACCGTCGAGTAAGTCTTTGCTGGTTAACTCCAATCGACATCTTTTTCTAGCTCTTCTAATCGTCATTCGATCAATTACATTTGAGGTAACATCTTTTGCTACTAGGCCAATATCTTCCAGCACGGCGCTGACAATAGTTGCAGCAGAACGATCGGATACACCAGTACGATCACATGCTAAAGCCAATGATGGAAACTGACGACCGTATTTCCCTGTTGATGTTGAAGGATGTGGTGCTGGTGATATTTGCCGAGGATCTGGTAAAATATTTGATGTTTCATCTTCAGATGCTTCCGATGAGCTGGAAATTACTGCTTTCAAATCTTGTATGCTCGCTTTTTTGTTAATTTCCTTTCTCAATGTTTTTTCTTCTTGCACTTGTTTTTCAATTTTTCTAAGATTTTTGTTTGTTGTTACTAAATCAACTGAGCCTATAGCCATTTTACGGGATGTTCGCTGATCTGCTAGAAATGGTTTCTCTATACGTGGCACTCTGCGACTTTTTTCACATTTACAAATATCGGCGCACTTGCAAGCAGCAATATCAAAAAGAAGTTTCGATTCTTCTTGAAATTTTTTTACGTTATTAATATATATTAAAGATTTTTTGCGAGCTTCGGAAAATTTAAAAAGCTTTCTGTACGTCTTATCGTAGTATTCTCGCAATAATTGAATAATTCGTTGGTGGCTTATAGTCGGTATAGATGCCTTTTTCCAGATTTTCTCCATTTTGGACGAAACACTTTCGCAAATTTTTAAAATGCCTGGCTCCTTTTTTCTGAATTTGATATTTGGTGTGCAAATAATCTCTCATAACATTTTCGTAAGTTGGTAAAATATTGTCTGACATTTCTTCGGGGTTGCCGAATATATCACACCTATTCTTGCCACGGCTACCAAGCTGGTTCATTTTTAATAGGTTGTTTTTCAGCAAACTCTGAAAAAAGAAACAAAATTTATGTTACAAGCTGGTTTATAAATATAATTAATTTTATTACAAATTTTCGCTTTAATAATAATATATCGTGAATTGCCATATTGTTTTGTGTTATTATTACTTACTTCCTTGTCAAAGTTCAAGTTAAAATAATTAAGGTTAGGTTAAGAAAACACACAATCCGAAACTCGTTAAAAGCACGTCTAACTGCCACAACACACTAAACACCAAAAGGCTAAAATACCAATTCCTTTCGACGCGACGCGTGGGATTATCCCTACCACTAGGAATGAACGATGACGTCTAGGATCATAATGGCGGCACAGTCTCGAGGTTATCAACAGTGGCGCACAGTTTTAAGGTTTATCAATGAATTTAGCGTGGTACGGCCCGCACAAAAAACATAATATTATATATTGGAATGAATTAAATTAATAAATAAAAAAATAATTATGGCATAAAAAATTATTTTAAAAAAAATATTTTTTTTTTATTAATTTTCAAGTACCTGTGCTCTAGATAGTTTCGTCCGGAGCTACAATGAAGATACAAAAAATTTTGATTAAAAATGTACACGTTTACATGTTGCGCAGGGCTTTTTTTGTTTTGTGACGTCATTCGACGTGCGCACCATGAAGACATTTTTTTTTCACTATTTTTTTTTTTTGTAAATTAATTTTAACACAAGTTAAACATTTTGGGACCTCAGGCGTTTCAATCCAAAAATATTTTTCGAAATGTTCCACCCTAATGTCCATGTACGTTTAGTGCGATTCTAATTGCCCTGTTGTGTAAGATTTGTAGTTTTTTTAGTCTTGTTTTGTTTACTGTACACTATGATGGCATTCCGTATGTTAGTACTGGTTTGATAATTGTCCTGTATATTGTCATTTTCGTTTTGTTTCTTGCTCTTCTAACAAATTAACGGGTACACTGCACTCAATTGTCTCTGTGCCTTTGCGACTCTTTCGTCAACGTTTTCGTTCCAGGTAAGTTTCTTATCGAAGACAAGGCCAAGATACTTTACTTTGTTTGACTATATCATTGGTTTATTATTAACTCTAACCCTTGTTTCGGGTAGTCTTAGCCTTGCCTTCGAGAATAATATTGCCTGCGTTTTCTCCTCATTGAGCTTTAGTCTCCAGGCTTCAAGCCATTTTTGCGGCACAACTACATGCTGTTGCAAACTCTCCAGGGCACTCATGAGGTGGTAGTTATTGCAGTATCGTCCGCAAACAGACGGAATAACTGATTGATTTATAATGCTGATATTTACTGATACCCAACAGGTATTGAGCTCTACCACTAAGCAGTACGGCCTGCCTAGATGCAAAGCACACTTTGTTGATAATAATTTTGGCTCGCACTGTAGCACCGTCCCCGAGCGTTTAATTTCCAGCAGGTTAATTTAATTCTGACTCAAAGATTGATTGTTGCAGTGCTAAATTAATTGAGCGATAACTGTTGGGCCAGAAACGAACATTACACAGTTAGGCAGACAACAAGGCTCACGTCCACCATAATGAAGGGCGTACACGGGGGCAGTCTTCCTTGATGTTAGCAAAATATTTGACAAGGTCTGGCACATTGGTCGTTTACTGAAATTTATAAGACTGAGCTCCGAACTACCTCATCGAAGTAGTAGACTCCTTTCTGAAGAATACAAGTTTGGCAGTATCGTTGGAGAACGCACTTTCTTTGAATAAACACATCAGGGCGGGAGTGCTGCAAAGCTCACCTCTCCTCTATATCATTTATACGCATGACATTTCGCGAGATGGGCAAACACAGCTTTATCTTTTCGCTGACGATACTGCAATAACTTCAACTTCTAGGCAACCGTGGTTAGTCGTCACAATTGTGCAGCGCCATGCAAACCAATTGGAAAAATGGCTTTCTAATTGGAGGATTCTTTTGAATCCTGAAAGTCATTTTTTTTTTCAAAAGTCGCGTTAGACGGCCCGAAACGAGTCGGTAGGGTTCAAGTGAGGAATATTTGGTGTGCGAGTCCATTTAATAAGGACCTTCAAAAAAGTCTAATACAATTTCGATGTAAAATTAATAGGGGAGTTAATACTTGAGGGTAGCAAAATGTACCTGGGATATTCTATGGCCAGTCTAGCGGTGCACCACCCAGTATTGAAAGTGCTTACGATTAGGAATAATGAAATTACTTAAAATTATTAAATATATATTTATTTCTCCAATTTTACAAGTATTTTATTTTATTATGTGTTTAGTAACCCTATGTCTTATTTAAAGCGCCGCATTTAATAGCCCGTATACTGATCGAAGAAGGTGGTTTTAGGTAAAACTGGACGTCAAGGTAATAATATTAACATACAATGTGCGACATATTCGAGTTTGTCTAGGTGGATCTTGAAAACCGTTAGAAATACAAAGTCGGTCATATTTAGGCAAGTTGCAGTGCTTAGTAAAACGGCGTCATGTAATAAAAATTCTGTCTGCTACGGGAATACCCGGAAAAACGAAATTTTGCAAAAAATTTATTTCTTACTGCTGAGTTTATTTAAACAGATATTTGGAAATAAATTGCACTTCGTCGGGACAACTTTTTTTGCTCTACAAGTTGATATCATCAGAATTTAAATCCAACGTTTTATCATCACGTAACCATCATCATTTTTAGTTAGTTCTTTAAATGCTGACCTGGGTATGCTAAGCTTACTCCCGAAAACAATAGTTATCACAATAAACTTTTTACCAACCAAAAAACACAAAATGTTTCTAGTACCTATACATTTGTAGTCTCTGTATAATCTACCGTTTTTGTTGATTTGTTTATTTTTGGAAGGTGTTATTTGGCATATTTTAGAAGGACATAGGTTTTAACAGTATCAATTATTTTTGATTATTATACATTTTTAAGCTTATTTAAGGAGACGGAGCAGGCGTACTAGAAATAGTTGTCTAAAGTTACGGTTTCCTCGAAAGCGGCCGCCAAAATCTGTTGAATTACGTCATACAGAGATGAAAAAATGCGGCAACCGGTGGCATCAGTTGTAAAGTAAGGTAAGCAACGAAAGTTGTGAAACGGTGCCGTTTTTTTTTTAATATAATAAATGGATGACATCGATCTCGCGCTTGTAATCACTTTAGAAGATGAAGAGGGGGTTAAAAGGAGAGAGGAAGAATCGGAGTTATATAAAAAAAAAAATTTGCAGAAGAAGGCGCTGTTGAATTTACCTCGACCGAGATCAATAAAGGTTGAGCCGAATGTAACACTGACACCGCTTTGAATATAACGGCAGCGCTACTTCTTGTGCTACTAAATACTACACGGCAGCTTTTGTTTTGACGTAATTCGCCGGATTTTGACGGTCGCTATATGACGGTGCCGCTTTCAGGGAACCCCCAGCTTCACACTACTTTGTTGATGGATAAAATGTGGATTGTTGATTGATCATTGTTTTTCTGGGAGGTTCAAAGCTTTATTACTAAATTGAAATAAAATACCCAATGAAGTTGATGATGGCCACCAAGGGATGAAAAATCGGATTTAAAATTTGAAAATGCCGGAAATAGTTGTCATGACAAGCTGCAATTTATTTTCAAATATCTCTGCAATTAATAACAAATAAATATTTTGCAAATGTTCGTTTTTTTCCGGGTGTATCCGAAAGTTTTAATTATATTGACTGTACTTTGGTAAGCACTACATTGCGCAACTCTGCCTCAATTTGACCTCTTACGGTTGTGAAGATTTCCATGGAAACACTCGAATTTGTAGCATCCTATATACGGGTTGTTAAAAAAAGTAAAAACCATACCTGAAAAATGATTGATTCATGAAAAAAACACCAAAATATTTTTTGTATATGTCAAAGTTATTCAATGGCACAAAATTTATCAATAAGGTTCAATGCGGTCTTTTAAAAATAGTAGGTCATAATTTTGACATTAGCTTATATCTTACTTAAGAAGGGCCTCACTAACTTGACGTACGTCACAAACTTAAACTGTTGTAATTATAAAAAAAATACAGTCTGAAATAACATTGTATAATATTGAAGCAAAATAACCAACACAAAGTCCCGGTCTCAATAAATTTAATATTTAAAACAACTAATTGGTTACATGTTTCGCCTATAAGGCATCATCAGACCTTGAGACCGGGACTTTGTGTTGGTTCTTTTGCCTCAATATTATATTCAGGTCTCTTAGAGAAATATGGACACTTTTTTTGATTTAAACATTGTATAAGTACAGGGTTTCCCCCTGGGAACTCCTATCGATTATGGAAAAACTATAATTAGCAAAAATCTGAAAATCGGGCACTTCCCCGTTATATTATTTCAGTTTTGGATTCTACGTAAAATTCTAATCACATTTCATGTATAATGTTCTATACCTAAGTCTAACCGTTTTTGACATATTTCAAATTTTATGTCAAAAATGCCGTGTGCAGACTGAAAAATAATTCTCAATTTTTCCCGTACGGAAGATTTAATTATTTAATTTGGGTTGGTTTCTTTGTAGAAAGGGACCTACTTTAGCAGACTTCGTATAATATTTTGATAATTATTCATACAGGGTGTTAAAAAAAAGAATAAAAATTAAATTGAAAAAAAGTCCATTTTTTTAAAAGGATCTTATTCAGCGTTAATAAAGATGTAACTTTGCATAAGGTTGTCTGGCAAAGTTGCAAAAATATTGGCAATTTACACAATCGACATTTTCCTAATTATATTTCTTCTATAATCGATTGATGGAGTTCCCGATGGGACTCCCTGTATAGAGACGCTTATAACGTTTGCTTATTATTTCAGAAAAATATATATTTTATAAACGTATTGCTGAGTATTGACTATGACTTTTCTCGATTGATACTCAACTTTGCCTAAGAAAGTTAATCACACGGCGTCTTACCCGCAATATGGATAATTAAATTAAGTTATAGTATCAGTAATTAACTTTGGATTTTTATTTATAAAAGGTATAAACACTTAAAATCTATTTACTAACAACTTTGCTGCACAATAATGGGAATTACAATATTTTTAGAAACTGGCTTATTATCACATTTAAACAAATTCAAAACTAAAATTAATTGCTCACATTACAATAAATATTTTCAAAATAAAATATTTTGCTGGGATGCACATTATATACTTAGGTTGAGAAGTGAGCTATTATATAGCGGATATAATGTGCGTAGTATATAACAGCTTTCTCAACTGAGGTATTATACAGGGTTGTTCAAAAGTCATGCATAAAATTTATATTTTTTCTAGTTATTGTTTAAGAAAAACGGAAATTGATTTAAATTGTTGTTCATCGTTCTGTAATATTTACAGTCCCCTCTCTTCAACCCCTTAACCTCTAGTTATCCCAACTTTTTTTTTAAATGGCAACCTAGGTCACATGGAGGCCCATGATAATTCTTTAAAAACTGAATCCCATAGTACCAAAAAAGTATCTCTCCTTTATATATTTCTCTAGGTCAAACTGCATTAAACCGCCATACCGAATAATTGTAACTCTATTGGTGACAACATACATTGAGTATACTTTTTTTAATAGATTCAATTGACTAGCGTTGGTTGTTTTATCTTAACACACCAATCCCGATTAATGCTTGAAGGTGAAGGTAATTAAGTATAGCGGAGTTATAGGGCGATTCGCAGTTATTACCCGTAACTACTGAACATCTCTTCCAGAGGCATGGTGCATCATTGACTGCGTGGCGCTCATGATCCACAGTGGATACGTGAAGGACATACACAACATCCTAAAAATGTCAATGTGTGAGCTGAAATAATTATTAATAACAGAATTATAGGACCATATTTCTTTGACGAAAATCTTACTGCTTAGTGTTACTTAGATTTCCTCTTATTTGATTTAATACCTGCATTAGCAGTTATTTTTCCTAACGAGGATGATCCAAATATTTCCCATGAAAGAATATGATTTCAACAAGATGGCGCCCCGCCACACTTTGGTATAAATGTTCGAAGATATTTAGACGAAATTTTTGCAAATCGCTGGGCGACGGGGTTCAATTGAATGGCCACCAAGGTCTCCGGACCTTACGCCATTGGATTCTTTTTAAAGGAGTATTTGAAGGAGATAATGCATCAGAATAGACCAGGCAACATTGAGGTAGAGTAAGGAGGGAGATAAACAATTTACCTTCCAAAGTATACGTCGTGCGGTAGATAGTATTTACCATAGGCTTGGTGCATATCAAGTGGAAGGTGGTGGTGAAAATAAGCCCAATCAGGTGAGTGCTAAATTTCGAATAGGTCATAAACTTAATTGTTCCTAAAAAATGATACTTGGACTGGTTTTACAGGTGCGAAATGAGCAAAGTACTACTTTTTTGGTTCCATGGGATCAGTGGCGGTTCTTTCGTAAGGGCTGCAAGGCTGCACAAACAAACAACGGGGAAATAAAATGTACTTCCCTATTTATAAATATATTAGTTATTGTCCATATTTTGCTGTAACTTGGTTGTTTTATCATAAATTGGAAATCCGTCAGTTCGTCCCTTGCGACCATTCTACGTCGGCGGTGTTTGGAATGGAATGAAGCTTTATGAGCCATGAATTTACACGTAACAAGCGCCAGATCGTGCGGCGTTCGTCACGCTCGCTGCGGCTCGCTATATGCAATTTTAATGCTACTGAGGGCTGCGGAAATTTCAGCCGGCAATCGGCTGACACGCTTAAAAAGATAAGGGTTGCATGTGTTGGTCGCTTGCTTTGCGCTATTAACGTATAATGATGGTAGTATAGGTTAATAATTAAGAATGCCTTTATACAATACCTTGGGTATAATAATTATAAAAAGAAACGACCGAAATTAATACAATGCACAAATATGACATTTTTCATTATCCACTTAAAATATGCTTGGATAAGTTTTAAAGAATTTAATATGACTATTTTTATCGACATCTCAAAAATAACCTCCGGTAGCCCTCCTGTAGAATAGGCCACAATCCGCCACTGCATGGGATTTAGTTTTTGAAAACCGTTTCATAGAGCCCCTATGTGACCTAGGTAGCCATTTAAAGAAAAAGCTAGTAGCTGCAAGTGGTTGAAAATATTACAGAAATATTAATAACAATTTAAATCATTTTTCGTGTTTCAGCGATTTTCTTAAAAATAACTTATATAATATGAATATAATATGAATTTTATGCAGGTCTTTTAAACAACCCGGTAGATTTTTTTCTACTACTAACACTAAAATATTACATATTTAATTCGTTTAGATCTTTACGTTAACCATTTCCGCCATATTTTTAAAATATTTAAAAATCAAGTAGCCTGGGATTTCCTTTGTCAAACTTAAAAATAAATGCGATCTTAAATGTCAGTTTGTAGAAAATTTGTGGTGGTGTTGACATTTTTGAAGTATTTTCCAATTTATGATGAAAATTACTGTTTCATTGAAAGTTTGATACTATTTTCCGGAATTTCTTCATTTGAAATGGTTAGTCAAAGCTCAAAACCAATAAGATGTTAAAGAAACGGTGAGTGAGAATGCTAAAATCGTATATAACTTAACCTCCTTACACAGAATTTTTTTCAGTATTTGCCTAGGTTAGTTCAGGTTAACGTATTGTTTATTACCGTTTCTTCTCTAGATAGAAAAGTTTTAAACCCAATTTATAAACATTGTAGGTACGCTACGCTCAGTTCGGTTACGCTTCGCTCTCAGTTACGGTTCGCCGCAAACGCTTTCCAATTTATAAACTTACGTTCCGTGTCGCATGTCGTTCTGCATTTTATTGGTCAAATTACTGTGACCAATAGTCCATATCGCGATCCAGTTCTGTACGCTGGCTCTCCATCCTTTCTTAATTAAAAATTATTTTTGGAAGACAGAAATCACCAATGAAGACTAAGAAATCACTTTTAGTTTACAAATTGGCAAAAGCAAACAAACCTCAAAAAAATAAATGACATACGTTAAAACAAACCCACGTGACTAAACTTTCGGCGCCCATTGGTTACAAGTCGAACTTCAACGAATGGCAACGTAAAAAGATAAAACTTGGTCATCTTCGGCGGAGCGCAGCGTAGCGTAAGGACGTAAAGTTTATAAATGGTTTCATATGTTTTCTTTTGATGAAGTTGAACGATCATCGGCGGAACTGAACTCAACTGAGCGTAGCGTAGCTAACTAAGTTTATAAATTGGGCTTTACTTCTCAGAGAAATGGAGTATATTTTTTTATTTTATTTTTACTATTTTACGGATCGTCGGCGTATCTGAGGCCATCTTAAACCGCTCATCGACCGTCCGGTTTTTAATCGTGCGGTCTACCGACTGGGGAGTGTGAAACGGCACCTTCATCCTACGAGATATCCGATCTCATCCGGCCTGTCCGGCGTGAATAGGATGGTTTTGATGTCGATTCATTTTACACTCTTCCCTAAGACAAGAGCACGCGGTGTTTCCCAAGCGGTCACCCATCCAAGTACTAACCGCGCTCGACTCCGCTTAACTTCGGTGATCTGACGGGAACCGGTGCTTTAGGTGTCGCTAGGCCCTTGCCTTAGAAATGGAGTAAATATTGGCGATTTCTTAAGTTAGTAGTAGAAAAATTTTATTCAAATTTGGGTTACTGCTATGTTTCAGCGGGATCTTAATTTGTAAAATTCAATTCAATTTGGCAATTTATATTTTTTTTTTTGTGCAAAAATTGAATTCTTCTCAAAATTGCCGGCTAAGAACCATTTTACAAAAAACAAGATGACGTCTATAAAACAATAAGGTGCCAATGGCATGGGAAAAGTAGTGAAGAAGTCGATTTTTTTAAATTTAAACCACATTTTTACCTTTAACCCTAGTAGTTTACAGAGTTTTTTTTATAGTTATTAATAATACTAATTCTATATGAACACTATGTGCTAACGCCTCGTGGTTTAACGTTGCACGCGTTTTATTAACAAGGTTTATATCCAACGAACATCATTTAAAATTTAATCTACGACGGTCCAAATAGATTTTACTTGCATATATTTGCTTTATCCTAAAATACCAAAAACTTTTCATACATTAAAATTAAAAATTATCAGATGCCCATATTAGTGAAAGTCATGGTAATACAGCTTGTTGATTGTTGCAATTTTGATTTTGGCAACTTCGCTATTGCTAATAACAAACGATTCCTTGCTCCTAGACACTCTGCCACCGCAGCAGTTGTCCGATCACGAGTTTATTTTTTTGCAAATTCTTAATTCCAACCCAAAAAAAAAGAAACTAAGTATTTGGAATTTAGAGATATAAAAAACGTGCGACAATTAATTCACATATGATTTACGGTCAATACCATGGCGAAATATTTTTGATATCTATAATATAAATGATAAAGTAAGGTTTATCAATGACAATTTAAACAACGTGCTGGGTTTACACGCTCCACATAAAACAGTAAGACTTACAAAAATATTTCAACCATGATTAGAAAACGTAAGAGAGCTTATGAAGTTTAGGGACAGAGCATTAAGCAGGTATAAAACAAAAGCCAATAGAGAATATTAAAAGTCTTTTCGGAATTTAATCAATGTGACAATTAAAAATGAGAAAAAAAAGCGTTTCTAATTGCTAAATTAGCCGCATCAAAAAATGTTTGGCGCGACCTAAGAAAATACTGTGAGGGTGTCCATCGGGTCAATTTTAGAGCTTCAATACCTTAGACTAGCGTTGACTGTAAAGACTTGTTTAAATATAATACGAATAGGTACCATTAAAGATACTGTAACAACCTTTCTCAAATTCGACCGGGTCTCGGAAATAGATGGTTTCAACATTATTACTCAAATCAAATTCAACGCTCGTGATCAACTTTTGTCTTCAAAACTCTGTTTACCCTTGTGAGTAGAAGAGAGCTCCGGTAACACCATTACCGGAAACTAATGATCGTCATGAACTCAAGGATTTACGGCCTATAAGCGTTCTTCCATGTTTATCTAAAGTCTTGGAGAAGGTTATATATAAACAACTCTCAGATCATGTGGACCAAAATCGGGTTCTTTCTGAGACTCAGTCTGGCTTTCGAAAACATCATGGGTGCTCTACTTCACTGGCAAATGTAACGATATTTTTAGGGCTACGGATGCTGACAGGGTTTCGGGTTGGCGCTGCTGGATTTCTCCAAGGCTTTCGATACGTTGAGTCGCAGAAATATTCCTGCAATTTTGCACTATGTGGGGCTGTTAGGATAGGAAGGGAGATTTCGTCGGAATTGCCTATCGCCAGTGGTGTACCACAGGGATCAGTTATCAGCCCACTGTTATATGCTATTTATACTTAACATTCATAGTAAGAATTGTAATGCTTAGTATTATGCAGATGATACTCAAGTATATTTATCATACGTAAAACCAGAGGAGCTTTTTTTTTATCGGATAAACCTTTATTTTTTACGAAAACTAGATTGCTTAGAAATTTAACGAGAACAAACGAAATGATAAAAACGTGACAGCGAATAATGAAGAATAGAAGAAGCTGGTATAATGATAATTATGCAGTATAGCGGTTTCTGTCAATTTTGCGAAATTTTAAAAACTTTTTACTAATCTGTTAGGACGCTATTAACACCAAACCCACCGGCGAATTTGAAAAAATATTTCTAAAAATTTTAATTTCAATTTTTCTTAATTTTTAACAACAAATTTAAAAGTAAAAATTAAAAATTCATTATCTGATTAAGAAGCGCTAACCATGTTTCAATTTCACCCGGTGAGCTCATCTTAAAGGTGGATTGGAACATATTTAGCGCTTCTTAATTTTTCCAATTTTCGCATCAGAATTCTCAACCCGCGTCACATTACCAAACTATTTACATAAGCAGTTTTTAAAATTCGCAAAATTGACACAAAACGATACAATACATAATTACCAAAATTTAAATGTCGTGTCTAATCTTCCCATACCAAAGTGACATTAATTCAGTTTTTAGATAAAAATTAGGATCCCGCACAAACATAACAGCAATACAAATTTGTTAAAATATCTTTTAAGATAATACTGTGGTACTATGTACAATAATAATTTCGTTGACAGCCGCGATATACGCTGAATGAATATTTAAAATTAAATTAAATCAGTTTCTCTTAGAATAGATCTCTTTAACAGTTTGTAATCTTACCATTAGGAATTAATGTATCATCACCATCAGTTCTAAATGCATTATCGTTTTAAGCAAAAGCAAAAATTCACCATATTTTAAAATGCAGGAATTACATCCTGATCTGAGTGCTATGTTGTATTTTTGTAGCGCTGTAAATCTCTTGAATTTAATTTATTTAGAAATTGTCAAACATACTAAATTATTGTCAGCATTTCCTTATCTTTAAACTATTAGTAAAGGAACTAAATTAAATATTTGCCTTTGACTGACTGCCTAGCTTACGGTATATATACAAATTACTAGTAAGTAAACTGGCAAATAATATTTATAAAGTTTATTTTGTATAGGCTTCGTACAATTTGCCATTTACAGTCATCCAGTCGGTCTTCGTATTTCTGTCAGAAATATGTATGAAACAGAATTTTTTGAATATTTAATATTCTTAACGACATGACTTTGTGAAGTTACTATACAGGGTGTTATTACAGTACGTAAACAAACATTAAGGGGTAATTCCTCGTATGGTTTTATGACTGAAAGTTTATCTAAACATGTGTCCTACGTGGTTTCGTTTTCGGCATACAGGGTGTCAAAGTTATTATTTTTTTTTTCAAATATTAATCTTAAAAATAGCAGGATTTGCACTACTTTTGATAGAAAGGGTGTTTTTGGAATGCCAAATCCAGATCTGATAATAATTTAATGCACCTCGAAGAGGGCGCCGCCTGCAACACTTCGAATACGCCTAAACCTTCAATGTACAGTAGAATCGCGATTATTTGAAATCCGATTTAGTGATGGATGGCTAGACAGATGGAAAAAAGACATGACGTATGTACGTCAACTGAAAGTCTGTGGAGAAAGGTTGTCGGCCCATGTATCTACCGTAAAAGAATTTGCAGAGAATTTTGAGAGAAAATTGTTTACAACCATATCAAATTTACAATTTTATTGTGATGAAACCGGCTTGAACTACAAAATGGAAGTTGGAGCACCTGGTTACATACGTAGCAAAGAACGTATCACTGTTCTTGCATGCGGTAATGCTTCTGGGAGACACGAACTTCCATTATTATGTATCGGTAAGAAGTTAGCAAAACCACGAACCTTTAAGACTATTCGTCGCAATGTTTTTTTTATGTTTTTGATAAAAATCAATAGAGTGAACGCGAATCTATTTAAAGACTATTTTTTTTTTGAAGATTTCATTCCCAAAGTAGATTTTTTTTAAGAGAACATGGATATCCCAGAAAATGTATTTTGTTACTAGATAATGTACCAATTCAGTGCGGAGCAATTTGAAAGTGAGTAAATAAATGCAATGTTTTTTGTCTCCTGGTGATACTTCCCTCATTCAGTCCATGGATCAGGGTGTGCCGGAAAACTTAAAACACAAGTACAGGCGTTTGCTATTGAAGCATATTTTAGGATGAGGGTGTCCAATCTTATTGGATGTCTAAAAAAGATAAGTTTGAAAAATGTTGTATATTGGATAGCTTCAGTTTGAAATCAAGTAAAGAGTAGTACCCTGGAAAATTCTTGGTCAAAATTGATTCAACAAGAGGAGAGACATTACACAGATGCAGAGACCAGACATAATGAAAGTTTACATCAAATTAACAGGATGTGAAAATGTTACGGAAACAGATGCGTGTAAATGGTTAAACAGTGATAGTGTGGAAGATGAAATGACTGACCAAGAATTAATCAAAAGTGTATGCAAAAATGCCAACGAAATAGACAGTGATGACGATGATGATAACGAATTAGAAGCCACTGACAATATTCCAGTAAAAATATCACATTCAGAAGGACTATAGGCCTTAGAGAAAGCGTTAACTTATGTAGAACAACAAGAAAAAGCAACCGCCGCGTACGTTTTACTTATCAAACGTTGGAGGAACATTGCAGCCAAAAACAGGTGCAGTTAAAAATTACCTCATTTTGAAGACATTAAAGTTGAATGAAAATGTTTTATTTTATATTTTACGTTGCATCTAACACATCCTGTATGAATGTGCATATGAATACATATTACATACATATTATGTTTAAGAAATTTTTAAGTAAAAATAAAAGTTAAGTAAATTATTTGTTTTATCTGTTTTTTTTTTTCATAAATAAGTAATAGCATATTGCGTGCATGCTTTTAAGCCAATCTGCAATTTTATATGCATTCTAAACTTCTGTTTTATAAAAAAAAAATGGAATTAACCGAGATATCCGAAATCACTTTAGTCCACATTATTTCGGATGATCGAGATTCCACTGTATTACATTTCTGATAATAAATTTTTATTCCAAGGCATCTTGGGCGCAAAAAAGGTATACCTGGTGGGTTTCACTCCGAGCAACCGTTTCTGATATAATCGAATTTAAATGTTTTGTTGCGTACTGAAACTCGTGGTTACCTT
Source organism: Polydrusus tereticollis (assembly GCA_963920685.1). Classification (NCBI taxonomy): domain Eukaryota; kingdom Metazoa; phylum Arthropoda; class Insecta; order Coleoptera; family Curculionidae; genus Polydrusus; species Polydrusus tereticollis. Next base: position 129,238,631 of record OY987329.1, read on the forward strand.
CCTTCACGCTTTATCCTATCCAAACTTAGGATTGGACCAAGCTCTCTATTTTTTGTTGATGAATTGGAAGAAAAATCCTTCGGAATGTGTGCCTGGGACGAGGAGGCGCAACTTTTTTGTTGGAAAGAGTTTTAACAGAACGTATTACACATGCTTATATGAACTTTCTGTCGTAAAATCATACAAGGAATTACCACTTAAGGTTTGTCTTACGTACGGCAAATCGTCTTCAAAATATTTCAGCAATCCCTACAGAACTATACTGGCATTTATAGACTCTGTGCCATTGTTCTTTGTTAACTTGTCCAGTTATTTCATTCACACTAAATGTTCAGATTACCTAGAATTAATAGATTTTGCTTCAAACGAACTAAAATCACTACTATAACTCGGTCTCGAGGCAGTCTCTAGCGGAAAATCGTAATCCGGAATATGCCACAATTCCTTAAGATTCCTCAGTTGTTCAGGTTTCATTGTGATCATAAATTCTGTCAGTTGTTTGCTGTTGAACGTATTTCCTACCACCGATGGATCATGTTCGTCCACCCTCCTACTGAACGTTTGGTCGAAGTTTGGAGGCTGAACATCTGGACTAAGAATTATAGGATCCTGTTCATCTACTAAAAAAGAAAATCATATCAGAAATTTTTAAATAATTTCGCACTGACTAAATATACAAAAATCTTCGCTACACCTTTTTTTTTTAATCCGTTTGGGGATCATTAGGGTGGTCTCTACAACTTTAGTTTTATTCCTTAATGCATAAATAGGAAGTACACGTCCAGTTACAAAATTGACAATTTTAGATTGTTTACCATTTATTCTTTACTTTTCAAGGATATTTCGTCATCAAAAAAGGCCAACGCTACCAACTGCTCAGAAAGAAACCAATGATGTCATTCAAAAGCGGTTTAAGCTTTTTCACTAACTGTTGGATTAGGATAGCTTTTCAGTTAATGCGGATATCATTATATGGAGCTCTAATTGCGAGAAAAGCTTCATTCCAAAATCTCACCTATACAAGACTGACAAACAAAGCCAAGTTTACTGTATTTTTTTAATTCTTCAGGTGTCAGGTGAAACAGATTTTGAAAGAAGCAACTTTTCAGGTCGTTAAAGCCTTCGCCATCCTTCTTGCATGATGTGTCGGCCCAGAAGCTCGAATTGTTTCACTGAGACTTCCTCCATCAAGAAATAATAGAAACGGAAGCAGGAGTTCTTGATAATCATCTTTAGAATGTTGTTTTTGAAGGGCATGTGGTAGATACTACCAAATTTCTTCTCGTAATTTGCTTTGTAGAGCTGCTGTATAATCAGTGATTAACAGTTGGCCACAGTTTCTTAAATCAGTTAAACAGCGCAGTCTCTGGACCACCAGTAGAGCCAAATATACATAAAAAAAAATAGCTGAAAGCAGACAAGCTCACTTTTCAAGTTTTTTTTTATTGTGTGAAGTCCAGGATTACTGACTGTTGTATCGAATACTATAGTTCTTTGATTTGAGTTTCGCCGTTCCACTGCTTAACTGCTTCAATACAAGCTTATGTCTGAGATTTTCCTGTTCCTCTGTCTATTTTTAAAATTTCCAAAAGCTTTTCTTTACTATTTTAAAGCTTGCCGCCCCAGTACCTACAAAAAAAGGTCCCTCAAGAGACGACTCTTGTCCTTCAGCTGCTGCAGCTTCCTGTCTAACTTGTCGGCTTCGGGAGAGTGTTATTTCTGAAATATGGTGTCCAAGCGCTTTTGCAACTGTTCCAGAAATAAATGCAACTCCTCTGTCGGGAAGATTAACAGGATCGAAAGCTCCAACGACTTCGTGTGATTTGAATATGTTTTTAGGTCGTTTTGATGGGGTAAAGGACTGGTCGTTACTGCAGAAGTTGACGCTATAGGTTGATATTCTTGGTCAGTTCTGGAGCTGCCTAAATATGATTTCGTTTGTTCCGAAACATATTTCTTTTCCGTTTTTTCATATTGTTACTTCGCCTTGACATCTTTTTCATGCCGCTCTCTTTACTTGATTTCATTGTGTGTTGTCTGTAAATCAGACCCACTCATGCTACATAAGCAATATCTTAAGTCTTCTCTCTGGTTGTCAAGGAATATCCGATTTTCTTCGGTTTTTACTTTTATTATATCATCTTTACCTGCGATATCAAACAATTTTTCCATGTTACCTAAAAAGATATCCTCACTCTCTCATGTTCCCCTTGACGAGTACGATACGTCTTAAGACTTTAGTACTGTTCATAAAATTTGGAGAGTTTTCTCACACATGAATCAGTTCACTGAGATGGTATTTTCTCATGCTACCAAACACTAAAACTGCTTCGCATGTCAAGGTTCTGTCTTCTACTATGTGATAAAACTGCACCATTCGGAGGACGTCTAGACCACGGGGAACTCCAACTGTTGACAACCTGGAGACTGGCTTTCCAAGAAGCCAATTAGTCTCAAATTAGCTGTCATTATTATTTATTTCTGACAGAAAGGTTAATTGTTAATTCTGGACGACCTCTAACGTTTAATGTTTGAAGCTCAGATTTGATACACAAATTACTACATTAAAGTGGACGAAACTAGGCCATGTGGACGCTTAATAGAAACAACTTAATTTTTTTTCATTATAAATTGGACCACCCTAGTGTTCATGTTGGGCTTATAGCTAAAGTAGCCTCATAAAAACGTAGGATACTTCTTGCTTACCATTAAGTTGAGGTACAACCAACCCAACTTCATTCGGATCGGGACTAGTGGGCTCTACGCTTGTTGGATAGTTGGGCGTGGTTGCTTGGAAGTTTGATGCAAAGTTAACATGGACACTATTTTCAGCCTGGTCTGCGTCAATTTGTGATTCGGAAAACTTTGGTGGTAATAATCCAGCTTCGTTGGGATTTGGAGAGGTGGGCTCTACGCTTTGGGGATAGACAGGCGTCGTTGCTGTAAAAATATTTTCTAGATAAGATAGAATGCAAAGTTTCACAAGTTTTGTATGGTATGATCTTGCTAGATACTTGAAAGAATATTAAGTAATTTGGCATGAACCTTCGAATTGGGAAGCGAAATTAACAGAACTGTTTGTGACAGCATTGTGGTCGAGAGGCAGTTCTACAGGCACGGAAAACTTGGACAAATCAACATCAACTTGTTGAGGATACACTGGAGTTGTAGCTAAAACAAAAATTGGTACACCACTCCAGTTTATCGGCTTATGCGAAAAATGGCGTAAAATGAAAAACGTTTGTTGCAATATGTAGCACGTACTTTGTAAAACGACAAATCCGCGAGCGGAAAACCATTTTTTTAATTGCAAATAAAAAAAAATATGAAAATAGGATACCCGCTTGTGACAAAATGAAAAAAAAAATGAAAAACTCTTGTTGATTTATGTAGCATCTACCGAATTGGAACCAAAAAGGTGGATTAGATGCCGTGTTAGCGCCTGTTTAACCAATATAGGTCTATAATTATTACAATTTTGGTCGAGTGACTAACAGCTAAAGAAACATAACCTCACTTGTCACTCTCACTGTGCTTTTCGGTCGACTATTTTCACATTTTTTTTATATTTCCAATTAAAAAAATTGGTTTCCGCTCGCGGATTTGTCGTTTTCGTGCTACATATTGCAAGAAAACGTTTTTCATTTTACGCCATTTTTCGCATAAGCCAATAAACTGGAAAATTACCCCAAAATTAAAATTAGCATTACTTAGTCCGAAAAGTGTGTTGAGTATTCTATTTCTACTGAAACCAACCTTTAAAATTCGATGCAAAATTGACAACTACATTTTCTTCTAGATTTTGAGCAGGTGGAAGTTCCTCAAATTCGTCAAACTTTGACAAGTCCTCGTCAACATGTTTAGGATAAACAGGTGTAGTAGCTGCAAATTATTAAAAGTGCCGTTGAAAGTGAATAAATCCTAAATTAAAGCTGATATTTTGAAATAGTAGCGGAGTATCTTTCGTAAATTTGTCTTTGCATCTATTTGACTTGTTAATATCGTTTGATTGATGATAGATATATTAAAATTTCGAAGAATCTACTCACTAGTGTTATAGTTTATAAAATGTATTCCATATGCTATGCTACTGTTAAATATACGAAATATATTCCTTGGATGCAAAATGGCATTCTTGTAGCGGTTTTGTGCTTATTTACACTGGCGTTTCTGTAGGTTGTATGGACTGTATTATACTATACAAATGATTTATAAATATACATATCTACATGATGTTCTATTTACAATAACATACTATTTATAGTAACTAACTTAGTGATTATTCTTTGTCATGATCTATGTTAAAAATTATCATGCGCTCATGCTTAAATTAAAAGTATCATGGAAAAAATATGTATGCAGCTTTTATCAATCTCTCTTCTCTTCCTTTTTTTGGTGTAGGTACACATATTTCCGACCAATCAAATTGGTCTTAGCGCATATGACCATAATTTGATTAAAGTAGGTCCATTAGTTATGCGACGGTTGATAATTAGCTAGGTTGAATATTTAACTTTTTTCATGTAAGTATTTATAGTAGGAGAACCGACAGTATTGGAAGTCATTAAGTTTGGCTATGGAATTAGGATACCCTTACTGAATCCCGGAAGAAAGTGCACTGTTATGTAAGCGCACAAGAAATATCCGCATGTGGAAAAATGCGCACACGGATAAAATCGTACACGGAAAAAATCTCACGTGTATAAACGCACCACAAATGTGGGGAATAATTTACTGAGCAACTTTCATAAAGGTCACTTTTTCGTATACGAGGTAATTCAAAAGTTACGGGCATTATGCGCGACTTTCTTGCCACTCTGTATAAGGTTATAGGTATAAACATTATGTGTTCAATAATATATGCATTTTTTTTTAAATACCTACTGATTAATTAATATAATAAAATATTTGCGTTTCTTTCCATGTGTGCATTTATACACGTGAGATTTTTTCCGTGTGCGATTTTATCCGTGTGCGCATTTTTCCACGTGCGGATATTTTTTTGTGCGCTTACATAACAGTGCGCTTCTTTCTGTGCGTTTATTTCCTGTGGGCTTTTTTCCGGACACCACCATCCTTACCCAATGAACGTAGTATCCCACTTAGCCCCGCCCAAAAGGGTGGTTTTTTATTCACAAACGATTCCTGGCGATATGGTCGAGGGCACAATGGTGACACCAAAATTTCAAATATTCTTTCCTCTTTTTATAGCAATTGAATTAGTAGTTTGTGCAGTTTGCACGATCTCTATTATACACACAATGAACATGAACCTTTTTTTATTAGAATTAATTTTCCTCAGGCCACAGAACTTTATTGTAGCGCCCAGCTTCTATCCTCAAATGGGTTCTTACTGGTTTCTGGATAATTTATTTTGTAATACTGTGTTTCCTATAGCCTAAACATGGTAATTTAACCAACTAATATTTTAATTAGAGTGACATATGCCAGCCTAACATCACCAACCTCTTTCAAAGCTGAAAAATACTATACCTCTGTTATTTTAGTTACCTCCGAAAATTTGTAGGGTGGAAATTGTTGCCGATACTTGATATTTAATTGACAAATGCGTACTTTAAAGGCAACGTTAGATTTTGATATTAATAGAATCACGACCTTTAATTTAATCCTCACCAATGAAAAAAATTCACCCTCTTTGACGCGACAAAAAATCGCAATGCGTATGACTTCCATAATATACTGTCGAATATTAAAGTAAATTTTCTTAAAAACGTTTAATTGTTTTTTAAAGTAGATACCTACCTAATATCCGAACAAATGGACCCACCAACCACACGATGCATACATGCATAAATGAGCGAAACCGGGGCGGAAAAAATATACAAGGATTTTTTTTTAAAAAGCCCACAATATTTTGAACTGCTCTGAAAATATAGAGATTATTTTTTCATATATGACAGTATTGACTTACTTACTTACATTCGTTCTAATTTTATTTGACAATAAACTTACTGTTTAATTGTCAATATACTGTCAAATAAGACGTGATACTGATAACAGTCAACTTAAGTGAGCTTTTTAAAAACAAGAATAATGTTTCTTGCAACCTGGAATTGTTGATTTCAAAAATGAATTTGGATGCGAAAGAAAACCGTAACCTGTTTAAAATTTTAAGTGTGTGTAGTTTATGAATTTCGTTGCCAATTATCATAACAAACCTCTGAATTTTGATGGGAAATTAACAGAAAAATATTCTGCATTTTCCTGTTCATTTGGTAAGATGTCATATTCTGACAACTTTGATGGATTTATTTCAACATAGGTAGGATATACCGGTGTTGTAGCTGTAGGAAAAAATATTGTTAATGCAAAAAAATATCTATAAATTATCTAAATATAGTTAATAAATTTGTTTTTGTTTTTTAATAATTTGGTAAAATTAGCGTTTCTTTTTTTTTATAGCAAAACTAGAGCAATATTTTTAATACAATTAATAAATTAAATATGACCGGCCAATTGCGGTGCCTATTGTTGCTATTTTCGAGCTCTACATTTTCCCCTATTTTGCGGATTTGTTGTGGACACCTGGGCATAAAAATAAACAAATGTATTTAACAAACGGCTGATTGCTTACCGTGTTGGAAGGTTTTTATTGGTGGAGTTCCATTATTAGCAAGTAAACTTTGTGTAAAAAACATGTAAATCCCAAAAATAGAGAAAACATGACCAAATACCAACGTTATGCTGAGTCCTTAAACATACGCATCTTTATTCTACTATGGCGGCGACCAACAATCGGCAGACGTTTGACGCTTCTCAGATGCACAGTACACCAAATATTTTTTGGTTATTTGGAACCTGTGTCAATTAAATTACTTTTTTGGTTTACTGCCTGTTGCCAGATTTGTATAATTAGATTAAAAAATTGATTTATTAAGATATTCCACGACAGAAATCATAATTATTTCTTCATTAAATAATAGATTGATCCGATAAAAATTTAAATAATCTTGTAATACCTATACCTATATTTTAATACTGTTACATAGTCTAATAATAATTATATACCTAGGGTAATATTAGTAAATATTTAGATGTTCTTTATTGAAATGTGTGCTGTCAACTCGGCACTGTCTTATTCGCATTCGTTTGATAGGATAGGGCAAGCCTCGTGCTTCGGATTATACTAGAATAAAAATGCGTGTATGTTTAATGACTTAAGTGTGCGCACAATGCTACAAACTTTGAATCACGAGAGGGGTATTTATGTTAAAGGCAAGTTAGACAGTGTGGTAACGAAAAACTCAAGTATTTATCCAATAAGGTTCAAATGAAAAATTGCTGGAGACCTCTAACTGCAAGATAACCTTTAAAGGTACCATTGTTGGAACACTTGTTGTCATTAAAGTTATTTGGCCGTTATCATTAATTTCGACCAAAGGAATTTTAGGGAGGGTTTTAAATAAATGCATCTATTATGCCATTAGATGTCGTTCTTTCGGGTGGTGCACCGCCAGACTGGCCATAGGAAATTTTATGTAAATTATGCTATCCCTAAATTGTGGCTCCCCTATTAATATCACGTCAAAATTGTATTAAACTTTCTTGAAGGTCCTTGTATGAGAGTTGAAAATGAAATCTTTAGTTTTCCAAATTTTGATATGCACATTTAAGAAATATTAATTAATCATTTATTTTGGTAAATTTGGCAACCCACGTCTAATAAAGCGCGGATTCCTGGGCCAGAAATATTCACTTGCCGCTTGATACTGGTTTTGTCTCTTTCTGTCGTTTATACAGGGTGTTACTAAATGATAGGTCGTAATTCCAAGGGCGCATTCCTGAATCAAATTCAAGTAGAAAAGTTTATATAAACATGTGTCCTAAAAAGTCTGGATTTTAAGATACAGGGTGTCAAAGTTTAAAAAAAATATCGGTTTCTTATTAAAATCTCAAACATCTTTTGTCGATTTTGGTGAAATTTATTAGTGTTGTTCGTTGTGATAAGACGCTAGGTTAGCACTAACTGCATGATAATTATAAGTTCCAGTGGCGTCCCGGAGGGTAGTCTCACGAATAATATTGACAAAAAAATGTACGCCACTGACTTGTTTAAAAATTTTGTATTGTTTTTGGGTTAAGCAGATTAAAATACAACTTTCTTATCTCTTGACATTTCTTCGCATCTTATTTCGTTTTCGAGAAAAAAAAATTTTTGACATGCAATGAAGTGGCTTTGATTTTTTAACTTAGCGTCAACGAACATCACTGCCAAATTTCACCAATCGACAAAAGGATCTTTGAGATATTAATAAAAAAATTTTTTTTAAACTTTGACACCCTGTATCTTGAAAACCAGATTTTTTAGGACACATGTTTATATGAACTTTTCTCCCTGAATTTGATTTAAGTATGCGCCCTTGGAATAACGGTCTATCATAAGTAACACCCTGTGTATACGACAGAAAGAGACAAAACCAGTATCAAGGCACAAGTGATAATTTCTGGTGGGTTGCCAAATTTACCAAAATAAATGATTAATTAATATTTCTTAAATATTATCTTTATCGCTTTCACGACTATAATGTAAGGAGGATAACAAACGGGATATATGTATATACTATACAGGGATATGCATACGTCTAATTGTTTAAATTCCATACAAATTAAGATTTTATGGAAATTTAAACTTATAGTACCTATTACGGCAACAATGTTGTGTTTTGAACAAAACATTCTTTAAATTCCTTTCGCAGCTGTAGATTCGTGTGTCGGACTAGAATCATGGTTATTTTTTCTTGAATACTGTAAGACATGTTGAAACTATAGTAACATTTGATATTCTAATAATTATTATTAATTACTGGTGGTTTCATTGTATGTATCATAATAGCTCTACTTAATTTTTTAGAATTTTAGGAAGAGTTTCTTTAAATAACTTTTAATTGAGTTATTCGAAAATTATCAAATTTGTTGTGCGAGTCCATTATACAAGGACCTTCAAAAAAGTATAATACAATTTTGATGTAAAATTAATAGAGGAGCCAATATTTCGTCGTCAATATCACGAAGTGTCGTAACTCAAAAAAATTGAATTTTGAGATATGTCGTCTATGTATATAAAATAACCTTCTCTACAATACCACGAAGCGTCGTAACTCAATTTCCATTGGTACTAAATATACGGCAATATTAACCGGTGTCGTATGCTATTGTAGCCGAAAAGAGAATTCACGAACGTGTGTGTAAAATATATATAATTATTTTTTTTGTAAAATTATCACACTTCAACATCAACATTCATAAACATACATTTCTCACTACCCAAAAAATCAAATAAATTTATTAATTAGTTATATTAGAGTGTCCATGTAAAATCAGTGCAAATCTTTAAATGACTCTCCTGTAAAATTGGTGAAACTGAGATACGACATTTCGTGATATTGACGACGATTTGAGGGTAGCAAAATTTACATGGGATTTTCTATGGGCAGTCTAGCGGTACACCAATGCTGCTTATTCGCATTTTTGATACTTTTGGCTGGTAAGCATTTTTCAATATTTTATACTGTACAGGTTTGGTAATTGGGTAATGCAATTGGGCGCTTAATGGGAAGAAAATACAACGCAATGCACCCTTAACAAGTTAAATAAAGAAAGTGGAAATGCTTTGTCGCATCTTAAGTGCATCCTAGCAAAATCTAGCTGATCTCTCTCTAAGCAGGTCGTGTTATGATAACACAATGTATTCTCTCTCCTTATTTAACTCGGAACTGGTACATTATGTTTTCTTTTTCCCCCGTAAGCGGATAATACTCATTTACTAAACCTGTATACGCGCCGAGTTACAGCGCTAGCGTCTATACTTCTGGTAGGGCAATCAATTGGCCGGCTTTACTAATAAATGTCATTTCAAGCTAAACAAACCTTTAAATTTCGATGGAAAATTAACAGAAATCGTTTCGACAGGATTCGACTGTTCGACGGGTATATCAAATTCCGAAATCCTTGATGGATCTGAGTCAACATGATTAGGATATACAGGTGTTGTAGCTAAAGAAAAATAATAGTTCTGGTAAGTTCAAAAAATCTGGTTGTAAATATAATAGTTATTTATGTATTAAGGGCGTTATAAAGATGTTTATGCCTTCGAGGGCAACAATCTTACAAAGGCCTTTGGCCCGAGGGTTTGTAAGTTGCCCGAGGGTATAGACATCAAGTAATGCCCTCGGAACATACAAGATTTTATGTCCTACTTCAGATAATTCCATGTTATATTAAAAGAAAATTTAAAATCACGAAAGGTTTTTACCTATATAGTTGTTAAATAAACAAGAAAACAAGGTAATAAGTGTTCATTGTTGTGCTGTGTTAAAGTCAAAACTGAAATTCATATAAAATAATGGATTTTCCGTTAATTCCGGATAGAATTGCTGTGAATGCTGCCAAAGCTTTGGATAATCTTGTCCCAAAGAAGTCTAAAGACGCCTATGATAAGGAATATCAAAGGTTTGGGGATTGGATGAAAAATAATGATGGAAAAATTATCAACGAGACGGTGCTACTCGGATATTTCCAGGAATTGGTATGTTCAAATTACTGTTGCAAATTATATTAAAATACTAATTATGTATATCGATTATAGTCTGGAACATTCACTCCTAATTCCCTATGGACGGAATATTATTATATATATATTGTTAAAGAAGACATTACTTAATAGTTAATAAAAATATAGACAATGCAAAATATTGCCAGTATCTAAAGCAAGCATCCAAAGGATATGAAGCGAAGAAATAGAAAATTTTGACTCGAGAAGATGTGCTCAAATTCATCCGTGAAGCTCCCAATGAAACTTTTTTGATGTACAAAGTGGCTCTGTTATTTGGTGTATTTGGTGGGTGCCGCCGCTAAGAGCTAGTTAATATGTTGGTTGAAATATAGAGGATAGAGGATCCGTAGTAATAGTTAATATTCCCGATACAAAGACCGATAAAAAGCGTGTCTTCACAATTATTGATGAGAAGGAGATGGGTTAATGTTTAAAGCTACTGAGAACTTATTGAACTTTACGCCCGACGAACTGCAACATCAATAGATTCTTTTGGTGTTACCGTAACGGTCGTTGTTTTTCACAGCCAGTTGGGAAGAACACCATAGGCAAGATTCCTTCCATTATTGCAAAATACCTGGGTCTAAGCGATGCCGACAAATATACTGGTCATGGTTTGCGCAGAACCTCTGCAACTTTGTTGGCGGACGCGCGGGCAAACATGACCACATTGAAAATACATTGCGGTTGGAAAAGTTCAGCTGTGGTTGAGGGATATTTCGAAGACAGTATGTCTTCTAAAAACAAAAAATAGCTGGAGTACCATCAACGAGACCATCAACATTAAAAAACGTTCAATCATCGTCAATTTCTGTTAGTGAAATTCACGAAATAATAGAAAACATTGACTTATCAAAAGCTGGTAAATTCGTTTTTGCTGGGTCTTTTCATAACTGTTCATTTAATATAAATGATAAATAAGTTTTTTCGTTAATAAAAAGTTGTTACTTTGATTTTTCCTATTTATTTCTCTTAATGCCCGAGGGCATTAGAAACTTCCTTAATGCCCTAGGGTATTAGATACCATTTAAAGTGTCTGGTAAATATGGTATTATGAAACAATAATATTCGAGTAGGACATAAAATAACTTATTAGGTACTTAGATTAGATATTATCCCAACTAGGTTCCCTAGTTAAAAAAATAAATTATACATCCATGACCCGCATACTAGTCAGAAGATAGTTGAATTGGACGTTAAGTTAGTAAGGTGTTTGTCAAGTTAGATATAAGAAATTGTCGAAATTGTAACCTACTATAATGGGAAACTTATTTCATAGCTCTATGAATCCAACACAGCCCGAGTAAGAGTTGACAGCAACATGTCTGGTCAAACCACAACAAAAAAAGGAGTTCGCCAAGGATGTGTATTGTCGCCGATGTTGTTTAACATCTATTCCGAGTTTGTGATGCGGGGGGTGCTGGACGGATGGCAGGGTGGTGTGACTATTGGTGGTGTCAGGATATCCAATTTAAGGTTTGCTGACGATACAACCCTTATTGCTGCTTCTCAAGGCGAACTGTTAACTCTACTTAACATCTTGGAACAACAGAGTGAAGCATATGGTCTTAGTATCAACTACAAAAAGACCAAAGTTATGATCGTGGACAGAGAACATGATAATCACCCTGCAATAACATCAGTAGGCCGCTGTCAGGTAGTCCAAAGTTTCGTATACCTTGGTTCTTCGATCGATAACTCGGGAGGTTGTGAGGTTGAAATCCGACGGCGCATTCAACAAGCACGGTCAGCTATGACTAAACTGACTAGAATATGGCGTGATAATAATGTCACCAAAGCCACCAAAATGTCGCTGGTTCAGTCTCTTGTCTTTTCCATATTTATGTATGGCTCTGAAACTTGGACTGTGAGAAATGCAGACCGCCACCGCATAGATGCTTTCGAAATGTGGGCTTGGAGAAGAATGCTAAGAGTTCCTTATACAGCCCACCGAACTAATGTTTCTATATTGAGTGAACTCGGAAATCCAAAGCGACTATCTTCCATTGTCTTGACGCGTATCCTGACGTTCTTCGGCCATATCTATAGAAGTGATAATGTGGAAAAACTTGTTGTCCAGGGTCATGCTCCGGGAGGACGGCGTCGTGGCCGTTCTCCTACACGCTGGGTGGATGCGACAAAACAATTGCTAAATACTAGCGTCACAAGAGCGACCGAATTGACAAATAATCGTGAAAGATGGCGAAATACAATTTCTAGAGCAATTGACAACCTTCGTTTCGGCAACTCTCCAGCTCTGACTTAGAACATTTCATTTTACGAGTTCACAACATGTCTGCTAAGACATTGTGACTATGATGATGATTCCCATAATATTTGTGCCATTAAATTTCATCATTCAAATATATTTTGGGTTTTTGTTATGAATAACTAATCACCACCTCCAGAGGCGTGTTACTGACGCGCTTTTATGAAGAAAATTTTTTTATAGGATGGATGGATATACTTTTATTTCGTCCCTGGTCGTCGCGACGCTTCAAAAATATAAATCGATTGCAGGAACTTCGAAAGTAGGTAAATGTGGCAGTATTTTAAATTTAAATATATTTTCAATCATTTACCCTAATTCTAATCAGAAAATAATGATTGCTTCATATTTTCTTATTTTATTTTTATAAAATTCAGATTCACATTTTAATAGCAATTGAGAAATATTTCTAGACTTGTCAAAATTGTTAACATTATAAATAAAGTTTTCTAAGTCTCTCAAACTTGCGCAGGCTTCAGATAGGCTTGATATTTTCGACCCTGGAGCAAGTTCAGGTTCCTCTTCCTTTGTCTTAGAGTTGGGAGTAGTTTTATCCGTTTCTTGGATCTCTTTCATACACTCGATGATAGTCAATTTTGCACTTTCTGTTGGCAAAGCGATATCAATAGAGGCAAATTGTTTTAAGTTCACAAATGTGTTCTTAATGTTAGGAAACAGTTGTGCGAGCGGAATATTATCTGCTTCTTCGAAGTCGTCAATATTATCTGTATTACACATAAATCCGGCTTTTATAAAGCATTTTTTTATTGTCACTAGGGACAAATTGCGCCAGGCCACCGAAACCCATATCAAGACGTTGGTTATGGTATTATTATTTTCGATTTCTTCAAAGGACAACCACTGTATATACATACTAAAAGTCTCTTGATAAGGTAGCTTGTAACTAACCTGAATAAGGCCTTGGTCCAAAAGTTAGCAATGTGAGGTAGTATTGGGTGGAAGAAAAATAAGTTTGACATTATCCAGTTCCAGGGATGAAAGGTTGCATTATCCAGAAACAATACCACTTTTCTATTCTGCTTCTCCATCTTGGTATCAAATCTGTAAAGCCATGTTGTCATGATGTCTGCTGTCATACACGCTTTTTTGTTCGAGGTTCTTTGCAGAGGTAACTTATCGATATGTGCGCCCTAAAACCATCGAGGATTTTTGCTTTTGCCTATTATAAGTGGTTCTTCCTTCTCACCTTCCATATTTGCACAGAACAGAATTGTAAATCGTTCTTTTCCTGATTTTTTTTCCAGTACACTTGTCATCTTTCAATGCATATGTTTTTGTTGGCAATGCACGATAGTAGAGACCTGTCTTATCTGCATTATATACGTCCCTTGAGGCATTATCCTTTAAAATGGTCAATAACCTTTCTTTCCAAGTAGTTACGTCTTCGATATTTATATCGACTGATTCGCACCATATTTTCTTGAGGGTAATATCGTGCCGACGACGAGATTTTATTAACCATCCATTTGATTGATGCCTTGAAGTTATCTAGTCCTAGACATTGAGCAGACTCGAGGGCTTTTGCTTGTATTGTGGGTCCGGATATTAGTGAGTGCTTGTTTCGCGCCTTACAAAACCAATTGATCACAAAATCAACTTGATCCACTGCCAGTCCTTCGGTTAGTTTTTTGTTCACCGTTGCCACCTTCTTGAAACCAATTTCTAACTTCTGCCTTATATTGAAGCAAGATAGTCACTTGGGTCTTACCTACTTAAATTTTCAAGTCAATTTCCTGGTACTTAAACCAGTTTTTTTACTTTCCTCGATTATTTCATTCCATTGTTAATATTTATGTAATAGTTTTGTAGTACTGATTTACAATAATAATACGCTAACTCTAGTAATATTCTAATTATGATCGTTAACATGCTTCACTTCACGATAACAGTATATAAACTTATTTATTTCTTAACATTAAAGAGATGTACATCTATCTACACACTTCCACAAATAGTAACACGACTTATGATTAGTAAGCAATAAGTGAAAGTTAAGGGAAGGTTTTTAATTCTTGCTTTGAAGATATTTAATGAATTACAGAAGAAGTCCGCTTCATTATTTATTGAGTTGGAATATTTAAACATTTTTGAAAATGGGAAATTTATAGAGCTGCTAGTCCAGGAAAAGTGCGATCTGAACAAATTAGTACGACTTAGACTTCTTAAGACCTATTTTATTTGTTTTGAAGTTACGACGCGTGTCGTCCAGTTCAACTGTCTTCGATGGGTTTCCAAGCCAATATTGCTAAAGTTAAGTTCTATGCTAACCTTTAAATCTCGAGGGAAAGTTTACAGGA
The DNA here is from genome assembly GCA_963920685.1 of Polydrusus tereticollis. Lineage (NCBI taxonomy): Eukaryota > Metazoa > Arthropoda > Insecta > Coleoptera > Curculionidae > Polydrusus > Polydrusus tereticollis. The sequence goes on from OY987329.1 coordinate 129,253,791, forward strand.
ACTTCTTCTTCCGGGTTACCTTCCAGAGGATTTGCAAACTCAAAGAACTTCGATACATCCGCGTCAACATGTTCTGGATAAACCGGTGTGGTAGCCTTAAATCTGGAAGGAAAGTTAACTGCTCCAGAAAAATCATTTTTTTGACTTTTAGATGGAATGTTGTTTTGTTCAATTTGAGGCCGGGATAAATTTTCTGTATTTAAATTATCCTTAGGAATTTGCAAGTTTGTTCTTGTGTTTACGGCGTTGGCTAAAATAATAGGTTAAAGTGTGTTGTTAAGGTTAGTATAGCCATCGACAATCCCAACTTTCAGGTATTAATGTAAGAATTGGTTAAAGTTAAAGTTGGTAAATTAACTATTAAAGTCCTGTCCATCAGGTACTGTTCAAAGATTCTTTAAAGGTTCAACAATGGTCATTGTTATAGTAAACTGAGATTAGAGCAATTAATGTGTTTTTGTAGTGATTTATCAAAATTCCACATGCTTAGTGTATGCAATTTTAATTAACTGATCGTGTAATGTTGAAAAGTAGTAAAACAAGATATTTAATATTGCTCGTGTGCTTAAGACTAATCCTGTAATAGAGTTTTTGACTGCCAAAGCGTTATTAAAATCATTATGTTCCGTCTGAAAGTTGTGGGTGTCAATATCTGTACATTCACATGTTGGTTACCATTCCTATTAAGCGAGTTAAAATCGATTCCTTTGCCCTTGGGTTTGATTTGACTGGTTGCCCTGTTAACTGTATTATAACTAGTCCTGTAGAAAATTTGCTTTTGTAGTCCTGGAACTTGTGTGTCACTTTCTTCCCTTTTGCTGGGGTTTGACGAAGGATCTTCCGTTGACCAGTGGCTTGGAGGGGTGTAGCTTGATTCATCGGTAGTATCCTTTGCATCATTATCTTCATCGGCACCTTTATAACATAAGAAAACCAGCGAAATAAGCAGAAATTAGTCGAATTAGTTTACGCTCGGCGTTATGGTGTATGGATTGTTTAGTTAACATCTACTGTTAGTTAGTATTTGCCTTTTGTATACAGTCGAAACGGTCGTTCTTTATCGGTGCGTCATGTGTAAACGATCAAGATACAACATGATTTACAACACCCCAACTTTATTTATTATAGGGGTAAAAGTGAACAAAAACATAATAAAAACTTTTGAAATGAAACGCGTATGTGTTGTAATTTTCACTATATATTGTCAACATGACATATGTCTCGCCATCACAGTGGCTTCTTCAGATGTGAGGAAGGTATAACAAATTATTAAATAAGAAACTTAAAATTAAGGTGCCTGCTAATGAACTAATTAATAATAATTGTGGGGAATTTTTAGGGGTTCAATACAAGTTTAACAAAGGCGAGTTGTTATTGTCTAGTTGGTCATTTAGGATATTTTGGGATTTTCTACCCTTATTAATAGATAAAGACTCCAATAAATCCAATTTTTTGCCTTTGTTCTCAATGTGTAAGATTTGAAAATTTTTATCAAATGTATGATTTTCGTTTTTAAGATGTTCGGCGTAAGTTAAATGTTTATTATTTTTAGAGAAAGAATCGTAATGATCTTTAATTCAAGTATGAAATGAACGACCAGTTTGGCCTATATAATACTTGGGGCAAGATCCACAATTTAATTTATATACTCCATGTTTATTATTTTTTTAAATTTTGTCTTTGTTGTCTTTTATGGTAGACCTTAAACAAGATAGCATTATAAGCAATCTTAATATCGTGTTGGTTCAAAAGTTTTTTGATATTATCACTTTGTTGGCCTAAATAAGTAATAGAGTAATATCTAATATTGGTTTTCTTTAATGGGTAGACCTCTTTAATTGCTTTTTTATAATTCATTTCTTCATCATTCATTCATCTTGCCCCAAGTTTTATATAGGCCAAACTGGTCGTTCATTTCACACAAGAATTAAAGATCATTATGATTCTTTCTCTAAAAAAATAAACATTCAACTTACGCGGAACATCTCAAAAACGAAAATCATACATTTGATACAAATTTCCAAATGTTACACATTGAGAACAAAGGCAAAAAAATTGGATTTATTTCAATCTTTATCTATTAATAAGGGTAGAAAATCCCAAAATATCCTAAATGACCAACGACAATAACAACTCACCTTTGTTAAACTTGTATTGAACCCCTAAAAATTTCCCACAATTATTATTATAAGTCCGAATGCTAGACACGAAAATTTTGACGTTTATGAACTTAGACTTTGCTTTGACTTTTTGAACCTCGAAATTTTGATTAGATTCATATGGTTTTAGTCAAGTGGAAGTAATGACGCACCGGACTGTATGTAAGTATAATATAGTAATTGTTGTTCTTTTTTACAATGAAATAATTTGACATACCTAATCTTATCAGTTAAAATCAGTTTATCAAAATAAATCTGCCATGCCAGGACCTTGTCGACTACTGGCAAATTTTATATAAATGGTAAATTTTTTGTGTGTTACAAGGCAATATCTCGAGAACGGCTTTAAATATTTTCATGAAACTTAAGTGAGATAATAAGGATATGAGGGCACATATTTAATCATGTTTTTACACTTTACACCTTTCTCAATTTTGAGGGGTGGGGGGCAAGTTTGGAATTTTATATGAGATGATGTATTTCTGTTGCTAAAATTGGAATCTACGTGAAAAACTACGCAGGTATCTTATAACAAATATTTTTACTTGCTACCCTGGTTACGGATATGCAATAAAGAAATAACTTGCAACCTAATTTCAAATTATTTAATATCTTCAACTTCCAAATATTTTCTTACTCTTTTTCTGAATGAATTTCCTTGTAATAATCTAAAAAACTCACAATGTATAAAATACCACTTAAATATTTTGCTAATAATAAAATTAAGTAAACCAAGGATTATCGAAAAAAGAAATAGTGAATGAATAGATTAATAGAAAATAATTTTTTTTATTGTAGTTTAATGAAGGTAAATAGTTTACTAGTTTCCAACTTACCTACAACATTTTTCGTTGCCTGTGTTTCTTTTTGTCCTAATCTGTAAGTGTTGTAGTCCGAGTTACTAGGATCAACTAAATCTGGTCGCGGTGTGCGATGATAATTTACGTCTTCTACAAAAGCTCTTCCTCGCTGACCAATCAGTAAATTAGCACTAAAACGTTCAACATTCATGTCAAAATCGTTAGTCTCTATATTTAATGTAATAAAATATTTTTTTTACTTCACGGACTAAAGTAGGTACTTTAGTCTTCCAAACGGTGAGTAAAGTGGGTCATTTAATACCAAGAGACTAAAAGTCTAGTAACATTTAATTAAAAATAAAATAAAATGCCTCAGTTTAGTTTGCGCCTCATATATTTTTCTTGATTCTGTCGGCATAATACCTTCTAACGCCTTTTCAGCCGGTTTTTTATCTTTCAAAGTAGACTAATAAAATATTCAACTGGTACTTGTATTAAATTGTGACATTATCAGGTGTTTTTATATTTATACCTACATATTACTTAATTTTAGTAATACTGTTACCGATAGTGTGTAAACTAGGGGACTAAATTTCCTTAATGCCTTGATTGGTTGTTGCTCGAGGGCAGAGCCAGTGGCGTAGCCACAGGGGGGCAACCGCCCCCCCCCCCCGCCTTCCTTGTCCTTGCGTCCCTTTACTACTTAAAAAAATAATTTGTAAAAAACAAGATCGGTCTTATTTTATTTTTAGTAAAGAAAAGCGATGGGAATAAACTTAATAAAACCGGTTTTGAGAGCGTTCCATCACATTAAATTTATTTTTTTTTATATAGCGTATTTTAACTTCATTTGGGGCCAGACCCCTGTTCCCTAGGGAGCATGAAGGTGAATTCTTACGAAATTTGGGCGCGATTCCAAAAAAATTTTGCCTTCGGCGCTTTAGCTCCGCAGTCTTCGCCCCCCCCCCCCCCACACACAAATACTGGCTACGCCACTGGACAGAGCCCTCAAGTAACAAACTCCATTCGCGGAAAGATTGGTTTATAATATACTATTATTCCGACTGAAATGGCCAGCAAGTAGCAACGAAGACTTGTGTTATTTACCTATAGTCTTCTTCGGCTTTACTACAATTAACCATATACCAGTGATCGCAAATCAACATTCTCTGTTGGAAAAGCGTTTTGCTTGGACATCTGTAACTAAATTGTCGTCCTAGCCCATCACACATATGATATACCTAAAAAAAGGATACGCTTTTAACTAGAACAGAAATTCTACGTGTAACTTCTAGTTTTTACAAGGACTAATTTAGCTTGTAGAATAGAAATTCAAAAATTTTACATTTTTTAAATTAGGATTTTTTGTAATCTATACTACAAATCTTACTTGACAATCTGTTGATACGTCAGCATAATAGCCAGATGTTCTTCCATCGCATGAAAATGAGGTTTTTGGTATCTGAAATTTAAAAATAAGAATGTTGTCATATATTTATTGCAATAAAATAAAAAAAAAAAACTAAAATATAGCCGTCTTCTGTGACCTAAAGAGTAAAAGTAATGTCAAAGTCAAAGTCAAAGTCAAAAATGCTTTATTGTCAGAAAGAGCAATTCATTGACAAAGCAGTCTAAAACTAAAACAATTGGTCTGTTCCGTTACTTATATTTAGAATACTGCAACAAAACACACCAAACACAAAAATAAAAATAAAAAGACATATTATTATGCATTTAAAAGTAATAATTATAACAATTTAAAAATAACACAAAAACATTGGGTTCACAGCTCGGAATATATATATATATATATATAACAAATAACTCCATTCATAAAATACAATTAATCATTATCAACTAAGTGGATCAGAATAAAATTCGGTTAAGTTATAGTAGGCCTTTCCGGCAAGCAATGCCTTAACAGATCTTCTAAAAGACTTCAAGGTGTTTTTGTTCCTTACTTGAATCGGCAAGTGATTAAAAATTTTTTTGCCTTAATAAATAAGTGATTTTTTAATTAGTGTCCTGGTAGGTATCGGCAAGGGCAGGTCCAAAGCCCGTCGAGTGACACGCTGAGGGGCAGGACGTTGGATGTTGTTATAATTCTTATAAATTAGCGAAGCCGTTTCCAAAACAAACACGGAGCTAAGAGTTAGAATCCTCTGGGAGGAGAAAAGGGGTCGGCAAGATTCTCGTTGGTCAACATTAGAGATGAAACGAACAGCCTTCTTCTGCAAAATAAATAAAATATTTAGCAAATGTTGGGTGCACACACCCCAAAATGGAATCCCATACCTGAGGTGTGACTCAAAGAGTGCAAAGTAGACTGTTCGTGCCATCTCCAGGCCGAGCTCTAAGCGTGTCTTTCTGATGGCAAAGCAAGCTGAGGAAAGCTTTTTGCTCAGACCCAAAATGTGATCTTCAAATCGAAGTTCACTATCAATTATCACTCCCAGAAATTTTGATGCCGTATTAACTTGAAGAGGCTCGTCCTCTAAGCGCAACCCATGTATATCGCACTTAAACCCTACAATGTTCGTTTTGGCAATGTTAAATGAAAGGCGATTAGCATCACACCATTGCTTGATCTTTATCAGGTCTCTGGAAATAGTTTCCTTAAGTTGTTCAGATGCTTTACTATGCCATAATGTGTTCAGTGTCAGTTAAGTATTATGTAAATCAGATTAAGTCAAAATTTTCTCAAAGAAATCTGTGTAAATACTGCACTTTAATTAGCTATAAAAAATATTAGTTGAATAGTAAAGAATAAAAGATTTTCGGAAACTTTTTCCGTCTTGGGCGTGAGGGCGTGATTACAGTGGAAATTTTTTAATATATTATTATGTCCCGTGATATAAATAACTATAATATTGATTTTAGTTTTTTTTATTAGTTTTAACGAATACATAACATGTAATGTAATATATTAAAAAGACACAATCATCAAAATTTCTATCATCGCATATAGGAAAAGTCAGAAAGAGTAGAATTCCTTCTATTTTAGTAATATGATTTAAATAGATAATTATGAACTTAAACTATTTTTAATCTAGTTTAGTATATTTCATGTTACTAAAATTAAAAGGAAAGTAGTTTATTTTAACTCCAAATTGTCATAAAAAGTTAGAAAGTAGATATTATTTTATGATATGACAACAGAAAGTTTTAAAACTTTCTGCTACGTTAGTAATTAATAAGGGTTTAGATAAAATTAGGTGCTTAAATTATTTCTAAATTGATTTAATATACTTCATGTTACTAAAAATGAAGAAGATCCGTTTATTTTAACCCTAATATTGGTATAGCAAATACCGTCTCATTTTTGTCATGGAATATAAAAAAATCTTTTATAAGTAGATTTCCCTCAACTTTAGTAACACGAATTAATTTAAAATTGACAGCTAAAGACATTCTCAATCTGATTTAGTATATCTGACAATACTAAAGTTTGAGGAAGTTAAGCTGGATTTATAAACTCGAAAAGTTGGTGAGGTTGAAGTTATGATCAAGTTTGTGAGGTTAGATATTCCGAACTCCGAGCATAAAAATTGGTTATCTATAGTTCTAATGTCTTTGGTTATCTCGAACTACCCGGGAAGTTTTCGAACCTTACATGAGCTTTACATGAACAACATGAACGAGTGTATAAATAGAACTGAGTGTTCCCTATAGTTTAAATTGAACTCCTATTTCCAACACCAACTGAACCTCAACCTCGCCAACTTTTCAAGTTTATAAATCCAGCTATAAGCTGTATTTATAAACTCGAAAAGTTGGTTAAATTGAGGTTCAGTTGGCGTCGGAAATAAGAGTTTCAATTTAAACTAAAGGGAACACTCCGTTCAATTTATAAACTCAGTTCGTGCAAAGTTCGTAAGTTTCGAAAAAGTTTTATATAACCAATTTGTATGTTCGGAGTTCGAGAGGCTCGTTTTGACCAATAAAGACGCTTTTTTAAAGTCATGTGGTTACAACGAAATGTCAAATGTCTTTTATTTGTCGCGTTTGGGCTCTTCGATGTTTACGTCGCCCTTCCGTCATTTGTATTTGGATTTTCTGTTTGTTGTAAACTTAGTATTGTGTTTTGCGCCAGAAATTGGAAAACCAGAAATGGATAGTATAGAGTCCAGCGTTTCTTAATCTTTTTGATACGTGGAACCCTTTTTAATGTCCACTTTTATCGTGGAACCCCTGGTTTGGCTCAATAGGTTTTATCGCATCATTCTGTAAGGGGATTATTTGCAACAAAAAAGACAATATTTCAAATAATATCTATTAGCTTCAAAAAGTCATTTAAAAATTATTTCAAAGATTTATAAAATAACGTATTTGCAGAACTCTTAAGTTTCAATTTTAATGAGATGAGTGGGACTGCTTCTTATTATCGCAGATATACTTAATATTAGGCTTTATGGATGAAAGTTGAATTCTCATATCAGATTCGGCATCAAGTCTGTTGCAGTATATATTTTTTGTCGACACATAAGCTGAGAACCCTGTTTCGCACATATATGTAGTTGCAAATGGTAGTAACGTCAACACGACCTTTTGCGACAATTGTGGATATTCATTTTTTAAACTGCACCAGATCTCCACTAACGGCATTAATTTAAAGTTTTCTTGCAACGATGAATCAGCTGTCATTTCAATAAAAGTTTCGTATTCTTCTGCTGACATGGTGGAAGGTCGTGCATTGGCAATAAATGGGTTTTTAATCCACAATTCATTTTGATTTTTAATCTGCTCTTCATTTGGAAAATACAAATTAAAAGCTTCACTCAAACCTGTCAGGTGCTGAATAATTTCTTCAATAAATGTCTCCCCTATTTTAACCCCTTCTTCTTCTGAAAAACCTTTTATTGTTGGGAAGCAATCTAACTTATTGGACCGCATAGAACTTTTCCAAAATTCTATCTTTTTCTTGAAAGCAACAATTTTCTCGTGGGTAGTAAATACATTTACTTGTTTGCCCTGAAAGGTTAAATTCAGTTCATTGATCTTAGTAATGTCGCCTAAATAGGCAATTTTAAGAAGCCAATTTCTATCAAATAATTTAACTTTCAATTCGAAATTCTGTTCTAAAAAAAGCACGCACCTCGTCTCTTAGCTTAAAAATACGTGTTAGTATCTTTCCTCGAGATAACCATCTGATCTCAGTATGTAAAAGAAGAGATATGTATGTACACTTCCTATGTCCTCACATAGTATTTTGAATAAACGATTATTTCTTTCGATAGTTCACTGTTTTTTTAATTTCGTCAAGGCATTAGTAAAAAATCACGTTAGGTCCGCGGAACCCTTAAATGATCTTCACGGAACCCCAGGGTTCCGCGGAACACAGTTTAAGAAACGCTGAAGAGAATGATGACACTAATTTATTGTTACTTGAGTTAATCCAAAATTATGAATTTATCTACAACTTAGGCCATAGAGATTATAAAAGTAATATACAGGGTGTTAATTAAGTAAGTACGGAAACTTTAAGGAATTAATCCTTGATTGCTTTTAAGACGGAAAGTTCATATAATTATAGGTCCGCAAGAGCTCCGTTTTCGAGATACAGAGTGTTCAAATTTAAAAAAAATTCACATTTTTCTATTATAATATTGAATGGTATCAGTTACTTCATTGAAACATGGTACACACTAATAGATATTTAGAGGCTACATTTTGCAAGTATTAAGATATTTTTAATTCAACCACGAGCGTAGATATGGGTAACCTTCTTAGGATTTTCAAGCAAAAAATGGCACGTCATTGACTGTTTTAAAGTTTAAACAAATTTAAGTGTGAATCAAAATTGCTCAGAACTCACCAAAAAAAAAAATACGAGGCACATCTTATGAAAATAAATTCAAAAAACTATTCAATCGTTTCGGGAACCGCTTGATTTCCACAATAAAAGGACATTGAAATAATTACAAGGACATTTTTAATTTTTTTTATTAAAATACTTAAAACCGTTTTTAAAAAACTATTATATTAAACAAAGTGTGCTTTGAAAAACAATTATTGCAGTATGGCAAACAACTTGACAGTTACTTATAAGGTAATTAAATTATTAATTTGTCGTTCTTAGAACTTATTTTCGGTGATTATTTTCCGTTCAAAATGGTTCAATTTACTAATAGCGAAATGTCAGACATGCATTTTTGTTATGGAATGGCTCATGGTAATGCTGAAGCAGCAAGACGTATCTATCATGAAAGATTTCCTCAACGGGCGGTACCTAACGCAAGAACATTTATAAGACTCCACGCACGGCTTTCTGAGACAGGAACTTTTAAAAGGTCTACGGTCGTTATAGGAAGACCCGTAACGGTTAGAACAATTCATATTGAAGAAGCTGTTCTAAACGAAATTGAGAGAAACCCTGATACCAGTACGCGAAAAATAGCGCACGAATTGAACATTACCCATGTAACAGTATGGCAAATTTTAAGAGATCAGCAGCTATATCCATATCACTTGCAACGTGTGCAAGCTTTATTGCCAAGGGATTTGCCTCTGAGAGTAGACTTTTGTTATTGGTTACGAAGTAAAGTGGAAAGAAATCCAATTTTTTTAAGTCAAGTGTTGTTTACGGACGAAGCTTGTTTTTCTCGTGATTCTATTATGAATTTTCATAATAACCACGTATGGGCCGAAGATAATCCACATGCCATGATAGAAAATAATTTCCAAGAAAAGTTTTCTGTCAATACGTGGGTTGGAATTGTCAATGACCACCTCATTGGACCTCATTTTCTTCCACCTAGGCTTACTGGAGAAGAATACCAAAGGTTTTTACAGCACGATCTACCTCAACTATTAGAGGAAGTTCCAATTAGAGAAAGATATCGCTTGTGGTACATGCACGACGGCGCTCCACCACATTTCAGTCTAGTTGCTCGTCAATTTTTGGATGAGACTTATCCTAATCGTTGGATCGGGAGAGCAGGCCCACAACCATGGCCTCCTCGGTCGCCTGATATGAATCCATTGAATTACTATTTATGGGGACACCTTAAATCATTGGTGTACAAAACTCCGGTTCAAAATGAAGAAGACCTGCGAAATCGAATAGTCAATTCATGTATAATAATTAAAAATACACCAGGTATTTTCGAGAGAGTCCGTAATTCAATGATGAGACGAATAGACGGTTGCATTGCGGCCGAAGGTGGTCATTTCCAGCACTTAATCTAAGAAAATGTTACTCTTTAGGTTTAAGAAATATTTGAGTTTTTATTTGTTGAAATTATTATTTTTTTTAATTAAAAAAATTAAAAATGACTTGGTAATTATTTCAATGGCCTTTTATTGTGAAAATCAAACGGTTCCCGAAACGATTTCATAGTTTTTTGAATTCATTTTCATAAGATCTGTCTCGTATTTTTTTTTGGTTCTGGGCAATTTTGATTCACACTTAAATTTGTCCATAGGCATGCATGAAAACCGAATAAGGAAATTTTATCGAAAAGGGTTCATCCTATCAAAAGACACTTTTTGTGTACCTCTTGCCTGGCTTACTAGATAAGGCTTTAAAAGTTTGAAACAGTCAGTGGCGTGCCATTTTTTGCTTGAAAATCCTAAGAAGGTTACCCATATCTACGCTCGTGGTTGAATTAAAAATATCTTAATACTTGCAAAATGTAGCCTCTAAATATCTATTAGTGTGTACCATGTTTCAATGAAGTAACTGATACCATTCAATATTATAATAGAAAACAGTGAATTTTTTTTAAAATTTGAACACTCTGTATCTTGAAAACGGAGCTTTTGCGGACCTATAATTATATGAACATTCGGTCTTAAAATCAATCAATTCCTTAAAGTTACCGTACTTACTTAATTAACACCCTGTATAATATAATATGACAATATCATTTATTAAAAACTGGAACAGTCATTCTTGTATATTTAAAAAACTGTGGTGTATCCCAAAACCTCATCTTTTTAAAATAATCATATCCACCTGCCCCTGTTCTCCTCACATTTATTGGTCGCGTTTTAAAGCGGCGATTGCTACGCCTTCTCCTATAAGCCGCGTAAAACCTTTGGTAAAACAAGAATGTCGCCGCAAACATGGTGTAATAATATAATATTTTTTCCACAGCACGGAACTCAAAAACGATTTAATTTTTATTTGGAATCGAACAAAATTATAAACAAAGAAAATAATAATTTACAATCTGTCAAATTTAATGTCAGTATTCTGTATCATTCTATTGGACAAAAATTTCAACCAATCAAATAACTTTTCGAACTTCGCTACTGACTTTATAAATGCCATATTCTGGACTGTCGAATATCGAACCTTACCAACTTGAACATAACTTCAACCTCACCAACTTTTCGAGTTTATAAATCCAGCTTTCTATATCATTACTTTTAACCCTTATTAGAAAATATACGTATTCTAAATTAGGCAATTGCATAAAATAGTTATTAATTGAATCATAGATCAGCTCATAAAATGGCAGCTTTTAACTCTTTGCAGGCGCGGATACAGGGGGGGGGCAATGGGGGCAATTGCCCCCCCCTGAGACCGACCAAAGCACATAGGTAACACGATGTATACAAGCAATAACCAATAACAAGCTCTAACCTGTTACAGAATAGATCTACCTTTTAACCTTTTTGCAATAAATCCACCTTTTGACTTTTTCCTTTTTTTGCATAAACTTTAAGAAACAAACAAAAAATTCCCTTCACCAGCTTTGCACCTGGGTTCACGACTTGAAAGTCTACTTTTAAACCTTCTGTACTCTGTACTTTAAACTCTTGAAAGTCTACGCGCTAACCACTAGAATATTGGTATCCTTCCGCAGTTCCGCAAGTTAATTTTAATTACTTATTGATGCGGTCCCAGACCAGAGCTATGCAAACTGTCGCAAACGCAAATTCCCAAGAGGGTATAGGGTATCTGATCTGGCAGCGTGCAGAAAATCTAGCCGATCAACTGGGTGTCGAGCTGAATATTCCTCGGATCCCTCGCCATGGTGGACGCCAAATTTATCGTGCCAACCATCAAATGAATTCAGCGGAGGAATACTACAGAGTATCAATCTATGCACCATTGCTAGACTTTGTTCTCACAGATCTGCGAGAAAGATTCTCAGCCGAAACCTTCGACATCTTTCAGCTATCAGTTTTCATTCCAGAAAATATTGTCAAAAATTCTGCTGGTGAAAATGACATAAGTATAAAGTCCCTCCTCGACCGCTTTGGATTGCTTCTTGAAGTTGACAAGGGCGCTGCTTCTTTTCTGCTAAAAGATGAATTGTTGTTGTGGAGAGAGAAATGGATTCAAGAACAGAGCTTCAGAAAAGAGCTTCCCATAAGAGCTCTGGATATATTGGCTTGTTGCGATAAGGATGTATTTCCTATAATACATGAATTTGTACTAATCCTTGCAACCCTTCCGGTGACAAATGCATCTGCTGAGAGGTCATTCTCGTCGTTGCGGCGCCTTAAAACTTATTTAAGAGCAACCATGACTGAAAACCGCCTCCTCGGTCTTGCCCTAATGCACATCCATATTCCATAGGCATGTTCCCATTGATGTTGAGAAAGTAATTTCAAGATTTGCAAAAGCTGGCCCTAGGACAAGATTGGAATTTAGTATTTAAGTGCATACTTAATTACTTCAAATTAAATTGTTTGTATTTCTTTTTTTTTTAGACAGCATTATTCAAATCAAATGCATTATTACATAAATAACAAATTAAAATTTTATGAAATTGTTTGTTTACAACGAATTCTCTGGAAGATAGGTAAAATCGCAAAAATTAACTCCCTCACTCCTAAACGCACGGTGTTGCTTTTGTGATTTTCTTGAGGATTTTGTGTTGTATTTTTTTATTTTCCCACTTGAGAACCAAGCACCATGATTCAAAAAAGGGCGTGGCACCCAAAAAATTTTCGCCTGCGGCGCTTTTCCATTTTGCCCCCCCCTGGACAAAATCCTAGATCCGCGCCTGACTCTTTGATCCATCGTTTGTTCACTATCCCACTCTTACCTTTAGAATTTGAGAAGGAAAAGAACATCATCTTTCAAATTGCTTATAACAACGGATACAAGATATCACTAATCAATAATTTAATAAGAAAAAAATTTAATGGCATGCTTAAGAGGGTGTTGACTGACCCCTTGGATAAGACCATAACATCTTTTCAACCTCCTAGGTATATAAGGCTTACTTTTTTGGGCACTGTTTCTCTGAGAGTGGGTAATGTATTGAAGTCTTTAAACAACAATTTTAAAATAGCTTACAAATCGGTAAACAATTTACGTAGCTTATTCTCGAGAGTAAAGGATTCAATTAACGTGCTTGACAAGAGTGGGGTGTATTTGTTGTCCTGTAACTCTTGCACGGCTAAATATGCTGGTCAGACAGGACGTAGTTTTAATGTTAGAATAAAAGAACATTTAAACTCCCAGAAATCGCCTAATGACAAGAGATCAGCTTTTGACCTACATTTAAGAGAAAATTTACATAGTTTTAATACTAAAGACAACTTTAAAATGCTACATAATGCGAATAAAGGCCTAAAGTTGAATTTTTTAGAAAATATTGAAATAGCGAAATTAAAGATAAATAATCAAATTGAGTGTTTGAACGATCCTGTCAACGCCCACTATAGGGAAGCGGCGAGAATTATAAACGAGTTTAAGTAGTGAATGATTGTTTAAATAATGGAACCTCTCTTTGTACAATCTAGATGTCGCTATGGTTCGGTGTATTTTGTTTTATTTTTAAATGTTTTTTGGGTTTATCCCGTTTTATATAGTTAGTAAACCTGTGCTCGCCATTGTGAGCTTGTTTGTGTCCTTAATGTAAAGTTTTGTCTATATTATGTAAGTAACACCAAATTATTTTGATTTATACCTGAGATTATTATATGAATAAACTTTTTAGATAGCTCTTGAAAATGGTTTAAGAAACCGAAACGCGTAGAGCGAATTATTAAATATTTGTGAAGAATTTTGGATTTTTCTTTCCTGTTTAATAAATAGTTATTTAGGGAAAGGGGAAAAAAGGCAAAAAGTCTTTCTCCACTAATTTCTCCTTTAATTTAATTTAAAATTAGTGGAGAAAGACTTTTTGCCTTTTTTTCCCCTTTCCCTATATTTCAACTCCACTTCGAGAATGGACTATTTCTTTAAATTAAATAGTTATTTGTTTTACTAGGCAGAAAAGCACAAGATTTAATGTCGCGGCTGGAGTTTCAGTGGAAACCAGCCAAGGCAATAAATCTGCTTTTCTGCCATGAGAAACATAATTTTTTTCTCCAAATTTGTTCCAATTTCACGCAAAATCGTCTTTTTATGTTTATTACTTGCGTTTCATAATCATTCTCCAAATAATTAAATTATTTTAACTAAGGTAACTGGCTCTTCGTTACTATGTTTACCGCTGATGACGTTTGTTGAATTATTTGTGTTTACTTTAAAGCCTCTACTATGGAGGGCTTTAGGAAGGAGGCCGATCGAATATGGCCGAATTTTAAATTTACGTCCCTGTTTTTCGTTACTTCGCTGGTTGGCCGTCGAGGGCGCCACTGCACGCTTCCCATATATTTTTTGCAGGTTTTGATAGGCGAGTGCGGTATTTTTTTCGAATATCTTGAAAAATAAGCTTTGGAATAATTTTTTTGCGTTATTAATATAAACAATGAGTGGCGTACAATGTTTTACAAGTAGCGTTTGCTTCGTGCCGGGGTGTAAAACTGGTTATTCGTCTGATAGAAAGCTCAGGAAAAATCGTGGTGAGAAAAATCCTAGTCTTTTTCAAGCCTCTAAGGTAAGCAAAAACCACAAAAGGTTCACAATATTGTTTATTAATGGTGGTCTTTCGTTACTCGTCTGTCTGTGTCGTCTATCCTTGATTTTGTCATCATCTCAGACGGTCATCATAGATCTTAAAGATAGATTATCCGACAATGGACGTATTTCTATTAACCAAATTTTTGATAATGTTAATCAAAATTTAATTAAAATTTATTCATTGTTACGAACTGTTAAACTAACTTTAAAAAGGTATTAATAATTTAAGAAATAATATTTCTCCTTTAATTGGTATTTTATACAAATTAAGATATTATAATAGGTACCTACTTACGTCCCCTTAAAACTTTTAAGAAATATTTACTTTACAATATAGGTAGGTAGGTACTCAAAATTTCAATATTTAATATCAGTTTGCCAGTTCGTCGAATATTAATCCTTTAAAAAATTACAAAATAAAACCATAAAATGCATTCAAGGCGCCTAATTATATTATACCTACCTACAATTTTGGAAAACAATCAATTATAGATATCTATACCTATTGTATATATTATTATATATGATAGAATAATAAAAGTTTATAGTTAGTTGTTAGTATATATGTATACTATAATTTTTATTACGTTTCTTTTCAATTTATTTTAAAATCCCCATTTATAATCTTTTGTAAAGTTAGTTGGGAAATAAATAAGTTAAGAATCTTCTTCTTTTCAGGTATGTTAAAAGGTGTACGTACTACCTATAATGAACATATGTCAATTTATTTCTAGTTTGAATTTAAATAAAAAATATATATAGTAACGTGCAGATTGTGTAATTATTTCCTTTCCAAATAAAAAGTTGTTTGAGTGTCTATAAAGAGTAAAGACCGCCAGTATTTGAAAAAATTAATCCTCCTGGTAATAATAATACAGTGTCTTACAATGCAATACACCCTTTTACATGCTAGAATTATGTATCTAGGGAGTATCCCGCACCCGCCTCTCACACATATCTCGGTCTGTAGACTGTTTAAATTAACTAATTTCGATAAAACAGTTAATTCTCCCATAAGAACCCATGAAATTTGCAGTGGCAATGGAACAATGCGACCCTGGCGGCAGTTTTTGAAGCAATGCAAAAGTTGGACCGGAATCGATGTATTGCGATCGGTCTCCTTCCTAAAGCCCTCCATAGCCTCTACACGCGACCCAATCTGCAGGATCCAATCTGCAGGGATCGGACCGACCAAATCCAGATCGGACGGTTGATTGAGCACGGTTGGGTCGATTTCATCGATATTTGACGGGGAACGTCATGTATTAATTCTGACAGATTTGCCACAATTATTTTGTATTTTGAATCAAAAATGTCTGGAAGGGGGAAGCAAGCTTGGAGAGAGATTTTTGAGCTTTATAGGGATATGCCCTGCCTGTGGGATATTTCCAACGCCTATTATTTAAATAGAGAATATTTATATGGCTAAACTTTCTCCTCTCTAATAGCCACTTCTTAACCGAGCTCTTTCTTCGCGAATCATTTTCTAATAGCAAAGTCAGATTTCTTGGCATTTACTAGGAGCCATTTTGACAACTAACCTTTCTGTTCTGTGATTTTGACCTTTAGGACTCAATATTCGAAATACATTGACTTTGTTTCTGTTTGCTGTGCACACTGCGAGATCGGATGGTGTGGAGAGCAGCACCGGATTTCCCCTTTCCTATATGCCCTGAAAATCGGACCCTGCAAATTGGGTCGTGTGTAGAGGCTTTTAAGGTCATTGTCAATTTTGTTTAAAATAAATATTTCTAATAAGTAGAAATTTCCTGTTGTAGTTTGTAGTTGTAATGTAATAAAACCAGTTTTGTGTAATTGTTTTTTTTTACCCCATCTGTTTACCTAATGTCACTGTAAATTTTAATTACCAGTTTGATTTAAATTATTACCTGGGACGTTGCATAGCAACGAACTTCTGACTATGCAGTAAAAATACACATTTAAAGCCTGTCAAGTGTCATTAAAAACCTGCTTTTAATGTAATTTCGAGAAAAAAATATTTTTCTAATAATTTGAATGGGAGAAATAAAACACTAGCGTCATTTTCAACCTCAAAAAAAGTATTAATAATACCAATAAAAAGAAACATAAGAAAAACTCATATTTGTACTAATTCTAAAAATTGTTTCCACACACTTTCCTTGGATCGCTTTGTATTGCTTGGAATTAAACTTTCTACTTCTTCTCTTATATTTCCTACCTTTTCTTCTATGAATCGTAACATTTTGAATTTTAACGCGAAATAGCTTGCAATTAACTGGGCACTATAGTGAATTAAGGTAATATTTAATTAGTTTAGTGGGTGTTTGGCTTGATTTGAAACCTTTTTAATATTTATATTGGTCTGAAATTTTCACTTATAAAGGGCTTAAATTATTACTGGAAATTTTTTCAAGGTAACGAATATTTTGAAAATTATCTATCTAAAATTTCCACATCACCAAGGACTCAAAAACGGCGCTTTTTGACCACTTTAAAACCTTTGGTTATGCTTTTAGTTTAAAAAATATCAATGATTTACGCATATCAAAAAATAACTACAAAAACGCCTAGTGCGTGAAATGATTGAGATCAAAAATCAAATCAAGAATGCGTAAAAAACTAACATCGACTATCGCAGAACGTCATACCACAATTTAATAAAAAAAAATCAAAAGAAAAGAAAAAAAACACAATAACAATGTTTTGCCGCATCGGGACTGCAGCAAATAAACCAAGCAGATAGTTTACTCTCGCCTTTTAAAAAATATGTGTCATGTTAATTTTATTTCAATGCCTGGTAGGTAATGTTCGTTTTGTGCCGTTTCAGTGTTGATTCGTGGGGCCTACCATAATGGTAAGTTTTTCCTTTTGTTTGTGTTGCTATTTTCTTTCTTTATACAAAACAGTAAGGTTTAATCGCATTCCCTTAAACTTTTAAAAACTCAAAGTTTGTAATAAAAACAGTGTATTTGCATATTTTTAATTTTATTTTATTTTTAAATGTGTGTAAAATGTCTCTTGAAATTATTCCAAGTTTAAAAAAGAAAATTTATACTACCAGATTTAGAGGGGAAAATCAAAATTAGGCGTCACCAAGCTTACTTATACATTTTAAAAATATTTTTCCTCTCATTGTGTTACAGATCCCTGAAAAAGGAAATATATTTTCTGAAACGTCGGTCGACTAATTAAAACTAGGTTTCATTATATTAGATTGGACCTCTATAACCCCTATTTTAATTCTAAATAAACTTGTCAATACGTGTTTTAAAACGGCTATTTTTCTGGAAGAGTTAAAAATCAATAGAGTGAGTCCTATATTTACAGTGGCGTATCCAGCATATGCTCTTGGGGGGGGGGGGGGGGGCAAAGTGCTTACTAAAAGTGGTTGAAAAATACTTTTTATCGTCATTTGTTAGTCCTTGGTACTACGATTCACAAAATTACCAATTTCTGTATAATAATAAAATCAATTTAATATAAATTTATTTAATAGCTCGTTTAAGAGCTTTTAACAAAGTTAAACAAGAATTAGAAAACATAAGTTAGAAAGTATTTCTTAATATAGGTAAGAGGTAAACAGTAAATAAATAACAAATAAATGCTGATGCAACAAAAATAAACAAATACTAAATACAACCTACAACTTTGGCTAAAACAGGAACTACTAATTAATTTAAAAAAAGAAAACCAACATAAGAATATGTCAATATACATCCTAAATAACAATATGCAAGACACTCAAGACAGACAAGATAATCACGAGATAAACCATAATCAAATAAAATTTCTAAATATTCTTATAATATCTAATATAGTCTAATCAAAAGTTGAAAGAAAGGAACAAAAAACACCAAATTCAAACATAGAGTAGATTGACTTTTTAAATCAAATTGTTTATTTTTCTTGTTTTTTTCTGCATTTCTGCTTATTGCAAATGGAATATTTTTTAGAGTACTCTTAGGGTGTGTTCCGTTTGTGCTACTCTTTAATAAAATTGTTCTGAGGGGGCGCAATTGCCCCCTTTGCCCCCCCCCCCCCCCTGGATACGCCACTGTATATTTAAGTCCGGTTGTAAATATGTTATGAGTAATTATCGGCCAACTAATGTAATGAGTACTTTTGCAAAGATATTGGAGACTATAATAAAAATATAATGATCTTTTATAAATACAGGGTCCTTGGTATGTATTGAAACGGTCGATTATTTCTTAAAGTAAAACAGTCAGCAAAAAATATTTTAGATAAAAGTTTTAGGGTTTTTTAAGGTGTATTAGAATAAAAAAAAGATAAGTATACAGGTTGAGTCAGAAAGCCGTAGAGAAACAAAGTTACTTTTTTTTAAATGGAACACCCTATATCTTCGAATATTTTTGAATTTTACATAAAATAACAATTATTTTTTAATACGTGCATTATAAGTCTAAACTTAATAGTTTCCGAGATATCGACTTTTGAAATATGACATTTTTGAACTTTGACAGCTTCTAGCTTTCTAACGGTACCTTTTAGAATAAAACGGCTTACATGTCCCTATCTTACTTTTTTATTATCTTCCCGAAAACATCAACTTCCGGTTAAACCGGATGTAACTCAAAAGCCGGAAATACAGTACTTCCTGTTTAACCGGAAGTTGATGTTTTTGGAAAGATCATAAAAAAGTAAGATAGGGACATGTAAGCCGTTTTACTCTAAATCGTACCGTTAGAAAGCTAGAGGCTGTCAAATTTAAAAAATGTAATTTTTCAAAAGTCGATATCTCGGAAACTATTAGGTTTAGACTTATAATGCACTTATTAAAAAATAATTGCTATTCCATGTTAAATCCAAAAATATTTGAAGATATAGGGTGTTCCATTTAAAAAAAGGTAACTTTGCTTCCCTATGGTTTTCTGACTTATCCTGTATACTTATTTTCTTTAAGTTCTAATACACCTTAAAAAACCCTAAAACTTTTATCTAAAATATTTTTTACTAACTGTTATACTTTAAGAAATAATCGATCGTTTTCATACATACCAACGACCCTGTATATACTCTGGACGAATACCAGTATGGTTTTATCAAGCAGAGTAACACTCATAGTGCCATTGTTGATCTTATAAGATGTTATCAACCAAAATAGACACGGGTAAAATCATAGTTGCAGTATTTATAGATCTCCAAAAAGCATTTGATGTTGTCAGTGTGGATATATTATAAAATAAGTTAAATATAATGCAATTTAGGAGAAATCTGTATAATATAAATCGTACTTATCCAATAGGAAACAGTATGTAAAGTTAGGATCTAATATTAGTCAAACTGAAATGAGTAAGTGTGGGGTGCCACAGGGTTTCGTTCTTGACCCCCTGTTCTATTCCCTTTTTGTACTGAGTTTAAAAAACGCAAGATTGGTAGCAAATTATTAGACAATAAAGAGTAATAATCCTATTTATAAAGCATCAAGGAATTATGATAGGCCACGAGAAAATATTAAAAATATTATAAATTATTCTAGTGTTAATCACTTGAAGAATTATATAAATATATCTTAGAAGTCAGATTGATTACGATTAGCAAGAAACACGTTGTTATCAATAAGCAATTCTCCTCAATACTAGTCTTTAATACACTGTCTAGGACTAGGGGGGTAACACGGTGATAATATTGTATTATTCTTTATTGAATAAATTATTTTCATATAAATATTATACAATCACGAACCAAATTGGACCTTTGGCATTAGAGGACATTTACCAAGAATAAACAAGTACAGCCATTTGGACGGTATAAAAAAAATAGAATCAGAGGTGACCACACCACCATAATCACCATTCATCACCTTCTCCGCGATACAAATTTAAATAAACAAAACCTTTACACAAGTAGGCATATAAAGTGCAACGATTATCTTGATTGATTGCTTTAATAGATAAACTAGCAGGAGTTCTAATATAAATCCTACAACAATCACACCTTTGAAAAAACCGTAATAATTTATTTAAATTTCAAATGTGTTAAAAAAAACTGTAGGTGCGACTTACATGACTAGGTATTAACAAAGACACATTATTGTACGGAATTCCTCGGTGCGATCTTTAACATTGACATGAATTAATGGCATCGATTTGCTTTTGTTATTTTTTTTTATTTGTAACGTTGTGACGATGATGTTTCCATTTATAGTTGTAATTAAATTACTGACTGGATGCTTTACGGAATAATAGAGATTACAGGTACTACAAAGCGATTTAAGGGTAATTTCTTTATTTGTTATTGTGGCCATATTATGTAGGTTAGTGCATAATAAGAGAAATATCTCAACGTACTGTTTTAGGTTACCCAAGCATTAATTTTAATAATATAAGTAACTGTACTTTTAATATTTATAATAAATAGGTAAAATTATAGTCTGTATTTAGTTTTTAATTGTAAATAATTACTTTTAGGCACAGCGTGCTCAAAAAACTTTTAAGCACGCTTTGCCTAAAAGGAGGTTATTTAAAAATCAAAACGACAATTAAAAAGAGGTTATTATAAAATTTCGATACCGCCCCGAATTTAGTGTTCCGTGGTAAAAAATTGGCCCAATCTTTGTTCCCAAAATTCCTTCCCACATGTTGAAACCAAAACGATGTTGGTACCTATTCATTTTGTACAATCGTGGATTTTCTATGAGTTATTTCTTCTGTTACAGATTCCGTTGTTGGTTATCATACTTTCATCAGAAAATGAAATTTTATTAACAAAATTTTCATCATTTTGACATTACACAGTGTACAGGGTCTTCCAACGAGGACTGAACAGGGGCTCATTTTTGAGCTTCCTTGTATTTAAAGAAAAATCCAAAATAGCCAATCGATGTACTTTTTCCTGCAGAATTCAAAAATGAAACCAAAAATTTATTTGAACCAGAAACAAAAGAGTTACGCTATGGATAAGGTGTTTTTTAAATGGAACATAGCTTTTTTTATACGATTTTTGGAACGAGTGATTTTTTTTTTGTCCGTTCTGATTAAAATATTTAATATTGTGACAGCTATTTTTATTAAATTTTAATGTTTTATCCAGTATAATTTAACTTTAACCTGTTTGAAACATACACTAGGTAATAAAGGTATAATCACCTTTGAATCCTTCAAAGTCAAAAAATTTGACAAATTTACTATAATATTGCCGAAATGAAATATTCATTAGATGAGAGATTGCAGATTGTTATCTTGTTCGACAAATGCCAAGAAAATGCAAGAGAAGCAAGGAGAAGATTTATTGCAAATTTTCACAGAAATATATCCGTCAATACTATTCTAAAAAGAAATCCAGAAAGGAATAGAAATCGAGACCGTGCCATTGTGAATTATTTTCGACTGAATCCAACCAAATCAATTTCGGACGCAGTTCGGGACGTTCAATACGGCGGCGGTGTAAGACGCAGAAGAGTTACCCAAGGAACTGTTCACAAGACTTTAAGAAATCATAAATTTAAATCTTATCATATCCTTCCACTTCAACATCTAACACCGGCACAAAAAGAAGTTCGCTTCCAATTTGTTTCCCAAATTGTGATTCGGAAAGAAAACGAAGACCCTAATTTATTCAGAAATATCTTATGGACTGACGAAGCCACATTCACAACATCGGGGGTTTTCAATAGCCATAATAATCATCACTGGGCCGTTGGAAATCCAAGAAAATTTCAGACAATTAAATTTCAAGGAAGGACTTCAATCCATGTTTGGTGTGTCATAAAAAATAATAGAATTTTGGGACCAATATTTTTTAACGGGACTTTAAATGGACAGAGATACTACGAGTTCTTAGAAAACGAAATTGAGAACTTTTTGGAAGATTTACCATTGGAAGAATATCAAAATTTAATTTGGCAACATGATGGGGCCCCTCCGCATGCCGTGCGTGAGGTTACTCAATATTTAAACGGACGCCATGAAGAATCGATTGGTAGAAATGGAACCTATGCTTGGCCACCCAATAGTCCCGATTTGTCAATATTAGACACATTTCTTTGGGGCCATTTAAAGAACGTGGTATACAAGCAGCGAAACCACGATATTGAAGAGATCATGCAGAAAATTGTAAATGAAATAAATCGCCTCAACCAGGAAA
Organism: Polydrusus tereticollis; assembly: GCA_963920685.1. NCBI lineage: Eukaryota > Metazoa > Arthropoda > Insecta > Coleoptera > Curculionidae > Polydrusus > Polydrusus tereticollis. Next base: position 129,276,650 of record OY987329.1, read on the forward strand.
ATCACAGTATAACAGCAAGTTTGGAAAGGCTACAAAGAGGTTATCGCACATGTTTCGAGAACAACGGAGGTCACATTGAACAACTAAATTATTAATGTTTTTTTTTTAATTAGTATAGAGTTGGATTTCTTTTTCTGTCATGTAATGTTTTATTTTCCTCAAATAGGTTCTTTATCCTTAGAATAGTATTGACGGATATATTTCTGTGAAAATTTGCAATAAATCTTCTCCTTGCTTCTCTTGCATTTTCTTGGCATTTGTAGAACAAGATAACAATCTGCAATCTCTCATCTAATGAATATTTCATTTCGGCAATATTATAGTAAATTTGTCAAATTTTTTGACTTTGAAGGATTCAAAGGTGATTATACCTTTATTACCTAGTGTATGTTTCAAACAGGTTAAAGTTAAATTATACTGGATAAAACATTAAAATTTATTAAAAATAGCTGTCACAATATTAAATATTTTAATCAGAACGGACAAAAAAAAAATCACTCGTTCCAAAAATCGTATAAAAAAAGCTATGTTCCATTTAAAAAACACCTTATCCATAGCGTAACTCTTTTGTTTCTGGTTCAAATAAATTTTTGGTTTCATTTTTGAATTCTGCAGGAAAAAGTACATCGATTGGCTATTTTGGATTTTTCTTTAAATACAAGGAAGCTCAAAAATGAGCCCCTGTTCAGTCCTCGTTGGAAGACCCTGTACCATTCACAAAATGTCCTTCGCCTTACGTCGTCTCCCGGTCTTAGTCTTTGGCAGATTCGAAATTTCTACGGGTGATATTTGTTCTTACGCAAGATAAAATGTTTTGTAGATTTTACCGTTCCACTTACTTCTTCATGGTTCTAACTGATGTTGTAGGGTCTTTCGTTACAGCTAATGCCACATTATTTTGAATTTCCTCATTACATGGTTTATTTCTAGTAACAACTGCTTTATTAAATGACCCATACTGCAATAAATTGGCAACCGTTCTTCCAAACGTCTTTTTAGTCTCACTTAAGAAATTTTCATCAATGAAGTGTTCCTGTTTCCTGACAAAGTGAGTAAAACCCAAAATATTTCCAAAAATTTCTAAGAATAACTTTAACATAATAGATTTTTGATGATGTTTTTTCGAAAACGAAACGTCGTACTGAAAATCTGTAAACTCTATCTTGTTCAGCTTAAAAAGTGACAATGAAGTATTTTCATCATCTGTTAAAATAATGTAAAAAATAAATAAAAAAATAATAAAGGAATAATTTTTTTTTTAAATATCGAAATCGGCTAAAGATGGTTTACTTTTGCAAACCATGTAAAAGGTATTTAAATTGTGCAAGTTTTTCCTAATTTAACCAACATTGTATTTCCTACGGTTTCCAAGATTCCAATGCTATTCCATTCTTATCTTGGACACCCTGTATACATTTTCTGCAGCAATGATAAATAGAAACGTTTATTTGCAAATAAAACCGCAAAAGCAATAAAGTAAAAATTAGAGAACTTAATTTCTATCGTAGTTAAAGCCGGATTAATAGTACAAAACTTATTACATAGTTAACCGCATGTGCTATATGTTTTACATTTACCGTTAAAACGTTATAACGATAGAACTCTATTGTTAGAAATTTAAATAACCTTAAGAAAATTCTCGCTTTAATTGAGTTCTGTACTTTAAGCGTCCTTGCGCCTTGGAAAAACAAGATCTTCAGTATTAATTTAATTTAAATATAGATTGGTCGACATTTCTTATGACATTTATACTATTACTGAATAATAAACAATTATTATATTGTTTGAATAATGTATTGATAGTCAAAATAAATAATCCCTACCATACATAGTAAAAGGTGGAATGCGAAGTGTCAAATGTCATAATTTTCAATGGATCAAGGAGAGAAATTTCAATTAACGGTTGGTTATTCTTCTTTTTGATAATGTATTGTTATTTAAATTTTTATGTACATTACAAGCTATTAAAATGCATTTACAACCTCATTATACATGAAAAATTACCCGTAAAAGATTTACTGCCTATCAATTATTGGCAAACAGCACTATAAGTGAGTATTTTGTCACTGATTGGCTGCTGAGCACGTTCTCATTATTTATTATATTGTTGAATTAATTTTATTGGTCAAGTATCTATAATAATTTTATTTTTCATCTGTAGTCATTTATTTCTAGTTCTCTCAAAAAAAGAACACTTTCTGTGAAATCTTCTTTTGGATATAACTAAAATAAACCTTAAATAAGAGTTACTTAGTGAGGTTAGCGACCCGCAGTACTATATGTTTCCAAGAAGTTTTGTTGGAATCTGGGTCAGAAAAACGAAGGAAAAAATGTTTACCCATAAGCCGACGTTTCGCTTTTATTTTAAAGCATCTTCATAGGCTCTACGAAATGTATGTCACCGATTTGTGCTGACATAGTGATGTCAGAACTACAAGAGTACTGCCTCAATAAATTGACCTATTCAGTTCCGCTTTTTGAAAGGTATGTGGACAACATTTTAACTGCCATTCCAGCAAACAAGGCTGATACAATTTTAGAAGTTTTTAATTCTTTTCACGAGGGACTCAAGTTCAACATCGAGACTGAAACTGACAACAGCATTTTTTTTTTATATCAAAATAATTAAAACACAACATAAACTTTTGGTAGATGGGTTTCATATGCCAACTTTTTCTGAAAGGTTCCTAAATTATTTTTTAAACCACAGTTTCAAACAAAAAATAAATATTATTAATAACTTAAAAAACAGGGCACTTAATATAGCTCAAACTCATAACAGAATTCTTGTTTAAAAGCAATTATCCTCCTTCTCTTATTAAAAAGATTCTTAACGAAACCAAATCGAGTGCCTCAAGGCAGTGTCATTGGCCCTCTGGCATTTATAATTTTCATTAACGATATCTATACTGACATCCATTCAATTATACGTCTTTTTGCTGATGATTGTATGATTTAAATACACTCCAGCACTGGGTAGATGTAAATTGCATGAAGGTAAACACTAATAAAACTCGGCAGATTTCCTTCGGTAAAAAACGTTTTCACCACAATTACACTCTCAACAATGAAAACATCTTAACGGCCAATGTTATCAAATATCTCGGAGTATATATCTTACTTCATATTTAAATTAGTCTGAGCACTACTGAGCAGGTTAATAAGACGGTGGCTAATGCTCACAGGGTGCTCAATTTTGTGATGCGCAACTTAAAAAAGGCAAGTCGAGCCTCTAGAATTAAAGCCTATCTGACCTTGATCAGACTATCTTTAGAGTACTGCTCATCCATATGGCATCCCCATCAGCAGACTCTGAAAACCCAGTTGGAGATGGTCCAAAGAAGGGCTGTTCGCTGGGTTTATTTGAATTTCTCTCACTCCTTTAGTCCCACTGCTGCATTGAGGGAACTTGGGTGGCCATCGTTAATCCAACGCAGAGAATATTTCTTGGAGGTTCTCATGTATAAGATCTATAATAGGTTACCATCTTGAACAGAACTTTCTGATACACTCGCTAAACCTAACTACCACTCTAGAGGGGACCATGATGTCGGTCTTTTCTCGACATTGGGATTGGGTGATGACCTATGGAATGAATTAAAAAATTTTGACAGAACAATGCCTACTCTGCAAAATTTTAAGAGGCGTTTGAAAATTGCTTAAAATTTGTAACGCAGCGCATTGTGCTTACTTTTACTATACTTTTGTATGTTATATATTGTCTTATTGTTATATTTTATATTTTATTGATATAATTTATATTTTATTGCTATATTTTATATAGTATTGTAAATGTCTGTACAGATTATATTTTGAGTATCCTAATTATTTCTGTACTTAGCATCCACAAGTGTTTATACCCATAAATAAAATAAATAAATAAATAAAATAAAACTATCACTAACAAACCACAACCCACTAAACAATATAGAAAAATTCCACATGCAAAACTGGCAAGGGACTTAAATACTCAGACAATAAACGTTGCCTTTAAAAATGAAAATACAGTGGAAAATAAATTTTGTTACTAATCCAAAAGACAAAAACCCCTTAACACCTACTCTCTGGAGTGATTTATAAAATCCCTTGCTATGACTGTAACAAATACTACATCGGTCAAACTGGCCGATACTTAAAAACTCGCTTGGCTGAACATAAAAGAGACTCTCGGAAACTAAACACTATAAATCCCACAGCCTTAGTTCAACATAGCCGAGAAGAAGGGCATAGTTTTGATTTTGACGACACAAGAATAATTGTAGGTAGGTACTCAACCCTTTTACGGCAAAAAACTTTTGCAGGAAATGATTTGCATAAAAAAAATATAATAGTGTCAATACACGCCAAGATATTGAAAATCTTAGCACTTCCTATTTTAACTTAATTGCGGGGCTGTCAACTTAATTGTTACCTTATTGTTTTAACGAACATTCTAATTATGTAATAATTAACTTTTTCAAAACTTATGTGAAAGTCCCCTTTTATTATTTTTCCTGAAATAATTGATATCTTTTCTATCGTCATAATATTTAACAACACTTATTGCAAGGAAAGCCAAAAAAATGGTAAGAAGTTAAAAAAATACCACAAAAAAATTCTCCGTCGAATCCAACAGTAACATTATCCTGCATTCAGTGTTGTATTTGCCAAGAGTAAACCTGAAGTTTTTAACTTACTTTAATGTGTGTGTACCGTCCTTTGTTTAATGTTTAGACGGAAAAACCTATTGTACCTATGTTTCTTGTGTTTTTTAATTTTAACTTTTGACTCTGGAAAACTACTTCTTGGTAAGTCCCGTAATGTTTTTTTTTCCTCTTTTTTCTGTTTTTTTTTTATTATAATGTTTTGATGTTGAATGGATGTTTTTAAGATACCAACGTTTTTAAAATAAGGGGAAAAAAATGAAATCTTTATGACAAGTAGGTATCTATTTCTGCTTATGAAACTTATTATAATTTTTAGAAAGTAATAGTAATATTTCAACTGCACTTAAAAATCAATCCTTGCTCTTATATCGATTTTGTACTTAAATAAGAGTTTTGCATCTATAGAATCCAAGATATTTGATTTCCTTAACAATTTCTATTCTTTGGTTAGAGGCCATTCATAAAGGACGTCACGGCTTGAGGGAGAGGGGGGGGGGTCTAGCAAAATGTAACTATTTGAGACAGGGAGGGAGGGGAGGGGGTTCATGATAATGTGACCTCCGGAATAATAATTCCAGTTGAGTAATAATTTGAATTCAAACCCTACATAGTTTTTTCGCGCTACGCGAGAAGGCAGCACTTTACGGAGTGCGTGTAGTCTACTTTCGATATTAACGATACAAATCGTTTAGTTCGACAACTCGTGTTATTCACCGATTTCCAACCTCCAAATATCGTGCAATTTTGACATAGGGGGTGGGGGGGGGGGTCTGAAAAAAATGTGGCCATTTGTGACATGGGGGGAGGGGGGGGTCAAAAATCCTCTGAAAACCCGTGACGTCCTTTATGGACGGCCCCTTATACATTTTATGTTGCATAAGTTAAACCTGAAGAGGTTGAATTTCGTTGTTAAAACCATAGCTTTTGTTTTACCTAGATTGAGCTTCAGTTTGTTCAAATATGTCTCTATTGTATTGATTTGAGTATTTAGTATGGTAATAGCTACAGGTAGTGGTAACCCACTGCATGAGATGAGAGTATCATCTGAAAACAAATTCACAAACTCTGTATCCGAAAAACAATTAAAATTGTTCAGATAAAGTATAAAAAGGAGCGGTACACTCGCTTGGGGGACCCCATAATTATTTAATATAGAGTTTGACCTAGTTCCATTAATTTTCGTAATCTAAAATCTATAACTTAAATATTCGGAAAACCACCTCAATACATTCCCCTATAGCGTAGTATTATAAAGTTTTTAATTAAAATATAGTCATAGTCGATAGTCTCAAAAGCGCATTTAAAGTCCAGTAATTAAGCTGCTAATTATTTTCGCCGCCATACAATATTTTTTTCAATTATTCTGTTTTTTCGATTTCGTTTATTATACCTAAAATTTATTTCTTTTAAAGTTCGTTTAAAAACTCTTAATGATTTGTTAAGTAAAGATGTGGCCTTCTTAATTTCAGCCATCATTTTTTTTATTGGTATTCAGGAAAAATAATTCATGGATTTTGCGTCAAATGGTGTATTTTGTATCATCATCCAGGATTATTTTTTTCCGTCTTCTTGTCTGGGCTCCTCGCCTATTTTCTTTTTTGTTATTTTCTTGAAAAGAGGCTTTTCAAAACCCTGAACAGTGCGCGAGGTAAGATTCGTTAAAGTGACACATATTTCTGTAGTATCCAATATGGATAGTTCAGGATTTCGTTCCCGAATTCCATGGTATATGTTTTTAACTATTATTCGTGCTTTTAATGTTATTTGAGTTAGTTGACGGTTCGTTAATATCCCTAGTTTACTCAATTAAAATCAATTAACAACACTAATGCCCGGTTGTACAAACAAGGTTTAAGTTGGCTTTAAAGAAAAGGTAACCTTAAGCTAGCATATTGTCGTACAATTATGGCTTAGTAGTAGTAACTATAAGCTTATCATACAGATCTTCGAAGTTTAAGTCAAGTTTTAAAAACAAATATCCTGAAAAGTCAGGTTGGACGTTTATGATAAAATGCTGAAATTTAAAATGGATTTGGATCATTTCGAAAATATTTCTGATGTTGTGGAGTTTCTAGAAGTACTTGATGTAGTAGGTCGGTACTCTAGTCCAACGTTACCAATTTGTACACTAAACTTTATTCAAGAAAGCCAAGTTTAATTAAACTAACGTAAACTAAAGAAATAAATTAAATTCGGTCCTGAATCAACATAAACGTGCATCTACAATAAAAGTAACTATACCCCGGTATCAAAATAATTGGCAGTGACTCATTTTTACCGGGGTGTGCAAGACGTAAGGGGAACGCCAATTCCAGAGGCGTGTCATTTTTAACAATAATAATTCAAAAAATATATGAATTTATGGTTTATTATTATAATATATTTACATTTACTATAATAAACATAATATTATAAATTAAACTGAAAAATAAATTAAGCTTTTACATTTGATGATCTAATGAAGTAATTAGAGAAACTAAATTACGCAGGTATAAAATCCAAGAAGAATAATAGAGCAAGGGTATATGTTATTTTCATAATGTTTTATTATACTACATAATAATAGAAACATATTAATAGTGGATTAGGGGCAAAACCTAAACCTAAATTATAAATTTCCTAACTATTGTTACTTAATGAACACTAATTGATAATAATTTGACAAATTATATTCCACGCCGACATTAAAAAGTGTTATAATGACAATACGTTACAATTTTAAATCCATTATTACCATTACAGCGTCTTGGGGTGACAGTAACCAAGTAGAATTTAACGCTAAAAAGACCCAGGCGGCAGTTTTTTCTAAAAAAGTTAAAGTTGAAGAACCGGATATAGTTATGGCGGAACACTCGATTCCCTTGGCATCATCAATTCATTTATTGGGCGTTAATTTGGATAGTCATATGTCTTGGCATAGCCACGTTGCGGCCATTGCTAAGGCAGCCTCGCAGAAGCTTGGAGTACTTTTCCGAACAGGGAACCTCTATACACCCCAACAACTTTTGATGCTCTATAAAGCCCAAATTCGACCATCACTGGAGTACTGTTCGCATATTTGGGGCTCTGCTCCTAAACATACCCTGAGATTGCTAGATTCCATTCAAAGAAGAGCCATTCGCTTGATCGGTGACCATAGTCTGACAAACAACCTGGAAAGCCTTGAACATCGAAGGCAGGTTGGCGACTTGAGTCTATTTTACAAATATTTTCATGGCAAGTGTTCAACTGAGGTTGCCCGCTTAATACCACCCAGAGCGGTGCATGGTAGAAATACACGACGAGCCACTGCAGCCCACCAGTACGTGGTTCAGCTTAGTGTCCCTCGAACGACACTGTTTCAAAATTCTTTCATCTGGAGAACGTCATCACTCTGGAACGACCTCCCTGAGATCGTCTTCCCCAACGAGTATAGTCTCCAAAGATTCAAGACCAACGTGAATCGTTTCCTACGCACACGCACCGCTCCTAGAGCGCCATAAAGGGTTTATCCTGTAGTGCTGTGCCTTATCATAAAAAAAAAAAAAAAAAAAAAAAAAAAAATTCACTAATCTGACGATGAAAAATTTCATTACTCTCGCTACTGCTGTCATCTGCAGGATTTATAATAATATCTACCATGACTTCAACGCGTACATCTAAGTCCCACATTTTTTTTTCTACGCCCTCGACATGTAATACGCACTTATACACTTATACCAATCTGCTGCTTGTACATTCGCTATTGCCGTTTTTAACAGTTCTTTAACATCTTTTAATTTAAAAGTTTTATTTTCACGCGCCACTTCGGCTTTTATCTGTGCCCATATAAGCTCAATTCGATTTAGTTCACAATGGTAAGGCGGTTAACGTAATATTGTAACGCCTCGTTCACGAGCCATTTCATCCACTACATATTTCGTATATTTTTTTTTGTGAAGTCTTGCAAGATCGAGCAACTGCACTTTTAGCATTTTTTCGCCAAATGCAATATTTTTTTCTTCGAGCCAGTCAACAATCTTTCCTTTTCGCCACACAGAAGTTGGCAAAGCTTCCACCCGAGGGCTGCGGTATGGTGCATCATCCATCACGATTACCGACCCACGTTCAATTGTGTTTATAGTAGCATACGGTATTTTTCACATCAGATTGCTAAAAACTTCTGGAGGATGATGCCACCTGTGCTGTACTGCCTAGGTAGAACAATATTGTGGCTATAGGGTGTTTCGATTTTCCAATGGTAGGTGTGCTCGCTTGGCATGCTTGTCCTGTACTGACGAGAACCAAAGAGTTTGAAACCGGTCTACAGGTAGCAGCAGCGTAGCATCCTATCATTGGAAATAAAGATTCATTCTTTTCTTTCCCGGAATTTAGCGCTTGTTGGGGCGTGTAGCCCAGAGAATAGCTGTTTTAGCATAATTTGATTAATCCTTATTGTATAAGGTCTCAGCAAGTGGCTAGAGAACAAAGTTCTCACAAATATACATATTTATATGTCATATTATGATTACCACTTGCCAATTAGTGTTATTTTACCATTTATTGGATTTACTATACATTCAATTATCCACAAAAGTAAAGAAATATCAAAAAAGTTATTTTCAAAAATATCAATAGTAAAGATTGAATGTTTTAAATTTTCTTTTGCATTACAGCATACGAAGAGTTCAAAAGTAATGGACAAGTTCACTTGCATATTGTAATGCAAAAGAAAACGTACTTTTCGTATGCGGTCTACAGCTATGTGGAAGCGTCCCTGTCAATATTAGTAGAATCAAAATTAATAGTGTTTGACGGCACGAGAATAGGAAATATTACATTTTAGAACAAAAGCCGGATCATGATGCAACCCACACAATACATAAAACTGAGATTTACACTCTTTTGCAAGAATCTTTTTACGATTATGTGAAAACTTGGTATTTAAATGCAGAGAATGTTGGTTTTCCTTTCATTTAACCCAATTCGAGAGCAAATAATTATTGGGAATAAAAGTAATTAGTAAAAGCTTTGAAAAAAGCATTGCCTAAGTGGAGTGACATAAACGCTAACATGTACAATAGACTTTTAATTTTAATTAAGATTTTGTTATGTATGCTTTTCTTTCTGTTGCTTTTGTTTCTTAAGTAAAATTAGTTATCTTGATTTTGCAGTAGTTTTCTAATTAAATAAATGTACCAGATGTTCGGCAGTCCTCAATACGCGTCCAATATTAACGGAACTATTATAGTTTCGCCATCAAATAGTAATACACATTACGAAGACATTTTTAGAATTAAAAACTAACTTGAAGTCACATAGTTAGGTGTCTAGTTTTTTTGTAGAAAAAATACCAAGGATTCGTCTGGGTTTTGATCCTATGAAGCAAAAATAATAATAATAATTATATTCACCATCTGTACTTTATATCTACAATCTATAATGAAGGATTGCATCTTTAAATTTAGTTGTGTCACGTATTAAAAGTAAATAATGTATTAATAAAATTTTGCAATAGGTTATATTTATGTTGCCAGTGTAATGTAGATTTTATTAATTAAAATATATTCTGTTTCATATAAGATCTCTTATGATATGTCAAGACATATAAACTGGCTCTGCGAAGACGTAAAAAACTGTTTGTAAATTGCTACCTTTAAACTTAACGCCAAAAGTGTTTTTATTTGTTTGTGCGTAAATGGACCTTTAACATTTTCTAAATATTTAAAAATATCTCTTATCACACTACTATAACCAGGAAGTATACTTATATGTATATCTATAAATTACAAACCTACTAACAAAAGTTTGCCAAAAAGAGAAACATTTATAACAAGTTATTTAAATAAAATACAACTAAAATGAAAAAATAATAAACAATTAAGTATGAAAATTAAAAATGACTATAAATCGGTACCGGGTACATCTACATATGGGAATTTACTTATAATTCTGTTTACATTGGCATATTTACTAATGAGCCGGTTTATTTAAACGAATCGTAAATAGATATCCCACACATCAATAATACTACCTACTTTAATGAATCAATAAAAGTACATTATTTTTCGAGCCAAATATGCATAAATTATAAATTAAAATTTTGCACGAGATGTACAGTGACTAGTGACAAGGCCTTAACCCAATCGTGGCATCATTCTGAATTGGCTAATATTTCAATAAATTGCGTTACCAAACGTGTTTAGCTTTTTATTGATGGAGCACGACTTACTTTTTTTAATGTCCAAATTGCTTTTGAAAATCAGTGATACCGTTACTTTCTATTGCATAAATTGCAGTAAAAAATAAGTGTCAAGGCGCCAAGTCGGGTATATTGGCCGGACAACCAATCTTTTAGGAGTTACATTTTATTTCCGAAAAAAAAGTAGGTTAATAATGATTGAAAAGATAAAAGAAAGTCCGAATCAACTGTCAAAAAATATACATTAAACAAAACAAGTTCTCCTACGAGCGTGCGAAAAGTAACTGGTTTGCGCATTCATATGTACAAAAAAAACGTGTGTCAATAAGGCTTGGAACTATTTTTGGCAAAATTTTAAATACTATTTAGACCTTACTTAAAATCAAAGCTAAAACAAACCCCTCTGGCATGACTTGGGCAAATATTTACATATTAAAAGAAAGTGAACATCTAAGAAATCTACATTGGCTTCACTAAACTCTAAATACTAACGAAACTAAGGAACAATATAAATATACAAAAATGAGTACATTACTGATCCTAGAGAAATCTGCAATCATTTCTGTTAATTCTTTGTTTCCAGCATAAAAAGCCTAATCCTCTTTCAAAGCTCAAGCAAAGTCCACAACTGTACCAACACTCATAATAATATAAATTATAGATACTTAAGACCAGCCGGCTCTAATCAACGTGAAAATTTGACGTACGCATGATGCATGTGTCAATTAAATATCAATAATAGCGATTCCTTTTATTCTGGCGGATAGCAAATATGTTTTGTTTTTTGGCCTTAGGCAACTAAAATAAATAATATTACTGAAAACTTATTTAAAAAATCAAAACAGTATGCTGTGTTATTTTCGCTAGTAGTTCTTCTCTAGTATTTACTGGTGTTGAGTAAACTAGTTCTTTTAGATGTCCTCAGAAGTAAAAGTCTAGGGGATTTAGGTCTGGAGACCTTGGTGGCCATAAAACAGGTCTTTCGATATGCGATTGACAAGAAAGAAATTGATTTTACAATTCGCCCGGCGTACTATCAGTCGTATTATAATAGGACGGATTTCATTTAGTCATATTATAAAACAATCACGCACAGTTTCATGTTGACAATAAGACTAACAAGTGGCTGGCGTATTATAATAAGCCTAAAATTATCAGTCTAATTGTAAGATTCTTAATGTTTTGTATCGTATTACAATACGCATAGTAGTCATATTAAAAAAGCCTAGGCATATTATAATACGACTGATTTTACAATAAGCCGACGACATAATATACATGATATTCTGCTTCTTTAATGGCAAGAGTTTGTGTATGTGGTATTTTTGTAATTTTGCAGTCAGCTGTCATTGATTTTGATTTATTAACGGCTTAAAATTAAATAATAACGATATTTTGTTTTTACCAAAGTGAAATAGAAAAAGTAATATTAATTCAAAATCATTTCTTGCATAATCTTTGTTCTTTACTTCTTGCAAACGTAGTTTGTACGTTAAGAATAAGTTTTAAAACTACCTCTTTTACAATTACATAAAGAAGTACTTTTACGTTCTTGCAGAAATTTGTTAATTGCATTACATCAATGAATACTTTTCCTGCGAAAAAAATTCATTAGTATTTTACACTAAAACTTTTATTTCCGTTTTAATCTCGTAGTATGATCTAACGGTATGTCATGGCTGTCTCCTCTCTGGTATTCAGACGTGTTAGGATAATTGATTGTTATTTTTTTGCAATTCAATCCTGGGTAATAAATAGTATTTCTTACGATTTATTTATGGAAATAATTTATTATTCTTTATTATACACGCACTTCGTTAGGGAAACCTTGAACATTTGATGTTTGACACTTTGCATACCAGCTGGCATTATTCGCACCAAAAATAACTAGATATTGAAAATTATTGTTAGCCGCGCAAGTTTGGTTAAAACGCACTTTACTTAGTACTTATACCTTTACAACCTGAACTAACAACAAATTACTAACACCCACAAAGTTAAAAAAACATATACCAAATACGGTCCCGTGTCGGTGTAGTATAGGGGCGTGCAGTTCATGTCTGCAAAGGTAGGTTTGCGTAACAGCTATGTCCATATAGCTGTTACGCGTCCGCTCGTTTTCGCCGCGTTTATATTTATTATTGTCCACAGCAGTCTGTCGGCGTATCGTGTTGTTTTTAGAATTTGTCAATTTTTTCTAATTTTCTCAAAAACGAGTGGAATATTTTCACGAAACTATTGAAGGTACCCAGTAAAAGCAAATTCGCATAAGTAAAAACGTTTTACAGGTGAAAGTCGCAAGTTAAAAAAAAATTGTCGCTCGATTGGGGTGGCAACACTTTATTTAGTCCATTCAAAACTTTCTGATGATATAAAAAAATCATTGGCTGGCCTACAAAACTTTATTGTTTTTGAGCGAGATCAGAAAATGGAAAGTTTCTGAAAAATGTTAAAATATTAAATCCCTACATATTTTTTTTTATTTCGCATTTTATTATTTTACAACTAACACCTATCTAGCAAGGTATGCATTACTTACTATAAATCTATTATTATTTTGAGCATCCCCAACATCATTGTGTTGTCTCATATGGAGCATCAGCATTCCAAAAATGATGGTGATTTGCATATAACACATTTACTCTCAGCCTTGATGAACAAGTCACACTTAATGGGTATTTGTCTTTATGGTAAAACATCTACTTATGACCTTAAAACTTACAGCTTACCACTTGAATCTTATCTATTATTGTTTTAAGAAAAGGTTACATGACCGAATTAGTTTTAATGTTGCAATTTGACGCAGGAAATGACAAAATCCGCAGAAAAAACTTTAATCATTTAATTGCTGGGAAAAAACTGCGTCTATTTAAAAGAAATTGATATAATTGTTTAAGAATGAACTCATCTCTAGAAATATAGTAGCCAACCTTTCAAGATCCTTTTTCTACAGTGCTTGCGCCCCTACCTCCAGATAATGTTGACATATTGTCGTAAACAAATATTTCAAAAACGGTTGGTGGGGCATGTGGCGTTTTCCATAAGGTTATATTTATATTAAATTACTCAGAATAAAGTCAGCAACCTTAAAGATAATATTAAATACAGGGTATGTGTCCCGTAAAGTAATAGTTATTTATGATATATGTGTTAAAAGTACATTTTTAAAGCACGCATGTGGATATTTGCAGAACGAGCGAAGCGAGTTCTGCAAACCACATGAGTACCTTAAAATTACCTTTAACACAAATATCATTTAATATTTTTTCTACAAACGGCAATAAAAAGCCTACAATAATTGAAAATTAAATGATTAGAATCTCTTACATCCAGGTAGTTTCTAATAGCATCGTATATTTATATTAAATTAGTTCACATTTGTCAATAAAACCTAGCAACCATCATTGTTCGCTGATTTCAGAAAAATTGAAAATTTGAAAGGTCCTGTCAGTTTTATTAAAACGCTAGGCTGTTGTGATTTGCCAAAAATGCAAGAAATACAAGAAATCGATCCACTTAAAGACATAGAAGAAGCTGCTAACAGAGCTACTTTGGATTTACTGCCACGAAAATCAAGAATTCAATATGAGATTGCTCATAATAAATTTATAAAATGGTGTGAAAACAAAGGCGTTTCTGGAAAGTATTCCGAAAACATATTCCTGGCCTATTTTGAGGAAAAGGCAAAGGTACGGAAGTCATCTCCTCCTTGGTCTCATTATTCAATGATCAAAGCTATGCTACGTGTAAATAACGACGTAGATATCAGCAAACATTTTAAATTGATTGTCTACTTGAAGCGTCAAGAAGAGGGTTACCAGGCCAAAAAATCAAAAATTTTTACTAGAGACCAAATTGAACAGTTTCTGAAGTGCGCACCGGATGATGAGTACCTTCTGATGAAAGTAGCTACGATTGTAGGAGTATTTGGTGCCTGCCGCAGGGAGGAGCTTTGTCAGTTGACTGTTGACAACGTGGAAGATCTGCAGACTTTATTAGTTATTAAAATATCAGATACCAAAACCAAGGTACCACAAAATTTCACTATCGTTGAAAAATTTTATTTGGATTTTTATCGAAAATATACTGATCTTCGTCCAGCAGATGTCGTACATGTCGGCTTTTCTTAAAATATGTAAAAGGAAAATGTAACAGAAATCCGGTCGGAATTAATACGTTCGGAAAATTTCTTGCTGCTATAGCAAGATTTCTGCAACTTCCAAATTCAACACTCTATACGGGGCATTGTTTTAGACTTTATTTATCATTATTTATTCTTCTCACAACGTTTCAATTGGTGAACATTTGCAGTCATCTTCATGTAAATACTAAACAAGTTACGAATCACCGGATTAGTTTGTTTCTCACTTCAGTGCGTGGTTTCCATGTTCTTTGATCTTTGTTTCAAGGAGTCGAAGCCACCAAACATAGGATTGTCCGCACTCGCAAGGTATTCTATATACGCAATTCTTCATTTCCTTTTGACTTGTAGGCTTTGTGTTTGTCAGGTGGCTTCTTAAGGAATCTTTGGAGCTTAATGCTGTTCGACTGTTGTATTGTTGTCCTAATCTTCGAATTTTTTTGGAGATTCCTTTGACAAATGGCACATACAGATAATTCGACATCGATCGACAAGACACTTGTCGGCAGGGCATTCACTCTTTGCAACTCCCAGGAAGCTCTTTCACAAAAATTCAACAATGGACCTTAACACAAATGGCTATCCCACGATAGTGATGGATCAGGGCATCAAGAAGCGTCAGAATCTCACGAATCGACAGAAGGATGATCATTTTAACTAATAAGAACTTTTGCCACATTATAATTTACACGGTTTTATTCAATGCATTCTACACATCACCAATATGGGACACATGGGTGAGGGCATTAAAATAACCATCGCTAAATATCTATTTATAAGCTAACACAACATTCATTTCATTACCGCCAAGCTACGGCTGCTATTATCTCTTATTATATTATAGTGAAAGCCTATCCACAAATTTCTTTAAATTTGGGAATAGGTGCTAGTCAGAGGTAGACAAATCTGGCGAATAGGGTGGATGTTCCAAAAATATGTACTTCGTTTTTTCTATTACCAAAACGCTTTTTTGAGCAGATGCATTGTCCTAATGAAAGATGATCTGTTCTCTGGCAATCTCTCTACTCACGAAGTTGTTCATTTAATTGGTCGAGGAAACATGCGTAATATTCGCCAGGTATTGTGTTACTATTTTTAATGAAATCGATAACAAGCATCCCAAATGGACATTACCTGTCCGAGAGTTAAAATCATAACTCCCCCAGAGTCGATCTAGGAATTGGAAGCCGCATGTTAGAACTCTGCCTAGTACCTACTGTATACATCTTGATTATTAATAATTGAAGATCTTTGATGTATTAATTATACGGTTTTTAAAATGAATAGGCATATTACCGTTAAAATATCAAATACTAAATATTGGCTGACAATAGTCTCGATGTTTTGCTCCAAACATATACCTAAGCGTTCTTTTCTGGAGAACAAAAACAGAATTTAAAAGATGTTGATCACAGAATGCCCAAAATGCAATACCCTATCTCGTATGGGATTCAAACAACGAGTGATATACCATTCTCGTCGCTTAACAATCGAGTTCCTGCGACACCACCCTAATAACAAAACAACCCGATGCCAATTTCTTATTTAGTTCAGTGACATGCTTTTCAAATTTAAGTTAAGAGTTTACAAATGGTCTATTAAATTTAATGGTTTCGTTGTTTTTAGTTAAACTGTTATCTAAGACAAACCCAAAAATATTCGTTTTTTTATATTTAAACAAATGGAGTAAGAGTCGCACCAAGTTTTGATTTCTTGACGATTTTGATTTATGACACTTCTCAAAAGTTGATTATTATTCCTTGAATGCCAGAAAAGAGTGGTCATCTGCGAAAAGTGTAAACTGGCCATTATAACATTCTATATATCTGAGGTATCCCAGACTCGACACCTGAGAAACCAGAGCATCTTTCATCAATGAATACAACCTGCGATCTCCCGTAGAGATACGATGAAACCCATCCATGTGCTGTGCTACGAATGCTACAGTGCTGAAGCTTCTGCGGCAGTACTCGGTGATTAACCCAGTCGAATGCCTTGGAAAAGTCATAGAATACTGCTGCAACAGCATTACCCTCATTAAGATTAAGGAGAATATTCTGTAGGCGTAAGAAAATAGCATCACCAGTACTTTTGGATGACTGGAAGCCAAACTGACAGAAACTTACAAGATTATTAGTTATTAAAAAGTTAAGTAGTCGAAATTTGACTATTTTTTCCATTACTTTGGAAAGGGTGAAAAGGACCGAGATAGGTCGATAGTTCAAAGCATCCTCAGGACTTATGTACAGGAATAACACTCGCCCTGTATAAACTGAAAGGAAGTTCGCCACGAGAAAATAAACATTAATGGAATTGACAATAGCATTAAGTGCGATCTCCGGTAAGCAATTCAATACCCTGACGGAAATACCATCAAATTCAGCCAAACATTCATTTTCGTCTACCTTGCGGCTCCTTCATATCTCCATCCAAAGAGCAGTAGAATTGGTTAACGCATCGGGTTCCAAATCAACCGAGGGATGTAAATAATTATTTTTTCTTCTTTAAGTGTATTATTTCTATAAAATGTTCTGCAGGCTGTTTTATCTTAAAGTACCTTCCTAATAATTTCTATATTTTTTAAAGAAGATTAGTGCTTTATAAAATCAAACTCCCATATTCTACAGAAAGAGACATCTTAATATTTTAGTTGCTTAAAGCATTTCTGTAACGCAATGATGAAGATATAGTGTTGTAAGGAACGCTGTGAGCCATTTTTGCGTTGAAGTCACGAATTCTAAATTAAAAACCGAGTAAATAATTGAATCTCTTAGCGTTTCCTTTTAAGGAAAATACAACAATGATAGAATATCAAAGCAGAAATTCATGTAATGAATTTCGAGTTTGCAAAGTTCATGTCGAGATCGAAATTTTGCCTGAAGGTCAGATCACGCGGGGGCGAAATACTAGTCTGTACTGTTAATTTAAATAACGTCAAGGAGCAACTTCACGGTCGTAAATAATTAAATTGCATTACTAATGCGTGACAGATAAAAGTGTTAATCTTATGATGTCCCTAAAGGTTTCACGTTGGTTGCATCATAACTGCATAAACGAAGACATACACATACTTCACAGATGATTAGTGTGCCATCTGCTATCCTAGGTATAGGTTACGTCTTCTACACAGAACTGTTTTTTTTTTGTATTTCTTCATTTTAAGTTTAATTTGACAACATTTAAAGAATAATTTTATTAAATACGCCTACACACTACACAAAAGCTCCATTTCTATATAAATCGTTTTACGTGCACATTTCGTTCTTTCCACTTTCAACTATAGTGCGTTCAGTGAGTGAATGCGCATTTGTCATTAACCGATTATGGTCAAAATTAGTCTAGAATAAAATAGACAGCGGTCCTCAAACAATTTCTACTAATTTTAGATATATGGGCCGTAATTAAAATTTCCATTACAATTATTTATTTAATTATTTTTTATTTCATAACTATGTAAATAATAATAATAATAATAATAATAATAATTAGAAATTTTATTACATAAAATGTACATTTAATCGTCAATATCACTATCAGCACTGTTGTCACTGTCACTATCAGAAGTTATAATAATTGGCCTTATTTCATCAATGACCTGTTCCGAGTCAAAAGTATCTTGAATCAATTTTTCCACGTGGTCAATTCATTTTGACCAAGTCTCTGGTCCAATTTGTTTTAAAGCTTCATTCCATAAATTTAAAATGCTTTCTTCGTTCGTCGTTTGACATGCATGCTTGTCATAGTAATTTTTGCAAATTCCACACACTAATTCAATACCATTAAATTCACAATGGAATGGGGGCAGACGTAAGACCTCGTGACCGTATTTCCCCGCGAGGGAGTCCACTATGTAAGACTTATCCTTACCGGCAGTGTGTACTTTAATTTCGGATAACAAATCTGCTTTCAAAAATATATGGTCGTTTTTTATTTTTCTGGTGTTTAGCCAGTTCCTCATTTCATCTTTGGTGGAACTATTGTTTGGTATTTTTTCAGAAACTCGTGAGTGATATGAAGCATTATCTAGAATAATGAACGAGGGTTCTTCTAGTGATATTGGCACATATTCTTCAAACCAGTTCTCGAATATCGCGGCAGTCATATTGTCATGATAGTCCTCCACTTTCTTCGATGAAGTAAAAACTAAACTTGCATCTGGCAAAAATCCTTCCCGACTTCCGGCGTGTATTACGACATATCTTTTTCCATTCCCGGATGAAACCCTTGAATAGCAGTATTTTGACCCATCCTGCCATAAATATTTTGTTTGGTTTCCCTTCGCAAAAATCCATGTCTCATCTAAGAATACCACAGGTTTTGAATTCTCGGACTTTAAATTAGCTAGGTATTTTCTCAAAAACGAGCACCGCTTAGAAACAATGTGTTGTTGCTCACAAATAATTTTTCGGTTGTTAGTTTTGTGGTACTTAAACCCAATTGCTTTTAAACTAATGAAAGACTAGTACGTCCAATGTCACATATTTCTCTGTTTCTGATTTTCTCAAGGGCCGAATCAAGAGTTACCACCTCTTTCTGTTTGTACATATCATAAATAACTCCTCGGATTTGACATTTAACCCTTCTGGCAAATCATCAACCTTTGCCTTAGAAAGCCTAATTGGAAGATGACAAGTATTTTATTTTATTGTTTGAAAATTCGAATAATAATATGGCGATTTTTGAAATGTAATAACTCGTAAACGAAAGGTTCTATCGAAATGCAGTTTGGACCGTCGGATAGATCGTCTCAATTTTTGCAATACGTCTCCCTTTACCTATAAAATGTTTATATCGTAGATTTTCGAGAAAAACTAAAAATTACTTTTTTTTTAAAACGATTTTTATTTTTCTTTAGGGTAAAAAATGTTGGATAAAATCTGGAATACTTCACTGGAAAGCACTCCTAAAGAGACGTGAAATGTATATTTTAAATTTTTAAAATTTTCATACAGAATGTGCAAAAAATTTAAATTCCACTTTTTGGTTTTTTAACCTGAAAAATTTTGTAGGAAATAGTTATTTATGATATAAGTGTTAAAGTACATTTTTAAGGCACGCATTCGCTCGTTCTACAAACCACAAGAGTGCCTTAAAAATACTTTTAACACAAATATCATACAATATTGTTTCTACAAACGGCAATAAAAAGCATACACTAATTAAAAATTAAATGTTTAGAATCTCTTACATCCAGGTAGTTTCTAATAGCATCGTATATTTATATTAAATTAGTTCACATTTGTCAATAAAACCTAGCAACTATCATTGTTGGCTGATTTGTTTACAGAAAAATTGAAAATTTGAAAGGTCCTGTCAGTTTTATTAAAATGCTAGCGCTGGCTGTTGTGATTTGTCAAAAATGCAAGAAATACAAGAAATCGATCCACTTAAAGACATAGAAGAAGTTGCTAATAGAGCTACCTTGGATTTACTGCCACGAAAATCAAGAATTCAATATGAGATTGCTTATAATAAATTTACAAAATGGTGTGAAAACATTCGCGTTTCTGGCAAGTATTCCGAAAACATATTCCTGGCCTATTTTGAGGAAAAGGCAAAGGTATGAAAGTCTTTGGTCCCATTATTCAATGATCAAAGCTATGCTACGTGTAAATAACGACGTAGATATCAGCAAACATTTTAAATTGAATGCCTACTTGAAGCGTCAAGGAGAGGGTTAGCAGGCCAAAAAATCAAAAATTTTTACTAGAGACCAAATTAAGCAGTTTCTGAAGTGCGCACCGGATGATGAGTACCTTCTGATGAAAGTAGCTACGATTGTAGTGTGCCTGCCGCAGGAAGGAGCTTTGTCAGTTGACTCTTGACAACGTGGAAGATATGGATACTTCATTAGTTATTAAAATATCAGATACCAAAACCAAGGTACCACGAAATTTCACTATCGTTGAAAAATTTTATTTGGATTTTTATCGAAAATATACTGATCTTCGTCCAGCAGATGTCGTACATCGGCGGCTCTTCTTAAAATATGTAAAAGGTAAATGTACCAGAAATTCGGTCGGAATTAATACGTTCGGAAAATTTCTTGCTGCTATAGCAAGATTTCTGCAACTTCCAAATTCAACACTCTATACTTTTTCTGCAAATTTCCGGCATTGCTTTCGCCGTTCCTCTGTGAGCTTACTTGCCGATGCTGGAGCTAATTTGACGACAATTAAGCGGCATGGGGGAGGGAAATCCTCAACCGTTGCGGAAGGGTACATCGTGGATTCCTTGGAAAATAAAAATTCTATTGCTCGAAAATTGCTTACAGTACAAACGACATCAGCCGATGATGCTTCTACATCAACTGGACATGCTGCTGTTTCTGTTCAATCCTCCTCAACCGCGAAGAACAGCAGAACTAAGGAAGGAATTCATTTTTCAAATTTTTCAAATTATTGTACTATTAATATAAGTGTAAATAAATAAAATAGAAATTTTTTTCACGTTTTTTTGAAAAAATTCACATTTTATTTTAACATTAGTGCCTTAAAGTAGGTATTTTAAGGCACTAGTGCCTTAAAGTAATATTTTTAAGGCTAGTAGACAGTGTTAAAAGTTCAATTTTTAACACGTTTGTAGAAAAAATATATTAGTTTACTTTCATATTGGGTTTGTTGAATGCCATGATCTATAAATAATTTTCATTGAAAATAATTAAACGTTTTCCACTGATATTACAGAGATATATCAGATTTAATGCCTCGAGAACTGCCAAAAAATCACGCATTTTCAATATTGCCAAATTTTAACAGTGGGCCATGAAAAACATGTGTTTGTAAATTGAAAAATAATAAATAAACAGTAAACATTAAGCTGTAAGAAAATTTGGGTTTTTTTCATACATCTAAAAATATAACTTGTTTCTTAAATCCTAAGGTGAAGCTATTAAGACTGATTTTCATGTTCATAATACGGAAGATATTACGCATAATATCCTAAAACAATGATAAGTAATTATTGAATGCTTCTCATGTTTGATAGCGTCATTACATCAATCATTAATTATTATATTAAAAATTGTTATGTATAAAACCTCTATGAAAATATAAAATAAAACAGGTACTACCTATTCTTTAATTTATAATTTCCCATTTTTAATAATTATTTATTATTATCAATAAATATGTCAATATGTTAGTATTCAATAAATTGATTGATTACTACCTGCACCTGCCAAAAAAGTAGTAGAAACTCTTTGGTCTGCTTCGTTCATACTATACTAAATTAAATATTTTTACAGCTAAATAACAATAATTTAAAGTACACGCAATACTATTTGACAACTATTTTATTATTTTTGTATTAAAGCATACCTATGCGTTAATTTATTTATTTAGAAGTTTAATAATGGCCTTACCACACACACTTGATAATTTTACATCAATTTTAATTGGTCTAATACACCCGCTCCTCTGCATTTATTTGGGCTTTTTCGTGGCGTAAGTTTGTATTGCTTTGAACGAAGAAAAATGATAAAAAAGTTTCAATGTCAAAATATCTAACTGGGTAATGATTCTGACAATAAGTATTATTATTTTATGGCTCGGAATAAAGCTTATTTATTGTCTAAACATTGTTTAGGAAGCTAAATTTAAATTGTTGTTTACAGCAGTTTTTTAATACGTTCTAGTAGCTTAAAACTGATTTATTACTACCCCACTACTCCACTTTAAAAGGGGTCGAATTTTGTGACCTAACACTCCCTGTGAGGAGTGTATTCCTTGTATATTTATATAAGTACTTATGGCTATATTAATAAGGTATAAATAAAACATATTATTGCTTTATTGTGACTATGACTGCTTCTAGATTAAAAATAAACAGCAATATTAAAATTTAGACCATGTACCATCTGCAACTTTTAAAAATATACTTAATAATTAATACGTGTACTAGCTTCGTGGAAAGCCATTTTTAAAACATTTGGAGAACTCAAGTGTGATATTAAAATT
This sequence comes from Polydrusus tereticollis, assembly GCA_963920685.1. Lineage (NCBI taxonomy): Eukaryota > Metazoa > Arthropoda > Insecta > Coleoptera > Curculionidae > Polydrusus > Polydrusus tereticollis. Next base: position 129,299,555 of record OY987329.1, read on the forward strand.
ATTGTTTAAATAAAGAGTAAAATTGTGAAATAGTGGTGAAGTCATCGATAATGTTATAGAAAATATCACCCAAAGAATTTTTTTATTTTATTCCTGTTTTCTTCTTATTAACATTTATTGAGAAACAATACTCCAATAGTATTTTTCACACATAATAAGGGGTTTGAGCACTTTATTTTGTGCTCATATTGAACTTCTCAATTTGTTCAGTGACGTAGATCCAGGTAACAACTACTAGAATTTCGCAAAAATAAATAAAACGGGCATGTTAAACACTAAAAGTTCTTATTTTATCTTATTAAGAAATTAATTTTAAGCAAATTGAGTTTCTTGGATTTTTCTCGTATCTCTTACAGTTTTCGAGGAAAAATAGTTTTATTGTTCACGTCACAAGAATCTCATTATTTTGTTGTTTAAATAAACGAGTAGGCTTTGCGTGATTCCAAAGCAATCACATTTATTTTCTTCTAAGTCAAGTCAAGTGTATCCTTGCAAGTTATTTTTGAATTTAAGTGTACTGCATTTTAAATTTAATACTTTTCTTTATGACTGAGTTTACCAATCAAGAAATGGTTCAAATTAATTTTATGTACAATTTACAGTAAGAACCCCGGAACTTGAGGAAGACATTGTAAATATGATTGAAGAATCTCCAGGTTGAGAATAGGAAACGAGTTAAGTGTGAGTAACAAAACAGTATGGAGTGTCTTAAATGACTATTCTCTTTATCCTTATGACATACAAAGAGTACAAGCTTTATTGCCTCAAGATTTTCCAACTAGAGTTAATTTTTGTAACCGATTTCAAGAAAAGTCTTTAAGAGTCCAAAATTTTTCGAAAAAAATCTTATTTTCCGGTTATATCAAATTTTTCGCGAGACAGAATTATAAATTTTCATAATAATAATATTTGGACTCAAAATAATTCTCATGTTATCATCGATGGACGTCACCAGCATAGATTTTCAGTTAATGTGTGGGCGGAATTATTGCAGATACATTAGTTGGACCGCATTTTTTCCGATGCGGCTTACTGGTCTATCACAATTTTCTAAGAGAGGAATCGCCTGGACTGATGAAAGACATGCCTGTAAGAACAAGAACTTTAATGTGGGTAATGCATGATAGCGCACCCCCTCACTTCGCAGTAATTGTTAGAAATTATTTGGATTAATAATATCCTGATCGTTGGATAGGTAGACGTGGACTTCAACCATGGCCACCCCGTTCGCCGGACCTTAAACCTTTGGACTTTTATTTCTGGGGTCACCTTAATCAACTCGTCTATACTACTCCTATTGAAACTTTAGAAGAACCTCAACTGCGCATTATTATTGATTTTAATACGATTAGCGTCAACAATAACACTAACATGAAAAAAAAATTTAATCACAATTTTTTTCTTAATCTTCATATAAAAATTTAAAAACTTTATAAATAAAAAAACCTTTCTCCTCCAATAATGTTATAATTCAATTTATTGTCTTTTATCCATAATGTTTTTCCACTGATTAAAACTTCACATTCATAATTAAAACTTAACTCTTATCCAAATTTTAATATAACTAATATGACTAGTTAGTACACTAGGTCTTCAATTTTACTTTCCTCTTCCTGTTAAGTTGTACTTATTAATTTGAGACAACTTACATTTACAGTTTCACTCAACTTGATATTAGAGAAGTTCCACTTAAAATTTTACTCTATACTCACTGGTCGTTCCTAACTTTGTACTCTCCTTTTTAGTATCTCCTGAGGATAAACGCTTATACGTTCGAAACATGTAGGAAAAAACTTTTATTTGCTTTTACAATTAGGAGGATTGCATTGTTTCATTTACATATTATTAAATAGTTGAAGAAAAAATACCTTAACGTTGCCATGCAATCGACTGTATGAATTAATATAAATTTAAAAGTATGCAAACTGTAAATTTCAATCTTGGTTAATCGTTGTATTTTATTGAGAAATGCGATTATATAAAGTATATCTAGATATAAAATTAATAAAAACATTATTCGTTGCAATATTAAAAAATTTGTGGAATTCTTTGGATTAGCGGGAGTTCGGAATTTATTAAAGTTGCATTATTAAAGTGATTGCGTAACAGCTTAATACATTTGTAATTAGCAACATCCATAATTTCATAATGTAGTGTTTGATACTTTTTTAAAAAATTATATTAAAAAAGTCAAGGATTTGTCTGTACTTTAGTTTATACATGAAAAGGTCACAATAAAAATAATTTATATGGTTTGTGTGGTGTTTTCGTAAGATATAGTCAAGATACCTTAATATTTATGTAATAAGAATAATTTTTAATATTATTGGTCGATACTTGGTGGAAATCCATAATAATAGTTGTTATATTATTTAAAGTAAAACACTTTTTACTTCAATTTCCACTTTATTTGACAATACGACATGTTTCACTGCACTGCAGCTTCGTCAGGTAATGTACAATTAATTTTAAGGTTACGCTATTTAAGTGCATGGCTAATGACAGTGCCAGTTAGGTATTTTAAAAGATAGGGGTTTTTCCGATAATTAGTATATTCTACAATCTAATTTAAATATCAAATGAAATTGGTCTTAAATATGGAAAAGGTTGGTATTTTCCTAACTTAATTAATATTATATATATATATATATATATATAATTATTTACAAATTTAATGTGTCTTGAAGTTTTATTGTCCTTATGTGAGAAGAATATTAAAATAACTTTAGTAAAGGTGAGTTGTTTAGGTCCAGTTGATTATTTATTAACACATCCGCAGCGGAGATTGTTCAAAAACCTATATAGGCCAAACAGGTAGAAGTTTCTCAAAAAGAATCAAAGAACATTTTAATAGTTTTATTAATGGCAAAAATGATTCAAACTACGCGAATCATCTTATAGAAACAAAACACTCATTTAATGAAGACTTTAAAATACTACATCTAGAAAACAAAGGATCATCATTAGAAATAAACAAGCTTAAAAATACAAATATGTTATTAAATAATTAACTGGACCTAAACAACTCACCTTTACTAAACTTATTTTAATATTCTTCTCACAATAGGACAATAAAACTTTAAGACACATTAAATTTGTAAATAACCCACCCCCCTTTTATAATATTAATTAAGTTAGGAAAATACCAACCTTTTCCATATTTAAGACCAATTTCATTTGATATTTAAATTAGATTGTAGAGTATACTAATTATCGCCATGGCTAATGACAGTGCCAGTTAGGTATTGTAAAAGATTAGGGTTTTTCCGCGGAAAAACCCTCATCTTTTACAATACCTAACTGGCACTGTCATTAGCCATGCACTTAAATAGCGTAACCTTAAAATTAATTGTACATTACCTGACTAAGCTGCGGTGCAGTGAAACATGTCGTATTGTCAAATAAAGTGGAAATTGAAGTAGAAAAGTGTTTTACTTTAAGTAATATAACAAAATTAATAACAATAACCTGAACTAACCTAAAACGGAAATACAGTAGAAAAGTAGCTTAATATGCGGGTCTGAACTGTAAATTACGCATGCACGATTTTTGATGCGCAAGGGCATTCATTAATAATTAAGTACAAAAAAGCTTAAAAAGATTAGTATTACCAATCAAATTATCATTAAATCCAATATAATTTAATTTCTAGCAGAAATTCTTTTAACGATATTGTTGATTGTACGATCATTTTTCATCGAGTAATTAGTTACTAAAGAAGGTTCACTTATTACTTAATATTTTAATAAACTTCCTCATATAATTACCAGAAATAAGAATGTAGTTACCGTACATCGATTAAGAAAAATATATCTTCACAGAAAAGAAGGAATGTGTTAAATTAAATACTGAACGTCGTTTTTTTATTATTACACATTTAAAGTTCGCCACACGGCTGGTGAACTACGAAAGAAATTGCACAGAAAACTCTGCATTGTTGCCGTGCTTCTCTCTTTAAATTTCCATAAAATGTTAATTTGTATGTAATTAAAATATGTTACCTTAAGACAATTAGACGTATGCATATCCCTGAATATTGTATACCCTGTAACATATATCCCGTTGATTTTCCCCCTTTGCATTGCAAACTATAATCGCTTAATATAATTTATTATATTGTTACAGCGGTGAGAATATGTTTTGGTAAATTTGGGTTCCCACGCCGAAATCAAGCAATCACTGGGGATTTCTGCCTTACTAATGGTTTTGTCTCTTTTTATCGTATGTGATATTAAATTAGTGGGGATACAAATCACGTCTAGACTCCTCCAGAAATTTTACAGGCATTGCCGTAGTTTTAAATTATTATGCAGTAAAATCTCTCAATAGCGACCACCCTCGGGAAATGAAATGTTGGTCGATCAATAGAGAAAAATTAAAACAAGTGATCTGCATGTTACAGTGTTTGTTTAATAATAAGTATCTACATATATATTAATAATTTTAAATATTTTTGTTTAAATTTAAATTTATAAAACTGAAATGAGATGAAGCCAATTTACTAATATAAATATACTGCACGTGCATACTAAGATATACTTTTACTAATTTACTATGTGTTTGCTTTGAAATTCTTATTTTTAAAATAATCAGAAACTAATGATTGCTTCATATTTTTTATTTTATTTTTAAAAAATTCAGATTTACATCTTAATAGCAATTGAGAAATATGTATAGACTTGTCAAAATTGTTAACATTATAAAAAAAGTTTTCTAAGTCTCTCAAACTTGCCCAGGCTTCAGATCGGCTATACAGGGTGATTCAAAAGTACTTCGACAAACTTCGGGAGGTAATTGCCGGCAATATTTCAAGATGAAAAGTTCTTATAAACAGTGGTCCCTGGCGACTTCGTTACGGAGATACAGGGTGTTGAAATGTTAGAAGGAATGGTAATAATTTTTAAATAACTCCTTAACGAGTAATTTTTTTTTATGAAATTTGGTGAATTAAATAAGCATCTCAGGACACTTATTTTCAAAGTAAAACACATTCGTAAATTTAACCAGTGGCGTCGGTACAAAATGTGGCTATCATATTTTTTGTGGAAACTATGCCTAACCTAACCACACCACTGACTTATTTGATTTTAACTTTTTTTTTATGAATCCCCCATTCAATTACAACAAAAAAGTTCACGTGTGTTATTTTGCTACGAGGGCCAGTTTAATGTCAAATGATTATTTTATTTGACTATACACAAATATTAAAAAATATGTTTTAAATAATTGATCAAACACTCAAATATTAATTTAAGTATATTAACTAAGATCTATACATACTTACAATAAACAAATATGTAGGTATATGCCAAAGGAAGGCATCTGAGGATGCCTATTTAAGTATAACATGTTCTCAGTGACATGCATATTTATTTATTAGTATGAATAGTATGTTATTTTCTAATATTTTCTATTTTGACAAGGCGGCTTTGGAAATACTTTTTTGATATTTTGTATTTTGATAAGGCGGCTTTGGAAATGCATTTGTCGTGAATTAAAACATATTTGACAGTTAGTTGCTTATGTGGTTTATTTCTCAGTTTTGTCATTTTCATTGAATATTAATAGTATTGTTTAAAAGGTATGGATTACTTAAGAAATAATGCGCATTTAGCTGACATGCATTTTGTATATGGCCTTGCCGATGGAAATGCACGAGCAGCTAGACGAATCTATCAAGAGCGATATCCTAACGGAGTACTGCCTGCTGCTGAAACATTTTCAAATCTTCACCGACGTTTAGCTGAAACAGGGAGTTTTGCGAGGTCACGTGACATTCCTGGAAGACCGCGAACAGCCCGAACTCCAGAATTAGAAGAAGCTGTTTTAAATGCTGTAGTGGAAAATCCAGATACAAGCACTCGAATAATTGCTGATGCTCTCAATTCCACCCAAGCCACAGTTTGGAGAATTCTGCACGATGAGCAGTTGTATCCGTACCATATTCAAAGGGTACAAGCTCTTTTACCCAGGGACTTTCCTCAGCGCATTAATTTGTGTCAGTGGTTTTTGGAAAAATTTGCTGAAAATCCCCAATTTTTAAATTATGTACTTTTTACGGACGAGGCAAATTTTTCTCAGAGTGCGATTACAAACTTTCACAATAACCATATCTGGTCTTTGGAAAATCCCCACGCCGTTAGTGAACGAAATTTTCAATACCAATTTTCATTAAACGTGTGGGGGGGAATAGTTGGCGATTACTTAATAGGACCTTTTTTTCTTCCACTTCGGCTTAATGGCGAGACGTACCGACATTTTTTGGAAAATGAACTTCCTCCCTTACTGGATGATGTGCCCTTAGAAACTCGAAGACGTATATGGTTTATGCATGACGGAGCTCCCGCCCATTTCAGCATAGTGGCCAGGACCCATCTTAATCAAATTTATCCAAATCGATGGATAGGTAGGGGAGTTGAGGAAGGAAATCAACCGTGGCCACCAAGGTCCCCAGATTTAAATCCTCTTGATTTTTATTTGTGGGGACATTTGAAGTCAATCGTTTACAAGACGCCAGTCGAAAATGCAGAAGTGCTAAGAAACCGAATAATCGATGGTTTTGAGGCAATAAGAAACAGACCAGATATCTTAGCACGCGTACGAGATTCCATGCAAAGGAGATTAGATGCCTGCATCTTGGCTGAAGGTGGACATTTTAAACAATTTATTTAAAAATCATTTAATTTTTGCAACGCACTTATTTAATTATAATTAAATTAAATGTTATACCTTACCCCTTACATAATAAATCTTTGAATTTAAAACATATTTTTTAATATTTGTGTATAGTCAAATAAAATAATCATTTGACATTAAACTGGCCCTCGTAGCAAAATAACACACGTGAACTTTTTTGTTGTAATTGAATGGGGGATTCATAAAAAAAAAGTTAAAATCAAATAAGTCAGTGGTGTGGTTAGGTTAGGCATAGTTTCCACAAAAAATATGATAGCCACATTTTGTACCGACGCCACTGGTTAAATTTACGAATGTGTTTTACTTTGAAAATAAGTGTCCTGAGATGCTTATTTAATTCACCAAATTTCATAAAAAAAAAATTACTCGTTAAGGAGTTATTTAAAAATTATTACCATTCCTTCTAACATTTCAACACCCTGTATCTCCGTAACGAAGTCGCCAGGGACCACTGTTTATAAGAACTTTTCATCTTGAAATATTGCCGGCAATTACCTCCCAAAGTTTGTCGAAGTACTTTTGAATCACCCTGTATGTAGGAACAAAAATAAACCCTCTATCTCAACTACCTACTCAATTACGCTCTCCTTCATACAAATTCTATCACTAAATGAAACACGTGACAGTGAATAGTACAAGAATGCAAAAAAAGAATAATTAAATCTTAATAAAGTGAACCTTAGCTGGCAGTAGAATTCTGCCTAATTTGTAATTAAGTAATGGATTTCAACAGAGTGTGTAAGGCAGGCGGCAAAAAGGTTATTGATTGATTGGTACTTCCAATAAAGTGTGTCAACAATGTATTTCAGATTGTTTAATTTAATAATTCAGAAAATACATTTGATAATATTTACACCTGTTTATGTATAGGTATAAAAAAAACTGGCTGTTAGATCATCAGGTTCAGTCACACACAAATTATAGTATTGCCATTATACTTGCGGTACTGGATACTTATTGTTGGGCAGTAGACAGCAACTTGGAACAAACCCTAGAGATTTGAGCCTCTCTGGATAACTACATTTAGGTACACAGCACAATATCTCCTTGGAGCAGGAAGTTATTAGACAAAAATCCCCTTTTTTATAAGTTATCCGAGGATACACACATTGAGTGCCGGACGCGATTTTTTAAGTCTATTTTTCCCCTCACTGTGCTGGGTGCCGTTTCTGGTCGTCCCTAGAATTCCACAAAACCCTTGCCTTCGTTCTCTGAAGTTAAAATTTTGTGTATTCGGTACGCTTTCTATTGACGAGCTTAAGTTTACTTTATGCTTTGAAAGAAAAAGTTAACCTTCAGTAAATTATTTGTCTCCATCCATATTCTCTCTTTTAGGTCCTCGAATTCTGACACACTTTCTTCTTCAACTATCCCTATGAAAAGAAATCCAATGACGTAAGGTCCGAAGACCTTGGTGGCCAAATTGAACCACTTCGACCTATCCAGCTATTTGAAAGATTTCGTCTAAGTATCTTCCATTTGTTGAAACCATATTCTTTCATGGAGAATATCTGGATCATCCTCGTTAGAAGAAATAACTGCTAATGCAGGTATTAAATCAAATGATTTCCGTCAAAGAATTATGGTCCTATTATTAATTATTCCATGCAACACAGTGACTTTTTGAGGATTTCGTGTATATCCTTTATGTAGGTATCCACTGTGGATTTTGATCAGACCAAAATCAATAATTAGGTCTATTGATCATTATATTTAAATAATATGTAGCCTAGCCTCATAAGAGAACATAATATTTTGGAAAGAAATGTTCTTTCCTTCGCATCTTGCCATCATTTCCTCACAGAATTGTAACCTATCATATTATCCTAATCGTCCTCGAGAAGTTCCTGTACAATATGCACTTTATAATATGTAATGTGTAGGTGATACTCCTGGCCTTCTCAAAGTCTCTGTTCGGAAGCTTTAGTAGCATCGTTAATAAGCACTAAGGTATTAGTTGAATAATGCGGATTTTCACTTACTGATAGGAGTACCTATATCAAGTTTTTTCTATCTTTAATTTATGCGGATGGTTGGCCACGTTTAGGTAAATTACTTACTGTCCCATGGTCTTCAAACTTGTAAAAACCCCACTTACAGTAGACTGTGTAACTGGATTTTCAGGGTACTTTTTATTAACTACAAACTTCCTTCTGAGTCCAGGCGTTGAGATCGGTATCAATACATGTCGCGATGCAAGTATCTCAGATTTGTATTAAGTATCAAGGTCTCAACACGCGTTGAGACGGAGTAATGAAACATTAGTAGTTTCTGTCATTATTACAGATTTATAGTAATTAGTTTCTGATTTTAAAATCGGCTTATAAATTAATTTGAACCACTCTATGCAGTCATTCGTTTACGATCGTACAAAAAATATTTTTTCTAATTTGGTTTCATAAAAAAGCTGTTTCGATATCGTTTTCAGTATCGTAGGCCGATATAATAATCCCATGTGTCAAGTTTCAATAAATTTAAGTAAGCCCTTGTAACGAAATACAGTTTTTAAGCTGGTCTAGATTTTACATCTTTATATATAAAATTTTTAAGTGACCCCACAGAAAGAAATCGTTTGGCGAAAGGTCAGGAGACCTAGCTGGCCAAAGGATTAGATGCCGTGGGCCAATAATATTTCCGTTAAAAATATTTTGCAAGTATTTCCTAACCATAAGAGAATTATGGGTAGGACAACTTCTTCTAGTGCAGGTTCAATTCGATTTTGTGGTAAGTCCAAATAGATTACTGCTGTATAGTTGCCTTCCATAAAAAAAAAATGGTCCAATAATGTGATATCCTACAATTCCCGCCCAAACATTTATTTTTTGTGGATATTGCGTCCGAGTATGAACAAGACGATGTTCATTTTCTTGGCTCCAATACCGATAATTTTGAACATTTGGTTCGTTGTTAAGGGTGAATGTACATTCATCGGTAAAACAAATATTTCTCAAGCAATTCCTATTATTATTTGCTCTTTCCATTACCTCAAAACAGAATACCATTCTCCGTTCTTCATCACCTTGCCGTAGCTCTGAGATGTTTTTTATACTTGTAAGGAAAATATTTACGTTTTTTTAAGGTGCGCAACACTGTGGCTTGATGTTTTCCTACGACTTGGCCAAGAATCCTCGTGCTAATCATTTTATTTTCCCCCACTTGCAATACAATATCAAGATCTCTATTATCCCTTCCTTCAGCTCTATTAACATTAAGCGTTTACAGTTATTCATTACAGTACCTTTGGACTCAAATTAAATAATGATAAGTTTAGTTAATGAAATGGAAAGGATAGGCTTATCAGGGAATTAAACTGAATATTTCCCTCATATGTTAAAGTTCCCATAAGAGAAATGCAATTTTCGCAAAATTACAGCGACTATTTCCCTCATATACTGTAACTACAATGCGCTTTTCACTTGATTTTCGGTGAAAATCAGCCCTCGGTCGCGATTGAGCTGATAATTCACCTCACTTTTATTGAACCAATCAAAACGCTAATTTTCATAGCAACCACCTTGGTAACGGTCGTCTTACCCGATAAGACTACCGCTAGCTCGAAAAGACGCTTTCAAAAAGACGCTTGTAGCTTTTTTACTTAAATAAAAAATTAGTAACACCTCTAACTTGTATATTTACCTTTATCAGACGGCCTTCATTTTTATGTTCAGTAAATTATCCAATAAAATACACCTCTAGAGGCGGTTTCTTATCTTCATACCTTCGTTTTTCACTCGAAACTCGATTTTCCAAGAAAATTTTTACTCAATGTAATTTTTACTTATAATCAAAGATAAGACCCTCGAGCTAAAGCTCTCGGGATAATATCAGATTATAAGTAAAAATTACATTTCGTAAAAATTTGTCAGAAAATCGATTTCTTGTTAAAAACATCGGTATTACCGATAAGACGCCTCCTCTATCGGTATATTACTGTTGAAAATTGCACTATTCTGGTTTTTCATTGTTGGTTACCTACGAGAATAACCGTCACTGTCACAACAAGTTGAAATTTCTGCTTTGACAATTTCGCGTCAATTTATCAAAATGATGAGTTTTTCATTCAGGAAATAGTCTAAAAAATATATTTCGTGCGTGTAAAATGGCTTGATAATCATGCACTCAGATTTGTTGTCCTAAAGAAACAGATTTCATGCATTTTTATTGTTGTTTACCTTAAAAAGTGCCCTCCCTTCGGTCGGGCACTTTTTGGTAAATAACAATAAAAATGCATTCAAGCTGTTTCTAGGGCAACAAACCTTCATGCATAATTTCAGCAATTTTACATGCACTTAACATATTACTATTGAAAACAGCACTGCCAGAAATCGAAAATTGCATCGCAAGTTTATATTGTTGACGAAACGTCAAAGCGGGATTTTATTGTTAACAAACGTCAAAAAATGTAATATTCTGACAATTAACGTCATCTTATTCTGACAGCATTTTAATTTTATTGTTAGTATTTTCTGTTAAATAAAATATTTAAATTTACTTGATTCGAGTTCTTAATTAATTTGGGAAATATTCAAATAAATTACACTCGTGCATAAAAATAACCAGATAATTTTGATGCACTTGTGCACTTACCCCCGAAATCATTTGAGACACTGCTTTTAAACTGTTTCCTGTATAATACCACTTAATCATAGTTACTTTTTCCTTAATGGAATAGCTCATATTTAGCTATAATTAAAGCGCCTTCAATGAAAATGTTGTCACTGACGCTACCTTTCGTTTTGTCAATTCCAAATAACAATTTGCTGATAATTGCTGTATTACCTAAACTATGAAAATTTCGTAATTTTGCCATCGCATTTAATTGCATAAGTTAGGATTGCCTTATTAAAATTTCTTCAAACTTGGTACATGGGTTTATTATATCGACCTCTTCAAAAAATTACAATACAATTTTTCTCTAAAATGTACAGGGAAGAGAATATTTAGCCACCTCAAAATTTACATGGAATTTCCTATGTTTAATTAAGCCATGCATCACCGTTTAAAAAAGTTGGTGTAGCTAGATGTTAAGAGGTTGAAGAGAGGGGACTGAAAATATTATAGAAAGATGAACAACAATTTAAATCAATGTCCGGGTTTCAGCGTTTTTCTGAACAATAACTAATTGAAAAAATATTAATTTAAATGCAGGACTTTTGAACAACCCTGTGTAAGTACCTAATTGTAGTTCAGCCTTCTGTAAACACCATGTAAATAAATCTATTAAATCTATGTAAATCGATCAGCGTACCTAAGTATTATTTGATCAAATCTGACATTTTTAAAGGGTATAATTAGTTTTACTAAAACACATTATAATGACTGCAAGCCATCTATTGATGAGCTACTGTAATTAAATATGGCATTTTCGTTCAAAACGTGTGTATTTTTTTGTAATCACGCTATTTACGGAATTCTTTTCAGAGTCGTAATGCACCTACGTGTGTTATATGAAGGCAAATTGATTGTAAGTAAATTATTATAATTCGTGCTCTGGCTATTTAGCAGAATACTATAATAATCGAATATAAATACGAGATGTTACAGTTCCCTTTCACTGTGCACAAGAATAGTTGTACACAGTAAACAGTGGTGTAAAAGTGCATGCTATACACAGTTGCAGCCAAAATACCCTGACACACATTTCCTATGTAGTTCAGTAAACTGATATCCTTAATATCCAGATCTATAGGCACCCTCATAAATTTTAAAATAAAGTCTGTGGGCACCCTAAATTACGAGTTTATACGATGGCGACTTAAACTAAATAAAAATTTTACAGCAGAAACAAAAAAAAATTTAAATCTCTCGGTATACGTACCAAGTATTGAATTCCAAAAGTTTGGCTTTTAATGCTGCGCTCCTGGCGGCGACTCTGAGGATACCGGCTCGCCGGATTTTTGCAGAAGTTTGCTTTCCCGACTCTGACTGATTTTGTTAGACGGGCCAGGTTGATGCATTTGATTGCCACTAGATGTCGCTTAAAGGCTACATCTGCCATTATACATCAGTAGATGTTGAAAGAAGCTTCTCTTTGTATAAACATATTTTTACTGATAGAAAGCAATCCTTTTTAGTTGAAAATTTTCAAAAATATTTAGTAATAAATGCCTTTTATACAATTTCAGGTTAAAAAATTGTTTACTTTTATTTTTCTTTATTTTTTTTTTCATTTTTTTTTTAATAAGCATCTCTTTTAGAACCCAGTGTGTTTCTTTACCCTATTTTACTATAATAAATTAAGAAATATTGCATAGGTACTAGTATGCATATTTGGTAAAAAAAAAGCATATAACTGCATATTTTAAAGGCAAACAAGGCATATATCGTCGTCCATATTACGAAGTGACGTAACTCACAAATATCGAAAATTGAGATAAACCGATTTTTACATGTAAAAAGTGTTGCTCTACAATATCACAAAGTGTCGTAACTCAATTCCTATACCTTTCGACGTTATACCAAAAGTGAAAAAGCGCGTACCTCACTTTTGTAAAGTGGACAATTTCACGAATAGACGTAACTCGAGTTACGCCAGCTTGTGAAATCGTAAATATATTTATATCAAGCAGTATTGTACGGCGCGCGGCGTATCTACGGTACGCCGCTTCGTGAAATTATAATATTGTCCATATCAATGACCATCGAGTGACTTATCTCATTTTTTCACGTTTAAACTCGTTAATTTAGTCTGTTTGAAATCTTTGAAAATTGAATTTGTATTATTAGTGTTGTTCGCTAACACGAAATCGTACAGAGCGGCGTTGCTTCTTATATTTAATCATATTTTCGAGAGAAAAAAAGTAGTTTGAGGTAATAGTGCATAAGAAATAATGGATGTATTAGTGCTGTGGCAAGATGGGACAAAAAATGTGGTGTATTCTAATGAACTTAAGAATAACGAAAAGAATAAGAAAATACGCGTGGGTAGTCAAGTTAAGATGTTGTATAGAAATCAGTGGTATAGAGGAACAGTTCTTGATATGGAATTAGAGAAAAGTGTACAAAGTGATAGCTCTGAAGATATTCCGCTGGCAAAGCAGGGGACCTCTTCATCCCTTCACAGTTGTACCCTGTCATACGCCTAGCCCGGCGTAAGCAGCCATACATTTTACACCCCTTACAACACAATGACTTTTTGAATTTTAAAAAGTTGGCCAAAGAATTAAGAATTTTAACCATTCGAACTTCTGAAACTGGGGAGCCTATCAAATGGCATGATTTTATGGAATTGAAGGTGAAGAAGAGTGAACCATTGACGCTCTATTATAAAACGAGTCACCTCCAAGAAAATTATAAATCATTTAAATTAAAAAGGCAAACATTTAGTTTAACAGATGTTCAGATTGAGGTTTTAAATAACGAACAACAAAAAATCAGCAAAGAAAAGTATGCAGATTTAAAGTCGTTATGTCAAGTAGAGACGCCTGTCATTCGATTAGCCGAATATAAAGACTTTTATTCAAATATTCCCCATGAGTAACTATTTTTTTTTTCAGTGTTCTCTGTTTTCATTATTTGTATACGATGTTTATTTTTACCAGAAGTTTGAAGTTTTTGTTTAACCCCAAAACTAGAATAAACCCTTTTTTTCTATTAAATGCTTTTATTTATTCTAAAACTACTAAAATTAAATGAGGCGTAAGTCATTTCATATGGACCAAATCGTTTTATTTTCAATTTTACAAACTGGCGTATCTCACTTTTTTGCTCAAAATTGTGATTTATTTCAAATAAATCGAATCGCATTATACATGTTTCGATAGTCAATACACAACTCTATATATACTCAAAAAACCAATACGCTAACTTCATGATCCGTTTTTTAATGTTTTGTTAACTAGGTGTGTTAAAATATTGAGAAGATTGCCTTTAAGAGTTATCACGTCCCTAATTGATACGCCATCATGTCCCGGGGCTAAGTTTCTTTTCAGTTCAGATATGATTTCGTCAACCTCTCCCGGACTAGTCACTTCTACATACACTGTATTATTACAGCTTATGTCTTCAAATCTAGGATTGTGCCCTAGTGTTTGAATTTTTTTATTTAGGTTCTCTACAATATTTTTCCCTATTCTAAAATTATTGTTGATTTGGTTTACAACATTATTTGAGTTGCTTATAGTGCTATCGTTTATCTTTAAACTATCTATATGTCTGTCTACTTGCTTTTCTTCAAGGCCCAATTGTATAGATTGGGATTAACTTAAAAGTGGAGGTTAATCCAGGAGTTAGTAGTAAAATGCATTGTATAACCAGAGGTTACCTCCGACCCTAGGATTAACCCGTAACTCGTGGATTGGGTATGAGTTAAGTCGCAATCTTCGGATAAAAATGGATTAACACCATCCTATATAGTTGCAACACCTTAGATTAACTTAAGTTTAATTTGAGTAAATCTTCATATTAATTCTATAGTTAATTCCATACAGTTGGGCCTAGAAGCTATTTTCAAAGCTTTATTGTTTCTTCATATTGGTACCTGCTTGTCCCAACTTATTTCTGAAGTATTGGTTTTTTAGAGTTTTATAGTGATGAAGTTTTTTTCCAATCGGTTATTGGTAGGATGTTTCAATTTATTTTTATATGCTTTGTCCCGTTGCTTGATCATTTGAAACAATTCGCCATAAACCCAGCCGTTATTTTCTCGTGCTTTAATTAACTTGGTAGATTCACATTCCTTTTTGCAAGTTAGAATTAGATCAATAAGGATTTGAAAAGACTCATTTGTGTAATTAACTTTTTGCTCAAATTTTTGTAATCAAATAATTTAACTTTGTGAAGCTGTTTCGGTTCAAATTTTTTAATGTTTTCTTGTAATCAAAACGACATGATCCGAAAGGCAATTTACCTCTATATTTAGGGACCCATAGATACCAATGCTCTAATCTATATTACGTGGTCTATAATACTTTTTGTGTATTATGTTACTCATGTAGCGAATATTTCTGTACTTGCATTAACTAATTTAAAGTTGTTTAATGTCACTATGTTCTTCTAGTTAATTGTGGTCGCAGTTTTACCACCTAATAAGTCAAGATTAATGTCGCTTATGATTAAATGCTTTTTAAGGTGTTTTGTCAGTGTTTTTTCGAAATATTTTAAAAATTTCCCAGGATATGGGAGTGGTTTGTATATTAAGCTTATTCTATGGTTATTCTGACCTACCGTCACCAGTTTATTTCAGGATTTCTCCACTTCCACTTTGATTGCTATATTTTACATAAATTAATGCACCACCGCCTCTTCCTTGTCTACAGACATTTATTGCTCAGTAATTATGTATTTTATAGACTGATCCTTCCTCTTTATCAATCCATGTTTTTGTTAAAACTAGTGTATCATAGTCTTGATCTATCACAAATCACTGAATGTCGTCCAATTTATTCCTTACATTCTGAATGTTTATTCATGCAATTGAAATCTTTAAAATTGAAGATGATAACGATTAGCGGTAATTAATATTATAAAAATATAATATATAATACACGCACGAATATTCTAAGTGACGGGAACAGGATAAAATATTTTAAATATAGCTGAGAAAGCAACGATAAATTTAAGTTCAATAACGTTAATATGAAGCTAAAACACATTTTTAAGATCTGTAACAAATTGGTAAAAACACGGACTGGTTCGACCTACTTATATTTTATGCTATTTTATGTAACAAAAATATTTCCTTGTCTCAAGACAAAGTGAAAAAATAATCAAATACCATCAAAGCCTAAAGCTTACCTTGACTTTAGTATTGTGATGATATAAGGAAACAGAGATTTGTAAATTTCACGAATCACCTTTATCTTGCGTAACTCCTAGATTTACAAAGTCAGTTAAAATTAATCCAGATATAATACGAAAGGAAACGACTATAAAAATATTGCTAAATTTTGCTTGTTCTAAATTTGAATGTCAATGTATCCTGGTAATTAGCATTTATAAAATATCCCAGGAAAGGCATTGATATTTCCTTAATTAAGTACGAAACGGATTAATGAGATTTGAATGTTAGACCTGCACTAATCACCAAGCAAGAGATTTACTACAAAGTTTCAGGATTTATTCCTAGAAATATAACATATGCTTAATTCTTTAGTTCTGATATACAGCGTGTTATTTAATAAGTTTCCGATATTTTACAGGACGATTCCTCAGTTATTTATAAGGTGAAAAGTTCATATAAACATGATTCCGCAAGCACTTCATTTTTGAGATAAGCTTACAGGGTGTTAAAAATTTATTTTTATTTTTGTTTTTCGTAAATAATATTTGAAATAATGTCCATATTTGGACGAAAATTGGTATCTAGGGGTTTTTTTGAAATGTGAAATTCGAATTTGATATTAGTATGGTTTCCACTTGTAGAGGGCGCCACCTACATGTCTTTTTACTCTTTTGAGGAGTCATAACTCTTTTATATGTGCTTGTATTACATTTTTAAGCAACAAAATGGATTTCCTCATTATTTTTTACATCAAGAAGACATACTTAGTAGAAGTCGCTACGAGCAATCGTTCTCGAGAAAAGAATAATAAAGAAATGAATATATAGCATTTATTTGCATATCCATATCAGAGTTTGATAAAATAGCATTTATCTTCTAAACAAAGCCGAACTAAAAAAATTATGAAAATATATTTTGCATTAGCCAATAAAGTGCCTACATAACAGTGTTATCAAATGAGAAAGAGGCAGTGGCGTACATATTTTTTGTTCCTAATAAAAATTGTAACACCCTGTATCTCAAAAATAAACTTACTTACTTACCCATGCTTATATGACCTTTTCGCCTTATAAATAACTGAGGAATCGTTCTGTAAAATATCGGACAGTTATTAAATACCACCCTGTACACTGGAATATTTATTTAGGTCTATTAGCTCTTTAAATAAAATGCAAAAGAAAGGCTTGGTTTTGGTCTTTACGAAAGCTAAAACATGTTTTAATAATTATTAGCAAACAAAAAAGTCGTTTCCGTATAATTATTGGTTTATTAATCTTATAAAAAACTAAATTGGTATGCAGATCACCGTTTGATCACATATTTAAATATTATAAATGCTAAAATTGATATTTTGCTGTAATTTTACAAACGTCACAACCTTTAGAGAAAGTTCATTGTTGCTTGCAGATTAACGCTTAATATACATAATATAGATGTCTACCAATTTCTATGTTATTGATGGTCACGATAACCATTTTCTATTTTAGGTATTTTAAATGGTTACAGTGATTTCTTGGCCCATTTTAGGACTAAAAGTTCGTGATATAATATGTCGTAGGGATCAGCTTCTAAGCTATAAGGTCCAGGTTGTTACAGTTTTTACTTTTTTAGACTTTTTTAGGCTAGTTGAATCATATTTTATCTCTTCGGCCGGGGTGAAGATTATTCATAGGGAAGGGGGAAGAAAAAAAAAAGTTTGTGATCATATTATATTAACGCTCTTGAAAATGGTTTAAAATATAAACCGAAACGTGTCCAGCAATAAAATATGTGTATGGATAATTTTGGATTTTAATAATAATTATAATAAATTACTAATAGGCAAAGCTACTCTTACTTTACCAAAGGTAAGCTCATATAAATGCGTGATGAAATTTATTCA
The DNA here is from genome assembly GCA_963920685.1 of Polydrusus tereticollis. NCBI lineage: Eukaryota > Metazoa > Arthropoda > Insecta > Coleoptera > Curculionidae > Polydrusus > Polydrusus tereticollis. The sequence goes on from OY987329.1 coordinate 129,317,854, forward strand.
GTAGAAGGAAAAAACTTCGAGATTTTTAGCAGCATGTCACTGTCCACTTAACATATAATTACGGAGTTTAGATTTAAATTTATTAATATTGTATAATATCGATAATATGAATTCTTCAGGTAGTTATATAGATAGATTAATGGCGTTAAATGAAAAACTTCTCTTAAACATTGCTGTTGTATGTTGGGATATTGTGTACTAATTCCTAAATCTTATGTTGCTATTATGAACAGTTGTTCTAGGAATAAATTTACTCTTTACCAGATTGGAAGAGTCGGGCGAGGTAAGCAATCTGTGTTCGAAATTACCAAGGTGGTGGAGTCGGCGATTGTTCATATTAAGCCAACTACATTCAGTTATCTTATGCGATATGTGGTAATATTTGCGAGGATCATAAATCAGTCTACAACACATATTTTGCACCTTGTGCACCTTGTATCTGTCCCCCTTGCCAAGACACGGGCCATAGATGAAGTCACAGTAAGTAAAGTGCGACTACACCGAGCTTTCACAGAAACTTTTCTTTAATTTCGTAGGTAGTTTGTGGTGATTACTGTACAAAAAAAATTTAAGTGAGGCGAGTGCTTTTTTGTTAAGATTTTTTATATCTTTACATTAAGACCAAAGATCTTGCAGAATTGACAAAGTTTAAAGGAGTGTCTGAAACTAGCAATTTTAAGCTGGCCTTTACATAGTTTCTTTTAGCCTTGGTACCTATACATATTAACTGAGATTATTTAGAGGTTGAAATTAAATTGTGTTCCTCTGAGAGTGATTTCATGTTTTCGAGATCATGAGTAATATTGTGAATCGCTTGGACTGTATCTGAGAGATAAAAAGAATAATAAAGCCGTGTGCCATCAGCATTAGCCTGTGTTTTACAACAATTGGTCCAGGTTATTATGTTAATAGTATAAAAATTAGTAGAGGAGACAAGCCAGCGCCCTGGGGCACTCCAGAGTGGATGCTTACACTGCTGGAGCCAACACCATTACACGAAACCCTCAGAGAACGGTTTAATAGGAAAGAATTTATTAGTTTTAGAGCATCGGGATTAAATCCATAATATTTTAACTTTGCACATAAAAGCCTATTGTCCAGAGTGTCAAATGTCTTGGAATAATCTAGCAGTACAAGCACACTCAATAACAATAATAACCGAAGTTATTGCAGTAGCTGAACCAAAACCTTTTCTGAAACCATATTGGAAGTCGGGAATTATTTTAGTTTCTGTAAAGGAAGCTAAAATCTGATTGTACAGAACTTTTTCCAGATTTTTTAAAATTTTGACATACTAATTATTCTTAAATCTGATAAGTTTTTTGGGATATTTAATTTTGGATGAGGGATACCCACAACTGTTTTCCACAAAGCAAAAATATGATTATTTTCAATGAGGTATTAAGAATGTGCAAAATAATATGTTTTATAAACGGAATGCACATACAGGTTCAGCATCAGCATTTTTAGATTTATGCCATTAACTCCTTGTACATTTGTTTTAATACTATTCAGGATAAGGTGAATGTCATTGATTTTTGCTTTGTTATTATAAAAGTTAATTCTGTTGTTACATTTGTCGGAAACATTTTGCAAAAAAGAGGCGAAGTATTAGTTAATGCTGCTTCTGGATCTGTGAGATTCTTAGGCAATGTATTGCACTTATTACAGCGAACTTTTAAGTTTGTAAGTGCTTACCTAGTTTTCGATGAATTATTTACAAAAATTATTCTGGTTAGAAAGTACTTTTTCACTATTCTTTTAGGCTAGCTAATTGTTTAAGCACCAGTCACTAGCTGAATTAGCAAAGAAGCAGCTAAAAATATTCAATCATTCGCAATTTATTATACAATTATTTATACAATAAGGCCTGGAAAAACTATACCAGACAAAAATTGATTTATCAGTGGTTTGCAACTCTTTCTTTCTCTCTCGTTTGTTATCTAACAATATACCTGAATTTGCATTCAAAGTTTTGTGCCACACTTATTGCATAATATTTTGTTAAATATTTATTCAATTCAAATTTTATTTTGAAAGTTCTAAAAAATACAAAAAATATTTTATATGACCATATGGTATATTAATTTCCTATTATTGTCGGTAATCAATCAATGTATATAATTAAATACAAATTGATTATGATGCATCGCTAATTTATTGCCATAAGTACCTGTAAATTATTAAAATAAATCTTTTGAATATTTCACGCAATAATTTGCCATTTATCATTATAACACTAACCCATTTTCCCCTGTGCACAATCGTCATAACACTTTTTGCATATCTGACGAAAAGTACCGGAAACTCGTCACTTTGCCGTCCTCGAAAAGTATTAACATGGAAAGGATTATTTTTTTTTCTCGAAAACCAAGTAAGATAAGAAAAAATATCAAGAGAGAAAAAAGTTGTATTTTTTGCTGCTTAATCCGAAAACAATATAAATTTTTTTTAAACAAGTCAGTGGCGTACATTTTCTTGTCAATATTATTCGTAAGACTGTCTGACTGAACAACACTGCCAAATTTCACCAAAAGAACCTTTTGTAAATTTTGACGCCCTGTATCTTGAAAACCAGACTTTTTAGGACACATGTTTATATGAAATTTTCTACTTGAATTTGATTCAGGAATGCGAGGTTGAATTTACGGCCTATCATTAAGTAACACCCTGTATATCAAGCTAATTTAATTACTTATATTTTTAGGCTTCAGGTGTTTATAATACTAGCTCAAGATGAGTTAACCTTTGGCGTTGGCGGTTTCGTGCTTTACATTCGCATAATGTATGTTCCGCAGTTTCGTCTGCATCATTGTAAACTCTGCACCTTTCATTTTCAGTCTTTCCCATTTTGTTTTTTCTATCAGCAGCAAGGCAGTCGGTAACAAGAATTAGTTCATGTTTTATAACTCAAAGAACTTTTAGGTGTGCGTGATATTAATTTCTTCGCATGTCCTTGTCCTCGAGAATTTTACCACCTCTTTTTGCCATTTTTTCCATATGTTGAGTTCATCCTGAAGGTTCTTAAGACTTCTACTTATGCCACAGAACGGTTCATATTAATAGAACGGTGCCTCCTGTACCTGTGCACCCTCTTTAGCACGAGGTCAGCTATTTCATTGCCACTATCTGTATTTCAGAATTTTGAGATGACTAATTATATTTCCTGACTTCATATTTTGCGTTCGCGATACTTTGTGTGCTCTTAATAGAGCTGCCGATGGGCATGTTTTTATTGCACCTGTAATTCCCCAAACATGCAGCTGTATCTTCTAAGGGTGTTAACTACTCTAATTGAATGGAATAGAACAAAACCGAATTACGTACATGATTAAGAAATTATTGCAAAGAAAAAGTAAAATAATTTAATTATCTTAACAATCTACTTTACATGACGTAATAGCCGAATTTCATAATACTAATAATATCTGTTCTTTTGTTTCAAATCAAGCGGTATCAAATTATAGATTAGATCATACATTAAATTTGGATATTGTCAATCATTAATGTTGAATTAAGTGGTCAACTTATGAAATGTCAAATTGTGAATAATGTATTGTGGTCAAAAACTTTAATGCTTCTCAACTAACGTAAGAATAATTTGACCTATTTTAAGGGAACTTAGATTGAGCAACACAGTAAAATGGTAAAAAATTATCATTTCTAAATCTAGAATTGTTAATGACGATCTAGTAAAAATTGGAGACTAACGTAATATATCCAAGACTAACATTATGTTCTTTAGATGTAGACTTACTGACGTGTCTTTAGATTATAAGATATTACCGGGTTCTTGCGTAAGCAAGTTTTTGCGCCTGTTTCTGGATGAGAGATTGCGATTTGGAACGCATTTTTTGTTAGTAACCCAAAAATTGTCAGGAGATTGCCTTGCACTGAAGATTGTCGCCCGTGAGCTTGGCACTTCTGTGCACTGAGAAAATTAGGCAACTAAGTAAATTTGTTAAAGGTTTTTGGTTGCAGTAACTTGAAATTATGGTTCTAGCAACAATCTTTTTGTTACCGCAACGCCAATGAATAGCTACAACAACCAATTTATTTTTCCTGGCTTGTATTACTGCTTCAGCCAAAAAATTTATTCCAGCAACTAAAAATTTAAATAAAACGACGAACCAACCAAATATTTTAGTTGCAGTAACCGGTTGTTGCAATAGGGATTTTATTACAAATTTTTCTAGTTCTGCTAGACAAATTTTAAATTGAAACAACGACATATCTAGTTGAGACAAACAAAAATTTGTTGATTCAGCCGTCAGGTTGGTTGCTTTAGCGAACACGCTTGGCTGAGATGTCGTTCGGGTCCTTTCGCGACTCATCGTTAACGCGAGACCATCTTCGCGTCATCGGCGGCAGACGTGGCAGCGCCATTTTATCATCTATATCTGTTTTAGCACTCAAATTGCCTATAAATAGCCGACAATTTTAGTTTACATTCAGTCATTCACGGGGGTTCAAAGAGATAAGATCAAATTAGCTGCAGTCATCATATGACGTCACAACTCGAGTTGATGAGTTGTTTTTAAAGTAATTAAATTCAAATTACGCATTTAGTAAAAAGTACCCTAAAGCATAAACTGGGACTTTTGTGGGAGTTGTTATAAATATTGTCGGACAAATAAAAAAGTGTTAAAAGTTACAAAGTCGTTTCTTTTGTGTTTTAAGTTAGAATAAAATACTTAGGCATAAAAAGTGTTATTAGTTAAACATTATATAGAGTCAGAATAAGACCTATATAATATACAGAGTTCAGATAAAAGTTTTGAAATAATTTTATTACGTTTTAACAAAGCTGTTGTGAGTCAGACACATGGCCTTAAATTACGCAGCAGCTTTAGACAGAATGCAAGACGTGCTGCTACCGTCTTCGCCGAGCGGCTTCCTGGAGGACTGGCTCCTCGATGCTATGGGGTTTAAGACGTCCAGCAGGCACACGGACCTCCAGGGAAACTCTCTGGAGGCCTTGACCATCGATGCCATGGATACACCAGCGCCTAAAGGGCACCCAGAACTACAGGAAGTCTGCTATGACTTTTTCGACGACGATACGAAGGTGGCAGGGGGCCCAGACCGGAAAGCCACAGCCGCACCTGGTGTCCAGGACCTGTTAGGGTTCCCTACACCTCCGCCCGACTGCCGGCCGAGTGGCAAAGAAGTGGCAAGCGACCCAAACCCCGTGGGTGACTCACCGCAGGCAATAACAACTAAGCCTGAAGAAGAGGATCTCTGGTCGTGGTGTGAAGATGTACAGCCGTGGGGAATGCTGGGTGAAAACGAAGTTAAAGAAGTATATGTTGAACTGGCTGATCGTCAGCGAATTTTAAATTGGAGTGCACATGCGTCGGAGCTACCTGGGAACGTAGACGCATGCGTTCGCTTCATATCGTAGGTTGGAGGCTCGTGGTCGTGTTATTTGCATTATTAGGTGAATGTGCAAATGGCAAAATGGCGTTTAAATTAGCTCTGTTGGAGTGGAATTTTGCAGATTATGTCGATGCTTTTGAAGGTAAGTTAGTAATCTAAAACTTTTTCAATTTTGCAGCATTTTGTAGTTATCTTTAAATTTTTATTTTATTTTTATGTGAAAATCGTTTTGCGCATGTGCGTAACTTGTTATAACCTATATTTTTCGGCAAAAATGTATATTTTCTGTTGAGTTGCTCTTTTATTTGGACAGTATAAACGATTTTATAAGGTTTGTAAATATTTTGGCTCTGGCACTAATTAAATAACATTCAAAGGCAATAGGGAATTTCATCTGCTTATTTCTTATTTTTGCGGGATTTCTGCATTAACACTGCAAATTCCTTATTTCTTATCTTGTTATTCTTATCTTTATTTTGCTTTATAAACCCACCATTACATTTCTTAAAAAATTGACTTACCTATATTCGGACTGAGACTACAGAATTATAATCTACTATTATTAATATTATTTTAAGAGTGTAGTCTAAGTTATAATATTTATTTAGTTTTTGTTAGGTATTAGTTTTTCAGAAAATAAACATTATATATTTCACATTTTTTTTTCCTTTTAAACCCTTTTCACAAATATATTATGTACCTATCCTCTTTTATGTTAAAATTGTATTAAGCCATTTTTACTTTTAGCTAACGAACTTTAGAAGGTAGTTCAAGGTGTTTATCTATATAGTATGACGCTTGACACATACGAAATTTTAGTATCTATTGTGCTCATTAGAAAAATATTTTTTCTTGCAGGCATTATATTGAATCCTGGGTTCCCGTAGTGAAAAATCTATTTAAAACAATACCTATTGGATAATTAAACGCTTTAATTTACGTTAATTAAAATTTTTAATTGTAGCAATTAAAATAGTTAAACAAAATCAGAGGATTTTTAATATTATCATTAAAGATTTTAATCGATGTAAATTAAGTGTTTTATTATCCGCTATTATTTTAAATAGTTTTTTCACTGTGGGGACCCAGAGTTTGAATAAATGGTGAGAGCGCTTTAGAACGTATTTTTAAATGGCGAAGGCGCAAGAACGTGAACAATTTTTTAACTAAAATATTAGCTACCACAGTCGTCTATATTTGTAAGAACAGCCAATATTTTAGTCATTTTTACTAAAAATTTAGTTCTTACAATTACTGCATTTAGTTATAGCAGCTAAATGAAATGCTTCTGCAGTAAATGGTTTTAGTAAGGGCAGCAAAAGAATGTGTCACTGGTACTTAGCTACGCCAACTAAAAATTTTAGTTGTGACAACCAACCTGTCATGGCGCCGGTTCAACAAATTTAATTTGGTTGCCACAACTGGAAGCTTAGGCTGTCCTCTATTTAATGCATAATTTTTGTTGGAGCAACCAATTTCTTGGTTGTGGCAACCAAATTTTTCCCTCAGTGTGGTAATAAATGTGTATTTTGCGCTGATTGTGCGTGTGCGCAGAAAACGATTCACGTTGGTTTTGAATCTTTGGAGATTATACTCCTTGGGGAACACGCCGAACACGGCCTGAGGGAAGTCGTTCCAAAGTTGTGACGTTCTTTAGATGAAAAAGTTTTTAAACAGTGTCGTTCGAGGGACACTAAGTTGTACCGCTCTGGGTGGAATCAAGCAGACAACCTTAGTTGAGCACTTGCCATGAAAATAGACTCAAGTCGTCTTCGATGTTCAATGCTTTTCAGGTTGTTTGTCAGATCATGGTCATCGATCAAGCGAATGGCTCTTCTTTGAATGGAATCCAGTAATCTTAGGGTATGTTTAGGAGGAAATATGCGAACAGTACTCCAACGATGGTCGAATTTGGGCTTAGAGCATCAAAAGTGGTTGTGATGTTTAGAGGTTCTCAGTTAGGAGAAGTATCCCCACCTTCTGCGAGGCTGCCCTACCAATGGCCGCAACGTGACTATGCCAAGACATATGACTGACTGATCTAAATTGACGTCCAATAAAAGATTTGATAGCGAAGCTATATATAGGATTTTTAGTTTTTTCCAAAAGATCGTTAATGCATAGTAAAAAGAGGGTGAGCGACAATATAGAACCTTTAGGGACTCCGGCGTTGATGTTGAATGTGCCTGAAAGAAATCCGTCCATCGCCACTCGCAGAGAACGGTCTTTAAGAAAGTTTGACAACCATTAACAATATTGAACCGGCATTCCGTATGCTCTCACTTTAGTTAGGACCCCTTATGCCATACTCGGTCTATACAGCGTCTTTGTGGTCTACCTCTGCTTTGCTTGGTCTCCCTGGGTCTCCAGTGTGTCACCTTGATAGTCCATTTCTTGCTGTCTCGCGACATGACCTACCCAACGCCACTTTAGCTCTGCCACACGTGATATGACGTCAGCCACCCGCGTTCTTCTTCTGATTGTTTCGCTTCTTATTCTATCTCCAAAGGACACCCTCAGCATAGCGCGCTCCATCGCTCTCTATGTTCGTCTTAATCTGTTTGCACTTTGTTTTGTGATGTCCATTATTTCGAGGCCATAAGTAGCCACGGGCAGAATACATGTGTCATATACCTTACGTTTTAGGTTTATAGGAATTTCCTGATTTTTAAGAATATGTTGGAGCTTGCCGAAAGCGGCCCAAGTAAGTCCGATTCTTCTTGATATTTCTGCTCTTTGGTTTTCTTTCCCCAATTTAATGGTGTGACCGAGGTATAAATATTCGGTGACATTTTCGATTATGCTAATATCTAGGGATACATGTAGTTGTTCTGGACTCATGATTTTGGTTTTTGCAGTGTTCATTTTTAAACCTATAGCTTTAGATGCCTCGTTTAGCTGCTCCAGCATTGCTCTCAACTCGTATGGGTCTTCTGAGATGAGGACTATGTCATCTACAAATCGTAAATTGCTAAGATACGATCCATCGATTTTCAGACCTTTTCCCTGCCATTGTAGTGTTTTAAAGACTTCTTCCAGAGCCAATGTAAACAGTTTTGGTGATATGGTGTCACCCTAGCGGACTCCTCGGTTTACCTTTATTTTTCCCGTTGTAGTGTTATCATTGATTCTCACATGCATTGTTGCCTTTTGGTAAATATTCTTTATGAGTACGGTGTACCTTGAGTCTTTTCTGGCGTTATTTAAACCGTTTAAAAAGGAACGTGTTTCTATGAAATCGAACTCCTTATGAAAGTCTACAAATGCTAGGTATATGGGTATATTATAATCTGTTGTTTTCTCTATCACTGTGCGTAGTGTTTGCATTTGCAAGTGATCAATGGCGCTGTATCCGCTGCGAAATCCCGCTTGTTCCACTGGCTGGTAGAAGTCTAATTTATTTGAAAGGCGGTTTGTGAGGATCTTGGTGAGAAGTTATAGAGATGCGACAGCAGACTGATTGGTCAATAGTTTTCTATATTCGTAAGATCGCCCCTCTTGAACAGGAGCACTACCTCGGCATTATTATACCTGTTGATCTAGACTTACGGAATCCATACTGGCGGTCACTATGTTAAGGCCTTCCAGCTACTTAATAATTTTTCGTTGGTAGCCTTCCCCATACCAGACATCCCCAGACTACCAGTGCGGCTTCCGAAGAAACAGATCAACAGTTGACCAAAATTTTACCATAAGACAATTGCTAGAGAAATTCTGGGAGTTCAACCGGGACGTCCACAATCTTTTTGTAGATTTCAAACAGGCATACGACAGTATACTGCGTGTTAAACTGTGGGATGCAATGGCGGAAATAGGGATTCCTAAAAAACTTATAAATATAACAAGGATGTGTGTAAACGGTTCCCGAAGTAAAATACGAATTGAAGATAGGCTTTCCGAATCATTTGAGGTAAACAGCGGGCTTAGGCAGGGGGACGCGTTATCTCCATTATTATTCAACATTGCTCTTGATAAAGTAATAAGAACCGCCGAAGTAAGTGTTGAACTATTTGGCCGGGATGGCCCAAGACTATTGCTCGCTTTTGCTGATGATATTGACGTGGTAGGAGACTCTGTACGGACGGTGAAAGAACTCTTTGCTAGGGTAGAAGCACAAGCTGCGCATATAGGGCTCAGAATAAACGAGGAAAAAACTAAGTATATGCACACCAGCAGAACCGAACGTAGGGACAGAGTGGGTCAAAATGTCACGATGGCAGAATACAATTTTGAGAGGGTAGCAACTTTTAAATATTTGGGAGCCACAATTGCGCAGGATAACAATATAACGGAGGAAATTAAAGTCCGAATTCAAAGCGGGAACAAATGTCTCTATGCACTAAAGTCAGTGTTAGCATCGAAGAGCATCTCGAGAAGAACAAAACTCACAATTTATAAAACTGTTATACGACCGACTGTTATGTATGCTAGTGAAACCTGGACATTGACCAAAGACAACGAACGGAAACTGAGAGTTTTTGAGAGAAAAGTTCTGCGCAAGATATTTGGACCACTGCGAACCGCTGGAACACAACAGTACCGAGTAAGAACCAATCAAGAAATATCAGAACTATACAAGGATCCAGATATTGTGAAGGAGATAAAGACAAGAAGGCTGCAATGGGCGGGTCATGTGCAGATACAGCCGGATACACGGATGATAAAACTGGCGTGGGAGGGAGCACCAATAGGAAGAAGACCATTGGGGCGTCCGCGAATGAGGTGGCGTGACATCAAAGCGGACCTAAGGACCATTGGAGTAGAATACGACCCAACACTGATGGAAGATCGGCAACAATGGAGACGAATAGTACAGTCGGCCAAAACCCACCCCGGGTTGTAGAGCCGCTTTGGTGGCAATGGTGCCATCAGAACATGTTAGAGGCCTTAGCTACCGACCAAAATGATCTTGATCCGTTAGAATATTTAAGAAATGTGTCTTTGATCCTCTGGTTGTGTGCTTCTTTGCCTTGGTTTATCGTTTGCTCGCATTGGTTTTGACCGTTAACAAATGTGGTACGATTTTCGGCGGTAGGGCTTTGACGCCATTGTCGGTAGGAATAATATTTTGATTTAACAGCTCGTTCGAAATTTTTGGTAAACCAAGACTTGCCGTTAGAAGGGCACTTGTTTGAGAAAGGAATGAAGGCTTCCATGCCAGTAAGGATAACCTTCGATACTTCTCTAGCACATATTGATGGATCGTCAGAGGTAAAACAAACGTTCCGCCAAGAAATGGTTCGAAAATTGCCCACTTAGCTGATGTATAATGCCAGAGCCCTGAAGAAGAAAACATATTTTCCGAAACGTCGGCTAATTAAAACTAGGTTTCACTTTCGCCCTGATCCTAACAACCCATAAGCCAAACCCGAAGTCTTTCTTTGATATTAATTAAAAACTACTTTAAAATTAAGTGAATGCTCTATGGAGTATAAAGTCCACTCGGTACGCCATGACCTTTAAAAATTGCATTTAACAAATTACAGTTTTATTGGTTTTTACTTTCATCTTTACTACACATCTTACAGTTTTATGTAATTTATAATCGGCATTTTATTACCAAATGATCTACATGAATTCTGTTATTCCGTTATGCAAATAATGCGTTTCGTGGTGAATTATTATGTAACGCGCTCGCATAAAGTATCATCTTTTCTTGTTTTTTCTCCGAAAGTTCAGAAAGGCGCCTGTGTGTGTCTGGTATACGTACAGGGTGTCCACCAAATGTTAACCCAACATTCTTTGCCCAAAAATAAGACAAATCAACTCCGTGAAAAAATATTCATAACAACAATACTTGTCCCCGCTAATTATTATTAATTTAAGTATACAAATATAAACGACTCGTGATGCTTTAGGCGTCAATAAACAATAATTATTTTCTTTAAACTTTACTTTTAACGTTATTAATTGCGCTTTAAAGGAATATTGAAAGGAATTGCATGTACAACAATATAATTAAAAGGTGATAGCAAATCAAAGGTTTGTGAAGTTCTCAATTTTATTAATTGTTTTGGTTTTGACCTTGCTGAAACACGAGTAATAAAATAAATAATATGGTTTTCGTTTAATTTCTTAGTAAATCATATTATGTATTTAAAGATTTAAGTACGCGTACTAGGTAAAAAGAAAAACACTTGACAATAGCAGAAGCGGATCCACGAGTGGCGCAACCAAGTCGGGGGCTACCGGGCTGCAGCCCCTCTCCCCCCGAGCGAGCTTAGCTCGGATCGTCTGACTACATGTTTACAAGAACAATAATCTCATCACTACCTAAGATATTACACAAAAATTTAAACGAGTCTGACTGTTTTTGTAATTTTCTGTTGTGTTTCTTAATGTTTCTTACTTGAAAACCAAGCATCATCATTGAAAAAAGGGCGTGGCACCCAAAACTTTTTCTCTTGTGTTGCTATTTAAGAAGCAATTTTTATAATTCAGAGTTACCTAAATCCCACATCGGTATACATAACAACAGTTTAAATTTCTAAAATAAGCAAGAACTGGGTACTAAAAAATGGAATTAAAACATAGGAATAACATTTTCTCTTAAAACTATTAGCTTACATGTTTAAAGTGCTGACCATTTACAAGTAAACACTGATGAATCATTGTTATCATATGTTCAGTTATAGCTCTTTGATTTTCTGCTGGATCCAATTCTTGAAAGGCGCGTGTTACTCTTTTTCGCAGATTCTCTTTTTGTCCCCACATATTATGTCTTATACACTTCTGTTTAAATTTTGCCCCAGAGATAGAAATCCAGAGGTGTAAGATCTGGAGACTGCGGTGCTAACCCAATGGATCATTACGTCTTATTCATCGATCTTCAAACAATAGATTCAGCTCCCTGTTTACTTCAATGTGTACTATGCGCAAGAGCCCCATCAATTGATACCAAGAGCTTTGGGAGAAATTAAGCGGCAAATTATCCAAAAAGTTGGAAACAGTTAGTTTAGTAAGTTACTTTCTAGATATTTTTATAATATAATGTGGATTTTCCTGAGCTCAAAAAAATTATGGTTGCGAAAATTAAATACATCCTCAAATCACTTTGATTTATGTAAGATACCTACTTGTCATGTATATTTTTTGTTTCTGAAACCAACCTGTCATGGTGTCATAGCAACCTATTTATATTAATTTAAAATTCTTATAGTCTATTTCAAAAAGGTGTAGAGTAATAAAAGCTTATTAGGTATGCAAAGGGACTACAGAGTGACCCAATGAATATTTAAGCCTCTTTCATAATTTGGCATTGATTTCATTGCAAAATTCTTTCTTTTCATCAAGTGCAGGTAGTACCACCCGGGTTTGGGTCAAGTTATGGGTTTTGCCTATTCTTATCCATTCACAAACACTGAAAATGGTGTGGCAAAGGCGTGCCGGTAGGATATTCGTAAAAAGGAAAGAATTTTATTTTAACAGAATAGAAATTAGGCATTATGTACATAGTATCAGGTATTAGGTATGATGGACTGCTTTTCGCCAATTCTCTGGTGTCACTTCCTTAATGGCTTGATCAAACAGTAGCTTAACGTCTTTCATTTTGAATGTCGTGTTGTGTCTTGCACAAATCCTTTCACTTGAGCCCATATAAGTTCTATAGGATTTAGTTCGCAATGATATGGCGGTGTGCGCAGCACACTATGCTTTTCTGCTATCTATATCTTCCATGTCATATTTCATAAAACGATGCTTGTGTAAATTTGCTATAGCTAATAGTTCCTTCTTTATTAAATTACCTTCAAATTCAATACTTTTGGTGGTTAACCAGTCGATAATTTTAAAAATCCGTCTTCGCTTCCAATATAGACGTTTATAAGTCTCTTCCCTTTACCTGAAGGTACTTTAATATCCGTTGATAGGCCTTCCATGAAAGCTTGGCGAGCGCTGGTTATATTTTTGTCTTGCCACAATTTTGGTACTATATAACCTTCATTAATCCACGTCTCATCAAGATAAAAGATTATCTTCTGCTCTCTTCTGTACTGCTTTATACTTCTCAAGTATTTTCGTCGTCAGCAAACAATTTCATCGCTTTCCAGTAAAAGTGATTTACGGTTGTGCTCATCCTGGCCAAGCTCCATTAGAATCTTATCCAGGGTGTGTATTACTTTTTTAAAATAAAAAAGAGTGACCTTTTCTTCGAACTACACAGAATTCATGTAGATCATACAGTTTCTTGTACAGTAAAATTTGGATAATCGTATTTTATGCAATCATGTACATTTAAAATAATAACTTTTTCACTCACTGATAGTGGAGAATTATTGGAACATCTTTTTGTTGGTGTGAATGTCGCCATTTTATTACTAATCTTATAATACTGTGAACACTATATACGGCTTAATAGCAAATACCGATGCGTTAAAGTAAACAAATATACTTATTAAGGTCATACACACACACGATATATGAAGTTTATTTCAAGTTACCACCTATTTATATGATCCAGCCAAGGAGGCCAGAGCCAATCTCGGTACCTGTTAAATGGTACCTGTTAAACGCAAAACGTAACTTTATAATCTACTACCTAACTAATCCCCACACAATATTTCGATTTTGACAATTTAGGCCAGAAAACATACCTTTCCTAATCCTCTTACGCAATTACTTGAAATTTTAATATTACAAACAATACTATTTTATCTTAATACCCGTTAACCTAACTCTCTAAAATTTTTGGTTAGTTATCATAAATAATTTAATGCACAAAGTTTACCTGCGCCTATGGCCGACACCGAAATTGAGCCGAACTGGACGGAATTTCCCATTTTATTACTCTACACCATTCTGAAATAGACTATAGTTAATCTAATCGGTACTAAAATATTTTGCCTCACTGCACCCAATCTAATCGACCTTTTGTAACAAACCCGGTCGTAGATGTTCGTCTCACTTCGCCCTTGGGAATTTTAAGGAGAAAATGCGCTGTCAAACTATTGAGTCTTGCATAGAATAGGAATGGGCGGATTACTTGATCGTGTCAACAGTTTATTGTGCCTCGGTTTTTATACTTCGGGCATTTAATGTAGAATTAGTATAGTTCAGTTATTGATATCGATAATTATAATTATAATACGATTCCAAATGTATCAACCGCTATTTCGTTATTCGGTTTAAAAGTTTGGTGGTTCTGCAGCTTTCCAGTCCTTATACAGGAGCCGCCACTGAATTAGTGCATCTTCACAATCATGATTTCCAAGGTTAGTGTGTATTGTTACCGTATCATGTAAACGCCCGTTAGATTGAGCATTACTTTAGGCTTGTTCCAACAAGTTGTCCGGGGTTAGTGTTTAATCAGAAATAGAGTCTTCCAGATGAATAGTACTTGTAGACCCCAGGATGCTTTCTACAACTGGTTGATTTTATTTGACAGTTTAAAACTGTCATGGACTGAGGGTTGGAACAGACCTATTGTCAACGCTTTTCTTTTAAGGTTATGTTCTGAGTATTAAGCTGGATTTATAAACTGGAAAAGTTGGCGAGGTTGAGATTTAGTTGGCGTTGGAAATAAGAGTTCAAATTAAACTAAAGGAACACTAAGTTCAGTTTATAAACTCAGTTCATGCAAGTTTCCAAAAGTTCCCGTGTAGTTCGAGATAACCAATTTTTATGTTCGGAGTTCGAGAGGTTCGTCTCGACCAATCAAGACGCTATTGTGCAGTCATGTCGTTACAGCGATATGTCAAATGTCTTGTCGTTGTTTACGTCGCCCTTCCGTCATTTGTATTTGTATTTGGATTTTCTGTTTGTTGTAAGCTTAGTATTGTGTTTTGTGCCAGAAATTGAAAAACTAGAAATGGATAGTATAGAGAATGATGACACTAATTTATTGTTACTCGAGTTAATCCAAAATTATGAATTTATCTACAACACTATCACTCTATTGGACAAATATTTCAACCAATCAAACAACAACTTTTCGAACTTCGCCACTGACTTCATAAATGTCATTCTGGACTGTCGAATATCGAACCTCACCAACTTGAACATAGCTTCCACCTCGCCAACTTTTCGAGTTTATAAATCCAGCTTTAGTTACTGAATGTTTATTATTTTAAGATACATTTAAAAAGATCTTGATGATAATGGCATTATAACGACATTGCATTCTTTAAACCAATACTAAACTTGTAGGCAAGGTAATTTTTTATTACCTACAAGAAATACCAAAATATATTGTAAATGTCAATAATAGCTATAAATATTAATGGATTGTAGCCTTACATGAGGACATAAACGTAGTAGTCTCTACAATGTGAGCAGGAATATTAAATTTTAAGAAAAAATAATATTCTTCTGCAGTTTACTTACGCAAAACATTTAAACATTTTGAAATTTGCATTTTATCAAAGATTTGGAAATGTTTCCTGTGATTTACTTAATTTCTTCTAAAGGCCTTTATTATTGTCGTAGACTTAGCCCTGATGACCAAGCATAAGGTCGAAAGCGCTATAGCCCATCTTTAAATGGCGCGAAGTGATAAATTCTCAATAGATATTCAAAACGCATACCGGCGTATCAAGAACAATTTAAACACCATAAAAATCTATTGTATTTAGATTAAAGGATCCAAATACTGAGCGTTCCTTAGGTAGGTCCACCCTGAATTTATCGCAAGCAAGTATTTGAGGATTTGCCATTATTATTGGGAAAATCCTAACGGATAAATAACAATGGGTGGTACTCTTTTACGAGTATTATAGACAAATTAGAAATTTTACTAAACACGCTATTACTAGGGAAAAAATATCATATTTTAATTTAATGTCTCAAAAAAATGGAAAGGACTTTTGTACTCGTGCTAATAGATTAAATTTAACTCGCGACAAAAATTTTAGCTTGCCCGAGGAGTTTTCTGATGCAACAATTCTCAATAACTATTTTGCAAGTTGTAACGCTGTATTAGACTCTACATCAGAGAAAAAAATAGAATTTTATAAATTAAGTAGGCATAAAAATGCAACATCACAACTAAATTTTAAATTATTGGATGAGTTAGATTTTAAAAAACTTTTAAACACCATAAATACGAATGCTATCGGTGAGGATTCATTATCAATAAGAGACGTAAGGTTTTGTCTACCTTTTTGTCTAAAGCCTCTATTAAACATAATAAATAGTTGTATTCTAGAGAATTTTTATCCTACACTATGGAAACGGGCAACCATAAATCCATTAGGTAAAATTTCTAATCCCAAAGAACTCAAAGACTTAAGACCTATTAGTTTTCTGCCAGTAGTATCCAAAATTATGGAAAAACATATCTATCAAGAATTATGTGGCTTTGTTAACTCAATTAATGTAATTCCAGATTGTCAATCAGGTCTACGTAAGAATTTTTTTAGTACAACTACTAGTCTTGTTCATCTCCTTAATGAAGTCCGGTTAAATAATATAGAAAGAAAAGAGCACACATGTTTAAGTTTACTAGATTTTAGTAAGGCTTTCGACAGTATAAATCACAAAATGTTATTAGCTAAACTTTACTACTTTGGACTATCACCTAATGCAGTACAATTTTTTGAATCATATCTCCATGATCGAGCTCACTGTGTTATTCTTAAATCATAATCTACTACACAAAAGTCCAGTTACATACCAATGAGAACAGGAGTACCACAGGGTTCCATCTTAGGGCCTTTGTTATTTTCTTTATATGGTGCGGATATGATTGACATTTTAAAATACACGAAACTACAGCAATATGCTGACGATTCACAGTTATATATATCTTTTCCCACTCAAAACTTGCAGACTGCTCAAGTACAATTTAATGAGGATTTGGTGAGTGTCAACTCCTATGCAGAAAAACATAATTTAAAGTTGAATGCTGCTAAGTCTTGCATTATTTTTTTCAGTAATAATAACAATGCTCTTCCCTCCATCTCCGATAATTTTCACATAAATATTAGCAATGACCCCTTACCATTGGTTAAGGAGGGAAGGAATTTGGGTATTTATTTTGATACTGGCCTCACATTTCAGTCACATGTAAAAAATAAACTTAAAATTGCATACATGCGCTTAAAAAAATTTTACCATCTCAAACATTTTGTTCCCTCTAAGACTAAATAATAATATTATCTGTATAATACACTTGTTTTGTCTTTATTTGATTATGGAGATGTAGTATATGGCGACAACAGAAAAAATATCTTACTCTATACAAAAAATTCAGAACTCCTGTATGCGATATTCATTTAATATTTCTTTTAGAAATCATATAACTCCCTATCTAAATGACAATTATATTTTAAATATGAGAAACCGCAGAAAATACCATATGTGTCAATTTGTGTTTCGACTGTTAAAAACTGGAGAACCTTCCTATT
The DNA here is from genome assembly GCA_963920685.1 of Polydrusus tereticollis. Taxonomy (NCBI): domain Eukaryota; kingdom Metazoa; phylum Arthropoda; class Insecta; order Coleoptera; family Curculionidae; genus Polydrusus; species Polydrusus tereticollis. The sequence goes on from OY987329.1 coordinate 129,335,574, forward strand.
TAAGAACACATTTTCAGTCATATAATCACCCTCATCAGACAAGAAATTTGAATTACTTTAAAATACCTCAGCATCGTACAGCAAATTTTCAAAAATCATTTAGTTTTAAAGCAGTTCAAACTTGGAATAGCTTACCTAATAACGTTAAAGAGTTTTATTAATATCTACTCTCCTTCCCCTCTTCTTTTCCCTGCCCCTGGGTCGGTCCTCGCGTCGCCGTACCAAATGAATATATTTAAGGTTAATATTTAATATTTTCTTTTTTGAGTTTTAGTTTGAATTTTACATAATATAATTACAAAAACAAGATATAATATAGAATCATACAAACAAAGCATTTTCAAAAATCAAATAATGCTTTGTCATTTTGGCTTAATCATAATCCGACTCGGAAGATGAACTTTTATTAACATTGTTTAAAATAAGCGGTTCAACCATTTCTTCGATTATTATATTTACCAGCCACATTTTGGCTTCTTCGTCTATCACATGATCGATACACTTTTTCCACTTTTCCGCACTGATTTTACCCATAGCTTCATTAAAGAGTCTTTTTAAATCCACCATTTTATATCTGTCTTTACTTGAGCCCATATAAGTTCAATCGAATTTAATTCGCAGTGGTAAGGAGGGAGTCTGAGCACAGATATTCCTCGTATCACTGCCATTTCATCGATTACATATTTTTTTAATGCATTTTTAAGTAAATTGGCTAGTACCAATAGTTCTTTTTTTAAGGAATCTAATGGAAATTCTATTTGTCTTAAACTTAGCCACAGTTATTTCACTTTTACGCTACGCACTTGTCGGTACTTTTTCCATCAGCCTAGAGGATGACTTGGATTATCCAATATAATTATTGCATCTTTTGGTATAAGATCCAACATTTGCTTGAACCATTCTTCAAAGACATCGGCATTCATATCTTCGTAATAGTCTCCTGTATTTTTACATTGGAACATCAGTAGGCTACCTTTAACGAAGCCTTCAGAACTTGCAATATAGGTTATAATAAGTTGATGTCCTTTTTCAGATGGTGCTCTCAGGGGCGTGCAGTGAGTTATGAAAAAGGGGAAGCACCGCCGGTAGGCCCGCCGGAGGCTATTCGTCGCAGGCGAAAAATTTTTCGAGGACCACGCCCGAATATTGGCAATTTTTCGACGTTTAAATACAGGTAGAATACTGTCATGTAAGTACTGTCGAAAATGTGAGATTATGTACCTACCTATGATTTTTTAATATTTCTTCTATTTTCTAAATGGCTTATTATGTTTTTTTTCACCAAAAACCAATTTTTTTTAATGCTTTCCAAAGCGTAGTTCTACACATAAATGGGTAGTCCTGGTCTTCTCGGATTGAGGACAAAATTTTGTCCAGCTTGGGAATTTATTTTTAAAAAGAAACTATGGACTTTCCGCTTTATTCTCGGCATTAAAACGTCATCCAGCTCAAGTTTTGGTGGTCCTGGAGAAGTTTTTGGAGGTTTGACGCCAACACTTTTTTTTCTTTTCAAATTTTATATATTGTTGTTTTCCCAACGTTAAGCATATCTGCTGTAAACTGCACTGCATTGTCAAGACTCAAATCAGCATTCTTACTTTTAATAGAATCGTAACGGTTAAGAATTAATTTTTTTTCATTTACTGTACATGGACCGACTCTAGAGCGCTTAGGCAATTGGTGAAAATTCTCCATATTTGATTAAAAAAACACTTACACTTTAAACTTTGACTAGTTTCACTAAGAAACAAACACCCAAGGTAGGTACTTATAGATATAAATAGGTATATTATTCCGGGCGTCGCCCATTTCGGCCCAAAAATTGGAAATACCAGGTAAGATGAATTTTAATGAGCTTGGAGCTTTTTAAGGTAAATAACAATAAAAATGCATGAAAGCTGTTTCTTTAGGGCAACAAATCTGAGTGCATGATTATCAAGCCATTTTACATGCACGAAATATATTTTTTAGACTATTTCCTGAATGAAAAACTCATCATTTTGATAAATTGACGCGGAATTGTCAAAGCAGAAATTTCAACTTGTTGTGACAGTGACGGTTATTCTCGTAGGTAACCAACAATGAAAAACCAGAAGAGTGCAATTTTCAGCTCAATCGCGACCGAGGGCTGATTTTCACCGAAAATCAAGTGAAAAGCGCATTGTAGTTACAGTATATGAGGGAAATAGTCGCTGTAATTTTGCGAAAATTGCATTTCTCTTATGGGAACTTTAACATATGAGGGAAATATTCATTCTAATAAGTAGGATTAAGGCGTTTTTTGTACATATTATTACATAAATTAGTTGATTAATTAATAAACTTTTAAACAAAATTAAATGATATATGTTGTTAAACAATTACATCTTGTGGATGCATTAGGTTTCTAATTCTAATTTCTAATTGGGTAGTACCTCATTAGTCCACCGTTAAACCCTCCGGGCCGAGATGGGTAAATTTAAAATAGATACATTTTGGGTTGGGCGTAGGAAATTTCGGCCCCGGCCAGGTAGCAGCCCGATTTTGACAGGAACTTTCGGCCCCGGGATGGAAGGGTCATGTTTTTATTACAGGCATTTTCGGCCCCAATGGTCTAACGTTATAACATTTTAATTTTTTTATGATCTTTTGTGTTTTGAATCATTTATAAAATGAAAATGCAACTAACCTGAACTAACTCAATTTTTGACCTGCAACTCGGCTAATGCGGTTTTATAGACTTATATTGGTTAAACAGCGCTAACACGGCATCTAATCCACCTTTATGGTTCCAATTCGCCTTTTTCAAGTTCACCGGGGAATATTATTATTAATTGTTTGCCCCTTTTATAGACTTATATTGGTTAAACAGCGCTAACACGGCATCTAATCCACCTTTTTGGTTCAATTCGCATTACCTGCAATGTTTGGGGCCGAAATTTCTTGCAAGATTACTTGACCTAAAATTTCTAACAGGTACCTTACCCAATATGGGGCCGAAAGTTCCGCCGCCCTTGGGTTCGGGGCCGAATTGGGCTGTTTTTATGCACGATACCTGCCTCCTCGGGCCGAAATAGGCGACGCCCATTATTCCAATAGAGGCACATAAAGGCATAATAACTACATAATTAGCAAACAGGTAACCTGGATTAGGTACAAAAAAAAAGGAATAAAATAATTAGAGCAGAACGGAATAAGTACCTAGACTCTAATTAGTTTTGAAAAATTGCTTTCTAAGATTCCGGGTAAATGGTACAGCTCTTTATAATTTTAAGCTTAAAAAGTTTAATATTAAAATATATATTTGAAGACAAAACTTGAATTTAATGTCGAGACTTGTAATAATTCTGCACAAATTTAAAAATTCAGGCCTATTTAAATCTATACATGCCGAAAAATCTTGCACGCTCATGGAGAAGACGGTTTTAATTGATTCATTATTTTGCATCATTTAAAGATAGACTATAAGCTGAAAGTACATTTTTTTTTTAATTTTCTCTATGTCTGGTTAGTACCTAATTAAAATAATATATAAACGGTCTCATAAAATATGTTTCAAGAAAAAACCGAATTGTTTTCAAATTTTCATTTTCAGAATAAAGCGGTTGCAGATCTATATTGATATGAGAATTTTTTTTCTTACAATCATCCATGGATTAAGTATTAGCATGCAATTATAAAATACAGATTAAAACGAAACACAGATCATTGAGTAGGCAATAATAGGTGTCATTAAAAATGTTGCTAATTATTTAAATAATTGACCCAACCGGCAACATTTTAAAAATATAGATCAGAAAAGAATCGGTTAAAAGTTTTTAAAACGAGATATTATGTTAATAAATTACCATTTTAAACAAATAATAGAAAAGTGTTGTAACAACTGCTTTATCAAATGAAAGTAAAATTATTGTTGCCTAATGTAGGACTCCTACACGTCTTTTACTACGAATGGTTATGCTTATTTTTATGGACTAATAGTTTATAAACAAATCTATGGATTTGTGATTTTATGCTAGTTTAATTCAGTTTTAAAATATTTTAAAGCAGTAATTAATTTCAGAAAGAGGAGATTATTACAAAAGTTTAAAAATCCTCTCTTAAGACATCTTGGATGACCTGGATGGGGTTACCTATAAACCAGAAATGGACGAAATGTTTCATTTTTCAACAAAAAGTCATTTTTTAATTGTAAAATTAATACCTATTTGTAGCTGTATAAAAAAAAAAATTTCTAATCACACATCGTATTCTTTTATGAGCAAATTTGTATACAGCGTGTAACAGAAGTATGGAACACTTTAAATATCTTTAATACCGTTTGTCCGATTTAGCTAAAATTCGGTATCCGTATATAAGAGGTTATCGCGGAGCTGCTAGTGACATTTGCAATGTTGCCAAAATTACAGTTTTTTTAGCAATTTAAAATATTTTTTTTTTTAAATGGAACACCCTATATATTATTCAAAAAAATGATTCCGCAACAAATTCTAAATAACTTTTATATAAGTTACTTAATGTCTAAATCTAGCCATTTCTTTGATATTGGAGTTTAAATATCATAAGAACTTCTTATCCAAGAAAACTGATAGAGATATAAGTAGGTCTTGGAAATTTTGTGACACAATTAGATTCTGACAGCGACATTGACAAACTTTTTAGAAGGTATTTGTGCTTCATAATTTATCAGTTTTAATAATTCTTAAAATGGATTTACTAACGAAAACACTGCGAATATAATTAATGATATTGGGTTACGGGGATCGAAGGCGAACACAGCAGGAGGTTGCTGAGATTTTTAATGATAAGTATCCCAACCGAAATCCAATAGCACGGTCCACAGTAAACAAAATTTTAAAGAAATATAACGAAACTGGCCATGTAAAAGACACTTCAAAATCTGGAAGTCCAAAAACTGCGACAAGCGGCGATAAAACTTTAGATATTTTGCTTAGCATAGAGGAAAATCCACACCTCTCTACTCGAATTATTGGGCTGGATTACAACACATCGCACATGTCGGTAGATCGCGTATTAAAGTGTGAGAAGTTCCACCCAAACAAAATTCACCTGGTTCAAGAACTCTCTGAGGATGACTTTGACAGGCGTTTAGAATTCAGTGAGCAAATGGTGTATTTGTGTAATGCTAATCCAAATTTTATTAATAAAATAATATTTTCCGATGAGTCGACGTTCGGTCTTAATGGAAATGTTAACCGGCATAATATTCGTTATTGGTCCAAAGAAAGTCCTCATTGGATTCAGCACACCCAATTTTCGCAAAAAATTAATGTTTGGTCAGGCATTATAGGACAAAGGATAATTGGTCCATTGTTTAGGGATTATAATTTAAATGGCGATAGATATTTGCAGCTCTTAAGAAATGAAATTGTTCCTGCTCTTGCGATCCTATTTCCAAATACTCGTAAGTTAGTTTCATTAAAGTAAATTAAAACTGATTATCAATAAAAAAAAATTTGGACAACGTTGCAGGATTAAATAACGAAGTATGGCTGCAACAAGACGGTGCACCACCACATTACGCCAGACAAGTACGGGGGTATCTAAATGAAGTATTTTTTGAAAGATGGATAGGGAGACGGGGTACAGTTGAGTGGCCAGCTCGGTCATCAGATCTGACTCCACTAGATTATTTCTTGTGGGGACATTTAAAAAATGTGGTCTACAAGACAAAGCCACATGATATAGAAGACCTTAAACAAAGAATTGACGTCGAGTGCCGACGAATCGAAGAAACAGATATTCTTTCTAATGTTTTAAATACTTTTCCGAAATATTTAGCATATTGTCAAGAAGTAAATGGAAGGCACTTTAAACATCTAATTTAATTTCTTTATTCTGTAATAAGTAAGTTTAAACAATAATTACCTTACAATAATGTTTCAATAAATTCTCAATTTTCGAGCTCGAATATTAAAAAAATGGCTAGATTTAGACATTAAGTAACTTATATAAAAGTTATTTAGAATTTGTTGCGGAATCATTTTTTTGAATAATATATTCCAATTTAGTATAGGTATACACAGCGAAATGAAGATGGCAGCTAAAGTTTTCGGAAATACACACGGGTCAAAGTATCATCTACCCATTGCATATACACTGCCCATTCTAATTATATTTAAATAAAATAATAACTATACTTAATTACTTTTCTTACATATTCATTTACCGCTTATATTCTTAATATAAGTTGTTAACTAATACTAACCAAACAACTAATCTTTTAAGAGGAAGGTTGTTAAAAAATAATCTGACTAAATTAATCTTTTAATGCGAAATATTTCAAAACTGCACATACTAATAAGTTTAAAGCAGTGAAAATATAATATAAAACCATTATTTTAACCAGTGACCATTCTATTAACCAGTAACGTCGTCTTCCACTTTCTTCCAGGAGAAAATAATTGTAATGAAATATATTACCTTTGCGATTTTTTTTTAAACTGTAAATATATGCATATTATAAAATATAATAAAATCTTTTTGCCTCAATTAATATAAATATCATTCAAATTGGATTGGATTTTTTTTTGTTTCCAATAGCCAATTTATTGCCATAGTTTTTATAGTTTTATACTTTTCATAGGTGTATTAGGTAGCTGGAAGATTTTGTGGTTCGTAAACTCACAACATTTTAGTTAATTACTCAAAAAATTCTTTTTTTTTTAATTGTTGTTCCTAGCTTTGAGTAATTAACTAAAAAATTATCTCTGTTAAAAATTACAGACGTACAGAAAACGCATGTATAATAAGTGCATGGAAAATGAAGGAGGACACGTGGGCAGCACTTATAATTGAAAAAAAGTATATTTTTAATTTTTTTAAATTCTTTGTTATTGGTAAATTTGATTTATTTTATTTTTAAATAGATTTGTTGTTGCTGTAGGCTTGGATAATTAACTAAAATGTTATAAGTTTACAAACCATAAAATCTTCCATCTATCTAATAGATCCCTAAAAAGTATAAAACTATAAAAACTATGACAATAAATTAGTTATTGGAAATAAAAATAATAGTCCAATTTTAATCATTTTTATGTTAATTAAGCCGAAATATTGAAAAGAAAGGGCATCGGTGGAATACATTCGTATTCAGAAAAATAATGTCTTTTTAAATATTAAACAATGTACAGGGTGTTCCATTTAAGAACAAGTAAGTTATATCCTTAGTTTTGACATTGACAGTTTATAAAATTTTTTAACTTAACGGCATATAACGTTACGAAAAACCCTAGCATTAATTTTTTTCAGTCAATTATCTAGTTCAAAAAATAAGTATTATATATAATATATAAAATGAAAGCACTGTACCGGGTGTTCTACCTAAGGAGGTAATCGGCTATATTTCAAAAAGTAATAACACTAGGACTTTGGGAAAAAATATATATCGATAAAAGCGGCCAAGAGAAATTGCTGGAAATTATTTTCAAGCTCGAAAAATGACCGCTAGGGGGCGTAAGAGAACTTTCAAAACAGAAATGCCGATTTTCTCTTGATTTTTCTTAATAAAAATATGTTAAAAATATAAGCATTGTATTCTTCATAAAATTGTGCAACTTTATGTTAAGAATCGTTTTTTTCTATTTTCAATAATAAAGTCGTGGGAGAAGGTCAAACTTTTTTTCTTTCAAATGCTGATATCTCTGCTTTGGATAAACCGATTTTATTCAACTTGGTCTTGAAAAAAAGCCCTTATTTTTCTCCACACGTAGATCTATTAACTATACCATATTTATTCTGATGGTGGCCACTAGATGGCGTTTTTCCGTAATTCCTCAATGAATAAGGATTTTCTCAAAAAGTCAAATGTTATGATATGACTTTTTCATCATATTTTATTTTAGGCTTATAAAGGCTATTAAATAGTGGAATAAAAAATCCAGGTCCGTATTTAAAATAAAAAAGTTGATGATGGTCGCTCGAACCCGAAACGTCGGATTAAAAAACTAACCACATCAGCTTATAGAGGAGGAAAAGTTACTATAAGAAGCTGAAAACCGACGTCATTAAACCAGAGATTTAATTGATTAATTAATGTTTTAAAATATGGCCTATTTTTCCATATTAATTATTATTATCCCCAATTTCTCTGTTTAACAAAAGATATCACGTTGCGGTTTCGATCTATATATATATATATCTATATATATTTTTCCCAAAGTCCTAGTGTTATCACTTTCTGAGATATAGCCGATTACCTCCTTAGGTGGAACACCCGGTACAGGGACATATTTTTTAAGTATCTCACCCGATTAGCGATTTTCCTGCTGACTATAATAAAAAACAAATTGCATATTCCTTGATGATTTTCCGCAAGGAAGCCAAATTTAATGTCAAAAAACATATACGTTCACAAATTTGACAGATACGACACCATCTAGAATTTTTTTAAATGGCAACCCTCATAAATAGCCATACGAGTGAATTGCATTTCGCGATCCGATTTCAAAAACCTATGGTTGTTGATATTTATTTTCAGCCGTTTCGGAAATACAGGGGTTTCTAAATTGCCTTTATCGATTATGCCCTTTAAGTATCTCACCTCTTTAGTAAATAGACCTTTTAAGCTGAAAACCCCAAATTTTTTCACTGTAACATAATTTTCGGTAATTAATTACTCAACTACGATGAAAATTGTGATTAAAAATTGTGTCGCAAATACTAAAAGGTTAAGAAACGGTAGGTTAAAGGTAATTAGATAATGGGAGAAGCAAATTTATACCCTGACCAACAACTATAGAGAATGGTGGGATATTCTATATGCAAATTTCTGAAACCCAATGTTTCTTTAATTTTATTATTTTTAATTCGCTAATTTTTGACTGACAATAAAAACAAAACAAATAATAATAAATATTAATTTCTATTTCTTAAATTAATAATTCTTACTTTTCATTTACTTTAACTAGACAATTTAATAAATGAAATTGAATAAAATTATTTAAAAAAAACATGTTCTGTTTATTGTTGTTTAAATGATCTATATGCTAATATAGATTAAATTACTAGAATAACATTTTCATTAAAATATAAATGACCAAAAAAAAAATTGGGTTTTCAGCTCAAAAGATCTATTTATTAAAGGGGTGAGACACTTAAAAGACAGAATCGATGGAGGCAATTTAGGAACCCTCGTATTTCCGAAACGGCTGAAAATAAATATCAATATCAACTATAAGTTTTTGAATCGGATCGCCAAATGCAATTCACTCGTGTGGCTATTTATTTATTTATTTATTTATTACAATACAGCATCAACAGCAATTGACATTTACAGATGCATGAGTACAATCACTAATATACTATTCTTTCAATATAAAGTTATAAATTTAACAATCACTAATAAACAGTAAGTTCAAATGACACACAATATAAAATTATTATAAAACAACATAAGACTATTCCTGAACCTGATTTAAGAGTTTCATATCAACACTTCCAACAAACTCTCTGAGAGTAAGTTTAAGAATATCAATATCATTAACGAACTGGTTAAACAAATTACACATTCGGTACAGCGGTGAATTTGTATATAGGCTGGTCCTAGAAAACTCCAAATAAAATGTTTTCTTATGTCTATTATTTATTCTATTATTGAAAATGGTAACTGGGCCAGCAGATCCGGACTATCAATGCTCTGATTCACTACTTTATAAAGATATACCAGACATATTCTGGTTCTTCTGTTTTGGAGAGACATTCTATTAAAGATACCAAGTAGTGTGGAATGGTCAAATCCTTGTACAGGGTAAAAACCAAATCTCTTAAAGAACATGTACTTCAAAAATTTGCGATGCACTCTTTCAAGCGATCTTTTCCAGATACTATAATGAGGTGACCAGACAATACAACCATACTCCAATTTAGGCAAAACCAACGCATCAAATAGTCTAAGACACACATCAATGTTAAAATGTCGGGAAGACCTGATTATTAAGCCCATAGTCTTATAAGCATCAGTTATTTTGGCTAAGATATGATCCGTAAAACTCAACGCTCCATCAAAGGTAACTCCCAAGTCTTTATGAACCGTCACTCTTTTAAGAATGGTGTCATCAATATGGTAATCATTTTCTATAATGTTTTTCTTTAAACTAAATGTCATACAGACGCATTTTTCAGTATTCAATTTAAACCCATTCATAGCACACCATTCAGTCACCTCATTTAGATCTTCCTGTAATTGTTCACAGTCATCATCAGTCAATACATTCAAAAGCATTTTAAAGTCATCCGCAAAAATTAGTGGTTTAGAATGTTTTACTACCCTTGCTAGATCATTGACTGCTATAATGAATAAGAGGGGCCCCAGGTTTGAACCTTGAGGAACCCCAGATGTACTTTTGTACATGTTGGATTTTGCACCCCTAACTTCTACATATTGTACCCTGTTCGCGGGTTGACATTTAAAAATTTTCCAAATGGCGTCATCTCTGTCAAATTTGTGAACCTAAAAAAAAAACATCAAATTTGGCTTCCTTGCGGAAAATCATTGAGTAAATGTGTAATTTGTTTTTTATTATAGTCAGCAGGAAAATCGTCAATCGTTGAGACACTTAAAGAAATGTCCCTGTACAATACTGTACCTATAATCAGAATCTAATTTTGCAAAAAAGTTTAGGGTGTGTACGTGTCGCTTTGTCAAACTTTAATTTAAAAAATAAAAAGTTGGTAAATTTTATTTGAACTCCTTCAATTCAGGCAACGTGAGTCCTATAAACAGGAGACCATACAATACTACAATAGTTTAGATGACTTCTGACCAAAGAGAAGTATAACGATTTAAGCACCTCGATATTCCTAAATTTACCACACTGTCTCAGGATAAAACCTTACATTCTAAACGCCCTAGAGTTCCCCACACAGTTCACCTACCTAAAAATATCAATAATCTTTAACCGATTCGAGTTCCTTCTCCCGTACATCAATGACAGATAAAAGCTATTCGACCTTGCCAATTATTCTCTTTCTTCCTATTATTTTTTATTCATCTTCTATTTTTACAAATCGATATGCCTTGGGCAAGTGTAATTCTATATAGATTAATGATCTCAAACTATTATTTGTAAATAAAATAAAATAACAAATGAACTAGACAGGTACAGGTAGAAATATTTTATTGTTTGTGATTTCTTCTTAGCAATGACTTTAAAGTATTCAAATAATTAAGTTCATATAAATCGGAATCTCAGTAGCAAGCTAAAATATTAAGAATTGTAATTTTTATATTTAACACAGCAATTTTATACTATAACAAAATGAAAAATAACCCTCTGGCGGTCAAAAATTTAAATCGGCAAGTAGTAGACTAAAATGGAAAATTTAAAAGCAGGAAAAAACTATTCCCTTACCCCTTAAGGGACGAAAATTAACCTAACCTGAACTAACCTAGACAAATAAATTCCAAAAAGTAATCATTCCTGTGTTGGGTGCTCAGTCAGTCTCATATGTGTTTAGAATGTGATTTTTATACTTTTATGAAGGGCTATTTTTTTTTATCAGAGTTTTGTATTTTTGACTGCACGCGAGCGACGCTCCTAAATACGAGCTACTACGTAATGAAGCGGCCCGTAAAGATTAATTTTAAAAAATATATTGGATTAACAAAAAATACTTTATCAACTTTGACGATATTTTTCTTAAAGATGAAAAACAATTTTTTTAACAATATTAATATAAAAAAAATGTGTCCCACGACTACTTACCGATTGCGCTTCAACAGTCCCAAGTATCGCCCATGCCGCAAACAGTACACAATTCCAAAGCACCACTTGTAACATTTCGCAAAGCGTCCGCCTACGACCACGATCACTAGGTACACGGGCTGCTGCAACGAGCAATTAACTCTCGCGGATGGATAGATGCTGCGAACTGCCCTCGAAGACGCTCCAAGACGGTGCCGCGGATTCCACACCGCGGGTAGGTCAACGGGTCACGAGGACTAGAGCGGCAAATCGCGTGGGGACGCCGAATATAGTACGGCGCCAAGAAGGTGTCGTTGGAAGGTCGTTTATCATCCATTAATATTGGCGATTACTTACTGTAACTATAGGTACCTACACATTCCTATAGTGGCCCTGGATAAGATTATCAGTAACTGGATTCAAGTGCTCATTGAAATCTATCGCTAGACTGAAGTCAATTATCACAGCAGTTTGAAATAATGTCGCATAATATTCAACATATGTATAGATTTCAAGGGGCAAACAAGCAAGAAACCCCTTAAAATTAAAACACCAATAGTCAGTAAAGCAAGAAACCTATAATATTAAGTGAAATGAAATAATAAGGTGGTTTCATGTAAAAAGTTTTAATTTTAGCACTAGTTTTAGTAATAACTCTAGAGCATAATTTCGGTTCATGTTTTTTTTTTATAGTTTATTTGTGTCAATATTCACATAGAACTCAAATAAAAATTTTTCAAAAGCGTGAAAGCCACAAGGATACTGACCCTACGCACCAAAAGTAATTTCAACTTGGAGTATTGAATCTATGGGGTTGGTAGACACAAAGTCTCGGTCTAAGTAAAATTTTTAATTTAATTTAATTTTTTTTATTTAAAAAGTTGATATGATTCAGAAAATGAAGGAAATGCAGGTATCGCAGGATTTTCTGGAGGATTGTTTCGATTTGGAGTTGGGCGATGATGAACAAGGGAAAGAGATAAATTATTTCCAAGTTCTTACGCTAGATATTGTTCATGCAGGAGCCGACAAAGTTGGTCCAAAAACTTTTGAAATACCTGAGTTTCATTGAGTCGACGAAGCTAACTTGCCTTTGTCCTTATTTGTAGGAACAGTGAATGAGCCAAAATTCAATATGATTATAACTCAAAAGGGTTCTATAAAATGGTGTAAACGTAATTTTGATTATGCTGATCTAGTCTGGAATGAATAAGACCAAAGCAATAACGAATACTGGGCCCTTTAACAAAAATTTAGGTTTTTTGGGTACAAATGAGGAGTACATTTTTAAAGAAATGTGAGAAAGTTATCTTAAAAATCAGTTTTTAGCTCTGTAAAATTATATCTATCGAAACTTTGGGCCCATGAATGGGGTGTCAAATCCGTTCCTGTCTTCCCTGGAATTTTACGAGAATGCTTCTGATACGAATTTATGACTTTATGTCACAACAAAATTTATGTAACTCACTAACCCCATTATTTCCCTTAAAGAGTACTTCAGGAAACAAATGTATATGAGACACTAGGGTTCTTTTGACATCCCCTACATGCTGCCGAATTTTTGCCATATATTTACCGGACACCCTGTAGACTAATACATTTTCAAGGAAAAGGAGGTAAACAAGGTAGATTCAGAAATTTCTTCTTAAATGTATGGATTTCCAGAACCGGTTGAGAAATGTTTGGTATATCCTCTAGAGTCAGGTTTATTGATCTGCATATTTACTTATTAATGATACATCGATGACTTTTCGGTAAAATATAATCATGGTCGGTGATTCATGAAACGACCAGAAATCCCAATAAAGCGTTTATTTGAGAAGACACACAGTCAACTAATGACAAACATATTCCCATCACAGTCACGAGAAAAAAACCATGGTTCTATATAACAACCTCAAAACAACTGAATAAAAACTCCTATACTATTGAGCCCATTGTACTTTTAAAGTGTGTTTAAAAATTAATATGCCCTGCTGTAGGGGAACTGTAGAGTTCACCCGCATATCAACGCAGAGTGGTTGATGTCTATACAAAAACCAAGCAATTTTTATGGGCTGGTTCAAAATCAAAACTTAAAGTTTATTTTTTTTTTTTTTTTTCAAAATAATTTTACATATATTGAAAACTTCATAAAAACTCAAAGAAATATCAATCTTAATAAATGATGCACTTAAACTAAATGAAATCTAAAATGAAATGAAAAACCTTACTTTCATAACAGTTACAGAACTGATTTGTTAGTTCAATTATAGTACATAACATTAACGTTATTTAAATGACAGTATCAATTAAAAATAGAGGGTAAGCATTTTAGGACATATGTCCATATGGACTTTTCGTCTTAAAATGATGTCAGGAATTATATCCTAGATTTTCTTCATGTGCCTAAGGATCACCCTGTATATATCGTCCCCTTATAATTGCGATCAAAACCAAGCCCTACGTTATTCAGCCAAGCCCTCTTGAATGAAAATAATTTTTGTTCGCACGGTGCAAATGCGTGTCCTTTCTTACTTAATACTAATTATTTAATATAGAATAAGTAGGAATTGTGTAAGTAAGAACAAAATTGCTTTTCATATTTAGAAATATTGAAGCGAGAAATTTAAATCTAAATTTCAACATTACCGAAAATGAATTAATCGTCATTCCCAAATACTATAATAATTTCTATTAATGCATATTTATTTAAAAACCGATTACATACTATACCAGGTGTTTTTTTTTACAATAATATTCATGCGCTTTGAAAGTTTAAATCTTTGTCGACGTCCTTTAAAAAAAAAAGTGAAATGTGACCTATGATATTAAACAAAATTCGATAGCACAAAATTATTTAGCATAATATTTAAGTTGACTCACGGTTTTTATAATATTTTTTTTTTTAAATTAACTGTAAAATCTAGTCACAGTTTTTTTTTTTTTATTATGATAAGGCACAGCACTACAGGAACGGTGCGTGTGCGCAGGAAACGATTGACGTTGGTCTTAAATCTTTGGAGATTATATTCGTTGGGGAACACGATCTCAGGGAGGTCGTTCCAGAGTGATGACGTTCTCCAGATGAAAGAATTTTGAAACAGTGTCGTTCGAGGGACTCTAAGCTGAACCACGTACTGGTGGGCTGCAGTGGCTCGTCGTGTATTTCTGCCATGCACCGCTTTGGGTGGTATCAAGCGGGCAACCTCAGTTGAACACTTGCCATGAAAATATTTGTACAATGGACTCAAGTCGCCAACCTGCCTTCGATGTTCAAGGCTTTCCAGGTTAATTGTCAGACTATGGTCACCGATCAAGCGAATAGCTCTTCTTTAAATGGAATCTAGCAATCTCAGGGTATGTTTAGGAGCAGAGCCCCAAATATGCGAACAGTACTCCAGTAATGATCGAATTTGGGCTTTATAGAGCATTAAAAGTTGTTGGGGTGTATAGAGGTTCTTTGTTCGGAAAAGTACTCCAAGCTTCTTCGAGGCTGCCTTAGCAATGGCCGCAACGTGACTATGCCAAGACATATGACTATCCAAATTAACGCCCAATAAATGAATTGATGAAGCCAAGGGAATTGAGTGTCCCGCCATAACTATATCCGGCCCTTCAACATTAACTTTTTTAGAAAAAACTGCCGCCGGGTCTTTTTAGCGTTAAATTCTACTTGGTTACTGTCACCCCAAGACAGAATTTCTTTCAGGTTTTTGTTGAGATGTGAGACCTCTTGCTGCCTATAGAGATGTGCATTAGCAGCCGATGTCCGAGCATCCAAAGTAAAACATGAAACAAGTGTGCTGTCATCAGCGAAGCTATATATAGGATTTTTAGTTTTTTCCAGAAGATCGTTAATGTATAGTAAGAAAAGGGTGGGCGACAATATAGTGAATATAGAACCTTGAGGGACTCCGGCGTTGATGTTAAATGTGTCTGAAAGAAATCCGTCCATCTCCACTCGCAGAGAACGGTCTTTAAGAAAGCTCGACAGCCATGAACAAAATTGAACCGGCATTCCGTACGCTCTCACTTTAGTTAGGAGCCCCTCATGCCATACTCGGTCAAAAGCATTAGAAATGTCCAGTGCTACCGCCCGGGACTCCCAATGGTGTTCTATTGCGTTGTTCCAAACATGAGTAACATAAGCGAGAAGGTCTCTTGTTGATCTAGACTTACGGAATCCATACTGGCGGTCACTAGTAATGTTGAAGCCTTCCAGGTATTTTAGTAATTTTTCGTTGATAGCCTTCTCCATAACTTTTGATATAACCAAGAGCAATGCGACTGGACGATAGTTGTTTGGCAAAGTCTTCTTGCCTTTTTTGGGTATGGGCTGGACTCTCGCAGTTTTCCAGCAAGAAGGAAATATTTCTATTTTGTAAAATAAGTTAAAAAGCCTACAAAATACCGGTGTATTGAATCTGTAATTAAAGTTATAAACAAATGTTGAAACATCAGCTGGAAAAATTAATTATAAAAATAATTGCGTAGGGAAAGGCTATATTGTCAATTATGGTTATGGAAAATGTATAGAATAATTTTAACGCATAATATCCATTTTTATGTAAGTGCATACCTTTAGTGATTGTTATCTGGATTGTTGTATGTTGTTTAAAGTTTACATGTTTGGTTTGTCAAAGTAAAAGACCACTACTGCAATGTTACAATCATGAAAGAAAATCTATAAACTAAAGTAAAAAAAGACAAATTAAATTACAAATTATTAATTTTATACTAAATATGTAAATGATAAGTTTTAAATCTGTATTGTAATGAAATTAGTGCACAATATTTTTGAGAAAGTTTGGCATTCAAGTACA
The DNA here is from genome assembly GCA_963920685.1 of Polydrusus tereticollis. Taxonomy (NCBI): domain Eukaryota; kingdom Metazoa; phylum Arthropoda; class Insecta; order Coleoptera; family Curculionidae; genus Polydrusus; species Polydrusus tereticollis. The sequence goes on from OY987329.1 coordinate 129,352,063, forward strand.
CTTATTAAGAATTTAGAATTATTAATTAAACCAAATAAAATCATATAGAACTAACCAAGGTTGAAAAAATCATGTTTTTTTTTTAAATATCAAGATTCTTTTGATATTTTCGATTTTTTTTCTATTTTTATTTTTATCTATTTTTCCCTATAAATAAGTTGCTATTTTCAACACGTTTTTGATTTTATTCCCACCGTTCTTCAAATTTTAATGAAGATAGTCGAAAAACGCTCAGAGCTGCAAAGTCCTGTCAGAGGAAACCCTCCACTGTTTATATAAAGATGCGTCCGCCCTAACTCGCAGTATTTGATAATTGGCCGTCTAATAAGCAGTGCGACGCCTCATTTCTGCTGTAAATTTAAGGTTACCTAAAAATCTGCAAATAGTGTTACAATGTCAACTCTTCATAGAAGTAAAAGGAAAAAAGACCCTACTTGGATACATTTCATAGAAAAACCTAATAGAACTAAAGGAAAATTAGGGAATAGAGCTATATGCAAAAAATGTAGACATGAAATGCAAGGTCTTGTCGAACGGATGAAAGTTCACTGGCATAAGTGTAGTAAAAGTGAAGTACCTACCTACAGAAATAGATTGGTGGAAGTCGCAACAAAATATACCCATTATTCAAAAAGAGTTCTTCATAATTAGACAATTATTACTTTGTGCTGCTGCTTCTTCCGCATCAGTCGAGAGGATTTTCTCAACATTTGGTTTAGTCCATTGCAAACTCAGAAATCGATTAGGAATAGAAAAAGCTGCAAAATTACTTTTTTTTGTACAAGCACTACAATAAACTAAAATAAACATTATTTAGGTACAGTGATTTTATTTTTTCCATATAATAAACTATTAATTATTAAAACTAAAAATTTTTATTTTCTCTTAACTATAACTTATCAGAAAATTTGATTTTAATCATGATTTAAATTGAAAAAAAATTAAGTGATTTAAATCGCGATTTAAATCACGATTTAAATCAATTGATTTAAATCCTTTCAACCCTGGGACTAACTATACCATGTTGATCCATGATATTGTATTGTATGTTTACGTATTTATTTATTTGTTTATTTATTTATTTATTTATACAACGTAAAATATAAAATTCTAGATTCCTTTGATGACCTAATATAGGTCGAAGCGTCGGTAATAATAAAAATTTTGATCATCACAGCTGTTTCACTGACCAACATCCAACCAACAATCTAACATTAAAAAATTAGTTGTGGTCACTAAATTTTAACCAAGAAGTTATAAAAAATAAGTATTTGGCCGCCCACAATATAAACTTTTAGATAGAAGGTTTGTTGATAGTTTGCGTGGTTGGGTTTTTCATTAAATGCTGTCCTTGTTTTCCCTAGCCCGTCGAATCTATCTGCAAGTTAAATTAAATTCACGAAACAACCTTAGATGTACTAAATGTAAGTGTAAAATCCTCCGGTATTTAGTTTAATTACAGGTAATGTAACCTATTGCCTTTCCTGTTGTGTTGTGCAACAGGCGTAAAACTTTAATTTTCATAATTAAGCAAATATCCAATTAAAGCGATTTATCTCAGAAGTATCCCTGAGATAGCTAATTTGTTCATTTAACAAAAGTCGAAGTAATTACAATGAAGTGTAAAATATAAACAATATCAAAACAATAGGAGAGGTGTTATATAATACTATTATGCGAACGAAACTTATAAAATAGTAGCTGTAAAGTAGGTAATAGGATTAAAACCAGTGGCGTGTTGCTAAACTTTAGCACCATAGAATGTCATACCGGGTTATGCATGGCTTAGTTGAACATAGGAAATACCATGTAAATTTTAAGGTGGCTAAATTTGGCTCCCTTGTACATTTTAGAGAAAAATTGTATTATATTTTTTGAAGAGGCCGATATAATAAACCCGTGTGCCAAGTTTAAATAAATTTTAATAAGCCAATCCTAACTTAATAAATTAAATGTGATGGTAAAATGGTTTAGGTAATACAACTAACACCAGCAAATAATTTCTATGACGCTATTGTCAAAAATTCACGTAAATCTGGACATAACGGATAAGGATTATTTCACGTTAAAAACACATCTGCGTTTCACTAATTCGGCAATCACACATCCAAAATAAAAGACACCATTATGTTTTTCTTACTAAGCCTTTAATTTAACACAATATACCTATAACACTACAGATTTTCACAAAAACAGTAATTAATTAAATATTCAAACAACCCTCCATTAACAGTTAAACCATATCCTAACCGATCATAATCATTTTTGTACAACTGCTATTAAAAGTGACACTTTTAATGACAGTCAACAGTGTTAAAAGTGATTGTTTACGTGGAAGCGTGTTAAAAATCAAAAGTTTTAGAGGAAGATGATAACATTTTAGCAGTCTTTCGTTTGTTCTCTAGTGAGGATTCTACATATCCCTCCGCAACTGCACTCGATTTCCATCTGCCGAGTCTTTTTAGCTGCAAAACATCAGCTCCATTATCAACCAATAAAGTAGCGGCTGTTCGTCGAAAAGCATGACCCGTGAAAGACCCTACATTTGGAAGTTTCAAGAAAGTAGCTATCTTTTGAGGAAAACTCGCGATTGAATGATATCCAATAGTCTGATTATGCAATTTTCCATTTCTCCATTGGACGAAAAACCTGGCATTTTGAATGTTGTTTCGCAAAGTCACATATTTCTGAAAGACGTCAATCCAATTTGGGTCACTTATGATAAAGGATCTATTTATATATTATGTCTTCGTATCAGGGATTTCGATGACGACCTTTTCTTTCAAAACATTAACATGGGAGATTTTCATCTTCACTAGTTCATCACTCCTGCATGCTCCCGAGACTCCAACAATAAGCGCAATCTTCATACACAAAAATTCTTCAGGTGCTTTAACCAAAAAATCTCTGAAGTTTTCTCTCGAAAAAACACTTGACTTTTTAGGCCGAAAACCTACACTTTTTCGCTTCAAAAAAGCCACAAGTTTTGAATGCTTGGAAATGTCGACCTTTTCTCTAAGTTTCAGTATACTTTTTATCATACTGTAGGTAGCCCATAAAGTGGAAGATTTTTTTCTTTAGAGATCTCACCAAAATAGACCAACAAAACGGTCTCTGATGTAACATTGGTTGTTCCTCTGCTGCTGCACCACGCCTGGAATGTATTAAAAGCTTTCTCATAACGTAGCTTACTTTTTGTAGGTAGCAGACTTTCTTCACTCTTATCCGCTGCTTCTTTCAAATCAGGCGAAGTACAGCTAATTAACTCGTCGTCACTATCGGAGAACATCTTTAATCTGTATTCTTTTTCTTAAAAAAAACGCTGACTTTCAAAAAATTTTAAGCGACAACTGCTGTCAACTGGTGACAACGACTAACAATGGAAATGAAAGGTAATAACCGGTGCGACAAAATTTATTATTTCAAAAAAGTCTATCGTGCAAAATCATGAATATTACTATAAATATTACTTGAATCATAAATTCATGGCTGAAAATAAAAGAGTATACAATCCTCGACGGTAAATTTCATTGCGATCTCTCGACCAGCAATGAAACATTTTCCGTCTCGTATTGTAATATACTATTATCTACTTTCATTTAGTAATATGAATTTTACAGTTCTGTAAATCGTTTTGTAAGGGCATCTATTACAGCACTAGTGCTGTAATAGATGCCATTACAGCACTAGTGCTGTAATAGATGCCCTTACAAAACGATTTTTAATAGCAGGTGCATTTTTATTTAAAAAAAAATGCCTTTTGCCAAATATTTTTATTCATAGATGAAAGTAGATAAAATTTTGTACAATATTCTTGTTGTAAATTCATATAACTACACTCGATGTTTGATTAAACTCGGCTGACGCCTCGTTTAACAACTTTAACATCTCGTGTTGTAATATGAATCTTTACAACACTTATATCGTAAATAACTATTACATAGACAAAAATTGGACAAGAATTATTTAATTATTTAAATGACAGATGCATTCTGAAGTTTAATGTCATTCCAAATTTCCCTATTTTATTATCGAAATAGGGCAGTTATACAAAAAACATTGTATGATATTTGTGTTAAAAGTTATTTTATTTTGTTCGTAAAATTGTTCAATTCGCTCGGCTACGCTCCGCTCATTTCACAAACTTCTTCACTCACAAAATAAAACATCACTTTTAACACTCACATCATAATAGTATATTAAAGTACATGTTTTATAAAGCATCATATTATAGCACGCGTCCATGTTAAAAAACGAGCCGCTTGCGGCGAGTTTTTTAACGGGACAAGTGCTCTAACTGCTTTATAAAACACGTACTTTATACTATTTTTCTATTTTGTATTTTTTTCAATAAGAAAATACATATTTAAAAAGAAAATGAACCCTTCAAATTTTGTAAATTTGTATGTCTAAATTATATGTTGGTAATACTATAAATTTACTTTTATCATAGTAGCCTTGACAATAAATAATATTTTCTTTGTGTCATTGTCACCAAACTTGTGTTTTAATATTTCATAGAGTTGTTCATAATTATAATTAAAAAAATATGGAGCATGATAATCTAAGTTCAACTCCCCCTGAGTTAAGGGATATTGCTAATAAAACGATAAATCAACTTTTACCAGAGAAATTCCGAAAACTTTCTTTTCTCATGGATCACAATAACAGGAAACGTCAGACGTCAACAGAATAAAACATTTAAATATTACCAATGCCAACTTTTAAAAAATAAAATTCGGAGTTCGAAATGGATATATTTCGAACTCGCTAGCGCGTTCGAAATATCTATTTTTCGAGACAAAATTAGAAAAATAACTATTTTAAACGTCCAGGTTTCATTTTTATTTCTATTATTTGTTATTATGATAGACGATGTGGAAGAAGATCGATACTTTGTTACCATTAGCTCTTTGTCCCATACTTTGTTTTAGCCCTTATATTTTTATAATTTGGATGGCTTAAATCAAAAAGTATGGGATATAATTTAACATTTTCTATTAATAATTCTATTATATTATTTGCCATTACTACTGTCACTTCTCGCAGTCAAAGTTGACACGTTGTATTTGACCGTCATCGCGTATCAGAACGCTGCCCTAGGCCGCTTGATCTAGACCTGTTCGCGCTGGTATGATTTCATTAATTTATTTCTATGTGTTTAGATTGGAAGCCTTTAAGGCTTCCACACACCGACGCGGCCACGGTAGCGGTGGCGGCCGCGGTAGAACTTTGCATTTTACAGGATTTATTATACAGTAAAATCTCTCAATAGCGACCACCCTAGGGTAATCAAATGCTGGTCGATAACAAGGGTAGTAGGTTAGTAGAGAAAAATTAAAACAACTAGTCTGCATTTTACAATGTTTGTTTACTATTAAAAATCTACATATATGTAAATAATTTCAAATATTTTTGTTTAAATTTATCAGAACTAAAATTAAATGAGATGAAGCCGAATTACCAATATGTATATACTGAACGTGCATACTAACATGTTATTATACTGTATGTTTGCTTTGAAATTCTAATTTTTTAGAATAATCAGAAATTAATGGTTGCTTCATATTTTTTATTTTATTTTTATAAAATTCAGATTTACATTTTAATAGCAATTGAGAAATATTTGTAGATTTGTCAAAACTGTTAGCATTACTAAAAAAGTTTTTAAGTCTCTCAAATTTGCGCAGGCTTCAGATAGGCTTGATATTCTCGATACTGGAGCAAGTTCAGGTTCCTCTTCCTCTGTCTCAGAGTTGGGAGTAGTTTTATCCGTTTCTTGGATCTCTTTAATACACTCGATGATAGTCAATTCTGCACTGTTGGCAAATCGTTATCAATGAAGGCAAATTGTTTTAAGTTCACAAATGCGTCCTTAATGTTAGGAAACAGTTGTGCGAGGGGAATATTATCTTCTTCTTCGAAGTCTTCGATATTGATATCTGCACATATTTTATTGAAGGCAATATCGTGCCGACGACGGAATTTTTCTAACCATTTATTTGATGCCTTAAAGTTATTTAGTCCTAGAAATTGAGCAGATTCGAGGGCTTCTGCTTGAATTAGGGCCCGGATATTGGCAAATGCTTGTTTCGCGCCTTACAAAACCAGTTTAAAACAACTTGGTCCACTGCCGGTCCTTCGGTTTTGGGAACTTTTCTTTTTGGTTCACCGTTGCCACCTTATTGAGAGAAATTTTTAACTTCTGCTTTATTTTGAAGTAACATAGTCACTTGGGTCTTACCCACTTTAGATTTTTCAGACAATCTCTTGGTATTTAAACCAGTTTTTTCACTTTCCTAGATTATTTTAATTTCTTCGCTTAAACAATGACATTTTCTTTTTCCCGCCATCTTCAAATATTCACGTTAGTCCCAAAACCCACAAAAACTGTTTAAAATAAAATTCGAATGGATCCGCCTGCAATAAAGTAATTAGTGTGTGTACCTATATTTCTTAAGAAATGTCGGGTCGGGTTTTACTGCCCCTCGTGGAGGGTGTTTTTAGCATTAATGTTTACTAAAAATTCCGATGATGAGTGCCCGCGGCCGTGTAATAGATGGGTCGGTGAAAAGGAGTATAAAATAATGGGATTTCCTTTTTAAATATGGGGAATTCATAGAATAGAATAGAATAGAATAGAATAGAATAGAATTTTATTTAACTATGGTTGTACAAAAAATATACATTATAGCAGGTCAAAAAAAAAACAATGTTTAAAATACATAGTAAATAATATGACAATGAAAAAAAGTAACATACAAAAGAAAATATTACAAACTAAAATAAAATAATATAACTAGACATAAACATAGTACAAAGTCGATACATGGCTAAAATAAAATATTACGTGGTCAACGAATGGTACGCACTGCCTCACAGAAAAAGATTTGAGGCAAGGAATTCCTGAACAGAATAAAAACAGTGTTTTAAAAGATAATTTTTTATTTCCATCTTAAACCTTTTCTCGCCCAAACTCTGCATTTCGCTGGGCAATTTATTATAAAGTTGGAGGTTTAATAAGTTTTTAACAGACTTTGCCAATCTTAATCTTGGTATCAGGAGAGTATCCTTTCTTAACTTATACTTATGAATCGTACTGGATGACTGGTAACTTGATTTTTTCTGGTGAATTTCCACCAACGAATAAAATATAAAAATGCATGGCAACGGCATTATTTCGAGTCTTTGAAATATGGGTCGACAATGTGCTCGATAATGAGAGCCAGTAATAGTTCGAATGGCTTTTTTTTGAGTTCTAAATACAATTTGGGCTGCGGAACTATTTCCCCACAAAGCTACTCCATAACAAAGTTGAGAATGAAACAAGGCAAAATAGCTCATCCTCAACACATCAAAATGTACGAGCGCTCTGAGTCTGCGCAACAAAAAGTTAATACCGGAAAGCTTGCCACGGATCATTTCCACATGGCACGACCAATTCAATTTATCATCTATTTTAATACCCAACAAATTCACACACCTGCCCTGACCTACACCGTTACTTGTTGAAATTTTTAATGACTGTGTTTTTTCGGTATTAAGTTTAAACTTATTAGCCTGAAACCACTCCTGGGCTTTTTGGATGCAATTGATTGAGATTGTATCTAACGCGTCTGCGTTACTATCAAAAGAGACAATGGTAGTATCATCAGCATATAGCATACATGTGGTTGGTCGCATAAAATGACATAGATCGTTTATATAAATGATAAATAATAATGGGCCAAGGATGGATCCCTGGGGCACCCCAAAACCGTTATTTTTCTTCTGTGACATTTCACCACAAAACAAGACATGTTGGGATCTGTCCGAAAGGTAAGATTTAAAAAGACTAAGAGCAGTACCCCGAATGCCGTAAAATTGAAGTTTGTTTAAAAGTATCTCGTGGGAGACACAGTCGAAGGCCTTAGAAAGATCACACAGCGTAACAACACAGTGTTCTGAACGCTCCAGACCCTCAACTATGCTTTCTACCACCCTAATAACAGCCTTAGTAGTTGACAATCCCGGCCGGAAACCGAACTGGGAAATATCAAAAAAATCATTACTCTCGAAATACTTTAGAATACGGTCCTTAAGGATACGTTCAATTATTTTTCCTATCAAAGGCACAATGCTAATTGGTCGATAGTTATCAGGTATATTAGGGTTGCCTTTTTTAAAAAGGGGTATTACTTTATTTGTTTTTAAGCAACTCGGGAACTTGCCCTCCAAAAAACACCTATTAATGAGTATTGTAAGTGGGGATAATATTAAATCAAAAGTACCTTCTAAAATTTTATAGTTAATGTTAAAAATATCAAAAGATGAAGTATGTTTTATAGCCCTAAACACATCAAACACATCCTGCTCGATTACCGGAAAGAGAAAAAAAGAAGTGGATTTTTGAGGTACGCTTTCTAAAAGTGTCGAATTATTTAGGTTTATCTCTGGCAAATTTTTTATAATAATGGGAGCCACTTCGACAAAAAAATTGTTTAAATCGTCCGCATTTAATGTAGATTTATGAATAGATATACTAGTGTTCCTTTGTTCGCCCTTTATTATTCTCCAACTATCTCTTATCTTATTTTCCGAATGAATCAAAAAAGAGTCATAAGCTGACCTCTTAGTTTCTTCAATGGATTTTTTATAATCTTTTTTCAGAATTTTGTAAAGTTGTTTATACAGGGGACATTTATTAACTGAATGTATAGTTTTAACTGCATTAAGCTGATTCCGGTGGTTTAACGCAGGTGGTCACTTTATTGAGGCGAACGCAAACAGAGTTTTTACTGTAATTGCATAATTAAAGGGGTTAAAATATCTGTAAAGTGGCGTATAAATATACAGGCCGGTACATTTGAAAAATCGAGTAATATTTATTTAAATATTGCTACCTTCGTACCGATTTAAAAAACACCCTGTATAAGAATTGATGTTGTGTTTCAACAGGATATTTCTATATAGCTATATAAGGTTTTTGAATACATGCATTATTTTTTCGATATGGTGTTTAAAATTCTAGGAAAAATTGAATAATCTGGCAACGTCGTATAAATCGCCAAAAAAATAGTGTATATGTAAAATTTTACGCTGATACCGGTGAGATTAAAAGAAATAGGTGGTACCAGTAAAAAAAATACTTTCATGACTCCCCGCTCCTTTGGCGCATCCTGTATAGCCAAAAATATTTTTAAAATGTGCACTCTTTTTATTCTAGAACCTTTATATTTAACAATTTTCGATATTTCTAACAACCGAGATATTGGACTTCCTTGCACTAATGAGCCATCCTGTATACTCTTAAGGTCAGAGATATCAGAGGAAATTACCTGATGAGTCGTGATGCGGCGAAACCAGTCTGGTATGGATCAGACAGCAGAAAAAAGCAAGGCTTGTACTTTATCCATCAAGGGCTTGAAAAATGTATTCTTCTTTTATATTACTAATTTAAAACGGTTACCGTTTGCTAAGTTGAACTTGCAACGCCGCTGCTGATTAAAGAATGCAGGACTTTGTTACTGGACCAAGCTAGGAATTTAACAAATATTTTTATACTCATTTAAACTAATTTAAATCTAAATTATTGTTCATTAGCATCTTAGATTTGGATTAGGATTAAAATGAGGTATTTGTTTTTAATCCGTAACGCAACAGTATCTACTTCTAATTACGATATGTAAAAGATGACCAGAAATTTAGGTAACATTAAGAAATAATGGCAAACGTGGATGTTTTGGTTAGTAAAGATTGCAACATTATCTCAGGTCTCGAACTTTATGAATTTTTAATTAAAACAATTAAAGATCCAAATCCAAAAAAATATTATTAATAAATCCATTCAACATACAGAGTTAACAGGGTAGCTCATTCTCAACGCAGGATTCCATATATAAATAAATAAATAATAATTTATTTGACCACGTTTTGTATCTAACATAAACTGTAGCAAGTCATGTTTGTACGATAGATGGATGCAATTATAACATCATGTAAAAAGGCACAACAATAAAAAGTAGAAACAAAAAAGTTCACATTTAATTAGGATTAACAACATCCAGGTATTCAGTATTCAGTATAACTGGATAGAATGCCTGCGTTTCGAGACATTTTTTTACTACAAGTTAAAAAAATTTCATGAAGATTTTGCACACTTGAAGTACAGGGTATCCAGTTTTCGTGTGTTATAACAGCTCCCGTAATATGAAAGATAGAAAGATGGGGTTTGCGGCTTATTATTTTATAAAACTCTCATTGCCGCAAACGAAATTTTCATAGCCCTCTCAGTTTCTGACATACAAGGCGATTTTCAAAATTATTATACTCTATATTTATTTCTCTTAAAAAAGCATAATTTACCATTTTTTGTAAAATTGATAATTTTTCGTTAGAAGGCTATGCCCGCAAATAAAAAACAAACAATTAACAACATTATTTTTATTATACAACTTTATATTATTACATAATTTTAAACCAACAATAAAACAAATATTAAATTACAAAAATTGCTCGAATTGGGCTCCGTAGTGTTCTAAACATTTTCGACTCACCCTATCTATTCTTCTCAATGCATTTATTAAAATAATTGGCCTTCCCTGAAAAATCCTAAAGGTTTGATGAGTAGCTTCTCGGAGTTGATCAATAGTGTGGTATTGCCGCTTTATATAACTGATTTTCTATATACCCCCATAAAAAATCCAACACGGAAAGATCAGGTGATCTCGGAGGCCACCTGACAGGTCCATTGGTACCAATCCATTTATCGGGAAATGTGGTTTCTAAATATTCTCTCACTATATGAGAATTGTGACTCAGATCGCCATCTTGCCGGTAATTTTTAAATTTCTACGCCAATGAAAGATAAGAGGTTTAAGTTTAAAATTTAGATTAAATCAACTTATTTACTACAAAAAAACCTCTTCAACAGTTTTCTTATCATCTGCTTTTTGTTCGCACGGTATTTTTCAGGTATGTACAACACGACCTTACACCTCACAAACGATTGTTATTGTTGGTTATTATAAGTTTGATCTGACTACATAAGATTATTGTCAAATTTGTAACATTTAATATTGTTGCTAACGTTGAATCATTTTATCTGCTTGCATTAATTATTAAAAAACTTTAATTGTCGTGAATTATCATGGCGGTGCAATACACTAATGCAGAATATACCGATATGATATTGGTATTTGGGTATTGCCAAGGAAATGGTCGAAAATGTGTCAGAGTCTACTCCGAAAGGTTTCCAAATCGTCGTATACCAAGCCACCCGACGTTTGCTGCGGGAAAACGGCCAATTTACTCCTAAAGCTATTGATAATGGAAGACAGCGTTTTATAAGGGGTCCTGAAGTTCAGGAAGACATTTTAGAATGTGTTGTAGAAGATTCAGAAATAAACACCAGAAGACTAGGTAGAGAAATAGGAGTGTCCAAAGATATTGTTCATGAAGTACTTCAAGAACAGTTGCTATATCCATACCGTAAGATGCCAGTTCAAGATCTTTTACCTAATGATCCTGAAATGCGCCTGGTTTTTAGTCGGCTTATTCATAGGCAGAGAGAAGAGAATCCCAACTTTGCCAACAATATTTTGTTTACCGATGAAGCATGTTTCGCAAGAAGAGGGATTACAAATTTTCATAATGAACATGTTTATGCGGATGAAAATCCACATGCTATCAAGGTAAAATATTTTCAAAATGAGTTTAGAATTAATGTGTAGGCTGGAATAATTATTGGTAATCACATTGTTGGTCCTGTCATTATTCCACAAAGATAAACCGGGGAAATTTAATTGCAACATCTACAAAATACGCTGCCAGATTTGCTAGAAGATTTACCTTTACAGCTTCGAAGAGATATGTGGTTTATGCACGATGGAGCTCCACCACATTTTGCATTAAATGCTAGAAACTTTTTGAATCAGCAGTACCCAAATAAATGGATTGGTAGAGATAATGCCCCTGTAAATTGGCCACCACGATTTCCGGACTTAAATCCATTGGATTATTTCTTATGGGGGCATCTTAAGACATTGGTTTACAGGACAACTCCAGATAACGCAGAACAACTATGGCAACGTATTCAAGGTGCAGTAAATATTCGTAAGGGCGATGAACAAGTTCTGCAAAGAGTGTGTTTTAATTTTCTTCGACGTATAAATCTTTGTATTCATGAAAATGGTGGACCTTTTGAGTAATTTTTATGATATTTCTATTTATTTCTGTTTATGATTTAGTTATTTTTTTCTTTTTTTGTAAAAACTACTACGTATTAAGTAATAAAATGCAAATTTCTCGAAAAACGTCAGAGGAATCGAGTCTTATCAAGAGTACCTTTTTTTGTAGAAAATGAGTTGGTTCATCTGAATTTTGTGCCCAAACCCCTCTTGTTCCATTGGTATTGGCATAGAAATCTGAAACAAGCAATTAGTAAAAAACTCAGGTTCTACGCCCATGGACTGATATTAATCAGAATTGTGACATGGGTTTTTTGCCCCATAAATCTATGCCAATGTACCAAATTTCGGCAAAATAGTATGAGCAGTTTTTGAATTAATCCAGAAAAACGATTTAAAAATTGTCACTTCAGCGCCGTCTAGCGCCCAAACTAAGCAACTTTGTATTAAGGTAAGTTTACTTAATTCGGCTAATTTTGATCTGAAGAATATGTGGTAGGTTTTTGTATAGACCTTTTACAGACACCCTGTATATATATTTATACAATGTCACAGAACATATAGCTACGCAACAATGTCTTATTAGCCCTATATTCAAAATTAAAAGCAAATGGATAATATTAATTGGCTCTTAACACAAATATACTGCGGTTTTGGCCTCTTATAATATACGTGATAAATACTTAGTTCCACAATTAGCGAATATCTTTTCAGTTGCCCCCTTCTTAATTAATTTAATAGTTCTCGAGTTATTTACGATTTTTGAAATATTTACTTTAAAATCATTTATGTAGAAACATTAAAACGATTTTCAGGAATTTCAAAATATTTCAAATACAAAAGGAATTATTCGGTTACATCTCCACAATTAAATAGGTGCGTTCCGCAAAGAAAAGGTTAAGGTTAGATGCTTTCGCAGTTAAAAAAAAATAATTTTGTGCAGCACCTTTAAACATGAATGAAAGGTGATATATTATTTACTAGCCCAGTAGCCACTTTGTGGCATTATTAAATTTTCAGGTTGACGCCCGAGCAACATTATATATTATATTATGTATATCAAGGACATTATGGTGGGTGCCTAAGATCCTGCTGATATTTTAAACAACATAAAAGAAATTTTGATATTAATGTAATCACAAAGACATGATAATATGACCTTTTTACAATTTTTGTGTGAAAAATATTCCACGGATTATAAGTAACGTCGCTAGAGTTGTTTTGGACTTAAGTTTAAATAAACTCCATCTTTATTTCGATCCCGGTTTCTTATTTTAGACAAGTCTTCTGTAATAACCGACATTTATTATTATTTATTATTCCTATTTCTTTCTAATCTACATATTTAAATTTTAAAGAGGATATTAAACTCATTGCAGGTCATACGACTGTAATATATTTTTCTGATAATATTTTCCAACTGGAAGATGATTTAAATATTATTTTTAAAACATCACTCCAATTTATACATGGGTTTAGAATACTCAATCATTTAACTCTTGTATAGTAAATCCACTTGTAGCGATTGGGCATTGGAATTATGTGCAAATATCGTAGTTCAGTGGGCATTTGGCCATGAGAATAGCCGGCAACAAGTACAAATCAGTATAAATGTGACGAGAGATAAGGACTCAATCCAAACAAACGTTTTTTGATTAGGCTTTGTGGCAAAGTTATTCGATACGCAATAATTTTGTACCTACATGAATGCATTTATTGACTTGCTTACATAAATTTTTTATGTAATAATTTTATTGTTCTTTCGTTCTAAATTTCTATACTTATGATGGGAAGGTAACCTTTTGACATCCGACCCCATCACATCGATAGAATGAAACCGAGTTTCTAACTGAGAAAAAAATGAACCAATCTGCATATTGCGAAAAAATCAATTGTTGTGTGTTCGAGAGATGTTTCCGTATATACGTTTTCGCTAGGATAATTACGTTACAAAATTCAACTAAGTACTTTTTCGTGATTTAGGAATGTGTAAGAAGCCTATAGCTTAAGTACAAAGAAAATAATATTTTTGGAAAAGGTATTATATATATAATTAATCATAAAATATAATTTATACGGAACAAAATGTATTTTGTTTTTATTATGAATTTCGTAATTTTTTAAGAAATGAGATAATAAAATAATTGAAAAAACAACATGTTAGAAATACACCTAAACAGTTTTTATACAAACTTCTCCATCTCAGTGGGGCGGTTTTCTATTGAGCACCTCCCAAAATAAAATAACAACTACTAAACGTGTTTGCCAACTATATTTTGCCAAAATAGTTAATTACATTATCAAAATTTCCTTTCCAATGAACCAAAATGCAAAAAATTGGTTAGTCACGCTTGGCTCGTTGTGCATCTTAACCTTTCATTACTAACATAACTTTTCAAACATAAATACTAACATCGGTTAGTTTCATATTTTCCATTTCTCTTTTGACAAAAAGTAGTACTAGGTAATAATAATTAACTTGTAATCTATTAAACTTACAATAAAATACATCAGAATTTTATTATTATAAAATCAGATATAGATAGATTGGTGTTATCAACAATTAAATTTAGTATTTCAGATGTAAACAAACATGACCAAATATCCAATGTCACTTAACGTCCGTTGCTTGACATTTTGTGAAGGCTCGTGTTTGTTCCACTTGGTTAGATTGTCTTGTCAATAAATGCAGAATTTCTATAGTATGTAATCTTTTTGTTTGATATGGTTCATCTGCAGACTCAGATTCCGAATCCAAATCTTGTTCTAATTCGGAATCGTCTTACCACTCTTCAACGTCTTTTTCTTCATCAGAATCTTCTGGGTTATCCATCTTTTGGGAAAAAGGCTCTTCACCTAACTCTTACCTTAATCTAACCTTAGGGATGTTTGTAATAAATACAAAGTGGCAAGAAAATCGCGCATAGTGCCTGTAACTTTTAGATTTCCTCGTATACGAAAAAGTGACCTTTATGAAAGTTGTTCAGTAAATCATTCCCCACATTTCTACCTGCATGAATTCTTTCTGTCATTTCTGGTTTGGTTGCCACAGAGACCAACTTACTTTTTTTTAAATGGAACACCCTGCATACGACTACATATTTGGATTCTACAGGGAAAACTCTGAATTTTTTGTGTTTCAACCTTTCACCTATCTGCAAACGTTTCCGAGATAATGACAGCTCAAAAATGAACAACTTCCTAATTATAATTATTCTTACCTAATACCCACCAGTTGAGTTAAGGTGTTTTTATGACAGCGACCTAAGAGGTGTCAGTTTTAAGTTTCTGTTTAATTTTCTGTTGCACAAATCACAGAAATAAATTTATTTCGGTGATTTGTGTTCTGTTGTCTGATTTCTAATTTGTTTAAACTATGGTTCATCTGAATGAGAAAAAACGAGTTGAAATTATAATAATGAGCTGTTACGGAAGTATTAAGAGATCGCAAGATCAGGTTAGTTAACTTTTCAATGAATTATATCCAAATGGCCTCCAATAAATCATTCAACGATGTGCCGAGTGGTAAAGAAGTTTCGAGGCAGTGTTAGGGAAGCCGCTAGATCAGATCGACCTAAAACAGCAA
The DNA here is from genome assembly GCA_963920685.1 of Polydrusus tereticollis. Taxonomy (NCBI): domain Eukaryota; kingdom Metazoa; phylum Arthropoda; class Insecta; order Coleoptera; family Curculionidae; genus Polydrusus; species Polydrusus tereticollis. The sequence continues at coordinate 129,367,816 of OY987329.1, forward strand.
CCGGGTGAGACAAAGCTTTGGACGTCATGCTCTCAATACATGAAAATCCAACACAATCATCCAGGCCAATGGCAATGGATTTTGATGTGTCTCATCAGTCAGTGAAAAATTTGTTTAAGCAGGAGAAGTTGCATCCCTATAAGATAAAGTTGGTGCACGAGTTAAACGAGGACGATTTTGACAGAAGAACTGAATTTTGTGAGCTGATGATGGAAAGATGCAATAACGATTGTAACTTCGCAACAAATATCATTTTCTCGGATGAAGCTACTTTCCATTAAATGGCATTGTTAATAGACACAATTATCGTTATGGGTCTGCTGAGAATACTCACTGGTTCTAGGAAGGTTATACTCAGAGACCCGAAAAAGTTAATGTTTGGGCGGGCATAGTTGATAGACATATTGTGGGACCTTTTTTCATAGATGGTAATGTGAATGGCGAAAAATATCTGGACCTTCTCAGGAATCACATCATTCCTTTTAGCAGAATGGTTTTGCCGGGTTGTAAATAATGACATAAACGAACAGGTATGGTTCCAGCTAGATGGAGCACCTGCGCATTATGCGGCAAATGTTAGACAATACATAAGCAAACAGTTTCCAGGACGTTGGATAGGCAGAAGAGGTGCTATTGACTGGCCAACGCGATTCCCGGACTTAACCCCGCTCGATTTGTTTTTGTGGGGACACTTAAAGAACAGAGTCTACGTCAACCGTCCAAATGACTTAGAATCTTTAAAAGTCATTGGGCCATTCCAGAGGACTTCCTTTTAAACGTTGTAGACGGGTTTAGGGATCGACTGGCGCTCTGCTTAGCAAAAAATGGTGGTCATTTTGAACACCGGATCCACTGAAAAGGTTTCACTTGTTTATTATTCCGATTTTAAGTTGTTCAATTTTTTAGGCTATCTATTTTGGTATTGTAAAGTTTGTTACAATTCTAAATAAATAAAACTTTGAAATACAAAAAATTCAGAGTTTTCTTAGTAGAATCCAAATATGAAATCATATGCATTCCATTTAAAAAAAGTAAGTTGGTCTCTATGGCAACCAAACCAGAAATGACAGAAAAAAATCATGCAGGTAGAAATGTGGGGAATAACTTACTGAAGTGTTCAACTGAGGTTGCCCGCTTGATACCACAAAGAGCGGTGCATGGTAGAAATACACGACGAGCCAGTGCAGCCCACCAGTACGTGGTTCAGCTTAGTGTTTCAAAATTCTTTCATCTGGAAAACGTCATCACTCTGGAACGACCTCCCTGAGATCGTGTTCCCCAACGACTATAATCTTCAAAGATTCAAGACCAACGTGAATCGTTTCATGCGCACACGCACCGCTCCCAGAGCGCCATAAAGGATTTATCCTGCAGTGCTGTGCTTTATCATAACAAAAGAACAACTTTCATAATGGTCAATTCTTCGTATACCAGGTAATTCAAAATTTACCGGCATTATGCGACTTTTTTTCCACTCTGTAGAAGCTACCAGAGATATATATTCACAAAAATAAAAATAATATACAATTAATAAATTATAGAGTAAGAGAGATCCCATTAATAGAAATGGTTAGTATAAAAGTTACGGTGGTAATACAGTAAAAGATGTGCAAGGAAATGAGACAAATTTTATTAAACGACTTTCATATATTACCAAGCGGAGGTCATCCAGGAATTAATCTTATGTGTAATAACATAAAGAAATACCATTTTTGGCTAAATTTGCATAATGATATTATACATTTTGTAAAGCGTTGTGATCATTGCCATTGGTTTAAACATTCTAGGCCTAATTCTAAACCGATGAGAATCGCCACAACTGCGTCCTCAGCATTTGGAAAAATACTTTCAGATCTTGAAGGACCTTTGTCGAAAGGTATAGTATTGTAAATTGTCATAATTTGTGGAAGGGTATTCTAGTAAAAATAAGGAAGCAGCTACAGTTGCTAAATCTTTTCTTGAAATCTTTATTGTAAGATATGGTGTTCCGGAAAATATTGTATCAGATCAGGGTACAGAGTTGGAAGCTTCAACACTTAAGAAAGTTTGAAAAATTTTACAGATAAAACAAATATCATCCATTGAATCCATCATTAAACTTTGGGTTCTCTAGAAGATACACACAGAAATCTAGGAGCTTATCTAAGAATACCAACAAGAAAACACCCGAATGCTTGAGCACTTAGGTTCCGTTTCGGTGCTTTGTATTTAATAACACCGTATACACGAACACAAAATATTTACCTTACGAAGTACTATTTGGGAAACAATGCAAACTTCCTTCAAATATCACTAGTGATCCTAAACCAATATACAATTTTGACAGTTATTCACTAGAATTAAAATTTAGACTACCAAAAGCATGGGATGATGCCAAAAATAATTTATTTGAGTCAAAGGTCAAAAGGAAAAACGGATACGATTTACATGTCAGTAGAGCAAATTATAAAGGTGATAAAATTTGATTAAAAAACGAAATTGGAGGATAAGTCTCCAAATATTGTAATAGCTACAATTAAAAAAAATAAAGAAGTTCATAAAAATAAAGTCAAATTATACTAAGGTAGGAATAATAGTAGTGCGGTAGTAAATTTATTACCGTGTATTTTCATCCAAGAGGGCTTGGAGTAATAAACGTACAACTTGATTTAAATTCACATTTTAATAGGGGACGATATACTTACTTACTTACTAACTTACCCCGTGGCTTTAAAAACCCTGGGTGAGTTTTTGCCGACAAGACTACATGCCTCCATTGGGTCCGATCTAACATCAGACCCACTCCATTTATATTCACTGCTCTCAGATCTTAGGCAATATTGTCCTTCCACCGCAGGCGTGGGCCGCCTAGCGGTCGTTATCCTACCGGAGCCTCTTCAAAAGCCAGTTTGACCCCACGATCATCAAGAAGCTGCCTTACGTGCCCTGCCCACTGTAGTCTCCTTGCTTTGACTTCTCTAACGATGTTGGCCGTTCCATATTGTTCTTCTGGTTCTCTATTGCTACGCAATCGGTACCGTCCCGATGTTCCATCCCAGATGGCTCAATATACTTTTCTTAGTGCTCGGCGTTCAAAGATGCGCAGTCTCTCCTCGTTTGCCACGGTCAGTGTCCATGTTTCACACCCATACATCACCACTGGTCTTATTATGGTCTTATAGATTGAGATTTTAGTTGTCTGTGTCAGTTGTTTTGATTTGAGAGGCTCATTCATTGCAAACAGACATCTGTTCCCTGCTTGTATTCTGCAAGTTATCTCTTGTATTCCGTCTGCATTTTCTGATAATGTTGCCCCCAAGTACTTAAACTCCTTGACCCGTTTGAAGTTATAGTCTGCCATTGTGGTGTTTTGTCCTATTCTATCTCTGTTCCTGCTGTCTCTGGTTGTGTACATATACTTAGTTTTTTCCTTGTTAATTCTTAAACCAATGGTGTGTGCTTTGTTCCAAATCCGATAAAGGTCTCCTTGATGGTTAATCTGCTGTTGCCAACCATGTCCACATCGTCTGCAAACGCCACTAGTAATTTTGGTTCATTGTTTCCAAAAAGGTTTGCGTCGCCCTGTTTTAGCCCATTATTAATTTCAAAAACATCTGACTACTCCTGTCACTCCACTCAAACTTTACTTCTGGATCCATTGATACAAACTTGTGTCATTTTCACCAGTTTCTTTGGGAATCCCAGGTCTTCCATGGCCACCCACAGTTGTGCTCTCGCAACACTATCGTGACCCTGTTTAAAATCTATGAATAGTAGGTGTAGTTCTCGGTTAAATTCCCAGCTCTTTTCCATTATCTGTTTAATCGTGAATATTTGGTCCACAGTAGAGCGCCCCTGTCTAAAGCCACACTGGTAGTCTCCGATGATTTCCTCGGCATACGGTTTTAATTTCTCCAGCAGGGTATTGGCTAGCACTTTGTAGGCAGTATTTAGGAGTGTTATACCCCTATAATTTTCCGAGTTCATCTTCTCACCTTTTTTATGTATTGGTACAATTACACCCTCCTTCCATTCATTTGGGATCTTCTCCGTATGACATATCTTGCGACACATGCCTGTGACTTGCTCTGTGCAGGGTCCCCCCCCTCCGTGTTTCAAGTATTCCCCAAGGAGCCCGTCGCTTCCAGGGGCTTATTTATTTTTTAGTTTCTGTATGGCTTGCTTGATGTCGAGATAGGTCGGTGGTGCGTCTTGTGCTTCTGCTGATTTTAAAGTTGCTTCTAATTTTCTTTCCGTGTGTTCAATGTTAAGAAGTTTGTGGAAGTATTGTGCCCAGGTGTTCGTTACTTCGTATTTATCTGTTATCAGCTATCCTTTTTCTTTTAGGAAGCTTTGTGTCCGGGGTTGGTATCCTCTTTTCACACCCTTTATTTCACCGAAGGAGGCTTTTGCGTTCCTGTTTTTTTGGAGTTCTTGGATTCTCTGGACTTTTAGTTTTTAAAACTCTCTCTTTTTGTTTCTTATAAGTTTCCTTGTTGCTGTTCTTGTTCTTGTGTATTCCGCTATGTTGTTCTCCTTTGTTCACTGTAGCATATTTTTTCTAGCATTGTCTCTCTCTCCTTCTGCTCTCCTACATTCCTCATCAAGCCACTGTTTTTTTGCTGTTTCGGTCTAGGGCCTAGAATTCTTCCTGCTGAATTCTGTAGTATCTCCCTTAGGTTTCCCTACATCTTGTCTACGTCCTGCTCGGTTATTTCATTCAGCTGTGCTTCTGTTGCATTTTGTTTTCTTATTTCCTCGTTTTGGAGTTTATCTGTATTTATGGCTTGTGGTCGATTGTTGATCGATATATTTAACCAAATCTAGGTTAAAATTGTGTCAAATTCATGTCATTCAACATGATATGATATGCCAAACTGATGAATATTAAAATAAGTAAACAAATACAAATTTAATTTTGTTGTTTACTTATTTGTTGTCCAAGTATAAATTCACACGTCTCTTCATATTTTCGAAACCATTGACCAGCATCTCTGCAAAAATGTTACCACATTCTTGGATAATCCTTTATTATCCATATAATCCATAAGGTTTTCCCACTACTTGAGACAGGCGTCTTACACATTTTGTTGGCGTATATTGCATTATTTCACGAACGTTTGCAACAAGTTCTTCTCTTCTTACAGATGACCTTCCAGCTCCTTTCTTATGTTAAACAGAACCGTGTTTTTTTTTCATAAATTGTTTTAGGTTATGAGAAAGTTTTGGAAATGGGGAAAATTATAATTATAAGGTGAAAAACATAAGTTTTGTTATTTTACTATTATTACCATGTTTGATAAACCGCGTTTTGTTTATTAAATAGCCAAACATACACATTTTACCTTTTTATACAACAAAGGCAAATGGAACGTTAAAAAAGCAACTTGTCATTTAATTCTATCAACCCTCAAATTTAGCATTTATTACATACACTATTGGACAAAAGTAGAGTAACAAAGTGCTTTTATTTCTTTGAATTTAAAAAATTAATTATATGATTGTGATCCCCAGCAAATTTTAATGAAATATTATCCCCACAATATTAGTAATATTTCACCATATTTTGGTACACTTTAAACAAAATGAAAATAGAGAAATATTTATAGTTATAAAAATCGACGAAATGAAGTGCGACAAAAGTAAAGCAACAAATTGTGTCAACACTATTTTATTTTACATATTACGATAAAAAAGCATTACACACATTTAATAATTACAATAGCTAGAAGTATTATGTTAATAGTTAATAGAATATCAATTATTTTTTATAACTTGCCGACAACGTCGCGGCATTTTTGAACAGTATTTTCGGAAAGGTTTGTTCAAACTTCATTGATTTTATTTACCAATGATTGTTTATTTGGAAGTAACTGTGTACGAATTCCACGTTCAACTTCTTTCCATAGATTTTTAATGGGGTCAAGTTTTGGGGATTATGCCGGCCACTGCAAAATCCGAACGTTATTTTCTTGAAACCACTCTTGAACAATTCGCGAAGAGTGTTTTAGATCGTTATCCTGTTGGAAAATAAAACGCAATGGCATATCCCACTCTGCATAAGGCAACATTACATCTTGCATTATATCTCTATAGACAAATCAATCCATGGTGTCATTAATGAAGTTTAGAGGACCCACCCCATTCCATGAGAAATAACCCCATAGAAAAACACTGCCTTTGCCATGTTTAACTGTGGGTGTAACGTATTTGGGATTAAACTTTGTATTGATTGGCCGTCTTACACGCTTCATTTCATCAGAATTGAAAATTCTATATTGCGTTTCATCGCTAAATAAATCTTTTTTCCACTCGTTTACTGCCAATTTGAATGTCGACGTGCAATTTTAAGCCTAGCCGCTCTATTTCTTGCCGAAATAAGGAACTTTATAGCCGGGCGTCTACTAAATCACTTTGCGTCTACCAACCTTCTTTGAACTGTCCGTGGACTAACCATAAATTCGGGAATTTCAGCAATAATTCTAGGTGCAGACATCCAAGGATCGTTTTGAGGAATTCTTTAAATGCGTCTGTCTGTCCAAATTGTTGTTTTTCTCGGCCTTCCCGATTTCGGTAGATTCTCTAAATGCCCCCTGTGAATGTAACTTGAAATTATTTTAGATACGCTGTATCTTGGTAAAACCAACCTTCTTGAAATTGTGGCTTGTATTGTACCTTCCACGTGTGCATTCACTACTCTCTGCTTTAATTCTTTCGAAATTTGAACACCTCTTGGCATGATTAGTCCAGCACAGAAATATTAATTAAACATAAAATAAACTCTGCAAAAATATTTTAACCTTTACTTTCACTAAAACCTCTATTTTTTAGGAAAATATTAAAATGTTGCTTTACTTTTGACGCATTATAATACTGTATTTGAAAGTTTACGTCAATATCAAATTATTTGTTTTGATTGTTGGAAAAAGCTGTTGCCGCCGATAACAGCAGCCTACTTTGATATTTACGATATCAATCATTTAATATTATAAAATCGAGATTTCTTTCATTTTTCCAAAGTATTGCTCTACTTTTGTCCGATAGTGTATGTATCCATACATTATGTGATGAAGTTCACTGTAATGCCTCTTTCTTTTTCGTCAGATTCTATAGCCGTGCCGAAGGGCCGTAATACGGCGAAACGCGTCCAAGGATTGGGTCTGACTGGAAGAAAAGTAACAAACTTCTTTCATTTATTACACTGCTTACCTCGCTTAGTTGACCACCCTGTACTACAGTGAGAGTAATTTTAAAAATAAAAATCAAACCAGAATAAAATCATAATAATATATCAAAGAAAGGAGCAGTATATGCAACCCGATCCGCATTTTACGGACATGGCTACCTTGACATTTTTACGGATAGTATTAATAAACTAGATTCCTAAACGAAAATGTCGTACACTCTGTGATATATTTTTTTACCTTAATAGGATGAGCAACCTATTATAGTGTTAACAGTTTTGCAAATGGTAGTTAACTACCTTGCTATTACCCTTGAAAGATTTTAATCGGTTTGCCGTATTATATGTCAGATAAAAAATTTAATTATGACTATTTTAATGTCAACAAATAATATGGCCTAAACAAAGAAATAATAAAAATTTGATCAATTTTGCTAAATCCGAACCGACAGACTGGCTAAACCTAAAATCTATTAACCTTTTGAAATCTTTGGTCCATATGTCCATATTTCATAGTTTCTTGCTAGATCTGCACAAATCCATATAATTTTTTAGTTAAATTCTAGTATACAGCGTGGGCAAAAGGAATGGAACACTCCCAATATTTTAATAACCATGTATATTTTCGAAAAACGCTCGGACCCGTCGATTTTATTTATCATTTTTACAAATTTTGAGAATTTTTAGTATTATACAGGATTGCTCAAAAAGTCAGGGCACACGTCAACTTTAATTTTTTAAATGAAATACCCCAATTTATATTAATTTATATTAATATTCGATATCAAACAGGAAATTCGATTTTTGAATTCTACTTAAAATTCTGAATATTTTTCATGTAACACACCCTATTTCGATATTTAGCTGTTTTCGATATATCACAATCTAAACAATAATGATGGCAATTTTCATGGAATTAATGAAGAGGGAAAAATATACGGAAACTTATTACCTTTATTGTAGTAACCCTGGTAACCAAGCACATTATTGTACTTTTTCGCCACTGTCATTTTATTTTAAGTGACAATATTGCCGAAAAATGTTACGTTGTATTGTTAGAACGACACGTTTTAAGTAAAACCAAAGAAAATGATTATCATTTGGTAAAACGCACTTAAGTCAAAGAGAGCGCATAGAAATCCTCATGATCGTTGGCTATGGCGATAGAAAGAGATCTACATTTGAAAGCTGGATTTATAAACTCGAAAAGTTGGCGAGGTTGAGGTTCAGTTGGTGTTGGAAATAGGAGTTCAATTTAAACTAAGGGGAACACTCAGTTCCATTTATACACTCGTTCATGTTGTTGATGTAAAGCTCATGTAAGGTTCGAAAACTTCCCGGGTAGTTCGAGATAACCAATTTTTATGCTCGGAGTTCGTAATATCTAACCTCACAAACTTGATCATAACTTCAACCTCACCAACTTTTCGAGTTTATAAATCCAGCTGAAGTATGTGAACTTTTTAATAATGTTCGTCGAGAGCGAACGCCGATATCAAGGTCTACAGTAAGTAAGATAGTTTTAAAATTTACAGAAACTGGATCTGTGTGCAATAAACTAAAAAGTGGCCGTCCAAAAATTTGTGATGAAACTAGATTAAATGTTTTACTGTCCTATCAAGACGAGCCCCATTCCAGCACTCGTGAAGTGAGTCGGATTCAAAATATTGGTTATAAATCTGTACAAAATATTCTTCATAAGGAAAAATATCATCCTTACAAAATTTGTCTTGTCCACGAACTAAATGCATGGGGATGATTTCGATCGGCGCCTTTAGTTTTGCGAAAATACGCAAAACATCTGCAATAATGACGGAAATTTCGCACAGAATATTTTATTTTCTGATGAGGCTACATTCTGCCTTAATGGAACAGTCAACCGACATAATTGTAGGTATTGGTCGACAGAGAATCCTTACTGGATGCAAGAAGCCCATACACAGCACCCACTAAAGCTAAACGTACGGGCCGGAATTTTACGTAACAGAATATTAGGACCTTTCTTTTTCGAAGAAACGTTAAACGGAGAGAGGTATTTGGAGTTTTTACAGTTTGAATTAGTTCCTGCTTTAGCTGGCCTATATCCAGATTACGATGAACAAGATAGTCCTGAAAGAAAGAATCATTTGGCTAAAACAAGACGGTGCACCGCCCCATTACGCCGCACGGGTACGAGAATGCCTAAACGAGGTTTTCCAACATAGATGGATAGGTAGAAGGGGAGACATAGAACGGCCAGGTCGCTCACCCGATTTAACACCCCTAGATTTTTTTTTGTGGGGATATTTGAAAGCAAGAGTGTACAAGAACAAGCCATCGGATTTAGAGACATTAAAACTGACAATACAACATGAAATTCGACAAATTCCTGAACAGGTTATTGGGAACGTTTAAAACGAATTTGTTTTACGTTTAGGGCACTGCCAAATTGTCAATGACTATCAATTTAAACATTTAATTAAGTACTCTACTTTTTATAATCAGATTTAAAAGTTGTTGTTTTTACCTAATAAACCTACCACTTAAATTTTGTTAAGTATTATTCTTTAGATTGTGTTATATCGAAAACAGCTGAATATCAAAATAGGGTATGTTACATGAAAAATAGTCAGAGTTTTAAGTATCAAAAATCGAAGAAAATGTGGGGTATTTCATTTAAAAAATTAAAGTTGACGTGTGCCCCGACTTCTTGAGCAATCCTGTATAATACTAAAAATTCCCAAAATTTGTAAAAATGATAAATAAAATTGACGGGTTCGAGCGTTTTGCGAAAATATACATGGTTATGAAAATATTGGGGGTGTTCCATTCTTTTTGCCCACGCTGTAGATCAGTAGGAACTGGTGAAGTTTTTAAATTATAGAAGCAGCAAGGTGTATAGTGTATATCACTATATAGTTCAAGAAATGCGTCTTAAGGATGAAAAGAAAATTCAAAAATTACCACAGAATGTCTATACAAGATGTTTTACTGGAAAAAGTGTCTTCACTCATTTATAAAATGTATCTTTCCCATGAATAGAAAAATGAAGTGCGAAATGATTTAGTTAGTGCAGTAAGAATGTGAGGAAGTGTTTATACTCGAGGGGCTACTCTCTCTGAATACTTTATTCATACAGCACGAATTGACTTGTCAATGGTCAAAAATAGTTATTTTTGTATTAAGTGCGTGATGTGAGTGTTTTTTTAATGGCATATGAGAGTGTCAATTTTTTGCCGAGACCGCAGGTCGAGGCGAAAAATTCTCTCGAATGTGCCATTAAAACACGAATTTCACAAACGAAATACAAACAACATTTTTTGTACAACTGAAAGTTTGAATTAATCGGTAAAATTGTATATTATAATAAAAATTTTACCATATAATTTCACATAATCAAGTTAACAGCCCTGTCGTTACTATAGAAATGGTTTGTTGGCACGTTGCTTGTTTTGTTGTCATACGTTGATAGCTGTTCATATTTATTGCAATTTTTTAAATAAATAGTATAAGTACTTAAAATGAATGTAGATTACGATAGTGATAGCGAGATTCCTTCAGATATAGCCGATATAGCAAATTCGGCTATAGCTAACATGTTACCGGCGAAATCAAAATTTATATACGAGAAAAATTATAACCAATTCCGTGAATGGTGCGGCAAGAAAAATATACAAAAAGTGTCTGAAAAGGTACTTATATGCTATTTTGAGGAGAAATCAAAAACTGTAAAACCTTCTACTTTATGGAGTGTCTACTCAATGTTGAAGAGTACATTGAATGTTAAAGAAAATATTGATATAAAGAAGTTTTCAAAATTGGTGCCTTTTATTAAGAACAAAAACGTCGGATACCGAGGGAAGAAATCTAAAGTTTTATCGAGAGACGATATTAATAAATTCATTCAAGAAGCTGATGATGAAACAAATTTACTTTATAAGGTACAGATGATCAAAATTTTGTATTATTTCAGTAATTCCAATATTTTTTTAATTGTAGGTTGCGTTAATTTTGGGAATCAGCGGTGCTTGTCGCCGTGAAGAATTATTGAAGGTAACTATTGATGACATTGAAGATACCGGGTCTATATTGATTGTTAAAATACCGGATACAAAGACCTATTGCCCAAGAATGTTTACCGTTTCAAATTCTGATTATATTGAGATATATCGCAAGTATAGAGTACTAAGGCCGTCCCATACACACAAAAAGAGATTATTTTTAAAATATTCAAGAGGAAAATGTGTTGACCAACATGTGGGAATAAATAAAATAGGGGAAATTCCTAGCTTGATTGCAAAATGGGTGGGAAAAGAATTGCATAAGAGCTACACAGGTCACTGTTTTAGGAGGAGTTCTGCAACTCTCTTAGCCAATGCAGGGGGTAACATGACATCTATAAAACGACACGGTGGTTGGAAATCTGCCGCCATAGCAGAAGGATATATAGAAGATAGTTTGAGTAATAAAATTGATATTTCTAATAAATTAAATTGTTCCTCTACTTCCAAACAAATCAATATAACTGATACAATTGTGGACTCAACTTTTCAAGGAATATCTAGCGTTTCTGATCAGCAGCAAGGTGGACTAGCTTCGGGAATTAATATTGGAAGCAATTGTTCGAACTTCACCATCAATTATTATTGTAATAAATGAGATTTTTTGGTAGTAAAAAAAAAGTAATGTTTTATCGTTTTTTTTGTAAATCATTTTTCCAGTTAAAAAAAGTCTTTTTTTCACTGTTAAAAAAACAAAAGGTTTACGTATCGATAGCGATGAAAAAATGTCAACTTTTTTTGACAGTTGTACAAAAAAAGTATTTATAAAACTGGTTCATCTTTTATTTTAACTATTAAATATGTCGGATAAATTCTTTTATTCGTCAGTATTATATTGGGCATGCCGGTCTTGCTTGGATTGCTTCAGCTAATCTTAAAACTAGATTATTTTCTTCGTTCATTAATTTTCGAGCAGTTCTGCCCTCGGTCACACCATCTGTTGTACCGGGTGTTCCACCTAAGGAGGTAATCGGCTATATCTCAGAAAGTAATAGCACTAGGAATTTGGGAAAAAATATATATCGATAAAAGCGGCCAAGAGAAATTGCTGGAAATTATTTTCAAGTTCGAAAAATGACCGTAAGAAAACTTTCAAAATAGAAATGCCGATTTTCTCGTGATTTTTCTTATTAAAAATATGTTAAAAATTTAAGCGTTGTATTCTTCATAAAATTATGCAACTTTATGTTTGGAATCGTTTTTTTCTATTTTCAATAATAAAGTGGCGAGAGAAGGTCAAACTTTTTTTCTTTCAAACGCTGATATCTCTGCTTTGGATAAACCGATTTTATTCAACTTGGTCTTGAAAAAAAAGCCCTTCTTTTCCTCTACACGCAGATCTATTAACTATACCATATTGATTCTGATGGTGGCCACTAGATGGCGTTTTTCCGTAATTCCCCAATGAATAAGGATTTTCTCAAAAAAATCAAATGTTATGATATGACTTTTTCATCATATTTTATTTAAGGCTTATAAAGGCTATTAAATAGTGGAATAAAAAATCCAGGTCCGTATTTAAAATAAAAAAGTTGATGCTGGACGCTCGAATCCGAAACGTCGGATTAAAAAACTAACCCCATCAGCTTGTAGAGGAGGAGAAGTTACTATAAGAAACTGAAAACCGCAACGTGATATCTTTTGTTAAACTAGATATTTAATTGATTAATTAATGTTTTAAAAAATGGCCTATTTTTCCATATCAATTATTATTATCCCTAATTTCTTTAGTTTAACAAAAGATATCACGTTGCGGTTTTCAGTTCCTTATAGTAACTTTACCTCCTCTACAAGCTGATGTGGTTAGTTTTTTAATCCGACGTTTCGGATTCGAGCGACCATCATCAACTTTTTTATTTTAAATATGGATCTGGATTTTTTATTCCACTATTTAATAGCCTTTATAAGCCTAAAATTAAATATGATGAAAAAGTCATATCATAATATTTGATTTTTTTGAGAAAATCCTTATTCATTGAGGAATTACGGAAAAACGCCATCTAGTGGCCACCATCAAAATTAATATGGTATAGTTAATAGATCTACGTGTAGAGGAAAATAAGGGCTTTTTTTCAAGGCCAAGTTGATTAAAATCGGTTTATCCAAAGCAGAGATATCAGCGTTTGAAAGAAAAAAAGTTTGACCTTCTCTCACCCCTTTATTATTGAAAATAGAAAAAAACGATTTGTATCATAAAGTTGCATAATTTTATGAAGAATACAATGCTTATATTTTTAACATATTTTTATTAAGAAAAATCAAGAGAAAATCGGCATTTCTATTTTGAAAGTTCTCTTATGCCCCCTAGCGGTCATTTTTCGAACTTGAAAACAATTTCCAGCAATTTCCCTAGTCCTAGTGTTATTACTTTCTGAGATATAGCCGATTACCTCCTTAGGTGGAACACCCGGTACAACAGACATACTTCTGCAAGCTCAACGCTTTTCACACTCACCATATTTAACTCAATACTAAAACATTAGGTAAAGAAAATTTATACCACATTCAACTCCATACTAAAACATTACCTTAGGATAATTTATTAGGTGTACAGAAAATAATAATAAATACATATCTCCTCACTGTCCCCCATTCTAAAACGCTACTTTTGCTTACAATACAACTCACAATTCTAACAAACCAAAATCAAATTTCAAATCAAACAATTAATCTGTAGACACAATGACAGTTTACGCTAACCAAACAATTCCAGACAATATTCGCTAAAAATTAAAATGATTTCAGTTTTCCCGCCCCCTAGATTTTAAATTTCGCGAATGACTCTGCCACTTTTCCCGCCACTAAATTTAATTTAGAATCGGCCAATGAGAATAATATTCGCGATTCGCAATTCGCATCTATATGAATCTAGCTTAAAGTACCAAATATTGTTTGTGGATAAGTGCCAGAGTAAAGTTGGCGATGTAAATAGGCAGTTGCGTGGTTTCCTGGGTTACCATCATACTCTTGTACTATGGTTCTTAATGTTGTAATGTAACTGATTGCTTGTGTCACATCTTGATTAGAAGAAAAATAGTCAATTTTAATATTTTAGTTGAAACCTAGGATACGCTTGCCCAATTTTAATTAAGGTAATTTTAACTGTTTATAATAATTATTTTAAAGTAATTTGACTACTTTTTGTTTGAAACACAATTTGTTTTCTTGTAATACCATCTTGTGTTTGAAGTTTGGATTGCTGGTCTTGCACTGTATACATGCAGTTTTTAGTATCACTTGACGAAATTGTAAATAAAATTGACCTAAAAAGCGTTCAAGAATATTAAATTTACTCGATTGGTTACAACATTTCGAAATTATTATTGTACTTTGTTTCCGTTCTTTGGCTTTGGCAAAACACTCTTTAACTTCCAGACATTTTTCTTAACTCATTGCTCAAAAATGAAAATCGTACTCATTGCTTTATGAGGTCACTAATTTATTCGATATATTCATATTTTCTATGGTGTTGTCCTCATCTTCTCCTTAACGCAAATTCTACCACCATCTTTTCAAAAGGACGCTGAGAGTATCTACATCTTAAAGTTACTTTGCTTACTCCCATCGAAATATGGTGCCACTGATTCTATTTTCTGAAAGATATTTGTGAAATCTAACGTGTTTAACGATTTAAAACGCTTCGTGTCGTTATTGCGAAGATTTGTTTCTGTGGATTTTTTAAATTTTATGTCACGAAAAACCCAAGACAAGATATATTTCTTACTATTAAATTTAACTGTGACTTGTTACCATAACCTTACGTAGTATTGGTGTACTTTTCAAACTTATATATCTAAAATATTTACTTCATGAGTTATGTTGCTACATAGCCTTACAAACTATCCCGTCCTTTTAAAAGGTCAGTGGTATAGTGGGCTGCTATTCTTTTTAGATATTGGAAAAAAACCCTGAACTTTGAATGAGCTTATGGAAGAGGCAGAGTATATAATATAGATAATGACGTTAACTTGCCAGATGCCGTTATTTCTTTTCCATCAGTCAACGTTAATGATGACGTGACAGATGAGGACTCTGGTGACGACGAGAATGATGTCAATAATGACCATGGAGATCATAGCGATTAGAGCTTCCCGCATAGACAAAAGAGATGCGCTTATGGTAGGGATAGATAGGCAACTTAACATACTAAATTGGTTCCCTTGTAGCGCCATTCGTGTCTGGTTGAAGAACTAAATGGAGCACTGTGGGCGGGGGGCGGGGGGCCGGTGCCACGCATGAAAATTTAAATTTTACAACTTTGAATTCAAATTTTCGCGCTTTTAACTCTGATGGAAAAGTTAGAAGCGCGAACCTTTTGAATTAAAGTCAATATATTTTGGGAGATTAAAAGGAAGTTGTAACAACGGTTCTGATATAGCGACAAGCTTTACTAATATTAGATATTTACATAAATTAATATAATAACAAGGCAAGTTTAACCTAGGATTGTGCTGTAAAGAACTAACATAGGAACAGCGTTCAGCTTTAAATAGGATCCTCTTAATTCTACCATGCTCAATTTTTTGGTCATATCCAAAATGTGTGTGGCAAACTCTATAAGTTTTATGAATGCCAATCTTGTCTTTGCCACAGAGTAATGAATTTTGAATAGCATTTACCCAAAGTTTACGCGTCTAAAAACACACGGACATTATACTAAGATCGTAAACAGTCATAACTCTAAGAAAATCAGTATATAAGTAATGTTTATGATTATTCAGGATCAAAAGGTGTCCTGCATACATTTTTTTTAGATAGCAACAATATTTTGTATACAGTATAGGCGCAAGGTGTCTTTTTGGCTCTTCACGATACATCATTTTTATTACTTCGCTAAAACAGTAAAGAAACTTACCGGGTCGCTTTTTGGAAACCTGTGCATTTTCACACGTTTCCCGCTTTGTACTTTAAATCACCATTTGAGCAGAATAAACTTATACGTCGTGCCGCTTCGTTTAAAAATTTAATTTTAAAATGTCAAGTCGCTTGGGTCCGACTCCGGAAGATATTTTTATTATGGATCAGCGCATTAGTCATATTTTTATCTTTATCGCACCTTTGCTGGGGCGGTTGAATTCAGAGAGAGAATTATAGAGAACGTTCCCCACGCTCATTCTAAATACATGTTTTGCAGCTACCAACGTTAGGATATGAACAACCTTATAAAACAAAATCCCTACAATAGCGCCATCATCGTCTGGTTGAAGAACTAAACGAACGGGCAACGATCTTCACCATTTAAGTTATCCTAGCCTGGCTTCCCGTAAGCGCATCTTTCTTGTCTATGGATGATAGTGATGATAATATTTCACTTTTTGAAAAAATATAAAAAAGAATACGAAATAATTATGATTGGATCAGACAAGATATTAGAGGGAACAGAGTTGCAGTTTCTATAATAAAATTTGGCGTAGATGTACAAAAAACAGAAAGAGGGTGCTTTGACTATGCCTTAGAATTTACGGAAAATATTATTATCTGTTGCTGGAATTATAGTAATGTCGCCTCTATTTGGTTCTAACTCTGAGTCTGTATTGCCAACAAATAGCGTGTCTAGATTTTCCAAAAAAAGAAAAAAAAAATATATCTGTGGCTATTTTGAAACTCTATTTATTCATCACCCTATAGCATACCACTGGCCTTCATAAAAGAGGCTTAATATTGAAAAAAACTGTTGATAATAGACAACTTTATAAAAAAAAAGTAGTTTCGGTATCACCCATCATGGCTGGATCTCATCATCCTTGATAGCGATTTTCCATTGTCCTGATATCTTGAAACCTTTAACCCTGCTTTTCGCTGACAGTGCCCAAATCCTGAGAAAATAATTATAAATGGGAATGAAGAAAGTGAATTTCTAATGACCTTCGGCAACCATGCGATTTGTAGGAGTCTAAAAGTTCTTTAACTAGTTGTTCGTAGTTTGCATCTATATTGTTGCCTAATAATCCCCTCACTACACTTACAAATGAGTTCCAAGCTCTGAATTCTTGTGTGGTGAACTTTTCTATAAAATTAGCATCATCCAGTAATTTGCTATAACTTTTAAATCCCCGCATATCTGCCATTTGTACTGGCTGTAGTCTATTTTATCTAAAAGGATGCGCACATTTTCTTAGGTTTTTTTTATTGTCACTAAATGGGCAACTGGTATACATGATTTTAAATTTGCATTATGTAATAACACAGCTTTTAAACTATATTTCGATGAGTCTATGAATAAGCGCCACTCACAAGGAATTGAGTTCCTGCATAAAACCATCGATACCAGTAACGAACTTTTTATATTGTAAAATGCAGAAAACGTAGTTGTAAGTCGTAGTATTTGTTTCTTTGGCTAGTAAGTTTCATTATTTAGGACGGAAACCAAGAAGTAGTCTGACTGTTTGTGACTTTCATCACGATATATAGAAACCAATATTGGAATGAAGCACAACGGCGACATCCTATAGTAGGGATGCGCGATACGATACGATATTTTTGAGTATCGATATTTTACCTTCCGATACCCGATATTTTGTATCGATATTTTTTATTCGATATATGAGTATCGAAATATTTTACCCTGTATCGTTCAGATAGTATCGATACATCCCAAAATTCCAAAACCCACAATTTTATTAATTTTATGATGCGGTTTGCAAAACAGCAAACCTCGAGCGGAAAATGCCCGGTCCGACCTTGAAGACTATAAATAGTACCAGTTACTAGTATACCTACCTAAGGAAAAATAACATTACCGCTTATTTTTTTTTTTTTTTAAAACGTTAAAAATCGTAAAACAAAAAATAACAACGCGGATCGAAAAAGTATCGATATTTAGGGTATCGATATTTTTCAAACCGATATTTTATTGCATCGATACTCTACCATACGATCCGGATCGATACAAAAGATCGATACTTTCAGCGTATCGGAACATCCCTATCCTATAGTAATCGAGCGTACCACCGAGCGAGCCGGTGAGGTTCTATAAAGATCCATACACCGGCGCGGAGCCCATAGTAACAGGCATCTAACCTCGGTGGCGCCGAAAACCATTTCTTCGGTTTTGGTTACCGAGACCTTAAGATTTCAACAAACAAATGTTTGTCCCTTATCCTTTCCATCAGACCCAATCTCTGGACTCTGGACGCGTTTCGCTGTATAACAGCTCATCAGCAGAGCTATAGGGTCTGACGGAAAGGAAGGGACTGTCTGTGACTTTCATCACGATATATAGAAACCAATATTGGAATGAAGCACAACGGCGACATCCTATAGTAATCGAGCGTACCACCGAGCGAGTTACTATGGGCTCCGCGCCGGTGTATGGATCTTTATAGAACCTCACCGGCTCGCTCGGTGGTACGCTCGATTACTATAGGATGTCGCCGTTGTGCTTCATTCCAATATTGGTTTCTATATATCGTGATGAAAGTCACAGACAGTCCCTTCCTTTCCGTCAGACCCTATAGCTCTGCTGATGAGCTGTTATACAGCGAAACGCGTCCAGAGATTGGGTCTGATGGAAAGGATAAGGGACAAACATTTGTTTGTTGAAATCTTAAGGTCTCGGTAACCAAAACCGAAGAAATGGTTTTCGGCGCCACCGAGGTTAGATGCCTGTTACTATGGGCTCCGCGCCGGTGTATGGATCTTTATAGAACCTCACCGGCTCGCTCGGTGGTACGCTCGATTACTATAGGATGTCGCCGTTGTGCTTCATTCCAATATTGGTTTCTAGTCTGACTGTTGTTTTAACAACCCGAAATCACGTACTAAATCATTTAACTCACTTTGAACGATCAAATGTGGCTTGCCGGAACTGGGATCTGGAGTAAAAGTGGGGTCGGTACACTGTTCTTCGGAGCTGCCTATTGCACTGGGCAACAAATTTAAACTTTTTTTAAATAAAAATAGGATTTTTGGATTGTGAATGACTGAAATAAAACCAAAATGTCAAAAAAAAAATTTCCAAGGTCGTAAAAAAAAATAGGAGCTTAATTTTTTAGTATCATTAATTTTTTATTAACGATTATTCCAATTAATGAACTCACTTTTCTTTCGTTTTTTAATCTGTTTCTTATATCTTATATCTTATATCTGCTAACATTGGAACATTCCACTTTCCCTGGTATCTTTTTTCCATTTTTGCGATTACTTGATGGAATCGTTCTCCATGTTCGTCACTAACGTCTCCACAGTTTTCGGGGAAGTAATCTAAGTGTGAGTGTAGAAAATGTATTTTTAGGGACATATTACATCCCATATTTTCGTAAGCTTTGAGGAGCTTGTTTACAATTTCTGTATAATCGTCTGCTCTTTTATTTCCTAAGAAATCGGTTACAACCATTCTAAATGCCATCCTCAGACTCTTTTTGTTTTCTCTCAAGCACAGCATCAAATGCGGGATCCCTAAGAAGTTGTCTTATCTGGGCTCCCACAAAAATTCCCTACTTAGTTTTGGCTTCACTTAATCTGGGAAATTTTTGTTTTAGGTAACTGAATGCAGGACCATCTCTATCCATAGCTTTAACAAAGTTTTTAATTAAGCCAAGTTTAATATGTAATCGCGGAAGTAAAATTTTATATGCAGGAACTAAAGGTATGTTCGTAACGTTTTTCAATCCCGGTTCAGAAGATTGTCTATGTGGCCACACTTTTCTATTATAGTGATCCATTTTTAGCTCGGCTATCCCATTCGCAGAGAAAACAACAATATTTTGTATACCCCAACTGCATACCAAGTAAAATAGCTACTACCTTCAAATCTGCACAAATTTGCCAATCATATTTCTTATACTGCAATGTTTCCAGCAATATCTTCATATTGGTGTATGTTTCTTTCATATGAGCAGCATAACCAATTGAAACTAAGCGAAGTATGTTGCCGTTATGTAATAATACCGCTTTGAGACTTAGTTTTGATGAGTCTCTAAAAAGTCGCCATTCATGAGGGTTGTGTTCTATACCTACAGCTTTCATTCATTAGACCATCAATATCATGACTAATCATTTTTCATTTTAAAAAATGACATAAGGGATTCATGACGACTTCTATAAACAGAAACCTTTACATTATCTTCAAGCAAGTTCCATTGTTGTAGCCTAGATCCTAACAACTCTGGCTTTTGTTTTGGCAAATCCAAGTCTCTTATGAGGTCACTCAACTCAGTTTGTGATATTCTGTGTGGTTCCCTGCTACCACAAGGTTCAGGAAGGAAATTTGGATTCTTAGAGGTTGAGGGCTCTTCGTATGTGACTTTTAATTCTTCTTCCGAATCAAGACTATAGTTGTTAGGGGAAACGGAACAGGCAACACATAACTATGAGACACAGGGCGAATATCAGACGGTATATTAGGGCAATTAGGGTACCTTAAGTTATCCTTATTCTTCATCGTAATACCTTTACTAATTGGAGGTGTGAGACAAAAATAGCAATCAGATGTATGGTCTTTTGGCTCTCTCTTTGAAAAGTAACATCGCCACAAATACAACAAAAATTGCTGGACCTATTAACAAACTGGCGCGGCATATTGATATAGTTTACTAATCTAAACGATACGACGATTGAAATAAGACTAAACTAGGGAAGTAACTTATGCATTTTTAAACAATTTACTACCGTAGAAGGGGAAAAGACTAAGAGCAATTTGTCTAGACATAAGCCTGTCTGTGTCTAAACATAGGCCTGTGTCTATGTCTAGACAGGTAAATACATCATCATCATCATCAATCAGCCCGGTTGCGTCCACTGCTGAACATAGGCCTCCCGTAGTCTAATCCATCGCACTCGATCCTGTGCCGCGTTCATCCAGTTCGACTCTATTCTCTTGATGTCGTCGGTCCATCGTGTTGGTGGGCGTCCCCTATTGCGGAACGCGTCGTGGCGTGGCCTCCACTCTAAGATTTTTCGGGTCCATCTTCCGTCGGTCATTCTTGCAATGTGACCTGCCCAGTTCCATTTCAATGTTGTTATGCGCTCAATAGCATCGGTTACGCCAGACATTTCTCGCAGCCTTTCATTTGAAACTCTATCCCTAAGTGACAAGCCCATCATTGATCTTTCCATAGCTCTCTGTGCAACGCGTATTTTATTTACGGTTTTTTTAGTGAGTGTTAGTGTTTCTGCGGCGTAGGTAAGCACAGGAAGTATACACTGGTTAAAGACTTTTTCTTCAAACATATTGGGATGTTAGATTTCAGTGTCTTGTTGAGTTTGCCAAATGCTGCCCATGACAGACCTATTCTGCGAGCCATTTCACCGGTTTGGTTATCTCTCCCTACACGAATCTCGTGACCTAAGTATTTATAAGAGACTACCTGGTCTATGTAACTATCAGCTATGGCCATATTTTCGCTCATAACCAAATTTGTCATGTATTGGGTTTTGCTAGTATTGATCTTTAATCCCACTGATTTTGAAGCATTGTCCAGTCTTATTAATAGTTCTTTGGCTTCGTCAATGCGATCGGTTATTAAGACGATATCGTCAGCGAATCGCAGGTGGTTTCATTTCTCTCCGTTGATATTTATACCCATGTCTCCAAGGTCGATTTTCTTGAACATGTACTCTAGCATCGTAGTAAAAAGTTTAGGGGATATAACGTCGCCCTGTCGTACACCCCCTTTCGATATTAAAATCTTCGGTGTCGTCGTGCAGTTTAACACATGCTTTGGCCTTTTCATAGACGGTTTTGATTATGTTCGTATATCTGTAGTCGACACGGCAGTCTGCCAGGGCATGAAACATATTTTGTTGGTTTATCATGTCAAATGCTTTTTCGTAGTCAACGAAGACTAGAACCAGTGGCTTGTTGTATTCAGTGCATTTTTCAATAAGAGTTTTTACGACTTGAAGGTGGTCGTTAGTTCCGTATTTGGCTCTAAAACCTGCCTGTTCACAGGGCTGGTACAAGTCTAGTTTGTTAGTTATTCGTTTAGTGATAATTCGCATAAATAGTTTGTATATATGTGAGAGCAGGCTTATTGGGCGATAGTTTTTCAGATCTGTTATATCCCCTTTTTTGTGGAGAATTATTATAACTGCTCGGTCCCACTGAGAGGGGGTAGTCCCATTCAGTAGGCATGCGTTAAAAAGTTTACAGATCGCTCGATGTAAAGCCGTTCCTCCTTGCTTGACCGCTTCTATCTCAACCTCATCGTCACCGACTGTTTTATTGTTTTTCATTTCCCGTAGGGCTGTTCTGAATTCATGGAGAGTTATGACAGGTATATCCTCGGAACCCTGGTTTTGTATTTTTGGGATAGTGACTTCTTTTCCAACAGCCATTGGATCACTGTAAAGTGTTTGATAGAAGGACCCAACAATGTTCAATATCTCAGCTTTGCTTGACGTTATTTGGCCCATCTGGTTTTTCAATTTGGTTATGTTTCTCCTGCCCTCTGAAAAAATCTTTTTTAGCGATTTTGTACCTCTGTTTTCCTCAATAACTCTTGTGACCTCCGTCGTGTTATATATTATGTAAATACATGATAATTGTTTATTACCTTTACAAAAGCAAGGTACTCCTGTATCATGAAAACCAGATCTCGGAAGATATTTTGGCAATCGGATATGTGATTAGCAGGTCAAAATTTATAAGACTGAGCTATTTTTATTATTGACCTTTTCTCGTTGCCTAGTGTTATTATTATCTCCATTGCCTCCCAAATTAATATATTGCCAATCTAAAGGCGCAGTCGGTACTGGTAAGTCTGCATTGTGAGAAACAGGTCTTATGGCAGGAGGCAAATTCGGATTTTCGATCTTTCGCTTTTTTTTTTTTAATAATCTTCAGTCTTTGTCATGCAAAAATAGCCATCTTTAAAATAATTGATGAGTACACCATTGGAACTGCAAAATTTATACTTATTCTCTTCCCTTTCATCCAGTGCAGCAATGACACGCTACAGCTGACACAGCACACACGGGGAGCCCATTGCTTGCCTTGATCTCCGATTAAAACACCAAAATAGTTGAAATAGGCTCTTTTCACATTTTTAGAAAATGATCTAGCGTATGCCTTCACCAATTTTGCAACTGTTTCACTTGATATTTTCATCGTTGCAAATACTTTCTTAACTACACAAAATCACTCAATTCGAAACTTAAAAGAAGACGGCTGGATAAGAGAATAAGTTTAATGTTATAAACAATCCATTTGAGGTTATCTTTTTGTTTTAAAATGCACCCCTTTTAAATGACCTCTACTGCTCACACCTACTTTATAGGTTTTTTGTATTTCTTGTCACGTATTTTTCTAATGTCGGTTATGAGCAAACTATGTAGTATTAAAGGCTTCCACACACCGACGCGGCCACGGCCACGGTAGCAGTGGCGGCCGCGGTAGCGATCTTATTAGCGGTCGGGCGTATTCACACCAAAGCGGTAAGTGGAGCTGTAAGGTAGTTGCCGTTTACAGATTTTATGTATACGAAAATATATTTTTTTCATCAAACGTCATATAAGTGATAACTTATGTGACGTTTCTCATTGACATTAAATGTCATTTATATGACTAGGAGTATAAGTACTTATACTTCTAGGCGTATAAATACATTATAGTACTATAAATTTATTTTTTTATCTTGACAAGGGCAGCTTCATATACTGCACCAGATTTCGTCGGCAGCAAGTTTTGAATAGCCATCCTAGCTGCCTCTACTACCTCAGGAGGATCATCAGGCAATTCTAAACTCATTTTATGTAGATTTATTCGGTCTCAACTGACGCGACACCGAATTTGAAATATTTGTTTTGATAGATGCCAAACAAGTACGTATCCATGATAACGATACCAAAAAGGGAATATACAGTGAAATAAGTTAAAAATTCAATCTTGTAATCTTCATTAAAAAATTCGTTTCCTTTTATTGTTTTATCTCAAATAATATGATGCACGTTTGAAGAAAAAATAGTATATGATATTCGGAGAATAAGATACTTTATGTGCTGAGCGTGGAAAGTTTCTTATTCTCCTAATACCATAATGTACCTACCTACTATTAAACGTCCAGGTTCATTTTAATTTCTATTATTTGTAATTATGATAGACGATGTGGAAGAAGCGAGACTTTGTTGCTATTAGCACACTTTGTTTTTAGCCCTTATATTTTTGTAATTTGGATGGCTTAAATCAAAAAGTATGGTATATAATTTAACATTTTCTATTAATAATTCTATTATATTATTTGCCATTACTACTGTCACTTCTCGCAGTCAAAGTTGACACGTTGTATTGACCGTCACCGCATATCAGAACGCTGCCCTAGGCCGCTTGATCTAGACCTGCCCGCGCTGGTATTATTTCATTAATTTATTTCTATGTGTTTAGATTGGCCGCCACAGCGGCCGCTACCGTGGCCGTGGCCGCGTCGGTATGTGTAAGCCTTAGGCCTATTCTATACGAGCCACAAAAACGCGACCGGTTAGACGCTCAGTCGCTTGAAAATTTTGCCCATTCTATACGAGCGTGTTGACGCCGCGCCTTTGTAGCGTGTCTAACCGGCGAGTGAAACGCGACCCATTCTAGACTAGCGACAAAACGCCTCATATTTGCTATGGATCCCGTACAAGTTGGGTGTATCGCTGTTCACCAATTAACGTTATTAAGTTTTTTGGCCAAAAAACGTAAAAAAAGACGTTGGTGGGTACACCCGGTTGGTGCTAATCGCCTGACCTTAGGGGTGTTTCATCTTAGCTTTGCAGAACATCGGAGATATCCTGAGAAGTTTTTTCAGTACTACCGGATTAGAATATTCCTTACTTTTAACATCATAGAGAGGAGGTTGATCCTCGATTTCACAAATAAATCGTTCAGTTTCAAACATCTTGTTTGCAAAGATACCAAGCACAACAATCACAGAACTCAAAAATTTAACAACAATGATCTGCACTACTAGTCGTGGACTGCTGAAGGACAAATCGGCTCGGCCGGCCAGACGCTTGCAAGTTGCTACATGTAGAATGAAACGCCGGTCTCCGGCGCGCGACTTTTACGCAACCTCTTGCGTTCAACACGCCGGCACGCCAACGACGCGTCCACACGCGACCGCAAAGTTGCCCGTATAGTATGCCCAATTAACACTCTGTGGTTCTGTGACACACGCGTGTCGCTCGCAGGCAAACGGTCGCGTTTTTGTGGCTCGTATAGAATAGGCCTTAAGCTCCTCGGTGTACATTTTTTTTGAGATATTTTGTTGTGCCCCTGCATAAAATAACGTCATTTCTAGACAAAGAATACACAAGGTTCTCAGTTAGCTCTGTTTTCTGAAGACATCCAACTCTTGAACTACTCATTTTTCTTTTTTACTTTAGGGGTGAATTATTTTTTGAAATGGACAGAGTTCGAGATATTTTGCGAAGAGAAGATGAAGCAGCAATTCCTCCAGTTGTTGGAGGATTATTCAGTAAACTAATAAGACGATTTGTTTTGTTACTTCTACTCGACGAAAACCATCCATATGCTTTAGGATATTTCCCGAGCCGATTAAGCGTAAGAAAAGAAAAAAGAAGGCAGTATTTTGCTAAGCACAAATATATGATTCATCCTTTGAGCAAGTTTAGCTTTTACTATGACCAGTACTTAGCACTACTGTACCTAAATTTATTTATATTTAAAGGGCTTTGTTTTGGATTTCTTAACGGCGTGTCAAACGAGAAAATTGTCCCAATGATTACAATTCTAAATGTGTTGTCGATCGTTGATATCATAATCAATTTTCGGCGAGGTTTTACGAGGAAGAAAACTAAAACGATTGAGTTAAGAAGACTTGTAGTTGCATTTACCTATCTTAAAAGTCCCTATTTTATATGCGATTTTCTTAGTAGCGTTCCGAAGCAACAGATATGCTCCTTGCTACCAGATCAATGTACTAGTGCTCTAAGTTTTTGCCTTATCAATAGTTTTGGGTTACTTCGATTGATTCGCATGATAACTTTTATACGACTAATTAAAAAAATAGCTGCTCACCACCGAAGTCTCCCTCACAATGCCGTTTTTATATTGAACCATTTATTTTTTTTTTTTGTTTTTGTTCATTGGATGGCTTGCATGCACTTCGCCATTCCAAGATATGAATTCTACATTCACGGAGCTTACACACCTAACAGTTGGATATTTAAAATTGAAAGGGTACGGCAGGGGAGTCTTTTTACAAAATATTCCTATTGCTGGTTTAAAAGTTTTGGCTACTCTCTTGCAATTGATTTAAAAGGACTTTCTATTTCTAAGAATTTTACAGAAGATCTTTTTTGTCTGTTTCAATACTTAATGGGAAAATTATGTTTAGTTTTAAGTTGGCTGATGCTCATTCATATATTTATGCTATCACGCTCGCTAGACATTAAATATCAAGAAATAGTCGATCAATTAACTTTTTACATGAAAATAAAACAATTTCCTCCTTCGTTACAACAGCGGATGCTCACATATTATAAATACAAGTACCAGGGAATGTTCTTCAATGAATCGTCAATAAAGCGGGTACTGTCATCTCATTTAAAAACGCAAATCAATAGTTTTTCTAGAAAGAAATTGATCGCATCTTCGAGATTGTTCGATGGAATGCCTCTCTCTGTTATTGAAGAAATAGTCACTAAACTTACTTTAGAAATTTACCTGCCGAATGGAGTTATTATTCAGTCAGGTACCGAAGGTGATGGATTATATTTTCTGTCGGAAGGAACAGTAGCAGTGTACAGCAAATCGGGGAAGGAAATTTGCCATCTTCAGGACGGGGCTCATTTTGGGGAAATATCTTTATTGAAACCCGGTCAGCAAAGAAATGCAACTATCGTAGCGATTGAGATCTCCACTGTTCTAAAACTCGATACGATCTTATTTAATAAATGCTTTATGATCTATCCTGCCGTTCGTGCTAAGATTCTCATTGAGGCCCAAAAGAGAGTAGATGAAACATTAGAAAAAGACGAACAATACAGGCAGTATATGTTTCAACAATTATATTAAAAAGTCCTGCTTTGTTGAAAGTTCATGAATAATGAAAACTAAAATAATATCCATATACATTAGGGTGCCTCTTATTTCAAATTTTTATGCTCCCCACGGTTCGAAATAAGTTTCAAATATACTATAATTGTTTTTTTTTTATGAATCAATACCTAGTCAAACAAATTATGTTAAATAAGTGTGAAGCCGGACCTGACGTACACCGAACTGCGCAGACCCAACGCTTCCGGAAAGCGCCGTATGCTGGGGACATGTCTGTAACACCGTAAATAATCAGTGGCGTAGCCACAGGAAGGCGAAGGGAGGCGATCGCCCCCCTTGACCTGGCGCCCTTTACTACTTAAAAAATAATTCTTAAAAAACAAGATCGGTCTTATGTTATTTTTAGTAAAGAATAGCGATTGGAATAAACTTAACAAAACCGGTTTTGAGAGCGTCCCATCACATTCAATTCTTATATAGCGGATTTTATCTTCATTTGGAGCCAGACCCCTGTTCTCTAGGGACCATAAAGAAGGTGAATTCCTACGAAATGGGCGTGGTCCCAAGAATTTTTTGCCTGAGGCGCTTTAGCTCCGCTGTGTACACCCCTCCGATAGTTCGCCCCCCCCCCCCCTGCCCCAAAATGCTGGCTACGCCACTGTACATAATCCTAAATTTTTTATAAAAGTTTAATCTATACTATATCCATCCAAGCAACCGTGCGCGCCAAAACAATGATCGATGCGTGATCATCGCGTGCACATGCGTCTATTAGCTGAAATTGACATGCCCTTTGTCCATGGCCATGGTCTGCGCACTTCAAATTAGCCGCTCGAGTTTCATTATTTAGTTGTACCCTTACCACCAGACGGCGCAATCTATCACGGCATCATAGAAAAACGTTTATAGGGGGAACACGGCAATTCAAACGATAAACGACGTGTGACGTGACGCCAACCGCCGTTGTTGTTTTTGATAAACTATTGTTTGCTTTTTTGTTAATAGTTTATGCTTTTTTGTAAATTACTATAAGTGCTTATATCTAGAAGACATTTGAACATTATACTGAACTGTTAAAATTGTTAGAATTGCGATAATTTAAACCGTAAGTTTAAAAC
The DNA here is from genome assembly GCA_963920685.1 of Polydrusus tereticollis. Lineage (NCBI taxonomy): Eukaryota > Metazoa > Arthropoda > Insecta > Coleoptera > Curculionidae > Polydrusus > Polydrusus tereticollis. The sequence goes on from OY987329.1 coordinate 129,396,076, forward strand.
CGCAGTATTTTAAGAATTGTAGGTTAGTTTGTGATGGCGAAAAAAATTTATACCAATAAAATTAAGAGAAAGAAAACAGTATGTACAGTATAATTATTTGAATAAATAATAAAATACTATTGTTGTCTAATATTAATTTTAGAAATAATATGAATTGGCGTCACGTAAAGTTTTCAAATGTAATAGAAAATGTTTGTAAAAATATCAAAATAATCTATATATTTCCTTATTTTTATGACATAAATGTTACAAGTTATAGTTATAATGTATTATTTGAAATCATGGTTATTTCATAATTATTGAATTCAAATAAATATAGGCTTGACTATAGGTTGTTAATATGAACGTTCGTGTCATAAAAATACGAAAATAATAAATCTATTTAAATATTTAAAAAAATGAAATCGTTTAAAATTCCCGCCGAAAGTCGCCGTAGTCCATCTAGTGGCGTGGAGGTGTGGTTCCAATATCAAACTTCAAATAAAATCTGAATAGTTTTCTTTCAAATGTCACAGTTAGAACTTGTACCCAGGAACATAGGTGGCGCAAGTTATTTCACAGTTTCATTAGTACGGGAGAGTCCATTCTATTCCCCCTATAAACCTTTATCCACAGTATAACAGAACTATACAGTAGCGACACGAGGCGATTTAGACAGACCCAAATTTCTATGCGCAATGCGCGTAGCGGCCATCTTTTTAGTGACAAATAAGTCAGTCAGAAAGGTAAACAAAGCTTGTGTGGATTGAGTTTGTTTAGTTTTTGTAAATTTATTGGTTTTTATCGTGCGTTTAAGTGTTTGAAGGTGCTTTGAAGTGTTTGTGCCGAACTTTTGCTGAGTTTCGATGGATTCCCAAGAAAAAATAAGGAGCAGATGTGCTTTAAATTGACTTTCTTTCAGTGTAAAAGCGATTTCAACATAAAATTTCATGTTTTCTCAGTGTAATAGAGGACAATACCGTCATCCGCGTCATCCTTCTGTCACTGAAACCGAACCCTGGAGATCAAAGGGACCGACAGCTCGTGTCGCTACTGTATAGTTCCGTTATACTGTGCTTTATCTATGTCCATGGCCAATACCGGTGCCGCTACCGCCGCGCCGACAGAACTCCGCCCTCTTCTCTACAGGTGTGGCATCAGTCCGGTTTGAATGCTGCCGACGCGACGGAATAATAATAGTAATAATAATAATTGTAAATATTGTTAAAAGCAGCAGGCTTCTTACAAAGGGCGAAGTTGAAGCAAGCTTCCTCGCTTAACCCAAGATATAAATACAAAAATTTATCTGTTGCACTATTTGTATAAAAAGGAAAGATATAATAACTACATAACTAAATACTATTACAGAGTAGCACAATAACACGGGATTAAGTTAATCAATGAAATAAAGTTAAGTATTGATCGGTATTAAATTTTATATAGATCATTGGTGTATGTACGGTGTTTTAAAAAATTTTAAAAATGTCTAGTACGGATACAGCTGAAGAAACTCCAGAGTTGTGTTTTTACACCTCAACAAAAAAAAGGCCCAAAAAACTTAATTTTAATATTAATGACAAACAATTAATTTTAAATGTATACAAAAACCAAATTCAAGCATATCCTTTATTGCCTATCGATGAAATTGTAAGCAAAACAGGACTTATATTATAAATATAACCATTGGCGTCACTAGGGGGGAGTAGTGGGTTGGGTCCCCAGCTTGTCTATGGCCCTTCAGCATCTAGCCTCAATTCTTCAAGCATAAATCGTTTGCATATTGCAACCAAAAAAAATTTTACAATAAAATGATATCGAAGTCTTTCAAATGCCATTAAACACACTGAAAAAAGGATTTTTTGATGTCGGTGCGATGGAAAAATTAATTAAAATACGACGCACTAGTTCCCAGAAAAAAATAACCCAGCGGTTTTCCTCCTATTCAATGCATGTTAAAAATTTTAAAACAGTTGTTTTTTTTGTAATTTTTTTAAATACTTTTGTGATTTTCCTGAGAATTATTATTTTTACGATGTTCGCACTTATGTTTTCTGCAAGAAAAAATAGAAGATCCGCGCTTGCTTAACTGTTATTGGTGTTGCATTATATAAATGTGGCCCCGACTGCCCCCTCTGCCAAAAAAAAAGTCCTAGTGACTCCAATGAACAGAAATGTCACCGCTTTTAAATTAAATCTCTTTAGTAGATCATGGGGTTAGAGTCGAAATACTAGGTTTTATTTTTTGATGTAAATGTTGTTTTGTCCCCGACGCTTTGTAATCGTTTGACTCTAAAAAAACGGGCTACTATCACGAAGAAAGGGACGGCAAATCGTTCGAAAATTGGTTTTCTAGAATATTACCAAAGCTGGAAAAAAGTTGTGTTATCGTTTTAGACAACGCGTCATATCATACTAGAAAAACTGAGAAAATATCGACTACAGCCACAAGAAAAGCCCAAATTTTAGACTAGCTGCGTTATAAAAATATAAAATTTGAAGATAGCATGGTAAAAGCAGAGCTATTAAAGATAGTAATTGAACATAAAACAAAATATAACAAAAACATCATCGACGAAATGGCTAAAGCAAATAATAAAATAGTATTACCTACGTCTTCCCCTTACCACTGCGAGCTCAATCTAATAGAGCTAGTTTGGGCGGACGTAAAAAACTATGTTGCAAATAAAAATACAACTTTTAAATTTTGCGATATAAAAAATATTTTTAACGACGCTGTAATGTCAATTACCCCTAGAAAAATATAGAAATTGCGTACAGCACGTAAGAGATAAGATAGAACCAAGAATGTTTCAATTATTCCACCGAATAGATGAATAAGTAGATGTTAATCCCCTAATAATCCATTCTAGCGATGCTTCTTCTTCTAGCTTTAGTTCTTCAGATCCTGAGTAACCTGTGTATTATTACTTTTATTATGTTATTTTTTATTATTAGATGTTGAAATATATACATAATTTTTACATTTGTTCTTAACCTTAATGACTTAAATTTTTGTTAATTTTCTTATTATTAAGAAAGTAAAAGATATAATCAACAATTTTTCAATTTATAAATTTTCCAAGATTTCACAAAGTTCCGGTCGATCCTTAATGCGACTCTGCACAAGGATCCCGACTTTTATAAATCACGTGCATTATACGTGATATTGTTTTGGTGCGTTTTGTTATTTGGATGGATATAGTTTTATAGTAATAATTTTTAACAAAAGTTCTACAAAGTACAATAAAGAACTGAAAATACCGCGCGCAAATGTCACAATACACACGGCAAACATTGTGTAAATAAAGAATAAAGAGACGACCGGCTCTGGACAACATAAACGTCAAAAATATCAAAAATTCGTAGAAATCCGACGTACGGCGCATGAAATACGCTTCCGCGAACGATTCATGCCGGGGACATTTTTAGAGCTTTATTTTTCTATTGGTGGGAGTTCAGTGGTTGTGGCATTGTATAGTCTACAAATTCCTGGTTCTATACATATTTATAGGTTTTTGTAAAATTATGATAAGATAAGTACGATTTTCTTTTGGCACCAGTGTTAGCATTGAATGTTGTTTGGTCTCATCCTTTTCTGTATTTAGAATTATCAACCCTAACACTTATTGTTCCATTTCTGTTGTAAATTATAGGAAGTATACGGACTAGATAATGAATCGAGCTGATGATAAATAAATTAGTCTAAGTAGGCTGTAGGTAGTTCTTTTAGTTGTAAACTAAAAATGTGTTGTGCATTCGTTGGAATTAGGGCAGCATTGATGAAAGAATTAACGTACGTTTCGATTTACCTCAAACCTTGCTCAGAGCTATAATATTGATACTATAAGATCAAAATAGTCAACATACTTAATCGAGTAGTAGATACTCGTATTTTTTCATCAATTCTGACCTAAGTTCGACGAACACGTCTTAGATTAAAATAGAATAAAAATATTCTCAGAAAATAATTCTTTTTTATTAAGGATATATTCGTACCCCATTGTATTAGCTGAACAAGGACAGCATACTACAGATTAAAACTGGTTCTTCTCCAAGCAATGGATATTTTTTAACTGTTTGTCAATTAGTAGATATTTCTCGATATCGGCAGCAGATCAATTCCTGACAACTTCATTAAACTAATCTTTTTCTGGATAAAAAGGCGAATGTAAAAATAATAAGTTAATTCCTGTGGAAAAGATTATTTTTAAAGTCAAAGGAAAACGAATAGATCTCCTTTTGAAGATTTAGGTAGGATAACATTTTTTTTCATTTCCATCCAAAATTCTAAATATGTTTTGTGATAGATAAATTCATTAAATATTGATTGCAATTTATTACTCCAATGCAAATTATATCATTTTTGAAGAAAGCCGACAAAATGTATAAAATTAGTAAATATTTTCAAAGCGTATAGGATTAAAGAAGTTAATATAATGGAATAGCAAAAAATGTTTGCTTACAAATTCTCTATAATACAAATAAAAACTGTACAGGCTGTTGAAAAAGTGAAGAAAAATATCTTTATCTTTATCATAAACATGTATTTTTTTTTAATAGAACACCCACCCATATTTTGAATCGTCCAACTTTTTCAAATACATACATTTCAATATAGCACTTCTATTTTTTTTTGAGGAACCGCTTGGCACCAAAATATGAGATATTCAATTTTTCATCAGAACAACAACATCATGCCACTTTGATAGCTTCCAAATACATAATTATAATAAAACAAAAACAACTGTAAGAACAGAATAATATATTAATCACTAAAATGAAAAACGCATACATTAGTAGATGAGCAATAAAATTAAGCATGCTTTCGTGAGACAAGTTTATCAAAATCAGGTTCAACGCTTGAAAGTTGTATCCGCATTTGCTTCAGGATTCAGTTCATTTTTTGGTCAGTCTTTGTAAGATGATACTTTGAAAATCCTACTTCACAACGGTAATAATAATAATAATAATTCATTTCTTTATTTCACAATTACATTGAACAACGTAAAACGAAATAGTGTCAAAAAAACAAAAAAGGGCAAATTAACATTTTCTAATTGTAATCTAACCTAACCTACTTGCAGTCTTATTGAAATATTCTTCTATGGTATAAGGACCAATGTCCTTTAAAAAATTAAATACTTTTTTTTTTTAATTTTCGTAATATTATTACATATCTTGATATCCAGAGGGAGGCTGTTGTAAAATTTAATACAATTATAATAGGCACCACTTTCATACATAGTAAGAAGTCTATGTTTGGGAAAAGTATAATTTAGGGTTCTAGTTGGATATATGCTTTGCGGTTCGCTCTTACTAAATAGTAAAATATATAAAAAATAAATAAAGAACAAGATGCACTCTTTAAGGGTATATAAAATATAAGATCTGTTTTTTTTTTAATAATTTTATTTTAAATTAAATTCTATTGTTTTCCCTACATAATGGGACGAACATAACGCAAGGTGACGGGACCTTAGGTCTCCAATAACTAATTTTACAAATGAAATTTCAACATTATAATTTCTCATAAAACAAATCACAAACAAAAATCTTTCTCTAACAAGATCTAGAATGTCCAAAAGATCCTTTTTATATATCCTGACGTATGATTTTCAAATAACGAATATCTTCCCTTTTTAAATTCGACCACAGATTGACAGTGTCTTTTCATAAACTTTGATTTAAATATAACATTCCACTTTCAATTCCAATTTTAGCATGCTGATTACATTCAATTATTAATATCTTGTCAAAATATTTTTAAATAAAAAAAGCTCCATCAACGTCATTTTTCACCAACAGTTTTCTCTCTACTGCTAATAATAACTGCAGCACTACTTTGGTCTCCTGAAGATGAAGGTTACTACCTTCGAAACATGTAGAGACAATTTAATTTTAAAATTGAGCCTTTAATAGCTCACTATTAAATTAGTGGAGAAAGACTTTTTGACTTTTTTTCCCCTTACCCTATACTTTATTTAGCTTACCAAGCACATATTGGACATGGTGGTTCCATGATAAAGAATTGTCCAGGACCATTCCGAAAAATTTAGTGGTTTGTGCTAATTTAATTTCTCCCAGGTTAAGTGGAATACTTTCTGGTAGTTCCAATGTGGACCTTTTAGTTTTAAAAATTATAGCATTCGTTTTTGAAGTGTTTAGAATCAGTTTATTTTTTGTAAACCAATCATTTGCTTGCATCATAAGGATAGATAAGTTCAAGGAAGTTATTAAGAAGTTACTGTCATCGGCATAATTTTTAATGGAGCTGTGAACGGTAAGTTGTAGCAAATGGTAGTAGTTTTCTTACAGCACAATTGGCAACTTCTTGTTATTCGTTATTCATATCTAAGCTGGGCCCAAAACTCTTAACAAAGTAATGTTCTACAGAAGGTACCTTATTAAGAGGCT